>OY754335.1:52327984-57327984 GCA_963573305.1 Pyrrhosoma nymphula
TCAGTCCTCGACTAATCCCACCCTTATTCGACTTTCGATCAAGTTATTAATGAATATGAACACGATTATAATAAATTTGATGAGAAAAAATCAGTCATAAATATCTTATCTAAAGAGGAGGAATGTTAGGATTCTTGAGAATAAGAAAAAGTGTACGAATCAATGCATGAGTATGAGAAAAGCGAAAGAGTTATGCATAGGGTACTATGGAGAAATTAATTAAAAGACAGCTATTATCCGAGACCTAACAGCAATAATTGAGTTATTTAACTTAGACTACTCCAAAAGAAAATGATAAGATAAGTATGGATGTATGTAAAAGTCATCCGCTCAGACAACTGAATTCGTATCCAATTCCAGATAGATGATTTTCTCTCACGTTCAAGAGTCATAAAAATAGGCATTGTGCATTGAAGCAATGCATGAATGTAAAAGAAGCGACAGCGGTTTGCAAGAAAATTTGCACTATGGAGAAAATTGTTAAAAGGGAGCCAGTTTCATCGGCCTAAGGTTTATGACTTCTTCAATCTCGAAACAGAATGGCGTGACGATAATTTATGAATACACCTACATTTTGGGATTTTGAAGTTCACAGAAACCCAAGTACATGCAGAGCGCATCCAACCAGGAACGGATGCAAGAAGGGAGGAGGTAAAGAAATATATGGGAAGATGTACACCAGCCGTGAAGATCACCATCTCTAAAGCACGCGTGTAAGCCTCGACACTCGTTAAGCGAGATATACGCACAAACCTACCGTGTTCCATGTTCATGATTTTTGCTTTTGCGTGAAAAACGAAAGGGTATACAAGAGAGAGAGGGAAAGGAGATAGACACGGTGGAGGTTCAAAATCTTCCTCCTTCATTTCCGAAAGCAACGCGCTTCGTTTTTTTTCACGGAAGCGAGTTGAGTTATGACTCAGACGAATGTCGCGGGCGTTAAGGGAGCGGAACGTTCAAGGAAGGAAAGGGTTGGAGTTGGATGGAGGGGTGAATGAAGGTAAAGGCATGAGATGGAAGATGTAGGGTAGCAAAAGGTAGTCATAGTTAAGTTGAATTACATCTAAACCTATATACTAACCCTCGATCTTGCCACTCGGGCATGTGAATAAGAGTCATAGTACATTAGACGTGGAAAACGAATAGACCAGGAATTGTGGAGTAAATATTAGAACGAGGAATGGATAAAATAAGACAAATTTCAACCAAATTACTGATTCCTGTCCTGTCCTGTCCGTGGCCGTGAATAGTGCGAGTGGGAAAGAGGCATTTTTAATACTAATAATCACTTTTCACTTTTGTTTCTTCCAAACATTGAGTGTAGGGCCAAAATAAATACTTTCTTATCAACCTAAAATCGCTCGATCTAAATTCTTATAGCAATATTAGCCTAGCAAGTAACATCATAGTCTACCAAACTATTCCTCAAAAAGCTTGCAGCACAGGGAAGAGGTGGGATAACGGGAGGATAACTGTGGCATAACGGTAGGGCATGACAAAGCTGGGGAATATTACACAGATTAGAAATGGCAAGGAGATAATGCAGGCTTAGAGTAGGGGTGGGTCAAGGATAAGGTAGGAATAGGGCAGTGAGAGGGCATGGATAGGCAGGCATAGGGTAGGGATAAAACAGGGACAGCACAGGGATGGATCAGGGATGAGTCAGGGATAGGACAGAGGGTAGGGCATGGTTGGGACAGGAATGGAATAGGGTAGGGATATGGTAGGGATAGATTGGGGATATGGCGGGGATACGGTCGAGATAGGGCAGGTATAGGGTAGGGATAAGGAAGCGATAGAGTAGGGAAGGGGTATGAAAGTTTCGATAAGATGCAGGTGATTGGAGGGCTTGGGAAGGCGGGAGGGGAAAAGTAGGTAGCAGTGGGAATGGTAAAGAAGGGCAGGAAGTGGGAAAGGAAATGGCAGCGAGAGGGAAAAGAGCCAAATGGTGAGAGAGAGAGAGGTGGGGGGTCCAACTGAGTGCGTCGAAAGCGTCGGCGCAGGTTTATGGATGGAGGAGGGAGGAATGAAGTCAGCAGAACGACGCTGAGAGGGAGGAGGATGGGAGGAGATGAAAAGAGAGAGAGGGAGTAGAGAAGGAGCAGAGGACGGAAATGGAGACAGGAAGGGAATTGGAGATGAGGGATGGAATGGGAGGAGGCGAGGTGGAAAAAGAGGCTCGACGGAGATGAGATGGAAAGAGAAAAGGGGGTTGCGCTAAGTTCATAGTGTTTGAGAGACGCTTGCTCCACTTGAATGGGACACAATTTTCTTGATGCCTCTTTTTCCACAGATCATTTCTATTTCCACTGCAGGGGCCATGGCTCTATAAATCCTGACAAATTATTTACCTTGATTCCAGGTATCCCCACACTCCTTGAACCAGACATTTCAACAGTTCACTCGATGAATTTCAACAGTTCACAGTCTCAAACGATAATTTAGGCAGAAATGCGCATAAGGCGATAAGAGTATGCATAATTGAATATGTAATAATATAACTAAGGTGAAATTCGCTAGATTTCTTTCATCGATGCTTGATATAGAAGGATGAAATCGAATTGGAAGAATAAACATCTTCGTTTATGCCTAAAGAATATTTTTGTTGAATCCTTGAAGGTGAATTGACAAATTTCTCCACATGGTGTTTTACTTCTCAAATATCAGTACATTCTTATAGAATTACTGTATTCTACGTATCCTTTTTAATCTTTTCTCGGTAACATAATTTTAAGTTTAATGCCAAAAGCCGATGACTGGTCTTTTTGAGAATCTTTACCTGCGACTTATGGCTCCAATTATAGCTAACGAATTAATAGTTTTCCATAACACGTGTTGTAAACAATTTCGTTCAGTGCACTTGTTTATGGCACATGTTTTGGAAAACGATCAATACGTTAGCCAACTCAGCTTAAAGGTTTTCTCCAACACTGGAAATATTGTAATTTGGCCAAAAAGATATTTATAACATCTACTGACAGCCTAAATTATAAAATAACTTTCGTAGGATATTTTCCATTCAATAAAATAAAAAAATAAAAACACTTTTTTTAGTGTTTATGATGGTATGGCAACTAAATATTTAAGAAAATGTTATATCTTCGAATGTCAAACAAAGCAAAAATGCCTTCGGCTGACAAGCGCTGGGGGCATTTTTACGGCCTTTTTCAGCTAGACCCTTTAATTGCTAAAATAAGGGTTCCTGCGTAAGCCATTACGTATGAATTTTACCCACACAGGAAAAACAATACTGAAATATGGTAAGTTTTCATTTCATACAGAAACGAGAAAGGAAAAATATTATTGCTAAACCCTTAGGGTATTTAAATTTGAATACAGGTCATAGGTAAACAGATGAAAGGTGAACAAATGCAGGTCAAGTGTGACACGGAGGATACTATTTTAACCCAGCACTATATCTCTAGAACTGAGGGAAGCGACAAAATACGAGAGGATAGTTAGTCATTTTGCTTTGGAAGACGCGAAATAAAAGTAAGCCAAGTTCATGAATCAAGTAGGTCTCGATGAGTCACAGAAGTAGTAATTTCACATTTCGAAATATCACAAATTGGCAATAGATTTATACAAAATTAGTATGCAAATTGCATAATATTCTGAAAATTTATCCTAGTCATTTATTCCAACGGATATTTTTGTGAAAACTTCCCAAGCTTCCTATCCCCTTAAACTAATAAAACTCGAACAAGCAAGACGTCTTCTATTTCCACGCCAAGGTCTGAGTCATGAATAATGTCAAGGATTATGGTACAATGGCGGATTCACATATGCTACTTTATTTCAGATTTTAAAAAGTTACCTGTTTTTAAGCGACGTACATATACGAGAATAGTGCATTACGGCATAGAAATACAATTAGTATTCTACTATTTACACGTTATTTTGATTCTCGAACTTGAGAACTTAAGTACTCTTTTCTGAATGAGATGCATTTCAAAACGTCTTTTCTTTCATTCCCGATACATTTAGAATACATCCAGGCGATAGAACGTCTCTCCATATACACATCAGTAAAGGAGAGGAAAAAATTTCTGCGAGTAAAACAGAAAATGGAGTAGAACAAGATAAGCCCGTTTGCAATTTTTTATCAGGAAAATTTAAATTAGCATTAGCCTCCGATAAAGACTGAAAATATAAATTACGCGACTTCAAGGGCAAGTTGGAATAAGAACAAATCAACAGCGAGGCATAATAAAGGGAAAATGTGTATTACTTATTGTCCACGTTACATTATTATTCTGGTTTTCCTTGACTCGACATCGTTAATCCAAAGATGTATATGGATACAATGGATAAAAAGTTTGAAAATGAGAAACATATTACGCAGCTCCAATATTCATACAGGGTTTTCAATCTTTAAGACTTCAGGAATGTACATCGAATGAGTATGCGTCGTAATTTCCTAACAATTTTATGAAAACACTATATTTAGCCAATATTCTTTCCCCTTTTATTATAATTTTCCCATTAACTTTCCTCCTTATAACTCAAAGAATTGTTTAAAAAGGAATTAATCTTTGAAAGAATGTTTTTTTGCTTTTAAATAACATGAATGATTTTAAACCTGGTAATAATATAACAATGGAGCACTAAAATTACAATATGTATTCATCCCAAACAGGTCAATGTTTTCTTCAAAATTGTTCAACAATGTTTCGTTTAAAATTTATAAGTCACTCAGTTTTAATGCTTTCGCTATTAAGTTCCTGACGTTATTTATTTTGTGTCCTCTACAAAACTACAGAAGTAAGACCACAATTATTTTAAGGATACTTGCATTAACGTAAAAATAAATCCGCATCTGAGACACAAATTCAGTGGTTTTATCATGTCTATGAGAACATATTATAGAACGCATTATAGAAAGTGATAAGAAGCAAGAGAAACAGCACAGTTCTACAAAAATATATTAAAAAAGAAAGCCTTTTGTAGGAAATTCATCCGTCATGATGGAGTAAAATTGAAGTGGCAACTGCTCAAGACGGGTACATGAAGACAAAAACAACTCAAAACTATCCAAAATATTTAACAATAGACGGTAAACCAAGTTGAAATCGAGGAATAATGAAGTAACACCATCTTATTACACTTTTATAGAATTAAATCATAGAACTAGGAACTGGTCATTGTTTTCTGAATGCAATAATTTTACATACTAGTGGGAAAATTGTTTTTAAATTGGAATATTTTTCTAGCTAAGTATTCTCAAGAGTTTTACTGTTTGAGTTCAATTTCAGGTTAAATGATGCGCTATTAATAAAAAAAAACGGTAATGCATTGCATGCATTCAAAAGGTTAAGGGAATAGCCACGACTGCGGAGTGATTCACTGATAAGAACACTACTTTGTGCAACTCACTGAAAAATGCCGTAAGGACTGGAATTCGTAACCAAATTTTTCATGCTGAATTTCTCACATTTCATTGCTCATAATTATGTATATTTATGAAAGGATACATTATTTCCCCCTGGAATTTAATCATATAAAAATTAGCAAAAAGTAATGACATAATAATGAAATAGTAGTTACCTATGAGTATTGCGCAGAAGACAAATGAGAACAAAGTTGCAAATATAGCAGCTATTTGAGCAAATTTTAGCATTTATTTACGCAACTAGTCATCCCCAAAGGTTTCATTACAAAATATGAGAAATAAAGAAATATTATTTCATAATTCTCTTCTCTACTTCCAGGATAGCCTCGGTCGGAACCCGTTTAGAACTCATGAAGTGCCACAATATCACTAATTAGTACAGTTTTCTCCGATTACTCTAGTATTTGCTCTGAGTCGTACAGCTAAAGGCTCGATGAACTCAAGTACTGCTGTCCCCTATTCATTTTCAGGACCTAAAAGCTCCCATGCGGGTTCAATAATTGCGACCTTGAACAAGAAACAAAAGCAATGAGGGAAGGATATGGAGGATATGTTAAACAATCCACGCGTTTCTTTTCCTAAAATGATATCACTGCTTCCCAGCGACTTAATTAAGTCACGTACGCCAGCTTATTGGACAATCTCATTTGGCTCAAATTACATATCCCAAATTTTAAAAGATTATTCAATAATGTTTATGAGGTTTCTGAAGGTAAAGTAGAGCCAGTGAAAACATAGGTACCTACTGCATTTTCATTACCTTCGGCATGCATTTGTTAGTAGGTATCACTGTTATTTAATGAGAGTAAAATGGCTGTTTTATTATAAAAACCATGAACTGAAACTAGAACCCACCAATAATGAAAAAACATATGATAAATTCTTTAAACATTAATCCTGTTAAATTACTTATTGCTTCATTCAATCTTTAAAAATAGGTTTTAAAAGAGTTAATCAAGACTTATTCTCCACCATAGGATAAATATGAAAAATTGAAACCCACGGTAGGAACACTAATGACATCATAGGTGTGGCAATTAACATCCCAAATTTTGTCATGGTACAAATTTATTGTATTGAATGAATGATAAAAAAAATTCACTCTAAAAAATAACACTTTTTTACATCAATCTCCGCGAAATATACGAGCTGCCGAAAAAGTATCGTGTTTAAAACACGTAAAACGAATTCCAACTTTTTTACAAGATACAAATGCTTCTATTCTTAGTTGATTTTTTATGCGTTACGAGTTGACAAAAGCAGTATGTGAATAAATAAACTTCGTTAATACTTTTATAAATCAAAATGCTAATCTTATTGCATCTATCTATTTATTGCAAATATCTAAATGAGCAAAGCGGTATACTTCTCCGTGCGACGAACTTCCACTTCCTGACGTGGAAAAAAACATTCTGTATACACGCCATCACACGCAAGCACTCACCTACTTATAACCACTCATCATGGGAAGGATTCGGCTAACTTAAATTGAAACTTCTTGTTCCTCCAAGTCAGAAACAGGCCTGACTCGAGGCAAGCGATAGACTGCTTCGCGCCTTCGTAATTAAGTTTATCTCCTGCGGCCATCAACTAATTTCTCAATCTCCCGGAATTTTCTGGACGAAGGGGTGAATCTCTAATTCTTCCAGCTAAGTTTCTAACCAAGGGACTAACTAACTATCTTGTTGTACACCAGAACTCCTTGTAACTACCATGTGGGTAAATCGCTATAGAAAGATTCGGTCAGGAAAAGAAAGTTTTTCTCTACCTCTGGATTAAACCACAGAATGAGTTAAGTAAGAATGGATTAATAAACACCTAATAACAACTAAACTATTCATGTACCAAATATGAGAAGAACTACCTTCACAAGATATTAAGACGCACACACCAATGTAAATGACTTCAGGATTCATTTTTTGGTGAATTGTGGTATAAAATAGTCCACGTTTTGCTTCAAATTACCGGGTTTACTAGCATCCTACGACTCTCGTGCACTATAAGATAGTGCTGGTATGATTCCTTGCATTATTACACTTATTATATATTTTATTAAGAGAATAGAAAGATTTAAAAAAATCATGTAAGAAAATATTCCCAAATGAAATTTTATACCACAACGACAATTCTGTGTGAAATATACGGCAGTGAGAACTGGACGATAGCAAAACCAAATGTACAAAGATTACAAGCATCTGAATCTAAATGTTTACCCGTGAATTTGTTCAGCAAGAGCTTGCGGAGGATTTTACTTTGAAGGTAGGTACGCACTGGTAAGTAAATTCAGCAAGTAACTTGCAGGAATCAGTTTTCGGTGTAAATTACAGGAGTAAACGGCTCTGCAAGTCCGCTTGCAGAACTTTTAAAAGTTTTGGCAAGTTGCTTGAAGAAGCGTGTTTTTTCAGCGCAAACGGCAACTATTCTATAACGGCAACGGAAACTACAACAATCTAGATCTCCACTAACTTGAAAAAAATATTTCGTCCAAAAATAATCCCCCGCAAACTCTTACAGTCAAAACTTGCGGAAGTAACTTTCCAGATTGAATCCACCTTAATACTTGCAGGGAGAAGAAGGGGAAGATGATATAATGGAGGCCAGATTATTAAGAAAATGAAATGTATGCTATGAGAAAATAATGATGCCAAGAAAAGTACGTTAAGGGTACGTTTTATATCGTTCAGGTTACGACCATCCATCACATGATGTCGTCTTTGGCCTTAATAAATAGGAAAATATATTAGGAGAATACAGAAACTTAATTTTATTTGGGAAAAAATATTTGGTAAATTACTTACTTATTACTTATTTACAAATAAACATAACAGGCAATAAGTAGCACAGAACTTTAGCGTATTCATGTTCAGGTAATATGATAGGCACACGATCTATAGTAAATAGGGGCAATATGTAGTAAAGGAGAGATCGGCAAATAATAGAGGGCTTAATTCATATACGGCTAAAACATTCACCCCAGGGGCAAATTTCAAACCAATACGAATAATATGGTTTATTTTCTGAGGTTACCTTGAATAAATTAATCACCATTAATTCCATTACACCGATGTAACAGCTTTTGTCAAATTAATTTAGCATGCATTTAATCATTTAGCAGGAAAAAGGACCGTGTTTATACTGACGTGAGGAATTCAGGGGTTGGTGGAAGGCAATGGAATATTTATTTTAGAGGTAATCGAGTTTACATTCCGATTAGGGATCAGAGCCAAAATCATTTATTTTATAGTCTCCATCATCCTTCTCTCAGCAAATTTCATTTGTTTTTTTTTTCTATTTTATAGACCCAAACACCCCTGATGTATTCCACGAATAGCCATTTCGCTCGTTCTAGTCGATGAAGTAATCAAGAATTAATGTGTGTGTTCAACGAAGTAAGCCCACACAAATTTCGACCGTCGCCGGTATTTACTTTTTCACCGAAGCGAGGGTGTTGCCAATTGGGTCCTCTAGATCGTGTCGTTTGCACACCGATTTCCGCGTTCCTGACGATGTTTCCTCCATGAATGATTCATCTTTTGCTCAACCTACCACCTGAAGGTATTCCAGAGATTTTAGAGAGCTGCGGAATATGGCCGAAGGAGATCATTAGGCCACAGAAGTTCATCTTATCTGCACAGCTATTTCTCTTGGGATAGTTTCTTTGATTTTGAAATTGACCAGTAATATTACTCAATAAACTGTTATGATTAGAAATTCTTCTTCATCTGACCCCTCCCAGTATTTGCAGTGCACCAACACGCTATAAAAGCTTCGCAAATTGCTCTGAAATGAGTTAATGAATGACTGTTTTATGTAAAGTTATTGTTCAACAATATCACTCAACACAATTGTAAACAACTGACATTTCATATCAAAGATGGTTCACTAATTGGCAAAGAAGTTCAACTTCAAAACTCGCCATCGCTAACCACTCGAAAACCTGTGTTTGACGACATTTTATTAAAAATTACTTCTTAAATTATTTCTTTTACAAGGAAAACAATTGTTTGAGTAAAGATAAGTGTAGGTTTGATGATCAATTATTTTACTGATTTGGTCATTTTCATGAGATGTATAAAGTAAAATCAATTCAAAATATTTTAGGTGCAACTAGCCCTCTCCAGACATAATGGGATGCCTAGCACAGGTTATTCGCCAAATATTTCCTTGGTAAGATATTTAGCAAGTAAGTACGGAACTTTTGTGATTTAAATGAGATAAGTGTAAGAAAGAAGAACTAATTTTGGTTCATAATGATGCCATTAATTTTATTCACTGCAGCTAATCGCCTAGGCATACCTTTCACATGCGCAGGATACTCTTTATACCCGAGAACAATTTTTTTTTCCTTTTCTTCTTTTTTACCCAGTAAGCGCGACTTCATCAAATGGGAACACTCATTTAAATTGCAAAATAAAACACATCTTGAGTATATTAAACCGACTAAATACGGTATCGTGAAAGCATCTGACGCCATTCAGTTCAGTAACGAGTAAATTAAATTCAAGAAATCCATTTCCAAGTATCTAGGTCAAGCGTTGACACGTCTTAGCAGTCTTGTGACATCGTAGCAGGGGAAAACTGGAGCGCCATGTGTGCAAGGCGAGGTTAGTAATGTGCGTCATCCGGAGGTCGCTCCCAAGATGATGCATCTCACGAATTGTCGAAACGTGCAAACGTTGAGGAAAGCAATCTCAGAATATGTAATTACTAAAGGTCGGCTAACAACGTGTTTATCAATCTGACGGCATTTATTCCAATGTACACAACTGCTGAATTCATGAACATAGCTCCTAGTTTCCAATTTTAAACTCTGCAAACGATTGCCTGTAGTTTTGGTTGAGAATAAATTAATATCTACCTCCATCCTCTGGAACGCAATCAAGGTTCTCCATACCGCGCCGCTTGCATTATTGTTATTTTTCAATTGCGCTCATTAGAGCGAAAACATCATTTTCATTCATCAAATTTTGCCAGGTGCTTTCAATCAGTAGTTTTAATTGATAGGAGTGCATTCTTAGGACAGTTTATCTGAGTATTAACGTTATAGAGCAGTTTGTGATATGGATAATATTAACGACAACGCAAAAGTAGGTACCGTGATCTCACTCCGGGCTTTTGAACCTTGAAAGTAATAATGAATAAAGCTATGGATTGTCAACCAGTTCGTGATAATTTGACTTTTAGAATCAATACCCATTTCCGATTCAGGCATATCATTCTAACGAGGACGGGCGATAGGGTATATTACATCAAAACAGAACATTCCCTTACACAAATATGTGCATTTGTGCAATAGAAGCATTTAAAAAAAATAGCCAGTCATGACCATTCTTTGATTAAAAAAAGATAAGTCAGATTATAAAAAACTGGTTCTATGGATGATTAAAGACGTAACTAATCAGATTGAGTCAAAAGAAATTAGAGCCCACTACCCAAAAGGAAAAATCCCGTTCCATTATTTAGCCGTGATGAGTCGCGTAATGAAAGTAAATGCCGAAATTACTGCAATTAATAACGTGGAAAAAGTCACAACGCAAAATTTCTCTGCACAGGGAAAAGAACCACGGGCCATTGCCCTGCCGGGCCAATACGAAGACCACCATGCAACACATGCTTCCCGGACGAAGAAAGGGTGGACAAAAGGCGAATGTCAACTCATCAACATCTACATACTTCATTGTGAACTACAACAAGGGTGTGCTGTAGAGAGTATTCAAGTTACGAGGAATAATGGGAACGTGGAAAAGGAATTTTAAAGAGGAATCGACGAATAGTGAGATGTGTCTTGACGAAAAAATTACATGCTCTGTTTTTGTAGCCATTAGTTTTGGATGGGAAGAGGACATTTTTGTACACAAGTGTTTGACAGTGTATCTCTCTAATTATGCCACATTTGTTGGTCTGTTGCCATTTAAACTGAGCGTGAAGCTTTCCATTCTTGACGAAAGTCTTCAAGGGACCCACAGTTTTACAACCCCAAAGGGAGGCTACGTTTCACTTTAATTGCATGCGACGCGATACGACAGCAAGGATTTATCATTTTAAATATCACAAAAATTTCTCAAGGGATCTGAACCCGTCTCCTCCGCGGAGAAAACGAGCGTCCCAGTCACCACAGAAAATCCGATCCGTCAGTCATGCTTCACGGTGGGAACCTTGGAAAGAAATAGCTATCCACTCGAGAGGTTCGCATTGATCACGAAGGCGAAAAATAGGTGGGAACTTCTCCGCCAGATATGTTGGCACCAGAAATTGGGGCGTCGTTGAAAGTGCCGCCCAGCACCGGAGGGGAAAATGAGAGAAACAAAAGAGTTGGGGTTTGCAGCGGCAAAGGAGGTCAATGGGACAGGCCGGGGGTCTTGGGGTTCAAAGGCCTCTCAGCTGCAGCAGCAGCGGCAAGGGATAACCCTCGTTTTTATCGCCTCTGGGATCGCCTTTGTCGGGAGTGGCCGCGATGCAGAGAATGGAAACCGCTGAATTTTATCGCAATGGAGTTAGGGAAGGTTATTTTAACTACGAAGCCATTAGAGTTTGTATTGGGAGGCTTAGAAGTTTAGTTTTCCTTACTTTTCACCACGGAATATTTACCCAAATCTCGGAATTGGTATTATCTTGTCCAAACACATTCGCAAATGGCATTAATCTCGATTCGGAATCCCTTTTAATACCTTTGTTTCTGATGATTTCAAAGGATAAAGCAAAAAACACATCGGCAATAGGAACTCAGAATTTTTTTTCCTTCCTTTAATTATGGCTAATGATTATTCCCATGATTCCCACACCGTTCAAAAATTAAATATATAATTACACTATTACACGTGAAATGGAATAAAAATAAGTACACCCGCAACTTCATAAAATATCAAACCAAATTTTTAAGATGATTGCAGATATTATCAGGGGCATTATGTATCAACTGTATCACGCCAAATATTCAGATTAATTTAAATAAAATAAAGTGCATTTATTGACGAATTATTAGTTTTATTCCGGTTTTCGTATTAATTTGTATATTTTTTCAGCTACCCTTCACTGTGGGATACAATGAAAAATGCAATCAGAGAGTGCGATTGAATACGATCAACATAATTATAATCGCCGATGCAACATTAAGATATGTACCTAATAAAGGATTAAAATATGTAAAGGGAGTCCTTTGGGGAAAAACATTACAACAATTTTCAATGGCCAAAACTCATAAAATATATAAAACAGAACTTGAAATCTATGTATATAGACAGAAAAGGAACTAAAATAGGTAAAACATGAATTGGATGCCATCCCGACTTGAGAAGTGCATAAAAAGCACTCTTTTTTTTAATATGAAACAGCAATATTAAACGTCCAAATACAAAAAATTAATACACTTATCTTCTCCGGATGTGCCAAAGAAAATTATCAAATGACAAAAGAGAAAGATATAACATGGAATTAAAGTGACTTGATTGTCTAAGAATATAGTATATTAAACAGATTACGAGAACAAGAGAAGTAAAGCAGGTGTAAAGGCCTAGAAAAATCTGAAAATAAACAATTATCAAGCGTAAGTAATTACAGGCTGGATCAGAGCCCCTCAGGCTTCTCTTTGCCATTTAAGATATTAAAAAGCTGAAAGCTGCCGCGAAAGAAGGAAAAAAGGATGGCGCATAACTATGAGAGCCAATTGAAAACATCGCACGATATAAATAGAAGAATTCTTGCAAGAGAGAATTAGAATGAAAGCTAGAAGAAGGTAATGGCAACACAAGAGAAAAAAAACGTGGCCATAAGAAGAGACCCCAAGGTTCGCTGATGGTCAATATGAATATAAGCACGTAAGCAAAGAAACTAAATATGTAACTATCAAGGAATGAAGATAGGTAAATAATGGATTATGGCCGTCTTAAAGATATTACGGTAATGAAATATTCGTGAGTGTTATCGATGGAAGAACATATTAGCAATCGTTTTCATTCAGAGAAAATATTTAACCAAAAGTTATAAAACTGGGCCTCTAAGAATAGGATTTAAAAATATTATGGGCAATCTCCGATATAATAGCAAGTATAAAAAATTGGTCGTTGCAACGGAAGTTTTTCATGAGAATTGAGATCACAATGAGATTGTAAATGGCAATTTACGAGGGAAATAAATTTAATTTCACTTTCATGAAGAGCAAAATTCTAGGCGTAGCTTAGTGGAACATGTACACCACACCTACAAATTAACACGTTGTACGTTCCGCGCTTCTTCATTTCGGCCAAGGTTGATCAAGGTAATTAATAATGACAATTATTTGTCTTTGATAACTTCAGTTATTTGTATAAACCATGGGCGCTAGTAAATAATTGTGAAATATAAAAAGTAATAGTACATGAAGTACTATGAAAACACATTCATCTGTGTAATAGAAAACTAAGTATCAAAGTAATCTTTACTTCCATTGTATGACGGGGGCTAAGGTGGATCAGTTTCCCTGGATACTACGGAAAAACTTCGGCCGCGTTTTAACTTTGTTCGCCTCCTCCTTTCAGCCCTCGGGAAACTTCCCCCCAACTTCGAAAATTACAAAAAAATGCGATTCCATTATCGCGCCACAACGGACCGTTGAGCGGATCCCAGGGTAGATATTTCTTCCGAGGGGCCCGTCGGGGCATTGGCCGCATCCATTTAATTACCGGGCGTCGCTTATTAAACGAGACCGCTAACTATTCCGCCTTTATAACCCTTTGAGGCCAATTGGCCGGCCTCTCTTACCCGCCTTAAAAGGCTTAGATAAGGATGACTATTTCATCAGTCCGTACCGGTGTCTCGCTCCATTACGGGCTTAAAAGGTTAAGGGAGCCTTGCTCTGCCGAAGAGTGCGCGGCTCGAGGGATGCACGGGAAAAACGTGTTACAGACCTCCACCGGGGCAGCTCGGCGGATGATCCTATCTGTTAGGAGAGGGTAGCCTCTAAGTTCAACGAATATCGACCATTTGGACGACTTTCCGTCACCATGCGCGTCAGATAGAGCACTCACTAATGCCTTAAATGAAAGAGCATTAGGACGAGGATAACATGCTAATAAATATAAGTACTTCTGAACGTCCCAAGAAATTAAAAATTCGTACGCAAAGAACATGAACTCGGCTATAAACATGCCCCAAAATTAATTATTTCCAATGTGAAATTCCATTTTGTGGACATATAATTGCATAATATGTAGGACATGGAGTATACAAAAAGTGCCCTTCATTTTTTATTTCAATGACGCCTGTTTTCTCAACTCAAAGTGGTGATCGAACAAGTAAGTTCAAATGGATGATAAAAGAATAATTTTCAAGAGGTAAATCTTACCTAAATGAGTAATAACGCACGGACTAGAATGGTTAAAAATCTAGCTTAGAATATTGTACATACTATTTTCAAGGATTAATGTTTTTTTCATATGCTGTGTAAAAACCTTCCACGGGATATATCATTGTGATTACGATGCCAAACCATGTAATTGTAATCAGATTCCGTATTACATACGATTTCTGGAACATAGTAACAGCCGTTTAAGCAAGTGAAAGACAGTATTCAAAAGCATTGAAGATGCTAAACATACACCCTTTCGGACAAATAACTCCACTATCGCATTTTTTATTACACATCACCACAGATTCCGCGTGAAATTAACATTCAAATATTAAATATATACCCTCAGATAAAATCATTTATTCAGCGGTAGAGCATCAAAAAAACATATTACAGCCTGAATTCAGCATCAAGATAATCACGAATATTTTTTATACTGAATAAAACTAGGAATAAATAGTTTGATATTTGCTGCGGATACAAAATTCCTCGGGGAAGTTATATCCACAGTAATATTTCATACACTTTAACTATAAAGTAGAGCACAAAGGAATGTAAGCTCTCGAGGTGAATACATATGTTTTATAGCATCTTGTTACTAAAAAAATATCTTCTCTCCTGCTGAAGCCCATCTGAAGGTTTTCAATGCCTCATTCGTTTTAAGCTTCATTAGTCTATGCGATGAGAGAAATCAGCATCAGGTAAGTGAAAGAAGGGAAGATGGATTCTAGACTAGAAGTTTATGGATATTGACTGCTTATTTTCAAAAATACAGACAACCATGGCGAGAAACACGCGAACCCTGACTGACAGTAGTTTCTAAATTTTACAATAGCAATATCCAGCGACTTCCACTCCCAAGTCCTTCTCTCATTCCTTTATCTATCAAAATTATGCGTGGAAAGGCGTGAAAACGGCAAGGCATTAACCAGGATGGAAGTTTCTAGCTAGTGAGATAACACGTTGTTCTTTAACAAAGACGCGACGCGGAGAAATCTATGACAATATTATTTCACTAAATTAACCACCAAAGGTTTAGTGCTTTCAGTAAATATGCATAGCGTCACGAAGTATGAAAATTTAATCGGATTATCAATCGGCACACAAGCTCCAAGACGTGAATCTACGGTAAATATATGGAGAAAATAAGATAGGAAGAAAGAAGAACGAGGAGGTCACATATATATGTGATACGCGCAAAAAGGAATTTTTGAGAAAACTCAAAGGAGGTGGAATGCGTAGATGAGGTTTTTGTCTGTGATTCTCCTGCATACCCTGTCGTAAAAATTCTGTCAAAATTTTTAATACAAAGTATTTTGCATATTATTGCAGATACGGTTTTTTTGCTATGTAGGTACTGACCGAAAGCTGTGCTGCCTCGGTTTCATTTCGCGAATGAATATTTTATAAAACACAAGAGAAAATATTAGGAGAGCTGATTTCCTCGACAAAATAAGCTGGTGGTTTCCCGTTGCCTTCCAACTCGCAGTACTAGAGCCGCTAAGGTTGATAAAATATTTAGAGAATGTTCTTACATGACAGTGACGCCAGGACAATAATCACTGCAGAGCAAGAGATATTGGAAGCGATGAAAATGAGACGAAATCAAAACATGATGAAGATCATATGAAATGAGTGAATCACCAACGCAGAAATCCATCAAAGAAATCGACATAAAAGGTGTTTGACAAAAACTCTTGAGAAAAAGAAGAAACAAACTTATTGGGCATATTTTGCGACATAATGTACTCTTTAAAACAATAATGGGTGGAGAAATGAATGGGAGAAATAACCGAGGAAGAACCGTCATTGAATGCATATGGAAAATTACGAAAAACCTTTAAATAAATATAAATGAAAAAAATCGGGAACAGGATAGGAGAGTAGGATGGATAGGTGAAGCAAGCCAATTCTCCACTTCTACGGAGTATGATGAAAAAACATCTTACCTCTAAGATTTCTTCACTTAATTTTTAAGCACACAACTTCTCAAGGAAACTAAAAGCGATGCAACGTTTAAGACAGTAAATGGATGGATAATTTCATATAAACAAGGTAGAAAATCAAAGCGTTTAATAATTGTTTTGAATAACAGTCCAACCCTTTGGCCGGAAAACACACGTCTCCATTACAGCAATTTTCTCGTGAATTCTGCGCGATATATATTCAATCCCCATAATTACAGCCTTATCTAACCATTTACTCATTCCTCACAGTTCTGGATAAACTACTAGAAGTCTTGTTCACGACAAAGGAAAATGCAGACAGCCGTTTATTCGGCCCACAATTATTGGAACTCTTGCACGAATCCTTACACAAAAGGATCTCCCTCTGCCGTGAAAACCTTGACTAAACGCTGGGATAGCACATCGAACAGATCCTCCTTTCGCCAGATTCCTCGCTTTATTCATGAGCCTATAAACTTTCCCAATTGTGCTCGAAGAGGCAAGGTGACTGAGGAGAGAGGAATAGTATGGGAAACGGAGTGTCGGGGAACAATGGTCGCGCCGACTCCGAAACTTGTGAGCCCTAAACAGCATTAGCGCCTGAGCGAAATGAAACCGCCACTCGTACTTTTCCGTGAGTTTTATTTATTCGTTTGTTTTTTTTAATTTCCCGGAGCCTTCCGCCCCTCCTGGGTGGAGGTGAGGGAGGTGTTAGCGCAAAACCGGCTCTCATATAAAAACACTCCATCCAACTCTGGCAAGGGGATCCTTCATTTAAAAATATAAAAAAAGCCTCCGACCTCTTCTTCTTGCCAGCTGCTCTCTCTTTTTTCCACCTTCTTTGCTCGCGAAGCAGTTTTGCTTCGAAACAACCTGGTGGTATACGTGATTGTTTTATTTTAATTTTCCTCTCACTCTCGTTCACGCTTTTGAATCCAGTTACATTAATGCGCCGGGGCAATAAGACAAGCATTCATTACATGGCTGCGGATTGCTATGAATAAGTCTTAAAAGTTTTAGTAGTACCATTGAATGCATATGTTAATAAATAGTATAGACTGCTGAGAGAGTAATAACTGACAGAACGAGATTAGTTGTTCACAAAATAAAAAAAAACATTCGGTACTTTTCTATTTCTAATTCTAAAAAAATTATATATTTTTCCATGTCTCTGTTTCTCACCCCATCTGATCCCAGTCACATTAAAACGCAGCAGCAATACGACAAGTGTTCACTATATGGCTACCAACAGCATTAAATGGCATCGTACAAAGTATTAATATCGCCCGCGTATGTAAATGTCACAAAAATATCAACTGCAAAGAAAAAACGGAAAAGAAGTTGCGATTTAAAATGAATTAAAACAGCTAGTTCAACTATGTTTTCACTATCCTTTACTATGCTATCTGCATTCCCCCTCTTTCACTCTCCTCTCGCTTTTGAATCAACCTGCAACAATATGCCGAGTCATTAAGATGAAAGTTCATGATCACAGAATGAACTGAACTGCAGCGTGCGAAGTTCTTTATCGTTCCAAAAATCAAATATCACGAAATATTGACTTTCAGCAGAATGGGAAACAGCGAAAAATATTTTGTTTGTGCTAAACGTTCAGATGTTTTCTATTAACGGATATTTCAGGCACGAATGAGGTCCTTATTCTCTCATCCGACACACATATACATTTATGTATGTCCTTAGGCTTGAAAAACGCATATTTTTTATAATTCATCTACTATTTACAAGACTAAACTTAAACCAATAATTACAAATGCTTAAATTTACAAATAAATGCAACAATCAACCATCCAATCTGTTATCTGGCAATACTTTCCAAAACATAGATGGTAGCGGTGGGCTAAAAAACTGACTACTGAATGAAGGCTATTAGCTCACAAAGAATTATCTACAAATGCATATTAGGCAACGAGAAGATTTAAAATCGGAAAACCAACTGTTGCTACCGCACATTCATACAAAGAACAAAATTATTATCAAACTAGTAAGTCACTCCAAAGGAGTACCACAAATTTATCGTTTTGACAAGCAGCGGAAAGCTTTTATAGAGGTGAAAAAAAATTATAATTACTATCAATATTCATCAAATACGAAGCAAGTAACCCATGACCATCGTGCCTAATTCTACTTAGCACAAATAGAATTACCTTTGCTGAAAATTGAGCCGTACGCCATTTGGTATTCCAAAATATTAATGAGGCTACGTATAGTATTCCCTGAATCGTTGGACCAAAATAACTAATTCGTTTGGTTCCCTGATCGTAAATATTTCCATTTGCCATTGTTTCTTGTAATTAATAAACATTACTCTGTCCTACTCAGGAATAATCACTAGACCCACTCCACGATTCTCAGTCAAAATTGAGCTATTTTTTTCAACGTTATATACAACTATTTCATTAATTTTAATTTCTTCTAGAAGTCTTACAATCCCCTAGCAAAAAACTTCATCATACCACAAGGATTAGTAGAAGTGAATAGAGAATACTAATTCGTAATAACTGTATTTAGTATCACAATACACATTATCAAAGGCGTTTGCCATTTATAATGCTATGCCGATATTTTACTCAGCTGAAAACTAATAATAATAATTTTTCATTTACACGTAAATCTTGATAGAAAAATGATACTTATCGTTAAGTAAGCAGCTTCGAAATCTATATAAGTATTAATATTTTTAAGACGTAATAATCCTTTTTTCCTATTGTTTCTATAGTGCTTAAGTATTAATAAACCAGTTACACCGAGCGGAATTGCAAGTCATGAAATTTAACTTACTAAGCGGTTTTTAAATCTCACCAGAAGGTTTAAAAGAGTCGATTGATTATTCAGGTCAAAGAATCATTCAAACGAGGTTAGCATAACTAACATAAGATAAGCTGAAAATAGTCATTTTTATTCAAGAAAAAATATCTCTAAGATACACAATGCAATCAACGATAACTGACACAGATTCAGGAAGAGTGATGGCTCATATATTAAACAGATGTCAGAGTTTAATTTTAGTAAAACCATGCATCCATAATAATGCGGAAATAACATTTAAAAGAAACTTACACCCTCCATAGTCCCCTCCTTGTTTCCAGGGGCTTCCTCAACCAGAAAACCGTAACGATCACCTGAACTTCGCATAGCTTCACCAGAATGAGGGCAAATAGAGCCTTTCATTCCTTCTCCAAACTTCCCTCAACCTCCTCTTCCCGCAAAGATTAAAGACCAAGTTTTGCGTTGGGGAGAGGGTTTGAAAAGACAATATAACGGAGGGAGAAAAGGTGCAGGTTGAGGAAGGGGTTCCATCCCCAATTCCGAAATTCTTTTCTCGGCTCTCATCCATCCTCTCTCTCTCTTCCGGGCCCGGGAAAATTTGGTACTGTAATGAGAACGCTTCGCCTCGATGAGAAAGAAGGGAATGGCTAAACGGACGGTTAGTTATAAAGGGGTTTCTATTGGTTTTTGAGAGACACCTGAGCGGTATATAGCACTTAGGGAATGAAGGGGGGCAGGCGGAAGGAGATATTTATAATGGTATTTCTCGAGAATGAAATGGGAATTATGAAGGTATTCACGGGGTTGGATGGATAAGGGAGAAACGGTTGAAAGTGGAAATGAGACGTGACTGAAACGGGAGACGTGTAAGAGTGAGGGCTTCTATGCTTTTCAAAGGATACTGACACTTAATCACTGACTCACTCTCATACATCTATTATCATAGCTGTCATTTATCATGGTCATTCATAGCATACACAATGCATTAGATGATTTATTGGAACCGAGATAAACTATGGGCTGGTTCCGTCACCCATTTTCCGTGGGTGTAAAATAAGTAAAGAGTACCTTTTTCATTTTTAATAGAGAAAAATTTAGACATTCCCTAGTAAATAAAATGAAGTATGACTTAGAGTAATAATTATTACATAGTTTCAGTATACCCAAAGGTATTGACAGTAATATTCAATTCTGCTTTTAGCAAATTACCGGCGAAACCATTATCATTGATATTCTGGTCAATGGTATCGGCCATAATGGAAAAGATACAATGGAAGATAGTGACTAACTAAATTTAGGCGAGTAATAACAGCATATTAGAACCACAATTAAATATTGAAATGAGAACTCATATCGATATTGAACGCAAGGTTATATTTTAATGCTTATAGGCGTCTCGTACCATGTAGGGAAATGACACGTGTATAACATTATTATTTTAGTTCACGTAATTTCCTCATTTGAATTAAGAAGTTATAAACGTAGATTCTTCGAAATTCAATTCTTTCCAATTAATGGTCAGCAAAAGGTGGACAATTGCAATGTAAACTATTTTCGCACAGTAATGCATGCGAGTGTTAGAGGAATAGCGGTCTCATAGCATTGAGTTAAATAAAGGTAGAACACAGCCGTTTTAGGGAAAGTTATGTATTTAACAGAGAATTGTGATTTTGCCTGGTCACACGTGACCTGTGTCCATGCTCTCTCTTTTTGACCTCTGCTTTTGCAATATCGTAAGAGTACATGAACAGTAGGGTGGCACTTAGTTTTCGAAATTGAGAAATACAATTGATAGAACGTATCCACGGCCAAAAGTGTAAATAAAAAATAAAATACTCAAAGCCGTATTCTTAAGAGGTACAGGTAATTAAAAGGGGTAAATTGTTATAAAAGATTATGTTCAAAGAAATGTGATTGTTTCAAGTACCTACTGAATATTTACACCCCAGGTGCGAGTAGATAATGCTTATTGATCGGAATATAATTTCGTTCAAAACATTGTATTATGCAGAATAACGTACAGTTTTTTGTGTGCAAGTTTTTAA
Organism: Pyrrhosoma nymphula; assembly: GCA_963573305.1. Classification (NCBI taxonomy): domain Eukaryota; kingdom Metazoa; phylum Arthropoda; class Insecta; order Odonata; family Coenagrionidae; genus Pyrrhosoma; species Pyrrhosoma nymphula. The sequence continues at coordinate 52,349,477 of OY754335.1, forward strand.
TAACAAAAAACTCATAGTCATGCCAATCTTTTAAAATTGAGACATATTGATGTCCGGAATTTTTTCCTTAACCTTAGGGCAATCCTTGCAATGACGGGTTAATAAAATAACATATCTAATACAGAAGAAAGGCCACGTCTTGCTAAATACTCCGACTGGCAGAAAGCTGGATTTACTTGGTCCATTTCGCGATATCTAAGAAATATTCTGAGGATATTGACCTTAGTGTGACACGTCACCTGCACTTTAAGCAGCGTTGAGCCCCACGAGCTGACATAACGGCGTGTGACGGAGGGTATACAAGGAAAACACTATCTGACTTGATTCACAGCCGTACGTTCTCATTAATTACAATCAAGTTCAAGCTCTTCTAAATATGCAGTTGCATTAAACAAGGAATGGTTCATTTTAAACCACGTGATATAATTCTACAAGCAGATCGGAAATGCTCCGCATCCCAACAGATAACCGGGGAATAATGTGCATCAGCATACACGGAAATGTAGCATTGCAGCAGTCACTCCTATTTTCGGCGTGCTTGGTAGCATGAAACACGGCAGTTAAACCAGTTATCAGGGAATCAGGCAGGAAAACATGCTCCCCTGGAAAGTAAATGGGGACCAGGATTGGTGGAACCAAGACCAGGATTAGTGGAAGAAAAGGAATAGGAGGTGAAAATTACGCGCTATGGTTTTATCCAGCGGTGAAACATGACCACATAACGAAGATCAACCACAAGGCTTTGCTTCTTTTCTTCCGTGCCTTGTTTTCACTTTTTTTAAGAACAGCCCAAACAGAGAACAGAAACTATGTCTTAAGTATAGTTGCTCTCTCTCTACACACGGATTACAAGTCCCTGTAATAGTTCGCATAACTAACAACGGCAAAGCCGGATGCATATCATGCTTGAAATGGTGATTAATGGTGGTTTAATAAAATGTAGAGGAAAGTCGAAAGCTTGGGCAAAACTACGACAGAAAATGATACACAGCTATTTACGCGATTACAATAAGAGTTACTAGAAATTCAAAGTGGGAATGGGACATTTGGGAGCGGGTACCTTGGCGCGGCCACTTTGGCGCGGCCACTTTGGCGCGGCCGTCTTGGCGCGAGACACTTGGGCGCTGGCCCACCTTGCGCGAAGCACTTTAGCGCGGGATATCTTGGCGCGGGACACTTTGGCGCAAGAACAGGTGGATATTAGGGATGACGCTGAGATAACTTTGGAAATTATGAACGTTTAAACTTCGTAAATATTTCTGATACGTTCAACTACGAACAATATCTTCGAATTCTTGACTCAAAAGCTCTCTACTGATTTCTTTCTCCGTTGAAAATACTCTCATAGCCACCATCTATATTACGAAATCCGTTTGAAAAGGAAGTTACGTAAATCACAACAAGGGTCGTATCCAACCCATGGGAATTCCATTTACCGTTCTGTAGTCGTTGTTGAATGTTGGGTGAAAAAAATTTATGGGATGACGGACACTTTGAGCTGATTCCAAATACTTTATACAATTTCTAGGTTTGGGGTGACTGGATAAATATAGCTGAACTTGACTAACAACAAACTGTGCGTTGATTCTGCTGTTACTATAATCCATATAGATATTGACAATGGGTTACTCAAATGACGTTAAAGGTCATCGTACGATAATGAGTAATGCCCATAGATAACGAAAATAGCAGAGCCTAAAACTAACGACAAATTTTTGTTACTTTTTGTGACAAATATTTAAAATGAAACATTGATATATTAGAAATAACCAGTTAATATTAGGCAATGATCATAACCGCATATCGTCGACGGTTCATACTAAGTTTAAACGTTCAGAATTTCCTACGTTATCTCAGCGTCAACCCTAATATCCACCCGTTCTCGCGCCAAAGTGTCCCGCGCCAAGATGTCCCGCGCCAGTGTCTCGCGCCAAGGTGTCCCGCGCCAAGGTGGGCCAGCGCCCAAGTGTCTCGCGCCAAGACGGCCGCGCCAAAGTGGCCGCGCCAAGGTGGCCGCGTCCAAATGTCCTTGACCCACTCAAAGTAGCTCTATAGCGTGGTGTTTTCCGATAATATCAGATCCTTTGACCTTGACTTACACCCAAAAGGAAAAATGTGGCATGATACAATCTCTATAGGTACAAAAAAGAAGAGAGGGAGCATAATAATCTAGCGCAAAAATTCTTTTTCCAAGTTTCACTCACGGCCACGATACAAATTAAATGGAATGGAAACTAATTAACAATATTATCCCAATAATCTCCAGTCATTCCTGAATCATTTTACTTTCCCCTTCCTATCCATCCTTCCTGATAATAACCTACCATTCTAAATAATTGAATTACAAAATTCAGATGACATAAAACAGTCAACGCCGTTCAGCACATACGCCAGATAGTGGTTAGACAATTCTTTTATCGTTACCGAGGAAGCAATTACTGAAGTCATTCAAAGAATTAAAAACCGCCGAAACAACTAATATACACAAGTATACAAGATAACTTGTAACATTCGGAAAACTTGGTCGTGGTGAAATGCTTCAGGCGCTCAAATTATCTACACGTAATCAGGTGCATAAAATAATAGCGGTACATTTTGTAGGAAAAAGATATTTCATGTAACCGTTTGTATACATGTATAAAATAATTCATTTCAATTTTGTCAAATTAGCGTTTACCAATAAAACTATTTTTCTGTTACAGGCAGGACTGCAGATTTAAGCAACTCAGCAGGTGGTGGAATATAAAACTGCTGATCCTGCTTTAGGGCGAGGCTATTGATGCTGTGAGCGAGCGGATTTTGCGCACATGCGAAGGAGACATCGTCACGTGTGCCCTTGCCTTCCAAGGATCATGGTCTTTTTTGTTTTCCGCTTCCTGAATGTATCTGATACTCCTAAATAAAATGGTTTAATTCTCTCCCCCTCCTCTCATTTAGCTTGAACGTAATTTTTCCTTTGATTCTCTGCCTTGTCATCATACCGAATGTATTCATTCATGACAGCAGCAGATATATTTTCACCGAATTTTAGAATTTTTTTATATTCCACAGGTTATTTTCTTTCTAAATCGGAACAATGCATATGGAATAAATTAATATTTTCTTCTTTCTTATTTGTTTGAAAATCATACGAGTGATCTTTTCAGTAAGAATCTTCGCATGATTCGTAAATTTCTTCCGCAAACGAGAAAATTTGGAGACCTACAAATATGAAATATCCAACATTCCAATATCGAGTGCTTTTAATTCCCCATTCATGTTCTCTTTGAGCATTGTTTCTCCTTGGTTCTGTATCTTACCACCATACAATGATTTAAATAACGGCGAAAGCTGATGTAACTCCTTCGAATTGGAGAATATGTTGGTCTGTTTCATTCAAAATCAGCATGATGCATTTGTAATAAATTAATATACCTGCTCTAGTTTCTCTGTTGTTTATAAATTATTCATGTGATTTTATTAGTAGGAATGTTTGCACGATTCGGAAATGTCATCCGCAAACATAGACATTTGGGGGCCTACTGGGATAAAATTATGTTATGCAATCGTCTGTAAAGAAAATGGTTATCCGATAAATTTATCCATCTTTATTTTTCATTTTGACAAGTATTATCGTTTTGAAGTTAAGAACAAACGCAGCGACGTAAAATAAACTCGCATTCTGAACTTTCATGCAAGCATAATTACAAGAAAGAAATTTTAGTGGCAGATGAGGACCTCCGTCATCTCCAGCACGACGATGCAGACAGTTGACATTCCGCTGAACACTTGATGGGCCACGGCTACGAGAAAATTAGCCTTCACTTCCATTAGGAGCAAAGGCATACTCGACTCAACATCCTGGAGGAATTAGCTATATTTCATCATCAAAAGGCAAATGGTGTAAGAAATCATTCTACCTTCCCACTCCCTACCGTACTTCTGTTCTTATCAAAGCCTCTTCCCTCGCCTTGTTTCCTTTTCGTCTCCTAATGCACACCTTAATGAACTACGATGCGCGTGTATTTATTCTCCGCTCGAAACTATGTAGATATTTACAAGTACATCCAGCCAAATGTTGACTTTCAGAGTGAACAATTTTGTAAAATTACTCTTATAAAGATTGCCGTGAAATCGGAATATTTTAATCCTTAGGACGGTGTCCCAAGGTAAATTCTTATTATAAATTAATTCAAGAATAACTCATCAGAATCTCTCATTAGAATAAAAATTCTCAAAATCAGACTGCGCATGCGCGTAGCAATATTCTGTGAATTTATCTAAGTTTACAGAATACTTAATTTATTACATAACTATGTCAATTGTTGGCGAAAAACAACCAATGACTGTTTTTTCTGCGCGAATGAGCTGCCACACCCTTGCCAGAGACTAACGCTACTCATTCAGAAGAAAGCATCATTGAATAACGCCATCTATTTTACCAACATTTGAAATAAAGTAGAGATTAGAATTATACACATCGTATATTTCAGCGAATTGTTGTCACTATTTCATTGTATGGCAGAAGAAAAATTATACTGTGAAAAGATCTGCTGTTGTATTACCTGTTGTAAGTTGATCAATAAATTACGCATTATTTTTGGAACTGCTACGATCTCTAAGTTTATTACAGCACGCCAGTATGTTTTTCATGCAATTCATCCTGTTGATACTTCAGGCTATGACTTTTTCCTTGTAATTATGTACTATACTTAGGCTGGTAGACTCTGCGAAAAACTGCCCTGATGACGGTGGACGACACACATCGAAACGTCGGCAGAGATGGAGAGTTTGACCCGGTGGGAAGCCCGAGCAACCTTCAACAGAGAAAGAAATCTTTGTCGTTTTCCAGTGACAAATGTTTAATGAAGCCAGTTTCGACGTTCGGCACCATTGTCAAGCTTGACTTGACAAGGTGATTAAGAATATCTAAAGTGGTCGCTTACAAACATTTATCTGTTGAAAACTGCAAAGTGTTCTTCTTTGGCGATGTTTGGAGTCCATCACATCAGTCCTGAGACAACATTGCTAAATATTCACATAAATTTATAATTCGAGTGATAAGGAAAAAACACCACCGACCAAATTAGGTGATTCTATAACTATGAGTATGCTCAACTCAAACGTATGCATACCTACGCCACCCCTAATGTGATACCTACACCTAGGATTTTAAGATTTCACTTTTTTTATTAAGTAAGCGCCTTACATCAGACAACTTCCTACTGTAAAATACAAATCGTACCATGCCGGCCTCGGTAGCGGTGGGGTAACGCCCTACCCTGCTAACCCGAAGGTCGCTGGTTCGAGTCCCGCCTGGGTGGGTATTTCTCCACTCAGGGAATGGGTGCTAATGTCTGATATGTGATGTGTTAATTGTAAGAAAGGTTTTTAAAGACCTAAAGTCGCTCAATAATAAAGATGATATTATTATTATCATCACTGTTGAGGAAATTATGGGGGAAACTCCCAAAGAAAAACAATAGAGAAATCAATTTTATTGCCAGCAGACTTTATTTATTTTTTTGTTAATTAGAATGATTATTGCGCAGGAACCTTTCTCGGGTTTCCCACCGGGTTAATGGCTCCATGGTCGCCAACGTTTAGATGTCCGACTCGGGCATCGTCATCTGAGCAGATGAGTGTCGAGGTGGATGTTGGCTCGCTTTATATTTCCTCCCGTCCTTGTCAGGTGTTGCATGATTGGTTGGTGCGGAGAGTAAGTTTGTGTTGTTTACCGCCTTTTTCGGAATGACCGATTTCTGCGTTATGCGGCTGATGCGGGGTTCCAGGAGTGGTTCAAGGAGAAGCCTGAATCTCGGTTGAGGTTTTTATCCTCCATGTAAATCTAAATGCGCCCCTTGACCAGGCGACCCCTATATAAATATTTCTTCTACGAAATCGCGGAGAGTGTCCGTAATAAATAAAATTCAATGAATATTCTAACTTGTAAGAAGAAAACTATCAAGATTCAAATAAAAAATTAAATAATGCATACATAAATACGTACATACATACCTATCATTCCATTACGGGGTGGGCTAAGTCAGAGAATTAAACTACTACTGCTACCCCTAGAAAATTGACTTCCTTTAAATAATTTGCTCATATCATTACAGACAACTTCCGCCTCCCTTACACTCATGCATAACTTTGTACACCCTCTCCTATTCTTAAGAATCCTTATATTCCTCATCTTTAAGAGTCTCTTCCACCTAAGACTTTCGTGGACTTACTCTTCCTCTCACACAGTTCACTCTTATATCATATATCTGTTTCGCTATTCAACTATTATCCATTCTCTCGACATAGCCAAACCAACAAAGCACATTACATTCATAAATGTCCATTTCTGGGGCATCCAATCCATATTCTTTTATCACCCATTAATTCCTGAACACATCTAACCTGCGTTTGCCGCAAACACTTCTCAGGAACACCATTCTAATTTCATATAGCCTACCCTTATGCTTATCCTTAAAGACCCAGGTTTTGCTGTTATATAATAACGTCGGGAGGAGAACACTTTCGTACACTACGATTTTCGCATCCCAAGACAAACACTCAATTTTAGATATGCTTCACATACGGCCTACCCACCTCTAGCCTTCACATTCACTTTCCTACCGGCATTCGCACGCCTTATAATCCCTTCATAAATCCTTCCAGTAATATAAAGTTCTGATAATGTTAATAATATTATCAAAAACATTGATTGTAAAGAAGTTCTGCATATGAAGAAGCCCCATCGTCTCCATATAATGTTGACAAAATCTACGAAAAAGCGGCCTTATGGCAATCGCATGAATTTGAAGTTTGTTTGACATTAAATCTTATCACAATTTCAATTGCGAAGTAGACTGAGCATTTTAATTTTTGCGCAGAGAGTACACCTACACTTAAAAGTCTCCTTTAGTGCTAAGACACATTTATAAAATCATCGATTGAGGATGACCCGTATAGCCCCGTTTGTATTACTAGCTTTTTACCATGGTAATCCATTGCAAGGTTAAGAATTAGTTTTGCGTACGCCTTGTTAGCACCAAACATGGAAACCTTTCTACCCGGTTAAACTTACCATAGTTAATCTATCTCCAATAGTTGTTTTTGCTATTCAAAGGCATGGTAGTTACAATAAAAGGAAAGTGACCAATCTTAATCATCTTTAAATGGCCGATAGGATATGATAGACAAATATGGTTCACGTTAAAGGTAGTACATACTATGTAAATTCCAGTTGCGCCATGGTGATTGAAGAAAGCTGAAAATGCGGGAACTTAACAATGTTTTGTGCAATGATAAAATTTTAGTAATGCGAACGGGACATAATAGACAAAAGAACATTGCAATTAGAGCACCTTAAAACAGACGAGCGGGGAAGAGACACTGGGATAGATCGACATGCACTAGGCAAGTATCATCATGGAACTGAATGACTCACGCAAGGAGCTAGCCAGCGTGCTCCTTGCTTCCAGGATCAGAGAAGAGGGAGTGTAAACGGAGGATTGCCCAACACTCATCCTCAAAATGGCCACGCAAGTTTCCCTCAAAGACTGGTCGTAAATAACGCCAGCCTCAAAGGAAAAGGTTGAAGGGGAGGGGAAATAATAAGCAGAGGACGCAAGAGATCGTGGAAAGACAAAAACATCGCATTAAAAATAATACAGAAATAGCACAATACCAAAGCGTGTCTCATGTCACCATATACGAATTATTTCAGCTCAATACGGGAACACACCGAGAAGGAAAAAGAGGAATTTCAAAAGTCGTTCGTTTTCCAATCTCATTTATTTCACCAACGTTGCCAGGTCAACCAATGCAAATCCCGGAGCCGGTGTGTGGAATCGACACGGAGGATGAATGGGGCTCGACATATATCACCCAACAAGGTTTGGTCCACCCCTTAATCTTCTTTGGACATCGACCAACGACCGCTGTTCAACTGGCAATAACGCCGGTTATATCGGCTGAATTCATTCTCGCCAAAACATACGACCCACGGAATTCAGAGTAAGAGGTCATTTTGAAGGCATATACTGCGGCATATATTTACTTGGTGGCACCACATGCATGCCTACCCCACAAGGATGCGTAACAATGAAAGGAATATTTTATAACTAATGAATTAAACTAAATAGAGAGCCAAAAGCTGACCAAGATCTGATATTAACTTTCGCCACATTTTATTTCTTTCTTTATAACTAAATGGACAGGAATGTCGTTAGTAATTTTAGGTGAAATAAAGCCAGAGAAATTCACAACTCATATTAAGATTATTACCAATCGTGTCAAAATTACACAAGAAGGATCTTACGCAACCCACAAGGTTACTAGCAGACCTGCTGCCTGCTTTGAAGGCAGTCTCTGTCTTGTGTGCTCTTGAGGTGAACTTGGTGCTTTTCCATTTTTTTGCACTACTCAAGTGAAAGCAGTGGGAAATGTGGCTAAATGAGTGTATAGGTTTTCCAAAAATGAAAAAATATTGAGAATAGTTTTTGAAACATAAGTAAACATTTTGGAGAAAAAAAAGTTTGAATATTCATTTTTCTGTGCAATGCTCACTGTATTTGACTGAGGAGAATACCGTTTTTGAAATACAGTCACTCCGACGATTGGTTAGTCATAGCTAAAAAGATGAGGGAAAAAATACCGCCTTCTATCACACAGAAAGCGATTGTTTACTTTTTTGTATACATTTGCTGTAGTCAAGTTTCCTTTTCATTATCTTTTTCTAACAAATATAATACATGCATTTCATATGCTAACCTATTTGAGTGAACCCAGGAGTTCCGAGAAGGACCTGCCCTTTTTTAATTAAGACTCTAAAAACCATGGTTTATTGCATTTTTCTTTGCACCGCGAACTGCTAAAAATCCAAAACTACTACCAAATCATACAGACAGAGAATCCACATTTAATGCACCAAATCTCATTTCTCTAGCTCAAAACCTGAGAGAGAAATAAACAAAATGGGTACAGAATGACTGACTGACTGACACGCTACAAAATTAATATATATAGATTGAGCTCTCTTCCACATTGGTAGTTATGACCTGCCAGATATCAAATTTCTCTATAAACGAAGATTGTTTCCGCAATATGAATAATTATCAAACCATATTTCCAAAATAATTGGGAGTAATAAAGAAAAATATCTCCCACGAATAAACCTAAACAAACGGGACATATTTACATTCATCATTTATCAAAGCTTCCTGAAGTTAAACTAATACATTTATCCAGATGATTTATTTTCTTGGCCACTCAATTTGTTATTACATATTTTACTTTTCTATAAAAGGCAATAAACATTCAGGGTGACGCAGAAAAAATTGAAACATTTTTCACTTTTATCATAAAAATAAACGATATATAAGTAGAAAAGTAAATGAAAAAAGCAGAACTATACCACGAAGAAGAAGATTAGGTGTCAATAAAAGCTTTCATGCTCAAACATCTTTTCTCTATATCTCAGACTCAGCAGGGACCCCGAGTAGCTGAACAATAGGGCAAGTTTTCTATAGGTACTCGGAGAGTTTAAAAACTGATTTTTTTCTGCTAGCAGAAAACGTCCTATTTAAGCGTTTATCCTTCTTCCACTCACGGAGTCCTTGCGCAACATCGCAGTTGACAGAGGAAATAAACCGGAGATGAAGATGGTGGTCCTCGGGAGGTTTCCGCAGCCGGCGGCAGAGATGAAAAAAAGAAAATACTTCTTGACTCGATGGGATTTTTGGGAGACTGAAGTATGAGGTCGGAAATGTTTTACTCGAAAACTGAGAAAGGATGGGAAACGGGACAAGGTAGACTCGGTCCTTGGGAAATGGGAAAAACCTTATGTAACACACACACACACACGAGGCTGCGTGGAACATATTTTTAAAAATCCTAAAGAAATCATCGTTGGCAAAAGTGCGATGGCTGGAAATTTAAGTGCATCTGTGCTCTCTTTGTGAGTTTTCAAGAAGAAGGATGGTGATACTACATAGCATGGGCTTCCACGTGGCGTCAGAGAGAGGTGAAATGGACGTTGGAGGAAAAAGTATCTGAACGGCAGATGCGTGCGGTCTTGAGGAAACAGCACGTATTTTCCTCGATTAGATTGTAGCTGCGGTTGTGAAAGAATTTTTGACGTTTCTATCTCAGAGAGTGGCACGTGAGGATTGTCGGGAACGAAAAAGAGAACCATAGGTATTTATTTTTTCCACTCATTTTCTCAGACCAAGTCAATGATACGGAAATCAGTATCATCAATTATTCATATTACAAGATCCTCTTTGAGAATGCGTTTTGCCATCTCCTATCATGGGAAATGACCTATAAAAAGTCAAGACGTGCACCGAAACTTGCATAGACAGGATATTATCACTTTGGGGTTGAGATCATTTCATGGCAACAGCCTCTTTCTCCAATCTTCGATACTAAAGGGAAAGGTTTTTTGCACGCAAGTTCAAATTATGGAGTCATAGACGCTGGCTCAGATACAAATGCTTTCATCGCAGGCTGATGAAAAGGATCATGTAGGTATTGACATCACTACTCATAGCCTTAAATGTGAATGTATAGACCAACTCTGATACATATCTAACACAAGATGGAAATATTTTAGTGTATCGTGGAACTCAAAAGAACTAGCTAATGACACGTACCCAGTTCTTTGGGATAGCAACTGGTGTATTGCTGTGTATGTCGTTCCGATTACAGGCTTTCAACATTCAGACATACTTAAGAAAAATTTACAGCTGAAAATTAAACCCAGACGCAAACACCTTTATACAAGAATCTTATACTCAGTTAAAATGTCCTTAGCATTTAAATCTTTTAGATTTATACAAAATGAGAACACATAAAATATGGAGAGGCATACTTGATTCACACAAGAGAAGGAGAGAGTAATCCACAATTTTATTCGTCATTCACTACGCTGCCAGGTCATTACTAAATGTTGATAGTTACATTCATATTCTACTTCTTTATTATAATTTTAAGCCATAATAAAATTAAAAAAACAACAGAATACATTTATCTATATCAAAGGGGATTTTAAAGAGCAGAGGCAAATCATGCTTTTATTACAAACGCGCATGTAGAATGAGTCATGAGCATTATTGATTCTAGAATAACTTAATAAAATGACGAAGTTCTTTTACTCAATCAACGATAAAATATATTCATCTCCAGAATCACAATAATTTAACCACAAGAGAAAAACAGTTGGGCAGTAACAACACAGTTATCTACAATCACTAAAACCCTTATGTTCGTGTTATGCATGAATGAGAACTAAAGTATATATCTACGACTGTCTTTAAAGTCCTTCGTAGTTGCAACTAGCGCAGATTTACAGAGCACTGTAAAAGGAAAAATGAAAACTCTAAAAGCAGCGTCACAAAAGTTAGACGTCACTAGATTGTCAATACCAGAGGAGACAAAATTGCAGAAGAAGCAAGTATCTACAGGCAAGTTGAAAAGTAACTTTCTCCATAATTTAGTATGAAGTGAAGAGAAAAAAAGAAATGTTATTCTTTCCTCACTATTTAAACACTGTTTCAAACAAATAATATATTTCACTCTTTGCCAAACTATGCGTAATTATATGATCTTTTTTTTAATCTATGTTGCAGGCGTAGTAACCGAGTGAATGGCGTTCATTTTGTTGAATCCGAAGGGTAACAAGGGCTGATTCGGTTGAGAAACTCTATGTAAAACCAGGCTGAGGGATTCTATGTGTAACCGAATTTCCTGCGAAGCCAGAGACGGCAATGAGAAAGGATCTCCCCAACAAAACCGAAGTGTGTGAAATTCACAAGCACTGGGGCTTAGTGCTACGTCAGCCCTACCATAACCCATCAAACAAGCCCTGTGGTTCATGGCTTCGGTTTTTTTGCTCGTGTCCGAAAGCTATTTTTACTTCGCATGCAACCGCTGATACCTTTAGGCAGAATGAAGGAGAGCCAGTACCCGTATACGCAGAAACCTATTTATTCCCATCGACCAACATCCTCCACTCAGGAGCATCCGACTCGATAAGACCGCATCGTAATTTTCACACGAGGAGCAGGGAAATCGAAGCCATTAAGTGAAAGGGTAGAAAGTAATTTGGTGGCAAAATGAGATAGTACCGCTCATATTCTCTCACGTATTTTACTCGAAAAAGAAGTAGTTTAAATATCTCTAAACCATCGCAGCACTAAATATTGTAATTTCCCATGAATACCCAGAAGTCGCCAGGGTTTGACAAGGGATTGGGTAAATTTATAAGAAACTACTTAAAAGATTTAAGAATTTATTTCCAAATCATAACAAAGTGAGGCGGGATACATGAATCGTTAGTTTCCGGCTAAAAAATTGGGTATTAAACAGTTCAAAGTTGCCCACTCGCATTCATGATGTTCACCCTCTCATTTTGTGTTAATATTAAAATAAGATCAAGTGTATGTGCAGTGGACTCCCTTATACCGTTCTTGCCTTTAAATGTAATCACCGTATGAAAAGGGATAAGGAAAATTTGTGAGAAAAGTAGCAAAATGGAAAGGTAAAGGAATTTGAAAGGCATATACCATACTCAAATGACACAATGATGAGTGAGAAAATTATCAGTTCTACAATGTAAGGCTAGGGTTGCCATAAGAGTTAGATAAAAATTCAGGACATAAATAAGTATTTATTTTATCATAATGGCATGAATACCTTTTTAGTCAATAGCAATTTTAGGTTCAAATAAGAAGTTAATAAGACTTCCCAAAATTGTTAGCAAGTATTAAAAATATTTCGAGTGAAATTATATTCTTATCAATATGAGTTTTATATTTGTACATGTGATGTACATGACCTCAGTCCTTAATTAAGCAATAATTTTTCACAGAACATAACGACATTTTTAACCGCTCATTATATTTTGGAAAGGGAGCGTGGTGGCCTAGTGGCTAAGGTGGTAGAGCGCTTGGCTACTGATCGAAGGGTCCCGGGTTCAAATCCGGGTGAAGCCTTTGAACGCCCCCGAACAAAAATCCTCGGAGTGCGGTGGCCCAGGGAAAGGAACAACCCCGAATGTGTGAAATTCACACGCCTGTGGCTTAGTCCGGGTTGAACTCTACCCTCAACTATCCAAACCAACCTTCGGGTTGAATCACTGAGTGAGTGAGATGTTTTGGAGCATAGGTAATCATCATGCTGCAGACATGACTTGTCTTTGAAATACTACTAAATAACTTGGATTGCAGTTTTTTAAGTTGCACAATATTCAAGTAATATAACAAGTTTCGTATCATGAAATAAGAAAAAAGGGGATATGTAATATGAGCGCTAGAATTAAGTTTAAGAGGATTTCTGACTATCATTGCGCAAAATTTCAGGGCATTTGCCGATTTTTCTAATTCAGCCTAAACCCTTTTTTCTATTCCAAAATACAGGATAATTCCGCTTTTTCAGAACGTGTGGCAACCATAGTTAGTGTAGTGAAGAATACTTTGCATAGAAATTCCAAATTTAAATTAGAACCTTTTTTAACAGAACAAGGTTTCAATATAACGACACCATAAGAGTATCATTAATTCGTTCTAATATTTCTCATCTATAGGCAGGTATCTATAGGAATAAGGACGATTCGCGGGAAATCACCGCGGGCTGAATGTTACAGAATCTGGCTTATGTCAAGTTGCCAACTCCGGACCACGGCATGATAAGGAGTAGCAGAAAATAAAACCTTGAATCCAGGATAGTCACAAGGGTTAGAGAAACAGAGGGATTAATAAATACATATATTTATAAATGACTTCACTACGTAAGGTGACATAGTTACTCCCACCCTCCATCAAACCCTAATGGATGCGTTAGGGGAAGGAACTTAATCACTTTCGCATCCATCTTGGGATGATATCACATTAGAATGGGCCATAAAAAAGTTCAAACCTATTCCTACCACGTGTTCTTCAACATCCACAATGTTACGGTCGAGCCAGTCGATTTTACGGTTTGGCAATCGCGGAGGGCTGGGATAAATGCGAAATTTCAATTAGAGCTGGCGAAGGAGGGAGGGCGAGGGAGGAACGGTGGGTGGGGTATAGAACCTTCTCGAAATGGAAAACCTCTTCTCTCCTTCCCGCGTGTGTGGCTTCAAAACCCCCGTCTCTCTCAATTCCCCAGACGGCCCCAGGGGTTGACGTGAAGGGAATGGGATTGGCGGAATGGCAACCCTGAGGGATTGCCTAGGGAGGCCGAACTGGAGGAAGGGTTTGTTACTGACGTGATACGTCCGAAAAGAGGGGTATCTCCTGAAGGGATGAAATCCGTATGTGCGCGGGAAACGAGGAGGAGGAGGGAGAGGAGGATGGGGCATTAGGGTGAGGGTATCCTTTGCGGGACTGGGTGAAACGCGTAAAACATAAAGCCTTTTTTCGGGGTGGGTGGGCAGGAAAGGAAATAAAAAAACAGGGAAAGGCTCGAGGAACCCATAAACACCGAAAGAAAAAGCCGCACCAGCACCCATAAAGAGAATCACAATGGCCGTGGCGCTGACTCGAATTACCGGAAACACGAAACAAAACGAAGGATTTGCGACGGACCTGGAATTAAATGTAACTGCTCCCTGCTTCAGCCGCACGGTCAAACTCGTACGGTTCCTAAGTCAATTACATGCCCCCAACTCCCTACCCCTCGTGAGGTACACATTTTGGTCTCGGTTTTTAAAAACTTTGCATCCAGTTAGAGTTAGTATACGTCCTGAAAAAGCGGAATTGTCCTAAATTTTGGCTCATAAGAAAGGCATTCTAACTGATATTAATACCCTTGGTGAAGTTCTGTTCATAGAGTAACAATTCTTCAAATTTCATTTTATTTTTCACTTGCAAATAAAAATTCTAAACATTAAAAAACACATATTTGTCAGACCGATGAAATTGTGATTGGGTGATGTCCCAAGTTGTTACCTCACCCTCATGGCAACCCTCGCTGCAGGTAACATTTTTCCGCACTGCAATTATGAATTACACTTAATCGGATATATTTTACCCATGTTAAGCTAAAATGGTAATATTTAGGAGGTTGCTCCCCAGCATACGCCCGTGTGCAAGAGTGAAAAGTTTATTTTCATTTTTTTCCACCGTAATCATACACCTGATTCAAAGTATCCATTACAGCTGATAAAAATTTAGATACACAGCGAAATACTTGAAGAGCCCAATATTTTTAATGCATATAAATAGTTTACAGCTTCGTTCGAATACGATTGCTCTAAGGAAGTAATCTTTCAAGCGTTGTTTTCACATCTGAGCAAGTCGTTGTCATTAGACATATACAACGTCAGGGAATATTAAGGTTTTTTCTCATGGTATTCAGGTATTCCTCCGCGTTGTTCGATTTGGTGGACTACATTTCACCGGCTATCCTACAGGCTTCTCCAGGTCCAGTTGACGCAGATCTAGTAGTCAACAGGATTAAAAGAAGTCTGCAGGATAGCCGGCAAAATATAGTCCACCAAATGATGCAACGTGGTCGAATATCCTAAAACTGGAATATCACCCTTCCAACCAAGCCCCGCATAAATCTACATCACTGGTATCGAGAATATAGGATCGAAACATAATTCTTCTAGAGCATATAAATAGGTTTTTAATATTTTCCCAGGCACTCGAGACGATCAAAAAACCTTTCTGTGCAGGAAATCATTTTCACGTAAACAGCTGATCAGCCAATTGGGTGATCACAAGAAAACATCCCTGAAAGTTAATACTGTATGCCATATGCCAGAATATCGTCAGTCAGCCTTCTTGGTGCTAAGTAAAGTAAAATAAGCAGATGAATCACAATAACCCAACTAAGCAAAGCTTCAGAATGCACTCTCCTCTGTTCAAAGATTAATAAGGGCTCAAAGATTTTAAACATAAGAAAGATGAAAATAATTCCAGACGCATCTTACGCTTTAGAAGGTATTTTAGGCAAAAAAAAGGCAAATTTCAAATATAAATACCAGGGAAAACTTTAATGAACCACCTAATTTGTTGGCCAAGGAACCAATTTAAATGCACTCCCCCGTCCTTTATTAAAGGAAGATTCAGCTATGCAACGATAAACTTCAAATTATTTCTTCTCAAATCACGATCCCTGCTTCCGAAAACGAACGGAACGAGGCTGTCACCATGCGCAAACCGTCACATCTAATTACGATTTAAAGCGATTGCATTTAATGTTAAAGCTTAAGTTACTGCTACATAATCGTGCATTAAGACGGATGTTGGCATTATCAACTACATTCAATCATTTCTGATATACCTCTCATATAATCCAAACTAATGCGGAGGGGATCACGAGTAGAAAGTAATAAGTTAATCACGCACACTATTCCAAGTTTCTGAGGCGTAAACGTCGAATCCTGTTTTCGCTACTGCCAGCACAAGGAGACAACTTTCTAGCCACCTAGCAAATGGTAATAAAAATGAACTGGAAAGCCAATCGAATAAACATTTTTAACCCGGCGTTACTCGCGCGCGTTTTCCGATCAAGGTTACTCGTTCGGGGTGCTCCTGACACCCCAATGAACATTTTTGTTTCAGAATGTGTTACACAATATTTTCTTTGTAAAAACCAATTATGTTATTTAAATCTATGTTTTTATTTGTATTTTTTATGCTGATAAGCATAAAAACTACAAGTAAACTAAGATAAGCATCCATCAATTATATTATTGATTGCAATGGAGTCAATACCAACAGGCAAAAATATTGCGAGCAAATTTATCAATGATGGGATAATTTTTAAAATCTAGAGTGGAAATGAAACGTTGAATGAATTCCTTATTTATAGGAGCAACGAAAACAATCTGAGCTCAACGTGAAAAACGAACGCCAGATATATCAAGGTCACAAAATAGATGAAAATTCTTCCACCATTGCGTACAATTGAGGAAATAAATGCTGAAATCCACCATAAAATTATGATTTTTCTTGAAATAATATGGGCAATACTTCGCAATAGAAAATCTCGCTTTTTTTGGATGAATATTGCCTACACTAGATAATATTTTTAAGTAATGGACGATAAAATTAATAGTTCTGGAGGCTAAATTCAACGTTTCTTACAATATAGGTCCCTCGATTAACGCTAAAATAAAGGAAAATTCATTTTGCTCTTAGTTTTATTCTATATTTTATTGAGTACTTACGCATCTGAGGAATCAAAAAACCGAGTAGTTTCAGTGGTTAGAAGTGTGGATGTAAATTAACCCTTCAGCCAAATGTAGACTCACCTAGAAGAAAGAAAACCACTGTCAGTAGCATAACGACGTTTAAAAACAAAAACTATTACTCTAGTGGTGTATTCCGATGGATAATTGGTAAATTATTATTTCCAATTTTTCTAAGACCAAAGTAGAACACGAAGGCAGTTTTGTATCTCAATCATCTCTTAATGGGGATGGAATTAACACTATATATATTGAAGCTCAATAATAATGCTCAATAAGCAAGCATAGAGGTCTACAAAATACTGTGCAAGCCATCTCCTGGCAGTTTTGCACGGGGTGATTCCACACCAAATGTAAAATATAACTAACTCCATGAACTGACACCCCTTAATTGTCACTAAATATAATATCATAAAACCGTTTGGGAGGGAAAACTAAACATTAGTGCGACGTGCTTCATATCCAAGGAAGGAAAACTATTTCTTTTTTATTATTAAAAAAACTATGACTTTTATATTTCTGGTCTGGCCAAATGGAGCTACCACTAAGACGATATGAATTAGCGAACTTTTCACACCATATCAACCACCTTTCGTCAGAAGCATCTAACTCCGATTTGACTAGGAAAAAATAACCCGATCAATCATAGAGGATAAAACATGAAAACGTAAAAAAATGCCAGTCTATCTCTATGGTGTGCTATCAATCGCTCCCGTAGTGAGAGGCAACAATACGGCAATCCCCTCGCTTCGTGATTAAACTAAAAAGATATGCAAAAGAGGAAAATTAAGGTAACTCGCAGAGTCGGGAACGGCCACGGATACACAGCTTTAATTCCCATTTCCCAGGAAGTCCGCTCTAAAATTCATGAGAGAGCCGACTGACTGGTAACCGAGAAGAGAAAGAGGGAGGGAGAGACACCGTTTTCTAATCACCGCATTCCTGCTTTTACCACTCTGACATCAGAACACAACCCATCCAACCGGGAAGGCGGATTCTTCCCTTTTGATTACATCTCCCGCCCAGAGCTAGTAGTACCGATCCAATTGTGAGCAACGATATACCACTCCTGTAATTAACAAGCTGAGCTCATATCCAGAAACACAATGCCCCTTCATCCTAAGGAATTCCTTTGCTTGACTAAGTCACGTGCTCGGCCTTCCAAAACCGCGGTTTTGAAAACTCCAGCATTTTCCGGGGAGCTCCAGCCTCGTTGCTTGCGAGTAATATAATTTGGTGGCACGTACAATGATATCCTAGATACCGCCCGTATTAACATTACAATGTAACCGCACAAACCTCCCTCTGCGTAGGATACGAAAACAATATTAAAAGCTATCACATTATTCACGTGAATTTATATACATCTTACTCGTTTATAATGAAATAAATAACAGTTGGTACGGTCTTCACAATGTTTGATTAAATAATTTGGTATGTGATTTGAATTAAATGTTGTGAAAACAGCACAAAGTTTAGGTGTATTTCATTATGAATATCGCACGTTTTCACAAAGTAACGTCCAAAGTGATTTCACAATTGTTATTTGAATACGCATATGTATAACACTTGCTCATGTTTCATTATCGTCGACATTTGAATACAGAAATCGTGACGAAGTAAATAAACCTGATTTGAAGTTGCGCACTGATGTCTTTGTCCACTTCTTTGAATATGCTGGCAGAATATTACTGCCGTTGAAAGCCACACGGGCGGTTTCAATAAACTTTGTCATCGGTATTTCTTTGACCAATTTCGCCGAATATGTTGTTCCGTTAGAATATTCCTCCGGCAGCAAAGGCTACCTCTAACAACATAGTCCTAGCAGTAATTATTCAATATCAATTAAACTAATTCTCCGTTGAGGCAAGGCAAGAGCATCTTTAAATTTGCACAAATATGTTATCTATAGTAATGGTAACTATCGATAAAATGCATTATGCATTATAAAATGCATTTCTGATAAATTACCAACAATGAATAAAATGAGTATATTTTCTCATAAATATATTTTCTAATTAAAGTTGGCGAATCAATAGCGGCAGTTTTAATCAAAGCGGATGTGAACTCAAAAGTTAATAAAGAAATACATCCAATGGGACTACTTGAAGTTCGTTTTGTTGACGTAATCGTATGAAACATCGGAATATGCATTACTAATGAGTGATCTTTTCTTTTGGTTTTGACAGTGCTGAGGGATGATACCTTGCGAAGACCCAATTGGTAGATAGGCTATCCTTTCTAATTAGTTTCCCAAACAAGTAAGTGTACAACACGCCACAGATTCATGGGAAATTATAAAGAAATATATCACTATGCTTCAAACAGATACTAAGTGGTAAAATGATTTCTTACAAAGAGAGTATGATTGCAGGTTTCTAGCCTTTAAGGTATCAAAAGCAAAATATAACCCTTCTTGAGTAATTCTAAGGTAGTCAGGATATCTCACCAGCTCCAGCACGTAATGATACTTATAAATGTTTTTTTTTAATAAAACATTTTAATCGACCAATTTGTCTGCAGTATTGCTGGTTAAATCATTCGTGGGAACAGAAATGTCAGCAGGTATTAGGCCATTCATCTTCTTGTTCAACGTGATAGTTCTAATGCCGATGCTTCTGCATATCGGACTCGTAGGTAGGCTATACAACTTCAGTTACCTTGTAATGAAGGAGGGAAAATAAGCACCAACTGTGTAGATTTCATTTAAATGTTTTGTTTATTACGACCTAGGTTTCAATATCTTGTTAAAACCTTGTTATTGCACACTCGTACCTAACCCAAACCCGCAAATCTTTGAAAACTTCATAACCACCTTCCCTCAGCTCTTTCCCACCCCAAATACCTATTCTTCCTACCCTTTTTTCCCTCTATCATCCATTAGGGCCAGGTGTATACTCCATCATTAGTTCTTTATCTGAGAACGACAAAAGGTGCTGAAATTTAGGTCATATTAAACAAAATATAGAAGTGAGGAATCTACATAGATGTTCTCTACTTGTTCATTTCTCTCCTTGATGCATCAATGTCCAATTGTTAAGCCTGAAACCGTTACTTTCGTTTGTAACACCGAGTACTGGTTAACAGGATTTTCCAAATAAAGGACAACAGAAAACATAGTTTAGTTATAGTCTTCAGATACGCCGACGTTTCTATGGAAGGCTTTCCGATCACCTTTAGGGCTGATGGTCCAGGCAATTCCGACCCAAGCTATTTTACAAACGTGGGCAAAATTTTATTTGGCCGCCCCTAACAAAGAATTTATTTACTGACTGTGATCTCTAAAACCGTGCGTTTAATTGTGCGCGTCAATTATTAAATACGCTGAGGTCTCAGAACGATCCTATAAATATTGTCGTTTCCTTTCACTTCAGGAACTCAATTTTTAATCTATAAGTTATCTCCAAGATTCGCGTTTTACGAGGAAAAAGTGTTTATAGGGAGGGGTGGGGTGACATAAATCGTTAATTTCAATGCAACTTCAGCCACAGTTACTTTCAGCTGATTGGTGAAGAACGAAAATGAATTAAAATTATTGGTCCGTTGGTTTCAATATGTTCCCAGCTGAATTTAGGCATGAGTGTCAGTCACTTTTACGATTTTCTAAAGAAGTTCATTTTGGATAGAAATATATTCCTGAAGTTAGTAATAATTTCCGATTTTCATTATTTCTGTCCCATTTTCACATTCAATGCTGAGTTGCATACTGTTTGTCTGTGACTTTTGCCCACGTTGGCCACGCCTTGCGCCGGCACTGGATGTAGCAAAGCACTTGGTAATAATTCACACAATCGAAGTTGTTAGCTTCAGCCAAAAAGCCGGAAATACGAGGAAGTAGAAGGAAGGAAGAAGAAAATAGAGAACTACGAAGATGAAGAGGAGGAGAAGAGTTCATAAGAAAACACCAGGACCGGGGATAGAAACAACCACGGGTTTTTGCCCTGCCTTCTTTTTGTACGTATTTTATCACCGTCATTTTTGCTGAAGCAAGCAACTTTAATAAAGTTGCCCATTACAGCTTAATGACGGCAGGGGACGTCTCATACGTAAAGGCTTCCTTGAAGTTATCTTTTACCTAATGTTGCCATCCTTGATGGACCGTGATGGCAAAACATCAAGTTCCTTTAAAACCCGCTAAAATTGTCAATAATATCAGCAGGCCTGGGTAGCGTGGTGGTATGCAAATTGGCCCGGTAAATGTCAGTGGTTCGATTCCTGGTCTACATGGATTATTTACCATGACAATTTCCAGGTAACCCACGGAATCCTTTCCGTATTATCCGAGGTATAATGCGGCTCCGAATATAGACAGACCGAAAGAGTGGCATATTTTAGTGAAAGTTAGAAAAAAAGAAAGTCCATTCGATTTTCTCTTTTAATTTGATCCTTGCATAATTTTCTCCTCAATACTCGTTCATTGTATATTATTACAATGAACCATTGTAACATGAGCGTATGAGTATAAAAATATAAAATAAAAGTGTTAAAACTTCCGGAGACAAGCAGTGAACCCAACAAATATCTTAAGTTTCAAGCACTCTAATATAGTGCGACAGTGAACTTCAAGGTTATCTACAGGATATAACGTCGCCATATATTCGGGCCAACGCGGTACATGTTATCGATTGGTTTTTATGCGCTCGCATAGTTCTCAGAAAAATTTTATAACATGATAAATAAATTTTGTGTAGAATATTACCAAGTTGTTTTCAACATAAACATGCCTACCAACATCCTATTTCAAGTTATAGATTTCTCAATGTTGGTTGAGAGCGGAAACCCAGAGGCATGTGCCTTATGTGTAATCGTGAATAAAACACCTCTTGCACGTGTGTCAGTTCTCCGATTCACCAGTTACTTGGACCTGGTTCGTATAAATGTCAAACGCACGTGTATTGCGCTTTAAACGCTAGGACACTTAATGCATGAATCTACTACGCTCCGTTTCTCTGGTGCCCGTCCATATGTCTACCGCGCCACGGTTGGTGGAGTACGTATACACGTAGCCACACGTTTCTCTCACGAGAGAGAGAGAGGTTTTCCCACGGGACATGGAGACCACAATTCCACAAAACACCAGGCTCCAGCGCACGTGTGACCTCAAGCACACATTACACAGGGAGCTTTAGGAAAGCACCAATAAATATTAATGAAGAGCTATGGCACGACGTTAGCTCTTGAAACCTCAACTTTAGTGGCTGTCAATTTAGGCCAAATTATGGTTCTCTACTGCGTACTCAACGATAGTAAAGTTAATTCCTGCTTTTATTCTAAATTACGATATAAACTCATTCTCAACGCATTCTAGTTACTTTCTACGTTTATTCCCAATTACGATATAAAACGCATCGAAAAAATTATACCGGTGACAGTAATAATTTGAAAAAATATGCATATAGTCGAGCAACGGAAAAACGTGCATGGTATTCTTACACAAGTGTTATTGATAAATAATTTTTATCTAGCTATTTTATAGTATTATTTTCAATACATTAAATGTTACCACTGAATTTTTATATAAGTTGGGACTTCCAGCGAACTTCAATGAGTAATTAATCTCGCAGGCTCTTTACTAAGCAGATTTTAGGACTGAATGTAAGGAAAATTACACATAATTTATCCAAAAAGTTCCAATCAAAGTTATTTATGGCTAATATAACATCCACGTTCCCATATAAGTTCGCGTGACATTTTGAACCTTGAAGTGCCCTAAGAAACAAAGGCCATGCTTTCTTTTACTGTTGAAGAATTTTCCACGTTGTGATGACCGTTGACCCGTTTTGCAGAAGAATCAACAACCTCAGAGGATTATTCTCGACGAGTAAAGATGGGGAAGAAGATAACTTAAGGATTCTTAAGTCCTGTTTTATAATATCTGGTTAAATATTATCTCGATATGGAAACCAAAGTTAATCATAAGTTCTCCCATCAATAACGCTCCAATTAACTAACCAAGTCTGATGCAATATTTGAAACCGGAACTCACAACTAATCTCAACTAAAAAATACAGAAATGTCATTTTACAGTTAACGCTAACCAGGCATTATACAACCGGGCCTAAGACGGAAAATTTGAGTAAAAAGAGAACTCGTCTTTCTTAATACAAATATGTAAATTATATATATATATATATATATATATATATATATATATATATATATAATAAATATTTCGTTCAAACAGGTGGTGAAAGAAAGAGTATAGGAAACACATAAAATGTGATGACACAATGGTGATGTGAAGATGGAATGATGGCCGATTCCAAGTGAAAAAAAACATCACCATTGTGTCATCACATTTTATGTGTTTCCTATACTCTTTCTTTCACCACCTGTTTGAACGAAATATTTATTATTTACGCCTGTGAGCGGTTTGAGTGAATGAATGAATGGTTGTATGGCCGGAATGGCTCATCTCTACTTCTTGGGCTCTGCGTGCCCCGAAACGCCTGTTCTGTATCTTTACCACTGTCTGTGTGCCTGATTCAAACTTTGCTTTCCTCTTCTGTGTACGTAATTTCTTCTCTGCCGGTGAGTGAAAATGTCCAGCGCCATCTCTCGGCGACTTTTACGGACTAATCTTGGGGGTGTTTGATTCATATAAACCCCCCGCCGATTCCAGTGTTTCTTTAGTAGTCTAGATAGCTTAGTGGTCAGAGCAGCCGGCGCGAAGGTCCAGCGCCATCTCTCGGCGACTTTTACGGACTAATCTTGGGGGTGTTTGATTCATATAAACCCCCCGCCGATTCCAGTGTTTCTTTAGTAGTCTAGATAGCTTAGTGGTCAGAGCAGCCGGCGCGAAGGTCCGTGGTTCAATTCCCGGTCTAGACGAATTTTTTTCACTTGGAATCGGCCATCATTCCATCTTCACATCACCATTGTGTCATCACATTTTATGTGTTTCCTATACTCTTTTATATATATATATATATATATATATATATATATATATATATATATATATATACGAAACGAAACGCCCTTCTTCAGCTGTAGAAAATTGAGAAGTCAATCTTCTCAATTTTCTACAGCTGAAGAAGGGCCTACATGCCCGAAACGTCCCAGTAAGTCCTCTCTCTCTTTTTACTTTTCTTTCCCCACCCCCTGTCAAGTGTGGATATATATATATATATATATATATATATATATATATATATATATATATATATATATATATATATCCATATTTATGTCTTGAAGGCAAGGTTAAATTGGACTTTCATTTAATGAGCCCATAGTGTTGGCTAAAGAAATTCCAGGCCGGGAACCATGAGAGAGAGAGGGGAGAAAGGAATACTTCATCGATACACATTTAAACATTTCTAAGCAACAGATTACTACTCTCAGAGACAGTAACTGACACAAGGTGTAATAATAATTTCCGTGATTTTACACAAATATAGTAAAACGGTGTCGGTAAAAATTTATATTTCAAAGTGCTCCTTTATCCAAATACTCATCGCAAACATAGAGTATTTGGATAGCGTCTTCGCCATATGGAGCGCTGGTAGTTAATATTTGCCCGACTCAAGCGATTAATTTTCTTCAGTTTGATAAGGAAACCTTTCCGCTCCAGTACATTCCTCGAGCAGGATATCTCCTTCGCCATCACGAAGATTCCACAAGGCTGCAACCAAGCGACTCGTCCGTCTGCAGTAAACTCTCCTGTGATTCCTTCTGTAAATTGGTGGTAACCATTCGCAACAAACAGGCTGGCATGCAAATCTTGTTGCACATGCCGCGCCATACTCTTTCTCCATCCATCCCAAAGCTATCTTTCCAACGTAGAAGAGCGTTGACCAATACAGCGAACTCTACGTGATTTTCTAGTCTCAGCTCTGTACTCGCTTGACCACTGGGTTCAAGGAGAGATTTTCAGGCCCGGCCGGCCGAATGACTGATTGGATTCGTTCAATGATGAACATGCGGAGGGAACTCTGAAATGCAGTGCAATCCATAGGATATTCTCTTTGAGGAGGACAAGTTACACTTCAGATAGTATGTGGCTTTCCGTACTGTAATAAAGAATCGTAATCGAAGTCCATGGCGCTTCTAGCGTGCATATTTAATCGATTTTCCAGCGAAGGTAGGAATTGCAAAAAATTTATCCAGAGGCAAAAATCGTCCGAAATACTTCTTCATTTTATTTTCAAATCTTCTTGATATCAATTATTCTGATACTATGCGATTTCAACTTTAAGCTCGGATTTTTTCCGTTTCTATATAAAATGAATTTGGTATAAACTCCATTGTAATTGAATCCACTTTTTTTCGACACTTGTCGATTGAAATACATATATTTAACTGAGATGGACTATCCACTGAAAAATATTTTCAATAGATAATATCTCTAGTCCATTTTCTTCATTGCATATTTTAAATTCATCAGATCAAAATATTAGATCCTCTACATTCTTTAATAACTGCATCAATTCCCAGCAACATTTGTTGTAAATAAAATATAATTGACTTACAAAAAAACATTGTAAGGCTCAAGGGATAATGCAGTTTTATTTTCATAAGTCACACCTTCTAAGTCCATAATGTGTAATAATTGTGCCATTTTCCATCGATGAAATTCTAAAATATATCTGATTTACCTATGAGATTGAGCAGATATATCTTATCATAGACTCTTGGCGTATCTATATACATTAATTTTGGAGCGTGTCAGTCAGTCAGTCATTCTGTATCCATTTTGTTTATATCTCTCTCAAGTTTTGAGCCAGAGAAACGAGGTTTGGTGCATTAAATGTGGATTCTTTGTCTGTATGATTTGGTAGTAAATTTGTTTTGGTAGGTGGCAAATTTTGGGGTTGTTTTTACCCCAATATTGTCAACATTGACACCCATAAGAAAATCATTGAATTCGGTGCAGGAGTTTCTTCATTTGCTTTTTTAAATTACTTGCACTCAAGATATTGGATGGAGATTTGCATCATAGAACGCATAAAAGAATGTAGTATTTAATTTTTTTATTCAATTTTCTTATACGCTTCGTTTTTTTCAGGTACTGCGGTTTTATCTCAAAATTCATCAATTTTTCTTCCTTTTCAACAATAGATATTTCCTTGGCAACCGGGCTTGAATGCCCATTAAATAGCGATTTTATGAATGGCTATTCACTACTACAGCCTTTAAAGGCCAGGTTCAGTGACTAATTTGATAGTTGTAGTCAAACGACTACAGTTCCCCGTTCACCTTGCCTTCTCAATGACATCAACAAGGATCGATCGCTTCAAGTGCGTGGATTAAATCTGGAAAATCCATGCTTTTCGCGTGGTCAATTATATGTCGCATGCTCACTAGTGGGGCAGATCAGTAATGCCAAATTCAACACCAACTGATGAACACAACGCTTGCCTCAAAGCGTCGCATCTTTGGAGACATGTACAGTAATTCACGTTAACGACCAATATGCGCGTAAATCAACACAATGTGTTAACCATATTTTTAAACAGCTGTTGGACATCAGCAATGGAAAAATACCAGTTGATGCCGACACAAAAAATATTTCAATTCCATTGAATTTATGTATCATTGTTCCATCGATAGAACAATCATTTCATAAAGTTTTCCACAAGTTATCACCAATTACAAGAATCACCGATGGCTATGCGAACGCGCTATTTTGGTAGCAAAAAACACTGACATCAATGCAATCAACTACGCCATTCACGAACAAATTTCGGGCGAGTCTGTCACCTACAAATCGATTGATAGCGTCATGAATGCGGACAAGATTTTTAACTATCCAATTGAGTTTTTAAATTCGTTGGATCATTCTGGTGTACCACCGCACAGATTGTCACTCAAACTTGGCGCACCAACAATTCTTTTGCGCAACAGTAATGCACCACGAATGTGCAATGGAACCAAAATACCACTGTCAAACCACTGATACCAAACGTCATCGAAGCGACAATTCTGAATGGCTATTCAAAAGGAGAAGATGTGCTTATTCCACGTATTCCCATCATTCCCACTGACTTGCCATTTGATTTTAAACGATTACAGTTCCCCGTTTGCCTTGCATTCTCAATGACAATCAACAATGCACAAGGTAAATCGCTTCAAGTGTGAGGATTAAATCTGGAAAATCCATGCTTTTCACACGGTCAATTATATGTTGCAAGCTCATGAATGGGACAGCCGGAAAAGTAATTTGTTTTTGCAGAGGGCGGTATGACCAAACATATTGTATATCCGAAAGCACTCGAATAAAATTTTCTCTAACGAAACTCTATTTCATTACATAAAATATCATTTTCTTGCATTAATGTTGAACATGTAAATGTGTCTGCTGTGTATACTTAAAAAGAAAAAGAGTCATTGCAACGCATGCCGGGCCCCGCCGGCGATCGCGCCTCAAGTTCGTGCCACCTCATTTCTCTCTCAAGTTTGCATGGGATGAGAAGGCTGAAAACAATGCAATTGCGGTTTTGGGGAATAAAAATTATTCCGAATGTTTGTTTTCATTTTTGGGAAACATATACACTCATTTAGCCACATTTCCCACTGCTTCCACTTGAGTAGTGCAAAAAAAAAGAAAAAACACCCAAGTTCACTTCAAGAGCACACCAGACAGAGGCTGCCTTCAAAGCAGGCAGCAGGTCTGCTAGTATAAGTTTAATGAATATTTGGTCTCCGCAATTTTTCAAACCACAAAAAAATAAGTATATGGCACTTTTACATTTACATCTAATAACTACCGTACGAGCAGCTGAAGAGGCGAGTAGCAGAGGGTTAAGGACACCAGACATTCAAGGGGAGGAAATAGGAAAAAGGATGGGGAGAGGATGGAGGTGAATTTTATCTCAACGACATATGTGTCGTTGTTTAGTGTCATGCTGTTTTTGTAAGATACACTTTTGGGTGTCACGGTATTAATGACAACACCAAAATGCTGATGTACGGTGTTTATTTCGTTACACAAATACACGAGATGCCACCGATCGCTCGGCACGACTTTCACTCCACAACTGGACTTCAACCCTTGAGCCAGCGGGTGTTATGTCTTTATATCACATTGTTACATTGTCTTATGCTGTCTGGCGCCGCGCTGGGGCAGTGGCTGGCGAGAGCTCGCCGAGGCCGCGCGCCGGGCTGTCCGGCGCCGCGCCGAGGCAATGGCGAGAGTTCGCCACACACTAATGGTACTTGGAAGAAAATAATTTTTTTCCGCTATCACTTCGGGCTTGCATTCCTCTTTATTTGTCACTTATATCAGCTCAAGAGATATAGCGCCGTGTCAAAATAATATCGTCCATGTCGCACTGAAGCTCACCTGATCTAATAATCTAAACGCAGCAAATGGCCTCCGAGTCTCGAATGGATCCTAACCTAGCCATTCCATCAGCTGTGTGACATTTTCTGGTTGCTATAAGTACTTTTTTAACGAACTTTACGGCTATCCACTGTATTTTATTTACTTCGCGAATTACATATTTCTGCGCAGGGTCTCAATTGTTCAAGGTGCATTTGAAATGTGGCCAGAGTAAAGTAGTATCTCTCTTTGAATTTCTTCGACATAGAACATTTCCACTAATTTGCTTGATACATCTTAGGTTCTTGATGGAGGGCTGCAAATGCATCGTATGCATCTCCCCACTTTAGGTCTGAAGTCAAGGTTTCCCAAGTATGTCACTTTATTTAATTCCTTTATTATTTAACCCCCCCCCCCTCCACATTATAGTTAGAGATTATGTAAGATTAATTTCGTAAAAAGTGTGTTGTAGTGTAAGTAGTAAAATTAGGTTCGATACCTCACTCAAGATACCATGAGCTAACGTTATTGAGGTCCAATAAGAGAACTTCTAAGTCAGCATTCGTCGCAATTTCTCGGTAAATGACAGCATCGTCTGCAAACAGCCTAATTTTGTAATTTAAGTTAGAGTAAACATCGTGTATATAAATGAGGAATAACAAGGAGCCCATCACACTTCCTTGTAGGATGCAGGATGTCACTCTAACCATATCGGAACTTACGCAGTCAATAACAAACTTTTTTTGCTGTCAGTTAGACAATCACGTATCATATTCACTATTTTTTTACTTATCCAAAATGATTTGAATTTGAATATCATTTTTTAAGGAAACTTTCCGAATGTTTTCTTGAAATCTAGGAATAATGAGTCAACTGGCTTTTTCGCTTGACCTGATTTAAGAATATATTGGAGGAAGGGTCAAGCTGGGTTTTGCCCGATCTACTCTTCCAAAAGCCGTGCTGACAACTGCAGAAGATGTTTCGATTACCCAGGGTAGGTCATTATGGCACCCAAAGCCTCAATGACACACTTTCCATCAGCATTTCTATCACTAGCAACCATTACTAACGGCTATCATTTATGTTCTTCATAAACGAGCATGATAGCGATATATATTATATAGGCCGGTATATCCTGGGTCTTTTTTGTTCCCATTTTTAAACATTGGAGTGACAGCGGCTTTTTTCCAGTCTCGTGGGACTTAGCCTTCTGATAAAATGTTTAAACAGACTGATTACATACGACTTCTAATAATAATACGATGTATGGCTCCAACTCCTTGATGACGCGTGTAGGTTTCTGGACCCGGGAACTAGTTATAGTTGATCGAGCGCCATTGTTTAATCATCCCATCGCACTTTTTATCTTTGTTTTCCATCGGTTCACAAATGACAGAGATGTCTGCGTCATGGATAGTGTCATCATTCGTGATACACTTTCAAAGAAGTAGTTTAATGTGCTGACTATACCGATAATGTTAGGGACAACTTCACCATTTTTGTCCGTCAAAGACTCTGCAGATGAACGTACCCAAGTTAAAGGATATTTGATCTCAAATGGTGAAATAAGCATCACAAAGTAAAGTTAATGATGATATTATGAGAAAAATAAAAATTACTAATTCAGCACCTGAAAATAAAACATCTAGCGATACACCAAATATTCATCCTCAAGGGAAAATGCCTACTCGGACTAAGCATGGAGATTTATTCTCAAAAAAAGAATAGACATTTAGGGGGAAAACCATTGTGAATAATTAAGTGATTGTCATCCCTATCTTGAGGTTTTGGCAATTAAAAACTAAAATGATTTTTCATTAGTCCAGTAAGTAGAGATCTCATAATTGAAATCTAATAACCAATAAAATTAATGGTGCACAAAATTGAGCATTATAAATAAAGGTTTTGACCGAATTGTATAGCTCGTTTAACTGAAAATAATCAAAGAAAATATTTAAAAATATTCATCACACTAATATATAAAAATTGAATGGTGTCTGTGTCTTTCCGTCTGTCTGTCCGTCTGTGTGTTGCTCAATCACGCAAACACTACTGGAACGATTAAGCTGAAATTTTGTATATAGTTAGAAAATGTATTGGGATGTAACATAGGCTATATTAAAAATCCGTCAGGGCCCCGAAAGGACCCCCTGGGGGTCCCTTGTGGTCCATGCTAAGCATTGGGTTCGGTGCAGTGGTTTTATTTTTTGCTTTTAAAAATTACTTTTACTCAAGATAGAGGACTGGAATTTTTTTGGACGGATGGCTGAAAAAATGAAGTTTTTAATTCTTTCAATCAATTTTCTTTTATGCTTCGTAATTGTCTGAATATCATCTTTTTGCTGAAAATTCTCACATTTTTACACACACATTTCTCACACTTTCTCTCTTACACACATATTTGATATCAAATTCTGAAATAAGCATCACAAAGTAAAGTTAATGATGATATTATAAGGATAATAAAAATTACAAATTCAGCACCTGAAAATAAAATATCTAGCGATACACCAAATATTCATCCTCAAGGGAAAATGCCTACTCGTACTACGCATGGAAATTTATCCTCAAGAAAAGAATAAAAATTTAGGGGAATAAAGGTTTTGACCGAATTGTATAGCTCGTTTAATTGAAAATAATCAGAGAAAATAATTAAAAATATTCATCTTCAATAAAAAATCATTTGATAAAAATTGATATTTTAAAGCTATTAGAATATACTTAAAATCTTTGCATAATTTTTATCTCGCATTATAATAACTGAACCTTGGACCGATTTCAATGAATAATAACCTTAGTAAACTCACACATACTTGTTATTATCTACCACTATCAAAATGTCATACACGTATGCAGGGATTTCCGACTAAAACTCTTAAACTTAAAAAACTTTTAAAACCTTTATTCCTACAGCACCATTCGATGAAGAAGCTGCCACCATATATACGGCATACTGAAGATACTCCGTCAGGTAATGATGATGACGGTGTCTATACTCAAAGCATAGTTATGACTATGCGTTCCTCTCTTTCATATAACTCTTAAACATGACATTAACATCCATACCCTAAGTGGAAGAAAACCCACCCAGGAAAGACTCGAACCTGCAGCCTTAGGATTAGTCGGCGAGGACTCTACCTCCTCTAAGGTAGAGCCTCACCTTTGGAAGTATTAGTAATTAAAATACTTTTCACGCTTGATCTTTGGTAAACGTATTTTCCTATCTTTGCTTTCCAGGTCATTCTCAGCCAAGGGGAACATTCCCGTAGTAGGTAGCAACATGAAACTGAGAAAGGTGCGATGAACTGCTAAGTGGGCCATTTCGAACATATAACGCGGTGGTTGCCCTGTAGTAGTGAGGCGAAACGAGGCCACTGATGGGCCTCTTCGAGATGAGATTGCCATTAAGGCAGTCTCCGAGACCTAGGGATATCATGGAAATACCATCTTTAAATCCTAATGTGACTGGAGCAACAACTGACTGGAGAGTTAATATAAAATTGCATGGAGATCATGGATGATGTTGCATTTCACTTGGGTTAGTGACGAATCCATTTCCACACACAGCCTACGCATACATAAAATCGCTGTTTTCAGTGAGGGCTAGATAAATCTGCTAAAGCTAGCTATGGTTTCGTTATCGACCAATCTAATTTCGTTCCAAAAATTAACGTTAGAGATGGTCAGCCTCTTTTGCACAATGGAGAGAAGGCATCAATTCAATTAATTAAGCCTTAACGGAAAGGTAACGGTATAACAGAATTTTTATGGATATTTTTCAGCAGTCATCCGCATGATAACATATTAGCCGCTCAAGGGCGTGTGGCAGGGGGCATTATATTGACTACTGAGAATTGAAAAAGTGAATTTGAAAAGGGAAATGACGAACAGCGAAATGTGTTTTAGATGAGTATCTTAGTGTCATCCAATGGCGCAATGACATTAATACTTTTCTTGTTTTTCAATTTGGCAGTAATTCTCTCTTATGGTGTCTGTCAGTTCTAAAATCTCTCTTATTTTCTTTGCCACTTCGAAAAACGTAGCGTGGCGATTACACTATATCCTCAGTTTCATCCTGAAACTAATGTTATCTGAATTTTTTAATTAGTAATTGTAGCCCAGAGTGCTGCCTTCTAGCAGAGTCTCTAGCTTTATAAAGGACAGATTGAAGGGTGATTCGGAGGGCAGATCAAAGAGTTGTGTAGAAGTAGAAAATGAGACCCATCACTGGAGGTTTTTGTATGAACAGACGTACCCAGAAGGGCTGAATAGTATCAACGATTTGCAAAAGAAGAGATATGTGTGAATTTCACAGATTCTCATGATTGAATTTTTTATGTACGTCACATACTTTGTTACCGTTTTGTATCAACTTAAGTGTTTTTTTCTTTTAGTATTATTGAGAATATTTCTAAGCTAAACTGATGGTAGTCCCTTAGCAGTTATACTATGGGGGCTACTTAATTCTTAATTTACGTAAATAATCCACATTTTGGAATAAATTTGAAACAATTTAATTTATCCTTACTTTCTTCTTATTCATTCCCTGAAGATGCCAGATTTAGCATGAAGCACTACAGTGCATCACACAATCTCAAATCCTGCCAGCTACATGGTTGTCTGTCTTTACCACCTCGTAACGCTCAACATCACATCCCTTGCGCTCATTTCAGGCACACTCACACACGCCCCTACTTCACACACACATACACACACTCCACGTCCAACCTAACGTCGCTTGAAACTCCTACAAAACCCCACGCCTCTCCTCGCAGTCATTAAACAATTATCACTGGCCACCCTTTCTTTTCATCCGATGCCCTTTTGCGCCTTAATGGACCACTTCTCATATTCCTCTCGAAAATAATTTTTCACCCCTTTTGGTGGACGACTGAATAGACCAAGCTACACGAAAATGAACGCATTATTCGACGCGGAACGTTGGTGAACGCTTCACCGTTGCGTGCGGTTGTATTGTTGTATTCTATCCTCGTTTTATTCATTAATAGAGCATTTATATTTTGAATGAGAAGCAGTGAATTTGTAATTCCACATGTATTTATTGTAATCGACCTAGATTTCGACGTAGCACGTCATCATCAGGTCCTGATGATGACGTGCTACGTCGAAACCTAGGTCGTTTACAATAAATACATGTGGAATTACAAAGTTACTGCTTCTCATTCAATATGCTAAGCAAATTCCATAAAGTAACGCCTGAGACAACGGCATTTATATTTTCAGCCGGTCTCATATCACGCGGACAGCACTGTCTTACTCTTATACGCTGGATGAAAAAATAGTCCGTTAGATATCATCGACAGCCATGTTCAACAAAATTAATTACTGTAGGATTTCAGGCTTTCCCGGCGAAGATGTATGTTAGCGATCTTTCGGAATTTACACCAGGTATTTAGGTTTATAGCATCGTCCTCAGAGCAGAGGTGACCTTCTCACCCTTGCCCTGAGGACGACGTTCGACTCGAGCGTCGAAACGTCGGCCGCCATGAACCTAAATATCCGGTGAAAATCCCGAAAGGTCACTGACAAAATTAATTACGCATTCGAATATCTGTCTACAGATCTCAGATTTGATCTCCAAAGCAGATACGTGGATAACACATTAAATGTATAAAAGGATATATTCTTACCTTGTGGTTCGCATATATTCCAATGACCGTTTACCATGAAAATACGAACGATATTCGAATCTTAGGATTTAATGTGGGAAAAAAATATTTTTAACAAAAATTATTGCTAAAGAATAGATTATCACTGAGCCAGTGTGCAATATTATCGGTTAAAATACTTCTAAAACATGATTGCACTTAACCAAATACAACAGCGTTTTGAATATCAAACCATTTCTTAATTAATTCCATAGCAACTTTGAAAGTATGTAATTAATCCACTAGTAGGGCAATGTAATCAATCCGCTAGTAGGGCCAATATCGGTTCAATTTTCAGCTTTATCCTAATGAGTAGCTCATTGTTGGTTTACAGAAGCACCATCGTACTGCATATCAGCAGGCGACAACATCATATTACCTATATATCATATAACAGCACCATATCAACGTCTAAATGAGTCCCTCATTATCGCGTGATTTTAAAAAAAATTGGCCTGTATTGTAGATAACTAATGAGCATTATCAATTTAATAATTACTTTTAAATTTACAATAGAAGATAATTTTCACAGAGGATTGCCATGACTGCTTGCAATGTTATCCAACATTTTCGTCAAGGTATTTAATATTGCAGTTTTGTCTTTCATTAGATATTTTAATTGTTTATCAAATTTCTTAATCTCTAATTTGGGTAGTTGAATGGTAACATGTAAATTAAAGACCGATGAAAAATCAGATAAATTAACCTATCAAAGATAGTATTACTCAAAGTATTCACTTAAAGCACTTGCATTCAAACCGAAATTATAATATCTTAAAAGCTTTCAGGCTCCTAGGTTTCCACCGAGTGAGATACATTCTGTAGATTACGTTCTAATGGAACTCCACCTATCGTCCTCCCACCCAAGTTCGTACAGAAGCCGTCGTCACCAGAATTCAACTTACGCTTAGGTAACCCGTGCTAGAAGTGTAGCCGTCAACATCCAAGCATCATGTGTGACACGCCAAAAATGAAACAAGCACCTCTGATTGAATGAAAACGGAATTTTATATTTAAAGACAGTTTCGACAGTAATCCAAATAATCTCTCCACATCAAAGTTACGCTACAGTCCATCATCAACAAAGCATAGAAGGTGATTGGTGTGGTAGCTAGAGTATTGGTTTTCCATTATGAGGGTCCGTGTTCGGATCCCAGCGGTGGTGGAGAATTTCCAGTGGAATTCGGGACCTTACTTCATCCCTACTTACTACCCCTACCAGAGAGCACTTCAAATACAGTACTCCGTTGTTAAGGTTTAACGTAAAACTGAGGACTTCTTGACGCCTTTCGTTAAGAGTAGGATAATGCCGAGACCACGCTGGGCTTCTCTCTACCCTTCCTCAATTCGAAGTCAAGGAGTGTACGACTACATTTACCGGACGATACTTAATCTAACTTTAATTTGGATCAATTTGAAAACAATGGCTTCGAGTTTGATATAAATGCCTTTCGTAAAACTTAATAGCAATTGATATTGCTCTGTTCGATCGATTGCACGATCGAGAGCCCTAACAGCATTGCTCTATGTTCCTAAATGCTAAAAGGCCGGTTGGAATGAGCGACAATTCCAAAAATCGATAACAAAGAATCCTCATACATGAACGTGTTCGAATTAAATTTCAACCAAGATAATTTTTACTTACCAGGAGAGGACTTAACACGTTTATGTTAATATCTAAAAAATATTAATTCAATCCTTTCAAGCGTAACTTTGTGGAAGTCCATTTCAAAAAATGACAAGGCCAACTATGTATAAATCCACAGAGTTTTTTATTGGTACAGCCAGTTTCAACGCTACGGCGTCATCATTAGGTACAAGCATTACAGTCATAGCCAGTGGTATATATACTCAGCAATTTCCACCCTGATTTTTTAGTATATATACCACTGGTTATGACTTTAATGCTTGTACCTGATGATGACGCCGTAACGTTGAAACTAGTTGTACCTATAAAAAACTCTGTGGATTTAAACATAGTTGGCCTCGTCATTAATCTAAAATAAATGTTAGCGTGCTTTACTGTACAAGGTAATAGCCTACACATTGAACTTTATATTCGTGAACGTCATTAATCATTTAAACTTAAAAGATGTTACATCAGCGAATAGGAGAATGAGGCAAGGCTTAACTTTTTTTAAGTCCTTCCCAAAACCTTCCTTTTTTGACGTAAATTATGGCAACCACTCTATCTTTCGGCTATTATTATCAAGGTTGCATGTAGAAATATGTTAAACAATGCAGACAGTTCAAAAGCATGGAATACCACTCGCTGAGAAGGAGTTGATGATAACAAACCTACCTAATAACGTAAAGGGAAGATTTCAGAACGAAATGTTTTTTAACGAATTATCTAAATACACTTGGGGTATTTGTGGTTCACGGGATCAATGTAGTTCATCAAGGCAACCTCTGCATATCTGCCTGCTCCTTCTTTTCCTGTAGCATCGAAATAGGCTTTTAGAGGAGATGAAGGAAATTCTGAGTCGCGGACGTGCAAGTAAATTAACTTCTGACGGTAAAATTATGCTCACTGGTTAAGGCAAAATCCAAGACGAAAAGTTAGGTTGAAATCTTAATCGTCCAAGAAATCGTTAGGTTGTTCTTTAACAACCTAATGATGTATAAAAACATTCCAAGAAAAATTGTCCATTAAAAAAAACGCTGACTTGTAGATGTCTAAATTAAATCCCAGCTGAATACTTGGCCAACATTGAATTAAAATTCAAATCTGTCTGATTGATCTTTTCTCCAAAACATCCATGAACTGTTCAGGATATGATTTAAGATGCTTAAATTCGTTTCTCTCAAGTTTCTTTTAAATTAAAAAAGAATTAAAAATATTATTGATCATAAACCTAGCTGGTTATTGGTCATCGAGGTTATCAAGTATGTTTTTATGCGACGATACTTTGTGTAATATAAGAATGAACAAGGCTAACAAAGGGTTAACTGTGGACACATTATTTGGCTCCTTGAAACATGTTTATTTTAAAGTTATTAAGTTCAAGAAGGAAATAAAAACTCAATTTTATAGCTCCCAGTACGGTACAAGCAAAAAATAAGTCATAGTCTATGACGTCAGTGTGAAAACACTGTCATAGTCGGAAGTATAAACAAGTTCACATGATATCATTCTCATGACAATCATGCCAAGCTGAAGTTTTTCAATGTATGCACTAATAGTTTAACATCAGTCAGTTCTATATCTACCGTCGTAGAGCCAAAACTGAAGTAACTAATTGCCAACAGTGCCAACCAAAGAACAGAATACTCGTTAGGTATATTAATGCAATCAATTTGTCACCCATCAAATAAGGCAGACAATCAAGGATATGAGTGCCTTTTGACTAAATACTGTTTTTTTGCTACACAACTTAGAAAAAAAGAAAAAAAACCAGTTTCGTTTCACCTTTTTCTAGTCGATGAACACGGTTGAGGAGTACCGTCATGAACGTTTAGATTGCTCACACCCTTACGCGCATGCAACCCAACTGCTAGCAGATCCCGTGGGATGCATAGCACCCAGGATACTAATAAATATTTGCTTCAATATTACGATGCTCACTATCAAAATAATAAACATAATCGCAAATATTTAGCAGATTGTCAACTGGATTTTGTTAAAATCTGCTTGTAAAACATGCCGTACCAATTGAATTTTCCCGGATTAGGCTGACAAATATATAGGTTGCACCAGTTTTTCCTGAGACGGACTTCTTCAGTTTTTCAACCCGAATTCCCATTCTTAAAAGGATGATGGGATACGTAATTAATATTTTGAGTCACTTATATTTGACCCTATATATCTCATTACTAGAAATCGAGACTGGAGTACGTATTTACTTCTTAAATTAACATTGAATATCAAACAGCACAGTTAAGGTTAATTAGAATACGTAGAATGCGTCTAATACATGAAATATTGGAAAATATTTGAAAATGCTGAGGAATAATGAAGCTACCATAGTCTTAAAAATAATGATTTAGAATTAAAGAATTTCTAAAAGAAAATAAATATTGATTCTTTGATATGGTAATTTGGTAATATGTGACTATGTATTCTATCTAGTTCTTCAGTGTTAACTATATTAAAATTATTTGCAATCGCCGCTTTCAAACGCGCATGCGTATGCATGCAGGAAAAACGCCACCATTGTATGCATAATTACTCCATATCAATCAATCAAAGGACGATAGAAACAAAGTATATATCTATTAAAAATAGAACTATAATGCTGTTGGTACATTGTAAACATACCATACACCTTTGTCCACATTTATGATGATGATATTACCTCTGGGGAGACGAAATTGCTCTAATTGGTTCCAGAATTCTAATCGAAAATGTTTGGGCAGAAATCATAGTTAAATTACTACTTTAACGAGAAACCCTACCGCAGCTCATCTATAGATAGCTTCAAATTAATGAGAATTTCAAAACAAATATCACTACGTAACAACGGTTACCAGTAGAGTTAAGAAGTTTGATGACTCGGGTTCCGCCTCTGAGACATCTAGGCGATCCGCTCAACTCTCATCAAGACTGCCGAGTTCATTTACTTAGTGATGTTCCACTTAACCCCCATCTAGTGAATCGTGAGTACAAAACTTGCTAAAGGACCAATCTCATCTTGCCCTGGTTTCTGAGTAGAAAATAGGTCGTCGCCACCGAACCACACTTTGTTCCGTCCAAATTTACTATTCGCTGCCCTTGGAACCACCTCCAACACAGTGACGAGGAAAAAATAAAACTACCCTACTACGAACAATTTACCGACATAACGAGGTCATTATTTTTTGCTATATTTGTTCCTTTTTTATCTGGTTTTCAATGAATTGGTAGTTTTTCAAGACCATTAACGCGGTGAAAACCCAAGAAACCTACGAGGAAATCTACGAGCGTAAATCCATGAGGAAACATGCTACCATAATTCTTGGAAAATGTGAAATTTAATAATAATAGAACACTTTTGGAAGCTTTCTTCATTTAGCCTTGATTTTAGTATTAAGGTTTTTCATTAGCATAAGGTACTATCAGAAATTATACAACTGGTCGTTAACTAAAATATAATAGATAAAGCTACCTGCAAATATATAAGGGATTATAATATCAATACTATATTTAAAAATCTTTTTCTAACTTTCAATTGTCTCTACTGAGTAAATAATTCAATTGATTTCTTGGGTTTCCAACCGGGTGAGATTGGTGTGTTGCACCGACGCGTCGGTGCAACACACCAATCTCACCCGGCGTAGTCTTCCATCGTCCTCAGGGTGAAATATTCACCCTGAGGACGATGGCAGACTATTCCGTCGAAACGTCGGTGCGACACACCAATATCGAACCCGAGAAATCTACATCAACAGTACTCACCGGGAAAACCTTAAATCTTACATTCAATTGATTGTTCATGCTCCATTTTCCCCACATCTAATGCCAAGTTGGTTTTCTTTAACATTAACAACCTTTTCACTTCTTCTCTTGCTATAGAGGCAGTAACTAAACTATAAGAGACTATACCGTTGATTAGGTAGGCTTGTATGGATATAGCAGTCACACTATCCGATGTTTCGTACATAACTGTACACCTATACATATATATATTTTGTAAGTTTCCTTTTTGCGTGTTTCTGTGTTTATTTAGTGCATCACTGTTTTATTTATGCATGTACATCGTCGCAGAGAGCGATTTTCTACCAAGAGAATATATATATATGTATATATATATATATATACATATATATATATACATACATATACATATATATATATATATATATATATATATATATATATATATATATATATATATATATATATATATATATATATTTATACATAGTCGTTGTCGTTGAGATCTAGGGTGGTGTAGTTCAAAAAGGTCACCTTTTTTGCAAATAACGCAAAGTGAAATGAATAAAAAAATTATACCGTAAGTGCTGCCTTATAATGAAAAACACTGAAGCGAAACTCGAAACATTCATACACAAAACAGATGTCAATCAGAGGAATGCTACTGCACATCTAACACAAATATGGCAGAAAATCTAGCTTACACTACTTACGCTCTAAAAGGTGCATATGCAGT
Organism: Pyrrhosoma nymphula; assembly: GCA_963573305.1. Classification (NCBI taxonomy): domain Eukaryota; kingdom Metazoa; phylum Arthropoda; class Insecta; order Odonata; family Coenagrionidae; genus Pyrrhosoma; species Pyrrhosoma nymphula. The sequence continues at coordinate 52,389,662 of OY754335.1, forward strand.
TTTTTTCAGACCCTAGCCTTCTCTATTCCATTCAATAAGGCTGTCACCTTTTCACCGGTTAGCTCATAACCTTCAGAATCCCCTCACCTCTTCTTGAACCACCTGCACAATCCACTTTATCTGCTTTTTAATTCCTTTCAGCTGCTTCATCTCATCTCCTTCCATGCGCAGGACTTTTCAATCGCTCGCATCTCCGTTCATCGCACTCTCTTTACCCACCTTCACACCCACACTTATAAAGTACTACTGGCAACGGGAAGCCACTGAAGTATTTTTTCCCAAGAGCAAGATAAATACGAATTACAGAGCAAGTTGGTTGTACAGTGGAACATGTAAACAAAAAATGTGCACGGGAGAACCTTTCAATGAACTAAATTGTTATAGGATGCCACTATTGAGTGGATATTCACTTCGGAAATATTACTTAAGTCGCCGTATTTTGAGCTTGTATCTCGCGCCTGACAATTTTTGTTCTTTCGAACTACCTAGCCATCATAATTCTAGGCGTACTCCGAGAAGAATAACGCACAAAGTCTATTTTCAAGGTATAAATTTTCTGGGAATACTTTTAGACTACATAAAGCTTTTGAAGGCTAAATCTTTGAGCCTTTCAGAGACTGTGGATGGCAAAACTTCCATCAAAATAAACTTGGTCACCTAAAACCATGCTGACTGTCGAAACTCTTAACAAATGGTAAACTATGACAACTTAAAAGCATTCAACGTCCCAAAAATTACCCCTCCTCCCACTCAATTAAGACAGCTATTACGGGATTTAAGTCTCACACAAAAATTACAGGTGATGAGCAGTGAAAATTTAATTGGGTTACGCTATCGATATAAGACTGGTTGGATAAAAAACTTTAGCTATATAACAAATGTATTATTGCAAAGGCAATATTAATTACATAATTTATTTTATATTAGAGTAAATAAGTAGATTAACCATAAATTAATTTGATTACTTATTACATGAATACAAAATGAGCAGCAACATTTAGTTTAACTGTTCAAATCACAAGCAAAGACTACATGGCTCAATACCATTTCCTTCGGGATTAAAACTTCGTGAAATGACCGTCATGAAACCAGTTATGCTTCCCTGAGGTACACAAGATCCAGGTATTGCTGTTCCCAGGTTAAATAATCCATTTCCTTTGGGATTAAATCGCAGAACAGCAGGAGCTCAAGGCAGGTGGGAGAAGCGAAAGGCCATCAAAGCCAACCCTTGCTTCTACCAATCAGCCAGTCCCTTGGAGACGGTTAACTGAATTTGAGAGTGACGGAGTACTCGACCAAGTTACCGCATACCGTAAATCGCTGGTTGTGACGCATTCGCTGTGCCAACTTGATGGAGTGTATCTGAAGATGAGCTTAATTTAATTCTTTTCGGACGAATGAGTGAAGCGCATAGCTCTAAAGGCATCATCATGCACAAGAATCGGCAAACTTTAAAAGTGGATACTATTTTGGTATGAAGAACCAAATGAAAGAAAAGGCACCCTATATCAGTAAAATCGGCCAGATGACCACAAATCTGGGACACGACTATGGATCTCCATAACGCGTGTACTCGCGTTATTGATATTTTTCAGTTGCGCCCATGAGACTGAAAATACAATCTTAATTCTTTCAATTTTGTCCGGAGCTTGAAATCACTAGTTCCAACTGATAGAGTGCGTTCGTAGAACAGTAGCTGAGAGCAATGCACTTCTGGAGCGGCTTGTGTTTTGGATGACGATAACGACAACGAGAAAACAGGAACCGTGATACCACCCTTGATCATCATTTATCTTAATTTCGTTATTTCTGTGAAAAACGTAGTTGAAGTTGAGAATATCAATTTTTCAAATATTTTGTTGCGCCATGATTTTAAGCCGACAGCCGTGGCCGCGTTACTTCTTTTTGTTGCCAATTTTGATTGCTAGATACACCAAAAAATGTTTTTAGTTTTCTCCCCTAGGAGGTGGTGGAGTAAAAATAGATATAAATTTCGAAATAAATTAATGTAAAATTTGTTATGGACGCTTTCCATTCACTCTAGTGCGCTGCTGACTTCGCCACACAGCGGCACACCTGCTTTCTATTCGTTTAACAGGCACTTCGCACTAGGCAGCGCATTTTAAAACAGATCGGAAGCTGAGTTTAGGCGCGCTAAACAACAAAAGAACGTTGATAATAATCCGCGATTTTGTGTTGATTTTCAGTAATGGTGTGGATAATGGATAATGTTATTCATGGATAATGTTAAGTTTTTAATTACTCTGTGGTTAATAGCTTATTTTTTCAAACAAAATTTTAACGATTTTGATTACTTTACACAAAACATTCGGCCATGACTGTTGTGCACTCGGGTGGACAGGCTACCAAACTTTTCGCCAGTACACATCGTTCCAATCAACGTCGTTCGTTCGCGCTGAAATGTAGTGATGTGTTCCGATCTGCGCTAACTCCATCACCTTGCATGAAACTGTCCCCAAATGAAGCGCGGAGAGAATACTGAAAAATATTGTACTGAAATTAATTAATCCATAGCTTTTACTTTTATCGCCATGTAAAATAATAGGGTAGAAATTGATATTCTCAACCTCAACTACGTTCATTCCAGAAATATCGCATTATGCTGATGAACGACGTACAGCTTCGTTATCAGCGTATCGAATCATTTTCATTGCATGTTTAGCAGCAATTTGTTTTTCATTTCAGCTATCACTAATCAAGAAATAGTGCTGAGACTGTGGAAAAGGTAATTCATTGTCCTTCCCACGAAAATCACCTGCGACGAAAATTAGTGGCATGTAAACTCTTCACCCACGAACTACGCCCTATTCGAGCAACCCCAGAAACTCTTATGTGCCTGCAAATGTTGACGGGACGTAGAGATACGTGTTGGCACGTTAGTTTCGCTCGCACTGGAAAATTCTCATTTCGCTCGGCAAAGACATCCACCAGCAGGATGTTATGTGGGGCGGAAGAGGGTAGGAGGAGCGCGTCCGTTGCCTCCTTTGTTTTGGCGTCGTGTCTACAGCGAAGCCATTAAGGCTTGAAGGGGTGAAGGGCGGCTGACACTGAGTCTGATGTGTCGACACTGGCACCACCAAGCGACAAAGCACCGACACGACGACCGCATGGAAGAGTCTTTGAGGACACCATGTCTCCGATAATATTAAACAGATAAACTGCACAAACGATGTACCGAAATATTAACGAGTGAAAATTTCTATGGGCCTTAAACCACTCACCGATTAAGTTATTTTTCCGAAATTTAAGTCAAACAATGAATATTGGATACATTGGAGCGCAAACCAGTGAGAAAAATCAATTGGATCTTTGAACGACCAAAATCACTGGTACAGCGGCTATGACCATGCATTGAACAAACCTTTCTCTGATCAGATATTGTGAAAAACTCTTTGAATAAGATGATTAGGACGTATTCCACGGATGAAGAATCATAATACACAAAAAAATACAAACTGTGGGGCAATGAGATGCGAGCAGGATTGAGGTCACTCCAATAAAGAGTAGTTGGATAGAATAGACATGGGTACGTATGCTATAGATTTAAGGAGCGGAACATCAGCTATTGTAATGAATATATAGGGATAGCGAATAGTTCTACGGAAGACCAAGAACCACATCGGATTTCAGCGTCATGAATGAAGAGGAAAACAAAATATTTTTTTAATACACCACAGAGATGAGTGTTTTATTTTCAGAGCAACTTCATTCATTAAGAAGTTTCGGGACCAAATAGGTCTTCATAGAAGTTCGAGATTCTATTCCATGGATAAAAAATCAACTGGGAAAATTACGGCGATAGATTAATTATATACGAGTTAATTACGTACACGTGTCCCTCGTATTAGCCTCCATTGGGGAACGAGCCAATATTTTCCTCTCAGAGCCATGTACTCGTAGTTCTAATGGTAATCAACTATGAATTGCACTGTACTAATAGAAACATTTTCACCAGATTAAACAAAATAGTTTTCTTCTCAACTTCATCATCAGCTAATAGGCGATACTTTTCAGATTAATATCTTTTTTACGAGGGCCTTTTGCAAATAAAATAAATCAACAGTCATTCTTGATTTTATGAAGCAGAATTCAATGAATAGACTCATTTGATAAACCTGAAACTAGTAAAGTAATTCTGAGGCATTCCACAGAAGATTATTTAGAGAAATAACTCCGTGACCTCTTCCAAAAAATGCAAAAAGACTATTGCCCAAAAGTAGATCCTAGACCGAGACATTATGAGTGGAAATCATGAACGAGACAAAATGTGGAACCATCTGCTGACTAACGACTGGGATCCCCAGTATACAAATTCATTCGATAAATAAGTAGTGGCTGATATATGAACTTTTACGAACCATTCAACCCCAATGAGTGTAACCTCCCCAGATCTATTTCAGTTTTGTATATTTTTATTTCAATAATATTCCCTCACGTCATAATATCCAAATGTAGGCCATCTTAATGTGGAAAATAATAATACTTCTAACTGCTTGTCTTATTACTCACTAAATATTATAATGAAGCTGTTGCAGATTTTACCGATCGCATTAATTCAATTTATTTACTGTATTTCCACGCAATCAGCCACGAAACTTAATTTGCAAGAGGCAGGATTCAGAAAAAATATACTGAAGGAAGAAATTTATATTGGCTGATTTATCTCGGAATTTCTGCGTCGTCGCTTGAATTCACCAGAACGTTACATATCAACATGGCTCGCCTCTTGTGAGTAACAGCACCCGATGTTGTTCGATGGGGACACAACAGCGCTCCTGACTCGACACCTACACGCTAGGACGGTTATATTATGCAGTCAGCGCGGACCCTAAAATCTTGTCGACATTACCCCCACCGTCCAAACACACACACATTGCCACCACGTGCAAGGGTATGCACAATGCTGGACAGAGTTTTCAACAGAGGTTCATGGGAGCTGCGGGAAGTGGCCATTGTAGCGTAGGGATAAAGGGAAGAAATTTTGAGCGGGGAGGCAAATGACAAGAGGAGGAAGAGGAGCGAGCAAGAAAAGGTTCGCGAAAGATAGAAGGAGCGAATTAATTGAAATCATAGAACACCCTAGTCAAATGACGAGTGGAAGAGGACACGGGAGGACGTCCAAGCACGTTATAATTAATCTTTGACCTTTTTATAACGCTTCAAATTTGACGGTACATGATATTTTTTTCTGCAGAAAATATTTTCGTCACCAGGCTCCCACTTATATGTAGGCCAATACATTTTCTCGCGGCTTTAGAGAAATCGTACAGGGATTTTATTACTGCTAATATGATGTGAGTGAAGGGAAAGTACGTTTTTTACTCCAAACGTCTTTTCTGGCGTAGTATATATAGCCCCCTTAAGCTACAGCTGAAAGAGGGTTCAGAAGTGTATGGAGACAAACAGTGGAACTCGAGACTGTTGGGTGCCTACTCCTTATAATCTTAACTTAAGACGTTTCACATAACACTTGATCCAGCTCAAGACATAGTTTGCTAGACCATACTTGATGCACATGAAGGAATCCCGTATGATTAGAGTGTTTCACACGATCACTGAACTATTACTTGCGCGGAAGCGGTGTTTGTATTCATATCGCAGAGCAATTCTACTAAAACTAAAAATTAATTTAACTATGACTGCAGGCGACAAAAAGACTATATGATCATTTTCAACTATTGTAGATTTCACAACCGCAAGCACGTATACGAGTAGAAAGTGTTGATTCCAAAAAGGGAATTCAAAGTTCGTACAGAGATTGTAAAAGCTGATGTATTTGGTGTAGGAATACTAGATCCCACTGGGATCAAGCAAAAAGCTAGCTCCGCATCAATGAGGAACACGTAAAAAATGTATTCCTCATATTTGAGTAATGCACATGATACAAAATATTCCAAAAAACTCAAAGGTCTGACGCCACCGCATTGTTTCGTATCCCTGTTTTTACGTAAGTTTTGACAGGAAGGATAAAATAATAACAGCTCGTTGTCCTGAACAAAGGAAATAAAAATGATCGGTTTCATTTTATGTGACTAAAACAGCAGAATTTCACGCGTCGGATTCCTCAGGGAAATAGTTTCGTGAGTCATACACCATTTCCGATTATGTAGTATTCTGAAGCTGCAGCGCACGCGTGACTTTGATAAATAAAAAATATTTTCCTCATACAACCTTGCATGTCGACTAAATTTTGGTCTTGTACACTTAAAAATGTTAACTTTATATACTAGTAGCATTTGAAAATAGTGCATGTTCCCCAAATATGAAACCAAGTAGTACAGCGAGTACTAAAGCGATCATACTTGTTAAGCCAGCATGCTAGGTTCAGTATCACATGATACTGAAAAGCCATCGAACGAACTATCGAGCAACCTCGAAATTTTTCTGGTTCAAGTTTTAGCGCAATACAGAATCCACTCAATCTTCACTGCGACTGAGCACGCCGCAGTTAAACCCCTCTGGGGTCGTGATTCTGGCTATAAGGGAAGAGGAGGAAGGAAGGAGAGGGGAGAGAATGGGAGTTGGAGAGAGAGAGAGCCATACCTCCCTTCCCTATTATAACCTTCCCTCGCCAAACCCCAGGACGGAAGGGTGAACGTTCCGCATCCGTCCCTCAGGAAGAACATAACACACAAGCATATTCCCAACTCACTCGCGCGCTGCCCATTGCATCTGCAATCAGCGCAGAGGGTAGGAAGCGTTCCCAAGATTGAAATTTCACCTCCATTGGATATGAAACCGAGATGGGAGGTCGGAGGGTAGACGGAGGGCGGAGTGACCACTCGAGCAACACTGAAGAGCAAGAGAGAGGAACGGAAGGCGGAAGAGAGAAAGATATGGATATAATGATGAGTGTGTATGATTACCATGGAGGTTACAAAGAAATGAGGGAGGCAAGACCATAAACTCTAATAGCCATAGGTGAAGCAACAACAGGGGTACACGGGAAGGATTTTTTGCCGAGAAGGCGTGTCATACCAGTCACAAAACATCGTATTACCTGTGGATTTTAACATAGGATTGACGAAAATCAAATGCGACCATCCGAAACGTAAGCCAGAGTGAGGCCTACACTGTGTCGGCTGTAATAGTGGAATTGGCTTCAAGAATCAATTAGAAGGTCACCTCCTTGATGATAGCAAATATTCACTAAGCCGCTAACTTATAAGTGACTATAGCCGAGAGAAATTGCAACGTGAAAAAAATCGAAATATCACTTGATCTACCAAAACAAAATTAGCCAGTATCGAAGTTCAAAAACTTGACCATTTCCCTGGAAGGTGCTCCAGTACACGTATGGCAAATCCATGGTGACGGGATACCAGCTCAAGCACCAATAGATGATGGATCTGCAGCTTTCCAGGTGCACGAGATGGAAGAATTCATCTCGGATCTTCCACCGGCTAAAGAGATGATGATAGAGAGCTGAGATCCTAAAAAGTGGATGGAATATAAATAATTTCATCGCAGGCTGAAGAAAAAGTTCGCGCTGATATTGAAATCACAATTCACAATATTATATGCCAATGCGCAGGCACACTAAAAAGCCACTCGAGATATATCTCTCACAGGTGATGGAAATGTTTTTGTAATTTGGAAGGAATGAATACATAGATCAAATAAAGAGAAAAATGCAAAAGAAGAACTAGCAGGGAGTAAGAGAACTAGCATTAGATAGGGAAGGATGGAGGGCAGCAGTCAACCAATCTTAGGATTGAACAACCAACGTGCTAGTAATTTCTCTCGCAGCCTACCTTCAAGTGGTTTCCACTATAATGTCCACTACACTATTTGGAAATAATGTAACCTTCCATTCCTCTGGCCTGGCTAACAGCGCATCGTGTATGTGACGTAAAATTAAAAGATGGGGGAGGAGGCCTTTCTGGAGCAAAGGGGTCGGAGAGTTTGAAAGGGCTCCCTCCTGCAGGAGATTATCCGAGGAGCTGAAGGGAACGTAAAGAGAAAAAGAGGGTTGGTCGGTGGCCACTCTGTTTCGGGGTTCAGGGTTTTTGGAGAGCAAGCAAAAGGGGCGCGGCAGCGACGAGCGGACGTTAAAGGGGGAAGGGTTTAAGGGTATTATTGATCAAGGCAAAGTGGCGTTGACGCGCTCTGAATGAAGGATGGTTGGATGTGACACAGGAATCTCCACCATTCCCCTCCCACACACGACCCTTGGACATGGGAGCCAATACATATAGCATACATGAATACATGCATTCAAAAAAAAACGTCCCCCAACGGTTAATATACCAACCCCTACGTATATTCCGCACCCCGGGTCGTCCCGTAAATGTACCCTTCAACGAAAAGTCAGCTCCTAGTGGAGACTTCACATTTTTAGGATGTCTTTGACAACTTTACCGCTTGTTTCATTTTTCCATTCACACAACATAATTCCCACTTATTATTTGTTTCATATTAAACAAAAAAACATTCCGCACAAAATAAAACGAACAAAACATTTACTGGAGCATACAGTGATGCGAAAATATCTTAGCGGATAGCAGTTTAGTTACATTTTCTGACGTTGCAAAAACAGACGGAATTTAAATTACCCTGGGTGTGAATGATGTGAATAGTTTTCCCTACCTAATAAAGTTAGGAAATAGTATTACGTGTAAGATTCTCGTTAACTGCCACCAATACAATAAACTAGCTGAACTACAACCTAAATTGAAGTCAGAGACGCATGCATCCCCTCGTGGCAGTGCCCCTTCAAGAAAGAAGTCACAGAATTATATTTCTGAAGGTATAAATAAAAATTCACTTCTACTGTAATTGGAGATAAAGGAATAAAAATATTAAACTTAAAGGTATTAAACTATGCCAGGGGTTAATTCCGTACATAAATCGTTACTATGAACTACTTCTACGTCTCACGCCAGTTGCATTAACATATTGTATTGAAGTCAAATATGCATACACGCCCTCGTGGCAGTGCCCCTTCAAGTAAAAAGTCACAGAAAATTGGCTTGGTAAGCGTCTTTTAATCATAGGAAAAGAATTTCCGAGTTGATAGCTAAAGATATGCCGGGAATCTAAAGCAACGCGGAAGTATCGAGATGGCGAAAAGAGGCGATACCCTCTTCAGTACTGGTATATCATACATGATACATATGGTTTTCACCGTTTTTTGATCAATGGATATCTCCAAGCGCTGAGGCTCTTTAGTATATTATTTGATACAATCTGCGCTAAGATATAGTCAATTGTTTTTATCTCACCCTGAATATCTGGATGAGATTGCAGTCAGATATTTCAACCTTTTCTGTAGTTCTACAATGCATCGTAATGAGCAAGTTGAGCATTATTCCTAATGCTATTTCACTTAACTTCACATTTATAACCAAGGTTTATAACCTTTCTAATCATCTATACTAATTATGTAAGAAAAATTGATTCTGTTGCAAAACGTCTGATACCTAAATTGTTATTTTATTACACTCAATCATATGTAATACTACGGATCACAAGTACTAAAAAGTGAACCCCTGAGGAATTATTAAACCAATTTTTTTTATCTTTGCCAAGGGTTTGGTGGGACATATGTTGTGGATTTGTGGTGTCTTTACATATGCCTTGCTAGTGGTTTATCTACATTGTGCATTGGCCTGATGATTACAATTAATTCTTCGTTAACGCCAGTTGCAGTAGAAATCATTCTATCGATATATCATGGTGAATCAGATTTCTCTCCATAGTTTCCCAATTTAATGAATTACTTACCGTACGATCAACCATCAAACTCAAAATCGCCTAGTGGGCATCCTATGAAGTGTTACGTCAGTCCGCGGTCAAAATTTCGAATAAAGTAACTTTCGAGAATAACTATCCACTAGCTTGAATTTCCACTAGAATTTCCATTCTTTCTCAATACTAAACACGTTCCATTCCTGATATATGCGAAGGAAGGCTCTGTCCAAATAATCGTGAACTCAGAGGGAAATTTTCGAAGTTTACTCTCCCCTTCAGCATGATAATATCTTTGGATATCGCATTGGATTCTCCAAACACCACCCTCTTCCCTACATAAACTTGTCACTTACAATTGCTTTTCGTAGATATCAGACAATGATCCTTTCCATCCTCCATCTTGAGGGCTTCTTATCACCCAAATAGTACCCTGTGCAACTCAGGATAAAAATGTCCAACAACGTCGACCCTGAGCCTCTTATCTCCATCTGCTTTCCTTTCCATCTTCTGGCAGCTGACTTTGCTCTGCTCTTCGTGAGACATCCAGGAAGCGTTTTGTGAATCCTCTCCCGAGATTTACAGTTTCTTCGCCGTCGCTCCACGTGAAACAGATAAGAACCTTAAAATAATGAGACCACTGTCTTCCTGCAGCACATAAAGAGGTTGATTTTCTAAACATATTGATGCAAAATATTACCATGACTGGTGAGAGCTTGAAATATTTGGAAACGAATGCATCTAAGTGAAGAAGTTGTTAATGAATGCGGCAGAATAGATTATTTCCCCCAATTTAATAATAAAGAGAGCAATGAAGTTTTTGTTTAATGTAGGAAAATATTGACCCAGCCACATAACAATCTTTCAAATGTTTATCACCATGGAAGGTATTAACTTTACCAGAAGGTCATTTTCCAGCTATTGGAGAGTATAATGTAAATCACTCATACACCTGCACGACCCTTCTTTAGTTTAGTAACCTATTTTATTTTTCTACATTCCATCTAATTCCAATCTAATTACCTATGAATTTATACTAAAATGCTTGCAATTTCCGAAATCAGCGGAGTGCAACTCAAACTTCATGATAGTAATTGGTAATGGACGATAAAATCAAATAGAACTCAGCAAAATTTCTCACGGAATTTGTATTCATCAGATCGTGACTAACAGTTGAAGGAACAACGCTACCCTCCAGCTGTCAGAACGTCACCCGCGATCAGATTCCACTGTGAATTCCCACAACGGCTAAGATGTAAATCAATGAGGTAGCAGGGTGCCAATCTCAAGCCACTCCCAGAGAGATGGAGAATTGGGAGCACGTTCCGAATGAAAAATATTAAAACCCTTTTCCCCGTCCGAAAGTTGGGAACCATAGCGAAAAACGAACGGACTAGCTACGGAGGAAAATAGAGCTATAGTTACAGTAGCTATAATCATTGAGTTTATGGTGCGTCAATTTCTGAAGTCAAGTTACACCTTCGCTAACATATACTTAGTTTAGGCATCGCCAGGAATTGACTTTCCCCGAGAAAAACTTCACGGAGAATCAACAATAGTATCTTAAAATGCTACTATCACTACTTATTTCACAACACAATAGCTAATCATTCTGACATTAAAATATAAATGCACCAAAGAGTGCATACACTGCATGAATTTGATCGTTGATGCAACAAAAGAAATATATGAGAAGAAATGGCACATAGCACTATCATTTATAAGAGAATGAAGTTATAAACAACGATATTTAGAAACAAGTTCGTTGAAGTTATGTTATATTTATTAAATACTGTTTATAATTTTTCTTGGGTCTGCTCATTTTTACACTTTTTCCCGCCTAGTCAATGGTAAAATAGATTAAACATCCATTAAAAATCATCCTATCTTCACAAAGGTCCACTCTGACAATTTTCCGCAAAGAATGTTGGATAGATCGCCTGTTCCACCGTACTGAGCAATGATATCGTTATAGTACCTACTATTCATGTTCTGCTATAATGTAATTCACTATAAAGAGGGGTTCGAAATCAGTGCAGCAATGTAGTGATTTTACAGCTTGGAATACGAAACTGCACGTCAGACTTGTGTGCCCAATTAGGCGTAAGCTTGTGGTTGTCACTCCCTCCTTAAGAATGCCAGAGTAGAAAGATAACCTAGGCACTTTATAATTCTTAATTCAGCTTATTTAGTTTTAGGAGCCGTTATGCTACTCAGTTTCCAAAGTATCTAAGATTACTTTTTACAGATAGATAAATGTCTGGATTATATGGAGCGGTTTCACGGAAAATTTCGAGTCCTGCCTTACACCTAATTATCTTGTAGCATCGTAGATAAATATTTGCATGCATCAAATACAAGCTGTATGCAATCAAGGCAGTGAGAAGAAGGTTATTAAGTTAACCAAATGAGGAATTGAGTTTATCAGCTTACCCATTGCCAATAAAAATATTTGCAACCATTAACAGCATGAATACATGACAGTACCCCTTGACATAAAAGTTATAAACTAGAGACCACACCCAGAAGTAAATACCAGGGTAAACAAACAAGAAATACATAAACCTGTGAGGGAAAAATTACAGAATTGTCTAACATTCTCAAATAAAATACCCACAGAAAAAAAACGCAGAGGAAGGGGTGGGTGTAAAAACCTGGGATACCTAAAGACAGATTAAGGCTAAGTTTTTTATGGCGGCATAAAATACACGGTGCATATAAATAAATTCGTAAGTAATAAAAAAGGATCAAGCATAAGGGTAGAAGAAATGTGATTTGAGTTAACTGCAACGACGAGGATCCAAAACAGGGTCGAGGAGGGTCGGTACTCGCTCGGTCCAGCAGGCAGATTTTTCGACGCGGAGCCCTGGAAAATCTGGACCGGTACCAAAAATCCTAACCTCGGCCAAAAGGTGAACGACCGCCGAAACCCGTCGGACTCAAAAAATTCCCCCATTTTGAAAAAAATAAGGCCGAGAAAAGAGAGGAAGGGGGAAGTGTAAATGTACGGAAGGGAGGGAGAGGAACATCCCATTCATTTCCATTCTTTTGTCTCGTTGCGCGCGAAGCCTTCCGTTTTTATTACGTCTCCCCCCCCTCCCTTTTGGGTAATGTATGGACCCCAGGAGGGGTCAAACTGGCCTGGTCCCCTCTCCCTAACGAAACGGTTTAATCACGCCCCTGCGAAGATGCTCTCCCGCTGGCCTAGATGATAAATAATTGGGCAGTAGAGTAGCTCGGCTGGGGCACTTATTACTAGAGTATGTCTCGCTCAGAATACGAGGTGATACTTAGCGGGCGCAAGGGATAAGGCCTTGCCGCAGTGGAACACATAGCCGCATATCTGTTCTGGATAACCGAGCAAGCCTTATCCTCTCTCACCGTATACATAAAATCAGGAACCTGACTGGAGGCCAAAGTAGGCCCTCATGCGTTAGGGTTCTCGTGGGTCCCTGCCAGATTTCCATCGACAACGTATTCTACGTATTCAACGGGAAAAAGTAATTCTCACCTACATTGATTCATTTTTCTCTTTTTCCATTCGCAAATTTCCTCAACCTTTAAAATCACCATAATTATAGAAAGCTGTTTTTTTTAAACGACCGCTATTCAAACGGTAAAAATATACTATGTGCAATGAAATGAATCTTATGAAATTTTATACCACAACTGCAATCCTTATTTAAAGCTTGAAGAAAAAGATGCAACTTAAACAACGATACAATAGTGTTGCATAAAATCGACAGGCAACGATTCAATTAATGAAAGCAACACCATTCGGTAGTGAATGAGTTTCTCTTGAGGATACCGACATTGCCGCACTAAGTTACATTCCCTTGTTTTCATTTCACACCCAGCCATAATAACTACATGAAAGAACAGCGACTGAGTATTAAATCTGCATCAATCAAACCCAATCCACCGACGTAAAAGTTAATTGCACACTGAAGGTGCGAACCGTTATGGAGGCCCATTTTTATACCTACAATAAGCTTTTGTTAATTCTGAAAAATTAGGGATCATAATTCTCTGCCTTCTATATGCATCACCTTTGTCATAAATCTTTATTGGATATTTCATCGGAAAGTTTATTAGGATTAAAAATCTCTGTGCCCCCACACCTACCCACCTCACCTAAGACCTCTTGACTTCCCTAAAAGAAACAAACTATTGTAAGACCAGCCCTCAATATTCGCAGCGCCACTTTCAATCAATTTTCAGCCCCACTTTCGGGCAAAAAAAAGTGTACGGAAGCCTATTGAAGTGCCAACCTCTCCAACACGTGGTACCGTCATACCCGGCAAAGCCTTGAACGATCAGAAGTGAGAAATGGAGGTATGGGAGGTGAGCCTGAAAGGATACGACATCCACTGCAGCGTCAAGGAGAGGGAGTCGACGGAATGAGAGAGAGAGAAAGAGAGGAAAAGAATAAAGCCTTTTTCACCCCTTCAAAGCAGAGCCCTCTCTTCCCAACCCGATACTCCCCTCTTTCCCCACACCTAGTCGATTTGCTGCTGATTCAATCAATCCTACGGACAATTTGCGCGCGCCCTAGTTACGGACTGGAAGGTGTAAATAAGAGATTGCTTTATAGCCCCCCAATTTCCCGCTCAAATCTCTCTCCCTTTTTAGTGAGTGCAACATCATCCCTTTTTTCTTCTCTTCCTTTGCATCAGCGGAAGGAGAGACTGACTCAGCTCGGGCATGAAGGTCGCTCACGTTTTTTAAGTCCATTCGGTGCCACTCGAACTCCTACCATCCTCAACCCCCCCTCCCAACAATGTGACCTAATTCTGTAAGAAAAATATAATCCTTCCCATTTATTTTTTACCCTTCTAAAGGAGCTTAGTGATTTTGTTTCCGGGACGAAGAGAATCACATGGGAGGAAAGAAATTTGGTTGGTCCGCAGAAAGTGACAAATGCTGTGCATTCTACTTTTTTTAGTCCACTTTTTCCGCAAATGGGAAAAATTTGTCGGATTGCTGAGAGGTAATTATTCTTTTCCTAAAAGAATTCCATGCGCGCTGAAATCCACTTCACCCGAAAATGCGAAAATATTGTTATTTATTTTCTTTAAAGATTGCCATTAGGGTTTTTGCACGCAGGGAGAACTTCAAATGTCCTCAATTCATGAAATCAATATGCTTGATGGAGTTTTATCTTGGCTTCGAACTTTAATTTAACTCCTCCCTAGCACACAACCTCATCAATGCAATCTAAAACGTCACCCAACTCCATTTACAAGGTCAAGTTTTTCTCCCTAAATTTAAAAAAGTAGATAAAGCGTCTACACAACCAAAGCATTTAAAACTGGATGACAGCGGGACAAAATAAGATAGTTATTTTATTGTAATAATTTGGCATTCAGTTGGAATTGGGAAAAAAGGAATGAAATGATGTTAAGATTGTAATTACGCATAGTGATGCATTGGTATGATGCAAAGACGCAAAGAGAAAAACAGATGAGCAATCAATCCAACGAATAGAATATTGCATTTACTTAATTTAAGACACGAATTTATAAGAGTTCCCAACCTGCGCTGATAAAAACAATAGTCAGCCTTTGATAATATAATCAAAACTTTTATATTTGGACACCGATTCCCTTCGCATTTTGCCAGTTTAACCTGTCTTACAACCAGAACGGCCAACTAGGTCCTCAAGAATTCCAACCCAGTGTTAGTGTCCAAAGTTATGTAAATATTTAAGAAAAATTATGCACGGAAAATCATATGAGGCATTTCTGAATAGGCGAAATGAGAAATAATTCAAATCATGAACAATCTCAAGTCCTGAAAACTCATACTGAAATGTTGTGCTATAATTCCATATTTCATTTTCATAAAAACACTCCAGCAAGGAATGGAAAAATAAGTCTTTTGCCTCCACAATAATAGGTTTCTGAGTAAAAATAACTCCTAGCTTGAATCATTTTCCGTAGACTCATTTGAATCTAAATTTTTAATTAAAATAAGACGCAAAATGTTAAATTTTTAGACATATAAATGACTAAAAACCTTTCTTCCACCCGGAATATATCAAGGCACAATCCCGGGGCCGTTATTTTACCAAATAATCTTTACTTCTAGCCATGGGCCAATTCATAGCAAACTCTTCTAGGCTTCAAAGAATCAAGATAACAACATATCAGTTACCTTCTTGACGCAAGGGTATTGTGGAACGACCCGTAGAAGGATAAGAGAAGAGAGATGAATGGGATCCTTTTGGATCCAATTATTCACGTTTTCAAGCCGACGTTTTTCTAACGTAAGGTCCCGAGACAAAAAACTATGCATTACAAGGGATCCATAATGTTTTTCCTTCCCGCAAGGTCTGGGCAAAAACCAATTTCCTGAAAATCCAAGGACACCAAAACTCTGGAAGGAAATTGAAAGACAACAGGGAGGCACAAAAGGATTCTGGTCTTCGATCAAACATCTCCTCCCACCGTGAAACTAACACACATGGCTCTCCTTAATGGGATCACTCGCGCGGTGTTCGACCCGAAGGCTGGTTTGATATTTGAGGGCTGACCCGGCCACGTACTAAGGCCTGCGGTGTGTGAAATCCATTTGGGTGACGGCACCTAGTTCCTTTCCTCCTGCCACCTGCAGTTTCCCACGAAGTTCTTGCAACCAGATAATCGCATCACTTGTAATGTATAGAGGCATCGTCCATTACTAAACTCCGGGACCTAGAGTCCTAATTCAAAAGTCTTATGCTCAAGACTGCAACGCCACACTTAAAAGTACTTTAGTTGTAATTTTTATTTGCACCGTTACGTTACAAACAAGGTATTTTCGAAATTATTTAATTACATCATTTTTGTTTCACTCACTCATTTATTCAATGCAAAGGTTGGTTTGGATAGTTGAGGGTAGACCTCACCATGTGAAATTCACACTAAGCAGTGTGAATTTCACACTAAGCCGAGTGAATTTCACACTTAGCCGAGTGAATTTCACAACTTTAGGGTAGGGGGCCAGTTCCTTTCCCTGAACCATCTCGTACTCCGAGGATTTTTTGTTCGGGGGCGTCCAAAGGATTTGAACCCGGCACCCTTCGATCAGTAGCCAAGCGCTCTACCCACTAGGCCACCACGCTCCCCATTTTTGTTTAGGCATCAAATATAATAAATAAAGGTGTTCTTCATAATTTTCTCTGTTTGATAAAAACAATGCTGTTTCCAAAAAATGCCAACTCCAATGGATTTCAATTACTCTCCTCATATTTTTCGTAGTCAATCAATTTTTTAAAGAAAGTGTTCCTAATAATAGAAAGTAAATAAACGGCATAGGTGGGATCTAAAGTCTCATTTACGAATTAAAAAAATTATTTCGCACAACTTTGACAGGCAACGTAATAAATTATTATGTAAGTTTAAACAGCAATCCGTTTAAGAAAAATATTATGGTAAACTTTGATTTTATGTTACTTTTCACAAAATTATATTTTGTGTGTAGCCATCTGCATAAAGGTGTAGCCATCATTGACCACCTTAATGCTTTCTTTTAACCAAATAATAGCACATTTTTAATTTATCTCTACAATGCAGTTGATGTTCCAATTCATCGTGTACCTATAGAGAGAGGAAAAATTACTCTCACATACCTTAGAGGACCTCAAATGCAGAAATGTAGGAAACGAGACCTTCTTTCTCCGACGCCTCCGCGGCCATGAGTAATATGGTGACGGCATAAAACTCCGTGACGTCATTTTTCAGGGGTTGGAGAGCTGTCCGTTCATAACTGAACCTAAGCTAACATACTTTTTCAAAGTACAAGTTAAGTGAAAAAAGTGTTCCAAACTGCAATCGGCGGTGCTTTTATACATTGGAGCGAAGGCTTCCTCAGTGGCTTGCTAATATAGATCACTCTTCCGAAGCAGCTGCGTGTGTCAATGTGCATTTGACAACAGTTTCTCCTCCATTACAAGAGGCGTCTTCAGATTGAAGTGATGTTGGTCCGAATCTGGCCGAAAAATATAGGCAGGATGTTGACGCCAAAATTTCTACCATTAGCGGAGGGGTTGAAGTCTATTTCAAGTCGTGGCCAGCGAGTACCCTTCCTCCCTGTTTAACATTTTCGGATTTTTCATTATTTCAATCCCCTCGCGTATTACTCTAGAGTTATACTATACTCTAGACAAATAAGATTACTTAAGATTAATACGCGAGGTGATTAAAATAATGAAAACCCCGGAATATTTCAACAGGGAGGATGGGTACTCGCTGGCCACGACTTGAAAAAGACTCTTCAACCCCTTCGCCAATGAAAACCCAGGACTAACTTATAGTAATTTTGGCACCAACAACTTGCCTATATTTTCCGGCAAGATCCGGCCCAACATCACTTCGACCTGAAGACGCCTCCTATAACGAAGGAGAAATTGCAAAATGAACATTGACACACGCAGCAGCTTCGGAAGAATGAACTCCAGCATATTAGTTCTTATACATTCTTTCGCTCGTTTCAATCACCATGTGGCACTTAACTTCATTAATTTCTTCTAACTTCTCTCACGACCGCAGAAAACTCTTTCAACAGAGAGCACTGCATCTTTTCACCACACGCGCTTTTGCGGAAATACGGTAGAAGCAAGTCAGGACGAAAACGTGAGAGCCACCAAAGAAGAGGTTTGAAGTATAGCAGCGCCAAAAATGATGGTTAGAGAGAGAGAGAATAAAGGAAGCAATCTTATTTTATCTTCAATAAGATCAAAAAACTCAAGCTGGCGAGGGGACCCCGTAGATAAAGGGGAAAATTGGGGATCGGAGGGGTGTAGTAGCTGGAGCCCTGCCCTGGTTTTTTAATAGAATCTCAACATGGGTGTTGTGTGGAGAGCACTTTGAAGGCAGTACCCTGTCCGTCGAATGGTACGCTACTGAGAACCCATGGCGCATAGAAGGATGAAAATATGTGCAATTATCCACAAAAACCCGCTAGAAGCTACAAGGCTACGCAATAGGCTTAGATAACTTAAAAAATTCATTTCAGGCTAGTTTCAGTACGACACGGAGGATATTATTTTGACTCCGCGTTGTCTCTAGCACTGAAAGAAGAGAAAAATAAGGAAAATACACCACCGAACTGATTGGAATAAAAAAACCCTCTTTCCACGGACTAATAGAAATTTTTAAACAGCACCGTTAACATAACATAAGAAACATTGGTAATGCATAAATTTCATCCCTGCTTTCTCCCCTCACCTTTCCCCTATTTTCCCCTCTTTTCCACGGCTGATGTCCTAATACCCCCTGCCACACGCCTCCGCGGCGGCTCGCAGGATCGTATGTATGTAAATGAAATGAAAAAAGTACAGGAATAATTACGATCAGGGTTTCGATATACTACATCATCATAGATGCATATCGATTCACCACAGAATCATCACTTGATGACCCTGTGGTGAATGATGTAGTATATCGAAACCGAAATTGCAACTAAAGTTGTTATTTTTTGCGAAAAATTACGTTTCTTTCCATCCATCCATGGTGTATTGATTCCACACAATATCGCATCAATCTTCTGAAATTGGCCATTGGCATATTTCGCTAAAAGAAGGCCAATGCTGACCCTGAGATTCTCTGAACCCTCCTAACATTTCTTCCCAAATTACCCGTCCCTCAACAACCTACCATCTTACCACCAACCTCAATTGCATTATATATAGGTCGCCTCCTCAAACAACAAAAGGTGACGTAAGACTTCAAAAAAGAAGACGAAAGGGTGACGCTCCACCGAGAAAATTAAAATATCTAACTCTTCCATCATGCATTCGTCCCCCTTCCACGGCTTTCGCAAAAGCTGGTGGAAGACGGGTCATCGGGACGCTACATCACGGAATGGAGGCAGTCTGATGGCTGGGGTAGGGAGAAAGGACGGAGGGGAAGGTGAGGAGTATTGAATTGAAGTGAGGAACAATGAATATTGAGCAAGGATTGAATATGTCTTCACCACTTTAAGTCTGATTGGTTATAGAATTAGAATTGCAAGAACAATGCATGAAAAATAATTCGAAATTGGACATAAGCACATAACTACTACCCATTCGTCCGCAGTGAACAGTTTTATTGGGAAACCCTATAACTATACTGTCACAAACTCATCCCCTTAGCATCTGCCAAAAGAGTTTCGACGACTGAATGACTAAAAAAAGAATGAGATTAGGTGGATGCTCTCTCAGGAATGGAAAACATCTCCCCCCCACACATTTATTTTTCTTCTTGGACGTCCTTTTTTTAACCCCTTCAGACGTGGAGCTAATTAAGGCCCACCAGTCAATTTCTGCTGGGATTAGCGTTAAATTCTATAAAAGACGATGAGTTCGAGGTAAGCGGGTGAAGGAAGACAGACAAGGAGAGGAGGCCGAAAAGAGGGGAGAGGAAGGTAAAGTAGAGAGAGAAAGAGAGATGAGAACAAAGGGAGGAAAACAAAAGGATCTCGTCCTTGACGGACGCTGAAGGATGAAAAGAAAGCAGGAGAGGTAGGTTCAAGGTAGCGGCTGACGGGGTTGGGTTGGGGTTACGTAAGACTATGGAATGTACCCGAGAGACAGGGAGCAGGGAGAGGGGGTGGAACGAAGAGGGGGGGGCAACACCAAGGTCCGAGGAGGAGGAGGACTGAGTGGAAGGGAAGAGTGCACTATGGTGAAGGGAGGGCAAAACAAGGTGATTAAAAAGACAAAAAGGGCACGTTCTCAAGTACAGGCGATCCTGCTGGAGCCCGCGATTGCTCCCTTTTATTCTGAAACGTACGTATCCTCATCCGGCATGGCCTAATTCCAAAAGATATTTAGAAAATAAAAAAATAGAGGGTATCAATCCCGAAGACAAATTACATTAGAGAATAAGTACACTTCAATATTCATTGATTCCAAATTGCATTTGATCGCATCCAGTATTTTAAGCATTCTCCCGCTTTGAGGTAGGCTTATATTTTGGACAAAATTATTTTTAGACACCAGTTTCAACAAGAACAACCAAATTTAACCGTGTGCGGTGAGATGTTATGGAAAAGCATTTCCAAAAATGAAAATCGATCGATATAGTAGTGACCCTCCATCCATCCTTCCCCTCTCAATTTTTCAAAAAATCCTTCCCTTCCATTTAAAAATAAGTATAAATGGCTACGACAAACCGGAATTAGGGATATTGCACCTGCTGGTGGCTACGAAATACGCTGAAGCACTAGTCGTTAATTGAAAATAAAGTAATTAGCACATATTATATCTAACGATTTTTATTTTCTAGAGCAACCTATTTCTTGACGCTATTTTATTTCTTCTGTTTGTTTACTTCCTGCCTCCCTTCTCGAAGGAGTCCATACACGCCTATGATTTTCCTATGCCTTGCCTACCTAGGATTTTCCTGTTTACCAAAGTTCTCAAAGTTCTATCGTGCCTTACTTTCACCTCCGACCTTCTCTTTTGTTATCTTTAAATGCCCACAGAAAAAAATCCTCCCTTGTCCTTAACATTGCCAAACACCTTTCAAATCTTCCTTTTTCACTCCTCACTACCTCCTGAATCATTCCTCAAACCCATATGACAAATACATCCAAACTCCCTTCATGATTCATTCTCAGAAACACAAGTTTAGGACGAGAGGGATGATAATTAAATATATAACTTTATGGGCGTTATTTCCGTAGCTGAGCGAAGACAGTTGAATTGAGAGTTCAACTTCAAACTCGAATGAGAACATTTTGAACACATACAGCGACTTCCCTGACGTTATCTTTATCTTTATATATATAAAAGTCAATGTATGTATGTATGTATGTATGTTCTACATCTCCTCCTAAACCACACGACCGATTTTGATGAAATTTGGAACACGAGTTTGTCACTGATAGACAACAAACACTGTAGGGTTAAATTAACCGAAACCTTATTTTTTCAGGGTTAAGGGTGTGATCCTTACTAATATGTATAAAAATTTAATGGTCTCTGTTTGTCTGTTGCTCCATCACGTAAAAACTACTGGACCGATTGAGCTGTAATTTGGCATGTAGATAGAAAACATATGTGGTTGTAACATATGCTATTTTAAAAATCCCTAAGGGCCCCCAAAGGCCCCCTGAAGGTCCCCCCTGGTGGTTCATGCTAAGCATTGGGTTCGGTGCAGTGGTTTCATTTATTTGTTTTAAAAATTACTTTCACTCAAGATATAGGGCTGGGATTTTTTTATCGGATGGCTGAATAAATGACGTTTCTAATTTTATCAATCGATTTCCTTCTACGCTCCGTATTTGTCTGAACTTCATGTTTTCAGCTGAAAAATCTCACCTTTTTCTCTGAAATCAACAATAACATATTTCCTTGACAACCATAGATTTGATTTTCAAAGGATATACAGGCCTCTAGCATATAAATATCACGCCTTCCTGCAGGCCCATGATAGTACGTAGAAAAAAAATCCGTATAAGAAGAGCCCATAGTCCCAAGGGCCCCATGATAAATTGCTTCGGGGGGTACTCGATAAAGTCAATGCATATTTAACAAGTATACTTTTCAACGTCTATTCTCAAAGTAGCTCTCAAAGGGGCACTGCATGTATATGAGAGAATAATTACGGAGTAAACTTTACACATAAAGGAATTAATAGAATACACACTTAATTAAATGTGCAAGAATATTTACTTGGAGCGAATATCAATGGTAATAATGCCTCTGTTGCTACAACAAACACGGCGTTGTTTATTATCATTTAATACTCAGATGTATTACACGTAGTGAAACCGTCGGCCTCTCATTGCGATTGCGAATTGTTTTTTAGACCAATTCCCACATCAAAAATGTCACGAGTTATTTATATGTTTAAAAGTGTTTAAGTGCAGTTAACTTAGGTACATTCACACAATCATCGAGTTGCCTATTCTAGACTCTCACTTGCCACTGTGTTTCCGTTTCTTGGACTCAAAAATATATACATCAACATGCCTAATAGGAAAAAAAGTAACCTTTCGAAAAAATCTTCTAAAGCAAAATGAATGTTTTATTTGCGAGAAAATGAGCCCTTTAAAGAAAAACGACAAAGGTTAGACTTGGATGGTCAAAGACATGTCCACCAGCGATCTCATGAGATTCTCCTCATGGTGTTTCTCGGGTTACGCTAAGATCCGCACCAATTTCATCCTTACCCAACCTACAGACGGGTAACCAACTATAAATCTGGTTCAAATATAGACGCATCTGTTTCGAACATTCAGTCTGCGTTAAGATGGCGGAAATTATAATGACGTCACTACATGCTTCTTACCCGAAAGAAGAACGGAAATTCTGCGCAATCAACGACATCCGTGCATGAAAATCGACAAGTGCACTAAGAATCACCATAGATTTTTTTCATTTAGCAACGGAAACCAATGATTATGGCTACTCCGAAGGCGCGGTCCCATTGATGGAGGATTCATAGGTCAAATAAACCTGGCTTCCGCTGCCATTACTCCTCTTGACGTTGTCAACCGCTGGATTGTACCCTTCTGTCCAATCCTGATTAAGATAATCAACGCACATATCAACGTTGAACAGTGCAACAGAATTAAGTCATAGAATGCAAATATATGTATGTACACAAGGGAAGCGATAGAGCTGTTAATCACTCAGAAGACGGCTCAAGAGAACCGGAGGGACGAGGTGACCATCTATCAACCTAGGTGCTATTTAAGTATTAATGAGTCTGCGAGGCCGATTTTTGAGTTTCCCGTGCATGAAAGTGAACCAATAGTCACTCATCTCTCCGTGCACATGGAAAAATGTCAGTGTGTCTACTACATCGAACACAACATACAAGATAGGTTACCACGCCTACTCCTCAAATGACCACACATACTGTTTTTCTTCGGGCTTTGCGGTTTTATTATAAAAAATAAGTTTAATGTTTTTCACACCCGTTGAATTTCAACGGGTATCTTCCGCTCGTAGTTAAATAAATAAAGGACTCTATTCTTATTCACATTATGCGATACAAAACACCAGAACTGAGGGAACGTTCCATTCACTCTGGTTCACTGCTTACATAGCAATTTAAAACCACTGTCTTCTGCAGCGGAAGGACTTAATAGAAGGGAAGGAAATAGTTCGAGATAGTCCAGGAAACTGTCTAAATTTATCCGCCTGATGAATTTTCCGATTGGATCCTCCTTTATAGCCGAAGGGTTCATCCAAATTTGATCACGTTTCACTCCTGTAAAAATAAACGCATCAATTCCCCGAATTTCTGCTCAAGTCCTTATCCAAGCAGTCCTGCAGACCGAGAAAAGGGACAGCAGGTATAATCCCTTTTCCGAGATACACCCAATCGCGTTCTGCTGCCGAACCGACTCATTTTACTCACAGTAGGTACTTCAGTTCAAGTCAAGGCATTTGGAATGATCTCCAACTCTATTGTAGCTCACGTATGAGTAATAAGCAAACACTTTTTACCGCGGACTTGAAATGTATATTCATCGCACAAAATGTAAATATCTATGGGATAGAGATGCCAAAATGAAGTGCTGTCGAGAATTTAATAAAAGAAATGAGAATGTGTTCATTGCGTACCAAGTAAAATTGCTGTACGTAATTAATTGCAAAATCAAATTTTCCCATTATGTTGCCAATTAAACTTAAAAATGTATTTAATATTTTTAAAACAGTGTAAAAAAGAAATCAATGTTGTATACCACACACTGAATAATTAATTCACACATCACAAAACTGACCTATTAACGCTTCGTAAATCACTTAAATTACCACAACATTTTGTGTAAAAACTTCAGCTTTTACATGACGTTTGTTTCATATAACAGAAGTACTATTGGAGGAATCTCACGGTCGGAAGCATAATCCAAACACAAAAACAAGAGAATCACTGTAACACAGCCTGAAACTTAATTTCCCCAAGTGTGCTTTTGATGAGTCAGACGGGAGGGCAGCCGATATAAAACGGATACATTAGAATAAAACTCATTCTTTTTCTATCCAATTACTGCAGTTGACTATCTACCACATATGCATAGGAGCGTTTCAATAAAATACTAACAATGACTTGAGATTCGGAAACATTTTAAATAGATCCTTAAACTGTACTCCCAAGGACCAGTTTTATAATGTCTGGGTAATCGCAAGACGACGCAGACTTTTTGCAAACTAGATGCTAAATGATAATACGGATTTAGTATATTTAATCAGATTATCGATAATTAAAACTGATAGTACTGCTCGCAGATGCTTTCGTACTGTCCTCGGGCTGCACCTCTTAAAGATACATTCCATCAGGCGCACCATCTACAGCCTGACAGCTTCTAACGTTCGACTTGCAAAAACACCGTTCGGTAGAGTGTAGACATGTAGACTTTTTCTGAAGAAGATCTCAAACGTTATTAGTTAAGGCGAAGAAATACCATGCTTCATTGCATAAGCCTAGTAGACGTCTCTCCACGAGTGTCTCCTAATTCCCTCAACCTTCTCCCTCACAACATTTTCCGATCTCCTTATCTGAGGCTGAAATGAAGAGTCCAGCCTCACCTCAGTACTGTCTTCAATAAGCATATCAATCGTCATGTAAAAAACCTTCAAGGTAGTTTGAGCAGTAAATTACTAAACGTAATCAATAAATGTTTTCCTCACTAAAAATATATATTCTCCTCCTCCTTTTCTCTTTCACATCTCCATTCTTCTCTACTCTAATTTCACCAAAATATCAGCTATTTATCACATAATTTTTCCAGATATTTACCAAATGGTAGAAGCCGTTTTCCTCGGGATATGGTAGAGGTGCTCACTTCAGAGACATATTATCACAACAATGAGGATGTTTTGACGCACAGAGAGTCGGAATTTTAACGGTATGTGATTTCTCAATATTTTAAAATGCATTTCTCACCGAAATAATTTTTATAAATGACAAAACAACCTTCGGCTGTGAAATCATTTTCATCGCTCGGCGTGCGATACATGCTTAAGACTCTAATATTTATATTTTTTGAGTTACTGAGACGTTTAGTGATTTAAACAAAGTTTTTGGGCGATAAATATTAAGAAGGTACTATATCTTCTACATGCCTCCCAAATCTCTGCCTCTAACTGCTTATATTTTTAGATACACTCTCATGTGGTATCTA
Source organism: Pyrrhosoma nymphula (assembly GCA_963573305.1). Lineage (NCBI taxonomy): Eukaryota > Metazoa > Arthropoda > Insecta > Odonata > Coenagrionidae > Pyrrhosoma > Pyrrhosoma nymphula. Next base: position 52,415,480 of record OY754335.1, read on the forward strand.
TTGGGAGTAGAGTAAAATATCGCTAACACTACTTTGACTTTCTAATGAGCAAATAAGAACAGATATGTCACACCGTAAGCATCAGCAAGGGAGGTCGGGAAAGTGGATGAACGTCGAAAGAGGAAGGAATGCGGGGAAAGGTGAGAGGTGACGAAAGAGGTGCCGACGAAAGAGGTGATGGTGCGAAGGAATCCGGGAACAACTGAAAGCAGGGAAGGGCTTAAGAGGACGGTAGGTACCCTTTTCCGTGTCCTTCTGAAGACATCGCTGTGTGGAGACCACGGGAATTCCGCAGAGCCTCCAAAAGGCTACGAAGTCTATAAGGAATGAAGGACCTCAAAGTGCGGCCGCCACATCATTAAGGAGGCTCCATCGCTATGAAATGACTGAAAACGATAAAGAAATACCATATTACATGTTTGTGCATGTTATGAAGTTTTACCCTTTATTTTGAAGAGCATAGGAAAGTGCATACAAAGAACTACCAGGGAGTAAGAAAACAAGAATTAGATAGACAAGGACGGAGGGCTGGAGACAACCAACCTTAGGATTGAACGACCAATAAATGAATGACGTTTGCATCGCAGAAATCTTATAGCCATAAGCCATAAGCCACCTGAAATCAAAGCTAAGATGCTAAACAAGCAGAAAAGTTGATGAATAAAATTTTTAAATCATGTATTTTCCAGCCCAACACGTGCGGTTTTAGAAGCGCTAATTCTATGATACTAAATTATTTCGAAATTAACTTGCTATATTTCCTTCATTACATATTCTATAACTGAAGCCATCTTTTCACCAATTCTAAGAGTTCAATCAACCCGCTCCTTCCTTGCCAAACGCAACAATCCAGCCGACATGGCGGTCCACAGCTTCAACATTCGCAGATATCAGCGTGATGAAGTAGCTATTAGAAGTATTTTTCACTATAACAATATCAGCAATGCAACTTACTAATGCAATAAGGCTGCTTTAACACCACTTATTATTACTTAAAATAACTTAACAAAAGAGCTTTGACAACAACTAACGAACTTATTTTTTCTGCATTTCGAAATAGCTATTAATAGCCTGGTAAATTGTTTAAAAGCCTCTTTTGGGACCTCGTTTGCGATGAAATAATTACCTAAATGCTTTTATTGAACCTTTCAATGCCTTCGGCTACACTTGGACTAACTGGTTCGCGTTCTAAAATTATCCGCCCACGCAAGATTTCCCTTTCATACACTCGGCACTCCAGCGCGTGCTCGCTTTGGCACGAGGCTCGCACAAAGCGACACACCCAGAGCGTGAGCTCAAGAAGAGGATCGGAATGAACTGCGACAATATTGCCAGCCATTTTCAAAGCAAGCAGAGAATAACACATCAAGCCGTAATTTGAGCTTCTCTATAGATTCTCACTTAATTAACATTTTCACATCATTGAAATGTTTAACCATGGACCGAGAACATTCACTATCATAATAGTTTATCTCCAATAGGATTGTCACCATTTCTGTCAACTTTTACGCCCATCAACGCAAGTAGGGTGCAGATCAACTTGCATGAAGTCCAGATACACATTTCAAAAAAATATTTTTTCCTTATACAGTCCAATGAAACAATCTCAGTCTGAATTACACAGAAAGAATAAAAGCATGAGATAAAGTTCGAGAACTCTTACAGAAGTAATACTAAAGATGGGAATGGATGATGTTATGAGAACACCCCTTACATTAATTAGAGCCATTTTGGCGATAAGGCCCTGGTACATGGTACATTAATGTCAATTCATACTGATTTAATTCATAGTGTCTAAACTTGCTTTTTAGGAAAATAAATGTTTGAACTCTAGCCCTTCAAATAATTACTGTAAACTGGACAGTAGCATGTAAACAAACCTGTTTGTTAGGAAATGTTAATTTTTTGAACAAATGCATTACAGGGAAGATTATGCGAGCTATTATTTTTCCCAAGACCGTTCAATGTTGACACACTAAATAATTTTTTAAGTATAGCCCTCTTTCATATTAAATCACAAATCCTTGAAAGGCAAAAATATGAACAAATATGAATATATTCTAATACAATGAACAACATTTAATTTCTTCACTTTTACCTGAATATGGCTAACTAAATTTAGAACATTCAGAGAAGGACATGATTACTCAGTTGTTTAAACCATCGAAGCAGAAAATAATATATTTGAGTTCCAAAATAAACGTTGTTCGCAAATATCTGTACAACAATCGTAGAACGTTACGTAGTCATGCAGTGAAAAATTGAAGGGCGTACATTTAAGTATAAGTAAGGTGAGTTAAGGTTCTTGAAAATGTTGAGCAGGAAAGAATACTCTATGCAACGTAGTATTTGACTTTAACAAGAGACTAACCTCCGCGACACCTGAACTGGTTGTTTGATTGCATATAAGGATGGGAGAGAGTGATCGTAGATAGCGACTGACTGAGAGACTGTTGCAGCCAGTCCTGGTTTGGCCGCTAGTAAGGGCGAGAGTCACGATTTCACGGAGGAATGATCTGCATCACACGTCCTTAGAGTCAGCTGGGAAGGTAAGTCAGAAGAGCAAGCATATGTGCACCGCACGGCCGGCCCTGAGAGAAGCGAATCCCTGGAGCGCCTACTTTGCGCTCTCTACAATCCGAGTGTTGCAGGAGGAATTTGCATAACTCCTGGAGGGGGTAGAGGAGGTGATTTTAGTCACTATCCCTATGGATATGGGGTACCAAATCCTTAATTACGGAGCTATGGCAACGGTTACATTATGTCAGAAGCACTATAAAGCTACCATGAAAACGCCAAAAAGCAGTGACGTACACAAAAGGAAAAGAAGTAAAACTTGTCCAATTTTTAAAAAGATATGTATATATTTTTCATTTTCTGCCGAAAATTATGGTCAAATTTTCCAAATTTTAGAGCGGTAACCGAAATTTTCAACTTTTTTCTTTTTTAAAAAATACTTTTTATTTTGAGAGAAACAAAATATTTACCACGTACAAAAAGACAAGAGAATTGTGTTTACATTATAGACTTGGTAAAACTACTAGTCCATCTTAATATTGGTGAAGGTATGGCATCTTAAATGGATTGATTGACGGTTCTATACCATGCAGGGAACTGGCATTCATTAACCGTAAAAGACCTTGAACTTCATCGAGGTAAGTCTACGTATTTCTTTATAGATTCGACCACTGAAACCGGGATGGAGGCTATTGGTGGACCAAAGAAAGTAAACAAGTGGTAACAAAGTCCTCAAACGGGGTACATCGCCATGAATTGATTGTCTATGACATGCGTTGAGATTCATTGCTAAGAAGCAGATGATGTGCGGTTGAGCGAGCAATGTCCCGAAGGACTCTTACGGGACCCCTGGATAGACTTCCCGCCCCACTGCGCCACCTCTCTTACATGCTTTCCTCTCCCTGACGTCAGCCTCTACGCAAACGAATGTGACCAAGTTTCTCTGATGTATCAGAGAAAAGTACGCGCTGAAATGTTATACAAGACTCCCAGTGGTCGAGAAAATTGTAGACATGGCTCTCCATGAACCATTTATTTGGTGGAATACCCCAAAATGACCTCTGCCGTCGGCGAGCCCACAACCCTAAAATGGTGAAATACCAATTATACCTAATTTCCTTGGCTTATAATTTCAATTTGAATTCCTATATACCCCAGGACCTATTTATTTTTCTATAGGCACCAATCAGAAATTTTAACTGTCTGTTCCCGCAGCATTTCTGCAGATAATTTTGGGCTATGATCCAGTGAACACAGGAATTGGGTTTGAGAGGGGGCTAGAATGCTGGTTTCCTTATCCTGAGGGCCCAGATTTTTATTTCAACTGTGGGATAAATATTGTCCGTGGATTACCAATCCCTACTTGGATGCTACGTAGGGAACACTTAGAGAGCAGGTTCGAGAGAGAGAGAGAGAAAGATAGTAATTTCGAGTGCCACCAATTTTTGCTACCCCTATAATACAGGCTCCCCTAAGCTCACAAGAGCGTCGTACAGTTCTTGCAAAAGTTCAAGGCAGATACCTATTGCCGGTTTCGGGACTCAATGGGTGGGTCTATTTCCCACTAAATATCCCTGTGGGTGAATGAACAGTAGCTTTGAGCCTCTATGCACTGTCTACCCCGCACGACAATCGCCTACCGTGGTAACTATGTGGAAACTCAAATTTGTTGAGGCAGAGACTTTTACTTCCACTCTTGAGATTCTCCTCCATTCCTTTATCCTACAATTATAGGGGGACCACCTTCGTGACGTCGTCCTGCGCATCTGTCTGCCATCACCTTTGGCGAGAACTGTATCCTTTATCTTTCACATAATGCTATTGAGTGATAATGATTTATTAGTTACTCCGACAATTATTTCATTTTAATAAAATGTGACAAAAATTAATCTCTATTTCCGTTTTTCAAACCGATTTCCACACAGCAAACAACCAAAATCACCCATATCCAACACTACTCACAAGTAAACAACTGACTGTCGGTTTAATATAGATATTTACGCTTGCAACAATACATAAAAAATAATAATAATCAATGGCAATGAATAATAGTAGTCAAGTATTCGTTATCAACAAAAAAAACAGAAATGTACTGAGTTACAAATACTAAACTGCTCGTTCACAATCTGGACATATGACACGCATTCGTGAAAACTCAATTCTCATTGCGAAAAATGTCCCCATCCGAACGGTGAGTCACAGTGATTGGTAATATCGCCCAGTTCCCTTTTCCCTTCCCCAGCATTCACCAAATGATTATCCTAACCAAGAGTAGAGGCTAAGAACTTTCGTTACGAAAGTTAACCCATTCAGCTTTCCTCATGGGCCTGTGAATTAGTAACTTCCTCTAAAAACCTTCATTAATAATAATTTAACGCAAGCGGAAAGACTGCACCAGATATTTTTGGTTGCGAGAGGATCTTTCGCGTTTCCTAGGTGGAAGAAAAACCAGAAAAAAAGGATGGGAGGGACTGCGACCCCTCAAAAGCATTCAATCAAATTTCAATTCCGCTGTCATCATCCATCACGTTAGAGTATTTCAAATATTTCTTCGTAAAATCGCAAGGATCCCTCCAGCTCAACCCCCCCACGATCTCTTTCTTTATCCGTCTACTTTTCTTGGGACTGCACACTCACCAGTTTTTGTCGATTTTATCACTCGAATTTATTCACCCTGATAACAGAGGCTTTATTTGCGCCTTCCTCTTCTTTTCTCCCCTCTCCCCGCTCGCACCCCCGCCCGATCGTAAATCTTCCGGCATCGTATTAATTTCTCGGAACTTAAAACGACCCTTCGAATAATGCGGAAGGTCTTTAAGCTCAGAGTTGAATTGCCAAATGCTGAGGGAGAATGGGAGATCGAAAGACTTTTTACTGCCGTGCGCCAGAAAATTACACCATTTTAGTCTTAACCTTTCCAAATGAATACTAAAACACCAATTTCAAACTCACATTAGAAGTTTTTAGTGACATTCGCAAGGTTTTTCTTTGTATCGCAATTATGCTTGAAATGTTCAAAACTTTTTTAACGGAATTTACTTCAGAGCAGCAACTATTCTGCCAACGGAAAAAATTTGAATGATCCGAAGAAAAAATACAGATGATTTCTTTTCCCAATTTTAAAAAATTCACTACGTGGCCAATACTATTAAGGTATAAATCAGATTCCTTTTCCTAGTTAAACAGGATGATTTAAAACACTTGAGCTTCTCAGTGTTCATGTAATGAGCACTGAGCTTGCTGAGTAGAACTGGCGCTCAGTCACGATGCGCAATGTCTATTGCGTATCGGGACTGAGCACATGACGTACAAGATTGTAAATGAATATAAATTTTATTTTATCATCGCCAACTATCTGAGTGACAGAAAAAAATTTTAAAAATCGCGAGTAACGCTACATTTTATTCCCTTGACGCATCAAAAAATACTCTGCTCGGTCTAACAAACTCACCAATCAACCTGGTCCAACTACGGGAATTTTGCATATGGTGACATTAATTAAAAATAAGTATTACTCGGAATGATTAAATTTAATTATTTCATAAAATTTCCGACACAGTGAGCCACTAAAAAATAATGATTTTACAATAGCCATCAGAAGCTTTAGTCTGCCACGCACTTCATCAATAAAGGAATTATAAATGTGTGTTAATATTAACAGTATTTATATCAACCCGCTACGCAGCAAAGCTTTATTTGTAATTGAGGAAATTTTTGGGGTGAAACGATAAACGTTAGGAAACTACAGGGTCTATTCAATGCTAAGGATCCGAAGTGGCAGCCAGTACTGGTGATTTCCCCTTCAATTCCAACCTAATCTGCAGCAACGTCTGAGTATTTTCCCAAAGTTAGTATGCTTTTCTCAAAGTTGCCTTCCCAATTCTGAACCAGAACATCTGCGTGACTGTTACAGCCTCCGAAAAAAGTATGCCTGAGGTTCCTTTCACAATCACAAATAGATGACCATAGTACAATTTCATTTAGAAAAAATGCCGCTGTGTATTGATTAGAATTATTTTGGGTCTCCAATTCAAATTATTGCCACTTAACTTATAAAAATCAAGAGATCTCTGGCTCTACACTCAAGCTGGGAAACCTGAAATGAGTCTCTAATCGTATTACTAAAACGTACGACCGTAGTGATTATTTTTAGTTTAATATGAGTCTCTAATCGTATTACTAAAACGTACGACCGTAGTGATTATTTTTAGTTTAATCAGTAAAAAGCCAAGATGACGCTAAAAATGTTGGGAATGCAATGGACTGTTGTCTGATACTAATTGAGATTAATTAATATTGGAACTAAAACCTTGAAATAAATTTCAAAACCTGTGATTCACAAAGAAAAACTACCATTCAAACTAAAATCAAATTTTAGTGCATGCCACGGTTTGACTTGAGATAACCAAAGGAGTTATTCTTTACTCCACGCGTGTTTAAAAATAGGTTGGCAGCATAGAGCAAATATTTACCGCCGTTACCTTATTTGATAATGCTTTCTAACAGTTTTCCTGACAGCTATATTTCGTAAATAGCTTTTCAATTTAAAAACTCCAAAATTATTTCCCTATTTCGCCTCGTTAAAATAATATACCCTACTCCAGCGGCGTACCTATCTCAGCTAATTACTTATGGGGAAACATATCGCCTACACTATTCATCATGGCCCAACAAATTCTTCGGAGATGAATACATCTACCTTTCTATGCAATAATCCAAAAACCGCTGAACGAATATGTGGAATTTTAAATTAGGTTTGGAAGAGAATGGATTGATTAACATTATTGCGGGCAAAGTGAACATTGGAAAAGTACATACTAACTAAAAATGTAATGCGTCTTTCGATGTTGATGCTTTTATGATCACATATGTGACCTAGATTATTACGAGAGTAATTATATTTAGAGGTAGCATATCTGCCAATACCTCAAATTCAAAACATTATTTCTCTATTTAGTAACTTTAAAATAATTACCATTGCTATTCTGGTAACATAAATTAATTAATTTTAGAAGAATCTTTCACCTATGGCATCCATCGTGATAGTAACAATTCCTCATCAAGAGGGAACTCACCAACATGACAACATGGGTTACAAACTATAGAAGAGCATGGACAAAATCTGAAAAAATGTGAGGAATTCATTTTGTCTGGCGGTTCTCTTAAGTGTTAGGGGAAGAAGTATCCTTAAATATCCCGAGGCAGTACGTAACGAAAGAAAAAGGTTTTCCATGAAATATGACATCACAGCGAAGATATCCTCGGAGACATCCCTCAAATTTTAAATTGAAAATTTGTAATGGCTTTCGATTTAGGTACCTATCACATACGAATCTCCTAAATTTTTCCTCGTAAACGAAAGGAACAATATGAAATTAAAATTAATACCGGATCTGTTAGCGTGCTCGCCTATAGCTGATGCAAACGTACCTGGTGGAAAAAGAGTTCCATTCAGGCTTCTCGTGAACGCTTGCCTGATCGCTGTGGTTCTCCGGTGAAGCGAAATAGCTGACGGCACCCGGATGCTGTGGTCTCCACGCCCAAGTTCTCCGTGTGCACCAAGACCCGTCTTGCCCCTTCCGTGCGGTCTCATTGCCGCAACCAATAGTCGTGCGCGGGCATTTCGCCACCTAGGGACGACGGCCGTACTTCGCAAATGCCTCCTTCCCGCCGATTACACCTGACCGTCAGCGGTCTCCGAATCGGGGCAGTCGCACTTCGACCACACTGGTCTGCCGCGATTAAGCGGCGCTTGTGTCGATTCGGTATCGTATCGCGCTGCCCTTCCATTCCGCCAAGTCTTCACAGGGCGACTCATTTCGGCCCATTCAAGGCTTGGCGACACACTGACTCGGTGGTGGGGCTAACTACTCCGCTCGAACGGCTGGTCGTAAGGAAGATGTGTGTGTGACAAATGAGCATCTTTTCCTCATTTGCACGAACCGCTCCTAGAGCAGTCCGTCAAAGATTTAATGGGAAGTCAAAATTAAAGGGAAATATATATAGAATGTGTAAATATATAATATAAGGTTTTAGCTCAAACAATTATTCTAAAACATAACGCATTTCTCAGGCTACCAATGAGTAGTTCAAATATTTCTAAATAGATAAAATAGAGAGACCAGAAAAGCTAACGAATTGTTACCTCATACTTGAAAAACTCGGGAAAAGGTTAAATGAGACAAATTGTTGCCTCATAATCATACTCAAATAATTGAAAATATAAGGTTTCATTATAACTAGCTTTTTGAGCACCATAGCTCTTTGAGTAGAATACGGATAGAACAAGTAAAGTAATAAACCATGATTTCGAAAATTTGGCAAACTCAAAGGTTAAGTGAGAAAAAATGTTGCTCCAAAATTAAACACTAATATATGAACTGAAAAGGTTCTCCTTTAATGCTATTTTTGAAGCAATACTTTTTATTTGTATAATTAGAGATACCAAACTAAGTAACGAAATAAGAACTCATATTTGGAATACTGAAAAGTAAAATGGGATAAATATTGCTATTTTTTACCAACCATTAGTGAAAGGGACAATCGTAACTAATAATGATATAACTTACTTTGTATATGCGTCATTAACTCATTACGCAATATCAATAAGCAAAACGTTAAACACATCTTGGATTTAGTTAGAGTTTCAATGAAATTGTGGTAATTGCAAACTGAAATTACTGCCAATTATGATCAACACAAAAATGCTTAAAATTAACCTATTTTATGTTTGTAAATACAGAAATCATTTACTCTTTATTGAATGCATCAACGCAGTATAAGGAAATAATGCATTAATAGGAATAACTAATAGGGATAATACCTGAAGATCACTTTCATTATTGAGTATTGTGCTATATTGCTTCAGGAAGGTAGAATTCAAAAATCGATTCAGGAATTACCCTGTGAAAGGTCACTCATCTTATAGTTATTACGATGCAAAAAATTCATTAAGATGTAAAGTTGACGGGAACCCCTTTTTGTCAACTTTATAGAGAAAAAATTGTCATTAAACCTCACGATGTGATGGTGATAATTTAGGATTAGAGTATTGAAAATGGGACAAAGCTATAAGAAAGTTTTATGGACGTGTAAAGTATAGGAAAAAAGCGGTTCAACAAAAACAAAAATCCTATAAATAGAATACACATGGGAACAACCTATAATTATAAGCTATAAGCTTAATTGAGCACACGAATGATGGGCTCTAAAACTCTATTCAAGAGTACTAAAGTGCCATATGCATGAAGATAACATCATTTTAGCCCTCGAAATCACCTGGTAATATAATTGTAAAACATTGTTCGTGGCACATAATTATGGCACACATAAACATGTGTATGCATAAAAAATATTCATGTTACTAATCAAAATAATCTTTTATGCTCCCACATCCCCATGTCTCAGCTTGTTGTCCTTATAAAGCAATACAATTTATGTCAGTCAAACAATATTATGATTTTAAGATTGTATGTCAAATGCACATCTTAGGCGTTATTTTACCCTCAAATGTAGATATTTCAATCCGAAATATCTACTCGACAGATATCGGAAAAAATTTGGCTCAAAAGAAAATGCACTAATATCATTTTATTTTAAATCAAATATACTATTTTAATTTACCTTTTACTCATTTTAACCTCATTACCTTAAGCATAAGTGAATGGCTATAAGAAAGAACATAGTATAAAATTTATCACTTCAAAGATATTATGCCATCAAATAGGAATTCAAAGAGTAGTTCAATACTGAAAATTCCAGATTTAATAGCGCCGATTACTGAGAAAAGAAAGAGCGGCAGCGAAAATTCGAAAACGCATCCAAATTGGCTTATTCGCTCAAATGTGACTAACAGACGGTGATGATTCCAATCCGGGGCAAAGACAGGGGCGAGAACAATACGGACGGCGCGCGGGGAAAAAATTGAAAACCTTACCCTGGCGTAGCAAAAACATCCGATGATGTCCCTATGAATAGGGTATTATTTTTTTCTCACCATCGTTTGCTAACACAACTAATTTCTACCCAGCGGATCGAGAATATATTCATCTATTTTTTCCGATCTCGAGAGATGAGGAATAATGATAACAATAATAATAACATCTTCCTCATTTCTGCTCCGTCGATCCGGTCCACGTGAGCGGAGAAGGGTAGAGAAATCGAATTCCCATCTTTTTTTTCTAAAGCTTTTTTCGTCGAAGGTCTTTTCACAGCTGAGCAGGGGGAGAAACCGAACAATGAGCTCATTTGCCGTGCGCCGCAGTACGAAGGGAAGGGGAAGTGTGGGGGGAGGGAAAGGAGAGGATTGCAGTGATCGGGGCGGACGAGTAGGAGGAAGAAACAGAGCCGGGAGGAGTGGGAGAGAGTGAGTAAGGGATGAAAATGAAGGAGAGGGGGAGTGAGAGGAGAACATAATGGTTTTGGCGACAGCGTGAGGATGGGAGGGAGAAAAAGGTAAGAGGAGGAGGAGGAAACTTCGCCTACCCTTCGACAATTGACGATCGATCCGCGCACCCCAATTGTCCCTCCTTCCTACTTTTTTTCTGTTCGAACTCATCCCACACATCCTTTTCTCCATAACCCCTCCGATTCCATTCCCAGGTCAACGGAGGATGAAAGGGAACGGGTAGCGAGTGGCATGCCAAGATAGAGAGAAAAAGTGAGCCTTAAATTTTTCATTTGACTCCAAACAATTGATTTGTAAAGTAGCGTAGGTGTGATTAAAATATTCGAATAGCAGTTTTAATCTCACGACTAGCTTCAATGACTTTACATTATATTCGAAAATGATGTGAAGCTGCGGAAATAGTCTCCTTTTTTTCTTGCAGGCTTTCAGCCTCTGCTTTATAACTTAATTATTCTCAAATTAATTCTTTCTATTTCTGAGTCATCCACCAGTTCTTTTTCCTTCTAGGTAATGGTCTCTCCATATCTTTTCTATCCTGTTGCTTCCCATTGTGTTTATGCGGTCATTCCACATCTTTCTCCGCTCGTTAGCCTATTTTTATATCGAGTTAGTTTGAATACCTCTCCTATGGTTTTATTGCAATGAGGAACTTGGATAATAGTTGTGAAATTAAATATATAGATAGTAAAAGTTCAAAACTGCCAACTCTTCCCTTATCATCATGACTCGCATAATCTACCCTATAAAACATCAAATGGTTCTATGATCTTTTTTATTCTTTTTCATTTGTGCTTTTTTTCTTGTGACCTTTCTCCTTGACACCGTTCTCCATTATTTGAAAATAGACGGGGCTTATAAATAAAAATAGAACTTTTTAAGGACCATTAAAAAATGTTACATTTGCAGTCAATTCTGGAAACATAAGTAATAATTCATTTCATAAAATTGGACGGTGGAGTACCTCATAATATGCTCCTAAAGCCCATCCTTTAAAAAAGTCAAATGGTTCGACACGATTGTTGCACGATTTTTCTATTTTCACTGCCCTTTCTGTCCGTGGTCTCCAGCGTTAAAACTCTTCGTTAAAATAGCCGTGACAAATAAAATATTGAGTCGAAATTTTTAAAACTCTCGAGAAAAACGCCTTTCTCTACTCTTTACAAGAGATAATACATGCATTTATTCCATACGAAAAATATAGAGCTGGAATTCTTTATCGTATAAGTAATTATTTTCGTACTAAGTTAGCTATAGGTACCTCATCATTTTCTATACACATTGGCGTAGCAAGGATTTTGTTTCGAAAAGAGGGTTCATGTGGAGTACAAGTAGTAGGGTGGACTAGAGAAAGTTTTAAAAAATCAGAAGCAAAATCGTGCGTGTATGTAACTAAGTGTGAACCTGCGAGTGTAACAGCAGTTTTTAAAAAGATTTTTTTCAGTTGCAAATCTCTGAAAAAATACGGTTCTATAACAGCATTATCCAAAACCCACGGCTTTTTATTCTTAAAAATTAAAAATATAGGTTTTATTTGAAAAGGTCGTTCAAAATAAAGGATATATTAAAACCACATTCTTTGTTTAAATAAACAAATATAACATTCTCTTTTAGTGCCCTTTATTTAAATAAATTCAAAATTTTAGGGCCAAGGTCCGGACTCCATTGACTCACCCCCTGGCTAATTCACTGCCTATAAACAAAGGCAACTTTCCTCGTACATATTGATTTCAGTTGAACAATTGGCTATCATATTCATTTTTTTAAAATTACGGAACAAGAATACTCAATATTTGAAATTAAACACTTTAATTGTACATGTACATATCTTCCTTTTCCTCTTTCACATAAGCTGGTTAAACTCATATTATTCCATCATAGTCCATCATCCACGTCCATCATCATGCTGAGGAACGTGGAAAAATTAATGTCAAAAATTTAATACGAATCCTTCAAAAACTCCATGTTGGAATATTTTACCCTGACATCGGTTGGAAATATCTTCCTCGGTTCAATTAAGACAAAATAGAAAAAAAGTACCTCAAGGAGCTTCTGAAATATAAATAAAAGCTACGATAACTCTATAAAAATGGATTATTATTAATAAGCATAGCGAAATAAAATGATCAACTGATTGCCGCTTTGATATCCGATCTGATGAGGGAGAAGGGAATACACCAATATCCAGAACACTACATCATAGACATGCGTCTTCATAAGATACAACTATCTATCTACTAGAGTTCGAGTATGGAGAGCATACTGCGATCAAATGCGTCTTGAGCATATATTACTCTAGTTTAACGTGATTCTACAGTTAAGGCTATTTCGTACTTTGTGTATGTCACTTGAAGGCAGGAGCAACCGCCCTCGGGCAAATAGGAGGCTCGCCCCTACGTATTCGAGCCAAGTCAAACGTTGCCCAACTTTGATGACTGATCTGGAACCGGTTTTACCACCACGAATGACGCAGAGTAATATTATTTGAAAGTAAAGCTAGAGAAAGCTGTCTTGAAAGTTAAAAGGCTGTTTTCGACGGAAATGAAGCACCTCTTAGGTAGAAGGCGTTATGGAAGATTTAAATTGCTGAAATAATTGAACGTAGGACATCGCTGCGACCCAGTGAAGGATTTCAAACCATAGCATTCGGACAGGCAAGACTTAAAATGGAAGTTGAGGAACTAAACCGCCAAATCAGCTATTGGAAATGGAATACCCTTCCTACAAAAACAATTTGATATTTAAAACCAGATAAGTGTAGAGGTAGCTATTTTAAATATCCAAAACTAGCGATGCTGCTGAATGACTTAGCATGTCTGTAGTTGTGAATGCTGATAGCTACTGAATGCTGATGAATAACACTCTAGGTCGATTTCAGATTTCAGATTTCTACATGTATTTGTTGGATATTAGACCTACCACTATATGCTCCTAAGATGGCGGGAATAATACACCCTAAAACCAATAACAATTTATATAAGTAACTGTTAGGCACCGCAAAATTTGCAGACTGTAATAAATAATGTTTTCCTCTATTTTATTTTAAATTTTTATTTCAATAAATTTTGGTGACCCAACAGAATACCAGAATAATATTGGTCCATTCCTGATCATTAACAAGGTTTGCTCATGTAGATGCATTTTTCTTCTCCATAAGTTATGGTACACTCTGCTCTAGGTTTTTATATTTCTCGTATTCATGGACAAGTTTCATTCAAGTCTTAATGTAAATACGTTGAATGACTAAACGACCCATTTTATTAGATGATATAAGTGTATTCAGACTTTAAATGCGCCGGCGTTACCGTTCCATTTCCACGTTAACATTGATCACATAGCCTTTGTATCATATAACTAATCAGAGCAGTAGTGTATCATAAAAAAATGTGGATAATGGGAATTACTTGTTTGGAAAAATTTGCTAAATACTCTTCAACGAATTTTGAGGATACCAAACTTGCCAAGGTATTACGTGCATGGAGTCACCCGCAACGTGTGGACATTTGAGGGCTTAAAGTCACAGATTGTTCAGGACTGCCGGACATACGATGTCAAAGAAACAGCCCAAAGCGTGCGCTTAGCGCCACAGTCAACGACGTGGAACACAATCAGGTGTTCGCTCTTTTGACGAATTTTAAGGATACCAGGACTAGCCACGGGACTATCCACCTTCATGGAGTCACCCCCCAAGTACAAATTCTTGTAGATTTATTCAACAAACAAGAATAATCTGCTTCCATAATTAATAGACTTGCTGATTAAACAAGACCAAATAAAAATTGTGTTTATTAAGATATAAATATCACTATTATTTTAATTAGAGTGACTTGCTAAAGAGACTCAAATCACATTAACACACTTAATACACCATAGAATGATTTCCATTAGGTAAAACATGAAGAGAGTATCCATCTATAATGAAAGGAAGATTAGCTAAAATTAACGATCAATAAAATGAAGAGTATTTAAGAGCGTAATTCCACAGAGGAAAAATCATTCGCCTTAACCACAAATCCACAGAGGAGGACACCTCGGTAGCTTAACTGGCTAAAGCACTCGGCGCAATATCGTGGGGTCCGGGTTCGAGTCCCGGTCAACAACACTGGTGCCTTTGCTAATGATAATTAAGCATGAATTAAATTCTTCTCGTCTTGGCATTAATCTAATACTTGGCGCATGTTTTATTCGAATGCATAAATCAATATGTTGTCATAAAGCTTCACTTCCAGACAGAGTGCAGAAATTAATTAATAAAGATATTTTAATAAGCACCCATTTCGCAAAGCATCATTTAGACAGCGTTTAAAAAAGCATGGTAATTTTTTTCCTTAGTGGATTTCAAAAAGCTAGTCCATGATTCAATGATTCATGAGTGTTATAATCTATTAAAGAATCTAGGTCACAACTTAAAGAGGTTTTTTTTACTATCCTAATTATGAACTTTTAACAATTGCATCCTCAACCTTCGTTTGATTATTTAACTCCGTCGGCTAATTTTTCACTCTACTTGTTACTAAGGGTAACTTTCCCTATCAGTTTCTAATCCTAAGATTTATCTCATTATTACCTGTCAAAAATCTCAAGATTCGTTCGCTACCGCTTTCCGCAGATTCTACACACCACTCAAGTTTCCGTTAACCGCTTTATTCCTTCATAAGTCTTCATTTAAACAACCCTCATAGCATTGAGCAGAACCATTATCTAATGTTGAACCGGCCAAAACTGTTAGATTCTTGGTTATTTCTAGTTATTACTTGTCTTATTCTTAATTTTATAACTGGTTTTATCGTGAGAGAGAATAAATATGATAGCATGTTCAATGCGTAAACAACAGAACAATAACATTTTTATTTATTTTATAATGACATGACATGAATCCTGATGTGAAGGATAAGGCTGTGAGAAGAGAAAAGAGTGGAGATACAGAATTGATAGAGTACAAAGAAATAGAACATAAAAGGGATGATAAATTGGGGAAAGGAATAGAGAAAATGAACATTCTTGAAGAAGTTAAGGATGCAGATAAAGAAGAGCTTGAGAGCCATGACAGCTCTGTACCTCAGGAAAAGGACCAAGCCTTGCTAGATGGCCAAGTCACTATAAAACTGAAAGAAGGTGGTGTAGTGGAGGCACAAAAAATGGAAGATGATAGGAAAGAAGATGATAAATTTACAGATGAAATCAAAGAACTAGCAATGGAGGAAGGTCAGATAGGAAGCAAGAGAGAATACAATGCACAAGGATCGAAAGAAAAGATGAAGAGAAGTCTAGGAAAAGTAAGAAAGAAAAGGTTGACAAGGCTAGTAAGCAGGAAGCAGAGGACAGTAGCCAGTTCAACAGTAAAAACTTGCATATATTAGGTCAGATGAAAATTTAGCAGATATATTCACTAAAATATTGTCAGAAAAAAAAACTGAGATTTTGTATGTAAAATAGGTTTGCAGTGAATTTCAAATATTATCTTTTGATCTAAGTGTTATCTCTTGATATTTTTCCTACAAGTGAAATGTTCTTTCTTTTAATGAATAGTTTATCATTTATTGGATATGTTAAAAAATTGTTCTTAATACTAATTGAGAATTTGATGAATACTGAATAATGTGCTGAGATTTTTATTATATTAGCAGAGTTTACATTTGTATTGAAATGTTAATATCATTGTATTAATTAAAATTAAAAACTGTCCTGCGTTTACGGGGGAGTGTTGAGAGAAGTTGGCAGAACTCAGTCAACTTCTCTCAACAGAAACCTCGTTGAATCCCACTCCATCAGCAAGTAAAAGGATATAGTAAGACTACATATCACAGGTATTAATGTATCAAATAGTAATGAAAATATTATATTTATTTTACCATTACCGTTGAATTTTCAGTTTCTTTCATCAATTATCTACAAATATTTACATACTACCCTGCGAGCCGACACATGGGCGTGTGGTAGGGGGTGTTAGGACACCAGTCGTGTGAATGTCTAAAGGAGAATGTTGTAGGGAGGTGAAAAAATGAAATGTATTTCAGGAGTGTTTTGAGTGGATCTCAGTTTTTGTTATGGTCACATATTGTGCAAGGAAAGAACGAAAATGGGTACCTATCTGTTTGGCAATGTATTGTTCTTATTTTATCTTTCCTGTCGGACTTAGGGATGTAGTGCGGCATCAAAATGATATTCTCTGCCTCACACTGAAACACACCTGTTCTGAATATCTCAAGCAATCTCAGCCTGTCGTGTAGCTTCCGGGTCTCTTGCAGTTTCCAATCTAATCCCTCTAAAAGCTGTGTAATACTCTTTGTTTGCTCGTAGCAGTTTTTTACGAAGTGCACATCTTTCCTTTGTATTTTATTCATGTTTTTACTTAAATCTTTCGGTCCAGGGTCCCAAATGCTCGCGACATATTCAAGGTGTGACCTAACCAGAGCGAATTAGCTCTTTCACTTTTCATCCAATGACCTTCCTTCTATACGCTTGATAAATTCTAGTTTCTTTAAGGTTGCGCCACATGTGTTTCATGTTTGTTGTCCACGATATGTCTGAAGTTAAGGTAATTCCCAGATTTTTACTTCGTCTGACGACTATATATGTACTCCAACCACAGTGTAGACATGGCGTTGGTGTGATGACTTCCGCAAGAAGTGTACTGCAGTGTATTTACTAAGATTGAGTTCAAGCCCCCACTTCTCGCGCCACGAGATAACGTTGTTTAGGTCCGAATACGGAAATATTAGAGTAGTATATCGGATATGGGAGGTTTAAAAAGATAAATGACTGTTTGTCTACTACTTCTACAAAAACTGAAAGAGTCTACTAACACAATTTCTGTCTTCCGGGAGACCTACGTCCAATCCCACTTCATTTCATCAATTACGTCAATTCTCTTTCTTTCCCCTCCTCGCTAAACTAGCATCCCACCTTCTAGAAAGGCCCTCAAGCATGCCCTCGTGCCCCTCATTACCAGCTTTATTGATATCCTTTGCCTCCTCCAAATTTCCTCCAACATTTCCACACCCACCATGCCGATCACAACATTGTTTTTTCTCCTCTCCTTCTAACGAGCTTTCTCCATTCTACCCTACACTCACATATAGCATGACTTCAGCCTCTCTCCGTCCACGAGTCCGCACAGTATAAAACTCCACTTCACTTTATGCTCCTCACCAGCGATTACCTTACTTTCCTCTCTTTCTCCTCAC
Source organism: Pyrrhosoma nymphula (assembly GCA_963573305.1). Taxonomy (NCBI): domain Eukaryota; kingdom Metazoa; phylum Arthropoda; class Insecta; order Odonata; family Coenagrionidae; genus Pyrrhosoma; species Pyrrhosoma nymphula. Next base: position 52,433,588 of record OY754335.1, read on the forward strand.
CTCCTTCTACTATCTCTCATCCCCTCCGTCCACAATCGAATGCTGACGTAACGAATATGTGGAGAGTTGACAGATACTCGGAGGCTACACGCTAGGCTTAGATTACTTGACAAATTCTGATCAGGCGAGTTTCAGTATGGCACAGAGGATATTCATTTGACCCCAAGCTGTATCTCCAGAATCGACAAAATAAGATATATACACTGCCCAACTGATAGGTACAAAAGTCCTCCTTTCCACGCACCATTAGTGATTATAAAAAAAACTACGTGGCACTAACATAAGACACATCTTTAACATGAAATTCACTTATGTCCTCTCCCCCTTTCTTTTCCCTTTACCCTCCCCTCTCATGGTAGGTGTCCCAACCTCTTCCTCCACTACACTACTCTTCGGCGGCTCTCATAGGCAGTACGTATATGTAGATGAATTACCCACATCATCATTCCAAACGATCCGATCGCCATTCCCCCCACCCGCCACCACTTTGGCAGCAAAATAGACCGTCCGGGGAAATAGAGGGGGTTAATGGTGGGGGGAAATAGCAGGAGGTATGAAGGAAATGGGCTGGCGAACCGTTTTTCCTCCCCATCTAAAATTAAAAGCGGAAAAGATGAGACACCACCGACTGCTAATTAGCGAGCGGGAGGTTATTTGGGGTGAGGGGGTGGAGGTGGGACGAATAGGGAGAGAATGGTCGGGGGTGCTGTGGAATCTACCCTCTCTCCCCCGCACCACCGTACCGAACCTCACATTTCCATCCCTCACTCCTCCCTAACCAAACCACGCCTCCATTCCGCCAGCAGCACTCTCTGGCGTTAACGGGGATTGGTAGGCTGGTAGGGAAAGGACGGACTGGAGGGGGGAGAGAGAGAGAGGAGCGAGAGGCCTTGGTGACTTGAATGCTAAACAGGAAGGAAGAAAAGAACGGGAAAGAAGATGCGGATGGGGGGAATGTGTGAATGTATGTGTGCTGTTTTTTTTCAGAGTGTAAGGGAATGAAGGAAAAAGAGATGGCTTAGGGTAGATGGGGAAAATGTAGGTGGATCGACTCAGAGGTTTGGGGATCGAGGAAGGATGAAAATAAAAGAGGCACGGAGGCCGAGATGAAAGAAAGTGGCTATGCGAGATAGGGCAGGAGGGCGAGAGGGGAATGAAAGAGGGAGGGAAGAAAGAAAAATAAAGATTTTTCCTGAAAAAAAATTTAAGGGAGGTTTCCTTTTTCGGAAGAACGCGCCTTGCATAACAGACTCTCCATTTGGAGATAAAAAATGTGAAATTCGTCCTTCACCCCCCAGCGATCTTCCCTTAAACTCCCCCCTCAATCTCCACCTTCGATTCCAAGTAGTCCCTTTTATCTATTTATTTCTCCATCTTCTACTCTTTTAAACCCTTTACAGAGTATCCCGTTCAAACTAGGATTTTGCCCATTTAATGATGACTTACACGCAAAAAAGCGGTGAAGTGCTTGAAATATTGGGGTTAGGAGAGGAAGCAGAGGGAGGAAATAATAAAAGCCAGAGCAAGTGAGGGATCGGAGTGTTAAGGTGGAATACTGGATTCCCAATCCGAGGGCCCCGCTTTGAATCGTGACTTCATCCGAGATTTTTCAATTTAAATTCGATCCCTTCACGAGCGTGAATCGGAGAATGATTAAATTGTAGTACTACGATCGCTAAATGAGGTGATTAAAAGGTGAACCTTTTAGCACCTTTCGTTAAAGGTTAGGCCAATGGCAACGCCGGATTTCTCTCCAACTCCCTCCATCCCACACTCAACCCTTCCCATACCATTCTACAATCCTAAAATAACCGCAGCTGTCAGCCACCTCCAGAAAAATAAACAACCGACCGAAGTAACTGGATGGAGCGGGTTATGAAGGGGATGTTGGAGAATGTGAAAAGGAGATGATGTTGGGCAAGTGGGGAATAAATTAAATATAAATGAGTGTTATCGACGGGAGGTTGTTTTAAATTCCGTTTTCACGTCGTGAAAAGATTTCAAAGAAAGGCGTAACTGGCAGCGCAGTAATTTTGACGCAGTCACCAACTAAATTTCAAACAAGTTTGCGAAATATACAGTGAAAAAAATCAATAACCTGGTCTGTGATTCGAATCTAAACCACTCGATACCCAATATAGGCGAATTATTAATTTATGTCTAAACTTCTTTGCTTATGACGTCCTTTGCCTGGTCGTAAATACCAATGTGAATTTCACACATTTTTAAAAGTAAAGAAGTTTAAAAAACAGTCACGTGAGGAGCTTCATAAAGAGCGAAGCATTACATGGAAGCAAAATTTGGACCCTAGGCAGAGAGCGGAAAAGAGACTGCGGACGTTTGAGAAGTGGGTTTTGAGAACGATTAAGAAATTAGAATGAACATAATAGAAGACTGTCCACGAAGTTGTTGGCATAGTAGGGAAGAGAGAGAGAGAGAGAGTAGCTTGAGGAAATCAAGAGGAGACAAATTAGGAGGGTGCAGTTAGTGATTCATCTACATCTACATCTACATATTACCCCGCAAGCCGCCTCAATAGGCGTGTGGCGGGGGGAGTTAGGACACCAGCCGCTTTAAGATAAAAAGGAAACGCTCTAATGAAATTACGCCTAGCATTTATTGAAGTCCCTTATTGTTCGGGGGAAAAACGAATTCCCATACCTATCCGTTCGGCAAAATATCTCTCTTAATTTATCGTTTCTATCGGACCTGGAAATATAGTGGGGTTCTAATATGATGTTCTCCGTGTCGCTCTGAAAGATATCTATTCTCAATTGTTCAAGCAATCTAAGCCTAGCGCGCAGCCTCCGAGTCTCTAGCGGTTCCCAGCCTAATTCGTTTAACATCTGTGTAACGCTGTCAGTACGCCCGTAGCTGTTTTTGACGAATCGCGCAGCTTTCCTTTGTATTTTATTAAGTTCCCGGACTAAGTCTTTCTGCACCGGATCCCATATGCTCGCTGCATATTCAAGGTGTGGCCGGACGAGTGCGAAATAGCACCTCTCTTTTACTTTTTCATCCGAAAATCTTCCCACAATACGCTTGACGAATCCTAGCTTCTTCAGAGCTCTGCCACAAATATTTCTTATATGTGCTCCCCACGATAGGTCCGAAGTTATCGTAACTCCTAGATACTTCACTTCATCTGTCGCCTTTATGTTAACACCATCCACAGCATATACATGGGAATAGTTGGACGACTTCCGCAAGAAATGTACCGCCGTGCATTTGCTCAGATTAAGTTCGAGTCCCCACTCTTGGCTCCACACATGAACGTTGTTTAAATCCGATGATAGAGTTTCAAAGTCAGAGTGATCACTAATTTCACGATAGATGACAGCGTCGTCGGCGAATAGACGTATTTTACTGCTAATTCGAGAGCATAGATCATTTATGTATATATGATTAAGGTTGGCGGGATACCTACTAAGGTCGCTCTGGGGAGTAGAATTCGGTAAAAGAGGGAAAGATAGTTAAGAAGGATAGGTAAATAAAATAGTAAAATAAAACTATGTATAGTACACGAAACTATTTTATTGAACTTGCGAACCAAGGTTTTGATTTCACAGTCATTATCCAGTCACTTGCACGGCCTTGATAATGACTGTGTAAGTCAAAATCTTGGTCGGCAAGTTAAATAAAATATTTTCGTGGACTATATGAAGTTTTCTTTAACTTAGTTATGAAGTGCAAGAAAGTTACGTCCAAGAACATTAAGTCTATTAAGTATAAGTATATTGAATGCAGGTGGGCAACGGCCTGCCGCGATGGAAACACCCGTTCCCGATCAGTCGCCGAAGTTAAGCATCGTTGGGCTCGGCTCGAGTTTGGAGGGGTGATCTTCCGATTCGTCCGAGTGCTGTTGCCCCTGTCTGCACGTGGCAGACAGTAAGTGCGAAATGACCTTAGCCGTCGAAGCACGTTAAACAAAAATACTACTACTACTTGAATGGAAGTAAGAGAGGAAGGAAATACGCTCAGTTGAAGGTAAAGATCGTGAGTGGAAGTAATGCAATATCATCATAAATGATAGGAGAGTAGCAATGATCCATCAAGAATCTACAGCAATTTACAGATGACCAAATGTCAAACCAAATTTTAAAAACCAAACAAAACCAAATTTATTTCCAAGCAAATCTCCTTCAGGATGGTTCCTTAGTAAGATTACTTATAAATCATTAAATTTAAATTCAGGCTACTTGTATAAAAATGTGACCTCTCTGTATGACATGAATAGCAAAATCCGACTTTCCAAAGGTTTTTCACAAATTGAACTTCAAATTACAGTTTTAAATGTATGATAGTGAGTGAAGAATGAGGAAAAATAGTATTTTTCTATCTATTAGAACTGCCATTTTCGCGAAAAATTACCTGTGACAAGGAAATTTTATCAGGAAATTAAATGGCGACAAAAATTAGACACCAGTCTTATTTTTGGTTAGACTATAGTTTTTTTAGCTATCACCAAATAATTATAGACATTGAAGTACAATAATGTTACTTCGGAGGATAAGGTGCAGTAATTGGCTCCTACTGCTGGAAGAAATATTCGTTAAAAATATATTCGTCGAATAACGAGAACATTTGGTAGGTACGTGAATTTTGTTTCCTAATACTTAAGACATGTTATCAGTGAAATCAGTATGTTTTACGTAATGAAAACGAAAAAGCGGAATCCAGTAATTGTTTTGACTCGCAAAATCGCAGAGAAATCTCTTTAATGTAGTTTGAGCGAGATGTCATTTCAGTTATAATTCCATGAATTTTAGCTTATTACAAAGAAAAAGATCTCATATTTTCAATGATATCAAAATATCAGTCACATACCAGTCTACGTTGCGAGTTATTTACAAAACAAATACCAGTCATTATCCATGGAAAATGACACAAGCATGCACTCCAGAGAGACTTTATTAAACAAATGAGGAATTTTAACGAATTGATCTCGTCAGAAATGTAACAGTGTGTAGTTTGTATTAATTATCAACTATATTAAAAATAAACTAATTGCTCGCCGTAGTAATTTTTACAGAATCGCAAAAACCTCTTCTGTTTCCATTAAACTTCTAACACCTGCTGAAATTGAAAACTAAAATTCGAGAATGGTTTATTTTATGACTCTGGGAAAAGTCTCGCTCAAACTACTTTAATCGGTAAACCAACTTGAACAGCGAGATTGCACCAAAACATTTTTTTCACTTTTTCTCCTCCTTTTCCTTCGAGCTAGCCTCCACCTCACCGGTAAGTAGAAGTCCGCCTTGCACCACCAATGGGACGTGCTGCATTCCCACCCATTGATCAGCGCTGCATCCAACTGGTTTACATTTAGATAGTTCCCCGCTCCGATGGGACGATAATAGATATCCCCTCCGGGATGCTACCGACGAGAGCGAGAGAGACAGAGGGAGAGACCGGGACGCGACCATACGATCCGGTAACTTAGTTTTTGAAGCAGTGCCGATTGTGTCGAACGTGAGACAATGCGGGAGAGACCCGTGTGCTCACGACCTTTCCCCGAAGATAATTGGGACGCACTTCAGAGTTTCCTTTCATTTCATTTTCTGCCTTCCCCCTCGCACAGATGTTGAGGACAACGAGGGACACCGAACATTCCCCACCAAGTTCGTTTCTCCATCCTTTCAAATTATTCAACCACCGATATCCGAGATTAGAGTGCAGAGGCTGGCCTTCATGTAGGCTGCGGATCACTCTTCCATCATTGTTGAGAGACTCAATGTGCTACTCAATGCGTGGCAAACATTTTTTTCTCAAAACTATTGCTTGGATGAAACTTATGAATTGCTATGATGAAACAATGAGTAAATTTAAGATTTTTTTAATTTGACAAAGAAAGGAACGCAACCATAGCTGATCATCGAAGTAGCACACCCAACCTTGAAAATATTTTGCTTTTTAAATAAAATAGGGTGCACAAACAAAGTCAGTGCATATCGTTGATTTTCTCAAAATATATGACTAAGGTCACCAAAGTCACTTTCCGTTTTTATTAAACTCACCTACAAAATGAAGAATCGTAAAGAGGTTGACCTTTACCTGCTGCGGATCATTCTTCCGTCATTGTAAAGTGACTCCATGACAAAGGGGAAAAAACTCAATAATGGGAATCAATCATTTTTTGCGCAAAATTATTGCCAGAACGAAATATTTTATAACGAGCAAAAATAATATTATAAAAAATTGGCAGAAAGTGCATCAAAACGTGAACAAATATCAAATATATAAAAGGCTGCGCGTACATACGTATGATTCAGTTGCTAGGTTTAGTGATTAAGATGTGCGCCAATAGATGGTAAGCGAGCTCCCATATTCTTTCTCCACTAACTGATGGGCGTATGGGCATATGCATTTTTCAAAATACACACTATGGAAACTACTTTGCAACAGCTCCACCTGCTTCACCAAAAATACTGTATATAAAGAAATCTCTGGCAATTAGATATTATATATAGTTAACCATAGAGGCATATATTGTTTCCATTGAAAATAAAAAACCACAAATTAATTTATAACTATATTCATTATTTTTTTGCTATTCGTCAATATTTTATCCTATTTCAGCAGGTTTTCAACTATTATATATATATAATAGATTGCATATATACAGTCACTACAGTATGTCATCCACTCCCTCAAACTATACAAATAAGGTCAAAAAAGTCACTTTTAATGATAGAAAATGCCCAACACTATTAAAACTATGATCGTATTTCCCCTTGATATTTAAGTAAATAGTATAGGTATTTGGAGCAATGCATTTGAGCATAGGTATTCATGTGAATGAAAAAAGATATCTCCTTTCATATAACTGGCAATACATTCGAAATATACGACTATAGCGCGAAGCTCACATGTGACTCGGGTCTGAGAGAGAATTATGGTCACTGATATTCACCTCGGTCTTCTCATGAAACTGTTACGATAGTTTCACGCGACTAATCTGAATATTAGGATAGTTAGGTTCTCAATTACTTTTATTCTGCCGGTAGTTCAAAATGTTGGGTACCAATGTTCCCATTTGCAGCCATATACATTGCTGTTAATAGCGCTGGCATGCATTCTCCGCCTCACTCATCCATCCAAAGAGTTATGACTTCCTAGGCATTGAATGGCGACATTCGACGAGCAAATGAATGCCCTTCGCTCCATGATCAGAACCACGCAGAAGTAACGCGAGCACCGGACAAACAAAAGAGTTATGGCCTCGCAAATACGCCGGAAATGTAAGAGGCGCTCTTTCACCTATGACCTACGTGGGTATAGGGGAAGCAAAAACGTCAGAGCTCCCTTCAGATACCTCAAAAATAAAATAAAACCTTATTTTTACACTCAACCATTAGCCCCATCCACCTCAAAACTCCCGAAAAACACACAAATAAATACGAAAGAATAATACAACGAAACGAAATTATCCCGATGAAATGGACGAGGGAGTAAAAAAAATTAATGTCCCTCTGCGCATTGTTCTGTTGGAAAGAGGTTTTTTCTCCTTCCTTTCTGGCGTAAATTTTTTTTCAATTGTTTCCGAATCGAGTGACTGAAGGAATTACTTTTTCGTCCGCCTGTCACGTTTATTCTTTTGTTTTAGTTAGAGGACGTGGTATGGGAACGGTGCAGAAATAAACAACGTTTCACAGTGGGACGAAATAAAAAAGCTTTGAAAAAAAATTCGTTAGAACAAAAGAAGATGAAAAATCCCATTGCGAACAGTGTCGTTGGGGTAGCCATCGATTTCCAACAGGCCGAAGTCGAATCTGGCGGGATATAATTATCCTCATATTCAGTTTTTTTATTTTCCCCCAGGTCGCTAACGAAGCCCAACGAGCCATTCCCCCCTTAACTCACTCTCTCTTCCTTCCTCTTCAGTTCTCTCAAATCTACTATCTTCCCGTTTTTTCCTCCACATATCTCTCTCTCTACTGCCACATCCACCATGAGGCACGCGAACCTAACCCATTCACTTCTGCCGTTTTTGGCGCGCGAAATCGGTGGAACTACCACCTCGGCGCTTCAAAACCGGGCTTCATCTTACGTTGAAGCATGCCTGTTTTGACTCTCCTGGATGTCGCCTCCTTTAAGGTCATATCCTATGGCAAATCTTTCTCTGTTACTTTATCCGAAACAATCTTTAAAGGCTTTCGTAGCAATTGAACCTAAGCAATAGTACTTTTTCAGCATTATCAAATTGAGTACGTCGACTAAAAAAAACAATATTTATATTTGATTTTGTAAATGTGTTCACGCTTTAACTGACTCGATGTCCTCAAGGGTATAGTAGTAGCAAAACTTGGTGGCAGTCGACTGTGCGAAGCTAGATATCAAGAATACCCATTCTTAGCCTCACGTGAGAGTAGCCGGCAAAGGAGCGTAGGTGAGATATGACAACGCATGGTAGGCAGCGCTGCTAATATAACTGCATTTAACTTGAGAGGTTAGGAAAGTGTCAGCAGCGTATTTCACGAATGTGTTTACGGCCAAAAACGAATCCGCGTCAAAATACGCTGGTAAGTTAGCAACTCATTGGAGAAGCTCATCTAAACAATTGGATTATAAGCAGTAGCGATCATTTTAGTTAATGTGAGTTACAAGTGTAGTATTTTTATGCTGACAACAAAGTTTGCCATCTGAAACACCGTAGCAGTTAAACGTGGAAACTACCTTAATCCCCCGTGTAGAGTTACTTTGTAGCCAATGGACTCTCACTAAAAGAAAAATTTTGATTAACTGCCACCATGTTTCACCACCACTACACTTTTTCAGCTTAAAAAAATTGTAGTATGTAGACTGGATAAATAAATCTTTCTTTTCGATTGCATAAATGAATTCACGCTTCAACGGTTCGGAGTTAAAACATCCCAGTCGCGTTATATTTGGATGGCAAATGATGTAATGATGCCGAACGTCGTTATATATTTTTTAAAAATATCTTATATCATATATTTCATCACTTTTCAATGTAACTTAATCCATCTCTCTCTATAGACGCATAATACACAATGTTCACATCATCAGCATCCTTTTCTGCCGTGAGAAGGGCTTAAATGTAATTTTCATGTATTTACCATTAACTGATATGACAGAACACGGCACACGATATCTCTAAATTAACACTCGCCTTGCAGAAAGATGCGAGGAAGTTATAGGGGAAACCGTAGAGATCTTAAAATTGGCATTAGTCAAAGATGAAATTTTGGCTGCTCCTTAAATCTTGACCCAGGTAATGAAAATACTACTACCACAGATTTTTCTTCGCTGAAGAAATGCTCTCCAAAGCATGCTGACGTGATTCATAAATGTAATTTTGGGACTGCCTATAACAAATTTGACGTAAAATGCAGCCATTCATGCATAACGAACTCAAGTGATCCTAATCCACATAATTAATGCAGTGGCAGCAAATGGAACTGCAAATATTTTTGCTGAACACGTACAGGGAGAACTTCGCAACGATGAGCCATAGTCGTGAGAAATATCTGTGAAATGGATGGAAATGGCAGAATGTCACTACATTTACTCAATTCATTACCGAGAGAAGCACTGAATCTCCTTCATTATTTCTCAATAATAGCCACGGAAATGAAAACTATCTTAAAAAATAGACCCGATCCAGAAAACGGAACTTCAAAAGATTACGGGCGATAAATCGTGCGATTTTTATGAAATGCGATACAATACAAAATAAAACCCGTTGTGCAGAAGATATTTCGCGCAAGTTAGGAATACGACGAGTGATTCACACATCGAAACGTAGACGGAGGGCCTGACACGGTGTATAACACGAGAAAAATTCACGTTCAATATTCGCCGAGAAAGATCTGTTCGTGCATTACAATATTTACTTTATACCCCTTACAACTGATCAGCTATAAAACTAATATTCGAATATAGTCTCTAGTATTATTAAGGTAATCTACCGATTAAGGTAGGTTTAAGTGAAAGTGAGTAAAAATCCTCGAGCTTTTTACAAGTGCAGAGTCCTATCAAACCTATCATTTTTCTTTCTCCATCTCAGTATACGCCCTACCCTTCATCTCGTCCGTACAACCTATTCCCATTCTCCACCTTTTTTCTTAAGATAAGGGTCACAGCGTGGTAATATCTTAAGACACATCGCTCACACACAATTCACCTCTGCCCTCCTCCCCCTCATTTTTCCTATTCCTTCCCTTCCATGTCTAGTATCCTAACACCTCCTACTACACGCCTCTGCGGCGGTTCGTAGGGTAGTATCTAGATGTAGAATTCTCACATTAAATTTTCTACCGGTTTTTCCTATGTAAAAACTATTAAAATCATCTGTTGTATATTGAAAAAATAAATCTCACTTTGTCATTATCTTTGAATTAACCTTTGGAGTCAATAAAGCAATTTGAACCAAGCCACTGGGTTAATGACGAGGAAAAGTTGAAAACCATTGAGGGAAAAAATGGAGTGGGAAATTACAAAGTAACTACTCTTATCATTATGTTTTATTTTTAAAAAGTTATCTCGCCGATGATTTATTTTATCTGATGTAGTCATTTGATATTTTATATGGAATTATCTGTGCCCGGCATGCGTTGCAATGCCACTTATTCTTTCTAAGTAGGTAATTATATAAAAAGCAGACATGCACAAAATAAATGATAGACAATGATTTTTTTGTCTACTCGCAAAATTAAATACTCTATATTGAAGTCCCCATTCATTTCCATACTTTTCATGGCTTGGCCCACAAATCTTTTCAAAGTTCAAAATCGGTCCCTAAAGAATTTAAAAACCTAGTTCAATGAATTCCTCGTACCTACACAGGGATTCATAACGCAAAAATGATGGCACAAGTTTCTATTCCAAGCCTATACTGCGGGTTATAAGTTAATAAAATATTATAATGTTGAAGTGCAAACATTTTAGATTTTCGACCTTAAAAATCCAATTTTAGGGAAAAGCGAACCGTATACGAAAAATCGAATGCAAGAATTCAAAACATTGTTCTTTAAGTTATCTAATGACAAACATTTCAAAACAGTGCCATGAGTGTAAGCAATTAAAAAAATCAAACAAAGAGACCGCTGCAGCAAATCTTATTCTACGTACAAATAAAATAAGTAACTTTTAAAATAAATTCCGTCTCACTGATATTAATCTGATGCATGCAATATTGTGTCTCACTGATACTATTCTGATGCACGTAATGGAGCAACTCGTAAATGATCTGCTTCGTTGATTGCTTACAAAGCTTACTTTAGTAAGCTTGTTCTTGCATTAACAAACTTTTCGGCTGTCACAATCGTGAACACGTGAAAAGCATGGATTTTCCAGATTTAATCCACACACTTGAAGCGATTGACCTTGTGCCCTGTTGATGGTCATTGAGAAGGGAAGGCGAACGGTGAGCTGTATTCGTTTGGCTACAACTACCAAATTAGTCACTGAATGGTGCAGGAGTGAATAACCATTCATGAAATCATGATTAAATGGATATTCACGCCTGGTTGCCAAGGAAATTTTTTATTGTTGAAATGGAAGAAAAATTGATGAATTTCGAGATAAAAGTACAATACTTGGACAAAACAAAGCGGATAAGAAAATTGAATGAAAGAATTAAATACTGAATTATTTTATTCGTTCTGTGATACAAATTTCATCCAATATCTCGAGTGCAAGTAATTTAAAAAAGCAATTAAAGAAAAAACTGCACCTAATTCAATAATTTTCTTATGGAAGTAAATATTAACAACATTGTGGTAAAAACAACCCCAAAAGTTGCCATTTTTATAATTCAGAAACCTTACGCGCACGCGCACAACAACTCACCTAAGTTTATTCGTAATCGCATGAATAGTATTGAAGTGCATAAAACACGAACAAAACAAACAATCTTTTTCATATATAAGATAAGTATATACCTACCAAGGGCCACTGTTGCGCAAAAGCAATTCACAGCCATACACGTAAAATATATAAGTAAGACTGTTTACAATTGCCACAGTAACTAAGGGCATTCTTCATTAATTATTGTATGTTCTCGTCTAAAAAGTATCCCTTGATGGTACCCCTCCTATTACAGTTCTCAATGAAAACATTCCTTTCTCAAACTCAGTACGAAATATCTGTGTTATCCTTAGTAATAACCTTTCATGGACCGATCATCTTCTTAATATGACTCATAGGATTCATACTGTCCTATGGCAACTAAAATTCCATTGAAATGTTTTACCTTGTAATAATGAGAAAAATGCTCATATCATAGTTTTTCTAATCCTTGACTATTGTTCCCTGGTCTTTTACGACTTGAATTAAGAACTTAACCTAAAACTTCATCGGGTCATTAATTCATGCATTATATTTATTTTTGATCTCCGTGAAGATGAGCATATTACTCCTTATTACAGGGAGCTGGGATGGCTTAAAACAGAATCCCAAAGAAAATATTTCCTGGGGGCTTTTCTTCATAGCATTTTTCTAGCAAATGAGTCCAAATACCTCACTGATATGTTTTTAACAAAAGCAAATAGTCTTGCTATATGTACCAGAGCTGATCTCAATTATTTTTATTATGCTGGGCATAGATCGACTTCATACCATAATTCATTTTTGGTATCGGTTTCTTCCTTGTGGAACTCCCTACCTGTTAAACTAAACAAATTCCTCCACCCCTCATCTTTTCAAATCCAATTACTTCTATTAATTGATGGAGAGACAAAAGTTCATGAAATAACATGTGAACGCTTTTAAATTTTAATTACATAATTTTGAGAGTAAATTGTTATTTATTTTTTGTGTCGTAATCATGATTGTTTTGTTTGACTGACAATTTATTTTTCTATTTCTCGTATGTTTCTTCCATATATTTGTTTGTTTTATTATTCATAGCTGTATGTAATTTCAATATTTTAATCCTACGGAGAGTTCAATTACTCACTGTGTTTTGTTCTCACGTAGTTGCTGCTTCAGAACAATACATTTTGTTCAATTCAATTCAAATTCTGCACAACTAGGCCATGATCCTCAGAAAAAACAACATCAATGCACCAGGCAAAATCCAAACCCGCGACCTTTACGCACAGATGCATTTACATGTAAAAGAGAGCGAGGAAGACGAGATGCAGAGAGCGAGAGAGGGGAAAGGATAGAGAGGAGAAAGAGGGATGTAAGGAAAGTGAGAGAGTCGCACATGGGGTCCCTAGCTACGGTGCGAAGCGGCGTGATTCAACGATCCGGAAGGATGTCGATGGTTGCTCGGCAACGGCCGCTATCTCTCCCACGAAATTATAAGGGCGGGAGGGTGACACGGAACGAGAGAGAGAGAGTGGGAGAGGATATGGTGAGAGAGGAGAGCATGGGAAATGGAGCGGCTCGTTGCTTACTAGATTCCCAAAGCCCCTCACCCAAGGTTTCATACGACCCCATCCCGACCGGAAAGGTAAATTCACCGAGCGAAGTGAAGAGGATCTTCCCCCCCCTACCCCCTTCCCTTACGGCTTCCCCTCTAGTGCCGTTCCCAGGGTCGATCAAAAGGTGGAGCGCTATCCTTCTGGGAGGGAAAATGGCCCTGCGATTTGTGGGACTGGTTCTTTCAAGAGGCCGACCATCCGAAAAATTTCTCCAAAACGTAACCGCCACCAGCGGCGGCTCGCTCTTTTCCGCCCGTAATGCATTTATGAAACTTTAAACGAAATAGTTTTCTCCGAGAGTTCCGCTCCTTTCACTGGTTTAGATGCCCCAGATACACTCAGATGGATCACCCAAACTTACTTCTTTCATAAACAAGGAAATGTGAGTAAATACTTCATCCAGTATGAACATCCACCTGAAAGAGTAACGCCTATAATATTTATTCGTTGACTGAAAAAACATTGACCTTCCATAGGGGTTTTTCCTAAATATAGCTATTGAAATCGTATGTATCAGAAAAATCGCAACTTCAAACATGAATTGAATAAGGCAAGATGTGTGTGAAGGCAATGTTCACCGCATATAATTAAAAAATGAAATCAGATAGAAACAGCAAGAAGTATTGTGTATAATTTTGTGAGTTACTGTGAGATGCGATCACGAAGAGAAAACCTGTACACAACTTTCGATTTTTCTTTTATACAGAGGCATGCGTACACCCATTTCTCACAAGTAAAAAGACATATATGATCCTTTATGACCCAAACAGAAATATTACAAAGAATATTCTTAGTCACAATCAGAGAAATACATAAATTGATAACTATCGACATCGTCATTGCTTTTAGTGAGGTCCATACGTTTACTCAATTTTCATATCTAGTGCATGGTCTATTAGCCTACAAAAACAAACTGAAGGTGTTGAAACATTCTGCGTGCGAGTAATCTGGGCACAATTAAAAGTATAAGGCAATAGAAGGGCAGAAAAGCAATGTGGAATATGTAATAGAGCTAAAGTTACATTTTACGAAGCATTAATTTCTAGCATAACTCCTTTAGACCTGTAGGGTAAATTACAATGCTTCAGTTACTATGTATTCTCACGATAAATATCGATATCACTTCCTGTACTCAATACGCGAGGTTTGAACCAAAAAAGGTGGATATAATTTATTTTTATATCTTCTCTTACAAACCTTTAGGATACAAACCACCGCTGTCTGCAATGAACGGAGGTTTCATGCACGGAAGGATTTAGATTTACTGTACAATTTAAGTCCCTCATATCTTATCCAAACTAATACAACTTCAAGTTCCATTGAAGCGGTTGGAACCACATTCTTCGAATGCCAAAGGTTGGAAAGAAAGCTTCTCCGGAAGTAAATTCACTCACCATTTTTTCAACATTAAGGTCATTTATACGCTACCCAAAGGTCAGAGCGCATGCGCCAATCGATACACTCATCACAACCCATTGACTTACTTCATGAAAAAACGTCCACGATGATCAACCATCTCTACAAAACATGCGAAGAATATATTTTTTTTCCTGCCGAGTGCGGCACAAGCATAAGTTTTATATCCCGTCAGAATTCGCATATGACTACAGGAATGAAAAGCTTATGAAGAATTGCATAAATGAACTTTCCATATTCACCGATTTTTAATAAATAGCCCATCCAAAAATGCTCACTCTAAGAAGTAAAAGAACTTCCACAAAAATTATTATTGTTTTAATATTGTGACTTAACAATGACGCCATATTAAGTATTTACGTAATGTCTTCCTATTATCGATTTTGCGACGCATAGGTAGTACGTAATATTTCTTCTTTAGTCAATTTAGCAGCGGGGGACGCGCATTTAGTCTTTAGTGAAGCACATCAACTCTTAAGTTTATTATTGTGAAGCTCGCTTGGTAGCCAGTTAATTGATCATAGCTGCAATAACAACCATTGTTACAGCTGCCGAGGTGCAAATGACGCAACTCCGGGAATTTCACAGTAGAAGGGGAAATACAAAGTTAGGAGAATCGAACAATGGGTTCGAGTGGATATAAAAGGGCGATGACCTCATGGGCCGAGGGCCCTGCCATTGCCCGTGGTCTGGTCTACATGCCCTGCCATTGTCTGTGGTCTGGTCTGGTCTACATCGGGAGTCACTGATCAACAATATACCCAAAGGCAGACTGAATACACACCACTCGGGACAGTAAATTTCTGTATTATGAGAAATATAAGAAGTATTCTTTGCTAGTGACTCGACAGAAAGTTAAGTAAGGTTTTATAAGTTAAAACCACCCATAAAAAGGTCCATCCTGAGAGTACACGCGGTAGCAGACGCAAGACGAGGGAGACTCATCGACTACATCGTCGGGAATTGAAGCCGGTTCCACGTCCGTAGAATCGAGACTTCTTTGGCGACAGGAATTCTACCGAGACGCATGTGTGTCAGAGGTCGGCGTTACCCAAAATTGTATGTATGCTACTATTTGTGTGTGAAGGGTAATATTTGTGTGTGAAGGGTAATATTTGCGTGTGAAGGGTATTGTTTGTGTGATTAGTGATCTCACCCTGTGGCCGTGAAGGCAAACAAAATACAATTGAAGGGTAATATTTTGTGAGTGAAGGGTATTTCTTGTGATTAATGAAATCATAAGTGGCCGGAAGGCAATAAGTGAAATTTACAAGTTAAACAGAGTATTAATAAGAGTGTAAATGTTATATGGTGAAGGGTGATTTGTACCTAGGAAAAGACACGGGCATATAAAATCAAATATTGACTTCATAATAAACTAGGGAACTTAATTTACGAGATAACTTAACTCCTGTTTTCATTGTAAGTTTCTGGCGCCCAACAATAACCTCTTGAGATAAATTAAATGTGATTAAAAGTAAAAAGAAAAGACGAGAGTCGATCTTTTACAATATATAAGACAGCCATAGGCGTAAAATGGATGAGGAAATACTTTTTAAGAGTATTGAAAGAAATACTGTTTAACTATAGTAAAGCTATATCCACAAGATAACATGGGTGTCAAAATGAAGAGAGGAAACAGACAGCTAATGTAAGTGAATATACTCCATAAGGGCACGGATAGAACACGATTCTGATAAACACATAAATCCTGATTCACACCGCGGGTTAAATTAGACAAAACTTCGTTAAAAACTGCTACGAGCGAATAGGAAGTGCTAATCAGCTGACGAAATGATCAGGTTGGGAGCTAATAGAGACTAGAAGACCTCACGATATGCTTAGATTGCTTGAAAAGTTCCGCTCAAATTATGTTAGATATTATGTTGACCCTACGCTGTCTATACCTATATAGCTGAGAGAAGCGACGAAATATGAGTGACACACTTCCGACCTGATAGAAGCAAAAATTCCTTCTTTCCAGATGCCATTAATGATTATAACAAAAACAGCATGACACTAACATAAGACACCATCAACATACAATTCACCTCTGCTCTCTCCCCTCTCCTTTTCCTTATTCCCCCAACTTTCAGGGCTGGTGTCCTTACACCCACTGCAACACGCCTCTGTGGAGGCTCGTAGGGTAATATGAATTTTTAGATGAAAATAGATTCCGTCCCCCCAACTCTAAGAATTAAATAAATAAAATTCAATCGACGAATAAACTGGGATGATTCTCGGACAATTTGTAGGCCTGACAAGGTTATTATCACGAAGCAACTGATATTAAACTTAAAAATTAATAAAACACGTGAACTTCGCATAAGGTACAATGGAACACTTGTATCGATTCGAAAATACAAATCATTCCATGATACAAGAACTCCGAAATTTTCGATCACAATATAATTTTACGCATCGCAGAATGGCTCTTTTTTATTCCACCCAATATTGCGCAGCTCTCGATACAGTCAAACCTTTAATTCGGTTCATGAATTTTAATATCCTAGCAGGGGAATTGAACTGTGGTTTTTAAGGCCTACTGAGGACTTGTCCACTCATGTATACACAATGTGCTCAACGCCAGGCCAAACTGAGCCACATTTAACTTTCAAGTATCGGAATGAATAATATACATATGAATTACTGAGATGCAACGAAAATATAAAGCTATTCAAATTTGTATGATAAACATGGACAGCCTTGTAATAATATTTTCGCTAACTGTTAAAATAAAATGTTCACCATATATGCAACTAAAATATTTATCCACTGGTTCCTGATCAATATATTTTCAACATAATTCGAAAAAGGACAAGGAATTTTTATTTGCCTAGAAAAAAATATCAAATTTATCATGCATGTACATAGGTCACTGATGGCTACATATGCCAAATGATTACATTTGAAGATATATTAATCGGAGATAACAAGTTAATTAAAGATTGAGCAATTAAAGAAACCTATGTTCTCATTTCTAAATTATTTATCACCACATTCACTGCTAAAGGATAATGCATTTTGTAGTATGAGTACAATAAAAGCTTACGAATTCAGGGTGGTGGGCAATAGATTATTAATGCATACTCACTAAACATGCAACAATAACACATAAAGTCGAAAAATATTTTAAGATAGGCGTTCAAAAGTAACTGAAAGACTGGAGTAACGGATGAAATAAGATAGATTCCACATTCTCAAATATCCATTTTCAAGAAAAAATTAAAATGAGGAGAGGCACTCACTTTTCCTCACGAATGATCGCGGCTGATAACCTCGCTGGAATCAGAGAGCTTATGGTGCTCAATTTATTGGAGTGGGAGAAATATTCAGCGAGAACTAGCGGGTACACAAAAATATGTAAACATTAAGTAACGGACGCCAGCCCCATTTACGATAATTTACTACTAAAATGAAAAAGTACTATTTGTCATTAGAAACGCATCCAATAAGATCGAATGAAATTTGAAAACAACGAGAAAAATGTTTTGGCGAACTATGTCATTTTCTCTTAAGATTGTAAAGCATACTAGTTCTGCCTGGTGACATAACTATCGGCATTACACAATTCGGCATCTATCACAGAAAAAACCAGATTAGAGTACTATGGTAAGTTTTAGTTGACTACATTTCTACTCTACCGATATAATCTTCAAAATTCATTCTGGGCACCCTTACTTATACAGGAATATGAGATTGAGTCATGTCACATGTCATCAACAATGTCATGTCCCAATTCAAATGAGAAAGACATGTGGTATTTCTGAGTGATCCGGCTCGCTAATAGAGTTCCAGCAGAAATTTAAAGACGCATTTAAAAACCAATACATCTTGGCGTATGGTTCATTTGAAACTCTGGACTAAATAAAAAAAATTAAAAGGAAGCAGGTACAGTAAAATAGAAAATTATAAGAGCATGTAGACATTAATAATTATTCAACTAAACGAAAAATTAGCATGGAACAAGATGATATAAAAAAACATTTTGCAAATTAGATAAACTTTTTTATGATTTTTTTGATTATAGTCTCATAAAAGCACATCTTGTTGTAAAATACATTTTATAAACTTTCATCCGCAATGTATTTTATGTAAATCGTTCAAATGAACAGGGTATATAATATTATTTTATCACTTATTTGGCCAATGATCATTTGATCATTGACCATTGTTTTGACACAAGGAAGAAATTAATCACAACAAATTAATAAATTAAGTCTCCAGCCAACGTTATAAACCGTTACAAATAGGATAACTGGCGTAGTTTTCATCGGGATGTTAGCAGCCGGATGGAAAAGGACTTCCTAACCGCAACGTTTTAAATTAACATAATTGAGACTATACACACCGTAAAGCATTTCCTTGACAGACTTAAAATACAGTTACCAATCCAAGTCGTACCGCAGCATATGAGAGCACGAAAACCCGAGTTTGAACACTTACATAATGTGTGAAGGAGTAAGGCTAAAAAAATGACGACCTAAATGTAACCTTGAGGTCAATAAGACTGCTTGGTTACTTAGGCATGCGAAAACTAAGACAAATTGTATTCAATATATGGATTATTAATTCTTGATGTAAAAATTTTAATTGAAAGAATAAAAAAAGATGATTTTATTGTCTTTTTCACAAGTTTTATAATTCGCATGTTACGTCTGTGTAGTGTCACCAAAGAAGAAAAAATATGTCATTGGTGATACAATTAATCAGCCCCATTAAAATGTATCGCAAAAGAATTTTTTGTGCAACTATATCATTGGCTACCATATTTTATTATAGTGAAATTTAAGAACTTCGTTCTAGTTTACATCGATGATGCTAACTAAATATTAACCAGCTACACAGTGTACTTCATATACCGAGCCAAAATGTTTCGCTTAAACTTGAGTCCAGATTTGAAGTAAATGCGGAAATGTATTTTCCCACATAAATGACAAATTACCTGACGTTAATCACACATAAAAGACACGTGTGGAGAGACGGCTCATTTTTTTTATTCCAGACGTTCCTAGGGAGGAGGCACGCTATGCTGACACGGGTGCGGATTCCGAGAAAAAAAGAAATGAGACGTGCGATTACAATTTCAATTTCAAATCGTCGCTCCAGAACCCCGCTCCCATGTACCAATTAGGACACTCCCGGGCGACATGCCCGCCTTTAATTCGCCACAAGATGAAATATTAACGCTTGGCACACGATATCCACCGCCGTCCTGTAGTTTAAAAAAAAATAAAAACAACAGTGTTTGAGGAGGCGAGGGCATGAGGTAAGGGGTGGGGGGAAGGAGAGAGAAAGCCGTGATTAAGAGAATCCTGACAGCGCACGCCGGACGTTGAAGAGGGCTAGTGGACGCACCTCATTCCGTCCAACGCTAGGGATATAAAAAAACAAGAGGAGACAAAATGAAGAGAAAAAGGCAGACCAGGACATGAACCATTAAAAAAAAAGAAATTTTTGCAAACAGCTCCGATCCAACAACGAGGGGGAAGAGCTTTGTATGGGGTGGCATGAACGGATACAAGGTAGGATAATAATGATAATTACCATCCTCCAACAATTCCTGAACGGAAGAAAAATAATTATCATTTATCATTTAAATCCTTTTTCTCCTCGATGACACATTTCTTCCACCACATGAATCATTTGACTACTTCATAGTGCATCGATGGTTATAGTTTTTATACATAGTTTAAATTGGCATCATTTACGGAGCGTGTGAAGAAAACATTTTGCACTTATCAGTTCGGCAGAACAACTTTCACTTATTTTGTCTCCACCATAATAGCACCCGTGCCTCATTCACCGTCGATTCTTCTCCAGGAAAACGAAGGGGAAGGACAGCCTCGGAGGCTAGGTTAGCAGTGCGCCGGCAAGGTAGCCCACAAGACGCGAGTTCGGATTCCGCCAGGTACATGGATGCTGATCTTGTCTTGGGATTATGGTCGTATGTTGGGTAGTGCGGTATATCTTTAGCTATTGCGACCCAGTCGTCTCAATTCGGAGACTTGAACGTGGGGCTATGCATTATGTTTGCGAAAAATTGACCCTTGATACTGGTTGTCGGCATCAGATGTCAAACGACCACAACATATACAGAGAGAAACATTGATTTAACAAAACCGACCATTATTCTCGTCCCTTCTCCCCCATAGTTCCTTTTACCAATTCTCTCCCTCTCTAGTGGCTGGAGTCCAGATATCCACTTCACACATCCTAGCGACAGATCGCCGAGTATAATATATTTTACTTGAAATTAATACACACAATTGGTGCATATGCACGACTACTATAGTCTTTCAGTTTTCCTCGGATAGCGACCGATTTTTTATAGAAAGCATGGTAATTGAGAGGCAAAATTGCATACAAGACGAAATTGAAAGTTTTGTTCCACTAGTATCAGAAAACGTAATACAGTTTCCCAACTGTGGGGATTATAAAACCGAACGTGTGGCATGGTGCTTGCGAACTTCGTAACTATGCTCAACACCCTAACAACCTGATTTAATCGGTAGACTACATTTCATAATACAAATATTATAAAATCTTATTTCCGTAAGAAGATAACTTCATTAGTAGTAGTAGTTAGTTTATCGTGATCCTATGGCAGGTCATTTTGCTCATACTGTACGCCTGTTGCAAGAAAGGGGTATAAGCACTCGGACGAAAGGAGAATCACCCCGCAGAATTTGAACTGAGTCCATCGATGCTTAACTTTGGTGACTGAGTGGTAAACGGTTTTTTCATCATTGGCCGGATACAATTCTTAACTGACGTAAATTAGATCCCATGCAGATAATCCAGAAATATGCCGGTTGATGACATCTGTCACTTATCGGCGTGAATCATAGGCGCATTCTTAACAGAACGAATATTTCGTTTGGTGAAAAAATTTACAATCCCAATTCCAAAGTTTTAGACCAGCTTTTCTCGACCCATTTGGCTAAATTCCACCCTTTAACCATTGTTCAGAATACAATTCTCCCTTTCCAAATATCAATTATTAAATGATAATTCAATTCCAAAAATGAAAATAATGCGGGTGTTTTTATAATCGATTTTAATCCGTGGCATAATCCTTTGCTGAACGTCCCCGAAATAAATAAATGCAAACAAAATATTTAAAGCTTATAATTAATCCACAAAATATCACATTTCGCTAAATAGTGATCATAATTCCCCCCTAAACCCTCCTGAATTCCTCCCAGAGGTAGAATTACCCACTGATTTAAAACCTCTTATAAAGACACGCCTATACCATTGTTAATGCGTAATGCTTTGGAAATTATGCTAAACTCTAAATAAATCAATCTCCCAGTTTAATGAAACTTAGATTCAATAATGGAGATGGAGGATACGAAATGAAAGTAAAATCACGCACATTTCAGTAGGTTGGTTGAGAATCGGAAAAATAGGGTCAGGGGCACGCTTTCAGTCGAAGAAAAAATCCCCAGCTCGCGCTCTCATACCGGAGTAGCAAGGGCGTGTTTGCCAATTACCCTCGACCACCCGGCAGCCACCTGGATTCTGCAAGTGACAAAAAACCACTCAGACACCCGTTCCTTCCACACATAACGTGCTTCACAAGCCCGTGAGTGCGTCCCAACCCCAATTCCCCCCTGAACCGAACTTCCGACCTGGCGACGGCGCTGTATTGGCGACCCACCGGGACACGAGAAACAGTGAATGGGAAAGAGTAGAGTGGGTGTCACATTCAAGGGATTTTTCTTCTTCCCGCGCCATTCATTGCGTGCAGGGCGTTGTAGCAACGTAGTCCGTGCAGCGTCCCACTTAGCGTGAACTGCATCATGTAATAATTTCCCTTTCAACGTAAAGGCAGCCGCATTGTTACGGGGTTGGATGCTAATTTAATTTTATTCTTGTAATATAAATTTCATGCCAGAAAATAAATATTGTTAACGTATGAATATTTAAAACGTAAACTTAACTATTGAGCACTTTAGAAGAATATATTCCGACACTATGCTGTAAAAGGCAAGCCGCCATGTTGGCTTGGATTATAACGTCACTAGGTAGTAAACACATAACACCATCACTATAAATTCACATTAAACTTCTGCACATTGCGCATCCGTATAGAATACACTACTTATATATTACTTAAGAGTTTGCCTACACTCCTAAAATCTCGGCAACGTTAAGTCGCTCGCCTTATTTTAGGAACTCGGTTGCCTTTTACAGAATTTTGGTGTATCAATAGATTTGGGCTTTTCGCTTGCACAGCTTGCTTTTCTTGTAGCCATTTCCTAAAACTCCTTTGAAATTATTTGCCTTTTGGGTACATGATAAGTTCTAGCAGCTGTATTGCTAAGTATGGTAAATAAAAGACACAGATGTGGTACTGTCTATCGATCTCACTAATCATAACAACCCATATTTTAGGCGTGATATTTTTGGAACGCTAACCTTTTTTCCTAGCGTACAAAATTGTCTCACATTTGAAATTAAACCTGAGTAATTTGAAAATATCCAGGGATGGTATCACGGTTAACTCTTTCGCGTTGTCGTTATTCGAAATGCATACTACTATAGAAAGGAAATGGTCATATTTACAGTCCTATGAATGTACCCTATCAATTAAAACTAGAGATTTAAAGGACCTGGCCAAATTTGTAGAATTGCGACCACATTTTTGCTATCATGACCGTAATTGAAAAATAAAGAAAACGCTAGCGTAAGTGAGATGGAGGACCATGAGCGCGCACCAGATCGAATTTGAAAAAAATAACGAGATATGTCTTAGCTACTGAATGCCTTATTTATTGTAAAAAAACTAAGTCAATCGACAAATATATTCTAAATAAGACTTATTTCCAACCATAGGTGCCGTTTGAAGCGCCATTTTGATTGAATCACTGCACTTTGACTTGAATTATTGTAATAATTTGGTATTTCTATAAAATACAAATGCACGGTTCTTATATTTTTTATTTATTCAATTCCCTGAGAGTTCTTGCTTCTTACAAACACTATACTTGAAAATGGTATTTATATTAGATAGAAACATTTTTTTCCGCATGCTTCAACCATTTTCGCATTTAACACCGAGTCATATAAAGTTCGATTTGAGAATAAACTATCGAGGTATTAAATTATTTCGTTCTTCATACAGAATATAACTTAAATAGAGGACGTTTTGATTCCGGGTATAGATAAATTCCATCGAGGAATTTTATGGTGGAACGATCTAAAGACAGGGGCACTCACATCTCCATCCCTAACTCCTTCCACTCACGACGCGGGGCGCGTTAATTGGGAGCTCAAAAGGTAGAGAGTGAGAGAGGCATTTTCTCCCAGCTTGATGGATTACACTTGACCCACGAGAAGAAAACTGCCCTCGCCCATCGCGATAGGAATCGAGGACACGAGTGCGCGACAGTAGAAAAAAAGGCAGCGTTAAGTTCTATGGAGGTGGGGAGCGCGAACCACGAGTAATTCGCGGTCGGGCCTCCCGGAAGGTTGACGTGTGCCTAAATAGGGGTGTCAACGGTGGGAGACGGTACCCGTGTCAACGCATGAGTGAAGGGTAATGGTTCATCGCGCTCTTGAATCACCTCGTGCTCCGGTAACGGGGAGGAAGGGAAGAGAGATTCATGGGGATTGGAAGCGTGGCATTTTTTTAATTACGGTCACTCTCGGATTGACATGATAACTTTCATTTTACACATGAGTACTCCAATTTTACATAAATTCAACATAAAATCACTTCAACTTTACAAGAAAGTTGCACGAAAGTACGGAAGATAGATTCCACTTTAGTACTGTCAACCTTTCGAAGAAAAGTAGCTGTTACTTTTTCGTAACAGCTCATCAATTAAGGAGGCATTAAGAATGTTTTGTAACCGCATAGGAGGGAGTGAAAGAATATAGAGATGATATAAAACTGAGAGGTGAAATGCCTTTCAAGGTACAGGTCTAATTGATTCGACCGCTGAAGCTGAATGCACTTATGCTGATTTACTTCAAACAGAAATGTTTTCTAAAGCAAGCACTTAACCGGATTGATATTTCATTCAAAGATTTTAGGGAGCCAAATCTGATGTACAGCTTCATTTATCATTAACGTCTTCAACGCGATACATCAACTGCGGCGTACTAACAAGCTTTCACGAAAGTAGCTCATCTGACGAATCATTTTACGATAAAACGATTTTCCCCAGCGCCAACTTCGAAATAATGCATACAAAATGACAACTACGCGCTAGACACGCCAAATGCAAAGAAATTAAAGGTTATCACTAGCAAAGATTCAGTCTCAATATCAATTTATTTTTCTCATTCGAAAAATACATGCTTTGCAACTATAATTTCACACTAGCTTTTGATAAATTTTAGAGTACATTGCAAACAATACTTCTGAAGTACCGCGAATCTTTCTTTCTCTCTTTGTTTTGGAATATCTTGATTAGAAACGACGGGATATTTCGAAGAAAGAACAGACAATCCCCTAATATAAGAAGTACTTAATTATTACGTGGTACACCAGTTACTGTTTAATGCGACTCTTCTATGCAAACTTCGTCCAGAGTCCTAAATATAACCATAAATGAAAGATCGCTTTAGATTGAATGAAACTAATTGGTGGTATGGATTTAAAAAATTAAATTGACAACCTGGGCATTACTTCCTGGAATCCAACTATGTTCACCAAGATGAAAAAATAATGCACTAATTCAAGTCATACCGTCACATTCTAATAATACTATACCGTGATAATGTAGATGCAACAAAATCAGTCAAAATGATTTTGTAAATACTATTTTACATGGCGGCTAATTTTTAAGGCAGTACTTCCCAGAGGATTTCGAACCCACGAGTGACAAACCTAACTGCCGCGGCTGACCTTAAACTGAAGACATGTCTATTTCTATCATCACCTCAGATAAAACTTTTGTGGGCAGGTTATAAAAAAAGCATTAAAAGCGACATGAGAATTTGAAGTGTTTGGTTGCCCCTTTAACGATAAACGATACTGGGATCTAAAACAAACAGAAAATGTGACTTATGAGACTTTTATGTGGGACTACGACTTTTACAAACAGAAAGTATGTTTCTGAATTCGCAGCATGAATAATATTGATGGAATGTTTACAGAGGGATAAACAACCCATAAGCGGACGATTTGTATACCCGTGTCTCCAAGCTGAAAATAAACTGTGAATGTGAAATGCCGCAAGCCGCTTTATTTTTTTAAAGAATTTCCAAGAAAGAGGTTAGCATAAAATGTATGAACGGAACATCGATGGCAGGTCAAAATTCCACAGCTCAAGAGAAAAAATACACCTGCTGTCTAATATTAAAACTTTAACGACCCTGCGAAGAAAGCAAGTAAGAAAAAGTTGACCACATTACTGCGGTTAATATTGAAAGTAGCCTGAACCGCAATCGAAGGTCATTCGGTTCTCGTGAATAGACGATAAGCGAATATGAAAGTAAAGTTATCATTATTTACTTAAAGATTTAAATTTGAAAATAAGGACTTTAATGATACGCAATAACTCTGTGGAGCAATTGACAATAATTTTATCCATCTAGGCGTTTTAATTCATCGAAAGCAGCAAGCAAAGATATTTCCAAGTAGGTATTTCATAAAATTAAGACAAATGACTTCTTCGTGATAAGGATAGCTGTACAGTAAGATAACGGTAGGTAAACTACACTGGGATGGAGAAAGGTGGAAATAGTTTTTCTGAGTCACAACGATAATAGAAAAATTAAATCACTCGGAAATAAATTTCCAATAAATTATGTTAAAAAAGAAAAAAAGTGATCGTTGATCAAATCAACTCAATTCAGACAATTTTGAATGCGTAAGGTGAATGTGATCCAAAAGTTAACCGAATACCTTAATCCATGGGAAAATAAACGAGTACAACTACTTATGAAAGACTCCTACCAAGGATATAAAGCACCTGGTACTCCTGTATTGTACGAAATAAGTAATGAAGACGTTGAGGGTGTTTTCTCACGCAGATGGAACGCAGACTGAATCTAAGCTGATAAAACTAATCCCGTGTGCATGGCTGAAAATAAAAAATTACATTTACATTCTAAACAAGTCTGCAAGTTATGGTAATACACACCGAAGAAATTTGAATGAAGTTTTAAAGTTGCTATTTAAAGTATTTTTTAATATTAATTTCTAGTAGTAAATATTTAGTAGTAAAATTTGAGTAATTGTTTGCAAAGTAATATTTGATTAGATGATTGTACACTATCTTGTACTAATGTGCATGGTTGCGTTGCATGTGCATGGTATCGATACCGCCTCAATAAGAGAATTTAAAAAATAACAGTGTTTGTTAAACCACGAATATCGACCTTACTCCAATAAAATGTGTTTCAGCCTCGAAAGTACCCTAAATCAAAACTGTTCCAAGAAGATGGCCAAAGATAAAATGGGGTGATTCATATTCTGTTCTCGAAATTCAATTCATTAAAATGCATGTCTTCTTAAAAATACTCTACTAGGAGTACTAATAATTCTTTTTTCCATGGTAAGCAATAAAATCAAAATCCGCCATGGATGAATTCAGAAATATGACAGATATTTTTTTCTTTTTGAATACCGTCTTTTGAGTTTGTTTTGATTTTAAGCTATTGAGCTACTTTAATTCTCCTATTGACCACAATAACCATAAACTCTCGTTTCGTTCGACATCAGCCAACTTCGGGGCTGTGAATTGCGTAATGACTGGGTTAGCATGAGTTAGCACCTACTCTGGCTCATGCGGTCTAAAATCGATTACTGCCTTCTGCGCCTCATATAAGAAGAGCCTCAACCCAAAGATTGACAATGAACGATGCTCAATTAATATTTTGCATCAGAAGCGTTTAAAAAACTCGATAAAAGTGTTCTCAGAAATAATACACCGAGTGGAATTCGGATTGGGATGAACGCGGGTAGATTTTAAAGCAAAAATAACCCTCGGGTATATTATTTCACCGAATAGCGGACAACCGTAATTTCACCGCTTCTGTTAGCCCCAGTAATCCCGTCTTAAATGCTCGGAATTATCCCTGGGTGACTGCAAGCCCTGAATATTACACCCATCACCGCTGCCTACGAGCACCGACGACGTTAGCCCGGAAGGTGACCCTCGAGCCATCCTCAATTATCGCGCGCGAAATGTTTGCCGCTGATTTCATGCGGGACGCATGTGGGACACTTACCGACCTCCAGGTGTGCCCACAGTTCTCGTGTGAAACTTTCACAGAAACGACCTCGTCGTCGAGGCGGGAAGCACTTGCGGATGGTAATGTACATTTAAGTTTCAACGCTTAGAGCCACCCATCACGTCCACTCGAGAGAAATCAAACTTTCGGATAGGTAACCTTTCCGATTGAGAAAACCGAAGACTGTCGTGTGATATCTCAGCATGAAGCAAAGATTTCTGTAACTACCAGTAAGCGATCATCACAATGGTAATGTTCATTTATTAAAAGCAATGTTTATAGCCAAATCAAAATAATTCGTAACCTTTGGGGTACCTGAGAAGTTAATGCGGCAAACGTGGGATGGATAGGGTTAGGAATGATTGCAATGAAATGACGTAGGTTGGAGCAATGGAAATATGTGAAAGGAGTGTGTTACGTAGGTTTGGCCATGTTAAGAGAATGAAAGAGAATCGAATAACTAAACAGGTATATGATAGTAGAGTGAATGGTATGAGAGGAAGGAGTAGACCGCGAAAGTCATGGGTGAATGTGGTAGAAGAGACTCTAAAAAGGAGGAATTTAAGGAGTGTACAGAATAGGAGTGGGTAGGTATATGAAAAATGCATGAGTGCTAGAGAAGCGAAGGAGGTATGCAAGGATAGGGTATTATAGAGAAAACTATTAAAAGAGCAAGTTTTCACTGTCTAACAGCAAAAACTAAGTTATTTGACTTTGCCTACCCCGAAATGGAAAGGCATGATGATTACGCATTCAAGAATGCTGTAACCTTTTTAACCAATGTAAATTTTAAGATACCTTTTAAAGCTCTGACCCCATCAACAGGTCTGAAATCAACTGATCACGTAAGCAATGAAAGTACCCTTGAGATGCAACTAAATTCAGCACAGAACGTAAATGCAATTAGTACAAAAATCGCATTTCCGTTCGTGTCTTCACACAAAGGGAATTTCTTCTGAATCTTGGAAATAGAGGACAAATTTCTCCTGCGCATTCAATGCCAATGTTTGGGCAAAATAACAGTTTTTTTAAATTTTAGTAACTACATCATGTAAAATGGCTTTCAAAAGATTACAATCCACTCATAACAAACAGGCTATTTATCTATATTATATATTAATTTTGTAGCGTGTCAGTCTGTATCCATTTTGTTTATTTCTCTCTCAAGTTTGAAGCTAGAGAAATGAGGTTTGGTGCATTAAATGTGGAATCTCTGTCTGTATGATTTGGTAGTAGTTTTGGATTTTTAGCAGTTGGTGGTGCAAAGAAAAATGCAAAAAACCGTGGCTATTAAGCTCATAATCCGTAAAAACTGCTTAACATCGATGCATTTATTTCGGTTAGCAACGGTGAAGTAATCAAACAGTACTCATTAAATTACAATCAGTTACAAACCGTATGGGCATATAAACGTTTTTAATTTATCGTTTTCAGGTAAATGTTGATTGCACTACGATATCTGTATTACTTTATTTTTATTTCTTTTATTTCCCTTGATATATAGATGATTAACGCGAATGAAGTTATTTAGTGAAGATATTTAGAAATTTTCCGCGTGAATGTTTAAATGTATGTCACTCCAAAACAATAAGGTTCATGTCAAATTTCTGTAAACTCAACGTAAATATAATCAATTAAGTGTTTTGATATTGCTGTTCCCTTGATTTGGTTTTATTGCATAAGATATACGATTAGCTAGCGTAAGTGAAATGAACCTCAAGAGTTTGCCATGCATTAAAGTGTCCGGATAAATACCTATGTCGTAAAGTTTCAATACATTTGTGTGTGCCGCTGTCTCAATAATGGTACAAACTTCACGTCGAAAGTATATAAGTATTACTTATGCCATTACGAATGCTATTTGAATGTGCGAGAAACTGACCTCGGAGATAATTCATAACCAGTATTTGTTAACGTATGTCATAGATTGCTCCCGTACTTGCTGTTTTGGGGAAGTAAAATTGCCAGTGAGGCACATCGGCTCTGTGTGATAGAAAGCAGAATTTTTGCCCTCATCTTTTTAGCTATGACTAATCGATCATCGGAGTAGCTGTATCTCAAAAATGGTACTACCCTTAGACTACTATAGCGTGTTGTTAGAAAAAGATAAAGAAAAGGAAACTTTACTACAGCAAATGTATGCAGACAAAAGTAAACAATGCCTCTCTGTGTGATAGAAGGTGGAATTTTTGCCCTCACCTTTTTAGCTATGACTAACCAATCGTCGGAGTGACTGTATCTCAAAAATTGTACTCTCCTCAGTCAACTACAGTGAGCATTGCACAGAAAAATGAAAATTATGACTTTTTTACTCTAAAATGTTTATTTATGTTTGAAAAAATATTATCAATGTTTTTTCGTTTTTGGAAAACATATAAACACATATTGCTACATTTCCCACTGCTTCCACTTGAGTAGTGCAAAAAAAGGGAAAAGCACTAAGTTCACCTCAAGAACACACCAGACAGAGACTACCTGCAAAGCAGGCAGCAGGTCTGCTAGTTTTATTATTAATTATTATCATATTTTGTTACACGCTGAAAAATCCAAAAAACTCAGATTATACGTTAAACTATTTCCATGGCCGTTAATACAAATGTGCAGCAGCTATGGGCAATAAATCCGTAAGTAAAACGAATGTTTGGGACAGCCATTATCTTTCATTAGTTTTCAGATGGGGAAAAGACAGAAAAAGCCCTCCGAGCAACTTCCAGGAATTGTATAACTATTATGTCAATATTGAATCCTCATGAAATCCAATTTAATGACAAGAATTCTGAAAGAAGTGCTGTCAAAATCAAAATTATCATATTTTCAGGAACGAGATGAAAGGGTAGTGCCCAATAAACGGATTCGTCAAAAGCGTTATTTTTCCGATTACTGACGAAAGAAAACTCAAAAGATTATTTTTGTCGATGACTGAGAGTCTATATCCATACCTATAGCTACCACCTAGGATTCCTTCGCCTCGTTAAGTAAAGCAATTTTGGAAAAAGGTGTAAATAAAACAAAGCAAGCCCTTCCGAAGAGTATTCAAGTTGAAGATTTTCGCATTCATGTTATCAGAGCCGGATATCAGAAATCGATTCGACCCCACATATCTTCAAATATTTATGCAGTGATGAGACAAGAGCTATTCATGGGACGAATTTCTTTAGGTGAATTGGTCAAATGTATCCAAGATACCTCGCAACCTGAGTTATATTTAGCACTTTAGAACCATAGCACGATTCACTAAGTCTATGATTTTTCCATGAGCAAAATTCAAACTTTGAAATCAAGTATTCTGTGTAAAAGAAACATTTTAGAGGAGTAATCTAACTTTTTAGCTTATAAAATACAAAAAGTCTCAATTATTTTCAAGAACTATAAAAACAGCTTTCACCGATACATATTTACTGTCATGAAATCATTTTACTCAATTCTATGATGCCTATATTTGCCGCGTTGCATTACAACGATTTTTAATATTGCTCTCTTCAATACCTGCACTCAGTACTAATCATAAACAGTGCGTACATAAAATTCAGCATCAACACAAGGGCGAATTTTTCATCTTCAAAAAAAGCGAAATGGCATAAAACAATTTTTTAAAAAGCTCACATTAAAATGTGAGTCGAAAAAATTAAACCCGCACTTTAGTATTTAGCCTCAATTTCCTGGAAAAATAATGGCCATTATTTAAGAATGACTTTATAAGTATATTATCGAAGCATTTCAAAGTCCGGCCAGATGTTTGACCTCAAATATATACTATATATAATAATTATATAATACTTTGTTCTATATTTCCTATTTTTTTGCTCATTCTTCATATAATTTATTTCAATCTTCCTTTCTATCAGTACATATGGTCTTCACATAGAAAAAATATTTTGTTCATCTTCTTCTTCTAAATGGTAGCTAAAAAGCTAGTTATTCAATAAAGTATTTTTGGTCAGTCCGAAAATCTGTAAAATGATACTTACCATTGTCATCCCCGGAAATAACAGATAAACGCGTTCAAGCTTAGAATATATCACTATAGCAAACTCTAATTGTTACTTGATTTAAAAAAAGGGTGGCAGAACGTGTACTACCTTAAATAACTCAACTGAGACAGAATACCCTTTCTGAAGGGAAATGAAATGCGAAGAGGTTATTATCAACCATTAATATGCTCAATGTATCGTAGATAATATGTAAATTGGCCGGTATTTTCGATGACCGTCTTTATGCTTAGTAAAAGTCTCAGTCCCAGCCTGGATCTTCAGTTCAACATCAACCACATGGCCTTGATCACCGTGCATGGTTGAAAAAACATTAATTCCATCAATAGAGCATAAAGGTAGAAATCATAGGTATTCTATGGATACAACTATGGGTCCTTGAAAACTTCTGGTTACCATGACTATGTCCCAGTCGTGGGTAGGGTATACTCTACCGTTTTTGTCCACCTACCGTCTAAAATTTCCATTCTCCTCCTCCATCACCCGTGCTCACTGAACATTCTCCCCAGTATAACGTTCTTCAACACGTCATTACCTTTCAGTTATTTCAGTAGCCTAAAGTTACTCCATTCACTGCTGTTTTCTCCTTCCAATTTCTCCCGTCAGAAAATTTTCCTGCCCTACTATCTCCAACACTTCCTCATTTTCTTTCCATTCTACCCAGTTCAATGTTTCTTACTCCCTCTACAACCACGTCTAAGAACACTTATCCTTTTCTCGCAACGAACTAGTTTCAGAACCAAGAAAATCTACAATCCATTAGAGATGCAAATTTTCCACTTTCACTTATGCAACTTTCTTAACTACATTATTGGGTTAACAATCAACTTTAGTTGATTGTTAACCCAATAATGATCTCTGCTGAAATATACGTAAATACATATATATCCGTCTCACCATTTCCTTCCGGGGTAGGAAAAGTCGAAGAGTTTAGTTATTTCCACTAGCTATAGAAAACTATCTCTCTTTTAATAATATCCTCCATAATTCTATATCCTTACAAAACACTTTAGTTGATTGTTAACCCAATAATGATCTCTGCTGAAATATACGTAAATACATACATATCCGTCTCACCATTTCCTTCCGGGGTAGGAAAAGTCGAAGAGTTTAGTTATTTCCACTAGCTATAGAAAAATATCTCTCTTTTAATAATATCCTTCCATAATTCTATATCCTTAAAAAACACTTTCTCTTCTGCCACATTCATACATTGCTTCATACACGCTCTTTTATTCGTAAGACTCCTAATATTCCTCCTCTTCAGGGTCTCTTCCTCCACATTCACCCATGACTTTCGCAGTCTACCTCTTCCTCTCTCACCACTCACTCTACAATCATATATCAATTTCGTTATTCGACTCCCTTCCATTCTCTTAACATGACCAAACCAGCGAAGCAATATCCCTGTAAAAACTCCCTTCTTCTGGTCATCAAAAACCATTGCTCGGGTAACAAATACTTCCCATTTTTTTCATACCGAAGTGAGAGAGCATATACGCACAAGTATTGTCTCCCGCCCGGTATGAAGCCCCTAAGGCACCCGAAAAACCGGTATGATCCCGCGTTAAAACCGGAAGCCGAAAACAATGCCGGGGACACCCGGGGTGTTTTTCCGTAATTTCTGGAAAGGAAAAAACACCACGTCAATCCCTTCTCACCGGCAGAGCCTTCGAAACGGCCTCCGAGCGCGCAAACACAAAAAACACCACGCCCGCTGCATCCCGGCGGCGACCCGTGAATTATTCGGTGGAAGGGAGTAAAAAATATACACACACCTACATCACTCCCCGCGCGCCCCCGGAGGAAAATCCGGTCATTGGACCCGCCCACTTTCCGGGGGAGTGACATAAACTCACACTCCTCCGAACATCACGCTTTTCAACGCCCGACGACCTTCCCAACTTTTCCGGGGACACATCCCGGAACGCCCGACGGATTATCACCTCCGGGAGAGGTCACCCCTTTCCGGAATTCCTCCCTCCAGTCAGCACGCACTTTAGGGCCGCTCTGAACTGTCACCAAGGGGTGGGCAGAGGGGTCAGTAGGAGGGGCGGGTTCCAAGGACTCCCCTTTTACTCATTCGGTACGTGACATGCTTTCCCGTGCCCAGTCCACAATACGAGTGTAGGTAAGTACGTCTTAAACGGAAGACCTAGCGTGAACACGCGTTCGTAGCAAGGTAAATTTTGGTTAGCCATACAATCGTCTTACAACGGAAGGGGTTGGGGTAATATAGTGCCGAGAAACATTTTTACACTTTAAGAATAATTAGGTAATCAATTTTCGCTTTAGTTATAAATTTAATTCATCATTTTCTATCCTAATAGTACGAATCACAAGCTGTCAGAACTTGAGGTGGTTTAGGCGAGATTTGTCCCTAGTTATAATCGAGAACGTATTCGAATTTTATCTTAATATTTCAGTGGCTGTATGATGAATGAAGTAAATATTGTAATATAAATAACACAAAAATATGGTTTTATATAGCTAAAATTCTCAGTAATTAACTAAATATACATGCATAAGGCTTTAACTTGCCCTCATTTATTTCACGTTACACGGTGAAAACACAACTACCGAAGATTTTTTGTGATTCTGTAAAGATTACTGCGGTGAGTAATTGATTTATTTTTTTAATAGTTGAGAATTAATACAAACTTCAGACTGTTAAAATTGGAAGAGATCTATTTGATATAAATTACTCATTTTTTTAACTGAAGAGTCTCTGGAGTCCATAACCGTAACATTTCACATGGAAGTGGCTGGTATTTTTGGCAAAGAACTCAAAAAGTATAGAGGTAAGAGGTTTTTTGTTATCATTGGAAAGATGAAATATTTTCTTGACGATGAGGCCAAATTCATTGAATTTTATGTGAAATGATATTTGGCTAAAATTACCTTAAATGTACGTTAATCTTAACCGAAAATAAATTGCAGTTTTATTTTACCCATGATATTGTTTTCAGAACGTGGACAACGAATGATGATAATCACTTCAACAATTAATCGCCGAGTATACCCGAAAAAAATTAATCAACATTTATATATACCACTAAAAGCGAAATGCGCTAAGTGATAACGCGTTTATACCACCGTGACCTTAAGTTCCTAGAGCTGCCAATCAACAATCAGTAAGATTTGGTATCGCGGGGGAAAACAGGAACTTCAGCGGGGAAACACATCATACGAACACTCAAGCCCAATCGGAAAACGCTATATGAACGTTCGTATAATCGTCAGTTAGATTTTTCAACGCACCAACTTACAACAATACGCCTTAGAACGGTTAGGATATAAAAAAATAAAGCATCGTACGTAAATACTACCACAAAACTATGTATTATTTCACCACCGTATCATCAAAACTTACAGTTATGCAACAATGAAAAACATTTTGCAAGTCCACATTATTAACAACAAAAACAACCGGTAAAAGAGTTACTTATCTTTATCTTGAGTTATCTTTAGGTCCTGTCTATATATACGGTCAACACTACCATGAAATCGGTGGATTTTTTGGCAATTAAAGTGTATAGAATTGCAGAGTGTTTCTCCATTGTTACATAATAATAGAATTTTAAAATATTGAGTCTGAAAACTAGCTCGTACCATAGAAGAAAACCGGAAACATGCATGACATATGAATAGTGCAATGAAAATGAAAAGAGCTCTCTTCAAATGACAAGCACAGCGGATATAACTTCTCTACTGTTAATCACTTTGAGGCTATCAATATATCATAGGGATGCGGTATTTTTGTTTCACCATGAAATTACCTGATTGTTTCTCGTTAGTTCATTG
Organism: Pyrrhosoma nymphula; assembly: GCA_963573305.1. Classification (NCBI taxonomy): domain Eukaryota; kingdom Metazoa; phylum Arthropoda; class Insecta; order Odonata; family Coenagrionidae; genus Pyrrhosoma; species Pyrrhosoma nymphula. The sequence continues at coordinate 52,469,388 of OY754335.1, forward strand.
CGCTTAATGGGTAGGAGAGCGTAAGGCTCAATATGGTAACTCAAGAAGTAGGTTGTGTTAATCCGTGCCGACGCTGATACGTAAGAGGATAGATGAACGGAACATCATCAGTACCTCCCCGCTTCTTCATCTTTCATTCACCTTCCCCTCCTTGCCCTAGAGTCCCAGCTGTTTCCAGGAAATTGCAGTGACGGTGCCTCGACGGCCGCCGTCACCATGACGACGGGTGCACCCCCTCTCCTTCACCCCAACCTCTCCTCCCATCCCCCTCCCAACGCCCTACTCCGGGTCTGCTCCGGGAACGAATTGGCCGGGTTGGCATCTCACGCGACTACCCGTGCAGATGTTGTGATCGTGGGAGACGCCGACGGAGTCCACCTGAGCTAAGGGGTTCAAGTGACAATTGGGAGAGAGATGAGAAGAGCGGAGAAGTAGTGGTGGCCCAGGGTACTGCCTTCACGGCGTTCAGAGAAGACTATAGATGAAACTAATTCACCATAGGCTACCACATAGTCACAAGCTTCGGAACAAACACATTATATAAGGTTCTACGATTAATTTTTTTAAGTGGAACACTTCTTATGGATGCGGAATAATCTCACAAGATCCTAGCGTCACGCGGCACCCGACTCCGGACGGAATATTCGCGAAGAACATTTTTCTCTCGATCATTTACATGTTAAATATGTAAGCTAAAAGTTTGTTAATTGGTTCAAAATGAAACCAAAGCATCATAAACTTTAATTTTTCCGATCGCATTCTCTCTATCAATCGATGAACTGAAAAGTTTGAACTTAACGCAAATTATTTATGCAAGTTTAGAGCATTATTCTCTTTCGTTGCCAAGGAATTTTTATATTTTTACCGAGGCTAACCATAAGCTATGCAGAATATAAGAGCTACATTAATGGGAACTTAACTTTCACGACGCGTATTTTAATGGCTTTTGACTACAAAATACCTTCCCTTTTCATGATTTTTAAATATAATACTGTGTACTCCTCACTGCCAGTCATATTCATACTCAGTGTTCCACTTCTGTCGGCCGTACCGCGACAGCAACAACACTTTATTATAATTTTCCCATAGCTTTTAACGTTACCATCATCTCCAGGCATGAGCAAACTCACATTCTGAGAATATCATCTCCAGGCATGAGTAAACTAACGTTCTGAGATAATTGGTAATGTCAATATGCCTTTACGGAACCCGGAAATGCCTACTCAGTCACATGTTTCCGATAAAAAATCTACTTAATAGCAGAGAGGGGAAATCGAATCGCATTACAGGCAACCTCAACTGATAATATCAAAAATCCTATCAGTTAGAAACAGTATCAATTTTTCAATTCTAATTCGAAAAACTAATCTTATTAGCCCTTCTGAATGTCAAATAAATATTGATGGTTGAACATTATGAAGACGATTTCTAAGACTGAGATTTCCCAATTCAATAAAAATATAACTTACAACATCAGGTAAAAAAATGTAGTAAACATAAGTAAAGAGTGACCTCCCCAACTGCAGCCTTATTCACATGTCGACTTTAAAGGATAGTTGTAATTTCTCGATGAAGATACGTATTATCGCATTTCATTGTGCATGGAATACTGTAATAGCACATTTCCTCAAATGATCGCATCAGTAAATCTAGAGTGGGCAAGATTCTAATATGGATATCTTTACAAATAATACGAGGGGAGGTTCTTTAAATTATGAATTCACAGAGAGCTTAACTCTTATAGACATTTTTGACGCTGCATGTAATATCCTAAAAAGTACCTTCGGCAAAACATAGGATGCCTCATGGAGGTCTCACTTCGGACTAAGCATAAGAAACGTACTACACATAGTTACTTTCGATTCTTTCCCCAGTACATGGCTGAAATTCCATTTTCTTCTTTTTAGACGTTTTCCTTCGGGTTATGTTGATCTCAAAGTTTATTGGCATTTTCCGCATATTGCCATGTAAGCTAAAAAAAATCTATCTTGCGGATATGGATAATTTTTTAACTCCTTGTGGCAAGATTTGAGACAATATCCCTTGCGGAGTTTACATCAAACGATGACCGATATCGATTATTTATCAAAAAATGCCGATATCTACCCGTTATTCCAAATGATACCATGTTAATTTATTACTGCCAAAGGCATTTCCTATAATTCGTTCGGCGCTTGTTTTCCAAGGCTCCAAAGCTTGCTCGTAAAAAAACATGCTAATCTCTAATTACCTCAACTTTCGAAATTTCCGGGACTCGACATCAAGTCCAAGTGTCACCGGTGTTTCGAGCTCAGGATAGCACATGTTTACTCCAGACCATGTTACTTGCCCTACTTAATCCACACGCCGCCCATCAGCTTCGCAATGCTTTCCTCACTATGCCGGGCTGCGAAAACCGCCTGCAGCGACTTATGCTGACAACAACCAGCACTGCCTAACCAAAGAACAGCTTCAAAATGGATATCCTAACCCTGAAAACATATATGCCCCACCGTGTGTTTCTCTCTTTTCTCATACCTATAGGACCAATACACAAATTTTTACAAAGCATTTTATTCGAAGTAAAGGTATATTTTTCGACCCGGCTCTTATCGACTCCCGGGGGCCTACCCCACAATTCCCCGCAATAAACTCCCGCAATATAAAGACCCCACCGTACCTCTCCTCTCTCGTTCAGAACTAAGTACATATGTTTATAAAATATAAGGGCATTCTTTCTGCCCTCTCCTAACAACCTCTGGATGTCGATCCTACCAACCACCGTATGCTCCTCATTTCGTTACCGTATATATCTCTTGTTCAGGTACAAATAAATACGTATGCGCTAAAATTCCGCACATGAAATATCATCATCCACCTTGACTGGGAATCGAACCCTTAACATCACGTCAAATTCGAGTCTCATTCAAGGTGTGTGATTTTTTCCCTGCGGCATTTCCGCAATAATGTGCAGTTGCGGTTGAAAGAATGTCACAATAAAATACATTTAATATACTACTTGATGCAATATGAGGCTTATTTTTACACCCAACCTCACGAGTGCCTAAACCACATCTAACCGTTGAGAGAAATTCCCGCACAGCAGCAAACCGACCCGGGGAGCACGGAACACACCCCTTTTCTGGGCTCTCCCAAAAACTGAATATGGGAGGGCGGGGTTTTTGAATGGGCGTGGGGGGGAACGGCTGAGGTCCATTAGGGGCGGGGCGGGGGGCGATGAAAGCCGGCGAAAATGTGGGACGAAGGTTGGATAGGAGGGATTCGGTGGGGGTAGGAGGTGAGAGAATTTTGCGGGGGATGTTAGAGAGGAATGGGGGTGGATATGTGGAGAACGCGTGGGAGTTCTGGATCCGTTCACTCGCTTCTTGCTTTTCATTCTCCCCGCCGGCCGCGCCAACAGACCCGGAGCGCCGGGAAAACCCACAAGCGGCACAGCTAGACTACCCACGATACCTCTCCTCCTATATATTGCTCCGGGCAGATGCTGGGGGCAAAGGAAGGAGCCAATTTTGACAGAGGTATAGATTTATGTCTTCAATGTATATGTAGTAATGTAGTTCATTAGTTTCGTTACATATCCCGACTATAAAATGGTGCCCGTTTAATTTAAATCAACGGAAAGAAGAAATAAATAAGCTTTTTTCGTGGAACTAAAATAATGCTCTAAATGTGAAATTAAAATTGCATACTCTATGAGGTAACATAGAAATCATCGCTTTGGGGCCTCGGGCTTTTCGGGGGCCCCCATTGTTTCTGAGCTGTAAGACCTTGTTAAGGGTTTGTTCATAGATCTATAGCAGTGTGCAAAATTCAAGGATAATAACAATAATATTCCTTATTGCTCTAGGAGTAACTCTCCTTCTGAACAGAAAAATGAATACAATACATATAGATTTAATACCAAAGGAAATCAGGTATAACACAATCCACAAAATAAACTGTAAATACTTCTAAAAAAAATATTAGTTGAAATGGATTGTTAGCAAGCATATGAGTTCAGGGTGGTATTGAAAAAAATAGCAATTTTACAATATACAAATTATAACTATGCAATTTGTAATGTATAGATTACAACATTTAGATAGTGACATTTCAATGCCCTGAAGGAGCCCCTGGGGCCTGTTTAATATAGCATATTAATCCTTCCAGATCCTATGGAACATGTGAACCAAGAGCCAATAATAGGAATAGTAGAGGGAAACCCAGCGTCGGTATTAGTTTGCTCTCAACGAAATGTGTCAAAGGGCACACAGATCAGATAATATCCCTCCTGACGGACTAAAATGCACTTGAAATACTCTCCTCAAAGCAGTCGAGTAGAATTTTGGATTCAGCTTCCAAAATAATCCTAACTGCTGCCAGATTTCGAACCTACGCTCATCGGGATTGGAAGGCAGAACTCTAGCTACCATGCCTACCCAAACTTGGGCTCGTCCAGAAGGATTTGCAATCGGAACCCGAAGTGCGAAAATCTTACTCCTAAACGAAAACGTCAAAAAATAAAGTCAACAACTATTTTAACAGCCAGTTTAAAAAATTAAAAGTGAATTTTCATAAAATGAGAAAGAGAAATGTGCATAACAATAAAGTTCCAAAATATTTTACTAATTGAGGCGGTAATAGAAGTATAGTGATGATATCTAAATTGTGTAATGCATTACCAAAGCATATGTACGATTTAAAATCATTTGGGGATGTTAAAAAAAATTAAAAGTGTACTTGTTGGAAAAGTAAGATTCTAGGCAATTACAAGACGTTATGTAAATAACAGGAGTCTCACTGACGATATCCAATGCATTGTAAAAAACGGACAATCGAGGATAAAAAATGAGCACCGTCTGATGAACATATGGTGCCTCAGGAGGGCTCTAAGGTAAAATGTAAACATTTTACCGAAATGCTAAATTTAATGCAATGTAAACTTTAATGCTCCTAACTTCAAAGTAATGTAAACTTTAATGTAATTAAATACAATATATATTTATTCAAAAAGAACCGGAAAAGAAAATTCGGGTGAATATAGTTCAACTGGTTAGGGAAAATTTCTTCTCTGCTAATCCGAATTAAGACATATCTCTCCTCAATACATTCACACACTCTCTCTAACTGATTATACCTCACTTTATACGCCACTTTTACCTGTCTAATACGCCTATTCTTTCCCCAAAACATCCCCATTTTCTTTTTATCCTAAAACGTATCCCACTGCGATGTGTTAACAATGTTTTGATTTTTAGCTCTTCACACTACCGTCCTTTTATTATTTTAGAATTTTTTTCTGTTAGGGAAGGTTTACCATGGATTGCTCTACTCTCCAAATTCATATTAAAACATTTCTCTCCTGCTTTGAAATTATCTATTTAACTTAGAATACTATTTACTCTGTTCATTCAATCAAACATAGCTAAAGACAAATCCTGTCATAGGATGTATCATTTTTCCCTCTCATCATTGACTTCGTAGCTCTCGACCTTCTATTACGGCTTTCAGCAAACCCTAGTCACAGGTTATTTGTTCTGTCCCTCTTGTATAGGATTCTTCATATTTCTGCCAGCAGCCACCTTTCCTTCAAGAACTTTTCCGTCTTCCTTCCCTTGTCCTTCGAGCCTTCTCCATCTTTCTCCACACCCCATCTCAAACGCCTGCAATCTGTTCTCAGGATCCTCTCTCTCTTCATGATTCACGTTTGGCTCCCTAATAAGACCACACTCCTTTTCTTACTTTTCAGCAATTTTTTCTTGACGCTTTCGCTAAGATGTCACGGCGTCACGAAGTTTTTTCCAGCAAGTGAACACTTATTTTGCGAACTTAATTTTCTTCTTATAACCATTAGTACAGCGTCCATTTTCACTTAAGACAGGAAAGAATGAACATGTTTTCAAAAAAATGTCGTACCCTACGCACCTCAAATGAGGTTAAGTAGCGATCGGGGCCAGTGACTATCGCACAGTCTTGCCTCACTCGAAGAAGCTTGAAAATTATTGTTGGGTACAATTCTAGTTCTTTTACTTTGCTGAATAAAACTCAGCCTTGGCCCGAATCGAGAAAATGTGGAAGAGAAAAAGTATACCCAGTTCTCTCTATGAGTTGAAGAGGCATAGTAGAAAACTACATTATTTTTAGAGCTGGGGGCAACTCGAAAATGGCATAATTACTTGTTTATCCCGCATTTTTATTTGCTCTTGTAATTTAGTTGCAGGAAAATATTAATGGAGAGATAAATGCACAAAAATTACATGACCTGAGACTGAATAGAATCGCAAATAACTACATTTACGCCGAGTTTAAGGAGATTGAAGAGAGGTACAGGTACAGAGGTACAGGTTATAGAGAGGAAAAGCAAAGGTGAAAAATTGAGGTTAATTTACCCAATCCAACTTATAACTGCTTTGAGAGGAGAGAGTTGAAAAAATATTCTCGAGTCAGGCATAAAATTCATCACATTTTGGAAAAAGGCAATTATTAGAACGCAGTGTTCATTCATTTGGAGGGATATTTTTTCATTATATGTAAACTATCAATATTAAAAATACTCTTGATTGCAGTAAATTAGGCCACTACACCACTTGCTACAGGATCACGACCATGAAAGCAAAGCTTTGACTTGTACTACTGAAACTTTCCTAGCTGGATCAAGGGACTAAAGAGACTCAAGTCTAGCTCTTTTTAGGAAATTGAGGAAAAATATTACGAGTAAGAGCTTCATCTATATGCATTACTACAGTCAGCAAGAAACACAAGCTTTACTTGTCATATATTTTATTTATTTTTCACTAACACCGGAAACAGCTCCCGGGGTCTGTACCATTAAGGTACTAAGTAATTAAGTACGAAAACGCAATCGTGTCCTGAGGGTAGAAAAATCCACCCTGACGGTACTCGAACCCGCGAGGGATGGTAGGCGAGGATAGAACTCTGCCGCCACCAGGACCAGATGAGATAGGAAAAACTTATTCCGGAAAAGTGACCTTATTTTGTGGTATCTATACTCTAGCTTTGACAGATTGTGCAAAACGCGGAGGAGATTAGAATTCCTTGATCTTCACCTAGCTCTGAGTAGGTGAATATGCAAGGGAAACAGAAATATCTCTCAAAAGGAAGTGTTGCCCGCAGAATAGGTTTCTTTTTAATTTTATGTTCCCGATCGTTCCATATCCAATTCCGTCTTCATCTGTTGAAGCCTCACGTCGGGTGCAGAAAGCATGCCCCTCTTTTCCATCCCCGCCCTCCATCCTCAGTCGTTTATCGCAGCAGAGCGGTTCAGTTCAAAACCAAGCCTCCTCTCTACCTCCTAGCCTTCTTCTTATTCTCTTATTTTTCTCCATTCATGGTGGCGTCGCCACAACCCTGGGAGTTTCAAGCAAACACAAGCCACCCCCCCTTTTTACGCACCCCCTTCAGTAGACATCCCTTTCACTCCCCTAATGCCTCGAGGGTGGGACGACTGTGATTACACTGAAATCGGAAATACCAGGGGGGCTGGAGTTAATAGGAAGGTATTTGATCAGCTCCTTCGCGAGAACTATGCCTTCAGGTAGGCAAGCGAACGCGACAGCAGCATTAAAAATCTCATCCGCTGTTGAGCAATGGATTGAAAAGGAAAAATGAAAAAGTCTCATCGGACTGATCTCAGTCTTGTCTTAGGCAGAGCTCAATTTTGCCACCGAAGTTAAACCTTTTGTTCAAGTCGTATGAGAACAAAATGAAAGATCCAATTCCATGGCGTTTTAGAAATTGATTGAAAGGTCTTTGAACGGTTCTAAAGATAATTTACTCCACACTAACTCTATCTTCTACTTAAATTTTCCATAAGACTATCCACTGAGTTTCTCCCAAGCATCTCAAGATTTTTCCCTAATCATTTTCATATTCTATTCTTTTCTCCTCCAAGATTCTTCACTTAACAACATAGAAAAATTAACGACCTGAAAAAGATAGATTGAACTTCCTCAAATTTTTCTACTCCAAATGTTTACTCAACATCATAGCTTCCACGTTTGAATTCACACGCTTCATTTGATGGTTCATCCACATGAAATTCCAAACGCAACATGGGAGAAAAAAACATGCTCAGAGAGAAGAAAAGAGAAAAAATACTTAAAAACTTACCAAAAAGACTGATTCTTGCCGTCTCACCGGCACTTCCAGTTCTCACACACAAGGACACTGCGAAAAATCTCTAGTACCATATTTCACTGTTTACTTCCAACTTGAGAGATGACAGTCCACCTCCACACGGAAACCCACCCAAGTGACGCGACGCTATCAAAAAACGACGATAAACGATTCGATCCCCAAAATAAGACATGGTAGATCTCATTTTCACTACACAGAGCACATTTTCTAACAAACTATTTTACTCAGGCACGATACTTCTACGTCAAATCCGCACATTTACCAGAAAGCAAAGTAAAATCCGTTACGTAAAAAAAGTTTATCCAATGACCCGTATTTTGAAATATGTGTACATTTTTTTCACCCGGTGGGGAATCATCACACGGGTATCAACCCCCTTTGCCTAACCACTGGCGGTGATGGATGGGTGAGGAGATTCGTCTGCTCGGCGGACTCTAAAAAATTCACCACATGATTGAATCGAAGGTAACAGGGAAGGGGAGGGAGGGAGACGTGGATTGGAGGTCACTGGGGGAATCCGTTTAGGCGATGACTGTTGGCCGGAGCACTTCGGGCCGGACGCCCGTTTTCCTCCCCCTTAGTTGTGAGAACCTTGGGCTACGCACGCCCAGCAGCGCCTACACAGCGCAATGAAGCCCGCTTCTCACACTCTCTCGAGTCTCGGGAGAAACACTGACCCCTTCGCGAGCGACCCGGTTGCGTCTGATCTGGAGGGAGGGAGGGGATGTAAAGAAGAGTTAACGCCCACTTTCCGCACGGTCCCTCGACGCCCAACAGCTTCAAACACGCAAAAATGAACACATCACTCAACAAAGAACACCCACGCCCACGTCAGAATCGTGTTCCGAATCAAACCTCCGAATGTTTCCGTTAATTTGTCCTCCCTGAATCACTTTCGGTGAAGCAAGTAAGCCTTACAAGAAACTAACAGGATTAAAAAAAAAGAATTCAGGAACACCGGCTGGAGATGTGATGATTTTTTTCGAATATTTTCCAATTATTTCCACATGTACTTTTTTACTTCGCTCACAACAATCCCTTCACATATATGACACCCAATTTCATAGTAACCTCTCACCAAATCACTAGATAATAGGACAACTGGAAAGGTGCAACAGCCCCAAAGCCAATGGGATAAAATACTAACAAACAAAGAAGCCACAGAAGATTCTCAAACCCGGATCAGGAAGACTTCGACCAAAGGCGGGCCAAAAAAAACAGTGGGGCATTGCGGACCCACCTCACGCTATGGAGACGAAGAACACGTTGGGGTTCAGTAGGAAGAAGATGAACAGGCACGGCCTTAGGGACACGAACGTCCGAAGACACCCGCGGAGCAGGGCCCACGCCAGCACCCGGAGCGGGTTGACGATCCGAGGGTCGAGGAGTGTCATGTGTAGAGAAGACCCTTAAACACTAAGATCGCCAGCAAATGATTTTGACGACGCACGACTCAAAACCGGGGAGAAAATTCCTTCCTCCTAATGTATCCTCCTAGTGACCTGGTATCGGATGACCTTATTCTTCGCAGTGTTCCAGCCACCCCATATTCCCTACCGCCAACCCTGAAGAGCAGGTCTTCAAAACGAGGTCCTCTGGTATAAGCTAATCCTAGATCGATTCTCCATTATGTTCCAGTCACCAAATGTTTCCTATTGCCATTCCTGTGACGAGCACGGTTTCAAGGTGAGGTCCCCAGGGACACTAACCTTCCTCCTTTTCACCTTTGGAGGAAAACTGGAGCTGTTCAACTAGTTCCGTGGGCTTGAGTGTAGTCGATAACGTGAGGGAACGAATTTATAAAACAGGAAAACGACGGGAAAGTGTGGATAAATTTAGGGAAGTATTATATGTACGTCAGTGGAACACGACACACAAGGTCCACGCTGAGCCGTCGATGCCTGTTCCCTCGCTGAGGCGGGAAGTTACACGGGAGAGACATGCGTACGTACGATCGCCGCTTCGCCGCGCGTGAACCGAGCTAGGCGAAGCATGCACTGAGCACGCCCCGCGCCCACCGTCCGCTGGAGACTGTCCTTCTCCCCTGACTCGGCTCTCTCTCTCTCTCAAACACGCAGATACCCCCTTCTGCCCCCCCGTGTGGAACTGAGGAGAGGGGCGGAGTATCAGAGCCCGGAGAGTTTCCCCTCCCAACAAAACACCCCCAACCCCTTTTACTCCCCCGGCTCTTTTAACCACCCCTCAAACGCGAAACCTTCCCCTCACCCCCCGGAAAACTCTACCCCCCCCCCCCAACACACTGCGCGACCTCCCCGCCTACAAAACGGCTACGCCCCCGCAGCCTCGTATCCCACCACCTCCCCCTTTTACAGAATCATCCCAGCCACGAGGATCCCACTCTCATTGGGTCACCAGTGGCCCTCGCATGAGAGAGAGAAACGCGTCTCCCCCCCCCCTCGATTCTACGCCCCCCTAAAGAAAGCTTTCTCCCCCCACAAACAACCTTACCCCCTTTTCCTACCCCCAACACACACACAGCCTTCCGGGTCAAAGGATAACCAACCGCCGGGCGGGCGGCGAAAGAGTGGGATGGAGGTGCATGGAGAGAGATGGAGAGAGAGGAAGAGAACCGGAGGGGGAGATAAAATAGGGAGAAGGAAGAGAGGGAGATATGTAGAGAGATAGAGGGGAGGGAGAGAGAAGAGAGAGCCGGTGGTGCCTCCTCGGCCGGGGAAACCTCCACCGCCGCCTCCGCTCCAGCACTACCTCCCTCAATGGAACCGAGACTCAGTCTCCGGGACCCAGAGATCTATTGATTTTCCCCCTTATTTTTCTGCCCTTCCCCTCCCACCCTCCCGCCCCTCCCTAAAGCCTTCCCCTCCTCCTTCTTCTCCCTCCTGCCGCCCTCCCCTCATTTCCCCTCCGAATCCTCCCTCCCCACCTCTTACTCCTCCTCCTCCTCCACCAGGCTCTCGATTCCGCTCTCCTCCACGCATCTTCGCCTTCCTTCCCCTCCACCGCCTTCCATCCCTCCTCATCATCCTTTCCTTCTCTCACTTTCACTCTCTTCCTCTATCATTTTTCCTTTTCTCTCTCTCTCTCTCTCTCTAAAAGTTTATAAATTCCTAATTAGTTTAATATCGTGTTTATTAAAAATTCGTAGATTCTGGCGATATTGCGCGAAATTTTTCCATAATGAATAACTTGAATTAAGTGCAAATACCCACTTGTAGATAAACTTTATTACACGACCTAGGTTTCATGTTTTACAGGTGAAGATGGTGATGATGTAAAACATCGAAACCCGGGTCGTGTACAAAGATTTATCCATTTGTGGAAAATCGCACTTATTAAAATTATTCATAATGGTATTTATTACTCTGAGTGTCGATTGTAGTGCCTATATAATCATCAGCTGTCGACAGTCTGAAGATGCAGCTCTCAACTCCTCTCTTTTTTGAGCAACCATCTTCGTTCATCCATAGTTCTTCATTTTCACATCCTTCTAAATTTATTTGGCGTATTCCATCCTTGGTCTATGTCGGCAATTCTCACATTTGGTAGCTCCCCCAATACTGTTTTCAGGTGGCTCTTATATCTCAGAATTAAAACAGCATATATATTCTCTATATATCATTTTCCTCCTCTTTCTCAATATTTTATACCTTAGTAATTTGTATTACATTGTATTAATTGCTCTACGTGATTTGTAGTGACAACATAATCAACAGTCATCAACCCGAAGATTTCATTACTGAAGAGCACCATTCCTCTCTTCTGCGAGCTAACATCTTAGTTCATCCATGATTCCTCATTTTGACATTCTTTAAAATTTTCCTCATGTGTTCCAGTCCATCTCAATAATTCTCATCACCGACTGGACTCCTCATTATAGTTTTTCGGTGGCACCTATGTCTCAAAATGAGTAGAATAAGACAATCTTTTCTCCTAGGCAGAGATACAATCAAGCATCTTTTCTACCTAACTCCTCGTAGAACTTCTACACTTGGCGACTCTATTCATTAACTCCATAAATATCATTCTTGGATAACACCGCATCTCATTCATAGTGTATAATTTTCATGAGCTGTGTTTTAAAAATGCTAATTCATGCTTTTCTGGGCATTAAATATTTCTTTTGACAACGTATAAGCTGCTTGGACTCAGTTCCTTATTGTGTAAACTTTCTGACAATCTAATTGTCTTCACGTCTTGTGTTCTGTATTTGTATCTATGCTTGGGCCGGGTCAATCCGGCCCCAAAAAACACTGACATCCATTTATCTTCCTCCTCTTTTCTTAATCTGTCCTCCCATGGCATTCCTGCCTTTATATTTTTCACTGCTTCGTCCACGTGCTCCGTCTCGAGTGCATTTCCCCGAACATCACCAATTTCTCGTACGGCGCAGGGTTCCGAGGCCGGTTATAGAAAAATATTTTCTCTTCCACAAATTTATGCGAGCTCTTCATCTTAACTGGTAGTCTTTTGCGCGTTATTTTTTTATGATTAATGTTTCTTTTTAATAGTTTTTTCCCAACGACATCTTAGCAGCAAGGGTTGAACTTACCTGATATAAAGCCTAACGGTGCACGACTTCATTCAACAGGTAACAGGGGTTATAATATTTCCCAGTACACCCCGTAGTGTACCTTGAGGATCAGGTGCCCAGAAAATAATACTCCTATGGTTCAGCTGGGCATGTCATAAAAAGGTAAACGAGGTCCTCAGCACAATGGCTCTAGATTAGTTTAGTTGTTTTAATTTTTATAAAAATTTGTTGCATACCAATTTTTATACGACCAACTTCAGAGGATCTAAGTAATATGACAAAGACATACCTTGACTTAAGTAGGATTTGATGAGATATTATAAAACCTGGAGTTAAGCTCAGCGTGGCCGTTTGTCCACTCCACGTTTTCCAATAAAAAATAAAAGGTGTCTATGGCTTTACATATCATCCCACATATAGAGCTTAAATGATAACGTTATCTAAACGGCACCCACGCAGTCATTAAGACTTCACTAAAATCATTTATGCGACAGTTGGGATTCAAAATCGGGACTCGGGCCAGGCATAGGATTTCAACCTGATTGCTATCCACAGGGCACGAAAGCCCGTATAGGTGTTTCACTGAAAAATTTCCTGGAATGACGGTATTCTGAACCACGCTTAAACAGGGGAAGCCAGTAGATGCTATCCAGTACCACAGAATCCTTTTTACTCCTTGATTCTACCCATCCCTTTTATTCCATTTCTTTCCCCATTTTCCTCAATTAATTTTTTCTCAGAGGAGGTCGCTAACAACCGGTTAAGGATAACGCATTGTTCCCTAACGCACTCTATCCTCTTCACAGATGGAGAACTTTAACCTTGGTGAGAAATACCTTTTGACGAAACATAACAGGAAATAATGAGATATTCAGTAGTCTGAGAGAGCTCCAAGATATACTTAATGTCAATAAAACAATGTTGATAGCATAGTTTAAATCTTACGTTTTACAGACCCTATTAATATATTATCAACTCTTTTAGTACAAACGAACTCTTAATACATCAAAATGTTTACCAGGCATTCTCCAAACAAAGTTTTAGTATGGAACAGAGATTGGTGCTACGCAACCATAATGTTCGATACACCCTTTAAATTAAGTCGTGGTTTTTTATCGTTCTACCACTTTCAATGCATCCTTATCTACCTCCTCTTTGATCCTACCTCCATCAGACTTTCTCTCTGTCCACCTTTAACGGCATTTCTGAGCACTCTGCCGGGTGTTTTCGTTTTTAAATTTTTTCATCCTTTCTCGACACCAAAATTCACATAATTCATTCCTTGTGACAGACTTCCAACCCAAGTCGAGGAAAAATGTAGTCCCATGGAATGCTAGGGCACTATTTTGCTTCAATTAAGCCTTCACAGTTGGTCTCCATTGAATGCTGGTGGGGTCTGGTTATTGCTTATTGTTTCCCGCTAGTTATCTTTGAAGACTTACGGTTATGGGCAATAAAAAAAATATGTGGGCTACAGCTAACTTAATTTACGCAATTGAGAGAATATGGGCTGGGGTTTGGTCCATGCTTCATTTTCAGAGGTAGAAATTTTTTTTTTTAGAAAATATAAACGCGGATAAATTCTGCCACCTCTTCGATAAAGACGATAGAAAGTCAGCGTCACACTCAATGAACAAAGCGCTTCTAATTTTAATACTTAGCGATGAAAGGACTCAGAAAAATCTCGGCCAGCATTGTATTTCAATTCTGGCCTCTCAGCGTAGACGGTCAATACCTAACACCACTCTATCACCTAATTTTGCTTAGACTATATTACAATCTAGCAAGACTTTCTGTGTATACTTCGTCAGTAAATCATCACAGTGGTACTTACCAAAATGAGCTACATTAACTTCAGCGCTACCGCCTTTCATGAGGGCGAAATTGATAGTTTCTGCATTGAAAAACCTTCTATGCCAAAAAGAATTGCTGGAAGAACAGTAAGAGACGATCAAATCCTGTGGTTGGCAGACTGTCATTCAATCCAGCCCCAATGGTTAAACCTACGAAATCCCATGCCACATTTTAGAAGTATGTTTACAGTTAATTAGCAGTTAAAACTTTAATGAAATCCTCCGTATAAAACCCTACAATCGCCATTAACTTAACCATAGCTGCTTTCCAAATTAACTGTGAATCGGTTTACTGAACGGGTGAGTATCGACTCTTTCACATTCTCCCGCACCAACATATGTCACCGAGATCCATAGATTACAATGCTAGAAATCTGTAGAGGAAATCGATCAAAATATCGATTTTTTTTAGATAAAACCTTAAGCATACCTACAACCTATTTTGCCGAATGCCATCTACTTTAAGCGTCACCTGACAGATGGACAGCCCCAAACAAAAAACAGGTAGTATTTATCAAATACGGGTAAGGTAGTATTTTTTCCTTAAAATTCAGCATTTAGAGTCTTCGATAAAACGATTTTTTTTAATTTTTTTAGTTCACCTACTTCTGGAAACTGTAAATGGGTCACAAACACCATTGCAAAATGTGGAAAGTTATCCATTTCAAATATGCTGAGAATTGCCGTACCAGCGCTGTGAGGATACTCGGCGTGAGTCGAAATAGACCCAATAAAACTCATGGTAAAAGATTTTAATCAGAACACAAACCGAGTCTCGTGGCATCGTAATGCATCTCATACTGCCATTATGCGTCTAAACTAGAGCTTTGCCTATAAATTTATACATTACTTCTGCCCAAGTATTTCCCTCGCTCAGAGAATTGCCTATTACCTTAGTCTCAGCGTAAAAAAACGCTGTTTTATGTCATAGTTGAGAGCAGTATTGACATCTCATTGAAGCTTCTGGGTACACGCAAATAGTATTAACTGAGTAGACGACCATATAACCTCAGTAATCTCGTTTGCCATGGACATAGTGCAGGACGTGGCACTAAAACAGCATAATCTTCCCAAACAACGAGCAGTGCGGGAGCAGAAAGGCCTTCCCGATTTTCGGAGAATAGCATTCCTCTGCAGCCAAGTATGATGATAAAGCGTTTAATATTTTTTAGTTTAGCTTTACTAGCAATCAATCAATTAAATCGATCGTATTATATCTGAGAAGTATTGAAAATAAATAATAAACCCACATCGTTCCTCAAATTATAAAGTTAACTTTGTATTTCACACTTCAGAACGATCAAGAAAAGATAGAACTTCCATGCATTATCCTATCTCCTCCCCAGTTTATACATTATCCCGACCCAGGTTTCAACGCTCCAGCGCGTTTACCTTGAAAAGTGACGCAGAAGCGACGAAACCGCGGTTGAGATAATAAATTGAGGAAAAACGCCAACGCAGCGCTTTCTCGATTGTGGTACTTGAACGCAAAATGAATCATGCAGCAGTTTAGAATATATTTATTTCACAACGCACATGCTGCCTGAAAATATATTTCTCTTAGCTATTTAAAATTCATTTATCACGAGACACTTTTACCTATTTTGAGCTATTTATTTACACTTCCACGTGATTAGTCTTCAGCAGTAATTTACCATGAGCTAAATTTATTCCTACGGCATCAGAATTCCCATAAACTGACGTTAAAACACTTATGCTTGTATTTCCATTGAACATCTCAACAGATAGTGGCTCATTGAAGAAGGTAGATTACCCAGAATCACCGGATAGTTTTCAAACCGGCAAGATCGATTAAATAGTTACGTAGCCATGACGGATACCTCTAGGAATTTTGAATGCGCTAGTAGAATAAAAATAAAATGATATTTTATCAATCACAATTCTAAACGTCCAAATAAAACAGTTCTATTTCGTACATTCACTCACTAAGCCAGACTGACTGCATTAAGTCACGCTCCGACATACAAGCTAGGCTGCATCAAATCATCCTACTGCAATTAAGGTATGTGCACGATATAATGCAGCATCTCAACAAGTTTTCGCAAATGATGTCGTTTTCTATTGGTTGCAATCACGCTGTAGGTATTATGTAACGGTATCAGTTTTGGAAACGTAACGAACGAACAAAGTCACATAAGATTGAGTTTTATGATGAGTGAATGTACTGACTCTTTTGACTAAACAATTACGTCATAGAAAGTTAGAAATGATCCAACTAAAAATGTGCTATATATATTACAAAAAAGTCAAATTCGCATTCAATGGAAAAAATGAATGGCGTAGTACCTTAAAATATTATAATTCTGCATCTAACAGAAGTCCATTGATTTTGAAAAAAAACATAAAAATCGATAGCAAATGCCATTAAAGTTTGTCTTTTATTTAAGCAACGTTAAACGTCTTCTATGTTTAGAGAAAAAATCGGCCTGAAACATAAATGTCGAGTTAACCAGTGAAAACGCGTAAATAACTGCAAATTTAAAAGCTAATAAAACTGTTACCTAAACGTAATCAATAATCTTATCGCACGCATGAAGTAAAAATCGTCTGACTCCGTCAGCAAGAATCCCAGGAAAAATGTTTCATAGAAGGTCAAAGAAGGAAAAGGATTCAAATCTATGCAGCACACCCGGGAGTTAACATTATAAAAACATTTTTTAATACTTCTGTATATTATCAAATATTTTATTAAGGATAGTATTAAGCTCCATTTAAATACTACTGACATAATTATGGAAAATTTCGTTGATTAGAAACAATAGTAGGCTAACCTATTGATTTTAATAATGCCAATGCAGGCCATGGTGTGAACATCTTTCGTACAAAAAAGTACTTACTGACAACTTCCAAACGCAAACAAAAAATCGAACTATAATAATAAATTAATAAAGACTAAATGGTTTTCTATCTCGACTAAAGAGCGAACATGACCGCTTAAAAATAAATACCAGCAGAATTAAGTAAAAAATTAAAAACATTTAAGCATGCTTTTATAAAAAATAAAGTTTTATTAAAATATCTAAAAAACGAAATATCTTAACATTGTACTAGAAAAAGAAAAAATAATAGTTTCCCAATTGAATGAATGTTTAGCCTAGTACTGTAAATAATTCAATTCAATCGAATGAAATTAGCCGCACAATGACAAGACCACAACGAAAAGCATGGGGCGCTCTTTCATATTCGATATCAACATAAATTCATTAAATATGAAGATTTTGCTATTCAATGGAATAAATAGCTTTACCATTTCAATACAATACATATATACAATTTCTAGAAAATCTTCAAATGAGTTAAAGTTATGGTGCGAAATATAAATGAGGTCCCCAATGCTTTTCGTTGTGGTCTTGTCATTGTGTGGGTAATTTCCTTGAACTGAATTTAATTATTTCTAGTACTAGGCTAAACATTCATTCACTTGAGAAAATATTATTTTTTTTCTTTATAGTTCAATGTTAAGATATTCCTTTTTAAGATTTTTTAATAAAATATTAAGTTTTTAGAAAAGCACGCTTGAAAAATATTTTTTTTTTCTTTTTTTTACTTTTTAGTCCAAGTTAATAAAATTTTAGTCCTAGTTTAAACATTTCTTCATACATTTTATTTACTAGGACTGTTTACTAGAGAACAATCACCAGGTTAAGGAATTGATTCGACGACTTTCTAATTGTTACTCGGGATGAGATTCGGATGCTATACCACTATTCCTGCTCAAATTACAATATAGAAAGCGTATTTAATGACATTAGTATGATATAGTTATTAATGCAAGTAACCATGGATCCATGAAAAAATGAGAAAAAGAAAAGCATGTAAAAATAAGCCGAGTTAAATTTACTGAAATATATTGAATCTATAGAAAATTATCGATAATATCAAAAATAGTACTGAAATATTCAATGTTCACCAGACTTACGGCACTATGCAAAATTTCATAATTTTATGGCGTCAAGAATTAAGTTAAATTAAGCTGAGTTAAAGTTATCAAAATATTTATCATTCAACTGTGGCATTTTTTATACACCCCCACCACCTTCTTTCAAATTCCCCTCTTTGAACATGTTTCCCCTCTGCGGACTGTTTACCCTCCGGACTTAGCCGAAGGGCATGGCGCCAACGACGGCCAAAATGCCTACAACTCCAAAATGCAGCGACTCCTGCCAGCAACTTCTGCCACGACTTCTGCCACGCCTTTACCTCACCAGTTCCTGCATCGTTTATATAGCCCCTGAAGTGAGGAAGGATTCCAAAAATGCGGTCATTCTGACCAAGGCACAAAGGCTGTGATCCTGTATTCTGCGACCGAAGCCAGAAATCAGTTCCTGTTGCTCCAATTGAAAACTTTCACCCCATCTATCACCCATCCCATTATTTACTCCCCTTCAAGGCTACTAATCGCCTATATCCTAAGCAAACCCATTCCACCTCGTCCTTACCAACAAACCCCTCCTCAGCTGACTCACCCCTGAGAACGCTCTCTTTTGCAGTCGAGACGGCGACCGAGTAACGTCGTTGTGTGAACCTGCTGATTTTTAGTCAATTGTACTTAGAGAGAAGCTCAACCTCTCGTACTTGTACATCTTAATCATTTTCAGAGTGGAAACTCTCATAACGGTCGCCTGGCACTCGACCTTTTGGTAATTTTCTTGTAATTTGGTTGGTTTTGTGTGTGAATTATATTGATAGTTCAGTTATTTATTGATAATACTGGTGTTTCGTTCAACTTCCTCATTTGTCTCACCCAAGCTTGGAAGGGTTCGTTTTTACGGGTATTATCGGCGATAAAAACCATTTCCTTCTCCCAATAATCAAATTACAATATAAAATCACAATATAGAAATCACAATAATCAAATCACAAAATAGAAAGGGTATTTCATTACATTAGTATTATTTAGTTACAAATGCAAGTAACCATGGATCCATGAAAAAATGAGTTTAAGAAAAGCATGTACAAATAAGCCGAGTTAAATTTATCGATTGTGGCGATACTTTGTGGAAATTGAAGATAGAATTGTACCGTATTATTGTAATTCAAGCAGAGTTAAATTTATTAAATTATATTGAATGTATAGAAAATATATCGATAATATTAAAAATAGCACTGAAATATTCTATTTACACCAGACTTACGGCACTATGCAAAATTTCATAATTTTATGGCGTCAAGAATTGAGTTAAATTAAGCTGAGTTAAAGTTATAAAAATATTTATCGATCGACTATTGAGTGTCGGCCAAGTTAACGCGAACGGGCTACACTATAGCCACCAAGAATACATGTATTCTAGGGAGTTGTGGCTATATCCTATACCTAATACATATAACACTGATTATTAAGACGTAGCCACGTAGAAAGTACTTACATTTAAGAACGAACTCTCTGCTAAAGTCTGCAAATACTCCGCCTTGAAGCAAAGAGAGCAATCAGTCGTCTCTGGCGAAGCTCTTCTTCTCAAGACAAGTTATCGCCCACATTTTTCGAATAAAACGAACACCTTACTGCGCTGAGTGGTTCTAAACACTGGTTAGAGGCATGGCTGGAACGATTATGAGCTTCATGCGGTCCGAGGTGGTCAGAGGGAAGGAAAGTGATACCCGACAGGGTGAGGGGTCAGGTTTGCATTTGAAGGCAAATTTAGGGAAGAAGAGAACCATATAGAAAGTAAATAGAATAGGACAAAGGAGCGGGTGATGTCAACGGATTTAGGGAACTTGGGGAGTATTTAATCGAATGGTATCGAATGTATTAAGGTAAAATGAAGTGGCAACCATGGATCCATTGCACTATGAAAAAACGAGTCAAAGAAAAGCACGAAATATTTTATCTATGAAAAAAATTCGCCAGGTTATGGACACGATGTGACGCCTCTCCGATTGCTCCTTGTGACGAGAGTCGGATCCTTTATCAATATTATAACTCGAATCACAGTTCACGGTGAATGTAGTGGTGACCATGTAAAATGAAGTGGTACCATGGACCCATGGAACAATGAATCCATGGAAAAGTGAGTAAAGAAAATATAACCCTCTAACCTCTATTCTAGTCTATTATACTAGCTATCAATTATTATTATTTAATTTTGAGATTTCCGTGGGAGTTTTCATTCATATTTTAAGGAACGCTTTCGGCATCCCTGGGTATTGTTATTTCTATAAAAATCAGCATATCACGTCCTCTGTCGGCCGCTTCGTGAGGAATGAATTGCAATAGCATGCACACGAAAGCTTTCTCTATCAAGAATTTATTGATTTTACCGTCAAACCTAGGATAATGAGGCATTAAACAAGCCTGCCTGACGAACAATAGCGAATGGTTAGAAAAAACTTAATTTACATGGGCTCACATTTTTAAATGGCTTCGGACGTTAACTCACGACCAACAAGGTACCTCAGTATTAGCGTGGTTCTCAAGCAAACTCTCTTTAATCAAGTAAACGAGATATATTCTCCCATTCGATTCATCTTTCGCTACAAAAGTTTTTGTAAGTGAACGGCATTTGTACGGGTGTAGTGGATTCGTTCCACATTAAATTACTCGAGGTACTCGAATCCTTGATAATTTTCAGCTAGCTGTTTAATTTTGTACGCAATTCAACGCTTAAGAGTTATCATCTGACGACGCTAAAGAGTTGAAACCCTTTGTAACTAAATATTAAGTTGGTAAATAGCATAGACTGATGTAATTAAACGTGAAAACCTTTAATTAACACAGGGTAATGAAGAATCTTGGGTTCACCAAATTAGGAGTTGAGCTCCACCCAAGCACGAGTTTAGCAGCATACTCACTTGATGAGGCCACTGTAGAGACGCGCGATTTGTCAAGCGAGTAGAAACATCTATACCAATAATACTGTAATGCCGTTTCTTTGAACGCGATAGACTCCCACGCCTCTTGATGGATTTGAACTAAATTTAGCAGACATTTTTTATAGGGCCTAGAGGGATTGATAGGCTATATTAGAAAGGCTCAAGAGCCCCAGCACTTTTTTATTCAAATTTTACTTCCATAAGGATGGGTTTAAACTGGAAAATTATTTCCGCAGGTTTCTTCAGCGAGAGCTCTAACGAAAGCTTTTTCATAAGTTAGTGCAGAGACAGATTGATTGCTGCTTATATTGGCAATTATCCGCTTCTGCCAGCGACTTGCTGAAACATTTGATATCGTAGTTCTCCATGCGGACCTGCAGAACCGCTTATACGTGCAATTTACGTTAAAAGTCGCTTGCTGCAAGTAACTTGAGCAATGAACTTGCCAGTGTAACCTTTAGAAAAGCATTGGATTAGGTGCAGAAGTTTCTCTGTTGCTTTTTTAAATTACTTGGACTGATGATGTAACCTTGAAATTTTTAGTTTCGGATGAAAAAAGGAAACGTTTTTTATTCTTGTATTCCATTTTCAAATGTCTCATTTCCCAAAAATTGATATTTTGGCTCCAATATCGTAAATGTTTTTCATCACTTTAAAAACATTAATGTTTTTTCTTGGAAACCGCAGCATAGGCTAGGAATGGGAACTTATAACAGAATTACAGCGAGATTTTAATTAGGGTTTTTGCTTCACCATAACCTCTCCATGTATGGTTAATACATCTTTTGCATAGTACATGAATTTGAACTTCATTTTTGGAGGATTATTTTAATCCTAAGCATCAATTTTACATTTGAAATCGATTGAAATTCAACGAGCACCATATTTTAGTGAATTATATAGACGAATTAGGAGGTAGATTGTCTGTAGACCGTCTCTTATATCCATGCATTAAAGGGGACCAACAAATGGTACCCTAAGGAAAGATAGAACAGAGGCAAATCAAATCCGATAACATGCCTAACCAGGAAAACAGAGATGATATGTCAAGCAGGCACTACGCTTAAAACAGAGTAATTAGTTGAGGACTCGGTGGTGGTGGAAAGGAGTTAAATTTCCACATCACACATACTCCCAACCTTCATAGCCATTGGTCCATTCTAATCCGAATATCACGAATAACTTCATATTTCATCCCCATTTACCGTATCCTAAGCTCTTCATACCTCCTACACTCCGAAACAAGACACACGTGAACCTGAAATAATTGGCAAAATACCTACATAGCTTTTTTTATAGAATAACCGGAAGATTCCGAGGGATAGCCATTTTGGATGGAAAATTTTTCACACTTCACTCTCGTAATTAAGTTGTCATCTACACACCAAACTGCCTGACTCTAGCAGAAATAAGTAATACGATTTGAACAAATAGGAGGATCATTCAGCATCCCCAACGATGCCTAACTTCGGTGATCGAGGAGGAACTAGCGTCAACATCGTGGCAGGCTGTTGCTCTCCGTTCATGCATTCGAAGATTAAGTAGTAGTGAAACTTGGTGGCAGCCGCAAGCGCGTGTTAACGTTGGGGTAGTCTCAAAACTTCGATAAAATGAAGACAGAACTCAGCCATTTAGGGATACTTGTGTATTTAACAGAAGATAGCCAAAGCCCTTTCTCGCACGTTTCTCGCGCCAATGCGAGACGTCTGCTGAGGCGATATCGCAAGTAGAGGTATATATACAGGAACAAGCATCAAATAGTCCTTTACAATTAGACGTCCCAAGTGGACGAACGTAGCAGTTGGAGATCGGATAGGTATCACTCCGCTCAACGCAGCATAAGGAATTCCATTCACTCAAAGCACTTTATCTTTCACGCGTGGCGTAACATGAGCGGAGTGGAGAGAACAGAGCATGGAAAGAAACGTAGACAATATAACTGCATTTAACCTAAGAGCATAGGAAAGTGTCATCAGCGCTTTTCACGACAGTTGTCATGATCCAAATAAGGCTGCATTAAAATAAACTGATTTTTTCTCAGATCATCGGAGAAGCCTATCTAAACAATTGGATTGAGATCCACAGAGAGTAAGAAAGTTGATTTGAATAACAGACTGAACAAGTTTAAGTTCATAGAGAAGATTTCCGACCTTTGGAAATCTTGTAGTCAAACGGGAAGACTACTCAGTGCGTAGCCATTTCGAAGAAAATGGACTCTTTCACTGAAAAGGATCCCCTGCGCAACTGGCATCATGTTTCACCTCCACTTATTTCCATCCATCTCCCAACTCATTATTTTTTTCTGTTTTCTATAAATAAATACCACTATATCATATTATTCTTGTTTTAAATCTATAGCTCAACCCATTCTGCGTCAAATATTCACCCCTACCACTGAAAGGAAGATTCGTTAGATTAAGTTCTCTCGTTCATGCGACACCCATCCCCATAGCATTCTCTCTCAATCGTCCGTTCGACCCATCCCTTCCCACCCTTATTTTATCCTCCGCCAGCTACAGGTTTTTCCTGGGCTTCGCACGAGTCAATTGTATCCAGTGCGGCTTTTACTAGGCCAGGGTTACCGAGGAAACGTGTCGCGACGCGTTTATGTGTCACGGACAACTGTGTCACGAGTTGTATGCTCCGTTCGAGCAGCTGTTAATTGGAAATGGCACTTTAAAAGCTTTGGTGCGACTGAATCAGCTACAAACTGTGAGCGAGCTCATCACAAAACCCTGCGACAGAAATGTAACGCACTTGTACAAACTGATTACAAGTTTCGATGGCAGTTTCAATTAAAACTCCTTTCGCTGTTATTTACATTCCATCTTAATTAATGCCAAGGAATATGAAACAACCTGACGTTATCTCTTCGAGTAAAACTTAAAGGAGCATTGTACCTCGAGTAAAACTTAAAAGGGCATTTTAACTGAGCTGTAATTCCGTAGCACTAGGAATAATAAAGCCTAGGCTAAATTTACCAAACGCAAGATTGCTCAAGCATATCTCTTGCTTGTGAAATTCATTTCCTATCTTTTCTATTTTCACTCTAAATGCTACTTTCACAGCATATTCTAAACATACAAAGATATAAATCTTCACTGAGGCCGCATGACATGATAAAGAGAGTAAAGGCTAAAAGTGAATTTTGGAAATCGATAACAATGAAACTCACCGTAATTACATTTCATTAATTCTACGTCCTTTTGCAAAATAGAAACGCGCATTCCATATCAATGTCCCCTTAATACTTTCCAAGTTAAACTTAATACACGACTTTGAGATGAAAATATGCGTTGGGAATCTTGAGACAAAAATGTTTAACCCTCAAAATTATTACTTATAGCTCAACCCCTTCTTTTTCACCAACAATGTATTGCTTTTTAACATTTAAAGTTAATGAAAATAAAAAAATCATTTTCACGGTACGACCTATCCTAAAATCTTTTCAATCAACCTTAAAGAGTTTTAAAGCTCAATTGTCTATGTTTTCTCATCATGTGGACAAATGTTAGCTAAATTTTATTTACTATCGGAATGAATAAAGTAAGAGTAATTCATGATGTTATGACAACACTAAATAATATAATAAAGCTTTTCAAAATTCAAGGAAATTTCGGGTGGAGAAACCTTGAATACTTTGCATAGACCTTTTACTGGTGCATGTGTATCTGTAATTTTACTATGGCTTGAGAAAGAAAGCAAATACTTGCATAGCTATCCAGGCCTGTAAAGTACGATTCAAACACAACTCAAAACACATTGCGAATAAATCAAAGACATTCAGAGAAAAATTTGCCTTTTTGTCAATATCGCAAATTACAGGTTAAATGTAGCACCTCAAAATCTTACTGGATCAAGCTGAAAATATGTATCGTACTTATATCATTACACATAAAGGAAAAATATAGAGTATATGACTGAAATTTTTCGAGATAAAACTCTACATCACTGTATAAGAACCCACTTATATGTTAGTGTCGTCCTTTTTCAGTTCATTTCTCCATTCTTTTCGATTTATTATCCCCACATGAGAGGACTAAGAGTAAATATATAAACAATTGTACATACCTTTCCTAGAATTGATTTCCAGGGTTTCATGTAAGCAAACAACTGCGCGATGGAGAGGATTGAGAAGCGGTTTCGACCAAAAAGCGCTACGATAGAATTTATACCCAACGGGCGCTTCGGGCTCAAAAATCTCGCGATCAAGCTGACGGGCATAAAGTAAGCCAACTTTTATTGGAATTTCTCTCCGCGATACGCGTCATGAAGGCTTAAGGCGGAAATCCCGGTGGAATGCATCAGAAAACAATAATTGATTCAGGTCCACATATAAAACAGAAAATTATACACCAACGTTAAATACATTTTGCTTTTAAATATTTCCTTTAAAAGGAGGTGCTGACATTAAAAATATTTTCTTCCCAGTCGAAATATTGTCGCACAATGGGCTGAAATCGAAAAAGGCTGGACAAAATTTAAAATTTTGACTTCTTAATTGAAACCCCGTAGCATATCAGTTTGCATTTACAACATCCACGCTACAAAGAACCAAAACTATTTTAATTTTTGAGCCATTTTTTAGATCTGCAGAGCCCGTTAAAGTTGACAAAAAACTGTCAAAATCCTATGGAGCAGGTTTTTCGCGAAATCTCCTATATTCTCTTTACTCGTATGGCCATCTGAAAACAATTATGGTTATTTTAAAAGTATTAGTGATAAGTAGGCATATTTTAAAAAGACAATGCGCAGTCGTATTGGTTTAAAATTAATTGTTGCTGATAATTGTTAAACAATTAAAATGCCTTGTTTTTGCCTAATTTTCTTATCACCTTAACAAAAACTTTAGGAACGACACATAACGAAACTGAGATACTTATGCCACATAAAGTACAACATCTCTACCACGATCGTATAAAAAAAACATGCCCCAACTTTCCCCCGCTCCATTTTAGACTAAATATGCATTATGAGGCTGGGCAACCGTCTGGCGCCGAAATCAGCGTAATGAATATTCTTATTTTGTCGCTACTAAACTGTACTCAGAATTTTATTCCTTTCTCTAAGACTTTGGACCAAGGACCAATGATAAGCTAAAAATATTTTATAGCATTAAGAAACACGAAGAATAGAGAACAAATATTATAGTACAAGAATAGGGAGAGAGAGTATTCTAATCTCCATGGTAAGAACCTTCGCGGCTCCTGGCAGGGCACTTAACAGCCTCATGAAGTAGGCATATGAAGCAGCAGCATGTTCTCTTGTATTCAACGAAATGTCGATCCTTCCCTGAAGCGGTCACTTCATCCTTCCAAAAGGACAAGTCACAATACTCATGTGCGAGCGTGGTCATACCTGGACCGACCGTGGTAATTCTCGGTGGCCCTGAGACATTCCCCCAGCCTTTTGTCCCAAGTAAGATCCCTCACCCACACTCATGTTTTAGTTCCCTGAACAGCACTTTGCTTCATAAGACGACATTTAAAACTCCTAGAAGTTTTCTAAAGATGCCGCTAATAAGTTTATTACCCCTTCACAAGCAAATCGGTTAATGTGCCCCAGAGCATCGTTTCTCTCAGACACTTGTGTGTCCGGGTTCGCCAAAATAATTTGAGTGTTTTTCCTAAAATGTGCGTTTCCCATTGGTTTAGAAATTTTCCCTCCCACTCAATTTCGCGGAGTGATTCAGTCTTATTTTGCTGCTGAGAGTGGAAGTACTCAAGTGTTTTCGGCTCATTGACACGGAAACGAGGAGTTGTTAAGGAGTTAGCCATCTATCAGGAGAGTGCTAGAGAACAAAGACAGCGTGCTTCAGAGCAACATTGGATCTGGAAAGATGATGAATCCTGAAAAAGTTTCTCGCAAAGAAATTCATGACACTATGCTGACAGTTGCGGGACAGTCTTTTCAGTCAAAGGAATCAGCTACGCTACAATATCTGTGAGAAACATTTAAGATGGCAATAGATTCCAATGAATACGAAGTATTGGCGCAGTTCACCGATAAATATTTTTTCAATCCATACTTTCGTCGTTGGGATGCCTGAAATAGGACAAATAGCATATTTAAAAACATCAAGTGTGGCTGATGAACAATATAATTTTTCCTATTGATATATGTCAAAACCTTCCTGAAACTTCTGACTCGGGTAAGAACCGAATACATGTTAAAGAGTTAAAATATTATTCTGAATCCTCCAAGTCATACAATTATTGCAATTCCATTCCCGTCTCAATCGCATGTTCTGGTGTGGGAAGACCGGAAAAGCCTTTTCAGGGATCTAGTGCCAGATCTAAGGGAAGGAAAACAACAGAATTGAGGGAGAAAACATCGACAGCGAAGTTATCGTTTGTCACAAGTATGAAGCTACGATCTGAAGGAGATGATGTGGCAGCCAAGATTATTACAGAGGTTACGACAACAACTCCAACGAGAGGGAAGCGGATGCTGTCAAAGTGGATATCAAAAGCTGCCCCTCAGAGGGAGTTGACGCCAGCGGAGGCTCTTTCATAAATCATAAATTATCACCTAACAAAACAACAGTACAAAACACTACGTCCAATTGACAAAAGGATCGGACACAGGTTATACCCTAGCTACGATAGAGTAAGATTTGAAAAGAGTGCAGCCTATCCAGATGGAATATCAATTGCAGAAACAAGTTGTGAGCTGGACCTTCAAGCCCTTTTCAATCATACGGCTCTCCACTGCTACCCGTTATGTAAATTTCTACCCTTGGAATTTCATGCCATCAACACTTCACAAGGTGCTACTTCATAGAGCATCAATTGTGAAGGCAGCAATTCTGCCAATTTGGCAACTCTCGAAGGACGCTCTGGAATCCAGGCACAAGGACAGCAAAAGGTTCAGGGTGTAGCACTCGAGGAAGTTGTCTAGGAAAGAATAATTCGAGGACACTTTCCGAAGATTGCTCCAAAGTTCAGATCCACTAATTTCAGCAAGAGAAATACCGGAAAACAAACGGAGAATGTCCACGGTGGTACGGAATCTTCTTCTGATAGAAGGGTCAACAGATTCAGAGGATAGTGATGATGTATACTCGGACTCAGATGAAGAGATTTTGTGAGGTAAATACTGATAAATTGTATAGATAAAGTATTCTTAAAAGCGCTTTCTTTCTTATTATTCAGAGTTGAATCAAAATTCAACCCATCTATCACATTTTAAAGAAATTCTTATGCTAATTTTGTAAGTACATTCAGTAGTTTTTATATCAATATTTGTATCAATATCTGCATCGATACACAAGCAGTTTGTGTCAAACATCGATATCCGCTAGTGAATAATATTTGTTTTTTTATGTTTAAAATATTCTCCTTCAAGGAAAAGAAATTTTAATTGACTGTCCGTATGATTGCTAGGGAAGTGGATTTCATGGTTTCCGCCATTTTGTCTTAAAGTGATCCCTGACTAGTCTACGGGCTTGAATCATTGGATTTAAGTTTGATACCTAACCAGCATGAGTTTCATTGCTCCAGTTTAAAAAACATAGGAGATATGAATTTTGGCCAGCTTTTTTCGATTCTAGCCCACTGTGTCGTAAGAAGGGCCTATGGTGTTTTGTATTTATTTTTGCTGCTAAATCACTTTTAACGTCTTAATCACCACGTAAGAACCAATCGAATAATAAATTTTCGTTTTATTATTCATTAAAACGTTTGGTGGTCCTTCAACAGCGGAGAGAGGATCGATTAAAGCCTAGAAGGTACCTAGAATATTGATGAAAACGACGCACAGCAACTCCAGTTATGCATTTCATCGTCTATAAACAAATGAATGCTCCCAAGCGAAGGCTACGCAAGTTCAAAGGCCTTAGAGATATAGTTTCACTATTCTGATGCAAAATACATTGGCTACCTCTTTTTTTTACACGGTTGCTCAGAATTTGTACACTTTATTTATGCTTCATTCATGTAAATTATTAATGCTGCCTCCTGTTAATATCGAAATGTTGACATGTTTGCATGAGTGCTTCCATGCAAGTTAAACAGGGGACGTGACCATCTTGAAGCCAGGTGTGTTTAAAGTAGCTTTAGTGAGATTTTTTCACAGTCATATGTAATAGAAACCATATTCGAAAATTATATTTAAAACTTTACGGACTGCATATTATTTTTCTTTAATGAACAAAATGTTTCGAGCGTCACTAAACGAACATGGAAACATTAAATGCAAAACGAGCAATGTCGCAATTGATAGACCGCTGAGTAATTAAAACAGTTAAGGTCGTAAGACGAGGGAAAATACTTAATGATTCTTAACTTTGAGGCATTCCTTCAGAAAAAAATATGGTAACAGACTATGCAATATCAATTGACTGCGGAAAAATCAGTTCTTGCTTAGTTTCAGTTTCTGAATATCGAATGTAAAATATGTACCAAGAGCGATTCAAATATTAAAACATTACCACTCACCCCTATACTGATCGTGGACATGGCTTCGGCAGCGAAGATTCTCGTGGCTTCTGTTCACCCTGCAGTTGCTGTGGAAGGCGCAGTCTGCTCCAATGTGAAAAAAATACAATGGAATCTGGAAGTAAATGAGAAATGAATGCACCGATAAACTAGTCTGATAGAATTCGACTCTAGTAAATCTCATTGCTAAACATTGACTTTTCATGAAATTGCAAAATATATTGAAGACATAATAAGAAAATATACCAAAACACACGTAACGAGTAATTACTAAGTGAATTCCAGACAGCGCTGGGCTAGATATACGCAAGAAATAGGATATCGTCGTTAAATCATCGTACAGTTCTCCTGAGTTTCAGTATGGTGGAATAACACACCAGTACAGACTTGTAAAAAAAATATAGTGGTTAACAAAATGACTCGATAAGGAGCTTTGACTGTCAGACGGTTTAATGTTAAGAACCCATTTAAACAACAAAAATGCCGAGAAATATAGAGGTCCGATGACATTCTTAAAAAGTGAAAAACCACGACCCAAGCAATATGCTCACACATACCAGCGCAACCAACATGGAATGGGATAGCAGCTCCCTCTTACGCGCAGTCCTCGACATTCAAAACGCAAACTCCTCTAGACAATCACAAGTACTTCCCTAAGAAGTCCTTTTTCCTCTCATGAGCGCAATAAAAAAAACGATATCGTGAGCACCCCCGTTATGGAGAATCGTGATCGCGCCCCTGTTCCCGTTTCGAATGGATATTGTAAAGGTGAAAATTGTATCTCAATTTGAAATTAATCGATGCGGAAGGATAACTTTTCCTATGGTGGTATTATCTGTAAGCATCAAATTGGGTCTTAAAATGGTCATTGAATAAAAACTAGTCCGCAGTTAAAATATTGATAGAGATATTATTAATAAAAGTAAACCTTTCTCACAACCTTAAATTGTTTTGCTCTCTTTAAGGCAGGAAGATCTCATATTCCACTCCCTCTTGTAAAAAATTCAGAACTCATTTGCAGAAGATAACTTAGTACTTTTCTACAAAATGCTTAATGTACGACGCGTTTAACCGCTTTGCGGCACTATAACAAACTTCTGTACCTGATGATGTCATAAAGCAGTGAAAAGCGTTGTACATTAAATATTTTGTAGAAAAGTACTAAGTTGTGTTTAACAGGGTGGCTACTGATATCCAATTTTTAAATTCCCTGACTTTTCCCTGACTATTCCCTGATGGATTTACCAATTTCCCTGACCAATCGCCAAAAGGTCACCTATTACTGGAATATTTTATTTATGCTGAATTAAATTTTCGTCAAAACTCAGAAAATGTTAAAAGCTTAAATCATTACATTAAAAGCTACAAGTACATCCTAATGAAAAAAAAATATATTAAATCTTCCTAAGTTAAACTCTCATCCAAATTATAGTCGCGTCTTGGTAGTTCTGGGAAGCTGAGAATTAGTGAAAAGGCATCGAAGGTAAAGTCAATGGCCAATTTACTGGTGGCCTCCGGCACAGGTATCACTAAGCTGCGCGAAAAATACAAACCAAAGCCAAGTTGTTGGACTGGATCAAAATCGGATAGCGCGTGTGACTTTCAGAAGCGAATAACAATTTGATTAACGTGGTTATAACCCCTTGATTGCAAGAGTATTGCAAATCAATTGCGATGTAAAACTATTTGGATAAACAAACAAAACGTAAGCGCGCCACTGCGAGCGAAGGCAGGAGGCAATTGGCAACGGCAGCATCATATTCAGGAATATCATGTTTGAGGTGGTTTTTGACCTGACTAAATTGCTTCGAGAGGGAGCTAAGGGGGCTATTCAACAATTACGTCGAGCGAGAAAGGTGGGGAGGGGAGGAGGGCTCTTCTTACTGTTTCGCGAAGGGCGATATGGGAATCGAAAATGATCTTGCGTAAGATTTTGTTTACACGTACTTGTATTACCATTTTAATAATCATTGTCTCGTATTTTTACAACTGTAAGGATGTATTTACTACGAGCTAGTATGCTCCAGCCGCTCCAGCTACCTCTCAAGCTAAGCCTCGGAAGTTAAAAAAAAATGCGAGGTAAATTTTCCGAACAGCATAGCCTCGGATTCCTTGTGATTGGCGTAATACATTGTGATGAATTTTGACATTACTAGGCAAATACCGCAATAAGGATATGCAAAAGGGATACATTGTACGTCTGATTCACTACTAAATAACTAAGATTCACAACTGAATGAGCCACGAATTGATGGGGCTTATTCCATGAACGTCAGCAACGGACATTAGTTTTAGTTGGTGAAATGTTTTGGTGAAATAAAGGGTGGGAAAGAATGGCCGATAAACGTAATGGTAGAAAAATAATGAGAATTTCCTACCCCAGTTTCTCCCTGACTGCTACGAAAATTCCCTGACATTTCCCTGACTTTTCCAGAAATTCAAAATTCCCTGACCATTCCAGGTTTTCCCGGTTTTCCCTGACGATCGCCACCCTGGTTTAATCATGAGTACTGATATTATTAACTTCTACGAAGTGAAGCCTGCCACGGTCAGGTATAACTTCAGAACTGTTGCTTTTTCTCATACATACTGTACTAGAATATACTTTATTGAGTTTTAATTTCAATCCTATAACTGAAAAATATATGTAGAATCTCATTTCACTGGGTAATCATTAACAAGATATTCTCGAAGAGTGAAATAACAGCTTTTTCTCCACCAAACCTTAGTTAGCATACAGCGGCCCGAACAATTAACATACAAGCATCGGCATAAAAAACGGCAGGGTCACTGAAAATAAATTACCCAGCAGGAACTACGCTTAAAAATACATACATTTTATATAGTATATTTTCTCTCGATCCACCATTTATTATTTATTTTATCTATAGTAATATAATAGCCTACAAGCACAGCTGAAAATATAGCAATAGACAATTAAATACAAGCTCCCGGAATAGAAGGTTGTATTTTTGCAAAGAATCTCAGCACATTCATCACCATATGCTTCTTACCCTTACAATAAGCTCTGGCCAGCGAACCTAATAACAATTAAAATTGCGCTTAGCACTTAGACTTAGCGCTACAGAGAGGCAATGCACCAACCGAAATTTCTATAGTGAGCTAACTTCACTGGCAAAAATATTTACTCCAATGAAATGTTGTTCAAATTCATAGTAAGCGAAATGAAATAATTTTCTTATGGATTCGTACAGGAACTAGGCGAAGAAAATACTATACATAGTCTGATAAAAACTTGCCTCACACTTTCCGGTAGTTTTAAAAATCAGTGCACCTCAAGTATTACGTGGAGCAATAGGG
Source organism: Pyrrhosoma nymphula (assembly GCA_963573305.1). Classification (NCBI taxonomy): domain Eukaryota; kingdom Metazoa; phylum Arthropoda; class Insecta; order Odonata; family Coenagrionidae; genus Pyrrhosoma; species Pyrrhosoma nymphula. The sequence continues at coordinate 52,502,477 of OY754335.1, forward strand.
CACTAATAGAGTGAGTAGTTCTTATTACGGTGCAGTATGGGGTAACGACGCCCCATGAAGAAATCAAATTTACTGATGCCCTTTGAAATATGCCTGACCGACGCAATACGCCTCTACCCCTGCGTTAATTCAATTTTAATGCCCACATTTCCCACGTTCCCCTTCGTTCCGTCTAAATGAGACTCTCTTCCTTTCCACCTTATTCGTATTCTTCCCAATATTCCTTATTTTACAGTCCAGGACATACTGTGACCCTCGAGTCTCTTACTGTGCCTCATTCGAATTTACTCCAACATTTTCTTCTCCCACCAACACATTTATTCTTCCTTTCCCCTCTATATCCTTCGCCCATTCTTCTCGTTAGCCTTTATAGTTGTGTATCACTTGACCGTGCTAATACAAAATCTGCTCAAACACCATGCAATGCAAGCCACTGAAACTTGACGTCGCGAGCGAATTGACTGCGATTGGTGGGCGGAAATTAGAGAAAAATGAGAACAACCTTAGCCAGTTTGATTAACTTCCAGTAACAGAATTTATATAACCACAATTATTACAATAGAAAACAAGCCCGTAGGCTAAATTCCGTTAACTTGGTCTATACAAGAAGAGCACAAGTCACAAGAGGCACCAAGCAGATACGTCCTTCTCCGGGCGCGGTCAGGTTCAAAGAGAGATATTCTGTACACGGTACACTTATAAATAAAAGTTGTTGTTTCAGGCTTAATTTTATGGAATAACATCATAAATGAAAATGACTGGCAATTTTCCACAAGAATATATTTTAAAAAACTTTGTCAGCGAAGGAGGGGAATCAGCTGACCAGTGGAGGAGTGGGAAGATTAGGGGAGATGCTATCACACTTTCGATGGGTGTGAATGTTCACAGGTCGACTTGAAGGTGAAAAAAGATATGCGCGGACCGAATAAAAGCAGGGTGCTTGCAGTAATCGAAATGACCCGAGCGTTCGCGCTGAGCAGAGCAGATCGCGGCACTTGTCTCATCGCTCTCTAGCACTTTGCGAGATGCGAAGTCTCCTGCGATTTCTGAGCCTCCGAGGATTTTCGAGTCTCGAGGTTTCGATGAGGGAAAATTGGCACAACCATAAAGTTGGTAAACTTCAGAAAAAATATTGGCATTTCTTTGTCAGTCCTTACGACAACTAGCACACAAAAATCCTAACATGGTATTATTTCCCTATTATTAAGTAATAAATCAATTAGAGTATAAATAGATATTCCTTAAGGGTCATTCCACGTCAAGTGGTCTAGTTTTAGAAAATTTTCCCGCTCGACCATCTCGGATTTTAATTAAATTTTGTGTGGACACTTGTACATACCTTTAATGAAAATGTGTTAAATGTTAGGTCCTTTAGTGAAATACTTTTGGAGATATAGCCCTTTGTATGACCCCAAGTCACGACCACCTGACACATGGATGTGAAATTTTCGCAAATTTGAGACATGATATCTCTTTAGCCTTTATGCCTAAACAAATGATACGTACCTATAATTGTACAACTTTTAGTGCTCTGTTAAATGAAAATTATTTTAGCATTTTCTCAAAGCGTACTGAGTATATAAAATGCAGCAAAGTCGGCCTCAGAAATTAATTCTCCAAAATATTTTCAAACTTTAGCGTGCTCTGTCTCTTTCAAGAATTGTTCAATGGATGTCAAATTCCTTTTGCAATATTTCCATGCAAGTGAGCTTTTGATAGCGTAGTTTCAAACACCTGGCGTTTTTAGTTAGTTTATAAATCACGTCTAAAATTCACGACTTTTGTAAAAAGGTCAAAAATAGGGTGTTTTCAACCCGTTTTTGCAAAAAACTACCTTCTACAAATTCCGTTAAACCTATCTCATTAGATAGAGCATTTCTTTAAGCCCCTAGAAAAGTGAATTTAATGAGCTAACGGGGACACATAATGTCGTGGCAAGGAGGTCCGTGGGTGAGATACAATCAACCTTCATCAGCGCCACGCAACGACGAACTCCTGTAACTACACACGTGGGGTGAGATGATAGCAATCCTACGAACGCATGTATTCGCAATGACGCCGAAACAATGCAATTTGGAAGTGGTCGCCACTGGAAACGGCTTAAATATCAACAGGAGGTTCTGCCACTTCGGATTTCGTGCCTGATATTTAACAGGCTTATATTGGTACACCGATATTATATAGCGTTGATCCATGGTGACATTGCCGCTACCAATCCAAGTATGTACTTGAACTGTCAACCCCACCACCATAGGGGTCACGCCCGATAGCCATGCAATACCAACCACGGGTGGGTCTCTTGTCCTGGTTCCCAAGCCAGTAATTTTGTGTGTTCGTTGAGGTTTCAAAGCTCTTTGCGGTGGTACGTTCGAATTTAAAGATATTTATCTAATTTCGCTGGAAATGGCTATCAAAGTCATGATTAAAGTTTGATCAACTGTCTACATCTTATTATATTCACCTGTCATTTTAAACAGCACAGTCTCAGCAAATTATAATTTTCTTCCGAATGTCGTCACGGAAGGAGCAGGGAGCATGCTGACGAGGTGTTGATCCGGAACCCAGCAGGTATACTATCTTCTTTCGGGCCAATAAAATTATTCAGCAGGACCTCGATAATGCATAAATGTTATCAATGCGTCATTTTGGTCACTCGTTACTTCAACAACAATGCCGATCCACCATTCACTCTCGTAGACGCAGGAAACATAGCAACCAGGGAATATTTTACGTAATTTCAAAGACACTTTGGTTGAGTGACAAAGGTTAGCGACGAAATTGATGTAGTCATTTAACACTTTACTGACTTGAATTGAGAGTGAATTGTACGGAATAAATTGGTGATATAGTGAAGTTTCAGAAATCGTTCTGCCTTTCTTTCATCTTTGTTCTTGGAACTTTATACTGTCTTCAATAAGTTCTTTTGAAACGTATATATATTGTATTCCGCGTACGTCGTTTTGGTCGCAAAAGTTTAAACACTCCTCACTCAAACCCAACCTGTCACCTACTACTACTCACCCAAAGTTTCTTCTTGATTGTATCTCACCCACGGACCTCCTTGCCACGACATTATGTGTCCCCGTTAGCTCATTAAATTCACTTTTCTAGGGGCTTAAAGAAATGCTCTATCTAATGAGATAGGTTTAACGGAATTTGTAGAAGGTAGTTTTTTGCAAAAACGGGTTGAAAACACCCTATTTTTGACCTTTTTACAAAAGTCGTGAATTTTAGACGTGATTTATAAACTAACTAAAAACGCCAGGTGTTTGAAACTACGCTATCAAAAGCTCACTTGCATGGAAATATTGCAAAAGGAATTTGACATCCATTGAACAATTCTTGAAAGAGACAGAGCACGCTAAAGTTTGAAAATATTTTGGAGAATTAATTTCTGAGGCCGACTTTGCTGCATTTTATATACTCAGTACGCTTTGAGAAAATGCTAAAATAATTTTCATTTAACAGAGCACTAAAAGTTGTACAATTATAGGTACGTATCATTTGTTTAGGCAAAAAGGCTAAAGAGATATCATGTCTCAAATTTGCGAACATTTCATAGAAATGTGTCAGGTGGTCGTGACATGGGGTCATACAAACGGCTATATCTCCAAAAGTATTTCACTAAAGGACCTAACATTTAACACATTTTCATAAAAGGTATGTACAACTATCCATACAAAATTTCATTAAAATCCGAGATGGTCGAGCGGGGAGCCCTAGACCACTTGACGTGGAATGACCCTTAACCTAGTTACCACCGATATTTTTCTGAGCGGCTTCCACTGCCTTACCATGTTAGACTTAATGTTAGACTCCGATAAAAATATGCCTAAAGACCTCTCGATCAACGCCTGTAAGGTTATTCACTCAGCGGCAAGTGATACTCTGTAAATCTTTCATTACCACTCTAAAATGACATCACTGGAATGAATGTCAACCATGGTTATTACCAAGAGATGGGTAGGGTTGTGCAGGTTGACTTATTCGAGGGACAAAGGAAAGCCGGGAAAAAACTTAATGGTAGTAAAAGTGCCCAAAGAGAAACAATTAGGCCTGAAATACTTCTTTATTATGGAGGAAGAAAAAAGGCCATCAGCCATGATTAGGGTTACCATATTTTGAAACCCTAAAATGCGGACACCCTACACGGAATTGATCAACACGCTCTTAGGACTGCCAAATGAAACATTTTTCGTTCAATTATATACTGTCAAATAGCTAATATTTCACGGCGCACCCCTGCCCCCCGCCCCCAACCCAGCCGCCATCGCCCCAACCCCAACCACCGCCGTCTGTCGCCGGCTAAAGCCCTAAATCGAAAGTACCCTAACAGATCGCTGACGGTATAATTCAATAATCGGTATAAAAATTTATACAACTATTTGGTAATACGAGATGAAAGCAAAAATCTAAAGATTTTACCTTCCAAAAATGAAAAATGCGGGCATTAGTAGAAGTCGTAAAAATGTACGCGGACGCTTCATTAGAAGTCGAAAATACGGACATGTCCGCATAAATGAGGACGTAACCCTAGCCATGATGGAATAGATGGAACTTGTATCCTGAAATGATACAACCCTACTGGTAGAAATGTTTGACGGGTAAGGTTGGACTACTAGTAGGGAGAGCACTTTTTCCTTGGAGCTGACCTCGGTTTCCAAAGGGTTCATCCGTATTTAAACCCAAGATATTCAGCTACGTATGTTGTATATTTAGATTTGTATCATGAACAGGCCATGATGACAACCAGTGATGTAAATATTATGATGAGAAGAAGGGGCATTGTTGAGAGAGAGACTGAGATGAAAGTTTGGAATAAATCTAATTAAGAAAACTACATTAAAATAACTGTCTCAACAATACAACATAGACGAGCGTTAAATACACTGTGCTACTAAGCATTAATCCGACTACGATCATTTTAATTCTAAGCCTCGCTGCATTCAGGAGCAAGACCATTTTTGGGCACTTAGGCGTATTCACGCATGAGGTTCCTTGGGGTGGTTTAAGATTCAGTCGCCCATTAATTATAATTGGCTTCAGAGATTCCCAGTAAGAGGCACAGAAAAAAATAGTTAATGCTAGAACATGGAGTATTATGCTACATAGTACCGGAATCTCAGGATAGAGGATGGACGCAGATAGCAAAGTTTAGGAAGGTGAAGGATGAGAAGAGCGTACAAGGTAAGTAGACGAAAGAGGGAGAAAAACAAAAAAAAACAAATAGCAATAAGAGAATGCGTCGGGTAGAATTTAAAAAAGCAAAGAGAGAGGTAAGTTTAAGAAACCAAGAGAACCTATGAGACTGTCGGCTACGACTGAATGATTGCCGATGCCAGATAAACAGGGAGATGGGAGCTCAAAATTATTTAAATAGAATCAGAAGGCAAATGAGTAGTGCCTTTATTACCACTTGGGACCTACTTGGGCTGTATCTTGAAGAAAAATATACGAAACACGAAGTTAACGAGGAGAAAAATCATTATGGAAAAAGGGATAATAGCGGACAGGACAAAACTGACAGCAGGTACCCTGATCTATGGCAATAATGCAAAATGTGTATTATTAATTTTGTATCACCTATGTATTCAATGATATGATATATTCCTTGTAATTGAAGGTCTGTCTCTAAATTATGTACACCAATTATGTTCCTAAGGGACATTTTGTCCAATAATAATAAATCTCATTTCATTTCATCTAAGATTATGAGAAAAGTTCAAAGAAAATTTTGACCTCGACCATGGAGAGCAGTGAAATGTGAGCTCTGGGGAGATAGGATGACAACAGATCAGATAGAGAGAGAGATGGACGTAGAGAAGGATAGATGAAGAAGTAGTTATAAATGAAATTATTGTAGACGAAGATCAAAGTTTCTGCAAAAGATAATAAACAGAGAATCTTGATGAAACAAGTGAATAGAGGAGAGGGTGTTTGAAAACATTTAATGAGGGTATAATGCTATTGAGCGCTTTGCTTTACTAGAATTATACTCTCATTAGGCAAAGGATAGGCATGTTGGACGGGATTAAGAGCGAAGGGAGTCTGCTAAGCTATAGAGGAGAGTTGGGTCAGAAATAGTGAATGAAGCTGAAAAAAAAGTAGAAATGCTCCAGTAAGCCTGCCTAAACCAGTATTATACTGTGAATTATAGAAGAGAAGGTACATGGATAGCTGATTAGGGAACTAGGAGTAAAAGCTGGTAAGCTTTACTGAGGTAAATTCTTTAGGAATCCTAACGTTTACAAAGACCGTTCATGGACTTGGCCCAACGAGCGAAAGTCCTATAAATAATTATTTGATGAGCGCACGGTGAAATTCATCACAATCGAAGCACGGATAATGGGAAAGCCTCATTAAATTCTTATTGCTGTGGTCATTAGTTTTACGATAGTAAAACGAGTGAGTGCTCTGTTAATGAACACTACCTATTACTTACTGCCTTAAAATTGGGACACTTGTATCTACGCCAAATTTCTTCTGGGGTCCAGATATTCGAATCACACCAGATTAGACGTGGAAACGCAACATCTCCAGAGCAGGTGCTCCTATCGGAGCTGAAGGTTCAGCGAATGTCACCAGGACTTTTTTTTTAAGCGGCTCGACTCGGGTAAAACCTGAGGAAAGCAGTGAATGCGGCCCGTTCCACAGCCTTCCAGTCCGAATGGACGCGCGGAAATTTCAAAAGGTTTCGGCCCTTCTGTGTATCTACTCGACCTATACCTACGGGTTAGCGATTTCATTATTCAAGGGCGCCTTTCCCTTATCTCCCGTGGGGAAACAGGGTACTGCGCGGGGGTAGGGGGCCTGAAAAGGCTGCCCTCCGCCTTAATCCCTTAAAACCTCCCCACCGAATATCCTTCCCCCAACGGCGCCCACCACCGACGTCCGAGCCGATAGGGGCTGGGGGCGCGCACCCCGACATCCTGCCGCCGCCTCCCACAGAATCCTTTCCCCCCCCCCCATCGGGTCTCCCACCCGAAAACCGCAACTTCATACCCGATTCTCACACCTTCCTTGCTTCTTTCCCCCTTACCAATTCCCCCTCTCTCAATTTTTGTATGTTGCCATCCCCCCCAACCTCACTCTCAGTCCACAAATTCTTCCCGAGAATCCCAACGATACGCTAGCATTGCGACACGAGAGACTGCCGCGGCATTAAAAACAAAACCTAAATAAAATGAGCGCAATACATACATGAATTAATTAGCGATTCCATATCTCCAGCTTCCTAAAGTTGAATCATCGAATGAAATTCGATGAACATTGTTGTTCTTTATACATTTGAATCGATGAACATTGTTGTTCTTTATACATTAGGAACTATGTAATTTATACAGAACATTATAAAATTTCTAGATCTTCTGGAAGAGTTTCAGGTTTTTGCCGGGTCTTTATTTGTTTGCTTCGAGCTTTCGCTGTCATTGCAGGTGGTATCATTAGGAAGCTGCAACTAAAACAAATACTTTAAGGAAACAAATGAAGACGCAGCAGAAACAGAAAGCTCTCACAGAAGAATAACATCGCTGCGAAAATCTTCAGATTTCAAATTTTCAGAACTCGATGTGTCTTAAATATGAAACACTTCAAAATCCTACAGCACATAGACTTATCGGAGTTGAAATATAAACGCGTAATGTGTGTTTAAATATGCTGGTTAATTTCGATTCACTGATTTGATGTATCTTGGTCGTTAGTAGATAGGCCCTGTCATCCAAAAGTCGCTGTCTCGAATCCTTCAGGAATAGACATTGTGTCTGTACCCTGATTAGCGTCTTAGATGTCACGGTTCACCGTTATCACCGTTCAATGCAAATGCATAAATTTAAGTGCATAAAACCAAAGATTAATCCTTCAACTCTCCATATCGTTCACTTATAGGTACAGTTTAAGCCTCCAATTCTGTTTAAGTCAAAATACGATACACAGATTACTACTAAACTTGTGAAATGATCTAATTAATTTTGGTAAATGAAGGATTGTGGCGATGAAATGAATATCAATAAGAAATGTTAGCAGCTAATTTAAGTGATTCCATACACAACCACCTTTTACATCTTGTCTTTTACGTTTCTCTCTTGTTCATAAATTTCGTCGTACTTCTCTCTCCGTCCTAAGATAGCTAAAATTTACCTTTCTGGGAATCGCTTACACCACATTCAACACTGACTACCTCGAGTCTCTCAATTTAACTACCCCAAATATCATATGATTGCTGGGATATTCGACCCTTGTTCATTTTCCAAACACGACCATACCAGCGCAGTGTAACTATTACATACAAGTTCATAAGGAGAACATTTTATGGCCATCATGACTAATCTATCCCTTAAACTGCAAAGATAAATTGAGATAGAAAAGAGAATAAGTATAACAAACAAAATATTCTCAGGGAAATTTACACACTAGTAATATATTTACGAATTGGTTTAAAAAGCGCAAAAAAGAATAAATCGTTTCCACCCGGAGAAACTACTCCGCCGAAGTTTCCACCTCGCATAATTTCCCTTTCGCTCCACAGGCCGCTCTCAAGGTAATCCCTTTTGCATATCATGAATACATATTCGTATACTCTCCGAATTTCCTTTCCTTCACATTCTCCTAATGTTTATAAAGCCTGTACGACCATCTGGGGCGAGCTTAACATTCAGCGGATATCGTCATCATCCCCTTCATCCTCCTCTTGCATATCCTCTAACACCGCCTTCAGCATGAACTCTCGACATTCGCAGGTGCTTGAACCGCGGTTCCAACCGTAGGGTCAACGTGCGTTCTTTCGGCTAGCTGGGCCGCCTAAAAACTCAAATTCCCATTGGGAAGTGACCGACCGCGGTTTTCGACTACGGTACCTACAGCAAACTGTAATTGGTCGACAAAGGTATGAGGAATATTCTATGTACAAGTTTTACCACCAGCTGACTTGCAGATGTGAATGGTGATCACAATGCATTGTATGGAAAAGTAGTAGGAAAAGGGTGGTATAAATACATGCTTTAGCAGTATATTCGAGCGTACATATACATTTAAGTATGGATATCCATGGTAGCCAGGAAAACAACATACTTACTTTAATTTATCTAATTTTATCAGGTAAATTATTTGAAACGCTCGCTCAGTAATGGTAGAAAATTCAAATTTTGAATTAAATAATCATTTTTCATCAGGGAAATTATGATCAATTAAAATGCAATCAGTAATTGATTTCACTCAGAACTTCCCATGGACAAACGTGGTTCATGTTTTACGAAGTTATAAGAGCAAAATCTTTATTAATCACGTTTCCGACTTCTTTTCCAAAATCTTATGTCCACTTCACGATAAGTAAAGGGGACCATAGATACCATAATGCTAGTTCTTTCAACAATGGGCGCATTCAGGGGACGTAGCGCTCCGGGAGCGGTGGAGCGTACCGCTACCTAGCATGTGCTCAGATCCTCTGAATGGAAAAGAAGGTTGAGCGCTACAGTGGAACTTTTGAATCGTAGAGTCTCTTTCCGTTCGTAGATTTCTGATCGGAGATAATTGATGCAACGGACTCATAGTGGTTTAATAAAGTTCAATTACCCTCCTATGATTAGTAAGCTCAATGGCAGATTGTGTGTCATTCTCGCTATCATCGTCGAGAGTATTTATTATTTCCAAAAAGAATGGAAACTGTGAGGAATGAGAGTAATAAAGCTAGAACGTACTCCATTGATGCAACACTAAATGCTTCAGCCATATATATATTTAAGGGTATACTGGCCTTAATTAAGGAATAGCGGAAACTTCTTTTAAAAATTACTCTTGTTATGCGTTGAATATATTACTTGTAATGAGTGCTTTCTAATGTGGATTCTCAAGGTGGAGAAAACCTAATGCTAACGTCTCAAACATCGAGGAATTCCCTTCCAATAATATTTCAGGAATGGATATGCTAGCTAGGGGGCGGTACGCATAATCGTTTTTGTGTTGCCCTACGGTGATATTATACCTTTGACGTTATTGCATGCGATGTTAAAAGACAACTTTATTAATTTGCTGTTCCAATCCCTCGTCATGGAAAATGTGGACGTGTTCGACTTTTTCTTTTCCAGAAAGCTCTCCGTCTTATTTGCGCTCTTAAGCAACGTTAGATATTATAATATATAATATTATTATAATAACGCTATGTTTTTCATAAGAGTATGGATAGAAAAACAAGTCTCGAGACGATCGTTACCTTAGCCAATAGCCCAACAAAAGCAGCCCACAAGCATGCATGCATGATCATTGAGAACCGTTTCGGTTAAATATTCTTATAATTCTCTCGCATACAATTCACATTGATAGTTTTCTTTCATAATCGTACACCTTCATCGATAGACACAAATTTATGGGCATACAATATACATCACTGTCGAGACGTTACGAAACTGTTACGTTCGCTGATCCAATTGTGTATTATTTTCCAAGTCCTAATCAGTACCTATAAATACACACAAAACGTTGACAAGGGAGGTACGTGTAGTTTATTTTATTTATGACAAACATATCAATAATACCATGAAAATTTATTAATTACCATGAGTTTTACACTAATTCTAGCTAACTTTTGCGATGAATGAGAGACGGAGATCAATTAAGTCAACCATGTTTGCATCGAAAGTGTATTATATTAATCGTATTCGAAGATAAATGTGAATCACATTCAGGAAGATAATTTATTGAATACATATTTTCATACACCAGATCAGACAATGCAAGCAAGGATGATTCATGCGATGATACCAGCGCCGAGTATAGTACTAGCATTCGAAAAATCGCGCCCGGTCACCGAGCGCTCAGTGTAGGTAGCAGCCCAAAAGACCGCTCCGAAAAATGGCCGACCGCTCCGACGGAGAAGCTACGTAGCGGTCGCATTCAGGGGGAATTCCTGGAATTTTGGCTGAGCGCTCCCGGAGCGGTCCGTCCCCTGAATGCGCCCAACACTACTTTCACATGGAGTTTCCGCTAAATATCATAGGGAGAAACATGCATATATTGATTTGATACACTCTGACTGATGTTCTCCTCGCAGTATTCCTCACCCGGAGACCCAATTGTGGGACTATTTTACCTCAAGAATATTTTACCGGGAGGAATACTATCACGTGATGCATTGGTGAATGCAAGGCTGCATCTTCTATGGAGATTAATTTGGTGGTTTCCCGTTGACTTTCACATCGCAGTACTCCAGCCGATTCCATTATTTTCTCTCTCGCCTGAAGCTGTGACAGTTGATACTGGACCAACCGTCTTGATCTGCGCCATCAGTTCCTTCTGCTAATCCTACTGCCTCTCAACAGAGGAGCTAAGTAGCATATATTGTGTAGAAAATTCTTGTTGTATCATTACAGAAATATTGGATAATTTTTTTCCAATAATACATTTTTCCAAAAACAGAAAAATATTTCCCGTCACCGTACTGTGAACCAGTGACCTACAGACTGACCCTGGCCGCGCAGACAGCAAGTAATAATACTTTCTCATGACAAGCGCAATTGTTTTACATGAAAGTGAAAAAAGAATTATTGATTTTATCCTATTTTGACCCTTGTCTTTTTGCTTTAGACTTGAAATTCCGTTTTTAAATAATATTCAGTGCCATGAATGGAACTCAGTTATGCGCTCTCAGTTCGAAAAAATGTGAGCATTTTGAAACTGACCCCCCCCACGAAAACCACTCTCTCTCTCTCTCTCTCTCTGAAACAAGGTCAACAGATTTCGCCCGCAGTCCGCGAAAATCTCTCAATCCACGAGAGAGGTGAACGGATAGGTTGAAAACACACAAATGCTCTAATCCGTCTCCCAACTCGGAGACGAAGCGACGCAAATTGCAAAGCGCGAAATAATAAAAATATTTCACTCAATATTTTATTCGACACGGGAGAAGGGTGTGTTTTGCGCCGTTATTTGGAAGGGGATCGGCGCCGCGTGAGTGAACGAGGAGATATAATCTCGTTTTCTATGTTTTATGCACGGAAGCGTCTCCTCCAATGCCATGATATTCGGCCACGGATTCTGGTTGTCAAGGGTGAAACAAAAACGTTCCAGGCGCTTAACGCGTCGATCGGAAGATTGGAGAAAAGGGAAGAAATGATGGAAGTAAATTCCACGTATTTGATTTAAACGACTGTTGCCTTTTGCAGGTATAAAACCGTGTAGTTTGACTGTTTCCTACAAAGTTCGCTGGAGCTCACGAACCACTGACACTCTTTTGCTTAGAAATAACAGTATTCTTTCCACCGTATTGTCTTATGGAACTCTCTATACTGCCTGTTATCTTTTCCTCAAACTAAATCTAACATTGGCTCTTCCATTAAGTCAGTCGTATTCCACTCTTTCATGAAGAAAAATTTCTCTAATCCCCAATCAAATAGTCCCTTAATTCGCCTTCCTCTCTATTCACTGTGTTCCCTGGATCATTAGACGCCCTTATTTACCCGTAAAAACCCAAAAAAATCACTTTGCGTTCAATATGGCCAAAACCAAGGTCAGATTTTTACGAAAGACCTCCTTATTGAAATATGCACGAGAGGAAAAAGAACCTAAGTACTAATCATGAATATGTATGTATATTTATGGTACTCATAATCACGAAGGCATTCCGGATCACGCTATGACGCCATATTTGTGCCGGCATTCGGTAAATGATCGCTTTCTAATTCATCGTAAACAATATCGAAGGATTACATAAAGGGTATTTATTTATTTTTCAATTCTGTGACAAACTAGGATGCGTCTTACATGACCTGGAAGCTGGAAAATACAATAGCTTATTGCAAACACCAAAGACCCTCTACGGTTATTCTAATCGCGATATCAAGTGTTCCTTAAGACTTGGTTGCTCTCTAATTTTAGGAGGCGACCGACAACTGAAGTCATTAGTGCCACAAAGGATAGCTGGGTAGGATGGCAAGTGGAATTTTCTTGGAGGGAGGGTGCAGAAACCCGACGTCGGTATTAGCCTACTCTTAACTAAAGGCACTAATGGGTCCACACATTAAGGCCCCATCCGACGGTCGGAGTGATATACTTTAAGTACTATCCTCATGGCACACAAGTAAGGATCGAGAAGCCATTGAAAAACCTCCGCTTCTGCCAACCTCTAGCTACCATAGCATATCGATACCCCTCTTTATGGCTTTTCTGAATAGCCCAGCTATTCTATCGTGCATGGGGGAACCACTTATGAAGTCGCAATAGCTGCCGATGTTTCGAAGAACGACTTGTTCCTCATCGTCAGGGCTTCTGAACGCCGCTTGAGTCAAATTTTGCCGTTATTTATACCCAACAATCTGGATCAGGTTACTCCTGATTAGTTCATTTGTCTGATTGACCGTTGACTGATACTCTCATCTTCCCTTAAATAAAAATAAATTTTCATCAAGACACTCGTTTTCAATCAATTAGTGCCTGGAATCCTATCATCAACTGCATTAAAAATGAAACGGTAAATCAGACAAACAAACCATTCAGGAGTCAACTGATCCGGATTGTTGGGTATAAACTAAATAACGGCCAAATTTAACCCGTGAGGCATTCAGAAGCCCTGATGATGAGGAACAAGTCGCTCTTCGAAGCTTCGGCAGATATAAAGCCCACATCCTGGTGGAATACCCCTGAAACATTTATATAAGGGAAGAATGGTTGAAGTGAACGGAGAGAGGAGGGCCGGGAGGAATTTGGAAGTGGTTTTGGATATACTTGTAAAACTGTTCCCTCATGATAGCATAAAGTGCCGAAATCTTGTTCGGTCGTTCATAAAAGTGTGGAAATTTTACCTGAGTTTCTCTATCTTCAAGACTGGGTTTATATAGTTTCCATAAATCCAATGCCAATACATTATTATAACTGGTCGCGTTGTAAGGTGCCTGAGAATAAAGGTTTCCTGGACCAGGAATCAAATCACGAACCTTCGGCTTTTCAGGCAGATTCTCAGGCCCCTACGCTATCCAAGCTTTCTATTTCCGCACCGAAAACTGGAAAACGCCTGGAAATTTGTAAATTAGCGGTTCTATTCTAGATCTAGTAAACTATTTTCCTGAGAGAATTTCGAACCCGGAATTTCCAACCATTCTCTACCCTTTCTTGCGGCAGATTCAAAACCTCCTAAGATCTGCAGAAATTCGTCTTCACTACCCCCCATGTCACGCAAATTATCCGATTCACAGAGGTGCAAAGTGTCTTAGTAAATTTTAAAGCTCTGAAAGCAACCCTACCGAGAAATTGTCTATAAAGTGAGCAATAACCCGGTGGTAATTAAGGCTGCCGATAATCTTGCATTCATTCAAACTCATTGATGTGTCATTAGTATTAACCCCAGTAACCCACCAAAAGAGTTATCTCCTGTTGATCACAAAATCCAAGGCGTGTTACCTACTTGTTTTCACTCTAAACCACACCTCCCCGAGCTGGAATCAGGTTTAAGTGTGTACCAACTTAATTGCAGTTCAAATATCCTTCCGATCGCAACACATGTGATCACCAGCTAAGGTTAACGTATCATACCTCTTTAGCACGATCCCCGGAGAGGATATTCTCGGACAAACAATGGCATATTTCAATAAAATAAAAGCCAGCTGTCCTCGGATCTATTGTTTACGAACCGAGTTTACTAGTACCTATGGCAAAAAAATTTACAACAGTGCTAATTCCTTTTCGGTCATCACTTAGAATGTCTCCCGGATCAAAAGTATTTGATGTATCAAAGGAAAGCTCCTTACATACCGGGTGGGGCCACGGAACGATTACAGGCGTTTACGGATTATGGATTATTACACCAAATAAATTTCTAATTGGAAATAACATCCTCATCATTATTTTTAGTCCGGAGGAAAACATTGAGACTAATTAATATTACGTGGCATAGAAAAATGCAATAAGCTTAATTAATTTCCTCGACGGAATCGCGGAGAATTCCATTTTTTTCCAGAAAGTTCGGAAGAATCCTTTTTTATTATCAGAGAAGAAATTAAGAAGCCCTTCGAAGAATGCAGGAAAAGAGGAATTCAATGGAAGACTCATTTATGAAGAGTAAGAAAGCTAATTGGGCAAATTTTGCATCACAATGGCTACTACTTCCATTGATGAATATGGGAAATAAACAATGACTAGAATAATTAAAGAGGACAGCAGCGGATTAATTACGAAATACTAGCGATAAGACTATGAATGCAAGAAGAGATTTACCACGATAACACTACCTACGAGATTTCAACAAAACGATCTATACATATTACGATTTCAATAGATTCTGTCTGTCTGTCTGTCTGTCACGCCTGTTTTAAGGACTTTCAGTTTACCTAGGAAGTTGCAGTATGGCACGAATACAGATCCTGACCTAAAACCGACCGGAAAACAGCGAAAACCCCTAAAAACAATTTAAAGAAGCTGATTATTCCTCATATTGCTCACTATTAGGCCATTTTTAGGGTTTCTTTTTTGTTATTATAGAACACTTTCACTCAACTTATAGGGTTGATATTTACATTATTGGATACATAAAATAATGCGGAAGCTTTCAAAAATATATTAAAATCAGTAAAAAAATTTAAAGAAGTTGGTTTAAGGTTAAAACCATGACTGTCGAATGGCAAAAACAATATAGTTTTTAAATATTGCATTCTATTTTTCTTTATATTTTGCTTTCGTTTGAAATTTGTGATTTTTACTCCAAAATAATTCATTTTTTTATTACTTCAGCAATCTATCTATACTAATACATATATTAAAATGTTGTTGTTTGCCTGTATGTTCGTTACTCTTCTCCTCGAAGACTACTAATCCGAATGACATGAATTACTCTCTCATACATACTAAGGAGAGCTATAGATTATATAAAAAAGGCGTCAGGGCCACAAGGGCCCCTGGTCGCTCAATACGGGCCCCTTTATTTTAATACCATAATATAAGCATCGGAACCTGTGAAGAGGAATTTTCTTTTTTTTTAATTACTTGCAATTAAGATATATAGGGTTAAAATTTTCACTGACAGATCGCAGAAAAAAATGAAATATTTAATTTTTGCAATCCATTTGGTCATACACTTCCTTTTTCATTAAAAATTAGGTTTTCAATTCCAAATTTATCAATTTTTCTCTGATTTCAACAGTAGAATATTTCCTTGGTAATTAATTTTCCTTGATTCTTATAATTAGGGCCCATCGGTATGCTTAATATGTAATCAATTACTACGTAAAGTTTTTCACGCTGCTATAAACCTACGTACCACACCTATTAAACTTTAATACAGTCCTAGAGCTCAAGAGCGTTAGTTGGGGTTCCAATGGGCTCTAAGTCCCTAAATCACTGTTTTTTATTTAGCCTCGGAATGAATGCAGTTATGAGCCGTTTATCTTGACATTTTGCGCGTAGGTACATGATTGTTCTTTCAAATAAAAATTTAAGAAGTCTCTGTTGGCACTGGAAAAAATTGTCGCTTAAACTCACCTAAGGGGAAAATATTCTCGAATATTTTGGCGATCTTCCCCACGCCCCCCACGCGAAACTGGAATACATTTTTAGTTTTAATGTTTTCAAAATTATCAATTTCAGTGAAGTAGCTTAGTACAATGCATCTTTAAGAGACAAAACGGACGATTTCCACTTAATAAAAAAATAAGATGAGAAATGAGAAGTCGGGCTCTTTTTTGAATGATTAGGACTACTATATTATTTGTTACCATTACCTCTCCCGTTGAGAATTGGGAGGGCATTTCTGCTATATTCTATAATCTCCTTGGAAACCTCAGCAATAGCTTTAAATTTAAACTTATGACTGAGGCCTTCATGACTTAGACTACGTGATCAATATGAGAATTACAGTGAGGTTTCATTAGGAGTATTTCTCAACCCATACTTTCCATGGGTGGTTAATGAATGATATATGGTATCCTAAATGGTATATGCTTAAATTTTTCCTCCTCCGGTTAATTTTATCTTCTCATAGTCCTTGCGTATATAATGCTCGATGCTATTTAACTACTGAACTATGTAAGCACCCTCCCATAATTATCTTTTTTATTTCTTCTTTTGTTAAATAACATGCAAAGAGAATTATAATTATATTTTCTAGCACATATGGCTAACCATTTTTCATCAATTCGAAGAAATTAAATTAATAGTACTATGGCTGGAATGGGATCCGATATTAGCTCAATAGGTGCATCGCGTAACTTCAGCACGCAATAAATGTTATGCTTTTAAGTCTTTTCAATGATTGAAGTTTTTGCTATGCTTCCAGGAAATATAAGGAAAGTAGTGACATTTCGGTAACAGTTACACCAAGAGATTCACTGACAGAAATCCATCTATAGCAGTCAAACCTGCAGGAGCTAAATTGTTCAAATGAATTCCAGCTCAAACTCCTCACTCATTTTTTTATAAATAAAAGCTCTCGTTGATAATATCAATTGTAATTATCAATTAATTTCACTAACCATAAATGCACCACAAGCAAACTTTATGAAGCAACTGCAAACTCAATATTCAGTATTTTTAACAAATCGAAAATCAAACCATCATTTTCCTTTGAAATATTACCTGATTCTACCAAACAGATACAGTTATCATCTTGAATATGGCATTACACAACATAGTTTACACAAAATAAAAAATCCTCTTGGAATCGATTTTTAAAATCTAACTATAGGAAATTTATACCATGTGAGATCATAGCATACACTGTAACACCTAAGCACGATTAAAAAACATTTTATAACCAATCTTTAGAAGAAAACGGATCATTAGTTACTTTTTGGTACTTACATTCTTTTTCAATTGACTTTTGAAAATGTACATGAAAATTACTTGTTCATAATATAATCTCGAAACTCAGTTTTAATAACTACCAACATTCCACTAAAATCGCGGCTCCATCAAAGTGCCTTATCAGTTAGACCATAAAAATCACTGAAACTGAGATCATAGTAACTGTAGGTTAATTCAAAAACTTAATTTTTCAAGGTGTTATATTTTTAGTTATAATAAGCACCAAGAAAAAAGTAATCGATGATAAAATAAGTACACACAAAATTTACTATAAATTAATCGTCTTACAGGGATAGAAATAACAAAAAAAACTGCTGCAACAATTTCGGTTGGGGATGCCATTAGCGTCGAAAAGTATTCCGACCACACCTCCATTTCAAGTCTTCCTGGAGCTAGGCGAAGCGCATAAAATCTCATTTCCTGTATTTAACTCCTGTTTTTTCACCAAACCCGGTTTAAATACATAGCTGACGAAGCTCTCCAGAGCCTTTATTCGGAACCGATGAAAAACTTCCCGGTCCCACGGATCGTAATTCTGATTTGGTGCCTAGCAATTAAATATGAGGCCAAACAATTGCCCGACAGCTAAAGGGACCCTTTCTATGTAATCAAGCACACATACATATATATACATACATTCACACACAAGCGAGTGGGTGTATAAGCTATATATGTACATATAATCTCACAAACACATTCGCACGTATATGTATGCGTGTGCTACAGCAAGCCAATCGATAAATCCGCTTAATCCTCCCAGAGTAAACACTTTCAACAACTCATCGGTGGCTCAGCCGATTCATTGGGATTGGAAGGGAGTTACAGAGAAGAGGGGGCGGGTTTAGAGCCCAAGGATGAAGGATATCGGGGTCGCTACAGCCGATCCCCCTCCCCTCTTCCAGGGTTTATGCTTGCTAATTCTGAAATCCTGCAAACTGAAAACCATTTCCAATCGGTCGGAAGAGTGAACGAAGGATCCGACGGATAGGGTTTCTATATGCCACTGGGACTTTTCAATCGAGAAAGGCCGGGAAGGGAAATGGAAAAGAAAAGCCTCTCTCCTGCCTTGAATTTTCTTTAAGACTCATTCCCGGAGAGGTTCAGATAAGAACGGCCGCGAGTGAGTGGGCACTCTCACGGACTTTATAACTCGGTGAAGTCAAAAGAGAACTTAGATGTGCATCATGGCCCACGATGAATGGAGGTAGAATAAAAGAGGTCGCTGAAATTGGAGAGTGTAAAAGGGGGAGCCTATTGCACCTTCTACTAAGAAAATGCTATTTCTACCGTTTTCACTGCTCCCTACGTCGAATTTAAACTGCGAATTGAATTGAAGATTCTGAACGTTTGGAACACAGTTTATAAACACAGCCTCACCTACAGTTCGGAAAAAAGGATATACATAATTTCAGTGAATTATGAAGATAAAATAGAGATAACAAGTTAAGAAAGACGCTTAGGTCCGGTTTCATAATGTATGGTTATCGTAAACCGAAAATGACATATCCATCTTTGACTGAATTTAACTGAGAGTTAAGTTTTTGTATATCACATCAGAAAGTCTGCTCTTTGATGCGAGCGTCATTGATGGGCGATAATATTTACTTCGGTTTCCATATCGATAAAATACTAAACCAGAGATTATTACACCGGGCCTTAATGAAACCTCTGGGGTGCAGAAGTGACAAACTTATTATTAACATACTAATATATGAAATACTCTAGGAAACAACAATGGAAAGAGAAATGAATGGGAAGAATAACAGTGGTAAATTACTTAAAGTCATAAAGTAAAATTCTTTGATGTGGTATTTCAATAGGCGATGAAATAAATTTATTATGAAAATTTTCCTCCCAGTTCACCAGACAAAAATATAGGTTTATAGGAAAATAGATAGAAAAATATTGATCGACTTAGATTTAACCTGCATTAATCGAATTAGGAAAGACATTTGAAACGATTCCCTGATGTGAAAGTCATCAAATAATTTGAAGTAAACGAGTTCACGAAAGATTGATGACGCTCGATGTATTGCTTTGATATTTTAATAACTGAATTTCATTTAAATTCGCTTCCAATGCAAATAATTGGGACGTCTATTTTCCAGGTAGGAGTACTAGACCACTACATGACTCAACGTTTCAGATGGCTCGAGGAAATGGACAAATTAGAAGGCTGCCAGAAAATTAGGAGAACAAACTGTGTTTTCAAGGAAGAATACCGAAAGTAATATCGACACGATATGAATATCGGAACTACTGCGGAATATTAACCATTCAAGAGATGGAATATTGCTATGATAATTTAACTGACACTTTTTTCTCCAAGAACTATTATCTCTAAGAATTTTCTTTTTTTAACTTAAAATTTTTATTTTTTTAATTATTTACTACATATTTAACTTTAATATGTTCGGTCAGAAATGATTTTTCCCTTAAGTATCGGCGTTGAAAGTTTAAAAAACTCGTGAATCAGAATGATTTTGGGTCACGATCACTCCAGGAAAGCAATAGCGGTGGAATATCGTGAAAAGTATTCCAGGAACACTTCGGACGCATCGCATTGTTACAGTGCCATATCATGAAAATGAGTGAACTAATTAAAAGCAAAAACAGACATTTATTTAACTTGTGCTGTACAGATATATTCTAGATGAATTAAAAAGTAAACTAACTCAGAAAAAGCGCCCCAAACTGTAATTTCTCTTCAATGGTTCGGCTGGAGATACATCCGATTTTTCTTGAGTTTCAGTGTGCAAAATTTCTGCCCGTAAATTCGGTTAGTAACTGAAGGACTTACCCAAGCAGCAACGTTTTATTGTGAGGTTAATATAAGGCAGTGGTAAAATACGTCATAGATTAGCTCCACTAACGTAAGAAATAAAAATCTCCACTGATTTCAGAAAATCATACAAAAATTCAATTAGTGGAGGAGTGCAAATATTCCACAGTATGGTCAGGTATTTTAACCAACCAGGTCAAGTCAGGTGGCAATAATTTGACCCTGATGATCATTGATATTTAATGATCCCGCACAGGTGTCTTTGCGCAAGTGGAGAACTCGGGAGGTAAAGGAGCAAAATTGGAGGTGAAATTTGCATTTAACAATCATCCAATCTATAACATACGTCTAGAAAAGCAAAAATTTAGTTTATAACATAATATGAAAGTAACAATGTATGATACATCAGAGCCATATAATGGGGGTAGGAGCGTAAGTGTTATGACACAAATTTTATATGTGTAATATTAATGCACGAATTACCTCAGCAGCGCTTCTCAGCAGCGCTGCCGTTGGCTAATAATGGGGTAGAATGAAAGTGTTCACACAGGGCTACAGCCACTGGATGGAAGCGCCACAAACGCAGCGCCACTAACCAACCACTTAGAAGCGCTTCTGTGTGGCCTCGTGTGAACCCGGCCTTAGACTATAACATTGAATATATACAGTAGGTTTTGAAATTTCCCAAAAGCGTTTAAATTGAACATTTCTTTTTCTTTAGATGAAGTGGACGAAAGGGTCATCCAGTGACTCGTTTATTATTTTGTCCTCAGTTAAGTAATACGCTCAAAATTGTACCCCATAGAGGTTAAGTGCCTATTAGCCCATTTATTTTAACTACACCCGCTTGATAATTCTCTAAACCTAGTTATAAGGTAAACTTCGGGAAAATTAAAAGCGATCGCTAATGACGTTGCAAGGACTCTTTTGATTACGGAAAATAATATATTTCATCAACCTCCAGCTAACTATCATACACCGCTTTCATTTCGCGTTTACCTCCATCAAATATTTTCGATATAGGTACCGTAATTGAATTCGCTCGCTCTACTGATCCCTTGCCGCTTAGCTCCTGCAGGTTGCTTCCTTTATTTCCCCCATATTCCGCTATTTTCACACTCATCTATTTCCTTTTCTTCAAAATCCAAGATATTTTTAGATGCACGATGACTGCAACACCGCACTATACAGCAGAGTGCCACCATTCGCTCTGTAATATCTCTAGTCTTATGCTATTCTTAACTCTAGCCTGACGTACGTTTAAGAAGTCTCATAGTAATATTATTAAAGTTGAACACTTCTTATGGATGGGGGTAATCACGCGACACCCGACTCCCGAGCGGATAGAGAAGACGGAAAGAGCGATTGAGGAGACGATAGAGCCTGTTTGTATGCTTGTGCGTATTGATAAAGTAGAATGCCGAACTTGCATATCCTATTTTAGTTATCACAAACCTATTGTAACAGTTGTCGAAAATGATGATTCAGAAGAAAATATTTTGTCATTTTTAATTTTATAATGTAATATCATACGAATGTTTTAAGTCTGCGTGTATTTCATGTAATTATCATCATTTTATAGATATAATTTTCATAATCATATTTTCAGCAATTTTAATTTAATTATTTATGTTTATTTATATATGTATAATAATGTATTCTCCCCAATGCCAGTTCCACTTCTGTCGACCGTCCCAAGACGGCTACACCATTTTTTGTGACCACTAACAGACCATTTTATACGTGTAAGCTATGCTATTATGGACCGGTGAGGAGGTTGGTATGGGAAGGAATATTTGTGAAACGGAAGAAGGGTAGAGCAAAACCTGACATTGGCGTTTGTCATTGCTTGAATAAAGACACCAAGGAGTACACGGTTTTTAAGTCCCTTCCTACGGACAGAGAACTCTAATTTCTCCAAATTTCATTCAATTAGGGATCAAAACTCCACAAAAATAAGACTACCTGTGCCGCATCCGAGCTCGGACCCTCAGGATGTGAGGAAAGCTAATGGGAAGACTAGGATGGGAGCCTCTAGAGACTCGATGACTACTCGTCAGGCTAAAATAAGTTGAAAAATTCAGGTCGGGCGAGTTTCAGTGTGACACGGACACACTTCCCCCGCGCTACACCTTAAAAAGTGACAGAAGTGACAAAACAACAGAGAAATATAGCCAAAAATATGGATGCTGACACTCTGACTTAATAACTGAAATTAAAAAACAGAGGAATACAATAAGGCACTCCGTCAATGAACATCACACTCTTCGTCCTTAACCTCTACCAATTTCTTTTCCTATCCCCTACCTTCTTCATGGCAGGTGTCGTATCAGGCAGTAGGTGGGGGTTGATACTCCCCCTGAAATCAACCCCCATCACACGCGCCTGAGTCGCATAAACACTGAAAAGCTGGCCTAAATATGAAAACCCTATTTGATCGGCATGAAAATTCGTGAACGGGGGGTTTTGGAGGCCGCTTATTACGAATCTGATATCAAAATTAAAATAATAGAGAAAGAAAACAAATTGGTCGATTCAATATGGCGGAATACAGAATAAGAAAAAGTGGGTAAATCGTTAAAAAAATGTACCTCTGGGGTATGATATGGTCTTTGATAGTGAATTTTATCCCAAATTTGTAAAGAATGTTAACTCCAAAGCGTTGGGAAAAATAATGAGTAATAGGTACCATATAAAAGGTATTCCTTGCCTTGGGGAATTTAAGTGACTAATAACTAAAATGAAATGGAGCCTAATAAGTCAGTGACAAAAGCTTGCAGTTTAAAAATTGCTAACTGGTAGACGTCCAAGGTTTTTATGTACATACAAATAATAACTGAAACAATTTGGTACATTTCTGAAAAGACAGGCACATTCGCAGGTTCGCAAGGTATTGCAGTATATAGATGTAGTAAAGCTGTATTCCCGGAGAATTCCAGGTCGGCGGATACCCAGTACTATTACCTGTTAAGAAGATGAGGGGAATTAATGGGCAGTTTTCAGGGAGCCCCTCGCTTTCATTTTGGGTTCACATTTTGTGTAAACCTGAAGGGGAATGGGTTGAAAGCGAATGGGTGCTCTGTATGGATGGGCCAAGTTCCAAGGCAGGAAGGTTAGCTTCGGAGGGGAAAAAAGGGGTGATGTGTCTACATTTCGGCCACGAAATGAATTTCCACGTTTCCGTCCCTAAGTCCTCTTAGCCTTCTCCCTCCTTCAGTCCCTTTTAATGGCTCTTTTAAAACTTTAATCGATGTCCCTTCCCCCTAATATGACCCACACACCCCCCTTCCTCATCATCACATCCAGGTCCTTTATGTCCCTATTCTATCCATGAGCTTCCCGCCATTTTTCATCCTTTCTTTCTTCTAACCCTTTACTTCCCCTCCTCCATACCTTTATCTCCCTTCTTCATACCTCTCAAGTACTATGCTCGCCACCCTTGCCATACCACAATTCTGGTCTGGTCACAAGACAAACTGGAGGCCCCCTCTTCTTACACACAGGTCTTTTTTTTCAAAGGGCTCATAGATGGCGTTCGTTTTACGAGTCCACATAATCAGATGCAAAATGGGGGGAGGGGTTTAAATAATAGAGGACGCTAAATAAGTGTGGGAGAGGAAGAAAAGAACTGTTATTGTTTCGTTTAATGAGTTTTCACCACGGTGCAGAGGTTTGCGAATCCTCCAAAGCTCCTAATGTAAAGTGGAAGTCGAGGGGAAAGAGCTGTGGTTTGGCTAGAGGTTCCCTATGCCGAGGTCCCGAGTTCAATTCCATGCGATGGCGTAGATTTTTCAGTTGACGTATAATCCGAACTTGGGTATCAAGAGGACGTCCAGTACAGTACTCTGTCCGTCGGATAGGACGTTGAGCTGGAGACCTCTTGACGCCTTTCGTGGAGAGAGGAGGCCAACGCCGACGCTTGGTTTCTCTCCACCCTTCCTCAGTTCCCATTCTATTGCATTATACTAGCCTAAATGTCCGTCAGATAGGACGTAAAACCGTGGATCATGGCGCCAACAGTTTAGAATATATTACTACGGGGTCGAGTTTCTCTCCACCGTTTCTCCATTCCCAAAACAATCCATTCCTTCTACTAATTCTCATTAAAATAACATTCTTCAAAATACAAGCAAATTTCCTAAAGTGGGTGATGAGAAAGATGCACTGCCATTATTAGAACAGCGTAGAAAAATAGGGGGTTGACGAAAGTAAAAAATATAAATATATTCCTTTGCTAATAATAACAACTTTAAGAATCAATAATAGCATGATTTTCGCAACATAGGCGCTCAAGTGCACTCGTATTGCTGTACGCCACAAATTTTCTCTGTATCACACCGTCTGTGCGTGTGCGTAACTGTGCGTGTTGGCACGTTCACTCGTATTGCTATACACCACAAATGTGCTCTATGTCACCCTACCCAACTATGCGTCTTGGCACGAGTTATCTTAGTAGCCTTTCACTTCTCCTAAGTGACTATAACAAATTTTCGTTGAACGTATTACTAGCGTTTGTCATTCTCGGAACCTGCCGCTGTTATCTCGTTATCTTGAATACGATGTTATCGTTTCGTCCCGGATGATGTGACCGGTTATGGACGAATGTTTTATGAAAACTCAGCACACGAAAGAGCTCCTTGCATCACCAAATGGTATTTGTATTATCCCACCAGATACTCAATACCCAGACATAAATTACCTCAGCTGTCATTCGTATTCCCTAATAACTACCTCAGCAATAGATTGAGGACTACACGATGAGGAGTACGTCGTTCTCAGTCATCAATAACACCGCTGTCCCTTGCTTCGTGCTCCTTTGACATGTTCCCACGCCATCTACTTCCTCTGGCCCAGGCCGCAGTATGCTACGTTTCTTTGGACACCATCAAGCAATGTCATCTTGTCGGTCTTTACACATTCTTTTACGTTACTGATTTTTTTTACTTTTATGAATTCTAGTGCCTGCCACGTAATCTATTATGATGGAAAGCCATTTCTGCACAGTTTCTTCTTGCCACCCTAATTTCTGCCCAATAGTGCCGTAATTTGGCCTATTTAACACGCTTCTCCTGGGCCCCCGGGAAAGAAAGGAAGAAAACACCAGATATTTATGAAGCTGCTGATCTAAGAATATCCCCGGATGCTTAATTGTCTAAAGCTCTCTGTGCGATATATTAGGAATTCATTAGAATTCAAGTCAAGGCAAAGATTTTTTTATTTGATGTAATGCTCGCAATTTAAATAAAAAATCCCGAAATAAGTAGGCTGGTTTGAACCTTTGTAGTTAATAGTGAAACTTTGGCTCCTATATTAGTAGGCGAAAAGGCTAATACATACTTCGTTGAAGATTAAATCCTTTTCTTTAAAGTATTTAAAAAAATTTCAAAACGGCACTGAAACACGAAAATCAGTAGCATATTGATTGCTTAGTAATAGCAAACAATCGGAGTAAATTTTTCCCGCAACAGATCATCTGTAATGTATTCCTCCAAATCTTAAATCGTGAAATTTGCAATTAATTTCTTCCATGCTGCCCTACCCTTGTAAACCTGCTTTACCTCTGCTACATTTATGCATACACGCTAACCTATTATTGAAGGCACATAACATTCCTCCACTTTAGAGAGATTATCAATATTATGTATTAAATGGATTAGTACAACTTTTTTTTCACTTCTAGCGTGTTTTTCAAGTTACAGGACTTTTAAGACTGATCTGATAGCCGAGACATGGAAAAACATTAGAAAAGAGCTTGGTAAGCGGTAAAGTGGAAAAGTAAATTAGTATTTGTAGTAAAGTATGAGCGGAGTTTGGAAGAAGTTCCTGAGAAATGGATGTAAGGACGCATAGAAAAAGTTAAGTTAGATAGAGAGGAAGTCAAACAAGGGTGGTGGAGTTTTGGGTAGAATAGAAGAGGTAAGCAAGAAAAATTCGTAAATGGCAGGAAAAAATATAAAGTAGATATAGCAAAGGATAACAGCATGTTAAAGGCTACGATAAAGGAGGGAGAATTAAAGCATGAAGTTGGAGGGATTTTGTATTCTTTATAGAATAAGAACGGAAAGAACCAGGGAATTTCTGGGAACTGGGATGCTGGGAAAGGTAAGGAGCAGCGCAGAAGGAGCTTGTATCGCTTATAAATTTTTAAGAAATCCAACGGGGTATAAAGCAAGGCACTGATAATTTCCATCGAATTCTTTTTCCTGAATATGAGGGGAAACTGCTGTCAGCGACATACCAAACACAATGAAAATTCCAGGAAAAAGACGAAATCCTATTTTTCTCCCAATTACCCTCCTTCCTGGAATCTCAGGAGCATTTTTCTCGGCAAATCTCTTGGCAAAATACTTTCCGGAGCAGGAGGAAAACTAATTAACGACGCATGCTACGCGACGAAAATTCCAGGAAGGAGAAAAAATCCCACATGGACAAATGCACATGTTCCCATTTCAGATACAACTCGGCCCTTGCTCTCAGTTGGATACAATAGTTATGACTAAATTTCACGAAACAGACTCATTATTATTTGACCGCGCTTAGCCCTTCTAAGCTTTAAAACCCATGCAAATTATTTTCTGCGGTAGAAAAAAATGTAGGCTGGTAGGTATATAATCTAAATGGTCGGTATCGAGGTCGATAATCTATCCCCAATAACACAATGGAAAAACGGTTTAACAACCTTGAAAATATTTTTTAAAAAAGCATAAAAATAAAGGAAAAGAAAGGCGAAAGAGCCTATAATTACTTGTTTTTATATTCCATCATGAGTTCCTCTTTGACTCAAAACTTCATTAAAACACAGCGTATCAGTGAAAATAGCAATTTTCTGTGACGCCAGGGGAAAAATGCAGCAAGACTGACGAAGGCGTCAAAGTGCCCCTCATGCTTTTGATTGAGAAGTTTTAAAACGCACTAAAGAGGAATACCGTCCAAAGGGGGTCAAAAATAAAAAAGTAGGAATTTGCTACCAACGCGTGACAAAATATTGTGTCAAAGGGAATTCGGTTGCCGGCATGAGACCAGCGCGAATCAAGTCCGCGCGCTCTAAAATCCATCATATGGAATACTTTCAACCCTGAGGGATTTTCTTTTTTTCTACTAGCTCGAGACTCCAATAAAGGGTAGGGAGGTTTTGCAATAATGTAGAGTAAATGCAGTACGATGGGATGATAACAGCACTCGATAGCAAAGGAGACAAAGCCTGTATTAACAATGGTTCATTTTTAGATAGGATATTCCCTTTCAATTAAAACTGAATGTGATTCAACCTGTAATGTTTCTTACAATCAGTTCCCAAGTGTTCACAAAATGGTATAGCTAAATGCGAACAAATTCCGCACAGGATGATCCGTCTCCCATTTTCTCCAATTAACCCTCGTATCAAAGTAATGCAGAGCATGGTGAATTTTTTAGAGGAAATAGAACTAATTTTTTCCATAATCCTTTCCCTTAATTCATATTCATTTAGTTTTTAAAAAATAATACTAGCACTTCATATATAACACAATAGACGCTGTTTTGTTTTCAGTAATGCGCTTTTATGAATAAAATAAGTTTTAATTGACTAGGGGTGACATAAAATTACTCACGAAACACTCAGAAGTCTTCAAAGTTTGCATTGAAAAAGTTTCAACCGAATGAGATTCAGGAAAAATATAAATTTTCGATCATAGAGCTTAGTCCATCACTGTGCGCCAGGGCTTACATTAACGCAAGCAGTGCGTTGGTACACTTATAAAAGAATGACTTGGCAAAGGCAATTCGAAACTACATCCATTAAAAAGGACCTCCTAACATATCATAATCAAGAATTCAGAATCAAGAACATTTTCTCGTATTTACGCATTTCTACAAATATATCACAAGATAGCCTTAAGAATGTTCCCTTTAAATGCACTTCAGAAGCTATTAAATAGGTTATTCCTTCATTATGTTTTATCTTTTGCAACTGTGGCCTATTAAGCTTGGCCATGTCTGTAGTACAGTGTAGACGGCAGGCGACCGCGTCTATTTCGCTTAAACCCCTAAGAAGCTCGTCTTAACGTAGCTAGAGCATATAATCACAACACGAAAATTGATTAATTTGACTTCATAATAAAGAATAACTCATCTTTCTAGATGTATCGAAATATCAGCCTCCTGTAGCATTAATTTTCGAAATATTGGCCAAAGAATAATGAAGCCGTTTTGCACGGGATTTGGTACCTACGACTTGGCGCTCCATAGAAACATTATTTTTTAAATGAGAAAGTTTTGAAACACATATCGCGTCAGAATATTTAAAATAATGTTTAGTTAGTATGTTTTCTTAATAACTTAAAAACATTAATTTATAACTCATCGTAATACTTTTTTTTATTACAAAAAAAAACTTTATTACACAAAATACTCAGCCATTTTAGCCTACGTGGGAAATGATCGCTGGTTGGATGGAGGTCAAACCTCTAACTGCGCTGTTGTATTGGAGTAATTAATACTTTTCTAACGTAAAATTTATTTTTGATTGCTGAACATTGTATTCATGAGCTTCTTCGGATTCAGTTCTTGTTTATTCTTCAGCTCTCCTGTTTAGTTAATACAGTCACCTGTGAAGCTCTGATAAAGTTGTCAGCCTCCGTAAAAAAACCTTTTGCGTGGAATAATCTGTACATGCGTTGGTTCTGCTCCCACAAGTATGAGCAACCCTTCTTCCTCAACCCCGCTCCTCGCCTTTTATTATTTATTATAAATGTTTATAAAACTTTATTATACAAAAAAAAAGGCTTTTTCAGCATACGGCGTGAAACAAATAATTCAAGTTAAAACCTCAAATACTTCGTTAATTACCAAGAAGTATCTTCATAAAAACAAAGTTTAGAATACAATATGTATTATGAAATTTACTTTCTGCTTCTTATAGCAGCTTAAATTTTAACTTAAAAAAAAGAAAATGGCCTCTACTACTGGAGAAAAATCTCGTAAGAACCACCTCACATTAAGACTAAGCCGTATACCTAATGGCTAAATCACCTGACAACAACTAAGAGAGACATGTTTACATCCCCGTCAAGTCAAATAATATTTAATAGTGACTATCGGAAATGGGTTTTATAACTTGCAAATCCTTTACAAGGAGCAAGGCGACGCGGGAGGAAGCTAGTCAAAATATATTATGCCAGCATGCACACAGGGCGCTATTACTAAATTTCCCCCAGGGTTGTTTTCCAGCAGTCACATTCAGCACAAGAACAATTATAGTTGAAGGGCACATCACCAGGGGGCAATTTCATACCGAGTCTAAATCTCCCGGCACAGCTTTTGATTCTGAACCGTTGCCTTCGAGCCAAATCGATCGCTGGTATTCGCCTCGCAACCGAATGTGGTGGAAGTTAAGCCCTGTATCCACTCCGGCCGGACGGCTTGAAAATCCGAATAAATCCCTTACACTGATTGGTCGATCAACCTTCGCTCTGCATCGAGAGCAGTCACATGCACAGTCGTTCTGTAAGAACTACCCCAACTACCATTTATCCAGGCCATATATCTCCACGGAACAAGTAATTCCACACGCGATATAAAACGCATTTATACTGTGTTCGAGAAGGGAATAGATTTACGCTTTGTACGCTTGCCGAAGGTGATCCACTTTTAAGAAATTTATTTTCTACAATGAATATGAATGAAATAATAAATCATCATATATTTTGATTGAATAATAATGATAAGTTGTAGAAGAGTTCTTACTTAGATTCTCACTCAATTTTAAGGTAATCCTACCACGATTCACTGTTACTATCATGAAATATCCCCATCTTGAATTGTTCGTATGCAAACAGATTCAATGCTTATATGGATTGGACACACCCTGAGGCACAATAGGTTGGTAAAGAAAATTATTGAAGGAAAAATAGAGGTTAAGGTCCCAAAAGGAAGGCTAAGGGATAAATCCATAGACCAAATAAAGAAGAAAGTACAAAAGAAGAACGGCCAGGGAAAAATGTTAGCTAGCATTAGATAGGGAAAGATGGAGGTCTCCAGTCAACCAATCTTAGATCATATGCACCGCATCATATCCTTAAAATTTGTTTGCCGTTTTAATCATAAATTTTATATGTTCAACTGTATACCTACCAGTGATAGCGCCGGGTTAATAGAAAGAGGGCCATTTGCCTCATATAGTCCAGGAAAAATAAAACAAATGCCAATGACCATACTTTCTAAAAGTCTCCCCTCCATCGCCCTTTTAAAAAGCCTATTACCCCTCACAACCCCTCCCAGGGCGCAATTTCTCATAAAGTCACGTGCGCCATGTTGGAAAAATGACTCACAAGAAAACGAGTCGGGATAAAATTTTTAAAATAATCACATACAAAGCAGTCAGAACGAGCAGGTATGTCCGTGCAAAAAAAAAACATTTTTATGATCATGCAACCATTATTTGATCATTTGGCATGGAAGTACCCTACATTGCTCTGGCTAGGCCACATTGCGAATGCGCCACGAGCATTTGGGACCCCGCACAAAAAGATTTAATGCGCTAAGCAAATAAAATGCACAGAAAGCCACACGCTTCGTTAAAAACTACTACAAGCGAACAGAAAGTGTCACACAGCCGATTTAAGGATTAGATAGGGAACCGTTAGACTCTCGGAGGCTATGCCTATATAACTTGAAAAACTCCAACACGACACGGAGGATATCATTTTAACCCCGCACTGTATCTCTTGAACTGATTGAAGCGACAAAATAAGAGAGATAAGCTGTCGCACTGACAGGTACAAAAATTCCTTCTATCCACGCACCACTAGTTTTATAACAAAAAAGCGTGGCACTAACATAAGACACACCATTAGCATACAATTTACCTCTGTCTTCTCCTCCCCCCTTTCCCCTATCCCTCCCCTTTCATGGCTGGTGTCCTGATACCCCCTGGCACACGCCTCTGCGGTGGCTCGCAGACGTAGATGAATGATCTTTATTTTGCAGTGCATCAGATAGAGCCAACTAGCTGTACCTATCCTGGAAACTTAACCGTGCTTATTTTTTCTCAGGATAGATACTAAAAACTCCTGGTTAGTAATGAAAATATATTAAGAGATGATCGATATTGTAATTTTAGGGCGATATTTTTTCCACAAGTACGTATGATCTCAACCCCCTGTTAGGGAGTTATTACCAAACAGTGGTACAGAGGGTTGATCCAGAGTTGATGGCCAGAGTACTGGCTTTAAGTGTAGTACTCCGTCCGTCGGAAGGGACTGTGGTCTCCTGGGCGCATTTTGTTAATAGCAGGCTAATTCCGCACGCCAGTTTTCTTTCCATCTTTACTCCACTCCTCAAATAATCCTTTCCTTACCAAACTGCCCCGCTCTCTTAGTCTACCTCTACCAAATTACAGAAATGACTTCAGTTGTCGGTCGTCCCCCGAAATATCCAACCAACTGTACGTACGTACAAATCATCAAATATTGCAGACCATATGAAAATCTGTATTTAATTCAATAGTTATTGCACTTAGAAATAGTCTGTTTCTTGCCAACTTTTAAGAAGCCTCCTTATCGTCAGCTACTCACAGTTTTCGAGATGGAGCCTTAAATTCTTCGTAATTTTCCTTCTGGTAAAAATTTTTTGTCATCACATTTTAAATTTAAATTAAACGGAAAAAATCATTTCGGCTGAATATTTAGCTAATTTCATGTCCTCTCCAGTGAAATTAGTAGCAACCGAGCGAAATACATTGTAATTCAACGAAAAGGAAGTAAAACCAGTCTTCGAATTATTTTTATTTGCTCAAAGCATCTTTGCACTCAAGCTCGGCTGGATTTCAATGTTATACAGATATTTAAATGGAAAAAATCTTCATATCATAATACCTTACTCCAAATAAATCACATTAATGTTCATGCAAGAAATTCAAGATATTCTGTTTTAAAATAGCTTCAAAACATTTACCCAACTCCACCGAAGTGAATTGAATTAAACTTGTCTATTCATGAAACGATCTTCAAAAGCTTATTGATAACCAGCATTTTTTTAAGTGGACGGTGGAGGTCTTTCAATAATTCTCAATCCACGATGAACCATAAATGTTAATATGACGTTCATAATAACATTTACTATCATCTCTAAAACGCCGAAGTCAACAGCGTCCGGCGTGATGTAGTGGAACTGCATTAGCAAAAATTTAAGTAATCGATATAGTACTGTCCACTTTATTTTAAATTGTCAAAACGTGTTTCGACTTTTTGTACATAGCCATCTTCAGGTACAATGTTCAAATTCCAGTTTGAAGTGGGTATTTAAACATCAGTTTCCTCCCCCACCTTTCCGTTGAAAATTATGTATAAATACCCACTTCAAACTGGAATTTTAACATTGTAACTGAAGATGGCTAAGTAAAAAAACCGAAACACGTGTTGATAATTAAAAATAAAGTGGAGAGTACTCTATCGATTACTTTCATTTTTTATCTCTAAAACATATTCGTTTGATAGAAGAAATTAACACAATTAATTACTTAGGCAGCAGCTAAACTGTAGCTAAGTATGCCATAAAAGAACTATGTAAAATCACCAATGGTAGTTTGATTCTCAATCCACTATAACCCAATAAAATGACAGAATGAACTTTTTGCTCAAATAATGGGCACATAGTTCATTAAGTGCCGTCTTCCATAGTCTACAAAAATGACACCATACGATCGTGTATGACGATGGGCAAATAAAACTTTACTCGTTATCCACAGCTAAAGTCTCGAGAATAAGGTCAACTCTTAAGTTTTCCATCTGATTTTACGAAATGACAGGGAGGGAAACAATAATAACCGGTATAGAAAATGCATAAATAAGTAAATATTTGAAAACCTGACGGCATAAAAAAGTGGGCTATAAAACTCTTAGAGCCAAATTGAAAATACTGTGGGCCTATTAGCTACTACACTCTGTTGTCTCATCTTTCTCTCATCAAGATGTTTTAAAGTAGGTCATTACAGCAATAGGCATGTCGTAATTGATTACTTTAAACTCAAAAGGACTAGGACTGAATAATCGCATACGATCTCGGCACCTGGATTAAGTTAATCTAATTACTCTTTGCATTACAGAATGATACCCTGAAAAGCGCCACAGATCCAACCAATTCACTTCGAAGTTATTTCCCCAAAAAATCTAATAACTACGTTAATCTCATAGATTTGTTGGCGACAAACGGTCTTTTTCAAATACTTGATAATAAAGATTGTCTTTGGCGATGTCATAATATTCCAACAGCGTAAGGTATTTACTTGTTACATTTCAAAGCATTCGTGTTTTAAAAGCTATTAACAATTACAAAATGTCTAAACTATAGACGACTTATTTTACATTTAACATATTTTTGTACTTCCGGAAAAAACTCCGACGATGCGGCGGAAAGCCATCAAATTCCTTCATATGTTTTTCTCGAGTTTTCTTGATACACACAGCAACCTTTTCCAATAAGGCAACATCTGGCAACTTATTGAAGCTTACGTTCCATTACATGGAGGCGTGTGGTGCGTTTTTTTTTTATTCTCAAGGGAAACAGAAGCTGAGGGGGACGAGAAATAAAGACATGGGATCGAGAAGTGAAAAAAGGATAAAGGCAGGCAGGATAGCATATCCCAAAATCAAATACATTCCCACACTAGACGCCGCAACTCACGTGCTTCTCGGAGTGATAGTTGTACCCTAACTCTCGTCTGCACGCATTTTCGAGCGTAAAGGTATGGATACACTGGCATGTTTATTACGCAAGTCACTTGCAGCTAGCGACTTTCGACGTGCATTGCAGGTGTAAATGGCTCAGCAAGTCAGCTTGCAGAAGTTTTAAAAGTTTTGGCATGTCGCTGGCAGAAACGTATTGTTGCCAGGGTAAACGGCTACTTTATTCGTGAGTAAAATCTCCCACAATGTCTTGTGGAAGAAACTAGCGGCAGTAACTTGCCAGTTTAAACCCACCATAAGATTAATAACTTCGCCAAAAGGTACCTTACATTTGTGTGAGATTTATAAGGTGGAGTATTTGTTTAAGAGTTTCTAGTTAAAAAAACTAGTTACAAAATAAACCACCTCGTATTCTAGTTGGTTCTCTCTAGCCAACAATATCATAGCACACCTTCAATCGCCTCCTAGCTTATAAGAGAAACTGCTGGTACGGCCATCAAAAGGACATAAAGTATGTTCATCCACAAATATCTCATTGGCATATGTTCCCCAGTAGCAATGTCTTCATTAAGTACATTTTTCCTCGATCTTTCTTTCATGAAACGTTCTTATTAGATAACATCAGTCTCTCAATGAGAAAATAATCAATGAAAAGTCTTAGATATAAGTGTTATAGGTATGAGATTCTAGTTAAAATACTAGTTACATCAACAACCGCCGCGTATTCTAGTTGGTTCTATCTAGCCAACAATATCATCGCACACCTTCAATCGCCTCTTATCTTATAATACAAACTGCTGGTACGGCCATCAAACCGACAGCATGTAATTTCATCTACAAATATCTCTTTCTTATATTCTTGAGTGGTAGTGGTAGAGAGTCTTCGTTAATGGCATTGATCCTCATTATTTCAAGTAAAATTCTTATCTGATAAAATCAGTCTTTTGAAAGGGAAAATAATCAATGAAAAGTCTTAGATTTAGGTGTTACAGGTATGAATTTCTGGTTAAAAAACTAGTTTCATCATAAACCGCCTCTTATTCTATTTTCTTCCATATTTCCAACTATAGATTCGTACTTCTTCAATCGCCTCTTAGCATATAAGACATACTGGTGGTACAGCCGTCAAACCGACAGCACATAATTTTATCAAACTAATACATCTTGCGTATATTCTCGAAAGCCAATGTCTTAGTTTATGGCATTGATCCTCTTTCTTTCGTGAAACATTCTTATCAGATAACATATCAGATATCATTCTTATCACAAATCTCTTCAACAATGAAAAGTCTTAAATAGGATTATTACACGTATTGTTAAAAAAAAACTTGTTACATCATTAACCGCCTCGCATTCCAGTTGGTTCCATCTATCCAACTATAGAATCGTGCTCCTTCAATCGCCTTATAGCTTATCAGACCAGCTGTAGGTATGCCATAAAACCGACAGCCTGTAATTTCATCCACAAATATATCTTTGGTATATATTCTCCAGAGGCAATGTTTTCATTTATTTCATTTATCCTCGATCTTTCATTCATGAAGCATTCTTATCTGATAACATCAGTATCTTCAATGAGAAAATAAACAATGAAATATCTTATATATTTAAGTATTACACCAAATGAATTTCTAGTTTAGAAATTCATTTGGTGTAAATTCATTCATTCATTCACTAGTTACATCATAAACCCCCTCGCATTTTAGTTGTTTCCATCTAGCCAACAATTGAATCGTATTCCTTTAAACGCCTCTTAGCTAATAAACTGCTGGTACGGCCATCAAACCGACAGCACGTATTTTTATCCACAAATATCTCTTGCGTATGTTCTCGAGTAGCATTGTCTTATTTAATGGCATAGATTCACTATTTTCAATCATTTTAATATTCTTATTCGTTGTAAACAGCCTCTTCAGATTGAAAACGTGCAATGAAAAGTCTAAGGTATTTAAGTAGGTATTTAACTGATAAACTGCATCATTTAGAGGGCCCTGGGTAACAAGAGGGAAAACCAATGACGATTGATGCATGGGCGTGAGCTTGTGCAATCGTTCGTTATTAGGAATGTTATTTGAAAATAACTTACCCCCTCGTCCGAAATAATCAATGCCAATGACAGCAAATATAAGGACGCAAAATTGTTTGTTACTCGGAACATAATGTATGATTAAGGGGCCCCTCGTCACAGACGGTGAATACTAGTGACGAGGAATAAATATACTACAGATATAATCCTTATTTATTCAATGGCTCCCGCGTCAGCAATGGCGTATGTTAGTCAGGGTGAATAAGAGGACGCGAAATTTTACAATATGAAAATAGAAATGTATAAATAAAGGCCCCCCTCTTCACTAACATTGAATGCCACTAATGAGGGATATTAATCTTGGAAGTCGTAATTTTCGTTTTTTAAACATTGTGAAATCAAATATCTTGCTCTGTTAACGCAATTTTGACGCCAGTTACGCGTTTTTTTAGTCTATACGTCTTCGCGAAAATAGTCTTACAAAATAATTTCAAACTTAGTTGCTTTTTTAGTTTAAATGCATTCTTTTGCGTTTTTGACTAGCCATCAGCCATTTGTGTAGGGATATTCAAACAGTCACAATTACACATGGGATGGGGATATCATCAGCCTGGTCACCTTTGCAGCAATGAAGTTTGTATGTGTTGGAGCTCTTCATTCTGCCTTTCTACATCTTTCTACATTTTCTTTCCTGATCATTGTGAAAGTGTTGTGTTAGTGTCTTGTGCATGGTCATTGTGTGGTGGTCAGTGGTGTTGCCTTTTTTGTGCAGCATGTGTTCATCGAGGGATCGTCGATGGAAAGTGTTGTGCTAGTTTCTTGTGCATGGTCATTATTGTGTGGTGGTCAGTGGTGTTCCATTGTTGTGCTAAATACGTGTGCATCGATAGAAAGCAGAGAATCTTCCGACGTTGGTAGTTCCTTGCAGTACTGTGGTAGGGAGTCGTCTCCTCTCCTTGCATGCCATCTAGGTGTACACTCAGAGTCGCGTTAGTATGTAAAAGGTTCCCGTCAGGAACTCATCGTAGGGCACTCCACGGGCTTTAAAGTAAACTCACTTTAAAGTAAACTAGCTAAGTAATCTCGCTTGAGGGAAACATAATAATTTAAGTTGGAATTAAGTCTTCAATAAGTCGTTACGGCTTAGATTAAGATTCTTTTTACTGGTTTAGTATCACAATTAGAATTATCCTGGAATTTCTTTACTTTTCCCAAATCACTTAGTTTCAAATTCGTATTCCAGTAGATGAGTAATATCGTCCCTTGACAAAAACTTCAACTTAGTGTACATTAATGTACGGCCCTCAATTATTAAAGGTTTTTCTCCCTTATTGATGATCTCCTCTCGGGTGTCTCATAGCTTCGATGGTTTAGGCTAATTTGTCATTTCGGCAGTTAGGTTCAGGTTAGGTAAAAGGGCCTCCTCATATTATAACTGGGGGATGCCTGAGAGGGGACTATCAATGTGGGGCATAGCTCATTTAGAGATGTGGGGGGTGAAAATTAAAGTGACTTAGCTGACTGTGTAGGTAGGACATTTAAAATTGTGGGATTTTGAAATAACGAACAAATAGCACTTAAATTGTAGTAACTTGAGCTTAACGTGAGCTGAATGACAATTTTAACGAAGGCATTCAGCTCACGTTTATGGTCAAGCATGTAGCCCTTAAATGGCAGAATGTTCTTGTCAACATGATGGTTGTGTAAAAATATATTTTGGTAATGAAGCATGTACAAACATGCCCTTACTGCAACTACACGTTGCAGATCACATGTATGGTCAATCATATGCTGAATATGTAGCACTTGTAGGTAGGATGTACTCAATATAATTGTATTAATGTATTCTGACGGAATTATGTACTACTGTATTCATATTTGTTGCATTTATGATGTATTATTATTCTTTCAGGACTCACTAAGCATGATATTGTCGTATGTATGTATGAATGTATAATGTACGAAGCGATGCTTCAAGGAAATGTCACTGGTATTAAGTGATATTCCCCTCCCCCTGGTCATTATAAAAGCTCTGTCCCCTTTTTAAGGCTGCATTGATAGGAATTAGTGGAACAAAACCCTACATTATAAGCTCCCTTATAATATTTTCTCTTGTTTCAGGATTTAACCTTTTTTTTTTAGTTTTTTTCCTTTTTAACTCTTTCCATCCTCGTTTTTGCATTACGTATGTACTGTAATTATTTATATTACCACATACTAATGCTATTTTTTTCTGTCTTTTACTTTGGTGGAGCGGTTTTGGCCTTTTTCTCCCCCGTGGGACATCATTTTTTTTGGAAGACTGAGACCTCGGTGCAGCTGAGAGTTCGAGCTCCATCTCCTGGACTCGTGTGGTGCACCCGCGCCTTGAATTCAGTTCATTGCCATCGTCTTTGTGTGCCCTTCTCTTCGTTCCCTTCGCCGATTGCAGAAGTCTTCTATGAGTCGCCCAGTGATTGACTCAGTGCGATCAAGGTACTTCTTCAGAATTCTCATTAGACATTCATATTCTTGTGCTCACTGATATTTGTTAAACCGAATTTTTTTTGTCACTTCAGCCCTATGCCGACTTCAATTCAATTGTTCAATTGTGTTCCTTCTCCTGTTTATCCCTCCGGCCATTTCATTCAGCATGCTTCCCTTCCATTCCAGTTTGTTTCCTTCATTCCTTCGCAGTTTCCTTCTCCTTTCCTTGTTTTTATCTCGTCGAGGCACCTTGCCCTCTATTTTGTCTTCCCTTAAAGCTCGAGAGTATGTACATTGTTCACGACATTGAGGGACCAATATAGTGATTTTTACTCTTGGGCAAGGGATCGAAGGATCATAAGAACTAAATAAAACTAGAAGATTAAAATTAGCTGTTCTTACACATGTGAAATTGTGGATGTAAAACATTCTTGTTCGTACATGTGCTCAATATTGATTCACGAACTGTTTTTAGGTCTTTGCTGTGGCTTGTTAAAAAGCTACGAATCACATTGCCATTGTAAAATCTGAAAGCAGCTTGCTGATTATTGAAATTGTTTAATAGTCCAAGAAAGTATATCAACCCGCATTCAATTTGTTGAATTATTGATGTAACTTTTGATGGAGATTGTATTGTTTGTGTGATGTGGTGGGGTTTGAAGATTTTGTAAACTTAACTAATCAACATGTAAATTTGAGTTTGAACAAAAAATGTAACATTATGGAAATATCATTAATCCTTTTGGCCCAAACTTTGATTCTTTACTCCGCATTAAAATATTATGCATTATTGAACCAGTGTTTGGTCTTGTCATGAAAATTGCACGATTAAAAAAAGACTGCATTAGTTAATAAACCTTTTAATTTCAATATTTTTCTTTGATTGTTTCTTTGTTCCTATTCTTGCAAATGCTATCCCCAAGATAACCTCGCATAGAAATTCTGGTTATAGTCATTCTCCTCAGCTGTTGGGGCATATAAATGAGAGGTTGTTGAGCCCTATGCGATAGCAGTGTAACATTAGTCAAGTCATTCAATTGCATATGTCTAGCCACTCGCACAGTTGATTATCATTTACTTAAATATTTGCTGTCCGTCATGTGGATTTTTGATTTAAACTCTGCCTAAATGGACTATTAGTGGTTTCACTAAACAGATAGTAAAATTGTATTGAAACTGGCTGTGAGCGGTGTTGGGTTAAACTACACTTCTCAACTTTTCGGGTTTAGTATTAAAGGAACCATAAGATGCTAACTTCTGAGCGTGAAAACTGCGTTTGCTACGCAGTCAGGCGGTGTTCATTGACATTGTAATAGTTGTTTAAATTTTAATAGTAAAAGTAATAGATAGCTATCATCGGGAGGGAAGAGACTAATCTAATCATTAAAATCTTCATAACCATGGGTAATTTGCTTCGAAAAGGAATGGAGAGAGAAGTAGATTGTTATTGCAAATTACACAAATTTAATATACTTCTCCAATGTAATTGGGAATTATGCAAATGTCACCTTCCATTATCATTCCATTAAGTTTTTTGATGCGATGTTGCGAAGGAAACTAGGCATAGTAGCTACACTATCCTGGAATTAAAAATTGGAAAGTCTAAGTAAGGTAGCAAAATGTCAACCATAAAAAAGACACCATGAAGATTAGAAATATATTAACAGAATGTATTGTATGTCCCCTAATTACCTAAAAAATTTTAAGCTTCGAATAGTTCACAGCCATGGGTTGGGATCTGCTAACTTTTAATTCGTCATGAAACATAACATTCTTGAGAAACGCAAGAGAGCTTCGGCTTCATTTCTATTTAAAAATTAAAATAGAATAATCTAATTTAATACTCTAATTTCGTAGATGAATAGTACAAAAGTTAAAGCACAAATGTTCACGAAATTGAAGCATAATATGGTGTTTCCAAATTAATACAAACAAGTTATTATACTCGGGAGATTATACTAGGTATATCCACATAAAGTACTGTGGTAGGTATATGGAAATTAAAGGATTTTAAACCATAAATGTCAAAATTATTACACAACTTCATTCACTTCGCAGCATAGAACCTCTGGAAAAGGTCATTTTCAAAAGGTTAGGGAAAAAATACAAGAGATGAAAGAGGTAAGTAAAATTTCAGACGACGTCATCTAGTGAACACCAAGGGGAGAAATGACTGGCATGGATTTGGAATTCTTTTATATATAGGTAAGTTGGTAGGTACTTCTTGCAAGCGTTCCTTACGAGGAAGTTGTAATTGCAGGCCAGCCGTAAGGCTTCGTCATTAAATTTCTTGGAAAAAATCTGGAGCTACTTCTCATATACCCACAATCTACATACATGGGTCTCCCACTTGCTGCTTTCGTAAAATATCGGGCCAAAATTGTGAACTTCGTTGACGTAAGACTAAATTTAAAAAATACAAATTTATTAACGAAAAGGGAGAATATTCAATTTCTCAAATTCGCAAAAGAAAATAAAAGACTGTGTTATTCACTAAGAGCCTTTGCTTTAGTGTTTTATAGATCATTTACCCCTGCGGGAGAGGAGTGGCAGGTGTTGTAGACATCATTTTAGGGCGATATGAAAATTCTAAGACGTCTTCTCTTCCACTTTACTCATTATTTCACTCCATGTAACTTCAAAAACTAATAAAAGTACAAAATATGATAGCATTGCCATATGATTAATTTATATATAAAAATGGATGCACATGTTTAACTTTTGATACATAAATTCATACCATATGATAAAGCGATTACCTAAGAAATAGACTGGACATTGTTAGATATCCTACTTAAGATTTTAACGCTTGTTAGTTTCATTTGGCAATCAAAACATTTATGGGGTCGAGTGTTCTAACTGTATGGTAATCGCTAATCTGCACTGATTCCAAAGCTAATGGTGGTAAATAATAAGAAATTAATGTTTAATTTATGAATTGTGTTTTGCCAGCAATTTTAGAGGGCCACCCCTTTTCGGTCCTTGTGGACTTATAGGGCTTTTCTAAAATGGCTTAAGTAATTACCTACCTACGGATGTACCTAGGAGCCAAATTTAAAGAAGCTGCTCATCACATCATTCATGCCGAGGCTTAATAGCAAGCAGTAGTTTGAGTACTTATTGCCAGGAACTCCAACCATCCCTTTGGGTTATAGGAGAGTACTAAGGTTGAATAAGGTCATAATTAGAGGCCTACGCATACCGATGGGCTCTAATTATAAGAATTTATGTGACGTGCTAAATGCAGAGAATATGTATACGTCATTGAACGCACGTTGGCCGAACAAATTTTCTAAATGTTTATCACTTAATTTAATGAAAATTAGACAAGGCCCGGCCGAAATTTACAGTTCATAGCCATTGCT
The DNA here is from genome assembly GCA_963573305.1 of Pyrrhosoma nymphula. NCBI lineage: Eukaryota > Metazoa > Arthropoda > Insecta > Odonata > Coenagrionidae > Pyrrhosoma > Pyrrhosoma nymphula. Next base: position 52,544,552 of record OY754335.1, read on the forward strand.
AAGGTATCCATGTAAATATGCCGTTATTGAAATTGGAGAAAAATTGATATTATAGGAATGGAAAAGGAAATTTTCAAGCCAAAATGAAGCGTGAAAAATATAATCAAATGCAAGGAATAAATTTCTAGTTCATTCAGCCATCCGATTGTGTTAATTTCAAAAACCTTTATCTTGTACAGAAGATATTAAAAAAAAGCAAAAAAGAAACTTCTGCACTTATCTCAATGCTTTTCTTATGGGTGTAAATAACAGGGGCCCGTTCAGGAGCCCTTAGGGCCCTGAGGAAATTTTAATGTAGCCTATGACCGTCCCAGTGCACTCAATTACCCACAAAATATTGAATTGTAAAATCCCACTAGCAATTTCATTTACCGACAAATACAATTGACTTAATCGATCTAAGCTTACGCATTTATTTTTTAATTAATGGTAAACAATAATCAACCACTAAAACCTGTATGGGCGAAATTGTTATCATGGTAACTGTAAAATGCTTCTGACAAAATATTGGCGTAACCATAGCTCGGTTCCAAAGGGTTGCGACCCCTTGCTTATTGGACGAAAATGCTTCAAATCACCTCCTCTATTCAGCGGGTATTCAGATTCCTATTGAAACAGCCTGTTCATGTATATTTCATTGCTATGCATGACAGGAAGATAGATAAATGTAACTTTGGCAAATCTCGCTGTGAAAAATTCTGGCTGTTTTAAAAAATTCTCAAAAAACATAATCAATAGGACATGGAGCTAAAGGTACCCCGTTATGGTAGCATGTATTTGGGGTACCATCGTTTAAATCACAAAATTAGTCAAAACGGAAAATATACTTGTTCAACTGGAATAATGGAAAAAAAATATGGAATAGTATTTGGAAAAAAACTCCCCGGACCCATTGGGATTCTATACTCTATTCCCTACCTTAATTTTACGAAATCTGGGGAAGAAAGAATGGTAGCCTCTCAATTATGTAATTAAAGATGGAGGAACTCAATTTCATTATCCGAGATTAAATCACTGCACCTCAGGGAAAAGGACGGTATTAAGATGAGAAGGGAAAAAATTATAAGCGAATAATTTCGAGGAAAAAAAAAGGAAACAGAAGGGAAAGTTTCCAATTCAACAGTTGCACGACAGATTTCTCCCTTTTTCCCCAATCCATTCTCTAATTACGTTTTGAACCCATTGTGATTGCTTGAATAAATATCCGGTTGTTTTCACCTTGAATTCAGATGCCTAAGGTGACAATTTTGTCATCCATTGGCCATTTTTTCCTAAATTTTCCATATTTCCTTCCAAAAGTTTCTTTGGCTATCTCTTTAAAGTAACGAAAAGATAGAATCGTCTTAAATGTTTTGTGGACATTTTCCCTGACACTCGACGTCGCTTATAGAAAAACAAACATCAATGCTTAATGAAGTATGAGAATTTGGGTAAGATTCGTGTTAACCAAACAAGCGTTCCCCACCAATAGGTTCCTTTCAATCATCTGACTACCACAAGTAATTTTCCACTCATTTGGATTTCATTGAATAAAATAAGTAAAAGAAAATTTTTACCAGCATGGATTTATTAAAAAAGTATACCTACTATACACTAAAAAGTATAAATTAATGTTTGAGCTGTCACAACTGGCCTAAAACAGGCAGGACGTGATTATTTGTGACTAAAAATAAAACCATGGGTACAAAACCAACATTTGTGATACAAAAGACTACCATAACATTATGGGTAACGTGATAAGAAGTCTGCAGTATTCCAAGTTATGGAGGACGAGGAACTTTACAGTAATTTGTTGAAAAGTCTTTGGTATCACAAGTTGTGATTAGATCTTGGGTGTTTCCGGTGAAAAGTCCTTTTCTTCACAAATGTTGGTTGGTTGCGTTGTTTTTAGTCACAAATAATCATGTTCTGCCAGTTGTGTCAGCTAAAACTTAATTTCTACTTTTTAGTGCATTTTTTAATAAAACTATACGTTTTTTATTTTGTTAATTTTTTAGTTTTTAATCGTTTTGCATCAATTTTTTATTCAATTATTGTTTTTTTCTATGGAAAAATTATTCAAAAATGTATAGTGAAATATTTGAAAAAGAATGGATCGATTTTTTGAGTTAAATAAATGTTTGAATTTTTTTAAATCAAGAAAATATTGTATTGTCATCCAAAATACACACGTGGGATAATTTTCAAGAAAATTGACGTGGTGGAGGTGGATGAAAAACTGATTACAAGATTTGACCCAAACAAAAATAAATGTCAAGTTCAATAAAACCATGTAAAAAACATGTAAAAATCATATAAAAATGCTGCAATTACCGTTTTACCGATTAACAGATTCCACCCAAACAAACAGACAGACGAGGCAACTTGAATAAAACCATGTTTTAAAAAGTAGAGAGATTCCATGGGTGTATAAAATATGTGCTCAAACAGGATAAACTTCCGCCTTAGCCCAAAGGTGACTACTGGTGGACAGCCAGCCCGTAACATCCAGGTAACTAACTTCTGGACAGTAATGTTGTTTCCTGGGAACGAACTGGCTGATTATACCATACCGATAATTCAATAACATTACACAGGCTCTGCGTTCTCTTATTTGGGGGGAAGTTTATCTAATTAGTTGAATTTCTGATATATAATGATCGTTAAAAGATGGCAAATGATTCTGTCATCTTATACAAATCTACAGAAAAACTCGATAATCGAAGAATACGGCAGTACTACAGAGGACTCCATGCACACACACTGGATTATGCAGATTCCTAGACAGTGACTTTTAGAAACTTAAAAAAACCTTAGCACACGATATGTGCAACATAAAGAAGTTATTTGTGAACTCCATTGGCGATAATGTTGAAAATATTCAGGATACGGGTTCCGTGCAGAGCAAAATGACAGCGACTTTTACGCTCCCGCATGCAAAAGACTCGGCTCCCTAAATAATTGACCATATATGGAAAATAAATTCCAAATATTTAGCAGGAAAAAGATCCCCAATAGTGTTTCAAAGACACTTCAAAAGGCACAAAAAATCCGTCAGCAATAAAAACCATATGACTCATTCACTTGAAACCAAGTCTTCACTCTGCGAGGGCACCTTGGGCAAGAGAGAGTTTATACGATTGGAAACAGAGAGCTCGCGAGAATTGTCTCGACACGCGAGAACCCTTCCTCCCGGCAATTTTTCATTCCGCGAACTCGGTAGCCTTTCCACGCACATCCCCGGGCGCATAGAAAAGAAGAGGAGAGATACAATGAAACCTGTCTAAGGCAAAATATGAGCTAAACGGAAACTTTTATCTGAAAAAAAGTTATGTTTCAGCAGGTGTTTTTGGATTTTCATGCATTATTACTTCGAGTTACACGGCAAATCGCCAATCGCGGATACATAATCGATGTGCAAAAATGTTAACGTGGGCTAAACAAAATTTCATTAACAATTTTAGTAACAATTTATACTCATTTTTAATAATGTCTCTCTGGAGAGCATAGTCGAAACATATCTCTTGGAAAACGGCAATATTTTTTTGGAAAATCTCGAAAAATAATGTAATAAGTGGTTGATATTTTGGTACCATCAAAAAGAAGAGATATTTTTCTTTACTTAATCTCCTTCCTATATTGTTGATCCCTGTGGCCTGCTCATTCTTCGGTTACAGCCTTATCTAATTTAAGTTGACGCACCCCTTTTTCTTGGCCGACCAACGTTCCATATACCTCTAAATAGGTAGTTTATCCCTTGCGATACATACTAATCTGCCGCTTGTCCTTATTATGAGTGTGTTTCATTTTTGTTTTCACTTAAATACCGTCAACTATATTTAGTTTTACATTATTTCCTTATATTTTCACTCATCTCTTCAGAACTTCATCTCTGTAGTCTCAAATAGTCTCCTAGTCTCGGATATATCTGACCACGCCACTTCCTCTCAAAAGTAAACCTCTCTTATTTTTAGGGATTTAATCACTTGACAGTGAATTCATTGCATAGGTTTGTAGATTATGGCTTGCTTCTGGTCTCATATTTTTCCCTACAGTAAAACCCAATTAAATGAATTCTATGAGTAGTGATATCCCTTCAAAAACTTCCAACACCTGGTAAATATCAAGTTCCTCAGAGATTCCGCTAAAGAAATGCTTCACTGTGCATGAAAAAAAGAGGCGGAAGAAGAGGGGAGATCAAGTTCGAGCAACCCTTCCCCACCCACACACTCTCTTCCACCACCACCCCCTCACCTCCCCGCAAGCACTCCACAACCCCCGCCAGGCTCATTTCTCGCCTGCCCTTTCACGGCTGATGGGAGGAGGGATGTGTTGGGAAGGTCGGAGAGGTTGGTCGGTTGGTTCCGCACCCCCCGCTTCCTCGCCGCTTTTATTCCCTTCTCTTGTCTGTCTCTCCCTCTTTATTTTTCTCTCGAACCCCTACCCTTCCCCCTCCCCCACCCAACTCTCCATCCCATTGCATCAAGAGAGAGAGGGAAACAGAAAAGCTCCCCCCTTTCCCCGCCCCCCAGACGGAAGAAGGGGGAGGAGTATGGAATGAAGAGATAGAGAAAGAGGGAGGTGTATGAAAAGAGAGAATGATTCGGTGTATGCGTGTGAGTCAGAGATGTAGAGACCTTCAGAGAGAGAGAGTCGATGTCGACACCATGTTTTCATCGCGTGAGTCCGAACATTACGCCCCCTCCGTCTACTTCTTCCCTCCCCAACCACCTCTTCCTCCCCCAATCTTTCCCCCTATCCTGTTACCCTTTACCACAGACTCACCCCTCCATCTCTCTCGGTTCTTTTTCCAGCGTTTTCCCTCTTTTTATTACGCACGCCCTGCCCTTTCAAAAATCTCCCCCCTCCCACTCTCTTCTTTCCCGCATGTCAATAACAAATCTCTCCTTCGCTCAAGAAAGTTGGATCGCCAGAATAAAATATTTTCACAAATGCGTTAAGTACTTGTAGAAAAAAAGAGCGCTCTATCCATTTCTCTGCTTGCTCCAATTTGTACCGTCCTACTGTAATGACCAGCCTCGCATTCTTTTTCTAAGCGAATTTCATTACTTTTGTTATATTATGATTTGTCCTCATTCCGCATTCCCCAAACTGATTTTCTAATGAATCTACCAAAGTTTTCAATCCCTTGAATGATCGACTAAATAACGCCTGGTCATCCACGAAACTAACCAACACTTATCAGCCGGCCTCTTACTTTTATTCCCACATATTCTTCCCACGGCTCTCTCACCGTTTCCTCAGTATAAATGTTAAATTGCCAAGGCGACAACAAGTCTTGCCTTAACCCGAGACCTATAACTGCCCACCCTGATTCTCCGTCACTTACCCTCACCTGTGCTAGATACAAGAATCGGATGAGTCTCCTATCTCACCAATCTACTCCTATTTTCATGAGTATTTTCAATAGTTTTCCCCTATTAATTCTTGTCAAACGCCTTTCAGAAATCCAAAGAGCAAGCAAAACATCCTGATTATGCTCAAATTTCATTTCTATAGCCTTTCTCATCACCGCAATCAAATATCTATTTGGCTTCCTCTTTCTCAGCATAATCTGATCATCGCCATAAAATACATATATCAATGAAAAACAAGCAAATATAAATATAAATTATCAGTTTAAACCTAAAAATGATTCAAATTCTCAGAACTATTTTTTCTACAAATCACACTTAAAGAGGCATGCATTTAAGAACGAAGGTAGGTGTAACCTAAGGGGTGAAAAACAGTGTAAAGATACACATTATTATTTCTATTAAATGTTCAGGTACTCCGAAGAGGTCATATGCCTTCAACTTTGGTACCTACATAGAATAGTGTTATCCTAGGAAAAAATCCAGAAAATTGAATCTTGAAGGAGCCTGAAAGACGCGCGTTTTCACTCGACGTTAAGGTCTTTCCACGCGCGATGCAGATGATGAGGTGGTTGCGGCTGTATTTCGAACAAATGCGCAACTGTATGGAATAACGAAGAAAAAGGGCTTCTTCGCATGAATGACTCCATCCACAACAAACGTAAACAACACGCACGCGGATGTTGATCCTTTTGTTTGCTCTTTTATATTTTATTTTTCTCCCGCGGGTGGCGCGCGCATGCTGCAGACGCTCGTAAGCGAGCTTGCCGCTTGTGTATAATCAGCGCGTCCTACGCGTGTATACGCTTGACGAGTGATCCCACACCAGAGATCACTCTAGTGAATGGCTGGGTCTCTTACAAGTGCTACATGCTTACGCGCAATCTCTACGCGTTGAAACTTCGCATTCAAAAGTTTTCTGCATCGACGCGAGCCAGTAATGGTAAAATGAACGACATGTCAATGAGAAAAATTAAAAGTATTTCAACAGTAGAACCGTCAGTGCTCGCTGTGTCACCTACTACGCAGTCCTCTGTCCTCAGTACACTGTACTCTCAATACTAATCAATGTTGGTTCACAGCTGAGTACATAATTATGAGGATCTTGTAGCTGTATCGCCAGAGTCGCCCTTTCCCTTTGCATCTTTTATTGTTACTGTAGCTTACTTTTATATTTTTTTCTTATGCACATGAAACTGACTCCTCGTCTCAATAGATCGTTGCAGTGCTGGGAAAAAAATTCCTCGCACGATTTAGGATAAACCTTCCCGGGATCTGAAGTGCTATTCTAAGAACAGACGCTCATTTTGGCTTACGAACATGTACATTTGTAAAATGTATTATTACCGCGAAGAAACTTTATTGACTGACACATGATTAAAGCAGCTTTGATACAGACTGCGAGGAACTGCTGAGTCTGTGATTAATAGCGTAAGTTACCATACTTGCTTGCTGTATGGGCGTGGTTGGGTGTTCAAACTGGAATTATTCGCTTTATAATTCAAGAGCGCGCACTAAACCAAAGTTCTAGCGGAGGAAATCTCATTTTCAAACCGATTCCTTTTCACACTGCTCCTCACCTGAGTAAAGGTCAATCGCAGGTCAGAGCATTGTAAGAATCGTTGGGTCTCCTAAAGGAGTGTATCTTATTAGCGTTAGAATATGATATAAGCCTGTATTAAGAAATTAATTGTTAAAGCGGATAAAATATTAGGTCTCTAGGTAACATCAAGGATAAATAAGGGTAATAAATAAATATGGGCATGACCACAGAATACAAGCGAGAAATAAGGAATTCTATGCAAATAGCAAACTATTGAGATGCAAGCTTATTTGGCGCAATACTAAAATGAAAATATATGACACTTAATGAACTGGAGCAAGAAGAGCAGTTTTAATTAGAAATAAAAAGTCATACGATGTATTAATGAACGAGTTAAAGAAAATGGTAGTTGGAGAAAAGAGTAAAACCAGGAAATAGATGAAATCTTAAAACATGAATCTCAATGAATACGATGGTTAGGCGACGTGGGAAGAGTGGAAGAACAACGAATGCCAAAGAAAATCCTAAAGGCACGGTTAAACCAAAACAGAAAAAGTGAAAGAGCAAGAAAGAAGATGGATGATGTGTTGGCTTACATGGACCTTAGAATATTGGGTGTGATAGAGGACAGTGGCGTACAAGGTTTAAATCCCCCCTCCCAAATCGTTTACCTGAATTCGTTTTCGTTAGTTTACCTGAACTAGCGCTTAGAATTTTGCTTATTGGGTTGAAAAATATAGTTGAATTGTCTTCACGAAAAGAATGTTAATTTAATTATTGCTTTAGTGAATAATAATCTAAATATCATTTAATGATGATGCACATACATATTAATGAAACCCCCCCAAGGAAATCTTGCGTATGCCACTGATAGAGGATATGAAGACATGGCGAAGGACAGGAAACGCTGGTAGAAAATGATGCTGAGGACTAAACAGTGACAGTTGATTCGTGCGTCCTCCACGCGGGGGTGCCGCCTCCCCTCGGCCTCAAGCGTCGGCTTACTACCGAAGTTTAGCGGAGTCGGCGGGGAGGGGGAAAGGAACAAGGATGGGAAAAGAAAGGGAAGGGGAAGGGCAGCCTTCGACCCCATTGCCATGAGAAGACAAAGGGGCTTAAACCGAAACGCGAAACATCCATTTTACCACGTTTTTATAAGTTCGGTTTCCGTCACGTCTGTCTGTCCGGGTGGAATATTGCAACCGAGTTTAAACTAACTTCCCGATCAGCTAGAGACTTGAAACTTTAACCATAGCTCAGAAGTGGATGACAATGCAGTATTAGCTATCTCTTATAACAATTAATTGATTAATTAATTAACAATTAATTAATTAACATATTTCCTAATGTGCTAGTAGAGGCTTTTAAGTTTAACCATAGCTCAGAAGTGGATGGCATTGCAATGTTAGCTACATGTTATAACAATTAATTAATTAATAAACGATTAATTAATTATTTTAATTCCACACACTGTCAGCTGAACAGAATCCGAAATACATCGGGAATTTCCTGTGTGTCCAGTCAGAGTCTCATCAAGATGTATAAACTCGATTGGAAACTTTCATCCGGGCAAAAGACTAAAACTCAGAAAATAATTAATTACATAAAAATTTTTTAATATACCACGTTTTTAAAACGAACTAAAAAGTATAAAATAATTTTCCCTAGGCCCTTCTAAATTTTTGAGGGTGAATTTTTAGTGGTTATGGAGATATTTGTAAGACTTGAAGAGAAAAACGTGGGGCGCAGGCAGTAGATAATAGAAGTAGATAATCAGGATGAATTCACAACCAATTTCAGTGCATTGCAAATGGTATCAATTGGGGAGTTTGCACAACAACACCTAGTCCCTTTACTCCTTAATTATCATGGGTTGCCTGCGCCCGACGTTTTCTCTTCAAGTCTTACAAATATCTCCATAGCCACTAAAAATTCACCCTCAAAAATTAAGAGGGCCCAGGGAAAATTATTTTATACTTTTTAGTCCGTTTTAAAAACGTGGTATATTTAAAAAAATTGATTTCATAAATTATTTTCTCTTGCGTTGGCTACGATTCATTCTATGAGTAAGAAAAAATCAGAGTCGCCACCCGTCGTCCAGCTGGGCCGCAAATTACTAAACAGTGACAGTGGTTAAGCGGGTCTTCCGCGCGGGGGCTCCACCTTCCAACCGGTATTCGAGCTTCCGCTCATGACCGGGGAACGGAAGGCTGCGGGGAATTGGAAGGATCAAAGGATAGGTAAAAAGGGGTGGGAAGTGGGTAGCTACCGGCCTCATAGTCATGTATAGGCTAAGAGGACAAACGGAACGCGAAACAACCTTTTTTCTCTGGCGTTTGCCGAGGTGAATTCTATGAGTAAGAAAACACCGGATCAGCGATAGGTCGTCCAGCCCTATCCGCCAGTACTAAACAGTGACACTGAGATTTAGCACCAGACAAAAAGAACAATATCCCAAAGTATTATGATATCCCAGCCAACGGTTTTCTTAAGTTCTGGCCGAGCGCCTCGGCATTAAATTCCATCATTCAGATATAGCACATTCAGCAAAATCTCCGAGCAATTTATTTGCATTCAATTTTACACACTATTGCTATACATATTACATTTTAGTTTGATATCACCATTCGTTGCAATTAAATTACACCCCACGCGGAAAGATGTTAATCGTTTTGACATAAAAGACGGGGACGAAGACTTCTCATAACTCGCGAACTAAACACAAATGTCATCTCCAAGAGTAAGACAGAGATTTCAATGCTGGTGGAAGGATAGTGTGAATCACGCATTTTCCTGATATTATCAATACTTTCCAATGCCGTTTACTTCCCAATATTTAATATAACTTTCTGCCACCGCACGTGCCGCGCATTCCCAAAGAATAAAAGGCTTCTGTGTAGATTAATCACCGCGTCACCACACCGTTGGGTTGTCATTTCAATGACAAGTATATCGCCTCCTCCATCTGCAAGAAAACCTCGCATAGCTTTTCTCACGCGTAAATAGTCGCAGTGCACTCTCCGGGAACGAGATAATGTCTTCGGAAGTTGGTCGTTATTCTTGTCATACGAATTGATGTCCTCGTTAATGTCAACCCTTGCGAATGAGGTCACGACGTAGGCAGGCCACAGTAGGCGGCGCGGCTAATCGATGGAACAAAAGAAGGTTAAACCATAAAATATCTTCCTATTTCCATAACAATTGTATATCCTTCCCCAACTTGGAGAGCTCTGGCGTGAATTCCAGCGGAGGAAATTTTTCAGAGGGAGTGAGAATTATCAAAATTATATCCAGGTTAATGATAAAAATAAGAGGTACAAGATAGAGCTGGTAGTGCAATTTAGTATTGGAGGAAAATGGGCTCAGTAGCAAGGATATTATGGGAGATTTGCATTGTATTAACGATAGTTCATCAATGGGAGAGAAATTACGGCTGGGACATCATTAAAAGATGTGAACAAAGACCCTTGAGAAGGTTCTGTAAAGCAGCACAACGATATGCAGCGCAGAAACCTGAATAATGAGGTAAGAGGGAGAGTAGATTGGAGGCGTTGATGGAAGAGGTATTTTGGAATGCGAGACAGACTAAGAAAGAAGTGCTAGGCATGATTGGCGAGGAGCATAGGCTGCTGAAGGATTTTATTAGACAGAGGATGTAGCATGGGGTAATGACGTTAGATTTCTGAATGCCAATATTGTATGCAGAATGCTCGGTAGGCGGGGAAAATGCAGGAAAAGGATGAAAACTTTGGTTTGGAGGAAGGCACGTAGCAAATAAGTCGAGATGACGAATAAAATCGTGTTAAGACATAGGTAGGAACCTGCGGTCGTACTATATGGAAGTACTTTCATGCCTATTTTAACCTCTCCTAATTGGTAGAAAGGAATAAGTTAGTGTGATAGCTAAAGCACCGGCTTCCCATACAGAGGGCATACGTTCGAGTCCTGGTAATGACAAAGATTTTTCAGCGTAATCCTGATCCATACTTGGATGCTATCTGGAGAGCACATCAAGTTCAGTACTCAGTGCGTCAGATGGGACACCAAATTGTTGCCTCTAATTGGAAATTTTTTGTTACGAGAAGGCTAACGCCACCGCGGCGGCGAAATGGAAGATGAGGGAAACACAGCGGTGGCGGCGCGCTTGTGAGTTTCCCTCATCTTCCATTCACCATTAAAACCTTCTCATATCAGCCTGACCACCCGAATATTATTCGATTACACCATAGCCGGTCGCCTGTCCCTATTAACCAACATAATACTGGATGAACAATCCCAAATTGATGCTCCTAAACGATAGAAAATGTAATTTGGATTCCATCACGTGAAACGTAAAACTGCACGCCCCTTTGGCCTCCATGTGTTTCGCTAAAAACAAGCCAATACCGAAGTCAGATTTTTTTCTTCTCTGCTCTTCGCACCCTTTACACTCACGGTCCGATACAGCTGAGTGGACTGGAAAAAATAATCCTAAAAACATCAGTCAAGTTGGTATTGTTCGATTATTTTTTTTCTAACATTCCTGTCGTCTGGAGTGTCATTGGTTGCAGTCCCACTTTTGACGGGAGAGAAAAGGAACACAGAGAGAAAAGGGATCTATCTGAAATTGAAAAATGCATGGTTTCCATTTTTTCCTGAGCTATTCTTTTGCCAGCTTTTTCCGCTAATGTTGTGAGTTTTGCACCAGCTCTGGATACTGTTCTGTTTTTTTTTAAAGATGACGTCTTAACGCCTCACATTTATTCATGAATGTTGACCCATGAAAAAAACTTCCGTAGCAGAGACGAAATTTCTTCTAATCTATATACTATGTAAAAAAAAAATATGCCGCTCGAGCTAAATCTATAGAAGTGGTTTATCAGTATATTCACTTAAAACAAAGAGAAACATTTTTTCAATTATTTTAACGTCCAAAATTCGACCACCAATGTCCAAATTAATACTTTTCACCAGCGTGAATGAGGAATGGCAAGTGAAATTAGTCATGCAATGAAGTTCCAACTAATATCCGGTAAAATTGCATAAACGTATATTCTTAACCTAAATTGTATTTGCATTCAGCCAAATACTTCCTTGCTGTATTGATGCTTCACCTTTTTCAGAAAACGTACTGATTGGAATTGATCCCACAATAACTATGAATAAACTTTCGAACTCTCTGTATCTAGACATGAGAAAGCAATGACAGTGCCAATTATAGTTTTTAAAATATTGCTAAGATTATAGCTTCGACTCCAGCCGTTTACACTGCAATTCATGCTATAAAATACAAGCATACGCTAACAAACAAATCTAAAAAATAATAATGCGTGAAGATTAGCTACAAACATAAATATTCATCAATTCTGACCACAATTACTCGAATGATAGTACATGATTATTCTTGTTAAAAATATTTCAGCAGCGAATGGATTTTGCAATTAGCTACTGCAAATGCGAGCGCGCGATAATGAGAAATGACACAAAAAACCACGCAGTAGAGTAGAAATTAAATGAGAGTCGACATTCTACGCGATATATTAGCGGAAAAGTTAAGGCCTGTAGGAAGATAAAGAAATTTATAGGAAAACATCCAAGTGCGTCGTAGGCAAAACTGCCACGACTCTAAATAAGATCACGTTAAACAACTAACTAGACATGTGATCCGATGAGAATGTGAATAAAATGTGCAAAGGCAACTAGGATTATCTACACACGTCACTGCTAAATTCTTCACCGGCAAACTACACTCGCATTCCAAAATATCATTATCAATACTGAATCTAGCCTCTCTTACTACCCCGTTCAATGATTTTACCGCCGTAGTTCGTGGACTCGAGCGCCCTTTAAGCCACAGCACTCGTGTTTCTGTTATTCCCTTTAACAATGAGCATAATGCTAAACATCGCTGTCAGAGTATAATGACTAAGTTGAACCGTAAATATTACCACTGTGCCATGTCATTGCAACATTTTAAGCTGACGGAGACAGTTGCAGACGACTTCATAATACAAGGAATGTAACATATCAGTCGGTTCAACCAAGGAATGTAGTTGTTATTGCTGAAAAGATTCAGAAACTCAACATCTCGCAATGGCCTACCTCGCACTAAAGCCCGTAATCAAACGCGCGAGTGTGAGAGCAATTAGGCTTTCCTACTTAGCGCAACGAATAAACCTGTCTATTCAAGAGAGAATAAACACAGAAAATGTTTTTTAACTTGAATTTGAGGAAAAAATGTTTAAAAGGGATGCTCTAGAGCTGACCATGGCAGGTTTATAATGGAGTCTTATCGTTCAAATAAGATGGTAGACAGTCTAAAACTTTTAGATGTGAGTGGAAGAATCTATTTGCAGGCATTCATATTCGTTCAGGACCCCGGGTTGGTCAAGGGTAAAAATATATCCTATAATAAAATCAGTGGTTGTCTGAACTGTAAGCCTAACCTTTACGCTCAGCTACCTGAAAAGGTAATTTTTGCAGATATTGGGCAGTTCATTAAGGTTATTACCTGATTCACGTGCTCTAATATCTAAAATTCAACTCTAACTCTTCTTATAATGAAAGTTAAATTAGACTTCACTATGTAATATTATTTGAGCATTAGAATAATTTAAATCACAATTATTTTTCCACTACACAACAGGAATCATTATCTCATTTTCCCTCCAAACCATTAGCAGAAATTTATGCAGTCAAAATTCTCAATGCCCACTGGAAAATAAATGAAATAGGTAATTCAAATTTACCCGACTGAAATGAACACGATAATAAAAATTGACATGCGGCTCTCTCACTATAAAATTCAACTGCGACGCAAGTAGCGCAGTTGAAAATTTTTAAATTAACTAGCAATACAGGCACGATACAGAGCACTCAAACGCGGAAACTAGCAATTTTCAACATAAAACGGAAACTATAGCGAGGATATATTTCACAACAGGAATATAACGAAAACATTTCCTCGGCAAAAACGATGATACACATGAGCCACAAGTCATGAGAGCCAATGCAGTCGTGATCTGGTACAAGTGAACTAACTACTAAATAAACAGTTAAGATCAAGATGGCGGCAGCTGTAGAAAGAACGTTAAGAAAAATCAGCTGTAAAAATATCCAGATGTAAGAAAATGTACTTCCATTACTGTCATCTACAAAACTTTCAACGCAAAACTTATCTCTCCCAACTATAATCGCTTTCTCCTGCTGTTCCCCACAAGCTAAGAAGTCTCACCCAAGAGGGGAAGAATTCACAGAGTCTGCGGCTTCCGAGAAACTTCGAGGCAATAACAAATATTCATAAAGCTCTACTCAATAAAATAAAACAGAAACAGAAATTAACATACTTTAAAACTGTGACGTGAATTGAGACGAATGCTTCAGTCTCTCTGTACGTAACCAAACTGCCTTTTCATTTGCTCAATTCCTCTTCTGATGATACGTCCACGATGATTTAACTCCTTCACCATCCAAAGCGTTGAAGTAACTTGTCTCTTCTTAGCGAACGATATTGGAGCGAATTATTCATCCGTAAAACTAAGACACTTTTTGGATTAATATCAACACTAAATATTGACACAGGTCTTCATCTAAGTGAAAATGAATAGGACACGGGCTGACGTCAAAATCCTTCCTTGAAAGTAAAATAATTATGTCGCGAGCGATTGAACTGGGAACACGATGACTTGAAGACGACGCTCAACTGAGGTGGCTCATGGGATTGCTATGGCCGCAAACACTCTGCAACCAATAGATGTGGCATAATCAGAAATTCAAAAAAGTAAGCCAATAGAAATCAAGCCTTATTCGGTTATGAACAGGCTTCATTATAAACTGAAACAACGGACACCCCTTCCCTTTTCCACACCTCACCCCATCGAAAATTTCTCGCCAGGGGACGAGGAATACAAAAAAAATATTGCGCAACACGGGTAACGGCTCTCCTTGAGTGACAGGCAGTTTTTTTTGCAAGGATCGCGTTACATGGAAGGGTATCAAAGGCTTGGATTACTAGACCACCGGGCGCAAGTTTAGAGCTTATATGCCTGGTTGAATGTTTTTATGGTTGTTATGCGCATCATCATTTTTTATATATTGCATACAGTAGCCATTATTCTTTGACTTTTATCATGTTATATTTAAAATATCATAGCAAGTTATGAGTATGCCACATTATGTAAAAGGAAATAATATAATTAAATAAACTTATTTACTTCAATAGTTAATGCAAACATCAACTACCAATATATTTTTTTCGACCAAAATGATAATACTGACGCCAAGTAAATTCAAATGAGAAATCAAATGGTGTGGCAATAAGTTGCACTCTTACCGAGAACACAGTGATATCGTATCCTTATTTTTAAATCACTAAATGCAAACTTCAAGTTTGGAAATCAGGAATTTCAATGACCTCTCGCGGTACCACAAAGTCACCAGATTCAAAAATATATTACAGGCCATAGTATAAAAACCAAACATAGGGTTATGAAAACTTTGGTGAGGGTGGAGGCGCTTTTCCAGCAAAGTCTGTTCAAAGACCGGAGGCCATAGTTCAAGCAAAGATGTTCTCAACATTGATTTGAGTGTTGATCTCAATTGTATCTCAATCTCAAACTGATCAACATTCAAATCAATCTTAAAATCGTGGATGCTATTTTCCAAGCAAAAATTAGAGATTATCCAGTTTGAAACGCTATATCCCAATAAACAATACGCCTATTGCAATGAAATAAACTGCAAATTAAAGATAATTAGTTTTACACACCGTGAGTGGAGTAAATGTTTTTTTTTAAATCATAGTTTCATGTTTATCAAAGAGGTTTCGATTGAAAAAGTCACTGTATTTACGCGGATAAAAACCAAAGAAAAAACGTACGTGCTTGAACTTTTTTAAAAGGTAAGACGCAAAATATGCTGAGCAACTTCTCTCGTGGAAAAGTTGAAACTGTCTAAAGAAGTGTAAGAAGTCACTCTTAAGAAGTCCCATCAAATGTAACGCCCAGCGGGGCGAAGAAAATGAAATTCTAGTTGGGAATGAGGACAACACGAAGAGATGGAAAGAGTGCCTGGCGAAATTTTTAAGCAGGAAAGCAGTGAATAGCTGAAGATGAAAAGACACGAGATGGAGATGAAAAAATATCAGAATTTGATGCTGCAGTTAAGAATGCAAGGGATATAAAAGCAGCAGGAGTTGATGGATTTCCCTCGAAGTTCATATAACATGGAGGCAAAAAAAACCCTAAGCACATTGCATCTGTGAAATTTAATCAACTGGAAAAGTGTCAATAGATTTTACAAAGAACGTAAATTTCCTTTCCCTGTGAATATAAGAGCCGAGAGATGCGAAGACTAGAAATTAGTCTTACTGTACATGCATCGAAAATTCTGACCATAAGTATCTCAATAGGGATGGAAAATAATATTAAAGAAATACTGTGTGAAGACCAAGTTGGTTTCAGGAAATGTAGGGGAACGAGAGAAGGTATTTTAGCCATGAGACTTTTCATCAGGAGGGGGTGGAAAAAGACCAGCCCACGAAAATTTGCTTCATCGACTTGAAGAAAGCATTTGACAAAGCAAATTGGGAGAGAATGCAGATTTCACTGACTCGCATAGTAGTGCCATTAAATGACAGTAGAATAATTCGTACCATCTGTGAAGAACAGTTCATAGTTATAACATACGGTGGCAATACGAAGGAAAATAAAAAGAAGAAATTAAGTAGCGAGGATGTGGTCTTTCCCCTATAGTTTTCATCCATTACACTGAAAAAGCGATAAAGACAAAGGAAAAATCAATCACAGGAATATGGATTCACGGAAAGTCAATCAGTACGATACGCTTTTCTAATGACAAAGACATTCAAGCAGAAAAGAGATCTGATCATAATTCTATACTGTAATGACAAAACTACGAAGGATTAAAACCTGATTGTTAATGCAATGAATACCAAAATGATTTTATGTGGAATAAATCCAGGAGACGAAGTCGCCCAAAGACTTGCAAGACTAACTACAGCAAGTGAAATAATTTTGCAGTCTGGGAAGCAGGACCACCAGCGATGAAATAAGCAAGAAAGATGTCGTGAGTAGGATAGCTCAAGCAAAGAAAATAGTCTGCCAAAATTCCACTAACAGCCAGTAACACAAGCTTGGAAGTAAGGGAGCACTTAATTAAAACCTAAATTTGGAGCATGCTCATATACGGCAGTGATGCCGGGATAATATCAGTGGTAGGGCAAAAGAGATTAGAAGCAATGAAATTTGAGGTGATTAAAGAAGTATGAATAGATAAATAGATACAAATTTTATTGATCTAGGGCATGCCCTGTAAGAACAAGTACATTGAGTGAGACCAAGTACATGAAGATCAAATGGATGGAGAAAATCACCAATGATGAGGTTTGGGGAAGAGTTGGAGTAAAAAGAATTTTAAACAAAACTTGCAAAAGAGGAGAATCAAACTTGTTGGACACACTTTGCGACACAATAGGTATCTTATTGAAAACAATAATGGGAGGAGAAATAGGGGGTAATAATTACAGAAGAAGGCCATGATTATATCAGACAAATTATGGACGGCATCAAAGTAAACCATTATGTAGGGATGAAGTAGTTGAATGAAGAGGTTAGGAGAGTGGATTGAAGAGATGAACCAATCTTCCGATTGATGACTTCTGATGATGAACCGATAGATCACTTTTATAACTTTCACATTCATCTAAAACTGTGTACGATGAACCGATTGTACAAACTGCGATGATTCCATGGCGGGCATATCATCTGCCTCGACTAGGATAATGCGGATAATATTTTCTCTGTCGAATATTAGTGCTTAATGTGTAATTTTTTGCGACACCGTAAAAGGTACAAAGGTTAAAAACGGTACAGTAAGGATAAATGGAAGGGGAGAATTAACTAGGAATGAATGGAATTCATGAAGCAAATTATAATGGACGTTCAAATGAAGATTAACGTAGGAATGAAACGACTTGGTAGGAAAGGTGTGAAGTGAAAAGTTGCAGCAGACCAATCTCCGGATTAATGATGATGATGAAGAAGACGCATACATTAGAAGCACAATGTAATAGCGAAATAAAAATCATATTTCTTCATATGGGAGTGATCTTTAAAACTGTTATTTTCGTAATTTATGGATTAGCGATAAGAATTAAATATCCGCGGTCACAATAAATAAGTCTACACAACGAAAATTTAAGTTATTATCGCTTCGTTCTTAATCGTTTCTTTAACTAAAACAACTTTTTGAACAGTAGGCCGATAACAAGTAGCAAAGGTTTTATTTTAAATACAAAACTTCTTGGATGGGAATCCGTTAAGTAAAAATAGTAATAATTCAAGTAAAGAGAAAATTTTACCTAACTCCATGCAAGCTATTGCAATGTTTTCTCCTAGTCATATAACGCTAGTATTTGGGCCAATTCTTGCTCCCCATATGTTAAAATACTAGTTTGCTATATAACTATGGCGAAGCTCCTTCATGAGAGGAATGAAAATCACTTGGTAAATCAATTTTGAGGGTATCGGGACTAGTCACGGTATTACCTTTTACGGAGTTACCCGCAAGTGAACATAAGTGCGATATTCCATAGGGGCAAAATCACCCGCCTTGACTGGTACTAGAACCCGGATCCCTCGATATCGCGCCGAGTGCTTTAACCATTCATGCTACCGAGGCGTCTTTCTCCTCAGTGAATTTTTGAGGGCTTTGTAGGAACAAGTTGTTCAGGACTTCTAGACATATGACGTCACAGGAGTAGTCCAAAGCGTGCGCTTAGCGCCACGGTCCACGAGGATAAAGCCAAACATGGAACACAATGTGTTCGCTCTTTTGACCAATTTTGAGGATACCGGGAGTAACTACGGTATTACTTTAATACCTTACCAACCAGGGAAACGAGGGTTAAAGCACTCGGCGCGAAATCGAGGGATCCGGGTTCGAGTCCCGGTCAAGGTGAATGATTTTTCCTCTGTGGTATATCGCACTGGGTAAAATTGGGTCTTCAATGTAGGTAGTTGAAGATATGTAGTAAGTTTCCATAATAGTAATGGCCAAGTGTCGACCAACTGATACGAAAATGTTTTACGCATGGCTCATTTCATGTCTTAAGCACCAAAAAAAGATCGAAATTGCCCTTAAGGACGTTCGGTGGTTTCACTCAACGAAAGGGAATTCGACTAAACTTGCTGGAAGCATTAATTATGTTTTCCTAAAGCTACCTGAATTTTTTCAAAATTATTTAACTTAGATTTGTTAGGATATTTGATGTGGAAGTGGGCATGAAATTACATGGGTTCTTATGGGAACGCGAGGTGCAACTAGCTTTATTCATCGAAAAAAAGTTTTCTAGTTAAATAATAAGAAAAACAAAAATAATTTAAATCATCAATAGAATAATGCATAAAAATCATTTTATTTTCTTTCTTTTTATTATTTTTGTTTTTCTTATTCTTAACTATAAAAAGGTTCTTTTTGATGAATTAAGCTACTCGTACCTTGTGTTCCCATAAGAACCCATGTAATTTTTTATCCACTTCTCGATCAAATATGTTAAGTAACCTGCGATAAATAATTCTGAAAAACATCAGGTAGATTTTTGACCATATTTGCAGGATGTATTCCGTTTTTCCAAATTTTTCTCCATGCTTAATTATTTTGAAAAGTATATATCTATTGCCTTGTTACAGGAGTATGAACAATTGCGCTTCTCGTGAATTTGCGTTTGATTTTTCCTCGATATCTCCAGACAAATGATTAGGTTGTCAGAGCAAATTGCTTGTTTTAAAGACAAAGTACTTAATGATGCGTAATATTGTGGCGACAATAATTAAACATTTTGAAATTTATTAATTTATATTGCTGGCATGAAAATTTTAGAAACTAATGTCGTAGCTTTTTGTGCTTCAACCACAAATTGACGCCCCAGCATGCCAAGATAAAAATCAGCTTGGACTAACTTTTATTTATGCTTGTAAACGTTTCTCACCACACAGGTAAAATCATACTGGGCCTCAGTACTAGGGCTCATTGAGTACTTATAAAAATAACCTTGAGAAATATAAAAATAATACATCAAAATTCTAAATAATATCACCTCATTATGGCAGTGAGGTGTGCAAAAAAGAAATCTTGTCTATTATGCTACCCCTTAAAAATGAGTTTTAATGCTCATAAAATTCCCTTATCCTGTCAGCAGCCGAAACATTTACCTACTTCCTAATTATTCACCTCTTCCCCTATCCCCCTCCATTCAAAAACTGAGTTCAACGTGTATGAGTAGCAATATATCTTAAGAAACCTGATTGGGGCGCGGAAAAATAGTCCACAATTTTACGAAATAAAAAGGCGCCTAAAAAGTCGCAAATAATTTGAAAAACATTCTCCAAAAAGTCCAAGGTATTTTCGAGAGATCGTTGCAAAATTTAAGTTATTATTAGAAATAAGACCTAGTAAATAAGGTTTTATGAGTTTGTGAGTTATTATGAGGTTTTTGGGAAGAAAATCTGCGTATTATTATTAAAATATTTAATGTACATTTTAACAACATTCTGTTTCATGACTAGCACTTAAGGGAAGATACAGTTTTTAAATGTAAACCATTTTATTATTCTAGCGACAGATAAATCTCTTTAAAAGTTTTGGCTAGTGAAAAGAAAAATGAAAATATATAATTTAGATTGGTAACTGATTTTATATTTTAAAATCACATCAGAATTTATTGGCAACATTTTCATAAGTACACAGCAAACGTATCGCAGTTGAATGCAAACGATAGCTAACTTTGTAGCTAACTGCGAATTCACAGCTTATTTTAATCTTACGATGATTGATGCGATGCAAGATATTTGTTGCACTGTTGCATTCCTACGCCAAAACCAAAGCATGCCTTATTCAAATCATTAGTGAAAAAATATGTGAGAAAGATAGTAATATCTTAAAGTTATCAGGGAAAAACTTATCAAAACTCCGCGAAACAGTATGCTTTTTTAAAATTCCAATATATTTTCACATTTTAAAAATTTTTCGTATAAATGTATTGACGCATGTATCATTACAATTTTCGGTTAATATGATTTAGAAGGCAATGAAGCTGGAGTAGTTAAGACCAGTTAACAGGTCGTTCGCCAATTTCTCCCTGTGTCGTTTAAACGTTCCCACGCATCAATGAATTTGGGATGGAAAGCCGTAAAGTTTGAGAAGTACCAGTTCTACATGCACATACTACCCTGCGAGACGCCGATGACACCATGTGGCAGGGGGTGTTAAGACACCAGCCATGAAAGCGGAGGGCATAGGGAAAGGGAAGGGGAAAAGGATGAAGGTGAATTTCATGTTAACGGTGTGTCTTATGTTACTGCCAAACTCTATGCTTGTTATAGTCAATAAATGTAAGTAACGGTACGAGGGAAGAAGGAACTCTTGTAGACATCAGTTCCAGAGTTTATACCTTTTATTTTGTCTCTTATATCAGTTCTGGAGATCAGTGCGGAGTAAAAACAATATCCTCCGTGTCATACTGACACTCACCTGATCGGAATTTTTCAAGTAATATAAGCCTAGCATGTATCCTCCAAGTCTTCAGCGGTTTCCAGCCAAGTACTTCCGTCAGCTGTGTAACACTCTCTGTTCACTCGAAATAGTTTTCAACGAAGCATGCTGCTTTCCTTTACATATTATTATCTTCGCAAATTACATCCTTCTGTGCGGGGTCCCAAATGCTCGCGACGTATTCGAGGTAAGGCCTAACCCGAGCAGAGTAGCATCCCTCACTTCACTTTTTTATCGGAGAATCTTCCTACTGCTTACTGTTCTGAATTGGGAGCAGGTTGATAAGTTAACCTGAGTTCTGGCTTCCCATCCCGAGACTCGGGCTCTAATCCCGGCAGATTAGGAGATTTATTTTTTCAATATCATACCTATCCCTCTTTAAGAGAAAAATTGAGGAGCAATTCCACATGCCGTCTTTCGTCAAGACCAGGCTAAACGTCGGATTTCTCTCCAACCCCCTTCATTTCCCAAGTTACTCTACCAAATGGGCAGGATTTCTGCGCTGCTAAGAACAAGTAGTTAGAAGACGCTCGTCCATAATTGCGCAAAGGATGTCAGTTTTCGTACGCCTCTTATAGTTACAACCACAAGAACGAAACGGGCCTAAACAAACGATCTGAGAACTTGCCAACTATCCGTTAAAAAGTTGCGTACTTCGAGCTAAGGAGATTCTATCTTCAAGCGGGTTTCAAACCATTTTTAAGAAATAAAAAGCATCTGATAAGATAGTAATTTCTTCTTTTTTTGGTGCGTAACGAAATTCTTAACACGCGAATTCGGTACTTTCATAACATTTTAATTGAAAAATACAAGGTTTTCGATAAAATTCTGTTTTCATTTCAATAAAATATTTACCCGGAAGTTACTAAACTGAGCCCTCGCGATTCGCTGTAGAGGGAGCGACCTTCGTTCTCGCATTGTCCTTTCCTCTCTCTCTCGTACGTCCAATTTCGTTTTCAGCGCGTAACTTTCCTTCCAATCTCACTTCTACCATTCCCATCTTCCTTGAACCACCATTAGGGAGCCTTCTAATCTCGTTTTCATTTCCCGGTCATTCATCAACCTCCTTCTACCTCCCACTAACAAGGACAAGTGGGAAACTTCTAAATGTTTTTTTTTCGTTCCGAATGTCCATTCGCACCCCCAATTCACGCCTCAACCCAGAAACCCTACATCGGCTTTTTGAGTTTTTCCATTTCCCGATTCCCTCTTCCATCTTCTCGTAACTTTTTTGTGACACTTTTTCCTCTCTTTCTCTCTTTTTCGTCCAAATATGTCCTCGGAAACCTCGTAATCGCTCGGTTATCGTCGGTCGAAAATTATATAACCCCACTCCGACATGGCTACACGCCTAGTTTGACAGAACTTGGCCGGAACGTTTTTATCGAGCCTTTAAAAACTTGCAATCAAATCCTTTGGCCAAGATAAACGTCATGTTCTCATACTGGTCGGTCATTTGGGGAGGGACCAACAACCCTGACGTGATTCGCACCATTAGTGATAGGTAAGTAGGTTGGTGATAGGAGGATTCTGTATATACGTGCTATATCGCCACAATGGCCTAAGGCAGTGTGTTTGAGCCAGGGACCGATTCTCCATTCCTTGTTCATTTGGAAGTTTCGTCCTCCTACACCCCTCCCTCAGACCCTATTTGCTAGAACAGAAAAAGCTACACAGTTGATGGAAGGACTAGGTTTGGAGCCGCTACAGACTCGGAGGCTACACGTTAGGATTATATTACCTACTTTCAAAATTCAGATCAGGCGAGTTTCACTATAACACGAAGGATATTATTTTTACCCCGCGGTATATCTCCAGAACTGATAGAAGCGGCAAAATAAGAGAGATACACTGCCCAAATGATAGGTAAAAACATTCCATCTTTCCACACACCAGCAAAGGTATTAACAAAAACAGCGGGACAGAAACACAAGACCCATCGTAAAAATGTAATCCACCTCTATTCTCTGCCCCCTCCTTTTCTCTATTCCCTCCACTCTCATGGCTAGTGCCCTAACACCCCCTGCCACACACCTCTGCGGTGGCTCGCAGGGTAGTACGTAGATGTGCCCCCACCAATTAAATTTTTTGTCTATAAGTTGTCGCCAGGACGGCGTTTTGATTTTTTTCTCATTGAACCGCGAAAGTCTGCCGAGAGGAAGACTCTCTGCATTTCGATTGAGCATTATCGGCTATCACCCGGTCCCCGTCGGTGATATACTTCAACGCGGAAACAGGCGAGGAGAGTGGGCGCACTTTTTATTCCCGTTTTCCTCTCCCTCATCTTTTTTCATCCCGAGGTTTCCTTCTTCTTTTTGGTTCATGGCATGTCAGACCACATCCCATCATATTATTCTCTTTTGGCTTAATTTATCGGATGGTAATCATTCCCACGTACATACAAAATGGGTGCTAATACTCCGGCCATAAAAAGAAAGGGTAAATGCAAGGGAACTTGAAGAAGAAAGAGGCGAAAAGTTCGATGCGTAAAGTAGCTTTTGCGAGATATCACTTCACATATAATGCGATGAATTTGGCCTCATTATAAAGAAAAAGATATATTTCCAATGGTAATAAACAATCAGCCACCAACATACTAATTCTATAGATATTTGCAAAAAAAAAATACCAGCCATTTTCCATGGAAATGCACTCCAGAGAGACTTCATTTTAAAAATGAGGAATTTTTAGCTCATAGATCTCGTTTAAAATTTAACAGTGTACGGGTGGCATAATTTCTAAACTATTTTTAAAATTAAATCAATTACTTACTGCAGTAGTTTTTACAGAATCACAGAAAAATCTGCGGTGGTTGAGACGATTTCAGCGTATGGCATGAAAAAAATCAGTCAATTTAAAGCCTTATATGTATGCATATTTTGTTATTTACTGAGAATTTTGGGAATTCAAAATAAAGTTTTTGTGTCACTAGTGTTGAAATATTTACTTATGCTTCTTAAAGTTACTTAAATTAAAAAATAAAATTTAAATATGATCTCTTTAATGACAAAGTAAATATCTTGCTCAAACTACCTTTATTGTCTCCCTCTGTTTTTGTTTTAAACATTAACGGTGGATGGGGAAAAAGGATTCTTAAACCTATGTGTCCTCAGTTTTTCACTAACTTCTCTCATATTCCAAATACCGATCGCCCAGATATTGCCATGTCAGCCTCATGAAATGCCCATCTTATACAGCTCCCACCGAAAATCTCCCTGCGTGTAAGAAGCTGTGCGTAAAGGTGGTAGAAGTAAAACAGGCACGAAACGATAGGACATTTGGTTAAAATTTTTAGAAGAAAATTCAGTCTTCTAGGTCTAACAGTAATAACTAAGCTTTTTGACTGTCTACTTCGAAAAGGATGGATGGGCGTGGGCCGGGTGTATAGGATGCATCTGTTCTCTAATTGATTTGTCAATTTTTTCCCGTCCAGTAGATGCTGTGCGGGGGGAAGTAATATCAACCCCTTTTCGACCTAACCCACTTGAGATACGAACTATTGTAATAACCTCAATCTAGGGTACCTTAGAACCACCAGTGGCACCCAACTCTGTCTTTCAAATACTTTAGTCACACTTTGTATTCGCTCGCGGGATTTTCTTTTTGACAAAATGCACGGCTTCACTTTGTAAATTAATTCGCTCATGAATAAAAGTTTTCCGCCCTCCTATCTCAAATTCTTACTGCGCACTCGATATGAAGCCTAACGAGGATGAGATAACAGGGACTATATAGAGAGGGGAGGAAGGGTGGAGAAAAACCCTCTGTCGCCACTGACGAAAGCCACCGAGGGGTCTACAGTCCCGACCGACGGAGTATTGCGCTTGAAGTTTCATCTACTCCTCCACCGCCAGGATTATAGAACCGAATAATTGGGGATGAGGACGCTAGTACTCTATCCACCAACCACACCAACTCGATTTCCCCATTTTCCACATGCACCTCTTTTAATATAACCCGCAACAATGATGGCTACCATTGTGCGTCTCCATGTAAATGGGAGCCCTTTAATAGAAAAGGGGAAAATATTTCCAGGAATATATGATCCATGTACGTTAATTCCCCCATTTCTCTTGTGCAGTATTTGACTACGGGGTAGCGTAACGACATGACTCTGGGGCTACTATGACTGCAACCTAGAGGCCGATTTAGAGCAGGTACATTGTCACATCCACGAGCTCTTCCTCTCTTTTTCATTGGGGAACACACTCGGCGATAAATTCAATAGAGTCTAAGTGCTAAACAACGAGTCGTAAAAGTAGTCCTGTATTAGAGCACACGCTCATGCCGTCTGGGTCGTATTCTGGATCTAGGTCACGCAGAAAAAATCATTAATGAGTGCCTTGAGTTGGGTTTAATCGACAGAAAGTAGGATTATAACTTTTCCTCCTTCCTGCGGATGCTTGCAGGAGTTTTTTTTAGATTATGCAATGTTAAAGTTGGCAGGAAAAGTTAGCTAGCCTCTTATTTTCAATTTACGAGCGACCTTTTCAAGCCAGCATTTGGTGAATTTCAACTGTCACTCAAATGGCAATTATTTCTCCCTCGATCGATGATCACGTCTCAAAACGGCTCCACCATCAGATGGCCTAGGATTATCCCCGTTGTTGTCGCGACGAAATAAACAATCAACTCGTGAGGTCGCCCGCCGTTAATCGCTGATCTCAGTTCGCGGAACACAAACAAATTATTCGAAATCAATAAAAGAGGAAAACATACACGAGGAGACTAGCGCCATCCGAAATGGAAGAGTTTTAAGAAAATAACCGTATGGAAGGTGTCAGATAAATCTAGCGTGGGTGCGCGCCTGCTCTAAGCAAAATGTGCCAAGATGACATTTCCAGGAACAGCGAAGTCTGCGCTCTGATAGTGACCCCGCGCAGGGGTCAAAATAGCGCTCATTACGTCACCGGGACTCCAAACCGGGGCACCGTTGATGGAAAACTTAAACCTGTAATAAAATATTGAGATTAAACATTGCCGTATCATCTTGCATTCTTCACAGCGGATTCAAATCATCATTTCTTTCGCAATAAAAATATGTTATGTAAAGATATGTACTGATCTTCCATAATGTGTTAAAATTCCTCAATGTTTAGATTTGCGATTTTGATACTCTTTTACCTAAGCAATAGTCCTAAGGTCTTTCCAATTTCAGGCTTTCATTTCATCTCTCATTTGTGAATACTATACGATGGTAGGCGTTTTTTGGTAGTTTTAGCTTTATGCCCATCTAAACCGACCAAGCTATCCCCTTAGTTTTACTTTTGATTTTCCAGCCGAACGGAAGTTCAGAGATGAATCAATGCCTTCAAATTATTTTCCATATTTTATTATACGATAGTCAAAGCACACGAAAGGAAATATTGTCATTGGCATGCAACGTGTTGAACTTGCAATCACAGAGTACTATTTAGCACCAACACTACTATTTATTGGATGTTGCATTTAAGCCTTTCCCATGGATCTTGAACGGTGTGAGGGCTTGGGCGTTCCAGTTATGCCTAGAGTTGGGCAGGTGGGAGCTATAATAATTTCCCATGTAATATAGATATGAGCTAGATAAAAATAGGTACTAGTGGTGGCTTCACGTAAAAAATACAGCTGGTAACGTCAGTGCGAAGCACACTCAACAATCTCCTCAACATACGGAAGTCAATGACGCGATATGGCGATCATTTCCGGTGTTGGGCAAGACGATGGATCACCAAATTGGTCGTTTTCATCAACTCTAGCCTAACTCTAGGCCTCGTTCTAAGCCCAAAAACTAGTCAGGCGTTGTTTTACGGCTGAAAGCTTGGTCAGAGAAATCTTGATGTAACATTAAGTTTGGAAATCAGACGCATTGTCCAATTTAAATTTTATAAACACTATTACAGAGTCGTTGCATCTTGCTGATGTCAGCCGTTCCGAAATTCCCACAAAGACGAAAACACTATCGTGGACAAATCTTTCTAAACCCAACTCGAGAACAGTTAGAAGAGCTTTGCTTGGAACACAGATGTATAATCTTTGGAGCACAGGTTCCAAAACTATGTACTATGATGCGCTCCACGGCAGAAGCTAGTACTTCCATCGACTCGTGCGCTATATTACAAGTCTCAGTAATTTTTTTTATCAACTCGTATTCCTCCTCCACCAAACTTGCCTCACCCTAGTATGTTCCAGCAATTTATTTCTTCTACTATCTTTCCCAGGACTTTGTTCGCCATCCTTTTAAAATATAGCGAGTTTCTTTCAGCTTAATGCCGCTTCTCGCATCTCAAACGCAACTTTTCTTTATCATCCAATCTCCAGGTTTTAGTCCTCTTCTTCTCATTTCTAACTCGATAGTTTCTTTCCATTTTTTCCTAGGTCTTCCACTTTTATTTCTTTCCACTGGAGTCAATTTCTAAACCGTTGATGGTATTCTTTCCTCCTTCACGCGTCTTAGATGTACGTACCATTTCAGTTGTTTGTCATATATTGTTTCTAAAATTGTTATTTTTCGCTGAAATTTTTCCTCTAATATAATTATTTGTCACATGATCTAGCAGGGTTAAGTTACAGCATCTCCTCAACCATGACATTTCAGCCGACATTAACCTCTGAGACACATTTATTTATAGAACCCAAACCTCTGACCCGTACGTCATAACTGGTTATATCATTTTTTTTAATATTTCTTGTAGTTTCATGCGTTAAGTTATTGTTCCACAAAATTGGATGCAACATTTTAATCATTCTTCTTCCTTTGCCTACTTTCTTCATTATTTTGCTGTCTTCCATCTTCACTCATCGTAACTCCTAGATTATCGTAGGAATCTGGAGTCTGGAATCGTAGGCTCTGTTTTAGGATTTTTAGCTACATGAATTTTTACATAGGATCTACTATAGGTCATACTATCGCTTGGGACCGGCAGTTGCAACTGCTGAGCTACTCAATCCACCCCGCAGTTACCCCAGGAGGGAGTCGCCATCCTTTTTAACCATCGAATTATCTCCTTGTTTCTAAAACTAGCATCCCAAACGCTTCCAATCTTTTCTTGTCCTCTCTTCTCTGAGTTCAAGCTTCGGTACCCTGCAACGTTTTGCTCATTATATAAGTCTTTCGCTATCACAAATAATGCTGGTAATCAGTTTTCTCCAAATATTTTACGCTTCTGTTGATAGGAAAATTTTCCTTTAAAAACAGCTCTATCAATTCTAATGCTCTACCATTCCTTATGTTTTACTATGACAACCTTGATAAACCATGACATTTCTGTTCAAGTGAAATACACAAACTGAAAGAACCTCAAAGCACCAATGTACATTCTAAACAAATCAAAGAAATGACCTCAACCTTAGCTCGTTAAATAAAACGATAATCTTACAAATGAAGGTAATTCATACAAATGATTACTTGCCAAACGATCAAAAATTGGCTAATATGTTGCCCCAGTAAATTTATATCACAAAATCTATTCAATCTCAGACGATTCAATTAAACTATTTAATTTAGCATTCGCAAGACACTGAAATCTTGTGTTTATTCTAGTGTATAATAAGAGTGAAGCCTTCACGAACCTTCCACATGTTCAGGTATTAAGCTGGATAAATGACCTGGCGGAAGACCAATTTTGCTTATATCAAAAGACACAAGTTTCCATTTATGATCCAACCAAAATTAATTATCCAGAATACCCATCTCTTAATCTCCCAACCTAGAGTTTTACTCATCACTTTAAGTGTTCCTAACATGGAACCATGAGTAGAAGCTACAAGTAATGCTTAAAGCGATTAATTTCCATTTTAAGAAATGAGCAAATGTTGGAAGGAAAGTCGTAGGTAGCATGTGGAGCATGTATCAAGGAATAAATGTTTGTCTAAGTAAAGAAAATCGCTGTTTACAAAAGTTTGCTTCTCCCCACTGAATTGCATGGCAGTGAAATTTGGGTATCCCATGATAAGCATAAAAGCAAGCTACATGCAGTGGGAATGGGGTACCTGAGAAGTATTTGCGGCAAAAGTAGGAGGGATAGATTATAAATGAGTGGGTCATGAAAGAATATGGATTGAATGCTCCAGTAATTGACATATATGAAATGAGTGCACTTCGTTGGTATGGTCCATGTTGAAAGAATGGATGAGAGTCGAATAACTAAACAGATATATGAGTGTGGAGTAAATGCCGTGATAGGAAGGTATGGACCGTTGGTGAATGTGGTGGAAGAGAATCTTAAAAGGAGGAATATTAGGAGTCTTAAATATGGAAGAGTGTATGTGTGAAGCAATGCATAAATGTGGTAGAAGCAAAGGAGCTTTGCAAGAATAGGGCAGTATGGAGGAAACTGTTAAAATCGAAGCCAGTTATCTCGGTCTAACGCCGAGAATTAAGCTCTTTTGACAATGCCTACCCCGAAAGGGAATAACGCGATGGTTATGTGTATTAGGAGACGTGCCAATTTAAGGTAAAGGAAGGCATCCTAATTTTCCTCTTTGAAGTTATCCTTTTCACATAATCTCTTAATTTACTAAGTCAAGTAAAACAGCACTAGGATTGCACAAGCTACAGTGGGAGGGATCATGCATGAAATTCATGGAAAGGCTTAATGCAAAAAATATCCAGGGAACTGCGTTATTAGAAGACGGAGACGTAAAATTATGCCTCGCGGAATTACGCAAAGAAACTACTTCCCACAGCTCACCGGGTGAAGGAGGCGACGGGGCGAGAACATGCACCACCTTGCATCCTCCAACAAAAGGAGTCTGGTGGAGCCATTAATTTTAAATTGAACGCGGTATAATTCCCATAAGGGAGACGCTTCCATAGCCTACTCGATAATTTCGCTGTCTCCCTCCCACGAGCACTTGAATCCAGTTGGTTATGCTTTCGCATCGCTGCTCGTTATATTAAACGTTCTCTCTCCTCCTTACCAACGTCTTCTCGAAAGAACCAATAGACTGTGCATATTAGAGTATATGCACGAGAGCCATATTGCCAAGATTACGACTACACACGGCAGCAGGTACTTAACCCATTCTCTTAACGTATCAAAATGATTGGCTTTCAGTTTTAAGCATACAGATGATTGCACACTAAAAATACAATTGCATAAATAGGAGGAGAGATTAAAGTTGCGTTCAGCAAGAGAAGATCAATATAGCATCAAATCTTCTTTCACATTACATTAAATAAACAAGATAAAATTATTAACCAATCAATCCATAAATTCAAATCATCTGCTTAAATAATCCAGGAAAATGGTAGTTTTTTTAAATCAATAACTTTATTTAGGCTTATCCACATTACGTCAATGGTATGTAATCACTTCTGGCCAAGCGGTTTTATGAGATTATTTCGCTTAGTCAAAAGTTTACGTTTTGGAATAAAATCTCATCACATTTAAGAGGATAGTTTACTTTCTCTTTCATTTAATAGCTCATATTCTCTCCTGCTCATTTCTGACATTCCTAGCAATAGCTATAGGAATATCTGAAAAAGATAGTAGTTACAGTGTGATGGGAGATTTTTTAGGTGAAAGGAATATCATCAATCGCAAATGCGTCCTCACACACACAAGGGTTTATGTAAATGTGCATTAACATTTTTTTTTAATTTTGAAGAATTTTTCTTCTTCTTTGCCATGTGAATTTCACAGCTGATTTGCAAACAGTAGCCCGCGAACAAACATTGCACACAGTCAGTCATGGCATGCTTCTGGCTTATCAGTAAAATTATCATATAATTACTGCCCCATTTAAAAAAAAATGTACGTGGTTCTCAGCTACTTTCAGGCCTAGCCACTATTGGTGCGTGGACCAGTATAGAATACACCAAGGGAAAGAAATGAAAGATATGGATGAGAGACTCTCTTTAAGTAAAAATATAAATTGAAGAAGATCGAGGACATATGCGTACCCTGGTCTACGAGGAAAGTGAGTTCATGCAGATTAGACGGCTTTGAGATGCGAATTTGGAGAAGGATTAAGGGAGTTATTTTGCTTGAAAGGATGACAAAAAGATGTTGAATATGGAGGAGGAGAGGAGTTGGTAGAAGTCATTGAATCGCGCATAGAGAAGTATCGTGTAATGGAAATATGTGAGAGAGAGGATAAGGCTGGAAAAGAGAAGACGAGAGAGAGAGTTAAAGAATAGGGATTTTGAGTGGCATGATGGACGGTATGCAGGGCATACATATACCGATTTGTGACATGGATGGCTAAGGATGCATATTACTTAATACCTTGGCTCGATTAGCTTATGAAGAATTTCGAGGATACCGGGACAAGCCACGGTATTACCTTTACGGAGTCACCCGCAAGTGCACATTAGTGCGATATTCCACAGAGAAAAAATCATTAGCCTTGACCGGAACTCGAACTCGGATCCCTCGATATCGCGTCGAGTGCTTTAACCAGTTAAGCTACCGAGGTGTCCTCCTCTCCTGTGGATTATTGAGGAACAATTTGTTCAATATATTATAGGAACAATTTGTTCAGAAATGCTCGACATATGATGTAACAAAAGCAGTCCAACAGCCCGCGAGGATAAATCCAAACAAGGAACACAATGAAATGTTCGCTCTTTTGACGAATTTCAAGGATACCGGGAGTATTACCACGGTATTACCTTATCAGAGTCACTCGCAAGAGCACATACGTGCGAAATTCCACAGAGGAAAAATTATTCGCGAATGATTTTTCCTCTGGAATTTCGCACTTGCTTATGACGATGATCATTTTATCAAACATCCCTCTGATTTATTTATTTATCACCGACCTGAAAACAGCCTCAAGGGCCTTTTACATCAAACACTATAACTGGTAACAAAGTACAATCACACACAGCTGTGCCCGGGGAGGTGACAATCCTACCTAGGCGGAATTCCAACACACAACCCAGGGCTTGGCCTTCACCCTGCCGGCGCGCCGCCACCGATGCCAAGTATACTGGAATAAGAAGCTAAGCTGGAATTATTCGTTCGCAGGCTTCCGCGGCGTTGATCAGATGATACTTATATTTTCAGGTTCTTCGTATTTTGAAAGAAAACGGTCTAACTGCCGAATCAGAACGCAGCACAAATACAGGGCGCAGAACCAGGCAATCAAGGTGTAACACCGAGCCAGCCAAGGTTACATAAGGGCGGAAAAAATAGCTTCACGACATCCTTGACCTGAGGACGCCAGCAGGATAGCTGGTAAAACTGTTGCCTTTCAAAGCAACATGCGGGGACGAAAAACCGAAAAACGCAGATACATCACCTAAGCAGAAAATATACTAAACCGTACACTATTAGAGAACCGATAATGGAGATATACATTTCGCAACTCGAGATGGATTATTTTTTCACAGATAATCCTAAGAATTTCACTACAAAAAGTGATAGTTCTGAGAGATCGATGTTGCATCCAGTCGTGAAACGGCTCATTATGTCATGTGAGAGACTGGCAGCATTTCACGCTTTTATCAAAAACGATAGGTACTAACCTCCCTGGAGTAACCTTTCTCTTCTTCTTTCGTTACGCCCTCTGTAGTACCACGGGTAGTTCCGTCGTGGTTTGGTTTTCCCGTCATGGTTTTTGTTTCCCGGAGTAACCTATAAAAATACAATATAGGAATTTAAAATATTATTTTCCCAAAATGCAACGCTTTTTTTGGAAAGGGGAATTAATAAATCGCGAAAAAGCGAGATCAATTCTGCAAAAACTACAGTAGCAAATATCATATGATTGGAAGAAGTTCCTCCTTTGTAGTTAAATGCTATTCAAAGTCACATTTTTACGCTGAAGTCAATTTCATTATGGCGTAGCAAAAATTATTTCTCCGATGCAAATTCAATGCTTTTCCATCACAGAATGTTTTACGTAGCAAATCTCAATCAGTAAAAGTATCGCAGCCAACGTCGACAAATTACCCTAATGGAGATAAATTAGCATCATGCGCATATTCTAGGCCATACTCAGAGAGGCAACGAGTTGGTTGCAAAGGGATGGCTTGACCTCTGACCCAACCATAATACATGTAACTCTAGACGATAATTTAGCATGACATGGCTAAAGTTTGTCCAAGTGTGCACTGAGAAAACGCAAATTATTAATGGTATCGAACCAGAAGTTAGTCTGGGTACTAAAGCTAAAGCCGATTATCGCCAACTCCTCCAGCATACGACCTAGATACCAAACAGACAGGCAGGACAGAACTTATTCCAAGAAGCAAACTTGTTCCTAGTAAGATTTTCAACAACTTTGTTTCATTATGTTTACTTTGAAAGCTAAAACCGGCTCCTGTTCCGCCCATGGAACACAGGCTCATGTTATATGAGGAACGAAGCATAAACACGACAGAGAGGCACCTTCGATTTGCACAAGAATAAACAAACATAGAGCATAGGAAAATAAGAGATTATTCATCTTTACTCACAGTACTAATAAATTTTCCACGGTAATTTTTCGCAGTGAAACTGCAATACCTATATTAATTAGCTAATTCACGATTTATATATTGCAAATAATTCTATGCGAAGTTTACAGCTCTCTTTCATAACTTTCCATCTTTCAATTATAATACCTAAACAGTCGTTGACGTGGACCTACGGATTTTATAATAGAATAAGGGCAGAATTTTCTATACTTGCCACTGATAACAATTTTCCTGCCACCCTTCACAATACTTGTGTATAAAACCACTAGCCAACATCAAATTATAATGATATTATCGGTTATTTCAAAATAATTAATATCTTTAAAAGAATTTCTTATTTAAAATAATGCAAACAAATAGCGAGGTAAAATTTGAGTTAGCTCTAATTCCAAAAAGCATCCAGGGATACATTTTTACAAAATCTAAAGCTTTCCGAATGGTCTACTGGACCCGTTCTTCAACGCCAATGAGGAGGCGTCCCAGGCACTTCGAATGGGAAGCCTATCGCGCTTGAGCGACTACTGGGAGAGGTCATGGCCCTCGTAGCCTCCAAAAACCTTAATGTGCCAGTTAAAACACTCTCCATTTTCATCTATATCCTCCCATTCCTTTCACATCTAATTCAAAGCGAGAAAAGTTGGAAACCATGGGATGCACCCAAGGTAAAATGCGCTTGTGTGCTAAGAGGCAGGAGAACTCGCCCTTTTTTGGTCCTTCCGGGACGAAACTGAGACATGGGAGACGGGTTGAGCGAAGAAAGATGAGTAGGTAACTCGGGAGTCATGCCTCCTTCACTTCCCCCCCCCCTGACAATCGCGCCACATCCCTACGACGGTGACGCTGGATACTACGAGCATTCGACGCTCCAACTAGTACCTTCGTCTGCCGCTCTGACTGTCGTGGCAGCAGTGACGAATGACGACTCTTTCCGCGGTCGGCATGAATACTCCCACATGGCCGCACACAATTTCGCGCGTAATTTGTCAGCCGAATTACACCTCTGTTTCTTTTCTACTCTTCATCTAGAACATAAGGAGCTATCCTTTACAGCAGTTACCGGTGGGTTGGTCTCTGAAGGAAGATAAAAGCGAAAATCAAAATATATTCAGTTGCGGGTTCAAGGAGGGAAATTAAGCTACCTAGTTTAGAGAAAGGCGAATGGAAATGATCAAACTAGGTCAGGAGATTCATATGAGGAAGAAGTGGATAGAGGGCATAATGAAAGGTAATGTGACGTTGGTGGTTGCAGTTAAAGAGGTAATGATGGGTAGGGAGAGAAAGAGAGTAAGAAGTGAAAGAAAAGATAGGGAGGGATATGATGCAGGACGAATGCAGTGTTGGGCTAAAGGTAAGGCTCTGGAAAAAAGTCATCAGGTAGTGGACTACCTAGGCGTACGTCTACCCCGTGGATTTTATGGGCTTCTAATGAGTTGGATGTGTACAACTGCCGGGCTATGCGCAAGGCACAGCTATCCGCGAAGTTAAAGCCAAGATTTAAAAACTGGGGTGTGAACTTAACAACAAATTTGTGAGTACCTTGAACTATGTGTGGCATACAATATGGTATGCGCGATGCGATCACTGAGTAAGCAACTCGCTCAGAAACAGAAAAAAGACGACTGAATCAAAATAAACCTCCGTTGCCAAAGTTCCCACCCCTCCCCCCTTAGTAAGAAGAAGGATAGCTAAATCACGTTTTAGATAAGCTAAATATTAAGAATTGATGAAAGAAATACTCAATAGCATGATTAACCTCCAGGAATTAAATCATGGAAATATAAATATATTTAGAGTTCAAAAATTCAAAACAAAATGTTAATTCAGGAACTGCCAGACACTTATTAAACAATTTCATTTTTTATAAAATTATGTTTACATCGCCGTCTTTAGGCAGCCTCTCCTTAACTAAGACCTGCGAAGCGAAGTGCTTTTTCAGACAACCTGTCTCGGTTTCCGCCCAAAATGCATTCTCGCGATAGCAACCTACCATTTGGCTTGTTTAGCCAGGTCTTTGGGAACGTAAAAAAGGCAAGAAAGACTTTTTCGAGTCTTATCCCTCATTGCCACCCGGAGCCACACAGTCCCCAGACACACTGAACTCCTACATCAGAAATAGCAAAAGCTTGCACAATCAGCATAAGTTTAAAAAATCAATGAGCAATCAATATGCACACTCATCGATGATTTAGTAACGTTCGAAATAAAAATGAATAACACTAATATAGTCAGATTTTGTAAATATTTGCTCCACCTTCGGTAATATCACTACTCTAAAAATGCAATCCAAATGGAATGATCCTGGGTTTGACGACTAACAGTATCTCGGTGGTCACGGCTGAGCTGGTTCGGTAGTTTAGTGCACGGTTGTATATACAGGTCTGGTCCGTTCCTATCCTGCCTTGAGGGCTGAGCCGTGACCACCGAGATACTGAGTATCTCGGTGGTCACGGCTCAGCCCTCAAGGCAGGATAGGAACGGACCAGACCTGTATATACAACCGTGCACTAAACTACCGAGAATAGAGAAAAGAGGAATAAATTGGCTAGAAAAAAGAATGAAAAACAAGAGCTCCAGCATAAAAATCTTAGATTTACTGACAGCTAATGATGCTTTATTTAGCATAACCCCTGAGGTGATGATGATTATTATTCAAGAAAGTGGCCTACACATTTAATCAATACCTATATCACTATTGGGATATTTAGAGGAAGGAGTGATTTTCACGGACGAACTCTTTGTTTCCAGGCATTCCATATAGGATTCATACAATATTTGAGAAAAAATCAATGGTAGGAAAATTCAGCGTGCTAATTATAATTGCGCAAGTAATGTACCTCCGACAATTCTCAGCCGGTAAGAATCATAAATGCCTACCGGCACCGAATTGGCGCCGTCGGTACAAATGTTACACCAATGGATTAACTCATTATACAAAGAAGGTTGAAGCAAACGGAGATAATTAATAACAAAAAACAATTTTAGTTAGAGCTCGGAGAGATTAAGAAGAGGTCCTATACGAAATACTATTTTTACTATTATAAAGGGTATAAGTGCATAAATCCTTGTGTCACAGTGATTTATTTATAAACCTGAAGACTTGAATTGCCATTTATACACAGCTTAAAAGTCAAACGGCTCTTTAAAAAAAAGCGAATGCATCCCTTTATTTCTAAAATCCTCATTTATAAATCAGTGAGGTTCACGCGGTTGTCCATCTTGTTACGGGTTTCATATAAAGCAGAAGAATTCAAACTATGTTCCATGGAACCCTGAGATTCCACGTAACTTTCCCAAGGATTCCACAAATTGTGCTGAAACCACAGCACTTATTGTTCCGATGACAATAATTGCATTTCGGCACGTTGCTGTGGCATAATAATGTATCAGATGATTTTGTCAACAAGAATTTACAAAATGTATATTCCGCTATACGTTGGAATTTCTAGCTTAGTCCCACCACAAGCTGTAATCGATCTCTCTGCCAACGCCCATTCCTCCGGTTAGGGCTGGCAAACATTCCCCATGATAGTCGAGGGAGGTGTCAGAGGAGTCCTTGGCGGTGTCGATTTTCAGTCGCAGGCAACATTTCAGTGCTCGACAGAGAGTGAGCATGTTACGTAATCGATGTTCCCATGCAGCTGCGACAATGGTGGTCCCTATGCTGATGTGTGTTCCGAGGTGTCCACAACGAGTGATATCTGGGAACGTGGGAGAGACAGCTAGGTCTAGCTTACGTGCTACGAATAAGCTCGCCTCCATTTTTCGCCATTCACAACGAATGCGTGATGGGGAATTCAAGTTTATAATCGTAATAACCTAACTAAAACTTAAAAATTCAATTCCCGTGACCAACAAGATACAAATTAAGCAAATTTGAATGCATGCTAGCACAAAAAGGAAACATATCGGCCACAATAACAGACAAAAAAATTAATGAAACAATAAAAGTCTGATAAAGATGCACTCGCCTCTTAGAATTCGAAAGGATACAGTTACCATACAGTTACAAGAGTGTTACGTCGAGCAAAACAAACGTTCTTTCATTTGCAAGCTTAAAAAAAAACACCGTAGATCAAAAGGTGCATACTTGCGAAAAAACTCGGACGTTAGAAAAGCACCTTCGGTCCTAGCCATTACATTTTATATGTATACCTAACAGGATACTCGTAAGGGAAGTTAGGGAGATTCCACTGTGACTGTGTGAGTCAAAACGAATACTAAATTCTACCTTCTCGTTTGCATTGATTACAAAATATCGCTGTCATTGGTGACACTCCTCAGCTGTTGGGATTCAAAATTAAGGTACAGAGATCATTCACAGAGTACAGAGAGTAAGATATTATTCGACGAGCACGTTCAAAATGATAACTTTTGCCGGTCACAGAAGCCTTCTGCAGCGCTTTTTCTGTTGAAGTAACGAATTTTGACTTATGTATCTGAAGTTATTTCCTAATAACTCAGAATCCTGATATGGATTGTTGCCTTAAATTTTTCGTCATTTAATTTCCTGGGAGAAATTGCTCCTCATGAGCAACTTTTCGCAATAACTGCATTTTTACCAGATAGGAAAATACTATTTTCCCCGATGTTTCACCCGTTCTCGCATTTAAAGGCAGTTTTACAAGAGGCACTTAACTGCACAGTCTGATACATGGATGAATGTGCAGTGAAAAATTGTGTCGTGTAATGCAGGGACCAGCTAGAATGACTGCGCGATTGCAAGAACGAAAGACGGGAAAATAGGCCCTGCTCTGATTTCGTGCCTGCGTTCTCGCAATTTCTGTACATCAAACGGCGCAATTAAGTGCCTCGTGTAAAATGGCCTCAACACTTTGTTATTTCAAGTCAAATTCGCGATAAAAAAATTGCAAGGAAATGTAGGATTTTGCTAATCATATCAAACAGAGGACACGCTTTTCTACATGAAGGTGGCCAGAATATGGAAACATTTGGGTCATTCCATGTCAAAAAACGGGAAAACGGGAAGTTTTGCCCCGACCATCTACGATTTCCGTAAAAATTGGTAGATATGTTTCCTGTTTGTGTATTAGTATGTGTGCAAAATCGTTTTCCGAAATGTCGAGTATATCGCGAGTTACAGCTCTTTGTTATTTTTAAATTTTTAAAATTAAGCCCTTAGGTTTAGGGCTCAATCTCTTGATCTAATTGTGCTACAAATCTCCAAAAAAGCTTGTTTTCATTGTTGAAAGTTGACAAATGATAGTATATGGCCATATGAACATTTATAGCAATTTTTTAAAATTTTTTAAAATGTTTAAACTTTTTGAACCCAATTTGTAAAAATACGTCCCCTTCGATTTCGCTGGTATTTTTATGGATCTAAGGACTATGTGTCCGCTACCGATTGGTGAAATCAGATAATGCGCAATTAATTTATCACTGCGTAAAAAATTCAGAAAGAATCACGTGCAGTGTACCGAGCGGCCCAGCGCGGCACATCTGATTTCTGTTTGCTCAGCGCTGCAGCCTTCCGTAGGTAGGGGAGGAGGGGAGAGGGGTGGAGACGGGTCTATGCCTGTTTGGACGAAGGGCCA
Organism: Pyrrhosoma nymphula; assembly: GCA_963573305.1. Taxonomy (NCBI): domain Eukaryota; kingdom Metazoa; phylum Arthropoda; class Insecta; order Odonata; family Coenagrionidae; genus Pyrrhosoma; species Pyrrhosoma nymphula. Next base: position 52,583,939 of record OY754335.1, read on the forward strand.
GTGTCTTCTGGAGAGATTTCGACAAGTGAGTACCTTGCTAGATTTGTCAGGAAGTTGGTCGCTAGTTAACGGGATTCTTTGAACTCCCAATCAAAAACCCGGAAGAATATATCCAAAAATTCTGAGGATCTTGTTAGGGTATTTAATCGTGAGCAAGACATTAGCCACGAAATGCCTGGAAAGAAGGAATGCAAAAGTGACCGAGAAGATGGAAAAAGAGTACTGAAGCAGAAGAGACTCATTCTTGGAAACTTAAAGGAAATTTATGCAGCGTTCTGTAAGAAGTACCCTGATGAGGAAATAGGCTTCTCAAAATTTGCTGAATTGCGACCACCAGAATGTGTTCTCGCCGGCGCTTCAGGATCACATACGGTCTGCGTCAGCACAGCACATCAGAATTTCAAGCTAATGGTACTAGGAGCCAAAATATGCGACATATTGACAGAAGAAGGCGAGAAACAGTTCGAAAGTTATAAAGATTGTCTGTTGTGAACGATTTCGTGTGAACCACTAGCAGAAGACTGTTTTCTTAGCAAATGTAAAAATAATTCGTGCGGTAAAACGGACAGGCTACGTTCTTTCATTCAAAAATACTTTGAAGAGAATGCCATTGAAAGTGTCACATTCAAGAAGTGGACAAAAGTGGATAGGTGCAATTTAGAGACCGTAGAGCTTGAAAGTGATGCTTTTATCAACTCCTTCGTGGATGCTGCATGCGCTGTCCGTGTCCATGGCTATGTTGCTAAGAAACAGAGCGAGTTTTTCAAGAAAACGGGAGAGGAATTGAAGCGAGGAGAAGTGCTTGCAGTTGCGGCTTTTTCTGAAAACTTCTCTTTCCTTCTACAAGATGCCGTCCAAGGGTTCCATTGGAACAACAGCCAAGCCACTATTCATCCATTTTCCTGCCACATGAGGGATGGAGACGAAATCAAGCCTTTGAATTTCGTGGTCATATCCGAGCAATTGACACACAACACGACGGCCGTACACTCATTCCAGAGGAAATTGATGGATTTTTTGAAGGCGAAAGTCGCCGACTTGAAGAAAATAATATACCTACTTTTAAGACGGTGCCGTAGGGCAATACAAGAACCGGTACAACATAGTTAATGTGACAAAACATTAAGAAGATTTCGGCATTCCAGCCGAATGGCATTTCTATGCTACCTCGCATGGGAAAGGGCCCAGTGACGGACTTGGCGGCACAATTAAGCGTCTAGCCACACGTGCAAGTATTCAAAGACCTTATGAACAGCAAATTCAGACACCCAGTCAATTGTACGAGTGGGCCTCAGCAAAAATAAAAAATATTTCGTTTTGCTTTATCAGCAACGCTGATGTGGAAACCGCGAAGAAAGATCTCCAGAAGCGGTTCGCTAAGTCCGTTGAAACGCCAAGCATACGGTCATGTTACGCTGCTGTTCCAGCTTCAAGTGACACCATCTGTTTGAAGAAGTTTGTCTCTTCTTCCACAGGGGGTGTAATGATCCAGCTGAATGGTGCATCCAGGGGTGCATCACTGTCGGCCACGACAGGAAAAATCGGGGACGTTACTCGGTGAGGAAACGTGCTGAAATTCTCATTTATTCAGCATGATAACTTTTATTCCGAAATTGCATTACTTAGCGAGAGCTTTTTAAATATTTCAGGTCTGCTGCTGCTGCTCGGCGGTATTGATAAACGAACTCTGTCTAACATAAGACATTTTTTTTCCTGGACCACATGTTTTAATGTGAAATTTTTGGTAGGTCTTTAATGAGAATTTGACTTAAGAAATTTTACTTTGACTGCTTATACATTCAAATGTCTTAATGACTTTGGAAGTACACTAAAATATCTACTTAACTGCATTCAAAGTACCTTTGTATCTTTAGTGTGAACTGAAAAATAACTTTGCATCTAAATATAAACATAAGATAAGTCTGGCAAAAGATGATATTGTTAGCAATCGCCCTTGAGGTCTGTCGAGGGTCAATTAATGGAACGACAATTCTTAAAAAAGACATTTAATACTGAGTGACACTTACATACGCGAAATATTTGCGCTCCGCCACCTGATTGGTCATCAATGGTGCCCTCCAAGAATTCTATATCTGCAGTTCATTACAGGCAGTGTCACTCTTATATTTAATTAAACCCAACAAAATAATCATAATGATTCAGAGATGAGCTGGAACAGCTAGCAGAGTCCTCAGCTTCCCACAGGCGACTGTCCACTCCTATCTTAATGAAACCTTATTTTAATGACCCCTTACCAGCACGGGACACCCATGAGAAGGGATTAAGCCATGGTTGTAGTTCAATGAGCAATTCACTTAAAATATTTTCTTTACCCCTGCAATCACAGTGAAGGTCGCTGAAGTAACAACAGCCAAATCTACAAGGAAGATATCCCGTAGGAGGTTATTTAACCGTTACTCTATGGCACCCGGTACACTAAACACATTTCTTTCAGAATAGTTTACTCAGTACGTTTTTACTCAGGTATAGTTTCAACCCTTTCTCCCTTCCTCCCCTACCCTGGGAAGGCAGCAGCGGAGAGCAAACAGAAAACAGATGCGCCGCTGGGCCGCTCGGTACACTGCACGCGATTCTTTCGGAATTTTTTACGCAGTGATTAATTAATTGCGCATTAATCTGATTTCACCAATTGGTAGCGGACACATAGTTCTTTGATCCAAAAAAAAACTAGCAAAATCGAGGGGATATATATTTTTGCAAATCAGTTTCAAAAGTTTCAACATTTTGAAATATTTCATAAAATTGTTATAAATTTTAATTTGACCCTCTAATATCATTCGTTAACTTTCGGTCATTAAAACCAGCTTTTTTTGGAGATTTTTAGTACAATTAGATCAAGAGATAGAGCCCTAAACCTAAGGGCATAGTTGTAAAAATTTTAATATAACAAAGAGCTGTAACTCGCGATTTACTCAATATTTGGGAAAACGATTTTGCACACATACTAATACACGAACAGAAAACATATGTACCAATTTTTGTGGAAATCAGAGATGGTCGGGGCATAAGCTCGTTTTTTGACATGGAATGTCAATGTTTTTGGCATTCAAGTCTTTTTATAGTGGAACCACCAAATAGAAATAGAAATCATTATCCTCGGCAGGAAAAAAACCTTTTTCAAAACATATATTTGGAGCATGCTTTTATATGAAAGTGAAATCTGAACCATAACTGTTGCAGAGCAAAAGAGATTGGAAGCGATGGAGATGTGGTGTTACCGAAGAATAGAGAAGATTAAATGGACCTTGGAAGAAATTTTGGATTAAATGGACGGAGAGAACCACCAAAGGAGAGGTCTACGAAGAGTTGGAGATAAAAAAGTATAATAAAAACTCTAAGAAGAAGAAGAGACAAACTTATTGGACATATTTTGAATTACGCTAGCTTGAAAACAATAATGAAAGGAGAAATAGATGGGAATAATTACAGAGGAATGCCAAGATTGATATATATCAGACAAATCATGGAGGACATCAAAGTGAAAAATTATGTATGAATGAAGCGGTTGGCTGATAAGAGAGCGGAGTGGATAAGTTGGAGAGCTGCAGCAAACCAATCTTTGGATTGATGACTGGTGATGATGAGAGCAGTCACCAGTCCTAAGATTGGTATGTCGTAGCTCTCCACTCCACACTCATATGATGTATTTCACCCTTAGTCGTCATCAGAAGTCATAAATCCTCAGACTGGTTTCCTGTGGAACTCCATTCCACTCCCCTATCGTCCATTTTAGTCCTACATAAGTCTTCACTTTCATGTCTTCCTTAATTTTCCATAATATAAGTATGCCATCTTCATGATCTCCCTGTCTCTTTCTTACTGTTCTCGATTCATTGTCGAGAAATAGATGTACACTCAAATAATCCCACTAGGTGGACGGATACACAATAATCCCTGTGTTAGAAAATATATTCCACGAAAATGAACGGTAAATTATTACAACTTGAAGGGAATGAATCTAAATATAATAGTAACGGGTAACAGTTTGTTCGGATAATTAATTGGAAGATATAAGAAGAAACAATACAACATCCGTGTGGGTCAACTTTGTGGGAAATTACTTTAAGTATTTCTTGATACCTGAATATGTGGTCGATACTTCTTGGTTATGTAGCTGTGACAGAACAAACGGAATTTCAATGTACCGATAAAAACGATGTTTTATTCCATATATTTTTCAGTTAACAGGAAAATATGTAGTGGCAAAGAGACGCCTTCATCAGAAAGGACAAAGGCTACTCAGAATAATGCATAAAATGTGATTCTTCATCAATTTGTTATGTCTTCTGTTTATATTACAAATTCCCAAGATTGCTCCTGAAAACCACACTTTTTTCCTTGAAATATTTATTTAACAGGAACCTTTATGCATAATTTCGGAAGTGTCCCATCTTCACCCTCTCTATTTCAAAAACAGTTTGATCCAGGGGCATGTATTAAACTGCGTTGAGTGTCTACAGAGTGAAAAGTCCCAAAAAACTGTTTTCATTTTTTTAAATTATTATTAAGTTTGAACCCGGGTGACAAAAATATTTTTCCACAAATTTACTCGGGATTAGCCATTTTTCAGAAGACAATGATTTTTTCTTCCTTTGATCAAAATACATAAATTTAAAATGATTCCTTTCATTTTTGCTTTCACATACTGCTAAATCTCTACTACCACTTATCTGTGCGATAATTTTGCTTTATTTTCGGGTATTTTAAAAATATGAAAAAGGTTACGAAAATTATAAGATAATTTTTAGTAATACCAAGCCCTCTCGTGGAAACCGTCATTGTTTCTTCCTCGTCAGTCGTCGTTACTTGAATAGGATTGGGGATATAAATTGCGCTGTTAATTGTTTCTTACGTATTGATATCTTCCCATACGCTCTAGTAGCTTTTATTTCAAAGAAGCTCATAAATGAGCTCAGAAAAATTTAATCTACATTTCATTGTGGGCAAAATTACCTTCCGAATTTCAATTTTGCTGAAGATACAGCATCATTCGCGATACCGCTACCTATCTAAATGATAAATTATTGACTCTATCCCTCTGGTAAAATGACTACTATCCTAAAAAAAACTACTCAGAGAATTAATTATAAAAGGAGAAGGAGTTCCCTAATTGTAGAACTGAGAATAATATGCAACAATATAGCCATGGTGGAGGCCATTAAGGAAATTCAAATTCACGGCGCCCATGAAGTTCTCATGCAGGGTTTGCTTGCATGGGCAGATTGTTATATATCATACTTAGAAATTCATGATTTAGGATATTGAACTCATTGCCCGGACTGACCCCAATTCACCAAGCCATTATGATATAGTTCATTCCTAATAAATCACCAAGCATAAAACACGAAACAATGATGGGAAAAAATACTCTGTGATTTTCCAGTTGATTTTAATTAACCAGACCGTTTGGGTGATTTACACCATCATGTAACCGAAACCGGTGAGGTTACAAACAATTAGGCATACAAAATTACCCAAGTGCGGTTGGGTTCCACAATGATTCTTTTTCATTCTAGTGAAACTTTGTGTCAAACTAAAGAAATCACACAGGCAAGTCGAAAATACCTTCCTATAAATTTAAAGAGTTGAGGAACTGGCAGCGCAGTAACTTTGACGGAGCCACCCACTACTTATCGCACAAAAGTGTGGTATCGACAGCGACAACGTTATTTGCATAAACTGGGATTGGATCCCAGACCCCTCGATATCAAAGTGCTCGAACCAGTCAAGCTACAAAGGCGTCCTCTTCCACTGAAATTTCAAACTGAGCGAGAAAACTTTGCTCCTTAAAGCCTCCATGAAATTCACAGTGGAAGAGGACGCCTGGGTGACTGAAGCGGTAATAGAACTCGGTGCGATATCAAGGAATCTGGATTCGAATACCAGTCCTGGAGAATGATTTTTACACTGCAAATTTTACACATTTGTACATTCCTTTAAAAAAAAGGAACAACATTATACTTCACATAACAAGGTGCTATAGATTACAAATACGTGAATAATTTGGTATGTCTACTTTTTCCTATCTCCGTCACTGGAGTTTTGAATCCATCGCATTGCTCCCTCAAGTGCCCAAACCTTTTATTACAGCTCCTCTCTTTCTCGGGTTCAAACGGCTTGGTATCGATCTCAACGAACGGATCACCAAGCCAGTGAAAAGAATCGTAAGATCATGTGCACATTGACAGGTTTTTTTCCTTTTCCGCCAACCTACGGTACCTATCGCTAATCTTGTCGGCATAAAAGATTGTGTGGGTACACACGTTTGATTCCTCCGAGCGGTGCGAATTGGACGGATCCATTTTTTTCTTTCAATGCGATGAAAAAAAAGATGCGACCTTCGATTTTCATTTGTCATCCACAATTTTTGCTCGAGGAAACGTCAAGAGCTCATGCGGTGATCTCCCAAGGACTTTTTTCCCCTTCATTTCTTCAACCTCCCGGAAAAAAGGAGAAAGAGAGAAACGAAGAAATGTTTTCGGCGCCCGACCAAAAAAAAAACTCTGGAACGATACGTCATGTCTTTTGGGGGAATCCGAACGAAAATGCCTTGACGGCTGAGGAAAGGGACACGATTGGGAAGGATTCATCCCTTAACTGGCCTTCCGGCGTTCCTGACGGCAGCTGATGCGAGCATCAATTTTCCCCTCCTCCGGAATAATGCCTTGTCCACACACTGTATTATCGAATGATTTTTTTATTTCCCTCCTCACCGCCCTCTTCATTTGCGCCACAGATGGGTCCAAAGGAAGAAGGACGCACACAAAAGAGCCAGTGGAGGTCGCTGTCAGTGCCTGAAAGGTATAACCCGAATCAAAAAAGGTGACGTTTGAAAGAAATGAGAAACAAATAAAAGCAAATTGTCATTTAAAGCAGAGGAAATTAGACTCCTATGCATGCCTTTCGGTTATCCAAGATGAACATCTACAGGGAGAATCAATTCTCGTAAATCTTAATTTCCTCTGCTTCTATTAACAATTTGGAATGTCTTTAACTTGAATTTACTTTTCAACTGCTCTCTTCTTGAATCAAATGAAATCTTTGAACAACCACCTGAAAAGATATTGGAGACATACATAGCATGGTTTTCTCCGTTGAAATTGATGGAAACGGTTTAAATTCTGAAAAATTTCGTCTTGTATGAGTGCACACAACAGAGTATAATTTTCAATCTTTTACTCGGTGCTGCTGGTTTCAACACATAGGCTTCATCGTAAGATAATATTACCGAATAAAAAAAATTCCGATTCGAAAATGAAAACGATTCACTGTTCTATATTATCATATACGTCGGCCTCTCTTGGTATTGAAACGAATCAAATTTCTCACATGTATTTTCGGAAACTTAATTCAATATCAGAAATATTTTAGGAATAACTCTGACCCGCAGTAAAACACGAATCGTGCAATAAGTTTGTTTTTTTACGAGTTAATTCGAAATCAATCGGTTAAGATATCTTCAAATAGTATTGATCGTCATTATGAAATTTAATTCGAATGTCGTGCTCATTAATAATAATCGTTTAAGCAGGCTCTGCGAATCTTTATCAAATTGTTTTCACAAACGGAAATTTTGAAGACACAACTAAAACTTTTCCCCAAGTATTCCTACTGACTAGATGTTTCCCATTTAATATATTATTTAAAACATGGTGGTTTTACATTGCAAGACCACATAAGCCTGCCTTTAGAATGCTTACAAAATACCTATACGGTACCCGGAAGCCGTTACTCATATGCCTAAAATGCGGACAGTAAATAAAAATAAAATTATCGTTAACAAAACTTGTTCACGATTGAAATTTTTTCGAATACCTTCATATAGCCTCAACAATGCAACAAAAGCTAAGATTCGTAAAAAACTACATTAGCGCGTTGATCAAGTGACCTATATTTTTTCTGGAACTGCAAGTGATGTGAAATGCACTTGACAGGAAGTCTATTGACGTTTATGATTCCTCACCCTCCGTTGATACGTCGCACGGAGACATGAAATATTCAGAGTTTTCTCTGAGTTACGACTATCAGAGCACACGTGTCACTCGAAGGTTTTGACAAGTTGAACACATACAGCAGCACCAAGCCAAAAGCGTACGCAAAAAAATCTCAACTAAATTATTAGTTTTACCGTGGGGCACGAAAATATATTTGAACAGGACTTCCTCATATGCATGAGTTATAAACTCTTGGAATAAAAGAATAAATTAAAATGCCTCTAATTTACGAACTTAAAAGATAGTGTGAGATTTTTAAGCCATTCTTGAAGTTGCGAGATCTTGTTCTGCCTCAATGAACCGAAGTCAAAGTTTCACATCCAAAATAAAAATGACTCAAGGTAATGAATGGAAGCGACAGATATTCTATTGATAAATATTGTCTCAAATTACAAAAACCATTTTGAACCATAAAACCTCGGTTAGTTCTACGTCTGAAGGTGACGGCTGCAGAAAGGAAAGAGAGCTAGCAGTTAACCCATTGAAGACGTACGTTTCAAAGACGAATGTTCCCCTTGAATTTCCTCGGCCCTAGGTTACCTGGAATGTTCACTGCTCAGGGATATCACCTGGAATTAGACACCAGACCTTTCGATGCGGGCAGTTCTCACTACTGTTTAATTAGCATTATAAGAATTTCGTGACTAGACTTCTTAAAATTTTATTTCAAGAGAGATATAAGCTATTCTAAAATGAAAACGAGAATGCTTTGTGCCTTTTTTATGCTAACGTATCATACCAAAATATGCAGGATAACATATTCAAATAATTCAGTCACGACTCACAAATACAGGTGTGCAATAAAAACACCATTCAAAGATTTAGACAGGATCTTATCCTGCAGCTACTAAAAACCAACGTTTCTATGAAGTCGTAAGATCATTAACAATATTAAACACCTTTCACGACTGCACTACAACGACAAAGCGCAGATCATCCGCTAAAACTGATATTTCACTATTTGTCTCCCCCATACAATTCCTTTCTCTGCATGGAATTCGGGTAAGTGCGATGACTAAGAGTGCTGTCTTTCCTTCCCGAGAGTCCGGGTTCGAATCGCGGCAGTGTCAGAGATTGGAGAGCACCTCAAGTGGATTATTCCCTTCATCAGATGGGAGTTAAAACTACGTGCCCTTGGGCGCCTTTTGTAAAGAGTGGAATAATGCCATGGCCAGGTTTCTCTCTAGCCTTCCTATATTCACGGAATGATTTTTCCTTACCAATCTATCCATCTGTCCTCAATTTTTGCCAGTGACCACAGTTATCGGTCACCTTCCCCAAGTAACCAACCTAACCTTTTACCACACCCTTCCTTTTTAAGTTAGGGCCCTAACATCCTATACCACACCCCCTTGTGGTGGCTCGTAGGGTAGCAAATGAATGAAGAAGCTGTAGTCACAACTAAATATGTAATTATATACTGCTATAAAATTGTTTTGCAAAGATATTCATCAAAAATTACTGGAATCTGAATATCCTTCATTCATTTATGTTCATCCTCGAGATGGGATGCCATTTCCATATGCGGCGTTTTCGGTAGCTAAATAGAAACTATGGAAGCTCAAGAGTGTAGTTTTAAACCCGCAAAGAGAAATATGAAAATTCTTGAAAAACACGAAAAACGAAGCATTATCACACCTAGTGATGTGAGGGCTCGGAAAACAACCGGTCATTTTGAGGAAAACTTTCCGTTTTTTTCAGCCTTGGAAAAAACGGAAATTTTGAACAAAATGTGAAAAAAACAACATTTTTCACTTCAGTATAAAGGTAGAAATATTCAATTTTAACTAGCCATAATCACATAGTTGCGACTGCTACTAACAGGCATGAACACTGATGATCATATAATTAATATTCTCATTGAAAACTGTTTTTTAAACGAAATTTTACATCACTAGTCACACCTCATATTTTTAAAAAGAAACATCATACACCATGAAGAGAATAAATCATATTTGAAGCGGTCGGTCAAAACCTACCCTAATGTATTACCTATCATTATTATATTTAACGTAAATCACATCAACCAGCCATAGCAGTGACCTTGCATGTCTCGCATAATATCCTAAGGCACCGGCAGTCCCGCATGAATCGCAATGTCTTCCGAGACCGAAGAAAGGAGAAGCACTCGCGCCGTCTCCAGAGAGTTGAAGAAACCCATTTAACAACTGATCTAGTCCTGTGATAAATGTGCTGAGGGTTCACGCAGAGACGCTTCCTAAAAGATGAGGAAGATATAGCCGGGGTGTTATGTGACAATTCCACGGCAGGGGGAGAATTATCTGATGAGCGCGACTCGGAACTTTTAACCGAGAGATATTTCACAGTCAATTATGCGAGCTGCTCGACTAACTTCCACAGGAAGTCAACATCTCAGGCCAAGTCCCGAGAGCGTACCAGAAACATCCCCTTTACCCTCATGCGCCATTATCTCACCCACCCTTCCCAAGGGTTTCCTACGCATTCCGTTCTTCCTAGTTTCGTTCCTCTCTCACTCTCTCATTCCACTTATCTTTCTCCTCCCACACGCCTTCCACTGCCGTTTATCACCTATCCTTGAGACACCTCATCCACTACATGGCTTCGTTCCGCGCCACCTCCTACTACCCTCACCTTCATCTTCTAATCCCCTTCCTTCCTCTCCTTCCGCAGGAAAACTAACGTGCGAAGAGGACTGGCATTTAGGCATCCAGTATCTACTTGAGAGTTTCATGGTGAAAATCTCCCTTGGTTATCTTAGGGAAGTTCTTCATACTAATTCAAAATTACTAGGAACTATTTTTACACAATTTACCCCTTTTGTTTGTGTCGTTCATAATAGTGTAGGTAATGATATTATAATTTTTTTGGACTCGTGTTAAAAATATTACCCTGGGACTAAACGGAGACAAAACTAAGAGATTTCTAGAAACCACAGAATTAAAATCCTTAGAGAGTTTTCTGGGAAAACCTTATTCGATAAAATGAGAAGTGAAAACATCAGATATGATAGCTATATACAGCATAGCAACGATTGGTGAACTAACTGAACCTGGAGTAGAATGGTCACATAGATAGAATGGAATACGGAAGAATAGTTATAGATATTGCCAGAGAAAATCTTCCCGATGGAAGAAGAGGTTTAACCCTTTCAGTGCTATGCATGCATATATGCGTTTGGATATATGTATTTTAAAAAGCAGGAGTTTTAATACCAACAACGAAAGTATGCGCGCTACGGTGAGCGCTCTCTGGGATGAAGCTTAGCATTGAAAGGGTTAAACAGACCAAGGAAAATATGGCGGTACAATGAAGAGAAGGGATAACCTAAGCATTTACCGAAGAAAACAGGCGCAAGCCTAGGAAGAAAGTGAGCAGAAAAAGGCTAAAAGTTAGTGTTTTAGGAAAAGTGCATGGAAAAACTCAAAGTAAACCATGCCCTTAACAGTGGGCGTCAAGACCAAAAGACCTATTAGTTTCAATGTCCACTTTTGTTAACCCTTACAGATTCATTGCAATGGTTAGTATCGATAAAAGGCGGAATTTTGTAGTAAAAGCACCATATAACTAAAAGAAACCCATGACTATTATAACGGACACCATGGCCGCAAGTGTAGATCTAGCAACAATGGTTTTGACAGTGCTACGTCGTGCCTGGATAGAAACATAAGTTGTCAAAACTGCAGATTAAATTTTAATAAATGTAAAAAGCTATTTTGAATTAATGTGACTACCATGAATTTTCACCAAATTTTGAAATTATGATAAATATGTTAAAATGATTCAAAAGTAATTATTTTCATAATAGTGCTACTAATAGAGGCTGCAGTCAGCCGATTTCAAGACTGAATGACTTATGATGATGCTTAAAAAGAGCAAGTATAGAAAAGCACATCCCATATTTGATAGCGTCAACAAAATCCAACCTTTCGACACTTCTTTTCACAAATTAAACTTGAAATTTCATGGACTTAAAGACATGAATGGGTAAAACAGGGGAGTAATTGGAATTTTACCTCCATGTACACATGTTATTTTTTCGAAAAACTAAAACAGGGAGAGAATTGGTGCTGGTAATTAATTGGAAATAAACTGAAAGTACCTACTTAAAGAACATGGCCATAGGTGATGACCACGTTCCAACGTAGCGTAAACCTAACAAAACATATAGCGTAGGATGATTCATTTTTAAATTATCATACAGCGATATTCAGCGCCTTGTAATGTTTTGTCTATTTTTAATTTGGTCAGCTGGTGATGCTAAGGGCCTCGTTTCAAATTATTTCTTTCTAGATTAATTTCTGCACATTGGTTTAACTATTTCTCTTCCCCATCCGTATGCTGGGAATCTACTCCTGCTATACACTGTGGCTTGCATGGCGTCGACACCAAAGTAGAGAAACGATGAGGAGAACGTCATAAGCCAATGACAAGGTAGTGAAATCACACCCAAGTTATTAGAGGGAAACCCTATATTAATCCATTGATAATTATTAATGCAGTATTTTGCGTAAATACTGCTGTGAGTATAATCTTATTCTTATTCGTTTTCTATTTCACCAAAATATTAATGTAATATTATTTGAATTGGATAAACATAATTGCATTTGCCTATATGATTCGAGCCTTAGGGGAAGGAGAGAATATTACAGCTAATCTACCGATCACAGGTACGATTATAAAGGTCTCATGAAACAATTATGCAAGCTGTGGGATTACAAATCACCTTCTAACAACAGAGCCGGCCGCTAGTTAATCTAATGGGCATGGATGCGTAAATGCCGCCAGCTAAGCCTTGGGAAGCCAGATAACAAGCTGTAAGTGGATTATCACAACGGACTACAGATGACCGCGGGTTTTCAGAAACTTAAAAATTCTCCTTGTCTCCTCCATTGTTTCTTCCCAGGATCATAATACTTTCATCGCCGTCACTAAGTTCGAAAATGTCTCTTTTGTCACAATTTCTTTACGCTTAGCAAGCAATGTAATAACAATAAGACTAATATGCCATCCTATCTTTTTACATTACCTCCATAAAACTTGTCTCTAATCTTAGCATGTGTAGCACTTCATCCTTCCTTTTACTCTCCACAGTTAATTTACAATACATTTAGAAGCTACCTGAACACATATAGTATTCTGCGGGATTAGAGAGGAGGAAAATATTAATCAAAGATAACACTTTGTATTTTCCACACTTATTTTTATTGCACCTAGACCGGTTTCAACGCTATCACGTCATTTTCAAGAGGAGGCAGAGTGAGCAGTTGTCTGACATGCATATATTTGAGAAGTAGGTGGGGTAAGCATAAAGAAGGAGGCAGGAGGTGGGGACTTATGTTTAAGGAGCAAGGTCAGGGTTTTCAAAAAAGGTTTAGGGGGGTGAGGAACACGCACAGTAAGCAAAGGTGAATGCGTCATCGGCACAACCTCGTTTACAATTTTTCCCATACATATTTTGAAATGCCCCAATTTCAAAGTTTTCCGTGAAATCCAATTTAGCACCTTTGTCACTAACATGTAAAATATGAAAATTAAAATCAGATGAATGGTCACAGTCCAATAAATGCTTAGCAAACATGGATTTTTGTCAAAATACAAAAATGATTTTTTAAGTTCAACTATTCTTACAATAAACCTTCTTCCAGTCTGCCCAATATAAAAACTATTATAATCATTTGCATTACATTTTAACAGGTAGACTCCACCCTTTTCTTTTTCACTTAAGCGATCTTTAGAATAAAAAAACAATTTACTGGAAGTTACTGGATTACAAAAACATAATTTGACATTTTCCTTCGGAAACTATCTACTGAGTTTATAAGACAATTGGCCTAGAAAAGGTATTTTGGCTCACTTATCATTGGAACACAAAATGGGAGAGAGATTGGTCAATGACATCACCGTCTTCTTCTTAAGTTTGCGTTGCAGCAATGAATCAATTATTCTCTCATCGTAACCATTGCGGGACGCAATGATTTCAATCGTTTTCACTTCCTTTTCAAATTCAGTTTGAGCAAGGGGATTGGAAATGAGGCAATATATTATAGAGTGAAAAGCAGCCAGTTTATGAGTATGATGATGGCTTGACTCATTGGGGATTACCACATCAGTAAAAGTACTTTTGCGGAAAATAAAACATGCGTTGCACATGACCGAGGCAGGATGCTTGAGTTATAACAGTGAGGCCTCGCCTACTTTGACCGAAGAAAAGGAATCCCTATGGCTATCAAGGGAACTTCGACTGCTTACTTAATTCCGGGTGAAATATTAGCGCAAATTTTTCTACTGAAAATGCTGACATTTATTCAAATATTGCTTAATAATTCAGAAAACCATTCTTGTATTCCGTTGCCAAACGATTACGAAAATCGGAGATTTTTCACGGTGTAGGTATAGAAAGAGGTTTTCAGCGTGGTAACTTACATAAACGACATTTCTTTCGGGTTTTTGCTGGATGTTCATTGAATTGTAGGTACAGTACACTATTTCATACTTTTAATTATGCTCGAAGAAATGAGTCTCACCTCAATGCGACAAAAATTGTCGAATCAAGATTTTTCACATATATCCTCTGTAATACTTTATCTCCATCCCGTCCTTCTTCGTGAGTGGTGCACTTACACCCCCTGCCACAAACCATTGCAGGGGCTCACTATGGAGAATTTTCACGTACAGCCGAGATGGATACGGTTGAGATTGCTTTTATAATGATACGATGATAATTTTAGAATGTTTTTTTTGGCATATGTAGGACAATTATAATATTAGCATATTATCCGAAGTATATACGGGTGTTTCGAACAACATCCCCACTCCAATCATGTGGCAAGGGAAAATTACCAAACATTTGAAGCTTGAGAAAATTAAAAAAAAAACTTCTTTGTCATGATGAGAGGTGTCTATTTAAGGTCACTACCGTCATTCCACGCTGCACCTTCTGATAAGCAACCTATACATTATTTCCTAACAGTATTTCTACAGTACTACATCAGTAATTCCACTGACACTGGAGGCTTTTGTTCAGTCCTTTCCTTTGTTTCATATTCCTTGACCCATTCCATTCTGACTCTCTCGTTCATATCATAAACCGACCCCCTTACGCAAAGAATTTCACAGAGAGTCAAAAATACAGCTATTCTACATCCTCCTCCATTTCCTTCGATAAAATACTTCGACAAAATCTCAATCCAATTCCCTCGTAATGCGATCCTCTTGATTCTATCTCGCCAATTCCATTTCCAGGAACCGGCTTCTTATCGCGAGGATTCGAATGGAGGGGAACGACAAAAGTAACAATAAAAAAGGGAAATTGGATGAGGTCCATTGACGGAAAGTTCTTAAAAAAATGCTTCTAATTGGATCAACGCTCATCCTTGAGTTTTTTTTACAAGCATATCTCTATCAGCCACCCTCCACGCACTTCAAGCCTTAAATATGTGATTTGTTAAAATAAAATTATTTCTTCCGGTCCAACTAATGGCGCAGTGGCATTATGAGTTGGCTTTCGTATGCGATTACGAACGAAAAACCTCGGAAACAATGCATAAATCATTGTTAGAATAGGTCCACCAATTGCTTGTTTATTAGGACAGCGCTTATTTTCCTAAATTCGAGAGACTTTGGAATTCGTACGCTTAAAATTATCGATTTGGTGGGGCTCAGTGAATATATTTGTCAGTCATAGTCGCAACAGCTGTGAGCCAGGGGTCAAAGCTCAGCTGGTTCATGACGTGCATCATCATGGTGGGAGAAAAACTTTCTAACGCAATCAACGTCAAATTATAATCCCTTAGGAAAGAGAATTTCCACCATTTTGGCGGATTTTGATGGCTTCATGGAAATGCGCCGAGCTGGTTGTGTCCGGGAGCCAGTTCACATACACCTCGCCAGACCCCGGGAACTGAAGAGTACTGTCACTAGAGCCCATAAGCATATAGCGTGCACGTGTGTAGGAACTGGTTCACAATGAGCTATCTACCTGTCATACTCGTAGTCTAGAAACTGATACTAATAGTTTGAGTTAAAGTTGATGGTTGCATCGTCAACTTAGGCCATTTTCTCCCACGCAGCATCCATTTCTCACTTAACTCACTACGGAAGTGAAGTATGAAATACTATATGGGTCATTCCACGCCACTTCGGACAGGAGTTGACCCTTGACCTCTCAGATTTTGATGAAAATTGGTGAAATTGTTTGCCTCACCAAATAAGAAATAAAATTTCAAGCGTTTTGCGAAAATCGAAAAAACAGATGAATGACGGACATTTTACAAAATGGCTGTTTTCGTTGTCACGAAATTTTCGTTATCATATATCACGGGTAAGAATCTAGGTAAAAAAGCACTTGATGGCTCATTTCCACCTAAAGTTCTTTGAATAATCTCAAATTTCCATAAAAATAACGATAAAATGATAATTTTTTTAAATAATTTAATGTTAAACAATTAAAAGTTTAAACTTTTGATGTTTTTCAAATTTAATTTTTCTCATTTTTTCAAATACGGTACCTTGTAATATTATGAATGTTATATAAAAAATTTGAGAGGGTGTTTTACCATTTAAGAGAGAAAAATGTTTTTTAATTTTCCCCTGCAACGACCATTTGATGTAAACTTCGAAGATAACTCCACATATGCCTAGTTTTTATCACTTATCTATCGAATTCATACTTCCGCGAGACAGACCAATGGCAGATGAACTTAGATTTAAAAAATATATGGTTAAATTTTAACACAAAAAACTTCTGAAGGTATGTTTATAACAAAAATGGAACGGATTTCCTTGACAGCAGGAGGTTGTCGATACCTTCTTGTTGTATGTTTTTTCTTATCATCCATTTCCACATTAGGCACGTATGCGAAAGTCATACCCTTAATATTTTCAACAGCCCACTTATGCAGCTGATAAGGCGTCTGTATTTGAAGGTTAAGTGGTACCTAGTTGCAGACTAGCACGCGCGGAAAACCGTTTCATTGTCCCGCCCAACCCGTCACTTGGGCCTTTCTCATGGGAGGTGGCAAAGAAATGCCACTCCGCTGAAACTATAAAATACTTTTCGTGATGGACTAGATTAAGAAGATTATATCTATTTTTATATTGTGCAGTGGATCCAACAGAAAAGTATATAACTTTTTCAAAATTGCTACAGTTTCTCTCAGAAAATGAACTAGTGAATGCTGGAAGCAATGCACAGTCGCAGTAACATGAACAGTGCATTCAGAAATGACAACAAGCTTCAGAGGGCTTATTTACTTTCCTTCGACTAGGTGATAGTAGCAGGCAAATGGGTGTAATCTAGATTGCCAATTGTTCCAATGCACTCCTTGCACGCTCTCCTGAAGTACAATGGAATAAATTTCTGAGAAGTCAGCAACAACTATCGCTTCCCCCACCGCTATGTTTTCCCTGGTGTATTGAAAACATTCAGCCTGCTGTTTCGCCACGTGAACATGCCTCACCAAATTCAGGATATCTCCACGAAAAAGTCATTAAATTCATCTGAGATCTTGCTAGCCGCTTCCATTGTGAATGAGTCTACTTGCACCCATTGCTGGTGAGATACGTCTTCTATGAAATTTGAATCAAGCACACTCCCTAACATTCCTCTCAATTTCCTTATGGGCGGGCATTTGCTGCAACTACCAAACTAACGTATCTCCCCAGGAATCTCACATACAGCCATCAGTAGACAATATATGTAAGAGTTAAAAACTGTTTCTCCATTTTCGCCCTTGAGTTGGCCAAGTTTAGCACCTTCGAACATGAGTTTTGTGTTTTGATGAATTAGGCACGCGCAAACTGTGCATACCTGAAGCTCCAGCAAGAACACACTCCGTAGGTCTCAATGAGCAAACTTGGAAAAAGAAATATCTTCTCTTGGAAATTTCTCTTTGAACAGGGTGAATCACTCCTTCAGGTTTCCTAAAACTAATCTCCTTCATTTCAAATATGCTGGGATCCTTCTTTTACACTTTTGTACTGCACTCGTAATCAGTTGATCTTTCCTCGGATCCTATCCCACCAGATTGATGGTGCACTCCTGAAGGCCTAAGATGCCTCGTTGTGATGCGCGGGAGAAGTGGATGTTTTCTTGTTTTCATCATCAGGGTCGTGCTCTTTCGGTGAAGTCTCATTCGTATTCACTTCATTATAGATGGCCTTCCTATAAGCTATGCACAGTTTTTCACCCTGTTTTATCCCAGGAATACATATAATTTTACACTTCTCGTGAAGTTCGAAATAAATAGTTTTCAGCTGTTTTCAGACGGATGCTTTCTGAATCGTGAAAGGGTCGGACCATTTAGTTATCTGAACCGGATATCTTAATAGGCTCTCTGTTTCGTGTTATTGACACAAAGCACTCACTTTAAATCCATTTCTCAGTCGTAGTAAGTGCAAGCCCCGGCGTGAAAACTCCCTCTTCATTTTTAAAAAGACGGAGCGTGAACACGGTGTTTTTAAAACTTTTACTAGTGAGCCTCCATTGCGACCCATTTCACGCCACAAAATACAACACAATTCGTAATAACGCTTCACCATATATCAAAGCACAGATTTAATGGCAAGGACCATGACCAAAGAGAGGTTAGCAAAACTCAAGACTAAAAGATAGACTAGATAGAGGAATAGTAGTGGGAAGCAATCGCCCGTACAGCCGGTACCCCACGCCACACAATGTTTACAATTTTTGTTTTTAATTGGTATTCACATATTTAAATCCCTAAAATCCGTCGCATACAATGCGTATAATAAGTATGTAATAGCATTGAACCAATGAACGCCCGCTTAAGAAATTCCAGAAAAGAATAACTGAGAAGTCCGTATGACCTGAAATCATCGGTTACGAGATCGTTTTTCACAGAACAACATTGTTCCATTTTTGTTATAAACATACCTTCAGAAGTTTTTGGTGTTAAAATTTAACCATATATTTTTTAAATCTAAGTTCATCTGCCATTGGTCTGTCTCGCGGAAGTATGAATTCGATAGATAAGTGATAAAAACTAGGCATATGTGGAGTTATCTTCGAAGTTTACATCAAATGGTCGTTGCAGGAGAAAATTAAAAAATATTTTTCTCTCTTAAATGGAAAAACACCCTCTCAAATTTTTTATATAACATTCATAATATTACAAGGTACCATATTTGATAAAATGAGAAAAATTAAATTTGAAAAACATCAAAAGTTTAAACTTTTAATTGTTTAACATTAAATTATTTAAACAAATTATCATTTTATCGTTATTTTTATGGCAATTTGAGATTATTCAAAGAATTTTAGTTGGAAATGAGCCATCAAAGGCTTTTTTACCTAGATTCTTACCCGTGATATACGATAACGAAAATTTCGTGACATCGAAAACAGCCATTTTGTAAAATGTCCGTCATTCATCTGTTTTTTCGATTTTCGCAAAACGCTTGAAATTTTATTTCTTATTTGGTGAGGCAAACAATTTCACCAATTTTCATCAAAATCTGAGAGGTCAAGGGTCAACTCCTGTCCGAAGTGGCGTGGAATGACCCATATATATCGCGTGACCATAAAAATTACACTATAAAATTACAACCTTTTTAAAAGTTCAGTTCATGCCAACTGCTACTCGAGAAGGCAAGCGGCAACTGAGGTCATTAGCGCCATCGTGGACAGTTGGGTGGGTTCGTAATGGAAGGATTATTTGGGAGACGGAGGAAGGGTGGAGAGAAACCCGGTGTCGGTATTAGCCTATTCTTAACTAAAGGTGCCAAGAGAATGATGTCGGATGGAATACTCATCTAACAATAAGTCACATGGCATTGCCAAACCTTTTCCTCCCTAGTTACGAGCATCATTCCTGTATTTCAACAGGCAGTAAAAACAATAAGACTCATTGTCAGACTGGAAACGTCAATATAAGCCAGGCCACACATCTTATAGTACTCAACAAAGGAATTGGGCTGTTTTGTTGGCTGGAATACTGACTACCCACCCTCCGAGTCCGACTGTCGGCAATGACGGAGATTATCAGTGAAATCCTGATCCCGTCTTGGGCGTTATGCGAAGAGAATTTTAAGTGAAATACTCCGTCTGTCGGATGGGATGTAAATCAGTGGACCTTAGGCGCTTTACGTAATGTGTAGGCTAATGCCGATTCTGGGTTTCTCTCGACCATTCCTCCATTTCCCTTGTTAACCTTCCCTTACCAACTAACTCACCTCTCCTTCATGCAAAAAACCTGTAGCCGGTCGCTTCCCCTAACATGCAACTTATTACCAAAAACCAATTCTCTCCGCAGGGTGTATCACATACGCACGAAATTACAATAGGTCGTTCGTCCTTTACTTTCTCGCTTCTTTCCTCGAAAGGCTGTGTATGTACCATCTGAAAGTCTGTCTGTGTGCCATCGAGCACCTAAAATGTTTCCCTCCCTATTTTCTATTTAACGCGGTGATTATTGCTTGATAGGCTGATTATAGACCAGAATAGCATAAACATAGAAGAGAAAGGAAGAAGAGTTGTAATTTGGAACGACATAAAGAGAGGCAGAAGATACAGAAAGCTTCAAGAGAAAAGAGAAAGCTTGCAGACAACCCCGATAGTGGATTTGAGTTTGTTTCCATATTGAGTTTTCGTAGATTACATAGAGTTCCACCCTTAGTTGGGCTCTTTTGCCGATGCTCTTTTTCTTTCGGACTCTTCTTCAACTCAATAATCAGTAATAATAATGTTCCCAAATAAGATCTCTACAATGTTTTCTGAAAGCGTTTTTCACCCGAATTATCAGTCAGCTTGCATGTTTCTTTCCTAAATGGCTCTGATCTCCCTGCGCTAATATCGAATTTACATTAATCAGTTCAATTAAAAAATCATTTAGCGATGAAAAATATGGTGACATATATGCTTCCCCTCAGGGACTATAGGCATCTAGAGCCTATTGCACGAACTACTGCAATGTTAAGTTTTCTCATTGCTGACTTTCCATGGATGAAATATTTCCCAATCCATATTCAAATACCACGCGAGAGTAATGAATTAATTGAATCGATAGGGTGGAAAGCAAGAGAGAGACAGAATACTTCGTAAAATCACCAAATATTTAGCGAGAAATAATAATTGCCTTAATTAGAAAGGCATGAAATTAAATAGGATGCTCCCAACGTTGTCCGCGGTCTAAGATATTTACTCATCGATCCACGAATGTATATCGTGTTGCGCAAACAATCTCTAGTTCGCCACGCTGCTCCAATAATTAAGGAACTTCACGGAGGCTCAAGGGCATGGAAATTCGACGCCGACGTTTTCCATAGGCTCGATACGAAAACATGAACGTTGAGAACATTGGTGCGGTTCGCGGCGTGCGTTGTTGCCAAAGAAATCTTCTCTACTTCCTTCCCCATCCCCCGAGTCATTCCTTCCTCAACCGTGACCTGGAAAAGATCTGCTACAATTGAATTGCAATGGTTTATTTGTTTATCCAGTTACATAAATAATCTGCCCATTAATCTCCACAATTATATAATTGATGAATCATATCAATTTTTTTAATTAAAATACCGTAACTACGAGAAGATAGCATAAAATATCACTCTATGACTAGATGAGACAAACTAAAAAGTATTTCTTCCATTTTACACAAACGTGCTACGAAAACAAAATATCATTGACGACATTGGAGAAGCGCTCTGTTTTAACCTTCAAAGCTGGGTAGTTGAGAAGGATAATGACCTTGAAGTCTAATGAATAGCGACAACGGAGAAGTATGTATGAATTAAAACAACCTGGGCAACGAGGGAATCAAACTGAGAATATTTTGAGATTCTTGGAATACGGATAAAATTCAGGAGAAAATGAGAAATAGTGGATGAGGAATGTATTGAGATATTGTGGGGTGCTGGATTTGGCGAAGATACTAGGTGACCCCATAAGGAGGACAAAACATGAGAACATGTTGCATGAAAGGGAATAAGGCGCATCGTGTTCGAGAGAAGGATATCTTGCTTCACATACGGAAAATAGACGGAAAATAGACAAGAACAGCTAAGATATATATCGTACACTACAGGGATTCCCTTCATCCTTGAAAACGGCCGTCTTCTATACGGACGAAAAAACGTCGACGACTTCATTCTGTTCAAAAACTAACCTATAATAAGCCTATTACGAAGATGTATTCAATAAATTTACTGAAACCAAAGTTTTATGCTATGAACCACAAATAAATTTATTGTGATTAGTAGGCAATTATTTCATCGCACTTGATCATAATTTTGCTAAAAATAACTAATAACTTAAAAACTTTCTTTATTTATGACTTAATATTTTTATTTACGGGTTAAGAACAATGGGAATGATTTGAGAGGAAAAAATACTGAACTAAAAATCACCTTGTGTTTCTTTCACACACCCTATCTGCAGTAAATACTTCTTGTGTGTTCAGCATCTCTTACAACCCCAGCTCCTTCCCCAAGAGGGGTGATACTCGATGTAACCCACCAAACCACACCGAGAGGGATGAGAGCATTAGCGGAAAATGGGTGATTCGTTCCAGCCCAACTATCACCCTCACATCTTAACAACCCGCGAGGCTTCTCGCTATGCCTGGAATGCGATTCGCTATCATCCTTCTCAAACACCACATAGTCCTGAATTAAAATAAGAAGAATGCATAATGCTGCATTCAAATGAGAAGAAATTTAATGCTGTATTTTTCTTCCAGGAAGCAAATTTCAATAATTTAAGGAGGAAATCATCCAACCATAATGATTAACTATTTTTAACAATAGTTCATTATTACTGCTGAAAATAATATAGAAGATTTGTTAAAGTAGAAACCTTACAAAACACTCAGAATGTTTAGCTCAATCACATACAAAAAAATCTTTTCCGGATTCAAATTTCTGTAGTAAGATGGTTGAATATGATATGTCATGTTTTGCAAATTTTACAGGAGAGCAATTTTAAAGTTTAGTAGGCTCTGAAAAATCAGAATCTCAAAGCTTAGGTCTTAACTTATCGTAATAGATGTAAAAAAAGCGGTTGTTATCATATTTTGTAACTTTCCAAATCCAACGTTATTAGCACTACGAATCCAACGGTATACATAACTCAATTTCGCAACAAAACGGACATATCATATTTAGCCATCTTACCACAGATTTGCAACTATCCTGCATTCAGTTAACCAAACCAACGATGGACTTTCCTACCTCTTATACGCTTATTTTTCCGACGAACGGGATACATTTGGATCAATTCCAAATATCATTGATGTAAGGTGATGTCTGAAGCTTCTTTCTTTCGTAAGAGATCGCTATAAATCATCGAAAGCTTTCAAAAAAATATATATTTCTGTCCAAGTTATATTTTACCAATATCCGTTATAACATTGAAAGAATAAATTATTTATTGCTATATTTATGTCACGAGTTGTAGTGATTTAAACATGAAATTTTTGAGTGCATTTTCATTTCCTGGATTGCTTAAAGACCTGATCGAAACTGGTGTAATAGCTCGGACAGTTTTATATCATCAACAAAATTAAGCAAGTTATTAATGAGATTGATGTAAAATACGCATAAAAATTAATATTTGTGGAAATAAATAAATTAGAACCATTTGGCAAGGAATTTAGCTCGAAGGTTTTTGCTGTCCCAATAAGGAAGAATGTCAATAAATACTATGAAATACATTATCAATACCGTTGTCAAGGGCTATCTTCAGCTTGATCATGTGCATAGAGTGAATCATCAAAAGTACTCACTGCTAGAAGAACACTTCGATAAAGATAAACCTATGTTGATTACCAACGTACCTTTAACAGGATTTAATCCAGAGTTTACTCTTGTTGAGAAGATTTTGATTCAACCCGTATGCATGCGAAATTTTTACAATTTGATAACTTATCACATTTTAAGAAGAGAAAAAATGAACCAAGATGTGTTCGTAAAACAGAAAGTGTTCACCATATCAATTATTTTAAATTAAGGTTGAAATTTATATAAGTTCTGCTCGCGGTTGAGCATTTTCAGATCATGGCATTTTTATTTGCATTACCAATTTTCAATGTCAAAGAAAGCCAAAGGTCCACTATTCCTATAGGAATAAAACCCACTCCTAGGATGATGGATTCTCCGGAGTAAGCAAACGTCGCTGAACGAATAACTACGATTCACGGCTGGAAAAACAGTTCTGTAACACTCCTTCCCAACTTGCTAGACGTAGCAGCCTCCACAAGTGCATACATCTCCTGTCTCCTCACTGAAAAATATTCTCCCACAAGCGACGAGGGCAAAAGGACACGTCGAGGGGAGGATCGATCAAGGAGTAGAAACGGAAGACTTGAGCGAACACCCTAGCAGGGTGCATCTTAAATCGGGGAAATCAACATCAATACTAATTAGCAACGAAGGAGATGGATTTCGATGCGGGCAGAGATTTAATCAAGGCCGCTGATGATATCAAATTAAATCAGCGAGTAGGATCGCAAATCACATCCGCCCGGGGGTACCAGGAATATCAGTTCTCTCGCGTCTACTTCGGAATTCCGATCGTTTAAACTTCCACCGAGAAGGGGAACACTCTATCGAGGATGGCTGATTGTTAGTGAAAATTATTCAATGTTTTGGAACATTACTGATGACGACCTTCCTCGATTCTTTAATCTATCCATTTATTGGGAGTCTTTTTTGACGTAGATACGTCATAACGCCAAAACCCCTGAAGCAGTGAATTCGACTACCCACGGGGTTTTTCTCCCATTTATAATGCTATATCGTAATAAAAGATTAAATGTTGCATGATTTATCATTTAAATGGCTTTTAAACAAAGATTTGTTCATTTTTACCTTCTGCAACGTAATAATACACCGTTGTCGGTCCTTAAACAATGTAGAAAAGCATAAATTTTGGTGTAAGTATATTACTTCCTCTTATTTTTGTGTTATATAACTGTTCTTACAGCAGCTCTTCCACTCCAAATGAGTAATGAGAAAGCGATAGAGAACGATTATAACACTACTTAAAACCATTATATCAGTACACTGTCAAATTACTAAGCATTCCCAAAGAGAAAGATAGCCATATCACAGAGTGCATAACATAAAGGTATTCAAAATGACTGCCTCCGGGGTTTATTGTTAAAATCAGACTGACAATGGGATATACGGATGGAATCGGCGTTCTATATTTGTTGTTGACTAATGAAAAATAACCAATGACATTTCGAATAAAATGTAAGGTGTCGCGGCCCTTACTCACCAAAAAGCCCAGGGGAAATATAAGAGAGCGTATCTAATCGGAAAGGGCTTCTGAAAAGTCACCCACAAGTACCATCATGTCCGTGGCGGAACGGACAGTACGGCTTCGGGAACGTCGCAAAGTCGACGCGGCGCGCTCCGCAAAAGAAGTCTCAAGCAGATCGATGGCTGCTAGACATCTAACCGCTAACTCACCGCTAACTAATCGCTATGAATACGTCTGCGTTAGTGGTTTTTAATGTATTTCTGAATCCAAATGCATCACTTATCACCATCCAAAGCCTAATCATATACCGATATACCTTATCCTAGAAAAATTAAAATTGATTAAATCTCACGCCATGGTTGAAAGAAGTAGCTCTCCTTTTTGCTAATATTTTTTGGTGGCTGATCAATAAAAAAACTATTTGATTATACTTTTAATACTCAGAAAGAATGTATTGACGCTTTATTTTAAAGTGACTGTCCATTATCATATCTCCAGCAAACAATCAGCTGTGCCCTTTCGCGTGAAATCCTCGACCGTGTCCCTGACAGAGACACACGAAACTAATTTTTATCGCCTTCTACTTTTTTTAATGTCTCCTTGCAGAGGCAACTATAAGACTCGTCGAGCCAAGAAAATACTTCTGCATTTTCACTCTTCCCAATTAAAATGCATAATAACTAATGTGACTTTCTTGGCGTAAGAATTCTACCCATATGTTTGTTTTTATGACTATTTATAGCGCTTTTTCCTCATCGCAACTCCTATTTCCTTTCCCTTCCTAAGTAAGCCTTCTCTAAGCAAACTACCGACCTATCCTTACAGAGCAAACGACTTCAGTTTTCGGTCGCCTCCTAAAATAACCAACCAAATAATAAATAAAATGAGCAGTAATGGATGGGTAGAAAAACTATGTCACAGGTAACTTGGCGGCAAGGTTTTTGGTAAACATCGGCAAACAGAATTTTGCTCGAGCTGGAATAAACAAATAGCAAAGTTGGTGCGAAGGCTTTCGCAGTGTGTTGAAGTTGAAGGCTGCATTCTTCAGGGTGTTTTACCGCATCGTTGTTTTTAAGACAACAGCAACTGCCTGCGTTCCAGCACGTGTATCTGCAGTGCACTTCGACCTGACGACGCCAGCTGGAACGCAGGCGAAACTGTTGTCTTAAAAACAGCAAAGCGGTGAAACACCCGAACGAATGCAGCCTTCAAACAAATAGATAGTTCATTTGATCAATGAAA
Source organism: Pyrrhosoma nymphula (assembly GCA_963573305.1). Taxonomy (NCBI): domain Eukaryota; kingdom Metazoa; phylum Arthropoda; class Insecta; order Odonata; family Coenagrionidae; genus Pyrrhosoma; species Pyrrhosoma nymphula. Next base: position 52,610,396 of record OY754335.1, read on the forward strand.
TCGTGATAGTTACGTTGACATCTAAGATAACACAAAAAGTGCACGTTTTTGTTTTATTTTGTGCCCTTATATGTCCACACCGTTGAAGCGAAGGAAGCAACAGTATTTTCTTTACTTAGACGATTTATGTAGAGGTAATTAAATCCCAAAAGAGACCAGGGTTCAATTCTCGAAACTTCGTCATGAATATCGAATGTAAGCGTTTCGCTTACGAAAGTAAGACATCATCGCGCGGCTTCGTTGAAGTATTGCATGCTAAACCATCACTGGATATGTTTCATGCAAAAGTTATCACATGCGGACAGAATGAGACAATTCAACAATGCCCAATCGATGAAACCAAGCGATAACATAGTTATTTTCGCAATCGATAATTATCACGGTGTTCGAGAATCGACTTCCAGAGCATACACGCGGCAGTTGGTCGAGCCGCATATGCTTCCTACATATTGTTTTCCCGACAATTAATTTTACGATACAGCCTCAAACTATATTTTTCATTTTGTTCAATCATACTTATCTATATGCATAAGTCGTAGGGAGAAAAAGTGGTGCGAGTCAGTTTCTATAATTAAGTTCGCAGAAGCATTCCTATACCAGTATTCAGTTTTGTGCATGAGTAATGTCAGTCTACCTTCAGAGTTTTATCAAAATAAAGCAACACTTGGGAGTTTAGTTTTTTCCACTTTGAGCTCCATTTTTAAAAAAGTAGCGATTTTGAGAAACACCATTCTTGCTCCCAACGGCTCATATAAAACTGAAATTCTGTTTGTTGGAATGCTCTACACTTTCACACCTCTTGACAGATTCGAAAAAAAAATGGCACCCATGTTTCTTAGGATCCATAAAAAAAAAAGGCTATATTAGCAAGGCCCCAGTGCTCCACGGGCCCTAAAAAGGATACTCGGTGGTTGTAGATTATTTCCATAAGAAGAGCATTGAATTAAATACAAAGGTTTATTTGTTTGCTTTTTTTAAATTACTTACACTCATGATAAAGGCTTGGAATTTTTACTATCGGGTGACTGAAGGAATTAAGTTTTTAACTCTCGAGTTTCGTATTCGCTTTGTATTTGTCTTAAATTTGATTTTTTACACCAAAATCGTCAACATTTGCACTATTTCAACAATAGGAATTTATATTTACTTGGCAACCGCAGTAAAGGCTTTAAATATGAACTTTATGGTTCAGGCTAAATTATGAACAAAACAAAATTACAGCGAAAATTTAGTTGGGTATTTTTCACGACAAACTCTCCACGTGTCAGAAATGACACTACATAGTGGGTACTAGATACATTTTTCACGTCGCATTGAGACGATTCTCTTAATCTTCTGCCGACATTTTTTTTCTTCTTCCCGTTGAAATTCAACGGGAACCATCTTCCAGTACTCAATATTTCCTGTCATCATGACGATGACAACAATGCCGTTTTCTTCTTTCGATCCTTATACCCTCCTTACCTCTATACTCGCCTTGTTTACAGGGTTTTTTCGATCAGCGATTGATCGAAGGAGAAGGAGACGGATAAGATGTTGGAGGAAGGAAAAGGGCCCATGAGTGAAGGGAAAGGTGGAAGAGCGTATTGGGTCTTGAGGGGGATACGGGATGTAGGTCGTGGGGGGTAAGGAAGAAAAGGCAGCCATAGTCGTCCTCACTCCCAAAAGACGCCGGGCCATCTCCCACCTACTCTCTACGAAGAAGCAATCAATCTCCCTTTCCAACCTCCCACACAACTCCCCGCCTCTCATCCTCCCTCCCCCCCCCCCCGCCCTGCCCCCTACTCCACCGACTCCACACAACATCCCCTTCTTCCGCCTAAAAACCCAGCGGCGCCCCCGGGCTGAAAAGCACTCGATCACCGGCAACCCGATCCACACACATCCATCTCTCCCCCATCTTTACCCTCCAAGGCCTCCACCCCAGCTTCCCTCTTGCGGTCTTTGGCATCCCGTTCGCTAATGACGTGGATCTCTTAACGCGACGTCTAACCCTCACCCTTCGTTTCCTGCTAATACCAGCACCGTAAGAGGGGAAGTTGGTTTCAAAGCGGAGAAACAACTACGAGTCATAACGTACGAGGTCTATCAAAAAAGCTCCAAAGCTAACTTTTCATAAATTTATCAAAATATATAATAATGCATTACCTTCAAATTTGTACCCCGGCCTAGCCTAACAGTTCTCCCAACGAGTCTTCCACCGCTAGAATTATGAAGAAAGAGTTTTATTGAATTCAGTTTCGCAACCTTCAGTAAATTTTGTATCAGCTCCTCGATTGTGACAAATCTTCGTCCCTTGAGGGAGTATTTTGAGTCTACAAAATAGAAAAAAGTCGGCAGGAGTCTAATCAGCTGAGTACAGGAGCTAAATAAGGACTACCATCTTATTTTTATGCTATTTACTCGCTAATGACAAGGTTTGAATGAGTATTGCTTTTGTACATCCATTCACCGCTGCAACAAGGTTTTGGTCTTGTCCTTAAAGAGACTTTTTACGTAATCGTCTCAAAACTACGAGGTAATAAAAACGATTGGTTCCTTGACCTTATGAGGGGTTCTCGGGGATCAAATTTTAATGTTCTTAAAATTTGATCGCGATTGACGTGCTTTCTTTGGTCTCTGAGAACTTTCTATTTTACACTATGGTGTTTGGGCTTTGGTCTCCATGACGTTCCCGCTAACCCACACTTCGCAACTTGTTTTGATAGTCTGAAGGAATGAGTCAACATTGCTTACGCTCTAAAGAAGATTCTTGCTGGCTTCTAATAACCGAAGTTGTTTTTCTCCCCCACCATTAGCCAGGACTAATCGCCAAATGCGAAAAAATGTTGCTACAAAAACTGCTGCAGCTCTACGAGTTGATGAAACAGGAATATACAAAGAGGTTGCTCGTGAGGTTTTCTTTAAAAAATGGCCACCAACTAAATGACACTACGGCGACTGATAGTGGTAACCAGTCCTGGAACTTTTTAAACATGCCTCCTTGGCAACAATATAAAAGATGATGGCAGCATTTACGGTCGCCACATTACCCCCTACGTAGTTGAGTTGTCTATGGTTTGTAAAAATCGGAAAATCGAACTCTTCTTCCGAATTTTGTCATTCACCCTTCGCCGGTGGGTGGTGAGCCCGCAGGTGCAACCTTGTCTTCCGTAGCTTCAGGGGTGAATTGGGTTTGTTTTTTGGCCCCAAGAACATATGCTGGTTTAACCCGGTCGATTGAAACCTACATCTCTTCTCCCTTGATCTTCAGTGTACCGTCTTCTTGTCCCGTGCAGTAATTTCTTGTGGACCCGAATAGGGTGGCTGCAACGATTTACGGATAGGACTCTCACGTAGAAATGCATGGCTGCAACTCGACAAATCTTTGAAAATAAATTCCTCCGATTTTGAGTGTCTAGAAGCAGGAGCTGGACGAAACTGAGATATTATCTTTTAAAGTCATGATAAAAAGCTATTTGAATCATCTATTATTCCAGAATTAGAACTAATTAAATCACCAGGAAGTCGGAAGGGTTCACCAAAAACCAATTCTGCAGGAGAAGTATTGATATCTTCTCTGAACGAGTAATGGTTTCCTAGTAAAACAAGCGGAAGGGCTTCTACCCAATTTATTCCGTGAGCCATTAACGCGGCACCCAAAGCGAGAAATCCAACATGTTAACAAAGCCGCGGTAGTTTCCTCCGCAGTGATGCATTGCATGGGTTGAACTTCACTCCAACGAGTGTACCGATCGATCACAGTCAGGCAGTAGTGGTATGAATTAACAATTGGCAGTTCAATTATATCAACGTGTATGTGAGAAAACCTACTGAAAGGAGGCATGAAATATCCAATCGGCGATTTGACATGTCCGTGAAGGTTTGAGCGCTGACAAGGCACACACGTTCGACACCAAAGGTGACAATCCTTACGAACAGAAGACCGAACAAAATCATCAGTAACCAGTTTTGTCGTGACCCTTGCACAAGGATGACTTAAAGAGCGAATGTGATCGAAAATATGACGATGAAATGGAGGTGTGACATAAGGTCGAAGTTTCCCCGTAGATTCGTCGCAGTATATAGGTACCTCAATTCCAGGGACTAAAACCTTCTTTAACCGAAGGGAGGACCTGCTTGCAATTAGATCCGAAAGCTCTTCATCGCCATTCTGAGATTCCGCGAGGGCGTAGTAGTCGGGAATTGAAGAGATTGATTCAATGCGTGAAAGAGCGTCGGCAACAATGTTATCAGCGCCCTTTAAGTGCTGAATGTCAGTCGAAAACTGTGAAATAAACTAAATTTGATTCAGTTGGATGGGGGGTAATTTTTCTCTACTTCTATGAAAGATATAAATCAAAGGTTTATGATCTAAGTAAATAGTAAATTGGCAACCATCTAATATATGTCGAAAATGCTGCACTGACAGGTATATTACAAGAAGCTTTCTGTAGAAAGCTGGCCATTTTCTCTCCTTTTCCGACATCTTTTTCGAAAAGAAAGCTAACGGTTGCCAAGACTGGTCAACATACTGCTATAAACATGCGCCAACTGACTGACTGGAGGCATCAGTGAAGAGACCTAGAGGTACATCGTTGCGCGGATGAACTAGTAACGTAACAGAAGAAAAGCTATCTTTACAAGCTTGAAATGCATCCTTTAACTCCGGAGTCCATGGAACTGACTGAGAACCATTTAATTTTGGAGCGCTAATTGCGCCATGCAGAGTGACCGTAAACCCTGAAGCGTGAGGCAAGAATCGGCGATAAAAATGAATCATACCGATAAAGCGACGCAAACCCTGAGCTGTCTCTGGTAAGGGGTATTCTTTAATTTCATTTACCCTTTCTTCAGGAGGCCGAATGCCAGAGGCACACTTCATAGCCCAAAAACCTAACCTCCGATTGACCGAAGACATATTTAGATGGGTTAAGAACTATTCCATAATCAGACAATCGGTGAAATAAGGCGCGAAGGTGTTGAGCATGTACCTCTTGGAAATGATAAAATATCAAAATGTCGTCTATATAAGCGTAACAAAAGTCTAAACCCCCGGTTACCTCGTCGATGAATCGCTGGAACGTTTTTCCTGCACTCCTGAGGCCAAGAGTCATGAAAGGAAATTCGAAAAGGCCAAATGAGGTTGATATAGCTGTCTTGCAAATATCATCTGGGTGAACCGGTATTTGCTGGTAAGCTTTCATGAGGTCGATCGTTGAAGAAACTGAACAGCCGTGTAAACTGACCGAGAAATCGTGAACGTGACGGACAAGATACCAGTCAGGGATGGTTCGTGCATTCAAAGTAGTAAAATCTCCGCAGGGACGCCAGCCATTATTTCCTTTCTTGGCCAAGTGAAGGGGATATGGCCAAGGAATCTCAGAAGGACGGCAAGTGCCAACCTCAAGCATCTCAGCGAATTCTTTCTTAGCGACCGCTAATTTCTCGCGGTTAAGCCGACGAGACTTGCTGAAGACTGGAGGGCCAGGCGTTGTCCTAATATGATGAACGGTCTCGTGCTTCACGGTCCTCGGGAAAATTAGTGGCCGGGTAATTTCCGGAAACAGCGAGAAGAGAACCGAATGGGGAAGATGAACTGACGGTTTTCACACAGGACCCCTGACAGTTCAAAAATTTTCCAGCCGTATGAAGACCTGCTTTCATGTCCAAAAGCCGCTTAGAGTGATATTCTGGTAAGAGATGGTAATGGGCGAGGAAGTCGGAACCGCTGATGTCGACGTCGGCGATAACGAACTTCCAGAAGAAACTTCGCATGAGTCCTAAATTCAAGGTTAAATTCAGCAATCCATAGGTCTTGATCGTTATATTATTGGCAGCGCTAAGATCGAACGTCGTTGCGACATGGCGACCATTCAGCAAACGCCGCGGAAAGCAGGAGAGGTCGGACCCGGTATCGACGAGAAATCGATAATTAGAAGACTGGTCGGTGACTAAAAGACGGCTTGCGTGGGAAAAACGATCAGTCGCCGTCGCTACTGATCGCTGTGTTCGTTTCCCTTATAGCTGCAAGGTGGATTACATTTCCTGGCTCTATCTTGAAACTTAGAATGGTACCAACACCATCTACCACCTCGAGAGGGCAACGGGCTTCTCGATTTTGACCACCGACAATCGCGCGACCGAGAACGATGACCTTGTGAAACCGAAAGCTCCGCGACTTGTCTTGACAAACCCTCGATGGCTAGGTACAGCTTATCATCCGTCGATATGCTGTGGGAGAAATGGCATGGACGGTGTTGACACCTCGATGATCTTGTCAGAGAGCTCCAACAGCTTGTCTAGGGCTAACTCCGCCTGGGCAGTCAGGATTCTTTGGACGTTCGGGGGCAATCTCCTCAGTCACAGTTGCCGGAAGAAGTTATCCGGAAGAGCGGTCGTTCCGGCGAGGGAGAGAAGATGACGCAAGAATTGGGAAGGCTTGCGATTGCCGAGGTCCTCGTCCGACAGTAACTGGCGAACACGCTGCTCTTCAGAGGCTGACAGACATTCTATAAGCTTCAATCGTAGGGTCGAATTGGGATTCTGAGACGGAGGATTCGTGATTATGTCCTCAGCCTGACAGGCCACGCGAGAATCTAAATGTGAGGCAACGTAATGGAACTTCGTTACCTCGCTTGTAGTCTCCGACAGCACGAACTTAGATTCCGCCAGTAAAAACCAAAGACTCGGTATCTCGAGCCAAAATGGTAGTAGGTTCACGGCGGCGCGACGCGACGAACCGCAGGCGGGTTCTGCTCGGTGTCTGTGTGGCTGCGTCTTGAATTAGAATCATTGCATTGCAGTAGCTGATGGAGCTGGGCGTTTTCTTCTCGAAAGAGTTGAAGCTCATCGTCGCGCGGCAAAACCATTTTCACCAAATGTTGACTTTATTATCCTTGTCGGGGTCACCAACGTGGAGATGGGTAAGTTAGAAGATCTCCAAGTTAATCATATCAATTTATTAGAGCTTTTACGCAATGCCCCTTACAATCCCAGTCCATGACTTAGTTACATAAACATAAACAAATCAGCAAGGCCTCCTTGGCGTCAATATAAAAGATGTTGGCACCATTTACGGTCGACACAAATATAAAACCTTTCTTCTTTAATTAATTAAATTCACTTATAATTATAATAATCACGAAATTATTTCTTAACAAATTTAATAGTCCATTCCACACGCGCCAATTGCGCCAGTTTCCATTTTTAATTACTCCTTTTCAGAAACCAGATAGCATCAAGCCAAACAAGGAATAAAAATCCTATCGAAATGTTCATGTAACATTAATGGTATCACGACAAAAGCTCGACGACAATTAGGTCGACGAGAAAAGGTCGACAGCATATTTGTCGCCGTGCCAAATGGTCGATGGCATAAGGGTCGCCGTGCAAAAGGTTGATGGTAAAAGGGTCGCCGCAGAAATAGGTCGACGATAGATGGGTCACCATGCAAAACGGTTGCCAAACAATAAGGTCGACGCGCAAAAAGGTCGATGGTAGCTAGAAAATAAAATACTGCACACATTTTTCGGAGATCATGATGAATGACAAGAGACAATCGATATCAGGTTGTTTCGCAGGAGGTGAGTATTTTTACCCAGCAAGCACTAAGCTACGTATTGCATAGTTTCAGATGACAAGAGAGAATGGATGTTAATCATAGGTGCATTGGCAGTGTCACCTCTACGGTGTTTGGCAGGGGGTTAGTGCTTTTAATTAAATGTGCCAAGCTACATGCTACATAGTTTTAAATGACAAGCTACAACGGATATCAATCATAGGTTCATTGACGGTGTCACGTCTATGGGGAGGGCAGAGCTTAAATTTCCCCATCCCCAAAATTCCCCATGTTACGTAAAAATACACGCCCCCTGCCAAACACCCTAGAGGTGTCACTGTCAATGTACTTATGATTGATATCGTTTCCATGAATTACCACCTGGAAAAAACAGTAAAATTGCATATTCCAAATTTTAGCCACCATTTTCATTTAAATTTGACCTTTTTCCACGGGGACCCATTTACTGTCGACCATTTTGTATGGTGAACCATTTGCTGTCGACCTTTTTTCACGTTGACCCTTTGGCTATCGACCATTTGGCACGGCGAGCTTATTGCTGTCGACCTATAGTCGTGGAACCAAAATTAATAAATGTTAAGTCGTGATACATGTTGTACCCTGTGATTAAAACCCATTGCAATTCGCAGGATTAAGGTAAGTATGAGTGTGAATGGGGCCTTAAGGAACTAGTTTGAAATAAAACAGGACATAAATCAACGATCTGCAATGTCTCCGTGGCCATCCAATGCTGATGACTGTATGAAAGATGTATGCAGCGATAATCTGATAATTGTAGATATCAATGTGCGAATTCTACCATACGCTGACTAAGCTACTTGCAGAGAGCCCACAGGAATTACAGGTGCTCTCGAGAAACATCTATGAAGCCGAAATGGAGGGACTTAAAAGTAAGAGAAAACACTAAATCATCAATGACCAAAGTATTGGTGGGAGAAATTGAATGAATGTTTGTCTTGGGAAGCAAACATTGCAGTGCACTCCTCCCGTCTTTACTGTACGGTAGTGACTAGTTAGACTTGGGTAAACTAGGATAAGAAGTGGAAATGTGATATCTGAGAAGCATACTAGTACTAGAGAACTATTTTTTTCCCGGCGAATACTGAATGTGCACCCTTCTCGGATAGCACACCGGTTTCTTACTTCCATTTCTTCCAATACTTCCATTACATCCGACGTTTCGATGAGCATCTCGCTCAGCATTTTCATGGCTATTATAATTCTCCATAAAAATTGACCTGTATATATACTTATCCTGTGATAAAATTGACCGATTTGTATACTCGTGGGAGCTCAGGTGCCAGCTGATTGGCCCATTGTCTGCAGACACCTGAATTCCCAGGATGGGTATACATATAAGTCGGTCAATATTTACACAGGATGAGTATATACAGGCCCGGCTAAAGGGAAAATTTTAACCCGGGTGAGAGAGTATTCCGGCGCCCCCCACCCCCCTTCCCGCTTATAAAACCTATTATTCACCGGTTAAACGTAGTAAAAAAAATATTTTTTCACGGCGCCCTTTCCTTTGCGGCACCCCGAGCAATCGCCCATGCTTTAGCCCGGTCCTGAGTTTATATACAGGTCAATTTTTATGGAGAATTATAATAACCCTGATAATGATGAGCGATACGCCCATCGAAGCGTCGGATGAAATGGAAGTATTGACCCGCTGTGTAACCGAAGAAGAGTAAACATATCTGTGAAGTGTTTGCGGTAAAAGCCCGAGGGATAAAGTTAGGAATGAGTGAGTTATGAAAGAATATAGGTTGGATGCTCCACTAATGGACATACATAAAAGGAGCGAGTTTTGTTGGTTTGACCATGTGGAAAGAATGGATGAGATTCGAATAGTGAAACAGATTTATTATAGAGGAGTGAATGGTGGGAGAGGAAGGGTTAGACCGGGAAAGTAAGGGGCGAAGGCGGTGGAATACCCTAAAGAGGAGGAATATTAGGAACTTTTAAAATAGGAGAGCGTGTATGGAGCAATGCATTAATGTGGCAGAAGCAAAGAAGGATTGCTGGGATAGAGCATTATGGAAGAAATTATTGAAAAAGAGTCTGTGTTCTAGGCCTAACATCAATAATTAAGCTGTTCAACTGTACGTATCCCATGAGGACAAATCATGATGGAAATGAATGCACGACTAATCATAATTCTTCAACAAGAGGACTTACAGAATAACATAAAACGCTGCATCTTTGAGCACAATGTAACCCTGAATAATATTTTCTTTGTAATGATGGATAGCAATGAATCATGGAAACGACTTACGTTTCTTGAATAAGCTTTAAGTTTCAATATCTAGACGAATAACTCATTAAAAAAATAATTAGTCTCTTTTAGTTGGTTAACCAGATAAGAAATTTCTCCAATGGCCGTAAAAGTAACCCGGCAATTTGAGAAATTTCTTATCTGGTTAATCTATAAAGGCCGTAGAGCTCAACTACCTTGATTTCTTTTAGTTGGGTCAAAATATATCTCAATTTTCGAGGGTATTTTTTCGTTTAGCACATACTTTAAAATACTCATTAATCTGGAAATAAGGAAAAGGACTAATAGTGCACGATTATTTTCAGAAAAACGAGGTTATCTGTAACAGGTGCAAAAAAAATGGAACGATACGTTTATGGGCCACAACGATTGAGTAAACTATTCATCTCTAAATGTTAATATATTAAGGACGCTCATTATTATTCGTGGTGCGAAATACGAATTAATTATCAATCTGTATCGTGCTGTCACACTACAACGCCACCAAAAAACCCTCTTGGGTTATCTGCTCCCCAATTTCATTCGCATGTCGGAGTCCCTTGCCGTTAAAGTGAAGCATTGACAGCACTGTACAGCAGGGCGAGGTAAACGGATTCAAGGCAAAATTACCAAAAAAGAAAAGGAAAAATTTATGCACCGTCGAAAAGTGCCTAGGTCATTTTAATGGGAACCATAGCGTCATAAATTTGTGCGACTCAAGACGGCGTTGACACATATCGCGGTGAAGCACATACCGTTCCCATTCGTGAGAGATAAAATGGGAACTTCCGACGTAGCTCTAGTACCTAGTGGCAAAAATAAAGCCCAACATGACATATTTATTACAATGGTGAGAGAAGTATCTTGCCAAAGATATACATTTCTCATTTTGAGGACTTCGTGACCTATAAACTGGCAAAGGAATCGCGACAAGTTATGCTTTCGGTTCAAATAAGACGACGATAAAAACTCAATTTATATCAAATATCCTAAGCCTTCTCTGCTGGCTTTAATACTGTCCGATTACATTTAAATATATTATATAGACAATGGCTCAATCCATTCAGTGAGACAACATTCAGGCGATGCTTTGGACGCATTTCAGCAGCGGCGAGCACGGTATACGAATAATACACAGTATAAAAAGTGTATGCAATATTTTACGCATTGCTGTTACTTATAGCAAAATATGTCATCATTATGGTTTCGTCAACAAAATACTTCCTTTCGATATACCGTGCCATACGTCTTTTTTCACAGATATGAACTAGACTTCGAAGTAGTTATTAGAAAAAAAGGGAAAGATACGATAAAAATTTCCATTTTTAAACACCATTTTTTGTATAAAAATCAAACGAGCAAGAAAAGGAATCGCAGAAAAGTAAAGCAAAATGAAAGCCCTAATTCACCCAAATTTCCGATCTATTTCTACATTACCTAGTATAATTATAAAGGGCTATATGTATTAGTTTTGTAGAAATTACGAGTGCAGTCGACTTTTCAGAATAGAATATGTGATAACTAATGAATATATGCGTCCAATAAGGCATTTTCGGGACTCACTTCTCATCAATTGCCAATGCATTTTATATTAAATAGAATAAATGAAGAGATGGAATTTCTCATTAATTCTAATCCAGCCGCGATTGATCCTCTGAAGACCATTTTGCATTAGTCACTTCATTACACAGTCTATATAGATGGATGTGCAGTGAAATTTGCGTCGCACAAAAGGGAGAATTACCAGAATAAACATGTAAGTGCATGAACGAGTGATAGAAAATAGTCCCTTTTCCAACCCCGTCGCGGCGTTATTTCAATTCCTGTAAGTAAATCGAACTGTGAAATAGAATACCTCGCGTGAAACGGCCTTAAGCGAAGTGACCCAGATATAAATAAGGTCGAAATCCACGAGAGAAGAAGGGAAGGAGCGAAAATGGGAAAACATTAACAAATCATCACCTTAGGTATGCTGACAAAGGAATGGCCGCTATCCATAGGACAGTCTTTCCAAAACATTCACCGATATCAGGGATTCTCGGATTTTTATTCGAGAGTGACGATTTTTCCTTCATATATCAAATCCTTTTCGTACTCTTCGTATCTTCTGGCCTATTCCTACGCTCAAGATTTCTGCTCTTCTCATTACTCTACCACACTTAGCCAAATTCTCCCCTCTATCACCATTTCAACATTCCGTTCCGTCTGAAACGTACTCCAACTGATTTTGCTTCCTCGTTTCCTTTCCTTTCAAACCAAATGCAAATCTGCATTCCTTTTTCCTCTCCACTCAGCTTATTCCTCTCATCCTTTCCACTCCGAAATCAAGAGTAGCTTATGCAATCAAAAAGCTGAGTGGAGCGTAATATTACAACACAAGTATTTTCCACCAGAATTTAGCTATGAAACCAAATCAGAAAGCATAGGCAAAAGGATTAAACGTACTATAAAATCGTAAAAAAGGTAAATTACGACGCTCCTGGCAGATTCAATTGTAAGTATCCCGAACCAATATGATAATCATACGTAATTAAAATATTTTTTTTCTTGAGGGAGCAAAAATTAAATTACAGGGGAAAAACAACTCAGTGTTATGCATCTCAACCTAAGATATTCAACATTAATAGTTTATCGAGGGTAGGGCCAAAATTAAAGTAGCAATTACTTGCCGACGTAAAGGAATGTAATACTTCCATCTTCAGGACCAAAGTCACGATACAGGAGGTCAAGAACAAAAACATCAACTACCAATGCAATTCAAATACATAACTCTGCCATCAGCATTACCTTGGAATGTTAAAAAAAACTACACCTTAACTGGTACATGATCTCGTCTGTATCGTACACTTAATCCTAAAGATAAAAGTAATTAAATTCCGAAACGTCACCAAGGAATGACTATTTTGATTTTCGACCTACCCTCAATAAACAATTATTGCTGGGGGAAAATAACCTCAAAAAATATTATCTTTGATTCGCTCTCAGGCACAGCAGATACAAGGATATCAACGAATAATCAAATTCAGATAGATACTAATTGTAAGTACAACTATGTCACAGGCTTAAAGGTATTTAGCTTACATTAATAACCTAAGCATATATAATTTGGCATGAATAAAGTTACGTTCAAATTTTTAACGGCGCTTATCACATGAGGTTATAGCCGGTTTTTTTAAACTGTTATTAACCGTTTTTTAATACATAAAACGGTTTATTTTAGAACATATTGTCTCAATATTAATACCCTGGATATTATTGATTGTTGATTCCAGATTAAAAATATATCTGATTGGTACTATAACTTTTGAGAGCCTTCATAAGGAAAAAACCATAGCTGGGTGAAAATTGTTGCATCGAAACTATTTCATTCTTTCAATTTCACTAAACCCTATGTATGGAAGGATCAAGGGAATATTTTCATACCTACATACTACCCTGCGAGCCGCCGCAGAGGCGTATGGCAGGGGGGAAGCCTTAGACTTGTATTTGGGATCTCATGCGTTTGATGCAAGGAGGAGAGAATGAAAAAATAATGTATTTAAAGGTGTTGGTTCACAGTGTGTGTCTAGATGAGAAATGAATCATCTAAGCACCGAAGGCACAGAATTTCGAGTCAGCAAATCATTAAATCAAATCTTACAAGTGACCACTCCCAATCACAAATAATTATTGCTGGAATCGAAAATTAAAACGAATGTCATCCAAGCATCACTTAAGCTGATTTTCAGTAGCAGCTCATTTAACTTCATCTTAATCTCATGCATACACATGTTTTTGGTTCCCCCCTCATCCCCAAGTGAGGGCAAGTTCCCCGATAGCCGTCAGGTTTTCCAGCCTAGGTGAAAACGCAAGTATGACCATACTAGGCCATCGAAACAGTTTATTTTACTGGAGAAGCTCGCGGCATCACACCGGCACATTTTCTTCAGCTAAATCCTCAAGGCCAAAGCAGTTTTTTAAACATTGCCACTAGAATTTCCCCTTTTAACTCGGAAATACCTAGAATTTCCACTGAAGTTTTTTGTGTATTCTGTTCAAATTCATTGAAATGAGATCCAATCTTTAGAGCCAATATTTTTATTTACGATCTCTGCTAATATTTTGTTCAATTTAACAACGTTACTATTCAAGGCTTACATGGTCTTTGCATGCTCACATAAGCACATCCCTCGCCAGTGCTGGCGACTCTTCTGACGAGTTTCGTTCGGGTCAAATGGGTGACGGCAAACCCTCCTCCTCCTCAATGCCACTGAGAGATAACGATCCGAGCACTGCAGCTTTCTCAGGTCCACTGCTTAGTATCTTCAGCATACGCAGCTTTCAGGTCTTGTTCCGACACTGACTGGCACACAGCGTGGAACGATTTGTTGCAATTATCACGAAAAATGGACTTTCACAACTTTTGACCGCCTGGACATACGAATCGCACTGCGGCATCGCAATAGTGAACACACACACAAAGACGGTCAAACTCAAGAGCGCAGCCCAAACAGGGCCGTTCACGACGGGAGTCTGACTGTGACTGCGACTCAAATTGTCGCTATTTATGAACAAGATCCCGAGTTCGAATACCGGCAGTATGGATTTTTCAGTGGAATACCGATCCCTCCTTGAGCACAATATCGAGATCAGTTCAGGTAAAACACTACATCTGTCAAATGCGATGTAAAACAGAGCACCTTTCGATTAATTTTGCGAAAAGTAGTCTAACGACTATTCCGCTGACTTCTCCTCCATTCCTCTAATCCCACAAGTAATCCATCCCAGCCCCAATCTACACACTTATCCTTAACGACCTCACTATCGGTCGCTTTCCCTCTTTACTTCTACTAAAACTAATGCCAAAGTAGATTTTCCAAATCACTGTGATGTACAAATGATGTCACTATGGTGATTCTGTGAAATTACGCAATCACACGCACGGGATAAAAGATATACTATCGAAGGAATGAAATCCCGGTCAAAGAATGGTATTCCGGTCAAGCCAAATGATTTTTTCATGGCGAATTTCATTCCTCTGGTGCACGCCTTTGCACCCGTGCGCGGTTCTGCGTGCCATGTGATTTTTGTATTTCGCAATGATTTGGATTTAGCCATAAGGTAGTAGCTCTAAACCGAAAATATTGATTTTACTCTCCTTGACAGTTGCACACAAACATGCACAACCAATGCTAGAGATTGGAGACGAAAACACCAAGTTCGTAACCCCACTGAAACTCACCGTGAACTAGGATGGCTTTGTGGTGTAACTGGCTAAAACACCTGACCGGCAATCGGAAGATGCGGGTTCCTATGCCGATCAGGGCAAATTTTTTATCTTGGCAATTTTCATTCCTTTGGTGGATGCCAAAGTAGCAGTAATTAGGAGAGCCAAGAGCCAGTTAAGGTCATTTGCGGGATCAAAGATAGTTCGATAGCTTGGTGCTGAAAGAATTGTAAGGGTAATGATGGTAGGGCCAAAAGTTTATCATAAAAATAAGAGTTTCGTCCCTGATGTATCAACGTCAGGTATTTCAGTAGCTAATAGGCCTATGCATATTATGTACATTTAATGATGACGCCTTGGCGTTGAAAGCTGTGATATTTGAGCAAGTAAATGGCCTGAGAAAACTTCCCCAATTACTCACGACGCCATTACTCTAGGTATCGCTTAACCCGGTCGTTACAATTGAAATGCGTAATTGACAATAGACAAATAAATAAAAAATGAAACGAAAGACTATGTTAAATCGTTCTCATAGTAACTAATCTCGCTCGCACACAACTGTTATTTCACAATACGACCGAAAATATCCTCCCAAGTGCTTGCATGGGTTGAAATTCCTTGTCTAGGCACTACAGTTACGTGAATTTTCACAACCAAACTTCATGCAAGAAGATTAAAAATTGTTTATTTTTAGACTGCCAGCTATTTTCCCTGGATTTTGACCTTTCGCACATTATTTTATACAGGAGGATAGAGAGAGACAATAATTATTTAGGATGCGTATTTGCTATCGAGTGAAAGTTAATTTTACAATGCATGCATAAATTGTGTAACTAAATTTTTCCATGAGAGGGGAAAATGTGGAAAATCGATTGTTAGATTTATCATAGACTAGCGGAAGGTGCCCGTTTAAATTCAACGGGTGTGAAAAACATTGACCTTATTTTATAAGAAAACCATAAAGTCTGAATAATACTGTCAGCGTGGTCATTTGAGGAGTTCGGGGCCTAACTTGTACGTTGTGTTCGTTGTAGCAGACACGCTGACCGTTTTCCAGGAGCACGGAGAGATGGATTTCATGCCCGGGAAACCCAAAAATGAGTGAATGTTGGTTAACTGCACTTTAACACATTTAAACATATAAATAACTCGCAACGTTTATGGTGTGGGAATTGGTCTAAAATACAATTCGCGATCGTAATGAGAGGCAGACGGTTCCACTACGTGTAATAAATTTGAGTATTAAACGATAATATACAACGCTGTTTGTTGTAGCAACATAGGCATCATTACCATTACTATTCGCTGCACCAAGTATTCTTGCACATTTAATTAAGTGTGCAGTCAATTTAATTCCTTAACATATGTATCGTTTACTACGTAAGTGTTCTCTCATATGCATGCAGTGACCGTAGGAGAGCTACTTTGAGAATAGACATTGAAGAGTATATTTGTTGTAAATACGCAAAAAATTAATCAATTACCCCCAAATCAATCTATCATGGGGCCCTTCTTTTACAGATTTTATTTCTACGTGCTATCATGGGCCTGTAGGAAAACATATTTATATGCCAGAGGCGTGAATATTCTTTGAAAATCAAATCTCTGGTTATCAAGGAAATATTCTATTGTTGATTTCAGAGAAAAATGTGAGATTTTTCCGCTAAACATAATATTCAGGCCAATACGAACCATAAAAGTAAATCGATTGAAAGAATTAAAAACTGCATTTATTCAGCCATTCGATAAAAAAATCCCAGCCCTCTATCTTCAGCGAAAGTAATTTTAAAAAGCAAAAAATGAAACCACAGCACAAAACCCAATACTTAGTGTACCAAACCCGTAGTAGTGGGCCTTTTGGGATTTTTTTAAATAGTCTATAATTTTCCTTATGTCTTGAACTATTAGTCTGCAAAATTTCAGCGCGATCGTAGTAAAACTGTAGATTTGTATAAAAACCAAACAGACAGACAAACGACAGACAAACATTCTTATTTATATATGCATATAGGTAGATGCGTAGGGACGGCATTCGGAACATTTAAAGCTCTGTATATAAGATATTGGGATCCATCAAGAAAATATCAGAACTTCGGCAGGAAAAGTGAGTGATACACCTTTTTCAATAGGCCATTTTTCGAGCAAGCCGCAAGCATTTGGGACCCTGCACAGAGACTTTAACCTCAATCAGCCGTAGCAAAATACAAACGAAAGTTATGCGTTTTGCAGAAAATTGTCACTTGGAAGAGAAAGCGTGACAAAACTAAAAGGACTGGGTTGAAAGCCACTCACTGGGAAGTCGAAGGTTAGGTAAACGGTAGGCCACGGTTACAACAAAAATTCGTATCCCCGGACTTACAGGTCAACACGACGGATATTTATCAATCGCCACACTTCTTATGAAGAACAGAGAAAAATGGCGAAGGAAGAGATACTCACTATTGATGAGTCGGTTCAATAATTCTTTCTTACCCTCACAATTCACGTCCACAAAAAGAGCAGATCGAGACACGGACTCTATGAAAACATGCCTCACTAATCATCCCTTTCCTCCCATAATTCCTTCTCCCGCTGCCCTTCCATTTTATAGCTAGTGTCTTTAAACACCTTACCTTATACCTTTGCGGCGGCTCACGGAGCAGAGCCTAACGGTAGATCACCTAGTTTTTCTGTAATACAAATTGAACCGTATGCGACTTATTTTTCGAAGATGGCTGGCAAGAAAGCAAAGAGTACGAAATAGCCGAAATCGATTCTCACGCTAAGGCAAAATGCGCGCGAAATTAGGAAGAAAGCAACACACTTCAAGGCACTCAGGGGAAATGGATCGATTGGGAAATAATATTAAGCCTCGGAAGACGGTAGAGAACTTTTCTAGCATTAAAGTTCCAACATATATTAGGTACCATAAATGGTGAATACTTTTTAAAAAAATGAAATTGATATAAAACCACTTCCCAGGTTATTTCGCAATAAGAAAAAGGGCATGTAACTGAAAACACTACAATTACATTTTAACCCGAGTTATTAATCGTAGAAAACTTCGGTTATCACTCGGTATATTCTTGTTGACATTTGAATGGAAATAAACTTGAATCGTAGTAAAATCAAAAGTATTATAAGATAATATTAACTCAAAGTAAAAACATATTTAGACAAGAATAAGTATATTAAAAATGCAATTGAAGGAAAACATTAACTCACGATCTCGAAACAAGAGGGAGAATTCTTGCTCCCAACTTGGTCGAATAGGAATCTTCCACTACTAAATTCTTTAGCAATAGTTTATTACTTTACTCCGCGAAATGTAGAGCATACCGCAATTTAAAAAGACTGTTTAGCTTCATGAACAAGACACTCATTCCATTAAGCAGCTTCAATTAGTTTTCAGAGTCTTGTGACTCACCTGCTTCCTGTTCCCCCGGCAACAGCCTGGTATAAACTAGCCTCACCCGTAACCATGGCAACGGACTTCAACAAGGCTCAGACCTTGGACTCGAGCACTGCCGTCTTCCTCATGCGCATGAGAGCGAATGTCAACAATTAATTCAAACTCTGTTGAATGCAGGAATTCATAATTTTTGTTCAGGCGAAAAGTGTATTTGCAAGTTATATATATATAATCTTGACCCATTAATTATGATTGAATGTTTTTTCTGGAGCTTTGATCTATTATTTTTTCAATTAAAAAACCACCAAATCGCCAAAGTATCGCCTTTTTATGTAGGCTTCATCAGGGCTAAAATTACAATACATAAGACATACATGAACAAACATGCTTGAATATACATAAATATTGTTAATGGCTATTCAGTATATACCTTTAGGTGACATTTCAAAAGAAGAGCCAAAGGATTATCACAGTTTGTTTCCAATACATAACAACCATGTTCTTCTTAGAAACAAAAATTTTAACACAATTATTTAAAAGAACAAATATTTTTTATATATAACAATATATATACAAACAAGTTTGTGGAAAAATCACACACGTGATAATCTAGATAAACATTGCCACAAGTGGGGCGGAATTAAATATAGACACAAAAAGGAACACTCACAAATTAATTTGTATATATTATTCCCGGCCTAGTCGAATTTTTTCACTGTGAATCGGCCATCATTCCATCTTCACATCACCATTGTGTTGTCACATTTTATGTGTTTCCTATCCTCTATCTTTCACCATCTGTTTGAACGAAATATTTATTATATATAATTATATATATATATAAAATTATTTGTACGTTTAAATATTTATGTTAAAATTTTTGTTTCGAAGAAGAACATTGCTGTTATGTATTGGAAACAAACTGTGATAAACCTTTGGCTCTCCTCTTGAAATGTCACCTAAAGGTATATATTGAATAGCCATTAACAATATTTATGTATATTCAAGCACGTTTGTTCATGTATGACTTGTGTATTGTATTTTTATCCCTAATGAAGCCTACATAAAAAAGCGATACGTTGGCGAATTGGTGTTTTTTTAATTGAAAAAATAATAGACCAAAGCTACAGAAAAAACATTCAATTATATTTGTAAGGCTCAAATTTTCATTGATGACTAAATATCTGAACATTTCGAGGTTTAAATAGTGTGATTTCAACAGAAAAGAATACATATTCCACAATTTTGACTATGTTAAACTAAAGTGAATTATAAAAAAAAATTCCCGAACTTAATTAAACCGTAATTATATTCCTATCTTCGGTGAAAAATTGAGTTTTCTGCCATTTAATTACTATGATATTTAAAGCACGATTTGGCTGGAAAAGGAAAATTCTATAATTTAATTAGTTCGAAGGTAATTACAATGTTTTGATGGATATGCGAAAAAGTCTGTCCAATGCGCTATGGGGGAAATATATATCATGGCATAAGGAAACAGATGTATTTACCCTTGCCTTTCCCTTATCTTCTTTCTCTTCCAAAATGTTTTTGACAGCTGTTGCTCTTAAATAAAGAACTTGGGGAAGAATTCCAAATAAATATACTGAGCGAAGAAAGTGATTACTACGTAAATAACACCAATGACGTCTCTCTGCTCTACCATTTCGATTCTTTTTTTCCCTACTTTGCCATCATATAGGCACTAAAATTGCACATCACTTAGAATTACGGGCAAAACAATAAATTGCATTAAAAAAGCCAACGACGAAATTGCAGGCAAAATGTTGTCAAAAAATCTGAAATATATAGAATATGCTGGAAATAAAGGTAAGCATGATAAAATACCAGTAGTGAAAGAAATAAATGCCTTTATTATTTTAGAACAAATGTAAAAAAAATTGGAAAACTCCTTTCCAAAATAACTTCTCACAGAAGAAAACTTCAACTTTTCCATCATTTGCGAGAAATCTCTTTGTTTTATCGAGCGTTATTCCTTAACATTTTTATCATGCGAGAACTACCTCATTTAAAAAAATTATTGATATGTTTCCACCGCCTTATACCAATAATTTCAAAGAGTACTCGAATCACCCTCTCCACTCAGTTATTACCCAATGTTTATGTTCTCCTTTTATTTCCATGGCTCACTTGGTCAATGGTAATTTTCATAGTATTTCATTGGTATAGTGAAACAAAACAATAAGACAAATTTATTTTGTCTGATTCCTGTGTACAAGCTGGAGGTATAATAAATTATCGGAGCGTTCCGGTGTAATTTAGTGAGATAATTTATGGCTATCTAAAATAGACTCCTCCACATTGATAACCGAACGGTATCGTTAGAGAAGTGTACTCGTATCTTAAGGGCCACGACGCATTAAACCGCCCTAAAAATGTATTTAAAAGCTGTCAATGAATCTGGTGGTGCACTAATGAAGCCCGATAGAGAGGTCAGAAATTCATTTTCGTTCGCTATAGGCAAACGAAAAACTTATTCACCGACGAACATTTTTTGGGTCCAACCACGTGAGAACGAAATTCCACTGTTTTAGAGGGAGTTTCACTGTTTTAGAGGGACAAAATTATAAAATGTAAGTACTTTGTATTTACTCGTAATTTACATTTATTTGTAGCCAACGAACGACTGAACCCTAAGGAAAACATTTCTGCCGAAAATGCTTGTTAGTTTGACGGTGGGGAAACATTGTATTGGGGGAATTGAGTTAAAAGCCACCAGTCACACTCCGTGGTCTCAGTGAACCTGTCGTGTTCGAAGCACACATCGGCTCGGGCTTGAGAGACTTCCTGAAAAACTAAAGGCAGCATGGAGAGGATTGTTCACGGTGAGTACTAACGTAATAATTGTTGAAAAAACTTGCATATTAGGAACGTGATCTATCTCTGAAAGCGTCATTACAAATAATCGTTAATTTGAGCTAAACTATTATTTCGAAAGAGCTCCAAAAAAAAGTTTCACGAGGTTTCACGAACAAATTTGGAGCATTTAAACCGTATGTTACTAAACTACAAGCCAGTTGTAGCAGAATTTGCGCCTAGTTGCGCCAAACATGGTTATTGTCAATTTTCATGAGACGTGCGCGCCGCCATCCTGCGGAAAGATTTTAAATGAGAAAGTAGTATCTGGCATATGAAACGTTTTTATCGTTTCTGATTATGCTGGCAATAGGTTAACTATTCGGTTATAACGTTTCAGATTAATCCAAGTCATATATTAGGAGCTACTGGTAGATCTTTAGCAGCAATACTGTCCAAAAAAATTCTTCGATTTTCTTCAGGAACATATGATTTTTTATATGGGCCCACAACAAAATCTCTCTCCTACATAGGACCCCAGTCTTCCGAATATTATTACCACTTATGCATTATGTTGGTCTTTTATACCGGTTATTCTGCCGATCCCCGCCCAATAACGCTTCTCGTGTTTTTTTTCTGCGACGCTGGAAGGTGTGTGGCAGGAGTGCAGCGAAATCCCGTATTAAGTACTCTGAGTGGCTTGATATGAACTTCACTGTACACCAACATCACCCCACGAAATATGCTCAAGGGATATGCTGGCCGCCCTAGAAAGTTGTTTACTTCAAGCAGTGTAAAAACTAAGAGAAGAAAGATTGAAAATCTAGTACAGTCTCGAAGCCCGGAAGAACTTGCTCTCGCAGTGCAAACGAGTTTTAACTCAAAAGGGGAAAGAAATGTAGCGTAGATCATTAAAAGTGCTACAACGAAAAGCCCCGGATCAGTGAAAATTATTAAAAAAGCATCTAAAAATTCTATTAGTCGTCCTTTTTCTAAAGCCTATACCCCTGATGAGGCTTTAGCATTAATGGTAGATTTAAAATTAACTAAACATCAATATGTAAGTCTACAAAAAGGAGCTAACGATAGAAATGTGTGCTAATATCCTCCATACTGCTCCGTTTTAAATGCAAAATTAGAGTGCTATCCCATTCCAGACTCAGTCCTAGTTTCAGAGACATCAGCGGAGGTTAGATTACAAAGTTTGTTAGACCATACTGTGATGCGACTGATGAAAGTGCAATATGACGTATTTTCTCAAACATTTTCCGAACATTACAAAGTAACAATTCAAATGAGTTACAAATGGGGTTGCGATGGCAGTTCAGGCCACTCTCAATACAAACAGAAATTTACAGAAAATCAGCAAACTACGGACTCCGATGTGCTTCTAACGTCAGTAGTTCCCTTGCTGCTAAAATTTGTTGACGAAGAAACAGGCCGAACACTGATTATATAGAAAAATCCAAGGACGTCCTCAACGAGGTTTTACAGACCTATAAGATTTCAGTTTGTGAAAGAGACTGCAGAGAAAATCAGGGAATAGGTCCACTATGTAGAGGAGCAAATAGCTAGTTTATCGCCAACTAATTTAGCCTTTGAAAATAAAGAAATACTTGTTGAGCACTTGCTGTTTAATACGATGGTAGATGGTAAGGTCTCTGATGAACACTTCATGAACTCAACTCACTGATGAACAATTCATCAGCCCAAACTTGCTACATTTGTGGCGCTTCTCCTAAGGAAATGAACAACTTAGACGTGAGAAAACGACCAGTAAACACAGCAGCTTTAACCTTTGTATTATCTACTCTGCATGCGCAAATCCGATTTTTTTGAGTGCTTGCTACACATATCGTACAGGCTGAGAATAAAAAAATGGCAAGTTCGTGGGAGTCAAACAATTAAAGATGCTTTCCAATTGAGAAAAAAATGAAATAATAAAGAAATTTAGATCGGAAATGGGACTCCTAGTTGATATTGTTAAACAAGGAAGCGGAACCACCAATGATGGCAACACCGCTCGCCGGTTTTTTTAAAACCCTAAGAAATCTTTAGAAATTACAGACGTAGATGAGACATTGATTCGACGGTTTTCCGTTGTTTTGCAAGCAATTTCAAGTGGCTACAGCCTCAACGCGGAAGAATTCAGAAAATATGCCCTTTATACCGCTGAATTGTACGTAAGCCTTTACCAGTGGTTTTACATGCCCCCTAGTGTTCACAAAATATTGATCCATGGAGCAGACGTAATAGAAAACATGATTTTACCTATTGAGCAGTTGTCTGAAGACGTGCAAGAGGGAAGACATAAGGAGTGGAGAACTTACCGTGAAAATCATACAAGAAAAACATCAAGAATTGACACTAACCAAGACTTGATGAATCAATTATTAGTGAGTTCTGACCCTTTTATATCAAATATTAGAAAATTACCAACAAAGAAGTGTAGTCAGCTCTCTAGTGAAGTTCTAAGCTTACTTAAAACTCCTGAATTTGTGTGTAATGATATGGATGAGTCAATGAATAGTGACTAAATGTATTTTTGTAATATAAAATATTATAACATTGTATTATGAATGTTTTTGTCGGTTACATGTCTTTTCCTCATTACGATCATTTTATGTATTATGCATTTATATTTAACATTCATTTCCTTACAAGTTGATTACTGTTCATGTGAAAAGAAAATATTTATTTATCTTGGTTTTTTAAGTGGACACTTGTTACGCAATTTTCTAAAAATACATTTAATTAAAAAATAATATAACATTTTGTTGCATTTTTATGTATTATTGCTACTAAAATGCATACTTACTGACTTTTTGGCAAAAATAAAAACAATAATAGAAAAAAATAATTTTGTCCCTCTAAATCACGCAAATCGACCACTGTGCGGCGCTAGCAATACCATTCCTAAAGCATTGAAGACTTCGCATGAAAGTAGCTTCCAAATCCCCAACACTTAGGGTAAGTTAAATGTTTAATATGGAGTGCAGCATTATAAGGTTCAACAGCTTTGTCAATAAGGTTGTACTTACGGGTTAGTTAGTTGGAGAGGCTACCGACAACTGAAATCATTTGAGGCGTTAAGAATAAGTGAATAAACGGTACGGAAAGGATTTTTTGGGAAATAAAGAAAAGGTGGAAAGAAACCCGGCGTCAGTATTCACCTACTCTCAACTTGTGCCCACAGTTTAACGTCTCGTCGTACGAAAGGAATGCTACACTGGAAGTACTCTCCAAAAAGTACCCAATTAAGGATAGGGATTCCAATGAACTTCTCCTCCCCAGCTTAGATTCGAACCCAGGCCCTCAAGATGAGAAACCAGTACTCTATTCACCACACTCGCCTGAAAAGAGATGTGAGTAGCCTGAAGACTTTTGAGATGTGGGAATGGAGAAGAATGAAGGGGGTGAGCTGGGTAGGGGGGAAGAGAAACGGCCAAGTGTGGAAGGTGGGATCGAAAAGAGATTGGCGGCAGGGACAAGGTGAAGGCAAGAATAGGGCCCAAAGGAAGCATTGAGAGAAAAGTTTGAAGGAGGTAAGGAGAATGAAAAGATGCCGTGACTTGACGAATGGCTGCCGCCAACCAATTACCAGCCAGTTACCTGGAAGAGGAGGCAGCAGCCCTCCTTCATATGAGTGAAGATGGAGACCGAATGGGTCAGTATCGCGAAACTCATTACACTATAGGCGCGGTAAGGCATTTACCAAAACGGCAGTAGTACTGCGAGGTGGAAGGCAACGGGAAACCACCAGCTTACTACCCCAAGGAGATGCAGCTCTACGACTATTTTTCAGATATGTTTTTCGTACAAGATATGATGGAATTCTCTCGAGTAAATGGAATTCTCTCGAGGATGTCTTGGGTATCAGCAAAATGAAATTGCCCGAAGATGGGGACTTCTGGAGCGGCAGCTACAGGATTATCCACTCTGGATCTACGAATGGAAGTGTTGGTATAATACTTTGTAAAAGTAGTGGCATGCGAGTTAAAAGCTATCTTCAATACAGTGAGAGGATAATTATGGTTATATTAGAAACAAAACTTAAGGACACGTTGGTGATACAAGAATACACGCCCAATTCATATTACGAAGATAATAACGTATAAGATATGTACGATGGAAAAAAATAAGTGATTAGGAATGTGAAAGAGGATGAAAAATAAATTATTCTTGGAGAATGGGATGCGGTTGTAAGGGAAGGCCAAGACAGTTACACAGAAAGGAAGTATGGCTAGGGAAAACGGAACGATAGGGGAGATTGATTGAGTTCTGTGTACAAAATAGCCTTGTCGTCACAAACACTATTTGGCACTATTAACACCCACGAATAAGATACACGTGAAAAACGCATGGGGACAAGAATATTTAAAGTTGATTACATATTACTGCAAGAGTTACCCCGGTGCGGATATCGACAGTGACCACAATTTGGTCATGATGAAATGTCAGTTTAAGTTTTAAAAACTGAAAAGACTAACGAAGAACCGCTGGCAAGTGGATTGTGAGGGAAACAGAACACATATTGGCCTGTCAAAGTACTCTATACCAAGCTAAAGAGGATGAAAACGATTCAGGATCAATCGAAGAAAGATGTAAAGAGATCAATAAAGGAATTATTAATGCCGATTAATAATTCCTTTCTTAATCTCGGCTTAGTTCATAATTAAGCCGAGGTGAGAGTGGGGAGGAAAAAACAGAGAATCGGAAGCCATGGATTACACAGGAAGTCTTGGACCCAATAAATGAAAGAAGAAAGCAAAAAACAGAGGGAGGACAGCAGATGTATAAAATAATAAGAAATGCGATTAGCCGTAAAGCAAGAAAGGCCAGAGAAGAATGGATGAAAGACATGTAAAGAGGTGGAAGGCATTCTTTCCCAGGAAAAATTTGAAGCTACTTACCGAACTGTAAGAATTGTTACACTAAAGAGCATCCAATCAATTAATTCCATTCTGAGAGAAGGAAATGAAGTTCTCATTGAAAGTGAGGACAAAGCGAAGAGGTGGAAAGAGTATCTTTACAGCGAGAAAGCACTGAATAGCAGAATACTGTGAATGAAGATGAAAAAGGATATTTCATATTAAGATCAGAATTTGATGCTACAGTAAAGGATCTGAGAGAGAGGAAGGCACTAGGAGTTGATGAAAGTCCTTCGGAGTTCCTTAAGTATGCAGGAGTGATGAACCTGAATAAGTTATACTGATTGAATCATGAATGCAATAAAAAGAAGGAAGGCAAACTCGTTGGGGCACATCATGAGGCATGACTGCCTCCTGAGTAAGATAATGGAAGGAAAAGTGAAAGGAAAACGGAAGAAAGGAGGAAGAAAACTTGATATGTTGACGAATTTGAGGGATTTATCAAGAGATGAAAATATGGGCATAAAAAATAGAGAAGTTTGGAGGAGTTCAGCTGGAACCTGTCTCAGGAAAGATCTACCTTGATGATGAAGTGACATTTATACAAGTGGGGAAATGCTAACGGACTTTAAAAAGAATGTAATCATCCCGATACCGAAGAAGAAAAGAGCTGAGAGATGAGAAGACTTTAGAACAATGAGCCTTACAGCACAAGCATCGTTAATTCTGACCAGAATAATCTACAGGAGGATGGAACAGAAGATGAAAGAATTCCTGAATGAAGATAAATACGGTTTCAAGAAAAGTGGGGAACAAGGGAAGCTATTTAAGCCCTGAAACTTATCATAGAGAAAAGGATTCAAAAGGACCACCCAACATATATTTGGTTCGTTGACCTAGAGAAAATATGGTACAAGTGATGGTATAGTGATATGAAAATATGGTACAGCATGCTGATTATACTGAAGAACATAGGAGCGTCATTTAATGACAGAAGAGCTATATGCAGGCTGTATGAGAAACAGTTAGCAGCGAATAAATATGGTAGAAATGCTGAGAAAGCAGAAGTGAGGAATCTTCAATATATACTATGAAAACGTCATAACTGAATTAGCTAAAAAAAACTTTAAAAAAAGAATAACATTGCTTGGAGAAAAAACTGTAAGGACAAAACTCTAAAAATACACTCAAAGATATACAACTTGCAGATTAATGTTAATAAAACAAAGTTTAATGCTTGTGGTATAATTCAAAAAGACAAAAACCGTCAAACTTAGACAACAAAAACTCGCGCAAGTAGAAGAATTTTGTTATCTGGGAAGCAGGAGCAGCAGCGATGGAAGAAGCAAGAAATACATTGTGAGAAGAATAACCCAAGAGAAAAGGCGTACCACCAGAAGAGTAGTCTGCTGACAGCTGACAACACAGGCCTGGAAGTTAGGAAGTAATAAACATATTTTTTACAAAATCATAGCAAAAACAAAGTCGTATAAAAACATATATTTGGAGTATGCTCTTATATGAGTGGATAATATATCAGTGAAGCCTGCATAATGACAGCAGCAGAGCAAAGGAGATTGAAATTAATGAAGATGTGGTGTTACCGAAGAATGATGAAGATCAAATGGACGGAGAGAATCACTGACGAAGAAATCCTACGAAGAGCTGGAGAGAATAGAAGCACAGTGAGAACTCTGCGAAGGAGGGAATCAAACCTATTGGAAACGTTTGGCGACACAACAGCCTATTGAAAACGAAACGATTGGAAGGAGAAATAAATGGGAATAGTTTCCAAGGAATGCCAAGAATAGAATACATCAAGCAAACCATGAAGGACGTCAAAGTAAATAATTATGTAGGAATGAAGCGTTTGGCAGAAAGAAGAGTGGAATGGAGAGCTGCTGCAAACCAATCTTCAGATTGATGGCAACTGATGATGGTTAAATTATTTTGCTCGCCAAGTCGAATTGACATCTGGGTCGAGCGATGTGCGCGCAATTCCCAAAAATAAATAGGAGAGGATGAAATGTAAAGTCATTATTTCGGAACATGATTCTATGAAACACTTAAGGCCCGATTTTATTATGCCTGATTAAAGTTAATCACAAGATGATGCAGCATTTTTGTTAACTTGATGTTATATGAGAGTTTGAATTAAATATATCACATCAGACTGTCCGTAAGCTAATGTAATAAATATCGATAAGAGAACGTATTAACTTCGGTTTTCATACCAAGAAAATATTTAACCAGAGATTATAAAACTTGCCCTTCGAAATTCCACGACTGAAGTCTAATCACGACCATTATTCAACATCTAGGGTCGTCATCTGATATCAACCTGTTGATGAAGTTAATAATTGAAAATTCTTCGTTATTAAATCTTACAGGCAAGTGGAATTGCTATGTTTCATGTAACCACGAATCGCTTCCAGCAAGTTACGCCGGAAGCCACCGCATTTTTTCGATTTCGACAGACATATTTCGCCAAATTGCGAAATATGTTTCATTCTCTTCCTCAAAAAATAGCCCCGCTGTCTTCGGTATCCATCGTATTTATTCAGCATAAGGCGAATTTATACTTACGAAAGCCGCATCTGGTCCCGATTTGGCTCCATCGTCACGATCGGAATACTGCGTTCGAAATAAATACGACCTTTGTATAAAAGAGAATACGTCAGCGGCAGGAGATATAAACGAAATTCAAGGTTGAAGAAGTTTGCATTGCTATTCACACAGCCGAACCTTCCTGCCGAGCTACTCCGGTGAGTATATTTTTTAGCCATCCATACTAGTGACAAGTGATTAACATAGGGGAAAGGTCCTTAGTAAAAATAATTCAACAAATAGATCACCCTCAAAACGAATATTTTCTGTTGTTCGAAAACTAATACTGATAACTCCGGAGCGATAGACTATTTAGGGATTGCATTCGAATCACAAATACACTCCAGACGCTGAAAGACAATTATTGATATTCAGAACGTACAGCATATTAAACGCACTAAGCCACAAGTAGACTCAATACCCTGGATTCCATTTCTCAGAATCCAAACGTACAGTTTATACCAGTTTTATAGTCCACTTTTCTGTCTTTATTTATATCTCGCCTCGCCTTATTTCTTTACCGTGATTAATTCAAATCGGTCTACATGAGCGTATTAACAGCATTAAGTCATAAAATTCTAGGAATCACGTGCATAAATATTCTACTCTGCGAAAAATACAGTTGTCACCACAAATATTGACAGAGTGGTGAACCCCACAAGAATTCATGACACTTTTCCAATTCAGTAGAACGAATGCAACTGGCTACGCGGATGAAAACAAGGTCAATAGGTGTAGTACTTTCCTGGCGTTAATGCATTTACATCATTCAGAATCTCTCCTTTTTCGGAATTTTTCTCCTATATTACTTGGGAGACTGAATTTTGATGAGAAATTAAAAGATTTCGAGTCCTGAAAGTACACGAGAAATTGAGGATATATTACAGCGAAAAAAAAACTGCTATCCTTCCGACTTATTTCAGTAACATATCTCACTAGGCCTCACTCGACCGATTGAACATAGGTTTCCCTTGGATAATTAAAACAGCCGAAATGCCACGACTTTTCCACCAATAATTTACACTATTCATTTGGCTAATTCGATCAATTGAAAGGTAACCTTCTAAGGTCAATAGCACAATCATGAACGTGAATACCAAAAATTCAATAATGAAATCCGAAATTACAAAAATGTCGTAGTTATAAGAATTTCATGAAACTACAACGACAACCGTACGGCCACGGGGAAAAAACAGCAAAATGCGGCTGGGACACGTGTAAAGATATTATGTAAGGGTATTGACGAGTTTAGTGCATAGAAATTTCCTCTTGTGGAAACCTTGCGAGAAAATGATCGAAATATTTCAACTGATAAGATTTCAATTATTTCCAGATTGTACATGAAGAGTAAATTCTTTAAAAGCAAATTAAACCAAATTAACCCACATTTAAAAACACTATACGTGTTTGGACAACTGCATTACTTAAATTTAAACAGAGTCACTGAAAAAGATTTACTTTAAAACTGTCGCATCCTTTTTTCTTCATAAATATGACGAAGGCCCACGTGCTTCTCTTCATCACAGTAGTGATGGCCGCGAGCTGTCACGCCGAAGAACTGGAGGAGGAGAACGGCGTACGTCCACTCTTCCAAAAGAGTAAGTAGCAAAACATAAGAGATAATTGAAGGGCTCCGGGAATAGCTTGGGTCAGGTAATAAACATGTTTCACCCCGAAAACAGCATCCGAGTCAATTATATTTCAAAACATGGATACTAGTGTTCATCCTAAGAGTTCCCGTGCATTTAGCATAGGCGAAAGAATTGAATAATAGGTACTAGAGATGTTGTAAATTTAAAGATAAGTTTGATAAAATATGAGTAGTGCAACAAATAAATGACAATTATTTTAGAGCAAAGTTAAAATTATCAATATTCTTTTCCGAAACAACGCATAAAATATAACACGTTTCCTTATTTTGCGGGATATTCCTTTGTTTTAGCGAGCATTATTTGTAACTATATTTCAATGAGGGACCAAGCTCATTACAAATAATTGTGAATACCTCGTCCCACCACCATGTATGAATAATTTCAAGGAATATTCATACTACCCTCTCCACTCAGTGACTTCCTCATTTTTATGAATTTCTGTTAGGAATTTTCATGTTTCAGTCTTTTTCATTGTCAATTTGGTGAAGTGAAAAATACAGAGCGAATTATATTGTCCTAGCTTCCATAGACTCTGCCACATCGATAACAGGACACTATCGATAGAGAAGTGTATCGTAAGGCCCATGACGAATTATAACGAAGTAAAAACGCATTTAACCACCGTCAATGAATCTGGAGGCGCATCAGACGTTTCTGATAGATCACTCATCCATTTTCGTTCGATAAGCAAACGAAAAATATTTTCACTGACGAATATCTTTTGGGTTCATCCACCCGAGTGAAATTTTTTGCCAGCCCTAAGAATGTGCGCCAAAATATTGAGAATATTGAGAAATCATTATCATGGCTGGCTCGTAGGTAAGTCGAACCTTATTCGCCAAGTTAAATAAAATTCTTTCGTGAACTTTACAACGTTTCTTTAATGTGTTAGTAATTTAATGTATACTAAGTAAATCTTTTTATGGTTCGAAGGCTTGGACAAAGAAATGGGTTCGTAGGTTGATTAATTGGGGAGTCTATCAATAACTGAAGTAATTCGGCCATTTAGGTCAAATGGGTAGATTGGTAAGTAAAGCATTATTTGGTACATGAAGAAAGGGTGGACAGAAACCCAGCGTCGGGATTGACCTACTCTTGACTTCGATTCCACAGCTAAACTTCCCATCCTATATATGGATCACTATAATTGAAGTGCACTCTAAATATGGATCTGGATTCCACTGAAAATCTCCTCCTATGCTGAGGTTCGAATCTAGGTCCTCAGGTTTGGAAACCAGCTTTCTAGTCAATGCACCAGCCAGAGAGTTGATGTGGGTAGAATGAAGGCTTTTTAGAAGTGGCTATGGAGCAGAATAGAGGAGGTAAGCTGGATAGGGAGGAAGGGAAACGTGGACATGTGGAAGGTGGGATGGAAAAGAAATTGGTGGCAGGGACACATTGAAGACAATAAAAGTGGCTGGAGGAAGTATTGATAGGGAACTTAATGTTGAAGGACTAGTAATGGAAAGGCGAATGTTTAGTAACCGAAATAGAGGAAGAAGAAGAATAGGACTTTTGAATGGCACTGGGGGAGGCATTAGGCATGAGGAACTCCAAGGAACTTAAACAGTGAGTAAATGGATATGTATGCAGTCATATTTAGGAGCATTAAAAATGCACCACAGTTGAGTAAATTATCTAGATACTGGCAATACAACTAAGAAAACAATGGTCATAATGACTATGACAGTGGTAAATTAAAAATAGGATTTAATTTAATTTTGGTCAAATAGTTCCGAGCATCTCATTATGTCTTTTTGTTGTGTGGGAAGAGTTGACTTATTCTAATCATGTATTGCATCTTTATCTTATTTCAGTCAACAGGTGTTTATGAAAAAAAAAGAGGCAGTAGAGTGAGATCATGGCTTCTTCCATCCCCTATGCGAAGGCACCGATCATTACTGTGACAAGTGCTGTAAGAAACACGGCAAGCAAAGTGGGCAGTGCAAGAATAACCCACCAACATGTATTGGAGGCTACTGCGAGTGTATATCCAAATATCAGACTGGA
This sequence comes from Pyrrhosoma nymphula, assembly GCA_963573305.1. Lineage (NCBI taxonomy): Eukaryota > Metazoa > Arthropoda > Insecta > Odonata > Coenagrionidae > Pyrrhosoma > Pyrrhosoma nymphula. Next base: position 52,642,768 of record OY754335.1, read on the forward strand.
TTGATGGAGGCCCAACAACTGGGATAGTTCAAATGAAACTAATATCTCGCCACTTAGTCACCCAATAAATCGATCAAATGCTGAAATTCCATTATAAATGGATATCAAGGCAATAAAATTATGTAAAAACAAACAACTGTAACTATATCCATGTTTTTTCTTGTTACCTAGTTTATTTCTATCATATGAATAAAGTGACCCCTCCCAATAGACTGTATAATAAATTTGGCATAGTGGAATGGTTTGTATGCTCTGATGACTGAACTATGCTGAACTGGCAGGAGCAATGAATGTAGGTAAGGGGGTGAGAAAAAGGTGAGAGATTGAACTGGTTTTGGCTGAAAGATTGCCTTCTCATCAACAGTAATGTACAGCATGTGAATGACAACATTACCAATATAGGCTGGTTTCTATTGATGGGAGGACTTCTGGGTTCTACCGTGTTGTTTCATCATTATAGTGATGAGGTTTCGCATCCATTGCAGGGTGCATCTTTAGATCAGGATCTGATGGCGATGGTGAATTTTGGCCTGCATATACACCATCCTCAGGGTGGTCTTCCGATTTCTCAGCCAATAACAGGCAAGGAAACCATTTTTTGGCAGGCATTTTTGCAATCATGTAGAATTTTCCATGAGTTTTGAACGTGGTGCCTATCATGTCTGTTAAAATTATTGCTTTCTTTCTCTATTTCAATCACCGCAAAAATGCGTTGAGGAAAATTAGTTTTTTCTCAAACCAACATTCTAGCTTCATCAATTTTAATTTGTGGCCTGGTTTGGAAAAGGCAAGCTCTGCCAATGCTGACTGACTGCGATGTTTATTTCTGAGCACTATGTGGTGCTCATTTAATCTACCACTAATTGCCCTTTTCGCTTGCCCAAATATGTATTACCAAAGCAGAACTCGGAAGACCTTCACTCCTAAAAAGCTCAGTGCTGCGAAAGCCTTGGGCAGAAATATAGGCTAGTATCCACACTACAGTATGCATTTTATGCAACAAGATTTAAGAGGTTAAGCCTAAATACAAAATCAGAGAGACAGCTGATCAATGCATATTAATAGATTTAAAAATTTGACCATTTTGATCAAGTCTATTGGCCCCATTAACTCCATTTCACAGGTTGAAAGGAAAAATGTAGCACTTAGTTGAAAAAGAAAGAGTAAGGTTCAGGCTAATAGGTTTCAGCATCTTCGAAAAATTGGGCAGTTTAATTGATGGAATCTGGCTTGGCTTGGTGGAAACAATATATACACGTATTGAAAAAGAAATAAACTTTGTTGTAATGGAAGAATTTATTTTACTGGCAAAACTCGAGTGATTCCAGTAATATAAATTCTGTTGAAACAACAAAGCTCATTTTTTTCAAATAAGACAAATCCTATTTAGCAGTAACCAACCATTAGGACCACAGAGATTACTTAACTCACAAATCTAGGCCCCAAAGACCATAATCATGTTCTTTTTATTGGTTAAACATCAATTTTTATTCATCACATATCTCCAATGACAATCAGTGGTCCAAGGACCACAGGTGACATAGACAGAAAACCCCCTCTGAGGTATTTTTTCTCTTCTCCACCTCTCGCTCCCACTTCCCATGGACTATGACCGTGTATCTGAGGAAGGGCTAGCACATTCGTATTGCCCCTGAAGGTGAGTTGGCTAGTACTGATGATTGCTTCAAGTAGGGCCACCCATACTAAGTAGTTCAAAGAGTTGAAGATAGATGAAAGGTAGTCCCCTTTCCTATATGCCCCTCAGTTGGGAGGGTGCAAACGTTATCTGATACTATGCATTACTGATGCTACCCTTCTGTGACCCTTGGTCCCTCAGTTAAAATTACTCTTAAATAATTACCACAGTAATCTCCACTGTCTCTTCTTTTCATTCAACATTTTGACCTCTATCACATGTGTCTTCCTTCATAATTTATTGCTTGAGATGTTCCAGATTCACTGCCCTCAGTGTAGTCCTAACATTCCTTTTCTTCTGTATTTATCCCAGCTGCTGTGCAAGTATTTTGTTTGTTTATAACGACTTAGTTTTGGCTAAATTCAGGCACTGAGTTTCTCTCCACCCCTCTTTCATCATCCGGAGATGCATTTACCTCCCAAAAGAAAGCATGCATATGAATGGAGTTATAACTATAGTATCCTTTTCAGCGGGAACGTCTCTGATTCCAAGAAATTTCTTGATATTCTCCCTTGTAGCTGTTTGAGTAGCTTTGTGAGGTGACCCTTAAATATTTTTTTTCGTTCTGTTTTTGAGATATCAATCATGCAAAATTATGAATGCAAATCATTGATTGATATCTGTTCCCAGTATCATCAAACATAAATGGTATAGGTATGCTACATTTTCTACCCATCAGGTGGCACTCCAAATTGTGGACATTATGGTGGCTTTTGTTAAGATTGGCGAAAGTCAATGCCAGGTTTATTTTCACTCTTTTCTTCCTTCCCTAAAAATCCTACATATGACATGACAGCCAACAAGCCTAAATTCTGCTAATGGCCTTGTAGTATATTTGCATTAGTCAGTTGTTGGATGCCACCTCATGATAGGCAACTTTTTTGGTGAATAAACGAGGCAGCGCCACCATCTTAAGGCAGTCTTCTTCTAGCTCTCGAGTTGTCCGTTTCATTATTCCAATATATCACAGGCCTAAATTGTTTGCTGGACTGGTTGGACCTAACTGACCTGGTGAGAATTCCTGAAATACTCAAGGAAGCAGCAATTTAAAGGAGATATCCCATTTTCCCATTTAAAGGGGATTTCTAGGAAGGTGGCAGCTCAGATATCTGCGGTATAAAATTTTTCTGCATTATGCAATTTAATATATAATTATTCATCATCATCCCATAAGGATCCCGAAAAACACTGGCTATGATCTAATTTTCTAGCCACAAGCATCCTCATTTCTCTTCTAGCATATCTTTTTCCTGCCCCTCTTCTTAACCAAGATTTGGCATCATCTGAGTAGATCATTTGCCTTGCCCTCTTATCTTCAACAGAAAACTCACTGAAATAAGAGTTCTTCATTTAAAATTATTGACTTGAAATAATTTTCTTTGCTGTAAACCTCTTTAACTTATTCATTCCACTTTTCCTAAATTTCTTCCTGTTCTACTGGTTGCTTTTCTATCTTGCCTATAATTTCTATAAAAATGGTGAATTAAAATGAAAAACAAAATTATGCTTTTCTATATTAATGTGTTACATATGTGTTTTAGTTATGAATAATGAGAGAAAAATGAATACTCAAATATACATGTCCATTAATTACCCCCTTTTGAATCTTGCCTAACTTTTTAGAGTCACATTTGCATCAATTATTACCTCTATGATGGAAGTAAATTCACATGAATGATTCATAGGATCTTTGAGGAATGAGTTTGGTCAGAGGAATTCCCTTACTCTCCATTAACATCTTTTGTCTTCACCTGGGTAGATGTTTGTTGTATCCTATCAGCAGGAGTGAAAACGTGGATTTTAACACTAGGTAGGCTGAGAGCGATCATTTTTTGTAGTGATTGTTCATAACATTGACCATTTGGTGTCATTTATGCTGCATTTGTTTGAAAAGTTCTCTGTTTGATTGAAAAGTATTGCAGTTGAATTACAGCACTAGTCTATGTTATTGCTACAAAGTTAGAATGCTCTCTCTGGAACCAGACAAAGGATTTGCTTGGCATTTCATTCTTGGCCGGTAATCTCACAGCAATGGCACGGCCGAAAGGCTAGCCTAATAACACTGTGTGGTGATGTCTAGTCATTGTATACCTGCAAGGTCTGTGATGGTTCACACCCCTCTCTGAGGCATATGCTTGCCACAGTCTTGTGCACATAAAGCTGACCGGAGATAGCTGCTGGCAACCCGTGAGGATTATTGAACTTCCCATTAAAAAATATCTGTTCAGTATCTAAGGTGGAACTGGGGTTAATCTGGTCTGTAAGGCCAAAATCTAGTCTGTATCTGGTCTGTAACTGTACTGCAAAGGGGTGGCCTCATAAACATGGAGGTATAGAAAGGTGGAACTGGGGTGCATCAGGATTGTAACTCTTCTGTATGGCTAATTGCCTTCCTCCTCCCCTGTCCACCCCAGTTCCACCTGTGACGAGATGACCCTCTCACACCCTCTCAGCTGTAACTGAGGTGCATTTATGGATTTATAAAAAAAATCTCCTTGGAAGCCCCTAGGGTGGATACCTATAATAATCATATCTTTATCCATCGAATCAATGAGATCTTAATTACTCGGCCTCAGACCGCTACACAAATGCTGGTTTTAACAGCTTTTACAGCTAGACCATTGTTAAAAAACCAACTTAGAGCTTGTGAGAAATATTTTTTGATATATCATTACATCCATTGGTGCTTATTAATGTGGTATCATCATGAAAATGCGTAAAATTCGCTTCTTCCTTACCCTCAGGATAAACTCATGAGTTAGTGCGCAATCCCTTTAAGGTAGAATTTATGAAACTGAACAAGGATTTCACCCCTGTACACAGCATTAATCCCCACGGTAGCGATAGCCCAGTGGTAAGGTGGTGGATTGAGGAGCGGAAGGTAAGGCATTCAATACTCCAGTGTGGAAAATATTTTTTTTTATATGTAATAGTTTTTTACGTTTATATCTTTAGAAGTTGTGTTTTCATCACTTTAACTCCCATTACAAATATTTTCTTTTTCGGTGAAATAGTTTTTTTTTTCAATAAAGGAGAGTACCCCAGTTCCATCCCAGCTGCTCTGTAACTGGGGTGTAACTCGGGTGGAGCTTGTTTCAATTTATTCCCAGTTCCATCCCAGTTGCAGAGGTGTTAATACAGACCAGTTACACCCCAGTTCCATCCTAGTTACAGAGCAGAAAATATCTCCCTGGGTTAGCATGATACATTCCTTATACGCACCATTGAACTGAACCAACATTGCAATAGAGCCCAAATAGTAGTATAATGCAGAGTTGCTCATCAAGTTGCTGTCATGTTAATTACTATGCATTCGTACATATAAATTAAATGGATGACTTTGGGAATCAAACTATTTATGTAGAATTTTTCTATATTGTTTCTATGGATCAGTATAAGAGCCGCAGTGCACTCTTGGCCTCTACCTCTCAGCTGTGTTCTCTGGACTCATATTGATAAATCCAGTTATTCCTGTTAGGATTTAGGCTTGTGCAAAATTAAACATATGACCCTGTAGCTGTAACATGCTTTTGTTATGCCCTGAGGGTAGAAGTTAAACTTGGAAAGTGTTACAACCAAAGTGGTCTCTGCCAAAATAACTTTGATCACCACAAATAAAAGTAAAGATCCATTGCTTTTTGGATTTCTTCCTCCGGGGTCAACTTTTAACTAGGACCAACATAAGAGAATGTAGACATTCTGAAATACAATGGAAGCCTTCACAAGGCACTAAATTGTTCTACTTGCTCCAATGTATTTCCTACTACTTTAATAAATCTCGTTACTTAAATTTTCATATGATAAATATTCATTCTGTAGTTTTCACTCTGATTTTCTGATATGTCAGACAATGATTGCAATCCTTTGGATTACTGACTAATGCCTGGTCTTACTGACTGAATCAATTACCCTACTGCTCACATCCCTGTACATATGTTCCATGTCTCCTTAATGTTGGCAAAAGTTTAGAGCATCAATGGCAATAAATGGCAATGTTTCATTTCTCTCCAACCTATTACTCTCTACCCTGATTCTCCATCCTCTACTCTCATGTGTGGAATTTTATCCAGGTTTCAAATGAGTATCGTGTTTATTCTATCCTCTCCTATGTTTATCAATACACTCAATAACTCATCCTTTCACTCCTTAAAATGCCAACTCAAAATTATATAAACAAGCAAATACACTTCAAAGAACTGAGGAACTGGCTGTGCAGCAACTTTATTGGAGTCACCGACTAATGGTCACACAAGTGTGTGAAATTCACAAAGAAAAAATCATTCACCTGGACTGGAATTGAAATCCTATGTAGTAGATTTATGGAAGGAGTTCAGAGACCTTGACTTGAATTAAAGGAGAGAACATCAGGGATTAGTCGAAGAAGCATTTAGCGAGGAGAAGAAGAGAGCAGCTAAATGAGAATGGTGGGAAGAGATAAAAACAGGGATAATAAGAGTGTCAGGAAAAACAAATATAGCCCCAAGCATCAGAAGGATCAAGAAGCCATGGAACTAAGAAGAAATTATTTGGAAAATTGAGGAAAGAGGGAAAAGGATGACTATAAATAAGAACTGGGCTAAGAAAGAGGATGTAAAAAAGAGCAACTAACTCAAGGGAGAAAAAATAAGGCAAAGGAAGCACAATGGAAAGGACAATGGAAAAAAACACCTGATAGAAGGAATGGGTGCACCCTTTACAAAGGTGAAAATTTTATTAGGAAGAAATAAAATGAAAATGATTCCAACTAGGAAAACCACCTACAGAGCCAAAACAAATTCTGGGTAGGTGGAGAGAAAATATGTACATATCAAGGACTTATGATTAGCCAGAATATTTATCCACCTTTCTCTCATATTCTCTCAACCTAGCCAGAATTTTGTCTGGCTAAGTGAAGAGAATATGTCAAGGACCTATGATTAAGCCAATAAGTCAGGAAGATTAGACATATAAAAAGAATGTGACGTAGCAGAGGACAACCTGGGCCAGGGATTATTAGATTGAGAGATTGAGAAAGCATTTAAAGGTTAAAAATAAGAGTGGCAGTGGGAATAATATGATACTCCATAAGTTACTTATATCAATTACCAAAATTAGGGAATATATAGTCGATAAATGTTTTCCTAAAATTTTCCATTGATCTATAAGGATGAAGTTTGGTCACTGGACTTTATAAAAGAAGCTATGATCACAATCCCAGGAAAGAGATGAGTACAAGTTTTCAAAAGCTACAGGAATATAAGTTTATCACACCTAAAACGTTGTACTAAGGCAGGGGTGGGTTAAAGAAGAGTGCTGAGGAGCATCCCTCAAAATTCCTCCTACAATAGGAAAAATGGTGGTCATAAGGTATTTCATACCCCCCATACCCCTGAAAAGTAGTAATCCTACCCCCCACAACAACGACCTTAATTCCCTACTGTACTAAGTGTACCAAGGGTTTCTGGCACCTCTGGGAAAACGGAAGGGATGGTGCCCCCCTCAGTTTTTGATAGACAAGTCATAAACATTAAATCATGTGCTCCTAATTATCAATTAATGCTTGTTTTTGAGCCATTAATAATATATATTTTATTTCTATTCAGAGTAATAAAAGAACAAATTTCTTAAAACAGCTAAAAAATATGCCATGCTGTCCTCTCCATGATGATGCCCCTATAGGGTGCCAGTTCAGCCACCTACTGATTACACCTCTGACTAAGGGCTATCAAAGAAGGTTAGAGAAGAGGAAAAAGTGTTTTCTAGGGAAAGATCATTTTAGGTACAAGAAGGCAGAGCAATTTAGAGTGTTATTGCATTAATGATCAATTTAGTGGAGATAAATGCAGAGAGTGATCAGATGTTTTATACTATAGGCATAGAGGAAGTCTTTGCCCTGCCTGCCTCCTTAGAGTGTACAGGTAGAAAATGCATTAAATTTGAGAATAAGACTCAACGATGATTTTTAGCCCTATTTTTAAAAAGTGCATATTATATGCCATCATATACAATGTAACTTGAATTAAAATTAGCCATGCAAAATCCATTGTGGGTAATCAACATCATGCAAAGTAAAAATTACTTTTGAATGAAATATGTTATTAAGACATAGGCTATATCATAGTCTAATGATGAGTGCTTCAACTAGTGTTTTCAGACTGTTATGAAAAGTACTCCAACCCATGATCTACAACCTTAGCATGGTGGAAGGGCTAGCATGCTCTAATTACTCTTAGAGCTGAATTGGCAGGAGAAATGCATTTGCATCTGGTTGGGCCACCCAAGACTTATAGGCTGATGAGTAGGAGAAAGATGAATGATAGTCCATGCAGGAACTTTATGCAGTAGCCTCATGTGAGGCTACTGCATAAATGTGTCTGAACCCAGAGAAAAGGAAAGGTACTGATAGCATCACATCAAAAATACAGTTGAAGAGGCAACAGGAAAACACCACGAATGCATGACCATGAAATAATCCCCATTCAAATGTTATGAATATGTTTTTGAATGCATTCTCGTAGGATGTGCGGCAGGTGGTGTTAGGACACTAACTCATGGAAAGGAAGGGAATAGAAAAAATAAAATTATATAAAGCAAATAAAAAAGAGTGTGTCGCTGGTTTGGCGATGTTTACAGAATAAATGAAAAATCAACAATAGATATGCGACCTAAGGAAAAATAGAGCCGCAGAAGGAGTATCAATGAGAAACCCATGAGCGGATTAAGTCGGAAAAAAAATGTGAGATTATGCGGGAGTGCTATGCAAAGCGGGCTGAAATAAAAAAAAGCTACCCAAATTTAAAAATTTAACTTTTTGTTTGGGGTTCGGCAGTTTGGCTATATGATTTTATAACATTCATGTTGTAAAGAACCGGAAAAGTTTTAATTTTTAGACATTTTAGATCAGAGGGACTTAAAGTTGGGAAAAAAATTGTCAAAAGACGAAGCCACTGGTTTTTCGTTAAATCATGTTCGTTCGTCTTGTCCACATGGCGTTTATCCGTCAAAAAAGACTATTTAAAAAAAAAACGTTAGTTTAAAGTAGACATCTTAAAAAGAAGTTGAGTGAATGTATTTATATTTAAATAATATGTGCTACTACCTGTTAAACAATTAAAAGCCTGATTTTTTCACCTCGACCAAAACTTTAGGATCCCCGTCATATACTTCCCCAAGATACTTATACCACAATAAAGAATAAAGTCTCTACTGAATTAAGAAAAAGAAAAACCTAGCCTCAACTTTCCCCCAACCCATTACGGATTAAATTGGTAGGATGAGGCGGGGAAACAGATCGGCGCCGAAATAAACATAACGGATATATGATTCTTTTTGCAACGAACCTAAACTCAAAATTGCTTTCCATTCTGTAATATGTAAAAACCACAATTCAGGGTGCGTCAATACAAAAAATTGATAGCGTAGTATTAAGAAAATTATATTCCCTTGTCCGGAAATATTCGAAAACAAAGAATCGTCGCAAGGTGAGAGGAAATAAAAAAAAGCTGGCCAAAATCGATTATTTTCACTTTTTATTTCAAATGAGGCATTGGTTCATTATTAATTTACAATGTCAAAATGCAAAACCCAAAATATCTTTACTTCTTGGTGCTTTTATTAGACCATCAGACACATTTCAAGTTTTAAAAAATAGTCACAAACTTCAACTGCCCGTTTTTCGTGAAAACTGTTAAATATCTCTGGCTCTTGAAGCGTTCATTGGTCACACACGAATTTTTCAAACTCTTCAAATGAATGCGCACGTTTTATACAAGATTTTTATGAACTAATTTAAGTTTATTTGTGCAACTTATCTTTAAAAAATAAAATGCACTATTTTTAAAGTAATTTTTCCATAAAGTGCACAAAATCCTTATGTTTGCCGAATAACTCCACGGAGATATTTATACCAAAATGTACAGTCTCTACTACAATCTGGAAAAGAAAAACCATGGAGTCTATAGACTCTATGAGAAAAACCTTGCCCCCCTCCACTACGGGCTAATAGTTATATGTATACGCTAAGGAGAGGCCACCGTCTGGCGCGGAGTCGAGGAGCAGAAATTTCTAATTTTGTTGTAGATAAAGAGAACTCAGTGAAAATACAACACCACTCTGATTTTTACGCGAGCATTCACAGTAAAGTCCATTTACAACTTTGCATTCAAAGTTTTCCAAATACCGCCGTATGACTCTTATCGGAAAATATTTAAAAAGCCAGGTTCGTCGCCCCCAACGTTTGATCGGTTGTCAGTCATGTGCAGGAGGAAGAATACTTCATCATTCTCGGAAAACCCACTTTCCAACTATTCGCACAAACATATATCGGTACTCACCCATTCTTGAGCTTTCTTACCATGACCCCTTTAATCTTCGAAAAAGGGAAAATTACGGAGTAGACGTGGTCACAATCCGATCGAGCGCTGCAATCCTAAATGGCCCTTAAACCCCTTATTTAGACCCTGCAATTAAGATTTCTCTCCAGTGTTACAATTATGATTTCTCTTGAAGGCCTCAGGGTCGATTAAGATGATATTTAGTGCTATGTTGTTCATATATAGAAATTCCTCCTATTGATTTAGTGTCTCGTCATATAAGAATCGGTTTATGCATCTCAAGGAATTGCTCCTCTTGGACCTACAGGTGAACGAGTTTCATGAAATAGCACAAGTGTGTTCTTTTTTTAGTGTGCATTTCCCAGTTTAGAAAAATTTCTATTTTTTGGCTTTCCTGACCAAATTAATCAAATTTTCGAGGAGATTGCGGAAGCTTCTAGATTCTTAGTCCTCTAATTTTAATTTGTTGAATACGCGATCTATATTAATTTCGTTCGGGAAACAAAAATATGGAAATATAAAAAATAACTCGGAAAGAATTAGATTATTATGTAACCCCGTAAGGAATGGATTAATTTTGTGAATTCAAAGAAATTTTTGCCCTGAAATTTCTGCTTAATACGTTATACTTGGAAGAAGTTTCAAATATTAAGGAAATTTTGGGTAAGGCCACCAATTGAAATGTTTTCAATGCATATTCCCATAGTGGGAAGAATTAAGGAGAACAAATCCAGGTATGGCAAAACATTCAAGCTAGCTAATGGAGGACATATATTCCATTGGACATCCTTATATATCTTCATGTAACTTCTGGCTCAGGTTAATTCCGATCACTGGTCACAAAGTTTCAATTAAGGCCATGCCATTATAGCCTTATTGCCATCTAATTTCAGATTTTTCGGGATACTAAGGTAAGGAAAGACTGAAAACACATTTGATACGTCTTTTGCCACTTATAAATGAAGGAAAATAGCGGATTTAAGAGCAATATGTCAGCAGCGAAGCTAGCGCTAGCAAAAGCCATGAAACTGCGCGCCGAAGGGTTTGATGCAGCAGTAAAGACATTAAGGAAATAACTTCAACAGCCCTTACAAGAAGAAAGCGGATTCGGACAAAATAGCACCAATGCCTATACCTCATAAGGAGATGACGCTGGAAGAAGCTATATGATCAGTTTTCAATTGCAATTTAATCAAATTACGACACAAAAACTTCGCGTGGTCGTCGATAAATGTGGTTATAAGTGATACCTCAGTTTAGAGAGGAGATTTTAACAGAACACCGAATAGTCATAAGGTATACCTATCACGGAAATAATTTGCAGAAAAAAATGTAATGTAAGCCTTGCCTTTCTCTACCAGGTGTTTAGGACTTCAATGGGATCTCTCACTATTATCAATATATAAACGAAGTAGGAAAAGTAGAAATGCTAGTGATGAAAGCGCATTAGCTAAATCCCATGTATTGCTTCGTTTGCTGGATAATGTGACAGGTATGTGAACACGAAAAAAAAGTATCTAAATTTTACCTCGCCAACCAAGTCAGTGCTCATTTTAGAAATATGAAGAATTCGTTGTTCCATCATATAATTCACTACATTAACAAATAATTATTTTACACACTTCATCTATTCATTATCTGTTGAACAATTCAAAATATTTTAAGAACTGACCCTTGCTATTGTTCACCTTTCTACAAAAAAATAAGTACCTACTTGATACTGTAACGGTAAACTTTTATTTTACCGCTTCCGCTATTTTGTATTTAAAAAAGACTCCAATTGGGTCTTTTGGCTCGATGTCACTTAATTTATATTTAGGAGTCTATGATTACATTTTTTGGGAAGATATCGTGGCTCTAAACTAAAAAATATGGAGGATGTGAATTATGGCCAGCATTTTTTTATTTTCGCCCACTATGCAACGGTCGTGAAAGATGACTTCAAGGACGGCAGTGAGGAAAAAGTTCGTGAAATCAAGTTGGACATTCTTAGGTTGCATGCTATGGTCACAAATTATGCTTTTTGACTCGACATACTCTGAAAACGTAATTTTACATACAGGTTGGTTTGAAAGCGAGCGAAAACTACGGTCTTTTTTCGCCATAAATATAAGGTGAGTGTGGTTTTGAGGGAAGAATTATGCGGGAAACGAGGGAAAGGTAGCGGCATGGTACTAATACATGTGTTAGTACCATGGGTAGCGGGGAATCCGGCGGAGGCGATAGCCTTCTCTCGACGAAGAGTACCAAGAGGTCTGTAGATTAACATCACATCCAACCAACGGAGCGCTAACCAGTGGTTTACCAAGTCGATCGTTTTAAGATTCTCGGTCACGTCAATCATTCACATATTTGTGAGTCAATCGCAAGTGACAGTTCATATGAATGAATTCATGTCGTGATTGGTAACTACGAGCACATATGTGAGGTTCAGTTCATCAATCATTCTTCTGCGAGAACCCGATCTCGTCAGTCATCACTCACTACCGACCCATCACTTAAGTTCTGCATTTGGTCAAGTGCTCTCCACGTAACACCCAAATAGGGATTAGGATTCCATAGAAAAATGTTTGTGACAGCCTGATTAAAACTCAGGTCACTTGAAACTAACTAGCGAAATGTCAGCCATTATATTAAAGTACCGATATTGCAACATACTACCTCGTTGTAGGACCTGTAACACAGATGTCTAGACGATATGCCATTTCTACATTAAATGCCACTCTATTAATCAACATGCGTAACTATATTTGCACATTATTCTCAATTTCCGCTTTCCGCTGTTTATGTTTTACCTGTACAGTCATAAAAATATTAGAATCTATATCAGACTCGTCAACAGGACAGAAAATTGTGAAGTCTCATAATGTTAAATCTACTGTGACCAATGAGTTCACGAGAAAACTAAAGCCTAGTTGTTTAAGGATGTAGAAAACAATAAGTTTTAGTAACACCAGAAGTTCATTTAATATAGGCACCATATCTTCTCCATTCGCGATGCACCATAACTTTCTACACGAATGCAAGAAAACTTTTTAAAAAATAGATCCGGGAAAAAATAAAACCAAAGACAAAACGAGATCCTATCTCATGAGCAGTCATTCCATAATCCTCAATAGTGACGATGCAACTGAGCTTGTAAAAACGTCTCCGGCAGAAAAGTGCACACGTGCAAAAAGGGAAAAGGCCAGTAGGCGACATCAGTTCGGGTGATCATGAATGCGCTTAACTACGAAGCATTTTCATTTATGCAAAGGGATAAATAATGCTCTTAGACATGATAGCCATTTAAAAACAATCATAAAAGGCTGTATGCAAGATAAAAACTACCGATGATGACCAAGAATGGAATACTACAAGCATTTTTCAGTTACTTTTTACAAAAACATTATGAAAGAATGAAGCTCTTAGCTGGGAGAACTTCTGCAAACCGATCTTCGGGTAGATTACTGCCGATCACGATGAAGAAAGAAATGTCAATAAATTTTTTATTGACCTCCAGCAATCACCATTCACCCTATCAACTCCCTCCCTTCAAAAATAAAGCATCATGAAATCAAGATAAAACTGTCAAAACTCAAAAGGTGATCCGAATGGTTTAAGAAGAAGCCCTTCAGATGGCCACGATGAAGTACTAAATTGGCAGATGATGACGTCGATACCATCCCATATCATTAAAACTAGCGTGTTACATATCAGAAGAGTCCAGGGAATGCCAATGTTATCAAGAACCAATCCACCGTCATCCACCGTCTGAAATTAATTTTCAAATAATATCCTAAAGAGCACCACAGGACCATTGATAGTATTGTGAGCACTCAATCTCAATCATCTAACATGGCCGGATGGAGTAATTACGCTAGCTGTAGATTGTTGGCTGGCTGGTAGTTAGTTAGGTTGGCTGGTGGGATAAGAGAAATTTTAATGACCTCGACACGTGATATGTGACCTTCAACCGATCCACCATCAACACACTCCTTGAGATGAACGACGAATAAAACAGCGATAGTAACTTTGATTTGAGGAAGGCATCGTCGAAAACCTCCAAAACACCATTCATCAACACGAAACATCGCTTCCACCGTGATCCGAGCGTTAAAATCGCCGACTGCTTCCCTCTTTCTCTCCCAACATTCGCAACGGAGCACAATAGGTTTTTTTAGGGCTCCAACAGCTTAAGTTATACCGCACTGTCTAACCCAGGGGTGGACAACCTTATATTGTAGAGGAGCCACACGTGTGGCGAAAGAGAAGTGAAAATTGGCACAACATCCAAAAAGTGACGAATTAGTAGATTGATCTAAAGAATCAAAAAATGTATCGCTGGACCATGGAGAGGGAAAATAATTTTCTCGCCGAAAACGCCCGTCTACAAACAAACTCTTTCCAAGCTCAGGTGAGATAGTTCAGAAAATCAGCGTGAAAACAAATATTATCGATGAACAACTAATAAAAGCAGGTATATTTCATTACATCAACCAAATTAAAAACCAATAGTCGAAGGTTCAGCCAACGACATTGCAACTGCCACTCCCAAATGAATCACTTTTTAGTACAAGTGCGAGCTGTGAGGCTCTCTTAGTCAAAATTGACTGAATGACGGGAGTGATGTGTACTCCTCGCCGACTAGACCGGAACAGAGAACGAAGCTTTGGTGATTCACCTATTGGAGGGGGATTTTCAGCAAGGTTGGAATGGAGTGGGGAGAGCATAGGATAGAGGCGATTGGTAGTCTTGGAGGGGAGGAAGTGGGATGAGTGCATGCATAGATGCGGAGGAATTTTTCAATTGGAGCTTTAGGAACTGATTGGTTTCTCCGTCCGCGGAATATGAAGAAAAATCCGCTGTATTATAGTCAGATGTCTCAGGTTTCTCAGTTTTCTCCTGCGCCGACAACTATAGAAGCGAGAAATTACCTGGTGAGGAAAAGGTTACGGCCAAAGGTTGCGTTCAAAAGTTGCGGCCAAAGATTACGGCCAAAGGTTTCTGCCAGAAGTCGGTGGCAAGAATTAGTCTCTGGCAAGGAGTAGTTTCTGCATTTTGGAGTCGTAGGTATTGTTGGCGTCGTTGGCGCGATATCGTTGCCCGAGGCGCGTCCTGAAATGCGCGCTAAGTCCTTCGGCAAAGTCCGAAGGGCAAACAGTTCACCGAGGGGAAACATCTACAAAGAGGGGATACTGTGGCAAAAAAGGGTGGGGAGAATGCATAAAAAATTTCCTAAAGCTCCAATTGAAAAATTCCTCCGCATCTATGCATGCACTCATCCCACTTCCTCCCCTCCAAGACTACCAATCGCCTCTATCCTATGCTCTCCCCACTCCATTCCAAAAAAAAACCAAGTTCATTCGAGCCCGTCATAATTGAATATTCTACCAGCTGATTAGTAGGGTTTTGGACAGTCCTTATCCTAACTCCCCAACGTCTGGGACATCTCCCCAATTTCCCTCATGTAAATTGCACACCATTAGGTCTCTTGATTTTCACATATCCTCTACCTCTCCTTGTATCGTCCAAAAGTCCCTCTGTCATCGTCGTCAACGCTTCCTCAGCCTTCTCCCCTCTCCCACCTCCTTCAACATGCACTCACTTCTCAATACGTCCTCCATTCACCTTTTCTGCCTTCTCCGAATCTCCGCCACCAACTTTCGTTCGTCTTTCTCGCCACTCTGCTCACCATCTCTATACTATTCAAACATAAACACTTAGATTAACCAGTTTAAAATGCCTCTTCTGGAATATATATCAATCATTTTGCATGAAAGTATTAGAGTTAAAAAAACAGGAACTCAAATATTAGTTAATTCTCCACGCTTCCATACACGTTTTTCCATTAGCGGCATTTGGCAACCTGTGCTCCGACCAGAAAGCCTTGACATACTCAACATCCATGCCCAAGGGGGATTCGAACCCGCAACCTCTGGGTAGACAGGCCGGCGCATTACCTTCCCCTTTCATTCGTGCAAAATAGTAAGTTATCTTCAGTGGTAATCCGAGGTTTGACATCATAACGATTTAAGTCCAAATACCCTAGATACTCAGGAAACACCAGCGTAATAAAGTAAAATGCGTAAATTATCAACGAGCTAAGATCACGTAGGTAATCATACCCTAGAGTAACTAACATTATTATTTTTAATTAATAGGGCGATATACTGTTTAAGGTAGGTTTAAATGAAATAGAGAAGCAATCCTCTCGATTTTTGCAGGCGCAATCCCCTATCTCCTTACATGATTTCTCTTTTCATCTCGTCATACGTCCAACGTCCCTTCATCCTTTCCATGAAGCATATTCTCACCCTTCCCCGCTTTCCCACCTTCTTCCTCTCTATTATGGACTTCAGCATCCCTTCGCCCCACATAATTTCCCAAAAAATCGCAACAAAAACAAATTAAAACAAGTTGGAACGGGTTTTATTCAAGCCAAATATAAGTGAAAATAAGCCGGTATGCATTACCATATTTTTAAGATTCGATTTAAGATTCTATTATATCCACCAGTAGTTTAATAAAAACTCGGGATTTTATTCAAGTAATAACTGTTGTTGCTTCCTAATACAGAGAGAACTGATAAACGCGGATTGCGATGATGAATAATACATTTTGGTGATTCGGTAAGCAGTAATTATTTATTTTATTTTTTTTTATTTATATCAATAACCTGAATACAGCCTCGAGGACCATTTTACATCAGGCGTTGTAACAAAGGACAACACAAACAGCCATGTCCTAAGAGGAGAAAAATCCTCCCCTAGCGGGATTCGAACCCGCGACCTTTGGATTAAAGTTATTCACCTGACGAGTGTCTTTAAAGTAAAATTTAGCATTTTATACGGATATTAATTGCAGTAATCAAAAGGAATTAAAAAATAATACTACCCTTAATAAGGTGAAGCAGCGGAACCGAAGGTACACACCAAACCATCGTTTGCACCTAATTACAAATTATATTTCGGCAAATTTTGAGGATAGCGGGACTAGTCGCGGTATTACCTTTATTTAGTCACCCTCAAATTCTCATAATTGCGAAATGCCACTGAGAAAAACTATTCACCTTGACCGGAACTCGAACCCGGATCCTTCTATATCGTGCCGAGTGCTTTAGCCAGTTACCTGCTAATGCGACCGAGACGTCCTCCTCCCCTGTGGCAAAGTGATATTAATTTAGATCTGGGTTTGCATTTGTATTTCATGTTCTCAGGCGTCACTTAATTAAAAAAATTATATTAGCAATGAAAGGAAAATTTATATTGAGAACACAAATCCCCGTTTCAACTACAGCGTAATGGAAGCTAACAGTACACTGCACCTTGAAAATGATTACGGCATACTAAAACCTGGGACTAATAAAGTCGTGGACAATACAAAGTTTTCTTTAACCATTATTTAACTCTAATGTCTTTATAACCATATTCTAGTCATAAAACTTACTAATCCTTATCTTGTAATGCGGGAATAAAATTACCATTGAACAGCTTTCCAAGCAGAACAACGAGTCAAGTCGGTAAAATTACGTGAGACTTCAGAAGTGTGTCACATAAGTTCTTCGACTTATTCACGCAGGTGGCGAACTTGTTTTTGACTTGCGCTGGTGTGCACTGTGTACGAACAACAGTTTCTCTCCGGTAACGGATACCCAGAAGAATTTACCTCGCAATTAACTCTTGATTATTTCCAGTTCTCCGTATGATGCGTTACTAATTGCTATTGGCCTCAAATTTCAATGGAGTAGGGTAGTTGGCAAACCTTGGCAAAAAAAGGAGCAGGAGAAACAGATTTTTCAAGCGGTGTATCATTTCAATTGATTTCCCGTGAACAGGTGCAAGCAAATCGAGCAAAAAGGAAGGCATTTATATTGCTCAACGTTACGTGATTTTAAACGTGATCGAGCTTCCGGCATACATCGAGGCAAGAAAACTAGCGAAGCTTAGAGCGCAAGACCAATGACATACAGAAGATCGTATTTGAATCCACAAATACGGTGAATTTTACTCGCCAAATGTTGCTAAAATGCAAAAAAAAGCTTCTGAGTTTTAGGGCGAGACTATCAAATGACTGCTGTTCAATTCTGAATGTGCACATCGATGATAAGTTTGCTCCAATGAATAAAATATTCATAAAGCAAATAGTTTGAGGCATAAGTTTGTAGAATCTTTCCAACCTACAAACTTTTTTAAACTTACTAATAGTACTATTCAACATGTGAAGTTTTTTTTATGATTGAGACGCTCAGATCAGATCCCACACCACTTCTTAAGAATTTTATTTCCTTACGCCATCTTCACCCCACTGACCCTTACCTGTAATCAGCCCCGATCCCTCCAGTTCACTGAGGCACTGTAAGCATGTTCCAGGGTTCAGTCTCATTGATTAATTAGGAAATGACTTCAAACAGTTGAACCATGGTTGGTCAATAAAAGATAAGTAAGAAAAAGTACCATTACCGAGTGTTTCTTAGATATTTGTATCGATAAAGTTTAATTATGCATAACTACTACAAACTATCATGTTAATTTTTTCCGAAAAGAAATATAAACTCAGCTTCAGAGGAAATTCAGAAAATTCTTCAATCATATTTCATTTACTTTTTTTTATTTTTCTAGTTCACAAACATTTATTTCTCCAATTTCGAAGAAAATTGCACATATTGAAATAGTAAATCCAAATTTGTGCTTTCACATTCAATGAAATGTGTATTAGCTTGTCATTATTCAAATAGCGTTCTTTTTTAGCACTCATTCTCCGGAATTAATTCATCTAGAACCTCACTTCTCGGTTCTTCGTATCACGATAAAACAGTTTAAATGTTACTCTAACGATCACACAGTCCCAAGCAAAGAACAAATAGTTTGTCGAATTTCACCATAAGCATTGTCATAATTAAGCGCTGGGAATCAATATTTTAAGCACTATGTCTGTGTTTGAAATCTACAAAAGCTATTTTCGATGAAAGCTCTCGGCGCAAACCGAGGAACAAACCAACCGATTGTGTAAACAGCTGAGTTGAATTAACGGTTAGTTTACCTCATGGGCCAATACTAACACCTCTTACGTTAAAAGTTTTCAACTACGGAGAAAACATGCCAATTTTACAGTAATTTGCAAACTTCTGTGGCCAATTCCCAATTTCATTCAGCTTCTTGATTATAATCGTCTTCTTCCTGCCTTCCCTCGCATTAATTTCTCCGAATACGCCCTCTTGACGACCGGCAAAGCGCCAAACGAATAAATGACGGGGGACGTCAGGACGCCGGCGTTGAAAAGTGAAAGGAAAACCAGTTACTTGAGACATTTCGTTCCAAATAATTGTTATCTGATTTTTCCGTCGCAGATTGTGCGAGGGGAAAACGATCGGACTGCGATTTTCTTACCGGCACAACGGTTATCAAACCTGCTTACTGACAACTGTTCCAATAATCTGTTACTCCTTATATTTTGGAAGTGCAATTACACAAATGACAAAAATGACAGCACATATTAAACAGTTCACTGTCGTGATTTAAGAGGTTTGGTCACAGATTTCGTTTCAATCATGAAACATGCTGTTACCCTTAGCTCATTATCAGCTTTAGCGTATTGGTCATCCGATCGTTTCCAAGATTTTTTTAGAATTGGAGAATAACTCACAGCAACATAACTCCAGGATGTAGTTTTCATATCATATTACCAGCACGTTTATTGAAAGTAAAGCAATATTCTGGTTAAATGATTTTATTACAACGCGTTTCAGCGTTTAAAGTTCCTCTTCAGGTACAGCCACCTATCTATGTCGAAACACAGCAATAAAATAATTGAAGTGAAAAATTACCACGTAATCATAAATGATAAATTTAGGAAAATTCCATTAACACTGACCGAAAACCGTCAATTTCATCGTATTCAGGCAAATTCATATATTTTCAAGAATATGTAGGAAAGAAATTTCCTGTTACAGCTACTGTTAAGTAGTTAAGAATATCCTTAAATGCGAAAATGGAACGGACTTCAGGCACACTAAATGGGTTCAGTGAGCCCAAACAACAACGTCGACGCACCCAATAAACTAAATCCTACCAAACAACAACGGCAAGAGAGCTCAAAGTGCTTTGGCCCGTCGACTGTAAGGAAAATCAAAACACTTTCATATGTAATTATTATGTTCTACTTCAGGGATTCCGAAAGTTGCCCTTTTCTTCATATGAATGCCTGCGAAAACTCTCAGATTTCATTCCGTAAGATTCACTCAGGTCAAAATATTGAAAAAAAGATCCATTAGAAAAAAACATCAGTAGATAATTGCATGCCTTTTTACGTAGGGGTTTTTAGTTTGACTCCAGATATCTTGATTAATTTCACACGTTGTAGCGTGGCGAAAACCCATTCCTGTGCTTGCGACAAACCGACATGAATCGGGAACTGAACTTTTCGAGGTAACTAGATACCAACAGGACACTTCGAAAAACATCTTGGCTTCTTAGGCCAGTGTTTATCATTCAACGCTATCAAAAGCATGAAAAAAATGAAACCAGAACATGTAGAAAAAATTTACATGCTTGCATTTCATTTCGACCGCCTTGCAATAGGTTGGGTTCTACCTTTCCACCCTGTAAGTTTTCGCAACAGAGATGCAAGTATATCTTAACAGAGATGCGGCTAAAAGCTCCACAGTCTCCAATTAGAAAATCATGTGCACGAGTCTCACGGCAACAACGTCGGCGGCAAACCAGTATGGGACCTTGAAAATTGCCACAGGAAACATTTTTGCTAAAAAGAGAATCGACCCAAGGACTTTTTCTTTACCATTTCAATGCGCAGACCACCACGCCACACAAGATTCCTGGATGAGTTTTCAATGTATTTTAGCACGCACACCGCGGCAGAATCAACATCTTACCCTGGCATAGACGTAAAGCCCAGCAAAAAGGAACGACTCACGTATCTAACATGATGGTATTTTGGATGAAAATGGTTTTAGCAGCCCGAAAATTCGGCGCATGATAGGATTAGCTAATAAGGGAAAATTAACAAAGAGAAGGGTGATAAGGGTAATGTTCTCAAGAATGACTATAAACAAAGAAATAAAGAAAATATTAGTTAAATCTCTAGCATGATACAAAGCACTACATAGTAAAGCGCTATACAATATGCTCTCTATGATAAAAACACTACATAATATAAGTGCTATAATGGTTTGGAAACTTGGTCTATACTGAAGGAAGATTAGCGTCAAGTGGAAGCTTTTCAGATGAGTGTGTGGAGAAGAATAGAGAGGGTGAACTGGGTATCAAGGAAGACAAACAGATAAGTGGTAGAGAGGATGAGGGAGGAGAGAAACACGGTGGAGGAAATTCGGAAGAGGTGTAAAAAGAGGATGGAGAATGAATTGAAGGAAATGGCTCCGTGAAGAGAGGGTTAAATGGGAGAATTTTGAGAAATCACGGAAGAGAAAGGACAATGGAAATAATGGAAATTTTATATTATACAAGATAAAAACGGATATAATAGATCCAAAGAGAGTTAATTAAGGTAATATACCAGTAAAGGTAGGTTTAGATGGAAATGAGTAAATATATTTGAAATGTTTACATGTGCAGAGCCCACTCCACCGACACCATTTCTCAGTATGCGTCCTACCCTTCTTCAATCCGTTCATAAAACCTACAAAGAGTAAAAAATATATCTGAGCCGGGAAATTTTAGAGATAAGCCAGCAATGAGGTAAACCAAAGCAGATACTATCCACAAGCCTTCCACTAGTTGTAAGTAGTTATAATACCAAATTATGAGTGATATGGGACCTGCTAATCCAAAGCTAGGTAAAGACGTCCGTTTACAATTCCCACGCCTGAGTTAAACAAGAGGCAAGGGAATAATCTTCAATAGTGACCGCAATAGCCGGAGGAAGAGCACTTCGAACTTAAGTTACACTCTAACTCATTTCGTGATGCAGTATCGCTAGCTGGGGACTCGCCCTCGACACAGTCCACTGAAAGGGCGTGGAAGACCAAGGAACCGAAGATAATAAGCTTTGTTTAACATACGAAGGCCAGCGGAGAACTTGGTCTTCGACGAACGGCGTCGCCGGAAATCCATTAAGGTAGTTCTCTTATTGTCTCCGTATCTTAAACAATCGCCAAAAGGAATGCAATACGTCTCATGCGGGATTGATCCAACCTGGTGATTTTCAAGCAGGCCAGATGGATGGTACGATGGGCAACTAACTCTGCTAACTTCGTCGGCTGGAATCTCTACCGCACTACAGGCGCAAGAAAGCTATCATTTGATGCATCTAAAATTTAACCTTGTTCATGACATTGTGAAGTAGATATCTAGATTTTCCGGGACATCTAAGGGGCTTAGGGCTAAATCAAACCATAGGATCTGACCATACTTCAACCCGGTGGGAGCAAATTAGGCTAAATGACGAAAACACCGAAGAATACGTGAACATCGATCATGCTTTCACGGCAATAAGTCGATGCAATTCCGGATGAGAAGCACCCCAATGTAAAAATATACAGGCATCTTAGAAAAACACTTTTAGCCCCGTAATTATGCTCTACATCGCACCACTACTTCCCACAACCAGAAACCATTAAGTTGAAAACACTGCCCAGGATGATGCTCGATCCTGCCCCTTAAAGGAGCGAGGGAAGTAGTCAGATCCGCCTATAAAACCAATAAGTAGGCTAATTGAAGCACAAAGCGCTTTCAGATAATAGACACTCTTAGACTATTAAAGAAGTTAGGCAGTTGGAAAAAGAACTAATTTTCGATTGTCAAATTCTGCATAACTCATTCCATCTTCTGTATAATCGTCATGCAAATGAAGGCAATTATCACAAATGAACACTAATTGGAGAATACCTAAACTGCTCAAAAATGTACCCTGATATGTGGTTGGAAGCAATTCTGGGTGCTCTACATAGTGTAACGCGTGCAAGAGAAACCATGGGCTCCACTTTTGGGCCCGTGACGGGAATATTACTAGTGGAACTGATGCAGCACTGCTCTAAAAATAATGCAGAACCGTGCTGCCAAACTACAAATTTTGGTGCAAGGTACTGAATAATATTTGTAGCCTACTGAGTTCCGGTACTCAGAAAATTTATTATGTAGAGAATATATTCACTATAATTCACTATTCACTATTTTTTCTGTTGGCTCTCCCTTTGCTTTCACATTGGTTGTCACATGGTGCTGTGTGAACAGTGCCCATTGTCACACGTTACTGGGCAAAACGTTGAATGTTTGAGATAAATATCTAAATATGAATGAAGTGAGACAACAAACTGAATTTTGAAGGGAATGATTATAAGATACATACAATTATGTAAAAAAATTTCCATCACCGTGGTTAGTTGCCCACATGGTGAATCTGCCAGTGGAAAATTGGTCCAAAAATTGTCACTTTTAAGCTGGAGCCCTTTTTAGAGCCCCATAACGTCATAATGAATATCGAGAACTTCCACCATATCCAGCCCGAAACAGTTATATTTACCACATAACGTCTTAATGAAGAACTTCATAGAGTTAATTTTCCTATTGCTGATGGTCCTGTTATCAAACATAAGGAATCCAGCCTAAATAGCCTGTTGTAAATGACTCTAAGCTGACAGTGGCCCCCTGAAAAACGATGTTTGAAGTTTCGCCTGAGAAAAGATCCCCAATTTAGATTCCAATAATTCATAAACTAGAAGAGACAGGCTTGCTCGGATGACGGATTCTGAAAGCCTGAGTTCAAATTACCTTAGAAAGCAAATTTCAGCCATAAAATATTTTTTATCTCGAATATTTTGGTATCCAAATGTGGGTACACAGGAAAACGCGCAATTTGCGAGCATCAAAAATGGGCATGACATCCTTTTTCTGAAAGGCCCTCCTTTGGTTTTTTCACATAAAATTTTGTATATAGCCGTTATATGTGTAGAGGTACCAACACAATTATTTTCAGTGAAAACTGAGTCGGTCACTAGAGCACCTCTGGTTCAAATAATATGGAATGATCTTATAGCACATAGTAGATGAAATTCTTATTTCAACATATATTCAAATGAATGCAATATGAGTGGTGCCTCAGATTCGAAGGAGAAATTTAAAAAAGTAGGTGCAAAATTTAAAATTAGTAACATAGTTCTTTTTCAATTGCCTCATTTATTCATTAGCTGAAAGGTACTTAGTTTCTGATCACAATATTTGAAACAGCCGATAATCTGATCAGGTGATAGGCAATATTTACCTACAGGAGACCATATGCGAGGCAAAACTGATCCTCTAGAGAATATTCTGCTGGAAAAAAATGTCTCTATCATTTCGATTCCAATAAGTTAGTGTATAGCGTCTGTATCCGGCCCTGAACACGCCCCAAACGGAGGCAAAATGATAAGTAAACATGCAAGCCCGTTAAAAGTAACAATTTCACGTGCCCTCGATGCAGCTGCACAGGTGGTTCATTGTCGAAGGACTTAACCCACGGAGAAAAGAGCGACGATTTAACTATTTATTCGAAAACAATGAAAGAGAGAAAAAAATGAAATAAGCCAAAGCCTCCTCCTGCCGGTGAACCATCACCGTGAGCTCTCGAGTGAGGCGCCAGAAACCGTGACGTCACGCCCGCGAAAAGAGGCAGACTTTTTTTTCGAAGGTGGGATGAGGTGAGATGTGTCGGAGAACGGAGTAGCGGGATGAGGAGCAGAGCTGAGGAGGGGAAGGTTCGATGAGGACGTAGGGGAAGGGCGGATATTATGAAGTGAGCGGGCTCGAGGAGTCGGGAGGGTTGGCGGCTTCTAGCACACCTGAGAGGCCTCGAGACGGAGGGGAGGGGAAGGAAAGGATGAGGGGGGAGATAGGGGAGGAATCGCAGGGAGGAGGTGGAAGGGAGTGGGAGATGGAGGGGAAGATGGTCGGCCGCCCCGACCGCTCCAGTGCTAAGGAGGTCGCCCGCGAGGAATGGTGATTTCAACGCTCGGCACCGACGCAGCGTCAAGAAATCCGAAGGATCTACATCTGTAGTGCAGCGGGAGGAACATGTGGGAGTCCTTGGTGAGTCTAGACGACGTCCCTAGTGATTTCACCATCCACTTTGGAACCACATCCGAATAATAACAGCACGAGGAAGATAACTCGACAGTCACGAGACCGAAAAGCCCTTCTCGTAAAAATGGTGTTTTCACGGAGTTCGTCACGCTTCGGTTGAGGTTTCAACCCAGAGCCCCGACGTGTATTTTTCCTTCCCTCTTCAAGACTTAAAAAAAAGCGAGTCAATGCTGAGAGAGGAACGAAAACAAAATCGTGCTTGTGTCGTCGTCGACGGAAAGTGTGTCTGTGAGACCCGCCTCTGCTGCAAGTTCCCCGCCCGCTCGTGGAGCTCCCCACTTCCCAAATAGGAAGTGAAGGTCTTTTCTCGTCGCGGGGAGAGAGTGAGTGTGAAGGAGTTGTGTTCGCTTGTGGGTGAAAATGCTGGGCGATCGGGCGGAATGGAGAGGCGGAGGGGTATGCAGGTTGCAGGTGGCCCCGGGCGCACGGCCCTGGCATCGCCCCGGGGGCATCCTGCTCGGATAAAAGACAAAACGTGGGATACAAACGAGGCGGTAATATCGATCGAATCTCAAGTAGAAATCACTATCGGAATGAACCACTTAATACACAAAACAAGGCAGGAGAAATGAAATAACTTGGCTAATTCCACAAGAATATTCGCCATACCGATCCGGTGTTTCGAATATTAAGACATTTTTCAAAGAGTGAAGAGTCGAAACTATTGGAGGATACAATGAATATCACTTTAGAATTGGCAATACTATTTTATTATTTGTGCTCGAACGCAGTTCCAAGAAGTGACACCTGAGTGTATTTAATATGAATCCCAATGATTGACGTCCATGTTCGTGTACTTAGACGCGTTCTTTAATCGAGAAGTATTTAGAGTAGAAGTAATTATTGGAGATGATTGACAACTGAGATCGTTTTCGTCTAAAAAATAGAAGGGTTATTAGATGCACCTAATACGAATTATTTGGCAATAGAAGAAATGTTGATACAAACTAGGCATCGGCATTAATTTATTCTTAACGTAAGTCCACAGTTGTGTATTCCAGGAGGACTTATAGTAGTAGTAGTACTTAAAGTAGGAACAGTAGTACTTAAAGTACTCTCCACTAGAACATCAGTAGGGATCTGGATTTTACAGAAAAATATCTACCTAAGCTGGGATTCAAACTAGGATTAAACATGATAAAAAGAGAATACTTTGTACTATTCCGTACTTGGTTTTTCATTGCTCCCATCGATCTGAGCATAAAAAACGTAATATGGAATTGTGCATACAAAGTGTTTTCTTTTCACTATGTTAAGCGTTGCAAATTCCGCCATGTATCACCTATCTCCATCAATTTAATTCGAACCATGATCCCAGGGATGGGTATCCAGCACTTATTTAAACCACATCAACCTAGTATCTATAACACAATGCATTTCTATTCCAGGGTAAACAGCTAACTTCAGGTTTACCATCCAAAAAGGGTAGAGAGAAAAAGAAATATCGTCAGTGAAAGTGAGCGGCATACGCTCTAACTCGATAAGGGAAACAGAGAAAGTAGAAAAGACGCTATATTTAGAATAAATGAATTTGATGCGCCCAAAGAACCGTAAGAGTTGACTACAAATATCATGGTGTTTAAAGTTATTCAAATGCTATGATTCTTAAATCTTCACAATCATTTAGTGGAGATCTATACCGAGTTTCAAACGGTATCATTTTGCTTGAAAATTAACCACAAAAACATTATTCGGCGTCCAACAGACCTTTCTTCCTGTGACCTCAGTCAAAATTCAATAGTCACGACTACGAAATAAATATCTTTAGTTGTTTTTTTTCATTCATTTTCCCTGTTAATGCTCGTTTAACCACCATAGTACATACTCAATTCTTGAATGAAATTCCTCTTCTACTCAATGGAACTATTTTACATCATGAACCCACGTGCAATTTTTCCTTGGCTATTTTTATAACCCACTGAAATTTCTCTTCACTGAAAACACCTCGTGGAACAACTAATGATGCTTGAACAGAAGTTGTCAACTTTCGCCGAAGAAACCACACTTCCGAAGAATTTTGAGTTTCATCAGCTTGGCGGGGAAAGGGAGGTTATAAATGAAACATAAAAATGAGTGTTGGATTTATCGAGGATATTGGCCAAAATACAATAATTACAACACCACCAATACCGACGTTTCCGTTTTATTGTAAATTCCGTTTCAAATCATCATCAAGGCATCATCCTCAGTTAAAGCTTTAATATTGCTCACATGTATGGCCACCATGGTAGAAATGTTCTTTTCTTGAATTGTGATCAATTTCTACTATGTTCTCATCACACCCATGCTATTTCATGACCGGTAATCGATGTTTTATTTTTACCAACATCCTCTATAGCTCCGACTTACCTGTTGGAATCAAGGGTCGAACAACGTAAATGATTCATAAAAATGAGAATCGGCTTTAGAATGCGTCACGCGTTGCCCGCCGAGTGTACCTCAGCCCTCATTTTCAGCGAAATCTACCTCCAGCGTGCCATATTGACGATGTTCACTTCCAAGCCAGCCGAAATAGTACGGCAAATCCCCGATTCTGGTCGCGTGCCCTTACCTTTTAAAGGCAAAACGGCCGCGTCACTAGCGAGATAAACGCGACGAAAGCAAGGAACGCCTACCAGCTTTGAAAAACACTGCACACAAGCCGGTGCAAAACTTATATTCAAGAGCCGATAAAAAGGAAACAAACCGCGTGCCAAATTTGGAGCGATGTCAACACCGATCGCGTCTCCCTTCGGGATGACAAGAGGCTGCGGCGTTACCCGATATTTTCTGGTGCGGCGAGCATGAGACAGCACCGATCGCGTCGGGTGGGTGTTTTTGTATCGTTTTGTTTCATTTTCTTTTATCATTTATTTTTTCCCCGCGTTGACCTTGAGATGCAGTGATGGAGGGTATTCCTTCACGATCCTCGTCCCTCGCGAGTTTATGAAAGCCGTGGGTCGACCCCCGCGGCCACGCAACACATAAATTAGCGTCAGCACGCGATTTTTTTTTATTCATAATGGCATCTCCAGTGGGTTCACTCTGCAGATGGGTGGCATTCCTGAGCGATTACGGGCAAGGATCACCAGTCGGGCGTGTTGGGTATGGGGTAGGATGTCGTCAGAGCATCTTCCCCGTAATCCACTCCCACCGTTCGTCATTCTCATTCGGATCGTCCCCGCCGTTGTAAATTGGCCCGTACGATACTGCGATACATCAGATGCGACTCATTCAGAGTATTCTCCCATTAAGGCGGGTTTCGATTGGCATTTTAATTTTGTTTTAACTCTATAAAGACTTTTAAACGTTTCAACTCTACTGTATTGAATTGTAACACTTTCAGAAGAAACATTAGGTACTTCCAACAATTATTTTTACTAGGCACGCATAGCAGATAGTTAAGTTACAGTACAGTCTCGATTATCCGAGTTTTGATTAATCACGGATCCGTACAATCCGGGTCACAGATCAGTATTAATGCTGTGGTCGAGCTAAGCCAGTTCATCTCGTATAAAAGATCGTCGGAATAAGTCAATACATTCTCAATTCATATCTACGGGGATTCAGGGCTTTATTTTATCCTTACAGTCACAAATACAGCATTATACGGCAAATAATGGAAATATTTATCTTTTTTGTCGTAATTAATGCTCGCACATAAGCCATGTATTCCGCATTATTCGATCCTTAGTATTCGGCCATAGAGTATTCTCTAAGCCTTAGTTTCTGTGTTCTCCAAGTTTATTTTACTATCTGAGGTAACCTCGGTCCACATTACCTCGGATAATTGAGACTGTACTGTAGTTTTATTCACTCACTGGTTTCACCAGTAATTTTTATAATGCCGACCCTGGTCCTGTATTTAAAAAGACGAAAGTGCGTTTAATGCAGACGACATAGTTATCATAAAGGAGTGAAAATACCAAATTTTCCTCTCGAAAGATCCGTTTCTTTAGTATGCACTCATTCCCTCCACTATTTATTTCTTCAGTTCCTCATAATTACTACCTCTCCTAATCCCAAATTAAAAGAACGAGCGAGAAAGCAGTGTCATCCAATGATTGAAAGAGATCCAATAGAGGAGATAATCGCCACAATGATAATATAATATGTGGAGGAATTTGCTCACTTGAAACACACTACCTTTCACTCGATCAATCCGGTCGGTTGCCAGCATTGGTGTGACAGGGCAACCTGGAATGATTGACACAGGTGTTCTTGACACACAAGGACAGGCATTTGACTGGAAAATTATAGTGTGGTTCTAAGTAAGAACTTACCTCCTAACGACATTATGATTTAGGTGATTGCCTACTTCATTAATCAACATATTTGACCTCACAATCTTAATAAAAATGCTGTCCTTTTTCTACCTTCTCACCGCTCAAGCAGCATCTATCATTGACATTAGCATCCCGTTGTCGCCAATAACATGTTTCAATAAACAACCTCAAGTCTCATTCATTTTCTCCAGCAACATCCTTTTTTCCCAAATAACTTTTTTTCCTTCATAACTTTGCTGTACACAATCGTGGTTAATTTATTGCGAACTTGTCAACTTTTACAAAATCGCGACGAAAAAAACAAACACCACCGGGTTCCAATGTCTAAGCATTGTCACCGTAGGGCTTGAATTTAAAACATAGGTCGTGTTTGTTGACTCATCGTGTTTAAGTAACACCAGAAAAAGTAAGTGATAATATTTCACTACTTTCTTCTCCAATCATATACAGTACTCCCTTGTTTTCTTTGCCATCCATCTTTTAACTACTTCCATTGCTTCTTCAAACCCACGCCTCAAATCCTACCAGTCCCTTTTCATCCTGTCAGTTGAATATTCTGGTTTCAGCGCCAACCTCTTCACTCTTATTTTTGTGAGAATTCAACTTCATACGTCGCGGAGATACGTACTCTCTTCCGGTGCACTGAGCAAAATCCTATGCGGTGATGTCATGAATATTCAACGCTGCATTATGCTCATGCAACATCGTACTGCTCCAAGCAATGCTGCGCATACGACGAGTAAATATTAACGTTGTGGTATATTCCAATTATAGAAAGACATTTTTTAAATCTCACATCCACACACTACCCCGCAAAGAGCCTAGGGGACGTACCATGTAGAGATAATGATGATACAGATTGGGTGTGTCGGCAATTTTCGTAAAAATATTTTATGCTGTATAACGTGGGCGTAGTCAAAAGTGTCCCGGGGTGGAGTCCATATTCCAGGGCAGTTGCCTGCATAACATATGCTTTAAAAATAATGTCATTACGAGCGGGTCAGAGGATTTCTTTGCGCAATACCTCGCCTCGCAGCCCCGACCAATCTTTACAATCCTGTCGCAAAAACTGGTTTCTCCACTTTAGAGCGGATGCGATTCTTCATTAATTGTTCAATTCGACATCCGCTAATCCATAAAATGTGAGAGCTAGGAAAATTCGCTTCGATTAAAGTTGCCTGGCGATGAATTTCACGAGAAGCATAATAAATTGTCATTAATCATGAATCGATTTTTTAAAAGATAAAAGCACAGGATTACTTGTTTTTTTTACTTTTCGGAGCCATAGTAAAATGTGGAATTGGAAAATTTTATGGACAAGAAAAGACCGGGAACGTCCCTTAAAATCAATTTCCGCTTTCATTCAATGACTAAATAAGGTTCAACTGGCTTCCTCTCTCGGACTAAACGAAATATTCCTGAACAAAGAGCACCAATTCCTAGGAAGGGACATAAGCCACGATTGTTGGGTTATCTGGTGGCGTCATCATGCACCCTGCTAACGTTATAAGTATAGAGTACCCAGCCGAGCGTTCCATAGGAATTATGTTCCGCGTTTGGATACCAAGATTGGAGTGGTTATAAAGCTTATTTTTTTTCATATCTCGCAAGATGTCAACCCAATTTGCCACAGTACAATGTGAAGTCGCGATAGCTCAGGGTATCGAATTTTCGCTTCATTCCACTATCGGGTTCCACTTCGTTTTGTTGCTTTGTAGACAACTGATATGTAGCAGGTATTGGGTATTAGTTGAAAATTGACCAGAATAGCTTGCCAAACCACAAACAAATCAGCTCCGCAAAGGGCTCCCTTACAATATCGATATTCATTAATCAGTGCCACAAAAGCTACATCAAAATACTGTCTGTAAAAACCGAGAAATATTAATTTGAGTATCTTTCTTTAAAAATTTCAATATTTAAATCGCTTTCTTGTAACTAATATTATAATTTCTTGAATAGGTTTTTCATGCTGCTGTCGCAGTAAAGTCTATGGTCAACAGTTATGGGTACACTGCCACAAGAATTACTACGAAATGTTTTGTAAACACAGAGCTGCGACTTATCGGGTATAACTCGACCGGTAGCAATTACAAAACGCTCTTTTAGGTTTATTTTGGAGCTGGCTAATTTAACGTGAGTTACCATGCCAATTGTATTATACCAAATGTCTGAGTTCCTAGTGTATGCCTACCTCCCCTCAATCATCGAGTTACCCCATCCTCAGCTACCCCATATTGAAAGAAACAAACTTTGCAGTTTCCACAAAGTTTGTGAAAGCTACAAAGTTTGTTTCTTTTTATATAAATACCGATCATTTCCACCAGATCAGGACTGATGCCGTCAGTTTTACTCAGTTACTCCTGTCCCAAATCACAACACATGACGAACATTAAAATTAAAACACTAAGTATACCCATTCTCTATCTCACACTTTCATTGTTAATGTGTTCTGCCTTCCCTCGATCCATTCAAGTTCCCTGTTTATTTCCTCCCACTCTCACACTAAATTCTACCTTCTGTCGTAGTCTTCAGCTTCAAAGTACAACGGTCATCAAACGTATATTAGCTCAATCAAAGAAAGCATTCATTGTGAGAAAACAACAGTTTTGTTCAAGGAAAATAGGTTTACCAATGAGGAAGCAAAGCCTGAAAACATTCGTGATGAGTGTTGAACTATATGGTTCAGAGACATGGATCACTGGAAAGCTGGAACAAAAAAGAATTGAGACTTTCGAAACTACGTAGTGGAGGCGGAAGCTGAAGATCAAATGGACGGAGAGGATCAGAAACGAGGTGGTGTGGGGAAGGATAGGAGAAGATAAAACCACATGGAGCGCTATCAGAAAGATAAGTTCCAGATGGATAGGTCACACTTTGAGACATCACGAATTTGTGAGGAACATAATAGAGTGGGAACCCCCTCGAGGATGACTGAGGGGCAAATACACAGATCCCGAGAAAAACGGGATATGAAACAGAAGAATTACAAGGACATGAAGGAGTTAGCAAGGGAGAGGATAGAAAGGAAGGCAGCAGTTAACCCGTCTTAGGATTGAATGACTAATGATGTTTATCGTAGATTCCAAGATACTTTTGCCCCTCAACCTGTCCCAAATCCACTTTTTCAGACTCTAAATCCATATAAACACTTTCCATCCTCCATCATATATAAGACTTCGTCTTTCTTCTCTCTCACCAAACTACCATCTCCACGCTGCCCTAAACCCACTTCTTAAAAGCCTCCAATCTTTGCACCTCCTCTCTCTTCATGGACCAATTTCGGTACTGCACAAAGCCACAACTCATTTTAGTCTTCACTAATATTTCCTTTGTGATTTTACAAAAAAAACAATTGTACGTGCCCATTCATTTACGAACACCTCTTCGGCTAGCGCAATTCATCTCCTCGTGCCCTTTCTGATACACGCTATTCCCTCCAAAATGCTACCAAAATATTTAAATTTCTCCTCCTGCTTTAATGTACGTCCATTATGTAAATTTCTCCGCCCACTCTAATGTACGTCCATCGCCTTTTATGTTTAACCTTACTTTCCGTCTCTCTCTCATCACTTAACTTTTGTTTTCATATGGCTAATCTTCATGCCAAACCACTCGCATTGACCTTGTAACGCGTTCGTCAATGGCTGCATTCCTAACGGACACCTGGTCATCTCCAATCTCACTTTTTTATCTTTTCACCTACTTTCAATGCGATTGTAAGCACCTCCTACGCCTCCCTCACAATATTTTCTGAGCATAAAACAAATAAACAGGCGATAACGGACAAACCTGCCTTACTCCTCCGTCCATTACTGCCCACGTTGATACTCCGCACGATCTTTAACGGGAGCTGCCGCGAATTCAAATCGGACCGGCCCACAGCCAACCTTCTTCAGCTCCAATCACTCCTACACATGCCTGCACGTCACTTTCTTTTTCCTTTCCTCCGCCTTGCGTTGGTTTACTGGCAATCCCGGGATGAGGCCGAAGGCTGAGGTGATTATTTGCACCATGAAGAATGAGACGTGGATAGGTTTGTAGGGAGAGGAGAATTTGGGGATTGGATGACGGGTGGAGAGAAATCAGCCGTGTAGAACATAGGCCTTCTCTTACCAAAAGGCTCCAAGGGGACCACAGTTCACCTCCCCACCCGAAGGATGGAGGATTTCACTACGGGTCCAGTTTTATAATCTCTGGTTGGCGTTAACCGCAAGATGACGTAGCCTTCTCGTTAACTTGATGTGAACAGAGTTCGAGTTTTGTATGTTACATCAGACTGTCGGTTAGTTGACGTGAGATTTATCAATGGGGAAATACATGAACTTCGGTTTACATACCCAGATAATATTTAACCACAGGTAAATAAACCGTGCATAAAAAAACACCCTCTCACTCTACACAAAACATACAAGAAGGGCACCCAAGTTTGCTGTGGCAAAAACTCAGTCTTTGCAAACAATTTAGATTTAATTTATTTAATTTAATTTAAACTCATTCCTGGTTTTTAATGCAAGTGTTTTACGTGCTAGTGACAATTGTATAAAGCTGGATTTTCTATGAAAGGATTGGGATTTCACTTTAACCCTTTCACTGCGTTTAATGATTGCTGGTTGCATTCATAAGTCAAGTATCCACACAAAATGTTCACCATTTTCGGGTTAAATAATAACAATTTGCATTTTTTGAGCAAAAATTTCAAAATTATTTTCGAACCGTTGTTGCATGGCAGTGAATGTATCACTTTATATGTAATAACTATGGAGATATACTCCATCTCCGCAGTGGAGGGAAATGTGTTAATTCTAACTCCGCAGTCAGCGGATGGAAATATTCATTCGGATATGTGCGAACTTCGCAGAAAAAGATATTTTTAAAATATATCTGCCGCTGCCGGGATTCGAAGCCGGGCCCTCTAGATGAGAAGCTAGTATCCTTGCCACCATACCAACCCGATCCCTCTTCACCTTCTCCAGCTCCTGTCACTCCCACACACGTCACTTTCTTCCCCCTCGCTCCACCTCCGATCGTCCCACACCACACCTCCCCGCCTGATCCAGTCGTTTCGCAGCATCTCCCACGCAAATCCACGCAAGCAGCGGTCTCGCCCTTTACCACAACGATCTCGCCACACCGACCCCACCTCCCTCCCCACCAACCTCACCTCTCCTCCAGGCCCAACCAACCCACCATCCTTCCTTCCAACTTCTCCACCTTTCGCCCCGACACACGCTATTGCCGTTAACGGTTGATACACCCAGTAGAGAGAGGAGAGGAGAAGGTGGGAGGAGAAACCAACGCCAAGAGGGGGTTGGAGGGGAATGAGATGGAAGGGGGGAGGAGATTTTCCTTCCTCCTCCTCCTAGCCCCATCCCTTGCGACCCAACAGCCTTTCCCCTCCCCAACCATTCGCTCTTCTTTTCACCTTTCCCATTTCTTCTCGCACAGGGACCGTATATACGACCGTCCACAGGGAGAAGAATTCCTTCCTTCACCGCCTCAGGAATTCTTCTTCCGCAAGCCGTAAAGTGGGAGCGAGTGGAAAAAAAACTATTGCGGCAGTTCTCTTCTACTTCCCTCTCTCTCTCTAAAAGTGCACTTTTTCCGCGTGTCCCGGGGGCACCCATTCCCGTAGCATTCCGAGGCGTGTTTTTCGCGAGAAAGATGAGCCAAGGGGAGCGAGATGGATTCCATGAGTCGGCTGGGTTCTATCGTTCGCCGTGTGGCGAAAAAAGAGTGATCGCTCACAAGGACGCGATTTAAAGCCGTATGCCTCACGGTAGATTATTTTCGTAAATTAGTTTTTATGAAATCCACATTCATGAAAGAAGTTTCATGAACGTGCATGCCTCGATGTCACACGAGCAGGAAAAATGCATGAATTTGATTTTGACGTATTTGAAACCTTTATATTTGTTAGCAACAACTATAATAATAAGAAATAATTATAAGACAATATTTCGCGATTAGAAGAAAATCTGTTAATATGTAATCGAATTATGACGAAATTTATGTCATGTGCCATAAGGCTACGTCTTAAATTAGCAATGAATTGGCAAGAAACCAATTCCGTATAATACAATAACTTTCACTTTTATCAATAGGTATCGCTAATGAGAACGTGTATGCAAAGATTCACGCGAGTCTGTACATTAACAAATATCGCCCCAACCACCTTAATCATTAGATAGAGGTGAGTAACTGGAGTAAATAGTAAACTTTAACCACCAGGGTAGTATCTTGAAGGCATTTTAGGTGGTGTATTGAGAGAATTACGTTGGCGAGATAGGCGTTCACTGATATAAGTGAAGTGTTGACAGGGACCTCGAGTACTAGTTTTAAGAAAAGGCTGTCCCAAAGGATGTTATAGAGAGCAGCGTTAGGTGGTGTAGAAACCTTTTTTTGAAGAGAGGATGAGAGTAGATGGGGAGTGTTTGAGAAGTGAGCGCGGAGGATGAAAAGCTAGCGCCAAAGATGATTCAAATGCGATGGACGAAAATCAAGGACGAATAGGATGTGCTGGGCATGGTGGGTGAAGAAAAGGAGCCGCTCAAAGAAATTAGAAATAGAGAAAGGCAGAGAGAGTGGATGGAGCAGGCGATAAGGGGCGGCGCGATGTTTAGGATGTGATAAGAGGGGAGGATGTTGGGCAAGCGGGCTTACAAGAATAGGTGTTTTAAGATGGGATGGTGAGAGGTAGGAAGTGTGCCAAGCTAAAGTAGGAAATCGTGTGAGGAAGTACGCACCCTTGGTTATAAAAGGGAAAGAAGAATCGCTTATATCTTTATATAAAACTACCTCAATCGGATGACAACCACTAAGTAATGATGATAAATAATGATAAACGTGCTTAGGAAGACCATAAAAAGTCCTTTTCTAAAACATTTTAAGTGCATAGAAAGTGCAAAAATCGTCATGTTTTGGCAAACCAGCATGTAGTAGTAAACATTTCAATGGATCCAACTTATTAATTATTACTTAAACTCAGCTTTGAAGCTGAATATTTCAGAAAATGACGAAATGCGTTCGCAACACTTGATTTCGCGTTTCTATGCGAAGGTAACACCGATGAACTTTCCAGGGAAATCTCTATTTCTAGAGGATTTGGCCGCAGGCCATTTACTCCTCGAGTTTTGATGCCCTCAGCGCATGCAAATTGGTAATCATTTTCTCATACTCAACACACTATCAAAACTATTTTCCTTGGCGTGGGCATACATAGCCGAATGGGGCACTAACTTTCGTTAGCTATGGGAAACTTGCAGGTAGTTCTAACCAGGCTGACGACACGATAGAGATAACAATTATTTTCATGGAAACTGATTGCTTTCCCAATTCGTCAGACATTCATTATCATTCGTAGCAGGTCATTATATGATACGGATAGAACTGATTGATATCGAGTATATTTTAGCAAGGGAATTGCAAATTGAAAAACAAATCGAGGATAAGGGACCGCAAATAGAAAAATTCCCCCAGGTGAGGTTGTCCCACCTTCTCTTGGTTCGCTGATTATATACTGGAGGATACAAAAATGCACTTGCTACTGAGATACAAAAATGCCAACCTGTGATCGAAAGAATGATAGAGAAGAAACTCAAAAATGCTCGCCGCAGATGAAAAAATGAAAAGCATAAGCGAGAGAAAAAGATTGTAATCTTGAAAGCAACATTTTCCGCATGCAATATCCCAAAGAACTTTCACAAAACGATATATTTCATTGATAAACCCTACAAAAGAGCTCACATACATGACCGTG
Source organism: Pyrrhosoma nymphula (assembly GCA_963573305.1). NCBI lineage: Eukaryota > Metazoa > Arthropoda > Insecta > Odonata > Coenagrionidae > Pyrrhosoma > Pyrrhosoma nymphula. The sequence goes on from OY754335.1 coordinate 52,679,871, forward strand.
ATAAATACTACCACAGCTAAAAATACTTTTCAAAAGCCTAAATAATCCATGGCAATACCTTTCCAATACCTAATCAATACCTTCAATGTTCATGGTGATAACAGCAAAATAAGCAATATTTGTCCAAGCTTAAAGAGCTAAGAGTACGTCACTCTAGTATGACCAAGGAAGGCAGACGAATACAGTAAGTAACAACAAATGTAGAAAATCTCGCAACATAGTTACAAAGATGAGAGAACTGAGCAGTAAGAGTACTTTCTATATACATTTATTCTACAGATAAGGGCATTTTGCACTTTCCCGCCACTTGCAAACAGACTGACAGAACTTATGACATGGACCAAAAAAATGAACCTTTTTTGGGGCAACGGCCTGCCACGAAGGAAACACCGGTTCCCGATCAATCGCCGAAGTTAAGCATCGTTGGGCTCGGCTCGAATTCGGAAGGGATGATCCTTCTATTCGTCCGAGTACTGTTGCCCCTATCTGCAAGTGGCAGGCAGAATATGTGAAATTACATTAACCGTTGAAGAACGTTTAACCAAAATTCTACGACTACCACGAAACTCTTTTATCATTCGCCGAAGACATAAATTTGGACGGTGGAGTTGAAATTTTGAAACCTTGACTGGACAGACAGGTAAGACGGTGGAATTAGATAGAGGCTTTTGATAAGTGGGATTAAGATAGGGGAGAATATAAGATGGAAAAGTGTTTACGAAGAGAATTAGGCATGGGAGAGGAAGAATAGAAGTCTCAGCAGGAAATTCGACGGAGACGGAAAAATTGATTGAAAGGGGTGATAACATGGGATATTGCCGTGATTGAGAGAACGCTAGATATGACGGAAAGGGTAGAGGAAGAAGGACTGGCATTTAAGATTGAAGTAATTATAGACAGACGTGGGAAGTATGCCGGACTCAGCAACGAAATAGTGTTGAGGAATAAGTTTTACGAGGATAATTGAGCTTTTAGAAATACCTTTCCCACTCCACCATGACCTGCCACGTAACAGAATGCAAATAACTAATAAAACGTTCATCGTGACATCGGTCGGTAAAAATTAAAAAACGCAAAATTAATAATTATGCATTAAATTGACTAAGTAACATTTGTCAACTTAACCAGAAATGAATGCAATTCTAATGGCATAACGTTTAAATTTAGATATTCAAGTACTTGTGCAAGTTTGATTACCTTGCAAGTTTGATCACGTCTTTATGGACCTTCTCAAAATGAACGAATAGGACCTGTTGATTACTACAAAGTTAACTTTTTACGCTTATTGCTACGATTTGCAGCTTCATTTATGCCTCAAATGTGGAAAAAATTACATATAGCCAAAGAGTCGTGACAAATAAATCTGGAGAGACGACCCTACAATTGCTTACATGAATTAAAATGAAGTGTCTCCTTTCGGGAGTTCCTCCGCGTGGTGTCTTTTAACGACAACCGTTTCGCCAGCCATCCAGCTCGCCTCTTCTTTGACATTAGGACGCCATGATGGCTAGCGAAACTGCTGTCGTTAAAAGAAGCCCCGCGGTCGAACGCCCGAAAGAAGACACTCTTCATGATAAACGCCGTGGAAACCTTCGTATCAATGAATTAAAATAATTTTAAATGCAATGCGCGGAATAACTCGTTGTTTATTTTTAAAAATTAACAATGGTTAAAATATCAGCAGATATTCGTCATCTTCGTCCGGCATTTGAACCAAAGCAATTCACTCGTTCTACCAACGAAGCAGAAGTAATTATTTACTCAAAGGAAACTGTTGCAGGCTTGATTTTGTGGAAGTTATCCATTACGGAAGAATTAAAATAACTTAGTTAACTTTACTAACTATTTATTATCACGACCCGGGTTTCAACACTTTGTGTCATCTTCAGATGAAAATATGTTTTATGTTACGGTATATATACAAAATCATGAAATTCCCCTGACCCAAGCCCAACCTCCCGCGGTGAAGACAACAGCAAGGACTATGACTACCACCCCCTCCCCAACCCCCTCCTTTCCCTTCCCACCCCACAGCCCCCCCTTCCCTCCCCTTGCCAAACTCTCACCCCACCCTTCCTCGTTCGATCCATTGCCCTCTCCTACCATGATTTTGTACATATACTGTAACCTAAAACGTATTTTCACCTGAAGATGACACCAAGTGTTGTAACCCGGGTGGTGTTAATAAATAATTAGTGGCGTTAACTAAGTTATGTTAATTCTTCCTGAATTATTTACTGTTTAAAGGTAAAAAATATGCAACCTCCATAAAACACGCCCTCTGGCTGTGGAGTTGATTCAGGCGCATTAAAGGATGTTAAATGCAACTAGTTTTTTCACAGCGAGCTACCTGACGGTAAGCACCAATTGTGGTGATCTGGAAATAGTATTACAGTTAAAGACTTTGGTCATGTCTAACCGCACCACTAGGAAGCTTAATAATTGCTTTAAAGTCTAAAAAAATATAGGCTTCAAAGCAGAGCACCCAACCCCAAGATGGTGGTTAACTCAAGACCTTGCGAGTGTGGAAAATGAAGGTACCAGGCTATACACCAGGACATTCAAGCCGACTTCGTTTCAATCTATTTTCACCCCAACAAATAACAGGTATTCGATTAAGGCCTCCTTGAGAAAAACTACTTTCTCCAACATCGAATTCCTATTAATATATTAACATTCTGCAGCAGCACAAGCGGATCTTTCCAAGTGAAATGAGAATCACCGAAACATTGCACAAATTTAGAGGTACAACCAACCCAAAATTTACTTAAAATTGCACAGAAAATGAACTGCAGAAAAATTTTGTTACCTTGTGCAATGAAAAAAAATAAAATTTTATCTCTTTTGCTCCAATGTGACACTTAAAATTTCTTCTTTTAGCATAAATAATCTTTTCCTTCGCCATCCATTTCAAAAGCAAATGCATGAAAACTATGCGTACAAAGCTTTTTATAGGAGTAGAAGCGTTGTTATGTTGGATAGAGGGTGTGGGCAAACCATTCTCGGTTGCTTACGAGCAATGATTGCCGCGTCACCTGATGATGTCAAGGCAAAGAACATTTCACGTGCTCACGGCTTCGTGCGCATACTTAGCATCTCTGACCCAGCTGGTCATCGCCAGAACAAGCATTCACTACTCCACTAGTCAATCCTGCGCACTTTCCCGAGTGTGAGCCACGGAGTTTAACATTTTCCCCGCTTCTGACACCTTAAAATTGCGACCAATCTTGTGTGCATTATAGTGGGCGCGAAAACTGTGTCGGGCGTAAGGGCGAGGTTGCAGGTGAAAGGAAGGGAAAGGTGCACGGGAAGGGAAAGGCCAAAGAAGAAAGTAGAAATGAAAGGAGAATTTTAAAAAGTAATTAAGAGCAATTTTGCTGCATCGCGTTCCCTGGAGCATTTAAGATATTTTATTTAAAAGATATATTCATAAACGGCCAGTAAATGCAAAAGCAAAGTGAAAAATTGGTTTATATAGTAAATTAAAATAGCCAAATAATACATCGTTCTTGTACGAGTTCTTTTGAAGGATCAAAAATAAAATTAAAATGATTTCTTAATAACTCAAAATGTAAAAAAATAATTAAAAATCTAGGGTGCACACGTATTTCTGGCACTAACATTCCAATTCACGTACAGTGAACAGATGCAACGTGACCTCAGAAGACAGGAAAAAACGAACGACAGAAATTAAAAAATACGAATTGCGTAAAAACTATTTAGAATGGTGTCAAGCACGAACAGTATCAGAATATTTTTCAAAGATATATTTAACTTACAATCACTACGTTTACCAATCGATCTCAGATCGGTCTGAGTTCAGACCGATCTGAAAGTTCAGCAGGGAGCTAACTCAGATCGCCTGGTTTACCAACACGGTCTGAAAATATCGATATTGAACTATCGATTTCAGTAGTTTGAATTATTTTGAAAGTTCTTGCATATTTCAGCCGCAAACTTCTCTCCTTTCCCTTCTTGCAACAAGTCACGCCGTAAATGATATCGATTATATTTTGTTTACCATCGGCAACCAAAAGAAGAACGATGAGCGCCACGCTCCGGCCTCTTCGGATCGATCTGAGATCTCAGACCGGTTAGGGAAAGCGGGCTGACTCGGCTCGCTTCTCAGATCGATCTGGCCAGCGCGCTCCGTTTACCATACCGAGCTGAGCCAGTCAGATCGATCTGAGATCGATCGGTAAACGTAGTGAATGACGACTTACTTGCAGCATGCAGGTCGCAAAAAGCCGACGATGATGGGATTCGAACCCACGCGTGCAGAACACATTGGATTAGCAGTTGGTAAAGCCTTAACAACTCGGCCACCTCGTCACATGTACAAATTCAGTGTTAAAACTTAAGACTAAAACAAAATAAGTAGATACAATTGACAAGTATGACAGGTGTTCCAGTTTCCATGGTGGAGTTCGCGACCAAACCTCGAAAATCCAATCGTAGGCGCCTATGACACACTCGAGCCATTCTCATTGAAGTACTAACTTCAGGGCACGCAATGAGTACATTAACAACCTTAATGTCTACAGCCCAGCCCTTTATTCTGTGAAAATTCTTCCTAGTAGCACCGGTAAATGACTTACCTGAGTGATCGAAGAGTGAAGGTTCCAAGTCTCACAAATTCAACCGAAAAGAAATCATGAAATTATGAAGTGGATGTGCATCAAATCTTGTTTCTAATATTCTGTTCCACGTAGAGCAGTATAAAGAGGTACCGCATCGACTGTTTTAGTCGAGACATTTACATAGTTATTTTTACATTCACGACAAATGCATACCTTTTCGTTTGTATAGATTAAAAAATACTGCAGTCACAGATATGCCATGCCTTAGCTTCAAGATAACAAAAGTAAAGTACAGACTATTTCTATTTCCATTCCTATTGCAATGACGCATTTTGACTTCAATTATTGTGTTAATATGCTAATAAATCCAAACATAATATGGAGAGATTCTTATTTGTAATACATTTCCATTACCTGAGAGACTTCGCTTCTTATGAACAGTTTTTCACGAATATGGCATTTATGTTGGAGATAAAAATAATACTTTCCCCCACGTTTTACCCATTCTCGCATTTATCACCATGTAATTTAAGTTCATTTTTTTAAATGATAGCAGGGAAATGTCTGTTTTTGCCGTTCATATCCAACAAAAGGATACCTTTTCCCTTACGTAGCCAGAATATTAAGAAAATCGTATTAAAGTCCTATTACGATGGAACTACTTATATTAATACTTACTTATTACTACTGTTCCTTTTTTTACTTGCCTTTCAAGGTAGGTAAATAACCATAGGTAGACCCAGTATAATGCGATGTTTAATCCCCAATAGATAACTTTGAAAGTCACATTCGCACTATGTTTGAGTACTTATAACTTTTTTTTAAATAATGCGTATTGCTTATCTCCGCACGCATTACAGCTCATCTAATTGATATCACCACATTTTATGTTGATTGGTCGTCCATATTACGATTTCGCACTGTAAAAATACACTGGTAAAGCGTCTTGGGAAGAAAATTAAGGATAGAAAATTGAATGGTCTTTATTTTTCTAAATTCCACTGCAAAATATTCTGACTCGCACTATATTCGAGGTCGCATTATACTCAGGCTAATACGGTTAGCACATTTACTGAGAATTTCCGTTCCTACTGTAAGCATCAATCATTTACCACGGAAAAATTCGCTGAGAGAAAGGTGTCCCGTTACTATTGAAAGGGCTAAGAGATGCTGAGGTAGGATACGGTCTCATTAGCGAAAGAGCCATTTTTGTTTTCGCTCGTAAAAAATGTTAGTCTATGCATGTATTTATCGTTGAAATCGTTGATGATGCGTTGAAAGATAAGAAAACTTCATACAGCTCAAGCAAAGTTGGGCAAGGTCCGTATCCAATCAATTCCGAGAGCATAACTGAGTTGAGAAGAGCGTCACAACTTTCGCAATTCGTCCTCCAAATTCAAAGAAGATTGCTCACACTCTATAGAGGATTCACTGACATTTCTTAAATGTGAAAACTGCCCAGGAATTTCTTCGGCCAGCATCCCAAGATACACAAGTGAAAGTGACGAACAAATTTTCTGAGCTCGCCTGGAATTTATATTTCACCAACGACGTACGAGAATTTTCACACCACTTTCAATAGCAATTATTGATAATTTTCTTCAACATACCCAACGATGTCAGTGTCAGATATATGGGATCGTTGATCTTTTACGTTTTAACAGAAATGTTTATGATACCAACGATTTCTGTGATTTTATCGTTCTTTTCGTCCGCGTTTAATGGCGTATCATCATGCTGAAAGTATTAAGAGCGCCATTTTACTGAAAACGACGTGCTTTTCTAATATCTGCCATGATACAGGAAAGTAGGTACTGGTATTTAAAGAGAGGGCTACAATGCTATTAGATATCCGAGAAGAAAGGGATCGTGAAGGTTTTATTGCAATATTCAACACCACACAAAAATATTAAAACACAATAAACCAAGGATTGAATGTCGGCCAGATCCCAATCGACCTTCTCGAGAATATTTACGTCCTCATCGTTTCCTCTGATATGTCGAGACTCCATCGCAAATGCTCTTTGGCAAACGGCGTGCATCATAACGCTCACCAGTAGTTCATTTTCGCGGTTTATTTTTGCTGACGCACCAAACTGTACTTATGGGTAGACAATATGACGGGACGTTTGTAATCCATCAATACAAGCTTTATGTTTTTGTTCCGTTGAGGGATACATTTCCTTAAACAAATATCGTTTAAAAGGTAGTAACGAAATTGAAACCACTTCGGAGGTCAAAGTATTTAAAAATAACAAGCGAATCTTGAATATTACCTTTAATTTAATAATGTCAATGCTTAAGGTAGTTAGTTATCGCCATGAGCGAGTTATCATTACATATAAAATTCAATGAATATGGCCTCACCGTTAAGAAAAAGATCTCACTTTTCGAGCTCAGTGTTGGGAAAAGAATATTTGCTGTTCCAGTGACATTCTCTAGGGGGCTCCTCACGTCCGCAGGGCTAAACAGCCCTGAGGTCAATGGAAAAGTATTCCATCAAAACGTCGGTGGAGATGGAGAACCTGACCCGGTCGGAAGCCCTAAAGAATTTCACTGGAATAATTCGCCGGGAAAGCGTCATATCCAACAATATTTCAATTGGATATGGTACGGCTCTGTACTCCAGATGAATACTTTTTAATTAGCGAGTTCAGATGCATAGATCACGCCAGAAATATAACAATGAGCAGTTTATACGTATACACAATTATTTTCACGAATAAATGACTCACTAAAATACTTTTCATAAAATCGCGAAAAAACCTTCAGTGTGAAGGCGTTTTGAGCGTACAGCGTGGAACTAAGGGGTCAAGTTAAACTTGAAAATGATAAATTTCGAATATTCAAACTCATTAATGATTAGGGGAAAAATCTAGCTCAAATTAGGTACCTACATTAAAAACGCTCTCACTCCGTTGAACCCGCCATCAATCAACAAATTGTTTTTTTTTGTTCCTGTATCCTACGACCGTTGAGTTCACGTGACCCGCGACGTCGCGCCTCCATTTTACAGTTGCTCACTCAAAAAGTTGTAACTTTCCGTCGTTTACCCTCCGTTAAAAGGAAAATATAGAGCAGTTCCTCTGTGAAGGGCGAGGCTTGGAAAAACGTCGTCGTTATCTCAACATATGGCTCTAAACTATGATGGGTCCCACTTTCACTTTCTTCTTTCCTTATGTGTCGTCGTCTTGGATCGCGTTCTTGCGACTCCGCTGAGCACAACAACCTTAATATCCGCCGCCGCGTCGGTTCACAGCAACGGAAGTTGATTAGCGCTCTCGCCTTTCATCTTTTTTCTCTCTCTCTAAATCACTTTCCGAGGGGAGGTGGCAGCACTTTTCGTCCACGAAATCGTGCTCAAAAGCGCGCGATAGGCGTGAGTTTTCTCCCACGGGTGGCCAGTGCGTATGTCACGAATAAATACGCCCCATTTATTGGAGCAGCGGATTTATTCTTTTTTTATCCCTACCCACCTGCCAACCCACCTCCTTTGCGGAGTGAGTGGGAGGCGTCCACTTGTGAAAGTTGCGGCCCAGAAAACTTATGAAAATCGCGTGGGGGGGGAGGGGAGGAGGAAAAAAGAAGCTAGGGGAAGCGGGCGGATGGGTGGGTGGGATGAGGACGAAAAAAAAACACCTTCTTGTGTATGCCCGTTCGGGCATGAGCACTCACCCGATTGGGATTAAATAACAAAGGTGAGAGAAATTTTTTTAAACTTGACTCCGTTCTCTTTAATTCTATTATGCACATCCCGTGGGGAACCATCCTCCATTTCGCTATTGTCTACCGCTTTGATTCCCACACTTACCTATCTTCCTGCTACGGCTGTCACTTTCTATAAGATCACCGTAGCATGTTCAACAGACGCATCCTATCTTTATCTCCAGACAAATTATAGTGATCGTGTTTCTTTAATAAGTTAATTTTCTCGGTGTCGACAGAATAATTTACAAGCGTGGTATTACACCAGGGAGGCCGCTAAAATGTATGCAGCCCATGGCGGACTTGCAGTTTTCTGCCTCCTACAAGAAAAATCCTGAGCAAAAATCAAAAAACCAGGACTTCCCATCAAAAATGCCCATTAAAAACATAGAGACAAAGTACTGATGAGTAAAATCATTTCTTTTCGCAGCCGTAAATTGAAAAAAAAAAACACTCAAAAACACGCGCTGCTTGGGGGAGTAGGGGAGGGCGGTACGCCCCTGTTGCCACATGCCGGTTACCCCGTTGTATTATAATATCTTCTCATTTTCAAATGTATGAATACACCTTTCAGTGATAGTTGCTTCACCTCTCGAAAGCTACGGCAGTAGCCAGTGGCAGAGGGTGCTAAAGCACTGGGTTAGTTCAAGTATGTTTAATATGAATTACTAACAAAGTGTTCGGTGACCTTTCTTTGTTTTTATATTAGGTATTGATAATGTGCCACCCGACATTGTGTCTACCTGCACTTCATTTTTATCAAATAAATACACCTATTGGGAGGTACATTAATCATGTCAACAAAATGGGGGGAAGAGGGTTTGAAGAAGTTTTACAATTGTTGACATGGGGGAGTGGAGGAGTCCAAGATAAATTGACGTCAACAATGTTACTTCTTACGGTAAATTTTTTAATCATAAACCGGCTGAGTTATTGCCAAGTAAGTCATAGTCTTGCACCACCATATTTTGTTTTTATTCAATTTATGTACTAGATAGTAGACTGTAGACTTCCCTTAAATATCTGTCTTCAGATTAATACCATTAATTTGACAGATTTTTAAGGGAAGCTGCAAGTAAATTCAAAGACTGCACTAAGCCATAGACATCTATTAGTATAGCTATCTATGGACTTGTATTAAATAGCATCTAAACCCAGCCGTATAAAATATTATTAGTCTTTGGGGGGGGGTTAAAAATTGTTTGGTATAATTTTATTAGGGGGCCACTGAAATTTTGATAATTGTTGACTAGGGGGATGGGGGAGGTAAAAATTGCCAAAAGATTGTTGACATAATTATTGGACGTCCCCTATAATGAAAGGTCATTCAGACGACGGAAATGGAGTACTAGTATTTCAGTTTAACCTGCATATATTGATTAGATTATTACTACCACACTTGCACCCAGGGCTACAACTATCGGAAAAATTAGAGGATCCCCTCTCCGAAGTCGAGCCGAGGCGAGCCTATAGAGCGGGAACCGTGTTCCGCTCGTGGCGGGCCGTTGCCCTCTGACAGATGGGTCCTCATTGCACAACTTTGAGGCATTTAACAATGTTTTTCAGGAGCACACACAGTTGTTTCTGAGTGATTATCAGTGTTTGCTTGACGAGATACTATATTTTTATTTCACATAGAATTACAAATTATAAATGACGTCTACATCTACGTTTTACCAAACCAGCCACCGCTAAGGTGTTTGGTCGGGGTATTTTGGGCACCAGCCATGAAAAGGAGGAAATTGGTATTGCAAGAGAGAAGGGACGAATAGTTATATGTGTTTTGGTAGATTAAGTGTTTTAATTCTCTCGTGTCGTACTTGTGATTGGTGTGCGGGAAAAAGTAATACTCAAACCTATTTGACCGACAGCTTAATGCAGAGCTGGATGTAGAACAAAAGGGACACAAGAAAGTACCAAATCGCTTCAAACATGATAAATACACAGTATCAAGGGGGATCATCATCATTGGTCATTCATTCCTAAGTTCAGTTGACTGCATGCAGTCCTCCATCCTTGTCTATCTAATACTATCTCAGGAAGGAAAAAGTTTTTATGATCACAGTGAACGCGCCAACGGCGGCAACCAGGTCTGTAACATGTCCTCCTTGAAAGATTGCGGGTTCGAATCTCGCCTCGAGAATGGATATAGTATTTGCCTAATGATTAAGGTGTTAAGTTAGACGGGAAATATAATCATTGCTGTTGGAGCACCAAAAACCGAATTCCACCACTTCTGCACAAATAATTCATGATATTATTGGTGATATGCCCAAAACTATTTTTGATTATCTACTTGCTATTTAAATAGTGTATTTTTGTACAATTGACGAGATCTATTCCACAAAATGTTGGGTGAACGATCAATAAATATTATTACTATTATGATTGTAAATATGGTCTAGAAAGTTATTAGGCCTATTTCTTGACCCTCAATAGCTAGGTAACGAAAAACCTAAATTTTTGTCCATCCAATGCCAAGTCTCTAATGTCCAGGTAGAAATATCATCTTACGCCTAACAACTTGACCATTAAGTTCCCCGATATATTAAGTTTCTGCCTTTGTCTCGTTATCTTCCACGAGAAACCTCACCTTCAAAAATTTGCAGAAAATAATTTAACCTAACATATTTTCTTCTCTCAATCAGTAGGTACCGGGGGTGATTCCAAGCACAACTGCCATGACTTAACCAGAGAAGGCGCACTTTACAAGGCCGGAAAGTGTGTGCATCGTTCCTGACCCATCCGACCCGCGCGAGCTGAGACAATGGTGGTCGCGCCTCCGAGACGCAAGGGCCTCTCCCCGAGGGGCCCGCCTCTGGAGGACCATTACCCCGCGCCGGTACACACCCAGGGGGGGCAGACGGGGTACACGAACCGGGGCCGGCGCCTCAGCGACTCGGACTTCGACGACAACGGCAGCCAGCGCGCGCCCTCCGACCGCACCATCTCCGAGTACATGATCGCGAACGAGAGGGTGGCCGGGAGGGACGCGTATAGGCCGAGGGGCTACGGCGGGGGCCACCATCGGGGGGGCGGCGGCGGGGGCGGCAGGCACGAGAGGCTGGACGCCAGGGAGGAATACGACGCGGAGGAGGAGGACGATGAGTACGAGAGGAGGCGGGGCAAGAGGAATGGGGGCGGGGGGCAGAGGGACGTGGAGGCGGGCTTGAGGCGGGACGGTGGCGGGGACTACTACGCCAACGGTGCTTACAGGGCACCCTCGGAGATCAGGTGAGCATGGGATGACTCCCCAGGGGTGCATTTCTGGCATGGGTTAACCCTTTCGCTGCCATGAGAGTACTAACACGGCCAGAGGAATCCGTGCTTAAGTTTTTGTATGTATATCAGGGTTTCCCAAACTATGCTCAGCGAAACACTGGTGTTCCGCGGAAACTAAATGGGTCTTCCGCGAAAACTTGAATGATTTTACATGGTCGTCTCCGGCGGCGACGGTGTTAAGTCCTCGCCGGCAAATCCAAGGGTCGCGGGTTCCAGTCCCGCCTGAGTGGATTTTTTCACCAATAAGGGCACGGGTGTTTTTGTTCGTGCGTTTCTATTTGCTGAAACTCCCGATGTAAAGGCCGGTTGAGCTGTTTTCGGGCTTGTGGAATAAAATAAATAAATAAAAAGAAATATGCTGCGATTTAAACCGAATGGTTTTATATCAGCAAAATAAAAAATATGTCCCATTATATTTCGGGATTTAAGAAGTGTTCCATCGCAGGAAAAGTTTGGGAAACCCTGTTGCATATCATTCATTTCATTACAGTCATCTACCAGTTAGAGGTAGGTTGAGATGAAAGTCAGAGAATATCCAACGAACTCTTACACGTGCCGTGCCCTTTCAGCCTCTAGTATTTCTTTCTTCATCTCAGCATAAGTCCTACTTATCTTCATCATTTGTCTTCCTTGCCGTCCAACTCCATCTCCTCCACACCCACATCTCGAAAGCCTTCAGCTTATTTTCGTCTTCCTTTCTCAAGCTCCACGTTTCTGCCCCATACAATGCCACACTCCATATCAAGCTCTTCACTAGCCTCTTTTTTACATCCTTACTTAAAGTCCCCGTATTCAGCTCCCTTCTATTATTGAACTCTTCCTTCGCTAGCGCTATTCTCCTCCTAATGTCTTTGCTACAATGTCCTTTTTCTTCTAGCGTACTACCCAAGTAATTAAATTGTTTTACTTGTTCCAGTTTGTGACTTCCTACTCTTATCACCAGCTTCGCTTTGTTTGTCCTAGCAAATCTCATTACTTTTGTTTTCTAATTATTAATCTTCATTCCGTACTTGTTGCACTGCATTTCCAGTGCATCTACTAAAGTTTGCAATCCTTTCGATGACCGACTGACCGACGCCTGGCCGTCTGCGAATCTAACCGACTTTCTCCACTGGCCTCCTACTTTCATTCCCACATCTAGCTCATCCCATACCTCTCTTACCATTTCCTCAGCATAGATGTTAAAAAGTAAAGGCGACAACGGGCACCCTTGCCACACCCCGCGACCTATAACTGCCCACCCTGATTCACCGTCAGCTACCCTTACCTGAGCCCTCTGCCCCATAAATAAGTTTCAGATGAATCTCCTATCACGCCAATCTATTCCTATTTTCCCCAGTATGTGCATTAGTTTCTCCCAGTTTACTCTGTCAAACGCCTTTTCGAAATCTACAAAGCAAGCGAAAACATTCTGATTATGCTCTATGTTTCTATCTATATAAATGCAAAATTTATGGGGAAAAATCGGCCTGGACTGGGAATATGGAACAACGGACCTTTGCCGGGTCAATGTGCAGACAACTACGCTATCTAGGCTTCCTAATTCACGTACATATTTTGGAAAATTCAAGGGCAAAAGATTTTGTGCTCATATTCACATTGTCCCGGCAAGCCAAAGGTCCATGGTTCGAATCCAGGTCAAGGCCGATTTTTTTCCCGCTGCAATTTTTGCGCATTTCATCGCCATAATTTGGTGAAATAACCAATCCAAAGTGTTAGGCTCCAAATTGTCAGATATTTAATTTATTCACTAAGATTACAATGCTTGGGTAGGATTGATGAGGACGGATGAAGGTAAGATTGGATGTATATTTTAACAACACCTATTCATCATCACCAGCAGGCATTGATATGTTGACTGCTTGACTGCAGCTCTCCTCTCCATTTTATTTTTAACAGATTCATTTCACGACTCTCTATTTTAACATCCCTCACTTTTCTTTTGTCTCCATCAGTAGCTCTTCTTCCATAATTTTTTGCATTATTCTCCACACTTGAATCTAGTACACTCAAGTTTTAACATCAATAACTCTGAGATGACTTATTGCATTCATAACTTTGATGTCTAATAACTGCAAATCAGAATGTTCAACAAGCACTAAATTTTAATAACAAGTGACTCCCCTGTCAATATCTGTAATAATAATGCCTGCTCGCTGTCAGTTTGAAGCCTGTTGAGTGCCTATTGGAGATTTAGTGAACAGAATATGAACAGCCTACGAACAATCTCACGCCATACACAAATGGAAACAACTTGGAAACAGCCTTCCAACAGTTTGTACTCTGTTTGCAGCTTGTTACTTAACCGGCAGACAACAAGCATTTAGGTGACGATAGTGAACAGACTCTTAACAGGCAGGGGTCGGTTGGTTGTCTGTTTTAATGGACAGAATGAACTATTTGATATGAAATAAAGCCAGGGATTTTTTTCTGGCAGTATGCAGCTGAACTCCGTTCCGGCACCTTTATTGGTCAAAGTAAATTGCCTAAACTCGTATAAATCAATCTATAAGATCATTTGGATTTTTTCATCAATTAATCCTCAGATTTAATGTGGGAATTAAGGACATCTTCCAGATAGTGAGCACATTACCAAAGTAGCACAAATGGGAAATTTTACTTGCGGATAACGTAACTCTTATGGACAACTGAGTTCCACCACTTTTTTTCCAGAAAAAATGCCCTGAATAAAGCTATGATCATAGCTTTTATAATATAAATTTGCAGTTTCAAATTTTTAATGATTCAATGCTTATTAGTGTGGTGTAATAAAACTACTTTTTCTCTGCAACTATGCACCATGACACCATGAAACTAAAACTGTTGTCTTCCTCTTTAAATTTTCATAGAAGATCAGATAGTATTATTCTGCTGAAGTTAGCATCTTATATTAAACACTATATTTCCTGAAAAAAGGAGCCAGCCATAAGCTGGACTCATTGCTCTCAACTCAAGTCTACAAGATTTTGGGGCAAGCAGTAGGCAGTCATATATGAAAAATATGCCCAAAAACTTAGTTTAGTCTACTTCAGAGAGTTGCTGTTTAGCATATTTTTCCCAAGCTCTTCTTATGATGGAATCAGGTTGGTGCAGTCACTAGAGTTCTGGCTTCCAATCCCAGGAGCCCAGGTTTAAAACCCACAGTGCCAGAAAATTGCCAGCATAATCTTGATCTCCACTTAGTTACTATATGTTGGGAGCACTTCACATATAGTACTCAGTCCATCAGATGGGATAGTTAAACCATAAACCCTTAGTTCCATTTCATTAAGAAGGCAAATGCCAATGGCAGGTATCTCTGAACCCTTCCTCCCGCTTCAAGATCAGGTGAGCACAGAATTATTCTCCACAGGTGGCAACTCAAAAATATTACATAATTGGATTGGTAGGTTGATAATTTGCAGAGGTGATCAGCAGTGGAGTTCTTTTTTGCCATTAATTAAAAACAAATTTCGCCAGAATGAAAAGTGATGGATTATTAGTGAAATCAAGTAAAAATTGAGAGAAAAACAGCATTGGAATCAGTATAATCATAAGACTGATAGGTGCTAAAGGGGTTCTGACCATGGGATTGGCTGGTTATTTGGGGAGGTGACCAACGGCTGAATGTATCAAATCTATGCCATTAAGGATAGATGGGTTAATTGGTATAGGAAATATTATTTGGGGAATGGATTGAATTGGCATTAGACTACTCTTAACACACATTCTCTGTGGACACCAGGGGGTCCACAGAGTCGCATACCATCTGATGGATGGAGTACTGCATTATAATTAGAAGTGCTCTCTAAATAGCAACCAAGTAAGGATCTGGATTCCATTGAAAATTTTCTCCCTGAGCAGGAATCTGAACCCAGGCACTCAGGATAGGAAACCAGCACTCTAATCCCTAAAACAACCCAATCCATGTATTCACTGGATAAAATCCCAAAATTATCAGCAGAAATTCTGTGGCAGCAGACTTATTCCTCAGTAAAAGTTTCTGATAGATGTCAATGAAAAATCCTACAGGAAATATGCGTTCTAATTGAATTTCAAAGCCAGGGAGATCAGGTACCATTAGTAATTCACAGAAAAATGGTCCAAAGAAAGCCAAATTAACAATTTCTTTGACCAGTTGGAATATTATCTAACATTTCAGCGAGAAACTTCTCTCGGGTGCATCACTTGCAGTGCTTAAAAATTGATTTGGATTGGGAGAAGTATTCTGCATAAAATACTGGGTCTTATTATCTACTACCTAGACAGTAGCACAGGTGGTGTGGTTGTGCTTACTGCCATACAGACATAAAATATGTATTGTTTGGCAGTGGCAGGCAGACAGCACACAATTTTAATTGGTGCATTGTGGTAATGAATTATTCTGTAAAGCTGACAAGGTATGGCATTGCCATTGCTGTTATTGTTCCATGTTAAATAAATAGTTTTACACTTACCCTCGTGAACACATGTATCTTCTGGGGAAGCCATTAACTTATGAGGATTCAGATTGACATGATCCATAGCTGGCTGTCCCTAATAATCTTTCTAATTATGGGTTCTATTCACTTCCAAATTACAGGTACTGGTGCTGAAAAGCACTGTGCATCCAATCAACCTACAGAATAGACAAAAAAGGTCACTCATAGTGTAAATTTAATTGGTTTTAAATATTCTTAACTTATAATTAATTCCATGCAAATATCTAAAAATTAAGATGACAAGCAATGAAAAGTACAAAAATGGGACAGAAAGAAATCAAAGCAACTGCAGAACATCACAGAGAGAATAACTGATATCAATACAAAATGAAACACTTATGCAATCAAGTCTATTAAAGTTATTCAGATTTTGATAAAATGTAAAAGTCTGAGATTCATCAACAGATTTTTACTGAAATTTACCCAATATTTGCATGCACACTGCCATAATGTAACACTTCATATCTTGTATCTTTTAATTATATTCTAAATTTAGTATTCCTATTAACCACAAGACAACCCAACTGCTACATACTACCCCACCTCAGTAGCGTAGCCAGGAGGCAGGGGGGGCGAATTTCCCCCCCCCCCCCCCCCCCCAACCCTGTGTTCCCTAAGTCTGTGAATTTTTCCACTCTTAAGTCCCAAATATGTAGAAATAAATGTGTATAATACATTGTCAATTGTCATATTTTGTACAAATCCATCCGCCTATTCCATCACCAAAATTTGTAAAGTTTAGTAAACTGGTTAATTTACGAGTCGGTGCCACCTAAAAATTTTTTGCCGCCAGCCTAGACCCAAAACCTTGCCATGCCACTACCCCACCTGCTGTTCATGCATCAGGGAAAGTTAGGACACCAGCCATGAAAAGAGAGGGTATAAGAAAAAGTAATTTGGGGAATAAAGGGACCTAAGTCTTCAGATATGTTGTTTCTAAGACCCTGCATGCATCAGCAAAAACTGACTGGTGGGTCAGGCCAAAAAATAAATTTTGTTTAGTTGACACCCTGTGTAATATGCAACTTTAGAATAAAAATAATACAAGTTTCAGACAGACTTACCAAAAATGAAAATATAACTAAATTACATGAAACCATGTTTTAGTTTTTTCATGTTCAGTTGGGAATGAAGTCTCAACACAATTGCTTTATTCATGAAGATCCAAAAACCAATTCTCTTCAAGTCAAGGACTGCGGAAGCCTTCACAGAAAATTGCTTTTTTCCATTTATTTTTTGCTCATTATAGGTTATTAACTAATCCTAACTTTTGGCCTGATGCACACTAAATGATTTTCCATTCAACCCTCATTACCCATATGTCTTTCAATTTTCCAGTGTTCGCAGTCACCCACAGAGTCAGTACTCGTATCGCAGCTATAGGTCAGGGGGAGGAGCTAGTCGACACTCGAGACGCGATGGGGCTCACAGCATGGCTCCTTCCGTGGTGTCCCATCGAAGTGGTAGAAGTGCACGGAGTGGAAGGAGTGCAGGCCTCAAAATGGAAGCAATGGCCGCCCCCAATCCCTTCTGCCCAAACATTAAGGGGATGTGCTGCCTCCTGCTCCTCATCAACTTGGGACTCATCCTCATCGCACTTGGATTTGTCATTGTCATACAATTCTTCAGGCCTCTCTTTGTTTGGTGAGTTTTGTATTTACTTCAGCACGGTCATGCAAAAAAGCTCCCATTATGAGATAACTGACCACAACCAAGGTATGAAAATTGATGATATAGCCCCTGCAAAAGTTCCTGGTGCAGAACTGTGGCAAAGAGGGAATGAAGGGTAAGGATGGAGGGGAAGAGAAGGAGGCAATGAGAGTGAGGCAGGGGTACTAAACTACATAGCGAAAAAGGCATGAGGCACATACATGCAAGGCAATGCATCACCCACCACCATGCATATCAAATTGAAAATAATCACTCATCACCATGACTTGACCAGCCTCCTACCTTGAGGTCTAATTGTGAGATGAGTCAAAATGGGACAGCAGGTAGCGGTGAGTCATCCCCCTTCTGGTTGCATTTTTGTTGGCAGTAACTTCAATGGTTTTCTGACCGACGCTCCGATCTAAACGAACTTCCTCCCACATTTTGCAGGATTTTGAAAGTTGAGTGGCCCATGTCTGTAAATTTTCCCCTACACAGTGCTAGGAACATTAGCGAGAGCTATACACCAAGTTGTGAATGGTTAAGGAAACCACATCCCATCTACGGCGCAAATGTGCAGCAATTGCTAGGATTCAAAACCACTACCTATATCCCTACCCGTATCCCCTTTCCAGAACCCAAGGACATTACAGATTTACCATTTGTTGACACCCTGGTCTTTGGCAACTCCATGGTTATAACTCAAAAAGTTGGATGGCACAATGAACCAAGGATGGATTAAAGTTGTTTTGGGCAGATTGCTTCTTTCCAGGGGTCTGGAATACCTTATGATTAACATCTTTTCTATTTTCCCGGGAATTGCAGGGAGGTGGCCACCCCACCCTCTTATTCCACCACTGTAATGGACCAGCAGATCTCAGTGTCTCATGACACAGACAAGGGAATTCCATACAAACTACATACACATGTAATCCTATTAGTTGACCAACAGGCCTTACTCTACATGGGGTATTTGTTATTGAAGATTAATGCCAATATCAATGAATGAAACTCCTAATGGAGATCATTTCATTTTACATTTCATTGGCTATTGAACTTTCAATGCTATGTCTAGAGCATAGAATTGCAAGTGAAACTATATTGAAGAAAAAGAGGTAGATATAAGGAACAAAAGTCGACGACAAAGAGGAATGATTGACAGACTGCATTTTAACCCTTTCACCTCATTACTTTAAGGGGCTGTCCATAAATGACGTCCACACGATTGGGGGGGGGGGGGGTCACCACCTTGTGACAATGTGTGACACGGGGGAGTTGGGGGGCTATGCTTCATGTGACACCCATACATCCACTGTATATTGTCTTATTTTTACTCAGACTGTGGGGGGGAGTAGAAGTTTTATCATTTTTGTGACATCATTAAAGGAGGGGGGAGGACACTATTTGTGACTAACTGTGACAGGGGGGAGAGGGGGTCTAGTTTGGTCCAAATTGTGTGACATCATTTATGGACAGCCCCTAACCATTTCACTGCATGTGATATGTATGTCTAGTTAAGGGTTCTCTACATTACAGTGGATATGATGAATATGTTTCATCATGGTTAATATTTGCATAGTTCATCTCTCTGCATATTTTATTTGATAACTGGCATGAGTATCATCGCAGTATAGCATAAAGTAATTGTATTTCATTCTATGAGTCGATGTTATTCCATTGGCTGGGAAGATATTTTGTTCTATTCAATAGAAGATAGTATATATTACAAAAACTTAATCACAAATGGGAATAAATGACTAGCAAAGATAAATGGCTAATATGCACCTTAATTCCTTGGCATATACAGACACAGCCTGATTGTGAGGAAGAAGTAAACCAAGCAATAACTCTCAAGCTAATATCCACCTTCACCAAAGACTTACTTAAAGTTCCATTAAGTACTTGCAATTTAGAAAGGAGAAATTGAAATAGGAGACATCTCCATGATATACAGAGCATCAGCAATATCTATAATCACAATCTTTATTCATCTGTTGCACAACAGGCGTTGTAGTAGATGTTGTCAGTCATTATACACCTCATGTGAGGATACAGGAACAACACAATGCACAGAATGGAAAACACATTATAAGTATAAATTAGAACCTTATTGTAGAGAATATTATTGTATTCATCTAGAGAGTACATATAAAGGTTTTGTTAAAAGCCATTTCTCTAGGGCTGTGCGGAAAACTTTGTCACCTACCATTTTTGCTGAGTTGGGCACTTAATAGCCAAATTGTGATATTTAAATGATTTAGCCAGTCTACAGTGAGGCATGTCTAGTTTGTGGTTGGCTCTAGTGGCGTGGTTATATACATCAGCCCTTATTGAGTACATGTGCAGATTTACTTTAATGTACAACAGAATATGAAATATATAAAGGCTACATACAGTCATTATGCCTAACCTAACAAAAAGTGGTTTACAATGTTCATTAAATCCTGTGTTAGTGATTACCCTAACTACCTTCTTCTGAAGTAATAATACCAGTTTTACATCTGAGGCATGCCCCCAAAGTCTGATGCCATATGTAAGGTGTGATTGAAAAAATGCATAGTATGCATTAAGAAGATTGTCTTTGGTCACACACCATTTCAGTTTTCTGATTAAGAACAGGGCTCTGGCAAGTTTTTTCCCAATGTTAAAAATGCGAGAACTCCAAGTTAATTTGGGGTCGAGGTGAAAGCCAAGAAGTTTAACAGCTTCATTTTCTTGTGTAACATGTTGAAGGGAACAGGTTAAAAATTGGGTTTTCATTGGAATTATAAAGAATCTATTAGCTGAGAACCAATCGTTTGCTTGAGCTAGCGTATCAGATATCATCTTAGTTGTCTCAGTGGGATTGATACCCTGATGCAAGAAAGTTGTCATCAGCATTCAGGACACAATCAGTGGATACATTCGCTGGTAGGTCAGTGATCATCAGTAGGAATAGGAGGGCACCAAGTACAGATCCTAGAGGCACCCTATGCCTAACCTTGAGGAATTCTGATTGGGTACCATTGACCTGTACCAGCTGCTTGCGATTGCACAGATATGAGGACATTACATAATTCAAATTCAGCACCCTGGAAGCCATAGTACTGTAGCTTCTGTAGAAGCATTATGTGATCAACACAGTCAAAGGCAATGACAGATCACATAGGGTAAGTGATAAAGTATGCTTTTCTTCAAATTCATTGATTATTTGCTAAATTATACAATCAACTGCTTGAGTTGTGCTTTTGCCGACTCTGAACCCAAACTGAGTTGATATACATAATTAAATTTAGGGATTCAAGGTGGTTCACAATAGAGTATTTGCACACTTTTGGGAAGTGACATCTAAAAAATCTATCGATACTTCAGACACCAAATTTTCATTCTGACGCTCGAGAGGCTTTTCGTTAATTTTTTATTAGCTAATAAAATCTAATAAATTATTATTGCGCCGAAACACTGGTCCCCCATGTTTTGTAGGCTCTGACGTCATCTCCCATAGTCGACCATTTGTTGATTTGGAGATTGTGTGACTGTGTAGTCTTAGCGTGCGGACGAAACTTTAGCTATTAATTAGCAAATATCGAAATAACTTCGAAAAGGCAAATCCTATTTCACTCTCAACGCACAGCTAGGCTATTTCGCTTCTGCTAATATGGGAGATGACGTCACACTATGAAGAACCAATGGTTGGGCGTTTAGACCTAGGCAATTTCAATGCTAAAACAATGCATATTAAAAGCTATTTATTAAATTAATTAGTTGGAATTATACCTTGGTATTTTGTACGTGGCATTTCGAAACCAAACACTACTCACTATAATAAATTTCAACAAAATACCTCACTTACGCAAATACTCTATTTGAGTATGAGCAAGACTTTCAAAATTTTTAGCAAAAACTGGGATGATGGAGATTGGACGGTATCTACTAGGCAAATTTCTATCGCCATGCTTATAAACAGGAATTAGGGTAGATAGATGTGATGTGTATGAAAACCATAAGACATAAACTAATATGTATGTATACATATTACCTTGTTCCAATTTACATAACATTGTTTTGTCTTGACAACAGTAGTTGATAACAATACCAGTTCTAGTTTACTTCCTTATTTCTTGTTAAATTTGAAGTTCAGGGATTAGAAGTACAAATAAAAATCATGGGAAAGTTTGTCTTTGCTTTTGCTTGTAATTTTCTATGACTGATAATTTTCCATCTTATGAATAGGATCCTAGGAATTGTGTTCCTGATCTTTGGATTCCTGACTTTAATTGGATCCCTCGTCTACTGTGTGGTGATGTGCCGGGAATCGAAAAGCCCTCGGGATTTCAGGCCAGAGGATATGCACTGGACTCATTACTGGACCAAATCCTTTGGGAACACAGGAACTGCAGGGGGAACAACAGGCCCTGAAATCCACTACAGGGCAACAACACCTGCTGTGACCGTGGATGAAAAATACCACCACCCGGATGACATTTACAGTGAACGAAGCAGCTATGCAGGTGGCAGCAGGTTGGGGCCCCCACCAGCTACTCACGGGAAGCGAGATGCTTCGTCCCCAGCGAGATTCTCCGATAGGCACAGTGACCGATACTAACAAACTTTTAACGAAGTAGGTTTCTGGGACAAGATGTGTGATGACATAACCAATCCTTTCATAAAGGAATGTGATCCAAGCTGGTGCCTTTAGTTAGGTGTGATAGAGATAAGATTCTTTTGATTAGACGGTGCAGGAGTTACGTGGAAATGACTGATGAGACCTTCTTCAGTGGTGATGTTAATATTTTTTGTGTGACATCTAATATTTTTATAATCCTCACCTGAATAATCAACTGTGGTAAGCTTATAAATTTCAGCAACTAACTCAAAAAGTAACAGTCAATGTGAAGATTAAATATTCGAATGTGTTACATTAAGGGTTGAAAGATACCCCTCATTTCCAATTGTTAAAAACTAAATGTTATAATATTTGTTGAATACCTAATTATTTATGTGAACATGTTAGCATTGAATGCAACAATATTTTTTTAAAGAGAAGGACAGAGATTATTTTGCCATTGCAATGAAAATCTGGCTGAATGAATTCATTGAAATTAAAAGAAGAAAATGCCTTATAATAAAAGTCTGCTTACACATACACTACCAATGATTTTACCCTAAAATTCTTTATTATCAATAGCTTAAATAAAAATAAAATAATAATAAATATAAATAAATATAAATATAAATAAATTTTAAATAAAAATAAAAATGCTTTTTCAATTAGCAGACTAAGGCTGTTAAGTTTTATGAGTCCTTCCCAAAGAAAGTTTGTTAAGTACTCAGTTGCAAACATAAAATAGTTAATATTGATTCACGGAGATTCACAGGGGAAATTCGTCACTAATTTGAGTAAATATTTTACTTATATAAACCCAGCCTCAGAATTTTGTGCACTGCTGCTCCTACTGCATCTAAAGTAATGATAATTCATGCATAATGCATTACCTAATGGGTATCATCTAACATAAACAATACATTGGTGGTATTTTGTCTAATGATGGTATTTGTGGTGTAACAGCATAGATCATATCACATCACACATAAGGCCACAATACTACGGCAAAGACAACATCCATGCTTGAGGATGGGTTTAAACCCACAACCTTTGGGTTTCTATGCCAGTGAAGATGTCATTGATGGCACAACTATTTACATATATCAAAACCAAAAAGAAATTTAGATTCTAAAGACAATTGTAAAGGGAAATGGCATACACAACACTGAGATGAGCATAAGAAAAAGCTTCCACAAATATGTACGTGAGACAATTCACCATTAAAAACACTTGGATTTTCCTCCCTATTTTTTTCTCATTAATTTACAAAAATTCATTCTTTGTCAGTGCCACAGACACTACAATATCTTTATTTTTTATTTAACCACATACTTACTTACACAATATAAAGGAAAGGAGTGTGACCCAGAGTGAAAATTTGTTTCCTTATGAACTGGAAAGGTACAAAATTCTGGCCCCTTTCTGGTATATTCTCAATAGAGCTAGATTTGCTATTAACCCTTCTTCTGCCAGAGCTCTCTGTCAGCATTTGGTGTCTGTGTGAAAACTACCACAGGGCAATATATCGAAAAGCATCTTTAAGTATATCAATGTGTGTCAACATTGCGTTACATTCAAAATATGTACAATAAATGCAGAGATTTATAAAATTTGATTCCAAAGTTAATCTTATAAGAATAAATGGCAATTGTGAGGGAGATGGACTCATCGTATTTTTTTTTGAATTTTTTTCTGATGGCTTGGAATATGTTCTACAACTATAATAAATATTATTTTTTTGGATAACAGGACGACCCTCTGCCCCCCTTGATTCTCCAACCCACCCCTATGGTGATTGGTTTGCGTAAAATTATGGAGAGTTGGTGAT
Organism: Pyrrhosoma nymphula; assembly: GCA_963573305.1. NCBI lineage: Eukaryota > Metazoa > Arthropoda > Insecta > Odonata > Coenagrionidae > Pyrrhosoma > Pyrrhosoma nymphula. The sequence goes on from OY754335.1 coordinate 52,703,961, forward strand.
GAAAATTCCGTATCTTCCGTATGGAGGCGAGGAAATGAGGTTGCCTTGAAGGTTACCCATCCCTCCAATCTCTAAAACCCATTGAAATCGTCTACCCAATGTGAAAAGTGTGGTTCGGTTGGTCATCCAAAGCTGCACTAAAGCTTCATTGGCATCTGAACTGTAGGGACTCTAGGTGAAGAGTAAAGAAAGGTAGTTGGTTTAAAAGGGTGTTCATGAAAAAAAAACTATCTGCCAAATAACCCCCTACAGCCTCTAAAATCCAAAAAAGAAGGCAAAATTAGTACTTTCGAAAATAGTAAATATACTGTGTATTTCGCATCAGCACGCCGAAAAAAGTTTTTTCCATAGTTGTACTATGTATTCAAAGCCATTAGAAAAAAATTTCGAAAAAATATGACGAGTCCATCTCCCTCACAAATACCGAATAAATATATACTGTCTTCACATGTGCATCATGCATCCTAATGCTAAGTATGCAAAATAATCATATATTATGAAGTAAATCACAAAAAAACGTATCCTGTATGTTGTGATTGTATAGGAGGGACAGTTTAGGATCAGCCATTCACATGAATAGTGAGGAAAGTATGTTTCTTTCAGCACAAGAAACAAAACATAGTGTGCATATATCAAACAGTATTGTGGCAGGAAGCCAAGCACCCAGCATAACTGGAACTGTTTTTCAAACACATCCTTGTAAATGAGACACATGCAAAAATATGGAAAATTTGTTGAAAGGCATAAAAAAACTGAAATATTAAAAACTTTGTGAAAATGACCTTGGAAGTCTTAGCACTCCCAACCTGGAATTTGCTGGCAGTGAACAGTTATGATTCAGATCATTCTGACGAACCAAAGGGGTAAAATATTAGACTGCAGAGTAAAAGGTATTGGACTTGGACCCAAAGGATGTAAAACAAAACCTACAACAGCATTTGAAAATCAACTTAGGTACTCTGAATAACATTTTAGCAATTATTTCATTTGTCTAGGGTCTGTCTCTGCTTTCATCTACCATATTAATCTTACGACAAGGACCTCAAATTCAGGACATCATGATCATAACTTAAGTGACTAAAATGAAATATGAACACTTATGTGAATGTCATCTTTATATTTCAAGATATTTTGAAAGTTCCTTCGCCAATGAGCACAGCTCATTAATCACTAAGCAGTACAGATAAGTCTAAACTTCAGATCGACATTTTATTATTAAAAAATTAATCAACTTCATTTGTGAAAACTATTCTGTCCCCTTACTTAATCTAAGTAAAAGACTTCTTCAAAGAAAATAGAACCACAAAACAATATCACTCATTACGATAAAATTTTTCAACAAATATAACCACATTAGAATTGATACATCAGTCATACCACACACAATCACATCACATCAAGTAAATCAAATTTGGCAGTCCATTTACACCCATGATTCCGTGTTTTTCAAGTGCGTACTCACTTTGACATCCATTTCAGAAATTCATTCAGTATTCGTCACTAGTATTTAGAGTCCTCTGAGCCACTTTTAACGGTAGCAGTCAGTCATTGCACTAGTCATAAATCTAGCACATTTTACTGTAAAATAACAGTTGGAAACTTTCTGGGCTTAATTTCCAAAATACATCTCAATTTTGAGAGTCATGTTTTGAACACATCCTCCAATTTCATCCAAGTTAAATGGTGGCATAATAGTTTTAAAAGTGAATCGTCCACTTTGTAATCCATCATTAAAAAAAGAACCTTGAAAAAGAATGCAAATAATGAACAAAATCATTTTATACTAAAATGTTATGCCACACAAATTCCATTAAAAAACAAACATCAGCAGTCAAATGAATTACTAAATGATGGATTATATCCATAAACTTGCATTAAAATGTTTACAGATATACCTTCAAAAAAGAAATCATCAGATATCAAAATTTGATACATCAAACTAATTGCACATTTGAAATGAGTCGAATGAATTCGTTCAAGGCAAATCCTCTTCAGGCTCGGCATACAAAGACTCATTTCGTCTCTTGAATTTTTTGAGGCCACATATTTTCTTTTCATCACCTGCCTGAACTACTTCCTCCTGGCTACAATCTTGTTCAACTTCTTTTTCATCCACACTAAATATCTTCATGAGAGTAGTATCACTGATATCAACTGAAAAAGAGCAGAACAAAAGTCTAATGAAAAGCAAAAAATAACCACTACTTAGTATGACCAAACTTACTAATAACTCAAGAAGAAACAACATTCTGCATAGCAGATTGGGAAAAAGTGCTTTTTTATGTAGTTTTTTTTTACTCACAGTACAAAATTCACAACCACAAATGATATTACTTTCACCCCAAATTCTTGATTGGCACTTCTCCTCTGAGGGTGTAGCAGTAAAAAATGGTTTCCTACGCTAGTTCAACTGGCCACAAAACCAAGAGGATGGGATTGGCGCTAACTTTCCTTACTTGCCACAATATGGTAGGTGATAATTTACTTACAAGGAGGCATCACGTGACTGATGTTCGGGATCCAAACGAGGCAATTATTTTCTGAAACTATAGAGATAATGCGGGAAAAGTGTCACGGCTTTCTTCCACATAGGCCCGGATTCGAGAGAAAAACGCTATTAAAAATCTTCCTCTGCATAAATCCTTTGCAAGTGCACACCTCTCTCATCAGAGGTCGTAGCCCAGTGGGTTGAGGCACTGAGCCGGTTATCCTTATATGTATAGTGGCTGGCGTTCGATCCCAGGTTCTGCCATTTTTTTCTTTCGAATATTTTACGGAATTACTATTACTGTAAATTGCCCAGTCCCATACATATACGGCAGTAGCAACAATTTTTTCAAATTTTCAGCCTATTTGCTGGATTTTCAATCAACCTCCTTAGGAGACTTTCCAAGCGAATATCGGGAATCTTGTTCAGCCGAAAAGAGGCTTCACATGCTGGCAGACCTAATATGTTTAGATTTTGAAAATACAAAGATACTTCCGTGAATAGGATGGGCTTTGATTGGCCGTGGGTCTTTCTCGAGGCCGTAAACAATGAACGGATTATTACTTTATAATTAGCAACGATGTACTCACTTAAAATTTCATAGGAGCCGCGTTCGAGGAATGACTTCTGTAACTCTATTTCTTGTTCAATAGTGAACATGATATAGGTAAACAAGAGATGGTAACTATTTCCGAGGTTATGTAAAAATATTTGCTATGACCTTTTTGCGGAGCAACATATTATATTGAAGCGAAGCCTGTATCTTGGGGGAGAGGAAGATATTCCAGCACAGAAAAATATCACATAATGATAATACTATTTCTTTTCCCATCTCATGTTTATTTCAATTGAAGGAATTTAACTTTTCATTCATGGCGTGGAATTGCATACTTTCGGATGACAAATGTCATTACTCGAGCATGGCTCCTGGGAAATTTTAAGTGAGTACATCGTTGCTATTTAAAAAGTAATAATCCGTTCATTGTTTGTGGCCTTGAGAAGGACCCACGACCAATCGAAGCCCATCCTATTCACGGAAGTATCTTCCTATTTTCAAACTCTAAACATATTAGGTCTGCCAGTATGTGTCGTTTCTTTTCGGCCAAACAAGAATCCCAAAATTAGCTTTGAAGGTCACCCAAGGGGATTGATTGAAAATCCAGCAAATAGGCTGAAAATTAAAAAGAAATTGTTGCTACTGCCGTAAATGTATGGGGGTGGGCAATTTACACTAATTCCGTAAAATATTCGAAAGTAAAAAATGTGCCGCCACCTGGGATCGAACCCCAACCACCATATGAGGATAACCGGCTCATTGCCTCAACCCACTGGGCTACGACGTGCACTAGCAAAGGATTTTTACGGAGGAAGAATCTTTAATAACGTTTTTCTCTCGAACCCGGGCCTATGTGGAAGAAAGCCGTGATACTTTTCCCGCATTCTCTTTGTAGTTTCAGAAAATAATTGCCTCGTTTGGATCCCGAACATCTGTCACGCGATGTCTCCTAGTTAGTCACATTGTGACAGGTGATGAAACTTGGGTATCATAGACAAAAATGAATCAATGGAATGCAGCGACATGGACTTGCTGAGGGAATATCTATCGAGCAGCAAAAACCTATCCTTCCAAAAACTCATGACAACTGTATTTTGGGTCATAAACAGTATACTCCTGATAAATTTTAAGGAACGATAAAACCTACTACACTGAAACCTCTACCTAACGAACTCCCGATAAACGAAGAACTCCGATGAACGAACAAATGCTATTGGTCCCGCCAAATTCCTATTTTAATGCATTGGTAAATACCTCTAATGAACGAACTCCTGCTCTACGAAAACTCCCGATAAACGAAATGAAAGATTAGCCCTGTATTATAATATTTACCTCTTCATAACGTATTTTCAAAAAAAAGGCTAATTATGAATATGTTGCGAAGTTTTTGCCGTTTTTGCTGATTTGAAAGTGACTAGGACCGATCAGAGACTCCGTACAAACAAGCCAATCAGAAAGGTCGTTGTTGTTATTCAGTTAATTGCATTTCCGGTATTTTGCGTCAAGTGTTAGCAGCGTGGTAAGTGATTTGGTCGGCGTTCTTGAGTTTTACTGCGGTTCATCATCGTGAGTTTATAATTTCTATCTTTTCGAGTGAAAACTGGTTGCTCTCGAGTGTTACTGCGGTTCAATTTCGTGAGATTGGGACTGTCCAAGTGCTAAAAATATTTTTGGTTGGTAATGAAAAGAATGGAACTTATAGGTTGGCAGCGCAAGTCACACGAAGTGATTTTCATTTCTTTTTTTTTGTGAACTGGATTGTAATTTGAATTTGTGACAGAAGTGTTGTACCAAAATTACCTAGTCACGTGAATAAAACCTCGAAAAAGTTAACCGGACGTTCCTTTTCTTTCGCTAAAACTACGGACCTCAACACCAAGAACATACCAATCAGCTGGTAGAATACTTAAATGAATAATTACAATCTTTGCGATTGAAGCCTGGTTTTGCCTTAAGTGGCAATTATTACGTCTGGTAATTTATCTACTTATTTGCAAGGTAAGTTCGTAATTTATTCTCCACGCTTTTGCAAAAATTGTTATCCATGCTTGATTTATAAAATGTCAAATGTTGACTATCATATCGTGGGCTTGAAAATTTCTTTAGCATACTTGAAACACATCTAATGCAAAGAAATCCCATTCAGTGGTCATTTACGTTGCGCGCATTCCTAAATATTTTTATTGCTGTAGTAACATCATTTTTTTTAATTCGAACGTTTCAAATGTGATTATTGTTTTTTTTCGCTCGCCGCCATCTTGAAAATAATTCTCGAAAAAAAGTAGCAGACGGAACGAAAACCAAAATATATCGTGCTGTATTTACGGAGCAGTTCTCAAAAACCTTGAATGAACCGCGGATGTGACCGTGTTAAGTTAGAGTTCTTGAAAGTGGCGGCATAAGAAACTACTATCATTAATTCTAGCGTGTTTGTATTGCATTGGGCGGGAAGATAAAGCCAGTTTACGATTGGCGTCAACGCGTACTTCACCCTCGAGCTGAATACACAGGTTCCAACTCACTACTACAATTATCACAGCAATTACGAGTTGATAATACTCGTACTCGTCCATGTTCTCGCTCTTTTGTAGGTAGTAAACAAATCAACACATGTTGGCGATCGGCTGCATGTAAACATCTGCATCCAAGCAAAGATGAATGAAGGCGACCAATGGTTACCGACGCACATTCTAGTTGACGGCGATCGTTACAGGATGGCGTCAACGCGAAAACAATTCATGGTTAAAGTTTGACGTTCATGCCAACTATAAATCGGCCTTTAGAAATCGCAGTAAATGGTATAATTAGCAGGACTTGCTGAAATACCTTCGTTGCTATTCCACGGTTTTCTATGAGGCAAGGGAGCAGTAAGGATAAAAGTATTCTATCCTCTGTGGAAATTTTACCTTTAATTGAGTTCTTCATACCCTTTTTCCTGAAATTCAAGGTACAAGAAGTAGATTTACATTGCCCCTGGAGTGATGCAACGTGAAAAGCACCTCTGACAAACGAACTGGAAAATTATCGGTCCCTTGAATTTCGTTTAGTAGAGGTTTCACTGTATGTATGTAGCTAGTTTTAAATGGGAGTTGCTTAATCATCCACCATACAACCCTGATTTGGCACCTAGTGACCATTAACTTTTCCTAACTTGAAAAAATGGCTGGTGTCATAGTGATTAGCAGACAATGAGGAGTAGAAGAACAGGGTAACCAAATGCCTTAACTCCCAGGTAGCAGAGTTCTAGGATGAGAATATTTAAGAACATGTTAACTGGGTTGATGGGTACTGCTTTAAAACTAAGGGAGATTTTGAATGACTGCCCCCTTTGAGAGAATAATAGCATTAAAGAACACGAAAGGCTGGGATGAGGTAAGAAGGGAAGCCTCTCAGAAAGCGGTTGGGTCATTTGAAGACATTTGTGTGAATCATGAAACTTGGTGAGTTTGTTACAGGAATAAAGATTATTTGCCTCAAATACATGGTTTAAGAATAAGATAATTCATTTGTATACATGGAGAAGGGGCAAATGTGAGAGTATGATTGATTTCAATGAGTATAATAAGGCAAAAAGAATACAAGTAAATAGGGGTGCTGAATGTTAAACAGACTTTATTTAGTGGTCACTAGAGCAGATCTGGGAAAAAATGGGTTCCAAGGAAGAATGCTGTACATAAGCAAACTAAAAGTGGAAATGTTGTCAGGCAACGAGGTAAAAATTTGGCATGGATGCAAACTTGAGGGCATAGTATCACCAAAGCAGAATTACTGGGACACATACATCCCAGATGGGAGTGTAAGTGATGTGTGGAAGAATTTGAAAGGAATGACTGTAGAATTAACTGAACATGTCCATGGAAAAGGGATGGTAGGGAAAGCAAAAGGTGCTACTCGGTGGAATATAGAAGTAAAGACTGTAGCAAGTGAAAAGAAAGATGCATACACAAGACTGCTTGCAGTGAAATCCGAGGATGAGGGAAAGAAGGCAGGTGGTGAGTGCAGAAAGAAAGAGAATGAATGCAAAATGTTATGAAAGTGAGTAAGGTAATAATGTGTACAGTTGAATCTGAAAACATCCAGAGTGATGTAAAATAGAGGGAGTATTCTTGATACTCTCATCGGATCTTTATTTTGTGAATGCGAAATTACATACCTTACTCTTGATATTGGGAATTTTTTTGTTTTGTTTGTCAGAAAGAAAGTTAAAAGGAAAGAAAGAAAATTACGCTAAGCATAACATTTATATATCGAAATCTTTTAGTACAAATAGCTAACCTATGAACAATTGGTCGATAGTAACTAATATTTTCTGCTTTCTAATGTTAATTTTATATTTCTTGTGTTACATATTAATGTCTAACTCACATTCTCAGCTCTCCGTAGACACCTTGATCACTAAAATCGGCCAACTAGTTTCAGAGATACAACTGAACTGGGGCTATCCAGTCATAATTTTAGATACAGTCAAACCTCTTTAAAATGAAATTCTAGGGACCAAGAAAAATTTTTGTTGAATAGAGGTTTTTGTTATACAGAGGTTTCCCTTGTACAGAAGTTATGACCCATTTTAAAATCGGGACCGTAACCTTTTTTCGTTGTATAGAGAACTTGTCTTCTATAGAGGTTCGTTCTAAAGAGGTTTGACTGTGTTCTGTTAGCCTTCTAGTTTTTGCACATGAGGCCCTCGAAGGTACACAAATATTGGTCACGGAACCTTACATGACACCGAGAACGAACCATAAGATGTTCATTCGCATTCACATCAAAAGGCAATACACACTAGACCTTTGCTTTACGACGGGTTCAATTTATGATAGATTCACTTTATATTCAGCATGCCAGAAATTTTAAAGGGCACTAATTTTGCATGCACCATTTAAAATTCCCCATTTTGACGATCTTTTGCACCCATAATGTTATTCGTTCAGCATTCAAAGCCTTGTTAACGGACAACATTCTCTATCATAGCAACATTTACATATTTAATGATACACATAATTATGAGTTGTTCGCATGATTAGAGCAAAGGTTGTGATGATTATTGCTACCGCCAATCAGCTCCAGCGAGATAACAAAGCATTCTGTACTTAGTCAGGGCCTCATCTAAGATAATTCAGATTAAGGCTTTCATTAATCAATATAGAGACATCAACTTGTTGACCACCTTGGAAAAATATGAGTGCTTCCACCAAAGAGTAACCTTCTGTTAGAGCACATTGCCTACCAATGAAGTGATATGATTTTTTAATGGATACAGCTGTCGCAAGATAATTAATCACATCAATGAAACGAGTTGAATACAGAGATGGGCGCCGCACCGGTTATACTGCACCACCAGCCATGCAAGGCATGCTGCCACCACCGAGGTAAAAACTACGGCACCCCGCCGAACCGCCGCCGGTCATTTTAACGGCAGCGGGGCGCACGACTTGGATTTTAATACCAAGTCCTACAGCCAAAAAAGCACTGACAAATTGTTTGAGCAGATGCTTTTTGGATTTATTTCCGCTGCAATGCTGGTTCGTCTTGCCAACCTTTCCTCTCCCTTCCCACTGCCAGCCTCGTATGTCCGCTCAGCTGCCTGGCTGAGCATGGTTTCGATAGTTTTATTTTGCACCAGAGTTTGACCCAAAAAAAATATAATGTAGGTGAGGCATAGTGGAGAGTCACAGAGTACGCAGGAAGAAATAGGTGCGAACTCAAAAAGAACGTAGCTGAGTAGATGGGTATATTTCTATTTAAATTGAAATTTGCTCGATTTCTTGGGACTAGAGCAGCTTCATGTCCACTGACGTGCATTCGATCTTCAGGATAACATGTTTTGGTCAGGTTGTTTAAAACTGAGGGAAAATTAGCAAGTATAAACGAACAAAATTTTTGTTCAAGCTAAAAATGTAAAATTAGGATGGTAGCATTCGTTTATTTTTAGCCTAAATGAAATATAATCCTTCATAAGTCTTAAAGACTTATGAAGGATTCACCTTATGAAGGACTCACCTTATTAAGTCGAGAGGGCTACTGGCATGTCAGTGGCATGTTTTTCATAATGTGAAATGCATAACATTTCTCAGTGAATGATAAGGATCTAATGTAATGGCTTATCTCAATTTGTATCAAAATTCACATCCCTTACAACTTCATACTGAGTTAGATCCCAAGAGAATCTGCATTGAACTGCTATCTAGGCTACTGATGCACTCTACCGTTGTGTGAAGAAAAGTCTGAGTGTCTTCCATGTAAAGTGGTATTGTAAATGAAGGGCATATTTCGTACTGTGAACCATCTCTTCTCGAACTGCATTAACCATTCGATAACTAAACATGCCAGAAGTTGGTGGTTTATGCTCATCTACAGCACAGAAAATCCTAGGATCTTCAAGATAAATAAACTCCACAAGTCCAACCTAGGTGTCTAGATGCCAAGTTTTTAGTAAGTGGGTGTTATCGGAGTTCTTCCCTTATGCCAAAAGTTACTTTTAGAGAATAAAACTGCCATGCAGTATTGGTGTTAGATAATGCCTCAGGTCATGATCCAGATCTTACCGTAACCATCAAGGAGGAATTCAGCTTCACTAAAGTGCAATTCCTCCCTTCCAATACCACTTCTTTGCTCCAACCAATGAATCAGACAGTAATTGCCAATTTAAAAAAATAAAAACAAAAAGTATTTTTTCCAACTCCTTCAAGGAGACCAGCAGTCCTAATTCCATCTCACTGAAAGATTTGTGAAAGTCACTCTTCAAGCATTTTAAATAGCGTTCGCTTTATTGTGGACTCTTGGAGTGAAGTTTCCACCAGATGCCTCAACTCCACTTGGAAAATATTTGGCCAGAAGCTGTTCAATATTTTCAAGGGTTTGATAAAGAGCATGTGATAGATGAGGAAATAATTTATGGATAGATGAGGAGATAATAATCAGTCAAACATTAGGGCTTAAGGTTGATGGAAATGCAATATCGAGGAGCTCAACGATGACAATAGAAGAGAGCTGAACAAAGAAGAACTCCAAGAATTGAATAAAGTTGTTGAAGAAAGTAGCTGCAAGGAGGATACTACCGTATATTCTCGTGTATGACGCGCACCTTTTTCCCCTTTCATCAGCGTCAAAAAACAGGGTGCGCGTCATACACGAGGATGCACGGCTTACTCGAGGATTTCCATTTGCAATGGTATTTACGCATATCCAAAGGCACATGACGGCCAAAAACGTCCCTAATACTTAATTACAACTTCGTGTCGTTTTGATGAAAATTAAGAATCTGTCATTATTAATGCCAGATAATACAAAAATATTCATGCAAAGTGAACATCCACCGAGATTTGGACCGAAGTTGATTACATTGAAACAAAAAAAAAGGAATTAGCAAGTTCTCGGCCGAGATCACTTTGTTGCCTTTCCATTGCTCGGCCTGCCTGATGGAATTTCGAGATGCATATTCTGTTCCAAGTACAGAGTTATACTTCAGTTCACCCCATGTGCATAGTGCGCAAGGCTTAGTGACCATCAATTAAAACAGTTAATTCATTGTTTCTTTAGTGATTTTAGTGAAATTTATCAAAATGATCAGAGATAAAAGACTACGTTTATTCAGTGTTCATGAGAAACTAGAGATTATATGAGAAGCGGAAGATATCGACAATCGTGCAGCTGGACCTAAATATGACGTGCTGGAATCTTGCGTACGAGACTGGAGGAAGAAATAAGATACACTTCTTTCTAGTTACAGTAAGCAAATAGTATTTAGAGAGAAATCTACAAAATATCATGGCATTGAAGAACAACTTTCAGGGTATATTAGATACAGGTGCCAATTTGTGTTTTCATTGACGTCGGAAATGTGCCAGATGAAAGCCGTGCAGATAGTGAGAAAGCTTGGTGTAAACTTTGATGAATTTAAGGGTAGTAGAGGTTGGATGCTGAGATTTTTAATAGGAATGACAATAAGAAGGAAATCAATTATATCGCAGCACTTGCCTGAAGTATATGAAGAAAAGCTGGTGAGATTTTAGAGGTACCTACGTCATCAACCTTAGAGATACGTATTCCTATATGTCAGGGCGAATTAGGAATGAAGATTAGATACTTGTTTACTTTAAAATGCCGTATGATACTACAGTGAATGATGCTGGAACAAAAACAGTTCAAGTGAGTACAGCTGGTGCAGAGAAACAACGTTGTACTGACATGCTAAAAATATTGGTGGCTGGAAAGAAGCTTCCGCCATGCGTAATTTTTAAACGGAAAACTCTCCCAAAAATGTTAATTTCCCAGCAGGAATTGTGGTAAGGTCGCAAGATAAGGGTTGAATGAATAATTATCTTGTTCTGGACTGGATTAAGTGTGTGTTGAAACGTCATCCAGGTGCCCTTCTTCAACTCCGTAGTTTGCAACTGCGAGACAGTTTTCGCGGCCATCTTACAGACGACGTGAAGAAACGCTTAAAAGAGGGAAAGACTGAGCAAGTGATAATTAAATGAGGAATGAATTCTATGCTTCAACCACTCGATATTTACATCAATCGTCCCTTCAAGTCTCGTCTGAAGAGGTTGTATTCAGAATGGATGGCAAGTGCCATTCATGAAACAACACAGGATGAATGAACTGGAAAAGAAGGCCGTTCTAGTTCAGATATGTCAATGGATTAAAGAGGACTTGATCGTTTGGAATTTTAAGAAATGCTGCATTTCCAACAAATGTTGTGGTAGTGAAGATAGCATGATTTGTGACAGCGGTGAGGATGAAGAGAGTTCTGCTAGCGACCATTGTAGCACTGACGAAAATTAAAAGTTAGTATCAAATCATCTTTGTTTTCTACATATTCTTTGCCTTTTTCACTTTGCTTGAATTTGAAATTGATATCAATTCCATCCTTCAAAGGTGCATTTTCAAGACGATCATGAATGTTGCTTTCCTGTTAATGGTGGCCATAGTCATCATAAAGAACATTGACGCTATATCATTAAATTTTTTATTTTGATCTATTGTCCTACTGATTTTATGTAAAAAACAGAATACTGTTCCATTGTAATAAGAATATGTTGCTACTTTTCCCAAGAAGAATACATAGTATTTTTCCCGATTTTTTCAAAAATATTTTTTCCCGATTTTTTCAAAAATATTTTTTTCCCAAAACCCATTGCCCAAAAACAAGGTGCGCGTCTTACACGGGGGCACGTGGTACACGAGAATATACGGTATGTACTAACGATGGAAATACTGTGACATCTGGGGACATTAAGGAATAACTTGCTGCTTGGGACATGATTAAAAGGATTGTAAAGAAACATCCTGACATAGAGCGGAGTGAACTTTTTTTGTGTGACTATGAAGATAAAGTAATTGGACACTTCAAAAGACTTCATCTAAATAGGATTAAACAAATCACCTTAAACCAATTTTTCAAAGAAAAGTTTAATTTTTTACTTTTTAATATGCAATTAAGGTCATTTTTTACCTTTTCATGTGCGTGTATCATCATTGCAAGAGAGGGTATAATTGTTACGTGCTGCAAGTTCACCCTGTTCTTGGCAAAACTTCCACTAAAATAGTTATCTCCTTAGTGTTCTTCTTATGTGTTTCCTGTTCTCGTACTTAATCTATGGATGCCTCTAAGAAGGTTGTGGGTTCCGTAAGTAAACAACCAACCCCCGATAACTATCCCTGAAATTCGAAGTGCTGACCATTTACTATATCTTATGTTAAGTTTAAATAATGGTTAAATAATATTTTAAATTGTTTAATTCCAGCATATTTCGTACCTACACTCTATAGTGTGCCACTAAATGCACTGGTGTTGATGTAGTTAAACCGGTCCGTTGCCCAGTAATATGCTGGTTCACTTTATGATGAAATTCACATTACGAACAGTCCTATGGAACAGATTACTATGGTAAAGCGGGAGTCTAGTGTAAAACTAAGTCAGTGAGGTGGTTAGAGTATTGGCCTCTGATCCTGAGGGCCTGGGTTTGAATTCAAAGTATCAGATATACTCAAATGAATCCTCATCCCTGATAGGATGTCATGTGAAGAGCACTCCCAGTATGCCATCTGTTGGATGAGATGTTCAACTATCTATGAAACCCTAGGAGCCTTTCATTAAGGTTAGACAAATGCCAATGCTGCATTTCCCTTCATCCTCCACTCCTACAAATAGTCCCTACCTTGCCAACCTGTCCACCTATGATGCATGTAGCATCACTTTTAGGTCACCTCGAATGCTACTAATGCTACAGTGGTCCATGTACACTAACATGCTTTAGTTTCACCCTCTCTTTTAATGTCCAGTATTTTGATTGTTAAATCTTATTTCAATGGCTTATGGTTTTACAATATGGTTTCAATTTTAGGTTGTTAATAATCCTTTACTCCTGTTTTTTTTAAGATTACAAGGATATAAGACCCATTGAGTTATTTCAATCCCTAAAGCACTTTGAATTGGTTAAAAATAATGTTTTACATGATGGCCTTGATTCTCACCAGAACTGTTGCTAGTAGCAAGAGAGCCCTCCTCCTCAAGTGTGGACGTTTCATTGTTGCGAGGAGTTGGCAATGAGAGCCTCCCAAGGGTTGGAGGGGAGAACGATAAACTCCTTCCAGTGGTGCCACCCACATGTTTTCGATCATCACCACTCAAGTCCTCATCCTCATTGACAGAGCCAAAGGAGAGTTCACGGGAGCTATCAAAGTAATTCGATTGATCGTTCCAACTCCCACTCTGGTGATGTGGTGTTCCAAAACCATCATCAGACCCTTCATTCATTGTTGCCACAAGAAGAGCCATTGGATCATCAATACCAAGCTGCCTAAAATAAAAATTGGGAAATTCAATCTAAGTGGTCATGCAGGAGAACCTCAGAGCATTTGTTTTGTTGAAAGTATCGTAAAAGTATTAAGTAATTGTTCTCAAATTTTAAAATTATTTTACTCATTTTGTGATGTGAATAAAAGCATGGTTTATATTAAACCCTCTCTGAAAAAGACACTTGATGAAACATCCACAAGACACTTAAGATACAGTCACAAAAGAAGACATTGACCAATTCAGTATATGTACATATTTTCAATGATTTCCTGATCCATCTCCTAAATGCATGCGTCATACTAGATAGCGTCATACTAGATAGATGCGTCATATTGGCTCAATTTAATGTGGAAACCAAGAGATAAACACATTTTTCATTTCAAATTATACTTGAGTTACATATTTTTGTTGATATATCCAGCTGAACAGAAGACTTCAACTTATACATGAAGATATACGGTGATTTGAAAAGTATATCAACGACACTTTTAAAAGACACCCTAATCACTCTGTGTCATATGAGTACAAACTCAAGCTTATTATATATGTAACATCAATGTGTACTAACAATAAGTCGCATGGATATATTAGACCATCAGTCTCAAAAATGCCTAAGCAATCTGTGTATTTAATATTCTTATGTTTGCGATAAGTGGGAAAAAACATTTAAAGAGATTACAAAGTACTACCTGCAAAATTCAGTTGTTTGAGGATTTACTTGAGGTTTAGGTTGCCTGGTATATGATTCCCGAAGAGTGCCATCTGTTTCAGGGTTGTATGGGGTTGCAGTCTGAACAAAATTCTTTGGAATTACCAGGTTGTTATCCATTTGAAGAAGTATGTTGTTTCTTTCGTCTTCCGTTGGGGTGAAGTTCCACCTGTTTGCACGATCAAGAGAACAGGAAAACATTTTCCCAAACAAATTAATGAAAAAAGATTTAAGGAAAACCATAATAGCAATTTAAATTCCAATGGATTTGTCATATTACCTACTGTCATGTCCTTTCCCTGGCATATAGTTTGCACACTTTTTGACACTGGTAAGGTGATTAGTCAAGGATAAAATAGTCAGCCACTCTGTGTCATATTCAAGACTAATTGATTTTATCTCATCATGGGGAATGTTAACTATCTAAGGGAAAATTATAAAAATAATTATTGTAGAGTGAATGCAGAATAACAGGATGTCCTTAGTAATACTAAAATTCTATTAAGAGTAATTTTATGAATTTACATATGTACATAAACTGCGAAGCATGAGAGCACAGGAGCATCAATGAGGCAAAAATGCTCAAATGAGATCACTTTCTTAATCAACGATCACAAAGACACTAAAAGAAACACAAAATGAACAGCTCAACACATTTTATACAGCCTTAATAGAGATATAGAGCATGGCAAGATTATGATGAGATTCC
This sequence comes from Pyrrhosoma nymphula, assembly GCA_963573305.1. Taxonomy (NCBI): domain Eukaryota; kingdom Metazoa; phylum Arthropoda; class Insecta; order Odonata; family Coenagrionidae; genus Pyrrhosoma; species Pyrrhosoma nymphula. The sequence continues at coordinate 52,719,224 of OY754335.1, forward strand.
AAATTTCTTCAGAAAAATAAATTCCTTGATATTCATATTTTTGTCAGCAGTCAGGAGGTGACATTAAAGTGTTAATGTTACATACCAAACACTTTGAACTTCTTTGAGATACCCATATTACAATTACCTGTAAAAACTGTCTTCGGGGAAGGCATTTATCAAGAGCTAAAAATTTTGTCACTTTGGTGGCTGGACCTCCATCTCCCTGTTGAGTAGAATTTCAAATGAAGGGGTCATTCATTATATTTATTTATTAACATTTACAGGCGAGACGCCCAAAATATACAGATATAAGAGGAACATAAAACACATAAACAAACATGGATACACCAACTCACACATGAAAAATAATAGAACACACAATAATAATAGAACCAATACCGTAATATCAAGATATGCTAGCATAAAATATATCATAATAAGATACAAATCCTCATAGACATATGTCACATAACCTGTTGCAAGAGATCTGTAAATCCCTGATATGAGCAACAGAGCAATTAAAAATGTCCAAGGTATTTCCAAACAAGTTAAATTTCTTAAAATTCTTTCCATGGGGGCATCGTGGCCATAACAAGTCCTGTGATAGTTATTAGAAAACACTAGGTTAGTCCTAGTATTGTATGATGGGACTCTTAGGTTAACAGCCCCAAGAAGATCCGAGGAGATAGTTTTATTATTTAGAAGTTTATAAAGAAAGATTAAATCAGCCTTAATTATCCTATGGACTAATGTGTCTAGATGGAGCTTGCACAGTACTTCCCTATAATTAACATCAAAAGTGAATCCCTTAGATTTAAAGTTGACATACCTAAGAAATTTATGTTGGATTCTCTCTATGCGTTTTATGTGTGTGCTTTAATAGGGCCACCACACAATAGAGGCATATTCTATCACTGGACGAAATAAGGTAGTGAACAAATGCCCTATTATGTCAATGTTAAAATTCCTTGAATTTCGTATCAAAAAGCCCAGATTTCTCATTGAGTTTTTTATGACATAATCAAGATGATGGTCAAAACTGAGTTTATTATCAAAAGGTCTTTAATTGTTTCAACGTTAGTCAATATCTTATTTTCAAGAGCATAATAATTAATTTTTGGGGTAATTGATTTGCTAAATGAAATGCAATTGCACTTAGAGACATTGATGCACAAATCATTTTGACGACACCATAATGAAAATCTATCCAAATTTTCTTGTAGGTTGATGACATCATAATCACTGTCGACAACAGTATAAATCTTTAGATCATCGGCAAACATCAAAAAATTAACACTAGAGAAGACAAACGACACATCATTCACAAAAAGCAGAAATAGCAATGGTCCCAAGTGAGAACCTTGAGGGACACTAGATAATGCAATTATTTCACTAGATACGGTGATTAATTTTTACAGAGAGCCTTCGATTTGATATTCGATGATATATGTGAGATCATCATCAGCTATTCCAATTTATTTTTATTTTATTATATTTATTTCATAATTTAGTTTTTTTTAATGCTAAGAGTTACATTCTGAGAAACTAATTGCATACAAGTTAAAATTTGTTTCTCCATAACTTGTCAAGTTATTTATACTTAAAAACTTGGATGTCAATGGGAGAAAAGCAAAAATTTCTAGTAAAAGGAGCACTTTTACAGCATTTCACACATGCAAAACAATCGTTCCCTTTTCGATGGATTTTAGTTTTTGAATGGCCTGAGTCAATATGAAGATTATAAAACTGGCCATTTTACATAGAGATTAATGGTATATATGTATGTACATACTATGAAAAAGAATTTTCAAGAAAGAAAATTGTAGCGGGCAGTTAATTAAATGCTGTGCTACTCAATGCTTTTCATTCATTTAAAATACTGTGGAATGTATAACATAAGGGTTGGGTGACTTGAGATTCAATTTTATACAATTTTAGCCCAAACACAAGTGTTAACTATTTACATATGTATTGACAAGTTTTATAAATTAAATGATTACCTCAGGATGTGGAACTAGAGCAGCAAATTTTACATGTAGATGGGCAGCAAACCAATAAGCGGGCTTCAAGCATGCCAAGAGTTCTTCTAGTGGGCGACTACCAAGACTATTGGTAATCACTTCATCTCTGTTAAAAAGCAATAGATAGGATTGAACATAAAATCTCATTGACAAGTACAATTACAGGTTGTATACAGAGCATTAAGACAATGAAATGATAAATGACAAACTATGGCAATTTCATTCATGAAAGTTGAGCCGAAGAATTCACTGTTAACACCACTGTCATAGCTAATAACCAGTAAGTACCCAGTTGCTTGATCAACATATCTGAAAATCTGTACAAAATCTGAAAAGAATCTGCTTACTGAGCTCATAAAAAAACTTATTTAATAACTTGTTCCATTCATTTATTATTGTTAACAAAAGAAGAGCATGTTATGTTAAGAGTTATGCACATTGAGACCTATATTCATGATGAATAAAACACTTAGGCTCCTGTTCTGAATCTGAGGGCACTGTTTTTGGAATATGCTATTCCTCGCTTCATATACCCCACAATTCTGAATCTGGGTATGATATCAGAGGCATCGGTTTCGCTATGCTATTTTAAGTCCCGCCCCTTCATGTATGAAAACCTTACGGTATAGTAATGAAAATTCAGACAGCAATGTTTAAATTCTTAGGTAATCAGCTGGAAGGACTTCCCAATGGATGCCGTGAGTCTGGGTGCATGAAAATACATGTATTCAATAAATTATCTCCCTGAATGTGATTCACATTTATCCTCAAATACGATTAATATACATAATGCACTTTCGATTCAAACATGATTGACTTAGTTGCTCTCCGTCTCTCATTTATCGCAAATGTTGGCTCGAATTAGTGTAGAACTCTTCTTATAATTCTCTATTGAGGTGTTTGTCATAAATAAAATGAACTACAAGTACCTCCCTTGTCAACGTTTTGTGTGTTATACTTATTAGGACTGGGAAAATGATACAGGTTCAGCAAACGTAACAATTTTGTAACATCTCGACAGTGATGTATATTGTATGCCCATAAATTTGTGTCTCTCGATGACGATGTATGTATGACTATGAAAGAAAAATATCAAAGTGAGTTGTTTGCAAGAGAACTATAAGAATACTTAACCATTCGTTCTCTAAATGATCATGCATACATGTTAAATCTTGTGGGCTGCTTTTGTTGGGCTACGGGCTAAGGTAAAGAGAATTGTTAAATTCTGCATACACTTATGAAACAAACATAGCATTATTAATGTCTGTTACTTTTCCCAAGAGCACATATGTCGACTAATTGACTTTGCCATAGCATTTATTTGTATGTACACAATAACTTGAATGTTTACAGGCCTATATTATATATATAATAATAATACAAAGTCTACAGACTAATTTTCTTCGTGATTTGCCTTCTACCTTCATCGCTGGGTAGTAATATCTTCACAGTATTCTTTCATTTGGAGTTTTGTGATAATCGGATATTTTAGGTTTCATTCGTCAACTGAGATATTGCTTCTGTTCATGAGATTTCCTTAGAAAATTTAATTGACGTTTAGTGTTATACGTTTACAAAAAACTGTTAGCATGCAGAGAGAACAAAATTATATTACCTATCTGTATTGACAGCTCACCTCAAAAAAGTGTACTGTTTTCATGTATGTGAATGGTTATAACTTTACCATTTGAACTTCACAAATTAATGGCTGGAGCAGCCAGGTTGGATGTACTAGAAGTGGATAAATGCATGCGTGAGCAAATTCGATCAATAAGCAAAATGATGTGATGGTTTATTGTAAATTATCAGGGTGTTTCGTGGCCAAGCATCGCAAGGAAAATTTTGTGGGCCCGAATGGGAATGTGATGATGGAACAAATATATATGTGTATGCAAGATGGGCAATATACTTAAGTAAACTGAAAAAAGCAATGAAAATCTTAAGAGTGAGAATGAATAAGATGAATTATACAGAGGCTAAGAAAAGTAACGAGGTCGTCGAGAAATGCCAGTTCCAAATTGTTATCGGCAAGGCGAAGAGAAATATCATATGCACAATATAAACTCATATGGAATGGCCAACATCATTGTTTTGCTCAACTTTTCTAATTTTCAAAGAACTTTGCTCACGTGTCCAAATTTTCCTTCTCGTCAAGCCAGGCCAATACGCCTACTTTAAATAAGATGGAGAGCTTAATGCTCTGCGTAATTGATGTTGACAAATCTATCCCAGCGACTATCTTATACATATATAAAAAAGAATGTTTGTCTGTTCATTTTTTATGCACTCCAAAACCATTCATCCGATTGCGATGAAACCTTGGTGAGTTGTTGTGTGCCCATGAACGTTTCTGAATTATAAAAATGTCAAATTTTGGGGTTGTTTTTACCCCAATATTGTTAACATTTACTCCCATTAGAAAAGCATTGAATCCGGTGCAGGTATTTCTTTATTTGCATTTTTAAATTACTTTCACTCAAGATATTGGATGGAAATTAGTATCATAGAGTGCATACTATAAGAATGCAGTACATATTTAATTCTTTTATTCAATTTTCTTACATGCTTCGTATTTGTCCAATTATTGCATTTTTATCCAGAAATTCATCAATTTTTCTTCCTTTTCAACAATAGAAATTTCCTTGGCAACCAGGCGTGAATATCCATTTAATAGCGATTTCATGAATGGCAATATACTCCTGCAGCATTTAAAGGTCAGGTTCAGTGACCAATTTGACAGTTGTAGTGAAACGACTACAGTTCGCCTTGCCTTCTCAATGACCATCAACAAGGCTACGGGCTATGGTGATCATCAACAAGGCTACGGGTGAAGGTCAATTGTTTCAAGTCAATTAAATATGGAATATCCATGCTCTTCACATGCTCACGAGTGGCACAGTGGAAAAATTTATTTATTTTTGTAGAGGGCGGTAAGACCAAAAATTATTTATATCCCAAAGCACCTGAATACATTTTTTCAACTTTTATGTAATATATTGTCTTTCATTTATTTTGTACATGTAAATGAGTCTGCTTTGTATATGTGTGCTTACTTGGAAAGAAAAAGAGTTATTGCAACACATGCCAGGGATACTTAGGTGAGTTGTTGTGTGCGCGTCTTCGAAGGTTTCTGAATTATTAAATCCATTATACAATAGGAGGAGCGCGAATAGTTTCAACAAATGAGTGTTGGCACGTGAGCTTTTCAAACAAGTGAGGAACAAAAAGTAAGCAATGAAGCAGATTGTTTACAAGTTGCTCAATCCCGTGCATCAGAATCGTATCAGTGAGACATAATATCGCGTGCACCAGAATCATATCAGTATGACATAATTTGTGTTAAAAGGAAGGTAATTAATTTGTATGTAGAATAAGATTTGGTGCAGTGGTCTCTTTGTTTGCTCTTGAATTTTAAATGCTTATCATTAGAACACTTAAAGAACAAGGTTTTGAATTCTTGCATTCTATTTTTCGTATACGCTTCGCTTTTTCCTAAAATTGGATTTATAGGCTCGAAAATCTTAAATTTTTGCACTACTTCAACAATATAATATTTAACTTACTTAGAAACTGCGGCATAGGCATGGAATAGAAACTCATGCCAACATTTGTACGTTACGAATTCCTGTGTAGGTACGAGGAATTCATTGAACTAGGTTTTAAATTCGTTAAGGGACCTATTTTGAAGCCAGAAAAGATTTATGGGCCAAGCCATGAAAAGTATGGAAATCATAGGGGACTTCAATATAGAGTACCTATTTTATTTTGCGAATACACAAAAAAATCACAATACACTATAGAGTGATAAAGCACATCTCAATGAACATTTATCAGAATTCTCACAACAAAACTAGTGAAAAAGAAGGAGACTTCAACGTGAAAATGAATATGATGGTAGTGTTGCACACGGAAATTAGCAGAAAACTTGGGCACTTTCCCAATAGCCCGGAATTCAGAAGGGCACCTCCAAATAGCATCCCTCACGGATTCTATCTGATGTTCAGAGTCGCAAAAAGCACCCAAGAAATGAAATAGCAACTACCGGGTGATATTTCAACATTCAGAATCACAAATTGCATCTGAGACTCTATTCTCAGGAAAAGGAGCGCCTTGGATGCCATTCTGGGCAAATAGCATAAGCGCTGTCTCATTCAGAATACCAGCCTTAGTAGTCTTCCACAGAAATCTGTGAAAGATTACCAAGTGTTTTATTCATCATGAATATCAACAACTTCTACCAGGTCCAGGTTGACACTGTTATATTTGAGACGGTCTATAATTAGTTTCAAAACAATATTGAATTTTAAAGGCGGTAAATGAATCATAGGGTCCAGTCTGGGAGAAAATTTTTTGTGAGAAAAGTACAAAAGTGAGGAGTATTAGAGAAATGGGAAAGGAATGCGCATTTAATAAATGTAAGAAAGAAAGGTATGAGATACTTAGTTATTGAGAAATTAATGTCTGAAAATGACCAAATTTTAGGTGATATTTTGACGCCATATTGCAAGATTTTTGGAAGTTCCATTAGAGGGATACGGACTGATTTCACGTCTAAAATATGGCCTTACCCAACCCCCCCAACAAGGTTGTGGGGCTCTGGAGTGAAACAGGGGTGCTAGGGTGGGACGGTATGGGGCCTTGAAATGGCCATTTCCGAACGAAAAAATAGGTTATTTGGCCGATAGTTACGTTTTATTTTCAGGAACACCCTTTTGAACCAACAGGGCCCATTGGTGATTACCCAACCCACCCCAATGGTGATTGGTTTGCGTAAAATTATGGCGAGCAGCTAGTTGGTGATGAAAGTTCCGTATGGAGGCACTGGAATGAGGTACCTCCAAAGATTATAGGGCTGCTATGAGAGGTTACCCGTCCCTCCAGTCTCTAAAAGCCACTGAAAAGTGGGTATAGTTTAAGCCGAAGGCGGGAAAAGTCATGGGTGATGTGTGTGTGAAGCGAGGAAAAACTGGTCGACCGCTACATCATCTCGGGGAACTAAGAGGAAAAGGTCAGGTTTTCGAACATGGCGTTGAAAAATAGATGCACTTCACAGGTGTAAATGAATGGTTTACAAAAGAAAAATGGTTTATGAAGAAAATGAAAGGTTAGTATAAATGCACATATGTAGCGTAGCAATATATGTGTAGTAGGTGGTTGAAGGTGAGCGGAAAGCAGGTGAATTTGAGGAATTCGCAGACTGGACGCTTCGATACAAATACCTTTAAAGGCATTTAATGGATAACCATGACATCAAGAAACAGCTTAACTCTTGCAGAGAGATGAAAACACTTAAGATAGGTGGGATATTCCTTTTAAACTAAGTGCATTGCAAAAGCTATATTATCATTATCAGGTGAGAGTAGAAAATGGGTAAGCCCAAGCTGATCCTTCCCATAGTCATGAATGAAATATTATTTGTTTTCCCCAGTATACCCCAGTGAAAATAAGCAGTGCAATTAAATCTAGTCCTTCAACCTTAGTCCACAGTCAATGATTCGGAATGTCACCTGGTTGTGTAATAATAATAATAATATTTACTACGGATGTCCACCTAATTGCAAGTAGGATACATCCATTAACCCATTCGCATCCATAAGCGTACTGGTACGCGGCCTCAAGCACCGCAAGCGTACTGGTGCGCAGAATGCGTAGTGTTATTTGTCAGTTGATCCTGCTGCTATCTTACGAGTTTTTTTGTAACATTTTGGCCTGAGAGTGGACCTGTTTGTAGCTGCCATCTGGTGGCTATTTATAAAATGTTTTCCATTGTAAATCACCTTAGAAAATTCTTTTTCTTACTTGCAAACTTATTATACGTGGTGTTTGGGGTCGATTTAAATCCCAGGGGATGGATGCGAATGGGTTAAAAAAATGACATAAAAGTTAAACTTGCACATTAAATATTGTTACACTACAAACACATAACAAATGCATTCATAAAAAATTGAAATTACACATTAATAATTGATACAAAAAAGAAACACATTCATACAGGGTACAGCAAGAGTTCAGTGCACTAACTCTTAAAATATAATATGTATGTATAAAGCAACCTCTAAGACATATGTAAAAATAGTAGACATAATATGTATATTCATAAATAAATGATGAAATGAGAATTCACAGTCACATATAAAACAACGGAAATAGACATTATGGTTATACATATGAACAAAATAACAAAGTCAATGCACAAGCAAAGACAGTTTCCTCTTTAAATTTTCTGGATTTATATTGAATAGGTCAATGTCACTGCATTTATAGTTAATGTTACGCCACAGAGTAATACCTTACTCTATGGTTACGCATAGTTCTGATTAGGGGTGAGTGAAGAGTGTAATTTCTATGAGAATGAGGGAGTGAAAACATGAATTTTTGTCTAGTGTTCACAATGGGGACATGGAAAGGAATCATTTCAACCAGATGGCTGGAGTCAATGTCACCATGCAATAGACGGTGAAAGAATGTTATGTCCAGGTGTAATCGACGGGTAGCCAAAGGTAACAGATTAAGAAGGGATAGTTTTAAGTCATAAATAATAGGATGGATTTTAAACCTATGAGATACTAGCCTAAAGGATCTACGTTGGACACTCTCAATAGCTTGGATGTGAATATTATAGAATGGGGACCATACAATAGAGGCATACTCGAGAATAGGGTGGATTAAAGTACAATATAAGATCTTATAAAAAAATCAAAATCTCTGGAAATTCTGAAAATGAAACCCATTGTTTATGTAGCTTTAACAATTATTGATTGGATATGGTACTGAAATGTCAGGGAGGAATCAAATGTTACACCCAAGTCACATATTCTACTAACCCTAGAGATTGCAGCATTATTTAAGCAATAATGAAATATAATCGGAGACTTAATTTTATGGAAAGTTATTACATTACATTTTAATGTGTTTAATACCATGAGGCCTATTTTAGGCCTCATGGTACTAAACACAATGAGGCCTAGAGGTTTAATACCATATCCCTAAACCACTCTTTAAATTTGTAGAGATAATTTCGCAATCTGTTACAATCCTCAAGTGATCGAATCAAGCCATAAATTTCTAAATCATCAGCATATAGTAAGTATTTAAATGGATGTAAAGAAAAGCTGATATCATTAATATATATTAGGAATAGAAGTGGTCCCAAATGTGACCCTTGTGGTAGACCAGAATTGGCAGTAAAGACAGAGGACAGAACTCCATTCACTTTAACATACATGTTCCTATCATGCAGGTAACTCTCAATCCAGGCCAGAAGTTGACCATTTATACCATATGCTTTTAGTTTAGCTATTAGAATTTTATGATTAATTTTGTCGAATGCTTTTGAAAAATCTGTGTAAATTGAATCAACCTGGTAATGCTGAGACATGGAATTAATTATGTATTCTTGATATGATAGGAGGTTAGTTACAGCGGAACGACCTGGCCAAAATCCATGTTGCTCTTCCACTATCAATGAGTTTAAGTCAGGAGATATTTTGTCTAGGATTATGCTCTCAAGAACTTTGGTTATTACAGACTGTAATACAATTGGTCTGAAGATGGACACATTAGTTTTATCACCATTTTTGATGATGGGTACAACATAACTAGTCTTAAGTGCACTTGGGACTGTACCACTTTCAAGGGAACTGTAAAACAATATGAACAAAGGATATGCTAAGGAATGACAACAACTTTTTAAGACAATTGCAGGAATATTATCAGGACCAGTACCCTTTGTTAGATCTAGATGAGATCCCTACAAACCAGAAAAGGATTAAATCTAGATTTTTTAAGGATTTGGAAATACATTGAATCTGTATTTCTAAATCCTTCTTTAATACATGGTAAATCTATATTTTTAAATATAGATTTCCAAATCCTTCTTTAATACATTGTAAATCTAGATTTCCAAATCCCAATGAAAATATTTTAAATCTAGTTTTTCTGATCCCCTCTTTCTTTATTTATCGCATATAAATATATGATGGTGGTATTCATTAAAAATCTCCATTGAAAATCCCAATACCTAGAGACAACAACTCCATTAAAAATTCCTGTAGGGAATGTTAAGACTTAAAATTCCGTATAGGGACGTGAAATTCCGCATAGGAATTTTGTACCCAATGGGGGAACTACATATTTCTATGGGTCTTCAATGGAGACTCCTATAGAGAATGTGAACCTATTGAAATGTTCGTATGGGGATATGACTTCCCAGCCACTGCATGATGTCCAATGGGCGTCCATTTTACATCCAGAAATCTCTTATGGACATCCTTTGGATGTCATTCAAATTACACTACGACGAAGGTCCCTATAGGGACATCCATACGGAGGCCACAGCATGATATCCAATGGACATGATGTAAAATAAATCGTAAATAATACATATACATAAATTCCTATGAGAAATAAAAGATCTGAAGAAAATATCCTCGAGAAGAGACTGTTGGTTGCTGTAAACTTTGACAAAACAAAAGGCAAATAGGTTAGCTATTTCTTTGCAATTTTCAGCAATAGTATTGTAATAAGTCATTTGGTGCAGTAACTTGTCCAACTGTTTGGTATTCTTTACGTAAGTCCAGAAAAATTTTGTATTATGTGAAAAAGATGATTGTACATTGTCCATATACTTAGAGTAGCACTCTTCAGATAGAATTTTGCACTTACTTCTGATTTACCTCTAAATGTAAGGTACTTACGTGAAAAATGGCTTTTTTTGCAGAAGTTTTGCAGTGTCTCCATACTTGTACACACCAGTGGGCCAGTCATGTGACAAAAATATATCTATTGGCTGCTGCACCTAGTTTGATTAATATTTATTTTAAATTATAGAACTTTACTACAAATTTAAAGAATTCCAAAACCTTCATAGCATACCTGTTTCATTCTGAAAACTTCAACATTCCTTATGTGATAAGCTGATCTTTTAGAGTCTTCAGAGTACGGTGGTCTCTCATAATGTCCTTTATAATAATCTTTACCTTTGTAAATACCAGATAGACCGGCTATCCTCACTCCCGCTACATTAATCACTCCTGCATATCCCATGTAATATATATTTGGAGCTACCCAACCACCATAAGGGAGCTCTTGCAGGTAATTGCTAGCTTCGTGGTTTCCCCCGATAAAAATTGTTAACATTGGGGCTGTTTTTTCGCCAGAGTAGTACCTGAAAATTAAACGTGATTTTAACATGAAGGCTCTTTGAATGACAGCCACTCACTTCAAGCAAACTTACTTGTAGAAGGAACACATATTTTCATATTTTTGAGATACAGCCATGCACTTCAAGTCTTGTAAGTTCCTAGTAGATTGGAAATCGCCACAACATATAAGGAGATCCACTTTAACGTCCTCTTTCTTTTGAAGATGCTCAATAGCATCATATATTTTTTCCAGCTCCCCATGAGCACATCCTTCCACCGCAATTTTCATTTTGACAGAATAAAATCAACTCCCTAGTCACTTCAGGAAGAGCGGTTGAAGATCCTTAGATGAACTTCATAATTCAATGATGAGACCAGTAAATTCCGGGAAAAGCACAGGGAGGATGATTTCTTTGTCCTTCATCACCGCGTAAGGGATGAAAAATAAATCAAATGCAAACGCATAGCGCTAACTGAAGAACGTCTAAATTAAGTTTTACTATAGCACATTTCAAAATAAACTGACTGTAAAGAATATTATCTCCATTTACAACATTTACAACCAACAACTTTCCCTATAGCTTTCCTCTTTTATTCAAGCAAGAAGACCGCCTGTCGCAACACAAATGTTTTGTCCGATTGTATGGTCGATGTATGATCGATACATTGATAGCTCGATACAATCGATCCTTTGAATCGTTATTTGTCATCCCTCATGTAAAGATGTCTTCTATGGCTCCGTCTCAGGTAAATAACAAAACTCCACAGTACTTTTTAATGTATTTTTTTTAATTTAACAATAGCCGTAGACAGGAATGCATGATGCGCATTTTATACGAACGTATAAATTATTGGAGTAATGTGATCCCTGGCGTTGTTTTTCGAATGTTGAGCCGTCCTATCTCCCCTCTAAACAAAGGAGTAATGATTTGCAAACCATCTAGCACTCATCAATCCAGCAAAAATGCCGAAATTGATGTATAATTGGAATATATATGACTTGCATCTTGTGGGAATCGAAAAAGTAGCGGTGTAAGAGTTTTGAGTGGCTTCATAGATAATCTCAATTTAAAGGGCAAAGTCTGAAGGCTCTGCATTAGGTTCTGATAACATTAAATATTATCGTGTACTCAGTTCACAGACTTATTGACGGTTAAAGCCTTTATCTCAGTATGGTTTCGATCGTAAGTTAAGGTCTTCTCTTTTTTAAGGTAATAATTTTTGCGTTTCTTTTCAACGAACGAAGGGTAAACATGAGCTTCTATCAGTTGAGTCGCTGTAGTGTACTTCGTATCAAAGCATTTGGTCAAAATTATCGCCGTGTTTCCGCAGGTAGTTGAGGGTGAATTTGCTTCGGAAGAAAATTTATGAATTAAATAGCCACTGCTTATGGTTTATATTTTATGAATATTTTCCTTCTTAAAAAATCTGCTGTTTCATTGTGTTGTTTGTTCATTATGAGTATTGTTGTAAACAATTGCCCTCGAGCTAAATTTTTAAGTGAACTATAACGCCGTGCAATCATGGAGAATTTTCCCTAATATCTTGATAACTTTAATTCTAGTATCCGTGTATATTAAAACGTATGGCTCTTCCGGGAAGAGACAAATCAGTTGGATCGATTCCATAATGGAGTCGTGTTGTGTGAGGCTCTCAGGGTGCTCTGGAAAGCAGCGGATTCATCGCAAAGAAATTTAACGCGTTGGCACAAGAAGTGACACCTTTAGACTATAGACGTCAGTCGGTCAAGTGGACTGCAAGCCCTTCACGGAATTGATCCGCTCCTCGACTTCCCCCTTCCTCCCCATATCGGTGCTTCTCTTGAATAACGTCAAGCAGTCGCCTTGGCAGGTGTCATTGCATGTACCAGCATTTTCAAAAAGTTGTGATTCATTGGTCCCATGAGATGTGTGAAAGCGTCAAGCTACTCTGGAAGCGCTACTATTTGTTCTTTATGCCAAGAAGATGAAACCGGCGGAGACTAAACCTTGCCTGGATAATTCGCGTCGGGAGGTACCACCCTTTCGTGATCAAATCCTCAGGGAGTCACTATTGCGGGAATGTTTTGGTCTAATATCAATGCCTTGCCTATTGCCCGTGTGAATTAAGCCACAGTGGCCGACGTAGGATTTTTTCTGTTGAGTAATAATTAATGTATTAATTCGTTAATTTAATATGAAATTCGCCATATTGAATAAATATTAATTTATTGACGTCATTGCATAAGTTTGATGGGGTATAATATTCGCATTTAACTATTCATTAACGATTTTAATAGCCTTAATTTTGAAGGTGATTTGTGGGAATGGATTAATTGATATTTCAGCCATTTAATAGCTCATTAGGCAGTCACAATCTAAAATTAATTGTCACCTTGTATACTCTTAAAGGGCTTGTCATGAAGGTAATTCCTGTGAGTTCAGCATTGTGTTATGTATCTGATCCATTGTGTTATCCATCATTGGTGATTTAGTTAGTTCCACTATTGAGTTATCCTGTACTTTTAGATCATATTTTGGTTCCATTGACTTTTAGATCTGTTTGAGAGTCGTTCAAAACCTGGTATAAAATTCTAAGCAGCAGCATATAAAATGGCTAATGAGTTCAACATGAGTAATCAAGACTTATTTTGGAACCTGGCAATCTATTAATTCTGGATTATTTGTTCATGTATGGTTTCCCTTTATTAAAAATTGTCTATGAAACATGCACATTTGATTAGCATCTTACATCATATGCGATTAATATCCTAACGCATGGAAGCTTAATAGGTATAAATTTGCAAAAGAAGTTGCATTCTGGGCAGTTTAGTCTTCATTTTAAATTTCTTATTAAATTTGAACCAATGCATTGTGAAAAAGAAAAATTATTATTTGTATATAGCTCAGAAAATAAAGTTAGGCAGACATAAGGGCATAACTGCCAAAGTGATTTAGTCGTAATTTCTTAAATGGAAAGCTTGCACCTGGAGCTGTAAAATATTATGTCGTTGGAATGATTCTAGCAACAGCATAATTGGTATTACCCCACCCATTGCAGGTATTAAAATCATGAAGACTGGTTCATCTTCAATTCTAGGTTATTGGAATTTTAGAAAACCTCCTTTGTCACTGCCGTAGTTAAAACCTGTACAGTTGAACTTTTTTCAAAAGCTAGGAAAATAAAGTGCATGTATGTATTTCTGTTTTCACACTGGATCCAGATGTCATTAGTTCCATCCACTGGCACCCAACGGGTTAAAGAATATTCCTCACAGCACAAACTCATACAATCATTAATACATATTGTACTCTCCACTTGTAGAGTGAGGAGCTAACAATGATGTATCAATCAATATCACTGAAAGGGTTAAATCTCAGGTCTAATCTCTTTATATACCTTTGTTAATGAAGTAATTAGCTGAAATTACTCTGGTGCTGTTTCAGTTTCCTGTTAATACATAGTATCTATTGCTATGAAATATTTCTTTATTTTGTACATCACCAGAGAGATGTTTATAATAAAGCTAGAAACTGAATTATGATGCTTATTTGAAATTGCAAGATAGTACCACGATAAAAAATTCTTTGGGAAAAAGCATTTTCATCGCTTTCAATATGTTTCAGAGGCGGTTACAGAAGGAGTTAATGTCATTGATTAAGGAGCCTCCTCCAGGAGTTACTGTTGACTCAGATCTTACTGGGCAAGATCTCTCTTTGTAAGTTCCAGCTCTTGCCAGCCAACAGTTTTGCTGATTGATAATTACTACGTAATATTTGGGCTTGGGTGCATTTATTTCAGTGTTAATCTACCCATTTGTTATCTTGACAGGTGGATTGTTCACATGGAGGGAGCAGCTGGAACGTTGTACGAGGGTGAAAAGTTCCAATTACAGTTCAAATTTGGGTCAAAATATCCTTTTGATTCCCCTGAGGTAAATGAATTGTTGGGTTTTCTATGCACTTATGTTAATCATGCATTACAGTGATCCATGTTTATTTATATGTAGTCACATGGTTCACTGCGGAAATGCCTAATAACATTATTGTCATCACTCAGCAACCAGCTCTTTCACTTTTGACAATATGGCCACCACTGCTGAGCTCACCTCACAGTTTTACATTTTTTTGTGCAGTAAATATTGGCATTCTTACAATTTTCTCTTTGTAGAATTGATCGTCTTGTGTAAGAGAGAAACCATCAAAAATTTGCACGCCTGTAAAGAAAACTAATGCAGCTAGAGTCTGTTAAGATAATGCATAGTGCAGTTGAAATATACTGATTTGGCAAAGTAAGAAATTAAAAATAATCAATTTTTTTCATGATTGTATAATATAAACAAAGGCCACCATCATGGATTCTTTGGTCACATGATTTCTTTCCTCAAATGGCAATGGACATGTTTACTGATTGGCTCTATTTCTGTGAACTGCACTTATCTTGGGTAATGTATAGAGCAAAAATTGTGTGCACGTAATGTGCACTTAGACCCTTATTTTTATTGATGGTCATCAGTTTTACTAACAGGGAAGCAGTTGTACATAATATAAGTGTCCAAAGTTGCTTATATAGCAGTGGATATCACCCAAATGGTGG
Source organism: Pyrrhosoma nymphula (assembly GCA_963573305.1). Taxonomy (NCBI): domain Eukaryota; kingdom Metazoa; phylum Arthropoda; class Insecta; order Odonata; family Coenagrionidae; genus Pyrrhosoma; species Pyrrhosoma nymphula. The sequence continues at coordinate 52,734,945 of OY754335.1, forward strand.
AATGGAACCCTATTTTAATTGGAAAATCTCATCTAAACTCTTGTTGGATGAAAGGAAACAAAATTCTCTTCTCCTGTATCTGTAGAGGCCATATCTTGTCTATATTTTTGAGACGGTGACTATCATTGGGGATGTAAAAAACTTAAATCGGGGGGGAGCCAAATGGCCCGAAATGATTCCCTGCCAAGGAGGGGCTTTTAAAATCTATGCTTGTGTTAATTAGGTGTATGATGCATTGGCAATAGATTCTTTCTTTGCAATCTGTACAAACTGCCATTTTGTAATGTATATCTTACAAGGATACATCGCGAGACTGATGTTCAGGATCCAAATGACACATTATTTTCTGGAACTACAGAGAGAATGCAGGAGAAGTGTCACGGCTTTCTTCCATTTGGGCCTGGGTTTGAGAGAAAAACTTAACTATAGAATTTTCCTCCATATAAATCATTTGCAGTGCTCTCCATTCCCAACTGGAGCCATGTCTGAGCGATTAGAGGCACTGGGTTAGCTATTCCGATGATGTGGCACAGGTTCGAGTCCCAGTCAGGACAAATGTATTTTCTTTCCAATATTTTACGGAATCACTGTAAATTTCCTAATCCCATACATTTATGGCAGTAACAACAATATTTTTAATTTTCAGCCTAATCGTTAAATTTTCAATGGACCTCGATTCTTGTTTGACCAAAAATAGGCTTCACATGCCGACAGTCCTAATATGTTTAGATTTTGAAAATACAAGGATACTTACGTGAATAGGATGGGCTTCAATTTGTCGTGGCTCTTTCTCAAGGTGGTAAACAATGAAGGGGTTATTACTTTTTAATATAATGCGATGGATGCACTTAAACTTTCCCAGGAACCGCGCTCGAATAATGACTCTTGTAACTCAATTTTTCGTTCAATGGTGAACATGATATAAATAGAACAGAGATGGTAACTTTCCAAGGTTGTGTAAAAAATATTTGCTATGACCTTTTTGCGGAGTAACATATTATATTGAAGCGAAGCCTTACGAATAAATATATCTGTTTCAGGCTGGATAAGGTGGAAGTTCTCAATATTCATAATGAATAAAAACACTTGGTAATCTTCCACAGATTTATTTCTTTGGCACGACGCGTTTCACCACACTGTGGCATAATCATGTGCAGTGTTCTTCGGTTTAGGTCAAGCATATATAGCTTTCCACCAAAGTTAGGGAGTGGGGGGAGGAGGGGGAAGGCTATGGGAGGAACGGAGTGGGGGGTAAGTGGGGGTGGGAAGAAGGAGAGTGAAGCGGTGGGCGGAGGGGGAACTAAGGGTTTGAGTGGACAGAGGGCAGAAAGACAGGAGAAATGGATGCAGGGGTTGGAACTGGGTGATGATCCCACCACCACTCCCATAAGCATGCCGCTTTCCACTTACTTGTACATAGACTTATAAGTGTAGCCCTCAATGAAATTAATTATAACATAGAGTTAGAGATTATTAAGTCTATCGCTATTAGCAATGGCTATAAAGCAGAATTAGTTGATGGAATAATTAGAAAGAAAATTAAACAAAAAACGTTTTTGGTGCTAACGTCCCTTACCCCTCTGCCCTTAGATAAACAAAAATGGTGTAAGCTCCCCTTCATAGATGGCATATCCCACTGGCTAGCCAACTTGCTACCCCCGTAATATAAGGTAGGCCACTACACAAAGTGGAATCTAAGAAAGCTCCTGGGAAACAGGAAGGATGAAAAAGAAGTGCTCAAACAGTCTGGCGTGTACAAGCTGGAATGTAATACACTGGAATGCAGTACAGTGTACGATGGTCAGACTGGTCGAGCGCTTAAAACAAGAGCCAGGGAGCATGAAAGATGTTTCTGATTGGAGGATACATCCTCCAATTTTGCCAAACATCTGCTGGAAGACGGCCATTAGAGTGATTTCACCCCCAAGTTGCTTCATAGGGTAGTTAAAGGGTGGAAAATGGATGCTTTGGAGACAATGGAAATTGTGAAGCATCAGAAGTGCAATGATACCAAACTGTGTAATGATTTCCTTTTTCACAACCCACATTGGCCACAAAATATTTCCCAGACTAAAGCACACCCTCCCACCCTTAACAGTTTTCTTTCCAAGCGACTCCTGCCATATGTCCCAAAATCTTTCACACTCTACTTCCTTACCCCCCTCCTCCAGAGCTCTGGTGTAGGCAGTGCACCGGCCATTTAAAACCCTCTGACCCCCCCTCCTTTCCCTCACCATCCAGAGTTCTCAAGTAAAGGAGGCCTCCATCATCACTCAGTCCCAGCCCCTGCATCTGTTTCTCCGATGTCTTTCCGCCCTCTGTCCACTCAAACCCTTAGTTCCCCCTCCCCCCACCGCTTCACTCTCCTTCTTCCCACCCCCACTTACCCCCCCCCCTCTCCGCTCCTCCCTTAGCCTTCCCCCACCTCCCCCCCACTCCCTAACGCCTTGGTGGAAAGCTATATATGCTTGACCTAAACCGAAGAACCCTGCACATGATTATGCCACAGTGTGGTGAAATGCGTTGTGCCAAAGAAATAAATCTGTGGAAGATTACTAAGTGTTTTTATTCATTATGAAGCGAAGCCTGTATCGTGGGGGAGAGAAAGAAATTAGATTCCAGCACAAATAAATATCACGTAATGATAACACTATTTCTTTTCCCACCTCATGTATATTTCAATTGAAGGAATTTAATTTCATTGCGTGGAATTGCATACTATCGGATGATATTCATCGTAAAAAATATAAAGCATAGAATTTTTCTGCACCAAGCAAATTTGTTTTCTGTCACCAGAACATTTGCATTTGCTCGAAGGCAGATCCAGTCTACAAACTCGAGACCATTTATTTCTATTTTCTCAGATTTTAAAAAGTTAGAGCGAGCCTAAATTCTTTTACTATGGGAAAAACACGGGCAAGGGCCTAGCCACGTTGAAACACCGGTTCCCATCAGAACACCAAAGTTAAGCAACGTTGGGCCCGGACGGTGGTTGGATGGGTGACCCTCCTCCATACCTCGACCAGGCATGGATGGAGAGATGATACTCCTTCCAGACCTATACCGGGAGGCTGGAGGGAGACCCAGACCGGGCCGGTTGGAGGGAGGACATCCTCTATACCTGGTACTGGGGTGAGGCAGGGGGAGGCCAATCCTCCATACCTCTACCGAAGCGCTCTTGTCCCCTGTCTGCAAGTGGCAGACAGGCATGGGGTTGGCACAATGGACCAAGAAAGGTCTATGTGCCCGGGCTCCTGACGAAGGCCCCCCCAACAACAATCTAATCTAAATCTATGGGAAAAACACATGTACACATGCAACTCCTGGAAATGCGTCCTTCTAAGCTTGAGCTGCTCTTCATATCGTAGCGTAGCGATCGTATAGAGCAGATGCAAATCTTCTGATGACAGAAAACAAATTTGCTTGGTGCTGAAATATTCTTTGCTTTAAATGTTTTTACGATAAATATCATCAGAAAGTATGCAATTCCACGCCATGAATGAAAAGTTAAATTCATTCAATTGAATTAATCATGAGATTGGAAAAGAAATAGTGTTATCATTACGTGATATTTTTTTGTGCTGGAATCTAATATGTATCTTCCTCTCCCCCACGATACAGGCTTCGCTTCAATATATGTAACATGTTGCTCTGCAAAAAGGTCATAGCAAATAGTTTTACATAACCTTGGAAACAGTCACCATCTCTGTTCTACTTATAACATGTTCACCATTGAACGAAAAATTGAGTGACAAGAGTCATTATTCGAGCACGATTCCTGGGAAAGTTTATGTGCATCCATTGCAGTATATTAAAAATTAATAATCCCTTCATTGTTTACCGCCTTGAGAATGAGCTACGACCATTCCAAGCCTGTCCTATTCACGGAAGTATCCTTGTATTTTCTAAATCTAAACATATTAGGTCTGTCGGCATGTGAAGCCTATTTTTGGTCAAACAAGAATCAGGGTTCGTTGAAAATCCAGCAAATAGGCTGAAAATTAAAAATATTGTTGTTCCTGCCATTTATGTATGGGATTGGAAAATTTACAGTGATACCGTAAAATATTGGAAAGAAAATATAGTTGTCCTGACTGGGACACAAACCCACACCACATTAACGAGGTTACCTGGCCCAGTGCCTCTAACCGCTCGGCCACGGCCTCTGTTGGGAAACAAGAGCACTGCAAAGTATTTATACGGAGGGAAATTCTATAGTTGTGTTTTTCTCTCGAACCCGGGCCCAAATGGAAGAAAGCCGTGACACTTTTCCCGCACTCACTCTGGTGTTTCAGAAAATAATTGTCATTTGGATCTCAAAGATCAGTCTCACGATGTCTCCTTGTTAGTGGAATTTTTCCATGATATAAGAAAATATTTAAAATTTTAATTTTCCATGTTATTTTGCTATGTATTACCATTTTAATATTTTCTCAAGTCCCAACTGCATTTTCAGCAAGTGCCTTTTTTAGGATAAAAACCTCGTCCTTGACCCTGAGAATGGGAAAACTATGACTGGACTTGTGCGACAGCATTGAAACTGAATATGATTCTTTAAATTTAATGTGCTGTTTGGCCTGAAAATTTGTCTTCCAACTCAGCTAATTTTATTTTTTCAACTCCCAGCATTACTCAAAAGTAGCCAAATAACTCATGAAACTTTTGCCCTGAAAAAGTGCTGGTATTTCAAAACTTCTTGTCTTTATCTACTCTGATTTAAGTGCAAATATGTATTTGTTTTAACATTAACCAATAAGATGATGTCCACTGGATCTAGATAAGTCAAAAATTGGCCGTTGTACTGGCTTCTTTTCTGATAAGAACTTAGCAATTTGAAGGCTATAGTTCTTACATGTGAAGGTTATTGTCTACATAAGATGTTGACTGAAAACAAATCATAAACATTATGCTTTCTGTTGCAGGTTACTTTCATTGGGGGAAATATTCCTATCCATCCACATGTTTACAGTAACAGACATATCTGCCTATCAATCCTAACTGAGGATTGGTCTCCTGCCCTCTCCGTCCAGTCTGTGTGTTTGAGTATAGTTTCAATGCTCAGTAGTTGTAAAGAAAAGGTAATTCTACTAAATGTGCATAATTTTCCTTTGAACCATACTGGGGGTATCAATGATTGGAAGGAAAATCATCTTTCAATATGAGCGAAATTGATAAGATCAAAGTGATTTATCTGTCATGGACTCAATCTGTGAAGATGTGTATGATGTAGCCTTTCACATGTGAACGTGTTCGTGATTTCTCTCACTATTCTTGCAGATGTTTCACTTTCTTGATTCTGGGCTTATCATTATTATTATACGTAAGTAATAGGTATTTAAATTAAATTCGAAGTCTGTCAAGAAAAACAGCAGCTTATTAAAGCAAAGGATTATACTGTTTCTGTTTCAAGTGGTAATTCATTGCATTGTTTCCCTAAGAAAGAGAGAAATAATAATCTTATCTAATCATGCCTCTGGGCTACAGTCATTTTGGCCCAGATGCATGAGTTTATGTTGCCAGCTTGTAAATCATTGGACATTATACATGATCGCTACACCAAACCCTGCCTGAAAGGTTGATCTTTCTTCATGTACTGGGTCTTTTCAGTCCTGTGGTTCAATCCATCCGTTAATTTTTTTGTGGTCATGGTGCCTTGTATCATCTCTGATTTCTCGTTTTTCTTTTCATCAGTTTTCTACCAAAGGTTTTTGTCTCCCAACTACCCAATGAAGACATTCTTAATTGGTCTCTCAGTGCATTTTATCTTCAGCATTCTGTCATCTTTTCTCTGCAACTATTCATGTTTAGCAACTGCTGTTCAGTAGATGCTACGAGTAAGTTTTTCTCAGCTATCTTCTACTCATGCTCTTGTGTATCTTCATGGTCTCTCAGCATGACAAATAACCATACTGTATTGGAATTCAACACATTGCTTTTTATTAACTGCGTGAAACTATGTAATGAGGGTAACAATATTGGATGGCCAGTTATTTATCCTTGCATGCATGTGTTTAGACATCATGAAAATGGCCCAAGAAAGTTAATTTTATCATGAGCTTTCAGGCTAATGTCAACTCTGAAAAAATAGGTAATTGTGTGTTTTTATTGTTACTTTTATGACTAGAAAGGGGCTGCCCAAGACACTGATTGACGTGCAAACCCTACGCCTTGCTTGAAGATGTCTTCATATCTTATTGGTTATGATTCTTGCATTCCGTGTTTGTCTTAATACCGTTTCCTTCCGGAATACTTCTCTCTCTTTCTACTTCTAATGCCTGATTCCCTGAAAATGTTATTATTTTGCTGTGAAATATTCAGTGTCCTCTCGACTCATAAGAGTGTAATTATATGAGTGCATTAATGATGTTGGTTAAAGTTGCAACATTCCCCTACAATTGGCATCTTCTGTGAACATTCAAATGCTGTAGATCTCCTTTAAAAATTAATTTTTCATCATGGGCATAATTCTCAATCATGAGTAAATTTTATACTATGCATACATATCTAAGTGGATTATTCCTAATGTCAAAGGGCTGTCTGCCAATTGATGTTGAGCTGGTAACATATCTATCAGGGTTGGGTGAAGTTTCATTTTATATATTTATCAGATTTGATTGTATGTACTTATGAATATTGATGCGCACAAATATCTTACGGTTTTGAAATGTGGATATTTGATACTATTTGAAAATTGATTCTGCATTTTTTTTATTTGTAGAAAAGGCCTGCTGATAATACCCTTTATGTGAAGACATGCAATAAAAACCCAAAGAAAACAAAATGGTGGTATCATGGTGAGTAAAGTGTGTGCATCCCATCTAATATGGAAAATGTTCATATGTATAATGAGTATATATATGTGTAGAGAACTAATGCATTCACCTCACTGCAGTCTTAATGGTATGGCATAAAAGTGTCCCATGAACAGGGATGGGGGTTTTAAGAAGATTGCTTGGATGATATTACTGGTAATTTCACATTTCATGCTTTAGGCAATAAAGGGGAAAAAATGTGAGACTTGTAATAATAATAATAATCCGTGTTTCCTTGGAAAATAAGGATAATATATTTGTTAAGTACAGGCGGTCCTCGACTTTCGTACTCTCGACTTTCGTACAATTCGCACTTTCGTACGCTCCAAATTGATACCTTTTACTTGACTTTCGGACACCAAATTCGGACTTTCGGACATTTCTCGAACAATATTTTTGAATATTCCTCGATGGTGCATGGCGCATCCCAGCATTCAACTGTTTCATCTGGCGTTCTCGCTCGCTAGTATACGCGACTGTGGGCAGTGTTAACTTAGAGGAAGTTATAACTTGTTTATTTACTGAATTTAATTAATGTCTTATGATAAAAATAAGTAGATAACGTAAATATGATGTGACTGAGATCAACGAAAATACGCGTAGGTCGCATAAACTTAATACTTTCGAGCAAAAGTTGGGAATTATTAGACGTGCTGAACTGGGAGGATCTTTTGCTGCAAGACAATCATTGTACTTACGCCGTTCAACTATGTGTTCAATGGTAAAGGGGAAAGATAAAATTATAGACCATGCACGAAATGCTGGAAAGTGCAATGCGAAATTCACGAAGTTGTGTATGGCATGTACCTAGGAAACGTCATTTTATTTTCGTTTGTCTTTTGTCGAGTTAAGGAAATTTCGAAATTTTGTAGTTTATTTAATTTTAATAAATTGAATGACATCGAGTTTAAGGTTCCAAAAATTAAATGTCGTGATACTTCTTGTTTTGTGTTTTTATAGTGATAGTGGACATAATCAGTGAAATGTTAATTTTTGATTGGGAAAAATTAGAAATGCGTATGTTTACTCAGCACACAACGGTTTCCTTTTAGAACAGTTTATCAAGACTGTGTAGTTTTTAAAGTAATTATGTATTGTTTTAAATATAATTAATGTAGTTTAAACTTTTGTATTCAAAATAAAATTTCCTTACAATTGATGTAAGGTTTTACTATGTATATTTTACTCTTCGGGAACTTAACCCCTAATAGAGTATTTGCGTAAGTGAGGTATTTAGTTGAAATTTATTGTAGCGAGTAGTGTTTGGTTTCGAAATGCCACGTAATAAATACCAAGGTGTAATTCCTACTAATTAATTTAATAAATAGCTTTTAATATGCATTGTTTTAGCATCAAAATTTCCTAGGTCTAAACGTAGTGTGACGTCATCTCCCATATTAGCAGAAGTGAAATAGCCTAGCTGTGCGTTGAGAGTGAAATAGTATTTGCCTTTTCGAAGTTATTTCGATATTTGAAATAAAACGTTGGTGCTCATCATAAAAGTTGGATTCGCAAAGGCAAGTTCCAATAATCTTCCGGGTGTGGACGCGTTAATGATCGGAGATTTCCTGAGCAACATTGCGTTATGGCACGAAACAATACTCTTTGTAGCTCTTCTTTTTCGAAGTAATTTTTAATTGATATCAACATGGTAATTTTTGGAACTATTTAGACTGTAAAAAAGGATATTTACCACACAAGGCAGTAATTACAACAGAACGAATGTAAAGAAACCCGGCAGCGATTGTGGAGTAAGGGCGATTACGTCACAGCAGATTCAATATGGCCGCGGTCCGTTTGTGCGCAAGGTTCGAAATGTGATTTTAAATAGCTTATTGTTTAAAAAGTAGGAAAGTTACGACAGTAAAATTTTGGATTTATGGTTTTTACGCACCAAAGCAAAATTTAACATAGTTTCCAAAAATTGTGCAAATACTCTATCAGTATGGTACTCTATTGTTCGACTTTCGTACATTCAACTTTCGTAGACGTCTTCAGGAACGCATTGTGTACGAAAGTCGAGGACTGCCTGTATATAGTGAAAGTCTTGTTATGTCCACAAACAGATTCAACAGTGTTGAGTGAGATTGATGGAACAGAAATGAAAAATCATTGCTATCAACAAACTTTTATTGTACAATGCATTTCAGTGCCTCAGCACCGTGATTGTACCCATGGATTACACTGAGGCATTGAAACGCATAGTACCATAAAAGTTCCCCTAGGACAGTAATAGGTTTTTGTTTCACTTAAGGCAGTTCCTCCATTGAGCGAGATATCACTTCTTGTGAAATTTGATGAATTTGGTCGCATCATAAAGAAAAAGATATCATCTTTCCAAGAATTACAAAATATCAGGTACTTACCATCATACTTTTGAGATATTTGTCAAAAAATACAGTTGGTTTTCCATTGAAAATGGTATGGCTATAATCTACAGAGATACTTTGTTTTTAAACTGAGGAAGTTCTGATGCATACATCAATTCAGAAATGTAATGGTGTATAGTTTGTATGCTTTCTCAACTATTAAAAAAAACTAATTTATCAGTTACTGTTATGAATTTTTCTGAGTCACAAAGAAAGCATTTGGTTGTGAGGGCATAATCAGCAAAATGCATCATTTAACACAAGAAATCAATTGAATAAAATTCAAATATGGTGTCTACTATGACTAGGGAAACACCTCGCTCATAATGCCGTTAAGTGTCAGCTTAGGATTTCCTTCAGATGTGTTTAGTCTTGAGGCTGCAATAATTCCCTCTTGGTCTCTCTCAAGCTATAGTTTTTTTTGTATGTTCTCTCTGTAGATTCACTAACAAGGAGACATTGCGTGAATGATGTTAGGGATCCAAATGACGCAATTATTTTCTGAAACTAGAGAGAGAATGCGGGAAAAGTGTCACGGCTTTCTTCCATTTGGACCCGGGTTCAAGAGAAAAGCGCAACTAAAGAATTTACATCCGTATAAATCCTTTGAAATGCGAGTGTTAGTCAACAGAAGCCGTGGCCGAGCGGTTAGAGGCGTTGGACCAGCAATCCCTGGACTGTGGCGCAGGTTCGAGTCCCAGTATGGTCAATTCTTTTTCTTTCAAATATTTTACGGAGTCACTGTACATTACCTATTTTCTGGATTTTCAATCAGCCCCCTTGGGAGACTTAAGAAGCTAATTTTGGGGTTCTTGTTTGGCCGAAAAGATGTTTCACATGCCGAGAGGCCTAAAATGTGTAGATTTTGAAAATACAAGGATATTTCCGTGAATAGGATGGGCTTCGAATGGTCGTGGCTCTTTCTCAAGGTGGTAAACAATGAAGACACTAAAATGAAGCAGGCATTCATTGTTGTATGTAAGGCAAACCCCTTTTTCGTCCGAAAAGCGCTTCCTCTTACCCTGAAATTGGTTCCATCTTTCCACAGGGTTTTCCCTGCATTGCCTCCTCTCCCCAACCCACCCACTGTCTTTCCAGCAAATTTTTCCACTTTCTTCTTTCCAACAAAATTTCCACCCCTTCCTCTTGTCCCTTTCATCACATGCCTTCTTCCACACACTAATGAAATCTGCCGCAAACAAACCCCAACCCTTCCTCCACCGCTGAACCTTGCTAATCCCTCAATGGGACACCAATACCCAACCGGGTAAGAACTGGAGCGAACGCTAGACAAAGAGGTCTTTGAGAACGCCTTGAACAAACCATTGAAATGTAGGGTCGTTGGTCTTGGCAACGCCTAAAGAGAGAGAGGGAAACTAGTTTGGGTTAATAAGATCATATAGATGTGTAGGGGCTGAGGGAGCAGATATGAAGAGCGGCTCAGGCGTAGAAGGACGCATTTCCAGGAGTTGCACGAGTTCCTGTGTTTCTCCCGCAGTAAAAGAATTAAGGCTCGCTTCAAAATCCGAGAAAATATAAATAAATGGTCTCGAGCTTGTAGAATGGATATGCCTCCGAGCAGATGCAAATGTTCTGGCGACAGAAAACAAATTGGCTTGGTGCAGAAATATTCTTTGCTTTAAATGTTTTTACAATAAATATCATCAGGTAGTATGCAATTCCACGCCATGAATAAAAAGTTGAATTCCTTCAATTGAAATAAACATGAGGTGGGAAAAGAAATAGTGTTATCATTGCGTGATATTTTTTGAGCTGGAATCTTATATCTCCCTCTCCCCCACGAAACAGGCTTCCCTTCAATATAATATGTTGCTCTGCAAAAAGGTCATAGCAAATATTTTTTACATAAACTCGGAAACAGTTACCATCTCTTTTCTACTTATATCATGTTCACTATTGAACGAAAAATTGAGTCACAAAAGTCATTATTCGAACGCAGTTCCTGGGAAATTTGAAGTGCATGCATCTTTCTACTTATATCATGTTCACTATTGAACGAAAAATTGAGTCACAAAAGTCATTATTCGAACGCAGTTCCTGGGAAATTTGAAGTGCATGCATCGCTGTGTATTAAAAAGTAATAATCCATTCATTGTTTACCACCTTGAGAAACAGCCACGACCATTCGAAGCCCATCCTATTCACGGAAATATCCTTGTATTTTCAAAATCTACACATTTTAGGCCTCTCGGCATGTGAAACCTCTTTTCGGCCAAACAAGAATCCCAAAATTAGCTTCGAATGGCTCCCAAGGGGGCTCATTGAAAATCCAGAAAATAGGTAGAAAATTAAAAAATATTGTTGCTACTACCATAAATGTATGGGAATGGGTAATGTACAGTGACTCCGTAAAATATTCGAATGAAAAAAAATTGACCGTACTGGGATTCGATCCCACGCCACCGTCTGGAAATTGTTGGTCCAACGCCTCTAACCACTCGACCACGGCTTCTGTTGACAAACACTTGCATTTCAAAGGATTTATGCGGAGGGAAATTCTTCAGTTGCGTTTTTCTCTCGAACTCGGGTCCAAATGGAAGAAAGCCGTGACACTTTTCCTGCATTCTCTCTCTAGTTTCAGAAAATAATTGCATCATTTGGATCCCTAACATCATTCACGCGATGTCTCCTTGTAAGTACATATGTGAGGTTTATAATTGATTAGAGTGTATTCTTTCATCAATTTAATGATCAAAATAAATCTTTGTAGACAATAATGATATTCTTCTAACCCCATACCGAAACCAACCCCAAACAGAAACAACCTTTGAAGAGCTTGGCTGTCATTTTTCAGTGCTGACCATTTATAACTCAATATGTCCTCCTGAGGTGGTGAAAATATCCATTGTTTTTGTTTTAAAAATGGAATTTTGCTTTGCAAAATAAGTTTTATGTTGTATCATCGTAATGTAAAATAAGGATAATATATTTGTTAAGTATATAGTGAAAGTCTTGTTTTGTCCACAAATGGATTCAACAATGTTGAGCGAGATTGGTGGAACAGAAATGAAAAATCATTACTGTCTAAAGACAATGCTATTGAAAAGTTTTACTTTTTTAATGGAATAACTAATAAGTAAAGAAAATTAGATAAATGAATAGCCTTTTCTGTAAATCTAACAATACTAGAGAATGGCAAAAAATACCCCTTTGATGCTAAATGCTGATTGATAGTGTCGTTGATGCAAAATTTTTTGATTTTAGTTTCAATAATTTTTATGATACCTTTCAGCAATGTTTTTACCTCGCTTTCCTTCTTCTGAAAAAGAGAAAACATCATAAACAGAGGTCTTAATCTTGGATTACAGTTGAAATGTTTCTATTCAATTCTCAAAAATTCTACATTGACAGTTAAAATACCTGGTGATGTTGAGCATTGTGCTTTATATAGGGACCTTATGAAATAGTACCATAAAATAGTCTACATTAGATAAATAGCATATGATGATAATAAAATCAAGACTGCCTCCAACAAATTAAAAGCAGCTTGGGAAATCATCTACAAATCAAAGGGTAAAATCATACAATCAACTCTTCCTGAAATACTCAATACAAATAGAAACTCCCTCATTTGCCATTCCACTCCAGCTGAATGTTTTAATTTGTATTTTACTGCTTGCCCTAGTCAACCATCAGTCCCAAATCCTTTGTTGTCTCACGCCAGTTCTACCAACTTTTTTATTCGTCCTTGCATAGAACCTGAACTAAAAAAACTTACCTTTGAACTTGGTAAACATTAAGTGCTGGTGTTGTCTGTGTGCCTTGGAAAATCATTTTTCCTTGTATTGATCAAATAAATGATCCCCTTCTATTTCTAATAAATGAGTCTGTTTAGTGGTACATATATTTCCTGAAATGCTAAGAAGTCAAAAATAGTTCCTATGTACAAAAACAAAGGTTATAATGTAGATAATGTATAAACCTAAATAACTGTAGATGGATTGCAGTGCAAAATACACTTTCCTAACTGTTCGAGAATGTCATGTATACAAGGCTTTTTTATTACCTCGAAAGACATCTACTCTCTACTTGTCACTATGGTTGAAGATTCCACTTCACAAATACCTATGTGAAGCCATGGATTCAATCCTTTATTCTTCAGATCATAGGCAAGAGTCTGGCAGACTTTTTCTTGACCTTTCTAAAGCTTTTGGCAGTGTGGATCACAATATTTTGCTGTCCAAAAGTAATAGGATGGGTATCAGGGGGATGGCCATATGTGTGGTTAAGATAGAATCTTCATAATCGTGTGCAAGTCGTAACTTTAAATTAAACAGCCTAAAGTACACCTCGAACATCAACAGTACTGCACTGGGTGTTCCCCAGGGATCCACTTTGGTCCATTTCTATTTTTAATCTACATTAACGATAACGATGTATAACACATGCTAATAGTACACCTATAGATCTCCTTCCAAACATAATAGAACACCTTGAAAACGTCATTTTAAAATGTATATTTTTCAAAATTCCCAGACCCCCGTTTTACATGGGGGGTATTCCATACCACCCCCTTCAGATGCTTCTAGATATGCCTATGTCCTCTGGCATTGTATGGTATTGACCACATAAAATTACTGCTTTATGCTGATGATAATTGTGTTTCTTACATCACCCTCACGTAATTCATTGATCTACTTGATATTCATTAATTCATTTATTATTAATTATTATTATTATTATTATTACTACTGCTGGCAGGTCACAAACAATATTAATAATTGGTGTAAAGAAAACCTTATCTTCAATATATAGAAACCACAGATGGTTCATTTGACTCATAGCAGAATACTAACCAAAAGTCTACTTGGTCAATTTAATAAAAACTATCCAGAAGGCCCCAGGCCCAGCTGTAAATTTTTGTGTACATCTCGCTATGAATTTATCATGGGGACAGAAAGTCACCACTCTTTGTCAACGATCAAATAAGATATGCTACCTGCTTTGGCAGCTGTATCACACATATAGCCCTATGTCCTGTTACAACTGTACTATGGTGAATTCTATTCACAGATATTATATAGAATTATTTTCTGGGGCTCTTCAATCTATGCAATAGCAATATTTAAAATACAAAACAGAGCTCTAAGAATTATCTCTGGGAAAGTATAAAGGTCATCTTCCAAATCAATATCTACCTATCTTAAGCTGCTACCTGTACTCTGTATATACATTCTGTCTCTTTTGTTACATGTATGTAAAGTCAAAATTTCATGACTATAATTGTACCAATGCTGATGTACATGATCACTCTGTGAGGAACAAAGCCATATTCATCGCAGTTCCATCCACACCCTAATATTTAAACTTGATTCAAAAGAAATGGGGCCTGTACTTAATATTAGATGGATTAATTTTAATTAAAAAATTATCAATCTCCTAATTTAACCCTTTTGCGACGGGGAAAATTTCTTTGCTTTGCCAGTACGGAGCTTTCACTTCGCTAGGATCTTCACAGGTACCTATTTCCCTAACTTGGGTCGGGGGCCAGAGGGGTGTTGAACCTTTTACTCGGCCACCGGGTGGAGATATTCTCCTCCCTTTTCCGTTTGGGGTGACTATCACGGCATGCAGTCGCGGTCAACTATTTTTAATCCGATGGTTTTGCTAAAAACATTGTTGCTACAGCCTCAATATTTATTTAAACGGAAAATGAATTATTCTTGTTTTACAATGACTTTACAGCTTTTAAACGAAATTCTGTCGTTAATGTTAAGCTCTCTAGCAACAAAAATCGTATCAATGGTAAAACAAATAATTTCGTCATTGTATTTCGCACTCAGAAATGGTTTTGATGAGTATTCAAAGATAAAAATTAATATAAATTTAAAATGTCCTTATTCAGGATATTGGCATCATCAGAGCGTGAATCAAAGAATCAGTACTTAGAAAATTTCACCGTGTTATTTCATGAGATGTACGGTCTACTGAACTCTTGTTTTTGGAAATTTATGCACAGATTATATTCATCACGTACGAATATGTTGATTATGGTAAAGTTTCCCAGCATTCTTTTTTATTATTCTTATTCATACTTTTCTTATTCCTAAAATCACCGGATTTGAGGAGAATGAAATTCTCCAAAGCAAATGTTATAACGTCAACATTCGTGTGCCTCGGGATGCAAAACACTGCCAGGAATCACTGTAATCTTTGGGTGGAAACCATTGACCAATGAAAACCAAACTGAAATAGGCAGCTGTCATGATCAAATAAGCATAAGTAATTACAGGGAAAAATAAACATTTGAACTCACTAAAAACATGGTTGTCAACTCGTATACGTTAAAAATAACAGTAGAACTCCGTTTAAAATTTTTAGTTGTAGAGCTAAACATTAAGTACATTCCTTTAGTGCTCAATTTGCCAATTACGCAAAAACTTTTAAGTTTGTTATTCCACTGCACCAGCAAGCAACTGACCGCAGACCCCTTCTGTGAGTGGGGCGCGCACTGTGAAGAAGGGTCGAGGTAATCCTCTCCCGTGAACCGAGAAAGGGTACCTAGGGCGTCCCGAGAAGAAGTCCTTTATAACACACACCTTTTAGGTTTGCTTAGGGCTAGCTTAGTGGCACGCCGTTCTATCACGTCGTTCGTTTGCATAGAAAAATTTACGCCGTTTTATCATGTCATTCGTAGCAAAAGGGTTAACATGTATCAATACCTTTGAATGAAAAGTCAAATTATGACTATGTTCTAGAATGTATTGCTCAGAAAATGAGTATGTAATTGATAAGCCATAGATATGCTTGATTAGAAAAATTAATTTGTGTAAGTTTTTACCGTCAGTATTGTGTACTTTTATATTTAATTTATTTTTTATATGCCATATCGATGTACAGTCGGATCCGGATTTAATGTCTTCGCATTTAACGTTTCTCCGCATTTAACGTTTATTTTTTGAGGTCCCGATTCATTCCCTATAAAAACAATGTAAAAATTGTCCTAATTTAGCGTCTCCGCATTCTGCGTTTTTCCGCATTCTAGGTTGTAAAAAATGATCCCACACAAGATTTTTTACCCGATTTAAGGTTTATTCATGATGATTCTTGCAAATGATTATCCATACATCAGTGATGACTATCACCAGTATTAGTTTTCAATAGGTCGACAATCCTTAAGGTTTCGCTTTAAGATGCTTGTTTATGTACAATGAATGAATGTATAATGAACATACCAACACTAAGATATTGTATGCTCTTGGTAATACATACATAAATGTAAAACCGCATTTTCCCCAATAGTAAGTTTAACTCAATGATGATATGCCATATTACGCAGTTGAAATTGTCGAAATTTACCCGGGCGCTGTGTAGAAAAAATGAATGTTGAACTGCACGCCATGTGAGAAACTTGCATGTGCAACAGCAGCTTAATTTCTCGGAGCTACAAATCAAAATTGATAGCTAAATAAGGCATTCTCATTATGTCGTACCATCCTTAATATTCTCATAATTGGAAAGTATCAATATTTTGCGAAATGAAATGTCTATCTTTCATTCGTCTTTAATGATGATTTTTCGAGTTCATAGCCGCCTACACCTCGCTTTTACAGAATAAAATGGGTAGTAAAAATGCATCGAGACCACTGAGAAATGCGCAAAAATGGAATTTTTAACGTTGAGAACCATCCACACTAACATTCCCAGTGGGAATTTTCCTTAAAACCATTTTTCTTAGGAAAATTGCCAACATCTATTAGGTGCCACAGTGACGACAGTAAAATTTAACCCCAAAAATGCCGACGTTAGCTTCATGCCATTATTAAGTTACGGCCACACAAAAAAAGGCAGGAGGGTTGAATTACAATGTGTTTTACCTGAAGGTTCAAATTACAGCATGTACGAGTTAGGGTTGGATGGTCGGTAGTAAGGTTTTAGTTAGTTGCGTAACAGATTTAAAAAATACAATGTATTGTATAGCCACATTTGAGGCCAGTGAGAAGTGGCTCAGAAAAGAGAGTTGGCGACTTCTTTGAAAATCATATGTTCCACAGCAGTCGAGTCAGCAGTGTTACAAGAAAAAACTCTTCAACAAGCCCAATGATCGACTAGTACCAGTCTCCTGGGTGCTATTGGTTTATAGAGAGCAGAGAAAAATTATTGAGGAGGTGGATAAAAATCCTCACTTAAAGAGAATTGACTAGGCGAAGAAGCTGTTCATGCGAGTAACAACATTGAACAACATCATAATGAAAAGGGAAGCAATTTTAAGAGAATCCACAGCATTGGGTGTTTTATCTAAGCGTCGTAAGCACTCAAAAAAGTCCCCGTTTGAGGAACTTAAAAAGTAGCTGTTCAGAAATATAATTAGTCTCTCCTAAAAGTTTTAAAATTGATATTGAATTCCTGAGTAGTCAGAAGGCTAATGCATTGTATTTTTTGTTAAGGCATTTTCATTTTTGGTTCATTTTTCATTTATTTTCATTTTGTCACTGAATCCATGAACCTTCTTTGGGAAGAGCATATAAAACTAATGAAAATTTTTTATTGTTTTATGTGACCCCTTTTAGTGACTTGAAATTATATTTTCTTTTCGTAGAAAGCTGTTCTAATCATTACAGACCCTAATACCTAAAAAAAATGACAAGTCCTCATTTAGTGTTTATCCGCATTTAGTGTTTTAAATTTTGTCCCCCCTGAAAAACCTTAAATCAGGATTCTACTGTATTTCATATTTATTCTTGGGTGTATAAATAAATTATTATTATTAAAATAAAAAGAAACGTAATTTAGTAAAAGCATGTTTATTCTAATTTTATTTCATTTTTTCTTGCAGATGATTCGGTTTGATCATGGCTGTGATGATAATAATTAAATATTGATGATATAAAATGAATATTAATCTTAAAGCTTGAAATATTCTACTTGTGGGAGTTATTACTTTTAATTTCTTGTTGCTTACATCCAGCAAGATTTTTCCCAGTGTCCTCAAGAAGAGGCTGCAATACATCAAGATTGGTTTTGTATCCTAGCACATGATGAGAAAGAATTACTCTCTCATGCAAACTGGTGAGGCAATGAGAGGTGTGTCATAATGAAGCGGATGGTTCATTATATCTGTGCCAGGAAATTTGTACAACTTTTTATGGTGTATGTTTAACCTCCATCATTTGAATGAAAGAAGATGATTTTTGGGATTCAGGATCAACAGTTCACATTGATGCATATAACAAAATTGATTCACTCTATTATCATTGCAAATTCTAAAAACTTTTCTCTCAAAGTTCTTAGTGTAAACAAAAAAATCTTATTGCATTGGTATGGCAAATGGGTTGTATTAATATTTCAAAGTTATGCAAGTGCAGTAGAAATTTCAAGAGTTTTCTTAATTTGATTTAATGTTTCTATGTGCTTTGAGTATGATAACTGGTCAGCCAGTAATGATCAAGGCAATTTATTTGCTTTGAAATTGATTCATTGTCATAAAAGATCACATTTATTGTTGCATAATGAAACATTCCTTGTAACCAATAGTCTGAAAATGTGGCCCAGCTTGATTACTCTGATAGATTCCTGCAAATTCGATAGTAAATTTCTGAAATGAAAATGTAGCTCCTAATGGTGAAAGTCATCCTGAGCTAATGTTGAAATGCACTTTGGTTGGTAAATTATTTCACCTCCTTTGGTCTTTCACTGAAATCAAACTTAAACTATACTTTATTATGTATTATTGAGATGTAATATTTGTAATAGCTGCAAATCTTAGGTTTTCTGCACTCAGTCTCTTTTATTTATTGTGTTGGCTAATAAGGAGCTTGCATTGCTGTACTTAACATTTGCAAGTCCAAGAGCCCTGAGAAATAATGTTAAATCTCTTGTCTTCTTCTGAATGGAAATTTGAATTGTTGGGAAGGAGAGTGTAAATTTTTATGCCAAAATGTTTTGCATCGAGAAGACAGGCATGAAACAATAAAGGGATGGTCTTGCAAAGGAAACCACCTGATATCCCTATTTTCATCTATTGATAGATGACTTATGAGAAAAATTAGTGTAGATAATGTATATAGAATTTTCACATAAGTATTTAATAAAAAAATACATATTTTTATTTATAAAAGCTCTTTTTTGTCACACCTTTCAAGGGAATACATATATTCTGTCTATAATCCTTAACTCATTCACCATTAACACTTAGACCACCAATATGGATTTAATGGCACTTCCTCCTAATTTTTTCCTCGAAGGACAATGGACATACTGGGACATCCATGGATTATCATTAATTGTACCCCAGTTGGACGTAAGAATACAGCTGCAGACTTTCTGGTAGACGTACTTATGACCACACCGTGCCTAAATCATCTGCTAGACGGCATAGAAAGTCATAAATTGATGAGTTTTCTTAACCGAGATTGATGAGTCTTCTTAAAATAAAATCCGGAAAGTGCTTAAAAATCATCAGTTTTTCTGTGAGTGCTTTCAATTTAAAGCCCAGCACTCAGTATTAACATTAAGCCCATTGCCAACCTGACTAGCCCAACTTCCTCACTGGCTAGACCAGCAACTTAAGATGAGAGGTATTTTTAGATGTCAACTTTAGGAAGAGTGAAAAAGCAAGAGTAGAAGATGTTACATATTAAATTCCATGCCACCAAACTGATTTTTAAAGCAATATGTTCTTTTTATACAAAAAATTCACAAGCTAGATTGAGCTCCAGCATTGAACATGGATACCAGAACCAGTAACTGGTATGTAAAGGAATTAAAAACAAAGTTGACTTTATCTCATTGGTTTGTACTTTCATGGTTCATTTGTGTTAGTGTGGAGTTTTTTGAGCCATTTACATCCATATTTCTTCCGGATTAAGGTCGTATTTGTGGGGTGGGATTGCTACTTCCCGGGGGTCTGGGGCATATGGAATAATGACTTATAATTATGTACCATCTTTCTATTTTCCCTGGAATTAAAGGGGTGGCCACCCCTTAATCCACCTCTGATTCTAATGAAGTCAATAGCAGAGAATAGGAACAAGGACAAATTATTATGTACTCAGATGCAAATAAGGCAATACATACATCCTTCCACACAAATTTTCCACAGTTCTAATTGTAAGTGAAAATTCTGGTAATGCAATTAATCATGTACGCATAGGGTATTTTAATAAAAATACAGCAAAAATAACAACTTTCAATTTCTTCAGCATATTTCCATGCAACTTGTATTATTAACCTCATTTTTTGTCCCGGGGAACCCAAATTCATTAACACGTGCATAAAATTTTAGGTGTCTTTAAACCCTGAACAAAACAAATGAAGAGGTTAACAGGTAATCGGTTATATGTAATAAATAAAATGACACGGTGTATCTTATTGAAGTCGGAGGGATCAAAATAAATTCCAAATGGCATCATAAAAATTAAAAAGATAATTCACACGAGTATGCACGAGTCCTCAATAAAAGTCATAAAATTTAGAATAGCATTGGACTTCACTTAGCTCACCACTGTAAAGAGCAGAATTTAACTGTCTGCACAATAATCCCCAGAATTACAACATATATTAACCAGTCCCAACTATTAGCACAGCTAGGGATTTTTCCTAGGGGGGGCAGCCATCCAGCTGATCAGCCAGTGCAAGGTTTCAATTTCGCTAACCCGTTTAGAGATCAACTAACGTTTTAAAGGGCACAGATTAAGTGAAATTGTGTTTATGAGAAATGGTAATGAAACTATTTCCCAAGATAAAAGTAATGAAAACAGTTTATTTCTTCAATACTGTTGATTTTTCTAGGGTGGGCAATGGGGTTTGTAGGGTGGGTGGTGCCGACTCTTACCACACCGATGATCCCAACTGGGACCTTAGTCTATTGAAAAATAGGGGAGAAAACTATCCATGAGTTGTATCACAGCACATTAAGGAGTGTAAAAGTAGAATGGACCAAAGCAACTAATGAAGCAGTGTAGGGCATAGTGTGGGAAACGAAGTTACTTGATAAAACAAAGAGGAAGTAATATAGGTGAACAGCAGAAGTAATTGGGAAGCAACGGAATACTTAAGGCCATTTAGAATGCAAGGGAAGAGGGAGGATAAGTATTTTGGATGAATTGAAAAGAAGTACATTTGCTGAAATAAAGAGAGAGATAATGTAAAAAAAATATAATGGGAGTGTACCTGTAACCTATCGAAAACCTACCCTGACTAGAGGGACAAATAATAATAATCTGAAGGCTCATGATTTGAATATAAACCCCTCTCCCCTGAGGGCATGATGCTATTGTTCGTACAACTTCCATTGTAAACTGCACCATACCTACATGAGCTTAGCATTAGGATATAAACTTTTAAAAACTAGTGTAGGATAGTATTTTTGGTCGATTGGCTATTTGGGAAGACAAACAATTTCAATCGGCTGGTGTGGTGGGTAAGGCAATGATTATTCAGGGAAAGGTAATAATAATAATAATTTTTATTGGTCCTGAGACTAGTAAAATACAAGTATAGGATAAGTCAAATAAAAAAAGGATACTAATACATATACGAATACATAGCACAATATTTTACAACCAAAAGCCCAGTGTAGCACATAAAAATAAATATCACAAGAATCAATTGCATAGGAATTCATTTACATCATAGTAGCACTCCTTCATCAATAACAAATTTAGTCTTTTTAATTGGTCGAATTTCTCTATAGATTTTATATTTTCAGGAAGTTTATTGTAGCATTTCAGGGCCATTTTGTAAGGGCCCTCAAGGTGTACTTTAGTGTGACTTTGTGTCATGTGAATATTAGTTCTACACCTTGTGTTGTAATTGTGTACATTGCAGTTCCTACTGAAAAGATGAATGTGTTTTTTTACAAATATGACAAGTTGTTGTATGTACAAGCATGGGAGTGGTAAAATGCCTAATTTTTTAAACAGCGGTTTGCAGTGATCTCTGCTCTTGGCTCTTGTCATGAACCTAATAACCCTTTTCTGTAATAGAAGAACATCTCTAGTATGCCTACTATTTCCCCAGAAAATTAAACCATAGGATATTCTTTATTGAAATAAAGCATAGTATGCAGTTTTTAATATATCCACACTAACCTTACTCCTAAGCTGTTTGATAAGATAGCAGATAGAAGTCAGTTTTCCTATCAGAATACTAATATGATTATTCCATGTAAGCTGACTGTCTATGTGAAGACCCAAAAATTTGACTGAATTTAACTGTTTCATTGATTTGTCATTTATTCTTACCAGCATACTTTCTGTTTTGGGCCTTTTGGA
This sequence comes from Pyrrhosoma nymphula, assembly GCA_963573305.1. Taxonomy (NCBI): domain Eukaryota; kingdom Metazoa; phylum Arthropoda; class Insecta; order Odonata; family Coenagrionidae; genus Pyrrhosoma; species Pyrrhosoma nymphula. The sequence continues at coordinate 52,757,361 of OY754335.1, forward strand.
GGTTGTATAATTTATCATAACCGATTTATCTACATTTATAATTAGAGCATTATTTTCACACCATTTGGTGACGTCATTTATAACCACCTTTGCTAGGTCTAGTGATGCATGTTTTGAATTACCAGAAACCACAAAGCTTGTGTCATCAGCAAATATTGATGATTGTACTTGCTCAGTTTGTTTATTTGCAAGATCATCTATGAATATTATGAAGAGAATAGGGCCAAGAATTGAGCCCTGAGGAACTCCAATATTAATTTCTTGTATGTTGGAATTGGCTTCGCCAACTGAAACATATTGCTTCCGATATGATAAATATGATTTGATCCAGTCTAAGGGAATTCCACGTATTCCCAAAGATTCCAATTTTTTGATCAATAATAGGTTATCTACCATTTCAAATGCACGTGTTAAATCGAAATTAAGGCCAAGGGTTTCATAATTTTTGTTAAGAGAATCCAGGATGTTATTGACCACATTAAAGATAGCTAAATCAGTGGACATTCCTTTGCGAAAGCCATATTGATAAGGAGACAAGAGCGAATGATTTTCTAAAAAGGATGTTAATCTTTTACAGTATAATGATTCAAATATTTTTGAAAAAGAACTCTGGATGGCAATAGGCCTATAATTTTCAATCCTATCTTTTTTGTCTTTTTTATAGATTGGTAATACTCTGGAGGTTTTTAATAGTCGTGGAAATATACCTTTAGATAGAGATTCGTTGCATAGGAAAATTAAGGGTTCCTTGATAAGGTCAAGACATTTTAATATTAGCCAGCCAGGAATCTCGTCAAAACCATATGATTTCTTCAGCCCTATCTTTTTGACAATGTCACTTACTTCTTTTTCATTTGTAGGGGCTAAGTAAAAAGAATGTGGAGCTCTATTGGGGATATTTAGAATACTGGTATTGTGGTTTGCCACTTTGGGGATTGAATTAATAAAGTGGGAATTAAAAATATTTGCAATTTGAGAAGGGTTGGTTATGTAGTTACCTTGTGTATCAGTGATTTTTTGTATACCAAACTCTTGATGGGAGTTAGAGTTGTCCCTAATTAATTTCCATGAATCTTTTGCTATATTCTGGCTTTGGTTGATTATGCTATCATTATAGGACCTCTTTGACGATTGAATTAACTTTCTATATGCTTTTTTAATGTTTTTGTACTCAGCAAATATTTCTGGTGTTTTCTTGTCAACATATTCATGATATTTACACCTCAACAGTTCAGCCGTTGAGATAATTTCATCATTGATCCAATTTTTATTCTTCGCTTCTTTAATCACAGTTTTTTTAAGAGGGAATTCACAATCGAAAAAATGTGTGAAAGGCAAATAAAATGCTTCAAAACTTTCATCAAAATTATCTTGTGAAAATATTACTGACCAGTCATATTTTGCTAACTCATATCTAAAGTTTATAATGTTAGATTCACTAATATTTCTAAAGATTTTATGTTTCCTTACAGTGGCCAAATTTTGATAAGATATTAAGTCAATTTCCACTGCATGGTGATCTGAAACTCCTGGATTGTTTACTGCCACAATACATCTGCTAGGCTCAATGTTACTACAAATGTTATCGATTATAGTTGAAGTAGTTCGCGTTACTCTCGTAGGTTCATCAATCAGTGGTAATAAGTTATAGGATTAGGTCATGTTGATGATACTATGTTTTTGTGAAGATTCTATCAAGAAATTAATGTTTAAGTCACCGCCAATTATTACTCTTCTATTTTCTTTCAGGCTTAGCAATAATTTTTCAAAGTTTTCTAGAAATGATGAGAAGCATCCTGATGGTGATCGATACAATGATATTATGTTTATTTTCTCATCTTTTACCTTGAAATCAATGCCAACACATTCAAAGTCCCTATCTACACTGAATTTAGTTAAGTTCAGTTCTGATTGTAACTCGTATAGAGAGTTTTTCACAAAAATTGCCACACCCCCGTTTTTGACAGACTGTCTACAGTAGATTGATGCACACTTATACCCAGAGAGACACACATTTGAAACTTCATGTACTGTTAACCAATGTTCACTCACACAAAAAACGTCAGGTCGTTCATTATCAAGGAAAACTTCAACCTCGAGTATCTTGTTTCTAAGGCATTGAACATTTAAAAACAATATTTTGGGAGCTGCCTTATCACACATTAAGGGATTATACACAAATTCACTATTTAATGTCAAATTTTTCTTATTTTGCAATGCTTTTGAACTTAATAAATCATCATTGCCTTCCGTGATTTGTTCTTTTTTGACACCACGTAATTCCCATTTTAGTTTCCCTGGTTCTTTATGATAGATACTGTTTTTTCAATGATTTTTTCTAACTTGAAGGAGCCCATTCGGTTTAGATGAACACCAGTAACGAAAAATCATGAGTCAGCATTAGCTTACTCTGATTGAAAGATATAAAGGGGTCCACATGAGAGGGAGCACTGAACTACATATAAGTGCTGTCCACTCAGAACTCAAGAAATGCTAAGAATTTCACAATCAAATCACACCCAGAATTTGAACCTAGACCCTTAAGATGGTAAGCCAATAGTCTAGCTACCACACCAACTTGATTCCTTCAGGATAGCATTTCAAAATGGCTCTGAATCTTGAACTATGATTTTCCAGTCAGGGCATGGGAGAAATTATGCAGCAAAGGAAAACATATGAAAGAGTACTCATATGGCAGGGTCATGTGAGAAAATTTGAAGATTATTGAGCAGCAGCGAAGGAGCATGGTGGAGAGATTGGGAATCGAAAGGCTGAATTCTAATCAACGTGGTACGGCATTACTTGAATGGAACCACTGAATTATTGAAGAAAATACGCAGTACATTTTGTAGGTCCCACAAAACAATTTATTAAAATACAGTACAACTACGATACAGCTATGGCATCACACACGTGTCAAACTATGCATCGCCAAAGTAGCATCATTTTTCTTCAACAAGGCTGATCTATATACATGGCTAGTGTGAATGAGGTAGAATTAGGACAGGCATTTCTTAGGGGTCATGTATAAACTGTTACCATTTTCAGTGATTTTTACCCCCTCCCCTCTTCGTTGACAACCATAGTATTCCCCTCCCCCGCCCCCCAACATGTAACGTTGTCTCTACAAATGAAACTTTCAATTAATTCAAAAATATTTTCTCAATTATTGAGTGAGTTTATTTTTAGGGATAGGTTGAAATAAGACAAATAAGGTAGCTAAGCTAGATATAATAGAACTATCTAATCTCAATTGGAACAAGTTATATTCATTTTTAAATTATAAAAATCAACCATAAATCACGGCTTAACACTTTCAATGCGGATGAAATTTTCACAACTATTAATAATAATAATAAGTTTATTTGTCTAGCAGACACAATGCACAGTATTACAAATACATACAGCAGGTGTATAGGACACGTCAAAAGTAAATTCTAATATTGTATATGACGGAGAGGTCATTTCTATTTTAAATTACTAATGTTTGAATGATATACCAAAAAAAAAACCTTCAGACATCTTGTTTGCATTTAAACACAAAAAACAACAATGACAGTGACATTAATCACAGGTAATTAAAAATGTATGCAACCCGAAACATACTTTCTTATTCTTGATGCACAGGTTAGGTTATGTTATATATATTTAATTTTTTTGGGCATTAAATAAAGTATTTTCATGAAAACTATTTCACTGAAACCTGATATACTAAAGTAGTAAATACCAAGGATTATTTTCATTCGAAATAAAACTACAATTTTGGAAACATTTATTCTAATCTTTTTTATTGAAACAGTGGGAATGATAACAATAGGACACGTCAACAACAATGATGACGAAGAGTTCATGTATAATACTTAGTAAATAGGAAGATATTCTATTCAATAACTGCTTGGCATTTTTGCTTTCTTTAATGCAAAAGCTTATACGAAGTATAGAATAATTTAATTATTGATTTTCTCCAAGTAACGATGCATCATAATTTTTTAAAAACGATTGGAAAAACATTACTATAACAGGAGAATTATTAATTCCAGTCGCACAATAATTTCGTTGAGATAAAGGTACAGCTAAAAGTGGTTCAATTTTGCTTACTATATATTTAATCAATACAAGTTTTGCAATTAAAAATAAATGGAGAAAAGTTTTTAAAAATCGTTTAATAATATTACACAATGCAAAATTCTCGTATGATGTTCAATAAAACAGTCGAAAATAATCTCTTAAAAATTGCTAATTACTTACTAACAATTTAATTTACAATGTCCAAAAAATAATTTTACTAACAATTCCTGTTTACATTACAAAAATGGTATTTAAATTTCAAAAGACATCTTTTCTTATAATATCTTCCATTTACAAATTTTTATGATATATTTGGAGACACAAACGAAGACACTACCCTGGCTTACCCTCACAGTCAGGGCAAATGGTTGTCACTTCCTTTCTGATGCCTTTATCATGGCACACCCAGCATATTTTCTGCTGCTAGTGCTTCTTCTCGGATTCCATGTACGCTGGGAAATGGGATAAGGCAATGGTCTTGGCAGGGGCATGTCTTGTGCTAGTTTGAATTAGCGACTCAATTAATTCCAACCAAAATTCGTATAACTTTTTTTTGTTCCACTAAATCTATTGAATAACACAAAACTATTCACAACCATCATCTGAAAAATATATAAGGCCAATTTCTTGTACCACCTCAGGGATTTGTGTTCAACAGGGTAGTAGGACAAGAGTTGGTCACAATGATCAATCCCCCTCCAGGGACCGCTCTATCAATACAGGCGCCCTAGGCGAATGATGAAAAAGGCACCTCTAAATGAATTTCGCGCGATCGATTTACTTTATGAAATAGGGTTAGATATGTTATCGAGTTTTAGGTAATAAGGTTGTCGGACTATAGGGTTTACTATTTCCCTCCCCCTTCTTTTTTTCTTTTTTCTAAATTTTTTTCTCGATTTTTTTCCTTTTTTTTCTCTTCACTTGTCATTTCGGCGCCCCTCAAATCGTGGCGTCCCATCACTTCGCCTAGTTCGCCTATATGGTAGAGCGGGCCCTCTCCCCCTCATGAAAATATTATACTTGGTTAATGCCTCAGGCTTTTCCTTTGGCCCTCGTGTGCTGGAAACTTCCACAAAGTTACACCCAAATTCAGAGGAGATCATTGTTGCGTCCCTCTTGTCATTCCACTTAAAAACACAAATCCCTTCGTCGGTATACTGGGCTACCACCAGTTTCTTCTTTATTTTTGACGAGGTTACTTCCTTAGGGTTGATTATCCTTCTGGCTTGCAGAGTTGCCGTGCACAACATCTTGTCCCCAAGAAGATCTTGAGCCAGTCTAACACTGTTATAGAAATTGTCCAAGTATAAACTATGACCCAAATCCTTAAAATCTTAAATTAACTTGTAGACAACATTTTCTGCGTGCCCTCTGCCCCCAACATCCATATCTTTGGCCCCAGTATGGACGAGTAGTCTCAAAACAAGGCCGTAGGGCTCACTAAGCATGTATATATTTATGCCATGCTTGTGGCGTTTCCCCTGGACGTATTGTCCGAATATCGGCCAACCTCTCTGGAGAACCATCGACTCATCAATGCATAGTTCTCTACCGTCGGGAACAATATCCTCCATTACCTCTTGAAAGCAGTCAAGCACAGGCCTTATTTATAAAGCCTATCACTTGGGACTGGGTCTTGCACCTTGGGATTTTTCTGAGAAATGGAGCACCTGAAAAAGCCCTAGAAACCGATAGAGGCTCATCACATCACTTACTGTACTGCGTAAGAGCGCAGACCTCTTCCAATAATTAATTGACTCTGATTATAATCAGAGTCAATAATATTTGCACGGATTGTTCCCATGTGGAGGAGATGACCTAGCAAAGTTTGAAACTTTTCCCTGCTCAACTGCTTCAATTCTGTTATCCTGGCCCTGGGTGATGGACAAAATGTTTTAATGAAAGCAAGTGACATCAATTGTACATAGTAACAGAAATGCATAAGTAAGTCAACATGGCAGCACTTACCAGGGCTTTGAGAGGCACTTCTCTCGTCACTACGTGCAACACCTTTCTTGGCTCTCAGGAATTTCCTCTCCATTTCTATTATCGCAAGTAAAGTTCTAGCCACAAATAAAGGCTCTCAGAGGTTTCCTCTCCATTTCTATTGTCGCAAGTAAAGTTCTAGCCACAAATAAAGGCTCTCAGAGATTTCCTCTCCATTTCTAATGTCGCAAGTTGAGTTTTAGACACAAATATAGAAAATCACCTATCGAATAAGAAAATTGATGGTGCATTTTTAATGTGTTGCAGTGTTGCAAAACATCATCCCTTAACATACAATAAATTAATAAGCAAACAAGCTGAATTGATTGATAATGTGAAGTGGTATTCAAGACGACAAACTACTTGCAAATGCAATTTCACATAAAAGATCCAACAGGAAAATAAACGTGATTTAAAACGTCAACAAAAAGCATTAAATCTAAAAACTTTTTGGAAACTTAGGATCCAAAAATATACATAAAAATTGGCAACAAAAAAAAATAATTGACTATTTTGAGAGTAAGCGTAGAGATAACGTAAAAGCTATCTCTTGTAAGAAAAAAAATATCCTTAGAGCAGAACATGTAACCAAAAAAAGTAGAACCCAGGAAAATAATGATTAAAAAAAATGATAATAAATATTTTTTAAATTTAAATTTGAAAAATAAAGTCACTCAGGAAAAAATGACATTAAACATGTGATTCCAGCTCCTCTGAATCAAACAATGAAGAAAACTAAGGGAAAATAAAAATTCCGACTTACAAATCTGCACAAAGATAAACAAAAAACACAATAAAGCATGGAACCTGAAATTGACGCTTTCGCACTGATGCGAGGTCTCTGCCGAACTGCGGGAGGGTGAAAACGTAATGGTGCACACACACGGAGCTCCCTAGCGGCCATCTATATAACAAGAGATCCATGACATACATGTATGTCACCCGTGTCAGTGGAATAACTCTCATGACATATATATAGTGTCCCATTGATTGTGTGTCATTTCTAAGCTATAATTTCAAACACTTTCTTTCGTGCCACATGAATGTAATTTGGTACCTAGGTAGAAAAAGATCGTAAGTTTTGTTGAGTGTAAGCAAAATTTTATAAATATGAGCTTTTGACCCCATAAATAGGGTCCAACCAAAAACCCAAATTTTGCCTTATCGGCTTTCAATGTTAAATTTTTCGAAATACAAAAAAGACAGAATTTCTTTGCAAAACTTTCAACTTTAAGGTTTGTGGGCATAAGAAACACTGCTATCGCTGCTACAAACCTGTTTGTAGCGGCGATACAAGCAAATCATAGATTTAAAAATGTGCCAAGATCGATGGTCAGGTCTTCAGATCCATCTTGTCATCCCCTGACCTTCAAGGGTCACTTAAGGGTCGCAGGGCTGACAAAAGGTGAATCGGGGCAACAAACATATCAAATCATGGTTTATATAAGTCACATGGTCGATGGTAAGGTCTTCAAATATATCTTGTCATCCCTTGACCTTCAAGGGTTACTCAGGGGCCAAAGGTCACAGGGGTGACAAAAAGTGAATCGGGGGTACAAACATATTGAACATAAATTAAAAAAGGTACCAAGACTGATGGTTTGGTTTACAGATCCCTCTTGTCTGCCTTTGACCTTCTAGAGTTACTCAGGGGTCAAAGGTCACAGGGGTGATGAATAACGAATTGGAGCAACTAAAGTGTTGAATCATTTGATTCAAAGAGTGACCAATACGTTAGTAAAGTCTCTCCAAATACCACTAGGTGTAGCCAAGGAAATCGGGGCAACAGACGCGTCGATTTCTAGCTTTGAAAGGTTGAAGAATTAGATGATGAAGTTCTCTGATACTGCTCGTCGTCTCCTGACCTCCAAGGGATACGCTGAGATCAATTGTCACAGATGTTAGAAATGGCAAGACCGGGAAACAAACATGATGAATCTGAGACTTTTAAGGCTGCAAATGTCAATAGTAAGGTCCTCAGATACCACCTGTCATACCTTGACCTCTTTGGGTCATATGGTGGTCGTTAATTTCAATTTTACAAATCAATGACAAAATTTAATTATAATTTTAAGTTAATTTCTTTTATTTAAATAAAAATGCTTTATCATATGTTACAGTCAATAAAAGATCAAACAAGGGGCTACAAACGTATCGAATCATTGGTTTAAAAAGGTGCCAAGGTCGATGGTAAGGTCTTCAGATCCCTCTTGTCATCTCTTGACCTTCCAGATGTCACAGGGGTGACAAAAAGTGAATCGGGGCAAAAAACATATCGAATCGTATTGAGTTCGCCTTCACAGAATGCAAATTCAGCATATGTTTGAGAATTTTAGGGAGAAAAACTGCTTCAACATTGAACACCACAAGAAGGGGGACGATACCAGACACCCTTTTGAAATATCAACCTCACCGGAGTAGAGACACGCAGTTGTGGCTTTGGTCTTCGCATCTTATCGCGCTCCATCCGCCGCCGTGGCTCTCATTGAACATCCCCAGGTCAACCTTGCAACGAATAGTGAGGATGCTGAAATCGAAGCCGTACAAAGTCAGAATGGTGTAGGTGTTTCGTAAGGGAGACTATGGAGAATGCATCCACTTCTGCAACTGGATGGCTGAGAAACTGAACGAAAACCCTATGTTCATGATTTAGGTAGTTATTTGATGTTTTTTGATACTTGGTGATGATATTTTCTGCTTTATTTGAGTTTTGATATAAAAATACTTTTGTCAGTTTCAACTTATGGTTTCCAATGAAGCCAAATTCTTTTTATACCGGGCTGTTTCTTCCACTCACGCTAGGTATTGGGCTGCAAGCAACCCCGACGTGTGGGGTGAGCTGTCCCTCGACAAGCGTGGCGTGAAGATCTTCATGGTTATGGTGGATACTCCCGTTTTGGGCCGCAATGTTTTTAGGAGAACGTGAAAAAAGAAACTTTCCTAGCTATGCTGTAGGAAAATCTATTCCCGACATGGGAGGGAGAACAACGGCACCACTGAGGAGGTGTGGTTCCAGCAGGATAGAGCACCTGCCCATATGTCCCGGGCGGTCATTCATGTACTCCAACAGATTTTAGCGAGCGGCTTATTACAATGGAGACGCAGGTCGCATGGCCGCCAAGAAGCCCTGACCTCACGCCTTGTGATTTCTTTCTTTGGGAATTCTTGAAGCAGTTGGTTTCCAAAAAAAAAAAATTTCCAATAACGAAGACCTGAAGAAAGAAATTACAAGATGTGCAGAGTTCATACCCTCAAATATGCTGGAAGACACCTTCACACACGCTTAAATCGAGCGATTTCAATTGTGCCTGGCACGGAATAGAGGGCACGTAGAGTGAATAAAAATTAATTTTTCATTGTACTGCTTCGACATTTTCATAAAAAAATTTGAAAATGAGTTAATTTTGCATATTTTATAATTTTTTTGAATGAAACATATGATAAAGCATTTTTAATTGAATAAAAGGAATTAACTTGAAATTAAAGTTTGTCATTGCTTTGTAAACTCGAAATCAATGACCCCATATGACCCAAAAAGGCCAATGCATGACAGGTGGTATCTGAGGACATTTACTTAAGCGGCCTAAAAAGTCTCAGATTCATCATGTTTGTTTCCCCGTCACGCCATTTCTAACATCTGCGACCATTTATCTCAGCGTATCCCTTGGAGGTCAGGAGACGACGAGCAGTATCAGGGAACTTCATTATCTAATTCCTCAACCTTTCGAAGCTACAAATAGACGCATCTGTTGCCCTGATTTCCTTGGCTACACCTAGTGGCCTTTGACCCCTGTCCAATAGTGGGAGGTGAGGGAATTCCTGGAGGGTGGTTACTATCCTATTGGGCATTCTTTGAAACATATGATTCGATAATTTTGTAACTCCGATTTGCTATTCGTCACCCCTGAGACCTTTGACCCCTGAGTGACCCTTGAAGGTCAAGGGATGACAAGACATATTTGAAGACCTTACCATCGACCATGTGCCTTTTATAAACCTATGATTTGATATGTTTGTAGCCCCGATTCACCTTTTGTCACCCCTGAGTGACACGTGAAGGTCAAGGGATGACAATACGGATCTGAAGACCTGACCATCGACCTTGGAACCTTTTTAATCCTATGATTTGATACGTTTGTAGCCCCGATTCACTTTTTGTCACCCCTGAGTGATCCTTGAAGAACAAGGGATTACAAGAGGGATCTAAAGACCTTACCATCGATATTGGCACATTTTTAAACCTGTGATTCACTTGTATCGCTGCTACAAACAGGTTTGTAGCGGCGATTCGTTTTTCGTCACCCCTATGACCTTGACTGTGCCCTTTCAGAGGTCACGGTTGCAATTTCAAACTCAAAAGTTCTTCCATCGTGTTTTTTGTGCCTAAAAACCTAAAAATTGAAAGCTATGCTACTTTGAGTAACAGCTATGCTACCCCTCCACCCCCCCCAGTGCAGGGTTTACATATAAGCTACACAAGCTATAGCTTAGAGCCCCCACTTTCTTGGGGGCCCCCAAAAAAATTGTGATGAATAAAAAATGATGAAAAATGAAAATGTTATGAATAAAAATGATTTAAGTTAAAGATTTACTATTTCAGTCTATACACTTCATAATTGTATTTCAGTTTAAACCTCAAGGTATCCAAAAATCATATTTGGCACTGACATAGAATATATGGACTTATAAAGGGCCCCATATCTCAAATAGCTTAGGGTCTTATCAAGTCTAAATCCGCCCCCCCCCCCCCCCTATTACCCTTGTAGGTTTTTAGGCAACCCCCTCCCCCCCTAACTTGGTAACGTAGTTTATGCACGACCCCTAATGGAGCACAAGGGGCTATAAAGTAAGATGAGCTGATGACTGTGTGCCATTTTTTGTAATCATTTTAGTTGGTGTTTTGTTTTTGTGTGCGGAGTGTACAACTGTACTTGTACATTTTGAGCGGGAGTCATCAAAACACCGCCGTTGAGAAAAGAAGTATTGTGTCATTAGTGAGTTTGATTCTAGTCCCCATGATTGAGTGGCACTAAAAGCCTAACCCTCCTCATCTCGGCGATCCACGGGAACACATAATCCAGACAGATAGGGCAATATGAGTATGTACCAACTGAGGAGGAAGGAGAAGTTGTGTTTTATAAGTCTCTAAGAATGAGGAGAGTCACCAGGAATTACCCAATTATCTTTTATACTGCTCTTTGATGATGATATTGGTAACCATTATCAAATTCAGGCCATTCAAAGAGGCCAGGGTTGCAATATTACAACCTAAGATAATATTATCAGGAAGTTTAAATTTCATTAGAGTTACATTCATGCAGGTACATTTATCAGGGGGTGGATTATCAGTGTATTTCAAGAGAAGGTTGTGACTAATCGTTCATTAAACACCATAGTGTGTGTACTCATGTTCCTCATATCAATGAAGCCATCACTCTTATTTTTTAACTGCAGCCCTTAATATTGATTATTCAAACAATGGAAAATAATTGTTTCTTCATAAGGCATTTAATCTCTTCTTTAGGACATTAAAAAAGTTTCCTCTACTTTCAATGATGTCAGATAATTATGAACTTGCTAATACAATTAGATAAAATTGAAAAGATTCACAAGGAATAAAAGTAATAGTTAGATACACAGTACACAAATATGTATCATGGCAAAAATGAATTTTTAATTTTTATCATACACTAAAAAATACACAACAATCGGTACATTATGACAAATTAATGCATACTTGCTCGCATTTTCTCATATGCGTCATCGTAACTATACTCATCTTCACTCTCTCCGCATGAAGTTACAGCGTACGTTTCAAACCAGCCGTGCTATCAAATAAAAGCCCATTCTTAAATTCGCCTCTCATATCAAGCATGTAATACATCATATGGCCTCTGACCTTGATCGGTAGCTGAACCCTCGCATTGTTACGACTTTCTGCAGCGCTGACCTGAAAAAGGGGATAAGTCACTTCAAGAAACGGGCGGGAAATACCGAATTAATATGATGACATGATTCTACTCACGTTTTCTAAACCAACAGTCAGTATTCTGTTCTGTCCAAGAGGACCATAGGTAACAAAGGATGCACTTTTTCCTCCTTTCCTCAGAATTAAGAACCTTACAGACCTCAGGGTGAACATCCAACTGGCTGATAAAATGCCATACCCTAGAGGAATAAATAGATTTTCATGACATGTAGGCACAAAAACAATTTCGATGTGAGTTATTAAAACCAATTAAAAATAACCTATGATGAAGCAAAACACAGCTAAAGAATTCTTGTATTTGTTCTCTCCCATGTTGATACGCCTCCACCACGGTATATCCTTATTATCTCGTTCGACGGGAGCATCACGAAGTTTGGTGAAACAGAAATGACTAAGGTAACTCCAAAACAAGAACTGACAAAGAGCAAACGCATTGAGTATCCTGAAGAACCTGGGGTTTTCATATTTGAATAAGATAATGTCCTTGGCAACATTAGTCTTCACACTATATGGAGATTTTTCTGCGTGAACTCTCCTGGCGGATGACTGCGGTATATTTCTGAAACTGCCTTTCCATATGCAGAAGTTATATATTCGACTGCCAGAGGGTTGCTGAAAACAGCCACCCATGAAGTATTTACAAGGCACATACGAAGTTGTTAGCTTACTATTGGGTATTGCTCTACTTAAATTAAATATTCCCATTAAATTGCATCTTCTTAAAATGCAAGATGTCATCATTGCACAACACAATTATACCAGGGAATAGAAATCCCTGATGATACTTTTGATTAGATTAGTTCACATATCCCTTCTGTTTCTGTTGAAATCGCCGGTGCCTTTCAGTACGCTCAACAAGATTTAGTTATTCACTTGTTAAAAGTTCTCGGGGTCGTCGGCGTTTTCGGCGCTGATAGTTCCGTGATTTTTCCAGTGAGGAAAGGGAGGAAAGCGAGTAAAGTAGATTCAAGTCAGATGTGTATGTTGTGAATGGCCGCTTAGCTCTTAAACATGGCTTGTACGTTTGATCTCCTGGAAAATGACCTGAAAGAAAAGGCTGAGAATGATAAAGTAATGGTTGTAGGTGCCGGAGGTATTGGCTGTGAGCTTCTGAAGAATTTGGTTTTAACTGGATTCAAGAACATCGAAATAGTAAGTGCTGTTTAAATGTCTTTGCACTTCATTTGTTACCGGTATATTCCCGCTTCTTCGAAAATTTTGTTGAGTGAAGATTCACGTTATATTTTACCATCCCAGATAGATTTGGACACCATTGACGTGAGTAATTTAAATCGGCAATTCTTATTTCAAAAAGTTCACGTCGGAAAATCAAAGGCATCAGTAGCCAAAGAAAGTGCAATATTGTTCAATCCTACTGCCAACATAAAGGCTTACCATGACAGTATTACAAGGTAAGTCATCAACATGGAAATTATGTATGTCATTGTTTGAAAGTAATTCGGTACAACAATTATTTATTTGCTGTGTACGGTCTTCCTTTAGCTCTACATACAACGTCAATTTTTTCAAGCAATTTTCGCTCGTAATGAATGCTTTGGATAATCGAGCCGCCAGAAATCATGTAAACAGGATGTGCCTTGCAGCCGATGTGCCTCTCATTGAAAGCGGTACTGCTGGGTACAGTGGACAAGTAGAGGTAAGGGAAATACCTCCGAGTAGAAATAAAAAAGTTAGCTCCTAATTTCACCCACTCAGAGCTCTTTTACCCCTCGTAATTAGTCTCACTTCTTATTGAACGGAATGAGTGATTACATAACTTATGCTTGTATGTATATGCAATACGTATGTAGAGTGTGGACAGTGATTTTCCTTCAGAAATGCATTATGCATTGCGTATGCTCTTGTATGTTTGCAAGATTGCCCATCTGAGCAGTTCTTATTGTGCAATGATGTTCAGTTCCAAATATTTTATCTCACAAAGAAGAACACTGAGTTCTACCATTCTCTTCTTTTGCATTTTAATTGTGTGGTAATTGAATTTTATTTATTTTTGTTCTTGTCTCACATGTTAGCACTGCAGAGCTTACTAAAATTCATCCCCAGTTGTTTTTGTGGAAGCGGTTATGGGTTTCTCATCTACATTTTTCTTAACAGGTGATCAAAAAAGGACTCACTGAGTGCTATGAGTGTGTCACCAAACCTAGCCAAAAGAATTTTCCAAGCTGCACTATTCGGAACACACCCTCGGAGCCTATCCACTGCATTGTGTGGGGCAAGCACTTGTTCAAGTAAGTGTTATAATATGTACTGCACTGAGGAATCCCCTGTTGAATTCAACTTTTTTCTGTTATATTTATTCTGGAGAAATGAGATTTATTAATCTCATTTCCCCAGATGTCTTTATGAGAAATAGATTTGTGAAGAAGATTCTCTTGGAACGTAAAATGTTTGAATCCCCAGCTTAGTGATGCTTACACTCCTTTGTAGAGTCCCTCATTATGATAAAGTTTTCTTACATAGGCCTGTAAATAAACTTGCATAAAGTAAAAATATTATCTCAAAAACTATGTGCCAAATTATAATATAACAAATAAAAGTGCCAATTGCCTGCCATGATGGAAACACTGGTTCCTGAGCAGTCACCAAAGTTAAGCATCGTTGGGCTTGGCTGGAGGGGTGATCCTCCTTTTCGTCCAAGTGTTGTTTCCCATGTCTGCTAGTGGCAGACAGGTTTTGTGAAATGGCCTTTGCTGTCAAAGCATGTGAAATTAAAATACTGCTTCTATTACAAATGCAAGTATTACATAAGGTAAACATGAAGCACATCAATTTTAAGTCTAGCTTCGTCGGTTTGGCCAGTCAAGAGAATGGATGAGTCGAATAACCAAACAGATTCATGATAGTAGAGTTAATGGTGTGAGAGTGAGGGTTAGACCAAGAAAGTCATGAGTGAATGTGGCGGAAGAGACTTACGATAAGGAATATTAGCAGGGTTGCTACAGACCTGGAGAACCTGGATAAGTCAGGGAAATTGAAAATGGCTCTGGAAAACCTGGAAAAGTCAGGGAAAATGAGAACTTACCTGGAAATTTGCTTTCCCAAATCCAAATCTGTTTGTTTTCAGTAGCTGAGCATTACCGTTTTAGGCTATTCCTGTGTGCGTTGGCTTATTGCTTTTAGTACCTGGCCTAAATGAGGCAGTGGAACTCTAATTGGTCTTTATCAATTAATTATGTGCACCTAAAATTAAACTTCAGGTCCCATTTTATGCATTAGGATGCTGAGGATGATGGAATATTGATTTCTCCTTAGTTTGTGTATGTAGAGGTAATTCCTTGCTAATAATATGACAGCTCTCATGTCATAATAACATTCAGCATGAGTCAGTAAAATCAAAAGTAATGAGCTACAAAATCTCTGGTCCATTGAGTGCCTTTATTTCCCTTATTGTGGGAGTATTAGGTCTCGAATGTCTGAGGAAATATGATTTTATCATCAAAAGTGAAAAAAAAAATTAAAAAGGAAATTCAAGTCAAAAAACTTTCTTCAGTCTTCAAGTCAAGAAAAAAATGTATTCACATGGTGAAGAAATTTTTTCATTGAGAGGCCAAGGTGCACAGGAAATGCAGGAATTGTTAATGATTAAAATGGAAGGGAATTCGTAACTTCCTGAAAAAGTTAAAATGAATCAAGGTAGTTGAACTAAAGTTGTTTTTGTGCATGCCTCAGAATATTTTTCATTCTTTTGTGAAATGTCTATTCTGAATGTGCTCATAGACCTACTTCCTGTTAAATCACAATTGTGCCTTTGTCATCATCATCATTACTGGTCATCAACCATGATGGTTTGTTTGGCTTGGTTTTCCACTCTATGCTTCTATGACTTCTATTCTCTTCACCTCTACATATTTCTTTGTTTCCTCATCATTCATTATTTGCTCAATGTATCTCAGCGAAGGTCTTACTCTGTTTCTGGCTGTCTTCATTAGACACTTGTATCTTAAAATATGCCGAATTAGGTTGTCCCTCCTTTTTTTTAGTTCTTATGAGATTTTAATCATCTCCAACTCCTCTCAGTGCCTCTTCATTAATTGATTGATAAATCCACTTGCAATTGCAATTTTATATCCTTCCAATTTCTCGGATGTTTTTTTTTAAACAGCTACTTTTAATTTGTTTGTAATTATAAGAGCGGTTCTCCTCATTCATTCTATTTTCCTAATTCGTATCACAAAGAACACCTGTAGTGAAGTGACTGCAACCCTTTTTTCTGCTAGTCCCCACTCCTTATGTGATGAGCATAGATGATTATTTTTCAACTCACCTGGAGGCTGACTGCCATACGTCACCTGGTGGACACCCTTGAGCGTAGCCCCGAGTGTGCCTTCATCCTGATGTGAATGTTATGAACGAAAAAGACTTACTTACTTGACTTATTTCCTTAAATCCCTTGGGGGACGTAGGGCCGCAACGAAAGACCTTCACCGGGCTCTATTCTGGGCCATACCTTTGATCTCCTTCCACGTTTTGCCCTCATCTTTGATCTCCATTTCTGCAGTCCTTTTCCAGGTTACTGTAGGTCTTCACCTTCTCCTACTCCCATGTGGATTCCAGTCCAATGCTTGCTCGCTAATATTTTCATTTGGCCTTCTCAACACATGCCCAATTCATCTCAATTTTCTGTTCTGAAAAATTTCTCCAATCGGGGTTTGATTACATTTGCTCTGCCACTGCTCTGCATTTGTTATAGTTTCTGGTCAATAAATTTAGAGAATTTTTCTTTAACATTTGTTTACAAATACCTACGTGTAATTTGTTTGTAGTGGTTTTGGAGACTTCCCATGTTTGGCATCCATACAAAAGAACAGATTTTACATAACTTTCAAAAATTCTTAACGTTGTTCGTCTTAATTTTTGTGACTGCCAAATTGGCTGCAATTGTGCAAACACACTCTTTGCCTTTTTAATTCTCTGTGTCACATCTTCATATGTTTTGCCTTTCTCTTAGACAATGCTCCCCAAATACTGGAAATGATCAACATGCTCAATTCTATTGCCATTAACAAACAAATCTTCATTATTCCTGTGATTGATTCTCATTTACTTTGTTTTACTAGCATTTATCTTCAGGCCAACCTTACAACCTTCCGTTTGCAGTTCTTCCAATTTCTCTTTCATATCAGAAAATGTATGCGATAACGAGCACAAATCGTCCACGTAGTCAATATCCTCCAGTCTGAGTCATTCCCCATTGTATACCTCTAACTCGCCTACAGACCGTTTTCATAACTCCATCCAACACCATCAAAAACAGTACGGGCAGGAGAAGACAACCCTGTCTAACCCCTGTTTTGATCTCGAAAGAACTTGTGAGTCTCGATTCATCTACCACTCTCCAGTCTCTAGGTATAGCTTCCTCCTCCCATATTTTAACCAGCAGCCTATGCAAGATATTTGCTGTAGTCCCTGGATTTATTTTTAACACCTCCGGCGGTATGTTATCCACAACAGGGGACTTCCCATTTTTTAATTCCTTAATAGCTTTAACAACCTCCTCTTTAGAAGGTGGTGCTGTACTTACACGAAAGTCTTCTTCTACTCTAATTGTCTTGGCCCGCTTCTTCTTCCCAGTCTTCTTCCACGTTTCTATTCAATAGTTCTTCAAAGACTTCTCCATCCATCCATCTCCCATCACCAGTTTACATCCTTATTCCTCACTGGTTTCTTGCCATCTGGTTAGTGGGTATAAACCACGTAGGAACGCACCTCCCCCGGCATCAAGCTCGTGCTTATTACCAGGGTCGATGAGTGTGCAAGGTTAGGAAAGGATTGAAGGATAGAGCGGGAAGGGTAGGGGAAAGGGAAAGCACTTGACCCCAGAGTCATAAATAGGCTAAGGGGTTGACGAGCAGTGAAACAAAACCTTTAATCATAGGTGTTGGCTTTGTTGGATCCTATTAATGAGGAAACAACAGAGTGGCAGCCGGTCGTCCAGGGTCCGGCCCACCTGATAAGGTTTCTTGCCAATACACTTTCTGTTTGCTAATGTTCTCATATTTTGGTAAACTTCTCCTGTGTTTCCTGCTTCTGCAGCTTCTTCTGCCTCTTGAATCCAAGTTCTTTATCAATTTCCTCTTATCACTCCTGAAACTTCTTTTCATTTCTCAATGCTTAATGCTGTACGCTTCATTTGCTCTTCTTTTCTCCTCGGCATCCTCTGCTTGGTTCTTCTTTCCCTTTAGATTCCTTCTTTCTTCTATTTTCCAATTTTCTTCTGAAATCCATCATTTCTTCTTCTTCTTATAGCCAAGGACCTCTTCACTGGTTTCAGTCATTATATCCCTGACTTTAGACCACTCGTCTTCAATACCCACATTTTCCAACTCCAATAACTCAAATCTGTTTTCTAAGTGGATACTAAATTTTTGTTTTATCTCCTTCTGCCTCAGTCTTTCCACATTGTACGGTTTTTCCCTTCTCAGGTAGAAATTTTCTGCTCTGTAACTGGTATGGAACTGGGAATGAATTGAAACGAGCTCCACCCGAGTTACACCCCAGTTACAGAGCAGCTGGGATGGAACTGGGGTACTCTCCTTTATTGAAAAAAAATATTTTACCGAAAAAGAAAATATTTGTAATGGGAGTTAAGGTGATGAAAACACAACTTCTAAAGATATGAACGTAAAAAAACAAAAATTAAAAAACATAATTTCCATGCCAGAGTATCGAACGCCTTACCTTCCACTCCTCAATCCACCACATTACCATTGGTCTACCGCTGCCGTGTCGAGAATTGCAGTGTACAGGGATCAAATGCTTTTTCAGTTTCATAAATTCTGCCGTAAAGGGATTGCTCTTTAACTCATATTAGTTTATCCCGAGGGTAAGGAAGAAGTGGAAGGTATTGAATTTTACGCAATTTCATGATGATACCACATTAATAAGCATCCATGGATATAATGATATATCAAAATATATTTCTCACAAACTCTAAGTTGGTTTTTTAACAATGGTCTAGCCGTAAACACTGTTAAAACCAGCATTTGTGTAGCAGTCTGAGGCCGAGTACAAAAAGGGAGGAATCAGGCGAGATGTTGTGGAATATGAACATAATAAGAACTTAGAAGTAGCAATTTTCCACAGATAAATATTTTAATTCGACCCAGGTTTCGATGCACTGCATCATCATCAGGTACATAAATTTAGAAATCAATTTATGTACCTGATGATGATGCAGTGCATTGAAACCCAGGTCGAATTCAAATATTTATCTGTGGAAAATTGCTACTTCTAAGTTCTTATTAAGAGGCTGAGTAATTAAGATCTCAATAATTCGATGGATAAAGATATGATTGTTATAGGTATCCACCATAGGGGCATCCAAGGTGACTTTTTTTACAAGTCCATAAATGCACCCCATTTACAGATGAGGGTCATCTCATGGTGGAACTGGGGTGGACAGGGGTGGAGGAAGGCCATTAGCCATACAGAAGAGTTACAACCCTGATGCCCCCCAGTTCCACCTCCATGTTCTACCACCAGTTCTATACCTCCATGTTTATGAGTCCATCCCTTTGCAGCCCAGTTACAGACCAGATACAGAACAGATATTTTTTCATGGGTTGTTTCTAATTGTGCATTTTGTGATGCAACCTTAAGTCTGACATCGGCTGTAACAAGATTGTGATCACTTCCACAGTCCACCCCTCTCCTGTTCCTTGTTTCTAAAAGTGATCTTCTCCACTTTCTACTTATAGCAAAATGGTCAATCCGGTTGGCCACAAAACTGTTCGGTGAAATCCACGTCGTCTTGTGGCATAATTTGTGTGGAAATAAATTACCACCAATCACCAGTTCATGATCTCCGCAGAAGTTAACGAATCTATTGCCATTTTCATTCATTTCCTCAATATCATGTTTCCCCATGGTTTTCTCCACTCCAGTATTATCAGTTCCAATCCTGGCATTTAGATCACCCATCACAGTGATTATGTCTTGCTTCTTTATAGATCTGGTTGCTATTTCTAATTGGTCATAAAATTTTGTCTTCTCTTCATCCAAAGCTTCTTTGATAGGTGCGTAGCATTGAAATATAGATATACTTCTTACCTTGGATTTAAATCTTGCTAGAATTAATCCATCCGATATTGGCCTCTAGTCTAGAAGACTATCTTTTGCTTTATCGATGATCAGCAGTGCCATGCCTGCTTGCCTCTCATCATTTTCATTTTCCATCCCTGTATATATCAACGTGTTTCTCTCTTATGTTGTTATTTCCCCAAATCCATTCCATCTAGTTTCACTAAGGCCAAGAATATCTATTTTATAATCCTTTAATTCGCTTTCTAAAACTTTCAGAGTGCCTGCATCATTCATTGTTCTCACATTCCATGAAACAATTTGTGTCCTTAATTTATGCCAGAAGTCTGTGCCAAAAAACCCATTCGGCTTGTTTCATTTGTTGCAGTTTCTGTAATAAAAGTGAATTTAAGAGGAAGCAGGTTATAAGCCTACCTCCTCCGATCCTGCTGGTGGGGATGCCAGCTGCGTTTGCAGGCTACCGGTTTTCTTTTAGGGTTGTCTCCCTTAGCCTTTGAGATCCACACCCGATCTACAAGGCAGAAGTTCCCACTTTATTTACCCCAAGCCCGAGAGGTCGCCTCTTTTGCCAGATCTGCCAAAGGACCCCTTCTTCACCTTCACTGCCATTGAGGTCTGCACCGTAACCCTGGCAAGGGGCTAGTTTTGGTCCACCCTGGGTATTACACATTAGTGATATTGAATTAAACCCTCAAGCATGACTTAAATTGCAAGTATTTTATCTATGCTTTGTAGATTGTTCCCTAATATCCAAGATTCCGTGCATATGCTAACTGGAATGTTTTTAGCACCCAAGTGGCTGTTTGAAATTATTCCAATTTAACGTTATTATTTTTTATTCAACAAACTACCTACTAAAAAGCTACCATCCTTAAAGTAGAAAATATGAGTATAAAAAACTGCTGACTTGGTGAAATAATCACTTCTTTCTACCACATGGTTCAGAAACTTGATTATTTTGTACCTTAGCGGAAAAGCAATTTGTAGATATTCCTGAAATATGAATGCGACCGAAAACTATTTTTTTACAATACTAAATTTGCGGCCTCTATAATTTAAGAAAATTTCAAGCGCTGTACGGAAGTAAACATTGGTAAAATTAATGGTCCTAGAAAAGGGAGCTATATGAAGTAAAATACGTGAATCAACATGAAGAAAAATCATCCTGTTCCACCTCAGTCCAAGCATGCGCCTATGGTACTGCAGACGGTACAATTTTAATTTGTCCTCCGGCCATGCAGACTTTGAAATACGAGCAAGTACTTAATGTCAATGGACATCATAAATTAAGCGTTACTGCATAATCTTCACACCTACTGTTCATTTTGTACCTAAAAGTTACATGAAATTCCGTTAAGAAACATCAACTTTAATGATTTACATGTAAACAACATTGTCTATGATTGTATGTAGTCATTAGAAAACCACAACTGCGATGACTTTATATCATTGGTGTAAAGACAGAGGAGATGCTTTTATTGAAGGTTAATTTTTTATCTAGTCTTCAAGTTACGGTCTCAGCTAGAGAAAAATGCAGAAATATGCTCTCCTAGAAATGTCGCCACTTCTGCTATTGGTAGGTATGCAGGGGGCCGAGGTGTAGCACTGGTGGTCATAGCCCATTAGTTATATTTGGATTTTTGTTTACTAAAATAAAAAAACCAACCTGTTTTTCATGTATTTCACTATAATGCACATATGTAGTTATCACTATATGGTGTGCATGTATTAATGTGTTTTCTCTTATCCTTGCACTTTCTTTAACCCATTCAATGCTGATTTGTTGACATGAAATTTATTCCCACGCTGAAGCGTTTTTTTTGTTTATTTATATAAAACGAAAACATCCAGCAAAGAACGAAAGTTATCCACGTGTGCCTAGAGCAAAACTAAGATGCTGGAGGAAGTTGCAAGTGTCAGCGCCGACGCTTGGGAACTAGGGAAAGCCGGGAAAAGTAACGGGACCGATGCCTTGAATTCAAGGCATCTGCATTGAGTGTGTTAAAATACCCGCTTACGATAGAATGGATATTTTAACCTGGAAAAATGAAAATTTTGGCCTGGAAAACCTGAAAAAGTACCAGAATTTCATAATTTCTGGTCAGTAGCAACCCTGATTATGAGACGCAACAGCTTGCATAAGAAAATGTTTTTTAAGAAAATCATAGCTGAACACTTCTGCATAATTTGTTAGCAATTTTGAGTACCTAGTTGCGATTTTTTTAATGAGTGATAAATATAGAAAATTTACAATTTTTGTTTTTTGCTACTTTTTTCAATTTCAGCTAATTATGCACCATTTGTAATTCCGGAAGAAAATTTTTAATTTTTCAGCATCAGTATTATTTCCCGTCGAGCTGGCAAAAACATTTGTGTGATGCCAGTATGCATTATGTATAGTTTACTCTAAACTATGATTATGTCCTTGTTCTTAGTGTCATGATCATATTCCTCATAATGATGATTGGAATGTGAATTATTTAATATGCAGTCATGCAATTCTGTAGGAAAATTTTTCGATCATTTATATAAAATTAGTGATTGGAAAATTTGTGAACCATTAATACAAAATAATAAGTGGTTTTTACCTTTTTTCTTAGTCAATTGTTTGGTGAGGATGACCCCGATGAGGATGTTTCACCTGATACTGAAGATCCTGAAGCTGTTGGTATGTATATCTAAGATAAAACTTTGTAGAATCATTCATTTTTCTTTCTTGTCATTATATCACATAATGAAGAATTCAGGTTGTCTTCTAAATACAAACAAATTATGCACATTCTAAGAGTGTGTTCATAACTTGTTCACGAGTCAAAATTTAGCCTTGGCTTCTTATAATTATAGTTATCTCACGGCATAAGGTGTCTGTTTATAAATAACTTAATTTTCTCTATTTAGTGGTGTTATTTTTCCCAATATACTGATGAAAATGAAGTTTGATCGTTTCATCCACTGCAAACAATATCAACTAGCCTTATTCACTATGTTGTCATTTGAAATGCCAGCTCAATGTTGAATTTTATACTTTGACATTATTAGTATGTTATGAAGCTAGCTAACTGATAGTTCATTAGCAGTGGACTTACACTATCATTGTGCTGAAAATGTTAAAAGAAAAACTTTGTACAATTCCACAATATGATGTATTTTACCGATTAATTTCAACGTCTCAGCGTCAATGTCAAGGTATACATACATCTGGCACAGTTCGGGGTCTTTATATACACCGGGAGAGGAGGTGGGAGTTGGGTTTTGGTATTGGGATTGGGCCATTTGCAGGAGGGGAGGAAGGGGGGTTAGGATAGTTGACTGGTGGTGGTGAATGTGGAGTCTGGGTGTTTTGGTCTTTTAGGTTAGGTTTAAACAAGGTGAAACACTTTAAAAGCAGCTGAGAACATTTGAATGCCATTACGTCATTTAGCATCTGAACATTTGGTAGCATTTTATGTCTCATCATTTCTAATTTTTCAAGAGTATCTAGTTTCCAACATTTGTCATGTACATGTAACACTTCTAGGTTAAAATCACAGTTATGGCCCGTTTCTATCAGATGTTTGCAAAGAAGGATTTACAATCATTATATTTTAAACATCATTAATGTTCCTTGATTCTTGTTTTGAATTTTCTTCCAGTCTACCCCACATATACCCTGTCACAATCACTGCATTTGAGCAGGTACACACCACTTTTGTCCTGGATGTCAACACAATCTTTAGAGTTGAAAAGCACTTTCCCAATGGTGAGTGGGGAATAGAAACTCGCATTGTGTTTGTCTTTCAGGATGTGTTTCGATAGTGAGTATGAAATATGTCCATGGAACTGCAACTTGCGCCACTTTTTTTTGTTTTTCCCCCTGGATAACCTGAAGGCTTGTCAAAGACTTGGTTGTATTGCCATTCACTTTTTTGGTGAGAAGTTTCTGTATTAAATGTTCACTGTATCCATTGTTTGTTGCTATAGTCCTTATTGTGTTTAATTCTTCTTTATAATTAGCCTCACTCATGGGGATAGATAGCAGTCTGTGGACCATAGAATTAAGGGCTGCAAGTTTTTGGGGTAAGTGATGCTGGGAATCAGTGGGAATGGTCACGTCGGTAAACGTACTTTTTCTATAGATCGTGAAGTGATGTTTTCCATCTCATCACATCCATATGTGGGGTAGACTGGAAGAAAATTCAAAACAAGAATCAACGAACATAAACGATGTTTAAAATATAATGATTGTAAATCCTTCTTTGCCAAACATCTGATAGAAACGGGCCATAACAGTGATTTTAACCTAGAAGTGTCACATGTACATGACAAATGTTGGAAACTAGATACTCTTGAAAAATTAGAAATTATGAGACATAAAATGCTACCAAATGTTCAGATGCTAAATGACGTAACGGCATTCAAATGTTCCCAGCTGCTTTCAAAGTGTTAAACCTTGTTTAAACCTAACCTAAAAGACCACAACACCCGGACTCCACATTCACCATCACCAGTCAATTATCATAACCCCCCTTCCTCCCCTCCTGCAAATGGCCCAATCCCAATACCAAAACCCAACTCCCACCCACGTAAGTCTTAGCACTCACCCCACCTCAGACGTTGAAATCGATCGGTGAAATACATCATATTGTGGAATTGTACAAAGTTTTTCTTTTAACATGTTCAGTGCAACTAAATTCCACCAAGTATCGCCTGCCTCCATTGATATTACTATCATTGTGCTCTGAAATTAGTGAAGTCATTTAAAATATTAATTAAAAATTTTTCCACTTTTAACCTATATACAGGCTTTTTTTTCATATTGTATAGGCATTTTTCTATGTAATAAAACTTAGTGATACCTATAAAAAAGTAATCAGTAAAAAATTTAAAAACTTGTCAAATGAATGCCAAAAATACAATGATTGGTCACGACTTTGCTGCTGTTTATTCACTAAATTTCTTCAATCTTTTTATAGGAAATCAAAAGAATTTTTACGGCTTAACACTCATGTCAATTTACACTTTTTTTTAACAGTGTTGGCTATTGATTATGTGTACACCTTAATATTCTGGTATGCCAGTCTTTGTTAAGGGTTTTTTAACATAAATGTTTGGTTTCTGGTACAGGTGATGCTGCTCAGAGAGCATTAGACAAAATACAAGAAGAGCAGAAGAAAGATGAAAATGAATCACCATCTGAATCAAAGCCTATTGTGGATCGAAAGTCTACTAGGGAGTGGGCACGTTCCTGTGGCTATGATGTGAAACTTCTCTTTCACAAGTTGTTCCATGATGATATAAAATATCTGCTCTCGCTTCATCACCTCTGGGAGAAGAGGAGGCCACCCATACCACTAACCTGGG
The DNA here is from genome assembly GCA_963573305.1 of Pyrrhosoma nymphula. NCBI lineage: Eukaryota > Metazoa > Arthropoda > Insecta > Odonata > Coenagrionidae > Pyrrhosoma > Pyrrhosoma nymphula. The sequence goes on from OY754335.1 coordinate 52,782,805, forward strand.
AAAATCTTCCAGATGCAGGTAAATGTTCATTGGGAACTGAATTTACTCAAAGTGGTGCTGTTTTGTTTACCATAACTCCTTTAGTGGTGAATAATCTCTGTTCAGAAAACGTGCTGAATGGGAGGGAAGACGAACAAGGAAGTGCTTGGCATGGTGGGTGAGGAGGGACTGCTGGAGGAGATTAGGTGTAGGCAGAGTAGGTGGTTGGATTTGATAATGAAGGTTGAAGGCCATAATAAGTGGTCAGGGAAGAGGAAGAAACAGAAAAGACTTATTGATGGGATGAATAGGGGTAGGGTGTATACTAGGGATGGGCGGTACTAAAAAAAGTACTGGTATTTTTTTGATGAGTATTAAAAGCAATAATACAATCGCCCGGGAATACCGGTATTTATGTTATTCATTAAATATTTTAATTAATTACAAATTAACATATGTTTCACCCTTATTTTCCGTTATTTCAGAAAATTATAGTATCAGTCCAAAAAGATACACAGAAATTTCGATCCATCGGCATTTTTAATGAACATTCATTGGGATATGCATTGGCTATTTAGTAAATACTTTTTATTTTACACTTTATGTTTGCGCTCTTTGCTTTTTGTTAGAATCATTTTAAATCACATGAAGAATGATCGGTATTGTTTTAATGCTGCGGTCAGGTAAAATCCACTGTTTTAGTGATCAATCCTTGCAGTCGCACTTTTTCATATACCTTTTGGGAGCATATTTATGGCATGTGAATTTGAAGTGAGTCCACTTTCTTCACTTCTCTTTTCTAGGTATCACTTGAGCTTTTAATGCCTTTGCTATGCATCTTATTTCATATGTTGACATGTTCCATACGTCTACCAAAATATGTCATATAGGAACCAATACAAATTCCATTCTATGTAGTTTCATCTTTACTAGGATCACTATCCTGCTCTGCATACTGTAATTGTTTATGCGTTATTCCTAAAGTGATCTCTTGCTTTGAAACTTCTCTTACTGCTTGCATAACATTCTTAATTTCATAAAAATCTTTTGAATTATTACAGGAACACATCATAATGTATGCTTTCATATGGCAATGTAATATATTATGTATTACCAACTTGTCATGTTTAATGAAAACTAATTGTGTTGTTTTAATTTTTATTTTTTTCCCGTTTTCATTATCAGTGATACTCACTAAAGAATCTTTAAAGAAGTAAAGAATTTTTGTTTAGTTTTCAAAGTCCCCTTGTTTGACCTATCCCCTCGAAGACCTAATCAGAATAGGAAGGGGGCTGAAACTAGGAGTATCAGTGATGATATGGCACTGGTCGTAGAATTGGTAGTAAAAAAATTTTAACTTGCTTTCACATTTTCCTAGCCATAGCTTTTTGGCAATATTGAAAATTGTTTCTATTCAAAGGTGAAGATCCACTCTCTACACCTATATTTGTTGCATATTTTTAATGAAGGGAACAAACAGACTGAGCGAAACTGTCCTGAAAAACAAGAAGAAAATAAGAATGGTCAGCAGTGATGCTTTCAGCTGAGGTAGTGAGCACCCTTAAAGCTCCCACGAAACCACACGGCCACAATCTGTGGTCAAACATTGCCATTGCAAACTATGTGCGTACACTCATTTTCAGGCAGCCTGATGCAACTGGTTGCATTTGCCTGCTGAGAAGTGGCCTTAATAAGCAATAACTAGGGATAGGAAAATTTCGCGATCGCGAATTTCGCGAATTTAGGGGAAAATGTCCTAGGAGTGGTAGTTAGTTACAACATACTCCATACCTACTGGGGAAATGACTTTTGAACTCGCGAAATGTCGCGAATTGTGCCCCAAAACGCGAATTTTCATTTTTTATGAGAAAATGGTTGGAAGTACATTTCAAACGCAACAAAAACATTAAAATTGCAAGCAAATGTTCTCAATTCGATTTAAACGAACTCGCGTGCAAATATTCCTGAGGTACGCGTAAGTTTGCTGTTCATCGTAGCATAACCAGTGTTACGATAACAATCGCGGGAGGATGACATCGGGTGCTTTCGATTTACGGCGCTAACCGGCAATACACAGCTTCTCACGCCGCGGTGCTTTCTATTTACAATTAGTGGAATAACCATCTATCAGCATCTATGATCGGTGGCTCTCCGCTCCGAGGTGAGTCGAACAAAGGAAAAGCAATATGCGCATTTATTCTAAGTAATCTGCTCCAGCAGGGTTTCTCAAACTTTTCCTGCGATGGAACACTTTGTAAATCCTGAAATTTTAACGGAACACCTTGTGGACTTCCCATATATTAACACGTTCGCGGCGAACGTGAAATTGCCGTTTTTTCCCCTTGGGCGAACGTGAAATTTGCCGTTTTTTTGCCGCGGGCGTCAATTTTCATAAAAATGAAATCGATCCATTAGTGTTTTTCATTAATCTACAATACTTTGGTAAGATTTAAAATGATGAATTTCAACAAATTTTGGAAAACCGATGCGCCAATATCGAGTAATTAATTAATCCCCTTTGGTGTATGAAACCACTGCTTACGCGTAGAATTTTCTTCGAAAAAATGAAATCGTTCAATTAATGTTTTTCATTAATGTACATTTCTTGTATGCGATTTAAAATGATGATTTTCAACAAATTTTAATATCTGATGCGCCAATATCGAGTAATTAATTAATTCCCTTGGGTGTATGCAACCACTGCTTACGCGTTGAATTTTATTCAATATATGTTTATGTTCACCTAAAATACCTTAAAAATATACAAATGAGCAGTGTTTTTAGACATGGAAATTGATGTAGCACGAAAGCATTCAGTGTTACATCGTTTTTAGCAACTGCTTCGAATTATTCGTCCATAGCCTTCACTAAACCCTTCCTCTTTCGCTACGATGCCTTCTTTGGTTTTATGGCTTTGAGAACAAAATGCAGCGGTAGGACAACTTAGTCTTATCTATGAAAGGACTAAACTGTCCTCCTGCTGCCATTGGTAAAGGGTCTAAGGTGCATACTTGCAGACGGTCATGAAAACGATTATCCCAAGCACCCACCAGGAAAACCTCTACCCTTGTGACGCTGGTGACCACTGGTGACCGACACGACGGCTCAGTCCAGGGATTATGCCAGGGTTGCCTTTTCTTGGGATTTCCTAGAGGCTGGCGACCGGCCTCTCCGCACGTGTCCCACCCTTAGCGTAGACCTAGTGTTGGGCCATTTCCGTCAAATGACTGACTGTTTATTTTCCAGTGACAACTGTTAAGTATCCTAGTTTTATTCCTGGTTTCTGTGCTTTTAAGTGATTTTGACGAGTTATTGAGATGCCGAATTCAAAATTAAGCGCAAGGGACCGGGCTTTCTAGTATAAAAAAGATGGATTTTATTGTATCGATAAAAGTATGGTCATGTACATATTCTACAATTGTCAGGTTGCTTGGGAAAGACTCAATTGGAAAAATTTAAAATCTTCGAAGAATGTAACTGCAGCAAACTTTCACAAGGATGGAAATTCTCTAAAGTTACATGTCAATACACGAAATGTATTAAATTTAATTTTTAATTTAGTGCCACTTTTCCAAGTTCCGCCACCGAGGTGATTGTCTTCAGTCATAACATGGCTAGAAGGGAAAGTGTCGCATAATAGCCCAGATCATATTGGGTTAAACTATAGTATAAGTGACCCTTTTCTAGACTTACAATTAGAAATAATCGGTATTTTATGTATCTATATACAAATTTGTGGTCACTGTGAAAACACCGAAATGTCTTGTTGAAAGTACCGAATTCCTAATTTCAAAGTACCGCTTTTCTCACTCTCAAACCACCAAAAAATTCCTATCCCTAGCAATAACCCATATTTTCATGGAGCCACATCGAAAAACAGGACTTTATGATGATGAAAAACAAAGGATTTCATGAGTGAATTCCTGCATGAAATCGAATGACATCTGTCCAATGACTGGTCATTGCCTACTCTTTGTCACCTTACTGCAAGTAGTATTGCATTCTTTTCCTAAACAGAAATTTTATCCATTTTAACACACCCTGGATTGCGAAGTCACTAAAAATATGAATCTCTTATGTTAGCCAGTACGTGTTGATAGTGTGAATCCATTGCCCGCGGCTCAAAATAGGACTTAACACCCCTATTCTGCAGTCCAACACTGGAACTGCTGCTAAGAGGCTGCTTAGGTTTGTGTGTGTAGCCATGACCACTGGCCGCATATGTGTGGGTGAGCATGTCAAAGAGGAAAATATTACTGTTCCATATTCTCCTAATTGGTTATTTCAGTTCCAGGCAGTAGTAGGTCTGAGATGTCAACTGGGCTGAAGGACCAGAGAATATGGAGCATAGCTGAATGTGCTGATGTTTTCGGTGATTCGGTCAACAACTTGAAAAAGCAACTTGAGGTTTGTATGGTTATATGAAGCATGTATATTTGTACTAATACAATTTTATGTGCATGAATGGATTAGAAATGACTACTCTGTATGCATTGTGAACACCATTACTACACATAGGGCTCTTGGTGCAAAAATGAGGAAGGTATGAAGTAATTTGAAACCATCTAGAGGAAAACAAAAGAGAAGCATTCTTTGATTTCCCACACTGGCCAGCGCCAACAGTTCAACAGCTAAGACTACTATCATCTTTAGATTGTAATGTATTCGCCAGGTAAACCTGAGATATGTTAAACAATGATAATTTAATTTTTATTTTGTTGATGGTGTAAAATTTCCTGCTCTAGATGCTGCTTTTCATTTATCTGGTTAATCTGTTTGGTTGCAGAAATAGGACAGGGATACCTGTTTTAGACACTGTTCCTGAAAAATAGTCTCATCCCTAAAAGCTTGGTACCAAGTGTTCTCATTGCATCATGATTAATTTCCACGGAGTCACGCCTGAACTCACCGAGTTGGTTATCCATACTGATTTTATTTTCTACCAATCACGTTTTATCACATTGCGACATCTTCAGATGAAGTAAATTCCACAAAGTTATGCCTCAAACAATTAACCTTATTTTATTTTCGTTTTAAGCCTCGTTCACAACAACTTAACTTTGCTTAACTCGGTGCAACTTAGGAGTTGAGACCTTGAGAACAGTATCTGCTAGTTCACAATGACTTAGAGTGGCGTATCTTGACTTGGTGTAACTTTGAGTTAGCCCAGCTCAACTTTCTCTTAATTCCAGCCATTAGCAAGGCCTGCGGCTCTATTGATATCCGGGAATCTCGTACTCCCGCTATCGATAGGCATCATCAATCGATTGTATGATTAACTTTGGAAGTGGTTTGCTGTGATTGGTTAAAAATTTGACACATTGGTTTGCGGTCGTGCTGAGTTAATCCAAGTTACGCTGAGTTAACTTGTGAACGAGGCTTCCCATACTTCACCGTGATGACTATTATACAAGACCACATTGAGATAGAGAGAGAAGATTTTTATAGTTTTACCATGAAGTCGTGCCATCATCAGAAAATTAGTATGTAGTAAGTCGGAGTAAGGAAAGAAAATAACTAGGTATGTACAATTTCAACCTGTGATCATTTGATTACGGAAATCCATCGGCGAATCAACAAATAAAAGCAGAATGCCATCCGTACCTGATACATGCCTGATAGCGGTGGTCGTCTCATCTGCTTTCTTTGCAGTAGCTGTGGGCTGGGACGATTATTGGATTAAATTTCATTGTTTCCATAAAAGTAACCTGAAGCCAATAATTACACTTTTCTAGTCTCTCAAATGCCTCTTTCAATCTACTCAGTTAGTGAGTTAACTCTATTAGCGTGGATCTTTGCATAGAGGCACCACCCCTTTGGTCCTTCCAATCTTTCCTGAGAGAGCAATAAACATTCTGAACCAAAGGAAGCCCCTTCCATCACCCTTGCTTGAGGAAAGGCCCTAAACTGCCAAAAAGTGACAATGGAAGGAGGCAGCAGCTTCTTATTCCACTGGGAGTGAAGAAGCAGCATTGTGGTCGGTGGAGCTGTTTCCGCACATTTTGTGGATTTGTGGAAGCGGCCCATACATGTGAAAACTTACATGATATCTCGTTCACAGCAGCTAGGAAGCACGGAAACGAAATGCCCACTTCTGTGGTTTACATCCCCCTTGCTCGTTTCGTTTTTTATTAGTTTCCTCCTCGCATTAGTTAGAGTTTTAAGCTTACAATAGGTTGATCCTAAATATATTGCATTTAGATTTTCTTTGTCTGGGACTCCTTGCGGTATCAAAATTCCTATTACTTTCAAAATGTCATAATTAATTCGGCACTTTTTACTGGACATTGGTTCAATTTTCTTTACTTCGGCATAAAATATTTGCTGCCTAGGTAATTAAGTTAGGAAAAAAGCCACAAAACGCATTGTAGGAAGTGCTATTACGAATGTTTTTTTCTATATATCTCGCATGAGAAAAATTTGACCTATGGCAAATGGAAAACACAGTAGTGGCGGTGAAGCAAGAGGGTGACTACTTGAACCTGATACAACCACTAATCTAAGATCAGCCAGCTCAAGTCATTCATATATGGTATGGTATAGTGAACACATAATATACACGTATTTGAAGTTCTGCATTGGATAATAAAATGACCGAATTCACAAGAAGGATGAGATGAGTGTGAAAGGTTCATTTTTCAATCTGCACGTCCTTCTTCCTGAGCCTTGAATTATCACGAACTTATTTGCTAAAATAATGTGAAATTCAAAGCTCATCATTTTAAAATTAAAAAATTGTTCGCGCAAAAATATATCGCCCATAGAAAATGTTTTCCCATAATGCTTTGCAAGGACATTTGTGTGCTCAAATTCGAGCCTGACATTATTGGTTACTTCAGAGCAAAATTGAGTGATCTAGTTTCGATCCAGAATATATTACACCATTTCAAATATAATATAGATTGTGATATCACAAGGACTTCCAGATAGTGAAAATGCGTCAAACATTTGAAAAAAATTTACGTTAATGAATACGCGTATATATTAATATGCTCATAAGAAACGAAAGGAACTCCGGGAATTGAGACCTAAGATAGGCTTTTGTTTTCCGTGGCTGCTTGCATCTGTCGTGTGCGAGGGATCTTGGTGCGTCTGAACTTTGCAGATTTCCCTTTTCTTCTTACTCACACATCACAAGAAACCAAACCCCCCCTCGGAAATAATCCTTTTCGCTGGTCAAAATTTTCCTTCCGTGGGTGGTTCAACTCGCCCAGCTATGGGGAGGAAGGGCTGCTTGGAGAGGTTATTGCTACCCCTCTCAGGGGGACGTGGTTCGGCCACGTTCCCACATCGTCGTAAACTCGGGACTTAGAAACTTTCGGCGGTACGACTTTTTTGAACAGAACTCTATATACAAATATTACAAACTGACGTGACTGGAATTACAATTACTAATCACGCCCCATTCGTCGTCAATCATTTGGTACAGTAGAGTGTCGATTATCCATCCGGTGGATTATCCGTGCATCATCCCGCAGCAACCCCCTCCCCTACTCTCTCTTTCCGTCCCCTCCTCTCCCTCCCCATCTCTTCCTTTCCGTCCTCCTCAGCGATCTGTTCAATCATGCAGATGAGTGTTGCATTACCCTGAGCCTTCTGAATCACTGCTCTGTGTTCATGCGATTTGGGCTCCCATGGGCGTTTTATGTTTGCCAAGTTTTTTCAGTAGGTAATACAACTGGTTGAAAATGTCTAACTCTTCAAAAAATAGAAAGCACGCCGTATTAGACATTTCAGAGAAGCTGAAGATTATTGAAAGGGCATCCAAGGGAGACCCAGTGGGTAATATAGCTGCAGACTCAGGTGTTGGCATCACCACAGTGTGATATGGCCTCGGTGGCGGCGGGGTAACGTCCTCGCCTGCTAACCCAAAGGTCGCGGGTTCGAATCCCGCCTGGGGAGGATTTTTCACTTCCCAGGACATGGTTGTTTGTGCTTGTCCGTTGTTGATTGTTGAAATACCCCGATGTAAAGGCAATATGTGCTGTTTTTGGTGGTGATATAAAATAAATAAATAAAATAAATAAATAAATATATTGAAAAACCAAGCCATATTATTGGACTATGCTTCAAAATCGGAAGAATTCATTGGTAAGCATGCCACTGCTAGCATAGAGGAGGTAAGCATCATCTGTCCAGGCATCCTCGTTTTCATCAAGAGAGGACTGAGTAAGCAGAACTCGCCTCAGACTAGACATGTGATGCTTGCTTGGGGTGGAGGGATCGGACTTCGAGACATGCAGGTGGTCGGAAAACCTGGGTGACTCCAGCCCGTGTGTTTATCGGCCATGCCCATGTTCGCACCCACCCGAGTGGCTAAGATGCCCATGCGTGCCCGTTCGTGCGGTCACCCATCCTCCAGCCAGGCGCCCGCCTTGCACAGTGAACTTACAAGAGAAGGGAAGGGGTATCCTTTGGAAAAAGGTCTGCGTAGCTGGCCTCAGGAAAACAGTGGTTTCTGCAATTTGGAAGACAGTCGCTCGTCCACTCACTGAAGGATCGGCCCAAGATCGGTACGCACCCCTTCCCCTTATGCCCTTTCCACAGCTTGGAAGGGGGAGAGGGAAGAGAGTGTGTCTCTCGCACATAGTCGGGGGAGGGTAGTTTGGATTTCCAACCGCCTGCAGGTCTCTATGGACTTCCAGGAGCTGTCATCATACAAGTGTGCATCAGCTACCTTGGCTCGAGTTAGAATACATGATTTTAAGTTAAAATTCAGAAGTTAAAATACGTGATTTGGCAGGGTGTCCGGCGACCTGGAAAACCTTGAAAACCGGGAAAACTCAGGGAAATATTTTGTTCTGGAAAACTCAGGGAATACTCAGGGAATTTTTGTATTTTTCCGAAAAACCCTGGAAAATGCATGGCAGCCGATTTCCATCAAGGCAGAGAGAGAGGTTTAACCTGCGCCTTTGCTTGCATTATACTCGGCTCAGCGTAGTCTTGCGCTCCCTGTTCATTTAAAACTCTTTTCATAGCTGTGCGCCCGCTCACAGCTTGTGCTTCGTCATCCCACACCACTCTCCCTATGCGCAGTCTAGGGGGCCGATTGCATAACAAGGCAAATTCCACACGGAATAATTCCCATGTAAAATGGCCGCCGTACGAATGGAATTCTTGGTGTGGCCAAATTTACGAGAAATCTAAACGTCTGAGCATGCGCAGTGGCATTTCCCGCATTATACGAAAACCATTCGGCCGGCAACCTAAATGGATAATTGGGTATTGTTATATATGTAATTGATAATCCTTTCCAAATAATCTCCACCCTCCTCGTTTTAATGTTTGCAGAAATGTTTTTGAAGGAGCGGAAATACATTTTGCGGTCACTGCGTATGGAAATCACGGCCCTCGGGTTCGTAGTCGACAGGGCCACTGTACAGGGGCAATCCAACCTAATTTAAATTCGTGTATTGTCCAAAAAATACAATTTTGTTTTACATAATTAAATGCTTTTGGGCGTTAGATCTGTACCTATCACAAAGCAATTAATTCACAGTTTCCGAAATGTTCATGTAAAGTACAGTGAAGCCTTTTGGGAGAAGAGGAAAGGTACCAAGGCCGCAAGAGAAAAAGAATAAGAAAGAGGTACATACTGCAAAAGTTTCAAGAGCTGCAAACCAAAATAACGTAATTTCTTGAAAAGCCGAGAAATTTGTTGCTGAAATTGAATCGGAAATGCACTCATTGAAAATAGTCACACCAGTTTCTTTTATTTACATGTTCTTTATCAAACTAGTCTGAATCTACTTTATTGTGTTCAAATTGCTCCTGACTCAGAATTTTGTTGTCAGTTAACCGTTTTTGTTAATTTGTTGGTTGAAATAAAACCCGTAATACTCCACATTCCTTGTATACTCTTACGTTTTTAACTCAAAGTAGGGACCGAAATTTTTCGTTTTTTCATGTTTGCAAAATTATGCCAATTTTATTAGAAATTCATTAAAAATATGTTAGAAACAAAGTGCATCAAGACCTTGGAAAATGCAAAACATTTGCCTGGAAAACCTGGAAAACTCAGGGAAAAAATAAATTGAGATTCACCGGACACCCTGTTTGGCCAATCTCAGATTCTTCACAATGAGTGTAACACATTGCGATCATGAATTTAAATTCTTACTCACCGACTTAAATCATTTGCATAGCGAAACTATGAGGTGATAGTTGTTTAACGATCTTTTATGGTATAAAGTTTATGATATAAAGGCATTTTTTACAGTGCTTTCACTAATAACGATCAAAAATAGTTTTAAAACGTTGCCCAAGAACACAAATTTTAGGGGAGGAAAATAACTTTTTCTACGTTTTCTTCAAAAGGTTTGATATTACGAAACTTGATAATATGAGTTGCTGATTTTTCGGTCCTGCTGACTTCATATTATTGAGTTTCTACTGTACTGCTCTTCAAATTGAAATATAATCTGGAGAACTGTACATTTTTTGTCTTTCATTAGCATTATTTATGTACTTCAAGGGGTCTAACTAAGTTAGGCAAGAAGCTGAAGAAATTATTGAGTTCAGAAAAACTTATATTAAATTGCTTACCTAAGGAAGTTTTTATGTTTATTATATATGCTTATTAAATATGCTTATTGTTAACTTTTTTGGGGTGTTACTTTTTAATAATTGTCATTTACTGCTGTAAATCACTGCTTCTGTTGCACAGGTGACAGCATTGTTTATTTATATTGCTTACAAAAAGAATTTATATTTCAGAAAGAGGGTGAGAATGGGGTCCTAATCTGGGACAAAGATGATGATGTGGCCATGGACTTCGTCACAGCTTGTTCAAATATTCGATCTCATATTTTTGGAATCTCTCAGACTTGCCGTTTTGATGTCAAATGTAAGTACATATTGGTTGCATTATCATACATGTATCTTGATCAAATCTAGGGAGGAAATTTCATGTTATCTCTTTGCCTCTTTCTTTATCTTCAACAGCCATGGCTGGGAACATAATTCCAGCAATTGCTACTAGTAATGCAATAATTGCTGGTGTTATAGTATTACATGCTTTGAAAATTTTACGAGACAAAATTGAAGACTGCAAATCGGTAAGTAGACATTGATACCTTTTAATGCATGCATTCACCTTTGTCTGTAAGACAGTGGTAAACTACTAGACCTATCTTAAAGTGAGCATCCTTTACATTTCATCCTTCTCTTATTGGTGAACAGTCTTATAAAGTGGTTGGCATTGGGCATCACTTATTGTTAGTGGAAGCACTTTTATAGCAATATTAAACTTCTTGTTTTTTCTTTTAATTTTGTATGGAAAACCCAGTGTTCATTAATAGTAATTTGTTGAATTATTTGCATCTAGCATTATTTGCTATTAGGAATAATTGCTGTTAATGCATGTTTACATAGTTATAAATGTTAGAATGATTATTATAAAAACGATAATGTGAATTTAGAAAGTTAAAGCTGAAATTCTTCAAAGATTTCATAAATTTTTTTGGAAGGTTCAGTCTGGAGTAGTTCTGTTACTCTTTCTTTCTCTGTAGTTAAGGAAGATTAGTTATTTTTTGTACATATGTTTATGGTTATACCATTTACTATTTTTGAATAGCAAGGTACTGTATCTAATACTACCCACAGTGGTAAATAGGGGTGGAACTGTCCGACTTTTTAGTTTCGGGTCAGGTATTTTTTTTTGACCCTCGGGTCGGGTCGAATTCTACAATTTAATTCTTATTTTTCTCCAAAAAAATCATGCAGAAATCCATAAAAATATTATATTTATGAAGGTCTATTATAGGAAACTTGTAACCAAAATGGGCCTATATGGCGTATTACTGCAAAAGTGTAGAAACTCAACATAAAAATTGAAATGTGTACAAACAGTGGATTCAGTAATCAACTTACCGCTTAATTAACACTACTTAATACAAGAGTAAGCTATAAATAATAGAACAAAATAAATGTTTTTGCTGTTCTTTATTTCCAACTCAGTTCACTAACTGGCCCATGAAAGATGTATGTTAAGTATTCTAATTTAATTTTCTGCAAAAATTCTTAGAAATTATCTGATATAAAAATCCTAACAATATGTATTCTTCTTTTAAGTTGTTTTTATTTATGCTTAATTTAACTGTAGGACTATGGCGAAAATGTTCAACAATGCTCTTGCATTTTTGCACAAATTTTCAAAACCAATATACTCCTTCTTAGTGTCTTTAATCATCAGATTAAGGTATGTGCTAAACAGAAGAGTTGGGTGACTTCTGGCATCAGATTTAATGCTGACCGCATATTTGCAGCATTGTCTGTAACACAGTCAGTAGTTTCAAATTTTCAAATAAACTCGATTGAATCAACAATTTCTTCAGTTCCTGGTTGATAACTTAACCTGTGTGGGACTCTGTTACAACCATACATCCCAAGCAACAAGATGCTAGTGTTACATCTTTAGCTACATAATGTGCAGTTACTGCCAGATATGATATGGTATTGATTGACGTCCACGTGTCAGTAGTGATTGATAGTGACTTTAATGTAGGTTTTTCGTAGTCTAATCTAATCGTTTCGTTAATCTAATTTTAGCAACTGTTTTCTGGAATAGTTCAGGAACAAGTGCTCTAGAGAATGTTATGGCAGAAGGCAAACTGATTTTACTGTCAGCAATTTCCAACTTTTTGATTGTAGTGATTTGAAAAATGCCCGACCTGAAGGTCGGGTCAGGACGATGACTTGAGTATTTCGGGGCCCCATCGATCCCTAGTGGTAAACAAAGCATTGATGATTTCACAAAGTCCTGTTTTCATTATGTCCAGGGTATTCAAAGGTACATTAACCTGTTTTACTGATTACACTGCGTTGCACTACTCTCTCCAACCTACAAAATGGGTTTCATTCAAATCTCCTCCGGGCTTGAAGGGTTAATATTTGCAAATCTGAAAGTGTAATATAAAAGTTGGAGTGGGATAAAACTTTTTTTTTCTTCATATTCTTAAGAATAAACACATGGATTCTTATGCACCTCATAATCTCTGTTTCTAGCATCTGAACCAATTTTATATTTCCAGGTGTATCTCCGTTTGCAGCCTAATCCAAGGAATAGAGTGTTGGTGTCTGAGCAGGTTCTAAACAAGCCAAATGAAAAATGCTACATTTGTTCCCCCAAACACACAGTAAGCTTTCTATTTTATTTTTTGTACAGTATTCAATGCTAGATGTTTTAACCATAGAGTAAAGGAGAAAATAGATGGCATCATGTGATATGATAGCTCAGGGAAATATTAAAGTGGAATTCCCATGGTGCATGTACCTTTGGGTAATTTAAAAAAAACAGGCTTCAGTTTCCTGCGCCAAGACTCCATCTACCTTTTTCTTTAATCTATGGATTTAACCAATGCATTCAGGTTTAATAACTGTGACTATAATTTTCACTTCTTTAAATAATTTTACTAAGAACCACGAATCCCACTTTTTTTGTGTTATTTCTCAGGTGACTTTGTGTGTTGATGTGAACAAATTGACAGTTGGTGCTTTTGAAGAGATGGTTCTAAAAAAAGGTTTGCACATGGTGGCACCTGATATGATGATACATGGGAAGGACTCAGTTCTCATCTCAAGTGAAGATGAAGAATTGAATGAAAATAAATCAAAAACCTTGGTGGTATGTATTTTTTTCTGAGTTTTCTCCATTACCTTTGCAAGTAATTTAGGGACCTCCCATAAATTTCTTATGCATGCATGAGACCACCAAAGCATATGCATGAAATCTTTCACAGTATTTTAATGATATTTGTTGAAAGAATTGCACCAGTGATGACAAGTACAATAATTTGATTCCATCATGAATGAGTTTCAAGAATGAATGCATGGAAATCGTTTCCTTACTTCAATTCATATTTTTGCAAATTCTGTATTCGCAAATCAAATCACCGATGGCGGTGCTGATGTCACATCCAAGATGGCCACTCAACGGATGTTGTTGTTGGGATTTGCGTAACGCTGGTGCATACCTATATTTCCTCATTTTCGAACGAGTTTCAGGAAGTTAAACATCATGAGTACCATTTACACCTTTCAAATGGTGAAATATTGAGGTACATGGGCGGTCATGGTGACTCGAGATGCGTACTCGAAGGGAATGCGTATTAAATGCAGGACTTGTTGTTGTTGTCGGATTCCGGGAAAAAGAGGAAAAATGAATTTCTATATTTTCCCTAGTCCTTCAAACCAGTGGACTCACCAAAATCAGTGGTGAGTTGCGATTTGGAGACTCTGTGAACGTAAAAATATTCACTTGTACATGTAAAGCCAGGTTATCTGGACGGTGTAAGCACATCGGCGCCGTACTGCCGTATTTAAATAGGTGAGGGATCACTTAAGTGTTGTAGGTTTTCTTGAGTATTTTCGTTCAACTTCTCTTATCTGAAATGTTTTCATGTTTGCGTTATTTATTTCTTTGGTGTTACCTCTCGTCAGAAATGACATAAATGAGCTGGAAGAACTTTCTTCAACAGACGTAAAGTGCCTGTGGTCCGGTGACAAGAAGGCAGTACCTACTCCTGATCTAATGATTTCTTTGACAAATTTGATACCAATTGTGCACTTGCAAAAGAACATTTTAACTAATATCCCTCATTGGATGAGTAAGAGGAAGAGCAAGTGATTAAATCTTTGAAAGCAGGCATATCAGTTGATTTTCTATATATTGCATGAAATAGAAGAGCATTACCACCTAGGCAAGCACAAAGGCTCTATTTTGAATACGAGATATTTTGTAATTCTGGATAAAATTATGGTAATTATGTGGTGTCACAGATAAAATGCTAAGAAAATTCCATGAAGTCATATGGGAGACAACAGATTACATTGAGGATTTATGCTTTCAGAAATTGATAAAAATTAGATGATTTCCTTAAAAATAGAGGATGATTAAGCCAGATATAATGAGATTCGCATAGTTTTAATTAGGAAGCCCTTATCTACCATTATGTCATCAAAATGTGATTCAATTTTACCATCAGCCCACGTTTTTAAAATATAATCTTATCAGAGGCTCTACCACCATAGGTGTCACTAATAAACCTTATTAGCCCACCAGGGGTAAACCCAACCATAAATTTAGTAGTATGCCCTCCTTTGTAGTAGGAATGGCTTAGGATCTTGCACTTTCAGCACGTATATTTAGCCATTCGGATTTCAGTGCAGAAAAGGACAACCCGAACCCTTCTAAAATTTTCAAAACATCTTGGCATATGCTTTGAACTCCATTTATTAATGTCATTGACACTTCCAGCAAGCGTATGACATTCACTGGGATTAATTCTTTTTTGAAACTACAAACTATTTTGGTACCCGATCTCACCATAAATTCCAACAAATCTTTTCATTTTCAGTTCCACTCTCTATAGACACCTTATAACTTCTCGTTCATGTAAGAATCCAGTCTCATATTGCTTATGAAATATTATTCTGGGGAAACAAAAGTCTCTTCTGGAAAGATGTTCTCATTGCAATAAGTCATGCTTGACCTCCCTTTCCGCACCCCTGGCAGATCCTTTTTCCAAAACTATTCCATCCTCACACTTCCATCCTTATACATTCTAAACTGCGCCTTGTTTGTCAAACAAAACCCTCATATCTTCCTCTCTTACCTTGACATAAACCCCTATCACAATTGCAATAGTGTAAACATTCATTTATCACAAAATTCAACGTCTGTATCGCAGTATGCCCCTCGTAATGCAGCAGTAATCTACAATCAATTACCTTCCGATATAAAATCCATAACATCTCTAATTGTAAGAAACATTTGAAGCTACTGTTACTAAACGAAGCAGATTACTGCATTAAGGAATGTTAGTAATAACTGTAACAATGGTAAAATATAATTTGATATCTTTTTCCTTCATAGCCATGTTATATCTTTGTTTATGTTTATCAATTATTTTCTGTTTTCATATCTGACGATTCCCTTGTTCCCTGATAGCCGACAGAAATGAAATTACTATATTTTTATTAAACCAATAATAGATAAACCAATTGGAATTTATGTTCCCCACTCCCACAAAATCTGGATTCGTCCGAATACGGTAAAAAAACTTGCGCTCGACTTTTCAGCTATCAACATCATAAATAATTCATTTCCTGAAAATGCATTTGGTTTTAATTTGGTGGATGACACTAAATGATGCGATTTTTTATTAAGTTTCCATTACTATTTCATAAAAGCAAGAATTGTATGAAACAAAGTCTTAACTTTCATAACTTATCACTCAGCCAACCAAATTGTGCATAAATGCTTTACGCATTGCGCATAAGGGCTTTAATCCAAGATCTTATTCGGTCACATTTCTCCCTAATTTTTAACTTGTTTGTTACGTAAACAAACTCCCCTTCCGAAGGAAAGGCATGGAAACTCTTAAGTGGAGTTACGATTTTCCACAGACGAGCACTGGGGTACAGAGTGGTTACTTTTCGAAGTAGTCTTTCTTGGGGAAAACTTTGCATGTTCGCCCTCCATGTCGTCTCACCGTCAACGTGAGCAAAACCCACACGAGGTGGACCACACACAGTAATGGGTGATACATTTAATTAAATGATATGTGATTTTAAATGAAATGCTGGAGCAGGGGTGATACGAAAATTATGGGGGAAAAGGCAGCGTGAGAGGCAAGAAAAAGTACGGGTGAGCGGTGGAAATGATAAGGCCAAGGGGATGGAAGTAGGGAAAAACAAATAAAAAGGAAAGGTTGAAGACGTGAATGTGATGGGTGAAATGAAAAAATGATATGATTAGTCCTGAAAAGAAGTGATAAAGGATGAAGAGAGAGTACACTTTGAACACAAATCAGTTTGACATCTTTCAACCACGAGACCGCGCAGGAATCAAAGCCAGAAGTGAGCTAGACGAGCCATAGCTAACATCGTTCCAATGTTTCGCACTTTCCCCTGTAGTTGACGTCTTCCTAGGCTGGAATGGTGAATACATACAAAAGGCAGCATATTTTTATTGTCACGGAGTCAAATTATTGAAAGAGGGTATGTCTCTCTTGGAATGTGTTCTTTTGGCTATTCAAAACACTAATTCCTGGAAATTCACCTGAAAAAAATATTATTTGTAAAGGGATTAAATTTCCACACACCTGTGTTTCATCATGCGATCATGTGAGTGTCTACATGCAAAGTTCCTTCTAATATTTCACAGAGAATTATGTATTTTCTATTCACTTTGAAGGAATCTTACCTATGGTTTGACCCAGGCAACTTCTTTCTAGCTCAAAATTTTCATTGAAGATAGCTTCATGATTCCAAGGAAAGGTTTTCTTGCTCTAATAAACCTCTTTTCTTATAGGAATGTGGAGTAACTGATGGAACTATACTTGATTGTGATGACTTCCTCCAGAATTATGACCTTAGCATTACTATTTGTCATAGGTGAGCCCATTTCAGCTTCTAAGTACCTAACTTATGCTAAGTAAATAATGTGTTTCTATGTTATTGATTTCTTCAATTGAAATTGGAGCTTTGTCGATGCTGTTCAGTGATTTAAAAATCTTATTACACGTATTATGAGGATTACCTACTTTTGATGCATATCACTTCATGTTATAAGAATGGCATGTTGTCTTCAGGGAAATGGGGCGTGATGAACCAGAGTTTGTTATAACAAGTGATCCAGATGTGCTGAAGCCTAAGGAGGACAATTCCAGTAAAAAGCCAGGTGAGTGCCCTATTGAAAATGCCCTATAGGAATTTTTTTTTCCCACAGTAATTTGACAATGGGAACTCGAAATTTTCCTATAGGAAATTTTTTCCTATAGGAAATAATTTTCCTATAGGAAATAATTTTCCTGTTGGAAATTTCCTATAGGAAACAATTTTCCTATAGGAAATAATTTTCCCATTGGAAAATAGTCTCAGATACATAACCTTAAAAAAAAACGCCACCGTTAGGATTAGATCGGGGAACCTTCAGTGCATGAGTCGCCGACTCTGACCACTACACCAACTGACTGATTTGAAGAGTGAGCGATCTCATAAGTATAACTTTGGTATTAGTTGAGAGAGGATTGATTTTTTTAATCCTTTCTCAACTAATGCTCTCTCAACTAATTTTAATGATTGATAGAAGAGAGAGGATGAGTTTTTTTAATTTCGAAAGAGGATTGCTGCACACCTACAGAGTCATAAGGCCGTTTAACTCGGGCATGAAATTGCACAACTTCAAACTGCATTTTTTCTCAATCGGGCGTGCAATCATTTTCGAATTAGAGCAGAAGCTATTTTGCTACCTCGCGTTCATGCATTCACGCATGCGTTCTTGCAATTCATGGCTTACCGTGTTTACACGATGCATTTACCCGCGCAAGTACGTGGCTGGACAGATGCGTGAACACATTCACCAAATTAGAACGAGCTATTTTCTGTCCACGCATTTGCGCAATTTGGAGTGTTTACACGGTGAAAATTTGATGGTGATTGTATTCACGCATCTACCCGCGCGGGTAAAGCATCGTGTAAATACGACACCATGCAATTTGAAATTCACGTTCGTACTTACATCAGATTGTACGTGCCCCGTGTAAAACGCCGGACTATGGCAAAGGGAGAAGAACTTCATGTGTTATGCCAGATATAGTTTGCGTTACACTGGAATTGGAATGGAACTGACTATGTGAGTTCCATACCGGTGAACCATTTTTTAATGAATTTCTAACTTTTTCTTAAAAATTTTTTATTGACAATAATATATGTTTTAATTATAAATGAAATATTGTAAAAACTTGTCTTGTATGGCGATGTATGCATTATATTTGTGAGAATGCAGAACCATTGATAAAATGAAATGTTTTCTTTTTTTAATTTCGAATTAATTAGAATTTTTCGCACTATGGGAAACATTCTTAATGTACCTATAATAAATATTTGTTCTATAGAAATATTGCTAATTCCTATAGGAAACCTTTTTCCATTGTCAAATATTCATGCTATAGGAAAATTTCTTATAACTAGAGGGTTATTTTCTCATTCCTATAGGAAAATAGTCGTGCTATAGGAAATTTCTCGTTCCTATAGGAAAATATTCGTCCAATAGGAATATTTCTCGTTCCTATAGGAAAATATTCGTCCTATAGGGAAATTTCTCGTTCCTATAGGAAATTTCTCGTTCCTATAGGAAAATATTCGTCCTATAGGAAAATTCCTCGTTCCTATAGGAAAATATTCGTCCTTTAGGAAAATTTCTCATTCATATAGGAAAAAATTTTTGTTCCTATTGGAAATGTCTTGTTCCTATAGGAAAATATTCGTCCTATAGGAAAATTCCTCGTTCCTATAGGAAAATATTCGTCCTATAGGAAAAAATTTTTGTTCCTATTGGAAATGTCTTGTTCCTATAGGAAAATATTCGTCCTATAGGAAAATTCCTCGTTCCTATAGGAAAATATTCGTCCTATAGGAAAATTTCTCATTCCTATAGGAAAAATTTTTTGTTCCTATTGGAAATGTCTTGTTCCTATAGGAAAATATTCGTCCTATAGGAAAATTCCTCGTTCCTATAGGAAAATATTCGTCCTATAGGAAAATTTATCATTCCTATAGGAAAATTTCTCGTTCCTATAGGAAACTTTCTTGTACCTATAGGAAATTTATTGTTCCTATAGGAAGCTTCATCGTTCCTGTAGGAAACTGTAATTCCTATAGGAATTCACATAATTCCTATAGGAAACCAGTGGGGCATTTTCAATAGGGTGGAATAGAGAGCTTTAGATGTATTTTTTGTTTTACATTTCAAAGTATTACAGTAAAACCCCGCTTTTACGTCCCCGGAATTTACGTTTTCCCGTGATTTACAACATTTTCTCCCGGTCCCAAAAATGTTTGCATCATTATAATGTATTTTCATCCCGCTATTTACACTTTCAAAACCCGCCATTTACGACATTGAAGGCAAGAAAGCTGGCGCACTTCAACTGGCGACCCTTCGAGCGTGATTAATGTTAAATATGGATAAAATACATGCTTAAACATGATGGATGAATGATGATTTATTTGGTTTCCTTTAAAAACACAATTATTCATTTGATGGTAGCACATTACATCGATAGCATTGCTGAAAAGTATATATGCCGGATATTGTAATGCCTTCGATCGGGATTCTCGAATTGGTACTAAGGAGCCATACCAGATAGAATTCTCTTCCCTGGCCGTACTAGCTGTTTAAACAGTACATTTAAATTGTAGCGGATGCCATAAATATATTTAATTAGATATTATTTGGCCAACTATCGCTGTCATTGTGGCGAAAAGTTAAAACTTATGTTAACTCTTGTTCTCATACTTCGCAGCGATCTTTTTCTTATTTCTCGTAACTCCCGCGCTAATGCCGTTCATCTTATGTTCTTAGCTTTTTAGTTACTTCACCTTTAGTTTTATTTAATGTGCAATTACTTACGGCAATCGTGAGGAAACGTATTTTAAAATGGAAAACAAGCGTGTGAGATAATCGCTATCATTGGAAGAAAAAAATCAACATTTTGCAAAGGGAATTGACTCTAATATGGGCCCTCGCGTGTCCCTGACCGAAGAACTTGATATACCAGTGTAACTAGTCCTTAAAGTACATGAGCAAGGATACTTCGAATAATAAACACTAGACCTTAACGTGACTTTTGTTACTCCATTTATTGCACATGGCTGACTCGATTGCTGACAGGTCTACCAACATACAATTCTACATCGGCATTGACAGGTCTACCATTACAATCCTACAACCAGGTTCAACGTGGAACACAACTGTAAAAACCCGTAAATGTATAGAGAAAAGAGCTAAGGACTGCGGCCCTATTGGTAAAAGGCGTAATTACATTAAATACTCCAAGTACGATGAACTTGAAGAAATATTGAAGACATTGTTTAAATCTTCCCCCGAAATAAGGCCGAATAACCACTGCTAGAGGCGCTCGGCGCACTGATGTCTTCAAAGAATCAAATGGATGTTTACACCGTTTCAAAAGTCGATATAAATATTGTCTATAAAATGATTTTTGGTGAATCTAACAGTGTAGGTACTCTACATTGATCCTGAAACAGTTTCTCACTGGAAGTGCACAACTTTGCATAATTATGTTGATGGCTATGCCTATACGCTTAAAGACATTTTTTATGTGGGCGAGACAGGTCTTTTTTTAAAATAATGCCACACAAGACCCTATAGACTTCAAAGGGGACCCTTGTCATGGGGCCAAGCTCAGCAAAGGTCGCCTTACTGTTTTATCAGGAGCTAATCCAGATGGCAGTGAGAGACTGAAGCCCTTTGTTTTTGAAAAGTCCAAAAATCCACGTTGCTTTAAAAATATTAAGATAGATCTTGGCTACAACCTATGAGCCATCACAAAGGCATGGATGACATAGACAATTGTTGAAGGAAAAATGTATGCCCTTGATGCAAAGATAAATATATGTAGGTAGACACCACCTCAAATCAAGTTAAGTTAAAATATGAGAATACGTTTATTTTTTGTTAACTTTTGTTTATTCATTTATTTGTCTGTTCGGTGACCCATCAAATATCAAACATCACCTGTTAATTTAAATAAAATTATTTAACATTAGGCTATGATTTTGCTTCTATTTCCGACAAATTACGATTTCCCTCTTTACACTTTCCCGCGATTTACACTTTTATCCTTCATCCCCGTCAAAAGTGTAAAAGAGAGGTTTTACTGTATTTTAATTAAGTTTTTCAAGTAGCATTTAGACCAATTTTGTGATAGCTATGATTAGTATTGTTGTTATGAGTATACCAAAGGGTCAGTATTAGATTATGTTCTAGAAAACAGCAATAGGTAATGAGAATCTCGAAGGTTGAACAAGAATTGAGAATGTTTTTGGCATTGTATCATGATGGTTGTTCTGTAGGGAATAGCGTTGGTTTATGTTCGACTGTAGTAGTAACACAATCTTATTAAATTGATCGATTGTTTTGCAGAAGAGGAGGATGATGATGACTTGACATGCATAGGTGATGCTGTTACAGTGTCTGATTCAGAGGAGGAACACTTACCAGCCGCTGTGAAACGCAAGAGTAATCAAGATGGCAATGGAACAGAAGATGTGGGGAAGAGCAAGAGGTTGAAGGTTGACTCTGTTACTGATCATGAAGTTATAATTTTGTAATCTTCATATTTTTTTCCATTTTAAGCCACACTGAGGTCTTGAGAACAGATATTTCTCCATTGAAGAAACCTCTTGTTAAGTATTTATCACTGAAGACATGTATAGCATTCAGCACAGTCAAAGAAGAAATGTACAAGTGACGTGCATGTTGTATATGGTGTATTAAGAGATCAGCTCTAATGTTCATCAGGATGACCTACATATATACATTTTCCAAGATCTCCCATTCATCTTACAGTTTCTCTATTTTCCATTGATGACATTTTGGATATGCATTCGGGCAAGTGTTGTATTGGTGAATACTTAAAAACTATTGGCTGGTATCCAGTTTAATTTCCATTTCACAGTGATTACATTTTTCTTAATTCTCTTTGAGTAGCTGGGTGGTGTGATTTCAGTATTTCCTGTGCTAAAGTGCATGTTCACTGTTTAAGGGATCAGCCATGTGTGTTTTAATTTATGCAGGTTCAGAGAAATGGAAACTTTACACCTTTATAAATATTGTAATAGAAGATGCACTATTGTATTTGTAATAAAAATGTTTCATTGCGTAGACTGATTTTTTTAATTGAACCGCATAATCCTGTTCAATAAAATCAATATGTGCCCACTCCATTAATTATCAGCTGAATGGATTTCTGCTTCTTGAAACCTATATTGGCATTGAGGACTAAGTTTAATTTTGAGTGCAGTAAAAGTGGTTCTTAGTATGAAAATTGAACGTAAGAGATAGGGGCAGTACTATTTAGTATTTATTGAACCAGTATTTTTTTATTTGTCCAAGGATCATTATACATGATGTAGGACACGTCAGTTATACCATAGAGTAAGCATATTACTACTTACTCTATGGTTATACACATAAAAACATTTAAACTCTGTATTATACAATCATAAGTCCTCATCTATGAGGTAGTCGATGACTGAGTAGTACAATTTTTTCAGTAGCATTTCTTTAATTTTACACTTAATGTAGGCAATGAAGTGTGTTTTAGAAGAGTAATACATGGTAATGTGGGATTAGGACTGGGCAGTATTTGAATCCCAACATCTATATCCAATATCTTAAAATATTGAAAATGGACCAATATTAATAACCTGTATCGGACTATTGAATATTGAAAAATATTGGCATATTGGAAATAATGAAATATTGGTATACTGGAAAATATTG
The DNA here is from genome assembly GCA_963573305.1 of Pyrrhosoma nymphula. Taxonomy (NCBI): domain Eukaryota; kingdom Metazoa; phylum Arthropoda; class Insecta; order Odonata; family Coenagrionidae; genus Pyrrhosoma; species Pyrrhosoma nymphula. The sequence goes on from OY754335.1 coordinate 52,806,098, forward strand.
AACATTGCAATATTTCCAGTTAAAATTATCTTGCTTACAATGGTTAGCAAATGCTGCCTATGTAAAATTCTGTTAAGAAAACAAGGAAAGCAATGTAAGCTTCTTTCCCCAGCTATTGCGATGAATAATGGTGGAAAAGGAAGTGCTGCAATGAGTGCCACGCACAGAGTCTTTTTTTAAGATTAGGGTGCTCTCCGACCACCCTCCTCGCCGGGTTCCAATATTCAATACTTTAATTTTGAATGTTGGTAATGCAATATTCAATATTCCAATTGGAAATATTGGTTCTTCAACATGCAATATTCCCATTACAAATATTGGTTATTACGACCAATTGTTATTGGTCGTTCAAAAATTGTGATTTTGGAATCTCAATATTTAAAAATATTGATATTGGAACCAATATATTGGAGAACCGCCCAGCCCCACATGGGATGCTATTATAGTGTTACAGATACTTCGAAAGAAATTTAGAATATGGCCAGGTTGTCTTTATCCATTTCTAGAAGGCATTTGATGGGTAAATTGGGCTAAGTTAATGCAACTACAGCAAAAATTAGGATATGATTAAAGGAAGAAAGAGCTCAATTTAACTCTGGGGATGAATTAGATGCCAAAGGTATATGGTTGATGCTGACAGATTGGAATAGGCAATGCGCTGGGATGGGGAGTGAGGCAAGGATACCCACTGTCACCTTTGTTTTTTAATGAATACTTTTAGGAAATTGTTAGAGAAGCAAGAATATTTAGAAGGGCAGCAATGTACAGAAGTCCATTAGGTTTGCTGACGATCAGGTTGTGGCTAACATCTAGCCAAGTGACTGCAGTCAACGGTGAGCAGTGCCAGCAAAAGGCGTGGGGGAAAAGCCGCAGGCAGCTGGTCACAGGCCAGTCTGTAACTTTATAATTAATGCATAAGTATGGAACTTATAAACTTTTACCAACTTCCTACATATTTTTCTATCCAAAATTGCATTCTTCAGTGCATGTATGACTGACATTCATGGCTAACTTAAATAAAATCTACAGACGAACAATTTCCTTCATTAGCATTCTTGTCAGCAGTCCACAAAAAAAACTGGCTGAAAGTGTACAAACTTGTGAACAAACAAATTGTGTGTGCAATTGTACTGCATGTAATTTATGGTTGAAATTGAACCCACCCAAAAGAGATAGGTACGTATAATATAATCAATCCCAATAAACACATCTCCTCGTAAAACTTGAAGCTTCGAGAAAACTTTTAGATTAAAACTTCTGTTGTTGGAAAGGAAACTACAATTTCAAGAGGATTGTTCTAAAACCCCCGAAAATCCCTTCAATTAACATGAGGTTAAAGAAATAACAATCTGGAAAAAATTCTTTGTTAGGAGTGGACTAATAAAATTTTACCCACACCTGTACAACAGCTTGATCTGGCACTGATATTAGAGATGCAGCTTATAAGTTGGTGTGAAGATTAACAATAATAAAGCATTGGTAATGATATTCTTTCAAAGTAGGAAGGGTAAATTAAACATTAAGACAAGGGAACAAACTGGAGTATGTAGCCCATAAAAGATATTTTCCCATCCACTAAAGACATCACAACAAACGGAGGGAATTTAAGAAATACCGCACTCTTGCCTGAGAATTTAAATTGAGCTGATCGGATGCTCCATGGCTTGCAGACTGAAAGAACATTGTAGGGCAATTGAGCATGGGAATACAAAAGATTTACCCATTGCACACAATGCCTATTCCAAGGTAGACCACATAATTTACACAAAAAAGATGCAGGTGGTAGCCAAGGAAAGACTTTCCCATGTTAAATATAGAAATTGAAAAAAGGCTGCACATTTTGAATGGAGGTGACTGCATTAAACTAACAATAAGTGTCACTTGGAAGAGGCTTTCCTGCATGTCTCGGGGTAACTGTTGAGCATGCAACACAATCTCAAGAGTTGCATCCAAGTGACACAAGTGGGGACAGAGCCAATACCAATCCAAGGACATGGGAGGACCTTAAGGATAGAGAGGGACCCAAAATGATGCAGATGTCCGAGGGAAAGAAAAAAAAAGTAAACAATTCCCTCCAGAATTATAAATCTAATAATTATTCCTGATGATGGTGTCCTGATAAAAATATTTCCTCGATGGTGGGTAGCCTTACACTCCACGGAGTGTAGTCAGAGCATAATTTAGAACATCAGAGGGTAAGGGCTACCCTCCACAGAGTGGTCATACCCTCCGTGGAGTGTAGATGAAGGGTAAGGCTACCCTCCACGGAGTGGAGCCATACCCTCCGTGGAGTGTAAAGGAAGGGTAGAGCTACTCTCCACAGTGTGTAGAGGTAAAGCTACCCTCCACGGAGTGTAGTCATACCCTCCGTGGAGTGTTGAGGAAGGGCAAGGCTACCTTCCATGGAGTGTAGATGAAGTGTAAGGCTAACCTCTGTGGAGTGTAGAGGAAGGGTAGGGCTACACATCCTTTACACTCCACGGAGTGTAGTCAGAGTGTAATTTAGGACATCGGAGGGTAAGGTATATTCTCCGTGGAGTGTGTTGGAAAGGTAAGACTACCCTCTACAGAGTATAGCCATACGTTCCGCGGTGTGTAAAAGAAGGGTAGGGCTATCCTCCGCGAAGGGATAATGAATTAATGGCAGCTAAGTTCTTAAATTGGTGCATACAGTCAACACCACCTAAAAATAGGAATTACTAAATTACCTAGAACCACCTAAACCAATTGGAATTTTTACCAACGTTTACAGAAGGTTCTTCTGTAATGATCTTGTTTGTAAATTCATCACCTGCTGCGTTCATCAGTTTATAAGGATAGAATTTTTTGAGAGTTTTGGTTAGAGAGGATTTCATAGCAAAGATTTTTATTGAGAATTGAAAAAAAAAATATTAATACATTAACTTCGAAACAGTAAAAATTTATCTAATTTGACTCGTATATTTTCATTAATTACCTGACAATATCTGTACTTATCATGAATAAAAACTATTTTACCCACGGTAGATGGAATTGGCGATGATCGTTTGGCGTACCAATCCATCGTCCTTTTCCAAATGCCATGAAAAGCAAAAGAATGAGATTGGCATTGAAATGTGTAATAAAACATATCTTCCCTTACACTCCAGGGAGTGTAGGTCAAGGGTAAGCAGAATATAAGCCGAGAAGTTTCCAGCGAGTATAAGGGAAGGGTAACGCTACCCGTCCGTTAAACTCAATGGAGTGTAGGGCGAGGGTAGCACTACCCTTCCCTTACACTCCATGGAGCATAGGGCAAGGGTAATGCAACTCTTCGCTTACACTCCACGGAGTGTAGGGCGAAGGTACCAGTACCCTTACACTCCGTGGAGTGTAGGGCGAGGGTAAGCGAGTTCTTAGTGAGTGTAAGGGTAGCGCTACCCTTCCCTTACACTCCACGGAGCGTAAAGGAAGGATAAGCGGACGGTAACTACCCTTCATGGAGTGTAGTCTCCTTCCTTTACACTCCGCTTACCCACAATGTAGGAACTATTTTTATCAGGGTGCCTGCAACGGTAGCATCCCTGTGAAAACAATGTAAGGCCTCTGAAATGCACGAGTACAGGGATGTTGAATAAGCAACAAAAAAAAACATCACTTTCAGAGTCATAGTTGGAAGAACCACTCATAAAAGAAGGTAATCAGTTGAGTCTTAAAACTAAGTATGTACACAGAAAGATAAAGAGTGCATTGAGTGGATAAAATCAATCTCATACCGCAAGGCTTTACTCATGTTAATTTCTTCAAATACTATTTCCCAAGGAAATATCAATAAATGATCTCTTATTTTTTGCCATAAATCCAGAAGTTATCACTAACTTCAAACAATCGTTGACAATTAACCAACAAAATAAATGGAAGCATCCTGAAATCTCCAATTGCATTAACTATTTTTTTCATGTACGGGGAATTATATGAGAAAAAAACTTTTAACAAACTATTTTTTTATTCTTATTCCACTATAAGTCATTAGTGACACTTTATACCTCATTTTTCAGACTTGATACATTTGATTACAGCTGCACTTTCAAGTAAAATGATTGGTTACAAGGACATATGACCAACAGCATTCCTGCTCTGACAATGAATAAAGAATTAAGGAAAAAACAAGAAATACCATTTCCTTAACGTAATTAAGGCATTTTTTAAATTTGTACCAAAGAAATATTTTGTAGAATTGATTGGTATTTAGTAAGTACATGACTAAATGAAACAGCACAACCCTAGGACACTTTCTCACAAATTGATTTCCAACCCCTTGGTAGGGTACCAAGTTATTAGCATGAAAAGAAGTTTTCAACCAAGAGCAATAAATAGTCCTTTGATTCATAATTGACATTGAATAATGTGACGTAATAATGGATGAGCAGGGCAAGAAAAACAATTTGATCGCCAAGTACTATGAAATATTTCTGGATATTCCTCAAGATATTGCAATGAGTAGGAAATAACCCTCGAGTGCGAGTTAAAAAGAAGGGTATTATTTAAAATAAATGACATACATAATGACACTGACATCAATCGAACGCAAGAACTGACCAACAAAACCAGTTTTCAAAATGTTGATATAAATGGACCTTGCTCTGGATCTCTCGCAGTGCATTACATCATATATGCGATAGTACGATACACAACTTTAACTTATCTGGTCCCAAAACAAAAAGCAATTGGTCAAGAAACAATCCCATCCAACCAATGGTATCCGACACGATCTTACCAAGCAATGTCATCAAACAAAACATTTCGAAAGGTGGAAAAATCAACTCTGAAAACTTAATCAAACTAAGAGGATAGCCATCAGTTCAGTTGGTTCATTATGAAGGTAGGTGCACATTGACGCTGTTTTTAGATCAGTAACAGGCAATCAATTAATTACTATTACAACCAGGTCAAAAATCAGAACAGTATCACCCACACATACCAACAACAGATCTACCAAACCACACAAACAAACATTGATGTTAAAATAAATATGCATAATTTGAAGCAGAATATGTACACCTTCAACAAATACTATAGCAAAAACTGTAGAGAACAATGGTAAAAACAACCTTGTAGAAAATCTAACAATATTGCTAATGCTCTGACATCACCTTACTGAAACATGACACTCCCACCACATACGAGTTAAATGTGATCTTGTAAAAATGTTGATGGCAAAACCAAACATATAATTGTCATTCTAAATACATAATTTTTCCTCCTGAACAAAATGAGCCCTCATAAAATGACCCACAGTGGTGTGTATCAAGGGAAGAAATTTCAATCTTTTGAGACCAAATGAAGTTACTGATCTATCACCAAGAAAAAGAACTCAATTATATGCAAATAATATAGTATTTGAAAATAATTGTATTTAAAAACCCATAGACTATAAGAACAAAATAAGTTGTTTGGCCACAGAACAAAGGCTCTCTTCAATAACATATAGTATGAACATTTGCAAGCATTTAAACTGAACTTATAGATCATTATGCAAAACAATAATGATCCATGACCTCAAATTTTTTCAGATAGAGCCAAAAATTTCAATGGAAAAGATATTTAAATTATTTACACACGTTTAACTGAGAAATACACCAAAACTCAATCATCAACACTACAATATGTTCTTAACTTAAAACATCAAATGCAATTGAGTTATTCCGCTAATGTTAACCATACAATAAACTACAAATAGTTGATAGGGCACCATTTTTTTCCTAGAGCACATTTATAAAAATTTCATTTAAACTTTTTCAAAAGGCTACACCCCCTTTTATGCTCAAAACTATCACGAAGGTATGGACATTGACATTTAATGCAAACCATCCCAGAAAAAAATCATATAAAATCAACAGCATCATAATCACACATGTTGGGAGAAACTTAAGAAATAAAATCCTATGGGAAAAATTTGGTTTCGAACTACGGCTCAAAGATTTGTGTGTGTAATTGTGAGAAGCATGGAAGAATGGAAACAGTTAGAAGTAGTCAAAAACCAGAAACAGGCTGTCCTTTTCGAACGTTTCAACAACTGCTGCTGTTGCCACACTCTTAGTTGATGCTTACAGTGCAGCCAAACTCAGGAGTTAATGAGATATCCACCCGGCCACATCCCGATACATACATACATGGAGCATGCAATGTGTCTGTGTGGTGTGTTAGTGAGTTGGGTTGATGTCTCAGAGGAGGTGGAAGTTAAGCCCCTCATGAAATGACACAGCTACTCTTCTCTTGTACATTTCCATTGGCCCGCTCAATCTCGGTGAGGACTGTGTGAAAAATATCAGTCACAGACTGGAAAGAGACAGGAATGAACATGTTTTTATTCAGTAACAGCTGCGGCACAAACATCTAATATCAACTTTTGGACCACCTCGGATACCTCTACTGATGCGAATTAATGTGACAGACATAAAAATGTTATGTGCACAAAACTTCAAGGGCATCATGACATGCTAATGTGATACAGCATTGATAAAACTATGGATTTTTTATGTTGTATCCCGAGTTACACAAACCCATGATAGACTACTGCTTACATGACCCAATAACTGAAGACAAATGGGTTTGTAAGAGAATGATAAAACAAGTCTTATGGACACATCACTTCACAAAAAGAGGAAGTTGAAAGATTGAAAGCAACTAAAAAGTTCAATCAAAAATGAAAATAATTATTCACAACCATTCCTGAAATTGATGCATTAACTCTAGCTATCAGAAAGCACATGTAGATCTTAAGGCCCAACAGTACTTCTCTTGGACTGGATTAATAGAGGTTAAAAAAACTAATAACATCAAATGAAAAGATAACTGCGATGGATGACTTCACTTGGGTCAAGTCTAATCTAAGGATTACATGACATCTCAATTAAATTTTATATCATACAAAAATGAGTCTACAAAATTTTGTTCATGAGTTAGGTTTTTCATTGTTGGGGACTCCCAAGGCATGCGCCACAAACTCTCACTGTCAATAAAATAATTGATTTTTTTGTGAGATCTATCACATCAGCAGATATATATGTACTCATAAATCCAAACTATGTATGCACTGCAAAGTTTTAAGACAAAAAGCAATGAAGCTGCTGCATGGCTATAAGTGTCCATTGCATTATAAATATATTTGAAAGACTAAAGAGGCAAAATGCTAGGAGTTGATTCCAGGATATCTAATGCTACCCTATTGAAAATGCCCTATAGGATTTTTTTCCTACAGTACTTAATTTGACAATGGGAACTCAAACACTTTCCTGTAGGAAAATAATTTGTAATAAGTGTATACACTTTACGAATCACCTTACTTCCAAACTAAATAAAATTTCTAGTTGTTTTACAGCTTCTCTCCACAAGTAAAATGGGTGACTATGTATCTGAATCTAAAACATCTCCCTCATGATTACACAGAAAGAATTCTGAAACAATGGTGGTCAAAGCAAATTAAGCCTTAATTCTTGTCCAATTTATACTTAAAAGAGTAAGTGAACAGCTAACAAGGGAAGGAAAATAAATTCAACACATTTTATAGTAGTTTCAGGGCTTTAAAAATACAACCATACATTCTTCATAAGCCCAGTTAACAAATAATACAAGAGACAACCTTTTTCTATCACTCCCTTCTTATTCTCAAAGACTCTTTGTAGCCTACTAATATTATTAGGGTAATTCACCGGTTTAGGTAGGTTTAAATGGAAGAGAGAAAAATCCTCTAGATTTTTACAGGCCCAGACCTCTTTATCTACCCACACAATTGCTTTCTTCGTCTCAGCATATGCCATGACTTCTTTTAATCCCATCCATAGAGCCTATTCATTTTCTTCTAAGTTTACTAAACATCCTCCCCCCTATCAAAGCCTTCAACGACCATTTGCCCCTTGAGCCATTCCATATCAAATCAACACACTTTAAATAAAAATTTTACCTCACCATTTTAGATTTTGTTAAAATTTGGTATACTCATAGTGTGTGCTGAGACTAATAAAAATGACAAATTTCAATTTTTTATCTCAAACTATTTCTGAAATATGGCTATGTAAAATTTTCAAAAACTGGCCAAAAAGCGTGAACAGATTTTTAAAATCGCTATAGGAGCTGTCCTAATTGAGCTAGAGAGCTGGGAAAGGTGTCATTTGCAGCATTCTGTATGCTCTTTCCAGTGATATGCTACACAACATAGGTTTTAATTTTTTTTTTTTTTCAAAATAAAAATTGAAATTTTGATTAATTTTTTTCCAAAAAGTACATAATTTAAAATTTTCAAATTATTTCCATAAATACTTAGTACAGTTGTAAATCACATGGCAAAATATAAATATGGGATGATGATGGGTTCATTGTTAAAAAAATATTTCTGACTCTTGTTTTGACCAAACCTACTTTTAACAAATAGGAATTTAATTAAAATATACAGACAGGTAACTAAAAAAATAACAGAAATACCAAAATATCATCTTCTTAGAACAAAACCAATCAGCATATTCTATATTTAAATGAAGTTAATTGCTTACTTTAATTTTATACAATTTAAACTAATAGTCTAATATATTGGTAAAACAAATACATTGAACATGGGACCTATAACTTCAAATCTAAATACGGAATGAAAAAGTGATGCTTGGATCAGAATAATTAAATACAAAAAAATAAATACATGATGCTTGTTTTTGAATAATGGGTATCTATGCATCAATCCAAAAATATTTTGAAAGAAAAAGGGTTTATGAAAGGTCCAAACCCAAAACCAGGGAAATGTTTACCAATAGAAACTATCAGAACTGTACATTCATTTTATGAAAACGATGACGTTAGCCTGGGTAAGCCAGGTATTAAAGATTTCATGACGGTTACAGAACCAAATGGAAGTGTATCAAAAATATCGCAAAGACTTATTTTGTGCAACCTTAAAGAAGCTTACAAACATTTTAAAGACAAGTTCCATAGCATAAAAATAGGTTTATCTAAATTTGCTGAGTTGAGACCAAAACATTGTGTATTAGCTGGACAGAGTGGCACACACTCCATTTGCGTGTGCACAACTCACCAAAACATAAAATTAATGATAGAAAATGTCAAACTAAATACTGTAAAAAATGGCAACTTAAGCAATTACAAGCAAGGCATTGCAAAAATACTTTGCAACCCATCATTAAGGCCCTGCTTTCCTCGCGCCAGTACGCATAGTGCCCCCCAAAATCCGCCAGTTGTCGTTGGTGCGAAACTCTAGTGGAACCCCTGCTGGCCACAATGGCAATTATTAGGAATCTGCTGTTTCGCTTCAAGGTCACTGGCCTAGGAGTGCGTTGCAACGCTGGCGAACGACCGTCTCGCCCACCATCATTTAGGGGAGGGGGTTAAAAGAGGCAGGCATACAATGTAGACGATGTAGACCGCGTAGACCCTCGCCTCGCTTCCATAAGAACAATGGGATATTCTGGGAAGAGCGGCCTCGCTTTCAAGCTGTCCCACTCTTTGACAGGGAGACGCAGTCACAGAAAGAATACAAGTATCCAATCGCTCAACGTCCGTTATTATGCTGGTCACCGTTATTGTTCCAATTTTCTAAGTGTTTTAAAGGGATTAAATTTTTTAATGACTTTATTGAACGTATATTTTCATTAAGTACTCTGAAACAATTTTTTAAGCTTAGTAATGTCCACGAAAAACCCCAATTTAACATCTCGACGAAAGGTAAGTCGACAATGTGACTTTTGTCCGCATCTTTTCCGAATTCTGACCACAGTATAGCGCAGTGGTATATTATTACCCTTTTGAGAGAGTTGGCTGAGGTAGGTTTTCGGAAAGGTTGTTTAACAAATAAAATCATCATGGAGTATCATTTAATGAAAAGAAGTTTATTCAGTTAAACTTAATTATTGAAAGGATTTTTATAGGTTTTTACTTTTGGCTACGAGTTTCTTGCTTATTTTTTAATTCTCTTTGAGCCTGTTTAAGAAATTCAGGATCCCGTATTTCCATTGACCTGCTGCGTCGAGGATCAATTATCTCTGGCAGCATGCAACTTTTATAAATTTTTTCTAATTTAGGAAACATTTCCTTCTGTTTGTAGTGATTACGAGAGAAAACGTGGCAAGAATTCTTTCGGGGGAAAAGAAAGATTTTTTTTGAGATATTTTCCGTTTGTCCATCCATGTATTTCCAATGTCTTGATCCTACAGAACAGTTTCCCATTTCGATCTCTAATGTTTTGGCATCTTGGTTTCTTTTCTCCAAAATGTCTCTTGATTATGCTGTATGCCGTTCTCGATTTACCCCTCATCATGTTGTCGTTAATGTTTTCGCAGCAGCTTTTGATCCATTCGTAAGGATATTTCATTAGTACCTTCGAAATTTGATATCCAATGTCATAAAAAATAGTATTTTGTCGATATTGAATGTTTATCCTAATGCAAAAATTTGAAATTTAGAGGTTTGTGGCATTACTTTCTAAAAATGCAACATAAATATTATTTCTTGCCTTGCAGAAATGATTGAGGCTCATTGCAATACAGTTGGAGAACTGCCTCGTGTTTGGAAGCCACCTGCTGAAGTCGTACAGATATGCTTCTCTTGAACTCGAAGATGTGATTCTTTGTAATAAATCATGCTAACCTAGCTTTTAAATTCTATGTACCTATTGCCATCATCGATTGGATAGTAATTGATTAAACCCGCAAGCCCTTGCGTTACCGTTTGGTTACATGCATTCAAACAATAGGGAACTTGCATATATATATCAGATATAATCATGAACCCCAAAACTCAATAGAAATATATGTTTGCGTTTCACGGTGAATTTATTTTATTATTTTTTGACGAAGTTAGCGATATTTAATTCATTAAAGTTCAAGAGAATTTTCAAACACAAGTGAGAATCGAAAACGCCCGATGATTGGCTGGTGGCAAAGTGACGTAATTATTCAGTACGCGGAAGCAGCATACCGCTGCAGGGCTAGTATTTGATCTTTATTTTCCTCCATTGAAAGCCATATATTGCGTAAAGATGGCGGAATAAGGTTATTCTAAGGAAATGAAGGAACCTTTGATTATTCCACAAAAATTTTCATTTCGCTTTCCGACTATAAAGGTTTCGACTTGTTAATTAAGTCATTTTCAAGGGCTTGGTATTGAGTTGCACAACATTTCTCAAATTTCATATTACTATCGATCATGTACAGATACTTGATTAAAGGGTCCACGTCCCAAATATTAAAATATCCCCCCTTTGAAAAATGAAGGCGATGTCTAACCATTAACGATAGGTCTCCAGAAGGAATAAATATTAATCCCGCAGCAAAATATATTTCGCCGCGAGGCTTATTATGACCCTCAATCCTGGGAGCCGCGAGCGAAACTTTCACTGTCCCTCGACTAACCCCTTCCTGCCTCCTCCCCCCACCCTTACCTGCTCCATAGCAGCGTTGCCGACTCGGTCTCCTAGAACGACACGGAGCGCCTATGGAAGACGCTGCGGAGAAAGGGCGAACTTCTTGGTCTCCCACGGACCGCCAGGGTGGCGTTTATTTAGTTTTGCACGTCCAAAAATCAAAGAGATTATTAGGAAAACGCTTTCAATGGAACTTGAAATTTTTGCGAGAACTGAATTACAAAAAATCAATCTTTGTCTGTCTGTTTAAATGTTTCCGATATTCATCACCAAACGGGAGTAAAATAGCAACGCGCCGACCCTTATATGCAGAGCTTTTGTGAAAAATGTGGGAGGAATATCCTTTTGTTGTCAAAGGCAAAACATAATAAAAAGAACCCTTTTTCATAAGTTGAAGACGAACTTCAATTATCTTATGAGGTTGACGAGAAAACCTCTTCCAAATATGGTCCATATACGGACCGGCAAAGCCGAGGGTGGAGGCCCCTTAATTGATTGCGAATGGGAAATTGCAAATATTGCCCAGGAGATACTGTGATACGTAAAATTTTACAAGACTCTTGAAAAAAATTTAATTGAATGAGTTCAATTCTGCCAGTGGATGTCAGTTGTTCACTGTAGCCTGGAAATTGTACAGAAAACTTCCGAAGAATTTATAGATTTATTCTGTAGTAAGATGTCCACTTTGGTTTGGCATGAATTCATTGGCAAGCAACAAAGAGCATTCATTAACTCCACAAAAGAAAATCTTAATGAATTGGAATTTGTTGTTACATGTGATTTTTCAGAATATTATAGCATAGTTATACAGGATGAAGCTCAGAATAACCACTGGACAAGCCAACAGGTTACTATACATCATTTTGTTATATATTACAAACAGGAAGAAAAAATTGAACATGTGAGCTTTGTCATTATATCTGATTGCCTAAAGCACAATACAATTGCTGTTTACACTTTTCAAAAGAAACTAAATTTCAAAAACTTCCAAAGATGATTTACTATTTTGCAGACGGTTCTGCCACTCAATATAAAAATAAGAAAAACTTTATGTACCTTTGCCATCATGAGGAAGACTTCAATATAAAAGTTGAGTGGCATTTTAAAGCCACAGCACTTGGGAAAGGACCTTGCAATGGAGTACGGGGTTCCGTTAAGAGACTGACAGCTCGTGCAAGTTTGCAAAGGCCGTACCACAACCAGATCCAAACCCCCCGAGATCTATTTGAGTGGGCAGTAGATAACATAACAAAAATATATTTTGCCTATTCCACTCAATAAGATTACGCTGCTTCAGAAATGTTATTAAAAAGCCAGCTTGAAGAAGCTTTAACAATCAAAGGACCACAGCCATTTCATGCATTCATTTCAAAACTAAATCAAAATTATTAGTGAAACACTTTTCAGATGATGTGGAGGGTTGGGATAGGGAGGTAACTGCATCACCGGACAAACTGAAGTTGCAAGATACATCAGGCTACGTCACCACTGTGTATGACAAAAGCAGGTGGCTTGCGTACATTTTAGAAAAAAATGAAGAACTTGATGAAGTGATAATAACTTTTCTTCATTCATGTGGACCAGCTACATCATTCTCCTATCCTACACATGCGCATGTCCTGTGGGTGTCAGTTGTGTATGTTCTCACAAAAGTAAATCCGTTTACTCCGACTAGGAGAAACATACTCTTGTTGCAAGTGATGTAAACCAAACCCAATTGACTTTTTCAAAATGTAACCTGTGAAAGTACGAGATAGTATTTCGGGAAAATGCTTTCAACTAAAAACTTAATTTTTCCTCAGGTTAGTTAGTGTTACTTTATATTTTATAAATAGTTGTTTAAAAATGATCGCTAGTACCCTTTATGTTACATTTAGCTATATATAGATACCTATTATTCTAAAACAAGCATCATGTATTTATTTTTTTGTATTTAATAGTTCTGGTCCAAGCATCACTTTTTCATACCTTATTTAGATTTGAGGTTCTAGGTCCCATGTTCAATATATTTGATTTACCAATATATTCGGCTATTAGTTTTAATTGTATAAAATTAAAGTAAGCCTTTAACTTCATTTAAATATAAAATATGCTGATTGATTTTGTTTTAAGATGATGATATTTTGATATTTCTGTTATTTTTTTAGTTCCCTGTCTGTATATTTTAATTAAATTCCTATTTGTTAAAAGTAGGTTTGGTCAAAACAGGGCTATTAGTGAAAAACAAGAGTCAGAAATATTTTTTTTAAACAATGAACCCATCATCATCCCATATTTATATTTTGCCATGTGATTTACAACAGTACATTAAAACAGTAAAACTTAAATCAAAATATCAATTTGTATTTTGAAAAAAAAATTAAAAACAAAACAACATAGGTTCTAATATTTTTTGTTGCATATCACTGGAAAGAGCATACAAAATTCTGCAAAATGACACATTTCCCAGCTCTCTAGCTCAATTAGGACAGCTCCTACAGCGATTTTTAAAAATCCATTCACGCTTTTTTGGCCAGTTTTTGAAAATTTTACATAGCCATACCAAACCAAATTTTAGCTATACCAAATCTAAAATTGTGAGGTAAATTGGTTGTGTTGATTTGACATGGAATGGCTCCCTCATTACCTCTTCCAACCACCTCCTCTGCCGTGTTTGCCTCCCTGCCTTCTGGAGCCCTCCTGGCTAGGCTTGAGCGATGAGTCGATTAATCGAAGTCATCGACGATGATTTTAGCCATCGCGGTGCGATGACTCTAATCGATGACGATGAATGTCATCGACCATCGATGTCGATGAGTTGATGCGAATCATTGATGTTGATGAGAACCATCGATGAGGTTGATCGATATCCTTATATCACTAATTTTTCTTCATTTTTTCCATTTGTTTGAATGCCTTAGATCTAAAATGTATGTATAAAGTATAAGCACCCCAACTATTGTGCCTTGAGGACGATGGCAGGGCTACAGTGGGATGTTTGGAATTCATGTTTTTCCTCAAGTTTGTGGTAGACGATACAGAAGTAACGATCACGTTAAATCACAATTAATACGCAGTAGCAGTGGTATCATTGTATTCGTTGGTTGCACTGGTGCAGTTGGTAGCAGCCTGAGCTAAATTGGCTAAATTCACCGAATTCACAGTCACAGTGATTTCGATTATTTAGTCACAGGCTGTGATTGCTACTTGTCAGTATCGGTGATTCAATCACAGCGATATATCGCTCATCACTACTGCACAGTTCATCGAGAGTCATCGATCATCGGCATTCATCGATCATCGACATTCATCGATCATCAGGTACACTCTATACGATGATCGATGACAGCCATCGTCATCGAAACATTTCGACGAAATTTTTTCATCGAAAATCGATGACCAAAATCGGTCATCGCACCAGTCTACTCCTGGCACTTAGGCCCCTCTAAGTCCATTGTGCTGTCCCACATTTAACCTGCCCACCATGTGCAGACAGGGGACAAGAGCACCATGGTAGAGGTATAGAGGATGGTCACCCCTCCTACCCCAACTGGGCCAAACATTGCTTGAACTCATTGATCAGACGATTACCAGTGTTTCAACGTGGCTAGGCCCTTGCACATTTGCAGGTTTTTACTATGTAATGCATCAATAGCCATAGTTTCATTAGAATTCATGATGAGGAAAATCATAGTAGAAATTCCAATATTTTTATTATTTCTGCTGACCGGTTTCAACGTCTAAAGCGTCATTATCAAGAGAAACAGCTTTAGACATCGAAATCGATCAACCGCAATAAAAAATAGTGGAATTTGTACTGTGTTTTTCCTCATCATGAATTCTATCAATAATCACCATTTCCACCAAGTATCACCATAATCGATTAATTTGATAGTTTCATTAGCTCTAGTAGGATATATATATTAGTGCATGTTGGTGATAACTCACACACCGTTGAGGTAGCTTGCAGGGTATTATGTAGATAGTAGTCATTTCATTCAATTATAGTATAAAAACAATAAGACCTCCTCTAAGAATAATGAATTATGATGTCACTCCAATTGTTAATGGTTATAAAAGATATATTTGCACCATCTCCACTCTCATATCTTTTCACCTAATTGCTGTATTCGTTCATGATTCCTTATTTTGACATCCCTCGTAAATTTCTCCTTGGTTTCCACAGTAATTCTTCCCATTTCTTGTTCCTTTCATTATAGTTTTCAGGAGGCCATTGTGTCTAAGAATGAGTCCAATCAGTTTGTTAGCTACTTTACATAGCTTTAATTTGGCACCTTTACTCCCTATCTCTTCACAAGACTTCAATAGTGATTATCTTCATTCATTTGACCATCATTCTTCGATAACACCACATTCGCCTTGTTTCTAATCTGGTTGGTTCTGCTGCAGTTTACTTCTAAGCATGTGTCGCCAGCTGTTGGCAGACTCCTCTTCTCAAACAAAATTGAGATTTTCATTATCTTAAGTACCATTAAGTCTCATGCTGGATCTTTTTCATACAGCCTCTCAATTGGACTTATCATGAGTGATCAAGCCTCTCAACTGATACAAAAAATAATTATTGTTCCCCATAGTGATTCTGTTGCTTAATCCTCTGCCTTATTTGGGTACTTTCCCATTCACTACAGCATAGTTGGATCAGATTAGAGTGACAGGGAGCAGTAAGGAATAGCACTTGCCATGTAATTGGTTGAGATATGAAAAGGATCCATTTGGTTACAACTCCATTAGGGCAACAGTAAAGGTGATCACTTCCAAATACAGTTAAATACAATCATAGACATTCTTTAAACGTCCTAGAAACTGTTCACTGAATTTCTCAGCATAATTAAGAGTGGTAGTGTAATGGAACAATACTCAGGCAGTCAGCAGAAGAAAATTTCCACAGCACACAGTAGAGAGCAACTCTCAATTTTTGAAGAGACAAATAAAAGTTATATGTACTACTATACTCATATATAAGTTAAGAAAGCAGGCAAAGTCAGGAAATTAATTTTATTTTCCATTCCCTCTTTATAATCTGTGAGAAATTATGTTGATAAAGACAGAAATTCAATAGGTCACTAGGAAGGCTAAGTATTCCAAGCAACAATTGGTAGTTATGACTCACCTGACCTGGAAGCACATAAAATGCATTCATTTCAAACTGGGATTCATAGTCTGTCTTACGGATGGGCAAAAGTGTGTATTGCAGCAAACGTGTACACGCTTGTTATTCAGGTGTGTACATGTCTTACCTGTCCCAATGCATACAATAGTTCTGTGGTGGGCCTACAGGTATGTACGCCTTGAGTGTTAGGAGTCCCACACCGCTGCTATCATAACGGCAGCCTGCTAAGGTCAAACTGTGTCACAGGGAGTAAAATGTGAGTAGTCACAGACTACGATCCAGATTCCAGGAAGTACCGCAAACACAGATTCATAACGATTCACCTAGACTCAAGTCATATTAAGTGACCGGGGGAGGGGGGGCCAATTCGTGATCAAAGGCAGACAATGCTAACATGTATTATTTTGTAAGAAAACGTGTACACGTCCCATCCCTAGTCCCTCTATGATGTAATATGCAAATATAACATATATTCCAACCATTGGCGGCCTCAAGGGGGGGCAATTGCCCCCCCACAAAAACCATTTTGCACATAGTTTGTTACAAATTTCCGGGACGAGCCCCCCTTTTTCCTGGGGGGTATTCCATACCCCAAGAGCCGTTGGTGCCCCCCACAAACCTCTGGTCTGGAGCCGCCCCTAATTCTAACATAATACCTATCTTCATAATATGCTCATTTCAAATGGGGGTAAATCTATCATACAAGGTGTGTTTAATAGGTTGTTAAATACAGAAAATAAAATTACCAGCAGGGAATGGCCTCTTAAATTCAATTTAGAAGGAAAATCATCACCAACTACTATGAGCTACGCTCAAGTTTCTGCCTCATGAATTGTAAAGCCTGAAACCTTTGAATGTCAACTTTCCCTACTCCTCCCACCCTAGAATTAGATCAAATGAAGTAGCGAGGGCAGGAAATGGTTCTCCACGTAAAGCACTTGAGAGAGCTCTTACTTCATTCACACCTTGCACATTTACAGTTAATTCTGAGTAATCAAAAGTAAATGTCAGTGTCAACAGATTATATAGAATACATTATAACTCGCTCTTAATGTAATTGAAACAATTGAGACCATAAGTTCAATTAACTCACCTCATTCTGTTTTGCAGAAGTCTCTAAAAAGACAGCTTTCCAGCTATCAGCCAATCTTTTTCCCTCTTCTGTACTAATCATTCTCTCAATATGGAGATCCGTTTTATTACCTACTAGGACGACAGGAACACTGAAATGAAAATATACAGAATAGAAAGAGGTGGACATCATGAACTAATCTAACAAACTGACACATGGTACTGGGGCTCAAACATGGCGTCCACTAATAACCTTAAGATTTATGATATGTAAACAGAAAACTGACCAAAAATGGGACCCGGACGAATGAGCGAAATATGCTCATAAAGAATATACGCCATCCATAAGAAAGGCAAAAACTTTAATTTTGTGTACATCAAAACTTGGAAATCTTTGTTGATGATACACACCCATGTTCCTCGATTTCAGGGAATGAAAAAAGTAAATTTCTGCACTTACTGAACTTTACCAGTCATGTCCAACAGCTTGTCGTGTATAATCTGCACCACTTCAAAAGACTTGGGTGATGTAATTGAATAGACTAGTACGTAACCATGTATATCCATTGAGTATTGTGCGGGAAAAATGGAATATTCATCTTGGCCAGCAGTGTCCACAAGACGGACTTCATACTCATCCCCACGGAATCTCACTGTCTTTGTAAATGCTACAAAAGGACAAAGAAACTAAAATTAACCCCTAGAATATTGGGTTTCTTTTCACTTGGGCAAACGCCCCATTGAAATTCCAACTGTTATCACGAATTAATATTCCATGAATGAGGAAAATATTCCACAGCGAGTGGACTCTGTAATTTTCCGAATGCTGCGTATGAAATCAAAACACTATGGTGAAAGATAAATGACCTCTAATTCAACTCTTTAGCAAGATGAAAGTGGGTAAACCCCATTTTAAAGCTGTATTTAAACAAAATTTCAGGGAAACAGTGAATGAATGTAAAAATAAAATGAAAACTAATGAATGCAAGAATAAAATGAGAAATACGTACTGTTTTCAATGGTTGGGTCGTAGGAATCGACAAATTGTCCTTCGACGTACTGAATACTCAAAGACGATTTCCCTGGAAAAAATTAGGATAGCGTTAATCTTTCATCTTCCACAACATACTTTAAGAGGCAATGTCACTTCAGATTCTCACCCACTGATCTGTAGCCCATAATTGCAATCTTCCTCTGCTTTGGTGGCATTGTTAGAGCTATTTACTATTTCGGTGAGCAAACCAGGACATTCCCTATGCAGTGACAAGTTTTGTGTTTGTTTCTGAAAGACAACTTTACAGGGATAAAGCACTATTTGCAATAAAAATACTAAGGTACGGTCTGGACGTCAGTCATTCCATAACAATATCCCAACGAAATCCGTGCGTAGCCGCACGATCAGATGGAATTGCTGCTGCGCAACAACGCCACTTGGGTGCTAAATACGATGTTATAATTTTCGTCTGTTTTTTGTTTTCGCGGTTTAATTGATTCGTCATGAAATCGAACCCTTAGGTTATTTAAGGATAAATGAGGTAAATTCAGGATTATCAGGCTCGCGGAAGGATTATTAAGGTATATCATGGAAGATATTGCATAATTTATTTTCCCTCACTTAATTTTACATTTAAGAAGCTCTTACTTGGCTAAGCTCATTTCAAATGGTCCTACGTTTTTGAATCATTCTATAAGAACGAAATATATTTAGGTAGATCGGTGAGCAGCCACTCTGGGGTATTGACATATTGAGGCATAAACAGAGAGTCGGTTTTAATTATTATTCTTCATTTTCTAGATATAGAGGCAAAATATTTCATAAATGTTATCTATTAACTTAATAGCGAGAGTGAACTCTCAGGGGTCCCTATTTCGATGCTCAGCCTTGAATGACAGGAAAAGTATTCATACTGGCTTACCTTAATTTTAAAATCGCGAATATGATAATGGGCCAGTTGCACTATTTTCTTTGCCAAAATACTGCTTTCGCCTTCATCAATGACTGCCGTAACTCGGTAGCTGGAGCTCCTAGCTCGATGCTCGGGAGTAAGTAACCTTTGCCTATACTGTGCACAGGTTTCCTTATCTTTTCATCTGGGCGTACTCTAGGGCATTTTCCCCTTAAGATTCTCTGCCAGCTCTTTAAAGAACGCGAGGAACATCGATGTACGAAGACGAATATGGAAAAGAAATGCCGTGGATTAAGCATCAAAACGAGTAAAGCTATTGCCAGTGAAATCTTGTGAGTACTTCATTATGAAACTACCACAACTATAACAAAAAAAGTGACTTATATAGATAAATATTGAAAATTATTATAAGAACGGGAGAATCTTTGATATTAAATGATGAAATGCATTGAAAAACACTGAGATGTTAATTATATAAATATATATGAGGTACCTCGCTGTATTAATTCCCCGAATTTCAGCTACAACACAGTGGATATTTGACTCATATATTCGGCCACCACAACAGAGTCTTCTGCCGGAAGGTGGTCAGGTTATTGACCTTCGGAGAAGCGAGAAATCATAATTTCCCAAAATGAAACAAATAATCGAACCACAAAAGGAGTTTTAACTGAAAAGCATAAAGCGAAACAGCACTTTCCACAGTACGGTAAGGGGCCTAAGTGACACAAGTTATGTTTCCGGGTGGTTCTACGTCACACGGGCTGAAACCCAATCGAAAACGTTTATTCATCTTTCGAAACTTTAATACAAATTTTTAATGTTCACGCAAATTTTTCTATATTTTTGCTTGTATTTTCAAATTCTGCGGGTAAAAATTAGTGGTATTACGAAGATTTCAATAACTTTCCAATTTTATGCAACTACCCAATTATTCACCTTAAAATGGCATTACTGAAGAGAAAATAACTGTTGAAGTTGAAGGATTTTGCATAAAATATGGAACGATAACGTATACGAAAACACGTAAGCGTACATAATGAAAGCAATAGCAAAAAGGGATATTTGATTAAAGAACAAGCTTTCTCAGTGTCATAACAGTGAGATGGAGTTCCGTGTCTCAAAAATTAAACAAGTAATGAAAAAGAAAATTAAAATTTAACTGGGATTAGAATAATCCACAAGTCTGTTTAAAAAAAAACAGATTCACTGTGGAGCATTTCCAGGCCTAGTAAAATTGGAAGGATTGCATATAAATATTTCTAAAGCGAAAATAGAAATACTAATTTATAAGGTACCTCTACTGAAAGGCACAAGCAATAAATGCGTAGCTAAGCATAGCAAAAACTGTTTTCACCAGATGGAGCCTCCATTAGAATCTGTCAGATATTTTTACGTCAAAATAATGGCTCCAAATTTATTTTTCCCCTTGATGCTTGCCGATTTTCGTCCTCCTTTGTCCTTTGTTGCAAAGAATCGAGTTGTAAGGTTACGATTTTATTGAATGAGATAAATAATTTTATGAAAAAGAGCAATCAGTAGATAAAGGAATAAGAAGAAGGCAGAGAAAAGTAGGAATCGTTCACATATCCTGGAAGCCACATAGCATGGGATGGAAGAAGTTCAACGGATATCTTACGTAGGATAGCTCAAGCCTAGAAGGCATTTATGATAAAAAAAGCAGCAGCGGAGTTTGAAGAAATATAATCACCAATTATGAAGCAATATGTAAAAATGCTCGTGTGGAGTGTCCGGCATAACTTTCCAGAGGCATAGGATATTTAAAAAAAACGGATCGGTAGAAAATAGACGCTTTTGAAACCTGGTGTAGGAGACGATGCTTAAGGTCAAATGGACGAATAAAATCAGAAACGAGGAAATAAAAAGAGGAAGAGAAGAGATGCACTCAGAGGAAGATAAGATCCAGATGGATTGGCTATAGCCTGAGATACAACAAACTCGTTCACAGCATGGCATAGGGGGAGATGGAAACGGGATACCCCACGAGGATGACTAAGGGATAAATACCTACGTTAGCCATATGAAACCGTACATGAAGCAGAAGATCTATCGGAGCGTAATGGGATCACCAGGAGGCATTGGAGGGTAAGGCTGCAGTAAATCAACAACAATCTTTATTTGTTCCGTGGGAATTTTTACAAATGATAGAACACGTCATACAATAGTTTACAGTTAGTTATCCTGGCGTCTCAAACTCAGATGGAGAATAATAGCTTTTTTTAATGAGATATTTAAACAATTCCTTCTTGAGCACTTCTACATTTCCTTTAGAATACTGGGAAGTGTATTATGGATTGGAGAAAGTCGATAAATCGGAAAATTTTTAAGTAGAGCACTATTATTAGGAAATATATGTAAATCACAATTTCTCCTTGTTCTGTAGGATTGCAAATTCACATTCTTTTCAAAGCAATCAGGGTACGTCTTCACAAAGAAGGCAAAATGTAGCATATAAATACATGTAATGAGTTAGTAAGCCATTTTTAACAAAGAAAGCCTTATAGTTCACTCTGGGTATTAAGATGAAAATATCTTGTAGGGCACTCTTTTGTTATGATATACGAAGAAATATTAAAATACGAATGCCAATAAAAGGCAATAATCCCAATTTATATATGGAGGTGTATTCCACAAGCTTATGTTCAAACGCGATGGGAGGAAATGGAATCCGTGGGTCTTTTTACACAGCCCTCTGCGATACGGTGAGGTTTCCAGGGGTAGTGAATGAAATAATTGGCGGATCTCTAAGGCCTCACTGTCTACTTAATGAGGGACAGGACCCCACTCACCGTAAAAGGGTTTTGCACCGAACACGGTGAGGTTCAAAGGCACCAGAAAATTAAATAAATCACACGCATCCAGATTAATTTACACTTACTCTAAAACACACAGACACACACACAAGTGACTCAATATTAGGTCCTTCACGTGGATGTAGTGGCCTCATTAAGGAGTGCACAATAAATGAGTATTTACAATCACACTCTCTGAGGCTGTTTACGGGAAAGCGGCTCACATGTTTGATTTCCTGCGATTCAATATCTTACAACTACTCATAATTCCTATTAGATAATAATTGATTAAGGATATATTTACTCGCACTCGATTGAAGTATAATGAGTACTTACGCCAAAAAAATCACGCTTTCAACCATATTAGCCGTCATTTATTCGTTGAAAACCACGAGAGGAATTAAAGAGGGGCACATATGTTTGAATTAAAATAGCATATCAACATCATATAATTAGCATGTAATTATAACCGTTTAACGCAAAAAACACGGAGTTTCGAGAACCCTCAAAAACCACGGCTAGGACAAAAATGACCCATCGGTATTCAGACATATCTATTTTGTCGGTTATTTGTATTTTTTGAGCATGAATTGGGGGATTTTTTTGGAGATGGGTACTTTAAATGAAGAGTCAACAAATGAATGTGTTATGTCCGTGGCTTCAATAACACGTTCAATATTCAAGGTGAAACTGACATCGATGTGTAATGTGGGCATCATGCTCAGTATTAAAATTCTCACTATCTGCCATCAATCCAATGATCGGTTCGTTGCAGCTCTCCACTCCAATCTCTTTCCAGTTATCCAATGAGCGTGGATGTATCTACAACCATGGGATGTATTTCTATAGATGTAGAGTTATCCACTGGAGAGATGTAGAGTTATCCATCTATATAGATGTAGAGTTATCCACTTAAGGTGCAGTGGCGTAGCTAGGAATTTCGTTCGGGGGGGGGTCCAAAACCAGGGGAAAATTTTTGAAAAACAGGGTGAACTAGACAGTCCACAGTCGAAACTCGGCCAGCTATACAAACACCGCCATTACACTACCCGAGCGGCCGAGCCCAAACGTATCGTTTGATAATTTATTATTTAAACAAAAGGACAAACCTTTAACAACGATATGATAATTTATTATTGGAAGACTTTCCCCTGCTCCATGCTTAATTTTTTTTAATGTCTTAATATTTCGGGGGGGGGGGGGGGTCCGGACCCCCCGGACACCCCCCCTCGCTACGCCACTGTTAAGGTGGCTGGAGCGATTATCGCGGGCCATTGATTGCACATTTTAATAATATTTTAAGTAAGTCTAGAAGAAATATACGGACCACATTCCATTTAATTACACCTATTTATCCGGTGAAACACACCATACAGAAAGTGATAGAAATTACACAAGAATTATATTTAAATTTTTTCCTTAAATAAAGCATGTTATGACTAGAGATGTCGGCGCGGTATTCATAATTTAGACGAAATTATATTGAAATATGTTTTTTTTTCGTATATTGGATTCGGATTGACATATTGATTTTGGTTATCAACAATTATAATGATAATAATTGTATTATTTTTTAGTTAAAAAGAAAATATTGACATATATAATCAAATTATTATGAAATATATCTCAACTGTCATAAGGCTACTTGTTAAAATAGCATTGAATTGTCAAAAAATCAAATGGGTATGATGCAATTTTTTTTTTCAATTTTATTGATATATAAGGTGTCACTAATGAGAACACCCATAGAAATTTTCACGTAAATATGTACTACATAAGAAATTCGTTCCAACCGCCTTAATTCACAAGTAATCGTTTTAGGCTTAACTTTGTGGAAGTTGGTAACATCCGTGATAGAAAAAAACTTAGTTTTAATCCACACAATTTATTGAATACGACCCGGGTTTCAGCAACTTACATTTTTTGTACAACCTTTTGTTTGTACCTGAAGATGGCACAAAATGTAAGTTGCTGAAACCCGGGTCGTATTCAATAAATTGTGTGGATTAAAACTAAGTTGTTTTCTATCATGGACGTCTTAATTCATTTTGACATCCTTCATAATTTGCTTCCCGTATTCCATCCTTGGTCTTCCACAGAAATTCTTCCAATTCGCACCTCCTACTTTAGTTTTCAGATAGCTACTATGCCACAGTCTAAACTACACTATGCGTTGGAATGTGTCAATTGAAATGTTACGATATACAAATGAGTATTTTTGTTACTGTACATACATACCACCCATACCACCTATGAAAGGCCCTCGGTTAAAATCCAGGATACCCCCGAGCACATCCAGCAAGACCAAAGCTGTGTGATTTTCTGGATACCTTTCAGGAAAACCAGAGGTGACAAAGCCCTAGTAGCAGAGGACGTTGTCACAACGTTGCATCAACGTGCACAAGGTTACATGACAACGTGCACGTTGCCACAACGTTGCATCAACGTCCAAGCACAACATTATCAATCGACGTTGAATTAACGTGCATGCAACGTTGACGTGAGCTATGATTTAAATTATACTTTATCTATAATTATACCACAGGGGTTGGCAAACTGCGACACATTGAATTCGTGCACATGAGCATTATCTTCATATATAAATATATATATTTAATTTTGAATAATGTATTCTACTAGTTAGTTGTCTGCTTGTGAACGTGAATGTGAGCAAACATATGGGAACTGGATAAAATCTTGTTTATTCTCAGTAATATTGCATTTAAATTCATACTATGTGGCAATATAGGTTTCAATTAATTAATGCCTGATAACTGTTATCGTGATTGGATGGTATTTCCTCTAACTATAATCACGTAATCGCAATTTAAAAATTAGTTCTCGAAGTCACATTAATCCACGGGAGTGGCCATATATATACGAATTTCAAGACATGTGAAATATAAAATCGGCGGCAAGGATGTGCGCTTAGAGCCGTATGACTTACCATAGTTAGATTGATGGAAAGTCAGGTAAATAATAAGTAGGATAATACAATGCACATCCTTGTTTCATCGCGTGATGATAACATGCTTAATATTAAAGACGAGATAAAGAAGAGATTTTTTTATTTTGAGAGGGTAGGGAAGAGTCAGTGGAAAGGGCAAGGGAGTTTTAAGGGAGAAATTTTTACCTGAGTAACTAGGAAAGAACTGTCTGTTGACAAATTATCAACATTAATGTTAATTATGGGATAATTTCATTGATGGCTAAAGCTAGGGAAATTTTTTTAACGCTGCCTTAAAAATGTTTCGCCGATAACGTTGCAGAGATGTTGCACTGATAACGTTGCAGCAACGTGGTTTTTCGGGAAATTTGGATGTTGAGGCAACGTGCATGCAACGTTGCGACAACCAACATCAACGTTGTGTGCACTTGTACCTTTTCCCATTGTAACGTTCTCACAACGTTGTGACAACTTGCTCTGCTTCTAGGGAGGGAAAGGATCAGCCCACTAAAACGTGATTTATACATTCCAGTCGCCGTTGGGTTTAGTAGTTGATGAGATTTTTTATTTATTTATTAACTCACTCAACCAAAAATGGCACAGCGGCTAATTACATTGGCTGATGCAATTAAAATAAATGAATATCAGAATAACAATAACAGAATAATAAGAGTAATGAAATAAAAACAAGAATTCATAATGAATAAAGACACTTGGTAATCTTCCACAGATTTATTTATTTGACACGACGCGTTTCACCACACTGTGGCATAATCATGTGCCAAGGATGTGTGTGGATTACCAAGTGTCTTTATTCATTATGAATATCGAGAACTTCCACCATATCCAGCCTGAAACAGTAGAATTTAAAAACAAGAAGTAACGCAAGGGTATCTTGAGGACAACTAGTTAAAGTGGAACCTATTTAGAGAAATTTGGAACAAGGAAAGACGAAATTCCGGGATCCGAAGGAGATCAAAGTTTCATGTGGGGCGAGGAGGGACACGTATAGGAAAGAGAGAGAGAAGGTCGCAGGTAAAAAGTTGGCCATCGCCGATCAAACTGACGTTCCGGTAATCAAATACGGAGATTCTGTTTACGTCATTCATGTAAGAAACGCTGAAATCGCTCAACTTCATGGTGCAGAGCCAAGGAAAAAGGGAAATATAAGTACTTATACATACCGTCGAGAAAATTGCTTCCGCCCGTTAAGTGGCGTGAAAGAATCTGGCAGGTGAAAACATAATTAACCAGCCTCAATAAAAACATCTCTCTAAAATTACATTTTAACTCCATCTAGGAATAAGATGTTGGCATTCAAATCAATATTGCGACCCAGGTATTAGTTCTTTGAATAGCTCCAAAGACATATGTGCCAGCCAATACCACCGATGGTCCTCGGGAATGGGTTGATTAGTTGGTTATTTGGAGAAGCGACCGACAGCTGAGGTCATTTGCGAGAAACTTGAATACGATGGCAAAGGCTCGGGTTTCACGCGGCGCGCCGCGTGAAACCTGAGCCTTTGCCATCAGCGAATATTATCATTGCCGAGCAGCGAATATTATCATAGGTAAATGGTATTGTAGTTGAAAAAAAATAGCAGTACATCTATTAAGTTGGTGAAATACTCCGATAAATGAAAATTGTTGTTGCACCCTAATATTTCATGCAGTCTATTTTAAATAATTCCGGAATGGTACCCTTAAGGAATATAGTGGTAGTCATCACTGCAGAATATGGAAATGTAATGTATTTCCATAGAATTATTTTGCATTTAGCGTACTTAAATATACACTGCAGTGTATTTATAAGTACGCTATATAAGTAATATATACGCTATATGAATATATAAGTGTGTATTGTATACTATATACCATGGATACTAACTATATACACTTATACATGTACGTGTTTATGAACAATAAACAGCAGACTATTGCCAAGCGAATCGGAATCAAGGGGGCTACTCGACGATTGACCACCTTCGTCGAGGGCAACATGGGGAAGCTACTATTTCACCGCCAAAGGCGATAGAACGGTGATACGTAATAGCTCGGGGTGAGAGTAGATTACTAATTTCTAGATTTAAATTAGTAATAATTGAAAATAGTAATTTAACATCATCACTTGTATTAATATGTAAATTTTGAAATTCAAGTTGGTCTCTATCTTCAGAAAACCCTTCCAGTAATTGATGAAATACAGCTCCAATTGTCATTAATACAACAGCATTTTGCTTCTTTGAAGAAGTCACTGTGATATTTACCGAATCAAAAACCAGGCATGTAGAGGCATTGTTTTACACTTAAAAAAAGTCCCATATAAATGTAAGCCCAGACTTCACGCAAAAACCTTTGGCTCCCCAAAACATGCTCACTTTTTACTGTTCAGTTTAGAAAAGAATGCCTGCGTTTTGACTCCTCAAGAGTATGTGACGCAGCATTTGCGTCCACTCAATTCCATGCCTTCGGGGTTACTTTAATCGGAGGAATTTTAATTTCTAAGGGTGCTTTAATTGAGGAGGCATTGTAGACTTAGTGCAGACTTTGACGTTAACTTCTCAGCGTAACAATTGATCTTCAGATATTACAAAAATTGTACGGACAGTATATTCAACTATATTATTATAAATTCTTACTTGCATTTTTCCTAGCAGTTTCCTTTATCCTGTTATCAATATTTGGTGGTCGGTAGTTGACCTTAGTGAGTTATTGGTCGAAACAGCTGTTTAGGCAGAGTGACGGTGCTCCTGGTTAGTTTTTACACCTGTATGTTGTTTGCCTTTCCGTTCATTTGCACACAACACACTTTCGCCTGGCGACTTCCAGTTTTGAATTTTCTTGCAGGCTTGTCAATCTCTTGCATTCCATTTCGGTATTCGAGGGTTGTTCTTCGAGCTTTTCCAATACCCACCGCTCTTATCAGTTTATTTCAGCAACCTTAATTGAAATAAAACCGTCATCGAAAAATAACTCGAAATATTTCAGGACACTGAACCGGCACTATTTATTTACCAACTAAATCACATATGAAAGGCAAAGGAGTATGAGCACTATCAATCTCTTCAGAATTATGTTATTGATAGTCAAAATTAACTGAGAAAGTTTTCCTCTTCCTCCTAGCAACAGGAATCAGTGTATCCAATAAATTGAATCCTTGGAAACTGTATCTGAACTGACTTCACTCCTCTCTACCAGGGTGTCTTGCAGTTGCTTGTCGGACAACTCACGTGAGCTAGAAGTAATGGCCAATTAAAGCGTGAATCAACAAAGAGACGATCCCGAGGCAGGAAAAAAAGACACCAAAGCAAACACAAGGCGTCAGAGTCAGACCCTCTCCTCGTAATCGTTGCCGTGATGAAAGAGAAAGGAAATGTTGACTAAAAAGGCAGATACGTAACTATGAACCACAGAGAAAAGCAATCAGCCTCTCCACACATATCAGTTCTCTGGAAGCACGTAAATTAGATCTTAAGTGGAGAGATTTCGTCCGTACGCAGACACCAGTCGCTTTGCCTCTAGGGAGTTTTTCATTCACTTGGCAGTTATTAACTTAGCACGACGCCTTTTGTTGTTACAACAGCATTACCATAAAGGCTAATCAAGGCAATTGATAATGTTGTTTTAACAACGAAACGCGTCGTGCTAAGTAAATAAATATCTCTGGAAATTTTGCAATCATTAAAAGCAAAAAGCCAATTTATATGCACGCACAGATTTCGCATGAAAACCAGGTTAAATAAAAATTTTGGCAAATTTTTTTTTCGATGATAGAAAACCCGGTTCACTAGAAAAAACGGTTCAGTAGAAAAAACAGTTCATTAAAAAACCTGTTCAGAAGAAAACACCGGTTCAGAAGAAAACACCGGTGCAGTAGAAAAAACCGGTGCAGCAGAAAAAATCGGTGCAGTAGAAAAAACCGGTGAGATCTATTGAACCGGTGCACCGCCGACGCAAACGGTGTTTTTCCGAACCGAGAACCGGTTCAGTATTTCCTACACCGCCCAGCCCTACGTCTCTCCCTCGCAACTCCGGGGCCATCTATCTGCTCTTTGAGAATTAAAACACGTGATACCATTTTCGCCTATGCCGTTAGCCCTCTATTATACTTACTCTATGATATTACTCATACTATTAATTTGTTAGACTACGAGAAACCAGTTCATGAAGAAAAAATCATTCGAGACATTTCACATGAGATGAGGCGATAGTAATTGTGTTAAGTTAGCATACTCTAAACGAAAGGCGCCAAGGCGACCACAGTTTCACGTCTCATCCGAAGGCCGGTGAAGTGCTCTTCACATGACACTCAAGGAAGGAAGGGATTCGAAGCTGTGCTTTCGGAATGGGAAGTAAGTACTCCGGTCATCACAACAACCCGATACCCCTACCGGAATGGAGGTGGCAGAGCGGTCGGCAGCTGAAAAATTTGTCGGGGATCCAACAAATAAAACCAGACCTTCCACTTCTCTCAATGGTGATCGTTCCTGAGAGAAGAATGGAATCTTGCCCACTCTCAAAGCATTATTTCACTCAATTATCGACAAGCTCCTTTCGTTGCCAGAACTAATCGCATAAAAATGAAACAAATGCGATACCGATGATAGAGCATGGCCTTCTTATCATTGATATTAATGCACAATTCAGAATGATTATTTACCGTCAATGATCAATTTTGGAGCAGGTTGTTGAGGTGGCTAGGGTACTGGCTTCATATCCCTCAGGACCCGGGTTCGAATACTTGGCAGGTGGCTTGGGACGTGAAACTGTGTAACCCTTTAAATTTTCGTTTAAAGTAGGTTGATGCCGACGTCATTCCTTCTCCATTCTTTAGTAGCCAACCTACCCACCTAACTTCAAAGGCGCAAATGATATCAGTTGTTTGCCGCTTCCCCAAATCACCGACCAATGACCGATTTTATTTCCATAAGTAATACATAGTGCCATTGATGATAACATTGTAGTAGTAGGTCTGACCTTAGCACTTTGAGGCCCCGGACGCAAAAATGAAGTGGGGTTCCAGTAAAAGAAAATAATATAGTGAATAAAATTATAAGAAATTTTTAATACTAAATATAAAAAGTACATACATCATTTATGCTTATCTAAATAGTTTTCAAACAAGAAGTTTATACTTGGTGCTTTCCATTCGAGGTGTTTCACGTAGTGCAAATCGTAACACATACGTGCACGACTATGTGCGCAGGCGATACGTTCGGTAACTTGCCGGTATGGCATTTTGCGGGTACGCAACAGTTATGGCCAAATTGTTTATGTGCGCAGTTATCGCATTCGTTCAAAATAGGTGCTTAAAACGAAGGTTTTTCTTACCACCTATTAATTAAAAACTTTACATTAACCATGTTTGACGCCTTTTCTTAAAATCAACACAAAAACAACAATCGCTCATTCCATTATCGAAGTTCTTTTGTTGTTTAGTGCACATCAACTCTGCTCCCGATCTGTTTTGAAGCGCGCTCCCTGGTGCGCAGGGTCTTAAACGAATGGAAAGTAGTGCGCTCTTGTGTTGCGAAGTGAGAAGCATACTAGAGCGAATGGAAAGTTTTAGCTATAGTTCCCAACCATTTTGATTAACTGTGAGGCATTTAAGCAGGAGAAGAATTGTCTCGGGCCACACTTGATTAGAAATATATCAGAGCATTAGCCACCAATTCATCCAGAACCGTAGACGAACTTTTCGGGCTTAAGATATAACAAATTTAGGTTTAATGGTAACCTTGGTCTCGTAAGTCTTGGTTTTATAAGTTTGTGGTGAGACCTGCGTTGCTCTATAGTGCAGAGACCTGGCCAATCACAAGGGCTCAGGAAAATAAGATGGAGGTTGCAGAAATGAAAATGCTACGGTGGATGTGCGGGGTGACAATTAAGGATAAAGTCAGGAATGATTATATATGAGGATATGTTAAAGTGGAACCGTTAGCGAAGAAGATTCAAGAATGCCGATCAAGATAGTTTGGGCAGGTCCAGAGCAGGAACGAATAATACGTGGGGAAGAGAGTAATGCAGCTGGAGGTGAGGGGGAAAAGAAAGAGGGAAAAACCAAAGATGAGATAGAAGGACAAGGTGGGAGAGGACCTGAGGGAGAGAGGATGGGAAGAGGAGGAGGCGTTGGACAGGGAGCGGTGGAGGAAAAGAATCAAAGAAGGGAATCCCGACCCCACAGGAGTGGTACAAGGCGAATACAAAGAAGATTTAAAGGTAAACTTGGGTTTTAGACGCTAAAACTGCTGAGGTTATGTCGCACCATCTAACCCAAGGGTCCCCAAACCTTTTTCACCGACTCTTCCAAGAATGTCTCAACTTTTTATCGAATCCCTCATCTCGACTATTACGAATTAGTAACAGAAAAAAACAAAAGTGACGCTTATGTGATTATTAGATTGTTTATTTTTCATTGTTTATTTTATCGAAGAGTGCCTTGTAGGTATTCTGTATACAAAATTATAAAAGGAATTACTGGCAATCTGACCTTAAATGGAAACATTAATGCAAAATGTATGTATTAGTGAAACGATCACATTATCTGGCGCATGAAAAGTTAACTGTAAGGTATAAGGTAATAATGTTCAGCTTAATATTGTTAGTGATTTTAATAAAACTTTTTCATTGACCCCTAATCGGCCCCTGAGCCCGAATGTACCCCTCTCAAAGTCATGTCAATTCTGGGTGGTCACTTTGGGGACTGCCGGACAAATAGAAGACCTAGACCCGTGCCCTAGGCGGATTTTCAACCGCGAACTTTGGTTTTCTAGGTTGGCGCACTATCAATCTTGCCTAAGCAGTCGAAATGACAAAATAAAAATGAGGCAAAAGAGAAAACAAAGATAACGAATAAAAAGATTTACTTAAAGCTACAAGCGTCAGGATACTGAGATGAGGGCTTTTTCATAAAAAATAAGAGCTCCCACGCGGTTTTACGATTTTTACGATTTTTTAAACATTGAAACTCGTATTTTCATTAGCATGTTCATATTTATTCACGGGAAAACCAACTTGCAGCGTAATGTATGCAGGCAAAGATGATAAGTGCGAGAATAAAAAAAATAGAAAAATATAAAGCAAAAAAAGGAAGAGAATTTCAAATATATAATGATGTCAGATATTTGTACCTGTGTAATATTTATTCGGACACACAGAAAAATGTTGCATAGCTCATATTAAAGACTAATTGATAAAAATATAAGTGATAATAGTGCATTTATGATTCAGAAGAACATGTGCGATGCAACATTTCAGTGATGGAACATGTGTGATGCAAAATTTCAAAGATAAAGAGAGCTGCTCTAATCCTTTATGCTGCAGAATGCATTCTGTCGTAGGCGTGCCTCCGAACAATCCGGCACGTCATATCATTTGCGTGACAAAAGAGGAAACCCAGGGCGAGAGGCGGCATGAGACTGCGCTGGGGAATTCCCGAATCGGTGGGCAAACTGCCCTTCGACGGGAGGGTGGTAAGTTTCACTCGCCACACACGAGGCAAGTGGACCTTGTCCGAGCGAAGAGACGAGTTTCATAAGGAGGATCAGAATGCAGTTGTCATCGAGCGGCCTCGCCCGGGCCTCCAGCCGAGAGAACAAGGTGGCGCAAGAGATGGAAAACTTATCGGAGTGGGTTGTTTGGGGTGTCTTATCTCCCATAAGAGATCCCAACTCATATTTCCGGTTCTTTTGAGTTTCCTCCCGAGGATGGAATGCATTATTCGACGAAATAATGCTCTCGCCGAAAAATGTCGCCAGGAATACCTCTACACCCACCACCCGATATCACACACGCTTGCCAGATTCCCGGCAGCGAAGGCCAAATTTAAGGGAAGAGTTGGGTAATTAGATAAAGGAAAGGTAGCCCAGAGAGAATTTCATTAATGGACAGCACAGTGGGGACTAAATCGAGGATTTAGATAACAGAGTATGTGTCCGTGAAAAATAAAACTTAACATAGCTGTAAGAAATAAACCATCGCCTGAGACATTTGCTTTCATGCAATTCCTGACCAAAAATGTCAAAATTTAGTGAAGAATGGAAAGTGCGGTAAAGGAGAAGAATTGCCGAGAGAGAATTTAATTATTAGCCCTTCCGTGCATGCCTTTTTCACTCAAAGACATTTCTTGCCATTTTTTAAATTTCAACTGTTTATTAACATTTTTGCTATTTTACTTTTAAGTACCTTTTTTAAAAATTTTGCCAAAGTTTAATAATAGAATACAATATGAATTTTAGAATAATTAACAAATTAGAAATCAGGATTAACTTATAAATCAAATTTTAAATAAACTCCAGTACGAGCCGTTATATCAACTAGATGGTTGTTTCAATGGCGACCTACAGAAGCCGATAACCTAGAGCGTCTAAGAGCTAAACGGCTTTCTGAGGGCTGATCTTAGGATTACGCTCATTGGTTTTTGGTGAACAATAACCTACCCAAAATATCTGTAAGAAATGCGCCATCACACGCCATTTAAAATATTGTAATGTTAAACCCTAGACTCAAAAAGCCCACCCACCGATGGTATACCTTTCACACAACTTGTAACCTCTAAACAGCAAAAAGCAATTACTTTTCACTAAACCCGATTTATTTTTTTATCGGTGGTTATATTTCAAGGAATAAACCGCTACCAAGAGCGCTTTCTATTCACATCATGTTAACTCACTCTTTAATATGAGTTTTTTTATCACGTTTGTATCTCATAGAATCAACCACGAGTACTAGGAGAATTCTAAATAATAATTTATTTGAGTCCCAGACGTGCCTTGCTTTTATAACTGGGGGAGTGGGGCAACGTTTCTTAATTCTGTAAGGCGCGAAGGACATCAACTTGAGCTGAAAGTCTCCAGCAGGGAAGTTTTATGTTCTTGATGCACTCATGGCCATTGCGTCTTTGCAAGGAGAATTACGACCAAATAAGAGAGATATATTCCGAAATACCTTTATAAATAGGGACTTAAGGGATTATTTTTGGGGTAGCGCGTCCCCTCACAATTTTCCCGTTAGACACTCCAGTGGCTAACGCTCAAAGAGGATTCATTCTCCATAGGAATTCTCAGTAGAACTTTCAAGCATATATAGAAGAAGAACACAACCTTTTGGATTGGGGGTCCAAGGCCTGGGTGACTGCGGCTGCCAAATTAAGGGCCAAATCGTTAAATAAATATTGGTTGTAAATTTACTTGCAACAAGATTATATCGCACTAATTACATTAAATAATAATAAAAATTATAATTACATGCAGGTAAATTTTATAAAATTGTTAATTAGAAAGCACCAGAAGAATTTTAGCTAGGAAGACGAAGTGGGGAGTCACCGAAAAACGACCGTGCCCGGATAACAAAATTTCCTTGAGCCACCCCTACAATTCAGTGACGAGAAGTTCATCCACCAACTCCAGTTCTCTTCCACACACTCCGCATACCTACCAGGCTCTGAATGTCCAGCTAGTGTCGCCATAAACACTTCGTGATGGACCAACCCAATCCTTAATAGCCCCCGATGACCATCGTGACTTCGGCAGTCCGAGGATTTTGCGTGACATTTCATACTTATTTTGAGCACGCAAGGTTACCAGTCTACGCAATAGCCGTGCCGAGAGCAGCATTCTCTGTTGACGGCCCACGGTACAAGCACCGTACATTTTGTGGCACATTGGATTAGCCCCGACAAAACCAAAGACTAATTGTAATGTATCTGTAACACCGTCATGTAAACTTATGAGCAAATTATAAGTACTAACGCAATTTGAGGAGGCGGGATAAGAATTACTAAGTGCGTCTCGATGTTTAAACCCCGGGATAGAGGTTAAATAAAAATAAAAAATCATTCAAGTTTAAGCCTTACACGGAGGGTAAAATTATAGCCCCACAAAATACTACCCAAAGGAGGGACAAAAGTGAAAAAATACGATAAATTAATTGCCAAAAAGGTTCAAGAAATCGTTTTTCACACGCAATATTCAAGACCACAATGCGGATAGAGGAAAACATGCATGTATATTAAAAACTTCTATCTACTCATCCCCCAAAATTGTCGGAAAGACCTTTTTTCCCCCCTTAATTAGTTCCTAAATGATTCAGTTATGCTCCGTCTTTAAGCTTAAAGTTAATGTGCTCAGTACCATGTCACATTTAAGGATTTGAATGAGTGTCTTACCTAGTTATCAGCTTGCTTACTTGCCTTTCAATGTGGAACTGGCCAGGCCAAAATGTCGTTCCTATGAAATACCAATTATAATATATACGAAACATTTTACTGTCTGATATTTCACAGATTACCTTTTCGATCATAGGAGATGAGAATTACGCATATTTAACGAAGCTGTCGGATTAGCTTGAGAAAGATAAATGTTTTAAATTCCTCCGTGAAACCTATTTCTTTTCGTAGTATAGTTCAATGCCTGGCAAGATAAAAACGTCTTCCGCACGCTCAGGCGGAGGCTGGCACAGTCATATATACAATAAATACGGATTACCAGAATATATAAATCCAAGGGGATTGTGTTGAAGTGGTTGGTAGGGTGATGTATTTTCATACAATGATCCGGGACCGAATCCCGTCAGCGGCGGAGAGAAATCTGAGGAACACCGACCCCATACTTGGACCCCATGTGGAGAGCTCTTCAAATGCAGCACTAGTAAATTACTCCGTTTGTCGGATGGTAATAAAAACTGTTGACCTCTTGCCATCACTCAACAAGAGTAGGATACTACTGACGACAGGTTTTTCTCAATGTCACTCCATTTCCCACATAATCATATTTATCTTATCTCATATGCACTCTCAAATGAGCAATCTGGATATATGTCTACGTGTAAAAATTTATTTAGGAAACAGCTCGATATGCCAGGATAAGCATAGTAGTGGGCTTAATGCTGTGGATATGGGGTAACTGAGAAGTGTTTGAGGCAAAAGCAGAAGGGACAGGATAAGGAATTAGTGGGTGATGAAAGAATGAGGAATTGATGCTCCGGTAATGGACATGCATGTAATGGGCGTGTTTCGTTGATTTGGCCATATTGAGAGACTGGACGATTAATCGAATAACGAAGCAGTTTTATGGTAGGGAAGTGTATTTTAAGAGAGGAAGGGGCAAACCGAGAAATTCATGGGTGAATGTGGTGGAAGATACTCTTAAGATAAGAATATTAGAAGTCTTAAGAACAGGAGGGCGAGTATAAAGCAATGAATGAGGGTAACTAAAGCAAAATATGGATGCAAGGATATGGCAGATGGAGGAAATTATTGAAACAGAGTCATCTTTACAGACCTTACACCGAGAACTAAACTTTTTGACTGTGTCTAGTAGATACAGTTAAAAGGTTTAGTTCTCACACTGTCCACTCCGGAAGGTATCGGCGTGATGGGTATGTACCTATGTATCCATATAAAAATTACAATTCCTTCGAGTAACGGTCTTCAGATATTATGAACTTATCCACCTATCAAAAACGGCGTGAATGACTACAGTCGTGAGTGCCTCCACCAACCACTACTACGTCTTATGAGTGGCCCGTGACACAACCAAGAGGTATTTGCGGCGTGTGGACACACCGGACAGAAGAGACCGTGAAACCGCGTGGGAGTGATCCATTGCCATTCAAGAGGAAAATTTCACGCTAATCATTATGTGGACGCTACCGCGAACAATTCCGAGCGACTAACGAGAATAAAAGGGCGGCGGGTGTCCGGGTAAACATAACGGCGAATGCCTCGCGTGTGTATTCGCGTCATGGTGTTGCGTGAGAGGAAGAAGGCAAGGTCTTGCCTTCGCGAGTGGGGCGTCAGTCGCCATCTCCCTGAATCAGCATCGCCCTGCGCCAGGGATGAGAGGTATACATAAACATACACCGATATATCGGAAACCGTTAAAGGTATTTCAACCACAGAGATATGTTGTTTTAAAAATATCTACTCCTACCTAATATTACCCTGCGAGCCGCGACAGAGGCGTGAGGCAGAGGGTCACTCATGAAGACGGGAAGGAATAGAAAAAAGAATTGGAACAGAGAAAGGACGGGAGGACTAAATATACCCTTATATCGGTCGACATGTTCATAAATTGTCATTTCATCATGGATTGTTCGGCCATATTTATCTACCAGGGAAATAGGGCATGGAAGGATATATTTATCTGCCATCATTTTATGAAATAGGGAATGGAAGCATAAGTCCAAGGAATGAGTTTTTGTCCAGGGAAGCAAAAATTGCAGTCTACTAAAGTGTTCTCCTCCCGACGTTATTATACGGCAGCGAAACCTGGGTATGGCAGGGTAAGCATAAGAGCAGGCTAAATGCAGTGGGAAAATAGCACTTGAGAAGTGTTAGCGGCAAAAGTTGGATGGGTGTGGTTAGGAATGAGTGTGTCAAGGAAGAATGTAGATAAATACTCTAGTAATGGGCATCTATGAAAGGAGTTGTGGTACGCTGGTATTGGCCATGTCGAGAGAAAGGAAGATAGTATAATAACGAAATAGGTATATGATAGTAGAGTGAATGGTGAGACAGGATGAGGTAAACCGCGAAAGAATGGGTGAATGTGATGGAAGAGATCCGAAAGAGAAGAAATTTAAGAAATCTTAAGAATAGGAGAACGTGTATGAAGCAATGAATGAGTGTAAGAGAAGTGGAAGAGGCTTGAAAGGACAGTGCTTTATGGAGGAAATTATTAAAATGGGGCCAGTTTTCGAGGCCTAACGGCAATAACTTAAGTCTTTGACTTTGCCGATCCCGAATGGGAATGGCGTGATGGCTATTAACACATTTATGGTATGTGAATAAAAAATTCTATCGGAGATGATATATTTTAATTCATTCACATTAGCCCCAAAATTTTTACAAAGCATTTTCAGTCATAAAAGCTAAATTTCAAAAATTAACACGGTGAGAAATATATCAGGTACTACTGTAAAGAATATAGTAACGATTACAGTGATATGTCAGCTAAAAAAAATACTGATATGCATAAATCGACAAATAAATATATGTATCGGATAAATATACCGCATGCACCGGTTTATCTTTACATAGCGGAACTCCAATCCCTAGCCTGAGGAAGCCTTCCGATTTTCGGAGAAGAGAGGAAGAATAGAATCAGTGTCTCCCGCGACCTTCCGGCGTTCTTTAGCCGGGAGGTCGATTTTGGGGAAGCGACGAATCCACTCCGTCGCGCGTCCGCCCCTCCCCCTCCGCACCATCCCCCGCCTCAATGAGACGGAGAGGCGCTTGGCTGGAGGAAGAAGCATGTCACAGACACATGGCAAGGTCGACGAGTCGTATTGTGTCGATTTTCCCGAAAGAGGGAGCCAGCTGGCGGAGCCGCGTTTCCTCCATCATCCGCGAGAAAAAAGCTGCTTCAATGAAATGTAATTTTGAATTGAAATATATTTTTTCATCGTCATCATCATCGGTATTCCACTAAGGAAACGGTACGTTCATTGTAGTTCCAATCGGCCCCCTCAGTAATTTTCCTGACCGCGTGGAGTCTTCCCTAAATTTCCCACCGTAAACTTTTTTACCGCACCGCAAAAGTAATTTTACCAATATTAAATCCCTATGATTCGGTAAATATGCGGTGAAGCTAAAACATTTCAAGGGGTTTATTAAATGAATACAAGGGAAATGCGATGTGAAAGTTAAAGAGCGCTGTTATTTTGCACTAGCTAGGTCTCACCTAGGATGCGCATCTAGTATTTGGGATCCTTATAAAACATGCTAAGTATTGAAATTAGATCGCGTGCAGCGACGAACAGCTAGGTTTGAAAAGAGATGTTATAAGTCTAGCAGAGTGCCGAAGTTATAAAAAAATAGGAATCGCCATAACGGCGCAGAGTAAAGAATAAATAGGCTAAACCTCCTGAGTAAATGTTTGGCGAGTTACTTCTCCGAAGATGTAAAGAAAAGATTGAAAGCTCCGTGCTACTACGGTAGTTTCAATAACATTCATACAGCTAGATTGATAGCAGGACGGGCAGGTTCAAAATTTTATTTTTTCCACGTCAGATTAGGGACCACAATATGATCGACAATAATGATAACGATTGATAGTCTTTTAATTTTTATATTTTTTTTCATTTTCAATTTCTGCATGGAATGCTAATTATTTTTGTTTTAATTGTCTCTAACTTTGCAAAATTTCTTTGCATGTTATCATGGCGGTATTCTTGACAATCTGCACCCGAGATGCACGATGACGGTTAGCAGCCGTATTGCATCCCTACCACGTACGTTACTAAATTTAACATAAAAGTATATTTTGTAAAAAAGGTAATAAAAGTATGACAGTTTGAATGACATTGCAGGGGGTGATGTGGAATCACCCCGTAAAATACCCTTGAGATAGCTTGCGGGGTCCCACCTAGACATAGACGTATGATACTCCACGTACTTGTTGTCTCCTTCATCCCGCCCATGGTTTCACCCTCTCTCAAGACTGTTTCACACGAAGCTCCTTATTGCGCAATTTGATGCACAGAAATTGCGAGAACGTGGGCACGGAATTAGAGCAGGAGCTATTTTTCCATCTGTCTTTTATGCACGTGAGCAAGCATTCTAGCAATTCACCGTTTTGCACGACGGACAGTTTTGCAGTGCACATCGATACATACATAAGATTGTGCGATAAAATGCCTCGTGTAAAACGGCCTTTAACAGGAGAGGTTATTTTTCTAGCTCTCGTTCATGCTTTTACGCAGTAATTCCAGCAATTCTCCGCTTCACTACGACGAAATATTCACTGCAAATCCATCCGTACATCAGACCGTGCAGTGAAGAGGTTTTCCTCCAGTCACTTCCCAAAATTATCAACCAACCAGGTCGTCACCCCTCGATACATCTTCCAGCCAATTTTGCCATTGCCTTCTAAATTCAGACTCTTCGATAATATCTAATACTTGGCTGACAGTTGTCTCCCTAAATTACATTTTACGTAAAATATCATTATTTATTGGAGAAGGATTGAGCGAGTAAGGTTGATGGTAAGGATAACAAACGGAGGAGTACTGGGCATGGTTGAGGAAGGAAGGTGGCTACTAAGGAAGTTTATAGAAGAGAAATAGGATGAAACTAGTAATTAGATGCGAGGGAATACTTAAGCCGTGATGCAGGGAAGGATGTTGGGTAAGTGGGGAAGGGGAAAAAAGAGATTAAGTTCTATGGATGGGATCAGAAGCATGCCGATATCAAGAATGTAACTAATTGACGAACTGAGAAACACTCCAAAACTTCACTATTTTTCGTAAATTACTTTTCTCCCACTAAAAGAGAGAGCCAGGGCTCGCGTCTCTCCGAGAGACGGAAGAATGTTTGTCACAGACTGCTGATAGTTCAACCGAACGACACTAAAAGGATTAATATACAAAATTTTGAGATAAGAGATGCCTTTCCTTCAGTCATGGAAGATTCGCAGAAAAAATAGCATCAATTGCTCTTGAAATCATCTTCTTCCTCACTCTACAAATTGGCATTAGAGATGATAAAGAGTAAATCATTAAATCGAGTATATACGCCCGCTGTCATGTATTAACTTCAACGTCTCGAAAATACAAACACCTGAAAATGTGCCATAGCTCACACGATCCTTGGCCCTGAATAAAACCCTGTCGTATACTTGGAATTGAGAATGGAATCTAGTATAATTAGAGCCGTTCCAGAAGGTTTCACTCGATCATTGGACTAGTACTTGCGAGGAGACGGTGTATATTCATATCATTGAGCACTGCCATAAAGATAATTTTTAAAGATAAAGAAAGCGACTTTAAGGCGCTGCCGTAGGCGTGGTAGTCAAAACGGCAAACAGAATTTGAGTCCAACGAAGATGCCGGTGAATTGGGGCCATTGATCTCGTAACGAATCTACTTTTCATTCGGACTTCCGGTGTAGTGCCTGATCTAAAGTGTAGACTACATTCAGTTATGCACTTTCTCGCATTGATTTATGGTACACAGGCGAATTTTAATACTACAAGAACTCATTTTTAGTCTAACTTTCAATCACGCAATCTATGGCAGCTGGCAGCCAAAATATATGTCGAGACGTTTTCAATTATTATTTAATTAACCGGCAGAATATTACTAATAGCCGCAAGGAGATATAGAAGGTGCAGATTAGTGAAGATTGCACAGCTACTGTAAAAGCTATTGTTATTGTTCGACAGGTACTATATCCTACAGGGAGCGAGTAGGAAACTTGCACCGCATTAATAATGAAATGAATTATCTCATCGAGTACGATGCCGATCATGCTTGTTAGCCATAATGGCGGTTCACCATCACATGGCACTGGAAATCCGTCATCTAGCGATCACCCTAGATATTGTGCTGGATAAATTATCATGCGATACGGGCTTTTTAACGATGGATAAGCGACAGTGGGCGGCGTTTCCAGACGGCGACTCAAACTCATTCACAAACCCTCCTGAACTCTTTCAAGCAAACTTGTTGCGGCTTGAAAAACGATCGCGTGAGCAGTTACAACGATAATGGCAAACGCCCTAAGGATTAGTTCTCAAGAAAATGTCCCGAGCCACATGTTTTTAATATATCATTTGGAGTGGCAATTTAAGGATATTTCCGATGGTCTTAAAAGAGTTATTTCAACAGGAAATTACGAAATGATTACTTTTACATTTTATTTTTGTCTGGGTAGGTTTTAGTATACTCCATTTGAACGGCTGAGAAATGGACCAATGAAGTAATATGCACTAAACACGGTACACACTTGTTACACGATTAGCATTAGCCTTTTCTATGAATTTCAAAAATTCCACATTACACGGTGGAATCTTTGCTTTCCAATAGTGAAGCTATGGTGTGACTCATAAAATACATAAATATGTTAATGCATTACTTGAATGTTTTCAGTGTATTTGGCACGCAGGGAATATTCTTTTTACACTTGTTAGGTATGAAACATTCATTACGAATTCCATTCATACGAATAATGTTCACAGTGAAGGGTGATGGGTGATGTCATCGTGTTAATGAAAAAGATACCTGACTGAATTACGTGACACTTTACGGCAACTGAAATGGACATCGTTTCTAGATTCTCATTAACGAATTTATTAGTAAGGGATATTCGTTATCATCTTTGTGCAAATATTTTCTACGTGCCTCGTTGAAAAGTACGGAAAGACAAATAAGAAACTACCAAATTGGGTAAATTCCAAAGTAGCATAAAAATTCAAAATATTGACATTTATACTCACTAAAATTTGTGGGAAGCCGTTGAAAGTATATACTGCAAAGAAAAGCTTCGGATTAGTTGTAATAAACAATTGATTAACGGCATCAATTTGGAGAGATATAACGACTGTTAAGTGAAGTAGAGATGTATAGGCAGCTGCAACAAATGGAGTCGCAAATGATTTGACTTAATTATCATTCCTAGATCTTTAGGAGTCAAATAAAATGTTAAATAATTCAGAAAAACTAAAATGCATGTTGATATCTGTGTAACTCTCGCAAAAGTTCCTAGGACTACACAGTGGACGATTTTGAGACATGGACTACAGAACTTTCAAAATCCTGCGAAACGGGAAGGAAGGTTGTTTAGTGTGGAGGCTCAGTCAGAAAATCTTTCGCTGCCAGAACATGCGCTTCGAGTTGTAGGATGACTCACCACTAACTACCGGTCTACTACTAGTCTTGACTCGTTTCACAATAAGACCTCAAGATAGGGTCCCTACAAATGT
The DNA here is from genome assembly GCA_963573305.1 of Pyrrhosoma nymphula. Classification (NCBI taxonomy): domain Eukaryota; kingdom Metazoa; phylum Arthropoda; class Insecta; order Odonata; family Coenagrionidae; genus Pyrrhosoma; species Pyrrhosoma nymphula. The sequence goes on from OY754335.1 coordinate 52,849,031, forward strand.
CAGAGCGATGGGTGATTTAAAACGCTTGCCTATTAGCCATTCGTGTGAGTGCCTCGCATTCCTAGATCTTCAGGAGTAAAATACAATTTTAAATAATTCAGAAAAAAAACAACATGATATCTCTATAGCCCTCGAAAAAGTTCCTGGCGCTGCGCAGAGGACGAATTTGGGACATGGGCTACGGAACTTTCAAAATGTGGAATAAAGATTGTTTGTTGTGGATGATTAAAAACTTTCTAATTGCTGCAAACACAAGCACTTCGAGAAGTGGGATGATTCACCATTACCTGCCGTCCCGTTTCGACTCGTTTCGCACTGAGACCTCAAGATAGAGTCCCAGGTAAAGTCATAGAAATGGGTTATTTTAACCACTTGTCTATTACCCATGCGTGTGTGAGCCTAGTGCCTTATTCACAAAGTAGTTTGGTTCCCCTGCCTCACTCTACCTCGTTGCCTCTATTCCTTCTACTAAAAAGTCAAAGAACGTCAAAACTATATATGAATATCGCCCAATATAATTGCTATGTGTCCTATCTAAGGTTTTGGAGAGAATTGAGCACCAGAAAGTCTCCCATTACCTACCAGTCAAAACAAACTTGATCCCTATCATCCGGTTTTAGAAAGAACTTCAGCACGCAATCTGCTCTCATCAAAGTCACGGATGACATCCGTTTAACCATTGACCAGAAAGTGGTAACTGTTCTGGTCCTTTTTGACTTTATTCAGACCTTCGATAGAATGGACCACGCACACCTACTCCGTAAAATGAAGCAATTCAATTTCTCTGTCTCTGCTCTAAACTGGTTTCTTTCTTGTTTATCGGGGCGGCAACAGGCGATCAAGGGCCCTAATGGTAACTTGTCCTCATGGATACCCACTGCAAAAGGCGTCTCTCAAGGATCCGTCCTTGGTCCCCTGTTATTTGCTATTTAAATATTAGATTTGCCTAGAGTAATAAAACAATGTAAATATATGTTATATGCAGACGACCTACAAATCTATTAGCGTTGCCATCTGCATGACCTCAACGAAGGTCTTGCAGACTTGCAACTAAAATAAATCTTGCAGACTTGCAGATAAAATAAATCTTGACAATATTTCCCATATCACGATTGATAATGTCGCTATTCCCTACTCAAACACTGTTCGAAATTTAGGCATCTTAATGAATAGGAATCTTACTTGGAATGACCAAGTACTCCATGTTTCAAACAGGATTAATAGTGTTCTGTTCCAAATTAAATACCTGTAGCATACCCTACCGCTTCATACAAAGTAATTATCATTCGCGACGCTAATTTTCCCTCATTTTGACTATTGCTCATTGGTCCTTGGCGACATGACTCACGAACAAAAAGAGAAACTCCAGCGCCTACAGAACTCCTATAATCGATTTATTTTTAATATTCAACGTGATGCACACATCTCTCCGTACAGAGAAAAAATAGCCTGCCTTATCATGGAAGCTAGACGTCATTATATGCTTGGCACATTTCTCTTCTCTTTATTCTTCAGGAGAGAGCGAAGTTATCTGTATGACCTTTTCATTAGCCCACCTCTATCTCGAAACATGTCCACCAGAAGTGATCCATATAACCTGTACTGCCCAGCACATCGCAAGTCTAAATATCACGATTCATTCGTAGTCAGATCTACAGTAACATGGAATTCACTACCAAATTCACTAAAATCTTTGTCTGTATTTAAAACACTATTTTATAACTCTCTGCTTCGAAACTTACCTCGAATATAATTAGGTACCTGTTTGGCAATGCATGAAATATTTTTCTGATGACATTTCTGTAACGAGTACTTAATTTAATACTTTGTAACCCTGTCCCACATTCATTTGTTGTGTGTCATGTCTGGTCACCATCACTTCCAAGTATACTGTAAATTGGCTATGGATTGTTGACATTTTTTCACTTGTACTTTGGTCTCTGATTGAGACACCTGCCATTATACAACATGAAAAATAGAGACTGGGGCCTGGGACCCATCGATGTATCTACTTATCTATATGCTTTTTTGTTTTCCTTTGTCATTTCTATACGAGTATAAATGCAAAAGCATAGCTCGAAATGGGGTTCTTCAGACAATGGCGACGGTGCTAATCACTGAGTAAGCCGCTCGCTACAAATCAATAACCGGATGATCCGCAGGCGACATTGGCCGGTATGATTAATTTTTCTTCTTTGAACCGAGCAAAGGAGTTTTCCCTTTCATCGATTTGTGGCACTACACACACTTTGGCAGTGCCTCAGTTTACTTCATGGTGCTTTTAGTCGATAAAGCATGCAGGAAAAACTCCTAACTTAAGATAATTGATTGCAGGGCCGTGCTGAGAGTGGGGAGAACGAGGCCTCAAGTTAAAAGCTGATAGAGGGTCCGAATGAAAGATCAAATAAATGGCTACGTTTTAGATTTTATGTTTCGACTATTCCAAGCCATTTTTGCTAGGGTTGCCATACGTCCTGAAAGATTGGAATTATCCTGAATTTTGGCATATTAAAAAAATTGTTCCGACTGAATCTTTAACCATGCAAATGTCCTCATTCGAAATTAAGATAAATTTGATTCTGACAGTTGTCATTACAAATCCGCCTATATCAGGTTTCAGAATGGTGAACGTGTGACATTAGTGGAGTATTGTACCGACGGCGAATCTATTTTACGAATACCACAGTTATTGTACGTATGCAACCTTGTCGGGGGTAGTTTTTCCTCTCTCTCTCTCTGATGACAGGAATTGAAAGTCGAATCCATTTAAGCAATTTTAATGATAGTGTAATTTGGAAGACAACTCAGCAGTATCGTGATTTTGAATTGAATAATAATGAATTGTAAATAAATTATCCGAGGACCGGGATCCGGGTTCGAATCCCGGTCAAGGCGAATGATTTTTCATCTGTGAAATATCGCACTTTTGTGCACTTGCGGGTGACTCCGTAAAGGTAACTACCGTGACTAGTCCTGGTATCCTCAAAATTAAATAAATTATGTTCAGGGAAATACGATTGGTTTAAGAAAGGAGGATATTTAAAGTGCAGTTACACGTAAATAATGCATATTTTTCAGAAATTATTTCACTTAAAATATTCCATTAAGTGAAATAACAGGATTGACCAAAATATTTTATTTTTTATTGGAATATGCAAATTATTAATTAGTAAAAACACATCTACGAGTGATTACAATGAAATTCATAAGTATAATTTTACCTCACACTTATTTATACCCTAGTTTTGACGAAGCCTAATTTATATCCTTATAAACCCTAGTTTGGGCGAAAGAAATAGGGACAAAATCTTTGCCGTGACACTTACTATTTAACCTTAAGGCGATTTGAGCGAGATATCATTTCATATAAAATTCAATAAATTTGACCCAGTCATAAATAAAAATATCTCACCTTTCCATAGATACCAAAGTATCAACCACTTAACGCACTACTTTTAGAGATATTTGCCAAAAAATAGTAGCCGTTTTACATGGGAAATGGTACAGGTACGCACTCCAGAAAGAATTTATTTTAAAAATGATGAATTTTTAACGCAAGGATCACATCAAAAACTTTACCGTGTGTAGTTCGTAAACTTTCTCAGCTGTTCAAAAAATAAATCTATTACTCACCATAATACTTTTAACAACATCGCAAAATAAACTCCTGTTGGGAATGTGTTTTCACCGTACGGCGTGAATAAATGAGTAAGTAAAAGACTTATGCATGCCGTTGAGTTAACCACTGAGAACATCTGTCATACAAAACAATATTTTTGTGACATTAATACTACATTATTTACTTCATGCTTCTTGCAGCAGCTTAAATTAAATTATAAAATTCGAATATGGTCTCTATTATATCTGGAGAAAATGTCGCTGAAACCACCTTAAAGAGAGGAAGATTGAGTACACGTATACATTCATTTCCGTTAATATTAAACCAAAAATTAACTCATACTTTAAGGTAAAGTTTGCACTTAGAATAAAAGCTTCACTCTTTCATGGTGTCTAAAACTAAATCCTTGCGCTTGCAATGTCAAAAACCGATTCGCACCCGACTGGGGCGGGTATCTCGGCGTCCAAATTTGCAAGAGTGCTGCCTCAACCTATCTTAGGTCCTATATGTAATATAACTCATAGGGCAGGGCGCAATTCTTGATTCTTCTTCAGGTACTGAAATGGCTCGCACGACTCGGATTATTCGCACGTACAACTTTCACAATGCAATGGAATTCAGTTCTTGTAAATGGAAGAGAATACTGAGAAAAGAAAACGAAAATTGGAAGGGAAAAAAATAAAAATAGAAGACTATTAATGGTAGTTCATGAACCCGAAATGGGAATCAGGGAATATTAAAAATACTCAGACACGTTTTCAGGGATGGATTGCCCTATTTCAAGAAAGATTTTCATAAATATTTTCAAAGTAAATAAGTCCTTTCATCAGACTATAGCTAGTACCGAGTGGAATAAGATTCATCGAGAATATTAATCGCGGAAGCTGGACTTACACAAATGATGGGACAAAGCATACAAGTACCAATTAATGTGCATATTTATCGCCGAAAAAATGTGAAATAAATTCACAAAAATAGGTAAATGCCAGTTAACTTGAATATAAAAAAATAATAGCTATGAACGGTTTCGGGCTTGTCTATGAGGAATTTCTCCATCACGGAAGTAATGAAAAAAGAACTATAAACCATATTCCTCTAGAGAAAATATAATTTATTTCGACATAGGTTTCAACCTGATGATAACTTAACATGCCAAAACCTAGGTCAACATCAATTATATCTTCTCAAGTGGAATTGTAAATTGTTATTTTTAGTTACTTCCGTGATAAAATTAAAAGCATTGGAAAAAAGAAATATAGATCGATGCTGTAGTAGGTGGGGTAGAGTTTTCGTCGACGGACGCAAAATACCGATAGTAAAATGACGATAAATTTTCTATGATTTATTTCACTAAAGGGGAAAAATTGGAATATAAAATTAAAGAAAAATAGGAGCAGTAGCCTGTTATATATTCCTCCGGGATTTTAATTACAAGTAATCGGAATTTCAGTTTTTTGAGTCGCAAGCCTTCTTCAAAATGTCAGCCTTCTTTAAAAAATTTTTAGGCGAAGGTAATTTGCCTTATTTTTCTAATGGCTGGTAGAGCTGCCTAGACTGCTCATTTGTATAAATAGGCACTGAGTCATGAGTTTTCATGCGTTCAATAATTATGTCGTAACAATCAATAAGAATTGGGGTCACCATAGCGTCCACTGGTGTGTAGAAAGCAGAAGAATACCTCTGGCCGCTTTGCGCTGTCACGAATGCAACATTCCAACTTCTTTAAACAGTCCTTGATCACGAAGAGTCGAAAAAATTGTTGGAGATAACTTTATGAGACGTTAAATCTTCATTTATGCTTGTATTTCATCTGAGTGCTGTATAATCAACGCATGACGAGTTATTAAAAATAGTGACTACTAGGGTGACCAACTATTTTTGAAGAAAATAAGGGAGATTTCTATCTTCTTGACCAAGTATAAGGGAGATTTAGAACACAGCAAAAATTTCACAAAAAAAAGAAAAAAGCAATGAATTGTTTGTAAAAAAAATAAAAAAGAACTTTTTTTATAGTTTAAGATGACCTAAATATATTTTGCAACAGATTTTGGTTCAGACAATATTTTTCCGTCACTTTTTGCAAATTCTAAAAATTCAGTGCAAGAATACGTGAAGTTCATGGCAACTTGCAGTTCTGATTTGATCAGCTTTGTACTGCTCCAATTCCTAACATCTGTCCACTTTAAACTATCATCAAATTTGTTAAACACGTAAGAATACAAAGAATCATAAAATTCAAGGAATTTGCTTTCACATGTAGATTTCAAATTTGAACTGAGAACAAACAGTAACTAACATTTTGTGAGTAGCACTACCGAAGCGAAATATAGAAAATAATATATGATTATCGATAGAAAAAACTCCATATAGAATCAATTGCGTCTGCTCTCAAACGCTTAAACGAATTTCGACCGCAAAATTTAAATTACTGAAACTGAATGATTTTACTGGACGAAAAATTACGGGAGAAATTCACCCAAAGAGACAGAAAATACGGGAGCCGGGAGATCGTGAAAAAATAGGGTCAAATACGGGAGATCCCGGGAAATACGGGAGAGATGGTCACCCTAGTGACTACTGTCTGCTCAATTAATTTAATTCAAAGGTAATGATTCAACAACAGCATTGTATATTTTTTATTTAAAAAAATACAATGGCGCGCTTAAATGAATTTTAGACTGCTTGAAACCATCAATCTCTGTAAATATAGGAACAATAATTTTAAAAGTCGTTCATGGCATTCTCACCACGCTACATTGTTATGTTTGCTCCATAAAGAGTGACCAATTAACGAAATCACTGTCATTGCCCATGAACATGTATGGATTATAACATATGCCACGTAATGTTCCCTTTTTACTAGTTTTTGAGAAATTCAAACAGAAGCGTTGCTATCCTTAAATGGCATACATTTAGTTCATTTTCCATTTCAATTTGTCTTAACAAAGAAACGTTTTGACTTCATACTATTTTATCATTTTATACGTGCTAAAGGCTTACATTGACAAAACGCGCACTCGGGAGGCCTCTTCATATCCCATTACCCAAAATATTCGAGCCACCCGCTTAGCTTGAGAGGTCAATGGGAAACTTTTCCACGCACCTGCAGCAAAGCCTGAACGAGAAAGGCCGCAATTTGGATCATGTTAGATTCTAAACGTGAACTTACACTTTAACATTTTTGTTACAGCATCTAAAATGGCATCCGTAATGTAGTCTTTGAAAATACACGCTGAAATTTGACAGTAAGTAACTGCGTACGAGTTTTCTGAAAATCACCACAACTCCTTGCCGTACCCAAGGAGTATAGAAAATATACTATTCTAATATCCGTGGCCGTACCTTTTACAATAAAACTTACAACCTGTAAAACGAATAATGATAAGAGTAACTAGTCCACATAAATGAGTAAGTGTTCAAATGCATTATTTTAGAAGATCGTACGACAAATGCCATCCAATTACCCAGCTATGACAACTAGCTGTTTGAATGAGACGCATTCAAGTCTTCAAAATCCTCCGGAGGGTTTAAGTTGCTTGATGAGGGCCGAATATACCGATCGTGGTCGGTATCTCGTGCCAAGAAACGATACATTTCACCATCGGTGCTCAAAGGATACCCATCATAAATTCCTTTCTCTCTCTCCTAACTGAGAAATAAAATAAGGTGATTTTCATTATCAGGTAGAAATTGATAAGAGTATTTTACCTATTTAAGGGCAATACGTTCAAGAACTTGCACCTAAGTAAGTACAATGTCGCCCATCCCCTACTCTTTTGACAGAAACCTTGAGCCTCGAGTTGACTTCCACTTAATTAATATCCGAGGGAAAATCTTGTTTTTTGAACACAAAAGCTATTTAAAAATTTTAAAAAGAGTAAAATCATCAACTATCCCAAGAATTAAAAATTTCAAAAATTTAAGAATTCCAATGATAAACGTGGTCCAAGGTCCCTAATCCGAATGAACAAAATAATGTTTTGCAATTATTTTTGCCACGGACAACGGAGAGATGGAGATATGGAATCATTATAGTTAAACTGTGCTCGCATTTACTACCCTCTGTTCATTTTATACCCCTCATGTACACGAGTGTATGACGACATTCTAACAGCATAAACTGGAACTTGATATCAGAATGGTTTCCAAAACATATATTGAACGTAACAATGTTACGGCAAATAATAGCCTCATGACGGTATCTGATAGCCATTTTATCTCCGGGTGAGCTTCCGATATAATGTAGCGTTTTTCAATGTAGGGAGCTGCTTCTGTCGCCTCTTTACCTTGTGCGTGATACTATTTTTTTATCCCGGATGATGCGGCCGGTAGGGGAAGCGAAATTTCTTGGAAGACGGTTTTGCACACGAAGCAGCCACCAAAAAAATGACAAACACCAGTTATACTCATGCAGGCGTAATCTCCATTGATACATCTACAAACTACCCTCCGAGCCACCGCAGAGGCGTGCGGCAGGGAGGGTTAGGACATCAGCCATTGAAAGGGTGAGGAGAATAGAGAAAAGGAGGGAGTTGAGGACAGAGGTGAATTGTGTTAACGATGCGTCTTAAGATAGTGTCACGCAGTTTTTTTTACAATCAATAATAGTGCGAGGAAAGAAAGAATTTCTGTACCTGTCAGCTCGGCAGTGTATCTCTCTTATGATGTCACTCCTATCAGTTCAAGAGATACAGCGCTGGGTCAAAAAAAATATGTACTTAGTGCCGCACTGAAATTCGCCTTATCGGAGTTTGTCAAGTTATCTAACCCCACCGTGAATCCTGCGAGTCTCTAACGGACCCCAATCTAGTCCTTCCGTCTACTGTGTGACACTTTCTGTGCGCTCGTAGCAGTTTATAATGAAGCGTGCGGCTTTCCTTTGTACTTTATTTACTTGGCGAATTAAATCTTTCTGTGCAGGCTCCCAAGTACTCTCGGTCCATGACACTGGGAGTATAGAAGAATCTGAGCGAATCACGCGCTCGGTTATCACGAGCAGCAGGAACTTCACAGCTGACATATCGCGCGCGTCACTCAAAAATCACGGTCATCCATTGGCGGCCCCAGGGGGGGGGGGGAGTAGGGGTAATTGCCTACTCCCAAAGACCCGCCGTATTGCTTTGTCATAGTCCTTAAATTAAAAGCCTAAATTATTTTGATGCTTTTTTTGTTATTGAAGTTTAGGTCATTTTAATTTAAAATCCAGTTAAATTTTATATTAACTAAAACAGTTTGTAAAACTACAAGCTAAACGCGAATGTTAATCAAAATAATTTTGGAATTAGTCGAAACTTGGTGGTAATCTAAAAGGGAACTATACATTTAGTAAAAACTTGCTCTTCTTAAAAGGTAAACTTTTGCTTCCAAACCACTTTTAACGCGCCATTTTGCACATAGTTTGTTACGAATTTCCGGGAGGAGACCCTCGAACCCCCCTTTTCCTGGGGGGAATTCCATACCCCAAGAAACGGTGGTGTACCCTCCCCCCCACCCCTCCCCAACCCCTTCCGCCCCCATAACCTCTCTCTGGTCTGGAGCCGCCCCTGCGGTCATCAGCCCCTCCACGGCGCGGCGCAGCGTCGCGTTGTCTTTATAAGGATCCTTTATGCTGCCGGTTTTAGTCGCGCGTCACGAGGTCACGCCCCCACCGCCCGGTGCCGCAACGACACGCTAAAACGGATTGCGAAACAGACTGACGAAACGTCAACGAGGGCGCCATCACGACTAAGTGTTGGTCACCGCATCCAGAAGGGCACGCCCCCACCTACCCCACCCACACCCTCTCTCTATTTCCACTGCGTGCGAATGAACGTGTGACCACCACTGCCCACGCGTGAAAAACTGCCGACATGGAAGGGTTGCCTCGGAAATGAAGACTTATGGGGATTGCGTCTTTTTTACTTTTTTAAAAACGCATGTTATGCCGTTACGCATGTAATACATAATACATATGGAACAGACGTGTGGCAACGTGAAGCTTGTTGGTAGGTTGGAAACCGTTAGAGACTCGGAGGTATCACGTTAGACTCAGATTACTTGAAAATTTCAGATGAGATAAGTTTCAGCACGAGATGGAGGATATTATTTTGACCCCACTTTACATCTGATAGAACCGATAGAAGTGAAAAAAATAAGGGAGATACACTGCCAAACTGATAGGTACAAGAACTTCTTTCTTCGCATCATTAGTGATTATAACAAAACAGCGTGATACTAACTTAAGACATCGTTAACACACACAATTCACCTATCTCCTCTCCCCCCTCCTTTTCCCATTCCATGGCTGGTGTCCGACACACCCTGCCATACGCCTCTGCGGCGGCTCGCAGGGTGGTATGTAAATGTAGAAGCTGGGAAGTTAGCAATAGCAAAACAAGGAAGGGCGAAAGCAATGGATCTGTGGTGTATTTGTCACCTAATATTTCACTTAATTTGAGCATTTGAGAAGTAGGATACGAGGAAGAAATTCTTTCTAATCGTTTCCCGAATGAAATATTTTTTGGGAATCTTAGGTCAAAGGAGAGAGATTTTCGACCTTGAATTGGGACGAGAGTTGAATGGTGGTGTGGAATCGTTCCGAGCCACAACCCTGGTGGTGCCTTGCGCGGTATTTCGTAGATGTAGATTATTAGGAATCTTAGAACACCTAGGATAACCGAAAATGTGATGTAACATACAAAACTCTTCGTTAAGATCAAGTTAAAGACAAAGCTACACCATCTTCCAGTTAACGTAAATAAACGCGCCTTTATGACACCGGGCCCGAATTAAATGTTAAGTTAATTTTGAAGGATTCTGTTGAATTGGGAAAGTTTACTTCTGCATACCTACTTATTTAAGTATACATCCTTCACTAAATTTCAGATTTTGACTTCTCTTTCTTCATGCGTTCCAGGGGCATTATTTGGGATCGGACGTCTCCACTCACTTCCCCCCCTTCCAACCTCACCCACTTTTACAACCTCCTCCCCCCCTCCTGAGATCAAGATTTTCTCGTGAAAATTATATATTGAGTGGAGCTACCACGCATAGATAAAATATTTATGAAGCACAACAGGATCACAGTACTTAACTGGGAATATTTAAGTAGTCTGGGAATATGTAATAGTCATCACAATGTGAATGAGATACGGAATAAAAGTAGAAGCTCAAATTAACGAAGGAATAAGACATGGATACAACCTCTCACCAGCACTGTTCAGCATGTACTTGTAGGAGGCAAAAAGAGAAGTCGAAGAAATGGGATTGAACGGAATTAAGATTAACGGAGAAGAAATAAACATGCTCCGCTTCGGAGACGATATCGCAACCATAGCAGGAAATCGTGATGGTCTTCAAAGATCACTGAGCACAATGGACCAATTCATTCAAGAATTAAGCATGAAAATAAAAAAGAGGACCAAAATCGTAGTATGCGGAAGAGAGACGCTGAATGCAGAAGTCACACTTATTGTAAGAGGAGAGAAATTAGAGCAGGTAGATCCCCTTACATATCTCGGAAGTACCGTCGCGTGGGACGGAAGAAGTTCAACGGACATCAAGCGTTGAATAGCCCAAGTTAAGAAAGCGTTCAAGGTGAAAAGGCAACGACTGCGTTCCAAGAAGATAGGACTACAAACGAGGAAACAGAATACATAAAAACATTCGTGTGGAGCGTAGCTCTCTATGGATCGGAAACCTGGTCCATGGACCAGAAAAGCAGACCAGAAAAAATTAGAAGGCTTCGAAACCTGGTGTTGGAGGCGGATGCTAAAGATCAAATGGACAGACAAAATAAGAAATGAAGAAGTATAAAGAAGAGTGGAAGAGGAAAAGGCCTTATGGAACTCTATACAGAAAAGAAGATGGATTGGGACTCTGAGACTCAATGGGTTTGTGAAGAATATAACTGAAGGAAAAATAGAGGGTAAAGTCCCAAGAGGAAGGGCAAGGGATGTATACATAGACCAAATAAAGAGGAAAGTACATAAGTAGAACTACTAGAGAGTAAGGGAACTAGCATGTGAGAGGGAAGGATGGAGGGTTGCAGTCAACCAATCTTAGGATTGAACGACCATTGAATAATGTAATAGGTATTCGCTCATTAGGAGGGTCACTGCTCGTGCGGATGCTAACATATCGATTGCTTACAATATTCCACAAATTAACTACCGTGAACCGTATAACGTCATCAGCAGTCATCAATCCAAAGTTTGGTATATTGCAGCTCTCCACTCCATTCTCCGGTCAGTATGCCGCTTTACTCGAAGGCTTGATATTCTGACTTCCAGGCTTTCCACCACGTGGGAAACTCGAGCTTTAGCTAGGAATACGGAAAATCCAGCCTACATACAATCACCGCAGTATCTTTCAAAACAAGATCAAATGTTTTTTTCCTAATTGTTAACATTCCTTCTCCCTCATGGTTTTCCTCAGCCCATCAATTTCTCCTTCCATTATTTTTTCCGGAGGCAGTTATATATCAGAAAATGCCAAATAAAGTTTTCTCTTGTACTTCGTAGAGCATTCATTATGCATCCTGCACGACTACTTCATTCATAGTACGTACATCACATTCAATGACCAAATGGCTAATTCATCACGATTCTCATTTTAAGTCCAGCACAAAGAGTCTGCGTGGATGGTGTTATATACATTCCCAGCATGAAGTCAACAAATATCTTAATAAATTAACTCTAAAAATAAGTTAACGAAAAATAACTCGGAAATTTATTTTAAAAAGTCGACGATTTTAGCACCATTTATGAACGCCTTAATGGTGAGATTACGGAGTGAATAAAAATTGAAGTAATTCGTGGAAGAGCAGACATTGCCTTCGAAGCTGCAAAATGCGGGTAAAGTAACTCTGTCGAATTCCTCGAATAGTGGGTCGCCTTCGCTTCCGCGTTACAACAATGCCGCAATGGTACAAGTCCAAGTAAGTTGCGTGCATCGACCAGGGAAAATGCGCGATGAAAAAAATGCACTTTCAAAGCATATGAACCGGGAGCAAAATTCCACAAAGGAATGAAGCCAAAGTGCTTCGCATGAGAACAAGAAGGTATGGGGTTTCTTGAGCAGTCTCCGCCGAAATAGCATTGCAGATTGGAAGCGGTCGAAGTAGGTATCGACCACGGTCGTAGGGTATCGACAGAGGCTTTGATGGAAACGGATATCCACAATAAAATTAACATTGCGGATATTAGCGAGGATTGAGGATGTACGCGGGTAGTTCTATGAGACAGGGGCGAGATCATTGCCATATTTAGCCTCTTTAAAAACTTGGTTCAATGATTGTATCGTTATATGAAAGTAGTGAACTTAAAAAGTAGCGGATGAGGTAAAAAATATTACAGATACGATTACCGTTTATCTGAGGCAAACAGATTCAATATTTGAGTAATCATCCAAATAACGATTGATTAGAGGGGTTCTGGACAGTCTATATTTTCAGTTCTCCATGACGGAGTCTGCAAATTTTGCTAAATATTTTAGTCTCTTGACTTTATTTATTTTTAATTTACCGATTGTCACAAAATAATTTTAAATGCAAACAGATTCGATGGTCAAGTTTAACAGGACGACATATGAACAAAATCCCATGGCCAGGATCGCGGGTACGTGAGCAATTCTTGAACCTATGACCCTAAAATTAGCAGGCAAGGACTTTTTGAGGCCGCTAAAAAAGTCACCCGGACAGGGACTTGAACCCTGACCCTTTAGATGCTCAACCAACTGATATATCCGGGCCCATATAAACTTAACCGAATCACATGCTTTAAATCCTCATGTGTCACCATATTCTCTTCCCCTGCGCGTACTCAATATACTTACATCTATCAGCATCTTAACTCGCCGTTTACTCTAAATCCTTTTCCAGACGGAGATAATCAAATCTTTTACATGCTTCTTTTAACCCGCTTTTCCATGGATCAATAGCTATTCCTTTATAACTAAATAATAATAATGTAATAAAATACCCTCCCCATTTTGTGAATTGAGGTGGATTAGTGGTCAAGCATCCGATTCTTGTCCCGAGGAACAGTTAGAGAGTAGCATCAAGTCCACAACTTGGCAATTTTTTTTCCAGTAAACAGTCCCAGCTTTTTTTAGCCCTAGTAAATAAAATGTTTACAAAATAACTGATATTGTTTTATAAAAATTTTTTTTAAATTAGTAATAAAAAAATATATTAAGTAGGTATGCTTTTCTAAAAAAAGTTTATTAAAAAATCTAAAAAAAGAAATATTTAACGTCGTACTAAAAAAATAAAAAATAATATGTACTTAAGTGAATGAAATTAGCCTAGTCCTGGAAACAATTAAATTCAATTCAAGTAAATTAGCCACACAATATACGTATTACCAACCTTTGAACATAAATAGAAAAAAAATATGTTTTCAACAATATAACATGTTTAAAGTTGTATATTTATGCAAGGCCACAACGAAAAGCAGCTTTTATATTCGATATCAACATAAATTCGTTAAATATGATGATTTTGGTATTCAATGGAATAGAGAGCTTCAATATACAATTTCTAGAAAATATTTAAATGAACTTAAATAAAGGTGCGAAATATAAATGAGGTCGCGCCCCATGCTTTTCGTTTTCTCAAACTTTGGAGCCTATCTAGATTATGTAGAATATCGACATATTCCCATTTAATATGAGGTTTATTAGGGTCAACATGAAAGAGAAAACAGTTCAATAAAAACAAACATCAGATCAGCTGAATCAGTTCTCGTTGCTAATGCAATATTAAAAATAACTAACCAGCAATTCCCCTGTGTTGTACAGCCTATTACGAATGTTTTTAAGGGTGTCCGAAATACAAACACTTTGCGCCCTTCGACAGAGTTGGATGGCTAAACCAATTTTTGGTGTCAATCAATCTTGCCTGTCACTCCTAATTCTGACCAACATTATTTATTGGTAGATGCCTATCTCCAACCCCTCCGTGGATCATTGCACCAACTCCTTCAAGCCATATAATTGCTTTAATAATTAGTTGGGCTAGAACAGTCCCTCCCGTTGGCCCACGAAATGCAAAAACTTCGACAGGTTAGGTGAAGTTCCCAGCAATGGGTTGAAACATTATAGGAACAACCAGGAGTATTATTAGGAACAACCCGGAGCGATACATAGATGCCCTGGCATTCTTAGTTCAAATACGATACTAGTGAAAAGAAATTAGTCGCTTCGAAAGAATTTGCAAGTCGCTTTGAAAGTCTCTCCAACTCTCAACGTGCTTTCACCGTAGTTAACCACATAAGTCTCTACGGGCGATTAGTTGTGCTGCCATCTAGGCGTCCAGTTTCCTCGCGGCGACAGTAGCGGCGACACCACAGCCGGGAAGTGTCCAGTCTTTTATAATCCAAGTCCGTGCTCTAAATGCATTCATCATTCTTTTCATCCCCTTCATTGGAGCCATACGGTACGGGAGCCCTTTGACTTTAATATTTTGAATGATGATTAATATTTTAGAGTGCTTCTGGCATGAAGGGATTATTAATACACTGTATTACAGATTATAGAAGAGAGCTGATGGAACCATACGGTGCAATAGCACGGAGAAAGTCCCTGAAGTCATTAAAATCCTCAATCGGCTGTATTTAATGGATCATTTGTGCCCTTTAATGACGAAAAACATGGACATTAGTAGCAGAATTTCCACAGTACCGTAATTATTTATCTATAAAAGTGCACAATAGAAATAATTTTAACAAATGCACGGAATATATTTATAAAATATACGGACGAACTGCGTGCGATGGCGATCTTGTGAGCTATTTTGGTGCGCCAAGACGATATCCAATCTCTTATTTTAATGTACGTCTTCTCCAGTTCTCCGTCTCCAATCACCTCTACTACCCTACCATTTCTATCACTTCCTCGTTAATCTTCCGCGCTGACCGTTTGACTACCACCATTTATGGACACAAAGTTGCCAGAAAAAATTGCAATGTAACGTTTGATTTCATTCAGATACACAAAGAATTTAAATATATTTATTGCTATATAATATTGTGCTCATTATCAACACTTAGGGGGAAAATTACTTCTCATGCTTATGCGTGCATCCCTCATGCCGTTGGTATTAAGGCAAGGTACAGCCACAAAAAGCCAAATTAGTGGAGATAGGCAAATGAGACTGGCCCTTTTTTACCTTGCCCTTCCACACGACCTTATCCATGTTTGCCTTTTTATCTTCCATTACATTTGTTCATTGCATCATTCTCACTCTCTTGCCCTTAGGACTATGAATATTCACGTTTCTTGGAGTGACTTCAATCACGCAGACCTCTCTCGGACTACCATTTCCTTTAATGTTATTCGGGCTCCATTCACTGATGTCTGTGAAATAAACACGGATTTTATGATAGCTAAAACTTTCTGGGAAATCATGAAAGGTTCAGGAAATAGGATCTACAACCCTTCCCCTTAACAGGAACAGAATCAGACTTCAAAGATATCAGTTAGTTAGCTGGTAATGCGTCCACGGGTGGGTGGGCGGGCGGGACCCGATTAGCAGCCCCCTCCTCGTGGTGAGTCCTGGGTAGTTCACTGCAACTGAACTAGCGAGGAACTGCAACTTTCCACGGTGTTTCCTAAAATTTTTAAAGCATCATACTTCGTTATAATAGCTTTAAATGCCTCAATATCCTCAATCCAATCACATTAAAACAGCCACTTAATCAAATGCATGTACGCTCCGTCAAAAAATTAACTTACCTAAAAGAAACGCAATTTTCACTAAAATATCCTATTTTTGAGCTACTTGGTCAGACTGAAGAAGAACTTTGTCAAAGCCGTGCTTTTGCACACTTATTATTGAACCAAAAAGGCAAATTTTCCAACCTATTACGTTTCCGATACTAAAAATGTTTGTAATTCGATACCCCCTACTGTAAGCATATAGTTACGCAAAGCAGGAGGTGAGCTCTTACCACAACTATTTAACTGCCCTTCAAGTCGAAGGCTTCTGTTTGATCATCCAACGTAAGTTTCATCGAACTGAATTTTCACAATAGTACCAATATATTGAACAGACATGAGTTTTTATTCCGAGAAAAACGCCGAGAATGTACATATTTACGGGTACTGACGTAAGATAATAACCTTGAAAAGCTCATTGTACACGACAAGGGGACACGGTCGCCAGCCGGGTGCGCTATTCCGTTACACCTCCGTCGACGGAAGGAAAAATTTTTTTCAAGGCAAATTTCGATTCATGTTCTTGCACAAAAACGAGTGAAAAGCATGTACTAGCTTACTTAAGCAAAATGCTTCAGGAGTAGATATCTTCTTAGTTAGGTGCCCATAAAATACGTAGAATTCGAACGCTTGCCTTGGTTTGGCAGACACAACCACCAACAGCCGGAAATGCGCGCTTGTTGAGAGAAGGTCATTATCGTGGTGATAATATTTCCAGCTCAAAAGACTTAACGCGTGGATGCGATCCCTTCGTAAAATCACGCTTCTTAGAACTCGGGAAAATGGGGGCGGGCATCTTTTCAAGGTTCCCAAGTCAACAGCTTTATTTCAGATATTTTAAACGTGGGTGTGGTCATTTCTCCATTGCCTTACGCCGTAAAAATTAAAATTCCTACGGTGGAGTTCACAAATCCACGGGTTTAGTGAATCTTCTGTACTTGACGATTGAAAAAGATTAGGTCCTGTTTCGAAGAATGCTTCGTACACTCAAAGGATCAGAATTTTACTCATCGGCGGCGTCTTCAATAAACGGTTTGTTTTAGGCCATAGCTCGTGCTTAATTTTGGGTATACTGACATAACGTTGAGAAGCGGTAGGTAAAGTTGGTAGTGAGAGAAAATGTTGATTAAATGCGTAGGAATTCCAACCTGGCACCATTACACCAACTGCACCGCGTAAGTGGTAAAATAATTTAAGGGCAGCTTTAGATTTAGATGGAAAACGCACTGTCGGTATTTTTGAAAATACAAACACGAAGTATTGGTGAAAGAGTGATGTGAATATCGAAGAATAACATAGTAATCAAAAAAAGAATCGAGAAGACAACGAGGCGCTGCGATCAAAAATATCCACCCACTCTAACTTTAGGGAGCGATGATGAAGTTTTGAAGCGATTGCGACGCATTGGATGGACAGCGGAGGTGTTTTTCGATTCGTTCCATTTTATTAGAGCCAGGAGTCATGACGCAACGATAGTGTTTTGGGCGCTCTATTTTCCTCTTATTTACACATCCTAGCACAGTTTAAGGGTTTTCCGTCGTAACAATACCACTACTAGGATTTTTCCTGGTGATCAACAAGTAAAAAAAACTGATTGGGGAAAAACAAATGTTTTACTCATTTGGTTCCACATTCTATATATTTGGTTTACTCCACCAAATACCATGATAACTGAAACTAAAAAACGCAATATCAAATAAATTTTACCGCTCTCTAATTGCTTAAATAAAAAATATGCTGATCCAAAATTGATAATGACTACCACCGTAAACTCTATAAAACTTACAGAAACGCATTACACAATGAGGGGAATACACCGTTCCTGGAAGTGAAGGAAACGGAATTTTTGGCAAACGTGAGAAACTATGTAATTTATTATCTCATTGCTGTCTCTCTCATTACTGACCGGATTTGAGGGAATTACTCGAAATAAACAACTCCTGATTTATCGGTCTCGCTGCGTCATGTCTTTTTTGAGGAAGGTCCTGCCCCCTAAAAATAACTGTTAGGTGTAAGTGATTTCAAAGTTTTTAGTCCTAAACTGTCTAAATCAGCGTTTTCC
Organism: Pyrrhosoma nymphula; assembly: GCA_963573305.1. Taxonomy (NCBI): domain Eukaryota; kingdom Metazoa; phylum Arthropoda; class Insecta; order Odonata; family Coenagrionidae; genus Pyrrhosoma; species Pyrrhosoma nymphula. The sequence goes on from OY754335.1 coordinate 52,867,408, forward strand.
AACTTTGTTTACCTCTTGGTGGCCTATTTTCCTGGAAAAAAATAATTATTTGGACCCCTGCAGCATGGGAATATTCTTCCACCTTCCGACATTAGTAAACCTTTCTTGCGTAACCCTTCGCGTAGTCCAGTCACGGTTGGGTCTTGCTAACTTAAGGAGGTTCCGCCGCGACTGTGTGAGTCAAAACAAATACTAAATTCCACAATTTTTATATTTTGTCAAAAAAACCTGCTTTCACTGATGGAATGCGTAACCTACAGAAACCCAAAAGTAAGGTACAAAATATGCAGATTTTTTCACGAATTTATTTTAAATGAGCACTTTTTTCCAGCCATAGGAGCCGACTGCAGCGCCATTTCCTACGAATTACCGCATTTTGACTTCAATTACGGCATTAATTCTTCAATAACTAGAAAAATAGGGTGGTAAGATGCCTGTATTTTATTTTTATTCAATTTCTCTGAATTATTTCCTTCTAAGAGACAGTTTTCCACGAAAATGGCATTTTTTATTTTATGGAAAAATACTATTTTTCCCCGTGTTTCTCTCATTCCCCCATTGAACACCATGTAATTCCAAGTTCAATTATAGAATAAAATAGCGTGGAAATGTATTATTTTGTTGTTCATATCAGATAGAGGACAACTTTTTCTACCAGTAGACAGAATATGAATAAAATGACATTTAAGTCATTTTACGATGGAGCCACCGTATGGCACCATATCACCAACTATTTGTGGTTTCAGCCATTCCATTGGTTCCGGGTGTGACTTAAGAGCGTTTAATTTTAAATTTTCATATCAAATAATTCAACTAAATATATTGGAGTACACCTTTAGTTAGCCATAGAAGAAGGTAATTTACAACTTATTATGCAATTTAAACAATTCATTAGGGCTGTTGTAATTGGAATAAAACTGCAGTTCCGGGCGTGACTCACACAAATGACACCTAATAACATAAGACTACTTTAACCTGTATTCTCTGTGAAGAGCTTGAACATTAAATATTGATATTAATATCAGTAAGATAAGAATAGTTGTTCTTTAGTTTAGTCTAATGGAGAAGTATCCAAAAGCATTATTTTTCTAGTTATAACATTTTTAATAAGTTCCGGGTGTGACATGGTAAAGTTCCGGGTGTGACCTAATTACTCTTTCTGCTCTCCATTATTAATAGAACACTATTTTTCTTTCAAATGTTGGTAATGACTCAGTATATTTGATTAATTACGCTCTATTAAATCTGGTTAAGTTGAAATTTTAAATTGTAGAACAAAAACACTTTTTTCATTTTTTCCATATTTGGGCTCGCTTTAAATGGAATGGCTGGTTTATAATATGCAGGTGCAGTAAAAGAATAGTCGGAAAAACAATGTTTTTCTCTCCACTATTATGTAGCCATTTTTTAGCCCATTTTGTATGATAGGAGAGTAAAATATGGGAAAAATTTGTTGTAATCAATGATCTTGTATAAATTTATCAAGGCAGGTTGTTTCATTACTCTCTTCTTTGTATCACTCTAAGCCATATTTTTTTAGGTGGGAGAGGAGTGTGACGTATTTATGTACCAATTTCACCATTCATTTGTCTTGCAAAATAAATGTGGCCAAACCGCCATTGTGAGCTGTCTGACTTCGACTTCTGAACATGTCACTTCACACAGCACGTTACATTGTGCATCTATATGCGACCGGAGAATCTAGGTAAATTCCTTAATTCTCCAACCGTGAAGAGGATCAGTGGTTATATGAGTACGCGTTACTTTAGGAGTGTGCTGAAATAAGTATTATTTGAACAATAGATGATGAACGCATGGAAACCCGGCGTCATACTTGGCCCATTCTCAATGAAAATAGCTAAGAGGTCCAGAGTTTTACGTCCCATCCGATGATGCAGTACTTTAAAAATCATTCTTATGTCACCCAAGTGGGCACCAGGATTCCGATGGAAATTGCTTGCCTATGCAAGATTCGAACCCTGGCCCTTGGAATGTAAAGGCAGTAATTGAGGCTACACACCAACCCGATCCCCAACACTATTGAGATAGCGAATAATGTGCCGGTAAATGATTCTTGTAATCAACAAGCTCGAAAGTCTATTTCTCTTTAAAACTCCTCGCTCCATTACTAATGCATTAGTTTCAAACAAACGACCGCAGGGAAATTATAATTAGCGAATCTACTCCAGTGATTTCACCTCTATTCCACAGTTCAACGTCTCATCCACCGTCCGGAGTGCTACACACTTGTGCTTTTCACATGGCATCAATTTGAGAAAGAAAATCCGCGAAATAATATCTGCCACTGCGAGTTTCAATCGCGAGCCCTCGACAACGAAAGCCAGAAATTCAGCTGATACGATCAATAATACCGTTGTAATATCGGATGATGAAGATTAAATAAAAAAGGACCAGATTATTAGACCCACATTATTTTCAATAAGCTCCCTGAAGCCATATAACGTAAAAATACTTAGTTTATAATTAAGAAGAACTAAAAAAGTTATTATTAGATAAGGGTCACTACAGCCTCAATGATTTTATGAATGATAAACTGTGACACATTTTTCTTATAGTTCATTATTCATTAAACATCCGCTTAATGTTATATATCTATCAAGAATAGGTATGACTTGTATTTTCATCAGTTTAATGTTTTAAGTATCAAAAAAAGTATTTTATATTATATTTTTGCGCAATGTGTCCATTACATGTACCTATGTGTACTTATTGTAATTCTCTCTTTGTGCTATTAAAATCTAGGTCATAAAGGAATTACTCTTCGCCGACGGATCAAAATTAAAAAAAACAAAATCATAAGATATCGATGACTGCGTCGGAAAAATATTTTTCCATTTAGAAATATACGATAGACAGTAAATTTCTCCTTTAATTTTTCCTTCACTCGTTTAAAAATTCCTAAAAAGCGCTAATCACCGTAGGTTGGAGCGCCGGCTCCAGCGCGTTCACCTCCACGCACACCCGTCTCTTGCGCGATGCGAAGTTTCTTTAACCTGACCGCTGAGTCGTCGTGCGTTCGAGTGGGTGGGCAGGGAGTAGGTATACGCCTAGCGGTCGCTGGCAACGACCTTGTCCCCAATGATGGAGCCCACCACGGCCACTCAGTGACGCGAGCGAGGAATCAATCTCGGGAGTGAATCACCGTGTTTGATTGTGCGCGTTTTGTGTGTGCAGCGAAAGTGAACGAAAACGAGCGCGAGTATATATACTCGAGGGGCGGGGAAAATGGTGCGGGACAGCCGAATGAATGACGCCCTCGGCCATCTTGTCCTTCCGCTGGTCATGGCGCTCGAGTCTCCGGCGGAGGAAATGCACCCGACGTGATTTCCGCCGAGAGAGTGGCGAAGAGAATAATTTGACCACTTAGGCAACTTTATGACTCAAGAACTTGAATGCTGCAAGAAAACTGAAGAACGGAATTGTTGAGAGAAAATTTTTGAGCGGAACTAAATTGTTGAAAAGAACGGAATTGTTGGGAGAAACAAAGAAATTGCTGCCATATTTCATCCAGATTAAATTTATTAGATAAATAGATATTTATTGCTCATTCCGCAGCATTTACCTTTAGTGACAATGATTTTTCATGTTTGAGCTGAGTTTGAGTTTTGAGGCGATACCACTATGAAATTACCATCGTAGCATGAGAGAAACATAATACAGAAAGAAACTACAGAAAATAATAAAGGCGAACCACAAATATATAAATACAAAAATACTTTCATAAATTAAATTATATAAAATAAATACATTCTAAGAAATATACAATTAATAAATAAAATGATAAACCAATACAAGAATAATTTTATGGACTGATTTATAGTGGCCCGTTGTTTTTAAGGGTGTAGAGATGACTGGTCGGGTTGATAGGCTAATATTAGGTTTGAACTGAATATGGATAGAACACCAATCATGATGAATGCAATTTTCTGGTAATTCTTAAAAAATCCTTGGTTTTCCTTCGTAATAGTTCCATTGTACTTGGGTCTTTTTCATAAATTCATTAATAATTTTGTCTCAGGGCTGATATGGTGGAACTTGCGCATGACAAGAGAACTCTTAGCAATTATCCGATAATAAATGTTTAATGCAACCGGTTTCTATGTTTCATATGATTTTGAAGCCCATTGTTAACACCATTGTCTTGAAGGCTTATCCTTCTTTCGCCATAACATCAACTTCGAACGTATTCGAGGGAATAGGAATCCATTGCTGTCAAATTTAAACGCAATCTGCGATAGAGTCCCATAACCAAGGTGCTAAGTTCGTCTGCAAAATTTGTCTTTTCTCTCCTCGACACGAGTGGCTCGAAAAGCGACGAAGTCGCGGACCAGATAAGTGTGCTCCACCTGTCACCTGGATCTTTTTCCTTCATTCCATCATCATTCATTGGCAACAAATAAAATAACTACATTTTCCTAGCAAGTGAGTTTATGATCGGTTCATATGCGCAAACTTGTAGATGCACCGCAACAAAGTTCCGTCAGGTGAGACAATTAAAAATAACGTGTTACGCAAACAGCATTTGAATATCTATTTAAATAATTCTAAATATCATCATAAAAAAGATAAGAGCATGGCAAGATAGCAATGACATAGATAATGCACACCCGTTGAGAAAAGGCAGCGCTAAGTCTTGAACTTGACGCTAAGTTGTGCTACCTTTCCGGAAATGATGCCTACCACATTGGTCATTGCCCTACCTTTCCGGAAACATCAGAGAAATGAAATCGAATGCCTTCGTTTTTTATGTTCCCGAATATTCCATCACCATCATCAAACCAGAAACATATTTTTTCCCTTTATTTTTCCTTTATTATCCTTTTTTCCCCCTCTGTTCATATTTCTTTCTTTCTCCACCACTTTCTTGATATCATCTAACTTCCCCATCTCAGATATCGTCTTCATAAAATGTCAAGTCCCAGCAATTTGCTGCAATTGGAAAGTAGGTACTTGATATGGTGGGCGAGGAGAGGAAGCTTCTGGAGAAGACAGGGAGGAGGCAGAATAGGTGGTTGGAACAGGTATTGAGAGGCGAAGGGATGCTGAAGGCCGTGTTAGAGGGGAGGATGTTGTGTCAGCGGGGAAGGGGAAGACAGAGGAAAGGCTTTATGGACGGGATGAGAAGAGGTAAGGCGTATGCTAAGATGCAGAAGGATATTGTATTAGGATATATGGTCCTACAGCCGTAAAAAATCTACAGGATTCTTACTCTGTTCCATTTAAACCTACTTTATCCAGACCGGATTAGACCAGATTGTTTTGATAACTCTTCTGTGTTTTCAAGCTTGTTTCAATATGGCAGCGACGTCGCCGGAAATCAGCCTGTTCATCACTTTTCTATCTTTAGAATTGGCCTTATGTGATCGTCACCCTGAAAAGAATTTATTTTATTTTTATTATTTTTTTTACATCAGGCGTTGTAACAGGACAACACACACACCCATGTCCTGGGAGGAGAAAAATCCTCCCCAGGCGGGACTCGAACCCGCGACCTTTGGGTTGGCAGGCGAGGACGTTACCCCGCCGCCATCGAGGCCGACAAATGTTATGTTACGCTTCAACAATTTAGTGATATTAGTTATTGAGTAGACTTTTCAGAGTAAATATCGGGAAATAAACGATTAAAGGGAAGGATCCCACCATTACACCATATGGTCAATATAATTTGAGGCTGAAAATGATGATTTCCAAATCCTGTTATCGGCGCAAAATCCGATTAACCACAAATGTTTTTTTTCACAAGTTGACGAGAAAATAATTTCTATATATAATATGTGAAAAAATCTGAGAATATTATCGGAAGTACTTGTAACAGAGCTTCTACCTTAAGAGGGGTTTACTCCAGGGAAAGTAGGTAGATTGTTTTGCGAGGGAAATGATGGTTATAATCCCGTGATGGGGATGAAATAGGGCGGGGGGGGGGGAACAAAACCTACAAACCACTGTGTAGAATGTCAATAAGAATTAATTACCATTTCCTGCGATATAAGATTAGTTTACCATCTCCTTACTTAAAGATACTTTAAATAGAAACCAACCCAGAGGCACGTACGATGAAAAACAGAAAAGGTAGCAGGAAATGGTCGCCATGATTCTTCCCCCGCATATACGCTAATAATATTCTCCATCCTCAATCACAACTCTCCGAAACACTTTCCTTATTTGATCTCTTCACTCGTTCTCAGTTTATTCCATCAACCAAGGCGTTTATCCCGCTATCCTTATCTAACATTGATATTGACGAGTTCATCATCGACTCCATTATATCTCGTATCACAGAATTTATCCGGCAGCCCATTCAAATCTTGTGCCATTTAGGTAAATCATTAGCTATCATTGAACACGTGCGTTTTTACCTAAAATTATTACGCCTTTATTCACAATTTAGGAATCTCTTGCGCATTTCATACTAAAGCAGTAAAAGGCTAAGTTGATATTGCGCACTGATAAATGCAATGCAATATGTATCGATCGATTGCGCCTTGGATCAATGAACATGAATTTTCATGAAGTTTACCCAGATGCTGATGGTTTGTCATCATGCGTACATGACGCTGTTTGATTGCGCGTCAGTGAATTAATTTTTAACGCAGAGGCTGAGCTTTGAGCTGAGATGGACTTTGGCGAGAACGGCTTTTCACAACGGAGAAAACTACTAACGGGGAGCAACAATCTTTAATATATAAAAAAGAAGTCCTGACTGACTGACTGATTCATCAACGCACAACCCAAACTACTTGTGATAGAACCGTGAAATTTTGAAGACATATTCGTACCGTGGAGTATAGGCGCACTAAGAAAGGAATTTTGAAATTAATAATTTTGGGGTGATTTTTACCCCATTTATGTTAACTTTTACTCCCAGAAGAAAAGCATTGAATTCGGTGCAGGTGTTTTTTCATTAGCTTTTTAAAATTACTTTCGCTAAAGATATTGGATGGAAATTTTGATCATAGAACGCACAAAAGTATGCATTATTTAATTCTATCATTCAATTTTCTTATACGCTTCCTTTTTGTCCAAGTATTGCGTTTAAAAATCTAAATTCATCAATTTTTTATCCTTTTCAACAGTAAAAATTTCCATGGCAACCAGGCGTGAATATCCATTTAATAGCGATTTCATGAATGGCCATTCACGCCTGCAGCATTTAAAGACCAGTTTCAGTGTCTAATTGGACAGTGTTTACCCCAACTGTACACAAAAAAGTGTCTAATTTGATCGTGTCTATTTGAGTTTCATGGCTTTTACATAGCATCAGCAAAATGCACGTCACATTAAATTGTGTGAAATTCACAGCGAAAAAATCATTCGCCTGGACTGGGATTCGAACCCGGAGCCCTCGATTTCGCGCCGAGTGCTCGATTTCGCGCAGAGTGCTCTGACAAGTTAAGCTACCTAGGCGTCCTCTCTCACTGTGAATTTCATGGAGGCTTTAAGGAGCGAGTTGTCTTCACAGGTACCGTGCGTACAATGCCATTGAGTACCCGTGTGCGAGCGGTAAGCGCTACTGTTCACGAGGTAAAGCCAAACATAAAACACAAAGGTGTTTCCTTTGACAAATTCAAAGAACTGCAGAACTGGCCACGCAAGAACAATCACGGTTTTTTTTCATTGTGAACTTCACACAATTGTGTGTCCATCAGCGGGTGACTCCGTTAAAGTTACCGCGCGGCCAGTACCGCAGTCCTTTGAATACGTCACATTGATTCTTATAGTCACATCGATTTTCATGTTTTCTCTCTCGCGCTGAATTTTAACTGGCACCCTCATCTTGCCCTTATTAGCATTATTTATGGCCGCAGTATGTAATCGCATTACCAAGTAGTATACTTAGTATTTTTCTGCTTCTGGAATTGATATAGAATATGTTTTCCATCAAAAATATTCTGAGAATTTGAACTTAAAATCATAATGCGTAGGAGCATGTATTTTTCCAAGAATAACGAACGCAAAGGGATCTAACTGGAGAACATGAGATACATGAAAATTAGTCAGTTATCTGTGCATAGAAGACATTTTATAAACCTTAAAGTTTGAAAATTGTACTACATTTCGTTTTTGAGTTTTAGACGAGCATGCATACTTTGTACATTATTTATAAGATTATCATTATATATGAGCAAATGTCAATGAGAATTTACTGCAAAGTTCCAAAATGCGGTTAATGGCGGATAGAAAGGACCTGAATATAGCTCGCGTCATGCATTGATTCTTATTTATAAAGGTAAATGACATCTCCACTGAAATTCAACGGGCATGATCATCTTGCTCTTATGAATACTATTTAGAACTATTTCTGGACCAATATTGTGTAATAATATTACCAAATATGTTGTTTTTGTAACATTTGTTTTTATCTTCTTCTGAAATATCTATAAAATATGCTATTTAAAATATTCTCTAAATTGAACCTCAAATTTTATGTCATGTATAAATATATTTTTAGCCGAGAAAATGTAAAATGCTCAACATTAGCCCGGTTCTTTTATGCATTATCGGTGCAATTAATTCACAGCTTCCCGTTCGAAGCCGGGTCCCGCTTCTATTAAGTAAATATAAGAATAAATATTGAATTCACCATTTCATCTTTTAAATTTTGTTAAAAATACGGTTTCAATTTTTCATAAAGAATAAGTCACAATATTTTCGGATATCACCGAACACAAAAATATTGGAGGACCTATTAAGGTTGATATGTCCTTCATTGCCATGCCAAGACGGACTCACTCTAGAAGAGAGGCTTTGCTACGTTTAATGAATCGAAAAAAGTAGGATTTTATAATTTTCGGATGTATCTTGGATAAAGTAAGTAGAGATAGTTTGGAAAAATTGTTTTCTAAACTTCTCTGAAGGTCACCCAAACGATCCTCTGGAAGAGCCATGAAGGCGACCATCGCATTACACGCTGTATTTGAAGCGCTCTCCAAACGACATTCACGCAAGGATGGGAATAATAATGAAAGAACACCTCTTCCAAGAACTAAGACTCGAATGAGATGATGAAGGAATCTTCAAGGAATGTGCTTAATTCACTGAAGTTGGCACTCTGAAGTGTATGAGGTAATTTGCTGTGAGATATCGAAATTGTTTACCAGTCATTGTGGAATTCCCGTATGTGGCGACCTGAATTCTTTGCGTCTCAAAAGTGGGATGCAAGGCCTTTCATTTTCGGAAATTTCATGGCTACATCCCAATGACTGCTCATACATACGGCAAGATGCATCGTCATGTATATTCCAGGTGCCTACTCCAATACCGATAATATTTATGACATCTTAAGGACTTCGTATCATAATAGTTCACGAGTAATTTTTCCATGCATTTTCGTTACTAATGGATGTTCCATTGTGTAATTCGTATTCGTTTTGAAACTCTTTTTAAGTTGCGTAGACGACAATGTACCGCAAATCAGCATGCAAAGTTTTAAGAATGCTTTATGAATCAAAATATAGAGTTTCGTCAGTTTGATGCTTGACAACGAGCAGCCAAGCAACGCGCATACTACTACATACTACTACGACTCGAGTATGAATATTCCAATGAGCAACAAACCTAAGGTGACCATTGTGCAAATTGGAAAGCACTCCTTTAGGGGCACGAAATTTGAATACCTTAAGGTGGCTGAAGCGGTAATCATGAGTCATTGAATGCACATTTTAAAAACTTTCAAAGTATGGCAGAAAAAAACTCGGAGAACATTTCACTTACTTTTTTTAGTAAGTACATCTGTTTTTACAGTGGAAATCACCACACATGCAGTAAAGTAAATTATGCAAGAATTAAATTTAAAAATTTCGCTGGTGTTTGGTTTAGGTTGGAAAACTTGGGTTTTCAGCCCAGGATTCGAAATTTAAGCAAAATCTTTATCTAAATATGTTTTTTTACTCGAAATGATACCTTGAAATTTGTTAGCAACTAATTTAATAATATTTAACGTATTATTTCGCGTTTAGGATAAAATCTGTACGTATGTAATCAAATTATTTGGAAATATATATGCCGTAATACTACGTGTTAAAATAGCATTGAACTTCCAAGAAACCAAATCAGCAACATGCATTTTTTCACTTTCATCTATATATATTACTAATAAGGGCACGTAAGCAAAGTTTCATGCCAACCTGTGCATAAATTAAATCGCTCCAATCACCTTAAACTTTGAACCCAATACGGAACTCCAGGATTAGAAGGAAACTATAAATATGTATCACATTCTTCCCATAGAATTCCCGCTGAAGAGGCATAAGAATAATTGTGACAATAATGGATGATACGTCAACTTTACTAATCATTGTTCAACCAGGAACCAAGCGGCCACGAGTTGTTTCCTAGAAAATGTATTCAGAATGAAATTGAATCATTTAACAGATGAAAATAACTTGTAAATTTTATGTACATTATATTTTATATATTGACACGGACTGCTTTGACTTTTCTAGAATTTAAACTCATAGTCGTTTTTAGCATTAATTTGGCCATCTTTATACGCAGCATTTCCCAAATGACAATTAAATATTTTGGAGAAGCGTATATGAAACTTCGTATTACGTCCGCTTCATTCACGCGAAATGATCTTTACCACATATGGGGAGGTTGAATGTAGTGTGGAATGAATGGATGGAGAGTAGCCTGAACTCAGTTAAATTTAAAACAAAGAGGGCACATTATGATGTTAAGAGATATGTTACAATGCTTTTCTCATCCATAGATTAATAATCGCCAACCATACTCTAGGGCAGCGGTTCCCAAACTGGGGGGTCGCGACCCCTAGGGGGGTCGCGGGCCGTTCGGAAAGGGGTCGCGAGATGAGGATTGTAATTACTTTAAAAACAATATCATTAGAGTGTACACATTGTTTGTTATTGTTAGGGGGTCGCAGCTAAAACGTATGGGCTAAAATGGGTCGCGGAAAGAAAACGTTTGGGAACCGCTGCTCTAGGGAATTGGATATCGCTGATTTTCGTGAAACCATTATCTATGAGAAGGTGATCTGGTCACAATAATACAAATTAGTGACCAGATCACAATTGCAATCACAATGCGAACAAGCACGATCAGAACATCCGATGGCTTAAATAGTGAATTTATAAGAAATTCTATTGGGTACTTCAGTGAATTTAAAAAATTGCTTTCTCTTGCTTAAGTTAAAAGTTGGATTAAATTTTAAAAATAATCAATATTAATTCCAAAAAAACTTTATCCGAAGAGGATTAAGTTTTTTTCTGACTCAAACTCATACCGATGAAATATTTTCTCATGAGATACTTTATCACACATAAGCAAAAGAGCTTCGAAGCTGCATTAATTCTGCAGTTAAATTTCTCACAAAAGGCTAAAACAACCGCTCTAAATACGGCCTATACCGAAGTATCAATTGAGCTATTAATTTTTTCTACGCTGTTCACTTATCCCTTTTCACTTCCCATTCCTATTCCCTCTTTATAGATATTATTATGACTTGAATCCTGGCGAAATCTGTCAAACAGTGTCACAGCGACTCGCAGGGTAAAGCGTAGGTGCTACGTTTGCTGTCACAATGCCACCTTAATTCCAGGTACCAAACAACATTTTGCTATGCGAAAGTCTCTAACTATACTTACTTTGAATTTACTAGTCTCATTAACATTAATTACAGCTTCCTCCAAGGTTTTGTCGTATTGGTAAAGAGATTTTTCTATTTGATTCTTCAACACCAACTCCACATCGAGGGACGTAATAGCGAATATCTGCACCATAAACCTACATTTTACATTAATATGCAATTATCCGTCAATTTTGTATCTACGGAGCTGATGATCAACACAAGGTAAGAATTGGAAATTTTTGCAGTGAGTTTTTGCCGTAAATTACCTACGTAAAGTAGAAGGCATACCTCGAAATTCGGTGTATATATAGCTTCTAATTTTATAAATTTAATCCCAAATAAGGAATCTGAAAAATTTCATTTAATGTTAAAGACGCTAATGGCAATATTTTTTGGAAAACTATTAAAAGAAAAATCTATACGATTCGGTAGATAATTCCCAGCACTTGAAATTAAAATGCTGGTATGAAATTTGAATTATCCCCCAAATAAAAGGTTATTCATAAAATGAACTCACCCTCGGACAAATAATTTTGATACTCATTGAGTATTTGACCACTGAAATCGAAGAAAGTATATCGTATTGTAAAAAATAACATTGATATTGCAGTTAATGCTGTATAATGCCGCTCTTAATTATTTTTATCATACCTAATACCCTATTTATTTCCTGCGTATACATATTTTTTTCTTTATGTAAGAGTCCGATTCTCTAACCTTTCGATAAAACGTGATCGAGTGAAATAGGCCCATTTTTGTCTTATTTCAAGGCGATGAGGAGCGAAATTTAGATATAAATGCGTTTACGCTCCACGCAAATGGCTCGAAAATTTTTCGATCAAGAACTTTTCATCGTCAACGTTCTCCTCCAGAAATCATACTCAATCCATAAATCCCACATGAATATTGATTGCATCACATTCGATTACGTTCCTAGATAAAGTTACAGAATTGACACCTATTGCCTCCTATCGCTCTCCTATTGCCTCCTAGCGCCCTCCTATTGCCATCTCCCCACTTGCTGTCCAATATAACGCTTTGTATTAGTAGTAGTTAGGGGAGGCGGGTGCCAGCAGAGGCCTTTGCGCCATTAAGGCCAGTGGAATGAATTGTTGAAGAAAGGATTGTTTGAGAAAATAAGAAGGTTGGAGAGAAACTTGGCGCGTAATTTCGCACTTATGTGCACTTACGGGTGACTCCGTAAAGGTGATTCCGTGGCTAGTCCCGGTACCCTCGAAATTCGTCACAAGATCGAACACCTCATTGTGTTCCACGTCTGGCTTTGACCTCGCGGACGTTGGCGGTATGCGCACGCTTTGGACTGCTTCTGTGACATCATATGTCCGGCAGTCCTGGACAACCTGTTCCTTTAAAGCCCTAAAAAAATCCACAGGAGAAAAGGACGCCTCGGTAGCTTAGCTGGCTGAAGCACTCTGCACTCTCAAAAGTTTATCCAGAAGAGCGATGGCGATGGACACATGGTGATGGAATGCATAAGGTCAATTCCTCATTCTTCCCTTCTCGAAATTCATTCGCGTCTGACTCATTTCCCGCTCAGACGAGGCGACATTCGAAACGACATTACGGATGTGACCGAAACATTTGAACGATGGAACGTGAGCTGGTGGCATGGCTCCACGAGTATGGCCCCCCATGCACCCACCCACCCACCATCTCCATCATGGGCTTACGCGAAAGGAGGGTGTGGGGGGGGGGGATTCATACGCCTGCCGAATTCCAATTGGAGAAACGCTAAACACCATAGCGACTCGGGCAGCGGCCTGGCAAATTAGTGGTCGCGCTCAAAGCAAACGCTCGGCTAATCAAATTCCTCGGTGACAATACATCTGCATCTACATAATACCCTGCAGGCCACCTTAATTATAAGTGGCAGGAGGTGAGTTTTCACCAAAATTGATGCCATTATATTCCACTAAAGTTAAATAAACGACAGTTATGCATCAGTAAAAACCAGCAAATGTCTGTCAGGATGTGAATTTTCAATTCAACAAGTAAATGTACAGAGATACAAAAGTTACACTGGTATCATGCGAAAAGTGCTGTTAGTACTAACACGTACTAAGTAGCAGGTTAAGAAACAAACGTTAGGGAGAATATGAACAAATTATATGCACTACCTACAGACAAGTCTCAGTGGCAGCTATAATACGCGGGCTTCATTATTGAGCTGCCTACCGCGGTCATGGAAAAAAAAAAGGATTTTGATCCCACCCCCAACGTTTGACACTCCAGGGAAATAGCAGCGAGCCGACACACAGCAGAAGATAATTTCCCCTCTTCATTGACGTTCGACATTATGGAGAAAGGTCAAGGTTGGGTCTGTAAAGGTGGCGGAGAGGTTGCGGTCTCACACAAGTGATCGATTAGCCAGCGGAGAATAAGCGGACCATTATTCCAATAACGATGCCGGGGGGAAGTTAACTCGATTCGACAGCAGATGTGTGGGCGTCGTCGCTTTGTGGAATTGGTGTTGAAAACCAGCCAATATCATAATCGATGTATTTCAATTATAAAATTTTATCTTCCTTCAAAGCCTTCCATCGCCACGCTTTACTGCTACACTATTGCATTACCCTGGTTTTTCTCACCCTTCACTGTCAGGATATTCCCCAATAAACTGTCTTCCTGAGCTTATAAAAACCCCCACCCCTAAAAAAATAGTATAACCTATTTTCTACCCTCCTAGCTTATAGGTTGGCACTTGTTTTTTTTATTGAGAAAAGTATTTTTTCCAGGTAATAAAATGATTTATGTGACTTGAGTTGGCGTGCTGAACTCAGGTCACAGTGCATCATCGGATGGGTACCTATGCCCCACGAGGTGTTATGAACAACATAGTTCGAGACTCAATATTGCATGCAAACTTTTGGACGGTAGAAGCTCCTTTTTCTATGTTCTTCTTCTTTTTCCTCAGCTTCCACATCTCAGTTTGTCTAGGGACAAAAAGGATTTACGATACGTAGGGGGAATCAGGGGTGTAAAAAATATCATACGCGTGACCTTCTACCAAAACTTCACTCTTTCTAAGATTAAAAAATATAATTAAAATTGAGGACAAATTTTTTCAGCCTGTTTCGGTTCTTTAAAATTGTTTGAGAACTAGTGGAATGGGGACACCGAAGAAACAGTCGTCACATGCCTACTCATTGATCATGTCAACACTTGCACGTCGGAGCTATGATTTTAACTACTTCCGTTCTTATGACAAATGCAAGGACGTCGTTCCGGTTGAAACCCACGCCCTCATACCTTAGCACGGATTTTTTTTGCGGCACATTCACTAAAGGACAAGGCCTCACCCCGGAGCGAATTTGAGCGATACGTGATATTCCGAGCAGTCGCGGAAGCAAAGTATTCCGAAGGCGTGGAAATTCCCCCACACGAGAGCTTTTTGGCGGAGCGACAGGTATATACTGTATGCGGCTCGTGGCTCCGTCTCTTAGCGATGGAAACCCCTGCAGTCACGAAGGGGGGAGCAGCTGGAGTCACGGGCATTCTTCCGTGGTCTGGTGACATCACGCGGAAAAGCAAGGCTCTGTCTCCTCACGAGAGGTGACACTTCAAAGTCAAAGTCAGTGATTCAGACGGCGCAACTTAATATATTTTTTTACCACTTCCCTCACACAGATTCCTATCTTCATTTATGTTGCTTGGGATTTGTGATTCGGCTAGCGCGCGTGAGTGAACTGATTCATTGTAAAAATGAATCAATGGAAGTTTTCATGAGCAGTGCACCAACTAGCTGGATATTTTTATAATGCACTCTCTCTGTTTTAAGCCCAAATCCGCGGAGAGGATAAAAAATCGAGCGTTTAATAAAGTGGACAGGGATACGAAACATTAAAGGGTAAAAATATTAAAAAGTTCGAACTACTGGGACTCCTCCACGAGTGAACTTGAGAAAGGACTGCTCCCAAACAATATGGAAAATCAGTTCAGATTATGAATGTGTGAAATTCCCAATGATAAAAGCTTACGCCAGGGTCCAAATTCAAGACCTGGCGAATGATTTTTCATTGTAAATTTAGCACATTTGCGTACCTCTACTGCGGGTAAAGCCTGATTATGAGAAGCAGCTCCCAGCTTTTGTGTTTGCATCCTTAGCATAACAGTGACAGTTATTGGTGACAGGTGCTCCAGCTGCCAAAGTTATAGTAGCACCGTCTTATCTTAATTCTTAATCCTAAAGCCGCGTATCTACGTAGCGAAGCCACCTTTCGTGACAGCTTCACCTGGTTTTTCTCTCAGGTAGCGAGACAAGGGTGAGAAGCAAATTGAGCCATAAATTAGTGCGGGGCAACTTAAATTTTCAATTTCCTAAGCCATCATTCTGCAATTATACTAATGGAGAAATCAGCATAAACAGGAGTTGGACGGATTAGGACTGGGCTTGAAGTAGGAAATATTCAAGAATTATCGCTAAATATTTTCAGGCCAAACGATTCACGGACATTTTGATGGAGGATATTTTCCTCAAGGCGAAAATATAAAAAATATGTGACAAGTGAACAAATTATTTAGCAAAAATACTACCACATATTACCGTCATATTGCGCGCTCTCGTAATACGTATTATAGTACGGGCGCTGTGTCGATGTGTAGCGCTAGGCGGGAAAAGGATTAAGGCAAGTAACAACATTCCACACAGCACGCTTAAAGCTGTAGACAGGACCGTCCCGGGGGATTGAGGGGCCATGTGGAAATGAAAGTTGGGGGCCCCCTTAACTTTGCATTCCCTTAAGCCGTGTTTACACGATGCATTTACCCGCGCAAGTACGTGACTGGACAGATGCGTGAACACATTCACCAAATTAGAACAGGGGCTATTTTATGTCCACGCATTCACGCATTTGCGCAATTTTGAGTGTTTACACGGTGAAAATTTGATGGTGATTGTGTTCACGCATCTACCCGCGCGGGTAAATGCATCGTGTAAACACGGCTTTACTGATATAGTAGCATCTTTTAAGAATATTTCATGGAAAGAAGGAAATTAACCGACAAACTGGCTAATGATTTCTAAAAATTTACACGTGTACTAAGTAGTAGGTAATTTCGGGTAATAGGCGGGTTTCCCCCCGTTCCGTCTGAGAGGTAAGCCTGGGCGGGGCCCAGTGCAGTGGCACCTGTCGTACTACCCTTGGGACGACACTGGCTGTAGATTTCCATAGTCCTCTACATAGTGACTACTCAACTACAATGTAGTAGCGACTACTCAACTTCGTAATTGAGTGGTCGCTATGTAGAGACCTCTGTAGATTACAAAGGCCAGATGCAAAGAACGGTCAACCTTTGCCCTTGTCCAATGCCGACATCGAGGCTTCCGAAAATCTACAGCGAAAAGCGCGCTAATAACCGGGAGGCGCCAATAATCGCACTTATAAAAAAATAGCAACCGACTCTAGATGGCTCACCGATGATAGACGTACGTACAGTACCTCTATCACCGGTAAGGCAGCCGCGCACCCCAGGGAGGCTGCCGCGGATTATCGCGTTGCAAGATATCCACTTCCCGAGGTGACCTCACGAAACAGCGTCGCTCAGTAGATACGCGGCTTATGACGAACACTACCATCCATGCCTGAGATTGGATTCGAACCCGCGACCTTTGGGTTGCTAGATTGACGCGGTACTAGCCCGGCTACCTCGGCCACCAGCTGCAATTGTTCTTCCGGCTACCACAGAGAGACTGTTAAATTTGATCGTGCTGGAGAACGTACGCTTCCGTCTTTAATCTTCAATATGCTGATAAAATGCAATGAAATGTATCTATTTTGAACTGCATAGATATCCTAATAGAATCAAGCCGTTTCTTCTACTAGACTTTAAAAGAAACCGCAGAAGAAAGGAAATTACCTGATAAATATAATCGCAAACCCAGAGAAGGAGGCGAAAAATCAGAACTTGATTATTAATAACAAAAAGGTAACTTTCTGCGGACAGAGGAGGGGTAAAGATTTAGCAAATTTAGGGCCAGTTAGTTGATTAAAAAGTACACACGATTGCTGTCTGTGAATTAAACAAGGGAAGGAGTAGCGCCTGAAGCACGAGTCAAGATGACAAGATGATGCTTTCAACTGGAAGCAAAGGTTACTCATAGTATAATACGTGAACCGCATTTAAAACAGCTAACATTCATCTAATACGAGCAACATGGACTTTTAGCTTACCCAACTGATAAACAGATATCGGTTTTGCCCAAGATTAATGATTTTAATGGAAAGTGTTAGCCTTGAATTTATTTCCATTTCAAAGGAGCTTCTATTGAGACCATTTTTCAATCCATTCCACAATCGTACCTTTTTTGACATACACATATTTCAATGAGGCCAATATTAGGATCACGCTTCTAAATTTATTATACCCCTATCTATGTATTTTGACAAAAATATTTTTTTTAAGGATTAGCGCATTTATTTGTTTCTGGAGCTGACAGCAGCATCCATAATTGCTACACTTATTACTTAAACTACAGAGGACAACTTATGAGGGTACTTTTTCATAGTATCTTACCCATTTTTTAAGTGCCAACTATGAGATACATATGGAATTGATTTTTACAGAAGAAGCAATGAAAGCACTTAAGCAACCACGTTTCCGCTGTTATAATCTTCTTTTTACCGGTGGAAGCCATCTTTCATAGCCCCCTTCAGTAAAGAACTGAACCCCGAATATATTTGTGGATGAAATATTTTCAGCATAAAGGCTTGATAAGAGCCTCAGAATTCTCTATTCTGAGAGTTAGCCATGTTCATATATATGAACAAATATACAAACTCCTTCTTTCATTCAATTATCATCTCTGGACACTGTTTTTTCGGAGTCATTTGTTTGTCGCTGCGGTCAAGAATTCTTTTTGTTGCCCTTTTCATGAGTCAATCGTGAAATCCAAATGAATATTACGCTCTGCCTATTAAATAATTAATTATTTGCATAGGTATTGCTTCATTTCAGTTCTGCATTTGTTCTTCTTCCTTCTCAGGGGTATTTATTTTGTTTTTTATCTATTTTCGTATTCATCTCACTTCCATTGCCAAGTTAATCCGTGGGTTATGCGTGAGTTACAAAAGATCTGTCAGCAAATAACATCATATCAACAGTTGGGTGAATTGATTCCATTCCTCTCTTACCGGCACTATGTTACCGCACCGATCTATCAGATTAATTAACCACAGCAAAAAAACCTGTATCCAAGAAGTTGTTTGCTCCTAATAAGAATGAATGCATAATTTCCAATCTCCTTCACAAACAACCAAGACACGCCTGGATCAATTGGCTGATTGAAATCATTTTCAAACCCTTCCCACTGTCGGTGGAAAATCGATAATTCTGTACCGTAGCGTCGCAGGAAAACTTCATCCGACGACGAATTCAATTTACCTCGAAGCATGTCAATTGGCAAATCGAATGGGCGGCGAATTATTTCATCATTCCCATGAGCGAATTATGCTCTTAATTGAGAAAACGCCATTAGCGCGTCCTTCAGAAATGTAATACGCACTTTATATGATTGATCTCGAGTACTATTTGAAATACTTGTGACAATGGCAAAGTTACACTTGTCTCCCAGTACGGGATTTACAGTAAGTTTACGATCTGTCAATCGGAATATGTAATTTTAAGTGTATGAAGCCAAAGTCTCATACGATGATAAAATAAAAATCTCCATCGCTGCAACCAATCGCTGTTAACAGTACTATATTTCCATTTTATAGCTATTAATTAGTATTTGAATCATTGGACAATAAAAACCCGAAGTACGACCCAGTAATTTCAGCAATTGATTATCTACACGCAAACAACATGGGTAATAGCGTTCATCCACAGTTTCTGAGAGTTCTATACTTCATTAATAACTTGATCATTTTCATCCTTTTTCTCTCTGGATGAAAAGAAAGCTATTTTGATAATAGAAGACATAGTTAGAACCAAGGACCTTTCACGTTGAATGTGACAATCAATAAATCAGAGACATGGATCATGTGGAATTGAGACCAGAGATGAAAATTAGCATCTGAAACTCGACGTTAAAGTGAACTCTGAAGATCAAAGGAACATATCGAATGAGGATGAATACTGAATAATATATGAGGATCGTTCCACATGAGGCAAACCACTAAGAAAATATGGATGGGCACAGGTTGAGACGTTATGTTATCAGAGTAAAATTTGAATTAAACACTCAATAAGATAAATTAGATCGCATACAATAAGGGAAAGAAATTCGCCCAAATAAATCATGTGACTTGACCGGGATTTGAAGCCGGATATCCCACTTGCCGGTACGGTGAGTTAGCAATTTACACCACCAAGCCATTTCCACGTCTCATGTGCCACTATGTGGGATTAAGACGAGAACACCTAGTTATCATAAGCCCCCTGAAATTTGCCTTGAGTTAAGACGGCTAGGCGGTGTAACTGACTAACACACCTGACCGGCGATTGGGAGATCCGGGTTCCGATCCCGGTTGAATTCAAGTGATTTTTTACATCGTGAATATGTTCCTGTTGGTGTATATCTTTTCACCCGAGGACGTGACTGCGTACCATATAATTTTGCATTTCACGGTGATTGGAACATTAAATAGCAAGTCGCCTCAAGGCAGGCCAAGGGATAAAAAATTAGATGAAAGAAGAGAGGTATACAGGAAAAATATTCAATCAGTCTGGAGTGGATGGAGCGTGCCGCCAGATCTCTCTCGACAATATTAACTCAGAATAAGTATAAAATTGTGCTCAGTACAGATAGATAAAATTTTATGACCTTGGCATGGTGATGACGGTTTTTCAAAGAAAATATACAAGGTGTTAAAAAGAAGCATGTAACATGTCTGCAAGATTGGATAGAGCGCGTAAATCAAAGACGTCTTTTCCTTAAAATGTTTACAAGGATGCGATAGTTATTCCGCAGTTGAGCTTTAAAAATTGGAAAAGAGACCAATCAGCGAGTGGTTGGAGAGGTAATGCGGCAGCCCCAGCCCAAGGTTCTTAGAGTAAGAACCTTGAAGAACTTTAAGAACCTTGGCCCCAGCCTACCCTGAAGTGTTTTCGGGGAGGGGGAGTTATCGGGGCGGATCACTAACTTGCACCCACTTCATCACTTCAACGTTGGCTCTGGGATCGCCGCATGTCCGCTATAGCCGCTCGCTGATTGGTCTCTTTTTCCAATTTCAAAGCTCAATTGCAGAAAAACCATCGCAAAAATTACAAGATAAATTCGTCTTCAATTTTCACGCTCTATACAACAGTGAAGATATGTATTATTGATGTAAACACCCCGCAATGTAATCCGTATAATTTCGATTTAGCATACGTCAAATAGTTTTCCTGAAGCTGTTTACGCACAAATTTTCAATATCCGCTTGAATTACTGCAGAACAAAAATAAATAGGCAGGGCGAATAACTTCCGAGAAAGAGGCACCGTTCACTTCTTTGATCGGAAGCAATGGATAATGAGCAAGCGCATAAGTGAAAAACTGCATTAACATAAAAACTCATTTGCAAATAAAGGGAAATGCATGGCTTAAACCGAAGTCTTGAAAATAATATTCTTCTAAGATTTTTTTCACAGCCACGCACAGAGATTCGGGAAATCCGTGACTGCTCTAAGAAAAAACATACTCGACTTTCCCGATTATTAAGTAGGATTCATGCTTCAATATCAATACTTCTAACACTATTCAACATATACAACGGAAAATCCTCAATGTTTTGTCAAATACTATAGCCATATTTGTTTAGGGTATTTTGAATCGAATTCGCTGAGAATAAGGCAATACTTAAGTAACATTATCGCAATAAAAATACTTTGTTAATTTCCCAAGTAGATTTATTTAAACCGATCTAGGTTTCGACAAGTATTGCCAATATCTAGGTTTCTCATTATCAACCTTGATAATGGCAACACTTACCGAAATCTAGGTCGACTTAAATAAATCTACTGTGGAAATTTAGACTTTTTTATCTTGTGATAATGTTACCACAATATCACACTCATTTCTACAAGTTGTCACCTGGTACTTTAAACAAATACTTATGTATGTAACATTTTACAACAATCTTAAGGCATGTGATATAGATTTAAGTAAAAGCAACTTTTGTATCCACTTCACCCTCAAAGAATATGGGAGAAATGACATATAACATTAAAGTCATCAAGTTGTGTTCACGAAGGCAGAAGAAATTAGAAGTCAAATTATTTCAATTAAATTAAACTTTTCCGTATCTACCTAATTTCTAAGTTTCATATTCATTCGCCATTAAAATTTAATTATCTTCATATACCACCATTATACCTTAGCATTTGCACTTTGAAATTGTATCTGGTTAAATGTTTTAGCGCCCGCAGCAGTTATGTGACAAGAATTCAAAGGTAATAGGTAAGTTCCGCAACACAGATTAGTCACGGTTTAGCACTTAAGAAGCTTAAGTTGAGACGCAGGACAAGTTCCAGAGCCAGAATTAATGGTCGAGGCAAAAAATAGCCGCTGTAATAGTCATCCATAGGTGTTTAAAGTCGAGTGGTTTCCCTAACAGATATATGCTTCTAGGAAGAGGATGCGACAAGCAACACGTTTTCGCAAAGCGCTTTAGAGAAAAAGGCTTACGTTTCGAAAGCAACGGCGTGACTCAATAGAAAAATATTGAAAATCAGTGCTTACGATGAATGGGAAGTGGGCAGTGAGAAACAGAATGGTACGACCTTCGTTTTTAGTTGTTTCGGGAAGAGAAATTCCATAATCACTTAATCTTCCGTGATAGTTCCTCACGGAAAGTACCGCAAGCCTTGATGTGCATATTCCTCCACAAAACCTAAAGTCACATCTAATATCTACAAAACAAAAGATTTAGAATAATTTTTTGTGCAATTTCTATCTTTTTAAATTTCATCTTGAATAGAAATAAAAACCCGAGAAAATTCATTACAAAATTGCATGAGATACTCTTGTCTACGTAAAGAACCAACAGCCAAATGCCCGTTCCATCAAAACATTTTGCCGCATAACATTCCTCATCACTTCTTGTTGTTTATTTCAAACAGATTTAGGAATCTCACCGCGAAGATTTGCCATTTTGTTGACGATGAATGAAGAACTTTTGGATTATATCACTGACACTTTTCCCTGGTTTAAAATCATAACAGTAACTGAAACACGTATTAGCATGGATTAAGGATTCGCAGCTATGTTACAGCTAAAGGCATGACACTGTCTTTCGAAGTTATTCTCAAAGTTTGAAATAATTCCAGGTATTTTCTGATATGCCTTTGGCGAGCTCGCTTCATTCTTAAATTCGGGTAGAGTCCAAACTTTTAGCCTCATATGCAAATGACGTGGAGTTAACGTCCTCCTTTGCCATTATAATCAATTGTCTTGTCATTATCAATCACTTACTAGCAGGCACAACATATCGTCTTACTCATATACGATATCACTTTTTCTCAATTATGTTAATAAACTTTAGAAAACTGAGGATAAATAAAACTCCATACATAGTGCGGAGATTCCAACGACTGGAATTAAGCAGATCATAAATATTGCCGTTAGGGCAACGCATGTGAACAAGTTTACAAACTTACGGAAACCTGGCATTCAATAGTTAATATTTCCAAATTAGCTGACATATACACATCCCTGCTATCCCGGTAGGAGACCTGATATATAAGATTCATAACTCCGGAGCATTAAAGAATTAACGGTATAAAACTTCCTGGTTACTACTGCATATCGCTAATGGAGTATAAAACGGACATAACGAACTCAGTCAAATGGAGTGTGGCTTTCACAACTGATATCTAATGTTCATTTATTAAAAACGCTGTTTCTTAAAAATAAGACAAGATGAATCAAAGATACGGTAGTTTCCTCATTATCCTCATAGTTAAGACGATAAAGAGTCACGATGCCGTAATACAAGAGTTCCCATGACAGGGTAATTAATCCATGTAAACAAAATATCCAGTAAGCCATCTCGAGGGTAGACAGCAGTAGGTGAATAATCTCTGATCATACACACATCGCTGCTTGCTTAGGAAATATTTACATCCAAATAGTCTCGAAACTCAACGGATTAAGCGTAAACCAAGATGCAATTTCGAATTGATACAAGATATTTGAATTGTGAACGTACACAAGGTACTCGATACAGCAAGCAGAGTTGCATGAGTAATAATTACTACAATAAAAAGTCCTGTACAGGGCTACTACTTACTACGTATCTTAAAAATTATCTGTATGCTTACAAATAACGACATGCACTATGGATAATACACGTACCTACAAATAATAAATTTCTGTAAACACGTAAAATGAATTTAATATATGCGTATTAAGGACAGAAAAACATTTATCTCCGTAAAATTTTACAAAAATTCCAAAATTGGGACTGGAATCCTGTTCTCTTTATTACAAAATCCAAATGCTCTACCGATTGAGCTATCCAAGCTCTAATAAATTTCTTCTTGGCGTTTTATCAAAGATCCGTTACTGCGTACTATTAAGAGATTTCCAAAGCATATCAGTAAAAGTGTTTGTCCATCTCCTTAAATTAATCTCTCGGTTGTACTTGGACGCCTTTGGACTTGTATATTGCTTTACAAAAGGTGCACAGCGTTATTTTTTATTATACAGCATAAGGAAGTGTGGCATCAGAAACGCAGAACCTAAACAAACTAGGAATTTGAGATAAATAGCAGACCATATCTCAGCGGTCCCGCGAAATAAATGCGAAAAAAAGAGCGGAAAATATGGAACGCGAAATGTGTTCCGCAAGTGGTGGGGAACTTGTGGGTTTTCTCTCCGCGACGCGATAGCGCCGAATTAAGGCAGGCGGTCTCCGCTTGACCTCTTTATTCCCTCCTCCGCTATCTTCCTCTCCGACATTCGAGCACATGAGAGAAGTTGGTGCGAAAACAGCGAAAATAATGAAGAAAGAACATCCGGAAACTGAAGGATATTTTGACTCGATCGTCGACGCTCTCTTCCCGAATCTCCTGAGACAATTATGTTCGACAGAAAAACCTTAGCAAAACAAGCGACATATCGCTTGCAGTAGCACCACCTACATTATATTCCTTTTAAATGAGATTTATGGAGGTTTCACAGCGACTATTTGAGTCAAAATTAATACTGAATTCCACCTTTGCATCTGTATTGCTTATAAAATATTACTTTTTCATACAGCGTGCATTAGCTATTTGACAACAAAATTAAGGTAGTAAATATGCAGACTATTCTACGAATATATTTTTATAAACTTCTGTGCGCGGAAACTTCTGAATGAGATTAGTAGAAGCATAGTAGGTAGTTGGAAGAGGTAGTGAGTGGCTAAGGGCTGCTGCTAGAGGGGTAAGCAAGGAAGGGGAGGAAAGACAATTGGTTATATGGACGGGATGAAGAGAGGTGGGATGTATGCTGAGAAAAAGAAAGAAATTTTGTAGCTTAATAGGGACTTGCACATCTAAATCTCCAGAGGATTTTTAATTACTTCCATTTAAACCAGCCTTAACCGGTAAATTACCTTAAGAAATAAACTTTTTCTAACCAGAGGAGCCCACTTTGGAGCTATTTCTATTGAATAAACGCAATTTGGCTTTGATTATTTCAGTAATACGCCAATAACTAAAGAATAAGATGGGCAGATTCCTCCATTTTATTACAAATCAATTTCCTGAGATACATCGCTTCTCGTAAACAGTTTTCCGCAAAAATAGCATTTATATTAGATTGAAAAATACTTTTTTCCCACCTTGCACCCATTCTCGCATCTAACATCATACAATTTCAAGTTTAATCTGCGAGCAAAATAGCTTGGAAAGGTATGATTTGTCGTTCATATCGTACAAAGGACACGTTTTCCTATGTGAAGTCAGAATGTTAATAAAATAAGATTTAAGTTATTTTACGGTGGAACCACTTCACAAATACTCAGAGACATGGTACCGAAAATTATTTTTTAAACGTTCGATGGACCTCCACATTTCTGTCTTTGAGGAAATATTATAATCGAATATTACACATGAAAACATGGGTACCTGCAAAACTACGCATGGAGAGAAGGGAAAGCTCTGTGCAAACAGCGGACTAAGAGGTTGAAATAGGTTAAGATTCGGAAAAGGAAGTTAAAAGACGATTGCGAAATTGAATACCCCACTGCGGGAAAAAGCTTCCAACAGCAATTTTACCACGAGAGAAAAATGCAAGGCTCAAACTTCATAAAACCAAAGAAAGTGTATTTCTCACAATATTTTTCTTCTACAGGTAGTAGTACAAAATATTCTTTAATGGCATGATGTAGTAATTTGTTAGCTACTTCATATTTCTACGAGGAAATTAAGTTGAATGAAGTGCAATAATTGAAAGATATCGTATCAATGGAAAATTAATTATATAACCTTAACTAAAACTAAATACACGGGTATTTAACCAACACTCTAGCCAAGATAGTTTCACCAGAACAAAGACAATGATAGGCAGATATGGCAAGAGATATCTCATTACCAACGGTGTAGGTAATGTTGTCCTCTGGTTTTTCTAAAATCAGTCTCTTGATTTCCCAGACTAACCAAAAATATATTGCGCAGATATTGCTGGAGGACTCTCGTGATGACAAAGCATTACTGGCGAAGTATTAAGATAAGAGATATAATTCCAAGGTTCTTTTTATCCTCTTTGGCTATTAAATTACACCCAGTAAAAAGTGCCTTTCATTGGTAACCAAACAAAATGTATGGACAACGGCAGATAATTAAAAAAAGCTTACCATTTATACGCTATCATGCGATAGTGAATTCTGAACTCTACTTTATAGCATGCAATTGGTAAGGGCCGATGTTGGATGGAAGCTGAATGATATTAATGGATGAGAGTGAAACGCCAGGAAATTACGCAACAACTTTTTATATCATTGCACACCACCAGAAGAAAATCTGTGTTGGTAAAAAACGTTAGCAGGAGACCTTCTGTTATTCCAAACATCACTTAAGGTACTGGCCAGTGATAAATAAAGGCGACATCAGAGAAGGTTCCTCATCAACATTAGCCATTCGATCCTAAGATTGGAAGATTGTAGCCCTCTATTTCACCCTGTCCACTGCCAACTGTCATTACGATCTTGTAGTTCTTCTGTTTCATATCCCTTCTATTTCTTTCCTGACAAATTTGCTGTCTTAAAGGGTGGCCTATTCACCTGGATCTTGTCTCCCCGATAGCGCTCCTTATAGTTTTCTTTTCTTCTATTCATACGTGTTGTTTCTTATCCCATCCATCCACTTGGTCTTCAGCATCCGCCTACAGCACCATGTTAAGAAAGCCTTTAATCACTTTTGTTCCAGCTCTTCAATGGTACATGTCTATTAGCCATATTGCGAAAGACTCCACACGAATGATTTTAGGTGCTCCTTCTTTATTGGTAATCTTATTTCCTTTTAACAAAACAGTTTTATTTTCATCATGAATGCTTCCTTTGCCGGAGTATTTCTTTGATTGATGTCCGTTGAACTTGTTTCATCCCGTATCATTCAGCTTCCAAAGTAGTTAAAGGGTTCCACTTGTTCAAGCACCTCCACTAGTAACGTAAAGTCTGCCTTCAGCTTCTCACTTCCTCATTCTACGATTTTAGTTTTCTTCCCGTTAAGTATCCCTACAGTACCCTACCTTGTATCCCTACAGTACTCAACCAATTGCGCACAAGGACTCTTGTAGGTGTTCTGGTTTCTCTACTATGATAGCGATGTCATCAGCAAAACGAAGCAAATCGATTTCTTGTCCATTCACCTTAATTCCTTTGATTTCCATTTCTTGGACTTCTTTGAATGCTTCT
The DNA here is from genome assembly GCA_963573305.1 of Pyrrhosoma nymphula. Taxonomy (NCBI): domain Eukaryota; kingdom Metazoa; phylum Arthropoda; class Insecta; order Odonata; family Coenagrionidae; genus Pyrrhosoma; species Pyrrhosoma nymphula. Next base: position 52,894,857 of record OY754335.1, read on the forward strand.
TTCAGGTATACTCGTATGTTGAAAAGTGCCAGTGAAAGGTTGCATCCTTGTTTAATTCCTTTGCTTATTTTAGCTTCTATTTTTCTTACACCCTTCATTCTCTGATAGCGGCGGTGGCGTAAGGGTAGCTACTGATCCAAAAGTCATAGGTTTGAAACTCGGGGACGGAAAATACTATCTATTTATGAGGGAAAATGTTTTCTGAGTTTAAATGAACGTTACGAAGAAGAAACTCCCCTCTTGTGCTTCTATGCTGCAACATTTCTGAAAGACAACAATTTCACCAAAAATTATTGGTGGCTCAGGGAAGCTAGCCCCGTCTAGTTTGATGCAATAGAGAAATTAACGAATAAAGGACTCGGGTTTAGATCTATTTTATTCTTGAACATGATGATTACCAAGTTTAGATCCCATAATGACGTTTGAAAAATATTCCAGAGGGATTAAATGTAATCTTAGCCAAATTAGTCTCCTGCTCTTTCCTTCTTGATTTCATGCAAACCACAACATGCAATCGCCTTGGTTGATCTCCAGACACGAGTCTGCGCTGGACATGGGAGAAATTTCAGCGATATTTTGAGAGCACGATTGAATAGAGGGATTAATTCCTTAACCACGTGAATTCAGTGGACTTCGGAAAGTCGAGAAAAAATGTTGGAGGTCAAACGTTTGGAGAATTTTTTTACACATGAAATCCATTTATAAAATGGGAAATGGAGTCAAAGATCTTGATTATAAGACAGTTAAGCAATGAATGTCTGTTGATATTTACGAAGCAACTTACTTAAATACTGTAATGAAAAAGCCAATGCGCATAAAAAAAGGAAATTTCAACTGCTCATTCCTTTTCAGTAACTGCAGAAGATCAAAGAACCCGATTTATAGTTTCCCTAAGACCTTAGGATCCTCATCTAACATCAGTCCTTCACCGTTCGAAACTAAAACTGCACATAAAAGACGCAGAGGAAGAATAAAATGGAGAATCCTTGGCGTTCCATATTTGTTTCTCCGAAGAGCCATATTTCATAATTCATGCGAGAATCTAGCGATCCCAATGTTCATTTTTGGATCAATTAAATGATAAGAATAAAAAATTCGGAATGTGATATCAAATGGCAGATTATGCACATATAGTGTACTACATATTTTTAATGTTCCTCAGGAAAGCAGCATTGTCACGCCTTTGTGAATTTTCTTTGAAAAATATGTTTATGAAATAAATCTTAGAAAAGCATCAATCTCAAGACACACTGACATAAGCGCTCAATCATAAAGTAGATAGCCACAGAACACCTCAAGAGAGGTTGATTCCAGTGATCATCAATAAAATACGACAAGGTTAATAGGCTGGTAATGTATTAAGCTATAAACAAAAAGGTCATGGAATGTTCCTCTCTTTGGGCCACGGGCTCACATAACGGGTTATGTTTTTTCAACTAAGGAGATGCATGGAACGATCCAACCTTAGCAGGCAGAGTACACCTTCCATACTTTCCTTGAGGTAATTGCCGTATCAGGTGTTCAACAACATTCGCTCATTGGAGGCTATATGCATTACAGCGGAATGAGAATATCATTAGATAAAGAAAAAACTCGTTGTCCTTAACACTCTAATGCACTGTTCTTGACGAGAGGAAATAAATTCTAAGTTATACATATATCGATTTACGTATCCTCAGTATCAAGATATTGTTAACATTACGGCATAGTTCTACCATGGTTTATATATAACAAAAATGTTTTTTTGCCGTAAAAAGGTTTCCTTTTCTTTCACAAAGAAGAAACTTAAAAAACTACCATTGTTCGGATTTATTGTACTATGATAGCTAAAGCATTATCATAGCATAACTTGCTAAAAACCCACACCATAAGAAGAGGAAGAAAAATAAAGGGATTTGCCGTAATTATCAGGCTTCTCAGAGTTATTTTCTGTTTCTTTCATCTAGTTCCGCACTTGAATTCTCTCCGATTTCAAACTTCTTGGGTTGTCCTTGGGTTCTTGTTTTATCCTGTTGTCAACAACTCAGTTCTAACTCTAACCAACCTAAAAATGGTTTCATGCTTCTGCAATAGGGATTTTTATTGCTGTCTGATACTAGACTTGATAGATCGGAGGACGATGCAAAGACAGATGAAAAAGGAAAGTACTGTAACACGAATAATCCCATTATTGGCGAATAAAGGAAAAATTTAAATTGACAAATTGACGTAGCATCATTTGAGCATGTCCTTTTTTCCTTCCCAAACTCCGTAATTTATTCAATCAGAGCGCACGGCCGGTGTCGTTTCAATCAAGCTCATCCATATGTAAACTACAATACCTTATGAGTGGAAATGATACGAGAAGGGACGGCAAAAGTGGCCGTATGATCGGCGAAATGATAACTTGAGCTGTCATTTTTTCGGTTCTTGAAAAGCTACAGCTTAAATGATCCCTGAGCACATACGTAAAAAATGTGAGACAGGCTTTGCCAATCAACCCACCATGGTTGAAGCAGTCACTACCTTCCTCCAATAGCTACCACTACTTGAGTGGAGTCGGGCCCTTTTGGGTCGGTGAGAAAGAATGAAATCCTCAAGCTTGGAAGGCGTGGTAACGCGGGTGTAGCTGTGGAGAGGGGATGACGGCGGCGCGATGGAACAAATCGTTCCGAGCAACCCCTTCCCCTTCTCCAGAAGGGAGAGCAGAACGGAAGGACACGAACAGTGTGTTGAGTGGGAGGGGAAAACACTGAAGGGCAGAGGGCGGGAGGGTATATCACGAGGAGGAGGAGAGGGTGTCTGTCCCCTTCTTAAAAAAGACCGCAGGAAGCCTTCGAGATCACATTGTGCCACCGAAGTGCGCGGAGAGGGTAACCCGAGAGGCTGACGACGTCGCTAGAGAGGAGAGAACGTTTGGACGAGACAGTGGTGAAGGGATTGTGAGGAGAGGGACAGAGAGGCGTCCAGTGAAGGATATCACCGGAGCGCCGAGCACACTTCAGTGGGGAAGAGGAGGAAGGCCTCTGCGGTCTAAGGAGAGAGAGAGTTTGTGTACAGTTGAGTCATTCAGTCGTTTGCTGAGCGGCAAATACGCCAGTAGTGAACGCCTCAGCGTCGGACAATATATAAGGGTTAAGTTGAGACAGAAAGGATTGGACTTCTGAAGAAGGGTTCCGGCGCCTACGATACCTTTTTTCAGCAATCGTCGCTGTGGAGAAGTGGAGCTGAGGAGGAGACACCAACCGGAGGGGATAATCTAAGGTAAATCTTCTCGACGGACGGCGCTAGCATTCCGTATCACGAATAAACATTTGAATCGACCCATATTATTGTAAAAATTACGCGATGGATATAGTACGCATTATCATCCACATGGTGGATGGAACACAGAAGTTCATCATTTAAAACTTATGATAACTGGGCGGCGAAAATGGCTAACACACCTGACCGGCAACGGTGCGATAAGGGCTCGAACGGTGGTCAAGACAAATGTTTTTTTTAATGGTGAATTTACATACTTTGGAGTTAGATTTTAAATCCATGAGTTATCTAAGGGTTTCAGCCTATCCAGAATATGTATCCTGCAACCAAGCGATAAAATTGAATTTGTTATTACGATTCTTGTAAATCAATTTTCAACTCCATGGACGCTCCAGCGAGATTCTCTTATATTTCGTCCGATTTCAGCGGTAAAATAATGGCGGGATTTCTTCGACAAATATTTTCTCAGAAAAACGGATGTATAAGATATAGCGTTTAACGTGCGATTTCGCTCAATTAGCGGCCAGTGAGGTAGACGGATTTATACTCAAAATTCTCATTTTTTTAAATCTCCCTGATACTAACAAAAATCATTGCTCTTTAACGAGCCATGCTCAAAAATCAGTGAGCCAATGTTAATACATACGCCATATAATCTTCAATCGCTGCTGGTGGTATAACATGAGTTAGCATTTACACTGATAATCTCATTTCTTGAGTGAAAGCTAATAAATAACCTAGAGAATACGCACAGAAATTCGTGATGTGTCCACCATCATGGGATGATTATATGGTGGGTTTCTCTGTGCAATCCAACAGATTCATTAATCAACATAGATTAATATGCACAAACTATAAGATTGAAAATGTGCATACCTACCTAAATTTTCTTGTGTTTATGAACACGTTCGAGTTGCTGTCTAACTATAAAAGAATACAGCAGGTAGCATTTAAAAATATTTTAATATTACTGAAAAAGGCAGTGCCCTCTGATAATTCCGCGTGACTTAGTTTCTGCAAATTCTGAGCATCGAAAATCGCCCTGCTGCGTTCTAAAGTAAACCCACATGTAGTCCTGAAGCATCTATAGCCCTTGAATCTGAGGCATCTATCGCAGTTGAAGTGCTTTACCTATCTCGTTTTTCGCCGACAGCCAGGTTCAATGACCAACACCTGATTTTTCTTCAACACTCCTCCACTTCCTAAAAGAACCAATCAGCACCAAATCATCCGCTTATTTCAAACGCCATTACTGACCTCAGGTGCGGTGTGGCCTGTACTTAACTGACTAGGGCTTCCGCTTCTTATACGCTACGAATTAGGCGACACGCTGAGTTTTAAGGGTCTGCGATAAAGTCGAGTTTTATTCTACAAGGTTTTCATTTTCTTGCCTATGTTACGGTTAATATATAGTTAAGGGTTTACAATACTGGTAGCATTTATCACTCAACACTTCTCCACACAATGCCTCGGTTACATAAATGAGCCATGGGCCCTGGGGTTCTGCTCGCTCCGGTGACGCTAATGCTGGCAAGCACTTATGAGCCAATCATTGACGGTTGTTTGTTTCTCTTTGACTACCTGGTTCAATACATTTAAAAATAATACAAGATCAGTATATTACGAATACTTTCAACCAATGTCAAGTGCAATGTCAAATTTACCCTCTTCCAATTGCCAGAGAGCCAGGTCGCTCAATTTGGATTGCATAATAGTCCGACTATAATCACTCCTTTAAAATATCTTGAGAGTGGTTATTAAGGCCACAACGCTGAATTTCTTTACAACTAAACAGCAATTCGAATCAGCACATGACTACTCATTGAAAGTCCATCCTTTAAAAGGCCCAACCGTCACAGATTATGAATAGGAATACAGAAGTTATTTATCACTGCATTTATTGTTTTCCCCACAGTTTTCCATTGCATCGGCGTAGTAGCCCAATGGGAAGAGCGATCAGGCACTGGGGGTCTCGTATTCATCTCGGAGTAAAATGTTTTAGGACATCCTCGGCTACGCCCAAGCGGTGAAATTATATTGGCAACTAATCCTCCTGCGAAACTGCAGGTGACACAGTGAATGTAATTTGCCCTCCTGCCCTTAAAGCGTCAATTTCACTTGGCACAGAGTTTAGTAATGGGTGCTTACAAGCCTCCGCTAAAGAATCAATCGGTAAGATAAAAACAGAGGTTGTCCTCAGTATTTCTCATGCGCCTTATCCTCCATATATTCATTTGGTAAACGATATGCATGGAACTCACGCTGTCCACAACTCTTCCGATGAAATTTTTAATTTTCATATTAATGTTTCACTTATTCCAATACATGCCTTTCATATGTCAACACTATACGAGGAGTTCAACCGAATACCGAAATAATTCACCCTTTTCCATCACGGTGCATGCAACTCTACCGCACCTTGAATAAAGCTTCGACTACAAAGAGTTAAGAATGGGGGATAATGTAGGCCATGTGCAGTGATTCGTGACAGTATTGGATCATATTGGTCCCATAATTTGGAGGGCTAGAAACCGGAGGGTTAGAAAATGATTGGAGCCATTCAATACCCTGGATTAACACAATAAATCCATAGCCTCAATATTCCACCTTCATGTATGCATCGCTAAGTTTACCATCCGTATGCCCTTGCATCCCGTTTTAATGATTTCTCCGCTGGAATGTGCTCGAATGCACGTCGCTAGTCGCTGCTCTCTTGTGCAACTACCATCTTTTGGTGGAATGAACCCGCTCACTTTCGGCTTCCAATCCAACATCCATCCCTACCTCCCCGCCTGAAACCCGGATGCTTTTCACTTATTGGTTATTCCTCAATTTCCTTTGTTAACGGTGCTCTCTGCCTATGATTTTTACCTCCATCCTTGAGTGATGAAGCAAGGCGACTGACGTCATTTGAACGTTTTTCCCGGCCAGAAATGGCCCGAGGGAAATAAGCTTGGAAATTAAGATATCTGTTATCCGGGATCAAATTACATGGCTAGAAAGATACCTTAGGTGTCAAACAATTAAGGGTCCCTAGTAGCGGACCAGACCGAACCCTGAACACCTCTGATATCAACTGCGTGACGCTTTCCAATCTTAAACCCCTGAGAAAGAAAGAAATTCATGAATCAAGCTGCATCGAGCAGGTTGAAGATATATAACGGTAGAGGACAACAGGCAAAATTCGTGGGAAAAGATTTTTACCATTCGTTAAACTATTTTCTGCACCTGAAGCTTTCCTCTGGTGGTTAAATCCTCGTCAACTATGATTCTATTTTATGATCCCATATAACCTATACTTTATGTAATGCTTTTGATGCTCATATTTTCTCACTTTAACTTTTAATTATGATGATTTCCTTCTTCAACAATTTCATTCAATTCAGCGTAATCTAGAATGAAAAAATACTTTTGTACTCGGTTGAAGCAATTTTATCTATTGGCATACCCCAAACATAATAATAATACAAATATTTTCCCGTAACACTCTGGTCTCACCGATAGTTCTCTGCCCAAAAACATACAGCGCATCTGATAATGAGCATATATTACCCACGTCAAGGGTTTCGATGACCGCGTGCGAAAACATGAATCATATTTATCTAGACGCATTCCGATAAACTGCCATCGTATGTGGTGCTCATCTGCGGGCACACCGCACGTTTTATTTTCTGGAGTTGGGTTTTGTCAACGGCGGCCTTATGAGCCTCACCCTAACGACCCGGGTAGTCCGGTCAGCAATCAATGATTAGCCGCCCCTCATCCAGGGCTCGATTTCCGGGGGAGGTCAAGGGGTCCCTTACTCTTCTTTATGATAAAGAATAATCGGCCTGAATAAAAACATCTGAAAACTGGCGAGGACTAGGTGGTATTCTAACGAAATAAAACTAAAATATTATGCATGAAAGTTTGTATGCTTATTTTGCTTCCATTGAAGAACTTTACCCTGTATTTCTTCGTTGATGGTAAGGAGAGCAGAGAGATTCCGATCTAGTCGCTAGGCCGCGGAATGAAACCACAATTTGTTAAGAAGAAATTATCACCTGCACTTCTCTCGGAACAGCATGTGCTTGCGTGGATCTAAGTGACTAGACATTAATACCGCACCGGAGTGTCGAAGGCCAGTCGAAGAATAGATGATCCATGTCCATTATCTCCAAAATTGGAATTGCTCAAGGGGAGACTTGATTGATTGAATTACTATTGCTTGTATCTCTAACAATGACGAAAAAGTTTTAATATTCCACTCAAATCATCAAGAAAGCAATTGCCAGATCCTAAATGGTATGCTCTTCACTATCAGGTTAAATATTGAGGTCTTGACAATGATATATCACACAAAAACAATTCAAAACAAACCATTAGCCACTCTAATAATTAGTGCGTGGAATGTAAAAAAAATTAAAAGTAAAATGACCGCCGATAGTCAGTGAATATACGAGTTCGTAACATTAAGCTGAGGTTTAATACTCATATAGAGTATAAAGAAAGTAATTTCCTCCAATTTTAAAAATGTTTGCGTTGAACTGAAATTATTTCTAGCTGATCCTATATGAGTTTGGATAAAATCATAAAATTATTCAAACAGATTAAATTCGAGGTGAGATATCAAACGATTTTGAGAAACTGAAGCATAATTTGTAATACCAAGATGCCAAATGTATTTAGTCCCATTCCATTTCTATGATTTCGAACCCCCCCCTACTTCGATTTTTGTACACACTGATGTTGGAATTCAGGAGGAGGTCATAACTACCATTTAATGTCATTCCCATAAAGCTCTTCTATGAAGCGTGTAAAAAAGTCCGGCTCGAAAAGATATCAGGCTCTTGGCCAGTAAAGATATATTGATTCCTTCCATTTCCTCGAGATACAAATTATTTCTCAAACAAACTATATAATCACGGCATTTTGACAAAAAAGAGTCAATTCGCCCTTATATCTCGGATGAACAATATACCCATGGGCAACAGCCACTGCGCAATCACACGATGTCCGTAAGGATTGATGATCTTTCATTTTGGAACGAGGGACGTATGCGCAATGTTTAGATACGCCTTGAAAGTGCTCGAGCAATTTCATGTCACCAGGACGGTGATGATTGATTCATTCTCATGCCCTCAGGGCACGTCGGACTCCTTCGCAGCTGTTGCATCACTTCCCTGAGTGACGGAGAATGTTTCCATGGTCAATAATTTCTCTGATGCGAAGGAATGGATTTCAGTCTGATCAGAATCAAAGTTGACAGTGACTCCGATATTTCTGTTAAAGACACATGTACCTGTAAGTGCACTCGTACGAATTACCTAAACTTAAGAACCAGACAGTGAATCCCAACGCACCCAAACCAGTATCTTTATAGAGGACGGGTGGCGCAAAAGAGGACTGAGAGGAAATAAAGATGATGAAGCATTCCTTAGCGAGATTATGCGCGATTTTTTATTTCTCAAGAACTTAGAGAAGGCTAGTTTTTATTTATTATTATGCAATAGTTATAGAAAATATTTCTTTGTAGCTCACCGTCAATCAACTGTTTCTGACCCCACTAGCCTCTAACAAAGGCTCCTCATATAGCAACTTGAAGCTACAAGCTCCCTCCGCAAATTACGACGACGAAATACGTATAAATTGCCACGAGAAAAATCCATCTAAGCCAGGAAACGAACCCCAGACCTGTAGCTTTCAGGACCAACGTGCAGACCTCAACACTACCCAGCCTTACCACTTTTAAGATAATTTCAGTAGGATATAAGAAGTATCAATCCTTTCGATCCTGATGAAACTGTAGTGAAAATTAATAAGCATGGATAGCCATGATGTCTGCATATTGGTCCCGTAGGTTGGAAGTCCACTGTTCGACTCCCGGTCCTGGTACAATTTTGTCTTTGCAGTTCATTCATTCAGCTAAACTAAAATAGCATATTGTAAATTATTTTTAAGTACACTGCAAAAAGTGCCGAGCTTCTAGGTACCGATGGATGATGATTGAGACGATTGATGCAAGTGGACAATGCATTGTGAAGAGGATAATATCAATCCCAGGATAATGAGATATTCTTCAAATAATTGAAATATTTGAGGAATTTTTTCAAAAGAATATTTGTTTATAATTCATTTTATATGTTGACGCTTCACCGGAGTCAGCCAAAATTTATTTAGTTTGAATTTTCACATCATTGTACCAAAAACTTCAAGCTTTCCTGCGTAATACTAGTCTTTACAACATCTCTCACTCATGGCCAATCCCAATATTAGAGGAACTAAATGAAAAAATACTGCGCAAACCCAAGTTTGGCCGAGGTTCAATTCCTTGATTTCAATAAATTTGAAACATAAGATCTCGTTTCATTCTCTGCTAAAGAAGGCAAGTGTCTATTTTCCTCGTTTCCCGAACTTCTCCCTCTATAAAATCCTTTCCTTGTCTCAATGCTTTCTTTATGTAATAAAACATAATGATTCCACACTTTCCGCATAATAAACTTTTTCCACAGTCCCTCTATACATAAATAATAAAGTGAGCGAACAGAGCGAACATCGAGAAATGTTACTAACTTGATTAGAGCCGGGATTGTTTCTTCTTTAACAGATAAAAATAATCCTCCGAAAATTTCTTGCCTACTCTCATAACCTAGATCTATATTTGTTGAGCGGACCAGAACAAAACCCGCATCATAAATGTTTCCCCAATTGATTGTTTTTCCTTGCCTTTTTATAGAGGAAAACGGCACCACTACTTCTACAAACGCTCAATTACCCTCGAAAAAGATTTCACCGCCGTATAACATTATTACACTGCCTGAATTTCGCCACAGTTAACCCAAATGATTGATGAGATGAGTGTCCAAGAGAATAATGCGCATATACTTTGTAAATCACTTTTTTCCATCGTTTCCCTTCTAATCTTTCCTGATGAATTATTTCAATCGACTTCGGCATGAACTGCAGTACAGATATGTTCAGCTGTTGCATCTGAGAGCTATAAAACTGCAAGACCAAACATGATTTCCATACTATTTGTTCACTTCTCCCACACATTTCTTGCCTAAAATTATTAGGTTTGCGACGTAAGTTTGTTTGTAAGAACTTTTATGGAACACAATGAGACAAGTATAAAACAAGAAGCTAACAGCTAAAAAAATGCTGACCAAAGCGTTAAAATATTTTGCGAAGAAGTAAATTCTTCTTACACTTAATTCAGCGGATTATTTTTTCATTATGCTTTTTAAAGAAGCTTAAGCCTCTTACAATTTGGTGAGAAGATCCATTATGAACTCGAAGACACAGTTTCTGCATTAGTATTTATCAATTTCAACTCATGACTATCTTCCATGCTGCCAAGTATTACCTGCTGCAATAAAATTCCGAAATGGGAAATATTTGAGCAGCGGTTTGTCCTACAATGAGTGCAATGTGGGTACACGCCGTGAAGTATTTCGATACACCCAAAAACACATAACTGCAAGCGCTTTGCGACAGCTAAATCTTTCAGCGGGCACTTCCACTTTGGCATAGGATGCAAGTCCGCGTTACATAAAGGGCGCATTGATTTTTTCCCGGGGACCCAAAGCAAAAAAATCATATCTCCCTCCGTCGTGTTTTCGCAATGCGTTCAATGCGATTCTTCCCATCGCGGCGTCCTCTCCGACGCTACCCCAGGCGAGAGAAGAGAATTGAAAAGAGAAAGACAACCAATTAGGTGTTTAAACAAGAGAATGAGGATGTGGGAAAGAGAGAGGTGGAGGGGTTAAGGGGCATCAGTCGATACGAGTGAGCGAGTGAGGCAATGTTGTTAAGCAACGTAATTTCTCAGCCCATCAACTCCTCGTACACGTAAATGAACGTGGGATTATCCGCCGTTTTTGCTCGTCCTTCCTGCGGTTGAAAGAGCGTTTTCATTCCCGCTCCAACTCCAATGGGAACGAGGAGTGCAAACGCCAAATTCCGGCGCCCAAAGTTCATATATCAGATTCTATTGGAGGGATTAATAGCAAAGGGGGAATCTATCTCATTCATTAAGCACGCAGTGATAATTTGAAGATCGTGTGCCATACGCTAGAGCTCATTTATAAATTTCAATCACTTTCTATGGAATTTAAACATAGAACTGGAGTGACAACAATGAGATTAAAGGAATAAACAACTTTAAATGCTCCCTTCTCAAGTTGGGATCTTCAACTAAGGCGCTTATGATCGGAATATCGGGGGAAGGCATCACTCAAAGATATTATAAATCAAGGGAATAATACTTTGCATATTTCATACTTTATTTAGCACCCTTCATTAATTACTTCACCTCAACTACTCAAAGATGTGCGCGGAGAAAATCGGAAGAAATAGCACACAATCCGATCTATTTGGAACACATTATCTTTTACGAAATGAAAGAATGACTCGAAAAAGCAAAACACTAAAAGCAAATTAATTTATTATTGTATTGGGTAAATAAACGCTATAATAACTCTCCATGTCCGTCAACAAGTTATGTTACTCGGATTCCTAGCGATACAACGAGAATAGAGACAAACAAATCAGGGTATTTACATAGATTTTTTTACAGCTCACAAGATTGCATGTCGCGGCTGTCACAATGCATTCAAATCAAATAAATATGAAATTTATCCATCTGGTATCGACTACCATCGAGAGGAACAACAATGCACAAGATGTATGGGTACTTAAACTGTAAAAGAAGAATATTTAACTGTCTGTTCCGTATTATCCTTTCCATCAACTTTTCTTGCCAGCAATAATTCAACTACATGCACTGTGATTAAGATGACCACTCTGGAATTATAACTCATTTTCGTAAAAGACTGGAGTTGTTAGTGCATCACAGGCTAGAAGGTTGCAGGCCTAGTTCATGGCTAACGTGCTTCACGCTCTTGGGTTATTACGCGCCGTGAGATTATGCAGCGCTCGATACAATCGCGTATGCATCTGGATCAGCCTCGAAATCGAGCCGTAGGCAGCCCGGTGCATAGGCATGGCTGTCTAATATTTATAACAAGACATGCCAATACCACCGCATAACTTGAATGAGTGTAACACAAAAACGATTCCGAGATGGGGAACAGTTTTAATTGACAATTAATTAACAACGTTTTTTTCCTAAATGACATCTCCTCCATCATGTCACTTCTCAGAAGATTTCGATAACGTTACTTCGCACTGCGTTTGATTCATCGAGTCTTCAGGAAGGGGGATTGATAATGCTGATGTGACATCGAAAGAAATTTCGCCTAGGATTTCAGAGTATTAGGCGCAGTAATATTTCCATCGGTTAAAACGTTTTCCTCTGAAACTCTGAATTGCTCACTCGTCTTCCGTTCGAAATCACGTCAGACTGAGGTCCATCCGAAGTTTCTGAAGTTTCGTAAATTCTGAGTTGAGGCACATTAGAGAAATCGACTCGCTGATAAAGATATGTAGGTTACACGGTGGGTTGTATAATTGTGTTAACACGCTGAAAACGTCAATTGAAATTACGACGTAGGGAAAACTCTCTATTTCCCATTACTGCAAAATAATTTCGGAGAATTCCACCAGCAGTTATTAAGGTGCATCTTTATAACAATGCCCTATATCTTTCATTTCCCGTTAGACTGGTAAATGTGGGTCGGCCTTCTTTCACCGTGGTTCCGTTTTTTTTCCCATCCATGGTGCACCAATATGCTCATCCGGTTATCCACCTCACTCGTAACATGTAGTCATTACCAGGCGCAAGCATCTTCCGAAGGGCTACGGTACAAATGCAATTAAAAGTTCATTACAAGCATATTAATGCAGTGCCAAAGAGTATTGCGAGCACTGATTGGTATCTGAAGTAGTGACCGGCTGGTGTTAGTAATAATAAACTCCCATGAATCTATCCTTCGGGCAGTGAGATGTACTTAAGCAGTCTTCCGTTGTCTATCCTCACCAAGAAGGCTACACTATTCATTCTCATCCTCATCGCGAACGCCTGGATGAGTAAATGCTAATTAATGTATTTCGCACATGGAAACGTACTATAACGTCCTTGAAATCTGCAGTCTCCGTAGAGATTGTTATTGGAAAGAACAGATTTCATGCTAAGACTCCCAAATACCACCCAAGAAAAACAAGTTAGACATACGCACAAATGCCTTTAAGTCTTAAATTGAATCCAGTCTTTTCAATTAACCGTTAGAATCAAGAGCCAAGGGACGGGACAGAGGCATTATGTGCTCGTTATGCTCATGCCGCATTGCTTAAAGTATCCTAATCGTAGAAGAAATAAAATAATTTTACCTGAAAAAAATTAACGCTATAATCTTCCTAGAATTGAGTCAGTACAAGATGACTGTAACGAAATGCTCTATCAACACTTTGTACACGTAAACATGAGATTCTTTCAGTCAGATCGCTTTCAGCATACCTCTTATAAAGAAAATACGTGGCCTTGAAGCGATTAGTAACTTTTCAACACTTTCCGCAGTATTTTTAAGTGCGAGAGAAGTCATTTATAAAATCGATTCAAAATACACGTATATGCACTAAAGGAATGCGACTCGAAAAGCAAGTCTTCAGTATTTGTTTCAGCAAATAAAACTGATGTTTCACTGGTTGTATTCGCTATCATCTTAGAATAATTTATTTAAGACGTTATCATGGCAGAGTTCCAGGCCTCAATGCCTTGAGATAGTCACATTAACTGCATTTCTCATTCTAAGCTTCTTTTATTGAGAAGTACCTTAGAAAGCATCCGGGTGAAAAGCGATTTCGTGGAAATCTAACACGAATGCTCCATATTGAATATTATTGGCTTTTAAATGTTTTATTTGTTCGCTATTTTAACGCAGGAACTTTTTTAGCTCAACAACCACTATTCATTGCGTTTAGCCTCCCCAAATGTCGGGATACGGAAAGGAAAAATATCAGAAGATTGCTCGCTTCAAAGAGTACCTCATTTTTTCTCGGCTCAGGTTGTAACGAATACCAGAATGGCCGTATCTGGCTCAGCAAGATGACTTTTTGTCTCGTAAGGGACACACCGTGTTGAAAGAACCGCACAGAGAGACCACGAGGCTCAGGGCAGTGATGAAGAAGACGTTCTCTCACCGCTTCTTTCCACACACAGAGCTAGTCCCATCTCTCCAGAGAGATGTTGAGCGAACATGAGAAGTTAAAAGAAAAAGTATGTTCTGAGGGCAGTTTCGCAACGCCATGAGAATATCTCTGGCAGTTGGGTAACCTTCGTTGAAGGTGGAGTGCAGACGCTGTGGAGAGTTCAACGCAAAATGAAATTTACAGGTGATTCCCCTGACTTAAGCGCACTTGCCATATTTCCCAGTGATTTACCTTCCAACAATGGCTATGTCACTCCTGGGAGCCTACTTGCACGAAATTGCGTGAAAATTGCACCTTGTCATTCATTCCGTCGCTGAGCACTCCTCTCAAACCACCAAGAATATCCCACTCTAGTACTTACCTCTATTTCTATCCCGGGACCAGCTTTTCCCTTCCTTTTTCCTAGAATGGCATTGAAAATAAGCAGAGTAATGCCTCTGTATAGGGAGATCGAGAGTAAAACCACATCTCGTCGCAGTTATCCTTTCCCGTTTCAACTCAGAGCTCACCTGCGGAAAATAAAATAAGACTGGAAAATAAAGAAACTGGGAAAATTCCACCTGTAATCAAGTTCACGCTTTATTGAACCACACACAACATAAAAGAGAAAGGTAATGAATAGAGGGTGTTGAAAAATTAAACGACGCATAAGACGTGTCGTAACGAGGAGACTGAATGCCCAGGTAGCGTATCTGTATACGGTATGACACGAAATCGAATACCATCTTAGCGATTGGTATTGTTTATGGCGCATTTTGATTAATTCGTCAACAGACAAATTAATTATAGTAATTATCCAAGGAATGGGGCGTCCAACAGCTTAAACCGGTTAGCTGTCGAACGCCCCACTGTTTGATTGCAGTATGATTGTCACTCCATTGCGGTATAATTGGTAATGAAAACGGAATATTTTACATATAAAATACATCCTCATTGCAACGCGCCCGCGCTCAGCTAACCCCAGTCATAAGCGTTAAATAAGCTCATAAGGTTCGACCTATGTGGGACATGAAATCACGTCAAGAGAGGCTCATATGCAATACAAGATGCAACAAAAAATAATATAATAAAAGAAAAAGGGAAATTCCATCAGGAAGACTAGGGAACCGGTATATAGGCTGAATAAAGAAGGATGAGAGGAAGATAAGTCAAGCGTAAGAGGATTACCATTATATTGTAAACTACGAATGGATTTCGCCCATTTCTAGTAGTGAAAGATTACTTTTCATTGCTAAATGATCGTCAGTACTATACGTTTATGATCCGTCTGATTAAATTATCCAGCTTTACTTTGAAAAGGATATAAAAATAGATTCACTATTTTGCTTCCAAACCTCATTTATTCTCCTCTTTTTCACACCTGCGTAATTTAAACGATAGGCGTGTGGTTTTCTTTCTCCTCATTAAAATGATAGAACACAGCTTAAAAATTAATCCCTCGCCTTGTATTGCCATATAGGTCATTGAGGCCGTACGCGAAGTAGATAAACAGCAACCCCATACAGCGTTATCCGAGAACCAAGTGATTAATTTCCTTTGGCCTTTGAAAACAGAAAAGTCTAATAAGTACACAAGCAGAAATGTCCTCAAGGACTAGCCGAGTCAAAGAGTGTCCTATAATTCGTATATTATTAAATTTATAGAAAATTACAGGCAGTATTTTTCTGTTTTAGATGTACTATTTTGCCCTGCAGATACGCCTACGTAGAAGTTTTGTGGATATGACTCCACCGGCTTGGATTTGAATCTGCGATCCAACGTTGAAGGCATTTTTATGGACCTCATACTACTCACGTACCAACTTATTACTCCTGAAAACTGATAACTTCATAATTCATTTTTTTATTCCAACTAATATGCTTTTTAGGTTTCCGCACTTATTTTCCCACCACGGAAGTTAAAAATACAATTTGTATACGGTGGTACATTGATTGGTCGGTATAGGATATCATTTTTATCCGAAGCTTGAGGTTCATATTGCCTCATACACTCAGCAATAGGAATTCTATTAAGTGAAAACAGGCAATTAAAATCAAAGGCGGGACTCAAATCCGCACCATTTTTTATGTAACTGGTGATAATACGGTAACTCACAATGGCCATACTGCTTCCCATTGCTGTCGTATAATACTAGACTTGATCAGAAAGCTGGAAACTTAATGTCATTCAGAAAGAAATTGTGAAGTTAAGTCTTTTGGCTCGGCTCCAAGAAAAAAATACCCGCATTAAGGACCTTCATGGTTATCCTCCGGGTATCCTTTGCTCATTAAAATTCCCACTTGCATTCGTGGCTTTATTTTGCATATTATCCAAGAAAACAAGGACTTATCTTCTCCTTCGTGGGTCACCTCTACTTCGAGCTCTTCAACGGAGCGAGTGTACTAATGAATTGCTCCGCCGCAAATTTCTATTTGTCAGCTGCTATCTCTCACTTGGACACAGAAACTGCCGACGGCTACTCAAGTTACCTGCTCAAATCAGCAACAACATGGAGGTTGCCAGCTGATCTTTGATTAGGGCTACGCTGTTTCTAATACATAGCTGCTAATAACCACTTCACAGATTATCTTCGTAACAGCAAGTAGAGTTACCACTTTTAATTTTATTGTGGAGACAACGTATATTCTCTGAGAATTTACAGATTACCCGAGTGTTTTTATGTCTAGATTTCCTCAGAGTAACAAATACTTTTATAACTCTGTGTGCCATTTTCCACCGAATCATACTGCACAAAAAATTAAATTACATCCGACCAATTTCAAGTTTGGTGAAATTTGGCATCATTATTTTGCATGTTGGAATACCGATGGTTGGGAGATTTCAAATTAATATATGAATATGTTATGCCTAAAGGTATAGAAACTTCGCGTAATCGCTTTTACTCTGAACAATTAAAAATTCTGGATTCAATTTAACCACAGAACGCCCGAATATTATCTCCTCCACCCGGCGACATCATGATCTTGTTTAGTTACACATATAAGAATTCACTCTCTTCATTTCGGTTCAAATAACAAAAACTGCAAAATCTCTCATTTACATTCAGCCAATTATGCATGGCTAGGCAAAGTAGGTGGTTAGGTAATAAATAACCTTATTCACTGAACGCTGACCTGACTGATGGTGAAATGTTTTTATCATGCAGGTTTCAAACCATAACCCAGAAATTTAAATGAATGTGGGTACAAAAAGCACAATGAAATGAACAATGAACTAGCGTATGTTTAAAAGGACATTCACGGTACCTTTATCCCTTTTTTCAGTTTTTAACTCCTCGAAGCCTTAAGATAAAACAAGCATATTGAGCTAAAATTTTCGGACAACCAGCTTTCCGACATGTGCAATAAGTACGCCAAGATTAAAATCGGAAAACATTCATTTCAAGCTGGAGATACCGCATTTCAGCAAGGACTTAAAGATTTCATCTCCAAATTCAAAGAATTACGCTATCCTGCAGCCATAACCCGGCAGCACTGAAGCGAGCGTATCTCCGTCGTAAAATTTTGGATCCTCACTGCGGAAAAACGAAGGAAAAGGCAAATATCCGGCGGATGAGGACGACTCCGCTATTATCTACCAACTCGAAACTCCCCGATACGCGTGTGCAAAAAACATGGCACCAAGCTAAATTTGGGCATGATTTCAACGTTCGCCAGACTTTCCGGGGACACCCGAGGGCATATCACCCGAGAAGAAGACGGAAAGAATGCATTAATGTATTTCCTTTTTAGCTTCGCACGAGGAATAATGAAGCAAAACAACGTAATTTAGCACTTAAATGAACCTTAACCCCTTACGTTCAAATTGTCCAAGCATCGGCTTCCTCAGGTTGCCTAAAGACACCATGGTAGCGATACATTAGCAAATTAGAACATTCTTGTTTAAAAAATGCTTCAAAATAATATAAACATACCTATTTCTCATGTAAAACCATTTCATTTAAACTTCAATTTGTTGTGAATGGCAACTAAAAATTTCGACATCCCACGAGAAACATTATACCCGCAAAATATGTTTAAATCAAGGTTAAATTTTTCAAAATCAGAAGCAAGCTTTCTGAAAATGGAAAGGTATATGCAGTGGGAGCGATAGGTTTAATAATAATTTTGGCCTACAATGGAAGCATTACAAATTAAATTAAAAGGAAAATTGTGATAGTGATAGGTAAGTTCAATAATAGAAGAAAGCAAATAAAGGAAGCCTTAGAAAAGGCGCCAAGAAGGGTAGTGAGGAGCCTGATAAGGAGCGTGGCGCTCTTTGGTAGCGAAGTATTGACCCTGGTGACACTGGAGAGGCGTTCGAGATGCGGGTGGGGAAGCTAATGAAAGAACAATGGATGTAGAGGAGGAAAAACGAAAATTACTTGGCAAGGAGAGGGAGGAGAGACCATTGGTTAAGGAAATGAGGAAGAAGCAAAGGGGGTATAGGTATATGCAGCAAGCAATAAAAAAGGCTGGGATGTTGGAGGCCATTTCGGAAGGAAGAAAATGCTGGTGAAAATGGTAGAGAAGAATATTCACTATAGAAGTTATGAATATAGGTGGAAATTGGACGCAAAGTATCGAAATTCATATATAATTAACGGTTTTTGGCAAGAGTTAGCAGAATAGTAACATTGGAGAAAGTAAGAAGTTTTTGTACTGTCCACCATTTAATGGAAATAGTATAAAGACTGGCACAAGGAATTTCAATTGTTTATGTCATTATCAAAGGTCAATTTTCACTTAAAGTTTACTTGGAAATGACGAGAATCGATGAAAAACCTTGTGTCATTCTTTACATTTAAAATAAACGGTGGGCCGCATTGAAAATGCAACGAAATTCACAATGAAAAAATCTTTCGTCTGGATTGAGAATTCGGGTGATTTGGGTTCGCATTCCAGTCCTTGCGAATGATTTCTCCTCAGTTGATTTCAATCGTTTGCATCTCCTAAGCGGTCGACACCCCAATTAACTTTGAATTAGGTAGGAAGCATGTATAACTAAAGAGAGAGGTTGTGACAGGAAGCAGTACATCCTTGGAAAGGGTTACAGGAGAGTATCAATGGTCCGTCAAAAACCTACCTCAACCGATAGATAAATACAAAACCATAGCACAAAGAAAACCTATTTAAGAGTATCTGGAAATACTTTGTGGAACCGAACCATCATCACAATGAATATGCGCACTTTGTAAGTGTCCCCAAATTTTTATTTCACCAATCAAAATTTCTAAAAGTAGTTTTACCATGTAATATCAACATCTGGGGCTGAAAAATTAAAATTTGGTAGCCACGTGCAAAGAGTTACTATTTTGATAACGAGGAAAACTGTTGTAAGGAAGATTTATCGGTAAAACACGGATCATCGAACCGGCGGCAAGTTGGCTTAACGTGGTGTAAGCACGCGAGACGAAACGGGCTTCGGCTAGCGAGAGGGAAGAGTTAGTCCACAGGTAGGTCTCGACCGACGGACGGAACTAAAAACTTGGGGAAGGGGGCACCACGTTGACCTTAGAAGACCTTTGATAGCTCAAGGAGGAAGACGGCACCCGACTAAGGTCAATGGCTCAAGCATTGAGGCTCGCGGGCAATACCACAACGGGATGACCGCTTCATCGATCGGAAGATCAAATTTTATTGGCTCACTTTGCATGGCGCCGTAAAACTTTTAAACGTAAGTTTCTGGAAAACCCTTAAAGTGGGCATTAAGATCTCATTGTCTTGCTTTAAATTCGGACAGGTACTTTATATTTGCAAGTTTTGATGATTTCAGCGAAACTGGAAATCCCACAATACCGCTCTATCTGGCATGGATCGCCGGTAATACTGCCTAAAATATGATATATTTACCACAGGTACCATTATAAGTCTAGTCGTACTAAGGTAGTAAGCAACTGGAGAAGTGTGAAACGATATCAGATTTGTGATTTATGATTTTATAGCGGAATTTCAGGCATGTCGTTCAGGAATGTCGTCATAATATTTTCCTTACTTGCGTATGGTGGTCGTTATAAAAGATTAAAAATATATTGGCACTGTCAGATATGTGAGGTTGAGGAAAAATATAACATTCTCTTGGTTTATGTTCTGCCATATTTTTGGGATTTATTATATGCCCTTTGCTACTCAGGAAAAGTGAAATCAGTCATAAATTATTACCTTGAGCAAAGCTTCGCATGCAAATACAAAATTACACACATAATATATCTATCTACAAAAAATAAAAGTTATGCATGTTTAGAGGAGAGAATAAAGATACATGCAGTACAACTCATTCCATTCCATAAGTAAAACACTTCCAAAATACTTGTAATAAATGAGGTATATGGAAACACCATTATTAGAAGCTCTACAAATCATATGTACCTACTAGTAACTACGTGAACCATTCCCCGGATATTTTGCAGCAATTTCGCTGGAGATACAATGTTTTAAAAGGTGGAGAAATTCTAGTAAATAACCTGCGAGCGATTTATTCCATAATGGCTAATAGCTGAGGTCTCAAGGAGTTCGAAGAAGGACCTGTTACGGTTCCTTTGGCAAACCTCCATGCTATTTCTTTCATAAGGAGTTCATGGATGAGGTGTGCTCAACCCCCTGAATCAACAACCACTGACTAAACACAGACGATATTAAACCCCAGAATCGGCATAAATTACTATATTCACCTCAATCACTAATTTAACCCTCATAAAATTGACTGAAGCAGTACTGTTTAAATGGCTGCCAAGGGAGTTTTTTGTGAATGAATCGCTAAGAAAAGAAAAGAAATTCGCTAAGAAAACGCAAAGAAAATAGATATCCCACAGTATTAAGTAGCAGTTGAAGCATTAGCATTATATCTTCCGCATGCGAATGCCGATCGACAGCTATCCACGATTGGTACGATAAGAAAGTAAAATCAGCAGTACGCGGAAGAAATATATCTCAAGGAAACAGCGTGATCCCATTACCTGCAATCCTCATTACCAAAGACTGAGTAAGAAAAATTTCACTTGATAGCAACATCGGGACGGCATAGCGCTGACAATGATTTCTTGCGGTGGCACTGAAAGCATGCTGCGCATTGAGGTCTTAGGCGGGATATTTTATTGTATTCGTACGAGGATAATTTGAATTTATGCAATGTGTAAAATGACTGAGCACACAGAAATGCTGTCACGGAAAGCACGCATCTCACACCTCAGCTCTTCACATAGAACCCCAAGTGGGAATAGTGATTCCAATAAAAAGCTTCGACACTCCGCAATTCGAACCCGGGTCCTCGGGATGAGAAGCCAGTATTCTAGCCACCACACCAACCCAATTCCCAGTTTTCGGTCATCTTACCCTTCAACTACAATATTTCAGCCCATTCCCCCCAAGACATTTATTTCCTGGAGTATGTGTTTAAATTTATTTATTTTATTCGAGAAAGTTTTATCTTTTTAAACTGAGATTGCCAATTTTAAATACTCTTTCTTTTGAACAGCTAATACAATTAATATGTTTGTGATTTTCAAATAAGAAATTGTGGTTACAGCATTCTTTCAGAAATTAGCACGGAAAAAATTTAAAAACAAATGAGCCGTTACACTGCAGTCACAATTGCACTCTTAATTGTCTAAACACATAATTTTGCTCCTGATTTACAAAATATTTCACCTCCCACCCTTACTTTTTCTCAGCGTTATATCCCCCGAAACGAAATCCTGGCTACGTCAATGCTTACAACCTAAGGAATCGTTTGGAGATTCAAAGAGTTTCCACGGGTAATAAAATGTTATGGAGGATGATATATCAGGAATTAGAGAAGTAATAGGAAGTTACTGAGCATTCATCACTAGCCGAGGCGATTCTAATACGCGGCTGAAGCACATTTCTTTCACGGAATTAGAAAGAACCGTCGGAAACATAATATTTCTCCGGAGATTCTCCGGTCGTGCGTGAGAGAAACGGAGATAAAAAAAAGCTCATGTGAGCCGGTGAGAAAAAGTTTAAGGAAAGTCTGTTTCCCTCGAAAATAGCCGCGGAAAGGAACGGTGGTTCTCACGACCCTGGCTCCACGTCAAAACGGTCTGGGCCAAGGAGTTCTTGGAGGGGGGGGGAGAGAAAGAAACGTAAAAAGAAAAAAAAGAAAACTACGTTGCCGGGGTAACCCTTCCTTGACGTCACACGTCTTCATTCATTCTCTCCACGCTCCAAAGCTTGAGGCTCGACCGCGTCGTCAAGGATTACGCAGGGGAGAGGAGACACACGAAGCACGACCAAGGCGGTGACGCCTTGACCTTATACTATATACGAAGGATATGATCCGAATGAAAAGGTGGATAAGGAGGGTGATATGATAACTGTATGATAATGTTAGTGACTCAAAATGAGAGAAATAGGTTGTGGCGAGGGCGAACGCTATTGGGTCCGTAAAACAACTCTCTTGAGCCAACAGGTTGGTCGAACCGGGAT
This sequence comes from Pyrrhosoma nymphula, assembly GCA_963573305.1. Lineage (NCBI taxonomy): Eukaryota > Metazoa > Arthropoda > Insecta > Odonata > Coenagrionidae > Pyrrhosoma > Pyrrhosoma nymphula. The sequence continues at coordinate 52,917,611 of OY754335.1, forward strand.
CGATTCCCCCTCCAACACAAAAACAATTACCCTAGAATTTCCCTTCCTATACTCTTTTAACTATGTTCGTGGTTTCCCTTCCAAAATATCGGCATGCTCGCTCTCGTCTCAATTGCCTTCGGTGATGACGTCCGAGCAGTTTATTTTATCCCCACTACGCGATAAGGGATCAGTCTTCGAAAATTACTCTGTGATATTCACAAAGATTAAGAATTGATTTAAATCAAGGCTCAATTGAATGGCACACCCGTGAATACTCGATATAATGTGTGACCGAAATATTTTTCTGATAAAATAAACAAAAAGGCTTCGATTCCCTTAGAACTGAAAAGCAAGTGCATCGCGACTTTTCAGAAAGATTTTTTTAATAGCTGCTAATAATTCACTCAGACTCAGTAAGTAAACAGTCTAAGATCAGAAGGGCATTGTCACACAAAGATTATGGGTAGGCAACCTAAAAGTCTCTTCTTGAAGTTAGAAGTCGATTAGCTAATCTTCAAACAAAGGAATAGGGTTTTAAAGACATACACAATTACAATAAAAAAACATCCTAATCCACATGGTGGATGCATACAGCGAAAGTACTACTAAAAATAACAGAAAACAGACATTAGAATTAAAATTATTAGGACTTTAAAATTTTTAGGTAGCTTAAGGTAACGGGCACAGTGTAAAAATTGTTTTGAAAATACGAAAATATTACTGATACGGAAAAACTCGACCTGGACTGGATGTTCAGGTGCAATGACAATATTTAGAAGAAAATTCACAATAAAAGTATCTGCAACACTCCCTTTCCTCAAGCATAGTCTTTCTTTGAGCCATAAGCGTTGAGCAATAAAATTATTAAATGTGACAGTACCAATGCTTGTCTTTCGACTGGCTATATCAGTACATGGATGGTCTCAAGGTCAAAGGCTACAGTTACCAGTGACAACTTAAAGGGTAACACTCATTGTTAGGCTCAGATTTCCTATGGGCAGTGAATCAAGGGCATGATTTATTGCTCATCTATCCTTCATCAGCTATCCCAAATTTCTCAAGGGACCAATACAATAAATCTCACACCGCGAATCTGAGGGCACTCGAATGATCCGTTTCCTTTCCTGTCCAAAATAGATCTGCCGCCTCCCACAACCGCCTTCCAACCTTGCCACTCCCCTCTCTGCCTTTAACCAAATCAAAGACCTTTCTTCCCACATCTTCTCCCAGGGCTTCATATGCATAACAATAACCACTACATCTCCTTCAACAGTGGGTTAATCCCAGAGCAAGGTGAACTTGTGGTCTCGCTCAAGTGAAAATGACACCCCGTTGAGATTCAATTTGCATGCATTGGCCACTTAAATGGGAATTCAAACCAAGCCATAGCCATGAGCAACAGCGAATTATGGGTGGGCTATAAGGGATGACATCTCCTCTCCATGCCATATAAACTGGAGAGAGAATTTAAAATACTGTACTTTAGTTTTAGAGTGTTGGATTTACACCCCAAACGTTTTAGTCAATGGAACCTTTCCTATGAATGCACCATCAACATCACGCTGTCTTATGTACAAAGAAAGGCAAAAAACCAAGAGCTAAAAGGGTGCCTACAGCAGTATCCATGCCGGTAAAGCGGGGTCCCGGCCCCTCAAAGGCCGCATGTATGCATCCAGCCTGGGGAATAAATGTTAAATAGATGATTTTTAACTACAACAGTCCCAACAGAGACCCAAAATGTCAAGCCTAATACGCTTTCTAGTCGGCTGTATATACCTTCGAAAATCAATTCCTGCAGTATCAGCGTTCTCTCTTGAGCTCGCTTTCCCTTTATGACACTTATCAAGAGAAGGTACCTAATTTCAACTATCTTTGTCATAAATTTCTACATTTCCATTTTCCCATTACGATATTTATAGGTATAACTAAATTTGGTGGAACTCACAAACGGAGAATTAGAGGTCAATGAAGGTGAATCAAGCGTTTATGCGCGGGCAAAGTTGCTGAGGGGCTCTCGAAGGGACGGTCACTTTATCCCAAATTATTTGTATGATATCCCCTCTTTTGCGTCATGTTCTTCACGAACGAGTGGCAACAAGTTTCGCTACGCCTATAGAGCAAAATATCTCTTTTCATAAAATTCATTGAGTTTTGTCTCTTCATAAATAAAAATAGCTCATATTTCTAATAATAAAATATTATCCACTTACAGCAATGCTTTTGAAGATATTTGAAGAAAAAAAAATAATAGGATTTCTATGGATTTTGGAAAGGCTGTTTGCTCCAGAGAGATATTATTATTATTATTATTAAAAAATCAGCAAGTCCTGACTCACAGATCACGTTAGAAATGCAGTCATGTGAAGTTAATATGTAGTCTCAACTATTTTTAAAATTACTTTATTACTCACCGTAATACCTTTTACGAAATCGCAACAAAAAACCTTTGGTCATTAAGGCGCTTTCAACGTACAGCGTGAAACAAATGAGGCAAAGTCTCAAATTTAAGAATATGTTTAATTACAGGGAAGTTCAGTCTGCGGTTTAGTCATAAAAACAAGGTGTTTTCGTCATTAACATTACTATACTAACCTCATGCTTCTTAATACAGTTTAAATTTTGAAATACAATTGGAAAATGGCTTTTATGATGACTAGAGAAAAATATCGCTCAAACTAAACTAAGCTGATATCAAGCATCAACGAGACAAATACTTTTTTTTACAAAACTATAAGCATCTCGCCTTGCATCGGTTCACCTATGGCTATGAGTGATCGCTTTGGAGGAAGTGAGCTCGGGTTCAGAGCGCAAGGTCATTCGTAATTCGAGTTATCCCTTCCTACATTTCCAGCTCCATCAAGGCAGGATGATTTTCCGGGTAACTCAACCTAGAGGGAATTCTCAGGTGGCTCAGGGAGGGATATCGCCCATACTTCTTCCAGGATGTGCATTCAGAACTTATCAGGGTGTATAAATTTCTCGAGGTGAACCCTGCGCTCATCTATAAAATTAGCCTCACACGAACTTTGTCTTTGCCATTAAGATGTTCAAAAGTATCAAGTGAGATTTATTAATTAAAAACAGTTGGTCAAATGTATTTATGCAACCTACTTACTAATTAAGTGATTCCAAATCCAAATTGAGATTAGGTCTTTCTATGAGGTAATCGATTTCAGCTCACAAATTCAAGGAAGCGTTATCAAGGACACATTTATATTGGTATGAACATTGTCCTTGTTTTCAAATCGATTGTTGACCCTGTATGGATGCCGTATGCATTGCAATGTCAAGTATTATTTTGATTTACTCCAATGCAGTCCAATTATGAATTGATGAATGTATAGTTACGATACATCGCTTTGTTGATTTCGATGTTGTAAAGTGTCGATTGCTCTATCGCCATAAAGTACACCGCGAAAGTTATAAAGGGAAAAATTACCTCCATGGAACTTTTCCAGTCGAGATTCTATTCTTTTTCACGGTCATGAATTATTGACTGTTTTTCCCGAGAAATGGGGTCTTCCGTGACTCGGTTAACCCAATTTAAAACGATCTTGAGATGTTTTATCAAGATGGAAATGCAAGAGACCTTCCCTAAAGTCGCTCAAGATACGCACCAACGATATATGTGGGTTCTACAAAATGGTAGAGAAATAATAATCTCTCAGAAATACAGTACAGGCTCATGTGAGCGATGCATTTTCCTCGCTTTGAAACACTCAGCATCCAATAATTCCATTCGAAAGTTTTAAATAACCGATAAACACAATAGTTTCAGGCATCACTTCGTGGAATCTGTATATAACGTACTACAAATAAAATTTCTGAGAAAAGTAATACATCCTTTCAAAGTTAATATTAAATATTTAAATTCATATTCCACTCGCATTGGTACCAAATTTCATGCGTAGCACAATATTTGTTTCAGTATCTATTTTCATCTGTAACACTTTAAATCTGTGAGTGAAATTCCACAGGCCTTAAAAAGTTTATGGACCCAACGTGATGAAGTAGAAGGTGGGCGTCAAAAACTTAAATAAGTAAAACACACACTCCCACAGATCAGGTCGAACTCTCAAACACGCATACACACAGGCGACCCAATATTAAGTCCTTCGCGTGGAGTTAGAGAAATAGCACCAATAAATGGGTATATATACCTATATCTCCCGAAATCCAACTAACTGCTCAATTTGCTTTTTTCGGCACCGAGTCCTCGACTAAACTTCTTTTATCCAAATTTCTTTTGTCATACTTATATGTGGCCTGGCCACTAAATCCTACTGAAAGAAAACTCAATGTGTCTTTGTTTTAAGGACAAAATTATGAGACAGTGATGAGATATATTGCTTTGGAAAAGCATTCAAATGATACGGAATAATTATAAAAACTTTGTTAACTCCACTAATTTATTTAATAACACGACCCGGGTTTCAACACTTGGTGTCATCTTCAGGTCAACCTGTGTGTATTTCATATTAATAGTATAAAATAGCATAATATGTATAGCATTCATGTGGGTTCAAAACTCCTCCTTACTTTACCACTATTTTTTATCACCCTTAAACACATAGGATGGCTGATGATAATACCAAATTTGTGCTGCCCGTTTTCTGATGAATTAAACCTCTACACTTACTGTTTTTTATTCCAGATTGTCCGAATGTTTTTCAAAATAAAATTTTCATGTTTGAGATATTTTCAGCCGCTTCTAATGAATCATAGTTAAATTTATAACATCGAATAAATACAGTGAAATGCCTTCAAGTTAAGATGCTGGAAACGGAAGCATTTCTACTAACTAAAGATTGGCAGAAGATATTTAAGCAACAATGATGTTACCAAACATTAGATGTACTACATAAATTTTAGAGAGAAAATCCTCGGTTGGTAGTGAACTAAAGCAATCGCCTGGAGGAAGATTTAAGGAATTTGAGCCAGCACCACCCGTGCGCACGTCTGTGGTGAAATAAATCTAAAGCATTAGGAAGCGAGTGGAAAGAACTCGGCGGGCTGAGTCTACGTGCGAAAATGTTTTCGGCGCAAAGCTAAACGTGTGGTAAGGGGAGGTGGGAGGAAGAGAAGAGAGAGAGAGTGAATCCTCTTATCTCTTATGGAGGGACGTGCGGCCGGCGCGACATTGGACCACGCGGATCTTCTGACCCAGCGAATCCGCGGAGATTAGCTAAAAAGAGCGAGGAGGAAATTATCTCACATCCGCCCGGGCGATATACAGAAGCCCAACTCTCCTCCCCATTCCCACTCCCCTCCCCTCAACACCTCCCTCCCTCTCCTTCCTTTAGTGTGTCAAGGCTAATATCACGTCATAACATCGGCGGCATATTTCATCGAGTCACGAAACCTTTAAAGGCCCACGTAACACATCGCTCACTCTCTCTCACTCTTTCTACCTGATAAACTGCCTCGTTTACTGCTGGCAGATGCGAAACAGGCAGACGCTTACTCATCTGATTGGGGAATTGGGCGGTGCCGACAAACATATGAGGATTGTAAACGCAGGTTCCGAAAAAGGTGCACTTTTACAGCTCCATCCTTCACGCTTTCAGTTTTTCGCTCGACTTTTCCTCGACACAAGCTGACAGGGGTTATGGAACACGAATGACCTTCCGAAAGGACGGTGGCTCACAAATTATTCACCTGGACTTGATGAGGATACGTAAGAGTGCTTCAGTGGACGAAAAACTGAAATAAAAAACTGTGAAACAAACACCACGAACGTTTTACATGTCAACGTCAAAATTAAATGCTTGCTTCTCGAAGAATGATTCATTTGTACCGAGTACTACTCAGTTAATTTCAGCTAACAACATGTAGAGCTCAGTAATTCTTACACCATTGAAGATCCACGCTTATGTCATCTATTGTTAAATTACCTCTTATTCTATCATCTATTATTATATCACTTATATTATTTCAAGTACCTATTCCACCGGTTAGGGCCGGTTTTGATGGAAAAAGTTCTACACCACCAATGCATCCTTAAGCGCTCCACTAACAACAAGATTTGAGTTCCCTGCTTCTGGTAAATACTAATAAAGAAATAGAAATGGATTTCAATAATTAAATATTTTCCAGAAAGATGAATTAGGTAGGTGGCATTCACTTCTTAGGCAAAACAATACGACGCTTTAATTGTGCATGAGACCGAAAATCATCAGACAGAGAAAAGCGGTGAATGTGGAGTCGGTAAATTTTGTCACAGGATCTTAGCACCAAAGCATGAGTATAAATAATTGGAGACCTTCAATGAATAAACTTGAAACTCAACGATCGTTTATCCTCTGCTTTCCTATCTTCTAACAGATGCCACTATTAAAACGCTCGCTGATCACGGGAATACATTCTAATTTTTAGTCATTTCCAATCGCTAATGACTCTTCGTAACAACTCTTAAATGTATTTAATGATGTTTTCCAATCCAGATCGCAAAAGTTTCAGGGGAACTTTCCGCTTTCATAGAAAAATATTTTCCATACGCTGGCGTAGTATCAATGTCAGCTGTTCAAAAAAATATTTTTTGCTGTGCTATGGCAGGAATAGTGACGGTAGTCACGTAGTAGTCCTAACAAATGTGCTGGAGTGTGTTTAAATACGAGAAAAAACATTGCATAATTGGGCCTTACAAGATAAAACGCCTGAATAATTTGAGGTTCAGCATTAGGGGTGGGCAGTATTTGAATCCCAACATCAATGTCCAATACCTTAAAATATTGAAAATGGACCAACATCAATAACCTGTATTTGAATATTGGAAAATATTGGCATATTGAAATATTGGAAATATTTTAATACTGGAAAAAATGAAATATTGGTGTATTGGAAAATATTGAACATAACAATATAAACAGGTAAAATTATCTTCCTGACAATGCTTTGCAAATGCTGCCTGTGTCAACTACGTAAACGTCTGTTAATAAAACAAAAAAAAGCAATGTAAGCTGTCTGTTTTCAAAGATTAGGGCGCTCTCCGACCACCCTCCTCGCCGGGTTCCAATATTCAATACTTGAATTTTTTAAATTGGTAATCCAATATTCAATATTCCAATTGGAAATATTGGTTCTTCAATGAACAATATTCCAATTGCAATTATTGGTTCTTCAATGAACAATATTCCAATTGCAATTATTGGTTTTTCCGACCACCAATATCCAATACAGGATATTGGTATTGGTCGTTCAAAAATTGTGATTTTGGAATGCCAATATTTAAAAATATTGATATTGGAACCAATAAATTGGAAAACCGCACCCCCCCCCCTCCATCAATAGAGTCCACCTAAAATGATGCAACGACGGTGAGGTAAAAGATGTGACAACAACAGGTAGCAGATATCCATGCGCAAAAATGAACCCGAGAAATCACATTTCAAATAGTTAAAAAAATTTTAAAAAATGCTTTAAATGCCATGATAATGCTCTGTAAATAAAATGTAATTTTCATCTTCTAACACTGATCTTGAAGTGCTTTTATTTTTATTTTCTATCTGCGAGATTTATTCCGTAAAGATACATAATCTCTCAAATTATTCTGAAAAATATCGCGTGGAATGGCCTCCGGCCATTATTGAAGAACTAAGAAAAGAACAAGAGTCACCCCGACGACAAGCAGACTTGTTTTGGTTACCCTTGGCAATCACTGTCAGGGATTGGCCGATCACATGAGAATCGAAGGCATGAACAGCTTCCTATAATCGTTTGAAACATGATGGATATCGCCATGTATGCAGCTCAAGGTTCATTCAATTTTGCAGCATAGTGGGTCAGTTGCTCGGATGAATGTGAAGGCAGACTATCGCTCTCAGATTCACAGATCATCGCTAATCACCAGGATGTCAAAGACGAGGTCGTAAACATGGAAATAAACACTCCGGGAGGTCGGTGAACTAAACAAAGCAGACTTTCAGATTCGGAATCAGCTAAGTTTTTATGGATGCTGCCCATTTTCTGATGAATTAAACCTCTCCACTCACTGTTTTTATTCCAGATTGTCCGAATGTTTTTCATAAAAACTTTTCCTATTTGAAATATTTTCAGCCACTTATAATGGAGCATAGTTAAATTTATAAAATCGAATAACTACAGGGCCTTCATGTTAAGCTGCTGGAAACGGAAGCATTTCTACAGACAAAAATTTGGTAGAAGATATTTAAGTAACTTCTAATAAGGAAACTTATGATAATAATGTAGTTTCATTCATTTTCATTTACGACATGGTTTTAACAAAGGAATCGTCATAAAAGTAGGGTAGCACTTTGGTCTATGAGCATGTGGATATTAACCAACGAATTCTCACAACATTGATCCATTTAAGGAATTTTGCAAGGGATAAGTTACAACGTGTAGTCCGTATCCTTTTACGCCAATCGAAATCATAATGACAAAAAAGATTTTCAAAGATAAATAATACATCAGGCTAACCGTTGCCTCATCATTGAAAAGCTAAAAGAGTTTATTTCTTTAAAAAAACCATCATCAGAGAAAATTTCTTTTTAGCTCTTATCAATTTTCGAAGATAACAGATACTCTTTACTCTATAAATAATATCATACTCAAAGATAAATAATACATCAGGCTAACCGTTGCCTCATCATTTAAAAGCTAAAAGAGTTTATTTCTTTAAAAAAACCATCATCAGAGAAAATTTCTTTTTAGCTCTTATCAATTTTCGAAGATAACAGATACTCTTTACTCTATAAATAATATCATACTCAAAGATAAATAATACATCAGGCTAACCGTTGCCTCATCATTGAAAAGCTAAAAGAGTTTATTTCTTTAAAAAAACCATCATCAGAGAAAATTTCTTTTTAGCTCTTATCAATTTTCGAAGATAACAGATACTCTTTACTCTGGAGAAAACCAATAGAATAATTTCACGAGTCGTCCAAATATTATTATGGGTCTGTACTCATTCTCATATGGTCTTAAGCATCACTAGTAACGTATTAATGTTCATGTAGTTTACCTCTATTTCTCATAACGACTCTTTCATTACGTAGTATGTAATTAACAAGACTTGCAAAAGGTCTGTGAGGGGCCGAAATAATCCCATATATCCTTACGCAACCCATTGAATGGGACGTCCCCTCGCTCCTTCCGTGGTCCGTTTAGAGCTCGTCTCCTTTACATTCGCTGTACCTTATACATAAAAGTTTCACGTATCTTATATATGTGCACTATAAATATCTTAAGAGTCATTTTTGAGGAGTCTAGCAGGTGCTGTGCATCCACAAAGCCACAGATATTACAAAATGCAACATTCTGCTTTATAGTGACTTCGGCATGAGACTCAAAGGTCATAATATTCGGTGGGATAAATCCAATGGTCCCCGATTTAACTCGGGGAAATTTAGACATTAAAGAAATAAAATATGAGTAAAATACACATATATTTATTACACTCCGACACAGTAAATTTATTTCCTACACGTCCTCCACTGACCTATTTGGTATCCATGCGGTTCATTGAAATCCTAAATTCTGTTATACAGTTGATGATGACCTCGTAGGTTTAAACAGGTTAAGAGACATATGGATAAACTTGGACTTATAAGATAAGATAAAATGGACTTATAGAATGGTCTATTGCTTGAAAGAGGATCTGGCGCTTTCCCGATGTATTATCTGGATGAAGAGGGTTGGAAACCTGAGAATATTTCATCCATGCATAAATTATTACAATAATTTCTATAATTTGGTGCTCACACGAAATAACTACAGATTTTAAAAGTTCATCAAACGTTTCAAACTTATTTTTTAAATACAGAAATGAAAGTTATTCATCAATTTTCCGCGATTATTTCATCTAAGGATATTTAAATGTCGTTGCAGAAAAAAGCTAACAGCTCATTTTGGTACCGTTTACTCGAAAGAAGAGTGTAGATGACTCCCAAAGATTTTATCAAGGGGTCCAGGTAGATAAATTCATACAAGAGCTCTTTGAAATTAAAAGTATAGACATTATTTAATCTATTTATTTTACAAAACTAATGAAAGGCCTTTTAAATCTAGGCAATTGACATGTAGCAAGTGACAAGTAGCCACAGCCATTCCCAGAGTAATGAAAAGTCTATTCATTCGGGACACGAACCCGCGACCCTATGGTTAGCAGGCAAGGACTTATGCCATCGCCAATGGATCTGACAAGGTATTGATCATACCGATTATCACCAACGTACCGATATCTCTGCTAAGGCACTGAAATCCACCAGTATAAAATCTCTATTTACGAATTTCGGCGAGCAGAAGTTTGGCAATGTTTCCCCGCTCGCCTATCCGGTGCAAACGCTCATTAAGGTTGCAGACGACGGACGACCTTCGTGACGGAAGACGCCTGTGGAATCCGGAGAGTCCCCTCCCGCTTGGCGCTCCACTGCACAATTTCCTATAAAACCACGACTCCGAATACGTCCTGTGGACTATCACCCTCTCCAGCCAAAACATTCCGAACCTTTGAAAACTCCGCCAAATCATAAATCACCTTCCTTCATCGCATGCTCTCTCCAGATATATATTTCTTTAACGCGCGCCATTTTGAGGTCAGGCAGACTGCAAATAGCATCAACCTCACGTCGCAAGTAACGTGAAGGGGGGAGAGCAAGTCACTGTAACACCTTGGCACGGTATTTCCCCCCCCCCCCAACATCGAGTTGAGTAATCGCCAACGGAGAGCTCGTGCGAAAACCAACGATAGCCGTTGTTTACCTTGCCACGAAAGGGAAAATTTTACGAGGGCCTTCTTATTCACGGTTATCCGCGAAACGGCTGGTGATTCGGTCTTCCTTTTTCTCTGAATTTGGCCATCTATGGACCATGTAAAATAGTGTTTTCACGACTCCCGTTCTTCTTCCTCTCCCTCCCTCCTCTTTTCATTCTTTCTCTCTGTTGCCCTTTCCTTCCTAATGCCCATATCCCACCTCTTTTTTTCTATCCTCTCCCGGAAACCCTGAAAGTTGTGATTATTTTTAATGAATTAATTTCGGTTTCCTATTTCTTCCACAGTTATGTTCATTTCCTATTGTGAAAACCCTGAGAAGAAGAGCAAGCATATTGAACGCATTTTGCAACAGAATAGCTTACTGAAAACATAGAAATGAATTTTAAGAGGGGAAGACCAAGAATGGAATTCACAAGGCAATTTATGAAGGGCATCAGAGTAATGAATTATGTAGGAATGAAGCGATTAGCTAAGACTCTCCGAGAGTGAAGCAGAGATCTGCAGCAAATCAATAATTGGATCATTGGATTGATGACTGCTGATGATGATGACGTTCATTTCCTTTTTGTCTATCTTGACTTGTTTGATCTAGTCATTTAAGTTTTTGGGTTTTGATCAAAGTAATTCAGTCTTTTCTTATCCATTATCTTTAGGCATCCATCGAGGGCTATTCGTCTCTTCCTCATTGTGTCTTATTATTCCTTCTGTTTTTCATGAATTTCAGTTTTGTTTCTTTGGAATCTATTTTCTATTCTCAAATTTTGATCCCAGAATATTCCGTATTATTTTTCTTTCTTTCTTTTCTATCTCATCTCCTTGTATGGGTGTGTTTAGTGTGAGACATTCTGATGCATAAAGGCTCTCTGGTTTTATCACTGTATTTTAATGCCTCAGTCCAACCTTTTAGGAAATAGATCTTTTGTTGTTGCATGAGTTTTTGTAGTTTGGTAAGCCAATTCCAATTTTCTTGCCCTCGCTAGGTTGACCTCTTTGTCTAGTATTCGGCTGGGTGAAATACTTCATCTCCGAAAATCTCCGAAATACTTTCTTTTGTGACTTTTTTATTGGATCTTCATTGAGATGTTTTTTTTCGTCTCATTACCCTTCAGCTAAATGATATCCAATTTATCTGTTCCAGGTCGTTTTTACACGGGTAAAAATAAAATGTTTCCAGCAAATTAATTTCTCCATGCTTGAGATCATTCTAACTATCATTTGTATTTCGGGACGTATGGGGAGGTAACCGATAACTAGGGTCATTTTCACCGTAAAGTGAATGGAATGTTAAGATAAGCATTGTCTGGGGGATGGGAGAGACCCCGGCGCCGAAGCGATATGAATGAGTGACGCCTTTTAATAATAGTAGGCTAATAGCAGCTCGCCGTTATTAGCCGACTTTTATTTCTCATCCGGCGGACAGAGTACAATTTTTTAAGTTCTCCACGTGAAACTCAGTTAGGGGCTGAAAAACCAATGAAAAATCTATGCCGATGCCGGGATTCGACCCCAAACACATAGGCTTGTATCAATAGAAGCTAGAACTCCTTTCACCACACCAATAAGGTACGTAATTTTATGCTATTTCTTGATATAAAAGCATAAAACTGTCATGATGAGTTCAAAAAATTAAGATGATTTTAGTCTTTCAAATTCCAAAATTAGAGCAGACATATACATCCACGACATCTATTTAGTGATCAACCCCAAAGATGCTCTGATAGTTGAGGTAAGATCTCAAAACATACTTAGCCTTTAAGCGTGTGATATTTACTCTATCACGGTCAGAAGAGGTTGCTGCATTCTTTAGCACTCCTAGGACTTTCAACGACGTTATGGTACACAAGTAATGGCACGGCCAGTGTCAATGTCACCCGCGGATATCAGGTCCATACCCGAACGACCTTCCGACTGAAATACCCCATGAATATAATCATAGACATTTAAGAAAAATTAGTACATGTCTGCACGATATTGCCTCTCTCCATTCACAGGGTCATCTCCGACCATTTGTGGACACTGACCCAATATTTTTAAACAAAAAACTGATTTTATAAGATAGCAAAAACGAGTTTAGAACTAACTCTGTTCTGAGATTATAACCTGCAGAAAATGACCGCAGGCTGCCTCTTTTACTTTCTGATAGCACTGCAGTAGTTTTCGGAGATAAGTTTAGATAATTTTCAACGCTATCTATCATGTTTAAAATCGACCCTAACGGGAAATTTTGAAGAAACGACTCAAATAAATTGATTATCAAATACCTCCCTCACACTTTATCACTTTCATTAGGTTCGTTGTAGCCAAAAACCAACTGATTTTGTTGAGCCAACATGTCAACAGAAAATCCACCGCATTTAAATAGACACGCAGTGGAACATCATTTAAAAAATGTAAAATATTCAAAGAGACAAGAAATGGACATATTTCCACAGATATATCGTACTCAAATGGTATACATTAAATCCTTTATTCATAACTGCGTGTAAAATAAGTAAATAGCAATTGTAAGATGATGAGGCAAGTGAAAAATATTCCTGGGTTTACGAGGGCGTCACGGGATAATTCAAGAGCATGCTGACTAAATGAAATACTGTGTGCCGTCGAGGGGACTGGGGTAATAATGACGAAGAATATGAACTCAAGGGATATTAAGTGTCAAACAAATTCCCCGAGCCATTAGGGTCTAATCTCAGAATAAAACTCAGCGCGACATTAATAAAGGCCATGGGAGCTTTGTAAACTCTCGAGATTTCCCAAGAGTTCTCCAGCTCTTCTTGAATCTCACAAGGCCAAAGCGAAGTCTAGCCTAGAAATTTGCTAACTAATTGAAAAGCTAAACGACAGAAATTTTCAATTACAGATTCTATTATTGGAGAAACGTAAGCAACAATGGAAATACTGTCGAAAACATAAACATTGGAAGGATAGATTATTTTGGGAAATTCAACGAATCATACTCAGGAATATACCATCAAAATTTAAAAGAATCAGATGAAAACTTGTTTAAATGGGTGACAGAAGGCTATTACAAAAAATACAATTTCCACACTAATTGCAAGTTTATTCAACCGATCTCGGTTTTGGCAAACATTTTCCATTACCAAGCTGCGTGGGGATAACCTTGATGATGGTAATAGTTTGCCGAAACCTAGGTTAAAGAAACTAGCGTGTAAATGTATATATTATTTTTGGGGATAGTGTTATCAACATATGATAGTTCTCACAAACAGTATTTTCGAAGGAAAACTTGAAGTAGTCGATTATGTGCTGTTTACGATTAGCGTGACAATACATTTTCTGAGTAGGATAGCTTGGCGATAATGTCAGTGGAGAACTTGATGTGTTCTTATAAATTTACGCGCAGCATGTAAGGTCCGATTTGCATTTCTCACAAGAACTTAAAGCTGAATGATCAATGATGATCGTAGTGAAATCATGCTCGCTGGCTGTTGTCTACCTTTCCAATGCATATGCACATAAGAATGCTCAATTATTTGACTAAACAATACCTGCTTGAGCTTTTGAACACTATGCCGCATAGCTTCTTGAACACCCGAGCAAATCTTTTCAATTGATATTACATATGACACCGGTGCTCCCATCAATAAGAAAGGAAAAAAGAAGCGGAAATTAGAATCATCGTGAACAGTTTTGAACACTCAAACCCGATAAAATAACATTCGTTTACTGTTGCAAAGGTACGAAAATAAAATTATGAAAAACTTAGTTGAATCCAAAATACATATTTATTGTGTCAATTCTCAGGGGTATGTTCAATCTTAATATTTATTTTCCCAAACAATTATAGGGATATCACACGTTTCGCGTAACGCACACAAAGTTTGTTGGATATTTCCCTTCACGCCTGACCAAAGGATCTGGTTTTTTGATGCTTTATTCATGCAAGATGAATTAGATGTAACATATAGCCCACATTAACTATCTCAAGGCATGAGTATGCGAGATTAAACCACAACTATTTCAAGGCGGGAACCAAGTGACTAAGTCACCGCGGTAATCCTATGCGTTAGTGAGTGGTGAATAAACCCTTGCATATCTACTACCTCCACGACTTTTGTCAGAGGATAACATCACCTCATTTAATTCACACAAATTTACCGACCGGTAAAATATAGACCAAATTATATTATGCGTATCTTCAAGTTTCGGTCCACGCTACCGATAAGGAACGCCGTACGTTTTAATGAAAACTGCCACAAAAGAGCAAAAAGCGTAGATAAACCATTAGGATTGGGTGGCAAGCCGTTGGATACTCAAAGATTACACGCTAGACTAAATTTAATAGAAAAATTACCATTTCAAGAGTTTCAGATCAACAAAGCGAATATTATGCGGAATATTAAGTGGATATGTTAGATAGACAAACATGACAAAATTCACTATAGGATATATTCACTGTTGGGCAGATAAGCAAACGAATTTTTTCTTCATACGCGCCTTTAATGATAACAAAAAAAACAGAAACATTTCTCACTTTTCGTGATTTCCCCCTTCCAATCCTTTCCCTATTTGCATACTTTTTCACAACTTCTGTCCTACACCCCCTCCTCCTTGCCCTTGCGGTGCGGAGGCTCGCGGTGTAGTGTGTAGGTGTAGAATACAGCTATTTACTTATTTTCAACCTCAAGCGAAGTCAGAAATGGTCGGTCGTACGTAGAGCACCTGTTTTGATGTGCTCCTCTTCCGGTCGTCTATTTTGATATTTGTTTACCGGAAGAGTTTTCCCCTCTCGGTGACACACGAATGTGATGCACTCCATTTTCCGGCAAAAACACGACATGCGAGCATTTTTTCGGCACTCGGAAATCCGGCAAAATCCGCAAGCGTTGCCCACGATCACCCATCATAAGTCATCCGAGTGGAGACGGTTACAGCGACGGCGTAATCGCGATTTTCACGGAATCACTGCTGAATAACTCCTCCGCACGTCACTCGCTTTTCCGAAGGCTTTTCCGCGAAGAAAGCGCTGAGTTTCCCGACATCATTTGCGGTAGCCTTCGACAGTTCACTTCACGCATTAAGCGCTTAATGTTATGAATTTGATTTTGACGAGCGAAACACCAGCGAAAACAAATGTATGAAATTTGTAATGAAAAAGTAATTCGTCTTGACAGGGATTCGAACCAAGATCTCCGGAATTGGCGCCGAGGGCTTCAACCATCGTGTACCTCTTCAGGCGACGTCTCCCGTTCAAGGTACAATGCTTGGCATTCGTCTAAGGCAAGGGTTCACAAGTGGTCGATATAGACCCCCAAGGGTCGATAGGCCATTGAGAGGGGTCGATACGGGCTCGAGGGTCGATGAAAAAAAGTTATCAAAAGTCACTTAGGTATATGATAAATAACTGAATATTATTGCATTATATCTTACATTTCGACGTATTTTTTAACAATTAACGTGATCTTTTGACTACTATATATACATCATCACCATGATTTCCTAATTAGGTTTGATCTCCATTACATACACCCCTTTTGTTTCATTTTAAAATACCAAGTACAAGACACCTTCCGATAAATAACAAACGCTGCAAAATAAACAATCTAAAAATCATGCAATCGTCTTCTTTCTAGTCCTATTGTTTTTATTTAATATTGAAAATATGGTCGGTAAAATAATGAGAAATTTTTGAAAGGGTTGGCTGTCCAAAAGGTTTGGGGAACCCTGGTCTAAGGTTAAGTGCTAAACACCCACATGCAGAAATTTTCTTTAATCTTGTGAACTGAAGCGCATCACGCAGTATTACAAGTATTTTGTGTCACTATTTGCACAGTATTTATGGACAACATCATTTTAAAATGCGGGAATGCATTTGTGCATCTCTTCAGTGAAAGATTTCCGTAAAAATTACAATGGTACGCCAACGAAAATATTTGGGTTACGAGTTCGATCATTGGTCTTCCGCTCCGAAGATTAGCCGTCCGCAGTCTACTATTCTTACCAGCCCTGCTCTCATGATTATAATATCGTAACTTTTATCATGCCGATACAAATGTATAGGTAGGTATGATATTTTGAAGTCATGCCTTCATGGATATCAAAAGATTTCTCGTACTAGGTCCGTTTGATTTTTGAACACCTCTCTCTAGCTCAACTTCATTTTTTTAGTCCAGAATATATTCCGATGGCTTTTGGTATGTAAAAACTCAACTTCTATTCAACAATATTTCTCTCATACCCACTTATAAAGAATCTTCCTTACTTTCAATAGCGTCAACCATCCATCTATTCTGTCTCCTTTAAATTTCCTTACTTCCAACACCATACCAAGCACCTATTCCCACATCTTTCTCTCTAACATATTTTCTCTCTCCTTCTCCAAATTTATATATGCAAGGCCGTCAATCTATTCACACCCACTTTTCTCAAGTCCAGGTTTTGAAACTGAACTCTCATATCCAGATAATTTTTTCCCTTATTTTTCCGTTGATTGAGACTAAATAAGTCTAGTAACTAAACCAGATGAAGCGTACGTGTACCACGTGGTGAGTGTCGACCTCGTGGCTAGAAATTTCAAGCTGAAATATTTTTCTATCAGGTTAATTATTGCCCATGAAAAATGTCTAGATTTGATAAAAATTAAATGAAAACTTGATGATAAATAAAATATTAATATGGGATTTTTTTTACTATCCCAAGCAACTGCGAAAGCAGAGGACGGAGAGCAGTAGGTCAGAACTGATTCCCAAGCCCACAACGACGGGTGACAGTTTTCAGCTACCACTCGGAACCCAAGCGAAACCCTCTAAAAAGATGATGAACATTTATCACTATGGAGGCACGAGCGTGCGATCCAGATCGTCTAATTTATTACTCTCGGGGTGGTATTGCGTGAAAATGAAAGTCTTCGTAAAGCTACGTAAATGTTCACAAATTTTTCGTAATTCGAAAGAACGGGTACGTGAACAGATGAACGTGTTAAATTGGCAGTTCTCATCGGAAAGCCGATAATGAATGGGCATTGTTCACGCTTCGGACTTGCTATGGGCGTATCTCATAATCGCATCTAAATAAATAGATGGTCGTGGACACGAGAGAAAAGACAGTAAGCACGCGATCAACGCCTGGCTGATTCTTCAGGCACTGTCGACAGACCTTAACAATTCGAGCTTTTTCCTGATGTTTTACTATCACCTTCCACGTATTTTCAGGGTCAAGAGGCCACGAACGATGAATGACGAAGTATTTTTTACACTCCAGACAAGACATAGGTAGGCGGTCGAAGAGTTTTCATTTTTCGCCCACAAATAATCAGTAGACTCGGGCGAAGACAATCAGAAATGAGACGTAGCCTAATTATCATCAACAGTCATCAAACCGTAGATAGTTTTGCGGCAGCTTTCCACTCCATTCTTTTTTTTTTGCTACATTCCTCCATGATTGATCATTTTTCACATCCTTCAATATCTGACTGATGTATTCCATTCTCACCCTTCCTCAGTAAGCCTTACTATTAGCCGATCACTCCAATACCATTTTACTGAGGCTGTTATGTCGCAGAAAGTGCCCAATACGTTTTGTCCCTTCTATTTCGCGGTTTTGAAAAAGAATGTCTGGTCCCGAGCCGTTCATATAACTTCTTCATTGGTGATTCCTTCCGTCTATTTGACCTTCCTCATTTTTCTACACCACTATATTTCCATAGCTCCCAATGTTCTTTGTTCTGCAGCTTATCGTGCAATCTTCACTGCCATTTAATAACAAGTTCCATACGTATGTTTTAATGAAGTGCTTCGGTAATAACCAGTTTGTGCTTCTGGCCTCAAGGATGAGTAAAAGCATTTTCTTGGCTATAGTGTATATATTTGCACTGGACAAGCGTCATACGAGAATGCTATGCACTTTTCCGAAGCATTGATGTATTGTCGGAGTGCAACTGACCTTCAAAGTTCATTAAATGGGGAGAACCAGTTTTTCACTATGTTATTGGTGAATAATGCGGCATTAATAAGTGGAACGAGTTATTATAGCAATTGCTGGAGATTTATAAGAGATATAAAGGTCAAGTCGTTTTCCTTACTCTTGATGGATTGTACGATAACTTTTCAATACATCTCATTCTGCCTAACACATGGTTGCTCCTCGATTAATGTTCAATGATTTCACCTCAGACTGCACGCTGTATGTGACCTAGAACGGCGCAGGGTCACTGCGAAAGAGGACTGTCAGTATCTAATAGCGGAATTATACCTCATTCGTAATTCCATGATGTGTGACGCCCACTTAAACTAGAAGGAAGTGAAGTAAAGACAGAGGTTTGCAGTCATTTTTAGTTTCCTTGAATTTCAGGAATGTCTCAGTGGTCTAATAAATAAGGCGTCCCAAGATTTCACATTGAGGGACATTTATAATTCATTCCGTTAAGCTAGGTGGGGAGTCTGGGATAAGATTATGGAAGGCAAAAGAGAGATCTCTGTAAAATAATTGCACATAATTTGTTTTTCTTTAAGAACTTGCGGGTTATGACTAGCAGCAAACACTAACTGTGATGAGAGTAATTTTACTTCACTCTGATACAATCATAGTTAAGACAACGGTTGCGCACCCGTCCTTGACGGCAATGACTAGCTTATGGCCGGAAACTATTCACAGGCTAGCTAAGTTCGTAAGGAGGAGAAATCTCGTTTTATGCACGTAAGGGTGTTTAAGGCACATAGTCCTGGAATGGGTCACCGGGTAGAAATAAATGTATGCAGAAAATAATAAACATTTACGTACGTCTACTTTCAGCGATACTTTTTCAGAGATTTTATTTGGCATTATGATGTTCATTGGAATATCAGACCTTAACTCCGTGAGTCTGAAATTTAAGTAATACATGTGAGGTAATGAAGTGTGGTCCGGTCTCAGCATATAGATTTAAGCACTAAAAACATGGTCCTGATTCACTGATTTATTACGTGGAATTATCAGCGACATGGATGAAAGAATATATCGTTAAAACGGTCATAGAGCACGATAAAATAAACTTTGAAAACCCATCCACAATTGTCAAACGTTCCCTTGAAGATTCACTTTTTTCAGGGAACAACTAATTTTGCTATCAACAAAAACATTTACTGGTTGTCTTAGCAATGTCATCATTCTTTCTGAATAGGCAATTCACCATTTAAAGGTGGATCTGAAAGGATTTAAAATACTGCGTACTCCTGAACACTACTAACCTCTATAATCTTATATATTTTGAAGTCAATTTCCTCATTCTTCAAACCCAAATCATCCTATCTAAAATGCATACTACCCTTTCCCTTCACATCAAAATTCAAACAAATATTGGCCTCCCTAATATTTCCTCACTTAGCCTTCAACAAATCATTGAATCTATCTCCTCCATCCATCTGTTCTACCTCCGGAAAATGAGTTATACTTGCTCTCAAAATGCCCTCTAAAATATATGGGTAAGTTAGCGATGGCGCATGTAGTAAAAAAGCTAGACCACAATGATCGGACATTAGTGCCACAGAAAGGCCTCCGTGAACTTTCATGGGAGACTTTTGCAACGATTATTCTGGTATACTCCAATCCTGGAGGATTAAGGATGCGGAAGGTCACCAGGAAGTGTCTTCCGGAACAGGGAACCAGGGAATGAATGAGTTGGACGAAGGACGAACTTTGTTGAAGCGGCGTAAGGTCAGATGCCTGGAAAATCCAGAGAGAAAGTCTAAAAAAAATGTCGACATAGAGCTCAGAAGCGTCCCTCGGAATCTAACGCTTCACACGCTCGTCCAAAATTTCACGTGAACAGGAAATAAAACATGCAGCCGGCCGTAAACATGTCAATTCCGTGGATCAATTGGCGCATTCAAAAATACAGCTTCACGCTGACTCATGCTTCTATTTCTTGACCTTTTAATGCAACTAGTTTCCTCGTTCGCTACTCAGAAAA
Source organism: Pyrrhosoma nymphula (assembly GCA_963573305.1). NCBI lineage: Eukaryota > Metazoa > Arthropoda > Insecta > Odonata > Coenagrionidae > Pyrrhosoma > Pyrrhosoma nymphula. The sequence continues at coordinate 52,938,238 of OY754335.1, forward strand.
CCATTCCAAGGCTGGACAGTCACATTTATGGGGAGCAATAACTCTTTAATGGAATTTTAAAGGCAACAAGAAATCACCAGTAAAATTTACATAGAGTGCATGCATAAAAACAAATAAATGATACTTTTCGAGCATGAAAAATAGTTCGAAATATTTTATGCGTTACAGAGATTACCTTCCCTGGTAATATGTTTTCAATTACAAAATTTATTCACTCAGTCGCGTCCAAAATCACTAAAAAAATTTAAATAATGCAAATTTCGTACAACCAATGTAAAGCTATGAAATATTCAACAGCAATCGTTGACCGAACGATACGAGGAATTGATTTTTTTTTATTTTAGGAAGCACTACCAAAATGACCGATTCCGATTTCCCGAACGAAAGTTGTTGATTTTTTTGCCTCCCTTATTATCAGCAACGTTAAAAATTGTATCTTTCTGTAGAAGAGGAAAACAAAAAAAAACGCTTGGAATGGTGTATGAGGAGAGGAGGCCGCGGGACGAAATGATGAGGAGGCAGAGCTGGTGGATGGAGAAGGTAATTAAAGGCGAGAGGATGCTGCAAACCGTGATAGAGGGGAGGCTGTTTGGCAAGCGGGGAAGGTAATAGAAAGAGAATAAGGCTTTATGAATGGAATGAAGAAAGATAATAAGAGTGTCTTGCGGAAGAAAGAAATCTTTTAGCAGGTAATGACTTTTACATCTAGACACCACGGCCCCTCGGTTGGAAGGGGTTTGAACACAGGCCATTTAACGGAAAGGTACAGGAAGTAATTGAGATAGATAAAAGACGAAAAGTGAGGTTAGTTTTGATCAATTGGTGCTCCGCTCTGTTTTTGCTGCAACCATCAATGTTGCAAGAGTTACAGCGTCTTGGAATATTTAAAATATTAGTAGGGGTAATAGTATCTCCATCAAAACCTACCGGTAGACTAATAATCAAGGGAATCCATTAATTTGCTTGCCGGAATATGGGAGTACTTGGCATCTTGATGGTATACTTTCCAACAAATTTAGTGAAACGAGTTATTCCCTCTTTGGGTCGGATAGGAAATGCATGCATAAGAATGAGCTGTGTTTTAATTGATGAAGAACACTCCACGTAAAGTAAATCGCACCACCATATGGCTATTTTGCTCCTCAATACGACACCATGAGTCCCACAGAATGACTATTGAAGATATTTTAACCAAACACTAGCTATTGATTATACTTTAATAACATTTAACAGTTTAAATTAACGCCCAATGCATTTAGTTACAAAATGATGGCCCGTGCCTTTGTTACGTCCTTTTCCTCAAAACAAAAATCTCTGAAAAGTGATGCAAATTATCCCCATTCCTCGGTGCGCTTAAGGTTTAAGTAGTGGTGACTCAACGGCTAACCACCACCTAATATCTCACTTTCATTTTCGGAGGCCAGATGGGTAAAGTGAGGAGGACCACTTCCACATCTCCTCCAACCGCAGGGCGAATTAGCGCGGTCGGGCCGGGGACAGAGCGGGCGGTGGGGAGGCTCTGACCGCCGCATGGGAAAAGCAAGAGGGGTCATGAAGACTCCGTGACGCGACCAGCGGCCCTCCGCGGAAATTGACGCGTGGTTCCGCGGATCGGCGGTGTGAACCGCGGCAGTCGCCGCTCAAAGAGAATCATTCACGTCTCCGACCTCCAACTATCGGCTCGGACCCTTCCCCCCTACTACGGATAGCGGAAAATCCAGTCCCCTTGCTCGCCCCCCCCCCCCCCCCACACCTTTCCGACCTCGCTTTGCAGCGCGAACCCTCCCCCACTGTACAGAGTCCCCACCCGTTGGGCAAAGGGGGGGTGCGGATTTTTTTCGCCACATACTTAACCGTGTGCCACCACCGAAACCCAAGTCACTTTTCTCTCAGAGTGAAGCCACGACAGATCGAGTTTCTCCCGCTACGGATTACAGCTGCAACAGGTATATTCTCGCCCACCGGTATTTACTCCCGCTTCCTGTGAACACGATTGGTTCGCTATTCGGACGTACGACCGACATGTAAGAGGTATAAGAGGTGACTTGAGGCATCATTTTGTGAAAATTTCTAACGTCCATGACGAGCAATTAAAAAGTTTGCACTCTTTTTATACCTATTTTATTGACCAATAAAGGTTTCAACACATTAGTGCCAGTATCAAGGTGATTTCAAGACCTTGATAATGACACTAATGTGTTGAAACCTAGGTTGGAAAATAATATAAGTGTAAAAATAGTACACAGTTAATAATTGTTCAACATGATACGACTGCCAGCTGAGATCATTGACGCCATTGAGGACAAGTCTGTATATCGGCATGTGTATGATCATTTGCGAAGTGGAGTAAGGGTAGAGATAAACGCGGCATCGGCATTTTCTTAACGAAAGGTGCAAAGAGATCCATAGTTCAACGTTCCTTTCGCTTGAAGGAGTTAAGTGCGCACTCCATGTAGGAGCCAACCAGGGATCGGGATTCTAAGGAAAAATCTCCAACAATCCCGCGATTCGAACCCAAGCCCTCCTGGATGGGAAGGCAGCCATACCAACCCGATCCCCAGTAACGCACCCCTCGAAAAAATCTTAATCGCTTTATTACATACGTACATACGAGATGTACATAGAGATACTCGCAGATGTGAAGATATTTTTATAGTGGTCTTTAAAAATCTGTTTTAAAGCCTTTCATTAAGTGAAATACATCCGTGAATTAACGAAAAGAATTTATTAGGATACACTAATTGTAATATGCATTGTTCCCAACTCCGGTTTCGGCATTTCAGTTGGTACCATATTGGCGAGGTTCAATAATATCTACAACTTCTTGAATGAGAGTCCTGGTTGATTGCCTACAATTAATACTGATTCTACTCCACACTTATTTACGTTACAAACAGGAAATTGTGTGACGTCAGGTGTTGCGGGGTAATTTTAACACTAAATACTGATTAACGTCGATTCACCATTAGCAGCCATCAATCAAAAGATTAATTTGAAACGTCTCTCCACTATATTCTCATTTCAGCCAACCACTTCATTCCTGCATAAATCTTCACTTAAACCTCCCTCACAATTTTCCAGCCCATTTTTATCCTCGCTCTCACTCAGTAACTCTTACAATTTGCTCCTCCTTCCGTTACAGTTGCAACAATGTTGTTACTTATCAACGTATACATAATTTACGCAGGTCTGACCACGGAGCCGGTCTTTTCGTTACACATGATCCTTCCAAGGAGTTACATCGCTAAAATGGGAGTTATTCTGGTTTCCGTGAGGATCGGTTTAAGTTTAAGGTCGAATTTCACCGGACTGGAATTGTTATTAGCGGTCTGTGTTTGCGGAGGAAGTTGGTCAACAACTACAGACAAATCACCTAAAGCGAACAAACACAATCAACGGATAGGTTCTCCGCTCACATTGAGTTACAAAAATACGTTTCCACCAGAAGATACAAACAACACTTGTCGGAATCGTCATTTTTTTCAACATGATTTAATTTTCACAGACCAAATTCCAACTGTTGTCCATTCGTTCTTTGTGCACCAACTGACAATCCGGAAGCATTTTCATTCCAATGACTTGATAGGAATTAGCTTTTGTAATGGTATATCAATGATTCTAGCAAAACAAGTATCTCATCAAAACGAAACAGAATGCAATCGATACAGCAAGCATCAAGGGTCGGGTATGGCCAGCTACTGAGGCAGAAATGACATTTTCTGATGACCGTTCGACAAGAATAAATTTTTGAAATTCACACATTTGCGTCCAGGCTTTACGTTAGAGGTACATTGCCAGGGATAAGGAAAATACATTCTTTACGGCAATATGTACTAGTAAAAAAAATCAGGAGTGTAAAACGATCAAATTTTCTTTCACACTTGACATTTACCTAAGGGCAAAAACTTGTATACTTTAGTGTTGAACGAATTGTGAAATAAGAATACGACCACACCCATCTTGATTTCGGATATTCCGCGAGTCAAATACCTTTGTTTTGATGGCAAACTATCCAGCCGATCAAGAAGGAATTACTTTAACTGGCTTAAACCTATTATTATTTTTCTTTCAAAGATTAGAGCTGAGCTGAATAGAAAAACTGAGCTAATAGATAATGGTCGAAAGAGAAACAATTTGGAAAGAAGATTACATCCCATCTACCTAATGTTGTCCAAGAGAAAAACGAATGACAATGTGAACCATGATCACTATGATATGATATAAATATATCATTATGATTATAAAAAATAGGATCACGACGAATTGCGACAAAACATTTACACAAAACTTTTAGGCAATACCACTCGCATTTGTTCATAATATTGGCTCAAAAATTTATGAGAGTTCGATTGATAATTTTATATTTCATTTTATCGAAATATTTCCGCTTCATATTATCTTCAACCTACATATTTCCCGCAGGTTCATCACCTGATTTGATGTTTTACCGGCGAATTTTCTTTGCGACATCTTCTCGGACTTCCTACCAGGTTATGCTCTTCGTACTTTGTCATCGATTTCATGCAAATGGCACTGCCATCAGGAAGAATTCAAGAGATGTGGACTCTTTTTGGGCTTCCCACCGGGTTACGTTCTCCATACAGGTCGACGTTTCGATAGGAGAATGTCATCCTCAGGGAAGTTGATGAACAGAACTGAGAAGGATAGATTAGCCTCCTATCAAATCTTCGGCCTGTATGGAGAGCATAATCCGGTCGGAAGCCCAAAAAGGGTCCGCATCGCTTGAATACTTCCTTTTGGCACTGCCGTTTGTGTACAAATCGAATACACTATTTTATTCTACCTTCCAACATCCGGGTTTAGCCATGATTTTTTTTAGATTTCGCGTGAATTTTCTCACCAATCCACATTTCCTCGAGAGCGCCATGCTGCCGTGCATCTGATTTCGATGCAAACGTGGACGCCGTGTGTCACGAGGGGCGCTCCCTTTGAGGAGCAGAGATATACATTTGAAAAGCACGCGCGCACGAAGTGTGTGCGGTGCAAATGAATGGGATTCGTGAGATGGACGGCGTACACCGAAAGTGCTGATTTCTGGGATATTCAAAGCGCCTGGCGTCCAGCAGTCCGTGTTCTTCTTGCTTTCGCACGTGCAGTGAGTGCACAAAACTCATCGGAGATCGACTCGCGCTGAATACAGTGAGAGAAAATGTGTGTTGTCGTCGTCAGAGCAACAGCACCCGAAGCATTAAGTACAAAAAAACATAATATACAGCATATACAATAACTTCATTTAAAGCATAGCATAGTATCATCAAAAAGGGTTATCAAAATATACTTATTGTGTAAGAGCTCCTAATTCTTTAGAGTTATGCTAATAACTACGATTACATTTCCGAGTCAGTGAAAGAGAAACTAGCGTTAAGTAGCAAAACATCAACCGCCACCAAGGAATAGAAATAAGCTACGATCTCGTATTTCCGAAGAAACATTTACGAGTAGAATGCTGCCTAGCACGGATGAAACCAATGGTCTGTACGAAGGGCTTGTAATCGTGGCTGCGCACAAAAATGCTATTTTGACAAGTTTCATACCATTTTGAAGTTAACCTATCCCTGCCATCTCAGTCATGGCTGAGTGTTTGACAAAGAGAGTAAAGAATTTTTATTTTTTTTTAGTACTATGGTTCAATAAAGTGTCTTTCCCGGTTTTAGTGTACAGCGATTTTTCCGAAGACTTCATAACTGAACGCATTTTCTCATTCAGAAAATTTTGCCCGTTTTGGAATATTTACATCGTTGTGATGCAAACTACCTTAATAGAGATTATATTTCCTGGAGAGAAGTTTATTATGTTTCATAATCTCGTCAGGGTGAATTTCTAACGATTTAGTGAATTATTTGTTGATATTAACATAAAACTTACCCGTCTTCATTATTTAAGGTGAAACTATCGGTGAAAGTAATGAATTCAGCCTCAAGGTTATTTGTTGGTATGAATAGCCTTTAACGATTATGATTGTGCCAACTTGGCTTTATAACTCTCTAATAATTGTTCTCATAACAGGTGTCAGCATGGAACCCGGCAACCATCTCCTGCAAATATGCTTCCTGGCGGTTCTCTTTTGCGGTGTCCACTCGCAGAGGCCATACCGATACAACCGACAATGTAAGTACATTCTTGTCATTCGTGCAGTGCAAGTATCTGCCTCCAAATAGCATGGTGTCGCTGGAAATCCCTGCTCGCTCATGATAAGTAAATCTTTCTGCTCACGTTGAAGTAATTTACGTATGAGTGATCGTGATTTGAATTTTGGCATGTTTCTCGATAATATCGATGGATCAAAATTAAAATGCGAAGTTTTGCGTCGTCGTAAAACACCTGCGAGTTGAATTCTTGGGGATAGGGTAAAAAAATGAGAGCGTATACGAAAGGTAAATGCACTCATGAAAATCGTACCATAATTTCTTTCTTTTTACATTGATTTTGGTCGTCTAAGGACCACGCAAAATAACTCAGCACATTGATTTTCGTTATTTTTTTCGCTTTTACTCTTGCTCTTCAATAGCTCTTTGTCCTTTTGCTTTGATTTCTCATCCTCTCTTTCGTTCAGGTGTCTTTTTTATTTTCTTTCTTCCAGAAACCCTTGAAGTTTTGAACCCAGAACCCAGTTTTTGTAAATGTAAAACTTCTACAGCCTCTTTATTTATCAAGAAAACAACCCGAGGAAATGAACTTACTTAACGCCTAAGAAGTCCTTCCTTTTCGGCAGCAAATGCAAAAAGTCTCCCTTTCAAGTTGTTTTTAAAAAAGTGGCCTCAGCCTATGGATCTGTGGCGTGATACGCACAAATGCCACGTGCATCGTGACATCGTATGCACGATAACTCGCGAGAACATCTAATTTCTTTAAATTCTTTATGAACCTTATGTGGAAGAGAAATAATAATACGAACTTATAAGTAGCAATTTTCCACAGATAAATATTTTAATTCGACCCGGGTTTCGATGCACTGCATCATGATGGTGATGATGATGCAGTGCATCGAAACCCGGGTCGAATTAAAATATTTATCTGTGGAAAATTTCTACTTCTAAGTTCTTATTATGCTCACATTCCACAACATCTCGCCTGATTCCTCCCTTTTTGCGGAAGAGAAAGGTTGTTTCAATTGATAAGAGCACCCGGCGATGATTCGGAGGAGCATGGACTGCATTATTTCTTCATTGTGTCTCGCAACATTTGTGTGTATCTCCTCAGTGGATAACTCACGTTACAATGCTTTAAACCCGTCAGAAAGTCAATTGAATAATATAGATAATTGACCCTTGCACTCCTCTCGCATTTTCCTTTTTCACTCTCAGGAAGCTCCCGACTGATTTCAACTATTTCTTAGCATCTTTACTGTGATTCGATTTTAAATTCACCGGGTTCAATATTTAAATTCTTAAAAATTAAACATGTTTAAATAAAAATTAACACGTGATAAAGCCGTATTATACTTATGTAAAACGAAGTTTAACCAAGATAACGTTTTTTAAGAGCCGAAATATCGGCATCACGAGTGTTTTTGAGGCGACTTGAGGAAACCTATACATCGGCACCTTGAGTATCGGGTCATTCCATATGATTTCAACCAGAGGTGCTCTGGTGACCGACTCAGATTTCACTGAAAATAGTTGTGTTGGTACCTCTACATATATAATGACCACATGCAAGATTTTAGGTTAAAAATCCAAAGGGTTTTTGTGTTATGGTCCTTCAAATGAAGGGTGTCATTCCCATTTTTGGCACTCGCGGATTGCGCGTTTTCCTTAGTACCCACATTTGGATGCCAATAATTTCGAAATAATAATGTTTTATCACTGAAATTTGCTGTTTAGAGTTATTTAAACTCAGGCTTTCAGAATCCGTCATCAGAAAAAGTCTGCCTCTTCTAGTTTTTGAGTTATTGGCATCTAAATAGGGGATCTTTTCGAAGGCGAAACTACAAACATCATTTTTCAGGGGGCCACTGTCAGCCTAGACTCCTTTACAACAGACTATTGAGGCTGGATTCCTTATTTTTGATAACTGGACTATCAGCAAAAGGAAACTTGACACCATTTAGGTCTTTATTAAGAAGTTATGGGGATCTAAGAAGTGCCCCAGCTTAAAAATTACATTTATTGACCAATTCTCCACTGGAAGATTCACCATGTGGGCAATTAACCACGATAACGAAACTTTTTCTACACAATTGTACATATCTTATAATAATGTATTCCAAAATTCAGTTAATTTTCTTGCTTCCTTCATATTTAAATATGTTTTTCAAATGTTCAATGTTTTCGCCCAGTAACGTGTGACAATGGGCTCTGTTCACACAGCGCCTTCTCCAGCACAGCAGATTCACCATGTGGGAAACTTCCAAAATTCAGTGTTTCCTCTCTTCCTTCATATTTAAACATTTATCTCAAACGTTAAACTTTTTCGTCCTGTAACGTGTGACAATGGGCACTGTTCACACGGCACCTTCACCAGCACAGCAGATTCACCATGTGGGAAACTAACCATGGTAATGAAACTTTTTATACATAATTTTACGTATCTTATAATTATTAATATCAAAATTTCGTTTGTTTTCTCTCTTCCTTCAAATTTAAATATTTATCTCAAATGTTCAATTTTTTTGCCCTGTGACATTTGATATCAAACTACAGGGAGTGTAAAATAATGAAGTTATCTCCCTCATATCACAAAAATTCTGGATTCAATGACATAAAAACAGTGGGTTCACACCGATAGGACATCAATTTCATGCCTAACATATTCTGTGCAAGACTTCATCCAAACTGCATGTGGTTCATTTGATGCCCTCCGACAGCACCTCTATCTGATATCTATCTAAGATAGATATCAGATAGAGGTGCTGATAGATATCTAAGGCACAGTCTAGTTACCTCAGTAAACTTAAAGAAGAGCTTCAGGAAGATAATGCAATTGCCATGTTGGATTTGCACAGAACTACTTATAGCTTCACAGTACAGGATGAAGTGCAAGGCTTTCACTGTAACAATTCGCAGGCTACCCTTCATCCATTCATTCATTATTTACTACAAATCTGCTGGTGAGCTTCAGCATTTGCCAATTTGTATGATATCAGATTGCCTTAGACATGATACCACTACAGCTTCATATATGTCGTCACAGTTGTGATGAAGGCCCATTGTCACACGTAACTGGGCGAAAACAATGAACATTTGAAAAACATATTTAAATATGAAGGAAGTAAGAAAACAAACTGAATTTTGGAGTAAATTATTATAAGATATGTAAAATTGTGTAGAAAAGTTTCATTAACGTGGTTAATTGCCCACATGGTGAATCTTCCATTGGAAAATTGGTCAATAAATGTAATTTTTAAGCTGGGGCACTTCTTAGATCCCCATAACTTCTTAATAAAGACCTAAATGGTGTCAAGTTTCCTTTTGCTGATAGTCCAGTTATCAAAAATAAGGAATCCAGCCTCAATAGTCTGTTGTAAAGGAGTCTAGGCTGACAGTGGCCCCCTGAAAAATGATGTTTGTAGTTTCGCCTTCGAAAAGATCCCCTATTTAGATGCCAATAACTCAAAAACTAGAAGAGGCAGACTTTTTCTGATGACGGATTCTGAAAGCCTGAGTTTAAATAACTCTAAACAGCAAATTTCAGTGATAAAACATTATTATTTCGAAATTATTGGCATCCAAATGTGGGTACAAATAAAAACGCACAATCCGCGAGTGCCAACAATGGGCATGATACCCTTCATTTGAAGGACCATAACACAAAAACCCTTTGAATTTTTAACCTAATATTTTGCAAGTGGTCATTATTTATGTAGAAGTACAAATACTGATTTTTTTAGCCAAATCCAAGTCGGTGACCGAACAAAATATCTGGACTTCGGTTGAACTCATATGGAATGGCCCAATCTAAAGATTAACAAGGATAGATAAAGGTTTTTATATTATCTAACAGCTAAAATTACACCGCATCGTCCATCCTAAAGCCTTTATCCGAAGATAAACAAAACTAACGTACTTGAGGCGGGACTTGAACCCACGACCATAAGACTGGCAGGCAGGCGCGTTACCAACCAGGCTTCCGCCCAAGTCCATGTTTTAGTATTCGAACCATCTTTCCTGTGCCCAGCAGGATTATTAATTGGAAAAACAGGACAAAAATAACGGGAAAATGACGAGTTAAAAATTTCAAAAAATTAAAATCTATCATTTCGGAACTACACCTCAGTTTCGCCGTTGCATGTACCGACTTGAACGTTCGATGCTACCACACGCCTTCACAATATGGGAAAGTGGACTAAAAAGTTGACTGCATTGCGAAGGATGAGAGCTCTTTTCGGAGCCATAATGCAACTGGCCGTTTCAGTAATTGCCTGTATTAAAGCGAGAATTGTTGCAGCAGCAACTCATTCACGCGCAGCGCAGAAAATAAAATACTCCCCGCCCACTCAGCGCCAGCGGCGATCTCGCGGATAATTAGTTCCCCCAAGGTCAAGGGCGGGGACGCTATTTCTCGCTTTTGGGCTCTGCCGTCAGATTTCGCAAGAACCACAGTTGGAATGAAGCCCTACACAAGAGAAAGTGAGAAAAGGAGATGCCGGTAATGGAGCTACACGATTGGTCACCTGGAGCCATCTGGCATTTTTGGGCGTCCTTGACACGAGTGATTAATTTACATTCAAACGCAAGTGTGACTATTTAGCGGATTATTCCAAAATAAGTGGTGAAAATTAAAACTATGCCGCGTTTGGTTGGCGCAAAAATTTGAAGAAAAAAAATTAGGGTTGGCCCAATGCACATAGGCCCATGGCGATACCGCCGATAAATCGAGGCATCCGAAGTTCTTATATTTTAGGAATTTTTCTGCTTTTCGAATTTTTGGGAGAAAATAAAGAATTTCTTCTTTCTTTCCGAAGAAGTTTTCAGGGCCACTTCGCCATCCAAGATTCCTGAATACGAAAGGCAAATAGTGGAGGATCGATAGAAACCAGCTGTCCTAAACCATCACAGTCCACCAATGATCGTACTCATGAGGCAAAGCTGTTGCAATATTCCTCTCTCCCTTTCAGGCATATTTTGTCACTACCTTTGACTTTAGGATGCTTAAAAATTTCAATTAAAATAAGTATTAGAGAATGGCATGCACCGAAGAATAACTCGTTAAGAGGAGTATAACACAATTCAATATGACACACACACACCAGGGGACTGGAGGAGGCCATGCCCCCCAATGTCGATCGATTCGATATATGCTGCCCTATCGATGAAGACGATGTAGATATTGAACGACCTTGATGACCCCTGAGTACTTTGAGATTCCAAATTATTCTTAGAACCCACTCTCCCAAGTTAACATAAAACCCGAATGTATTTTGGGTCCACAAAAAATGAGGACGTTTGACTCGGGTATGAACTACACACTGGGGTTATCTGTATTTCAGAAAAAAATCTCTTTACAAGTCGGACGAGACTTCAAACCATAGTTCTGCAGGCATCTTTATTTAATAGCGGGCGTATGCCTCCCACTCAACCCCTATTTTAAACCAATGATGTCACTGCAGTAGAATACATATGGTAAACACATCATTAGCGTAACCGTGGACAAATACAAACGTATGATAAAATGGTTAACAACAATGTAAAATCTATAATAATTAATCATGAGCGTCGCGTAGACATAGTAGGGATACCCGATAGTAAAATTCTGGTATTGGATTGTATCGGAAAAACTGGCTTTGGACTAGCCCTATTAAAAAGGGCTTATAATAAAGGCTAAAATATTATACTCAATGTCCCAAGGGAAGATATTAATGTCCTAAGACCCAACGCAGTACCTATTTCACTTGACGAAAAAACGGGAGGAAAACCATGCAAGGCCCTCAAGGAGAAGAGAAAAAGTTAGCAGGCAGGACACAGAAACGAGACGGACGGCGTCCGTGGAACCTTTAGTCCAGCGGCCAGTGCGAAGTCAGACGCAGCGTGAACGCTTAAAAACATGAGCAGTGACGGGACGGAAGTGGATGATGTAACTGCTTAGGCAAATCACCGCGGAAGAGATCCCGTCAATTGAAGAGTAAACACACGTAGAATGCGGCAACCATTGTTTCTTGGGACAGACGTTAGCATGCAAAATGTGTACAAATTGACATAAAAAGCTATCTGAAGTGTTTGCGCACAACGCAGTGCAAACTCATGCAAACATAGGGGATATTGGCAAATCAAACGGATATTTTTATCGTTTCTGTTCACAACTCTGGGCATCCTCAACAAAGGGCACATTCTTCTATCTTCCTTGAGCGTTCAATATTATTCCACAATGTTAACTCTGGTACATACATACATTCTACATCTACATACTACCCTCGAAGATGCCGCAGAGCTGTGTGGCAAGGGATGTTAGGACACCCGGAGGGTATAGGGAAAAGGAGGGGGGAGAGGACAGAGGTTTACGTCAATGGTGCGTCTTATGTTACTATGAGTTTTAATTATCACTAATATTTGTGCCTATCATTTTGGCAGCGTATCTCTCTTATTTCGTTGCTTATATCACTTCTAGAGACACAGCACGGGTCAAAATAACATCCCCCCAGTCGTATTGAAAGTCGCCTTATCTGAAATTTTCAAGTAATATAAACCTAGCGTGTAGTCTCCAACGGTTCCCAATCTAGTCCTATCAGATGTGTGACACTTTCCGTTCGCTCGTAGTAGGTTTTCACAGTGCGTGCGGCTTTCCTTTGTATTTTATTTGAATAGCGAATTAAATCTTTCTGTGGAGGGTTCCAAATTATCTCGGCGTATTCGATATGTGGGCTAATCAGAGCAAAGTCTCATCCCTCTTTCTTTTTTCATCGGAGAACCTTCCTAATATTCACCTCATAAATCCTAGTTTCTTTAATGCGGCGCCACAAATTTTTCGCAATAATGATGTTGACCAGGTAAGTATTTCATTTGAAGAGTAAAAATTACATGCGTTGTCAATATAATAGGTGGCTATCCACCGGTTAAGGTAGGTTTAGTTGGATACATGGATTTGGTCCGGATTGGTCATATTAATTAACTAGCCGCTGACGGCTCGCTTCGCTCACCGCAGCAGCTAGCCATGGGGGCGATTCCCCCCTGGACCCCCCTATTCCGGCGGCTTCGCCCCCGGACCCCCACCAGAATTAAAAAAAACCAGAGTTATGTGGTTATGCCCGAGTCAGGTATAGGTTGGGTAGGACATTATTTTCTCGCACTCGCTCTAATGTCTGCCCGTCCAGTGGCGCCGCTCAGGTAGGCGTAGGTCTGCGTTTTCGTAATTTTCGCTTTCATGAAAATCTGCCCAAATTGCACATGCCCTCAAAATGCCCGACATGCGTTACAATGCCTCTTTTTCTTTCTAAGTAGGCACACACAGACAAAGCAGTCCAATATACATGTACAAAACAAATTAAAGACAATGAATCTGTCTGTATTAAATTAAAAGTTGAAAAAATGCATTCAAGTGCTTTAGGATTTACGATATTTTTGGTCTTAACGCCCTCTGAAAAAACAGATGAATTTTTCGACTGTCCCACTCGTGAGCATGCAACATATAATTTACCATATTAAAAGCATAGATTTTCCATATTTCATCAACACACCACTGAAGCTATTGATCTTGTGCCTTGTTGATGGTCATCGAGAAGGAAAGGCGAACGGGGAACTGTAGTCCTTTGAGTAAAACTATACCCCCAGGACCCGTCTTCGCACGGGAAGCTGTGAATTAATTTCATCGATAATGCATAAAAGAACTGGGCTAATGTTGAGCATTTTACATTTTCTTGGCTAAAATATAATTTATACATGACATGAAATTTGAGGTTAAATTTTGAGAATATTTTAAATTGCATATTTTATAGATATTTCAGAAGAAGAGAAAAACAAATGGTACAAAAGCCACATATTTGGTAGTATTATTACACAATCTCCGTCCAGAAATAGAGCTTAATTATGTTCGTAAGGGCAAGATGATCATGCCCGTTGAATTTCAGTGGGAGATGTCATTTACCTTTATCAATAAGAATCAATGCATGACGAGTACTATATTCAGGTACTATCTATCAGCCATTAACCGCATGTTCGAACTTCGGAGTGAATTCTCATTGAAATTCGCTTATATATAATGATAATCTTATAAATAATGTACAAAGTATGCATGCTCGTGTAAAACTCAAAAACGAAATTTAGTACAATTTTCAAACTTTAAGGACTATAAAATGTCTTCTATGCACAGATAACTGACCAGTTTTCATGTAACTCATGATCTCCAGTTAGATCCCTTATCGTTCGTTTTTCTTGGAAAAATAAATTTTCCTACGCATCATGGTTTTAAGTTCAAATTCTCAGAATATTTTTGTTGGTATACAGATTTTATATCAATTCCAAATGCAGAAAAATAGCAAGTATACTACTTGGTATTGTGATTTTATCCTGCGGCCATAAATAATGCTAATAAGTGCAAGATGAGGATGCCCGTTAATATTCAGCGCGAGAGAGAAAACATGAAAGCCGTTTTATGTGACTATACGAATTAATGTAACGTGCTAAATGCTGATCCTATGTAAAAGCCATTAAACGCAAATAGTGAGGTTGGGGTAAACACTGCCAAATTAGTCACTGAACCTGGCCTTTAAATGCTGCAGGCGTGAATGGCCATTCATGATATCGCTATTAAACTGGATATTCACGCCTGGTTGCCAAGAAAATTTCTTTTGTTGAAAAGGAAGAAATATTGATCATTTTAGAGCTAAAAACGAAATACTTAGGCAAAAACGAAGCGTATAAGAAAATTGAATTACATAATTAAATACTGCATTCTTTTTATACGTTCTATGATATAAATTTCCACTCAATATCTTGAGTGCGAGTAATTTAAAAAAGCAAATAAAGAAACACATACACAGAAGTCAATGCTTTTTTATGGGAGTAAAAGTTAGCATTAATGGGGTAAAAACATCCCCAAAAATTGTATATTTAAAAAATCCTTTCTTAGTGCGCCTATACTCCATGGTACGGATATATCCTCAAAATGTCGCAGTTCTATCACCAGTAGTTTGGGCTGTGCGTTGATGAATCAGTCAGTCAGCCAGGACTTCTTTGATGTATATTAAAGATGTTGCCAATTTCGCAAAATAGCATATTTCTACTAATTCAGCCGAGTTCCTTATTTGGTGTGGCATACGCCATACCTTCTCATATTATTCATTAAGTCTTTTCTCCCCCTTCCCTGCTTCCTCAACATACACCCATCGATTATGACCTCCAATACTTCATTGGCCCTTTTCACCTGTTCCATCTAACTACTCTGCTCTCTTATGAATTCTTTAAGCAGCCTCCTTCCCCAACTACCACTCACAACACTACCTATTTCGTCCTCATCATTAACTACGTGAAAACACTTCAATTGGGGCACCGTATAGTACATACCAAACAATACTGGAGAAGCAATCTTCAATGTCACATAATTTTAAAAATGACTAAGACAAGCAAATGAACAAAGGGATTTGAATTAATAAGCAGGGTGTTTTTACGGCAATATGATGTTTGGTTTCGCGGAGGAAGATACGGTTGATATAAATCAGATCTCAGCCCCGGCTTTTCATTAATCCTTTAGCTGAATGGTCATTTGCTACCGCACGCGATGAGATTTTTGAAATATCTACCACTTAATAAATAACTGAATAATCCAGCCGTTGAAATAATTTCCATTCACGAAATAAAATTCGAATGCTTACTTAATTCTATATTGCACTAATAAACCCGCCGGAAATAGAATATGCGGAGAGATATTCGTGAATATAAACCACTAGTTGAAAAGCCTACTGAAACAGGCTAAACACACCAACAGAATGAGTTTTATGCGTAGATACACGTCGCTGTCGTCACAACGAGGCTGCCTTTTCGTTTGAAAAGTGGAACGAGCGTGCAAGAGCAATGCGTTATCCTCATGCGCGTGGTTCTTCTCTTCTACCTAGCTTATAATTACAGTTTAATTACGGATAATTACAGTTCTTTATTAAATCACTATTTGAAAAGCTTGACGAAACAGGCTAAAATATTGGAGAAATAGCCAAAAAGTAATGAATAAAGTAAATAATAAAATATAAATTAATCTATGGCTTTTTTATTTTTAATGAAAACAATACCTATATTTATTCATAGTAAACAATATATAATATTCAATGTCAGAGATTTCTTGATATACAACATTTTCGGTGAAGCAGGCAGAGCTGTTACTAAGCAGTTTCCCTTGCGTTTCGTAGAGATTCGTGGTCACTTGTATACGAACCCGAGTCAACGGAGGCAGCGTAGGTACTATCCACCCCATCTAACCCATCCCAAGGTTTTATAGACGCCATGTATTTTTTCATCTTGGCAGGATAGGAAGAGAAAGTAGATTCAACCTATAAACAAATAACATTATGCGTTACGAGGACATCATTACTGATGAAATTAAGACAAATTAGTCTGCAACTGCCGCTAAATGATCTAGTTTTTCTTTCTTTCATTTTTACTTTATAAACTTATGTCACCCACTCACGTGTTAGGAAGCTTTAAGTTATCCTTTTCTACTCGGCAAATGTTATTTCAAATCATTTTCCGCATACTTACGATGCTGTAAAGATTGGGCTTGTGAAAAACAAGGCGTTAATATTTTGCGAAAATAATTATACGTCTGCGCTTGTTCACAATAAAACGAATGTGAGAACGGAAGTTTACATGGTGGAAATGAATACTCATCCTGCAAGATGTCAATGCTACGATGACGAAGTATCACTCTTGAATTAATAGAACGAGAACTGAAAACTTGTTCTTCCCGGGGGTGACAACGAATTATCTTCCCTTCCCTTGCACTTCTTGATTCACAAAAAAACTAGTGGGATGCAAAAGTCGTTTATCATATCATTAATGAAATGAAAGTCAATTCTGAAATCAGTCAATCAAGTCTCCATTGAAATTACTTAGCGAATGTAGTTTCACAGAATAACAGCTGAATTAATTATTAGAAGTGATTTGGCTGCACTTCGTGAAAGCAATCCATGATGCTTATTATCAAAGCGATGAATGTACAAAAATAATAACGCTTGTTCCCATACAGCCAATGATAAATGCTAACAATTGTAATACAAAATAAACAGGCCAATCATTAATGGTAAAATTTTGGAGAGAAATAATGCTCAAATCAATTTTCTTACGACATTTTACTTGGAGTTGGATGGAAACGATCACAACTGTATAGCGCTTTAGAAGAAAGTTCCGTCATGACGAAATATGTCGAAAAATTATTAGAAAGATAGTGACATTTTAATTTTCGGCTATTACCTTTTACTTAACAGCGAATGTATTTAAGTAATATTATTTTATTTTTGTAATTTTCGGCCATTACTTTCTACTTAACAGTGAACCCCTAAAAGTAATAATATTTTATTTTTAAGGACAGTTTAAGAATATTTTGAGTTTCATTATTCTCGATTGTACCATGTCGAGCTCGTTTGTTAAAATAAGCTCAGAAATTGTAAGCAATTGCACCTAGTCAGTTTATTCGGACACTATTCAGATTTCACCTCCGTTAATGAGCCAATTCGTCTGGAATTGAAGGGGTGGTTTCATAGGAATATGATAGTGACAGACGCTAAATTTATTAAAATTTCTTATTGCGTCTTAAAGGTACGAGAAATCATAAAGTAGGGTTGAAGTTCCCTTGTATTTGAGACGTTCTGAATGATATCTGCAAGGCTGAACTTCACCTCTTCAAAAATATTGCAGTAAATGGTACTCCCAAGTAGCGACTAGCTACGCAAATGCACCTATTTTGGCAGGTCAAACTTACAAGGCTCGCGGGATTACCCCTTTGCCAAATTAACTCTATTCAGTGTCACACCCAACGTAGATTCCCTTCAGTTCCAGTGGCCTTCCAACAATTGGGATCCATTCATCAAAGTCCATATCAAGATCTAAGGAAATATAGTTGAATCACGCGAATACCAGGGTTGAAATCGCGGTGAACAATATGTGTAGGTACATTACACCTAAGGAACGATGAAGATCAAATAGACGGCGAGAATCGCCAATGAAGAAGAGTTGGGGATGTATGTTTAATAAAAACACTACAAAGTAAAGAGGTAAACTTATTGGACACATTTTATGGCATAATAGCCTATTAAAAACATTAATGGAAAGAGAAATCAATGGGAAGAATTACCGAGGAAGACCGAGGAACGAGTACATTAGATAAATTATGAGGGATATTTAAGTAAAGACTCATGCAAGAATGAATATGTCAGCTGATACGAGAATAGGGTGGAGAGCTGCAGCAAATCAATCTTCTAATCGATAACTGCAAAGGATGAAACTAGCACACAAGGGTATATACAAAACAAAATAAATCAGAGCGTAGAGTGAAATAGGATTCTGCCCGCACCACTTTTGAATGCAGTTCTCTCTCCTATCAGTCGTTCCCTTCAATTTTCCTCCGGGATTCCGTCCTACTGCTCGGCTACTGGAGCTTGGTGACCTCTTTTTCAATGTCCTCGGAGTTCAGTATCTAGGACAAGAGGTTAATGTAATCTTTCCGTAGCAAGGGAAAAAAATCACTCCACGCGACTATTCACGTGAACGATAAAAGGAATCGGAGATCATATCAAAAGGATTGCACCGACATGTTGCATGCTTCCGTACATAAATTTCGAGGGTCGATTTTTCCTAGCGAGAGATGATTTTTCCAAGCCCGGCCGAGATTTCTCCGCAACCTTGACATTTGGATTTCAATTATGGAAAAAGCGTCGGAAGCGGAGAAAAGTGGAGTAAAATTGAAAGCAGCTATAAGCATTAATCTTTTGTCTCTTTTCACATGGAACACAGAATTGGAATTGCGCATTGTACCATCTTGATGACCCGACACACGTTCCTGAATTCCCCGCAAAAATACTAGCATTCAGGAAAATATGATCGCAGCGTAGAAAATCTTTTTGAAGATTGCTCGCAATGGCAAACCATCAAATGTATCAGTGAAAACAGACATTTTAAGATGGACCGTAATCCATGATATAGACAAAAATTTCAGTGAAAGGAGTACAAATTCCGGTTTTCCGGTGATTATTTTCCTCCAAATAACTTATATCTAAAAACGTTTCACAGGCGGATGAAAGTGAGGTTTAACTGAAAGCGGCTAGTATTAAGGTTTTTACTTATTACACGCATAACATAGAATTATAAATGTGGACTATCCTAATTTATGAGCCGACACACGCTTCTTCATTCTCCATCAAAAGCATGGGTACTCATGAACCATAAAGAGAAAGAATTTTCGATAATCGCGGATTATGACAAAACACCATCCAATTTCTCAATGAAAACAGTAATTTTACGATAGAAGATATCCAAAATCGGCACTAAAATTTGCCCTCGCTGAACGCAAGGGCCTCGATTCTACGGTTCTCATTTCTTTTCAGATTCCACATACCTAAATATATATATATATATATATATATATATATATATATATATAAAGAACTATCACCGAGCCAATTTCTACCGTAATCTTGTTCGATTAGCGAATTTGTCATTTCACCGGAAAAATTTTCAATCTCCTTTGATTTCCTTTCGGAATTCCTTAATACGCTTCCCTCAACATGTCTTCAATACTAGAAAATCCAAAGAACTCGTTGAAATCAAATGCAGCTAGCTGGAAGAGTCTTTGCGAGGCAATTTCATGATAAATATCTAATATTAACTTTTAGAAACCTTTCTTTTTTACTCCCGATTGTATTTAATTTCTCAGTAAATTATCTAACACTTCGATGACAAGGATAAAGAACCAAGAAATACGAGGAAGAGATAAAAATAATGGACAAGTAAAGATAAATAGAAAGAATAAGATAATTTCCCCATGAATAAGAGATAGATAACAGGAATTTCGCCAAGCGAAGCACCGTTTTTCATTACATTCGTTGGCCATTTTAAAATAGGTTGTCAAAACTTTTACTGGCAATGGAAAAATTGTAGGATTTCAGGTTTTTCCGGTGAAGATTTATGTCAGTGATCTTTCGGGATTTACACCGGGTGTTCAGGTCCATGGTGGCCAACGTTTCGACGCTCGACTCGAGCGTCGGAACGTTGGCCGCCATGAACCTAAGCACCCGATGTACACCCCGAAAGATCACTGACGGAAAAATTATAGTTTTCACGAGCTCTTGAAAGAAAATTTTCTTATCATCTCAACACAATGTCTATTTCAAAAGAGAAGAATATTAACCTAATTGCTCATTATTGTCTTTTGAACTACCAATAGGGTATATTCTTCCTATGAATCATGACACATGAAGCCATTATTTATCATTAAAATCCTTTGGATAAAATAATTGACGCAATTTCATTTTAATACACACAATGCATTTAAACTTCTACCAGCATTTTGCGAATACTCAGATATTAGTTCAAGAACAAATTGTTTTCCTATACCACTCTCAAGTTTCAGTTTATCGATGAAATAAGACAAATAATGTAGCTCGAATTATTATTGCAGATATATTATGGCATTCCATTACGACACGGCGAAAAAATTCTTTTCCCCGTGATTAGGTCAAAGATCTCGACCATGCATTCCAAATCAAGATCGATTCATCAAGTGCCCTACAATCGATTTAAAATAATATTACTCTCGATGAATAAAATGTAATATTTATAGCAAGCATTAATTTTCCATACCAAAGGTCAAAACAATATTTCACGATATTGCCACATTTTCAACACGCATAATAAAATAACATACTATTTAGTGATACACACAGTATGCTCTGGATGTCTTTGGAAGAGATTTCGGAAAACGCTCAACGAAATAATCAGCGAAGCATATGGAGGAAATTAATGAATCTAAGGTATCTCGGGATAATGAATCAGATTACTGATTAATGCTTTCTTCTGACAATAAAAGGGGCGTATTCGTTGATGGCAAGTTGCTTGGATCCTAGTGCCGAATCAAGACACATTTTGCGAATTCATTTGTTTATAAAATATCTTGTCATCGTTTTACCATTTAGCAAATAAGTTCGTAAACTTTGATTTCGCGCCATTTAATCTTTCTCAATATAGACGCTGTCACTTTTAATTGGCTACCCCACGCATTATTTGAGATCCCCATGTTAAATTCTATGGCACTGCCCAACGAAAGAGGATGTATTTCCTAACAGTCCAGCACAATTCAATGTTTCTTTTGCGTTCGAACCTTTGAAATCTCCCACGGGCCTTGAAAACCCATGCCTACGGTTGAACAAACACGTTTACAAATTCACGGCACATGTGGCGATTCACCACGGCGTCGGTTGGTGGATAGTGATCAAAAAGTAAGCATTGCAAATTCGCGCTATTGGAAAATACTCCAAACCCATCCACTAGGGCCGGCGATAAAGCTGTCCATTCTTCATGGTAAACGCCGACATTTCAATGACCTCCAGAGACTTCGAAGACCATTCAAACAACGACTCACGGCCACTGCGTGCCAAGATCAGCGTGGGCTGGGTGAGTACCTTCACACATAGGTGCGGACACCCTTTCACCCGCCTGCATTCTGACCGTGATAGGGTCGCCTGCTTCACGGAATAGAGATACCCGTAGCATCGCAATGAGGGCCACAAAACGATGAACTGCAAGATATTTCAGTCCGCACACAGTCACAAGCTCGCGATTCTCCGTAGTGACTCCGGGGAATGGATTCACGGGAAGCACAACGGAATTCGTCTCTCCAACATTCCTGCTGGACGCCTACCCGAGAATCAAATAAAAAAACTTTCATTTTATTAATAATAATGCAAAATCTTCTCTGGAGATGTAGGGCTAATTATTTACGATTTATGGTTATGGTCTTTTATGCCAACGTTTCGCATGTTTAACATGCTTCTTCAGGGCTCAGAGTTTCTTTTGTACTTCTTGCTATGTGATATAAAAATTCGATTATTTTATGTACGCATATTTTTTTCTTTTTTATCGCATAGAAGAAATACAAAAGAAACTCTGAGACCTGAAGAAGCATAATAAATATACGACATGTTGGCGAAAAAAAAGAGTAATACCCATAAATCATAAATAATTAGGCATACATCTCATAATTAGACAATGATGCACTAGCTACACACAAAATGATATAACCTACAAACAAATATGATTCTTTTACTGCCGAGGAAGTAAATATCAAATAATGCTTAGAATTTCTAGGGCCTTCCCGTCAGGTCAGATAAGTGATTTTACATTTGTTCGCTTAGGCGCGGGAGAACAGCGAAAGGCACAAATGGGAAATTAAAATGGGCATTCGAAATCACTTGCGTAACTGACGCGCTCAAGAGTTACATTTATGTACGTGGGGAGAAATATCTCACCCCTTCGATTTACTCAAGTTCGCCCCTTATTCTTACTGCTGGTAGCCCGTGTGCCCATACGGAAACCAATACATTTAAATTTGGCTTTTCGTTAAAGGGTTTAAAAGTAAAAGAAATAAGATCCGGTTTGACTTGGTGGAATACCATTTTATATAACGAAAATAAAACTTTTACAATCCACAATTTTTGGTCAAAACATGTTCGCACAATCCGGATTTCAATACTTTTGCATCATCATCAGGTGCTTGATTGACCTTTTTGATCCTTGATAGACCAATCAAGCACCTGATGATGATGCTAAAGCATTTAAATCCGGATTGTATGTACATGTTTTGACCAAAAATTGTGGATTGTAAAGGTTTCCCAAAGGCCTAAACACGAGCGTCAGGACACCCACGTCACGGGCAGGACTGAAACTTTATGGTTGACAGGTGGGTGGCTAAACCGGACGGACTAACCCTGCATATATTGATTTTAAACCATGGCTTAAAACAATTGCAATGCATAAAATCATCTGACGAGCACGATAAGGAGGAAGGAGCATGGGAATTTTCGTCTACTACACGACCACGTGATTTCCCATAGAACGCGGCCAGCGTTCTATGGGAAATCACGTAGAAGAAGAACGTAGAACGTATGTCTTCTAAGAAAAAAATTTACAGTAATAAATAAAATCTTGGAATGACACTTAACATGATTCCTTCCATTATAATTCACTCCTAAGATAGTGTAAATACGGATTACTACCGCTGATTTGAACATTTTCACACAGGTACCTACTATAGATATTTTGTTCGCGCAGTTCAATAAAGAAATAAAATTCCAATTTTTTCAAAAGTAAAGCTTATTGGGAAGATCTCCCTCAGTGAACTGGACAATTTAAGGCTTAACTCCGTCGTAGTTTCATTTTATTTTATTATATTTCATTTAGGCTTCATTTTATTTTTGCTCCGACGATAACGTCAATAGCGTACATGGAGCTACTGAGACGAAATGATAGGTGCGGAATGGAGAAAGACGCATATTTTTATAATTATAAGAAAATGAGAGAACCACGACCTGAAGATTAAATTTTTAGATAAGTAGGTAACCTACAAAGAATGCAAATGCACTTATAAAAAAGCGCGGCGCAATGGTACGGAAATTCTGGAATCAAATGTCAGATCATAGTTTTTGATCAAATTTAACTTCAAAACCATATCATAAGATAATCTCAGAGTGCCACTGCCAAAATTTAATAATAAAATCATTCCTCTGTCGTCACAAAGTTTTTCCCATATTCTCCGCCCCGAGTTCTGCACGAAGGGAGAGTAGTACTCACGTCCACGGCTCATAGTCTGCAATCGTGTGCTCTCTGTAATCTAGCGTGGCAAGTGAGGTTAAGTGGATATGAACAAAACACACTTCGTGACCTATATTCCGCGGCAAAGTGGCTCCGATGAATTTAGTTCGTTGAATTAATAGAGGGAAGCGCAGAGTTTAGTTCCAAAGGTGGGGGGAGGGGTCTGGCCTATCGATTTTCCAACTGCGTGTCTACGAGCTGAGCCAACTCTAAGGGTGGAGGTTTAAGACGGCATTCCCAATCTTGAGTTAATTGGAACACTCGCACCAATTAAATCTTACTCCAGTTTCGTCCAACCTACTAGCCTTTTTTTTACCTTCAATCCCTTTTAGAGCCAAGCGGGACGTAACTTTGTACTCCAATATGTAACCAGCAAGAAATGGCACAGAAAACCTACAAGTAATTTTACGTGACCATAGTTTCAATACACGCCTGCTCATGACACTAATTGTACAAAAAGTTAAGTAAGAGTAAAATATTATCACATAAGCGATAAATTATCCGATGAGGATGCTGAACTGCATTTTAAAAAAGAAGAATTAAAGCTTAAAATTAATGTTAATTGAAGCAAAATAATTATTTTTTTTTTAATTCATCGAGAAGATAAGGTCACCATAAGACTTAGAAGGTACAACTGGAAAAATAGAAAGAATTTGCCAGCCACGATATAGGATCGCCAGGGGTAGAAAAAGCAACAATTATGAGCCAAGTAGTCCA
Source organism: Pyrrhosoma nymphula (assembly GCA_963573305.1). Lineage (NCBI taxonomy): Eukaryota > Metazoa > Arthropoda > Insecta > Odonata > Coenagrionidae > Pyrrhosoma > Pyrrhosoma nymphula. The sequence continues at coordinate 52,962,696 of OY754335.1, forward strand.
AGCAAAGATTGCATTCTATCAGAAGAAGAGTGTAACACCAGCTAGCAACATACGCATGGAATTAAATCACCTCATTAAATCGTATGCATGGACGAAAAGGGCAGCAGAACAGGATGGGAAACAATTTAATTATGCATTTTTTTAGAAGAACGATGAAGATCAAATGGGGGAACGAATAAATCACTAATGACAAGTTCTAAGAAGAACTGGGAAGGAAAGGTGCTAATCAAAAACTCTGTGAAGCAAAGCATACAACTTTATTGGAGCTTTTCTGAGACATAGGGCAGAAATTAGTTTATACTAATAAAATACTAGGTAACCCGTGCGAAAATTTCGCACTTTCACGCTATCAGGGAATAAGTATGTTAAGGAAACGGTGTAATTGGGTTTTAAATAAAGAAGGTGTATCATAAAGTACTTTCTTTATACTTGTTTTCTTGCAAAAATATACAAAACATATGAATACAATACAGGCAAGAGAGTTTATCGAAACTTTTTAAATCAAATTAATGGGTAAATAGTGAAATTTGATATTGAGATTGTATTTTTCGTCAGAAGCCGGTGATTCAACGTTTAAAATGATTCCTCATTTATCACTTAAGTGCAGTATTTACGGAGCATATACGGAAATACAGAAAAAGACCTTTCTGTAATAATATATATGATATTAATTTCTACCTAGGTTTCGATGTACTACTTCATCATCAGGTCCGGATAATGAAGTTCATCGAAACCTAGGTCGGATTAAATCTATTTTACCAGTAGGAAATTGCAATATTGTCTTCATTGCGTTGAAATTCCACCACATCAAGTCTGATACGTCTCTTTTCGATCGTAAATAAGGAATTAATGGGAGGAATTACCGTAGAATATCAAGAAGGAAATTCATGAGGCAAATTACGAGGTGTGCAAAAATAAGGAAATTTGAAGGAATGAAGCGGTTAGCTGAATTTAGGATGGCTGCAGCAAACATGTCTCCGGATTGATGACAGCCGATGGAAATATTTCAATTCATGGAAGTATGTGTTTTGTCCAATAGTCTTGCAAGACGAGACTTTGTTTAATGTTGTTGGTGGTATTTGGGTGTTACTCCTACCTATTGACACAAACGATGTGTAATCTTTGAAGACAGGAACAATAAGAAGATTGTCAAAACAAGCCAAACATCTGTGGGGACGATCGAGATAGAGTAGAAAAATAGAACGTATGTCAAATCACTGGGCGGATTTTGCACTGAAAAACAAGAGAGAGAGAGGGACAAAGTCAGGGCAATGAACGAAGGATAACCGATCAACGAAAGCATCACTTCTTTCCGAAATCGAAAGATGGGATCTCAGCCTAAAGAGGAGTACTTTTTAGAGTTCAATCTTCTGGACATTAACAAGCATCACGAAAACAAAGCTGAAAAGTCACTCGACAAAATCTCATGAATTCTCCTATTTTTTTCATTACAAATTGGATGCATTCGTTTTGAATATTTGGATCAAGTTATCGACTATTCTCGTAAATGATAATTTACATATCGTCAAAATTAGTCCTGCCCTGAAATTTGACGCCAAGGATTCACGCCTAACAACTAGCATAAAATTCGATGAAGCTATAGACGAAAAACAGCGAAGAATCCCTTGAAGGTGAGCAACCAGGGTTGACCCTGTCCCCTGAAATGTAGACAACTGGAATACCACCCAGGATTCCATAAATTTCTCAAGCCTTCGATGGGTAAATTTTAGGTAGCACCACAAGGCACATGGGATCCCTCTCCCGTAACCACCGGGATTAGGATCACAATTCCGTTGGTGACGCTATCCCCGTCCATCAGACCCTGTTAATGGGTTACACTCCTTAACTTGTTCTCTGCGTCTTGCGATGTGCCCACTGTTGAAAAAAAATACGTTGGCCGGAAATAAATAGGCGGATGGACAGTACGTCGGAGTCAATGCAGTCCGAAAAGTACCCGTATCTTGACTAATTTTCTGTTGTGGGAAACATAGCTGGGACAAACGTTGCTGAAAGGGATGACCCAAGATATAAAATATTTCGGTTATCGAAATCTCGAAGAAATAAAGACAGTTCCCTTGAAACATTAGGTAACGAGGAAGGAGTTCACAGCATGGTTAGGTTAACTTTTTCCTTATCTCGGACTGGAAAGTGGTTTATAGATGTTGACAGAGGAAATTCATGAAAAATCACTCAACCACGGCCAAAACATGGTTTCATTCGTATTCATAAAGACACATCTTTCACCATTCAGCTGAAGCGTAATCACCAGTGATTTATAATGCGTCTCAGAATGGAAGTCGATCTGTCAACCAAAGTCACATGAATTGGAGGAGAAAATGCTGAGTAGTCTATTTGGAATACCAAATACCATTGGCGTCCTGGAGCTAGAGGGCCCATCTTAAAATTTTCAGTATTAAGGTCAGACAAGTTCAACGATCATATACACAGGTCAGGACTCCCTCCCACTGGGCGAAAAAAGGCTAAACAGCTTTTATAGTTGGCAAGCTTACTTGAGGAGATTCCCTAGTCACTTCATAAGTCAAAAATAAAGATATCCTACCTATTTATTTATGATACTGAAAAAGTACTGCTTTGGCAGGTAACTAAACCGTTGAAAATTACAAGTTATTCACTAAAAATTCCGATTTTTTGACGAACACATTCATATGAGATCACTTATCTCTGCCTGTGGAGCTGACTGCAGCGTTTTTCAACTGTTCTGCAATTTTTTGCCTTTCATTATAGCAGCAATAAGCTAGATTCCAAAACTGCGGTGGATTACTTCCTTCATCTTGCTAATGCTTTACTTCCCAGAAAAATGTTGTTCTCGAGCCAGTTTTTCGCATAAATACCAATACCATGCAATAAAATACGTATACTTAATGAGTTTAATACTTTTTTAATGATTTTAACTGCACGATAAGGCAGTTATGTAGGTGAAACCATAGAAAGGTGAAACCATACTTTCTACACTTAGCACAAAAATGAAAAAAAAACGGCACTAGATTGCACGGTCGAACCTCCTGAATATAGAGTAATATTTTACGCTCTTCCACAATCCACATAATAAAATCCACAAATACGCCGAGTCGAGGTAAAGAAATCTTACTACGCGGTTGCCTAACCCATAGGATATTTACAAGGAGCAGCCTCGGCTCGTGTAAGCCCACTTAATACTCTCTATCTTAAATCATTTACGCTTTTACGTCTTTAGTAAGCGTTATTACCGGAAAGAGCTCTATAAATTAAATTCTAACTCCGTAATTTAAATCGTCCTCTGCTTCTCAATGTTATAGAAGAATATTCAGGTTTATTAAATAGTCTTCTGACGATAAATTTCTACAGAAAAACAATAAAGAGTAAACGATTGGAAGTTACTGAGAATCAATATTTTTAGAGACGTCCTACGACGATTACCATTGAAGAATACATTGAGACGCAATCAATTGTAAGTTTCCGAACAAGAGTAGAGAGAGAGCAGAGCCGTCCAGAAATTGATTTCACCAGGAAAATACAACAATGACATTTAACCACTTGTAAGTTATTGGACACAAATATTTCTCATAGCCGTCCGGCGATAAATTTCACCAGCAAAAAACAATAATAAATACCATTTATCCTGAAAATATTAGTAGGTACATACTTTATTTCATTTTGGAAAGAAGAAATAAGCGCTTGGGCATTTCAACCCATTGATTGAAATAAACCTTATATAATTGTTTTTCTTCTTCTGGAGACATAGGTCCATCTCCAGACCTATATCTCCCGACGAAAGAAAGGAATTACATAAAAAAGAGGTCATGATGAGGAATCATCTAAATAAACTTTATGAAACGGGAAAACAACCATGACTATCCTAAATCAATGACTTCACCTAATATTTCGATTCGATCCTTCATATTTTTTTGCAGCGTACCAGAGCGGCCTTTTGGTTCGCGAGGATGAGCCATCGGCCTCTGTTTGCACCACGCCCTCGGACGAGAGCGGTACGTGCATTGTCCTCCGTACTTGTCCACCAATGGTGAGGCTGCTGCGGAGCGGCGAGTCAACATACCTGCGGAGGGCCATCTGCGGATACGACGGCCTCGAGCCAAAAGTTTGTTGTCCGGACCCGCGAGTCGGGCCCGTGGCGCCACCGTCCACGGCAGCCACCACGACAACCTCCACGACGACGACTACTACAACTACTCCACCGCCGCTGTTTCCCAATCAAGGTCAGTCATCTTATCAGTCAACAACTTCATACCACCCCGCGAGCCACCGCTAGGGCGTATGGCAAGGGGTGCTAGAACATAGTCATCATTAGCAGTTATCCATCGGAAGATTGATTCAATTGGAACAATCTGAGCTGAAGTGTTTACAAAATGATGACACAATACCCAACTTTCATATAGAAGTGGTCAAATTCATCTCTTGAAATATTAAAATCTGATTAAATATTTCTTTTTTAAGTAATCATCACAACTAGCTCAAACATGGAGATATTCCTGTTTCTATTACAACATATTTCCCCACCATCGCAAGTCTTGTCTGCAAACACACAGGCGAATACAGATGAACAACAGTGAGGATGTGCTTCGGTCTTCTTATTGTTAGTGCAGATAACGTCAGAAATGTCATTGGAAAACACTGTGCTAAACCAATTAAGTTTAGTCTGGATACATAATTGGAAAGCACCCAATATCTTACAGGCAAACAGGCTAAGCACTAATTCTCTTCACAATGACAGTCTCTCCAGATGGTCTACATTCAAGACTATATTTATCTTTTCTAAATACTTTTATTCTATCTCTCCCAAGTTGATTTTCTTCTTGTTAATTTTCTATGACCAATTCAATTCTGTCTTGTGTCCACACCATGTAACCCATTCTCCTCAAAAATACTACATACCTAGCTGGATGCACAAACTGCTACACTCACTCTATTTTAACCTCTCCTCACTTTATATTTGATCCAGCCATTCTAGTTCTTCACTAAGCTTTATTTCAATTAAAAAACCTTTATGCATCAGGAAAATGTAATTTTAAGTATTTTAATCTAAATGAAACTGCAAGGCCATTTTAATGAAGTTTTCAATGATACAAATGACTGTTCTTATGAGATATCCACCCCAGGAACCTGACGCGGGTAATTCCAAAAGAACAGTCCATTACTAATATGGACCACAAAAGTTTTAATAATTTTTAATTATGTTTTTTAGTTGAAAAAATCTTCTCAACTCATTCCCAAACCAATGTTTCCTTTCCTAAGATTTAGGATACATTCTTGAGTTTGATAGTGAAATGTAATGCTTAAATGTAGATTTTATTTTTGAAGTAATGAACATTAACAACTGTATTTTTATGCATATGAAAAATTCAAGCCCATCTATCTACTGGAGGCAGTTTTCACATTAGCACCAAAGGTTGATATGTAGCCTGACTCTCATTAAATGGGTTCAAAAGGAGCTCTCAAAACGTTTTCAATTCATTTCAGGATTCGACGAAGAAAATGAAATCCAATGTGGCTTCAGCAATTTCACACACTTCAGAGTTGTGGGTGGGAGTGATGCTCAGTTAGGTAAGTGATTCAATCAGCATGCAGTATCAATCATTATTATTATAAATAAAAATATAATTAATATAAATAAAAATATAATTAATATAAATAAAAATAACAACTAAATGGACAATGCTCAAAGGAAAACGGCTCAATCAGCTTAGGTACCATTTCCCAACATTAATCCTACTTTAATTACATTCATCCAGAGCTAAAACAATTACTCACCACTAGTCATAATAATGTAGACATTTAAAAATGCAATTTTCCACAGATAAATATAATACCTCCCTTTTTTACTAGTCATAATAAATTTGGAATTATGACAAAGCATGGATGCCAAATAATGAGGACACATATACTATCATTAAAACATCAATAACTGTATTTTGATTTCCAAAAAAGGATAGGTATATCAATAGCATTTGTCCAAGGAATGACATTTCAAATCGTTTTAAGTCTGAGCTACGGTAGGAAAAAATACTTGCCAACCAATGCCATGCTGCACACAATACTATTTTGATAATAAACTAACAACTAATTAGCTGTTGTGAACTGGACCATTTTATTGCAATGTTATTGCAAATTGATGCATAATGCTGGCATTGATACTTGCCATAAGAGGTTACTGTATGGCAGGGTAGACAACCAATTTAACAAACCCCTATTCAGAAATTAGTCAATAAAAGCAGTAACAACAATATTTATTATATAGTAAGATTATAGAAGAGTTCTTTGTAACAGAGGTAATATGCATATATTGATAAACCCTTGGTGAGATGCACTTGACAGCAAAATTCAAACTCATATTGACCCATTAATAGCTGTAATTGCTGAGAAATAATTAAGACATCCCTATCAGGGAAATGAGGATTTGTAAGAGTACTTAAAACGATTAACACACCTTTTTCACGGATCACTCCACTCTTGATGCCTTCTTATATCTCAGAGGTCAAGCACTATTATATCCATATATGCCCTCTGAAGGGAGCAACAAAGACATTGTTGCATAAAAAATATCATCCTGAGAACTCAAGCATCACTTGCTGCCCTTTACTTCTGCAAAAATTCATGAAATTTCCATGTAATTATCTATCATTTAACACATTCAGGGCTGAGTGGCATTCTAGAACAACAGAGGGGACTATCAGTTGACAGCTGCTATTCTGGAATGTCATCATAATATACTATTATCAATTAACTTTACAACAATCTTTACAACAGAGGGCAGAATGAAAGTGAGAGGTCTGTGATCTGGGAGAGAAGAGGAACCAATCAGAAGGGAAGAGAAGTGGGTTCCTTGACCGTCTGCATCTCTCTCTCGAGAAAATGAAGTGAACACATCAGCTCCTTGAGAAATCAGTTGCCAAGAGAATGATAAGCGATGCTAGTGCCTGTTGACTGACCGACATGTGGCGTGGAGGTGTTCATGCTTACATCCCCTTTTTGTGGAACAAAACCCCTCATAGCATAGTAGTGTATTCCGCACAGAACAAGTTTGGACTAAGTCTTGCAGCCTTCACTCACAATGATAAATTTAACAGATTATAGAATATATGTAGCATGAAGGGAACTGAGTCGTGTTGAGAGTAGAACTGAGGAATATTTGACTATTTTCCCTTGAGAATTGAGAAGGTTAATCGAAGCTATTAACCGAACCTTCTCATATCATTCATTCAATACTTAAAGGGCTTCAACAATACACAAAAGATTTGAGGCATGCTAATGAGTAAATGAATGTAAGTACAATCCAATGCCATAACAATAAGCAAAAAATCAAATTTGGCAGAAAAAATTCATATTCGTCAGCCCCAGTGGCAACAAAGTGAAGTCCTCGCCTGCTGATCCGAGGGTTGTGGATTCAGGTCCCGCCTAAGTGGATTTTTCACCACTCAGGACCTGGATGCTTGTGTTCATCATCCATTGCCACTATTTGAAACAGCCAGTGTAAAAGGCCAGTACTTAGAGCTGTTTTCAGGATAGTGGAAATAAATAAAATATAAAAAAGATTCAGTAGCCAATGTTGCACGAATGTTATAGCAGATTAATTTGCTCAACATGAGTATTTTTATTTTTGAGGAAACCTATTCTCAATGCATCTTGAGAGACAATGATTGGATTCATTATGCTGAAATATCAGCTAATTATTTGACAGCTAGTGGCTTAAAATAAAAAAATGCCATGTTCAAACACAGTAAAGCCCAATTAAGTTCAGAGATTGTGTTCTGCTCTTAAGATAGCTAACATGACTCACCCAAAAGTAGAAACACTGACTACTACTTAGGCCTTGAAACAAGTTTCATCAAAGTCATGCATAAAAACCTAAGTGAGTGATAACAGATAGCTTCACACTTACCATTCTAACTAAAATCTAAAATAATTATCAATGTTAATTTTTTAAATTTAAGGATATTATGAGAATGTGAAATGATTTAGTTTGAAAAATGCCTGAGGAAGAAGGGTTTCCTGAACTGGATTTTAACAACAGATCTCCGGCTTTCAGAGCCAATTTGCAGACAACTATTCAATCCAGTGTTTTTAATTCCAAAAGGCCATTTTTTGGAGGACCTATAAGAACTAGCTGAGGCATACATTCTATTAAGGTTCATTCAAGGTGTCACACATTAAGCCAAGTTGAACTTCAAAGAAGCCAGTAACCTTCACGATAGAATAGATCCTATGAACTACCTCAGTACAAGGCGAGGTCAACAGTATTTAGATTTGAGAAGATGGCTTGGCTGCTGACCAACAGAGCCATTTCCACTTGATGTTCACTCTTATCAAAAAGGATCAATGATTTAAAAAAATCTCCTCTTCTTCCATGCATGCAATATTTCATATCATTCATATAGTATACACTTCACCTTGTACTAAACAATGGCAGGAATAATGAGAACAACTTCTCCATAATTACAGACTCTTGAGCCCGGGCTCGGCCAGTTTTGTCTGGTTAAATTTCACTGAAAGATGACACAATCTTTCAAAATTGATGCTGGGAATTTGGCTTTTGTATATTACATCAGATTTTCGGTTAATTGATATGTGCATTATTAATGAGAGAATGTATTTCTTTGGTTTTCATGCCAAGAAAAGATTTAATTCTGTAGTGACTTAAAAGCTGGGCTTTAGGGTTCACATTTTTATAGTGCAGCAAGCAATTTATCTCTGAATCTAGCAAAAAAGAGGTGAGAAATAGAAAATTTTCAAACCATCAGCTAATTACTATAAGAATACACTATGGTACATGCATAATTTCCACAGAATGTCTAACTTCAACACTTACTTGTGTGTACTGATAATAAAACAACAGCTCAAGAAAAAATTATGAAGATGAACTGTATTATTTTAATGTGTAACCCAATTTAAACAAAAACTAATTTTGAATGGGCATGGTGGTTACTAGGGTTGTTAATGAACTGATCTAACTATTCTCCAACCATTCTTAAATTATGCATGCCTATTCCTTTGACTTATTAGGAGCCTGGCCATGGCTGGCGGCATTAGGATATAAAAATGTGCGAGACCCCAATGCTGGCCCAAGATTTCTCTGTGGAGGAGCACTCATTTCTGACCGCCACATTCTAACGGCAGGGCATTGTGTGCACAGAAGGAAAGACTTGTAAGTAATCATGAAAAACCTGGCCAGGAGGTCCAATTCAAAATTAAAATAAAAAAACAAATTCTTTGAATAATAATCTATAACAGTTAAAGACAATACTATTAAGATTTCAATATTGTTTACAACCTACCAAAAATGGAAATCACTTATGTAAAAGCAACAAATTTAGTTCTCAAATTATTCAAAACGATGCATATAGGTATCCTAATATGTTCAAAAGTGTGTGTGGGAAAGTTACGGAAAACATGAAAATGGAATTGAAAATATATTCACACCTAAGGAGTATAGTGAAGTGCTGAAATGAAAGGGCTAATTCATATAGTCATCTTCAGGAAATCAGTGGGCAATTTTTAGCTGGTCAAATTTTTTGGACTGCTTTAGATCTAAAAAAAAACCTTAAAAAGGTTTTATCAAATAGTACATCTTCTGTATAACTAGAGAGAAATAGAGTAAAAACAGACTCAAGTGTGTAATATTGGTGAGCCAATACGTATGTACTCCACATTACTATTGCATGTACAAAAACATTCCAGTACCTACTTATAGCTAGGCACTTTTAGTATGTATTTTGATTTTTGTTGGTATTTAAACCATTATATGTAATTCAATTTTGAGGAAACGGGACTAGCCACGGTAGTTACATTTACAGAGTCACCTGCAAGTGTACATAAGTGCGATATTCCACAGAGGAAAAATTATTTGCCTTGACCAGGATTCGAACCCGGATCCCTCGATTTCACGCCGAGTGCTTTCACCAGTTATGTATTATTCAAAATTAGTCCAAAGAGCGAACACCTCATCGTGTTCCATGTATGGCTTTCTCCTCGCAGACTGTGGCGCTTCGTGCAAGATTTGGACTGCTAATGGCATCATATGTCTAGCAGTCCTGACCACCATGCTCCTATAAAGCCACCGAATAATGCACAGGGGAGAAGGACGCCTCGGTAGCTTAACTGGTTAAAGCACTCGGTGCGAAATCGAGGGATCCAGTTTCGAATCCTGGTCAAGGCAAATGATTTTTCCTCTGTGGAATATCCCCATTATAATTCAGCCTGATGGTGAAACTTTCATCTCCTACTATTTTCCAGGTACCTTGTCCGCCTTGGAGAGCATGATTTAAAGTCTGATAATGATGGTGCTTCCCCCATTGATGTACCTATCACAGACATGACCTTGCATCCCAATTATAATCCAACTTCATATCAAAATGATATTGCCATCCTTACTCTTCAGTATCCAGTGCGGTCAACTAGTAAGTAGACAATAATATCTTATACATTCATAAATTAAAATTTTAAGTAAAGATCAAAGAGCAATTAATTTAGAATTGTACAGGATAAAACAAAAGAAGAATATGGTGTCATTATGCTCGTTAACTTCTTAGCCTGGTCAGAAAACTTGTTGGGACCACACAAACCACTAGAGAAGGTATTTTCCATCCCCTACACCCCAATACCGGTTAAGGGTCACAAGTCTCTAAAAAATACACTCAAAAAAGATATAAAGGAGTCTTAAGATTTGAACTATATTTGCCTGGCACATAACCAAAAACCAAGCACTCATCACCTCCAAAAAGTCAAGATCATAACAACAAATGTAGAGTAAAACTTTCTCAAGGTGCCAAATTAAATTAAGACTGAACATGCAACTTGCAAATTTCAAGTTATCACAACTGCATTAGATATTCTCTTTCTTAATGAAAATATGCATTTTAAAATTTTCTTGATAGGGCAGTAACTATTACAAAATACACTACACACCTCTACTTCCATAATACAGCTATTTCATCTTTTACAGTGGCAATCCACCCAATATGCCTGCCTGATTCCCAAGAGCTACGATCCATGACTTTTGTCAGAAATTACCCTTTTGTGGCCGGCTGGGGAGCTGTACGATTCAGTAAGTTGTTTTTAATTTATAACTACACTGTCATGCTATTAAAGTTCACATTCTGCTTGAGTATTGCAATTCATTAGTTGAAATATTACTTAGATAACCAACTGGGTTGTAGTGTCACAGGTTGATGTAAACATAAGATGAAGATTAAACTTTGAGGAATATTTTCATTACTGAATGAATAAGGAAAGGACCAAGGTAAATAAAACTGGTAAACATTAAGTTGTGTTCATTCAAATAGAGCTTATGTATGAGCCAGTTAGACATGCAGAAGCATTCCTCCAATGGTTTTGTTTCATGCATGAGTGGTGCGAGTTTAGAAAATGCATTTTTTCACTATAAATCAGCACATTTTACTTTTGTTGGTGGTGTATTTCTTCCAAAAAGTGGCATTTTGTACTCACACCATTCTTGCTCTCAATATCACATTTATTAGAAACTCCATTTTCCTAAATATGGTGGGTACTAACAAAAGTACATGTACAGTGAAACTTGTATTAGGCAGCCACCACTCATTCTACTGAAAAGTGGTTGTTATAAGAGGGTTGGTAGTTGAATAAGACCATGTATAGATGATTTTAAGTATTACGAATTAAAACAATAAAAGAAAGCCAGTGGTTGTGATAATGAAAAATTAATAACCCATTGATTAATTTTCACTGCAAATATTGCAGGTGCATCTCTATTGTATATTTAAACCTGAAAATATTTTTATTATGATTAATCAAGAGCAAAATTAAATTATTTTTAATCTAGGTGTGTATTTGATTTGAAATTCTATATCATTAGAGTTGCCTCCTTTTCTGCATTACCATTGCACACAAAGATAACAGTTTAAACATATTGTAGCCATTTTCCTGTCTTTACATCAGTCATTTATCAGCATCAGGAATTCAGATGGCAAGACAGTTAAAACTGACCACTATTATCCATGCTAATAACATGCTCTTTCAATGACTTTTCATAATTATCAGAATTCTATCCTTCCAGACACACTTTTGTCAACTACGTCTTGAAGGGCCAAGGCATGCCATACATGATTTTCATAAGGCTAGCCCTAGCTCACTTCAAAATCTTCAACTCTTAATTTTGAAGCAAATTTAAAGGCCAATTCTTTAATCAATGCTCACCATGTGTAGATACTTTTAGGCAGTGCAACTTCATAACAATGAAAAATGTGGGGTTGACGCTGTCCTACATTTACTGCTTCATTCTTTTCACTCCATGATTCAAGTTGTTACTCTGGTATTCCTTCGGAATATGACTCGCTATCGTAGATTTTTAAGTCACATTCATCTAGGTCATCCCACATGTAACTAACTCCCCTAGATGTATTTCTGTTGGTTCTTTGTCACATTCTTCTACCACTAGAACTCTTTCTTTCCAAACTCAAGCTAATGTTCTTCCTTGCTAACTTGCCCAAGTGGATCTATATTACTCTGTATCACTATGTGGACCACCTCAAATCAAGGTACAGAGCAACCCTAGACGCCCTTATTTCACAAAAATATTTAGAACGAGGTTAAAGGGTCATTTTTTCCAGGATTTCTTCATGTATTATTCCAGCATCATAGATTACCCATCTAGGGTTAGAGTAGGTTTTGGAGAAGACAAAGTTCAAGAGAAAAAAATGGCAAGGGTCCTTACCACACGAGGTGTTGTGATTTTTGGGTTTGGTTCCGAAAATTTGAGAGAATTTGTACCAAGGGAACCTCCTCACATGTGCATACACCATGAGCATTCTGGCAATATTTGACCATCTCTGGCCAAAACTTAAAGTTTCTTTCCTATATTCATGACCCAAAAGGTGCACAGATGATTCAAGCTTGATACTTAATTTTTCAAGAAGGGGCACACTTACTCGTCCTTCCAGTATGGCATTCATCATCACTGTGGCATTAAGTACACTATTATCTTTTTGTAATGCATATTTTCAATAACAGAATGGTAATCACTTGCCTCAGAACTGCCCCTTAGAAAAGAGACAGGATGGTTCATGAAGGCAACAGGGGTTATGAAATAATTTCAAGTCTTTACACCAGTAATTTGTGATACATGCCTATAACTACAATCCAGTTTGTGCAATATAGAAGGCCACATCCAACTAACATATTTAATGTAATATACTTTAATTGGACCTCAAACAGATGGCCCTTCGAGTTCATCTCTGAAGGAACTTCAGTTGCCAGTGGTGGAGCCTTCCCGCTGCAAAGATGCTTACTCAAATTTCAAGTAAGTGATACAGACCTGAGAGTGAAGTAATAAGAAATAGCTTATGGCAAAACATTGTGGAATTGGTTTGTATCCATTTAAGGAATAACTCTTGAGGGCAAATCACACACTTATTTGATTGATAGACATAGGTTTGAACTAAAGTCAATGTTAAGCCTGACTATGGCACTTGGTAATTAACAAGGGTAAAACTAACCAGTGATTTGTTCATTAACATGAATGAGAGAATATTTGCCGATTGAATGAAGAGCAGCGAACAAGGATAGAATCAAGTTTGTGGCTAAACCATAATTTAATTTCTTTAAGGTTCTTAAAATATGAGTGTATTCCAGACTTAACCATGCCTGCAGGGACACCTTTAATATTTTCGTCCAGGCAAATGGTCAGATTATGATAGCAGTGGGAAAAGTTCTCAGCTTAATCAATTCCAAGACAGTTTTCACAAAATCTCTTTTCTGCCCAGCAAAAATTATTCAAAGAACTTTGAACTATAATTTTCACGACCCTCACACAAAGGTAATCTACACTCAGTACTTCAGCAACCTCTGCATCAGCTGTTCATTTGTATCAGAAAAAACTCTTTGCCTACAGACCAATTTATTATGAGTTTTAAATTTTTTCCAAACAAGTACTTTCAGGAACTTGAAAATTTTCAGCAGCATAGATAGTTTTTTATCCCCTACTGCCTCTTCAAGAGGTGATGTTGAATGGTGTATAAACGGACATCCTCCCAAAACCTTAACATACTTTCTCTCCATGCCTGAAGTTACCCCAATTTTTCTGAAATATTATTTAAGCCTAAAATTTAAAAAAAAAACTACTGGAATATTTCCTCAGGCATGTTTATTAGAAAAGTCGTGCTGACAATAAAAGCTTCAAATGAGTACGTACAACTTTCTACTTGAAGTATTCCAAATTTTGGATTTGAGAATCACAAGTATATTAAGTCTTTACTGACTTCAAGGGCCTACAGAACTAATGAAGACCACGTTTGCTCCACTTATTACTACACATTGTATAGGCTTTGAAACCAGCCGTGTGGTAGAAATGCATTTTTGTTTTAAAAAAGAGCACACACAAAGTCATACTTATGTCCAAAGTTATACACAGAGTCTGAAGTTATTCCATTCTACGGAACTGAATTTGATAATATTTGTCAGTTTTTAAATAAAAGATGCTACTTTAGGACTACAAAATTATTACACAGACTGCTTCAATATCCTCACTTTGCTACTACGTGCCATCATTGATTGTAAATGCACCTATGTATTTAAAAGCATTCCAAAAATTGGGGGCCATAACAAAATTTTTCTTTCTCCTCACAGGACCACTGTCATTGATGATAAAGTAATGTGTGCAGGATTTGCAAGAGGAGGAAAGGATGCATGTCAGGTAAGGAAACGACATACAATCAATCCCAAAACAAAATCCCATTTGATTAAACCTACCAATTTAGACTACAGTAAAAGATCGATTATCCAGAATTCTAAATAACGGAAGGTTTTCCAGAATTATGCGATTTTTTTTATTTTTTAAGTCGCGCCGCCGAAAGCCCGCCGGTGCTGGAAGCCCGGGTCACTTTAGTCTCTCTTTAGCAATTCTTCCAAGTTCTACGCATCAACATTTTCGAATCCTTTTTTGTAAACTTGGTGACGATTAAACCATCATCGGATGTTAGTGTTCTTTCATTCGGATGGGAAGGGGCTTTTGGCGAGTTTTCGCTTTGCTGCATTGTATTTTGAGAGGCTTGTCAGTTGCTACGTCTCCAATTGCTCTGACGAACTCTTATGGGTTCTACATGATTCTTAGAAGTTATAGAATTCTACTCCCTGAAGTTATGTTGACTACCTCAGGGTGCTCGCTAGTATTTCTGGGCATTTCTTTTGTCCGTTATCTTTTTCCTGCTGACAAGGTTTTGTGAGCTTGAGGATTTTGCTTCCCCAGGCACGTTGGCCTTGGAGTTTCCCCTTCTCGTTCTAAGTAAAGGAGGGTCCATGGTTATCCCTTAGCTTCGCGATAGTGCTTCTGGAGTATCGTATTACCCACAGCTACTAGATTTATTGCCTCTACGGATTTCTTTACCGTTACTATTTTTCTCAAATTTTTCGTCTTTCTACTCAATTCTTTTCTTCTACTGCGCTAGGCATTTGAGTTTGATTTTCAGCATTACCTCTCGCTCATTTTTTGACCCAACGCATACTGTTTGGACTTCGTCTTCGGAAATAATTCCACTGTGCATTAATAGGTAACCTCTCTTGACTCTCCTAGACTTCTTCTGGTATTCACCCCTGCTTTGTTTTGGTCATTTATCTCTGGACTTTTGACCAACCTCTGCATTTGATTGTTGGCAGGGCATTTTTTGGTTTATCTGAGCCAACCTCAACAGTGTTTAGTTCATTCATAGTTTAGTCCTGCGTGTCATCTTGGACATTTCTCTCGGCATTTTGGGGCTCTTTATTATTTTTACATTTACTGGTGCTTTATTTTGGACTGTCTTCCGGCATCCTTATAACTTGGGCTTTATTTTGCGCTTGGATTATAGTTGGCTTATTCTTCACCGTCCCTTTTGAGACATTCACTCTACGTTTGTTCTATTCTCTCTAGTTCTTTGAGACATTCTACGCACAAATATACATGAAGGACAAATATATTTTTCAAGAAGAGCATTCCAACGGAAGGAGTTTAAGGAATTCCGGTGATGAATTTCTAGACAATTTTTCCGAAGATTACTCTGAGGACGAAGAGTAAGATGCTTCTAGAGCTCAATTTGTTAAACCATCTAGGTGGGGCGGCAGTCTCTGGAAAAGAAAAATTATTTCCAATTTCACCTTAGGAATCTGAAGATAGCTCAGCTGAAGATTTACCGCCTTGTGTAGGCTTCCGTGGGTTGGTGGATGTGAAGATACAGGTCTTCAGGTTTTACTCCGCATTGGTCCATCTTCTTCGGATGAGTTTCGCCGGCATTGTAGTCGAAATTTGGTGTTGAGTTAAAAAAGTGTGCTTTTTGAGCGTGCCGGAAAATATGAGCCCTGCAAAGTATGACTTTCTTCTCAGATTATATTATTAGGTGCTATTTTTGCCATTTACAGGTGACCTCATCTAGATTGTCTTCACGATTCGTCATTAACGAATGAGAAACTGTTTTTCGTCACATAAATTTTATGATAATGTGTTTGTTTTTCTAATTTCTTGCCACCTCAATAATCATGGTGATCATAGAATCATATCTGAGGAGACGCCATCGCTCTTTCCATCAAATTGCCTACCGTGTTGTGGTGTTGCCTACTTACAGGAAAGTGATCTATACACCGGAAATATCATAATTCTGGAACGTGTCTGGTCCCGCATATTCTGGATTATCAATCTTCTGCTGTATATGAAGGCACAGTAAAACCTCCCTATAATTAATTCGCTGGGACAGGGAAAATGACTTCGTTGTACTGAGGTTCGTAAGTAAGGAGGTTATATGCGGGTTGCGTAGTCTCAGGGGCCGCCGAGATTTCGTTTTGCATTCTGACGCAACTCACATTAATTTTGCAAGCTAGTTTCGACTGACATAAAAATGATTACTGTAATGCAGAATACGTGTCAGCATTTGTTTCATTACAATCGGCCCCGGCATTCTCTATATATTCGGCCTCAAACTCAGGGTCGCATAATTTTTGTGCTGAGAATAGGGATGGAAATGACGCGCTTTCTGTAGTGCTATAAACTAAGATTTTTTGTCTGACAAAAATTCAAAAACTTATAAAAGTAGAACCTCACGAAAAACAAAGCTTTGGGAACATTATCTTGGAACCCCCTCGCCCCCCACAACATATGAAGAGTTTGTTTAAAAATTAAAAAAATTGAGTTAGAAATCTCCTGCTAAGACCTAACATCTGGGCATCGCTGCTTTTGTTACGTTCGCTGTTGAGTGATCCGTAAGGGGCTCGACAGCAATGATAACGTCTACGATGCAATGCGAATGACAACTTGCGGCTGTAAATATGTAGTAAATTTCTTCATACGTTTTAACAGAAACTTATTAATAGTGCTGCACATCGAAAAGTTATGAACTGAAGGAAAGAGTATAGGTTTTGCATTCAGGCCATTCATTGGGATCCTACTGACAAGGGGAGTACACGACCGTCGGGTGGCCAATTGAGCTCAAATTCTCAGATTCGGTAGTTCATGATTATTAATTCAATATGCAGAAGCAAGATAACGCACCTCCCGTAAATGATTGAGAAAAATGCATTTTAAAATTGTAAAAAAGCATGTTGCGCCATGTAAGCTCTTTAGAATGCCTCTTCAAAAATCGCGTCGGTGGCCCAGTGGATAAGGCACACAACAGCGAAAGGGAAGGTCCTGAGTTTAATCCCCACTCATGGAAACTTTTTTTACTTCATTATTCCAGGTTTTTATTGTTAAAATTTTCATATATTGTTCTCTAATCATCGTTACTTCAATGAAAAATACTTTTAAGGCAATTGTTTTAAATATTAGTGAGTCGTTAACAGGGTAGGTATAGGATAAAAATCGTTGCGGCTGTGGAAAGAACGCGTACTCGATTAATCGAGGTGCCGCAAATCATTTTGCTTTGCCTGCTTCTACGACATCATCCTGAAACATAACGTAAATAAAGAAGTAACTGGAGTGGTTAGGTAGTGTATTGGCCTTCCACATCCTATTCTCTGGTACGAACTTCAGAGCATTCTGAAATTCCATCCTTGGGTGTAATATGGATAAAACCAATGGTTCAGTACACCATCCGTCAGAGAGGACGTTAAAACATGGTCCCCTTGTCACCGTTCGTTAAGAGCAGCCTAATGCCTCTGCTGGGTTTCTATCCACTCTCCATCCTCTGATCCAAATCCCTAGCTGATCCATTCCCGATTCCAAACGGAAGCATAAGCAGTCTTTAAGGTGGATTTCACCCCCAATTTCTTATTCCAATCCCATTATTTTGTCCCCACCCCTACATATGGCAATTTATAATCGCAATATCCTATTATACCTTTAAATATAACACATAAATATATAACCACCGTTGAAAAGGTTATTTTAGCCGCTGCTCCATTCCCTACCCTGTTAAAGACTCATTAAAAAATAAAACAATTGCCTTGAAAACATTTTTCATTGAAGTAACGATGATTAGAGTACAATATATGAAAATTTAAACAATAAAAACCTTGAAAAATGAAGTAAAAAAAGTTTCCATGAGTGGGGATCTAACTCAGGACCTTCCATTTTGCTGTCGAATGCCTTATCCACTAGGCCACCGATTCGATTTTCAAAGAGGCATTCTAAAGAGCTTACATGGCGCGACATGCTTTTTTAAGATTTTAAAATGAATTTTTCTCAATCATTTACGGGAGGTGCGTCGTCTTGCTTCGGCATATTGAATTAATAATCATGAAGTACCAAATCTGAGAATTTGAGCTTGATTGGCCACCCGATGGTCGTGTACTCCCCTTGTGAGACCTAAATTTTCGACGGAAAAAATCACCCTAACATTGTCACTGTGTAGAGAAACGCCGAACCTTATTCCAATATCGATTGTAATATTACCTATAAATATGGGAAAAAATTATTTCAGGCAACCAAATTTGTTAAAACGAGGTAACTTCCATGTTTGGTCCCACGTGCGGACTTCGTTCTACGGAGGTTTCGTAATTACAGAAATTCGTTACGGGAGGTTTTTTTGCATGCATTGTGTATGGGAATGTCCCGGGACCATGACTTCGTAATAGAGGGGGTTTTCGAAAAAAGGAGATTCGTAATAGGGAGGTTTTACTGTACATGTATTGTATAAATCACAAGTATGCAATATGGTACAAAGAAATAAGGTAAAAAATAAGCCATTAAACGGAAATAAAAAACAGCATACTTTTCTATTATTTCAAAAGCTTGACATCCTACCTTTAAGACTTTTATCTATAAGGTGCTATATATTTTATTTTAACATGGTAGAAATAGAACAAAGCCTAGGGAATCTCTTAGCAGTTTATGAGGAAAATCTGGGGTGAAGATACCCAGGCCACAGATTGAGTTAAGAAAACATAATTGTATCTAGCACCAGAACTGTTTTCATTACTACTGAGAGAACTCACTGTAATAACCACGGATAGTAAATTTTTAAATAGTATAAAAATGTTGTTATCATCTATGGCTAATGTTGAGCACAATAGGTTCCGTACTTTCCATCATTCAAAAAGTATGATGTACTAATCTGATGAAAAGAATATGACCTTGGCTATTTTTTTTTCTGCAGGGAGATTCTGGTGGCCCTCTCATGTGGCCCAGAGGAGATAAATATTATGTCATTGGCGTAGTTTCCTATGGCTTCCGCTGTGCAGAGCCAGGATATCCAGGGGTTTACTCTCGCGTGACAGCATTCCTTGACTGGATTGAATCAGTGATCAAGAACTGATTTCCCTCAGCAAAATTTAAAGAATGTCCTTTCTGTGAAGGGAATTTACATATTTTGCCTATTTTAAAGCACTGAGTGCAAATTTCACAAACAACAGGCACAACAGAATTTGGTAGCACTTGCCAGTGTTGAGTCCCGAGATCAATAACAGACAAGTGTACACAGATGGTGGGACTGAGGGGACCTTTGGTTCTGCTGGCTGCTTCGACAAGCTTTCTTCTCCCCCCCTTGACATAAGGCTCTACACTACCAAGTGACTTAAACCCTTTCAATGCCTTAAAAGTTCAATTTAGGATGTGCCACGACTATTTTCAAGTGGTTTTAGAATTTAAATAACAATTTTTTGCCAAAAAGGTTTACAATTTTCACATTGGACATACTAGTAACTGAATGACAAATAAATGCATTTCGATTGTATTTAAAAGATGAAGAAAATCATACAAATTGTAAGATTAAAAATGCCACTCAATATCATTCAATGGAAGTTTTTGCTCAGGCACTTCAGGCCAATAGATTGGCCCCATGGCAGCAACAGGGTTAAGTTCTGAGATGTCTATAACTGAGAATCATACAGGTTACTTATGCCATCAAAAGGGCAACTTAATCTGTTAAACTTAAGTTCTGTGATTCTGTATTAGTCATCAGGTGCATTAATTTTATCTATTTGTATGACATACTTGAAAGCAAATTGTATGGATTGACAAAGCATGTACAGAGAGTTCTCTCTGAAGCTATTTTTGTAAATTATCACATTTTGTAATTAAAGTTATTTATTAAATACATGGCATGGCAGTGCCGTTTGTTTTCACAAAATATTTGAACAAGGAACTGTTAAACAATTTAGTGCAATTTAGCTAAGTCAGTAATATTTGGAATTACAACAAAGTAGTTGTACAGTAATGAAATTACGAACAAGGAACCAACATCACCACTATGAGCAGTAAAAATCAAGAGTGACTTTCATTAAAAACAGATACTTTCCATTTCCTACAAAAGAAATTCCATAATTTCAGAATGTCCATGAGTGCACACAAAGTGCACATGATAGGCTAAACAACCAAAGCTACTGTTTATACAAATTTTACTAGGATCAAAATGGCTTTGATGCAGATTAAACACCAATTTTTACCTTGGAACATATCACAACATGAATAAACTCTTGGTTACACACTGCTACTAAAATGTATATGACCTAACAATGGGCTAGTGATTAGTTGGAAAGCAAATAAAAAAAATTAACAATACGTACAAAAAATAACACAAGTGGACAGCACTTTCTTTAAAAGCATATGCTAATACACAATATGCTAACTACTTAACTTTAAAGTAAGCTGTGTCATAAGAGTAAAATCAGATCAGTGTTCACTTGCTCTCACAGAAAAACTGATGTCAGCTCCAACTAAAAAAAGTCTATAAAAAAAAGTTTTCAGTTCACACTGCTTTGATGGCCCCTACAGCCAACGGCAAATAAATACTTGTATGGTATAAATTTTTACCCACAAATTATCTCATCCCCCTCCCCCTGAATCAAATCAGGAGAAAATTAAGAGATGAAAGAGCACAATCATTCAAAATACATCCCATGGAGAACCACAACATCCATTTAAATCTCATTCCCAACTCTCTGCTGCATCTCCAGTAGCCTGATTCATATACTGATCCAGTTCCTTATCAAGGTGGGACCGTGTGCTTGCCATGTACTCGTCCAATTGGTGATCCAGCTCTTCCCGCGTCGGTTGATTGGTGTTGGCACCCCTTCCCCGGCTGCGAGCACCCCTCGCACCCCTGCGCAAACCCCTTGCACCACCTCTCTGAGCACCTCGAGCAGAAACCCCACGCCTTGACCTACGATTTCAATGAAATCAAGAAAACTGCTGCAGCAAAAATGACAACAACACTACTCGGAACCTTTCACTGAAGCATTCCCTGATGTGAATAAAGGAAGATTCTCAGATGAAGAATGTGGTGACACCCCAGCACCATAATAAACTGTCTCAAATATTTAGGTCCAGTCAACTTGGACACAAAGTGGAATCAATAATTCCCAATGGCATGACAACTTAAAACTTGTCTCTCGTCGGATTACAATCAAGCATTCCGATGTTGGGATCCTTTTATTTTCTAATCTTCAACTGATAATTTCTTCTTTGACCCTCAGTTTTCCATTGCCGCAAAAGATATTATACGAGCTTATAAGAATGAGAGAAACAAAAATCGCAACTGGTCAGAAAAAGGACTACATTACCGTTCCATGATTTGACGAGCAAAAAATAGACATTTTTCAACTTGTGTTCCACCAAGAAAATGATATTTCATGCAACAAAGTTACCATATTTTTGGCCTAGATGATGACAGACATTAAAAGAAGTACCCTAATTATTATGAAAAATATTAATAACCCAATTATGTCCCTTCAATGTTATTTGTGGTGAAACTGAGAAGTAATCTTAATCGAACAATGTAATCAAGCATTGCAACGTGGCATGA
The DNA here is from genome assembly GCA_963573305.1 of Pyrrhosoma nymphula. Lineage (NCBI taxonomy): Eukaryota > Metazoa > Arthropoda > Insecta > Odonata > Coenagrionidae > Pyrrhosoma > Pyrrhosoma nymphula. Next base: position 52,984,883 of record OY754335.1, read on the forward strand.
TATGTACATCTTCATGCCTTTTTTTGGCCTAACTCTAATTGTGAAATTGTTATCTTGCTGATTTAAATTTTCTACCTAAGAATATTACAGGTGAATATTGCTGCCATGGAGTTTAACAACAGTTAATCATCAAAACATGTTTCCAGAGACTAATCTAAAATTAAATTTGAGCAAATTTCAATGGTAAGTTTTAGAAAATAAGTTAACTGGCATGGTATCACCAAAGAATCATTGCTGTTGGTCTTGAGATCAAATTTTACCAGGACATTGACCATAATAGACACAGGGAGATTTTCCGTGGATTCCTTTGGGGTAAAAAGCAGATCTGATTGACTGGAAAATAGGGCAACTTGCCATATGCCGCCAGGAAAACTGATGAGCATATTTCTCTGGGCACATTACACACAACTCTTCCTTAAGCAACAGCACTTACCAGCTGGAGCGGAAGCCAAGGTATCTGCCATTTACACCAAGGCTGAGATTTGCCATAAGCATGAGTAAAAGAATTAAGTATGAAAAAACTGGAATTTAAAGTTTTTTCTGCCAGTATCAGACAAGTTGTTAACATTTAGGACACCCATTTTTGTCAAACGAACAACACCCACTTATATTCCAGGAGAGCCAGAAGGGTGAATTGTGCCATGGAGTACAGCTGTGTAATAAGTTTGCCTTAGATGAACTCCATGGAAAAACAATAAGAAATTTAAAAATACTAGATGAAGAATATAAGTAGGAAAAAAATGCCGTCAGAGAATTGGACATGAAAAATACGACATGAAAATAAACTACATGATGGTAACATGCTCTCAATCATTATTGTGACTTATGCAATGAAAAAGTTTCAATCTGAAATACTATATGCAATCTGATTCAGAAAAGGAGGGAAAATGCAGTTGTCATGTATTTACTTTAATAGTACCATAAGTAACGATAATGTCCCACTGACAAATCCAATGAGTCAAATTTTTCCTCATAAGAAGTTTGCTGCCATTATGCCTAAGTGGTTTTGTGTTCATGATACATACTCTGACAGGCGAGGTTTTTGTATGCATTTAATGTCACATGACTGAGGTTTTAGAGAGACAAAGTGGGAAGTTGTAAGCATATTCAATACCTGAAAGTAGAACCTCTCCACGAAGCTCGACCTCTGCCAGTAGAAAATCGAGCAGGGCTAGTAACAGCTCCCCGCAGGGTACCAGCTCCTCTTCGTGTTCCTTAAAATGGGAGAATTAAGAATGAAACCAACCAGGGAAACAAAATATTCCGACCTTTTCTGATTCGATCAGAACTCAGGTCAATCAAGGTCACCTACATAAAACTCAACAAGAGGTCAACTTCATAAAGACAATATATCTGTCCTGGAACTATTATTCCAACAAGGCTAACTCTAGGCAGTCAATTAATCACTATGAGTGCTCAAAGCCTGTGATGGTCAAAGCAATGATGGGCAGCGAGGGTTTTAAAAGGTTGGCCCATCCAAAAACATACGTTGATGATACATGGAGCACCAGCACTTGAAATGTAAGAGGGGTGTTGATGAAAGAATTAAGGTTCCTCTTCAATTAAGGCACATTAGATATTTCTGCAAGGTTTTTCTTTCACGACCAGTATGTTTTAAGTACAGTGTGATAAGGCTTTCAAGGCAAAGTCTAATATTTTTTAAGTATATATTTAAAAACTTTAAAGAATCATTATCTTACATTATGTTGCTTGTGTCCATCTATGCTCTACGCTAAAAAGTTGCCAAAAGTAATCTTCCTTACACAACAACAGCAATTTTTCAGAGCTCTGGCTGATTTGGTCAATGGCCTATCGTTAAATCTTCAAAGTGACCAATTATTAACATTGGTATTTGTCTGTTTATTCCGTGCATACTGTATTACCGACGAAAGCTGAATTACAACACAGCCATTTTAAACTTCTTTACTTAGCCTCAAGGTAAGCCTAGGCAATAAGATAGGCATGCGCATTTTCCATTCAGGGATAGCTGAAGGCCTAAATTAAGGATTATCCATAAAACCATTGTTTTTTTAATTTTTCAAGATGACAATATTTCTTTAATAATAGATTAATAATGACTTAACATTTTTCATTTCCTCTTCAGGAGGTATTTTTAGAGTTTTGTCATGGACGGAAACTGAAATGATGGGGGACCTTGTTTGGGTGAAAACATTTTCTCAACCCATCCATTTTATCATTCTTTCAGCATATTATATGAGTATCACGAAGTCACAAGGACAATTGTTTAATAAATACAGCGTTTAATGGCTGGGTTCAAGGTATAGATAAATACCTGGGGGTTACACACATGAGAATATATTTCCAGACAATATAGTTGATGCCACAATTTGCATTTTCTATCAAGAAAAATGTCGGCATAAAACATTACCTGACGGCCACACTTCACACACTGATCCACATGGGCCCTGCATTGCCCTTATTACTGTAAACATTCATGCTGTTTTAAGTAACTGTAATAACAGGCCATACTAATCATGGTACAATTGTAACAATGACCCCTCTCACAAGTCAATACTCAATGAAATACAGTAGAAACTCGAAACTACGAAACTCGAAATTACGAAATTTTGATTTTACGAAGCAAAATCTTCGGTTCCAACCAAAAGGGTATCTAAGTGTATGAAACAGTACGCGATATTACGAAAACTCGTAGTTTTAAAATTACGAACCTCAGATCTTGGTCCCGACGTGAAAAAGTTACTCGTTTATACGAATAGTGATGGATCACAGAAACGTTTTTCGGCACTTCTTTTCAGAGTTAAACATCTAATTAATGATCGTCGCCGAATACATTATGCACAGAATGTATTACCTGAGTGATATCTCAGTTTTCAATGCTACAATAGTAAAGGTGTGGTTTTGCTGGGGCGTCTGCGTCCAGCAGTCGGAAGTCACAGCCGTACTCATCCAACGTGTATAAAATGTGCTCGGTTTCACTGATACGTCTCGGCCGTCAAGTTCAACTGCTGATGCCCAACGTCTACGTCTCAACTGTTTTGAGAGCAGTCGAGACACAGATGCCTAGTCGAGCAGTCCCAATTTTCGGTGATTTTTCTGCTCTCCTCTCTCAGAATTGTATATTACGCGTCCTTTCCAGCTCTTTTTTGTAAAACTACTTGCAACATTGGTCGTCCTCTTTTTCGTCTTCCAACAAAACTAAATCGTCACCATCCATTTCAGCTTAAAATCAACTCACTCTCAGGAAACACAAAGCAATACCAAATTCGTAATTAAACTAAATCCACATTCTCCTACATCGCTCAGCCACGGAAATGGGATGTAGTTGCCTGAATGAAACCACCCGGCCGCGTCGTCTAGACGCAGACCCACGTGGCCGTCCCAGTGAAACCAGGGGCCCGTTTCTCAAAGCTACAAGTCTACAAATTACAAGTCTACAAGCTACAAGTCTATTCACTTGTAACTTGTGAAATTCTGATTGGGTCATTCCATGTCAAATCACCCAGAAATTTTTGAAAATGTAACCCACCGACTCAGATTTTTATGAAATTTTTGTCACTAGCAGCTATCACCAATTTAATGAGCCATGCAAATTATTTCCTCTCTCACTCTCATAGTTTGTCAGATATGAGGGCTCAAAGTTTGGGAAATTAGCTAAGAAGTGCCGGTTGGGGGATTCGACTTTCAGAGTACAGGGCGCAAGGTAAAAATTCATTGCTCAGTAACCATTGAACATATCACTATGAAATTTTTACCTCTTGCATATCAAAGTACCTTAATTCCATAGAAATATTTTCTACCACCCTGGCAGTTCTATGTTGGCCACCATAATGTCATTAGTCATTAGTTAAACAAGTTTTTGAACTCAAAAACATGACTTCATATTTTCACAATTATCACCCAAAGGCAGATTAGTAAACTCATCCAATTTTTTTAATTGGACCTAAATATGTGCTCTAATAGACTGTGAAATAAAAATGGTGGTGTTTTGACTGCCACTGTGAGTATTTCAGGTTTCACTTTTTTTTCTATCTCGGAGAGAGGGATTTTGGACAAATACTGTACACTTACTAAGGATAACTGTAAGGAAATGCCTGTGATCATGTGGAAATATTTGAAATAATGATCAGTAAATGATAGGCCTAACATCTAATTTTATTGAATATGCCTCTTTTTCATGGAAATATTAAAAAAAATTATACTTGGCTTGTGGTAGCCGAGGGGAAAAATGTTTCAGCAACTGTAAAATGATGCACTTCATCTAGCATTTTATATTTTTTATAAATGTTAATTGAAAAAGTTTTAGAACTAATAATTATTTCTCACATTATGCAATATGTGATAATTTATTTAAATTATACACTTAAATTATTTTCATGAATATAATGAAGGATAGTAAACCTTTTGTAGAATTGAAGAGGGAAATTAAATGTAGAATGGGATACAATCCAAGTTCATAACAAAAGGCTCCATGTAAACCTACCTTAACCGGTAGATTACCTTGAAGATACTTATAAATAGTATAACCTACCTTTAAACTGCAGTGAAATGTGTCTGACTTTTCTGGCGTTGCATGAAGTCAGCTTCATTTTCACTCAAGTAGTACATCCCTCCAGAACACTTGGAGATAGGAGGACTGACAGAGTAAATGTTACTATGCAAGTATAGTTATGTAGCAGATGTCTCCATTATCCCCATACTTTAGTGATAGCTGAGTATAAATATCTCCTTCACTGAGAGGGAGATAATGGTGATGTTATAGGCTACATTGTATTTTCCTTTACCTGGGATATGTTTCATGCATTGAATCATATGAAAAAATAAAGAATGTTACACAATCCCACCCATTCTACTTCACCTGTCAAGGTTATACTGGCTCCCCAATGAATAAGAATATCAAGTAAATTGTACCTATCACCATTTTACCTAGAAGTGACTTATAGGTTACAATGTAATTTCCCTTACCTGGGACATGTTACATACATTTAAGCATATGGAAAACTTGAGAAGGTAACACAACCCACCCATTCCACATCACATATCTGTGTTATACTACATCCCCAAGTAATAAGAGAAAGAGAGAAAACTTACTACATTGTACCTATCAACTTCCATGTTGAAAAAAAATTAAATTGTATCACTGTGAGGACATTATAAATCACAAAAGGCTCTAGGGAAGGCCTTTTAGTCTTCTGCCATCACTTCTTGGGAGAAGGTGTGCTCCATGTGTATCCAAGTTAGTGTTGTGTGTGTGTGAATAGTGGAATTTTATTAGAAAATATTCGTTTGCTGAGTGTTGGACCAAACTTCTCATTGTGGACTTCAATTAAGGAAAAAGAATAGTGTTTTCAGAATGTTCCTAACTGAGAAAATTGTTGAATTGTGCAGCATTGGAAAAGAAACAGGATCTGACTGCCACAAAAAAAGCTACACACCAGTGGTGAGACTGAACAAAATTGAGACTGTGAGTATGCCTGAAAAACAACTTTTATCCCTCAGAAGTGGGGTAAGGTGTGAAGTCATATTTAATGTTTGCGAACATCACAAAATTTACTACCTGAAAAAGTACGAAACTTATCAAATATACTGTCTTGATCCATTTAAGAACCACAAGAAGAAAATACAAAAATCAGTGAGAAATGTAAGTCTTGAATTTGCAGAAAAGGCTTGTAAAATCCCTGCACTCCAAAAATTAGTTCCAGGAATGAAAATCTGCCAGCCATGTAGAGAGAAAGTTCAGAACCACCCCAAATTTGGAAATGAGCTTTCTGATTTAGAAGCAGTGGATAGTGACAGTGATAGGAGTGTTTCAAGCTATGAAACAGCAATATCCAAAGAAGAAACAACCAAGCAACTTAAAAGGACACTACAAGAGATGGGGGAGTCACCGTTGAAATTCCATGGTATTCCATCTACTAGAAGATTAACCTATGCCAAAAGAAAAGTAGAGTCAGCCTGCTCGAATTTGAAAAGCAAGGTTAATAGAGTTCTTGATAAAGAGTCATCTCCTGAGAAAAATGACCAAAAACTGCCAAAGGAATTACAGCAGAAAATCCATGATATGGATGTGTTTGTAGACTTAGTGAAAGAAAAAATCACTGTTGCAAACACACACCGAGAAAAGGTACAACTGTTAACATTGGTGCCTACATCATGGAGCAGGAAGAAAGTAATGGAGGAGTTCCACGTCAGTGAATACACTGCCCGCCAGGCAAGAGAACTTTTCAGAGAGAAAGGAATATTAGCTGTACCTGAATTGAGAAAAGGAAAGGCAATCACTGATGAAACAGTAGAATTAGTGAGGACTTTCTATGAAAGTGATGAATACTCCAGAATTATGCCAGGAAAAAAAGATGCAATCAGTGTCTCTAAAAATGTACACGTTCAGAAGAGATTATTACTAGCTAACTTGAAAGAACTGTATTCAGCTTTTAAATTTGACTTTCCCAGGAGTAAAATTGGGTTTTCAAAATTCTGCACACTGCGTCCAAAGTGGTGTGTACTAGCAGGATCTCCTGGAACCCATTCTGTGTGTGTTTGCACAATACATGAAAATGTCAACCTACTTCTTCATGCCTGTAATATAGAGGAATCGTGCCAGAACCTGGTTAGTTACTTAGTGTGTTCTACTGAAAATAGAGACTGTATGCTGCGACACTGCTCTCAGTGTCCATCACATGAAAATTTGAAAAGATTTCTGCTGAAAATGTTTGATGAATGTGAACCTGGAGAGGAAGTGTCATACAGTCAGTGGGTTTCTAGTGACAGATCACAACTGGTGAACTTCACTGTAACATTTGATGGGTATATATCAACTTTAATTGAAAGTCTGGAAAAACTGGTACCCCATTCATTTATTGCAAAAGCACAGGCAAACTATCTGAAGCAAATGAAGGAAAATCTTGGTCCTCATGAAGCAATTGTTCTCCTTGACTTCAGTGAAAATTACTCATATGTTATCCAAAATGAGGCACAAGGGTATCACTGGACAAACGATAGTTGTACCCTGCACCGTTGTAATTTACACTCAAGACTACCAAATGAAACAGCAAATTGTTTCAAGCTTATGCATATTGTCAGATGATTTGGAGCATGATGTAGCTTTTGTATATGAATGCCAAAGGATAATATCTCAGTTCATTAAAGAAAAATTTCCGTCAGTAAAAAAAGTGAACTATTTTAGTGATGGCTGTGCTGGACAGTATAAAAACTGCAAAAATTTTCTCAACCTTTGTAAACACAACCAGGACTTCTCCTTAATGGCTTCATGGACATGTTTTGCTACAAGCCATGGAAAATCCCCATATGATGGCATTGGTGGCACAGTTAAACGTTTGGTGGCCCGAGAGAGTCTCCAGAGATGTTCAGGAGACATCTTAAACTCTGTGGAGAAAATAATGGAGTTCTGCATGTCTAGAATTGAAAACATTAAATTCTGGCTTTTAAAGAAGGAAGCTATTTCAGAAACTCGTCAACAGCTACAACACAGATTCCTCAAGGCAAAAACTATACCTGGCACACGTGGCTTTCACCATTTCACCCCTATGTCTAAAAATTCTTTAGGAGCAAAGAGGGTCAGCTCAGATGAAAACTTCTGCATTACATTCCACTTCACCAATGACAAACCACCAACTGCAGTTATGTTGTCACAAATCTTAACTAACTCATACATTGCATGTGCATATGATGATCATTGGTTTTTTGGATTAGTGATGTCTAAGCATGAGGAGGAAGGTGATGTGAAAGTCAAATTCATGCACCCCTTTGGCCCAGCAAGATCATTTCACTGGCCTCCACAGGAGAAAGAAGACATCTGTTATGTACCTGTAAGTAGTGTCATTTGTTCTGTCAACCCTCCCATCACCACGGCTTCTGGAAGGATGTACTACTTTAGTGAAAATGAGGCAAACTTTGTGCAATGCCAGTACAGCCGGACACATTTCACTGCAGTTTAAAGGTAGGTTATACAATTTAAGTGTATAATTTAAATAAATTATCAAATATTGCATAATGTGAGAAATAATTATTAGTTCTAAAACTTTTTCAATTAACATTTGTAAAAAATATAAAATGCTAGATGAAGTGCAGCATTTCACAGTTGCTGAAACATTTTTCCCCTCGGCTACCACAAGCCAAGTATAATTTTTTTTAATATTTCCATGAAAAAGAGGCATATTCAATAAAATTAGATGTTAGGCCTATCATTTACTGATCATTATTTCAAATATTTTCACATGATCACAGGCATTTCCTTACAGTTATCCTTAGTAAGTGTACAGTATTTGTCCAAAATCCCTCTCTCCGAGATAGAAAAAAAAGTGAAACCTGAAATACTCACAGTGGCAGTCAAAACACCACCATTTTTATTTCACAGTCTATTAGAGCACATATTTAGGTCCAATTAAAAAAATTGGATGAGTTTACTACTCTGCCTTTGGGTGATAATTGTGAAAATATGAAGTCATGTTTTTGAGTTCAAAAACTTGTTTAACTAATGACTAATGACATTATGGTGGCCAACATAGAACTGCCAGGGTGGTAGAAAATATTTCTATGGAATTAAGGTACTTTGATATGCAAGAGGTAAAAATTTCATAGTGATATGTTCAATGGTTACTGAGCAATGAATTTTTACCTTGTGCCCTGTACTCTGAAAGTCGAATCCCCCAACCGGCACTTCTTAGCTAATTTCCCAAACTTTGAGCCCTCATATCTGACAAACTATGAGAGTGAGAGAGGAAATAATTTGCATGGCTCATTAAATTGGTGATAGCTGCTAGTGACAAAAATTTCATAAAAATCCGAGTCGGTGGGTTACATGGGCTGGGTGAACTGACATGGAATGACCCGTTTTTCAAACGTACAAGTCTACTAATTACAAGTTACAAGTCCATTTCACAAGTTACAAGTGTTTACTCACAAGTGTTTTCATGGTTACGACACATTCTGTTTCTCAAACAGACTTGTGAATAATAAGTCCTTGTAAGGAAATTTCTACAAGTCCTCCGAGGCAAGTAAATCGCAGTAAATCGGAAACAATAACTGGGAAAACAAATGAAAAGCAACTAGCGATCTCTTTTTCTCAACTGTTATGAAGGCGATAGCGACGAACAAGGTATCAGTAGATAGGAGTTTTTGGCCGAAAAGAGACTACACATGCTGACTGACCTAATATGTTTAGAATTTGAAAATACACGGATACTTCAGTGAATAGGATGGGCTTCGATTGGTCGTGGGTCTTCCTCAAGGACGTAAACAATGAACGGATTATTACTTTTTAATAAGCAACGATGTACTCACTTAAAATTTCCCAGGAGCCACGCTCGAGTAATGACATGTCATCCGAAAGTATGCAATTCCACGCCATGAATGAAAAGTTAAATTCCTTCAATTAAAAAAAACATGAGGTGGGAAAAGAAATAGTGTTATCATTACGTGATATTTTTTGTGCTGGAATATCTTCTTCTCCCCCACGATACAGGCTTTGCTTCAATATAATATGTTGCTCCGCAAAAAGGCCATAGCAAAATTGTTTTACATTTCCTCGGCAACAATTACCATCTCCTTTTTACCTATATCATGTTCACTATTGAACAAGAAATAGAGTTACAGAAGTCATTACTCGAACACGGCTACTGGGAAATTTTAAGTGAGTAAATCGTTGCTAATTAAAAAAATAATAATCCGTTCATTGTTTACAGCCTTAAGAAAGACCCACGACCAATCGAAGCCCATCAATATTCACTGAAGTATCCGTGTATTTTCAAATTCTAAACATATAAGGTATGTCAGCATGTGAAGCCCCTTTTTGGCCAAACAAGAGTCCCGAAAATAGCTTCGAAAGTCTCCCTAGGAAGTTGATTGAAAATCTAGCAAACAGGCTGAAAATTTTAAAAATTTGTTGCTACTGCCGTAAATGTATGGGAGTGGGCAATTTACAGTAATTCCGTAAAATATTCTAGAGAAAAAAAGTGCCGCCACCTGGGACCGAACCCCAACCACCATATGAGAATGACGAGCTCAGCGCCTCAATCCACTGGGCTACTATGTCTGTTGAGCGAAGTGTACACTTGCAAAGGATTTATACGGAGGAAGAATCTTAAATAATGTTTTTCTCTCGAACCCGTGCCCCCGTGTGGAAGAAAGGCTTCACACTTTTCCCGCATTCTCTCTATAGTTTCAGAAAATAATTGCCTTGTTTGGATCCCGAACATCAGTTACGCGATGTCTCCTTGTTAGAGGGGCCATGGGGGGCCGGCAGAGTCAGCATGGGGCATCGCATCCTGACTAGTGATGAGTTGAGTGGGACCTTGAAGAGCGGGGAGGGGGTGACACAGAGACTTGAGGGGAAAGATGACCAGTATGGGAGAGAAGGGAAGCGTTTGATAGGTTCGCCGGAAGTGAGAAAGGTGATGGAGAATAGTAACCCGTGGTTTTGGAGCTACAGAGATGGAAAGCAGGGTGAATTTTCCTGGTGGGGATTGCCAGGTGGGGGAGCAACACAATGGGAATGTGCGGGCATTTCTATTTCGCATTTCCTTTATTTCCGATCCATTCGAGCAGTCTTATGAAAGGGAATCAGTGAATAAGAATTGAAGAAGAAATACGACATACGAATGAATGTATATTATAAAAAATACTTCAGCTCTTCTGTCAAGAGAATGACTCATTAAACAAAAATAAGTTATTTATTTTTGCACTTTGCTTCGCTCCATCGTCGCTCCCACCATGGCCTCTCATTTGGATAAATGCAAACTGAACTGGGAGTTGATGTCATTAGCAATTTGGAATCGATGTAATGTATCCCGAGTTAGAAAATTTTCATTCTTATTACGAGAAATCAGGACTTGGTCATTTTTGTTACAAGCCTCAAGTTCGTTTCTTTACAAGATTGTGATCTATCGATTTAAATTGCTGGGGGTTACAGCCAATAAACTGCCAACTTGTGATAAGTAATGCCTCAATGCCCCTACCCTAAGATCCTAGCCAATCCAGTGTCCTGCTTCCGCACTGGTAGATAACTCCCACCCCCGATGTCCTCCCGAGGGGGGGGGGTAGATGCAAGTGCTTCCAATTGGGTTATGATGCTGACAAGGTTTTATGCTCCCTCTCCGACTCTCTGACAGCGTGACTTTCGGCATCTCAAAGGATGGTTCCACTTATCCTCTTCTTGTTTATATCTTTAATAAGGATTAAGTTACAAAACCCTTATTTAATTCTCAATCAATCTGCAGGAATGCAGCTGAGCTCTCGTTTAGGATATTTTTTCTATCACTGAGTTGAAGCGAAAGGGGAGAAAGGTACCTACACAATTTTACGATACAAATATGTATGGGTGCTTGAGCGTTTTTTCCCTTTGATTATGCATGCCCCAGGTGCTACTCATACTTAAGAATTAATGTGCGTAAAAGTAATTGGTCATACGAACCAAGTGAACTCTTATTTTCTCTGGTTTTGTTGGCTGTTGGCAACGGAAGAAGGGAAGGGTTTGAAGTCTTGTCCTTGTTTGAAGTCTACATCAAAACGCACAATTGGGGCGGGAAATTAAACCTGAATCTTTCGATCATAGCTATTGCAAGCCGGAATAATTTGCCGTGGAGCAAGGCAATCAGTCTGAAATAGTGCGAAAAAAAGCTTCCTTGGGTTATATTCACGACTGAATCTACAGCTCGAACAATATAGCACCATCTCCGATACATGTCATAGTTTTCTAGCACACACGTGCAGCAAACGAATGCTGTACCAGGAATATTCATCATGGATTAATGCTTGGGAAAACCGGTAGCAAAAACTGCCAGGGATCATGAGAGGAAAATGCTGGTTGTAGCAATTAGTCTCTAGCGGACGAGTATATCCGTTCACGACTAATTTACATTTTTTTACTCGTTGGCAACTCTGTGGACTCGTGGATACAAAGCCAAACGTATTTTTTGTCCGATTGGTTCCATATTTTATGTGCTACGATGCCTACGCTTCAAAGTCGTCCTTAAGGTCTGGGGCCCGTTTCTCAAAGCTACAAGTCCACAAGTTACAAGTCTACAAGTGAAAATGGCGGGCATCTAGTCCATATTTAGCTATTATTTAAAGCTTTCAATATATTTCATGAGTTTCTCCAGCCATCTTTTATAACCAAGAGTCAGTGCTATGTTGCCGGGTGTCTATAAATGCATGAACACAAGATAGACGGAATTTTTAGTTCACAGTTTACCTTAAAATATCTCAAGCGAGGACGAAGCGTCTGCAAAACTTGATCATCATGAGGAAAAGTCGTTTATTCCATCGCATGAAGGGAAAGATGAACTCGAAATGAAGGTTATTCACAATTCTAGCATGTCAAGACATCATCTTGTGCAGTGTTTATCTTTCATAGATACGAATAAATAGTGGAATAGCGTTTTATCGTCAGACAAGCAAAGACTATTTCATCCATTTTGAATGTTCAGTATTAATACCCAAAGGGAACATCTATATTAAAAGAAGTCAGTTGGTGTAGTGGTAGCGTGCAGGAATCACGATACGAAGGATACGAGGTCGATCCCCGCTGACGTAATTTTTTTCTCTTTCATTTTGATGGGCTAAGGAGATATTTTACCACCGATTTATGTAACTTCGTACTAGGACTTATGCACAATTTATTTTTAATTTCACTTGTCCTTGAACCCCAAGTTATACCAAGGGTATCGGACACATGCCTACGGCGTATTAGGAAAAACCACAGCACATTAGCGTAGCATTTGCGAGATGTCACATAAAAATGTCGACTTTAATTACGTATGGAGTTTCCTATTGAACTTTCGCGACTTAGTATTTCATAGCGATTTATCATTTTAGTGTGGGAACTTATGCTCTGCATTTTTACCTCTCAATGTATAAACATAATGACGTGACATGAAAAGTAGGTATATGTTGATAATTAGTAATAAATAATACTAGCAAACTAGCGCTTAACTTTCGCATTTTCAACCATTCCCACATCCCAAAATAATTTCTTCTTTAGCAAATGAGATCATTTATAAATTGCACGATTAAAAGCAACATTCATGTCTCAGTTGGAAATAAATCTTTCTTCTTCGTTGTTTATTCACAAAGTCTCTGTGGTTCTTCATTTTCTACTAAGGTTAATGCTTCAAAGATAATGCATACGTTCAGAAAAGAATGATAAAAATAATTCATTTAGACTGTTTTGCAGGTAGTGAAAATCCATACATTTCCATTTATGAATTTAAGTGCCCACGAGATAAAGACTGCAGGAAGTTTTTTTCCCTGTTTGGCAGGTAGATTCTCCCACTGAAAGCAAAAAGTAAAATGCCATGAAATGAAATTTTTGAAGCAACTCACCCCTAGCAAAAGGCCGGCGAAAACCTTGCCTGGAATTTTGTGGTGATATTCCAATTCCACTGTCGTTATTTCTGTTCAGTGATGCCAAGCTCTGGGTTCGGCCTGAAAGCATTCACAAACGTTAAACTCTTTCCAAACAGAGAAAATGGGGCTATGACTAGGTGAACTGCACCTATCACCAACCCATTTTCAAATCACTAAAATTTACAGCACAAACAAAATCTCACAAAGTCAACAATCCATTTCTCTAACATTCTAAATAACAGTGGCATACTCTATCAACAAATTCACAATGAATGCTAGGAAAACTATAATTATTTACAGAATAATAGCAGTTGAAAGTCATCAAGAGACATTATTTGATACTACTACTTACAATTAGCATACAAAGATCATTAACTTAAGAAATAAGAACTTTAATGGATCCCCAATGACCTATTATTAAAATAGCAAATAGTAATTTTTACTGCAGGATAGCTCTTTAAAACAATCTTAATGGCTAGGAAATAAAACTAGTGGCTGCTTAAATTGAACTCACTGAGATTCCCTCGACGATTCATGATGCCTTGGGACCCTCTGCCACGCGCCAGTCCCCTACCCGCCAAACCCCTAGCTGCAGCCCTGGCCCTCAGTCCACGCCTACCACGTCCAGTGCCCGTGCCTCGCAAACTGCCCAGTGTCAGCCTATCCTTTATGCTTGGAGCGAATGGCTGCCCAAGCCTCTGACGCACACTCCTCTGCAGAAATAATATAGCAGACAAAGCCATTACAGATAATGCACCTAACATTTGAAATGCAAAGTACATACATGAACAAAACTTCCCCAGAACAAAACATCCCCAGAACAAAACATCCACATTTACATGAAGCAATGATATTAACCCTTTCACTCCTAGCAGTGCAGTGATTCCAGGTAGGGGTTCTAAGACCATCAAGGCCATTTTCATGTCATTTCATTTTTTGTTATTCAATTAGTCACAAACCAGCACAATATTTATTCTGACTTCAATTCCCAAATAACAGTTATACAGATACCCCTTGCCAACCATGGGGGTTAGGTTCCTGAAAAACACCACAGTTGAGATCCCATTACATATTAGGGAAATTGGGGATTTCATGTTCTCTAGCTACAATGAAACCTCACCAAATCAGACAGTTTTTCAATCGACAGAATGGCAGACCACACATCGACAGAAGTGCCTAAAATTATTATTTATTTTTGAAATTATTATTCATTCATAGCCCATTATTGAACACAATCATATTTTGACTTGGAGATGCAAATTTACAGGTTAATTTCTAGTTTCCCATGACTTTTCCACACCCATAGCAACCCTGAAGCTAATAATTGACAATGGATAACCACCAATAAAAATTAACCACTGATTAGTAGAAACAACCAATGAATTGTGGATCTAGGAATATTGGTTGAAAATACCCACTAATTGTGCAGCAATTTTCACCATGGAGAATTTAAGCAGAATATGCAAATACTAATTTTTTTAAACACCAACCTTTTTCAATTTCAAAGCTGCAACCACAGCAGGACGTCTCTCCATCTGAGCAGCTAGTCTCCTATTCCGTGCAGATGCAGGCAGAATGGAATCTGTGCGACTCCTTAAGCCCCTCAGTGGAGACTCAATGCTTCTGGAGCTAATGCTCAGGAGGCTCTCGTCTTCTTCTTCATAACCGTATGCTCCAGATAAGGAATCAAGGGCACGACGGCCCATTCCTGGCTGCCTTCTTCGCAAAGCATTGTACTGCTGTTGACGATACTGCTGAGGACTTATGTGCGGCTGGCGGCGAATGATATTTGACTGCACAGACGAGGGCCTTAAATGTTGCAAGTGGGCTGTGGACATGTCCCTTGTCGATGTTAAGCTTGGCATAGTGGCAGGGACTGACATAGCAGTGCCTCCAGATGTTGAGGCTACTGAAGGCTGGCGCAGGTAAGTGAATCTGTGTGCCACAATGTCAAGAATAGGCAGCACCCAGAGGTCATTGGATCCATAGCACCAAGCCACGCCATATTTTGAATTCCATCAGGTCCGAGGATTTTGAGAATCATATCAAGACAATGCATCTCAAATTATATTCACTGTTTATCACTTTGGTTTCTCACCAAATGAGAAGTGATTTCCTCACTCTGGTGGAACCCATCATTATAAAGGGGTACACTGCTTGGTGCACCAGCATGCATTATTAAGATGCATTGATTTGTTATAGTAAAAACATGTAAAATTGCATGGAAATTTAAATATATTAGTGGAACTATGACCTGTGGTCATTTTTCATGAGGCAGCCAGCCTGATTTGATTTAAGCGCTCCAAGCAATAAAGAGCTCTTTCAAGCCACGTGTCATCAATTCTTATTGCCTTTTCAAGAGTCACTCAATTTACCAAGGGGTAATAATATATTATTGGGCAAATGATTGCTAGGTGCATATTGGCATGGCTTTTTATAATTTTCAATTGAGTCAATCATATTGACATTGTCTTAGAGGGCCATCAGTTTTATCAATGGTGTGCTACATTCACTTTAATGTGTGCCCAAGAAATAAGGCCTAAAAAAATTTCATCCCCATGTATCTGCTTATGTAGCAGACGGACATGAGATGTCTATTTTTAAAGAGACATAAGTTATAAGTCCTGATCTTTCAAAGTAACATTTGATCCCATAAATTGCCTCTGCATTGTTGGATGTCATCCAATATCTTGCTCTGACAATTTTTTTCAAGATCAGACTTTTGGATATAGGCTCTTTTATTGAAACATTTAGTTCAATAAATTGTCTTAGCATTGTTGGATTTTATCCAATACTTTGCTCTGACAATTAAGTTCAAGATTAGGCCTTAATGACCAAATGAGGCCTAAGTCAAGGGCATAGTAGCAAGTATGTAGATATGGTTGGCTGGCCTTAACACTCCTATGGATGGGAAAAAGAAGTTGCATGCCCACGAGGAGTTGATCAGCCACATGTAGCTAACCCTACGAACAATTCACAATAATCTTCCTTGGTAACCCTGTAACTAAATAAGACTTCTCTAGGAACCTATAAGCCTCTGCATCATTGGCTGTATTTCATACATCATAGCATCAAGTACTTTAACACAATGTTGATCACCTTGAGACAGTACTATCAGTAACCCAATTCTCATATCATACAACAGAAAATAATCATCTAGATAACTTGAACTGAATTCAAAGATATGTTAACTGTAAGTACTAATTCTAAGACTTATTAGTAATAGCTCTCCATTCCACTCTCCTTGATTGGGAACAATTTCAATTATAAATCATAACCAATAATTCAATCGTGTGTTTCTCTACAGAGAAACTGTGAGGCGGTTCTGTGAATACTATGCAAATGCCTACCTACCAATGCACTAATATGGCCACTGCATCGTCTTTAAATAATTTTTCGGGTGACAAAATTAATTCCAAGAATCAAGTCTATTTTGCTTACAGCAAATCATTAAATATTCCACTATGTATGTTTCCTCTCTAAAAAAGTCAGAAGTGTCACTGTTATTCGCTGGTGTTTGACTTATGATCAGGTGCAGATTTCTGTGAGACAAATATGGAGTTGAGATTTTCTATTCAGGTCTTCGAGTGACCATGAAAGTCAATAGAGGAGACTGTACACCAAATGGGAAGAAATAGCAAACAAAAGATACTCGAATCCAAAAAAGTGAAATTAGAGACCACTAATCACAGGTAAATAAGATAAACAACTAAATTCGTTACTCCTCCAGCCAAAGATGTGGACAGCACCCGTATGAAAATTAGTTCATTATCGTAAAAATGAGGCATTGGGAGTTCAGTTAATCTTATTTCTTACCCTAAATGTTCGTCACTGCTCACACAGAAAAAAATTAATTATCTTCAACATGGGGGTAAAACATCCATTTCTCTTTCCCAAGCTCATTGGTTGGATTGGTCATCTTTGGTTGGATCTGAGGGACAATACTATCCAAGACTCGCTCAATAGGCAAATGAAATTGTGAAAAACACAGAACTTCAACAGGAAAGACGGTTACACTCTCTTGAACACTTGGTAGAGGTTATTGAAAAACCCTGGAATAAACCTATCGCCTGTCAAATTGATCCACCAATCGGGAGATAGGACTGACTCGACAGCCCCATATCTAACATGGACCAAAATTAGATTCAATACTTCTGACCCGAAGATGCCAGAAGGATGGCTGGAGGAAACTATAGTCGTCAATAATAGACAACTCAACATGGGGGAAATCCGGGAAGCCAAGCAGCATAACTCTCTATCTTTGACCGACTACTCATCAACTCCACATGAACTTCTTGAGTGCTTCATAATAAATTGCAGAGAACCTAAGGGGATGTTGAGGGACAGTGAAGCTGTGAATAAAAACATTTAAAAAGTACATTCCACAAATAGTGGATTACATACTATAAACTGAAGCAAAATCCCAACAATTTAACACATTCAATGCGGGTCGCGAATTTAAGGGAGACACTAGACATGGAACCCATTTTTTAAATGCCTAAAGTTGAAGGACCACGTTTATTGACGTGGTCCC
This sequence comes from Pyrrhosoma nymphula, assembly GCA_963573305.1. Taxonomy (NCBI): domain Eukaryota; kingdom Metazoa; phylum Arthropoda; class Insecta; order Odonata; family Coenagrionidae; genus Pyrrhosoma; species Pyrrhosoma nymphula. The sequence continues at coordinate 53,002,758 of OY754335.1, forward strand.
GCCGTTTGGCAGAGACGGGACCACGTCAATAGACGTGCTCCTCGCTGTGTTAAGACAAAGAGGTGGTGGAAGAGTTGAGCTAAAGCTAAAGGCCATATTTCTTCAACATAGCACCATTCAAGTAAGCTCATGGTCATGACAAAAAGTCACTTGAAGAAATATTAAGCATTTCATATTGTTAAGAACTAGAATATTATACCTCTTTCCCAAGTATAACATTCAAAGATAAAATAGGGGAAAACACTTGACTTATCCCTTGAAACCCTTATCAGGAAAAACTTATGAACCCTAAAATTCATAGGAATCATCCCATATCATTTTCTTTATTTGGATGTGATGAAAGGATGCAACAAATAAAAAACCCAACACTTTTCATGCTGACTATATGTATGATGTCTTTCAATGACAATTGGTTTCTGTAAGGTGCACATTTCATCTTTTTCAAATTAAAATTACTACCAGACTACCCTAGAGTTTCTAAAAATTAGTTAAATCTTACTGAGATAAACTCGTTAGGTTATAAGTAGAAAAAGCAGATAATGTAAGTATATCTATGATAACTAACAGAAAAAATGTAACTGACAATTTGGTTGTGAGCCTGTTATTAAATTAATGGAAATTACGGCTGTAAATTGAAATTTAGCACTGCGAAGTAAAATACTGTTTCAAAAGAGTAAAAAAATTCATACATCAGAATGAAATAGCAAAACTTAAAAAAAATTTCCTTGTCTAAAAAATTGGAAAGTTGAATTTGGTAATGTCACAAGGCAGCAGAAAGTCTAGATGTTCATATTATTAACAATCCAGCTGCCAGAGCTTGTAAACATGCACAAGAGGTTAATAACTTCATAAGACTTTTAAGGATTGGCTCAAAAAAGCAATTTATAGTCGAGGACAAGGTCAATTCTAAAAAATAATGCAATTTTAAAATTAGATATAGGTTTAAAAAATTACTAAAACAAGGAAAAATATATAACACTTCTGACTTTACAGTAAAAAAGGCAAACTCATATGGGTAAAGGTGAGTTAGGGTCCAGTCTGGAAGAATTTTTTTGTGAGAAACATAGAAAAGTGAAGGGTATCAGAGAAATGTGAAAGGAAAGTGAAAGGATTGCGCATTTAATAAATGTAAGAAAGAAAGTCGTGAGATTCTTAGTTTTTGAGAAAATAAATGTTGAAAATGACAAAATTCGCGTATTTTTGGTGATATTTTGACGCCATATTGCGAGATTTTCTGAAGTCCCGGTAGAGGGATACGGACTTATTTCATGTCTGAAAGATGGCATACACAACAACGTTGCGGGTCTGTGGAGTGGAACAGGGGTGCTAGGGTGGGACGGTACGCGGCCACGAAAAGGCCATTTCCGAACGGAAAGATAGGTTATTTGGCGGATAGTTACGTTTTATTTTCACGAATACCCTTTTGAACCGTTGGTGATTACACAACCCACCCCAATGGTGATTCCTTTGCGTAAAATTATGGCGAGAGGCGAGTTGGTGATGAATGTTCCGTATGGAGGGAGTGGAATGAGGTACCTTCACAGATTATAGGGTAGCTCCGAGAGGATACCCGTCCCTCTTGAGTGTAATAAAGCCATCGAAATGCGGGAATAGTTTTAAGTTGAAGGCGGGAAAAATATTGGGTAATGGATATAGAAAATGAAGACACTACTCGACCACTGCACCGTCTGGGGGAACTAGGAGGAAAACATCAGTATTTCCAACATGGCGTCAAGAAATTGATTCACATCACAGGTTTGAGTGAATAGTTTACGAAAGAAAAAGGATTTATGAAGCAAATGAAAGGTTAGTATAAATGCACATATGTAGCGTAGCAATATAAGTGAAATAGGTGGTATAAGGTGATCGGGAAGCAGGTGAAATTAATTTTCTCCCAGACTGGACACTAACTCACCTTTACACTCTTATGCAATAAATTGAACTCATATAGAAGTGCATATAGAAAATGTAGAACTTGAATATTTAGAGTGATGCAGTAGTGTCTGAATGCCAACAAGGTGGCATGCATTTTCTATGTAAATGCATCACCATAGAAATGGCCACATCAAAAATACTTCAGGGAAAAAGTAAATTCACCTCTCACAAGAGATTTTATTAAAATCTTGGAGGATGCAATTCTTTCTGAGAGAAAACAGGTCTTTTATGAAAATTCTAGTTCACTAAACAGGATGAATTTTGAACACAGACATTTAATTTAAGGCATCCGGCTTAAAATTGCAGTTTCTTGGCAGAGGGCATTAATTATTTAAAAATTTGAATGCATATCAGCCTAGATGTTCCATTTAATAGAATAACGTGGATTATAATGACAATAGTTCTTGACGGAAGGACTACTTAAGATGCTTGTGCGTGGGGTCCATGTCAACAAATGTACATATTTCGACATGAGATATATACGACTTGCCGATAGCTAAGTAATAAGGTTCACTATCACAGCATTGGTTCAGAGAAAACTCCATTGAATGTTAAATACTTGCGATTGCAGGCATTATTTACACAAATAACTTTAAAAATGTAATGCCAAAATCTTATTACAGCAGAAGACTCATGTTAGCATTGACCGATCCACCATAATATTACTGTGCCATTACATAGAATATGTGGAATATATTGCTTTGAGCATATAAGTTACATTTTATTGCTTAAAATACATAAAAAGTATTATATTTAAAATTTTACCTATTTAAGAGGTAAAATAATCATATTATATGAGGGAAGGAATATTTCATCGAAGCTACAACGCTAGCTTGCTTCTCATTGACTGCTGAAATTCCAAATTACCGTTCTGAACATTTATCATGTACCAGAATAGGTGGGCAAAGACAACATTATCTGAATCACTAGTTTTCCCGAGCTATTTACTGCCCGCCTCAAATCCGAATACAGACTTGGGCTAAAATGAGCTGTGGAATATCGACCCCAGATTCGGAATAGCAGTCTAAAAACCGCCTTGGTTATTGCACATGAAGTATGCAACCCAAGACTACCAAGGACCCCGTACAATGAGGCCCACATTGAAATGTTTAAACTTAAGCCCACTGCCGAGCCACTGTAGGAACAGAACAGTCAAGTACATGAATCTACGCAATAAGTCATGCAAATGGTAGAAGTTTGAATCGAGTCAAAATTTCAATAGTAATACTAAGAGCTAAAAGTGAGTTTTTGTTTCGCCGGCTAAATTTTTTTTGTAAAAAACCCGCTTATTAGGAATGCAAAATTTTACCCATGCTAAAATATACAGAACACACTACTACTAAAAAGAAAAGTCGTCATCTAATCTGAAATAAACTGATGCCTCCTCAAATCTATAACACAAACGTCGATTTCATTAGAAAACTCGTATCACTTGTCAACCATTATCTTGCATGCACCACAAGATCCCACTCGATGTCTGAGTACAACACAGCCATTAACGTATGGGTTCATGGCCCACATTTTTGTGTAAAAAGGCTCGAAAGACGAGCTGCCGTGCTTCGACTTCATATCACGCACGTAAGTATGAGTGACTCATTCCACTTCATATTTTCCCCTTGGAATTCAGCTTTTGTCACATTTTCATGGTGGGAAATACTGATGGCCCTTAAAATGTTCAACGCACGTGACTTCCATGCTTATTGTAGGCGTGAATGGTTTCGTTTTTCAAATGGTGAATCCTCAAAAATAAAATCTCACCGTTCATTCAATGACATCATTGTGGTGCTCTTGAGAACCACTTTCTTCAATGCTGCCATAGTTGATGCACCTGCAAGGCAATTTAACAAAGTTTCAGTGGAGGAACATCACCCCGTCATCTAGTACTGAAATCCATTACTCAACCAATGGTTCGAGGGCAAAATATATGTAATACATTTACCTTTTCCAATTAATACACGTCACAAAGATTTTTAAAACGAAGATGCCGACTACTCAAAAGAATTTGATCCCCAACATCAACCAACCTCGAGTTTGAAGCAAACTCAAAGGAAAATGGCCGGTGATACCGATATTGGTGTATTCATACGCAATGAAAACAACTGCATGCGATGCCATCTAGAAAACAAATGAGTTTCGGCTAAAACCAAAAACACCTACTTGCAAATTTTATTCCTAAATTAAATTAAAAGGTTTCCCTCATTCTTTTACTTCAACTGAGATAATCGTGAATTGCTCGAATGAAAAGTATTCTCCATCATTTAAGCATGAAATGAAATTGCGTGATCCCGTCAGGTGGAGCAAAGTTCCACTCTTGTGGAACTTTCAAGTATAAAAGAGTAAACTTCGCCACAGCAAAAAATTACACTATGATTATAAGCATTTTATTTTAAAGGAAACAAATACACATTACAAGATGTTACAAAATACAGGGAGCCGTAAAGGTACCATCCGGGTAGATAAGAGTACTACCTACTCTTCAGTCGCACTGAAAAATATAAACAGAAATAGATACTCCAACAATATTATGGAATCCCTAGGGGTAGCTATTATAAAGTAAAATTTTCTTACACAACAGAGCACTTCAAAACTATATCTCTTCTACATCTTCAACTCCGGAGCCGAATCTTGCAACTCTTTCCCTTCACGCAAAAGTTGCTCTTTCAAATTTGCTTCTCGTAGCTGACGTTCAGGCCTGATAACAGTCCAATAGTGTTGCACTCTGATACCAAATAGGTAAAAGCCATAAATAGTCAGGCCCATACATGTATACACTACACCTCTATGAAGTCTATCAAAAAGTACATTCCTGCTGTATCGCTTCATTATAGCAGATCAAAACGCACACGTCTCAATATGTCCCGATGCAGACCTAGAATGTAAACTAGAAGAATATAAACACGGAAATGTAAATTCTCCAAATCACAACGGAGATTCACACACAGTACACGGATGGCATCTCTTGTTTTTCAACTTTTTCTCGTCTTTGTTATTACGCTTATCAATTGTTTTAAGTGGAGGGCATTCGAAATCGAAATAGCTTCACTATGGATACTAAAATAAGCTTCACACAAGAGGAAAAAGTAAACGCTTATTAATGGGAAAATCCCATTTTCCTAGTTTTATTTATTAAATATTTCTGTATTAATTTACGGGATACACGAAAACACGGGCACGCAAAGATCTCATGCCCCATGTCCTCATTTACTCCATTACAGGTTGGGCATTCCGCCGAGTCCTCCAGTTTAAACCTATGTAGGTATGCCCGGAAACACCCGTGTCCGGTTAGTATCTGCGCAAGGTAAAAGTTTGTGTGGCCATGTGTCCCATTGATCCAGTTTTCCACGCATGGTATCAAACGGTAAGTCCATCTACCATTTGTTGATGTGTCCCACAGCAGTTGTCATTGGTCTAGGCTGTCAGTTCTCACCCTTTTTCTCTTTTCTGATGTACTCTGAGTGCTTGCTCTTTTGGACTGGTGTAGGTATCTTTGCTCCTTAGCTAATATACCTACCAAATGGTATCATCCCAGCGATGACAATTATGGTATCTTCTGACACTGTGCGGTAGGAGATGGCAACCCATAGGTAGCTCAGTCGATAGACCAATTCTACCTTCCGCACCTTTTCCTGTCTCTCGAGCACATCTGCCCAGATTGGAATGCCATATGTTAGAAATGATGTAACTACTGACAACAGTAATGCTCTGCTTTGGTCCCCCAATATTGGGCATAAGCCGGACCAAGGTAGCCCTGACTACCAACGCCTCATCACTTGCTTGCACCACCTACTGCTTGAAGTTAAGTCGGGCATTGATCATTTATCCCAGGTACCAAATAAATAGTTGGGATGTGAGCTCATATTCCCTGACTTGCAGCTTGATCGTCTCCACATGTTTCCTGCTGGTGATCAGCACAGCTTCCATTTGATGTTCTGCTACCTTCAGGCCAACTTGAGTCCATCCACAGGTGCACCCTAGCAAAGATCCTGTCAAAGATGAAATTGATTTCCTCAACATGCTTTGCAACAACTACAACTGCCATGTCATCAGCAAATGCTATCAGTCTTGCTCCCTCTGGCAACATCAGCCTCAATAACCCATCATATATTATGTTCCACAAGAGGGGGCCCATAAATGAGCCCTGAGGCACCTGCTGGATGACTCTGTACTCTTTAGGACCTATATTTGTATCATACTCCGCAGGTATCCTGGTACAGCCATATTGCTCAGAGCCTCCATGATACAATCCCATCTGGCTGAATTGAAAGCATTCTAAATATCCAGCATCACCACTAGACAGTACTTCTTTGCACCTCCATCTCATCATGTCCCTGAGATTGCTTCCTTGGGGGTGTTGACAACGAGATCAAGGGTGGAGTGACCTCTCCAAAAGCCATACTGGTTGTTGGCAAGTAGCGGATCCATGGTGGTTTCTATCCTCCTATGGATAATCCGCTCAAGTATCTTGCCAGCTGTGTCTAGCATGCAGAGTGAATGATAGCATGCAGGCGATAGGATGAAGGTTCATCCAGTGGTTTTTTCCCCTTAGGGAGAAGCACTAGCCTCTATAGCTTCCACTTGGCAGGAAAGGTCTACAAGACATACATTCTATACGTCCAGGCACAGTCTTGGTGCTGCATTGATGGCCATTTTCAGTGCGATATTAGGGATTCCATCTGGGCCAGGAGTCATGTTGTTACCCACTCTGCCACAAGCTTCCCTCAATACCTCCTCTGTGACTTGTGGGATAGTCTCTGCCTTATTCTGCTGCTTGAGATGCTGAAGTTCTGATTGCTCAGGAAAAAGCTCCATGATGATCTTTTTCAGGAGCTTGGGGTAAGTTGGTGATGGCATTGGCTGGCCTCTAAGCCATGTCATGACCACTTTGTACAGCCCTCGACTTCGTTGAGGAGCTCGTCCCAGAGTTGTCTTTTGCTAAACTTGATAGCTTTTTTGAGTCTATTGCGCACCTCCTTGTATTTCGATTCTAGTTCCTCATAGTCTGGTTTCTTACTCTGATGCTGTGCTAACCCTCTTGCTCTGTGACTTTCCTTGTGAAGGTTGATGATTTTGTCGTTCCACCAGTAAACTGGCAGCAATTTGTTTCCACTAGGGATGCATCCGCAACCTGGGGACGTGCCACATGGTAGCACCTCTGCCTCTGTTTGCACAGATTCTTGGAAGAACAGGAGGATGTGAATGAAGTAATGTATGAGTGTACGTGAAGCAAAACAGTTATGCAAGGATAGGGAATTATAGACAAAATTATTAAAGGAGAGTCAGCTTTAGGGGCCTAAAACCAAAAACTAACCTTTTTGATAGCGCCCACTCCAAAAGGGTGGGTTGGCATGATGGGTATTTATGTACCTATGTATGTTTAAAGGAGGATATAAGGCATAAGGATTTGAGAGGAGGAGGATAGTGTTTATAATGTCAATGGAGGCAGGCAATACTTGGTGGAATTTAGTTGCACTGAACATGTTAAAAGAAAAACTTGGTACAATTCCACAATATGATTTATTTTACCAATATACCTTGACAATGATGCTCAGACGTTGAAATCGATCAGTAATATAAATCATATTGTGGAATTGTACAAAGTTTTTCTTTTAACATGTTTAGAGTTTATAAGATGGGGTGAACCCTTCAACTGTAGCAGTTTCATTTTTTCCCAGCCACTGTGTCTGGGAGAATTGTAAGAGGTGTATTCTCACCTTCTTCCACATTCAAGGTGGTGGCAACATAGTAGACCCACACAATCCAGTTGAACCATTTCCCACTGGCTTAGGTAGCAGTTATTGTTTACCACTCATAGAGATGAAATTGCTAAGAAATGATTTATTTTATATGGTTATTTTAAACTTCATGCATACTACTTCACTATGCCTCCCTCCTGTTATCTGATAATGTTGATACATACCAAACAGTCATCATCATCATCTGGTGTTCTGCCTACTGGCAGGTCCCATACACCACTGCTGTCTCCATTCACTTCTGTCCAGAACCTTCTCTTTTGTCATTTTGAAGTTGCTGATCTTCATCTCATCCACCAATTTAATTTTTCTTCTTCCTCTCTTTTTCCCTCCCTCAACTGACCTTCTGATGCCACTGTAAATGTTTTTCCCTCTAATCATATGACCCAACCAGTTACCTTTCCTTTTTCTTATTTCCTTTATGAGCGATCTTTCTTCCTTCACTTTATTTAAGACCTCCTCATTTCTCACCTTATCCACCCATCTTACTTTTTCCATCTTTCTCCACACCATCATTTCAAAAGCCTCCATTATATTTCTTTCCCTCTTCCCTAATGTCCATGCTTCACATCCATACATGAAAACGCTCCATGTGTAACACTTAGCTAGCCTCTTTCTCAGCTCCAGGCTCTTACTGCAGAGTAGGTTTTTCTTCTGGCTGAAGGCCTCTTTTGCCATTGCTATACTTCCTTTTATTTCTGCAACACTTCTCCAGTCATCTGTTACCATAGTTCCTAAATACCTGTAGCTTTTCACTTTTTCTATTATGCCTTCATTTATTTTCACTCTCATCTAATCTTCACAGTTTACTGGCATCACAAACTGTATACATACATACAAATTTCTTAATTTTTAGCCATAATATCCAATGCCAAAGTACCTAACTTAATTAAGAGAGCAATGCAGCCATTAACTTAGTCCAAGGAATTCATGTCCTTCCCTAATTACCCTGGAGGACCCTTATCAGGTTAGATTTATTATATTTTTCTTATCAGGAGAATTTTTAGAAAATCTTAGGCTTATCAGGAGAATTTTTAGAAAATCAGAAGAAAAATTGTGTGTTTATGCAAGTAAGAGTGCAACTGTGATATGGCAACCGATTTTTGAAGATTTTTGCTGGACAAATTTCTGAAAGAAGACAATGCCCACTTTTTTATACTTGAAAATTACAAACATATCACATAGTTGAAATTTTTTCAGAATAAAGAAGTTATGAAATCAATATTTTATGATAAAAAATCAAATATAGGTAACTGTTTCCTCCAATTCATTCAAATTAATTTAAAAATTTGGGAGATATCTGGACTCCATGGACTCTCTTCGCTATGTTGCTGTACATTACTTATGTAGTGATTTGTGACAGGATTGCATTAGAATCAATGATTTTGAAGGTGGAGAGTGCACCCCGCCAGGAACTGTCCAAAAACCCAACAAGAGCAGTAGCAGCATCTATAATGATGATTGTATATGCATTGTAACATAACGGTGGAACTGCCATGTTTGACGGCAATCTCCCAACATGGTGCTAAAGCTAAGAAACAAAAATCAACGTCAGCGATGCTTGGCATTTCTTCTTGACCTTGCACTCCCAGTGGAAGGGGGGAACAATATCGTACTCTAAACAGCTAAGTCGCTAGGATGCCTAAGCCTATAGCGTGGCTTCATGCAATAATGTGATTAGAAGTCGGGGGAAGGAGAAGGGCTTCTAACAATAGAAAAGAGTCGACTTAGGGGAGTTCACAGGCAGCTTTCTGATGTAGCAACATGTGTACTGAAAGATGTCCCGATACAACAAAGTATAAAGAAAGAAGAGAACTCCATTCATAAATAGTTAACGTGAAAAAGCGAGCGTGTGATTTCCAATAGCTGCTATTAACCAGGGCAGCTGCTCAGGAGAGGCGATACTTTCGGGCAGCCCAACAAGGAATATAGCCAGGGTACATTGACGCCAAGGGTCGCGCACCACACAGTCAGCCCTCTGAGGGAAGGCAGACCATCTTTGTCGTCAAGGGAAATACGTGTCGTTACTATTTATATTGTTCAATTTGTTTTTTAGTGTTGATTTAAAATGTCCAACTGTTAAAAAAGAGATAATGGGCAAAAGGCAAAAATGTGAACTTTGATTTATAAAGAAAAGTTATTTTAAAAAGGAACTATAAAGCATTATTACTTATAAGTACTCATAAACACTTCATTCTTGTGAAAAGTGATTAAACTTGAGTAATATTCATAAACTGAATGCATGTAATTGTTATACAACTTGGTATCATGCTATTAATAATGTATTAAATGGTAATCTATGTTTAAATGTGTCTTATGCTTCTATTCGCTGAGTTAGCAAGGCAGCAAAATAGGAGGTATGTACTAAATTAAGAGTTGGGTCTAAGAAGAGCTGCGACAACCACGTTTCAAAGTTGTATTAAGTAACGACAAAAATCCCTCTATTTTTTATGTATCAAAGCATGTTTCATGTTTGATATACCTCCCATGCATATTTAAAGGATGTGAAATGCACATATGTACTTCATCCACACCATCCGCCAACCTGGCAAATATTATATACTGCACAGTGGCAGATTAAGGTTGTAGGTTTGGGGGGGACGGATAGCTACTTTCCAGATATCTGGGGGTATGGAATACCTTTATGATATGACCAACATTTTTCCTATTGCACCAGGAGTTACGGGGGAGGGGGGCAAGCCACCCTCCCCACTCCCCACTTTAATCCCCTACTGATACTTCATGTCCATTATGCCTGCTTTCATTTGCTTGATATCACATATGGTAGCCTTGATGTCGTACCATTAATATGCTAAATACCATATGGTAAGTACCATTAACTTTCTCCCTCTAGACTCATCTATATATACATTTATGTTCTTCCCTAAGAGCCACAATAAGTGTGAGTGACAGGATTTCTGGACAACTCATAAAAAAAACTCCTTGTATCCAAATGACTCGAATAGGGAAGGTAATTGGAAAAGGAAAAGGGCAAAAAGTGACAGGGTTTGGGCAAATTTGTGTTTTGCTCTTTTTTACCACGATTATTTTAACTTGCCCTGTTTATTTGTTGTTTGTCTAGAAGGAATCTTGTAATCGAAATCTAACCCACTTCCAAATGTCCAACCGAGCTGAAATTTGGCACACATACTAAATCTCGATGGCAATACATGAGTCAGTCATTAAATTTACTAAGTAGCAAGTTAATATACTAAAATTAAATGGTTTACATTTTATATTTCTTTATCCTAACATGACGCAACCCGCATCACATTGTCTACTCGCAGTCAGCGCTGTTGCAATTCATTGCAACCATCATTTTAGCATTATAGTGAGAAGATATGCTAATAATTTCAAAGAATCGTTGCACAATAAATATAAAAACGAGCGATACCCAGTATTAGTGAGCCGACACTTTATGACCCAAATAAATTAACGCTCTAATATCATATGAGATTCAATATAATCATGGTTTGTAAAAAAAAGTATTTTTTATGCATTAAATTTTTGTTGTTGTAATCATCACTGGTGCTAAGGAAGAAATAATTCTTGTGCATATGTGTTTGATAGTGATTTTCTTTCATTGTGTCATCTAGGTTTGTCCTATACTGGTGTAAAAATAGGGTAAAATAATATCCTCTGTGTTGACCAGTCAACTTCATCATGCATGCCTAAAAATATAGGGAGACATGGCTGGTTGGCAGAGAACTGCTTACTTAAGGATGCTATTCAGGTTTCCTTCTCTCACACATTTCTGCATAACCCTATGGATCTGTGACTGCCCCAACTCTGAATGGGAGCACTAGCATTAAGGGTAGACATGGATTTGTCCTGCTGTTAGCTAATATTTTATTTATTATAAAAATAATTATTACTGTGGATGTACATATCACATCCCAGTTAAATCATTGGAAGTTTTAAAGAAGATAAGTTCTTATTTATTTTTAACTTAATTTACATAATCAAAGAGTGGACGGGCACAGGTTTTTTTTGGATTTAACAAAATAATTTTCACAGGTATGAAATCTTAGTATGCATGATCAAGCTAAAAGTGGATGATTTGGGGATATGTAAACAAAAATACCATTTAATTTGCATAGGTTTTATTGTTTGAATTGCAAGATAAATTTTGTTCCATGACCTCATATGAATTCAGTTCATTAAGTTCTTCAACCCCTAATGACAAGTTTGAAGTCTAAGAACACTAAAAAGCAAATATTGGTGAATTTTTCACCACTCAAGACTATATTTTTAAGAGTGGAATAAAAAATATGTCCATGAAGCACTATTTTCCGGAAGAAATTGAGAATACCAAATTTTCATGTAGGTATACAACCAAGATAATTTCAGTTCTAGTTTCTTCCTGCTTCATGACTTCATTGCCTCTTGTAGACAATACTCTAATGGAATAAATAATATATTTAAAGGGCTTGTTACACTTTCTATTGCAGCCGTGGAAAAGGCATCCACATATGGACCCATCATGCTCTTTGGCCACTTTGAATAATAAATATAGTAAGTGCCCTTTAGAGATTTTCCATACGCTCTAATCCATCTTCTTCCCCACTTTGTTCCTGATATGATTGATGTTGATTCCTTGGGGCTAACCAAGACCTCTCAGGCAGGAGACGTCTCCTGGCTTGGGGAAGAAGTCCCATGCCATAATCATCCAAAAGACCTAAAGCAAGAGCTGGCTGTTGTTGTGGTACCTGCTGAAGAAGTACAAAAAGCTATGCTTGAATATGAATATTTATGTAGAAAAATATTAAATTATGTATGAATGTAAGCTAATAGATCTTATAAGGTAAATTAAAGGTAGAAAGAATAATCATACAATGTTTTAAAAATCAGTTATGAGGGTATCTTAAGTAACTGCTGGAGCAGCATAAGCTACAACCACTACCTCTCATAAGTGGTATGAATATTTTGAGTTTTGGGTGAGTAGACGTTGGCATTAGATTTTTTCATTGTAGCAATTGCAACACTATTTTAAGTAGAGACATTTTCTGAAGGATATTTTCAGCTCTTTTCTCTTTATATGGATCTCTTCATACATTATATAATATGTATAGTCCATTCCATATTAGTTGACATGCTCGCATGGCGATTATTTTCGTGTAAGGAGCTCAACCTTTTTTACTCATTTTTGACATCATTTTCCTTGGTTTCCTGCATGAAAATTTTCAAAAAGAAAATACTATTTTTTTTCTCTCTTCATTCAATGGGATTCTCATACCTGATGTTTCTTAGCTATAAGATCAATGTTCGGTTTGATGTCAGTAAATTTAATTTTAATGCCACCTCTTGATAGTGCCTTGTGTTCAGTTTTGAGAGAACCCTGATTGTGATTCCATGATTTTTTTCGCCCCCTAATTCTAACTTTCCTCCACAAGGGGGAGATTTTAGACCTGTTGATAATATCTGATTTAAACTTACCTAAGTTGGTAGGATACTGATTTTAAAAATATTCCAATGCCACTGTGCTATGTAGAAAATGAAATCAGCAATGCAAATGATCCTTCTACATAATTGGTGTACCTAGGATTTCTAGTGCTCCTGGAAAAACAGAAGTGGCCCCACCACTTTTATCTAATTCTCTTTTTTCCTATTTTTGTACTTAATTAATATTCTTTACACTTTCCTAATTGGATATGCTTATGATATAGTTGACTTCCACATTATCCATCTTTGAGAGGAATATCAAGTGCCCCACCACCCATTCCCTGATGGTGCTTCTGGTGGGGGCCAGCCCCACCACCCATTAGGAACACCACAGTTCCAGGTGTGTGTAATTAATTTGGTGAATACTTTGCGCTTGCTATCGAACTACATTTATTATCAATAAATATGTATATCTTGGATGTTTCTTCGGATTTAAAATTACAGCGGAGTATTCTCAAGGATTTTTTGGTATTGCTCCAGTATTTTTTATATTATTATTATCATAACATTGTCGCAGCGCGATCATTCCACTTACAATCGCAATGGGCGGTGGGGAGCGCTTGCGAAGGTAGTTGAAGCAGCATGTCCGGAAGGAGCGGGTCCCACAGGCTGAGGTGCACTCCCGGCCGCAAGAGTCGCAGGCCGAGGACGTGCCGGACAGGCAGAAGGCGAACAGGACTGCACACAGCGCCACCCCTGAGGAGAGGAGAGACAAAGGGGGAAATGGTGAGGTGGATCGGGTTGCTGGCTTCCCATCCCGAGAACTCGTTTTTGAATCCCGGCAGTGGTGGAAATTTTTCATGAGAATCCTGGAATGAGATCACGGTTCCTTCTTTTTCGCTATCAATATCCAAAACTAAAACCACTGTAGAAAGGGTAGCGCTAACAGTTACTGTCATAAGAACGTGCTCCATCAATCAATACTAGTTCTTCAAGCACCTGACAAAATTTTAAGAATGACGATCACGTTTTCGCTCTCATGAGCGTCATGGAAATATGACGATAACGCGAGCGCAAGCGTTATGCATATCGGTGTGGAGATCGCAGTTCCTTCTTTCTCTATGAGCGCTTTTGAAACATAATGGTAACGCGTACGCACGCGTTCCGGAGAACCGTAATCGCGCCACTGATCCCTACCTGAGTGCTACGTGGAGTTTAAAAAGTTGACTTCAAATTGAGGAACCACGTCCGACAGCACGACTACGAATTCAAAATCCAATTGGCAACTTTTTTCCAAATGTAGACTAATGCTGACTCGCCCAGTTGCTCTCCATCCTTCATCCGTCCCGCAAATTCTTAATGGATCGACGACATGAGCTATCGGCCGCCTTCCTAGTTGTCCAACCAGCCACGAGAGCTGAGAAGGGGGAAGTTACGAGTTTACTTTGGCAGTAATTTCGTTTTTTTATTGGAATGGTATATTTGTACGTGTGTCGCTGTGAGTACATGCGTGATCGACAATTTATTTGCACAATCTATCTAATACACTTATTTTAAAAAACAGGAAGTTCTATACACACAGCAGTTCGATGATGAATTGAAAAAAAAATAATTAAATGTATAAGACAATGATCCCACCGAAAGTAACTCTTTACAGAGAAAAAATCTGCAGTTCATAAAATGCTCTAGACAATAATTGTAGTTTCATAGTTTCTGATATCTATAGTCCTTGAAAATTGCAAAAAATGGGGAAGAGAGGGCAGATTGGGAAGTCTTGGTCAATCTCCTACATGACAATCGACACGTGCAAGAGCAAGAAGGTGATTATCATACGTGACGATGAAGCGCAATTTAGTGCAGATAAGGAAATAAGTGAATCTCACTTTCGCACTACAGCAACCTGTTGAAATTTTTAGTTTTCAAGAATGCATCGGATGGAAAACAAGGTGCAGGAAAAATTGCCTGAGACACGCCACGCCCATTTCGAGTCGCACCCTCTGCCGTTCCACCACTAATTATTAATTATATCACGCACATTTCTGGAATTTAGGGTTTCCCTTTCCGTGAAGAAATCTAATGCCATGGTAAACCTGTGGAAAGAGCACTCAGCCACGATACATGCGATACGTAGTTACGAGAAATTAGATACTTAGATACGAGTCTAGATACGTAGAAATTGCACAAGAAATTCTTTTACGTATTTCATCGCCGTATTTTCCGCAGGCATGAATATATTCACTGATATTCAATGGTCATTGGTTCAGATCTCGGGTGAAGCCTTTTTGGACACATCAAACACCAGAGCTACTCGGGTCGTCCAACTAAAACCATGCTAAGTCATTTTCTTGCACAAGGCCTTACTTAGGAACAACTGGAAGCACAGGGAAGGGAACGGGCATTCTTATTCCGGATATAATTTCTAATTGTACTCGACTACTTATGTCTGGCGTGGTGAAGAGGGTATTGAGCGCTGAGTTACTGAGTCAGTGGTCTCGGTTTCAGACCCTGGGAGATCCCTACTAGAATGGATCCGTAAAAAAAACGATTTTAATGATTTCCTCGCAACCATATATTTCTAAGAAACCACAGGGGGCACAAGAACTTGCTTGTTATTATTCTGTGACTGACTGAATAGTTTCGAACGAAACGAACCGTTTCAGCCTCCACTTCGTGGAATTTATCCATCAAGGAATGAGAATAACAAATACTATGTAAATTAAACCTAACATAAAAATTGATTAAAGATGACCTAGGTTTCGAAGATTTATGCTGTCATGCCCCCTTCCCTTAATACCGACCCTCCTCCCCCAGCTTCCACACATTCTATGACACCAATCTCCTCTTTCCCACCCAGCTCCAAAACATCTCGATTTTATATGTATATATACTCTCCGAATATTGTATTAATCATCTCTGCAGGTCAGATTAATTTGACAAAAATAAGTGAGACGCTCGAACATTTTTTCGACGCATCACCAACGACCGAAATACAATCAGAGCAAACAAATGGCATGTGTACAATACAGCCCTTTTTGTCCCTAGTTTAGTGAGGTAGCAAGAGTGCTGATCTCCAATCCGAGGGCCTGGGTTCGACTTCAGGCAGTGGCGGGGATTTTTTAGGCGCGTCTCCATCCCCACTTGAGTGCTGTGTAGAGAGTTCTCCAATTGCAGTGTTCTGTCCCACGGATGAGACGTTACACTGTGACCTCGGTGTTTTTCCTTAAGAGTGGGCTGATTCAGACGGCTGGTTTCTCTCCACCGTTTCTCCCTTATCCAAATAATCCATCCCTGAGGCCTAACCATCTACCCTTCACGGCGCAAATGATCTCGGTTGTCAGTCACCTCCACTTAGGGAGGATGTACACACACAAGTTACTTTCGCAAGTTTCTTCTGCAAGAGCTTGCGGAGGATTTTACTCTGACGAAAAATTGTCCACGAGTTAGTGCAGAGTCAGATTGGTTGGGCCCGTTTCACATGGACGCGGACGATCCGTGCTCCGCGGACAAAGTTCCATTGGCAATAATGGACGCTTTCACATGCACGCGGACCGTCCGCACGCGGTGGAGCCATCCGCGTGGCCTCTCCGCGCCGCGGTCCATCCGCACGCGTACGGGCCACAGAGACAGGTTGGTGCATACACATGAACGCGGACGGCTTGTGCGGACGAAGCAGGTTGTAGTTTGTTTAGAGCTCGGTGAAAGACTCGGCGTCCTACGTGGACACGCGGATATATGTCGTCCGCGCCAATGTGAAAGGACGAGACGCTCCACGCGCGTAGCGCGGCTTGTCCGCGTCCATGTGAAGCGGGCCTAACAATACGCATCTGCAAGCGACTCGCAGAAACTTTTAAAAGTTCGGCAAGTGGACTTAAAGAGCCGTTTACACCTGCAGTTTACGTCGAAAGTCGCTTGCTGCAATTAAATTGAGCAATCGAGTTGCCAGTGTAAACCAACCTTAACACCAACTAATTTGTTCCTAATCACTGCACGTTTATTTTTATTTCCTTCCTCTTTAAACGGATGATGACCTAACATCCCAGTCATACAACCCCATTCATCATCCCCATCGAAAGGGCTTCATTTCATAAATTTTGCGCAAGAAATCATCACGGTTCAATCAGCAGTGGCACGATCACGGTTCTCCATAACACTTGCGTACGCGTTACCGTTATTTTTCAAAAGCGCCCTTGAGAGCGAAAACGTGATCGTCATTCTTAAAATTTTGTTAGGTGCTTTGAAAAACTAGTTTTAATTGATAGAGTACGTTCTTAAGACAGTGACTAAACGAGCATCACCCTTATAGAGCTGCTTGCGTTTTGGATAACAATATCAACAAAGAAAGAGGGAACCGCATTCCCACCCCAGGTTACGAGGAGACACCCACACCAAAGTCTTCCTCGATTTGTACCCCTGAACGTAGCACAATGGGCTGAAATCGAAAAAAGCTGGCCCAAATTCTATAAGGTTTTTTTTATCCGGAAGTCGAAACTTAGTAGGGTCATTCTCTATTGACTGGAGCATGAGGTGAAGTATGTCGTTTGTTTAAGTTCTCACACATCAGCAATAGACGATGGCCCAAATTTCAAGAAACTTTGCAAAGAACCATCCACCTTCAATTTTCTCTCAAAATCACCTCTCACTCTCAAGTCAAGATGATACAAAGTCTGGTGTTTAGTTGTGGAATAAAAAATAATACTGTCCACCAAAGCAGTTTCTTTCCCATAAGGTTTCATGAATTTTATTTGCTCATTGCTATTTTTAATGCTGTTATGAAACAAATTGGCGTGCATTTTTCAGGTAAATTTCCGAAATTTTGTAAGGAAAAAGTAAATTTAGGCACCGATAGACGCGTAGATATTCACGCATGAGATACTTCAATGCCCCGAGAGTGCGATTCAAAAGAGATTAGCTGCTACCTACGCGTCGTCGGCGGGAAAGGCTTTCCCACCCACGGTCCCTCTATGCCGGCGCATTAATATTTTGAAACGATGCTCGTGGCGAACGCATCGGATTCGCGTCGCGTCCACCGGTGAAGAATATGCATCAAGTCATCACGTGAAGCGAGTATCCAATAAAAAAAAACAGGCACGCAAAACATTGAAAATCGATCCGAAAGGCGAGTGAAGTTTTTCATTGGTTCCGATCCAAAGGAGTGGAAATAATATGTCCGAGGTGACGACAGAACTTGGAGAACTGAAATTCATTTTCCGCCCAGCTGGCTGTATTACCAGACCTTAGCGCGGGATTCACATTCATGAGGAGGCGCTTAAGGGATCAATGAGATTGAGGCTCGTGAAAGGAAAGACGCCTCACGCTAAGCCTCCTTATCAAACCAACAGTAAATTTCTGACACAAACATTTACGTATAAATAGCACACATTGATTAAGGCCGCCACACACCGAATGCTATGCTAAGCGAGAGAACTGTTCTCGCAACGGACGTCCGCTATGTGCACGTACACACCAGAAGCTAACCGTACCGTGCTATGTAGCAATATGGCGGAATATTTACGTAAAGTGAAACTCCACTTTTTTCCAAGACAGCAGAAAGCGTAAAATGCACTTCTTAGGTTTGACACTTGACAATTCCGTTAATATTGGCGTGATGAAAGATTTCTACAATGCGCATAGTATGCAGAACTAATGTACGTAATTTAGTTGAAATAGCCCTGTTGTAAGTAGGTTAAAAATGAATTTGAGCTGGCGAGACGAAAGTGCTCATTTACCGCAATAGATACTGCGCATGCGCCATGAAAGCTAAGCGAAGAGGAAATTGCCGGCCGAGCGATGCCCTGCGACATAGCGCTCGGGAAGTTCGCATCGGTTCGCATGGCTTGCATTTGGTGTGAACGGACAGTGGAAAATCGTTATACGGGATCGCGGACACGCGGCGAAAGCTGGTAGCGCGCTTAGCATAGCATTCGGTGTGTGGTGGCCTTTATCTGCATTAGCATTTTCATTGTATCACAAGACCGGAATAAATTTTCATCTCTCTAAAACTTAAGGGACCAAACCGTAAGGTGTCGGTGTTTAAATGATGTTTGATGACAGATCTTCAAACATAAGGCAAATAACAACGAGCTCTTTGCGGTTAAGATATGAATAAACGTCTTCATAATAAATCATCATTTTGGCTGATATTTCTGATTGTCTTTATTTAAGCTTAAAATTCGCAAAAAGGAATGAAAATAATATTTAAAGCTCCATTTAGTAGAAATACAGATTATGACATCGGCCCAAATGAATTATGATAACTATGAAAAAATAAAGAACCATAGAGAAAAAAAATAGAATAATTCCGAAAAAAGATTAAAAACAACCACGTATTAGAAGTCATGAAGGAAGTTGGATGATTATAATCACTACTATAATACTATAGTATCTGCTGAACTGATAAAAATCGACAATTACTCTACGGCAAATAAGAACTATTTTTATAGGAATTTTTTTTAGGATACAATGGTAGCAGTAGTGAAATTTGGAAATAACTACCCTTAAACTACAGAAATATGGCCACGAGCCTGGGTTACTTACATGACATCAGAGTGGTCGTTTGGTTCATTGCTCCGTACTGTTCGCTGAGATGAGCGTTTTATAGCAGCACCTGCGTTGGGAAAACAGCTGTATTATTGGCCGGTTGAAAAAAATGATAAATAATTAGTTTGTCATACGAAAGAGAAAATATTGATTATTATTAGAATCATTGTTAACAATTATTGACCCTTGATATTTGGATTTCTTCAGTTGATTTCAGCATACAAAGGTAAGTCAAGGGAAGTTTCAGAATATCAAGGGAAGGAAAGGGAATTTTCGGTTAAAATCTGACCTTTATAGAGCTTCTATAAATTGTCCTTTTTTTCAAATTTTTGCAAAAATAAATGCGAAGGAAAGTGTATCAGAGAAATAAAAGAGGCAAATGAAACCTCTAAAAAGAGAGTATATATGGATTGGAAGTAATCTTCCCAACATATTTTCCATTAATACGCGATGTTAATTCTCACCATAGGAGTAGATGTATCGTTTTAAATGGTCAAGTGATGAAATGAGACAAATTGAGATACATGAGATATTAAAATCAGTAATGAGTGATTAGTTAATATAAATAATTTAAAGTTTTATATAACATGAGATAGTGGAGAGATGAAGATGAATTCCCGGAAAAGCATTAGAAAATAAATTAAATATGGTTGGTGTTGAACTTAATGGTAACTAAGTCACCGTGAAAACTCTAGGCTACATACTGCTTTGAAGCAGTCGATGTTCTAATGCCTGTTAACGACACTTCAATTTGCCATGAAAGAGTTCTATGAAATGTTTGGTTAAAAATTTATGAAACGAGCTTATGGAAATGGCAACATTTCAATCCCACACATCTTTTTATAGAACCATATTTTACGAAAAGAATTAGTTGCGAGCAAGGAAAGTTTCATAAAATTAGTAGCACGAAAACTGAATTTTTTCCATAAGTAACATGGGAAATTTTTCGGGAGCTCCAGGATCGACAGTGGACATGATACTTGAACATTTCAATAATAAGAAACTATTATCATAGATATTAACAAATTACATTTACAATCAAATTACAGATAAAATGACCTTCTCTAAATACCTTATTGAGAAACACAACTGAATATTATACGACAGCAAAAACTATCAAGGTGTGTAAACATCTCTAATCGGGATCATAAAGGCATACTGAATGCGATATCCTCTCAAATTTTATACTCGTACCTATCTGCCTCTTTTGGGTCAATCTATTCTTTTTTAATGGCCACATCTCGAACGCCACTGGATATATCAATTACAATGATATATCCAGAGTCGCTAAATCATATGGCTTTTACTTTGCTTCGTGGGTGTATTCTCGGCTGGAATCTACAAACATTCGAGTCTTCGGGAGGAAAAGTGATTAGTAGTAACCAAGAACCTGTAGAAGAACTCCTGATAATTATTATTACTGTTGATATTCCGGTTAATGTAGGTTTAGATAGAGTAAAAGTATCACAAACTTTATGGGCGCAGGCCTAAATCTCCTCAGAGGATTTCATTCTTCAGCTCGGCACACGTCGTATCTCTCTTCATCCCGCCTACAAAGCCATTGTCTTGCTTCCCCTTCCCTGATCTTCAACCGTCCTCCCTTCTATCAAAGCCTTAAGCATTCCCTTGCCCCTCATTGTCTCTTCCAAACACCTACTCTGCCTCCACCCAATCCCCTCCAGCATTCTCCTCCTCGTACACACCACACCGAGCACCTCCTCGTTTGTCTTACTTTCCGCCTAATCGTGCGTTCTTCATTCTCCTCCACACTCACATATCAACCGTCTGAGATCCAGATTTAATCCACATCCAGACGATTAACTACATCAAAATTATGTTAAACTATAATCGAGAACCGATCGAAGGTGCAGAAGGAGAATAAAAAATAAAAGAGTTCTAATCCCTATTGATAGTATTGACGCATCAGGAATGAAATCAGAAGGTTGTCACCCACGCTATCAAATGCATCTTATGAAACTTTTCCCTTGATTTTTTAAAGCTCTGACCTCAGAATAATAACCTTCGCCCGCAATATACTCTATCAATTCAGTTACCACCGTCCAAATTCACAAAACCAGGTAGAAATATTGCATTCTCATTCCTCTTATACCTTCTGATATTTCTTTAAGAGGTCTCCATACTTTCCATTTGTAAATGGCACCCGTTGAAAGGACAGCTGCTCCATTAACTCGACCGACGAAAAGAAGAAAAATAATTTTTATAACTAATGGGCAGGAATTATCGAACTGATTAGTCCCGAGTCTGGTACGATGGAACTGTTCTAGTTTCATGAAGAGATTGCAGAAAGGGATTTAATGGCCAACTAAAACTTGTTCTTCGTCAATTATCAGGAAAAGTAAAAAGTAACAGTGGAGACGGTTGTAAATAGGTCTGCTCGGGGAAACGAAAACTTGACCAAAAGTATGCCAGCAGCAATTCAGCATTAACTTCGGAGAGTTCAAAGAGATAAAATATTATGTAAGATAAGGTAGACATTCCATGACTCTCATTTTCTAACCCACCTTGATGAAGGTTAACAACGCGGCAGACAATTATGTGCTTATTTTTCTCCATTATAGTTTTTATGAAACCTTTATATACTTTAGCACTCGTTCCATTTTATCCCTTATTTTATCAAAGTTAATTTCACTTTTCATGAGTAAACGAATGCCATCCGGAAAAGTCTCCCACCATATTCACGTATTCCCTAACTAGCCTGAGAATATCTCCACAGGGCAAGAGAAAAATAGAAAATCCCGTTCATTTGACGGAAACTGGACTGAGGCCGGCCAGTAAGTTCGAGGGTCCAAATAACGCCTCGGGAATGGGTGTCTATCTAAAGATGTGTCTTACGTTACATGGCGTTATATAACTTCAACAGGCGGAGTACCAAAATAATCCACGTCTACAACTACTTGGACTGAGATCACATGGGGTAATAAAAAAAACACATATGAGGCAAAACGATTACTTGCGAAGACCTATGGAATACACAGGTCTTTTCACGGTTCATATGTCTAATTAAATGCATTGCTTCACGAGTAGTTCTGATTAATCGGTGTAATATTTTTCTCATTTGAGGGAAAACGTAATTTTTGTGCCAAGCGGGCACTTAAATTAGACAATACACGCAGATCTGTCAATCTGTGCCTCGGATAACGCGGAGCTTCATCCAGCCGGGGCTCGGAAAATCGAGAGACTCCGCTGTCTTTCAGATGCAGTCGTTGAGGAGATTACCGCAAATGGAATCTATTGTGAGACGAGAACCGTACGATTATAAAACCGATGTATCGGAGACACATCTGTCTAAGAATCTCGCGCCTACCCAGTCACCTCAATAAGTTAATCCCTCGGCAAACGGATGATGATCGAGATTTACGAGTCGGCCATCCTTCCATGACGTGGCAAATATTGACTCGCACTATCGTCCGCATATGGTGTGCCGCTCCTCTCAAGCAAGAGCCGGCGCCTGCAATTGGGTGGGGAAAATCTTTTACTCCCCCGCTAATAATCGTGCAGGCGTTTCTATTTCCCTTGGGACCATTAGCGCTCAAAAAAAAATGCCGGAAGAGACTCAAACGTCCTGAAAATAATAATGAAAAAACATGCAAGAAGCAAATATGGCAAAAAAAGTAGGTACATAAGCATGTTGCTCACAACTACGAATATCCGGAAAACCTTGTTTTATCGAACGTTTTATGGAATAGATCCTGTTATATTTTCATACGGAACCGTTTTTATTTTCATAGAACCGTTTTGGAAAATACTAACAAAAATATCATACAAATTTCCTTATGAAACAAGTATTTACAGTATGCCATCAGTGGGAAAGTTATGGGTAAATTGGTCGGCGTTTCAAAATATCTACGATTTCATTAGACAGCATTTCCCAGCCTTCATCGATTATTTTGTAACACCAAAGGCAATCTCTCAAAGATTCGACTTATGTGTATTTTTAGAAATTTCAATATCACGGGTGATCCATATGTAATAGCTAGTTGGCTTAAGATTGTAAGTAACTTGATTAAATATTTGTGCTGAAATTTCCATTTATTGCAGGATGTTATTAATAGCAGAGATAATTTGGATGAATTTCAACACAATGCAGTTAATACATCCCGGTCTTTGTCCGTGCGTGATACACTGGTGGTCATTAATCAACGTGGATGATGCCCGTACTTCTTACGCGTGAGACATAAAATTTATTTAGTATTGATAGAATAAAAATAGAAATGATAAGTTCACGTGGATTTAAAACAATATTCAGCATAAAAGTTAAAAGAAAATTTTGTAGATTAACTAAAACTATATTTCTATTTATTATCTTTTTGTTATTACGATTTCATTATCAGAATTCTGGTCTAACATGCTTTATTTTTAATACAGTGAAAACATGTGTGATACGTTTCAGTTATTCCGATTTTAGTTCGTTTTAGTTTCACAAAGGTGCCATTCGTTGAATTTTTTGTTTACAACGTGGCATCTTTACTTGAATAGTGCGGTATGAAACAAAATCATTAATAAATTGAATCATAATCTACAGTAAAAAATATGCACAAATTCAATCAATACCATGAATTTTCTTTTTAAGCAACGACTATTAAGAAAATAAATTTGCAAAAAAACTAATTTATGCTAAAATTATCCGAGTTTATTGCATATAATGCTAAATAAGACGCTCGTTAACGCCCCTAAATCAGCAAAATCGCCAATGTTCAATTTAATATCCATACGAATTAAAACCAAAGTGGCATAAATTGGTGAAAACCAAGGAAGTACCGAAAATTTAATAAGAACTATTGATGCATTGATTAATTAAATGGAGTTTTTCCGGAAGTGATAAAAGACCACCAAAGACTATGTAAAATTGCGATATTATGAATAGATAAACTAAACTTTTAATATTTTATGCCTAATAATATAGAAAAACATTAAACATGAAAAACATATCTATTAGCAAAACTTATGGATACTAAAAAATGAACTATCACAGAAACAAAGAATGCAAAGAGCATATTCCACATCTAGCTAAGTATGAGAAATGTATAAAATAAAAAGAAAAATTGTGAAAATTATACAGAGAATTGGCGTATTTATCTGGTTTCACAGACATTTCTAGAAGTTCTAGAAGGTGTAAAAAAAATAGCTCGGTGAAATAAATGGACCGAGAAGAAATCTCATTTGAGATAATTATGAATTTGATTCAGTTTGGTTTTTGAGAATCCAAGTGTCACTCCAAGAAAGTTTTTCGGCTGATTGGAGTGGGATTAATTACTCTTCGAAACGTGGTAAAATATGAGCGACCTTACTACCATAACGTTCTTTTGTTTTTTTATCACCATAACCCCCAAGAACCAATCCATCTATCACGACCTAAATTACTTCCGTTAAATCTACACCCGTGACCGCAACATTCACCACAATATCAGTTTTATGGAAACTAATTCCTTTACACTTCCGGAAATGTGATGAATAGTGCTGTCGACTCAAGGAGCTTTTAAGTACAAGATTGGGTGTCTGTAAAAAATCAAAGCGGAAACTGTATGCTGGATTAAGCTAATCTTAAATATATCAACCATGAAGTGTACATTTGACTCCGAGAGAACGATTTCGGTGGAAACCTGTAACTTAAAGCTAGACTAGAGGGACATAACAAGAGCAATACATTGAAGTAAAAGCATCTTCGAATATTTAGGGTTTTTCTCGTAATGTAATAAAACATTATATCTATTGATCTAAAATAAAACCATTCCTCTCTGATTATAAGCACAATGTATAATAGGATAATATAATAACACATACGACAATAAGCTGCGCGGTAAAACTGATTTCCTATGTTTTATTCCTTCCTCTTCCCTATCACAGATTAGTTCTTAAACACTTCTGTAATTTCAACACCTCACACTCCCAACACCACAAGTCCTTGCGATGCGATGGTTAGCAAGGTACATATTTCAATATTTTCCTCTGAGAGCTTGTGACAAAAACCGGCAACATAAAAGAAAAAAAAGCGATCGGGAAGGAAAGGGATGTTTGGCTTCAGGCTACCAGTAAATGTATAAATTGAAAGAATTTCACCGAAATGAATATGTTTTTGTTTCAAGTACCGATCTTTCGCGCATCCAGCGAAAGAATAACGATGTCTTACCTAATACTTCCAGCCTGCGGTTATAGAAAGCTTGAAATGTTCCAAGCGTCAGAAAGGATACTGAATATGGTGCATGTTGCTTAAAAAAAAGGATGCCACGAAGATTGACATAGGCATAGGCGTTAATAATAGAAAAAAACGTTACTGATTGGAGCGGTTTAACCCGGAAGCCATGGCTTCACACGCACAACATGGGGAAGATGACGGTTGAATTACTTGACAGAAACTAAAACTAAATCCTTTCGGTTAATTACCACCCAAGAAAAGTAATCATTACCAAAAAGTGAAATAATACGGCCGTTTATTTTTATCACTTGTAAAAATATGCCGATATGAAACAGCGAAATTGCAGCCATGATTTTAAGGTGGGAAAATATCACCTGTTACCACAGGCGTAAGCCGCAAAAACACTTTGCTCATCGCTGAAATAAGTCGCGTATTTCACTCGCTGTTTCTTTCAAACGAGACCCGCACTCTTTACTCATAAACTCACCGAAATGCTCATTTTCGTAGCAGATAAAGCTCTAAATTGTAACCAAGGCTTATAGCGTTGCATCTAGAGTTAAAGTCAATGAGTCCTCATCCAAAGAAATGTACGAGACATTTTTTTCGCAGAGATTCAACAATGTTTTTATTTAACAATATATATGCTTCTTAACGTACCGAGCATCCACCCCTTTGATACCAGTCTTACAATTTTACTGTTTCCATAAACGAATTCTACATCTTCCGAATTCAACATAAGTTTAAGATAAGAGATAGGTCCGCTTTTCTAAGTATGTAGGTATGTATGGTAGCCACTTTATTTTGGGTTAAACTCCTTCTCTCGTTATGTGGAGTTTTTACGCTGTGATATCGAGTTAATTCCTGATTAGCATTCAACTCCTTCGAGAGGTCCTAATTTTTGTGTATGTTTTACTAGACGGCATGGCTTAAGATAATTGTTGTTCGGGACAGCCACCTCCTTCGGACTTAAACTTATTTATCGCGTACTGAGCTCCAGGTGGTATGATCAATTTACGCGGAATTTGAAATATGTAGATCCGTGGCTTGTCTAGTAAAATTTGTTTGTATGTTTATATTAAGCCACGATAATCTTTAACAGTATAAGCTAAACATTTTCCATCTTGATCCTCCTTTTGAGATGCTTAAATGGCAATCTTGGAACATTTACACTGGATTGAAACCGAATAATTTATGGTGGCCGGAATCGTGGCTGATGGAACAGCAACTAATTTTTCGCCTAGTAAATTCACAAATTACTACGAAGCATTCTGCTTCAAAAACCAGTTGAAATCCATATAGGTTATTTGGATATAGAGTAAGGCAGAAATATAAAACGTGAACTACATATCGGGAGAATATTTCCACCGAAATGAGAAATTTTGTGAAATGAAAAATACGATTGGTGACGACCCTATTTGTAATGTTGTAAACGATAACGGAATACGCTGAAAATAACAGTTTACCATAAAAGTGGGGTTGAGAAAACTAAAAGAACAAGGGCACTTGTCACGTCAAAAACAAGCCTCGTGGCCACAGAATAGTTTTCCAAATTTCTCGTCGGGTAAATGTACATATAAAACCAATGACATTCTGGTTTCCTCAGCATAGCACCATTAGTCGCAATCGTGTAAACTTTCAGGATTCCTAGACCTAATGAAGAACATGCGGACAATGTGATTTAACAGTGTTAAAAAATCGGTTCTTTAGACTGAGGAAGGAAGTATCATAATGACGAATGGGATAAAAGTGCGTAGAGAATCCCAGCGCCGGCATTAGCCAGCACCTAACAGAAAACGCCTTGCAGACCACGGTTTAGCGTTCCATCCGACAGAGGGAGACCTCTGCGCTTGAAGAGGTCTTCCCATTAAATTTACGTCGGAATCGGATTTTTAATGAAATTCAAGAACCAGAGTCCTGATACACTTCATGGTTGAGGCCTTTACTTTGTAGAAATCCATATTAAAAGAAAGAAATAGAAATACTTTGCTTATTTTCTACAATTTTACTTTAATTGTAGAAAATAAGCAAAGTATTTCTATTTCTTTCTTTTAACCAGAGTCCTCATAAATCAGCACGTGAATTGTAGAAAAACATACCATCAACCCCGCGATCACTACTTCTATATCTACGAGCACAGAATCGTACCGAACAGGATGTTACTGGGATCAGAATCGTGAGTAGATCGAACACGTGCATATGGAATGAAGAGACGTTTCACCACCAAACCATCCTTCCGATAAGGAAAAAGTTCGTGGAAATCGCAGGTCCATCATAAATCCTGGGCCATATGTCGGTTATTTGTACACAGTGGTAATCGGGCTTCCCTCGTTAATAATTTAATCGTGGCGGATGGTCTAACAGAGCGCATTACCAATTGGTAGGTGTACAATCTCGATGGTGCCAGATGGAATGGTTTGGACGTCAGGGATGCGAGTGGAGAACGATTTAGGAATAGATTTCAGTGATAAACGCTTCATTAGAAATCCAAACATAATCATTCAGGAGTGATAGAAGCCCAACTCGAATGAGAGTGGGCAGATTTCGTGTACTAGGAATAAATGGTTAGAGAAACATGAAATAGATGGAAGTGGATAAGATAATAGGAGCGTAGCTGATGAAGTCCGAGCGTTAGTTAGACAGTCAGCCAACGGATCATAGTCAACGATGAATGAGACAGAGGTGTGGATTGAAAGCTATAAGACAAAAATTAATCCTAAGAGGAAGATGGCAATGCAGTTCTCAAGAAGCAGAAATACTGGAATGAATTAAAAGGTAGGAGAGCATAGAAAAGAAATCATTGAGCATTTCACGAATTCAGTGAGAATTTTGGATAAGATTGGGCTTAGTAGCAAGGGAATAAGGGTAATTTGGCAGCGGGGGTTAGGTGGGAGCATAGAGAATACACAAATGCATGAAAAATAACTCAGAAAAATCTTCGCCCAGCCATCCCCGATCACAATTGATACCTTCTTTAAAACCTTTGTCAGTTTACTATGCTCACGTAATAAGGACAAAATGAGTGCTAAATACTAAGTTATAGAAACACTAGTAGCTTCTAAAATAAATTACAGACGGTCGAAATACTAGTAGCTTCTAAAATAAATTACAGACGGTCGGAATCGTACAAAAATATCAAGAGTCAAACCTCATAAATCAGTGGAGAACCAACTGGCAAGCAAAAATGATAAATTTATACAAAGCGTCGTTCTTGAATTAAGTTTGGACACCGGGAAATTCCGAGAGTTGAAATAAAAATATATTCTGAAACGATTCCGCCCCGGGGAATCGCTGGAGAAATTAAAACGATGCGCAACGCTAATGCAACCTCCATCGCGCGGACAGGCTGACTCCGCAATCGGAAACGAAAACGGCACCGAGAGGAACATTTTACACCAGGTAAACTCCGGACGAGTCTCTAAAACGAGGACTTTGCCATTCGGGCACGAACGGATTTCATGGAAACTCCTGTGGCAAACCAGGCAATATGCAAATATTGGCGATGGACAATTTTCACTCACCAACTCGGGAAAATCCTCGTCTTTGTAGCCCCCGAAGTGTTCCCAGGTGGTTCAATGCAAGAATGCTTCCCATCTCGTCCCCGCCATTTATAAGGGCTTCGACGGAACCGCGGGGGCGTCGGGGGTGGGGTCGGGGTGGGCGGGGCGACCCCCTCGTGCGGACCAATCACGAAGCAACATCTTCCGGCGTCGGTGACCGCAGGCGCTCCTTCCTTAGCCCAGCGAATGATCCAGATTACACTTGACTTATCATATCCAATTTCGCATATGTTGTCCAACTTCATGGAAGAAAATATAGTTTTTTTTTTCAAGCGAACAGTTTTTTCAATAGAATTTAATGTAAAATCATAATCAGAAGAGGCTATTGCTGACAAGGTTTAGGTAAGTAATTCAAAAGCTAGAAGCACTTACACTGGAAGTATAGGAGATTTTTCCGTCACAAATCAGCACAAATAGTAGATACAGAAGCTGTTATAGAAGCATGATAGGCGACGCTAGGAAAGGGAACAAGCCAGGATTGTCTGTTATCTCTTACTATCTTGAAAAAGCAGACTGAGGAAATTATATGAAGTGAATATAAAATACTGGAGATACATAATAGTGTGCGTTGACGAGTTCTTATTGTGTCAGTTGGATTTAATTATGAAAAGACTGCGCCACAGGACTGTAGCCATCTCTGGACTCGATATATGTCGCTGCTAGAAGGTTACAGTGAAAATGCGTACAGCGAGATATTGATGAATTATAAAGGCCATTCAGAGATGAGGGGAGTAAATGAAGACCTATGACACAGTTCATATTTTCGGGATAAATCGTTTAAAAAAGATAGGGTTGATGTGGTGGCTATAGTAGGTACTGAATTCTTATCCCGATGGTCAGGTTTGGAATCCATGCAGTAGCGGAGTTTCTTGCAGAGGAAATTCCCATTTCTACCAGAGTGATGTATGCAACGCAATTCAGGTGAAGTAATCCGTCCGTCAGATGGGACATTAAATCGTGGCCCACTTGGTACCTTTCTAGTGTAGGCTAAGGCCGTCTCCGAGGTACTCACCACCCTTTCTTCATTCCCCACAACGTCCTTCCCTAACTACCTGTCCTAAGTGGAGCAAAAGGCCTAAGATGCTGATCGCCTCTCCAGATTACCAACTTACCAAGAATAATTTTTAGAATCGTGCTTCATTGTAAGAGTTAACGTTGAATTAGTTGAATGACACCAATTGAAAATGTAGCACCGACAAAAAGGATGAAATTTCACTTTTTGGAAGATATTATAAAGACGTTGAAGCACTTATTTATTTAATCTGATTTAAAGGTCAGGAGTAAAACGACGCATATCTCACAAGCACACGAAGAGAATTACACAATGAGTTATACATGCTAATAAGGAATAAATACACAAAATCAAGTGGATTCTCAGATTCACAAACAGAAAAACTAACAAAAATACAAATCATACGCCAGATAGATAAAATAACATAACATGCATATTTCATGAATATGGCACAACAGAAAAACGTGTCACAGTTTAACATTCATTAAATCATTAAGGCTGTAGTAACACTTGTCTGATACAAACTTTTTTATTCTTTTTTAGAAATTGAAACAGGTTTGTGGTCTATGGATTCAGGGATCCTATTAACATAATGGAAGCTGAATAATGTGGTCCTCTTTTATATGGCGGGAAAAAGCGACTATAAAAACCCTCTTTTATGGGCATATGATGATAGACTATTTAGATGAATGTTCTCCATTCCTCGTGTCTAGTGATTGTGCTGTAGCCTTTAATATGAATATTGTTAATGACTTAAAGAAATCAATAAATACAAAAGCGCTAGATGCCTCCAAAAGCAAGCATAAATATATTACATATCTTTTACACTTACAGCTAACACGAGAATAGAAAAAACTGGTGGCGGAAGAAGTATGCATTGTGAATGGTGGGAGAAGGAAGTTGCACGGGGAAATTCAACGGAGTTGAAAGGGAGTTAAACTCGATAAAGGGCATGGATGAGACACTGTCTTATGTCGAAGATATGCTAGAGGGGTGAATGTAAGGTTGGTGTAAAATAGAGATGAAAATAATGGGCTTTTATTATGGCATAAAGAGGGGTAAAAAATCTGTGAAATGAAAATATCTTGGAAAACACTCGCGGGCCAAAGGTGTTCACATTGATTGGCCGGATTTTTTAAGTCAACAACGTTATGCCCAAGCTTGCATTTACTTTCAGCAAAACGTATCTGTGATCCTATATTATATCCTACAAAATGAAGGTACCGGTATGCCAAAACGAAGCCTGGTTAGTTCCAATATTGACGAATGAGATAAATACATTTAAATGTGATAAGTTAAGATATCATATTTGTATTTAAAATATTTTATGGGATGACCTGAAATTTGTCTCTCAGGACTATTCCATTTGTTTACTAGTAAGTTGTTTCTCACCCTATTAATTTGTCTCATGTTCACACAGGAAAATTTGATTATTGATGCAAATTACGTAATCCATTCACAGAAATTACTAAAATGTGTTACCATGCGTTACATTTTTTATGTTACAGAATATTACAAGAATTGATAACTGACCAGAAGAGCATGACTGCCAATACATAATTAGTTTTACTCATTTTAAATTTATTTTCATATTTTGTGATGGTTGAGCTTTAAGTACTTGGATAGAATAAATATTTGTCAAACGTCAATATCTCAAAAACTACAAGTCACGCGGGTATGATTCCTACATTTTTACAAATCCGCATTCTTCCTCTACTCCTAGGTATCACATTCAATTTCGTCAGTTTCCTACGATTTTCAAAAAAAAATTTGAAAGTGCGAGACGAAAGCTCACCTTTACCATTAATTATATCTGAAGTTAATTTATTTCATGTTTTCAGCAGACGGAGTATGCTAATTTCTCTAGTAAGTAACCTGCAAAAACATCCCGTAATACGCGTATAAAGCGATGTCAATAAAGAACTAAATAATTTATCTATGGCAATGAAAAGATAGGTGGTATTAAAATCAATCCATGTGTTTTGATTTTTTAATGAAACAATCGAAATAAATACACAACTTCATCGAACTATCCGAACAATTGACTCCCGATAAATTTACAGCGTGGTTATTTCAAATGTTGAGCAGTGATCGCAGTGATATTGTTGTCAGAACTGGGGGTTCAGTGCAGGAATTTCTGAAGAACGCGTATTAACATTTGGTGCAAATCTATTTTGGTGATCTTATTCAGTTTTGACCTCGTCTATCAGCGTTCCAATGCTGAAACTAGGAACGAAGAAGTTCGAGAGCATCCAAGAAGGTGACAACAAATTTCAACAAGTTGACAACACGGTACCCAGACCTGACATGTGATTCCGCAGCTTCCTGTAAGTACGAGCATCCACATATCACATGCATGAATAAAAGTTAGAAAATTAGTAAGTTATAAGCAAGTCCGTGCCGATTAAATCCCTCAGCAGCAACACCTTACGCAAGAGACACGAAGGGTCAGAAAAGTGCGTAGG
Organism: Pyrrhosoma nymphula; assembly: GCA_963573305.1. Taxonomy (NCBI): domain Eukaryota; kingdom Metazoa; phylum Arthropoda; class Insecta; order Odonata; family Coenagrionidae; genus Pyrrhosoma; species Pyrrhosoma nymphula. The sequence continues at coordinate 53,035,550 of OY754335.1, forward strand.
TTTATGAGGTATTTCTTGAGAAGAAGGACCGTTATCATAGGCGTTGAATTCATTTGGTGATAGAGCACGATAGCATGTGCGATTCGTCGCTTTGATTTCAAAACAAAATTGTAAGTTTCGGGGGCTATCCATTCAAGGTGATGAAGTTACCTCACATTGGAACACATCAACGCCATTAAGCGCACATGAACGACGTTGAATTGAACGATAAGCGCTGGCGAAATGTTTTTTAACCTGCTGGTAGGTAGCATTCTGTGGTTGAATAGCAGTCACGGCTGAATGTGTTGCGTAAATTTGGAGAATTCGTTAGGAATAAGTATTTAAAAACGAAATCTTTTTTCGCTGGGAAATTAAAAACTTTACAATATGCATGTTTGTGTTTCGCATTCACTGAAAATCAACAAACTTGACAACAATCACGGACGCCAATATTGACGTTGTTTTGTTGTTTAGCGCACACTTAGACCACGCATACTATTCATCAATTCATTTAAATAGTTTGCTCCCGATTTGTTTTGAAGTACGCTGCCTAGTGCGCAGGGTTTGTAGCGAATGGAAGGCAAGTGCGCTGTTGTGTTGCGAAGTCATTAGCGCACTAGATCGAGTAGAAGGCACCCTTCGTTCGTGATACTTTGAGCTGTTGTTGTCATTAAAAACATGATTCATGAAAACTACCACATAATCACAATGTATGTTTTAAATATAATGGAGTTGCTTGAAATTTTATTTAACCTTTTATAGCCTTGATATTTGTCAACTTAAATTAAACAAATTTCCAACCAACTAAATAAAATTGTGATGAAGATTTAATGAGGCTATTTAATGAGTCATAAATCGAAATTATCGAAAGATTTTTGAGTTATCAACTTATATGCAAAATACCTTGATATTTGAAACACCTATATTTTTTCTCTCTTGGAGAAAATTTAAGTGTCGGCTTGTGTGGCTATTCCTGAATATAAATTTGAAAGGTAAGCGGCAATTAGTGTTTAAGGTACATACATGAAACCATTGATTTGCATTCAGAATCTAGTTAATAAAATTTCTTAGAGAATTAAAACTAAATTCGATCAGTTCCTATCAAGAGTTTTCAATTAAAAAATTGTCAAGCTTTAAAACAACGAGAATGGAGGCAAAAGTATGAAGATACTCATGTCTGCCGAAAATACTGCGATAAAATACGTAGAGATAGCAACGAGAAAAAAATCGGACTGGAACCAAGACCTTTGACTTACCGGGACAATGCGAAGACCACCACCCTACCCACACTCCCTAATTCCTAATACAATTTTGGAGGATATAAGGGAACTAGATGTCATACGTACGAGGATATAGGATACAGGGGAACTAGATGTCATACGTACGAGGATATAGGATACAAGGGAACTAGATGTCATACGTACGAGGATATAGGATACAAGGGAACTAGATGTTCGATGGGCTTAACATCTTGTTCACTTGTATACTCCAAAATTGCCACGGGAATTAGGAAGCCTGGGTAGCGTGGTGGTCTCCTCATAGACATGACAAACCAAAGGTACGTGGTTTGATTCCCGATACAGGCCGATTTTTTTTTCTCGTGGCAATTCTATGAAATAAATCTTAAGTAAAATTCAAGAGGGGAGAGAGTCTTGAAATAATTAGCTATACTTCGAAACTAAGGCTATTTCGAAATGTGGGCGTGGTCGTAAAATAAAAAAAACTCTGCATTGAAGTTGCCGTTGATGCGCATGCTTTTAATTATTTGGCACGAAAATATTTTCAGAGCTCAAACTCGGTCCCTTAAAAAAGTTTCCCGAAAATGAGACCTAGTCGGACTGTAAATTTCTCATGCCTTAAGCCTCCAACATGTGGCTTCACGTCAAAATCGTTTGAGTCGTTTCCGAAATAAATTTTGTATACATATAGGTATACGTACATACAATTACTGTTCATTTAGGAGTTTAAGATGCTCATGATTATTTGGGAAGTTGTGTGACACTTAGAGGATCCCGGCGTCAGCATTATTCTAATCGTATAAATAAAGACAACAAGTTGTACTGTCCACTGGATCAATTTTCAACGCGTTTCAACACCTCAGCGTCATCTTCAGCTACAAAACTGATGTTTTGTACCTGAAGATGACGCTGAGGCGTTGAAACGCGTAGTAAACTGATTCAGTGGGCAGTATAACTTGTGTTCTTTATTTATAAAATGCTGTTCCGCCATGTCTCGCCGTATACAGTTGAGTTTATTCTAATCTAGTTATTTCTAGTAATGGCAAGAGGTCAGTAGTTGTACGTCCCATCCGTTCGTCGAAAGGAGTACTGACTCTTAGATAAATTTTACATACGGACGATTATTACTCGTTTCTAATAGTATAGGATTCACATGGTGTTCATAGAGCGGAGATTTTCTCCACGTAAACGAAAGAGGTACTTCTGAGGTGACACCGCAGCGAAGACGTTAGCGTGTTGCACGAGAGGAGTCATGTGGGTAGGTGCAGAACCCTTTAGGATGGCGTGACGTCCATATTTTTATCACCCACGGGAAGTTTGTTTGGTCGATGGAAATAATCGGAGATTAGGGAGGAGAGGTCGAGAGGCGAGCGAGTGGTTTTTATTCCCTCCAATCTCACCCCCGCCGCCCTCTAGGTTGTCATTTCACCCGCGCCTCCAGATGGACCCTGCGACCTCAAGACTTAAGCTCCGTGTCGCTCTTTGAGTCCACCCCGGGATAAGGGATAGGTACACGTGAAAAGGCCCACTGAGACCCCGGGGAAGGCTTTGGGGCACCGGTAAAATAAAAAACCGAGATCGGGAATCAACCTAAGTCTCCGGAGGAAAGCAATGTTGACGTCAAATCTAGAGATTGTTTTGGGGAAGCGTGGTAGGTCATTGAGTAGAGCTTTCTTGCCGAAGGGTTCTAGGATCAAATCCGAACACATCAATTTTGGTCATCTCTTTCTACCGAAAGCCAATGTGATTCCTGGATATAAAAATTTTTAGGAAACCGTGGGTGGTTTAGAATAGGAACTTACCTTAGTATAGGAATTACATAGAATAAAGAGTTTTTCAGCCGAACCGTTGTAAAGGTACGAGGTTAGCTCAGCCATCAAAAAGCAAACAAAATGATACTTGTTAGAGAGATGTATATTGAATTTAACGCGGAAAGAGCGATGAAATACTGAACCATTCAAAATTAATGAAAAGCGTATTCCAACCAATTTGTAAGGTCATTGGTTTCAATTTATTTTTATTATCTTACCAACAGTCAGAATTAGCTGGGCGATTAATTTCACCTCAATAATTCGGAAAACTATGTTACTTCCATAAAAACCTTTTGAATTTAACTTTAATTCAATATGTTCAGCAAGCTTCGTTTATTCCTCCATCCATTTGAATCGCCAGTACTTTCCTTAACTCATTCCAAGCTTACTCTACTAGATCTAAACACGTTTGTTACTTCCTAGTTCCAAGTATTCTTTATCCTATCTTTCTTCCTTTGTCATGCCATTTATTCTCTTCTTATTCGTTTTTCATGCCCGCTTCTTTCATTCATGCCCTCTTCTTATTCGTTTTTCTTGCCGCTTAATATGCACCAATATTTTCCAAATTTAAATCTCCTTTAATCTAAGATTTCAAAAACAAGTGAGAAAGAATACCATTCATCTGTTTAACATGATCAATTCCATTTGTTTAACATGATGTTTATGATCCATTAAGATACTTCTTTTGATCTTGCATCCAAAAAATCTTCCTCTGACTTGCGAAATTCGAGATGAATTCGACAACGTAGTGAAAATAGTTGATGAATTAATTTGTGCAAAAGGAGCTAGTAAGTACTTTGTATTCATTGTGTTTCGTTAAACACATCGAATAATATCAATTTTCTACAAGAATTTCCGTAACCATGACGTATGTTACAACTTTTACCAACCACAAAGGTGAATAAAGGCGTGAATTTAATTTTTTTAATGATGCAGCGTCCACCAATTTAAAAAAAACTTGAGTTGAAAAAATGTGATATTTAAGTTTTCTCCGATTCAAAACGAAGGATTTTAGTAGCATGTCAATCAAATTTGAACAAAATCAATTCTCCTCCACGTCTTGGATAACCGTTTTAGCCTGCTTTTTACTATTAGCATGCCACAAGTATGGTGTGAAGAACAAAGGAATAGCAAGATACCCTATTTGAATATGGGAAGACGAGTGAATTAACTCGTCGCACCAAAAACGGAATAAAATATACGGTTAATCTCGTATTAAAATATGATATTTCATGATGATAAGTGCTGACAATTTGTACTTGATTGAAGATTCCTAAAAGATCAAGGGTTTCTCCTGAAATGAAAAAAACATGGTCGTGTGGTCATTGCATCCGCTGAATTAATCTAGGCCCCGTGGAAATGATAACTTCCAGCACTGAACCACTGACAAGGCAAAAAAAAGCCCGACGAAGCCGGCAGCATAGCATGGCGAAACTGTTGCTTAATAATAAATAATTAATCGCAGAACCAAAAGCCTGAATACCATAAACAATGAGCTGCGAAAATATACAAAAAAAGTTCTCTGTTGTGTTTTTTTTTGTAAAATTCTTTCGTTGTATTTCCAAGTAATGAACGGAATTTTATCCTGACTAGTATCGCTTTAACTTCTAATTATGTAATATTATTACTTATTCTCCTATCTTCTGGCTCTTTTTTATGCATTAGAATTTTCAAGAATACCTCTTCCTATTATTTTTGAGGTATCTGTTTTGGTAAGAGGTTCCGCATGATGACACCCCCAAACTTGCAAAAATTGCAAGATTCCGACAAGTACCTGTTTGAGTACGTGTAGACACGATCGGCCTTTCAAGTGTAGTCGGACATTGTGGTCGACTCATTATCGATGACTTACGAGTCAAGTGTATATCTGGGGCTGTATGGAGTAGGTAATCTTTACTTTACGGGCTGTGCACCATGCAACGATTAGGTAATTCTACAATCGATATGTTGCAACGGAGAAACACGGCAACGTAGCATTCATCTTTTGCATTTCGTTTTTTTACCAGCTCTCCCCTTCAAGGGAGACACCACATAAATAAGAAAATAAATCACATGAAGTAACAAAGATAATCTTTGGGAATTTTAATTTACAAATTTTATCTACAAGGAAACAGCAAAACAGCAATACACGTCGAAGAAAATTAGCCGATGCATGAGAGCAGAGTGTTATGGAGATGAGCGTGGAAAAAAAATAGCACAACTAAATCTGTGTCTGGCGCAAACAGTAAATATATTCTCCGTGCAGCAAATATTGAATATCCTGGTCAAGCCTCCATACCATCCGTACGCCACTTTTAAAATAAATATTTAAGAGCACCAAATCAAATATTTCCATAAAAAATTCGTATTGGCAAGTATTTAGCCATGAAGAAAATGGCGATTGCCAACTAACGTGCTTTTGTAGTACGTTATAAGTATAGCCTTACTCATGTACATATATTCATGTACATGCATACATTCATGTACAACTCCGTTATTCACAATACATTTTAAAGTTTCCGGGCACTGAAAATCTTCGAGTGTTTTAATATTTCAAAGTTGTAACCCTGAATCACCTAAAAAGTGCTAATACTACCTTAAGAGTAAGCTTATGCCGACGCTGGGTTTCACTTCACTCCTCCTCCATTCCCAAATGAATCATTCCCTTACTATCTTTCCCTCTTATTCCTAACGGGATAAATTACCTCAGTTTTCGATTGCCTCCAAAAATAATCAACCAACCATCCATGGACTAGTTTCTACTCAACCACTTCATTTGGTGCACGCATCGACTTTTTGTTGTGAAGCGTACATAATCGAATCTCACGTATGCTTGCCTCACGGTCCCTCGCGCATATACCCCTCTATTCTCTTGCGGAAAATATGACTCGCTTAATAATGTGACGCAATCCTAATGCGTTGCTCAAATTTTCAAGTTTGGCGGAACCATTAAGTGACAAGGATCGCTTGATTACGATCCTCATTTTCATGGGAACGACCAGTATTCATAGATAAATTGGCAGTTGTACTACCGTTCGTTCTTCCTCAAGTAGAGGGGTTAGTGCGTAGTGAGTCATTCAGGAAAAGGATATCGGCCAGAAAAAATGAGTCTGTGAAGAACGGAAAATATTGCAATAGGGTGAAAGGTCACAGCTTTGAAAAGATGAAGAGTCATGATGTTTCGTTCAAGTGAATTATCCACACTGATTTAAAGTCGATTTTTAGAGTATCTTTCCCGAAGTCCAAAAAGAATACCAAATGGACACAGTCCAGAAAGAATGAATACCTCTGCACACAGATTTTGTATCAAAAATATTTCAACTTTTGGGAATTTTAAAATTCAAATCCGTAAATTGGGCGCATTAAATAATTTTAGCTCCAAACCGTTCAAGTTAAAATCTTTATTGGTAAAAAATTGATTATCATCAGTAGTCATCAATCCGAAGATTAGCTTGCAGCAGCTCTCCACTCCGCTCACCTCTATGCCATCCGCTTCATTTCTACATAATTATTTACTTTGACGCCCTTCATGATTTGCAAAATGTATTCCATTCTTGGTCTTCATCTATAATTCTTCCCATTTATTTCTCCGTCCAATATTGCTTTCATTAGGCTGTTGTGTCGCAAAATGTGTTCAATAAGTTTTTCTCTCCTTCGCAGTGTGGTAATTATGCTTCTTTTCTCTCCAGCTCTTCGTAGGACTTCTTCATTGGTGACTCTCTCCATCTCCATGACGTGATTCAGCATTGCTTTCTGAGAAATACGAATAAGTATGTCAACTATTTTTGAACTTCCCTCCCATGACTCAATTATTCATTCTAACTATTCATTAGTCGTGCGTATGCCAAGCATTATCACTAACAAATATTTACGTAAAAGCCCTTGAAACCTCAGTGCCTGTGAGTAAAGTAACAGCAACATGGTTTTCATTAGATATATGGCAACGGAAGAGAATTTAAAACAGCTTTTTGAGCCATAGTTTGACAGCAAAAATGAGATCATTTTATTTTTCACGTTTGTTATTCCAATTGATAAATTATTTTAGGACTATTTCCGATATACGAATGAAAAAATGGAAACAAATACAAGGCTTAAACATAGCACTAATTTAAAAAAGTTGAAGTACCATCAGGAGTACTTCAATTTAGCACCTGCTTCATAAAGAAAGATGTAAAATCGCCAGCGTTCTGAATAAGAATTTAAATTCAACCTTTGTGAAAATATTGATTGAGGGCATAAGAAAAAAAAAGTTACACCTGGGTAAGTCAATTCTGAATACTCGTTTAATTTTTAGACACATAAATAAAGCGAAGTTACACAGAGGATATACCACTCGCTTTCACCGGGACTCGATGCCGAAACCCTCGACATGACGCCGAGTGATTTAGCCAGTTTTATTATTATACTACCAGAGTTTATTTCATCTTATTCGTTATCGAGGCGTCCTCCTACTTTATGGATTTTTAGAGGCTTTATAGGAACAATTTGTTCAGGGCTACCGGACATACGATGTCACAGAACCAGTCCAAAGCGCGAGTATCAAGCATGGAAAATAATGAGGTGTTCGCTCTTTTGACGGATTTTGAGGATATCAGGACTAGCCACGGAAGTATTACCATTGCGGAGTCACCCGCCAGTGCACATAAGTGCGTAATTCCAAAGAGGAATAATCATTCATTCACCTTGACCGGGACTCGAATTCGGATGCCTCGATATCGCGCCAAGTGCTTTAGCCAGTTAGCTACCAAGGTATTCCCCTCCTCGGAGGATTTTTGAGGGCTTTATAGGAATAAGTTGCTCAGGACTACCGGCTATATGATGTCATGAATCTGTCCAAAGCTTGCGCTTAGCGTCAGTCCGTTGACTCCGTTAAAGTTATACCGTGGCTACCCCCGGTTTCCTCAAAATTCGACATTATTAAAGGCCATTGTATTTTACAGATAATTGAAGCTTTCTAATCATTTCTCTTTTAACGGCTTCTCCGTAGTTATTCAATATAATAGCAATGAACTTTTCTACAATTGTGTTGAAATTAATATATTGAATTTAAGAAAAATGTGCCAACATGTTTTCTCACAGGAACGATACCACTATCAATATGAATTATAAATTTTATGATTATCGAAGTATATATATTTCATAGAAATAGGCAAGCATTATAACTAGAGCAAATTAGATGAAAATAACGAATGTTGATGATGCCGGGTCTAGCCACGGTATTACCTTTAGGGAAATACCCGCATGTAAAGAAGAAAATAGTAATGAGGTGATTCAATAATTCACATGGTATAGAAGAAGTTCATTGGTTATTCGTTAAGATATAATCGGTTATGGCTTGAGTTATCATATATAAAATAAGGAGGCTTCCAATAACAGCTAAGTCCATGTAACTATGTCCTACGACTTTATTTTACGCAAGTGATCTGGATAGTGTTCTCAAAGTTTCACCTGAAGAGGGTAAAATAGCAAATGCAATACCTACCCCACCACGCTTATGAATCGATGGACGATCCCATCAGACGACGTGTCGACTAAAAATACCCAATAACATTTCCTTCCGGTGATCCAAGAATACCAATTTCAGAACTTTCTGTTTTTTTTATTACACCCACTCCACGCGTCAACTTCAGTCTTTTGACTCGTGCCTTGAAAGTTTTTTCTCGCACGGGAGGGGGAAGATGTTAAAGCCTGCATTCCTCACGCACGGGACCACACACCTCCCACACTGTATCGGGGGGCGGAATTGAAGGGCGGGGTACCATTTCAGCCAGGCCTCCCGTGCAAACACCTCCACCTCCCACGCCTTCTCTACACTTTGTCTGTCCTTGCCTGGGACTGTAGGCTGTTTGATTAATTAAATTCGCGATGTAGTCCAGTTGCATAACGATTGAAATTCTATCCATCGGCGTCATCGTCAGTCTTCATCAACCTTTTCAGTGATTTTTCTCCAGCTAAAATTTGATTCCTTCGCGTTTAGCTTCTTCATTATTTCGAAGTAACAGAGTTATTATCTCAAGGTACCTATTTTTCTATTACTAATTTAATTTGTTTTGCTTTCCGGACTACTCTGGTGGTTAGTTTTTTCCCTGCGATCCCAAAAAGCCATTCTTGGTTTGCCATCAGTTTTTTCAGGGCCCGAACCAGCACAACATGACAAAAACCCCTACGCCCTGGGTGAATAAAAGTAAACCCAGGCGGGATTAGAACCCAAGACCCCATGTTACCAGGATTAGCAGGCGAGGACTTTTCCCCGCTGATTTGCCTTCTTCCGAAGTTCTGCCTATCCGTCTTAAGATTTTAGTTTTAGTAGAAGGTTTTCTTCTCTGACTCTTCTCCGGAGACATACCTAAAATTACCTACGTATGGAATGGGAGCCAGCCTGTACTGAACCGTGCACTGTTTGATTCCAAAATAATCGAAATGTCGTTTATTGGAATGACATCAGAGTAATTGATTCACATCAGCGCCTTCCTAATGCCTTCCCAGCTACTGCTGGTCTCTTCACTTCTTTGTTGACACCACATCATCTCATTGGGATACTAACTCAAGTTGCAATGCCTTCCTCCGTTGTTCTATCGTTCTAATATGAAAGCGTTTGAAGGGGGCTTTGATGTCTTCTGAGAGGTAAACCTTAGAGATATTGACAGGTTGGGAGCTGGTCCACTAATCCTCGCAGGACGATCTCACATACTCTTGGGCCTCGTACACGTAGAGCCCCACCCTAACCAACAAAACTGACGTTCGGGTTGAAAAGTCTGATCATTTAGATACATAGACAGTGAACTTTATTCAATGCGTATTCAGAGTTGATGAAATTATACTTTGGACCGCTTTGGAAAAGTAATGTAATGACAACCGACCATGGGTATTACACTAAACGACTCTAAGTCCCCGTTTTATGATCTCAGGTTAAATATTTTCTCGGTATGAAAACCGAACGTTCTTATGTCGATAGAGCTCACGTCATCAGTACGACAGTCAAATGTAATACGCAAAACCTAAACTCTTGTTTAACATCAAGTTAACGTAAAGGCTACGTCCTCTTGCGGTCATGGTAAACCGGACATTATAATTTACCGGATCTAAGACAAATATAACTGGATTTTATGCTCTGCCTTCTATTTTTGCGCAAAGCACTGCAATGTAATTAGTAGTTACGCATCAAAAACCAAAGAAAAGGAGGACTTTTGATTAGTCGGCGAAGCCAAACGGCAAGACCTCTCGTGACATCTTCTCAGGAATCTAAATTCTCTCTAAACTCTCTCTTTCTTAATATTTCTCTCAACTTGTCACGGTGAAACTATCTTTATACAGACGTGATTTCAGAGTTTACTACACAAAACTCAAGTACGTCAGTGATTAATTTTAGGAAAGTGCAAAAGTCTCCATGAAGTCGCTCATGCGGCAAAACAAATAAGTGAAATTGTTCATACTCTTCTCGAGCATATACTTTGCTTTGTTGCACCGATGAATGTTGCATGCACAGAAAGCAGTAGTGCCCTACCTAAACTTGCCGGGGCTGTGTAGGGTCCTATGAATACCAATTAGCCTCTGCTCCCGCCTTAAAAGTCCCTCGTGCCCTGGCTACGTGAAATGGACCGCATTTACATAAGCAAAACTGGAAATCTGTTAATACAGCCATTGTAATGGTGTAATTTTCTAAGTGAAAGATGGCCTCTTATGCCCGGTTTAATATTGCCTGGTTCACCGCAAGATGACTTAGCTTTTACGTTAAATTGGTGTTAACTGAGAATTGATATTTTGTATATTACATTACTCAGTCATTTGGCGTGAGCGTTATCGATGGAAGAACCTATTATAACACCAAATGCCTAAAATATACCAAGCCAGCTTAGTGCCTCGATGGTAGAGCAAGGGGGGTACTTCGTTTTTTTTTAATTATTCAGGGCGCCAGGTAATTTTTAAAAATAACCACCGAAGTCCACAGAACAATAAGGATGATAAAATAAGGCAATTAAACTCAACCGACGTAAAGATCACACAATAACCTTATAATTCTTCAAAATTCTCTCAGAATCTAAAACATGTCTTATCAGAACAAGGACGACAATCCACAACCCAAAACCACTTATTTATCAACACCCGTTACTAAGTGATAAATCCCAGCCAAGGCCCGGTTTTCTAAACCCAGATTAAATATTTCCTCGGCGTGATAATCGAAGTTAATAGGCTCTCCCGTTAATAACGCTCGAGTGAACTAACCGATAGTCTGGCGTAATATGTGTACAAATACCCACACTCTTAATTAACATCAAGTTAACGAAATGGCTACGTCATCTAACGTAAATGTCAAACAGACATTAAAAACGGGGCCAAATGTTATAAAATGTGAGTTTGGGTTTAGTAAATTACGCAGGAAAATCAGTTAGTGGAAGAGAACGTTTTCAATAGGTGCGCGCATCTACATCGGTTACCATGCCAATAAAAGTTTTAACGAGAGGTAATAGAACTAGACCTTCTTAACCGAAGTCGGTTTTTGTGAAATGACTGTATGAATACAGCGAAGTGCGTCATTTCCACCACGTCTGATCAATACTCTTTCGTTTAGGCAAAATATAACCCTTTGCGAATTTTCCAAACACTGGTTTTCGGGCAAGGTCACATATGTAACAGTCACTCACAGAGTTGTAATTTTTTCTAGTATAATTCTTGATAGACTTTCAGCTCAGAAAGTTTCTGGCTATATTAGTCTTTTCTTCGAAAGTTTTTAAACACGGTAAGAATCTCATAAGTAACTACTGCATAAAACAAGGCGGACTCGATCGTCTGCTTCATTATATCCAAACTGTTCCCTATCAAGTTTTTTTAATCCTTCCTTTATGGGGATCATTGTTTTCGTTTTACTAAAACAGAATAAGCAAATCTGTGAGCGATTTTCTTTGTGCGTCGTTGCCTTCGGCATTTTGACTCACGATTGATATAAATAAACAATTTATATGCGTATCCATGGTAACAAAATCGAAATGTATCGATAAAAGTTTAAAACATTTTATTAAAAGGCATGTAAGATAATCTGTATCAAATACACCAAAATCGAGTTTTATCGCGAAGCCCTCTAACGATTATTTTCTTTCGGGCCTCAAAATATTCGTGAGACACAGTCAAAATGATGTTTGATTAGATCTCATCGGTGCAAGCACTGTTGATTTAAAGCTTTATTGAAGCCCACCGTGGTGAACGTAAAGTATTTTAATCAACAATGCCAAAGAGACTACCTCGACCCGACGCGGCTTGCTCATCACAACGGACAGCCAGTATATAGCATCGCACCAACCGAATCCCAAAGCTCCAGCGTATGTATCCTCGCCTCTTTTGAAAGCCCTCGAAGAGTGTCTCGAAGCTCCCGCGGGTTGATCACACCGCAGGCTACGATGGCGAGCGAAGAGAATTATGAGGGTGGCAAATCCTTATCCGCCGCCGTCAAAACTGGGGATCGGGAATCGACATTGTTATTCCCCGCGAGGGATTTCGACGCACCGGCGTGTGGAAAGATAAGGATAAGCAATGCTTCAAGGCCGCACTGAGGATGAGACACTTTTTTTGGGAGGAAACGGATGGTATTTTTGTGGGAGGAAACGTTCGAACGTTTTGGGAAGATAAGATGCGTAGTCAAACTGCACGTGCTTATTTGGGAAAACTAAACCTCTCGCATGAGATGAGCCCGTGATCCCGCAGGGTGTTTGATTCCTCAGGTTTGGGACCCGAAAGAGTTTTTCGCTTGTCATCAAAGCCTCTATGAAAGGGCAACATTTAGAGTTATCCAAGAAAATCAAGCATAACATTTAAACAATTAATTCAATTGAAATGACAATTTTTATTTATTCCTATCCTTATTTTTTATAGTTTATAGTTTCCCTGAATTATTTTTTAAATATTTTCATTATAAAAATATAGGTCTGGAGAGTTGTTGATTGCTTTAATAATTTTTAACCACATTTTGAAATGTACCTACTAACATTAAATGCATAATTTAATTATGTAATTATTAGAGGTAACTATTTTCCTCTCAGTGAATCGCGCAGGTTTGATCTAAATTTTAGTAATTTACATGATCCGTCACCAGTATAAAAACCTTAAATGATTCGTGTAAAAAAAAGTCTTGGCTATCTCCATCAGTCAACAGTACGAATGCTCGTTTTTTGGTGAGGACAGAACTCGTCATGAGCTCTGGATAGTGACAGAAAGTAAAAGAGACTGCTATTTAAGGTAGTAGATACGGCTAATATCCTCGAGGAAATACGATACATACCTTGAGATTAACTATAGAGAGATTTCAATCATGGCTCGAAGATTCTATCAAATGACGGATATCGTTCATAGTTACCAGTCAAGCAATCATCGTTGAAGATGATAGTTGACCATGCAAGGTTCTCTAATTAACTTGGGAATATGCGACGATATCATTCCTAACAAAGAGTTTCAGCTTAGCGGTCTATGTCACAGCGTGTGATATTTACGGATTCCAGATAGGGGACCATGTTCTTTCTCTGCGCTTAAATGTTTTGCCCAGTCGCGAATGTCTTGCTCGTTATGTTTTCACTAAAGTTGTTTGCCCTGCTTATAAAAAAGGTTTCAGCTTCAGGTTCTTAGGTAATTTTTTAATTAGGATAGAAATCTAATTTTACGGAATGTATGTATGTATTACTACAACTACTTTTGGGAAGCGTAAATCACAGCTGTGTTCGGACCCGGGTCTGGAATTCCTGAGAATCTGATTCCCCTTAATTTTTCATCAAGAGTGTTTCATAGTAACGGCATAAAGAAATATACTAATATAGTGAGCGATTCATGCGTACAAAAGCTCACAGAGGCAAAGTAGATCACTGTTAATTGAAAGTCAAATCGCGAAAGATTCCTTCCAAACCAAACTCACCTACAATATTTAGTCATTTTCCTCCCACGAGCTTAAGCCCATGAGTTACATCACTGTAGTGTCCGACTAACATCACCACTCACCAAAATCGCGTAGTAAAATTATGAGTTAAATTATTTAAATCAATTACAAATCAAAACTCCTTTTTACTGAGATTAAAATAGTAATAGTAGTCCCCCGGTGATGAATCTAGAGGCCGTCTCTTGGTAGACCCCTTCCTGTATGTCCTCTGATAAACGCTCCTTGGCCTTGCAGAGGAGGTTTGAGGTATTTTGGACACAGTTGAACCAAGTCACGACGTTGTGTTTTGCCACCTTGGATACCTTTTCACTTGTGCCGGCAACATAGGGTATGACGGCGAAAGCTGCAGGTTTCGGCTTGTCGTCGAAGGTCCTTTTATCCGGAGTAATCCGGAGGGCAGCAAGAAAAACGGAAGAAACCATGGCCCTAAGTTACGTGTGAATATGGAAAATCCTACATCGGACAGACGTCAAGAGCTCTCAAATGCCGATTGAGAGAACAGCAAATGGACATCAAGAACAGGTAGCTACGAAAATCAGCTTTGGCCGAACACATCTGGAGTGGACCTAGTCACAACATGAATATTGAAGAGGCAAAATTACTTGTAAAAGAGAACCGCTACTTCCCCAGACCTATCAGAGAGGCCATTGAAATCGTAAAAACCACGGAGAACATCAACAGGGAAGATGGTTACACGATCTCTAAATGCTTAGAAGAGAGTTTTCATGATGAAGAGGACACCAACCAATGACAGCGCACCCGACTGAATTGGCGGGAAAATAAAAGCCCATATAAGACGTTCACGGATACCTGCATCTTCACTTCCGACCTGAAGAAGATAGCTGCAATGATATCGAAACTGTCGTCTACGACAATGGAAGCACGCGGAAGAAAGCCCTAAAAGCCTTCACTGCCACCACAACAAATAATCGAAGTGTATACTCATTAACACTTTTGTTTAGAAAAAAGTGGCAAATCCAAATAAAATCATAAGGGAATCATTAAATCATAATAAATTCAACAGCTTACATCACCCATCACTCCAGACAAATACTGCACAACTTTTATCATATTTTGATTTCGCGCGCTCCAGGACAGCCTAATAATTTCCTCTTTCTCCGAGAGGTGGTAACTCAATGCGCTCGGAAAGCTCTTTGTTTCTGCATTTCGCGCTCACGATTCGCGAACTCTCATCACATGTTCCTCCTAGCCAAATTAATACTAGGGTGCTACTCTTGTATCTATGTCTTCCGGCAGCATTATGAAATATCCGTGCAATTTAAGTTTCTATTTCCGAGGAATTTATTTCACAGCTGGTATTTTTTGGTCAAAATTGTAAATTGATTTGCATTTAAATCCTCCGATTCAAGCGCGATTGGTAAATACTTAATTACCTTATGTATGCTTTTATGTTGACGGTGATTTATAATGGCTATATTTTCTTGAATCCGCAATTTTTCGGTTGGCCGTCGGTATTGAATCTGGCTATCGCGATCGGCCTATATGGATGTCGAGAAGAATGGAACAGAGAGAAAACCTAGGAGTAAAAGCATTACGGACGGCTCAACAGTAATCAAATATCGATAGCACAATCATATTAGTTTGTCACCGCTAGAAACTACGGCCTATGCATTATGACATGAGTAAACAAACTCGTTCCTTCAGATAACTCCAAAGCCAAACCAAACTCATATCTTCAGATATTCTTTTTCCAACAACTGTAATACGTCGCGACCACTGTTACGGAAATATAGCACTCGGCGATGATGTCACATAAAATGCATTAACCCTCCGCTACCATATGTATGTAATTACTCCAACAAATCATTTGGGGACTTATCATTTGGGTTCTCATCATTTGGGGTCTTGAAGATAAGCCATAAGTGGGTAACGTAGATTTCAGGGGGCAAATCACGTAACAACTTAACATAAGTGTACGGCGCGTAAAGCGTAAGAGTTCTTGTCTCCTTAAACATTTTATCCACACATGGCGTCGCCAGCGGAAGAATAACTCCACACACCGTGAGCAATGACTATGCTGAAATTCACGTAAAAGTAAAATTCCTTCTATACCGTGAGAATAAACACGCAGGCACGGGCAGGATAAGTATCAAAAAGCCTTAAATGCCTTTGTTTGAGACACCGTGAACACAGAATCTTGCGTTCCCCCATTAAAATTATATTTTTGGCTAGGGGCAGTGCATCGTCCGGAGACGAGCAGCTTTCCTTCAGGCCCGGCTACCCCCACACTAAAGCGCCATATATGGGACATATATGTAGAGCGATAATTTTCGCATATATGTAAAATATGTGGAGATATATATGGATTCTATTAAAAATTGGCCCCAGAGCATATATTTAACATATATTTTAAATATATGCTCTGGGGCCAATTTTTAATAGAATCCATATATATCTCCACATATTTCACATATATGCGAAAATTATCGCTCTACATATATGTCCCATATAAGGCGCTTTAGTGTGGGTGAGACCTAAGTACGACGACAAACATATACGGATAGAAGTTTCATCATCTTCCAACCCATGTATAATCACCCAGTATTCCTGCCTGACCACCGGTTAGTTTAATGTACGACAAATTGGTAACCAAAGGCATCTGGTTCGTTCTACACGGCTGCGTCACTTCGAGAGGCAATTTATCATAGTCATTAATCGTTCATTATGAATGATACGATGATAGAAATTGCGCCTCTTGATAATATTGCTGTTGGTTAACTAATAACACGGAGTTAAACTATCTCTTATATCCTGCCAGTTGGCGCGATAACAATCTATAGTTCATCTGCGACGTCAACGATGGTCAACGCCATCTATTAACCGACTCTGCAACCCTATATTTACAAATTAATACGTAACTACAAATTTATATGGGTTTAAAGAAACCTATTCATATCTATATAAATCTATCCATTTCCATAGAAGAAAAACTACGAACGTACAGAAATTTTCATCTATAACAGTGAAAAATATGGTTAAAAATGTATTTCAAATGCCATATATAAAACATATATGGAAAACATATTGATCAAACATACATGTCTAACCCACATATTCCGAACATATGTAACATATATCGGCTCTGCAACATATCATGAGCAAAGATATCCCTTATAACCTGCCAGTTGGTGCGGCAACAATCTATAGTTAATCTGCGATAACGACGGTGATCAACGCCATCTATTAACCAACTCTGTAACCCTATATATGCAAATTTATACGTAACTATAAAAATCTATGCGTTTTTAAATAAATCTATTCATATCTTTGTATATTAATCCATTCCCATTTCCATTAAAAGAAAATACGTACGTATAGAAATTTTCATCTATTCCAGTGAAAAATATGATTAAAATTTCTTTTAAATGTCATATATAAAACATATATGGAAAACATATTGATGAAACATATATGTCAAACCCACATATTCCCCCATACATGTAACATATATTGGCAGTTCAACATATCTTGAGCAAATATATGGGTTATATATGGCGAATATACGTCCATATATATCCATTATATCTCCCATATATGGGGCTTCAGTGTGGGCCATTCGAGTTACCAGAGCGAAAGACACGCATCGTAAAGTGAAACTACTTAAAATTGAAGAGCGAAGGCATGGAATAATTTACCGGAAGATTCCCACTTCCAAAAAAAGTAAAAGAAAATGTATTTTCAGAATGCATTCTGATCCTTTGCAAATTAATTTCGAAGATACGTTCCAAATGCATTTAAACAGGAAAATTCAGATGATAAAAACACGTTTAAATTTTTTTTAATCAAGCATTTAGAACGCTCGATTACAATTCTTTAAATTAAAAATGTCACAAATTCATTCTTCGTATTTGAGGGCTGCATTCTTGGGTTTTCGCCGTGTTGCTTTGTCGAAGAGTGCAAACAGTCTCACCATCGCTAAAGAGAGCGTCTTCAGGCATTTTTCGAATATGCTTAAAATACTTAAGTAACAAAATTGGCAAAATATATATACTATGGTAGATTATAAAGTACTCCTGAGTCTCTACACGTATTTCCATACATGAATTTAAACCTATTTCGTTAATATAAACCTAAGTCCTTATTCATAATGAATATCGATAACTTCCACCAGGTAAAGCCTGAAACAGTGATATATATTTTGCAAGAACAATCCATTTAAGCATGAGGTTTCTTAAAAAATTATAATTTAAATTATTAAATGTAAGGACATCTCAGAATTTCTTCCAATGAGATGAAGATAATGATCCTGTGCAACCAATTCCTTTTTCCATTTTTTATTTAAGTGTTTGGAATACAGGAAATGGAGACAATTTAACGCTTTTAATTAGAAAAGGTAACTAATTCAAATAAACGTTATATATATGTGGCGCATAAGTCAATACCTACAAAAAGGCAGCTAAAAACTGTTTAAAAATGTAGGGAATGCATATTACAGTTTCATGAGACAAGTTAGAAAAACTTGGTCTTCGAAAATATTTAAAACATTCTAGTAAAAATCATAAACCTCATCCAAATAAAATTAAGATAAATTCAAAGCAATTTAAATGCCAAAGTGGACATACGCTCAGGAGGCACATCAATATGTGATATTTTAATAGACATTCGTACTTTCGTATGAATTCGCACATTCTTAAACGGAAAGTGTTGATATTTTATCGCATACACGTACGAATTTCACGTCCCTAATGTTCTGGTGATTTAATTCAATCCACACAAGAGCTACTTCAATTTATTCAATGGTGCTAGACTGGGTTAAGCGAAATCCTTTTCTTATGAAGAGCACTGGCCTTGCTCTCACTGTGAGTCATATTTATTCAAAATAACCGTTTTGAAATGCATCATGCCTATACAAATATGCTTAATCAAATAAACTAATCGGAGGGTTTTTCACAAATATTTTTAACGAGACCCTTGCAGAGGTGCTGTGAAAGAGTTAAGAAATAATTATATGAATTCTTATGTCAAGGATTATTTTACTGGGGGATTTCCATCCAAGGTGTCGAAGTAAACAGAGATCGGAAACCATAAGAGCACTTCGGCACACACGAACGACGATGAATGGTACGATGCGCTCAATGAAAGGCTCGGTAGCCTGTCATACTATTGGTACACAATGGTCACGGCCGAATTATTTCTCAATAGTAAACGAATTCGTTCAAACTAAATGCTTAAAAAGCCAAGCTCTTTACCACAGAGTGATTAAATACTTTACATTTTCAATTGCATGTCTGCGGTCTTTGAGGCCGTTTTACACGAGGCACTTTACTGCACGGTCTGGTGTATGGACCGATTTACAGTGAAAACTGCGTCGTGTAAAGCGGTGGCTTGCTAGTATGACTTCGCGAATGCATTAACAAATAACGGGGAAGTAGCCCCTGATTCCGTGTCCGCGTTCTCACAATTTCTGTACCTACATCAAATTGCGCAATTAAGTGCCTCGGGTAAAACGGCCTTTACTGAAAATAAAACACATAAACAACATATGCGGATGCCATTATCGAATTTCTTTTCTTCTCCAGCGTACTCCAGCGGACAACAACAAATGCTTCCGATCTATTTGACGTGCGCTGTCTCATGCGCAGGGTAGTAAATGTAGCAGAAAATGTTTTTACCAATAAAACTATTGCAATTGGAGAAAAATAAGCATCGTACGTTTGTATTATTCCACAAAACACGAAAAAATAATAATTAGTATCTTGATCGTTAAGCAATTTGAATTGTCTGTGCCACCATATACGAATCTCTCATCCACGCCCTTCTTTGGAAATTATAAACCACCGAGTCTGAGGGTATCCAGTAGATGGCATTAGATAATCAACCTGGAACTACTTTTGATAGATAAGATGCTCCCCGTACAAAATTAAACGCAAGAACGAGATGTACTCTATAATAAGGGTGGTTGACAAGTTACAGAATAGCGTGCGAACTTTCACTGTAATATGGGAATTCTGGAAGTCAACTGAATTTCAACCCGAAACTTACTGAACCTTGAAACGGCATTTTCAAGTAAGGAAATAGTCCAACGTTTTATCACAGAAAAACTACCGATGAATCACAATGTTCATATAATATCAACCCCTGATAATTAGATGGTGGACCAAAATATTGAATGAATTGTGACCTTCGCTCGCGGAGACATATAACACACACGCATACGGAAAAAAAATTTGTCAGAAGTGGGATTCGAACCCACGCCCGGAGAACCGGACTGCGACCTGAACGCAGCGCCTTGGACCGCTCGGCCATCCTGACATGTTATAGGGAACTGTTCGTTATATCATGAGGTGATCGAGTTCTCCAAGTGTTTTGCACCATGAAGGTGGTGTGGAGGTTGCTAAGCGCCCCCTCGCATACCTACAAGAGCATACCTGGGTTCATGAAATATTCCAAGTAAAGGCATATTGTATTCACCAGTAAAACACGCCGCTTAAACTGCGAAACAGTTAGCAGCAAATGTGAGGTTTATTTATCTTCAAATAGATGTTAACCAGTTGGTTAACTCACAGCTTAAAGTGTTTCTGCAATACGGAGGCATATATGCAGGGATAATAAGTTCAAATTTGACGACTGTAGTAGTTACCAAGAAGCACAAAAATAAAGTGTGCTAAAAAGTTGCCCATGATTCAAGCCGTACACCTTAAAAGGTTTAAATACATGGAGCAATACAATATAGGCACATTATGGTATCCCATCGAGTTGTTTTACCAGTAGAACTGAGTTTATTTAATGAGGCTGATGATCACGTAAACCCTGACCGTTTGTATGATCTGGTGGTTTTTGTAATTCATTGCGGTAGTGGACCTAATAGAGGGCATTATATTAACATTGTGAAAAATCATGGGTATTGGTTGCTGTTCGATGATGATTTTTTTATTTGGGATTTTTCCACTCTGCAGCAGTTTCCCTCACCACCCCCCACCCCCCACACCTCCATCTTTCATGAGCAAAATTCCTTAATATCAAGCTCATCACCCAATCCCCTCTCTCCACCCGTCCCTATCAAATGCATCTCCCATATCCAACCCTCTCCTATCCATTTCCTTCCTCACTCCATCCCACCATGACTTCTTGGGTCTTCCTCTTTTCCTTCTGCCTTCCGATATCCATTTTAGGGCCGCTTTTGGTATTCTCTCATCCCCCATTCTTTGTACGTGTCCAAACCATTGCAATCTTCTTTCTTCCAAAATCTCCACTGAATCCTTCTTCATGAAGAAAAATCATGGAGGTGCACCTCCATGGTTTTTCTTACCTCCTCATTTCTTACTCTTACTACTCTTGATTTCCTGGCCGATCTCCGCCAGAAGTCCATTTCTGTGACTCGTTATTTACTTTTTTCTCTGTCGGCTGTAGTCCATGTTTCAGCTCCATAGTGCATTATACTTTCTACTATTGCTTTATGCGTATTTATTTTTGTTATTTTATTAATATTGCTGCTCCATATAGTAAGGGGTTCAAATTTTCCAATTGCCCTTCTACTCTGGCATATACGATTCTCTATTTCTACTTTCGAGGATTCATCACTTTGCACTACTGATCCTAAATACTTGAAATGGGAGACTTTTTGATCTCTTTCCCGTCTATTTCTACATCTCCATTGCTGCAGGCTGGGATTTTTTCCAGTTAATTTTTAGACCCCATCTCTTATATTCCTCTGATAGTTTCCTGCACTGGCTTCAGAGTCTTGTGCAATTATGACCTGGTTGTCAGCGAAAAGAAGATTTGAAAGTATTATATTTTCATTCAGATATCTGAACCTCGATACCTCGAGGAAACCCCATTCGTCCACATTTTCTAGTCCATTCTCTTAAGCTGACGTCTATATATATCTTAAATAATATAGGTGAGATGCAACATCCTTGAAGAACTCTTTCGGGCGTTATAAAGGGTTGTGATACATTTGGCCCGATTTTAATAGCACATTTGTTATTTTCATACACTTGTTTTAGTATTCTTCTTATCGGTTCACTTATTCCAGCTATTTCAAGAGCTTCCCATAATGATGATATGGTCGATAAAATTGATGCAGCTGCTACTGAAGATTTTTATGGTCTCTTTCTGAAATTTAGAAATCATTAGAAATTGGTTAAGATTAATTTATTCTATCAATCACGGGATTGTGTTTCGAAAAAAATTAGGCTAATGCCCCAATGCTAATGTCCTATCCATGAGGGATGGAAGAAAGTTGAAGAGAAACCCAGCGTTATCATTAGCATGCCCTGAAAGTATACTTATAATACGGAAAGGTGACCACGGATTAACGTCGCAACCGATGTGAGCAGTACAAACATTGAGGTGCCCTCCACATGCCAACGGACGGGAATTCCGGAAATCTCCGTCACTACGACACGGATTTTCTCGAAACCGTCACATGTCAGCCGGTTACGGTTGCCATGTAGTGAAACCTTTTATCCGTAAAGATGACGGTGAGATTCAGAATTATAACCCCCGTAATCCATTTAGCATCTCAATTTATCCATTGCATAAGTTACTTAGATGCCTTCTTTATCCAATATTGCCTGATGTTGGATGAGTGAGACCTCAGCGCAGGCAACACAAAAATTACCATAGGCATGTGAATTCACCCCGCAACGCCACTGAATCTTCTTCCAGGACCAGGGTGCATGCGATCTCCGATTGAAATGGATAAAAATTAATAACGAAAGAAACAGACATACAAACAGACAGATCATTATGATCTTTATGCGGTCGGAGGCGGTCAGAGGGAAAAAAAGTAATATCCGACGAGATGAGGGGGTCAGGTTTTCACTTGAAGGCAAGTTTAGGGAAGAAGAGAACCATATAGAAAGAATGGGACAGTATAGGAGCGGGTTATGTCAATGGATTTAGAGAACTTGGGAGTATTAAATCGAATGGAATCGAATGTATTAAGGTAAAGTGAAGTGGCAACCATGGATCCATTGGACTATGAAAAAGTAAGTTAAAGAAAAACACGTAATATTTTATCTCGAAAAAAAAAAAAAATTCGCCAGATCATGTACACGTTGCGACGACTCTCTGAACGCCCCTCGGGATGAGAGTCGGACGCTAACTCGAATCACAGTTCACGGTGAATGCAGTGGTAACCAAGTAAGGTAAAATGAAGAGGTAACCATGGGCCCATGGTAAAGCGAATTAAAGAAAAGCATTTAAAACAGGGAATTTACCGAATTTTATCGCCCATTACCTCCTACCAATGAAGACTAATTATAGTAGTTTGAATTGGGAGCAAAAGCAATCTAATTATGAATAATAATTTTCGAAGGCACACATCACTCATTGTGGTATGTTAGATTCGTAAAGTCATAATATTTTCATTTATTTCCGATGATTCCGATGATTTCATTACGAAGATATTCGTCTGAATCAGAGAAACAAAAGTAACACTGAGTTTAATTTTTGCGATTAGCATTAACTGCCGATCTGTCGCAGAAAGAGCTGATTCTAATGGTTCTCGTATATGCCGCATATGGGCACCTAAGACGCTAGCTTTTATTTTTTCGCAATTGTATGTACATACTACTGCGTTCTAAGGAAATAGAAAAACAGTGAGTACGCATTTTATCTTATTGCTTGCCCATTCTAAATCATATACGGTTATTTTAACCCCTTTTTCCAATTACGACGTAGTAGATCGTCTTTCAGGATATGGGTTTAGTTTACGTGTTGGCAGAAACAAAAAGTAAGTCAAATGCAATTTGGAGTAAATACAAACAAGATTAATAGCCTCGAGAGGAATGTAAATATTCTGTCTCACCATAATTTCACGTCGGTTTGATCAATATGACATTCTAATGACAGGTTGACTGATAAGACAGCCAGACTGACAGTAAGTCCTGCGGCATCAATTGATCAAATTCATTATCGGTTACTCAGTTTCTCTGTACTTTCGGTGGATCTCAAAGAAATTCGTTTAACCGAATAACTTTTTTCCAGATTAAATTCCAAGACTTTCTGGTCAATAGCGATAGGTCCGCCCTCTACAACTTATAACTTCGCCTATTCGCAATTCAATTATCTTAGAAATTTAATACAGTCACTATTAACTAAATATATCCTTAAAAAAAGAGGAATTAACTTAAGTTTGGATATCGAATTTACATTATGTAAAGAAACCTTAACTTTCCCGTTTAAGTGAAGATAAAAAGCAAAAAAAACACTTTTTCCTGGCTGGTGGAGCCCTCAGCGAATGAAACACTCCATTCTTCTCCTTAAGTCCTCAACCCAAAGGTTGGTTGGCGGCAGTTCTCCATTCGCTACGGTCTTGTGCCATTCTTTTCAACTGCACATAAGTGGAGCAACCTAACTCCTTCATTATTTGTCCCATAACCCTCCAACCTAGGCCTGCCCCGGCAGTTGGTTCCCTTCACAGTGCCTTCTAAGATGGTGGCCAGCAATGTTTCGTGCCTTAGTTGGTGCCCGATCCAGATATTTCTTCTCTTTTTCAGTAATTTCAGCAGACAAGGAGACTCCCCCACACGTTTGAAAACCTCCTCGTTACTGACTTTGTCCACCCAGGGAATTTTTAAAATCCTCCTAACACTCCATTAAAGAGAGCTAATAGTGCAGAAAATCACTTGCTTGCGTCATATTAATACCTTGACGACGCAAGGAGAGTCGCCGAGAAGACTTCCTTATATTGCGAAATGGGTATCAATCACAAACGTATCAATCAAGGCGGCGGCAGGAGGAAAAACACCGTCTCCAACGAAACGATTACCCGCGTATAATTCTTCGTAGACCTTTCCGTTATGGTTCATAGCCGTAAAATTGACGATGCCTTTTAAGGTACCTAAACTATCTTTTACAGCCGCAGGCCCTTGTCTTCTAGCATGATTATATTCTTCGGCTCGGTATTGGTCTAACCCAGCGTTTCCCAAACTTTTTCGAGCCACCACCCTCTCGGTTCCACATACCTATACCCAACGCCCCCCAGCCGTAAACTTTAAAACCATACACTATATGACCATATAAGGAAGATTATAAAAAGAAAGTAAAACAGTTATGATAAAATGAATATTCATTTCAAATTTAATTAATTTATTAATCCCAGGACATCTATATACCGCTTGGCCAGGACTCGCCTCCAACGCCCCCCTGGGGGCGTTAACGCCCACTTTGGGAACCATTGGCTAACCCCTCTTCTTCCCCTCCATAAAGTCTATTCTCTTTCTTCCCCTGTCCCTAATACCCAACACCCTCTCCTCTATCACAGCCTTCAGCATCCCTTCACCTCTCATTACCTCTTCCAACCAACACGTTGCAACGTATCCTCCTAATCTACTCCGGCAGTTTCCTCTCCCCGCCCAACATTCCGAGCACTTCCTCGCTCGTATCCCTTTCCGCCCACCACGCCTTCTCCATTCTTCTCCACACCCGCAACTCAAACGTCTGCCGCCGATTCTCATCCTCTTTCCGCATATTCCACGTTTCTGCACCGCACAACGCTTCACTCCGTATTTGATCCTTTGCCAGTCTTTTCATTTCACTCTTAAACCAGGTCATCATCATTAATCCTATCCTACTTGTACCCTACCCTAGCGCCCTAGCCTTCCCCACCCTAGCGCCTTTCCTTTGTTTACGCAAATACTAATCTAATAATAGTTTTACTATAACGCCCATTGTCTTCCATCGTACTGCCAAAGTAACTGAAAAACTCCACCTGCTCAAATTTTTGCCCTCCTAAATTTATGGCCAACCTCGCTTTCTTTTACTTATAAAACCTCAATTGTTAAGTTACAGTGAAATTCATTAAGTGGAGTCCAGCAAGTTATTTTTCATTTCCTCCGTATTATATTTTTGTCATAAGATCAAGATTGATCTTCATTTCGTACTCCACGAACTGATTTTCTAATGCATCGACTATACAATTTCTGAAATCCTCTGCATGATTGACTAACTAGCACTTGGCCATCAGTGAATCTAACTGGCTAAATTAGATATTATTTTTTTGTTTTTTTTTGTGAAGTTATTAAAACGCAAGATGGCCATTTTTCTCCAATTGCTAAAACTTCATTTGTTAAAAAAATTGCTTTATTTTTAATATATTTCCACACCCTACAGTAGCCTCTTTGCGGTTGCTCCATCGTTGGCATGCTCATGATTAGGATAAAGCTTATGAAAGCGGCAACGTGGCTCAGGCGGTAGTTTTAGTGTCCTGATTAGAAATTAAAACTTCCCCAAATTTCGAACTCCCCCTATCATGGGGGCATATTATATCCTTTTACTTCATTCGTTGTCATTTTTTCCTTAAATTAATTACATTCAACATTTATAAACCGAGAAATGAAGAATATATTAGTGGGAATTCCTAGCCAGGGTGAGTCGCAGGGGTTGCAAAGGAAGAAGCAGGGTTGATATCACGTCATCTCCCGGTCTCCTACCTTGAATTTTAAGCTGGGTACCATGTTACTCAAACGCAATCCTAAATGTTTATTCCCTAACATCATCTTCACAAGTCATTAATTTGTCTCTGAAAAATCTAAGAGCACTATTGATACGTGTTGCATATAATGTTCTCTTGCCAAGGAAACAACTTGTTTCCTTGGCAGCCTTTCTCTTCTAATCCAAAAACGTCGTCATTCTTTCGGTTTGGTTCCTTCTACTTTCTTCTGACTAATCATTTCGGCCCTTTTATTTTGAAATGCTGGGAACCACTTAAATCCATAAAACGTCCTTCGAATAATCTATTTATTCCATATATCTTCTAGATGCATTCTAACTTCCTCTGCACCTTTTTTGTTTGCTCAACCCATTTTGTTGTAGCATTTAATTTGGTCATATACCTGAAGATTTTCTTTGTCCATCTACAATCATTCATTCTTAAGATGTGCCTATAAAATGTCAGTCTTCTCTTGTGCATTGTGTCCGAGTCCTTCTTCAATTTTTTCATTCGTTTATTTACAAGTACGCATTAATTTTGACAAACGCACATATAACTTACGAAGTTTCCATTTTACAACAAACTGAGATGACTGTTTCTTTACACTGTGCCTGAGGGTACAATTTTTTATGGAAATGGGTGACCAAGGGGTACGTATGTCGAAAAAGGTTGGGCAACGCTACCCAATGGACAACGAGGCCCACCGAAAATGATGCATCTTGTGACATTTCGGCAAAAAATGTACGACGACCATCGAACAGGTGGCACGGGAGAAGAAAACCTAAAGATAGGAGGAGTACACCATAATTTCGAGGCACTATAAATTTTACGAGCAGAAATATTGCCCGCAATTAAAGCCCAGGGAATTAGTTCGCTCGTGCGACTGATTGTGGGGGGAGAGGCCTTGGGGACAAATCCCTTAGGCCGGTCGTTCTCTTTCAAAAGGTGGGAAGGAGGGCACTGTGATTGACGTCCGCTGATTCTCGTCTTATCTCCCACCCTCATCAGACTCCCCTCACCCTTGTTTGCTTGGGTGACTGCGTCTTTAGCCCGGGACAGGAGAGGTGTGATGGAGACACGAGTTCCGATGGCGTGAAGTGACTGCACGTGCCCGGGAGCACCAGAGGTCGGGTCAACAGAGACGAGAAAGAATAAATAATAATTAAACACTTTAATTTTTCCGCGGAGTAAATATTGTCTCCAAAGAGCATGGCGAAATCAGGTGCGATCAAATTTTCTAGAATCGCGATGCGATTAGAGGTACACAATGGACGGGTAGAATGATGACGTAAAGGAACACGAAAGCGCACGTGTTGCGGTTCGGAAGAAACCAAATAGCAACAATTGGTGGGTGCTGGAATAAACAGAGAGTGGTAGAGAGAGAATGTGTAGAAGGGAACTGGCATAAAACCTATTTCTCACATTTGAGAGGTGTATACGGGTCATTCCACCTCAATGCAACAAGCGATTGTCCCTTAGGGTCTCCCATTTAGCTCAAAATTGGTTGATGGGTAAAAGATTACCTCAAACGAAACTACAGTTGATTTGAGGAATTTGTACCGAAAATCCGTGCCTTAAATCGTATTTTCCCAATATCTTGTATCTTAATTCTTTTTTTATCAATTATATGTGGCTCATTCTAAAGCTGTTTTTAAAAAGACTATTATTTTAATATAAATCAAGCTTTCTTTGATTTCCTATTTTTGTTAAATTTTAAAGTCTAAACAATTGTTAAGTTACCTATCCTCAAATACCCTACCTAAGAATCGGCTGAAACTTGTTCTATAATAATCTGCACGTATCTTACTTTTTTTTCAATTCCCGCTGAAATTCATAAATGCTTTAAGAAAAAATATTTAAGCATTCACATTTTTCTCGCGTCCGGCGACGCGGACTCCGCCCTGGAGCATGCCTGCAGCAGAAAATGTTATTTGGGTCAATATATATTGCTCATTATATTTATTATGTGCATTAAACTATATCATAAACTGCCAATGCTTGTATTTGTTATTTTCAATGTTAACGAGATGTTGGCAAAATTTACACGAGAACTCACTAAAATATCCACAAATAATTCTCGCAACTTACCGCTGAAGCGTTACGGTGGTCAAAATTTTAAAAGCAGCACAGCAAAACAGTGTCTTCAGAAATAAGTTTTCCCATTTGGCGAGACGAGACTACCGCATTGGGACACTCCAAAGCCTTGTGAGAAAGTGATGAAGATCTATAAAGAAAACAATTCTCGGCTGTACAAAGAATTCTCCGTGATAACTAATCTTGGAGTTATCTCAGTACCTACACTCATATATGTAAATTGGGACTTTCCGAAATAAATAAGATTATAAAAGATTTTTCAGAGGCTTTACACTCTAAATTAAAATTAAAATTCTTATCCGATGGAATGAATCCTGTCACCATGAATGTGACTGAAAGAGCGTAAGCGTAAGTGCTTGAGTTATAAGCTACCTAATTGTTCACCATCGTAATTTATGTATTTATTATGTAGATTGCAAGTAAATTAGATCGTTTTGAAGATATTACTGCGATCTTTTGAAGCATATCCTCATTAATTGGTCGATAATCTTAAAATTTGTTGACTGCAGCCCTCTAGCCTTCCCTTTCCTCTGCTAGCTCCGTTATTCTCTGCTAGATTTTCTTATGAACTTTCTGCTTTATTTTGTCTATGCATTTATCCCTTGGCCTTCCTCATGTGACTTTTCCCTTCATGTTTCTTTCAATTATATTCCTCACAAACCCAATGTGTCTTAAAGTGTGTCCAATCCGTCTGGTTCTTCTTTTCTGTATAGTGATCCATATATTCCTTTCCTCTTGTACTCCTCTGTATACCACTCCATTTTTTATTTTTTCCGTATTGACCTTTAGCATTCGCCTCCAACACCATACTTCGAAAGCTCCTAATCTTTTCTGGCCAGGTTTTCCAGTGGTCCATGTTTCCGATCCATGGAGTGCCACGCTCCACACGAATGTTTCCACATACTCTTTCCTCTTTGAAAACAGCAGCTGCCTTTCCATCGTGAACACTTTCTTAGCTTGTGCTATTCTGCGCTTGATCAGGCTGTTCCACATGATGGTGATTTCGAGGTAGGTGAAGGAATCCACTAGTTTTAATTTCTCTCCTATAAATGTGACTTCTGCATTTAGTTTTTCTCCTCTGCATACCAGGGTTATAGTCTTCTTATTTATTGTCATTTTTTAAGTACTTGGTCCATGGTGTTCAGTGGAAGGTCATCCCGATTTACTTCTACGACTGCGATATCATCGGTGAAGAGGAGCATGTTTATTTCTTCTCCGTTAACCTTAATTTCTTCTAATCCCATTTCCTGTGATTCCCTTGTCGTCTCCTCATACTATATTTTTAACATTGCTTGTGAGAGGTTGCATCCTTGTCTGACTCCTTATCAACTTTAGACTTTATTTTTCTTGTTTCTCATCCGCGCATCAAGAGGTTGTCCTCAGTTTTCATTACTATACTTCGGAATATTATTCTCGTAAGTATTTTCAACGCATGTGGTACCTGACTCAAGGTTTGGTGCTCCTCACATTTATCAGCTTTTGTCTTATTCGATATTGCAATCATTACACTGCTCTGAAAGTCCTCCAGTGGTCTTCCGTTTTTGTAGTTAATGATTAACAATGTTTTTCCACTGGACAATTTGGCAAAATAATTTGTCCAGCATAGTCTCTTTTAAGCTTCTCAAACTTTCTGCCATCTAAAATTCCTATTCTCATTTTTTTCCTTTCTGTGCTCACCCAACATTTGCCGTCCATCGCCCGACATTTCAATGTACTATTCACGGTCAATATGTGCTTCGTCCGCTTTATCTTCCTTCTTAAAATCTCTGTCACCTATTTAATTTCCTTCCCAACTATCTCCAACAGTTTTCCGTTTATCTCCCTTCGCTACCAAAGTTACCCACTCCATTCCTCTCCACACCCACGAATGAAAAGCCAAAAACGAAGTTTCAGAACGATTAAATGATGCCTTCCGCTCTGAGGTTTCATCAATTTTTTGTATGCCTTTGCTCAGACTCTTAATCAATTCAGTTCTCTGCTTAAATGATTCCTTCACCAACTTAATGCAGCCCTGTACCATGTACGTATTTCCTACTAGATCCTAAAGCACTACACGGACATGTAATCTAATTAAAGCCCTCCTCTCTCCCACCTTTATACTTATTTTCGCCTTTTTTACTTCAGAAAGTATAACTATCATCATCTCTCAATGATAAATATTTACATTCAAACAATATGAAAATCCTTTTCACGTAAATATGCGTTTCAAATCAGTTTCACAATGGGGTGACAGGTAGAAACTGCGATGTAACGCTTGCAAGATGATCCGTTCCGACTCGATAACTTCGACACTAATTACACGACTGGAATAAATTAGGTCGCGTTAGATTGTGCATATTCATACAATACAAGCATGACCTAGGGTTGGAAACGAACATGCGCTAGGCGCAATTGAGGGCCCAAAGCGACCGGCGGAAATTTTGGGCGAGGGCTAAAATTTCCTTGCAGTACCTATCGTGACTACGATGTGCTAGTGCACTCATTTTGGTGCCATTCACGTCCATGGGATCGATTCTCGTGATTCCGGGATAATTGTCGCACGAAAAAATGGTAAGCTTTCCTATGATTTCGTACAAGTATCGACATATACACGACCACTTGATACTTCCCAATTAATTACAATTCCAGATGGACAAAATGTGATGACTAGAGAATTCTGAATCGGCGAAACCAATCAATTAAATTAATATTTTATCGCGCAATAGTTAACGTGCACTTCAAGAAAAGTCCCCCTGATTGGTTGATTTAAGACAGAAAACTGACTTTTTGCAATATTTTTGTCGACGAACGACAAATAGATATCTATTAAACGAAGTTTCGAATAAAATTTCAGTAATCCAACCGTACTCGCCGAAAAACTCAGGGAGAAGCCAAGAGAACGTATCTCGTCGGTAAGGGTGTCTAATTAGCCATCGAACAGGGGGCGATATGTATAATGGGTGGAACGGGTGAGATGGCTTACGGAACGTTGGGAAAGACGTCGCGGAGCGCGCCGCAACAGGAATCCAGGGTGTCGAACGGTCCTTAAAAACCTTGACTTATCCTTGAATTTTTGAAGTGTAAACTTCTATAGGCGCACCACGCACAGAAAATTCTGCAGGCGGTAAATCGGATTCTGGGCATCACGCTCTTTTTATCACGCCACGCTTAGCATGCCGAATGTAAACTAAGAGAACGCTCGTTCTAAAACAAAGTATGATATCCTAATGGCTAGAGTCGTCGTCCCACACTCCCAAGGTCTCAGGATCGATTCCTAATGGAGGAGTTTTTTTCGTTTCGATTCCCATTATTTTTTTTTTCGTTTTTAAATTATTGTACTCAAAATACTTTCCATAATATTTATATATATTATATTTATTTATATTATGCCATATATATCGCCATAGAAGT
Organism: Pyrrhosoma nymphula; assembly: GCA_963573305.1. Lineage (NCBI taxonomy): Eukaryota > Metazoa > Arthropoda > Insecta > Odonata > Coenagrionidae > Pyrrhosoma > Pyrrhosoma nymphula. The sequence goes on from OY754335.1 coordinate 53,067,356, forward strand.
TTACACTTCTCCCGGGTGGTCTTAAGCACACCAACATTTTTTGTACCATTGAACTCCTTGAAAAAAAGCCATTTTTTTATTTTCCTTGAAAATCTATAAGCATCCTTTAAATTATATATTCCGATCACCGAAAGATGACAAATCAATTATAGATGCATGAATTAAATATTTAGGCGCAAAATCTAGAGAGTGGCATACCATTATACTAACAATTATACGATGTCAAATCTCAAACTTATTAACTTAAGACTGTAGATCGCAGTACCACTCACAGAAACGTATACAGGCGCCGAGCCCACGAAATGGATGTATGATGTCCATACAGTATACGGTGAGTATTATACATATGTATCATACGTTATTATTGCGGATTAGGTATTGGCACCGCGAGGCTATATTTCACCCGTGTATTTGTATACCTATATACAGTGGCCCTGCAGTTGAAATTCGCCTTTCGTCCGCAATCAGACCTCCATAATCATACCACATACGTGGTCGACGGGCGCTGAGATCGAACCGTAAATCCCCACCAAGAATCTGTAAGGTTTGCTGGGTAACTCCCCACACATCCGCACATAGCGAAGCGCTATGTATTGAACATCATTTATACATCAAGTACACCTTAATAAGCATAATTTAAATAAACATCGGTAGAAGATATGAATTAAGTTATCAGAAGAATCGCCAATTTATATAGGTAAATTTAAAATGTTTTTTTAAGTGACAAGCTGCTCGATGTAATTAGTTGCGATACCAAATTTAAAACTGTTACTGATTCAGTTTTTAATACTACACAAAATATTCTAAGAAAGAAATGCTTTTCGTGCATTTTAATTTGGTAAGTACTTAAAAGTAGGCTTAATAGAACAGTGACATGATACCTTTTATTGTGAAAATCCTTGCGCAAATTTTCTATTTATTTCTTTTCGAATGTGATATCATTAATAATTATGAATGTTTTCAAATGACTACATATACGAGTGTTGATTATTGGTGTGTATTAATCCAAATTAATTTACTAAACACAGAATATCGAAGGAACTCATTAGTAACACGATAGCAAAGCATTTGTTTTTATTATTGAACCGGTTCAAACGCGTGTTAGACATTCCAATATAAAAGTCAACAGTGTAATATGCGATTCCAGGAATGACAAAAACGACTGATGTGGTTCGCGGAGTTTTTAAAGCAATGTATATGTACACATCCCAATCAGAAAATATATATCAAATAGATGTACATTAAGTATAACCAGTTAGATGAAAACATTTCTAATAGATATCAATGAGATATATTATTGTTAAAATGGCCGCTAGTCTAATAGGTGTCTATCTATAGATGTCTATCGTTAGATGACAAGTTACCTATTAGATGTCTATTAGGTATATTTTGGCCAAAATAGCTAATTGTCTAACAGAGATCTATCCATAGCTATCTATCCCCAATCAGAACATAGTTATCTAATGGATGCACATTAGGTCTAACTGGTTAGATGAAAATATTTCTAATAGATATCTATTAGATATACGATTGTTGAAATGGCAGCTAGCCTAATAGATATATATCTATAGATGTTTATCAAAGGATGACAAGATACCTAATAGATGTCTTTTAGGTATACTATTGCCCAAATGGAGGATCATTTAATAGATATCTTTTTTGAGAGCGTTGTATTACTTGTTTAAATATTTCCCAACTCGACGAGCTGATTATATTCGCCACACACAATCTTTGATTTTTCCGTTAAGGCGAAATGCGATGGTGATTTGGTGTGAATCTTCCTAGCAAGATGGGACGACAGTCGTAGACCGCGAGCGCGACCTCTTAAGCATATATCGGAAACTACGGCGACGCATAGAACACGAAGGTCCCTCTCCTTCCAAGTCTTCTACTCCCTTTCCACGCCTTTCACCGCGAAATCCGACACCGTCTTAGCTGCAACTCATTGTGGTTGAGCCGGCGCATTTTTTCCGAATACAGAATATCAAGTGACAATTTACGCGTCATCTTATATATCTCACTATTCATAGTCATAAAGGAATATTTTTCCAGGAAATTTTTTCACCCCCCTCCTACTCATTCGAATCTATTGCCACGGAGCAAATACCGTGGTTATCCCAGAAACAAGGATCCTACTCTGCTCTTTATCACTGAAAATGTGCTTCACACATTCCATTCCACATATTCCGATTACCTTTTTAACTGCCTCCTGCACATGGACGGATAGATATAGAATAGATAACTTGTTGCCATGCCTATCGCAACTTTTTAGCAACAATAAATATAAGTACCCCACAAACACTATCCCAGTTTCCTATACTACGTTAGAGAAAGCTCAAAACATTCCGCGGTAGACGCAGACAACCCTGGAGTGGGGAACTAATAAAATATCGAATAACCCAACAAAAGAGGATAAAAGCGACTAACTCACTTAAGGGAAATTTCAACCTATTTAGCAAGAGATGCAGAAAACCATGAAATGCCCTTTTGACTCAGGTGCCTGCAAAAATGCAAAGTAAATGGCTACCAAAGAGATTTGATGCTTTCCCGACGTATGCTGATGGTGAAATCTGTTCGGGTTCACCAGAGGGTCCAACTATGTTTTTCTGCCGACGTTTCGACATCGTCTTCAGGGTCCATTGAAACGTCGGTGGTAATTCAGTTATTGACCGAGTGGAGAGCCCAAATAGAGTTCACTAAAAATCTACAATTTATGAAACTAGTTTTAGTAAATTTCTTCAGTTTTATCTTTTCAATGTTTTAAAAAGCACTTTTTTATTTAATAACTTACAGAAAAAACATAATTTGTGCTCGAATATAGCTCATATTTATTTTGAAACATCCTTAAAAAGCCTTTTTTATCCTTGAAAACCTTGAAATATCCTTGAATTTTGTTCTAGATATTCGTTCGACACCCTGGAATTCCAGCCCCCCCCCCCATCAACCCCCGCTCCCGGCAGCCAGTACATATGTATTACCAAAGCCCACGTATTCACATAAAGCCCACAGCAGTGTCCCCGACATGACTACACCCGACTTAAATGACGGTATGCTATTCTTATGCTCTTTGGTGAGTTTATTCTTATACTTTATGCCCTAGACGTAGGTTGTTGGCAACGGAAGCACTCATTTTCTTGGAAAGTACTCAGTGCGAGGCGGTCTCCATTCTCCGGGCTCTTTTCTTGTGCGAGAGCGCGAAGAATACGACCGAATATCGCGTTAACCGCGGCGCTTTCGGTGTGCGCCATCCGTGTCACGAATCCCATTCATTTGCACCGCACACACCTTCCAACTCGCGTGCAATTCAAATTTATCACTGCCTTCTCAATTAGTGCGCCCCTCCTAGCACATTTGACAGATTTGTATCAAAATCGGATACGGCAACAAGACGCCTTCTCGTTAAAAACGTATTTCAGAGAGAAAAAGTCGCGCGATAACCAATAATCACCATGCCCGGGTGCTGGGGGTAAACTTTGAGAATTCCTCCTCCGCACTCGCCTAGCGTTCTCCTCCCTATCACCCTCTCCAACATACCCACACCTCTCAGCACGTCCTCCATCCACGTTCGCTGCATCATACGAATCTCCGCCACCAACTTGGCTTCCTTTATCACAGCCAAGAGATCTCAATTTGTCTTTCTCGTCACACAACCGTCTCTCTACATCCTTCTCCGTACCCGAACCTCAATAGCGTCCCGTTTACGCAAATGCTCCTTCTACAGTGATCAAGGGAGATTTACATTCGCTCTAGTGCGCTGTTCACTTCAAAACACAACAGCTCACGTAGTTTACATTATTTTCAGATCCTGAGTACAAGGCAGCGTACTTTAAAACAGATCAGGAGCAGAGTTCATGTCCGATAGGCAATAAATGAAGTTCAATAATGCGTAAAAAGGCGAAACGAAATGCGTCAAACATGGATAATGGAAAGTTTTTAATTTCTCTGCAGTAAAAAAACTGTTTTGAATGTGTGTTTTGAACTAAATCGATGAATTTACACAAAACATTCAGTCGTGACTATTTTGAACAAACAGAATGCCGCTTAACGCCATGTTATAGGTGTAGCGAAACTTGGTGGGACTCGTTTGCGAAGATCATTACGCAAAGGTGAGGAAAGCATAGATGAGATGAGGGATGAAGCGGCCGAGCCTTTTTCCAGAGGACCCTGCGGGAGTCCGTCGATAACTTTGCCCACTCATCAACGCTTGGTTTACGGTCAGTGTCCTTTAATTTTCCACTGTTGAGTTCCACCAAGTTTCGCTAAACCTATACCGAGCGTTTCGCCAACGCATATCGTTCCATTCATCGTCGTTCGTGTGCGCTAAAATGCGCCGATGTGTTCCTGATTGCGCTAAGTACAACACCTTGAATGAAAAGCTCACCATATTTAGCGACCATATTCCACCAAGCTCCACACTAAAACGTTGATTAATGCCATTTTAAGCACCACCTCAGAGTTCCCCTCATCGACGCACTTCGTTTCGTTAATGTTATTTAACCCGGTGCAATCACGGACGTTATCCTGGTTCGTTATTTGAGGAGGCAACAAATAACTGGGGTCATTTGCACCATAGAGGATAAGTTGGCAGGATAGTGCAGTAAGGATTACTATGGAATGGACGAAAGGTGATGAAGAGACTTGGCGTCGACATCAGCCTTCTCCTAACGAAAGTCACCAAAGGGATGACAGTTAAATGTTCCATCCGACTGACGGAGTACTACACTTGAAGAGCTCTCCACAAAGTCTTGAGTAGGAATCAGAATTACAATGAAATATCTCCGCAACTGCCGGGATTCGACCCCTCGGGATGGGAATCCAGTAACCTCACCAACCCGATCCCCTTTCCTTATGCCCTTGCTACTTGACCCATTCACACAATTTACCCAGTTGGTAAGCATACTGTTCCATCTGCTCTATTCTATGACCCCAAACTTTTACATACAATTTATTTTACGCAATGTGTGTATACATCAGGAAAAATCTGACTAGGTAGGCACCTTTGTTTTACTCTGCCATTGATATTTATTCCACACCGTTACCATGCAGATCTAACGCACTAATGATGTGTCTTTTCACAATAGATCGCCATAATTCTCATCCGCGAGTATATTTACGTACTGTTTCCCCGTTTCTGGACTCTTCTTCTTCCAACATAGTAGTAACCTCGTCAACAATAAATTAACTTCAGGTCTTCTGAATTTCATGTCCAAATCGTTTCTTCCTTCCCATGTCACTCTTATTCTGATTTGTGGTGAGGATGGTTGGACTTATGCAGCTGCTATAATATCTCAAGTCACTGAGCTACATCAACTTTCAGTTACTCTCATCCGCTAATTAGAAATTTATTTATCCTCGCTACTGATTTGCAGTTCGCGCTCGCTGCGCAGAATTCAAGGAAGCCTCTGTGTCTTTCCACTCTCTGCCAGTATTTTGACATATCTCTGGGAAATTAATGGCTGATTAAAACTAACATTTGCATACGTTGATAAAAACGCACACCGAAACTCCATTTCCTGTTGAACCAGATATGCACCCAGGTGCAGCTGTTCGGAGATGTCAATCCTTTTTGGAGGGCATTTGGGGAGCTACGAGTTCAGCCTCAAACTACCAAGCAGCTGTCGGGAAAATCAAAAACATTCTCCGGTTTAAAAATGCGATGGGAATCACCGGGGTGATGTCTTGCTGACTAACTGGGAGAGCCAAAGCCAATGGAGTGGCCGTAGGTTGGTCTCCCAGATTTATACCTCGATTCGACGTCCTCATCGAAAACCGATGAGGGCGTCGCGATGACACAATTTTCGAGTTTGCTAGGGTTCAAGAAACTACCTCAAAGTGCCTTTACTTATAACTGTAAACGTACACACCAAAAACTGCATACGATGTCCTCAGTCGATCATTTGACACACGAATCCGTCAGCCACGAGAAAGCAAGTATGTAAGTAGGTACTAAACAAGAAAATTGGCGAATGCGACTTCAAGTCGACAAATTCCAAATGATACAATGTTTACATTACCGGTCGGGTGTATCTTTTGGGTTGATCAACCACTTGCAGGAAAGATGTACTAGACCTTGGCTGTGGTGGAGAGAGTTCGTAATTTGGTGTTTCGTCCGTATTTGAAAGGAGATATTCATTTGATGCCATCTTTAGTGTCGTAGTTGTAGTATTTGGCAACAGCGACCGTGAAATGCACCTAGCTAAGCACCAGCCAAAAATTTTGATTGAAAAAACTTCAAATTGATCAAGAAAGAAACACTCTGAAGAAACTCAATAGTTTAAGACTTATAAAATCAATGATCTGCGAGTTTACTTCGTAGAATGAATGCATTTTAGGCAAAATGAAAACTTGGTTATATTCTACACAAATTGTGTAGAAAATAACCAAGTTTTCATTTTGCCTAAAAAGTTTAAGACTTAGCTTCACGGAAGTTGCATGCATCCATGTCACTAAAAGTCACAGAGTACTTTTCCAGTACTAATAAGTACAAATAAAATTTCTGCGGAAAAGTACGTTGTGTCTTTCAATTCTCCTCCGAAGTGCTGGGGAGAAACGATTTTTCATGAAAATTATGTGACCAAGAGGAAGCAAACGTTTTGGGCACATTTTACGGCACTGAAGAATTTTGAAAACAATAATGTAAGACAAAATGAATAGGACGAATTACCGAGGAGGACCAAAGAGAATGCATAAAAGAATCACAAGAGGCATTAACTTAAAGACGAAGGAATAAAGCGAACAATGAAGCAGAGAGCTGCAGCAAACCAATCCTCAGATTTGTGACGCGATGATGAAGATGTTTCAGATCTAGCGTGAGCGATAGCGCCTGTGAAAGAATGCAGAGAGAGAAGTTAAATGTGAGTTGGATTAGAGTCTATCGGCATGAAAACTTTACTGGTTTGGCATGCACATAACACAGCCGACTGGAAAAATTCACTCTTTAACTGTTTCATCCGCGTCGAAAGTGATCTAAGATAACCTTGATCGTGAGAGTTATTGGATACGAAATGTTAGGGCTGACATTTATATTCCGTGGCTTAAACCCATTACACACTCTACCGGACAAATTTATTCCTCGAGCCTTTCACCCACGTCGAACGGATTCTCCGAAAACCTGAATCTTGAGATGCATTCGGTCGGTCTTCTTTGCGTTAGTACTCTCATTCCATTGTCGTATTTTGTATTTCAAAGGCATCCGATTTTCTTCCACTTTGGATTTGGTACCGTTTATTTTTTTTCTTTACTCGAGCCGTAGGCTAAGTTGCCATTTTCTATGCAAATTGCGGTAATTTCGGTTAGAACTCTGTGTACCAACAAGCAGGCTAATCTACCACTTGGAACGCAAAAGGAACGCGGGTATTTTAATTTATAATAAAAGCTTATGAGTGGCTAATTCTAATCTATGTAGAGTGAAGTTGGCTGAAATTACGAATTTATAATTGTCATAGCATATGAATGTAAACTACTCTTGAAGTAATTATCACTGTAAAGTGTTATGCTTACCCTTAATATCATATTCAATCACGGTTAACTAATATTTTCAATAGCTAATACCGTAAGATCAATCGAAAAAAGCAAAATGAGTCATTCAAATCCTCAGGAACAAGTAAAACTTAGATGAAAAATAGTTTCTCACTTCACTATTCACGTGGAGCGTTCATTTTGGTAACGCTTCGAAAATTACGCTTCTTCATTTTCGAGTTTGACCTCTAGTGAACCGCGGGAAACAATTTTTTTGCTTGTTCGTCTTTCTCTTCTCCTCCCAAGAAAATAAAAATCATTATTGTTTATGTTATTATGTTATAAAGGCATTATTCTACTAATTCACTTCTCAAATTGAAGGCTTCACTGCGAAGCATTCACCTATCCCGGGTACGCTGTATCAACGGGATTATTGTATGTTTTGTACTTTATTATTAGCGATTGTTTTGTTGTTTTCGACTAAAGTGCACATTTGAGTAGTCCTCTTTGGTTACGTGTTGTAAGTCAATATCGTTAGGTTGCGATAGAAACATTGCAACCGATCCCCGAACTCTCGCGTCGCGCCACCGTCTTGGCCTCAAATCTTTCACTCAAAACGTAACGCCGTGCCCATGGCTAATTGGCACCGCTAATTCAACTCCAAAGACGCGAGAGTAGGGAAGACGAAGAGTCCTCCCACCCTGCCTCCCAAATCTCACCCCTCGCTTTGGGGGAGGGAAGGAGGGTGGGGGAAGGTGGCGGAGAGGACCTTTGACGGAAATAGACCACGAGTGAGGCGGGGGAGTGGTCGGCGCTGTGACGGCTGGGACCCAAATAATCTGGTTGCATCAGCGTGTAAATGGCCCGCGCCTTTGAAATTCACGAGAGCCGGGACGAAGGTTTCCGGTGTGTGCGGGGCGGGTGGAAAAGGTAAGAGGAGTCACCTTTTTTTTAGTAAATGATTTTTTATATTTTTTCTAATAGACTTTTTTGTTTTTTCGGTTACGCAACTATGTAAGGGTAGTTCGTGCATATTCTATGTAAGAACTGTCTTATGGGCCGGGAAGAACTACGACAATAAATGCTTGTTTCTATTCCACCAGAGGTTTGGTTTGGTGTGGCGGCTTGAGCACTGCCATTCTACCCCGGGGGTCTGGGTTCGATTTCCGGAAGTGGTGGGAAATTTTCTTCTAAATACTGATGCTAACTCGGTCACGATGCAGCTCGTTGAGGATTAATACTTTTTTCACCTGTATTCCACCTATTCTGCCCTCGAACCACTTCCAAAAACGTCCTTTCCCCTCATTTTTTCCCTATAGGTCCACGTTACATGAGTATTCAGGACTAAAAACCAAGATCTCCATACCAATTTCTTACTTTATTTCCATTAATTTTTCACATTAACACTAAATGCTCGTTTTCCAGCATCCCAAGTTTACTATGGTAGATAAAATACCTTTTTGCAATCTAATTAAGAAGTCCTACGACGAGTTGGGGGGAAAAAGATTCTTAATGCAAACTCGGCGCGGTTTAAGAGACAACATTATAGGACCTATTCTATGACAAAACGGTCCCCTTAAGACAACAATGGAAGTTACAACAGGATGGAATGATTACTGAGAGAGACCAATGACGGAATAACTAAATAAAATAGAGAGAGAGATGCCAACAACTTACGGCGCTATGAAATAATTTAGCGTTTGGACGATACGTGAGTGAAGTGGTCAGCTGCAATGCAGTCTTAGGATTGGTAACTGCTGATGATGAACATGTCTAAAACCTACGCACGAAGAAAATTCTCCAGTTAATACACTGAAAACGAACGACAGACAAGGAGACAAGAATTGTATGGCGTGGCTTGGAAATTCCAGGAAAGGAAGATGCTTGAGGAATTTAGTCTCTGATGGGCAGCACTACTTCTCTTAAAATACTCGGACACTTTCTTTACCCTATTTTGCAGGTCTTTGACTTCATTTAGTGAATTTTGAACAATTAAGTACATTTTATAACGCAAAGTTAGGAATGTGGGTCCAGCCTAGAGCCCTTGCAGCAGACGTATTTGCAGAATTGTCAGAAATTAATGCCACTACTTTTCCATTTGATCCCCAATTTTTTATTATTTTCATAATCTCTTCTGAATGTTACTTGCTATGTGCTTCTCCATAAAGCTCATGCAATCCAAAGAGCAGATTGTGATTTTCCATCAGATATAAAATTCACCGTGACTGCCAAATAACTGTCATTGGTGGTTGTTGCCCACCCATCCACAGTAACTGAACAAGAGCTTGCACTTTTGAGTGCTCCCTTAAGTTCACCAGGCTTCCATCCGCTTTTATCAGCAGCCACCTTCCGCCTGGTGCGTTTGCAAATACTTGAATACTTCCGAGCACCACAGTGGAGCGGCTAAATTCTTATTTAATACTAGATGTTATTGCCTTATTGCATCTAAAGATAAAATAAATAGAAAGAAAAAAAATATGTTGTCTTGCAAAAAGTCGGAAAGAGCTAAGTGGTAGGCTGTCTTTATTAATAAAAAACAACATCGTAAACGCAAAGAGGAAAAGGAGAAATGAGAAATAGAAAGCTTCATTGGTGGTCTTCCGCGCAGCTGCGCTCAATTCGCTTCGCCTGGCAACATAACGCATGACGAGGTGGCCCGCCTAGATGACCTTTTTCCCCCGCCTTGCCTCCAGAGCAGCAATGAAAAGTACTCCTCTCGCCTGCACTACGAGAAAACAGTTCCATCAAATTGTTCGTCCGGCGCACGTGTTGGAGGAAATGTGGGCTCTGACCGTCGAGTAAAATGAAGATAAAACTCAGTCGTATCGGGAAACCATTCAGCGGAGAAAAGCGAAATTACCTGATCAAACAAAACCCGTGACAACGTCTGCTGTGGCGATACCGCAAGAAGAGGAACATACGTCATATTATATACATAGGGTTACCATATTCTGAGTTCCCAAAACCGGGATATATTTATTTCTGAAGAGGCTGAAACCGGGACAAAACCGAGGCATTTTTTATAAGAGTGAAGATAAGTTTAGTCGAAGCTGGATTGTTGGAAGTTGAAGTTGGATTTTTACAATTTCACTTAATTGAAAATAGGTAATAATTTATCGTGAACAGTCTTCATAAGGAAAACTTTGGCATTATCCACGTCATTTGATCGACGCAAAAAAATTTGTCCTCAAAACTAGCAATAATATTACGAAAATTGAACTCGTATTATTTAAAAACGTGAGAGATAACCGTAATCGATATTTACTTGCGATAAAATTAATGTGCCAATCAGATCACAACAAACTTTCACAATTTTCTTTTGGGATATGAAAAAGGCAAATAAAAGGGTGAATCTTGATTATTTTACCAATTTAATTATTCATCCTCTGAAAATATTGACAACATTTTGCTATTTATTGCAATAGACTATTTCCTTTATAAACGTATTGCTATTTACCTCACATATAACCGAAAAGTATAATAAAGAGGGCAACCATATTTCCCACCTTCAGAAAAAATTGCTGTTGATAACTATGCTGACTTATTTTCTTAGACGCACTAAGTTTTACCCAGTTTCTATGTTTATACAAAAAGAAAGCAAAGCACCGTCAAACAATGTGTAACCAACTAATAAACCTATTTTTTCGCGATGTTGACAGAAAAAACTATTCACGACACTGAAAATAGATAAGTCAAGAAATTAATGTCAAAGGAAGACAAGCTATTACTACTTAAGAAACTATGAAGATAAAACCGCAGCCTAAGAAAATCACGTTAGGTCATGTCATTATAGAGAAAGGTTTAATAAACAATCACAGACGATAACGTATGTAGACATTAGTAGTGTTATGATTTACAATACCAGTTCGACTATTATATTCTATACATAAAAATATTAAATGAGAGTCCCCATGGCGAAAAAATACTCTCTTTTTACTTAATACAACACTAAACTATATTTTACAATAATTATATTAAATCTAATAATTTAGAAAAGAAATTAAAAAAAGTAAACAATGTTCTCTCGATCATAAGATGTAAACGAAGGCTACTACCTTGCATTCTTCGGCCACGTGATTAGCTTCCCTGGTCGGTACTGAATTGTGTTTACCGATTAGCTGCGTTTCTGTCAACTGCGTGATTATTTTGGATGAAGTACAATAAAATCGCCCTCAGCGTTTAGGAATTGCAGTGTTGAAACTACTACAAAATGCCGCCTCATTGTACAGCAGTAGTAGTAGTATTTTTGTTTAACGTGCTTCGACGGCTAAGGTCATTTCGCTTGTACAGCATTTGATTGCTAATAGAAAGGGAAGGATGGCTCTTTTTCGTTTCAATGCCAGAATTGATTGAGACGTACTACAAGCGAGGACTCTCTCCACTGAGGGAGCCTATATATTCCTCCCCTTGACGTCACATGTGGAACTTTATTCAACACGGAACTCCCTATATGATACATGGAGTGTTACGATCGGCACAACGTGGGGCGAGAGTGGGGATAATGAAACTGGGCCCGCCACTCTCCCCACACAAACGGCCTCAATTGATACGATGGATGTGGAAAACACCCTGGTTACGATGTTCGCTTGCGCTTGTGCAAGCTGGGTTGACACCGAAAACCCACCTTGGCTATTTTCGGAGGGATGGCTTGGCAACGACACGAAGCGATGAACCACGAAAGGATTGAGAACATAAAAGAAACAGTCGAATCCTTTTCAACGGGGGAGAGACAAGGGGTAAGGGTTTGTGTATTTTCCGTGTGCGCGAATTTATTTTTTCCTCCGCGCACGTAATAGAATTCGCCTTTCAGCATGGGCCATAAGAGTGCTGGATGAGGTATCTGCGTTTTTCGAGAGGGTCTCATTAAAGTGTCGCCGAGTAAGAAGCAACCACAGTGCAGTGTGTGAGAACTAAATCCAGTGCACATTCAGTAAAGGTCACGAAAATGAGAAAATGTGAGTCAACGCGTATGCATTGCATGAAAAATAAGGCCACGATATCACTTACTGGTTAAAATGCTCATCCTGAGGTTGCGCACACCAGTTAGAAAAGTAATTTTATAACTGGTGAAGTATAAAAAGTTCCTCTTGTCAAAAAGTATAGTCTTGTTCAAAAGTATAGTCATTTGATCTTGTTTAACTGCCTGATATTTGCATTTTTATACATGCCGATTTAAATATAATGTTAGGTGAACGGACTAAAACTACCTGTTGACTTTCTATCGTTAAATCAAAATAATAAGAATGTTATAGAACTTGCCAACTTTTGTGAAATCCAAAATACTCTTTTTTTAAATCCTTAAATTAATATTATTTAGTTTTGTCCTGCTGTCAACTTTGATGCTATTTTTCTGTATACTATGTATTTGTACGTTCTTAGGTGGCTTTCCGCGAAACAATACACAATTATAATTATTACAAACAATATTTTAAAATTTTTGATAATTCAACAAAAATTCTAGACTAGGCCATCCCTATGCTAAAATGACTTCAGATCCATTTCATTTCACATACATGATAAATTACGATCAAATTCACAGTCATGTTTTTATTTTCATTTGCTTAAAAAATTGCATGTCCTAAAAATTCAAATCTATAATTATCTATTATCTCATCAATGGACTACAGCTTTCACACTGTATTATTCAGAAATTTGATAACATATATTAATATATATATCTATTAATTAAAAAGTTCCACAAGACAGCCATGGAGAAACGTATTTTAAAATTTGCAATAAGCATGTATGAACTCTGTATTCCAATTTAATTAATCATCACTACGAGAGTGATATCAGGACAGGTTATGACTTATTTCAATAATATATAACAATTAGGCTATAAGGATATATTTAAAAGGTTTTCCAAGGTCATGAGAAACTGATATCGTAAAACACCACATTCTTGAAAGGAAACTGTTTAAGGTTTTTCCCAACGTTGCAATTGATAGTATGCTTTAAATGAATGGATTTTGTCCCTAAAACGCATTAGTAAACTAGACTTTTACTGAGTTTGCTTCCTGCTGGAAGTTGAGACATAAGGAAATATAGGAATAGCGATGCCCTTGATTCTCACGAGACGATTACTCAATATGATTATTTTTTCCCATGTCACCTTCATCGATGTGCATCAATGACCACAGATACCTAACTGCGCCGCTTTGGTTCTGACCACAACACCGCGTTATATTGTAATGGCTAGTGCAGTAAATGGGGATAACCACGGACTTAGATTATAACCCATTCCATATATCTTTCACTGAGACAATAGCCATTTTGATCGTGAAGTTAATGGGAGATGATGCAAAGTATTCAGCGTAGAAGTCTACGAAAATGTTTTAAGCGTCTGTCCGGGACTCGGCAAAACACCTAAGGATTCATGGGAAGGAAAAAACTTTTTAAAAACATCAAATTGGAAATAACGCGAATGGAGTCATGTTTATACAGCGTATCGTAACAAATAAATCAAAATCCGGCAATTTATTCGACTGAAGTCTATGAAATGAAGGTAATGCGCTTTATTCATTATCTATTTAACCCATTAATGCCCAAACTGTTCTTTAATAACCGTGTGTTCAAATTTTCCTATTAAATGTTATTTTCACCATGTACACATGTACAGGTATGTTAATTTTGAACTCTACGAGAAGAGAAATAATTGTTTGGTAGTTACTCCCCAGCCGGGTTTTCGCGTAACCATGTATTTTTATTCAAAGGAGCAAAATAAGATATTAATATTTGCATAGTGTGCCTAAATTATAAACAAGTAACAAAAAGCCTAATTAAAATTTTAAAATTATGCTCAACAACGCGGTGTAGCTCGACCTTTATGTCGATTTATCGTCCCTCCAGCACTGTAGGCTCCTTGGACTATGCTCAACAGCTTGAAAATCGTACCTTCATAATTGTTACATGGCAATATTGTTGCATATACATACATTGTTGCATGCACACAATTGTTGCATGAAATAAACTTTAGTGCATCTCATCCAGGACTTATGCTCAAATGACACTTTGGTACCCTCCAATTTCTCAAAAAGGCCAAAGATGATCGAAAAACAAACTTCAGATATGTAATATAAGAGTCATCCTTACCAATATATATTATCATAGAGTAAAGTATTAACTCTGTGATATTATTTAAACAAAAAACTCATTTAAAATAGTTATGGACAAGATCCGTTTAAATGAGAATTGTAAAAGTGGTTCCGACGTTTGATTAAACGGAATTTAGTAGTCCATCACCAAAATAAGTTATACCTAGGAAATTAAAATTATTTAGGAAAATGCACCAGAGACAAACACATACAGATAAAATGAAATTCCAGGTCTTCATACTTGTGGACATGGATGAACTTCCCCAATTTATGTATTTTGGAAAAGATGAAATAAAACTTATATCCATTTTTAATCAAAAAAACTTTGTACTTTTCCACACTTTCCACACTTAAAGTGTGGAAAAGTACAAAGTTTTTTATTAAAAATGGATATCTATCACTTCCACGAAGTCAAGCCTGAAATAATTAAATTTAAAACTTATATATTGCGAAATTACTCTCGAGCTTTCAAATTTTCTTTCGGCAGAGTTAATTACTGCAAACAATCGAGGGAGACAGGAACGAGAACGTACAGGTGATGTTTCCAATTGTAAGGTGATATTTTTATTACCGCTCACCATAACATTACTCTGAGTATTTAGGGTATTGCAATTTACTTTACAATTGAAATTAATCATTCAGTTTCCACTTAAGGATACCTTGCTTCGGAGATAAAACCACTAGCACTAGCACATTTTTCCTCTTAAACTTCAACTGCTGCGGGCTGTGCTTCTTGAGCTCAAGTAGTTTTATTGGCAATAGATATTTTTTCCGACATAACAGTTTGATATGTCTCGGCACAATGAGAGAGGTTGAAAAATGCGCCTTTGCTTTTCTCTAATGAGAGTCAATCGATGGAATAGCCCCGGCATGAAATTACTTTGGCCTTCAAATCATAAACGAGAAGCGAGCATTATAGTGCCAGCCAAAGAGAGGAAATCAAAGCAGAATAAAAAGATATACATATATCCATTATTTTTCTGTCTTTCGAATGAGCGATTGTTTTCATTTGTTCTTCGTGTGTTGAAACTAATGCCTCGGTCATGTTTCCCCAAGCTTTGCTGATATATCTAAAAAAAAAAAGTGAAATCTCTATTGGTTAAATACCTACCAATACTGTCCACTTCCACAGTTGTATACCGCAAAAAGCAATCTCCCGTTCATAACAGAAGTTTATTATGTTTGCTCTCCACGAATGATATTTTCGCTAAAATTTCTACGACATGTTTATCCAATCAAGAGAATAAATATTATTCACTAGTAATATTTCTATAATGCAAGAGCACATGGAAAATGTATCAGAAGGCATAAAAATATGACAAAAAGTAAACTTAGAGAAATATTTATGGAAAGGAAACCAACTTCTCCAATCTCTAAAAGATTTAAAAAACGCCCGAATCCGTACCACAGCCGGTGTAGCATCATAGCAGACATGCATTTCCAATTTTACAAAAATGTTTTTAATTTATTCTTTTGCCGAATGCAACAGAGCCATTAAGCCAGAGCCATTAAGTTTCAATTTTTACATTCTGAGAATAAATAAACCAAAGTGACCATGATAGCATTTAATAGAAAATATATACCAAACAATTTTATTAATTCTTTAATAATTATAAAACGAAGCAGGTTTAACGAAAAAGTTGAAACACTTCACTCACAAGCTATTTTACGGGTGGACCTTTCATATACTACGATATACCCGAATGTGTAGGGATATCAGGGATATCCGCGCACTATAAAGTGTGAAAATGTGACACATGACGCCTATAGGAATTACATAGAAAGTAGAATCACATTAATCATTGCCATTATTACGCAAAATGAATTGAAGATGACATTTTGCCTAAAAGTGCTTTCTCACTCCTAAAGTTAGGATGGGACGATGGGGGATTATCATTCGAATGCTTTTTCGATATTACCGTTGAAATCAAATTTGCTAAGGTTTTCACATTGATTTACGGAGTTGCTTCGAAACATTAAGGCCTAATAACCAAATAACAAATCGCAGAAAGTTGCATTTTTTTCTGTTTCCGCAAAACTATCTCTGACGTCATTTCATCCATCGATCATTGCCCTTAGTTCGATTCCCGATGAAGACGGATATTTTTTCAAAGGATTTTATAAATCTCTATACTGTTGTATTTCCGGTAGAAGTGGACATCTTCAAAAAAGACTTTTAAGGCATCTTTTAGAATGTATAGCGAAGAAGAATGAAGAAGCGATGGATGAAATGACGTCACGGTCCTTTTGGGAAGGTTGCCCGTCCATTCAACTTTAGACTCCTGTATCTCAAGCAATTTTTGGAATTTTTAAGAGATGATTCGCAAATGATCATTTGTCATGGTCCCCTGCACGATAAAGTAAAAAGCAAAAATCGTGATAAACCCGCAAAAACAAAAATATTGGAAGTGCGGGCTCAAGGGATTGGTGTGGCGTGTTATTATAATCTGGGGGGTTCTCCATAATGCGTGGACTCGCGTTATCGTTATTTTTCCGCTGCACTCATTAGAAGGAAAACGTGATCGCCATCATTCAAATTTTGTCAGGTGCTTTAAATCCTAGTTTTAAATTGATGGAGTGCATTCTTGGGACAGTAACTGTGAGCATTTACATTCTAGAGCGGTTTGAGTTGTCAATAACGATGACGTCAACGCAAAAGAAGGAAACATGACCATGGGGTTTGAATATCCATCTCAAATGCATTCGTGGAAGCAGGAGGTTAGAAAATGATAATATATGTATTATTGTGACTTAACACTCGCATACGCTCATTTCGTCTTACACCATGCCTCCTAGTCTTCTCCACCCTCGTGGAAAGACTTTTCTGATGATCATTAGTAAGTTCACTAAGTATTCAAACAATTAGTCAAAATCATTACTGAAAGGATTTTAAACCACAGGATTTTTTATGGAGACATTAGGACGGAAACCTTAATGCTCAATAATTGAAAATGCCAGATAAGCCCCAAAGAGGGTGAAATAAGACATGAAAAAAATCATTTGACATATGTAAGATCTGAGACTTTTCCGGCGAATGCTTAGTATGAAGAGTTCTCGAGTTTCAGGTGCAGTTCAACACCATTACCCAGCTGGAAACCCGACAACTCTTCACACTAATCATTTGACCTGACCGGATTCGAAGCCGGATCTCCCAATTGCCGATCAGGTGTATTAGCCAGTTACACCACCAAGCCATCTTAATTCAAAGCGAATGACAAATAGGTCAGATAAGATTCCTAGTTGTATCATTAGAAACCAGAGTTTAATGGTGAAAAGAATGAAAGTTGGAAAAAAAATTCTTAACACCGGCACGAAATTTTCAAATTAGCACGTCCAGATTTAACAAATAGGAGTATTCCTATCTGGAAGGTCTAAATTACATGTGAGACTGAGACAAAGTATTTACCCTTATACCATTTCCACCCTTACTCCTAACATCACCCTTACTGCCTACATGGGGATAGATGCTACAAATATTTCTATTGCTTTGGACGTGAATGGTAATTTGAGAAAACTTCTTTTCACCATTTCCATGATTATGTGTCCGTATCCAGTTCTTTTAACGAGCGCAGTCGTTCGCTAACTTTTTTTTCCTTTGCACGGTCTCCGTCCTAAGTTTTCCAATAATCGTGAGACGATTTCCGTCTTTGCGCTGAAGTTTTAGTGAATCAAGAATGGCTTATCTTTTCTTTGACTCCCTCCTTAAATCCTTTCACACTGGGTTGAAATTGCTAGAGGTTTATTTCGGAGTTAGTCTATCTAATGATAAATATCGTACAAACCTGAGCTTGAAACAAAAACATGAGGGAAAAATTTGCAATTTAGTAAATGACAAGTAACAAAGCGAAGGAAAAGTTAGTGAGAAGTGACATCATTCTAGCACAAAAATAGATGGATAAACATGCCTATTGTACAAAATTTTGAGAAAAGTGAGAAAGAAATTCTAATCAGAGCAACATGATGGCATTAAGAGGAAAAAGTTGGTAATAATTTAATTTTGGACCGAGCCATTTTTAAATCCTTGAACAATACGTTAACGAGAACGGAGAAATGCTTTGCACAAAAAGCTGCAGCCAAATATGTATAGTCAAAATGCATAACTTTGCGATGGCCGAGAAAGATTTTCCATTCAGTGTACCTGGCAAAATTGAGGAATAAAGGTATTCAAAAGATCAGTTTAGGTATGTGCCATTTTTAAATACAATATGTGAAATAATTTCTAGTTTTCTTTCACTCGGTAATTGAATTTTTCTGGCTTGGGTTTCAAATACACGATTCGCATTAAACGTGAAGTCTAACGCCTCTCCATGAATTTTTCATCCGTGCTAAACTTCTCCCTTCGTTCATTCATTCGATGGAACGCGAGCGAGAGAAGCACTTGAACAGCTTGCTAGCAAGCTAGCAGACTTCTGACCTCGAAGTCACCAGAATGCGAACCGAGGCCATGAAACTCAAGCTATTCACGAATTTTAACTGATTCCGATCTTCATTCCCTCGCCAGTATGTCCCTTTTTGTCACACGGATTCAAGCGTACATACACATGTACCCCGGATAAGTGCTTCCATTTCCACGTGACCCACTTGCTAAGCTCATGGATCGATGACGAAAGTACTGCATTGCCGCTGCGGGTTGCCCCGTTGCCGCCGTTGAGTCTTGCGAAAAAAATATATGATTTCCCACCATGCGATTCCGGGAATCTTTGGAGTGTTGGACAAATTACGACTCCTCCAAGAAGCTCGCTTCTTTTCAATCGAGCTTTACCACGAATGAAAGCGGGAACGCCACGAAAGCTCTGGGAGGTTCCAGCATAGTAGCGGCAATGATGTAAATCTAAGCCAGTATTTCATCATCATCATCATTAGGTAGTACAAGCAGTACTTCAGTTTAACAAGCTTCGACGAATAAGGCCATTTTGTAATTACCATTGTAGTTTTCCAGGATGGAAGCACCAGTTCCCGATCAGTCAGCTAAGTTAAGCATAAGTTGGGCTCGGTTCAAATTTGGAGGGTCGATTCTCCCATTCGCCTGAGGGCTGTTGCCCCTGTCTGCCAGCGGAAGACAGTATGTGCGAAATGACCTTCGAAGCCGTCGAAGCACATTAAACTAAAATACTACAACTACTCCTATGAGAAGCAAATGACCAATCGCTCATAGCATATATTCCCGAGGAAGAAGGTGGAACACAATAGCCAATATACCGGAGAGCAATAACCACCGGCCTGCAAAAAAGCCTGGATAACATATTACAGAAAGAGCCGCTTAGTCTTCGGTTGGGTGGGCACACTGACGACTAGATTAGGGACTGGGGGGAATCAGTAACCAGCCCCTTCTCGCCGGTCCTCCTGACCTGCACCGGAGGATTCCGTTGGGATGAAACAAAATGAAACCGTTATCAAGGATGAAACAAAATTGATGATAATGATGAGTGAATGAATGACCAAATTAATAAATCAAGGAGACGATGAGAAAATACTTCTCCCTTGTCACTATAGCAATACCCCAATTTCAAAGAGGAGCAATGTACAGCATTCGAGCGAATAGGAGGAACACTCATCCGAAGTCGAGCCGAGTCCAACGAAGTTTTCCCTCGTTGATGGAGTGTGGATTGGTATATCGCGGAAAGCCGCGACACTTTTTCTTCAGGTACTTTACCAGCTGATTGGTAGACTTTTAGGCAGTCGCTACCCTAACTACCTCTTACCGTGGCCATCTATTCACATTCGTACACATTTCTTGCCCAACATCGTCTTTTTTTTTACTAAAACGGATGGTATCAGGTCCGAGATCGTGGAAACGATGAATATCCATGTTGAGAAAAAAACCGACTTTGTAATTTCCACAAACCTTATTTCGCTGGCACGACGCGCTTCTTTTTAAGATTACCACACCCACTGACTCTCCTTGGGGGCAATTCTGTTACTTTGATCGCCCGCCGACATTGACGGGTCAACATACATCATACATTTCGACGGCCGACAGTTTTGCGGACGTCGACTCCATGACCGTAATCTTTGACTGTTAACTGTCGTCTTTCGGAGTGCCAAATAAGCGATTTTGGTCGCTTGTTTCACAAATAACCACTTTCTTAGATCACTAAAAATGTAGACTGTCGAGAAAAATAAGGTGTATAGACTCACCAATGTCGATAAAGGCCGCAGGGGAGACAATTAACGTTTGACGACGCGACGGGTGACTAAAGCTGCCGAACAGCCCCCTTCATATCGTCCAACATTCCTATCCTCTTCAGCGCTAGCGAAGCTTTCTCCCCTCTATCACCCTCCTCCACAAATCTTCACCTCTCAACACGGCCTCCATCCACCTTTTTCGGCCTTCTCTGAGTATCCACCTCTATATTCATTTCGTCCCTCACCATATGCAGCACTTCGTTGTTTGTATTCCTTGCCACCCAGTTCACCCTCTCCATTGTTTTCTGCGCCCGCATCACAAATTCCTCCAGTATAAACTCATCATATTTCCGGAACGACCAGCCCCACGCTCTAAATTGAGGTTTCACCAATATTCTCTCCACACCTCTATTTAGAGACTCCTAGTATTAACCAAATTAATGGCGAGCCTCGGGACTCTCCTGCCAAAAATTGCTCCGAACACTGGGAGTTTTTTCTAACGTTTCATCCCTACAACTACATGTACATTTTTCCAATATTACATCCCATTAAAAGTATATTTTGTCTCCCTTCACACCGCTCAAGGTTCCTATTCTTCTCTTAACTCTCCTACCCAGCCCAGCATTTTCCAAGCGATCACCCTCTTCAGCAGGTCGATACACTTAATACATCTCTATCCAAAAAATCTAAAGGCTGTTTTACAAGACACTTGGGTCAGAACTAAGATATCAGTACTACACTAGGACAAGACACAGACATCAGTACTAAAAGAAGCGCCAAAAACTCGAAACCGAATTAGGAACTACCAATCGAAACCCGTAACCGGTGCTTACATCAAGGAGGTAAAAATACAATGAAGCAGGTATGGTTGTAAACGACGAGCTCCATTGGCGAAGATGAAGCAAGAACAGGGGAGCATGGGAAGAACTTTGTGTTTAGTAGGCGTGGCCTACCAGTGTCAAAACATCGCATTGCTCGAGGGTTTTAATCTAGATTTGACGAAAATCAATCTGGACCACGGTAAACGTAAGCCAGAGTAAGGTCTAAACTGTGCCAACTATAATGGTAGAATTGGCTTCACGAATTAAGGGAAATGTTGCCTCCATTTGGTATTATCCAGTCAATATTTGAGAATACGCATCGTACTGTAAGTCATGACAGGGGTTTACATTTGAGGTGGATATTTGGTTTTCAGCCACCGATGCAGATTAGTGATTTGATAAATAAAATGGAAATATGAGTATTGCTTAATATGTAATCAGTCTAAATGATTTTGTCCATTATCTGAAATCACATTGCGATAAATCTTAAGAACGTATTATGTTCGACAGCTTCTCTACTTGGAGATGGGGATCAAAATCGATCCTACCAATTCGTTCGGCTAAACTTCATCCCTAGAGATTTTTTCTCAGCAAACCGATCCATCGTTCTTGGTAATGATAATTGAGGATATTTCCTACTACCTACCTCAAAAATTAACCTGATACTATCAGTTAGAACATACCTCACTGGGGTTTGACACCTTTTGCTGCCACCAAACTGAGGGGCATCGGCATCTTAACATTGGTCCCACCAGTTCATTTTAGTTGGAGTCATATATACGCGTAAGCTCCTCTGCCACGTCAACTTTGTAGCCCATGGGTAGTCCTGATAGATATATAAAATGTTTGCCTTCTATTTCTGTAAATAATTTTCAAACATCCGGTACGGAGTTAATCCAGCACTAAGCAGTTGTGATACAGGTGTATATTCCGATAATTAACTGTAAAAATATTGCGAGGAAGGAGTTAGTTTTCTCGATTTTTTTATTCGAAAGTAGAGTGTAGCGATGATTAAAGATAGGGAAATTAGGCGCGTACTTCCCTTGAGCCTACCAATAAACTTAAGTCGTTCACTTCTCTCTCATCTTGATTTGTGGAGAGCGAGTGTCGGTAGGAATTCAGAAAGTAAAGTGGATAACGCGCATTCCTCATAAAAGGTAATTAAAAATGTAATGCGGGCCATTTCAATACACCGACTGTCGAACGCGATGCATCGAATCGACATGACCCCAGAAGATACGAGATGAGAACAGAAGGAAGTTAGAGGATGCAACGGACAACCACGGATTGTTACGGAAATTATGAATGAATTATTCAATGTGGGCATGTTTAGTTCGAGACGGCGCGGCGGTGGCCGAGGGGTAGTTATCCCGGCTTCTGATCCAAGAGTTTTAGGTGTGAGGCTCATGGACGGAAATCATTTACAACGAAGAGGCACCCTTCGCGCTTTTTGCTACACAGTTGATGACAGGTAGCAGTTTCATCAGGAGGCATTGATGGAGTAGATAAATAATATCGGGTCCAGTATAAACACCCACACCTTCGGGCGAGAGTGAAATTCATGAAAATGGCCGCAGCACTGTGACGTGAAAGGCAACGAAGGCATTATGGCATTTCTCTCGATAAAATATTCCGGAGGTAAGAGAATCCCCCAAAATCCGGGTGGAGATTACTAAGAGGGGGATCAGTCAAGGGGGATTAATGTTGGGTTGGAAGACAAAGATATACGGGTGTTTGCAGTGGAAGTGTGCAGTGGAGGTGCATTAAACAAATATTAGAATTTTTTTAAATTTCTCTATAGATGACCGCTTTTCGCCTATCATTAGCTATTTATTATATTTGGGCAACTCACACAACCATGCCCTGGGTAGGGAAAACCCACCCAGGCGGGACTCGAACCTGCGTCCTTCGGATTGGTAGGCGAGAACCTAACCCCACCACCATCGAGGCCAACATTCAAAGTGGGAGGCCAGCTGATCAGGTCGGTTAGGTTCGCGGACGACCAAGCGTTGGTTATCGGTCATCGAAGCGATTGCAAACTTTAGTAGATGCATTAGAAATTCAGTGCGGGAAATACGGAATTAAGGTAAATCACAAGAAAGCAAAAGTAATGAGAATTTCTAGGATAAAAAAAGCGAGGATGGTCATAAAAGTGGGGGCTCAAGCTGGAGCAAGTAGAGCATTTTAATTACTTGCGTAGCATGTTTGTAGTAAATGGGCTTAGTAGCAAAGACATTAGGAGGAGAATTGCGTAGCGAAAGAAGTTCTCGGCAATAGGTAGGAGCTGATGATAGGGACCTTGGGTAAGGATATAAAAAAAGATTGGTAAAGAGCTTGATATGGAGTGTAGCGTTGTATGGGCCAGATACGTGGGCTCTGAGAAAATAAGACGAGAATAGGCTGCAGGCTTTCGAGATGTGGGTGTGGAGGAGAATGGAGAATGTGCGGTGGATGGAAAGGAAGACAAGTGCTTGGTATGGTTAGTGAGGAGAGGAAGCTTCTGGATGAGATTGGGAGGAGGCAGAGTAGGTGGTTGGAAGAGGTTATGAGGGAAAAAGGGTTGCTTCTGTGATAGAGGAAAGGATATTGGGCAAGCGGGGGAGAGAAAGGAAGAAAATAGGTTTTATGGGCGGGATGAAGGCGGGTAGGAAGTACACGGAGACGTAGAAAGAAATACATAGGTAGATAGGGCCATGCACGTGTAAAAATCTGGGGGACTTTTTCTGACTTTCAATGACACCTACCTTTATCCGGTAGACCACTTCAATGAATAAATGCAAGAAAATACTTGTAAATTTCAAAATTCAAGGTACCTCGATGATGTGACAAGTTGCCGAAAGCTAGGTCAATGTAATCAATGCTAGGAGAGGGTGCCCGTTGAATTTCAACGGGAAGAGAAATAAATAAATATGTTTCGTGTAATTAAAGGAACCTCATGATGTGACATGAAAATACAAACGTCATGTAATACACCATGATGATGATACCATTCATTGGTAATACCCATGGAGAGGATGGAGCAAAAAATAAATGCAATGTAAATCTCATACTGATCACATAACCTATGTCAAAAAAGATTCTGGAATAAATTCCCATTTAAAGCCCGCGGTTATCAAGGAAGTTATCAAATTTATATTGCTTGATAGTAAAAATATGGACTATTTCGGAGCCAAAGTATAAATTTCGGACAAAAGAAAAGCGTAGAGGAAAATGAAATGCAAGAATTAAAAACTGAATTTGTTTAGCCATCAGATAGTGAAAGTTTCAACTAAATATCTTGAGTGCAACACCGTGCCCACTTTAATTTACCTAGTTATGGCCTAGCTACTAGATGATTAATTAGAATATTATAAATATTACTAGATTATTTTTATGACTCTTAGCTATGCAGTAGTATGACATTAAAGTTTCTAATAACAGCGAAGTTTAGGGTAGGTAGTTTTGTAAACAAGTTTAGCACCTTCCAATATGCAATTTCCGGCCAACCACGTAATAATTTATAGTGAATTTAACCATAAAAAATTATCAAAGTTTACTCAATTTCAGACGACTATTCGCATAAAATAAAGAAGAATAGTGTTCCAGATGTTTCTGGGTACGAAATTTTTCCAGCATTCTCAATTCCCAATGAGAGATATCAAATGAATAAAATAAATATATTGGCCATCAGGCTAATCCAGGATAATTAAATATTACTAGCATCCATGGAAAGGCTGCGGTGTTCCCCATTCCATCGCCGAAATTAAACAAAGATGGGCTCGGCTCGTATTTGGAAGGGTGAAACTCCCATTCGGCCGGATGCTGTTACCCCTACATATAAGTGGTGGTAAGTAAGCGTATAATGACCTCAGCTGTCGAAGCCCCAAAATAATTACCACTATCTCTACTGCCAGCAACTACCTGTAATAGTCCTTACAGCCCATCAACGAAGACTTTCGCAGAGGTTGCGTGGCTCGATCCACAGTCCAGGAACATTTACCCTCTGGCACTTCCTATGGCATTCTTTTCCGTTCATTGCGGTAGACAAATAAGCTTTTATTGAACTGCTAGTCACGAGATGTGACCGATAATATGATCTATCCTCCAGGACAGTTGCTTTTTTGATTTACGAACATGATATAGGAGTTTTAATGAAAGCTTCCGCGGAGTGGTTTCTTCACATGGTGGCTTTCGGGATAACTTCCGCGTTGTGCCATTTTCCTGACGACAGTTTCTTCAGACTTCAGACCTCAAGAAACGAGCTAGAACGCTTGTGAAACTATTGCCAGAAAAGTGACACAACGCGGAAGTTATCCCGAAAGCCACCATGTGATGATATAGGTTTGTTGTTGTCCAAGACAGTTATGGTACACGGCAACAAGTTCTGAAAAATCCGCCAAGGACCTTGTTCACTGATCCTGATCAAGGATGCCGTTCCTTAGGCCCTTTATGTTTTTTAAGGCTTTTTAAAAGACTATTTTAAAGAATGTGCCTTTGAAATAGTGAATTCTGGGTATTATATTGGTTGGTGCATTTGCCCAGGAAACCAAAGCTCCGTGATTTGATTACTAGACCCAAAGTCCTATGTTAAAAAACTTATTATGTTTCCACATAATAAGTTTTTTAATGTGCCTGCAATGATGCCGAGCGACGAAACGCATCATTAATATAAATCATATGGCTTAAAGTGACTTTAAATTTACGAAATTTATAGCTCTAAGCTTGACGAAATAACGAAAAATTACCTGGTCGCTGAAATAGTGAGGTCCAAATGTGCTGTAATCATATAATATAAATGAAAATTACATTAAACTCATTTATTTATTATGGAAAATTGCCATTTTAAAATTTTTCATGGTACGGTAACACCATATCAAGCCGGAAACGATGTCGTAAAATCGCCCTTCCGCCAGGGATCACTTCGGCCACTTCCGCGAGCGAAGGAAAATACGTTAATCAACTAGCCAATCTAATCTCCTGTCGCCCGAAAATTTGGGTCATTTGGGCCACACCCTGTGACGCGTGGAGCACTTCGTCACAGTCCTCTCGCGGGAGCAGAAGGACCCGAAACTAAGTATCCGGTACCCAGTATCGATTCTCGTGAACCCGCTTGAACCCTCGCATTAGGGCAGTAGAAGGAAGTGGAGAATTACACCAGCACGCCATTGATAGTATCTTACATTTACACCTCATGACATATTTGACACGTGGGTTTATTAAGTTTGTGTTTACTCGCGAGACCACTTTTTTATTTCTTTAAATATATATATGCGTTCATACATTGCCCCTAAAACAATAGTTGGTTGACGAAAGGGTTGGCAATGATGTAAAACATGGAAACCGCTTGCAAAAAGCATGTATCAGTGGAAAACCGCAAAGATATTTTTTCCATGTGGGGGGCTCAATGTAAAAGAGGGTCAATTATATTTCTGATTTATTAACTAACAGCTATTTAGAACGGCTAGATCTGCGAAGAGACGAATTTTGCTCGTAACAACAATTTTATTCCCCTCGTATTTGATGAACCCACACCAAACTGCAAGGCAGCAGTGCTAGTTTTGGTCCACCCTGGATATTTTATTTCCCCGGTACCCACACCATATCTAGTGAGTCTTCCCACATCCCCAACATAGGGGCGTGTATTCGAGCAGTCCGAGATAATTCCGATCACGTAACTAAGGAATCACAAGCTACAATACCGAATGGTTCGAAATTTTGGTTTGTTTGAACCACTCGAATGGTTAACGTAAGCGTAACGTAAGCGTTAACGTAACGTAAGCGTATGTTGGCAATTGAGTATCTAATTGAGATATTAAACTCTATCAACCATCCCGGTGAGAAAAACCCGATCGGGACGACTGCGTGAGATTTTTAGGAGAGGTTCTAATACTCCAAAGTCTCGAATCCTTCGTGATTGCACCACGTGACTCTTCAGTTACGTGATGAAAATTATCTCGAACGGTTCAAAACTCAAGATGATATGATGATGTTTTCTACTTCACCACTTTTCTGATCCCCTAATCCCTTAATATTTGAGCGTAACTGCCAAACTCTGGATCCACGATTTTATCACTGTTTTTGAGAGAAATTATATCCAGTGTTTCTCTTTCATCAAGAGGTAGTAAAACCTGGCCTATGAGTACCACTGAGCCAGACATTTTTCAGACATTGCGTCGCATTTTTTGTCAATCGTATCCTAAAAGTAGGCTTGGATGATCTTCACGCTACGTGATTTCGAAGCATTTTAACGTCTGCAAGTTTTATTCAATCAGGAGATAAACGAATATGGACAACATATTTTTTCAATGTGACCATACTTGTCATTAGTTACATAAATTATGCAATTAAATGCAAAATTCCACAGAGGAAAAATCATTCGCCTAGGCAGGGACTCGAACACGGAGCTCTCAATAACGCGCCGTAAGTTTCAGCCAGTTTAGCTACCGTAGCTTCCTAATTAGCAGTGAATTTTGAGGGCTTTATGGGAATACGTTGTTCAGGACTGCCGGGCATATGATGCCACAGAAGCGGTCCAAAGCGTACGCTTAGCACCATAGCCCGCGAGAATAAAGACAAATATGGAACACAATGAGGTTTTCGCTCTTTTGACGAATGTTGAGGATACCAGGACTAGCCACGGCATTACCCTTAAGGAGTCATCCCCAAGTGCACATTAACTGCGAAATTCCACAGAGGAAAAGTCATTCGCCTTGACAGGGACTCGAACACGGATCCCTCGACATCGCGCCGAGTGCTAATCCCGGTTAAGCTACCTAGGCGTACTCCACCATATGTATTTAAATAATATATTTAAGTGCAAATCCGAGTATTCAATTATGATTAATATATTGTTTGAAGTTCAAAGAAATGTATTAATTATATTTAAATACAAAATTTTGTAATTTATTTAATTTATATTGTAAAATGCGTTTTGCCGATGTTGACCCCACTCTTGGTGCTTGATGGGACAACGCTTAAGAGCCGAAGAGGAATAGGATTTGGTCTGTATCACGCCTATACTAATCTAAACTAATCAACATAATAGTATAGATTATGAATGACCCCTCTCTATTATAGTATTTTTGTGTTTCTTTACTAAAGACAAATTTTAATGATATTGGGAATAACCATGGTATTACCTCTACAGAGTGACCCACAAGAGCGCAAAAGGGTGAACATTTCTAAGAGGAATTCCATTCGCCATAACCGCGACAACTATTGAAATATAAGTCAAACTTTTCACAGTGAGGAAATTGCGTTGAAATGGAATATGCAGCGCAAAATGTGGTATTTTAACTCTATATCTCTAGCGTGTTGCTGCAGGAAAAAAGTATTTATTCGATTTGTATGAATAATTTTCATAGTATTTGTAATTTATTTGAATAATTTTATCTAAAATGTAATTATTATTCCTTGAATATCAGATTTTTTACATTTTTTATTTAAATAGCACAAGGTTTTTATTGAAAAGTAAGAATGTGACTTCCACGTACTCGTTTAAGCTATTAGGGCCGTTTTAAAACGCTTCTTCGTATCCTAAAATGTACATTGTCTTTTTTATACCCATGACCTTAGGGTTTGCAGCTGGTCACTCTACACGCCATATCAATCTGTAAAAACTGCGTCACTAACGTTGCCATGGACATAAGAATTGATAAACGAGTGCATACCTAATTCCACCCATATTAGTATTCAAAGCGCATGCAAATAATCGTGAGGTAGGGGCGAAGCATTTTCACAAAGTGCAAGAAACGGAAGTTTTCTGAGTGAGGGAGGTTGGAAAAGTGAATATTTTTAGAGGTGACGTATGAGGAAAGAGTGGAATCGATGGCTGGGGAAGAACGGAGGATAATGAATACCTAAGAGGAAAGCCGAGAGGACAAGTACACTTGGGAATTCTGTGGATTGAGGAAAGTAACAGTCAGAGATCAATTATTTTGGACAGAGATCGCAATCTGGTGAAAGTGCTTCGGAAATCCGTGCCGTATACCAATAATTTTCACTGACTGCCCAAGGCAAACTTCAGAATGTTAATAATTCATAGAAAGCTGGCTCGTCATAAATAAAGGATTCTTGAAATAACACCGTTAGGGTAATCAGCGATTTATGCGTTCTCATACCGAATGGCATATTAGTGGTTTGGGAAGCCTTCCGGGTTGAATAAAATAGATTTCCGGTATACACGCAAACATGTCGTAACCTATTACCTTTTCTCTTCCCGTATAAATTATTTAATTTGCCAATTTTTTCCACCAAAGAATAAAAACGAAAATATCGACCGGCTAATTATGCTCTGAGATAAATGATTAATATAAATAAGTTCTTAGCCACTCATCACAAGTGGCAAGAGGATTGTTTTTAATCAGAAGGGTGCATAATTGTATTTTTATGTTGCGCAGAAGGATTTCAAGCTAACTGTGTTAGGAGATGATAAAATTTTGATCGAGTATTTAGCATACATGGAGATTTTTATTGAAACTGGCACGGCAACTACACAGAGCTTATTCGATTAAGAATGTAATACAATCGAAAGATATAATAATTAACATTGAATATAAGTTTTTTTGCGATTAAAAGTAATGCCGGATAATGGAGGGTATTGAACGAGCTTATGCGACAGTTAAGAGATACGGAATTTGTGACTGATTGACAGAAGGTGAAATAAAAAAATTAAGCCCATAGCCGAGATTTTACCCGTTGTATTCGGACACACTGACTGATCCAAATCACCAATTTTCCGAATAAACATGAAAAATATTGAGCCATACCTACTTAAATGTTAAGGTAAAAATATTAGTTCTTTGCAGTAAAATTCACCATTTTCAGAAGTCACCGATCCAAATATTTGCTCGCCGCAGCTCACCACTCCACATTCCGCCGACCACTTCATTCCTACATAATGATTCGCTTTGACGTCCTTCACAATTTGCCTGATTAATTCTTGGCCTTCCTCTGAAACTTTTCCCATTCATTTCTTCCACCCTTATTGTTATGGACATTTCATTAGTGATTCTCTCCGTTCATTTGATCTCCGCCATTCTTCGGTAACACGACATCCCACACCATATTATATATATTATATATTAAATTTAATAATATGACATACATTACGCATACACATAATGTTTTCAAGCGTAACTTGGTGGTACTCCATCACTTCATGAAAGAAACTTCGTATAGTCCACGAAACAATTTCATTTAACTTATCAACAAAGGTTTCGTCTAATGAAGTCCTTGATAATGACTTTGTAAGTCAATCCTGGTACGAGAGCCTTGATAATGATTTCCTCAATCAAAACATTGGCCGAAAAGTTAAATAAATTTTTTTGTGGGCTGTACAAAGTTTCTTTCGTTTATACATTTAGCCAAAATGTTTCAATCCCCGACAGGAGAAGAAAAGAATAGGATATCATACAAAAAAGAGGTTGAGCTATTCGTATGTGATAAGTAGGCAATGAACATGTAAACTTCTACAGTAAACATCCCAGTTTTAGTTTCCCACCCGCAACTCAGCGTCCATTGACTCACGTTTGCTCGAGAAAGGCCAGAAATCGATTTTTATTTTTCAGCTTTGCGACCCCGAATCCAACGTCTGCATATTTTATTATGCTGGAAAAGAAATATATTATTATTAGCGACCATGAATGTAAAATTGATTGCCGGTGGTCTCAAGGCCTAGAGCACAAATAAATACATTGGCTTCTGTCCTGTTTATCGTGCCAAATTGGGGGTGCCTTCCGTGTGACGTCAAATACTCTCCACCCACTTCACTTCCCCGCGTGACGTAATACATCGACTCAACCAAAAGGAGAAGCGCCAGAAGAAGGAAAAGGGGTTGTTGGAGTCGAGAACCGGTCACGAAAACCTGTTCCAGCCTCACTCCATTCTTGTGAAATCATCCCATTCCTATGGATAGGTAACGTTTTTCCTTTTTTACGGCTATTGGCTCCATCGACCTCTCCTATAATTGATTAGGATTTGGTTTTCACTTTGCGTTAAGCATCACCTCGGGAGTAGCAACAGAACGAGTAAAAGGATCCTGTCTCATTAAATTCGCTAAATGTCGTCTAAATCGCCGATCGGGAGAATTTTTTACATTTCAAATGCAATCTTTACCATAGCGGGTGCAAACGACAAAAATCGATACATTTAACCGTTATCACTCATTCCTTTATCATAAACAAAGGGCCTTATAGAAGACGCCTAGAAGGAAAACTAGAATATAACATTATAGAAGTGTCAGACTTTGTTGAAGAAACATGGGTAAAATAAAATAAAAAATGCTAGAAGCAGCGGAAGAAGCAGTAGGTAAAAGAAGAATCCAAACCAACAAAAGACTAACCGATAAAAAGACTCCCTGGTTTAATGAAGACGTAAAGATATTATCTCAACAGAAGCGGGAAGCACGCCTACAACCATGAATATACATATATATTACATATATATGTATATTCATGCCTACAACACAAGCAGAACCAAAATCCACAAACATATGAAAACAATAAAAAAAGTAAGGAACGTAGTTATTAGTAAAATAAGAAAAATAAAGCAAGAGTACTGGGAAAAGTTCACAAAAACCATGGAAAGGGATCTATATGGCCTTCAAATGGAGATCAATAAGAAACCAAAGATCAGAGGTGAAAGAATATATAGAAACACGACAGATAGATAACAAATGGGTGGAATACTTTAAAAAACCATTCGAAAAAGACAAAACCGAAGGTAAAATTGAAATTGTAGAAACAGAAGAAGAAGGCAAAAATGACACATTAACAATCACAGAAGATGATGTAAGAAAAGCAATAAAGAAATTGAAAAACAGAAAATCAGCAGGAAAAGATGAAATAACAAACGAAATGATTAAATACGGAGGGCAGCAGCTAGTATAAGAATTCACGAAATTTTTACAAAAAATTATTAAATCAAAATCAATGCCTACAGAATGGAAAGAATACATACTAATACCTATTTTCAAAAAAAGTGATAAAAAGGTCCCAGAAAATTACAGAGGAGTGAATTTACTTAGCACGTCATTAAAATTAACTACGAACGTAATTATGGAAAAATTAAAATCGTAAATAACATTGGAAGATGAACAACAAGGTAATCGAAGCGGTAGATATTACAATGACGCTATATTTGTAGCCCGACAAATAGTAGAGAAATCAATAGAGTACAACAAACCTGCTTTCATGTTTATTGTGGACTTAAAAAAGGTATTCGACAGAGTTCGTCTAAAATATCTTATTAGAATTCTGCAAGAAAGGAAAATTGCTCCAACCTTATTAGTAGTAATCAAAGATGTATACATGGGAAACAAAATAATCATTAAAAGTAACGGAGAACTCTCCGAATCAGTCAAAGTGGAAAAAGGAATTAGACAAGGGGATTCCTTAAGCCCGCTACTTTTTAACCTAGTTATGGACGAAATAATAAAAAAATATAAAAAACCTAAAAGGATATAGACTCGAAGGAAATAATATAAATATTATATGCAACGCAGATGACGTAGTACTAATTGCAGAAAAAGAAGATGATTTCCAAAAGACTTTGATGAGATTCATGGAGATAGGAGATAAATAAAATATGGAAATTGCACCCGAAAAAAAAAACAAAAAATATGGTAACTTCAAAGGAACCAATCCGATTTAAACTACAACAAAACAAGGACATCATAGAGCAGGTAATGAAAGTCAAATATTTAGGAGCAGTTATAACTAGCTATGGGAATTTATATGATGAAATAAATGAACAAATAACAAAAGCTGAAAGGATTGGGGACTGCCTGAACAAAACAGCGTGGAGAAATAAATACCAACGAAACGAACCAAAAAAAAATATAAAAAGCAGTTATCAGACCTTATATGACACATTCCATGGAAACTACAGCACAAACAAGTAAAACAAAACAGAGAATGCAGACTGAAGAAATGACGATACTAAGAAAAATAGTGAACAAGACAAGACTAGATAGGATCTCTAACGAAAATATCAGGGACCTATGTAATATACCTCCAATAACAGAATGGACACGTAAAATGAAAGAAGAAAGGAATGAACACATCAAGCATGGACGACTCAAGAATCGTTGAGATAGCAAGGGACCAAATACCATTCGGATAGAGGGGCATAGGTCGACCGCGCAAGAGATGGTCCGACAACCTCAGAGAAGGCATAATCATAAAAAACAGGCAAAAATGCCTTCGAAGAAGAAGACTAATTCCTCTTTCGTTGGAGAAACATACTCAATTTTCCAAATACTGTTATACAGATACATACGTATGTAAGAGACTGACTCAGGCTTTGTGAAACCAAATAATTTTAAATAAAATCGATAGCCTAGTGTTTGTACTCACTATATTTTTTTACCGAAAATAGTTTTAGCAAATCGTCACCATGTCCAATAGTTGGTCCTGAAAATGTAAATGAATAGCTGAAATTACGGTCGGTAATAGATTATAGTGTGGATAATCAATAAGCTATCGTTTTGACAATACATACTTACTTTGATAATACAAATTCTAAGTAAAATTAAGACAAATAAGCCACGAATGCTTCCTTCACAGCATAATTCAATACGAAATGGCATCTACTATTAGCAATATGAAATCTGGTACATACTTCGACTATGACTTTGCTCATATGAAAACACAAAATACTTGTTCGCCGCAAAAAAATTATTGAACGTGGTAAAGAAACATATTTCGCAGGTTCGATTATCGGCAAAATGGGATGTAAAATACCAAAAGGTTCAAGGAATTTGGAGGTTATAGTTATTATAATTATTATTTGGTTATCGATCAGTTTCAGTTTGTTGAATCAGGAATACACTCCATCACCCTTTCCAGTGTCTCACGGCTTTTCCTTCAGTTCGGCATACTTCCTACCCCTCTTCATAGCATTTTAAATTCGTATCCATTTCCTCCCTTAACATTTCTGTCACAGTATCCTCCCTTCAAAAACTGACTTCAATCTCCCGTCCCCCTTACTTCCCTAGTCCACCTATTTTGCCTCCACTTGATTTCCTTAAAGAACCACGCCCTTCTCTCTTCCTACACCATGCCAAGAGCTTCTACGCTCATCTTCCTTTCCGTCAATTGTACTTTTTTTTCCATCCCCTGCTCGCCCACATCTCATACCCCTTCGGCCTGTTTTCCTCCTGTGGAGGTGTCGTTGGCATAACTCACGGTTTTATACACGTTGAATTTTAATAGGTTTACCACTCGCTGTGCTCAAATACTGAATAAAAGATATAAATGTCTACTATTTTACAAGTTTGCCTTATTATTCTTCACACAAACATACATTTGGCAATTTAAAGCACGTTTCTACCATCCACAATGCGAAGATAGCGGCCTTTTCGAAGTTCGGTGCCATCTTGGCCGCTATCTTGAATATCTCACTTCAGGTCGATTTTTCAGCTGGGCAACAGCAATTTTCGGATTCAGCATGGTCAAAATATGGGGAAGTGGGTTGTTGCCCTATTGTTACACGAAATACCTCTAACTTTTCGAATTCTGAACTGGAAAGGACGGGCGCAGCAGGACGGACCCGGCCGCTTGGCAACAGCAGCGCGATACTCGCCTCTTTTGTAATTGACGTGGCGCGGTTACCATTTATTGTATGAAGCTGAAAGTAAATTAAAATAAAAGCTTATAAAATTTACTAAAACCTTTGTTAAAGACATTATTCTGATTTTTGGCGCTGTTTTCCGGAAAATATGACTTTTAGGCAGTATACACCTAGGGTATTTCGTGAAATTTCAAAATATCTTGTAAAATAAGATCCAAATGTCATTTTTGGTTCGATATTCTTGTTTCTGACTAGAAAAATCATAAGAATAGACGTTTAAACTATCAATTTACTCCAATGTGTAAGAGATGACTGCATGTTTTTAACTTAGACACCATCTTGGCCGCCATCATGAATATCTCACTTCCTGTCCATTTTTCAGCTGGGCAACAGTAATTTTCGGATTCAGGGGGTCTATATTGGGGGAATAGGGCTGTTGCCCAATTATTATACGAAATGCCTCTAGCTTTTCGAATTTCTGAAATTTTGCCTAGACTATCCTTTCTGACCAGAATCTAAGTTTCAACCCATTAAAATCCCGCTGTATAAATCAGGCTCCTCTAAAGGCCGTTTTACACGGTACATATATTTGTTTGTACAAACTCTTCCGTAAACTCTTGCATGAGACAAAATGTATCGTGTAAAGCGGCAAATTGTATGCACGCTTGTGCGAATGTCTCAATACCTGAACGGTAAATAGACCTGTTCTAATTTCGTTGAGACACACGTACAATCTCACGTACATTCGTTTGTACAAAATCTTTCGTCGTGTAAAACGGCATTTAAGCCTTGTCCAGGTTGGCTGTTTGTGATTTTTCCGAATATCATCACCTACCCGGAGTAAAAAGCATGTGTGCCAGCAGCAATTTGCAGAGCTTTTTTGGACGCCTGTGGGAAACAAATCCACACTTTGCCAAACAAACATCTAACGAGAAAGAAGTCTCTTAACAGTTGAAGACTGCATTCGATTATCTCAAGTGGTTAACGAGAAAACCTATTTTAAAAATGGTCCAAATCAATGATCGGCAAATACAAGGAAGGAAACCCATTAGCTTAATGGTTTATGCGCTATCTTCTAGCAGGATAAAAGAGCAGTTTGTTTATAGTGAATTATACATGTTGAATCTGAAGAGAGGACGTAAGCCATAAAAAGCAGTATAAACTTTCCGATTTGAATATACGTTAACCGAGCCTTTTGCATGGGCCAATTAAAGGGCCTGATTAATCAATGTAAATAAAATAACACAGCAATAAACTTTTTTTAATTATTTCTTTTGGACGGCTAAAATTGCGATTCAGCTCTCTTTAGGGAAAACCAATACAACTCTTCAACATAGACTTGAAAATATTATTAGTCTTGCATATTCCTATCGGTTATTGCATAAACACCACTGTGGTAGACTTAAACAAAATGGTTCATTTAATTAATGGGTGAAAATGAAGGCCTTCCATGCACTCATTAACGCGAGAATTCAGCATACGAAATTTCAGCTACTCTGGTAATCAAAATCTTAGGTTTGTGACTTAAAGGCACACAGATTTTAATAAATATCAAGCGAGTAATTTTTATTGAATATAAACCCGATTTAGCCAATCAGTAAATTGAATTTAAAATGAAACAGACTCCAATCCAAGCATAGTTTACCCAATTGCCTATTCATATTTATCTTCAATAAAAATTCACTAACAAATTAAACTCCCTATTGACAGATCATGTATGCAGTCACGGTGATATTATTGATCCCATATTATAATTTCAAATATACGACATAGGATTTTAGGAACAAAAGGAGCGATCCAGCCGAAATATTTTTGCATTTGCAAAGAATTACACCATGTGAATGAAAAACCCTTGATCTTTGACGTAAATTCAAGACAATGAAGGGACATAAGTTGCAAACTGTACATATTATTCATTAAAGTTCTAAAATTATATGTTTTCACTCAAAATTAACTAGCTATTACGACCTTTACCCTATTAAACGACAAAATGTCATATTCACCAATGTCTGAATGCTACCAAAGAAACTATCAGAGGGACGCTACTCCATCCGCCTTGTGTATATCAGAGGGATACATGGATATGGGTCCTTCAAGGAGGTTGAAAGAAAAAAAACTTTCCCTCCATGGATGTTCAAATATCAGCCATTTACAGAAAATTTACCATGGAGTTCTACTTCGGGCCAGAGTTTGTGAGTCATTCACCGAATGAACTGTTTCAATAGATGTTTAATAATAATTAAAAATAGGTGTTACAATAGGAGTCTAACCTCTTCCACTATATATAAGAAGTGAAAGTGTTCCCTGAGCTATCTGATCTGAGTTAGGCTCTATTCCTCCGTCACAGGCATCAGCTTAAGCATAGACGCTCGTCCTTGGACGCTAGGCAATACACAAAAAGGTCAGCCATTTGTCGAGAAGGCAGATCGGTTTGAAAAACTGCCTTGACCACATTCCCTGAGTTTGTGGCCAGCGATGGCCACAAAGGTGAATTATCACGAGGAGACTGTCTCTTTCTAGAGTTGAAGGAACGACCGAGAGATACGAAGGCCGGGCAAAAATACCTCTTTCACTTGGTATTTTTACTCTGAAATTTGAATTTGGCCAAGTAAAAATTCAATTTATAGAAATGTCCTTTGTAACATTTTCGACATTTTTCACCATTCAATTTGTCATTTTTGTTGCTAAATAGTTCCATGTTTGTGCACCAAAAATAAAATTTAATTTAAAAAACATAACCCTGCTTTATTAGTGCTTATCAAAATGAATTCTGATCATTTATGAAGACATTAGGCCCGAAACGTATGAAATAAAAAATAGAAAAAATAAAGCTTCACTGAAAGTCGTAAATATATGCATATTTATGCGTCAATAAAACAAAAAGCTCCACTGCTCCCAAGTATATGTTTTGATGATAAGCTTCCTTACTCCCAGCTATTGTTTCTGGCTCTTAGTGGACTCTTCTGGTAGATTTTTTTCTTGGCTTGGGCTGTTCTGTTCACAATATATTTCTAGAATGTGAATTCTTCTCGGGTTAACCACCGGTAATGTACTCCATCTCTGCCGAAGTTTCTATGTGCGACTTACCGTCTTCAGGGTTTCTGATACAGCAAAACGTCGTTGGAGATGGAGGACCTGACACGGAGTGTAACCCGAGAAGAATTTGCATTCAACATTCGCCGGGAAAGAATCAGTTCTTACATAAGTAATATCTTTCTTGCTTCTTCCATCCCAGGTGATCTTAGTTTCCAGAGATCAAAATTCACCCTGTTGGATAAGTTATTGCTCTCCAAAATTTTTCAATTACTCTTTCTTCTTGATTTATTCCACAATTAGAATTTTTTATAAATCATGAAAATTAAGTAGCGATTTCGAAATTTCTAAACTTACGTTTCATTTCTAACTAGATTTTAACTATTCCTACCATTTGCAATGTTTTGAAAAAAAAAACGTTAGGATAGGAGTTTCTCACAAGGGTTCAACACTCCACGTATTCCCTAGATTGGTTTGATCATCTAATGGTAATATTCTGTAAGAGCATTACGAAAACTCCCAAGGTGTGATGCTGTCAACAATTCAAGAGCATTATTCGTAATGGATGATATTCGTTGAAATGTGAACTTAATAAACTTCACTGCGCTGCTGATTTGTAACTGCTGACACAGCCACGAGCCGACAACGGAGAAAATTATTAATTGATGGCCGCAGATTTAAAGTTAAAAGATAAGGATAATTGAATTTCAAATTTTTAAACAATGGGGCATATTTTAAATTCAAGAACCTGAGATTGACTACCAGCCAATAATCGAATTATCTGAGGATAGAAATGCTTTTGAAAAATTCTATGCTTAGTCAGTTCTTAATTTCAGTTCCGGGATCTCAAAAATGAAAGAAATAACTAGAGCACCCGTTAATTATATTTCATTCGCGATAAATGTATGGCTAACGGAAAAATGCATACTTCTTCCGCTGAAATTATTGAATCAAATGCTCGAAATTAATCGCAAGCGACTGCAATTGATTAGGTACTTTTAAATCAATTCAACTGTGAGCAGTTAAAAAATTAGTGTAATTTTTACCATAAGGACATGTTAAATGGAACTATATCCTTCCTTTGGCAAAGGCAATGGGTTATTCATTTGCAATACTTTCATTTTTCGATCATCAGTAGAGAATTAATGCTCTGCCTTCACGACAAGTTACTTGAAACAGCTCTTTTGTGAAAAATATGCTTTCGTGAATTCTCTAATGAATGTAAAGCCTCCTGTACTAGCTAATAGCAACAGATACTAATTATTTGAGGGAATTCACGTAGCATGGACTGGTTGTTGATTCACGGGAACGTCCAGTTGGCAATCGTCTGGACTAATCTCGCTTTCAAAAGAGGTATTCATTCGTAAAAACCCGCTTTTCCCGATCATTGACCATGGATCGAGAATGGATATTATCTTGAAAACGTTTTTTTTTATTAATAGCTTTTTCACGAAAATTCTGCCTTCTTGAATGATCTTTAAGTATAAACTCATCAATAATGCAACCGATGGCAGTCCCTTGAAAGGAATTCGCGCATTTTGTGTCATCAGAGAGCTCATCGAAGTGCAACGGCAAAAATAGGGGCGACAGTTTCCGGCTACGACTGAAGGGTGTCTTTCCAATGTGAATAGAGATTAGTTTAGACCATGAAATAATTGCGTAGGCCTTCCTGTGATGCAATGGACAGAGGTTTTAATAGCCATAGGATGGCATTCTGAGTACGGTCCAACGCAGGATTGTCAATTCATAATCGGATTCAGTCGCTAACATTTAGTAAAAAGTCGCTAGTTTGTGACTAGATGAAAAATTATAAAGTCGCTAGTTTCATCGCTAGATGGGAATGAGTTAAATTCATATTTTACACAAAGATAATTAATTTTATCTTGAACTCGCCAGCAGCAAACCTTAGAAAAACATTAGTGCCATAGTTTTTTCGCGATTGTTGATAGGTAGGTATGCCATTGACGTTAGCATTTTAATGATTTTTGAACTAGTTTTTAATGCTTTTTAATTTCGTTTTCCAGTTACGTCTAATAACACACTTTTACAGGAGTTTTTACAAATCTTTTAAAATATTTCTTCTTCTGGAAAATTCCAAATTTGAAAAACTCGGCTCAAAGTGTTCAAAAAGGGGTTTCCACTCAAACTTCCCTCGTTGCGTCACAAGTATGAACAGAAATGTGGGATCCCTTCTTTGTGCCATGGTAGCAAGACCGCAATTTACGACAAAAAATCGGAATTATGTTATGAGTATCTAACGATATTATTATGCAATCATTATTTAAACGAAAAAAGGCTTAGTCGCTAGTTTTAGCGTCAAATAAACATTTACCCTGAAAATCTAGTTACATTTTTCGCTAGACACTAAACTTTATATTTTGCCGCTAGAGACTAGTTAAAGTCGCTAGCTTGGCTACAGTGGTCCAGCAGTAGGGGGTAATTTTTGTCTCAAGTTCATTAATTGCAAACGGATTACTTACAACGGTGACGTAGCCATACGGTTAAGGGGGTCCCCCCTTAAAACTTGGAATTTATTTTTTTTAAAGGGACACTAAAAGAGGAAGTCATATATGTAATTTTTGAAACAAGGAATGTTGAATTTATTTATTCTTAAGTTTGAACAACTTTTTAAATAAATATATTTGTTTTTATTAAAAAATATATAAAAACCGTGTTTTGTATTATTTCAGAAGTTTGAAGAGCTAATATCTTTAAATAATTGCCTAAACACTCAAACTTGCTCCAAATATTAAAAAAATTTTAAACTCTCCTTCCCCTCGCTTATACCCAACATGGACTCTCCTGAAACGAAATCCTAGCTACGTCACTGAACATATTAAGAGCTCTTTTTGCCAAATATTGTTGTTTCATGAACTATTCATTCAACTGATGCTGGTAACTTCGTGGAATCCACGCTGCGTGGACAGGTTTTTTGAGTAGTCACAGGAACGCTCTTTAGCCCGCCGAGCCATAGGAGCACTGGCGTCGAGAAACGCTTGCCTCGACGCCGCGACGCCGACTCAACCTCCACTCCCCCTCCCCTCACCTCCCTGACCAACCCCCCCACCACCTCCCTGGCCTCCTCCCCCCTCACCCAGACCCATCCCCCACCACCTTCTCCACCCCTCCCGCCCCCCACTCTCTTTCGATCTCTGAAAAACACCCTCCCCCGAACGTAGAGCACGCCGCAGCCGCCCTTTCACGGTGGCTTTAGTCGGCGACCAGCTGGACTCACACACACTCAAAACGCTCCCACCAACTCATATTCCACCCGCTCAATTCCATCCTTGTTTTTCCTTTAAAAAGAAAGTAAGAATCTGAGCGAGACTGACGAGGAGGTCCTTGTATCACGCGGGATTCGAACCCGGGCCTTCCGCGTGGGGAACGAGCTGAAGACTCGCCGAGAGAGAGGTTGCACTCGCCGGCATCCGTGGCGGCAGTGAGGCGATAGAGCGGCGGCCAGAGTGCCTCAGCGCTCTTTGCGGTTTATCTCACTGCAGCGAGAGACGGAGAGGCGCTAAAGGAGACGTCGACCGCCGCGCGGACGGCTTCGGTAAGTGATGCGCCAGATTCCGTCTTTCTTCAGTTCTGCGCAAACGCGTCGGCACGTGATTGGTAGGGGGAGGTGATCACATGTCTTTTTACTCCCAAGGCGGGAGCTTTGAGGGCACGACTATCAGTGGATATGTACAATCAGCCGCTTGAGGCAATACTTTGTGGAATACTCGAAATGTAACTAAATTGCATCCTGAAATAACGTCACCTGAAAGTATCGATCCGATGATTGGGTTGTTGCAACTCTCTACTCCATTTTCTTTTAAGATAACCACTTAATAACATCACAATTCATACTTCACATTCTTCATAATTTACCTTATGTATTCTATTCTTGGCCTTTCTCTGTCACTCTTCACATTCATTTCTCCTCCCACTATTGTTTTCAATAGGCTGTTGTGTCACAAACTAGGTCCAACAAGTGTGTCTCCTCTTCTTCTCAAAATTTTCATTGTACAACTCTCTCCAACTTCAGGAAACTTCTTCATTGGTGGTTCTCTCCGTGCATTTGATCCTCATTATTCTTCCATAACACGAATCCTCAATGCTTCCACACATTTTTTAATTAAGTGCTTCGTTACTTCCAAGCTAGTGTTTCTGGCTGTCAGCCGACTCATCTGGCAGAACGTTCTGTTTGCTTAGGCTGTTGTTGCGATGTTTCCAATATCTTTCTTGCTTGCATCACCCCATTCGATGTCCCTTCCAAAAAACATGTACTATATAAATGTAGTTTTGAGAAAGCATTAATGTCTCAGAATGTGTTCTAAATGTCGTCTCCTCAAAGACCTCGACCTTTCATCGAGGATCTTTATTCCCCAGCTCTTCATGCTACTTTTTTAATTGGTGATTCTCTCCGTTGATATTCACCACCATACACCACAATAGCTCCCATAGATATGCAAATGGGTTTTTATAACAGTTGTCTAGCTAGTTCACTACCATTATGAAACTTTTTTTAAATTTACATGCTCTCTAGTACTAAAAGCGTCTCGCACGCTGGATTTACTTTCCAAATACGTAAGTTTTTGTGGGTATTTGCATCATTCATTACTGCCCATAGCTCTCAAGCTGTTTTAGACTGTACTGTACTGTTGATGCTAGGTATCTTATTCTTGCTGATTGTTTTGCTAATAGATGTCTCAAGTGGTAGCCGCGATCCCGCAAAGCGTTTTTATTTGACTTTCATAAGTAAAAGGACGTAAATTTGCTAGTCTGTAGAGGGACATTAAGCAAATAGGAAACGAAAATCGGAGTTTAAAATAATAAGTAATAAAGTGACACTGGATAATGAAACATAGTACCGACAATACTTCGTCCCTTTGCGCGGAATTCTTCAGCCAAGAAGAGTGACATATTACATAAATAGAAGTACTGTTCTTTTATCCAGGGGGTGTCAATAAAGCATTTATAAATGAGAGACAAATGTTGCGAGGCTTACATACCCTCGACACCCGGCGCACTGTGAAAATGGGCAATAATCTGGGAGAAATATTTTACTACGATTCAAATTCAATTTAGTAATAACCTATTATATCATATAAAAATCTGGGATAAATATCTGTCTGCGATTCACATTCAATTTGGCATTAACTTATTCTATTCCTTCCATATGACACAAAATGTAGATGAAGGTGGTTCTGATGATCCATAATAATGGCTTAATGGCATTTATCCTACTGAAAGCCGAGGAAATACTGAAAACTTTTCTCGCAAATGAGAAGGCATTGCATAATCTCATTATTTACTAGCAAAAGCAGATACACCGAGTCATTTAACTTATATCATTAATGACTTTCGAGCTTATATCAAAAAGTAGCAAGACTCCGCATTAAATACTTCCTGATTTGATTACATATATTAATTTAGTTGGCAAGATGTTGAGATGGAAGGAAATGGCGGGAGTAAAAAAGGATGAGAAACCTGTAAACTGCAGGGCGGGTTTGGCGGTAAAAACGTCTAAAATGATTTAAACTCCTTGAGTGATTGTTAAAGCAGATCTTAAAATCGTTCATCACAAAAACAATCATCAGTTAATGTATCCATACCTTTGTTTTTTTTTCAGCGGAAGTAAATATCAAACAGGTTATTCATATATGAATAACATTTTTTTTACCGAATGGTATTCATTATAATGGTATATTCAGAGCCTTACCCCGGACCTAAAAATTATGCAAAATTGTTAAAAAGGGGGAAAATGCTTTGCAACAGCATTCTTTTTCATTCTCAACGACGTAGAAAAGTATATCGTCCGCTTTGTCCTCCTCTGCTTTGTAGCATCGGCAGTAATTAGCTTTAAGGTGCTCTGAAGCCTGAAGCCAATTTGCAACATGAGCTTAACTCGGGGATAAAAACCATCGCCTGGTTTCGCCAGGCCAGGTTCACTACTCGTTGGCTCTATACCGGGGCTTAGATGATCGTTTCAGACGTTTCCCTCTCACCCAGTAACGGCTTTGTCGTGACAGCTGGAGACTTGCAATTTTTGTCTTCTGTGGACGAAGAGTCATTTCTC
Organism: Pyrrhosoma nymphula; assembly: GCA_963573305.1. Taxonomy (NCBI): domain Eukaryota; kingdom Metazoa; phylum Arthropoda; class Insecta; order Odonata; family Coenagrionidae; genus Pyrrhosoma; species Pyrrhosoma nymphula. The sequence continues at coordinate 53,111,503 of OY754335.1, forward strand.
GATTCAAGCGGGGTAAATTTATGATGAATTGGTTGTGTTTTTTAATAAATAATAGCAAAACTTTGGTTTTTACGAAATGTTTTGGTGATATTCCGCGGCATACTGCGAAGGATAGATTCCGAAATGAGGATTTTCAGCCCACTTAAATTAAAGAATCACCTTTCATATACGCAAAAATTCAACAACCATTGATGCTGTAGAGGTATTCGTGGGTCATCGAGCGCACAATTTAATAATTTTGAGTAAAAAAAATCTAGGACCACATTTCAATTAAGTACATACATCTGTTTATGCGTTGGAGTGCACCACACAGGCAAAAATGGAAATGATTCAGATTTTATATTTTATTATTTTCCTAGGTTAAAGTATGTTATGACTAGAGTTTTCGGCGCGGTATTCGACAGTTAAGCGAAGTTCTATTGAAATATGTTTTTATTCGAATACTAGACTCGGCGGGTCATCTTAATATTTAGGGTTTGATTTTCTCCCGGCGAATAGTTGATGTAAATTCTTCACGGATTTCTATCCGGGTTAGAACTTCATCTTCTCCTTTGCCGACGTTTTGAAGGAAGGCTTATCCTTCGTAATCAGGGCCGTTTCTGACGAACAGCCCTGATGACGAAGCATAAGTCTCCTTTCGAAACGTCGGCAGAGGAGAAGATGGAGTCACTAACCCGGAGTGAAGAATTTACATCACCTTAATATTTGTTTACAAAAATTACGACAATAATAAAAGTATTATTTCGCGTTTAGAAGAAAATCTGTACATCTACATTTACAAAATACCCTGCAAGCCACCTCAGGGGTGTGGCAGGGGGTGAGTATTCACCAACAAGCATTACACTGTAACCTAAAGTTAGTGTAACTACGACCAATTATGCATTAGCATTAATCGCTAATGCTTGTCACGAGGTGAAGCCTCACAAGCATGCACTACCCTACAGATATTATCACAATGGAGAGGGATCATTAATATATATGTATTTTGCAACTACACAAACATGTGTAATCGAATTCTTACGAAATACATGTCATTTGCTACAAGGGTACGTGTTCAAATAGCATTGAATTGCCAAGAAATGAAATCGGTATAATGCATTTTTTTCACTTTTATCAATAGATTGCATTAATGAGAACAAGAGTTCAAAGTTTAGCGCAGATAAGTATATATACAAATATCGCTCCAACCACCTTTAAGACAGTCCTTGAGAACTCAAGGTAACAGACGCACGAGAAAAAAAAATGGACGTCTGAGAAACCATAGGACGGTGAAGTTCTCATGATAGATTATCGATTTCTCTCCTAAAGACACATTCGAGAGTATGTATTCCTCGTGGTTATTTCTTACCCTTGCTTTACTTAAGACCTGAGACAACAACATTAGAGCTCGCCTCGAGTCACGCATGGTAAAATGAATGGTGACTTGGCCCTTAGAATTGAATTTTAAAAAGTGCGTTGTTTTGAATTTTTGGAAAAATTATAACTCGGTCAGCGAAACGTACACAATTAATCCAAACAACTTATTAAATATAGATTCAGTTAAATACTTGTGTTTGACCCTTACTCAGTACCTGTGTTGGGGGAAACACATTCGGGAAATTTGAGGACAGGCGAGTCGCAAATTGGGATTTAATAAAAGAATATTAGGAAAATGCGACGAGAAGGTGAAAGAGCGATGTTATATTTCACTTGTGAGACCTCACTTGGAGTTTTCTGCTAGAATATGGGGCCCTTACGAAGTAGGACTAATCTCAGAAATAGATCGAATACAATGGAGAGCAGCTAGATTTGTAAAAAGTTGTTACGATAAACTTAGCAGTGTTTCCGAATTTTTGAAAGAATTAGGGTGGGAATTTCTAACTGATCGAAGGGAGAAATACAGGTTAAACCTTTTGCGCAAGTTCGAAGTAGACAAATCTTTGCTGGACTTTCAACATATATTGCTAGCGCCAACGTACTACGGTAGAAGGGATTATAGGAATAAAATAAAGGAAGTTTACTGCAGAACCAATAGATTTAAAATGTCATTTTTTCCATTTTCATTAAGGGATCATAATATTTGCGATAGATCAATCATACAAACCTCCCACCCTCACTAGGTAGAGTAGACATTTCACTTGTCTTTAATAACAAATCATCATTATAAACGCTTCATACCGCTTGATATATCCGGCATTATTTTATTTTGTTCCCTGCATGAATTAGTATCTCGTAGAATTCCTAAATTAATAGAATTAGTTGTATTAACCACTAGATGTATCTTTTGCAATGTGCTGCATGTTATCATGTTCATTTGCGTAGCACTCTCCCAGTTTCCGGTTGGACTGCGCACTGTTCTCCTGATTGCTTTTTGATCTGCGTCTAGCGGCCGGGGAGGCGTGCGAGGTCTCCAAATGTGATGGGGCGAGTGCTGCATGCCTGGTGTGGAATCACACCGGTTCACACACCCTAGTGTTTGCTTGCACGTTTCTTCGTAGATGTTGATGCACGAAGGTCCGCGGTCATATGATAGCTTATTTAGTGATTTTTCTAAATAAATTTTTGATGTTTTCTCAAAAATATGCCCCCCCTTCCACACACCCCTGAGGTGGCTTGCGTGTTATTTTGTAAATGTAGATGAAAACAGACGTTTTCGTTACGCACATGGCACAATCATGTAACGCGATAGAAACCCGCTTGCAAGCTAAGTCGCAGACGGCTTGGTTAGCTGTTATCTCCATGTGTTCTGAGCGGAAATGCACCACCTTCGAGATAACGTTTACTGACGTTTGTGAACACTGTAAGTAACTTCAGAGTTCCTCATACATGTGTCTTAATGACACAGAATTACTCCCCATGCGATAACACAAAATGTCAGTCACTAAATGTTGCCCATTTTTTAAACTTTGCAACATAAGCTTGCTATTTTCATCTCGGCCTTAAGATAGACTGCCAAAGAAATGAAGGATTTTTTCAACTCAGTTAAGGATATTGCATTCATATCATATTCCCGGATACTTCATGGTTCGTACACCAACACTATTTTTTGCAATTTAGGTATTTTGTCATGAAGCGTGAATTGAATGAATGAGAGATGGCAATAATGCCTCTATGTAAATTTATTGAAGATATCTAATTCTTAGTTTTTTATTAGGCGCACTGAACACCGAGGAAGCAAGCATGACCGAAAACAACGGCTACTTAAGGTAGTTTGAGCGATATATCACCTCGTCTAGAATTAGATGAATTTGACCTCATTTAAAATTTAAAAAACTCCCATTTTTCCAATGATATCACAATATATAACCGTAGCCGAACTACTGTGGCAAAGCGTGTTCGTGCACGCACGGCCGCCAACTATCTTCATTTTTTCAGGCATGTCTTCATTTCTACTCAGTATTGCTGTGCGGGAGGAATTCATACATGTAGGAAATTTCGACTCATAAAATTAGAAGTCCCCTCATTATAGTTTGAATGAAACCCCGCGGTAATATTATTTGCTGCGGTAGCCTGGGGTATGGTCATGCGTCTTTTGTGTTGACGTTATCCAAAACGCAAACCACTCTTGGAAGGTTAATGCTCACAGTTACTGCCATAATAATGTACTCTATCAATTGATACTAATGATTTAAAGAACTTGCCAAAATTTGAAAAATGATGATCACGTGTTCGGTCTTATGAGCGCATTGTAAAAATAACTATAACGCGAGTGCACGAGTTATGGAGAACCGTGATCTCACCCCTGGATGGTAATGCGCCTTCCTGGGGATATAACCTCATGTCGGGACACCTGACACCCGAAATGTACAACTATTTGGGAACCCCCTGGCCATGATTAAAAACATACTACAATATGAAGTGGATTCATGGCATCTAAGGGATAGTCGTCCTTGAAAATCCCCATTTTTTTAAGCATGCGTCTTTATTCTCCGAGAAAAAGAATTGGCAGCACTAAGTGCGGGTAAAGTTTACCGTGAAATTGCAGTGTTTTCTTCAGCTCTGTTCCATCCTGCTGAGTAGATTTTCCTTATTGGCTGAGGGTTGATGTTTGAAACCGTATGAGAAAATCTGATAGGCAACTAATGCCCGGTTCATACAACTATCGCACGTTCAACTTAAACTGCCAACACATATCCACACAACAACATCGTAACTCTGTGCTGCACCCTCCAGGAATTGCAATTAGCAAGTGAAACGCAAGCCGCTAATTTTGAACTAATTGTAAGTACATTAGAATTCCCGTATCCCTCTGACGCTTCGAAGCTTTCGAAATTGTTTCAGAATCAAATGACACTCCTCTTTGCTTTTTCATCAAAATAACACTTCATCCATCACCATGTTGCGTGTCTTATTTGATTATCGTGGTTCATCTTTTTCCAATTTCCGCCCACGACACCAGCACATAACCGAGGTAAGTTTGGTAGCGTTAAGAAATATCAAAACGATCAAAACGATGGTTAACCTACGCGTGTTGAGATGGCAATGTAGCGCCCTCGACGAAGAATATACGACGGCCGGTACGTTATTTGTGTGAACAGGTCATAAGTAGTTACGCTGCCAAATAGCAAGGGATTCGAGATTCTGGCATGTTTGAACCGTTTGAACAGCTCGTAATAATGTGGCGCAGTCTTCCGGGACAGTTGTTTCTCGCCCAGAATAAACAGCTTTGAAAACAGAACAGAGTTGTGAATGGGGATAAACTATCTCAAATAGTAACAAACACGCACCTCAGGAGCGAAACCAGGGAAAGGGGGTCATCCACGTACGTCTAGCTTCCGATTTCGTCTGCCATATAGACTTTGCGGCTGCTCGTAATATAGCAAGATACGCGATACTTTCTATTTATATCCTAAATATGCGGTTAAGGTAACAGAAAGCTACGATTTATTAAAAATTATTATTTAATTTAAAATTATTACGGTATTATATCAGAAATAGATCATGTGCAGCGACAAGCAACCAGGGTTTACAGAGATGTTACGAAATGTCTAGCCTCGCGTGGACATGAAAAGAATTGCGATGGACATCGCTCTCGCAGCGTAGATTAAAGAATAGGTTTATGAGTAAATTCAAGGCCGCTTACTTATCCGAAGATGTAAAGGTCATACTAAAAAATCCGTACTTTTATAGGAGGCTCGATCACATACTTAAAAATAGAGAGATAGATTGCAATAACAGATTTAAAATGTCATTCTTTCCTCTCACGACTCAGGCCCTCAATAATACTAGTGGCAGGATAGGTAGCTTTATTTTTTCATTTAGCTATTTTATTATTTTTCAGTTTTCAATTTATGAATGGAGCGCGAACAAATTTTGCGTGTATTTAATTTTGTAATAATTTTTGTTTGTCAGCATGACCGTGGCAATTTGAAGATGAGACTGTGTGTAACTTGGTAGACTACATTTTTTACCCGTGCTTAATAACTTATTGCTATTCCTATTGCCTCATCTCGCTAGAAATATCGCACATGATTTTGTTTTTTGCTTGCATTGGTATCTCGTAGCATTCATTCACTAATAGTATTTGTAATAATAGTTAATAGTAGTATCCTAACCTTTGTACCGCATGTTAGCATGTTCGCCAGCGTGGCACTCTCCTAGTTTCTGGCTTGACCGTGCATAGTTCTCCTGACTGCTTTTTGGTCTGCGCCCAGCGGCCGGAGGAGCGTGTGGGGCTGTATCTTGACCTGGGATTGCTCGCCTGGTGTGGAGTCACCCAGTGCCACACACCGTGGAGGTGACTTGCACGGTATTTCGTAGACGTAGGTTCATATGGTTGTCCGTAACTTCATAAGCCAACCAGATTCCTAGAAAGTAAAATGAAAGCAGGTTATTATTCTTTTTAATTGAAAACCATAGGCGTAAAGTGGAGGCTTTTAGATGTGGGATGTGGACGTGTAGAAAATTGGAAAGAGTGAGATGGGTGAAGGAAGGATAGGAAGAAAAAGCAACTGGAGGACATATTGCTAGGAAATAACATTAGGTTAGAGGGGAGAACGCTATGTAAACATGGCTGAAGGATGATAAGAATCGGTATTTTGGACGGTATGAAGTGAGGAAAAAATAAGAATTCAAGAGGGATTCAACATTGGAGAAACATATTTTTGTGAGGGAAACATTAATGAAGACTCACCTCGGTCGGAAGGAGTATAGGCGGGACTTTCGAGCTAATCATTCATTTGGTGGATTACATATGATTATTCAAAATCACTTAGTCCGAATCAACTAATTTGCATCAGACCATAAAATCTTTCCCAACAAGCTAGGAGAAAGCGGAATCTTGACATTTTGAAGGTATTCTGGAAGCCAACATTCGTTTCCACCCCACTCAGCGGGTAGCTCATTACAACCTTGTTAATGATAAATAACTCATCGGGCAAAAATACGCAAAATATTTCACTTTATGTCATCAGCCAGTGCCATATGACTCGAGGAAATGTGAGTTGCATTGAAATATTGTGAAATTAATTGAATTTCCAGACACGTCAAGGTCACGAATATTTGCCAGAAACATGGCCGCGAAAATCCTCTTACAATCTCTAGTATGACGCATGACAATTCTTGCGGGTAGATAAATTTTTCCTTCCACGTAAGCTCGAAGGGTTACAATGAGTGTCTAGGTATTTAGGCCAATATTCCTACACTTACTCAGAACGTTGTAGTATTTCAATTTACCGTGATCCAATGGCTAAGGTCACTTCGCAATTACCGTCAGCTACTAATAGCTGACATGGCAAAAGCAAATACGAGGATCATCCCTCCCCAATTCGAGCAGAGCCGAACCATACTTAATTTCGGTGAATGAGGGGGGACCGGTACTACTGTCGAAGCAAGCCGTTGCCCGGCGTTGCAGCGCCTGCATTTGCGTATGAATTACCCAGTAAGCCACCGCGAAGGCTGTTTACAGGGGATGTCAGGTAACGAACTTTGCAAAGTTGAAAATTGAAATAATGTACTTAACGAGAAAGTGCTGTTTATTAAAACTAAGAATGTTGAATTAATTTATTATTCAGTTGGAAAAACTTTTAATTTTAAATATTTCCAAAAATTTGGAAATAAAAAGAAATAAATTTGTCTGTAATTTAAAAAAAAAAAGTTTGTTTTGCAATCTTTCAGAAGTTCGACCAGCTAAAACCTTTAAATATCGGTTGTAACGCCGCAGTCGCTGTTGCACTCGCAATACCTAAACACACAAATCTCCTCCTACCTTAAAAAAATCAACCCCCCCCCCCCCCCCGCTACGCTCATACTCAAAATGGACCCCCCCCCCCCCATAAACGAAATCCCCGCTACTTCACTGATATTAAAGAATTAGACTTTTCGGTGAGTGAATGTGATATCTCGGCGCAACATACGATATCATCCTCATGGGTGGTCGTTCAATAGCATGGGGAACAGAGGTCCCGAATAAAAGCGCGGAATCGATAGCGTAGAAGACTTCTTGATGCATTCTATTTTGGGTCTCCACCCCCTTCGAGTAATGGATTCCATCAACATTCGGGTGGGTTGGTTGGATCCAGCCTTATAACCCCTCAAATCGACCTTGTCAGCTCCTCTTTGACGAATCAGATTAACCCACATTTTCCAAAGGAAAACATTCTCATGCCACGCACTCGGAGCAGCATCATACACTAGCCCGTTTCCTTTGTGTTTGTTTTACCCTTCTTTTGACAGAGTCCACATTACTTTAATGATTGACAAGCATTATTGGGACATTTACTCTTCGTGATTATTCTAAATATTTTCCTCGAATCTGGCGATAAATACTTTAGTCAACTTTAAGGCTACATTGCACCCGAGGTGAAAAACTTCACATAATTCAATCAATGGGGAACATGCATTAAATTTACTTTTTACATCAACTTAAGCGGTGTACACGATAGAAGATTTTTCATGGAACTCAAATATATAATCCACACGTACGATGCACGCGTCAACCGCATGCATTAATTAAATTCCTTTTAAAAAGGGCGAGATATTTCAAAAAAGTCACGTGATCCAAAACGTCATCTCAATTGTCCGACGTCACCACACGGTAGCTCCTCTCTCAATCGCAGACCATCAAAAGTTGGAAATGGTTCTTTTCAGTGGCCAACAAAGAACTACGACGTAGCGTGAGAAATATTGATTTCTCAAAGAGAAGATATTCTCTTGACAAGGATTTACATTCAACCGCGTAGTACCATGGTCGTAGGGTATTTTGTACCGAGAAAGCAATCGATAAAACGGCAATATTTTACACAGCTGAATGATAAGTAGCATGTTTTATATGCACTTTACCCAAGGTCGATTGCCTTGATACTAAAAATCGATCTGTTTAAGATCAATATCGGCGAATATTAAGGGCAAGGTCAATACCTAAGAATTTATCTGCCCAACATAATAGAGTTTCAGGAGTGCCTTGGAGGAAATACTTCATATCTATGTTGTAAGAGAAACAGAAGTATAATCTCCACATATTATAAAACATTCTGATCATGGTTTCACCTTATAACACTATTCACCGGAAACCACGGCCGATGATTATTAAAATACAATGGCAAATCGACCGCTGTTTCTCTTACAAGATGGTTCACTTATATCACATATAGCAATAACCCCAATAAAAAAACGCACGAATATTCACGCAACGTGCGAAAACTTGGCCTTTTTTATCAGACAGCCTGATTTATTTTCAGCTATTGAAAATATAAAGGCCAAGAACGAAGGGACATAAGTTCGTGACTAAACTCCATGAACATTAGAAATCTACGGAGGATTGCGAAATATTATCGCGATGAATTAGTACAATATTATTCACCATGACATATTCGAGTCCTGATGCCACATGTGTGTACGCGAATCAGAAAAGCATTGCGTAGCATCAAATTAAATTTAGATGAAAAACGATGGCAAAGTGCACAGAGATATTTATAAATTCGGAAAAGTAAAATAGACACCCGAGACGCGTTTATAGCAGTGACAAACATTGCAAAAAATTCTTGCTACTGAGATTCAACTAAATGCATTGCCGGTCGAGCACCCTATGTACCCAAACTTAATTACGGCTAATACAATCCCGTATTTTTTCGGAAAAGTCAAAATATTTTAAAACCCACCCATCCGTATAATCCCCTAATTTCATATTAATGATCTAAACGACCGTAGTTTGTCGGAGTTCACAGAACATTTTCGACGTTTCGCGTCGTCAGATAAAATAGCATCTTCAAACATGAGGTTAAAAGTCCTTTTAAAAATTTCTGGAAGACTTAGTGTGACAACCCGTGCGATTGACATTGACTCTTACTTGAGTTACTGTGATTACTCCTCAAAATTTCTGCATGAAAATAAATAGTAAAAAAGATTTATCCCATTCTTCAAAAGATTTAGTCCGTATTTCCCCTTGGACAGCGATATTTTTCCCTATTCAAATTGTGGTAATTTGCCTTTGACACGCTTAATAATATGTGCCGCTGAGAGAAAAAATGGTCTATGTAAAAAATATTACTTTTTGGAAAATGATACTTTCAAAAAATAAGATTCTAAACCCTAATTGGTATTCATAATTGAAATAAAATAATTTGTTTTTTTACAATGTTTGCCACAATTATAAAAACTAGAAATACACAAATTATTTTTATTATGAATACTAACAGTCAAAACTTAGTAAAACGAACTTTGTTACTTCCTCAATTTATATTATTGTATCTGAAAATGGCCTAGCTACCGAAACCAGTTGTGCATTCTAAAATAAATTGTGGCAGTTACAACGTTCTTTTTACTGTCATGACTACCTTCTACCAAGTTTAACCTTCGACTTTTGAACTGTCAAAACTTCTCTGAGTTAAGCCAAAAACAGTTAAGTTTAAATTTGCCCTAAGTTCAATTTTCTAAGGGTTAAACACGAAAGCCAAAGTCGCACCACTTTCGCACAAAACAAAAAACAGGAAGAGGAATTCTTCTGCACACCTGGCTAAAATATGGCAAAACACTGATACACCGCTTTTGCTCTCATAACGTTTGATGTTTCGATAACTCCATTTTCTTTATTCTTGCCGATTAGTTCATGTCATCGGCACGGCTGGCACAGACGACGATTGAATGGAGAGAATTCGGAGGCTAGAATTGCGACTAGCGTGATCGGAGTTCAAGGGCAGACAGGAAATCCAGAGTATAACGACGGGGCCATTTTAAGATCCAAAACCTTTTCCCAACTGCCTCTGATTTCACTCTGACCTAGTTCTTAGTATTAGCCTCTTTTCCTCCTCGGATAACTCCCAAGCTCCAAGCCGGAATCAGGTGTTCGCCAAATGCCCTCAGAGCCAAAATTGCAAGCAGCCTCCCGCAGCCGTATTCCGGCGGAGTTCCCCACAGCCGCCGAGTGTGTACCAACAGCGCGAAATAAAAAGAACTACTCTTCCCACGTGTCCGGGGCGAGTGCCTTTTCGTTTTCCCCCTCCTCTTCTGGGCGAAATGCCGAATCCCATGAAAGTGCCAAGCGCGTCGCAGCGTTGAATTCACGCGAGTCGCTTCCAATCGCGAATAGGAGGGCATTGTTGGGACTTTATTGTCGGGACTAAGATATGAAAGTTGATTTCAAAGTAAATCCGCAGCGCAAAAAGCCGCATTCTTGTCACCCCAGGATAATTTTTCAGTTATTTTTTTTCCTATAAATAATGTTTGTTTTGGGATATTTTTCCCGAAATAACATAACCTTTTACTCAATATCGACAGTTAAAGTAAAGTGCCATTGGAAAAATCGAGAAAACATTGTCCACAATTGGCTATATGCGAAGTATTTTCCTAGGATGAATCAGTGATTAGTATCTAAACCCCGGTGTTAGTTCCAAGTATTAGTCATTTCCCTTAAATTCCAGCCACAATATGAAGATTCAGAATATAGCGGTAGTATCCCCCAGAACCCATCTCACTGGGTCAGTGTCTAGTAATGTGCCACATAATGAGGCGCTAACAATGAAATGACAATGGATAGCATTCTGTTGCTCATTAGACTGAGTGCATAGCATTTTATTGTTCAATTATTTTTCACGGTCAGAGGAAGGGTCGGAGTATTCTGAGATTCACGACGAATGGATGAATGGAATTTGACAAAGAGGAAGAACAATGAAAATTCAGTTGCGAACGGGAGAGAGGGATTATTCGTCTTGTAAAATCCGAGGAAGACATTAAAGGCGGGTTTACGGTACATTCTATATAATTTTGAAATTGAGGATAAATAATATACTGCTCTGGCAAGGCCATCTCGGTATACCTACCTTGGTTTAGAGAAATGGCGATGAGTAATTAACTGGTAATTCGAATTATTTATGGGAAGGTATAAAATACGTCAATCTGAAGCAGAAAAAGTGAAAAAATATAATTACGGTACTTAGACGAACAAGAAAGCATCAGCTAGGAAATAAAGTCAATGCAGCCAATCAATGCGATTTTTGGTGGAAAAGTAATATCAGGGAGACATACAAGGAAATTTTCAAAAGCATCGTCCTAAGTGTAACCACGCATGGAGGATGGAAATAAATGAAATTAATGATAATTTACGTAAGCTAGCGGAAGTAGATTTTTTAGACAAAGTTATGGAAATCGAAAGTAGGAATAATTAGGAATAATTAGAAATAATTTATAAGTAAAAAATTATAACCACCGCGAATATAATTAAGAAGATGGAAAAGAAAAAAATTGCATGGTTCGAAATGGATAGACTTAATGCAAAACTTAGGGAGGAAAATACAGTGGTACTGGAAATATACAGAGTAGGAATAATTAGGAATAATTAGAAATAATTTATAAGTAAAAAATTATAACCACCGCGAACATAATTAAGAAGATGGAAAAGAAAAAAATTGCATGGTTCGAAATGGATAGACTTAATGCAAAACTTAGGGAGGAAAATACAGTGGTACTGGAAATATACAGAGTAGGAATAATTAGGAATAATTAGAAATAATTTATAAGTAAAAAATTATAACCACCGCGAACATAATTAAGAAGATGGAAAAGAAAAAAATTGCATGGTTCGAAATGGATAGACTTAATGCAAAACTTAGGGAGGAAAATACAGTGGTACTGGAAATATACAGAGTAGGAATAATTAGGAATAATTAGAAATAATTTATAAGTAAAAAATTATAACCACCGCGAACATAATTAAGAAGATGGAAAAGAAAAAAATTGCATGGTTCGAAATGGATAGACTTAATGCAAAACTTAGGGAGGAAAATACAGTGGTACTGGAAATATACAGAGTAGGAATAATTAGGAATAATTAGAAATAATTTATAAGTAAAAAATTATAACCACCGCGAACATAATTAAGAAGATGGAAAAGAAAAAAATTGCATGGTTCGAAATGGATAGACTTAATGCAAAACTTAGGGAGGAAAATACAGTGGTACTGGAAATATACAGAACACCTTGTTACTCCCAGAGTTTTATTTTATCGTTTTTTCGCCAATTCGGCGAAACAAACTGCAGTTATTGTTTTGCTTGTGTAACGTTAAGTAGAAAGTTGCAGTGACAGTTGTTTGGCGTGTTTATTGTTTTAACTTACATTCTATGAGTTGAGACTGTTGAACGTTTAGGCTGGAATAAACTAGCTGCCTTCAATGTGCTACGCGCGACATTTAGTAGTTTGGCTATGGGACAGGCAAGACCTGGCAATGCTAGAGTACATTTTCAATATGTTAATAAAATGAATTAAAATACTTTACTGCGATATTTGCTAAATGATGTGTTTACGATCAATGTTGTATGGTTTGGACAAGTTGAAAGAATGAATAACAATATATAGCCAGAGGGATTTCAAGAAGAGATTCCGGCCTAAGGAAGAAACAGATGTAGGCCAAGAGGAAAATGAGGGGCACGAAGCAGTGGCTTCGAGAGGCTTGGAGGAAAATATGAACTACATCAGGACAGAACTGAGACTGCATGAAGATTAAGCCGTAAGTCTTAGGGCACCCGTAATAAGTATATAATGCTGAAGTTCTTCGGAAACTCAGGAAGATGCGAAGAAAGATACAGAGATGTCCAAAACCTACTTTTCCGCAGAGGAATAAATTATTGATACCAGTGAAGGACTGACCTACGAGAGGAAATGTCGCGCGGAGTGACGTTCACAATGTCATGCTTTACATCACTGAAACCGGACGGACGCCTCTCGGTTATCATGACGTTTATTCGCGCGGTGTTTGCTCGACGAAGAGTACAGCCGGTCGCAAGGGAATTACCCACGTGCGACATTCTACTCTAACTTGTCCTAGGTAATGGAAAGCAAAGCGAGGAAATTCCTTAAACTTCTTATGAGGCAATATAAACCACTTCCTATCGTCACATTAATATGGATGTCGATCGTAAATGCGCTCAATTTTGCATACTCTGATAAGCTGAAACTGTAAAGGGGGTAATTAAGTGTCATAAATATGCCGGGTGAACCAAATGTACAATAGAAGCATTGAATATGGGCAGGGATCATATTTCTTCGAATGGTATTTTCGACGCAATCATAAACAGAAAAAATACCCACATGTTGAGGTCTCAGGGCTAAAGTGGGCCAAGTCCAAGGAAGTGACTTTTGAGGAAAACGCGTTTAAAGTTCCGTATACACCTCCCGGAAATCAGCTTTCAGTACTCTCGAGAACTGCTACCATGAAGAGACAAGTACTTGAACTTTGGACTTTGTTCTCTGTTGCTCATAAAAGCATATGCAACTCTAGTCATTCTAGATAGTTGTTACAAATGAAATAGAAATAATGGACTCGGAGGGCTGACTTTAAAACTGAACCCTCCATATATTTAGAGGAATACTCGCCACCTCAGCTACGCAAATATTCACATAAGCGTAAGCAACTCTGTAAAAGCGTTTAGATCGAAGCAACATTATTCAGCTCCTTTTCTGACGGTTACGCTGTAAAATATATGTTGCCACAATTTCCAAAATGAACATGTGGACAATAGAAAACGTACTATTGAAAAATATTTTAGAACAAATACCTTAAGATTTGAAAATATTATTCAGTGAAGAGGAAATAAATCCTACTTACTAGTAAATATTATTCATCAATATGGTAAGCATATGTCCTTAAGCCGAAGTTGATCTAAAATTAACACAATCTCATTTGAATATTTATCTCATGTATTATGACCTTGTGATCATCCACTCAGAAAGCTCTGATTGAAATTACGAGATGAATTATGACAGCTGGAAATCAAGGAGCTAGTGTATCAAAGTTGACTAAATGTATGTTTGTCGATGGGCAGTTCAATCGCTGTAAACACTGGAATATCTTTTTTACTTCAGTCGAGTTATTCTTCATTTTATGCTTTGATGGCAAGGAAAAAATTAATTCAGATTTAAAAAAGGCCAAAATGATCGATTTCGTGATATTATATAGTCACAAAGAGATAAATTTACGTTCCACTTAGTCCAACATTCCTCTGCATTGAGTCCACCATGTTTATTGGAGCATATTTTGTGTTCTTCTGCATATCCAAGTCATAAAAGCCGAACCACAGCCTTCAACTTCGAGGCCGCTTTGATGTCCGAGGTTCGATCACGCGATGCTCAATGGCAGATAAAATTCACCAGGACAAAGATTGGCGAGGCAGTCCTTTTTTCACAATCACTCGCGGTTCCCCAGTTAAGTTCTCTGTGTTCCAGAGAAGTAGACACCGTTGGTTTCTAGCCGACAGTCTGTGCCCACAAGATTCACAGGGGTCTGATTCCCAGATCTTCCGCACAAAACCATAAGATCTTCGCCCAGATAGCATGCCTCCTTCTTATTGATTATGAAAGACGTTCTATTTTTCCAAACAAGTTCCCTTAATGAACTATGACAGCCTGTTACGCCAGCACTAGTGAGTCAAAAGATTCCTCTTTCAACAGTCTTTGGATGACGTGCCGAAACGTTGAAACGGTAGGAATGGATAGGCATAGGAATAGGGGCTGTCAGCTCAATAGCCATCAAGGAAAATTTGCAAACTGATCAAGTAAATTAGGGCGACCAGAAAATCTACGGACTCGGGAGTTGAGTTTTATAATCGTCCCAGATATTATTTATAAATCGCCCACCATTCTTTCATATTTTGCTTACTTGATAGTATCAGAACCGGGGTTTTGTGCTAATATCATCACGCACCATATAACCTATGCCTGTAAGCCTAAAGAGCATAAAAAACACAAAATCCATCCCGAAGTAGGAATCTAACTCACGACCGTTGAGTTGCTAGGCTGTCGCTTCACTCACCTAGCTACTGCAGCTGTTTTATTGAAGTAAATAAACTGAATGCATTACATGGAGTTAAAGTTCTAAAGAAGTATTTAAGATGAGGTCAAACAAATGCAAACTTGGAGAATAATAATAAACATTAATCTTTATATTTTTAATTTTAAAATTATTTTATGATAGTTGCTAAAAATATGATTGTGTAACACATATCGAGCAAATATATACCTTAGAAGACAAGGCGTTTGGTTATTCGGGGCTTGAATAATGGTAACTCTTTTTTATCCTAATAAAGCCACCTAGTAGTCATAACATTCTTAATTCTAATAACTTTACCACACACATCACAACGCAGCCGTTAAGTCACGGTCATCAATTTTCTCATGACCTTAAGAGTGTTCATTGAACACTGTTCAACCATACAAAACCATTTTGCTTATCAACATTGGAACTTCTATCGCCGACAATCATGAAAAGAAATCTGATAAATATGTTATACGTGCCGAGAAACTTTTATGTGGAATACATGAGATTGTATTAGGTAAGGTTGGGGGTGTGTTATCTCAGAGTTCCACTTCCCAGGCTTCTCCTGAAATAGAGTAGGTAGGCCTTGATGCCGCAAAATCGACCGAAAAAGCCTGGCCGACGAGGAACTGACGGTCATCACGCGAGGGGCTGAGAGCACGGAGGTCAAAAGGCATTCATATTGTTTATTCCAGGGAGTGAAAAATGTCTCACTCTTTATCTTAATCCGTATTTCCTCCACGAGTGACCACACAACACAAATCCATTATAATTACGCCACTCATCCCAAATTCTAAAAAAGGGAAAAAATGTAGACACTATTAAAGACGCCAAACATATAGGTACTTTAAATGAAAATTTATTAACATAGTCTTCTTCAAAGAGAGTAAAGCAAAGTTCTCGTTTTCTGATATGCTTTTTAACGTCAAAGAGGAGCTTCCAAGCACAGCTTTTTGATAAGCATTAAATGCCGACGTATTTTTCAAACTTATATTCATCATTCACCTAAAACGAGGAAATATTATGTGAAAACATTCGCATGAAGTGTGGAACTCTCTGGATCGGAAACATGGACCAATGTAAAAGCTGACCAGAAAAGACTATGCGTATTCAAAACCTCGCGTTGGTGGAGGATGCTGAAATTCAAATGGACAGATAAAATAAGAAATTAAATATAAATAAGATTAGAAGAGGAAAGGAACATATGGAACACTATCCAGTAAAGAAGAACCAGCTGAATTGGGCACACACTCAGGCAAAATGGGTTTGTGAAGAATATAATTGGAGGAAAAATAGAGGAAAAAGTCCCAAGAGGAAGGCCAAGGGAGAAATACATGGACCAAATAAAGAGGAAAGTGCATAAGAAGAACTACCAAGAAGTAAGGGAAATAGCATCAGATAGGGAAGGATGGAGAGTTGCAGTCTACCAATATGAGGATTGAACGACCAATCAGTGAATGATTCATCATCAGCAGTCATCAATCCTGAGATTGTTCTGCTGCAGCTCTCTCAATTCCTATCTATTTTCAGGTAAATACTTGATTCCTTTATGATTCTTCATTTTGGTACCCCTCATAATTTGTTTGATTCGCTCCATCACTGGTCTTCCTCTTTAATGCTTCTTATTAATTTTGCCACGCATTGCTGTTTTCAATAGGCTGTCACGTCTGTGTTTACATCGTGACGTGGAAAAACAAAATCTGGCACCAAACTTGATCCAAGGAACTTGAATTACTAAGTTTTAAAAAATGAAACTTATATTTTCGCGGTTTTTAAAGTTTTCGGAAAAATGTGAATATCGTCGTACAAGGACCTAATTACCTTATGCGTAAAGGAAAAATAAAACTGTGTTCCAAATATGTATTAAATTCAAATGCAGCGTTACATGGATGCTTTCCTACACAATTTCTCGACAAATTGGAATAACGTAAACTAGATACAGATATTTTTATGAAGTTAAACACTCGCAAAATATGAAACCTCTATCATGTTTTCTCCACGAGACGTTTCCTACTCAGAGGTCAACTTTGGGGCATCCCCAATCCTTTTCGCTCGTTCATGACGGTGCGACGTCATTTGGAGACGATATAATGGATTGTGATGACGCCAAGGCTCTTCGAAGCCAGCGATGTCGGGAACTATGTCAGAAAACGACGGAGACAATAAGTTCGAAAAAGAGCTCACGAGATTCCCATGCCAGAAAGAGTCAAAAGCCCCTAATGGGTTCAATCGATTTACATGAACTTGGCCTACATAGTTAATGGGGTTGAAAGAAGACTACAGACAGAGTGGCAAGAAGAAAACTTCACTATATTTTCGTCAAATTCAACTGAGTATAAAATAAGCACTGATAATTCAATATTTGAAAATGAATACAAAAGAATATGATGAAGCATTTATTCGAGTAGGTACGCAATGCAAAAATGTGGTATTTAGAGGTAAAGATATGAACCCAAACCGTATGTTGAACCCAACAATATACTCGCATGAATTGCAAATTCAGCCGAATGTATGCGTTTAAAAATATTGCCACCACTTAAAAACTAATACTTGCTAACTAATACTAACTTGCTAACTTAATATTTACTAATAGAAACGCCGTGAGTAAGCTTTTTTCTTTCGTGGAAAAAATAAGTCAATTTAACTCCAATTCGCAACGCGTGATTTTACACGGCCACATTAACATGTGGGCTACATAAGGAAGTTAAAATCCATATTCTACTTGTTATTTCATACTGCCGTAAATTAATGGGACTACAATTGAATGACTTACATAGTAAAATAGTGACCAAGTAGAAGTAAAATATTTTTATTATATTCGGCACAGTAATTTTATTAACCAACAAGTTAAAATTTCGATATATCATCATCAGGTAGAAAAATCGTTTATTTAATTTTCGTTATATTGAAACACAGACGTTGCAGTCGATAAAAAACCACGTGGATTATTGCAAAGTATGTTTCTCGTACAAAGTGCATGTAATTATTCTGATCTGCCAAGAGGAAAATCCATGAAGCTATGACACTTTTCCAAACGGAATGCGTACGGAATCGCGTCCCGAGCAACGTGCCCGAGGCGAAAGTGATAGCGACACCGAGACCTAGATGAGATAGGAATTCCCGCAATTAAGCAAACGGGAGCACTCCCCGGGATCGGTTGAAACCCGATTGGATTTTAAAATCTCCCGCCTCCTTAAACCTTTGAGCTCTTTCAAGTTGGCGCATGACCGCTCGTAGAGGCTGCTACTCAGGTCCTCTACTTAGTTCAACTAACCTGGAGTGCGGAAAAAATTACGCCGGACGCCATGTCTTCGGACATTAATCCGAAGAGTGGCACTGAGTGACTGGGAAGTCTCGACTTACTTCCTTTCGTGAGATCGCCTTCATTAGCATCCTCCCACTCAAGGTCCCATAACCCATAACCTCGTGCCCTGCTTTTTTCTCGACTTCGCTCGATAAATTTCACGGCGAGAGAGAGAGAAAGGGAGGGGAAAAGTTGGCCACGTTGCGTCACAAGCACGCGGAATCGATGAGAGTGAGCGAAGGCGGAGATCGGTGGTTGGTGGCTCTTGGATTTGTTGTCGTCCTCACAAAACACGCATACTAGCCATCATTCACCGTGACCTTACTCCCTTGGAAGGGCCTCGTTATCCCTTCGCCTCAACCACTGACTCTCGAGGGCACGAGACATTAAGCCTTGATCTTTGGTAAGTTACCCCGGATTAGTAAGTGCTCTTAATCTTAAGTCAAAACTATATTTAAACTTCAAACAACTCCGTTCTGCAGGGAGCTTTTCCTTGAAGTTCACCACGGTACGCGAACCGCGAGTCGGATTAATAGATTAAGACAGGACTGACTCGCGACCAGTGGGAACGTTAGGTCATAAATTTAGGAAATCAAGGGAGGCAGCATTAAAACCTATACAGATGTAAAATCACTGAAAACTTTCAGCGAAACTATATTTAACCATCGATGTGTACCAGAGGGATTCTATTTGCAGCTGGTCACAACATAAGAACCGACAGACGGATTATGAGGTTAGTACAAAGCTTACTTGTGCCCAACAGAAATACAATGTGTCTCTGAATTACAGGTCAAACATTTGGGGAATCAAGGAATCAACGGTAAAAGCTATACACAATAATATTTACCTAAATTAATTTAAATACATAACAATCATGCATTTAACATTCAACAGCTTTTGTCGGCAGGGGATTCACGCTTTAAGTTAACGTCAGAATTCAAACAGAGTCGCATGAATAGACCACAATAAGGCTGACTCGTGTCCGGGGTAACACTATATTTTTTTCTGAATTACAGGTCGTAGATTCTGGAGATCAAAGGGGACAATAATAAAAGTATTTTCCCGCAATTAACCTCATATCCAGCTTCACAGTATGCGTTTCTCGACGAGTTGGTAAAAGATTGCTACGATTGTCTCTGTACGTGCTATCAGGCTCGCTGAAAAGTTCATTCCAATTTAGTGATAAATGAAATTATAATAGCATGCTTAAATTTACTGTAAGCATACTTAGTAATATTTCTGGTTTTTTCATGTAGTATGTAGAAGGTACACATGATAAGGCAATTTCTCAAGTCCGTACATCGATTTTCGATCCATAAAAACTATTCCGTGGGATAATTTTTAGCAAACACAAGAAACAGCTTGAGGTGACAGAACATAAATGGGACATACATTTTCAGCGCGCGCAGAAAATGCAGCTGATGTGTCAACGGTTTGCAGCGTGCCTGGTAGTAAGCACATGGTCCGGTCCGGTAGAGATGAGGATACAGGAAGAAAAACGACCACTGTATGCCTGCATTTGCACCTGCTTTTGCATCAGCGACATATCCTCCAAAACATTCAGCCCACTACTGCGAAATATTCACGCCAGCGGTATTCTAAGAGAGCCACTGAAGTCTAATCTGGAAAAATGGCTTTATTATAGTAGATGATAAGCAATGAATTTAATTTACACCACTGATTTTCCAAAAAATTCTAAACTACCTTCTGCAGACCATATAAAACCCTTAAAATTCCTATCACGCTCACATAATACGCATCAGGACAATATTTATGAATCGGAAATAAATTGGAAATATTCGAAATAATTCCTGCACGAATAAGAATTTTACGGTGTCGGACGAGCCAATTCTCTTGAATTGAACGTCATGGAAATTGACAAAGGTTTTGCACCAAATCAAAGAGTTGCCTTTTTTTAGCTTTCAAAGTAAATATCACATAACTTATATTACAAGAGTTTGCTGCTTTTAGCAACATCAGAGAATTTTCCAACCGCTAAATGAGGGTGTTAATAGGTAGTTAAAATCATCGCAACGGAAATATACAGTTCCACATCTACATCTACAAAATACCCCGCAAGCCACCTCAGGGGTGTGTGAAATGCGATGAGTATTCACCAAAATGCATTACAATATACCCTAAAATATTAGCATAAATTGTTAATGCTTGTCACGAGGCGAAGCCTCACAAGCATGCACTACACTACAGATATGCTCACAAAGGAGAGGGACCGTTAATATATATGTATTTTACAACTAAACAAATGGACCGAGACTCAAGACATGTAGAAAACATGCACGGCGTGCCGTTAGCACTAGGTAACAGATAATGATTCAAGTATTAGGGAGTACTACTACTACTACTAAGAGCTACACTACCTATCGACAAACCTAGATAAAAGTTTCATAGGCAGCTGCTATGGTCCCTTATCGTTCGAGGGAAAAATTACATTTTAAAACAGTTGAATGGACTTGAATGATTTATGCAGGTCCCTAAAACAAAATATAAAAAACCTCGCAAAGGTACAAAATAAAACGCGGCTACAACATTTATAAGTGGATGAAAATCCCATATTCAGGTTATTATTCTAAACAAATAATCATTTCATAAATTATTTTGAGATTAAGGATACAAACATGTATTTGATATTCTAATTTAAATCTATGATTTAGCCCGCGAAGATGATTAAAAACCCTGCGCTTGCTCCAATTCCAATTGGCTGATTTTTCTCAACGCAGGAATTGAATGCGGCTCACATTTTTCTATTAATTTAAAACATATTAAGCAGGCATCGTCCGTAGAGAGTGAAGTCAGCGTGTACTATACGTAGCATGTGGATTATTAATTTCATATATTCATAAATCTTAAAAAATAAAATATACATGTGATTTATAAGGAGCCGGTCAAAGAAATAAAAAAGCACAAATCTGCTACATCATTTATACCATTTTGCGATAAATTACTAGTTTTGCCATTCACGGAAAAAAATACACAAAAAAAGTTACTGAAGTGGAGTACATGATAAGGTTGTTGAACGAATTGTAGAAAGAGCAAGGGTTTTGAACATTAAATTTAATCGAGCTAAGTTGCAATATAAAGAAAATTATAATATTGCTGGTACATTTGTCGCACATTGGTGATGCGTAGATTGGCGAAAGGGTTGCTGATTAAGTAGAAAAAAAAATTCTCATGATTTCAAATAGAGTTATTGTTCCAACCAAATTAGCTTAAGCCCTATTACAAATAATTGGCGATATTTAGGAATGTTTATGCCCGAAGATTAGATGATGGCACCTAATACCCGAGTAACGCAACGGCTGGACCAACTCAGAGGCTCACCAACATGTGTACGTGGTTTTGCAAATAACTTGCAGTAACAGTTTCCGTAACATGTAACATAAAATTCACGTTTTCATTTTAATCAGTTTTTTACGCATGCATTTTGAAATAAATGTATCTAGGTAAGTTTTAATAGTGGATATCTGGAGATCCCCAGTCGAGCGCTGTAACAATGGCATTTCGTGCACTTCACGTTCTTGTACGCACTGCTTCCATGATGACGGAAAGTTAGTGCTCCCACGAAGCTTTATCCGTTAAATTATTCATTCAATCCCCATGTAAGTAGTTTGAAACACCACGAAGGACAGAGACGACGCTCAGAATAGAGAATGTCATGAGAGCTAACCATTTTTCACATTACTTGGAAAATAACGAAAAGTTCGCTCTTTCGCGAAGCAATGTCGCTCTATCATTAATTCAAGCTCCAGTCGAGTGCTTGGAAAACCCAGTTAAACTTCAAGAAGGACTGCAACGAGTGCATTTGTTATTCATGAAACTGACCGCTGAGAAAATGGTAATCACACTGCGTACCCTCAGCTCCACCACGTCAAGCTTATTGGATGACAGGAAGTCCTCCCAGAAAGTATTTCTACTTAATTCATACATTCCTCAATCAAATACTATTTTTTAAACCCAAGTAAGCTTCGATATGGATAGGAACGAGTGCATTCGCCATTCATATACACAGACCGTCGAGATACCCAGTACCCTCAACCCCAGTACGTCACGCTCACTTCCAAAAGAAGGTTCACTTCCAAGTAGTTGACTTCATAGGGATTACGTCACGCCTCCAGATGATTTCCACGAAGCGCCTCTGTGTCTTTTTTTCACACGGCTTTCCTCGAGCAAAAGGAAGCTTTGTAACTCCTCTCGGAGCACGTGACACGAGCGGCTAAACGCTTGGGAGTCTCCGTACCTGGGTGATGTGTTTCGAAGCCACACGAAGCTTCGGCTAATTGAGGTATTGATGGGTATCAGCAAAGAGTCGCTCATTCTAATTCATCAGCCAAAGAGTGATGAGGCGGTAAGATTGAAGCGAAGTTTGAAGCCGTCCTCACGTTCGGAGAACGCCTAATAGTTTAGGCTCGAGAGGCCACTACCTCGGAATCATCGATTTCCATCACGAGAACAAAGGTTAACTCGTCCACACGCGCCCTGGAGTTCTTTGTGTTTTAATTTTCGAGAAATGATAAGTTTTCCTTCTCCCGGCAAACCCAGCTGTAAATTAGTAACCTCACGCTACACTTTATTCTCTGTGTAGCCATACTGACTATATTTCTTGCTCTCACACCTCCTACCATAGCGCTGCATCGATTTTTAAAGGAAGATACTGCAACACAAATATTCCAATATGAAATTATCGTTTCTATGTCTAAGATGAGGGCCCCTCACGGAAAATTAAGATCACATGTCCGAGTAAATATTAATCATCACCTAAGAGATAAAGAGGATTAATTTTTGATGCCTGGCAGTGCTTTCTCGTCTCTAACACTGAGAAACCGTTGGCCCACGCCTCGTTCAACATTAACATTTCTCGCAATCTAATGCGCTAAAACTAATAATAATATTTTTATTTGTCCAAAGATCTGTAGTTTGTACACAAAATACAAATATAGGACACGACAATATAGATACATAATCAATAAAAATTAAATTGGAATATATAAATTATGTGTTACAAGTTCAGAAAATCATTAACCGAATAAAATAGATTTTTGTTCAGAAACTTCAGTAGTTTCTTCTTAAAGACCGAAGTCCTCCTCTCATTTTTCACCTAGCATGCCAATATAAATAAATAAATAAAGCATGCCAACGGTATAAATTACAGTGATATGTCATGGTAATCTTATTACGTCAAATTACCTTAGTTGCCGGGACAATGTCATCGTTGCATTCGACACCAATTGCATTCCTGTGCCCTTTTGGTACAAGGCACATTCTACGGAACACGTGGCAGCTCGCGCCAGCCGTAAAAAGGTCTAAAAATTGATTTTCGCCGCAAAGTTCAAGGTTCCTCCTTTCTCAACCAAATTAATGCAAAATAAAAGAGAAAATGTTCAGGATCAAAAATTCTAACCTCTATTTGAAGTTTTTTAAACTTTTCAAGTTAAACACTTCTTAAGTGTTCTGAGTTATTAACTGAGCGAATGTAAAAAAATAATTTTGAGCAATTAACTAAATTTTGTTAAGTTCTCATACGGTTAAAGTCGGAGAAAAAAGTGACAAATGATTTCTATTTTAGGGATATTTTACGGTTTCATATTTTTCAAATAAAAACTGAATTTCAAGTTCATGCCCCGCACAAAAATTACAAACAAGCATTCATATTATCCAAGGCCGTACAATGTGTTTTATGCTACGGTAGCATCAGTTTACCGATTTCCTCGTTAAGATGATATGCTACGGATCGAAAGTGCAGAGGTTAATGCTATTTCATTCATTAAATATCAACTTTTTTTTATTTCTTTTACCAAATTCTGCAAACAAATCCATTCCATAACTTCTTGGAAAACCTATGGTGAAATGAGGTAGAAAGCTACCCTCCTGCCTTGAACTCATAAATTTCAAACTCGTTCTCATGAGATACGATCTATTCATACCCAAACAAGCCAACCCAATGAAGTGATCCGATTTTAGTTTTTTAAATCCTGAATGTATATATCATTACCAACTAGGGCATAGGCTGTCTTGATTGTGTGCTTTCACCGGGAAGAATTGAAGCTTGAGCCATAGCTGGAAATCTACGCTTTCTAATCGGAACATTGGGACTTAATTGAAGGCGCTCTTCTTCCGGGTGTCTCCGCGTTAAGTTGGCATCCTGTCAAACAGTTCGGCCACCCGTTCTTGAGTTAGAGGCTGAGATTCGATAAGAATATCCCGGGTTGGAAAAAAATTGGACAGGATGACTGCGTGATGCTCAACTGGTTAGAACTAACCGTTCAAGCACACAAAAAAATTATTTACTAAATACGAGGGTAGACTTAGAAGTAAGGTCTCCAATTTTTTTTGTCATAGAAAATTACATTTATTTACATTGTTTGATACATCGTTGGAAAGGTCATGGCTTCAGCTATTTTTCGATGTAGTCACCCTGGCGCTCGATGATTTTCCTCATCCGCATGATGAACTTTTGAATACCGTCGTCATACCAGCTTCCGTCCGCGTTGCGAAGGCTTTGACCTCCTCTTGCACCTTGTCGTCCGTCGCGATCTTCATCCCTCCTAGGTGTTTTTTTAGGGTGAGGAACATGTGGAAATCACTTGGTGCGACGTCGAGGCTGTACGGAGGATGCCCGATCACTTTCCACCCAAACTTCGAGATCAGTTCCTGCGTCTGACTAGCCGTATGCGGTCGCGCGTTGTCGTGATGAAATGAGACCCCCTTCGTCAGCATTCCTGAACGTTTGTCCTTGATGGCGCGCCGAAGCTTTTGTAATATGTGGCAGTATCTTTCCTTATTGATAGTGGTTCCCCGGGTCATGAAATCCACCAGCAATAATCCTCACCCTGAAGAAACACCTAGGAGGGATGAAGATCGCGACGGACGTCGAGGTGCAAGATGACGTCAACGCCTTCGCAACGCGGACGGAAGCTGGTATGACGACGGTATTCAAAAGTTCATCATGCGGATGAGGAAAATCATCGAGCGCCAGGGTGACTACATCGAAAAATAGCTGAAGCCATGACCTTTCCAACGATGTATCCAACAATGTAAATAAATGACATTTTCTATGACAAAAAAAATTGGAGACCTTACTTTTAAGTCTGCCCTCGTAGATATTACCTTGAGCGTTAAAAGAAACATACCCTTGGTGGTGTTTTCAGGTCAAAATTGTTTTTGGAAAAATGATATATCTGAAACGAAAACCATCTTGACTTGAGGACGGCCATGGTTATGGTGGTAGACCTGGGACCCAGAAAATTGACACGGGTAACCCAGAAAAAGAGGGCTGTAGTCAACCTCTAACTGCAGAAACCTCTAAGGGAGGGAAATCATTTCCGCCATTTTGTAACACAGTAACTCTAACGCCTTTCCTTAAATATTCTTCTTTTCCGCATTTTACTTCTAGCAGTAAGTAGGAGAAACCACCAGCAAAATTCTGTCATTACTTTGATAAAGTAAAAAGAAAGAATTGTGCGATTACGAGACAAACTAAGCGATTGCTTCGCACGAGGTTGCAACGCTTACAACTTACTAAAAAACTAGTAAGCATCACGATTTTCAATATGGATTTTCGCGATAATTTCAACACTTAACCTAGCCCGAATCGCTTCCGTGTAAAATTAAACGTATATTAACCTCATAAAAAATAACTTTGTAATATTCCACAACTTTAATTCGATACCCAACCGGTTTCATCGCAACAACATCATTATAAATGGTACACAGAACAATTCATATAAGATTTATAAATAATTCACCAAGAAGGTTTGAGAGAAAGAGAGGAGAGGGTGGTAGGCTAGAGGAATCAAGTTTTAGGGTGGAAGGAAAGAGGCAACTAGAATGACGAGGTATGGGGGATTGGCAAATTATGACGAAGGTTAAACCCCTTCGCTGCACCGTTTGGATATACATATCCGAATGGATATATTCAGTCACTGACTGCGGAGTTCTCCTTCGTCCCACAAGATCAAAAACCATTTTCCTTCAACTGTGGAAATCGAGTACATCCCTATAGGTATTGTAACTATAGTAGTCGATTTGTTCAAATACAACAACGGAATACAATTATTTTTGCAATTGCTTCATAAATGACACAATTTTCTAATATTTAGTACAACAAATAGTGAGTATCTTTTTGTGGAGATATGAAAAATATTATCTAGATGATTCCTTTTCATGATTTCTATTTTTTTGATTTGGAAGTAACTCTCTCTGATAAATTGAAAAATGAAATGTTTATAAACTTTTTAACATAAACATGTGCTAAAAACTGTAAAATATATTCCATTGATGTAAAAACGCCCCATATTTTCATTGTAGCCCTGATGAAGCATAGATAAAAATGCGAAACGTTGGCAAAGAGTAATAATAAAAAATTCCAACTTAGTTGACCTATATCTTCTGAAAGAAGAAGAAGGGAATAAAAATATTATGAAAGAAACCGGAAGTCAATTTACGCAGTGAGAGGGTTGAAACTGGATGTCTTGGAAAATTAAGAAATTCTCAAAAGACAGTGTTCACCTGATGTTGTTATGATCTTTCTGATTTTAAAGGTTGTACTATCAACTCTATTTTACACCGTGACACTCTCTAGATCTTTCTTACATATTGATCGTCTGGTTGTTTATTTATTCATTACGACCTCATTCCACGAGACACAGCCACAAGTAGTTGAAGAACACTTTATTCACCTGCAACAATTCTTCGATTCACCGGCATAAACGTTTACCTCCAATGGAGGATGTCCTTGAGACAATGTGAAATGTTAGTGGATGATCGATGTCATGCAATACGCCGCGATACGCATTTGCGTAATAATCTCTAAGAATCTCCTTCCCTCATGTCATTTCTTATAGAATCACGTGAGGAGAAGGGAATTACTACTCTTAAATCATACTTTCTATTATACGCGTCATGGGCAATTATACATTTCAACGCGCTATTTCATGTCCGCAAGGCACCTTTTGGTTTTCCCGAATGCAATTTTATTGCATCATGAGGTTTTACTACGTGAAGAGGATTGGGCGACCAAATATTACGGCTCTCTTTATAAAGACTCCTGATAGACTCAAATTCATAATGAAGAAAATAGGAACAGCGACTTTCAATTTAAATACTGGTGTAATAAACATATCAAAAGACCAACAAAAACGCTATCGCAATTTCGCTTATTTCATTGGTATCTGATTTTAACATTTTACGTTCTACTCTCGTCTTCCTTTATCTCATAATTCACATGCGTCGGACATTTGACTCCTTCAGAAAGAGATTCCTAAAAGAAGACAAAACGAACGGAACCGGCTGATATTTCCCAGCGACTTTCATAGGATTAAATCTCCATCATATTTTTTTTTCGCGAGACACACGATCGCGGCATCATACATAGACAACGAATTTTTCTAACAGTTCCACCCAGTCTCCTTACTTGCACTCCTTACCAAACCGGTTCACCATTTCCCGATATCATTCAATCCATACACCTTATTTTATTTAAAGGAATCCCACCAATTAAGTAAGGTTCATAAGGATTAAGAAGTACCACCTAATGACCTTCTGTAGCCTTAAGCACTAACTATTTACACCATTTTCTCATTCAACTCAGTTTATTTTCTATCTCCCTTGATTTCTGACAAAAATTCAAACCTTTTCTCTCATCCCTAATCTTTTTCTCTTACACCAAATCCTCCATCCTATCACATTACCCCTCACACCTGGCCCATCCACTTAGGGTGCGGTTCAGAGAACGCTCCAAACGCTCCGGAGCGTTCGTAGCGAGGTTCCAAGCGGTCCGTGAGTCGCTCCGGAGCGCTACGGTTTATCCCATGACGTCAAGAAAGACGTCATCATATTCGCTCCCGCCTCGCTCCCGGTAGAAACCAGGGGCGATCGGAGCGATTCATGGTTTCATGGCGGGATTTCAAAGATGACAGGTCGGAAGATTATTCGTGGATGCATACAAGGTTAAGTCCACTCAATATAATTAGTGCTTTGACTATTTGAAATAGTGATCAGCCTACCAGAATATTAGATATTTCTAAATCCTGTTAATTGGAATAAATTTTACTTTAATATGAGGTTGAGAAGCTCTACCTCTCCAAATGTAACAACAAGACAAATATTTCCTCCAATGGCCGTTAGAGTAAAATATGTCTAGTGTTCTTTATTTATACATTTAAATTACTGTTTCTTTTTTAATATTTGTATATATATTATATTTGTTGTGCTCTAAATTTATGTACGCAAGTGAATTATTAATTATATCTTTTTATTTATACGGCCGTTGGAGTAAAACATTTTTCGTGTTCATAAATTTCAATACAGTGAGAATAGGTTTTCGTGCGTATACAAACACCGTACTTCATGAAGAGGCCGCGTTAAAGTCGAATTATTCCAGACCAATAATATTCCTTGAATCTTTTGACATGGATATAATTCTGAGCTTTTTCTCAAGTAGTATGAGCCGAGGTTTCGGGTCGATTGTTTATCATTATAAGTACGGTTATGAAATCTTGTTGCAGAAAACCATCACATTATTAGCAAACTTCGGGAAAGTTAAGTAAGAGTGCATGGTTTTAAGTTACAATTAATTTAAAAGTAATGTAGACGCAAGTTGTTAATAGATAGCCAAATATATGACTTCCATTGGGAAAACTTGAGTGCCAATGGTCGATTGAAAGCAGTGCATCCCCGATTTTATCTCCTAGTTATCATAAAAATAGTAGCCATCGTCTCCGTCATTACTCTCAAAATTGCCAGAAATCCGACCTGACCATTAACAGATTAATGAATCATCTTAGGAAACGATAATTTGTCTGAAAGCAGGTATATTCCAATGCAAATAGCAGATGATTCCTTCTTTCCGAACAACAACAACAATCGGCGGCCATGTCACTTTGCCACAAACGCTCCGAAACCGGTCCACTGGCAGAAAGTTGGGAGCAGACTCCCTGGTTGGGAGCGTCTGTAGCGACCGTGGACCGCTGTTCGGAAGCGTTTGGAGCGTGAGCGATTGTAGCACTCCGTAGCGTTCACTGGACCGCACCCTTATTCTGCCACCTCATTACGTCATCCAACAGCCTCATTTCCTCAACTACCTAGCAAAGCTTTCTCTCACTTATTCTCCACTCCATCCATCGCATATTCGTCATCCTTTTCCATACGTCCAACTGCCAAAAGCCCGTTCACTTATATTATTGCTTCATTTAGGCCCGGTCTTATATTTCCCGGTCGCCATATCACCCGCCGAACAATTTCGCTGTACCCGAAAACGACTAGTCCAGGGGTTCCCAACGAAAAATCTCTCATACGAAACGTGTGTCGCAGCCCCAAATGCAAATACGAATAATATTAAGCGGTCGAACATTTGTTTCACTAAAATTTCATACTTTTCTTATAGCATTATTCAATACATTAAAATAAAAAATGCGAGGGCACATTCAGGACGATGTATAAAAATACGTTTTTTATTCTCTCAGGTAAGGAAGCTATTAACAGGTTATTATAACGGAGATAGTTTCTCAAGAAACGCATCATAAAATAAAAGAAGCGTAGTGCCAGATAAATAACACAATCATAGGAAAAAGATCTACATCTACGAAGTACTGTGCAAGCCACCACTAGGGTGTGTGGCACGGGGTGATTCCACACCAGGCAGGCAGCACTCGTCCCAGTACAAATCAGAACCTCGCACGCTCCCCCTGCCGCTAGGTGGAGGCCAAAAAGCAGTCAGGAGAACAGTGCGCAGTCCAACCGTAAACTGGGAGAGTGATACGTAAATGAACATGATAACGTGCAGAGCAGTGCTATAGACACATCTAGTGGCTAATATTACTAATACTGTTAATTTATGAATGCTACTTCATGCAGAGACCAAATAAAATAATGCCGGACAAATTGAACGGTGTGCAGTGTTAGTAATGATGTTGTGTTATTAAGCAAAAGTGAAAATTCTACTCTACCTATTGAGGGTGGGAGTTTCATATGATTGATCTATCGCAACTATTATGATCCCTTATTGTACGTGGGAAAATGACATTTTAAATGTGTTGGTTTTGCAGTCAATTTCCTTGATTTTATTCCTGTGATAGCTTCTACCGTAGTACGTTGGCTCTAGCAGTATATGTTTAACGTCCGGCAAAAAGCTGTCTACTCCAAACTTGCGCAAAATATTTAACCTGTATTTCTCCCTTCGATCAGTTAAAGATTCCCACCCCAATTCCTTGACCATCAAATGACAGGTGATCGGAAGAAAAGGATTGAGTTTATCAAAGCCCCGCGGCGCCAATGGCATAAGGGAAATACGAATATGATAATAGTTACATAGAACGAATGAAGACCTCAGAAATTAGGAACGCGGATGATAAATGATGAATTTCCAACTAGAAAAATCTGTGGCTTTTCGTTAATAATTTGATATTGTCTTGATGTAACACAACTCTGGCCGCGAGCCAATGTTCGCTCGCCAGCATGGCGCCGAACTTTTCGAGTCACCCAGTTTCCGAGTCATCAATCTTTCAACGCGCAAATACGCGCTTCTTTGCTGTTTTCTATCCCATTAAACTAACAAAGCTACGTTAAATTTTAGACGAATTTTAACTGCAACAAATTTCAAGTCTTGAAATCGTTTGCTACCAATGATTAATCATAATATTCTCCAGATAGAAAATATACTGAATCAAAAAAAAGACAACGAGAGGATTTTGAATGTTTCGATGCTTTTGAATGACTGAGAACTGTGGACGATAACAGCAGCAAAACAAAGATGACTGAAGCCAATGAAGAAATTATGATATTAAAAAAAGAATGATGAAGCTAGAATAGAGGAATGGAATCACCAATGAAGAAGAATAACGCAGTTCCAGTTCCATTAAGGAGAACATATACTTGCTGAAAAAACTGTAAAGCAGAAGAGACAAACTTATTTTACACATTATGAGATACAATTGCTTTTCTAAAACAATAATTGAAGGTACAGTGAATGGAAAGAATCATCTTGGAAGACCAGAGAAGGGTGCATGAAATTATGAGTTATGTCAAAATATGGAATCATCAAAGAAAGAGGATATAGCTTACGAGCTTCATAAAACCAATCCTTGGACTGATAACTGCAGATGATGATGATAAGTAGACAAAATTGCTGGGTTAAGGAGAGAAAGAGACACATAGGACTGTATAATAAGCTAGAAGTAGTTAAATGGTTTTTACATTCTTCATGAAGGAATGTTAAATAAGTTGAGGAATTATCATTTCAAATAACGTACAGAGGGTAAGGAAGGATAATACGTAATCAAAATATATGACGGGGTGGGAGAGGTGTTAATAAGTCCCAGAAGATATACAATAATGCTCGAAGGAATATCGAAAAGTAACCAACATTCGAAACTATGCTTATAATAATGTTCCACTCATTGTGAGAAAAAGGCTAAGGCCTCACACTCTCGGACAGAACTAGAACAGACTCCAAAGGTCGTATCCACGTCATTGGTAAAGCCCAAGAAAAACTGGTCTTCTATGTTTATTTCAGCGACGTACAACGTTAAGCAGTAATGCTTCTCGCGCTGGCGGAGAAGATTATGTAGAGCAATCTCCTCTCACTCACTCATTCATTCACGTTGTTCCAACCCGGCCGCTTCCCGAGAGCAAAAGAAAACAACTTTTTGAGCCACGGTTTCCGATAGAAAATTCATTCGCTTTGACCCGCGGACGTGGTCGCTCGTAAAAATTCATTGTCGCTCGGCACGCGAGCGAAAGAATGCGGGCGCTGTAAATGTCAATTATTTTTTACGCTCGCTATGCTCGCACTCCAACTACATCCGCATGCTAACCAAAGAGTAGCAAGAAAGGCGAGTGGCAGAGGGTGCTAGGAGGTGAGCCAGGAATAGCAATTAAGAGTCAGATGTAAGTCGGTTATGGGACAACTAACAGGTGACATGTGGTGTGTGGTGCGTTAGCACCTCGATCTGTATTTGGTATAGCCATTGATGGCTTTAGCGGAGAGTGAATTCTCATACAAATTGTTTCGAACGTGTATCTTTCTTATTTTATTGCCTATGCCAGTTCTACGGATGGGGTGAGGGGTTGGAATAATATAAAAATAATAATAATCATATTTTATTTACTCCCATATGATTGTTACAATTAAGGGTACAGACAAAATAACAGGAGTTTTAGGTGGTCTCTAAGGTCACCTGTATTGAGCTACCAGCAAATACAAAAATATGTAAGCCATTAGCAATAAAAGCAGTAACAGTTGCGTCATTACAGTTCCATGGAAAATACCAACAAAATAAATACTCAACATTATCCTGATAAAAAAGTACCTTTGGCCAGTTTTAAAATTTTTTTGAGAATTTAAATTCTTTTAATTTTAGCGGGCAGCATATTAAATATATTTGGCCCCATATACAGAAAGGAACTTTATTTGATAAAAATCTTGATCTGTTTGTTATAATGTTTGACTCATTCCATAAATTATGTTAACATTTGTCAGATACACTCGGCATATTGCCACCTCTGGCATAAAAAAATTGAAAACCTTAAATAAATACCAATGCCTTAGTGGCAACAATCTGAGGGCCACGAATAATAGCATTAGAGGTACTATGTCCAGTGTCCACTATTGCGAACTAATATGGGGAAACATAAGCGTATTATGCGAAATACTGCAAGGGCGTGTGGCAGGGAGTGTCAGGACACCAGCTACAAATAAAAGATGGGCATGGAAAAAATAGGAATTGGGAGAGGAGAGAAAATAGGAGGAGGGAGAGTGAACTGTGCATTGATGGCTTTTGAGTCTTCGTCCGTTTTTTAAATTCATACATTTATATGAAATATGTGTGATTATGAAATATGAATACTGAGTGTGACTAATAATTGTGCGGGGGAAGAAGAAATATTTGTACCAAAATGATCCTCAGTGTAAATCTCTCATTTTGTCACTTTTGACTGTTCAACAAATGCATTGTATGGACAAATAAATAGAAGATAGCCTCCGTATTTACCTCAAACTAATGGGATTCGATTTTCACGAGTAATCATTTTTCATAAATGTAACTTAAGTGTCTCTAGCGGTTTTTAAGCCAGTCCCTTTCTTTTCTCTAAGGTCCGGTGTTATGATACCTGGTCAACGTTAGTAGCAAGATTATGTAGCTTTTCCGTTTTCTAAATGTTGACTGAAAGTTCGGGTTTTTTATATTATCTCGGCTGGTTTACACGAGCGTTATAAATGTGAAAATATAATAAATTCTGTTTTCATATCGAGAAAATATTTAAATAGAGATAATGTAACCAGGCCCTAACAGGAGTTTTTTTAACAAAACGCGCGGCTTTCATATGCATTTCGTTCAGCTTACGTATACAATCTTACTGCGCCGATTCTCAACTGCAAGCGACATTCGCGAAAATAATGAATAAACTGTTACCTACGACCAGTGCCAGCCCAAGACGTGGACAAAAGCCACAGGCGGCCGGTCGTAGGGGCGGCCTGTGTCCAGCTTATAAATGAATGTGAAAAGGGGACAGAAAGTATGAAAATCCTAAAATTTTAATGAATTTCTGAATGCATTTCCAACCAAAATGGCCCTTTTTAGTATAACGTGAAAGTGAATGACACTCAAAACTAACTTCAAGAAAGAGCGCAATGAAACCTAAGGACTAACAATTTTCTTCATTAGCCTTCTGATAACCAGGCCATTGAAAGGAACTGATGTTAAAATTCCAAAACTATCTACCTTTAAAATTACATCCTTCCACAAGAAGTTGATATAGGTAATGTAAATAATCCCTATCACATTTTTTCTCATAAAAATCGAAGCTTGGAGACAACTTACAGATTAAAAATTGAGCTCCTGGCGGGAAAAGAAACTACTATGTAGATATGAGAGTTCTGAAACACCAGGATATCTCTCAAATTAACGTGCAGTTTAAGAAATCACAATCAGCAAATGAATTTTTTACTAGGGGCGGCTGAATAAAATTTTTCCCTACTCGTAAAACAGTTTGGGGCGGCACTATCTACTGCGTCATCCGTCTCGGGTAAACTACTTCGTACGCGACGCAAGCGAAAGAATGGGAGACCGGAGCGTCGCCTCCGGGGCGGGGAGCGCACTCCGGGGCATATGAGGAAGCATCCGGACCCGCCATCCGGGCATCGATCGTACCAAACTCCTCCCCACCATTCCCAACCTTCACGTAAAGGATGCAATGCGCAAGCCTCTCGTACAACGTTCCGCACGTTGTCACGTTTCATCTTCGCCTCCCAAACTCTTCCTCCGCACGGCCTTCAGGAATCCCACCACCCACTTCCCCCCCTCCCCCTCTTCTCCGTATAGCTCCTCAATTTTCCGCCCCCGATACCGAAATCCACCCCCCCTACACTTGCTACCCCCGCCACACTCCCTCACGTCCATCTCGGTCCCGTCGTCGCCAGGATTTGGGGCGCCAAACCTAGCGCCGCCGCCGCCGGCCCTAGCGCTCCGGGGCGACTCCGAGCCGGCGGCGTTTTTATTTTATTTATGCATTTTTATCGCCATCATCGCAGCCGTCCGCTTCTGTGGATCGCAAGACGATTAATTTGGACCAATGGAGGCGAGATTAATCGGTGGGGGGGAGTGGAGCGGGAATCGGCACAGATTCCGTACATCGACCGAAGGGTGAGCTTTTCGTCGAGGAAGCGCGAGGGGGAAATGCCATTCAGTAACTCGTTTGAAAGAGACTTTTCTCCAGACTGGTGAACTAAGAAAATTAATTCATTGACACCTCCCAATTTTAGAAGAAAGATGAAGTATATCGTGTCTGACTTTCCTTTGCAGAACTCCGAACGTTGAAAGGTAAAACTATACTAGTCCATCACCACAGTTCACGATCGAACAATACACAACCACAGAAAAAATATGGTGTAGCAGATTAAATTGTTGGCATGAGCTTACATGTTTTGAATCCCTTATTTAACTTGATGTTTGAGTTCCTCGAATATAGATGAGAGAGAATTCATGATGAATAAAACACTTAGAAATCTTCTACAAATGTATTGAATGGCACGACTCGTTTCACCACTCTATGGCATAATCTTATGTTTGTAATAGAGAATTATTAAAATATTCAACAAACTCAGCTGGAACTTACATTTTCAACTACTCAGGAAGTAACGAAGTAAGCACTCCATAATTAGGGCCATCATAGAACACAGCCCCAGGAGCACGATGCACAAAATTCAAATTCAATATGATTGTGAGCCCACTAAAACCATAGGGAAGAGTACGGTAATGCCACTTTTTCCCTCTTGATCATTCAATTATCTTATCTTCAACTTCTCCCCTTTGGGCTATCGCCATTAATTGCACGTTTTCCAAGCATTTATCCTTTTTCTATTATGCTAACCCGATATCTCTTTTACACTTAAATTTTATTCATTTAGCGGTAATGAGGCGAACTTAGCAAAACTCAGGAGTAGCATGAATTATTACGGGAAAAAGCCATGCCTCTTCAATCGTAGATTTCCCCATACAAGTTCTGTACAGCATGGCAAAGGCGGTCGTCAACCAATTCATCATACTACCACTTTTCCTTGTACATTAATCGCGGATGAAATTTCGCAATGGAGCATTATACGCAGTCACCTGCTCGGCTGTAAGCTGACTTAAAATTCGTGTAAATGGGTCAATGCTTATCATTCGATAATAACAGGTTTAGGACACCAGACTTCTCGGTATAGGGCTACACGCGTTCGACGAAATTCACACTCCAGCTAACTCTAAAGACGAAGCCATGGAGGAAATTCGGTTTTAATTTCGCAAGACTGATGATGCAGCAGGTCAGGAATGATGATTTGCCAATCGAATCCTGGCATAGTCACTCTCATGATCTGTTGAGACTAATTTTCGCATGTTAGATTTCACCTCCTTCCCTTCGTTTATTTACCATACCCTCTGACTTTTCTCGTCAATTACTTGAAGTAGGTACTTTATTAATTAAATTTAATAACTCACTTTAACTCACAATAAATTTAAAAACTCACACCACATGATGGATGTAATGCCCAACGATCGCAATGATCACGTAGATTATTTGCTTTCGAACCAGCAGTCCTGACATTGCAATTTTAACAACAGATTTTTACAACAATTTTTTTCAGGTGACCGCGAAATCTATTAAGTTGTTTCAATTAACTATTGAGTTTCATCGCATTTGTTTGCTTAATACAAAAAGTTTTACCTCTCAGCTAGGAGGCGCCTTCAG
Source organism: Pyrrhosoma nymphula (assembly GCA_963573305.1). Taxonomy (NCBI): domain Eukaryota; kingdom Metazoa; phylum Arthropoda; class Insecta; order Odonata; family Coenagrionidae; genus Pyrrhosoma; species Pyrrhosoma nymphula. The sequence goes on from OY754335.1 coordinate 53,148,265, forward strand.
ATAGAAGTCAACCGAAAGACGCCTCCTTGATGAGAGGTGGAGCGTTATACATGAAGCAAACAAACGTAATTGAACCGATAGTAAAATGAAGCAGATATTGACAAATTTTTAAATCCTTCTCTTTCCACGACTACCGAAGAAAGCAAAGAAATGAACGAAAGAAAATGATAATCCATGAAAGCTACGGGTAGGGTAATATTCGACTTTTTCTAACTCGAATTCAAAATTAAATTAAGGGCCCCAATAATTAAAAGCCGCCCAGCAATTTCTCTCTCCAGAAGATAACGTGCACGCCGGGAGTTCAATAGCCTCGCTCTCTTGCTCGGATAATGGGACCGGGCATGCATGCATAACAAAGTTCGGTCGATCGCTCTTTGGAATATTCAGAGCAGTCGGCAGTTAATCATAAACTGACGCGATTTTGACACCTAATAACAATACAACGCCGTTGGCAATTTGTGTAGACACGGACTTCCAGAAAAAAACTTCATATTCGAGCCATCTGAATGGCAATACACTAGCGATGAGCCAATTTGCAGCATGTGACAGGAATATTTGGACAACCGCTTAACTACCGGGGGTTATTTCTTGTTGGAAACATCTCAAAAGAACGGCGTGGAATGCTGGTTCCTTTGCTGTTCACTTTAGTGCTGGGAGTCTCTTGAATTTCTCATCAAGGATGACATTGATCCTCGTCCTTCCTCGATCCTCGATCCTTGATACGTCCTCTAAACTCAACGACAATTTAACGTTTTTCCTCTTCTCTTCCTGGCTCTCTCTCCTACATATTCTTCTGCTATCCCAACCTAAAACTCTTGGCTCTTCTTTTCATCAGCTTCGCAAAAATTACGAAATATTCATCGCAAACAAGCTTTATTCTTTCCAAATAAGTGGGATTCTTTTTATTTCTTTGATTAAAGCTACTGCAGATAATTTTAACAGGATAAGCTGCTTTCCTCCTTTGAAAACATTTCCTCAAACAGCTCCATCCATCCTCTTTGCCACACACCTAGCATTATTCCTTCTACCAAGGCCTTCATAATTCTATCACCACTAATTTTCTCCTCCATTCACCAGCTCTACACTATAAATTTCCCCTGAAACTTTCCTTCGCTCACCTACCATGCTGGGAACTCATATTCATACAATAAGTCAATAGACACGACATTCGAAATAGCAACTTACCTGTTCGTCGGTAAAACGGATAAAACAGAAAAAAAAGGCGTGATCATGTACATTGCCATTTGTGGCCTAGAAGACAGGAAAAAAGTCGACAATCGCTATTCATGACACTTACTAGGGGAGTATTCAATAACCGGGTCTAGGATCTTGACGAAATTTGGCAGGCAGGTAGTCCTTGAATAGTGTTTCAAGAACCACCCCCATTATGGGGTTATAAATCCAATAGTTTAAACAAATAACGAACATGAATATTTTTACAGCATCTATAATATATAGAATTGCACGACGGTATATCCGGGAGTGGTTTAGGGGTACAGCACTTGACTACAAAACAAAAGTTCCTTGGATCGATCCCCACAGCCGTCGTTACTTCTTTCAATCGTATTTTTGTGTTATGACCCTCTCTGATAAAAAATATTGTTTATATGTTTTTAATTTTTGAAATAAATAAAAAATAAATAAATATTTATATATTTTTTAAATTTAATATGTTATTAATATTTATGCCTGGAAGATTACGTCAAATAAAGGATTTGGTACATTCCCAGCGAATGATGTGAACTTTTCTCAGGATTTCTAGTGTGCCAAGTGATTGGCTACTAGCGAACGCCTGGCCCGGTGGTCTAGCTTGGCAGCAGCCACTCACCCGCCCCGATGGAAATCCCGAGAAAAAATTAACTTTACACGAAAAAATAATTTTGAACGCATTCCGGATAAACATATTAAAAATATTTATTAAGAGAGGGTCATTACACAAAAATACGATTGAAAAAAGTAACGACGGCTGTGGGGCACGATCCTAGGACCTTTGGGACTATATCGTTGTGCAATTCTATACATGATACATGCTTTTAAAATATTCAAGTTCATTTTTTGTTAAAACAATTGGATTTATAATCCCATTAGGGGGGTGATTCTTGAAACACAATTCAAGGACTACCTGCCTGCCAAATTTCGTCTAGATCCTATACCACTCGCTCACTTACAAGTAAGCTCCAAAATGGAAAAACTACGTGGAGAAGTCCAGAATATTGAAACTATACAAAACGTCACAATTTACTCAAAAGATTTTCCGTATATTATTGAAGAATGCGCTTTTAAGGGATCTTTTTAATCGACAATCCAGAACAAAAAACAACTATTAATTTGAAAAAAGCAGCTGAATATTAATAGATAAACGTACATTTAGATCATGTTGTCTTATTGTTAGACAGTTGCTTAAGTCCGACCATTGGACTCTGCTAGAGTAATTTTATTAATTCTCATTTTCATTATTATTTTAATTAAAGAATGATATTTCTTGCAATTATAATAGGAAAATATGGCATACCCATCTAAATTGTGCAGTTTTTGTTATATTTACAATTTTTACAATTTATTGGGCAATCAATGGTCGTTTAGATAGAAATCAGTCCAATAAAGCGAATAAATACAGCCACTCGAGTGAGCATAACATATTATTGAGATACAACATTTTCACATCAAAAATACACTTTCATCAGACCAAGTCACTAGAACGGCATGATAGACGATGGCCAAGGTGGCGGCCGAGATGAATTAAAACGCCCCAAGGATGTTGACGATTTTAAGGGCATAGCCCACCTAGCGACCGTTTACGCAGGTGAGCCTTCGGTTCAACTAAAAAATAAAGAGGCCGATACACATATATATGAGTCCTCGGAAAGACTATGGTGTAAGGAGCAAGGGCAGTATGTGCAACAGCTGCTCGTATCTTGGACTTTTTTCGTGGGATAGGTCAGTGGGCGAGTAGCAGCTGCGTGGATGCTCCCGACTGTGTCGCCATCTTTTAAAGTCGTTCTACACAAGGCGAAACGCCTTGGGTAGAACGACTCATGTCAGCAGTTTGAAGCAACATCAGTAAAGGGTTGCACGATTTATTGCGAGTGCAAATGCAATCATTTGAGTGGTAGCGATAAAATCAAGTATTTTAACTTACAATAAGCAGAAAAGGCTATTCGTGGGCAACGTTTACCTTGCAGAAGATACGATTAAATTTCGGAGAAGGTGCGGTTTTAGAAAAGGCAATGGCAACTATTGCTACAGTAAAATTGGTTACAATTCTCATATGGGCTCGATGTATAGAAACTTGTACTTTTCTAAAAACATTATTTTTCAATGTAGGTCCTACGCGTTTTGACATTATTAGCCATAATCAGGTGCTACTGTAAGCTCTTATAAATCGAGTATGACTTCACTCCATCACATCTAGCTGAATACTCACCAACTTTCGCTCATAGGGAACTACAAGTATCATTGAGGGTTGTTGGAGATCTGTGTACACTTGAAGGCGAGACGATGAACGAGCCAGAGCGAGGTTATTTTCCGTGCAGTCATTCACGCAGCCATCAAAGCGATTCTCTGCTTCGCACGACGCAGTTTGGACTGCACAGCCATCCATGCAATATACTCCACACGATACTGTCACGTATTGAATGGATTTCACGAATAAAATTTGGACTGTTTTTAGACTGACCCATGTATCTACAAGGGAAATTCAGGTGAAGCCTTCTGCTGTCTGTTTGCCGATGATTACCTTAGCCTGTGGCATTTATCGGATATTCATGCAATGATACTGTTAGAGCATTGTATGACTGTCTCCGTGCTGTAATGGTCTCCTACACCATCCTATTTTATCCCAACCCCTTTTTTAGTGCTCAACTTTGCCCTAACACGCAAACCTTGTCGTTCCTTCTTCTGCTTTTATCACAAAGGCATAAAAATCAGTGTAATCATCATTTAAAAAATTAAAATTATAAGTATCCATTCGTTTTCACCGCGTTCAATGGCGAGCGTATCGCTTTGTATGTTATTTTACAATCTTCGTGATATCGATTTTCGATATTTTAAATTTAGCGACTCAATCCAAGTATACTAATACTATACTAATACTAACGAGTAGAATATAAGTAGTTTGCTGACTGAAAAGTTGTGGTGTGTAATTAATGTTTCTCTAAATCATGCACCCGACTTGAAATGCTTTCCATCATGTAACGTTTCTATCGTAAGTAGTGCGAATAGCATCAGGAACGAGTGAGGAGAGACCTTCCATAAACTTTGTTGCAAGCACTGAACATTTAAATTTCTCTTCCTTCAAAAGCATCACGTCCTCATGCATTACTTGCTTAGTTTTTTTCATGCAACTATACTATTTCACAATGAATGGTATTACGAAATAACCTCCCAGGCAAATTTTGGATTAGAGCGGCGAGCCCAACCACGAGGTGCGTTGATATTCAAGCTGAGTCGTCGCCATGTGCGAAATTAAATCCATGTTTTCCTCATTTATAAAATAAATTGTACAAGGAGGAAAAGAAGCGATGCACACCTACGCAAGCTGAGTTGACGTTTAATACTTTCTGCGCCCAGTTCTCTCCTGTCTCTGAAGGCCTTCCCTCGTTATCGCACCCGCCTCCCACTTGGGAGATACCGATTCGTTACGTCAGCGGAGCCGAGGTATAAACCCCTTCCTCATTCGCTCTAAGCCTGTCACGTAATATAAACACTCTTTGGGTCGGGAGAAGAGGAAAGCGCACCACCAGCTGGAGTCGACCATTATCCTAGTCGCCCGCAATCCCTATTGGTCTAACTCGTGCTTCGCAGTGGATTATTGCAAATGCTTGTAATTTGGTTGCCTCGACAATGCGGATGTGTAGAAGAAATGTTGGAAGTGTATGAGAAGTAGAAGCGTAGTGGAGGTCATGGCACTACTAATACAAGGTAGAACGTTTTCGTGACCAAAATAATTCCTTTCTTCGCATGACGTCATCCGGATGACACGAGCAGCAGACGACTCGAGAATTGGCAAATAGGAATAATGGATTAAAGCTGCGATAATTAATGTTTTATCAACGACTGAGTGGAGTCAAGTAGATGCATATTTGCATTATTTAAGTACTGATATACAGCATATTTGATCGGTTATAATTAGTACATGGGCAGTTTGTGAATGAATGCAATCTTTTTTACAGCGGAAATAATCCTTGTAGTAACTTATTTACAAATGAAAGTTGAAACTCTTACCATTTTCAGTATTAAAGTTGTCTTCTCTCCGATAAATCTGGACCCGCTTCGCCACTGCAGACGTATCAGTGGGATAGCTAAATAATTCTCTCCCCTCATATTTTTCCTCGCACTGCCGTTGTATCCAAATACCACACAAGTATCAAATACGCAATGCTCTCCGTACCTAGCTAGCGCTTGATGTAATCCAAACTACGTCAAAGCGTTCGACCCAAACAATGCGCAACGACCTATCTTGTATTAGTGGTTGGAGGTGGAGGAGAAATGTAGACGGATGTGTTGTCAGCCTCGGTGGTAGTGGTTAAAGAACCCCTTGCTACTCCGGAGATCGCGGGTTAGGGTCCCGCCTGAGAAGTACCTACGTACACTACCCAGGACGCACGTTTTTGTCTTCGTGATTGCATGAATTGTTATTCACGATTCGAATTTATTGAAATGATCGTAATTGGGTTAGTACTTGTGACCGTTAAAAATTTATTATTATTTTTACTAAACGTACGATAAGGGTCACGTTCTCACACTACCGCGCAGAAAAATTTATATATATTTATGGGCTTGAGGGCACTCAACGGGGACCGCAAGAAATGTTTACCTTTTCTCACTTCAAGACGAACCCCCAAAGAGCGCAAACCCTCATTTCGACGGTCCTCGGACTCGCACACCCTCTCTCGCCCTCGCTCAACCCTTACCTGCGGGGGGTGGGTGACCGTTCAAGCCACGCTCAACCATAGTTTATAACTTTTTAAAGTTAACAACAAATGAAGAAACAGAGCAGCTTATCGTCCCCTAATTAACCCGTTGAGCGCCCTCAAGCCGAAATTGTCTTACTGATGTCCTCAGGGTATTGCCATAGTCTCGATTTTAGCAGCTGTTTATCTTTTTAAATTAGCCGAGGATAGTGAAGGTAAAAAAACGAGACAAGATACTTTGAAAAAATACTAATAAACATCATCACCATGGATATTTTAATAAATGGAGGGTAGGTCCATCCACACTATTCAATGAACAGTCACATATATAAAGGATATTTTTCGTTACGTTTTTTACTCTGACTAACTAGTACGTTATTCATATCATAATCAGTAGCCATCAATCCAAATATTAGTTTGCTGCCGCTCTCCAGTTATCTCTTCTTTCAGCTAGCCACCATAATGCTTCATAACTTTTGGTTTTGGCATCCCTTGTAACCTTCCCCATGCACTCTGTCCTTGGTCTCCTTCGGTAATTCTTCCCATTCATTGCTCCTCCCAAAATCAAAAGGCTATTTTGTCGTAGAACGTGCCCAACAAGTTTGCTTCTTCTGCATCGCAGAGTTTTCAGTTAAATTCGTTTCTCTCCAACTCTGTGCTGGACTTCTTCATTAGCGATTCCAAGCATTTGATAACTATCATTCTTCGATAACAAGGCATTCCTAATGCTTCCATTTTGCAACAGATATCATACAACTTTCACTGCCATATGAAAACATGCTCCATAAAATTTCTATACATTAAGGATATCTTAAAAGCCTGAAGCCTTCCCTCTAACAAATCACAATGTGACCGATCTTCTTCTCACCAACATATATACAAAACAAGTGGCGATCGATTCCACGACCGAACGGGGGTAGCGGAAAATTCTCTTGGCTAGGTCACGCGCATGGGTTCCCTTCTTCTTCGCCCCGCTCGATGTTGACTCGAATAAAAGCGCGGCCTCCGGCAGGCGAGCTCTCATTGTGCAGTCGCGCCCCCTACCCCGGCTTCATCCCTGGACCACAGCGAGCTGAGCGTCAGTGGCCCCAGCCAGTTAACCTCCACGAGTCAAATGCGAGTGCGGCCGAGCCTCTGACCGGGAACCGCGAGGAACGAACTTCCCAGAGCCCCAGAGACAGGCGGAGTGAATCCGACGCACCGCGACGTTGGACTTTGTCGTAATTTGGTGGTAAATAAACTTATCAATAGAGGATAGACGGTGAATTTTCAGAATTCTGAGTGGACCCGCTGCTTGCGTAACAGCGCCCCTCAGTATAGTTTCATAGCATCCAGAACCAGGATAATTTCGACTTGAGCAAGTAGAGGCTAGGATACAATGGTAACTTCAAACTCGAATCACGTGAGTGAAAATACACCTGCCCGTCGGTCACAATCGCCATGTACCTTCTAAGAATAATTAAAGTACCTAAATTTGTATCAAATACTAAAGTTATTATAAGGAAGGTGCGGAAGTGAAAAGCCACGCCCATTCAGCCTAAGTATCACCAGTTATACGCTACCTAGACCCACCGTTAGGGCCGTATGCATAGACGTCCCTATAGGGCTAACTGTACCAATATAACGTCAGAAGCAGGGTGAACCGATCCGACACCGATTTCTTAGTCGTCACTATACGGTTGTCGGGTCTACTCTCCCTTCAAATAAGCTTTCGTAAACCGATCCCTTCCCGATAAGTTAAAGGGTGGTCTGGGGCACCCTATAGCTGCAAAGGGATGGATTTCTGAGCCAATATGGCGGAAATGCGTCGATCGCCTCTGGATTTTGGCAATTTTTTCTTGACGTCTGTTGATTTTAGCGATCCAAATATGTTTAACCTTACGTTTTTTCAGTCTGGCGATATCCAATTATTACATTATATATGCCTGTTATAATGAAGTGTCCGAAAAATGTCCAAATATTGAACAACTCCGATGTGGAATTATGGCGATACTCCGCGGATCACCACTGCAGTCGACGCTTTGGCTCGGTGGATCTGCTCTCGCCTCCAATGCGGGCGGCCAGTGATCGGTTCTCGGTGCCGGCAAGTATATTTCTCCGATTTTTTCGGAACATTTCAAGATGGTTCTATAGAATTCTGGTGTGGCGTTCGAGACAATTCTTCCATCTTCGCCACCAATATAAAAGCTTGCGTAACAGCTTGCTTGCTTCTCCTGCCACTCAAGGCAGTCTTGTAAGAAGAGGTGTACAACGAAGTACAACGAAGTAAAACGAAGTACAACGAATCTTCTCTCAACGAAGAAACGTCTAATCATTCCGCGCTTCCTACACTACAGAATGTATATGGAATACAACTTGATCTTTTAACTAAATTTATTGTTAGTAATATTGCATATGCTTTCAAAGATTTCTTTTGAAAGAAAGAGAATAGAATATCCAATTATCTATAGAAGTTTCAATGCGGTCACATGGAACAATGCATAGCTTTACCTTATATAGCATTACTGTTTGGGTTCAGTACCCTGTATTTTTCATGAAAAAGCAGGCTACACAAGCCCATTCACCATCTTTGTTACCTGTGGCATTTTCTGGCATCCCTTGGCATCTTATTATTCTCCAATTTTACTTATTTCCCACAAGATCTTTTTTATATTAAACGCCTTTTCACTCAATTATAGGTTTCGAGGTTTACCAAATTTCAATAGCTGTTAATCAATTCTTTATTCATGTATATGTTAACATCACTGGTCTTGATCCATTAACCTAAGGTCCATTAAAAAGGCTAGAATGTCATGGTTTCAGATGAATACCCTTTACATTGCTATGAAAAATATGGTTGCAAATGCGATTAACATTTATAGTGCATTGGGACATTATCCAATAACTTTTAGAAAAGCGAGTTTAAGGATTAGACAGCCCTTTCAACATTTTCTTTGATGAAATAATTTCTGCCATAAGTTTAAATTATGGTTGTAATACATTGAGCAAATTTAATTTTACAGAGACCTAGAAATAAATCTGCATTATAATGGTATTTTGAACTTTATGAATACCATTTCCCATAGCTTAAAATATAACGAAATATTATTTGATCTATTGAAGATTGTCAGTCATCTTGGATTAATAGCTAAACAATTTGGTTAATAGAAAATGTGACAAATATCTATACCAGCCAGTCTTTTTGAGTCAGGTCTTTTGTGTAGCTCGTCCAATGTTTCTCAATCGGCACTGATCGGCGCAATGCATTGTGGACAATAAATATGGTAAAACGTCACACGAAACGTCACGGAAGCATGACGGAAAATTACAGCGATCAAGTCGACACCCCTACTTCCTACAGTTTCGGGTGGGTTCGGTTGTCGGGACGTTTAAGACAACAATTAGTAGGGTAAGTGCCACCGATAAATGTACCTATTACTGCCACCCTTTGACGTGTAGGGAAAGTGACAGTTTCGTCTCTGCATACGGCCCTCACAGTAATTAAGCGCATTAATGCGTATATGGGACCAGCAATCTTTAATTAGGTAGTAATAGTATTTTTGTTTAACGTGCTTCGACGGCTAAGGTCATTTCGCACATACTGTTTGCCACGTGCAGAGAGGGGTAAAGGCACCCGGACGAATCGGAGGATCACCCCTCTAAACTCGAGCCGAGCCCAACGATGCTTAATTTCGGTGACTGATAGGGGACCGGTGTTTACATCGTGGCAGACCGTTGCCCCAAAACCTTTAATCTGTTACCGAAAATCATACAGAACATTAGTAATATCAAGGCAATTTAGCCATTGGCTATTCAATTATGAGAGTTTAGAAAGCTTCATTAATCTCTTGTCGCGCAAAATTTGTTTTCATTTACGTCATAGAAAACGATATTCCCCGACATTAAACGATATGGCATAGCTAACTGCTTTCAATATGATATTTGAATTTTTCCAACGGAAATTTAGTACAGCTACTTTTTTCCATTTTTCCAGTTGAGCTAGTATTCTCTCAGTTGTTAAGATTATTTTTGTGACCAGGCGTCTTGTTAAATGATGGTGCCCCGAACATTGGCTGGAATTGTGGGGTATCTAAACCTCCAGATTCAATTTTTTATTATAGTTTTCCGCGGTCCCATTTGCCATGCATCACTTTTTATATTATTCGTGGTGAAATTGTGACATGGTTTAAATTGTGTATTATCTTATTCTTGTATTATCAATATTGGAGCAATAAATGTTCACTCATCCGTTCAAAAGTAGAGGCGGCGTGCAATCACTTGCAACCTAAGTGGTGGTCAGCTTTCATCTATTAAGTTCACGGTCTGCATGGAGGACCACGACAGCCCGCCGTTTACGGCGCGAATTTTGATTGTCTCCGGCCACCCTTCAAGTTCTAATTCTCGATTACACGTTGAATACACGTCTTAACTACAAGGTTATCCGTGACCTTTTCGCTTTGAAGTCACATCATTCTATCAAAAATACTTGTTTCATACGTTAGTTTGGTTTCTGCGACAGGTTGATGGAGTGTGGTGAGTATATATTCCATGATGTTGGTCGAAACCCCCGAGTATTCCCCGAGTTGTATTCCCCGAGAGATTCATGATATCCGAAGTTTTATTCGGAAATTTTCCAACAATTGATATCCTGATAAGCCTCACATGTAATATTTTACATTTTTGCGTGTACAGATCATAACCTGATTGCTTGCATCAATTATTTTTATTTTCAAAAAGTCAAAAAATCATGCTAACTAAATGGCAGTGAATGCAGGGTATGGACTATTGAGTGGGACGCGCGATCAAAAAAAATCTCATCTAGTCATTTCCTTGAAGAGCGAAAATCTTTTTATCTTTGGAATAGCGGTCAAACTGCACGTCGCGTCACATTAAGGAGGGAGATCACGTAATAGAGGGCGCTGAAAAATCGTAAACAATGGCGGAAAAGGAAAAGCTAAAATTATATTTTTGATATGCTAAGCAGCAAATAAGATGAAAATTTTCGAAAATGGATGCTACAGTTATTTCTGCTGTTAAATTTGAATAAAAATGTTCATAATTTTCTAATAAGTGCATTTGATTGAATTGATCATTAGTAGTTCTTATCTAGCCTTCGATACACTAAGATGAACCTGTTCAATATATGCATTGAGGAAGCTCACAACAAATAAGTAACTTTTTTCAAAAACTGTGGTTAGGGAGACGTTTTTTGAGGGTAGGACAATCGCAAAACTAAAACTTCGGGTTAGTATACGTATTCCAGAGTCAAACACTTCGGGGAAAATTGGCATTTTAAAAGTAAAGAAAAGTTATTACAACTTTGGGAACCATAGCAAGACATGCCATAAAATTTAAAACTACCATCGAAACTTCTTCGCCTGAAGGCATAAATTCTACAAATCGACTAATTCATGTGGAGAGGATAACTGTGGGAAAAAATCTTTTTAGAACTTGTGAAATGTCTGAAAATATCAAAGAACACCGTTTTTATGATAACTCCATCATTGACGCGAATTTTTAACATATTTGCCAAAGTTTTTTTCCAGAATTTCCTCAATTTGAAAGGCGGGAAAATTAAAAACCATACATTGCCAACATTCCAGGAGTGTCCCAGAGATTCCAGGAAAGTTGGAAACCCTATTCTGTACCCTTCCTTCTTTACAACTGGTGTCCTCAGACCCTTTCTCACACGCCCTCGAGATATCTCACTAGGTAGTACATACATGTAAATGAACTTTTACAGTAAGCGATTTCAATAAAATATAACAACACTCGATCGAATATGATTTTCACACCCTTTTTACTCTGCGCCAGATCCTTTATATTTAATCCCGCACATTTGAGCGTTCAGAACCGTGCTGTGCTCCACTTATTTACGGCCACTATAACTGATGTCTAGTGTCGCACCGGCAATGTTCCTTGGTCACGCCAGTAAAATCCCTTTTATCTTTAGCCTTGAGGACTAGTTTTCTTCCGACTATCATCTTGCCGCAGCGTGATTAATGACGCGTGACATGGCATTGCTACTCATAGGAGACGCTTGGATTTTAAGCACTCTAACTACTGAGGTTATATCGCACCATCTAACCTAAGACCTTAATCCTAAGACAAACACCGTGCTACCACGGCCGACATGTGCCGCTTAGACCTTGGCAATGTCAACATGAATAATTCGTCATGTGTATCAATAAACACTAATTTAAGTGACGTGAAATTAACACTAGTCAGTGTATTGTAAGTAATTTATTGGGCTTCACTTTCATTGCTAATTTAGTGAAAGGGAGCATTTTACTTCATGTGATGCTCGTTGCGCGTGTGTACAAAGATAAGGTTCTACTCGGCCAAATGGAGAATAATTTTCATCAATAAATCTAGAGAATTCTATTAGGAAAGAAATTAATATTTGAAACATTTAATAGCTATAGATTTTTACCACGAAATTGTTTACCGAACGAATAAATATTCTTTTTATAAAATTTATTCCGATTCTGATATCACCTATTGTCAATTTCAAAAGCACACTAGATAACTTTCCCTGCGTAGTTAGGTACGTTGGCAATTCGGATACAAAAATAGCAAATTTCTTTTTATGCAGTCCTCGCAAAGAGAACGGTTAAAAAAATTGGCAAATGTTGTTAACAAAACACTAAAGCATACTAAAACATCTTTTTTTTCCAAATTTTCCTATCGTAAATCCTGAAGTACAAAGAGATTTTGTTCCAAGTAAAACTGGATAAGGAAACCACATTAAAACTGGGAGATTCTTTTTAGTATGAATCGATGAACATAAAACTTAGGGGAGGTATAATTATAAATCCAACTTCTACGTAGGAAGAATTCCCTGTGGTACTAAAATAACACCTTTACGCCTATCATTATCATTAAATTGGTTTATGTGGAAATGCATATGCGTGAATTATTCGAAATAGTCGACCAAAATTGGCGGAAATTAGATACAAAGACATGAAAAAGAAATGATCACGCTGATAAAGGGGATGAATCGGGTTAAAGTGGTGGCCAGTGTACCGGCATCCCAGCACGAGTGCCCGGGTTTGAATTCTGATGGTGATAGAGATTTTTTCAGCAGAATATCGATTCCTACTTGGATGCCATGGGGAGGTCACTTAATGAGAACTTCTTCATGCCCAACAGGCTTTCATTAAGAGCAGCTAGGCTATTACTGACACTAGGTTTCTCCCAACTCTTCCTTAGTTCACAAATAATTCTTCCCTTACCTACCTACCCTCAATAGCGACAATGTTGACAATTTTCGGTCACCTTCCCTTATGACTTCCACTTCTACGAATGGTCGGCATATTTTAGCTCACCTTGCAGAGCTCGATGAGTCCCGGCTAGTCGGCATTCAAAGGAGTCTTTGACCGGAGCTTAATTGATAAAGAAAGAATAGTTTACGATAGTGAAAAAATCCAGATTCGACCACATATTCGCTCTTTTTTGTTGAGGAAAATCTCAAGGTAAAATTTCTTCTCCGTTTCTCAGAAGGCAGCAAAGTATGTGCCAGTTTTCCTCCTGGATTTTCACCCTACAATAATTTATTCTTTTGGATTCGTTCCATGTGTTTTCGCAAGGAGCGGTAATGAATACAGCTCATAAAAACGTTTGGAAAATGTAATGACGTCTGACAAAAGCTATGACACCAGTTCATGTGATTTTTTAATATTGCATGCAATCACGCATTGGTAAATATTTGTCGGGCATTCCGAGGCTTCTTTCTATATATCTATATCCTACGCATTGCAAACAATAATCTCCGTTGGATTACTGAGTTTAATCTATGATGTCGGTTTAGAGAAGCATAGACAAAGTTACTAGGTAAAAGAGGAAGTGAAGAAGTATTACAAGTGGGAAATGAAATCGTCCAGTTGATCAAAATAAGGCATTAGAATCGAATAAAGGGTACATGTTGGAAAGTAATGGGCTACTGCATGCTGCGATGGATGGAAGAGTAGGAGACGTAAGAAAATAATAGGCATTGCGGACAGCGTGGGAGAAAAAGAAGGTATAAAGATTTGAAAAAGAAAATAATATAAAGCATATGCAGTGATTTGTATTGATGACTTGTAACAGGTACCTACCTGAAGGTTGCCTATGCGTTGAAACTAGTAGTGCCTCCATAAATTCTGTTCAAAATACCTAGTGCTTTTTTCATCATTGAAAAGGACATTGTTCTCGACACTAGTCCGTCTCCATTTATAACTAATTTCGCCTCCAATTAAATATAATATGCAATTAGATTTGCTCCCATGTGCGATTAGCATCGCAGTTGCATTCAATCTTCACAGCTGCATTTCTTAATTAGGACTACAGAAGATTTGACGATCTTCAGTTGAGCACGTTACCGTCTAGAGGCTCTTATACATAAATTATTAGTGTTTTTCATGGTAGACAGTTTCTTATTGTGATGTAATTCTTATTTTAGTTAACTGCCTTGCGATTTACTTCGATTATTTTTGAAATTTCTAATGAAAAAGATAGTTACACCTGACCGTCATTCATGAATTTTATCCGTATTTAATATTTGTAGATATTTTTTTAATGATGACTGTTTTATATAATTATTATTCATCCATTCGTGACATTTACTGTTTAATTAAGAGACTTAATGTTAGAGAGGCCTAGAACTGCTTTTGAAGATGTTTTTTTTTCTATTCTACAACTATAACTACATACTACGTGTTACTACCCAGCTAGGCACCGCAAGAGCGTGGGTCTGAGGGAGGGGGGTGTTAGGACACCAGCCATGAAAAAGGAGAGAATAGGAAAAAAGAATTGGAAAAACGATGGAACAAAAAATGAGATGAAAGCAAGATTAGTTGATATTGGGTTAATGCAAAAGTTCGCCGAGTTTTTTTGTCGTGATAAACGTTTCCATTTGAGATTAATAGAAAGCTGAAATAAAGAAGCAATGTATCATCCTCCATAATCTATGACCATTTCCCAAAGCTGGGGTAGTCCTCCGATTCCACGTCTGAAGAAGTCTGCTGGTTTGAAACTGTCAAGCTAAGTTAATAAGACCAAAAAACGCTACGGACTTTAGCATCAACCCAATAAGTCGTGAAGGGGCACGACTGGGAAAGCAATACCCTTCCTATAGGTTTGTCGAGGATTGGTGGTATTCCCAAGATCGACCAATTTTCCTCTATCTTCTGCAATAGCTCACCTTCAACAAAGGAATTGGAATTTCTAAGAACAGTCTCCTCGGAGGAAAACTGGTACAAAAGCACCGATTTCTCGATAAATACAATCAAGAAGCTTAAATCCTACACCAATTGGCCTCCTGCGGGTAGTGCACTACACATCATGGCTCTTGAACTCCTACAAACTAAGAGAGATCAAGGCCATTTTCAAAATTTTTTTATTCTATGACGTGATTTAAAAGCCATACATAAGTGGCATGCTAGACGTACATTCATTCAGGATGCGCCTTTTTCTGGAAAAATATGTATGAAAAACTAATATTCCTTCGATTACTATAGTATATACCACTGTCTACCACTCACCACGGTATACCACTGTCGTTAACGGTAAAACTGAGGAAATATCTTTTACCAAATGATGTGGACAATAACGAAATAGTGTAAAAAAGGCAACCACATTTGCTGATCATCGCCGTACCACCATCTAAAACTCATTTCCGGTGGTCTATCAACTGAGTCTAACATTGACAGGAAAAATAGAATGTATAGATTGATTTTCCGTGAACATCTCCAGGTGAAAAACGCCGAGTATACCGGAAAGTATGGCAATTTCTTCGATCTTTGGTTTAGTTTTTTTTTTTCTAGACCAGTCGCACTTTCCTGGCAGTCCATGAAATAATTTATCCCCCCTTCTCCATTCGCCAAGCGTGATACGTCTATGCTGGCCGAGAGACAATGACAACGGAACTCACAAAAATCCGACGGCGACGTCCATTGTGATGTTTGAGTCACTGCTGAGGCCGTCTTTAACGCGCGACCAAGAGAATTATCCCGACCTCCGCCCTCTGCTTAAAGAGTGCGGGGACTGACGAATGCCAGAGAGTATTAAGGGCAGCTCTCGGTCGGAATGGGATTGATTTGATCGCCGAGAACCGCTCGCGTAATCACTCAACCCCATGAAAAACCATCACTATCACTAACCAGGGATTCTGGAATGGAAAACAATTTTGGTTTAGCAGGTGCGCAAAAAACCCAAGATACACTCCTACTTCCCCGAAACCGTCTTGAAAGATACGAGTACTCACTCGAACGTAGAGGTTGGATTAAGTTTTATCGGAGCGAAACGGCTGCAGCCGCAACTGTTTCGGTCAGAAAAATGTTTCAAAAAACTGTTGCAAACCACAGGTTAGTTTCGTGATCGTGCCGCAGCCTCTGGGCGTTGCGCTCTGTACTGCGTAGCGGCAACTGATAGCTGAAGCTGACTGATCCGTCTTTACTCTGTTCCAGTTTCACTGCACGTGTGGCTGCGTTGCGGTAATAAGCTACAATTTATTGGACTTTAATCTGTTGTAGGTGGTAGCTGGTTTATTCAGCCAACACATGTCCCCGCCCATTGTTGCAGATAGAATTATAACTGAGAAGTACCCATCTTTCATGAATCCAAATAAAATTGTAACTTTATTTAGTTCAAAGGTTTCTTATTGGATATAATTCAGAACTAACAGCTTATTTCTAGCAGCTCCCATAGATCGCCTGTTGTTTGGTGTGACTTTAGCTGTTGACCGCAACAGCGTGTTTCGCGGAACTACTTCGTTTTGAAGCTTTTTCGGTTGCGAAACAGTTGCAATGAAACTGGTGTTATTTTAATGCCACCACTACTCGAACCCTGCCGCCGCATGTATGCATACCAAGACGTATTGCATTTTTGTGAAAAAAACACTTCCGTATTTGATGGACCCATTCGTTACTTGGTAAAACTTCATATTAATAATAAAAGGTAACTCTGTATGGATATGGATCTTTTTTTAACCCTTTCAATCCTGATTTTTTCTTTTCATGCTTGAAATAGCACGTACATTTTCTGTGAATTTTCATTCCTACTGTGTGCAATAATCATTTAATACAATGAAACTCAGTGGGAAACGTGAGCCTCGTTATTATTGAGTGGGTGAATTTGTAGGCCAATATCTATCTACAAACGTTTACCTCTTGCAAGCCACCAATGGTCCACCATACCGTGTTGACAGGGGGCACGAGTGAAAAGTGAGATGGACCTGGAAATGGTCAAACGAATCTGATAGTGAGGAACCTTGAATTGCTCGGATCACATCATTCCTCAAAGATTACCATTATTTAAGTTTAATTTCTAAATTGCGATCAAGCATATATTATGTATCAAGCAAGTATGATGCCAAGCGTATGAAAACAGAATGTCTAAAAGGCCTGATGGTCTGCGACAATAAACGTTTATTATTATTACTTCTAGGAAGGATCTTCGAAAATATGTTAATCATTTAGTGAGGTTATATCTCCTGAAAAATATTGAAAGTAACTAGATTAAGCTCGAGCCAATGCACTCGGAGTTAAAAGCAGTGAGTATTGATTGCGTCAGAATAAATAGAATGTAGTTTTATTAGATCTCAATTTAGCTCCTCACGAAACATTTATTTTCCTATGTCAACGATTCCAAACCCCAGATACCAATCCAAGGACCACCAACTGTGCCGTTGGAAAAGGAAGAACTCCTATACATACAGGCCGTCACTCTTCTGGATCATTTAAATTGGTATTAGCCTTTTAATTGTTTCAAAGAAGTATACTAATGCGTTGCCAATTTTTCTCTCGTAAAACGAAGTAAGATTACCTCCTCAAAACATCCAGCATTATTGGCGCAATGTAGCCACTGGCAGACATTCTCAAACATATTTATTCCCACATTTTACTGTCGCACATAAAACCACAGCCCTCAACTCGAAGACTGGTTTGAATTTTGATGGTTGAGCCCATTAGTTGTAGAGTCATTCAGGATGGAGGGGCAAGTTTTTTCGCTGAGCAGCCGACCTCTTTTCAGAACGATTCTCAACCCCGAAAATCACACAGCTTTGGTTATACTGGATATATTCAGCTAAATACAAGCCGTGTCCCTGAAGAGGTTTTATTCAAATTAAAATTTTACCAACTAAGTCCCCCTTATGCTCCACCCACCGGGAAACAACCCCGAGCGGAAGATAAGCCTGCGCCTTAATTAATCCTGTTCAATTACGCTAGACTAGACTAACCGTTAACAGCAGAATATTGGACAACAAACCTATCCTTGTGCTTGGTCAAAGTCGTGAATCCTGAATAAAGGAGCGACTTAGAGAGGAAGCAGGATCCGCCTTCGCCAGGCGACCGCGGTATAGCTCAGCCGTCTGATCCACCAGTGCCCAAATGAGATGCCGTTGGATGATAAGGTACGCTATACGCATTTCGCATTTTCACAAACCGATGCATTTTTATAGACTGAAGTTTCATTTTCAACGTAAGCTCCGATATGAAGCTGCAATATGGATGTACCACGTTGTGACTAAAACTGCGATCAAAGGAATCGAAAAGGTAATTTATAACGGATTTTATTCACCAGCAGTAAGCACGATGACAAAACCGCAGTCTCACTTTAATCCTCCTCATCAAGATTTAAGCTTTGTCTGCTCAGACTATACCTTTATCCTTTCTCATCTTTTTATTTTAATTATTTTTTTCTCATGTAACCTGTTATTTCTCGGAGAGTTGTCATTTGTCCGGCTGAAGCTTGAAGTGTTTTTTCGTTAGCTGTTGTTATTACCCATATGATGCTACCACGTATTGAACATGAAATTTTAAAAATGCACTTACTTTCTCGCATTGTCTCTATGCTGTACTTACTTTCAATCTCTAAGCTTCGTACAGGATCAAATAACTGAGAAACCAGTTTGGGCCATGCTTCTCAATAAAAAAGTTGTGTTCGTTACTTTTACAATTTCCGTGACAAAAAAGAAATTGTTTTCATTGCATTCCCTGCAGAATGATATTCCAAACGAATGAAAAAGAGAAGTTGAATAAATGGCACTTTTGCGGCACTGTTAAATGCATCTTCAGGAATTTTCATGGGTAGCCACACATTCATAGTCATCTGTACAACCCCAAGTTTGTGGGCTTGAAAGTTTAAAAGTACAATGTAAATGATAGTAGCGAAATATTTGAATACTTCTTGCGTTTAGGAGGAACAATAAACGAAGGTTCAATTGTAAATCTCATTATAAGATAGGGGAAGCACGATATTGCTCTGGCAACAAAGAAATAATATTAATAAAAATGTTTCACTTGTTGCTACGCAATTGCAGAATGTATTTCAGACTTTTTAGCAACAACATTGAAAATGACTAAGTTTTTGAATGCAAAACTTAAATAGCATTCCTTATACTTACTGCTTAAAATATTTACTTTATTTTTCTTAAGGTAGTTTGAGCGATATTTTTCCCTAGTTATAATCATGGAGATCATATTTGAGCATTACTTTTTTAATTCAGTGTCTGTAAGAAGTATGAAGGAAATATTGTAAAATTTTAGCTATGCATAACAAAAATTCTCAGTAATTAAATCAATACATCTACATAAGTCTCTAAGTTGACTTATTTTTACCCGCCGTACGGTGAAAATGCCTTCACAGCCGAAGGTTTTTTTTTGCTATTCTGTAAAAATATCTAGGCTGAATAATTGATTTATTACTAAATGTAGCTGATAAAACATACAAATTACATACCGTTAGTATTTGTACGAAATTTAGGCGTTATAAATTCCTAATGTGTTCAATATTCTCTCTCTGGAGCACACAACCTTTCTCTATCCCAAGTAAAATAGCTAATATTTTTAGGCAAATCGCTCGAAAAGAAGTTCGGCAAGGAGTTAATATTTTTATATCATAGGGAATATGAGTTTTTTCTTTAAAATGAGGTATAATTCATCAAATTCTAGGGGAAGTGATATCTCGCTCAAACTACCTTAAGCTCAAAACTAAAACTGGCACAATGAAATATACGGAAAAGAAGAGTCCCTTTCCTGCTGTACTAGGAAGCTACTTAAGTAGGAATGTAATTTAGGTAAGGCTAAAAAAGAAAGTATACTATACAATACAAGTAGAGATTTTTTTATTTAATACAGCGAATGGAATTGAATAGATTTTTTTATTTAATAAAAATATCTATTGATATTCCGATTGTATATGGAAAACTGTTACTATTGTAGCTTTCTTTTTGCTTTAATTAGCTTATTTTGACATTTTACGCATGATTAGGTCTTTAGAGATAATAGAGAATTACAGTTGCGGTAATTGTGATGACTTTTCATAGATCACATGTTTTTTATCTTACGTTTTATCCTTAACGCCTATCCTGAATTTATCCCATTTATGAATCCAAATATTTCATCATTGCCATTTATCGAATGCACGGTTCATAGAGGACGGATGCACACAATAGCAATCGGCTAATGTCTGTACCTGACGATTCCATTAACAACCGCGACCGTGATAAGCGCGGTGACGGATGATAATTGGACCATTACGTCGTCGGTTCCAGTCGATATCCTTCGAGGGTGCTATTACGAAGCTTATCCTGCGCAAGACAACGGCATTCACGCTAATTAACCTAGTTTCGGCGATACCAAGGACTACATTTACCTAAGGGGACGCGAGGAGACCCGGCTCTCATACGTTGGTTTTAATGTGATGGCCAAAACCACTCATTCAGGAAAGAGAGGACAATGAAATGCATGTGATTGCAGAAGAATGGTTGCGCTCGCCTGGAATTAATGACACCATGGAACACGAAGAATGAACTAATATCTATCACTTGAAAAGAGGAAGTAAAGAGGTACAGCGTTAGGTGATTCTGGGAAAAGTTCCAAGAAGGAAAATTCAGAATGCAATTTTTCAAATACTAGATGACAACTCCCGTCAAAGATTCTATCGTCATGATTCCATCGCTAAAAAAAGTATGAACTTTCTCATACTTACACCTGAAATAATTCAGAAAATAATTAGGGCCGCTACCGCCACCGTGTAGAGTTCCATGGCACTTATAACTTGTTTCAATCAATCGATGGTACAAGGTAGCGTGAACCCAAAAACTGAATAACCTGAGTGAAATTACACCAGATTCCCGCCAATAAACAAAGTGGTGAATACTTTTGACTCTTCGCCAGCCTCGCCACCGCTGAGACGGGTAGCTCATAATTAGTAAAATATTTCTGCGTAAGCAATAAATTGCATTTTTACACATAGTTATGATAACTAAAATGTGAATGTGATTAATGCAAATTGTTCAGATCGGATGTAAATCTGTGAAAAATAAAACTATATTATTATTATTATTACACTGACAGCATATGTATTTGATAAATTGAATGAAACTTGAATATCTCGACATTGGTATCTCACTGTTTGGCTTTAATTCATACAGAATATTTTGGCGCATTTGATACGTACGGAGCATCTCTAATTACAAGTGTCATAAATATTATCATATACTCAATTCATATAGGTTAACTTCCTTCATCCTGAAGCTTTTCCTTTAAATAAGCTGTGCCATTATTACAGTACTATACTTGTTGTGTATGCTCCTTCCTATCAATTTCTTCGTTTATTTCCCTAGACCCCTTTTTTCTTTTAAAATCTTTACATGTCAAAGGATTTTTTATTTTATCACATCTTAGTATGAGTACCATTATAGTCCGCTCTTTTATTCCAAGTCCGATATTTTATCAACCCCAGAACTTCGTGCCTGGATATTTATGTTTCCATCTAATTTCAGGCTCTGATATGTTTCTGATATGGAGTTTCCTCTTTATTTTTCATATACAAACCTTGTACATTGAATTGGCTAGATTAGCAATCAGCACTATGGTTTTTAGGTTCTTCCGAAATCATTGATAAACCGGAAACATTGCTATTTCCCACTAAACCATTGCCGTAGCTCTCTCACACTAACCGAACTAATTTTTTGAGTGGGCCATGGGCTGTCTTGATCCCCCATCTACTTAGGAAAATAAGCGAATTACACTTTTTCGCAAAATCTGAAATGTTTCTTCGCTACTTTCTCATTGTATCATGTCCACAAGTATAGCAGAACCAATCTGGTGAAAGAATAAATCATCTGAAAGGCTTAGTGTTTTTAAAAATTAACACGATAAAAAATTAGCTAAAAGTCAAAAAAGTACTGTTTCATAAAGATTGGAACCACAACAAGTTTATGCACGGAACGGAGTCTAGAGATAAACTATAGAGAAAGAGGCAAGAGTGAAGAGAGGCATTGTTGTTCAGTGAATATACTAAAAGTAACTCTTCTTGTATATAATTTTATGTTTGCTGAGTTTTATATTTCTCCTTTCTACAGGAGTATACAGGAGTGGTGCGATGCGTGGCAGCTATCATTAAACCTTAACAAATGCGTTGTTATGAATTTTTGGAAACGGAAAAACGCTCCTTGAAAAAACTATTGCATAAACAACAGCAAATTAGAGAATGTTGAATCGGTTAAATACCTCGGAGTTAAACCGACTAATGATCTATCGTGGAGTGAACATATTCGAGAAATTACCGGTCAAGCTAATCGTAAATTGGGATTTGTTAAAAGAGTACTTGGCAAGTGCGACGATAAAGTTAGGGAAATCAGCTTCAGTTACTTCTCCCTCGTTAAACCCCACTTGGAATATGCTGCCAGTATTTGGAATCCTCATGAGACAGGCTTGGAAACTGAGTTAGAACGCGTGCAGCGATGATCGACAAGATACGTTAAAGGCCGTTATGATAAACTCGTTAGTGTTACTGACCTTTTGCAGCAACTGGGATGGGAAACGCTTTCAGACCGTCGATTAAAATTTAGACTCAATCTATTATGTAAGTTCCAAACCGGTCTATTTTCTGACGACGTTAATAATATTTTACGAAATCCAACATACTACGGTAGATCAGATCATGAGAATAAAATTAGGGAACTAGACTGCAGAACGGACAGATTTAAAATGTTATTTTTCCCACGAACTATAAGGGACCATAACAGCGGCCAATGAGGCTTTTATCTAGGTTTGTCGATAGGTAATGTAGCTCTTAGAGGTAGCAGTACTCCATAATACTTTAATCCTTATGTTACCAAGTACTAGCAGCACGCCGTGCATGTTTTCTACGTAACCCTTGAGTCTCTGTCCATTTGTGTAGTTGCAAAATACATATATACTAACGGTCCCTCTCCATTGTGATAATATCTGTACTGTAGTGCATGCTTGTGAGGCTTCGCCTCGTGACAAGCATTAACGATAAATGCTAATGCATAATTAGTCGCAGTAACACTAACATTAGGTTACATTGTAATGCTTGTTGGTGAATACTCACCCCCTGCCACACACCCCTGAGGTGGCTTGCAGGGTTTTTTGTAGATGTAGATGTAGATTTGTTCAATCTGCTTCTGACTTGTCTGGAGCAAAAAGCTTTAAGTTTCGATTTGTACTCTCTTTCCAAATAAATATGTATATACCCGCATTTATTGTGTACATTAATCATATAAATAATTTTACTGTACTTTGTGATGAAATAAACACGTCGAAATCAAATACCTACATGATTTTTGAAGAAATTGTGCAGACAGATTATTTTAATTTTTTCCAGTAAACCCTGAAAAACTATAAAAATCTCTATTTGCATTTTTATACAATTCTTTCATTGCAGACCTATGTTATCGAAGGTTATGTCATTTCTAGATACATATATTTTTCGTCAGTTCCTATTCTCTTTCCAAAAATATCCTTTCAATTAAACTCGTCGACGACGACCCCTTTGACGTACGTCGTATGATCAATCACCCCCTCCCCCAACCACTCTGTCGACACTGTAATCAGTTCTAAGGGTACGCACAGAGTGCCCCCTAATCCCTCCCCCATACTCGTTCAATCCATCGCAAGCGCAACATTATTGCGATTCCTGGAAGACGCCTGACCCAATATTTGCTTGTTCCGGCAGGTGATCCAGTAGAACCGAAGCCTCGTCTTGCTGTCGGAGCGACTGAAAGGACTGCCTTTGGTGCCTTCGCAGGGGAGACCTCAAGACTTTTTCCACCGGGGAGGAAGAATACGAATCCATCTAAGGGATCTTGGGGACCAACCCGGAAAAGAAGTGGGGTGACCGCGAAAGAGTTCAGTTCGTTATTCCACGAGTGTACGAGCTGTGTGATTACTTTTATCATTTCTGGACAAGATCAAGCAACCCCACTGGTTTCTCATTAGGGGAATATAGCCGGAATAGAGAAGGGCAATATTAGATTATTTCTACCAGAGAGGAAGAAAAGAAGACATCCAGGTGATCTTGGGGACCAAGCTGGTGAAGAAGTGAAATATTTATCATATTTTCCTTGATGAGAGGTGAGTGATTGTTTAAATTTATAAACAACGAGGGAGTAAATTGCTGGTGGCCTCGATATGGTAGAATTGCCTGAATAAAGAGCAACGTCGGACTTTTTCCACTGAGGAGGAAATAAGGAAGCCAGCCAAGGTATCTAGCCGGCACATGAGGAGGATCGCATAGATAGATTTCCTATCCTTAGTCTGCGTTGTGGTGGCTGAATGATTGCTTTGTCATGGATAGACAAGACAGGGGAAAGTAACAACGGTGGTGGTTTCAATTAGGGGTGGAGAAGGAGTATCGAGGGAATACAGGAGCGCACTGGGGTCTGTGGCCGGATTGTTTGCCTCATCGTGCGATCTCTGGGGTAATTGCAGTTTGCGCGGGAGTGTTGTAAGGGGATCTGAGACGTTGGAGAAGAGGGAGGGTGGGTGCATGGCGTGTGAGGGGAAAGCGGAAGGGACGGGGCTTATATAAGTAGAAACGCGACCACCGCCAAGACGGCATTAACGGAGCGACAGCCGGTATGGAAGGACGTGCTCTCTTGAACCCAGCTGCTTCATCCACAACAACATCGTTACCGTCGCCTTCATTCTCCAAGGAAGAGGAGCGGGAAGCGTTCGAGGCGGACCAATCCTTCGAGGTGCAGCCGGAGGGAACTCGCGGTTTTCTGAGCCCATAGCGAACGCTTTAAAGAGACACTCCATTGTGTGCTTAGAGAATAAAAAGTGGTAGTTTCTCCGTCCTGGGTCAAAAGGGACTGTGACACAAAAGTAAAGCAGTGCTCCCATTTCTTTGCTGTTTGATGGAGCGTATTTCTGGCTCGAAGATCAGCCGAAACCAGTGTACTGTGCGCCTCATTTTAAAATAGTTTTATTCTTCGCGCCGCTGCAACCACAAAAAGGATCTCATCGAGAAGTTTTTCTCTCGCCCACCGATAGCAGTGCGTGCATCGTCTCCTTACACCTGTGAAGGAGACATTTAACCCCAGCCCAATCTTTAAAAAAAAATAGTTCGTCAGTATTTCTCCACTCAGTAGGACCAGACTCACCGATTCTTAAGCATGGAGGATGTAAAGGACAGCAAGGAGGAGATGACAGCGGAGACCGCTTCGACACCCGGCCCGTCCAAGGATTTCGACGAGATGCTTAAGCACGTCGGCGGTTTCGGCACCTACCAGAAGAGGTTGATATTCTTCGCCCTGCCCTTTAACCTCGTCCTGACGGCCGTCTACTTTGGACACAGGTGAGTTGAGTGCGCCATTTTACTGTTTTTTTTTAACGATTCCAAAAAAGAAATTTCTAGGTAGATAGAGATGAAGGACTCCCCAGTGAAGTTTCCCCAGTGATCTGATTGAAGCGAATTGCATATCCTATTTAATTTTTTTTCATAATTTACCATGCCCCTGTATTTATGGTAGCTTGGAAGGTTATTCAGCATTTACGTTCAGGATTCATATTTCTAAATTAGCGACTGCTTCTAATCGAAGACGGATATTCAACGTAGTTAATTCTTACAGCTTCCTCCACCGCAATAATTTAATCTCTCCCAGAGAAGTTTTTGAAATATTTTTTGTCTTTCCTGTTGTTAAGAATTTTTAATTTTTGCTTTCCAGTGTGTTGCATGATTTTACGTCTTTGCTTTCGTTTACACTGATTGTATTTTTAAAGCGCGAGCTTTCACCAACTCTTCTGGCGGCTTTGTCAGGCAATAACTATTTATTGAGCATTCTTAATTCTGACAGGCAAAAAGTATTTATAATTAATTAATATGAAAAACAAGCTATAATTATTTATTGTCTAACAAAGCCGACAGAAGGATCGGCGAAAGGTCGCGCTTTAAAAATACTATCAGTGTAGCCAAAAGCAAGACGGTAAAAGTTAAGAATTTTTAGTTAGTTCCTTGATTAAAGTCATAGCAACTCAAGGAGAAAGAAGCTCGAGAAAAAGTATTTTTTACAAAGCATTAAACAAAAAAACTAAGAAAAATTGAAATCAGCGAAATGGGTCGTTTTAAGGATAGCAAAGAGGGTTTTATTTGAAATCGGTCCATCTGAGAAATTATTTTCGAAAATTGCTGGTGGGGAAATAACCTTTAAGACGCATTATTCAATATTTCTGTTTTTGACGCATCCACTCCCTTTTTGTGTTCATCGGTGATAGATTGTCTAATTGGTGAATTTTCTACGCCATATCCTCGGCATAGGTACACCGAATGTGGTGAATTATACCCGCAATTTTCATAATTTGGGCTATTCCTCGTTGTTGACGAGAATTTTTGTAAAATTTCATTATGATACGGTCATGGCTTGCTTTAAATAGCCAGGAAAGAATATGCGAAATATTTCTCAATCAATGTAAATCCATAAAAAATTATTTAACACAAGGTAATATTTTTTTCAATTATAATAAACTACATAATTTTAGTCCTCCAAAAAATTAGAGAAGCTAGCTTGCAAGAATGTGGTGCCTAAACGTTAGACGATTCCGCTTGCATCTTTTAGGACCCTGGACAAAGCACTCGATACTGAATTCCTTCAGCATATTAGGCGAGATCAAAACCGCTATATAAGCGATTATCAACTTCTTTCCGTGCCTCAATTTCTAATCTCGAGTCACAGCAGCGTCAGCAGTTACCTCTCCTACTCTTTCTCCTAATGTTTACCAACACTACCCGCCATTCATAGCCACTTGACGCCGTTGATACTAAAGCTTAGCCTTGACCCTCTTCCAGGTTTTGCTTAGCCATTTGTTTTTCAAGTTTGTATTGGACTTGTGGGGCCATGAGATCGTATCGTAGTGACCACTATCTTCCACATTTAACTTTAGCATAGTAACAGGCGGCGGCTGATCAGGCGGAACAAAAATTTGAATGCATATCCTCAATCAAAAATTTGACCATAAAACATCAACTTCACATTTCGTAACTGAGCGGGATTTATTTTTTTCAAACCCTAGAAACCTTGAACTCTCCGGCAACACTTGGATCTATAAATCACGTTGTCTTTTTTTGCTGTGGGAATGCGATGTTGATAGGATCCAACTACAACAATGAGAAATAAGTATTTTGCGTCCGCTGACAGTGGGGCAAGGCTTACGTGGATTCTTCAGCTCTTGAATCAGCTTCGAGTGCTGTTCTTCCGAAATCCAGGCCGACGTGAGGAAATAAATCTTCCATTGGTACGTGTACCTCTGGGAAATTTTGTATCGGCCGTTATTGTGAGACGCTGCTTGTACACTCCAATAAGTTAATAAACAATAAGCCCGATAGCCGGGTAAAAGACATGATTGGTTATTTTAGGGAAAATGGATTGTATGGACATTTGTAGGTACTGTTAAGGATAGGCGGGTGAGACTATGTAGCTGTTATAGAACTTGATGGATCTTTGTGTCCCATCCGACTGACGGAGTGCTTCCCTTTAAGTGATCTCCACAGAGTACCCAATAAGGAATAGGGATTCCATTGAAATATATCCACCACTGCTGGGAATCGAAATCAGACCTTCGGGCTGGGAGGTCAGCACTCTAGCCAGCAGAGAAATCCGACCAGGGACATCTAGCCAGGGGTGGTTCTCTATTATGCATGAATTAGCGCAACCCACTTGCCTTGCATTTAACTTTTCTTTAGTCACCATTTGCAAGTTTTTAAAATCCGTATTCTCGCAAGGTTCGAGTGAGTTCCAGTGAGGATGGGATTAATGCCGAACTCAACATTTTCTCCGTCAAATTAGCATAATTCATCTTTATTCAATCAGATATCATCCAATACTATATCTCGGACCAAGCTACGAAGTTCTTCACCGGGATTCGAACCTGGATCTCCAAATTGGCAGTCAGGTGTGTTAGCCAGTTACACCACAAAGCCATTTGAATGCAAGGCGAATTTCTGGCTAACACTCCTGACCGGCAATTGGGAGATCCGTGTTCGAATCCCGGTCAAGTCGAATGATTTTTTCGTGGCGAATGTCACCCTCTTTGGTGTAAAAAATCTACTGTGAAACTAATCTGAACTATTTCATTTAAAAGAGTTTAAAAATAACTTGTGATAGTAAATCGGAGCATTAAAATAGCAAAATAAGGATACCCGCGTTCTTAGCGCTTACAATGAGTGATTCCCATAATTTAAGCGAAAGAAATAGCGACCAAGATGATGATGATAATGCAAGGAAATAGCTATCATTTTCATGCCTCCTATATTTGCACCCGCGATAAATTGTCCTATGGCTGACTGTTGAGGAAGTGAAATCCCACTAAGTCTTACAAGCGAGTGGAGACGCACGGAAACCGCAGGAAAAGGAAGAACTTGGGCCTTGCTGAGCTTGCGGCTTCAGAAAAGGTTGTGCAACTCACACCCATCAGACGAATGTTTACATTGGCAGGCACACACTAGACCCAAGCCGCGGCGTAAGATGCGAGCTGTATCACCAACGTCTCCAATGTCAGCGGCGTAAACATTTTCTAACGCGGTCAATGTCATGAGCTGCATTTCAGTCCCCCAAGCAGGTATTCACCGATTGAGAAAGCCATTATCCATTTAATGAGTCATGACATTAGTCACTGACTAGTTAGCATTGGCATTCAATTGAATGATGATGAGTGAATTCTAATTCTTTTAAAAGCAGCAATGCAGCGAATCATCTGTGAATAATTCATGCATTTTCTGACATTTCTATTCAATTAATACTTAGAAATCATTTCAGCTGTCCTTTACCT
This sequence comes from Pyrrhosoma nymphula, assembly GCA_963573305.1. Classification (NCBI taxonomy): domain Eukaryota; kingdom Metazoa; phylum Arthropoda; class Insecta; order Odonata; family Coenagrionidae; genus Pyrrhosoma; species Pyrrhosoma nymphula. Next base: position 53,177,213 of record OY754335.1, read on the forward strand.
TGGATGAAATGGTACTAGTTCCAAGAATGGAAGAATTGAGGAATGGATGGCAGGAGCTCAAAGCGGGGATAATTCACTCATGGGTCATTCCATATTAAGTAGTCTGATTGAAGGCAGGGTTAACAGAAACCGAACTACGTATTAGTGTTGATGGATTTCGCCGAAAATTGTTCTTTATCAGTGCAAGGTGCAAGTGCAGATATTAGCGCAGGGCTTTCATTGGGAAAATTCACCAGCAATAATACATCCGTTTTTTGCTTGTAACGTCAACAAAGTGGACAGGTTGCACATTGTTAACTGTTGTATTATTTCCCTCACACCCCGCGCGTGTAGTTACAGTAATCATCGTCGTGAGACACTGATGCAGGCTGATGGCAGATCACTCAAAGACTTCCTTGTACCGCCATGGTGCATCCGTATTAGTTAATTAAACCTCTTTTTAGGGGATTAGAAACATGCTCTTTCTAATGAGATAGGTTTGAATGCGTTTCTAAAAGATAGTTTTCACAAAAACGGGTTGAAAATACCCTATTTTCGACCTTTTTTTACAACTGGCAACTTCAGACGTGATTTTCCAGCTAACGGAGAAAGCTAGGGATTTGAAAATATGCAACCAAAAACTAACTTATGCTCAAATATTGTAGACGGAATTTCACACTGAGTAATTATTGAATTGAAATTTGAGTAATTATTGAATTTAAATTTGGAGCTAAAATTTGAATATTTTTGGAGAACTAATTTTTTCGGCCGATTTCGCTGCCATCTATCTACTCTGGTTGAAATTAGCTAATGTCACTATTAATTTTAAAAATGTAGCACAAAGAGTTGCATATGATAGCTAAGTATTATTAGTTTTGCAAGAAAATCTACGGAGATATTATACCTCAAAGTTGCCAAAATTTCACAGTTATTTTTGCACGTGGTAGTGACATGGGGTCACACAAACGGCCACATCTCCACCACCAAGTATTCCACCGGTGGACCAAAAACTTTGCACAATTTTGTTTGAGACATTTGAAAAGCAGCACACAAAACTTAATCAAAATTCGAAATGGTCGAGTGGGGCATTAAAAAAATAGACCACTTGACATGGAATGACCCCCATATAAAGGGCATTATTGGATTTATTTGATCGCTATGGTACATTTTAAATGTACGGTAATTTTTATTTTTACAGACAAATATATAAGTACTTAAATCAAGAAACTTTTAATAAAAATTATTGAAAGAGGAAATGGTTACACTTCTCCTTTCCAGCCAGTTAACGCCTTAATGGCAGGCAGTTATTTTTTGCAACCACTTATGAAGTAGTGACATTCCATTCTGTTTTTTTTACTTCAGCGAAAGTTGTATGAACTAATTAATTCATGGCTAAAAATTAAAATTCACTTGGATATTTTCCTTGTTTTCCGAGATAAATATTCGTGTAGTATGTTTTAATGACGCTTAAACACACTGTTAAAGCTATTTAAAGCCTAAGGATAGGATTTACGAAAATGCAAACGAGTATATTTTTATATAATAGTTGAGGTGTGCTGAGCGAAGGATATTCTTCAATAGTATCTGTTTTCGATATTTGTGGCAGTCCAATAGCTCAATGACTTGACATCAAGCCGCACTCGCAAACTCAAAAAATATTGCTTCGCTCATCTAAGAAACCTTATATAGGGTGAACTCGTTAGTCAAAGTAAACGAAACATTTGATTTATTCGCAATAGGAAGCCCAAGGAATGATGAATGGCGGTCTTCCTGCTTCACTCCTTGAGGACTGTTTTATTCTCGATCGGTAGTTTCAAAGCGACGAGTTGACTATGCCGAGAACTTTGCCATTTACAATCACCTCTCGGGAACTGTAAAGTGGCAAAATTTGAATCAATGAGTTTACCATAAACGATGTGCGATGAAACGACATAAAGTGCACGATGAAACTTGATTAGTAGTGTATGGTAAAAAGGCTTGTCAAAAAGATACCATCCTCACCTACCCTGTGAAACAAACTATTGATTATACATATGACAAATGACTGCAAATCTGGTACCTCATTGCTCGCAGGAAATAAAAAGATCTGGGATATAGGAAAAAAATTAGGGGTTATCATAAGTCTACTCCCTTATCCTATGTTAATGATCTAATCAAATCATAATCATCAGCAGCTGTTGATTAAAAGATTGATTAGCTACACCTCTATACCATAATTATTTAAGCTAACCGTTTTGTTCCTTCACAAGTCTTCATTTTAACTCTCTCATGGTTTGCCTGATGCACTCCATCCTTGGCCATCCTCGGTAATTCTTTTATTCATTGCTCCTTCCAATATTGTTTTCAATAATCTGTGGTGACTCAGAATGTGTCTAATAAGTTAGTCTCTTATACTACTTTGCAAACTTTTCATAAAATATCTCTTCTCCCCAAGAATATTCTGTAATTCTGTTATCTGTAGTGTTGCCGCGAGACGAGACGAGACGAGACTTGAGCCAGTCTCGTCTCAGTCTCGTTTTCTGAACTCTGGTATCGTCTCGAGTCTCGTCTCGTGAACCCCAGTCTCGTCTCGGTCTCGAGTCTCGGACGAGACTCTCGTCTCGTCTCGTTTCCCCCAAAATAAATTTAGCACCATAAAAATCCGTTTCCTTTGCGTACTTAATCGCTGAATCGGTACACTCGAAATAGGAAAGCCATTAATATAAATTTTAAATATATATTGATCTGCACACCAATTGCATCAAACTGCTAATAAAATCATTGATTTTATTGATACTCAATGAATAAACTAGTAACATAAAACAAAAAATTTCTAAAAAGAGAATGTAGACACAAATTTACTGCAGAGAAATCCACAGAAGGTTTAAAAAAATAATCGCAAAAATAATGTGAGTGGTATAAGAGATAATTTTCGCTTTAATAAAGTAGTTTAAATAATTTTCAGATTTAAAAAAGTTTAATTAACATCAGTTTTGCTATTTGACTGGCCAAATTGCACGTCGCCCACGAGTTCACACAGAGTAAACTCCTTGCTGATTCGTGACCCAAGCGGTTTCTATGCTTCCTTATTGTTAAGGCTGCTCTTGAGAACAACCTTTCCGCTGGAACAGATGTAGCGGGAATACGGAGGAAGTCTCTCGCCATTTTTGATAGCACTGGAAAAGTTGCCTCATTTGCCTTCCACCATGTCAATATGTTTACATCACTAGGGGATCTCGGCAGTTGAAGATAGTCTTCAAGTTCTTTCCTCCATTTTTCATGCTGGGAGGGATAGACTAGGAGCAAATATATGAAAACCATTAGGTCTTAACAGAAAAAGGGTTAAATTTCTATTTAAAAGTAAAAATATTTAAATAAAAGTTCTGAAGTTCAGAAGAAAAGACTGATTGAACTTCTCTCTTAGGTCAAAATAGTTAAGGTAAGTGAAATTAGTCGAAAAGGAGAAAATAACTGCCAGTACTGGGTCTTGTCTGCTTATAGAGAGAATATACATCTAGAAGGTCTCCCTCGTCACTTTCTACCAAAACAGACCTCTCAAGATTCTCTAGATCCATTGACTGAGCGGACTGTATTTTAGTGGGATACCTTTCGTAATAGACTTTGAACATTTCCTCAAATTTCAATAGGGACGTTTCCTGCATCTCTTTTCCCCATGGCGTCATGGAGAAAGTTTCACATTTATGACGTGGATCTAATATTAATTTCGCGCAATAAATTCAGTTTGTCAGGCGGTTGTGCTTTAGCATCTTGTTCCGAGTAGCTTGATAGACAAGCAACAGTTTTTCATCACCTTCATTCCTTCCAGGCTTGTTGTCCAGTATTTCCATCATTTTTTCTAGCTTATCCAACAGAAAGTTTAATGGAACGGTAACGAGTGGAAGGGTGACGTAATTTTTTCCTCCTAATTTATTCGTCAGAACTTTTAAGTTTTTTAAAACCTTGTGAACTTTTTCAAGCAGTGTCCATTCTGATCCAGTAATTTTGAGGCGCTTTAGGTCACTTATATTATAGCATAGGATTGAAATGCCTCTCTTCACATTAAGTGCTGTTCCAATTATATATGCTGTTGAATTCCACCTAGTTGGGACGTCTATTACAAGGTTCAGTGATGGTTCCCCTGCAGCTTCGCAAGGGCGCCGGAATTTATTTCGTCACTGTTCACTTTTTTTTAATTAGAGATCTTATTTTGGCAATTGAAGTTTTATTTTCTTCTTCAAAATCAAAATCTTCATCGTCACTGTCAATTAATAAAGCTGGTCTTCTGAAACCCCGTCCTCCAGAGACAACGTTCTTAATAGATCCTGTACTGCAAGGTTTAGTGCATGGGCTATACATCTAAAATGCTGATAAGTGCTATCAAAACTTAGCGCTTTAGTCATTTAAGCTAAAGAACTCGGCCGCAAATCGAGGGATCCGGGTTCGAATCCCGGTCAGGGCGAATGATTTTTCCTCTCAGGAATTTCGCACAAGTCTGCAAATAGATAGGTTTCTGGCCCCTTTTAGAATGGACTGCATGCTGCTGAAATAAGATTACCTGCCGCTAACAGGTGTTTTTGGATAAAATATGATGAATGGAGTTAGAATGAGTGGTTGATGAATAAATGCCAGTCAGATGATCCAGTGATGGACTTTTTGATTAAATGGATTTTTGGTTAGCAAAATAAAGGCAAATGAAAGAAATTAAAGTCAAAGGGAAGCCAATTGTAGTTATCCTTCTTTATTGTAACATCCTCAACACAATTTAGCGACATTATGCTAAATATCCTCACTAACCTCGGAAGTTATATCATGCAGGAAGAGGTACATAGTTATTTCAATTATCATTCGTCTTTCTACCGAGGTGATGTGCTCTGCGCAATTCGAAATGGCGCCATCATTTTCTCCTAGGATGCAAACTATTAGCAGGATTGCAAGTGCCGCTGGGCGATACTTTACACATATGCGAGTATAATCCAAGATATTTTTGTCGTAGAAGTAAGCACTAAAAATTACCACTTTAGAAAATAGTCCAATTTTTGCTGGATAAATTTTCCAAGGTTATTATCGCAGGAAACAAGGAAAAGTAGTCAGCCATTAACACTCCCTTACTTGGCTCCAGAAGTCACGCTCATGCATTCAGAAATTGATTTTTCGGCAAAAATTCTTTTTTATAGTTAGATAATTGATCGAAAAGTTATTATTGAATTTTATTTAAAATATAATACTTAAGAGAAACGTAAAATTTACTTCGTCTTAACAGAAGGACATAGCTTTAGGGATAAAGCTATACCAAATACCAATTAAGGACATGTAACTGTATTTCGAGACTTTCGAGAGTCTCGTGGAAGTGGTATCGTCTCGTCTCGTCAAAAAGTGGTCTCGTCTCGAGTCTCGTCTCGAATTCTACCCAACGGTCTCGTCTCGAGTCTCGTCTCGTTTTCGAGACGAGACTCGAGACGAGACGAGAAAGTCTCGAGTCTCGCGGCAACACTAGTTATCTGGCGTAGTTCCGAATCGGCAAAATGTTTCCGATAGCGTCAGAAAATAGATCAGATTCGAATTTACTTTTTAAAACTATTCTACATGGTACAGGTGACGCATTACTTGGTGGCATTCGCCTGAACACTACTTATCGTCTGGGAGAGGAAAGCTAAGGAGGGTACAATGGGCCTCCAGTGGTTCCCGCGGGAGACCTTCAGTTCCTCTGTCACTTCACCCCGCTGGCGTCTGCCACTAAGTTTTGCACAGGCTATAACCCAAGGTCCAATAAGTTCTTCCATACTGAGTGAATGACCACCCACGGCAGAGGATATATTACTATGAGTTTTTCAATCTTAGCATTTCAAGTTTCTCCTTGGGCCACACTCTTATTTCCCTTGAAGGAGCAATTTCCTCTTTCTTCCTAAATTTACCTAAGATTCTGCCTGAATGGTAAAACTCTACGCCACTATCAGTTTTAAATGTTATGATGTGGGGGAGATGTTCCAATTTCAACTCCAAGAACCTTCGTAAAGCATTTATAGCATCACATCTGAATGCGTCCCCTACTCTCTGGTTTTCCCTCGTCTTGGCCATTCGCTTTCAACCCGCATGATCAAATAAAAAACCTCGGACAACGAAGATATAAACATCACAGTCGTCCAGCCGCTCCTCGAGACAGTTATGATGTTGATAAATATATATTCCGGGCATATAAGTTTGGTGAGGAGCTTTGAACCGAATCAATACTGAAGTTTATGATTCCAATTGCGTGACGCCTTAACGGCAGTTGGTTTAAAGAAGACTCCATTGTAACTGCCTGAATAAAAACAATTGAAATATCCCACACTTTCAGACATGTCGTTTAGAATACAATGGCATAGCATGCCTTAGCTACGGACAGATTTGTCTCTCATTAAACATATAGTCTACATATAAAATAAATGTGGCTACATATGCATAAAAATACATAGATAAGTCGACGACACCAGTTTTTAACATACTTTTCCCTGACCAAGAAACCAACTGCAGTGCCAACTGTATTAAACTAGTGGATTTGACTTCAGTTTCTGCATTTATTAGCCAATAACTCGAAATCTAATATGGGCTGTGCCTTCATATTTATCGCCATCCAAATCTTGGAAATATTCGCTACTTATAATTCTGTTTCTCCTAAAAATATCACTTGCATGAGGAAGAAAGTTTATTATTTTTCCTTGTGATTCACCTTGCCTTTAATTATACCATTTCATTGAATTAACGCACCCAAAGTTAAACTTCTTCCAAAAGATTGCGCGTAAAGATAGGATTTTGTTTATATTGTCTGATAGAAAGCATGATTAATCAGGCAGAATGTGAAAAAAATTATTTTAAATCATTTCATCGTAGAACCTCGTAGTAGAAACCCACAAAAACCTTTAATTATACCATTTTATTGAATTAATGCACCCTAAGTTAAACTTCTTCCAAAAGATTGCGCGGAAAGATAGGATTTTGTTTATATTGTCTGACAGAAAGCATGATTAAGCAGGCAGAATGTGAAAACAATTATTTTAAATCATTTCATCGTAGAACCTCGCAGTAGAAACCCACAAAAACCCCGCCTTTTTAGCCTACAACTCACTTCCTGCCGTGTCAATGGTGTAATGTGGTCACTGCCAATGAGTTGCAGGATGTTATCATCTCGGGGAAATTCAACAAGACATGCGACATTCAGTCACTTTGATCTTTTTTGTGCTTGTTGGGTCACAAATCAAATGGAAGTTAAAGCCGCGTTTTGCCATTAAAAAAAACAGGTGAAACCACGATAGCATGTCACTCCTCCTTGAGAATTTAGCGGACACTGGGAGAAACGAGGAAAAAAATAAGATAAGAGCCTGCGGGTTTGAAGGAATTTAAAAAAATCTGCTAGGATCGTTATTAGTCGTAACTGCTTCCAAAGCAAACCGGTCCTCTCAGAGCTGGGTTTTTGGCTTTCTCTGGCGGCACTCTTCAGTCATTGCGAGAGCTGAAAATCATGCCAATCTCTTGACACGATGCTGGAGTTTCAGTTGAATTTGAACTGGGTTGAATAGCTACGGTTAAACGGAACGGCTGGTTTAACAGCAAGACTGGGTTAAAATCTTATGTCTTAAGTGATTCAGTGAAGTTGTTGACTTCTCGCGAAAATTACTGCGAAGACACACAGATAAGTTACCAAGGAAAAAAATCCACCTGGACATGGAATTTTCCCGGTCCAAGTTTTTTTCTGTTGGAAATTTCCGTATTTTTCGGCGGAAGTCTACAACTTCGTTTACGTAGCCTATCACGGTAAAGTGATGAAACAGGATTTATCTCCACGGGTAGTAGCTTATTTGAAGCCTTCTCCTGATAGGTAGTTCAGTCGTAACAGTTCAGTTTTCAGTTCCCTTCAATCTAACAAAAATTTCGATAGGCAATAGAAATCTTGGGTAGCGTTATGTCCCGCGCATTCACTCGACAGTTCAAAAGGCCCTAGAGTAGTTTCCGAGTCCAGTTGATTTTGATTGCAAAAAATCAATTTCTGAAGTTGAAAAAAATTACCATACATTCTCGCTGAGTATCTGCATTCACCCGACAGTCCAAAGGAGTGTATTCTGCATTTGAAGGAAATGGACTTCAGTGAAATTCCCTTCATACCTTTTAAAGGAAAATAGCTTGAACAAAAGGAATAAATGGATCTCTTAACTCTTTATATTTCGATCAAAGAGCAATTTGCATAACGCACTAACTCAATTAACAGTCACGAGGTACACACTATTTTTATTAGCTATGAGAAAGGACGAGTAAAAAAGAATCAGAGGAGTGGATGAATGAAAGTGGAAATTTATTTTGGAGGATTAGTGTTTCTTTCCGAAATGGCTTAGTCGTGCAAGGAAAAAAAACCTTGTAACTGCTTGTTCAATTCTACTTCTCTAACGCTGTCCCTTTTTCCCAGGCAACAGATTTCGTGAGGGGCCAGAATTATATCCTCCATGCCCTGAATTGTTCTAGAAACCTTAGTCTAGAGAGTGACCTCCCAGCCTTGAGCACTCTCCATTCCATTCCCTTTTTTGAGCCGTAAGTAAATATTCTTAATCTTCCAGGAGCTAAAAAAACACAAACGTTTTCTTTTTACTTAATTCAGCTCCTGAATTACATATTCCTGAGCTGGGTACTAATTGCTTGCGGCAAACTATAGACGAGGCAAAAGTGGAGCGTAGTAACATTCCTTCGTTATGATAGAATGATTAAACATTTGTAATGCTCCACACTGTTTTTATTAATGTTACAAGCCTGACCAGTTTCAATGTTCACACATCATCATCGGAGGCTAAAATTACGAAGTGATATTAGTTATATCACTAATATCTCCCCCCCCCCCAATCCCAGCCTCCTCCTCCTTACTTCCTTCCCCGGGAACCCAGTATATATTCCAGCCACCACCTCTGTACTTCGTAATTTTAGCCTCTGATGATGATGTGTGAACATTGAAACCGGTCAGGCTTGTACCATTAATAAAAACAGTGTGGAACATTACAAAGTTTTAATTAATCTATCATGTCGAAATTCCACCAAGTAAACGCTTAAACCATCTTGTATATTCCTTCGTTACTTTCTCGGCCGAGAAAACGAATCAATTGGAGTCACACCGCCGCACGCCAGGACCACAAACATTAAATGCAATGGAAATTTTTAATCAATTAACCAAACTCCAATATTTTTACTTGACTGCATTTTCAGATTCGTTCAAAAGATGCTGAATTGGCTTTGCTGCGCTTGGAGCATATTTGCCTCAACGTTTCTCTCACCTTGCAGCGAACGCCTTCGGGAGTGTTGCTGCGAGTTTCGCAGTCATATGTACGCATGTTTCGGCCGTCGAGTATTGCGACCGTTTGAGACCTTTCACGACTGTTGGGGATGGTTTTGTCTACATTCATTCATAGGTATACGCAATACTCGACGGCCAAAACATGCGTACATAAGACAGTGGATAAGCGGGTCCTCCGCGCAGGGCACCACCCCTCCCTTCGGCATGCGAGCTTCCGCTCATGGCCGAGGGTATGGAAGGGCTGCAGGGATAGGAAGGAAAGAAGGAAGGGTGAGAAGGGTAGGGGAAGGGGAGCTTTCGACCCCAGAGCCATGAATAGGCCAAGGGGCAAAACCGAAACGCGAAACAACTATTGATTTCTAGCGTTGGCTTCGATGAATTCTATGAAAGAGAATACATCAGAGTGGCAACCCGTCGTCCAGCCTGGTCCGCTAGATTGCGTACATAAGACAGCGAAACTCGTAGCAACACTTTTTTCGCTCCTGAAGACGCTCGCTGCAACGCAAGAGAAGCGTTGAGCCGAATTTTCTCTCAGCGCAGCAACACTTGGCAGCAACATCAGCATCAAAGAATATACCTGCAGCGAAAGCCTACACTCAAAACTCGTTCAAAAGTTTTGGATATTGCTTTCATTTCGTGGTATTTTTGGTAGACTTTTATTTTTAGACTGTTCCTGTTCGCACCAAGATGTTTTTTTTCAGATTGGTGCATTGTTGAAAACTTTTTCTACGATAGAGTTCATGCTTGTAACAATTTTTTCTCAAAAAAAAATTCCTTGCTTCTATTAACCATGAAAAAATCACTCCCCAATCCCTTTTCTGTCTAAATAAATATCCAGATGGAAGTATACGTCAAGTTTTCCAAAATACGTCAAGTTTTCCCCCGAAAAATCAACCAAAAAGAGCGTCGACCGAAGTACCCTAAAATCAAGGCGTTTATTGACAATATCCAGACGTGTTCCGTGGCTTGAATCTCCGGCTTTTGCGGCTTCAAGGGATGAGAGTGCCAGATAGCTAACTTCCCGATGGTGCCATTTACGCCACACAAAGTTTCCTCAAATAGTGCGTGCGCATATCTGAGAGAAGCATCTTCGTTCGGAGTTTGTTCCTGAGTCAACCCTGAGAATATTTTCTCTAATCTTACGTGTTCTGAAGATACACTTTCGTGAAACCTTCACCGAAACTACCAGTAGAGAACCATATGCATCTTAATTAACCTTTGATGGCCATACCTTTTGGCTCACGAGTCACTGTACGGATTCCTAAATAATTTTCGTTGTAGGATTTTCGCCTCGATAAATTTCAGGAGTTATTTGTATATGTGATGATAAAACATGAATTCTTCGAAGTTTCGGACTGACAATGAGTTCTCTCGGATTGATTTATATGCACCAACATTATGTCCCACACAACACGCGGCAAATGCAAGCATCTGGGAGGCGATGGCCATGAAAATAGGGCATGAGAATTTTTGTTAATGGAGAAGGACTTTCATTTGTTAAAGTTTTGCCTTTTTCTGCAATGCGGTAGCAATACTCAACAAATTTCGAGTGTATTTAGAGCTCAGCTTTTGCCGTAACTCAGAGAATAAGGCCGGTACATCCCGAAATTGACTTTTTTTCTGACTTAAGATGGATTACGGTATGATATCAACATTTTATAGCCATATGATGAGAGTAAAATATTCAATGAGACATTTTCAAACTAACCACCGTACATGCACACAAATATGAAGCGTTACACAATAACCTCTAACCAGAGCTCAACTTGATTTAATTAGAAAAAATGTACCACTTCGAGGTAAAATCAGTAGTAATGCGGTGTATCCACAAAGCTTGTTGCTAATGCGTTAATAATATTCAAATGATAATTGAAGATTTTCATTGAAGCAGAAGTACAAAAATCTAGATGTGTTTCGAAGTTACGCTCATATTGCAGTTCGCTGAGTATTGTGGTGGCGTTATTTCACATTACTTAAGCCCCATCTCAAGTATTTGAATGCGGTTTTGAACAGTACATTTCTATAAAACAAAGGTTAAAAAAAATGGAAATAAAAGCTCTAGGATTTGTTGCAAATTTTTCTGGATGGACGGAAAGCGTCAGGATAAGGTGGGAGCTGCGCGTCCAATGGTGGTTGCATGCGAGACTCAACTTGCAGGAAAGATGCAGGTTGCAAAGAAGCCACCGAGAGGATAGTTTAAATTCCACATGTCACAAACAAAGACAACAGGAGGTATAGATAAGAGAGATCTATTGATTAGCAAAGCCATAAAAATTATCCTTTTTACTATCAGCTATTCCCGAACCCAATAATTCTAGACAATAAGCACGAGTTATTGGATAAATTATGAAAGACTAAAGACCAAGCAATACGGAACTCAAAACTCCTAGTCAATGCTTTCCAAACTGGGTGTGGCGACACCCGAGGGTTTCTCACGAGTTTTTCCTTAAACTTATCGGATATTTCCCTTGGCTAGTCTCCAGATCAAATAATCAAAAGACATTCTACGTAATTAACTTATTCCTTCCAATTTATTTTCAAGGAAAAAGTTAAACACTGAGCTAACCGTAGGTTGAATTGAATGAATTTTATTGAATTGTTGAAATGTTGAATTGAATGAAATTCTGTATTCCGAATTCCGGTCCCCTTTTCCGCGCATATTCTTTAATAGCTTACCATGTTTTTGTTTGTAACTTGATATCACTATCCGCTTTCCTATCACATTCCTCATCTTATTAATAAATAAATCAGTGAGAAAATTTAGAGCCTCAGGCGTACCTTAATCTTGCGACTAGCCATTGGTATTCATAGATATATGCTCCAATTTTGGTATTTAATTTGTTTCATTTTCTCTTGACAGTTTCTTGGCGTTGACGCCGGAGCACTGGTGTAATGTCCCCGAGCTGATGGACATGAGTGTCGAGGACAGGAAGAACATCTCCATACCGCTGGAGTTAAGAGACGGCAGCTATCAATACAGCCGGTGCAGAATGTACGACCTCAACTTTACGGAGGTGATTATAACACTAATCGCATAACTGTTTCGAACATAGGTATTCATAATTCAGGTAACGGCCGGCCACGAAACCGGTCCCTGCTAGATCAACGAAGTCGAGCATCGTTGGGCTCGACTCGAATTCGAAGGGATCATCCTCTGATTCGTCCCGAGTGCTGTTGACCCTTTCTACATGTGACAGGCAGTCAAGTGCGATATATCCTTAGCAGTCGGAGGATAAATAAAATTATGAAAAGAATAATATTTATCATTCCCGGATAATTTTATACATTCTGTTGAAGGAATGATAACAGTATAAAATAACATCTAAAAAATAATGAATAATTCCCGATGTATTTCAGATTCTGATCAGCTGACAGTGTGTGGAATTGAAATAATTGTTGTAACATATAGCATATGATGCATTGGCATCCAGTTCCGAGCGGCGGTTAAAGTTTCGAGCCTCACCAAGCACATTAGGAAATTTGTTAATTAACTAATCGTTAATTAAATGTTATAACATGTAGCTAACATTGCATTGTCATCCACTTCTGAGCTATGGTTAAAATTACAAGCCTCTACTAGCACATCAGAAAATATGTTAATTAATTAATTATTAATTAATTAATCAATTAATTGTTATAATAGATATTTAATATTGTATTGTCATCTACTTACGAGCTATGATTAAAATTTCAAGTCTCTAGCTGATCGGGAAGTTAGTTTAAACTCAGTTGCAATATTCTACCCGGACAGACAGACAGACATGACGGAAACCGAACTAATAAAAACGTGGTAAAACACAAGCGCTCATTGTAACATAGACAAATGATCTGGGAGTGCATTCTTTAAGGAAATTTGATTGAGAGAGTTGATCCAGGAAATAAAAACCTACAGACGGGCTAAATTGAGAATATTATAAATATTTCACTCGTCCCTTTATTTTTTGCGAATTTCACGCTGCGTTCGCTCCAAGGTAAGAGAGACGTCAGGTTTTTTTTTTTCAAGTTTTAGAATTTCCAGAACACCCACCTCCTCCGTTTTCTTACACACACTTTAAGGGCGTGGGATATCTTGGGAAATATTGGCATTGAGCCTCTTCTGGAGCTCTTAAAGGAGAACCTTGTGACGCCATAAAGCGGCATTGCTTTCCTCAAAATTAAAATGGGTATAGACGCTGCAACGACTCGGTTGCATTTGCTTTATAAATAACCTTCCGCATAAATCATGGGCGAAGACAAGACATTGTTTAAGGCCGAGGATATTTCAAAAACGCTTTTCCCAAAGGGTTGCGAAACCAAAAAATATTTATTTTCTCAGGAAATTCATACTCATCCGAAAATAAGATTCAAAATCATTAGTTTGGATTGAGCCGGTTTCGTAATTGATACCATCTGGAAGAATATTTATATAAGAAAGATGATTAAGGCAAGAAAAAACAAAGTAACAGCCAGGCCAACAATTATGCAAAAACATGCATTTCTTCAGGATAGTCCCTCATTCGAAAATAAGATTTAAATGATAAGGTTGGATTAAGCGGGCTGACACACTGATACCATCTGGAAGAATAAGTATATAAGAAAGTAGATTAAGGTAAGAATATACAAAGCAACAGGCCAATACTGACAAATATGGCTGAGACACGACCGGAGGCAAACAAAATCAGGATGCGTCTACAAGCCACAGTAATGAAAATCTTTAGAAAGTCTCAGGAAAAATCTTAATGGTTATAATGAAAAGTCAAAAAATCAGAGAGGACTGCCACGTAGAGAATATAATCGAATTGGTACACGGGCGGAAACAGATATTTAATGGTAGCATAGATAGAATAGAAGACGTAGAAATAGTTAAAATTGGCAGAGATAAGTTTCCAAGTCGAATAAGAAGTGAGGGCATACCAAGGAAAAGATGGGGGACAACCTGAGGATGTACTGAAGGAAACAGGAGCAAGCCTAGGAAGAACGTTAGTAGACGTAGGAAATCGCTTTAAGTGGAACCGGTTTTTAAAAAAGCAGGTCCATTATCTCAGATTTGGGTAGTTTTGAGTTTTCTCTGGCGGCTCTCTACAGCAAATGCGAGAGATAAAAATCATGCCCACCTGACAACATTATGCTGAATTTTCAGTTGAATCTTAACCAGGTTAAGTGGACATCGTACGACTGAAGTGATTTAACGCGAAGTTATTGACTTATGGTGAAAATTACGGCAGTGAAATACGTTAAATTTACCGCAGGAGAGCATGGAAATTCCCCGGTCCAAGTCTTTTATCCTAGCTGCAATTTCGACGTTATTCAGCGCCGTTATTCAGCTATTCAGCGACGTTTTCGGCAGGAGTGAATAACTTCATTTACTCAGTCTATCTCGGCATAGTGATTGAACAAGATACATCCCCATGAGTAGTGTCTTCTTTGAGGTTTTATTTTCCCTTACATTTCTATTCTTGTTACACAGTACGGGGTGTAACATCTCCAGTCCCCTTCAGTCCATCGAAAATTCCCATGGGAGTCAGGAAGCCTTGGTGTATCTGGGTAGCACAATGGCACGACAAGCCAAAGGTCCGTGATTCCTGTTCCAATCCGGACGGATTTTTTCTTAAAGGCAATTTCCAAATACGAAAAAAGACCAAATATGATGGTGACATACACCAAGACGGTGAAATTCACCATGAAAAACATCATTTGACTTATGTTTTCTTAGGTGTCTGACCGGCAATTGGGAGATCCGGGTTCGAATCCCGGTCAAGTCAAATTATTTTTCAAGGCGAATTTCACCGTCTTGGTGAATAACTTCGCACCCGTGCGCGTTACTGCGTACCACATCACTTTGTGGATGGTGGATCACAGGTGGATGATGGTCGAGTATCATGTGACTGTTGCATTGGAAGAAAATTGACTTTGATCAAATTCCCATCCTACTGTTCAATCAAAAATAGTTAGTAATTTTTTTTTCTTACGGAGACATTTGTCAATTAATTAATTAATTACTTCATTTCTCTCTCGCTAACGTTTCGTATTCATATTTATGCTTCGTCAGGGCTACATTGATTAATTAATGGATCTATATCTTCAGAAGAAAAAAATAATTATATAAAAATAATAAGTCGTGAAAAGGAATAATATTGAAAAATGGTTTGATGAAAAGAAATAGAGGCGCCTCTTTATCATTCATCAATTTATCAAAGAACCAATCACAGAACGCCCTAATTCAGTTAACATCCACGAGAGATCAGGAACTTTTTTACATTGGTTGGGGAAACAAAAAAACATTCATTCCGTTAAGGCAACCCCTCATCCGAAAACTAGATTTAAAATAATCAATTTGGAAATCGCATAAAATGGAAATATGCAGTCATAGGAACTAAATTACCTGCATCTGGTTAGTTACCTGGCTATTTGGGTAGGCAACAGACAGCTGGGATCATTTGCGCCAATGGGGACGGGGGGGTATGTTTGGTATGGATGGAGGATAACTCGGCGTCCGCGTTAGCCTACTCATTAACGAAAGGCGCCAAGCGGCCTCACAGTTCAGCCTCTCAACTGGCGGTCGCAGTACTGCACTGGAAGTTCTCTCAACATAGCATTCAAGTACGGATCCAAATTCCACTGGAAAATCTACACCACCACCGCGATTCGAAGTTGTACACATAGTCAGATGTTCCTGCCAAAACCCAAACCTTGAATTTCCAGGAGTGAGGTTTACACTAGATGTACTAGAAGGTTATTTAAAAAGTTAATAATTATATAATTGTGAATAACTTCATATCATACTTTTATTAACCATAGAATAAAAAAATTCTTTAATGAAAACATTTTTCTTACCTAATAACAATGTTGATCAATTTTAACAAAACAAATTCCTTGTTACGGTGCAAGCCACTGTGCGAATGTGTTAGCGATGAAGTGTAGGCTGCTGGTTCAATCCCATTTACGGGAACGCCTACAATCCTGTGGCAACAAAATAAAGCGCAATCTGCTCAGGTAGGCTTAAAGTGCACTATGAAGTCAAAATTATTTTCAGAGGAAAGTTTCTCATGGTGATAAATAGCAACTAATTGTGGTATATTTTAAAGCCTTGTATGAGGCTTCGATGTACGAGAGGGTTAAAAAAATTTCTCCTCGCATTATAGCCATCGTAAAAATATTTTTTTACCTGGAATTCCACAAAAAAGTTGGGACATGTTTTTCATTACAACAAGCTAGTTCTTAAAGTTACTCAAAAACCTTCGTCAGTGTGATGATTCCCGTAATAAATCACATATTCTCACATGACGCTAAGATTTTAATCGGTGTGGATTTATTGCTGTCGGAATGCTACGCAAGAATAAACTGCAAGACTCACAATTAACTGGTAAAATTTAGAATCCTAAAATTAGGAAATATCTTACCTCTGGTATCTCTTACGTCTCTATGCGCATAATACTCGTAGCTCGAAATCGAGACTTGAAATAACCGAAATAATTCATATTAACTAATGCTAAAAACTCTACAAATTTTGACTCATATGCAACTGACGCTAAAAAAAAAAAATTTGCAATTCATATGTTCAAAGAGTAATAGGTAAAATTTTCGCGGGGTAAAATTTTCATGCATATCAATCGAATGTTGCTACCTACATCAATTCATTTTATCCTTTGATCAATCCAACATCTCTTTAATCCATCCCGAGCAAAACTTTTTTCAGTATCCTGCGGTAAGAAAATTATGAAAGTTATTGATCGGTGCAGTTCAACAACGAACGCTTATTAACATCTCTATTATTCACATAAGGCATCTTGTTTCCCTAACACTATCGATCACTTCTAAGGCAGAATTTGTGGGAGTATATTTTGGTTTGTTTTACGAGATCGGGCTCCACATTTACTACGAAGCCAAAGGAGGGAAATGATGTTTGTACATGAAGTTTGTGCTAGTACAAGCATCTCAAGTTTGTCCACGTTACGAACGCGAAAAAGAAAAACACACGGAAGCCGTAATGAAAGATAACAGCCATATAGGATTGACAAAATGAGATGTGTGCGAGCGTTTCCTCTGGAGGCTGAGCCACGATTTTTTAAGCCCCAGCGGAATCAAAATAGTAACTGATAAATGCATCAATAACCGGCTTGTCAGAAACAGAAATTTAAACAAGAGAATATTTCTTAATACCATCTAAGAAGGCCTTGAGTCTTTTTTAATCCACAAGATTAATGATGAATCAATCGCAATTTTCCACTGTTATACATTCTCATTTGCAACTGCTTACTTTGCAGCATTGTCAAGAGCTTGCAAATTGAATAGTTTGCAATGCAAAGCAACGAACTATTCGGAAATAAATCTGTTAAAAGGAGGAAAATTGAAAATAATTCCCTGTCATGAATCAGATCAGTTCCACCAACTTAATTCTCAATCCAAGCCACAAATTAAAAGCTTAATCCTCACGATTACTAGATGTGATGATATATTTTATGATGCTAATTTCACCAAGCAGAACGGGAGAGAAATAAGGAGAGATGGAAGAGAAGTGATGGTTAGTTTTGAGAATTTTACAAACTTGGCCAGCTGAGGAAGAAGGGACTATTATAACTAGATGTTGCCAAGGAGTGACTAAGCAATAGCGCGGCGAAGGTGAATGGATTATATACGAGAAATAAAGGATTTTTTATCTAAGGGCAAACAGAGGTGAAATAAAGTGATAGTATAGCTGAGGTGTTTCTTAGTAATTACAGAATTGCACCTATGCTCAAAGAAGCGAATGAAGGGGAAATGTTAGTTGGATGAGGTATGGGGAGTAAGAAATAATTTCAAAAAGTAGAGTACGAGAAGAGAATGCTCGTTTTATTATTGAAACCAGTCAGTTACACTTGGGTTTTAAGTGCTACTACTGCGAGGGTCATATCGCACCAACTAGCCCGAAGGCAAACGTAACATAAGTACATTTCTGAGGAGGGATTTGATCTCGCGACCTCGGGTTGCCAGGTTGGTGCGTTACCAACCTGGCCACCGCGGTGAGGAATAATGTGCCATATCCCTGCATTATCCGAAAATATTTCATTCAGAACTAAAAAAAGAAGTCCATCCATGCGATGCATGTCCTCGCCCGAGTAAATATGTGGAAACAACTATGAGCGAATTCGCAGAATCAAACAACTGTTTTAAGATCATGTTATCGTGCAATCTCGCAAGTAGACATGTTAACACGTTTCAATTTTGATGGAGCATTTATTCACACATCTACTTGCACAGGTAGGTATAAGTCTGGTTCATAATTTTAAAATATTAATGAAATGACATGCTATATATACATAAATGATCTCCTCATTGAAAATGAAATAAAAACGAAAAGGAGATTTCGAAAGGTGAAAGATTATGTCCAGGCCATAAAAACGAAAGTTACCCCAATCACTTTGTGAAACTCACATAGATCACTCGATAAATTACCATAGTATTTTCCAAGCTCGTTTATTCCCAACCAAAGATTGAGAAAATAAAAAGCAATAGTTTATTAATTGACGTACGTTCGATTTAAACGTCCCAAGTATGGCTTTCTTCTAAATCATATGGAAAAGAAAGATTATAATTAGCATTTGAGTCAGCTTGATTTAGATGAATGTCGGATAATGCTCAAGCAAACCGTTATCCTCCGACATGAACACCTTCTATTCAAATGTAGAACCGTACTTATTGTTAGCATCAACCGCAGTCTCATTGTCAGTAGAGCCATGAGGCAATCTCACTCAACTGGGAGCAAAATAAAATTTGAATGGCAGCCTCCACATCTCAGACATTGACGGAAGAACAGCATACGGCTCAAGAACTACGGTGCAACGGTGTAGGTACCCGAGTTGCCTCATTGTTAAGGGAAGTGGAATGAATTATATAGCTCGAAGATCATTGCTCACCCGAAGGTGAACTAACCATTATAAGTCAAGAATATCGTGCAATCCACCACAAATAGCAATAGAACTTTGCATCACGAAAGCATATTTGTAGAATTAAACTTAATATTGACCGAGTATATGCTTTTTAACTAATGATTAATCGAATCAAAAGGTGTTAGCAACCGACTCATCCACCGTTTAATTTCTTCACTTCTTCTCAAAATATTTATGTCACTACAATTTTTTTATTAGTGACAGCGTATGCAATTTCGCTTGTAAATATATTTCACTTAAAAAGTACTTCCAAAAATGTTCAGCTTGGTGGCTTAATGAAAGTGCGTTAATTTCTATATTTTCCATAGTGTATTCAATAAAAGCTTTCATTATGACAATAACTTCGTCAGCTCATCATTAATCATTAGCCTTAGTCGTAGCTAATTTTTTCTGAAGACATTACCTCATGCTTAGTAGAGCCTTCAAGATGACTTCTGGAGTAAGAAAAAGGGATACACTTTCAGCTACGTTATTCAACTTGGTTTTACACAAAGTAATGAAAGAATTTAAACTGGGGGAGCTATTGTTCACAAATACAAGGATTTGCATATGCAGATGATATAGCTCTGATAGCGCGAAATGTGAAATACCTTAAGTAAATGTTAACGCACCATGGAAGAAATTGGAAAAAGAATGTCAATGCCAATGAAGAAAAGACCAAATATATGAAAATGTCATCTCTACAGAGCAGACGTGCGCTACAAAACATAATTATAGGGAACTATGAGTTTGAGGGTGCCAAAAAGTTCACTTATTTAGGAGTCAGTTTAAATAATGAAAATAAGATTTCTAATGAGATCGACCAAAGGGTGACGACCGGTAGTAAGGTATATTTTGCAATATACCTCTCTTTAAATCAAGAAAAATAAAATTGAAAATATATAAGAACCTCATATGACCTGTTGTAACACTCGGAGCAGAAACGTGGGTCTTATCCAAGAATGATGAAGAAATACTTAGGAGATTCGAAAGGAAAAATTATAATGAGAATCTATGGCCCGGTTACAGAGGGGCAGACATGGAGAATCAGAATGAACTCGAAGATAAATGAAATATTAGGAGAGGAAGATAGAGTTGGGTTCTCTAAGTCACTGCGGCTGGCATGGATGGGCCACATAGAAAGAAGAGGAGAAATGGTCAAGAAGAGAGGAATACCACGGAAACGATGGCTGCAGGATGCTGAAAAAGACCTGAGGGAAATGGGAGTTGCAAGATGGAAGGAGAAGGCAAGAAGAACATTGGAATGGATGCATATAATAGAGGACGCCAAGGTCCACCCCGGGGTGTAGAGCTGTGGATTATGATGATGATTACCTCATGCTACCCATCCCAATGAAAAATATTGTGCCAAAATTCCCCCCCCCCTCGAAACCTCGAGACTCGAAAATCCTCGGAGACTCGCCCGAGCGAAGAGCTAAGTGCGTCGATCTGCCCCGGTCAGCGCGATCGCTCCGGTCATCGCGGTTTCTACAGAAACACTCTTTTTATACTGTCCGCGCTGGTGCTGACATCTTTTTCCACGTTCGAGTCGACCTGCGGATATTCCCACCAATCCAACGTGTGATAAAATTTCCCCTCTTCTCCCCACTCCTTCACTGGCCAGCTGTTTCCCCTCCTGCGCTGACAAAGTGTACCGCCACCATAGCAGCTCTCTTTGCAATTGACCGCGCCGATGAAAGGACGTGACGGCTTGGTTCCACTTGTGATCGTCTTGCAAAGACAAGGCTAACGGTATTTAGCCTACGGGCTTGTGTTATACTGTAATAATTGTAAATATATAAATACTGTCATTGAAGTTATTTCAAACTAGCTAAGGTTGTTTTCATTGTTTTTTCTCTCGTTACGCCCACCAAAAATCAGTCAATTCGTTCGCGACGTCAAGTTTCACGGGCTTGCGTTGCAAATTGGTGCCGTGACCAGGATAACTGGTCGAATTGTCTGTTCTTTATTTGGTGCTGAAGTGTAATTCTTGTTGTTTAAGCCTTGCTAGACGACTAACTTTCCGAGTGTACATTTATTTCCTTGAAGTGTTTTCCGTCCGCAGCAGTTGTTAAGGGTATTAGTATAGTTAATTGCTTTACGTGTGTTATATATCGGTCTCTGGTGTGCAAATGTTTGGTGTCCTTTTCTCCCACAATCATTAATTTTACGCGGTGCAAAGCCCCGCTCAAGGTGTGATATTAAGTTTGTTCTCTCTCTATCGCAAATTCCTCTTCCGTGCTTCGGGCGGACCTGTTTCTTGATTTAATTTGTAGACATGGCTGCCCCTTCAGTTAACCCGTATGCTAGGGTCTTTAATACCACGTCCGAGGACAGAAGTGCACGCCAAAATGCTCGCGAGAACGTGGAACGACGTTCAATGTCGTCTTCTGAGTCAAATTCCGACGCAGCTGTTCTCCCGGCTCAAGACGCTGGCCTCGTTGACTTGGCCAACGCAGACGGTTTACGTGTTGTTCGTCAAATGATCGATGACCTAAGCGCCTTTTCATGTTCTTCCGCTAGTGACTGGTTTCTCTTCATTTCTAAAACCTCTAAATTGATAAATTTATCTCTGACCACACAGTCTCACTTGTTCGTTCTTCTTTTGCGTAAATTACCGGCCAATTGTCGTTCCTTCTGGCTGGGCGTTATTCGTAGACATATTTCTTGGGAGAGTATAATTTCGGAAATTTGGGACACGTTCGTACCGTATCGCGAATTCGATCGTCTAGTGTCCACAAAACTCAAGAGATTTCAATTCCCGCGTGAAAACCCTCGTGATTTCTATTACTCCATTGTGTCGGCTAACAAGGTATTAGGACAGTTATATGCCGACCGCGAGCTAATGGAATTGATTTTGGAGAGTTTAAATCCTCAAACAGAGTCCGTGCTAGTTTTCTGCCGCAGACCCTCAACTCTCGCCGAGTTAGAGAAAATGTTAACCCAAGCCACCAAGAAGTTAATGACTCGCGCCAAATATTCGAACTCTTTCTCTCAACCTCCCTCAGTAGAAGAGCCTCGCGACCGCAGAGTTTCCCGTATCTGTAATTATTGTAATAAACCCGGTCACTTAGCTGATGTATGTCGCAAGCGTATTCGCGATATGAACGGCCGAGGCAGACCCAACCGCCCACAATTGACTTTTGCCCTTCAAGACGCACTTAGCTCTTCGCTCGGGCACTTTGCGAGACGCGAAGTCTCCTGCGGTTTATAGAGTCTCCGAGGATTTTCGAGTCTCGAGGTTTCGAGGGGGGGGGGGAATTTTGGCACAATATGTCTATTATTTTGTGGGAGGGAATAATGTTGAAGTTTCTCTTAGGAGTACATTTTCTGACTGCGAGTTTTGACCCTCCTTGACTTACTCCCATAGCTATACCAATGGTTCTCAATATCTAAATAAATGATGACTTTTTACTACATTAAGGAATTTTAGAGAAATTTTAAAAAAGGCCAAACATAAAAGTATAAAATATTTATGTAAAACTATGAAAGAATTCTGGCCCTAGAACGTGTATTAGAAAGACTGGAATTGACACTATCGCAACCCTTACAAATAAATCAAAACAAATTGTAGGGTATGCAGATGACTTGAATATTTTGGGAAGATCTGTACCATCAATAAAGGAAGCTTTTAGGAACTTTTAAGGCCGTTTTACACGATGAAAGATTTTGTACAAACGAATGTACGTGAGATTGTACGTTTGTCTCAACGAAATTAGAACAGGTTCTATTTCCCGTGCAGGCATTGAGACATTCGCACAAGGGTTCATACAATTTGCCGCTTTACACGATACATTTTGCATCATGCAAGAGTTCACGGGAGAATTTGTACAAGCAAATGTACCGTGTAAAACGGCCTTTAGAAAACAGCTGATAAAGATCTAGGCCTTACAGTAAACGAACCTAAAAATAAGTTCATGTTACAAAGTAGAAAGCATAGGGTTGGTAATGGGCAAAGCATCACCATTAGGAACTACAATTTTGTAAACAACTTTACCTATTTAGGTTCCAATGTGTCCTCGGACAACGATGAGACCAAAGAAATAAGGAAGCGAATAGATGCAGCAAACCTTCCGTACCTTCAATCCGTACCTTCTATTCCCTACTTCCTGTCTTTAAGTCAAGAAATGTGTACAGGGAAACAAAGGTCAAACTCTATTAAACCCTTACACGTACAGTTTTGTCATATGGAAGTGAAACATGGATATTGACGGCCAAATCTGCTGAACTACTGGATAGCCTAGAAAAAAGAATGCTGAGGAGAATCTTTGGGCCAGTTTACAGTGAAGGGATATGGAGAATTCGTTGGAACCATGAAATATATGAACTATATGAAGAACCCAAAATATCCGTGCACGTTAAGTTAATGAGGCTCCGGTGGGTAGGAAATGTCCAGCGGATGCCAGAGACGCGGATGGCCAAAAAAAGTCTTCACTGAGAGTATGGGAGGAAATAGACCAGTGGGCAGGCCAAGGGCAAGATGGGAAGATAATGTAAGCAAGGATGCAAGAGGTATGAGGATGCACGTGTAAGTAAGGATGCAACTAGGGATGAGGAACTGGAGAGAACAGTCAAGAGACCGGGATGAATGGAGACGGAAAATTGACGAGGCCAAGGCTCAACTAGGGCTGTAGCGCCATCAGAGAGAAAGAGAGAGATGAAAGAATTTGCAATAAGCGATATGTGACGGAATTGGCCGAAGGAGGATGTTGTCAGTAGTTTTAACTTTAAAAATCTAATGAGTAAATACCGATGGTAGATTTCTCTATCCCTCAACTCAGTGACATAATACCTTATTCTTCCGATTTTTAATCTGGTCCTTGATGGTCCGTGTAATACCAAAATTTTTTCAGAAAAGATATAGCGGAACTTTACCTTGGGCAAAGTAAAAACAATTTATAGCACCCATAAGAGTTATTTAACATCCGTTCTTGGTTTCAGCTATGCAGCAGTCAATCTCACTCAAGGCGAGGCTCCTGTGAAATTGAACGGCGAGTGAAATAATCAGAGGATGACTATTGCATACTTGACACATCAATGGTGGTGAAATTTAATTTGTGGGCTTAACGAGTGTTTTAAAATGGGTATTAATCATCCTTAAATGGTCGCAAGCTTTCATAAATAATCGAGCTTGTCTCAAATTCCCTCTATCCTCTTATTAAAACCAGTCACACGATGCTAAACGTCCTTCAAAAAATAGTGGTACCGCTCTGCTATCGATATGATTCTAAACGTTTCAATATTCGTTCGCTGGTAACAAGGCCGTTTACCGAAGAATATCTCACATTCATCCGTGATTGCTATTCATACGGGAATAAATATTGATACAGCTCTAGTGTACTATGGTGTTTCGAGATAAGTTGATTTACAATGCGCTCCAGATTTATGGGCTGCAATTCATGCATTACTCGAGATAGCTTGGATGGATACGATAATGCCCCTTCTTCATTTCCTGCACAGCAGGTGCATGAGATTGCGTGGAGTGAATTTTCTCGAGCTTTACTGTCAGAAAACACGAAATGAAATGCATTTTTTTACGATAATTAGTATTATAATCAAATAACGGTTAAATTATTAAAATATGACAAGTAATGAAGCACATGCGCACTTTTTAGTGAAATATTAATTAAAAGAAATCAAATATCCATATAATTTCAAATTTTACCTTGTAAAAAAATATATGTCTACAGACCAAAGTTTCCTGAACAAAGGAATTCTACACCGTCAACTAGGAACGCCCGCTCCTAAGTGCTGCGAAACCAGAACCCTTGGAAGAAACCTTGATCAAATGAAATATCAGGATATTGAAGACATAGAATAGTGCATTGGCTTGCACTAAGGATGTATCAGGGTGCTGATGCGGGTTTTAACGTTCCAAATTTGCAATATCAACGAATGAAATGCTCGCCATTACAACAATTATCACTCTTTAGTTTTAGTTAAAGAATCTGGTAATCCAACGACCTGGTAGGAAGTGCCACATGGACCAACGTCCATGTAAGGATTTCTGAGCCTCGAAAAAGTTAAAATCATACGCCAGATGCTGAAAGAACTGCTTTTTCTATGGTACAATTTAAATAAAATATAAAGTTCACAAGTAGAAGACAGAGCGAATTTAACTCTCCGGGAAACCCTTATCATCTTTATCGAGACAAATGTGTGGTTGCCAATGAGAAATCTCAAAAATTCATATAATTGACTACCCTGAATCATTAAGGACCCAAAAAGCAGCATCTAATGGAATTTTTCTGCTGATGTATCATGCCGAGAAAAGATACTGAACGATATTCGTGCATATTGCTCCTTTCCGATATTTAATTGAAAGTTTTATGGACAATTTTATCTATCAGAAGTAGGCAAAACCTGACTCATTTTTATATTTATTATATTTCCTACTAATAATATATATTTATTTATTATATTTCCCAATATTTATTTTTTTTATTTCTTTCCAGTTACATTCAAACGTCGCTTCACACATGTTCTTTTATTCATAAAATCCCTGCTATTTTTCCTTTTTTAGTATGATCGACTATGTCCTTATCTTTTGGGCTGAAAAATTATGATAGGGGCCTTACAGTTTATTTCTCACGATTTTACTACAAAATAGCCTCCACAGATGCTAGAGAGTGATGGTATAAGGGCATCTGATGCGAGAATTAACATCTGTAGAAGATAGATAGCTGTCTCAATTCGTTAATCCTATCTTCCTCAAGTACAAAGGAAGTTAACACTGCAAGGGTGAAAAGGTTTCTTCCATCTCTGAAGTGGTGGAAGGCTTAAATCAATCGAGTTTCTCGAAGGCAATAAACAAAAACCATGACTTTAAGCATACCCATTTATTTGCATGACTCGTTAAGATGAGGATCACATCATAACGATCGCGCAAATAAATCACTCTTTTAAAAAATACGAAAATCTTTCATCGCTACTTTTTCAATCAATTATACTGTCAATCACGGTTGTTTACCTCGTTATATTCGGGACCACCGACGCGACGTAGCGTATAGCTTCGATCGTTACCCTCCATGTCGATTATAATACAAACATCGCCTGTTTGGTTTGTTTTGGAAAGCCGGGCTTTGAAGTTCCCCATAGGCCTAGAAGTGGAAGGATCAAATGTGGCAGTCATTCATAATTATATTCCGAACGAGAAGGCCTTTTATTCTGCCATCTCTTGACCGTGAACTTAACTACGACCGCCGTTGGCGTATTTATCTCGCAGACTCCACTCGGTGTATACCGATCGCCGCGGCCTCTTCGCAGGCATCTCCGTTCACCTAGCAGGCGGAGGCGAACTAGTCGACTAGAAGCGGAGTCCTTGGCAAGGAATCCGACGCCGGGAAAGGCCCCTACGAAGGTGGGCAGCGTCACCAAGGAGGAGATCTCCCGGTGGCGAAGCAGTCTGAATCATCAGCCATGAGCTCGTTGCCTAGTATTTTGCCGGGCGGCAATTTGCATCAAATGTATTGCAATTCGCTCCTCCCGTGCCACGAGAAGGAATGATTCCAGGAAGCGAGATTCAGATGGCGTCCGTATATCGACTCTTCGAGGTTGGTGAGGGACATAGCATGGCTCGTGGGGATGTTAGGCAGCGAAAATTGGGCCGAGGGGAGGCAGGAAGGGAGTAAAGTGGAGGCGTAAGAGAAGTGGGTGTGGCGAAGGAGAGAGAAAGTGCGATGGATCTTAATGAAGAAAAACTAAGCAGAAGGGAATCCGTTACGTTGGAAGCATTCTGTACGAAATTAGACGTAGTGCAAATGATATTAGAAGAAAAACTGCGTTGGCAAAAGAGGCCCTATTTGACGGAAGGGAGCAAGTCACAGACCCCGGGGATATAGCAGCTAAGAAAAGTTGTTCCATCGCAGATTTCCACGGCTTTGAAGCAAATTTGCCTGCATTCCCCGGGTATTCACCGCGTAGATTGTTTTTCTAGACAACATTTTTACCCATTGCCTTAGCCCTAAAAGTAAACCTTCCGCCCTAGAAAAACCACCTACGAGGAGAAACCCGAGAATGCAGGAACTAAGCTTAGAAAATATTAGTGAGGAGCCTCATGCGGAACGTGTCAAAAATTGTTCTCCAAGAAAGGAGGACGGGAAGGGTCCAAAATCATTCGAGATGTGTGTGAAAATAATGATGAAGGAAGTACAATGGACGGAAGGGAACACAAATAAAGAAGTGCAGAGCATAATGGAGGGAGGAGAAAAAGCCGCTAGAGGAGGTCCATTGAAGGCAGAGTAGGTGGATGGAGCTAGTAATCAAGGAGATATGAGATACTGGAGGCTTCACCGTAAGTACACTTCCAGGTGTGACAAAATTTAAGCATGGAAAATAAGATAGCGAAACCCACTTAAATATGCATCAAGCTCTACTCCCAAGTAATCGCCTTCAAATGAACATCTGCCTCCTTAAAAGCCCACAAAAATCCACGGCGGAGATGACACCTTGATAGCTTTCTGACTAAAGCACTCGATACAATATCGAAAAGTCCGGGTTCGAGTCACGGTCAAGGTGGGTGATTTTTCCTCTGTGGAATTCTCAAAATCATGAGCACCTGCGTAAGTCGCGGTAGACTAAATACCGTGGCAACTTCGAGTTACCCTCAAAATACGTCAAAAAATTTACTTCAGCAATTAACTCGGGTATTCAATCCGGAAGACGTTGTCTCCGCGGAGGTAGTCGGTTACAATATATAAAGTAAAAACCGACCTTAACAAATAAAATGCAGAAAAGTCCTGTATCGATCCGGTTGTGATAAATATCAGTTTACATTTTACCCATGCGTGTAACATATTGCACACATAGATAGCAATAAACCGCAAAGACACTTGGTAGTAAATAATGCTAAGTATAGGTTTTATGTATATGCAATTAGAGGATATTGTTTCAGTATGACTAGTATTAAACAGTATAAGGTTCAAAATCGGGGAGAAGGCTAAGAAAGGACCACAAATAAAACACTACGTAGAAAAATCGATCACATTACAGCACTCCATCGCTTACATGGGCTTTAAATCTACGACATCGAGTCAAACGACGACGGAGCTAAATACCCAAATTGCAAAACAACCTAATTTATTAATTTTTGACGTAATTGAGAAACATTATAAACCATATTTAATCCATCACATACTGAATTGCCCTAAATTATTAAGGATGCCGCGGATCATTTGGAGCTACGGTGTCAGATGCGCAACGAGCACAGTTATTAGAGAACGCTTTTAGCCCGAGGGAAAATGAGAAAATAATATCAATGTCTGATTATCCAACAACTTGTTCTGGAGCGTTCATTTATCACTGTATGGTACATACAGTAAACACTAAAAGATAACGCAAGACTTCTGCTTACCTAGACGCCCAGACAACACAGTCATTTCATATTATCGCGCGAGTTACGGTAGGTATAGCTTAAATAGCTTTTTGGTTACGCTCTATTAACGAAGATGGCCAATGGACTAAGGAAGAGAAAAAAAGGTACTTGCTTCAGAAGCATCTATTCTCGTTGGGTATATGCTAATAGTGTACACTGGGCTGAGAATATGGCCTTATATGCTGGGCACAAGATGCACGAATAATTCTAGTAATCGGCACTACAAAAAAAGTTTCCCATTCTTTTCTCAACGAATTTTGCAAATCATCTCCTAAGAAATGAATATGAGAATCACTTATACATACAAACTGAGTTATTTTGTTCTGGATTAGAGTGATTCCAAGATAATATCGCAGTTGGCAGAAAGGCAAACAATTTATAAAAACGTCCAATACCGTTTGGAGAAGGGAAGCACGTGACCGAAAAATCCACGATAGTGGCCTTTGTTTAAATCATACGATCGTGAAAAATTGTGTACTTTTAATTTATTTCTCAGAAAAATCATTATATTTCTTACCTTGGACGGACTCAAGTTCAACGTTCTTACTTTAAAATAAAAAATTAGTTAACATTTGTGCTTTTTCATTTTTTCGCAGGCAATTTCGAACGGAAATCTTTCTCGAAACCGAGAAGAATGGCCGACAAAGTCTTGCCACAACGGCTGGGAATACGATCTCACGAGGGACTACGGAACAATTGTATCTGAGGTGAGTGTTTCAAGAATACTTTCCATATTGCTCTCCATTGAATGAAATTCACTCTAGAGGAAAAATCTTGATGGAAATGACTTATAGTCCAACAGATAAATAAAAACAATTGTAGATATTCCCTCATAAACATTTTACAGCTCCTAAGATCATTTATCGATGCCCACCAAATAAGGCTTCGTTTAATTCACTTTTGCATAAAAGTTGAGCAGCAACATGGCCGCGGGTGAGGGAGAATGGGAGCGTAACATCTGGGCATAGTCGCGACTTTAATCTTGTTAATGGATTAAATACCTAATAATTCCCCGGTGGATTAAATTACACTGGTTGAATAAATAAACCTTTTCCCTTTCACGCTAATGAAAAAATCTTCATTATCATTGGTGTTGAAAACATCGTCAGATTTTTTTTCCATCTGGAAGGGTTTTTCTTTGATATGGACTTCAATTACAAAAAATGAATACTCACATGAGTCTGAATTGTATAAAATACACGTCCCTTAAAATGTTATGAGGATTATTCCCAATCATATTTTGCTTACGGAATATAATCGGGAATATCATGTTCCAGTAACAGTCGGCCAGCGACTTGTCTTGCAGTGAAAATTACTGTACTGTAATTGACATATGGGTTGGGGTAACAAATTAAAGTTCTGGACCGTACAAAGTTATCTTAATTTATCTCATTGCCTGAGCATGTCTTTACAGTCCTGCTTAATCTCATTTTTCTGTTCTTAACATTTATTTTAATACAACATCAAATATAAAGTTAAATCCTCCATTCCCCAGCCATAAAGAAGGGTTTAAATAAAGCATTATCACAAGAAATCATACCTCATGCGAAAATTCTAATTTCTTATTTGGATTCAATTGTGATTGTACTAGTCTAAATCCACTTCTCTCATGAAAAATAAAGTCGAGGAAACCATTTGTTACAATTCTGAGTAATCCATTCCACCCGACAAAAAAGAAACAAAAAGAATATACGCATAACCTTGAAGTTCCTCGCCGCTTTAAATTTGATGTAACACTGGGAAGCTTAAGATGCACACGAGTTAGGACAAATCAGTTCAATAAGGAAAGAGCGGGCGATCAAGTAGACCTTCTATTCTTAAGTTACATGTTCAAACGTATGCAGACGTAAAATAAAAGAATTTCCATCAAAGGCATGCTAATATGCTCTCTAATATCCCCTGATCGGGTTTCATCTCTATTAAAATATAAGTAAAATTTTAATTCCACCATTTTAATGGCTATGACATGTAAAATAACCAGCAACCGAGAATATAAAAAATCAAACCCATGTTGCTTTGATATTAATACATTTCATTAGTAGACTCCAATCAAATTCACCTTCGATTTGGCGTCCCCATTGGTATCATTAAACCTTTTGGCGAAATACCGCTTTTAAGACTCATTGATAGAGGTCATAATCTCCAAAGATAACATCAGACCCTCTGATGGTAATTGCTTCGTTAAACTACTATTGTGAAGTAGTATATCCGGACTGCTACCAGGGGTTGAGACCTTAAACTTCGTAATCAGTGTGTGACCGGCGGTGGTACTCGGAGTAGGGAAGCTAACAGACACTATTATCAATTTTTAAAGGCCCCAAAAGGTGTGATTTTTGGAGGAAAACTGAAGAAACTTAAGGCGGGGGAATCACAATTCGATCACTAATAAAAGGACTGCTGAATTTCTGCAGCGGATTTTCTCACGCGGGACCAACGTGGATGGTTCTGTGGCACAAATGGATTCACATCTAGTTTCGTTTGTTTTTTCATTGGAATTGTTTATTTTTCAGATTCTAGACATTATATTATTCCCGTCTCCCTGTAAATTGACCGAACTAGTGTAAATTTATACTCACGTAATGTAGAATGAGGAAACATTTAGAGCAGCCTGATACTTCCAGTAAAGGCTATATATTTCAATAAATCTAGTCCTACATGGGTGCCATTACAGCGTCACGTCGGATCAATATTTTTATGGCGAAGACTGGAAATCCGAAACAGCTGCATTTTCCGCTATTCGCTTACCACAAAAAAAGAAGAAGAAAAATGATTGTTACGAGATTGTTCTTCGGGAAACCAAGGGTTACAGCCCTGACGAGAGACTATGCCTTTTTCTGTTAAATGGAAGTCACTAAAAAAATCCTCTTGAGTTTTCCAACGAGAGACCTTTTAACGGAAATAAACCTTTGACATCAATGATCTAAGCCTACATTTCAATGGATGAGATTAATTAATTTCTCCAATGACCGCTGTTTTTATAGGACTAATAAATTAGATTGCAGACTTGTAAAATCTTTCCCCACACACTAGGTAGCGCAAGAGAGAAAATGTAGACTGGATTGTACAATACGGAGTGAGAATGATTGTCACTCCCTTTT
This sequence comes from Pyrrhosoma nymphula, assembly GCA_963573305.1. Taxonomy (NCBI): domain Eukaryota; kingdom Metazoa; phylum Arthropoda; class Insecta; order Odonata; family Coenagrionidae; genus Pyrrhosoma; species Pyrrhosoma nymphula. The sequence continues at coordinate 53,208,833 of OY754335.1, forward strand.
ATTTGGGAGGCCTAAAGACCAGCTTTCCCAGCCCAGGCTAGTTCCTGACAGAGGTCATCTTAAAATACTTTCATCTGGGTTTAATACTCAAAGTAGGGACGACTTTACTTTCAAATTATGAATACAACATTCAACGAAAGATAGTGCACGTTATGACTTGGCAATATCCTACGACCTAAATATTCTGGGTGCTTAACGGCTAATTTGGGCTTCATTCCGGAAGCCTCCCAAGAGATAAGTACCCATTCACTAACACTGATGACTTAGAAGAGTCATACGCGGCTAAAAGGAGATTTCGCCATAAATTCATTTCGGAGAGCATTTCGTTAAAGTAATCGTAAAATATAGTAAATTTTCCATTAGCGCTTACCCTTATCACAAAATCCAAGATTGGTCGAGAAAACAGTGTTTAATTCCATGTTTCAAATCTTCATAATAGGACGGAGTTGTCCTGGTGGCACCCTCAACGCTGAACTCCACTGAAGTTCATCAAACTGAAAGAAAATAACCTTTATCAACTCCATTTGATCATTTATGATTATATTTCAGCCATTTTATCAATGCATTTGTATAGATTTGGTTTCTAGTGCGGCATTTTGGAATCGCTCAGTGATTCAAGAAAAAAAGCATCTTTGACACAGAGGAATTTTATGTTACTGCTTCTTTTGTTGTATAAGGCAGCATTTTCAAATTAAGTTATAGTTCCAAAGAGTACTAGTAAGAAATAAAGAAAATAATTCAATTTTTTGCTGGAGAATGAACCAGATAAATGTTTTTGACTACCTTTTTATTGTTACAATTTAACATCGTAGCATGGAAAGTAGCCATTCCTGCGCGTTGACAACGACCTCGTGGTTTTTTCTGCGTAATTTTTTAACATGTACTCTAGAATAGCATAAGGTGTAAATTGTGTGTCACGTTTGATTACAAGGCCACACAACGAGAGGGCAGTTCACTTCATCGGAAACTTTTAAACGGAAATTTCCGATTATTAGGATAATGTAATTTACCTGTGATAAAATAAATACATTTTACTATAAATATACGTGCCTGTACCTGGGGATTCAATATTAATTTTTATTCTTTTAATTTTTGATCTTTGTTAAGGTAAAAATGTTAATTGCTGTTTGTTTATTGTTCACTGGCAAGCCCCCTAATAACAAATACAGAGTGTACAGAAACATTAAAGTCGATATTAAGGGGGGAAAACAAAAAAAATATCAGGAATGTACATAATAATATAGTGGATTTCACAAGAGCTGGCAAGTTTTATTATTTAGATTTAACAATAAAACATTTCAGCCAGTCCTGCCACTTTCGGCCTGTTCTTTCATCTACCATGCCAAAATTATTCGGTGCCAACGAATTTTCATTCGCAGAATATTTTTTTATGACCGAAACCATGGTGCAAAGCTCAACGTTCTCTAATAAGTCGCAGAACTCGGTGACATGTGGTTGATGTGAATTAGCGTCGGACGGGGGAGCAGATAAGATCCTGCTGCAGCGCTCTCGACAATGATCACACACGGCGTTCGCCACTCCTATGAATGTAATCGAGTGATCGTATTTCATTGACGGCTTGTCACTGCTGAGTGACGCCCGACGAGTGACTCCAAGATACTATTTAATTGTGCATTTAGAAGCATGTCAAGGAAATCGCATTGTATGTAAATTGTTGTTGTTATTATTTTCATGTTAATACCTTTTTTACCCTCCCTTTCCTTTTTTCTTTCATTTTCTTTTTGTAATGTAAAAATGTCTTTAAAATCATATTTAATTTACTTCATCTAAAAACGACAACAGTAACTTGTAAACAAACTACAACACCTGACGATTCCAAAAATTGGTGAAACGCGTTGTGTTTAAAAAAATAAAAAGTATAGAAAAGTACAATACATTATTGAAATGGATCAGATAGGAGTCAACTCCTGTGTGTAATCGCCGCTTAAGAGTCGATGATGATGTGATACATCTAATAAATCGGCCCTGCAACGCTCTAGGTCACGCCGGTGAACCTTCCCGCTGTGTTACGTCCTTTCCGCCTTACGTGGCAGCACGATTCGACGCAATTTTTTTATAAAATCGCTTTGTCTTCTTTCAAGGTTCTATTTTTGAGCCTCTAGGGCGGGGGCAGTTGCCCCCCCCCCCTGCCCCTTGCTGGGTACGCCCATGCTTCAATAGACAAGTAAATGCCGATGCCGGGAGTCCACTTAATTCCCTGACCTTCCGTACCGAAGACGAGGGCACTACTATCGAATGAAAGTACCCCCTGGTGTTTAGGCAAGACGTGAAGCAGTTCTGTGCCACGGAAACCATACCGCCACGGGAAACCGACGATTTTTTCTGCCCGCAACCTTGGTGAGGTTCAAGCGAAGGCCTTAGCAGAAGAATGCAATGTGTCTAACTACTATAGTCGACTTAGGTATCAAAAATTAAATTTAACGAATGGCTCTATAACTATAACCTTAGTTTTACCACGGTGGTTTTACATTGCAATTTTCTTAAATACTTGGTTTTCCCCCAAAGGTAACTTGTTTGGGGGCAAGTAAATATTCATAATATAGCTTTAATTTGGACAATGGACATTATGCCCTCATCAGTACGACACAAAATAAATATATAACAAAATCAGCAGGAGAAGCCAATTTTTTTCAAGTTACCTATGCAACATTTTCTAGATTGACTCTACACGTCTCGCATACAAATTGTTTAATAAATTTGGGCAGCGTGCTGCTTCTGGGCAACATGCTGTAATACCCTTAAGCTTTTGACAGACGACATTGGCAGAAGATGTTAATGCAACGAAATGCAAGGGATGAAATTCGTAACGAAAAAAATCATTTAGCTTGACCGGGATACGAACCCGGATCTCCCAATTGCCGATCAGGTGTGTTAGCCAGTTACACAACCAAGCCATCTTAATTCAAAGCGAATTTCAGCGGGGGTTTTTGCTAACTAGGAGTGCTCGTCTCGAGTCCACCTTTTTGCCATCCCAGTCAAGCCAAATGATTTTTTTCATTGCGAATCTCATGCCCTAGTGTATATCTTTGCACCCGGGTGCATGACTGCGTACCACATCATTTTTGCATTTTCGCAATCGATGAAAAAAAGAAGATATTTAGTACAGTGGCATTGAGAATATGCAAGATATTTCTGTATGCACACCGAAAATTGTGAATATTTTTGGCGTCGATATAGGTATTAAAAACTTTTCAGTACAACCCGAATGACATCACAGTAATATCTCGAATGAACGTCGCAGTCGATAATTCACATTACATTGACGAGTAAATCCGAATCAGACGTCCACCTACCAAAGCCGGAGGACAATATTTCTCGAACTTTTCTCGAAGAAGTTCAGTATAATTGAAATGTACAAATGGCAACTCGACCATCGGGGCATTTCTATCAAATGCAGAATACGGGCTCATCTAAGGGCAACCGAAACAAGCAGTTCCACTTCACCGCCGTCGCGAAACGCCATTGGTCTGAACCAGGCCACTCAGTAGACTTCGAAAATATGATCGTGATCGCCCATGACGCTACGATCCAAGGCTCATTTGAGGGTCCATAAAGATAGTAGGTAAAACATCCTGAGAATTACAGCAGGGAGGACGGATACACCCTCTCCAGTACATGGAAGAGGCTATCCAAGGAAAGAATTCCCTATCTTGGCTCAACATTTAGCCAATCATAGGCGAGGAAAATCTCGAGCATCCCTAAAAATTAACACAGATGGAAAACCTCCATTTCCACTTCTAACATGAAACAATGTGGCTGGAGAAACAGTCGTCATCGATGTATGTACCACGCAACGCGGAGTAGTCCCGAAAACAGATGTCCATACTTCGAGACGCTGCGGAAATCTGTGAACAAACATTGAAGAGTCCTCCTCTGCATAAACCATACAAATGACTTTAAACAATTACCATTTTAATGTCTTCCTGGGAAGTAAATATCAGAAATATTTAGAAGAGAACGGACCGCCATCGCAGATTTCATGATAAAAAAATCTGACTAAACCTTTTGGAAAGAATCAGAAAGGGATCAAATTCTGGCAACACATGCCAATTCAGGTTCTCCTCTAATTAATAACGCATACTAGTTAGAGAGTAATTAAAGCCAATCACTATTCCTATCTATACAAGATAATTGTCAATGAATCAGAAACGAAATTGCAATGCCAATTAGATAGTAAATCATATAACAGTAAAATGGAAGTTAAAAGTTTCTTGATGACAAGGCTACAGTTAGTTAAATATAATGCTTCAAACAATACCAAATTACCGCGATAAAGTTCCCGCACAAAAAAAAATACATATACAATAGCTAAAATCATCCTTTCCTTAAACAGATCAAAAAAGAATGAAATACCTTTTGTCCAAATCTTATGGCTTAGGTATATCAAAATTTTAATATCAGACGATTTGTAGAAAAGGGATTTTTAAATTTTATTTTTATATAAGTATTTATTTTATAAAATTACTTCATCAGTAGTAAGGTACAAGACAGTCATAACAGGGCTCCACTTATCCCGGATATTCGAGCCTCGAAAATGACGGAGTTTTGACGTCATACCTCGAATTTTTTAGATATTACCATGTAAAAGTTGTTTTTTTGTCTAGGCTATGACGTCGCGTCCACGACATTGTCGAGGTCGAGACCTTCCTGAACGGGTAGAATTGCGCAAATGATTGTTCCAGATTTGGATCGGTGCTTCTGTAGGATCTCTATAACCCTAAAAGAATAAGTGCATTAAATGTACATACTCGCTGAATTTATAATCTTGAGACCCAGGCACAAAATATTTTCTCGTTTCCCCGGCACTGGTGGAGATTTTCCAACGGAATCCCGATCCGTAATCGAGTGATGTGTTTGGAGATACTCAATTAGAGTCCTCCATATGTCGAATAGCAGGTAAAACATAGGGTCCTTTAGGAGCCTTCCGTTAAGTACGTAGCTGATCAGGCAGACATCAACGCCGGATTTCTATCTATCCTTCTTTCACTTCCACAAGTAAATCTATCCACCTCCCGTAATGACGCAAATGCCTTTAGAAGTTGGTCGTCTGTCCAAACTACTACAAAACTCCTGCCTTGTATCTTCATTTTATTCAACTCTGATATGCTAACATATGCTAATCACAACCAGACAAAGATACTCGAATTCGTGGTGATAACACTGAACTCATAGCATGATCTCAATGGAAATCATGAGAAGCATCAAAAATGGATTAATCCACTAACTATTCTTCCGAATTTTGAAAGCGAGTAACAAGAAAAATCAAGTTCCACGTACACCAAGCATACCTACATTACCTATCATTACAGATTGGCATGACTTGAAAAGTCTACATTTATTTCATCTTCTGGTTCTTATTCAACATTAAATGCTTTCCTACTTTATAATCAATGCTTCTTATTATTCTCAGGGTGTAACTCACCACTATGACTGACTGGTAGTACGAGTAGCACTGACTTGTGAGTTCAACGGCAAGACAAATTTATGCATTAGAGAAGGAGAGTACCTACCACCTAAATTTCCAAGGATGTTTTGGTACGCATATAATTACATCTTCTTACCTTGTTGGATGATTTAGCCTGTTGTTTTGTTCACTGACGATACCGGAAGGTTACCGGAAAAGTCGAGAAAGTACTTGCTTGAGTCCCAAAGAGCGCAAGAGGCGATGGGCATACAGCGATGGTTTTAAAAAAAATCCACATCCACGAGTCTGCATCTATTAAACCAGAACTGGAGGTGGACCCAGAGGGGACGTATTCCACATTATACGTATCAACACTACAACTTACTGCTCTCGCATACATGAATACACATATATATGTATATTCATGCTCGCATACTTCTGCTGCAGTATGAATTCGTACAGAATATAGGGAAAATGGCGTGAAAGCAAGAGAGAAGCGAACAAGCGTAGCAAAAGCGCAACGCAAAAGCCAAAACACACGGAAGGAGTGAATTAGGAATGTAAAGAAAAACAAATATTTTGAAGAACTGGGGAAACATTTCACGGCCTCCAGCGCACGAGTCGTCGACCTACACCAAAGTCCAAAGTCGAGGTAAGCCGCCGTAGTTTACGTCGGAAAGTTCGGAAACGCTGTCCGTTCTTCGATTGTTCTATTCTTTCACCTCGCGAGCGACGATCGTAATCATGGTAATGCAATATAATTTGCCCAATTTCATTCTGTGCATCATGTGTTCACGCGGAGATTTCACGCCATAAAACTGAGTGGTATTTAAGCTTTTGGAAAATTAGCTATTGTAGGAGATTGAAGAGCTGAATTATCATCTTTGAAACATGAATCCTTCGTGCATTGGCTTGGGTGGAAGTCCCTTTTTTCATGATGCCTGTGGTTTCTCAATAAGACTGGAGTCCATATAATCACAAAGCTTGTGTGACGACTTCCCTGATTTGAATCAGGAAACCTTTCGCCAGCATACTGATGCCTTCAAGACTGCCTACATCATCATTCATAATCGCGGTGTAATTTAGCAGTTCAACAACAATTTCGTAAATTGAATGTGCCAGTTCCTTTTTCCCCCCAGGGTATTGAAAATGGTCATTGATGTTCAATTCATATTCAGATCTTTATTATTTGTACCTCTCTCGTATAATTTTGAATTTTGGAAAATACAACCCAAGTCCTCCCTCTGGCATAAGTTTGTCTTTTTGTTGGGCTGTGGAAGGAGATATTTTTAGCAGAGAAGTCTCAACCTAAACAAGGATATTGTGGAAGCTTAGATCAATTCTAGGAAATGCAGTACTTCTAACCACGGTATACTGAGTTTAACATTATCTCAGAACTCCCCTCTGGCATACTACAGTTCATAAATTACTCTGGGTTAAGGTCCTGATGAATCGACCTTTGCCTTTCATTTGAAATTTCAAAGTAAAATGAGCCTGTAGAAAATATTTGAATGTGATGTATTACAAAACACAGCCATAATACCACATTAGTAGCCAAGGATTTCTTGAGCCCCATTTAACATCTAAATAGTCCCTCATTGTCACAAGTGAAACACTATATCGTTGTCTCAAAGTTGACTTTTGGGTGAGCAAGATTATGATCACCCTTTCGCTTTTTGTCAAAACTTCTTCTGCACAATATTAGCCATTCATAAACAATAGGGAAGAGGAGGAATAAAACGTGCTAAAATTAAGAGGAGGTGTCAGGTGAACCCAGTTAGAAACAATGCATACGTTGGGGAGAACCCTACTTGGTTGTGAAAGAGATAGGATCCACTTGGGGATTTAAGAAATTGAACACATTGCTTTCACCAAATATAAAAGCACTTATTGTTTTGTACCTATTCAGCTCATAAAAATACTCTTTTAGAAAAGAGTGCTATGAAAAGGGTATTTAAAAAATACATAGATAATAAATAGCAAACATGATTATGTATGTTAGGTGAATTAATATAAGCTGTGGCTAATTTCTAAACTGATAAGCAACATTAACATTGCCAACTGTTTTGTCTTGGTTGTTCAAAGCATCAGTACCTATAGATAATGATTTTAAAGACTTTAATGCGCAAGCCCAGCTTAAGGCCTGGGCAACATGGGTGACTGACCGGGGCGCCACAAAGGAAGGCAAGCCGTGATTGTGAAAAAAATATTTTTTTACTATGTTTAACTGGTGAATAGGACCCTTCCTCTAGTGAATAGGACTCTCTCGCCCTGGTTAAAATTTTGTCTAAAGCCGGACCTGTATAAAGGCATACTTATGACCATTCAAAATGGCTTTAGAATTAAAATGAAAGATCTTTTATTTATGATGCTGTTGAAAGTGAGTGTATCAGTAATTTGATATTTATATTTTATGGTCACATAAAAATAATGCCTTGAAAGAAACTTGATTATTGACTTATTTTATTCCTTTCTTCCTTTTCAGTTAGATTGGGTCTGTGATGATGCCTGGCGACCAAACACAGCTCAGTCAATTTTTTTTATTGGATCTGTGATAGGATCCCTGATATTTGGTGCTTTGGGTGACCATTTTGGAAGGCGACCTGTACTGGTAAGACTTTGTAATTATCTTTAATTCTGAAATACATATTCATCTTCTTCAATGATTTTACTATGGTTTTCATTATTACTTAGCTTTATGAGCAAATATTAATGTGACAATGACAGTTTTATACTGTCAACGCTTACATAAATTCAATGTCAACTGTTCCCAATTTTTTTTTGCTAAAGCACAGCTTCATCAATTTAATTTACTTCTTATGGCATAAACATTTTGTAAATTCTTTCCTTTTCATGAATTGCTACTCTGGTGGGAAAATCAAATGGCAGTTTGTTAGTAACTTAGTTGCACTGACAGGAGGAATATTTACAAGTCTTTCCAATTCATTCGTCACCTTTGTGATAGCCAGATTTGTTGTGGGACTGACATATTATAATTGTTTCATGGCTATGTACATAATAAGTAAGTATGCAATCCTTTTTACCTCAATCACTATAACAAAACTAATACTTTGCACAAAGTTGAGTCAATCTCCTCTGATAGAATCCTCAAATCATTTGGTAAATGGTAGGTACTATCAGGGATGTATTTATGACCTCTGAGGCCCCTGGCGGAATCTAGAATGAGGCCCCCAATATTATAGCCTTGCAACCTGGCAGCTTGACTTAGACTTTTCCTTGCTTATAAAGACAATACATAATGAGTACATTCCTATCACAATGAATACTCTGCTAGAAGGTGCCAGGTTACTTAAAACTATATTTGCATTTTTTAAATTTTGAACAGTAAAAACATGCCTTTTCGTGACTCTCGCGAGGCCCCTGGCAGCCACCAGGTACGCCATATGGTAAATACTGCCCTGGGTACTATTAATTAGGTAGTACAAAATATAAGAAATAAGAGTAACATTAGAGGTAGCATTAGCATATTGAAGCATGATTGTATGTTTGTTCAAATGATGGAAAAACTTCAGTTTGAGTGTTATCGACCTCCTGTGGAATTTTGCAAATTTTTATATCATAGTTTCACTTCAATATGTTTTCAGTGGTAGAATATGTGAAGCCCAACAAACGCTCACTAGTGGCCAACCTCCCCATAGCTCTATTCCTAACTACTGGACTTGCTGTTTTGCCATGGCTGGGATATGGCCTTTGGGACTGGAGAAAATTAGGCTACATTATATGCATACCAAGTGCTTTCATTTGCGTCGTGGGACCATGGTGTGTAGTCATTGTCATGAAAGTTAATTACTACTACTATTGTAATGATTTAGTATGTTTGGAAAAAATAATAGGCTTACTCTGAAGGCTAATTCTGACTTCAAATTTTCCTTCTATCAATACAACTTAGTAATTTTCAATTGAAGTATCAGTAAGGAGGTCTTACCTTTTTTATGTGCTCCTATTTATGAAGGATCATCCCAGAGTCTGCTCGATGGTTGCTTGCAAAGGGCAAAGTTGATAAAGCTGAGGAAATTCTACGATATTGTGCAAAATTGAATAAACGGCAAGTAGATGAAAAGGTGTATGAAGAATTCAGAGTGAGTAATCTTCTTTATATTTTCACTTGTGAAAATCTCCATCATGCTTGATGAAACTTTATTTAAATTGAGCTCTATGTCAATAATAATTGAATGTATATTTTTAATTATACTGTATTTTTATGAAGATATTGGTTTATCTAGCAATTTATTTTCAATGGCAGGCCAACAGAATACATTCATGGTGGCCTATATTCCCCATGCAAGATGGAAAATATATGTACATACATATTAACATATGTACAGAAACTACATTATATATCATGTTTACAAAATTTCAACTTACATATGTATATTCCTTCAAATTTACAAACTGCCTTTGTTACTTCAAAACAAATCATATTAAAATCTTTGATTCTGACAATTCCCTATGAATTGAAATTTCCATTTCTGTTACACAGATTCAAAATCCTAATTTTCTGCCTCCGTTAGCAGTAAGTCGATTTTTTCATAATTCCAGGTGTAAAAAGTACATACAATTCCGAGTCGTCTTTATCAAAACTTGGATACTGTGGACCAACATAATGCTACTGGCCAATTTCCTGTATGATTATTATTCAACCACATTCCACGTCCCTGCCTTTCTTAGGAGCATCTAAAATTAATTTTTCACTGCTCAGGATATGCTTTTTTTATGGCAAAAGCTACTCATCATTCCTAGTTGTTCCATTAAGGGCCTTAATTCCATATATTTGCTTATGAGACTCGGCTTCAACAATGCAATCAACTGTTAAGGGGACAGTTTAGCGAAAATTCAACATTTTGAGTGATTGTGTCAATATTTTATCAATGTTTTCACAGTTTCGAACAGTAAATTAACTTGAAGGAATGAGAATCTTGAATATATTTCCTTTTGTTTGACATTTGTCTCGACTTTGTACACCTAGTATTTCTAACTTAATTATGCAAAAGAAAAAAGACTGCAAGTGAATAAAATGAACTCAATACACATATTTCCTTATAGGAATATGCAGACAGGCAGATAAACATATAGACACAGAGAAACTTTTCTTTTAAAGTTAATAATATCCATATTTCTGGTTCATGTTGAATTTTTTTCATAAGCTCCTGTAATTTAAATATTATTAGCACCGTTTTTCCATTTTTAATTACTGTCATCATGATTGAGATGTCTATAAATTGAAAGAAGAAAATACTGCCTCAGTCATGATTTGTTGCTGTTAGTTGAAGTGAAGAATTTGCAGTTAATTCTCCATTAATTTGTTGAGTTCAAGGTCTCATTCATTCTGTCTGGAATAAGTTTAGAAGTAGCAATTCTCATATATCAGGAACAACAGGAAGAGCTGATTTCCTAAACTTGATATTCTAGGACTACGCTAGGGACTTTGCTGAGAAAGAAAAGAGTCAAGAGAAGCACAATCTTATGGAAATATTCAGATATCCAACTCTAAGAAGGAGAGTGATATTACTCATCATACAATGGTGAGTATTTGACTAATAGAGGTTAACATATAATCTATTTTTACAAATTTAACTTTTTCTTCACCAGTGGATTCCAGAGCATTAAGATTGGTGTACTAAAACTTCCAAGCCATTTTCCTGTAATTTTAATGCTGTAATATTTTAAAATGATAAACTTATTGATTCTTCTGAAGTTTGCTAGTCATAGATATGGTGTACATCTGGGAATAGAATAATGAAAAATAGTGCCTTTTGATTGAATTTTAAAGGCAATAAAAATTAACAAATTTATACTTTTACTACAAATGAAAATGCCTGCTGAAATATTTGCCAATGACAGTTTTTCAATGGCAGTAATGGCCCTCAATTGACTCCACCTTTGCAACTTAGGGAATTGAGATAATACTTATGAGAGGACAGGAAACTCATTACCCCAAAGTGGCACCGCCACTTCATCAAATCCGACCGAATAAACCATTATAGCCGAAGGACATATTTCACAACAATATACCAAATTACAAATAAAAAATACCAAGGCCAGCCAACAATTTATAATACTAACAGCCCAGATTAAATGACAAAATTTTACAATTACATACTAGAAGTCAGGCTTGTAAAGAGAAAATCTTGCAGTGTGTATTGCTCGAAGTCTTGTTAAGGACCGATCCACTGACTGCTGGAACAGCCAATGGAGGGTTTTTTGGCAAGGTCAAGTGAATGGTGTGAGCTGAGGATATTAGCAATTGGTGAGCCCTGGAGTGGAGGAAATAGTTAGAAGGGTACCAAGGTTTGCTGGAAATTAGCAGTTGTAGTATCAGGAACTGACTTCTGTCTCCGCCAGCACAATGCAGAATCAGGCCGCTTGGCCATGCTTTGAGTGACCATGGTGCTGCAGTTTTCCTTGCACAAACTGCAAAGAAAGTGTGGGCTTCCATGGTGAAGGAACAGTGTAGCAGGAAACAGGATGGCTGGGAATGGTACAGCAGGGTACTGGTGCAAAAGGGTAGCGTATGCAATATTGGGTCGAAGGCATTTTGTGTCATTGGCATGATGTAGTTTTCATGCATGTTGGGCATACCTCGGGTAAGTCCTTGGAAAATTCTGCAAGGTAAACAGTTCTGCAACAGGAAAGAGGGGGTGTATGCACATAGAATGCTGCACAGCCAATGGTAACTGATGAATCCCTACTCTAGCTTCCCTAGCTTCTCTACCATGCTAACTTTGAGTCTCTAGTGAATTATGGAACAATGTTTTGGGGAAGTTCTCCTCTGGCTATTAAAGTGTTTTCTATGCAAAAAAAACGCGTTAAAAGCAATTCACAAAGTATCACTTAGAACTCCTAGCAAACCTCTTTTTGTATCCTCAAAAGTACTTTACCTGCCCTTTACATTTTTTCCTGTGCCACTTTTGTGATGTGCAATCCAGATCTATTCAAACAAAACACCGAATACCATCAACACAACACACGAGGAAAAGAAAACATCCATATCAATCTCTATACCTACTCTCACTCCCAGAAAGGTCCACACCATTCTACCTCTGTCATTTACAATAATCTAACAATTCATATTTAATCTGCACCCTCCGAAAATATTTTTACCAGGAGGTTAAAAACTTTTTAGTTATATCTGGCTTTTATAGCACTCAAGAGTTTATCATGGACAAAGTGCGTAAGACCTGTTTATATCTTCGCTATTTCGTGATGTTATTTGTAATATTGTATTATGTGTGATATCTCTTATATTATGTGACATTATTTGCATCATTGACATGCAGATGATCCTTGTTTTGTTTTACAGATCATATGTTTAACATTTGTATAACCACAATGAGGATCAATAAAGTATTTTTATTGTATCCATCAGCTTGAATTCAAATTTCATGTACTGTTGTCTTTTTTTACTCAGTTTGCAATATATAACTCGGCTCATAATTTAAATGAACATATCAATAAGTCCCTCCTTTTCTTTGCTGAGGTGTGACTAGGATGAGCATGACAGTTTGCTATGATGGCCACGTTCGGAATCTGGAGAATCTTAAATCATTCATGTCACTCTACGTGAGCTTCTCCTTGATGGGACTACTGGAATTTCCAGGTGATATGCTCACTATCTATGCCCTGGAGCACCCTAAAGCTGGGAGGAGAATGACTTACCTATTCAGCCTCGGAGCTAGTGGAATATTCTCAATTTTTGTTGCTACAGTTCCTCTTGGTAAGTGAATTAATTTCCCATTGAAGGTTTTCAGCATAATAGTGATTGATATTATTGGGGTTGTGATTCTTCAAGAAGATATTCAACATTGTACATTTATGCTTTGCATTTGCCTTGTTTTCCCAAATTTAGCAAGTACCCATATCATTAGTGCTACCTAACTAAATTAAGGATGAGTTCCTTTATATTGCTGACCAAACTATGAGTATTGAGAATATAACTGTATAATACAGAGTAAAAAATTATTTTTTAAGCCAGGTGTAAAACAGTGTTTTTGAAGTTTATGTCAACTTTATAAGAGGCTCTTAAAGTACATAAACTGAAATAAAATAGGCAATTTATCCATAAGACTATCAGTAAATCTTCATTTTTGCATTTACTATGACTTAATGTATATGGCTGAATTTATTTTTACTTCATGAATATCAAACCAGATTATAGCAGAAAGAGCATCCTTTGAGAGTTCATTCATCTATTGTGAAAATATCCTTATTAACAATAAGGGAGCATTAAATTTTCAAATATTCTGATCTTCATCTCAAACCAATAGAAATTAAGACAAGAAATGAGTATTACTTTTGAAATAATCCTTAATTAAAGTTTTGTTGTTCTTAGATTAAAACATCTGGTTACCCGTCACACTACTGTGGAGAAAAATGGAGTATACTATTTTGCAAGTCTAAATGTTTAAAACAAGTTTATATCACAAATAAATATTTTCAAAGGAAGATAGCCCGAGTTAAACCATGATCTTACACATTCTTTTTATTAGAAAATCACTTTTGTAATGAAAATTAAAGTCACCCTGTAAACACAAAATGCTGCTGACGTGCAGCAGCAGCACTGCAGCCACTTGGGATGCACTGCTAACCCATGCCTGATACCCCCAAATTTCCATTTTTGCCATGCCAGATGCACTGCAGAGGTGCTGCAGCTGCGCTTCAGTAGCATTCCTGGCAATTATTTGGAGCCACTCAAATTGATGTATAGCCCTTATATCCATAATGGCACCAGGAAATATCGCAGAATGGCATCGTTCTGCGTTCACCTTGCTGATAACTTCATAGCAGACATATCATGATATTACAAAACCGGCATCTATGTATTTATAATTCCTTGATGGAAAAAGGCCATCGCGTTTGTGATGTGTCTATTCACATAGTTCACCTGGCTGGTGGACATTTCACAGTAGTTACCACATGAGGATAGCCATGATTACCACTAATACCACGCAAGTGTTCCTCTCCAAATAAGATATTCATCAAGAAGGCAGACTTGGTGCAGAATACTCTTACAAATGACTGCATACCCATCGAAATACAAAGTGGCATCTACGAAGTCAAGTGCTGTTGCTGAGAATCGTACATCAGCCAAATATCAAGAGCCATGAAATGTCAAATCAAGGAACACCAGAGGGCCACTAAGAACAGGCAGTTTCGCTCTTCTGCTACTGCCAAACATGTATGAGAAGTGCCCACACACAACACTGACTTCGAGAAAGCTAAACTCATTGCTAAAGAGAAGAAGTATGTACCATCCAAGACTCATTTGAGAGGCCATCGAAATAGCAAAAACACCTACATTCAACAGGGAGGATGGCTATCTGCTTTCAAACGGCTGGAAGTGACTCTTTCACCATCCGGCCAACTAGAACAGAGCGCGGTAAAAAGCTAGGCCAACATAACATGGGCAGAAACCTGCATCCACACTTCACACCTGAAGATGCCTGCTGAAACGCCGGTGAAACTGTCGTATGAAGGTGTATTGACGTGGAGGACATCCCAGAAAATTAGCCACGCCTATTCCACCACTCTGCAGAAGCCTTCATCAATATGATAGCCAAATGTCTGGAACCCATGTAAAATAGTTTCACCCAGCGAAAGGGTTAAAGAATATTTCAACTTTCATATTTGCAATTATGCATGAATTGGCAACCTAACATTTTAAGATATGATTTGCATAACTACAAAAATGATTTTAAAATGTTAATTTTTATTAGAATTACCTTATTCCTGGTGTGGTGCATATCATTATATATAACAGACTGAAAATTCTTCTACATTAACTATTATTACTATAGAGTTATTGTACGTACATAATGATTACTAGTTAGTGCACCCTGATTTTGATGGTGTGGTACAGCAATATATTCTTTAAGAGCTACATAACAGTATCACCTATTAAGTAGAAGTGCCGTTCTATTAGCATGATTTGGGTTTATAAGTACCCTTCCCTAGCTAGGGAAACCTACTGAAGGTCAACCGTACCTGAAGAATGCGTCAGGGTATGGGGCAAAAAGGCTGAAAACCCAAAAGATGGAAGATCCTGCCTCCATCTAAGCCCTGTAGAAACCTATATCACTACTCAGTGTATTTGTTCAAAGTTATTCAGCCTTTCATTTTATCTGGTGAAAAGCTGTCAAACTTCTACTTTTCTGTCAACAGATCAAAGTTGGGCCAAATGGGCAGTCCTTGGTTTGGCTGCTGGTGGCAGGTTCTGTGTCACCATGGCTATGAACACCGGATTGCAGTATTGTGTGGAGGTCCTGCCAACACAGCTCAGGGGACAGGGGGTTAACCTTGTCCATATTGCCGGACATTTTGCCACCCTGGCTTCACCTCTCATAGTGTACTTGGTGAGTCTTAGAGGCAGGGTGACTAGTTTTAGAATTTAGTTACCATTGTGACAGATGTATATGATTACTACCTGTGTATTTGGAAAGTACATACATACACATATGTAGCTTTAAATCTCCTTTCATCCATCTGAATTATAATGAAATGATGATTCAGAATTATGCATCCTAATTAAACCACTGTCATGATAAAGTCATGTTGCTGTAACTATTGTTTCTTAAAACTTTTGCCACTAATACATAATTAGGAAACACGGAGAAAATGAAAATAAGCTTTGTGAATACCACTTTTAAGATTTTATTGAGACGACCTAGATTCTAACCCTGTGTCTTCTTCAGGTGAAATTACATCTTTTGGTTTAGTATGTATACAAATTTATGGATGGGGGGGAAGGAGTTGGAGGGAGGGGAGATGGATATGAGGTCACAAGGGACCAGTTGAAGGCATTGTTATTTGCTTTTGCACAACACTATTGCTTATCAATTCACTTGTTCTTGAGTCATTTTCTTCACTTCTCTAGGGATTTTAATGGGTAGAGAATATAGGAAGGTGGGAGGGGGGGCAAGTAATTGTTCCTTAGCTAGGGGGGTGTGGCTCAAGTAGTTTTGAACTATTTCAAGGGACTCTATGGAATCTAATCTTCTTCTGTCATTTTCAAAATTTAAGATTATTGGCACAAATTTGCTGCAATGGTTATTGTCTCTGAGGTGGTTAGCAAACATTGAGTGTTATTTAATTTTCTCATGGTGCTTTTTCTGTTCTTTGACTCTGATATCTATACACATCTCCCTGTCTTGCCAAAGTATTTTACCGGGCAGTCGTCACATTTTAAGGAGTACACTTTGCTTCTTCTCGCTCTGGGGATTTTATTTTTGAGATTGAATAACACTATTCAATCAGTTCAAGTGTTAACCCCATTTCAACCCATTAAATATTTGTAAAAACTATGATACTTGGGATTGACATTGAGCAATACTTCATTTGCACTGGACAATTGGACTTGAACTGAAGACAAGCATAGCTAATTGTAATATTCATTCTTTCTGCAGGGAAATTACAGCATGGTTATACCTTTTATAATGCTTGGACTGATAGGTATTGTTGGAGGCTCTCTTAGCCTATGTCTTCCAGAAACCCTTGGAAGAACCTTGCCCAATACTGCTCAAGAAGCAGAAGTATTTCG
The DNA here is from genome assembly GCA_963573305.1 of Pyrrhosoma nymphula. Taxonomy (NCBI): domain Eukaryota; kingdom Metazoa; phylum Arthropoda; class Insecta; order Odonata; family Coenagrionidae; genus Pyrrhosoma; species Pyrrhosoma nymphula. The sequence continues at coordinate 53,225,812 of OY754335.1, forward strand.
AGGAGGAGCTGAACTTTGCATGGGTGGTACTGGTATCTGTGGCATGGAAGTTGGCAGTGACACAGAAGTTCCAGGGTAAGAATTTAAAAAAAAAATTTTGCTTTCAAGAACCATTCTTTCTTTCTTTCTCTCTCAGCCAATATAAAATTCTTATTGGTGAGAACAGGAAAGTAAATAACTGGGTCATAGTTTATCATAACCATCGGGAATTAATTAATTTAAACTCTGGTATTATTAAGACTAAAACTAACAGTTAGCATATTACCGTTTGAGAAATTAAAGCACAAATATGATGGGAAAATGTTAGCTTATATGCAGTACAAATCTCTATGGTTTGAAACAATAAAATGTAAAAATCACAGAATGTTTTTTCTCTTTCTGAAGGAATCATTTGGCATTAATGAAAATTAATGTTTCTAAAAGAAATACAGTCTAGATATATATCTACTTGCTTTCTGCCCCTATCTACTATGTACCATGTGAGTTCTTAACAGGTAGAACATGGGGTATTGCATTTCCATGCATGCACTTGTACTCGCCTAAACTTATAGCTTTCTAAGAATGTTGCAATATGTCTATTCATGAAGCACACAACCCTGATTGCCATCTCTGTATTTTAATTGTTCTTAACTATGAATGCTTAAAATATTTAATGAAACTAATATATCTTTCTATGCAAACCTTAGGCCTGTTTAGGATAACAGGTAAGATGTTTTGTGATATTATGACATGGCAACAATAATAGATAACTTTGCAAGGAAATATAAAAATATTGGTGTATGTTTGATGCACATTTTCACTTAGCATGGAAAAATATTGATTGAATTTAAGTAAATTAAATATTAAAAAATAAAAATAATCACCTACAGATCCACCTAAATTTTCTATGCAAGTATGCAGTTTATAACTCAGGTTTTTGATATATTTGTCATTCTCATGAGTATGGAGAATGCACATCACTCTCTAGCTTACCAAATTATTATTTCCTACATAATATATAAGTACATAACTACATATTACATAATAAACTCTTAAAGATGTCTTTCATTACGCCCCAGGATGGCAAAAAATGATGAAAACCTAAGCTCTCTATAAACCTGAAATAGCTTCGAACATAAGTTTCCATTGATGTCTTTGAAAGTTTCTCCACTACCTGAATAGCCTTAATTATTTATTGATCATTGGCTTACTATCTCTACAGTTTTATGGGACTACCAATCAGAAAATGCATATCTTTTCAGGGAGAGCAGAAGGGATACTCAGCAAGGAGTTCAAAACTTAGCATTCCAGTCAGAGCAGACGAATGGAGTTGTTGCCAACCATGGTACCTACTCTGAAGACAGCAGCACAACAAAACTTTAAAGTATTCAAGTTGCTATTTAAAGTTCCTTTACATGTTATTTTAAGTCTATTCTTGTCTTGTAAATGATATTTTTTGCTATAAAAATTGTTTCATGATGAACCCTGTTTACTTTTGATTTCATCATATGGAATATAAAAACTAGTTCCTCAGAAGTGAAGGATAAGTCCTTAACACGAGGATGGGAGATTCACGCTGCCTAGAAGGACAGCTACCCACACAGCACCCAGGGAATTCCCTGGGATGTCCTGGCAGGACATTGCCTAGTCCCAGGGAGCTCCCTGGGAAATCCCATATGGTCCCACGGAGCGCCTAGGGACTTCCTATGTCCGCTCATATGGGACATCCCTAGGGCGCCCCAGGGATGTCCCAGCCAGGACCTTGCCTAGTCCCAGGCAGCTCCGTGGGATGTCCCAGGGAAGCCCGAGGGATGTCCCAGGGAATTCCCATATCATCTCCCATGGGACTTCCCTGGGATGCCCCGTGTGTCCCGTGGGAGAAGACATTGGAAGTATACATATTTATGGGATGTATGAAGTGCCTGTGGTGAATATGTTGCAAAAAATTTATGAAGTATTGTAGTTTATTCCAAGAATGTGTGAAATACACAATACTTTTGAATATACAACATAAAAATCCTTTTGTCCTTTAAAACATCTCATACCTGGGCCATAACATTCACGAAGGAGAAACAATAACACAAAGGGCCGTGTAGCTATTCAATATTAGCAACTCATTCCAACAACTGATTTACAATAATGCAACAACCAGAAATTGATCAATTTAAACACTTTGTCCAAAGTCTCATGTTCCTCAAATGGACCAGTGCTCCTTTTGGCTGTACAGCACTTCTCTTCAAAAACTATGTAACAATTATTCTTGGAATTCTTTCCCCGATGCTGCATGGACTGTCTCCATTGCTCTTCAATTTTCTGAAACAGGAGAAAGATTTTATCCTCAAAAAGAAATAACAATATATTCTTCTTAATACTTTATTTATTGAAATGCAGATTTTTTTTAGATAGATTAAGATTTGTGATCATAAAACTGAATTTATTTAACACTAAATATTTTGTATTCAAGTAAAAATAAGTGAATGTGGTAATATATGGACTGAAACTCACTTATGGCACTCATTCCTTAATTTCTTTAGCATGGCGAAGCGAACTTTTTATTGGAGCAGCAATTTCCACTTTTGTGGCTTCAGGGTATCTTCTTCTTACAACTTCTGTAGATGAAAGGATAAGAAAGTATTAAAATATGCATGTGGGGCATACCTCCGGTAATGCCCCGTTCACACAACCTCGATCCTTACCACGCTGCTGCAATTCTCTGGTAATTCGGCGAACAATGTTTTCTGCTGCAGTTTCCTCCGTTAGTCAAGCGTCGACTACTCAGAAAAGCTCTTCCTCCAGATCCCTTAGCATTTGTGTCCTTCCCTGTTTGTTCTCAACATCTGGAAAACATTGACTGGAGCCTTTCACCCTGTGCCGTTATGTGCTCCAATGCAACGGGGCAGGGGAGGGGAGTGCTTTCCTCGGACAGTCGAGTAGGCATAGTGGCCGAGGGACAAAGGGACGAGGGACAAAGGTGGCTTTAAAAAAACACAATCCAACTTTATTTGGAGGAAGCAATTGGGATGCAAAATAAGGGTCTTTAAGTGGTGAAGTACTCGGCATTGTTTAGAGGAATCCGACTTTAAAGGACGGCTAAGGCTAATGGTTTTTACTTTGTAGAATTTTCATGCATTATTAGACGCACTTTGCTTGCTTATAGGTGCAGGTGACTATGTGAAGGCAAATGCCTTTCCTGCAGTTCCAGCACCCTCAAATTTTACAATTTATATCGGTGAATGGCAGAGGGGCCAATATTCAGCCGACATTTGTGCCTTTTTGGGAAACTTTGACCACCATTATAGCATTGACACATCGAGGCATTCAGGGAGAGCAGCAATGATATAGGCATACCTCGTATCATATTTTTCATTATAATCACTGAGCCAGTCGTACTTTTTCCTCCTCGAAGTTCACACATGTCAACACCATTATTTACATAATCGGGACATGTGGGAGACCCATGGGAATCCCGAATGTCCCAAATTGATCCCGGGACATTATCAGGGCATATCAAGCTCCACGGGACGTACCGGGACCAATTGTGCTGTGCGGGTAGGGGTCAATTTAATGGTTTTAAACATTAAGAAGTGTGCAATCATTTCCTTTCATAGAAATAAATCACCCATCACATATAACTACACCATAGGCAACAATTCACTCTCTAGAGTCTGCAACATTTTAGATTTAGGTACCTATCTTATTTGATGATAAACTGGATTTTCAAGGACACATTCAGACCATTGTTTTAAGAGCCTATGGTTTTATCCAATCAGTTTTTTTATAGACATATGCTGCTGTCCCTAGATGCCTCTTGCATATATCAACGCGCTCAACATTGATACCTTTTCAATACTCCTTTTGGCATATGGTGTAGGACAGTGGCGGATACAGAAAAAACTCAAGGGGGGGGCGCAAGTTATCGCGACGATTGTAGCTTTCAAACTGACTGCCTGGCAGCGACTCTGCTTCCCTTATATATGTAGCTCGGTTGTTTCAAGAACATTCAGTGCCAGAATGTTCGCTTCCAGACTTTTAAGGAGTGTGAACAAATACATACAGTAGAATATTCGCGACTTTTCTCGAACAAATGCCAGACAGAATAACGTATCGAGATGTCTAGAATGGCCGCGACTTTTCTCATAGGTTAGCTATCTATGTGCCAGACAGAAACGTATAAAATACGATGACGCAGACGCGCCCGCGTGCTACATAAGAAAGTACAACTACTCGATAGCTCGACTCGGAGTCGACTGACGAAAGACACGAACAAATAGCGTGCGGGCTGACTGGTGGGGCGGCGCGGGCGGCACTGCAAGGGGGGGGCATGCGCCCCCCATATGTATCCGCCACTGGTGTAGGACCTGGTACTAAATGCAGAACATTTTGCCTCGAGAGGCACTCGGCGAGGGCAGGACACCTTGCAAAAGAGCAAGGTCGGGTGAAATTTCAATCCGGGCAGAGACAAAAACAATTATTCAAAAAAGAGGATGCGGGGTCGATGGATGGTAATATTTCGTGCCGGTTCTCAAAGGCCTCTAAATCATGGCTGTATGGCGCGTGGCTGGATAAAGATACACATAACAATGGGAAAGCATTTGATTTTCGGGTTAGGATAAAAAAACAAGATTTGCAAAATAAGAAAAATACCAATAGTAAAAGACCATTATCGTGTGAAATTCACACTGATTGTGAGTAATAAGGGCACTTACTTTCCCTTTGCTGCTTGTGGTTTCCCGAAAGATCGGTTACCAAAATGATCACTCTGTTTACATGTTGATAAGGGTATCCAGAGGCATCAACTTGCATTGAACCGGGTGCCCTCTGGTTCACAACCAAGCACTATACCCACTAGACTACCAAGCTGCCAAGTAAAAGGACTGTCATAAAATATTAAGAGCCTAAGGGTAAGAGGAATATAAAAATTCAGCACGAAAACAAGCTGTGGGTCAAATGACCCACAGCATCCTTCTATAGATATAATCTCTTATAAAAGAAAACAAAAAAAGTTATATATATGTCAATTTATCAAATTTCAGTTAGAAATGAAGAAAGTAAAAAAGTTGCAAAAACTTTAAAAGATTTTACATAGAGAAAAATTAACTTGAATTCTGAAAATGTGTAAATGACCCCTGCCATCCTTCTAGTGTTAACGAACACCCTGCCAAGCAATTTTTGGAGTCGCAGTGCTTTCCCCAAGGTTTTCTAAATACATAACTCCATTCCTACTCACACTGCTTGGTTTGCCTTCTTATGTTACAAGTTTTAAAGCATGATCACCTTGCATTGACCATTGCTCCAAGAAGTACGAGTATTTGACATGACCATGGGAATGAGGGGTCCCAGAATCAAATGGACCAATTGGATGATGCCAAGCCATGAGATGACCACAGGGCATCAGTCTGAAAGAGCAATGCAATTAGTGTTGTTGTTCTAGAACAGTGTTTCTCAACCTTTTTTTTAACTATTGCCCCCATTATTGGTTTTTTGACAAAACAGTGTGTCCAGCGAATTCCAATTATTTTGTTCCCAAATGTTCCAGGTAAATTTTTCTGTTTTTCCAGGATCTTAATGCTCTTAATTCTTAACACATTTTTATCGAATTTCCTATAAAATCTGCATTTTTGTCGACATGAAAAGCACCAAAATTTTTTGGGCCTACTTCAAGTAAAGTATGTACATAAAAGAGAAAAAAGGGTACATACAGCAAACAAACAAACATCTTAACCCACCTCCTCATGGCTCAGCTCCACTAACTCACTGTGGCACCCACCCATGCTGTGGCCAAGCAGTGCTGACAGGGTGGTGCTGGACTGTGCAAAGGGATGAGGTGGAACATAGTTGGCGAACGGGAGCACAGCACCAAGCATAATATGACAAGAATGGTGAGCACAGCGCTGTGTTGAGCTGAGTAGAAGGCAAGCAAAAGTGCAGTCAAAAACTCTCTGCCCTCATAGAAATTGGCTGCCATGCAATTTCGAGTTTTTTTGGGAAAATTCAAAAATTCCATTTTCCAGGACAAATAATTTTCCTGAGTTTTCTCCGTTGCTGGACAACCTGCGAAATGTTTCCTTAACACTCCCATAAAATTTTAAACGATAAAATACTTCGCACTATTTAATTTATTTGCACTATTTATGCCACGAGATATTTGTGCCTAATGCTTCTTATCTTGAAATTCATTGTTCAGTTTGATAGAAAAGTAAATTTAATTTTCATGTCACCAATTGATAATATTAATAATAACTTTATTTTGAGTGAAATTAGGATTGTATATTCCTTTCTTGCATTTAAATCGTTAACAGACACATGATTGATAGCCCTAGGTGCCCAATTTTGAGGGAACCCTCTGTAATCACAAGCTTTTTTTTATTTTAAAACCCGATTTTCACCAGTGTGTGATTTCATCCCTGATCTGAAGTGTAATATTAAAACCTGTGAAAATCCAAAATTTAGAGTTGTTTCCTTATAGTCCTTCCTCTATGAGCAATTTAGTTCACAAATCGATCCTCCATATGACCTGCTTCACCCTAATGTGGGACCAACATGTCCAATTGCTGTGGTCTCTTAAACTAATGAACATCGAATTTATTTTAAGTTGCTGGTAAGCAACAAATTTTCATACTAAGATTAGAATTTCTCCAGATAAATTTCTTCCCTAGTGCATGCTGAATCCTTTTTTTGATCTTTCCGGTTTTTCTTGATATAGGAGATGCACTGTTTCGGTACTCCACCAAATGTTTAGTTTTCAATTGAGTGATCTTATATCAGCTAATGACAACACTGTGAGAACTGGAAGCCTTGAGCAAGCTAAGTTATAGAACCCTACACCAGAATAAGAATTTGAAATTACCACAGTAACTCATTAGAATGATCCATTCTAGTTAGAGAAGGTGGACTTTTAAATTACCTACTGTAATGTTAATTTTTTGTGTGACACTGCAAAACAGCCAGACAATAACTGCACCTTGATTTTGGAAGTATCAATAGGCTCAAAGCCTTGCATGGAAAAGTGTTAAAATGCCCAATTGCCTTAAATATAGCACTGCTGGAAAGACCGATGACTATCATAATTATGCAGGAGGTAAAAACAAGATTCAGACATACAATTCTAACGATAATTTTGGATGTTAGGGTTAAGGTTGGCAGGATTATCAACAAATGATGCACAGTGATTGCTCATGGCATTTATTAAAATCATCTAATAAATGACATCCAAACCAAATTCAACAAACATTATTTACAAAAATTACTGGCTCATCTACTCTCTTAGGATAGGAGTCTGCACTTGACAGGATGGATTCTTTACGGAGCCCACATGTATCTAAAATATGGGTACCTATCACGAGTGAAGCACAAATAAGTGAGGCCTTGATTCACTCTTGAGGCCGCATTATCTTCAAGAACCTCTCACACAGCATACACCAATTGTGCTGTGCACATTTCAAGACACAGTTGAAACAGCAATCACACAAGAGGAAAATCCAATTTCCTCAACACAAAAATACATCTGTAGTTTTTTATAGTAACCATACATCACTCTTTCAGTATTGCTATTGATTATGCAACATAACAAAAATACATCAGTCTCCATTCTTAAAAGGAAGAAAAAATTAAGTGTAGTTGTTGATGACCACAGTCACACTAAATGGTAAACCTCATACATAACACAAAGAATCACAAAAAAAGGTACAAGGGTTTCTTTTCACTTTGACATTGTGAACATAATTGTAAAAAAAAAGAAAATTACTATTATTTTCAACCAGGGATTTCAATCCCCACAGTATGAATTGCACAACGACCATATCTATAACGACAATCAACAAAACATTTACTCATGCAATTGAAAACATCAAAAATCAATGTACCATACACAATGATTTAATATGTTGTCCAACACCTTAAAAATAAAATCAATATTGCAAACACAAGCTTTTGATTTAACTCCCAAGTATCCAAGGAAAAGGAAATTTGCATTGTATCCTCAAATGATAATGTAATTAAACACTTTTTAGGCTCATAGATTTAAAATAGTTCATACCATTTGTGCTTTACACAGTTCTACATAAGTACAAATATATGGTACTTTTCCCTTATCATACATATTTGAAACAGTTAAGCTGGATGGCAAAAATACATTTAATACCGACAATTTCTAGAATATTATATAAGTTTTTAATGTGCTTTTGACAATCCACAGAAGCATACTTCCAAGTCTATCTCTGGAAGGAATAATCTGAGATACACCAATTGTTATTCCAGATTCATTACCAAGTGGCAACCACTAGAAACTTAAACATCATAAATACAGAGAATGAAAAACTCTGGCACAACAATTGAATTATCTTTGCTTCCATCACCATACTCAAATTCTAGGTACATATATATTTTTATTCATAAAAATCAGTGACTTGATAACAGATGAAAATTTTAAATAAGTACAAAACATTCTCATAAAGCTAAGCACAACACTGGTAGCACACACAATCAACATAAATTAAAGAGAAGACTTTGGATTAACTTTGTACATCAGTTGAAGAACATAAAAAATTAAATACTGAGTCTTAGGAGAAAGATATTATACCCGATGTCACATGGGTGAGGAGTCCTAATGCCCTGGTTATCAGGATTGTTATCTCTAAGTCTACAAACACTATCATTGGGCAAGCTTTTAGCAAAACATATAAATACTTCAGGAAATTATAAGTTAACCATTCATTAGAAATTGCTTAAAAAATAAACTCAAGCAGTTTATGAAGAGAAAATGATGACATCAAACACAAGTATACATATTCAACAGCATATATATAACACAATCCAGGTTAAGTATGTACCTATAGCTATTTCCTTCAGTTCCACAAATTACCGTATTTATCCAAATATAAGCCCCAGCCGCCTACTCCCCTGCAAAATTTTCATCTCAATTTTTGGAAAAACATAATTTCTGTCATCAGCTATCCTTCTCACACAAGGCAAAGTACATTAAATACAGAAAAAATACATTTATTACCAGAAAACATGAATTCATGAATGAACAAATTACTGAAATGTCCAACACCCACATAGCATATTAGTATTGCCTTAATTGTGTCCTAAAGGACCTGATACTTAAAATATGAAGGTGCTGAGCAGGCTTGTCATTAACCATGGGATTACAATCAAATCAGAATTGCCTGCCCTGGTATCCTTTTTCAAATAATCTCTAACATGACCCTTGAAGGAATCTGGCTTAAACATTGATGACATTTATGAATGTAAATTGATAAATACTGAAGATTAAAAGTTGTCTCATAGGCACATTTATTGTTTTACACATTAATTTTTGTTGAGTTTTTTAATATTTTATTTGTACCTCCACCAAGCACATACAAATCATGCCTGAATGGAACAAAAACCTTGAAAACAAAAATTTCACCAGCGATTCATATATCCTAGCATATTAATAATTTACTTTTATATTATATTCTTTGAATTATGAATAAAGCTACTAATAATTTCCCACCGTGTATCCAGATAGTTTTAAAGGTTCGGAGAAATGTTTAAGATGCGATTGTGTTGCTGTTTGCATTGCTCAATACAAAAGGGCCCATAAATATGTAAGTCTCCGTTGTTTTGCAAGTTGCGTAAGGTCATTACTGAGTTCCTCTATAGCTATGACATCGCCATGAAGAAAAATTAACGATATAATGAAAAATATTTCACATATTCTTTAAAAATAAGACTTCTTAACCAGGGTTGCTACAGACCAGAAATAAAGAAATTCCTTGACTTTTCCTGTATTTCCACGACAAAATTTTCATTCCCTAGTGAAATTATCCATTCTTAGGTGTGTATTTTACAGGGCCACGAATTACTTGTAATAAATCAAAGGAAAAACAAATATCATGAAAATTTATTTTACGAGCATAATTAACAGCTAAAATCCCAAATAAGAGCTCCACTGCCTCATTCAAGCAGGGTATTAAGAACCCTATGTCCACACACATACAGTGTCTAAAATGGTATTGCTTACAATCTGATTTTGATTTAGGAAAGTACATTTCCAGACTTTAGGATTAGGGAAAGCAAAATTCCATGACTTTTCTGGGTATACCAGGCCTGTAGCAACCTTATTATTCATATGACATACATTAGTATACAATTATCAATTTTTCTCCATCATTTTGGGTCATAAGCCACGGAATTTACTAGAGGTTTTTTTTCTTTCTTCATGCTTGAAAATTACCCCCTCCAAAAAACCTTTATACAGCCGATATTTGACCAATAATGTGAGGCTTATATTTGGACATAAACAGTAAATAAGGGTTCCACTAAGTAGACAGTTACCATTTTCAATTAGAACAGTTTTAGGGGGAACATAACCTGCATGCCAACTCTGGCAACAATAGAATATCAGGTTCATACACACCTGTATACAAAGAACAAAAATTAGAGTAAATTAATACAATGGACCATACAATAGCAAAATATATTATTCTGAATGGTTAACACACACCCAGAAAAAGGATTGTGATAATATTTGAAATAGAATGACTATTTAGCAATTAATACTCTCCCACAATCACTAACCGTTTTTAAATGAGCTAAGTCACCCACAGGCATGCAATTCAGCAGGTTGAAATGTGTGACAACACCAAATACATAATTCAAATGGCTCTTCATTTCATTACCATATTTCCCAGCCCACAGGAAATACCAGCCATAAGATACACTGTGATTTCTCAGGTTACATTTTATAAGAATAAAATTAAAATCAACATTCATGAATGTGAACAATTTATAGGGAGAAAATGGTAATGTTAACTCCCAAAAATAGCAACTGCATAAAAGTTATTTATGATAAAATCCCAGAATCAAATGAATGATGGAGAATGCCACCTTTAGCTCGCTGCCACTACTCAGTCGCCAGTGGAAGTAGAGAAATGTGCACCTCTGATGGCAATGCTATCTCCAATGCTTGGACACATAGCTTTACACTTGACCCATAAGGTACAGGCAGATTTTAAAATGTATTTTTGTGAAAAAGAGCATCTCATAGACCAATAATTATGTACATTTATTGGCATGGCCACTGATCAACTCCTGATTTGTCATTTGATTCATATCATTTTGCTATCATCAACAACAAATATGACAAGAGAATCCCTATGGATCCAGACACACATTACCTGGATGCTAAGGATTCTCTTATTACCAAGCAGCACTTAGGACTCAAGGCTAAGAAATGAGACACCTTACACATGTAACATCATCAAAGTAAATGTATTGAAAAAATAAACTTTTTGAAAGTTCATTAAGCTATACTTTAACTTAACAACAAATTTAACTCATGTTAGGTGTTTTCGGGATTCACACCGGGTTAGGAGAACACCTAATATTTGCCATTCTCTGGGAAAACACCAGGTCTTACATAAATTTAACTAAGTTACAGGTACAGCTAGTTACAAGATGATTAACAATAAATTACAAACATCAATTAAAAATGCAACTTGGAGAAACTTCTGCACTATGACTCACAGGAAGATATGACGAAAATTGAAAGCCAACAGTCATAAGGTGACTAAAACATACACAAGAATAATTAGTATGCACTGAAATTAGAAGGAATGGTGACCGATAAATGTTTTGGTCATGCATCAATGCCAACATGATAATTCTAGAGTTAGGGGATAGTAAATTTGGAGTGCTGGCAAATCTTTCCATAAAATGGAAGATTTCTTAAAGAAAAAAGGTGCACTTCAAAAGAATTAAAGAAATGAAAATCCCCAATGCCAAAAAGAATTGCCACTGCAACTAACACAACTAGTACTCTCACTTTTAATAACAAAGACACCTGACAGAAAAACATTCTAAACATTTAGGATAAAAATTTATCACAACATTTACACTTTCTTCTGAGTATGTCCTCAGTAAAAAGCTGTTTCTTCATGATGAAATCATTTTCTATGCAGATAGAAAGACTAATCCCAAAAGAAGAGCAGATCCTCAAATAAACAAAGAGTCACTTATACATAAAACACACTAATAAATCCATAAAAAATACTTGATAAAATCCACTAGAAGTCTTCATTTCACAACCAATTCATAGTATCGCAATTTAGAGTGTTAGAATCTTAAGTGGACTTCACCAAGACTTTTTGATTGGTTCAACAGTTGAAAAGAATCATAAGGTATGCTGACCACAGTCTCATATGTGATTGATTAACGCCATTAATTAAGGACAGGTAACATGTATCCCCAATAGCATGGAACCAGTTTCTCAAATTAACGAAAGTCTTTAAAATCATAAATGAATTTAGGACATACTGTTTTCATAGTATTTCATTACTCAGTTGCACCAAATAAAGGATAACCATAACATGATAAAAATGGATAAAATTAAGTTCACCACACTAAGTTTCATGCTCTTGAGCACTCTGTGAACCTATCTTACATATGCAAGAACCTAATTTGATGAACATTTCACAATAGGCTTCATTTATGTAAGCATCTAGAAATTGACAGAGCTATTCCCATGTCAGTGCTCAATAATTCATATCCAAATTACCACCAAAATGAGCTCTTTACTGTTCAATAGAGAAAAATGCTGGAATACAGGAAATATCACACATTAAAGAGTAATAGACATTTTACATGTTTCACATAATTCAATTCACATGATTCAATGAGTACTTTTGCAATCTAGAGATTCAAGGCATTCCCAGCAGCCAAGGGAATTTTAAGTCAAATTCTTATCCATATTCTGGGCATACACTTTATTCTGAAGCCATGCTTATCTTGAGTACTCGCTGCACATCAAATTTCTCAGTTCAAATGCATACTACCAAACTTATGAACAAAATATTTAAAGCAAAGCATAGCAGCATCACCTTATTTTTAGTAGCAACATCAAGTCACACAAAAATATCAAATTCATTTTCCTAACACTTTCTCCAAGTTAGGAGAAGCATGCTCAAGTTCACACATCACCATAAATAACTATATCTAACACCTTACAAGCTTTTTTGATTTGAAACTATTTATGCAAGTCTTGTTACCTTCAAGACAATAAGTTTGAAAAATATGCATATGTAGTGGATAAACTTGCGAGAGTCATGAAAGTTTTAAAAATTTCTCCGAAATTACTTGTGCTAATTTTAAGACTTCCTTAAGGTAAAAGATGATTCTTAAAAACATAGATTCATATACCTTGAAGGAAGGCAGTTAAGTTCAAAGAAGTATATAGTGTGCATAACTGCTGACGCCATGTGCTTCTCAAGAAACAATATTTGTTAACCTGAGGAAAATGTAAAGATTAAATGAATACATGGATCTAGGATGAACCATTTGTCCGTAAAATGGCCATACTAGAGTTAATTTCAAAAACACTCCCTGAATGCAGAAGAGGTGAAAATTTCAGCTAAATTGCTTTTATACTCAGGTACTGTCTATATGCGTCCATACTGGCCAAGCACGTCCCAAAAATGAAATGAGAAATGTGATTCAGTGAATGAGGAATTTTCAAGCAGGATATCAGTCCTTCGATGGCTGGATCGACCAGCCAAGGACCATCCGGTCAAATCCACAAGAGAAGAAATTGCAAGACCACGGTGGTGAAAATGAAGGAAGAGATTCATCAGCCCAAGCAACTGAGCACACCATTCGTCTGTGTCCCTGGAAAGCAGAAAAAAATACATATGTGAGCTAACCGCTCAAAATTGTTACCTACATTAAAAAAGAATGGGAAAAAATGTAGTCGGATCCGGAATTAACGTCTTTGCATTTAACATTTATTCATATTTAACGTTTATTTTTGAGGTCCTTATTCATTCCATATTTAAAAAATGTAAAAATTATACTCATTTAAAGTTCCTGCATTCTGCATTTTTCCTCATTCTATGTAGTTAACTTTTTGCCTGCATGAACCTTTCGCCTATTTTAACGTTTTACATGATCGTGTGGGTAAATGATTTCCCAAAAACATCAACATCATTATCTCTGCTATTATTTTTCACTGGGTCAACAGTGCTTAAGGTTTTGGTTGAAGAAGTACATATATACTGTTCATATTAACATGAAGTTATTGTATGTTCATGATAATCGATGCTTGAAGTAAATGTTAATAATGATTTTTAAAGCTAGTACTTAATTTGTATAGCAGGGTGTCCGGTGAATCTCAATTTCTTTTTTCCCTGAGTTTTCCAGGTTTTCCAGGCAAATGTTTTGCATTTTCCAGGGTCTTGCTGCACTTTGTTTCTAACATATTTTTAATGAATTTCTAATAAAATTGGCATAATTTTGCAAACATGAAAAAACGAAAAATTTCGGTCCCTACTTTGAGTTAAAAACGTAAGAGTATACAAGGAATGTGGAGTATTACGGGTTTTATTTCAACCAACAAATTAACAAAAACAGTTAACTGACAACAAAATTCTGAGTCAGGTGCAATTTGAACACAATAAAGTAGATTCAAACTAGTTTGATAAAGAACATGTAAATAAAAGAAACTGGTGTGGCATTTTTCAATGAGTGCATTTCCGATTCAATTTCAGCTACAAATTTATCGGCTTTTCAAGAAATTACGTTATTTTGGTTTGCAGCTCTTGAAACTTTTGCAGTATGTACCTCTTTCTTATTATTTTTCTCTTGAGGCCTTGGTACCTTTCCTCTTCTCCCAAAAGGCTTCACTGTACTTTACATGAACATTTCGGAAACTGTGAATTAATTGCTTTGTGATAGGTACGGATCTAACGCCCAAAAGCATTTAATTATGTAAAACAAAATTGTATTTTTTGGACAATACACGAATTTAAATTAGGTTGGACTGCCCCTGTACAAGGGCCCTATCGACTACGAACCCGAGGGCCGTGATTTCCATATGCAGTGACCGCAAAATGTATTTCCGCTCCTTCAAAAACATTTCTGCAAACATTAAAACGAGGAGGGTGGAGATTATTTGGAAAGGATTATCAATTGCATATATAACAATACCCAATTATCCATTTAGGTTGCCGGCCGAATGGTTTTCGCATAATGCGGGAAATGCCACTGCGCATGCTCAGACGTTTAGATTTCTCGTAAATTTGGCCACACCAAGAATTCCATTCGTACGGCTCTACGAACAGAATCTTGATTTCCGCGTGAAATTCTGTTTCCGGTGACAGATTTCGGCATCAATTCCGATTCCATTCATAGCGGCCATTTTACATGGGAATTATTCCGTGTGGAATTTGCCTTGTTATGCAATCGGCCCCCAAGACTGCGCATAGGGAGAGTGGTGTGGGATGACGAAGCACAAGCTGCGAACGGGCGCACAGCTATGAAGAGAGTATTAAATGAACAGGGAGCGCAAGGCTACGCTGAGCCGAGTATAATGCAAGCAAAGGCGCAGGTTAAACCTCTCTCTCTGCCTTGATGGAAATCGGCTGCCATGCATTTTCCAGGGTTTTTCGGAAAAATACAAAAATTCCCTGAGTATTCCCTGAGTTTTCCAGAACAAAATATTTCCCTGAGTTTTCCCGGTTTTCAAGGTTTTCCAGGTCGCCGGACACCCTGTAGAGGCAAAACTGAAAATGCGTATAAAAAACTATAAATACGCAATATTATTATTAAAAACCAATGATGTGGTTGCTAATAACTTTTCAAGCTACCTCAAACTAAAATAAACATAGAAAACGGTTGAGTTTACACGGAGATGTGGTGAATTTTTTCGCGTGCCGCAGATTTGAAGTTGCGTTTTCAGTTTCTGTCTCGTCCACGAGTCTCTCGTTGGCTATCCCCACCATCATTCCCGCTATGGTCGCTCTGAATACGCTCCACTTTATACGCTATTTCAAGTAACTAAAAAGCTCTTTTTTTAAAAACAACTAACTGTCTTTTACTATCTAATGCCATTGGATTCGTTTCTTAATTGTTATAAACAAATTGGCTGTGAATTTTTAAAACAAATTTCCTAACCCTATGGGTCGCAGGGCACTTTTATTTAAATCTTTGTTTTGAAGCCAGCTTTTGATTTATCTAAGTTAGAAACCCGTACTATGTACGAGCGATGCTGTGGCTCTAAACATTTATTTAAAAAAAGTACCCCCTTTTTTGAAGCAATAAATAAGAAGTTCATGTTTAATTTTTTCATTGATTTTTATTAACAATTGAAAATCTTCCAAAAGAGAATCCATTTTGAATTGACCCGAAAAGCTGATAGACAAAAAAGTTATGGCTTTCAACATTTTGTGTCTTGGGATAAACAAATTAACATATCTCAGCAACAAGTCACCGATTGACTTTTACAAACTCTTGATCGATTTGGAATTGGGAAAGCTGCCTTTTAAAGAGATCAAAACATTTTAAAAATTGCTTTTGAGATAAATAATTTATTTTTAAAAAATGGCCATTTTTGGATGGTGTTTTGTTAATTTTTCAATATCAAATTAATAAAATCGAACTTACCACGGCTCAAATTAATGGTCTTTGAATTACCTAAAAGTGTCTTGTGCTTTTAATTCTCTAAAAATCTTATATTGGCTGGTAGAGTGAAGAACACATGTTTTGGCCAACTTTGAACGCACATAGCTCTGTACAGACACCATATTTCAAGTTGAAAACATATTGGGGGACCTTCTTGCATACCCCCCTACAATGTAAAACAAATCCTATCCATTCCTCAGTTACATCCCTGAAATTGCAATATTTTTATCTGTTTCTAGGACTAAAGAAAAACTCTTCAACAAGGCCACTGGTCAACGAGTTACTAGTCTCCTTGGTGCCAGTGGTTTAAAGAGAGCAGAGGTAGCTGGTTTTGATTTTGGGATGGTTTTAAAAGGAAATCCCTTAGTATTGAGGAGAAGAGAAAAATTATAGAGAAGGTGGATAAAAATCCTCACTTGAAGAGAGTTGACTTGGCGAAGAAGCTGCTCATGCAGGTAAAAACCCAGACTTTGAAAATCTCCATGATAGCTTAGGAGATCACCAAATTAATCATATCATATTCAATTTTTTAGTTTCTCTGGGTCGGCTCCCAATTCTGTAAGGTTTATAAGCTAATTCAAAAATAATTTTCTTAAAATATCATCCACAAATTGTTTAACATGTTAGATTTTAATTTCATTTTTATAGTTGTTTCCTGGAGTGTTTCCCAACCTATATTAGGATGAGCACATTAAATTTATGATAATTTTTATTATTATTTGTTACACCTTTTAGTGACTTTAAATTATCCTTTTTATTCATGGAGAACTGTCCTAGCTCATTATGACTCTAAAACCTCAAAAAAAGGTCGTCCTCATTTAGTGTTTGTCCGCATTAAGTGTTTAAAATGTTGTCCCCCCTGAAAAACATTAAATCAGGATTCTACTGTTTAACTATTGGAGTCCATTATCATTTGAATAATTACCTAAATTATATCTAACCTGCATTCATAAACACATGCCAAAGTGAGAAATGTCTCTTGCATGAGAAAAGTGAGAAATTTATGGCATTAAGTGCACACATGGATACTGCAAATAATAGTTTACATTCCACTAAAATAGAGAACTTCAATTTTTTTTCTGCCTTCTGTTTCGTTGTTAATTTTATTTTCCTTCATGTAATAATAATTTGATGAGCTGCTTTATATAAGGTAATACGCTTTGAACAGCAAATTCGAAGGATTTCATTGCATTCCTTACATCATGTTTAGAGATACCTGTAAATAGCACTTTCATTTTTATTTTTTATAGCACTTTCAATTTCAGTTTATAGCATTTTGTAGCATCTATTTTGAGCACCGGAATATTTGCCTTGAGGAACATTGACAGAGTGTCATGTATGAAATCGTGTTTCTCTGTTTTTGTCTTCTTGGCATTTTCATTCGCCTCAAATAAAGTGGTTTGCCTCTTGTTGCTTGCCTGCAGATCTTGAGCAACAGACACTTCCTTAGCCAAATGTGAACTAGTTAAAATATGCTTGTCTAAGGTATCTTTTTTATTCCAGTCCAATCTGAGGTTACATATCAATATTGGATTCATTTACATAAAACTTTTCGTTTTTGTAAGCTTCCGCACGTTGCTAAATTGTTATTTTAACTCGCGGCATTTTTCCGGTAACATGTGTCGAGATCAGCTGAGTATAAATGACCGCCAGTAAAATCAAAACAAGGAGTCGATTACACCGAGATAAAATTCTGTACGCTTGTAATGGCGGTACTCACGCTAAAGTCTCCCGCGAGACTTCCACACTCGCGGCGAGCACCGAACGAACTCTCTGTGTCCCGGTTCACGTGGTGCCGACTGGCCTCCTCCCGCACTCTGCTGCCCCAAACCACCGGAGCCGTATCTACATTGTCACCTTCCCGTCACTATCACACTCGGCCACTCCCGTGCTCCGCCAACGTGTCGCCGCTCCCACCCAATATCGCTCTCCGCCAACGTGTCACCGCCACAACGCTATTCGTAAGACAGCACGTAAAATCGTAAGACAGATACCACGTTACGGCTTTTGGAGCATTTCCTTATACCATTAGAAAGCTCCGCCTTGTGTAAATGCTAACAACGCAAGTCGGGCGGTCGGGTAACAGGGTGGTGCATACTCCGATTGACGAGTTTGAGTCAGACGTGGGTGCCAACGACATTTTTGTCGGTGGCGGCGACTGACCCTCTTCCGACCTGGCAGCGGCACATGCGCCGTGGATCTGATAAAATGTCACTACATACTTTACAGGAGCGGATTTTATCATGACGACGCAATCTCTGCGTGATGACATCATGAAGGAACCCAATTCAATGTCAAATGCAAATGACATAAAGGCAAAACACAAAATGACAAAATGTCACTATCGTTAGATATAGATCGCTAACGATCTTTGGTAGAGTTGTAATAACCGTAGTCAAGGCCATAGTTTGAAAAAACACCATTCCCAGGAAGAAATGGAAAGAGAGGGAAGCGTTTCTGTCTTCCGGCAGCTATCGCCTAGGTTGGTGAACTCGCCGATTTCACGTCTTTTATGAGTTCGGCGGCGGCAGCGTGCGAAAATGGGCCGGTGGTGGCAGTGTAGCTTGCCAGCACCCACGTCTAGTATGAGTCCCAGCCAGCGAGCAGCTGGCCAGACGCTCACAAGCTATAAGCGGTGAGCGTCGGTGGAGCGTTTCAACTGCGCTCAGCACTAAATTTACGAATTTTGCCATCGAAAAGGCAAATTTGCTGTAAAAATATCAAAAAAGTCCAGTCATCGCACCTATGTCGCATTTATTCATGTGCATCGCGGAAATATCACATTTAACGCATACGCGATTTTCACATATCTCTAATCATGTTCAATATTTTCTCCCCATGTTGCATTCCAATGGGTACCCTCCGCTACCATTTACATAAAGTCATTCCATGATCTTTCATCTATTTAACTTAAGGGTTAAAGATTTGCATTTTATTAAGGGTGGCAATTTTTCCGGTCAATTCCAAACTATGTATCTTAATTAATATCTTAAATAACACCAAAAAAATTCACACACAGGAAAAAAAATTGACATCAAAGATACATATTTTCCCTTTTTTTACAAATCAGAGTCACACTCATTCTTTTGACAACTCCATTATAAAGCATCATAGAATAACAAATGTTTTCACGACCCATTAATAGAAAAGCTGATGGAGAGGCCAAAAAAAGATGAAAGAGAAACTTAAAAAGGAGTAGCTTCTCTATTTTTTTCTTTTTTTTTTTTCAGATTGAACACCTTGCATCATGCAATTCACCAAACAAAAAGAATTTAACATCACACTTTTCAATGCTAATGATAGTGAAGTGGAAAGAATGAACCTTCTGGTCATGCATGATGCACCAGAATAGCCACTCACCTGTCTACTGTTTCTGGGAAGACGTGCTATTCGTTGTCCATTCAAATCAAACAGCCTTACCTAAAACAACGAACACATTGAAAAATAAAGCAGGCAGATTCACAAAGTGTTATCTTTCCAAAATGAAAATTTGATTTAATAGTCCAGTGCTTCATCACCTTCAACATAGAAAAAAGGAACACTGCTCACTCATAGCCAATTGAGGAACACTTTAATCTGAACTCCAAAAACTTTTTTAATCTCATTTCATTTATATAAAAAGATAAGCAGTAAAACTAATAAAGCAGCTCAAAATTTTTCACAACGGATTACATCACTAAAATATTTTATCATACACATAACATTATCTGTTTCAAGAACAAATCAGTGGAATAAATTAAAGATAGATGACAGCATGACAACATTCCATGTCAACATGACCAAAATGATAATACATACATATTTTCTACTTGACCAATAATGATTTTCAAGTGATTTGGCACTATGAAAGAACTCATAAAAAGAACGAAAAACATAACAATGACCAGTCAAATGGATGGTGATACACAATAACAGTAAATATTTTGATGACATCCTCTAATAAAAATGGATGGTGATTATACAATAACATCAAATATTTTGATGAGATCCTCTAATAAAAAATATATAAAAATATGAGTTGATCCATAGCGATCCCAGCATAAAAGTTTCTGAAGTGCTTCTTAAAGAAGGGATGCATAACATGGATTTTTTAAAAGAATTTAGTAAGATGCTCATTTTGAGATTTTTCATACAAAACATTTGTTTTAAAATACAACTATTGTCTTGGTCCCAAATCATACTTTGTTTGATATAAAATCAAAGGCCAATCCAAGAACTTAACCCTCTCCCTACCGAAGTTTAAATACCTCGATGAGCACTCCTTCCTAACCCGCCCGAAACCGGCCGCTGGTTTTTAAAGCACTCCTGCATAACCCGGCCGACCTGCCGTGCAATGCTAAGGGTGATCTTCTATGCCTTATAAGCATCTGCTTCCTCTTCCACTTGTTTATCTTTGCCAACTCAAGCATCCTTCTTATCTCCCGATCCTCAGAGACTAAGCAGAGCTTCGTTATATCTGTCACCATACTCTCATGTGCCGAAGGTCCATAAGGAAGCAAAGCAAAACCCCATATATCTTTCAAATTGCACCCAAGCGTCTCCTTGCTCACTTATTATCTCCAGGGAGGTTATTAGAGAAGATCCTTGAGTCATCCAAGAAGTCGTTATTGTTTTGGGGTCCAGCTTGAAGAGAAGTGGTGAACGATGTATTCTCGACTGAATGAATGGGTATAGTTCATGGGACGCAAATGAAAGATAAAAATATAGACCTCCTCTGGCTGGCCAAGGAGTAGCTCTCATCCACAGTGAGAATATTTTTCCTTCAGTGGTCTCCACCACAACCTCTCTCAGCCTTTCTTATCCCTAATGGCAAGGAGATAGAGCACAGCCCTAAGAAAAAAATATCATCCCAAAGACCCTCAGTTTTGACCATGACTTCTTTGAGAGAGGATGCTATTGCAGAAGAGAGAACAGAAATGATTTTTCAAGTGATTCAGATAGTTCAAGTTTTTTAAGTTCGGGAGAGTTTAGTGATAGTGACGATTCAAGTGAATATGGATCGGGAGGTGAAGTTACCCCGAATACGAGTGATACCCAAGCTACGGTTCAGTTGCAAGACAATTGGAGAGATAATTTAATTTTTAAAGAGCCTTGTGATTTCAAAGAAGAAATTGGGCCTACTCATGATTTGGCTGTTGGCAGTGATGAAATTTCTTTTCTAAAATACATTTTAGGTGGAGAGGGTCTTATTTTTAGAATTGTCGAGAATACGAATAAGTACGCAGAACATCTCCAACGTTCCACAGGAAAGGTTGACAGAGAGTGGGTAGACGTTACATACGACGAAATGGTGGCCTACATTGGAGTACTTGTGTACATGGGAATATTTGAATTGCTAGAAAGCAGGGATTACTGGCATAGTCAAGAAATTGACTGCGCAATAGTCCGAAATTGTATGACCTTTGGTAGATACACAAAAATTTCGAAATATTTCCATGTAAGTGATAAAACTCAGGAAAAAAGCAAGGAGAGGAGGGTATTGATGTGTTGCAAAAAAATAAGGCCAGTTCTTCATGTTATGGACACTTTCCACAAAAGTATAAACCAGGTCGAGAGTTTTGCGTTGACGAAGCAATGGTTGCTTTTAAAGGACGTCATTACATAAAACAGTACATTCAGGGAAAGCCAACGAAGTGGGGATTTTAAGTATGGGTATTAGCTACTTGTCATGGTTACTTTCTTCAGGGGAATGTGTACATGGGGAAAAAAGAAAGAAAGAACCGTGAAATGTTTCTTGGGACTCAGGTGTTGATGAACTTACTCGATCACTATTTTGGAAAACATCATCATGTGTATTTTGATAGCTTTTTTCAAGTGTGGGATTAATGAAATTGTTACTTACGAAAAACACTTATGCATGTGCTACTACAAGACCTTCTCGAAGAGAATAGCCCGTAGAACTAAAATATCCAAAGAAACTAAAGCTCCAAAAAGGCCAAAGTAGAAGTTTGTAGAGTGGGAATGTCACAGCTACGGTTTGGCACGATAATTGGGATAGTTGTGTCCTTCAAACAAATGTTGATCCCAACAAGAATGTAGAGGTCCCAAGAAAAATAGGGAAAGGAAACAAACAAATTATGGTATCGTGTCCTCAGTCAATTGCATCTTATACAAAATACATGGGCGGGGTTGACAGAGCTGATCAGAGTAGGTGCTATTATGGTGTCGGAAGAAAAACAAAGAAATGGTGGAAGTATTTATTTGCCTTTGTTTTTAATACGGCCATAGTAAACAGTTTTATTCTGTACAAGGAAAGTAATTCACCTCCAAGTACTAGATACAACGTGACACAGAAAAATTTCCGTTTGGCTCTGTATAAACAAATGATACGGAAATTCTCCTCCCCCAAAATATTAAGGCGTAAAAGAAGCCTTCCTGTGGCAAATTTTTCACATAGACAGCAACATATTCTTGCAAAGATCGAAGGAAGAAAAAAAGTGTGTGCCTACTGCAGCTCAAAGAAAAGAAGAACCTCAGTTGGACGGAGCATTGAAACATTGTGGAAGTACCCTAGCTGCGACTTACCCCTGTGCAAATTAGATTGCTTTATCCGGTATCACCAAGAAAACGGAGTGGACGTAGGGAATTAAAAACCCACTGAGGTAAGGTAATACAATTTCTATAAATCGATGTATGGCAAATACATTAACATATTTAAAAATAAAATACTTGATTGGATGGTGAGTTATTTTAAGTTTAATGAACAGACGTTCATAAGCATCTCATCGCGCTGAAAAATAGGTCTAACTCTGGGACAGAAGGGTATTTAAATTTCGTGCGTGGCGGAGAATTTTCTGTGGCCGGTTTCGGGCGGGTTAGGAAGGAAAGGGTTAAAGAACCCACATCACTGGCATTTGCCTTTCAGATTTAATGACATGGGCATTTCTAATTTGCTCTGTAAGTGGAATTCACAGCATTTTGTTATTACTCAACAAAGGATACTAGAATGGTCGTAAAAAATGTCTCTAATTTTTTAAAAGAGTTATTTCAGGGTGCCCTTCATGAAAATCAATAAATGTTGGACCATGAGCCTGGATGATTTGACATGGAATAAGCCAATGTGAATTTGGGAAAAATTTGTCGGCCTCGGTGGCGGCGGGGTAACGTCCTCGCCTGCCAACCCAAAGGTCGCGGGTTCGAATCCCGCCAGGGGAGGATTTTTCTCCTCCCAGGACATGGCTGTATGTGTTGTCCTTTGTTACAACGCCTGATGTAAAATGGTCCTCGAGGCTGTATTCAGGTTATTGATATAAATAAAAAAACAAAAAAATAAATAATAAAATAAAATAGAAGAAAAGATTTCCCACACAGGGTATTAAATCTATATGCAGCGCACATGATATGATGATGGTAAATGTGTTATTGATACAGCTAATAGATTATGTGAGTGATAAGTTGATATTGGATCATCCACTCCAAAGATGTTGTAGAAACTTTTGTTCATCTATGCAGACTTCATCCACCTTAACTTCACCGATACACTCTATATAATTATCAACTAAATACATATGCCACACAAAGAAACAAACTTGAATAATAATGATGGAGTAGTCTCAAAACTTTTAAAAAGTGTACAGACTGACACTATACGTTTGCAGAGTTCAAAAATAGAATAAACTTGGATTTATGCATGGCTACTTACTTGTCGATTGTCATGAGGGATGGCAATGAGGCCTGATGATGGTGATACAGATAGACGATTAACAGCAGAGTCAGAGCGAACAGTAGCTAAAGGTGATCGCATATTCCGCATATCCCAAACTTTAGCACTCCTATCATCGGATCCTGACACCAGCTTGTCTTCTCGAGCGAAAACAGCACAAGTTACCATCCTGTCCAAGAATTAAAAACAGTTAACAAAACTTGCTCACTATCAACTTTTTGGTGTAGCATATTCAAAAATTTTATTTAATAAACCAAGGATGGGCCGGTTCCACTTTTTTTCGGTTCCGGTTCTGGTTTGGTTCTCGGTTCCGGTTCTTAATTTAGTACTTTGCATAGCTCAAGAGGAAAAACTTTGTGTGGCTCATCAACTTGATGATAGCTCAGCAAGTGAAAATAATTTCATGCAGATCTGACTCAGTGGGTGACAGGGCCTGGGTGAACTGACATGGAATGACCCAGAAGTATTTTTTGCGCCCACCCCTGAATTTTGGTAACCAGCCTGGACTTGGTTGGTCACTCTTCAAGGTACATTTTTAAGAGGCTTACAGGTGCATGTTAAGTAAATTATATATTCAACTGGAAAAAAAGAGTGGAGAGCCTGAACCCAAGAACGAGCAAAAAACCAAACCAGAACTGAAACTAATAAAAAGGGAGAATTGACCCATCACTGGAAATAATATTATTCAATGATTAACTTGCTCAGTAAGTAGTACTTACTCAGTATGACCTTGAAAAACAGATACTGAATGTACAGGCTCTCTGAAGTCCCAGAGTCTAAAGGTAGTATCTCGAGATGAAGTGACACACAAACGTTGTGAAGGATGACAAGTGATGTTGCTTAGCTCCTGATCATGACCTGAAATATCAAAAGGCTCACAATCTCTGCAATACACTAGGCTATGCTCCACTAAAAAGAGAACCAATCTTCCCCTGTACTATGAATGGTCACCAAAATATTCATTAAGTCCACCCCTAAAAACCTTATTCTAGAAATTTGGGTAAAATAAGCATTTAACTCCAAACAATTAACTACGTAATGCCTGAATTACCATTCAATATATCCACACTAACACAAGAAGGAAATTTCAAAATGCATGGAAATTCAATGCATTATCAATGTAAGAATCCTTAATATACCAAACATAACTAAGATTTTTATGAGAAAACATGAAAATCATTCAAATTTTAAACCAAGTGTTCAAGAAAAAAAATAGAAAAACACCTGAAATAAATTATATGAGAAGTCTCTCAATTTTCTTTTCAATCTGCAGGAAGACTTACATCCTTCAAGATGAAATCATAAGGGCCTTTTTTACAATGTCTGGTTAACAGTAACTGCAAGATGACATGGACTTTTCAATAACTTGATGTTTTGGGTTTTGCATATTTCATCAGACTGCCGAATAGTAGACATAAGCACAATGGTGTATTGAACAAAAATTTATATTGTACAATTATTGAGTCTATACATTAGTTTATGAATAACTGAGTATGAAAAACAAAAAATATCATTAAAAAATGAAGCATTAAATTACAGTAATGATTTTAAAATGTGAAAGTTGGTAAGATTTCGTGAGCACTGCAAAACAATTTCTGATTGGATGCAGGACGGATGATATCACTGGTCATACTCCAACAAGCCACCACCACGTACTACTGCCCCCCTATCCAAAATATTACGTTTTTCCATGTTTTTGGGAGAAATACATCAATATCATGGATCAGGAAGGTTTCTTTACGGCTGACCAACTACCACCAATAGATATTTTTATTATTTACTAATTAAATTAAAATAGATGATTAGCTAATTGCTAAAGAGATAAGAAGATCAAAAATGACAGCCTAAGCAAATGAAAGTTAAGAAAACACACCAAAGTTACTTTTACTCATCAAATTTAATGAAAAATTTCTGAAACTAGGAAAAAATCAGAAGATGGAACATTGACTTCGGCATCAACGAACGAACGTATAGTTGGGGTGTGTCGGCCACTGACCAATTCATCGACCTTTGCCCTTATCCA
The DNA here is from genome assembly GCA_963573305.1 of Pyrrhosoma nymphula. NCBI lineage: Eukaryota > Metazoa > Arthropoda > Insecta > Odonata > Coenagrionidae > Pyrrhosoma > Pyrrhosoma nymphula. The sequence goes on from OY754335.1 coordinate 53,251,914, forward strand.
ATTTTTCCCTGACATTTCCCTGGCGGATTTAAAATTCCCTGACATTTCCCTGACTTGTAACATTCCTGATAAATATATAGTTTCTATAAGGAATGAAACAAGTAACCATACATAAAAGGTCATAAAGAAGTTTTTAACACTTTCTGAAAATTATTTCATTAGCCCAATGATGGAAGAAATTACATATTAACTTATGTTTTCATACCAAGAAAATATTTAACCAGACATAAGCCAGAATTTATTTTATAATTATTTTTGTGAATGATAGCTGCTGAACTACAGCCAATTTATTCAAGGAATGGCAACCCCAAAACAAGAAATTATTTCTTCCGGGGGGGCCTAGTTTCACCCCCCTTTTGATTAGTTAAAATTGTGTATATCTTTTGGGTTAAATAAACTCTATTCTATTCTATTATTAAACTGGGGTAATTGTAATTCTGATTGGCTCTAACCTGTGAGGGTTTGGATGATTTCCCCAGAGCAAGCATCATACAGGCAGGCTGTACGATCCCATGATGCAGTTACCACCTGATCTCCACCCGGCAGCCAATCAGCAGCAGAAACAACTACACCAGGGCCTTGAGCACCACTACCAAGCATCATCCCGCTGGTGCAGTGCTGCCAGTGACCTCTCAACTCCACAAGAGGCGTCCTCAAAGTAGGTGCATCTGAAATCCCTCCTGTTCCACCTGCTCAACAAATCAAACATCACACTCAATACCCCGTTACTTGCACGCGAATACATGACTTAAGTACTTGTTCTAGGAGGGTTCAACACAGAATGAAACACCATTATTATACGTATTCCTTTCTGTATTTTTAATAAAAAATTTCATGAACTCAAGAGTTGATGGTCTTTCATTGTTTCTAGGGGTGGACAGGTCAGACTTTGAAATTTCGAGTCGAATAATTTTTTCTGACCCTTGGGCCTTGGGCTGGGTTGCATTTTACAAATGAACCCTGATTTATTTTCCAAAAAACATGCAGAAATCCATAACAATATTACATTAATGAAGGTCTATTACAGGCAGTCCCCAAATTACGTAAGCCTCAACTTACGTAAATCCGTACTTACGTAAGTGGCAACCTTACCCGAAAAAAGACTAGAATTACAAAAGTTACGGATTTGAAAGGATGGTTGCCTACTTTCAAGGAGCGCATGAGCCATAATGTTAGTAGATAGATTGTTGTTGGGGGGGCCTTCGTCAGGAGCCCGGGCACTTAGACCTTTCTTGGTCCATTGTGCCAACCCCATGCCTGTCTGCCACTTGCAGACAGGGGACAAGAGCACCTCGGTAGAGGTATGGAGGATTAGCCTCCCCCTGCCTCACCCCAGTACCAGGTATAGAGGATGTCCTCCCTCCAACCGGCCCGGTATGGCCTGGCCTGGCCTCTCAGGCCTGCCGGTATAGGTATGGAGGGAGTATCATCTCTCCATCCATGCCTGGTTGAGGTATGGAGGAGGGTCACCCATCCAACCACCGTCCGGGCCCAACGTTGCTTAACTTCGGTGTTCTGATGGGAACCGGTGTTTCAACGTGGCTAGGCCCTTGCCCATAATGTTAGTAAGAGCTGGCCAATCTGAGGAGGTTGAGACCGGTAAATTGGCCTGGTAAGCAGTCGTAAAGTGGCAGTAAGATACCGTGCTTTTGCACGCAGGTGCAGTTGTTTAATTCATAGTTATAATAGTATGCATTTTGCAAAGAAATTTATGAGGTGCAACTTTCAAGCCATTTATAAATTTTGGTTAATAATAAATTAGGAAATGTATAAATGTTTAAATCGCTATAATTTATAAAATATTAATTGCATGTTGTTTGTTGTTTCTCTTATCGAAAATATGAATTCCCTGCTTGTGTGGGGAAGCACAGCCTCATTGTACGCTCACGTTATTCACTTATTCACTGATTGGTCGTTCCACTATGAGAGCCCACTAAAAGGCTTATCTGCAACCTCATTAATGCGTTATGATGAATCTGTTTTGATAAAAACTGCTAACTAATGCCTGTTGCTCACGGTAAAATTTTCCATAAAACAGTTTTATAAAAATTTTTATTGAAAGTTTTATGAATCGTACGTAAAACGTACTAGCTTGCTCACGGTAAAACACAAGAACCTTATAAGAGGAAAATCGAAGCAGTACTAATATGAACCGCTATGCCGTAAATGGCGCTAGCATCGGGTATACCTTGAGGTTAAACCTTTCTCCATTCTCTAACACTCGTTGCGGGGCGAGTTTCAGTGGAAGGAGGGAAGAAACTGTGTAGGAGAGGTGTGTATATGCTAGAGAAGCAACTGCTCGATCGCTGCGCCACGTACAGTGGATAAGAGGAAACGGCATTATTTCACAAGATGGCGGAGAGGAAAAATCGCACTTCTCAGGTTTGAAAGTTTCCCATTTCTAAAGTAGTTGATGCATTGTTGTGTTAAAAATGTTAAACAAATTTGCAAAGTTTGCATAATAGGTGAGGTGAATTTGGTTCCGATATCTCTGTTTAAAGTGGGTGAAAATCGCGAAAAAATGTGCGAGACGAAAGCTCACCTTCGCGATGAGCGGAACATCTCATTGGTTGTTGCATAAAACGGTTTTATGGAAATAGAACCTGTCCTATTCCGTAAAACGTTTTATAAAACTCGGTTTTATAAAACGGTTTTATCGTTAGCAAGCTAATTTTTATAAAATTAGTCGGTTTTATAAAACGTTTTACCGCAAATTTTACCGTGAGCAACAGGCATAAGACTTGGGCGATACCATGCCAATGAAACCATTACTTTGTTATCAGGTAGGTTTCTCTTGCCTTCCGTCCTAGGTAATCATTGGGCCCTTAGTAATGGGATTACATTGTCAGCATTCCTCTTTGTGATAGGGACTTTTTCTTATTCTGCCTTGAGATAGTTACTAGATTGTAGATAGCGTGCAAGGAACGCAGTGGGTTCTCCTTTGGCTTTGAAGCTCAGTCCGTTTTTTCCCTTGCGAGCGTGCGGTTTTTCTCTTGCAAGTGTGCGGTTGAATCAAGCGCGATTATCAGCATATATGTACGTTTTTATTTTTGTTTTCGTTTTGGTTACCTGAAATGGCAACTAAAAAGACTTCGAAAGATATAGTGGATGAAGAATTGGTGAATTACTTGTTATCACTAAGTGATGACGATTGCTCTGAGGAATATGACGAGAGCGAGCGTCTGAGTGACGATGTGAATTCGGATTCAGATGACTCTGACATTGTGACACAGAGGAAAAAGACTAGAGTTATAGCGGAAAGTGACGAGGATGATGCAAGCAGTGATGTGACCAATGTAATTCCGCCACTGAAGTTCAACGTAATATCTGAAGGCCATGACACATGGAGTGCTAACATCTTCAGTTACGCAGAAATACCAGGTCCCAAGCATGCGCCATTACAGACTGCAGAACCCATAGCATACTTCAATTTGTTCTTCACCCCTGTGCTATGGAATTTGTTTACACAGGAAACCAACAGGTATGCTGCACAGTTCCTCACCACCCATGAAACAATATCTCCAATATCAAGGGTGAGGCACTGGCGGGAAGTGACAGTGAACGAGATGAAAGGGTTCATCGCTATTTTACTGGAGATGGATGTAACTAAAAGGCCTACTATCTTTTCCTACTGGTCAAACAATTCTCGCATCATACCATGGTTCGGTAAAATTATGTCTAGAGATCGCTTTCAATTGCTTCTGATGTTTTTCCATCTCACAGATAATTCCAAACTTTTCCCACCCGGCAATGAAAAGTACGACCCTTGTGCCAAATTTCAGCCCATTGTTGATTATGCTAATCACCTATTTTGCCATCATTATACACCACATGAACACCTTAGCATAGATGAAACAGTGGGTACCAAAAGCCATCCACAGTTACTTCAATATTTACCTAATAAACATCACCACAAATAGGGCATAAAGTTCTGGATGCTCTGTGATTCCGTAGTGAACTACTGTCTGGCGTTCTACTGCTACCGTGGTGCAAAAAATAAAGAAGATAAGAAAGACTTGCAGGAACAAGGACTAAGTTTTGTGGTTGTGAAAAAGCTTTTGACTATAGGTAATTATTTTATGAAAGGGTACCATATTGTGGTGGATAACTTTTTTTCTAGCGTTGACCTGGCACGTGAATTATATAAAAAGCAGACGTATTTGACAGCGACATTGCGAAGGAATAGAAAGAACATTCCCAAAGAACTGAAAGAAAAGTTTAGTGTAGGGGAAAGGAAATATTATAGAAGTGGTGAAATTCATTTTCTAGAGCAAAAGGAAAAAAAATCCCAAAAAAATCCTGTACTGCTGCTTTCCAAAAAAGCAATGCACAAAGCATTCATCTAAGTAAAAAGAGGCATGGTAAAATCAAAGAAATAGTTTGACCACAAATGATCAATTTATATAATAGTTACATGGGTGGGGTTGATACATCTTACATGATGGTATATTCTTACTTGGATGAAAGGCATACAGTAAAGTTTTGGAAGAAAAATAATGTGTTGTTTGTTCTGGAAAACATGGCCAGAAGAGAAAAAGGTCCCGTACAGTATGCATACAGTGTCATAAAGGTGTGCACAGCATTTGTTTGATTCACCATAGGTGCTAGGTGTGCGGCACGACGATAATGAGATAAGCCCTAATATAACTCAGTGGTAAATTGTAAGATCAGACTTTTCCACAAAGTTCGACTATACAGAGGCTGACTGAAAGTTATACCAATCGCTAGTTTTTCCTTACATTGTTATAATTTTTTCCACATGTGTTTTTGGTTATTTACTTGATGTAAAAATAGCAGTTTCACTAAAAAATGTGAAAAAAATTATATTGCTACAGTGAAAACTGTCTATAACGGACCAGGTATAAAGCGGAAACCTGTCCATTACGGAAAATTTTCTTGGTCCCGACCAGCGATATAAGGATTCCCATATAATTAAACCTGCATTTAACGGAACCTGCTCAACGTGGCAACGGAACGATTTTTGTTCTAAGACCTGAACTTTTCACCTGTGTATTACGGAATTGCAATTTTCACTCAAACACACTTACGGATTGCCACGCTAAGTCTTCCCAGAATTGAATTTTCCAGGATAACCACAAGGAGGGGAATGTGTGGGAGAGAGTTGAATAGAAGGGAATGCCACTACCTGTTGGTAAAGGAACACGATAGGGGGGCTCTATGGTTGACAAAAATGTTTCCATTCTGTCCTCCTTCTCGCGCTTCTGCTATTTTTCGCTCGATTGTTAGGCGCCGCAGGATGCCCAGGTTGGTGCAAGTTTATTGTCTTGGTTGTTGTGACTGATCTTGCTCACTAAACACCCGATTTTCCTCGCCCTTTTTTTCTTCCCCCACATTTCCTCCCTTCCCCCTTCCTTCCCTTCCCCCTTTCCTCTGCAATTACGCCCGTTATTCATAGGCCAACTGTCATTCACACCCACCCAGTAGACCAAGCCAATCAACGTGCCTACGCAAGCCTTTCCCCAGACTCTCTCCCACATTTTCCCCTTTACTGAGTCATAAATTCGCACTCATCACAAATAAGTTCATTTCCTGGTGTCCGCAGGGAATACCTCTAGTGGTGTAAGTGGATCCATAACGAGAGTAAAATGTCTAAAAGAAACGCATTGAGTTTGCAGAGCAAAATTGCCATCATGGAACTCATTGAAATTTCGATTTTCTTATGAAATCGGTGTAACGCAAAAGAGGTGCAAAAAAAATTCAAATGTGGAAAAATGCAGGTGTACAGCTCGTTGAAGAATAAAGAAGTGCTATGCACTGAATAGCTAAAGGTTGGTGTTAGCGAGAATACATTTATGATTTCATTCATATTGTAATGATTCTTATGATGAACTTAATCATTGATATTGGAAAAGAAATCATCCCCAAGTGTACTGAAAAATTACTTTATTTTACACTGTCACTATTCTCTTTGATCTCGAAATAGGAAAATGCTAAATAAATTGACATTAATTAACTGTGACTTATTTCTATATGTTTATAATGCTTCAAAGTGCCATTCATGTGGTTTATAGTGAACATTTTAATGAAATATGAATGCAAAATTGTGAATCATTGGTAATTAAACATATTTTCAGAAAAATAGAATCAACTTGTGAGATATTGACTGTCATTTACTTTATTTTAATTCATACTTTTACATGCAATCATCAAGCTGAAAGATTTTCCATAAATATCGGACAATTCTAATCGGCTATTTCAGATATTGGTTAAAGTATACATTATATGCGAGTTAGTAAGAATACATTTAAAGGCACTCAAATCTTTTTCCTCAATCAAGTTCAAATTTGAACTCTAAAACAGAAATAAGAAAAACTGGGAACGAAGAATTAAACGAATTAATTTGGGAGTGGTTAGTTCAGACGAGATAAAAAAACATACCACTATTGGGACCAATGGTCCAAGCGCAAGCGAAAGTGTTTGCTGTGAAATTAGGGAATACAGAGTTTAAAGCATCTGATGGCTGTCTAGAAAGTTATCGAGATCGTCATAATATTGTGTGGAACACTATGTACGGGGAGGCAAATGGCAGTAGTTTCCAGTCGGAAATTGAAAATTAAAGATTCGATTAAAAACTACCATCCGCGGTATATTTTTAGTTGTATTTACATAAAGTAAAAACAATTATGATGAAATTAATGTTTATTTCAAATCTAATATATATATATATATATATATATATATATATATATATATATATATATATATATATATATATATATATATATATATATATATATATATATATTAGATATGAAGAGATATATATATATATATATATATATATTAGATTTGAAATAAACATTAATTTCATATATATATATATATATATATATATATATATATATATATATATATATATATATATATATATATAATCTTTGGAAGTTTTCCGATAATTTCTAAATAAAACTAATATGAAGTGAATTTGTTTCAAAACAGCAGTGCAAAGGACTTCAGTGCATTTGATGTAGAACAAGTGGGTAGGGCTCTCCTCACAGGAGTGAGAGAGAATAAGCAATGTTTCCGCAGTGAAAATATGGCACAATACACCTATACAAAACACCTCAGAGAAGGGAGACACAAAAGTGATTATTTTCTAGAAATTAGCCATCAAATCGAAAAAGGGAAGAAGAGATATATTTTGGAGGAGCTAGAGATAAGAAAATGAATGCATATGGGACTGATTGTGAAGGATGTTATATAGGATAAGCACTCACAAAGGCTCTCACAAAGGAGAAGAAATCCTTCAGTCTTACATGACTCAATCTAAACAGATGTAGAAACTGAATCCTTACCACCACCACCACCACTGCCGCAAAGCCCTTCACAGTCTTCTCCATAGTCTTCCTTTCCAGATGAATCAACCTCGTCTTCTGATGATTGGGTGGCAGGTTTCTAGAAACAAAAGAGAATCACTACTCAGTAAAAGCCTTACAAGAGTCATAAAAATGCATGTTAAAGCAGTTTAATGGTTTATTAACCTCCAGGTACGCAATAATTAGCATTAAACATGTATTTTAACCACTTCCCTGACGGATTTTTTTTACAAAACCGGTCAAAAAAAGTCATATTTTTTTATTTCAGATTCAGAAGCAAAAAAGGGAGGCAAATCTGAAAATGTTTTCCTTTATTTTTTATTCCCAATAACTAATGATATATTCAATAATTTCTTAATGTTGCCCCTTAACTTAAGAGAATTAGGCAACCTGCATATCAGTATAACTTTCCTTCCCGTAAACCTTAGTTAGTCATCTAATGACGAATACATTTAGTTTATATTGCAAAAGCATATCTTTGCCGACAACGTTAATGTTAACTATTAATTTTAGTCCATAGTACATCAAGAAACAACGCACAAACATTCATGGAAGTTAGGCAACCCGCATGACGACTTTCGCTATGAAAATGTTATAACAGAATTCATTCTTTGACAAAAACAAGAAAATTCATTTCTTTTACTTGATTATCTTTGAAGTGTGCTGGAATCCCTTTCCTCAGTGTTCCATACGAGTCAGTGGAGTGTGAAGCGAGCAAGTCGGCTAGATCTGGAGACGTATAAAAGTTATCCATCGTCAGGAAATATCATAGGCCAAATAATGGCTTCATTAGAGTCATCATCACTTTTGAGGTCATGGGTAAATGGGCAAAGTCTTTATCTAACACAGTCCCCTTTCCCATGTAAATTGTCATTAACCACACGTATTCAGTTCTCAATTCACAAAGAAAAAATACTTGCCAAATGAAGCTCTTTTCATAGGCATGAACTGCTGTAGGCTCTTTTCGATGGTAACATCTGTCTCTGGTGTATGGAGTGCCTTGAACTTTTCCTCCAGCCTCTGGCAAATCGGACATATTTTATTTAGTTTGGCATTGGGGTGTGTTTGGGGATCAAAATCGTTATTATAGGCAAATGTAAATATTGCCTTATTTTTACGAATCATCGGTAAGACATTGTGTGTCCAAAAAAAAAGAGGAGAGTATAGGTCTCGTTGACCAATAAAACTCAGTATCTGGCTTTCGCACTCTGCTCTGTAACATTACAAGGGCAAAAAACACGAATTTCTGAGCTTCTAACAGCTCGCCACTGATTTACGCTACCACTGCTCGGCCCCGCTTTTTCACGCAAAGTGTTACTGGCGCAGTGATTAGTTTCCCAAGTTATAAAGTCAACATTTTCATCGTTGAAAAAAGTTTTTTAGGGAATCTCATTCGGGAACCAGATCGAAGTTCATCAAAGAATTACCTTCAAAAAGAAACCTAGGTGGTGCCGGAGGAGGATTCGTTGAAAGCATTTCCTCCCACTCCGCTTCCCACGAATGTTCCGCTGCGCCTTCTGATTCGGAGCTTGTTTCTCCGTAGAGAATCGACTAGGAGCCAGGAACTTCAATGTCCATAACCTCCGAATCACTGCTGGTCAACACTGATTCCTCTCCGGAATCCATTTCTGATTACTACATGTTACCGCACGAAAACAAATAATTTTCCGTAGAGTTCACTCCTACTACACCGCTCGTATTAGAACGAAAATGTTAGAACTAAAAATGGAAAGTTAGTATCGGTGGAATTTCAGCGAAAAAGTGCATGCGCTCTGAAAATCAAAGATGCGTATTCTCTGAAACTCAACGAAAGACTGTCACTATCGTCCTTCGGACTAAGTACTCGTGGAAACAATCACGATATGCAAAGGACCTCGCCCCTAAGTGTGAAAAGCCCATCCCATGCTCATCATAAAATTTTTCTTTTCCGTTCCTACCATTTCTTGGAAAATAAACACACGTGTGCGTACCGCAACAGCATGAATTTTCCAACTAACGGTAAATTGATATCGAGAAAAGCCCATTAGTAAAGGGTTGGCTGGTGGGAAAGTAGCCCGGGGAGCAAATGGTGGCATATTAGCATGACATGAAACCGGGCGCCAGGTTGCTTAGCGGGCCATCGGCTCTCGAGCGGGTGTTTTCTGACCTCTGGAAAGTGTCAAGCATGACAATAGAAGGCATTACACATGTTTGGGATTTATCTCTACCTTTCCTATTTTCTCGTACTCATGTGGGTTAGGGTAGCACATACACAGGGCACTTGTGTTGGTTTCTATTGAGAACGTACGACCTTCAGACGTCTTCATCGTAAAGCTGTTTCCGTAAATATGTTTCACCACTTCCGCCAGTATTCAAAGTAGAAAAATGAAAGGGGCTGATGAAATAACATTCACAACATATCTAAACATTTACGCTCACGCCATTTTATCTAAAGAGAACGGTTCAAGAGATATTTCCAACATATATAAAAATTACCGGAAGAAAAATTTGCAGACGAATAATATAGAATTACATAATATATATAGTAACAAATATATATTGTAACACATATATATTGTAACAAATATATATGGTAACAAATATATATCTATAGTAAAAAATAAGGCAAGGAAAGATTCATGTTCTGTTGCTAGAGAAATATTGTATTCCAATTACTGTGGAACTCATCGTAGCAGTGAAAATTAGCGCAAAATTGAAATTGCAATTTTTATAATGACCGCTAAAATGTTGAAGAAAAATGTAATTGAATGCTCATGAAGTGTATGACGAAATAAATGAAAATAACTAATTTAAAAATTATTTACGAATTTAGAAAGTTTTTTGTCATGTGAAACGGAAGTTTTACATCATAAATGTGCAATAATTATCTATAAATAACAAAAATTGAAGTTGTAAATTTCGTAAAAAGTTCGCAAAAGAAACTCCATGCATGAAGTAAATAGACGGATAGTTACGAATGACAATGTAGGTGATTGAAATTTCGTATGGGGATAACTTTTCAGTGCGTAAAAAATTATAACCCTCGAATTGCTAGAAATATTACCAAAAATGACCATTGTTTTAACATTAGAAATCACTATTTGAAAAGAGCGCCGCTTGCCGCATCGCTGGGTCTGGACCTTCAACAGCACGGGAGGCGGCAGGAACGCAAACTACTAGCATCGGCCGACTATATGCGGGCGTAAAGAAAAATATACGGATATCGCGGACTTGCCCGAATATATGCGGGCTTGTCAGATTTTGCACCACCTCGGTGCCCGAATATATGCGGGCTTGTCAGATTTTGCACCACCTCGGTGCCCGAATATATGCGGGCTTGTCAGGGAAGTGGTTAAAACTTATCCAAGAATTATTAAGAAAGGTAAAAATGTAATTCCTCTCATCAGTTAACATAGCTGCTGAAAGTAGTAGAAATATTTCAGTATAACATGCTCTTACAGCGTAGGTCATTTTCCATTCACTTTGCCACCCACAGAGAGAAGCAACAGCACTCAGAACGAATAGAGGAGAATCTATCTCCCCACTGAATCAGAGTCAATGGGGAAAATTATAAAATTCCGGGTAAAAAGATGTATGTAGTACAATAAAAACACAAATCCACACTGATGCTAATCTTCCAATCGTAAACAGTGTAGGAGCAAAGTAGTTAAAGACGGCTATTAAAATAGCATTCCTAATGAGAAATATTAATTCACCAACAAAAATTACACCTACTGATGGCAAATCCCATGTGACAGCAGCCTGCCATATGTGAGCTGTGCCATCTCCTCCAGCAGTCAGCACCAAATCTCTTGATGGATGGAAACGAACAGAATTCACAGACCCAGAGTGACCAACATACTGAAGTAGGCAGCGACCCGAATCAACACTCCAAATGCAAGCGGTATGATCTAAAAAATCAATTAAAGTTGATTAAGATTCAGCATATTATAATCAGGTTCATGCACAATATAAACAAACAAATATGTGATTGACTTTGTAGGCAAAGAGAGGAGGTTGCTCATAGAAATTAAAAGGAGGCAGACCAGCTGGGTGGAACAAGCGATTAGAAGTGGGGGTAAAGGTCCCCAAGGGTAGAATGCTGAAAAAGCAGGAAAGAAGAAGGAATATGATAGGCATTTAAGATGGGAAGAAGAGTGTCAGGAGTGTTCTGAGCATTGTAGAGAATTAGTGTGAGAAGAGGGGCATTTGAAGATGGAAATAACACAAACCATCGAAAACTAAAAATCATCAGAGAAATAAATCTTTAAAATTAAAACTATTTGCATACCCACCCAATTCATTTTCAAAGTAAGAATAGTCAAATGAGCTAACACATCCATGAAACTACAGTTAAACCTGAGTTATGCAAAACTCAGAAATAAATAATAATCTTTCATATACATATTTTATGCCTGGTCCTCGTGGAACGCCATACAATTACACATGTCTCTTGAACATATCAAGATATTGGTAGATACATGTTGAAATGCTGAGTTACACATAACTGACTTCTGCGTAAATCTATAATATGCATAGTGTTCATCTATACCCTAGAGCTACTTGTAACTTTGTTGCATGAATTCAGGCAAATTCCATGCATATTCCCTTTTATTCACAGCAGAAAAGAAACAAAAGATGATCACGGACTATTTCAATTTAAGTGCATTAAGAATTTTTCATAATACATACTAATTTTTAGTAATAAATGAGTTTTTGATTAGTTATGTCTTCAAATAATTTAATTTAAACATTTGCCCCTCTAATTGTTTGATATTTACTCCATAACCACATGACTACTTCACTCATAACATATCAGCATTATATATTCATCTATCTAATTACAAGTAACTCTGAGTTTCACACATTTTTTGTACGGTCCATTGAACTATGTATGTATGCATAAAGCAGGTTTTATGGTATTTGTTTCAATGATTTCTAAATGCTATCCAATCCTTGCTTTCATCTTTTGCTTCTGCCACATTCGTGCATTGCTTCATATTTGCTCTCTTATTCTTAAGACTGATAATAATTCTCCTCTTAAAGTCTCTGCCACCACATTCACCCACGACTTAGCTGATCTATCAATTCCTCCTCACACCATTCACTCTTCTATTATAAATCTGTTTCACTAATCAACTCTCATTAAATATCTCAACATCACCAAACTCACAAAGCATGTTGCTTTCATAGATGACCATCTCTGGAGTATCCATTGCACATTCTTTCATCACCCAGTTATTCCTAACCCTATACTATCAGATTTTGCTGCAAAAACTTGTAAGACCATACTGACCATATTCAGTCTACTCTTATGCTTATCCTGGCTTACAATAGTTTCACTACCATAAAATTAAGTGGGGACTTCAACTATATTTAGAACAGAAAAAAATTATTATCGTGGATTTGGTAATTTTTGTTGAGTATCAGCATTAATTCTCCAGTCATTGAATACTGGTGATAAATTTCAAAGTCTGTAGTGACTAAGGTAGACAAACAAAGGTTGACAGAGGCATGACTTTTCTCACAGAAAACATGCCATCCCATAGTTTAATGTCCCATTCCAAATAAAAAGTACTGCACTTGAACTTCTTTCCAGGAGCAGTACCTATCTCAGAAGTTTGCTTTGACAGCCAAGGCCATCTCACAAAGTGTCTGCCACTTGCAGAGAGGAGCAACATCAAACTAGATAAATTGGACAGCCACCCATTCAAATTCAAGCTGAACTCAACAATGGTTAACTTTGGTAATAAAGTGGGAACCAGTGCTTCCATTAGATTAGATTTAGATTGAGTTCCTCCAAGGAGGACCTGGGGCACTTAGACAAAGTTTAATTCTACAACTTTATTTTAACATGAGTTGTTGTTAGTTATGTGACGTAACTTTTTCTCAGATCAAAAGATCCGAGAAACGCGCATCGCACCGTCATCTTTGTCTCAGCGTTGTCAGTGTGATCTTGTTGTGCTTTTGATAATACAGAAAGTAGTTTAGTTTATATCGATTTAAGATTAGCGTCAATTATTCACTGGAGCTACTGCCTGCCATTGAGAGGCGACAGCCTGCCCAACGTAACTTTCTCTTCAGTCACAGTGCACACTGTTGCCGTTTCGACCCCACAGACAATGAGTCTGCGTCGTGATTCATGCTGCCTTATTTGAAGAATGGTGGTTCGACTCCCCCCTGGTGTGTAAGTGAATATGTGCCGGAAATATTTTCTCCTTCATTCCTGCCTTATGTGCTGTTGAGTTCAGTTCCGCTTCAAGATGCCTCTCAGGTCACGTTTTCCTGATGCTGAAGTTGCCATGATAATAAGTAAGATTAATTTTTTAACGCTTGCGGTGAATTGATTGTGGATAAGCACTATCCTGTTTACAAGAAAGTGTCGGAGTGTTTGGGTGTTTCCCATATTTCCATGAAGAAAATAGGTGCTGGGAACAAGGAAAATATGGAGTCTGAATCGCCTGTAGCCTCCAAGAGACAGTGTGTAACGATGGGACTTCCTTAAGTTGAAGTAGATGAATTTACCTGCGGTGTTATTCGTAGGAATATTCATGACTTCTACATGAAAAAATTATTCACTACCATTAGGAATCTCAAGGTGCAACTGGAAAGTAATATGTGTGACTTACAAGATATGTCCATTAGTACACTTTGGAGGATAGTCAAAAAAAAATTGGATTCCGTTTTAAAAAACTGCAGAGGAAGCCAGTTTTAATGGAGTCTGTGACAATTGCTGCTTCTCATCAAGCCTTTTTGAGAAGAATCAGGAATTTGCGTGTCAAGGGTTATAAAATATTTTACACTGATGAGACGTGGTGTGGCCAAAACCATACAGCTTCTTATGGGTGGCAAGACAACACAGTAGAGACGCTCCAAAATAATTTTAGCAATTACAATCAATATCGAATGCACTTGCAGGAGATATTTGGTTGGAGAGGTGGCTTTAGAACTCCTACTGGACCTGGAAAAAGAGTCATCATTTTGCACATTGGGAGTGAAGACGGGTTTTTGGATGGAGCTGAACTCTGTTTTGTTGGCCAGAAGGGAAGTTCTGACTATCATAAAGAAATGAACGCCCAACATTTTGAGGAATGGTTCAGAAAAGTGCTAAACATCCTTCCGCAGAAGTCAGCAGTGATAATCGACCAAGCACCATATCATATAATGATAGAGCCTTCGTCTAAAAACCAGTCAATGGCTTGGAAAAAGGCATATATTATAGATTGGCTATATAACAAAATATTCCATTCCCAGTTGTCTCATCAAATTACGAAAGTTTAACTAAGGCAGCCCTTATAAACCATGGACGACGTCACTTCACACCCCACCTGAGGAAGCTCAATGCCCTAACTGAAGATCTTCGACCTGATGTTGAGCTGATTTGGTTGCCAGTGGCCCATTGTGAGTTTAACGCAATAGAGCTAATATGGGCATACGTAAAAAACAAAATAACAAAAGTGAACATGGTAAATGCTGAAGAAAAAGGAAATAGTGTGAATGTAACATGCAATCTCTGTAAGGAAGCATTGCGGTCGGTCACACCCACATTGTGGAGGAAATGTGTTCAACATGCCCTAAAAATTGAGGGGCATTATTGGGAAAAAGACCACCTGACGGAGGACGTCTGTGAAGTGCAACCACTTCATATAGATCTAATGAGTTCTGAATCTTCCAGTGATAGTGACTTGGATTTGGAATCTGATGGCGATGATATGTTATTATGATTAAATTCGTAAATGATTCTTCTCAGTGTAGTCACCTTCTAGTTTGGGCAATTTTTGAGGATTTGAGTGCACTCGACCAAATAAACCATATAATAAAATTAAAAAAAAAAAAAAACCAATTTAGAAAAGATAAAATTGAAAACCATTTTTAAAGCAGCCTAAAGAAGGTCCAAAGCCCTCATGAAAAACGCTGATGGGCAATGGAAAAGGAAGTCTGACTTTAAAAAAAAGTTTACACATTCAACGAGGGAATTACAGTGATGATATCATCGAGGAGCCAGCACACATTCAGCCGTGCTTTTCACCGATTGACATCCAGACTCATTGTGTGTCAGGAAGCGGCAACAGTGAGCGCTGCGACTAAAGAGAAAGTTACGCTGGGCAGGCTGTCGCCTCTTGACAGCAGGAAATTGACGCTGATCTTAAATCGATATAAAATAAACTACATTCTGCACTATCAAAAGCACAGTAAGATCACACTGACAATGCCGAGACAAAGACGACGGTGCAACGCCTGCATTTCTCGGATCTTTCGTTGCTGAGAAAAAGTTACGTCACATAACTAACAACTCATGTTAAAATAAAGTTATAGAATTAAACTTTCGGAATCGAATTTATAAAAGTATCGTCTAGCCGTGGTTATAATCTAACGTTGATATATTTGTTGGTTTAGGTTTTAGAAGCACGTCGAATCAGTGATTGCACGGAGAGTGCTGAAAAACGGGTACTTTTTCTCTTCTCACTTCAAGAACATACCTTTAAAAATTGAATAAAAAATATTCATTACATATGCTCAACGCAGATTAAAATAAGCTACATTTTGATGTAGATTACATTGTAATAGGACAAGTGATTATGTAACTACGTTACTTCAAACTCGGGTATGTATACTTCTGAAACAGACAGTAGTCCTCATCAAAGCAGGACATTTGCAGAGTATGTGTGATGTTGTTTCGTCCTCTTCCTCACACCATCTACATCTCGCAGAGTCTGTAATTCTCAGGAGATGGAGGTGTCTCATGACTTGATAGTGTCTGGTGAGCAGTCCCACTATCGTCCGAAGTTGTCCTCTGTTTAATAGGAGAAGCCTTCTAGCAAGCCCCGGTCTGGGTCCTCCTATCAGGAGCTTGGCTTGCCTGACCCCCTGTACGTTCCGCCAGATCTCAGAGGTTGAGCTTGGCTCCATTCTTTGATCTTTGTGATCCCTGAAGAGGGTGCGATAGGGATGAAAGGCTCTGGTCCAATTGGGTGCTCGAGCCTTCCTTTGCCAGTTCATTAGCTATCTCATTTCCAGTTGTGCCTACGTGGCCAGGGACCCAGAAAAGTTCTACATTGCTCTATCTACTAAGGGAATCAAGTGCTTCATGGCACTCCAGCAGCAGTCTTGATTTGCACCATGGAGATATGAAAGCTTTTAAAGCTGCTTGGCTATCGGTGCATATGTGAATCGATCTGCCTCTACGACATAATTCCTTGGCAGCATATGCACAGGTCAGCAAAGCATAGCCCTCTGCCTGGAAAACTGTAGCATACTCCCCCAAGGGGATTGAGAGCCTTTTATCACGGCAGTGACAATAAATCCCTGCTTCTGCTCTTCCTTCCTTCCTGGAGCCGTCAGTGAACCAGACATATGCTCCGTTTTGCAGATCTTTACCTCCTTCCTTAACCCACCACTCCCTCCCTGGAAAGTGGGTTATGAAGAGAGGTGGTGTTTTGTTGAACATGGCTGTCATGTCATGTGTGCCCATTTCACAAATGGGGTTCGACTCCCTGAGCTCCATCCATAGTTGTCTGTGGCAGGAGAAACTTCCCCTGTCACTCCATTGTCCCTGTCTCTTGAGACGATAGGCTGCCATCCCAGCTTGAGTTTCAACTTCCACATAAAGTGGAGCAAAACTCAGTGGGTTTCAAGGGCCAACATGGGGGTTGTCCTCATAGCTCCCATGATACCCATACTGGCCATTCTTCGCAAGTGGTTGAGTTTACTCCTGGCAGTGATCTTCCTGGTCTTTTTCCACTAGACAATTGAGCAGTGTAGAAAGGCTAGGCTTTACGACTACTGTGTAAATCCACTTGATCGCCTTTGGCTGAAGTCCCCAGGTTTTACCGAGGGCCTTCCTGCAGGTCCATAGGGAGGCGCATGCTATCTTGGATTGCTCATGCTCTGGGACAGACTAGATTGTTGTTGGGGGGGCCTTCGTCAGGAGCCCGGGCACTTAGACCTTTCTTGGTCCATTGTGCCAACCCCATACCTGTCTGCCACTTGCAGACATAGGACAAGAGCACCTCGGTAGAGGTATGGAGGATTAGCCTCCCCCTGCCTCACCCCAGTACCAGGTATTGAGGATCTCCTCCCTCCAACCTGCCTGGTCTGGTTCTCCCTCCTCCGGAGGGAGAACCAGACCGGGCCGGTTGGAGGGAGGTATACCTGGGACTGGGGTAAGGCAGGGGGAGGTCAGTCCTCCATACCTCTACCGAGGTGCTCTTGTCCTATGTCTGCAAGTGGCAGGCAGGTATGGGGTTGGCACAATGGACCAAGAAAGGTCTAAGTGCCCGGGCTCCTGACGAAGGCCCCCCCAACAACAATCTAGTCTGTCCCAGAGCAACTTGTTCAGATAATTTGAATACCTTAAACACCACCATCATCAATACTCAAACTCAGCAGGTTGGTTGGCTATTCGAGGAAGAGATGAAAAACTGAGGTCATTTGTACCAATTAAGTGAAGGTAATTAGGTTGATAGGGGAAGGGTTATTTTGGCAATGGGGACGATTGGCGAGAAACCCAGTATCAGCATTAGCCTACTTTTAAAAAAGGCACCAAGAGGACCACAGTGAAACTTTCTATCCAACTGATGGGAGTACTTCAGTTGATGTGTTCTCTAAATAGCATCCTAGAACCAATACACCGTGAACCGATATTCTCAGGATTGATGTGAAAATTCATGATGACTGAATCAGAAACATAACTTTGTAATTTTCGCAATAGGTTTATTTGTTGACAACCAATTTCATCGCAAAGTCGACATCATAATCTCATCTCTGCCAATCTCATCACCTAATTATGTCACCTTTGCAATGAAACAGGTCTTCACTAATAAATCTATTGTAAAAATTACAAAGTTATTTTATTGATTCACTCAAGTCTCATATTTCCATCAGATGTAGTGAATTTTTTTTAATTTTGGAAAGGAAAAAAATAACAACCAACATTAAGTTAAGGGCCTTTTGCCAGGAGAGTAGTAAGTTTCTTCCCCTGAAGGCAACACAAGGGTTGACCGGATTCGGAGACACTCTTGCACTTATTTTTAGTGGCATATCTTGCGACCCTTATTCCTAGAAGGGACTGCACTGATGCGGTGGAGGGGAGAAAGTGGCCAACTCCTCGTATTTCATTGCTTTCAAGGGTCTGAGGAGGAAGAAAAACCTTGCCAAAGCATTAGTAGGCTTGGAAAGGAAGAAAGGATTCTTCCTCATGTTCATCTTTTATGGTTTTCCATTGCAACGGGTATTTCTCTTTCTATTGTTTGGATAGGCATTAGCTAAAGGATAATACAGTGGACTCTCATTAGGACACTCCTTGATAGCGTTTTCCTTATTTGGACGTTCATTTCCTCAGTTCCGTGTCACAGTGGATGTAAATAACTATGGTAAGCACGTTTTGGTTACCTCTTTAGCACATTTGGAGGAGGACCAAACCAAATTTGCCCTAAGAAAATAACTGCATCGTTGGTTAATCAAATGATGACTAAATCTCAAGAGGTATACTTCTCGAATTAAAAAAAATCGTTATCCCTCACATTAATATTTTAATAGGCATACTGGTATTTAGAGGAGATAATTGTCATGGAAGTCAAATGAGTAAGGAGAGGCTGACTGTCCTCCTATGTTGCAACAAAGGTGGAACAGAATAATTGATTCCTTTAGTGATCGAGAAATATGAACGCCCCATTTGCTTCAAGCATATTCAAACATTATCTTTGATTTATGATTGCAACACTAATGCCTGGATGACCACAACAATTTTTGAAAAGTTCCTGCAAGAACTGGATGCCAAGATGGGTTGACAAAATCGTAAAATTCGGTTGCTAATTGATAACTGTACAGCACATTCAATAGACACAAAATTTTTAAGAAATGTTAAAGTGGTGTTTTTTCCTCCAAATTGCACGAGTGTTCTTCAGCCACTCAATCAAGGGATCATTCGATGTAAAAAGCATAAGACCAGGAAACTACTTGTCAATGAGAGGTTGGCCAGCCTTCACCAGTCAGGAAGAGAAGTAAATATCCTGAAAGGGATGTATTTTGTAAAGTATGCCTGGGACTCCGTCAAAGCCAAGACCATAAGAAAAAGCTTCCGGACCTCAGGATTTCATCGCAGCACAAATGAGGACAATTCCATATCGCTGAGTGATGAGGCAGCACATGAGCACACCCTTCTACATCTACATATTACCCCGCAAGCCGCCTCAATAGGCGTGTGGCGGGGGGTGTTAGGACACCAGCCGCTTAAAGATAAAAAGGAAACGCTCTAATGAAATTACGCCTAGCATTTATTGAAGTCCCTTATTGTTCGGGGGAAAAACGAATTCCCATACCTATCTGTTCGGCAAAATATCTCTCTTAATTTATCGTTTCTGTCGGACCTGGAAATATAGTGGGGTTCTAATATGATGTTCTCCGTGTCGCTCTGAAAGATATCTATTCTCAATTGTTCAAGCAATCTAAGCCTAGCGCGCAGCCTCCGAGTCTCTAGCGGTTCCTAGCCTAATTCGTTTAACATCTGTGTAACGCTATCAGTACGCCCGTAGCTGTTTTTGACGAATCGCGCAGCTTTCCTTTGTATTTTATTAAGTTCCCGGACTAAGTCTTTCTGCACCGGATCCCATATGCTCGCTGCATATTCAAGGTGTGGCCGGACGAGTGCGAAATAGCACCTCTCTTTTACTTTTTCATCCGAAAATCTTCCCACAATACGCTTGACGAATCCTAGCTTCTTCAGAGCTCTGCCACAAATATTTCTTATATGTGCTCCCTTGAGGGCTGGGATCAGCTGTTCGGAGAAGGGGAGGGTATGACCTTCTATAAGTACGTCGCATGTGACGCCGACATCCAAGTCTGCAGGTTGGTTACTGGAATTTATGTGACTACTAAAAATTAAGCTTTATTTATGGAGATAATTACGTAACAAATAAATAATAACTATTCCAAACATAATCTTTCGTCTTTCTAAATTTCATTGAAAAAGTTGGTGAATCAAATTAACACGTATTTTTATCTGTAGATAGATGTCAATAGATGAAGTCTTGTGAACAGAAAGTAAGAAAGGAAGAAGAATAAAATAGGAAATACAAACCAGAGCCCGAATCTCCTCCAACATTCACAAAAGCAGTGGAAGCGATGGAGACAGTGTGACAGTTCATCACCAGTCACAAGTTCAATGGAAGTATGATGAATGCTTAAATAAAAATGGACTGTAATATCAAAGAATTGGGGCTCAAAATGAAAAAAAACAAAGCACCGTGGATAGATTCTTCCAGCCCTCAATTTTATGTATTTCCATTAAATTATGTATTTTTGTTTTCAATATTTGTAAAGAACACGCGGGAAGATCCATTTTGGTTTTGTAACAAGCAATCAATTTTATGCCATTACACACAGAAAAGAGGTTGTTTTTGGGCAAGGAGATCAATTTGTTTATGTTTTCAAGGATTTCTGACAATTCCTACAATACTATAAAATTTGTTCATGAAAATGTTCATCATGGTAAATATAAATATATCATTTTCCACGCAATCATTGTAATTTACGACACACAATTTTATTTTTGTATCCATGATTTCCACAAACATGAAGTGCAATTGAGTGAGAAGTGAGCATTTGCACTGCAGATTAATCTGTCCTCCGGCCTAATTATTTCATTGCAAGTGCTAACTGAAAAATTTCGCTACGTTGCTTTGCTAACTTTGCCGCTGAACTTTGTGAAAGCAGCATCTGTAAACTAAACGTGCTGTTTGGTCATTGTCGTCATCATTAATAATTGAGTATGCATCAAGGTTAGGTATCGTATGTATTTTCTTGGGAGGCGGAATAGGTGGAAAAGAAACTATTTTTACAATAAATGATCACCAGCTATTGGTATGAGCGAAAATGAACGGCAGGATAACATTTCCCTGAATGGTATGCAACTAACTAATACGAAATTTGACTTTCCATGGTATATCTACCCTATTTTGCATGCTTTCCTGGTTACCACGTTCAGAATCCCGGATCCCTTCAAGAACATGCTAACGAGAGTCCACTGTAGTTACAATACCATACATCAATTTAGGCTACAATAAAATTTTCAACGTCCTCCCCACTCAAATAAATAATGTGGATTGATCTTTCCCATTGCGACGACTAATATTACCGGGACAAGGTCATTAGAATATGTAACAATATCAAGTGGCTGCAAGTAAAACGGGATTGACTGCAGACAATGGAAATTTTGAATCAATACATATTGAAAAAATCCTAGCAAAAAACGTGGCTATTTTTTCTCAGCTACTCAGCTTGCTACTTTACTATGGAACAGCATTTTGAAAGTTCTGTTATTATTTCTGTTACAATTATTGGTGATTCCCAAGATTCAGCAATGGCTTTTGCCTGCTTATTCTTCCTTCTAGCATTAAGCACGTACTTTCAAATGGTGATGCCGACATGTGTCAAGCTCCAATCAAAGCAAAAGTTGGACTGAGGGGACAGAGCTCATCAAACTCAGCGCAAAACCAAATGTAGGACATTTTGGGTGAATTCCATTGCGGAAAGGGTTGACGGACTTTTTGCTCTGGGGCTGGAGAAGTGGATGAACGAATAACCCAACCCTTCCATTGTATCATTTCTTTTCAGAACTCGTTAAGGACCCATCCTTTCTCAGAGGACCCAGTCTTCCTTTCCCTTTGACAGCTCCTTGGAAGAAGACAGGAAAGGCAAGGGATAGGTATAGCAGATGGGCAACTCTCATAGGCGACGACAGCACTGGGCTTAGCTCAAGAATTGGCGAGAACTTCTGGAACAGTAGATCCAATGTATTTCTTATAGGTGAAATGTATTTTAAGCTAATATCCTAAAGTGTAAAACGATTTATTAGAAAAATTTTACAAACCACAGAGAAATATATGCACATTCGTACAAACACGACCCGGGTTTCGGCGCTGAGCACCATCATCAGGTGATGAAGCAATACAAGCAACCTGTATATATACCACACTGGAGGGAGGGGGGTGGGTTGAGTGGGTGGGGGATGTAGTAGTTAGGGGGTGGACACGGATTGTACTGTGGGTAGTGGTGGATGATGGGGCGATAAGCGGTGACGTGCAGGGCTGGTAGCGGACCTTGAGTGGAATGAGGGATGAGCGGAAGCAGCGACTGCGTCAAGGATAGGGGAGGAGACAGGGTACAAATATTCGTTTATTATGGAAACATTCGGGTCATTATATGCTTTTAAAATCTCCAATTGCTCTAGTGAGTTCAACTCCCATCTGTTGTTAGACAAATGAAAAATTTTAACAATAAAATCACTACTATGGTCACAAACTAAAAGATGCTTAGCGAAGTTGCTCTTGTCATCATTGCTATGTTTAAAAGCTCTAAAATGTTCTTTACCTCTAGTGTTAAAATTTCTGAGAGTTTGGCGCACAAACACTCCATCGCATTCACCACACTGTAAAGCATATACCCCACTTCTCTCCTTGGAGTCCACTGGGTCTTTGCACTTAACAAATAATTTTTTGGACGTTACAGGGGTTCTATAGGAGATGTTATACATTTCTGTAGGGAATATTTTAGCCAATCTATATGTGATGTCACCAAGGTATCTTAACAAGCACCACCGTTTTTTGTTACTTAGCAAGCTTTTGGTGGGATAAATAGACTCGAGTGCCAATTTCTTTTGTTTATTAGAACTTAATTTCTCTATTAATCTGTTCGTGTACCCGTTATTCCTAGCGATCTGTTTAATGATACTGACTTCCTTATTGAAGTTGTCTTTTGACAGGGGTACGTTTAACAGGCGGTGAATTAGGGAACTGAATGCAGCTATCTTTTGTGGATACCAATGTCTTGAATCGGCAGGAATGACATTGGTATCCACAAAAGATAGCTGCATTCAATTCCCTAATTCACCGCCTGTTAAACATACCCCTGTCAAAAGACGACTTCAATAAGGAATTTCCTTTCATATGGACTGCATAAAATGTGTTTCACAGAGTGTATGCCACTTTCCCCTTAAGATTTTCTTATAAGAAAAAACATATTTAGCATGAAAATTTATCTCGATTAAATGTAAAACGATGTTAAATACTAAACTAAAAGTTAAAAATTATTTTCGCAAAAATGTATTTTTTAAAGGTTTATTGTGGCAAAAATGAAAAACATTCTTTCATTTATTTAATACCGATGCAATAACTCATTTATATGTAATAATTTTCCGGAATGCCACTCATGTATTCATAAAACTTACATTGCTGTAAGTGTTCAAAGAGAGTCCAAAAGTTTGATTTTCAAGAAAATTACTCCTTAAAGGTAACAATTTATGGGAAGATAATGGGATTGTTAACTTCCAAAAATAGCAATTGTATTAAATTTATTCTTTGTAGAAGCCCAGAAACAAATGAAAGATGGAGAGCACACCTTTAGCTTGCTGCCACGACGTGATCTGCAGATGGGCACCTCCGCTGGCAATGTAAAATCGGATGCCTGAAAATTTGGCTTAAGCCTCAGCCCTTAAGATGCAGGCTGATTTTAACTAATTTTTAAACACACACTATTCAAATAAAAAATGCATATTTTGGGTCATAAATATGGTAGGTATCAGGATTCCACAGAAAAATATCCAACGCAGCTAGGATTCGAACCCATGCCCACAGGAAGGGATAAGTACTCAAGCCACCACAAAAACCCAATAAGCTGTATATGTACACACTCTTCCAAGTGGAAAATAAGTACATCAGTCCTCAATCCAATGTATTCTCTTTAAAAAGTCAACTTTGGCTCAATAGGAGTCAACAATTGCTGTACAATCAAAATATTTGGGACTACATACATAGAACAAAAAGCGATGTAAAGAATATACATTGGCCTCACCTGCAGAGGCTGTAGCAATCAATGGGTGTCCAAGCCGTGAAACGGACACTTCCCACACTCCATCTCTGTGGCCAGCAAATGGCCTCACTAAAGATGCACTCACAGAAGGTCCTTTAAAGCTGGATACTATCTTACTTGTGTGAGCTCTCAAACGGTGTGCACTTGTCTTCACCTTCTGCGATGATGTGGAATGTGACACAGCTAAAAAAAATGAAATAATACCATGAAATGGATGCATTCTGTTCTTCAACTTTGTGAAAATTCATCTTGAATAACAATGCACACCAGTGTATAGTTTCCATAGGAATGTTATTTCGTACAATAAGTTTCAACACAAAAATGCCAACACCTATTACACAATGTTATATGTTGAAACCAGTTGAAACAAATAAGTATTTGTGGAAATTATACACTGATACATAAAATTATTAAATAAAACCAAGAAACAGTAGAAACATCATGATTCTTTCCTACCATATTGCATATAAGAATGGTTGTTCTACACATTTTCTGTATCTGTGAGAATAATTTTGAGTGAGTCACTGGCAGACTTGAATTTTGCCCATTGGATTCACTCTCAAAAACAACCACTTACATAGTAAATTTGTTGTCTCTTGCATAACTTAATCGAGTTAGTTCATCATTAAATAGCACACTCTGTGTTGCTACACAACACAAATATGTATGTACTTTACCACTAAAACCTAGGTTTCAATGAAGGATGTCATCACCAGATGACATTCTGATGATTAGGGGTCACACAGAATCGTACATCATTGTAGTAAAATAAATATTCGTGAGGTGTAGAAAATTTTTGCAAATTACTTCATAAAGCACTACATACTTCCATCCCTTCCACCCAATGAAATTAGAATTGGAAAAAGTTTGAGGGAAAGGCATAATTTTTAATCACATGCTCTCACAGATAACTCAATTTTCTTTTAGAAACCATTTCAATTTTCCCCAAGTCAATCCAGTGCCTCATCTTTAACTTTAAATGCATTTTCCAGGTTCTCAGAAAAAAATACTATACCATTTACAAAGCTATTAAGTTATTCAGAATTATTTTTAAGTAGACAAATAATTAAAGAGAAAAGCTGACAAAAATTAAAATTTTCAATCCAGATTAACGTCACATCAAACTATTTACGAACATCAAAGAATATGATGTCATATCTCAGCCACTAAATAAGCTTTCTAAACTGTTATCTGCTGTTAGTAACGTGATTTTAAAAAAAATATCAACTGCTTCTGATGCTGAGATGGCCTATGCTGTTGAGCAAAAATTTTATCCCCTTTTGTGACTGGGAGGTAACTTATTCAACTTTATCCAGATAAGAACTAGGATATTAAGTATTTGTGCATAATATTGATCAAATAAACCTCCAAAGTGTTGCACATAAAACTGAATGCATGTTTGCAAGTCAATTAAAATACAAATTTTAGCCCCTGAATTGATTATCGCTACAGTAAATTTGGAATCTTAAACCACAGGCTCAAGTACTGTGGGCCATTACACCCTCCCTGTCACTTTCACGGTGTTCTGGTATGAACAGCAGAGTTTTTAGAACATCCGCTGGTTAGCATCTTCTGATAATAAGGATGAGAACTGCAATAAAGGTAATCTCTCCACTGCAATAAAGGTAATCTCTCCACTTCCATTCCTTTATTTGATTTTTCCCTTGATTGCAAATAAGACAATGAATTAGGAGAGGTCAATATCTTCTTCAGAAAATACAGAAGACAAGAAATACAATGCCTGGTTAGTTGACAATACAATTTTAACACTATCTTGTGGTAGGAAGCAGATGGCAAACTGTCCGGTCACCTTCTGTAAGAACTTAAAAGACTCAAAAATAGCTCAAGTTCTAACAAAGAGTTGCCACTGGTTCAATAAAGTCAAATTGTCTGTTTGTCAAAAGGTCTGGAGTTTGTCGACCGGATCTGCCTTCGAGCAGATGCAAATGTTCTGGTGACAGAAAACAAATTTGCTTGGTGCAGAAATATTATTTGCTTAAAGTATTTTTACGATGAATACCATCCGAAAGTATGCAAGTCCACACCATGAATGAAAAGTTAAATTCCTTCAATTGAAATTTTGAGGTGGGAAAAGAAATAGTGTGTAACCTGTACCACACTATTCTGGATTCTTTTTTTTTTAATGAGAGAGAGAGTTTCTTTGCATGAACAATGAAAATGACAGTTATTCCTTCAAAAATAGTCAAGTGAGAAGAAAGTCAAGCACTAAAATTTTTCTCAATTGAAAGTTTATATTCAACACAAAAAATACTGGGCCCAATTTACATATTATGTATGTATATCTATCTCCCTTTGTTAGATTAAACACTTCATATATCGTTTATTTAAATGTCATATAACTCCGAACAAAAAAAAACTGTCCACTTATCGGTCTTCTCTCCTTTCTGTCTCAATCAATGGGCGGCTGGCCGTTTTTTCCCCTCGCTCCTTTTGCATTCACTTAACCTCCGGCAAGTTTCTTTTTCCTTTTTACTCCCTCTTCCTCCTTCGTCCGATCTCCAGTCTGCTCTCAAGAATCACCCAACAACAACCTCTTCCTCACGTCCACTAGACACTCGTCCGCTTAAAACGGCTGACGAATTTGAATACTTTTCTTTTTCGTGATTTTTTGTCCGCTCCCACAGTATGCGACTCCCCCTTTTTCTTCTCTCACTATTGTTAATTGTTTTCTGACTATGCATCCTTAGTGTCGCCTATTAAACTTCCGAGTTTTTTCAAAACCCTGTGTTGACCTTTGGAATATCGTCACAAGTGTTATTATTACGCGTTTTTTTCGCGCTGGAATCTATTGTCTTCCTCTCCCCACGATACAGGCTTCGCTTCAATAAAATATGTTGCTCCACAAAAAGCTCATACCAAATATTTTCCAAATAACCACGGTAACAGTTACTATCTCTTTTCTGTCAATATCATGTTCACTATTGAACGAAAAATTGAGTTACAAAAATCATTATTCGAATGTGGTTCCTGGGAAATTTTAAGTGCGTACATTGATGTATGCTAAAAGTAATAATCCAATCCTTGTTTACATCCTTGAGAAAGTCCCACAGCCAATCGAAGCCCATCCTACTCATGGAAGTATCCTTGTATTTTTAAAATCAAAACATATTAGGCCTGTCGGCATGTGAAGACTCTTTTCAGGCAAACATAATCCCGAAATTTTCTTCGAAAGTCTCCCAAGGGGGTTGATTGAAAATCCAACAATCCAATTAAAAATATTCATGTTGAGAAAACCACCTTTGTTATTTCCACAAAACTTTATTCCGCTGGCACGACCCGCATTTCACCATACTGTAGCATGCTCATAGCATGCTATGAGCATGCCACAGCGTGGTGAAATGCGGCCAGTGGAATAAAGTTTTGTGGAAACAATAAGGGTGGTTTTCTCAACAAGGATATCCATAATTTCCACGATGTCAGGCCTATTATCATCAGTTTTATTACAAAATATTGTTGTTACTGCCATAAATGTGTGAGATTGGGCATTTTACAGTGATTCCATAAAAGATTCGAAAGAAAAAATTTGTCCCAGCTGGGACTCAAACCCATGCCACTATAAGTAGATCACTGGCTCAGCGCCTCAACCCACTCGGCTACGGCTAATGTTGCGGCCAGTGTGCACTGCAAAGGATTCATATGGAGGAAAATCTATAGTAGTGTTTTTTTTCGCAAACCTGGGCCTACAAGGAAGAAAGCCGTGACACTTTTCCCGCATTCCCTCTATAGTTTCAAAAAATAATTGCCTCATTTGGATCCTGAGCATCTGTCTTACGGTGTCTCCTTGTAAGTGAAGGGTCAAATAGCAAAGTGGTAGGGCTGAAAAAAGCTAGATTTGGACCCAACAGATTGTCCTATGTTATGCTGTACTAATTGTCGAGCCGATTCAACAACAGATAAATGTGAGTAAACTCTTCTCAGGCTCTCCACCGGTTTCAACTACTCATAATTAGTCCTTTATTTGGCAGAAGTTTAAGATTTGCGATATTCTTGTCTTGAGAATGAGTGATGAGTTGTCTCTCGATACGTCGGCAATTATGAATAGTTTAAACCGGTGGAGAGCCCGATAAGAGTTGACTCATATTATTCGCCAGGAAAGTGTTTGAACCTTTTGTTCAATAGATCAATGAGTTCAGCAATAACTTTGATATAATTAATATTGAATATAAACTATGATTAAAAGCACAAACCAATTACTCCTTAAATTAAGCTCACTAAGCTATCATTATTCAATGACCCAACCTGGAACTGCAGGGACCATTATCAATACTTGGCCTGCATTCACAAATTCTTTTTGGGGTAGTACAGCAGCTGACCAATCAAATCTCTAATCTAACTCAACTATTAAGCATACTTCATAATTATTGTATTATTTAATACACCTACCACAGTTAGAATGACCTGTTACATCAAAGGTGTCCTTGTGTTTCTCTTAATGAAGTCTTCCTTAAAACAGTTCTCACTGCCTTCTGTTACGAAGGGTCCCAATGTCTTTCCCAATTAAATTCTCCCTTTAAGAAAACCTGTCCCATTTCTCTAACCTTAAATAATTGAGAACTGTCACTTATCAGTAGTTGAAGGTGAAGCCTACCATGGAGGATCCCTGATCTTAAGAGTCATTCTTTCCACTAGTCAACGTTAGTAATTATCTACTCTACTTCCTAAGAGAGGTTATATATGCCGAAAAGGCTACAGTAGAGCAGTCGATACAAGGTGTATGAAATAAAAGCAAATCTCGAGATTTTCTAAAGCGGTATATTTTATTAGTAACAATCTAAGGTAGTCTGTCAATAACATTTATCATCCTGGAGAAATATCTCGTGACATAAAACCCATGAGGTCGTAATTAATACATTTCACGTCCTTCTCCAGTATTCATTCTACAAAATGACAAATTGCACGAAACTTTTTCATTAAATCAAAGTAGGTAGTGAAAAATAGTAACTCAAGTAACTATATATCTACAGTAACTTCCCTGAAGATTACTGCACCAAGCTGCAGCACAACGATTACCTGCATAGGCCATTGTCAATAACTGTGGAAAACAAGGCACCAAAGCGTTTACAATTTCTGTAAGTAATTACTATCGATGGGATTTCCTGTAAGGATTAACACAGCGCGCGACTCAACGTTTCGGTCCCTGCCGTAATTTGTGCTGTAAGCGTGACACCTACAGTCAAACTCTTTATCTAGGGAGTGAGCGGGACCTGGTAGTAACAATCTTTACAGGACCAGAGATATCATATTTTTAGGTCACAGAAGGTGAAATGACCCCCTTCCCCTAGTCTACGTTTAGTACTTCCCAACACCATGTAGCATAATTAGCTGGATTATTTTAAAAGTCTAGGAAAATACATTCTTCAATTGTTATGACCGTATATCATAAAAGACCTGGGGTAAACTTATAGGATGTAGCCTCGGTGAAGAACATATCACACACCTCTATGCTTTAAAATAGATATTGCCAACATTCAATTAGTCTCTCCTCGTCATTGAAGAGATTTCAGCGTTTCCAAGATTTCAGTACATGAAGATGGAGAGTACAATGCACGGTATAAAAAAATAATTCTGAAACGTGCATTTCAATCAAGTAGTTGGACTGTTAGTGAAGGATTTAACTTTGTCGTGATATCCTTAAGATGTACTTGAGATCAGGGATAATTACTTCCTGAAATACCACATCCATTCAAGTGTACTCACATTTCTGCTTGGAGATACCCTTGGAGAAATTTGCATCAAAATCAGCATAATCACAGCTTTGTTTATCACTCACAAAAGACTCCCTTTCAAGGCGCTCATTAAGGTTGTCTATCTTCTCTTGCACTAAACAAACAGAAGATATGAATGATAAACACAAATTGGCAATCACTTTTGTCGAGACGTGGATGCTAGATGAAAACTCTATAAGTACATCACATTACTTACATGCTATGTTTTCAAAGTAAAGACCTTCAAACTCTTTTTCGATTTGCACAAAAAGTTCCTGAAGTCTGCTCCTACAAAATACAAGGCAAGAAAAACGCAAATAATCAAGAAGTTGAGAAACAAATCTTAGATTGACATACAGTGTTTCATATATATCATATACGGTATAGTGACATGTGATAGTTAATTGATGGTAAAGTGGGATAATGAAAAATATCATACCTAATTAAAGGAGGTAACATGGGTTCCCCCTCAGTCTCTGGTCTCTGATTGAGGTAATTTAGGGGTTGTATATCTTCAGGATTATTGTTCTGTGAGCGTGGTATGTTGATTCGTTTACTTTTTGGTGGTTTAACCGCCAAGTTAGGCACAGCATCTTGGGGCATTATGGATTACTTTCACCATCGACAACTCACAAGCATTGACAATGGCCTAAAATACGAGAAAGATGAAATCCATTAATATCAATGGGCTAACTCCAAGAAGGTTGAGAAAGGCGCTTTCTACATGAAGCGCCAGACGCCCAGAAAAATAATATATTTATCCATGAATATAGAGATACTATATTCATGTATTTATCATATGATTTCCACAGAATCGTTGCCATACCTGACGGAAGGTCCCAGCGTTCAGGAGAAACCTTCCAAGCTACAGAAATATTACTTTCTTAAGTACAAACACGCCACTATTCCCAACTCGTCACTGCTAGCATAGTATGAGCGAGTGTCACCCAACACTTTTACAATATTTGAAGAGGATTCATTGACTACGAATTCTCCGTCAACCGCACATATACGTGACGTATCCTGGCGGCTACGGAAAGTACGCGTTATATTCTTCAATTGTCAAGAACCGACGGTGGAAATTAGTTCCACCAAGTTTATGCCCTGATAGGGTGTAAGAAGCCGTAATTACAATTTATTCGAGTCATGTACACGTAATATTGAATGCCATATTTTAAAAACATGATAAATTAGAGCTTACTTCGCTGAATCAGCTATAGAAAATAGTGTTGTCAGTCATGGAACATTGTTTTTTCCGATGATTTCTAATCATTGAAACATCGCTAGATGTATTCTGTCGCTATTGCCTATTACTGAAAACATTTTAACATGTGTTGTCATCACGCACGATCACTGACAGTGTCGGGGAGAATTTCTTTTCAGTAATTCTTCTTGAGGCCATTGCACAATTGTTGGGATCCATACGCGTCGGCCATTTTGGTGTAAATTTCTGTTCCATGAAACTTCAGATAAATTTATTGTTTATATTTTGCGTATAGTTTGTACAGAGAAGATATTTCAGGCAATTATTTCAATATTAATCTCTATCTCCGAGTATAACGACAGTTCAATCGGTGACTAAAATACTGGCACCCTGTAAAGTAAGCAAACCTGCCTAGCTCGATAGGATGTTAACTGTATCCTTAGAAAGAAAGAATGGGTGATTTCAATCTGTTTTAGTGAAATTAAAATTTAAAAATAAATAATTAAATACCATATCGTCAGGTATGTACAAAATATTTAGATGTTATTGTCGTATTTCAGGAGCGATACTGACAGGTTTAAATCAGTAAATGTTCACCAGAGTGCACTGTTATCTAATAAGGATATTTATCATAATTATTCGGTAAAATAGAAACTATTTTGTATTTTCATCCGGTAATGAACATTTAGAATGTTGTGACATAATATAATTTCTATTTACGTTAAATTACATTGTTCGAATGTAATTTATACTCGAGATATTAATAAATATATTCAATGTTGTCACTTAACAGTTGACAGTCAAAATGTATCAAGACGGTGTTAAAGCTTTTGTGTGTAAAAACATGTAATATCGTCTTCCTCATTAGTGTGTGGAATGAAATGACTGGGAAACACGACCAAAATTTATTATTCGGTGTATGTGTGTGTGTAATAAGTGAGTAGTCGCAGAAGACGGCGGTAATTTCTTGTGGCCATGCCCATATACTTCTCTTTGATAATGTTGTTTTATTTTCCTTCGAACTGTCAACATTCTCGTTCTAAGCCATAGTTTTTGGCTAAAATAGTCATATTTTTGTGCATTTAAGACTGTGAAACATTAGACTTTGCTATTGCAGTGATGAAGCGTTTACTTCCCTTTAGGTAAGAATGGATGTTGTGATCTTTGTTTACTTATATGGATACTGTCAAAGTTTCACTTTGCGAATGCCCAGTTTTTTATAAATGATGGTGATTTTTCTCATATTGTGTCTCTCTTCATATTTTATTCTAGAGTAATACAATTAAGAACTTATGTTTGTCAACAAACTCCATCGACTTCACGATGTTTGAGGGCAAGCATATCCACTTTAGTCCTGTAGATAATAAACCGTTGTGTTCATATTCGAAAAAGATTTGCAAGCAACGGCGATTGAATGGATACGCATTTTGCATAAGGTAAGTCTTGCTAAAATGTTTTTGTCCAGTATTATTATTGTGTCAATACCGTTATTGTACAATCCAATATCAAGTTGGTATTGGTCATTGTTCGCAAAAATAAGTCATTATCTATTAATATTTTGTTTTTGGTTGGTAATATCGAAGAATTACGGGTTTTCGTGTTCTATTATCATTAATTATTTCCACATTGTTAGCTACTGTTCATGATGTCATTGTCTCATCTTCATTCGTATCATTTTTATGCGCTTTGCTTCAAATAATGTTAAATCATATTCATATAATTCGATTCTGGAATTGATTTACCCTTCAAGAGGCCATTATTTGATATTCTTTGTTTTGCGTAGCTTGTCATGTTTGCATAGAATTTTTGCTCAGAAATAGTTGAGTAAGGTGATTTTTGTGAATATACTATCGGCAAGTACCTCATGTTCTATCATTTACCAGAGTATCTGTTAAGGAAGGCTTTTATTACATCGATTGTTGATCTTTAATATCCTTGCATGCCGTTCTTCTAAAGTACGCCTTTTAAATGTGGATTTTAGCTTGTGATTAGGTATAAGCCAATTTCCAAATCATCCCTTTCTCCCGTTTAATTGTTTCCTGAGGTCTATGTTTTCCTTATTGCTCAATGTTACTCATTCTGAATCATCTAATATATTTCATTTTTTACCTTATGGTTATGCATAATGCCCACTTGCTTGAAACAGCTACGTTATTTTTTATGAATCTATATAAATTGGGGAAAATGGTGTATTTGTGTGGTATTTCATATTTATTTAAAACTAGCCAACGTTTTAGTGATTTTTTTATCTTAGAAATTCTGACTGGTTGGATAATTTGTTTTTATGATTTTATCCTGACCAGGCTACTCAGTTAAGAAAGTGTTACTTTATTTTTTTGCTGTTTCATATTGAATGCATTCATGTCCTGCAGTTATATCGTTCTTTAAATCCTGGTGTTCTTTAATGTTTTTTCAGCCTTGTCTTATGAAGTAATGTCCTATCTTTAAGAATAAATTTACCTTATGGCATAGAAAACTTGGGATTAATGCTAAATAATGCTAGGAGGCCATCAAGAAGTAC
The DNA here is from genome assembly GCA_963573305.1 of Pyrrhosoma nymphula. NCBI lineage: Eukaryota > Metazoa > Arthropoda > Insecta > Odonata > Coenagrionidae > Pyrrhosoma > Pyrrhosoma nymphula. The sequence continues at coordinate 53,285,547 of OY754335.1, forward strand.
ATAGACTCAAGTATGAGGCTCTGGTTTTGATTTAACCCATGTGTATTCTGGCCTCTTAATCGGAATTGATGGAAGAGTATGATGGAATTCATCAGAGAAGCTAAGCAATTCTAGTGAGCCAAAATCATGGCATCAATGACTTTGACGAAGTATGCTGATCACAGCAGTATTGATTTTGTCAAATAAATCAAGAAAAGGAAATTCAGAATATGTACTCTTTCGTATGAAGCTTTGAAATGGTAGGTAAAAGTGATTTTTCTTCTATTTCTGACTTAAAAATCTATGGGAAGGGACTCCGTAATTTCCAGGATTTCCTCACTCCCTGAAAGTTGGGGTGCTTATTCCATGACTTGGACATCACATTTTGCTTATAATGAGAAAAATGGAACTAATGGCCATTCATTCCTGAAATTATATAAATGGTTGCATTCATGGTAGTAGTATGTGAGATATTTTCCAATGAAAACCTTGTTAATGATAATGTTATTTAGATATGTTTGTTGTCAGGAAAAAGTGATTGGGTGTAGGTTAAGATTGGGATTATTATAAAGGCCTTTAATATGAATTGCCTCCCTCATTCAATGGCAGATTATGTTGGGGGGGGGGGGGTAGAAAACAATTGATACATGGCAATCAATAAGTTAGGAACACTTTTCAATATATGTATGAGAGAAAGCGTCCACTATTTAACAGCTGTACACAAAATTTTCTTTTTTATTAAAAATTCTGCTTGGCCGAACTATGTATAGATTAATTACACATTGTCTTGTCCATCAATATTAGTTTTCACACATTCTCGTGAGTGAAAATGTTTGCTTGTCTTGTTTCCAGAATAGTTGCTCCACATCCCATTTACAGAAATTGAGCTGGAGAGTCCTAGTAATTCATTGAGTTTCGCCAGTCTCTTACAATTAGTATAAGAACATTGAAAGAACTCTCAGACAAAGAAAAAGTCCTATCAAGTACTTTTGTACTCTTCATTTCTCCCGTATTTAACTTTCTCTGCTTCCATGTTACTTACTTTTGTGGCAATGAAGTCAGAGGTGAAAACTATTCGGAAGGGAAAAAGCACTTTGTCCTTCCATGGTGCTCACCTATTACGTGCCTCTCTGGCTTAGCTGTTTTCTGTTGGACAATTGTTCTTTTTGATTCGGGCAAATGATTAAATCAAGTTAAAAAATCCTTTTGTATATGACAGATTTTCATGCTATTTTTCTTGAAAAATATGCATAATTTTGTTGTCATTATATTTTACAGTAAAAGTTATGTAAAAAAAAATTAAGCACCCTATTTCACAGCCCATAAGCTGCACTATGATTTCTTAGTTAGATTTTAGAAGAAAAGAATACTTTCAAATACATCCAATAATTAGTAAATGTATTAAAGTTATTCCTTGTAGACTTGCAGTAACAAATGGATGATGGAGAGCACACATTTACAATGTGGTTTGCTAATAAAGTAGCGAGATGTGTACCTCCGAGCTAATTGGATACATATATGAATATGTAGCTTTATCCTTGACCCACAAGGTGCAGGTTGATTTTATAATGTATTTTTGAATAACAATATGTAGTGCATTTTTTGGGCCAGGAACTATGTTAGTAAATTTTATTTATTCACGTGGAAATATTAGGTATAGATGTGGTTATCAATTTCCTGCTCAACCTTGTGGAAGTTTACTTTAACAAATGAAAAAGAACGCTATGTTTTAAATACATTAAAAATTTTGAATAAAAATTGGCGGAATAAAACAAAGTGCTATTTTTCATTTGTTATTATGTATGTATGGATATGTAGTAGTCTGCCTGGGTAGTAGCGTATGCTTAACTGAAAGGAGAGGGTTTGATATCAGTTTTCTGCATGGCTGAAGTTACAGAGAAAGTTGTAATTTGAAATTCCATCTCTTATTCTCCATAGAGGAAATACTTTCTGAAGACTATGATCACCTCTAATACATACGAAACTGCAATTTGAATTCTCCTTTACCAGGAGCTTAACTACAGTCCTTTAATTTCCTGGGAATAATTATACATAGACTACCATGCTATCCTGAATTCTTTACGGTCTTAATGCAGGTTTGAATATAAGGGTGGGAGGGCAGAAAATAGAGCAGATGGATCAGTGTGCGTACCTCAGTAGTATTTTGGAGAAAAATGGCTTTATAGTCCATCTCAGATAATAGCGCAGTTGCAATATACTGATTTGGCTTGTAAATACATCCAAACAATTATATATATGGGGAATTGCTGGAGGTGGTGGGAGAGTGAAGGAAGTTGGAGCCAGTGACTTGGATGATGCAGGAAAGTTGTATGAAGTACATACTAAAAGGTGGTAGAGAGGAGAATACTGGGGAAGTGTGGAAGAGGATGGGAATTTTGGATGACATAAAGAGAGGCAAAGTGCTTGTGAAACCTAAGAGAAACCTGAAGGCAAGCTTGTAGAGATAGTGAAAGGTTGTGCCAAAAAAGGGAAAGTAAGGATATCTAACAACTATCTAAAAACCTACCAATCAGCTGGTATAATGTCCAATGATGATGACATTATGTATTTCTTAAATTATTTTGATGCCACTCTAAAATGATGCTGTTATGCATAGCTCATCGTTACCCCTGTCCTACATGAGAAGAAAGCTTCAGAAAAGAAAATGTTAACCCTTGAAATTCACAGTTTAAGAGAAAGGGTAATAATTCAGGAGAAAAAAATTAAAAACATGTCAGGAGAAAATGTGAGAACATTATAGAAGTCCATAAAAAATTAATACGGAGGGAAGCTTAAGGAAAAAGGTAAATAGTGAACTAGGTACCATTGGAGATGGGCCACTTTGAAAATTACCACGGTAATTTTTGTAAATTACCATGGTATTTTTCGTAATTTACCCCTAATTTAATTCGCCCCTTGAAAATTACTGTAATTTTCGGTAATTTTCTAGATAATTCACCCATGTTTGAGATAATTTTTCATACAGATAAATTCCCAACATGTTCTTTTAAGCCAAGTCCACATTTCTGATGTGTTTAATTATAAATTGAGGAATGTTCAACTCATTTTGGCATATTTTACTTAAATTATAACATTTTTGAGTAATTATTAGTAGAATATTCTTCTTTAAAATTTCTCATACTTTGACAAAAGAAAGCCAGATTTCGTGTTGATGCTGTATTTCTTTTTACAATTTTGAAAATTTCTAATACATTAATAATAATAATTTATTTGCCAAAGGATCAGATACATAAACATTGCATATGATATAAGGCACGTCAAAAGATAAATATACACATACATAATTGCCCATATTGAGATACAAATATACAAATAATTTATTAATACACAGAATTGTTCTAATAATTGTCACCGAGGTATTCTTCAATGGAATAATACATCTTGGTCAGGAGATGTCTTTTCAATTTCAACTATAATGAGTTTATACTGTTCACAGTTTTTATACATAATGGCAGTTTATTCTACAACCTTATTCCCATTTCTTTGGGTCCCATTTTAGCGACTTTAGTGCGCACAAAATTATAATGAATATCACTATTTGCCCGTGTAAGGTGATTGTGGATAACATTATTCTCATTAAAATTAGAAAGATTATTTTTTATATACATAACAGTTAAAAATATATATATACATGGAATGGGAAGAATGTTCAACTCCTTATAAATCGGTTTGCTGGGAGATCTGTTCCCTTTCGTTGCATTAGGTATGGTTTAAACATCATATCCTCTCCCTTTTGGTATTGGCATTCTTATTCAACCATAGATTTTCTGTTTAATACTTAAAACTGAAAAATACTGGAAAATTACGGTAATTTTCCTATCTCTAGGTACCATATGTGCCTGAATATAAGCCCGAATATCTGAATATTATTTAATAAAAATAAAGAGGCCCTAAAGAGGATATTTTTATATGGGATATTTTTGTGCCGGGAGAAAAAAAAACCACTCCAATATGATGTGGCCCAAATGATTACCATAGATAAATTTATAATAATGGGCTAACTTTTCTCACATCAGCAAATAGCCAAATTGCTTAAAAATTGTTTATTATATCATTAATTTTTCTTCATGGCAATGTCATTACAGTAGTACAGCATCTTATCAAGGACATTATGAAACCTGCAACTTAACTTTGTCATAAATATTTTTTAATGCTAGTGTAAAACTAAGGTATGTACACATTAAGAAAGGTGGACAACTTAGCTGATGCATTTAGCTAGGGTTTTTTGCGTTTTCAATCATCTCATTGATTTTTCTTCATGGTGGTATTGTTACAGCTCTATTATGCCACTGTAACAACAGTATGCAACCGGAAACAACTTGTGTTAAACATTTCCTTGCGTAAAAACTATCCAAGTTCACGTTAAAATTAAATTATGAGCTATTTATTTTATTGACTGAAGCATAAAAATGCAAAGTAACTCTGTGATACACAAAACAATATGAATCGATCAATACTTATGCATCTGTAAATTTTGCAAACACAATTTTGTCTTAAGTTTTCATCAACTTAAGTTAATAAATGCCATGTTATAAGTCTACCACCTCTATAATGCCACCTCTCAGGAAATCAACCTAGCTTCTATCAGTTTCAGTGGACTCTGTGATATTGTGCTTGAAAGAATATCTGAATTTTTAGGGCTTATTTCTGCAATGCTGCTTCTCAACTTTTTGCTAATAAACCTTCACCTACCACATACATATAGTTGAGTATAAGTTGAAGTCTTAATTTTGGGACAAAAATATGGACTAAAATACGTGACTTGAGATGAGTTGAGGTGAAAAACAATTGCTTCATCTCCTTGTTTCACAGTGAAGAAAGAAAGCCATTAAGGGGACGTCAATGAATATTGAAGCCAAGAGCAACAAACGTTGAAAAAAGAAACTTTCGATAAATTTATTGATTATATCTTTAACTGCTTCAAAATTGGCCGTGTGATGCGATTGCCAACTTTCATGATGAAGCAGTTATGTCATCATTGTCGCCTTGATTGTGGGCATCGTCATTATATTCCGCACCATCCACCATGGCTATCATATCCATATCACTACCACGTGACGTGACAGAGCTTAAGTAAAAACAATAGTTCAGTGAAGAAAGAAGTGATGCACGCTTGTGGTGTAAAATGTTCCCTTTAAATGAAGTAATTACTCCTGAGAAAGATTTTGTGTACTATTTTATTTCCTAACATCTGCGAAAGAGAATGAACAATGGTAAGTTAGAGGAGAAGGATAAGATATTAGTGAGTCTTTGGAATTTTTTGTATCACAGACTACAATTAGCTGTTTCTCTTCAACGAAGATCCACCATGGCCACAATTGGTTCTGAAAATGTGAATATTTGCTGAAGGAGAGGGATATTTCAAATATTAGGTATTTATACAGGAAGGTGTAAAACAGGAACCATGAAGCTTGCGGCAAGTCTTAACTGACCCAGCTGGCTTTCTGAGTGTGTGGTGTATGGGGAAGCATAGAATCCTGGGCAATTCCCAATTTCATGACTAGAAGTCGACATGCTTTCATTTCATCTCATTATCAAGATCAGTATTCAGAATATTTTATTTTTCTCTTAAGTTTTTTTCACCAGTGGTATGTAAAAAAATGAACATCGGATTATATTTGCGGATCCTGTGTAATCCGTAGCTAGTCGGGAAATGTAATTTTAACGAGTGTTTTGGGTTGGTTATGCACAGTGGCGTATGCAGGATTGACTTCTTGGGGGGGGGGGGGTTGACTTCTACGGGGGAGGAGGGGTGGGAAGGGGGTTCATCAATATTTATGTGTTATCATAAAATTATATTTAGATTATTATTCAATAAAACAATTATTAAATTAACATTCTTTTTTCGTTAAGACAATTCAACTATATTTTTCAGCGCAATAAGCAAAATTATAAACGCTAGTTCAGGTGAACGAATGAAAACGAATTCTGGTAAACATGTTTTTGGGGGGGTTTAAACCCTAAACCTCCTCCCCCCATCTGCACGCCACTGGTTATGCATTATTTGTACAATTTGCCTCATGGAATGCATCAATATTGCAAAGTGGAAGTGGCAAGTGTATTAGACAGTAGTAGGTCCTAATTCAAAACTTAGAACGTAAATATATGTAATGCATTTTCAGTGAATATTCACCACAGCTTATCAGAAATATAGATACATATGGTTTTATGCAGCTGATACACAGAAATATTGACCCTGAAAAAGACACTTTATTTAGTGACTCAAGTATAAGTCAAAGATAGGTTTTCATTGACTGAAATAAGGAAGAAATTCCTTGACTTTTACTCATGTTTAAATATGGTAACATTAACCAAAACCACATACACATATACCCCATTAACGGAGAGCTGCATTTCAGAAAACTGCCATGCTGAACAATTTTATGTTAAACCAATATATTTAACCCTTTTGCGACGGGGAAAATTTCTTTGCATTGCCAGTACGGAACTTCCACTACACTAGAATCTTCTCAGGTACCTATTTCCCTAACTTGGGTTGGGGGCCAGAGGGGTGTTGAACCTTTTTCTCGGTCACCGGGTGGAGATAATCTCCTCCCTTTTCTGCTTGGGGTGCCCATTATGGCATGCGGTCGCGGTCAAGTATTTTTTTTATGTGATGGTTTTGCTAAAAACATTGTTGCTACAACCTCGATATTTATTTATTCGTAAATGAATTTTTTGGTTTTACAATGCCTCTACAACATTTAAATGAAATTCTACCGTTAATATTAAGCTCTCTAGCAACAAAAATAGTATCAATGGTTAAATAAATAATTTCGTCATTGTATTTCGCACTCGGAAATGATTTTGACGAGTATTAACGTACCAAAGTATTATAAATTTAAAATGTCCTTATTCAGGATATTGGCATCATCAGTGCACGAATCAAAGAATCGGTACTTAAAAATTTTCAGCATGTTAATTCATGAGATGTACGGTCTACGGAACTCTTTGTTTTTATAAATTTATGCACCATTCACATTCATCGCGTACGAATATGTTGATTACATAAAAATTTCCCAGCCTTCTTTTTTATTATTCTTATTTATACTTTTCTTATTCCTAAAATCACCTGATTTTAGGAGTATGAAATTCTTCGAAGCGAATGTTATAACTCCAACATTTGTGTGCCTAGGGATTCAAAACACTGTCAGGAATCACTGTAATCTTTAGGCAGAAACCATTGACCAATGAAAACAGGACTCAAATAGTCAGCTGTCAAGATGAAATAAGCATGAGTAATTACAGGGAAAAATAAACATTTAATCTCACTAAAAATATGGTTGTCAACTCATATAAAAGAATAACATTCAGTTGTTTGCCCAAAAACATAATAACTCCCTAACTTTCTTGAAACCATTGGAAAATCACTCCCTAACCAGCTAAATAACTAACAAAATATTAGTTATGAGATTCCTCTACACACAAACTACGTTAAAAATAATGGTAGAACTCCGTTTAAAATTTGTAGTTGTAGCGGTAAACATAAGGAATGTACTTCTAACCATCAATTTGCAAATCACACAAAAACTTCTTTATTTGTTGTTCCTCTGCACCAGCAAGCAACTGACTGCGGACACCTGCTGTGAGTGGGGCTCGCACTGCAACGAAGGGTCGAGATTATCCTCTCCCACGGACCGAGAAAGGGTACCTACGGCATCCCAAGAAGAAGTCCTTAATGACTCACACCTTTTAGGCCTGCTTAAGGCTAGCTTAGCGGCAACGCCGTTTTAAAACGTCGTTCGTTCGTTTGCGTAGAAAAATTTACGCCGTCAACGTGGTAAAACGTCGTTCGTAGCGAAAGGGTTACGGCATAGTAAACCATGTAGTTGATAAGTGATATGTTTGAGAAATAATAGATGGAACTATGTTAATCCTTTTATACAGAACACTTTAACAATGAGAAAGAATTTAAAAACTTTCAAAAATATAGGTAAAAAGGATGTACTTAACTGCAATAATTAGTTACAAAATATGTGAAAAAGCCCTTGGTTACACATTGAAATAAATAATCTGAATCCTTGAACCAGAAGCACTGAATTTACTATGGTGGGATATCAACCATTACTATAATGATTAAATTTATATTGATGGAGAAGAGAAGTAGGATAATGAAAGACATACTATAAACACAGGTATTTATTTCTGTTTGAGGCTTTTGCACCACTGGATTACAGTTCTCTCCATTGTTTTCGGGTTAGCTGCATCAAGTTTTATTCAGATGACGTTTCAAAATCGGGGTCCTCGACACTGATTGGTTGCGCCACTGGTAGGCCAACCTGAGGATGGTATATATAGAGGGCCATTTCCATCTGTCGGCACTCAGACCTGATCTGAAGATGTGGCCAGCATAGGCCACGAAACGTCATCTGAATAAAACTTGACGCAGCTAACCCGAAAACAATGGAGAGAACAGGTATTTATGTTCGTAACTAATCAAAAGGAAGGGGGAAGTATGAAAAAATTATTTAAATCAGAAGTGAATAACCAAAGGCATGACAGCAGTGAAGCACTTTCAACCTTAGAAATGAAATTGGAATGTTCGGCTGCTATAATAAACTTTGTGTTCAGTCAAACGAGTGCTTGTTAGCAGAGTGGTAAATACTGATGATTTTATCTGAAAAAGCTAAATAACACTTTTCCTAATAAACTTGACCATGGCAGTCTTCACTTTGTGGAAGTTACTAATATCAGTACTCATGATTAAAGACAACTTTATTTTAATTTCACATCGTACATTTAAAATATTGTAGAAAAGTACTAAGTTGTCTTTACTCATGAGTACCAACACTTTTTCTAGCTGAGAATTTGCTATGTGGAACATAGTTAATGCATAGTTGCATCTGATGAGTATTCCTTGGAGAGAGTTGCAGTTGCAGTACTCTTTGATGATACAGCTATTTTAAAGAAGGCATCCATGGAGAATTACTTTACTCTGCCAATTTTTTAAATATACAGTAAAACTCATTTATAATGATCACAAATGTAATGAAATCTTGCCTTCAACTAGGTAAGTTCTCGGTCCTTGGGACTTACGCATAGTGGTAGATGTTGAATACAGTGGACCCCCACTTTAAGATGGATTCACTTTATGATATGCATGCTAGGAATTTTAAAGGGTGCTGATTTTGCATGCTCCCTTTAAAATTTCCCATTTCAACGGTCTTTTGCACCCACAATTTGTTTTTCATTCAGCATTCTAAGCCTTATATGTTAAAAGACTGCATTTTGTATCATAGCAAGATTTCCACATTTAATGATATGTGTAATTAATTATGAGCTGTTTGCGCGATTAGAACTACGGTCTTGCGGTCTGGAAAAATCAGGAAAATATTTTGTCCTGAAAAACTCAGGGAATTTTTGTATTTTTCCAAAAAACCCTGAAAATGCATGGCAGCTGATTTCCATTACGGCATAGAGAGAGCTTTAACCTATGCCTTTGCTTGCATTATGCTCGTCTCACAAGGAGACATCGCGGCATGCTTGAGCAGCTGCGAACTCATGGGCACACATTCAGGGATGCCACTGTAGTCTTGAAGGCCATCCTTGATGTTGAGCACTGGCATTAAGAGTACACTCCAGCATAGCCAACCTATCAGCAGGGAGCTGATTTCTGGAAAGAGAAAATCCTCGCTCGTCATCAGAACTGCCATGGGCCAAACGGAGGGCAGCATTCACTACTGCTTACGAGTGGATACTTGGGATCACTGGCAACATCTGTATTGGCAGATATCTGGGTCCAGTAATCATCAATCCTAGTTCCAGTTTCATATGGCGGAAGGGTTTCCAGCATCAACAATCTCCACTCGTCTCGAAGGCCATCTTCATCCACTTCCATCGGCATCTGCAGGATCTTGTAAACAGATACAATGTTCTGCGGGGAGCTTTCCTTGATGTTCTGAGACTTCAAACATTTTAGGTGACGATCCTCTTTCCCTTCGCCATGACTGATTTCTGGAGGTAGCTCACAGCCGCCTGATAATGTTTTGAAGCTTCTTGATAAAACTTAAAACTGGAGAGGCGAGCATTCCTGTTCGACAAGAAGCCAATTGGCAGCCTTACCAATGTCAGTTTTTCTCATTTCCATAATATTGTTGGTATTGAGAAAGGTTTCTTTAATGCATTTTTGCTTGCTTGTGAGCAGGTCAGGCTTGCAGAACCGACTTAGCAATAGGAAATATAGACTCTCAACCGCTTCATCCAAAACATGGATCATAAGCTGATCATATTGAAAAAGTTTTGAAAATCTTTCAAATATTTTAGCATTATACAGGAGAAAGGCTATCTCTGCAGGGAAGATTTTATACTTATGGGCGTTACCAATAGCCTGATAGCACTTGGATGCAAGGACCTTATCAACATCTTTGCCTTTCTGAGAGGGTAACACTTTAAGAAAATAGTGCTTGAGAGCCGGTAATTGCTCTTGAAGTCTTTCTTCTGCTGGGGACAGGGTGAGCCACCGGGAAACAACATGCTTCAGAAACTCATGCACAGGGCCGTCACTGGGGATTGAGGGGTCCTGTGTCATACGAAAGTTGGGGGCCCCCTTAACTTTGCATTCCCTTATTGATCTTGAGTGCATCTTTTAAGCATATTTCATGAAAAGAATGAAATCAACCGACAAACTGGCAATTGATTTCAATATATTTGCATGTGTACTAAATAGTAGGTATTTCTCTGAAACAGGCTAGCCTGGGCGGAGCCCAGTGCAGTGGCACCTGTCGCACTACCCTAGGGACAGCACTGCTCATGCATAGGCACTTTCTTCTCTGTTTGAGATTTTTCAAACACCTCAAAATGACTTGGATAGTCTAGAAAGTCATATACAAGAATAATGACGTCAGACACCTCCATTCCAAAAATTTCTAGCGCTTTCTGAAAAAATGTATGGAGGATGTGCAGGTTGAAGAAACCAATTTCATGACATCCTCAGTTAACTCAAATTTGAGTTTCGGAGAAAAAAAGCCTAACAATGGCTTTGTTTACATTGGAGCCATCGCAAAAACCATGAGCATTTTCCCAAAGTACACAGAACAGAACATTATGCAGAACAAATGAACTGAAACAATATTTCAGCAGTGGCCCTGCCAATAAATGAAGTCTGTATGTGACGAAAAACTACCCTTTTTTCTTTTCAGAGTAGAACCTAATGCCAACCTGCAGTTTCTTAAAGCGTTTCTCGTTAGTTGTCTTGTCATAACAAATAGTAATGCCAACAGCATTTTGAGCATCTTCTAGCATAGATCCCAGAAGTAATCTGGGCATCTGACTGAAATTTCATTAGAAATGGCTCAACTATAACAGCCATAGTCTCAAAGAAGGCGAGATGAGCTCTCTGAATCTTGTATCTCAAGCACTCACGCACTACCTGGTAGCTGTTACTATCAGGAATTCCAATTGTAAGCTTTGGTTTTGGTTTTACCTCCTTTCATTCCTTCATTACCCTTTCCACTTCCTCCACCACCGGGAAAACAGAGGTTCCCGTAATATTGGTAAAATTAGCTCGCCCAGAAGTAACATTTTTTGATAGATAACATACAGCTCTCAAATATTGGACTAGGTTCCAGCCAGTGCTAATACAACCTGTCTTGAAAGGTATGTAAGCTACATGTCCTTAAGTCCAGAACACGATCCCCTGGGTCACACTTGACTTTCAGCTGATTTTTTGATTCTTTAAAAATGCCTTATTTACCTACTTAAGGGCCGTGCAAGGAGACCTTAAAAACTTGCCCTTTCAGCTTTACTTTGGACTGGGATGCACCTGCTTCAAATGCTGATAGTACATCTTTTGCGGCACTTTCACTGAAAAACACTGGCGTAACACTGCTACACTGACTCCTAAGCGTCCGCTCCGATATCATAGCACAGCATTTCCTCTGATATCAGGGGGCCTAGATGTCAAGCGCAATTCTGAAAATAATTAAAGGAGGGAGGAAGAAGAGAATGCACGATTGTGCACCGCGAGGCTAGTCGTCTTTCCGACACTACCGCAATTCACATCATTCGTCTTTTTCAAATAACTCCAACGAACTCACTGAAATAATTCTTCTATCTCTTCTAGGTAATTTTGCAAGCAACATTTATAAATCATTTCGCCATTATTGGAAGCAATCAGGAGTCATTTTCCGATTAGCCAAAATTTCATGGAATAATTCAATTACAACAAAATTATATATGTTGGACAACACACGAATTATAATTAGCTGGGTTTGCCAATGTACAGTGGCCCTGTCAGCTTCGAACCTGAGGGCCGTGATTTCACCACGCAGTGACCACAAATTGTATTACAGTTTCTTTAAAAACATTTCTGCAAACATTAAAACGAGGAGGGTTAAGATTATTGGGAGAGGGTTATTATCAATTATATAACAATGCTCAATTCTCCATTTAGGTTGCCAGCCGAACGGTTTTCATATAATTGTGGGAAATGCCACCACGCTATTTAGATTTCTCGTAAATTTGACAACACCAAGAATTCCAATTCTATGGCTCTTTGAACGGAATCAAGATTTGCAGAATTCTGTTTCTCATGACGGAGATATACAATCATACAAACATTTCGGAATCAATTCCGATTCTATTCATAGCAGACATTTTACATGGGAATTATTCCGCGTGGAATTTGCCTTGTTATGCAATGGGCCCCCTGGACTGCCCGAAGGGAGAGGTGGGTGGGAAGACAAAGCACAAGCTGCGTGTGGGCGCACAGCTATGAAAAGAGTATGAAATGAACAGGGAGTGCAAGACTATGCTGACAAGGAGACATCGCGTGAATGATGTTAGGGATCCAAATGACGCAATTATTTTCTGAAACTAGAGAGAGAATGCGGGAAAAGTGTCACGGCTTTCTTCCATTTGGACCTGGGTTCGAGAGAAAAACACAACTAAAGAATTTCCCTCCGTATAAATCCTTTGAAATGCAAGCGCTAGACAACAGAAGCCGTGGCCGAGCGGTTGGAGGCGTTGGACCAACAATCTCCGGACTGTGGCGTGGGTTTGAATCCCAGTACAGTCAATTTTTTTTCTTTCGAATATTTTACGGAGTCACTGTACATTACCCATTCCCATACATTTATGGCAGTTAAAACAATATTTTTTAATTTTCTACCTATTTTCTGGATTTTCAATCAGCCCACTTGGGAGACTTTCGAAGCTAATTTTGGGATTCTTGTTTGGCCGAAAAGAGGTTTCACATGCCGAGAGGCCTCAAATGTGTAGATTTTGAAAATACAAGGATATTTCCATGAATAGGATGGGCTTTGAATGGTCGTGGCTCTTTCTCAAGGCGGTAAACAATGAATGGATTATTACTTTTTAATATACAGGGATGCATGCACTTCAAATTTCCCAGGAGCTGTGTTCGAATAATGACTTTTGTGACTCAATTTTTCGTTAAACAGTGAACATGATATAAGTAGAAAAGAAATGGTAACAGTTTCCGAGGTTATGTAAAAAATATTTGCTATGACCTTTTTGCGGAGCAACATATTATATTGAAGGGAAGCCTGTATCATGGGGGAGAGGAAGATATAAGATTCTCTCATCTCTAGTCGAGATTTCTCTATTTTTTATTTATTCTTTATGCTTTCTAGAGTCCGAAACACAAGTGTTCATTGTCCAATTCTTTGTATTGTAATTTTTATCCCTGTTGCTACTGCTTTAAAAACGAGTTCCAGCTTAAAATATTGCAAAATGTAGGGTTATAGTCATTGCCAGAAGTCTAACATGGGGTAAATATCACCAATTTTATCATTATTTTCTCACTTTTTCCTCACTTTTTTCACATTTTCCCCTCACTTTTTTTGGCAAAAATCGCTCACTTTCTCACTTTTCTGTATCAAAAAGTGAGTGGAAGCCCTGTCCGTACTTATCACAAAGCAATTAATTCACAGTTTCGGAAATGCTCATGCAAAGTACAGTGAAGCCTTACCAGAGAAAAGGAAAGGTACCAAGACCTCAAGAGAAAAAGTATATGAAAGAGGTACTGCAAAAGTTTCCAGACCTGCAAACCAAAAAAACTTTGAATTTCTTGAAAAGCCGAGAAATTTGTTGCTGAAGTTGAATTGGAAATGCATTAATTGAAAAAAATTTCACACCAGTGTCTTCTTTTATTTGTAAGTTCTTTATCAAACTAGTCCGATTCTAAATGATCTAAGATATTCCCGGATAATCTGCTATATAAATTTTGAATGGATATTCCACCCGGTAATAGGCATCATATTTGCCATGTAGCCTGATTCAAGTTTATTGTGTTCAAATTGCACCTGACTCCAAATTTTATTGTCAGTTAACCATTTTTGTTTATTTTTCGGTTGAAATAAAACCTCTAATATTCCACATTCCTTGTATACTCTATTATTCGGTCCTACTCAAAGTAGGACCGAAATTTCTCGTATTTAATGTTGGCAAAATATGCAAATTTTATAAGAAATTCATTAAAAATATGTTAGGAACTATGTGCAACAAGACCCTGGAAAATGCAAAAATTTGCCTGGAAAACTCAGGGAAAAAAGCAATTGAGATTCATTGGACACCCTGACTAATCAAGCAAATGCTGTGGTGATTAGCTTTGCTATCAGTCAGCGCCAACAAGATAACGCAACATTCCTTATGTAGTCAGGATCGCATCTATGATAATTCAGATTAAGGCTTTCATTAGCCATTATAGAGACATCATTTGGTTTACCAAATTGTAAAAATATGAGAACTTCCGACAAAGAGTAACTTGTTGTTAGAGTGCATTACCTACGAACGAAGTTATATGATTCCTTAATGGATTAAGCTGGCACAAGATAATAAATCACACCAATGAAACGAGCTAAATTATATCCTTGGTGAATGATAGGGACAAACTGTAATGGCTTATCTAAATTTACATCGAAATTCATGCCCCTTATGACTTTGCACCGAGATAACAAGAGAATCTGCATTGCCCTGCCATCTAGGTCACCGATGCACTCTATTGGCTTTGGCTTAAGAGATAGTAGTGTGATGTACCTTGATTACTTTGTGTCAAAGATGCTATGTAATCACTTGCAGTCGTCGTGAGAGCATGCCCTCTTCCTTCCCCCTCTGCATTTTTCACAGCACAGAATGACGACTGAGTCCATCGCAATGCATTGGACTCAAATTGCCTGACGTATGAAGTTTCTTAAAATTTTCTTTAATTTCTTTCTTAGATTTCAGATGTAAAATACTGACCGGGTGTAATACAACATAATTTGTCACTTTTCATTAAATCCTGCATTTTAAATTTCTTGAATGTAGCGGAACTTGTAAACCTCGCATATGGATATCCAATGTCATAGTTCACATGGGTGAAATGCTAATAGCATTCCACTTTAGAGATAATGTGAGTCAAGAGAGGACTGTTTGGTAATTCTTTTACTAAACAAACAGGTCATAGAAAGGTGCTCTTAAAACAGAAGAGTTGAACATATTTTCAATTTTTATTCAGTTGATTTTCATAATTCAGGAACAGATTAGTGCCTTGTTTTATGTATGATGAAATAGTATCAATAAATGCAACTGCATGTGTGTTAACAATATTAGGATAAATGGAAAAATGCTTATGCTTTGGGATGGTGGTCAGTTATTAACGATCTGTAGCGTTAATACAGATGATCACGATATAAACGCCTGTGATGAGACAAAATCCTGTTTATTACAAAAGAAAAAGCCGGTCCCTTAAAATCCATTTTAAGTGAGTTTTGCTGTATCTGTATATAATAGCTCTATGCTTTCAAGGCAGCCAGTCACTTTCATTTTCATCCCCACAATAGAGCTTTACTATGTCTTTTTCTTTTTGACTCTTGGTGGATTGCTCACTTTTTGCACTCACATCGGAAAAAGTTAACTGCATAAGGAATTTTACTTATCATCTTAACCCTTTTACTGCCAGCGGGCCAATATATCAGCCAACGTTGGACGTGCGAAATCTGCCACGGGTCGATATATCGGTCCAACTTTAAATACCTGAATTCAATGGCCCAACTTTAAAAACCTGAAAAAGGCCATGGCAGTCTTCGCACATCCCACCCGAAATAGGCTGGTAGTAAAAGGGTTGAAAAATCACTTGCTAAATAGAACTCTCGTTAATAGCTTCCATACAGTCCATAGCTTCTGACAATAGTAAAAAAATCATGACTTAACCTTGGCGAGTTATTCTGTTATAGTTGTTTGAAGGGAAACATTTTTCGACAATTGCCGCAGAAGACAACAGTGTAAAATAAAATCACATTCCGCATTCAGTTTAGCTTGGTAAAAATTTTGGTACCACATATATTTGAATCTGTGCTGAGGGCACCTTTGTTGAGCAACTCATAGATGGCAGTTGATGAGGGAAACCTCCATGGTTGAGAAGACTGGTACTCAAAACAAACCGTGGATAAATTTTGAGGATACCGGGACTAGCCACGGTATTTACCTTTACGGAGTCACCCTTAAGTGCCTATTGGTGCGATATTCCACGGAGGAAAAATCATTCTCCATAGCTTCCGACAATAGTAAAAAATCATGACTTGGTGAGGTGCCATAACCATCCCGGTCAAGGCGAATGATTTTTCCTCTGTGGAATACCGCACTAAACCTAGGATACTCAAGGGCCACAGTTGACGAGGGATACCTGTATATCGTCACTGTATTTCTGTACAGTGTCCAGTACTACACAAAGTTCTTTCCTGCTGGAATCATAGAGCTTAAGGTCATCTATGTAAAAGGGTGACCTTATGCTTTCTGTTACCAGGGACACCACACAGTTATCCCCTGCCACGTAGTAGCTAGAAGGACAAGGGGAAAATTTCACAAGAATCAGATTTGTCAGAATTTCAGGAGAAAAAGATCAGAAAATGAGAGGGCTCCAACTGTCACCTTGGTGAGTTCCACGATGGTATGTTACCAACTCTGTTGAAACTCTGCTAGCCTAAAATCGGGACAAAGCATGTTTTCCAGAATGGTGACGTGTTGGATACAGGACAACCTCTTAGTGAGCTTGGCAATGAGCAGCTCATGCAAAGTATTATCAAATGGCTTTCAGTAATCCACCCAGGCCATTGATAGGTTGCACTTACACTGGATGGCATCATGACAATTGCATCTATGAATGAGCAGGTTGTCCTTACGTACTTTTATTCCCTGCTTGCAAGACTGAGCATAATGAGAATGGGTTCACTCAAGGTAGATGTGAACACCTTATATACAGCTGTGAGGTAGGTTGTAGGGGTGGTAATGTTTTGGATTTGACAGGTCTCCCTTCTTGGGTATGAGAACCGCATGATCCTCGGACAACCAATATGGAATTAGTTCTCTACCTGACAGAAAGGACGTGAAGATTCTGGCTTGGTGTTTATGGGTGGGGGTGAACTTCTTCCTCCAGAAGAAGTTCACGCCATCCATTCCTGAATCTGAGAAAGTCATCTTGCTAGAGAAGGTCTTCTTTGTGTCACTTTCTGTGACTGTAAGGGGTCCATCCTCATCTTGTTGGTGGCGGTCACACAACTCTTTAAAGAGGGCTATTGCTTGATTATCTTCAGTTAATGGCTTTGATGTTTCATAAACATTTGGCCTCATGGATGATGGGTGAGGTTTTGATGATAAGATGGTGGATGTAAGAGACAGAATGGCTGGAGGAGAAAGGTTGCATTCTCCCTCATGGCCCTCATCCTCTTAACATTTTTTTCTTGGCTGTGGAGAGTGCCTGTATTCAATCCTCCTTTTGTTGCTTTATAGTGAGCAGCACTTTTTACTTAGTATTTGATGGTGATATCTGAGGCTCAGATGTTTAAAGTGTGCCCAGATGCTTGGCATTACATCTGTCACTGAATCCTTGCCACCTGTAAGCATCTGAGCGTGATCTTGGCCTCTAACTTTTTGAGCCTTTTTGCTGCTTTATCCTCCCAAGAGGTGTTCTTCTGGGAGTTTTCCATTACCGTATAAACTCGTGTAAGAGGTGCACCTTTTTTCCCAGAAATCGCAGCCGAAATTTTACAAACTCGAAAAACCTTGCAATAGGAGGGAAAAAAGCCCCAAATTTTTTTCTTCAACTTCGACGCATAAAAAGAGGGGTGCGCCTCTTACACGTGTTTATGCGGTATTTTGGCAGCAGCATAGACCACACAAAGGTCCGAGGTCTCTATCAGGATTTTTTCGATTAGTCTTACATTTGGGATAGGTGTTTATCCTGTAGGAAGATCTTGAGGTGGATGTCTGTCTACCTAGTTCATCCCTCATCATCGTGGAATATGCTCAGTAACCACATTTAAAGTTCTGAGTCAGTCGGGCCTACCTACTTCTTCCCCAGGTGAGTGAGATGCCAACTTAATTGCAGCATCCACATCAGCAGGTGGAGTGCCTGAGTCGTGGCAGGTGGTTTGGCCAGTAAATAAATAATTAATTTTAATGGCCACAGAGGATATGTATATACATACATATATAGGACCTGTTAGAAAGATTACATAGAAAACAAATTAAATCACTTCCAGCAAATATAACACTACAAAATTACAACATTAGGGATGCATCTTTAAAGAGTTCATCAATGGAATAGAAACAATAGTCCAAAAGATATCGTTTTACCAGTAGTACTCTTTGAGTTCGCAGTTGGTGGAGTGTTGCCTTTCCTCACTGGTGATTGGCATGATTGTGCAGGTTTAGCTGCAATAGGTGGTGATGTTCTGGATGCATCTCACACCATAAAGAGTGTATCCTTGCCATGTACCCCTACCAATTGGGCTCAGTAGAAAGATGCATAGCATGCTAGGAGGTTGCCCTTTCAGGCATTGTCCACTCCATATGAGCTCCTGTTTTAGGTATTTTGATCTCACTGCCGTGCCTAACTTGGCTTGGGCTCATCCGAGAGCTGCTAGTTATGGGTGGTATTTCTGGTGTCTTTTGGAACCAGTTATACTGTGTGTGGGGTAGTTGGCCCCACACGCATACGTGCACCATTAGCTATACAACCTTTTTTGATGTATGCTTTGAGGAGGTTTGTGTTTTTCACCACTTGAGTGCAATGTGTCTGATACTGTATTCTGTATGTCATCAAAAATTAAGGACGATAATGGGCTCTGTTAATAAAATAATGTTAAACTAACTTTTGCCTAAAGTCAAGTGCTGTATGATCCAGTTTAGGATCAAAAGGAAAATACTGTCATGTCAGGGAGGGTGGCAGTTATTTGCTCATTTTCTTACACAATGTGTGCATTAGCCATTCTAGTTATAGGGCAGTACAAAAGTGGCGTTTATCTGAGTCAATTTTTTCCTTCTATTTTGTTTCCTTTTCTAAGCATGATTTTAATTAATGAATGGTAATAAGATATGGAATTTATATTATGATTCATTTGGAAGTAAATTTTCATGACATGTACGAACTTATTCTGTCCTGGCGAATATATTTCTCAGGTACCACGCCTAGTCAGGTTCTCTATTTCTGCTAATGTTTTGATGCATGACTTGTTCATTGTCTTCAGGGCATCTATTTGACGAGCAAGTGGAGTATTGAAATGACAGCAGAGACAGATAACCTGACCTGGTGTACAACCTGAGAAGAATTTATTTCCTTAAGATGGTTTAGAGGTTAATAAAAATAATGAAAATTGTTTATTAGGAGTTCAATGACCTTATATCATTGCAATAAAATACCTTTTGGGTACTCATTAGAGCTCACTTTTATTTGAATCTTCAATGACTTTTTTAATTTACTGAACATGATCATATCATCAAATTTGAATTTTTTTTTACTGCGGAAAGATTTTATTCTCACACAAAAGGTTTTATAATATTTTATCAGATTAGACTCTGCATCTTTTTAAGTTAATCCCTCCGAAATTTTTGACTTTCCTATTAATTATATGTGTATAACATGGTGTATTTTAGTAGGTATCCTGTGTTAACATTGGTCGAAGAAATTAAACAACTAATTTTCAATTAATCTATGATGTTTTAACTTCTCTTCTTAAAATGTAAATCTTATACTTAATCTCTATTTCTACAATTTAATCAATGATTTGTTGTCATTTTTAATTGACTACATGACTAGATTACATTTGTAAAGAGTTGCTCTTTCTAATCAGATCCTTTTTGTTAAAAAAATAATTTCCTGTTATCTGAAAATAAACGTGAAATGGGTTGTGGTGGATATGTTATGACAATGGCTGTTACATGGTCAAAATTTTTGTTAAAGTCTTAAGAATAAATTTTAACCTACCTGGTTGCATGTATATATGTACATAATTTATATTTGTTTGTATTTGATTGGTTTTTTCCATCTAGGCATATTCTGGAAGACGGCTCTGCACCATTCAAACAGTGCTCCTTTATTGCCAAATTCAAGAAATGCACGAACCCAATCCCTTCCCATGAAGAACGTGGGTATGACATTTTTCTCTCACTTTATATCTTCATGAATTTTGTTTATAAAGTTGTTTGTTCATTCCATATTTTTTCATAGACTAACCATCACTAACAACTAATGGTTTTCCTGGTACATTCTGGTTTAAGCTAATCACTCATTTTAATTTGGCAGTTTGAGATAATATTGATCAAGGGGTATTCATTTACAGTTACTATCTTGGTAGACTTTGTTATTGTTGTATTTTTTTTTGAGTTAAAGAACTAGGTACCATCTAGTTCACTTCAGTCATTTACATTTAAAACTTTGTGAAAATATATAACTGGTAATAATTATAAATTCATTATCGTCCCCTGCAGTATTTCATTTTCAGAGTGTAGCAGGTTTTAGAGAGTACTGCTGAATTGATGATTAATAATTAAACTTTAATTTTTTTTAAATTTGGTAAGCTTTCAGTTAAATATGTGTAATAAGAAAAATAATTTGTATGTATGGTGGTGATTAATAGTTCATTTATGCTATTTCAAATGTCATATTTTTATAATGGTTATTTCAAGTGTGATGGAAGTGAATGCCCCAATAGTTTTAATGTTTTGCAAGAGTGCCTCATAATTGTATTTACTGATCATGGAAATAATTGTTCACTCCCAAATAATATGTGCTCCTCATGGAAGCCTACACTTTTCTAAGGGAAATTTTACAAACTGCCCTCAGCTCATTAATAGATATGACTAAGTCTGATCAAAGTGTGTATTGTTAAAGAAAATGACGTTACCAATTTCTCATCAGCAATAAGTTTCAATATATTACTACTTTTCTACCTTTATAATGACTACCGTAATTATTTACAACCTGGGGGTGTGGTGGCTGACGGTCATTGATTACTCATTATAGATCACCGCTTATTTAAGGGGCAACATTATGGAGAATAGGCATAAAATTCGTGGGTTTAAGATTATTATTATTATTATTTTTATTAGAGATGATCTACCAGTTAAGGTAGGTTAGGATGGAAGTAGGAATGTCTGTTCTCTCTTACAGTCGCAGGCCCTTGCCACCTTTCATGATTTCATTTTAAATCTCGGCATGCAGCCTACCCCTCTTCATCCCATCCATGAAACCAATTTTCTTTCTTCCCCTCACCTACTTGCATAATGTCCACCCCTCCCATCATGACCCTCAGCATCCCTACACCCCTCATTATCTATTCCAGTGATTCTCAACCTTGACACCACGGCACACTTGAGGTGTTTGGAAATGCAGACGGCACCCCAATGAACAAAGATTTATAAAAAATAAAGTTTAAACAAAAACCAATAAACAAAACTTATTAATTTTAAACAAAAATATCTACATTGAAAAGTATCTATTAGTTAAATAATTTAATTTATTATTACTATTAATCTTTTATGATTTTTTAATGAGCGTTGGAGTATACTTGGCAGAGGCTTGCAGCACACCAGCGTGTCGCAGCACACCGGTTAACACATTCAATGCAGGTCGCGAATTTAAGGGTGACACTAGAAACAGAACCCATTTTTTAAAGGGCCTAAAGTTAAAGGACCACATCAATAGACGTGCTCCACGCTGAATGTGTTAAGAATCACTGATCTATTCCAACCACCTATGTACTGTGCCTCCTCCTAATCTTCTCAAGCAGTTTTCTATCCTCATCTACCACGTCAAGCAGTTCCTCATTTGTCTTCCTTTTTGTCCATTGTGCTTACTGTGTGTACCTCCACCCCACATCTTAAATGCCTGCAACCAATTCTCATCCTCTTTCCTTCCTCATTTTTGCCCTATTTATGCTACACTCCATGTAAGACTCTTTGCCAATCTGTCCTTGACATTTTGCTGCGAAAGGGTTTGAAATTGAATTTTAGTGAGTCTTTGCATGGATGTGACAAAATTAGGGATATGAAATTACAGGCAGTCCCCGAGTTACGTAAGCCTCAACTTACGCAAATCCGTACTTACGTAAGTGGCAACCTTACCCAAAAAAGACGAGAATTAAGAAAGTTGTGGATTTGGAAGGATGGTTGCCTACTTTCAAGGAGCGCATGTGCCATAATGTTAGTAAGAGCTGGCCAATCTGAGAGGGTTGAGACCAGTAAATTGGCCTGGTAAGCAGTCGTAAAGTGGAAGTAAGATACCATGATTTTGCACACAGGTGCAGTTGTTGAATTCGTAGTTATGATATTATGCATTTTGATAAGAAATGTATGAGGTGCAACTTTCAGCCCATTTAAACATTTTGGTTAATAATAAATTAGGGAATGTACAACTCTATTAAATGTTATAATTTGTTACGAAATAAATGACTAAACAAAGTTCATGATGAAGTGATTTATAATAAAGCATTAATGAGAAACTCAAAATCAATCTCAACCTGAAGCATGGATTTACACACAGCAAAGGCTTACTACT
The DNA here is from genome assembly GCA_963573305.1 of Pyrrhosoma nymphula. NCBI lineage: Eukaryota > Metazoa > Arthropoda > Insecta > Odonata > Coenagrionidae > Pyrrhosoma > Pyrrhosoma nymphula. Next base: position 53,308,321 of record OY754335.1, read on the forward strand.
GTCGGCACAGAAAGTATGCGACCCTGAGTTTGAGACTTTATATTTCTAAAATGGCTGGGTCGATTTTTATGAAATTGGCATCAACATTTAGCTTGTTTTATTCCACCTTAAGCAATTACAAGAAAAGTTTTTAAACATTTTAATAAGAGTTTGTTTCTTGGGAGAAAAGGAAAACAGCCCATTTTGTGTCTCACGAGAAGCCATGTCCAACTTTCGGGGATTACTATGCAAATACCATTGATTCGATGGCAGTGAAACTTAAACACCTTATTTTTCAATCTTCTGTTAGTGCTTTTGTTAAATTTAAAAGCTCTAACTTTATTTGTTTAAATGTTGACTATTTTTGCGGAACAACTTATCTCGGTTCTCACTACATGTAGAGAGATTTGCGTAACACCATTGGCTTGTTGCAAGTTCTGCATTACGATTCACGTATATATAAATACATTAAGGTAAACGTGTAAAATTCTTTATACAACCACTGGCAACACCGCGTGAGTAAACGGAAGGGAAAGTAAGCTCCGAGAGTCCTCCTCTGCCGCTCAATGCAGGCTGAATGCAGACAAAACGGTGGTGTAAATAAAAACCGCTATAAAGTAAACCTTTAATGTATTTATATATACGTGAATAGTAATGCAGAACTCGTGAAAAACCCAATGGCGTTACACAAATCTCTCTACGTGCCGTAAGAACGGAGATAAAGTTGTTCCGCAAAAATAAAGTCAATATTTAAACAAATAAAGTTAGAGCTTTCAAATTTGACAAACGCAGTTTGCCATTTTACATAGCGAATGATCTTGCGCATGATCATTCGAGCATTAATTCGCAAATTAATTTCAATGATGACCTGAAATTTCCCGTTTTACACGGTGAATTAATTCAGTGAATTTTCTGCGCAGACTGAATGCACAGTGGTAGATATATCGATTACGGGAGATATCCGACCAACATAGCTGTTTCGACAGATGGAGCAAACTGAGTTTTGTTTAGTATGTTTAGATCATGAATATTATAGATATCTACTTGGATATTCATTTACATTATTATTAGTTTTAGATATTCGTTTACATTATTCACTTAAACACTGAGTAACTGCAAAAGTTTAGTGATTAACGTTATGCTATAGAAGATGGACCGTGATGAGACAATTTTAGCGACCGCTGCTGCTGTGTTTATTAAGGCCGTTTTACTCGATGAAAGAATTTGTACAAACGTATGTATGTGAGATTGTACGATTGTCTCAACGATATTAGAACAGGTTCTATTTTCCATTCAGGGATTGAGACATTCGCACATGCGTTCATACAATTTTCTGTTTTACACGATACATTTTGCCTCATGGAAGAGTTTGTACCAGTTTGTACAAACAAACTTACCGTGTAAAACGGCCTTGCGGCAGCCACAATTTTGTCTCGCAAAACATCCACGATAGTTTTAGGCCTATTTCACACCAGCCAAAATGTATGCATTGCATACTGTCTACAGTGTTATGAATCATATGCCATGAAATATGACTATAGTTTCCATCAATATTTTATAATAAGGGTTTAATTCTGCGAATTGAAGTGAACTCACTATCAAAACAACGAAGATGGTCACTCGATATTAATATCACGGTGACATCAAAATTAAATTATTGCTATATAAAATGACATGTGGTGCTTGCAGCAGGTCTGATTATGATCTGGATGAAATGTTTTAAGCTTTTAAACGTTTTGAAAAAACACAGTTCATTGGACGATGAATTTATAAAGATATGTTAAAAAATGTTTGCAAGGGAACGTAGGAAAACGATCAAAATCTTTCCCCACTCAGGGGATTCGTAACAGATGCCGCCACCCGCTCTTCCCATTGGGAGTAGGACATGCTACCCACTCGTCCATCGATGCATTGTCAAGGGTCGAGCATTTTTACAAATATATACCTGATATATTCAGTCGGCGGTGAGGAATGAATTATATACTGTGAATACAAGTACATATGATTATTTCAATAAAAAGGTCCAAAGAGAGATCATTGTACTAAGATCTGTTCTGCATTTGGCAGTATCTCCCATAGTCTTTAGCCTAAAACTTTGATGAAAGCTGTAGTGTAGATATCGTTAATATCATTACGAGCATTTTTCTGCCGTCCATCCTGAAGTCAAAATAGGGCCAGATATGTTGTACTCATTGTACTGTAGCCCTGAATAACCTAATCAAGGTCTGGTCAGATCTATTTAGGTTAATCATATGAGATTTCGATGTTTTTTTTGCAAAACCTCCAAGATAGATTTAACAAAATACCATTTCACGTCTGCCAAAGTGTGTGCATTGCATCCTGCCTACAGAGATATTTATTTCCAAATACATTGATATGGCTTTCCTTGCCTTCATTATATGTTATTATAAGTTTGCTGTAGCGAAGTGAGGTGAATTCAATATCAAAACAACCAAGATGGACATACTGCACCCATATCATACGATCATTCATGGGATCGTGCGATCAAAAATAGAACATGTTTTAATTTTGATCGCATGACCAAGACTTCGCCGAATTTTCCATATTACACAAGGCATTAACGTCATACGCATGATCATTCGATTGATCATTCGCAAGATCATTCATCGTGTGAAACGGCCTTAACAGAAGATTGAAAAATAAGGTGTTTAAGTTTTACTGCCATCGAATCAACGGTATTGGCGTAGTAATCCCCGAAAGTTGGACATTGATTCTCGCAGGCCAAAAAATGGGCTGTTTTCCTTTTCTCCCAATAAACGAACTCTTATAATAATTTTTAAAAAGTTTTCTTGTAATCGCTTAACATGGATTGTAACAAGCTAAGTGTTGATGTGAGTATCATAAAAATCAGCCTTGTCGTTTTAGAGATATTAAGTAAGACTCAGGGTCGCATACTTTCTGTGCCAACAATAGATACCAAAGAGATACATGAAGGGAACTTCATAAACAAAAGAATCACTACCAAGCGAAAGTTTAATACCAACTTATGAATTTCACAATATAGGTAACCAACAATAGAGTTCTTGAATTTTGCAGTGAACTGAATGAAGTTTGGCCAAAAATTATTCCCCGTATTTCTCCGAATCGACCGTAATCTTGAGAGCACGGACTTGGTTACAGAGTAATTTTCGACTCCTTTTTTTTACTTCCGTTAATTTTACTTACGTAAATTTCTACTTACGCCGCTAGTGTCGGAACGCATCTGTTGCGTAACTCGGGGACTGGCTGTATGTAATTCAGGTGTTAGCTCTTTACCCTTCATGGTAATTTAAGGGAACCCTTTTCTTTATTTTACCGTTATTATATCACCATGGTTGTATTTTGTGTCAATGAATGAATTTGATCTTTTCACTAAATAATGCTTAATAAAATATTCTTGCTCTAGGGCCATTTATATGATTCCATTACTTAAGTAAATTTCATTAAATATTTGTAGCGACATGGTTGCATAATTATCTGAAATTTATCTCAGTTCTGCCCAAGAATAATATAGCAAATCTTTATTGGTCTGAGGGTTCTTATTTCTATTTTATGAATTTGGTGATAATGATTTAATGTTGTGGTTTTGTGTATTCTGAATGCTCAATACTGAAATTTTGATCTGGAAAAGTTGTGTTAACATTTTTGCCCATTATTTTGTTTAATTAGCCTGTATTAAAATTGTAATTTTTTAATTTTTTTATAACTTTTGAGAAAACGCAGGTTGTTTAAATGCTCCTAAATCTTTGTATAGATAAAACATTGTGTGTACTTAACATTTTTAACGTAAAATTTAGTTTACATGAATTTTTTCACAATCTCCATAGTGTGCAGTTTGTTTTCTTTATGATTTCCTAGTGATAATGCAATATTTTTGTCTTTTTACTCTAATATCAACCCTTTTAGTGCTGTCTTTTACCAGCGGTACTTGCAAGAAATGCAAAGGGTAATTTAATATAATGTATCCCGTTTAAAAAAAAACACTATGAAGTTACTGATTTAGATATCAATAGGTGGTTTTTAAAATTTTATATAAATTTAATTAATTTATATTGATACTATTCTTTTCCATCCTATGAAAAATAGATGTAATTATTTTAGTGTTATAAAGTTGAACAATATTTTATTTGCGAGCCTATATATCGGTTCGCAATCTCACTTATCTCACTTAAGAGGGTTAATACATTGTGGTTCACTTTTGCTTTAATGTGTTTTTTAATTTCCATGCTAGAAGGCCAAACTTGTATTAGTACTTATTCCAGTTGTCTTGCTTTTTGTTGCCCTCAATTGGCTTATTAAAAATTATTTGAAAATAGTGTTGCATCACATATATTACTGAAGCTTTGCGCATAAATTCTGTGTAAGTCTTCAGTTTTAATGTATTTTATTGTATGATTGATTATACCTTTCAAGCAAATATGTAAAAGTTAGCCTGCCCCAGGGGCTAGTCAAATTTAAAGGGCACTGAACCACTAAGTGTTTAAAATAGACTGCCATCATACTATAGAAGCACATTAGGTTCAAAAGTTATTCTCTAAATTTTAAACATAACTGTTGCAGGCTTCACTTTGTAGTAGTTCTGAATGTTTGTATTCATAATTAAATGAAATACTTAGTACTTTTCTACAGTCTTTAATTAGCATGATGTGTTTTGCCAAATTACGTCATCATTCTGTACCTGATGATGCCGTAAGTCAGCAAATGCATTATGCTAATTAATGATTATAGAAAAGAACTAAGTACTTAACTTAATTTTGAACATGAACTCTAAATTCTTACTTAAATAAGGAGTTGAAGTGTATCCCTTTGAAAATCGAAATAGAGAAGCTTTGCTTATGCAAAAAACCAATGTTTTTTGTGTCACCATCTGTTTATATACAGCTGTTATTCAGTTGATGGGCCTTTTTTGAACCAAATTAAGTTGTAAATATTTTTATAAAAAATGATGTATTAATTCATGATAGATGATTAAAAGGTATCATCAGATGTAAATAAGTTTTCCAGAAATCTTCATCAAGTTTATTACCACGGAAGAGAAAGTTTGTGGGAGAGGGGATGCCAAAGAGCTAGAAAAAGACTTACTTGGCAACTTGTGGCTGCATTTTCCACTACTTTAATAAATTTATTTGATTTACATATAAATTTTCAAAATGGAAAATTTCTTTCTGTTTTGACTATGATGCATGATTTGTAGTATTAAGATCTCTGACATCCCTCTGATCTCTTCTTTGTCTGTTGTCCATTGAAGGTATTGCAACAGCCACATGCAGGTGGCCGGCATGCTTCCAAAGAAGGTCCGACAGCCCAGTAAGAAGGAGAAAGGAGGTGGAGGGAAGGAGAAGGGTAGTGAGGAGCCACATAGGATTTGGAAGGGCTCTAGCATCCCATCGGGTCACAAGACCATTATCCTCCCATCATCTTTGACCAGTGATGTTGGGAAGCTTAAGTTCTCAGATCGGCTGAAAGCCCTTCTGAAAACTGGTGGTGGTCAACATGGCGTGAACATAGATGAAGAGGCTGAGGCTATGGAGGCGATGATTGAAATCGGCGAGGAAGCAGTCGAGGACGACGAAGGAGACAGCACAACTGGTTGGTTTCTACTTGTCTTTTCATACAGTCTTAATTCAGCTGACCTTGGTCTTCTCTAACAGGCTGTGATGGAGCCTAATGATACTCTCAATCTACATTTGCATACTATTCTGCAAGCTGCCGCTGATGCATATGGCAGGGGATGTTAAGACACCAGCCATGATAGGGGAGGGAAAAGGAGGGGGGAGAGGACAAAGGTGGATTGTATTTCAACGATGTGTCATATATTAGTGCCACTTTTTTTTGTTATTATCTAGGGGTGTGCAGGTAGCACTTTTTCATTTCGGGTCGGGTTCGGATTCGGGTAGTGAAATATCTGTGGGCATCGGGTAATTTTCGGGTTCGGGTAGTAGAGGTATTCACATTCGTGGGTGCTAGATTATTAAGGAAAATGGATGTTTCGATGGCAAGACAAAAATTACAGTAAATGTTTGGCTTGCAAAGACTTGAGAGTGGGAATATCATTGTTTTAGCACAAAGTAGTGAAACCCAAAAGGTTCCAAAGCAAAATTACACCCAGTAGCTTGTGCTTTTTCCAAATAAAATATAACTAGGATCGGCACGTTAGCTGGGACACACCTATGAACAATATAATGTGATCTTTAGCTCTTGTTGATTTATAAATCAAATGCTTACTTTAATATTTTTTTGTTCCATCACTCTAGATCAGTAAGTTGGTCAAATGTTTTATTTTAAGCTTGTCATTGAATTCAATGATCACTTGGAATTTAATATTGTCAATTTTCATGAATGAAGAAGGAACATATTTATAACAAATATTAATAGGCTATAGCTTATGAACAAAATTTCAAATGAGACATGAAAGCAATATTATAGGTTTTTTAGTACTGTATTGCAGTAATTGCACGTTGTGTGTGAATTTGGCAACTGCACGAAGTGCAGCCAGATAGCTGCCTTACTATTCCGCAATGGCGGATTTCTGCGTGACTGCAATTCGTCATTGCCATCAACATCGCTATCCCCACCTCCTACATCTAGACCAGCTTGTATCATTCTCACACGTCACGAAAATAGAGATTAAATTGTCAAAAAATAAAATAGGTAATTATCACTTTAAGAGAGCAAGTGAACTCACTGACTACTATAGGCCTACCGGAAGATAAACAGTCGATAATCTATTTTTCTAATCGATAAATTGATCGATGTTTCATTCTGGGTGTTTTCGATTTACGGCGATAGATGATTGCCATGCCGTGGTGCTTTCGATTTAGCTGAATCGCCGGCTGTTTCTTGCTCTCTGTTCCGAGGTGAGCCGGCGATCAACGGCACCTGCGTCCGATAATCGGCTATCTCCGTACTCAAATGAAAAGCACTGATAGTGTTTTCATTGCTTAGAAACTTTGGCTTCGTTGCAAGTGCTGCGATCTAGTAGTGCCTCCTTCACTCAACAAACCAACTAACCTAACAACCTTCGTCCTTACCGTTGTAGGCGCTAAAAACAGTGTGAATGTGCATTGGTTAATGATGGACAAGTAGTTCCTGACGCTACCACTTAACAGTTGTCAGCACTCGTGTAGATGGCGGAATTCGGAATAGATGAATTGCGATAATCAAATAAGGCAATCAAAATGGAGAAGGGTGAAGTATTATTTTCGTAAATAAGCAAAAATGAGTGTATTGTGATTTTAAATACCTATAAAAAGTGTTAAAATGTCATATATATCAGAGTAGCACTGTATGCTTCACTATTTTGATTGATTTTTTTGGTTATCGTCCTTAATCATTTCCGGTTTCCGCTTGCGACACCAGCGCCTGGCCACTGTTTAGTAGCAACATTAAGAACTACTATTATGGGTAACCAAAGCGCATTCACTCAGTGGTTAGCGCCTACGACAGTACGAACCACGGTCGCTACATTAGTAGTGTAATTGCACGTAAGGTTGTTATGTTGGTACGTACATTAGTTTTCTGTACGGGTGCATAGCCGATTTCAAACCGGAAGTTCACGATGGATCAGTCGATTAAATTCAAATTCAAGCGCCAAATACCTGATCTGAAGTTCACGATGGATCAGTCGATTAAATTCAAATTCAAGCGCCAAATACCTGATCTGACCCGAAATTTCGGGTACCCGCACACCCATATTAATAATAATAATAAAAATAATAATGATTTTTATTCCAGATTAGATAAATACAATTATTATTTATACAATGATTTGTCTGGAATATAGGTGCCCTATTGGACAGTATCTCCGTTTTGGGGTCAACGACTCGACCATCACAGATGAAATACAAAAATAAGAACATAGAATAAGTGTGTTGCAACCACAATCACATAGATGCTATCATTGGTGCTGGATAATTTGATAATTAACCCATGGTTCGAAATGTGAAGTAAAAGCAAAGCATTAAGATACATTTGTTTAAAGGCTTGTGTTTGAGCTAACAGAGTATTTGGAGTATTTTATAACATAAACACCTTTGTCCGTAATCTGCAGTAGTTATTTTTATTACACTTCTATGTTAGTTAACACTATGAACAGAATACAATTTAATATAAAAGGAACAGTGAAAACATGTATCAATGATTGTAGCTTTTTGAACTTAAACATTAAACATTCTTCAAAAATAAGTACTTTACGACCCTAGCAACAATTAAACTGTTATTTACATAGTCATTATAAATAGGTAGGTACAACAAAAAAAATTTACAAAACATTTGCTTGAAGTTGTTATTGACATACATTCATTTTGAATGACATACAAGAAAAATTATATAATCATTTTATAAAAACACCTATGAACGTATTCTGCACCAGTTTCTTATTATTTTTATGTTTGTTAACTAATTGTACAAATAGAATAAATTTTAATAGACAGAAAGTAGAAATCTTTTTTAATTTTGCACATATACATAAAAAATTATAATTCTTAGATAACTTTTGCAAGTAAGTGCTATACATCTCTAATTCCAAATAACCATTTCCTTAAGTGTAGTGCAAACCCCTTTTCATTTTTAATTTTAACTATTTCTTCAGGTAGAGATGAAAAGATTATAGGCCCTAGATATAGATAACTCTGTCTAAACAGTTCATTTTTAGGTCTTGGTACATGTACACCAGGGTTTCCTCTTAATTCATAACCTCTCGGTTTTCTCTTTCACCTCGTCGACTATAAAAAATTCTTAAGACCTTAAAAATAAAAAGATGTCTAAGAGGTAGGTAGGATGTTCATCCTTATAAACAGTGGATAGGAGTGTGCAGTTCCTGGTGCTCGTACCATTGCCCGTAGTATATTTTTTTGAGCTACCAAAAGAGGATTAGTTTGATATGCTCCTCCCCAACACACAATACCATATTCCAATCTTGAATTTATTAATGCATAATATACCATTCTAAGAACAGAAGCTGGGCAGATAAATTGTAACAGGTAAAATTTTCTTATCACATAAAGTAACTCTGATTTTAGTTTGTTAATGTGTTGTTTCCAGTTACAATGTTCGTCGATATAAATTCTCAGATATTTAATGTAACTCACTCTGTCAATCAAAATTCACTGATTACAAAACAAGGCATTATCCTTAATACAATTCATACATCTATAATGTAACACACTGTTGACTGCTGTAGTTACAGTTTTTATATTAAATAATATATATTTTGTTTTACTACTTAGTACCATCGAGTTAATTGAAAACCAATACTTAAGTTTGTCCAAGTCCCTTTACATATGCATATGTAATTCATGCATACAGCTTTCGGAGTAGCAAAGTGCAGTGTCATCGGCAAATGAAGTAAGTTTACCATGAAACTTTCCGTTACACAAATTATTCACAAAAACTATGGAGAGTATTGGTCCCAAAATTGAGCCTTGTGGGACCCCACGTGTAATATGTACAGTAAAACCTCTACTAAACGAAATTCAAGGGACCGATAATTTTCCAGTTCGTTAATCGGGAGTTCGTTTGTCGGAGGTGCTTTGCATGTTGCATCACTCCAGGGGCAATGTAAATAATCCACTTCTTGTACCTTGAATTTCAGGGAATGTGGTATGAAGAACTCAATTAAAGGTAAAATTTCCACAGAGGATTGCATACTTTTATCCTCATTGCTCCCTTGCCTCATAAAAAACCGTGGAATAACAACGAGCAGGTCTTTCAGCAAGTCCTGCTAATTTACTGCGATTTCTAAAGGCCGATTTATAGTTGGCATGAACGTCAAACTTTAACCATGAATTGTTTTCGCGTTGACGCCGTCCTGTTACGATTGCCGTCAACTGGAATGTGCGTCGATAACCATTGGTCCCCTTCGTTCAACTTTGCTTGGATGCAGATATTTACATACAGCTGAGCGCCAACATGTGTTGATTTGTTTACTACCTACAAAAAAGCGAGAATATGGACGAGTACGAGTATTATCAACTCATAATTGCTGGGATAATTGTAGTAGTGGGTTGGAACCCGTGTATTCAGCTCGAGGGTGAAGTATGCATTGACGCCAATCGTAAACTGGCCTTAACTTCCCGCCCAATGCATCACAAACACGCTAGAATAGAGTATTTGCACACTTTTGGGAAGTGACATCTAAAAAATCTATCGATACTTCAGACATTAAACTTTCATTCGCTCGAGAGTCTTTTCGTTAATTTTTTATTAGCTAATAAATTCTAATAAATTATTATTGTGCTGAAACACTGGTCCGCCATGTTTAATAGGCTCTGACGTCATCTCCCATTGCCGACCATTTGTTGATTTGGAGATTGTGTGACTGTGTAGTCTTAGCGTGCGGACGAAACTTTAGCTATTAATTAGAAAATATCGAAATAACTTCGAAAAGGCAAATACTATTTCACTGTCAACGCACAGCTAGGCTATTTCGCTTCTGCTAATATGGGAGATGACGTCACACTACAAAGAACCAATGGTTGGGTGTTTAGACCTAGGCAATTTCGATGCTAAAACAATGCATATTAAAAGCTATTTATTAAATTAATTAGTTGGAATTATACCTTGGTATTTCTTACGTGGAATTTCGAAACCAAACACTACTCGCTATAATAAATTTCAACAAAATACCTCACTTACGCAAGTACACTATTAATGATAGTAGTTTCTTATGCCGCCACTTTCAAGAACTCTAACTTAACACGGTCACATCCGCGGTGCATTCAAGGTTTTTGAGAACTGCTCCGTAAATACAGCACGATATATGTTGGTTTTAGTTCCGCCAGCTACTTTTTTCGAGAATTATTTTCAAGATGGCGGCGAGCGAAAAAAACAAATAATTATCAGATTTGAGACGTTCGAATTCAAAAAAATAATGTTATTGCAGTAATAAAAATATTTAGGAATGCGCACAACGTAAATGACCACTGAACGGAATTTCATTGCATTAAATGTGTTTCAAGTATGCTAAAGAAATTTTCGAGCCCGCGATATGAAAGTCAACATTTGACATTTTATAAATCAAGCATGGATAACAATTTTTGCAAAAGCGTGGAGAATAAATTAGTAACTTACCTTGCAAATAAGTAGATAAATTACCATACGTAATAATTGCCACTTAAGGAAAAACCAGGCTTCACTCGCAAAGATTGTAATTATTCATTTAAGTATTCTACCAGCTGTTTGGTATGTTCTTGGTGTTGAGGTCTGTAGTTTTAGCGAAAGAAAAGGAACGTCCGGTTAACTTTAACGAAGTTTTATTCACGTGACCAGGTCATTTTGTTACAACACTTCTAACTGTCACAAATTCAAATTACAATCCAGTTCACAAAAAAAAAAATGAAAATCACTTCGCGTGACTTGCGCTGCCAACCTATAAGTTCCATTCTTTTCATTAACAACCAAAAATATTTTTAACACTTGGACAGTCCCAATTCTGCATCCCAATTTCACGAAATTGAACCGCAGTAACACTCGAGAGCAACCAGTTTTCACTCGAAAAGATTGAAATTATAGACTCACGATGATGAACCGCAGTAAAACTCAAAAAAGCCGACCAAATCACTAACCATGCCGCTAACACTGACGCAAAATACCGGAAATGCAATTAACTGGATAAACAACAAGGACCTTTCTGATTGGCTTGTTAGTACGGAGTCTCTGATTGGTCCTAGTTACTTTCAAATCAGCAAAAACGGCAAAAACCTCGCAACATATTCAAAATTAGCCTTTTTTTTTTAAATACGTTATGAAGAGGTAAATATTATAATACAGGGCTAATCTTTCATTTCGTTTATCGGGAGTTTTCATAGAGCAGGAGTTCGTTCATTAAAGGTATTTACCAATGCATTTAAATAGGAATTTGGCGGGACCAATAGCATTTGTTCGTTCATCGGAGTTCTTCATTTATCGGGAGTTGGTTAGGTAGAGGTTTCACTGTATCTTATTACTGCTACAGTTTTTAATATGCACATATTGACATCTATCGCTAAGGTAACTCCAGAACCAATTGAGTGCGATACCCCTGACACCAGCTTGTTGTAGTCTTTCCAGTAAAATTTTATGATTGACAGTATCAAAAGCTTTTGTTATATCAATGAAAAGTCCTGCCACTTTATTGCCTTTGTTAAGTCCCTAGTATAGATTTGAGCAAAAATTAAGTAGGGTATCTTCCGAACTTTTACTTTTAAAAAACCAAATTGATGGTTACTGAAGAACCCATGGCTATTAAAAAACTTAACAACCTTGTTTTGAAAATCTTTTCCAAAATTTTTGAGAATACAGGTAGTAGTCTTGTGAATAGGTACCACAATAGCCATTTTGAACTGTTCCGGAAAAATTCCTGTTTCCATTCTTAAATTTGCTATATATGCAAATACGGGAGAAACTTCCTCTCCGACTTTTTTAACTGTAATAGCGGCTACTTCATCTATCCCTTTAGACCTCTTAGGTTGAAGACCTTTTATTATGCTATTTACTGCTCTCTTATCCACAGGAGAAAGAAAGAAAGACTCTCTAGTATTAATCTTAGGAAACCAATCTTCCTGCTCAGCTAAATCATAATTAAAGCTGGTGGAATTACTAGGAGACTCAGTTACCCTACCAAAGTGTGAATTGAATTCATTGGCAATTGATTGCATTTCCGTTAAGACTGTTGCATCATGAGACCTTATTTTTTCGACACTCCCCCCTGTTTGTTTCCCTCCTGTGATGGTGTCTAAAATGAGCCACTTTTTAGCTGTTATTATCATTACTATTAAATTCTTGTAAGTAGTAATTTTCTTTTCGCTCTCGAATCGTGTTATCTAGCCGCTCTTGATAAAATTTATAATATTGTGTTAATTTATCATTGTTTGGTTGTTTTCTCATTTTTTTGTACAGTATGTTTCGCTCCGAGATTTTGTATGATAATGATTTAGTCTTCCATGGCTTAATTAGGCATTTATTTTTGCTATTTCTTCCGAGAAAACTTGCCTGACTAATGCAGGATTTTAATTTTCTGAGGAAAATACCATTTCCGAGGAAAAGTGTCATGGCTTTCGTACACATAGGCCCGGATTCGAGAGAAAACGCTATTAAAGAATCTTCCTCCGTAAAAATCCTCTCTCCGTAAACGCCTCTCTCAACAGAGGTCGTAGCCCAGTGGGTAGAGTTGCTTAGTCAGTTATCCTCATATGGTGGCTGGGGTTCGATACCAGGTTGCAGCATTTTTTTTCTTTCGAATATTTTATGGAATAACTGTAAATTGCCCACTCCCATACATTTACGGCAGTATCAACAAATTTTTTAAATTTTCAGCCTGTTTGCTAGATTTTCAATCAACTTCCTTGGGAGACTTTTGAAGCTATTTTCGGGACACTTGTTTGGCCAAAAAGAGGCTTCACATGCTGACAGACCTAATAATAATAATAATAATATAATAATAATAATATTTATTCCACTTGTGAAGTAAACAAAGTATATATATACAATATTTGAAAAAACAATAAGGTGGAATTTAGGTACCCCATAGGTAAACCTGTTTTGGGGTTACCATCATGAAGTTACATGAAGCGGCTGGTGCATAAGTATAATCATTTTTTTTTTTTTAACCTGATAACAGAAAAACAATTAGAGATAATACATATTGTGTGCGGAATTATAGCAGAGTAAAATAATTCATAAGAATTTTCACTTGCAACAATACAAATAAAAGATGATTAAGAACAATGGCAATACAGTATAAATAACAAAGTAATAATCACTAAGTCTATACAACAACTTTTAACAGTTTTTCGATGTATTCACTCTCTTGGCAGAGGAGCCATTTTTTTAATTTAGACAGAAACAAAGACGTGGACATTTGGTTCAGTAACTCAGCCGGGAGGGAAGAGAACAATTTGGGGGCAAGGAAAGCATATGTATGTTTAAAGGCTTCTTTATTGGGTTTAGGTACAACAGTTCCAAAACCTAATTGATACATGTCTTTTTTCGCCCTTAGTTTACCAGAATATTCAATTGGTTTTGTTCTATTTCCCCCACGAATGTAAAATATCTTGAGCACCTTAAATACAAATAAATATCTTAGTGGTAGAACATTTAGTTTTTGGAATAGGGGCAACGAGTGCTCAGTTCTCGACTGCCTAAATATCACCCTTATGATTTTTTTCTGGGCAATCTGTAGAGGATTAATATTAGACATGTAGGCTCCTCCCCAGCAAGATATGCCATATTGTAGTCTAGACTCAACCATGGCACAATACACAGAACGAACTACTGTTATGGGACATTGATATCTTAAAATAAAAAAATTTCTTAGAATCGATAACATTTCCAATTTTAATTTGTCAACATGTAGTTTCCATGTAAGGTTTTCATCAAGAGTTATTCCAAGATATTTAATAAAATTCACTTGTTCAATTTTAAAACATGCAGAACATGTTTTTTTGTTGTCACACATAAGGCATCTATAATAAACACTCTGTTTCTTGAATAATCTCCTTTTTAAATTAAATATAACATATTTTGTTTTTTCGCTTAATACCAGTTTATTTGAACAAAACCAGAATTTTATTCGATCAAGATCTATTTGTATTTGTGAATATAGATCGCTCATATTGTCAGATGTATAAACCAAAGCTGTATCGTCCGCAAAGGAAGTTACTTTACCATTGAACAATCCATTATTGAAGTTGTTCACATATATTAGAAACAAAATAGGTCCAAGGACCGAGCCCTGAGGGACTCCACAGGAAAGCGATGTTTCTTGGCTATGACAATCATGTATTTTCACGTACTGGATTCTCCCACTTAGGTAACTTCTGAACCATTCATTAGCAACTCCTCTTATTCCAGCTTGCATTAGTCTTTTCAGTAATAATGTGTGGTCTACGCAATCGAAGGCTTTTGTAATATCTACAAACAAGCCTGCAACTCTCTTATTATTGTTGAGTCCGTCAGAGATATCAGAACACAGCTGTAAAATTGCATCTTCAGTGCTTTTACCTTTTAAGAAACCTTAATATGTTTAGATTTTTAAAATACATGGATACTTCAGTGAATAGGATGGGCTTCGATTGGTCGTGGGTCTTTCTCAATGCCGTAAACAATGAACGGATTATTATTTTTTAATTAGCAACGATGTACTCACTTAAAATTTCCCAGGAGCCGTGTTCGAGTAATGACTTCTGTAACTCTATTTCTTGTTCAATAGTGAACATGATATAGGTAAAAAAGAGATGGTAATTGTTTCCGAGGTAATGTAAAACAATTTTGTTATGGCCTTTTTGCAGAGCAACATATTACAGTAAAACCTCTCTTTTACACTTTTGACGGGGATGAAGGAAAAAAGTGTAAATCGCGGGAAAATGTAAATCGAGGGTAATCGTAATTTGTAGGAAATAGAAGCAAAATCATAGCCTAATGTTAAATAATTTTATTTTAATTAACAGGTGATGTTTATTATATGATGGGTCACCAAATAGGCATAAATAAATTAATAAACAAAAGTTAACAAAAAATAAACTTATTCTCATATTTTAACTGAACTTGATTTGAGGTGGTGTCTACCTACATATATTTATCTTTGCATCAAGGGCATACATTTGTTCTTCAACAATAGTCTATGTCATCCATGCCTTTGTGTTGGCTGCATAGGTTGTAGCCAAGGTCTTTCTTAATGTTTTTAAAGCAACGTGGATTTATGGAATTTTCAAAAACAAAGGGCTTCAGTCTCTCACTGCCATCTGGATTAGCTCCTGATAAAACAGTAAGGCGACCTTTGCTGAGCTTGGACCCATGACAAGGGTCCCCTTTGAAGTCTATAGGGTCTTGTGTGGCATTATTTAAAAAAAAGACCTGTCTCGTCCACATAAAAAATGTCTTTAAGCGTATAGGCATAGCCATCAACATATTATGCAAAGTTGTGCACTTCCAGTGAGAAACTGTTTCTGGATCCATGTAGAGTACCTACACTGTTAGATTCACCAAAAATTATTTTATAGACAATATTTATATCGCCTTTTGAAACGGTGTAAACATCCATTTGATTCTTTAAAGACATCAGTGCGCCGAGCGCCTCTAGCAGCGGTTATGCGGCCTTATTTCGGGGGAAGATTTAAACAATGTCTTCAATATTTCTTCAAGTTCATCGTACTTGGAGTATTTAATGTAATTACGCCTTTTACCAATAGGGCCGTAGTCCTTAGCACTTTTCTCTATACATTTACGGGTTTTTACAGTTGTGTTCCACGTTGAACCTGGTACATCACGTTCTTCGGTCTGGGACACGCGAGTGCCCGTATTAGAGTCAATTCTCTTAGCAAAATGTTGATTTTTTTCTTCCAATGATAACGATTATCTCGCACGCTTGTTTGCCATTTTAAATTACGTTTCCTCACGATTGCCGTAAGTAATTGCACATTAAATAAAACTAAAGGTGAAGTAACTAAAAACCTAAAAACACAAGATGAATGGCATTAGTGCGGGAGTTACGAGAAATAAGAAAAATATCGCTGCGAAGTATGAGAACAAGAGTTAACATACGTTTTAACTTTTCGCCACAATGACAGCAATAGTTGGCCAAATAATATCTAATTAAATATATTTATGGCATCCGCTACAATTTAAATGTACTGTTTAAACAGCTAGTACGGCCAGGGAAGATAATTCTATTCCCTGGTATGGCTCATTAGTACCAATTCGAGAATCCCGATCGCAAGCATTACAATATCCGGCATAAATACTTTTGAGCAATGCTATCGATGTAATGTGCTACCATCAAACAAATAATTGTGTTTTTAAAGAAAACCAAATAAATCAGCATTCATTCGTCATGGTTAAGCATGTATTTTATCCACATTTAACATTAATCACGCTCGAAGGGCCGCCAGTTGAAGTGCGCCAGCCGCCATCTTTCTTGCCTTCAAATGTCGTAAATGGCGGGTTTTGAAAGTGTAAATAGTGGGATGAAAATACATTATAATGATGCAAACATTTTTGGGACCGGGAGAAAATGTTGTAAATCACGGGAAAACGTAAATTCCGGGGACGTAAAAGCGGGGTTTTACTGTATATTGAAGCAAAGTCTGTATCTTGGGGGAGAGGAAGATATTCCAGCACAAAAAATATCACGTAATGATAACACTATTTATTTTCCCACCTAAGTGTTTTTTTTTAATTGAAGGAATTTAACTTTTCATTCATGGCTTGGAATTGCATACTTACGGATGACAAATGTCATTACTCGAGCGTGGCTCCTGGGAAATTTTAAGTGAGTACATTTTTGCTAATTAAAAAGTAATAATCCGTTCATTGTTTACGTCCTTGAGGAAGACCTATGACCAATCGAAGCCCATCCTATTCACGGAAGTATTCGTGTATTTTCAAATTCTAAACATATTAGGTCTGTCAGCATGTGTAGCCTTTTTTTGGTCAAATAAGAATCCTGAAGTTAGCTTCGAAAGTCTCCCAAGAAGGTTGATTAAAAATCCAGCAAATAGGCTGAAAATTTAAAAAAATTGTTGATACTGCCGTAAATGTATGGGAGTGGGCAATTTACAGTTATTCCATAAAATATTCGAAAGAAAAATGCCGCAACCTGGGATCGAACCCCAGCCACCATATGAGGATAACCAGCTCAGCGACTCAACCCACTGGGCTACGACCTATGTTGAGAGAGGCCTTTACTATAAAGGATTTATACGGAGGAAAAATATTTAATTGCATTTTTCTCTCGAACTTGGGCCTATGTGGAAGAAAGCCGTGACACTTTTCCCGCATTCTCTCTATAGTTTCAGAAAATAATTGCCTCGTTTGGATCCCGAACATCAATCACGCCATGTGTCCTTGTGAGTCACTAATGGTTCCAAACCTATTGTCGGTGTCTAAATGATGTGAAGCTGTAATTTGAAAATTTATATTTGGGTCTGTGTACGTGTTAACGTGTAATCTTTAGAACTGATGGCAATTTTCTAAAGTTTTTCTTCTGAAATCAGTTTTCTTGTGGTGTATACAAGTCTGATATTTGATTTAAGATTTTATCAGATTACTTCTGATGAGTTATAGTAAGCTATTTAGTGGTAAAACTTATCATGAATTAACACAAATATGAGAAGGAAAAATTTTACTGAGTGGATCATTGTGTTACTGTCATAGTAAACAAGAATGTGTATTAGAAATGTACAATAAATGGGTATGTCCGTTATATTTGTTTGCACCATGGTCAGAGAAGTACGCTCAATTGGCTTCCTTGCTTTCCATGCTCTCAACGGCCTTGCTTTGGTGGGACTGGCAGCAGTCCAGCACTGCCCAGTTTGGCTACACGATATTAATCGAAATTATTAAATGCAGAAGTAATGACATTTTCACATATTGTGGAGCATAGAAAATTTTCAAATAAATTAAAAAGGAAGAATTAAAATAACTTAGTTATTTTAATACTTTAGTAATGGATAACTTCCACAAAATGAAGCCTACAACCATTTCCTTTGCAAATTAAAAAGGTTTGCCATAACTTTAATTTTCTATTCAGGGCAAATTGTGGGACTAGATAATGTTCAAACATTTTTGATAATTAAAAACAACTTAGATGTATTTTAACAAAAACTTAAATGTATTTTTATTCATTCTTATAACTTTTGGGAAAAGGTTAAAGCTGTAGATTTTGTAGTTTTCTCTAGGCTGAGAAAACTGCTAATTTTAGGATGTGCAGAATTAATTATTTCATTTGGTGTGTCTACATTTTTGAATCTGTCTAAGATTAAAAAATAAAAATAAAATGGCTATAAAATTACCTTTAAAATTATGTACCTACATTTCATTATATTAGCATGTGCATAGACTCTGGTATAAATTTTCAAAGTACAGCAGTACATCATTTTGATGCCAACAGCAGTCATTCCATTGGCTGTGTATTACCTTCAGTTCCCTCGTAGCATTTTTTAATGAATCATTTGACTTACCTTTTTTTTATTTACTTACTCATTTTAACCTTAAAAAATCTTCCATCTTTTCCAGCTTCGGAATGCATTTATTGGATAACTCTGCGACTACCTGTTGTACTCATTGAATATTTTTGTAGTCTCGTCCAATGGTAACATGAAGAAAATTGCTTGTATTAAAATATGAATGTTCATAATTTCCCATGGAAGCAAAATATTATACCTTTGAATAAGCATCTATAATGTGACTAAAGCCTAAATTATCATGTGGAAAACATTTTTCTTTTTAGTAGTATATGAACTGAGTCAAACATTTTCATAATTGCATTTTTATTGCAGTTAAAAATTTTATATAATTTGCCAATAACTAATTTTTGTAAGTGTAAGAATATTTCAAATTTTATCTTTTTAAATTCACAGATCAAATGGATTATGATCCATATGCATTCAGTGAGCCGGAGCCCATTGGAAAGGTGGTGAACTTTGGTGATGCGAGTCGTTTAAAATCCAGTGGTGACAATTTAAAGTATGGCAGTGCTTTGGTGCAGCAGTGTCGAGTGAGTGCCGCAAGTGTTGCTGCGAGGAAGCTGAAGCCCACAAAGCATCGTTCAGTGGACAGTGGGTCGAACGGTCACCGATCCATTGTCCCTGCAAGCATTCGGCCATCCTTGTCCATCCCATTGGGGCACAATGAGTGCGTCTCACTGTCGGCTGAAACTAGCTCGGAGACGATGAACAGACTTGCTGCTAAGATAGCTGCCGACAAGGTATTAGGGAAGCACCATCGGAAGTTCAGGCCTCCCCTCTCGAAAAGATCGGAGGAGACTTCGGAATCCTCACCGTCTCACTCATCGTCATCATCATCGTCATCTCCGCACCATAAGACTTCATCGGCCCCTGACCCTCCACCCCTTCATCCTGCGTCTCGTCCCCGGCCACATCTCATGCACCCGGCACGCCTGGCAAACTCTCCCTCTGGGAGTCACTCCCGGCAAAGCACCCAACCCGTGGTCCACAGGCGCCCAAGCAACACGGCACTGGGTGCCGTGGCCATTTCCAGTCCAGCAAGACGTCTTCCTTTCCACGGAGCCAACTCCCTGTCATCGCCCCCCAGTGCGGTATCTTCTGTGACACCAGCATCTCGTCCTATGTCTGTTAAGTCACCGACCCGTGTTTTGTCCCTGAGCAACTCGGCCCCCCATCTCGTAGCCCTCTCGGCAGCCACTACGTCAGGGTCTGCTGCAGCGACGGCAGCATCCCTGAGGAAGGATCGAAGTTTACTGGAAGAGCAGCTACTGAGCACCATTGCACGGTACAGTCAGAGTGATCATTCCAGCCCCCGGAGACATGGGTCTGTCAAGGGGGCAACAGAGGTTTCACAGGTAATTTAATGCTTCTTTTGACTCAAAACTCAAGTTCCTCAGGTGCATAAACATGGTACTTTCATATCTCTTCCTTAATGCATCGCGACCACTCCTGGAAATCCTCTTAAACCAGAAAACTCATTGAAATTGCTGCCCTTTAGAAAAATTGGGGTTTTTTTATTTTGACTCAATTTCAGAATTTGCTTGATTTCCCTTGTTTTATTAGAATGTAGAATGTTGCTGGGGTGATTATGCAGAATTAATAACCTGGTCCCATGTTATGTTTCTGATAGGAATTAAGTTTCATTTGAAATTATGAAACTATTGCTTTGGTCGATATACAATATCTCCGTAGTCAAACTTTTTTTTTTTTTCGTATTATTCCATTTATTTTTGCTTATGCTTATATAAAAGCATCTCAGCTGTTTGTCAGATAAAATTTATTTGCTGACTTTTCCTTATTGGGACTCCTTATTGAATGCCACAACACATTTTTGCTAACAAGGAGACTTTGCATGAATGATGTTAGGGATCCAAATGACTCAATTATTTTCTGAAACTAGAGAGAGAATGCAGGAAAAGTGTCACGGCTTTCTTCCATTTGGACCAGAGTTCGAGAGAAAAATGCAACTAAAGAATTCTTCTGCATAAATCCTTTGAAATGCGAGTGCCAGTTAACAGAATCTGTGGCCGAGCGGTTAGAGGCGTTGGACCAACATTCCCCGGACTGTAGCACGGGTTTGAATCCCAGTACGGTCAATTTTTTTTCTTTCGAATATTTTACGGAGTCACTGTACATCACCCATTCCCATACATTTATGGCAGTTAAAACAATATTTTTTTAATTTTCTACCCATTTTTTTTTCTTGGGAGACTTTCGAAGCTAATTTTGGGATTCTTGTTTGGCCAAAATGAGGTTTCACATGCCGAGAGGAGTAAAATGTGTAGATTTTGAAAATACAAGGATATTTCCGTGAATAGGATGGGCTTCGAATGGTCGTGGCTCTTTCTCAGGGCGGTAAACAATGAACGGATTATTACTTTTTAATATACAGGGATGCATGCACTTCAAATTTCCCAGGAGCTGTGTTCCAATAATGACTTTTGTGACTCAATTTTTCGTTCAACAGTGAATATGATATAAGTAAAAAAGAAATGGTAACAGTTTCCGAGGTTATGTAAAAAATATTTGCTATGACCTTTTTGCGGAGCAACATATTATATTGAAGGGAAGCCTGTATCGTGGAGGAGAGGAAGATATAAGATTCCAGCTCAAAAAATAACACGCAATGATAACACTATTTCTTTTCCCACCTCATGTTTATTTCAATTGAAGGAATTCAACTTTTTATTCATGGCGTGGAATTGCTTACTTTCGTATGATATTCATCATAAAAACATATGAAGCAAAGAATATTTCTGCACCAAGCCAATTTGTTTTCTTTCGCCAGAACATTTGCATCTGCTTGGAAGCATATCCATTCTACAAATTCCAGACCACTTATTAATATTTTCTCAGATTTTAAAGCGAGCCTTAATTCTTTAACTGCGGGAGAAACACAGGAACACGTGCAACTCCTGGAAATGCGTCCTTCTACACTTGAGCCGCTCTTCATATCTGCTCCCTCAGCCCCTACACATCTTTATGATCTTATTAACCCAAACTAGTTTCCCTCTCTCTCTTTAGGGGTTGCCTCGACCAATGACCCTACATTTCAATGGTTTGTTCAAGGCGTTCTTAAAGACCTCTTTGTCTAGCGTTCGCTCCGGTTCTTACCCGGTTGGGTATTGGTGTCCCATTGAGGGATTAGCGAGGTTCAGCGGTGGAGGAAGGGTTGGGGTTTGTTTGCCAGAAAATAGGTAGGAAATTAAAAAATATTGTTGTTACTGCCATAAGAGTATGGGAATGGGTACTCCGTACAGGGACAGGGACTCCGTAAAATATTTGAAAGAAAAAAAATTGACCAAACTGGGATTCGAACCCACGCCACAGTCCGGGGAATGTTGGTCCAACGCCTCTAACCGCTCGGCCATGGGTTCTGTTGCCTAGCACTTGCATTTCAAAGCATTTATACGGAGGGAAATTCTTTAGTTGCGTTTTTCTCTCGAACTCAGGTCCAAATGGAAGAAAGCCGTGACACTTTTTCCGCATTCTCTCTCTAGTTTCAGAAAATAATTGCGTCATTTGGATCCCTATCATCATTCACGCAATGTCTCCATGTAAGTGAAGAGAATTATTTAAATTACTTTAAATTCCCTGAAGTAGAGATTTTGCTGTTTCCCTTTTCACATGTTCTTGTACATGCAAATTGTATTCAGTGAAATAGAGCACCATTTTTAGGAGTTTTCTGGAGGTCTGTTAAATGAAAAATGGTGTATACATGTCAACAACTGATAAGAAGAAGAAGAATTTATTAATCATTATCCGATCTTACATCAGAATAGATTTCATCACAAAATACAACTGCACAATTCAACATACAAACAAAATGTCTGCCCGTAGGCATGTAGTCATCCCAGCAGACCATCAAAGTTATGAGACGTATTCTTCCAAGGAATACATAGGTCTTAATGTCAACCATTCTTTTGCCATACCTTTAAAATCACTTAATTTTTTAGTTTTGCTGCAGTTGGATGTATGTTGAATGCTTTTTATGCTACCATATTGAATTTTTTTTTGTCTTAGATGACCTGCCCTGGGGTATATCTAAGTTGCCTCTGTGCCTTGTATGGTGCGTGTGTACATCTGATCTAACAGGCATATTTGTTTGGTTTTGTTTAACGTATTTTAAAAGCTGAAATATGTATAACGAATACACTCATGATTCCTGACTGTGCAAACTAAGGTTTGCATTGATCATTGAAGTTATATGTTTAATGCTCTAATCACCTTCTTTTGTAACAATGAAACTTTTTTGTATTGGTAGCATTAGCCCATAGTATAATGTTGAAAAAAATGCACAGTATGCATTCATCAGTACTGATGAGGAGGCAACCGGCCCCAATTTTCTAATTAATATCTATCCAATTCCATAGTGAGGGCTGGTATTTTTTGTTATTAGCATTACAGTTGAAACTCGAAAATACGAACTTCGAAATCACGAAATTTTGATTTTACGAAGCAAAATCTTCGGTCCCGACC
The DNA here is from genome assembly GCA_963573305.1 of Pyrrhosoma nymphula. Classification (NCBI taxonomy): domain Eukaryota; kingdom Metazoa; phylum Arthropoda; class Insecta; order Odonata; family Coenagrionidae; genus Pyrrhosoma; species Pyrrhosoma nymphula. Next base: position 53,331,720 of record OY754335.1, read on the forward strand.
AAAAGGGTATCTAAGTGTATGTAACAGTACACGATATTATGAAATAACGAAGTTTTAAAATTACGAACCTCGGATCTTGGTCCCGACGTGAAAAAGTTACTCGTTTATACGAATAGTGATGGATCACAGTAACGTTTCAGCGCTCCTTTTCAGAGTTAAACATCTAATTAATGCTCGTCGCCGAATACATTATGCACTGAATGTATTACCTGAACGATATCTCATTTTTCAATGCTTCAATAGTAAAGGTGTGGTTTCGCTGGGGCGTCTGGCGTCCGTCCAGCATTCAGAAGTCACTGACGTACTCATCCAATGTACAGTAAGTCCTCGACATACGAACGAGATGCGTTCCGAGAACTTGTTCGTAAGTTGAAAAACGTTAGCCAGGCATCGAAAATTGTAGTTACTGTATTTCTTGGCCCATAAGACGCACTTTGTTTGCTCCAAAATGTGCTCTTAAATAGTTCGTTCGTCCTTTAAGACACAAGCTGATTCGCCGGGAATATACTATTTAGGGATGGTCAGATCGGATCTAAAGAATCGCGGGTATTACGTTTCTCCGGATACTGAAATCGGATCCTAATTCATTTTTAAATAATCGGATCTGGATCAGATAAAAAATTCACACTGGGGAGTGGATACCATTAAAATCGCCCTAAATAACGGTCATCCTGTGTTGCGGCCGATGTAGGAACTAGTTGGAACTATGGAAGTTGGCTGCTGATGCTCTCGAAAGGATGTCTATAGGATGTCCTCGAAAGAATATCCCAACTAGTGGAAACCACCTGAGAAGTTAGGGCGGGTATGCGATGAGTGAAATGTGATACGTTTGGTTCGCGGTCATAGCTGATAAGGGACTCCCAACGGGCAACGCCCCCCCCCCCCACCCAACTTTTGGAAGCCACCTGTGAAGTTAGGGCGTGGGAAAGCGATGAGTGAAATGTGATACTTATGATGAAATGTGATGCGGACTCGAGAAAAAATATCACTTTACTCCGACCCCCTAACTATGAGCGCCGAGCCGAGGGTGGGGGGGAGAGGAAGAGGCAGGCCAAGGACGCGTAGCCGTTCGCTGGACTGCCGGAAGCGCCAATGCTCGGCACGAATGTCTCTGGAAAAAAGTGCTGGACATCTTTGCTTTACACGACTACAGTAATTGTATTAAACTTTCGTACCAACTTGAGGAGTATCCGTATTGAAAGATGAACGATGCAGCTAGAACTTATATCAAAGCTCATTTTCGTATCACTTCTCATAGCCGAGTAGCATTTCCGCGAAATGATCGATTTTAGGCAAGTTAACTAATTTTTTCACCGATGTGGTTGATATAAAGTACGCACAAGTATGTATCAAGCCCTACGAAATAAGTTCTAGCAACATCCTTACTGCGTGAAACGGTGAAAACAGAATTTCTTTATCTATTAGCATGGCGATGTAAAAGTCAACGGTCTAAAAATGGATTTCCTGGCGTGGTATCCTCTTCCAAAAGTGAATGATGCTTCCTATAAAAGGAAGTAAAAACAGATTAGAGTTCCGATTCTCTCTTCGCATGCGCAGATGTACTACGTTAATTATCCCATTGATGTGACGATGCGTTTCAAAGCTCTCTCGGGCGCTACGCAACATAATTTCAGGTTGTGGAAAAATCACGAAGGAGTGCGAAGTCAACCTCACAGTTACCACCGGGGTAAGGTTACAATTGGAATCGACGTAAGCCCTAGCCCCCTTTCACGTTTTCCCCCTGCCACACACCCCTGCGGTGGCTTGCAGGGTATTTTGTAGATGTAGATATCATTTGAAACTTTTCCTGCGATGGAACACTTTGTAAATCCTGAAATTTTAACGGAACACCTTGTGGACTTCCCATATATTAACACGTTCGCGGCGAACGTGAAATTGCCGTTTTTTCCCCTTGGGCGAACGTGAAATTTGCTGTTTTTTTGCCGCGGGCGTCAATTTTCATAAAAATGAAATCGATCCATTAGTGTTTTTCATTAATGTACATTACTTTGGTAAGATTTAAAATGATGAATTTCAACAAATTTTGGAAAACCGATGCGCCAATATCGAGTAATTAATTAATCCCCTTTGGTGTATGCAACCACTGCTTACGCGTAGAATTTTCTTCGAAAAAATGAAATCGTTCAATTAATGTTTTTCATTAATGTACATTACTTGTATGCGATTTAATATGATGAATTTCAACAAATTTTAATAACTGATGCGCCAATATCGAGTAATTAATTAATTCCCTTGGGTGTATGCAACCACCGCTTACGCGTTGAATTTTCTTCGATATATGTTTACGTTCACCTAAAATACCTTAAAAATATACAAATGAGCAGTGTTTTTAGACATGGAAATTGATTCAGCTCGAAAGCATTCAGTGTTACATCGTTTTTAGCAACTGCTTCGAATTTTTCTTCCAGAGCCTTCACTAAACCCTTTCTCTTTCGCTACGATGCCTTCTTTGGTTTTATGGCTTTGAGAACAAAATGCAGCGGTAGGAAAACTTAGTCTTATCTATGAAAGGACTAAACTGTCCTCCTGCTGCCATTGGTAAAGGGTCTAAGGTGCATACTTGCAGACGGTCGTGAAAACAATTATCCCAAGCACCCAACAGGAAAACCTCTACCCTTGTGATGCTGGTGACCACTGGTGACCGACACGACGGCTCAGTCCAGGGATTATGCCAGGGTTGTCTTTTCTTGGGATTTCCTAGAGGCTGGTGACCGGCCTCTCCGCACGTGTCCCACCCTTAGCGTAGACCTAGTGTTTGGCCATTTCCGTCAAATGACTGACTGTTTATTTTCCAGTGACAACTGTTAAGTATCCTAGTTTTATTCCTAGTTTCTGTGCTTTCAAGTGATTTTGACGATTTATTGAGATGCCGAATTCAAAATTAAGCGCAAGAGACCGGGCTTTCTAGTATCAAAAAGATGGATTTTATTGTATCGATAAAAGTACGGTCATGTACATATTCTACAATTGTCAGGTTGCTTGGGAAAGACTCAATTGGAAAAATTTAAAATCTTCGAAGAACGTAACTGCAAGAAACTTTCACAAGGATGGAAATTCTCTAAAGTTACATGTCAATACACGAAATGTATTAAATTTAATTTTTAATTTAGTGCCACTTTTCCAAGTTCCGCCACCGAGGTGATTGTCTTCAGTCATAACATGGCTAGAAGGGAAAGTGTCGCATAATAGCCCAGATCATATTGGGTATAGTATAAGTGACCCTTTTCTAGACTTAGAAATAATCTGTATTTTATGTGTATATATATATATAAATTTGTGGTCACTGTGAAAACACCGAAATGTCTTGTTGAAAGTACCGAATTCCTAATTTCAAAGTACCGCTTTTCTCCCTCTCAAACCACTGAAAAATTCCTATCCCTACTAATAAGTCAGCCGTTTTTATGTAAATCATGCAATTTTTTTATTTTGTCATTCATTGAAGATTTTTTTGAGCCATATTGAAAAAATAAATGCTTTAAATTCCATAGACTTATGATTTCTTTCAAAGTTTGATTTTTTCAGGTTTTGATATCGTATATACGCCTTATCGTTCGTTTTTTACGCGGCTGACGCTTGGGTATTTTGCATTTAACGTGTTCACATTCCCGCTCGTAATCATTTACAGCAAAATATAATTTGTAAAAGTTAACCACATTTAAAAGGCGACTCACAGCGACTACGACTTGTGCATTAGGAAAATGGTGTGGGAATTCGGATTTAAAAATCAGAGCTCGGTGCGACTCCGCACTTTCCAACTAAACACGAATTGTTGCGAGATCGGATTTGTTTTGTTTCAATGAATATCAATTACTCCACTCATTCCAAAGGGCAATAAACAATGTAAGCATTGTAGGGCTAAGGCTACAAGTGAATACTTACCTCCGAGGTCCAAAAATGCCTATGAAAAATGCCGCGTAAATTATAAGATCGTGCAAAGCTTGCGCTTGCGATATTCTCTGCAATATTGCGCTTGCAAGTCCAAGAATAGTGCAAGGCTTTGATAATGGCCGAAAGTTCGAAGTTAGGCCAGCAAAACCTCGCAATAGGAGGGAAAAAAGCCCCAAAATCTTTTCTTCAACTTCGACACATAAAAAGAGAGGTGCGCCTCTTACACGGGTGCGCCTCTTACACGCATTTATACGGTATATTAATGACATTAAATAGCTTTAAAAAATTTCGTTATCCTAAGTGTAGCCCACACCCAAATTTTGGTCCAGATTTATGGTATATACAATAGTACAGCGTATACTTGCTTAATATACCTTACCTATGTAGCCTCTCAAAACCAAGCAGGTTTTTGGCCTCACCAACAACGTGCTGCCATCTTTTTTTTCTTCCATCCATTCTTCTTTAGCGTCAATTTTCAGTATACATCATGTCTCTTTTGGATCGGTCCAACCATCGGAGTCTCGACCTTCCCAGTGGTCTTTTACCACTTGGCTTTCCATATAAAACTATCTTAAGGGTTGTATCTTCTTCCCTCCTGCGTACATGTCCAGCCCATCTCAACCTTTTGCATTTTTCCAATGCTATGATGTCAGGATTTGAACAAGTTTCTCTTAATTCTTCATTTGTTCTTATTCTCCACAGCCCTCCTTCGTTTATTGGTCTATAGATTAGTTTTCTTTCTTATTTTTTGCTAATAATCCATACTTTTGATGCATCCAGTACCAATTTTATTCTAGTTCTGTATAAAATTTCTTTATTATAGCATAATAATGGTAATTTAAAAACTGAAAGGCTTGTTGATGTATTAAGGGATTGTATTTTTAATCTTAGGTTAATGACGTTGTATGTTTTGGGTATTTTATTAGTGCTATGTGAAAACACTAAAAAGGATAATCTGAAATCATACATTTTGACTTGGCAGCAGTCTCCTAGGGGAAGTCGAGTGAAGACAGAACTTCTTCCCCCTCCCAGCCCTGGATCTCCTGGTGCCAACACATCTACCCCACGGCGTTCTCGTTCCAGTCATCGGCCAATAACTTACAGAGCTCCCTCAAGTAAGCCCCACCCTATTCAATCACAGCAATCAGGGGGAACGAATCCTTCTGAAGTGGCCAGTCCATCCAGTAACCCTGCCAATGTCATAATGATACCTTCTAGAAGATGTAAAGGGGGCAAGAGTGTTGTGGAGCTGGTGAAATCCCTATCCACAGATGCCCTGAGGAATGTTCAGGATGTTTGGGAAGGAATGCGCCTTTACAAGCAGGACTTATACCCATTAGGTGAGGAAAAAATTACTTAAAAGCAACTAAATCTACTCTGTGCATTAGAAAAACCCATTAACTTTAAAGACTATATGTGTAAGTACTATCATCTTAATATAGAAATAGAACTGTGAACTTGGAATATTTTTATTTTGCAATATACCATTTTCGGATCTTTTTTTTCCCAACTTAGGTTTTGAATCTTCTGAGACTGAGGGCAGTGATAGTGAACCTGAATGTGGTTTCTATCAGCGTCATTGGTTCACACCACCATTTGATCACCATGTTTCCACTTCAACATGTCTCTCCCCAAGCCTCAACTCCTCGTATCACTCCCGCCATGACCTCAAGCCAAGAGCGAAAGTGAAAGCTCTCTTGGCTAGGACCAGTTCCTCATCTGAATCTCGATGCTTTGATGAGCGAAGGTACCATGGCCCCACAAACCACCCAGCTTCTCTTGCTGATGTCGGAGCAAGAGGTGTTGCATATGATGAATGGAAGGCTAGGGGATTCGGAAAAATTCCCTACCCAACAGATGTTAAGGTTAGTGGTTCCTCTTTCTGATCTGCTGGACATTTTAACCTATCTCAAGAGCTTAGCGTTTGCTAATGTTACTTCTCCTTAAATTTGAAAAAAGCCTCGTGAAGGATTTTAATCCTCCACTAAATTTTTATCTCTTAAAGTAGTTGGTTTCAGGAATTTATTTTTTTAATATGAAAAAGGCACGTAGAAATTTATTATATCACCAAGTATGGATGAAGGTTTAATTATAATGTTGCCAAAATTAGATCTGGTTATGCATATAAAAGATTAAAGAAGCATGTTTTTAAACTAATTTTGAAAATTGAGCTAATCAAACTTTTGGGATTTTGTAGAACAGTGACTGAAAACTACAGTCAAGGTCCAGAACTGCGAACCAAATCTTAAAACCAAACTTGAACTGTAACTGAAGAAAAATTGACTCATTCGTTACTTATATTGACTTGGATAAATTCAGTTGATTATTAGCAGTGTTAATTTTCTTTGCATTGTAAACTGAAAGGGCAGAAGGACAGATCTTTATGGTTGCCACAGTATTCGGAAGAGTAAATATTTTGTATGCCTATATTTCTGTTGCTGACTTAAAATTTCTTGTCTTGAACAGGGATCTCAATCGAATGATAAACGGAATGCAGAGGAAGCTGCCGCTAAAGTTCCTCTCAGTCTGCGTGACCAGAGATTATTGAGAATGCGTGAAGACCTTCGGAGGAGGTGTGGGCAGATAGGTGGAGCATGCTCTCTTTTGGGCAGGAGTCGGAGGAGGACCGAAATCAAGGCTGAAGTTTTCTCTCCTAAGTTAGAACCTGGAGTCAAAGTTAAGGTAAAACTTCAATGCTGGAATGTAATATGATGGTTGCTAGTTTACCTTACTCTGACTTAATTTAGCCTATGTAATGAAGGAAAAGAACACATGAGTATTAATGATGAACGTAACAGCCAATTGTACTGAGATATTGAATCCTCTTGAAACCTTAATTGTTGAGACACATGTACAGGCAGTCCCCGAGTTGCATAAGCCTCGACTTACGTAAGTGGCATCCTTACCCAAAAAAGATGAGAATTACAAAAGATACGGATTTGAAAGGATGGTTGCCTACTTTCAAGGAACGCATGTGCTGGAAGGTTAGTTAGAGCTGGCCAATCTGAGAGGGTTGAGACTGGTAAATTGGCCTGGTAAGCAGTCGTAAGGTGGTAGTAAGATACCGTGCAATTGCACACAGTGCAGTTGTTTAATTCGTAGTTATGATAGTATGCATTTTGATAAGAAATTAATGATGTGCAACTTTCAGGCCATTTAAACATTGTGGTTAATAATAAATTAAGAAAATGTACAAATTTTATAAAATGTTATAATTTGTTATGAGATCAATTATTAAACAAAGATCGTAATGAAGTGATTTATAATAAAACATTAATGAGAGTGAAAATCACTCTCAATTTGAAGCATGGCAATTACTAGAGATCCGTGAAATTCGCGATACACGATATCGCGAAATAATGTGATATACTGCAAAATCGGTAAATAAAATGATATTCCGCCTTTCTTGCCAATTTTACGAAAATTAGCAAAAAAATTGCACATGTTGTGAGTCAAAATCGATTAAAGCCTAGGCCTTCATTGTTTAACGCTGCTGGAGTTCATTCGTGCTATCTCATTATGATCCAAAGACCGATAACTTGCTTTTTCGCGCACATATCGCATTCGCGTAATATATATCGCGCATTGAACTAAATTGTAATGCTCATCCCTTCCTTTTTAAAAGAATATTTGTAATGCGGAGATGTTGTTCTCTTCATAAAACACAATTAAGTGCACCAATCAAATATTTTGGCCGTGACGAGATGAAGAAGACAACCGTTTTACCGTTCTCTTAGTTTTTCGCGTGTTTTTGCTCTTTACGCACACACTTACACCACACACAAGGATAAGTATGACATTGGGCTTGGTCTGGTCTCACGAAGTCACCCAAGGGTGAAGGATCACGAGTTCCTGGATGTATCAGAACACAGCTGGAGTAAGCCCCGGCGACCCATACCAAGTAAAAAAACTACCCTCTATACATCCAAGCCTATTCCCCCATGGGACTGCCATTACTTCGCGGGGGGGGCGGTAGCTATTGCTAGCTCTTTCATCTGTTTAGCAGCATCCCTACTCCCCCCTCCTTGCCATGGTGTTGGCTGCAAGATTAGGGGTTCGGGGTGCTCTTCTTTCTTCTGGTCTTTTCTCTTCTACTCTTCTTTCTTCAGATCATCTCTCTTCTTTCTTCTATATTCTGTCTTCATTCTTCTTTCTCTTCTGCTCTTCGATTCGTAGGTCCTTTAGAACTTTCGTTACGAAAATATCAACTGCTCTCCACGCCTGCTTTGATGACATCATCACCTCTGTCAAACTTTCTGGAGAAATACTCTGTTTTATCATCATTTCTAGCTCTTTCCGAACTTCATCGTATCTTGGGCTCGTAAAGAAAACATGCTCCACATTTTCATCAACTCCTACACGGGATGGGCACTCCGGAGACTCCTCATGTTTAAATTTGTAGAGGTAGGCTCGATAGCACCCATGGCCTGATAGCATCTGTGTTAGGTAATAGTTGACCTCACCGTGACTGCGATTCAGCCACTTGTCAACTTGGGGAATCAACCGGTGCGTCCATCTGCCCTTAGTCGAATCATCCCAACTTTTCTGCCACATTGTTCAACTCCTTTTACGTTCTTCAGTCTTCAGCTGCTCTTCTTTTTTCTTATCTTTCAGGTCTCGTTGGGCTTTCCGTTGTTGGAAGATCTCCTTCCGTTCTTCCGCTAGTATCTCGATTGGCAGTAGTCCTGAAATGACTTCTGCTGCTTCTTTTGACCCCGTGCGGAATCCACTTGCTACTCGTAAGGCACTTAGCTGATGTACGAACGTCACTTTCTTACTCGTGCTCTGGGTCACGAGTGCGTCAGCCCAAATGGCAATGCCATACGTCAGGACTGATGTGGTAACTGACGTTAGGAGTGCTCTCCTCCTCTCTTTTGAACCTCCGACGTTGGGCATTAGCCGTGATAGGCTCTTCCCAACTGCAGCTGCCTTTGTGCTCACATTCTCAACCTGCGCTTTAAGTTCAAGCGGGAGTCAATCTGCACCCCGAGGTATCGTAAAGACAGCTGGGTCGTAATTCGATGCTCTCCCACTTTCAAAGTTACGGTCTCAAAGGTCTTCCTGCTGGTGACTAGCACGGCTTCCGTTTTGTGATCGGCCAGCTCTAATCCCATTTGCTCCATCCATTCTCTACATATCTCAAAGGAGACATTGAAGAGGTGGGTAATCTCATCCAGGTGCTTTGCCACGATAACCATTGCGACGTCGTCAGCGAACGCCACTTTTGTTACTGCTCTGGGGCCTTTGAGTCTCAGTAGCCCATCATACATGATGTTCCAAAGCAGCGGTCCGAGTACCGAACCTTGTGGAATTCCTCTGGTTACATGATACTGCTTAGGACCTTCATTGGTGTCATACCTCAGGATTTGGTCTTTGAAGAAGCTCCTAACCATCTTCTGCATGTATCCAGGGACACACATTTCGGAGAGCGCCTCCATAATACGATCCCATCTGGCCGAATTGAATGCGTTTTTCATATCTAAGGTCACGATGAGGCAGTACTGTTTCTCGCTGCTCTTCCACCTTTTGCCAGCTATTGCCTCTTTTGCCTTATTTACGACGCAGGACGAGACTGATAGCGTTGAGAGTGTCACGGTCCTTCCGCAGTCCGAATTGGTTGTCGGATAGATGTCTCTCCGATACTTCTTCGATTCTCCCATAGATTATATGCTCAAAAATTTTTCCTGCTGTGTCAAGCATGCAGAGTGGACGATAAGACGATGGTTCGTCCGGTGGCTTCTTTCCTTTAGGGAGGAGAACTAGGCTCTGCCGCTTCCACTGAGTGGGAAAGATTCTTTCCCTCATGCACCTGTTGTACATGGAGAGGAACATCTCCGGTACTTCCTCTATGGCTATTTTCAGTGCAATGTTGGGGATGCCATCCAGCCCGGGGGCTTTCGAGATACCAACCTTGGAGCACGCTCCCTTTAGTTCCTGGAGTGTCACTGCCAGTATATCATTTTCATCATATTGCTCCGTCAGGTCGTCGTAATTCGGTCGCTGTGGAAACAGCCCCTTCACGATCTTTTGTAGCTTTTGCGGGCACGTGGGTGGGGGCATTACCTGGCTCTTTAGTTTTTTCATTACTACCATGTATGGTCTACCCCATGGATCAATGTCGACCTCTTCTAGTAGCTCCTCCCAACATTTCTTCTTACTGGTCTTGATCGCCTTAGCCAGCTTACTCCGGGCTTCTTTGTAGATCTTTTCCAGCTCGAGGTAATTGGGCTTACGCCTATTCCTTTTAGCTTGTCTTCTTGTTCGGATGCATTCTCGATGCTTCGCAGCTATTGTGTCGTTCCACCAGTATACAGGTAAATGTCTGTTACCTTGTCCTTTACGGGGCATCGTTATGTCACATGCCTTGGTGATCCGCCTCATAACCTCCTTCACCTCTTCGGTTGCATTTATTGCGATGACCGGTCCTCTCTCCAGCACTACTGTAAAAAGGTCGCGGTCAAAAGCGCTGACCCTCCATCCAACCACGTTGATCTTTGCAGAAGGTGGGGCTCTCCTTGACCTGGCAGTAGAAACCTCCCAGCAGATCAGTAAGTAAGTAAGTAAGTAGTTTATTGGTCCCTAAAGACTAAGACGTAACGAGAAAAGAACACCCCCGCGGAGACTTTGTGAATAAACAACGAAGAAGAAAGATTTATTTCCAACTGGGACAGGAATGTTGCTTTTAATCGTGCAATTTATAAATGATCTCATTTGATAAAGAATAAATTATTTTGGGGATGTGGGAAAGGTTGAAAATGGGAAAGTTAAGCGCTAGTTTGCTAGTATTATTTATTACTAATTATCAATATATACCTTCTTTTCATGTCACGTCATTATGTTTATACATTGAGAGGTAAAAATGCAGAGCATAAGTTTCCATACTAAAATGATAAATCGCTATGAGATATTAAGTTGCGAAAGTTCAATAGGAAACTCCATACGTAATTAAAGTCAACATTTTTATGTGACATCTCCCAAATGCTACGCTAATGTGCTGTGGTTTTTCCTAATACACCGTAGGCATGTGTCCAATACCCTTGGTGTAACTTGGAGCTCAAGGACAAGTGAAATTAAAAATAAACTGTGCATAAGTCCTAGATTGAAGTGACATAAATCGGTGGTAAAATATCTCCTTAGCCAATCAAAATGAAAGAGGAAAAAAAATTACGCCAGCGGGGATCGACCTAATAACTTATGCAGCGTGAATCTTGCACGCTACCACTACACCAACTGACTTCCTTCAAAGCTTCAGTTCCCTTTGGGTATTAATAATGAACATTCAAAATGGCTGAAATAGTCTTCACTTGTCTGATGATAAAACGCTATTCCGCTGTTTATTCGTACCTATGAAAGCTAAACACTCCACAAGATGATGTCTTGGCATGCTATGATTCGTTCTCGAATGGGATATTTTAAGGTAAATTGTACACAAAAAATACCATTTATCATGTATTCACGTATTTATATACACTGAGCAACGTTGCAGTGACTCTAGGTAATAGTAGATTGCTGGACAAACTCTCGAAATATATTTAAAGCTTAAAAAAATAGCTAAATACGGACAGGGTGACGACCACCATTTTCACATATAATATTAGTTACAATTGTGGAGAATTCACAAGTCCTCCGTTTTCGTTGGAAACACTTGTAAGATCCGACTTGTAAATTGTGGACTTTTAGCTTTGAGAAACGGGCCCCAGATAATCGCTTTTCCAGTTGAATCAGAAATCCATTGCCATCTTTCGTGCATCCTGTACAGTTCAGAAATTAGTAGCAGATCTGGTTTCACTTCTGTCACAGTCTGGACCAGGAGGTCCTGTGCTGCCTCGCAATGGTTAAAGTTTTGCTGCATCACTCTCATCTTTTTTTGTTCGTTCGCCTTTGCGAGACGCTGGCGAGACTCTTTAACAACCGAACACTTTAAACTGCCGGCTACGTGGTCACAGTCGTATTGTTTCTCCCTTTCAATGCACAGGACACACCTTGCCTTGTTTGGGCACTGTGCTACTTTGTGACCCTCGTCTCCACACTTGATACAGAGCTTGGATCGGTCGATGTCGCTCTTGCATTCCTTTGCGATATGCCCTACGTGCCAGCATTTGTAGCACTTGCAATTTGCATGCTTCCGTAAGCTTTACGCAAGGGCTTGACAGAGTCCACCGTTATGCTTGGGCTTCCGTTGCTAGCTTTCACTAGTGCCGCATAAACTTCCTCAGCGGTGGTTGTTTCCTCAAGGTCCTTGATTTCCATGTCGGCTTCATGAGTCTTGCAGGTAACGTTTGCTTCTTCTTTTAACATTTCTACCATCTTGGTATGTAGGGGTTCCATTTTATCCCCTATCTTCCGATTTAGGACTATCAGAAGTTGACCTGTTTTCGTCCGTCTTACTTTTTCAATAGCAACTTCTGCCTCGTTCTCGGGAAAGCCTTTCTTGACCTTCTTTAGAATATCAGCATAGAACTTATGTAAATTTCGACTTAACGCTGCTAGTGTCGGAACGCATCTATTACGTAACTCGGGGACTGACTATTTTTTTTTAAGGAGGAACCTGCGCCCTGAAGTACTGTATTCATAAGAAGAATAAAATATCACCTGATGGTGGAATTTAGGATTAATACATCATTTTATAATTTTTTGAGGAAATCCAAACACTCGATTGGGTTATGTTGCCCTGAAAATATACTTAAGTATGAATGTTAAGAACCTCATGTAAGTCAGTGGTTGTGTTACATCTAGCTATCGCTGATATTTCGAGGTAATATGATTTTTAGATTAAATTTGTGGCTGTAAAGAAGAATTATTAATTTAATAACATAAAACCCCTAAAAGTCTATACAAATTATCTAATATTGCAGTTTTATTATCATTGTTATGCATAATAACATCAATAGTTAACACATGGCAACACTGAGACAGGCTGTAAACAAATGAGTGCTACTCTGCCCGCCTGTTGGTGTCTGGTCTTCTGTGATCTGTGACTGCGAATTCGAGGTGTTAGAAATCGGTTGATAATTTCACTAATTCATTAATCTCTTTATTATATTTTCTTGTACTTTCATTGTAATTCCTTTTTCCTCAGTTAGATAATTTCTCTATTACGTATTCTTTTACTTTCTTCATACCTAATTCGTTTTAGCATCTGTGTATCGCTTTCTATTTCACTTTTTCTTTTTGCTGTTCTTCATTTTTCCATTAGTTAATGCATCACGTCCACTCATTAATCACCTTCATCGTTATTTACCATTTTTGGTGCATCATCTCAAAAGAGATTTCCGTGCGTTCGTTTCCTGCAATTTATAAAGTGTGTGACTAATGAATTGTTATCCCTGTGCATCCTTTCTGACCATTTATTATTGACCACTGTCACATCAAAGTCCTTTCTGGCATTGTGGTGCATATAGTATATACTAGGTAGGATAATTTAATATACTAAAGTATGTCAACACATTATAATAACATAGTATTTAAAATGGAAATTTTTTATTTGAGGGGGGAGGGAGGTTTAAGTGGATAGAGCATTTTAGTGTAGTGGGGAAGGGAGTACCAGCTCATTATGTAGTTACAAGGGTGTATGGATTATGTGCCAGTGCAGTTTGCAAGGCATTTTGTTGAACTGCTTCTCTACTCATGCCGTCCCACTTCCAAATTCCCTTGGTTTTGTTTCAATTTAAAGACAGTTTCAGCAGAGAAGCAAGTTAGTGTGATTTAAGGGTGTTTCAGTTAGTTTAAAGGGAGATATTTTTACCTGAGATTGCAGTATTAATCTAGCAACAACATTGCGATTCTAACGTTGTAATAACCTGGTAGAAATAATGTTGTTACAACATCACGATTTTGACCTGCCAATTACATTGAAGAACTAACCTTGCAATAACATTGCAGTATTAACCTTCCAACAACGTTGCGATTTTAATCTTACCACAACATTGTGATGATAGTTTCCTTTTTTCACTAAAGGCAAGAGTAAATCCAAAGTTCAGGTGATTCGTGGCTCTCTTCCAGGAAATGTATACTAACTTGTTTTTTCCACTGTCTGAGACCCGGTTTTCTTTTAATTCTCCATATTCAATCAAATATTCATTATCGGGTTTCATGGTCCTACAGTCTGTTCTTATTATCTTAATCTAGATGAAATGTTATGTACATGCTTATGTGTATGAGTATCTTGAATAACATTACCGCTAATGTTATCGAGAAAAGCTTTGCCGTGGAGCCATTGATTGATCGCGCAAATTGTTTTTTTATGAAATTATCCATCAACAAAGAAAAGTTTAAAAATTCGAAATATATTGGTTTGAATGTTTTGAAATTACATAGTTTAAAGCCTTCAATAAAGTTACGTATGCAGTAGTAAGCACAGGCTTAAATGAAACCAAAGCCGTTGGCAACGATAATTACTGAGAACTGCCTTACATGTATGCTCTTGTTGATATTTATATTGAAAAATATGTACTTTAATTCAGTGCTGCCAAGTAGCATGCTTTGAAAATGCATAATTCAATTTATAAAAAATGGCTTAAGGATGAAAATACATACAGTCAACTTGAGTACTACGCCGTATTTCATATTTTACCTCCAAGCAGTTTCCAACGTTGCTGCATTGTTTGCAGCATTTCGGCTCCTTGCTGCGAGAAAACCCGGAAGTATGTTTTTTAACCTTCAATACTGACACTAAATTGCCGATGACCTAATCTGAAAAAAATATATTGTGTGCCTTGATATCATTTGCACGTTATACTAATTTTTTAACGATATTATTCAGGCCAAACTTGAGATAAAAAATGATGTATGAAGAGAGGTCATCGTTCTACCACTAAGACAATGCATTTCGGTATAAAATTCCATCATGTTCAAATCCATATATCTTCATTAAATGGCTGATGACATAGTAATATTTTTACACCAATCAATAGGAGAAATCATGGACAATAATATATGTCAAAATGAGGGTAGGTTTTCGGGCATGCCTAAAATGATGGTTCCTCCTTAATATGATATTTCATATTAAAAGCTACAATTTTGTCATCAGCTTAAATTTCCTTTTTCATGATTTTTTTGGACTTTGGTGATGTTGTAATGTTGTTATGAGAAAATAGCATCGGTAATAAGTTAAACCCCCATGATTTTCCCAGTTGAATAAACACATTAAATGCATAGATTGAATTTCTTTTATTATTTATGTTGGGAACATTCAAGTTTTGACTACATATCATTGCAAAAATTGATTCATGAATTGTTCTGCATCACTCATGTAAAAAAAATTGAGTTTGAAGAGTACAAATTTACTGTTTCTAAGGAAAATCATTTTCATCTTGAGTAGTGTATTACTGGAAGACCCCTTTATTAAACGAATACCCAAAGTTATGTACTGTCTACCATCACTGACACCATGTCCAAGTGTGTTGACAGTTTTTTTTCAAGAATAAAATTATAAGTTAAAATGGCCTTCCAATGAAGTGTTTTTATTCTATTTTGCATATTATAACTTTTTAATTGCAAAGTTTACACCATTTCAGGTTGAATCTGGTGTGGATGAAAATGTGCCTGTGGAAGGTGAAGCTTGGCAGGAACATATGGTCAGAGCAGTCATCACAGCAGTGCGGAAGAGTGGCCCTAATCGGACAGGTGCCCTCCTGCGTGATGGTCTGCGGTTGGCGGGAGGCAAGAAGGGTTCAAACCGGCCTCACACAAGGCATCGAAACAGGTATGACTTTTAATGTCCTTTGGCCTTTGTTAATGAATAATTTTTCCTTTCTATTCAGGTATAATTTCTTAGATTCTTATTTTGTTTTTATTCTCTTTATCTAAAGGTTATATTTTTATGTGAAACTATTTGATTGTAATGCTTAGTAGATCTTAATGAATAATTAATTTGATCCTCCTGATGCTTTTCCTGATTAAATGGTGCTGTTTTGTTGGGGTTTTGGTTTGAGAATAATAAATACATAAAGTAATGTCATCAAGGAAAACTATTTAGTTAATAATGTAAGAGAAACAATTGCACTTTTCCAAAAATTGCTTTAATGCATACAATGCGTTTCGGCTCACAGAGACATCATCAGGTACAAGACTTGTGTGGATTAGTCTTGTACTTGATGATGGCTCTGTGAGCCGAAACGCGCTGTACGCATTAAAGCAATTTGTGGAAAAGTGCAATCATTTCTCTTACATTATGAAGAACTTCCACGATATCTCGCCTGAATCTGTTGAATATTTAGTATACATTTTCCATTTAAAGTTAAAAGTTGCCAGTGCTGTCATTGCTGCCTTAACTCTTGAGATGCTGCAATGACTTGTTTATAGTTAGACCCTGTATTCTGATCTTTCTGATTTTTAAGGATTTTCTGGGAATAAATTCTCAAATGTACTGCAATGTTTCGCAATAGTTAAATTCTGTTCTTGTGTATGTAGGGAACTACTATATTTCTGAAGTTAATGTAAACTAGGGTGCTGAGATTCTGGGAACCATTTGTTCCCAAGAAAGCTGAACATTTGCATGTAAAGATGTACTACATGTACAATCATTACTATTTTGATATTCGTAATTCAAAATGTCTCTTTTATGCGAGTAAGTTTTACATATCGTGCTATTCAAAGTAGTTCTTCAAAGGGAAAATGTGGTTCTGTTCTTGTTTTGTATTTTACAAGCATCTTTAATTTCAAAAATATTTTGCAATTTTGTACTGATAACTTCTTGCAATGCAAAAACTTAGTATAATTGCACAGCAGCCTACAGGATGATAGCACTTAAATCACATGACTATTACTTGCCTTTTTCTCATTTCCTCCCCTTCAGTGACATTTTTGTTTTCAAAAAGATACAGTAAAACCCCAACTTAACGAAATTCAACGGGCCGATAATTTTCCAGTTCGTTCATCGGGAGTTCGTTCGGCAGAGGTGTTTTGCACGTTGCATCACTCCAGGGGCAACGTAAATAATCCACTTCTTGTACCTTGAATTTCAGAGAATGTTGTTTGCAGAACTCAATGAAAGGTAAAATTTCCACTGAGGATCGCTTACTTTTATCCTTACTGCTCCCTTGCCTTATAAAAAACTGTGGAATAACAATGAGCAGGTCTTTCAGCAAGTCCTGCTAATTAAACCATTAACTGTGATTTCTAAAGGCCGGTTTATGATTGGCGTGAACGTCAAACTTTAACCATGAATTGGTTTCGCATTGACACCATCCTGTTACGATCGCTGTCAACTGGAATGTGCGTCGGTAATCTTTGGTCGCCTTAATTCATCTTTGCTGGGATACAGATGTTTACATGCAGCCGATCGCCAACATCTGTTGATTTGTTTACTATGTATCTACAAAAGAGCGAGAACATGGACGAGTACGAGTATTATCAACTCGCAATTGCCGTGATAATTGTAGTAGTGGGTAAGAACCGGTGTATTCAGCTTTCTTTATTATTATTCAGAGGGTGAAGTACGAGTTGACGCCAATCGTAAACCGGCCTTAACTTCCCGCCCATTGCGTCACAAATATGCTAGAATTGGAAATAGTAGTTTCTTATGCCGGCCCCCTTTCAAGAACTCTAACTCAATACGTTCACATCCGCGATGCATTTAGGAGCTCAGAGAACTGTGTCGTAAATACAGCATGATAAATGTTGGCTTTCGTCCCGCCAACATACACATTTTTTTCGAGAAATATTTTCAAGATGGCGGCAAGCGAAAAAAAGCAATTCTCAGATTTGAGACGTTCCATGAACAAAAAATTATATTATTACAGTAATAAAAAAGATATAGGAATGCGCACAACATAAATAACTAATGAACGGAATTTCATTACATTAGGTATGTTTCCAGTATGCTTAAGAAATGTTCGAGCCCACGATACGAAAGTCAACATTTGACATTTTATAAGTCAAGCATAGAGATCAATCTTTGCAAAAGCGTGGGGGATAAGTTACGTGCTTACCTAGCAAATAAGTAGATAAATTACCAGACGTAATAATTGCCACTTAATGCAAAACCAGATTTCACTTGCAAAGATTGAAATTATTCATTCAAGTGTTCTACTAGCTGATGGGTAGGTTCTTGGACAGTCCCAATTCTGCATCCCAATCTCACGAAAATGAACCGCAGTAATACTCGAGAGCAACCAGGTTTCACTCGCAAAGATTAAAATTATAGACTCACGATGATGAACCGCAGTAAAACTTGAGAGCGCCAACCAAATCAGTAACCACGCTGCTAACAAATCACTCAAATCACTGATGCAAATTACCGGAAATGTGATTAACTGGATAAACAACCAGGAAGGAGCTTTCTGATTGGCTTGTTTATACGGTGTCTCTGATTGGTCCTTTTCACTTTCAAAACAGCAAAAATGGCAAAAACCTCGAAAAACATTCCAAATTAACCATTTAAAAAAAATATGTTATGAAGAGGTAAATATTACAAGACAGGGCTAATCTTTCATTTCGTTTATCGGGAGTTTTCGTAAAGCAGGAGTTCGTTCATTCGAGGTATTTACCAATGCATTTAAATAGGAATTTGTTGGGACCAATAACATTTGTTCATTCATCAGAGTTCCTCGTTTAGCGGGAGTTTGTAAGGTAGAGGTTTTACTGTAACTGGACTTGTACCAGAAAATATCCACTTCAATACTTGTCCCAACAACTCAAATCTGTGACTTGATTGATTGATTTATTCACCATAAAAGGACAAGATTACACTTGCATGGGTTTTGGACTACTCCAATGTAATGGAAGTAATCCTTATATAGATATTTGCAATAATAAGGGGCAGATAATTTTGTAATTGACTGAAAACTCATCATGTTACAAGAATGTTTTGGTCATCATCGTAACTATGTTTTTGTCTGCAGTAAAAATTATTAGTATACAGTGAAACCTCGTATTTGCATTATCAGAAATTACGTTTTCCCCCAATTTACACCACTTTTGCAAAGTCCCATTCAATTTCCTATGTTTCCAATGTATGCAGAACCCCAAATTTAGACTATACATTTCTCAGTTTTCCCGCAATTTGCACCTCAGTACGCTCTTTCAAAAAATAAAATTCACTTCTTAAGACCATTACTCATGCATATCACCCTTTGTAAATGCCATTTTATATGGTACATTTATTTGTACAACGCATGTACAGTCAAGTGTGCAACAAAATATTGAATGAACGACTGGATGTCGCTTTACACGATGAGTGCAAACATAATTTTCTGTGCAATTTTGTGGTAGAAATCGATTGGAATTCACGATTGTTTAACATGTTCATGTTTCACTTGTGAACATATGTTTCACTCACGTATTTAACACCTTAAAAAGCTGATCACCTGATATTCGGAACCTCGACTCGACCATCTGCCTACTGGTAATTCTCCCGGTTTAGACAAAGCTCTCTTGGACTCTTCTCTTCTCTATGGCTTTATATTCGACCTTTGCATCGTTTCATTTTTTCTCATCTGGATTTTAGTGCAACTAGTAATTGACGTTCGAGTGATCGCCGGATCTTCACTCTTGATAGACAAATTTTGTGGGTTTATTATGTGTGTGTAATAAAGTACATATTATTATCAAGTGGTATAGCGGAACACGGAACCCTTTTTTTTAGTCCCTCCAAATTTCCCACCCTTGTATTTGTACCAATGTTTTAATGTATTGTTTTTACGATTTTGTTACTTGCAAACCAGCAGAAATAAAATGATTATTCTTATATCACGCGGGATATCAAGAACTCTACTTGAGGACGCCACCAGTCATAAATTTGGGGGAATACAATAATTTTAAACCCAAAGATCGCGATTACACTGAAAAACCAGGACACCAAATAACACGACGAAATGACGAAGTAAACATTTGAGCAACTTTGAGTTAACTCTTCTTGGGTTCTCCACTGGTTCAAACTATTCATAATTACCGACGTGTAATTAATTCTTACCTTTAGAATTAGTGACAAGTCGTCTCTCGAAACGTCGAAAATTATGAATATGTAGTTTAAACCTGTGGAGAGCCCGAGAAGGGTTTACTTATTAAAGATTATATACACAGGATAATAGTTACTCATATTATTCGACGGTAAAGTGTTAATCCTTTTTATAAACAACTTTATTTTCAATCGTAACACAGGCACCACAGTTTTAGCCATATCTGCGCCATCTGTTGAATAAAACCTGATTGAAATTGTATGATTGTCGGAATGCGCCATGAAGTAGCGTAGCCACGGCAAGTCACAAGACTATAAGTAGCAGTTTCTCATCAAACAGTGAGAACTTCAAACTGCAATGTGCGTAACTTAATCGTATAGTTCGTTTATATTTGGTGTACAATTATTATTTTATGAAATTACCACGAAATTATTATAAGTTACATCATATTCCAGGAATTAAAGGAAATATTTAAATGAAGTGCAGAGTCAAAATCTCTTAAAACAACATTTATGATTAAGATTTTTTGATATCTCGGAATATGTACGAGGTTGTTTTCACAACACTGCTGGACAAAAGTGTGTTCCTGGATTACCGGATTATGGGTGCTTGAAAGTAATTAAACCTGCGGGGGAGTATTAATTTTTTACCGAAGTAGAAACTATGAAGAATGAAAATGCATTCTTATCCAGATATGATGAAAAATGAAAGAACTCGTGGTGAACAACTGAGATCATTTGCACTGCCTTGATTCCCGAGTTATAGCTATGATAGATAAGACACAGTTTGTGCTGTTCTAACTCTTAAGAAATTACTTGGTAGGTATACCTATAGTGATTGCTGTGAGCAAATGCTTGAGGAACTGCAGAAAATTGAAAATAAAGTGCATAATATTGTTAATAGGGAGAGGAAGTCCAAGTAGTTAAAAACATCAATTAAAAAAAAATAATCATGCTATATTCATTAGATAGTTTCAATGGTTGCTACTAACAAATATAACGTAAATCGCCATGCCATATTCATCCTATCTTAATTTTCAATTTTCTATTTGTCGAAGATATTTAATGTATTTTTTTCATCGAATATAAATAAATGATAAGTGCTAGTTCAAGGAATAAATTATGGCACTGCTCTTTTTCAGTTTATCAGTGATTCTTATTTTTACCCTTACTCCAGTAAAAGAACGTATGGATATAGAAGTGAAAATTCTACTTTTCCCACAGTTTGCATTTTCCTGCAATGTACACTTTTTTTCTAGGGTCCCTGGAAAAGTGTAATTTATGGGTTTTACTGTGTTTAGTTACTATGCATGGTGTCTAGCGACCGAGAAACCGGGAAATAACCAGGAAATGAAAATTGCCAGGAATAACCCGGGAAAAAGCTGGGAAATTTGTCAAGCATACAGAAAGTTTTTCAAATCGTGCGGTATCAATTCAATTTAATTCACTTTATTTGTCTAGCAATCAAGATGTTACAGCTGTTACACTTGATAGAAGACACAGGGTAAATTAACAAAATACATACATTGGGTTCAACACACAAATATATCAAGCAATATTAAGATATTCTGTAGTGGAATAAAAAATTTGTAATTTTAAGTAGCTAAGCAGATTAGCTTTAAAAGCAGCCACGCTTTTTTGAGTTTTAAGCATAGCTGGAAGTTTATTATAAAGCTGAAGGCCCGTACAATTTGGTCCAGTACTGGCATTCCTCGTACGTACAAATAAAGCATGCAGCTCATCACTCTGCCTAGTAGAACAAGTATGAGTATCATGATTTTTAACATAATTAGATAGATTTTTCCTTGTATGTACAAGTACATGATAAATATAGATACATGCCACTGGCAATATATCCAATTTTTTAAATAGGGGAAGTCAAGAGGCATCGTGCCTTGCGAAGGTCATGAGCCGAACTACTCTTTTTTGGACCCTGAAAATGGCCAAGGCCTTAGAGGATGAACCCCAAAAAAAGGATACTATAGGCTATGTGAGAATAAAATTCTCCATAGTATAGAGCACGAAGAACATCTACTGAAACAGTGGATGTAATGGACCTTGTTAAGAAGCAGGCTGAGCTTAATTTACTTGTTAATGTGTTCATCCCAAGAGATTTGAAAATTGATTTTGAGTCCCAAAAATTTGGTGTTTTATGCCTGCGGGATCACCTTCCCATCGAATTCAATAGAAAGTACTTTACTTGCTTTATTTTTATTTGCAAAGTACCCATATTAGGTGGGACTTTTCTATATTCAAATCTAGGACATTATTATGACACGAGGCAAGTTAAGTGTGACTAACCTGTTTAAACTTTTCTGACAATTCATCAAAAGTTGGTGATGTAAGAATAATGTTGGTGTCATCAGCATATAACAAGGGAGTAGCACCATTTATGTGTCGAAAACTATCTGCAAGGTCATTTATATAAGAAAGAAACAAGACTGGCCCGAGAACAGACCCTTGACGGACGATTTGGGACCTTACGTGGGGAGACAAAAGTTGCACCATTTTTAGAAATAACCACGTGTTGTATTCTGTCAGATTGGTAGGATTCAATCCAAGCATTAGGTATGCCACGAATACCCATCCGGTTTAGTTTATTGAGAAGCAACTGGTGGTCAACACAATTGAAAGCTGTTGAGAAATCGAAAAACATTGCAGCAACTTCCAAGTTTTTTATCTAGAGTGTTTAAAGCCTGGGTTATTAATTGATATATAGCAGAAGATGTAGATTTCTGTTCGCTAAAACCATACTGAGATTGAGAAAGGTGATTGGAAACTTCTAGGTAAGAAATTAGCCTAACATAGAATGCCTTTTCGAATATTTTGCTGAATTGGTTCACCAGAGAAATTAGATGGTAGGAGTTAATGTCATGTCTATCACCCTTGTTTTTATAAAGTGGAATTACTTTTGAAACCTTTAGAGGGGATGGAAACACTCCTAATCTGAAAGATTCATTTATGAGAAAATGAAGAGGCTGCATAATGAAGTCAATAGATTGCTTAATAATGAAACTGGGAATTCCATCAAAACCAGAGCTTCGTTTTGTACCTAGATTTTGCACAATATTTTTCAGTTCAGACTTTGTTGGGGGATAGAGAAATAAGGACTTCCTTGAGTGGGAGGTAGTGATGGGTTCTAAATTATGAGGGCTACCGTGCTTAGCATTAGAAAAAGGTTGAAAGTGATCTGCAAAGTTACAGGCAAGTTGGGAATAGTCGGGTATAATAATTCCTGCTGAATCATTAATCTGGATTGGAGACTGCTTCCTGGGTTTGGTTTTTGAGGTATTTATAATTTTCCAGATTTCTCAAGATTTATTATCAGCGCTGATGATCCTATGGTCGTTATAACAACGTTTAACTGACTTTAACATTTGATGGTAATGCTTTTTCTTTTCTATATATTCTGTCTTAGCTTCGCTATAAGTTTTACTAGAGATGGCCAGCTCTTTAACATATGAGACATGAAACGTATTTCAGTAGTTATCCAAGGTTTACACTTAGGAGATTTGGTCCTTTTCTTGTACTGAACAGGAAATGACACGTTAAAGTAGTGCAGAAATTTAGTATAAAAATTATCGAAGCTTACATCAAAAGAGGCATTGTTATACACACTGTGCCACTCCTTAAGTCACAAGAGATTCATAAAATGATGAATATTAGAACTATTGAAAGATCAGGTGGCATAAACCTCGAAAGGAGTGTTAACATTCATTGGAAAAGTAGCAACAACTGGGTAATGGTCAAAAAGATCTAAGGAGTTTGTCCTAGTTATTACTTAACTATCATCAAAATTAGAAATGAAAACATATAGTGAGGTAGAAGATTGTGAAGTTATGCGAGTGGGTTCCTTATTATGTACACACAAGTTATAAAATGGAAGAATATGTAAAAGCTCAGTTTTATCAGTTGTGTCAGACAACATGTCTATGTTAAGATCACCAGTAATAATTATCATACCATAGGGATACCTAGCAACTATAACTTCTAAAAGACTGACAAATTTGTCCAAAAAGAAAGGGAAGTTTCCCATGGGTGACCTGTATAAAGAACAAAGGGTCACAGAAAATTTGTTGATAATTAAAGTGATCACAGGGCATTCAAAATTGCGCTCATCTAACAAATGTTTGTAGGGAATAATATTAACTGGATACCCAATATTTCCTTTGAAAGCAACATGACTCCACCATTTTTACAGTTGGATCAGCAGAACACATCAAGAACTCCGTAACCTGAGAGTTTAAAGGATGGTAATTCCTGGTTTACCAATCAATGTTCACAAAAACGTAGAAAGTCAGGTGGAATGTCGTCTAGCAGTATTTTCAATTTGGAAATTTTGTTTCTAACACATTGAACATTTACATGCATGATATTGGCAGGGACAATCCTCTCAGATTTCCTCCTTAATAGGAGAATGTCAGAGTCCAAGCCTAGTCATCCCGTTTTAGATCTAGTGTTATAAGAAATGTTATTCAGTCTTACAGTTCACACTGGCTATATTGACACATTCAGACTCACTGTCTGTTAATGCTCAGTTTTCTTTCATCGGACTATTATCGACCAATTTAGACTTCTTTGACGGATAAAAACCCAGGGTGGCGATCGGCAGGGAAAACTGGGAAAACTTGGAATAGTCAGGGAATTTAGAATTTCTGGAAAAGTCAGGGAAATGTCAGGGAATTCTCGTAACAGTCAGGGAGAACTGGCATTGGGAATTCTCGTTATTTTTATACCATTACGTTTATCGGCCAGTCTTTCTCGCCCTTTATTTCACCAACTAAAACTAACGTCTTTCACTGATGTGCATGGACTAAACCCCATCAATTAATGGAATATTCAGGTATGAATCTTATTGGTTATGAATCTTAGTTATTAAGTTGTGAATCAGACTAACAATGTATCTCGTTTGCATATCCTTATTGCGATATTTGCCTAGTAGTGTTCAAATTGTGACTAAAATGTATTACGCTCATCACAAGTAATCCGAGGCTATGTTGTTCGGAAAATTTTACTTTGTGTTTTTTTTGTAACTTCCGAGACTCTGGTCAAGAGATAGCTGGAGCACACTAGCTCGTAGTAAATACATGCTTGCAGTTCTAAAAATATGAGACGATGATTATTAAAATTGTAATATAAATACGATCTCACGTGTAAACAAAATATTACGCAAGATCATCTTCGATTCCCAAACCCCCCTTCGTGAGACAGTAAGAAGAGTCTTCCTCCCCACTTTCATGCTCAACGTAATTGTTGAATGGGCCCCATTGCTCCCTCTCGAAGCAATTTAGTCAGGTCACAAACCACATCAAATATGATATTCCTGAATATGATGCTGCCATTGGCAATTGCCTCTTGTCTTCTCTTGCAGTGGCGAGCTTACATTTTGTTTGTTTATCCAGATATTTTTACATTTTTTTGTTCCCTCTTGCAGTCAAGGGGTTATAACCACGTTAATCTAATTTTTATTTGCTTCTGAAGGTCACTCGTGCCATCCGATTTTGATCCAGTTAAATAAATTGACTTTGGTTTATATTTTTCATGCACCTTAGTGATACCTGTGCCGGAGTCCGCCAGTAAATTGGCCCTTAACTTTCCCTTCGATGCCATTTCAGTAATCCTCAACTTCCCAGAACTACCACGACACGACTATAATTTGGATGACAGTTTAACTTATGAAGGTTTAATATATTTTTTCATTAGAATGTAAAAAGCAGTAGTTTTTGCTTTTAATGCATTGATTTCAGCTTTTAACATTTTCTGAGGTTTGACGAAAATTTAATTCAACAGAAATAAAATATTCCAATAATAGGTGACCTTTTGGTAATCGGTCAAGGAAATTGGTAAATCCATCATGGAAAGGTCAGGGAAAAGTCAGGGAATTTAAGAATTGGATATCAGTAGCCACCCTGAAACCCGATGCACACATGATCGGGCCAAATTTCACCATTGAGAAGTTAATCACGTAAGTTCAGCGGGCATCGACTTTAAATGAACAAAATTTCTCACCTGACCTTAAGATTTCACAAAAAAAGTCACCTTTCGGAAATAGCTCTGGCAAGTGTTCAGTTATATTCTCGAGTTTTGTTTTCCTTTCCAAACGACCCACATAGAGTAAGAAACGCCAAGTGACTCCAGTGAATTTACAGGTAGCGTTCGACTGCGAGTTACAGCTGGTCACCACATTGAGTTTCCGCTTATTTTTTTTGGACAGGACTTTTTGACGGCCCTTGGCATCAGTAACCAAATGATCCGTAACTGTAGCATCAGCAGGATAAGCCGCAGTTGCGGGAAGCTTTGGATTCTCCAGCAGCTCACTTTTCGTCGTTGACAGAGGCAAAACTGCGACGATGACCTTGTTGACCATTTGGGTCAAAAATTTCAAAACCTCAACTTCTGGGGGCACAAAATGGATTTTGCCACCTGTGTTCTCGACATTGAAATAAGATGAAGAATCCTTGTTAATTAGTTCCTGTTTAAGAAACTCGATATCAGCGGCCATATTGACAATTTTGTAGGTCAAGGCACGGCAGGAAAAACACTTCCAAAGTATCTGGCAGCACTCGGATAATGCTTTTAACAAAATATCATTAAGGCTCGTACATTTAGAATGAAAAGTAAGTGGGCAGAAAACACAGCAAATGGACTTGATCGTAACATCAATCGAGTTTTGACACAAGCCACATAGCGGGACACAAACACCATCCGCCATCTTGAACTATGTAAACATGGTATCGAAGAAAAAATAGGGGAATCTCTTCCGTGGTACGGAAAACAATACCCTAAGTAGCAGTACTGACCGAAC
This sequence comes from Pyrrhosoma nymphula, assembly GCA_963573305.1. NCBI lineage: Eukaryota > Metazoa > Arthropoda > Insecta > Odonata > Coenagrionidae > Pyrrhosoma > Pyrrhosoma nymphula. The sequence goes on from OY754335.1 coordinate 53,358,332, forward strand.
GAAACTTCAATAGACTGTAGAGGTGACGTGGAGTATCGGCCCCTGCGCTAGGGCCAGTTGCTGATACTCCACGTTGCCAGCAACCAGAGTATTCATTAATCCCAGTGAACTTTTCTCGGAAATATCTTTAGTATCCTGCTCTGTACGGATGCATTTTGAAGGTAATATCTTCTCCAGCGTACCGACCCCACTCTTCCGTCCCTTCAGTCGGCAACTGGTCTCGACCCTCCGTCTCATGAGCAAACCCTTTCACAGCTTGGGGTTGCAGTCATTTTTTGTATGGGCAGTGGTATTTTTTAAACAATCATTTATTGCAAACGTGAGAGAATAGATGTCTGAAATGAATTCTTCGTGTTTATTTGATCGTTTTGAAATTTTAAATGAATTTCTAGCTTTTATATTAACGATTTTAGGATATTAATCGGAAAGTAATGGTTAAAAGAAAGTCTAAGACAACTCTGTTAATATAAGAGCTAGAATTTCGCTTAAAATTTGAGAACACACTGCAAAACACCAGTAGTTAATTTCAATGGTTAATGTTTTTGTATAACAAATGAATATTTATTTAGAAAGCCCACTGCACATACAATTAGTGACGGCTGACACATGCTGAGAGAATGACCGCTAAAGGGATCGAGGGTCGAGCGAAGTTGCCGATGGAAGGGTCTTGCCCCCCACTGAGTAGGGACGCAATGAGTCGAAAGAACACCCTTCTAAAATGTATCAGCGGTGGTCACTTTCCCACCCTCCTTAGTGTTTATAGGAGACGTTAGTTCTTTTGCGTAAAGAAATCTCTGGCACTTATGGTAGACGTCTGGTCTTTCACATAAAGAAAATCCGAACTCCTATATGTGATGTTTGGTGCAAAAGGGTTAAAAGCATAAGTGCGATGAAGTGCATGCGAGGAAAACAGAAATGTCAGGGGGGGGGGGGGCTAATTTTGTTTTGCAAAAACACGCCGGACGAAAACAATACATTCGGGAAATTTAAGAAAAGTAGGCAGGAAAAACTGGGAAAATTTTTTTGACTTGGCACAAGACACCCTGCTATGATTAATTGGTCTTGGTGTGAATATTAATGTTTGATGTTTATTCAATGGATCAAATATTATACATATTCAATCTCCATTCCATAGTGAATTTAACTACACTTCTGTGGAGATCATCCTTTTCTTTAGCATCATGGTCCAATATAGGTACAAATTTTGGCTCTTCAAATGTGCTCATCATCACAGTTTTTCTCTTGATCATTTTAATATCATTGTGATTTACAATTGGGTAAGATTATAGTGGTTAGAAGTTTTTTACCTTCCCATCTGATTGCTTTATTTGTGCAAAATTATTTTTTATCCATAGTAAAAAAATAAAAATTTCCCTTTCGAATTAATATTTTTCATGTCAGGTCCAAATTGACAATGCTGGTAACAAGGACTTGCGCCTATCGCTGTGTTGACACCGGTGACTCTGATGGTGGTGAGAGTGGTGAAGAAGAGAGAAAGCCCAAGGCTGGGGGTTCATCGAAGGCCAATTCCTATTGTAGCTCACCAGCCTTACCCTGCACAAGGCACTGCCCTCGGCACGTCATGTACAATGTGGATCAGCTCCTTTTTGAACACTGCACTGCCAAATTTGCTGATAACACTCAGTGTTGTGCCCCTGTGTTTGATGTTTCACGAGATACACCATTGTGCCCTGAGCATGCGAGGAAGAGGGTAAGTAGATTATTTGTGTTCACTCAGTATTATATTTAAAAATCATTTATTTTGTGTGATCGGCTCTAAATACATCATCAGGGCTAATTGTCACCTTCAGACATCTCTGTGTGCATTTTCTCTGGCAATTCTTTGTAAATTAAGCCCAGGTCAATATTGTACAATAAATACTTATTACTCATGATACATTGCTCTAATGCATTTTGCATCATGAAGTTTTAAGTCAGAACTTAAGTCCATGAGTCTTAAGTTGATCTCCATCATAAATAGTCTCTTTAAGTATTTGTAAGTAAGTAAAGCTGTGAAAACAATTTCAGTTAGTTCTCGATTGTGTTCAAATTTGATTTGTTTGTTGGCAAGTGTCATGCTCCCAAGACATGTGATAAGTTTCTTTATATGCTATAATATTAGTTTTCATTAATGTTTCACCAATTTTTTAATAATTTAAATTCGTTTTTCTCAGGACAACTATGACAGAATGTGTGCTGAAATCAAGCCTAAGCGAGCGAGGAAAAAAGCTAAACCATCTGCAATGACACGTCCCAGTAAGAGAGGGAAAAAGAAACGTCGCTCTGCATCTGTTCCAGCGGCATCCGTTGAACTGGATGATCATATTGTGAAGGAGGAACATGAGAGACCTACCCAGTATTCATCACCTTTGTCAGTCTCTGCAAGGAGATCGGAATTAGGTTAGAATATTTGACTAATTTCTGCATTCATGTCTTTAAAAAAATAAAAATGCATAATGGTTGCAAACTACAGTAAAACCTCTCTTTTACACTTTTGATGGGGACGAAGGAAATGCGTGAAAATGTTAATCGAGGGAAATCTTAATTTGTAGGAAATAGAAGCAAAATCATAGCCTAATGTTAAATTATTTTATTTAACAGGTAATGTTTAAATTGTGATGAGTCACCAAATAGAGACATAAGTAAATGAATAAACAAAATTTAACAAAAAATAAAAGTATTCTCATATTTTAACTCACAAGGGGAGTACACCACCGTCGGGTGGCCAATCGAGCTCAAATTCTCAGATTCGTTAGTTCATGATTATTAATTCAATATGCCGAAGCGAGACGACTCACCTCCCATATGTTTTTGAGAAAAATGCATTTAAAAATCGTAAAAAAGCATGTCGCGCTATGTGGAATGCCATTTCCAATATGGCATTGGTGGTCCAGTGGATAAGGCATTCAACCTCAAAGGGAATGCCCTGACTTCGATCCCCACTCACAGGAACTTTTTTTACTTCATTTTTCAAGGTTTTAATTGTTTAAATTTTCATATATTGTTCTCTAATCATTGTTACTTCAATGAAAAATATTTTTAAGGCAATTTTTTAAAATATTAATGAGTCGTTAATAGGGTAGGTATAGGATAAAAGTCGTTGCGGCTGTGGAAAGAACACGTTCTCCATTTGCTCATGGTGCCGCAAATCATTTTGCTTTGCCTGCTTCTAAGATGACTATCATCCTGCAAAGAAGTAACTGGAGTGGTTAGGTAATGTGTTGGCCTTCCACATCCTATTCTCTGGTACAAACTTCAGAGCATTCTGAAATTCCATCCTTGGGTGTAATATGGGTAACACCGTCCCCATTGGGATGGTTCAGTACACCTTCCGTTGGATGAGACGTTAAACCGTGGTCCCCTTAGTGCCATTTGTTTAGAGTAGCCTAATGCCAACGCCGGATTTCTATCCACTCTCCATCCTCTGATCCAAATCCCTAGCTGATCCATTCCGCATTCCCAATGGAAGCATAAGCAGTCTTTAAGGGTGGATTTCATCCCCAATTACTTATTCCAATGCCATTATTTTGTCCCCACCCCTATATATGACAATTTATAATCACAATATCCTAATACAGTCGGATCCGGATTTAATGTCTTCGCATTTAACGTTTTTCCGCATTTAACGTTTATTTTTTGAAGTCCCGATTCATTCCCTATAAAAACAATGTAAAAATTGTCCTAATTTAGCGTCTCCGCATTCTGTGTTTTTCTGCATTCTAGGTTGTAAAAAATTTTCCCGCACAAGGTTTTTTACCCAATTTAAGGTTTATTCATGACGATTCATGCAAATGATTATCCATACATCAGTGATGACTATCACCAGCATTAATGAACATACGAATATTAAGATAATGTGTGCTCTTGGTAATACGTACATAAATGTAAAACTGCATTTTCCCCTATAGTAGGTTTAACCCAATGATGATATGGCATATTACGCAGTTGAAATCGTCGAAATTTTCCCGGGAGCTGTGTAGAAAAAATGAATGTCGAACTGCGCACCATGAGAGAAACTTGCATGCGCAACAGCAGCTTAATTTCTCGGAGCTACAAATCAAAATTGACTGCTAAATAAGGGATTCTCATAATGTTGTACCATCAGTAATATTCTCATAATCGGAAAGTATCGATATTTTGCAAAATTAAATGTCTGTCTTTTGCTCGTCTTTAATGATGATTTTTCGAGTACATAGCCTACACCTCACTTTTACAGAATAAAATGGGTGTAAAAATGCTTCGAGACCACTGAGAAATGCGTAAAAATGGAATATTTAGCGTTGTTAACTGTCCACACTAACATTCCCAGTGGGAATTTTCCTTAACTCCATTTTTCTTAGGAAAATTTCCAACATCTATTAGGTGCCGCAGTGACAAAGACAATAAAATTAACCCCAGAAAACGCCGAGGTTAGCTTCATGTCATTATTAAGTTACGGCCACACAAAAAAAGGCGGGAGGGTTGAATTACAATGTGTTTTGTCTGAAGGTTCAAATTACAGCATTTATGAGTTAGGGTTGGATGGTCGGTAGTAAGGGTTTATTTCATTGCATAACAGATTTAAAAATACAATGTAGTACACAAATACTATTTAAATAAAAACACTTTAAATTCAGAAACATCGTTCAGTGATTTTGTTGAATGTGATGATGACCTGCAGACCAGTGGCATTGTTTCAATATGGGAATGGTGTGGTACATCAAATGAAACAGGTTCTAACTGCAGTGAGAATGAGGATGAGGAAGTGCCGACAGTGGCTACCTTTTCGGAGGCTGTGGTTGGACTTGAAAAATTGAAATCATACTTTTCATCCATTGAAAACAATCAATCTACTTTAGTGAAGGTTTCAAACTGGAAAATGAGCTACTTCTTAGTTACAGTAAAAAAAATAAGCAGAGTAAAATTTCAGATTTTTTTAAAAAGTAGCTGTTCAGAAATATAATTAGTCTCTCCTAAAAGTTTTAAAATTGATAATAAATTCCTGAGTTGTCAGAAGGCTAATGCATTGTATTTTTTGTTAAGGCATTTTCATTTTTGGTTCATTTTTCATTTATTTTCGTTTTGTCACTGAATCCAACCTTCTTTGGGAAGAGCATATAAAACTAATTAAAAAATTTTATTGTTGTATGTGACCCCTTTTATTGACTTTAAATTATATTTCCTTTTCGTACAAAAAGCTATTCTAATCATTACAGACCCTAAGCCCTCAAAAAAATGACAAGTCCTCATTTAGTGTTTTTCCGCATTTAGTGTTTGAAATTTTGTCCCCCCTGAAAAACCTTAAATCAGGATTCTACTGTATACCTTTAAATATAACAATTAAATATATAACCACTGTTGAAAAGGTTATTTTAGCCATTTGTCCATTCCCTACCCTGTTAACGACTCATTAATATTTAAAACAATTGCCTTAAAAATATTTTTCATTGAAGTAACGATGATTAGAGAACAATATATGAATATTTAAACAATAAAAACCTTGAAAAATGAAGTAAAATACATTACCGTGAGTGGGGATTGAACTCAGGACATTTCCTTTCGCAGACAAATGCCTTATCCACACCATATTGGAAATGGCATTCTACAGAGCTTACATAATGCGACATGCTTTTTTACGATTTTTAAATGCATTTTTCTGAAAAATTTACAGGAGGTGTGTCATCTCGCTTAGGCATATTGAATTAATAATCATGAACTACCGAATCTGAGAATTTGAGCTCGATTGGCCACCCGATGGTCGTTTACTCCCCTTGTCAGTGAACTTAATTTGAGGTGGTTTCTACCTACATATATTTATCTTTGCATAAAGCGCATGCATTTGTTCTTCATAAATAGTCTATTTTATCTGTGCCTTTGTGTTGGCTGCATAGATTGTAGGCAAGGTCCTAATTTTTTTCAACATCGTGGATTTTGGGACCATACTAAAACAAAGGGCTTCAGCCTCTCAATGCCATAGCATTAGCCGATCCAAATAAAACAGTAATGCGACCTTTTCTGTGCATTGGCCCCATGGCAAGGGTCCACCTTGAAGCATAGGGTCTTGTATGGCATTATATTTAAAAATAAAAGACCTGTCTCGTCCACATAAAAAATGTCTATTGTGCATAGCCATCAACATGATTATGCAAAGTTGTGCACTTCCTGTGAGAAACTGTTTCAGGACACTTTCAGATTCACCACACATGGTTTTATAGACAATATTATATCGACTTTTGAAGCGGTCTATCTAGCCATTTGATGCTTTGAATTCATCAATGCCTAGTCTTGCTGCTCTATGTAGTGCCTTTTCTCCAAAACTCCACTAATCGGTATACCTGCTGCTCTGGATGACTGAAACCATATCTTCAATATTTCTTCAAGTTCATCATACATGGAGTATTTAATGTATTTACGCCTTTTACCAATAGGGCTGCAGTCCTTAGCACTTTTCTCTATATGTACTTTTATGGGTTTTTACAATTGTGTTCAACGTTGAACTTGGTATATCAAGTTCTTTGGCCAGGGACGTGCGAGTGACTGTATTACAGGGTCAACTCTTTGCAAAATGTTGATTTTTTTCTTTCAATGATAACAATTATCTCGCACGCTTGTTTGCCATTTTAAAATATGTTTCCTCACGACTGCCGTAAGCAATTGCACATTAACTAAAACAAAAGGTGAAGTAATTAAAAATGCAAGGTGAATGGCAATTGTGCGTCAGATATGAGAAATAAGAAAAGGATAGCTGCGAAGTATGAGAACAAGAGTTGACATAAATTTTAACCTTTTTGCCTCAATGACGGCGGTAGTTGGCGAAATAACATCTAATTATATATCTTTATGGCATCCGCTACATGTTAAATGTACTGTTTAAAAAGCTTGTACCTTTGTACCATTCTACGTTCCATTCAACAACAATTCCGATCGCAAGAATTACTATATTATGCATAAATACTTTTCAGCCATGCTATCGATGTGGCTGCCATCAAACGAATGATTATGTTTTTTTAGAAAACCAAATAAATCAGCATTCATTCATACATGTTTAAGCATGTATTTTATCTGTATTTAACATTAATCACGTTCACAGGGTCACCAGTTGAAGTGCGCCAGCCGCTATCTATCTGGCCTTCAAATTACGTAAATGGGGGGATTTGAAAGTGTAAATAGCGGGATGAAAATACATTGGAATGATTCAAACATTTTTTGGACTGGAAAAAAAATGTAAATCACGGGAAAACGTAAATTCCGGGAACGTAAAAGCGAGGTTTCACTGTATGTGCTCTCTGTGATTCTGTTACTTGTTTGCCAAAAGGAACTTAAAAATTCCCAGAGACTTCTATTCATAGTAAAATATTACTTCAAGTGAAACATGTTTTATATATCATGTGCTTGTTTAGTCTATTTTTTACGAGTTTCATCCATGTGTGTATGTGAATGAATGTAATTGATGTTTTGTGGACCTGACAACTAGAAAATTACTTATTTGGTCTTTCTCTAATTTTATGCCCAAAATTTTTCACTGTAATTACCGACCAACCGCATTAGCATGAGTGCCACCTATTCCAATACCTCCTTAGTATGAGAGATTGCAGGGGCACCATCAATTAGCCTTACAACTGTCATGCAATATAAATGCTGCTTTTGCAAGGCCTTTGTATTGCTGGTGCCTGACATTGGAAGAGTTTACATCACTGGTAATAATATATGAAACATTGATAACTGCAGCTATCTCTTGCTTCTGGATTTTTATAGGCAGTGAATAACTAAAAGGAAAAGCTTTAGGTTAATGACCATGTACATAATTGTCGGATTTAGGTTCACGTAATGCAGCTCTTATTGTTCATTTGTGATCTTTTATTAACATGATGGTCTATAATATTCCGTGCTACCCATTTGAAATAGCCAGCTGTTGCCAGGTATTCTCTCCAGTGGCAAGCCAAGCAAATAAAGAACGAAATGCTCATTTTTACTCAGCTATATGTACATTAGATGGACATATGTGAGAAAAGCCACCTTATGCGATTTCATTTGGGTGCCTGGCACTCACCTATGTAATACTATATTGTCAATGGCCAGCTTTCACCATTCCTACAATGACAGCATCAGTTGTCGCATCCTCTTTTCGGAAGGGAAGGGCCTGGTTTCCTTTCAATATTAGTGTGACGAGACGAAAAATGGGAAATCATACGACAACGTACTAATAGTGGAATGTTAAAGAGGGAAGTCCGAAGGAGATTTAACTTTTCCCTCTAATCGTTGCTGACAGTTATAAATAATCAGTTCAGGTTCGTGAGAGAGATGATCTTTTCAAATAAAGCACCTGCCAAATGTTGAAAACAAAGTTATAATTTCAGCATCGTTGTATTTGTTATTATATTATTTTGATGTCCCTCACTGAATAAATATTACAGGCAATCCCGGAGTTACGTAAGCCTCAACTTACGTAAATCCGTACTTACGTAAGTGGCAACCTTACCCTGAAAAGGACGAGAATTACGAAAATTACGGAATTGGAAGGATGGTTGCCCACTTTCAAGGAGCGCATGTGCCGTTATGTTAGTAAGAGCTGGCCCTCCCGGTATTTCTCCGAATCGACCGTTATCTTGAGAGCACGGACTCAGTTACGGAGTTATTTTCAACTCCTTTTTTTTCGACTTACGCCGCTAGTGTCGCAACGCATCTATTACGTAACTCGGGGACTGCCTGTACTATTATTGTTTATTTGTTCATTTGTGAGGACTTAGTGACTCATTGTGTAATTTTTTTTCCTCGTAGGGAAATCAAACAGTTTGTCTCCTTCAAGGAGGGAAACATTAGATGACGAAGGGTCTAAGGAAGAAAGTAGACACTCGGCATCTCTGCTTTTGTCTGGGGTGTTGGGCACGTCACGGGTTAGGCATAAAGTGGACGATGAAGATGATGCCGAGCAAGGTAAGGCTTTTATAAAGCTATCTTCTATAGTAAAAGAGCTATGCCATCGCTTCGAAATCAAATAGAATCGAATCAGGTGTATTTTGAATTGATTTGCCTACAAAAAGGATTATTCAGTACCAAAATATTCAAGTGACTTGAATATGTAGGATTCAACTTCAAATCCCTGAATTAAATTTAAAAGATTTAATTATTTTTTATATGCAAAAGCTTACTTTTTTATTCTTACAAGAGGACATCGCGAGACTGATGTTCGGGATCCAAATGACGCAATTATTTTCTGAAACTATTGAGAGAATGTGGGAAAAGTATCATGGTTTTCTTCCACATAGGCCCGGGTTTGTGAGAAAAATACTATTCTATTCTAAAGAATCTTCCTCCGTATAAATCCTTTGCAGTGCACAACTCTCTCAACAGAGGTCTTAGCCCATTGGGTTGAGGCACTGAACCGATTATCCTCATGTGGTGACTGGGGTTCGATCCCAGGTTGCGGCAATTATTTTTCTTTCGAATATTTTACGGAATCACTGTCAATTGCCCAATCCCATACATTTATGGCAGTAGCTACAAATGTTTTTAAATTTTCAGCCTGTTTGCTAGATTTTCAATCAACTTCCTTGGGAGACTTTCGAAGCTATTTTTGGGACTCTAATTTGGCCGAAAAGAGGCTTCACATGCTGACAGACCTAATATGTTTAGATTTTGAAAATACACGGATACTTCCGTGAATAGGATGGGCTTCGATTGGTCGTGGGTCTTTCTCAAGGCCGTAAACAATGAATGGATTATTACTTTTTAATATACAACGATGTACTCACTTAAAATTTCCTAGGATCCACGTTCGAGTAATGACTCCTGTAACTCTATTTCTCGTTCAATAGTGAACATGGTTTGGGAAAAAAGAGATGTTAACTGTTTCCGGAGTTATGTAAAAAATATTTGCTATGACCTTTTTGTGGAGCAACGTATAATATTGAAGCAGAGCCTGTATTGTAGGGGAAAGGAAGATATTCCAACACAAAAAATATCACGTAATGATAACACTTTCTTTTCCCATCTCATGTTTATTTCAATTGAAGGAATTTAAATTTTCATTCTTGGCGTGGAATTGCATACTTTCAGATGAAGAAAATCATTACTCTCGCGCGGCTCCTGGAAAATTTTAAGTGAGTACATCATTGTATATTAAAAAGTAATAATCCGTTCATTGTTTACGGCCTTGAGAAAGACCCACGACCAATCGAAGCCCATCCTATTAACGGAAGTATCCTTGTATTTTCAAAATCTAAACATATTAGGTCTGTCAGCATGTGAAGACTTTTCGGCCAAACAAGAGTCCCGAAAATAGCTTTGAAAGTCTCACAAGAGGGTTAATTGAAAATCCAGCAAATAGGCTGAAAATTAAAAAAAAAAAAAATTGTAGCTACTGCCGTAAATGTATGGGCAATTGACTGTGATTCCATTAAATATTCGAAAGAAAAAAAATTGCTGTAACCTGAGATCGAACCCCAGTCACCATATGAGGATAACCGGCTCAGCGACTCAACCCACTGGGCTACGACCTATGTTGAGAGAGGCCTTTACTATAAAGGATTTATACGGAGGAAAATTATTTAATAGCTTTTTTCTCTCGAACCCAGGCCTATGTGGAAGAAAGCCGTGACACTTATCCCGCATTCTCTCTATAGTTTCAGAAAATAATTGTGTCATTTGCATTCCGAGCATCAGTCTCGCGATGTCTCCTTGTTAGACAAATCTGTTAAGTCCTATTTTTAAAAAGTTGCCCTTTTTGTTTCAATTGCTTGAAATATTTTTTGGGAGATTTTATTTTGTTTGAATGTTAAAGTCTTGTTTGGTGTAGTTTTTCCTGTATCCTTTCTCGTATTTCATCAGGTTTATTTGTCACCAACAGTCTTACCAATACAAATGCCACTATGAATTTTGCATCACAAATATGTCTAAAATTGAGTCAAATTGCTTTGGATTCCGTGATTACATTTTTATGAGTCTTTTTCCTTGTCCACTCAGATGCACTGACTGTAACAAACAATTGTCGCTATTCACATCCAGACTGAAGTGTGCTGACCAATGAATTCTGAATTGTCTAAGGGTTAATTGTTAATGGATTTTTGCATGTAGTATGAATGGTGTCAGCCTGTTAAACGTTTCTTAATTACTACTACTAATTTAAACAGTGTGGATGGACAGCATTAATGATATTATTTTATTTTTTTGTCTTGAAATATTCAATGTATCAAAGTGCTTAATCAATTACTATTATTATAATTCTAAAAGAACAGTTGTATGTACATTGAAACTAATTTTTCATCTAATGTTTGCCAAGTTGTTTGATGCTCACATATCAATGTTAATAACAGTGTCCTTGTCAATTTTCTCTAATTCTATTTCATAGTTAAACATTTGCTTGTAGACATTGTTTTCGTTGTAATATATGTTCCTTTTCATTCATAGCATTAAAATTCTTCAAAACTTGAGAGGTGTAGGGGTGGCTTCAGAAAAAATTACCAAAGATTGGGGGTGACATTGGACATAACGTAGGGAAAAAGTCATTTGTGTCAATGTGAGGGACACAGCTGTGAATTTTACTTTAATGCATCAGTGTTTGTAGGTAATATTTAGCCGCTTTGAAGGCGCTTACACCATCTTTTGTGGCCCATGTCATGTCAACTTTCCAACATTCCTAAAGCTATCTCATGTGCACCACCAGAGATGTATAGTGCGCTCCACATTTAGTTGACAATATGGGGCTTATGGATGACACGTTTACCAAGTTTCAGCTGAGTGGGCGGCATCCTGAAGACATAAGCAACCAGTTATAACTCCATGCCAAAATTATTTAGTTTTAAAGAAGTGTTTAATTTTGCACTTAATAAGACTCATGGGGATTCATTTTACGATGTAAAGGTTACATCAATACCGGAATAAAAAGTAAACATTTTGTTTTCAAAATCCCATATCTTTTAAATGTAAGTTACGTATGTATGCTGAGTAAGGAAATGGAATTTTTTTAATTCTAAACGCTTAATTTTAAGTTTCATTCACCTCGCGTGTCGATAATTTACAACATTATTAATGCCATGGGTTTCGAAAGTACAGATGTTTACTCAAATATGAAGGTTACGGATCGATTTTTTCGAGAGTACTGAGGAAATGTGGGGTATTGCCATGCCTGAATAAGGAAAAATCTTCCGAAAATGCCACGAGAGATTTGTGGGTGTGAAAAACTTGTGTCAAAGGTCGCCAGTGGTGTCAACTCTCCCATTTTTGCTTGAGGCACTGAATGGTGGGAAGGGGTCACGGTAGGGGACTTAATGGGGCAGCGCTTCTTGGGCCCTTGAGTAAGGGAAATAAAAAATAGTTATCTCTTTTTGCAGCTTGTTCACTATATTTTGTAGAGTTATTTCTAACTTCTCATTTCAGTAAATCTTTTTTCCTTTTTTCTTATTATACTAAATTTTAATGTAATGATAAAATATACCACACCCCGTAAACTTCCCGTTCCTTTGCCATGGCCGCTATGTACGAATCACCCTTCATGGTTTATCCAGACTGGATCACTGGATGCCACCTCCTTTCAAGGTTCCCCTTCTGCTTGCGCCCCCCATAAGCATCTTGAGCCCCGCTCTTCTTGCCTTAGGATAAACCCTCCCATCTTTCAGAGCCCAAGGTGGGATTCGGGGGAATGGATTCAATCGTATCTGTCATTACGTAGTGGAACAGCATTTCAGTAATTAAATTAAACTTAAGTGGTTGTACTGTCACTAATATTTAATGTACATTAATACAAAATGCGTGTTTCAATTCTTAGGGCGTCATCTTCAGGTATGTCATCATACCTGATGATGTCGCCCTAAGCATTGAAACTCATGTCGTGTATTATTGTACATTAAATATTAGTGGACAGTACAACTACTGCAGTTTAATTTAATTATGGGGGAATGGATGCTGTGGATGACCTGGGGCAGCAACATACATCCCCTTTGGCTACCCCAGACCCAACCTCCCTCCCATACTTTTGAGGGTGCCATAATTCTGGGAATCAGGATAAGACGCAAATCGATCCAAACAAACGAAGAATTGCCAAAATATCCCACTACCCACCTCCGAAATTCCTTTCTTGAAAATCATTCCAGCATGAAACATTTTCAGGTTTGCTCAATTGCCTATAACCAATTGTAATTTGCTTTTGATTCCGTGATTTACCAACAAACCTATTTATTATTTTGATTCAGTGATTAACCTACAAAGGTATTTATTAGGTATTTTTATTTCTTTATCATGCCAAGCCATGTTTATCGTCTCTCCAACATTGATACATGTCTCGCCTGTGTACACAATCACCCTTCGCTCACGGCGATATTTTTTCAAGTCTTAAATAATTATGATGCCAACGAATAATATCGTCTCTTTCAATAAGTATGCTTCCGTATGCTTCCCTGTGTTCGTATACGAAGCCTATGTCAACCAGAAGACAGTATAACGTGGTCCTCTTGAAACTTTAAAGATCCTTATCTATATTTACGGAGATTAGAATGGTTTTTTAAGAGTCTGAGGAATATTTTTCATGAATGATTCATGAACTTTCCTTCCAACTCCCAATCTTACGAAATCATCATACATCACTGATCTCGTATTCTTATTCGATGGTTTAATTTTTTTCGTTTTCGAAAGAGTAACCAATGCTCCGCGGGATGCTTCCTTTCTTACCCTGTAGATAGTAGACTGTGAGCACCCAGTGTCTTTCGAAGTTTCTTTGCAGGCTTCTGGGACATTGAGCGATTGGTTGAAATATTTGAACATATTAAACACAATCTCTCGTTCACGGCTTTTCAACTTCTCCCCTTTCCTCCTCCTCTTAGTTTCGGATATGGCGATGGCACACTGTTGGAAACAAATTGATCAGAAGATACTCCACAGCACAGTTGAAATATTCTGCACACCACTTGTTCGCGCACAGAAATCTGATGAGAAAATAATCACCATCACCCTTTCTTTCCTCGGTCCCTTACACCGAAGGGTCGCTTCTCATGCAGATGTTTTATGGCACATTCTTAACAGAACTACTAGAAATACCCAATATACACTCAGTCAAAGGCCATACACTGGATAAGAATATCCCTTATACGAATTCATTTGCATTTTATGCCGAAAGGCACGTAAGACGTTTACCTCTTCTTTCTTTGATGTCAAAAATTTTGCTGATTGCTTCAGTTTTTATGTATTTTCATCAGTCAAGTTCTTGAAACTAGTATATTTCGAATTAAATATGTATATTTCATCTGACTTTACTAAATGTCATACAAAAAAGGTATCTTTGTTGGCAAAGAGCTCGTTCTCCAACAGAGAATCTCCCTTCCATGCGATAGGTTAGCTGGCAGGACAGAGCAAGCGGTGGCATTATGGCACGTCAAAAATATTTGGCAACATCAAAAATTCATAACTCCCTTTGTAATCGAGATAGAGTTACGATTCTTTCACCAAAAATAAATTTCAAGTTTTATCTAAATTTCATACGGAGCATATCTGAATCTATATTGTGAGATACGAAAGTTAGCTGGTGACCGCTTTTTACATTGCAAAATTCAAAATATTTTGCCCAAAAGATATTTAAATGAATACAACAATGTTAAAACTCAATAAAAAACAAATTAAAGTTAAATATTATGGAGGGAAACGTGTAAAAAACTTTTTGTACAAGTTTTAACTTAATACTGTGAACCGTTTGTCTGCAACTGGGCGAGGAAGATGAAATCAGAAGCGCTCCGGTACTAATGGAAGTTCAAGGAAATATTTTTATATCATTTATTTTAAACTAAATCGATTTATTTTTGCCACCACTAAATGTAACATCTTTTTCTGCTTCAGAAGATGTCTTTTTATATTGCATAGCATCACATACATTTTCCTGCTGTCATTGGCAACGTCGCACCTCCGGCCTTATGGAGATTTACATGGGAATCGAATCTCCATAAAGAGCCCATAATGTCAACTGAATGTGGAATGCTCTATAGTAATACTAATCAATGGCTAAGTAGACTCCCTTTTACATTTTTGCTTTTATTAGCATTTCTTCAGGGTTTTTTTGTGAGTATGGGCTGACATTTGAAATGTTACTAGAAATTCCATCAATTATTCTTGATCTGGTATCCACATACAGTAAAACCCCTAACTTACACTTTTCCAGGGACCCTAGAAAAAAGTGTAAATTGCGGGAAAATGCAAACTGTGGGAAAAGTAGAATTTTCACTTCTACATCTATATTCTTTTACTGGAGTAAGGGTAAAAATTAGAAAACTGATAAACTGAAAAAGAGCAATGTCATAATTTATTCCTTGATCTAGCACTTCTCATTTATTTATATAAAATACATTAAACATCTTAGACGAATAGAAAATTGAAAATTAAAAAAGGATGAATTTGGCAGGGCGATATACATTATATTTGTTATTATGCAACCATTGAAACTATCTAATGAATAAAACATGATTTTTTTTAAATTTGATATTTTCAACTGTTTGGACTTCCTCGGCCTATTAATAATATGTATTATGCACTTAATTTTCAATTTTCTACAGTTCCTCAAGCATTTGCACACAGCAATCTACTAATTTACAATTTCTTAAGAACAGCACACATTGTGTCTTGCTCTATTATAGTTATAACTCGGAATTCGAGGCATTGCAAATGATCTCAGTTTTCCACCATGAGTTGTTTCATTTTTCATCATATCTGGATAAGAATCCATTTTCATTCTTCATAGTTTCTACTTAGGTAAAAAATTAATACTCCCCCGCAGGTTTAATTACAGTCGAGCACTCATAATCCGGTAATAGGAGTACCCATAGGAGCACGCTATTGTCCGGCAGTGTTGAGAAAACAACCTCCTGCATATTCCGAAAATCAAAAAATCTTAATGTTTTAAGAGATTTTCTTTCTGCACTTAATTAAAATATTTCCTTTAATTGCTGGAATATAATGTTACTTATAAGCATTTCGCGGTAATTTCATTTTTTTAAATTATTCTACACGCAATCTAAACGAATTGTACGTTTGAGTCACGCACATTGCAGTTTGAAGTCCTCACTGTTGGCTGAGAAATCGCTACTATGTATTAGTTTTGTGACTTGCCGCGGCTACGCTACTTCATGGTGCGCGCATTTAGCCAAGTTTAAATATAATGCTTTATTGCTTATTCTCTGGCTGTAAAGTTCAAGAAACTTCATTAAAATTCTTTGCTATGTACGCACAGATATTATGACCATCTGATATTATGAGTGGGCGGAGCGATGCCAACGGCATGAAGCGACGGCACAAAACTATCAGTTGCAAAAAAGTAGAAGTTTGAATGATTTCAGGCTTTCCCGGCGAAGATTTATATCAGGGATCTTTCGGGCTTTGCACCGGGTAGTTAGGTCCATGGCGGCCATGGACCTAACTACCCGGTGCAAACCCCGAAAGATCCCTGATATAAGTAGAAGTTTATCCTCACCGGAGGGCAAGGGCATGTTGAAACACCGGTTCCCGTCAGAACACCGAAGTTAAGCAACGTTGGGCCCGGACAGTGGTTGGATGGGTGACCCTCCTCCATACCTGCACCAGGCGTGGATGGAGAGGCGATACTCCCTCTAGACCACCGGGAGGCCGGTGGGAGATATACCCAGACCGGGAGAGTTAGAGGGAGGACGCCCTCCATATCTGGTACTGGGGTGAGGCAGGGAGAGGCCAGCCCTCCATACCTCTACCGTGGTGCTCTTGTCCCCTGTCTGCAAGTGGCAGACAGGCATGGGGTTGGCACAATGGACCAAGAAAGGTCTAAGTGCCCAGGCTCCTGACGAAGGCCCCCCCAATAACAATCTAACAATCCTCACCAGCCTCCTGAAACCACAATGTGGATGAAGCAGACTAAACTGCTCCATTGAAATTAACCTTGATTTCTTAACTCCCGACACGACAATAGCATCAAAAACGATGACACAACTGATAGTCAATGGCATTAATCAATCAGCTGCAGTAAGGAGTGTTGCGTCATGAAAATGTATCGTAGTTTTTATTTTTATTTCGATATACTCAAATTTTCCTCATTATATTAACAAATATATTTTTTCTAAAAATTATTATTTGTGAATTAAAGCTTTTGGGGTGTCCAAACCGGCGAAAGGTTCCATGTTTTCTGGTGTTTCGATGTCCAACACGGCCCTCCTCTTCAGGGTCATTAACAGATTCACCGGATAAGTACTATATTTCAGCTTTTTACAAAGTTAAAACCAGATATTTATTATAATTTTTATGCATAGAAACATTAAAATAACAATATAGAATTTTCGCTAACTGGATATAAAATTCTTGCATAAAAAAGACTACGCTTCATTTCATACCTTGAATCATGGCTTGAATCATATCTGGCAGATTACGAGTTGATGTAGTTCAAATTTCTGTTACTAGTGGCGCTGTAAACTATTCCCGCCACATTCAAATTCTTCCTTAAAACAGGTCCTCTTGCTGCTCTCTTTCGTATTTTTTCCGCATATATGTACAAGACGAAAAGTGCAGAAAGTCCAAAAGTGTTTTACAAAGGATGATATGCATGAGTAATGGACTTAAGAAGTGAATTTTATTTTTTGAAAGAGCGCGTTGTGGTGCAATTTGCGGGAAAACTGAAAAATGTTTAGTCTAAATTCGGGGTTCTGCATATGTTGGAAACATAGGAAATTAAATTGGACTTTGCAAAAGTGGTGTAATTTGGGGGAAAACGTAATTTACGATAACGCAAATACGAGGTTTCTCTGTATATTGTACCAAATTGTCTTCATTTTTTAATTTACAGATTTAGACTAGATTTTTTATTTTGCACCAAAATCAGTGCTCTAACACCTCAGAGCCAGTAAATGTGCAACATGGAATTTTCCCCCATACCCAGAATGGCCACCAGTAGCTACAGGCCCTCCACCACTCCTTGCGTCCTTGCTTTCCATTTAAAATACCCAATCTAATGCGACCACTTTTATTTCATTTTTGCCATCAGTCACAAAGCAGAATGTCAGAATGGAACACCCTGTAAATGGAACATCACTGTTACTATCCTGCTACCCTATTGTCAGTCTGATTTAAAAATGTCAAAAGAATATTCTTACCTTTTGGCTGTTCCACAGGTGATTTAGACGAGGATGAGGAAGTTGCATACGCTCTGTCGGGAGCCTGTCCAGATGAGGATGATGAAGAAGAAGATGATGATGAGGAGGAAGGGGATGAGGATGGGGGAGACATTGAGGAGGCGACGTTGGCTGCTGCAGCCGAGAGCCTTGCAGCGGTGGACGACGAGGTGGAGGAGGTGGATGGGGCAGAGGAAGTTAGTGGAGTGGATGGTGTAGTAGAAGAGGAAGCGATAGCATCTGTCCTTGGTGTGGGGAGCAGGAACCATAGGGTCGAGGTGGTGGAGGAAGAGGTGGATGGCCTGCCACTGCTGGATCCATCAGAAGAGCTTGGGAACCAGGCATCAAGGCTGCTCGAAGAGCATGATCTCACCAACGTCCTTAACCAGATACCACCAGAGGCATTCAATGACCTGTTCATTGGTGAGTAATCCCCTGTTGCTATGGATCTTTGTTTCTCATCATCAGCAGTTGTAAATATATATGAAGGTGTGATTATTACAGCTCTCCTATCCATTCACTTTTCAGATAACTGCTTTATTCTTAATTACTGTATATATCTGTGTATAGCCCCCTCTGAATATGTGTATGTATACACCCCCTACCCTCCTCTCAAATTTACATCTCCATTTTTGAAAAAACTTAATTTTGGTCATGAGCTATCCTTTTCATACACTGCGCTCGACAAAAATGTTGAAAATTGTATTTCACTGCCAGTAAACCTGAATAAATGAATATATTAACTAATTACTGAAATGTCCAACAATTAGTACATTCCAGTTAGTACCGTAAGTTGGGGCGAGTTCGGACACTTTTTTATATATAATCATTATTTACGCATCGGCATATTTACTGATATGCGTGAAAACCACAATTTATAATCTATAAACCTTTGGAAACATTGTGAATGAAAGAAAGTGATGTTGCTTAATTTTTAACTCCGGAAAATATTCATCTGAAGCCATGTGAACACGCCTCACGGAGTGGGGTGAGTTTGGACACGGGCTATTCATTTACGTTTTCGTTCAGAGTTATCACTTTTGTGACAATACGGGAACATATATTTATTAAAAATGTTCTTATATTAAAAGATAATAATAATAATAATAATAATCATTTATTTGCCCGAAGATCATGTTACATTAGATATGTAGGAGATATAAGGCACGTCACAGAATCATAAATAGACACAGTAAATTACACAAACACTCATTGTTATACAATATTCATTCAGATATTTAAAACTTTGAGCTCAAAAATTCTTTTACAGAATAAAATATTTTGGAGCGAAAAAACTTTAATACATTTTTTCTGAATACTTTAACCTTAGTTTCAGATTTAAGCTCATATGGTAGATGGTTATAAATCATTATGCCCATGGACATTGGTCCATGCATGGCAGTGGTTGTCCTTACAAAATTTTGATGAAGGTCCATGTGCCTTCTGGTATTGTGACCATGAATACTGTTATTAGTTACATAGTTTGATAAGTTGATCTTGACAGACACACAAACAGCATACATATAAACGCAGGGAATCGGTAGTAAACCGAGCTTCTTAAACAATGGAAGACAGTGTGCATCAGCCGTAGCATTACATATTAGCCTTATCACACGTTTCTGTATTTTAAAGATAATGCTAGCATGGGGGGAGGAACCCCAGAACAGAATGCTAAAAACCACATGTGAATAAAATTCACCATAATATATGGCTAACAGCACTTCAACACTTACTGATCGTCTTATGCTTCTAATGAGAAAGCATGTAGAGCTTAGCTTACTACGGAGTTTGCAGATGTGTTCGTCCCATGAAATGGTGTGGGTCAGCGATATTCCGAGGAATTGTGTGCTGGAGATTTGCGGGATACAGGTTCCATCTACGCTCACAGAAATAGGGGCAGGGGCTTTATTTTTGGTGGCAAAGTACATGAGACCAGACTTGTTGGTGTTCAGTTTTAGAAGATTGTGGAGGCACCAATCAGACAGTATGTTTGTGACGCTTTGAGCCCTGTGGGATAAAGCATTAACTGAAGGGGCAGACACAATTATGTTGGTGTCATCTGCATATAATACAGGCTCAACACCAGGCACAGCTTTCACGATTCCAGGTAAGTCATTTATATAAATTAAAAACAAAATAGGGCCTAAAATGGAGCCCTGGGGTACACCAATGGTGACTGCTTTTCCAGGAGAGACAAATTGTGAACCTTTTTTGGACAGTATAACATGTTGGCGACGTTCGCTCAAGTAGGATTTAATCCACAAGTAAGGGATGCCTCTTATCCCATATCTTCTTAGTTTAATTAATAGTATCTGGTGGTTAACAAGGTCGAATGCCTTTGAGAAATCAAAAAATAAGCCTAATGTTTCAGTTCTTTTGTCT
Source organism: Pyrrhosoma nymphula (assembly GCA_963573305.1). Classification (NCBI taxonomy): domain Eukaryota; kingdom Metazoa; phylum Arthropoda; class Insecta; order Odonata; family Coenagrionidae; genus Pyrrhosoma; species Pyrrhosoma nymphula. The sequence goes on from OY754335.1 coordinate 53,378,797, forward strand.
AGGTTTGATAGAATTTGGTTCACCATGTAATAAGTGGCCGTGGATGTGGATCTTGATTTTCTGAACCCATTTTGGGAGGTATGCAGTAGGTTGTTAGCTTCAAGATATGAGGTCAACCGGGTATAGAAAACTTTTTCAAATAACTTCCCGATTTGGTTCAGTAGAGAGATAGGCCGGTAGGAATTCATGTCATGCTTGGAACCTTTGCCTTTGTAGATAGGGATGACTTTGGCAGTTTTAAGCGCAGCAGGGAAAACCCCAAGTCTTAGCGACTCGTTAATAAGAAATAACAAATGATCTTTAATAGTAAGGATTGAATTCTTTATAACTGTTACGGGAATACCATCTAGACCTGAAGTGTTTTTGTTAGGTAGATTATTGATAATTGTAGTCAGTTCCATTTCAGTACACGGAGTGAGATATAAAGAATTGCAGGAACTGGGGATATGCGAGTACAAGTCAGGATTCACAGGATTAGTGGTTGTCTGATGAAATAAATAGAAGTTGTTTAGAGTTGATGAAATTTCAGAATAGTCTGTAATAATATTGCCACAAGAGTCCAAGAGCTGAAGGTCGCAATGTTGAATACTTGGGCTCCTAGATTCTTTAACTATCTTCCAAATTTCTTTGGATTTATTGCAAGCGTTAGTGATTCTACGGTTGTTAAAGGATTTTTTTGAGGATTGTAGTATATTCCGGTAGTTTTTCTTTAGCGCGGCATATTCTGCCCGGTTAACCAAATCTCTTTTGTGTTTGTAGTATGCAGCAGCTGCCTTCATGTTTCTTGAGAGGCATCGAATTTCGTCAGTGACCCAATGATTTCTTTCTGTAGTCACAGAGAGCGAGCTTTTGGTTTTTTTGGGAACCAGGGGAAAGCAGATGTCAAAACAGTGCTGGAAGACAGAGTAGAAGTAGTTGAAGCTATTATCAAAAGATTCCTGGTTGTACATTTCTGACCAGTTCTGTGTATGCAGCATATCGCGAAAATAGTGTGTATTCTGATCGGAGAAATGTCTTTTGAAATGTTTTGTGCACTGATGTGGAGAGTGAACCGTGATTGAGCATAACAAGGGGAAATGATCTGATATATGAGATTTGAGTACCTCCACTTTAACATTCTCCAGGACAATGTTCGTCAAAATGTTGTCTAAAACAGTTGAGGAATTGCCGTAAACTCTCGTCGGTTCGATGTTAGTAGCACTGATGTTGAACGATGATAGCAAATCCATAAAATCTAGTTTGTTTTTAGAGTTCACCAGTAAATTACAGTTGAAATCGCCAGTAATAAGTAAGTTGGGATTAGTAACTGACCTATTAATTATTTCCAGTAGTTTAGCGAGTTTGGCGAGAAAGATATCAAAATCACTCGAGGGAGACCGATACACAGACACAACTACATACACGATACTGCCAAGGGTGAGACCAACAACACTGCATTCATATATCTTATTATGAATAGATAATCTTTATTAATATCGTAAATATGTTAAAAGACAGCAAGATGCTTTTAGTTCCCTTATTTTATCGGCAAACTATTGAAATGGAAAAGAAAATCTGAAAATAATGCGAGCATTGCATTGATAGATGTGACTTAGCCATTCAGAGATTTTACGTCATAATTCCAGAGATTAAATGGTGAAGTTGAATGTGCTTTCTTCTTAAATGCTTATAAAGTTTAGAGAGGGGTTAATATTTCTTTTATTTTAACCACTAAATTAGACCGAAAAGCATAAAATTCTGCAGTTAGAAAAAATTGTTGACGAAAACGGAAACGCATTGAAATGAAATATAACGATAAATATCAACTTGACATAACATTTTATTAATTAGGTTTATAAAAGGGTACGATGGAATGGTCTCCTCAATTATCATTCATACAAAATAGTGCAATCTATTATAATGGATGCAACTAAAACCTTACACCTCCGATGAAGCGGAAACAACACGTCAAAATAAAATATTACAAAAGCAAACAGTGACACTTGTACTACTAAATAAATTAATCAACATTAATGTTAGTTAACCCACTAAAAATGAAGTGGCCCCTTCGTTTAGTCCCTTGGCAGAGCTAGCTGACGAACAATTTGCGTTCTGGGCACTATGATCATGCACTCAATCAGCAACATCGGGAAACCTGAAATAAATCTCCTGGACTGTAGTTTTTTTCCGCACACACACGGAATCTGTATCTAGTACAGACTTCTATAACCTTTCTCACAAAAGCCTGTCCTGTGTGTTGGTCTCAAACTTTAATAAAAGGAATACATTTAAAATAAAACAATATTGGTAAATTTCCACACGGTATAGAAATAAAAACACAGTTAAAATACACCACCGACCAAGGTTTCGGGACGTAATGCAATTATCAAGGTACAACTTTCTCAGAAACTCTATATACCCTGAGATAAGAGGCGAGGGGGTGGGGTATTAAGTCACAGAGAGGGAACACTGGAGGAAAAAGGAAGGGGGAACACAGAAAAGCCGTTGGTGGTGAAGGTCAGGAGGCATGGTCATAAGATTTTCGGACGGGAGGGAGAACAAGGTTTAACAGAGGCGATCGATCAACAAAAACAACATCATTACAGAAGAACCTCTTTTTTACAAACCTCTAATTTACGAAATGACACCAATTTACGAACCATTCCGCCAGTCCCGATCTTTGTATATAGGAAAACCATGTAAAATGACCTCCGTTTTACGAAACCTCCATTTTAATGATTTACGAAGTGAGAAGCCGGTCCCTAGGAGTGACTGACCCCTGTTTTACGAAGTATTTGAAATGGTTTTGTCGCAGTGTTTTGAGGTCAATGCATCACTCAATGTGTAAATATTCGGCATTATGCGAACGTAAGAATGAGCATTTAAAATTCAAGAAATTGTAGTAAAGGTATCGAAAAACCGTGCGCGAACGACTGAAACAACGGGTTACGCTCAGAGGGCGATAAGTCGGGAAAGCCATCTCAAGTAAACAAAATTTGTCCCGATTTGAAGGTAGATATTTATTTCACTTATACTTGTGGTCAACTTGAATAATATATGATCCTGGATAAAAAAGGATTCTTTTCTAAATCGATTTTTACGTCAGATAAAAAGAAGAAAGAAATTACTAAGTTTCCTCTTCATTCGCTGTAATTTTAATGGCCTATAAGCGTAGGCTATAATAAAATTTCCGCCAGGGTATATTACTCTCTCAGGAAACATGTGAATTGGCCAGCTTATCAAGTCTTTCTTGAAGATGTTCACCTGATTACATTGTAATCACAGTCTACACGGAGTAACCGTTACAATGTCTTCGCTCTCAATAGCTGGTTTGAGTTTCTTCTTTCCCTTGTTATCAGTTCCTATGTCATCTGAGAGTGGCTCACACCTATAACTTTATTTCCAGAATTCTTTGAAGCCAGAAAATTACATTGTAAGCTGTGAGCGAGTGAAAATATTTTGGTTTCCAAGCGAGCAGAAGTCACACGCATTGTCAGAATCACTCTCAATGCGAGGTGGGCTGTGTTTGTGATATCCCGTGTGCCTATAAGTAAAACAATGGATAAAATATCGCTGAGCAAAAAAAACGAGGAAGTCCGTGAGTTTGGTTACCAAAAGGTCATCAAGGAAGTACGTGATCGCGCGCAGACAAAAACAGAAATTGCTCGGAAATATGGCATTTCTTCATCGACATAACAACAATCATGAATTCAAGAGAAAACATTTTGAGTCACACAACAGCATCGTCGAAAACCAAGTACATTTCATCGTCGAATTTTGAACAGCTTGATTTGCAGATGTATTATTATTATTTTTTTTAAGTGTTGACGATCGTGAGTGCAACTTGCCTATAACCAATTCTGAAGGAGAATGCTCAGATTTTGGCCCTTAAACTGAAGTGAGACAACTTTAAATGCTCAAATGGGTGGCTAGAAAAATTCAAGAGAAGACATTGAATCACTTCACTTAACATCTGCGGAGAAGAAGGGCATGTGAACATAGATGATGTTGAGCAGTGGCATGAAATGCACGATGAAATTGTGTCAAAATATTCCCCTTGGGACAAGTATTATTTAAGAATACTAATTTTGTAATAATACGTTGCTTATGTTCAAATTTTGATGCACTTTGAATATTTAATTTTTCATTAAGGTTTTACATCTTTAGGTAAGAACTTGCGATCGCGACTTACAGCTATCAGTACCCGCGAGTAACTAGTTCTCGCAAATCACCGGTAGATGTCAGCACTATAGAACGCATATGTGAGAATTTCAAATTAACTCGAGTAAAGTTCTAAAATTGACTTTCATCAGTTACGAAATATTATTGAAGGTTCAAATTTTGATGCACTTTGAATATTTAATTTTTCAGTAAAGTTTTACGTCGTTAGGTAAGAATTTGCGATCGCGACTTACAGCTATCAGTACCCGCGAGTAAATAGTACTAGCAAATCACCGCTAGATGTCAGCGCTGTAGAACGCATATGTGGGAATTTCAAATTAACTAGAGTAAAGTTATAAAATTGACTTTCATCAGCTACGAAATGTTATTGAAGGTATTTCAAACGGTACATTTTTTTCAAAAAAGGCATTTCCTAGTCTTTAAACTGAAATATACTGGGTCAATTGGAACTTCGTTTTGAAATTTCCTAGTTAGAATGCATCCGTGGCATTACCATGTTAAAATGGCCTCTTTCAACACAAATTCGACTAGCAATAAACATATCCCCTGCGCTAATTAATGCATATGCCTAAAATACTCCGTGGGATGAATTAATTCACTTATTCCCCTTATTATGATATCTACCAACTTTAAGCTACAAGAAATTAATTCAGTTGCAGCAGCCAAGTTCACACCATTATAAATTTGTAGAAAAATATTTACCAGTTTTTAAAGTTTCTGTTAATTTTTTTTAAGGAGAGCATAAAAAATATGCCACTATGTACAAGAAGTGTAGGTTTCTAATTTCCTTTTGTTTTATTGAACATTTAACTGGATGTGTAATTCATTTTATTGAAACATTACCTTCCTTTTAATCCCATTTATCTTTATGAAGTGCGCTACTGAAACTGGATTGGGATTGTTGAGGTTTCGATTACTTGAAAGATAACCTCCAATTTACAAACCCTCTGATTTACAAAGCTCATATTTTTGGGTCCCTTCAACTTTGTAAAATAGAGGTTCTACTGTACTTAACTTAGCCAGGCTATGAGTGATGAGCCAGGCTATGATGAGAGATGAATGAGTTATTGAAAGTAGATTGTGAAAAAGTCAGGGGAAATGAAGATTTTTGTCAGGGAAAAGTCAGGGAATTTGAATTCGGGAATCTTATAACAACCCTGGGTATGTGGACAAACTTGGAACTAGAGCCTCTAAATACATTTGAAAATATCAGTGGCATAGTGGTTATGACTAGAGATGGGCAAAACGGGCCAGTAACATGATTTTGCACAAATAGGTCAGATCAGTAAAACAAACTTGCTCAAAGATTGGGTCAATTGTTTGTCTATCCTCCTCTTTTCCCAGTCTTTGGTTGTTTTCTGGTGGAAGCCTTTTAGTTTCAACCAACAATTATTTAAAACCTTTGTTGAATTTATCTTTTTGTGATGTTCTCTGTCTTGCTCTCTCTTGAATCTGCTGTAATCTAACTTATTGTTTAATTTCTTTTTTCAATCAGAAGGTAAGAATGGGGAGTATGAACCTACACGAGAAGAGACTGAGGAACTTGAGCGTGCTCTGGCAGCTGTGGACAAGGATGTAAAATCACTAGAAAAACTGTCAAGGCAAGGTGGTGCAGGGGCCAACAATGGATCTGGTGTTGTGGTGGTGGGTGGTGGCCCCATTGTTGGTGCCACAGAAGTTGTTGGTGCTGGTGGGGGGTCTGCCACAGCTGGACTAGATCTCGATTCCATCCTAGATGAACATACTCTCCATCAGATAGCCACCAGTGGAGGACATGCCACAAGTAAGAAATCATTTTAATGGTGATTTAATATTAAGAAAATCTTATCTCAAATAAAGATTCATTCACCAGCCCATTGTCCTCTTGGGCTTGGTACTTACAGTATTTCTCCAAATATGGTCATCCCCCACACCAATCATAGTCCCTTCTTGCCAACTTATGAAATCTCAAGTTTTTAAAAAAAATTGAGATAACACATAACATGAATAGGAATATGGTAATTGAAGCTCTTGGATCCATTATTTTTACAAATATTTATTTCAACTAGTTTTGCTACACAGTTGCATCATAAGGAATAAGTCATTTTAGGAATTCCTTATTCAACAAAGGAATTCTATGTCAGTCTCTCCTTGATTATTTAATCACAGATATAGCACCCTCAAAGCTGAATTGTGAAACTATAAATACTGGCCTGTCTGACCATTTCGACCTTCATGTGCACATTGACTTGGGTATGTGTATCTTTAAACCTCTCAACTCTTATGTCATTAAAAGGAACTTTTACTAGGACTTTATAGTGGAATTTGCTACCTCACTGGAGCAGGAATCTTGGGAGGATGTCATCACTGCTGTAAATTGTGATGCCAAATTTAGAGCTTTTATTAATGTTTTTATCATGTACTTCAATGCTTATTTTCCCATCAAAAAGGTGAAGGATAGTAAGGCAAAAAATAATTTCAAGATTATTTCACCAGAACTCATTGCCCTGTCAAAATATATCCGTGAACTACATTATCAAATTAAATTTTATGACCCCAATCTCCTGCAAACATATAGATTGTTTAGACTGTAGGGAGGGCCTTTGACAGGAGCCCGGGCACTTAAGGCTTTGACACAATCAACTTAAACTTGTAACAGGAACCGTTAACATGATTACGTGAGACGGGAACTTTCACCCTACAGACACAATCGATGTTACAGCGCACCTCCCGGGACTGTCATAAGCGCAGCAGCGAATTCATGCAAGAGTCTATGTAAACATAGATGAAGATTGCATTTTGATTAAAAAACTTAAGTTGATTAGTTAACATTATACAGCAATAATTGTGTTGGAGATATAATTATATTTTAAACCAAAATCTACAACAGAATTTCAGAACATAATCATAGCATTTTGGCTGCTCAGGCTAAAGTATAGTTAAAGCATTTAAACATGTGGCTAAATCAAGTGATACAGGCGGTCCTCGACTTTCGTACACTCGACTTTCGTACAATTTGCACTTTCGTACGCTCCAAATTGATACCTTTTACTTGACTTTCGGACACCAAATTCGGACTTTCGGACATTGTTCAAACAATATTTCTGAATTTCCCGCGATGGTGCATGGCGCATCCCGGAATTCAACTGTTTCATCTGACGTTCTTGCTCGCAAGTATACGCGACTCTGGGCAGTTCTAACTTAGAGCAAGGTATAACTTGTTTATTTACTGAATTAGATTGATGTCGTACGATAAGAGTGAGTGAAAAACGTGAATATGTTGTGACTGAGACCAACGAAAATACACGTAGGTCGCATAAACTTAATGCTGTTGAGCAAAAGTTGGGAATTATTAGATGTGCTGAACTGGGAGGATCTTTTGCTGCAATCGGACGATCATTGAACTTAAGCCTTTCAACTGTGTGTTCAACAGTAAAGGGGAAAGGTAAAATTATAAACCATGTATGAAATGCTGGGAAGTGCATGCGAAATTCACAAAGTTTTTTATGGCCTGTAGTTACGAAACGTCATTCTATTTTCGCTTGTCTTTTGTCCAGTTTAGGAATGCGAAATTTTGTTGCTTCTGTAATTGTAACAAATTAAATGACATTGAGTTTAAGGTTCCAAAAATTAAATGTTGTGATGCTTCTTGTTTTGTGTCTTTCTAGTTTTGTGGACGTTATCAGTGAAATGCTTATTTCTGCTTGGGAAAAATTAGAAATGTGTATGTATATTGTAACGGTCCACGGCCCGCCCGGATTACTTTGGGCCGAAAGACACGTGCACAAATAAATTTTTTAAAAAACGTCCTCGCGAATCCCTCCCGCACGAGATCCGCGGGGCTAACCTGCGTCACCTACTACAACACGAAAAGTGTTTTTAAAAGTCTCTTTAAATGAGGATAAGCGGGTGGGGGGTCCCCGACCGTGCGTAATTCGACATGTTCCCTGGCTTTACCGCCGGGGCAAGGTGGAAATGGGTTGCTGGTATTGGGTTTGTGGGATATTTGGCTTGCTGGGTAAGATTAAAAAATAGAACCTTTTCAATTAACAAAACAAACGTATATTCAAAAAAATAATATGCCCTCCTAATAATTAATGAAATCATGAGGTGATAAATGAGGGATGAGACATTAGAAATGAACCCTTCATGAAATGAATAAAATGAATGATGAACAAACACAGGTAATAGCCACACAAACAAACAAAAAACAAAAAAAAGGCTTTTTCTCGCTCACAGGCGATTTACTTGAATCGTCCGATTCCAATTGAACTGGGGGTGAGGGAGGCAATAGCTAGTCCTTCCCTTTTCTCTTGCACTTATGGTCTGTTTTATTATTTGGGCGTCGATCACTCGCCATTAAGAAACACAGTCGCAATATGGGAGCCCATCGTCAACTGGATGGCTAGGAGGCTGAAATGGGGGGGGTTTGTCGGGTCAGCAACCTTACGTGACCGTTGACTCAGGATTCTCGGCACGGGACGTCAAGCGTGGAAGGCACCTGGTAGTCCAACTGGATCCTATGGTTCTGCAGCAGACTCCAGACTCAGCACGCTAATCTTGGTCTCCGTGTCCGTCGAGAATATCCTGGGGGCAAGTATGGTCCACACAGCGGACGTGGTACTTTTTGCGTACCTATCAGCCTCCCGCACTTTCCAAATAAATATCCCGGCTCGGGCAGTGCTTCCACACAGCGATGTCGTTCAACGTGTTCTTTTTTTTGTGTTTCCGCGCTCGCCTTTTATACCACTTTTGTGGAGGGGAAGGGGATGTGGCGGATAGGGGAAACTGAGGAAGGGGAACACAGTGGGGAATTCACAAATCACTATTTCACTTTAAAATCAACCATACCCGGTGACTCACTCATACATCTCTCTTCACTGCGCTTTACCCCATTCACTCAACCTTGACACTTACACTTTGATTTCAGACACGCACACATTCACGCGGTTTCCACACACTCACCTCCTCCCACCTCAGCAAGCCAAATAAAGGAAGGCGAAGGAATAAAGGGGGGGGGGGGAAGAGTGGTTCAGGTGAAAGACAAAAGGTGTAACGGCTTTTTACCGTTACAATATATTGCGTCTAGGTGTTACTCAGTACACAATGGTATTCTTTTAGAAGCGTTTATCACGATTGCATATTTTTAAAAGTAATTACATATTGTTTGAAATATAATTAATGTATTTTTAAACTTTTGTATTAAAAATAAAATTTCCTCACTATTAATATGAGGTTTTACTGTGTATATTTTACTCTCCGGGAACGTAACCCCTAATTAGATGGGACTCTATTGTTCGACTTTCGTACATGTCTTCAGGAACGCATTGTGTACGAAAGTCGAGGACTGCCTGTAATTAGGCAATCGTGCCTGTGGGAGAGTGAAAATTGTACAGAGAGATAAAATTTGAAAATAAGACATTATTATTATTTATTATTTTAATTGTTACAGTTGTAACATGACCCTCCGAGTCCCCGGCAAGCATCAGGTTTCATTGCCGTCATAATGGCCGAAGACTCGAGAGGGGTTGGGCAGTAATCGCAGCCACGTCCGACGCCCATCGGATGTGTGGCTACGCTGCGGTAGGGTCATGCGTCCGCAGTAGACGGAGTGACCCCAGGATGACGGCCTTCTGCATGCGTGCAACTAGTAATTCCGCCTGTGCCACGCAGGACGGAATACACTTGATGTTATTTAGCAGCGAGCCCTTAACTCCACCGAGCACACCTATGATGAGGACCACCAGTTTCACAGAGTGTCCGGGGTACATCTGTCGAAGTTCGAAAAGCAGGTCTTGATATTTCGTCCGTTTTTCCACCTCCTTCGCATCCATGTTAGTTTCAGCCGGAGCCGAAAACTCGATCACGAACATGGAGCGCGTGAGGTGGTCGAGGAGAACGATATCAGGCTTGGTCGCCTCCAACTGCCTGGTGGTGGAAAAGGAGTAATTCCACCAGATCGTACATTTATCGTTCTCCACGACGGACTCAATATCTCCAGGGGCATAGGGCAGCACAGGTGTTTCGTCGATGCCATAATGATGTCGAAAATGAAAGTATAACACTCGTAGGGCCGCGTTGTGCCGAGCTAAATATGCTGATTTAGCGTAATAACTACAGCCGGAGAGAAGGTGACTCAAAGTCTCCGGCTGGGCTCGGCACGCCCTACATTTCGTGTCCGCAACCTCCGCCTTGAATATAATGCGGCGGTACACGAGTGTGTTTATGACACCATCCTGGCACGCGAGGACAAAACCCTCGGTCTCGGACTTCAGACCGGCGGAGCGTAGGAAGGCAAACGTTAGCTCCTTCGATAGCCCATGCTTTTCGATGTTTCGATAAAAACCTCCATGCATGGGCTTATCGGTATGCTCCTTGAGCAAGGCCTTCTGCTCGGCTTTTTTTATTTCGAGCTTGAGGACGTCTGCCTTCAATGACAAGATGGTCGTGTCATTGTCGCTTCCGTCGGATGACGGGTCGAAGTCGAGACCGGTTTCGTCCGCTGCCCTCTTTGCCGCCTGGAAGAGAAACGCCCCTGCTCCCGCACTCTCGTGATCACTCACGAGATTGAGCAGGGGGTCCCTGCTTTTCAAAACTCGGCAAGCTGTACCCAGGACAACTCTGTTGTGGAGACATTCCAGACTCAATAGTCCTCTACCACCTACATTGCGAGGGAGATACAATCTGGCGACGGAAGATTTCGGATGAAGACTTCTATAGATGGTCATCATCTTCCTCGTTCCCCTATCGAGGTTCTGCAACTCGTTGACGTTCCACTTCATGCATCCGAAGGTATACAGCAGTGTAGGAACCGCGAACATGTTCGTGGCAAGAACCTTGTTCTTGCCTGACAGCTCAGAACTCCAGATGTTCCTGAGAGTCTGTCTGTATTTGGCGGTGAGCCTTTCCTTCACTGCTGTAACCTCCTGCATTCGGCGCTGGGGGACGCCGAGATATTCATAGCTGTCATCGTCCTCGAGGTGACGAATGACGCTCCCGTCAACAAGTTGCACGTCTTCCTTGATCTCCGAAAATCTTCCTCTCGCCAAGTGGATGGATGCACACTTGTCCAATCCGAACTCCATTCCTATAGCCTCACTGTATTCCAGTACGGTGTCCAGGGCAGTGCGAAGGTCTTTCGCATTAGAAGCGTACAGCTTCAGGTCATCCATATAAAACAAATGGGTGACCTTATGCTTCCTGTCACCTGGAACACCACACATGTATCCTTTACCTCGTCGCAGCCTAAGGGACAGGGGTAGGAGGGAAATACAGAACAGTAGGGGGCTCAAGCTGTCGCCTTGAAAAACGCCACGGTGGTATGTTACCAACTCTGTGGAAACTGACCGCTTGCCTGAGGTCAGAACGAAGCGCGTTTTCCACAGTGGTAACAGGCGTTGGATGCAGGACACAACCTCAGGGTGGACTTTCATCAACTTCAGCATGGCGATCAATAGCTCATGCGAAGTGGTGTCAAAAGCCTTCTTGTAGTCCACCCAGGCCATTGATAGGTTTCGCTTATGCCGGATGGCATCCTGGCATATGCACCTATCAATGAGCAGGTTGTCCTTGCATCCCGCGATTCCTCGCTTTGAGCCCCTCTGCTCGTACACCTCCTCCCAAACCGGCTGGACTTGGTGTAGGATAAGGTCGCTCAAGATCGAGGTGAACGCCTTATATACAGTGTTGAGGCAGGTTATAGGGCGGTAGTTCTTTGGATTGGACAAGTCTCCCTTCTTAGGTATTAAAACCGTGCGTCCCTCAGTCAGCCAAGGTGGAATTGGTTTTCCACCATTTAGAAAGGACGTGAAGATTCTGGCGAGGTGTTGGTGGGTGGAAGTAAATTTCTTCCACCAGAAGTTATTCACGGCATCCATTCCTGGAGCCGAGAAATTCTTCTTGCCAGAGAAGGCCTTCTTCACGTCACTTTCGGTGACTGAAAGAGGTCCATCCACATCTTGTAGGTGGCGGTCACAAACCTCTTTAAAGAGGCCTATGGCCGGAGTGTCTCCGTTGAATGGCTTCGACGTTTCGTATATTTCCTTCCAGAAACGGTCAACCTCTTGGACGGGTGGCGGAGATTCAACAACAGGCGGAGGTGGTCGAAAGAGACTGGACGGCTGAAGGAGAAAGGTGGCATTTTCTCTCACGCCCCTACTCTTCTTCAGGAGTTTTTTCCGGGCCGTGGTGAGTGCCCGAACTCTATCGACCGCGTGCTGCTTAATGGTAAGCAGCACGCTTTTATTCAGCGTGTGATGGTTGTACCTGAGACTGCGCGCTATGCGCCGAACTTTAGGAGTGAAAGTTCGCCCAGATAAGATGTATTCCATCACACACTGAATTCTCGACGCCTGTTGTCTCGCCTGCGTGATCTTGGCCTCCAACTGTTCAAGCCTCTTTGCTGCTTTGTCCTCCCAAGAGGTGTTCTTTTGGGAGTGAGCCATAATTTTGGCAGCAGCATAGACCACGCAATTTACCGTCCAAAGGTCCGACGTTTCCGTTAGGATTTCGTCGATAAGACCATTCAACTGGGGCAGGTGGTTACCCCGCAGAGAGATCTTCCGGTGGATGTCTCTCGGCCTAGGTTGTCCATCATCATAAGATATTGTGCTTAACAACCGCGTTCGTAGTTCAGCGACGGCCTGACCAGCTTCTTCTCCATTTGACATAGACAGCGGCATGAGTGCCGTTCTAGCCTCAGGTGGTGCAGAGGCTGCCTGTGTCGGGGAGAGTGGTCTGGCCGGTGGTGTGTTCCTCTGAACTGGCGGTTGGTGGAGAGTTTCCTTTTTTCGCAGGTGGTTGGCATAATCGCGCAGATTCTGCTGCGATAGGTGGTCGTGTTCTGGATGCATCTCACACCACAAAGAGTGCATCCTTGCCATATAACCCCTGCGTTCGGGCTCGCTGGCAGCATGGCATGCGAGGAGGTCGCCCCTTAGGGCTTCCGTCCACTGCATCCGGGCTCCCGTTACGGTGGTGGTAAATAATTATTTATTATTATTATTATTATTATTATTTTATTTATATACGGGCTTAGCAACCCTTTTGATACAATATAATACATTTTTTGGCAAACGCCTTTTATAATTAATTTTCTATAACAGAGAGTTGAATTATAAATATTAAACTTTTATCATTTTAACAAATTTTTCACTAACACACATCACTTTTTCACAATTCACATATCATTCACTAACACAATCATTATAGTATTTTTAACAATTTTCAATACCAGAGAGTAGAATTATAAATAATAAACTTATATCATTATAGCAATAATAATTTTACCAATATACTACACAGCCATTTATGTATATATCTGAGCAACCCTGCGCTTAAATATACTGAGAGAAGGAGCGTCTCTAACTTCGGGAGATAGTGAGTTCCAAGTTGATATTAATTTACTTATTGCTGAGCAATCAATATAGTCATATCCAGATGTTGTATTCTTCATTGGCAAAGGGTTATTGACATTTTTAAAAGTTATCAAAGATATTAATAAGAAAAGTATACAACGCAATGAAAGCTAAATAACATTGTATAGCAAACTAATAAACTGCCTGGGCAAAATGAAAATGAAGAAATTTCATTTACAGAATTACGTTTTTTTAAAACATTATGTGGTTTTTTGCACTTGTAATTGTTCCATTTTTGAGTGGATTAGTTTTTCAATTTTTCTCACATTCTCTTTAAAATCATCAACTTCATGAAGTAAAGATAAATGATGCAGGATATTTAATGCCTGGAGGATATCTTCTTTTTTGAGTTCAGGGATGACCTCATCACTTTTATCTACTTCATTGTCAGTCAACATTTCATGGCTAAAGCCATCTCCTTCATTTGTTTGTCCATGAGAACTTTTCAGGGTGTCATCATCCAGCCCTATGTACTCTAGACTTGAAGTCTGTGGTGCTCCCAAACGGCGAGAATAGTCAGCAAAATCACTGGCTATAAGCCCAGTCTTTGAGATGCAGTGGTTTCCGTTTCGATGAGGATGATTCACTATTCTCATATTAAATTTCGTCTAAGAAAAGGAATAACAAATAAATCCAAGCGACATTATGAATGGTAAAATTTCATATTCCACCCTTTCTCTACGAAGTTAACGTTGCTCACATGTAGATTTTTCAAGGGAGGCATAAGAATGCCATTTATAAACGGTGTAAATCTTTCCACGCAAGAGAGCGAAGTCCCCAAAAAGAGGCCCAATTCCTCCCCCACTAGTGGAAGCCACCTGTGTCGAAGAGAAGCTGGGCGGGGGTAGACAATAACAGATAAGGCGAAGGAGTGATCTTCTCAGGTTGCTCCCTTCTCTTTCTTGCTGAATGAGTCATGCCCAGATGAATTTCGTCATGCCATGAGCGAGAGGATTCTTTTGTGGAAAACCGGTTTAGATGCATCAATTATGTAGACCCAACTGAGAGATCGACCCTAAAAATGACAACTTTACTGTTTCCCCAACCAGCTGGTCGCCGGACCCTTCCCAGGGGCCTGCGGGCAGAGGTATCTCCAACATTTCTTCTCAGTGGTAAATGCCTTCACTGCGGGTGTCTGTGGTCAAGCATTTGTTAACATACTCAGTGGATTTACTATAAAAATATTTGTAGCATGCTGGGAAAATATAAACTCAGAATTACATTTGTTATGTCTTTTTTCTGTGCACTTCCAAATTTTAAACGGAACTACTATGAACGTAGTTGTTGCGAGTGTTCATGACACAAGAAGTTTGTTAATAATAACGGTAAAGTTCCGTTTAAAATTAGTAAATGCAGAACGAAACAAGGAGTGAACTTCAGGTCCTATAATAAAAAATAGGCCCAGAAGCAAATATTTGCGGCAGCAAATATTTTTAGTAAATGCACTGAGTAAACGAATAGTTGGCCGTGAGTGGGGATGGTACTGAGAAGAGGGTCGTTATCACCTCTGCACAATGATCAAGAAAAGGGTCCGGCTTCCCTGATTTGTGATCCAAGACAGACGAGGAGTATACCTGTGCGATTCCTTGCCACGAGTGAGTTCCGTACGGAGGAAAAAAAGGAATGCTCATGGCACTCATGACAAGGGAAGCATTTTTCATTGCAAGGCTCCGGCGCAAAAGGGTAAAAACAGCACAGGTAGCATATACGATAACACAAATTGTAATTATCATTTATTTAAAATTTCTCTGTCTTGAATTACACTGTGTTCACTATAATTTTTATTATTGCTTGGTTCTTCAATTCAATTTATTTAATGTTTGACTGTTACAAACCGAGTATCTAATTCCGCTTATAGCTCTAGATTGGGAAAGTACAAACAACGCAACCAAAACAGACCTATCCAGTACATGGGGAAGATAGTGAGTAAATATGTTTCTACAGGAAAACATTTATTGCCAAGCATTTATGCCGATTTAACCCCTTCCCTGACGCGAACGAGATATCTCGTCCTACTCTACTTTTTCTCTTCTTTAGCTGTTTTGGACGAGATATTTCGCCCCCTTCGTAGTAATTCGATGCTTTGCCGCTAGATGTCATGTATGGATGCCTATCTCTGTATTCTCGCTTCTTTGAAGGCTTTTCACTTGTATTATGGTTTCAAAAAAGAACTTCACGCACCAAAATTACCCTCCTCCGAGGATGTTGAACTCTCTGGATCTGAGTCAAGCCTCTCTGAGCATACGAACATCGATTCGGATGTTAGTGAGGATGAAAATGTGATGCAACGTGACGACAGGGAAATGTTTATATATGTTGCGAATGTTATTTCATCAGCGCCTTTCATTTTTCTATTTCGAATACTGGTGGAAGTAGTGATACATATTTACGAAAACAGCTATATGATGAAGACATCTAAAAGTCGTATGTTCTCAATACAAACCAACACAAGTACCCTGTATATGTTCTACCCTAGCCCACATGAGTACGAGAAAAAAGGAGAGATAGAGATAAATCTCAAACGTGTAATGTCTTCTATTGTCATGTTTGACGCTTTCCTGAGGTCAGAAAACAAACCACCGCTCGAGGACCGATGGCCCACTAAGCAACCTGGTGCCCGGTTTCATGCGCACGCACTTTTTCGCTGAAATTCCACCGATGCTAATATTCTATTTTTAGTTCGAACATTTTCGTTCTAGTACAAGCGGTGTAGTATGAGTGAATTCCACGGCAAATTCTTTGTTTTCGCTTGGTAACATTAGGCAATCAGCAATGGATTCCGGAAAGGAATCAGTGTTAGACCAGCAGTGATTCCGAGGTTATGGACATTGAAGTTTCCGGCTCCTAGTCGACTCTCTCCGGAGAAACAAGCTCTGAATCGGAAGGCGCAGCGGAACCTTCGCAGGAAGCGGAGTGGGAGGAAATGCTTTCAACGATTCCTCCTCCGGCGCCACCTAGGTTTCTTTTTGAAGGCAATTCTTCTATGAACTTTGACCTGGTTCCCGACTTTGGTTCCCTAAAATAATCTTGCCGATGATTCGTAAAAATAAGGCAATATTTACATTTTGCCTATAGTAACGATTTTGATCTCCAAACACACCCCAACGCCAAACTAAATAAAATATGGCCAATTTGCCAGAAGCTGGAGGAAAAGTTCAAGGCACTCCATACACCAGATACGGACGTTACCATCGACGAGAGCCTGCTCTTGTACAAGGGAAGATTGGGGTGGCGGCAGTTCATCCCTATGAAAAGAGCTTCATTTGGCAAATATTTGTCCTTAGTGAATCGAGAACTGGATACGTGTGGTCAATAACAATTTACACGGGAATGGGGACTGTGTAGGATAAAGACTTTACCCATTTACCCATGTCCTCAAAAGTGATGATGACTCTAATGAAGCCATTATTTGGCCTATGATATTGTCTGACGACGGTTAATTTTTATACATCTCCAGATCTAGCCGACTTGCTCGCTTCACACTCCATTGACTCGCAGGGAACACTGAGGAAAGGGATTCCAGCTCTCTTCAATGAGAATCAAGTAAAAGAATTAAAGTTTCTTGTTTTTTGTCATAAAATGAATTTTCTTGTAACATTTTCAGAGCGAAAGTTGTCATCATGCGGGTTGCCTAACTCCCACGAATGTTTGTATGTTGTTTCTTGATGTACCACGGACTAAAATTAATAGCTTACATTAACGTTGTCGGAAAAGTATATACATTTGTCATATAAACTAAATGCATTCCTCCTTAGATGTCTAACAAGGGATTACGGGAAGGAAAGTTATACCGATATGCAGGTGGCCTAATTCTCTTAAATTAAGGGGCAAAAATCAGAAATTATTGAATAAATCATTAGTTATTTGGAATAAAAAATTAATGAAAACATTTTCGGATTTGCCTCCCTTTTATGCTTCTGAATCTGAAATAAAAAAATATGACTTTTTTTGACCATTTTTGTAAAAAAAACCCGTCAGGGAAGGGGTTAAGCAAGTTTGAGCCGAGTGATACCATAAATTGTGATGTTTTATGTAATACTACAATGTCACCTATCTTCCCAATAGCCTCTGTTGTTGACATCGGTCGAGGACAAACGTTGTCCATACTTTATTCTGCTCAACAACGTGCGCCAATGTCACGGCATGCGAGCTTGCAGGCGACCCCAAAGCGAGCTTCATCTCGTCACTCGAAACAGCTGACAGGATTCCTATCTCCAGGTCATAAAGCAGCTTCGCGTGAGCATTCAGGCGCTATTGTTTGGGCGTAAACAATTAAACACCTCGAGCCAAGTAATATGATATTTATACAATTAAAATGCCATGTATTGATTCGTTATGGATGTATTTCACAGTTGTACAGCATTAAATTGAAGATTTCCTTTAAATATAGGCAAGAATCTTCCCAATTTGGTTTCAGTTTCTTTAATTTCTGTTGTTTCATCAAATTTATACCTCTTCTTGGGGACCAAAATAGCCTTACCAAAAATCATTACATCGAATTTACGTAAAATCAAATAATGATTCCATAAGAATACTATAGGAGTCAGCCATCAAATTTTACGTAAAATCGGGTTATGTAAAATCGAGATTCTACTGTATAGCTACTTTCAGTGAAATGGACGGAGACAAAGTGTTATATTTTGGACTCCTGCTAATCACGGCTTCTGACATAACATGGACAGTTTACACTAAAACAAATGGTTTGTTTATCATTTAAGTTAACAGAAAAATATTTTAGACTTAAGTGTAACGAAACAAGAACTCCCCCATGGAGACTTTGTGAATAAACTACGAAGAAGAAAGATTTATTGCCAACAGGAGAAATGTATGTTGCTTTTAATTGAGCAATTTATAAATGATCTCTTTTTGTAAAGAATACATCATTTTGAGGAGGTGGGAAGGTTGAATTTGCGAAAGTTTTGCACAAGTTTACTAGTATTATTAAGTACTATTTAACAATACAGTGTGTCCTCGTTTAACGTTGTCCCGTTTAACGTTGTTTCGCGATAACGTTGTCCAACAATTAAAACCCTTAATCATTCAACGTAGTCAGTGCTTCGCGATAACGTTGTTCAAATTTTGCGCAACCAAAAAAAATGAATAAAGAATAGGAATTTGGCGCATCTGATGCGCAATTTCCATTGGACGGAAAAGTTTGACGTTACCTTCTCATAGAGTGTGTCAAAAGTTCACCGGAGGGAATAATTATTGCGTTTTTTTGTTTCATAACTGTATGTTTGCTTATTATTTACTACACTGTTACTGGGGGGGAATGCATCGGGTGATTTAAAACTCAAACCAACGTTAGTGTACCATCTTGAATCGCATGGTATTAATAATACCATGTCCGAATGGTAGATCCAGGGGCAGATATCTATGGGAAAAAATACCTGAAAATCCCATGCAGCCATAAGGTAGAACTGGTGGAAGAAAAAGTTGATTTACTGCTGTTTGAGTTGAATCGAAAACGTTTTTCGTGTTGAATTACTGTGTAAGAGGAAGTTTTCCAAACCCTCCGTGATACAGTAAATCGTCGAGGGTGATACTGTTCCTAAAAAGTTGTTACGAAATAACAAACATTTTGTTCACATCACCGAGTTTCCCTAGTTTACTCACTATTTTAATTGATATCCTACGTCTTCGCAATCGCAGCGAGCGAAATTTTTGCCCTTCACTGAATTCGCATGCACACACTCCCACAGTGAAGGACAAAAATCTCTATTTACTCAGAGGGAAGCCGGTGCTAACAGCACTAAATATCAGAAATATAGGAGGGAAACCTGGTGCTTATTGTTTTAAAAATGCCTTTTCAGTTTGTTTCATCTAAGATATGAAGATCTCTGACTAGTGAAATCATCTGTTCGACTGCCCGCATAGTTAAAATACGCCGTGGTATTTGTATCAAAGCGTCCAGTCTGGGAGAAAATTTATTTCACCTCCTTCCCGATCACCTTATACCACCTATTTCACTTATATTGCTACGCTACATATGCACATTTATACTAACCTTTCCTTTATTTCATAAATCCTTTTTCTTTCGTAAACTATTCACTTAAACCTGTAATGTGAATCTATTTCTGGACGCCATGTTGGAAATACTGACCTTTTCCTCCTAGGTCCCCCAGATGGTGCAGCGGTCGAGCAGTGTCTTCATTTTCTATACCCACCGCTCATGACTTTTCCCGCGTTCAACTTAAAACTATTCCCCCTTTTCAAATGCTTTATCATACTCAGGAGGGACGGGTAACCTCTCGGAGCTACCCTATAATCTTTGGAGGTACTTCATTCCACTGGCTCCATACGGAACTTTCATCACCAACTCGCCTTTCGCCGTAATTTTACGCAAACCAATCACCATTGGGGTGGGTTGTGTAATAACCATCGGGGCGGCCTTAAAAGGGTATTCGTGGTTGAAAAGGGTATTCGTGAAAATAAAACGTAACACTCCGCCAAATAACCTATTTTTCTATTCAGAAATATCCTTATCGACGCCGCGTACTGTCCCACCTTAGCACCTTTGTTTCACTACAAAGACCCGCAACGTTGTTGGGGGGGTTGGGTAAGGCCATATTTCAGACGTGAAATTAGTCCGTATCCCTCTACCGGGACTTCCAAAAATCTCGCAATATGGCATCATATTATCACAAAAAATACGTGAATTTGGTCATTTTCAAACTTTATTTACTCCAAAACTAAGAATCTCACGCCTTTTTTTCTCACATTTAATAAATGCGCATTCCTTTCACTTTCCTTTCCCATTCATCGAATACCCCTTACTTTTCTACTATTCTCACACGAATTTCTCCCAGACTGGACCCTATGATACCTTTACCATTGGTGAGTTTGGAACCGATTTTAATTTTTTGCATTGTTTCTTATGAAAAATACTGCATCGTTTAACGTTGTTTCGCTTAACGTCTACTTTTTCAGGAACGAGTTAACAACGTTAAACGAGGACACACTGTATACTTATCATGTCACATTGTTAGTTTACACATTGAGATGTAAAAATGCAGAGCATAAGTTTCCCTACTAAAATTGTTTGAAGGTACAAGGGGAAACTGCGTACGTTGATCAGCCTTTTTTAAAGGTGTCATTTTTGTGTGATGCAGGAAGATGCAATTGCTACGCTAATGCACCGTGGTATTTCCTGAATACGCCCTAGTGTTCCATGTCTTAATATTTTTATTATGATTATCACCCCAAAGGCTGCACTCCACTTCCTGCTAGAGCAGGGAATAAATGAGTAAATGTTGATTTTTGTCGATAATATTCTTTTTTATTTGTAAATATATTTTCATACTGAAGTTACTGGAAGGATTAAACCAAGTCCCGCACGGTTCGTCTGTATTTACAAACCCTTAACTTGGTTTTTCTCAGTTTTTTATTCCAAGATTATTTAAGGTAGTTTCCTATTCGTACCTTGGCAATTTTAATTCCGAATGTAATTGTTCGCTGCATTCACCTCTTCAGAATTATGAAAATGTAGGTAAAAGAAGCAGCTGGTGTTGTTGTGTGTTAGATTAAAGTTTATACAGGATTGACAGACTATGAAATAAGCGATCTATCACCTTTCAAGTGAAGCTATCTGCTGTCCAGTTATCCAAACTGGTAATGTGGCACAGAGGCAAGTAAAATTTTAAAAAAATTGCGTCAAAGTCCTAGTACAAAGTTAAATAATTCGGTGGAAAAATCTCTCCTGACCCCACCAAAATGAAAGAGAAAAAAAACTGTCGCCTGAGAGTTTCAAACTAGCATCCTTGTGCTCCGGATTCCAGCACGTTACCAACTACACCAACTCGCTCATTGTTAGCTTGGGGTTCCCTTTGGGTATCAATACTCAGCATTCAAAATGGCAGGTCAACGTACGTAGTCTTCCCTTGTCTGCCAATATACGTTATTATGTCGCATCAATTAAAGATAAACACTACACAACACGATATCTTGACATGCAATAATTGTGAATAACGATCATTTTGAGTACATATTTCACTTCTTGTAACGGAATAATGACTTTTCCTAATGGTGTTCAAGTTTTGCAGGTGATTCGTCCTCGCTCGGGATATTTTAAGGTTAACTGTGAACCAAAAATACCGTTTATCTTGTATTTTCCCATTTATAGACACCAAGCAACATGGCACTGACGTTTGGTCATAGATGATGGCTGGAGAAATTGGCGAAATATATTGAAAGCTTCAAATATAAGCTAAATATGGACGAGACGTCTGCCATTTTCTCAATTTGTATCTTCTGACTTCTGTGGTCCTGATTGGTTCTCCGTGTACAGGAAACGTGAAAGTTGCCCATCTCTCATGTACACATACCCCCAGTACACGTTGGCTGTGTCTGTTCCCGGTACTTACCCGTGAGCCATCTCTACACGTATTCCCGTCAACGGTTCCCATCACAAGTTAACGTTGATTGTGTCAGAGCCTTTAAACCTTCATGGTCCATTGTGCCAACCCCATGCCTGTCTGCCACATGCAGACAGGGGACAAGAGCACCACGGTGTATGGTCACCCATCCAACCTCCATCCGGGCCCAACATTGCTTAACTTCTGTGATCTTATGGGAACCAGTGTGTCAATGTGGCTGGGCCCTTGCCCCCTGCAAACATATAAAAAAGTTTTCCGAGCGCTCATTAACAACACCAGGAAATGTAAAAATTGAACAAATCATAAATAGTTCTAGCAATATTATTAAACCTGCATGGAATGTCATTAGACATTTAACTTCAGCCTCTGCTCAAGAAGATAAAAACCCTCCCTCAATTAACTTTGGTGGTATCAGAGTCACTGAGCCAGAAGAGATTGCTAACCCTTTTAACACCCACTTTTGTAATGTTGCCTCTAAACTTCCCACAAAGAATCACACCAATTTACCTTCAAAACCACTCTCATCAGTCAATGTTCTTATTCCCAACTGATCAGTTTGAAATTATAAGAAACAGTTTTAATAAATGTCATATTATGTTATTTCATTTTTTGTTTGGTTATGGGTTGCTGCAAAGTAAAACAGGTCAATACTAGTGCTCAAAACCTTTTTATTGTTTTTATTGTTACAAATTTAAAGTTTTAAGAAATTTTCAATTTTCATAGAGAAATCATTTTTCAATTAGCCATTTGTCAATCAATTAATAATTTTTACGACACACAAATAGGGAAAACGGAAGTAATTTATACTGTCCTTCTGTTGATATATTGCATTCAAGTAAGACCTCAAAAAAGTGTACATGCAAAAATTCACTTTTGTGTGGTACAATCGGAAACAGGGAGTTACACAGATACCCACATTGCACTCCGTGCAAAAGTACCTGCTTTCCCTCCTAATAATCTTTCCTCGTGCATCTCTTTTCCTAGAGCATACCACGCACTTCCTTGATGGTTGAGTTTTTTCTCTTTAGGAGGGATAATAACGGGGAAATGCTTCTCGGTGATTCGTCGGGGGTGGGCTACTGTGGGTGGCCTACCTGCCTTTGGGGAAGGAACACTGGGAAAATGTATTTCCAAAAATTTTCAATCAGGTCCAGCCTGAAATTTAGGTGGGATTTTCTGCCCCCTGGTTTTGTGGAAAACACAAAAGAATTCCGGAACATTGCGTTCCAGAAGGGAAAAATAATGGTGATCAGATGGAAAGGCAAGAAGGAAGTGACATTTCTTTCTACTGTGCACAACTGTGCAATGGGGGAAAAAGAAAGCAGGGTGTGCTAGTGCTAAAGCCAAAGTTAGTGCTTGATTATAATGAGACGATGGGGGGCATTGACCAGGTAGATCACATTTGGCTGACTATCCCATTCCGAGAAAGAGGGGTAAAAATATTATAAGAAAATATTTTTCCACTTATTGGAAATAAGTGTGTGGAATTCTTTTGTGTTTTCCACAAAACCAGGGGGCAGAAAATCCCACCTAAATTTCAGGCTGGACCTCATTGAAAATTTTCAATCACTTCCCCCCTTTTCATTTTTATTTTCTTCACTCCTTTCGGCATTCCTTTCCTGGTAACTATCACTGTGCCATAAGTGTTGCATGACTTGGAAATAAGAGTCTCAGGCAGTTGTGGTGAGGTATAAAAATTCTCCGTTGTGACGCAGTAACCTTTTCCGAACAGTGGCTTCATGAGAGTCAAAACAACTTTTGATGACATTGGCATGCCATCAAACTCTGCATCCAGCAGTGTCCCTTTTCCGGTGTATATTATTGTAGACCAAATGTAACCACTCTTTGACTCACATAGAGTGAATGTCTTTATTCCAAATCTGGCTATTTTAGTGGGTATGTACTGTCGCCAACCCAATCGTCCTTTATACAGAATAAGGTTTTTCTCTATTGTTATGTCCCTTTCTGACGTATATAAATGACTGAATTTTTCACTAAGGATATCAAAAATCGGCCAGATTTTGTTTAGTTTAGGGTTCGGGTGTATTTCCTGTCTATATTCCTTATTATTGCTGAAATGTAAAAATCGATGGATTCTGGAAAATCGCCGGTAAGCCATGGTTTCACCGAAAAAGGGAGTATTTAGTACCCCTCTTGTAGACCAAAAGTGTTCTTGTTCTGGTTTACGAACAATGCTTTGAAGCATTATCAGTGCGAGGAATTTACGCATTTCAGGAACACTCACATTGTGCCATTGATCTTTTGATGTTGATGGCTTATTGCGTAAACACTGTTCAGCATATCGATTCATCTCTGAGCTTATCAGTTCCAGCACTTGTTTATCAAAAAACAATTTTAAAAAATAGTTCACTCTACAATCAGGATCAACTTCGAAATTCATGGAGGACTTACCTTCAAAGTTGAATCTTGGAGGTGCAGGAGTGGGAGAACATGAAGTGTTCACCGACCGCCAATTTCTGTTTACTGTCGGATCTTCATCCTCGGTATCTTCAGATTCAATGTCCGATTGCTCTGAGGACCTTGAATCTGAACCTGAGTGCTCAATGTCCTCTTCAATTTCCTCGTCAGAAGCACCAACAGCCAAATCACTTTCCACATCACCATCCATGACGAAAGGGTCGAATCTCTGAGAACTCGATCAACTCCAAGGTGACATTATGAAATACGCGACCCTGCGATTCTGTGAACGGAAATGCTTGATGTGTACTCTGAGCCGCACGATGAATAACTAACATGTTCTCAAAATTACAGACTATGGAAAAAGGTCAACAATAGGAGAACCAAGATCATTTTCCGGGAAAACACAGTGATGGTAGAGAAAAGCAAAGTCCTTCCCTTTCCATAGCATAGTGTCATAAAATCCCTTTTACGGGCGGAAAGAATGCACTAGGGAAGAGTGGGGAACAGCACAAGTGCGTAAAACCAAAGAACTGAGGAAAACATTTTCGGAAGGTCACGGAAAAAGGTATCAAATGCTCAACACGGTTGTGGTCGGCGATAATGAGAAAGGAAGCCGGGAAACATGTGAAAACACAAAGCGATGGGTGAAAGTGGAAGGGATTAGGATGGGGGGACCGCAGAGGGTCAGTGAACCCCAAACCGTCCCTCGGCGGACCCTTCAACCCCAGAAGGGTCTTGCCTTTTTCTGGGACCGAAGATGAAGATACCATCATTTGTATGAATGTACCAGTTTTGAAAAAGGACATGTATAGGGTCAAAGAGAAGAGAAATTCGCTGTGATGGATAGGTTCGACAATTTCTTCTTTTTCCACCCAATTTTTGCCAACAACATGAACAGATGTTGACTTATTTTACAAAAACACGCTTCATTAGTCATCGCTTTACCGATATATTCCTTTATCCTTTATTCGTCCTTTTTATGTCTGGTTGCATAACACCCACTGCCACGCGCCCTTGGGGTAGCTCGCGTGCTGGAACGTAAGGTATTATTTAGAAGTGACTGTAAGAGATTTTTTACTAATCCCAAAACAAAGTATCACCGTTACAAGATTATATCACACAACTGTTATTTTTGCATCCAATATTTCCCAGGATAGTCATAATCTACTGCCAGCAGTATTATGAACCACAAATATTACAAATAAATGCAATATTTTTGTAAATGTTATTATAATTGAATGCAGAATGCATGGATTGATATTACATTTATAAATATGAATCAAATTTGATATAGATTTATACGATACACGAGAAGGGAATGCGCTAAATATCATGCGATTTTAGCGCATCACCAGGGTAAACATTACAAACATTATGATGCAATTCCATATGCTAATACATTGAGAAAAGTCTCAAAAACTGGCTAGATATGGGCCAGTGTGTTCGCAAACGCCATCTACTGGCTAAAGATTGAATCTCTACGAAGGGGACGAAACATTTCGTCCGGAGTAGGGAATGGAACGAAAACGGCGGCGAGGACAAGGTAATACGCCCGCGTCAGAATTTGCTAGACTGGCGCGGATGAGATATTATGCCCGCGTCAGGGAAGGGATAAATTAAATACTTCTTAGCCTAAATGAAAAATTTCTTACTCTTGGTATTTCCATTGACCTAAGCAAGTCATTTGACCTCCTTGACCACAATATTCTCGAAATCAAGCTCAATGCTCTTGGCATGTCCTATCTAAATGAAAGGTTGCAAATTGTTTGCTACCCTAATAGTACTTTTCCAGCGAATCTGTTGACACTCCTGACGACGGATATCATAAGATGGGAAAAAATGGAACCTTTTGCCCGTTTGGATTCCCCAGGAGCTTTAATTCGCAAAGAATAATTTTTAGAAAAAATATATTTGTTAATATAATGATTAAAATTCAAACATACCGAAATGAAAATGAAAACTACAAAAAATTAGCATGACGCAACACTCCTTGCCGCAGCCGATTGATTTATGCGATTGGCAATCTGTTGTTTCATCATTTTTGATGCTATCATTGAGAGTTAAGAAGTTAAGGTTTATGTCAATGGATCAGTTTAGTCTGCATTAGTCCACATTGGTTTCAGGAGGCTTGTGAGGATAAACTTCTACTTATCTGCGACCGATAAATTTTTGTGCTGTCGCTTCACGCCTCGGGCATCGCTCTGCGCACTAAGGTCGGACATGGTCAATAGCTGTATGTACCCAACAAAGAATTTGATGAAGTTTCTTGCACCTTACAGCCCGAGAATAAGCATTAAAGCATTATATTTAAGCATAACTAAATATGCGCGCCATGAAGTAGCATAGCCGTGGCAAGTCACTAAACTAAAAGTAGCGGTTTCTCAGCCAACAGCAAGGACTTCAAACTGCAATGTGTGTAACTTAATCGTATAATTTGTTTAGATTGCGTGTAAAATTATTTTTTAATGAAATTACTGCGAAATACTTGTAAGTTACATTATATTCCAGCATTTAAAGGAAATATTTTAATATAGTATATAGTAAAAATCTTTTAAAACAACGTTTATGATTTAGATTGTTTGATTTTTTGGAATATGTATGAGGTTGTTTTTGCAACACTGCCGGGCTATAGGTGCTCCCGGATTACAGATTTCCGGATTATGGGTGTTGACTGTAAATAATAATTGATGCCTATGCATTTATCCATAAATTATCTAAAATGGAATGAAATAATCTTAGAATAGGATAATTGCAACTTAATGCTTGCACTTGGACTGGACCATATTAAGGGCTATTTTGTGACTCAGTGCTAATGTAGTCCTTCCCATTACTTTTCCAATCAGTATTTTGGGTAGGGGAAGCGTTCAGAGAAATATGGTATTTCATGTATTTTTGCCTTGATCATTCCTGATATGGGTTAGGGCAGATATATGCTGTAATAAGTTTGTGGTTCTACAGTCATATGTATAGTATTTGATATTGTAAGTTTGAAGCAGTAGAATTAGGTTTAGCAATAGTATCTATCCACTCCCTTGTGATCCTTCACTAGGGCATGTGGCAGGGGGTTTTAGGACATCTGCCTGAAAAGAAGGGGTACAGGAAAGTGAATTGGATGATTGAAATGGTGAAAAGTGTATAGTGTTTTGATGAATTAGTGTTTTGCTATCTTTTATCATGATCATTGATGTTGTGTGGGGAAAATATAATTCTCAAACCTAATCTGTTTCACAGTGGATTTGTCTTATTTTGTCAATTTTTGCCCCTCCTACAGATGTAGTGTGGGGGTAAAATAATATGCATCCGCCATATTGACCTGGAACTCCTGATAAACAAATTTTTCAAGCATCCTCAGTCTTGCATGATTTCTTTGTGTTTGTAGTGGCTCCAAACACACTACTTCTAATAGTTTTGTCACTCTTCTGTTCACTTGCTGAAGTTTTTGGCAGAACTGGCAACTTTTCTTTTTATTCCATTGAGCTTGTGGGTTAAATCTTTCTGTCCTGGATATTATATTTTTTCTGCAGACTCAATATGTGGCCTGGCGAGAAATCTGGTCAGTAAATATGGTATAGGAAGAAGTGATCATCACCCCTGTGAATTGGTGTTTTGGGTCAGTCTTGAAACCCTTTCAGTCCAGAGCCCGAGAAATTCTTGGCTTGCAGTATTTCTTTAGCAGGCAATATACGTATAAATGCTTGAGTTTTCATTTTCAAGTGACTTTTTCATTTTCAACTAACTTTTTCATGTCCCAAGTTTGATGGTTGTGGATCTTGTGTGATTCACTTCTTAGTTCCACTCGGAACAAAATCTTTATGAAAATCAAGCAATAATTTTGGCTTAGAGAAAGCATATGTGTAAAATGACTGACACTGAGTGTTGATGGCACAATGGTCGCAAATTTGTGGTGTTGATATGAACTAAACCTGGTGTCTTTTTAAGTGGAGTTAACACTCTCGTGGTTCTCATTCAGGTGGTGTAGGCAGTGGTGTTGTTGGGATTCCATTGTCTCAAATGGTGGTGACTTCGCAAGGACGGATGCCTGAAAACACTATGTGTGGCACTATTCCAAGTATGGCTGGACTCCCAGGAGGGTCCACTATCACTGAGAATGGAGTAATAGGTGGTGTGACCATGCTGGGTGACTCAGGGAATGGGGTGACTGGTTTGGTTCCAGGCATGCACATAGTGAATGGGACAACAAGTGAAGGTGGCATCGCACCTTTATTCTGCTCCCAATCCTCCCAAAATGCTGCCATATCAGCCGTCCATGCTTCTACCTATGACCTGCTTCATCACTCAACCCACCTGGATGCTTCCGTAGGACAGGTTGGTGTGCTTAACATCGGGACACAAAAAATTTGTGCTACTAAATATAATTATAATTGTAGACTTTAATTTAATAAGCTCTGATCCTAGGCATTAGGATGAGTAGGTTGCAACGTATTCCAAGTTTAAACATGAATTCAACCCTTCAGCTTTCATTCCTGCAGCAAAACCCTAGGATGAAATTTCAATGTATAGAATCACATTTTTGACATTGTGAAGTTACATAGTTAGTTGATAGATGATTTTACATGATATACTCCCTGAATATATGTATGCTCTGAACTGCTTCATACTTTTGTGAATTAATTATTTCCCTACTACAGTTTAATTGAAAGGGGTCAGAGTGAAATATTGCTAAGCAATATTTGTAAGAGAATTTAGTTTATGTTTGGTAAATCTGTAAATTATATTTTTTTTAATTATTTCTTCATAATTTTCTTCAAATGAGCTAAAATACAGGTTAATTGTAACATGAATACAAATTGTAACCAGATTATTTAGTTTATCTAATGATATTTTTTTTAATTGAGTACATAATGAATGATGGTTGGCGTTATCTTACTCTGACTCCTTCAATTGATGTAAAAACCAATTAATGTTTCTTCTGTTGAGGTAAATTAAGAAAAGGCTTTTATGCCAATCAACCTCTGCCATATGCTTGAAATTCATTAGTAAAGTGGTAACTTTTTCTAACTCTCATTTTCATAAATGTCATTTGTGTTGAACCTTTAATTCTAAAGTTAGCCTGTTGAGGGAACAGTATCAACTCATTGCGGAAAGATCTTAAGATAGGTGATGAGGAATGTCAGTGATTGACTTTTATATACGAACTGATTCTCTAATGGATTATGTTGAATGTAAATTTTTCTGGAGTTACCCACTGCAGAAAGGTGGAGAATGATAGAGACGGAGCACCTGACCTTGTGTGTAACCTGAGAAGAAATTCAATATCAAGACTTGTGAATAGATTTCGCTTCCATTTTGGATGACATTATAATTTGGCGAAGGAAGTTTTACAGTTATATTTCCTTCCATTTGATGCTTTAAAAAATTGAATTTTCTCACATCCAATTTTGAATTAGCTAAAAATTCTCATTTTAGAGCAGCATTTCGATCTTCAAGGTATTCTGGTGGTCCCCACTGTTGTTAGTGACCATTCTATTAGTCCATAATCAAAATGCTGTGTTTGCAAAACTAGGCATGTAACTTGGAATGAAAGGAAATTTTGAAAGGAGTGCAAAATATTAAGTTTCTCATTACTGCAGGTAGTGTTTGTTATGAAATTTTGTCATTTCTACCAAAAATATGGAAATAGCATTGGTAAATTTGAGGAATGACATACTTCAATCATGGAATCTGGGTATTTATCACTATTTTTATCACATATGACTAAAATGCTAGTCATTGTGCCAGGAATATTGCCGTATGCCATACTTGTTGTAACAGGCTTCAAGTTAAAAGTCCTTGAGATAGGTTTTAAGATTTGAATAGTTTTCTGACATATTTTCAATATGGTTATTCCATGATGTCTAATTACCTTGTATATTGATGTTTGTCTAGTCCAATGGATTATAAGTCGGCCTTTTAAAATATGTGGTTATCATTTAACATTCTCATTAGTCCATTAATTGCTACAATCAGTTAGGGTGGTAGTAATGAACCTTTAAAAATTACCTGAATGCAATCGTTCACTGTACATTTGTTGCTC
Organism: Pyrrhosoma nymphula; assembly: GCA_963573305.1. NCBI lineage: Eukaryota > Metazoa > Arthropoda > Insecta > Odonata > Coenagrionidae > Pyrrhosoma > Pyrrhosoma nymphula. The sequence continues at coordinate 53,409,183 of OY754335.1, forward strand.
ACTACCAACCTGGATGCATCAATCTGTGAGTACTTAAATACTCCATATCATGTAATGCTGTGTTCAAGTCTCCCTGCCATTATGAATGTAGTGGCATCCATTTTATCTTCTTAATATACTCTCAATATTTATAGATAATTAATGTTTATTATTTGTTACATATTTCGCTAGTTAAAGTAATGTTTTATGTTTAGGTGGGCTATTCAAAATTTTTATTGAAATTTACTCTGTGGTATGTTGTTTCATGCATAATCATACTGAATTTAAGTTAACAGGGGATAATGTATGATGGCAGTATGGTGTTAGTGCATTATGCAAGTTTCATCATAAAATACATATTTGTATCACTTGAAATTTTCCCCTGTCGTAATATTTTGGGTTGGTAAATTTGTTGCTCTCTCTGTGGTACTTTTGTTAGGTCATTTATATCCCATGTACATAATGCAGTTAAGTTGATACCCTTTAGCGAGAAACCATATGTTCCACTGCCCTAAACATATCCATACAAACATATAACCTTTGTAAATCATGTAATTTACTATTCCTGGGGCATCAAGACAGATTTCCTGTCCCTCTTCCCGATGATTTCATCAAAGATGCTTTGCATTGGTGTTTAAATAATAGGTGCATGGGTTTTTTAATTTGATGTATAATTGTGATGTACTTCATTACGAATTCAAGTGTAGGTTTTTTATTAATATCTTTGCACTAATAATCATTAGGCTTTTGGGGGGTGGGTTTTTTCTCTCCGCTTTACTAGTGGGATGACCAGTTTTGTCTAAGAAGGAATCATATTAATTTTATTCAACATTTAATGTGTTAGTTTTGATATGATGATGTTTTTATTATTGTTGTCCAGCATGTGGAACCAAGGCTGGATCAGCTGGTATGTGATTTCAGCAATTTTTAATTAAGTTGTTGAAACTGTTATGAGTAGTTGTGGTAGTTTAGCAGTGTATGGCTGCTGAGACAATGCCTACAGGTCTTTAGGAACCATGTTAGCAAGTTTTTTTTGTTTTTTTAAGCTATTCCTCCATAGACAAATCTGAATTGTATTCTTTGCTTATTGGCTTAGGTAAATGCACTTGTACACCCTGCTTACTAAAAAGCACTTTAAGTGATTGATGATAGATAGCTTCCAATCAAATCAGTATTTTTTGATCTTATGATAATTAATTCTGTAATATTTTCATTTTTTATGAAATGGGGTAGTCCAAAAAGGTTTACTTGGATAATTTTACATAAGTCCTATCTACACTATTTATTTATATTCAGTTACAAGTTCAATCTACAGCTCCAAATCTTTCAAGCAGTTGACACTCTCCACAAAAATTGATTCCTAGTTTAGTGTGAACAGCAAAACTTTGCCTGATGGGGGATGTTTCTCAATTATGCCACATTGTGTGAGTATACATTGGAGGAATCTTTACTCTTTTGAACATTGGGCTTCATTCCTAGATGGGGAAAAATATAACTTTAGGATGTTTTTGCGATAATTATGTACTTGCGTGTATTTTCCTTGATAAAAGACAATTCACGTTGTCTAAATATTGCAGCTGTACCTAATCATACACAACATATGTATCAATATTAATGTAGATAAACTAGTTCAAGAGTGCACATAATATCTTGTAAAATTTTACTCGAAGCTGACTCTTGAATTTTATATGTCCCTGTCGGTGAAGCTTGGTACAGGTTTGGGTAGTTCTTTAAAGTTCAATCTGCATTGTGGAAAACCATGCAGCAAAATGTCACTGAACTTGTGTTGAAATTAAATTTTCTCTATATAACTCAGCATTGGGACCAATTTTACTGTACATGTTATTGGTACCCTATCTTAAGGTTATAATAATAGTTAATTCAGGAACCAATCCTATATCAGCTTATATCAATAATGCTCAAAATCCCTTCAAGTCCTCTTTTTCTTAAAATCTTGTCTAAAAAGTACATACTTTTTAAGATTTTATTCTAATTACCATTTGTTATGTCATGGTGAGACATTGACTAAGTTGTGTTTCTGAATTAATTATTCATCATTCACCTAATTTTTCTTTGAAAATAATTTTAGATAGTGGCATCCTATTTTCCCATAAGGTGAATAATTCAAGTCTTAATGCATGTATCTGAAAAAGCTCAGTCCTAGTTAGGTCCCTTTATGGTATTGTTAGAAATTTTTCCATCAATACATTGAGCTGTAATTTTAAATTTAATTTGACAATATCATCAAAGACATGTTTGAATACAAGGAAGTGGGATCATTGGCCTTGTAAATTTGACAAATGTGATACTGCATTATATTGTGACTATGGCAAAACTTCAAAAATTATTGATAAAAGTTTTCCTAAGTCCATTTATAGGGTAAATTTGTTAACTGGAATCATTTTTTGTTCAGAGAACCATGAATTTTTCATTGATTAGGGTGATTTATATTACCTATATATTTTTGAAAGGGGTAATGCAAAGGAAATGTCCAAGGAAAATTGTTCCAGAGAGTAGTAAAGTGCCATTATTGTCATATTGTGAGGTTGCGATTAATTAATGTCATATTGTGAGGTTGGGATTAATTACGATCATACTGTGAGGAGGTTACTTTTTTGAACTGCCCTTTGGTGTTGTTATGATAGATGTTAATGATGTTTAGAGCATTGTCTGTTTCTAATTATTAACACCCAGATGATATCAAAGTGGAGTCTCATTGAGTTGCACTATGCCCCTTGGGAGAATTGGTATAAGAAAAGCCAGTCCTTTTAACTATGATTAATATTCATTAAGAAATGTAAGACAATGAGCAAATACTGTTCCATCAATCATTAAATACTAATAATTTATGGAATTATGTATGCCTTCCAGGAGTTCATATTTACTTATTATGTAGTAGATAAGATGCTACTGTGAACTTGTCTGCATGCAATACTTCCTTTTGAAATCAACTGGGCTCTCCACTTTGATGGAAAAACTTTATTTTTCATATAATGAACAGCAACTACTCTATTTATATTTCTGTTATAACTTGAGGTTTGGCTTATTTTTTTCTGCCCATTACTTTGTGTGATGTAAGTGTTTTAAAACTTGGGCTACCTTTTAATCTTGCAAAACCTTATAGGAGAAATAGAATTTCCATCTAAAATGTCATTTAATTTTAATCATTATTAAGTTAAGTATTCATCTCAATTAATTTATATTTGTGTTTACTTTCAAGATGGGAACAAATTTTTTTATAATTTAAAAAAAGTCTTTGGAAAGTTGACATCATTATTATTCTGCTCTTTTTTTACCACTGATTTTCTTTGGACCCATGGTCAATGAAGTATCATTTTGCATGCAGTATTAACAATCTTGAAATCTGTAAGAGTAATCATAAAAAAGCATATCCCTCTTCCTATTGACCTGTCCGCATGTGGTTGCTTTTGCTCCCTGGCAGATGGCTCCGGTTGCTGGCCCCGGAGCGTTCATCACTGCGATCCAAAGCACCAACACCCATCACCACTCGGTCGCCACTCCCATTGTCCACCCCGCCCCCACCCATTCCACAGTGGTGGCAACATCCTCACCATCCTCCTTGTCCTCCTCTGCCCCATCCAACCTCTTGGCTTTCAATGGCGGTGACGGAGTGTTGCACCCGCAGGCTGGCCTTGTGGCATCCTCATTTGTCCCATCCCAGATATCATACACAATGACACCAGGATATCCCAATGGGTACATAGTTAATAGCCCCACTCCTCCCTCCCAAATCGTGTCGGTCCAGAAACAGCATCTCCTTCAGCAGCAGAATCATTTTGTCCCGATGAACCAGGTGCCGCAGTCATTCGAGCACTTCATCGGAGGCAACCAGATGGCAGTCGAGGTAGAGGTGGCAACAGGCATCAAGAGGCCACAGGACCATCAGGTGATTGATCATAATGTAAATGAAATTAATATGCCTTTCGTGTGAGCATGTGTAGCATGAGACACTGCCTGCTCAAGGATTTATTGCCAGAACGTCGCTTTTTTTTAGCTCGCCATACTATATCTGACCCAGAAATGTCTACTATTTAATGGCATAACCTACACTCATGTAACTCTGAACTTTTTGTTCCAAATAGCAGCATGAAATAATTTAAGTGTTCACTTAAGCTGAGTGTGTGGTACTGATGATCAATATTATGTTCCTTGAAATTTGCCTTGCCTTATGTTTCATTAACTCTTAATATCAAATATTGTCTTCTGAATGCTTTACCTGGGTGTGAAATTTTTCAAACCAAATTCTATTGCCTGCTCTTAAGGTAAGCCAGTGATAGATAATGTAAGATACATAATAGGGTGAGTCAAGCGCTCTCTATCCGCCAACCTTTGCCTTGACACGGCACAAGGGTTTGACCACGGAGGGAGTAGCGGTGACTTGTTGTTCTTTGGGTAGGGAGAGCACCTGGATCGAGTCACCGCCTTCCCTGAAATATAGTTGCATCCCTAAAAGCTTGGTAGGTACCAAGTGCTCTCTTTGCATCACGATTGCCGTATTTCTCCGAATATAGTCCCCCCCCCCCCCTCCTAATATAGTTCCCCCTCATTTTTGAAGGTTCAGTTTCGGAAAAAGTTTCAAATAGTAAAGCAGGTCTTACATATATTATTCTCAGGTTGTGGGGTAGCTTGTCAACTTGTGGGGTAGCTTGTCTCGCCAAAGTCGCACAGACTTCCTTTCCACTTCACATTTTTCAGCTGCCACACGGTTCCCTCCATGTAGCAGCAAAAATTCTCCCCATGCTATTATGCAAGAACACTATTCATTGTTCTTGGAAAGAATCATGTGCCATTGGAAGTGGAACCCATGACCTTCCTTGTTAGAGATGAAAATAATCCTAAACTTAATGTTAAAATGATTCCTTTCTGCAAAAAGGTTTAATAAAAATCGCAGTACTACTTCCTTGTCAACTACTTTTGTTTCCATTTATGTCCTTCTGGAGTCAAGCCATTGAGCTGAAATCCAAGTTTTAAAGTACCTATAGGTTTGCCAATGGATAGCGAAAATTTCGTTTTACCACTTCAGAGGAAGCAAAAATCGTGTTCTCCGTACTCATGCATGAGGTGCGCTTTTGAAAGGCGTTTACAGTAGGATTGGAATTTTTTCCAGAGTCGAACTACCGACCGTAAACTTAATAGTCCAACTATATTACCAAGTATTATTGTATTGCCTATGAGTTCCTAATGAAGTTGTGCCATCATCAGAAAATTAGTAGTAAGTCGGAGCGGGGAAATAAAATAACTAATTAATGAAATGGAGAACGTAAGATCTGGTACTTCTCAGTGATGCCCATTTGAGATGAAGTTTCTCTTTCACACTTCTTCATGTGGATAATAATTTCCCGAAATCATAGAGTGATTCGATAATCACATTTCAATTATGAAGTCATTACATGAGATTCTATGTTTTAGCTCATCTAAGTCTGTAATTAAGGATGTCATTAGATGAAATGGTGTTTAACATATAGCCCAACACCCATGATGCGAAACAACGGCAAAAAGTTTACTCATAGAAAGATAAAACATAATAATTTTATTTCATACTGGAGTAATTTTTTGCGGAACAGAACTCTTAAGCACAAATAATCAAAGTGAAAAGAGACTTGAGTTTGAATTAATAATTTGTTCACGTTCTTCAATGAGCAATGAAACATTGCTAAGAACTGGACAGGCAAATTTTCATCATTGAAAGCAAAGGCATTTCCTGGAAGGGAGGTAAATCATCATCCTCGTAAACTAAAGGATTGATATAGATATGTTAACGGCAGTACTATTTTCTTTGGTATCATTCTCCACAACCTCCATGTTATTACTCCACCTGACAAAAAATCTTGCTCTTTAGAAGTGAAAACAATTCAGAAAATATGCCGAATCACGCCCCATTCGTGGTCAATCAATTTGTTCAGTAGAGCGTCGATTATCCGTCCCGTGGATTATCCATGCCTCATCCCGCAAGAACCCCCTCCCCTACTCTCTCTTCCCCTCACTTCCCTACTTCTCCTTTCCGTCCTCCTCAGCGGGCTGTTCAATCACGCAGATGAGTGTTGCATTACCCTGAGCCCCCTGAATCACTGCTCTGTGTTCAGGCGACTTGGACTTCTGCGGGCGGGTTATTGAAAGGACATCCAAGGGATACCCAGTGTCTAATATAGTGGACTCTGGTGTTGGCATCTCCACAGTGGGTGATATAATTAAAAACCTAGCCAAGTTATTGGACTATGCTTCAAAGTCGGAAGAATTCATCGGTAAGCACACCACTGCAAGCTTAGAGGAGGTAAGCATCATCTGTTCGAGCATTGGGGTGGTCGGTGACCTTTCTTCATTTTCTTCGAGAGAGGGCTGAGTAAGCAGGGAGATAGGGGACTCAGGAACTGCCAAGGGGCGACCATAAATTGCTGCATACCAGACAAGTGATACTTGCTTGGGGTGGAGGGATCTATAGTAGATACTTGGTTGGGGTGGGACTATAGGTTGAGGTGGAGGGATCGGACTTAGAGACATGCAGGTGGTCAGAAAACCCAGGCGACTCCAGCCCATGTGTTTATTGCCCATGCCCGTGTTCGTGCCTGCACAAGTGGAGTAGATGTATATGCATGCCCGTTCGCACAGTCACCTATCCTCCGGTCACCCGCCTCGCACGCAGAACTTCAGAGAGGAGGGAAGGGGTATCCTTCGGAAAAAAAGTCCACGTAGTTGGTCTCAGGAAAACAGTGGTTTCTGCAATTTGGAAGTCAGTCGCTCGTCCACCCACTGAAAGATCGGTTCAAGAGTGGTGCGCGCTCCTTCCCCTTGTGCCCTTTCCTCCACTTGGAAGGGGAAGAGGGAAGAGAGTGTCTCTCTATCTCTCGCACACAGCCAGGCAAGGGTAGTTCAGATTTGCCAATGGCCTACAGGTTTATGCAGACTCCCAGGAGCTGTTGTCGTACAAGTGTGCATCAGCTACCTTGACATGAGTCTAAGAAGTTAAAATACATGATTTGGCCGATCTCAGATTCACAATGATTGTAACACGTGATCATGAATTGAAATTCTTACTTGCCTACTTAAATAATTTGCATAGTGAAACTACGAGGTGATACATAGCTATTTTATGATCCTTTATTGAATAAAGTTTATGACATAAAGGCATTTTAAGAATGCTTTCACTAATAACGACCAAAAATGGTTTGAAAACGTAGCCCAAGACCACAAAAGTTAGGGGGAAAATAACTATTTTTCCGCGATTTCTTTAAAACGAAGAAAAATATTACGAAACTTGATAATATGAAGTGCCGATTTTTTGGTCCAGCTGACTTCGTATTATCGAGTTTCTACTGTATAACACTATTTTTGTGCTCGGCTCCAAAACAGCATTTCCTGACAACCTTTAAACGATGAGCTATAAATGGTGTATTGTTCTACATTGTTCCTCAACATCAATCCAGATGCATGAAAAATTATTTCTTTTAGTGCTGGATCTAGGTTTTCCGGAGCAGCTGCGTGTGCCAATTAACATGATGACAGTTTCTCCCCCATTACAGGAGGTGTCTTCAGGTCGAAGTGACAACAGTTTCTCCCCCGTTACAGGAGGCGTCTTCAGGTCACTTCGACCTGAAGACGCCTCCTGTAACGGGGGATAAACTATCATCATGTTAATTGACACACGCAGCTATTCCAGAAAACCTAGATCCAGCATGATCAGCCACTGCAGAAGCCTTTGCTCCAACTATTTATTTTAGTATTGAAGGCCACTCCCTAGTACGGCCAGGGAAGGAAATGCAGACACTTTTTATTTTGCGATTTACGCTCCCGCCATAGTAGATACTTCACGGTTTCTTTGATTAAAATTTGAACAAAAGTTCAATCTTTGCCTTGCTGTGCGTGGGTCATCCACGAGGTTTCCGAGTGAAGATATCATGCATCAAGGTTGATGAATTTTGACTTTTTTCAATGTATATCAGCACGGTGCAAAATCATGCATGGGAAATTCCATCAAGTAAAGCAAAATATAATTCTTCATCTACAAATAGAAGCTAATACATATAACACATTTCCTGCTTCAGGATACAATTTGGAAAATAGTGAGCCCAAGCAGCCTGCTTTTCGATTGCATTGAAACTTTTGGAGCAATTTCTCCCTAGAGTCATCCTGCACTCCTTTCCCTCTATTGGCTCTCACCTCCAGAGATTTTCTTCTACAGTGGCTCAGCCCTGTGACAGCTTGCGTCATATATCAAAATAAAAAGGGGAGATAATTGTCATCCTCATCGCTATGGGGGGTCAGGGCCAATGCAAGATTGTGAATGGTAAGCATTTTTGGTCGATGAAGCAGTGTGCTGTATCTCACTTAGATCTTTACCCAGTCCAAAGCAGCAGAGACCTTTCGGAAGCTTTTTGTGCTGCTATGAGAATGGGCACGTGTTTCAAGTTCCCAATCCTTGGGTTACTCTTTTTTACACTTTGATTTTGGTATCTTTATTTATATTCTGCATGTTGTGGTATTTTGGAGCTGCATTTTAACATATTATGTCAACGCTACTTCAAAGCTTAAAAATAATGTTGTAAAATAGAAATGCGAGGCATAACTTTCTATCAATTGGGTATTTTCCACGTACTTCAAACTACCGATATTCTGATTCTGTTACTTGAACTTATTGCATTGGCTAAAAGTTTTCTAATCAAATTGTATGAATTTCGGTTTTAAAAGCTAAAGAAAGTTGAAGGTTACAAATCCTCCCGAGCACACTCCGAAAACAACCGAATGACCTGTGACATAATTTTCGCTGTTTACATTTAGACCCAGGCATTTTCTTATGCTTACAGTGGAAACTGGTGCGGTGAAATTAGTTTTGGACGTTTTTCTGTGTTTGAGGTGACTATAAATGGCATAAGTAGATGGTGTTTTGTGCCACAATGTACAAATACATCGGTGAAAACACTGAACAAGAAATGCATTCACGCAATCACGACATTGAATGTTTGAAATGTCTTCCTTGGATTCCTCAATATCCACCTCCAAAATGTTTGCTTTACTTCGCACTTTGTGTTCTGGACATATTCTTGCAATGCCTGTTCACTGTGGTCTATCTCTCTTCACGTAGACGTATCCTATAGCATTACCAACATCACTCTCAAGAGAATCTTAATAATAAAGGAACACTTAAATTAAACTTTGAATTGACATTTAGGAGATGAGAATCTATTTTTAGACATTTCTATAGCAGAGAAGCCACTTATAGATACCTCTAAAAACAATCACAAATTAACGTCTTAAGTGTGTTAAGTATTTGCAGCGTAAATATTTGGCAAGTACTGTGTTATGTTGATATGTTACTAAGGTACTGTTTGTTTACTGTTGCATGGACTGGTATGGACTTTGAGAAATAAAGAAGAAGTATTATAATGATTATGAGTGTATTGGAAAAACAATTAAAAAGCTCATACACCAAATACATAATTATATGCATTAAAATGATAAACAACAGTAATGACGATAATACAAGCAAACTTTATGCTTACAGTTTTTGGACATAAGCTCCATGAATTTCGGAAGCAGTAAATCGCTCGTCCTTCTTCATAAAAACGCCTACCATAAACATATATACTTTGGGTAAATTATCTGATGTGGTTTTAATAAAACCATTGCACGCCATAGCCTTTGTTTTCAATGAAAACTCTTTAAATATACAGTCTCTTCTACAGTCCTTCACTTTCTCCCTCACAGCTGTCTATCGCTCAGCGAAAATGACGACAAGTCAATCAGATTTCGTTTCGCAGCCACGTTAAAAAAATTGAAATTTCGACTATTTTAATCTTAAATGTCTCATTTAATATTGAATCAGTTTTAAAACTATTTTCACTCCACAAACTTGTTTGAACTAAAGTAACATATAAAGATCCCTTTACTTAAATTTAAAATTTTGGAAAATACCCAATTAACTTTGTAGTGGATTATTACTGCTTTTAGATAAAAAAAAAACTCTTTTGTCTTTTCACCATATTGTGAATAAAATCCTTCCAAAAATTATTAATGCCGGATTGAGAGGTTGGGTTTTAGTTAGGGGTATGCGGGTACCCGAAATGTCGGGTCGGGTATTTAGTGTCCGATCCGAACACTCGATCGTCTCCCGAAAAATTCAGGTCGGGTATTTAGTGTCTAAACCTAACACTCGATCGTCTTCCAAAAAATTCGGGTCGGGTATTTGGTGCTCGAATTTGAATTTAATCAACTGATCCATCGTGAAATTCCGGTTTGAAATTGGCTATGCACTCGTACAGACAACTAATGTACGTACCACCGTAACAACCTTACACGCATTTACAATACTAACATAGCGACCATGGTTTGTACTGTTGTAGGCGCTAACCACAGTGTGAACGCGCATTGGTTACCGATAGAGAAATAGTTCTTAACGTTGCTACTAAACAGTGGTCAGGCGCTGGTGTCGCGAGTGGAAACCGGAAATGATTAGGGACGATAACAAAAAAAATCAATCAAAATGGTGATGCATACGGTGCTACTTTGATGTATATGACATTTTAACACTTTTTATAGGAATTTAAAATCTCATTACTCTCATTTTTGCTTATTTACGAAAATAATGCTTTGCCCTTCTCCATCTTGATTGCCTTATTTGATAATCGTGCTTCATCTATTCCGAATTCCGCCATCTACACGAGCATTGACAACTGTTAAGTGGTAGCATCCGGAACTACTTGTCCATCGTTAACCAACGCACATTCACACGGTTTTTAGCGCCTACAACGGTAAGGACGAAGGTCGTTAAGTTAGTTGGTTTGTTGAGTGAAGGAGGCACTAATAGATCGCGGCACTTGCAACGAAGCCGAAGTTTCTGCAATAAAAATACTATTAGTGCTTTTCATTTGAGTACGGCGATAGCTGATTATCGGACGCAGGTCCCGTCGATCGCCGGCTCACCTCGGAACAAGAGAGTCACCAACAGCCGGCGATTCAGCTAAATCGAAAGCACCACGGCGTGGCAATCGCCGTCTATCGCAGCAAATCGAAAACACCCAAAATGAAACATCAATAGATTTATCGATTAGAAAAAATAGATTATCGACTGTCGATATTCCGGTAGGCCTGTCAGTCAGATAATCCACTTGCTCTCTTTAAGTGATATTTACCAATTTTATTTTTTGACAATTTCGTCTCTATTTTCGTGACGTGTGAAAATGGTACAAGCTGGCCTAGGTTAGGTAGAGATGGGCCACTTTGAAAATTACCACGGTAATTTTCGTAAATTACCATGGTATTTTTCGTAAATTACCATGGTATTTTTCGTAATTGACTGCGTCCCTTGAAAATTACCATAATTTTGTGTAATTTGCTAGATAGTTTGAGATACCCATGTTTGAGATAGTTTTGCATACAGATAAATTCCCAACATGTTCTTTTAAGCTAAGTCCACATTTCTGATGTGTCTAATTATAAATTGAGGAACCTCCAACTGGTATTTGGCATATTTTACTTAAATTATAACAGTATGGAGTAATGTGTTAAAATATTCTTCTTGAAAATTTCTCATACTTTGACAAAAGAATGCCAGATTGCGTGTTGCGGCCGTATTTCTTTTTATAATTTTATAAATATATAACAGATTAATGTTGCATTAGGTATGGTTTAAACATCCTTATCCCCTTCCTTTTGCTATTTGCATTCTTATTTAAACATACATTTTCTGTTTAATGCTTAAATCTGAAAAATACTGGAAAATTACGGTAATTTTAGAAAATTACCATAATTTACCGTGGTAATTTAACGTGGTAATTTACCTCCGATGAAAATTACGGTAATTTTCCCATCTCTAGGTTTAGGACGTGGGGATAGCGATGTTGACGGCAATGACGAATCGCGGTCATGTTGAAATCCACCATGGCAGAATAGTAAGGCAGCTATCCGGGTGCACTTCATCCAATTGCCGAATTTGCACGCAAAGTGCAATTACTACAATGCAGTACTAAAAAACCTATAATATTGCTTTCATGTCTCATTTGAAATTTTGTTCATAAGCTATAGCCTATTAATATTTTTTATAAATATGTTATTTCTTCATTCATGAAAATTGACGATATTAAATTCCAAGTGATCATTGATTTCAATGGCAAGTTTAAAATAAAACATTTGACTAACTTACTGATCTAGAGTGGTGGAACAAAAAAATATTAAACTAAGGATTTGCTTTATAAATCCACAAGAGCTAAATATCACATTATCTTGTTCACAGGTGTGTTGCAGCTAACGTGCCGATCCTAGTTATATTTTATTGTGAAAAAGCACAAGCTACTGGGTGTAATTTTGCTTTGGAACCTTTTGGGTTGCACTGCTTTGTTCAAAAACAATGATGTTCCCACTCTCAGGTCTTTACAAGACAAAAATTTACTGTAATTCTTGTCTTGCCGTCGAAACATCCATATTCCTTAATAATCCAGCACCCATGAATGTGAATACCTCTACTAACCGAACCCGAAAATTACCCGAGGCCCGCAGATATTTTACTACCCGAATCCGAACCCGACCTGAATTGAAAAAGTGCTACCCGCACACCCCTAGTTTTAGTTGATATTTCCACAAGGAGTTATAATTCTCTGGATGCATAAGTTGTCGTTGGAATATAAGAAAAATCACTAAGGTGAGGGCTAATATTCAAGGTAACATAAACAGACAAAACAACATTAGGTGTGGCCGTCGGAAAGAGTGTTTAAAGAACATTCACACGCAGTACATCTCCGAAAATGTTTGGGGGCCCATTCCAGATTGAGAAACGTTTCATTGCCATCTAATCGACGGTGACTTCACCACGAAAAAACCTCCAGTGATGAAATCAACAGTGTCAGGCAAGATGTGGTGGAACTGCATTATCAATAATGAAAGTAATCGATATACTACTGTCCACTTTTATTTAAATTTACAACACGTGTTTCGGCTTTTTTGTACTCCGCCATCCTCGGGTACAATGTTAAATTTCCAGTTTGCGGTTAGTATTTATACTTAATTTCCAACGGAAAGAAATGCCACCCTTCCCCCCCTTCCATTGGAAATGATGTATAAATACTAACCGTAAACTGGAAATTTAACATTGTACCTGAGAATGGCTTAGTAAAAAAAAGCCGAAACACGTGTTGTAAATTTAAATAAAAGTGGACAGTACTATATTGATTACTTTCATTCCAGTGATTTTCTTCATCTGCTTTTGTAGATGTTATGCTTCACTCTCTTTTACCTTTATTTAATTTTGTTATCGATAGCATTCTGTCACGAGTGTCAGAACCAAGGTCAACTCCATATTATGGAGAAGAAATGCTGCCACTTCATTTTATGGAGCCAGTTAGGTATGGTAGTTTTACGGATAAACAGATATGATGACTTTAGATCCAAATATATGGAGGATAAATTAAAAACATTTTACACATTCATCTTCCTTACCCTTTTAAATACTAATGTAGGTTTCAGCTGTACAGCAACTCTTATTATGTTTCTGTCATGTATTATTTATCATTTGTTACAGTTGTAACACTTCCCTCCGAGTCCCTGGCAAGCATCAGGTTTCATTGCCGTCATATTGGCCGGAGACTCAAAGAGGGGTTGGGCAGTAATCGTTGCCACGTCCGACGCCCATCAGATGAGTGGCTACGCTGCTGTTAGGTCATGCGTACACAGTAGATTGAGTGACCCCAGGATGACGGCCTTCTGCATGCATGCAACTAGTGATTCTGCCTGTGCCACGCAGGACGGAATGCACTTGATGTTATTAAGCAGCGAGCCCTTGACTCCACCGATCACACCTACAATGAGGACCACTAGTTTTACAGAGTGTCCAGGGTACATCTGTCGAAGTTCGAAAAGCAGGTCTTGATATTTTGTCTGTTTTTCCACCTCCTTCACATCCATGTTAGTTTCAGCCTGAACGGAAAACTCGATCACGAACATGGAGTGTGTGAGGTGGTCGAGGAGAACGATATTAGGCTTGGTCGCTTCCAACTGCCTGGTGGTGGAGACGGAGTAATTCCACCAGATGGTGCATTTATCGTCTTCCACGACGGACTCAATATCTCCAGGTGCGTAGGGCAGGACAGGTGTTTTGTCGATGCCATAATAGTGTTGAAGGTGATAGTATATCACCCGCAGGGCCGCGTTGTGCCGAGCTAGATACGCTGACCTGGCGTAATAACTACAGCCGGAGAGAAGGTGACCCAAAGTCTCCGGCTGGGCTCGGCATGCCCTGCATCTCGTGTTCGTGACCTCCGTCTTGAATATAATGCGGCGGCACACAAGTGTGTTTATGACACCATCCTGGCACGCGAGTACAAAACCCTCCGTCTCTGATTTCAGGACGGCGGAGCGTAGGAAGGCAAACGTCAGCTCCTTTGATAACCCATGCTTTTCGATGTTTCAATAGAAAGTTTCGTTTGAGCAAGGCCTTCTGCTCGGCTTTTTTTATTTCGAGCTTGAGGATGTCTGCCTTCAATGGTGAGATGATCGTGTCATTGTCGCTTCCGTTGGATGACGGGTCGAAGTCGAGACCGGTTTCGTCCGCTGCCCTCTTTGCCGCCTGGAAGAGAAACGCCCCTGCTCCCGCACTCTCGTGCTCTCTCACGAGATTGAGCAGGGGGTCCTTGCTTTTCAACACTCGGCATGTTGTACCCAGGATAACTCTGTTGTGGAGACTCTCCAGACTCAATAGTCCTCTACCACCTACATTGCGAGGGAGATACAATCTGGTGACGGAAGATTTCGGATGAAGACTTCTATAGATGGTCATTATCTTCCTCGCTCTCCTATCGAGGTTCTGCAACTCGTTGACGTTCCACTTCATGCATCCAAAGGTATACAGCAGTGTAGGAACTGCGACATGTTCGTGGCAAGAACCTTGTTCTTGCCAGACAGCTCAGAACTCCAGATGTTCCTGAGAGTCTGCCTGTATTTTGCGGTGAGCCTTTCCTTCACTGCTGCAACCTCCTGCATTTGGCGCTTGGGGATGCCGAGATATTCATAGCTATCATCGTCCTCAAGGTGACGAATAACACTCCTGTCAACAAGTTGCACGTCTTCCTTGATCTCTGAAAATCTTCCTCTCGCCAAGTGGATGGATGCAGACTTGTCCAATCCGAACTCTATCCGTATAGCCTCATTGTATTCCAGTATGGTGTCCAGGGCAGTGCGAAGGTCTTTCGCATTAGAAGCATAAAGCTTCAGGTCATCCATATAGAACAAATGGGTGACCTTATGCTTCCTGTCACCTGGAACACCGCACATGTATCCTCTATCTCGTCGCAGCCTAAGGGACGGGTAGGAGGGAAATACAAAACAGTAAGGGGCTCAAGCTGTCGCCTTGGAAAACGCCACGGTGGTATGTTACCACCTCTGTGGACACTGACCGCTTGCGTGAAGTCAGAACAAAGTGCATATTCCAGAGTGGTAACTGGTGTTGGATGCAGGACACTACATCTGGGTGGACTTTCATCAACTTCAGCATATAGCAACATAGCAATCAAAAGCTCATGGGAAGTGGTGTCAAAGGCCTTCTTGTAGCCCACCCAGGCCATTGATAGGTTTCGCTTATGCTTTATGGCATCCTGGCATATGCACTTATCAATGAGCAGGTTGTCCTTTCATCCCGCGATTTCCCGCTTTGAGCCCCTCTGCTCGTACACCTCCCTCACAGGCTGGAGGTGGTGGAGGATAAGGTCGCTCAAGATCGAGGTGAACGCCTTATCTACAGTGTTGAGGCAGGTTATAGGGCGGTAGTTCCTTGGATTGGACATGTCTCCCTTCTTATGTATCAGAACCGTGCGTTCCTCAGTCAGCCAAGGTGGAATATGATCTGTCATGTATTAGGTACGATTATAACAATTATTTTATGCAAATCTATTGGATGCCATTGTTATTCACATCAGTGTGTGATTTTGGAAGCTGTTTGTTGACATTTCTTGATAAATTTGTAAATTGTATAAATATTCAATACATAATCCATGTATCGAGGAGTATATTCTATTTTTTTCTTTGCTTATACTGGGGGAATATCATAGAACGATCGATATTGTTTTTGGGTAACGAATTCTGGGAAAAAAATTATTTTGGAAAAATTGGCAAGGATAATATATATTCTTTTTGAGTAAAGTAACAGCATTTTCTGAATACAATGGAGCAGTATTAATTTTTTTCACAGAAAACCAGCAGAACAATAGATCAAAATAAAAAATTGAATGATTTTGCGTCAATGTTGTTAGTCTTGATTATGGCTGCCATTAATAGGAAAGCAACATTAATGATTGTCTTGAAAATGTACCTGCGAAGGATAATATAAATATTGATTTAAAACTCATACAAATTGAAAAAGGCAAGGAATATGTAGAAAACAAAAAAATTGATACTAACTTTTAATTTTCGTCAGAGCTACAATCCTCGCTAGCAGAATTCTCTTCATCCTCACCGCTGTCACAAACCATACTATCCTCGCTACCATCACATTTGTTTGAAATGCAGCATTTCTTAAAACTCCGAGCGATTAAGTCCTCTTTAATTAAATTCCATGAGGTAATAATCCATTGACATATTTGAACAAGGCCGGCCTTCTTAATTCGTCCCATTGGTGTTGTTTCTTGAAAGGCACTTGCCATCCATTCTGAATACAACCTCTTCAGATGAGACTTGAAGGAGCGATTGATGCAAACATCGAGTGGTTGAAGCATAGAAGTCATTCCTCCTGGAATTATCATTTGGTCAGTCTTTCCCTCTTTCAAACGTTTCTTCACGTCGTCCGTATGATGGCCGCGAAAACTGTCCAGCAATAGCATACTACGCAGTTGAAGAAGGGCACCCGGACGTCGTTCCCACACACACTTAATCCAGTCCAGAACAAGATCATTATTCATCCAACCCTTTTCTTGCGACCGGACCACTATTCCTGGTGGGAACTTCACATTTTTTGGCAGTGTTTTCCGTTTAAATATAATGTATGGCGGAAGCTTCTTTCCATCCGCCAATACTGTTTGCATGATGGTACAACGTTTTTTCTCTGCACCAGCTGTGTGCACTTGAACTGTTTTTGCTCCAGCTTCATTCACTGTAGTGTCATATGGCATTTCAAAGTAAACAGGGGTCTGATCAGCATTCCCCATTTGCCCTAACAAATAAGAATACGTTTTTCTAAGGCTGATAACGTACCTCTGAAATCTCACCAGCTTTTCTTCGTATGCTTCAGGCAAGCGCTGCGATATAGTTGTTTTCCTTCTTATTGAAAGGCCATTCCTATTAAAAAATCTCAGCATCCAACCCCTACTAGCCTTAAATTCATCGAAGGTTACACCAAGCTCTCTCGCTATCTGCAGGGCTTTCATCTGGCACATTTCTGTCGACAATGCAAACCCAAATTGGCATCTGTCTCTAATGTACGCTGAAAGTTGTTCCTCTGTGCCAGGATATTTTGCAGATTTTCCTCTAAATTTTTTTTTTCACTATTACTAGAAGTGAATCTTTTTTCTTCCTCCAGTCTTGTATACAAGATTCTGGCACGTCAAATTTACGTCCAGCTGCACGATTGCCGATCTCTTCCGCTTCTTTTATAATCTTTAGTTTCTCGAGAACACTGAATGAGCGTAGTCTTTTACCACTGTTCATTTTGATAAATATTCACTAAAGAAACAATTAATTCACTGTTTGAATTGGTAGCCACAAACTAAAGCAACTGCCTTGCGCACCATGCAAACGGGTTGAAATGAAGGATAACTACTATGTACGTGAAACAGAATATGCGTCTCGGAATTCATTCAGGTGGGCCGAGCAATGGAAAGGCAACAAAGTGGTCTTAGCCGAGAGCTTGCTGATTCCATGTTTCTTGTTTCAATGTAATCAACTTCGGTCCAATTCTTGGTGGATGCTCACTTTGTACAAATATTTTGTATTATCTAGCGTAATCAATGACATTCTTAATTTTTATAAAAACGACAAGAACATGAAACAAAGTAATATAAGGGAAGTTTTTGGCCATCATGTTTCTTTGGCTAAACATAAATACCATTGAAAATGGAAATCCTCGAGTAAGCTGCAAATCCTCGTGTATGATGCGCACCCCATATTTTGACGTCGTACACGAGAATATACGGTATCTCTTATAGAAGACAAACGAGTGGATTTCCCGCAGATGAGCTCATTCGTCAAACAATAATTTTGCTCACACCATCCATCCAATGGAAAGAATCAGTAGCAGATAATAATTGACAGTAAAACTGCACAAGGTAATAAGTAGATGGTGATAGTTCGGAAATAATTTCACGTAGTAATATTCCACAGAAAATTTTATTTCTTCCGACCCAGGGTTTTGACTATTACACAGTCATTATCAAGGTGACAATGGTTCACCACGAGCCCCTTATATACAGAGTGAGAGAGTAGGGGGAGGGGTGGCAGAGCATGGGGAAGGAGTCAACGGGCGGAGAGTGCATAACTTGCACAAAGTATGAGCATTGTTAAAGAATAATTGCATAACGGGGTAGGGGGGGTTAGAAAGTTGAAGACAGGAAAGGAGATTGGGAAGGGTGCATTTCATTCAACACACACACAATTTTTGTTTGTACGTGTTGAATGAAATGCTCCCATCCCAATCTCCTTTCCTGGCTTACCTTTCACCTCCCCCCCCAGTGACGCAATAATTCTTTAACAATGCTCAAGCCCACCCTTTATTTTGGACTAGTCATGCCCTCCGCCCGTTGGCTCCTTCCCCATCCTCTGCCTCCCCTCCCCCTACACCCTCACTCGGTATATAAGGGGCTCATGGTGAACCATTTTCACCTTGATAATGACTATGTAATGGTCGAAACCCTGGGTCGGAGAAATAAAACTTTCTGTAGAATATTACCAAGTGAAATTATTTACAAACTATCACAATGTGGTTCCACCAAGTTATGCCTGAAAATTTGATAGAAATTAGAGATGGTGATTTTTAAAAACTATAAATTTATGCTTAAGCATTATTCTAAGTTTAGTTTTTGAGTTTTTAGCATTTTCTAAGTTTAGTTTTAAATTCAAAGCTAAGCATTTATAGCATTTAAAAATCATGAGTACATACAACATTTGGTAGCGTAGAGTAATTTTTCAATAATCCTAGTAAGTACGAATAATTTTCACCAATAAATATGTCAATATTCATCATGTCATTTAGTATATCATTTATTACTGTAAAATAGCTGATGATGCTAAGTCAAATGTAATGGTTACCTGTATTTTAACACTGAAAAAATGCTCAACAGACATGGTCACGGTTCAGTTGTATAAAATTCAAATTTTCATCTTATGTCTGATGTGTGTACTCTAACTGGTAGTTCACAGAGTTCAGACAGTGATGAATATCATGATGGGCTTAAAATATAGGCGAGCAATTGAAAATCTAGAGATATCCAGGTTTGAGCCCTTGTCAAGGTGGATGATTTTTACCATGTGGATTTTTTGCTATTCTGTGTATCTTGCCGTTGATGCTCTATGGGCAATGCCATGGTTAGTTAGCGGTGCTCTCAAAAAAATTCAACCCATAGAATTGGGAGACATGCCAGATTTTAGTTTATTTGCTTGTGCTGCAATGGATGGTACCTCAAATCGCATCGCAGTTCAAGGAATTTTCATCCAAGCTTAAAGTTTGTACAAAGTTGTGTTCTATTTCTTTCTTCCTCAATATGTCTGTGTTGTCATGCACAATTTACTGTATGACAGTTTGGCTATTTATCTCATCTAGTATTTTTTAATCAATAAACCACTAATACCAAGATAGAAAGCAAACAGTGAAAACGTTAATATCAAGAAATCTCAGCTCTAAGCATCATTAATTTTTTGACTCCAGCACTTTTCTATTTTGCTTCACCATGACGGAAAAGGAACTTTTCTATCTTGGTAATATCTATGCTGGAATGCATATTTAGTCCACTATCCTCAAGAGTCACTTAATGGAACTTAGCTATGTTCACCATGATGCAAAAGAAAAACTTTGTACAAATC
This sequence comes from Pyrrhosoma nymphula, assembly GCA_963573305.1. Classification (NCBI taxonomy): domain Eukaryota; kingdom Metazoa; phylum Arthropoda; class Insecta; order Odonata; family Coenagrionidae; genus Pyrrhosoma; species Pyrrhosoma nymphula. Next base: position 53,429,166 of record OY754335.1, read on the forward strand.
TAGGATTGTGTTAGCACTTTTGCTGTGTCAAAAGATTTCACATAGGTTCCAGATTTTAGCCTATTATCCACAAAAAAATTGAAGTAACAATTCATTTGTCACAAATGCTTAATTGTTATTGTCTTTTGAACTTCTTTTAATGCCAATAAAGAAAAACTCAAATTCAGCTGAATCGATAAATAATCAGATGGTTTTGGAATATCCCCATTCATCGCACATAATGGCCATCATTTTTTTGCAGGTATCCCTGTGTGTCACAGCGTAAGGTTAAACTCTAAATTCTTTCCTCAGACCCACTCCCCTTGCTCATCCTTGTGGGCCCACACCTGTGGTCGTCTATTCTTGACCACGAAATATTTCTTCCTAACTCTCCTTCTTCTGGTTTATCCTTTCACCCAATGTGACACTGTTCAAGAGCTCTTGAGCTAATGTTCACAAAAAATTGCTTAAAAGGTGCTTTTAAAATAATTTTTATGCAAATGTACATCGAGAATGCTTTAGAATTTGAAATAGATTGGTCAAATAAATTAGAATGAAATTGTACGAAGTATTTCCTTTGCATAATTGTGAATATCTGAATATTATCAATAATTTCCCAGAATGTGAGATCACTTATCAGAGTTTGAGAGGAAATGAATTGACAATCATTTCTCTAGATGCAGGGTGGAGGACTCGTCCCACCTTGTACCGATGCATGGCGGGGATAGAGGGGCAGTCTCGTAGGGGATCGAATTGTGTGGGGTGCAGTGATGGTTGGTGGCACTTGGAGGGCAGCTCAAACTGTGAGGGACAATATTTCAGAGACACTGAGAGACACCTAAAATCTGATGAGAAATTGGTCGTCAATGGCTCCGGAAAACATGTATATTTAATTTTGAAAAGACTATATTTATCAGCATATATCACTCATCATTGTAAAAACACACATCCTGATTTTAAGAACGAAATTTGTATTAAAAACTGAAATTTAAAATAAAAGGTGTGGGAGCTCTTGAATTATTTGATTAAATCAATGCCCATATGTATTTATTAGTGTATAGAAATTGTTTAAGACAAATATTATAAAAGAAAAAGTACCTCTTGCAATCAAAGAACGTTGAACTCGAGCCTGGTTTACAAAATAAAACTAACTTTCAAAAAGTATAAGAAAAGTCGAAAACTAATACAGTGGACCCCCGCTATACGTTCCGTTCACTTTACGATGGATTCACCTTAAAATCTATATGCTAGGAATTTTAAAGCATGATTTTGCCTGCCTCCTTTAAAATATCCCATTTTGATTATTTTTTGCACCCATAATTTGTTATTCATTCAGCATTCTAGGCCTTATTTTTAACGGACTGCATTTTTTATCATAGCAACAATTGAATATTTAATTATGCGTGTAATTAATCTGTTTATAAAGCTATACATGTATTTAGAGCAAATCAAGCAAATGTTGTGATGATTAGTGCTGCCACCAATTAGCGCCAATGAGATAATCCAACATTCCATGCGTAGTCAGGGTCACATCTATGATGATTCAGATTAAGGCTTTCACTAGTCATTATAGATATATCATTTTGTTTACCAAATTGTAAAAAATATGATAACTTCTGTTGAAGAGTAACTTATTGATAGAGGGCGTTACCTACCAACAAAGTGATATGATTCCTTAATGTATACAGCTGGCACGAGATAATGAATCACATCAGTGGCATGAGCTAAATTATATAATAAAATTTCTCGGTGAATGATATGGACGTTCTATAATGGCTTATCTAAATTTACATCAAAATTCACGGCCCTGATCACTTCTCACAGAGATACCGAAAGAATGTGTCGCTCTGCCCATCTTGGTCACTGATGAGCTCTACTGTTGTGTGAATACCAGTCTTCAGTGCAAAATGGTATTGTCGACAAAAGGTGTAGTTCACACTGTGAACAGTTTCTTTTCCAACCATGTTAACCATTGGATAACAAAACTTGCCAGAAGTAGGTGGTTTTTTGTTGGAAGTTTCTGTGGTGACCATGCCCCCTAAAGTGCAGCTCAAGTATAAAATATCAAATAAAACAAAGCAGGAGATGGTGAAGAAAAACAATGAGGGTCCTCGAGTTTACACTTTGTCTTCAGTGTTCTTCTTGTGTGTTTCGCATTCTCTTTCGCAATTTATGGATGCCTCTAAGAAGGTTGTGGGTTCCTAAAGTAAAAAACCAACCCCCAATGACTCTCCCAGCCCAGAAGAGTCAGTAATAAGAACTAAGACAATGCAATTTTCCACAGATAAAAATTTTTAATCGACCCAGGTTGCGATGCACTGCATCATCATGATGATTTTTGTCAGAAGAGTCAGGTTAGCTGTTCTGAGAAACGGGCTTTGAGTGAAGGTTCTCTACTCTGGTGTTATCTCTTTTGTTATTCAGCTATTCAATCTCCAAGGGATGACCTTGACTGGGAGAATGATATCAATGCTGCTGGTTTGACATTAGGAGAAGGAAGATCTTCGGAAGCAGAGACAGGCAAGCAACAACAGCGATGCGAATGTAAATTATTATTCGTGGAAAGGTTACTGACTGATCCATCTTCAGGGTGTCCAGCACCCTGGAGAACCTGGATATCTCAGGGAATTTTATTTTCACTGGAAATATCAGGGAAATCTCAGGGAAATATCTAATTTTCACAGGAATTTTCGGTGGTGTCAACAGATAAAACAACAATGGAAATGATGTGACTTTTTTGGCAAGTTGCATAGTCAAATTTCCCTTGTGTTGTCGCATTTTGCATTACTATAATAACTGAGGGTAGGTAGGTACAATGTTTTCTATATACATTGTGTTCTTAGTGGTCGTAGTATATAAATCAGCGGCGTCCTTTATCGGCAAAATGCAAAATCAAATTTTCATTCCGTTGTCGCATTTAGCATTCCTGCAATCTCAGAGTGTACAATGTATTCTATATACATTGTGTTCTTAGTGGTCATGTTATTTCTCGCCGAAGCGCTCGAGTGGACGCTGTGGACTGCACATGACAAATTGTGCATTTAATGCTGGTATGAAGGAAACTTGATGGGATATCGTTCCATTCCTTCATGCACTGTTTTATTTATTTTCCTATTCTCCAACCCGTAGAGCTGACTTCAAACAACTCACTCATTCTGACCGTCTTCCAATAAAGTTTTATGCAGTTAGGTGGATAGAAAATGAAATTCACAACGTCACTTTTTACGTATGCGTTTCTACAGGTATCGTTGAGGTAATTGTGATTTAGAGATGATGGTATGAGACCAGAAGAAAGATGCCTAATTGCTAATGCCAAGTAGTAACCAGAGGTGTAATAAGAGTTGAGCAATTTCCATTCCACGTTTTCTTCCCATCGTTGATTACGATTACGATGCCATAAAATTGGTGAAACGCGTAGTGTGTTTAAAAATAAAATGTGTAGAAAAGTACAAATCTTTACTGTAATGAATATTAAAAGTTTCTACAAAGTAGAGCCTGAAGCTGTGGATTTTAGCTTTACAACTACCCTCCGTTTCCAACTTTACACTTGATTCTTTGAAGTCGGGAAGAGAATTGTTTGATGATTCCTGAATGCATAGAAATTGGCTTTATTAAAAAAGAATAACTTTCTTCTTTGTTTAAAGCTTTTAATGATATTCAAAGAGAACTTTGAGGTAACTACTCAAAGGTCATGAATGCCCTCAACAGTGTTAGCCTTAATCACTTGTTGTGTATATTTGTTGCCAATAAATCAAGAATGTTGACCCCTGTATTAGGCGTCGTACCTATCTGATGAAGGGTGTTTGATGAGAACGTGTACAGCAGGAAATTGCAGGTCCTCCGATATGTAATTGTTGGTCCTCCAAACTATAGAGAGCATATTGAAATCTCCACCAATGATTAAAGTTCTTTCGGCGTTCCTGGATGTGATGCTCTTTATTTGAGTTTCGAGTTCTAGCATTGAGGTGACGTCGGTGTCAGGTAGCTTGTAGTATGTGCGCACGAATATTGTTTTTTATTTAGGGCATCTAATTGAGCACCATACTGATTCTAGGCTGGTATCTGGGACGGTTTCTGCTTGGCTGACAATGGTATTCTTTACAGCAATAAATACTCCGCCTGCGGATCGGTTGGACCTATCTTTTCTGTAAATTTTGAATGATTTGGGAAAAATTTTACTATCAGAAATATCGACCGTCAGCCAACTTTCCGTGCTATTACTGACGTTACACTCTGTGCTATGAATAAGGTTGTGAAATTCTGGAATCTTATTTTTTAAACTACGGCAGTTAACTACAGTAGAACTTCTATTTTACGAAGTTGAAGGGACCCAAAAATATGATCTTTGTAAATCAGAGGGTTTGTAAATTGGAGGTTATCTTTCAAGCAATCGAAACTTCAACAATCCCAATCCAGTTTCAGTAGCTCACTTCATAAATATAAATGGGATTGAAAGGGAGGTAATATTTCAATAAAATTTTATTGAAATATTACCTCCCTTATTGAAATATTACCTCCCTTATTGAAATATTACCTCCAATTGAACCAGTATATTTCAGTACAAAGACCTGGAAATGCCTTTTTTGAAGAAAACATACCGTTTGAAATACCTTAAATAATATTTCGTAGCTGATGAAAGTCAATTTTAGAACTTTACTCGAGTTAATTTGAAATTCCCACATATGCGTTCTACAGCGCTGACATCTAGCGGTGATTTGCGAGAACTATTTACTCGCGGGTACTGATAGCTGTAAGTCGCGATCGCAAATTCTAACTTAACGGCGTAAAACTTTAATGAAAAATTAAATATTCAAAGTGCATCAAAATTTGAACATAAGTAACATATTATTACAAAATTAGTATTCTTAAATGATACCTGTCCCAAGGGGAATATTTTGACATAATTTCGTCGTGCATTTCACGCCACTACTCAACATCTTCTGTGTTCACACGCCCTTCTTCTCCGCAGATTTTAAGTGAAGTGATTCAATGTCTTCCCTTGAATTTTTCTAGCCACCCATTTGAGCATTTAAAGTTGTCTCACTTCAGTTTAAGGGCCAAAATCTGAGCATTCTCCTTCAGAATTGGTTATAGGCAAGTTGCACTCACGATCGTCAACACTTAAAAAAAATAATAATAATACATCTGCAAATCAAGCTGTTCAAAATTCGACGATGAAATGTACTTGGTTTTCGACGATGCTGTTGTTTGACTCAAAATGTTTTCGCTTGAATTCATGATTGTTGTTATGTTGATAAAGAAATGCCATACTTCCGAGAAATTTCTGTTTTTGTCTGCGCGCGATCACGTACTTCCTTGATTATCGATCTTATGGTAACCAAACTCACGGACTTCCTCGTTTATTTTTTCTCAGCGATGTTTTATCCATTGTTTTACTTATAGGCACACGGGATATCACAAACACAGCCCACCTCGCGTTGAGATAGTGATTCTGACTGAATGCGTGCGACTTCTGCTCGCTTGGAATCCAAAATATTTTCACTCACTCACAGCTTACAATGTAATTTTCTGGCTTCATATAATTCTGGAAACAAAGTCATAGGTGCGAGCCACTCTCGGATGACATAGGAACTGATAACATGGGAAAGAAGAAACAAACCAGCTATTGAGAGCGAAGACATTGTAACGGCTACTCCGTGTAGACTGTGGTTACAACGTAATCAGGTGACCAACTTCAAGAAAGACTTGATAAGCTAGCCAATTCACGTTTCCTGAGAGAGTAATATACCCTGGCGGAAATTTTATTATAGCCTATGCTTATAGGCCATTAAAATTACAGCGAATGAAGAGGAAACTTAGTACTTTCTTTCTTCTTTTTATCTGACGTGAAAATCGATTTAGAGAAGAAGCCTTTGTATCCAGGATCATATATTATTCAAGTTTACCACAAGTATAAGTGAAATAAATATCTACCTTAAAATCGGGCCAAATTTTGTTTATTTGAGATGGCTTTCCCGACTTATCACCCTCGGAGCGTAACCCGTTGTTTCAGTCGTTCGCGTAGAGAAAAACATTGCTAGACGTGTCCCAAAAATATGTGCAGAGGCAGCGTGCATTAATTTTAAAAATGTTGTTAAGGTTTTTCGATACCTTTTCTACAATTTCTTGAATTTGAAATGCTCATTCTTGAAATGTTCGCATAATGCCGAATGTTTACACATTGAGTGATGCATTGACCTCAAAACATTGCGACAAAACCATTTCAAATACTTTGTAAAATAGGGGTCAGTCACTCCTAGGGACCGGCTTCTCACTTCGTAAATCATTAAAATGGAGGTTTCGTAAAATGGAGGTTTCGTAAAATGGAGGTCATTTTACATGGTTTTCCTATATACAAAGCTCGGGACCGGCGGAATGGTTTGTAAATTGGTGTCATTTTGTAAATTAGAGGTTTGTAAAAGAGGTTCTACTGTACTGCAACGACTACTGCTTCATGATTATCGTTTATGCGTTTCAAGGACATTTCAAAATCACTGTATTCAATTAAGTTATTCTCGGGCCCTAAGCTTGGCGAACTCTTTGCTGAATTACTAACTGACAACACATAATTACTCTCTTAACAAATCCCAATTTACAAAATTTGCAGGTAATTTCCTGAATATGTTTATCCCACGAGATATCATTAGTCAGTTAACTCCGAGGTATATAACCGATTCTACAGTATCTAATTTGCTGTTGTGTATGAAATAGCTCTTTTGAGGTGAGTTTTCACGTTTCCAAAAATTCATAACAACGCATTTTCTCGCATAATCGAAGCTCACTTTTAACTACTTCATCGATATCGCTAATGTACAAAAGGAACAGAAGTGGGCCTATGACACTCCAAATATTACTAGAACATTTACAGGAAAACCCAAAGGACTTTTGATCATTTGCTGGGGATATTCATGGCAATACATCAACACTGCGAATCAAAAAGGGAGAATTATCAACAAACAGTTCAGATAAAGACAATTCATTACACTCCTACTTTCAAAGTTTATTCACCAATTCTTCACAGATTACATTCATCACGATAAATCTCTGGGTCATGAAAAAATTCCTGCATGAGTGTATAGAGAATTACCTTTATATATAACTCCCTACTCCTGAAAATAAAATTCTCACCCTGCCACACACCACTTTATTGTCTTATGCTTATAGTTGGTAGTTACACACTTGGCAGTTATCGTGGTCTCCATCGCAGTTGTGCCATAGTTTTTTCCAGCACAGCAGTCTTTCGGATAACAAAAATTCATTACACTCCTACTTTCAAAGTGTATTCTCCAGTTCTTCACAGATTACATTCGTCACGATAAATCACTGGAAGTTATTGCGGTCTCCTTCGTAGCTGTGGCATAATTTTTTCCAGCACAGCCCTTAATTCTTTGGTAGCCCTACTGCTCCTGGGCATTATACTACCCAGTCGGGCACGAGAAAAATGGAATTTACGCTGAAGAAGCGTGGCCACGTAGGTCTTGGCCCAAAAAATTTATAACTTTGTTAATACTTATCGCACGACTTTGATTAAAACACCATTTTCATTAGCTCGTCAATTAGGGGACGATGAGTTGATCTGTTTCTTCATTTGTTGTTAACTTTAAAAAGTTATAAACTAAGGTGGAGTGTGGCTTGAACGGTCACCCACCCCCCCGCAGGGAAGGGTCGAGCAAGGGCAAGAGAGGGTCTGCGAGTCCAAGTCCGAGGACAGTCGAAATAAGGGCTAGCGCTTTCTAGCTAAAATTTCTTGCTGTCCCCATTCAGTACCCTCAAGCTCAAAAAAGAAAAAAGAGCTAGGTATTTTTTTGAATGTTTACCAATTTCTGTAATTTCAAGAGCATTCATTTTTGCTTGCAAGATGACTTCCAGAGTACCTAAGATGCTCTGGAAGATGATGCAAAGATTCCAATTGGAGAACACATCCTCCAATTTCATGAAGCATCTGCTGGAGGATGGGCACATTAGTGAATATGTTCCAAGAGTGCTTCATTGAGTGGACAAAGTTCTGAAAATGGATGCTCTGGAAATTATAGGGTGCATAGCTTCTAATACAACAATTTTGTCCTCATTCATCAGGTTGTTTCTGGGCCAGTGGATGCATTGGATCTCTTTGGAAGTGGTGGCATAGTGGATGCAGCAAGTCTGTTTGCTTCTCCTACCCCTGGGATGGTTGCTCCCCCAACAGTGGTCACCACATCGATACCACATCCATCACCATCTGCGACTCACTTGACCTCCCAGCAGCACCAAATGCTCATGATGGCAGCAGCGGCAGCAGAGTCGGATGCAGCAGTATCAGAAATGGGATCCTAGCCGGGCCAGTTGCAAAACGTTGTTCTTACTATCGCTGGCTGCAGTTGATCTGCAGATTGTTGTGAAAGAGTTTGTTCTTCACTACCAATGTTATTTGTGTGTTAACTATTTCTGCCTCATGAGACCTTTCAAAACTGTGGCTTGGAAAGACCACTTACGATGAGACCGTGTGGGCATTCTTTTTTGAGGGCTTTACTCAAAGTCCCCGTAGCGTACGTGGGTATGTGTGTGGGTATGTGAGTACCGAATGATACTTTCCATTCCATGTCTTTTCTTGTGCTTGAGGGTTAGATGCATTCAAGATGGAGTGCCAGCTCCTTGCACTTGAGAAAGTAAATCTCCTTTCAACATCCCCTGTGATGGTCATTTTATGTGGTGGAATTGATTTTTTGGTGGACCATCTGGGATTTGGCAGTTGTGCTTAGCTACCTCATTGGATATACACTCTAGTGACTGGATTATTGAAATGAAATGACCGTGTCACCTAGACTAAGGCCATTAAGTCGCCAATGCTTCTGTGCAGTCTGCTGATGTTGCAATACGAAAATGGAGGAAAGTGCTAAGTGATTTGTATATTGTTAATGTTTGGTCTTCATTCTGCGTAACTTGGTCTCTTAAGTTCAAGTGCAATCAATATTGCTGTATTAAGTTGACTTTTTTGTAGGTTTGTATGCTGTGAATCTTATGACATCTCCAGAAGTTATACGTAAACAATCTTAAGTGTAATGAACCAATGACATGATGTGGACTGCACATGAGTTTCCATGTTTGTCTGTATGTACATTGCTATATTGTCAGTCCATTCATAATTTTTGAAGACCCGCATCATTTTTAATCCTGGTTTTCATACATATTTCTCTTTTTCTTACTCTTGTACAGGTATTGCCACAGTGAATGTGGCTTTTGCCATTCCTCAATAACAAAGTATGCCATTTCAGTTTTGTATATTCTTAAAATTATTACTTTTTCCACTTCCTAGTTCCATTTACTCCAAGAGTAAAAAAAGTTATCCATTTTCCTCTGTTCATGACAACTGTATGGAAATACAATCCCTAGGAGTGTGACATTATATGTTCTAAAATGTGCTTCAGTGGCTGCTCTGTATGAGCCTGAATTGGGGATTATCTCAAACTGTTTCTGGATATTGCAAGCGTGGGCTCTCTTCTATCATGCAAACTGCAATCCAGTTCCATCTGATAACTCATTATTAATATATGTACTGGAAAATAACTTTGATTGTGTTGAAAATTTTTAGTTCTTAAATCACTCAAAGATGTAAAGATTGGCTTGGTGGGTCTCATAGGGCAATATCAAATTGTCATACAGTTTTTTTTTTATATAAAGCGGTGATTCTTCAAAACATTGAGAGTTATGACCACGTGAAACTATATAGATACATATTTATTTATGTAAGGGATGAGTCTTTATTGGTCATAGGTAATTTATGTATAAATTGCATGCTCTATTTAAAAGTATTATTCCAGATTTAGAGTCAGCATTGGCTAAGACTGAACTAATATTTGTCTTCTGTATAGATCTGTACATTTGGTGGCAAATAACTTTTTAATTGCATTTTTAAATATTTTAAAGGATCAAAAAAATGTTGAAGTAAGTTTTTGAGAATGTGAGTCATTTTCAGCCTATTAAATACCATATTGATAGCTATTTATTGCACAAATCGTAGAATTAACTTTCAATTAGATGCACGTGATGATAAACTTAACTAATTTTGATATACTTGCCAATTAATTTTGTAATACAAAGAATCGGAACGTAAATCTAGAATGGATTAGCAACTTCCTGTATCTTTGTACAAATTCTTCATCATCCTCATGATTGCTGTGTTGAGTTTTGTGACATTAGGAAGTCCTATTTTTATACACATAATATTAGTAAAGTAAAAGTGCAGCATTACTTAAATGGTCAAGCCTTTGCAATACTTATTACTCAAGTTAATACAGCATTTTACGACAAAAGCTCATGAGTTAATCTACTAGTAAGCATGTGTGGCTATTTTGTAAAAAAATGGAAACTATCAAAAGTTAATGCATTTTTTGCCTCTTCATTATTCATGATGAGATTTTATGTGAGACTGTTAAATAATTTACAATAATTTTTTAATTATTTCTGCTTATTTTCATTTTTTTACCAGTACAATAGCAGTATACTCATAAAATTAGGGTTAACACCCTTGTTTGTCCCTATTGTCAACATTAAACAATTTTATAAAGTAACTCATTGTCCAATACATGCTGATATAACCTCAAACCAATGTTTTTTCTGACTTTTCTACGTGGAACTATTTCAACAAAACTTTTCACTGTCTCCCTTGTTTCAAAATTGCATCTATTTTATAAGTGACAAATTTACATCTGCCTTCTTCATATTTCTTGTAATTGGTAATCGCTTAATTTTTTTGTTTTTAAGGTGTCCAGAACAGGTATATGGTGCATGTACACATAATGTCATACATGCATACAAGCAATGTGAAATGTCTTGGCCAGAGCCCTTAAGTTAATGCTTCTCGTTAAAAGTGATTGAGCAGATAGAAATAAGAATAATCAGATACATGTGTGGCATTATATAGATGTCGCACTTGCAAACAATCGAGATATAATACTTCAAAAAGTACAGAAAATTGCCTTGTATCAAAGATAAATTTGAATTTTTGTTGGATAACTTTAGCAGAAACTGCATGATTGACTGATTTGCAGTGATGTGAAAATTATAAAACTATGTATGTGTTCATTTTGTCGGAAATGGGTCACATTGCAATATTGCTAATTTACATATTGAGACATCATCGTATAGTGCTCGTGATAATACACTTAAAATATCTATCAGTAGCTAACACATTTGTTTTTGTTGGAATTTGGTGAAGCATGCTGGCAGTAAGTGTTGATAGATCATTTATTTGATTTGAGTCTAGCATAATATATTGTGAAAGCTAGAGTTATTTTTCAAACAATTTTTTTAAAAATGGAATTCAATTTTCTGTGTTAGGATGCTAAGGTCTATTTCTTAACATCAAACCTCCACAAATAGCCAAAGCCAATAAAACTGTATTATTCAATATTGATGCCTAGGGAACAATTTTGGCGATAACTCAAATCTTGAATGGCTGTGTTGCCTTTGATTTAATATCCAGTGTTTGCCAGTTTGTGTCTCTCTTTGGACTCACATTTGGATCTTAGAATAGCTTTTAAGAAGCGCTTAAGTCAAAATTAAAAGAGGTTGAATATTTAACACCAATAGTGAAGTAGCAGAAGTTAGCAGATGTTTTTCCATCAGTATTTCTCAAGCATCATTTTCATGCCCAAACCGAGTGATACCTCGTGTTAAATGTGCTGATTATCACAGTTATTGTGGTAAAACCATTTAATCAAACATCATAGTGTATGCCAGCTGATTTATGTATCATGCAATTTAGTATTATATATAATGGGTTGGTGTTTTAACATTTTGACGTTGTTTTCTTGCACACCCGAGCCCATGTAAACACGGGCCTCCGTGGAATCCACGTTTGGTAAATTATCTTGTTATCACCTGCTATTTCACCCTCAACAATGCATTTAACCAAAGCAAGAAGTGGTTATGACTACATATATATTGAATAGTCCATGTATGCTATAATTAGTGTCATGAAATGACGCTGGATTTTATCTAACATTACCAATGTAGCATGGTATGTGTAAATGTAAATTATGTTGCACTAGAAAGAATACCTCCAGTAAAATTTTGTTGCATGCCATTCATTTTTTTGTAAATATTCTGGTTGTAAGTTGCGTGATTCAGGTAATGCTATTTTGATAATGGTACTATGATCTATTACCATTTTAGCTGCACTTTTTAGTTGTCTTCCTTAGTTTTATCATGCCTTGTAGGAAGTGATACTTGAACTAATTATGTAGTTAGTAGCTTCAAACTTTTTTATCATTTCATTATATTGACTTGTTTCTCATTGACTCTGCATCTTTAGCTGTGAAAGCAGGATCGTAGTGTAATGTTTTTTGAACAGTATTGCAAGGTATTTATGTAGTGACCAAATGTAAGATGATAATAATCAAATGTTCAGCAGTGAAATTCTAAGTGGAAGCTTTGGCATCGTTGTACCTTTGATTAGTAGACAATTGATTATGAGTCAAGGGTGTAGTTAGTGGTGTATTGTTGTGTGATTATTTTGGCATTAATTTTTGTTTTTAACAGTGGCATTGCTCTCTATGACATTTTATTCTTCCTAGTTATTTTTGCCATAAGAAATTTACTTGATGTCATGTGTTTACTGTGCTCACCTATTAATAATGTCATAAAATGGCTCTCATTGTTAATAATCCTGTCACAAATTGAGTATTTCTGTGCCAAATATTGCCTTAATAGCTCGTGATCTGTAGCTCTTGCCTTCTACTGAGACATTCTGAAATAATTGCATGGCAAACTTAAGAGAGATTTTATCCTCAGCATAGGAGTGCAAGATGGTATCCTGGTTTAGGTAAAGTGCAGGAAGAAAATTATTATACAAATGAATATTTGGGTGTGCATTCATAGGTTTAAAGAGTAATGTCAACTGTTACCTTCAAAATAAGTATGCTGTATGGCTTTTTTTTCATGTAGAAACAGGTCATGATCACATGGTTACTTGAGTTGGTGGAGCATTTAATATGGGGTAGCAGAGAAGTGTGTACAGTTAATTTCATGTGAAACCATCTGTTTAAAGTATGCGCTCTCTAATGGTTTTAATCTTAAAAGTATGTTCATCCTTAAAGATTTTTAATACAATAATGTTACAAATAGAAGGGTTGGCAGAAGATGATCCTAAGTTCATATGCAGTATTGGTCTGCTCAATATCTTTATGGGTCATAATATAAGAACAATAATTTAAAGCTTTTGAAGGACCTAAATCTCTTTCAAACTTACTGGGTTTGACAGTGAGTAGAAGGTTATAATTACGGGTTTAAATTCATGGGCTTCAGTCCAATCAGAGACACTTATCAAGCTAGTTAATTCAAAGAAGTCAGTTGTAGTGATAAGTGATAAATGTGTTAACTTAATCTATTTTCCAAGACAAAAATGCATAGCATTTTGTACTGTATGCATTGTATCTTAACATTGCGAGTCATACGACCATTAGTGCTAAATGAAATCCTGATAGGCAGTGAAGAAAGGAGGTAATTTTGCGGTGAGATTTTCCATGTTCTTGGGTGTGTTATGTCTTGGATTTATGAAAGGGTGCATCTGGCTGCAGTATTTCATCTCCATAATATCCCAGTTGTTAACAGTAGGATTTGTAACAGAAGGATTTTTTTAGTGCTAGGCTGTTGTGTGTGCAAGTGTTTAACCTCTCTTAATTTTGCTGTGAATATGCTGAGAGACTTGGGTTCGTAAAGGAGGATGTCATTTTAATTTACACAGTAAGACTGTTGTGAATGGCTGGAAGAGCATGTGGAAAGTGAGTTGCAAGAAACTCTTCACTTTTGAGGGCTCATAATTTTATGTTTCTCATTTAATTTGTACTATATTTCCTTCCATAAAAATTAAATCTGTGAAAATGACAGTGAAACTTGATTTTGTCGTTGTGATGTGTCAAATAGTCTTTGTAACAAGATACATTATTCCTATATTATCATTAAATATACTTGTCATTTGTAAATGTTCACTGGAAGCATTGAAAAAAAGCCCACATTGGGAATATCAATCAGCTTAGACTGGATGTGTGAATTGTATATCTGTAATGTAATGATAATTATGAATATATTTTTTTAGGAAAGTGTTTCAAAAAACTAAATTGGAGTTTCATTTTTCCTAGTGTTCCAAACTTTGAATCACTTTAGTCTATTTGTTCTTGTTTTCTTAAATTTGATTTTAGTAGATAGTTGAGAAATTGCCTACGTACTAAGGTTCAATGAAGCTCTTGAGCATTACGAAGAAGAATAATGCCAGTGAGTTTAGCATAAAAACCTTGGGCTCACTCAACTGACTTAAGGAGATAGTTACCACGAAGTCAGAATTAAAAAAATATGGTATGTATATGAATGGTATGAACATATCTTAGTGAAATTTTGGAGAATGATCAGTTTCTTTTGCATAATGAAACTACAATGAAAATATATATTGTTCCTGTGCTTAAACAATTCCTACGTTGAGGAAATAGCTGTAGAGAGAGCTGAGCCATAAGTGACTAAAATGGGTTTAATCCTTAAAGAGGATCAGGGAGAGTCCTTCCTTCCTTTCCAATGCGTTAACATGCTCATCTATTTGCATCAGCTTAAGTTTTGATAACTTTATCATTTCAGTAATAGCTTTTATTTAGCTATGAAGTATGACTTTTAAAAAGAGGCCTTTGTATATTTTTATATGGTCTTGTTCAAATTCTAATCTATAAATAATATTTTTATCTTATTAGTTCCCTATAATAAATTCAGTAAATTAATTTTGCCTTAAGTTTGTATTTCTTTTTCCCTACGCACCAAGTCCAGTAGCCCCATCATTCATCATTTTCTTATGTAAAGCTGCTATCTCCAAATATGACAGTCTACTTCTTGAAAAATTCAGTACAACCTTTATGAAAGGGTAGTTTCAGAAATGAAATGTAAAAAGTCTGAAAATTACCATGCACATATTACCTTTCGTAGAAATGTTAAGTGTAATGTAGAAGAAATGTAATTCCTACTACTTCTGTAAAGCTTGTCATCAATCCAAAGATTGGTTTGCAGCAGCTCTCCATTCCACTCTCCTCTCTGCCATCTGCTTCATTCCTACTTAATTATTTTCACTGATGTCCTTCATGGTTTGCTTAACGTATTTCATTATTGTCTTCCTCTATATAATTCTATCCAATTATTTCTCCCTTTCAGAGTTCATGGTACTTCTTTTCTCTACAGCTCTTCATAGGACTTCTTTGTTAGTGATACTGTCCATTTAATATTCATCATTCTTCAGTAACATCACTTCTCTATTGCTTCCTATCTCCTTTGCTCAGGTGCTATTGTTGTCCTGGCTTCACTGTTATATAAGAGCATGTTCCAAGTATATGTTTCAATAAAGTGCATCCTAACTTTCAGGCTTGTGTTGTCAGCTGTCAGCAGACTCCTCTTCTGGTAGAATGTCTTCTTTGCTTGGGCTATTCTGCTCACAATGTCTTTCTTGCTTCCTCCATCGCTGGTGATCCTGCTTCCCAGTTAACAAAATTCTTCCACTTGCTCGAGTTTTTGTTGCTCAAGTTTAACGGTGATTCTGTCTTCTTTTTCTTCTGCAAATCATAACCTTGGTTTTCTGAACATTAATCTGCAGGTTGTATTTCTTCAAGAGTTTTCTCTATACAGTTCAGCATTCTTGACAGATCATCTTTCTTCTCAGCAAGATTGATATTTGTATATTTATTGATAATCAATCCTTATCATTAAATGGTTAATTACCACAATATATTTCATCGAATATAACATCAAATACATGCATATATTTATATTCAGTTCTCATTAGAAAACCAAGCCAATTTTATCTGCTACAAAATATTTATTGACACAATAAAATGGTTTGATTGATAACCAGTAAAATAATATAGTTTTAAATGTTAACACTAGATGCAGAGGGAGGTAGTGTATTAAACAGTTTAACGGCCATGCATTTCATGGAATCATGTGTCTTGGTTAATCGGTAATATGAGGTATCTAGTTTCAGTTGATTTCTTGTTTCATAATTGTGTACATCAGATCATGTCAGGAAATTGGAAATTTTTTTATAGATCACATAAGACAATACACATTTTATGTGTTTCCTATCCTCTTTCTTTCACCACCTGTTTGAACGAAATATTTATTATTTACGCCTGTGAGCGGTTTGAGTGAATGAATGAATGGTTGTATGGCCGGAATGGCTCATTTCTACTTCTTGGGCTCTGCGTGCCCCGAAACGCCTGTTCTGTATCTTTACCACTGTCTGTGTCCCTGATTCAAACTTTGCTTTCCTCTTCTGTGTACGTAATTTCTTCTCTGCCGGTGAGTGAAACTGCCCAGCGCCACCTCTCGGCGACATTTACGGGCTAAGTATTGGGGGTGTTTGATTCATATAAACCCCCTGCCGATTCCAGTGTTTCTTTAGTAGACTAGATAGCTTAGTGGTTCAGAGCATCCAGTGCGAAATCGGAAGGTCCGTGGTTCAATTCCCGGTCTAGTCGAATTTTTTTCACTTGGAATCAGCCATCATTCCATCTTCACATCACCATTGTGCCATCACATTTTATGTTTCCTATCCTCTTTCTTTCACCACCTGTTTGAATGAAATATTTATATATATATATATATATACTGGCTGTATAAAGTCATAATATGGTTATCAGTGAAGAGTGGTTTGCAATGATCCCGAGAAGCTGCATTGCATATTATTCTGATGGCCTTCTTTTGTAAAAGTTAGACATTTGATATGTCATCAGCAAAGCGTAGTATGCTGATTATTTCTCCATGAACTTGTATTCCCATTCAAAATTTGTCCTTAATTTCATTTATGGTTTATCAATACATGTATGCATTGAAGATAATTTTTGCGACATGCATCCTTGTCATACTCCTTACGTCTGCATGTTGATATTCTGTCACAAAATGACACCCCTATGCTCCTCAGTGTGGACAGCATTCTGTTCCAGTCCTCACCCTCAAATGTTTTGTCTAGGGTGATGAAGCAAATTTATGTTGGGTGGTCCTTTTGAATCCTCTTCTCTATTATAATTCTGAGGGCTAATACAGCTTCCCTCGTTCCTCTACTTTTCCTGAATCTGAATTGGTCTTCATCCAGGAATTCTTCCATCTTCTGTTCGATCCTCCTGTAGATGATTCTGGTCAGAATTTTTGATGCATGTGCTGTAAGGATAATTTATCAAAAGTCTGCATTTCTTGGCTCTTTACTTCTTAAGGATAGGAATTATTACATTCTTTTTAAAGTCTGTTGGCATCTGTCCTCTTGAATAAATGTCATGTATCAGTCCGTATAGCTTATTCAGTCCTCACTCCTGCATAATAATTTATTTTCCCAAGGATCTGATACATAAATAATGCATACTATATACCTAAGGCATGTCAAATCATGAATATACACAAACATATTTACTAATATTAAGTTACAAATGTACAATTAATTTATAACTTCAAAGAATTGTTTAAATATTCGCTGAGGTATTCTTCAATAGGATAATACATCTTTGTCAGCAGATTTCATTTCAATTTGAATGAGTTCATTTTATCAACAGTTTTTATACATGTTGGCAGTCTATTATACAGCCTTATTCCCATTTCTTTGGGTTCCATTTTGCCACTTTAGTGCATACAAAATTATAATGAATATCACTATTCCACCTTGTATGGTGATGTGGTGATTGTGAAAAACATCATTCACATCAAAATTTGATAAATTATTTTTTACTGCTAAACAGTAAATATATATATATATATATATATATATATATATATATATATATATATATATATATATATATATATATATATATATATATATATATATATATATATATATATATATATATATATATATATATATATATATATATAATCTTTGGAAGTTTTCGCCAATTGGCCACAAATATATAAATTCAAACTTACAGGAGGTAGGAGAAAGAGGAAAAGATAAAGAATTCGTTCTTACGGGAACATTTCGAACCAGTTGGTCCTTCGTCAGCTCTAGAAGTGAGCAGTTAGTACTGCCCTGGGGAAGGGGAAGGTAGGGGAGGAAATGAAGGAGGGGAGGGGAACTAGGAGGGGAGGGGAACTAAGAGGGAACAATGTTGCACCTGGCTGTTTTCGGATGGGAGAAGTTTCAAGCAGGGAGAATTATAACAATGTTGCAATACTGAGGGCACTAAATATTGAGGGTCAGTGACTAAGGGGGGGGAGAAATGGAGTGTGGGGAGGGGAACTGGAAGGGGTATTCAATGTGACAATGTTGTGTCAGCTAATCAAAGGAAAATTTTGAAGTAGGGAGGAGTTTGAATTTATATATATGTATATATACAGTTTCTTAGGAAAAGATGCGCGTAGCACAATATAATAATACACCAGTGTCACCAGCTGTGACGCACTAAATAAAATAAAACACTAAGAAAGAACACTCACACGAGAAAAGTTTTTTCCGGAGCTTTCGAAGCCAAAGGCTTCTTTCTCAACGAGGAGATGTCGACTGACTGGGTCAGAATGCCGCAGGAACAAGGGAACGGGAGGGGGAGAAGGGGTGATGGGGGAGGGGGTTAGCAGGATACATTAAGTCCAGGGGCGCTGCAAGCGTTTAGGCGCCAAATGCACGCTAATTCAAGCGTGTGGAGGTTGAGGGCGGAGTCTGAGGGGGGAGGGAAGCAATAATGGACACCTTGAAACAAGAATTGAAGACCGCGTCGTGGGACAAAGAATGCGTGGCCACTGGGAGGGAAGCATGGGGGGATGACGGGCAGCAGGAGGCACGATGATTATTCATTCTGAGGTTAAGGGGGGTGGTACATTGGCCTACATAGAAAGCTGGGCAGAAGTTGCACTGTAAAAGGTAAATTATGTTGGTGGACGTACAGGTGGTAGAGGGAAATATCGGGAGGGATTTAAGTTTGGGGAGAAAAGAGGCTGGGGTCGGAGAAAAAATCATGCAGGTCTTACATCTGGGACGATTGCAAGGCGAAGGTGCAGTGGCGGTGACTCGCAGGGATTTTTGAAGTGGGCGGGTGGCTTTAAAAATGGTGCTTAAATATTGTGGCCTTTTGTATGTGATCCGTGGAATATTAGGAAAAATCTGTGAGGTGGATTTGTGGTTAGAAAGAATGGGGTACAGGTCCTTTAGGATATCCTGCAATGCATGAGCGCCTGGGAAGTAGGTAGTGAGAAGAGAAGGGGAGCAATGTTTTTCTGTGTGAGGTGGGTGGCAGCTGTGGCCTCATGGCCTAAACTCTCTTGTCTCTAATGTCTCTTTCCTTACCCTATTTTCCTTCAGCCCAGCAAACTTGATATATTTCTACATCCCATCTAATTGTAAGTCTTCCATCCATCCATGATCATGTCTGCTTTCAGTAATGGGCATCTGCATCTCATAACCTGTACCTAATTTATACTTTTTTCCAAACATTCTCCCCTCATCTCATATCTGAGTCAAGAGGATCATTATATGTGACCCTGATAGTTGTAGTTTCTAAGAGTAATAGGGATCCTAGTTAGCACATGATTGAATGTAATTCTTTGCATTTTATAATTATCGTTCTTCATAAGGTGTATGCAAGACCTTTTGTGAAAGAAGTCTCATTGAAGATCTACCAACAAGCCAAGTGAAGTCTATTAGTATTTAATTTCTCTGACCCTGCGATTTAACCTTTTTGTCATTTAAACGTGAAGAGGTGGTGGAAACCAGGATCAAAGAAAATTAAATCTCTAGACGTTACAAAATTGATCTTAATCAACATGAGAGGTAAGAGACGAGTACATTGACCATATCTAGTTTTAAAAAGTGTCAGTTGTTATCCTTTTGAAGGCTTCCGCAGATTATCTCATTATAAAGAACCGGGTATTTCTTTTGGGTATTCTACCGCTTTCCCAAAATATGGATGTTCGTGGTAGAATACCCAAAAGAACAGATCTTTCGAGTGTCAATTGCTGTTTAACTAAAAGGTAGGATTACCCTCAAGAATACTCTGAGGGATTACAGCGGTGGGTTTTATCTCAATGTCTCACGCTGAACCCTCAGAACTTATTCGAGGTACACACGAGAAGATGTTGGGGATCTGGTTTATTGAGAATTTCCGTACTTCTAAAAATTCAGATCTCTAATCGTCAGATAAACATCCTAATTGCTCCATTAACAGAATAATTAAAAATTAAATGAGGTCATAGGGAATGGCAGTCTTGCGAAGCCCTAGGGATGATTTCTGTTTGCATTATTACCTATTATAGAGATTTAATGCCGTTTAAGTTTTCGCGCCATACGGAATTTCTCGCAAATAAAAAAAAAATAAAAGAAAATTAGGATGGAATAAAATAAAATTAATTTTCAAGGCAGGGAAAATTTCTCTGGAGGAATCCTGAGTTCCTTTTCACACCAACGAGTGAAATAATATAGCAAATGATCGCATGACCCATGACCCGCAGGAAGGAACGGCAGGAAGCTCCCATGAAGCTGATGAATCTCGTTCAGTCTCGCGAAATAAGAGACCTTAGACCTGTATCTCGTTGGATTTCGATTCGGAATGGCGTCAGAAAGTGAGAAGAAAAAGCTTGCAGATTTACGTGTAATTGACTTAAGAGCCGAGTTAGAAAATCGTGGCTTGGATAAAAATGGAGTTAAGGCTGTTTTAATTGAAAGACTGCAGAAGGTACTGCTTGTAGTTATGTGTTATTTGGTTTTCTGCTAACAAGTTCTTACTTTCTTGGGCGCCATGTTAATATGATATTTCGTCAATTTTATGCAGGTTCTAGTTGACGAAGGCCACGATCCTGAAGAATACCTGTTCGATTTTTCCGAGAGGAAACCGGCGAAGAGGTCTATCGGAAGTGAGTACTCTAATGGTAAATCAGTATTTGAGTAAATATTGTCAGTGGTGTGCAAGTACTGAAATCGCTCGGCGTGGGTGAGAAGCACTGGATAGCCATTTTAGAAATTTATGGAGAAATGTCTGGTTGTTGGTTAAATGTATTTTATTTTTTAGCGAATGTATAACCTGTTAAATTAATTAAATAGTGGGATATAATGGATTTGAGGTCTCCCATTTTATTGGAATATTGGAATGCCGGACCAAGCGCAATTCTGTTCACCGATTAATCGTGGTCGTTGATGGTAGCTCTTACGGTATAGCAATGGGTACGACAAGTTCTGGTAGTTAGTTTCATTTTGACGATTTAAGGCATAACTTCTGTGTGTGTGGCACTCCAGTATGAGTTGACCGGAATTATTTTGCTCATGGTATTCATGCCCATTTGTTTGGCAATTTAAACGCACATAATTATTGGTAAACCTTATGCCACAGGCGAATTGCTGGTTAGACGAATAATTTTGTTGCAGTTTGCTGCTGAATTGAGTTGCGGTGAAGCGTAGTTTCTCCACAGTTTTTTATCATAAGCCCATATCAATACTGACATATATATATATATATATATATATATATAGCAATATAATCAAAACCGACCTATAATCAGAACATAGTGTGTATTATAAATGGAATAATCAGGGATGGAACATAGAAACGTTCACAAATCCACAGTCACGTATATAAAAAGAAAATTTGATTAATTCACGTAGTCTGTCATTGTTTGGAAGGAACCATGGGTTCATAGCTGTAGAAGTAATTCAGTTCCGTACAGTTTTAGAAGGGATTACGTAACCAATGCTGGAATTTAGAACATAAATAAAACTTTGGTTCTCTGTTCTAATGCATTTTTTATGGCATTAGAATGTATCTATAATCTAAATTGAGGGTTTCCCTTTCATTGTTAATCAGGATTGCTACAGGCCTGTTATGTGTTATGGAAAATTTGCTGTTACAAGTCGTAATCTTATTGTTTTCAATATGAGAGGAGTGCCATTTTTGGCACTGTCTGTTGTGTGGACTTAATACCTTGATTGAATGAGTGAGTGGAACCCTTATTTGGTGTTAAGCCATATTGTGTGTCTTAAGTGAGTCGAGAACGAGAGAGGTGAATAGAATGTGGCAAATGCATACTAGGTAGTCTAGTGCCTCCGTTTGGTGGCCAGCGCGAATTAGTCTTTAAGGTTCGAATTTGAAATACGAATAACTCTTGAAGACAGCAATCTTGAAATGTCCCAGAAACGCATAGACAATAATCAAGAAGCAGTAGTTAACTGCCGTAGTTTAGAAAATAAGATTCCAGAATTTCACCACCTTATTCATAGCACGAAGTGTAACGTCATTATTAGTAGAGATTAACAGTAGAAGTACCAATGTTATAGATGGTTCCTAATTGAACCATTATGGACTCCGAAATTAATTTTGTGGTATTTTTTCAGATAGGACTGGCCAAGACAATGAATCAGAAACTCATAGCAATGCTGATGATAATCATGACATGAGCCTCGACGCTGGTGATGGTGACGAAATGGAGAGTAATAATAATGCAGTAGATGAAAAGAAAAGCACAGGCAATGCTGCTGAAGAAAATGAGAAAGAGAAGCCTGCTGAAAGTGGGGTGGCTAATGATGCTTCCAAAGGGGAAAGTCAACAAACAACACCGGGTACTGTTTCACCTGGAAAGGGAAAAACACCTGGGGATAAAGCAAATGAAAATGTAAGTTGTTGTAGGATGTATATTGGTATGCTATAGGAAATGAACTTCATCAGTTAGTTGTTATGATATCAATCATTTTTAATATCTCTTATCCATATTTGCTCTGGTGAAACTTATGATGTTATAAGGAAGAAATAACAATGCATGAGGAATAAATATCTACTTAGCATATCACAGGAGTAATTCAGTTTGGCTCCATAAGTTTTGTTGAAATAACATTTCACCCCTCCTTTTAATTGTTAAATTGGTGAGCGGCCATTCAGTATCATGTAAGATGTTTTGGGGGAAGAAGGATTCGTTCTACATTGCCTCACGTATGGGGATCTGAGTTTATCTTACAGAAGAATTTAGTTACCTGCTTGTATTTACATATTTTTTATTGATCAGATGAAAAATCTTGGCTAGAGGCATTGCTATCAGTGGATAGTTTCCCTCCTTAAAGGTAGTCCCCATGACTTGCCTTTGGTCTGCTTATTCCTGGCCATCAACTCTTTCAAGCCTGCAGATGGTAAATGATCCAATG
This sequence comes from Pyrrhosoma nymphula, assembly GCA_963573305.1. Lineage (NCBI taxonomy): Eukaryota > Metazoa > Arthropoda > Insecta > Odonata > Coenagrionidae > Pyrrhosoma > Pyrrhosoma nymphula. The sequence continues at coordinate 53,452,252 of OY754335.1, forward strand.
CAGCACTGCTCATTCCAGATCCTTCAATATATTCTGCTTGGCATTCCTATGGGTTGCCAAAGTTGCACCCATTCGTTGATTGGCTGTAAACACTTCCCAAAATTACTTATATAAGACTGGGGGAGGAGGGATGGAGTTTAATCTTGTCTTACTTGGTGTAGGGGGATTTAAACTGTTTACAATATCTTTTTACATAATACTTGAATAGCCCTGATGTAATTGACATATTTGTTGTTGTCTTGGGTGAGATTCAATTTGATAGGAAGTGTGGGACAAAGCATGTTTATGTGAGTTTGTCAAAGTTGGGTCTGAGGGGAAATTATGGACAATTTTTCCTCCCTTATGTTGTGTTTTGGCTTGGCACTTAGCCATGGAAGGGTAAAGTTTGTCCTTCAACTCCTTGGGAAACCTTTTATATTCTAGAAATCCCTCCTGAGAAGTTCCTCCAGGTGTATTGGAAGTGTACTGAAAGTAACATGATTTTATTTACACATTGGCTTATTCTATTTTTATGAGATGTATAATCAACTTCTTCTTGTGTTTAGGGCGAAGAACCATCCATGGTCAATGTGAAAGAACCAGAACCCCTTGTGGAGAAGGCAGTCTCTGAAAGCAATGCTGTAGATAATGAAGACTCTATTAATTTGACAATTGGTGAAGAGGAGGAGAAACTTCTAGCTGAAGAGGTAAATCATTGTGTTGGTTTTGTTCATGAAGTAATAAGTCCATGTGTAGCGATGTCCCAATGGCCTTTTGAACGAGCACATCAACAGGCTAGTTTCAGGCTTAATGCTTTGCTAATTTTTTATGAAATTCATAATATGGTTATCAGTAGTTTGCTCCTTTGACAGTTAAACAGTATTAATTGGTTACTAATTACTAGAGATCTGTGAAATTTGAAAGACGCGATATTGCAAAATAATGTGAATTACCGCAAAATCAGGAAATAAAACAAAATTTTGCCTTTCTTGCAAATTTTACGTGAATTAGCAAAATATCGCAAATGTAATGAGTCAAAATGATAAAAGCCTAGGCCTTCATTGTTTAACGCTGCTGAAGTTCATTCGCGCTATCTCATTATGGTCCAAAGGCCAACAACTTGCTTCTTCGTGTGCATATCGCATTTGCATAATATATAACGTGCACTGAACTATATTGTAATCCCCATCCTTTCCTTAGATTTAGCAAAAGAAAAATTACTCAAATTTTAATAATTCAAGACACAAGACATTTAATAATTTCATAACACATAAAACACCTCACACACTAATTTTATAAACTACTGCGATGCACTACTTTTTGAATATGTGAAAAGACCGGTTGTGGTGAGCTCCGCTTTCCAGAACGGTGCTTTATGGTGCCTTCGGCGCTGCCATTCCCCCCTCGACATGATTTCTCCAGTTGAATTTGCCGTTAAATTTACCACGGTCTCTCTCTTTGATTCCCATCTATCAATCCTCACATTCTCGAAAATATCGAGAACGACTAGCGCTCTCTCTACTGAAGAATGAAATATTCTGAATCAATGATGCGCTGATATAAATTTAACAAATATAGCACTGCCACAGAACAGCGGAAATATAAGCTCATGCGTCCGGAACGCGTCGATGCCAAGCAGTAATTGCGGTGACTCACCGTAATGCAGTAGACAGAGTTATTGAATAACTTGTTGCAGGAAAACCGGCCCGTTTCACATGGACAAGAACAATCCGCGCTACGCACTACGAGAGCGGACTACTAAAAATTAAATTACTAGGTTAGAACGGTTGAATTTTAAAAGAATATTTGCAATGCGGAGATGTCGTTTTTTTATAAAATAATAAAGTGTACCAATCAAATACTTTGGCCGTGACAAGATGAGAAGATGACCGTTTCGCCATTCTCATAGTTTTTTGCGTGTTTTTCTTTACTCATTCAATCACAAAAGCTAAACGTGTACATTAAAACATTTTCAATGAATGCATTTTGTAGGCAAATAAACAAGGTGTAAAACAATATGTAACAGGATTCTATGGAACTTCGACGGAATTTCATGCAAATGCTTAAAGTTCAGCGTTCTACCTTATTTGTGCCAAGAGTAAGTTCCATTGGTATTTAGGGAAGCTTTCAAATGAACGCGGACTGGCTGCACGTGGTGGAGCCATCTGTGTGCCCCTCCGCACTGCGGTCCATCCGCACGCGTACGGGCCACTGAGACAGGTTGGTGCATACACATGAACGTGGACGGCTTGTGCGGACAAAGCCGGTTGTAGTTTGTTGTGAGAGAACAGTGAAAGGCCACTGCGAGTTGGCCATGGATGGTGAAATAGACACTGTCTATCGCTCTCTGTCTAAGATCTCTGTGCCACTATAGGATGCACCCAAAACCTCCTCTGGCGGTCATTTTCTTTCCGTTCTTTCATAGCATGGTATAAATTAATTCCTTTGATTACACTAGGTTACATGATATCCTTCCATCTTGGCAACCTCAACACAACTGGGATTGTGTCCTACGTGGACACTCGGACACATGTCATCCGCGCCAATGCGAAAGGATGAGACGCTCCGCACGTGGAGCGCAGATCATCCGCATCCATGTGAAACGGACATACCTAATGTAGCAATTATGTAGACTTAAACACGGCCGCTGGCAGGGAATGGAAGCGCTAGCAACTTGCAGGGAGGAACAGAAAAGGATAGGAGAGGGGGTGCTACTTATTAGCGGATGGATCGTCGGATATTCGGCGCTCCAGTACAGTACTTCAATGGAAAAAAAATCATTTCGACACACCTGCAGTTCAAGTTTCGTTGTTTCTGATTGTGTTTATTTATGCGTGCTTCTTTCATTGCCTTTCTTGACCGATTGCGATTGGCCACAGCTGTAATCAATACAAAACGACTTTGTTGCATCTATTTGCTACCTACCTTCCCTTGGCACCTTTTCTTGCTCATTCTATAATATTGACGCAACTTGAACCATTTCTTTCATTTGGTTTTATCAGAAATTAAGTACAATCAACATTTTATTAAATATGTTATGTAAAATGCTTAATAAAAGTATATCCATTCACAAAACGCGTACTAAAAAATAATAAAACTCCTATAAATGTGCATAAAATTGTTAAATTATAATAACACCGCCAAGATTTTCTACAACAAACAGGGTGGCGATTGTCAGGTAAAATTTTCACGCACTATACAAGGGGAATACATGACCGTTGAGTGGCCAATCGAGTTCAAATTTTCTGATTCGGTAGTTCATGATTATTAATTCAATATGCCAAAGTGAGATGATGCACCTCCGATAAATTTTTGAGAAAAGAGCATTTAAAAATCGCAAAAAAGCATGTCGCAGTATGTAATCTCTGTAGAATGCCACTTTGAGTGACGGTGGTGGCCCAGGGGAGGAGGTGGTCAACTGCAAAACGGGAAGTCCATAGTTCGATCCCCACTCACAGAAACTTTTTTACTTTATTTTTCAAGGTTTTTATTGTTTATATTTTCATATATTGTTCTCTAATTGTCGTTACTACAATGAAAAATATTTTTAAGGCAATTGTTTTAAATATTAATGAGTCATTAACAGGGTAGGGAATGGAGCAATGGCTAAAATAATCTTTTCAAGGGTGGTTATTCATTTATTTGTCATATTTAAATGTATATTAGGATATTGCGATTATAAATTGTCATATATAGGGGTTGGGACAGTATAATGGGATTGGAATAAGTAATTGGGGGTGAAATCCACCCTAAAGACTGCTTATGCTTCCAAAAGGAATTGGGAATGGATCACCTAAGGATTTGGAGCAGAGGATGAAGGGTGGATAGAAACCTGGCATTGGCATTAGCCTACTCTTAACGAATGGTGCCAAGGGGACCACAGTTTAACGTCCCATCCAATGGACGGTGTACTGAGTAGAGATGGGCCACTTGGTAAATTACTGCGGTAATTTTCGTAAATTACCGTGGTATTTTTCGTAAATTACCACGACCCCTGAAAATTACCGTAAATTACGGTAATTTTCAGGAAACTTCACCTACGCCTTGCAATAATGTTTCATAGCGATACATTGCACACATATTCTATAATGCAACGCCTGTAATCATTTCTTACGATCTTAGATAGGTATATTATAAGATATGAACGACCCATTTATGGATAATTGTTCCCAAATTAGTTATATTATGGAGTAATGTATGAGAAACTACGTCTTGGTTCAACTGTTTACAGACGACAAAGAAGAACAGTTGAAATGCGAAATTCTTAGATTTGGCGGATTAAACTGATCGCTTCGAATAGCTATTAGCCGCTACAACAACGAATAGTAAATTTCTTGAGGTTCTAGAAACATAAATATAGGTTTTATTACTTACAAACGACGAAATTTCGAAGTGAATATTTCACCAACTAGTAAGCATATTTGATTTAACCAAGTTCACAACTTCACGAACGAACGAGTGATATCACAAATTAAGTTATTAAAACGATTTTGTTTACATTTGTGTCCGTGATCAACTTGAGTAATAACAAATGACACTCCACTGCATTGCGCAGAGGAATGTTGTTGGAACCAAAATTTTTCATTGTGTGACAAAAGAGAGTGACATTGCGTGCTGCTGCAGACTTATTTTGGCTTTTTAAAAGTTATAATAATAGATAAATGTTGCGATCTGTTAGGTATAAGCGTCGTCATTTCTATCTTAATGATATTTGATTTCGTATTGAGTCCTCTGTTAAGCATTTACAGCTCAAAACTGAAAATTACGGTAATTTTTGAAAATTACCGTAATTTACCACGGTAATTTACCTCAATTGAAAATTACGGTAATTTACCCATCTCTAGTACTGAGCCATCGGTGTAATCTACATTACACCCAAGGATGGAATTTTGGAATGCTCTGAAATTTGTACCCGAGAATAGGATGTGAAAAGCCAGTACACTACCTAACCACTTCAGATACTTCTTTATTTATAATTTGCATGTTTCACGATGTTAGTCTTAGAAGCAGACAAAGCAAAATGATTTGCGGCACCACGAGCAAATGGAGAATTCATTCTTTCTACAGCCACAACAACTGTCCTGGATTTTCGAAGGAAGGCACACGTCATTCACGTTTACGAAAAACTGTCTCTGGTCAGTGATCTTTGAGGCAAACCATGCATATTTAATCATGTCGTGAAAATTGGGAGGACTCAAATGGTGCTCGGACTTGGATTTACATGATACCGTGGGAGAGGAATCCTCTCTAGGTCAAATTATTCCTCTTGAATTCAAGAAGAAATTTGTGGCTGTCTCCAAGCTGCATTCATCCTACAGTTTGACAACTCCCCAAAGAAAGAGGGCAATCCATCTCGAGCGGAAGGAGGGTACAAAAATGGGAAGAAGACATCAGAAAAGGCGGAATGAAGCAGGACAAGTTTACTGCCATCAATCCATTGACGCATAAGACGTTTTTGGAGGTAGGGGAAATTCAGCAGAGAAAGATAACGAAAATCATCAGCGCAAGAGATGCAGCAACGTTAGACAAAACTCTTGAAAGTGCAGAGAAGTTCAAGACCCAGATAAGATCCCTAATCCCCCGTTTCACTGCTGACCTGATCATTACTACTGACCAAACGGGTTGCCAGTGTCAATCTTTAATTGATAGATCTCTTGACTTTAGAGGAGTTAAAACGGTTCTGGTGAAGAAGAATGGTCTGAACAAGTTAACGCACTCGTACACGGCGCAGTATGGAATGACATTGTCAGGGAAGCTACTGCCAAAGGTGTTTTGGTGCATACAAGAACCTGGAGGAAAGTTTGGGCCATTAGTCCAACAAAATATTGATCAACTGATAAGCAATTTAAAAAAGGTCGTTGTGATATTCTCAAAATCTAGAAAACTGACGACAAATATTTATGAAAAAGTTTTTGAAAATTTGATCAAACCACATGTTGACGGTGAGCATTTTCTTCTTCTAATGGATTCGTGGGGAGGCCAGATGAACCCAGCACATTTTACGATGACATTTTTGTGGACAACAAAGGTGAGGCATCTTGCACTTGAAAGTAATGCCCCAAAATGTACAGTCCTGTTAAAAAAACACCACCTCGTAGCTGAAAAGTCCCGACTTGACGGCAATGTGACAACACGGCTGAACCATCCAACCAACACGGCCCCCCCTGAGGGGGGGTTGAAAGCGATAACCTTTCCAAGCGGAACGAGAACCCTTCCTCCCTGCTGTTAGGCGGGTAGAAAGGCTGATGGAAGGAAAATTTTGACCTGTGAAAAGGATTATTTCAGAGGGGAGAGGGGTAGGGTTTCTTTTCTTGTGATGTGTAAGAAGGAAAGAGATCTGGAAAGTTCAGATGCTCCAAGATCCCTCGCACATGACAGATGCAAGCAGTCACGGAAAACAAAAGCCTATCTTAGGTCTCAAGGTTCTCAATCCCCTGAGTTCCTTCCGTTTCTTATGAGTATTTTAATTTAGGCGCATATTCATTAACGCAAAGTTACATGAAATGTCTTGTGCATTTTCATTATCTGGATGGCCTTGTGATGTCGCAATCCATATTTTTATTGAAATGTGCAATATGTTCTAAGCAATTTGGTTCTTTTCGGGCATGGGCTTAATTTTTTTAATTTTATAATCACAGCAAGTTACTCTTTTTGAAAGTAAGTTACAAAAGTAAACCATGAAAAGCATTTTAGGAAGCGCTTTTATTTGATCTCATAAGGTGCGTAGATAAACCTGAAGTAGGTGGAATTACAACACACAATGAGCCTCAAGAATGTGCGAAATTCGTTACGAAAATTGCAATCGCCTGGATGGGATTTGAAACTGAATCGCTCTATTAAGCTCTGAAGTAACCAATAATGTCAGGCTCTAATTTTGTGCACAAATTTCCTCGCAAAGTATACTAGGAAAACATATATTAGGGGCGATTTATTTACGCACTAACAACTGTTTCATATTAAAATGATAAGCTTTGAATTTCATGATCTTTTATCAAATATTTACGTGATAATTCGGGGCTCAAGAGAGGGACGTACGGATTGAAAAATGCACCTTTCGTACTCATCCCATGCTTTTGGTGAATTCGGTCGTTTTGCTGCTATCAATGCAGAACTTCACATATGAGTATATTATGCGTTCACTAATGGCATCATATTGTATGACTAGGATGATATCTTAAATCAATGACCGTATCAGGTTCAAGTTAGCCCTCCTCTTGCTTCACGGCCATTACTGTGTTTCAATTCGTCATAGGCCAGAATTTTCTCATGCGAGATCTTCTTTTTTGCTATCAAGAATGTGTTTCTTCGAGAAAAACATTCTTGATAGCACTTCCTACAGTGCGTTTTGTGGCTTTTTTCCTAACTTAATTCCCGAAGCAGCAAATATTTTATGATAATGTAAAAAATGGAACTAATGTCCTGTAAAAAGTGCATAATTAATCATGACTTTTTGAAAGTAACAGGGATTTTGATACCGTAAGGAATTTCAGACTAAGAAAATGTAAATGATACCGTAGAGTGGGGTGAGTTCAAACGCATTTTGGTGTATAGTCATCAAATACTTGTCAGTAGTTTAATCAATATATATGTTGTTAGAAATCAACAATCTCCAAACTCTATTTAATATTGTATGTTGAAAGAAAAACACGTAGAATAAGTTCTTTATCTAAAAATCACTAACTTTTGACATTCAAACTTGCCCCCTCGGCGGGGCGAGTTCGAACACGCATATCATTTTTGATACTCCACAACTGAAGCTGCTCTGGAGAAGAGTTCTGAATCATGAATTCGATTTATTAGGTTTTACCATCAACAATAACCATCATATTTGTTAATTATTTCGCTGGTAGTAAGGTTTGAGATATCAATTACATATTTGTGAACAAGAAAACTATCACCTTGACGCGAAAAGTATTTTGAATGCCCAACGGAGAAATCTATACAACCATTCAATAAATTTTCTTTATCATGATGGAATTAAATGTTTGGGAAGGTGTTACTTTGAATATAATAAAGAAGTACACAGTGATGGAGAAAAGATTTCTATGTATAGCAGCTTGTACAAAACATAATGGACCAGTAATCACAGTCGATAGACGCAAAACTTCTTGATTCCAAGTGATGAAATATAATCAAATTTAAGAGCTCACATTTTTCAAACACAAACATAAGTAAAGCAGGATAAATTATAAAACTAATCAATTTCTTTTATGTTTTCAAAATCCCTGAAAACTAAGCGGCCCCGTCGTAAGTCCTTGGGTTGGTCGAGCTGACGGACAATTTGCGTGCGAAGCACTAAGTACTCATCCACAACATCAGTAAAAGTAAAAAAAGTCTCTTTCATGGAAACTTTCTTTCGAAGGCACTGGACACATAATTTATTCTTGGAGCAAACTTTCATTAATTTTCAAATGAAAAGTCTATCACGCTTATCGGTATGAAGCTTTATCGACAAATAAGAATTTACAGACAAGGAATGCCCGGGAAATTACTTCCGTCGCCACTTCTATCAGATGACGGAAGAACATTGGCCTCGTCATCGTTTTGAGAACTTTCTTCCGTTGCAACACCGTCAAATTCCTTGACAAATGAATTATTTATACAAGGACTCATACTCTTCCCTGGCTTGACAACAATTTTTTTCCCCCGAGATTTTTTCCCCGCAGGTGCTTCGACCTGGGATGTCGGCAGAAACTTCAAAAATGCATCCGACCATGTGTAGTCATTTGCGGCTTCATCAGTATTTTCCTCAGAGTTTAAATTAGGGACTTTACTGATCAGTTTGTTTTTGTCAAAAGGAAAAATTCCAGCAGCTTTAAATCCAGTGTGGATATTGTGCGACAAAGACGCTCCTAACGACTCAAACATAGATTTTAACAATCTAGGGAACTCACTTTTGGGAAGAACTCCTAAATGTTTTTGCTTCCATTCATTTAGTTTTTTCTTCTTAGTTCTTTCTTTTTTCTTTAGTCTTTTCTTGAGTGGTCTAAAAAAAGCAACGTCAAGAGGTTGGCATAAATGAGTCGCATTAGGAGGCAACATTACAAAGCTAATGCCCATTTTGTCGCAAATTTCAATCACTTCAATGGAGAGGTGATTTGAAAGGTTATCTCTAATCATAAGTTTTGGCCCTTGCTTTTTTTTAAAAAAGGCACACATCATCATGAACCAGTCTTCAAATGTTGTCATATCAAACCATCCACTTACATTCCTATTGTATCTTGAACCTTCAATGCCACCTTCCACCCAAGTAGGGTACAAATGCACTGCTTTATACACTGTGTACGGTGGAAGCAACTCGCCGCTTGCCGATGCAGCAATCATCACAGAGACACTTGTTTTATTAGTGTCCTTTACGAATAACGTGTGTTTGACCCCCCTCTTTACAATAACCCTAGACTTGCCGGGTTCGTCGCAAAAGTTAGTCTCATCATAGTTAATAATATTATCAAGAGGAATGCCATTCAAAACAATCTCCAAGTTATTAAAATAGTCCTTGAGCACCTTCCTCGTCACTGCAGCCCGTGCTCTCTTAATGTTCTCGCCAAAACGCACAGTAAGCTCCATTCGTCTTGACATAAAACCACGCACCCAATCAATGCCTGGACAATTGTCTTTGAACCTCTTTTTCCCATCAGCCAGTTCTGTTTAAAAACTCCTGAACAACCAACTGGAGGTCAACTGCTTGCAAGGGAATCCCCCATTCGGCACATCTAAGAATCCCTTTTGCCAGTTGGTCTTCTTCTTTCACGGACAGCACAGATTGCCCACCAGATTTTCTTGGGTGTTTGTTTTTCAATTTGTCGAAGACAGTGGTCAATGGCACGGCAAACTCCTTACATGCAGCCCGAAGAGTCATCATTCCACTCTTGACTCTCTCAACAGCTTTTTCCAGATGATCTGCATCGTACTTGCGCGAGCGCCGGCATCCGGTCACTCTCACGTAATTTCGCGCCATGTCGATCTCGCCTGGCGGAACTACACAAAATTACATTATGCGTTATATTGACTGACATAATCTGCACACATTTCCAAAATATGATTTTATGATATTTTCCAAAATTAATAATAATAAATAGATGTTGATGGAATGAACTCCTAATCTATTCACATTCACTAACCCAATAGCACAGTAGTTTCTTTCCGGCGATAAAATCCTTCGTACAACTGTTGCATCGCAAACAGACCACCAGAACTCCGGCAAAAAGGCATGAACACATCGTATTTATAGCGAATACAATACATTGTATCATTTTTCAGGCCTGGCACGAGATTTAATTGTAGCACAATAAGAAATTGAGAAGTTATTACAATGCAAACCCCAGCGGTCGTATTCTTTCGAACTCGCCCCACACGTTCAAACTCTCCCCACTCTACGGTATATATTTGGGGTCAAGAAATCAAAATTTAATAACGCTAATTAATACGAGCAGGAAACTAATAAATAACTGAAACGAGCTGTGGGGATGTAAACCAAAGAAGTGGGCATTGCGTTTCCGTGCTTTCTTGAAGCTGTGAACGAGAGATCATCTATTCCCATGCAAGGGCCACTTCCACACATCCACATAATGTGCAGAAACAGCTCGACCGACCACAACACTGCTTCTTCACTCCCAGTCGATTAGGGAGCCGCTGCCCCCTTCCATTGTCACTTTTTGGCAGAGTATGCCCATTCCTCGAGCGAGGGTGATGGAGAAGGGGCTTCCTTCAGTTCGGAATGTTTATTGCACTCCCGGGAAAGATTGGAAGGGCCAAAGTGGTGTTGCCTCTATGTCAAGATCCTCTCTAAATGAGTTAACTCACTGACTGACTAGATTGAAAGATGTATTTAACACTAGGAGGACGGGATGGGTCATTTTGACCCACAATAAGTCTTCAAAATCAAATTTAACTACTTATTTGTGATTAGATTCTTTTTAAATTTTGTGACTGCATTTTTACTTATATGGAGAGAAAGTTCGTAATTGTTGTTGCTTAATTTTATAATTGATGTTATAATTTTTTTAATCTCAAAACAAGGAGCCATTTCTTTTGTCTTTAATAATACTTAAGTCTCATATTTTGGTTGATATTTTTCACCTCAAGGACAACTTTTGCTTATACTAGAAATGACTTATCCTAGAAGATGTATGCTATTTCTTACTTGCTCACTAATGCTTTCAGGAAAATTTGCTAACAATTGCTTTATCTGTGAAAATTTAGCATTTCATAATTTTTTATTTATTACAGGAGGAGAGCAGTTGCCATGGAAAGGATAGTAAAGGTAAAGTATGGATCTATTGTTTCATTAGCGTTGATTGTTTGATTCTTCTATCACCTGCAATTTTGTAAAATCAAGAGCCTTGAAAAGTGTGCGCATTCAAATTATACTGTCATCCTTACTGCAATTAACGTGCTTTGGTTTTAAGGTGCATGGAATACATTTGGATTTTTAGTATAAATCAAATGCCAATTCTGAAATTGTGGAATACTTGTGAGAAGCTGTTAGGTTTAATTATTGGATAATCTTGTGGACTTGTAAGGGATAAAGGATAAATATTTTCAGTATTAGGTTGATTTGTTATGAAATATAAATCACAAAGAATAAGTGACCTGCTTTTGGTATGTTATGAAGAAGTCATCACTTGAGCCGGCAAGTATTTGTGATTTAGGCCATACTCTGGCAACCAAAGACAGTAATCGTCTTCAGTTTTTGTTGATTACCCCATTTGGAAACCTCAAGGCCGTTCTTGAAGTGAAAGTGTCTTTCTGGCTGAATTGGCCTGTTCATCAATTGTACACCAGCATCGTCATCAGTTAAATGATTCGGCAACTGAAGAAGCAGTAATAATGGACTCTGAAGATAGTAATATTTTCATTTCTTCTGGTTTTCATTTTTATGGCTGTAGAGTAACTACCCGATTTTAGTAGTTTATTTAGGAAACATTTGTTTTGCCACTGTGCTGTTAAATTATGTAAATGGCTCTTGATTTTACTTACTGTGTTAAGCTTCTGGATTAAACCTTTTGTTGAACATGTTTTTAATAATTGTAATGACTGTCATTATCTATTACTCTTCAGAATTGAAAATTAGTGAATTAAGTGGTATTTGGCTGAATATGCACATGATTGCTCTCTCTCTGCATTGATCAGTTTCTTTTTTAACCACAAATTTCCTAAGTGGAACCTGCTTACAATCTTGCAGAAAGAAGATTATTTTCTTGAATGATGTGAAACTGTGTAAATGCTGTCATTCTTTAGTTTATTTAATTGTTACAGTTGCACTCACTTCCGTAGAAAGTTTTTTATTTTACAATGCTGATGCCTTTCAATTTGCCCCTAAAATCAGGGTCTGGATTAACATATGTAGCAGGGTAGGCAGTACTAACACATCCCCTAAAAATGATTTTCATTAGTTTATGAATGTTTGTAAAATATATGAAAAACCATGTGAATTTCTCAAACAGTGCATCTTATAAAATCTATTTATAACAAAGTACTTATTATATGAATGTATGTGCCTGCAGTTGGGCTAGGGCTAGTAGCTAGCAAGACTAGGGCTTAATAGGGAAATAATCACATCAAATTGTGAATCAATCATGCCTTGATTTTAATTGATTGTCCAAAGTTGGTTAATATTGAGTTGAATAGGAGCCAGTTTCTCTCAGGCTGGCCAGTTTTGCCTGTGCCACCAAAGAAGAGTCAATTGTTTCAGGGTAATAACATCTTGGAATAGTGACATTGTGGTTGGCTGATTATCAGATGTTTTTGCATTAGGAATCCAGATGTTCCAATTCCTCTTGTGCAGTATTGGCTCATAATAGAAGTCTTTGTTTTACCCATTTCACCTTTCACAATATGGTTCAACAAATGTGAGGATGGTATATGTTGAAGTTCTTGCCAAAGTCTTTAGGTTTCAATCTCTCTTGGTCATTGGAATATTCAGTACGAAAATGGACTGCGTTGAATGCTGATGATAGTAATGTTTACCTGCAAATGGTCTGGTTGTTTTGCTCTCTGTATTTTGCTGTTTTGAGACTAGGTTTTTTGCTCTTATACTATTTATCAATAGAGGATGTTACTGTCATCTAATTTCTTATTCATTGATATTCTCTCGACTTCAAAGACATTTTCATTTGATTAGTATGAAGATATTTGCTTTATGAGTTAATATAATTTTCTTCTCTCTTTCTCTGATGGATTTTTCTGATTTGTCATCTCTGGTTTTGGTGGCATTCTTTGAATTATTCTGGTTTCTATAAATAATGTTTTATTTATTTTCTACTTCAATTTTTTGCTTAGAATTTGGATTGTGAATATCATCCATGTTTTCATTAATTTCATGTCACTTTGGTGTAGTGACTGCATTTTCCATATTTGAAACCTTTTTAGGGCCATAGTTTTCATCATCATAAATGCTCCATATCTTGTCATCTATATCATTCTACATTTTTAAGTTGGTCTGACCTTATATGAGCTTCATCACTTTATTATTCTTTTTCTATATCTGTGGACTTGCTTATTCACAAGTTTTACTTGATTGCATGTTGTTTTGGGATCTCAATGCTCTAGGGTTGAATAGGAGGCAAAAGTTAGGCAAGTTTGGAATTCATTTTAGTCCTTCATTTTATCAAACCACTCAAGAAATGAGTTTGGGCAATTATTGATTGAAATTTTTTTGAGACAGTGTATTTTAAATTGTGGGTCTCTGTGAATTGTTGTGGATCGAGTATGGAATGTCTTCAGTATCATTTGGGGGGAATATTCAATGTTCAGTCCGCCTTTTTATATTTTGTTGATTGCTATTCGTACACAATATTTCAAGGAAATGTAATTGTCTGTAATTGGAGACTTTGAAAAGATATTTGATCTTACTGCAGTTGACCTTGTTAGATGATATTTTTTGTAACCACATACACTCAATCATTTTTTTATTTTGAGGTAATTTATATTCTCGTGGAATTTTTTTACGAATTTAATAAAAGTTTCTCCTGTCACATACAGATAATTTAACTGGTGATGTGACTTCATTACTATGCTGTGATTTTAGCCTTATTGAAAGATCTAAATACTGCTCTCCCTCTTTGTCTTATGACGTCCTCATATAAGATTGACTATAAAATATACCTCTGCCACCAATAATTGCTATACCACAAAGTGTGTGAAGGAATACTAAATCAGAGAGCACCTATCTTTTATCCAGACCCTGACCTAAAAACTGAAACCATAACTTAATATGTCTTGGATACTTTTTCTATTTTCTATTGGAAAAACCTGTCAGTGTTTGTGTGTGTGTGTGTGTGGTTGTGTGGATGGATGTATTTCTTTCTGGCTGAGGTTAGCGTGCAGGCTCTTCAAGCCAACGTCATAATGAGAAGATGCTGCTCTCCGAGCGGGTGTGCTGAGTCTCCATCTGAGATGCTGTCGGTTTCCTGCTGAAATCTATTTGAAGCATCACGGCCATGGTGACATCCTGACCAGTCGTCTACCTTGATGGCTCACTGATCATCTCGGCAACCAAGGAAGCTTGAAGAGTTCCTGTGGGCCATCCCTTGTTTTGAGGGAGAGGCTCGAAGTTTGGTAAAGGGGGTGATTAAATATCTCCCTTCCAAGTATGCTCACATTCTCCTTGGCAATGGCACCTCATCGGATTCATCTCATCCTTCAGGGACCAACCTCAAAGCCCTTTTTGTGGGCTTAGGTAAGTCAGGGCTGTCCCACCCGTCGGCACGTGAGAGGAGGATTCACACCATCCACTCTTTCAGTGAGCTAGCAACTTGCCAGCGAGAGAGCTGTCATAGCTGTTCACTCTCCGGCAGAGCCCATCCTGGGCTCTGCCACCCTCTGCCCGCACACTGGGGGTGAGTGAGGCTAACGACTCGTCCCACCTTTTTCTTCCCAACCTCGGTGCACGCTCCGACTGCTTGGCGTTGCTGTAGATGCGAACGAGGGTCGAGATAGTGGCAGGGCCGGTGGGCCGAAGTCTTCAGAGTCTAAGACAGATGGGGCGTCTTCATGGGGAGCAGCCGGAGATGGCAGCACTGGTGGTGGGGCCTCTGCTGGTGGCACAGGATCGACTGCAGCGGCCTCGGATGCCAAGGAGCTTGAAGAGGACCATGAGGGGAGGGTGAAGGAGAGGAGGGGCCGCAAGGGGGAGGGTGAAGAGGATGGTGGTGTGGCCAGAGCTAAGGATGACGAAGAGAAACGGTTGCAGGCAGATGGTGGGCAGTCAGTCTCCCCATCAGCTGCTGCCACGTCGGACAGAACGGAAGGTGGTGATGGAGGGGAGGGTGGGAAGGGCGACGAAGAGGGAAAGTCAGGGATAAACAGGAAGGAGGAGAGGGCGGGGACAGACAAAGGGAAGAGGTTGGTTGGATGTTGACTCGTCATCGCTCATGATTCTTGTCTTCCATTTTCTGTCCTTGCAATGGCACCATGTCTTTGACCGTTCATTTTTGGGGGCAAACTTGTCTCAGGATGAGGGTCAATGCGTGCAGTACTAGAGTTGTGGCACTTACCAGTTTGTAAAGAAATTAATGTAAATTACTGTCCACAAAATAACCCCTGGCAAATTAATGACAAGTATTTGCTGTACATGCATTCAATTCTTAAATATTGTGGAAAGCGTAGCTAGTCCAATGAGAGCTGCATCTTCCACGTGACACTTAAGTTGAAATGGAGCAATGAGAAGCAGACTTCGTTAAAATTATTTACACCAAAATGCCCATCGGAAAGTATGGGACCATCTGTAGATTGGGGAGAGAGATGTCACTAGGGAATTATAAACCATACTAAAACTGAAGCGAGTTGACGTGACCTCATGAAGCAGGTTTGTTGGTTGTCATAACCAATGTACCTAATAATCATTGCAGACTTCTATTCCTTGAGCTGCAAGATATTGCTGCAAATTTAATACAGAGGACGAAATGAAAAGGCACATTCCATTGCTCAAGGAAGGGAAGGCTGCCACTAAAAAAATTCACCCGTGGAATACAGTGTTGAATGGCAGATTTAAATTAATTGGTCTCAAATGCCATCCCTGCCTACACATTTAAATTGAGATGACAGAGGACATGGATAGTGGGATTGAGCTACGAGAGGCGTGCTATCTAATTCAGTTTCTGCTGGAAGAGCTGTGTATGGGAAAATAAAGCATTCACGCATATAGTGATCAAATGAAAAAGGATTCTTCTCCTGAAGTGATGAGGGCGATGGCAGATCTGGGAGTACATAGTAGTTAAAGAGGTGCATGCTGCTATTTGCAGGGATAGTTCAACAAAATATTATGTTCACCGATTTAAATTTTTGAATGGAAATAAGTTACATTAATTAATAATGGAATAATGTACAAATAACAATTCTGAACTTGTAAATAACAGTAATTTGTTCTCCTGTGCTTTAAATAATATGCTTATTCCATTTTTTTGACAGTGGAGCCACATCCAAGGACTCCAAATCACCATCCAAAGATGAAAAAGGTAATTAATTACCCTGTGTGAATAGCAAATGATGGTTCTAATTTTTTGTTTGCTTGCTGATCTTCATTTATTAGGAATTGGTTCCTAGATTTAGTGACTTGAATTTTAGTGTTGGGTGAGGTACACATTGTAATTATAAATAACTTTCTAAGATTTAGAATGTAACTTGTGAACAGTTAACATTCGAGCAGTGCAAAATGTGCGAAGTCTTGATCATTTATCAAAGTTATCTGGTAACTGTGGTAGTTCTATGATTTCCTGTGACATTTAATTAAACCATCTCTCTCTAGGTGAGAAGAAGGGTACTAAGAATGCAGCTGGCACAGGTACTGCAGTCAGCAGCAGGAACTTGTGGGTTAGTGGGTTGTCATCATCCACTCGTGCTACAGATTTGAAGCAAGTGTTTTCCAAATATGGAAAGGTATATATGCATTATCTTTTACTGAATACTATCATAGTTCATAACATGATGGAATACAATAGGCTAATTGGGTCTGATTTTGCCAGTATTGAATTACTCATGTCAGCTCATTTTACCAATGACCTAAGATTAATAAGTTTTTATATCTGCTGATGTGTCACTTGACAAATAGTGACAAACCTGTACTAAACCTGTCTCAGGGAGGAAATTCAAGACAAAATAAGAGGAAAGGATTTTTTTGTGGCAAATTAGTCATAAAATATGTATATATTAAAGATGGGTCGGTTTCTACATTTTTCCTGTTCTTGATACGTCTCGTCCTTTCCCTTCAGTTCTCGATACTCTGTTCCAACAATGGACTAACTTTCGGAATTAATGGAATGTTTCAACAAACAACCACAAGAAACGAATGACAATGATGTCACTTAAGAGGCAAATAAACTAGTCTATCTAAAAAGTTGAACTAACAGGTTCTTACAGAATGCATGATAGATACAGGTGCTTTCTCCAGGTTTTGCTTTAAAAAAATAACAATTACCTGAAGTGGGTTTAATCTGTTCATTGTTTTGTCTAAAATATTGCCTGTAACACTGGACAGGCGTTCACTGAAGACAGCAGTAGACAGAATACACATTTTCTTGCCAACTGTTGAGGCTGTTTGAGGGGGCTCATAGACCGATAGTGGCCAACATCTTCTGAATGCCTGGGATTTTTTGTCTCGCTAAGATATTTGTTCAATTTTTTCACACAGCTCATTCCTATGAAGTCCTGAGATACAGAAGGTCCTCCTCCAAAATACTTTCCTGGTAAAGGCCCCACAGGCTCTCAACATTGTTGTCATTATAGGCCATACCTTCATTCTCTTTATCACTCATCCTCAGTTTGACAATCTAGTTGGCACAACTGAACTATCTCCTCAACCAGTGGTGGCTCGTCAGGTGAAGTGCCACTTCACCTTAATTTTGAGAGAGAATATAATAATTCCAATATTCACACCATTTGGAAAATTCAAGAGTTACAAACGTACAATGTTGAGATCATGATTTAAAAAGTCATGCAGTGCTCCTTCAGGGTGCTGATGCGTCAGTCAGCTAGAAAATAGTGACTCATGTTCATGAAAGGGATTTTGGACAGATTTGCTGCCCCAAAGGGCTGCAGGATAGATTTGATCTCAAAGCTGTAGATAAAGATAGGTTCAGATGCAAAATGTAGATGGTGCAAGGAAGAGGATGAAACAACATCGCACGTACTCTGCAAGTGTCCCGCTTTGATGAGGGCCAGAGTCAGCCATCTGGGTTCACCATTTCTGGAACTAGACAAAGTCAGGGGTATCCCCGTAGAGGACATGCTAGCCTTAAGCAGGGTGACTGGACTCTATGGGTGGTTACAGACATGGTGGTTGGCACAATGGACTAGGTCTAAAAGCTTCAGGTCCTCCTTGGAGGAACTCCACCTACAACCATTCTAATCTAATTAATCTAGTCATGTTAACAACCAAAACTCCCGAGTTAATATACTAAATATTAACCCTTAGCATTTGCATGTTAATCCATATGCATTCTTATTTTTGCGTCGTGACGTAAAACAATACGTGGCCTATTAGCGGGAGTGTAGTTCTTCAGTGGGCAGTCGTTCATATTGCATGTTTTGTGATTGTAAGGACAATTAAAATGGAAAGCAAATAAGTTGTAAAGCAAATTACAACTGTAGAAAAAATAAAAATTCTGGAAGAAGTAGACAGAAATCCACACATCAAGCGAGTAGAATTGGCGCGAAGGTTGAACATTCCTGCATCCACTTTAAGCACGATTGTCAGTAATCGCGATAAAATCCCTAAAGGTCATTGTGACAAAAAACGAAAGCGCATTCGTGAAGGGAAATATCCAGAATTAGAATCCATTCTCCTTAAATGGTGCAAACAAGCATGAAGTTTAAACGTGCCGTTTGATGGCTCCATCATCAAAGGAAAGGCGTTGCATTTGGCTGTAAAAATGGACATTGAAAATTTCCATGCCTCCAATCGTTGGATCTATGGATTCAAAAACAGACATGGTAAGCTAAGAACATTAAAGCGGAACTGACAAGCTAATGCCGATTGTGATTGGGATATCAAAACACCCGAGGTGTTTCAAGAACATTAATACTTTTCCCTGTCAAACCAAACACAGCCAAACCTCCAGCACGAATGACAACATCAATTTTTGAAACCTTTCTGCGTGGGTTAGATGCCAAACTGGGTGGCAATAACAGAAAAATTTTACTTTTTGTTGACCACTGTGATGCTCATCCCGTCGATCCAAGCTACCTTAGAAACTGCCTGGTTGAATTCTGCCCAGCAAATACAACGAGTCATCTTCAGCCCATTGACGAAGGCATCATCCGATGTTTCAGGCACAAATATAGAAGACTGCTGGTACAAAAAAGGCTGACCACCTTACAAACAGCTGAGCGGAAGATAGACGTTATGCATGTGATGCACTTCGTCAAATATGCATGGGATTTCATGAACAGAGAAAACATCGCCAGTTGCTTTAAGGCAGCAGGATTGTCATATGAAGCCTGGCATTACGGTTGACACGACACAAGAGGCAGGACAGACTCATTTTCGTCTAGAGGAGTGGCGTCAGATTGCTGGAGAGGTGAATTTTTACGAGTACTGCAAGTGCGACGATGATCTTGATGTTTGCCAGACCATGTCGATTGATGAGATTCACGAGCAGGAGTTGGTGGAAATAGATGATGAAGATGATGAGTCTGATTCATCTCCTGTCTCCAAGTCTGACCAAAACACTCTACTATGGAGTACGTGCACTGTTATTTGAAGTGTGTTGTGGGAGCAGACGACGCTTTGACTTTCCACGCGAAGCTTGATGCGAGAATATTAGAGCTCTGTACAAAAAAATAAAAAGCAGAGTACCTTGGACAATTTTTTAAAGTGAATATAAACCATTGAATTTTAAAAATCTGTACGCAACAATACATGTGAATTAAACTTTTAAATCGATATATCGGTTGATCTTACAATCGATCTAATGGTATTATGCGAAGAATGGTTGTTGCAGAGATTTAGGTAAATACGATCACAATACAATGTTTCAGAATTTTTTCATCAGTTTTAAAACAACTAATTAACATTATATTTAGGGCTATTTGACCTTAGAAAGGCTATATGGCTTGGCAAAACATCTTTTTATCAATGAATCAAGGCAAAGCGATGTCGTTTTTATGTATTTATATTTCTGGGAAAACTATGAAACGTAGTTATCATTCAGTTTGCATTCGCTTGGCAAATTAGCGCTTATTTTGTGTATTTTATGCTTGAAAATAGTTAATGAGGGCTTGAATGTGAGAACTTAGGCAAGTAATGGTAATTATTTTGACTTCTCCAATTGGAATTTCCCTGTATTACAATATTTACTTTCCTGGTTTGCACGTTCATTTCTTTTGTTTCCTTCAAAAACGTCCTAACCAGGTTCCACTGTATATTAAGCATGTAGAGGAGTTTTTTTAAGAATAGTAGATAATGCTCTTCTAAAAGAAGGTATTTTAAGCTGTAAATGAAAAATAAAAGAATAGTGCAAGTCACTGGCTGTGGCATTGAAGACTATGATGAAGAGAATTTCTGCTTTAAATGCCTGCCTGGCCACCGCTCTGTGCCAATTCCTAAGTACCGACTTGATGCGATCAGTTCTAGGTACCGGTTCTAAGGGCTGAATACCAGAACCAACCCATCTCTAATAAAAATATATATTATGTCAATATAATAGTATCCTGCTACAACTTGTGTGTGGTATGCTGCTTCAGTTATAACAAGCAATTTTTGGATGTGTTATTGCAATCCGTTTGGGTTGGTTTGAATGTAATTTAAGAGTTATTGCTTTGTACTACCTCTCAGAATTACCAAATCAGTAAAAGGGACTAGCCCCATATACCTAAGTCATATTCTCATGCTATCATCTTCATTCATTGTAATTGTAATTTTTGAACCATTTTATGTATTTTAATTACTTTCTTCACAAATAGGTTATTGGTGCCAAGGTGGTGACAAATGCTCGGACTCCTGGGGCCCGCTGCTATGGGTATGTGACAATGGCAACAAGTGATGATGCCAGCCGTTGCATCCAGCACCTTCACCGAACAGAACTGCATGGAAGAATGATTTCTGTGGAGAGGGTAAGTTGCTGTGAAAGTATTGCGTATTTCTGAAAGTTTTGTTAGGGTTAATTAGCTTGCCATGGTCATACCTGTCTCAGATTATTCTTAGCTAGTAAGTTCTTTTGAGAAACATTTCCAGACCAAAGAGTATTGCCTTTCTTTACTGTGTTCAAGAGGCAATGTTTTTGGCTAATGCTTATTTTCTGTTTTTGCATCTGTTCCATCTCATGGATGTTAAATGTTTTCACAACTCCATTACAATTTCATGAATTTTTGCCGTGGTATTAATTTTCAGTTAATATATTTAGGTATAACCACTTATAAAGTATCGAGGGTAGGTCTTGAACAATGAAACTATAATACCTTGACGACGTTTCGGAGTTTAATGCACCCCATCATCAGGGCTATACAGAAAAGAATACATGAAGGTCCCTGAAACGTCAGCAAGGTATTATAGTTTCATTGATCCTGACCTACCCTCGATACTTAAATAGTGGTTCTAAAGTAAGAGGTCGATAAAACAATACTGTAATAAATATATGTTTATGTATATATACTTAATAAAATATGTACATTTCAATAGGCCAAGGGTGATTCCACTGGTCCTCCTAAGAAAAGCAGTAAAGTTACAGTTAAGAAGACTGAGGAAAAGAAAAGGCACGAGAAAAAAGGCAATGGTGTGTCAGAAAAAACATCCTTGCCTTTGGATGATAAGAAGAAGGAAGAAAAGAAATCTGGTAAGACAAGCAAGAGAACAAAAATTAAATTTTACTAGTAGGACTATGACTAGTAAACTCTTAATACCTACCCTCTGATAACCATTTTCTTCCGGAAGTTAACTGTATGTTTTACAGTATTCAGTACTTGAACAAGTTGTGGGTATTTCCGGCTTATTATAGGGTGTCTATTTGTATGTCATAGACCACCCTTATGAATTAACTTTTCTTTCTTTGTCTTTGTGACATTATGTAATACATTTGATGTTCAAGACTTGAAGGATGCGATGAGGTGCAATGTTGTCTCTTAACTAATGCATATAATAATGCATGATCCTGGTCAAGCTTCTAGCTTAGTAATTGATAAGTTATTGAGATTGTTTTCTGGTGAATAACTGGAATAGTTAGATTTTCCACTAGTTTTATCAAATCTTTGGTTAGATAACTTCGATAATTGTATGCTGGACGACATGTCAAACTTTTCTTTATTGTAATAGTTCATCAGCATTATTTATTTGAATTTATACTTAACAGGCCATTTTATATTGTATTATATCTTCTTACAGCTGGAAAGGATGATGCTAACTCCAAAGAGAAAAGCTCGCCAGGAAAACCCTCAGACGTGAAACGTGATGGACGACGAGGGAGTGAGAAGAGTAAGAGCAGAGAGGTTTCCCGTGAGAGAAAAGGTACTGGAGAAAGGGTGAAGCGAGGAGCTAGCATGGGCAGTGGTGGAGGAAGTCGTTATCGACCTCATTCATCTCAATCACGTACAAGAAGTCGCAGTCCATATCGCACTAAAGGAGGTGCTAATGAATCCAGAGGACACCTTCCCGTGGTTTATTTGGAGGGAGGGGCACGTGCGCAACACCGAAATTTACCTGGAGGACCATCTGGTGGACCTGGAGGTGTTCTTACATTTGCACAAATTCGGGTAAGGTTCTTCTGGATATTTTTCACTAGTTTTTTTTTTTTTAAGAAAGGCACTCTGTCTAGCTCTCCTTAGCTGACCCTTTTTATAAGGTTCCTATTATTTGGAGAAATTATATCATCACATCTGCATCATGTGTGTGTTACACCCTCAAAATAATACTCCCAAAACGCCAGCCTCCATTTTCTCTCCCTTCCCCACGCTCCATAGTTTTCACCAGGCATGCTCAAGGTCACTCGAATCGCCAGCTGATGCCTCTGATGGTGCGAAAACTTCATCGCTCTGTTGCTAGGTGGGAACATGCCACGAGGAACCACATACTGACCTTGTCTGTAAGAATATACCTCTTGGGCTGGAACGTTTACACAGTCCAAAAAGTAGCTGCATTGAATTACCGATAACATACACGTCCTTAGAAATCGTCGTTGCAGGGCACCGTTGATATTTCTCCGCCGAAAGGTTCTCCTCACAATCGTAGTATTGATGCCGTTCAGCAACACCACACACACTCTCCCCTCTTTCATCTTGGCGGGTCATACTACGTGTTACCCGTTGATGATCGCTTTCGTGTAACAGTTCGGCTTTCCTGACTGCAGAGTTGTCCCTGACTCTGGGATCCTCTTCCTCCTCGGAACTGCTTGTATCCCCTTCTTCATACCAGGGTTACATCCGGTCGGCCGCAAACACTGAATATAAAGCTCAGTGTGTCCTCTCTGCGCCTGGTATGTCGACTAAAAGATATCAGTCATGGTTCACAAAGAGAAGCAAATACACATGAACACTACTACACGACAGACATTATCATAATGGAGAGGGACCATTAATATATATGTATTTTGCAACTACACAAATGAACAGAGACTCAAGACTTATGTAGAAACCATGCAAAAATTTGGGTCGGATTTGATTAAATAGTGTGATACTGGAGTGCATAAGCCAAAGCGAATCCTTCATCACTTTGCAGTTGCTCCTAGCAGTTTTCTGGGTAATGACCCTCACTAATGTGGGCTAAGTATCATTGAAATATATGGAAAAATATTTTATGCTTCTGAAGTCATCCTTTCAATGATGAAAACTACCAATGTTTCACTCACAATGCATGAAATATATACTACACTTGAACTCCTGACCTGGTTGGAAACCTGTGAAGGATTTGCATTGCACCACTTTTTGTTGAATTTCTTTCTCTTACATTTTTGTCATTGTTATATTTCCTATTGGAGAGAAAAATTATTCTTCATTTCTTTCCAAATGTTTTATCAATTAGGAATTTATATTAACATGGACTTGATCTGTGGATATTAGTTGTCTTGAAATTGGGCTTTCCTTTTAATGTTTATTACATTTGGTTTTAGGAGGAGAGGGACAGGCAGCGTCTGAGGGAGAGGGAAAGAGAGCTCCGTGAGGAGGAAAGGAGAAGACGTGAAGAAATGGCTCGGCAGCGAGAAATAGAGAAGAGGCAACGGGAGGAAGCTCTAAGGCTTGAAAGGTCTGTAGTGGTCATTCAATTGTGTGTGAATCTTTTTCTTCCATTACCCCTTTCCCTACTAACGCCGAATATATTCGGCTGTAAGTTTCTTGACCAGGGAGACGAAGGCCGAATATATTCGTCGAAGATTTTCCTGACCAAGGGAACGAATGCCGAATATATTCGGCTTCTTGCTCCCCCCCTTATATGACGGTCGCGGGTAAGCGAAGGCTTAGTTTCAGGACCCAACGCAGCTGGGGTTAGGCCTTACCCACGAAATCCGGGAGCAGGTACCTGTACCCCTCGTCGTATATTACCCCTCTTTGTGGAAAGGGACCGCGGTCATACGATTGTTTATTCAGTCATTTTGCAAAAATTGTTTTTTTTTTCAGAAATTATAAACTAAGAATTGAATTCTCTGTCTTTTGATGAGCGTTTACAATTTTTAAACGAAATTCTACGATAAATATTAACTGAAATCTCAATTACAGTATGATACCAACACTTGATAATGCATACCTGGAATAGTTTATTTCAATATTTTGTCGTTAAATGAGTTAACATCCATTAAAATTTATTTTCCTCTGTTGTCACCATAAAATAATATTTTCCATCCTTCTTTCGCATCCGGGCTTTGGACCGGCATTGGCGAAGTTAAAATCGGTCGACGAATCCTCTGACGTGGTCTCAGAGAAGCGCTGCTCCCGCGATATCCTGGATGTAGATGTAGATGTTGAGGACAGCGATTCAGATGCCAATTCACCGGCAACCTCTGTTGCCAGAATATCGTCCTCTGAATCAAGGCACAGGTCTCCATCCTCACTATCACTCCGGGTCAAAATATCCAAAATATGTTGATCTGATTGGAATCTCTTCATCATGTTTCCTGCCGCAGAAAACTGAGAGTAAAACACTGGTGCTCTACTGCCAAATTCTCACGACGAATATGGTAAAAAAAATCACGCGCAGAATGAAAATGTCGAATGTCTGAAGCCAAGAACGACTAGGACAGAAGTGAAGAGGAAGTTCATAGTCCAAAAGAATTGTGGGAATTTTAATGAGAATGGCATTAACTTATTCTGAGAAAAACGCTATTGTACTGTAACGGTCCACGGCCCGCCCGGATTACTTTGGGCCGAAAGACACGTGTACAAATAAATTGAAAAAAAAAATGTCCTCGCGAATCCCTCCCGCACGAGATCCGCGGGGCTAACCTGCGTCACCTATTACAACACGAAATGTGTTTTAAAAGTCTCTTCAAATGAGGATAAGCGGGTGGGGGGTCCCCGACAGTGCGTAATTCGACATGTTCCCTGGCTTTACCGCCGGGGCAAGGTGGAAATGGGTTGCTGGTATTTGGGTTTGTGGGAAATTCGGCTTGCTGGGTAAGATTAAAAAAATGGAACCTTTTTCAAAAATCAAAACAAGCGTATATTCAAGAAAAATAATATTTTCTCCTAATAGTTAATGAAATGATGAGGTGATAAATGAGGGATGAGACATTAGAAATGAACCCTTCATGAAATGAATAAATTGAATGATGAACAAACAGGTGATTAGCCACACAAACAAAAAAAAAAGGCTTTTTCTCGCTCACAGGCGATTTATTTTATTCGTCCGTTTCCAATTGAACTGGGGGTGAGGGAGGTAATAGCTAGTCCTTCCCTTTTCTCTTGCACTTATAGGTCAGTTTTATTACTTGGGCGTCGATCACTCGCCATTAAGAAACACAGTCGCAATATGGGAGCCCTTCATCAACTGGATGGCTAGGAGGCTGAAATGGGGGGGGGGTTTGTCGGGTCAGCAACCTTACGTGACCGTCGACTCTGGATTCTCGGCACGGGACGTCAAGCGTGGAAGGCACCTGGCAGTCCAACTGGATCCTATGGTTCAGCAGCAGACTCCGGGCTCAGCACACTAAGCTTGGTCTCCGTGTTCGTCGAGAATATCCTAGGGGCAAGTATGGTCCACACAGCGGACGTGGTACTTTTGCGTACCTATCAGCCTCCCGCACTTTCCAACTAAGTATCCCAGCTCGGGCAGTGCTTCCGCACAGCGATGTCGTCCAACGTGTTCTTTTTTTTCTTCCGCGATCGCCTTTTATACCACTGTGGAGGGGAAGGGGACGTGGCGGATAGTGGAAACTGAGGAAGGGGAACACAGTGGGGAATTCACAAATCACGATTTTCTCTTTAAAAATCAACCATACCCAGTGACTCACTCATACTTCTCACTACCCTGCGTTTTACCCCATTCACTCAACCTTGACACTCACACATTCACGCGGTTTCACACTCTCACCTCCTCCCAGCAAGCCAAATAAAGGAAGGCGAAGGAATAAGGGAGGGGGGGGAAGAGTGGTTCAGGTGAAGGGCAAAAGGTGTAACGGCTTTTACCGATACAGTACCAATGGATGCAATTCCAGAGAAGCTCGTGTGGCTGTAAGCCCATGGTGGAGCGTATCTTCCAAACGAAACTAGGGACATTAAAATATTCTGAGAAAAACGAAATAATACTAATGGATGAAATTTCAGAGAAGATCCACAGGTGTTCTGTATGCCCGTGGTGGCGCGTACTTTCCAAACGATTCCACAGTAGTCATAGCTGTGACAGACAAAGAGCTTTTCTAACCAGGAAACTTTTACCTCTACTAATGCATTTCGAAGAAATAGTTAATGAGGTTTGTGGAAGGGTTTGGAATCAAATAAGAATATTTTAGGAGCACATGCTCGGATTGGAAATGATTGTTGCATTAAATCCGTTAATATTGACCGTAGAGCTTCGTTTAAAATTTGACAATGCACAGAAAGAAACTAGGAATTCAGTCTAAAGTCTGCAATTTAAGAGCAAGCAACAATTATACATGTAGCTAATACATATAAACAAATCATAAGTTGACCGGGAAACAATGCCTCAGGGAGGGTTTTAAACCCGGAAAGGAGGTAGTCCAACTACCCTCAGAGTTCGAGATAATGCGGAGTCCCTGCTGAGACGGGTCGAAAAAGGTTGGGGTCTGGGGGTGTGTGATTACCTGCGAGACCCTTCTTAACGGATGCACCGCAAAAATGCTCCGTACAGAGGGTACGAAAAAGGGTCTTGGGGCTCAGCGTAGCAGTCATGCTAAAGAGAGAATTCCACCGTCTCGAAAGGGTTAACATTATACTCATTGTCTTCTCAACCAGTAAGTGCTGCTGTTATGCACAGTATGTTCATCTTAGTGAAGCCTCAACAAGTTGTTTCATCTAACAAGATGAAATGTCTCATTGTTGGGCATTACTTGTGGATATCTATTAATCTCATGAATAAGAAATTTCCAATATTTTCTTTGAAAGATGCATTGGAACCTAGGTTTTGTGAGTTGTAATCTTAAATTCCTGCTGTTCTGTTAAAGTAAACTCAAAATTTCAACCCTGCAAAATAGGAAATGAGTTTCCGATAGTTGTCTAGAGAAAATTATTTGTTCATTCTACATTTTTTCTAGAAAAGGGGAAAACGCAATGACTGCTGACTGAGTGTACTACTTTGATTTTATTTTTCTCTGCCCTAGGATGTGCCTACACATGCAAATCCATATTTCTTGTTATAACATGGGTAAGTTAATTGGATGGCTAGGGCCAATGTGTGACTAAACACAGTGGCTCATTTTGAGATATTCTGTGTGATGATCAGAAAAGATTGTATTCCATTCCATGCCAAACGTGAGTAACAGCATTGTTGTATCTGTTAAGTGCTGTCATCCTCAAGGTCTTTGAAAGCTGCTATATATTTTGACTTGATCCTTCATTTTATGAAAATATGGTTAAATGGTGCTTGGTCACTCTTGGCACTGAGCGGTCCAATTGTTACTTTAAGAAGATAGGGATACTTAATAGGTATCAAAATCTCCCAATATTTCTAGATTCTAATTTTACTGTTATTTCCTTTCATAATTACTATTTGCTGCTTCATCTGGTATCTAGATGGCCACACATCTTTAAATAAGATTGTACTTCCCTTTATAAGTCCATGGATAGTCCGTTAATAGATATGCTCTGTGCTGAATGTGTTAATTGTTATTGTATCTTGCCTGTGTGTTATTGTACTTGATCAGTAATGTTAAGCAATATGTGTACTTAATTATATAGGGAGAGAGAAAAGCTTCGCCTGGATCGAGAAAGGATTGAAAGAGAGCGGGCAGAGTTAATAAGAATGGAGAGAGAACGGCAAAGATTGGAACGGGAGAAGCTGGAACGTGAACGGGAGGAGCTAAGGAGGCAGCAGATGAGGTATAGAGCATATCTATGCTCTGTTTTCTTATAAATCCAAAAATATCTGATTGTATTTTCTGTTTGGAGAAGTAACTTGAGGAAAGTTTGTTTGGTGAATATTAGAGATGAGTTGAATAACATTTTTCTCAAATTCGAATATCTAATAATAAGTCCAAATATCTCACTGAAGTATCGATTGCTTCATGTGCATTTTTCCTCCAATTTTTAAGTACAAATGACAATTTAAATAAAAAATAACAGAATTACTATTTCTGAGAACCTATTTACAACGTCACGAAAAACTTGATTTTAAAATTAATTGGACAGAATTTATAAAAATTCTGAAGTATTGAAGGTTCTAAAAAAGAAACAATGCTCATGACACTTCACTCCTATTTACAGTTTGTCACGAATTGGTTGAAGGACAGCCATCAAATGAATCCAATCAATGTAAAAATATCACCGCCTCCCATAAATAAATTGCAATATTTATCCCGCTTTAAAAGTATGACCAATTTTGTATTGGCACTTTAGAAGTAACTTGTAAAAACACAAAATCCGCTTAGCAAATTAGGTACTTTCTTCTAAAAACACAATTTTCACTTTGCAAATTAGGTACTTCTAAAAGCATAAATTGCAATTTGCAAATTAGAAACTTCTAGAAACACAAATTTCACTTGACAATAAGGTACAGTTCTGTTCAAAAAAATCGTACCGCCGAAAATTTCTAAGTCCCCAGTTTTTGATGATGTGGCATCGTGGCAACCACGCCCCCCTGTGATGGAGAACAACAAACTTTCCAAGCGGAACGAGATCCCTCCCTCCCAGTAGCTGGGGGAGTTGAACCACCCACGGAAGGAAATTTTTGACCTGAGAAAAGGATTATTTCCGAGGGGAGGGGTAAGGTTTCTTTTCTTGTGATGTGTGAGTAAGAAGAAAAGGAAGATGGGCGGGGGACAATAAACTCTCCGACCGAACGGCGGCCCTCCTTCCGAACTCACTTGCCGAGAGGGAACCTCCACCCGAAGGACGATTTTGACCTGCTAAGGGATTTTTGAGGAGATGAGTTGGATTTCGGACTCTCGTTTGGCTATGTGTGAGCAAAAATGAGTAGATGAACGATCCGTCTGTCGGCCAAAGTCACCAGATATCTCGCGTAATAGAAAGCTACCATGTAGAAGCCAGGACTCCAATATCCATTGAAAGTCTTCATCCGAGTACGGGGAATAATTCCGCTGCAAATGACATATCTTCCATTATTTTTTCTGTAGAAAAGGCTATTACCGCGAATCGTCGCTCGAAGAGATCGAATCGTGTCGAAGAGAATTTATGAATTATTTTGGATTCGTTAACTCTTTGGTTATTCTTCGGCTCCCTTACGTGAACAAATAAAACGTCTCCCTCCCCGGAGCTCCTTTAGTTTCTTATAAGTATTTTTCATTTATACGCGTATTAATTGACGTAGAAACTTGTCAAAAGTTTGAAGCATTTTCGCAATCGCTGTCTGGAATTATATGGCTGCGCTTCTTTGGTTTGAATTTTTTCCATCGATAATAAATAAGAATCAGTATGCATGACAATTTTCTTAGGATGCAAATAGACCAATGCCATTTAATTATAATGCTGGAATCCCGTGGAAACCAGTTAGGAAATAAGCTCAAAGCCTGCCTTCATTCAACTATTACTAACCAAATAAAAATGGCTTGGTTGCTACGCACTGACGAATCGTCATACGGATTCAGCATTTACTTGATAGGTCTGCGGCAGTTTTACCCACCTTTTCATATCAACTAACCACTTTCTGCAGTAAAAAGACCACGAATTAAAAAAATAAATAAAGGCAACGTCCTAAACCTTAAAGTCGCCCGAAAACCTCCATATCCAACCGCTGTCAACCAGCATCAGCTGAAAAGACATAGGAAGATGCGCACGCGCGCAGTGAAATATGCCAGCCTGCCTTCACAATCCCCCATTTCCTTGTAGCATACGTAATTTTTATAGAACAATACGTTGAATAATCACAACTAACAGCATGAAATAAGTTAAAAAAGGACGGCAAAAAATGCGCCAAAGAATGAATACTAACACTGCCTGAGTAAATTTCCTCAAACTTAATTCCAGAAACAGTAAATGATTGCAAGGAAAAAACTGAACCAATATAGGGTAAAATGACAATTAATTATGTCATCTTGGAAATTATATGGATTCGTTTTTATTGTTTAAATTTATTTAAATTTGTAAGCGCATTCATTAATGTTAACAATAATCGCAATTACGACTTCATTTTGTTATCTCATATTTTTGTGGCAGCGCAATCCCTTTTGTATTTGAACTTTCGTGAATTGTTTTCAGTCATTTACTTCTTTTCGGACTTTTGTTTAATTTCTCCTTATGGCTGCTAATTCTATCCGAAAGTAAGCTAGGAAACGCATCTTTCAGAAGTGCGCTTACAACTTTTTCTTTGATCTAATTAGGTGCGTAGATAAATTTGGTGTGGGTGGAATTACAATACACAACTAGCTACAAGAATGTGCGATATTGACAATAAAAGAACAATAGTTTGGATAAGGGATTTAAAACTGGATCACTCAAATTCGCTCTGTAGTAACCCATAAGGTCAGGCTCAAATTTTAGCGCACACCTATCTTCGCAAAGTATTTTGGGAAAGAGAATTTCAGGGGTGATGTATTTATGCGCAAACTATTACTAGTTAATGTTTTAATTTTAAAGTAGTGAGCTTTCTAAAGTATCCAATATCATATCAAGTTCTTTCGCTATGCTTGGAACTATATGTCTGCGCTTTTTTTAATTCCACTTTTTTCTCGAGAGGCAAGGGAAGCCGTATCCACTTAAAATATCTTCGGATGTAAGTAGCTCGATGCTATTTTATTCCAATATTGGAATGCCTAGGAAAAAAAAACTTTCAATCCACTCAATCATGAACTTCAGCCAGTACTCAATTATTGCTTCGCGTTGGCTTATATCCCCCATACTCGTTTCGTTTTTTATTAGTTTCCTACTCGTATTAATTAGCGTTATAAGCTTACAATAGGTTGATCCAAAATATATAGCATTTATATTCTCTTTGTCTGGGAGTCCTTGCGGTATCAAAATTCCTATTACTTTCAAAACGTCATAATTAATTCTGCACATTCTACAGGATATTGGTTCAATTTTCTATACTTTGCTATAAAATATTTGCTGCTAAGGTAATAAGTTTAGGAAAAAAGCCACAAAACGCATTGTATAAAGTGCTATTTCGAATGTTTTTCTATGAATCTCGCATGAGAAAAAACTGACCTATGGCGAATAGAAAACGCAGTCGTGGCAGTGAAGCAAGAGGGTAACGAATTAAACCTGATACAACCACTAATCTAAGACCAGCCAGCTCAAGTCATTCATATACGGTATAATGTCATTAGTGAACACATAATATACACGTATTTGAAGTTCTGCACTGGATAATAAAACGACTAAATTCACAAGAAGGATGAGATGAGTGCCAAAGGTGCATTTTCAATCTGCACGTCCTTCTTTCTGAGCCTCGAATTATCACGAAATTATTTGCTAAAAGAATGTGAAATTCATAGCTCATCGTTTTCAAATTAAACAATTGTTTGCGCAGAAATATATCGTCCATAGAAAATGTTTTCCCTTAATGCTTCGCAAAGACAGTTGTGCGCTCAAATTTGAGCCTGATATTATCGGTTACTTCAGATCGAAATTGAGAGATCTAGTTTCGATCCAGAATATATTACACCATTTCAAATATAATATAGATTGCGATATCACAAGGACTTCCAGATAACAAAAATGCGTCAAACATTTGAAAATGTTTACGTTAATGAATACGCGTATAAATTAAAATGCTCGTAAGAAATGAAGGGAACTCCGGGGATTGAGACCTAAGATTGGCTTTTGTTTTCCGTGGCTGCTTGCATCTGTCGTGTGCGAGGGATCTTGGCGCGTCTGAACTTCGCAGATCTCCGTCTTCCTTCTTGCTCACAAATCACAACAAAAGAAACCCTAACGCTCCCCTCGAAAATAATCCTTTTCGCAGGTCAAAATTTTCCTTCCGGGGGTAGTTCAAGTGGTGCAGCTACGGGCAGGAAGGGCCGCTTGGAGAGGTTAATGCTCTCTGAGGGGGGCGTGGTTCTGCCAGGTTGCCACATAGTCAAACATTTGGGACTTAGAAATTTTCAGCGGTACGATTTTTTTGAACAGAACTGTACTTCTAAAAACACAAACAACTTTACAATTTGTTAAAAGTTAAAAAAAATTTTCCTCTCACCCTGCCTGTATCTAGTCTTTTTTTTAGCCACAGATTATTCTTGCTATGCTAAGTAGTCTTTCGGAAATCATCGTGGCAGGTGGTGCACTCAAATATAACTCCCCCGTCCTAAACCCCTCTTGCCCTTTCACGAGAACCCAAAACGGGTCACCCCCCCCCCCCTCCCCTCCCTCCCTCATAACTACCCCGCACCCACCTCACTCCAACTGCAGTAAATTTCTTCCCCCACCTACATGACGAACAGCGTTGGGATGACCTGATCACCGTTCACGTTATGTTGGCCTGTATACTTCCATTTCCCCTCATTTCCATTCCGCCTCAATACCGGAATATCCTAACCCCTCCAACCTCCACCCTACCTTTCCCCCCTCCTTCCGTTGAAAATTATGTATAAATACCACCTCAAACTGGAAATCAAACATTGCACCTGATGATGGCTTGATAAAAAAGTTGAAACGTATAGTAAATTTAAAATAAAGTGGACAGTACAACATCAATTACTTCTCATTATTGTAAAATTTAAGTGTCATCATGCAACGAGGAGTAAAATAAAAGGAATAGCCAATCTTGCGAGCGTTTGAAAATAAATTCATTCAATTGCTATTTCATGTAATTCCCCTGAAGTTATTATGGTTTGTATACATTAATGCTTAACTTAAAAGGTGTTTGTACTAATATTTGAATTCATACCTACCAAATCTGGAAGTCTAAATACTTTGTAACATGTAGGACCCAACCGTTGACCACGAATTTAAAAAAACATTACAGTCGATTCGTTTAATGTATTCGAGAGGGTGAAATTATTATTGTGTCCTCGAATATCGAATAGTACAAACAGTTCATTATTCGAGGTACCCGAGAATTTGACTATTCGAACGTCCCATCTTTAGTGAATATACATATCAATACCTTTATTATACGATTTAATAGCTATTCAAGAGGTCCTTGTGATTAATGATGCTGAGTATCTTCACCCTTTTCAGACAGTGTGTGTCATATGCACCAAGAAATGTTTCCTTATTTTCAATATTTATAGACCCAAGTGTGTTGCCAGCGATTCACCTATCTTAGGTTTTGCTTTTAATGATAATATCAGGAAGGTATAGGAACCTATTTCAATATCAGGAAGGTATAGGAACCTATTTCAATAAATTTTGTTACGTTTTGAAGAAGTTATAGTGTTCCTTGATCTTGCTCCTCGAAAATTTTTCCAATCGTTGCGATTGCACAAATTATATGGTACGCAGTGATGTGCACAGGTACAAAGGTATACACCAAAGACTGAAATTCGCCATGGAAAAATCATTTTACTTGACCTGGATTTGAACCTGAATCTCCCAAATGCTAATCAGGTGAGTTACCCAGTTACACCACCAAGCCATCTTAATTCTTGGTGAACTTCAGCATGGATTTATACGAACGAGTTGTTCTCGTACCTAGTCTACAGTGTAGCACAGGAGACTTCATGCATGCTATGCCGCAGTTGCAGAGAATAAACCCAACATTGTCGTTTAGAATGACGATATTCCAATCATTTCGATTGCATAAATGATATTATGTGTCACGTACATGGGTGCAAAGATATACACCAAAGACATTGAAATTTTTATGGCGAATTCTCTGTATTTGGTGTATATCTTCGCAATGTTTTGTTAAGTTAGTCGTTCTAAAGCGACAATGTTGGGTTTATTCTCTGCGACTGTGGCATATCATGCACAAATTCTCCTGTGCTACAATGTTAACTGGGGACAAGAAAAACTTGTTCGTATAAACCCGCTGAAATTTGCCTTGAATTCAGATGGCTTGGTGCTGTAACTGGCTCACACCGGACCGGCAATTAGATACTGGTTTGAGTCTCGGTCAAGTAAAATGATTTTTTCACAGTGAATTTCACAGTCTTCGGTGTATACCTCCTGGAGAAAGTTGGGTCTGATGAAATTAAGGTCATACCCATTGTCCTCATGGAAAGATGCCATAATTTTTAATTAAACAGTTAAAAAAATTTCCAACCATTAGTGATTATATTGGATTAGGGTGAGGTTGTAATAAAATATTAGCACATAACAGTTAGTGAGAGCAAGTCTTCTTTCTGCATATGATACAAAGTATTGTTTTGTGCCAGGCACCTGTGGGTGAGGCAAGTGACTAGCGTATGCACGGAAGGCTGGTGCCTATCAGAAATGAGTATTTTATATTAGTTCATGGGTGATTTCATCTCAAATGAGGCAGGGGGGAGTCAGGTGACCGTTACCAATTTTCCTAAAAATTATATATATGTGAAAGCAGTATCCCTATGATAAATTTTGTTGCGGACAGAAATAAAGTTATGAACATTCAAACATTGCTGTGTCAGGTCTCGGTGCTAAAAATACTAAATCACATAAATGCTAATAACTATGGAACCGTTGTACTTAGAGCAGTGATGTTGTGTTTATCTCATTACATAGATATGTTTCTGCATGATTTCTTCATCAAATTTTCGGGGAAAAAGTGTGAGCAGTAGATGTGTATGTTTAGTGGTCAGTAGTATGGTTTTAAAATACAGTAAAACCCCTAAATTACACTTTTCCAGGGACCCTAGAAAGAAAGTGTAAATTGTGGGAAAAGTAGAATTTTTACTTCTACATCCATGTTCTTTTACTGTAATAAGGGTAAAAATAAGGAACACTGGTAAACTGAAAAAGGGCAGTGTCATAATTTATTCCTTGAACTAGCACTTCTTTTTAATTTATATATGATGAAAAAAAGACATTAAACATCTTAGATGAATAGAAATTTGAAAATAAAGAAAGGATGAAGATGGCAGGGCGATTTACATTATATTTGTTATTAGCAACCGTTGAAACTATCTAATGGATATAACATGATTATTTTAAAAAAATTACATTTTCAACTGTTTGCACTTCCTCTGCCTATTAATATTATGCACTTTATTTTCAATTTTCTGAATTTCCTCAAGCATTTGCTCAAAGCATTCACTACCTACTAATTAATTTCTTAGAGTTAATTAAAATATTTCCTTTAATTGCTGGGATATAATGTAACTTATTAAATTATAAGTATTTCGTGGCAATTTCATTAGAAAATAATTGTACACGCAATCTAAAGGAATTAAGATAAAACCCCTAAATTGCACTTTTCTAGGGACCCTAAAAAAAGGTTCAAATTGCGGGAAAGTGAAAATTGTGGGAAAAGTAGAAACTTACACTTCCACAGCCATGTTCCTTCACTGGAGTAAGGGTAAAAATAAGAAATAGACTGATAAACTGAAAAAGAGCAGATAATTTATTCTTTGAACTAGCTCTTCTCATTAATTTATATATGATGAAAAAAAAGACCTTGAACATCATAGATTAATGGAAATGTGAAATTTATTTTTCTCCTTCATTATTGATACATAAAATAAGGGATTACTACATGTCGCACAAAATCAAGATCAAATGAATAAATAAAAGTTACAGAAACAGATTCTTAAAAATTCACTTCACTCATGGTAACTGTGGACCCAACCCATAAATAATAATAATACATATATTAACTTCAGAAAATAATATTTTTGAATCGATCCAACCAACCATTGGATGCTGTGAAATTTTCAATTCCCAATCTTGTGGCGATGTGCAGAGCTTTTTCTCATATGATGATACCGCATATACAGTAGAATCCTGATTTAAGGTTTTTCAGGGGGGACAAAATTTAAAACACTAAATGCGGACAAACACTAAATGAGGACTTGTCATTTTTTTTTTAGGTTTTAGGGTCTGTAATGATTAGAACAGCTTTCCACGAAAAGAAAATATAATTTCAAGTCACTAAAAGGGGTCACATAAAACAATAAAAAATTTTCATAAGTTTTATATGCTCTTCCCAAAGAAGGTTGGATTCAGTGACAAAATGAAAATAAATGAAAAATGAAAATGCCTTAACAAAAAATACAATGCATTAGCCTTCTGACTACTCAGGAATTCAATATCAATTTTAAAACTTTTAGGAGAGACTAATTATATTTCTGAACAGCTACTTTTTAAGTTCCTCAAACGGGGACTTTTTTGAGTGCTTACGATGCTTAGAACACCCAATGCTGTGGATTCTCTTAAAATTGCTTCCCTTTTCATTATGATGTTGTTCAATGTTGTTACTGGCATGAACAGCTTCTTCGTCTAGTCAATTCTCTTTAAGTGAGGATTTTTATCCACCTCCTCAATAATTTTTCTCTGCTCTCTATAAACCAATAGCACCCAGGAGACTGGTACTAGTCGATCAGTGGTCTTGTTGAAGAGTTTTTTCTTGTAACACTGCTGACTCGACTGCTGTGGAACATATGATTTTCAAAGAAGTCGCCAACTCTCTTTTCTGAGCCACTTCTCACTGGCCTCAAATGTGGCTATACAATACATTGTATTTTTTAAATCTGTTACGCAACTAACTAAAACCTTACTACCGACCATCCAACCCTAACTCGTACACGCTGTCATTTGAACCTTCAGGTTAAACACATTGTAATTCAACCCTCCCGCCTTTTTTTGTGTGGCCGTAACTTAATAATGGCATGAAGCTAACGTCGGCATTTTTGGGGTTAAATTTTACTGTCGTCACTGTGGCACCTAATAGACGTTGGCAATTTTCCTAAGAAAAATGGATTTAAGGAAAATTCCCACTGGGAATGTTAGTGTGGATGGTTATCAACGTTAAAAATTCCATTTTTGCGCATTTCTCAGTGGTCTTGATGCATTTTTACTACCCATTTTATTCTGTAAAAGCGAGGTGTAGGCGGCTATGAACTCGAAAAATCATCATTAAAGACGAACGAAAGATACAGACATTTCATTTCGCAAAATATTGATACTTTCCAATTATGAGAATATTAAGGATGGTACGACATAATGAGAATGCCTTATTTAGCTATCAATTTTGATTTGTAGCTCCGAGAAATTAAGCTGCTGTTGCACATGCAAGTTTCTCACATGGCGTGCAGTTCGACATTCATTTTTTCTACACAGCGCCCGGGTAAATTTCGACAATTTCAACTGCGTAATATGGCATATCATCGAGTTAAACTTACTATTGGGGAAAATGCGGTTTTACATTTATGTATGTATTACCAAGAGCATACAATATCTTAGTGTTGGTATGTTAATTATACATTCATTCATTGTACATATACAAGCATCTTAAAGCGAAACCTTAAGGATCGTCGACCTATTGAAAACTAATACTGGTGATAGTCATCACTGATGTATGGATAATCATTTGCATGAATCATCATGAATAAACCTTAAATCGGATAAAAAATCTTGTGTGGGATAATTTTTTACAGCCTAGAATGCGGAAAAACGCAGAATGCGGAGACGCTAAATTAGGACAATTTTTACATTGTTTTTATAGGGAATGAATCGGGACCTCAAAAAATAAACGTTAAATGCGGAAAAACGTTAAATGCGAAGACATTAAATCCGGATCCTACTGTATAGGGATATTTGAAGACCTAGCACTCAAAAACCACTCTTTAGGTAATCCTTCAATTTCTTCATACTTAGTTCTTAACATATTTTCTCTTTTTAGACAAATTACCGCGCTGGTTGGCTTGTTTCAGAATTTCATCGCGATTTCACACAATTATAGTATTTAGTGTAGAGATAGGCAATCGTAGCAGTTTCGCGAGATCGACGCGAGTTCCACCATGAGAATCGACTTGTTCTGAAATGTCAATTGTCTCCTTGATTGAAAAAGTCCTTTTTCCTCCTCGCTTTTCCATTGCAAAGCATGATAAAATTACGTCCCAGTTAAGTTGAGGATGACTTAACAACACATGAGAATCTGATCAGCCGTGATGTTCGACTAGTCCAAACAATTGTTCAACTAAAAAAATTTGCAAAAAAAATAAACTTTATGATTCAGTCTAATTAAGGTACGATGACGCAAGTTTCGATAAGTTTAATTCACTTGTAGCCTATCATAGTTGTAACTCGGGAATCGAGGCAGTGCAAATGATCTCAGTTGTCCACTAGTACGAGTTCTTTCATTTTTCATCATGTCTTGGTAAGAATCCATTTTCATTCTCCAAAGTTTCTACTTAGGTAAAAAATGAATACTCCTCCGCAGGTTTAATTACATTGTATAAATTACATAGTTAGCTCCTAGCCAAAACAAAGTGTTAATTTTGTAGCTTGAATCATTTCCTGGCAGATTACGAGTTGACGTAGTTCCAATTTCTGCTACGAGTGGCGCTGTGAACTATCCCCGTCAAATTCAAATTCTTTCTTCAAACAGGTCCTATTACTGCTCTCTTTCGTATTTTTTCCGCAAATATGTGCAAAACAAAGTCAAAAAGTGTTTAACATAGGATTATATGCATGAGTAATGGACTTTGAAAGTTAAATATTATTTTGATTGAGCGCGTTGTGGTGCAAGTTGCGGGAAAACTGAAAAATGTAGTCTAATTTCGGGGTTCAGCATACATTGGAAACATAGGAAATGGAATGGTACTTCGTAAAAGTGGTGTACATTGCGGGAAAACGTAATTTCTGATAACGCAAATACTGGGTTTCACTGTATACAATTAAGTTACGCACATTGAGGTTTGAATTCCTCACTTTTGGCTGAGAAACTGCTACTTAAAGCTTAGTGACTTGGCGTGGCTATGCTATTTCATGGGGTGCACATTTAGCCATGCTTAAATATAATGCTTTATTGCTTTTTCTCTGGCTGTATAGTGTAAGAAACTTAACTAAAATTCCAATGGAGTACATATCACGCGTACAGGCACTTCACTGATGTACCGAAAAAAGTTTTTTCAACACTTCTGCTTTTTCTGCGATAGTTAATGTCCTGTGCTTTCGCTTTGCCCCCTTGCTGCTGCTGTAACTATTTACGTTAGACATAATTACGGATAAAACTATGCAGATGACAGATAGTTTTTACTTCAAGTTGCCACTAAGTATAAAGCAAACATGCGTGCGCTATGTAAGACCGGCACTGTCCATTTCTGAGATTCCACACGCTCTCGTCTCGGCAACGATGCAATATGTCTTCAATTTGCTGAATAAAGACCTTCGTTGCACACAATAATTAATATAGACAACATTGTATGCAAAATAATCTTCCAATACTCACTCTTTAGGAGAGTTTTTGTTAAGAGTGGGTTACAGTTTCAGTAAATATGATAATCAATGATTCGGCGAATAAGTTTGTTTTCCTCTAAGTACCTATATGCCCTTGAAATATTGCTGGATTACGGGTGTTCCTGGATTAGGTATTTCTGGATTAGGGGTGCTCAACTGTTGTCATAAAGTGTTTTACAAAGGATGATATGCATGAGTAATGGACTTAAAAAGTGAATTTTATTTTTTGAAAGAGCGTGTTGTGGTGCAAATTGTGGTAAAACTGAAAAATGTACAGACTACATTCAGGGTTCTGCATAGGTTGGAAATATAGGAAATTGAATGGGACTTTGTAAAAGTTGTGTAAATTTTGGGAAAACCTAATTTACGATGACGCAAATATGAGGTTTCACTGTGTAAGTGCTATATGCTGGTTTTTAAGTTTATATATATTGATGCTTGAAAGAAGTCAACTTAGTGCCTGAAGAAGTGTTTGACTATTATTACTCCAATATTACTGATATGCCAAAATAGCTATAATTAACTTTGCAAGATGTTACCTTCGTAATATTTCTGTGATGAGAAAAAAATAACTGTAATTTCCATAAACTTCATTTCGCTGGTACGATGTGTGTTACACCCCACTGTGGCATAATCGTAATGCCATAGTGTGGTGAAACGCACGTGGTGCCAGCAAAATAAAGTTCGTGGAAATTGCTAAGTTGACTTTTTTTCCCATCACTTCCACGATGTCAGGC
Organism: Pyrrhosoma nymphula; assembly: GCA_963573305.1. Taxonomy (NCBI): domain Eukaryota; kingdom Metazoa; phylum Arthropoda; class Insecta; order Odonata; family Coenagrionidae; genus Pyrrhosoma; species Pyrrhosoma nymphula. Next base: position 53,492,775 of record OY754335.1, read on the forward strand.
CTGATACCATCAGTTTTATTCATAAATTTTACCAAGCAGTGTATCAAGTATTTCGTGTTTGTCAGTAGTTTGCTTGGTTTTAGGTTCTCTGATAACATTCACTTTGAAGAGCCTTTGCCTCCCCCACCAAGGAGAGCTGTGAAGCGTCCAGCTGTTGAAGAACGAAGGGACCCCTATTTTGAAGAGAGAGGACCTTCGGGTGCAGCTAAACGCCCAGCACCACCAGTTGAGAGGAGGTTTGATGCACCCCCACCAGCACGCTACGATGATGCCCCACCACCGTAAGTTTGTTTTTATACTTTTACCCTAATTCTTTCTCTTCACTACCAATTTATTAAGTTCTAAGTTTTTCTGGTGAATACCATTATCCCCAACCCTTTGAAAGATGAAGCATTAACTGTGTTTAATTCCTGTATAATCGCAATATCAAAAATAAATTTCCTAATGGCAGTATAATGTGAATTAGGGATGCATAATTATTGAATAAATAGTAAATTAATCGGTAATCAATTATTCAGGCCATGAAGATTTACTGGTATGGTGATAATGTGAATGTAGCCGTGTTTTTCAGGGTGGCATTACCCGGGAAAGCTTAGAAAAACCTGGGAATTTCATAGAGTTTCCTGGAAAATTGTTGAATACATTACATTTAAAGGAATCTTAAGCCATCATGCAGTAATAAAATTTGTAGAATAGTGAAAGTGCTACACTGCACAGACTAGTGCTATTTCTTCTTTATCGTTAAAATTTTTTATAAGAAAGAAGGAAGGCATCGTCAGATGGACATCGTGGTTTATTTCAGAAAACTGTCAAGTCTTTCTCCTCAACCCTGAGGTTAGTGTGAAGAAGCGATTGCTGGTCCAGTAGATGACCCCAGTGAAATATAAACCGGAATACCATATTAGACTCACAATCAGTAAAATCACCCGATTAGTCATAGGTTTAAGTGCTCAACTGCACTAATTTAATGGAAGATTTATAATGTATTTGGTGATTTACCACTTGCATTGGTCAGCTCGGGGTTTGGTCAATGTCTAGCTGGATTGCCTTTGGAAATCTCCGATGCTGCCTTTTATTACATGGTGAGTAGTTTTTGCGTGTGGTCTGTTTGAGGCCTCCTTACTGTTCGTGACCTTAGATCAACTGCGGACATTTGGTGATTTGGTTTGAGTTAGGTGTTGTGGCAATGGGCAATGGCATGTGTGGGCATTTAATTAGTGGTGATACTGTTTCTGAACAGTATACTCATAAATAATTAAAGCAGATTTTAGACAATTTGAAACCTGGATTGTCTTTAACCAGATAAGCCTCTTATGAAGAATTTTGTTGTCTGTTATCGATCCTATGCAACAATAAGATGCTAGTCCTAAAGGCCGAAATATTAAAAGTAGGCAAAGGTAAAACCATATTTTTGTCATAAGAAAATAATGTAAATGTTGCTGTTTTTACTTAAAGCTTCAATTATGTGCCCAGAAATTGTACCTTGTCGAGAATACTTTCTTCTCATAATAGCCTGGGGTGACTATAATGTGGGTGTACTTCCATTCCCCAGGACCTGGGTTCTAACCAGATTTTACTGTAATTAGAATCTTAGATATGTGTGGAATAGGTAGTTAACGTCTTATGCTCCTATGTAAATATGATGTTCTAATGAATGTAATAAAATCATTTTATCAAATTTTTTATTTTCATATATGATCTGTTGGAAAAATTTAAACTCTTTGGATCAAACCAATGTCCCTTTCCAGGTATTTTTCTTGAATTCACTATTAATCATCCAATGAGTGTTACCATCATGCCTAATATGGCATAAGTAGGTAACAAAATTTGATTCACCTACTATGCAAATTATGTGATGGAAATTTTCTGGAAAATGTTCTGATCATAATGATTAGAACATATCCATTTTGTGCTGTAAATTTAATATTATAGAATTGTGCCACAAATTTTTTCATTAAGTAGAGTAATTTTTGAACTTATTTATAAATATTTGAAAAAAAACTGAAGACAACTGTTAGATTTATCTATTTTTAAGTACACGTTGGCATACTAAGAGACGTTCCACTTTATGTAATGAGGGACATACAGTAAAACCCCTCTTTTACACTTTTGACGGGGATGAAGGAAAAAAGTGTAAATCGCGGGAAAATGTAAATTGAGGGAAATCGTAATTTGTAGGAAATAGAAGCAAAATCATAGCCTAATGTTAGATAATTTTATTTAAATTAAAAGGTGATGTTTAATATTTGATGGGTCACCAAATAGACATAAATAAATGAATAAACAAAAGTTAACAAAAAATAAAAGTATTCTCATATTTTAACAACTTGATTTGAGGTGGTGTCTACCTACATATATTTATCTTTGCATCAAGGGCATACATTTTTTCTTCAACAATGGTCTATGTCATCCATGCCTTTGTGTTGGCTGCATAGGTTGTAGCCAAGGTCTTTCTTAGTATTTTTAAAGCAACGTGGATTTTTGGACTTTTCAAAAACAAAGGGCTTCAGTTTCACACTGCCAACTGGATTAGCACCTGATAAAACAGTAAGGCGACTTTTGCTGAGCTTGGCCCCATGACAAGGGTCCCCTTTGATGTCTATAGGGTCTTGTGTGGCATTATTTAAAAAAAAGACCAGTCTCATCCACATAAAAAATGTCTTTAAGCGCATAGGCATAGCCATCAACATAATTATGCAAAGTTGTGCACTTCCAGTGAGAAACTGTTTCAGGATCAATGTAGTGTACACTTTTAGAGTCACCAAAAATGATTTTATAGACAATATTTATATCGACTTTTGAAACGGTGTAAACATCCATTTGATTCTTTGAAGACATCAATGCGCCTCTCGCGGTGGTTATGCAGCCTTATTTCGGGGAAGATTGAAACAATGTCTTCAATATTTCTTCAAGTTCATCGTACTTGGAGTATTTAATGTAATTACGCCTTTTACCAATAGGGCCGCCGCAGTCCTTAGCACTTTTCTCAATACATTGACGGGTTTTTACAGTTGTGTTCCACGTTGAACCTGTTATATCAAGTTCTTCGGTCACGGACACGCGAGTGCCCGTATTACAGTCAATTCTCTTTGCAAAATGTTGATTTTTTTCTTCCAATGATAATGATTATCTCGCACACTTGTTTGCCATTTTAAAATACGTTTCCTCACGATTGCCGTAAATAATTGCACATTAAATAAAACTAAAGGTGAAGTAACTAAAAACCTAAAAACACAAGATGAATGGCATTAGTGCGTGAGTTACGAGAAATAAGAAAAAGATCGCTGCGAAGTATGAGAACAAGAGTTAACATACGTTTTAACTTTTCGCCACAATGACAGCGATAGTTGGCCAAATAATATCTAATTAAATATATTTATGGCATCCGCTAAAATTTAAATGTACTGTTTAAACAGCTAGTACGGCCAGGGAAGAGAATTCTATTCCTTGGTATGGCTCCTTATTACCAATTCGAGAATCCCGATTGCAAGCTTTCCAATATCCGGCATATATACTTTTCAGCAATGCTATCGATGTAATATGCTACCATCAAACGAATAATTGTGTTTTTAAAGGAAACCAAATAAATCAGCATTCATAAATCATGTTTAAGCATGTATTTTATCCATATTTAACATTAATCACGTTCGAAGGGTCACCAGTTGACGTGCGCCAGCCGCCATATTTCTTCCCTTCAAATGTCGTAAATGGCGGGATTTGAAAGTGTAAATAGCGGGATGAAAATACATAATAATGATGCAAACATTTTTGGGACCGGGAGAAAATGTTGTAAATCACGGGAAAACGTAAATTCCGGGGACGTAAAAGCGGGGTTTTACTGTATGTATTTCAGGAGAAAGTGAGGCAAATCTTAAAATTTGTAGCTTTCATGGTAATACGCTGAATAGTAGCTGACTACCAGTGTTGTATTTACTCCCCATTTAAGGTCAGTAAAATCAGAAAGGTTCCCAGGAAAACAGGGAAACACCTGGGAATTGTATTTATGCAACTGAATGGCCACCCTGGGTTTTACTTAGAGCACCGATTATGCATTAAAAAAATTATCGCATCAGAGTAACTTCGTTGAAACAGTTCTGCGACAAGCATTTGAGATTGATGAAATGAGCACTGAAATTTCTTTACCCTAACTTGTTTCAGCATTCCTTATGCCCACCTACTCTTTCTTCTGTTTCTTACATTTTTCATGCAAGTTCTTAAATTACAGTGTATCATTTTTACTTCTTTCATACTTTTGGATTAGCACCATTTTCTAACAATTTTCTTGTTATCTTGCACTGAACATGTTAAATGAAAGACTTTGTACTATTCCACGATATATAGTACATGTAATATCGTGGAATAGTACTAAGTCTTTCATTTAACATGTTCAGTGCAACTAAATTCCACAAAGTATCGCCTGCCTCCATTGACATTGTTATCTTGCATTCAATGTTTTTCCTCCTTCCTAAAATAATGGTAGAAACCCATAGTTTCCTTCATTTTTCTCTCCGCTTCAGTTTTTATTTTCATAAAAAGAAGTAGATTCTTGTATCTAGTCTCTATGGTCCTTGCTTCATTGATTGTGGTAGTAATCAAATTAGCATTAAAAATTAACAAATTTTAGTGAATTGAATATTTAATATTTGTAAAGTAATGTATTAATTGCTGTCATTTTTGCAGTCGTCCTGCTGATTTTGATTCCAAGAGAGAATACCGTCGTGAGGGTGAATATAGGAGAGGAAGTGGTGGTGGGAGCAGTGCTCCAGTACCCCCTTACCCCAAGCTGATGCCTAGTACAACTGGGAACAATAATTCCACTAGCAGCTCAAATAATTATGACAGAAATATTCGAAGAAGTGGCAATGCAGATGGTTATTATGACCGCAGGGAGGCTGGAAGGTCTGACATTCATCGCAGGGAAGCTGATGTCCCTGTCAGCCGTGGAAAAGATGACAGGTTGGCATTGAATTTAAATGTGGCATGGTCATTTAAGAAAGGCCTCTCACAGAATCAAATTATATCACATTTTCTATTGATCCCCATTTCATTATGTTCACTGCATTGTGGTTAAGGTATGATATGTTTCCATTAGGGTATACTCTCTTTTGCTGATTTACTATTTAAAAATGCACAGTAATCGTCAAGTGTCATTGAACCCGTGTAAATAATGAGCCCATTTATCAGTGCTCCAAATTTGTGGAAGTTTATTTGCTGAATAGAGATTTAAGGCAATTAATTGCATGTTTGAATTTTTTGGTGGTTTAGTAATAATTTTTGACTGAATAAAAGTGGAGTTCTAGTTTGGTAATCTCAGGGTAGCTGTTATTTAATGCGACCTAAAAAGCCCACTCCTTAATAAGAAAATTTTGTTTTCTTGGGTTTTATCTGTTATTGTATTTTGGGTAGGTCTTACAAGGGGAGTGTCCGATAACCGGGTCGCAGATCTTGATGAAAATTGGTATGCATATAGAACTCCGAATGCTTTTCACGAATCACCCCACATATGGGCGTATAGATTCAATAGTTTAAACAAAAAAGGCGTTTAAAGATTTATAGATGTTATAAAATCCCTATTTATCACCGAGTGGTATCAAGGTGGTTTGGTCTAGTGGTTAGCGTACTGGGCTCTGGAGTGGAGGGACCGTGTTCGATTCCCATCGGCGAAAAATTTTTTTATGCTTATTTTCTTTGTTTTTCCGTCGTGGAATTCTATGTTAAAATCTAATTTTTACTTTTCTATTCGAAGTTTTTTTTATGAGTGGAAATATATTTTTTTCGCGAATACCATAGGGCTTATTTTATCTTCTTTCGCGCGAAGTCAACGTAATTTCTTTGTTTCCCCATTCTTTCACCACGCAAACTTGATTTGTTCCTTCGATTGCAAGACCTCCTGTTGATATCATAATAATACAATAGTCTAAATATTTGTTACATCATTATTTATAAGTCCCACGATCAAAGATCCCCGTTTTCTTGTTTTGCCGTGCATTGAAAAAAGGACGGGAAAATGTGATCGGATTATCTACTAATTTCTGTAATCGAATCACCATTTCTCGATCTAAATACATACAAATAAATACATTGTAATAAGGCTCGTGTTGGCGAGTGGCGAGAGTGACCACTTGCAGAAAATGTCCATGGCAGCGCAAAAAAGGTTTGTTTTCAAAATTTATTCTGGAAACAAACCTTGTTTTACATTAAAGAAAACCTGTCGCTCACTAGAGAGTCTGGAAGCAAACCATGATTTCATAAGCATTGGTCGAAACAATGGCGCGGACAACTGTTTGTGAATGAGCGCATGAATTTTTATCATTCTCGCAGAAGAGTTGTCACGATTTGAATTCGTTAGAATAAATATTTTTACTTGTCTATAGAAATAAACGTTACAGGGTTGGCAAATCGGAGTAAATTTTGGCGGAATAACCTTAATTGTGCAGGTAGGTTCATTGGAGTCGTCCTTAAACCGTTCGTCGTACAGTGCCTGATTCGTTTGTCCCGCCCAGGAATCGGTGAAAAGAAGAAACTTTTCTTTTTTCGCGAATGGCGCCAATACCTTGTCCAAAGCATTTCATACGTGCTTGTCAAAATTTTTCCAGATTTGGAACAAGTCACAAATAGTGACTTCCCTCTGTCGAATCTTATGTTTTTGTTTAAAACGATTTGTCCACGTCATAGAAGCGTTGAACTGAAAATCCTCGGCCAAAAATTGAGATGCTGCTGCCACAGCCCACTGCTGTACCATTCTTGTCGTCACATGCTCGCCATTTTCTCTGCATTCGCAAAACCTGTCATAAGTCCATTTGTCGATCATATCCCACTAATCTCTCTTGGTTCCACCGGAACGGATATCTTTTTCCCAGGATTGTAGTTCCTCAAGGCGTTTTAACTGTCGTGTCACACGGCAGCGAACTGACTTCAATGACCAACGAGGATTGAGTTTAGCCACAGTAACCGCTTTAATTTTCGTTTCTAAGGGGACCCTGCGTCTTTTCTTTGGTGAAGGTCCGACGTTAACGTCACTCGAAGACGACGACTTCTCCTCTCTCCCCTTGTCGTCCTCCGTCGAAGGAGACGACAATTCCAAATATTCTTTCGTAGCATCGGGGTCATATTCTCCCACTAGTTCGTCAAACGTTTCAAAATCCGTCTCATCCATCATTTTCAAAATTCTTGAAAATATTTCCTCTCCTACTGCTACGGAGCGCGGGGAGGGCTCTTCATTAGCAGACTCCGAAATATATCCACCTTCACGCAAGAGAAAGCCACAATGACGGAAGGCTTCAGAAAACAAGGTCAGATTTTCCTGACAATCTTCATTGCTGGTAGAACTATTTCTTTCGGAAGATGTTCCAGGTACCAAATCCATTCGTAGGAGAAGCCTGAACTTTAAATTATACTTTGCCATACAGATGCATACCAAAGAAATTTCTTCATTAATTAAATTTATCATAAAATAATTTAAATTTTAGATATGTGTATTGCGAATTAAAACTCAAATAGCATATCTAAATTCAGGATATTATAAAACCAAATATCCTCTCGGCAACTGAAGACTTACGACTCCGACAAGAAAAATCGCAGACGCACTACTGCTTGAGAATCACAGCTCCTTGCGGTTCAAATGTTGACGGTGAACTAAACATGCAACGAAATGCACTCTCTTTCTAACCCTGGCGATAGTTTTTGGAGGAAGAGTCGAAGAGAGGGCCAATAATACCTTCGGAAAACAACCGTTAGATGGTCGAACGGATGAGCTGGGAAAGGGGTTCCTTCCTGCGCTGCCATGGACATTTTCTGCAAGTGGTCACTCTCGCCACTCGCCAACACGAGCCTTATTACAATGTATTTATTTGTATGTATTTAGATCGAGAAATGGTGATTCGATTACAGAAATTAGTAGATAATCCGATCACATTTTCCCGTCCTTTTTTCAATGCACGGCAAAACAAGAAAACGGGGATCTTTGATCGTGGGACTTATAAATAATGATATAACAAATATTTAGACTATTGTATTATTATGATATCAACAGGAGGTCTTGCAAATGAAGGAACAAATCAAGTTTGCGTGGCGAAAGAATGGGGAAACAAAGAAATTACGTTGACTTCGCGCGAAAGAAGAAAAAATAAGCCCTATGGTATTAGTGAAAAAAATATATTTCCACTCATAAAAAAAACTTCGAATAGAAAAGTAAAAATTAGATTTTAACATAGAATTCCACGACGGAAAAACAAAGAAAATAAGCATAAAAAAATTTTTCGCCGATGGGAATCGAACACGGTCCCTCCGCTCCGGAGCACAGTACGCTAACCAATAGACCAAACCACCTTGATACCACTCGATGATAAATAGGGATTTTATAACATCTTTAAATCTTTAAACGCCTTTTTTGTTTAAACTATTGAATATATACGCCCATATGTGGGGTGATTCGTGAAAAGCATTCGGAGTTCTATATGTTTACCAATTTTCATCAAGATCTGCGACCCGGTTATCGGACACTCCCCTTGTTAGTGTTTTCTGTCTGATCTCTGTTTTTGGCATCAGTCGAGGACAAACGTACATACTTTATTCCGCTCAAGAACTCTCGCCAGTGTCATGAGATGCGTGCTTGCAGGCGACTCCAAAGTGAGCTTCATCTCATCTCGTCAATTAAAATGCCATGTATTGATTAGTTACTGATGTATTTCACAGTGGTACGGCATTTAATTGAAGATTTCCTTTAAATATGGGTAAAAATCTTCCCGATTTGGTTCCAGTTTCTTTAAGTTCTGTTGTTTCATTTCGTAAAATCAAATTGATACATCCATCGGGGACCATAATAGCCTTACGTAAAATCCTTCCATCGAATTTACGTAAAATTAAATGATTCCATAAGAATACTATAGGAGTCGGCCGGGACCACTCATTCACTTGTGTAAAATCTAATTTTACGTAAAATCGGGTTATGTAAAATCGAAATTCTACTCTAGGTTGGTTTGCCACATATGGTAACTTTAATGTAACTTGTAAAATTGGAATGTTTTGAACAACATTTTTGTAGAGAAGCTATTCCAGGATCCCATTTCTACATGCATTGTCATTGTTAAACAAAAGTTATTTCCTCCAATGGTATTTGATACCAATACCATTGGTATTGTTGATATTAATGGCTTAAACTTTCTCTTTCAGGTATGATCGTGGCAGTAACAGCTCAAATGTGGTTGCCACTGGTGGTGGCAGCAGGGATTTAAGAGATGCTGTTCCCACAAATCATCACCATAGGGATGGTAACCCTAGCCGTGGAGGGTCCTCTGCTGTTGTACCAAATGAAAGGATACACCATCACTCACGGGAGCGTTACCATGGCAGTGGTAGCGGCCATCATGCACATCACCATTCAGAATCTGGAAAAGGTATACTAGAATACAGAGGAAGCATATTTTGAAGGCAAATGCTGCTGTTGTCTAGTAGCTGAGATAGTTTCATTTTAGATGCTTGGATATAAATTAGTTTTGTTTGGCATGTGAGATTTATGTTGAAAACTGAATTATTTACCAATTTTTATGTTTGCTCTCAAAAATTTTGTCAAGTGCCCTGGTTTGCTTTAGGTTGCATTATGGTGAAATTATGGTTTCACTTGTATTTCAAAGTTTAGAAATTTCTTTGCAATTGCTTGTCTGTATTATATCAGGTTATTTGTTTCAGTTAACACATTCAGCGCTGAACACGTCTATTGATGTGGTCCTGTCTATGCCGATCTACAGGACCAGGTCAATAGACGTGGTCCTTTAACTTTAGGCCCTTGAAAAAATGGGTTCCATTTCCAGTGTCTCCCTTAAATTTGCAACCTGCATTGAATGTGTGCAAAGTTCTGGTAAAGTTCTGGTAAATCTAGTGCTGGATAATATGGGTTTCAGCCTAGTTCAGGCAGGCCCTTTTTGTGCTGTGCAGATAGTTTCAATTGGGGTAATGAAATGGCAGCACTACACTAATGCTGGGAAATAGTTTCTCGAAACTGGTTTCTTCAAATATGAGCAGATGTTGTGGACTAATCAATTATTATTCCTGCCTGAATCTTTACATAAAATAAATATTTCTAGGAGCAAAAACTTCCTCAGTGTATTTTTATCTGACATGTTTGACAAACTTAATACGTTATAAGAGTTGATTGATGCTGACTCCCTAGCCTACAAAGGGCAAGAAATATCTGGGAGTGTTTCACAGTTGCAAAATATTTCTTTTCAATCTGATTGGCAACATTGCTAAAATCTATAGAAAACATGTTGATGGTCAGTTACCTCAGGCTGATTGATTTAACTTTATTTATTATCAAAGGTGTGCTGTTGTTTTAGAAATGATTCTAATTTTATGCTGTTTAAAGAATGGGAAATTAGGGAAATATATTTTAGTTTCTGTGGGTACATGCATGGTTCTTTTCAAAGCAACATATGGAAATTGGCCTTATGATTTCAGTCTACAAAATTGAGTCCCAGCAAGTGCACTCTGTGCCTCAATTTGTTTAATGTTGAGGTTCAATTTGAAAACTTGCAAAATTAAGCTGGCAGCTGTCCTATTTCCATATCCTTGTAATTTAGGATTTGGATTATTACAGCTGATACAGTTACATTTTTCTATAAATCTTTGTTGCGTTAGAAGCCCATGTGAGGTCTTGTACAAATGAGATCTAATTACAGTGAAACCTCTACCTAACGAACTCCCGATGAACGAACAAATGCTATTGGTCCCGCCAAATTCCTATTTAAATGCATTGGTAAATACCTCTAATGAACGAACTCCTGCTCTACGAAAACTCCCGATAAACGAAAAGAAAGATTAGCCCTGTATTATAATATTTACCTCTTCATAACGTATTTTCAAAAAATAAAGGCTAATTTTGAATATGTTGCGAAGTTTTTGCTGATTTGAAAGTGACTAGGACCAATCAGAGACTCCGTACAAACAAGCCAATCAGAAAGGTCGTTGTTGTTTATTCAGTTAATTGCATTTCCGGTATTTTGCATCAAGTGTTAGCAGCGTGGTAAGTGATTTGGTCGGCGTTCTCGAGTTTTACTGCGGTTCATCATCGTGAGTTTATAATTTCTATCTTTTCGAGTGAAAACTGGTTGCTCTCGAGTGTTACTGCGGTTCAATTTCGTGAGATTGGGACTGTCCAAGTGCTAAAAATATTTTTGGTTTGTAATGAAAAGAATGGAACTTATAGGTTGGCAGCGCAAGTCACGCGAAGTGATTTTCATTTCTTTTTTTGTGAACTGGATTGTAATTTGAATTTGTGACAGAAGTGTTTTACCAAAATGACCTGGTCACGTGAATAAAACCTCGAAAAAGTTAACCGGACGTTCCTTTTCTTTCGCTAAAACTACGGACCTCAACACCAAGAACATACCAATCAGCTGGTAGAATACTTAAATGAATAATTACAATCTTTGCGATTGAAGCCTGGTTTTGCCTTAAGTGGCAATTATTACGTCTGGTAATTTATCTACTTATTTGCAAGGTAAGTTCGTAATTTATTCTCCACGCTTTTGCAAAAATTGTTATCTATGCTTGATTTATAAAATGTCAAATGTTGACTCTCATATCGCGGGCTTGAAAATTTCTTTAGCATACTTGAAACACATCTAATGCAAAGAAATCCCGTTCAGTGGTCATTTACGTTGCGCGCATTCCTAAATATATTTATTGCTGTAGTAACATTATTTTTTTTTAATTCGAACGTTTCAAATGTGATTGTTTTTTTTCGCTCGCCGCCATCTTGAAAATAATTCTCGAAAAAAAGTAGCAGGCGGAACGAAAACCAAAATATATCGTGCTGTATTTGCGGAGCAGTTCTCAAAAACCTTGAATGAACCGCGGATGTGACCGTGTTAAGTTAGAGTTCTTGAAAGAGGCGGCATAAGAAACTACTATCATTAATTCTAGCGTGTTTGTGATGCATTGGGCGGGAAGATAAAGCCAGTTTACGATTGGCGTCAACGCGTACTTTACCCTCGAGCTGAATACACAGGTTCCAACCCACTACTACAATTATCTCAGCAATTTCGAGTTGATAATACTCGTACTCGTCCATGTTCTCGCTCTTTTGTAGATAGTAAACAAGTCAACACATGTTGGCGATCGGCTGCATGTAAACATCTGCATCCAAGCAAAGATGAATGAAGGCGACCAATGGTTACCGACGCACATTCTAGTTGACGGCGATCGTAACAGGATGGCGTCAACGCGAAAACAATTCATGGTTAAAGTTTGACGTTCATGCCAACTATAAATCGGCCTTTAGAAATCGCAGTAAATAGTATAATTAGCAGGACTTGATGAAATACCTTCGTTGCTATTCCACGGTTTTTTGAGGCAAGGGAGCAGTTTGGATAAAAATATTCTATCCTCTGTGGAAATTTTACCTTTAATTGAGTTCTTCATACCTTCTTTCCTGAAATTCAAGGTACAAGAAGTAGATCATTTACATTGCCCCTGGAGTGATGCAACGTGAAAAGCACCTCCGACAAACGAACTCCCGATAAACGAACTGGAAAATAATCGGTCCCTTGAATTTCGTTTAGTAGAGGTTTCACTGTATAGGAATTCGAAGGAGTGGAGTCATGATTTCACAGTTTGAAAGCAGCTGCTGATGAATTCTTTCAAGTGTGCTCATTATTCTACTACAACATATGCTATGGGCCCCAGTGAAACCCAATCGATGGAATCTTATTGAAGTGGTGATTGGGTGACTCATTTTAATTTGTTAATAACTTCTCATATAAACATTTTTTTCTTCAGGTGAGGGGAGATACTCAGATCATTCAGGTGACACATGGCGATCTGGTGGCGGAGGCATGTCTGGGTCTGGAAAGTCTTTTGGTGGTAGTGGAGTAGTTGGAAGTGGTTCAGGAGGCCTTGGAGTTGTCAGTGGAGCTGGTGGAGGAGGATCATGGACTGTTGTCTCTGGTTCTTCTTCAAGTGGCATTCCTGTTGGTGATCGAAAGTCTGATGGAGCATGGGGCTCTGATAGGTAGGTTTCTTTGCATATTACTGGATGTGAATCTTGTTTTTTCTTTTAAGTGCATAAATGGATCTCTCTTAATAGTTGCATATTTGGATTGTAGCGTGAGCAAGTGATTAACCATATTTTTCCCAAAAATACTCCTGGCCAGACATCAAAATTTACATTCTTGAATATTTTTATTGTTCGTCATTCTTTCAAGCTCCATAAACAGGCATCTTTTATGCTTCACATGGAAATGGCTATGAGAAAATGAGGCATTTAGCAAATACATTTGATTGAGAGTTGCTTCCAAATTGCCGTGGAAGGTACTGCACTGTGCCCTGTGTTATATTTTATGCTAGATAGTCACAATTGGCTGCCTCAGTAACAGTGGCAACATGTTAATTCTGCACTATAGTCTTCTGGTGTGCTGTAGACAAATTTCATTTTTTGGCTTTTCTGATACTCATCAATTCATATTTTATAAAATGAAAGGTGCCATTTAGTTGATGCAGCCAGCTGTTGACATTACTCTTTCAATAGCTCTTTTTCAAATACTGCGGTGATGATATTACAATTTTTATCATTTATTTTCTTTTTGAGCCAGAATAATTGATCAGTCTTAGAAAAACAATGTGACTGATTGCTCATGGTAGAAGATTGCTGGTAAATTTACTAATTGTTAAAATTGTTAATATAGTGTTTAAATGGAGAATGGTGTCATTAATTTATTGCAAGGAATTAGTTTCCATGAGTGTTTGTGGCATTTCAATGTGTTTAAAAGGTGACCATAAAACTTAAGAGATGTGGATGCACTAAGGGTTATGAAACTTATGTCCTGAACACCATGGAAACAATATTTAATCTAGGAGCATTGGAAGTAGTTTTCCTTTAATATTTTTAAGCATCATAAATTGAAATAAAAGATGAATTCAAATGCATCAGACCGTTAATGTTGAATTGCTGGATTGGGTTGATAATTGTAATAATAAGTAACTGGGGATGTCCAATTTAACATTTGTCCTATGATTTCAGTATATGGTAATCGGTAAGCGTTAAGGGAGGGCAGAAAATCTTTGTTATGAGCTATGATACTTATTAGATTGTGACATCCTTGACCAATAGCTAAATGTTTTTAGTATTGTGATTAGTGTATCATTTTTGGAATGGGTACAATTTTAGCCAAGTTTGATATGCAGTGAATTTGCTGGAAATTATGGATCTTCGTTAAAATCCTTCTTACATTATTGTGAGAGACTGCTGTTTCTATTAAATCATCCTATGAGGAATTAGAAAATCTCAGGATTTTACTCAACAATTTCTGTGGCTACAATTAAAAATAATTCTCAAATCAATGTGCAAAATTTAACAATATCACAAAAATATAGGGATCTCTTGTATCATGGTGATTTAAGACTACCAAATTTAATAAATGCAAGTGCACTCTGTGCCTCAATTTCTTAAATGTGAGGTTCAATTTGAAAACTTGCTAAATTAAGCTGGCAGTTGCCCTATTCCCAGATCCTTGTAATTTAGGAAATGGATTATTACGGCTGCTACAGCTTTTAGCCCAAATTTAAAATAAAGTACTAACATAATATAGGACAGTTCATCTTCAATTGTTCCTATGGCTGGATTTGTCATACATATTTAGCACCATGTTATCATTATGAGAGTGGAGTGTAAATTATGTAAAAAATTTCTGGAATGAAAGTGAGTTCAATTGAAGTGAAATATTCATCTAATCATTCATGTTCATCCTATTCATCAGCTAACAAAACTACTGCCAGTGTTTGCTGTGTGGTGCTGTCCACAATCTATTATTGTAATATGCTGTCATTCTGATAAAACTGTAGATCACTGAGTGATTCATGGCCCCTATGTTCCTATTTCGTTTTCATTCGCCATTAAATTTTTTTCTTTAAATAGTGTGATCATCGGTTTTTGTCATCTTTTGTTAACCGAAGGTAATTAGAAGTTAAAATTATTGGGATGCAGTACAGTAGACCCTCAAATAGTGCGGTTTCACAAAATGTGATTTCGTTAAAGAGGTGGTATATCTACCCGATTTTACAAAACTTGGTCATTCTCCTCGGTAAGATGCTGTTTTCGATGTCTTGTTCAGAGCAAACGTGTGTGTCACGCACCATCATTATTTGCTACATTGTTTCCACGATTTGGAACAATGTTTGAAGTGGCAAACCTGTCAAATTAAAACTACATTGTGAGTACAGAAAATCGTAATCCATGATATTTTCTACACATTCATCATTTCACTACGATCAGCTAGTTGAACCTTTTGCTCTTTATTAGCGGTGACACTTTTTGTATTGCTTGGATTCAATGTTATAATGTACATGTTCTACGAGCCTTAGATCCCATCTCCTCCAGGGTTCCTCTGGAGATACAGGTAGGTAGGATGCATTATGAGGAACTGGTGTGTGGCATTATAGTTTTTTCATTTTTACCCTTCTCAAGTAGTACACAGTTTTTTCTGGGCATAAACTACAATGCGCTTTTTGTGTCGTCGGTTTCCTTCAGTTCCAATTTAGAATGTTAGAAGTGCAATAAACTTGAGTTCATTTATAAATTTCCTAAAGGTAAGCAATATTCTTTTTAAGATTAGTTAAAATTCTGTATGATTCTAATGACGTGTTATCTCGTCCACCTACTATGATTCATTATACTAACTTACAAGGGGAATACAAGACCGTCGGGTGGCCAATTGAGCTTAAATTTTCTGATTCGGTAGTCCATGGTTATTAATTCAATATGCCGAATCGAGACGACACACCTCTCGTAACCTTTTGAGAAAAAAGCATTTAAAAATCGGAAAAAGCATGTTGTGTTATGTAAGCTCTGTATGTTACCAATTGAAATATGGCGGTGGTGGCCCAGTGGATAAGGCGCTCGATTGCAAAAGTGAAGTTCCAAAGTTTGATCCCAACTCACGGACACTTTTTTTTCCTTTTTTCAAGGTTTTTATTGTTTAAATTTTCATATATTGTTCTCTTATCATCATTACTTCAATGAAAAATATATTTAAGGCAATTATTTTAAATATTAACGAGTCGCTTACCGGGTAGGGAATGGAGCAATGGCTAAAATAACCTTTTCAAGGGTGGTAATATATATTTATTTGTTATATTTAAAGGTATATTAGGATATTGCGATTATAAATCATCATATATAGAGGTGGGGACAGAATAATAGCATTGGAATACCGTATAACCTCTTGTAAGAGGCGCACCTTGTTTCCCAGAAATCGCAGCCGAAAATGAGGGTGCGCCTCTTACACAAATTTTTTATCTGCCTGCCTAAAGCCTCATCACAATATGAGTGGTTGGCGGCGGGTGGCAGAGCAGTATTGCGGCAGGGCAGTAGTGGCCAGTAAACGAGCGGTGATTCGACCTAAGATTAGTTCAGAATCAGAAATGGCAGTACATACTGTCATAAGACAAAACGTTCTCTGCCAACATTTTGCCACAGAATGAGTTGAACGGCAGAGCGGCACAAGAAAGATTTCATGTCTGGGATTGGCGGCGAGCGGCACTTATCCCGCATCTGTCTAGCCCCCTATCACTTTTTCCCCCTGCCAAACACCCCTGCGGTGGCTTGCAGGGTATTTTGTAGATGTAGATATCATGGCTGGGTTCGAGCGTTTTCCATGTCAAACATTAGGAACATGAAACTCAGTGTTGCCGTTCTCTCGCTCGCCTACCGCCGCTCGTATCGTGGCCAAGGCCTTACTCTCAAGTCCCTGGAGAGCTGAGTGACCTTGGTGCTCAGCGTGAGTCGTCAAGGGGGAGGGCATCGTTCGCTCGCTTGTTTACGGGGGACGCAGTCGCCTAAAAATATGTAAAGACTTGTTGTATGACAAGGCGAGGGTGTGGGGTGCAATTGGGGGACAGCGATTGGCCGCGCGACAAGTGCAAGCACTGGAATTTTCCACCCCCCTAACTCTCATTTTCTGTCATCGGACAACTTTGAGTGACTCAACTGTATGCACCTGCCCTAAGCACAACTGAGAGAAATCTGTGAAATTTAACATTTGTGCATATGCCACCATAGGTCAGTGTTGTTCCAAAATGAACAAGGGCAAAAAGTTGCGGTCTTTCACGGCAGCTGAAAAACTTAGTCATCGAAGACGCAGAGGAAGTAGGAAACCGCACTGCCGGACGAAAGCATGATGTGCCGGAATCATGCATTAGAAGATGGAGGAAGGATAAGGTTGCACTATTCCTTACTGATAGGGACAGAAGTTCTTAACGGGGAAAATCTGCGAGCTGTGACCGGACATGCGCTCGCATGTCCTCGCGCCTTACTGCGATGCCCGTCTCACTATTAAGTCAGCCATTTTTATGTAAATCATGCAACTTTTTTATTTTGCCATTCATTGAAGATTTTTTTGGCCCATATTGAATAAATAAATGCTCTAAATTCTATAGACAGTTATGATTTCTTTCAAAGTTAGATTTATTTCAGGTTTTGATGTCGTATCTACGCCTTATCGTTCGTTTTTTACGTGGCTGACGCTTGGGTATTTTGCATTTAACGTGTTCGCATTCCCGCTCGTCATCATTTACAGCAAAATATAATTTGTAAAAGTTAACCACATTTAAAAGGCGACTCAACAGCGACTACGAATTGTGCATTAGAAAAACGGTGGGGGAATTCAGATTTAAAAATTAGAGCTCGGTGTGACTGTCCAACTAAACACTAATTGTAGCGAGGTCGGATTTGTTTTGTTTTTAATGAATATCAATTACTCCACTCATTCCAAAGGACAATAAAGAATGTAAGCAATGTATGGCTAAGGCTACAACTCTACTATATTGCGCTTGTGAGTCCAGGAATAGCGCAAGGCTTTGATAATGGCGTAAAAATCGAAGTTAGGCCCGCAAAACCTCGCAGTAGGAGGGAAAAAAGACCCCAAAATTTTTTCTTCAACTTCGGCACATAAAAAGAGGGGTGCGCCTCTTAACCCATTCAAGGCATCGGTCTCTTACTTTTCTCAGTTTTCCCCAGTTCCCAAGCGTCGGCGCTGACACTTGCAACTTCCTTCCGCGTCTTAGGCTTGCTCTAGGCACACGTGGATGAGTTTCGTTCTTTGCTGGATGTGTTTTCGTTTTATATAAATAAAAGAAAAAACCCTTCAGCGTGGGAATAAATGTCATGTCAACAGGTCAGCATTGAATGGGTTAACACGCGTTTATACGGTAAGTAATTAGGGGTGAAATCCATCCTAAAGACTGCTTATGCTTCCATTGGGAATCAGGAATGGATCAGCTAGAGATTTGGAACAGAGGATGGAGGTTGGATAGAAACCCGGCATGGCATTAGCCTACTCTTTACGAATGGCACCAAGGGGACCACGGTTTAACGTCCCATCCGACGGACGGTTTACTGAACCATCGGTGTAATCCACATTACACCCAAAGATGGGATTTCGGAATGCTCTGTGGAAATTTGTTCCCGAGAATAGGATGTGGAAGGCCAGTACACTACCTAACCACTCCAGTTGCTTCTTTATTTGTCATTTGCATGATTTATAATCGCAATATCCTAATATACCTTTATATATATTTAATAAATATGCATTACCACCCTTGAAAAGGTTATTTTAGCCATTGCTCCATTCCCTACCCTGTAAGCGACTCATTAATATTTAAATTAATTGCCTTAAAAATATTTTTCATTGAAGTAATAATGATAAGAGAACAATATATGAAAATTTAAACAATAAAAACCTTGAAAAAAAAAGTAAAAAAAGTGTCCGTTAGTTGGGAGCAAACTTGGGACCTTCACTTTCCCAGTCGATCGCCTTATCCTTTGGGCCACCACCGCCATATTGTAATGGGTAATATACAGAGCTTACATACCACAACCTGCTTTTTTATGATTTTTAAATGCTTTTTTCTAAAAAAGTTACCAGAGGTGCGTCGTCTCGATTCGGCATATTGAATTAATAACCATGGACTACCGAATCAGAAAATTTAAGCTCGATTGGCCACCCGACGGCCGTGTATTCCCCTTGTTAGTAATGAGCATTTTCACCAGTTATCACTTTCAGGACCTTATGTGCCATTTCGTGCTGTTCAGTGAAAGCCCAATCAGTCAGGATTTACTTTTTATTTTAGCAAATATTTGACTCGTTACAGCAACAGTTATCTCATCCTCTGCTGTATAATAAAAGGCATGCATAAAATGTTTTGTAGAACATAAGATTTAAGGCTTTCTTGGTGAATGCCTAGAATGTATGTTTCCAACCGGGTGATGCTGGTGAGTGCCAGCGATATTTCATAGGCATAGTCTGCGATTGTCCTTACGGTGAAAGAATTTCTACTTAAGCACAATGCTTAGGTGCTCACAGGATTCACATACAGCAGAGTTTAAAAGAATGCCTAAAATACTCGAGCCTTGCAGAACCGGGAACTCCCTTGCTTCTTTAGCAGCGTCGTTGTGAGACTTGCTATTTCAACATTTTGAGTACTGATTACTTCTCTCTGATTACCTTTGATGCTGATCATTTGCTAAATCTTTTACAACATTGTTTTTGGCTCCGAGGGAGAGATACAGGAGTGAATTTCTTCTTTTGAGCCAGCAACAATGGCTGGAATTAGTTTGAAGTTGTTGTGGCACTTAAAAAGAACTTCTGGCAATGACTGCAGAATCATCATTCTAAGTCGTACTATCTCGTGACTAGGATATATACATACAGTGAAACCTCGTATTTGCGTTATCGGAAATTACGTTTTCCCGCAAATTACACCATTTTTGCTAAGTCCCATTCAATTTCCTATATTTCCAATGTATGCAGAACCCCGAATTTAGACTACACATTTTTCAGTTTTCCCGCAATTTGCACCAACAAATAAAATTCTCTCAAAAAATAAAATTCACTTCCTATGTCCATTTCTCATGCATGTCATCCTTTGTAAAACACTTTTAGACTTTGTCTTGTGCATGTATGTGGGAAAATTAGGAAAGAGAGCAGTAATTGGACCTGTTTTAAGGAAGAATTTGAATGCGGCGGGAATAGTACACAGCGCTAGTAGTAACAGAAATTTGAACTACATCAACTCGTAATCTGCCAGATATGATTCAAGCTTTGAAATGAAGCATAGTCTTTTTTATGCAAGGCATTTTCAATCCATTTAGCGATTATTCTATAATATCGTTCTTTTACTGTTTCTATGCATAAAAATGATATTAAACCTTTGGTTTTAACTTGGTAAATCAATGAATGATAGTACTTCTCCGGTGAATCTGTTGACGCCCCTGACGACAAGGGCTGTGTCGGACATCAAAATGCCAGATATGTAACATGGAACCTTTCACCCGTTTAGACACCCCAAAAGCTTTAATTTGCAAATGATCATTTTTAGAAAAAATATATTGTTAATCTAATCAAATAATAAAATTTGAGCATACCGAAATAAAAATGAAAACTACGAAACATTTTCATGACACAACACTTGCCGCCTTGCCACAGACGATTGATTAATGCGTTTGACGATCTCTTGTTTCATCGTTTTTGATGCTATCGCTGCATTGGGAGTTAAGAAATTAAGGTTAATTCAATGGAGCAGTTTAGTCTGCTTCATCCACATTGCGGTTTCAGGAGGCTGGTGAGGATAAATTTCTACTTTTTTGAAACCGATAGTTTTGTGCCGTCGCTTCACGCCGAAGGTATCGCTCTGTTCGCTAAGATCGGACATGGTCATAATATCTGTACGTACGGAGCAAAGAATTTTAATGAAGTTTCTTGCACCTTACAGCCAGAGAATAAGCAATAAAGCATTATATTTAAGCATTGCTAAATGTGCGTGCCATGAAGTAGCGTAGCCACACAGTCACTAAACCTTTAAGTAGTGGTTTCTCAGCCAGTGGTGAGGACCTCAAACTGCAATGTGCGTAACTAATTCAATCGTATGATTTGTTTAGATTGCGTTTACAATTATTTTTTAATGAAATTACCACGAAATGCTCATAAGTTACATTATATTCCAGTAATAAAAGGAAATATTTTGACAAAATCAGTCAAAATCTCTTAAAACAACGTTTATGATTAAGATTTTTTGATTTCTCAGAATAGCTATGAAGCTGTCAGACTGTAGCGTACTCCTGGATTACTGGATTATGGGTGCTCGACTGTAATTAAACCTGTGGGGGAGTATTAATTTTTTACCTAAGTATATAGAAAAGTTATGAAGAATGAAAATGGATTCTCATCCGGGTATGATGATTTATAAAAGAACTCGTGGTGTACAACTAAGATCATTTGCACTGCCTTGATTCCGGAGTTATAACTATGATAGGCAAGACACAGTGTGTGATGTTCATACTCTTAAGAAATTACTTAGTTCCTAGTTATTGATTGTTGTGAGCAAATGCTTGAGGAACTGCAGAAAATTGAAAATAAAGTGCATACAGGCAGTCCTCGACTTTCGTACACAATGCGTTCCTGAAGACGTGTACGAAAGTCGAATGTACAATAGTCGAACAATAGAGTCCCATACTAAATAGGGGTTACGTTCCAGGAGAGTTAAGTATACATACTAAAACCTCGTATAAATTGTAAGGAAATTTTATTTTTAATACTAAAGTTTAAAAATACATTATTTATATTTCAAACAATATGTAATTACTTTTAAAACTATGTAGTCTTGATAAACGGTTTTAAAAGAATACCGGTGTGTACTGAGTAACACCTGGACACAATATGTATATGAATACGCATTTCTAATTTTTCCCAAGCAGAAATTAACATTTCACTGATAACGTCCACTATCACTATAAACACAAAACAAGTAGGATCACGACATTTAATTTTTGGAACCTCAAACTCGATGTCATTTAATTTGTTACAATTAAAAGCAACAAAATTTTGCAATCCTAAACTGGACAAAAGACGAGCAAAAATAGAAGGACCGTTTCCTAGGTACATGCCATACACAACTTCGTGAATTTCGCATTGCACTTCCCAGCATTTTGTACATGGTCTATAATTTTATCTTTCCCCTTTACTATTGAAGACACAGTTGAACGGCTTAAGTTCATTGATCGTCTGATTGCAGCAAAAGATCCTCCCAGTTCAGCTCGTCTAATAATTCCCAACTTTTGCTCGACAGTATTGAGTTTATGCGACCTACTATTATTTTTGTTGGTCTCAGTCGCATTATATTTACGTTTTCCACTCATTCTTATCGTACGACATTAATTAAATTCAGATAAACAAGGAAAACCTTGCTCTAAGTTAACACTTTCCACAGTCGCGTATACTAGCGAGCGAGAACGCCAGGTGAAACAGTTGAATGCCGGGATGCGCCATGCACCATTGCGGGAAATTCAAAAATATTGTTCGACAAATGTCCGAAAGTTAGAATTTGGTGTCTGAATGTCAAGAAAAGGTATCAATTTGGAGCGTACGAAAGTGCGAATTGTACGAAAGTCGAGGAATGCCTGTACTATTAATAATAGGCAGAGGAAGTCCAAGCAGTTGAAAATATAAATTTTTTAAAAATAATCATGCAATATTCATTTGATAGTTTCAATGGTTGCTAATAACAATGGTTGCCATTTTCATCCTTTCTTAATTTTCGATTTGTCTAAGATGTTTAATGCATTTTTTCATCAAATATAAATAAATGAGAAGTGCTAGTTCAAGGAATAAATTTTGACACTGATCTTTTTCAGTTTATCAGTTTTATTTTTACCCTTACTCCAATAAAAGAACATGGATGTAGAAGTGAAAATTCTACTTTTCCCACAATTTGTATTTTCCTGCAATTCACACTTTTTCTAGGGTCCCTGGAAAAGTGTAATTTAGGGGTTTTACTTAACAAGGTTAACTTTGTTATGTCCGGGCCCCCATCCATGTGGCGGGGAACCTGAGAGCATAAGATTTTATGTGGGTTCGTTACCCTTGGTGTAGGGAGACGAATAACCACACACAAATATCAAGTCTTTTACCCAAAGTTTATTTTATTTCAAATTCAATGAACAAAGGTCAAGTAATGAATTTGTGCGTCTAGAGTAGCCAAACGTTAACATATTACCAATGTCTCGGGAAGGAGAGGAGCTGCTGGTGATGGCACAGATGGATAGCGAGGCGCTTCGGCAGTACGGGCCATACGGCCTGCGCTTCGACTCCTAATGACGGCTACATTGTGACTGTACCGTCAGTGAGTCCGATGAGAGACTAGTGAATCACTGTCTGACTGCCTGCCTGACGAGTGACGAGAGTACTCTCTCATAGCGTCTCCACCATGCCATTATATACGAAAGGTGAAATTAGGATGTTTTCGACAAAATGGCAAGGGTGGGAGGGGAAGAAGAAGAGGAAGGTTAGCCGTTCTCAAAAGTGAAAGGTACAGTTCCCGAGGTATAGTTTGACATACTATTCTGAGATGTCACACAACAACACAGCATATTTAGGGAAATGGAATTCTTCCATTTCCGGATCATTATAACTTACCTTCACTCATTACCACAGCTACAAGTATCAGAATCCAGTTTGAATGTTCTAAAAAATTTAGAAATGGAAGCTAGGTGCTAGCTAGCTAGCATTCTTCTATTTTCTCTTCCAACTTTTATAATGTTTAACTTTTACTTTTCTACCACCTCCATCATGGAATCACAAACTATCCAAATAAGTAAGCGCTAACATGCACATGGGACCTATGTAACCCAGACAGCCATGTGTTTATAATGCACCCTTTACAATTTAGTGTTTGCTATTTAGTAGCAGCCGTATCACCTTCTACTGTGAAAATGGTGCCCCAAAGCATTGAAAATCATTGTCTCCTCGAGCAGCACCCATTGGCGACACCGAACTCCTCTCGCTTAATGAAGTGGATAATCCCATAAATGCCCACTGGTAGCTTTGTTAAAATTTTGGAAAATATCGTGGAAGTGATTATTTTTGAAGTTATATCTTGGTAATCATGTTCATTGCAGTAATCGTAAATGACCCTGACAAGTTAGGGCAAGTTCTGTCGGGTATGCAGGGATGACAGGGTATTAGTATGGTACCCATTCAATGAAAGCATAATTTTCAACTCGCGACTATGTAGTAGTGTCATGAATTCCCTTGTTGTGGTGCGAAGTTCTTGATTTAAGGAAAGCAATGGTATCGTGGAGGATAAAGTAACTTTTGAGACTCCATGTTGTTTGAGGAATTACTTCATATTTAGCCTGAAGTGAATGCCATTATACAGTTGGGTCATTTTCTGTTCTTGAATTTGTGAAGGTTTTCTGTTGGAATCTTTTTTACCGAGGAAAATTTGGAAGTTTGTTTGAAATAAATGAGAGGTTACCTTGATCATTGTTCTATTTAGACAATTTTAGTTTTCCTCTGATTATAGGCATGGCATATTTCATTGCTCATTGGCTTGAAATTTCTGAAAGTTTTTGTATTTGATCATTGTAAAGCATGATGAAGCACATTTTATCTTTAAGTGTGGAAAAGTATCGTTGTCTTTTTTTCAGTATGGGCATTTGAAGCTTCCCCAAAGTAAATTTTGAAATAATGTAGTTAACTTTGGTCCTTATGACTGATTAATTTAAAATAAATTTCATCAACATTAGGTCATGATTGGTTGAATTTAAAAGGAAATAAAACCAGCCATCTTCTGCAATAAATGTCCTTACATTGTTGCTCTCTTAACTGCCTTCAACTAACAGTATATGTACATTGTCTACCTAAATTTAAATCTATATTGATTACAGCATGTGCACTTAGTTCTGAAATTCGGTGGAATGAAAACATTAAAGATTTTACTCCACAATGTATTGATGTGAAACCAGATATATTAATTTCATTCTATAACTTCATCCTGCCACTCACGTATTGCTCACTGGAGAATATTTTGATCTCTTCTGGCATCCATGGGGTCGGGAAACCTTTCATAAAATTCTAAATACATGAAAGGAAGGTAGAGAAAGAATATCTGACTTCATTTCATTAACTGAGCACCCATGTGGCAATGGCTACACTTGTCATTGTCATTCATCACTTGGCAAACAGTCACACTTATCAATATGTCATTCATCTGTGGTTGCAGTTTTATTGGCTCCATTAGAGTTATCCAGGTTATTTTTACTACTATTTTGTATCTTTTTTATTTTATATTTTTTGTGGCTGCCTCCAATGTGGCCAAATGGCACTGAGGAAGAGCGCCTTTATTTGATGCTCAAGTATGCTGTATTTGCACTTTTCAGTAATTGGTTTCATTTCAGAGAAATTAGCAATTTTTATATCTTCTCAAATTCATAGCTTTATGCTACCCTAGATTTCAGTTCCCTCTGTATGTTACATGAGAAATGATCATGTAAGTTGGGAATCTTTGGGTAATATTTTCAGATAGAAATGGTGAATTGAAGGATATCTCACATTTTCAATGAAAAGGCTTACTTTGACTGACTTAGGCTGACTTTGATGGCTGTTTTGGAAATGTTTGCATTTATTCATAATTGTCAAGTCAGCAGTTTTCTTAGAAATAATCAGTTTGAATTGTGCGAGTACAGCATGGTTGCGTAACTGTTTGAGGCTCTGTTTAAAGTGGCTTCTACCCTGATGCAAAGGCATGAGGAAACTGTGCCTTGACCTATTTCTTTCACCATTCAAAGCAGGACATCTAAAGAGAAGAAAAAAATTCGTCGAGGATGCCGTGCTGGAAGGGTGAAACGAGAGAAAAAGGAGGCAAAAAGCCATTATGAAGTTGGTGGTGGTTCCTTAAATAGTTCAACCAAAAAATCCACCTGATGTAGGTGTGATCTGCTGCCCTTCCCTAATCCTTTCAACAGAAGCCTTACCTTCGACAGCCTTCCTCAAGCTCCCCAGCCTCCCACCTCCTTCACCTGGTTATCCTGTTGTGCCTCATGCAAAGTAGATGCCACCTCACTCTAGCCCTCAAATCAACCAGTGGAATGGGTTGCCCAGGAGCGCTCGTCCAGAGCTGCTAAGGGTAAGAACCTCAGGTATCACTCACCACCATTTCTTTGGAAGTGTCTGCGGCCATTGGGGACGTTATGGCTAGTGAATGATGATGAACGAAGGAAGCACTGCAGCTCACTCATAACGCAATTGATTGGTGTGGGATGTCACATTCCCATGGAAATTAGACCTCCCAGAATGATGAGACTGAAATACTCAGTCTTCTACTTGGTCATTGCTAGCCCCATATTGTATCAAGAGATGGAATGCTGGATCCGGCAGCCGTAATGTAGTCTGCAGTTGCATTCAAGGTTTTTAGCAGTGGCGAAGAAGCAGTGTAGCAACCTCCTGATTTCAATTAGTTGGGTTTTGATGTAGTAATTGGATATCTAGGTATATGAGGGATTTGCCATGCAGTAATTACTGGTGTATAATTGTTTTGTATAATGGGATATCATTCTAGTAACTTGGAGGAGAAGCATATTGAATTCATTTTCAAGGTAGACAGATATTGATTGTCATTTTTATTTTCCTCACTTAATTTCCTCAATAATTGTGAATTGAATGTAAACTTTGAAATGAAATCAGTCACTCCATATTAAGATTTTTCTGGATAATACCAATCATCAGGGAAGAAATTGATTGCATGTTTTCTGAAAGCACTTGAGTTAGTCGTTTAGAATTTCTGTGCACTTTATTAACTTGATTAAGTTTCAAAATTGAATATCAGTACCATTCTTTTAAGTTGCATTAATATGCCGATTCCTGCCATGAAATGCCCCCCTAAAATTTAAACTTACCGGAAAAGTAGTTCATAGTATGCTGTTCTTTCATCAATTCGTTATAAGGGGGCTGCATTGTAAATTTAGCTATGCCAGATGCTTATAGTATGCTCGCCTGCACTATCTTTGAAGCATGTTTTAGCGTAAGAAATCAAGGTCAAATTTCATTTCCAAGTCGCTAATGAAAAGGTACACAATTGCTAGCTCAGTATTATTTCAATTGTTGCTAATCTTCTTTTGGGATATGTGAAAGCAGTATTTTCTTATTTTTTTTCAAAGATGTACATGAAATGAGATGAATTTATCTCATACAAGGCATTAACTTTCCAGGGCACTTACTCTTTGAATGATCATGTTTGGATAAAATATGACTCATCATTTGCGATATTTCATGATATCCTCAAATATTCGGTTTTCAAAATGTGAATCAATAATTTTATAGTCACCAGGTAAAATTAAAATGTTTTAAGTGCTAATGTGCTTTCAGAAGTTTTCTCTCATTCCTTGCTCTCATTGTGTACAATGTCAATTTCTGAGCCTCATGTGCCTTGTCACCCCACAGAGACGGCATTGGGGTCAAGTTCAAGCCCAGACAACGTCACCTAGTGAATGTCACCTATAATTCATCCCCGACCTTCTCCTCTGCGGCTCATGCCGCTGCCTCACCTCAACCCCCCTCCTCCACCACTTCTCACGATGTCTGTGGTACCAAGAATTGTGGCTTTCCTTCCCTACACATCCAAGGGAAGGACAGGTGGGGCTCAGTTGCATTTTACCATGGAATTTTTCTATTAATGATTTAGTATGTACAAATGGGAGCTCATGTTTGGTATCTGCTGACATGGTTGCTCTGTGTTTTAAAATATTGATGTAGAAAGTGGAGTCATTTTTTGTCCTCGTTAAAATGTTTATTCCTCTGTGGAAACAACTGTGGTGAGAGACTCATGTTTTTTCTAAGCTATGTACATAGTTTCAAGGTGGATTGCACATTACAGAAGCACATTCCTTTTTCAAAATCCTATTTGCTGCTTTAAACACAAAATGAACAAACTTGTGACGTTGCTGCATTGCCTTTTTGTTGATGCAAATTTGTTTGAAAGTTTTCACTCCAGTTATAACAAATTGGCACCCACATGGTCCAGAATGTATGTAAGACAAGATGGTATGTCAGTTTTTTAAGTAAAACAACTGAAATACCTCTTGTTAAGCTTTTATCCTGTGATTATATGTTTAAAATCATTTCTTTGAAGTTTTGTGAAGCATTAGTGTATTTTATTGATTTTAAACATGGGGTAAGCTCTTTCTCTTGCTTTCAGCATCATTGAAGTTATATTTTTTCAATTTTTTATATTTTTGTGGCTCAAAATTTTCTAAAGGAAGGCTCTGTTGATTGTATAGTTCAAAATTACTTTGTAATGTGGTTATTTGCAATTAACTTTGCTTAACTGGCCATCTTTTCTTGGAACTGCGCTTGCCTGTTTTGTTCACACCTTTGAGTGTGGAACTGGTATCTGGGTTCATTTGCATGTTATTTGTTTCTATAACTAATTTGGATGTAGTTTTGTAACATTGAACTTTAATGAATTTCACACTTAACTCTGATTTCTTCTTATAAGTTGGAATTAGAATAAATGATTGTAATGAAGGCAGACCTCATCTTCTTTTTTGCCATAAGATTTTCCTCACATATACATCCTAACGTTAAATAGATATACTAGTAGCTTATGCTTTATCAAATTGATTAACCAACACGTATTTCAGCATGTACTTTGACAACTTCATTGGCAGCTTCTTCTAATTTACATTCCATTCTTTATTATATTCAATTTTCTTTTTCAGTATATGTAACATGCAGGCTTGCAATTAAATTATTGTAGAGAATATAAGGTGTAGCTCATCCTTCTTGGAATTTGAAGTTACATGATTAATTGGGCTCCAAACTGTGGTTGGAACTAATGTTTATCAGACTGAAGGCACTGCTCCCTCAATCGGCGCATTTGTTTAACTCAACTTCAGTTTCTTTAACATTCTTAATTTTATTTAGGTAGCTTGGTGGTATCTTCCAGTTGTTGAAATTATGTTTTGTAAGGAGACTTTATTTGAGAAATGTGGCATGCTGGTATTAAAAGGCAATGTTGCTGAATTGTTGAATGTAATTCGGCAGATTCCAAATGGTGACTCATTGAAGCTGAGGTCTGACTACTCTTACTAGGTTACACATCTATATTTCTTTGTTTCGAAGCTAAGATATATTTGCTACCTGAGGGCCATTCTATCGGCTTTGGAAGAATGTGTGATAACTGCCACTGGCCAATATTTCGGCTGGCATTTTTTTATGCTTTTAAGTATCAATGTGTTAATGTTGACTAACTTCAATGTAGGATTTAAATGCATTGTTTTTACGTGCTTTGCATTAGGTTCACTTGTCTATCTGTGGGTCAGGGACAAAAATTCAACTTTTAATCAAAATTTGACCCAATCCCTGACCAGCAATCGCTCTGAAATTTGGTAGAGAGATGTATTTTGGATGGCAATACAATAATCGGTCATTATTACAAAAAGCAGTTGAATTAGTCGATAAATAAATTTCAACAGGTTTCAAGTTTTTGATGAATTTATATAGAATATGTAGAAGAATATGGTTAGAATGAATTAAGAATCACTGTTTCTATAGATATAAATAACAAATGTAATAGTGTTAAAAACTTTTTATATATTTTACAGATATGTATTGTTGCTGTGCAAATATTAAAAATATGGATTTAAGTTATATAATATTGTTATAAAATATCATTAAAACCATTGAAGCATAGATGCAAACCTTATATAGGTATGTAATGTTTTCAATGAATTTCTATGGGTGCTTTCGATTTGCGGCTATAGCCAGCGATAGACGGCGATCGCCAAGCCGCGGTGCTTTCGATTTAGCTGAATCGCCGCCTATCGCCGGCTGCCGGTGGCTCTCTGCTCCGAGGTGAGTCTGTGATCGACGGCACCTGCGTTCGATATTCGGCTATCGCTGTACTCAAATGAAAAGCACTGTATGGATGGCAATGGTTTCTGGCTGACATATGTTGCTATAGCAACATAACAAATAGTGTGACAGACAAAGACATCCCTAGCCTCTTAAATTGTAAATATACTTTTTGAAATTGGAAATGTTTTAATTCAGTTATATTAGTTTCATATAAGTGTGCTTAGAATTGAGTACAACATTTAATGTGACAAAGACTGAAAAGTAAAAAATAACAACACTATTTTCTAAAGAATGCACTAAAAAGGAGGACATTATTTTTGCAAACAGCTACATTACCAAGAGCAATCATGGTATATGAGTATGTCAATAAAAATAGGTGTGGTGAGCTTTCTTCACAAACCCCAGTGAAAACGTGAATTAAATTACCTGTACATTCTCAACTCTATGTAAATCTCTTTAACTATTTTATTCAATTAGTTCTACTTGGATAAGTTTAACACATACCACAAATTGCTTATCTGGGCAATCATTATCCCATGGCCATAATATATATCAATATTACAGT
This sequence comes from Pyrrhosoma nymphula, assembly GCA_963573305.1. NCBI lineage: Eukaryota > Metazoa > Arthropoda > Insecta > Odonata > Coenagrionidae > Pyrrhosoma > Pyrrhosoma nymphula. Next base: position 53,523,021 of record OY754335.1, read on the forward strand.
GAAAAATTCTTCACTGTTTATCTTGCATCTCAATCAACAATCATACTTAAATAGTGCTGATCTAACATGATAGCTATAACTTGGAGTTTTATGAAAAATCTAACTTTAAATGGATCATGCTTTCTTTACATGAGCAAGAGCAGCGGTGTAGCATGTTTTTATTTTACGCATATGCATATACTGTGATCGCTCTTAGTACTGTGGCTGTTTGCAATAATTATTTTCTCATTTTTAATGCATTCTTTATAAAAGCATGTTTTTATTTTTTTTTATTAAAATCACTACTAAATTCCTTAGCACATTCAGTGCGTACCAAGTCTATTGAAGGGGCTTGAGTTCTTCCAATCTATGGACCACATCTGTTGACGTGGTCCTTCAAAATTAAGGAAAAGAAGTCCTTACAGTGAAATATGATCTAGCGTTGTCCTTGATCCGCTACCGCATTGAATGTGTTCATGCATACCTAATCTTTGAAAAATTAAGCTAATTAGAATAAGTTATTGGTTTTGAAAATTTAAGAATGACAACCTATAAAACTACACTAAATGGCCTTAGCAGTCTTTACACAACTTATTTGTAATATGGGGAAAGTGAGAGTTAACTATGCATTGTGAATACACTTGAAAAATACAGTTTTCATGACCAGAAAGGTTTAGGTTTAGATCTCTATGAAATGAAATTGTCATTTTTGATTTTGGTAAGATGGCAAACATATTCTTGTTTTCACACCTATCTGTTCCTAATGGGTTTTCAAGATGCATATTTTCATTTTTCAGGTGGGTGAGTGGAAGTGGTGGACCAATTGGTGTTGTGGGCCATGGGTCATCTGGTGGGGGTGGAGTTTCATCATCCTCAGCCATGTACCCACCATCTGGGGTGGGTATGGGTGTGATGGGAGGCTCTTCTACCTACGGTGGTGGCTCTGGCTATAGTGGGGTGGGAGATCGATTCGACTCTTACAAAAATATGGGACCGATTCGGAAATACTGATCAGTCATGTGTTGAGTGAGTTGGTGGAGAACACCTGTGTTTCCAGATGTAATTCTGGCCCATAAGAGGTTTACTGATCATTTCCATTAAAGCTAGCTGCAACTCTTGGTCTACGATGTGTCCATATGTCACTAAGGCCGTAGATGTAGTCGAGAGGTTTTCCGTCTACTGGTTTCCCCCAAGACAAATTAACCGGAGGCAGTCATTTGGACATAATCATGGTGGAATACTTGCGGAGAGCTTGTGGAATGCTTGAGAGAGCATTTAACAGTGACTTAGTTGAAGGATGAACATTTGTAAGGGGTGCTGTTCACTTTTGACTCGTTTCATCATGAATGATGCTTGAATATTGTGCTGAAAAGTGTTAGTTTATATTTTGTGTGGTTCATGCCATATGGCGTGAATGGACTCCTCTCATTTGTGTGTATTTTGGTGGCTGCCAAGGTTTTAAACTTGGCTTTTTCTCATGATCATTCCAAGACTTGCTAACTGGGTTCATCATCTTGTTGTTACTTCAAATGCCTTAGTTCTGGTTATTATTCCATGTATCTCATGTTTTCTTGCAGACACGTGTCTGGCAGTACAATACATTCACAATTCATAGGCCAGATTCAAGCCAGTTATGGTTCGCCTTCTTGTGTGAGAGGACTACTATTTAGTAGCCATGCTTACAACTTGTTTGTAAGCATTTAAACTTGATTTGTTTTGCCCATCAGATATATAGCTTTAATCATATCAAAAATATTTTGATTGATGTGCACATGGGGTATACCAAATTGAAGTGAACATTTTATTATGCATGCATTAGATGCTATGGTAGCCAAAGTTCTGTCATGAGGTTTGTTGTGTATTACTTTTTTGACAAAGAGATGATCATTAAAATGTGTAAATATGAAATCCTGTTGTACTCATTCATATCCACATTTGACCCTAAAAAATTTCCTTTAAGACTTCAACTCAGTTACTGATCTTCTTACATCTCAGCAAAGATGCAGCACAAAGTGAAATGCAATTGCTCCTAACGTGAATTGGCATCAGGTTTCAATATTGTTGTTGATGCTGGTGTATCATCCCTTAATGGGTTCCACTCAAATGCTTACACACATGGTCATGTCAGGAAGTAGCTTTCAAAGGTTATTGCTATGTAAATTTTACATAGGTAAAAAATAATAAGAAAATACAATAGACCCCCGCTTTACAATAGTAATCCGTTCCATAGGACTGATCGTAATGTGAATTCCATTGTAAAGTGAATCAGTGTATTACCACACAGATCGGTTTTAATTACATCATCGCCAGTGCATTCAGTGTTACACAATACAGTATAGGTACGAAATATGCTGGAATCCAATGATTTAAAATGTTACTTAACCAATATTTAAACTTTAATAAGGTGTTGTAAACTGTCAACACATCAAGTATCATTGCATGAATACACAAGATGCACCTCGCCTCCGTACTCGCCATCTAACTGTGAGCCAATCTCAGTGACTTAATATTTAACAGCATTTTCAAGCAATTGGAAGAAAATGTGGAATAGAAATTATTCAACTCATCATTATACCTCTGCTTGCTTCTTGGCGCCAGCAATAAGGCATCTTTCTTTTGGTCTCACGCCATCATCTCTATTATTCTCTCATATATCATCTATTATAACGTAGGCTTCTGCGGTGTTTCATGATGAAGTAATGTTAGATGGCTTCTGGTGTTCCACCGCGTTGTTCGTCTTCAAATGACAACAGTTTCGTCCTCGTTCCTGAGGGCATCTTCAGGTCGACCTGAAGATGTCCTCTGGAACGAGGACGAAACTGTCGTCATTGGAAGACAACACAGTGGAATACCGGAAGCCATACAACATTACTTCATCATCTCTATACTGCAATTACCTACCAGTAGAAACGTGTCCGTAGAAGGTGACATTGCGAGCTTACTAAAGTTGTGTACGCAAAATTAGGCATTTTATGATAGAAATATGCCAAGTATGAGTGAGAAGTAGCATATAGTCATACATAGACGACAGATGGATTAGTCAGTAACCTTCCCACGAATAATAATTTATGTGCACATCGCTGTCGTCACTCATCTGTCTCCGCTTCCGAATATCTTCCTTCTCCTTGTCCCAAACCAGCAGCATTGATATCGTTCTCCCAGTCAAGGTCATCCCTTGGAGATTGAGTAGCCGAATAACAAAAGAGTAAGTAGCAGAGGGGAGAACCTTCACTCAAAGCTTTTTTCTCGGAACAGCTGACCTGACTCTTCCGGGCTGGGAGAGTTATTGGGGGTTGGTTGTTTATTTTAGGGATCCACAACTTTCTAAGAGGCATCCATACATCAAGAAAGAGAATGCGAAACACGCAAGAATAACACTAAGGACATTATGTGGTAAATCGACCACCCTCATCGTGTTTTTTCACTATCATCTGCTTGATTTTATTTGTTATCTTCTGCTTGACCTGTACTCATGGGGCATGGTCGCTATAGAAACTTCCCACAATAAACCACCTACTTCTGGCAACTTTTGTAATCGAATGGTTAATGCGGTTGGAACAGAACACAGTGCGAACTACGCCCTTTGTTGACAATATCATTTTGCATGGAAGACACATTCGCATAATAGTTGAGCGCATCAGCGACTAGATGACAGTGCAATGCAGATGTCCCCGGTATCATGGTGCAAAGTCATAAGAGGTGTGAATTTCGATGAAAATATAGATATGCCTTTACAGTGTGTCGCTATCATTCACCAAGAAATGTTACTACATAATTTAGCTCGTTTCATTGATTTGATTTATTATCTTGCGCCAGCTGTATCCATTGAGGAATCGTATCACTTCGTTTGTAGGTAATGCGCTCTTGCTATAAGTTACTCTTCGGTGGAAGTTATAATATTTTTACAAGTTGGTAAACTTAATGATGTCTCTCTAATGGCTGTGGAAATCCTTAATTTTAATTATCATAGATGTAACTGACTACGTAAGGAATGTTGCGCTATCTCGATGGCGCTGATTGGTGGCAGCGTTAATCACAGCTAAATTTGCTTTAATCACGCGAACAGCTCATAATAAATAACGCCATTAATTTGGTAAATATTGCTATGATAAAAAATAGTGTTAACAAAATTATGAGTGCGAAAAACATTGAAATGGGAAATTTTAAAGGGCGTGTACAAAATCAGCACTCTTTGAAATTCATAGATTGCAGATTTTAAAGTGAACCCAACGTAAAGCAGGGGTCCACTGTAATAAATCTACATTACAAAATACCCAGCAAGCCACCTCGGGTGTGTGGTAGGGTGTAAGTAGTCACAACATGCATTACAACTACGACTAATTATGCATTAGCGTATATCACTAATACTTGTCACAAGGCGAAGCCTCAATGCAAAAGGACTTAATGCTGTTGACTAAAAACTGATTTTTTCTTTCAAAGTTATGCACTAAAAATATGTAAAATTATACCATTGATAAATGGCTCTGCTGTAACTACATTTAAATTTGTCTTCACTGCATCTTATAATAATTGCATATATTAAGCATAATGTTATTCCAAAATAGTTTTAGTTACACAGATGAATACTTCAACTTTTCACTAGTTCATCATTAACCTTGTGGTATTCCATTATAATGTTTGTCGATGAATAACTGTAACTATCACCTCTTTTATTTAAATTAAGCGACCTGGGTTTCAGTGAATAATCACCATCAAATCACTCCTGTGGCTGCTACATATTGAGTGTCGATGGCTTATAGACCTAATGCCACTCTCCGAAAGCTGCTAGTAAAATGTAAGGACCCGATAGAGCAATTAGACCGATGTGAAGTATATTCATTGAAATGCAGCGATTGCAATGGTGTTTACGCAGACAGGTAGAAGCTTCTGTGTCAGGAGAATAGAACATTTAAGTGCTTACAAAAACATCATAGAGGATAAAAGTAATTTTGCTTAACACAATATGTAGCAGCCACTGGAGTGATTTTACAATGAATATCCTAAAATTATGCAACGACTGCAGTGATTCAAGAGAGAAGTTGGACATATTAAAAATTTTGCATAACCACGACAACACCCTTATTAACGAATACCTTAACCCTTCCTTTTCCCCTATTATGGCCTCCATTTCAAACTTCTCCCCTTCTGTTACGTAACAATGGAAACAATAGGATAAACAGATCTCAATTAATGCCTGATGATGGTGATTATTCGCTGAAATTCGGGTCGCTTAATTTAAATAAAAGTGGTATTAGTAACAGTTATTCATCAACAAACACTTTAACTTTTCACTAATGACATTATTTGCAAAAAATGTGAGGTTATTTTATCATTCCACTAATTTCAATGTATGTACACTTGCTTTTATTTACTCTCTTTCTCCAGGGTAAATATGTATTGCATATCTTTTTGGTTTCCCGCCAGTGGATGATGCCTGAATTTCTTCAGCCAAGCTAGACAGTAACACATTGAATTCTGAAATCACTTAAATTTTATATTATATTTGTTTGTATGTACCTGTAAAGCTAGGAAAGCAAGTTTCTGGTGAGTGGAAGACCTGCATTTTTTTTACAACTCTTGGCATCTGGTATTTTTGTTCATTTCCTTTATGGTGGCATCTTAGGAGAGAAGGTAAATAGGAATTATTTTTGGTTGAATTTTTCTAATATTATAATTTTACAGCTCCTCTAAGTTCCTTGTCTGACTTTCAACTGAATTTGACTTTCAACAAAGCTTATAATTTGAGTGGATTCCTGTACTTAGGTCGAAGAACCAAATGCAACTATTGCGGTATGTTTTGTCTCCAGTCAGTGCATCAATGTATGAGTCATGATGAAAAGTCAAAATAAATATTACGAGAAGTGGAGGTATGTAAAATTCTGATCTTTTCCGAAGGATGATCTGCTGCAATAGCTTGTTTGTACGCATGGACCTCATGAGTGTCAAGCATTTAAACAATGAATATTTGCTCTTGTCTACATTGGACAGTTATGGCAAAATATGGCCAAAACAACTATGAATAATATTTTCACTAATTCCATTTTATATTATCATGTTTAAACATGTTTCGAGGCTACGTTGAGCATAGGACTTGTTCTTAGGTGTTGTTAAGATCTTGGTCAGTGCAACATCAATGTCGCCAAATATTTAAAACACTCATGCTAACCTTGGGTTAAAAAGCTAGAATAATTTTTTACACTCTTTGTAACGTCGGGTCAATATCTCTCTTCCAAAGGAATGGATAAACCTTTTGGAGTTATACTTTTGGATCGATCAAGTGACACAAAATAAGATACGAGATGAAAAAACAAAAGCAATATGTTAACATCATACTAATATATATAAATGTGATGGTTTCTGTGTGTATTACTCAATCTTGTTAAAACCCCTGAACTGAATGAGCTGTAAATATTGATCATAGTTAATATACCTAGTTCAAACAGGCCTATTATTGGGGAGAAGGGCATATTATTTATATGAAAATATTTATTTTTGCAAGAAGGATTATTGTTGTTAGTAGAGCTGACTTAAAGGTAAGACTTTGAAACCTTTTAAAGTTCTCTTTTTAGATTTCTAAAATCTCATTGGATTAATTGCGATTTTTACTCGTAATTATATTATTTCTAATATTTTCAGTACACAACGAATATGCCTTGGAGAAGAAGGTAATCTTTCTCCAAGATCTGCCAAGGTAAGGGCAATGTCCCTTTTTTTGGGGGAGGGCTGGTCTTGCTTAGAGCAATATTAGGACTTTATAGTTCTCTCTTCCATACAACTCGTTTGACAAACACACACAATCATGCCCTGGGAGGTGTAAATTTCCTACCCAGGTGTTATTCGAACCCACGACCTTTGGTTTGGCAGGCGAGGACTTAACCCCCCATCACGGAAGCCGGTGGTTTGTGGAAAAATGAATCTCAAGGACAACTATTATACCTAGTTAGTTGGACACAAACTTGTCTTTCATTGTGTTTCAGAAGCCCCGGAGGAGCATCAGGTGCAATATGTAAATATGTACTTGCGTCATGCTTCTTACAGCTGCATTATTTCAATTAAAAATTCGAATGTGGTCTCTATAGGTACTGGAAAAAAATCTCGCTCAAACTCACTTAGGGAAAAAATGCTCTAAGTTTATGGTGATCTTCCCCATGCCCCCCTGTGTGCATTGAATACTTGGTTTTCCTGTTTAAATATAAACAATATCAGTAAAGCAGCTTAGTACTATGCATTGTTAAACGACAAAATGGGCAATTTCCACCTAGTAAAAAAATTAGGATGAGAAATAAGGAGTCAGATTCTTTTCCGTATGAATGGAACTACTACACGTATATTATTTCTTACTTCTACCTTTCCTGTTGAGGATCAATGGGTATTTCTGCTTATTTTCTATAAAATATCTTCAGCGACAGGTCAGTATGACCCGAGGCAACATTTAGGGTTAAGGTTCATGATCAGTGAGGCTGTTCGAGTGTATACTTAACAAGTTACCAGCCCTTTCCTTGACTAATTTAAAATTTTCAATTATTTGAATAATAGTAATATAAAGAAAGTTCCAGCAAATTGTATTGTAACCAGTAACTTCTAAGTCTGTAGTCTCATGATATTAATGACTTTTCTTGTATCAGCCTATTAATAAACCATTTTATGAAGTTGACCGTGAAAAGCATCCCAATTTGTTTTATAAAGAAAGAAAATATTACTCTATGTGAACAAGTTGCAATGAAGTCAAATTGTTTTGCATTAAGAAATGTTTTTTTCCATTGTGGAACTCACAATCCGGACTGGTTTCAACTCTTCCATTGCTTACTGACATGACGCAATCCCCCTTGAAAATGCTGTGAGATTGTTAATCCCAGACAGGGTTGTGAATATTAAAAATTGTTTAATATATTAAGTTTATTTATTTAAGGAGATGTAAAAATGGCTTATTATTTCAGGTACAGCAATCAATTTATAGTGACCTACCATGTTGAAGTTACACCTTCCACATTGATAAGAGCATTTTATTTTTTGCCAATTTTTTTTATTCCAGCCTATTATTTGTGGGGTTGAAATTCAGAAGGAAAGAATCAAAATAACTTAATGTAGCTTGCTTTCATTCATGGAAAGTGAAAATTTCCCTCGAACTACTGTACATACAAGTCTCATCTAGCTACTGCTGCGTGTGTGTCTGGTATATGCAATTGTAATTAAAACTCACATCAAACTTCTGAGTGAATTTTGATCCCACAAACTACATCCATATCCCTTGCTGTTAACTGAATTTTACTGTAACAAATAAACAGGATACATAATCAATTTTTAGGCAGTGGTAAGTCAACCCTATCAACTAATGATGTGTTCAGGATTTGAGGGTTTTATTGAATCCAAGTATTGGAGATTCAATCGAATCCTTCCAATAAATATTCAAATTCTAGAAATGCAGGTGGCAAATGTATGTCTTGGTAACTCTTATCATTCAAAATCTTGCTTAGGAATGATTATCTCTGGTAATGATGTCACCGTTGCTTCATAAGTGGTGATAACTTTCTAAATCAGGGTCCCAAGTTTTGAGTTGCAGAAAAATTATATCAAACCTTGAATGCCATGTCAAACATTGCTTTTTCATGCTGCATGAGTTACAATATTTTCACATATATGGTAAAAAAAGATTCGTATTCAACTAATTTAGTATTCAACCTATAACTTCTAACAACCAAAAAAATTGGTTCAGGAAATAATTTAGGATGATCTGATAGTGATGACATTTCATGCCCCTTGATAAACCACTCTCATTACACACTGGGGGCTGGTTTAGATTAGTGAGGGTCAATTTTAATTTCTCTCAGTTGTTTACTTCATTAAAAAAATATTTTTATTGCTTTAAATATATTTTCCAGGTCCTTAGGTTTTGTTTATGGGCAAATTTCAAGTGGATATTTGAAAATCAGATTATCTCATTTGATTTTGTATTATGGATGCTGAAGTCCTGTATTTCACTACACAATCAATGGACAGCATGTTATTGCAGGAGTGGTGATGAGCACAATTATGTGAACTACCTACTCACTATGATGTGAACAGCAATTTTGGGCTCTATAATTGCAATGTTGACCTCCTTTTTACATAACCTTTGAGGCCAAGTTTTTAATGCATACAATTAAGGAAAAATAGTAATTTCTTGTAGTGACTGGCTCTACTGAAATATTAGTGCAGGACTCTTTTTCGTAATTCAAGAAATAAAATGTATTCACTTAAGATTGTGATTGTTGAGAAAATGTTTTGCAATTTGGTACCTCTGTAACCCATAAAAGCTATACCTTAGGATATCAAAGGCCAATTAAATTGGGAAATATACATGTAAAAAATGGCATTTTAAGAGTAATAAAATCGAGTTAAAGGTGCTTGTGTGTTGATATTTATTCTGTTTTCTATGTATTATGAAGATGCCATTGTAGAGGAACGTAGGTCCTGTTTCATGCTTAGCAGTAAGTAAAATCTGGCCCACATTGGCCTTGACTCCATTCACTTGACTCCTTGCATTTAATCAACTATATTCCTTCACATCTTTTGGTTAAAAACTACTAAGGTAATTGATCAGAGTTATATTTTAATAATCGAAGTGGGGTTTTATTTCCTTTGGTGGTAAATCACTGCTCTCATTGGTGATTACATATTTATTTAGAAAAAATCATTTTTTTTTGCCATTTTCATTACCCTGCATTGAAAGTGATGATAGTTATTCTATGATAATTTTTGTTAAGGATGAAGAGATGCTAAGCAGCCGCAGGAATTTCTTGAGCCCAGGCCCTGAGATCAACTGTAGGAATGGCACTGCTATCACAAGGTACTCGCTGGTTTCTGTAAGTAAAAGAAATATTGTCTGAATTGCTGGGATGTGACAACTCTTTTACTATGCTATCCAATGCATACTGATTTTGGTGTTGTCATCTCATTTCACTTGATATTACCATTTTTGGCCCTTAAGCTCCCAGTGTGATCATTTGTGTCTGTGTGAAAACCTTTTACAGCTGATAAATTGGCTGATGTTATAAACATTATCATAAATAATAATTTGTTATCACAATTTTTAATGGAAATAACTTTTACAAAGACCAATTAACAACGCATTAACACGACCCGGGTTTCAACGGTTAATCGTCATCATCGGGTGTTTTTTCGGGACAAAATATCTCTTTATATACTTTTCTGCAGTCCGAGGGGAGTGAGAAGGGGGAGGAAGGGAATGTTGGGAGGTGGAGAGAAGTCATAGACAAATATTTTCAAGGGCAGTAGGTATTGCTAATGAGTGTTGTAGGGTGGGGAGCTGATGGAGGATTAAGGGAAGGAGAATGGGGGAGGGAAACAACTGCTTTGAGTATGATAAGGCAGGGAACAAATATTCGTTGATCAGCATGACTCCAGGTTCAAACAACTTCTTTCAAATTTCTAATTGTTTCCGGGAGTTAAGCTCCCAGCCATTACAAACACAAAATTTCTACCTTGAAGTCAGTCATATGGTCATGATCATTTAAATGTCTAGCAAAATTACTTTTATTGTCATTGTTATTAAAATAAGCTTGGAAGTGTTCCTTTCCTTCCTTTTTCCATTAAAAATTGTGAAAATATGGAGTACCTCCAAGTAGCTAAAGAGAGAGTTTTATTTATAATTTGTTAATTTTCATTTCCTTCAAAATCCTCTAAAAGCATTAGTTTTTACCACTGATAGGATAAAAAATATTTTCCTGGTAATATCTATGTGCTATACATTGATCTTGGATTTTTAAATTGATGCTTGGGACAACTTACAGAAATGTAGCTTTGTAAAATGCCAATGGCTGCATGACTGCTACATCATCTGAGTTGTCGCAGAGGATCCTTGCCAAACTGGTTTTCCGTAGTTGTTCTAGTTGACCTGGGGGAAAATGAATGTTCTTAATATGAAACCAAAACACTATTTCTTGGCAATTGACTTCTAATATTTCTCATTTCAAAATAAAATTATTAAGAAGAATGCTGAGTAAACTTTTCTTTAGGAATTTGATGTATGGAAGAAGACTGTGGGAAAGGAGATGTGTGGTCGGGAGGAAATCAAGAAAAGGTTGAATGCTGATGTGAGGGATGAAAGGGAAGGAGTTGCTGTAATAGAGATGAAACTCACCTTAAATGTATGTACTTCAAATTATATGCCCAAACAAAGTCATTAGTCATAGAATGATGTGTTAACTCAGCTACAACAAGCAGTGAAGGGTGAAATGTTTTTTTTTCATGATAATGTCTTAGCCTTGAAACCAATTAAACTGAATTAAAAGTGCATATGTGAAAATTGAACTGTGATTATGTGCTTTCAGTTAACTATGTACATAGTTATTCATTGATCACATTGATATTTAATGAGATCAGCTCCTATATTACGTGCATTTGTATACTGTTACCAGCTTGTTCAAAATTGAAATCTCATCCCATTAAACAATCATCATTATTATGCAATACATGTATAGTTCTGGTAGATGTCTCGATATTTTCTTGTCTGTCAGTGCTTCAGGGTAAACTATATCAGAGCTTGTTTCTCAATCTTTTACCTGCCCTGATGGTTATACTGAACCCTTCTTATAATTACTGCTCAAATGTTTACCTCGTATAGCTGTTATGCATTTGTAGAAAAAATCTACATATATGTATAAGGATATATATAAGGATAGCTTTTGTGGGATAGGAATGCGAATCAAGTTTAGTGCCATTGTTTAGACACTACTTATTGAAATGAATAGGTAAGTGGGGTCAGAGGAGTACAATTTTCTTTAAGGAAATGGTTTAGGTGAATAAAATTACCATTTTTGACGGCATATAAGATGCACTGGCATGTAAGACACACCCCCATTTCAGTAGGGCTCACTCAAGAAAAACAACCATTAGCCTGTGGAAGGCCCTTCCTTCACATATAAGACCCGGGGGTGATTTTTTAGCCCTAATTTTGGAAAAAATATGCTGTCAAATACAGTACATTGGCTTATGGTAATACTTACGATCAGTGAAGGATGATGGCTGATCTCCCTCCTCATAGTAAAATCGGTCTCCTCTCCTTAAACGTGCAAATTGGTCACCCACAATACAAGCAAATGTTGGGCCGAGAAGAGAAGAGGAGCCACCAAGACCTCCACGCTCACCTACACCACCAATGAAGAGATCTATCTCAGACACTGAACTGTAGATCCCTCTTAGGACCTCCACAGTCTGAAAATGATGGGAAGAAAAGATCCAAAAATTGTTGAATGGCATTTAAATAGTGAAGGTTTCCTGACAAATAATCCTGTGTCTATGCAATATTACATTACATCACATCAAATAATATTTTTCAAAGCATTTACCAAATTAGCAAAAAAAAATATATATATATATGTGTAATAAAAGTAGTGTTTGTGCGTGCTGCTAAAACTCCGCAACCCACCCCTGCAGCCCCGTGGGGGTTATATGGAATGGTAGCCCTCCATCCCCCATCCATGAATCTGGTTTCAGTTTGGAACTGCAGGGGTTGGTTTCGGAGATATGGGTTTCAAAAGAGAGGAAAATATTCCAGAAACTTCCAGATGGTTCCAGAATGCTTTGGAAATTTGTGGAAGGAGAGTAAAGTTCCCGTAAAGTATTGTAGCATTAAAATATACTCTATAAAGCTCTAGAAGGTTTTGTCTATAATGTTCTGGAATGTTCTAGAACCGGAAAAGCTCAAATGGAGAAAGAATATACCAGAATGTTATAGAATATTTCAGAAGGTTCGAGAATTTTCTAGAATATTCAGAAGGTTCCAGACAGAATGCTCGAGAATGTTTGATAATGTTTTGTAGAATGCTCCAGAATGTTATATGATCTTCCAGAAGTTCTGAGAATGTTCCAGGAAGGGTCCAGGGGTGAAGCATAGGCTTTGCCCCCCTGGCTAGCTGCTATGGCAAGCGAAGTGAGCCATCAGCAGCTAAGTATGTATATCATAAAATGGAACTAAGGTTGAGCAAGGTATTGAATACACATATGTGGTTTGAAGTTTCATGCATATTCATATATGAATCATCTGTTGAACCTTGATAATTAAATAATTCAGTTCATGTTCTGGTGAAAAAAATGAAATTTTCTCATCAGAAAGGTAGTACATATATTGATGATCAATTTGTTATGAGGGATGTGCATCAATATGCTTTAGAAATTAGGCGAGTCCATCTTATTTGAGTATCAACTTAGGGAAAAATTCAATGGGATGGCTTACATGGGATATTTCATGCATTTTAATTAATCCATTTGTTTTTTGCATGGAAAAAAATATATTACAGTGAGTCAGAGATTGTCTGGACTAACCTCTCTTTCCATTACTTCGAGGAGATCTTCCCATCTTGTAGGTTTCTTGTACCCGCAGACTTCCCTCCATTCTGCATATGGAGCTATGCCATGGTCCCTCCCTCTCTGTATGTTAAGGGCAACCAAATCCAAGCCAAATGGTAGATCTCCTTGGAATAAGTGATTTGTTAGCTGTAATGATAGATATTTTTTTTTAGAATACTCCGTGTACATACTAGCATTTTCAAAATAATGGTTGGAAAATTTTCAATTGATAAAAAGGATAAGTTTTACTTATTTTTTCATCTAAATTTGAATTACTATACTCAAAGATATGTGCAGTTTGAACATAGATCATTACATTATACTGTACACAGAGTTGGCTCAAAGCTTCGTTGCGTTTAAAATAAGATGAGACATTAAAATCTTGGAGGAACCTTAGTGTACCAGTACTCTCAAATATTAAGCGAACCAAATGAAATGTATCTCTAGTGCCAGTTGGGTGTCTCAAAAAACCCTCTGGGTCGATAATTTTTCTATTTACTTCTGAAAACAAGGTTTTGTGGATGAAAATATTGTTCTGAAAATTTGTTCATAAAAATTATGTATAAAACTTTAAAGCAGGTGTGTCCAACCTTATATGTTTTCTGGACCACTTTGGCTTATTTAGTACATCATTAGTTGAAGCACTCCTGAAACAGCATAAAATCATTGGAAAAGTATTTATTTGTAAAAAATTGCTCATTAGGGTGTATTCATGGCCATCCTGGGCCACATGCAACCCATGGGCTACTGGTTGGTCACACCTCCTTTAAAATACCTATATTATTTGGCTTATAATCTTACTTGCTATATTCCCCTTTTGTATCCATTTATAAATAGGCATTTCACCAAAAATATTCTGAAAAATACTTTGGTTATGCATTATTTGCATGAATTGCATTTTGCTTCAAGTGTTAGATCAATATTTAGTTTAGGAAAAGGATAAATTACTTTGCACTTATTCCACTGAAGAGTATTATTTATTGAGCCAGCATGTTTCACTGCACTGCAGCATCATCAGGACTGCTTACAAGATAGATAACCCTCAATATATAGTCACATGGGGGAGGGAGAGGGGAATGGTAAGGAGGGTGGGGGTGGAGGAAAAGGCGTTGTATGACCCTTGGGTGTGCAGGTGGGAAGGAGAGGGCTGGAGGAGGGGGTGAGGGAAGGGGTGGAGGTTTTGGGCTGAACGTGGGTCTGAGGAGAGGAGGGGGCGGGGGAGAGGATGACTGTCGCACGTTGACATAATTCGGGGTGAGGTTCTGAGATAGACATGCACTGTTAAAATGTATGTTTATCATAGCGATTCTGTATTTAACGGTTAACTTCTTGTATAACTTGGCCTGAACAGCTATGCTGGCTGATATGCGACAGTCATCCTCTCCCCCGCCCCCTCCTCTCCTCAGACCCACGCTCAGCCCAAAACCTCCACCCCTTCCCTCACCCCCTCCTCCAGCCCTCTCCTTCCCACCTGCACACCCAAGGGTCATACAACGCCTTTTCCTCCACCCCCACCCTCCTTACCATTCCCCTCTCCCTCCCCCATGTGACTATATATTGAGAGTTATCTATCTTGTAAGCAGTCCTGATGATGCTGCAGTACAGTGAAACATGTTGGCTCAATAAATAATACTCTTCAGTGGAATAAGTGCAAAGTAATTTATCCTTTTCCTATAATGGAATTCCACAAAGTATCGGCCGCCACCAATATCTTCAATATGTAGTTTGTTGTTTGGGGTCTTTTCTCTCTCCTGCAACTAGTCAGCAAACATTTCAATTTTTGCTATATGTATTTCATAATTCTTTTTTAAAATAATAAAAATTCTTTCATTTGTGATGAATAAGTTCCACCACAATTGCCCTGAGACAACATCATTAATTGATTGTACTAAATAAGCTATGATTTAACTAAACTTTTTAGTCATAAAATTGTCATTTATTCTGAACAACTAGGAAAAATATAAGAAATTGGCTCAAGATTATTATAATCATGGTACTATACTAATACCATGTAGTAGTAATAGTAATATCATATCATTTATCAGACATAGAGGAAGGTAAATTGCAATTCTCTTTGTACAAAGGATAAACAACAAGAAAATAAAAATAATCAGTCACATAAAAATATTAAAAAAACAATGTCTGGTTTACACTTCATAAACTCATCAATTCACTGTACCAAGCTTTTGATACAAGCCCCCTTTGGAGAACATGTTTGAATCTTAAGTAGGATACAGTTCTAGCCTCTTGAGGAAAAAGGTTAAAAAGTTTCAGCTTAATCCACATTAAATTGATTTTTAGTTTTTGATAGCAGAAACTGTGGTATAACAAGTTTCTCCTTGTTCCTGGTGTCATGATAATGGACACAATTTGCTGTCTTATACAGTTCCATATTTTCTTTATACAAACTATATACGGTCATAATTCCAAATTGTTTAAAAATTGGCTGGCGATGCTCACGGAAGGGTGAATTTGAGATGATTCTCACAGTTTTTTTTTAAAGTAAGAATGTTTAGTAATACCATGATTGTAATAATCTTGAGCCAATTTCTATCTATAGCTGCTTTGTTTTAGAATAAATTAAAATCACAGAGCTACTATCACAATTCGCAGCTAATATATCAAAGAGAAAATAACAGCTATTTCAAATCATTTACATTGGGTATGCCACCAGTAATTGTAAGTAAATACCTCAGGGGTGAAGAATCGATCAAAACGTTGGCAGGTTTGTGTGGAGAGGCCTCTCACAAAGTCATCCACTGCTCCCTCCTCATATAGAGTGAATGGTGAGAATTGGTTTTTGGATAGCTGCAGGGAGTGTTTCACTGTACCAAACTTTGTAATGCTCCTGAAGATAAGTAAAGACATTTTAATTCATTAATTGAAAAGTAATTTTAACTGATAAATATTAGATTATAAGTTACACGTTTTATGCTGAGATCATTTTTTTCTTGTTGAAAAAAAGTATAGGGGTTACATAGCCTTTCATCTTCATAAAATCCATAACCATTTCCATTTGTGTGTCAAGTGTCACTCTGCACGCACATTTCAATGTGATTTGAAAGTGCTCACCCTTCTTATAAAAATGCATATTTATTTTTTTGGCATCTTCAATTTTAATAGTAAAATAATGGGAAGCATACCAACAATAGAGTAGGATTTCATTTTGTTTATCATTAATAAGATTGTTTTTTTAATTTACATTTTTGCATTGAAAACAGCCTCCTAGGCATATATTGAGGCCATTTGATAAACAATGTCTGACAAACACACACAAACATGTCCTGGGGTGAAAAATATCCCAGACAGGACTCAAATCCACAAAATCAGGATTAGCAGGGGAGGACTTTATCCAGACGTCACTGAGTCTGGCAAAATAAAAAGTTTATAAATGAAAAAAATCAACAAAAACCTGGTGCACTGCTGTGAGTGGGTCTGAAGAAATGAAAGAGAAAATTATGTAATTCGAGCATGAAAACGTATTCTTTGAAAATAAAAGTGGAATAATGCTATAATAATACAGCTTACTGAATGGTTCCTTGAATCAAGGAGTGGCCGAAACGAAATGCTGCTGTTGCAAACACATTAGTAATGCCACCATTTAAGTCTGCGTCATAGAGGTGGGTATGATTTCCTCCACTGGTTACCAATGGAGTCAACTGGAATTTGTCCATATACTCCTTTCCTGAATAGAAATTATTTTGTTTAACACTGTAATGTCGAAGAGCAGATACAACACATTAATTTATTAATTAGTTACCCACCTAAGATTATGGGAAGGAACTCATTGTAAGTTATGTGCTGCATTTCTGCTGCAACTATTCTCCTGGACTCTTGGAAAAGTTGTTCATCCAACCAGGTGGGATGCAATTCAGACAAGGCGTCAGCAATTCGATTGTGCTCTCTGACCCACAATGTGTGCATGAGTGCCAACTCTGGTTGCTCATTGGCTCGGACATCCCCTTTTTGGTGATTACATTTTTAAGTAGTTGTTACTTTTTTATTTTTTTTGCTGGTAAAGTTATTAGCTATTACTTCAAATTCAAAAATTTAAGTTTGAATAGGTTAATGTAAGTTAAGCTAACTAACCTGCATCAAAGCACTCTTTCTCATCAAATTCATCAGTGCATTGATCACGACTGCCTGGTAAAAGACCTTTGTCTCTCCTTTGTTGCTGCTTTACTTCCTGGGAAGGATTTGAAGGCTGAACTTTTAAGCGTCCCCCAGACAATTCTCTGAGGTTTCTCTGGGAAGACAAACTTGAGCCATAAACATTGGATGCATCCATATATCCAGTCACTTGGTTCATCTAGTGAATCATAAAAAAGATGAAAAAATTAGTTTACATGATATACATTTATATAAAATCATATGGTATGAAGAAATGAACCAATGAAAAATGGTCCTAAAGTTCTACCACATGTAGGTGGAAAAGAAATATGGTTTAAACACTAAAATTAAAAAGGGATGTTGTTGAACATATTATGGAGGATAGTGGCTTGTAGTCGAAACCCTAATCTAATTGGAAGAACTACTAGAGAAGACACCCATACATGATTTGGCAGATGTGAAGAAACATGCAGGAATGAATGGGTTTGATGAGAAAACTCAGAGATATTACTTAAATTGAATTGAAAAAATGAAAAATCTCAGTGCGTCTGACCTCCATAATACTCTATAAATGGTAACAATAACATACTTCTGAAAGGAGAAAATAAAAGAATATTCAAGAACGTGGGGTGATCAGTTATAACAATTTTTCCATGCTATCAACAAACTAATATATTAGTTTGTTGATAGCATGGAAAAATTGTAGGAATTTTAAGGTGTGTTCGATCTTTAGGGTCTTGCTGCTGAAGTTGGTTGGGTGGTAGGAGAAAGGTAAAACAGGAGCAAAATGTGGAATGCAAATTGTTTTTTTGCTAGGGAATTTTTAATGGGAGAATACAGCTCATATGCTGCTAAAAATGGAAAATGTACCTGTTCTCTTGGACCAAAGTTACACTGAGGCCTAGGAGCTGGAAGTGACCGCACAAATTCCATGCACTTTTCTCGGAACTGCCTGAAGAAAGCATCACCTCCAGGGATTGAAATTGGATAGCAGTCTGGATGGCGGAGGTTAGATGAATGGGGCAGAGCCATCCCATTTCGGCAGCATGATATTCCACCATTGTTACCTATTTAACACCAAAAAGTGAAATAAAAAAAGTTTTACGTAACCTCAATCTTGCTGTAGAATTGCTAGTAACTGTTGAGGTATGAATTCCATTTTTCACTCATTTGAATTTATCAATGAGAGGATTCATCATATATTCATGCTGATTGGTAGAGAAAGGATATTTTTTGGGAATGTGTGTAAATGAGAGAAGGAGTTCTGGTGTTCAACATTTGGTCAGGGAGCAAAGTATTATTGAAACCATATTGTTGTGTGTGTGCATTAAACTCTTTGACATTGGTTTGAAAATAAAGAGACCATTTCATTGTTTTAGTTGGTATGAAAATTTTATTGGAACCATTTTATTTTATTTATGGTGCAACTTTTTTATGCTTGCATTTTTTAAATACAATTTCCGTGTGTAAAGGATTAAAAAGTTTGACTGTCCACCATTTTGAAACGGTGTATTAGAAAATAATTAAATATTGTATGCTAGTTTAAACCATTGCCATTAACAGCTATACACAATATCAAGTCTTTATCTTAAATTGGTTTTTTATTTAACAGGGTTTCCGTTAAAAACGCATACCGACAGACAGCTGAATAACGGTGCGTTTCCGGACACATGTCCAATTGAATTTTTTTCTTATTTTGACCTGCTTAATCATATCCTAAAATATAACACAGTCTGTAACTTTTACGCGAATTATTAAGTTATTTAGTGAAAATGTTTAGAAATTATCCGGGTGAATGTTTAAATGTATGCCACTCCAAAACAATAAGGTTTTGATAAACAATATGGTATACTATGCTTGAATTGAACACAGAATCACGTAATTGAAGCTGGTTGCCTGATCCCTAATAATTTTGATGAAAAAATGTCTCTATGCATTTGTTTGCCATATTGGTCTAATATTCAAATTCATTCATTCGCAATTTAACTATTTCTAAAATTTTAATATGTCGTCACTGCCTGCTTCAAATGTGATTTTGAAATCCCGCTCGCTAGTAGACGACGGAGGGAGGAATTTTTAACGTTTGCAACCCAACATGAACATGACATGCGACTGTAGAAAAAATGAATCAAAAGATAAAAAAAGAGCTCTCAAGCTTTATTCTACGTCCGTAAGCTTGAGAAACTCTTGCTTTTATTTGATTGCTATAGATAATTCGCTTTTGCTTGATTTCTTATAATTTTCGTTTTTATTTGCTGATATCACTCATGAATATTATCTTAGTTTCGGGTCATTTTCCTGTAACTCAATTCGTAACCCGCCATTTTGGTGGCGCCAATATTAATGAAATCTGAATCTCTTAAACATTAAAACATGCCTCTACAGCTTTTGGAATAAAATGTACGGGTATTTTAAAGGATGAGATAATCCAAAATATTATTTTGGAAAAAACAACTGCTTTTTTTCCCCAAACCAGTCTATCGGTGTGCGTATTTTGAGTAATTTTAACGCTCAATTGTTCATGTGGTAGGTATATACGACCGTGGTAGGAAGCTCGTAAGAAGACTGTGCAGCTACGAGAATTTGGAATTCATTTTAATCTTCGTGTTCGAACCAAAGATAATTAAATGAAAGCGTGCAGGTGTTCATTGGGCTTCAATTTTTAGCAATTTGCGGTATGAATGTGTAATCTTAGGGTAAATAAAATCAATATATAGCTTACCTCTCGCAGCAAGAATTGTGCTTCATATAGCCGATGATGAATTAAGTAACGGCCGTGCATTAATTTTGGTGATTTTTGTGGAAGTTCCGCTTCTCTTGTTTTTGTCGAAGTGATTTTTACATAGTTTTTGATCATCAATGAACAGCCAATACCCTACATCGATATCCTACAACAAATCCGTGGTAAGATGGCTAAATGTCCGTTTTTTTTGTTGCGAAATTGAGTTATGCATACCAATTGGATTCGTAGTGCTAGTGCCATTGTATTTGGAAAGTTTAAAAAAATGATAGCAACCATGTAATAAACCATCACAGTATTTAACCATATTACCACAGAAATGATGATGATGATGAGTGTAAATGTGTTGAAATGAAACCTTAACTTACGAGGAGAAAAATGTACCTTTAATTAGTATTAGAAGTGATGATCACGGCTAACAATTACAGCTGTAATAGCACATATTCAGTAATTAATACTAATGTAGCGATTGATAAATATATTTAAGCTATAGCTTCTCATCCATGCATAAAATTGGGTATGTATTTTACCTCTCGAAATAGGTGTGTGAGTAAGGTCATGATCCAGGAACTGGCCCCATTGCATAAGGATAAGTGTATGCTCATGGGAAGAGTGGGCATTGGGCGAAGAAGCTGCTGCAAATTGGGTGCTGACAACTCTTGCTCCTGGAAGTCCATCTGATCCTCCATCACGATTTGCCTCAGCTGATGAGAATCCATCTGCAACCCTTGGAGAATTCACGCCTGTTGGAATATATGCCAAAACGTAAGGCCGAGTGGTTCCTTCTCAGACTGTGTAGCTGATAGTCACACTTGTGTTGCCAATTCCTCTCGAGGAGTCACTAAGGTATTTACATTTTATATATATTGTGTTTAAATGTCAGAAATGGTATTTATAAATTCTTACAGAAAGAATGTTTCTATTCTAACTTACCATCACCATACTTTGGAGGAAGAATCCTTTGCAGAGCAATATTGGCACTTCCCCATTCTCCATTCCTTAGGTTGTTGCAGGTGCCATCTGCACTCCTGTAAAAATTTCCTTGACATTATTAGTTATTGCGATCTAGCATACATGGTATCTGGCTAAAATAGTAAATAGCTGAAAACCAACAATTGTGTTTTTCAAATATCTCATCACTCAGACTTTCGAAGTGAAGAGCATTGTGACCAAATCCTTACTTATGTCATGCAATGTTCATTTATTTTTAGGTTGTTTCAATTTTGTGATGCAGTCCTTCATTGACTGCACTTCCGTAAATAAAATAAATGGATGACATCAAGATTTGCCCTTTCAGCATAGGGGATTCTTTTGAATATGAAGTAGGCCGTATTAAAACCCCTGCATAAAATTAATGGCATGCTGCCAGGCATGGTGAACTGGGCCCTGGACGACCAGTTGCAACTCTGTTGTTTCCTTCTTAATAGGATTCGACGTAGCCAACACCAGAGAAAAATAGTCTTGTTTCACTGCTTGTCCACCCCCTAGCCTATCATGACTTAGGGGTCGATTGCTTCTCTTTCCCTTCCCTTTCTTTCGTGTCCTTTTTTCCCTCCTATTCCTCCCCCCCCTCTCCTCTCACGGAGGTGATGAGTACAAGTTTGCAGACACGGTGAGGAGTTGGTCCCTGCGTGGAGTACCCACAAACCAAATATGCCTCATGCATCTGGAGCATGCCTTCCCTTGCACCAATAGCCCTTAATTGATTTCTAATTCATACACAAAAGTTGGAAAAATTAAGATGAAATATTTTAGGCCCAGATTATTAAGAAAAAGAAGGAAGCTAAGCAATTAAATGAAGAAAGGTGAGGCAACATTGATATTCTCTGAACTGTGTTATTGTCAGGTGACCCATCCTATGAAAATCATGAATTAAGGCCATTTGCACCGCACACATCTATTTTTTACTCAAATTTGTCGTGAAAACTAAAACAGAGAATTATGCATTAAGTGTATGTATTTAATGAATGAAATAATGTAATAAATTCTTAATTTGGTGAAAAGGCCAGTTATGCATAAAAATTTAGAACTCGGGTGATATCATCAGGGTTGTTACCCAGGACTCAGGGTAAGGGCCTAGCCACATTGATACACCGGTTCCCGTCAGATCACGGAAGTTATGCAACATTCACAGAGAATCTTACATAAATTGTCTTAAGACTATATAATGTCTTAAGACAATTTATGTAAGATCGAATTTTTACTACTTTTACTCCTTGGCGCTACATCCCTTGTAGGGCCTTGGCCTCTCTGACAATGTTAGCCCAGACATCACGATATCCTGCATGAGTTCTCCATCTTCTTATTCTCATCTTTCTTAGATCATCTTCTACATCATCCAACCATCTTTTCCGAGGTCTTCCTCTCAATCTTCTGCCACTAGGATGTCCATGGTATATCTTTTTCACCATCCTATCCTCAGGCATTCTCTCAACATGCCCTAACCACATTATCTTGTTACTCTTAATTTCTGCCACTATGTTAGGATGATTGTAGAGTTCCTCCAGTTCTCTATTCCTCTGTATTCTCCACTGTCCGTCTTCCTTCACTGCACCAAAAATCTTTCTTAGCACTTTCCTTTCCCATCGTTTTAGTAGCTCTTCTTCTGCAGTAGTCATGGTCCATGTTTCTGAACCATAAATAACCACAGGTCTAATCACTGTTCGATAAACCTTCGTTTTCAAGTTCCGACTGAGGTTCTGTGTCTTGAGCACCTTCAACAAAGCTCGATAAGCCCTATTGCCTGCTGCAATCCTTGCTTTTATTTCTTCTTGCATTTCATTATCTTTTGTCACCAGAACTCCCAAATACTTGAAGTTGTTACATCTCTCATATTTCTTACCATTTAATTCTATAGATTTGTCTTTTACAGTCGTACTTTTCCTGGAAGAGATCAGGTACTGAGTTTTGGCACAGTTCACTTTTAGCCAGGGATGTGAAACGTAACGAAATTTCGTTCCATGAACCGCTTCTGGAAGGGTTCGGTCCAAAGAAACGGTTCATGAAACCGAACCTCTTCTGTAACAAAAGCGCTTGGAACGAAAATCGGTTCGTAACAAACGTGGAACCAAACCGTTTTTGAGAATCTTGTTTCAGAAACAAAAAAATCGTTTCGGTTCCGGTTCCAAACTAGGAAAAACGGTTCGGTACGGAGTAAAATTTACCAAAAGAAGGTTGGGTGCATTTTGCCGCTCTGAGCGATAACCTTGGTATACTGATCAAGTGAGCGCTGTGACGTCTTGGGACTGAATGAAACGACGTCACGGCTGTGATCGGTCGCCATTTGGTGAGTGGAGAAAAACACCGATCACCATGATAATCTCTCGTGAGCAGAAGGGAGGAAAACAAGTGAGAGTCTCGGCACACCCATATCGGCGCTCTCACATTAAGTGATTATGACGTCATGATCAAGTGATCACTGAGCAAAGTGTAACTGAATGAAGCCTATGATAAGCAACCAACTGAGATCCAAACCAAACACGATGCGCTGTTATCATCTGTCTATTGAATATTTTGTGGCCCTCTCAGGGACGGTCATTTTATGAGCCTCAGGGGTGGGACGGTCACGAACACGTGTTAGGACGGTCCCCAACCCTTCCACCCACCTTACCGTTATACTCAGGCTGGGAATCCCAGGTCGCACACAGCACATACTCAAGACTCATGCTATGAACGCGGTGGAGTTGACCCTACAGAAGGACATCCCTCTTTTGTTGCAAAAGCGTGTTCGCTTCGGAATTCTCTCTGGGTTTCCCTGATCCTACTTACTGCTCGTTCCTATGGTTATAAACCGTGTCATCAAAATCTTATGGAAGCAACAAGGTTTTCTCATTGACAGCTCATTATTCTGATGAGGTCAACATCAAAGGACGTGGCAGAACATACGTGACTAATTTTTTTATACAAGTATGGACATCAAAGGATGCTTTAATAGGTATTTGGAAAGGACATGAGATCAATGAAACATTTACAAAAACTTTATGCCAAAAATGTAATTTAGTGACTTACAAATCTTGATTTTCTACTTTTCTTTTGAATATTCTATTACATCTAACCAATTGAATGTCGTTGACGATTTTTAAACGTAATCTGATTATTATTGATTGCAGTATAAACTTTGTGTGTGAAAAAAGCCTTTCAACGCTTACTTGTGTGGTAGGAGCTGCAAGGTCGGCACTGACTAGTTCATATCGTTCTGGATCACTACATTTTCTTTGGCACCAATTTGGCACTAAAATTCAAACTACCAGTAAAAAATTAAACTAACTTGAGCATTTGGTAGAATATTCTTCTCAAGATCTGCAATAAGTGGCGTGAATGAACCCTGTCAAGCTAACTAAAATTTGTTTTCGGCTTCAGTTTGGAAGCGAGTAATGACAAACCTCACCCCTCACATCCATGTTTATGACATGCCGAAGGCACTTCCGAGAAATCTGTCCTCAATGTACATACAAACGTACCGACTAAATCTTGCCACATACAGCGTGCTATTATACTTCTTCACCCTCCTACCTCTTCTCACCCCCCCCCCCCCCCCCCCCCCCCCCTCCGACCTTAGCGAGCCGGACTGAGTGGTGCACACCAAGGGACACCCTAATCCACCATCGTAAATAAACAAAGAGAAATCTTGAAAGGGGAATACCGCCCAACACATGCAGCTGCAGCAAAATCGCCGATGCTATGTGGAACCCTTAGTTGTTTTGTTTCGCTTTGTTGTTTGAACGCTTACGAGTGGTCATCTTAGAGTAAAAGTTTCGGAGGGAGCGGAAAATATGAAAGGAGTAAAACACCCAACGATCAAAATAGTGGTTTGAGAAGGAAAATAACAAATATTATTCAATATTCTAAGATAGCACCCTTATACTCGAACGCAGCAGCGAGCAGCAGCATTTACGTGTCATATTACATATCTCAGTTTTCACAGTCCCTGCCAAAGGGATTGCTCCCCTTCCCCTTGCACCCCTGTACCGCCACTGGACCGAAAAAAACCGCTCCAAAAGCGGTTCAAATTGTTACGGCCGGTTCCGCTTCAGCTTGAACCGAACCTCTTCTCTTTCGCAGACACGGTTCGGTTCGGACCGAACCGCTCTCTTACCGAGAAAAAGGTTCGGTTTCACGTGGAACCGTACCGCTTCAGAGGTTCGGTTACGTTTCACATCCCTGCTTTTAGCCCAAATTTTCCTGCCTCCATCTCTAATCTCTCCAGTCCTTCCTCAAGATCTTTGAGTCTTCTTGATATCATATTGACATCACCAGCATAGGCTAGGTTTTGCGATATATGGTTGAACAATGTACTTCCTGGGTTGCTGACTTCTGCTTTTCTCATCACCCGCTCCAGGACCACATTGAAGAGCATGGTGGATAGCACATCTCCTTGTCGCAAGCCCTGATTAATTTCAAATTCTCTGGTGAGGTTTCCTTCTATTTTGACCTTACATATTGTATTCTTTAGGGTCATTTGTATCAATCTGATTAATTTGGCTGGGAATTCCATTTTCACCATAGTCTGAAACAGCTTATTTCTCTTTACACTATCGTACGCTTGCCGAAAATCTATAAACAATTGGTGCACATCCACATTGTATTCGTAACACTTTTCCATTATCTATCTAACTATGAAGATATGGTCAGTCGTAGATCTACCCTGTCTGAAGCCACATTGGTAGTCTCCAAGAATCTGTTTCACCAATGGGTTAAGTCTCCTAGCCAAGATTTTGGCCAAGACTTTATAGACCACACTTAACAGAGCTATGCCACGGTAGTTTTCACAATTGGCCTTATCCTTTTTCTTATGAATTGGGGAAATAATAGCCAGACTCCATTCCTTGGGCATCTGCTCTGATTCCCATGTATCCACTATCAATTGATGAATGAGAAGTGTAAGCTGTTCTCCTCCATATTTAATCATCTCTGCTGAAATATTATCACTTCCTGGTGCTTTATTATTTTTCAGAGATTTTATCACTTCCTTTACTTCCCCTATCGATGGAACCGGTACTAATATTGTGTATCTCTGTGGTTCTTGCCACTGTTGTCCACACTCCTCTTCATCTACTTCTGCTGTCATGTTCTCTGCAGTGACATTCAACAGTTCACTAAAATATTCAGCCCATTGTCCTAGGATTTGTTCCTTTCCACCAATCATATTTCCTTTGTTATCTCTGCAAAGTACTGCCCGTGGTTGAAAAGCTTTTCTTATATCGTGTATTTTGGTATAGAATTTCCACACTTCCTGGGTGCTGTGCTGCTCCTCCAGCTCCGTAGTCCATTTTCCTTCCCAAACTCTCTTTTTTCTTCTACATAGCTTGTCTGCCTCCTTTATCTTCTGTCTGAACAGCTCTACATTTGTTCTTGTTCTTCTGTCAATAATTTTCTTCCTTGCCTCATTTCTCCCCTTAATTACTTCTCTACATTCTTCGATCGATTGCATTTGTTATTCAAGATTTGCATGATTTATTTTTCTATAGGTAAGGCGATGATTGCTATACAACACTTACCTGTATTTTGTGGATTGGGGACCTGAATTCAAAGAGGGGCATTGAGGTCTTCTAGGGCAGGCATCTCCGATAATGGTACTTAATAAGCTGAATGTGGGAAGAGCAAATGTTCCTTGGTCCGGAGTCAAGTTAAATCTGGAATGAACGGGCAAAGAAAACATTCAATCTAATCAACCTTAATGTAAATGCTGTACTGACATTTAATTAGTGATTACAATAATATCCCTTACAATCTTTATTACTGAAAATATGATTCCCTGGTGGCTGGGTTGGCCATTAGGTACTTGGAATAGTGAAACTGGCCCTAAACCTAGGACATTTTTACCCGAGATAGTTATAGATCTTGAGAATTATATTGATCATTATTAGAAACAGTTTACAAGGAGCAAGAAAAGTTTTCTCCTTTGGAATTGAACAATTCCTTCTTTCTACCATAGACTTAATAGATTTCTGTAATATTTATATTATGTACTTATCTGTATTATCCAATGGTCTTAGAAGTATGTACATATGTGCAAAGAATGATTGGTACTTAGGGATTAGTTCATGAGCTTTGATTTATGTACACCCAGTAATTTATGGCAAACACTTACTGTTCCACTAGGCTTACAGATGCTTCCACATTTTTCTGGCCATCCTCTGCTTTTTTGATTGTATTACCTCCTGGTGTAAGAGCAAAGAATCGCTCCTGGTGTGTTCCTACTGGGGAGGGTGCTGTTTGGACTGGTGGCACAAATACTCCCTTCAAAAAATCCATAAGACAGGTTTGTAATTATCTCAGTATTTGCTAGAATTAACTGCTTGTTTGTGTGCATACTTATCATTCTCATGTAAATCCTTTCTGGATACTTTGATGAGAATAATCTATGACTCATATATCAAAATCAGCTCAGAAATAATAAGGCAATTGCTAAATATCATAGGTAAAATCTTTCACAATCTGATGATTAGTAAATGAGAGCAGTCTTAGGATTCATATTTTTATTTATGTTTTTTTGATAATAAAAAACTAGGAGCTCAGCCTTTCAATAAAAGAACCACATGAGAAATGAGTTTTTTTTTACTTTCATAGTTATTCATAGATCAATGACAAGTCAGGATGATTTCCTTTGTAGTTGCTGGTGATTTCATGAATTTTGAAGACTAAATTTCTACCATGCATGATTGCCCAATGGAGGCCTGAAATGAAAACTTGGAACGCTAGTATAATGTGCCATTAATCTTTTTCAATGGCAACCTTGATTATGCAAATTTTAGCATTACTTGTTAGGTTTTTGGTCTTTGGACTTTTGAATGGTCTTTTTGAAATTTATGGTCTTTTGAAAATAACCTTGAAGGTGATACATCTGCTTTTGTACCTGTGAGAAGATGAATGCCGTTGCTTGGACTCTTTCTTGAAGCTTTCTCAGAGCATCATTTGCTGCACTGGAAAGTTGTTGTTGTGTGAATTGTGGGATCACAACTCTAGGTGGTGGAGGAGGAAGGAGAACTCCTTGGTTGCGCCGATCTAAGGGTTGCTCTATTTGATTAAAAAAAAATCATCGTAGAGGAAAAGAAATGTTTAGTTGCCTTTTGCTCTTATCACTAGGCTGCCATACCATCTTGACATTAGTATGATATGCATGTAACTGCAATGATGGCTGGAAGCATTTGAGGGATTGATTACAGTTCTGAATATTTTTTTGAGGGG
This sequence comes from Pyrrhosoma nymphula, assembly GCA_963573305.1. Taxonomy (NCBI): domain Eukaryota; kingdom Metazoa; phylum Arthropoda; class Insecta; order Odonata; family Coenagrionidae; genus Pyrrhosoma; species Pyrrhosoma nymphula. Next base: position 53,551,384 of record OY754335.1, read on the forward strand.
TTTGGTTCTTTACCATCCACATTATTTGCTGTGCAACTAATGCTGCTATCTATTCCTTGCTCATTAAAAAAATGACATGAGTAACTTTGCTTTGATGAATTAATTTAGCATATTCCACAGTGCATTTAGTATATTACACAACCTGACTGTTTTCAATGCTTTCTAGTCATTCTCAAGGGGATTTTCAGGGAGATAATCCCTCTTGAAAAATCACACAAAAGTACTGAAACCAGTCATGGTTTTTTTTTGCCCATGAGTGTTACCTTTTTGCATTGACATTAAATTGGGCTCTTGAAAACAAAATTACATTTTTTGGTATCCAGTATTATTGTGGACACATTGATGATGTGGATGTGATACAGTTAAATAGGGAGAAGCCATTCATACCAAATTGCACTTCCTGTGGTCCCTTAAATGGGCAGCAAACTCCTAATCTTTGAGAGCCATCAGATCCGACTCCAAGAGGACATCGGCTCCTACTCAGAGTATTTATTTCAAGGTAAAACGTTAGGCACTGTACAAGTGGTCTGCATTCTCCAGGAACACCATCAATAGTGTTGCATGATGGGGGAGATATGGGAACCTATAGAAACAGTAGTTGCATTAATCTTAAGGTCAAAAGTACTGGTCAGCATCATTTTCAATCAATACTTTCGTCAATGAGTTTGAGCCTTACTTTTCTATTCATCCTATTTTATGATATTGATACTTTTCTGCTGAATTAATTGTTATCTGCCCCAATTACATTTTTTGGTGATTTTTCCCAACACTGTACATAGATCTGGAGAATTGGGACCCTGATACATATAATGTTGGGTACACAGTGATTTCTCCTTACCAAACCATTAACCAGCATAGATACCCTGACTGAAGACATTTATAACAATGGAACTAAAATGAGATTGAGGTTTACATCAGAATTTGAACAAAGATTGGAATATAACTCCATAATGAAGCATTTCCAGATCTTATGAATGACGGTGTTTTATCTGACAATGAGTTATTGGTTGGCCAATTTCATATCATTAGGCTTAACCCATTCTTGAAGGTACGCATTGATATTTCTCTGGCCATAAAAATAATAGGTACTTTGAACCAATCTCTTTGGGTGAAAGAGGCAATGACAATTAAATGAAAAATATGTGCCAATTCACTCCATCCATTGTATTGAGTATGTATTTAAAAATTACTATTTATCACCAATTAATCAAAAATACAAATTTGTGTTGTGGGAAATTCGTATTACCTGAAGGACCATTAAAAAAAATTAAGATTAATGATCTGAAACAAAAACCTTTCTTTATCTAAGAGGCCAATGATCCATTAAATTATGGACATGAATGTATTTCATAACTTTAAAATTAGTGTATATCTTCAGTTTTCAATAGTGGTGACTGAAGCCGGAAGTTAATTTATATTTTTACGATAATAGTTTAATAATTTAGAACATATCTATTATTGAACTCATATGCTTCTGCGGAGTCATTCAGATGGCAGTGAAGGCTTTTCGGGCTTTCTTCTGTGGCTTCAGACCTGAAGAAGATAGCTGCAATGCTATCGAAACTGTCGACAACGACAATGGAAGCACGCGGAAGGAAGCCCGAAAAGCCTTCACTGCCATATCTATAATTGTTAGTGGTTAAAACATTTCTTCTTTTTTCCATTAGTAATATCCTACTTTTGGGTGCAGCCTTCATGATTTTCCTCTGAGTGAGCAAATTCTTTTACTCACATTTTGATGGCTGACTCCAGCATATTCAGGGTGTTGATCACTGACGTAGCCAGGGGGGGTCAGGACCCATGGGGTTCAGACCCCCCTGAAATTTTGAATTTCTTTTAATGAAGGGCACTGAAGGAAAAAGTTATATTTTTTCAAGCAAAATATGTTGATGTTGTAATTTATTATTTATTCTAAACAACTTTTTCAAGTAGTATGTTTGTAATTTTAAAACTTAATAAACCATGGATATTGTATTATTTCAGAAATTGGCGCAGCAAAAATCTTTTAAATTGGCTGTTGCATTACTGTTATAATTGCACTGATAATTGCCTAAATTAACAATTTTGCTCGTAATTTTCAACATTTTTCAACCTCTTACTTGTACTCAACATAGACCACCCTGGAATGAAATAATGGCTACGTCACTGGTGTTGATGAATGCTCTATCTAAATTTCAATGCTCTTGAAGATGTTAGTGGAGTCAACCATTGAAATATCAGTTGCAAAATCACTCACATGGTCGAAAACCTGTGAACACTTCACCCAAATGGTTTGACAGGTAGATACAGAATCCTACCATTTCCTCCTTTTTTCTTATGGAAAGGATATGTTAGTTTGAAGACTCAGCATAAGCTAAAATGATAGACATTCATGCACACTCCCATGCATACATGCAGTCACACTGAGCACCAACCTTATGCAGTCCCCACCTGTAATTCAAGCGGTTGTTGCTCCATCTCAAGTGATTCAATTGTTGAAAATGGTTCAAAAAATTGAATGGTTCCCTGCAGAAATGATGGTACTTGACCAGGTGACTGTGATGATTGTCCAAATGAGTGAAATGATGATTGACTGAATGACCCAGATGCTTGGGAGAATGATTGTTGCCCCTGGCCCCATTGTCTCGATGGCTTTGGCCCCTGTTGAAATGATTGGGGTGATTGCCCAAATGACTGTGGTGATTGGTCAAATGGCTGTAGTATTGGACCCGATGAACTGAACTCCTGAGGAAATAGTTGCTGCCCTTGGCTAGTGAACACTGGCCTTTGTGGTCTCCGTCTGAATGACTGTGGCGTGGGACCAGATGGTTGTGATATGGTACCAAGTGTCTGATTGAATGCCTGTGGAACCACACCTAAAGAACCAGAAGACTGAGTGAATGACAGCTGCCCCAGGTCTTCTGGCACTGGTACTAAGCTTGGTGATTGTGGGGCTGAAGGCTGTGTTGCATGATTGAATGTTTGTGGAACCCTTATGAATGTTACTGTTGCCTGACCAGTCGATTGTGGACCCTGTCCCAAAAATCTGTTTGGCTGGCCCAGTACCTGAAACACTTGCTCGAATGATTGTGGTGTTTCCTGAACTGGGCTAAATGACTGAAAAGTCTGAACATTGGGTAATAATGTGCCATCAAATGGGGCAAAACCAAATGTGTTTGGTGTCTGGCGAAATTGCTGACGTGGTGGCAAGACACCCAGAAAGGATCCCGGATCAAAAAACCGCAATTGCTTCCTCTGCCTCTGCCTGGTTTTATCCTTCAGCACCCTAATTCTAAGGGTAGGGACTGCGGTAGGTGCTGAGGTTGTGGACACATTGACAAAATTTGAGTCATCTGTGGAATTGGTCCCATCAGAGTTTTTGTCAGGCACCACTGCTGGTTCTTTAGCCTGTACCTGACCTGCCGTTTCCATCTCTTGCTCATCTTTCTCTGTCTCAATGGGGTCCTTTACCTGAATCTGGAACTCTGGTATCTGAAACACTTCCTCTTGTGGTTGGAAATGAACTTGTCGTGGGGTGGTCTGAGGTAGTTGCGTTGGTTTTTGGGTTGGTTGAGATGTGGTACTCCTAGTTGTAGTTGTCTTTGGGGCTTGTGGTCTTTTCACATTTTGTGACCTATTTGGTGGCCTTGAGCCGTGAAGCATCCTCTGCAAGTCTTCCTGTAGCTCTTGCAATTTATCCAACAATTTCTCCCTTGCACCTTCAAGGAGGATAACTTTTTCTGCATTTCTTGAGTCCTTAGCTGCTTGATGACGTAGTGCAAGATCTTGTAGCTGGCTTTGGATCTCCTGCTGTTCCAACTGAATCCTCTGCTGGCGCTCAAGCTGTCAGGGGTTAAATTGATTTTATTTTAACTTGTAATGTAATCATTTCATTGATGTTATATTAGTAAATCAGCCGAAATATTCAATGTTATTGTCACACTTTCCCTCTCCTTTTAATGTAAATGACATGTTTCATGAACTGCTTTTACGAGTATTAATTCAATGGCTAGGAAAACTATCGTTAATATTTCAAGAAGCTTCTCTCTCCTGATAGGCAAATCATGCTTTGGTAGTATGGAAAGTAGAGGTGCATGTATTGTATATTATGCTTCAACTGCTAAGTGAAATTCAAAGTGAAAACAAATGAATGATGTGATATCATTCAGGAAAATCTATTTTTTGCAGCTTGTTGGATTATCATGGTCTATAATGCACTTTTGCGGAACTAATAATTTCCTTGGAGAGTGTGATTGACATATGTAACCAACTCTGATAAAATGAAACATTATGTATAGAAGGTCAGACTAGTATGAGGCCATTAACTTATAATGAGGACTGATGAACACTCAATTAGCATAAAAGTATTCTGGTTTGTGGGTATCTATTTGTCATTGTTGGATGTATGCGACTCCAGATTAAAGCCAATTATGACTTGCCTTAAGATAGACATTGGTCAGTAATTTTCAGGACTAAGACTAGATGTCTAGAAGACAATAATATGACTTAAATATAGTGATTTCCTCCTGAAGAGTAGAGGGCAACATAATGAAAGATAAGGTGGGAAAAAAGTGAGTTAGGAATTTTTCTTCATGGGAAACAGGATAATGATAGATGGGATGAACAAAAAGAATACATACACCAATTAGAAATAAGAAATCAAGCAAAGACAATTGCCCACCAGAAGGAAATATGATAATAATAATGACAACTTTACTTGAGTGAAATCATGACTGTACAGTCCATTCTTATATTAAACTCTTACACACATGCCCTTGGTGGAGATTAACCTACCCACGCGGGACTCAAACCCCCAAACCTTGGGTTAGCAGGCAAGGATGTTACCCTGTCGCCACTGAGGCCGACCAATTAGATTGTGGGCTTAAATACATTCATGCAGAGGAACTAGATTATTGGAATTTTAATGAACATGATGTGAACAGCAGAAAATAAAGCTTCATAATCATGAAAGTGCAAACTTAATGAGTTTTAACTTATTACGTTTGCACTTTGGTGAAGTTAGTGGAATAAATAAATGAATCATTTCTGTGAAAAGCCAAAGAAGTGCATGTGGAAAGCTGTGGAAAGAAAGGATTACCAATACAAAGAATTGTGAATGATTAGGTACATTGTAACCCTTGAAGTTACCAGAAATAATTCTTTTATTGCCTAGATGTTCTTGCCTATGTTTTTCTTCTTATTCATGTGCTTGGGGGCCATTCAAGAATTATGTAAGACGTTTTTGGGGTTGGAGGGTTGAGATTTTCTTATGTTGTCTTATGTTGGGGGGGGGGGGGGGGAGGGTGAGGGCATTTGAAACAATCTTATGTCAGATTTTACCACTTCTGAGATTGTATTTTTATTACTTTTTTAAAATTATTGCCGACGAAAAATTTTACTTTGTTGGATAAATGATGTGGAGGTACGCCTAAACTTATGCTAAACTCTATAAAAAGCATATGATTAATTCTTTGCATTTATTAGTTTTGAGATACGTATCAAATTTTCAAGATCACGTTTTTATCGAGTCGCTCTTACTGTGAATCCTGATATCTTGAATACCATTACCTACCTATCAATATCTGGCTAAAAATTTATATTCTACTGCTTTCTCAATTGGACCAATGATAGTGTATATCCTTAATAAAATCTCAAGGGCTGAGGCCAGTTTTTGTACACTTGGACATTGAATCGCCCATATATTTTTCGCTATTCGTGATATATAGTGCAAATAGTCACTGTGTGAAAGGTGAAGGGACCACGTCCCCACGCTCCTCCCAAACATTAGTCACGCCCGTTGCTGAGGGTCGTATGGGAGTATCCTGTCCTTAAATTCGGTTTTGGCGACGCCTAATCGATACTCCCCTGATTACATCTCTCATGAGCACGGTCACCCGGACTATATATAGCTCGCTCAGGATTCCCAGATAACGCGAATGAAATCACCTGCCATTGAAAAGCCGGTGGGTGTAAGATCTTGAAAGTGGGTTTTCCACATTATCTGATATCAAGGCTGCGTAACTTTTGCAAGGTCTTCCCGTGGGAGGGTGAGTGCAAATAGAAAGGGAGCTAAGTGGCGAATTATTTCGTCGGGATTGTTTATCGCGTTTTAATTGGTGTAACAATGGTTGCATTCGACCGTCTAGAGCAGGGTTGTCCAACTTGCAAGGCCTCAAGGCCCACAGCTTAACCTTTTATATGGTTGCGGGCCATATAGTAACAAATTATTATATTTTAAAGTAACAATAAGAAATAGCGTAAGGTATAAAAATAAATGTATGAATTTTTGTCTAATAACCTTTCACGGGCCACAATAAATGGCACCGCGGGCCGCCAATTGGACAACCCTGGTCTAGAGATATAAACGTGGTGGCTGGAGCGTTATAGTTTCCCACGTGGAGGGCATTGGGTACGAACCCCGTATTGGTGGAGATATTGGAATACTCAGAAGTAAAACAGAATATCCCTGTTTGGATGCTTTTAGGAGTTGTAATCACGTCTTGCATTCCTGCATTACTTTTTAAATTACTTACCAATATTTCTATGAATAAGTAGGTAGGTACTTTCATCTCAGGACTGATGTGGTGGAACCTATGCATGACAAAAGATCTCTTTGATGTTTTCCACTGATAAAGTCAGTTTTAGAGTCAGTCAGATAAAGCTATAAGTGGAAAACTGCAATGAGTTCTACTTTCTTAATGTATATGAATGAATAAATGCAAGTGCTTCATCTATCGACAATCGTTAACTACAACGTCACTCATAAAACTTTCTCGGCATGATGTTAGGTAAAAATTAACACCCATGAGGTCCGGCTTGAAGGGTGTTATGTAGACATATATGTAAAGTAAGGAAGCTCATTATTTAAACATTAATTTGGGAGCATGCTGCTAAGTAATAGTGAAGCTTGGACATTAATGCGTGTAGCGATGTATGAAGACATACTTTAGGGGGTCGGACTAGTTCGGGGACTAGAGTGCTGGCTTCCCATCCCAAGGGCCCGGTTCGAATCCCGTTTTGGCCGTGATCTCTCAGTGGTAAATCGACCTCTACTTGGTTGATTACTAGTAGTGAGAGTTCACTTCAAGTTCAGTACGGTCGGATGGGACGTTAAACCGTTGTATGTACCCTTTCCGTCCTTTAAGAGCAGGCTAATGCCAGCGTCCGACAGCCCCCGACAAATCTCACTCATATTTGACATTTTAGAGGCTGTGACGTCAAAATGTCGTCACTTTCGAGGCTTAGAAATTCCGAGAACATACGGAATAGCCCCCCTGATTCCGCTCCTACAGTCGGCCGATTCGTGCGGTACAAATGGAGTCGCCGTAAGGAGGAGTTAGAAAAGAGCGTAAATTCGCATAAATTCGGCCCCCGACAATATCGGAAAAAGTGTCTGCATATAATTCTTAGTCTTGCGTCCGGTTTCAACAACCGTTCATTTCCCCGAATCTCTTGATCGGCTTTCATTCTACAAGGTAATCATTATCCTGTGGTGAACTATACTTAATTCAGTCATCCTAATTTATTCGCATTGCGTATATTTGCCTCTTTTTAAGCTGCCATGGATTAAATTTAACTGCCGTAGATTATGGCAGTCATTAACGCGGCAATTTGACTACGGATTTCCGATGATATGCCTTGGTGGAGCGTAAACGATCGTCAAATTAGCGCGCGATAAAATATCGACGCTTGATGCTATCGTAATTGTACATTGGACTGTAGATCATCATGCTAATCCGTTGCGGTATTCTTTCTTATCTCTTCAGATTAAAAAAAAGAATGTTTGTGGAAGTATTTGATTTATGAAGGTTGTGCCAACTTCAGATTCTAGAATTAAAAATGACAGTCTATCAGAAAATAGCCTATAAAGTATTCGGCGCCTCTCTAAATAACCTTTAACTCTCACAATAGTTTTATCCCATGCAAATGTAATTAAAATAAGGATTTTGAGTCGGCCAATGGATTTTCAGCGAGGCATGGCAAAGTTCGCAAATGTTGCGTTGTATTGTGGCTTGATCTATTGTTTCAAATATACCTATTTTTCGAATTTCAGCAAATTTAATATTTAATACATAATTCAATTAATATATGCACATTCAAGTTATATTTCGGATCATTCTTCGAGAAAACAAAGTTAATTACTAACAACGATCGTAAAAAATAAATATCGTAATAATAAAAAAATAAATATTGTAAAAGATACCACTAACAGAAATATTAATTATGTTGTTTAAATAATTTTTCAACCATACTTTTATCGTTATTCCTAATGCATAAAACCACTTATAAAACCTGCAAATGACAGACATAGAAGCAAAATAATTTGTATTAGAAGTAATTATTTTCTCGTTCAGTACGATATGTTATGAATGTTACCTATGAATGTTACCTATGAATGTTACCTATGATTTGAATGAAGGAGTCCCTGTGTCTAGTAAGTAATGAAGGGGTTTTCCTTTTAGCTTTTCGGACATCGGTTAAGGACCGTATTGCCTTGCTCGCCCTCCTGTTTACTCCCTCTTTGGACGACCTTACGGTAGAAGGGAGTAGTAGGAAGGAAGCTGGATAGAGACGAAAGAAATCGTGACTTGGGCTCCCCTAGAAGGTGAGTAATAATTGAGGACCTAAAAAATTCTTTCAACTCTATTGCTACAAACATTATATTAATTCCAGCTATCTACTGTCCATTGATTGTTTTTATCGCATATTTATGTCAAATGTCCAATTTTCTCACTCGACGCAAGATCGAAACGCAACATATGATCCACGTTAATTACGATTTCATCTTCAATACTCTGTGCGAATAGTTGTGATCTATTTTAATCGACTCATAAAGGATAGAAGTGTTCATTTTTGGCGAGAAAATACAGTATAGGGTTTCAAGCCAATGCAGCAAGGGACAAAATTACAATTATTTGCAAATTGTAGCCAATGAAGTTCTAAGCGTTGTGATGGTTTCATCAATATTAATCGGAAAATTGAAGAACGTTTTCTGCGTGTTAAATTCTTTGTACGAACTGTGAAAACAGAAATAGTTTGTCTCACCATACGCCAATTACGCACCCTCCTAGCAATGACTCACCCCCCATATGTACAATATTTGTTGTTATTCTCACCCTCTCCCCCTCAAATTTCCTGAAATCCCGGGTTCCCCTCTCCCAAATTATTTTTATGACGCACTTTGCGTCATGACCTCCTTTTGTGGGCACTGCTGCCTTACGCCCACAATCATGCCCAGAAGAAGAGCCTGAATTAGCATTTTGTGAAGAGGTTACTAGCTCTTGGTGTGAGTTGCCTCGGGTTTTGCTCTCGAGTGCGTGCATTGTTGTGGCATAGATTCGAGCAGCGTCAACTTCTTGAACCCATAGTTACTATAATCATCAGGTGTGTTCCTTGTATCTGGCTTTTCCAGGTTTCCATCGGGAGTGATAGTGATTTTATCCTTCATTAGGCCCGTATTGTGGCTTTTATTATCACGGTGAAGGGTAGAAAGCTAATTAAATAAACAAAATGAAGAGTGTTTATATAACCAGCACTGCCTGAAGCATAGGACGCAAAAGACAAGAGTCATGATTAGAAATAGCGGGAAAATTGAAGATGACATGAGTGAATGGAGATGACTGAGTGGTTTGTCATGTAACGTCGTGAGTAAAATGCCTGTATTTAGCCTTAGAATTGGCCTTCTTGCAACTCCTCGCAGCCGCGTGGTTGGCCAAAGAGGATAGTCTCCGACTGCAAGTTGGCATGTAGCATTTAGAGCTGTTGAATTTTAACTAAAAGATTAAATAATTCCTTGACGTTCGTGATAGTTTATCGATGTATACAAATTTAAGATAGTTTGAACGGGATTTCACTTCACATAAAAACTCAGTGAATTTGGCCTCGTTATGATGAAAAAGATCTCATCTTTCCATTGACACCAACATATCAGACAGTATAACTTCTTGAGAGTTTTGCAAAAAATACAATCCTTAGGATATGGCAATATTTAAAAATAAATTATTAATTAATGTATTTATTGACCACGTATAAATAATGTTTTCTTTTAATTTATTGAGTGTTGAGTTTATTTTTTTTGACCAACACTCGATAAATTAAAAGAAAAATTTAAAAATAAATATCTTACTCACTGTAATACTTATTACAAAATCGCAAATAAATATCTTTGGTTGTGAAGGAATTTTAAGCGAAGGACTTGAAGCAAATGAGTCAAGTTGAAGCGCAATTACTTTTTCAAGGTTTACTTGGTGGTATTCCTCATAATAGGGAGAAAAAGGCAACTTTTACAAATAACACTGAAATTTATTGAAACCCGGGTCGAGTTTCAATAAAATTTTAGTGGTATTTGTAAAAGTTGCCTTTTTCTCCCTCTCAAGTTAAAGCCTTGCATGTGTATATTCAGTGAATTACTGAGAATTTAAGTCATACAAAGCAAAGGTTTTGCGTCCATAATATTACAGTATTTACTTAATGCTTCTTACAACTGCTTATATCAAAAAATGACTAGAGAAATATCTCGCTCAAACTACCTACCTTAACCACATGCCCATAAAACGGGTTTTCTCATAAAATTCTTAAGTTTTTCTTCACGGTTGCAGTGGAAGACAAAATTCTGTTCTGTGAAAATGGCTAGGAGCATGTGGTGTGTGCACTCTTTATATTCCATTTTTTATATCAATTGCTTTGTTTGGTATGCTTATTTGGACAACTAGATAGGCAAGCATCACGAATGACTGAGAGTCGTTAAGTGTGGGCCGTGCAGCATTCATGAGATTTTATGGTTCTCCGTCGGCTTGGGTCGTGCCACCTCGTGAACCTAAAGCAACTTCAGTATTTGACGGTAATGAATTCATTCCTGGGGATAAGACTCGGACCCACAGCCCTTTTTGTGGAAACCGTCGCCCACCGACCCTAACCGGTTAGTTTGTGTGGGTCTTCTGTTGATTCACCAATGTATTCGAGTTAGTGTTGCCGCGATACTCCGAGACTTTTTCGTCTCGAGTCTCGTCTCGTTTTCGAGACGAGGTCGGGAAATAGAGATGATCTCGCTGTTTGACGAGACGAGACCACCGCCACGGTACTCTTGAAAGTCTCGTGCGAAAGCGGTGAAGAGCTATGAAGAAAATAATCCTTGGCAGTGCATAGAATTCTCTGTGATTTCTAATATTGGAATTAACTGTCTCAATTGGAACTTTCCAGCATTAATAAGATTATTATATATTTTCCAAATGTTCCCTCCAAACGAACATTAAAATTCTCGTACAATGATACCAACACTGACACCACGAGTGGCTTTAAGTGCTGCGTGAGGAAGTGTTTGAGTTATAAGCTCCCTATTTGTTCCTCATCTTTTTAAGTGTTTTTGATTACTTACGCATTTTACGACTACATTAGACCGTTAGAAGACATTAATGCGATCTCTAGGGGCATTTATGTTGTGTAATAATGGGGGAGTTTACTCGGAACCGAAATTGCTATTTTATTCACGAAATCGTTAGATGGAAACAAAAAATGAATTCAAGTGAAAAAATCAATCTTCTAACCGTAGCCATTCACTCATAAATTGAAAATTAAAATACGCAAAAGGTGACGCCCATCGAAGGAGCTGCGCTGAGACCTTCTACGTCATACACCTCCCCTCCTTGGCTGTATTGTGGAGTGGAGTGGGGGTGTGGTTGGGGAGGGGAGGTTTGCCTACACAGCACAGATTTTGATTGGGCGAAGGAGCTGTGCAGTCTCAGTTGTGACTGGAGAAAGGGATGACGTAGGAAGTCTCAGCACGCCCATTCCAACGAAAGGTTTAAGAAAATCAGTTTTTCGTCGGTTATAACTCGAGAACTAGGTGACGGATCGAAAAACGGAAAAATACGGGCTTTATATTTTACAAACTCTATCAGATTCGGCAATTTAAAAAAATGGCCCCCATTCAAGAAGCTGAAATATGCTTTCCTCGACCATTCGATTCGTAGCGTACCTGTTGGGCCAACCTAAGGTCGTGAGTTCGTAACTCACCTCGTCTTAGGTTGGTGTGCTTATGTGTATAAACGCGATATATCCTCTGAGTGTGCTATGAATCTATCTATGAGTCTATCACTTCCGCTAAAGGTACGTCTACACTATGTCAATGGCACTATGGCAATAACGATCGGGGCCGCAGTCCGTCCTTTGATCTTTACCACCACTGCTCGGGTATCAATCGGCATGCCGATCGGCATGATGCCGAAGCCGACGGTTGCGTCCTCACTGGCTCGGCCTTGCCGATCGGCATAGTGTGGATGAACTTCGGTGTGGTGTAGTAAGGCTTTCTTATACGCCCCATGCCTCTATCATGCACAGTGTTCAAAGGCCCAGGTCACGTAGTGAAATATATTATATGAGGCAATATACAGGTATGCCTCTTAGTCGACTCATATTTCTGAGTTCGAATAGCTAACAAAGGCTTATTTGGCCTATTGATGATCTAATCATTTGGTAAAAAAGCAATCAATCTTGAAGTTATGATATACTTGGTAATATATTCTTGACTTGATGTGAAATAATCAATGCCAATAACTGGGAAGGTAATGCGCGGGGAACTTCGGCGTCAGAAGAGTCTATAATGACTTCACATCGGTTTGCCTATTCACCGTCTTTCACGATAGCCTTTTTCGGCCATTAACATTTGGGCTGGAATGGGTAAATGAGGACAGTTTGAAGGCGAGGGTTAGTTATCATTTCGCTTTTGTTGACCTTAGCAAATAATCTTGACTGGCCATATGTGTTGTTTAATAAGTCCACTCCCAAGGGCAAATCATTGGGATAATGTCAGTGGCTCTCTTTCGGAAGAAAAGCCTATATCTCAGAATAATATGGATTTTCATATTTAAATTGAACATTGATGGATATATTAATTGTTTTTCCTAATTTAATTTCGACATTTTAAACATTTTTATTTTGCCTAAAAGCTTTGGTCATGTTGAGATTGCGAATTGATTTTTTTCTTTTTCATACAATTTAATGCAGTACAAAAACTAGCTGTTCTTGTTTCAAAGAAGTATTCATTTAGAAACAAGACTGAGGTTTAAGAGACAAGACTCGAGACGAGACCCGAGTTCGTAAAACGAGACTGAGACGAGACTGACCCAAGTATCCTCTCGCGGCAACACTAATTTAGAGTGTTTCGCGCGACTTGGTGCTTCAGACCAGGAGGAAAGGGATTATGATAGAAGTGGAAGTTTGGGTGGGAGAGGGGATAGAAGCCTGGCGCCGGAATTAGCCTGCTCTTTACGAGGGGCGCCTAGGGGACCATGGCTTAACGTTCTGAGTACTCCTCCTGGATTGTTCTTGTTGCACCCGAAGAGGGAACGGTTTACCAGAGAAAATTTTCCACCATCGCCAAAAATCGATCCCTAGCGCTTAGAGTGGGAGGCCAGTGCCTACTCTTGCAACCGCGCCCATCCCTCTTATGTGGATTTAAACTCTCTGCTCAATTTTTAAGGCTGCCTCTTTGCGATGATAGATGCTATGCATTTTTATGCACACTATTATTCATTTATTTGAAGAAATGTATGCTTATTCTGAAATTTGGCCCCTAAAGTTATCAGCCAGAAGTCAAGATTATAAGCGGTATACGAAGCGTTTCTTTTGTGTGCATTATTATGTGTAGTGTACTTAGATCATGCCTAATTTCCGCTATTTTTCGCGGTTACAATTTTTCAGCCTATGATCACGGGCATTTGCCTTGTAAGGCTTGACGATCTATGGATCTATATTTTAAACAATCCGGCCTGGAAGATTTGCTCAAAAAGAGCAAATGTTGGACGTTGCATTTTATTTTATTCCCGAGAGCGGAATTCATGTTGTACCAATTCTATAAAACTGGACCCTTCCAATCACTATGCGAACCTCTGATTTTATGGCTGATTTGTGATCTTCCGGCTGGTACAATTGCTCTTCGCAATCGTACTGTGGTGGTACATAAAAGAAGTTTACATGAGGTCCTCCGCATGGCGTTTCCTTTATTCGGTAATTATATTCTTCTGAGATGCAGGCGTGGAAGAGGATAGAGGAGGCGAGCCTCTTATGTATAAGAAAACAAATGAAAACAATCCCTTTAGGCCAGGCCTAGAGGTACAGGTAGAATTCGAAGTTTTTATGTAGACAGCTCATTTTGCTCACCCCTTGCAGTAAAGGTTTATCATTTTAAAAATTGTTTCAGACAAAAGATCTATATAACTTTGAACGAGTATGGTATTGTGCCTACTATTGAAGTTATGATTTTTTTGTCCGAAAAAACCTTATTTTTCCACCCCTTAAGCTAATTGTTGATGTTATAAAAAATCTTTCAAAAAAGTTTTTGGTTCATCTACATCTACAAAATACCCTGCAAGCCACCTCAGGGGTGTGTGGCAGGGGGTAAGTAGTCACCGACATGCATTACAATATACCCTAAAGTTAGTGTAACTACGACTAATTATGCATTAGCATAAATCGCTAGAGGAACTCCGCTCTTCCCTTTCAAGGGAAGACGGAGTGGGAGGGAATTGGTGTTCCAATTCTCTCCCTTTAAATAATAATAATAATGCTTGTCACGAGACGAAGCCTCACAAGCATGCACTACACTACAGATATGCTCACGCATACACTATGGTTGTAGTCTTAGGAAGTATAATAAATTTAAACGAATGCAATATATTTCGTATTAGTGATTTTTCAGTTTTTCTAAAAACCTTCGCCATTTCTGATCCGATTTTCCCCATTACGAACTTGACCGAGATTATCCATCTTCATATTTAATGTATCAGTCTGGAAGTAATTTGAGCAAAATTACGGCAGTTATCATGGCTATGAAACGAAAAACTATGCAGAAATATTCCGGAAGTCGCATCATGGTGACGGCCACAATAGGTAGTCTTTCTTCAAAATCTACCTAATATTGTGGTTACCTCCCGAATGTGTCGACAAATAGTGTTAACTTTTTTAACGAAATTTACGGAAAGTGGTGCTTGCCGAGCTTCTGGAAGAAGTGAAACAATACTTGCACAAATATATGCTAAGAAACCAAGTATGTATTTATATTGGATAGTGTATTTCAGTGTCGAAAGAGGTATATTTTAACGCTCGCCTTCACCCCATTAAATATCCTTACAATAGCCTGCGACTGTGAATAATGGCAGTGTCAGGTGGGTTAATCCCTTCCATTAGGGTTCTTGAACGTATTAACATATTGTCCTTTTTTATGAAAGAGTTAAGCTTCCATTGCAAGACTTTAATGAATTGAATGCCGGCCCCGGTGGCGGCGGGGTAAAGTCCTCGCCTGCTAATCCGAGGGTCGTTCGAGTCCCGCCTGGGTCGGTTTTTCACTTGCCCGGGTGTTTGTCAAGACCTGGTGGTTCGGCCCCTGAAAAACCTGAAGACAAACCAATAGCTTTTCGGGATTTCAGGGGCATACGGACCACCAGAATCGTCGGGGAGCAAAAAAAGGAATACATCCATTAATTCGCTCCTACACCGTTGGGAGTATTCTGTCTGAATGACACTTGAGAGGTTAAAAAAATCTTTGAAATAAAAGACTGTGAGTTATTACTAATTAAAAGCTAATGCTACTGTTAAGCTAATTAAAAGGCTTCAACGTCAATGGGAGTTCCTCTCGTAAGAGATACACGGATGTGAGAAATTCACTGGTGAATCATTTTTTTCATTGTGAATTTCGCACATTCGCACTATTTGGCCATAGTAACGATGGTTATGATAGTTTATTTCAGTTAAAACTTTGCTGACCGCCGTTCACTCACCATTTATATTTGCGTCGTATTTGATATTTATTTTTCGTTTGCTCTGTCTGATTACAGTATGAAGTAAAATGCATATTGCACAGAGCCTGAGCTTTCGTCTCAAATGAATTATACCTCCTTTGATGTAGCCTAGATCCAACCCTAAAAGGATAGCGGTGTTTTTTAAATGAGAATAAATGTGCAAAAACCGTATGTTAAAGAAAATCACTCGTACAGTGTGGTCTAGCGTGCTGAAAGAAAATCATGGGTGATCGAACGAATGCACTATTTTTAACAAATATTTCTTGGGAACCGGTTAAAGCCTGAGATTAGTGCAATACCGAATCAAACTCGAGGTCTCTACAGCTCTTTTGCGATCAGAACGCCGAAATGATAAAGCCTAAATATTCATGATGTAAAATTAAAATGATTTTGTACTCTTTTCCACACTATTATAATCGTTCGACTGGTTTTGGCATCGAGTGCCATTCTCAAGTGGTTGCCGAATCCATGGTTGGAAATTTCCAATTAGACGAAATAGTAATAAATCAGGTTATTTTTTCATCTTAAATGTATAAGTATTTCGCTGTAAGTAAGTATGAACCTTAAAATAATAACTGAAACACTCCTTACGTTCGTGAAGCCGGAAGAGTTTAGTCAGGTTTTGTTATATGTGACGGCGACTAACTATGAAATAATTTGCACCAATTAGAACCAGTTGAGTTGGGTGCCAGGGGAAGAATTACTTGGGAAATTGAGGAAGAACGGTCGAGATTAACCCGGCGTCCGCATTAGCCTAATCGAAACGTTTTGCGCCGGGGGAGAAAGTTTTGCGTCCTATCCGGCGGACGGAGAACTGTACTCTGCACTTAAACTCCGCATGACACCGAATTAGAGATCGGGATTCCACTGAAAAATCTCTGCCACTGCCGAGATGTAAACCCGAACCCATGGGATGGGAAAGCCAGTCCTCAAGCCGCCACGCCAACCCGATACGCGCGGTAATAGTCCGTTTAAATTGTGACTCACCTCGCCTAGGAACGAATTATCCTGCTGCGCGGTGACCGCCGCCAGCATCGCCCAAAGCACCACCGCTGCAATTCTCCGGTCGAACGGCGCACAAAAATTCATTTTATAATATTTTCCGGGACTTTCCGGCAAGGAAGGAAATACTCGCGAACCGGAGCTCACGTGATGCACTTCATGAATGGCGAAGTTCCTTCGCAGAATCCCTCGGTGCGTCCTTTCTTCCCAAGGAGGACGCTTTGTAAAAGAGAGCTGGAGGAAATCCGTTTATGTGGTAGTGCGGTGCTTATTTCACGGGCTTCTTTCTTATTCCCTCGTTGATGTCTCCCGGTCGAACATCTGGGGGAGACTACGCGCTCGGGCCAAGGAGATCTGCTGCTCTTCGCACCTCATCCGGAGGTTGGGGAGCGTGGGCGAATGGGGAAGACGTGACGGTGACGTCACAATGAGACTTCATAACCCCTCCCACTTCCCCCACCCCCCAGACACATCTCCTCCCCGCCACCCCTATGTTTCACCTCGCGCAGCCTCCGCGTTCACTTTCTTTCTTTCTTCACTCAATTGGAGGGCGGCGGCTTCCCCATTTCTCGTACCCACTTCATCCAACAGCATATTCCTTCGCACTTAAATTTACGATGGAATTAAAAGTGGTAAAACTTGAGCGGTAGTCATCAGCTAAAAGAGACTCAGAAAGTGTAAAGTTCGCCCAGAGTGGGCCAACGCTGGGTTTCTCTCCGCCCCTCCTCCATTCCCTATGCAATCATCCAGGTGCCAACTAAGCTATCCAGGCATCCTCTTGACCGTGAATTCGATGAAGGATGTATAGAAACGAATATTATATATTACAATAATATTAACTATAGCATATGCTCTCACACCATCCTGGAAATCTCAGTCTAGGCAAGAAATCTAGAAATCATTTTAGTAATGACCCTGAGAGACTAAGGAGTGTTTTAACATTTTTTGAAGAAAATGACCTCTTTATTTAATTCAATATAGATTTATTTAAATAAATGTACCATTTGCATGTCTATAGTTTTATTTAACATTAAACATTCAATTTTGGTCCCTTTTTAGTGAATGTCTTATCCGGGTTGCGTGAGATTTCAATGACCCAAGGTAAAGGCTAAAACTCCTACCTACTTACTTACTTGTCCAGGCGAATGATTTTTCACAGTGAATTGCACATATCCGTGTGTTCTATTATAGTCTTCCATGGTTAATTTATGGAATTTCTATAGGCCAGGGTAGCTCTTGATATATCATTGAAACTCTTTGGCTAGTTGGTTGGGTATTTGGGGAGGCGACCAACAGCTGAGGCCAATCACACCTTTAGGGATAGGGGAGTCGGTCGATTGGGGAAGGATTTTTTGGGGAGTCAAGGAAGAGTGGAGAGAAATCCGGTATCGGCATTACCCTAACCCAAAAAGAAGGCGCCAATGGGTCTACAGCTAAACGTCCCATTCGATGGACGGTATACTTCACTTGACATACCACATTGCACCGAAGTAGGGATCAAGATCCCACTGGAAAATCACCGTTGCTGCCGGGATTCTACCCCGGGGACTCCAGAAACTCCACCCGGTATATTAGCCCCATTAACCTATTTGCAATTCTCCTATGGCCTTTTTTTCTTGAGTTGCATTGTCTTCTCTCTCAATAATCTCTCTTCAATTCATCCAAACTTCTCTTCATTGCACCAAAAATTCATATTACTTCTCCTATCCATCTCTTTTCTAACAATCTACCCTCCACAGCGGTATTTGGTATTCCTTTCCCCTTTATCACTGTTGTAGCGCTATCGGGAGAAGAGAGTAGATTTTCTCGCCGATAACACTCGTAAAAACACAAACTCTTTCCAAGCTCGGGTGAGATAAATGAGGAAAACACAAGTATTATCAATCATAAACTTAGTTTATCAATATATTTTACAAATCACAAATAGAACCAAACCAATTACAAGAATTTTCCCATAGGTCGAGTGCCAGGCGACCGTGATGAAAGTTTCCAGTCCAGGAAAATAATTTAAGTTTAACAAGTACGAGAGGTTGAGCTTCTCTCTTAAGTACAAAAGTGACTAAGTCAGCAGGCTCACACAACGGTGATACCCGATCGCCGTCTCGGAAGCAATAGAGGGCGAGCTCAGCCATGAGTCAGCTGAGGAGGGGGTCTGTCGACAAGGACGAAGGTGGAATGGGTAAGGTCAGGAGGTTGGCGATTGGTAGCCTTGGAGGGGAGGAAATAATGGGATGGGTGATAGATAGGGTGGCAGTTTTTAATTGGAGCGCCAGGAACTGTTTTCTGGCGTCGGCCGCAGAATACAGGATCACAGCCTTTGTGCCTTGGTCAGGATGACCGCATTTTTGGTATCCTTCCTCACTTTACTGGCTATAAAAACGAGGCAGGACCTGGTGAGGGAATGGTGCGGCGAATGGTGCGGCGAATGGTGCGGTGAAAGGTGTGGCAGAAGTCGTGGCAGAAGTCGCTGGCAGTAGTCGCTGCATTTTGTAGTCGTAGGCATTTTGGCCGTCGTTGGCGCACATGCGCGCTAAGTCCTTCGGCTAAGTCCGGAGGATAAACAGTCCGCAGAGGGGAAACTGTCCAAAGAGGGGAATTGCCCAAAAAAGGGGGGGGAAATGCCACAATGTGTCGATCCACCTTCTCTTTTCTCTTGATTTTCTCAGACAACGTTCTTTCCTTCCATCCTACTTATTCGTCGGACTCTCATCGATGATTGTGGCGGTGAAAGGATCTTCGTGGAAATTCACGCCTCTGAGTTTCCTCTGGAAAGTGCACTCGACAAATATTGCGATCTGTGCATTTGTGAACAATGATTGTGATCACTGCCGTGATATATGCGTTATGAATAGCAGAGGCTATTATTGATCCCGTTGATTTGGGAAATTTGGGCTTTGTTTTAAGCTTTTATATATGTATTATATATCAATGAATCCTTCAAACTACTACTGGCCCCAATTCCTCATTGCCAAGAAATTCACGATAATAATCATGTTGTAATAAAAAGCTTCGAAGTAATCCAAAACTAAAACGATGCTTTACAATTGTAATTCTTATAAAGATAGCCATCTTCTGTGCCATGTAATACAGCTCCATGATTTTAATTTCACTTATATATTTTTTCCAAATCTGTAAGTTGAGTTTATTGATGTGGACCTCCTAGTTGCTCATGTTCTTCAACGTAATCAAAACAGGTCCCAGGTACAGCTGCATATGTCAGCGTTAAGCGACAACGGTTTCCCCCCTTACATGAGGCTGGAACGTGATACAACAAATTACTGCGGAAGCCTTTGCTCCAAAGTAATTAAATTGCAAAAGCAATTAATATTGTGTGATAGCCGCGTAAACTACCTCTTACTGAAATATCATTTTTCTCGAGTTTTGAATTCGATGATCAATCGCCTGGCAATATGATTATTTAATGGGATTTTTATTGGCCTTAAATGAATTTATGACTTAACCAAAATTTAATAGACTTCTCCGAAAGTAGTTCAGGAGGAAGAAAGTCTTTTATACCGCTATAATTATTTTAAAATTTGACTCTCAAAGTATTACCCTCCCTTCCAGCTTGATCATTGGTGCGAATAAGCCGTCAGCCCTCTGCAATTTATGCACACCTCCCAAAACTTTAATAATCCGTATTTTTTCTTTAACTTTTGATCAATGGACGTCATTACTTTAAACAACTTCGTCAGGAAGTAAAACATCATTTCAAGCCATGCAATTTCGAAAATTGTGGTAATTTAAAAAATGAATTGATTAGGCTTGATAAATATTTTAATTTTATGGTCTCCGGCATTTCAATGTAAAATCTGAGTTTACGTTGACTTTCAATGTCTAAATGACTTTCTAAATGTCTTTCAATGACTAAATTGGGAATGTCTTTTTTGCCATCGATTATCCATTATCTTCGATTTACTATTTGTTTCATATTTTTGAATTTTTTCATTGTAAGTGATAATTTGGTGACTTAACAAATGTCTGTGATTCTGTGAGTTGAATCATTTCTCATTTCCTTAATTATTTCTTAGAGATAGTAATTTCTCATTTCGCAGCCTCATTAGAAGCCGAAACTAACATGCATATAAATTTTTCACTCTATTTGTATAAAGTTTAAACGTCATTCATAAATTTAGCTTAAAATATCATGTATACGTGAAAAAGGAACACTTTCTATTTAAATCGAATTTTATAGCGGAATAGAATTTATTAGTCTGAAAATTAGCTGAATTAGTTCATATTTTTCTGACCCGGCTTCAGTATTTTAAAAAAATACGTACATTTGATTATTAGGAAGTTGATAAAAATCAATGCACGTCGTGAGCTATACAAAATATTTTGTATAACTGTGAATAAATATTTTTTTTGGTTCATTTTCTGTGGATTATACTTTATTTAAATGGCATGGCGGTCCCGAAAAAGTGAAGCATTAGGATCGCGTTTGTGCGGCAGGTTGCACGGTGCTTTATATTTTTCCAATAGTAAATTCGACCAAGAGCACTGCATTTCTGCACAACAAGCGGGCCAGGTGAGACTGGTTAATTAGATGGAGTGATTCCAGCCAACTCGGCGTCGATCCGACCTGCGGTTGTCAACCGGAAAGCCTCTGACGTGGAGCCATGAATGATGATGTTGGCTGGTAGTGCCAGGAGAATAATTCAAATCTATCGTTCAGTGGTTTATGAATAATTTAACTAAAGCGAGTCGACGAAATGGAGTTTTGAAGACCTGTTCCTTAATGGTTAAAATTTTTCCATCGTTGCTATTTTGAGTGGCCTTGACAGGAACAAAATAATTTCGTGCATAGCCCTTGATCCGGTTTGAACTGGTTATTTGGGGAGGTGACTAACTACTGAGGGAAGATTATATTGGGACGGAGGAAGGGTAGTGAGAAGCCAGGCGTCGGCATTAAGTGCCCTTTTCGAAGCCTCGAAGTAGAGATGGTATTCCCCCAAAAATCTCCGCCACTGCCGGAACTCGATCCCGGACCCTTCAAGATGGGTATCCGGTATTCTGTGTCCGCATCTACTTGATGCATTAATGATTGCAGCATTAAACGGAGTTTACTGCCTCTTTCGGAGCGATATACATGAGAATATTGTTAAGTTTTATGGAACAGGTCTTCCGTAATCAGTTTCATCAACGTATTTGCTTTCGTTGGTGAAATTGGGTTCCGTATAGCTGCCGTAAATTTCATATCCTGTTTTTGTTTCCGGAATGCCCTTAACCTTTGCCTTACCTTGAAATGTGATCAATTATATTTTCTACATCATCTTCCAATATGGGTGTAAAAGGTCGCTAGTCCATTCCTCTTTCCTTAAAGTATAGATTGCGAAACCAAAATAGAAATTTAGACGAATGCAAAGAAAGAGACAGGAATTGATAGATGAAGAGAAATTGATAGGAATTTCAGCGAGAGAATGGAAGTTTGTTTATCAAATTAGAAGAGGGATTGGCAGTTTAGAGGAAATTTTGGTAGATTGGAACTACCCTGGGTATAATCTAAAGGAATTTGGGTAAATGCTGTTAACATTTTTTATGTCCCTCCTAAACAATCCATAATATAATATGAATAAGTTATATTAATTTCCATGAGCATTGGTCCAAAATTCTTGAAGAACTTTTAAAAAGCCATGGAAACCTGGGAAAAGTCAGTGAAAAAAGAGTTCGAGATTAGTAAAGAAAGTTGATGAAAATTTAATAAGGTACATACCTACTACGTAGGGATTAAATGAATTTCGACCTTAAATCCTCGGCGCGTCTTAAGTGATTGATGCGAAGCAGTTTAATTTTTTGAATAGTGAATAAAAAGAGTACCTATAAAAAAACGAAAACGGAAATAATGGGGACTCATCTCTTCCTATAAAAAGCCACGTAATAACCTCTTGGCATATAATATTTATCATTTTCGTATCATAACTTCATTAAATTATTTTTATTTAATTTTGACAAATATTCTTTTGAATTGAACAAATAATTGGTATACTTAACCAATCGATATGGCAATAAATGGCATTTGAGAGCAGAACTTTATGAGTTTGACATGTTCCATGGAACTTATCAAGTACACCTGCATCTTATAGATCTGTTCTGCATCTGTTACATGTGAAATTTTAGGAGCGCATAAAGTATTGTACAGTTGGGGAAGTATATCGATAATAGAATACTTAGAATTGTATTATTTACCCTATTGCATCAGGAACATAAAATTAACTGATCATTCCTGGTGACAATTATTGGGAACGCATCGTAACATTAAAATAACGCGTTAGGAATACAAAATTTTGGTTGTAGCAGTGAATGAAGATGGACCAGTTTAACATATTCCAATTTTCAGTGAGGGAGATTCTGAGTTTTTATGTTTGCCTCTTCACTCCTGCGTAACAATCAGGTAATAATAGTTTCGCCTTCTCCATTCTTTACTTAGAGTCGATGCTTTGAGTTGATGGCCGTCCGCGTCACGGGGGATGGGTTTTATTTCCTCGCGGTGATGGAATAAGTGCTTCCTAAACCGTGCGAGGGA
The DNA here is from genome assembly GCA_963573305.1 of Pyrrhosoma nymphula. Classification (NCBI taxonomy): domain Eukaryota; kingdom Metazoa; phylum Arthropoda; class Insecta; order Odonata; family Coenagrionidae; genus Pyrrhosoma; species Pyrrhosoma nymphula. Next base: position 53,574,682 of record OY754335.1, read on the forward strand.
AAAGCGCTTCATCATCAATTTTGATGTCTCGATTGCGGCGAGTTGAGAAGCGAGGTGGACTGAGAAGACATCATTCATTGTAATCGAAGGGCCTCGACCCAGCCGTTTCCGTTCCATTGCTGTAAATTGACTGTTGCTTTTGAATATACTTCGCTGGCTTCGGGAGTGGAAAGTGTTCATGCTTCAGCAAATATTGGTAAGTGTCAACGTTTTATAAGTGGTGTTATGTGTCAATCGATAAAGTTCGAAGCATCTTTAGTTTTTCACTGTAAGCGTCAGTCTAAGGTTCTAAATTTATGATTTTAAAATGGTCAGATTACAGGTTTGCTAAACCAATACAGTCGAAACAGGTAGGTAACCACTCACCGTCGTAGTGTGCACTTATATATTTTACTTGAAGTAGAACTTCACTTTTCGCAATTGATTAAAATGATGCTCAACACCATACAAAAACTCATTCTGTTTACAAAATTAGTGTTATAAATAAAGATCCCTGTAGTATATTTTTTTTAAATGATGTGAAATCCTGTACAAATTATCCTACCAGTTTCACCCACCGTGAGATCAGTAAAGTGATCAAAGAATGTTCCGGAGACTTCAAAACGTGTATTTCGTCAAAATTCCTCTATCTATTTCATCATATTGATCAGATTTTTCCTTTTCATAATATGTGGATAAATATCGTCATTATAATCTTAGATACTAGACCAGGGCCCGATATGGCCATTTAGCCACTCCGGGTTAAATAATATTCGTCGCCTTTTACACTAACACTTTTTTCCAAAGAAGGGATTTTGTATATATGATAAAGTTGTAATTGTGTAATATTCACATATGTTATCTACTAGGCCTTCTGAACAAGTAGTGTGTATATATATGTATGTTTTTAAGCATATATGTATGTATGTCTGTTAAAGAATTTCTCAGAAACTACTGAACGGATTGAATTTTTTTTTCATCGACAATTATGTACGTATCTTTCAACTTCATCTTCATCATCAACCTGTTTCGACTCACTGCTGGGTATAGGCCTCTTTTCCCTTGTGCCATTTTTCCCTGTATTGGGCTAATCTTGTCTACGTATGACCTTTTAACTTAAGGAGCAATAAACATTTTTCATCAAAACTATTTCAGAAGTTAAAAAGATTAGGACCAAGCTTTTAAGGAAGTCGGTTCATACGTATTTAAGTTACAATATTTAAGAGGTTCATACGTTAAGTATAAAAAAACAAAAGAAATGATTTAATTTAAATTTTAATAAAAATAAAAAAACAGTTATGTAACGCTACAAAACTAATCATTCATTCTTAAAAACAATCAAATTAGTCAAAATAAAACATTTTTTCTGAGAATGTTTGGATAGAATAGAATAAAGATTTATCAGCAGATAGTTACTTACAAAATTTACCTTGCCAAATGTACCTCATGTAACTTATATATAGGTGCAATGTCTAGCATTACATCCATATATACACCCACATATTAAACCCTACCTCGTAATTAAAATAATTTTCTTCGCACTTTTTGCTCTGCAAAATCTTTAATAATTTCTGATAAATTTATACTGTCGTAAAACTTATATTCTATTGAAATCATAGCCAATCCAGATAATCTATTCTGTGTCATGGTGAATCTATTTCTTTATTACTAATTTTTTATTGTTTTGAATTTAGAAAAACTTCTTTCACCACTTGCAACTGTTGCTGGTAAAGTTAAAAGAATCCTGAGCGGAATACTGATATTTGGACCAATTCTTAAATCTGTTACAAATTTTAAAACGTTTTGAGGGGACAAATTACAATTTAAAAATTTACAAAGAACTGATAACTCCTCTAAAAGTTCTAATGCATATATATCACATGAGTTCTCGTGAGTTAAATAGTCTCGAGGTTGTTACAATGTTCTAACAAATCATTTTTTGGGAGTTCTCTTAAGGCATATATGTAACACAAAAAAGCAAAATGTTTACTATGCTCAGTAATCTGGGAAAACCTTAACTCTAAGGAATTTACAGCTGTATCTATAATGTGAAATTATACTTCGGTTTTATATTTTTGACGAGGCTTAATGATTGGTTCGTCACTACTTTCGTAAAAAAATTGCTTCTTCTTGGATCGAGCACGAGGTTTAGGCACATTTTCAAAGTCTAATATCTCGCAATCAATTTCAGAAGCTAAGACTTTGGCGTCTTCAAGAATTTGAGTAAAAGACTCATCTGAACATGAGTTTTCAAAGAAATCTTTGGTATTTTTTTAGTAATTTTATGACAGTCTCTAAGTCGAAATCTTTACTTCGCATTAATTTACTAACAGGATTTATCCGATTCAAAGTTTCGTACCAAATTATTATAGAACATAAAAATTTAAACTTTTATTTGATTTAACAAACCCGAAGCTTCATCTCGTGTGGAGGTATCCATATCTGTGTTTTGGTAAACACTAAACAATGCATCGTAAACTTGTCCTATTTGATGTCTTAGTGGTTTTATTGCCTCGATTCGACTTTCCCATCTCGTATCACTAAGTGGTTTTAGAATAATACCTTTTACATCCTTCAAAAGAATTGACCATCTTAATGTTGAAGAGGAAAAGAAAACATAAATCTTTTGCACAATATTTAAAAAAATTGTAGCTTCCAGTGAGGACTTTGCCATGTCGTTTACCACTAAGTTAAAAAAGAATGACTACTGCATGGAACATAAAATGCCCGGGGATTGATGTTTTTTATCCTGGCTTGGACGCCACTTTGAATACCTTTCATATTAGATCCATTATCGTACCCTTGACCTCATATGTGTTCTAAAGACAATCCAAGTGCTGATAATTATTCTACGATAATTTCTGTTAGTGCCAGACCTGTAGATTTTTCGATTGGTATAAATCCTTAAAAAAACTTTCATTTACTAGAATTTCTGACGTTCTTTGATGGTCTTGGGTTTGATTAATAGAAATATACCTAATTATCAGGGTCATCGGCTCAGTTTTGCTAGCGTCCGGGGTACAATCTAAAATAATAGAATAATATTTCGATGTAATGATAGCTTCTAGAATATGTTTTTTATGCTGTCTGAAATTGTAAAAAACGTGGTCTGCGTCGGACCAGACGGTGGAAGTTATACTTCTTTGGCCGGTCGCACACACCCGCTCACACACACAGGCAGACAGGATATATAAATGAAATAAAAGACATTTTTTCTCTATTATTCAATATATTTCTCTTCGATATATATATAACTTCGATATATTGTTATTTTAAACAAAACTTCTTTTCAAAGTTCGAACGTACAAAACGAGTAAATGGGTGCTTGCAGTTTGCAAGCAAAAGGGGAAAAGTGTATGATAGTACATTGTAAATCATTAAAAACGAATGCAATAAGGTCTTACTTCTTTTGGAAATTATTTTAGCTGGGTCAATTTTTGACCTAAGAATATAATAATGAGATAATAGCATAAAACGAATGGTCCCATGACATATGTACTTTGTTCTTCTTAGTAATTGCTATATTTTTCCTTTTATTTTCATGCCATTGAGCAATTTTGAAGTAAATATTTGTAATTAAACATGATTACAGTTATTTGGCAGTATGCAATTCAATCAATATGAGCTAAGTAAATGCTATGGATTTTCACATTTCATTTTATTTTTGCTGATCTCAATTATTATAATTTACATATTAAACACATGGCGTAGTACTTGAATTCATAATTTCAAAATCCAAGAGATAATGCATCATAGAACATTATCATTTTACATGGTTTTGACTTGTAGAATGGAGTTTCGAGGTACATTTCAGAAAGTAGGTGCAAGGATTAATGTTTCCTGGAAAAACAGAGAGAGGGAAACCCGGAATAAGGTGTAAAGAGTGTTTCAGAAGCAAAATGGAGGAATCTGGAGCGATCCCAACGGATTTCGTAGGCATGAGCAAATGGAGGAGTGTCAAAGCTACGAAACAGTTTATGTATATAATTATAAAACATTGTAAAAAGTATATTTCTAAGGCATAATATCGTTAAAAGCGATTGAAATACGCACGGAGAATGTTATATTCCTTTAAGTTTAATCTTTATAGCACGCGTATAAGGTACTGGAAGTCTCGGGAACAATGAAAAAATTGCTTAGCAACGAAAATGAAAAAAGATCGAAATTTGCATTAATTTTGCGTTTAAACTTCAAATATTTCAATTTATCGATCGATAGAGAAACATCGGTTGCATGAAGTAAATGCATTGATCTTTTGGCCTCATTTCAGTCAAAGAATGAAACTTGTATCTAAATTATTTCATATTTTAATGAATGAATGAAAATTACTCTACACGTAAATTATTCGTTTTTCCCATTTAAACCCATTAAAAAACAAAATCCTATCTGGACTCGAAACCAATGAAAAATATTGGGATTTTCGAATTTTTTCCTGACTCGACACCAAATTTGAACCCTTCCCTGAAAATTTCATCCTTTTAGCTCGATTAGAAATACCCAGGAATTCGTATAAATGAGTACAATTGTGGATTTTTCTCACCCAAAAAAGAGCGTGACGCGGTTTCTCGACCAACATCCCATCCCAAAAGTCTCCAACGGGCGCAAAGAAGTATAACTTCAATAATGAACTCATTTTGAATTGTTTAACTTAAGTAGCTTTCTTGTTTTTCCTCTTTCTTCAAAACTCTGCGTACGTGTTCCTGCATAATAGGATCAAATTCGGCTAGCAATTCCACTAGTTTTAAAAAATTACCATTGTTATGTTCATACAGATTATCAGAAGTACCTTGAAAAGCCAAGCCATTTTTAGCCAACATTCTGATGATTGAGGCAATACGTAACAAAACTCCATTCCAGTGTTCTATTTCTGATTTAATTATTCTCTGTGACTGGGCATCAATCGTATGAGACGATTTGAGTCTACGTGAAAGTTCGACCCGAGATTTCACAGTTTCTACATGGTTTCGTGATGTCTCATGAGATTTAAGCACATCACCTACATGCTTCAAATCTTTGTAGCCACCTTCAGATAGACCGGAAGTTGTAGTTGTATTAAATATTTTACAGCAAAAGCAGTATACCGATTTTTTTGCCATAGAATATACAAGCCAATCTCTCAAAATTTCTTCACCGTTATTAAGCTTTCTCTTATAATATCTCGAAGTAAACCTTCGTCCATTGTTATATCGTGGAAATTCAAATTCATACAGTGGGTCTGGAGAACCTCTATTTACCAAATATATTCTTTCTGCATCTGTTAATCTAATTGGCCACGTAGCCAGATCGACATCTAAAAAAGACGTTGATCCTGCAGAAACACTAGTAGTTGCAATAGCACTTTCACCTGCAATAGCGCATGACCCAGAAGTAGAAGCAACAGGTTCACAGATTATATTGGGATCGGGCGAATGTTCTCCATGTGGTTTAAGCGAAGCCGCAGCTGTTACATCGGTTTCTCGTATAGGTGACGATGGTTTATTAGGCTCACCTTTCTTCTTCAAAAATGACTCTAATGCCCCTGCTTGCTTTTGTCGCTCTGCATCTTTTTCAAGTCTTCGTTTTTTATATTGGTATCCTGAGAAACGTGATATCCCGTCAGCCATTCTGTCTGTACTGTAAAAAATAAATAAATTTAGTCATTCATTCGGATGTTACTCCAGACAACGGACATATTATAGGATGTGTTAATTTAGGTTTACGTAAGTAGTACGGATAAAAAAATAAATAAAAAAATAAATAAAAATTATTTACTCGAAAATGAAAAGAATGATCGTTGCCATAATTATTTGTTCCGGGACTCCACCATTCATATACACCCGCCCGCCATGAAGGCGATTTCGTGATTTGATTGTGATTTGAATCACTATCCACAGTTAGGTATGTATTAATTAAAAAAAATAAGTAGGTGTCATTTTAGTCTTCGCACGATTAATGTACGTAAAACATTTTTTAACATACCTCGCGGACAATATGTATTAAATTAAAACTTTTTACTAACAGGGACGAAAAGTACACTTTATAGCAAGGTCTGTTAAAAATTACGTATTTTTTTTACCTACTATCGATTAATAATATAAAATTGGTACTTAGTAAATTCACACGCGCAATTCAATATTTCTATAATTTTGATTACTGTCTGCCACCCAAGGAGGTTAAAATAAAATGGAGGAGGCATGACCATGAACGCTCATGGGTGCAAGTGAAGCAAGAATAGGGGTGCTTGGGAAGGATTTTGTGCCGAATAGGTGTTGCCAAACCAGCACAAAACATCGCCGTGTCTTTGGTTTTTCACTTAGATTTGACGAAAATCGAACGTGACCGCAGGACACGTAAGCCAGAGGAAGGTCTAAACTGTGCCGACTGCAATGGCGGAATTGGCTTCAAGAATCAAGGGGTATGTCGCCTCAATTTCTTTTCTAACCTCCTTGCTGCCACCAAAATTCTCGTCACACAGAACTTGTAGACTTGAAACTTGGCATATATTTCGTATACATAGATAAAACACTATAATTCTATATCACTTAGTAACGTTTTCATGGCTACCGCTACACTATTCACAAATGTGACGGAAATTAGTCTATAACACAGAATATCCTTCCAGGAGTCCTCAGAAGAACTAATGGGAAAATAACACAATTTTTACTTTTATATAATATTTAAGGGATTCCCCTAAAATGTCGCGTAGTAGGATAAAAGGGTATTCTTCCACAACGTTTGTGGGGAATCCCCGTCAAACATGAACGGCACGAAAAGGGTTGCCAGTTCAGAAATGTAAAATCGGTAAAAAATTCGTGAGGATTTTTTGTATTCTAGATTTAAAAATCATTACATATCGAAAGAGTTGGTTTCTTGTTTCTTATTTACGTATTTCTTCTTTCTTTCGGTTTGGCTTTCTTAGGTGCTGTCTTATAATTTTCTTGGGAGCATGAAGAAAATTATAAGAGGAAGACAGATCTTTAAAATATGTTGGTCCGTCTAAAGATTTACAGTCGCTACGGAAGTATTCTTTAAAGATAAACTGTAAGAAATACTTTTCTGTCGAGGTGCTAAGCATGGTAATTTTTATAATATTTTTCTCTCCTAGAGAGAAAATTGAGAACTCCGTGCAACTGCTCGGCGCCCTCAATTTTGCCGCCCTTCATTTTTGCCGCTCTGGGTATTTTCCCGGCTTGCCCCCCCTTAGATCGGGCCCTGTTCTGGACCAATATTTGCTAGATCAAAAGCAGGTATTACTGATTACTCTAAAATTATCTGCCAAATTGTAAGCTACTCCACTCGAGAATTACTTCATATGTCCTTTACCATCCCAATGTTTATTTCATACCATACTTGATTTTGGGGCATTATTGTTTGATATTAAAATGCAATAATTTTCAAAATATCAATTGGTATGTACTTTACATGCTATGAAATTTTGTCGTAAAATTTTGAAGCTGAGTGAGGATAATCGGTTCGTTTCCCCAATGTGCTTTCTGGAAAGTAAAATTTAGTCAAATTAGTTTCAAAAGTTCAGAAGTTTGTTTCCTGGGAAAGTCAGCTCTTTATCCCGCCCACCCCGTACCGCCGGCATTGTGAGTTTTTGACGTAACGACTAGGCTAACTTCTCTCTCGGAAGCGATAGATTATTTGTCTCATGCCACTTCTTAGCACGTAATGATTGATAAACGAAGACAAGAAATCTACCATTAGAAATTATTTCCTTCCCTCCTGCAAAACATTCATATAAACTGAAAAAGCATCCTTAGACGGACACCTATGAAGAAACTCTTAACCAGGGGCCAACAAAACGAGTCCCATCCTCTTGTACGACGTATAATTTTCACTTGACCGTGAAAATTCCACCTTTTTTGCTTAAAGATGATCGAAAAACCAAGTATCTGTTCATTTACGAGCTGCATCCTTGGCTCTTATTGAACATGATGATGAAGTCCATCTCAAGAAAGGAGATATTCGATAAAAAGTCGGCCACGTGAGATTGCATGGGGTCTTCACGAAGGATTTGAGGTCATGTCCATGCTCTTTTGCTTTTTTTGGAGTGTTAGTATTACCTGATGTAGCTGAGCGTCTTCTATGTGCAAGAAAATTTGAATTGAATCATCCCCATTGCACTAAATCTGCGATCCACATCCTGTTTAGATTTGCCTACCTCTCGGTCTCACATTTCCAAAACCTCTAACCCTTGCATGAAAATTGCTCGTTAGTTATTTGTATACTTACTGCTACTTCTTGCTATATATTGCTATCGTTGAAAATTTTTCGTGTTCCCTTAAAATGCCCAACACCCATGTGTGAACGTATACCACAGGTTGGGGACCGCTGTACTACTGCAGTAGATCATTTATATAAGCACAGTGCATTGTTACCACTTAAGTGCTCAGGACCAAGTGTAACTCGGCCTATCTGGTTACACTCGGGTTCTATCTTTTGGACCTATACATTATGACGAGCTCATTATTCTCATGCATGGACTTCAAATGTTGTTGCCGGGGATGCCCAGCAAAGATGTGTTTGCTTGAAAATATCTTTTGGGCATTGGAAGAGGCTAGTTCATATTATTTTCACACTTCCTTGATCTATGTTATTTTTGGAGCGGTTTTCCCTCGTCTAGTGTAATAGAAGAGCATTTTGATGATTAGCGTGTGACATTTTGTTAGTACCCAAAAACTCTGAGTTTGTACGCCCAAACGGTTAAGAAACCAACGGGCATCAAAGTGCTGAGTGCGGAGTCCTTATCTGGGCAAAGAATCTCCGCCCCAAAATTTTTGATAGAGTAATGTCATTACGAATGAATGAGTTGAGTAGAGGTTTCATTTGAGATCAATTGGGCGCTATGCAATAAATGTTTATTTTTAGAATCAAACAAACTGTTGCAGCAAGTCTCTGGTTCACATAACACCAGTACCTTGGTTCACACCAGTAAACTAGGTCTACGGTTATATTTTGACATTTCCTATGTGTTGGAAGGTGTTAGTAAAAATCCACCATGAAATTAAGACAAAGAAGGTGAATCAGTGACCACGAAGCATGAAGATCACCCGGTGCTCTAATTTTATTCTCTGCTCTCAGCTGTAGTTATTTATCTCTAACTCGATATTATAACTTGTGGATGTTGAAAATAGCTTTTTCTAATGGCTGATAATCTGCTAGAAGCACTATGTCGTAACTGGATTCTCCCAATACCTACAAAGCATGAAGAAACTAGTACGTAATGGTTGTAACGAGCACGCATGGGTAATTGGATCCGCTTTCAAAGATAAGCGCAAATATATTGCTGTATTTTTTATCTCTCTTAGAATACAGGATAGGGAATTCATGACCTTCCTCCTATAAGAAGAAACAAGTGAATATAAAAAGATTTAATTGAGAATAACAATCCAGTTGCTTGCGTGGCTGACATGGGCTATAACTATGGTTTTGGAATTGACTGGATCCATTTGTTTAGAATTGCGTCTTGAAGAACAAATAGGGTGAAGGACCCTTAAAAACATGCTCTGTATGAGGTAGGTTACCTACCCAGTATCATAATCCGAAGAATCTGCGACCGTTGTCATCGTTTAACAATTTCTTTCTTCATAGTTGAAAAAGTAGTGACAATCAAGAAAGCAAAATAGAGACTGCTAGATTGAGGGAATTGACTTATCAAGTCATAATGACTGATGATGGAAATCGTGATTATTCCTTTAAGTATTTCCTCGTAGTTTTTTGTCTTGTCTATTTCTGCAAACCTCATTTGGAGGGAAAGGGAGGGAGGTATTGGGCAATTCTCTAGTTGTCATGTGCATGTTAGAGGAAGGATGGGCCCAAATCGTCCAGAAAAGTCAATACAATACTAAAAATCTATAAAAACGATCGATTGGCTATTTGAGGAAACGTCCGACGACTAGTCTCAATTGCGACATTAAGGAGATGAGGGTAAGTAGGAAGGTAAGCCGTAAGGGCAGGATTGGTTGGGATTGAAGAATGGGAGGAGAGAAATCCGGCATCGGCATTAGCCTGCTCTAAACGAAATGAGCCAGGAGAACCACAGTTTAATTCCCCATCGGACTGACGCAGTTCTACACTCGAAGCGCTCTCCGCTAAAAAATCTCCGCCACTGCTGGGATTCGAATCCAGCTACTCAGGGTGGGAATCAAGTAGTTAGTATCCTATCGTTTAAGCAAAAATTTGGATTGGCCCCCAATGTGTAATTGGACAGCGATTTTTGATTCATAAAGAACTCTTCCCGCTTTTATTCTGTCCAATCCTTAACGAAGCTCCAGTATTACCACTACGACTTCCTCTTTTTGTTAACGATAATCCCTCGGCCTAACTTAAGTAAAAGTTGTAAAAATGAACGTCGGAAGATTCCTCTGTCTTCCCTTCTAATATTGCCTGAATTTTTTTCTCCCGAGAGGGATGGGCGAAGACAGACCAAGGCATGGGGTCCATAACTTGATGGTTTGGTGTGCTTCACGATATTCTAACGGTACTATTTTGCAAAATTTCTTACTAAGTATAGTATTACTATCTCAGTATCCATGAAATGCATGGATTTTCCAGATTTAATCCACACACATGAAGCAATTGACCTTGTGCATTGTTGATGGTCAATGAAAAGGCAAGGTGAACGGGGAACTGTTGCCATTTTACTTCAAATTAGTCACTGAACCTGGCCTTTAAATGCTGAAGGCGTGAATAGCCATCCATTATAGCTATTAAATGGGTATTCACGCCTGGTTGCCAAGGAAATTTCTAATGTTGAAAAGGAAGAAAAAATGATTAATTAAAGTATAAAGTAGCCCCTAGACGAACAAGCTGCTTAATCAAACGGTTCAGTCAATCGATTGACGCGCGCTTCAATCAACCTTCAACCGACCTTCAATCAACCCTTCAATCTTTTGATCAAAACTCATTCTAAGTTGAGTTTCCGACTCGGAAAATGAAGTGTCTATGTGAAGTGTCTCTGAAGATGGTTTCGAACACAAATTTGGCCTTTCTTGCCTTGACATTGGTTGTCCTTAAGCGGAAAAAACAATCTAAGAGGAAACGTCGTTGGTCCAAGGAGTGGTATAAAATGAGAAACCGCTTCACTCATGAACATTTACTCAACGTACTGCGTCGTAGTCTTTGCTTTTTACTTTCCACAGCTCAGGGCAATCCCTGTATAACTCCATCAGCAGGCTGATAAACTCGCGCACCAAACTTTCAGAAGTAACATTAAACTGCTTTTTTATGAATTTTCAAAACTTTGAGATTTAGTTTCCGCGTTTTGAAGGAGCGATGTGTCCTCCATGGTTGCTGGCGAGTGACTGACGCATTACTTGATCAAAATTGGCCTAGACGGTCCAGCACCCTCATCAACCGCTTGAGCTATTCAAACTTTCTATCAATCTTCGTCAACGCTTGGCTCAAGCGTCAAACGGGTTTCTAGATGGTAAATAATGCTTGATTCAATCGATTGACTCCAGCTTTTGATCAAACTGTTTGACCGTGTAGGGCTTCCTTAAGAGATAAAAACGCAATTCTTGGACAAAAACGAAGCGTACTTATGGGAAAATTAAATGAAAGAATTGAATACTGCATTCTGTTATTCGTTCTATGATAAAAATTTCCGTCCAATATCTTGAGTGCAAGTAATTAAAAAAAAACAAATAAAGAAACACCTACACCGAATTCAAATATTTTCCTATGGGAGAAAAAGGTAACAATATTGGGGTAAAAACAACTCCAAAGTTGGCGATTTTTATAATTCAGAAACCTTCGTGGTCGCGCGCACAACATCTTACCAAAGTTTCATCGCAATCGGACGAATGGTATAGGAGCGCATACGGGACAAACAAAGAAACGTTCATTTTTATATATAAGAAGATGAATAATATAACATTGACTTTTTTCATCGTTGACACCAACAGAGCGCTTGATATAAGTCACAGTCGAGCGGAATGTCCGAATTAAACTATTTTGTAACTTCATGCCGACAGATTTTCCTATTGAGGTTAGTTGTGGTATTTTCCAAGCGGATGAGATGGAGGAACGTTTTTTGGGTTTCTCACTGGGTTAAAGGCTTCATGCTGGTCTACGTTTCGATATCCGAATCGGGCGTTGAAATGTTGGAGCCTTTAACCTGGCGAAAAGCCTGAGAAAAGTTCCTGCAACAAATTGACCATTGTTTTCGCTTTAATTTTCGAAATCATCCGTTTTCGACCGAATCTATTTTTCTACTTGGATCCGAAAGTTATGTGATAAACCCCCAGAGCCGGAATGTTATTAAATACCGAAACTGCAACTATTTGTGTCGTACCAACAAAAATTTCGGTCCTTAAAAGTTTCCCTAAATTTGATTTCTGCCTCACCTTGGGTCGTAATATTTCCGCTTTATGTCGACTCGGTTGCATCATAAGTGTTCTTTTTACTAAACCCTCTCCGAGAATCGCTTCTTTAAGTTTCGTTTATAAACGAATTTTTATTACGAAACGATTATAATTTCGGTCCACGTCCTTGCTGTGAGTGAATAAAATACAGCGATTGTTGAAGTGGAAGAATAAATTTTGTTATGGCCACCGTTTATTTGAAATATAAAGAGTGTTTTCGTTTTGAAATTTCAAATAAGCCGTGGGCGGTACAAAAAAAAGATAGTATTCTTGATAATTCCGTTGGATCTTTCTTTCATGAATGCGAAATTACGTACGTTACTCTCGTTATTAAGAGATTCTTTAATTATGTTTTTTTCAGAAAGAAATTTGAAATTAAAGAAATAAAATTATGCTATACATAACATTTATTCATCGAAATTATTAGTACAAATGGCTAACCTATGAACAATTGGTCGAAGGTAACTAATATTTTCTGCTTTAGGGCAAGGGTGGAAGGGAAGTCGGGGATAGTGGGTCGACTTGCCTTCGGCATTCAGCGCGTTATGCTGGAGATTGGAGCGGGTGAATGGGAAAACTGGAGCTGACTCACCACCCTGCTATTCTCTTCCGCCCCGTCTATCTCCCGCACACAAGAAGGGGAAACGAGACAGCGCATCGTTTCACTTAATAAACGGCAGGGCAGCATCGAGGCGGATGCACGGGGAGAGACAAGCGCCGCAAATGGTCGGCGAAGGCCGAGGCTTTTGTGATATTTTTTTACAGCAGGGCGAGTGCTAGGCGAGGTACCTGGGGAAGAAATCTTTCGGAGAAGTGATGACGGCTTGACGAAGGCCGTCATCATCATCATCGGTGAGGTGCATGTCGAGAGCGGGCGGTCGAGTTTTTTTTTCCAACGCCTCCTTTCCTAGTATCCCTCTTGGCGCAGTTTGACGTAATCGTGATCGAACTCGAAAGTTTATTTTTATCGCGACGCATCAGCGGACAAGTTGGCGTGGGTGCAAAAGAACGTAAGAACGCTTTAGTATTCTGTCAATATGGAAAGCAGTCTTCCAATGGCGAGCCTTTCATTCATTTCTCTCCGTGATGGTAAGAATATCTTAGGCATCACTCTGTGAAAGCTCTTTTTTGTCATATTAAATGAAAATTTATTGGTACTTTTCTCATACTTTAATACAATACTAGCCATCATCTTGATAATCTACATCCACATACTACCCTTCGAGGGGTGTGGCACTGGGTGTTATAATACGAGCTATGAAAGCGGGGTAGAATAGGGAAAAGGAGGAGGCAGAGGACAAAGTGAATTTTATGTTAGTGATGTGTCTTATGTTAGTGTCATACTGTTTTTCTTTTTTCACTTATTGCGCGTGGGAAGAAGGAATTTTTGTACCTATCAATACGGCAGTCTGCATCTCTAGTTTAATAGATCCAGCGCGGGGTAAAAATAATATCCTCCGTGTCGTTCTAAAACTCATTTGTTCAGAATTTTTCTAGTAATCTTAGCTTATCGTGTAGCCTACAACCCTTTAACGGCTCCCAACCTAAAACACAATTGTCAAAATAGGTATTTAAGTTGTGCAATAAGTAAACTGATTTTGGTTTAATACGAATCTCTTCGCGGTCCATAGACTATTATAAACTGAGCTACCCTTTCTGAAGTAGTAATATCTCAATGTAACGTAACTCTTTAGTTGAGGTTATGTCGCAAGTACTACCAGATGACGGATTTGCAGACTGAGGCAACGGCACTCGAACGAATTGGAGAAGATCCCCGCCATATTCTACCCGAGCTAAGCAATGACTGACATTGGTGATGGAGCGGGAGCCGTGTTTGGTTTTTCCATCGTTATATTCCAATACGAAGGTGTCCGCTGACCTGTAAAATCTGGAGAACTAGGAAAAGTAAAATCTGGAATTACGTAGGATGTAAAATCTGGAATTACGTAGTGTTTGGCAAAATCACGGAATATTTTGAAACCAACTGGATTTTTTTTTTCAAATTTGCCGTAAAATACTCTGCGTCTCCCTAGCATTAAGATAGAATTAAGATAGTGCACCGTAAAAAGAAGACTTCTGGCAAGAAAAATAATGAGCCAATGAACAGAGGAAGATTGTCCTAAAGATATATATATATATATATATTCTATAAATATTCTTCCTTTTCCTCTCGCTGAAGAAGGTGGCGGCGATCCACCGAAAATTTCAAAACCCATGTGAGTGTCATATTATGTGTTTCTTCTTTTTAGTCACCCTAGTGACGAAGTATATATATTTATGTATATAATAAATATTTCGTTCAAACAGATGGTGAATATATATATTTATATGCTCGTTAGGAAATTTTTCGCCAATTGGCCACAAATATATAATATAAAAACTTACAGTAGTTGAGAGAACGAGATATAAAAAAGATTTGTTCTTACAGAACGTTTCGGACCGGTTGGTCCTTCCTCAGCGTTAGAAGTGAGCAGTAAGTACTGTCCTGGGGAAGGGGAAGGGAGGGGGGGAAATGAAGTAGGGGAGGGGAACTAGGAGCGAACAATATTGCACCAGGCTGTCTTCGGATGGGAGAAGACAGCCTGGTGGAACATTGTTGCTGTTCTCCTTGCTTGAAATTTCTCCCATCCGAAGACAGCCTGATGAAACATTATTCCCTCCTAGTTCCCCTCCCCTCCTTCATTTCTTCCCCTCCTTTCCCCATCCCCAGGGCAGTACTTACTGCTCACTTCTAAAGCTGAGGAAGGACCAACCGGTCCGAAACGTTCTGTAAGAACAAATAATATATATATATATATATATATATATATATATATATATATATATATATATATATACATACACAAAACGAAAATTTCGCCAATAGGCCACAACAATAAAAACACTTGACAGGGGGTGGGGAAAGAACACCCCCTGTCAAGTGTTTTTATTATATATATATATATATATATATATATATATATATATATATATATAAATAAAAATAAACTTTGCCACAGGTGGGGCGGAAATAAATATAGAAACACAAAAAAGAAGAACACTCACACACTTGTTCTTCTTTTTTGTGTTTCTATATTTATTTCCGCCCCACCTGTGGCAAAGTTTATTTTTATTTAAATTATCGCGTGTGTGATTTTCCACGAACTCGTATATATATATATATAACCATTCATTCACTCACTCGAACCGCTCACTGGCGTAAATAATAAATAATATCGTTCAAACAGAGGGTGAAAGAAAGAGGATAGGAAACACAAAATTGTGAAGTCCAATGGTGGTGTGAAGATGCCGATTCACAGTGAAAAAAATTCGTCTAGACCGGGAATTGAACCACGGACCTTCCGATTTCGCGCCGGATGCTCTGACCACTAAGCTATCTAGACTACTAAAGAAACACTGGAATCGGCGGGGGGTTTATATGAATCAAACACCCCCAAGACTAGCTCGTTAAGTTCACCGAGAGATGGCGACAGGGCGTTATTCACCCACCGGCAGAGAAGGAATTACGTTCACAGAAGAGGAAAGGAAAGGTTGACTCAGGCACACAGACAGTGGTAAAGATACAGAACAGGCGTTTCGGGGCACGCAGAGCCCAAGAAGTAGAAATAAGCCATTCCGGCCATACAACCATTCATTCACTCACTCGAACCGCTCACTGGCGTAAATAATAAATAATATCATTCAAACAGAGGGTGAAAGAAAGAGGATAGGAAACACACAAAATTGTGAAGTCCAATGGTGGTGTGAAGATGGTATGATGGCCGATTCACAGTGAAAAAAATTCGTCTAGACCGGGAATTGCGTGGTTCATGACCCATGCCCAACTAGAACGGCCCAGAGATGGCGCGCAGGGACAGTATGTGATGTTGTATGCCTGTATTCCTCTTTACCTTTCAACCTTCCAATTGTGCTTGTCCCCTATATGGTGGGTGAAACTGTCCCTGCGCGCCATCTCTGGGCCGTTCTAGTTGGGCATGGGTTGTAACATAAAACCCCGTCAAATTCAGCAGTTAATTGAGTAGCCTTGGTGGTGTAACTGGGAGCACAACTGACCGGCAATTGGGAGATCCGGGTTGGAATCCCGGCTAAGGTGAAATTTTTTCTGTCTGGATTTGACTCATTTTCATCTTCCCCACCAAACCCTGTGTTCGTCCTTTTATGTGTTCCTATCCATTTCCATTTCCTATGAATGTATGAATTTATTCGCGCCTTTGAGCGTCATGTTTTCGAATGATGAGTATATATATATATATATATATATATATATTGGGGTGACTAAAAAGAAGAAACACAAAGTATGACACACGCGGGTTTTGGAATATTTCGGTGGATCGCCGCCACCTTCTTTAGCGAGAGGTAAAGGAAGATAAAATATTTGTGTGTGTCCTTATTTTTATTTCCGTGAGCCTGTGTTTTTAATACTATATTTATATTTGTGTTTTTATTCGCCAAGTGCGTTTTCTGACAAGATATATAAATGTGTGTTTGTGTCTCAGTGAAGTGTGGCTGTACAGTGAGTTCCATTCAAGCATTTCAGATGTTTGGGGTCGCGAGGTTGACTTGAGTACCGGAGACAACTCGTATGGTCGAGTAAAAATAACATAAATTAAACCTGGGAAAAATGGTGCCTCTTCAACTTGGTGTTCAGCTCCAAGGTGTCAATGTTTAGAACAGCCTTTTTGTATAATATTGCTCTAGACTCTCCGGCCAACTGTCCGAAGAGTGGAAGTTTCGGAATGGGCGTTTTCCACTGCGCATCTTGAGTTTGGAGATTGGAAACACGAGTGGTGTGCTCGTGTCACATGACCGCATGACGCCTCTTCGTAAGAGTCCTCTCGTGCAACGCCACCCACGTTCGGCGCTTTCTCTTTCGTCGATTCCATCCCGAGAATTATTGTCCTCCCCACTCGGTCGCGCTAACTGTTTATGCTTCGAGGCTGTCGTAGGTGGCGATGACTCAACTCATTCTGTCTTTACCTTGCCCGTTGACGAAATGGAATTTTTGGGTCAAATGCTTAATCAGAGATAATTGCCGTTCATCCAATTGCGTATTATAGCCCAGGAAAATTAGGTTTTAACCCGGAAATAATTAATAACAAAACCGGACCTTTTCAGATGTATTCAGGACCCCTTTGAGATGAACATATCAAAAGTGCCAAGCGCTCCTAGGTGGTATAACGAAAATATCCTGGAAAAACCTGGAAATACTGGAATTTTCCTGGAATTCGTGCTGCTCGGTAACTAGAAGAGCTAGAGAGGCGTTCTCTTTTCCGGCACACCTGTTTTTAGTGCTCTACATTAGTGAAAGGTGTCCGGTAGCCTCCCGAGGCTCCCATTCTGATCATGGTCCACTAGAAGGTCATGAACTGCCACATCATGTACTAAACTCGCCTTAAACCGATATTTGCCGGACAGCTAAGCTGCGAAACGGAATTACTAGAACTTGTTTCGGTGCTTGACACAAGTATAACCTTTTTCAGCACCAATAATTGCAGCAGCACATCGGTCCTGCCCACCTACAAGATGCGAGAAGCACCTGATCGTCTACAGGTGATGCTCTGATGCCTTATGTGTCCCGTACCAATGGGACATTTGTGTCCCATTGGTAGTTATGGGCACTTAAAAAGGAGAAAAAAATGGTAATCTAAGGGTTAAAGGGTGTTATTCGCTCGAGTATTCGCTTCTCCTAGAGCAAATTGTGGTTGATCTGTGACTCTTCGCCAACTTTTCTCTTTTGTAGCCGACAATTATCCTCACTGCGTTAAATAATCACCGTAAAAGGTTAACTTCAAGCGAGAGATCTGTAAATAAAATGTCCTCGGTCCTCCCGCTGCCGGCACCACCGGATGTCGAGAGCGCACGGTGGGGCAGCACTGCGTTATTGCGAGTTTGCCACGATCCCCCTTCCCCCTCACCCGTGGCCGCCGCGTGCTGAAGCCTATTCGCTTTCCTCTCCTTTGCCGCTTGCTCAAAATCCTCCCTCCATCACGGCCTTCACCGTCCATTCCAACTAGAGATGGGCAACTCGTTCATTCCGATGGCCGACTCATCCATCGGTCGTTTAGTAAGAGGAGTCGATTCTTGAAACTCATTCAATTTTTGTCGTAAATCAGTGGTCCCAAATTTTTTTGTCCCACACCCCTAAAAATTGAATTTTTTCTCGCGACCCTTAAATTAATTATTTATTTAAGAATGAAAGTAAAGATGATCATAACAATTTTTTAGGATCAATTTTAATAGTAGTATAAAGACAAAAGTGAAATATGAAAAATAAAAAAATATTACAGAACAAATTAAAAGTTATGTATAAACATAAAAATACATCTATGCATGAAATTTATATTTTTACTTAATACTTATGTTCAAATGTCCTCTAGTCAACTTCTTTTTTTCTTGTAAAAACAAGATTTTTTTTAAACGTGGCCAATTGCTCGTAGTATTCCGTCTGTTTGCTTGTGCACCCAAATTTATTTCTAGATGTTGTCTTGATTGACAAAAAGGAATCAAATCAAGACTCACTTGAGTATGTCGTCGCGAAAAGGTTGAGTCCAGTTTTTTCACAAAGTTTTGAAAGTTTCTCGAATCACGATTATTACGTCAATGCATAATACCAATAAATAATAAGAAATTAAAATCGAAGACAATTCGATTCAAAACACTAAACAACAAGTTATGTTCCTATAGGTATTAAATGTATCGTTTTAAAAAAAGTTGTGGGGCGATGCCATGAAAAAGGAAACAAAGCGGTTGTCTGTCAGGCACACAGTGGACCCTCCAGACTGGAATATCCCTTCCCTTTCCCCCTATCCTGATCCTAACATTTGGATGCCTAAAAATTTGACGAAGGCCTCCTTTCCTGCGTACATTACTATTTCATCCACTGTTCCCTCGAGCGATGAATAGTGCCTATGAGCTTCGTGCACTTCAATGGCTCCCGATAGCTTCGGGCGACTTGTCGTCGCCGGGCGACGAAAAATGTAGAGGTCAACTTATAAAATCCCTAGACCAGGCCCCTGGACCCCTCAGTTTCCCTTGGGTACCATAGAGTTCCTGGGGCCTCGCACAACATAAGATTATCCCGCTTTTTAAGTGTTGACACATTGAAAACGCTCCATAAAATGAAAGAACATGTCCAGTCCCAACCCCCTAACCCGCACACGATGGAAAACTCATTAGACCCCTAGAGCAAGGGGTGGCGAAGACGTCTCGCTTGTCGGCAAGGGGCAAGTGGAAAGGGAACGGGCGAGTGTTGAATCATTTGAGGTGAAAATGGATATATTCATCGTGTGTGGGTTAGGGGGGTAAGACTGGACACGTTTTGTTCATTTTATGACATGGAAGACATCTAGGGGGAGGATATATCGTCCTGGATATGCCTCGAACCCAAACCTCCGTTAGGAGTTACACCGTAATTACGAGTATTTCCCTTCGCTTTTCCTCTTCCTCGAGGCACTACCACCCGACCTAACTCTACCTTAGAAAACAATATGCCTCAAAAACATTTAGCATAGAGCTTCTTAAATCTATAAATATAGTGTTTTATGAGCATGCTTTAAAAGCTGTCGCCGATGAGAAAAATCATGCTATTTGTTGAAACATATATGCATGAAATCTAAAAAAGATGAAATGCAAATAAAAAAGTGAAGGGGTCATATCTCTCGTTGGGAAAGATGACACGAAACACCGAAAACTACGACAAATGGAGTCTTTCAAGTGTTATTCGTTCTGCGTGTGTAAGTGACAGTTAAAATATTTCAGAAAATAAAGGAACTTAAAACTCTGACAATGGGAGTTTTAGTGGACGAAGTCCACTATATACATTAATGAGGAATTATTCGAAGGTTACTGGAATCGAACGGAGGTTGCCAACGAAACGTCCAATGCAGCAAACATGTTTTTGAACATTTCTCCAATGCTATAAAAGTTATAGTAAAAATACGAAAAAAGTTGTTTATGAACATTTCTCCAATGATTTTTCTCAATATAAAAGTTAATGTTTGGTATTACGGAAGCAGTAAAATAAATTTGTTAACTCCACTAATATATTATTACTATGACCCGGGTTTCAACACTTGGTGTCATCTTCAGGTCACCTGAAGATGACACCAAGTGTAGAAACCCGGATTGTGGTAATAAATACTAGTGGAGTTAACAAAGTTATTTTAATTCTTATACGTAATGGATGACTTCCAAAAGATCAAGCCTACAACCGTTTTCTTCGGGATTCCATTGGTCGAACCCCTAAACGTATGAATAATACGGGTAACATTAATATACTTTTGTTCTTAATAACCACCACAGACCATGGAATTCTGAATTTTTCAGAACAAAGTAATTTTTTTCTGGAAGTTTGCAAAAAATCTCATGTCCCTGTGTGAATCAAGATTCGTTGAAAATGAGTCAGGAATCCTGGATTCCTCTGGGATAACCGATTCCTTGAGCATTAATTGAAACTTGGGTCTGCTACTCTGTGAAGAACCACCGATTCCCCAACGATTCACTGAATCGTGAGTTCTCGACTCATATGATTCCTCGACTCATATGATTCCTCGACTTTTATGATCCCTCGACTCATATGATTCCTCACTGATTCACTGAATCATGAGACGACTCTTGAATCAACTTGAGTCAGAGGAATCATGATTCTTTACGGAGCCATTTAAATCACGAGTCCACGGATATATCCGGTTGAGATTCCTCCCACTCCTCGTACTATATGAGCACCCTCCTCTCTCAAACTTCAAAGTTGACCGGTGATGGAATTACGTAGAAATTGCCTTAAGAATCAGGATGCTTGGGTATCGTGGTGGTTTGAGCTTTGGCCCGGAATCCGAAGATTCGATCCCTAGTCCAGGTGGATTTTTTCCTGAAGCAATCTATACGCAAAATCTAGAGTTTATAAAGCTAGTATAATATCACTAATGACATAAATGATGGAAACTCGGCCAGAAACAGCAAGAACAAGAAGACTCTTGGAGACTGGTGGGATGAAAGTACTGCGGAAAATCACTGGTGAAACATTACTGGACCGAGAATGAAATGAAACTACAAGAAAAAATTGCAAAGTAGTACTTACACATAAACAAGTAGACCTTAAAAAAAGCACGAATAGAGTGAACACATAAATCGTATGGCCGAAGAAAGAATGGTCAAAATAGCTCGTGATAAGTTACCGTTGGGAAAAAGAAGTATATGTTGGCAAAAAAAAGATGGTGTGATCACCCGTCGAGCAAGAATAAAAGGCGAAGGGACGAACAAAAACAGGCCATGTTCCTACTGTATATAAGGAAGAAGAGGATTAATATAAATTACTCACTTGTAGATTACTTTTGAACGCTCCTAGTCCTGACCTCATGAATCCCCGTTGTGGATTTTTCTTTGAACGTTCTCAATCGTAACTATCCATTTGCCACCCATGAAGTTTCTTTTACGGTGGATTTAGCGGGATATCTCTACTCATAAAATTCAATGAATTTGGTCTCATTAAAAATGAGGGGGAAGGAATGCCGAAGGCCGTGATTGAGGGAAGGATGTTGGGTAAGCAGGAAAGGAGAAGAAAAAGAATAGGTTTTATGGAAAGAGACGAATAGAGGCAGGGCTTTGCAGAAATAAAGAAAGAGAGGTAGATTCAGGCCTGCGCCTGCAAAAATCAGGAGTATTTTTTTTCTCACTTCAATTTAAATCTACCGTTAAGTTATATTACTGTGATGATGATTTACAAATAAAAAAGCTAATCTTCTAGCTGATATCAAAATATCAGCCTTTTATCGCGCCATTTATCGAGATATTTGCAAAAAAACATAGGGCGCTTTGTATGGGATTTGGTGTGGCGGTGATCTCCACGGTGACATAAGGAATGGGGAGTTTTGAATTACAGATCACGTAGTAAATGTAACAGTGTGTAGTTTGTGCGCTATATCGTCATTTTCAAGACAACCATACCTTGTAGCCGAGCAAGTAAACTACGCGTGGAGATACAAAGTGTTCTTTTCTCACAATGCTGAAATTGTAAAAAGTACAGTCGGAAACTTTTGAATATCCTTACAAATTGTCCTTGGTATCATCCATGACCTGGCAATGTTTCTTTCTCACTGAACCTTCGCTATTTCACACCTCGTACACGAAACGCTTTTCTCGACGCGCCGCTCCATCAAAGCATAAGACGTACCACATTTGCATACTTGTGCGAGGGAAATGTTAATTTCGGGGCGTAAGTACCGCCTCCGGCTCGGTTGACATTCTGAGATGTTAATGTCTCCATTGAAATGCGTTTTGGTGTGGAAAGAACATCGCGGCCTTCGTATTAATAATATTCGGGGAGGCGGGAGTCAGCTGACGTTCTTTGCGCCTTCATAAGATA
Source organism: Pyrrhosoma nymphula (assembly GCA_963573305.1). Lineage (NCBI taxonomy): Eukaryota > Metazoa > Arthropoda > Insecta > Odonata > Coenagrionidae > Pyrrhosoma > Pyrrhosoma nymphula. The sequence continues at coordinate 53,597,371 of OY754335.1, forward strand.
GATACAGCGAAATAGAATTTGGATGTGATGCTAGAAGAGAAATTATCCTCAGGTACCATTAAAGGATGTGTCGGAGTGATACACTTGAAGCTCACTCCAGCCGCTTCTGAGTAGGTGAATATTAGAAATTCGCAGCGAAAGAGATCATTCGCATGAATTGGCCCCAAATCCCCAAATTTCGGGCCGAATGCCTTTACCATTATTCTATAAGCCATGCTTAGTTGCCCTCTGCCAGCGTGTATTTCATGGAGGGCCTAGAGCAGCTGTTCCCAGCATGAGAAACGCGTACCCTGAGTGTTACGTACTTGGACGTTTAGGTTTACGCGAAAAGAAGTTGAATAATGGTGGATGTAAGTTAGTAGTAACAGTAAGAATATAAGTAATAATTATTTTTGTTGTATAAGGATGCAATTTTCGGAAATTGGTGACCGAGGAGTATGCGTATCAAAAGAGGTTGGGAGCTCCTTGTTTAGGAATAGAACTTTGATGTTCTTACCTAGTATACCATGCCGGACTCAGCAGGACTGAGTCAACACTCTTGCGCTTTGTGCCTCAGTACACGAAGTTGAAGTATGCATTCACACGATCTCGCATACCTGTGAACCTCAGCAGGTTACTCTGCTCTAGGTTACTTTCGTAGACCAAATAGGTAGGTTGAGTACTGGATTCTCATTCCTGGATTAGATTCCAGGCAGTGGCGCAGATTTTTGCTGTGGATTCCCGTCCCCCCTCTCCGGTGAAAATGGGACAATTTTGTCCGTTGAATGGGACGTTAAACTATGGACCCCTTTATGCCGTTCTTCAAGAGTAGGCAAATGCCGACGCCTGGTTTCTCTCCACCCGAAATAATCTTTCTCTTCGCCACTCACTCGGTGGAAAACCTGCGAAGACTTCATGTGAATCATTCGCTGGGAAAACACCAACTCCTACATCAATTGTCATAGATGATCATAGTTGTCGGTCGCCTCCTCAGATAACCAATCAAGATTACTGTCGTGGTTAGTCTCGCGGTACTTCGATTCTCTCGTGAGTGGAATTGGGATGACTGGAAGAAAAGACCTCCGCAGGTATTAGAAGTAGCCTTCAGCATTTAGAGCCGTTAACTTAGTCACCAAACCAATTCAGCCCTCATTTAGTCATGATAGCGCCAAAAACCTTCATACAATTCTCATTACAGCGTGAAATGCGAGAAAGCGAGTTCGCGCCTTGGAAGGCACTAATGAATCAGTCACGGGTTCGAGACCCGCCCTATGAATGAACCTTTTTATATATATTCTTTATTTAAGCGTAGTGGAAGGAAAGGTAGGGAATTTAAGTAAGAATTCTATGTGCAAAGAGTTGACTAACTATCAGGTTTGGTAGTTTTTGTAGTAGGCTTACGTTTTTAGTTGCTTAAACTACTCTAAATATGGATTGATCACACCCCGAGACATATTGGACCCGTAATGAGCACGATAGAAGGGAGGAGTGTATGGGAAAACCCCGCGAGGAAGACCAGAGGGATAATATGTTATCCATACAGCACGGGGCATGAAACGGAAGTAGGTACCTTCAGATCATAACTGGAATCTGCACGGGACAGGGATGATTGAGGAGCTGCAGTAAATCAATATTATAATTGTATGGCTCATGAGTATGAACTACTGATCTATATCGCAGAGTATAACCATAAAGCTCAACCCTAAGACAAAAAAACCCATTTAATTAGAACCCGCAACCTTTGGGTTTCCAAGCTGCTGTAATTTCATCCTGACAACTTTGATCGGCATAAGAGTCTTGAGTTCAGCCCTTGCCTTGGATTTAGGGCTTTAAGTCATTGACTATGAGTGAACCTGGTGATTCGCTTACTGCTGAAACCCAAAGGCCCAGAGAGGGATCTCTGAGGTGACCTAGCAACAAGTAGCTTTAGGAATGAAAGGAAAAGCTTAACCACGTGTGGGATATAAATGCGGAATTACCTTTTTTTTAATGTAGCTTTATGGCGATCTCTGGATTAGTATTATCCTTTTGTTTGGCGGTTGAAATTTTCGGTTTGGATATAATTTGTGCTTATTGCTTGTTTCTCAATTTACAAGTCGCTAGCTCGTTACAGAAGTACCTAGAATACCTCATTTGTTGGGTAACGAGGTAGTTACCGACACAATTCTGGATTAAAATATGTAATGTGATGCGTCGCTCGACTGTAGTGTACATTCGTATCAAACTTAGCGTTATATGTAGCTTTTTCATAATTTTCACTTTCTCTTTGCCATTTGGAAATCTCTCGGAAAAACATGATAAACCTACGATTTTTAATTGTTAGTTATGGGTAGCGTGTTAAGTATAGGACCTGAAATGCCGGGTAATTTTGTATGCAGCATGATGATCTGGTAAGGAGCAATCGTTGAAACCAAGGCAGAACTTTTTCTGAATGCCAAACATCAGGATGAACTTTAAAAGGAGCGTTTAGATATTTTTTTAAAAGAAAGGATCACTTCATTGAGGATTCGTACCACTCATATCAACTTAAGGCGTAAGCATTTTTAGAGGTGTTTAATCTTGCTTAGGCTGATTGAAAACTTCATTTTTAGTCCCGGAAGGAAATATTCGCCAATATTTTTGAGATATTACTTTTATTTCATAATTTGGACACCACCAATAATAATTTTTACATGTTTCTCACTCTACTTCTAAGAAATTATTTTTGAGATGGATTGCCAAGAATTAAGTAAATAGTGAATTTACTCTCACGGAAGAACTTAACCATAGTTCACATCGTCTCTATCCATTCCGCCGTGAGCTAAGGATGTCACCTTGGAAGATCAAGTGACATCATCCCTCTTGGCGAGTTAGCGTGATACATTACTGGAGGCCGTCGTATTAAAATTCCATTCCTTTCGAGGTGTATGTCTTTTTTTTAAGGCAAGAGGAATAAAGCGTATATCACAGAAGGTTCTCTTGTTTACTGACTGGTATTCCATCAACTAGCAGTTTTTTTACGGAGCAAAAATTGCTTCCCATTGCAGTATAGCGTAAGACCATAAACAAAAGTTCACTCTGAGACTCTTCTTCTGCAAAATGCGATGTAAAAGCTGTTCCTGGTACTTTGAATGTTTTCTTATGTGCCATGTTCACGCTCGCGTGCATAATAAAACGTTAAGTACGCAGCCCGTCGAAGATGAATTTGAAGTTCAAGGATTTTCTAACGTCGATTGCAATGGAGTTTCCATGTTCGACGGTATTTACGGATTTTAAAATGAGCTCAGTGTTATGTAGCTCACAGTACAAACGAGGAAGTCCAACAGGTGAATAAGCAGTCTGAAATAGAGCTATAGCGAAGACAGTGCTGTTGATAGGTAGGATAACTATATCGCATGGAGGGCCAGAATCAATTTTCTTCCTTACTTTGAATTGAAATACTGATGAATAATACCGTAATAGCGCAAATTAAACACTTTTGAGGTTGTACGTAGGTTTAAGTAATAATTATTGTGATAAAGGAGAAAAAGGTTAGGTAATATGATAAAATAAAGTAAAAGGACTAACGCGGTGCAAATTATTATTGACTTAGAAATTACAAATAAAAGTTTGATGTCGCATTTAAAGCTTTATATTTTAAACATTGGATAGTTGGGATCCTAAATGAATTCCTGTCGAGCGTAAATTTTATTACAATACCATTGGTGGTGTCATTATTGCGTCATCCAAAATACGAGTTTTTGAGAAGGTAAGTATTTTAAGAGAAACAATTGCACTTTTCCACAAATTGCTTTAATGCGTACAACGCGTTTCGGCTCACCGAGCCATCATCAGGTATAAAACCTTGTGCAAGCAATTTGTGGAAAAGTGCAATTGTTTCTATTATATTATGAAGAACTTCCACGATATCTCGCCTGAATCTGTTGAATTTAGAAGATAAGTACGTATTTCAGCTGTGGGTTCGGTAAATAAATATCAAATTTTCTCGGTTATAATCCTAAAAAACTTTGCGTTCATAAAGAAGTAATACCCAGGTTAATATTATTATGCATTGTGATGTATAAATTTAATAACAGCAAGAAATGGTGAAGAGGAAATAGGTATCTTAAATGCATTTTAAACAGTTTTCAATTTTGGTGTATGTTATAATCTATTTCATAGCGCTAATATTAGGAGTCTGATATTGTGTGCTGAGTGCAAATAGTTGACGGTTGTTAGCTGAAAATGCGTGACAAATAATTCGCTGGATAATTTACAATTGGCTTCAATATTGACAAATTCTATTTTCTATCCTCTTAATCTCGAACCTCTCTTCTCGAGTGCGTCTCCAATCGTTACCGTGATTTATAGGCCAATCGCGGCCTGCTTTTGATCTTTCGAAACTTTCTCCATTGTCTACGCTTGGGTTGAAGCATTCATTGCTTATTCATTTGCTTTCCTTGAAATTGACGATCTGCCAGTTAAAAGGTCGAGGCCTGTCGCACTCGGCTTAGTTGAAGATACACCCCAGTTTAAATCGCGTTGGGCATTCCGACTGGGTCGTGCGTCATTTAAACCTCGATATTAGAATATTGCGGTCAAGGATGCGGATTTAGTCTGTTTCTTTCAAAATTATGCTCGTTTGAAGTAACCCTGGAAATACAGCGGCCGCCAATGCGTCTCATAAGGCCTTCAATTCATTTTCCGCGTATGTGATAAAGTGCAGTGTTCCTGAAGTGATCATGATGTATTCCAATCAATACTAAAGTTATAGGAAACCGATATTTCCTCCTTTAAAGCCGGTAGGGTTCTGAGTTTAGTTTCTTACTTGCTGTGGTTGAGATCGTCGAGCGAAAATGGCCGTTCGCATCGCAAATTGAGCTGAGAGCCCACTTATGGAGATCAGTGCTGTATTTCCAGGTAGTTGAGGACCCATTGTATGCCAATGGATAAGAGTTATTACTCGATGGGTGCTGTTGTGCAACTCGTTGTGATGGGTGCTGTTGTGGTTGTGGGAAACATAAATCGAAAACATAAATCCGTGTTAATGATATTGGTAGAAGCGTGACGAAATGTAGATACATAAACAGCATATTTTTCTCCAGAAGGTCTTCCACCAGTGTACTCACATTCGTGTCCTCCATAATAGGTGATTCCGTTAAAGTTACTGTCGTGACTTGTACAGAGGTACTTCGACCTAGTCGGAATCAAAGACTTATCTACTTAAAATTGGTTATAAAAACCTCGTGTACTTGAACTAAAGGCGCAAGATGCTGTTCTTCATGGCGTTATATGCTCAGTATCTCGTAAGGACGTCTTGTTCCAATAAAGCCTCCACGAAAGTTGCACTACAAAAGGACGCATGGGAAGCTTGATTGTCCAATGCGCTTGGCAAGTAATCGGAGGATCTGGGTTCGAACTCGAGTCTAGGTGGACGATAGGTATATGTGCTGTGAATTACTTACATCAATGGCCGGTTTTATAATGTCTGGTCAACGTTAAACGCAAGATGATGTAGCCTTTCGGTTAATTTGATATTATCTGAGAGTTTGTTTTTGTATATAACAGGAGAGTGCCTGTTAATTGACGCGAACATTATTGATGGGAGAATGCGTTAATGTCGGTTTTCATACCGATATAATATTTCACGAGAGATTATAAAACCGGGCCGTAAAGCATCGCATCCTTGAATAAATCTCTTTTATGGGGGTAGGGATTAAGGTTGATTTTATAGGTGTTGGTGTGACTCACACCACAATAAACCCTATGCTTCGTTGACCATGCATTCAGGGTAGGAAAGGGGAGATGGAATAGTTCTTTCGTAGTTTCTAAAAATTCTATTATCCAGAAAATCCCGCTGCATAGACAAAGAGGGTGTCAAGAGAGAGTTTACAGGATTAGAACCTGGTACCTCCTATCTTATCCTGCTTATATACCATGCCGTGTATGTATTGTTACTAAATGAAAAGAAGAGACTACCGCCATTAATTATTTATGGAAGTGGCAAGGTACACCGGAATAGGGAAAAGTAACAGAAACCAACCCGGAAAAGTTGTAATTTGTAGGAATTACCGCAGCTGTTGCTATCCGACATGAGAAATGGTGCAAGTTTTCAGGTTATTTGAGATCATTCAAGGCGCCAAATGATCCGGAAGCTCATCATCTTGTCTTATTTATCGATATTTGAAGGTATGTACTGGTATGCATGGAATGTGGGTAACTGTTAACGTAGCGGAGCCACATTGAATTCATAAAAATATGATCCTTCTGGTTGAATTTTTCAAAACTTACAGGAATGTGCATTAGGTATCAAGTATACAAACTCTGACATCATGTTAATTCTGGGAAGACAGTGACGCGAGTGGTGGCATTCCTCGCTGCCGAAAACTTTAGCGTGATTTTTCCAAAAATATGATTTGGACTCAATTGTGCTTCATGATCCATCCTATGATATTTATGTCCTGAAAACAAAGTTTTTGTCAATTTGGTACCTAAATATCATTGTATGTACCCATGTTTAGATTTTCTGCGTCATGCTCTCATTTGTCGCATGATAATGCTGAAAAAGTTTTTACCGCCTCCATCGACGCTGTTAATTTATTATCGTGCTTTAACTGAAAATTAAAATGTGGGCCCATATGAATAAGGTTTGACCGTTTTCTGAACGAGTTTGTCTTTGCCTAATTCTTTTGTATGAGATGGGTTTTTTTGGCATGGTTACGAAAAATATGTTAGTGTTGGGAACACGGCATGCGATGGGGATTGAGGACTCGCAAAAAACCGCCCCCAGGATTCTTTCAAGGTCTCCCCAGGCCAGATGAGCTCTCCCCCGGATTCTTTCAAGAATCATTATTTTAAAGGATATAAAATAATTAAATATGCTCCATCAGGCAGAAGACAACATCGCAGAAGTACATAAGTATCAATGCTTGGAATAAAAAAGAATTGTATATTCCTACAAATTCACGAATAATTTGTACAAATTTAGAAAACTACAAGTGTTTTTGATTCTAATAAATTCAACAGATTCAGGTGAGATATCGTTGAAGTTTTTCATAATATAAGAGAAACAATTGCACTTTTCACAAATTGTTTTAATGCGTACAACGCGTCTCGGCTCACAAAGCCATCATCAGGTACAATTATGGATTTAAAAGAATTTGGGATCGTGCCATTACGGCCCGTCAAGGAATACTCTCATAATTGAGAGGCAAGCTCCATGGAAACCACTTTCCACGGATTTGAATCCTGGATTCCAGTGATGGACTTCGCACATCAGACTGCCGAAAATGACCGCTATGAAATACGATGAATCGAGTATGCGTGTGCGTTATGATGATACGTTCACGCTCTGCGCATTGATCCGTGGTTCAATTTGCAATGCGGGGTCCTTGTCCAGTGTCGCATTCGCAACGTTTTGGCTTTCAACTCGTGTCTAGGGAGTGCGTTCTTATATGCACGTCGTGTCGTAATGGTTGTAAAACCAAACACCTCTGCATGCCGACGCACAGTGTACGAAATCAAGGATCTAGGCGGAAAAAAGTGGGAAAACCGACTTAAGGGTAGGGGCAATTTTAGGCTTCAAACTTATCCCTGGATAGTGGGGGGACCCTTTTTCGCTCTTAAGGTCATCATCCTCCGAAAAATATCACCGTTACGGCCAGTCAAAGTAACCCTTTCTGCTCAGAAAAGTTTTCGACCGTGTTCAGCTTCATTTTGACAGTGAAGTGAAGAGCTTGCAGTTTGGTGCATAGTGGTACAAAAACTTTTCTTCGACTTGGATATTTATTTTTAAGGTATTTACTATGATTTAACACCATAATTATTATTCTCTTGTCCATTTATAATTTTTGTTCATACTTTTAAGCAACCCTTGTAAAATTTCATGTTTTTTTAGTTTTCTTATATTTGATTGGTCTTATAAAGTGAGTCTCTACGAATCACAAGTTTATTTAAGTGAGAATGTATGCAAAGACTATTCCTAATCATGGCTGTGAAAGGATTTAGTGCGGAAAGGTGCGGAAGAAATTTTGTGGTGATTTTTTAGGTGCCATGCCGAGCGCTCCCGTTACGCTCGGAGAGCTTTGCCAGCTTCTTCACGACAGCATCAAGACGAAGCATTCTCTGTTGGCTTATGTGATCCAGAAATTAAAGTTAGGTGAGCGCTCCGAATATATAAAGCAGTGTGTTAGGGAAGCTATGCAGAATTTTTTCTAAAATTACACCAAACATTGAAGCTAAGTGGTAGACGATATGACAATTTTTTGTCCACATATCACAAGCTGCTTCAGAACCCGTTACCCGTGCCTCAAAAAGTGAAGGAAATTTTTACAGATAGCACGAGTGTAGATTCAGGGCCATCATCGTCCAAGGGAAGACACACAAAAATATTCCACCAATGTACAGGCAGAGGTTAAAGGGAGAAAGTGCGGCAATTGACAGAATCGCACTCTGAAGAAGAAATCGTCTTCGCGGCCCAGCATACTTTTCATGTATCTGGGAAACGGGACGCTATGGCTCTGCTAAACTAAGTTACCCAAAATACCACCCGTTGAGCTACTAAAGTGAAAAGGGCATACAAATCGCCTCCAATACCACCAAAACCATACACCGGAGAGGAAGCATTAGCGTTCTCTGTCAAGAACGAGCTCACAAAATCTCAGTACGTCAGCATTATGAATGGAGCAAAGGAGAGAGGATATAATATTTATCCACCCTACGATGCACTGAGAAATATGAAATTGGAGTGCTATCCTCCAAAAGAATGCGTAAAAATTGCAGAAAGATTTGCTGCTGTGAAATTGCAAGCTCTCGTGGACCACAAGATCAAACGCATTGCGCAAGTGCAGAAGGATGTTCTCCGACATTGTACAATCGGTAGAAAAGCAAAGTTTATGGTGTGAGAACCTAGGATGAAGAGGTTAAACAATTTTTATGGTATTTAAATGGGGTGGTGATGGTAGTAGTGGTCAGAGCGAGTATAAACAGCGCTACGAAACTTCGGACAGCGCTCAAAGTGATTCATCCATTTTCGTAATTTCCCTAGTACCCCTGCAACTTTACCAAATGCTGCGAGGAGGGGAGAAAAGACTAGTTCTATGGCAAAATCCACGACCATCATCCACAAAATTCTGCCGACCAATTAAAATAATCTTCGAAAAAGAGACAAACAATATTACTAAAAGGGAAATAGAATGGTTGAAAATTAAATAAAATCTCTCAGGCCAACGATGATCACCGTACTAAACGGAGCAGCGCTTTCAGTGACACCACATCTTGTGATGATGATGGTGGATGGAAAAGTATGTAGTGTCTAAACAGGAAGTTCATCCCAGACGTATTACGTGTGTGGAGCCGAGCGCACCCAGATGAACAAAATAGAATCTTATTGGAGAACAGTATCGGATCGTTTTGGACTTTCGGTACTTGTACGTTTTTTTGAGTGCCTAATTCATATTTCTTATAGACTTTAAATAAAAAAATGGCAGAAGAAAAGCCTCTTATGAAAAAGAGAAATGGCTAAATAGAGAACGCTTTCGTTTAGAAATGGGCGTTCTTGTTGACAACCCTAATCCTGGCGATAGCGGAACCACAAATGACATGAATGCGGCGAGACGTTTCTTACAAAATTCATAACTCTCGTCTAAAATAACAAATATTAACTTTAATTTGATTCAACTATGTGGAATAATTTTAAAAACCATATCGACAGGGTTCCCATTAAACTCAGATAAATTTAATTTGTATGCGCTTCATACAGCAAATCTTTATGTAAAATTATATCCTTGGTATTTCACGCCTGCAAGTATCCATAAAGTACTTATACACGGCGCCCAAATAATTGAGTCTGCTATTCTTTCCATTGGTCAGCTGTCAGAATAAACACAGGAAGCAAGAAACAAGGATATTAAAAATTTAGGAGTAGACATGCTAGGAAGATATCTCGCACCGCAAATATTGAAGATGTGTTGTTCAATATGCTGCTATTTTCTTCAGATCCAGCCATTTCTTCTATACGCCAAAAAGCTAAAAGGAAGAAAAACGGGTTACCTGCAGACGTTTTGGAGTTGCTAAAAGAACCAGACGTCTTTATCTCGTGAGAAAGTGAAAAGGATGAGATTATTGACAGTGAGAGCTTCGCGATTTCTGATTATAGATAGGCATCACTATTGATAAATAAGAGTGGATGATTATTCTGCCTCATGAAATTATGTATATTTGAAAATAATATTCTTCGTTAGCATATTTCTACAGTGAGTCGCTCTTATTCAAAAATATTCATTCCTTATTGCCTTCCTTTGAATGTTTTGTTACCACGCTTTTTAAGATACTCCATTAGCATACCGAGTTTCTGTATTATTTCTGTTTAACAATGTAATGGTTTGCAAATAAAGATTTAAAAGTGTTCAAATGTGTATTTTGTTCTCTCTTCTCCACCTAAATCGAATTCGTTAAGACAGGCATTGATGGTTTAGCTCCTTTCTTAGTCCCATGTACCTCCAAAAACCCTTTCCCTCTCCCTAAGCAAAAGACACTTCATCTATCGGATTATGAAAGACTAAAGACATAGACCTGGGGACTTGGGGTAAGAAAAAGGAGGAATATTCGTTTTACAGCCGAGAGACTAATAGCCATTGTCAAACCACGAGATTAGGGCCTGTCGTTCAGTTTCCTAAATATATTGTTATAAGTTAAAAGGCAGTTGCAATCAACAAATAGTTTGGAAATCCATATAAATAGATATAGTCTATATGTAGATTGACAGATAAAATGATATAGAGCATTTAGTGGCTTAAAATTTAAAAAAATATATTTTTTTCCGCCTAGATTGGGCATTTCTCCCACTGTGGGACGTTGTTATGCACGTGAAACAATACGAATATATTTATCTGTTTACAAGATATTTTTAAAACGCTGCACATTCATTGGCGGCCCGTAGTCATGAATGTGATTGGTTAAGATTGACGAAACCACTTTTTTAAATTCTGGTTACAAATTTCCGGGTGTAATAGCCAGAAGTGGAGGGTAAGGTGAATTCGCTCTTCCAATGATAAAACTAACCTCAACTAATTGACAGTGTTTTGCTCTATCAAAAACCCGACATTATACTAACATAAGTTTTCATTATATTAATGTAAAGGTCACGTTATCTTACTGTCACATTTGAACAGAGATTGTACGGCTGGGGCTGAGAATTTCATTTGCTGCATCGCTCTATAGTGACGGAAATAGAAAATGAGATAAAAACGCGTAAAATGTTACTGTACGAAGACCATTGGAATTCTTAAATATTCTTGGATTTTGGAACGGACTTCAGGTGAATTTATTCTCGTGGTGATTTCTACATTTTTATTAGCGGTAATATCCGGCAGAGTTTGGCGTGTCTTATTTGTTTTTCGTAAAGGAAGTCTTCTCGTATTGCCAGACTCTGGATTCGTGGACTTGAAGCGCAGTGTTTTTTGTGGCGCGCGTGTTCGTGTGTAAGGTGACACTTGGTTTTCCGTCGGACGAAAGACGTGCCTCAATCCTGCCGTCTGATCCGCGTGCTATAGCGTTGGGCGATAAGGCGAGAACAACGCGACTGGCTCCTCAATGGCGAGGCTGGGTGGTTGATTTATGGTCTGGGAGGGTTTACCTGTGAGGACATCTTTAAGACGCTGCGATTCGTGTCCATCCGCTCCCTAGACCGCAACGACCTTCCGGATGCCCCATGCCTCCCGAGAGACGATCCGCCGCCAACCCGGATTTGAGATGTCTCCCTCCTCTGCATACCTATCGCATACCACTTCACCGAAATGTTTCTGCGTCTGGGGCGTCAGCTTGAGACCGGTTATCCTCACAAATAGGTACTGGGTGTGCGTAAAATGTTCAAAAGGTATGTGAAATTGACGGTGAAGATATTTTTTGCAAAAGAAACGTTAGAGATTCGGTGTCAGGTGTAATTATAGGCAGGACTGACCTAAGTTCTATTATGCCTAGGTTGATCTAGGTCTAGATCATAGTTGGGATTGTTACAAAAAATTAACTGATTAAAGTTAATCTTTGTAAAAAGTACCTAGTTAAACGTTATTTTTCTAAAAAAGTAACTGATTAAAGTTAAAGTTAAAAAAAAGTAACTTTTACGTTAAAAGTTACCTTTTGAGTTACTTATAAGAAACTTTTAAAAAGTAACTTTTAAAAGCTATTTTTCGCAATTGGGATAAACTAAATACAAACTTCAAATTCAAGAACAATTTGTTTAACTTTTACTTAAAAAGTCATTTTTAAATATCATTCTCAATTCACAACTTGTATTGGACATCCGTCCTCTCCTGTCTGAAAAAAGAAGCCCTGCAGCACTAAACATCCTTTCACATTGCGCTTATGATGGAATGCCAGTGTTGTACCTAGCGGACATGGTCTTCGAGTGGTCTCGTGTTTTCTCGTCTGAGGGTGCGTTCCTAAACTTCGGCTGTCAATCCACTAAACCCCGCTTTTGTTTGGATGAATTCGTCTGGGCCTATTCATTGATTTCTTGCACAACTACCCAGCTATATTGCAATCTTAGATACCGTTTTATTTTCCCCTTTGTCTGTTGGACGAGCTTTGCGCCCACATTCGAACAGGAACTTTCACAAAAAATGAACGAAAAAAATTAACTGAAGTTAGTTTTGTATCAGTTAATGTATAATTTTAACGATTAAAAGTTAAAAGTTAACTCTTATAATAAGTAACGGTTAAGTTTAATCGTTAATCCCAACAATGGTCTAGGTATTATTCGGTTGGTTGGATGGCTGTGATAATAATTATAAAAAACACGATACTTTACGGGGGTACCTGTGTAACTTCTGGAGGTGATAGAGGGTATAATTTCCAGCTATTTTTATTTCAAGCGAATGTTTTAATGGGGTCAAAACTCCTTTTTAACGCTGGAGCAATGGAAACGCCGACTGATCTCCTGCGGTTACCATGAAAACGCCGAATTTCCTTGAATAATCGGGTGCCATATTAAAAATAAGCTGCTATAAGCATGAGTGACAATATCGAATGAACGATACTTATCTTATGCACCACTGGGAAAAGTTTCAGATCTCTTCAATCGGAATACTCTACCATCATGTCTTTTTCATGAAAAACTGGTTAATGTGGTGGGTAAAATGTTTGTTACCTTAGCTTCGTTAGTAATGAGTTGCCATATGTCCATTGGACAAAAATGCTTGAAATTACATTCCCTATTACATGCATAAGTTTCGCAGAATCCTCCTGAAGTTCCTGTATAGTACCTGTAAGTATATGTATACTCCACTCCATTTTCCCTTTAGGTACTGTGAACTCATCCTAATTTCTGGCACTAGTCCTCCGAGATTGCCTTTGTTTAGCTATTTTATTCATCATCATCCCAATATTGCTCATAACTTTTGTGCTTGCCACGTTCATGCATTTAATTAGCAAGCCTTCAAGCGTGACTTGGAGGAATCAGGTCATAATCAAAGATTCAATAATTCACTTCTCCACTCGTGGAATAAATTTATTTACGAAGCCAGACGATGATATTGCACATTTTAGCATAGGTCGTTAAAACGTAACACAGTATAAAAGTGGAATTATAGGGTGTTTTATCTAATTTGCATTGCTTTTCGAATGCTTTCTTGTGCCTTAGCCTCTAAATATGATCCTTATTAGTCTCAATAATCACGGTGTTCCATTGATTTTTCTCGGTTAACTCTTATACCCTTTCCTCTCCTGTCATATGTGCATAGCTATTCCACTCTTATACATACATGACTGCATTTCTTCTATACCTGTCCTTCACCAGAGCATTCAGTTTGAAGTTTTTTCATGGTCAGTTAATTTTTTTAACCCTCTATCTTATTTTTTGGTGCTAATACATCTAGTACCCAAAGCATCCTCCAATCCGTGGATTAAAATTCTAGCATGTCTAGGAACCATTGATTCATAACAATTTTAAAGATGCTGCGTTATGTATGCCAACTAGGGTACTCTTATTTTTGTCTTATTGATCTTGAAAGCCGATAGCAAGAGCTCTCTATTAGTAATTGTGTTTAGAAACGATCACTCTAAATAATTGTGCCATATTTTCTTCTTTCGCGATTGTTGTTTTTCTGCGGGAAAAAGGACTTCTCGTATCCGTAGGTTCTACTGTCTTATTTCCCAGTGCCTGGCGATTTTTATGTGTAATGGGTGGTGAGGTTGCAAATTTGGACTATTTTTCTTATATTTTTAAAGAGGTTTAGTCAATTTATTCTTTTTTGCACGAAAAGGCTCCGATCTTCTTTTTCTGAAGTTCGTGTGAGGATTTCTATTTCTCCCTTTTGTGAGGATTTCTATTTCTCCCTCTTGCTACTTTTCATATCGACTGCAAAAAATACTGCAATACTGTTTAATGCCCTGCTCTTTATCTTAGACAACATTTATTTCTCGAAGCCTTCATCTTTCCACCAATAGATTTTTCATTACAATTATTTCAGAATATTTTGCACTTAAAAGTGTATTAGCATAGTGAATATATAATATATTACATGCATAGCGAAACCAATATATTAAGTATACAGTAGAATCAGTAGGACGCCATGTGTAATGTTGCTCGTTGGGATTAGTGTTCCTTCCTATGCACGTAACATAGATATTACTGTGTTGAGCAAGCAAATGGTATTTCTTACTGCAAGAGAAGATGGTGAGTTGTCTGAAAGACATATTTCCTCTCTGGACAGGTTCAATAGCGCTGAAGAAGGCGAAATGGCTTCGCTCGCGCATTATTTTGACTTATGGCTGGCGAAGGCTGGCGGAGAAATCACAATGATGCAGAAAAAGTGAACGGCGAAGTACTGTGAGGGAGTAGGATGTTGGAGGCTATGTTAGGTGGTTGAATGTTGGGTAGTTTGGGTAGAGGAAGGAATGAAGTAATTTGAAGGAGTCAAGCTATTCTGCCGAACATAGTGTTATATACTCTCTAGCCTTCTTTGTCTGAAAATGAGTGAAAGTTATGTAAAGGAAACTTCAAGAACTTTTTTCTTCCCTTAATTTTTCCTTCAATATTTTTGCTCATCATTGTTTCAATCCTAAGATTGGTTAGCTGCAGCTCTCCATTATTCCTTTTCACTCTATTACATCCTTTATTTCTTCTTTCCCATATCTTTCTTTATTTAGCCCTTGTTTTGGGTTCGGGCTGCCGCGGTGGAAACACCTGTTCCCGATCACTCACCGAAATTAAGCATCGTAGGGCTCGGCTCTATTCGGAAGTGGCAGACAGTATGTACGAAATGACCCTAGCCGTCGAAGCACGTTAAACTAAAATACTACTACCACCCATGTATTTATGTATTTCTTGGTCAGTCCATTTTATCTTCAGCTTCCGCCTTCAACACCAATCTTGAAGGCTTCTATTATTTTCTAGTCAGATTTTCCGTTGCCTAAGCATCTGACCCATGGAGTGCCATACTCTATAAGAAGGTTTGAATGTAATGCATCCTCTTTGAGTAGTGCATCCATCATATCAGTTTTCTCTTCAACATTATTCTGCCTTTTCAATATTTATGAATCGACTTTCCTAATGTCATATCCCAGTCCAAGCGAATGATTTTGAAACGTCTTATAAATCGGTACCTATGGCATGGCGGCGATGCTACAAAATAGTGAAAATAATCGTGTCTGCTGTATTTATTTCCTCGTTACATGGAAGTACATCGAGGGAAAGTTATTGATGCCTTCGAATATTCTGTAATCGCTTCGAATCCGAATTAGGATAAAACAGGAAAGAAATAGTGAAGAGGTGACGTAGTTCCTGTTAAAAACGACATTCGTATTTAATTAGTATTCATCATAAAACCTTGTTCAACATTTTCAGGTATGTATGCGTAATTTCTGCACCGAGAGTGGGTGAATTGGAAATTTATCCCAAGCAGAATGCATTTCAGTGTCGGGTAAAGATCCGGAATACCCCAATGATGCGTGACTATTTCCAAGGACTGTCCAATGCCAACCCAAAGTTCATCTCTGACTGAATATAATAAAAATACGTTTGCTAAGGTACTAGGATATCTGTTAAAAAGATATTTACGGCAATGATATTAGTTTGATAGCCCCTTACGCGGAACATTATTGCATAATAAATACTTCGCCATTTAAAAGTCTTAGGATTCTCGGAAAAAATGGTGGAAATTGAATGGTCGCCGAACATGGGACCATTTCGTGATCTAATCACTTGACGTTCCGGCGAATCTATGCGCTGCAGAAGGAAGTGACGGTAAATCCGATCTTACGGAAAATATAATAATTCGCCCTTCCTCGAATTGGGAACACTGGTGGTTGAGAACCTGTTCACAGTATACGAAGATGATGGGCCTTTGTTACTTGTGAATTGTAATATTTGTCATGTCTTTTATTGGAATGATTTTCAATTTTTACATCGTAACTCTTTATGAATAACGTGATATTCCTGTTCGTGCATAATCAAGTTTTGAATAACATGGTGAACAATGTGGGTGCTGGGATTATATTTTTCCTGTTAAGTTTGTCCAGTCATAAAACTTGAGGACCAATAGGAGCGTTTCGTAAACTTATGGTGAATCGTAAATAAATGAGTGATCAAATGTTGTGCAAACGTTAGGGGTGAATATTTGGTAATATTAGGGTTTAATATTAGTGAATACATTTCAGACACAGTTAGAGAAACTTACTTCTTTGACGACTTCGACGACACGGTCAAGTTCTGCCTGGTTTGAAGTTAGGGAGAAAAAAGCGGATGGAAGAACTTAAGTCAGACATGTCAAGTTTAAGGTTTTATTCGAGTTAGAATTATTTTCGCCACTTATCGATTGGTCTATAATTTTATCCGGATTTTTTTTCCGTCATCTTAATAAGCATTTTATTTATACTTATATTGTATAATTCATTGTTGGTTTTTAATACAGTGCTGTTTTGAAGTCACCGTATGGCAAACACCTCTGGTAGTGAGGTCTGATTGCTTATATAAATTCGTTAAAAAAATTATAACTCGTATTTCGTCTGTTAAAGTCGATTTTCTAAAATTTTCGGTCGCATCTTTTCTTTTCTGCACCCGACGTGCCCTAATGATTATTTGCTAACCATTCACGATACGATTCGGATCCAAGTCATTTCGGCCCACTTGGAATCTTAAGCCATGAGGTTGTTTGGGGTTTTAGTTTATTTTATTGTTTATTTTGGGGCGCAGATACTTATATTTAATGTGGTGTAAGCAAAAAAGATAAGGGGAATGTCATCTTTGAGTAAAGACAAACTTCGATATGAACCTAAGATCTTCGATGCAACTGGTGATGACGACAACCAACATCTGATGTTGCGAGTTATTCATACTTGATATCCAATGAATGTGATCCAAATTATGCACTGATAAAGAAGAGATGAAAGTAGGGTTACGAATGAGAATATTGGCTAAGAAAGTGAATATGTTTAATTATCCATTTTAGTGGCATTGGTCGACTAGAAAAAGGCCATTTGAGTCATAATATGAAATGATTAAAATCATTGCTGTGGAATTAAAACATCAAGAATTATCTTTGAGAACTAAGAAACCAGTAAGAAACGTACACTGAGATGCTATCGAACGGAAATATGTAATATTCAGAAATAGTAATGGAATGCACAGGATCTCGCGAGCACCAGTCTTACTCAATGTTTTCGCATGTAATATAGAAGGTTGAGAAATGGGAAACCTAATTATAGCATTGAGGTTGAATATGGATACAATTTGATTTAAAATAGGCTATATGAGGCTGAATACATGGAAAAGTCACCTTAATACCTTCCCCGCAAAATTACCATGGTGGAAATACCATACTCAGTAATCTTACTTCAGCGTCAGAGGTTATAAAATGAATTTATATTTCGCAGTTACAGTTTAACGACCGGTTTACCTTATAACCTATAATTCCTTCGGGCCCACGATAATTTCGTCATGAATTTTCGTTCCAAAACCGAGACTTGTGGAGATT
This sequence comes from Pyrrhosoma nymphula, assembly GCA_963573305.1. NCBI lineage: Eukaryota > Metazoa > Arthropoda > Insecta > Odonata > Coenagrionidae > Pyrrhosoma > Pyrrhosoma nymphula. The sequence continues at coordinate 53,615,280 of OY754335.1, forward strand.
TTGTTTCTATTCGAATTTATATTCATATTCACTCATTATTACTCTGGAAAGTCTAAATTGAATAATATCCATAAAGTTATAATATTACACGTATTCGATTATCACGTTTTGTTGGTGTTTTATCATCGTTATCTTTTCTTCTCGGGACCACGATTCTGCCACCATGTTAGGGCAATGTGCAATGATCGTGATTGTTAACCTGTATTTCGTCATTATGATGAAAGTCAGGATTTTCAAATGGAGTGCGAAATCCTGAGGCATGTGGGAGAGTTTTGCATGTACGATCTCAATTACTGAGCGACAGAGGCGTTAAGAAAGTTTGGTTTGTGATGCGTGAACAATTTAAGGTCTTCGCTTAATTTATCGTTCAATTAATCCAGGTCACGCAACGCGACCACCTCTGTTCAAATGCTCTATTACTGCTATTCGTGAGACATCGAGACGTGAGGTAAGGCCTGGTAGGCACTTGGCTGCGGTTTTTCTCAAATTAAATTTTGCTGCACACAATAGACTCGACTTACGTTCTAGATTTATGGGATGCCAACTCGTCTATTTCCTCGATGGACTAGTCTTTGCACTCTAGTCGAGAGTACCACGTTCATAGTGATGAGGGTTACCGCGAATTCATCATGATTTGTGTTCGACGAATGCATAAGAGCAGTGAATGTGAATTACAAAGCAGTTTTAAGATGCTCCAATTTGAATTATTGGCGTAATTTCTTTTCCCAGTGTTTTCAGCTGTGAATTAATGATCGTGACGTTTTTTGATTGCTCTAAATGCTTCTTGAGCATTAGTTCGAAGCATTGCTCAATGAGATTCGCCCTTATTGCGCTTTATAATTCAAACAAGTCGCGATCATTACTTTCTCATGCTGTATCGTTACTTTGCAAAAGATCACTGCAGTCACCCCGTGGCACGGGCGTGGGTCAATGGGCATGGGCGGGCCGTGGGCCATGGGACGGGCGTTGGTGGGCGGGCATGGTGGGTCAAATAATACCTCTAGATGAAGTGAAAGTTATTTTTACTATTCAGATTTATTTTACGGTATTATTTTATGCCATTGGTTAATATTTAATTTTGGCGTTTCCCAATGCATCTGATTGCATCAGCCTTTGACCGAGCGCAAATGGCAATTACCGCTGTATTTTTATGGCAACGGGAATTCACAGTTGGTTTAATTTCATCTGAATTGCATTTCATATTTATTGTTCCATCAGTCGTTTTATATTGAACCCATTCACCGGAGTTGAGGAAAGGTCGTGTGTTATTTATTGCTGCATTGCAGTATATTCTAACCTCGCAGTCTGGGATCTCCTGATTCGAAAGATAAGCCTTCCAGGAAATCCAACGATATTCTTCGTAACGTGATCCTTGGATAATGCTTATAATGTTTTTGATTTTACAGTCAATTGAGCCACGCATGGAGACTTAATTTATATTTTTTCAAAAGATCCTGTTTAACTTTCTATATTTCACTTTATAGAAAAAATGAATAAACATGGCGATCCTGGTAGTAGCTCCTCACAGTAGATATGACGTAATACTTCCGGGAACACAATGGCGAAAGCGTTAGATGGCTAGTTTGATGAAGCCTTTTGACGAGTAGTGGTGTTTCCCTCGGTGGACGAAGCGACAGGTTATTCCGGGAAAGGACGGTGATGCCACACAATTCCCGATTGTGACAGCATTACCTCCTAGCTCTCGATAAAGGTTACTGCCTCCACTCACCATATCCTTTCGATGGTAGTGGCGGACTGCTACCGGCGGAAATTCATTCTTATGTCACCGTCTTCAAAGAATTGTCTTGAGGTCATGTAAGTGAGGGAATCCGCTTCAAGTGAAGCTTTAAGAGGTGCAAGTGATCTTGTGCATGTATCTCTTGATTTCTTTCATCGTAATTACTGGGCATCTGTTTTTGAAATATCGTGATAATTATCGCATACCTACGAAAAATGACAAATTATCGAGCGGTTTCGTTAAAGTATCGCATAATTCATCTCAACTTGATATATTTCATGCAATAACTATCTCATACGGACAGGTTGTGATTACTCAACAATAGTGATGCATTGAAACTATGCAATAACATTGTAATTTTCGCATAAGATAATTATCACTGCGTTTGAGGATTGACCCCCTTGTTCGACATAGATTGATGACAACGCAACGGTTTCTCGCAACGCTTATGTGAATTTCAGTTTGTTCATTCGTCGTACAGTTTCCGTATCGGTGACCTTTTGATGGTGTCACACCCAGCGAGAGTCACCTTCAAAGATCCTGGCCATGAAAATAAAGAAAACCTCAAGGTTCTTCTTTATTTTTTGAGGAATATCTGGGTACCTATAGTATTCTAAAGGGTAGTAAAGGGTAAAGGGTAGCTTCTCTCATAGTTTATCCTCCACTCCGGTGCTGTGCTTAGAAAATGTCCTGTTGGTCAGTGAAGAGCGTTGAATGATCTGATTTTTTCCTGGAGAATCTTGTGAAGGAATTTGTCTAGGGTGCTCCACCGTGTCTGAGGCTACATATCTGCCGACGTTTCAAAGAACGACTCGCTTACTTCGAAACCTCAGATATGTAGCCTCTCCTACGTGGTGGAACAACCGATAAACCTTCCTTCACTCAAGAGCCTTGTTTTCTTTATATTAGAATGGCATCCATAGGTGAATGCTTTCGGCGAAAACAATTTTTTTGACTTTCCGGCACTCCTTATCCTTAAAGGATGTTTGAGCTAGATATGAAATGAAATTCAATGAATTCGGTCTTATTATGATGAAAAATACCTCAATTTTCCAATGATACCAGCGTGCCAGCCGATTAATGTATTACTTTTTGAGGTATTTGCCAAAACTACAAGCAGTTTTCCATGGGATATGGTGTGGCTAAACGCTCCCGAGAGACATTATTGAAAAAAATGAGGCAGTTCTGAAGCGTAGATCGCGTCAGAAATAAATCGGCGTTTAGTTCCTATGCTTTCTTAACTATAAAATTAATTACTCACAATAGTATTAAAATATTTGCACAAAAGCCGTCTGCTGCGCACGGCGTGAAACAAATGAGTCAAGTCAAAGACTCATCTGCGTATTTAGTTAATCACTGGCAATTGCATTCTTATAAAATAAAGTTTTTGCGTCCTTAATATTTCAATATTTTTTCATACTTATTACGGCTGCATAAATTTAAAAATAAAATTCAAATAGGGTCTATACTGTGACTGAGGAAAAACCTCACTCAGACTACCTTAAACTGGCCTATGTTCGAAAGAAAATAAAAATAGGAATTTATTCTGGCGATGGTTGCCGCGGGGATGCTGTGGGACTTTCGATGCTCTGCCGCGCTTGTTGACTTCTAATGACGCCAGTATAGTCCTGAAGACTTCGACCTGAAGATGTTCCCTGAAACAGATACGAAGCTGTCGCCGTCAAAGAAAACGCCGCAGACCACCGAAAGCCTTTAGAGCATCAATACGACTTAATATCAGGTAATCAATGCGAGTAATCCAGAGGAATGGAGAATATTGTTCCCAAATCTTTCCTATACTTACATTTTGTTGTAGGCGGACGTAATCACTCGTTTTAAGTTAAATAGAACACCTATATTTTAAAGTTCGATGTCCAGAATGAAATGTTATATGCATGAAGTCATCATCATCGGTCAACAATCCTAGGATTGGTTTGACGCAGCCCTCCACTCAATTCTTCTATCTGCCAACCTCTTCATATTGACGTAACTCCTCTCATTTGCATCCTTCACAACTTGCTCCATATATCTCATGCGAGGCCTGCCTTTTACATTCTTCCCGTTCACTTTTACCTCGACGATTATCTTCATCAGGCCGTCGTGTCTTAAGATGTGGCCTACTATGTTGTCCCGTCTCCCTTTTAAGGTTTTCAGTAGACATCTCTTTTCTCCCACTCTTCTTAAGACTTTTTCATTTGTCACTCGGTCGATTCATTTTATCTTCATCATTCTTCGGTAACACAACATTTCAAATGCTTCCAGCCTGGACTTCTCTGCTGCTGTTATTGTCCATGATTCGCTGCCATAAAGTAGAATGTTCCAGATGTGTATTCTAATGAAATGTTTCCTCACTTTCACGCTTGTATTTGCAGCTGTAAGCAGAATCTTCTTCTGGTAAAATACCCTTTTCGCTTGGACAATTATACTGGCAATTTCTCTTTTACTTCGTCCATCGCTGGTTACTCGGCTTCCCAGGTAACAGAACTCTTCCACCTCCTCGACTTTTTGTTTTCCTAGTTTAACATTGGTCCTGGCTTCCTTTCTCCTACTGCATACCAATACCTTAGTTTTCTTTTTACTGATCTTCAGATGACATCTGGCCATTATCCTTTCCATATTACCTAGTGTCTTCTTTAAATCTACTTCTGTTTCTGCCATGACTGCTATGTCATCGGCAAATCTTAGCATGCTGATTTTCTCCCCGTGGATATTCACTCCCGGAGACTTTTCTTTGACTTCTTGGATGGCTTTCTCGATGTAGACATTAAATAATGCGGGAGACAGTGCGCAGCCTTGCCTCACTCCTTTCTTTATGCTTGCTTCTGTACTGCTGGGTCCTGATTTAATTATGGCCACCTGGTTTTTATACAAGCTGTGGATAACTCTTCGGTCATTATATGACACTCCAATTTCTTTCAGAATCTTTACCATCATGTTCCAATCCACGTTGTCAAATGCCTTCTCCAAATCCACAAATGCAACAAAGGTCGGTAGATTCTTCTCTATTCTCTTCTCTATGAGTAGCCTGAGGGCCAAAATTGCTTCTCTTGCGCCCTTGTTTCTTCTGAACCCGAATTGGTCCTCATCCAGGAACTCCTCAGCTTTTCGTTCTATTCTTATATATATGATTCTCGTCAATATCTTCGAGGCATGTGTCGTCAGGCTTATGGTTCTACAATGTTCACAGTTCTCAGCCCTCTTCTTTTTGGCAATAGGGATGATGATGTTCTTCTCGAAGTCTGTGGGTATCTCTCCTGTAGAGTACATGTCGCAGATGGTTTTGTACAGCTGGGTAAATGTCTTCTCTCCGGCATTTTTAATTAGTTCGGCAGGAATATAATCTATTCCCAAAGCCTCATTTGTCCTCAGGTCCCTTAATGTTGCGTCAAATTCTGATCTTAAGATTGGGGCTCCCAAATTATCCTTATTGACTTCATTTTCCTCTTCGATTACTTTTGCGCTTAGACTGCTTCTATTGTACAAATCTTCCAAGTATTCCTTCCATCTCTTCACTTTATCCTCATGTTCAATTAAGAGTTCTCCATTCTTGTTCCTGATGCTGTTACATCTTGCAGCCCGTTTCTTGAAGTGATTCCTTACCATCCTGTAGGCAACTTCCACATTTCCATTTGCGAGATTGCTTTGTACATCTTTGCATAGATCCTTCATCCACATTTCCCTTGCTTTTCTCGCTTTACGGTTTATTTCATTCCTGATTCTTTTGTAGCAAAGTTGCCCTTCTTCAGTATCCACATTTTTATATTTTATTATCTCTTCAATTAATTCTAAGACTTCTTATGTAATCCATGGCTTCTTCTTGACAACTTTTCTTCTCCACAGAACTTGTTTTGCTGCTTCCTGTAGCCGGATTTTGATGTTCTCCCATCTCTTTTCCTCTGAGTTCACAGTAAAATCCTCGTCTATTTTGTTTTCCACTGCTTTCTGAAATTCCAGCCGTTATTGAGGTTCCTTTAGTTTCTCTACTTGCTATAAGTTCTTGATTGATTTCTTCAATTTTTTGAGTTGTAAGTGGCATTTCATCATCACTAAGTTGTGATCACTGTCGATATCTACACCTGGGTAGCTTTTGCAGTTCTTCGCCTGGTTTCTGAACCTCTGCTTCACTAAAATGTAGTCAATTTGAAATCTTCTTCTGTCTCCGGGCATTTTCCAGGTATATATTCTGCGTTGGTGGTTAAAAAAATGTGTTTGCCACCACCAACTTGTGCTGTGTGCAGAATTCTATAAGTCTTTCTCCTCTCTCATTTCGATTTCCTAAGCCATATTTTCCTGTTATTCTTCCATCTTTACCTTCACCAACAACAGCCTTCCAATCTCCTAAAATAATGTTTTTTAGGTTTCTTCTCCTTTTACACGCTTTATTACTTCCGTGATATCCTCATAGACGTCTTTCACTTCTTCATCTTCGTAGTCCAATGTTGGCATGTAAACTTACACCACAATGGTATCTGTAGGTTTGTTCTCAATCTTCACCATTATAATCCTCTCACTGTACTGCAGGAAGCTCTTCACACGTAGTCCTGAACTTTTCCTGAGCATTATGCCTACTCCAGCGTTACCATTTTGCGATCCGGTGTGAATAATTCTATAACTTCCTCTCCAGAAGTCTCCTTCTTCGGGCCATCTCATTTCACTGATTCCTATTATGTCGAGGTCCAGTCTTCGCATTTCTACCTTGAGGTTCTTCAATCTTCCGCAGGTCCGAAGTGATCGCACTTTCCACGTTCCTACCTTAAAATGTCTATCACATTTGACTGATGTACTCTCTCGGGTAGTCCCCACCCGGAGATCCGAATGGGGGACTATTTTACCTCCGAAATATTTTACTCGAGAGGGTTCCATCACGTCTTGATAAGAAAGAAAAGAGTGGAGTAGCTGCGTATCCTCGGGATAATAATGTGGTGGTTTTCCCTTGCCTTCCACATCGCAGTACTACAGCCGTTTAAGTAAATGTTACCACGCCTGTAGTGAAATGAGTTTCGCTGTACCGACCACTGTGGTCTCCCCCTTCACTCATGTGAAGGAGAGCTGCTGCGCTCTCCTCAGGGTGCTGGGAAGCATAATTGTTGGCGGCCTCCCGTCGCCAAGTCACGGCATCTTCACAGGTTCTGTATCATTTTAAGGCCTACCTTACCCAGGGATAGACCCATACCCCCTTGGAATGCCGCCGCTTTTTTGTCCACGACTGCTTATTCGACGAGTTAACTCGCTTATATCGCAGCTAACATCTATATCTAGAGGTCGACCCACGATCCGAAACCCGGTGGACGTACTCGGTGGCTTTAAGCTCAGCCCCGAGATGCATGAAGTACCTGCAGAAAATATTTTTATTATCTTTGGTTACATAGAGGATGTTCCACTGCGACTGCGTGAGTCTAAAAAAATGCCTACTGAATTCCACCTTTTCATTTGTATTGTTTCAAAAATGCTACTGTCGTTGATGCATTCATTAACTGCTAGAGAGCAAAATTAAGGTACAAAATACGTAGATTCTTCGACGAATACATTTTTAGCTAATGCATTTTCCAGCCTGGGGAGGCGACTGTGGCGCCATTTTCATTGAATTTACTCGTTTTTGCTTCAATTATTGCAGTGTTACTAATTATTTTTCAGATCTGAAGGTGTGCAAATTCTATGTCAATTGAATTTTCTGGGGAAATTTCCTTCTTATAAACATTTTTTTCGAGAAAATGGCATTTGTATTAGAAACATAAATACTATTTTTTAAACCCATGTTGAGTCTATTCTCGCATTTAACTCCATGCAATCACAACTTCAGTTTGCGAAAAAATAGTTTAGAAAGGTATGATTTTCATATTTAAAAATGACGTTTTTAGTTAGAAAGAATATGAATAAAATGAAATTTTGGTCATTTTATTGTGGAACCACCTTAAAGAGTCTGTTGTATTTGTAGTGAAACGGAGTGGGAATGAAAAAATGCGCTACTCACGCTGAGCAGTCCTCGTGCTGTATTCTACGGACACACATTCTCTGGCTGGCGTTACAGTGAAGTAACGTATTCTGTCGAATAACTGATAAATCTTGTCACTTGCGTAAAGAAAAAACTAAATATTTTTTTTACATCTTTCGTTTGAATGTACTCCAGGAACCTCTTGTTCATTTTAGTCAGAAGAAGGTAAAAATCCCCAATTTTTATATCCTTTAGTCTGGATCTAATGCTTGGTTTGATAGGTGAATACTTACATCGGGTTAATATGAATGCGTGGTAAAAGGAATACGAATTTGAAATTCACGAACAGCGGCTATAAGCTCTGCACGGTGGAATCTCATGTTATCTAAAGGTAATCGCGGTGAATGAATTTTCTTGTTCGTGATTTAAACGCTTTTAGCAACCAAGACTTTTCCCGCAAAACACTTTTCAGAAACTTCGGGGGATTTGCTATTGTCGAGACTGAATTCACATGCACTCAATTTTTACGTTTTGATTTAAAAAAAACACGAGAATCCATTCGAAAACGAAGCCCATTAATTTTTAGGTCATTCTATTTTCTTTATGCTCATTATAAATTATAACTTTTAATATTATAGTAGTATTCGTAGCTAGGGAGATAAACGAGAAAAGGGAACGTTTTTCACGCCTTTCGTCTAGTCTCGTCCCTTAATTACGAGGTTACAACAAAAATATACCATCAACCTCTTGGAAATTACTTGAAAACTATCAATCTTGTACAGTAAAGAGGAATTAAAGAGACGATAGAGACGATAGTGAAGAAATAAAGAGAGAAGAGGTAGAAAGAAGAATGATATAATTGTCTAAAAAAAAAGCAAAGATGTTTCGTATCAATCAAAAATTGTTGCCATATTTCAAAGGATTTAGCTTTTCAGCGGAAATAATAATGTTATCTGTATACATGAAATGTCGATTCTCTTTGAACTATCGAGATTTGGAAGAAATGATGAGTATAAGGGGAGCAAAAAATAGAACAAGGTGCTAAATAATGTGCTTCGTCTTTAGGAGAACCGTTATTGTTTTACTTATTTTAATATTTTTTTCCGCCAACCATACTGATGCAGCTTTTCAAGAAAATGGAATCATCCTTGCCTGATTCAGCCCGGATAATGAATCTCTAGGAGAAGATGGGGAATGCGTAAGATGATTCGGTGGCAGTCCCCAATGCTTACAAAATATCCTCATTACTTAAGTATAAATTGCGGAAAATGTGTTGGAAATCGGGAGACATTTTTTTCATCATAATGATGGACTAACTATGTGGTTACATTTGAAATTTGTTTGAAGGAAGAGCGGGAAATTGATATTAAGAAGAAATTAGGGATTGAGCTTATAAATTTTGTTGAAAAAATCCGTTTGTGCTGCTAGAAGTGAAATTAATTTTACGATATTTAAAACATCTCGTATTTCATTTGATTAATGATATTTGGATATACTTAAATATAATATAAGTATTCGCCATCGGTTGATTTTTCAGCGTCGTGGAAGATTTGTAGATGGCATTTAGTTCGGTGGGCTTGGGACATGCTCAGATTTCGAGTTAAAGTTTGATCTTGACTGTCCTTTGCGTATCTTATTTTCCTTCCGGGTGTACCGGGCCTATATAAGATAGATATCCATCTCATCCAGTGGAATCAACAGCGGGGAATTAATCGTTTGCTCACGATTCGAAGCCTTGCCAAGTTGGAATGGAATCTTTATTCCATTGAGAAATCCCATTAAGCTTATCAGCATAAGATAATGCACGGCGCAAAACGCAAAAAAGTGAAATATAGCGCACGACAAGCGTGTATAAAATATTGTAAAGATTACTTATTGAAAATCAGTTAAGTTAACGAAGAGTTGTTTGCAGACTCCTGTAATATGGTCGGAGTTCTTATTTATCGCCCTTAACTTTTGCAATTCTTAGAAAAAAACAATGATAATTAAAGTTATAGGTAGACCATACGGTTTCGCCATATTAGTGGATTATTCAAGTATAGTAGGTGATTCTAAGAAAGATTGTATATTTCTAACGGTGGAAGTGGTGAAAAAATTTATCTCTACTCGTAATGGCAAGGTAATTCATTTCAATGTGCCCCAAGAATCATATTTTTTTGAGTAGGAGGTGCATAGTATGAGAATACTTAACTTTGCAAACATTTGTATCACTTCAGGATTGTTGTATAATAGGTACTACTATTTAATTGGATATGGCATAGCTCATTGCCATTTTGCGTAAATGGTGAAACATAACATTTTTACTGAATTCTCAAATTTATGGACCAATGTGGTATATCCAATAGTACATAGATCGTGAATTAAACAGCTATATCTGTTGTGATTAATGACGCGGAATCATACGAGAAGTTCATATAAATTTACCTTAGCAGCTTCTAGGGTACAGCGCATCTTCATCGATTCAATTTCACACCGTTTAATTCTGGGAATCATAAATCAATGAGTTTGCCTTCAACAAACGACATTGCATAATATTGACGTAACATACATTCAATTTAGCAAAACAGGTTACCTTCGCTGTTCGTATCTGCTGTGTTCACTTTCTTAGGAGTCATTAGTGGATTACAGCCGTTTATTAGGGTTGACAAAATTGACAATTTTCATTAATGTTTAACAAAACTTCAGAAATAGGTACGCTCTTTACTTGTAGTAAGTATATTCAGGGTTGGGCAAAATACTAAAAAATTGTATTATAAATACAAAATACTCCAAAAACGTGCATATATGAAATATAAAATGCAAAATACTTTTACAGGGTGTATTTTTAATACAAAATACAAATACATGGATTTGAAAATACTCTAAATAATAGAGTACATTCCAATCAAAATATAAATCCAAAAGAGTTTACAGTGAAAACGATAGAAATAAGAACACCACTTTAATATAAAAAACGGGTTCATGAGTTAAATAAGATTAGTGTTTATGGAGCCATTTATATCTAAAACATTTTAAATAAGCAGTAAGTTGATTTAATTCACATGATTCAATATGAGAATGGAATGTTTCTAGATTATGGGTAGAAATAGGTTAGAGCATCCTGTAGCGTCATTATAGGAGCTACTGTAGAACTTGGCGATGAAGTCCTTTTTGAACCGAGTTTGAAACCGGACTGGTGACAAATAAAGCTTAAGTGCGAAAGAAGAAATATGCCATTGCAATAAAAACTCACTCAGTAAATTTAGGCAGGTATAAAAATTTACTACTGGAGAAGGCTAAGCTTCAATGTATCAGCAGGAACTAAAAGACAGAAATATTCATTCTCGAATTTTCTCTCACTAAATGTAAGATTGTTCCGAAGTTCAATGTCAAACATAACCTACTCTCACGGCGAACACCCTCTTAATCCCACTTCAGACTAAGACTTGACTGTCCATAGCTCCTCCTCCTCTGATCGCAGCGGGAGATCAATAAAAACCTTTTATCCTTACAAATAATGGGTGACATAATTTACAATGTTTTTTGAAATACCTTTGTCAAAACTCCCCAGTCATGATTTCCCGGCTACCTCCATGTGCGATCAATTTAAATGGCTGTCTGGACATCTTCCTAAACTTGAAGCTCGTAAAATTATTCCCCGTACATTTTTTAAGGTGAATCAATATATCTTATATATCCTCCTAGTAAAAAAATATTGTTTTGCGATTTTATATGTCAATAGAACATATATGGTCTCTTGCGCTATCACAAACATGTGGGATCACACCTTCCCTTGCTCAAGTGCTCATCCCCCTCCCATTTTACAATATTTTTAAAATGTCCTCTCCGCCTTCCAAACTAATTTTATGATCCACTTTGTGTCATGACCCTCCTTTGTTGTTACCACTGAGTAGGACAAATAATATATAAATAAACCTTTTTTGTACCTAAGCATTAAAAATTGGGAAAATATGAACGGAATGAAAACCATGCATGTAAAATACGCTGAAAGCACTATCAACCCACAAGGAGTAAACAAAAATTGCATTTCAGAAGACTATGGGATAGAATTAAATTCTGCAGTTTGGGATTCATGTACAATACGCAGTTATTTTCAGTTTCACGTGTTTTATGAAGAGTACGTTTTCTCAAGAAACGATGATTTTAAGGAACTGCTGTGGTAGGAGGGGCAATCATAATGTTATAAGTTAAGGTGACCATTTTGCGGAAATTTGGACAAAATATGACCATTATTCATGCCTTTTGTAAAGAGTTGATAGTCTGAATTTCTCTCGTGTGCAGAAAAGAGATACGGCAAGTTCTCTTACGGTATTCAGTGACACTGGCGATTCTGCACAGTGATTATCGCAGATCTTAAATTCGCAATTCTATTGGCTGATTCACAATTCTATTAAATTCTATTATATTGGATGGAGGCATTGACTCAACGGGCGCAATTCAGAACATAATAAGGGGCCCTTGTTGAATATGCTTGCTTCTTTTCTGATTCTGGAGGGGTGTACTAACAAATTTGAGGAGGCCGTTTCTGCCCATTTTTGTCACAAATTTCTTAATTATGCAAATGGACTATAATGACGGTATGCTATATTTCAAAATTTATATCAATTCACTTTTGTTCTACTGAGCAGCACTGGATGCAAAATTCACAAGTGGAATTTGGGGTCTTGTATACACTTATCAGAAGTATTTTAAAATACTGAAAATATCTCATATGTATTTTAAAAATACTTTTAAAAAGTGCATTTCAATTGCAAAATCCTTAAAGTATTTCAAATACATGCATTTGAGATACTGCACAATCCTAAGTATGCCGACGTGTTTTACAAACTTAGTTAATTCCCGTTTTTACTATGCCACAATATCCTTTAATGTACATTGCATGAGGTAGTTTTGGCAAAGTTTCAGGGAAACCGATCGCTGTAATCTATGGTTAGTAAGGCTCGATAAAACTTTCCATTAGAATTTATTCATGCTTTTGCTGATTATTTGTCAAAAGGAATTATACAAGATAACATGTATATATTCATAATAAAAATTACTAAAGTATTGTATGAACTGTAGTTGTATAATAAATAACTCGCTTTGCTCTAGAACCCCTGGGTAGGGGGCTGCGCCCCCAACGTCAAGGGGTGATCACAAAAAGTTGACTTTGGCACCATGTTGCCAGAGAACTATAAGTGATAGAGCGTAAAGATAGGCGGCAAGGTTGTAGGCCTCCATGAAATCTAATAAAACTGTGAACAGGTTTGAGATCCGACTTCTAGTTTAGAAGCTACAGTGGGAAAACCGAAAAATCCGAATGTGGCGCCATGTTTCAGTGAACTTTAAGTGTAAGAGAAGTTACCATGGTAACTTGTTAGAACCCTATATGATACACTATTTCCACTAACTGCAGTCTCCGCTAAATTGTGCGTCTCTTTATGCTTCTGGACGTCTTTTTATACTGCTTAGCACTATATTAATTTTTCTGCTGCAATTGGCAACATCGAACCTCCGGCCTTATGGAGATTTACATGTGAAACGAATCTCCATAAGAGCCCATACTGTCAACTAAGTTAGAACGCTCTAAACTAGCTAGATCAAATCCCAGATGAAAGGAAGCGAGGAGATGTATCGCGCACTTCTCTCAGCTTAGCGGTCAGTGTGTTTTCAACAGATGACCTTTAAATTAAATGAAACCGTTTTGATAAATGTATGTATTTTTTAACTCTCGAATAATACGCACTCATGGCTTTTCCTACATCATACACTCCATCAGTTGCCTTATACATCGATGGCAATCTCTTTATACCGATTACCCTTTCTCTGCACCATAGGCGGTATGAGGCATCGTTACGCTTGGTCAAATTGGGAGTCGGATTTTCCATGAATCCGCTTTGAAATTTGAGGTTATTGCCCGCGTAGGGTGGGCAATAAATATTTCGAGAATTGCATTTCAGAGACAGAGCGTGACGTGCTAGCATTAACGGCACTTAACATTACCTTGCGATTCCCGGCAAAGCATCCTCGGCCATTCCTACTTGCAATCGTTATTTTTCAGTCGAAAACTTTCGTGTCCATTCGTCAGGAACTAAGTGGGTGTCCTCTCAAGATAATATACCTAATGGAGTTGGAGGAACGTACTCACCTGTAGGAAGAGAGGTGCCCGTCCTCCTCAATTTGTTTCAACGAAGTTCCAACCCTACCCTCGCAGTTTCTCATCTTCCTCTTCATCAATTAAGGTGGTCTTGAGTCTTGATGGGCCGAAATTGCCTTCAGTTTCGTTCCTTGGGGAAGAACCCGTACCGGAATTTTATAAGCCCAGCCAGGTGGGTCGCCAGGAGGTACCGAAATTTGATTCGAGGAAATTTTCTTCAATGGACCCGTTCCGTCGGCCTCTCCCTTGCTCCCAAAGGATCTCAATTTGACCACGGTTGATTTATCGAGCGCTGGCACATGATAGCTTGCCACGCTCGTTGCCATGAGGAACCCGCGTAGGAATTTTCCATTGCAAGTAATTTTTTGCTCCAGATCGCCGATACATTCATGTTTGGGGATGATTAAAAAAACTTCATCGTTGGCTACTAATAGGAAGGAAAAAATCATGATGACATAAATTACTTACCGTTGACTACCTTCCCGTTCCGGTTATGTGGAGTCAAATACGTAATATTTTGTTACTGGGTTGGAAAATTGGCTGTTTTACATTTTTTTTTCAAAATTACCTCGTTCTTCACTTGTGCCTCATTCTTGTATAACTGCATGAATGAGCTCTTGCTCCCAAGACTATTATTATTAGTAATACTTGAGAGTCTCACAGTATGTATTCATGATTCTCTTGACGATTGCTTTCTCCCCACGCTGTTAATTTTTCATCAGCACAACTGTGTTTTTCATTCGTCTATCTCTCCTCTTGACAGCGTAATAAAAAAATCGAGGTTAACTACCTATATATATATATATATATATATATATATATATATATATATATATGTTTTCTAATTCTATGCGTCGTATCTCTATTTTATTATGATATATTCCTTCCTCATCTCTTTCCCCTTATTGTTACCTATTTGTTTATAGTATTTTACAGTAATATTATGGAAATAATACAAAGTAAATAATTTAGTATGGATACTAAATGTTTCTACAAAGTAAAGCCTGAAACCATGGAGTGTATTTTCCTTCGTCATCAAAGCTAATACTTATACTTCAGTTGCATTATATTGATAGTATTCGTGTTTGGTACTGAATGTGGATCTCCGTTCGTCGGTTATTCTCCCTTTTAGCCATTCCTTTTCCTGTTCTATCGGACGCACGCTTGAAAGGTCAAGGTCTTCTTTGTCATGCTGGCAAGGAAATGGGTGAAGACGTCAAAATAAAATACAATCCGATCAAGTAACTAAATCTGAGAATGTTTTGCGCTTTTAATTTAAATCCGAAGAATGCTGATGAAATTTATAATACGCGACATTATACGAAATACACGATAAATACACGCGTTGAAAAATTAAGGATTTCGAGTCGTAAGGCTCCTTCGGTTAAGGTCACTTTTCCAGCGTTTAGTTAAGTAATATCATAGAGTAAAATATTGATGGAGTTACAACTGGATATACATTTTTGTGAGCTTTTGGAGGAATTTGGATGGAACTCTCCTTGAGGTGGAAGGATTTTAGCTCCCCGATGAGTTAATTCTAAACTAAAATTCTTCCACGCTAAAAAAGCTAAAAAAAAAGCTAAAATTCTTCCTCGCCAAGGTGCCACTACTTCCACGGAGGTGCCACATAGTGGCACTCAATTGTTACTTCAAATAGAGGAGGAGCTTTCAAGACACTTGAGTGCTTTTTCGCTGATGTCAAATGTTTTGTCGTTGCCAAATGTTATCGCATATAACAAAAATCACTAATCCTTGTTGCTTCTAAAATTTTATTTTGCCCACACCTATTGAGACAAAGGGTGTCTAAACGGACGGGCACAAAGGAACAGGTGGTCGTAAAACTTAGGAAGAATTCATTCTGCTCAAGAGTACACTTACTCTGTGGTAAAATTCATGGGATGGGCGGAGTATTTCATCCCAGTGGCGACATAGGAGCCAGGGACTATTTGATTACAAGAACTGAGCGTAATCGAAGTGACTGCCGTAGCGGGTGCATTGTCACGGAATGACATCCGCATTTTTATATTTCTGTTGAATCGCTATTATGATCGCGCCAGTCATGCCTGAATATGTTTTATCGTTCCCTTCTGGATGTCTGGTTCGTTTAGTGAAATCCTCATCAGTTCCGAGCTTGCGATTTGGTTTTCCAAGGACTCAACTCCCAAGCCGGAGGCGAGACAACGCTCGAACTCTCAGTTTCATAGCCTAAGTGCTGCCCAATTATCTGCAGTAATTCTATAAGGTGGAGAATTTTGTTATAATCAGTGTTTATTCAATCTATGTCTATCTCAACTTAACTATGGTAAGATTCCGGTGCAACGTATTTAAAATCGATGGTCGGCAAGTTTACTTGGTGAAATTTAGACAATAATGAAAAAATACTTGGTTGATTCCACAATTTATTTTGACTCTACCGGTTTCAACCTTTTCAGGTCATCGTCAGTTGTCTGATATTCATTCGTCATTCCTGATTCATTTCGAGTTCTTCTGGTTCCTGATCCATTCTGATATTCATTCGTTATTCCTGATGATGACCTCATATACCTGACCTGAAATATATTGTGGAATCAACCAAGTATTTTTTCATTACTATGCAACGTAGTTAATTTGCATGGGGTGGTAGTGCTTCAAGAGGAATGGTAACAATGAAAAACACGCTTCTTTGCAGTATTCATTCTCCCGGGTATTCTTCGTGATGATTAAAAAAGTATACTTCCACTTAAACCCGCGAAGGTTTCATGGGTTAATCTAATTAAAATATGCAAATTTACTATTATTTTCTACTAATTAAGAATGCATTAATCGAATATATAAAAAAAATCACAAACTAACACATACTCTGCTGAGTAAAATCACATTAAGGCCCGGTTTTATTTAGTCAAGTTAACTGAAGATGACGTAGAGTTTTCGTTACATTGATGTCAAACTGAGATTTCCGGTTTTGTATATAACCTGCATCAGACTGTCTGTTAGTTGAATTGACCGTTATGGTTTCAATCCACTTCGTTTTTCATACCAATAAACTATTTAACCAGAGGTTATGAAACGGGGCCTTATGTTCTCGAAAATAATTCATTAACGTATTTTTCAAATTCAGGTGTGAGCTAGTGATGAAGTCAATGCCAAGTATCCCGTTTGTTGGACTCTCTCATAACTGAAACTGAGTAACTATTACTTTACAGCCAAAGGCGTTGATATTAGATCAACTTGAAAGAACTTGATTATTTTAAACTATATGCAGTATATGTTGTTTTCCGTACGGCACGGATTGACTTAGCGTAATTCTTGTTATACTTTTAGCCCCAAAATTTGAGTTTAGTATCCCGAATTTTTCAACTAAATACCAAATAGTCTTAATCTTCAAAGCTAAAACGATCCTATAGGAAGCATTTAAATACTTTCAGTCGAAAGTCATCATGAAATCAGTGTTGTGATTCACCATTATCTTCAAACGGAGGTGAACTTACCGCTACGTTCCCTGCACTTATCCTGATGCATCTGCTGAACACGTGCGGTTCACTGTTTTCCACCGTTTCATTAATTTTGAGTTAATAGATGTATACCATAATGTTTAGATAGTTATTTCTTTCTGCCTTTTGACAGGAAATATCCAATGTCTCATCATAACCACACCTACTACTTTGTTTCCGGTCGTCGCGTTTAATTTTCGTAATATCTAAGTCAATATCCACGAGCTATGCGATGATTTGTTGCTTTTGTAGGCCACGCCTGGTCGGCACAAAACCTTTCCCATGCTTTTTCTCGCTTCACATTCTCTCGTGCGCGTTTTCTGTATTGCCTCGTACATTTCATTTTAACCTCAGTTCCCGCTACTCTGTCGCCATAATATATCAGGTGGCTTTATCTACGGCATGGCGTCATACCTTGATGCTTCGCATACCCTTGGAACTAGTTGTCGGCGTTACTAAAATAACCCCCTTGGTGAGCTTAAACCGCCGATTGCTTGCTCTGTTCGCGATGCCCAAGGTGTGATTCATTTGCGTGGAAACCGTTTATGGATAAAATCACCACTTCTTTCCCTCGAGTGGTGCTGGTACGTATTGAAATACAATGGAGCAAGCGGAATCGAATGATCTCATCTAGAGCCCGTTGTCTTTTTATTATCGTCAATTTCGTTCGGAGATGTTCAATCTTAAGTTGATTGCCTTGGCTCATATCTCTCACCACTGGAGTACTACCTTGCGTACTCATAACTTTATTTTTCTCTGAACTTATGGGCTAGTTCCGGTTCGCCTTCCCTGCAAATAAATTCGTTGTGGGCTTGGATTTGTGGACTTTCGATTTTCACATGCTCTTACTGCTTAGGTCACATAATGGTGCCTGCTCACACAAGGCCTCTGTGCTAAGATAAGCACTGCATCCATTTTCGTGGCGAGATTCAAATCCGCAGGCTGACGCGCTGACTGCCACTGCGGTCGGCGATAATACATTTCTATTGAGTAAGGGACTACACGTAAAAATACCATCGCTGGATTTTTCCGGCAATACAATCGGTTTGGATCACTGTCTTGGACATACGGTTGAATCATGGCAGTTATTTGTAGTTTGGTACTCTTAAATGTTATTCGTTTTTCTTTTTCAGCGTGAAGGTAGAAACTTTCATATAACTGTTATGGGGTTGGTTTTTTGCTGTAATTCACGAAATATAATAATATGCATTTCTACCGGCTCAATATAATTTTCAATTTCAACATGATTTTCATTCTTTTATTACCTATTCACATTTTGGCCCCGGAATAGATTATAGCTTACTGTATACTTATATGACTGAAACAATGATAGCATTGTAATTTTCACTAAGGTTTTATTTCAACATGACCGGTTTCATCGCATAGGCTACATCCTCAGGTACATTTTCAAGTCCGGTGCAGAATGTATATCCATAACTGGAGGGGCGGGGGGAGAGGAAGAGAATGGGGGAGGAAGGCGGAGGTTGGCGGAAGGGAGCGCGGAAAGCGGGGTTGGGGGAAGGGGAAGTTTCTCTAAGTGGGTAGAAGGTGACGTAATATTATTACGATACCTATAAAAACACTCGTCACTTAAATATAACGGAAAAGGATTGAAAGAAGTTGCATGTAAATAGTAGTTTTATATTGTGATTGTTAAAAAAGTGTTGACGCGTTGCTATGCGCATAGAGATAGAAAAGAAAAACACAGATGCCGAGTGATATAGAGTTCTCTTTAATCGCTTTGGCGCATCAAAGGGTTGGAAAAGAAGGGGTTGCAGTAGTAGTAGTATTTTTGTTTAACATGCTTCGACGGCTAAGGTCATTTCGCACTTACTGTCTGCCACGTGCAGAAAGGGGTAAAGGCACCCGGACGAATCGGAGGATCACCCCTCCAAACTCGAGCCTAGCCCAACGATGCTTAACTTCGGTGACTGATCGGGAACCGGTGTTTCCATCATGGCAGGCCGTTGCCCTGAAGGGGTTGTAATACGTGAACTTTTGGTAAGAAAAGGACCTTAGTGAAAATTACAACGTTATCTTTGTTTCAGTCATAATGTATTTTCAACAAGTTATGCCCGAAAATATCGAGTTAATATTGTATATAATTTTAGTATACTATAGATCAAGACTAACTATTAGCAATGCTAATGTTTTTAATGCATCACTTGTTTTTTGTATATCTATTTTGAGATAATACTGGGTTTTTAATTACAATAAAAAATAGAGCGATGCAAAATATTACAATATATATTTATAAATTATTTACATTTAATTACAGGCAAAATAAAATATACTCACTGCATTCATGTCCATTTCTTAGTTATAAAATACAGTCAACTCATCATTAGTCATTTGAATCAATTCAATAAAATAGATTCTTGTCATTCATTACATGGCCACGAATTTTCTCACCACCTGTCAATCACAGCAACTTGGTGACACGTTCTCATTATAAAGAAATCATAGGCTGTTCTTTCGGTAACATTTGCAACGCGAAGCACAATAGTTATGTTACAATATCAAAAATATAAATATTTTAGAGCTAATAAAATAAAATGGGGACATATAAAGGACATTGTTTTTGATTCATAAAAATTCAGGGAACTGCACTTATGGGATCGAGAAGATTTTACTGTATTTAATTGGATGCCATTGATTGGGTCCACTTTACGCGTGACATCGGTACTTCAGTCGCATCAGGAAGCAACAATGAAGCGACGATTCCAATTGTAGGTACTGTTCATGAATTTTCTTCATGGAAAACGGTAACTCTTTCATGGTGCTTCTAAGTAAGTATGGCTCTCATCCCTGCGTTCATTCTCTTAAAGCTTCTTTTTTCACTCATGCACGATCTTCCGGTTCAAAGCGGCAACTCCATTTCCATCGTTATTCTTCTCCTCTGACAATTCTGTAAAGGAAAATAATCTTTCAGTGTTGTGTGTAGTTATAATTGGTGAAGAATATGAGAATAATAATAATAATAATAATATTTATTCTTTCGTACATATATTATTATAGTTATTATTTCCATTCAAGGAAGTAAGGTAGCCTGTAAGTAAGGCAATAAGCCTGTAATTAGGCTAACTTCAAAATTCTAATATGCGGAAATGAACATACATAGAACCATAAATTACTTAGTACATAAAGAAAACATGGGAAGGAATTTTAATGCGTAAAAAATTTCTTAATTTCTGAATTTGTGAAATAAAAGTGTAATTTCGTTACACGTCCGGAGTGGCATACAGACGCTGGGGTAATTAAGCAAAATAAATGTAGGATCCATGGACTCTTTTAGTCCTCGTAATGGCAGTGGGAACATTTTGAAAAATAGCTTGTGGTATTTTTAATAATAACCTCTTCTTTTTTTGACCGCGAATAATGTTATCAAGATATTATGTAGTCCTTCTTGAAGTAGTTTTATTACTCTTACTCCTGTGGCCATTGAAAACCTAAATGGTCCTTGGCCTCGCCAACCATTTGCCTCCATGCCCTTCTGTCCTCTGCTGTGTCGAGTTGATCTCCCATTTTTTCCAGGTCCTTCTTCACTTCGTCGCTCCAGCGCATTCTTGGTCTCCCTGGTGATCAGGTGCCTTCCGGTTTTCCTTTCAATATCATTTTTACCATTGTGTTGTCACTTCTTCTGTGGACATGGCCTAGCCATCTTAGTCGTCTGCTTCTGACTATACCCACAATATCTGGTCCTTTGTATAGTTCCCTCAACTCTTTATTTTTCCTTAAGCCTGACTCATACGATCATTTTTTCCGTCATTTTTAAGGGATAGCTCCAACGATAGCTCAAGGGATAGCTTTCCCTACAGCTCTGACATCATAATTTTTCAGGGATAGCGGCAATGATAGGGATTGCCATAATTTTTTCTATCATTTGGTCCTGTCCCTTTTTCCGTCCCTGAACTCGTACAAGAATCTGAAGTTCAGCCAATCAGAGCGAGGGGAAGCAAATCGCGATTGTGTCGCCGCAAGTGACTTCTGGTCGAACGAGCTCGGTAAACGTAAAAGTGTTAGGACAAATTTCCCGGCAATGATTCGAGCACCTACAGAAAAAATGATCGTGTGACCGGAAAAATGAAAGCTCGGGCTATCATTTGAGCTATCCCTTGAGCTATCATTTAAGCTATCCCTTGAGCTATCATTGGAGCTATCTCTGAAAAATGATCGTGTGATTCAGGCTTTATTCTCCATGTCTCTCCCTCTTTAATGGGGCCGAATATTCGTCTCAACACTTTATTTTCAAACGTTATCAATTTTTTTTGTGATCTTTTTGTAAGCGACCATATTTCGGAATCATACAGTAGTACTGGCTGGACAATTGTTTTATAGATACGAATTTTTGTGTTTCGTGATAGTAGTTTTCTCTTCAAAAGTTTTACTAGGCTCCAGTAGGTTCTCTCAGCTGCTGCAAGTCGGGTGAGAATTTCGGTCTCCTCTTTGTTGTTACTTGTTATTGTTACCCCTAAGTACTTGAACTGGTTTGTTTTTTTGAACTTATAATTGAGTATTTCTAAATATTCCTCTTCCTCTTCATATCTGTTTATTTTCATGTAGTTGGTTTTGCCTTCATTTACTTGTAGGCCCACTTTCTTGGCTTCCATTAAAAGTATTGTAGTTAGTTCTTTAAGCTCTTCTTTATTTTCGGCCACAATCACTACATCGTCTGCAAAGGCCAACATATTAATTTTTTCTGGAATCCTGGCTCCTCCTGGACCATTTCTGTTCCTCTTTAGCGCCTCTTCCAATGCTATGTTAAAGAGGAGGGGTGACAAGCCATCGCCCTGTCTCACTCCTGTGCTTATTTCAAACGTATCAGTGTACTCTTTTCCAACCTTGACTTTTCCTTTAGACTCACTCACACACATTTTTGTCAATCCAATAACTTTTTCAGGAAATCCACATTCCTTCATTATCGTCCAAAGTTTTTCTCTATTTATCGAGTCATAGGCTTTGCTTAAGTCTATAAACATAAGGAACAGATCATTATTATATTCCCAATATTTTGAGGCCAGCTCTTTCAGAATAAACATTTGGACTGTCGTTGATCTCTCTTTCCTGAATCCCACCTTGTGGTCTCCTATCATCTCCACTGCTTGTTCCCTAAGTCTGTTTAGCACCAGTTTAGAAAGTATTTTATATGTTATATTGATTAATGATATGCCCCTGTAGTTTTTACAATCTAATTTATCTCCTTTCTTATGCAACGGTACAATAACTGCTTCACACCATTCTCTGGGCATTTTTTCAGTTCTCCACACTTTTATTATTAATCTGTATAGGAAAGAACTTCCTCGCCTGCATTTGCTATTAACTCTATGGGTATTCCGTCCTCACCTGGCGCTTTGCCATTTTTAAAGGTCTTCAATGCAGATTTTATTTCTTCTATTGTTGGTTCCATACATAAAACGTTTTCACCTGCTCTACAACTTAGCTCTTCTTGTTGTACCACTTCATTTTCATTTCCCTCGATTGCATTCCCGGTTAAAAGGTCGGAGAAGTATTCTTTCCAGACTCTCAAGACTCCTGTTGGTTCTCTCGTTATCACTCCACTTTTGTCTTTCACTCCCATTACATTAGGTTTAAAACCTTTCTGAAAAAACCTCACTTTTCTATAAAAATCCCTTGTGTTATTTTGTGTGCAGTCTTCCTCTGCCCTTGAAAGTGTATTGTTTATGTACTTTCTTTTTTCTGCCCTGAGTGCCTTGTTCACTTCCCTGTTGACCTGTCTATATCTTTCCTTGGTAGTAGTTCTATTACTATGTCCAATTGTATGCTGAGCTTTGTAAATTTAAGACAGTTATTTCATACACACTCGGAAGAAGACAGACGCCTGAGGAAGTCAATAAATTTGACGGAACGTTGGTAATGTCTTCTTAAGTTATTTTATTCAATATCGAACATTATTGCATAATACCTCAATTAAAATAATATTTTTACAGTGGAAAGGTTGGACGACTGGGATTAGAGATATCCTGATTTTTAGAAGGGGTAAATCTCAGCATTTAGTGCTGCTAATGGTGGAAAAAGACTGCAGTAATTTTGACCGACAAAACTTAGGTTCTGTACGTTATCCAGTTTGTTGCTTTCTGTGTCGCATGATTTCTAACATCGGTTCATGGTAATATTTGTGCGACTAGGAGACGACTAACTTGTTTTAATCTAAGCAAAGTCTATCATTTTAAATGCCATTGCATGTACCAGACGCGTTATTCTAAACAGATTATATAGAATTATCTAAGGAACTAAATATGTATCCATGTACGAGAAGGCATATGCTCTAATTTAAATGGTGTCAATGACCCATTGATCGAAGGAGATGGCATATGGAGCCGAACTTTACGATAGCACAGGGAACATTGAAGCCAATTTTATACGAGAAAAAAATAAATTACTCATGCTTTGCTTATGACAGCGCAGCTAAGAACGATGTTCTACGACGTCCCGCTCCGGAGAAATATTTTGTGTATATAGCTCTCTACAAAAACTTTTTCTTATAAGATATAATTCTATAATTTATTATATACATAAAAAACAATATTATCTATCAGTGTATAAAATTTGGTGCCCATACTACAGCTCTTTTTTATGAAAACAAGTTTTAAACGTGACTCCTTGAAATACGCCTAAAAACGGGCACTTTTTACGTTCTTGCCTCGGTAAAAATATAATTATAAATGTATTAAAATATTATTTAAAACCGTTAAACGCAGAATAAACCAAAGAAAAATATAATGCAATTGGTTTTTATGTACTATCATTGGTTAATTTGTTATTGAGCTTCAAACTCGAGTGCTTATAATTTTGTGTCGGACAGAAGAGTTCCCCGTTCGGCTTGCCTTCTCAAACAAGGTTAATCATTTCCAGTGTGTGGATTAAATCTGGAAAATTCATGCTTTTCATATAGTTTGCTTGACTTGGATTTCACAGAAGAAATATAAAATGAAGCGTTAATCTCCATTGAGGATCTTTGTCTTGCTATGTGCGGCAAGTGGTTGGCACAATTGAGAATGACAGCACCAAATCGGTCCATCAATGCAACATTCGACAGGGAACTGCTCAGAAAAAAATAATACAACAGAAATGACTTACAGATGTTCGTCCAAGAAAATACATCGAAATTCCTTCCAGAACAAAAGATAGCATTTGATCCCATCATACAAGCTGTGGCCAACCAATCAGGGGGATTGCAGTTTTGGACGCTGAACGTGGAACAGGAAAAACGTTCTTAATTTCCTTGATCCTGGTTAAATTCGTTCAAACGGCCATATTGCTTTAGCTCTTGCTTCTTGCCACGTAAATTGAAGGAGGGAAAACAGCGCATTCAGCTCTTAAACTGTCGCTAAACATGCAATTAACAGAAAACCCAACATGTATCATTTCAAAAACATCAGGAATGAAAAAGGTTCTTCAGGCGTGCAAAATCATTGTAAGGGATGAAAGTGCACTGGCTCAGAAGAAGTCATTATAAGCATTAGACCATACATTGAAATACCATGAAATAATCAGGTTCCATTTGGTGGAGCATTGGTGTTACTCTCCGGTGACTTCAGGCAAACGCTTCCAGTTATACCTAGCTCAACACCAGCTGATGAATTGCATGCCTGCTTGATTGTTACATGTTAAAACACTCGATGTAAAAGACCTGTAGTGCTGTTTTCGGGGATGTGGAAATAAATAAAATAAAAATAAATAAAATAAATATTCAGCTTTTTGGAGCATGGTCAAAAAATGCATTTAACAACAAATATGCGAGTTTAGCTTCAAACCAATCCAACAGCTGACATATTTTCAAGACAATTACTCGAGGTTGGTATCGGCACTGTACCTACAAATTTAGAAACGGGAAAAATCACCTTCCCATCTAATTAATTCAAAAGGAGAATTAGTAGGCAAGGTTTTCCAAAACATCGAAACAAATTATCGAAATCACGCATGGTTGAGTGGAAGAGCCATTCTAGCGGCTAAAAATGTCGACGTGTACGGTATGAACAACATCATTCTTAGCAGAATCGCAGGTGAAACAGTGAGATACAAATCCATTGACTCCGTGATGAACCAAAGTGAAGTGTGAATTTTCCAACGGAATTTCTTAATTCTCTCGATGTTCCCGGATTATCGTCACAGACGGTAGACCGTCTGATCTTTATGTTTATGCAGAAAACGGACCAACAAAAATGTAGTCAATCCACTAGCTTTACAATAAAAAATTATTTTCTGTGAAAAACATCTTTTTTCTTCCTTTCCATTCATTCCACAGGTTAGCCACAGCAACGCAAGGCAGGATATTGAATTGAATGAAGCGTTTTCTGGGTGAATCTATGTTCGTAAAAATACTTTTATTTACTTTCCCATTCATTTCATATCAGACTGAGCCACAGCGAAGCGTGGCTGGGTTTAGCTAGTGTATGTATAATGTTTGATAGGTCTTAATCGAATGGATCAGTTTTTCAGTTGACATGTCATATTACATTGATAGTTGAAGAATTGCAGTACCTATTATGAAAAGGGTACCTAAAAATACGTTAACCAACAATCATTCACAAAAGTGTATTTTATCCTAATTTTGTGACATCTTTCGCGTGACAGCCATGTTGAGTGGATTATTATTTAAAAATATGGGAACCACTTCTTTGTGCAAGTACGCAACCTGTTATCCTCATAGTTCAATGGCGGGTAATGTTTTGCAAGTCAGAATTTTGGGATGCAGAAGGAATTAAAAAAATATTATTTCATGCTAAAGAATTACTTGGGACCCAATATTCCCATCTTATATGAATATCTTATCTTTTTCGTTTGCCACTTACCATGCCGACATCTGTAGGCGAGGATTCCGGCGGGCGATGTCCATTCAATCCGCTGTGTTTTGTTTAATCCAGTCGAGGTAATTCGTGACTCGCGTGTAGACACCGGGATATCCGGCCTCACCACACTTGTTTCCAAAGGACACCACGCCGATCTGTAGCCACCGGCCGCCCTTCTTGAGCATCAGAGGACCACCGCTATCTCCCTGAGCGACAACGAAACAAATTATAATGTTCAGCTAATCTCTATCTTTTTACCTTTCAAAAATCGATCTTTGTCCCGGAAATACTTCAGTACTCAGTGAAAGACCTTTTTTAATCAAAGAAGAGTTTCATTGAAACTCGAACTTGACCGAACGAAAGATTTGAATACACTCTGCGCGCACGTGTCTTAATGCGCATATTTGATTTGCTCTACAACATGTAAAATAAATATCCTTCTTTTAAATTACTCCTGTTATTACTTCTTCTAGAGTTAGAAGTTGTAGAAGAATGAGATAAAGATTTTAACATGATACGTAATTTTTCTGACGTGAGATGGGTTAGAAGTTGTAGAAGAATGAGATAAAGATTTTAACATGATACGTAATTTTTCTGACGTGAGATGGGTTATAGCATAGCATCACCGTGCTCTATTATTGATGGGAGTTGAAACTGTTTTTTTTAAAACAGTGAACGAAAATAAATACATAGGTAAATGATCGCAAAGAGTATGGATTCAATCGCAGGAATATACGAGTAGCTTGTTAATTTGGAATTATTTTGATGATGTTTCAAATATTTTGATGATATTTCCAATGTAAATTGATTTGTTAAGGTAATTTGAGCGAGATATCGTATCGCCTAAATATAAATGAATTTGACTTTAGTGTAAAGAAAAAGATGTGTTATTTCTATTTATACTAAAATATCATCCACTTGCCTCATTACTTTTCGAGATATTTGACGAAAAAATAATATGAGGAATTTCCTGTTGAGTTGTTCTTGGGTTTCCCACCGGGTTAGGCAATGAGGAATTTCCATCGCACAGGTCACGTAAGAAATGTATCGGTGTGAAGTTAGTAATTTAGTTAGTAGAAGAAGTAAACTTTCTCAACAAACGTTTTAAAGAAATGTTTTCCTCGCCGTAATAGATTTAATGAAAACGGAAAAATATTTGGTTGTATTGATGTTTTCGGCGTGCGGTGGGTTTTCGCTGGCAAGTTAATTGTTCAAGTTACTTACAGCAAGCTACTTTTGACGTAAAATACAGGCGTAAACGGCTATGCAAATCTGCTAGCAGAACTTTCAAAATTTTTGGCAAGTAACTTCAGGAGCGTATTGTTTCCAGTGTAAAATTCTACGAATCTTTTTCTGCTCTTAACTTGTGGAAAATATTTCGTCAGAGTAAGCTCTTGCAGAAGAAACTCGCGGAAGTAACTTGCCAGTGTAAACCCAGCCTAAGGAAAATTAGTCAAGTTGAATATTTAATTGATCAAAGTGAAGTTTAGACGTATAAAAAAAAGTGTTTCCGTCATTTATATAATTCTAGTTACTTAATGCATCTTACAACTGTTTAAATTTTATAATGAAATTGGAATATGGTTCTATTATGATTGGAGAAAAATATCGTTCAAAATACCGTATAATGAATGAATAAGCTGTAATGGTACCTACTCCACGTATTGGTTTCAAGCTACGGTGAGAGTGCATAGAATTTTTAAGCAAACCTGGCGGATTGAAACTAATTCATATAGTCGCGTGAAGCGTGAATGCAATTCATTTTCCGAATGCTCGCTGAAGCTGATCCTGTTGGATGGTATTACAAGAAGGGAAAATAGAATCCTTGTTGATATCCTCACCTGGCAAGCGTCTTTTCCTCCTTCGGACAGGCCGGCGCAGATGAACGCCCCCGTGATGGGTTGGAAGTACGCCCGGTTGCAGTCCTCGTTACGCCAAACTGGTAGGTCTACTTGGCGCTGGACTGTGCTCTCCTTGCCGCCTGAAAACGCCCAAGGTGAAATGAGAAGCCGATATAAACTCCAAGCATTACTAAAACCGTGTTATTGGAAAGGGAGCGCTTGTCCAGTCTGGGAAGATTTTACCTACATTGTCGCTTTAAATGGAGAGAGTTTTGTAAAAGGGTTTAGGAACAGTTGAAGTAATGACACTCATTCTCTGACAATCAGTATTAGTTTTTCTACCTGTTCATTGCCCAAATTTATCTAAAATCCGTACAAATTAAGGCGCTCACCTTTTAAAACACATAGATAAATCAAATTGACTTTGATCATGGCTGCTCTTGTAAGGTTACAGTCCGCAGTCATATATTAAACATTTTGAGAAAGAAAGAAGACGGTCGTTCTACCAATGAATATAGCATTGTAGCATATGCCCTGACTTTTTACGAAGTGTTATTCTTAGAATTATTTTTTTGCATTTAATGGATGATCCGAAAGCCATTTAAATGAAAATATGAATATTATCGGGTTAATTGGAATGACTTAAATTCGGGAGGAATTATTTTGAGGGAAATGTACGTGATATATCGAGGATTTTAATGGAACAGTTATAAAAGATACTATTTGTACATTTGAACGCTTGTACATGTATAATACTTAACTTGAAAAATAGCATTTCCTTAAATTGTTACCCTAAAAAAATGTAATACTCGGTAGTTAATGATGTTATCTCTGGGGGGATGTTGTGAAACTTATTCATAGTGAAAGAAAGAATTCTTTGCAATTTTCACGGGTGGAAATTCTTTATTTCACTCAGCATTTAAACTCTTGAATAGAAGTGATTGAATTTTATTCAGCAAGGATCTTCAAGAAGTGAAGGAATACTCTTGGGGATCACAGTACTTACCTATATTTTATTGGCTGAAAAAAATGTTGTCGACTTTAATTTAAAAAATGATAATCACGACAGTGTTCCCCGAAGCTATTTCTTGTAAAAATAGGAAAAATTACCTTTATTTACTGCACTACTTAAAATTTTTCTCTTTTCATTCCCTCACTGTGGTTTAAATTGGTTTATTATCTTTTAAAATTAGCAATGATAATACAGTTAATGAAAAATGTACATAATATGCTGCACGTCAATAAAAAGTTACGCCATTTTGGTAGTTTAAATATCTGAAACAATTGAGTACCATTAAATTGTTAGTAATAATTTCATGTACACTCTTGAAGCATTGTGATGTAAAAAAAAACTGATCAATCATTGTCTAAGTGGACATAATATGGACTCTCCGAAAATATCAGTTTTCCTTGGATTGAAATTATCCAATAACCTGCTAATAATCGTCATTTATATTAGTGGTGATGATGCATTAAAGGTATCGGATATTTTTACTGCAGGTGTCATGCTTACCGTAATACGTGGTTCCCCATCCGACGACTGTCGGCCTCTCCCCCACGAAAGCTTCATCCTTAAACCTCGCGGACGGCAGGCAGATGGGGGCGATGTACCTGGACCACCTCCTCGCGCTCACCCCCCTGCCCTCGCCCCTGATCCCGGCCCTCCTCCTGCTCCTTGCGGCTAGAGACGGGTCATCGTCACCCCTGAACATCCTCGCAACCCTGTCAATCCTCTCCTCTTTGGTGGCCTTCTCTTCAGATTCGTCACCCAGTATTCCTACCTCGTCCTCTTCCTCGGATCCTTTCGATTCCGAATCCTGCGAGGCTTCTCCCGCGACATCCTCATCTCGGAACGCGTTGAAAGGATCTTCAACTTCCTTCTCCGCGGTCTCCTCCGTTCGAAGGGCCTTTCTCAATTCCTCCACGTCCTTCTTCGAGTCCATCGACTTGGCTTTCCGTCCTGAGGAAGCCTTACCGAACGTTCCCTTGGATGGCTTGAGCGTGAGGTATCCGTTGTCAGGGCTTCCGAAGGTTTCGGTGGGTTCTTCCTCCTCCTCCGGTGTCTCCCTCTTCCTCCTTGTCGTGGACGTCGCGTTCGTGGAACTAAGTGACCTACCCCTCGCCATTGTACCGTTCGAGGACTTGGGCCTGATCCTCAGGGCTCGGCTGAACACTACTGTGTCCGTCCCAGTGCCGACGGAGAATTCGAAGGCCACCTCGCCGTACCTGTTGCCCCTGGTTGTGTTGCTGTTGGGTTGCGTCGAGTTGAGCGTCGCAGAACTGTCCTGGCGACCCTGCCTGTTTGTTGCAGGACTTGGGGCGTCGGCAAGGACCTCCAGGCGGGAGCTGGGAGGACTTGCGGTCGTGGAAGACCCTTCTGAGCCCTTCGACTCCTCGTCCTTCTGGGCGTGGCGTTTGAACTTGATGCCGCTGGAGGCGGGCTGACTAGAGTCGTCCCCGTCTTCGGGCCAGAAGGTCCTGGCTCTCCTGAAGGTCCCCATCGGCCGCCAGCCGAGATCCTGTTGGGCCCCGGCGTTTGCCCCGTACCGTCTCAACCTCTCCCGTTCTCCCTGCGACAGATCCTGCTCCTCTGAATCTTCGAAGCCGAACGGGAAAGCTTTGGGGTCGTCTTCGGCGAATCTTATGGGTCCAGTCGTGGCGGTCTCCTCGAGTCCCACCTGCCTTACGAGGGCCTCCACAGCCTCCTCTTCCGCCTCCTCACCATACTCGTCGCCCTTCCCGACTCCTCTGGCCTCGTTGTCGGCCTCTTCCTCCGATCCGGCCTCACCGTTTCTTCTGAGGGCGTTCCCACCGACCACTCGGTCCAGCACGAGCACGGCGATGTCGTTGTAGAAGCCGACCCGGGAGAAACGCGGGTGAGCCCTCACCTCGGTGACGCCGAAGGTCTCAGGCGCGGATGGTTCGTCGTCTCGCTTGAGGTCGAGGTCGCCGAGTCGGACGGTGAACTGCTTCGCGTTGAACCTTGAACGAGAAATAAAGCGCGTCATTGCGGTGTCTGGGATCCTCCCTTGAAGCGCAGCCCCCTTTGGCCCTTCTCATTTGGGATGAAGCCGGGCAGTCATGGAAGATTCCAGGGGCGTTATTTTGTCTCTTTTGGATAGAAGGGCCCTTATAAATGTCTCGTGGACCTGATTTTATTTCATATTAATGAATATTCGAGAAATTAGAGCATTGGTAACAACAGGAAATGCACTTGAAAATTTTAAACGAACTAACTAGCTTATCCACGTATTCAGTATATTACGTTAATTCACAAACATTTGGGTATCGTAATAATTTACGACAATTAGGATGACTCGCTGAATATGCAAAATGTCACTCAGGCCACAACCTCTCATATTGTTTGGCGCTGTATTTTAATAATTTTCATGGGAGTGCCTTTCTGCGCTGTTGTCCCAGTTGGTGTAATGAATTTAGTATTTACCGAGGTATTTAAATTAGAATAGAACGCTGTGCAGAACTGAATGACAGAAAAATTAATTCACTTTTCCGGCTTTCAAAATTTCCACGTAAGAGGTTTCGGGGAAATAAAGAACATGAGTGAGAACCTAAGAAAAATGTTTTAAGTACGGAAAAATGGAGTACAGTTCATCCTAGCCTGCTAATTGCTGTCGTAATACGAATAACACCTATGAATTATTTTTCTAAAATCCTCTTTAATGTGTTAATTTAATTAAGAATATCTTTAATAAAGGTTAATGTAAAATATTAAATATTATCTGATGATCTTCTTATGATATTGGGAAAATAATTGTACTTCTGTAGTTTTTGGCAAGCTCACGAAAGTCTTTTGTATTCGTGGTAAATGGTATTCGTGACTTGAGAGAGGAACTGACGTTTGAGTAATTTTTTGGCCCACCTACCTGTGATTTCACTAGTGTAGATCGAAACGTGAAAACTAGGAACCAAATTATCTCACCACCTCTGCCTTACATTAGCGAAACTATTTTCATGGGAGAATTTTTCATTCCTAGAAGTTCATGTTACTTCGCCTTGATTTATTCACATGAGAGTTTTTTCATTGAATATTGCTATTTTTATTTAATAAGACTTATTGTGCCCCTATGATATATTAAGGATTCTTCATCTACCATGTCCATCCCAAAAGTCCAAATTCTCAATAATTCCCATGACTTATATGAAATGAACGGATATAAAAGCTTTTACATGAGTAGTAAGGGAGTGTAATGGATGAGGCATATGATCGTTGTTTTGAAGGATTGAAATAACTATATTAGACCGTTACTGTTACTTCATTTCCCTGGATTCAAAGTGAGTTTGTAAAAAGAATCCAAGTCGGTAGATGGGCACATTCGTATAGCTGTTTTTTAAATGTGATCAGGTCACACTGGGGCTAAACATGCACCTCCATTTCTTGCGAGCCCACATGATAGGAATGGCAATTTTCAAGGAACCATAGGTACCCTCATATAATCGGCGAGAAAAATGGAATTGAAATACACGTCCGAAGAAATATGGAGACGAAACTAAAGAAATCTTCGTGTATTGGTCAGTTGTGGTATTTTTTTGGCGCGACAACTTGGGGTTACAATTGCCGTTTTATTATTAATTTAACATACTTACGTGTGCAGTGTACAAATTGTACACATTTCTGTTATTAAATGTTCGGGCTGTTGTTGACCCCAGTGAAATCAACAATCAATGATATTTGGACTTTATAATGTTATAATGGTTTATGTCAGCAATCGGCTATCTATGACATGCGAGCCAACAGTTGGTTCATCTTAGGTTTGTTGGTGGTACGCCAAAAATATGATATTACCTATTCCATTATCCTTACTCTATCATTATTGTATTTTCCTTAAGAAAGGTCACCGATCAGGGGTGGCATGCGTCAGTCTTGTTATTATGTTTTGTACAATTTTACAATTTGATGTACAATGTCTCGCATGCACATATCAGTTGCCGTCTGCTGCCATCCTTGTGGGCAGTGATTCATGCACTTTACAGAAAGGCCTTCGTTTGGTCCATATCACTTTTTTGTACAGGTAATCCTTTAGAGAAATATGCATCATATCGTCGTTGCTTATACGGAAATGACGAAAGATTGTGAACTATACCTTTCAAAAATGCTGTGCATTAAAAACTTCATGGTGAAATGAAATTATGCTTTTACTTGAGTGGAAATTGATGGCTTTGTGGCAAAGTCAGGAGATTTTAAGTGTCGGACTAGCAGAGATGTTGTTGTGTTCAAACTCCGCTGTAATGCCGTGAAGGACGAGCAGTCTCCGATGCTCATCCCTCTTCGCGGTCACCTTATGAGTCTTCCCTCCCCGCCGGTGGCCTTCAGAGCGGCACTCATGTGAGCCAAGAACGATTTCCGCTTTCCACCTCCGTCAATCAAGTCGAACATGGGATTTGTAAGCGACTCCTCGACGATTGACGGCCCCTTTCTGGACCAAACACCCATCCAATGTGAATCAAATGAAGCTGACGACAAAGGGGAGATTTAAATAATACAAGTTCTTTTTTAACTTTGTGGTATTCCATATTAGATGATTTAATGGTAACTTTTACAAAAACCACAACTTAAAAACACACACACGACCCGGGTTTCAACGCTAAAGCGTCGTGTGTGTTTTTAAGTTGTGGTTTTTGTAAAAATTACCATTAAATCATCTAAAGGGGAGATTTCTTGGCGAGTTGTGGAATGAGAATTTGGCAATGGGTTTGAATGTCTGAAAACTCAGTTTCTTTCCTTATAACCTGTCACCATACAATTTGATGCAGTAATGCCATTACAAGATGTGATGGTTGGTGAACAACCATTGGTAGCATCTCGTCAAAATGTTTAATGATTTTTTTCCTACGAATAGCTCATAGTTTTTCATGGTTATTATTTATGCATCTTGCTTGGGCTTTTGAAAATATTTAAGCATGTTTTTTAAAATTTCGATGGTATCAATTTATCAAAATAATTGCAAACAAAATCATCCATTATGTCTATCAATTTTAAGGTGACAGCAGAAGCCAATGAAACATGTATAATTAAACTTCACTTTATCTGGTTAAAGATTGTGGATCTGCTCCATTATGAAATAATGGTCCTGAAGATGCCGTATCACAAGAACACTTGTGTGGTGCGTTTTGAATTTTATGAAGTAAAAGTCTCCTTTTGTTATTTCCTGAAAAAAAAGCTCTTCGATATCATGGTAATGAGGACCGCATCCTTTCGGTTATGCATCACACATTAGTCTGTGAAGGCCCAGACCTATTTACCCGCCCAGTGTATAGGCTTTCATATTTTGAATATTACTAGAATGCAAGGAGCGCTCTGTCATCTTCTTTCAATACTTTTTACTTTCTGTCCTGCATACTCCTCGAATAAATTGATCTACAAAATCGGATTGATTAAAAAGTCGGCATTTACGGTTAAGTTTAAAATTTGGTAATAATAATATGCATATAATTTTATTGATTCCAAATTGAATTGTCTTTAGTAGTAATATTTTGGTTGAACATGATTCTATGGGCTAAGGTCTTTTCACGTATAGTCTGCCACTTGTAGACAGGGGGAACAGCACTCGGACGAATAGGGACCTCCCCACCAAATTCGAGCCGAGCCCAATGATGTTTAACTTCGGTGATTAATTGAGATCCGGTGTTTTCATCGTGGCAGGCCATTGCGCTATTGGAGTTACCAACAACCAATTAATTTTTTTTGGGCACTAAGTCGACGAATAACATTTGACTAAAACAACCTCTGTCGAATGTAGAAAGAAAAAACATTGGAGGCCTTTAAGATTTGAATATGGGAAAGAATTGTAAATATGTGCCGTGGATATCGGTGGAATAAATTTGAATGATGCTGGAAAAGAGGATGAGGTGCGTTATCAGAAGCATAAGCTATTGAATTCTGTGAGAGATGGGAGAATGTAGTGCCAGAAGGAGGAGGAGGTAGGAAAGGAGTCGGGATTGCTACGGCAAGGAGGGGGTTCGAAGGTAGGCTTCCATAAAAATTTGTTACCCTGAAAATCACTGAGCTTAACGCATAGATAAAGCCTTCATCTGGAATGAAACCTACGCCTTTGGCAGCCGAGTGCTTCTACAGGGACACTATGCTGTCCCAGGGATGTAGGAAAAAAAAATACTCTTTGTAATGATATTGATGGGTTTTGCGTGATGGGAGTCATAGATAATCATCTATCTCTAGACTTCAGGAGGATGTCAGAGACATTCGGGAATAAGCAGCACTTCTATGTGAATGTAAAACTAGTCAGAATGACGGCAGAATGGAATTATTTTGATCCATTGAATAAATTCCTGAAAGTAAGGGAGGGAATATTTTATGTTTACTGAGAATCAAGGCATATTGCTTGAGTGAAGAGTTCTTGGGTCTCCAATCGGGTTGAGACGAGCTTCAACGTCTCAATTGCTGACTCCGCGACCTATTCAGGGTGAAGTACTCAGGAAGTAGGACTTTACACCCTGAAGACGAGGGTGGCTTCAGCCAATGAAACGTCGGTGTTTGGGTTCTTTGGAATACCCGAGAGATCTCTTCACTCTTGGGAAAGAAGTGAGGTTTGCCGTTGTATATACTCCACGGTGTTTAACGTGACTAATGGTAATGGAGTGGGTCATTGAGTGCATATTTTAATAATTTTCCAAGTAAGTCGAATTAAATTCTAGGACCTCATGCCAATGAAGCAAATTTTTTTATGTAATTAGACTCATCATACGTGCAGTAATGGAAATAATACAAGAATTGTATTTTTAATTTTTTTCCCTTACTTCAAATTGGTTATGACATGGGTTCTCGCCGTGGTACTCGAAATTAAGGCGAAAGTTATAATAAAATACGTTTTTTTTCTTTGAGTTTTTGACTCTGCGTTATATAGTCATCAACCATTATAATAATATGAAATATATAATTTCACGTATAGAAGAAAGTCTGTACTTATGTAATCGAAATATTACGAAATTCTCATGTGCCATAAGACTACGTGTGAAAATAGCATTGAATTGCAGAATAATCAAGTCGGTAAGATGCAATTTTTTTCACTTCTTCTATAGATATCACTATTAAGAACCCGTATGCAAAAGTTCAATCAAATTTGTTCATAAGC
This sequence comes from Pyrrhosoma nymphula, assembly GCA_963573305.1. Lineage (NCBI taxonomy): Eukaryota > Metazoa > Arthropoda > Insecta > Odonata > Coenagrionidae > Pyrrhosoma > Pyrrhosoma nymphula. The sequence goes on from OY754335.1 coordinate 53,651,315, forward strand.
AATACTCACTCCAATATAATAATAGTCGTTCGTACAGCATCAATAGATGACCGAGAACGAAGAAAAATTGAAAGTTCGGGAGAGGTGTATAGGTAAAAGTTCGCGAGAGGCTGGGGTTTAGTGCACGAAAGTCTCAAGTGAGTCACCAACCTCCTCTCGCATAGCTTACCCTTATGATTACCCCCAAAAATACTTACGGTCTCTGTCGCGTGTCACGGGTGCAGTGAGCTGCCGTTAAAACGTGTCTTCTACCGACCAGTGTTCCTCCGCACCAAAACTCCGTCCTCCTTGGTCCGTGCAGGAATATGGCGGCCACCCATGGCCACCGCCCGGGCAGTGCCTCGGAGCCCCCGACGATGCGGAAGGATGACATTCCGTAGGTCAGGCCGCAGTCCTCGAGGCCGTTGGCATCTTTTGGACGAGGGAAAAAGCCATTAGTTTCATTGGTTAGCCATTAGTTAGCATTGGGGGACGGTTCACTCAAATCTTAACCTCCTTGATAAATCAGGACCGATTTCTGACGATGATTTACTTTTATTTCTCCGCTGGATAATAATTTTATATCCGCCATCTTCCGAAGAAATTATCAAACCACTACCATGATTCGATTAGTAAACATTTATCGGTAACGAAAATTGTTAACTGGTGTAAACATGCAAATAATTCATCATTAATGGTCAGTTACACTAAACCCTTCCCGAATGTGTATTTTAAAGAGGAACATTGTTTGAAGCGTCATCGCTTTTTCTTCGATTCACAGCGAAGTCAAATAAGATTTTCATGTTGTGTTTCGTTGGGATTACGACGATATTCTCATTTCATGTTATAAGGTTACTATTTAACTTACCAGTTCAATGCTGGAAAATTAACACCTTCTAGGTGGAAGAGGAAAGGGAACCTAGTTCAAAAGCATTACTACAACCACGAGATGATTTTAAATGCGTTGCTTTTAATGACTTCTATTCACACCACTGAGTGCACCTGGAAGATTTCATGATAACCAAGGTGCTCATCATCTGAGGCTTCAGGCGTGATGGAGCGGAAACGGAATATAGTTCTGCAATTAATGAAAAAAGAGCAATTTCCACAAGTACGACATTTATTGCACAATGTGCAATAAATGTCATATTTGTGGAAAAGTCTCATTGTGCAATAAATGTCATACTTGTGGAAATTGCTCTTTTTTCATTAATTTCAGTCAAGGTGCTCATTTTTCGCAGAGATGAATGAATAATCATATTATGATCTTGGGCTCATTGCTGTAACTCCTTGTGTTAACCCCAATCGGTTACTTTATTCTAAGGCATGTAGTGCGCCCGGACAATAGGCGTAAACATCCGGTACATAAATTTGTTTCAATATACCTTTTGTAGGAGTTTCATGGATCTGTTGAAAATACGATTGATTTTTAAAAGTTTTACTGGGATTCTCAGCCCTCATGGTCGATATGATGAGTTGAATGTAGTTCATTCGTCTTTCGTGCGTTGATACAATAGCAGGGGCGGATTAAGGTCGTTGTTTTGGGGGGGGGGGGGGGGGGGGGGGGGGGGGCGGTTCACTACTTTCCGCGGCGCCTGGGGGGTATGCAATACCTCTCAACGAAACGGGTGTCAGGCGGACCTCCCTCGGAAAATTAAAAGAAATGAAGCGCTTGGAACGTAGTTTTGGTGTGGCTATATTATAAGTAGATGTGATAAATTATTGAGTTTAGCTCTCTATTCACATTTGAAAAACGTTAACAAACGATGTAAATAATGCCATTCTTGTGAAGATGCAGGTTTCCCGGGTTTTACACCACATTCCAATTATATTTAAACATTGTATATTGATCTGGTGAAATAAAAACTTTCATTGGAGAACCACCTTAATGATTACAATCTTTTCTATTTTACCGGGAATTACGGGGGGGGGGGGGGGGGGGGGGGCGGCCGCCCCCCCCTTTATCCGCCCCTGTACAATAGCAGTGTTTACCTTCTGGGCCGTATATTTGAGGCGAAGAGGGTGGTGGTGGATTCGTAACCGGGGGTCTTCTGGTGGTGGTTGGTGCCGCCGTCAGGATCACTGGTCTCCTTGTGGTAGTAGTGGTAGTTGTTGTCACAGGTCTAGGGATGGGAAAAAGAATGTGATTTAATGTACTATGGCGTAATACAAATCCCTTCTAATAGATGTGAGACAATTTTAAAGCTATTGTTCATTACCATTCATTAATAAGTGAGAAGCTACTAGGAAGCAATATCAATGCAAACTTTAATCTTTCTGGTAATTAAAGGAGCTTCCATAAATAGAAATACTGAGCTGAAGGTAAAGCATCAGACATTGTACTTATAATCTGTACCTCGGTTCTTGTAATTTTTGCTCTTGTTAACTTTCATCATTGAGTCAATAAAAAAAGAAACATAGGGTCTAGGAATTATTCACTACAGCATAATTCTGCACAATATTGGTTTTAAAATCTGAAATATTAAGAGATGCAAGCGTAATGAAGGGATTTTGATTCAGTAGATCTTCATCAGTCACTCAATTTTTTTAATTCCATTGTCTGTTTGTGTTTTCTTTCTTCAGGTGCACATTTCCATCCCTTATCCATAATTTGATGCTTTTGGCCACTGTTTAGAGCGTAATGAAGTTAATTAATTTTCATGCATCTTTTAAGGGCGCAGTTCATTTAAGTTTCAGCCCTTTAGGCGAGCATTGAAATTTCAGCAGCGATGGTATTCCTGACCCGGTGTTGCTCTGGAAAAGAGTTCTGACGATAATTTTTGGTTATGCAGGCTGACGTAGTGAAGTATTGTTTTTATCGAATTGATCCATCTTATTTGAGTTTGTGTCTTGTGTATCCCTTGTAGAATTAGGGGGTTGCTAAAGACAACAAATTCTCAGAGTGCATAGAAATTATTAACTTTATTACACTACGATGATGTGATTCGGGAAGACTAATAAGACTGTATGCCGTTATATGGTTCGGTTTGTCCCCCAACTCTTCGCGTAAGGTAAGAGAACTAATCGTACGCCCGAAAACATATGATGAAAAAAATCCCCAACAACCTAGGTTGCTCCGTTTGTAGTGGTGTGCTTTAGATACTAATATTTTCTGTGTGCGTTCATTTTCCGTGCAAAGCTGTTAGAAAACAGTTTAATTCACAGGATAATATTCATAGTGATAATAATGGAAAAAAATGAGAAACTCGTCGTTAAGTGTATTGCGATTTTGTCGTAACAAACAATGAAACTTGAGCGTTTTGGAGCCCCAACGGCTGTATATAACCCCCACCCCCTTCAAATACATTTTTTCAACAATCCTAAAAATTCTTAAAATTCGTTATTTTCTAACTCAGAATTTAACTTGTCCTATTAAGTTTTCAGCTTTCACTAGAACCCAAGCCCCTTCTCTTTGGGATGTCGTATTAAATGAGGGCGCCTTCTGCCCCTCCCCTTCTAGATACATTTTGGCGCCCTCCGCAACATTTAAGGTGTGGGAGAGGCAATGTACCTGGCCCCCACCCGCAGATACGCCACTGCCCGGAAGTCTCAATGGCAGATCATTTTTGGATTTAGTGAGGGTTGCGTGGTTTCATTATCTCCTAGAGCTTAAAAGTTTCTATTCAATTTGCGAAGAAGAGAAAGAAACAAGCATTAGTGTAAGATGTCCAATTCTTTCTGTGAGTAAGTTTGAACGATGAATAAAAATACAAGGAGTTTTGGAAAATATAGGAATTAGTTAAAATGCCTCATTATACTCTCAAATGAAAAGTACGAGTCCGTCCCCGTGAGAAATCGAATAAAGTGAGTATTAATTTAAAAGTTAATGTTTTTCCTTTTGCTCATAAAAATAATATTTGGTTTATCATCTACGTTCGATGAAATTTGAAGGATGAAGTTTTATTTGTTTGTTTGAAGTCCTGTGTATATAATCTTTGTTTCTTAATTTATGGGGTGAATTCTCTACGACCGTGGGTAAATTCCTATATAGATATTCGTGATGGAGGAGAGACTGGATAGAGTGAGAAAGGGAGGCAGGAATATTTTGCTCTTTTCGGTGGAAATCATGTATTTCATTATTGCTTGAAAAGAACGCGTGTTATGCCTACACAAAAAGCTGCAAGAATGTGATTATTTAAACTTTAATTGGCTTAAGTAATTGATCAGCCGACTTTTTAAATTTATTTGTAACGCTAATTTGATGCTGATATTTGCTGAAATTAATTGAGCAGTTTTTTAATAAGTCGCAATTATAATATGTCGCAAACGATGTAAGAAAATGTCGAACGAAAACCATAGTGGCGTTAAAATAATCCAATACGGAATTTCTGTCGGTTTGACGACGAAAGCGGTTTCTTTATAAATCGGTCAGTGCACATGCTCTGTTTTGCTTAAATTTCCCGAATGAGTGGATACGGTGGATACCATTATCTTCTGTCGCGCCATTGGCTTTTAAAGTTTATATTCGGGTTTCACCTTTCGGCTCCAGGCCGAGGGCAGCACACCCCGGGCGAAAATAGGCTCTTGAAGCAGATGGACTCCCTAAGGCCCGCGAAGTCTAGCAGCAGTTGCGGACAATCACTTAGGTCGTCGCAGTTCCCGGCTCTGCCGTCAGGCGTCTTGCACGGCCGCGGCAGGTGGCTGTTCGAGCTGATGCTGCCCCCACTGCTCACCGTCTGGTACTGCTGGTACGGTGTGGAGGAGCTCGTAGGCGGCGGGACAACCACCTTCCCCAGAGTTGGGATGGCGCTGCGCACGAACGGAGCTGCAAAGTGGACAAGAGAACGTTAACCGGAAATTCCAGGGAAATAATGATATTTTGCGAATAGAATTGGGTGCGAACCTAATTTAGGCAACAGCAGATCATTCAGTCATTCGAAATTTTCCCGAATTCTGCAATATTTTTGTTAATCTTATTACGGCAGTCATCGCAGATTTTTCAATGCACCCTTATGTCAATAATTTATTAGATCCTCTTGATTTGTTTTAACAAACCATGCGTGAATATTTTTAGATGCCGTCTCAATAGATCCTTGGTCAAGGTAGAAGTGAGGAATGTGGATAAGAGCTCGCTAATTGAAATGGTCGTTTAGTGGCCAGTATGGCGTGATAATTTAGATTACCTTGTTGTAAGTACCTACAGTAGGGTGACTCATTGTTATTTTACAAATGCGTCTTAAACTGAGATTTTCATGTTAGTCCTTCTAATACTTTCATGATATTTATGTTTTCTTTGCATAAAACATCATGAAAACAGAGGATGGATGATGAAATCTCGTATTAGCTTGTATACCCTTGCATGCCCATCTACTCTATGGATTCTGATATTAATGATAATCCTTTTCTTTAACTTGCTGTCGTATGGGCATAAGTTACTTCATGTGGATATCTATAGCAACTAATAATTCAGGAATCTTGATATACTTCAAAGTTTTGCTAATCATGATTCAGGAACTTTTAGCAGTTTAGAATAATACTTACTATCGGGTTACGTTACGTACATACATTTTACATTCAACTGTTGCTAAAGCGAACTCATGACTGGACGGAAGAAAGAGTATGTGGCGTATTTTTGTGAATATGACTGATAGGCATTCTTCTAGATTGAAATCACTTAGCAAATTTCATTCAATTTGGTTCATGGCCGATCTTGGTTTCTGTAATTTGAAGGTGACTCATTGTCGATATCACTGTCGGTAATTCATATATGTGAAATTTTTAAGTAATTTTATTCAATACGGTTGTCTTTGACGCTGCACACTTTCTGGCCAATTTCATGTCAGGCAACTCAGAACTGGCATCTCATCTCGCCGCAACGTCTTTTTTGCGTTTTTTAGTTGCATGATAATTTCAGTTTAGCCCAGAAGGTTGATATGACATTGACAAAATTTGGTATTCAACTTACTTGTGCAATTTTCCCAAAGGAAAGTGTTTGCGTAAGGAAAGGCGGTCTCTGGCGCTGTTTACGACATTGACACAAAATGAGAGAATCTGAGAAATATTTAGCATGCATAATTTTTGGACTCCTTCATCTCTTTTTTCTGTTTTATTATCAAGTGTCGTATCCAGAACTTTACTGAGGCCCCGAATTACACGTGCAATAGCCAGTTTTATACGGTACATTAATTAACAATGCCAACACGCATGGATCGGTCAATTGTTCAATACATAACTCGAAATATCAATTAGAATTTCATACTTTTCTGGGCTCACTGCGTAGGTTTACTCTGCTGTAGAAAGTAATAGAGCCTGAATACCCATTTTTATAAAACTGACTTCGGTAGATAAATTGCCGATTTCTGCGTTGCTAATTTTCAGTGGGAGCCAAGAGTGTAGATCTCGTCCACTTTTAATTTACATTTAGTATTTAATGTGTGTACACAACAATCACTTGGGATTAGAGTTAAAAGTAAAACATTAATATAGTTATAGCCTTCGCATGGAGCCATTGTTTTTATTCTCTTTTCAAAAGAATAAAATCAAGCTCTAAAATTATTTTAAAAGCTTGATGGATCGCTATCGAATATCCTAACGCATCGCGGCATTTTATGCCGGGGATTTCCATTACCTTTCCCTGGTGATTTCTGGTTATCTTACAAGTTGAGATACCGATTAAGTCTAATACCGTGTCCTAAGCATGAATTTTGAGCTAGGATTAAGATGTGAGTAATTAATTTTGTATTTAACTGGATTGAGTGCGTTAAGAACACATTCTCATTCCACTTCCCTATAAACTCGCCTATAGTATCCGTGACATTCCTCCCGAGGACGTTTTTGCTGATGGTGTAGATGGCGGCCGGGAGGTCTTCTGTGGGTACCGGGGGCTGGGTGTAGATCACAGAGGTGTCCCCACTTCTCGTCATGTTCACCAAATACCTTGGGAAGAAAGAAAAGGGATCAATTTAGGTGCATGAAAACATTTTGTTTAATGATGTGTCATAATCTTGAGCATTATCGTTAGTGATGGTTATTCACATAATTTTTACAACTATGCCCGTGGTGTGAATTATGTGCTCCTTCATTTTGCGTAAAACTAGTTATGCGGGATAATGGAATGTAAAAGGAATGAAAATTTGCATTTTAATACAACTTTTCAGCAAGCAATGGAAGAGTTGGAGAATGGTGGCAGTAATTGGTGGGATTGAACTACTGAACCTTTCGACTTTAAAAAATAACTTGCCGTGAGCGTGAGTATACATTTAAATACTTGTTAACACCCAGATAACCGTAGATCTTCATGGCATTTTGAGGTTCCTCCATCTCGAAATTTCTCCAGGAGTACTGTTATCTCGACCCTTTTAAGTAAAAACTGTTTGAGTTCCTAATTTCAACTTTCTGTGTCTTCTGAAAACAGGGCAAACGTTAAGGAAACCATATATATTTGTACTCAAAGCTCACGAATGATTAATATTTGCCCACTTTAATTCGTGTTTATGAAATTAATGAAGTAAAAGTAAGGAACTGGTAAATTTTTTTAGCTGAAATGTATGAGGGAATAACAGCGTAAAATGTATCAACATTCCTGCGTATTTTGTCTGTGAGGGATAATTTGTCAGCTACGGTCCTAGATCTCCATTATAACTTTTTGAAATTGCATTTCACTTTCATAAAACAATCACTACGACTTTCATCAAACTTTAGACTACTCAGTTTTGGTGCGTATTAATACTTTGTCGCAGTTTCATCAGGGTTAAAGAGATCATGCGGAAATAAATATCGTGAAAGACATGTAATAATCGTTAATATTGATGAGGTATAGATAATAAATTAAATAATCTAAGTGCTGTATGTATACCAAGCTGTACCGAAGGGCAGCAAAAATTCAATTACAAAATTAATAATGAAGAAGAACTGTGGTTTACGAGTAAACGCCGTTCATTTATGACTTTCTCTTTGGTTTAATGAGACACACAATTGAAATTCTACATGAAAGAAACAATAGACTATTGGTATCGAGTGTGTGAGCGGTATAATTAGAAACTTTTCCCATAAAGTGGGTACTGTTGTTGACGTGGGGTGGGAGGGATAGCGCGTTCCAATGACCTCCTGAACTGTTCTTCCGAGAGAAATGATGATTACACCTTGTGGGAGTTCACCCATACAAGATAGGTCGAAGCTTTGAAGCCAGACGAAAGTCGGTCCAATCTGATCCTCGGGCGGCTGAAAGGAATGCTTCATAATCCTGTGGGTGGTCATGTAAGTGATTATGTTGATGAGGAAAGAGGAATGAATTTTGCTGAGAAAGGCCACCACAATCTTCTCTCTTAAATGAAACAAGATCGTCACCATTCATTCGTTGAATCATGTCGTCTTCGGGCCTGGTCTTGGAGCCTTGGAAGAGGTAATCACTTCGCGGACACCATAAAATGAAAAATATCCCAGAATCAAGCTTTAAAACGTGTCGACGGTTCACCACAAAGTAATAAAGTCACTTTTGAATACGAAACACTCGCTAATCTAAACAAACCAAGGTTGAACGCTCCGATATTTGTAAGGTATACAGATTGTTATCATCGGTATTTTACTTTTAAAAGATCACTATGAGAAGAATTTTATCATATATTACCGTAATAACCCATTTCCTTACCGCGGTATAGCGATTCCTATCGTATAATGTGATCGTTCTCTAAGCATTTGCTTTCCGAGTAACAATAATTAGTCGTGACTTCGCTGTAATTAATGGTCTTCGATAACTCTTAGCCGCATCTTTTTACAGTATTTTCTCCCTTTAGAAATCAATTCTGGGTAGGTATTAATTTCTGGTCCTTCTCGTTTTAGTGAAAACGTATGCGGGAGTCCCGCAGCGGGACTATTGTGCAGCCGCATGTTCCACCTTGCACTAGTACTAGGAATTACGGGTGTCACTTAAAGTCATCCCCTCCCGCTGCTGGACGGCATTGTGATGGTATAAAATGTAATTATTCGGGATAGTATTTGATTTATTTATTGAAATTATGAATTACACAAATGGCTGTAGAAATTTGGAGGTAAAAATTGAAATACTCGTCAAACTTTAAGCTTGTATCACTCTCCAGAAAGCCAATATTTCTGTCATCATGGAGTTTGATGCCAACCAGCCAGGCTATACTATTTTATCTTGAATTGAGAGGCTTAAAAGCTCCGTTTAAAAATATCACATTATGTACGATGGAATTTACATGTGCGTTAGCAGTGTCATTCTCTGTGCATGGTACGTGCTGAAGCTAAATGTATGAGTACGTATTGGTATTAGTGGTGTTAGCAGAGGAACATTAGTCAATTTTGCATGATATAAGTACCTACTTAAGGGCTTTCGTTTGATTTTAGATGAAGTGTTGTATGTAAATAAATGGATGAACTTTATGAAGATGATTTTACATGCTTAGGTATAAACACGAATTCAAGCGAAAACTAACTTCATCGTTATTCATGGAAAGATATTTTGAAACATAAGAGATTAGTAAGTGGATCCATGTAGGCACTTATTGCTCGAGTAGATTGTTTGGAAATATTTTCCGACTGGAACAAGGGTTTCTTGAGTCACCCTAAAACAAGCATGAATTCGGGAATACAAATTTAGAGATCGTAATATCCTGCAGCATGCGCACAGGTTAGAATTTTTAATTGTATTTTTGTACTCTGGACCTGAGAGCCTAATCCTCAAATCTCCGAAAGACCTAATTTTAAACTTAGGAAGGAATGGGACATAAAATGGCTGTCGAAAGTGAAATGAAATAAATACATGAGCTAAGTGAACTCATGCTTGAAAGTTTTTTTTTGCTGTTGCGCTCTTTTGATTAGGGTGTGGGTATTCTTTTCACTCTGTGGGATGGGTCTCATTTGCTCACCTCAATTGCATCTCCAAGATAACGCATTGGAGCGACTTAGGTTTTCACTCGCTCTGGAGGACGAGAGGAAACAGCGTCTGAGACAATGAGTGAAAATGAGGTTAGTAAAAGCCATGGGAAATGGAATAGGGATCCATTATTTATTTTTGCGTTGGCGTATGGACTCTAGATCTGCATTACCCACCACTAGGGAGACTAAACCGGTATCTCACTAGAAGACGGCGTGACTAGCCGATATTATGCAAACGACCAATGTCCCCAGTTTCACCTAGTCCATGTCACGACACGACACGACTGTCGGCTTTAGTTCGCACGTGGTAGTATTTCGAGTCACGATCGATTCCCGAAGAGGTAAAAGCCAATGGTTAACTTCTGGAAGGTCAGTAATCATCACGCAAGCCAATTAGTATTTCTTGTAACGGCTTTGCGAGCATACTATAAACAGTCATTCTCAGTAAATCTACAAATCTTGATCGTATTGCTGCCCGTGTGTTTAGAGAATTATCTTCAGAAATCAAAATATCTGCCTTGCGATAATATTCAATGAATCCATGCCTGAACACGTGGAATTGACGGGCTAGTAAATTGCAGGTGATGTGAAACCTATAGTGAAGGTGACGGGAGGGAACTGTCATCTTACTACTAAATATCTCTCATCTGTCTCGTGCAAGGTCTTCGAGCATACAACAAGCAGAAGTTATTTCTCTTCTGCCTCAAATTACAGTTAATAAATTCTTAGAAATTGCCTCAGGATATGCAATTTGTGGCAGATGTAATATATCTCCATTTGCGTAGCCTATCACGGCAAGCGCTGGTGTAGAATTTACCCCAAATAATACTGGCTTATTTGAAGCCCTCTTGACCCTGACGTTGCCATATCTGATTGTGGCTAGTTGCTTCATGGAAAAATCCTCCAAAAGTATCACGAGGATTAGGGAGCCTGGGTAGCGTAGTGTTCTGCGTAATTGGTTGATGTCTGTGGTTTGAGTCCTGATCCAGGTGTATCTTTTCTCGGCAGTTTGTATGAACAATCAATTTGTTTCAATCTTTTAGGTAGTCTGTGGGACACATCAACACAATTTTTTAATAAAACAGCATGAATTAAGGAATTAACCATCGTGAAAAGGGCAGAATTTCGGAAATTAACTAGCAATTTTTGCAAATTGCATTTTAGTCTTGGGTGACGTTCTAGATGAGCACGTATTACTTGGCTATTTTATATTGAGAAGTATAATTAATATATCTACGTGAAATACATCTTCAAGGTATCAAATATAGCTTTCTCATGCACACGTTCCAAAAACGCCGTTAAAGCACTCTTCAAGAGTACTTCTTTTATTCTGCGCTAAATTTAGCATATCAAATGGAATGATCCCACTTTGAGCGTAGCATGTCCGATTGAGTTATGCAAAAGCTATTTTCTCATGGTTACGTATGAAAGAGAAGTAATCGCGCTTTTCTCAAAATATTTCCTGGGTTGCTCAAGTTTTATTTCCAAACAGCTTCTCCAAATTTTGCTGTTGCTGAAACATTAATTCTGTTATGTAAGAACTAATTCTTTCCTGGCGAATACTGAATGTGAATTTCCTGTTGATGACGGGCGAGACGCATATCGAAACGTCTACAGAAATGTAAGGCCTGGTCCGGTGTCTAATCCGAGAAAAATTCACAACAATTCTGTAGTCATCCTAATGCGGTCGATGGTTAAATCCTACGAGGCCCTCGAAAAATTTAGAATTAGACTAGGCTGTTTTTTTCATTGTAAAATTCGCAAAATAAATTACCTAAAGATAACAGGACGTAAATGATGAAGTCTTCGGTACATAGGAATAGACCGTCTGTTGAGAAGGACAGTATTCTTACTAGACACACATTGAATCTAACCACCCAGATAAAAATTGAAGGTGGTAAATTGGAGTTGGTAGCAATATGCGAAGGTGTCTCCTATTACCATCGCTTTTTATTGCGGACGTTGAGTTACTTTGCAAGTTAGCCTAGCGTCTGTAGTTGATTGTGAAAGCGTGAGAGTCACCGTCGGAAATTTTTCTTGTGTACTATTATGAGAACACTTGTGAAATTCACTTGAAGCGGGGAGGTACGAATGCATATTAATATTGGAGTGCAACGAATACTTATTTCGGAATATTTTAAGTGGGAATAAGTTCAGAGTTTTGGGCATAAATGGAAAGATTCTTCGACCAGAAGATGCACAGCAGCGAAACCTGGGCCGTGAAATAAAATATCTTATGTGAAATAGCAGAGTTTTTTTCCTTCCCTCAATAGTAAAGATTCTATTGGTCAAAGAATCATTTAAGAAAAGGGGAGATTAGCTGCGGGACATTTTGAGCAAACACATTATTGAAAGATTGGCTAAAATTATTATGTGGAGCAAATTGTTTTATGGTTCAGAAACTCGGCCGTTGTAGAAGAAGATGAACGTTGACTTGAAGATTTGAGATAATGCAGAACTGTGTCTCAATGCGTATTGATGTATGCTGTATGCGTGACGGAGTAGCTTGTTGGAGTGGGTAATAGAGGGAAGACTGTTGGAAAAGTGTGGAAGAGGAAGGAAGAGAAGCGGAATTGTGGATAACAAAAGTGGACCCAGAGGGTATGAAGAGCTTTAGAGGTATACAATGTTAGTTATGTAGTAAGTTTTGCGAGGAAGAGTTGTGGGTAGTATACCCCTGGATAGTGGAATATTTGCTCAGCAGTGTCCAAAAACTCGTACACTTTATTTAGACGTTAATGAAGTGAATGACTAAATTGATCGAAAATAGTGTCCGTTTTCACTGTGACTTACGCACTCGTAAACTGTTTCTTATTTTATGTATAGAGAATATCAGGGGTAATGTTTTGTGGTTTGTGGCAGGGAAGATCAAGGCTTTTAGATGAGCTTATATTATTATCGTTGTTGGTGTTCTACCAATTAGGGCTGATTTTAATTGTTCATTTCAACTCTTCTTTCCCATTTTAAAACGTCCCCTTCCTCGTACAATTTCTATCTTCAGCTCAGTATGATCTCCACCTGCCTTCATCCCGTCTAACATGCCTATCCTTTTCCCCCACCTTCTTTCTTTGCATTTTTCCTTCAATCCACTCACATCAAATTACTCGTTTCACCCACCTGGACTGTGTCATCTATATCTCGTCCAGCTTCTTCCTTTCCTCTTCTACCATACAAAAATACTTCTTCGTCTGCCTTCCTCTCTAAAATAGGATTTTCTTACACAGCTGATCAAAGAATTAGATTGGGAGTGTCTAGAGAATCGGAGGCTACACGCTAGGCTAAGACTATGTGAAAATTTCAGATTAGGCGGGTTTCAGTATGACACGGAGGATGTTATTTTGACCCCGCACTATATTTCTAAAACCGATAGAAGCGACAAAATTAGAGTTGCACCCTGCCAAACGGAAAAGTACAAAATTCCTTCTTTCCTCGCACCGTGAGTGATTATAACAAAAAAACTAAGCGTTCCATTAACAGAAAATATACCTTTGACATGCAGTTCACTTTTATCCTCTCCCCAATCCTTTTCCCTATTTTATCCTCTTTCATGTCCTAAAACTCCCTTCCACACGCCTCTGCGGTGGCTTGCAGAGGTAGATGAACCTATTCCTGTTCTTTCTACTCAAGGTTTGCGTTCGATTTCATCCAGTGCCTCGCTACATGGCAGACTTAACTTACATTTTCTCAACATATTTGTTCTGGATTTGATTCAACAGCTCTTTTCTTTTAGTAAAAGCTATCAGGAATTTGGTTTTATTGTCTGGTAGTGGATGTGCGTTTTCCACTCTATTTTCTTTCTCGATGTCGAAATATAAGGAGAGGAACTCGCTCATATATACATTACATTTTCGGGTTTCTCACGCGGAATGTGGTTTACATTTTGCACAGGCTGTCCCGTCTTCAGGTTGCCGTTAATGCCGAAGTATCTCGTTAAGGTTTATGCATGCAATGACAAAGAAACGAGAAACGGCACTTATGCTGTATGTTGTTAGCCAGGCAAAGAGTTGCCCAATTCCCCATCTCAACGTTTGCAAAGTTTTCCTCGATTAATTTACCCGGGACTGGTAGGTGCATCGACCCCAGCTAAACCCATGATCTGAACACGCGAAAGGTAAAGCGAAAGTGACCCACTCGCATTTGCCGACTAATAGAAGGCCGATTCCGGCAAATGACCTTTCTCGGGAATCGGCTGGACTTTTTTATTTCGACCGTATTCTGAGCGCTTGAAAGAAACTTAGCTACCGTAAGCGCTGCGGGTGACCGTAATATTCCTCGTGTGCCTTAACGCAAGCTTTTTACGCAGGCCATTACATTCTAACTGTGGGAGAATTTCTCTCTATGAACTCCCATCCCGTGCCTTGCATAGATTTATCATCATTGTGGGTACTCTACCAGCTGTTTTGTTGGAGGCTAGTTTGAGAAAATTGGGTGATTTTCCCTAATCTCATGTTCCGGAAAGAAATTTAAAATAGTTATTGTGAAATATTTTTCGAGCGTAAGACGTCTTTAAATGGGGATGTGGTGAGGTGATGATTGTGTGATTGTTTTGAAACATCTAAAGTGGCTTTATTTATCCAACAATTGAAATATTCTGCTGTGAAATGTTTTTTAAACTCAAATTTTGTCTCTAGAAATACTTGATTCCTAAAATTCTTTCTGTCTGCTTCGAAAGAGCAGTAGATTAAGAATGGGACCTCCGCAAATAATTTCTAATAGCCCCCCGTGTTTATATTTTCTATGTTACACGGCAGACGACGAAGCACCAGGCTGTGTAAAGGAATAAAGATACTGTTTTGAAGTTACTTGCATGACGATGGGTTGCCAGTGATTGGGCAGGAATAACTGATAAGTCTTCCTTTACACGTGCATAACAATGTATTTAGACCTTCGATTCAATTGAAAATTACGTACAGCATCGAATTTAGTAGTGAAATTAAATGTTCAAAGTTTTAAACTGCTGACTCTTGATCCAACATTAGTGAGCAGGAAGTCGTGAATTTTTGGTATTTTAACCAGTGTGAGATCTTTTACACAGTCTTGGGATGCGTGAATAAAGGACTTATATTTATTTACTTATGAAAATTGGCCGTGTTTCAAAATAAATTGCTTCGTACCTCTAATTATATCTACTCGCCTTTGGCTCTCGTTTTACATAAAAGCGAATTTTACCCAATTCAGAACACTTATTTTTGGCGCAACTAGCATTTAAATTCATTATGATGGACGAGCTAGTTTGCGTAAATGCTACATGCGCTCTTTGTATAGGTGCATAGGTGAGTCATTGCAGTTCAACGATCTGAGTCGTTGATGGATTACGTATTTTGCGAATCTCACGGACGCATTACCTACTTTTCCTAATTTTCTTTCCTCAATTCAATTTTGGTTGGCAATCCTTGGATTAGGTGTTCCACTGAATTTGGGTTGGGTCAGGAACGGTTTAAAAAAGCATTGCACAATGCGGGAAATTTCAGCAACTCTTCCTCCAACCCCATGCTCCCAATTCCCTGATTTACTTCCTTCTTTAGGTCTTCACACTTTCTGTTCTCCCTCCCGGTCACAACCTTTTTTTCTCTCCCCACTCCTGCGATCTCCCAGCATGCCAATCTACGTAAGACGCCGGAAGGATGGGTGGCAGGGCGTGATAGGACACCAGACATTAAAAAAGAATGAGATTATAACAAAATTGAATTGGGGGAGGGAAGAAATGATAAATAATGTGTGTTTAGGTAGAATTTACTGTCTCAAGGTGATCTTTTTGTAGTCATGAATGGTACGCGATTAAAAAGAAGTCTTGAAAATTATCCTTTCGACATTGGTTTTATAATATTTTGCCTGTCCCAGTGTATTCGACGTGAGTTATCAGCTGAGTTGACCTTAAACACGTGAGATCTGAATTTTTCATAGCCTAGCGTGTAATCTTCGAGTTTATAGCGGCTCGTTACCCACTCCTAATAGTTTTGTCTCTTACAGCACTTTTTTGTTTTTAACCAAATGCACTGCTTCCTAACTGAATTTCTTTCTTCCTCATGCTAAGTTCTCTCTGAGTACGAAGCCTTAAGTATCCTTCAGTACGAAGCCTTAAGCATTTCTCAATGTCTTAGGGTTGCTACAGGCCTGGAAAACTTGGAATAACTGGAAAAGTAATGGAAATTGAAATTGGGCCAGGAAAATCTAGAAGCGTCGTGGGAAATGAGAAACTAGGCTGGAAAGTTGCTTTTCCAAGTCAAAATTGAGCTTTTTCAATAAGTTAGGGGTTTAATTTTAGTTAGGAACTGTTTATTGGTGTGACCTTTTGGGGCAGGCCAGCTGCCAGTTATCTGTCGCCGACTTGGACGATAAGTTCACCCCCTTATTTTGTTTGAATTTACCTCGTCCCGGGTGAAACCTAAGAATAATACGCCATCAGAAACGAAGCCGATTTTCCCTTTAAGTGATAGTGGTGGCGCTACATTTTTTGGGAAAACTCTATTCCCCCATACTACATGCATTTATGTGTTTCACTCCTATTCTTGTGCCTTATTTAAAACATGCACCTACCAAAGAACGGATATTTGCTCGTGAAAAAAATGAATATGTTGGCCTGTAAAACTGGAAAAGTCTTGGTGTTTCATAATCTCTGGTCTGTAGCAACCCTGTAATAGAATATCCTTTGTATATTTCATTAGACAGACCTCTTTGGGATTCTACCTTCAAATAACTTTTGTTCCTTACCGTGTATTGTTCATGATCAATTGTCTCATTTAGTATTGAGTTTTCTTTTCTTTCCTTTCGCCAAGTTTCAGAGGCTACTAGTTTACGCTTATTCTCTTTCCTCATAGAATGTGTGGAACCGTAGAGCGCCACGGTTCGATTTTTTTCATAAAAAAAATGCTTTTCTCACATTTTAATGCTTCGGCGCAAGAGTTCCGATTTCCAATTTTGTCTTATTTTTTAGAAATATTTCTACTGTCGAAGTTCTAAAAAGCTTTCTGTTATGCCCGTCTTATTCCAAATCACGCCCCAAAACTCGTGAATTATCCTATTTTTTTTGTTTTCGCTGTGAATTCCGCTACGTTACCCACTTTTTGTAGCTCTGAAGACATTTTATTCATTTTTGTATCGAATTCTATTTTTTTAGTCTTTGTGGTGAATTCTACTACATTTTACCCACTTTTTGTAGCTCTAAAGACAGTTTATTAATTTTTTAATAAGCGGTCGAATTGTTTAAGTGAATTACTGGGTATTTTGAAGCCATTTTTTTCCTTGATTGTCGCAATTTGCGATTAGTTGGATTGTACGTGGTGCATGGTTTACGTCGTTAACTGTCTCTAGCTTCCTCCGAAAGTCACATGTTTTGAAACTCTCAATCGCATTACCGTTTTTTTAATCTCTTAAATTAACTATTATCCCTTATAATTTAGTTAATTTATTTTTTCTCATTTGCTTCCCGCAGTAACAAGCTGTATGTAAAAGTTTGGCTATTTAAATTGTAGGTTATGCAAATTAATTTACTCATTATTTTTCCTCGGGCTTTGATCCAAACGGAGGTGTTTTTAATTTTTCCATATATTAATTATTGCCTTTATAATAATTATATTACAGTGCAGCAACACCAACCTTTCCACAAAGAATTTCAAGGAAAAGTTCAGAATATTCTTCAATGGTACGGAGAACATAGCATTAATCATGTATAATCAGATATGCATTTCGCAAAATTTATCTTTGAGTCTCACTTTTATTACTTCCAGTCTCGATGTGCCATTTAGGAACATTTCTTCTTTGTTGTCTAATGCTTTCTTGGCAAAACACTTTTCTCCTGGAATTTAAGGTATGAAAGAGTAGCGTGTAATTTCACTAAATTATTTTTCCGTATAATTTTTGCGCAATAAATTATTAGTATAAATGGGAACTGTAGATAAAAAGAAAAAATGCCTTCAACTCTAACTTGGCTGCATATATGAGAGAAATAATATCAGGTTTGACGTAGTGGAATGCCATTTTATAACGAAAAATAAAACTCTTACAATCCACAACTTTTGGTCAAAATATGTATGCACAATCCAGATTTCAATGCAATTGCATCATCATCAGGTGCTTGATTGACCCTTATCAATCAAGCACCTGATGATGATGCAAACAATGGTCAATCAATCACCTGGTGATGATGCCAAAGCATTGAAATCCGGATTGTGCATACATGTTTTGACCAAATATTGTGGACTGTAAAAGTTTCATTTCTCGTTATTGCAAATATGAGGGTTGAGCTCACTCTAAATGAGCCCAAGGTATGCTAAATTCGCACATTCAGGTTAGGGGGATCAGTTTCTGTCGCCTGCGGTTTGCGGCAAAGTGTGTTACTCATAAAAATCACGTACTCCAGGGGTATTTGCTGGTGTCGTTTTTGAATCATCGTCCTTAAAGCTTTGTTTTTGAGGGCTGTAGGTCCAAAAGAGTGCTTTTTAATTGCTTTGTTTAAAAGTTCAAGAGTTTTTAGAAGTTGAAGTTGATAGACCTGGCTATTATTTTTTAATTTCTGGAGTGAATTAATCGATAGAATTGTCATTCTTCGTCAATCCCCGGGTATTCCACACTCTAAGGGGTCGGTGATTTTTTATATTGATGTGAAGCTGGGAAACATTGGCCGAAGAGCATGGATACATCGGTAGAAAAGAAACATTTAAAACGAAGGGAACGAGAAAAATTTGCATAGGGGTCATTACAAGGCAAATCACCTAATATCAGGAAAGGTTGGTGCCCTCACGAAATGGATTTTGACCAAAAAACATTTAATTACGTGGCATGATCTTTGCTCAAAATAATTTATTTTGTTTTTTTGACCAAAATTGGCCTCTGCATAATTAAAAAACACCATTGCTTACAAAATGCGTACCTCCAATTTTGACAATGGTTGCGAAAATGTATCACATTTATCTTATTTCTGAACAATTTTTTATATTTGGTGTTATATTGAAGGTTATGCTTTTCTTTTTGAAAATCTTCTAAAATATCCAAATTTCTATTCATAAAGTTGTAAAAATTGCATTGTATCAAGTGAAAAACTCGTGAAGAATTATCTATAAGGCAATTCGCCCGGATAGCATTATATTATATGACAGAACTCTTAATTGTCTATCAACGTCGATAAAATTGCATTGGAGACAATCCAGTCTAGCTTACATTCTTCATCTTGAACCCTATTTAATGTGTAACGATGAGGATTCCGGTGATGTAATGCGTCTTACCTCCCAACCGTGTTGATGGCACCGAGCGTTTCCGAGATGGTGGCGATGGAGTCTGAGGAGAGGAGTCTTCCCGACTCGACTGCCTGCCCCGGGGCTATCCCCACCCCAGTGCCGTCCTCTCGGGCCAGCAGGGGTCCGTCAGCCGTGCGCCCGTGGCGACCAGATGGCGCGTATTCACCAGGCCACCCCCAGCCACCGCCGCCCCCGCCTCCGCCGCCTCCCACTGACCCTCGCCCACCGAAACCATGGCCACCGCCCCCACCGAAACCATGGCCGCCGCCCCCACCGAAACCATGGCCGCCGCCCCCACCGAATCGCTGGCCTCCGCCTCCCCCGAACCTCTGAGCACCGCCCCAAGGGCTCTGGTAGTGTGGCGAGCCTGATGGCGGCACGGATCTGTGGTAGTAAGGGGCGGATGGAGATGACCAAGGCAGGGACCCGAATACTGCGAAGGAAAGAGATGAGAGAAAATTTAGACCCGTCTTTGGTTTACAATGACTAGATTAGTACATATGTATTAGGAATTAAGGAATAAATATAATAGCTTGAAATAATCCACTCTTAAAATACTCTCTAAATCTCGGTTTGTCGTGCCTTTTTACAGAACATCAATTTAACAAAATGAAAATATCTGATTTTAACTTTTTGAATCATTTAAAATTTGACAACCTATTCAATAAGTTACAGCCAATTTCTTACTCATTGTAGTTGAAATAAGTCACTACTTATGTCACTGTTCGTTGCGGCTGTTCGTGTTGCTAGGATCTAAAGCTGGCTGGCGTAGTATTTTTAAATACTCGAAGCCCAGACGAAGTTACTTCACTGATTATTTAAAGGGATTTGGTTTTAGCTATCGTAATGTTGTGAAATCGGTATTTACATCACAATAATCTCCTTCATTCCATTGATATACATAGATATACAATAAATATAGATAGGCTTAATGGAAAACATATTTGAGAAAATTCTTCGAAGACCATGAAATCAGGCGTATTTCTTAAAAAAAATTATCCATAATACATTGAAGAGGTTGCTTCACAGTAAGATGAAATAGGGGGACTACCTCCGCAGTTACAAAGAAAAGCATGAGATACGCATTTAGAAATAGCGGCAGAGTGTAGAATAGTGTTAAGTACAATATCCTTAAATGGTCAGAGAAAGATAAAACATTCCAGTGATAACTCACAAATAGAAAATATAGAAAATGTCAAATAAAATCTCAAAAATTTAATAATGGTGTTTTGCATGCATAATAAGCAGAGTAAGTCATAATTTTGGGTCCCCATAGGATGGAGAAGCCGAATGCCTCCTAAATAAGTGACGAGGCAAACGAAAATTTTGAATTTTTTACTCCTGAAGTTTGTGTTGTACCAGATAAGAAACTGTAAATATTACTTAGGCAGTTATGGAAAAAGAACAAACTTTGTGAATTTCACTATTTAGTTTTTTATTCACGACCCGGGTTTTGACATTTTATGTCATCTTCAGGTGCAAAATACAAAGTTTCAGTCCAATATATACTCAAAGGGTGGGAGTGGTGGTAAAGGAAGAGGAAGTAAGGAAGGGGAGTGAGAAGGGGGTGTGTGTTGTTGGTTGGAGAAGTGAGGTGGGTTTTGGAAGTGGGGAGGAGGGGAGAGGTAGGGGAAGAATCGTTGATTACTAAGGTAATATTTCAGCGAATTTACTTTTTTGTACTACAATAATTGTTCCCTTTCAATAATATCTTTGGGAAAAATTTCCCGCACCGAACTTGAGACCCTTGCTGTTGACTGGGTTTCCCTATCTTCATATCAGGTAGTACGTGCAAACAATTAAAATTAGCGAAAAACATTTTTACCATGATAGGTGCATCAATTATCTCCCAGCTGTCTTTGAGATGATAGATATTTTCACGTCCGGTTACGTGGGAATGAAAATATGAAAGTAACGATTTTGAATAAAGCAGACTGTGCCAATAATCATAATATGCGCATCATAAGGTACATGGTATTGTTTAACTTCAATGTTCATGATTCATGCATTCTGTTTTTTAAGCACCATCTTCATTATTTACCGAAGAAGGTGTTGAAGAGCAAGGTGATAAAGCGTAACGAGAAATTCTAAATATTTGAGTGCCATCTCCCAGAAAATAGAGTCTCTGACTAATAATGTCTTCAATGATTATAAAATGGCTTAATGCATGCTTATGAGGCAGAGTAAATAATAAAACTTTAAATGGTAAAATCGGTTTCTACATATTCAACTTATACGTAGTATCCATTTTGAATAAAACAATCAATCCAATCAAATTTATTATACGTAGTATATGAATTTATTGGAGTTTGAGTTGAATACTATATTCTTGCATAAGTACTACGTATTTCTAGCAAATGTGAGAAGAGATTTTTCATGATTTGTTTATTATTTCAGTTCGTAGTACATATACTACACGTAATTGAAATTTGCTCCATTAAAATGTGAAATTCGTGTTGTGATTCGATTCGCGGGGTGGCCGAAGAAAGAGAAAATGCGAACACTTTCACGGGACGGGGCGGAATGTGGCGCTGACAGTCGTGCTTGAAATCGGGGCCAACCGTTGAAAGTGATCACCCGAAGGCTTTAATGATCGCTCATCAGTTTTCTCTCTCGTTCCAGGTTATCATTAGTGCACGGGAAGATTCTGCTGATTCTTGTTTTTTCGCGACCAGCCTCCATGACTTCGTGGGACAACACACTGAACGGCTTTCAGACCGTGATTACGCGTGCAGTCCTCAAGCGGAGCATGCTGTAAGTCTGATTATTTAAGCACTCCAATTACTTGCTCGGTTCATGGACGGTGATGATAGACTGATTGATCTCATCAGCCTATGGCGCGAAGGCTCGAGTCTCCATAATTTTTGAAATTATCGAGCGTTTTCACGGTGATTTTAAATGTGTGACCAAACGATCTCATCGCAAATACACTCAATTACTCATTTCTAGCCTTGTTTGGCTAATGGAATCATCAAACACCCGACTACTTCGTTGATCTGCGCTAAGGTATCGACGCGATATTGACTGTGACATTGACATCCATAGAAAACCATAGCCCTCATTGCGCCAACACCATCACTCATTACACAAGAATGACTTATGAATATTTTCATTTAAGAATTCATGATGTACTGCCGGTTTCAGTCTTCAAATTGAAAATTACGTCGTAATGAATTTATGGAAACCTTATGTATAAAATTATGAATAAATGGTTTTAGCTAACTGAAGTGCATAATTTTTGTAGTTTTTCTAATTGAAATGATATTTTCGTTACATGTCACTTCTAAATTCAGTTTGATTTGAGAGTAGCATATAGTATGAGCAATTGTCCTTCATATTTTGGGCTGTCTAGTGACGTTTTATCAATGAATTTCCACAGTATAATGCCATTGACAGTAGAGTACTGCTTTGTGAATAAATGCATTCAAAATGAGGAAATAAGTTAAAATTATGATGGATGAAATGAATTCAAATGTTAAATACCTTATTTTAATTTGAATTAATTTGTTAAAATTATGAGTGGAAAAATGAATTAATGAGTTGAGTTTTTGCGACAGAAAACTGACACATTCCCCAAACATTCGCTGGCGATGGTAATATGTGAGAGGTGTTTCGGTTTCTTTGTTCAAGGCAACTTCACCTACATAGATTAATGTTGAGTTACTGAATCGGATTCAATATTTCAATTTTTTAGAACACCAACCGGTTGGATTGAGTGTAGGTATGTAAGCCGAGATATCTTGATCTAAATCGATTCATCGAAGAAAACCAGCTTACCAATTGCTCAAGAACGTCGTGCTCATGGTTTTCTAGGTTTATGGCATTGATTTCCTACCTCATTCCTGTAGCTAGAAATTTCAATTTGAACATGTACAAAAATCTTTATTGAGAAGGGTTTTCGATGATAAAACTAACATCAGAAACGACGTGTAAAATCATAATATTTGAAAATCTATCGACATTTCATATGTTATCGTGCAAGTACAAATTTCAATTTAAATATGCATTTCATGGTGCATACAACCCTTTGCAATCTTCCACCGATATATATAGATGGATGACGCGTTTCATCACTTTTTGGCATATGATGAGTATTGTGAAATACGTCATACTATGCCACAGTTTGGTGAAACGCGTCGTACCATCTAAATAAATCTGTGGAAGATTACTAAGTGTTTTATTTTTTGTGAAAATCGACAACTTCCACCAGGTCCAGCCTGAATCAGTTATATGAATTAGGTACATGTATCTTCGGTGAGATGGGATTCCGGTGATAATAATGACATCAGAAACGATGCGCAATCTCAAAAAAAATAGATCGAAAAGTACTACAAAACATTGATTTTCGATTCAAAATAGGCATAGCTATAGGCACTAAGTAAATTGTGAGATAAACATAATTTTTTAAAGTAGGCTGATGGTTTTTTTCTCTGTGGTTTTCTCTCGTTTGCATTATCCTCAGCGGGTGGTAGTTATCAACGGCGTTTCCCGCGATGCCTACTTAAAAATTTTAACATTCAAAAGAGCATAAAAGTTGCTCACTTTCGAACAGAAAACAGCCGGAGTAGATGACGAATATCGATTTTCCAAGGGCGGAAGTTCGTTATGGGATACGGATCCGGTTCGCTTCAATCTAAAGGCATATCCTGGTTCCATAAATGACTAAATGAACTTCCCTGGAAGGTAAACGTTAGAAAAATAATTCAAGAACATAAAAAAGTGACTTAGCGCTCTCTGCCGAAGAGTAGATGTCCGGAGACAAAAGATACTCAGTCGAGCCTGAGGTGAGGCTGTAACTACTTCTGAATGGAAGCCATTAACTACTTTCAAGGACATATCTTATTCCCATTTTGGCCTCCGTGGTGCAAGGCTGTTGTAATAAGCCTGAAGTGAATTTGGTTATATTAATGACGAAAAAACTTTGTTACATCTGACTGGATATCCCATTAATTACCTTAATATACTTGTTTGAGTCTTTAACTTGACCATTTTTTTCACGCCGTGCGATTAAAAATGTATTTACCACCGAAGGTTTTTTTGTTGCTACTTTAAAGAAAGTGACATGGTGAGTAATGAATATATTTTTTTTAAATAATTGATAAAATATACGAGCTGCCTACCGCGACGCGATATGTGCGTTAGATCTTCCTCATTTTTTAAAACTATTTTTCTCCGGAGCGCACATCCGTGCCATGAGATCTTTTTCATGACAATGAGGCTTAAATTAATTCGGCCGTATTCATAGGTTCACCAGTGGGCAACTATCGGCATAGTAGCGCACTAACTAGTTGTCAACCAACAAAATGGTATTCATAGACCGCTGCTAAGCTTAGCAGTGCCAAGTGTACTATGCCATTTTAGTAGCTGGATTTTAAATACCCCCTGCCTGGTTTAAAGGACTTACTAAATATGGCGGCTTGTCACAAACGATTCACTAAAGGTGATCAAATTTAGCCATAATGGATATTTTAGACAAAAATACCGAAGATACTAGTGGAATTGTTTTCCTCAAGTCTGGCAGGTGCGGTGTGTAGCATTGCTTCCGGATCAAACTGACCATGTTAATTATTTGTTCTTAATCTCCGACGCCGTGTTTTGGTACACCGTTGTGCTTCCGAAAGCTGAAGAGTTAGTGAGGTGATTTCTTGTAGTTTCGAGCGTCGGAAAGTGCTTACTTTTACATCTCATTTTGTCAGTGCTATGCCTCACACCGTAGTAAAGTGCGTAAATCCGTATTCCGTAATTTGTGAAATAATATGACTACGAGCATATAGCGCTTTTTATCGAATGCATCGTGGAGGAAGACTCATAAACAATTTACTAGTTCTTATTAGTTGTCGTAGCTATTGAATCAAGTGAAGTGCTTCAAGATAATTACCTAAACCGAGCATAATACCCTTGTGATGTCGTAGTAAATATGTATCTTTTATTGATACGAAGACATACAATTTTTTTCTTATTGAATTGTAAGTATTTCGCTATGTAATAATTGTAATTATGTCTGTTTACATTCTGTCGTAAATTCATGTTTCGTTTCGCTGTTGTTTTTGTTTTGGTTTTAGAGCGTTCTAATGGTTCATTTTGTTCTGAAGGAAAGGTGTTGTTTTCAGCGCTTCAGCAGTTTAAAACATCTTCTTTTGTGTAATCCTCTTCATAATGGGGAGGTGAAATCAGCTTCGCTTTATTTAATGCTCGATAATGATTAGTGAAGGGACAAATATCCTGATCAAATCGTGACATTGACTGCATTACCGTGTGCAAGTTTATTCTATATTACATTTATCGTTTAAATAATGAAGGATTAGTCTGAGAAAGTGAAGTTGTTCCATTTTCAGTGTATATGATACTTAGCCATTTACTTGTGGCTAATATTTACCTTGTATGCGATATTTTTCCTGACGGAACGGTGAATACCTTTAAGAAAGCTCCATATATTTGAATATAACCGATACTTTTATTTAGTTCAATTGTATTCAGTTAGTTATAGTTGGATACAGTGAAGCTAGTTTGGCTAATTGCGTTTACTAATTTTAATAAGTGTCTGTGCAAGTATGTGACGTAATACAGTGTACGGAAAAAAATAAAGTTAATGAATGGAGTGTAGTTCCGGATTTTTCTTTACAATAACAATAAAAGTTTATAAAAGATAGGTCGGTATTTTGTCGGCAATGCTATCAAATGTGCAAATGTGGGTAAATCTGTGGCAAATGTGTGGCATTAAAATACGATTTAAACAGATTTCAAAGGAAAATAGCTACGAAGATTTTATCAGGCTATGGAATAAGTGTATATTTATTCCTAATGTAATGTGATAACGATGGCCTTTCATTAATTACTTCAATTGGAATTTGTTGGAGTACTTCAATTGAACTTGCAAGTCATATGAATTCACGTACGTTGAAGCCAGTAACAGTATTGCCAAGCGTTGCTGTTTTGTTTACAGGGCGGCCGATTCTTAAAATTACATAATCCGCTACGATAGTGGCGATAGTACCATTCTAAGTTAGTAGATCCTAGTGGCTTACTGAAAAGGATCCATGAGTTCCATTTTTTAGTATATGACTGAGCGCTCTTAGTTGCCGACTAAGTTTGTCCCCTGAATAGCGCGTTTTAGCTGAAATATATGAATACGGCCGATTGAATTTCCTGTGAAGTAATGGGAGATTCCCATTCAAACTGTTGAAGTTAGTGCAGATGGGAACACATCTGCCCACTTTAGCGCACACGAACGACGTTGATTGGAACGATGTACGCCAGCGAAACGTTCGGTAACCTGCCAGTAGGTTACATGCTGTGGGTGCACAACAGTCACGACCGAATGTTTTGAGGTATATGATCAAATCCGTACAAAATAAGCATTTAAAAACGCAAGCTTTTTACCAGTGAGTAATTGAAAACTATACATCATCCATATTTGACGCTATTTCTTAAAATCAACGCAAATACAACAATCGCGGATGCGGTTATCGACGTTCTTTTGTTGTTTAGCGTTTCTAAACTCAGCTCCCGATCTGTTGTGAAGTACGCTGCCGCGTAGTAGGGCCTGAAACAAATGAAAGCAAGTGCGCTGTTGTGTTGAAAATTGAGCAGCGCCCTGGGGCGAATGGAAAGCTCCCAATACCTCGCTCAAAGTACACTTTAAGCCGGTGTCCCACGGTAAATTGTTTTCGTAAGTTAATTCACGAATATTTCATGAAAACTCTCAGAATTGGACTGCTCATGTGCATGCCAATATTATATGAATTTCTGTAAATTAGGTAATTCTGCAAATTCATGACGAAACACGACCAATGATTGGTTTTTCTGCGCACGTGCGCTTCGACCATACCCTTGTTAGAGATTACTTCGGCTAATTGAGAAGAAAACGTCATTGAAGTACCTACGTCATATCTATCATTAGCTGAAATAAGGTAATGAGGTTTGTATTATTATAAACATATTTGAGCATATGGTTGATATTATTTCATTGTATGGTAGATGCAGAATTATTTTGTGCAAACATGTTGTCACGCTTGATTATTAGGGAACTGCTTCGTTGGTATTTCTATGTGCATTATCGTGAGCTAGAATGTTTGTTCGTGCAATTTATTCAGTTGATTATTCAGGCTATAGTTATTTCCTTGTACATATTTACTATACTTAGGCTCTTAAACTCTGAAAAAACTATTCTCTATTTGTTATTTTCGTCAAAGTTATGCGCTATTGATTCTTCATAAGAGAATATTCTAGTTCTGGCCCTCAGCTGGTCAGCGCCAAATTCATGCATTTTTCCTGCTGGTGTGACACCAAGGGATGCACGTTCATGAAACTCGTTTCATGAATATGGATTTCAAAAATGAATGTATCTAAAAATTACCGCGAGATACGGGCTTTTTCCAGGGATCAGCCGAAAATCTATGAGTTCAGCTGGAGGCGTGAAAGTTCCGGAAAGACAGGCACGTCAAAAAATTGGGGATTCCCCATGTTGAGTGTGTGATCACTTACACCTGCGTCGCCTGAGAAGTTCCTTCCACTCAACCCCCTTCTTCTCTTGTCTCATAGCATTCACTCTCGCTTTCCTCTCCACTCCCAACTCACCCTCCCCCTCCTCTCGCCCGTTATACATTCCCTCCCACCTCCCCGTCAGACGGTCCTCGTTCCCTTTTACACAAAACCCTTTTCCCCTTCCTCCCCCCTCCTCTCGTTTTATCTTCCATGGCTCTCGAAGAAAGCGTTCCCCGAGCTAGTCGGCCGTCCGAAGGGGAGATTTCTCCCGGATGCATAGGAGGCGGCCGGCCCACGGGGGAAATCCATCAGGTTTCCTCACGCGTGCCGGCTTCGTGCGCGTGCTTCATTATTATATGACTGATATCTACTTCCTCTTCCTTGAACTACGACCTTGACGTGGTGGAAGGGCTTGTGCGTTCCAATGACCCCTAGAGCTGGACTGATAGGAGCAAGTACTAATGCTCCTGGTAGGGCCACCCATGCCAGATAGGTCGAAGGGTAGGAGCCAGACGAAAGGTAGTTCTATGGTGGTGTCACGTTAAAAATACCGTTGAATGGGAACTAGGATATTACAATTTTCCACAGATAAAGTTTTAATCGACCCGGGTTTCCTGATGATGATGCAGTGCATCGAAACCCGGGTCGATTAAAACTTTATCTGTGGAAAATTGTAATATCCTAGTTCTTATTATGTTCATATTCCACAACATCTCGCCTGATTCCTCCCTTTTTGACCGTTGAATGGCGTGGGAATACCTCTCAACTATCACTTACTAGAATATGAAAGTCATTCACAGAGAATTGATTCCTGGCAACTACGGGGCGCCGCCCACTAGGGCGGGTGTCGTGCCCGGCAGCGGGGGAGGCAAGGCCTCCGTGGTCGTCATCATACGAAATCCTTGCACAGCATCATCATCGGCGGAAACAAGGGATAGGAGGGAGAAGAAGAAGAAAAAGAGAAAGAGGAGGAGGAAAACGGTGGTAAAAATAGGAACTTGGAACGTAAGGACCATGATGAGGGCCGGGAAGCTTGAACATATTAAGCAGGAAATGGAAAAATAGATGCTTTGGGATTGTGCGAGGTGAGATGGAAGGATAGCGGGGACTATTGGAGTGATAGCTACAGGGTAATCTATAGTGGGGGAGATGAGAGTCAACGTAGGGTAGGCATGGTAGTGAACACAAAATTGGGGCTGAGGTTGGTAAACATTGAACAGGTGAGCGACTGGATACTAGTGGTAGAAATAAAAGCACGCCCGAAGAATTTCGTACTGGTCCAGGTATACATGCCTACGAGCAACCATAGGGAGGAAGAGGAGTACGAACAAGTAGAAGAAATAATTAGAGAAGTGCCGGGAAAGAAAACCTGATAGTGATGGGTGACTGGAATGCAGTGGTGAGGGAAGGGAAGTACGGATTAGAAGTGGGAGGGTTTGGGCTAGGAAGAAGAAATGATCGTGGTGAAAAGGCAGTTGAATTTTGTAGAAGAAATAAATTAGTAGTGACAAACACTTGGTTTAAACATCACCCCAGGCGTAAGTACATATGGAAAATGCTGTGTGATACTGGGAGATACCAAATTGATTATATAATGGTAAGGCAGAGATTTAGGAACAGAGTAAAAAACTCGCATAGCTATCCAGGGGCGGATGAAGATAGATTCAGAAAGCTTTGTAAAGGTAGGAAGATAAGGAGGTGGAACCTTAAAGAATTGAAAGGGTTGAAAAGGAGGGAATACCAAGAGCTGGTAGAAAAGAACATAGGCGAAGTAAAGCGGATAGGAACAATAGAGAGAAGATGGGAGATTATAAAAAACAGGCATCGCAGGAGCGGAGGAGAAAACAATAGGAACGGTGAAAAAGAAGAGGGTTAAGAAGCAGTGGGTTACGGAAGAAATTATAAAGAAAATGGAGGAGAGAAGGATATGGAAAAACATCAACACCGAATGTAGGCAAGAGGAAGTACAAGGAATTGAATAATAAACTCCGGCGAGTGACCAATCGGGCAAAAGATAACTGGTGGAAGGGACAATGCGAGGAAATGGAAAAGCTGCAGGAGGAGGGTGAAGTGGGCGCTTTGTACGCCAAGGTGAAAATGTTATCGGGTGGTAAGAGAGGGTAAACGATACCAAAGGTTAAGGACAAAATAGGGAAGGTATTAATCGAACAGGAAGATATCCAGGAAAGGTGGAGAGAATACGTAGAGGAGCTATATGACTGCGAGAAGACCTTTAACCTAGATCTAGAGGATGAGGGAACAATAGATAAGGATAACCTAGGACCAGAGTTACTTGACAGCGAAATAGAGAGGGCATTAAGAGAGATGAAGGGTAGAAAAGCCGTGTGAACCGATAACCTACCTGCGGAGCTACTGAAGAATCTAAGTGGTAAGGGGAGAGTATCATTTTTCGAACTTATTCGCTGGATCTACGAGGAAGGGCTAAAGAAACTAGGATTTATCAAGTGATTAGCAGGAAGGTTCTCTTATGAAAAAGTGAAAGAGAGATGCTACTTTTCTCTGGTTAGGCCACATCTCGAACGTCTCGAACACGCCGCTAGCATTTTAGCAACTGCGCGGAAAGATTTAAGGTAGTTTGAGTGAGATAGTTCCCTAGTCATAATGGAGACCTTATTTGAATTTTATTTTTTGATTTCATCATCTGTAAGAAGTATGAAGTAAATATTTTAATATTAATGGTGCAAACATATAGTTATATATTACAAGTATTCTCACTAATTAAGTAAATAAACTTAAGTCTCTAATTAAATATCTACTTAAGTCTCTATTTTGACTCATTTTTTCTCGCTGTACGGCTAAAAAGCCTTCAAAACAGCAGGTTTTTTTTGTGATTCTGCAAAAATTACTGCGGTGATTAATGGATTAATTTTTATAAATAGTTGAGAAAACATACAAACTACACACTATTAGTTTTTTTGACGAAATCTTGGTGTTAGAAATTCCTTACTTTTTCAATATCCTACCTCTGGAGCGCGCATCCGTAGTCTATCTCATGTAAAACAGCTCATCTTGTAAGACCAATTGCTCGGAAAGTAGATCGGTAAGGGGTTAATATTTTGATTTCATTGGAAAGATTAGAGTTTTTTCTTTAAAATGAGGCCAAATTCATCAAATTCGATTTTTCGTTCAAACTACCCGCACGCTTTGTTAAAATCTGCTACGAGCGTAGGAAAGTGTCACACTGTTGGTGGAAGGATTAGGTTGGGAACCGTTAGAGACTCGGTGGCTACACCCTCTTACCCTCCCTCACCCACAGGCTTAGATTACTTGAAGAAATCCGATCAGGCGAGTTTCAGTACGACAAGGAGGATATTATGTTATCCCCGCGTTATATCTCTAGAACTGATAGGTGTGAAAATATAAGAGGCATACTCTGCCGAACTGACAGGTACGAAAATTACTTCTTTTCTCGCACCATTTGACATTACGACAAAAACAGCGAGATACCATCTTAAGACTCCACATTGTTTACACACAATTCACTTCAATCCTCTACAACCTCCTTATCCCTATTCTCCTCCCCCTTTCCATGGCTGATGTCCTAATTCCCTCTACCACACACCTCTGCGGCCGCTCGCAGGGTAGTATGTAAGACAGAAGAATTCTGCAGGCAGATATTTTAAATGATTACTACGAAGTGTTGTCATTTCTTGAAAGGTGACCTCTTGTTTTAAAAGTTGCTCTTGGCATTTCTCAAAAGTGCCTCCGGAAACAATTGGCTATAAGAGGGTTAATATTTCTGTATGGTCCGTTTTTTCTGAGTATGAGAAATTTTTAAAATATTTATTTTCTTTGACAAAAACTGAATCAGGTTTACCTAAATAAAATCCTGAAAAACACCGTTTTTCAGAAATTTACTAGCGTATGTGAGACCCGTATTTCTTTGATTGGTTTGGTTGTTTAATTTAGGAGGCGACTGGCAACGGAGGTTATTTGTACTGTTAATGAGAGGTGAGAAGGATGCCTAGGGAAGGATAACACGTGGTATAGTGAAGAGAAACCCTGCGTTAGTAATAGCCTGCTCTTAACGAATGGAATCAAGAGATCTACAGTTTTTCCTCCCTTCCGACGTACCAAATGCTGCACTCGAAATGCTTTCCACATATCCAAAATCCATGAACAACTTCAAGTTATGTCATACAGTTAAACATAACTTAAGCATCCTTTGCGTTATTCAATGTTAGCAAGCTCGAGGTCAGTATATTTCAGGTAACCGTACCCTGTACAGTACTCTCACAGAGCAGCGTTTGTCCAATGGGATATCCTTAAAGGATTGTTTGAAAGTGAACACCAAAGATTATAGGTGAACACTTTCATTTCCTGGTTTTTAATCGGTGCTACAAAATTATTTGACCATAAGGAGTTTGGAAGAATGAAAAGCAGCTACATTTTCTATTAAAAACAGCATTTCCCTTTATTTGAATTGCAATGAGCGTAAAATTGAACCTAAAGGCAATAATTATAATAACTGTGTGACTTTGTTACGAGCGAAATTAGAACAATCATGCCCTTGAGTGGAGAAAAATCCACCCAGGCGAGAATCGAACCCGCGACCTTTGGGTTAGCAGTGGAAAATTCAGCCCCGTATCGTATTCTTCATGTAATAGTAACTTGTTTCGCGCTCTGCTGCCCTCTGTATTCGAGCCTGTGAAATAAACGGACCATTTTCAACGAGTTCAATATTAATTCCAGGAGAGTCATTAACTGGTGCCACGTATTTTCTTTCACATTCTTACGTTAACTGGAATAAATTTTGAGATATTTTAAATTATATTTTTTCATTACCTGGACGTCGTGCCGCATCAGACCAAAAAGGATTTTTGGATAAGCTTAAGGGTCAAGGTTATTTGGAAATTCGTCGCTATCCCTCACTTCACTGCGTACCTATTGTTGTCTGTCTATTGTTCCTCACGGAAAGGCGAGTCACTCCTGAGAATGCCTCCCAAGAGATTCTTCGGAGGAATAATGTAAATTGGAGGGCTGGAGGTCAAAATCTGGGTTATGTCTCTGATGCCCTATTTCATTTCTATTTTCGTACATATTTTCTATCAGAATCCTGTCAGTGTTCAACGGATTCGAGCGCTATCACTTTGTCACAGAACGAACGCTCCTTGCTCCCTGGACCCGAAATCATAAATTTATATTTCACACAGTTATAATAAGATATCCGCTATACTTGTTTTTAGTAAGAAGTCAAGTACATTTTTTGACACTGCATTCACAGATTTTGGTTCAACACAAGAATCGGGTAATAATTTTACACCTTAGGTCATAAATCCAGAAAATATCGTTAAAATAACGTTTGGTTTAGTATGGACGATTTATCGGCCCTTGGCAGTTTTAGCCTGAGAAACGGAAGCTGTTATATTGACCCGTGGCACGAACAGGGTTTAAGATGCATTTTTAATGATATTGAAAATAACTATGGAGAAATATGGTAAATAATAGCACATTTCGGTATTTACTTTTCATAGATATGGCAGTCACTTAAAGTTGCCCATAGTTAGGTCTCATGAGGCATGCATATCTTCCTAGTATCTACACGTCGTCTTCCCCTCTGACTGTGCCTTGGACGCCTTCAGCGTTAAAATTTGCGGTCAGGTGAGGCATGAGATCGATATATTTACACTGTGCCGCGTATGCTACCGCGTGCCGAGTGCTGTATGCATCTTCTGCGAAGCAAATATTTTGATGGTATTTGAGTGCGATATTCTACGATACGCGGCATTGTTCGATGTAAATGCGGAGTATAATTTTGATGCGACAGTATAGCCGCGCCCGGCTTAACTCAGGTGCATTAAGAGTGAGTCCAGAGTGCATCGGTCATCTTGAAGAAAATTTGACTCTGGGAGAGGATTCAATTTGGGTGCTGAATTGCATCAATTGCTGCTGTCAGCCAAGTGATAAAAATATGAATTCTTTTTCAACTCTTAGCAAAGATGCAACTCTTAGTACAATTGAAAATTTCCCCTATTTTTGCTCTTTTCGCACAGGAAAAAATACATGCATCTACACACCCGGTGGTGTGCAGATGCGTTAGAAAATTCGAAATAATTGAAAATCATTAATTGGACTACAATTACCAATCCAATCCATTAAGTGAATAATATCGCGATGGCAGCGTGTAGATCCGATTTCATGGACAGTTAACTACTAGATTCGGCATTCAAACTTTGTGATTTCTTGGAACTGAAATAAATAAATAAACACCTATTTTTGCCGCTCTTATGCGTGCGCTGCCGATAATTTCCAAAATAAATCCACTGACCAGAATATCACGCAGACTGGATATACATTTAAATGTGTCCTCTGAAATTATTAGAGCTTGAAATCTGTATCCATGTCAAGTTCTGCCGGGGAACACTAGAAATGGCAATGGCATGGGGCATTGGTATTCAGGTCTTTGGGTTGACGCGAGAGAAAAAAAAAATATTTTTTATTGAAAATATGAAGAAGGTGAAAGTAAATATTTTTTTCGAATAATTCTATCACAATTAAGTTCTATTGATATATTTCAGTGGTATGCCGTGATTAATTTTTCATTTTTTTTCAAACCATTGCTTTCAAGAGTTGTTAATGCTAGTCATTTCACTTTTGAAAGCATTTCGATGAGTTGTAGTATTTGCCTACCTTTCTTGCTCTCCTGAAGCTTGGTGGACGATTTACAAATTATTAGCAACTGGTTGGGAAATCCTTATTTTCGGTATAATTGTGCAAAAAAGTGGAAGCTATGAACTACCACTCCGGTCGACACTACTAATAAAGGCCACCATCTCAGGCATGGCGATCGGACTACAATCTACACGTCGATAGAAATATCTCGTGATGCCATAGCAACGACCTCGCATTTCATCGGCGGATTAGAATGCATGATAAGGAATGATCAAAATTTGACGCAGTTGCAGGATATTAGTTTATAAAGTAAAATATGGTAGCTTTTTCAATTTTCTGATAGCAAAGCTGTAGGTATTTTTTAGAAGGAAACCCATCGTAGATCTTATCCCAAAATTAAATCTTCGTTTCTATATGCGAATGGTCCCGAAAAAACCCACAATTCTACTCTAAAATTCAGCACGAGAAATATGCGCCAAAGGAGAAACTTCTTTTCTTGAGTCACTCTCCTCCCTGATCATCAATTTTCTCTCGCACTTACGAAATCGTGGCTCGGGACTTCTTCTGCCGGTTTCACTCGGCGCCTCCGGAACGCACCGGTACCAGGAGAGGCGGCGACTGTCACATCGGGTTTTCCCGCCATCACACGGCTTTAATGGCGTGCTCTCGCAATCTGCTAGTCGAAATAGGGTTTCCAGTGAGTTATGAATTTGTCCCCGTCTGTGTGTGACCGAATCTCCGCAGAGGTTAAGTGGTTGAGTCACCCCAACCTCTTTCGTGAGCGGGAGGCAAGGGCTACTTTCAAAAAGTGCGAAGAGGCCTTAACGTCATGGTTCATCCTGAGGTTGCTGGAGTGGTAAATGTCTTCTTGGAAGGGTGACCGACATCGATTGCTACGTTCTCAATCAGGGTTAATTATATATTATGCCAACATATTATAAAATGCTAACTAGTCAAATTTTGTCGTTGAGGAATGGGGCACCAGTAATGGTATATATATAGGGAATAAGCTTGGATTATTTATTCGGAAAAAGTTCACATAAGACGAAAAACTTTCCAACTTCGTGATCAATAGGTATTTTAGGACTTTGAGGGTCAACGTTATGAATATTTAGATTAATTTGGCTTATTTTAGCCGAATGCAGTTTAAAATGAGAAGTGTTATTTCCTTTTTCCATTGCCTACTAAGTTTTTAGTCATCACCTCTGCGAGGCAATTAGTATAGACATTAGTTAGCAGAATAGATATGGTGGTTTTGGAAGCATAGTCAGAATGAATCGTCTATTGCTCTTGAGTCTAATAAATGAAGAATTTCTAACTAATAACAGAGAAATAAATTCGCTCCCTTTCTCTCTGACAATGTTAGGTTATTTAAAAAAAGTCATAACTCCTGACGTTTGGGTACGTAGACTTTAATGTCTAGCTTTACCTTATTTGAGGACTTCAATTATAGCTCCATGAGATGACGTCACTAAAATCGTATTTGCAAATATTTACTTCCAAACGCTTTCTATCTAATAAAACTTTTGGGTATGTTGTAGGTGTACCTACATTAGTTTATATGGCTTTCATGTATGACGTGGAACGACAATTTTATAGTATTTCATTGCGTTCAATAACTTGTTTATCGCTTTCTTCAAGAAAAAGATGAATAGTAAATTTTCCACGATATTTACTTAAAAAGTCTTCAATTGTGGATATCTACTCATAGTCATGACACTTGGCTTAAGGGGAGGGGGTTTTATTTCTCCACTTTATTACGTTTCATTTTATTTACAAGAATAGAGAAGATTCCAGTGAAGATGATCATTTTTAAGAGTGCTGAGTGCTCAGCTGATCAGGAAAAAATAGGATTTTTTTACGAAACATTTTTGTGAAATTCATCTGAAGTCAGTAAAAGAGACACACTTCGCGTGACTCCCAAGAAGAAAATTGAAATATTACCGTCCAATTTAAAAAAAGAAGAATCTGTCTGAGGAGATCGAGGTCAAAAATTTCGCATAAACGGTGCAGTGCATTGCCTTTCGACTTTCATTCGTGGCCGTGGCCATTTCACCGACCCACACTCACTTTTTAAGAAGGAATTTATTAATTAAAAAATTTTGACCTTAGAGACTCTTTGTAATTGACACATTTTTCCTTTGAGTAAATCATACGTGATGCAAGGATATTAATAATATCAAAATAAGAAGCATCTGAGATAGCATTTCAGTGGAAAAAGGCAATTTAAATTCAATTATCAGAACGGAAACAGCTATTATGTTTGAAAATGGCTGGAAAGCTTGCAGTAGTGTTGACTCATCCACGGCATCAGCGTAAAAAAATCAAAATGAAAGTTATTCTGTTGAACCAGTGGAAAAATGTAGTGTAGTACCTTTCTCGTTCGCTATATTTCTATTCCCTGTATCTGAAGCCGTTCAAATGTTGGCTAAATTTAACCTTTGGAGAGATGATGATTGTTGCCTTAGAATTAATATATCGATAACGATTAAGGAATGTATTACTAATATCGTCGTTTATTAATAATTTATCTGTACCAAAACTCTCATTTTTATGGCTTGATACATTCAGGTACATGCCAGAAGTGTACGTGTAACTTAGATTCAAGTATTTGTGAAATAATTGAAACATGTACGTTGATATTTTCTTAGCCATATGAGGAACATTTGGAATTTTCATTGGTGATTTGGTGACTTACATTAATTAGCTGTGTATTTTTGGATTGTCATGCCAAAAGCTATAAATTTTATCAGGTAAAATTTTACTTTTCAACGTTTCATTTATATCAGTTTTCGCAACGCAAATTTCCCATTACTGATATAATGTCCATATTTAATAATACTTGTATTTCACGGAATTATATGGCTTTTATGTTTTAATTTAGAATTTTCGTCCACTCTGAGTCGCTGTTTCATATATCAGCGCTTTACTTATGATCTTAGTCCGAATGAGTTATTTGGAATAATTTTCTGTTCTCCAGACAAGACGATACTACTTTCCCGCTTTAGATCAAATCCACCGAATGCTAACAAAAACTAGGAGACATTTAAGTGGTTGCAGTGATTTTCAACTATACACAGATTTGCGTGAAACTTTGCATGTGTGTTCTTATCAGTGATATATATCGATAAAAGTGAAAAAATTGCATTTTACCGATTTATTTTTTTGGCAAATCAATGATATTTTGACGCGTAGCCTTATGAAACATGAGATATATTTCGAGATAATTTGATTGCATGTGAACAAAATTTCTTCTTAACTAGAAATAATACATTTTATATTATTATAATAGTTGCTAACAAATATCAAGGCGTTACGCATGGTCAAAGATTCGAAAAAACCATATTTAAATGTAATTTTCGCCTCTAATTCGAATACAGCGCCGCAAACTATCTTTAGCTCAAGTCATAGCGTACTTCATATACCCCTAAAATGTCAAATATAATTCTTGTATAATTTCTATTACTGTACGTATGGTGGGTTCCACCACACAAACAGATGTACCTGAATGAAATGTGGTCCTAGTATATTTTCGGCTTGCGCGAAAAATATTAAAATTGTGTACTCAATGGCCCACGATTATCGCTCCAGCTCCATTAATCCCACCATTTAATAAAGGTTACTCTTGTATATTGATTAATTAAGCAGGGAAAGCGCCGGAAAGTGCAAGCGTAGCGGCGAACAGGGGCGTAAAAAGAAGGGAGAGATGGGAGCATCGTGGAAATTAAGGTCATGCCTGGTGGCCCTGCAGAAATAAATCGGTGAAAACTCGCCTTAGTGGAAAACGAAAGCAGTTGTGAGGAGAGGAAGTGGGTTAGTGGACACGTCGTCCTTTTCCCCCACTGTCCATTTCGGCCGCCGCCACAGTGGTCAGTCGTGGTCAGCCATTGACCGTGGCCGCGGCGGAACGGCGAAAGGGAACTACGGAAAAGAAAACGCTCACTTTCCGTTTCTTCGTTTCACACTTCTCTCCTTCTCATGTTTTGTTTATCGCCGAAAACACCGCACACTTTCCCTTGTAGGCCCAAATATATTCATGCTTATTTTTTGTAAGCAGAAACAACGTTGGTTTTAAATAGTTCCAACTGTTTAATTTTATGTCTTTTCGACTTCACTGTATGGCGTACAGGTGTAATAAGGCAGAGGCAACGATGAAGAAGATTCAAGCCTTTGAAATGTGATCCTAAAGATGCATTATAAGACCCTAATAGGTGAATCTTGTGAAGAATGAAGCCCTTCTCGGAATGGGTTGTCAACCCGAACTAGTGTAAACCAGAGAACAGCGTTAATTGTAATATCATGGGCATAGTCTACGGAGAAGAAGATTCAAGCCTTTGAAATGTGGTTCTACAGACCCATTTTAATAGTCTCTATGGTGGGTAATGGATGAATGAAGAAGTCCATCACAGAATAAAATGTCAACCCGAATTAATGTGGACGATTAAAACATTGTGTATTACAATATCTTGGGCATATATCGTCACACGAGATAAAAAATATTGACTTCTCCAGCTAGCTCTCCAATGGCAGGTTGAAGAAAGTCGAGTTCTTGGTAGAAGAAGAATTTCTTGGCTCGACAATTTGAGAAATTAGAATGGAGAAACATCGGTTGCACGATTCCGCTCTGCATCAAGCAAAACAGACATCGCCATGACGATAGCCAATAGAATAAGATGTAACTGTCTAGGTTATATCTCAATGTCTATTTGGCAACAACAATCCATGAACATCCATGCCCCCGGCGGGAGTCCTACCGTAGGCCGTTGATTTGTCAGGCCTGCGCGTTGCCAACCTGTCAACCGCGGTTATAGACATAGGTATAGCTAAACGCCATGTTCTTCCCATGAATGACCACACTTTTTTACCTTTTTATATGTCAACTTAACTGCAAGCAAGAACAAGAAGGCTACTGGAGACTGCTGAGATGAAAGTGCTACGGAAAATCACGGGTAAAACATTACTGGACAGAGACCGAAACGAAAACACAAGGAAATCTTGCGAAGTAGAAAACATTAACTAGAGGACCTTAAAAAGAATGCGCGAATGGAATGATCGCAAAAAAATGCTCCGGCGAAGAAAGTATAGGAAAAGTAGCACGTTGATAAATGGCCAGAAAAAGAAGTAGCCATAGGAAGGCCAAATAAAATATGGAGTGATAACCTTACCGTTGAAAAGTATGGCAGGCGGAATGACGAAGATAGAACAGGCAATCTGCATACTACATAGAAGTGAGAAGAAGAAGAACTTAACTGCCAAATCCTTCCTCTACTGTTTTCCCCAAACATTGTTCCTACTATTTCGGCAGTAGTAGCTGTAGAAATGTGGAGAGGCGACTGTCAAAAGAGATCATTTTCGCTATTGGTGGGATGCTAAGGGATGGGTCACTGAGGGAACGGAGGGAAGGTGGGGAGGAACCCGGCGTGGGCATTAGCATGTACCTCACGCTACCCGTAATGTAAGGGATATTTCTGACGAAAGTGATAGCGTAAGTGCTTACACAGTATAGGAATCGGAATTTCATGTTATTATGTCTTCCTCAGCCAGACTCGAGCCCAGGCCCTCAGGATGTAAGAAAGCAAGCACCCTTGCCATCACGCCAACCCTTATAATTCAGTTTTCAGTATCCCAGTTTTTCCGATTCCCATATTATCCCTAAAAAGTGAGTTCTATCTCCACTGCGCTGTACAGAAAACCTCATTGGGTCCTTTCGACATGGAACATCTCATATGCCTCACTATTTTCTGTAATAGTAGCATTTTCCCAGGGTTGCTCGACCGACGGTTTGACAAAAGGGATCTTTGTATGATAAAGAATTTTCGCGCAAAAATAGTGTTCTGGCAGTCCAGCGACCCTTCGAGGAGGCTAGGATTAAATGGATACCCAGGAAAATGGGATGTTCCGTGTTAAAAGTCTCTAATGGTTTCGGTATTGCACGGAAGAAATGGAACGAACTGTATTCTGGACTGCTTGTGTCTGTTTATTCCCATGCCTTTCGTTTTTCTTCACTATCACTTCTCAAAGTCCTTATTTCTGCCGTCCAATCCCTCGAAGTTTTTTGCGGTGTTTGGATGATGTTGTGCCACACACCACATCAGTGTGATGAATTGACACGCAAAAAGTTAAGAATTATATCAATGTAAATAGACTTTTACACCCGTTGTTCCTTTTCCCTCGTACCATTTTTCGTGACTTGATGAAGCGTCATGGACACCAAAATTTTGTGCACGGAGACAATCTTTTCGGTGCCTTTATATTTTTGCATTTTAACAATTACTAACATTTATTATAGCCATTTAAACATTATACCCTCAACTCACTGTTTTGTGATAGCTTGCAGGGAATGTTACAGATACAGTTAGGTTTTCCTTGGAGTTCGGGTGCCACTGGCTCGAAGTAACTTTAATATTTTTTATATTTATGCAATAATAACTTCTTTCTTGGCTTCTTGACTTCTTTCTTGGCCCCTCAGCAATAATAATACGTAGTCTTCGGTGTATATAAAAGTATTTTTAGTTTCTGCTCACGCATAATCTCATTGCTACTTTTCAACATAAAGCTGAACTGAAATTAATGTGAGATGGGAGTCAATCTTTATGTATATAATCGCCTCAGAATCCAACAAATACATGTGCTAGTCTTGCTAATGCCTAATGATGAATTTAACTGTGTACACTGGGACTCTCTCGAGAAGTAGAACATTAACTGAGATGAATTTATTTTATTATTGTCTACGTTATATTTTATAGGTCTACGGTTTTATATCTGTTTTTATCGGACGAGCCCGGGTGAGGCCTCTCCCTGCAGTGCTCGCATTTAAGCCTTTTGTGACGCACCCCGGATGAATTCATGAAGATGATCTGAGGTGACTGTTTGGTATTCCTTGGCTGATTAGGTGGAAGAAGACCCAGATGCTTATCGCTGAAAGACGTCATAGGGCTGAGACATTCTTCTGGGCGTGACACATTTTACGCCGGAGAACTCCCGAAAACTTTCACTCCGCTCAAGTTACATTCTCGAAAGGGTTTGGACGGCGAAATAATAGTATTTGGGACAACTCAACAAAGCACGCTTGAGGTGCCGGACGCGTTCCTGGGCATCATTGTTGCCAGCTCAATCAGATAACGCTGAATGCAGTTTCAATATCACTTGACTTATAAAAGGGTTCGAGTATGGGTTATTCGATCCCTACTTCGGTCCTTAGTGAAGATCTCATCCCGCCCCATCGCTCAGCGGGTAATCCGTAATCCTTTTGCCGAAAGTTAGTGTCTTTCTACCCCTCGTTGGAGATGGAATAGAGTCCTCGCCTGCTAAACCTTTGGTTGCGGGTTCGAGTACCTCCTGGGTGGGTTTTCTTCTAGGGCATTGGTGGCAATGTGATGTGTAAGAGTTATATATATATAAGAGAGACCTAATTTCGCTCTGAATAAAGACGACATTATTATTATTACCTTTCTTTCCTTCCCCTACCCTTTTCTCTCGTTCCGACGCCTCAATTTGGGCGTAACGGACTTTAATTCCACTGATGTTTAAGTTAATGACTATAGGTATCATAGGAAGTGCAGCAGATGCGCCACGACGTCGCGTCAGTTAATTGAAATGTTTAACTTGTGAAAGTTTGGTAATATGAATTGCAGTGAAACATTTCTATGTTTACACAGAGTGTTTTTCTTGAGAACGAACGTAGACCAAAGCGCAATTTGTCATTGTGTAGATGTTGCCGCAAACGTTGAAACTAGGTTTACTTCTCTTTCAAAACAACTAACAATAGGTGTGGAAACATAACTTCTGAATTTGATAAATTAGTACGAAAAGGTGTGGAATATTCTTTCCCTCCTCATTTATAAATCATGCCCAGATATAAAGGTTAAAAAATGACTACCTCGTGAAAGTTGTTTACGAGCAATTAAAATAAATGTCCTGTGTGTTCGCTGAATTTTGTGGAAGTCGGTTGCAGGAAATTT
Source organism: Pyrrhosoma nymphula (assembly GCA_963573305.1). Lineage (NCBI taxonomy): Eukaryota > Metazoa > Arthropoda > Insecta > Odonata > Coenagrionidae > Pyrrhosoma > Pyrrhosoma nymphula. The sequence goes on from OY754335.1 coordinate 53,693,442, forward strand.
TGTCTCGAGCTAATATTATCTTCCAATTATTAGTAATTAGATAGCGAAAAGGCATCATGCCTTTGCGATGTAGGGAACGATATAATTTATTTCGGGTTGTTGGGATATACTTTTGTAAGATTTTTTAAGCTACTCGGCGCCAAACCGACAGATTTCCGTTTTCCGAACTTACTAATTTTGAGAATATCGCGAGCTAGTTCACATATGTGGTTTTTGCTATCTGCGGTATTTCCTTAACAATTCTCCCACAATTGCACATTGGGGTGAAATTTATGCAGCGGAAAAGTATTTGCTTTCATCGGAACTCGAACCCAAACATCCAGATCCTTTCAAGTCCACAAAAACGCTCAAAGAAATAGCACGCATTGGTAGCTTAACTGGCTTAAGTATTACCAAGTAGTTGGGGCGATATCGCGGGTCCAGATACTTGTTCTAGTCAAGGCGGCTCTATGGAATTTTAGCAGTCACAAAATTACGTTGAATTTAGATAAAGTCGGGATATCTTAAATGAAAATTTATCATTGAAAATTCAGAAAGTTTTATTTAGTATCAAATGAAGCTATCCAATCAGGAGAAAACGCATTGATCATCCTAATTCACTACTTCCTAAAGTAAAGAGTTGAAGCAACAAAACTCATTGGACGTTATACATGCGAAAAGAAAAGAGTAATTGATGAGAAAAGACCTGTCAACAGATTCATCTACATCTACATTGCATGATTTAGAAATAAATTGACGCATTCACATCCTCTCCACATCACCATCGGCGCGGGAAAAATACGATTTGGGTAACTGAACAACACATGCAACGCTGTGACCTTTTGGAGCACTGAAATCGGTGCATCTGGAAACACCCCTGTGTTTATTTTCGTTGGGCAATGCTAATTGCACAAAGAGGTATTCGGTCGATACATAACGCCTCGAGTGCTCTTATGAAGGGCAACCATTGACCGCGGGGCACCTTCCGTTTCAGCGCTTTGGCCCTTTTCTGAGAAGCGCAATAGGCGGAGAATCGCTCTGCCGTGCCCTAATCGGATTATATGTAAATTCCTTTGGAGACCATTTCCCATTGCTCTCCCGGAGCAGGAAGTGGGTCAACTGTCCGGGAGGAGAGTGTTGGCCGATTCCCACTAAAGAGCCGCGGGGGCGGGAAGACGACCCGTCAACTGTGTTGTGTACCGGCCGGGAGAGAATTTTCGTGGCGCGGCGGGGTTTTAGAGTTTAAGAGGGGACGGAGAGAGAAGACGAAGTAAGGAACCGGAAAGGGGATATGGACGGAGTGCGATGCGCGGGACGGATTTGAGTGAGCGGAGCGTGTCGGGGGGTGAATTCTTTCATTGTTCCCGAGCTGGAGGTCCGGGGCGACTTCGGAACGCTCCACTCCCCCCCCCCCCCCTACTACATGACGGGAAAACATTTTTCCATGGAAGATTTTAATGACTGACTCACCTCTAACGGCCCTTTTACACGATCTTTCCATCAGTGCTGATAACTGAAGTCAATTCAGTATGCTTAAAATCGTACCGTGTAAAGCCACAGATATGTTTGATGATTAACAATTTATTTATTAAATGAAAAAAACACAATTAGGTGAATAAGGCACTATCCCATCATGTAAATGAAACAAAGATAGTTTTACATTGATTTTCACTTTTACGCCAAAGTCACAAAAAAAACTAAAAAGTGGCATGTGGCTCACGAGCCAGTTTACCAAACATGGCATTTGGCCATAAATCGATGGACTTGGGAATTAATTGTGGTAATTAATTATATTCATCGTGGTGTATTAGAAACACGCTCTAAACTCTGGATCTGAGGTACCCCGAATTAGGTTCCCGAGTTTACGGCGCTGAGCTCAGTACTAATTTCCGTACTGATCGAAGTGTCGGGTCATATAGCCTGAATTTTGCTTTCGGGTTTTGATTTGCAATCGTATTGTTAGGGCAGCTTATGGCCTGAGTGACCTGTCAGACTGTCCATTGCGCTGCCAAAGCGAAGTATAAACGAAAGCAATAATTTTTAATGTATTTACTATAAATATAAAATTTTTAATGCAAGCATATAATCTTTTACGAACTAGCATAAATTAATGTTTATCAGAGAGCCTTTTATAAAATTTTAGTTCGAAACTAATTGGGCGGAATGTCGACCTGCGGAGTTGAAAAAAAATCCTGTGAGTCACTCCTACGTATTGTTGAGGTACTTTCAGGTTTTGGTACTTACAGACATCTCCAATAGTCGACCTGCGGAGTTGAAGAAAACATTCTTTGAACCGCTCCTGCGTATTGTTAAAGTACTTTCAGGTTTAGGAACTAACAGGAATCTCAATAGAAAACGCACTAATGGAAACACCTAAATAGTAATACATATACTTTAAGAATGGTAAGGTGTCGTTATACCTCCTTTTCATCTGCTCTAACAGATGAAAAGGAGGCAAATGACAAAATGATGTAAATCGAAACGTACGAAAATAAATATAGAGCTAAATTTATTTTCGTACGTTTCGATCTAAATCATTTTGTCACATAATTATGTTCAGTACTCCATTCTCAAAATATATGAAAAGCGGTAGTTTTTCTGTCTAGTTTTGTTGTAGCCTGGGTCGTATATAAATATTTTTCTTGTTATTACTAAGCAAACCTTAAATTTTGGCGACTGATCCTACAAGCCTTCCACTAGTAGGCTTATCTTATGATCGTAAATTCCAAAATAGTCCACTAATAGCCGATTACACTAACCTTTACTCCATGGGATTGATAGTTATGAGATCCATAAAGTTATGGAACTCGACACTGAATTCTCGAACGTTGAAGAAATAATTGCTTTTATAACTTATCTTCCCATAGCCATTTCTTCGCGTGTTTGGAATACTCTCCTTTCGCGGAATAAAACTTATGCATGTTTACCCTATGTATAAACATTAGTAATGAAAATTATTAATGGTCATCATGAGTAAATAAAATAGTCATTTGCCGCATAATAACAATTTATCAAGTGGTTAAGCCTCCTAGTGGTTCATTTCACATCCGCCATCTCGGTTTCTTATGGAGCTCATAAGTATTAAACTCCAATGCAACCAGCCAAATAAATCATGGTACCATTTATTAAACCAACAAATTTATGGAATGTTATTTCGGCACATGTTGATCGAATGCTTTGACTTAGTGATGTCATAACTACTTTGGACACGTGCCGTGTCTACAACCGGCCTCTAGAAAATATCATCTCTTGTTTAAATAATATCGAATCAAACGAGGTCTAATCATTCGTTAGGGTGAGAAAAATCAGTAAAGCCATAAAAAATCAGTTACCCACGATTAGCACTCCACCCGCTTCGAGACAATGCCGCTATACGGGTCACCAGCCTTATTTCTGAGTATTGGTTGGCTCCGAACAAGTTCGGTTTTGAGTCCTCTCTATGGCTGACTTCATCTGTAATTGGCTGTGGGAAGACACAATTCTTTTACAAGGGAATCAACCGACAGGCCAAATGCTTTTCGGATACTGCGGTTGAAAGCTGTGGCCCAATCCCATTTGATAGTACGTAAGATTCTTCGCATCTTTTACCCAGAAATGTTTCGAAGTTCGAACCCATATCTTTGGAGACGGATGGTCGTAAACTTACAATCATTCTTAAATGGTGTGTTGGGTTGGACCCTTGGTCATTTATTGGCCCTATACGTTGCGAGCATCGACATCGGGTCTTTTATTTGCCGTCGGAATACCTCGCGAGGGCGATGTGAAGACCTGTTACGTTTCAACGATGCAAAAGGAGTCCTTAAGTTCCTAAAAAAAATGTAGATCCGGGACAAGATTCTACTCGATCACCACAAATGACCGAGCGTATTATCTCGCGGAGCTGGGGGAATTACGATGCAAGGAATAATGGCACCTCTGAAATGTTGTCTTCCAGAACAATAACTACGAACCGAATGTTTTCGGCCGAGAAATATATTGTGCCTAAATCAAGCTGGCTGCTAGATGTGTGAAGTGTGCTAAAATGTGGCTTCGTTTTTTCTCGCGCCAAAAACTTTACGCAAATTCCGAATTAAATCAGACGTTTGCTCAAGAAAAAGTGGTAAAGGGTTCAGTTATAATGAAATAAATGCGGTAGTAAAAATATGTCCGCTTGCTTGAAGAAAGACGCAGTAAAATATCGTAAACCTCATATTTTTTATTACCTTTTTGCGTTATAGTAAATTTATTTTGATATATGTATTGAAGATTTTCTTTGGAGCTATATTTTTGCATATTTTTTGATACAATGAATAATCGATCATTTGCTTTTTGAAAACATCGTAGTCGTAAGTTTAATTGTGACGTTGAATGATGAAATAGAAATTTTTTCAATCAATTTCAGTTGATTTTTGTTGTCTTATCGTATCGTATCGCATATGATGCCTTCTAGGCATTTTTTTTACACAAAACGTGGCGGACTGCAATGAAAATTTCTAATATTAAAATTTGCATGGTGCTTTTTCAAGCTTCGCCTTAAAACAAAATCGGTCATCTAGCTATCAATAAAAATAAATTTCTACCCTCAATATGATCGCTGCGCTACATTCAGGGATGAGACGCTCTATGCCGCCAGCGATGTGAAAAAACGTGGATGAGCCTTATGGAGAGAAAATATCAGTAATTGACGCGAATCTCTCGCTTCTGAGTGCGATTTTCTAGCTTATAGCGCTCGCGTGGGAAGTGAGGAGAATTTTATCTTCCCCCGCGGCCCTAGAGATGAGAATGGAAAGGGCCGGAGTGCTTTTCGGTACACTCCCACATACATGCACGTAATAACGCCCTCTACGTTCCCCTGGGCCATTCTCGATCCTTTATAGCGTCAGAAGTCATCAGATTGGAATCATTCGTGGCAAGGACGTTGCGGAACATTTGAGGTCGATCTCCCTGGGCCCGTTTTCACGGAAGCTACAGGCTCATGTATTTCGCTCTCTTGCATACCTTTTTAATGGTGAAAAATCAGTCGCATCTCTTTTCTCTCGAGCTCATGCTTCTGATATTTTGTGGAAAGATTAGAATTTTGCTCTTATTCGTCGTTTTGTTTGTTCAAAACATGTGGAGTGTGGGGATAAAATAATGTCCTCCGTGTTATCCTGAAACTTTTGGTATCTAATTTTTTCCAAATTTCATGCCTTGCATGGTGCCTTCAAGTCATATTATCAGTTCGCTCGTAGTGGTTTGAAACAAAGCTTCTCTTTTTTATCCTTAGTTGACTTTGCTCGTTAAGGTTCGTCCGAGAGTTGGGGAGAAAGTAACAGTGCAGAAGGTAAACTCAAGTAACTCAGAGTTACCTCACATTTTGACCTGTCGCGAGGAAGTCACATTTGATCAATTTTATGCACGTAATTAAAGAGACGGATTATTTACTGAGGCTTGGATATACTTATTTTACGTACTAAGCTATTACATTTTTAAAATAATCAGTACGTACCTCCACTAAAGACTCCATACATTTACGTTGTTAAGATCCAGTTAAAGTCAAAATCCTCTTTATGGTAATTTTTTCAGTAAATGGCCTCATCCTCGGCAAAATATTAGATATTGCAGGTGATTAAGGAGCCAAAATCGTTGATATACCAAGGTAAAGAATAAAAGGGGGCCGATCACACTTCCTTGTGGTACGACGATTTCACCTTCATCAAGCTGAAAGTACATCCGTTGACGACTAGCATTTGTTTGCAGTCAGTGAATAAGTTAAGCACTCGGTTTAATTCATTATTTTGTCTTTTATTCCCGCCGAGTGTTTTTTTTAACTTTCTGGTATACCAGTCAGCTGGTTCCGGTCGATCAAAACGCAGCCTCCTATTCTGAGAGAAAAGTGAGCATCCAACAGCTCCACTTTGCTCGCTCTAGCGTCGTCGCGCGCCCAACCCGCCCATCTCATCTGCTAACCTCTTTCTCAGAGTGTGACGGTTGGCGAAAAAAAGAAGCTCACCCTGGAAGAGGGTGAAGGGAAGAGAGAGAGAGAGAGATCTTTGCATTTGTGTGCGTTCGAGTGCTCTTTTTTTTTATCCTGCGTCCATTCGCGTGGACTTTGTCATGGTGATGAGAGGGGGTTTTGGCGCCCGAGTTATTATCCCGCCCGCGTGCCGTCTATGAATAGCAATTGTAACGGATCCACACTCGCACACATCTCCTCCGCCTCTTTCTCGCCTTCGCAGTCAACCGACTGCGCTCTGTGGTCACGCCCCAACTCCTTCCCCTCCCGACGCCCACCATCTCGCCGCCCCCACCCCTATGGTCAACACCCTAAGTTTAACACCTTCAACTTCCTCTGGGGCATTCCTCGTCGACTTCAGAGAGATTGTCACTCGGCATGGCGAATATATTCTCTCTCTTGATATTCATGGAGCAGTACTGGCAAAGGTGCAATGCTACCATTCTAATTGAAACAAAAAGATGATAACACCGTAGCCATTTGAAATTCCGACAGTGGCTAATATCACAGGGTAAATAAGTATGTTTATTATTGGTTATAACATTATGTGCCTACACTGCTGATATGTATGCCCTCGGCGAATCAATAGATAATAGAATGAGAAACCGCGAATTTACTACTCCAGGAGACTTTCTCCCAATATTTTTCGTGAGGGTAAACTCTTTAGTGAAATCATATTTAGCCGCCTTACCGTTTGCACAAGTAAAATAGTTGAATGACATAACTAATTTATCTACGCAAATATAGCCATACTCATCACTGTAACTATGGAAGATGTTTTGTACTTGGAGATTAGGCATAATAAATCGAAATAATAATATTATAAGGCTTATCATAATATTTATTGCTCATGATAGATTTATTATCACGCTTCTCACGGTCATTCTCCATCGTCATTCACTATGTCAGTTATATGCAGCGTCTTCCTGTGCATTGGAGGTTTCATGCACGCTTGGACGAACACAACTGTGTGACTTTACTTATATCACTGCGTTGCAGTCGTTAACTTTCCGATCAAAACACTTTCACTTCCGGTGGTACCATTTCTGTGATATGGAAGTAATGCTTAGTGATTTTAACGCTCTTCAACAAAGGATTAAAATATTTTTAGAGGCAATTGTCTTGAGAAATATGGGGAAAAATGCATTCTTCTTGAGAAAATACGCTGTTCATCCATCCTGGAGTGGTGAAAAAAACGGGGATCCGTGGGAGAGCGTACAAAAAATCATGTGAGCTTCATGAAAAGAGTGCTCCAACAGATATATCAAGAACGATCACTTTATGTCTTAAAGACTTAGAGCATTTGCAACTCTAGAATTCGGGCACATGAGTAAAACGTATGCGGAAAACATTTTCGCCAGCCTAAAAATGTTTGGTAAAGGTGAGCTTTCGTCCCGCACGGTCAACATTTTTTTTTGAAAAACCTAGAAAACCTACGATATTGAATGTGATACCTATGAGTATGCTAGAGAACCAACTGCTCGATCGCTGCGCCACGTACAGTGGATAAGAGGAAACGACATTTTTTCTCAAGATGGCGGAGAGGAAAAAACGCACTTCTCAGGTTTGAAAGTATCTCATTCCTAAAGTAGTTGTTGCATTGTTGTGTTGAAAGTATTTTACAAATGCGCAAGGTTTGCTTTATAAGTGATGTGAATTTGGATCCGATATCTCTATTGTAAGTGGGTGAAATTTGCGAAAACGCTGGCGGGACGAAAGCTCACCTTTACCAAATGTTTAATTGTACATGTCAGCTGAAGGAAATGTAAGAACAACCACAGTTTAAAAAAACGCCAAACTTTTTGATTTACTTGCCTGTCATTCAGAACGTCGGAAGCATATACGGCCTAGAGTAGAAATGTTTTATTCCAAGACGTGATTGAAATCCCGATGAAAGCTCCTTGAAACTTAGAGTAAAATCCTCACGGTGAAACAGAAAGTGGGACGCAATCATTTTAGCGTATTGTACGGATACTTTGAATCAAGCTTGTTTAAATTGAATGCAGTAATGTCAACCGTTCTAACTTACCGCCAACATCTCGGGAAACGTTCTTGCAAACCTCCACGTAGTTTGTCCATGGTTCCGTCTTAAATTAAGAACTGTCCCTGCCAGAGATATGTATCGCTATTTTTCCAAGAATTTTGCGAGCATTACTCAAAAGAACGTGAGGAGAAACTCAATTCCAAGCTAAGAAAATAATGAGAACTTTTACCTTCTACCAGATGCTTTTTTCACCTCAACCGAAATACTTTCCAAAAATAAGCATACACGAGACCAAATCAGTATTATTGCCTGGAAAGCCGCCCAATACATTCTCCATTGAGTACCATAAGCGTAGGCATGAATCGTGCGTGGAGAATGTTCAAGTATATTATCGTAAATTTTCTGAACTTCTGGCCTTTTAAATAATAAAATAGGTAATGCAATAAACATGCAAATTAGGAGTAATTGAAGTACATTGGGGCAAGGAGAATCGTTAAACCCTCAGTGAATTAGCATTAAATAGGGTTTTATCATGGTAATATTATCTTCCCTCGAGTAGGAACTCATATAGAATAAAAACCTCTCGACCAATTTTTAAGCTAGTTGCGTTACAATTTTCAAAATTTTCCCCGTAGGTGATTAAAAAGAAAAAAATTACTACCATTTATCTAGTTAGGACTGTTACGATGGGATAAGAAATTGTTCGTTTTTTCGCCTTTGGCCTTACTGTAATGCACGAAGTATACGTGAACGGTCCACCCGGTCGCTCTGCTTTCAAACGTATCCCTGGAACAATATAATTATTGTATCATGTGTAGTAAGAAACAGACATGTCCTCCATAATAGTTAATCACGGCAATATTTTTTCCACCTTTTCTCGCTTTAAGTGCAGTCACAGTGCGTGGGAAAAGTTTTCCAAGGTTTCCTTATTAAAACTAATGGCGCATCTAGCCTCTGTCACAGCAACTAATTAGTTTTTCCAAAACTTAATACCGTATTGATGTGTGTACCACGCGTTCTCGTGTAAGAAGAGATTAAGGCTAGATGCTTAGCTCAGTCGAATGAATCAGGTACCCTAAGTCACACTTTAAAGAATTTGAACCTTAGTAATATTCTCTAAATTTAATTCACTGGTCGGTTTCAATGTTCATAACATCATGAACAGAGCTAAAATACAAGGACAAATCCAAAAGATGTCAATTTATAGGAGTGGATTGAATGGGAAGGATCTAGGGGAGGGGAAGTGGATAAGGTCGGTAACTCATTCTCCAGAACAGTATACCCTTTGGGAAATGATAAAAATCACGTCAATGGTGAGGAAATAAGGTAATGAGTACGGTCAATAGGGGGTGGGGGGCAATTTTTACGGGACTAAGATATTTAAAGTTCTATCGCTAAACACTTTTGCTGCTGCAAAAATTTCAAAATTTTCTTAAAAATCAAGCTTTGCACCTTTGTGACATACATGTAAAGTCGAAGGATTGACATCAGCTGAGTGCGAATAATATAGTAAGATTTCGGCAAAATAGACTCAAAGTCTGGGTTTTTAAAGCAAACTCTATAATGTGTCGAAATTCCGCAAACATTACGTTTATACACCGCATCTCGTTTTACAAGAGAGCGCGTCTTACGCGCGTAAATTCAACACAGTAGAGTATCGATTATCCGAGCTTAGGATTATCGAGGTTCCGTATTATCCGAGGCACAGACCTTAATGAAGTGAATGAATGCACCAAGCCAGTTAAACTCGTGCAAACGAACGCCAGAATTCGGCAGTCAGTCGATCTCCTAATAAAAGGCGAATTTTGTATCCCAAAAGTGTCAAAAACACGACGAACGGCAGACCGTAGGAATATCTCATTTGTGTCGTAATTTATTTTCGTGGGTAAGACTTCCGTAATTATCCGAGTTTTAGATTATCCTAGGTGGCCTCAGTCCGCATTGCCTCCGAAAATCGAGACTTTCCTGTATTTATGGTGTCGCAAAGACGAATTAGTTGCGGCGTCGGGGGTGAGATCGTTTGGGGGGACTTGTTTTGTGGGTTGTGGGCGTGGGTGGTTCGTATGGGACGGGGCTAAGCGACGGGTCGTATCATTCATTCCGCCCACCCCTCTCCTTTCTTCTCGCTCTGTCTCCCTCATTCCCCCTCAGCATTTTCACTGTCTTCTTCCTCCCAGCCCCGACTCATCCTCCTCCTTCTTCCACGATCTGTGTCACTGGGCCACTTATTCACTCGCCTCCCAAGTTTTCCCCCTCCACCTCACATCATGCAACTCTCTCTTTCAGCCCACGGATAGCTCTCCGAAAGCTGTTCTTTTTCTTTTTTTGTCTGATTGAGTGAGGTGGGCAATAAGGAGGAGGGGAGGAGGGTGGTGTCGGACGGAGGGGAGTGCAAGGGGTGGACGCAACGGAGGTGAGTCGGAAAAAAGAGGGTCTGTGTTGTCCGAGACGCATCAATGATGCTTATAACTGCACTCGAGTACGATCCTTCCTTCCACAGAAGCTTAATTCTGAGGTTTCCCCGCCTCGCTTCTGTTACGGAAGACCGTTGAAAGTCTTAAGTTGCGAAAAAATCCGATCGCGGTTATCAGAATTGTAACATGCCGTCCTGACAATCCAATGGTCCCCGGTTCGAAGACCGGGCATGGATCTTGTGCTCAGTCCACGATGTTTACTTCAGTGCTGAAAATCGATCTGATTTCATTATACTTAAAATCGTACCATGTAAAAGGTGTTATGGTATCCGATGTAAGAATCGAACTCCATTATCAGTACTGAAAACAGAAAGAAGTACAACAATTATTTTCCATCCCAACAACGACCAATCACAGGCAAGTGAGCTGGTCACGAGCTTCCAGAAAACACCGGTGGTGGAGCTGGAAATCACCACAATAATCTTCGAAGGAACCGTGGGAGGGAACTCAAATAGAGAAAGTGTGCTCTTTAGACATCTAGAACTGGAGATTGTTTACAATATTAAGTAAATAATTTAGTACATACCTATGCCAAAACAATATGGCATAGCCTATTGAGATTGCGTAGTTCAGAAAATGCCCGGACAGAGCCACTACACACTGAAATTAGTATTGCGTAAACACGAATTCCGAGGCATCGAATTTGATTTATGTACCAAAATAAGTTCCGAGTTTTCGGAGCTGATTTCAGTTCTGATGCATGTGTCGTGTAAAACTACCTACAGTTGTGGGAAAAAAGTCTTAGGTTAGACGGTACGTCATCGCATTACCAATCGGAGCAACTAGAAACCAAATTCAATTGATTCTACTTCTTTTTCCGAAAAGTATAGAATGCGTGAGTTTGAGGATGACCCGGAGGATAGTAATCTAGTCTTGTACTGCATTGATAATTACTGACTTCCTTCCATGGCCATTGATACCCAAGGTGGTATTTTGCCCCGCCAATGATCCGCCTCCACTTCTTCCGATCTTCCGCGTCTACCTCGTTGACCCTCATCCTATTCATGTCTATGTTTACTTGGTCTTTCCATCTCTTCTTTGAGCGTCCAGGAGGTCTTCTTCCATCTGGGTTTTATTTCCAAACTTTTTTTTATTAAGGCGTTATTTTCCCTTTTATTATGTGCCCAGCCCATCACAATCGTCGTCTGGTGCTTCGAGTAGCTCCCTTATTTCTTTGTTATGTTTTATCCTCCATATGTTATCTTCTCTTGTGGGTCCAAAGACTTTCAAAGGTAATCAGCTTTTTTCACTTTTTTTGTCAAGATTCCATGACTCAGCTCCACATAGAAGGAATGGTCTTATTATAGTTTTGTAGATTTTCAGTTATGTACTGATGTCTAAAAGCTTTGACGACATAAGTTTATATGAGGCAAACATGCTTCTATTGGCTGAATTTATTCGGCTTTGGATTTCAGATTGTTCACTGTTGTTGGAGCTGATCATGATACCAAGGTATCTAAAATCATCAAATTTTTCATAGTTGTGATCTTCAACTGTAAACCTTCCGGAGATGTCATGATTCTGACGGAAATACATTAATTTTGTGTTATCGTAGCTGACTGTAAGCCCTACCGCCTGGGTTTCTTCCATTAGGGTTTTTGCCATGTCTTTGAGGTCTTCTTTACTTTCTGCCATCAGAACTTGGTCATCTGCGAAAGCGAGCACCGATATCTTTTTTCCTATCTTAATCCACAATTATTAAACTTTTAACCGACTATTGTTTCGGCACTATGTACCATTATCAAGGTGGTACAGAGTGCCGAAAAGAAGAAGCACATGGAAGCATACAGAAAAGAAGAAGCAGATAGATTGGACACACCCTGAAGGGCAATGGATTTGTGAAGAAAATAATTGAAGGAAAAATAGAGGGGAAAGTCCGAAGAGAGAGAGAGAAGCCAAGGGATAAATACGTAGACCAAATAAAGAAGAAAGTTCGTAAGAAATAGCTGGGAGTAAGGGAACTAGCATTACATAGGAAAGGATGGAGGGCTACAGTCAACCAATCTTAGAATTGAACGACCAATGATGACTTAGTACCGAAACCACGGCCGGTTCAAAATTTAAAAAGATGTGGAAATAACAAGGTATTGTTTTTCTTTCTAAACATGTTAAAAGTTCATCTCGTTAACTGCTTTGCGCGATTTTTTAGTTCAAATGCACCTTAATTAACGTATGAAACATGCTAGCCCCGCAGTATTTGTTGCTCTCTTGTCCACATGAGGTTGATGTTCATCGGCGTCCTCTTAAAATAACTACGTACTAAAGACCAGTCATTCATTATTCCGGAACCGGGCCTGCTTCGAACTCTTTCATTGAACATTTACCCGGAAATAAGCTCCAACGGGTTTTTTTTCTACATGGAGGCACCACGAAAACTGCCAGTCACAGCGACGTGGCACGTTCAGCTAATTGCCCGCCCGACATGAGTGATTTTGCGCCGATGTTCATGATGATTCCCAACTCAAATATGAATCAGGAGGTACCGATGCTCTCCAACGGAATTCGACGGGGTGAAAGTTGCTCCCGGGATGCTCAATGTCTCGTGATTAAGTTTACCATGGCGAAATCCTCAAAATTGGTATAATTTTCGGCAGTGATTGAGTCTTTTCCTCCTTTGTTGGCTTTGAGCAGGTTTCAGCTTGGACTTTTGATGCAGGTGTATTTCGCTTTCTTGCGGTTTGCGAGGCACCGCCCCTCCGATGTGACTCCTAGTCAACGGACGCGGATCTGGAGAAAACATCGCAATGTTTGTAACGGTGTCTCCACGCTCTATGGTCCCTGATGATGAAAGTTACTCGCACGGTTGTGTTTTGACCAGAGAGAGACTCTTGCTAACAGTAAGTCTGCCATGGCATTCATCATTCCTGCTTCATAGTCTGTTTGCCGTAAACTGGCCGACTCTCGCTGGTCTACTGTACAGTTGGGATGGATTCATGTAAGAAAATGGGGTGGATAATGCTGGTTTCGAGGAGGAAAATATCAAAACTGATATAGGTTTCATTCTTACGGGGTAGAGATCAGCAACGCCATGCCTCTGTCGCGCAATCGACGCGTGCATCGTCGACTTGAGCTACCCGATGCATCTTTCGCCGCAAAGGGGCGTGCGTCATTGCGTTCCGTTGAGGTTGTTCCCTCATCTTCCACTACGCACGAAACGCCCATACATTGACTAAATAGTCACTATGCTACCGCCCAACATTTCTCAAGACTTGTTCATGCTATTGCCAAATAGCTTCATTCATAGACTACTTCTGTCGATTTTTAAATCTCATGGAAAACGTTGCGACAGTTATTCCAATTTTAAAGCTCTGAATACGTATGAGAAACCTCACAGTAGGTGGACGTTTGCTGCTGCGAGCATCTATAGAAAAGGGTCAACCGCCGCCGTCGATGAAAATGTCACCGGCACCCACGTCTATTCTGAGGTTGGATGACGAAAAAGTTTTCTTCAAACTTTTCCCCACTCCTTCCGTTCCTCTCCTTCCTCTTGAAGGACGGCGGCTAAGTTAAAGCGAAGCGGACCATACCCTTTATTATTGATGCCGAAGTGTGTACATACTGCGTCATCCAATCTAGTGAAAAGTTTATAAAGGCTTTTATTACTTCTTCAAGAAACAGAATTCTAGTTGTGGCGGGTACATTCCCATGAGCGTGACTGGGTTGGTGTGATGGTTGGAGTAGTGGCAAGGCCATGGATGGATGTTGATAAAACGGTATTCCATGAAATAAGGTCAATTTATGGAGCTTCACATTTTTTTCAAAAGAACAACTTGTATAAAATTTTAACATTTAATATGTAAATAAATATTCTAAAAGAAATGTAATTTTCATCGCGTCTTAATGACATTGCTAAGTGTAGTATTATTTTCTATATTGGCGGTATGAAGTCAATTAATTCGATTTAACAATTAATACAGTTTGTGACAGCTTTATTTCTAAGTTCGAATTTAGTACATATGTACCATTTTTTATGATTGACTCCCGTGTCATCGTTTGATATCTTTTCTATGGTCAACTTATTCGCTAAACATCAGAAGACCCCGTTCCACGCACTTTTATTTGCAGCCAGCTAGTTATGTCTTCATTCTTATATTTTTATAATCCCAAATATTAAAATCTACATGTTATAAAGCCTACTGACGCATTTTTACGGAAACTTTTTCATTGCAAGTAACGGAGGTGATTATCATGCGGCAAGTGTAGTCGTATTGACAGTGGGTTAGCGGGTCCTCCGCGCAGGGCAACACCCCTCGCCTCGGTATGCGAGCTTTCGCTCAATTTTTGTCGTATTGACAGTAAAAGCTTTCTGCCCGGGGCAACAAAATGGCCGTCACCGCGAGTTGTCTGAACCTTTAATTCCATGACCTTGAGTAGTGGTTTCCATCCAAAAGCATGGACCCTAATTCCGGCGGTGTTGGAGCTTTTTCTGTGGATTCACAATTCTCATTGGATCCAAGGGGTATCAGAGAAAGATGAAAAATAAGGATTGAACAAAAGCACGGTGTTCTTCGAACTTTGAAAGAACGATATATACGAAATTGACGTTTTCAGGTGAGATATAGCGGAAATCCATCATATTATCAATGAGTCTCTGTCGCAATTTTCCACAAATTTATTTTTTTGAATTCATTCTTTAAATTTAAACACATTGATTACACTAAACGATATATATCTTAAGGTTTACACTGGCAAGTTTAATTCGCAAGTTACTTGCAGCATGCGACTTTCGACGTAAATTGCATGTGTAAACACTCTGCAAGTTCGCTTTCAAAGCTTATGAAAGTTTTGGCAAGTCGCTTGCAGAAGCGTATTGTTAGCAGTTTAAACAACAACCAATCAGATTTTGCACTATCTCGTGACATTTTTCATCAGATGAATATCCTCCGCAAGCTCTTGCAGAGGGAACTTGCGGAAGTAACTTGCCAGTGTGAGCCTACTCTTATGTACCCCTGGGCCAAGTTTCAAATCCCTTCAGCTGGTATAGGTGACTGTTATTCGGCGTTTCCTTGTCAACTGCAAAACGTGGTGGATAAAGTGTTTGCGTTGCCATAGCTCCGCTAGTAAAGTAGTAACCCCATGTCCATTCGGCAAAAAATGCTTGAAATCACAACGTTTATCATCTTCAGAAGTTGAGGAGGCTCTAACTGAAACGCCCTGTGTATGTGGTGTGTTGGCGCGGATTGGATCCTTCGCTAACGGAAACGGCTCCTCGGATTACGCGTCATCTCAGTTTTTGATGCAGGTGTATTTCGTTTTCTTGCGGTTTGCGAGGCACCGCCGCGCCCCTCCGATGTGACTCCTAGTCAACGGACGCGGATCTGTCTCCGGAGAGAGAGTTAGGAACCCAAGGCGTGCTCGTTGGAAAGTTGTGTTTTTATACGTATGTAAATGAATATGCATAAATGAACCACCCGAACGAATGATCTCCCATTTCACTTAATGATTCCCTCAACGCGTGCCGCCTCATTCTTCCCCTTCCGAAGGAACGTGGGCAACTGCGAAACATTTGATGCGTGATAGAATGGTGGCTAGATCATATAAAATTAAGGTGGGTTTACACTGTCAAGTTTAATGTGCATTTTATTTGCTGCAAGCCAATTTTCACGTAAACTCCTCGTGTAAACGGATCTACAAGTCCGCTTGCATAACTTTGAAAAGTTTCGCCAAGCCAATTGCATAAGCCTATTGTTGCCAGTGTGAACAGCAACCGATCTGGCTTTGCACTAACTTGTGAAAAAAGTTTTCGTTAGCGTAAAAACCCCCGTAAACTCTAGCAGAAGAAGCTTGCGGAAGTATCTTGCCGGTGTAAACCCACCATTAGAAATGGAAAACTGATTTATGGGCATGTCATGAGATATAAACACTTGGTATTAAGTTATCGTTCAATCACCGAGGTTAAGCACCGCTGGACTCGGCTTTAATTAGTATATGTGAACGTTTATTACGTTCTGAACGCTGGCAGGAAGTATGAACGACATAAGCTAAGTTGTCGAACACGTCAAACGGAAGTACTGCTACTATGTCTATTGAAATGACTACTATGTCACTTGTCGTCCTGTAGTGTTTAGTTGTTTCATAACCCATTTCGTTTCGAATATTCCAAAGCGTGAGGTAAATCACAAAAGCTAGAGGGTACAAACTGGTGTAGGTGGAAAAATTTAATTACTTTGACTGAGGGCATTACTTTAATATAATTTATTGCCTTCGAGGAAAAATGGCATAGTAACAAGGATATTGAGGAAAGTTATAACGAGGGGGGTGAATAGAGATAAGATATTAATGAACTTAAAAATTTATTCGGTTAAATATAGGTTTGTAAAGTACTTAAAGGCTATAGTAATGTTGGATGTTATGAGTATAATTGTGTAAGCGAAAGAGGCATTCAGCGGTTGGTGATAACTGATGACAGGACCTTTAAGTTAGGATGCTATGAAAAGGCTGGATAAGAGTCCAATGTGGAGGGAAAAGTTATATAATAGTACAGAAACCTCGACACCTACGAAAGAGATGGGAGTAGATTGTAGGTTAAATTTGAGATGTGGTTGTGGAAAAGAATTGAGAGAGAGCGATGGACGGTAAGCAAGACAAACGACGAAGTACTTCAGGTGGATGGTCAGGAGATAAAAAAAGAAATCGTACAAGGAGGAAGGGTCCCATGATTTTTTAAGGAAATATTAAAGATTATTTACCAGTATCTAAACCTACCTTTACCCATTCGCATCTGTAAGCTTAGTAAAACCATAGAGTAACGCATGCTGAAACTGACCCCTAACCCAAAAAGCTTATTATTCTGGGGGCGGTGTAATATCACTTTCCGGTTGATCCTGCTGCTGATCAATTCGATTTTTGGTTTTATAACTTAAGCGTCAAATTGCCGTTGTCATCTTGCGTGTATGCATCCACTCTTTTAAGCTTTTTGTGAATGAACGTAAACACCTTTTTTGCAAGTAGATACGACTCACCTGAAAATGTCATGCTGTGTTGGTGGTGGTTTTAGTATCCACAGGAAGAATGCGGATAGGTTAATCGATTGGTCCACTCATATAATACAGGGAAATCATTAATGAACATATTATACGAACTAACCGAAAGTTGGCTGGTTGGTTATTTGGGGGAAGCGCCTGACTACTGAGGTCAATTGCGTCATTATGGACAGGTGGGTAGGTTGACAGGGGAAAGAATATTTGAAAAGTGGAGGAAGATTGGAGAGAAATCCACTGCTGGAGGAGATTAGGAGGCCTAGTTGGTAATTGGAATGGGTAACGAGGTTAGAGGGGATGTCATCCTCTCTTTACTGAGAACATTAGCATCATTGAAAAAAATCCATCACAGACGGGATTCGGACCGGGCCTTCGGTGTTGGAAGCCAACATCCGAGAGTGCGAGTTCTCTCTCTCATTGAGGTAGCTGGAGCGGTAATCGTGGGCCATTAAGTGAACGTTTTAATAATTTTTTAAGTCGAAAAAAATGTCTTGTACCACATTTCAAGTGAATATTTTTATGCGTTGTAACACACCATACATACAGTAATGGGAATGATACAAGAGTTTTCTTTTACATATTTTTCCTTAATTAAAATATGTTATCACTACAGTTTTCGTTGCGGTAGTAAAAATTTAGGCGAAATTATATTGAAAACTTTTTTTCTTAAAATATTGGACTTCGCGTGACACCTTCATATTTGTGAACAACAATTATAATAATAAAAAATGACGTTTAGAAGAAAA
Source organism: Pyrrhosoma nymphula (assembly GCA_963573305.1). Classification (NCBI taxonomy): domain Eukaryota; kingdom Metazoa; phylum Arthropoda; class Insecta; order Odonata; family Coenagrionidae; genus Pyrrhosoma; species Pyrrhosoma nymphula. The sequence continues at coordinate 53,711,579 of OY754335.1, forward strand.
TATGTTCATATTTAATCGAACTATAACGAAATATATGTCATGTGCCGTAAGGGTACGTGTTAAAATGGCATTGAATTGCCAAAAAACCAAATTAGTGAAGTGCAATTATTTTCATTTTTTCTATAGATATGACTAGTGAACAAGTGTGAAAAGTTTTACGCAAATATGTTTGTAGACAAAAATCGCTGCAACCAACTAAAACGACTCTCCCTAAGCAAATCGAAACGACTGCCCCGCTCTTATCAAAACGACTCTCTACACCATAGGTATCCTATCGTATTTCAACCTTTTAAGATGACTCTCTCTCCGGTGCTCCGAAGCTCGTCAAGTGTGGGTCGACGGAGGCGATCGGCCGGAAGGCAATTTTTTTGGAAAGCCGCCGGGATTTGAAAATGAAAAAAAATATTAAATGTAGAGAGAGAGAGAGAAAGGGAGAGAGACGCGTGATTTTAAATGACTCGGTGGCGCCACTCTGGTCGCGCGGTAGGAAGATCCCCGGGGAAGGAAGATCCCCGGGGAAGTGTGAGAGAGGTTGAGGGAAAAGGCGCAAAAGTAGGCAACCCAGGTGGGAATTGAGTAGGCAGTGTCCGGATGTCTAGATTTTTTTGTTTTGAAATTTCAAGGCGGTTAAGTCGTTAGTGGTTTATTATGAACAAGGTTTTAGGGCCTCCTGTGGTCGAAACGCAGAAACCACCCGCCCATACGAATTCAATAGTTTTTTTGGGGAAGACAACCCACAACTGAGGTCATTTGCGCTAGTATCATAGATGGTTAAGAGGCTAAGGTGGCTGGAGCGGTATTCGTGGGTCATGGAGTTTACATTTAAATAATTTTTCCAGTAAGTCGAGAAACATACTAGGACCAAATTTCACGTAAGTGCATCTGATTGTGCGGTGGAACTCACCATAAGTGCAGTAATGAAAATGATAGAAGAATTTTATTTAACATTGTGGGCTAGATATGTTATGACTTGAACTTTTGGGCGCAGTAGTCGAAATTCAGGCGAAAATAATTATACTTAAATATTGAATATTTCTTTGTTCGGGATTCATTCCGCGTTTTTTTTCTATTGTAAAACAATATTTCGCTGGTCCTCCTGCCAGCTTCATCTGGTTATCTGAACCTGGTGAAACTGGCGGGAGAACCAGCGAAATATTATTTTACAATAGAAAAACAAACGTGGAATGAATCCCGGAAAAAGAAATATTCAATATTGCATTCGCGGAAACTTAAGAGTTAATTATACTTAAATATGCTTTTTTGAATCTTTGATTCGGCGTGACACCTTAATATTTGTCAGAAACCATTATAATAATATGAAGTGTATTATTTCGCCTTCAGAAGAAAATCTGTGCACATGTAATAGAATTATTATGAAATATGTCTTGCATGTTATAAGGAAACGTTAAAGAGCACTCAAGTAGGGATCATGATTTTACTAAAACATCTCTCTCTATGCTTGGATTCGAACCCAAACACTCGAGATGTGAAGCCAGTAGGTACTCAAGCTACCGCACGAATTCGATAAACCTGGATTTTAACAGGCACGATGCTAGCATAAAAATTACTGTTAAACGATGGTTATTTGAGGCGATAAAATGCGAGAATTCAAACGTATTACGGTGGGATCGGAACATACTGAAGCACCACGCAAGTTCAATTTTTCGGTGATATTGTTTATTAGAGTATAAGTTTCGATGCCACTGCTTTATATTCTGGTCTTTTGATTTCGTTTAAGATGAATAAGTAATATCGAAACCCGGGTCTTATTACGCTTTATCAGAGGGAAATTGTAGTTGTGTAATGATACCGTAGTTCAGATGCATATCCAGGATAATTAGAGTGAAAAAATATTTTGGTGAAAAAGTCTTATATTTTTAATGCATGTCAAGTAAAAATAATCCTATAAGAAGGTGAACTTATTACAAAATTGCCGTCCTCGGTGGCGGCGGGGTAACATCCTCGCCTGCTAACCCGAATGTCGCAGGTTTGAGTCTCGCCAGGGGAGGATTTTTCACCTCCTAGGGCATGGTTGTGTGTGCTCGTCCGTTGTTGATTGTTAATACCCTGATATAAAGGCCACATTAGAGCTGTTTTCGGTGGTTGTTGTGAAATAAAAAAATCCCAATAATGGTTTTCCTAGCATAATCTATCTATATGTATAAGGAAGAATGTTTGTCTGTCGTTTGTATGTCTGTTTGGTTTTTATACAAATCTACAGTTTTACTCTGATCGTGCTGAAATTTTGCAGACTAATAGTTCGAGACATGAGGAAAATTGTAGGCTATTTTTTTAAAAAGATCTCATGGCCCAAAAAGATCTCAGGGCCCCAAAAGGTCCCAAAAAGGTGCCGGCCCTTTGGTACGCTACGTATTGGGTTTTGTGCAGTGGTATAATATTTTGCCTTTTAAAATTACTTCCGCTCAAGATAGAGGGTTGAAATTTTTTTAATCGGATGGCTGAATAAATGAAGTTTCTTATTATTTCATTGGATTTTCTTTTGCGCTTTATATTTGTCTGAATATTATGTTTTTATCTGAAAAATCTAACATTTTTTTCTGAAATCATCAATAGCATATTTCCTTGGCAACCAGAGATTTGATTTTCAAAGGATATTCATGCCTCTAGCATTTTAAAATATCACGTTTTCCTGCAGGCCCATGATAGCACGTAGAAAGAAAATCTGTATAAGAAGGGCCCAGAGTCCCAAGGGCCCCATGATAGATTGCTTCGTGGGGTAATCAATAAATTCAATGCATATTTACAGCAAGTATAGCCTTCGATGTCCATTCTCATAGTAGCTCTCATAGAGACACTGCATGTATATGAGAGAACGTATTAAACATTAGTAAACATTAAAAAAACGCAGTAAACGACACATATAAAGGAATTAAATATACTGAACACTTAATTAAATGTGCAAGAATACTTAGGTGCAGCGAATAGTAATGGTAATAATGCCTATCTTGCTACAACAAACACATCGCTGTTTACTATCGTTTAATACTCATGTATTACACGTAGTGGAACCGTCTGCCTCTCATTACGACTGCGAATTGTTTTTAGACTAATTTCTACAACATAAACGTTGCGAGTTATTTATATATGTTTAAAGGTGTTAAAGTGCAGTTAACTTACAATCACTCATTTTTGGGTTTCCCGTACATGAAAGAGGACCATCTCTCCGTGCACCTGGAAAACGGTCAGCATGTCTACTACATCGAACACAACGTACAAGATATGATACAAACTCCTCAATTGACCACGCCAACAGTATTCTCCAAGCTTTGTGATTTTCTTATAAAATAAGTTCAATGTGTTTCACACCCGTTGAATTTCAACGGGCACCTTCCGTTAGTAATGTATATTTCTGAAGTTTCGGCACTTACATTATGAGAAAAATATCTATATTACTTATAATACTTCCCGCCTTACTAAGCATAATAAATTAAAACTTAATGAGGTGGGATATTATCTCGTCGATGATATTTTCAACTTTAATTTGATTTGAAAAGTGTAGGTGAGTGATAAATAAGCATTTGAATACAACCATAGTACGATCAATTACTAAAGAATCACGGTTAGGTTCCAATGACGTTACGCCAACAAATAGGTCATTATATTATCGTTTGATATAAAAGTAGAGGGATGCGGACTCCAGAAATGAGCCATACCGCATCGAAAAGTTAGCCCGAATGCTTGTTTCCCTGGTGAAAGACCTGTCGAAAATGAGCCATCCATTTCTCTTATGAAGTGGATCCAAGACTTAGTCTGCCGCATCAAGCCCCAGGGATTTAAACGCTTGCGGCCACCTCTCCTCGGATAATTAGGTCAAAGGTCAATCTTCCAAACATCTATTCATTGGTTTTCTCGGAAATCTAGCCTCCTTCCAAGCGCTGCAATGTTGCTAGAATGAGTGTCGCATCCGGCTGTCTCGAAAGTTTTGGGAAGAGAAATTTTTGAATGATTATTAATTAATGCGTTCTCCCATAATATTTTAGATAGAACCATAGTCAAATGTGATCAGAATATTCCGGATATGCGACTCTATTCGCACGAACAGTATATTATTTCAAATCGAAGGGGTTTCGCTGTATCAAATCGGCTCATAATGACTACATTATCAGGATTGGAATGGCTATTGCATCCAGATCTATGTTATGACCTGCGAATAATCGATGGGAAAATTTTCTGAGGGTGTTCAGATATAAATCTATTGATTTGTAATCAAGAGAATGTGAAATACTCATGGCAGGAATGACAACCTTTATTGAGATATTTTAATTACAGTTACTTGGCAATTGACGTATTTTAATACAATGTTGACTTCTTCTTCGCCGAAGACTTCTCCTGCGTCACTTAAAAACTACATTTTTAAATTGCTAAAAGTGTATGTACCATATATTAACTCACAAATAAAATTTTCTTGCGTTTCACACTGGGTAGATGGGCATCGGTCATGAGCGGAGGCTCGATGCCGAGGGGGTGGTGGTGGGTCCACGGGGGCATTGCCCCCTAATCAGCTGGGTAGATGGGCATAATACGAACTTTTTTCTAAGCTAAATCTAACACCGTCTTAAGGGGAGAATGTCCTTTGTTATTCCCCGTTTTACCTTATCATTAAATTGCGTTCAGATAAATATGTTTCAAATAAAAAATTTACAATAAAATGGAATAGAAGGTTACCGTAATTAAAATAATGTTTTTACGATTACATTTTACCTTTTTTCGCTATCACGTAGAAAGAAGGAAAAGGTGATGCCAGAATCTATCTGTGCTAAAGTAGTTTTCTCGAATAAATGTCTGCTGGCGTACATTGAAGACCTGATCACTTAGGTGTTCCTCGATGTAAGAAGTAAACTAATGTCCTATTCTGCACTACTCTCTTAACGGGTCTTTCCTTTATCTGGGTGCTTCTCCATCTTCTAAGTTTTCTAATTCTTCTATCGTAACTTTTCCAATCACCCAGTTGCATTAACTGTCTTTCAATTACTCTGTTCCGAAAATATGGCATATCATCGTAAACTTTATCAAATTGTAAATTTAACTCTTTCGACCAATCTAAATCACAATAGGAATCACTTGCGACGGTTGGTACGATATGAAGTAGGAAGTACGATATGGTTGGTATGATAAGTGAGGATAGAGGGCTCACCTCGCTCTCACACTTAGGTATTCACGGTATGAAGACAAGTTCATTTCCCTGTCTCCCCTGAGGTTTTTTACGGAATCGCCTAGAAAGTCGCACGACGAGGATTGTTGGAAGGGGTCCCTAGTTCTTTCGAATTTGAACTACGGGCCCTTCGTTCGTATGAGCACTTAGGCACCTACTTGGCTTCCACAGTTACTTTAGTGCGTAGTTCTCTAATACTTGCAATGTTTTTATTCTAACAGTGGCCACATTACAGATTTTAAGTAGTACGTTTCCCCTTTATGCTAGATCTTACGACTACCAGCCTTACGTGATGTCGTGTCACCATTTCACTTACCTGCTAGCGATTATGTGACGGGAATATCAGCGATACGATCATCATGCGACATTTAAATTTATGAGAATGTGAATAATACGTTCGAACTTTTAGAACTGGCATCAGAAACAGTTTATTTCCAATGTATACCTACTTATTTCTGTCGGATACTAAACTTACAGCCTCGATTTAAAAAATGGGTCTATATCTACTCTCAAGGCGTAAATCAGTAGCTTACGCGCTTCGGGTGTGTTTCCTGTCCGGATAGACACCCATGATTCACGTATTGACTTTACTGGCCAAATTTAGCGCCTCTTAAACTTTCCCTGAACAAACAGTTAGGTAGGTGGTGCACGTTCGTCGCGGATTCCCCCCCGTGCTGCTTATCTGAATGACAAAAACTTTCCCCGCTGCATCCTCAGAGAGTTTAGACAAATACGCGAAGTACCTACGCAAATTCAAAACCGGAAACGAGGAAAAGCAGAAGGCGGAATAGAGGATATCGATTTTCCATAGTGTACTCGCCAAACGCGAGTAAACATCGAAAATGAATCTTTCTATGCTTTGTTTTTGTATTCTGTGGAATATTCTCATTTTATAATCAGTGAAATTACTTCGCAATTTTTCAATCAAATAATTTATCGGTCACAACCGTGTTTTCAGCCGCTCATGTCACTTCTATTGTCAAAGATAAAAAAAATACTTCCATTTTATCCTTTAACATGACACTAAACTACTGAACCCGCGGCCAAGACCAATGTGTGGATAAAAGTACGGCTTTATTATTATCGTTATAAAATACGAGAGGAAAGACGAGGAATTAGATAATTAATGGAGTGAAATGTAGCAACGCGTTTTGACTTGACAATAGCTAGGAAGCGACAAGGTATCGTTGAGAAAATCGACCACAGAGAGAAAGATACTACCTTAATGTTAGTCTGAGGTTTGAAGAATTGTCCTTGTGATTGAAACATGTTTGATAACATATAATTTTCGAAAGAACACATTTGATTGATACATGTCATCATATTTCCTTCAATTTTCATGCTACTTGAATCCATTCCATTCTTTTATAATAGTGTGTATATATATTTTCTGTCCATACATTTAATGTATTCTACGCCTATGCACTCCCGATTAGAGGATTTAGCGAAAGCTAACTTAAAAGATTAGTAGAGCTTCAGGGAATTTGTTGGTTCATGGAAAAGGCATTAAATATCCCTCGGTGAACTCGACACATGTCAAATAAAAAGGATAGTCTCGTGAGATAGCTCATATTTACTTGAACTAGTTTTTGTCAGTGTTGTTGGCTTTTCTGGCATTGAAATAGAAAATGTTTGGAGAATTGACTCAGTATTGGAGGGCATATCGGCGAAGTATTGCCACATGCGCGAGAGATGTGGATGAGTAAAGGTTAATTGCATGTGGTAAATTTGGACGACCCCTTAGTGATTGGCTGTTGTCTTTATAAAAATTCATCTACTCTTTTTATCAGGTAATGAAAGTAGACTAGCACAAATTAACTATTTGGATTAGCTGTTGACCGCATTTGGAGGTATCAGTTAATTTTTATGGGGTCAATAGTTTCATTTTCCCTCACTTTCGCTCGAATATGCTGAGGTTCTTTCTGCTATGCTCTGTAGGACTTGTTCAAGAGGGTTAACGGACGTGCACGGGAACATTCGAAACTGATCTCTGGATTGATATCTAATCGATGAAAGCCCAATGGCTTAATAGACGCTAGTTGGATTTATTCCCCACTGAATTTCTTCTCAAGGAATGGTTTACTTCTTCCTCTCTTCCGCATCTCATTAGTGGTTGATTGGTAAAAACATCCCGTTCTCGTATCTTAAAAGGCGTGCTCGAAAGTGCAAGGGAAAGTATTTAACGCGTCACCGTACACTGGTCAATGCGGTTGTGGCATGGAAGTGCGCGAAAGGTCATGAGGAGCATTTGTCGACCGAACGATATCGATCCTTCTACATGGTGGCCTTTCCCCCCGCAGCCGTGCCTGGACATTTTCTAATAGTTATAGATATCCGGATGCGTTTTTAAGCCCCGGAAACGAATGAATGCACATAGTACAAATGATAAATAACGAAGGGGCTTGATTAGCGCGGAGGGTAGAATGCTTGCTAACCGCAAGTCGCGGCGGCGGAAATTTCCCTAACGAAATCCTATCCCCATTTCTGAGGAGAGAGCTTCAAGTAAGTGTATAAGTTCTATAATAATTTTTTATTTTATAATTAGTAGTGACTTAGAGAACTTTCTCTCGGGGAAAATACCTCAAAGTTTGAATAAATCTGTTACCTTATTTAGAATTTAGATGGGCTATCTTTTTTGACAGTCTCAGGCGAGATGTACCGGAAGGCTAAATAAAGGATATTATTAAAATAAAATAGAACTTTTCACCGAAAAAACTTGATTATCACAATACGTTTCGGTTCTTTTAGCAATCGTCAGGTGATTGTCACCCAGTTATAGCTAAATGAGTCTAAGTATTTGTAATAGTGAAGTTTTTCGAGGAAGAGTGCTATTTCATTGAAATAACATAGACTATCTTTGCCGTCTTTCGTTGGATTACATATTTATTTGGCTTACTTATCAACGGACTTACGTTTTAAAAAGTGGTTATCTTTTCTTTATAGCTGATTTTCTATCGCAGCCTTTATTATATTTTTATCGAATTATTAAGGGGAATGCATGTATAACATCATATACAGTAGGGATAAGATTAATTTTTCAAGCACGTAAAAGAAAACAGCATAGATTGGTTGATAGAAAAGGGAGTAATGGCCCCGGAAAGGGTATCCGTGATATTTCCAGTTATAAATACAATACAATGATTTATAAAAAGTACAATATGACGCCCCCGAGTAGGTTAGAACCACAAGCCTTTCGTGCATTTCTTTTTTGGAATTGAATTGCCACTTTTACTGTGCCGAATATACTATGGGAGATTTATTCAAGCGACAACGCTGTAGGGTAGAAGTTTGTGTCGAGTATTATTACCAGTGCTCGAGACTAAAAGAATAGTTGAAAGAATTATATTCCTAATGTGAACATTTCCATTTTTTCTCTCAAGTTTTAGTTGATTTTGGCTTTTATTTGTCGAACAGTGATGAAAAATCAACGACTTATTGTGGTCAGTATGTATGTAAGTACATGAGTCTTGGCGGTGTACGTCATCAGTCTCAGGTTTGAGTTTAACTTGCAGAGATGAATATTTACGAATGTGACTGACCTACTAGCAAGGAATCATGGTAAAATTGTATTGAGTGACTATTAAGTGACACTTTATAGACAGCTTCAATGTTAAAGAAATTCTTATTCATCGCACTTTGGATATTGATTGGGATTCGTTGTAGGTATAGATGGTGGTTCTGTTCTATTCTTCTTTGAAATAAATGTGTTGGAGAGTTTTTAAGGGGGCCGATACCCCTGACTCGAAGCGCCACTTTGTTGAAAAAAACCCTGATTGATTGAGATATGATTTGTATTTAGCGAATTCCGATTTTGATGCGTAATATATATAAAAGTGATGGTATTTGATCCCGATGATTAGGCATTGATTTATAAGTTCGTAGCTTTAATTTCAGAATGCAGTTAAATATTTGCTACTATTAGCAGTGTTGTTGCATCTGAGTCTCTAGTCTGGAATGATTCTACCCGTATATGTTTATTTATATTGCCTCATACTATTCATTATGAGGACGTCGATGTTATTTATCCATTACATTAAGGGTTTTGCTGTTGTTTTGTCTATGATAGCTCCGCTAACTTTGTGAGGAATGAATGTGCCGTTTGGAGGGCTGTAGCGCCCAATGAAGAAGAAGAAGACCTCTCTTACATTTGACTTTTCATACAGCCGTTTTTGCGCTGTTTTGCCGCTGCGTTGTGCGTCACACACGTATCTTGTTTTCATGACAGCGGCAGGGAATGATGAAAACAGAAGGCGGCGGAAAACCGTGACGCGTTCAGTCTTCCTAATTAATCCTGTTAATTGTGGAGTTTATGAAGAAAAATGGATGTTCACGAGGAGTATTGACGATCGGCTGCCATGCCTAAGCGTATTTTTTGTCAACAACTTGAAGATGACCCTCAATTCCACGGGAAACAATCGAATGACCAACGAATAACATTCAGAAAGCGTCGGTCCTCATCCCTGCCGGAGCTCCGGCGACAAAGGCTGCACCGAAAGTTGAAAGATGGGCAACTTCGACGGCAACGAAGCCTGCGTTGAAGACCTCGCTTCTGATTGGCTACGCATGGTCCAGAAACGCAAAAATGGCTTAGTGAAAACCTAGCTTTATTTTCATTTCATAAAAAACCCATGCCTTCAGAGATTAAAATTCCACTCAGGGGGGACTCGAACCCGCGACCACTCGACTGGCTGACAAGGACGATACCCCACCGCTACCGAATCGAAGGAGACGATCTTCTTCTTAGAAAACCTTGAACACTCAATTGCAGATAGAAATCCAGTGGCCAATCTGTTAATCCTCAAGTTACTTTATTTTATCGCCGTTCGCTTCACCAAATAAACAACCACTATAATTTTTCCAGTATAAATTACCGTACATGTGACCGTGTGTCGCTTCGGAATGCGTCAACTAGTCCCGCTTAGAGGAATGCCGCCTCTCTTGATTTGTCCAAGAAACCAAAACCCTCGACCCCGTGTCCTTCTTTTGGGGAATTTTTGCGGTGGGGTGGATATCCTGGTCTTCCTTTTCATTCTTTTTTTATTGCGAGAGTCCCTAATGCTGCTGCCTACATGAGCACACCGCGCCAGTCTTCCATCGGCCGTCTTATTCGTCCTGATTTCCCGGCGGGGGCGTCGGGTGGTGGTGGCGCAGGCCATGACTCACGGACTCGTCAACTCCTTTTCCCCGTTGATAATGCTAATAAAAAAGGAAAAGCTTCGTGAAGGGAACACTGGCCGCCTGCCCCGAGTCGATGTAGCAATCGAGGTTCCAGGTCCGGGAGGCACGGGGAGAATCTTTTACCTTATAAAAGAAGTTCTTTACTTCTACCGAAAGTAATGGTTGTGAAATACGTAGATATTCACCACATTTACCGATCGATCTAGGATCGATCTGGAAGTTCTTAAGCGGCGATTACACTCAGTAGTTGACTCCTATAATAGTCCACTTCGAAGGTAGACTTGGACGTGTATCATACTCACTTCTGTACGAGTTCGCCATAGATTGCGGTGGAATTCGATATTTGGACGAAGAAGCCGCCGTCCTAGTTGTGGAAGCGGCTATCGAACAATTGTTCAGTCGGACGGGTGGAAATCGCTTTCAAAATGGAGGCCGCCTCAAATGCGACGGATAGGGAAAAGGTTTACCTCTTCAAGTTGATGTTAGTCAAGTAAATAACCCTTCATTGAGGTATATACGATATTTTTGTTTTCCCAAGTTGTTGTAAGTGCAATTCTAGAACCTGAACTCGAGGTATATATAACATTTTACCTTCTAAAGTTGATGTTAGTACACATTGAGAACCTTACAGTGAGGTGTATATAAAACATTTGCCTTTTCAAGTTGATATTTTAACAAGTTTACAAGTTATTGCGGTGTATATAAAATGTTTGATCATTAAGTTGATGTTAGTGCCAGTTAGGAACCTTACTCAGAGGTGAATATAAAACGTTTGCCAATGTAGAAGGATTACGAGGCAGCGAGTTACAAGTTGTACGAAGAGGCAAATCCAATAGACTTATTACTAATCGAAAATTATGCTTCGAGGTTAAAATAAAGGTTTTCTGGTTTATTTCTAGTTCTGAAACAAAAATAATACGACCCTTCTCTTTAGTGCACGAAAATTTATAGTAATTGTGTGATTTCACGTCGTGCAAATTTTTCATTGAATTTCATGTATTGCTTATTTAATGAAGGAAATTTTTCTAAGATTTAATTATAATCTTCTTACCTTTATTATGTAATATCTTATGGCTCTTTTTTTTAAATTCATATTCTTTCATATTCATTCATATTCCCTATTATTTTTGAGTTTTTTTTTTTTTGAGTTCCGTATGATGACACCTTCTAGCTACGCTAGCAACTTATGAAAATTGCAAGATTCGCGACAAAACCGTGTAGATGCGAACGACCTTCCAAGTGGAGTGAGACATCGTAGTTGACTTGATATCAATAGATAAGTTACGAGTCAACTCCTGCGTATATCTGGGGCTTAAGGCGAGCTGACCATTATCGCCTAGTATACCGACATAGACTGAAATTATCGACATTGAACTATAGATCTAAGTGGTTTGAATTATTTTGAATTTCCTCGCTTCTTTCAGCCGCCATTTGGGTCACTTCTCTCTTTCTTGACTTCACAAAACAAAGCACGCGGTGAATGAATCCTTCGAAAACCAAAAGCAGTTCGATCTCCTCGGATCGATCTGAAATCTCAGACTGTCTACGAAAGCAGCCTGACTCGGCTCGCTTCTCAGATATCGATATCGGCCAGCTCGTTCCGTTTACCATACCGAGCCGAGCTTGTCAGATCGTACTGATATTGATTGGTAAACGTAGCAATTACCATCCAATTGTAGGAGAAATCTATTTAGCAAGCCGGGTCAATGCTTAGGCCACTCCGTTACCCAGGCACAGAGCATACACAGGAGTGCCAAATTTGCCGCTCCGTATCATAGATCATATTGAATGAATCATTTTTGCACTTCTTACGTCGAAAACATAGGTAATACTAGCGGAATTGTCGCTGTACAAAATGATTTATGTAGGGTATTGTAAAGTGGAAATAGTATACAAAGTAGCACCAAATCATTCAAAAAAATTATGGAGTAATTGCGCGTGATAGCCATATTAGGTGGATAATTTTTCGTGAAAAAATAGGTTTTTATTTTGTGAATCAAGACGCCATGCACTCTGTTCTTTAATCTATACTCCGTAAGCTACTTTATGAAATGTATGTTGCGGTATAAAGAGAACACTAGGTAATCTGAATACCCGACAATTTTTAAGGGTGACGCTTAATATTATTTGCCTTGTTCATGTGAGAGAAACGCGGAGGAATTATTGCACAAGTTTCAACCGAAGAACTTATTCAAACACCAATCGTGTCACTTTTTACTTCGCTAAACTTGGCTGAAAACAATCAATTATTGTATTAGACTAAAAACATTAAAATACGACAGGATGCTCCCGTCGGAAATTATTTCCCAGTAATCTTTTCTCTTAAAAAGAGTCATATTCTCTCTTATAGTTCGCCACTGCTGACCAATTGACTGGTAAAGATGAAACTTGCTAAAAATATGGCGGGTGTTAAAACATTAGTACAGCCATTGTCGCTTTTGGCCTTTCTGTATGCACTCTGTGACTCAGGCGTTCTGATTCTCATGGATATTTTTGGAGGAGTTATAGAATGAGGGGTTTAGGGAACACTTATATGCTGATCACGAATCTGATCGTTTTTAATCTGCAAATTGCATTAAATCTGAGATAAACCTCAGTAAAGTTAAAATTTTCAATTAAATTTTTAAATATTTTATTGGGCTATGATTTTACATTCTGATAACAGTGATAGTGTTATTCCTTATAGCTGTTGATCTTTATTTCAAGATGTGTATATTTTGTTCGGAGTATTCTCCACTTGGTGGTGTGAGTGAAAATAGATATACAGGGTCCTCTTTGTAGTGGCTACTCAAACTAATTTGTAGTTGAGTAGTCGCAATATAATAATTGTTCAGGGCGAAATTAGGGCTGTGGAGCCCTCTCTTCCATTTAACCCTCACACGTTAACACCTATGCCCTGAGTGGAAAAAACCCACCCAGGACTCGAACCCGCGACCTTAGGATTGGCAAGCGAGTACTTTACCCCGCCGCCACCGAGGTCGGCAAATAAAGAGGACTGAATAGATAAACTTAGAATTAAATCAATACCACATAAACTGTTAAGCGCTGAGAGATTATTGGCATTTATAATTCTGAAAATAATTTTTTTGAAGTTTATACTGCTATTAACTTGTAAAATCATAGCGCAATAAAATATTTAAAAAATCGATATTCGCTAATTCTACTACTTTCATCACAGAAATAACGCAATTTACGGATGAACGACGATAAGATTCGTGATCAGCTTGTCGCATTCATTAAGGTAATGTTTATTTTCTCTATTTGGTTCTTCGCTCCGAAATAGTCCATTCTAGTTCCGAGTCCGGCAAGAGATGGAAAATACTGGAAGCAGTCGACTGGAGTCGAGCAGTGAGGTCCAAGAATTATCATTCTCACTTTGCATTCAATCATAGTGAAACACTAATCCAATGGAACACCACTTACTTGTCTTCATTTTCCTCGCTGATCCGTTTCTTTATACCCATTTCACTTTTTCGTGGTTAGTGACCCATCACCCCCCACCGTACGCCCTAGTGACGGATAACTATGAATTATGTAGATGTGATCTGTCCCTAACATTTCTGTTGTCTAACGAGGTGATCAATCCATCTCGTTCTGCTGTCATATTCTTGCTCTACGTGGATCTTTCTTCTTTTGCTCTGGAGTATTCTTCTTGTGCTCTTCTACTCTGGTATGTTTTCTTTTTCATTTTATCTCATCGCATGATCTAAAGCATTTCCACCGCCTATTTCACCAAATTCCCAAGGCTTCTCTTCGTGTCTGATCAGCTTTCCTAATAGTCGAAGCCTCCTATCTCTGGTATGGAATACTGCATTCAAACGAACGCGATATTTCCCAAAGAGAAACTCCGTATATTGAGTGGGTGACTGGCTGAAACATCTAAGTACAGACGAATGATCAATGGAAAAGCATGTTTTGATGGGAATGAATTAAACACTAGAAATGATGCCTAGAAAATCACACGTAGCTCGAAATTTCCTTGGATAGTTCGCAAGGTATCCTTCCAAATATAAAACCGAAAATACCTGCCCTGAGTCTGAATGCTTTACTATGATTCTCCGACTTTCTTGTCCTTCCAATTCAATAAATATTTTTATAGAGAAAACTATGTTCTGGCATTAGCATTCAGCATTTTGATTCCCGTCGCTGCTGAAACTGAATAGGCCTTGGCGAAAATGGTCGACTTCTTTTGGAATCAATGTGTGAGTTTTCACTTTTCAGTCATTTTACTGTCGATCTATGGGTGGAGAGAACGACAACGTCATGAGTCTCGTGAGCTCATGGATTGAGGGAACCAAAAAAATTATAATCCGAACGAAATTAACTGAATCGGGCTTAGCGATGTGAAATCGATCCATCTAGGAGGAAAATGAGCACCAACTATGTGGGCTCCACTAAATTATTGTTAAATATAACCTGGGTGTTGAAACCTTGTCGGTGATGGAATATTTAAGTCGTGATATTTAAGGTGGCTTTATCGGTAATCGTGAGTTATTGAGTGCACATTTTAATATTTTTCAAGTAATGCGAAGAAAAACGTTAAGACCACATTTCATTTAAGTACATCTGTGTATGCAGTGGGACTCACTATATATGCAGTAATGGGAATGATACAAAAATATTTTAAATTTTTTGCCTTAACTAAAGAATGTCATGACTTGGTTTTTCGGCGTAGTATTGGAAATTAAGGCGAAAATTATATTTATATATGTTTCTTCGGATCTGTGACTCGGGGTGACGCCTTGATATTTGTTAATATCCATTGCAATAATATGTAATTTGTCATTTCGCATGTAAAGAAAATCTGTTCGTATGTAATCGAATTATTATGAAATATATCTCATGTGCCATAAGGTTACGAGGTATAATTACATTGAGTTGCCATAAAACCAGATCAATAAAATGCAATTTTTCTATATGTATCACTAATAAGAACACCAATCCAAAGTTTCATGCAAGTCTGTGCTTAAACAATAATTACTCTTACCACCTTAAATTGATGGTGAAACGAATGGATATTAAGATTTAAGCCTCGCCTACCCTATTCCAACAGTTTGCTGTGGGCACATCATCCTCATGCAGAACAGAGCCCAAGCGCGGGTATTGGTTGAACTACATTCCCGCCACCAGTACACCTACCATTCCAAATTTTCTAGTTTGGTATGAATAATGAGAAGCAAAATGGTTGGAACACGTTAAAACATATACTTCTCTTCTTGTCCTTTTTTTCCTTACACTATAAAAATGGCAGGTCTTAACGAATGGTATGATCCGTACTCCAGTGAGTTAATCTCGCGTTTAAGTCTCAGGTTAGCTTTAGTTTAGAGTTGACTTGAAGAGAAAAGTAAGAATCCGCCGAAATAATGTGGGAATTTCCAAATGCGATTTGGGCTGACTCTTAGCATAGAATTCACGCGAGGGATTCGAACTCGCGACATTTGGACTTGGATTGGGGGCATGCCGCAAGAAACGAATTTCTCTTCAAGTCACCGCAAATAATGACTTGCACGCGGGCTTTCTTTTAAAATCGCGTGGAGTTTGTGCGGGCACTCTGGTGAGCAGAATCGCGTGCCCGAAAGACAATTCCTTACCGGATGATGACCGAGGTATGCAGTCCTTTTATAGAGTCGACTCTAGCTTTTTCGACGGCACTGTCATGCGAACTGTTGGCGGGGTTGACGGGACCTTAAAAAGCTAAGAAATGACTGATGAAGGATCTCATTTTGAGTAAAATTAAAGAATGTCTCGGGCGTCAATCGGTGGAAATATTCAAATGTCAACGTATTCAGTAGCAAAAAGACTTGGCTACATCTATACTTTTTAATTTATTGATGGGAAACTATGTACCTTGAAAATGATGCATAGTTCCGAAACCATGGCCGGTTAAAATGAAAAAGACTGAAAATAAACAATTCTTGTTATTCCTTAACATATTGAACCCATTTGGAGGGTTGCGTTGTGTGATGCAGAAACCTTGACGCTGAGGGAGGAGGATGAGAGTAGAGACTAGATTAGATTGGAGACTTTTTAGCCGTGGGTGTGGAGGGAAATGGAGTAGGTGCGATGGACGTAAAGGAAGACTAACGAGGAAGTGCTTGGAACGATAGGATAAGAGAACAGGCTACTGGAAGAAATTACGGATGACGGCTGCTAATTGGGGTTGGGGATGCTGAAGACTGTGGTAGAGGTATGGTGATATTTCATGTCTGCCAAAACTGGCGATGAAAATACGTAGAAATTTACCTTGGGAAAATAGTCCATCTGGAGCGGGAACCATGGACCTTTGGATCGCTGGGCTATTGAACAGACCACCACGCTACCCAGGCATCATATTTTTTAAGGAAATTTTGGAAGGATTTAAGGGAACTAGATGTTCAGCCCCGCGGAACTAGATTTCGATCAAGGATCGCACTCGTTTGGAAATGTGGACTTCAAAGAAGCCAATAACAGCGAGGATAAATCCTGTAGCATCACTTATGCCGTGATTAGATGCGTATGAAGATATTTCACTTCTGCCGAAAGCGGCGATGAAAATACGTAAAAATTGTTTTGGAAAAAAATCTGGTGAGAACCAGCGAAGAAGGAATTCTATCGGAAGAAGAGTTTACTTGCACCTAGCACCACAAACTTGGAAGTAAAAAAGTACTTCATTAAGACATATATATTGAACATGCTTACGTGTCTGTGAAGATTGTACAATAACAGCATCAGAACTATGGAGAATAGAAACAATTTGGTATTATTGAAGAATGATGAAGATGAACGGTAAGTCCTTCGACGAGCTGGAGAGAATAAGTGCTTGATGAAATATTCGAAGCAGCAAAGGCTAAGTTATTAGATATACTTGAGACATAACAGCTTCCTGCGAGCTATAATGGAGGCAACAGCGAAATATGTTTAGTGAAGAGTTGGGATGAAATATAGGAATCAATTTCTAAAAGATGTAAAAATGAGGAATAATGATAGACTGGCTGTTAGCTAGTAAGATAGGAATCTTACGCAGCGTAACTTCAAAGGGCGTCATCAGGAAGTTAAGGAAAACAATCTTCGGATTGATGGCTATTGATGATGATGTGGAATGCTTTGGTCTGATTTCGATTTAAATATATGTAGCAAAAATCAAATCGCATCAGCGTATTGTCTGCCGATAATTAGCAGCAAAAACTTTCGAAGGACTAAAATATTCCCTCAAAATGGATGACCAGCTCTTCAAATGACATTTCGTGGCATTAATAGTTTTTAAGACATACTGTGTACAATGGTTTCCGTTTTTGTTCAACCGAAATCATCAGTCATGCCAAATAATATCATTTCCATGATTTATTTTTAAGAGAACTGATGGCGATGCTTTCCAAGATGTTCCTCGCGTTGATCGCATCTCCTAAGGAACGTGTGGGTAAACCTTGTTGAATTGTGGGTTGGGGCGGCGCCAATAAAAGGGAATACGTTTGTGGCGAGCGGGGGCGTATGGAGGCAGGGGGGGGATTGGAGGGGCGGTGGGTGGGCAGGAGAAAGAGGGTTGGGTGTTTTGGGGAGCGCATGCATTCCTTTCGCAGAGAAGCGGGATACACCCAGTTGTGCAAACTTGGACGACCCGGTACTCTCCGAGCGCGCACGAATGTGTTCCCCCCTCCCCCCGCCAACCCCCCGTTGTGGAATGCAGAGGCGAGGGAGAGAGATGGCTTGCGGGTGGCAGTGGTTAGCGGGATCCGCCTCGGGGTTTAGCGTGTGGGGGCTATACGCGTTTATGCCAGATATATCCTCACGATTCGATTCACCCAGTTATTTTATTTTTGCGTTGCCCTTCAATCGTTAATAATGTACGTATTCCAAACGATTGAAAATAATCATGATAGATCATTGAGATTTGATCCAAGAATTCAAAATAATATAGATATTTGAAATGAACTTCACTGTATCAGTGAGAAATCACTGAAATGGGCAAATTCCACAAGTAAAATATTTATTACAACCTAGTTTTTGCTTGTTACAGTATCATCATCGCCTGATGATACTTTAATAAGTGAAACCTAGGTCGTAATAAATATTTTACTTGTGGAATTTGCCCATTTTTGTTATCTCTCAGAGATGTTTCGTTTCCACATATATTATCTACAGAATTCAATGCGACAGGTTTCACTTCGTAATGCTAATAGTATTCTTAATCAAAATTAAAGTACTTTTGTGCTTTTCTGAAAATTTTTAGAACAGTACAGGTGTTTAATTTCAATTATGAATAGATTTTTAAAATTAGATTTCGGATTTTGAAAATATATACTCACTTATTTATTCGATTCCATGAGTTCTATGGTTATGAACCATTTTTGTCAAACTGATCTGAGGAAATTACCCATTCACTACGCCACGTCAATTAATGATCCTCCGTGGCGCAATCGGCTAGCGCGTTCGGCTGTTAATCGAAAGGTTGGTGGTTCGAGCCCACCCGGGGGCGTTCCTTTTTTAAGCGACAATGTATTTAATTTTCCTTAAAATGCTTGTTTCTGTGAAATCCCTATCGTTTGTGAAACATCTCTTCCTTTACAGTAATTTTCTGATGACTTTGAAAGTTGCCAGGTGGCACGGGCTTTAAGCAATGCCATAAAGAGGTGAGTGTCATTAAGATACTATGCGAATCTGCGAAAGTAGGAAAAATTTTTGTGAATGTGATTTGGTTCACTACAATTCTTGTCAAGTATACCAAATTTTGGCGAGCTTGCGTAGGGTGAGGCATGCAATTGCTCCTTATTTAGTGTGGGAGCAGACGTACAAATTTCCTTCCATTCATTTACCAAGCATTTCAGAGCCTTGTAAATGTCAGGAAAGTCTCCTGCCGAAAAGTTGGCAATCATGGAAAGCCTAACCCAGTGGGAAACCCGAGAGCAACTCACCAGCGGATGTACAAAACTTATAAAAATATATCATGGTAGGCTATGAGCTAGGTCGTGAGCTAGAATCATGCGGTAAATCGACTCGGTTACCTATTCCTTTGACTAAGGCATTCATACTTCATAGTCACTGATAAACATTGTGTAGCATGAGAGAGGTATCATTATTGTCATTTCATTTAGCCATTACTCATGTCAGTATACGCTGCTTCAAAGTGAAGTTAACATGGGCATTTTGATGTCTTCATTTCATACTTTTTTACGTGTAATGCTAGCCTTTATCAACATCTATGAGTTATGACCATGATTTTTTAATCATACAACGCGATTACGATGTAATATTTTATTCTACGGAGCAAGTAATGAATGCCTTATACCTCGCGGAAAATCCATGAATAATCCATCTTCTTATAGTATTTGCATAAAAATCTGTTTGCAATACATGAGCAAGGAATATAGTCATCTATCATTTTATTTAACCCCAGGCAAGCTTGGCATAATATTATTGAAGAAGTTGCAGTTTTTCGTGTTTGAAATATAAATATTAGAAATTTTCCTTTAACTTCTTGCGTATTACAGAAACTATCATTCTCTCTCTCCTTAAAATGTTTACAATGACAATATTTTTGCTCACTCCCAAATTTATCAAACCGGAAAAGATCCAAGTTTAAATTAAATGAATATATATATATATACACATGCTATTTTTAAAGTAGACGGCTTCCGGGTTTGCTCTCAATAACCTTAAGATTTTTCATTTATGATTAGGAAAATAAAATTAAGGAATGTGAGAGAGAGCATATAGGATATTCCTTGCAAGAAAACTCTAATTTGACGTTAGTTTCAAAGAAATTATGTTACGCACAAGAAAACTGCGAGTGTCATTAGTTGGTTTTTAAAAATAAGCATTGGAATCAACCAAAGCTTCAATATATTTTGTGTCGTTCTGCATTGCCAGTTTTTAATGCCGCTGTTAATCCGCCTATTTTCAAGTGCATCAGTAAAATGTTTTCACTGATAAATGTATTTACACTGCTAGATTAATAGAAGAATTGGTGTTTGCAATCCTTCAAGATGTCACCGAGAGAGTAAACAAAAAAACATCTTCAATATGGAACACCGACAAATTCGAAGACTTCCTTGATATATTGATAGATTTTTATTGAAGAAAATTTTACTGGTGAAAAAATTTGGGCTCTCCCTTCGAAGTCCTTATTCAACCTTCTTTGGGTGTCTTTGTCAGGGCTTACTATTTAATAGGATATTTATGGATTCTTAGCAAACAACAGAAAAAGGGAACGTCCCCGGGTGGGCTCAAACCACCAACCTTCCTGTTAACAGCCGAACGCGCTATTCGATTGCACCACGGAGGCCTGTATATGGTATGTGCCATGTTCTGAAGTGTGATAGCCTCTTTCTATGTTCACATCATTTAGTACAATATTACGGAATTGACCATATTCCTTGGCGTGAATGCTTCGGCGGTATACGCCGTAACTTACCGGGCTGTAGTTCACCAGCCAAGAATAAGGGAGAGAAAAGGGAAAAGAAACTGAAATAGGGATACGAAGATAAGAGTGATACGTTTTGACAGTTTAATGTATCGTTCTGTTTTACTTGTAGCCATTACTATTGTGTAATTACGTAACCATATATTTGACAGTATCATATGTATGTCGTCGCTTCTGTCAGTTCTATATGCCATCTGTGAGTCTGTTCCCATAGTGGCACTTGGTATTTCATAAATAAAGACAAATCCTACCTCATTATGTATTGAAATGTAAAAGTTAGTCCCTGAAATTGCATAGTAGCTAATTAATATATCAATAGCAGTAGTAGTGGTCAATGTCATCAGCCTTAGGAGACGACTGCTGCGCCATTATATTTTTACAAATACATTTTACATTTATTGTATTTTTTAGTTCTCTTCCAACAAAAATGAGACGGGTTAGTGGCTTTGATGTATTACCGTTTTATTTCTAGGATAAATTTTCATCCTCTTGCAGTATTTTTTCAAGAATTACTCGAATTACTGCTGCTAAAGAAATAGCATTTTTATACAGTAGGCCCCTTCTCACCGTAAGGCAGCGGTTATCAACCTTATTTGAATTGCATACCCCTTAGTTACTAATTTCCCGAAATTTAACACTTTTTACTGGAAAAATGTTCGTCTGTTTCGGCTATTGCAAACTTACTTCTGGCACGAATCAACTTTTTTCGCGTACTCCTGGAGCACCAAACACGTACTCTACCCCTCAGGGTAAGCGCACCACAGGTTGGGAACAAATGCCTGTGGAGTTCGGAGTGTAAATCGTAGAAAATGCAGTGCGGGAAGGAAGTATTTCGTCTACTTGATCACGCAGAAAGAGGAAAATTTATTCTATATATCTTAGATTTACGGGAATATAAGAGTAGATTCATTTAACGATTCTGCCCTCTCGACATGTCGGCGAATGTCCATCCTGCATGGCAAAATTTTACGGTCAAATTCCTCCCGACGAGGACCGCACTTTCGTTGCGGACACCGAACTGCCGAAGCTACAAGGAAGGGCGGTATGCGTCATTTTATTAGAAACGCATCGCTGAAGGACCTGTGGGGCTCTCGTTTCCTCCTCTCGGAATGCGAACGCCGAGTGAATAAGTCTTGTTTGAAATAACTGTTCCAAGAATTGTCCGTCGAAAGCACGTTTTCTAAGTGGCTTGTAAAATTACGATTAGATTAATATTTGACTGGAACGAGTAACCCGAACGAAACATGTGCTAAATCAAATAAATATCCGAACCTAAGCCATTAGGCAAAAGATTGAATTGAAAAAACTGTGCCCATTTCCTAGCCCAGCAGTGGATATGTAATCTTATTTTATTTTTTTAGCATTAACCTTTAGATATTACTGTATATTGGTATTGACCAAGGGCTAATAGACCTCCTTTCCATTCTATTTGTACACAAGTATTTCCTGTGGATTTTCAACTAGTATGGGCCGATTTATGATATGATCACCTGCGCTTTGCGTATGTGTCGTATCTTAAGGTAATTCCACTAATTCATATTCTCATAGAAAAAAATGTCCTTCTTATGATAAGAACAACAAAATCATACATATCCACGCTATTTTTCTCGCCAATTGAACTTGATATTACAATGTTTCAAATGAGAGAAAGGGAAAATCATGAGGAAAAATAGTATTTTTCTATCTAATCTAAATTCCATTTTCGTGGAAACTTATCATAAAAAGCGAAAAATACCAGGAATTTTAATGAAAGTAAACTTTTTGGCATCATACCCGCGTTATTTCTTGTTAGTAATTTGGTAATTACTGCAATAATTAAAGTCATAATGCGGTAATTCCATAGAAATGGCGCTTCAGTCAGCTCCCATGACTGGAAAAAGGTGTTAATAAAAATGTATTTGTTGATTAACCTGCATATTTTGCTTCTTGATTTCGGATTTCAAAAGGTTATGCATGTCATCAATGAAAGCAATATGTTTTAATCAAATAAACAAAAATGTGGAATTGATTATCTATTTGTTTTGACTCACTCAGTCGCGGTGGAATCTCCATGAGGCCCTAATTATGCTCGACTCTCATTTGTGTACCGGTCAAACGAGACCATGTTAATTTCATTTTTTTATAGTTCACGAAGTTATAGTGTCCGAATGGCTAACCCTGCAAACGTCACATTAGGGGGCAGCATGAGTCCGTTCTGACTCGCGGGATTCGGCCTGTCCAACCTGCAGGCCAGAAACGTCATGTTCTAAGGTTGCGAGGTATACACGTTTAACACTGTGATGATAATTTTTCCATAGTACATATATAAGTTCACTGCTGTCCTGTTTGTAAGGGTAGGGCCGGGCTCAACGGTGAATCGGGTTTCTCGATAGCTATTGTAGCTATGTATTTGATTTTCTCTATAATACTCGTCTCTTAATTTGCTATGAAGTGCTAACAGCACCTCTAACCTACTTCCTACAAAAATCTTGTAGCTCTGTACATTTTTGTAGTTGCGAAATACATTAAAATTCATAGTTTTATATAACATTGGTAGTATGTAGTGTATTTCTTGTCGGTGAAGTTTCATATCCTGACGGGAGTTAGCAGGTTTTCGCTAATGCATTTAATGTTTCAGAATCATTAAGTTTTGTATGATGTAGTGTAGGGCATGTTGCTGAAAACTCACCCCCTATTTAACACACTTGAGGTGGTTTTCAGGGTATTATGTAAATGTAGATGAAATGCTGGCGGACAGGAATGGACCGGGCCGATTAAAAGAGGCTAGTGCAGCCCCGTACTTTATAGTTTTAGCCCTGCTACCCAATTGTCAGTCTGATCTAGGGTTTCCAAGGTAAGAAGAAAAGGTTGGATATTATATGTATATTGCTTTCAACTATTTTTGGTATCGGATAATACGACCATGTATATTGTAATATGTACCGAAGCGTCCTTTTTTGAACAATGGAAGCTTTTTTTAAACCATTTATTTGTATAAAAGGTGAAATTCATTGATTTTTCATGTTGCAAAGTCGCCGTCATGAGCCCCATAAGTTACATTCTTAGAAGTGGAATATTTCGATCATGACGTCATTTTTTGTTCAGTAGAAACGCGTAAAAACTGGATTTATTTGCGAATAAACATTTTATGAGAGAATTCTGTATAACCGCTGGAATATTTGTGTCAGTGAAATATTTATAGTTTGTTGTTTCTCACTTGTTACTGGCCCGGAGAAATTTATCTGAAATCCTAACCCTGGAGAAAAATCGCTCCACCTGAAGTCTCAGAGTCATGTCTCAGTTGGCCAGGCATCCTAGTCTGCTCTTAACGTGGCTGGAGCGGTAATCTTGGATCATTGAGTGCAAAGTTTTAATAATTTTTAAGTAAGTCGAAATCATTTATTGGACTGCAATTCATCTAAGTGAATCTGTTTATTCGTTGGAACTAACTGTACTGGCAGTAATGTCATCTATACAAGAATTATTGTTTAGATTTTTCGCCTTTGTTAAAGCACGCAATGACTAGAACTTTCGGTGTGGTCTTCGAAATTTTGACGAAATTATATTGAAATATGTTCTTTTTTCGAATATAGAACCTGGCGTGACAGCTTGATATTTTAAGCAACAGTTATAATGGTAAGAAATGTTTTATTTCGCGATTAGAAGAAAATCTGTACATATGTAATCGAATTACATGTACCGTAATATATGCCACGTGCCATATAACTACGTGTTAAATAGCATTGGGTTGCCAAAAAACCAAGTTGGTATGATACAATTTTTTCACGTTTATCTACAGATATCTCCAATGAGAACACGTATGAAACGTTTCACGCTAATCTGTACGTGCACAAACAAAAATCTCTCCGACCACCTTGAAGTCGTATTCACGTCAAAAAGATCTGCGACTGCCGGGCTTCGAGCCCACTGCCTGGGTATGGGAAGCCAAAAGCACTACCAAGCGAAGAGCGATCTTTGCAGCTCTTCACAAGAGTGCACCCATTTTCGACGTCGAACGTCGCCGGGTTCGGCGAGAGGGGAGGGTGCGAGGGGGGAAGGGGGTGAAGACGGGTTGTGAGGAGGGCAGGTGCCTGTGGTCGGAGAGTGGAGCCTCGGGGTCGCATCCGGTCCTCGTGGGCGAAGTCTTGGAAGTGGAAAAGAGGCGGCCTCTGGCCGGTGCGGTGGTAGCGATGGCGGCGGAGTCGACGGAGATCCGCCTTTGCACCGCCCACCGACCAAGCGAGCGAGCAGAAGGAGAAAAAGTAGGAGACGTATGAAGGATGGATTGAGTGAATGTGCGCACCATACAGGTCTTGTTTGCCGACTTTTGTCACATTGATAAAGCTTGCTTTTCTCAAACATCATTTTCAACTTAATATCATTTACGATAATTGCCGTTCGATCTCATTCCAGCGAGACATTCAAGATAATTTGCCCCACATATGATAATGTTCTCTCGGTTTCACTGAAAACCTCGCACTATGTACGGCCAGAGATTTCTTTAGCTTTCTATTATCTAAACGCAACCACCAGTGCAATTACGTATAAAGCTAAGAAATATTTGCATTAATTCGTGTTATTTGATTTTAGCTTTTCATTGTGTCGCATGACTTTATGTTCTCGCTTTCGGTTACACTGATTGCAATTCAACTACAATCATTGTTACCGAAAGGAAGAAATTATTATTTTTTGTTAATTATTGTTATTATTTTTTTCAACAGCAGCTGATGTTGACTGTTGAGTGCTGGCTAATATTTCACGGAGAAAATGACAAATAACGTTGCGAGCTCCATTTAATGATTCTTATTGAAACGACCCAGGTTTTGGCACTTCATGTTATCTTCAGGTTATTTTATCCGGAATTCAAGTGATTCGAGCGAGATTTTTCTGTAGTCATAATAGAGAATGTGTTTAAAGTTTATTTTTTAAATTATGTTGCTATAAAAAAACAGGGCAAAAGTATTTTAATATCAATGACGCAAAAAATTATTTTACAAGGCTGAAGTTCACAGTAATTAACTAATTCTTTGTATGCTATTTTGCATAAAAAATTACGGTGATTAATATATTATTATAAGTGTTTGAGAAAGCATACGAATTGCACACTGTTTAGTTTATGGCGCGATCTTTGCGTTATAAGTCCTCATGTTTTTAAATAAAGTCTCTGTGAAGTGCATGGCCGGACTGTTTCCCATGGAAAACGGATTCTGTTTATTGGGAAATATATCGAATAGTATGGTTTCGTTAGAATGGGGAGATTTTTTTAATCCTAATGAGGCAAAATCGATGTAGTTTAATGAGAATCGATATCTCCCTCAATTTACCTAAGTAGCTTGTCACAGTTAAATCTATCGTGATGTCGATATTTTGGTCGTAGAGGGTTAGGTCGTCCTGTCCCAAGCACCCGGCATTCCTATCAGTTCCCGCTCCACACATGAAACCAGCAACTCCCTCTTCAGTTTATTTCGTTTTTCGTATTTCCATAAACTCTTTAGTTTCTAGTGTTTGAAATTTTTTTCGTTTAAATATTCGGATGAAAAACAGTCACCTTGTGATTCCACTCTAAAATTTTATTACAATTATATTTATTTTCAGGTAACGTTGCGACGTTCAAGTGACGTCTTATGAAGATGATGTTGTGCGTTGAAACCCGGGTCGTATTGCAATTCAGTTTTCCTAATGGTACCAATAATTTATTGTTTTTAATTCCAACATGTATCGATTCCATAAAGTTACGCCCGGAACTACTAATTAGTTTGTCTTCGTTTTGTACGCTTTCATGCGATGTCTGTGGGAATTTTCTATCGATCCCTAAATTACGACGATACCGGAGGTTCAAGCAACCATCACAATATGGTGTTAATTTTTACGTCATGACATTCTTGGTGTATTTTTATGTACTTCCTAAAGATACGCCTTAAACTGTTTTTAAAAGTTCATGCAAGCATGATGCCTATTTTTCAAGTTTTTATCGTACATAGTGGAACTATGCTTTTTTCGGCTGTAAATAACCGTGCCTATTTATCAATTTTAATGCCTCGCATAAATAATAAACTATGATTAAAGCATTTTCTTGACGAATGTTGGTACGTACATTTCTCCTGATAATTCCTCTCAACTTTCCCTTAAGTAGCTCTTAATTTTCTAGAAAATTAAGCTGTCAATTGAAATTGAGCGCGCAGCCACTCAGCTAAGCATAATTTCACAAACGTGAAATCTTTCGTAACCCAGAAAAAATTGGCAGAACTTCTAAAAAAATCCTTTAAAAAAAACGAGTTCCCATGCTGGGTGACGTCACTATGCAGAATCGCATCTTAATTTGTCTAAAAAGGTGCTCTAGGACTAGTGCAAGCTTGTAAAAGGCAATTACTATGATGTTTTTTTAGCAATCACTTCTTGAAAAGGTAACTGTGGTTGCGAAAAGACCATTCATAGTAATATTAAAAAATTAGATGCATGGTAGCGCAATTCCTAAAACAGGACGAAGAATTGAACTTTACCGAGATTAAGATGAGTGAATTCGAACTAGTAATCAAATACCAGTTGATACGCATAGTCTACGTGCATGTGTAGCATGCAGAAATTTAATATTTTTATTGATTGGATACGGTCTTTACTGCCTTGTGACGTCAAAGTCAAAGCCAACCCTACGGCGTGGCTTTATCAGCGCTGCGTCAAAATAAGTCCCTCTGGATGTGACTGCAATGTGTTTCTTGGTTATCGAGGTGGAGCACCTCAAACTTGGTTATCTCGACTTTCTGCATAGACAGCACACACACTATCTCCACCAACCTCCGTGCCCCATTCGCCCAAACCTTACCCCCTCCCCCTCGCACGTACAACTCTCTTCTCCGAGAACCCATTTCAACCGTCCGATGCGTCATCTTTCTCTCCCTCCTCCTCTCTCCTTCTTCCCCTTTGGGTCAACAGGGAGGAAGCCGCGAAGGAAAATATTACGACCCTCCGGGGCATCTGCGCGGCCTGCCACCACTCCCCCTTCCCTCTCTGGCTGGCTGGCTGCATCATCATCATCGGAAGGGAGTTGTTGTGTTTAGAAAAGATAGTGGCGTTGAGGCGGAGATGGGAGGTGGGAGGTCAGAGGGGGGGAGGAAGAGGAAGAGTTAGATCGGGGGGCAAGAGAGTGAAAGAGGGAGAGGGGGAAAATTAATGGGGGCGGCCTGAAATGAAGGCGTGAAGGTCGTTGGATGTTGTTACGTTTGTTGTTGGTGTGTTGGGTGGAGTGGCCGAAAATTGAAGTCGTATGGTGATGCGGGGAGGTTGAGAAGGGGATGGCAGTCAGACAATGCGGCTCTGTCCGTGTCCGGAAGGGTTTTATTTTTCCACTCGGTCGATGAAATGTCCTCAAATTATATGTAGGAGGAGGCAGACCCGGCCCAAGCTATTTTCCAAGTGTGGGCAAAATTTCATTTGGGCGCCCTCTACAAAGAATTTATTTAACGATCGTGATTTCGCGCTCTTTCATAGAAGGATCCTCTGGATTTAAGATCGATTATGTTAACCTTGTAGTTTCCTTACCCTCCTGAAACTCCATTTTTAATCTTTAAGTTGTCTTCATCTTCGAGTTTTGTTAGTGCTTACAGGGCTTATATTTGTGGGTGGATGTAATGTGAACCGTAAATTTCAGTGCAATGTCAGCCTCAATTCCTTTAAATGGGTTGGTGACAAGAATGCTAATGAAAGAAATTGTTAGTCCGTGTGTTTTATTGTGCTGCTCTTCATTGAAGTTAGTCATTACTGTCAGTCACTTTTACGATGCAATGAAAAGGTCATTTTGGATGGAAATACGTGCTGGAAGTACGTAGCATTCTACGATTTACATTATTTCTTCACCCTTTTCACATTCATTAATAAGTCGCAGATTAACCGCCATGCATGATAGTCCATGACTGACCGCCTGTGGCTTGTGCCCACGTTACCCACGCCTTCGACCGGCACTGGCAGGACTAATGTGGTACAGATGAGACCGATTTGGAAATATTCAAGTCTAAATTGAGGCTGCACGAGCGAGATTTTTCTCTCGTCTCATAGAGGTCAAATTCGAAATTTATTTTGAAATTTAAACAGTTTTAAGAAGCGTGAAGTAAATATAGTTACGCTAATGACTCAAAAACTTAGCTTATTAAACTGAGCAAATCGACAATGAAATAAATATGCATATTTCAGGCTTTAACTTCATTTATTAGTTCTACGCCGTACGCTGAAAGCGGATTTCTAACTGAAGGTTTTTTTTCGATTTTATAGTCTTACGATGAGTTATAAATTTATTTTTTAAAAAGGGGAGATAACATAAAAAATACACACTGTTTTAAGGTGGCTGAAGCGGTAATCTTGGGTCGTTGTGTGCACGTTTTAATAATTTTTTAAGTCGATAAAAATTCTTGGGCGAGATTTCAGATCTGTTTAGGCGTTGGAATTCACCGCACAGGCAGTAATGGAAATGATACAAGAATTATATTTTCAATTTTATTTTCTTCATTAAGCATATTATCACCGAAAAAAAAAATTCTATAATTTAGAGGACACTTCCTCTTTTCAAATCCTCTCAGAATTTCCTCTTACTTTTAGAATATTTTTCTTCCCTTAAGAGGATCTATGTTTCCTATTGAGATGACATTCCTCTCCCAATATTCCGCTAAATCCAAGATTAATGGTCTTAAAGTAAGATGTCGCGTATGAAGTGAAAAGGAATAGGATTTTTGCTGATGAAGAATGCGCGGCCCTGGCCTATCAGATCAGCGCGTGGTCAGCTCACAAATGCAACTTTTCTAGTCCATCTAATTTTCATTATACCTTGCCCTCCCCCCCTCCCCCGCATATTCTATCCCTTTTCGATCCCTCATAGTTCTCTGGCAACAAGGTGCCAATGTTGGCTTTTCGTAATATCCTCAAATGTTTTAACCCATTACGTCTCTAATAGTTAAAAGATGACCTTGAAAGTAGGCAGGCGTATGCGCATTGATTTGTTGTTCATGGTTAATTAGCGTAAACCTGGACTTTTGTCGTAAAACTGCCGAAAAAAAATTAAAATTGGCAAATTTATCGTCCGGTGACGGCGCAGGCCTGTGGTTTTCCGTCCGTTGCTTCTGAACAGTAATTTATTGTTCCACTCTGACGATTTCCCGTTGTTGCTATTAAGATAAATTTGCAACAATTACTTAAAAGTCAGAAGGTATGAAACTGAAAAAAAGCCCTGTGAACTGCACTTATCCCTCAGACAGCGTTAGACTAGTGGTAAGGTGGTAGGAAGTAGAGCGGAAGGTTGAAGGGTTGATCCTCTGGTGCGGAATATATGTTATCTTTTTTCGTAGTTTTTCTTCGTAGTTTTAAATCTTTAAAAATTTTTTTATAATCATTGTAACTCCCATTAAAAATATTTTCACGCAATTTCTTACTCGGAAAAGCGTTAAACTTTAAAATTAAGAGAGAATAATCCCCTTCAATGTAGAGGAAGTTACCTTCTATACTGAATATGATCCTCTAAGTATGAGAGGATTCCTCTCCGGAGAGGAAATTCCTCTAACACTTAGAGCAATACTTTGGTTACCATATTGTAGTGGAAAATCCGTTAATTGATAGAGGATTTAACTAATTTTAAGAATACATTTATTTTCGGTGTAGGTATGGCTAGTTTTCGGCCCGGTAATAGAAATGTAAGTGAAAATTACATAAAAATATGTTTTTTCGAATCTTTTACCCAGCAGACACCTTGATGTTTTTTAGCAAACATTGCAATAATGTGGAATGTCATATTTAACGTTTGGAAGAAAATCTGTTCATATGTTATAAAGTTATTACGAAATATATGTCATGTGCCACCAGGCTAAGTGTTAAATATCATTAAACAGCCAAAAAATCAAATCATTATGATACAATTTTTACACTTTTATCCATAGATATCACTGACGAGAACACCGCGTGCATGTTTATGAGATTTTAATTCTCCCTGTCGATGGTCACCTGGATGACCGAAATTAATGCATAGGATTCTTAATTCCTTTGATTTTATTGACAATTTGGATTCATCTTTAATTTAAATTTCTTGGGTTTAAGATGGTTTGACTGCTAAAATTACATCGTACAGCGCAACATTTGCTCGTAATCGAGAAAACAAGCGCAGCATTCCCGAGGCGGGATACGGACTTCTGTTCTTCGTGTTGCTGGTTAGACTGGCTGTGGTAAAACTAAACCCGATTTAACCCGAACTAAACTAAAATTGAATCATCGATTTCGGGATTTTGACGGTGCCGAGATGCAACCTAATGCGAGCTAGAACCAACGCTATAACGAACTATTGCCACAACAACGCTATTTTACCATCCATCCAATCGAGCATATTCTCTACAAAAATATATGAATTATATTTTAGACGATAAATTAACCAATTCATGCTTTCACAGTTATAAAACCAGTACCAAGACCAGAGTTTCTCCTCAGAGATGACTTAGTTAGGATTGCTCCCCCTTAGTTTTTTTTGGATTTAGGTCATGATTCTCTGTTTCATTACGTAATACTACCTCTGAGTGATGAGCTATAAAAAAATCATCGCCTTGTGACACATATGTCGATAATTTTATGTGTTCAACTGGCTGTTCATAAGGCTTAGGATGTAAATCATCTAATTATTAAATACTAAGGAATCTGTTTACTTTAAATTACTATCTTTAGCCTATATCCATTAATTAAATGTTAGTGTAGCGTCTTCTCTTAGCAAAGACGAAATTTTGAACGTAAAAGATCGTTTTTGCTTCGAAAGAAAACTTCACATTTGCCTACCTTATGGACTCATTCTTTGAGACCGACAGGTGATCCTGACTGACGTGCGTTTTTTCAACCGACATCGCATTTACCAACTCTTACATGTCCATTCCGATCTCAGGTATGGGGAAAAAAGGTACGAGTATCCCGATGTTGAGGATGCCGAAGGATATTGGACAAGATGGAAAAGACAGCCCGGGAGAGAAGACAGCGAAGTGTTGGAAGACTCCAGCTGTGAAAAAACTGCAGCTCAGCGTGAGATCCTACTGACCAGCCCTCCTCAAGCAATTCCACCCGGAGGCAGACAACGCGCTTCCTCTTACCAGAGATTTTTTACGTGTCTTCAGTTCTGACTCCAAGTAGGTATTTGACGCCTTACACGCACGTTGGTGGGGATAACGGGATACTCGTACAAAATTTTCTCGACTCCTATCCACTCTGTCGTTTTTTTTTTCATTCATTTTAAATTTTCTGGATTAAGTGCCTTTAGGAGGTATTGCGTCTTTCTTAGGTTCCACTTGAGTCTTCTTTGTATGATTTTTCTAAATACCACTGTGCCATATTCTTAAGCGTTTTTTAAAATGTTCTTTTTGTGTGCGTTTGGTGGGTTTTTGGGGAGGCGATTGACACTGGAGGTAATTTGCTCAGTTAGAGGTAGGTGGATTTTTAAGCGAAGAATTATTTGGGAGTGGAGGTAGGGTGGAGAGAAAGTTGTCATCGGGACCACCCTACTCTAAATGAAAGTCGCCAAGGGACTTTTTTAAGGGGTGGGCAGTTTTAACTTCCTATCCGACGGACGGAGTACTACGCTTGAAGTCCTTTTTACACAGCACTCAAGTAGAGATCGGGATTCCACTGAAAAAATGTCCGCTCTTTCTGGGATTCGAACCTGAGGGCTCGTGATGAGAGGCCAGTTCTCAGGCCACCACTCTAACTCGATCCCCATGAGAATATTATATATTGTTTTCGCCCCGCCTTTTTTTACAATGCGCGCTTCTATGTTTTTCTTTTTGAACCAAAGACTGTAAACATTAGGAGGAGAATGAGTCATACCGATGCAACGTACAACAAAGAAGTGTAAGTGTAAATATAAAAGTTGCTTCTTTTTAGACGCTTCTGCATGGCAACCAAGTAAGGATCGAGATTCCACCAAGGAATCTTCGAAAGTTCCAGGATTCGAACCAGGACCCTCAGGATGGGAGTTAATACTCTATGCACCACAAAAACCCGATTCGTTTGTAAGATATGAAGCTGTATGCAACGAGCAATGCGGTAATTCGCTTGGAGAGACAAATGAAATGCTATGCTCCATTCCTTTTTGAGTGGAAAAGAGTTTGAGAAAAAATTAGGAAAGCGATACTTTGCTGTCACGGTTGTGGTTGCCTTCGAAGATCTTCTTCTTCTTTGTATGATTTTTCTAAATACCGACAGGATTCTGCGGTTAATATGGTGGGAAGCCAGAAGTTCCATTTTGGATATTGACCCGAAATCCAAACACAAAGCATTAGCGACTGTGGCGAGGTGAAATTTTCCTTCAAACTTTTTGCTGTATTCATCTTCTGTTTTACGGCGATTGCCCGATGAAAATTATTGCACAGCCCAGTTTGTTCTTGTCTTTTTTTGGTAATGCTCGGCAGGACGCGCAGTATGTCATTCATATTTTTCCGCGTACATATAATTATAGTTCGCGGTCAGAGTACACTTAAAAAGGATGCAAAATGACTTATAAAAATTTCATTCCTTGTATGCTGTTAGAAAGGAAATTTAGCTTGGTCTTTTGAAATCTAGTCGATTTGAAAGTTTCAAATCTCGATGTTGTTTCAAACTGAAAAAACATCGGGAGTCATAAGTATGTATTTAAATTTAAGGTGCTTTTATTTACGGAAATAGACGAGCCATTAGCTACTTCTTACATTCATGCTAGTGATAGCTACTAGTAGTACATATAATAAATTTCCTGCAGGCCGCCTCTAGGGTGTATGGCGGTGGATATTTTTGACTGTAGGGAATTAGAATGTGGAAGATTTGGTGGCTTTAGCAGATATTTAAGGATAATTGAGATGCTGAAGGGTCGGATTACTAGGGAGAACGCTAGGTAAACGCGGGAGAGGGAGAAGAAGGACGTATGAGGAACTGAAGAAGGGAATGATTTTAGGAGTTGGCTGGTTAGAGTGGGCTAAAGACTAGGTTTGAAATATTTTATTCAAGCACTTGAAATTTTCTGGCTATTATTTTTAAGTCTTCTGGCTAATCACACTCAAAACCACTTGGAAGGGCTTTTAAAAAATCACCGACCAAGTTTCAATTAGTTAAGACGTGGTCAATTTAAGGTATAGGTCAAGGTTTTCCCTTTAGAAATACTGTAACATTTTAGAAAAATGTGCCATTACTAAATAGTTTAAGCGAACCTAATTGTGGTATATACAGACTAAGTTTTAATCTTAAATTCATTCAAAACCTACTTTATTCTTTATAATACTCGGAAATAAATGAAGAGTATGATTCGATAATTTATCAAAACTTTCGAGGTCTATGTGTGCTGCGAGCGTAGATTCTTAGACAATCTGCTTACAATGGTTTGCAAATGCTGCCTGTGTTAACTTTGTAAAAGTCTGTTAATAATGCAAGAAAAGCTTCTTTTCCCCAGTTATTGCAAAAATAATGGTGGAAAAGGAAGTGCTACACTGACAATGAGTACCACGCGCACCGTCTGTTTTCAAAGATTATGGCGCTCTTCGACCACCCTCCTCGCCGGGTTCCAATATTCAACACTTGAATTTTTTAACATTGGTAATCCTATGTACAATGTTCCAATTGCAAATATTGGTTCTTCAACAAACAGCATTCCAATTACAAATATTGGTTTTCCGATCACAAATATAAATACAGGATATTGGTATTGTTCGTTCAAAAATTGTGATTTTGGAATTCCAATATTCAAAAATATTGATATTGGAACCCATATATTTGAAAACCGCCCAGCCCTACTCGAGAACACTATTCATTATGTCAAAGTTTGGGGAAGAGCGTATCCTCCGCCTTCCGCACTTCCCCCTCCCTCCCTTCAAGGTCATCGGATGGAACTGATCGATGCAGGTTGAATGAAAACAAAGCGGATGGAATCCCTCCTCTTCCCCCCTCAACTTCCCCGAAAACATTTTACTCGCGCCGAATGCGGCAGAGAGGGAGAGAAAAAGAGAGAAGAGCCTCTGCGCTCTCACACACACACACACACACACGCACATACACAAATCAAAAGGGGCGGACGGGAAAAAAATAGAAGAAGGACATCCGGCCGCAAGGCCACGGAGAAGAAGTTTGTGAATGCATATAGGGCACGCGGCGGTGTTGGGGAACACAAACTGTGAAAAACCTCGATTGTGAGAGAAGAGCGAGAGAGAGGTAGGGAGAGGAGTAGAAAAAAAGGAGAGAGAGAGAATTAGGATGACTAGAGGGGAGAGAGAGGAGGTCGTTGGAATAATCGGAAGTCGTTTTCGGCGAAAAGGCGGCGGGAGCACTGAACCGGGTGACGCCCCCGTTGTTGCCAAGCTGTGCGTCGTGTGGAGGGATGGGGTAAGTGGGGGGAAGGGATAGGGGATCGGGTTGTGTACGTCGATGGTACACCTGAGGATGGTGAATGCTGGGGTTCAAATATCGGAGGTTTCGAAGTTTTCGTTTTTTCCCAATTTCTATCCGAAAGTCATGAGTAAGTAGGTAACTATCTGTCCTCACATTGGTTTTACTCTGGAGCTATTAGGTTTTCTCGACCTCTTAAATAAATATTTATCATGTCAGGAGATAACAGGTATTGGTTTAGGAAAAGGATAAATTACTTTGCACTTATTCCACTGAAGAGTATTATTTATTGAGCCAACATGTTTCACTGCACTGCAGCATCATCAGGACTGCTTACAAGATAGATAACCCTCAATATATAGTCACATGGGGGAGGGAGAGGGGAATGGTAATGAGGGTGGGGGTGGAGGAAAAGGCGTTGTATGACCCTTGGGTGTGCAGGTGGGAAGGAGAGGGCTGGAGGAGGGGGTGAGGGAAGGGGTGGAGGTTTTGGGCTGAGCGTGGGTCTGAGGAGAGGAGGGGGCGGGGGAGAGGATGACTGACCTAAGGTGATGGGAGGGTTTGTTTGGGATTAACTGCGGGAGGTCGAGGAGTGGGGAATGGAAGCCGTGAGGAGAAAAGAACGCATCACTAATGACCACGTTTTTCCCTTCCATTCCCCACTCCTCGACCTCCCGCAGTTAATCCCAAACAAACCCTCCCATCACCTTAGGTCAGTCATCCTCTCCCCCGCCCCCTCCTCTCCTCAGACCCACGCTCAGCCCAAAACCTCCACCCCTTCCCTCACCCCCTCCTCCAGCCCTCTCCTTCCCACCTGCACACCCAAGGGTCATACAACGCCTTTTCCTCCACCCCCACCCTCATTACCATTCCCCTCTCCCTCCCCCATGTGACTATATATTGAGGGTTATCTATCTTGTAAGCAGTCCTGATGATGCTGCAGTGCAGTGAAACATGTTGGCTCAATAAATAATACTCTTCAGTGGAATAAGTGCAAAGTAATTTATCCTTTTCCTATAATGGAATTCCACAAAGTATCGGCCGCCACCAATAACTTCAGGTATTGGTTTATTTTAGTTATGATTGCTATTTACTCCATTCGCCGACGTTTCGCAAATTTACTTTGCTTCCTCATGGCTCTATCCATTTTACACATCGTACCAAATCCATACCAATTATAAGAAGAAGTACCTACACGAGAAACTTGTAATACGTACTCCTAGAGCACTGAGGAAACAAACTAAATGTGGCGAAGCGTCGGCGAATTGAGTTAATAACATCCATTGTCACCTATCATCTCCTTACAAGAGAAATGTTTAATATTATTATGTGTTTGTTTATCTACCTGTTAAATTATGTTTATAATGGATCGTTGTTACCCTCGTGGTTGGTGTGTAGGCGGTTAAGTTGGTTTGCAAAGATTATTTGAGGAAGAGTGTAGAGAAACCTGGGCAATAGCACACTCCTACCGAAAGGCGTCTAGGGATTGAAAGTTTAACGTCCCTTGCGACGAACGTGGCACTGTTCTTGATGCAGAGATGGGGCGTGATTTCATGACCTGTGTTTTTGCCACGGTGATTTTGTTGTCACGACTCGATGCCGCTATAAGATCCGCGCAATCACACATCCAGATAAAAGCATCGCTCCGTGTTCCTCCGCTCTGCGCAAAAGGCGTTTTGTCACACCCGTCATTGCGGAGTTGTGCTTTTAATGATCCTTGTGTTGATCTCACACATAGTTGTGCTGCTCTGGAGCTGTGTCGCTCTCGTGATTTTTCTCGTTCCATAGCTCTGGGGATGGGAATTTACTCCCCTACACCCATGCTGGAGATTGCCCTTCTTTCTCACGCGGCCTTTCATCAGCTCAGCATAATTCCTACCTTTCTTCACTACATCTTAAATGAATAAATTGATGAACAAAGTAGTACACTGGAGAGATGAACGAATCATTGGAAACATGTAGATGGCACAGATGGTTCAGGGAAGGATAGCCGATGGAGATTTCGAGTCGGCAGCGACAGGGCGGGGTTTTAGACAACGCTGTTCCTAATACCCTACCCTAATACCCGCTCATTGCCTTATAAATTTCTTATATAATGAGAATTATGACAAGTCAAATAAGTCCTTTGTTTTTCTCTGTAATTCACTGTGCCCAGCTGAATGAATTCCGTTTCAAACATGAATTTCGTGCGTAAGGATCAATACGAGAATCAATTCCTAAGTAGTAGTTCAAGTCATCTTTCATTTGATATTACTCTCTTTGTACTTGAATATTAAATGTATGGGTTTTTTTGTTATAATAATAATAATTGCCATAGCTAAAAAAGTGATTCCGGCTACAGTAGGTTAGGTAGGTTAAGTGCAGGCCTGGCGATCCATAGTCACGGTTTCGCATTTCGTCTTGTATTAGAGGACCTTAAACTCGTAGTAGGTGTATGGTCATAAGCTCTAGTGAGACGTAAAAATACAGCTGTAGCATATAGGTAATACCAAAGAAACACAAAAATCATGTATAAAAATCTAATTGGACTTCTCAACGTTCTTTGGTCATTGTGCATATTTAGACTCGTCATAGTGTTACTTGTGAATAATTTGCTGCTTTGCGACTTTAAATTAAAAAAACAACCATGAGTGCATCTGATGGTTGTTTACACTATAGAAAGGCGGCACAAAGGGGAGAATTTACTGTTAATTTTTTAGTACCTATCTAAGACGTGGCCATTACCTATGAGAAAAGTCAATTGCGCAAAAATGTTCGTTATAATTTCTCATCTATTCGGTTGAATGGAAAGAATAGCACGAGTACCAATCGTCAGGGAAGCGAAACGACGTCATTAAATAAATAAAATAAGAGCGAGGCACGTTTAATGCCGTTAATGGCACGTTGAAGTTTAACCAAAGTTTTTAAAGGATACTTGGATCAATTTTCTTCCCGTGCTGCAGGCTCTCGATTTTTTCATGGGCTGCAACTTGTGTTTAAGCTCTGGACATATGTAGCTCGTGGTGAGTGCATTTTAAAGCGTGGGCCCTTTGGCGCCTGCCTTCAAGCGTATGCTTATACCAGCAACGGGTTTACATCCGCCCTTATTCACCTCCCCATCCTTAATTGCCCCAGTTATTAACTCTTAATTGCAGTTAATTACTCCACGTACCAGATCCTTTGAATAATTAAATCTTTTCCTAATCTTCAAATTTTGATATTTATAGCTGCACGCCTCTCACAGCTAGTTATCTCCGTAACATGCGTGCAGAAGCAGCTATGGCGGTGTCTCGCACTTTTTCCCGAGGAATAACCGCTAAAGAAATTTCAATAATGAATTCAGATTTTACGACTGCGACTGATTCGTCGAGCTGCATTCCCTCAGTTTTTCTGCTTGCTACTAATTGTCATTCTCGTTCGCTATGGTTCACTATAAACGCAATGGAATTGTGAAATGGATGTGCAACTATCCTCAGAAATGAAATGGATATGAAATGAAAACCGTATTAAGACTTTACGTTTGTTTATTTTTTTAAACTGCCCTTTCTTCCAACTTATAAGTTACTCGAGAATATGCATGAGCTAGTCATGTTACCTAATAATATAGTTCACATTTCGTGAACTTCGTCTAAAAAGGAATATTTTTTGTAATTTCGATTGCGAATGGCAAGTAATGGCTGGATTTATTATAACTAAAGCTGTATTTAGATGATGCTGAGAAATTATTCCTTGCGTTGTGTGTACGTCGTGTTGTTGTACATTACCCAGTTAGGCTTGTCGCTGATTTCTTTCATCTGCAGGTATTTCACTTCCCTACTCGTCTAAAAGTCGTCTTTATGATGCAAAATTTGTCTTCTACAGATTACTTCTCTCGCCTTTAATTCCTCTCCCCATTGAATTCGCTTCCTTTGACTTATGTTATCGCCCTATCAGTCGCTTTAAAGTCAGGAAGGGTGGAAGATCAGAGAAGGAAATTTTACTTTCTAAGTTAGTTCACATTGTTTTAAATTTTTGTTAACACGATTTTAGTGGTATTAAAGTAGTTAGGCATTTTAGGAGTTAAAAAAGTACTTTTTGAATCATTTTTACCTGAAGCGCTGTTATATTATGGAATTTCAGCGGCCACGGCACCGTAGCTAGGTAGGTATGCTCAGGTACTTAAATAAAGGGCGCGAAAATCTATTCCTTGCGCTTAATTCACCTCGCACTCTCCCAATATGTACTTAACACTTTAATTTTCCTCGAATTAATTAGACATAGCCCTGATAAGTATACCCAAATAAATGGGGATTGTAGGCTTTCACTTTCGTTTTATTTACAAATGGGTACATTGTGAGGCTCAGGTCAGTACTGTAATCATAGGGCGAGGTTGTGTAAAAAATATTACTCTCTCCGTTGCTTTAAATATTTCCATATGCACTATGAGTCAAAGCGTAGTCCATTACTCGTTGGCTATTTTTCTATTTGTAGGTGTTTAACCTGGCAGCGACTAGCATTTATCGATAGTTACTGATTAAGATAATAACAAATAAAACGTCGATACAACAAATATCGTCGCGATACGGCAAAATATCAGTATTGTTTCCCATGTATCCACCGCTCGGAGAGATAGATTTTAAGTACATGGGGATAGATTAACATATGCGCAAAAGTTGTTTTCTACTCCTATATCGGCTTAGGCTATTTCCTCAGGCATAGGAAGTG
This sequence comes from Pyrrhosoma nymphula, assembly GCA_963573305.1. Classification (NCBI taxonomy): domain Eukaryota; kingdom Metazoa; phylum Arthropoda; class Insecta; order Odonata; family Coenagrionidae; genus Pyrrhosoma; species Pyrrhosoma nymphula. The sequence goes on from OY754335.1 coordinate 53,751,340, forward strand.
GGCACAATAATCCAGAGAAAAAGTAGGTTACCTATGCCATGGGATGAAAGCTATCCAAGGACAAGGAGGAGGTACTTCTGTAACACTTAACTCCAAACAGATTTGTCTAGGTCCTGCCGCGGCAGGACCTAGACAAACGGCATGGCGTTTCATCAGTGGTGACGACACAGTTAGCTTTCGGATTTGGTCTGATGCAGTATAAATATTTGATCTCGTGATTTAATGCCCTCCGTGATATCTATTTCGGAGGACTTGACAGTCCACGTGATCCGTATTGAAGATAATCTGAAGGCATTTGCGGGATACGTTGAAAAAGCATGCTGAAATCAAGTGGAATACTTTAAGAAGTTATTATTTTACTTCTCATTCAATTTAACACCCCGCATTATATATACTTAATTCAATGGAGTAACGACTGAATATAACAGATTTTGCTTGAAAAAATCGCATATTTCATAGTGGTAGTTAACTAGGAGTAAGGATAACGCGGCGACTGGCCCCAATAGTTTTATTTTTCGCGACCACGTTTTCGTTTGCAAGAACATTATCTGGGTGCATATACTTTTGTACATCATGTATTTATAGCAAATCCACATCTTGGTGATGTTGCTTTATGACGAAAGCATAGCCATGAAAATATACGATGGCATTTTTTCATCAAAAAAGTTCTTTTGTTGATTTAGAAGCGATAATAATAATTTAAATTGAGCACATAATGCTGATGAAGGTTTCTCGGGTTTCCCACCAGGTCAGGTACTTGTTGGCCAACGTTTCGATGCCCTGAGGAAGATGTCAGAGGTAGCCATCGATACGTTGGCCAATAAGTACCTGACCGGTGGGATACCCGAGAAACCTTCATTAGCATCATACGCCAGGAAAGAACCACATCATACTTGAGAGCATAATGTATCATTGGTGACTATATTGATGCAATAAATATTAGTAGCATGTAATGAGTTCCGAGAAACGATCGAGAGGGATATAATGTAGTGAGTCCTTTCGAGGCTTTTGAGTTAGCTGCGAATATTTTGTAGATTCCTCCTGAACACACAAGGAACTGACTATTTACGATGATAATAATAATAATAATAATAATAATAAAACGTCTTTATTGGGCGAGATTGGGACTAGAAAGTCCCATCTTCCATCTAACCCCTCGTCAAACATAAAATTATTGCAGTTAAATACATTGTCAAGTTGCTCTTGGAATTACATTCAACAAACAAAATTATAAGTTAGCAAAGTGTAAAAAGATGTGAGCAAACGTGGGAAAAACCTAAGGATATTGACTGTCGTCCTTATTGGAAAAAAACCCACTGCAGGAAAACGCCCACACAAGAAGGGGGGCGTGAAAAACCTGCGAAAACCTACTGAGAAAGAGCTAATGTAAACATGGATGTATACAAATACAAGAAAATATCACCCAGTACCTGGAAAGAAAAAGAATATTAGATGAGGCAGGAGGAGATTAGTGTTGAATGATGTCATCCTAGCGGTGAAATTTTCTCGCTGCGCTGCCTCGTATTATCCAGTATTCGCTCCACCGCTCATGCAAGAAGAGCAGCACCCAAATATTTATCACATCGCGGTACAAAAACGTATATTCGGCGCATAATAAGAGCCGTCTTAAATCTTGTTTGCTCATGTCTTCATAAAGGGGAGACGGGAGGCGGTTTGCCGTGGGAGGCACGTGACAGCTGAGATCATTTGTAACATTTTTGAAAGTGGGTAATTGGGGGAGAATGGGAATCGTTGAGGAGAATGAGCGTTGTGGGGAGCAGAAGACCCACTACCTGCCATTAAATGGAAATTGCTCAGCGGTCCACAGTTTAACGTCGCATCCGTCACACGGATGCACGGTGGTTGAAGTGTACCTAGTCCTCGTTACGACACCCAATTTGGGATCCGGAGACCAAGAAAGACTGTCACATCCTCGAATAAAACCTTGGCTGCTATTCATGAGACTTTTGTTTTAACATAAAAGTCATTTGGGGGCGAGGTAGAGCTATTTGTTCAAGCCCGGGTTTAATCCAACTGTAAAATTTGGTAGTTGGGTACTAATGATAAATAAATTACCTATGAGAACTCTATGTACCTCCGGCTTAATTGAATTCCTCTGCTATTCACGGCCGAGGAATACTGGATGCTAGCGCTGAATGGTCTGTTGGAATTATGCATGGGTATTAATTCCCTCTTTCCTACTAGACAATCGACTGTTATCGACTGTTGTATTCTCAAGGTTCTTCTTAGCCATTCTTATGGCAATACCGGTTTCAACGACACTTCGAATCAGAATACTGTTGACCTTTATCTAAAAGTTCTCATATAATTATGAGGAAGAGTCTATTTTCTGGTGATTACAAGAAAAATCGTAATTCTTTGTAAACCATAATTCTATCAGTGAAAGAGAAAATGTCATACTACCTACTTTCCGTCATGATGTTATAAGGGATTATTCATTACGTCCCCTTCGTCCTCCTCCAGGTGTATCCTACCACAGTAACGCCGTAATTTTTAAATACGTACTCACTTCTTGTCCCCACAATCTACCGTGTTAACTAAGTAATAAGATAATAATAATAAGAACTATGATATTGCAATTTTCCACATAAAAATGTTTTTAATCGACCCGGGTTTCGATGCACTGCATCATCCTCCCTTTCTGTGTTAACTAAGCATAGTGGACATATTCGCAACTGTCATTTAGTGTAATGAGCTCTTAAATTTTTCGAGTGCCTCATTGAAGAAGTTCATATCCCCCTGTATTTATGGAAATTACGGAAGTAATTTCAAAAGAGTGTCCCTGGTGTTCCTTTCTGCTCGCCTGCACGGAACCCAGCGGAATATAATTCAGGGGTTGGTTATAACTATGATCGAAATTTACTCTGAGTCTTTGAATTATCACTTTGTTGTGAATTTTCATCATGTTGTTCAAATATCCCGTCAGCTGCGTTCGGTAGTTTCAACCTTAATGTTATGGGATTCAATGTTCAGGAAATATTACAAGCTCTGTAAATCTCAGCAAAATGGTTTATTTTGACGATAAATAGTCTTTAGAGCATATGCGTAAATACGATGTATGTGTCACCTCAGTGTTGATACTTAGTTACCATAATCAATCCTTTGGCGGAAATTTAATGTAAGTACCTACCATTTCTTGATCCCGTCAGCTAGTTCTAAGATACAATGAGGACTTAGGCTCGCCTCATTTCTTGAGAATGTTGAGGTCATTTGAGTAAATTTTTATTTATGTATGTACGTGTATAAGCGTGCAACTTGATAATGTCCACATTTTGACGAAACCAGTTGTTTGCTTTGTAATTAAAAAATCTGAGAAATCTACCAAGGATTTTTCGCATCGTGAAATTTTTAAGAAATTGAGCCCGGAACTATCGAATCCGTGAGCTGATTATTAATGTCCATCCGTGGGACTGGTCGCGCGGTTTATTCCTGCCTTTCTTGATATTTTTTAGGCATTCACGGTCCAGGGAAGGAGCCAGACAAATTTCCAATTTGGAAATGGAGACGACGCGGATGGTTTCCCTAATCTCCTTTCTACGCTCTCGCCTTATCGCGCACAGTAATCTCTCCGGCGCCAAGGAACATCCTTTTTCCCCGCCACGAAACGAAGGTCTCCTTCCGGATAGGGACACGACAGCATCTCTCCTCCATTGCTACTTACTAGCTGAGATTCCCGGTTTTGCGCGGAAATAAAATGAAAATTATTTTTAGAATTTCGCTCTCACACCCAAATAAATCCCCTTAGGTAAAAGAAAATTGCCCTGCCCTTGATAAAATTTGGTGTACCTATTTTTAAAATAATGAAATTATTTTTTTTTTCAGAATTCTGGTTAATTAATTAATTCTTGTAGGATTTAGTTCTGGTGCCAAAATATGCATCTCCTGATGCCAAAATGTTTGCCCAACCCTTACCTCTTCTTCCATATTTCCTACCATTTTTTATATTTTTTTCATGTTTTAACATTGAATGTGGAACTTTAAAATGTAATTAAACAATATTTATTTCAAGGAAGGATTAATATTCGCATGAAAAATAATATTGGAACTTGAAATAACAGCGTCTGAACGTCCGAACACCATCATCTAAGACCGAGCATGAAGTATAAGAGAGTTTCTCCTGTACCGAAAGAAATTACTTAAAATATTGCTCAAAATTCTTCAACACAACCGCGAAATTGTATGCCCTGCCAGTGATGTTATAAAAGTGAACATTATACTTTCATGCATTTGGTTCTTCACATTTTTATTAATTCAAAACCCTTGTAAAATGCAATGCAATATGGGTGGCAATAAACCAAAAATTGATATTCTTAATTATTACATCTCGATTTCAGTGGTTTTCACAAGTTAGTTTATTCAATGGAGCAAGCACAATTTTTTTATTTTTTTATTCAAACAAAAGCATCCAGCACGATTTTTTTTCAAAGGAGAAAATTTCGCGGGAAAGCGTTAAAAACTCTTGACTGCGGTGTGACCCCGAGTGGGGTAAATTCGCCGACCAAGAAACCTCTAAGCTGTGAGTTCAGTTGTCGCTCGGGGCGTTGGAATAGCGCCTGAGGTTTGACGGTGCAATATAACTTTCATTGGAGCGTCTATAACCTGCCTATAGACAGTAACGTTGAAAACGATGTGTTAATTACGTAATGCTGTACACGTGAAAGGAAGGAGTGATTTGAGTGCATGAAAATGAGGTAAATCGTTGAAAGTTTATCGTGAAGGAGCGTAGTAAGATACAAACAAATATCCATATTTGTGTATGCGATTAATGTGTAGATTTTTATCACTGAACCCCGGTGAAAAAACAATGTAAAATAAAACAAAGGGGTAATTCGAGCACTTTAAAAAGGCAAACTTTTAAATGCTTCGTTGAACAGCGTAGTAATATATGTTTTGCGTACTAGTAAGAAACAAATCAGCATCCAACTTCATATTTTAGGTGACTGCCTAGATTTATATTTATTTTTTTACCATTTTGACGATGACAAACAAACACCTACTCTATAGCAACATACTAAAAACTACTACTTTATATATATTATATGGAGATGGGGAAGAGGTTTGGCATGGTGGAAAAGAAAGAAAAATCCTATGAGCCGAGGACCCCCCTTCCTACTATTAAAAAAAACCCGTTGTTTACGTTTTTCTTTGTTTTGAGGTCAACGATCTACGAGCTCCCCCCCTCTCTCCCCAACCGTATGATTCGAGAGACCGGCTGCGAGAGTATCCTTGTCTTCTAAGTTTTTTTTTCGTTTCGAAAACATTTTTTTGTACACCCAGGCGCCAGATACGTCCTTGCCCCGGGCGAATAAAGGTGAACAGTTATTTAGTTACGTATTGGTCCGCCGTGCGGTGGAAGATGGGGGTTTGGGATGAGGTATTGGGGTGGGTAGATGTTCGGCGGGGTTGCAGGGAAATCGAGGTCGTCCGATTTTTAAACCACTTGTCTGTGAAGGAAACTATGTTGTTGTATGCCTCCACACTCGACTCGCGAGCGAGCAAGCGAGTCAAACCCAGAGGTGATCGGGAGGGTTAGAATGGGAGGGACGCAAACGATAAATCAACTTGAATTTCTTCTCGTCTTCTTCTCCTTTCCCCCCTGCCATCTCTCCTCTTGCCAAAGCGAGCTGCGAGATGGTTATCGAAACGTTTTCCTGCCTGTATATATTTTTTCAACTCTCTCGTCGTCCTTGAGCGTTGTCGAGACGGGAGTCAACTTGTAGCGTTGCAAAAGCGTGCGGTAATTCCGGGTGGGATGCGATGCAAATTACGCCTCGGCTCGACGTATTTGAGTCCTGTACATCCATGGCGCGTGTAACGTAAAATAATTTGCGATCGTTATGAAATGTCGGCTATATTTATCTGGTCAATAAATATGTATATCCGACTTGCTTCGTTGAGCTACAGACTTTTCGAGCTACTAGTTCGAAAATACATGTTGGAAACGGCAGCAGTAGGAATATATGGGAAAACCCGCATGCCTCAGCCATGCAAAGATTCTAATACCGTTGTGTTCCTTCTCGTTCTATGATTCATTACAATTCCTCATAGATTTTGGCTTGAAGTGTTTTTGCCTACTGGGAAGGCTTTGGTTCCCAGTTACAACAGATATATATATATATATATATATAAATATATATATGTGTGTGTGTAAGTATAAGTAATTTTTGTATTGTCACGGCTCGAACATCGTTCGCCTTCCAGATGTAGGATCTCCCACACTGCCTAGATCAAATTTTCTTTCCAAGCCATCAACCATTTATTATTTATTTTTAACTTCTAGTTCAATGATGGTTGTATTGCTTACGAAAAAGGCAAATGCGTTTAGAAGCCACGGATTTTGTGTCCTGGACCACTTTTTTAAAATTATTCTCGAGCGTTAGTAGTTCTCATGTCACTGTTTAGTTAAAACATTGCATGTGTGTACTTGCGGGTAGGAAACGTGACATCAACGGTATACTGGAACGGAGCACTCTGTAACCAGTTATAGAGGAGCACTTTTATCATTGGAATTGATATGTTTGGACGATGTTGGTGATGAATAAAAGACAAACTGTATCCATTATTACGATCGTCCTAAATTAAAATACTATTATTCGTATTCCAAAGATTAATACATTTTCCGTCCCCGTCTTACTTTCACAGTGATAAGTCGTGCTTTTGTCAAGTAACAAGCTGTTTTATGGGTTAAATAACAGTCGAGTTTTGAATTAGAATCACTGAACGATACAATTATTCAAATCGAGCTCTTTATTTTTTAAATTTAAATTTCAATTCAGGGAATGAATAGCAAATATGAGTTGGAATGAAGTTCGATATTAAATGCAGAAGCCCATGTTGTAAATAAATCCTGGTGCACTCATGCACGATAATTTGTTAGCGAGAATCTCAGGTGTAACCCCTTATGGAAAACTTTAGTATCAAACATTGAAAAATAAGACACTTCGTTCTAGAGGAATGTTTTATTTCAATTTTTGACGATAAGTTGTGGCCAATCTCAAATTTTATCATCGTTTACTGTAACATAAGCGCCTTTCATACGCTGTTAGTCCATAGCGTTTTCCAATTTTCAAATTTGTCCTCGATTATATTATTTCCATTTTATCAGTGAAGAAACACGACTTACATTGTGTTTCATCAACGATGAATTAAAATCATTTATCAGTCATTATAGACGTATCAAATCAGTAATTATAGACGTATCAACTCAGTCATTATAGACGTTCACTTTTTTATTATTCCAGTATCATTTTAGTTGTAAGTTGCTTTTTTCCGAGGTGACTTACTAGTTGTGTATTTCTCGTTCTCAATCTCTTCGCTCAAATATCATGTGATCTACGTCCAAAGAGTAACCTATTCTGAGCAAAGAAAATGGAATGTCTGAAGTCTCACCTTGTCCCAGAAAATTGATAGAAATGAAAATAGTCTCCCGAATTCATCTTGGTGGCGACTGATAATTGATTATTTCTTGGAGTAATAAATGTAATTATTAGGGAAGGTGATTGATAGTTGTGGTAATATGCCTCATTCAATATTTATGGGTACTTTATTTTATTATTACATAGGTGATCCACCAGTTAAAGTTGGTTAAAATGGAAGTGAGTAAAAATCTTGTTTATTTTCCTATATGCCCTATTTACCCATAACATTTCTGTCTTCATCTCAGCATACGTCCTACCCTTCCTCATCTCGTCCGTAGAACGTATTCTATTTCTTCCCCTTCCCCGCTTACCCAACGTCCTGCCCTCTATCACTGTCTTAAACAACCAGGTATTTGATCAAGATATGGATTATTTTACGTGTGAAAGAAGGGTGGAGAGAAATCGTGCGATCCGCGTTTGCCTGCTCTGAACGAGAGGTGCCAAGAGATCCGCTGTCTTACGTCCTATAAGACAGATGGAGACCTGGAATCCGCTTGGGTGAAGTGCAATATTGAAATGGTAACTTCGAATCGAATCTTGACATCAAAAATGTGCGGCTGGTAATGCGGTTTCGACGCTGACCCCAAGAAAGACATCAGTATGCCGATGGATGACATCGATATCGGTTGGTGCACAAGATGTCAAATTTCGGTCAGCGTCAATGCTATCGTATTTCGGTTGGCGCCGAAGGTGTTGGGCGGCTGTCACGAATCAGTGACCGTGAAACGTCCACGAATTTTAATACTTGTGTATCGAAGTCGAGATGTCATCGCCCAAACAAATCACTACGTCTTTGTTTCGACATCTGGGGAATGTGGTTCCTCATATGGACGTGCGTTGCTTGGTCCTAGTTCCGAATAGAAGAGCCGGAGGGCGCGTGCAAGGAAAAGCGGAGAAAGGGTGACTAATGCAGTGGTTCATTCTTTTTCTTTTTCAATCTCTCATTCCCCGAACGCCCAATTTCCCATTCCAAATCAACTCGCCGGGTAGGAGTTCGGCGGGTAACGCTGGTGGAGGAGGAGGGGAGTTAACTCCGCACTGTTCAGGGAGGAACTTTCGGAGAAGATCCGGCTGGGAGACGAAGACATTGAGACACTGCCGGATGTTGGATCTCCCTTTTGGCGCTTCAGCAAAAAAATAAAATATATGCTCGTTCAACGACGGAAACCTACCGGATCGCATTATGGGTGCGCTGGCCGAGCTGTCATCATGCATCGGTAGCATAGTTGGGAAAATTACAAAAAAATTAACTGATTAAAGTTAAAGTTAATCTCTGTAAAAAGTAACTAGTTTCATTTAAAAGTTACTTTTCTGAAAAAGTAACTGATTAAAGTTAAAGTTAAAAAAAGTAAATTTTAAGTTACTTTTTCAGTTACTTTTAAGAAACTTTTAAAAGGTATTTTCGCATTTGGGATAAAATAAATACAAACTTCAAATTCAAGAAAAAATTATTTTACTTAAAAAGTCATCAAACTTAAGTAACATTCTTATTTCCAAATTTGTATCGGACATCGGTCGACAAATTTTTGCGGTCACTCCACTCAACCCCACTGACGACGCTCGCGACGGGATGTCGCCGAGTAAGTTATGCGTAAACTGGCGCATTTTACAGATACGTTACTTTGAATGAACCCGTCCCCCTCGTTACCCGTCATAGGTTTTTGGTGACCCTTTCTCATGTTCAACTATATAGTATTTATGACACGACATAACCGAGTAATCGCATTCGTGCCCTCGCCGTCATGGCCTTCGAGTGGTCTCATGTTTTCTCATCTGAGGTGCGTTCCTAAACTTTGGCGGTCACTCCACTCAGTCCCGATTTTGATTGGATGTATTCGTCTGGGCCTATTCATTGAATTCTTACACAAATATCCAGCCATATTGCATTCTTAGATGCTGTTTTATTTATTCCCCTTAGGGTTTTGTGCAAACATGGCGCCCAAATCCGAACAGGTCGACATACGTCAAAAATGAACGAAAAAAATTAATTGAAGTTAGTTTTGTATCAGTTAATATATAGTTTTAACTATTAAAGGTTAAAATTTAACTCTTATAAAAATTAACGGTTTAGTAAAATAGTTAAATACATTTTTAACGATAAATTTTCATCGGTAATTTTTTAAATCGTTTATCTCAACTATGATCGGTAGGTGAGATCATCGCTTGCTCCTTCCATTCCTTATCGAAAATGGTTTTCGAATACTGTCATTTGAGCTGAATATCCAAACAGTTTCCCGTTATAATGCTCATATACTTCCACATATGCATCTGGGTTATGCGCCGTGAGGCGTTACAAGGTGTAGAGTTGGTAAAAGTAAATCCCAAGATATGTACATCTGTATCTAGGGCTTTAGGTGAAAGCGCATAAGCCATTTTTGAGCTATTGTGTTCGTAGTCAAAGATTTTTCATGGATATTTGGCTATTCAATATACGTTTTTATGCGCACTTTTCCGTGGGTCTGTTTTGACGAAGTATTGGCTCATTATCATCCCTATACTTTTGGAGAAATCGCTGAGATATGGTGAGAAATGAGCGGACAATGAAAAAGGAGGTTAATGTTAGATAGAAAAACATAAAAAAGCAAACAGTGAAAAGCTAAGAAGATGTATTAAGGCTCAACGACAAAAGACATCATGATTAACCAAAATTAAATTACAATATTCCTTTTCTGACACCCATCGATTTGACCTCTAAATAACAATATTCACGAACCATCAGGATTATAAAATCTATGAAATAACGTAATAAAAAATAAAGCAGGCAGGTGTCCGCTACTTTAAAACACCCGGAACCTTAGCACCCGGAATAAATTTTGGAATTGTGCTGGTAGGAGTGGTTGTCCGTAAAAATTTTTTTAAAGAATCAACTTGAAACACCCTCTACGTAACAGTAAAAATAACGGGAGGCGTGCGAATTTTTCTGAAGTCATTTGCGCCATTTAGGATTCGTGGGTAGGTTGGTGAGGGTAGAATTATTTGAGTGGTAAGGGTGATAATTTGGACGGATAGAAACAACAGAGTCAATAGCTGTCATTTGCATAATACCTATTTTTTCTGGGTGGGTGCAATTTCAATGGCAAATTTGTGTGCGATTTCAGCCCAAGTCCCTTTCAATGGGTTGGTGAGAAGAATGCTGATGAAGGAACGTATGCTCTTTGTTGAAGTTAGTTATGAGTGAGAGTCACTTTTATACGATAGGCTAAAAAAGGTGCATGCGTATAAGTTAATAACATTTTCCTATTTTCATACTTTGTCTCGTTTTTACAACCATTAATAAGCCGCAGACTGGCCGCCTCTGCCACCGGCTGCCTGTGGCTTTTGCCCACGCCTTGGGCCGGCACTCCCGGTGCTATCACATCATAGTTCCATTATAAATAATTCATACACCGAAGACGGATAACTTCGCACCAGTGCGCGTGACTGCGTACCACATCATTTGTTTAATGCAATGAATGGAAATAGATAATTCACTCTGACGGTGTTGCAAGTAACTGCCAGAGTATACAATGAGTTCTGTTTTTCCCTCAAGCGAGGAGTACAGTCTAGAGAGTAAACAATTTGGACTTGTAATTTTAAATGTTTCCTCAGAAGGCATTCGAATTCGACTAGTCTCGCGTTGCATTCTACCTATCCAATATCGTTTGTCTAGTTGCGGTATGCCTCTACATTTCCAATCTGACTTCGTACAGGTAAAAGTTGTCGGTGATAGTGTTCATATATCAACTTTTCAGATAAATGAAGGATTTGAGGCTGAGGAAGTATTTTTTCGCTGTAGCCTCACCATAAAGTTGGCCGAGGGTTAGGGGAGGGGAAAATTAATAAATTCTCTCGTTTTTAAGACCGAAACTCAGCGAAAATCCATTCTTTCCTGAAACAGTTTCTCTGATGAGTAAATGGTTTTTTTCTACCAACTTCCCTATCTCGTGGCGTACACAGGTACATTTTTTTTCTGAAATTTTCGATGTAGAGAAAATAGTTTTACTCAAGTCTTCTACTAATTATTCTGGTACTCGTGGAATTTCCTCCTCTCGGAAATCAAATCCATAGTAGGTTCCGAAGCACGCGGGATTATGAGGACTTAATTATTGTCGCTTATTTGCCATGATCTCGCATTTTTCAATACTTTTTTTCGGCATGAATGTTTTACATTTTCTCCCTCGTTAGTTTTCCTCGGTATTTGGTTGCCTTATAGCCTGAATCCTCCCTCAAAAACTGAGTAAAAATAAGAGCACCACATTTAGCACGATGATAAATTAAAATTTCTGATAGTGGTTCCCTATCCATTCCTAACGTCCGTTTGAAATGGTTTTTCATTTCAATAAAAATGAAACAATTCGTTCAAGAATTTGCTTTACGAATGTGCAATGTTTGGAGTAACACCTATTTTATTTTGAAATGCACAAAAAAATCACAATTGGTTTATTAATTATTTGACGATTGAAACCATTCTTCTAAGGTGGTTGACATTGAGATGCATAGGAAGGTTGATTTATTACCATTAGCTCAACTCATGAACTATGCTATAATTGTTGATAATTTCAAGATCTTGTATTTTCGCGGCGTACGAGGCTTATGAAATTTTCTCAGGTTGCCGGCTGAGTAAGGAAGGTTGTTGTTGCCAACATTTCGTTGGCTGTCTCTGCCATCGTCTTCAGGACTTATGTCGAGCCAATGAACTTGCCGGGTTAAAATACCCTTCAGTCTGGCTCAGGTGTTACATCTTAATCCCGGCACCGAAGGAGAAAAGTCAAGACGCTGAGAAGCCTGGTAGTTTCCTTCAGCAAGTTCTCAAATCGGCAGATGGTTCGATGTGTTTCCGCCCCGTAGAGGTGAACAATTAAATATTTGGCAGGACGAAAATAAATATAAAACTGAGAACAAGGGTTACTCCCATAATGAGAGAAAATATATGAATCGTCAGTGCAAAATAGGCGCCTATTGACAAGGCTCTGACTCGGCGTGACCAGAATGTATTTCTTTAACAATTCTTATTACATTATCATTATATATGTATCATAAAACTGAAGAGATACGCTAAAAATCCTTTTGACTCAGGGAAGTTTTAATTTTTCTTTTACTCATATGTTATTTTGAAAATATTATTTGATTTTGAAGATATATGATTAGAGTTTTACTGAAAACTCTGATTTTTTGGTTTTTTTTGGGGTTCGTTTTATCTTCAAGTGTCAGTAGTGGTAATATGAATTCGACTTACCAGGCACAAAAAGCTTATAATCGACGATTCCCTGCTCATTTTTGCTGCTGCTTTTTTATTTCCATGAACGAAAAAGAATACCAAACTTCATCGCAAACCACTCATAAGTTGGGTCGGTGATTGACGACGTGTCATCTGATAGAATTTCAAGCTAGGACGAAAAATTATGCCGTGGACCTCTTACTTCAACCTGCTTGTTAAAATAAGCGTCTCTGACAGGAAGAGACAAGTTGTCTCTGGAAATATTCTAGTTTTTAACAACTCCCGTATATGTTTCAGAAAATTAGCCGTTCATATTTCCTGAATTTCCGCCAGCAGGATGGGATAATCCGGTCTCTGAGCGGCTTTACCATAAATTTTGTTATTTTTTATTTGGGCATTACTGACGGAAAAGGATCGTTTTAAGGTTTCTCCTCAGGTGGTTATAATGAAGTTGTTTGTGCCAATACAAGAACAGCCGTAAATAATTTTACTTCCTGCCTCACCGCTGTAAACAATTCTGCCCCCCCCCCCCCCCCCGAGGAACTCGATTTATATAACAGCTTTTGTGAATGCTCATTTAACGAGTTTTGTAATCTATTTATGAATGTTGAATGCATTTATGGATGCTGTATTGTATAGGGAAATTTACACTGTAGGCGTTTAATTATGTGATACGTTTCGATGTTTGGTGAACATTCACCCCCTGCCACACATCCTTGAGGTGGCTTGCTGGATAAGTACGATAGAAATGTAGATTTTTTACATCATCAAACATGATAATGATTCAATTAACAATTGCGTCTTGTAGATAATATAACTCTTGAAGTGGATTATTGCATTTTCACTTTATAGTGTGGAACTTTGTGTTGTAAAATGTTGCCTGTTTGAGAAAATAATTGTTTTGGGTAATAGGTACTCAAGAGCTACCCTGTTAGTTCGTAGGTGTCCGTCGCATTATGTTCTGTTTGTTGGGCGAGAATGAGGGCGTGACGTTCAGCTTGTGTTGCCACTTTCATCAATGACAATGAATGTTGACACATCGTGGCGAAAGTGAAAGTTAGGAGAACTATTTTTACGTTTTTTTGAGTGCAATATTATGTATCCGTTAACTTTTGCTCATCACCCTCGTCGGCTGGGAGAAATGCGGGAACGAAGGAGGAGAAGGATGTGACGCAAAGCAAGCAATTCGGACCGATCATGACTCAGATACGTGTTTCATCCACGGGCTAATGCAATATGAATGCCCTTCGATTTGCATACTAGCGGCGCTGTCATCTGTCATCGGCGAGGGGGAAATTTCGCGGAGTTGAGGAGGGATGAGATTTCGGTCACCACGCTTGTTACACAGCTGATTGAAGAGAGTCGAATCACTAAATACCCACGCCCTGCTCGTGATCCGTGAAATGACGGAGCAAAGTAGTGCTTCTTCCATCCTGGTTCGTATCTAATGGCACTCGGAAAAGAGGGCACCTTGCTGTATAGTCAATTTCTCTCCACTTTGATTCATGTGCGAACCTACCGATAAGATTATAACTTAGATCAGTTACGTTTTCTTTCGAGGTGGAAATGCGGCTGTATTTTTTCCTTTATCCCCTTGGACGAGAATTCTATGTTCACCAGAGTAAGGAAATTAATTCCGAAAATAATCATTAAACTTGACCGGCATTCGAACCCGGACCTTGCAACTGCCTGCCGGATAGGTTTGCTAGCTGGTTATTCCACCAAGCTATCTTTATTTTGGACAATTTCTGGGGAATTAATGCAAACTAAATGCTTTCGTCTCTAGTCTGCACTGTTCCCCAGGAAGCCTTGTCATGCGTACTTAGCCACCGTCACGACGGATAGGTTGTTGACATTTTCGAAGAATTATTTCTGGGTTACTAAACTATATTTACCTACTAATTATTACAGGAAAGATGAACATTATGGGGTACATACTGGAACATGTGGAGCGATATACTTACGTCGATCGCATTTTGGACTAAAATGGATGTACAACTAATTGCAAGTGCGTGAGGAAAAAAATTCCTTGAAAAGGCTATCATTAAAGTGAGGCTATTGAGGATTGTTTTATGTAGGGAGCGAAACCTGACCCTCATGGAGGATGGGATTATTAGAGGCGTTTGAGATGTGAATGTGGATAAGGATGGAGAAAGCTCGATGTATGCAGAGAAAGGCACGTTAGCGAAGAAATACATGGTGGGAGAGGAGCGAAAATAACTTAGTGAAGGAGGAGGCGAAGTAGTTGGATGGAACAAGCAATTAGATCCATGGTGATTTGAAGACCGACGTTGAAGGTATAAATTAGTAGGTTAGATAAGAGGGATGAGAAAATTCACTTGGATGAAAAAGTATGATACATGCTGAGAGAAACGGGGTGAGGATTTTGACGTTTAATGATGATGCGCTGAGCATATTGTGTGTATAACTATCTATTGTATATTTAGGTTGGAAATTGCTGAAAATTTTCATTTCTAGTCTCCTCTTGAGATCCCTTTCAATTTTATACATTGGTGTATGTCTTTGTACTCGTGTGAGAGACTACGTGCTATACTATTTGTGTATTCCGCAGTGATGTGGGGAAAAATCTCTCAATTTTGTAGATGTTCATGCTACTCTATCGTTTAAAACAGGTTGATTTTGATGGATTCCTGAAATTAATCTTAATCACAGCTTTTTGAATGCGTTAACCCATTGCCTTAAGGAATTTTTACACGCCACTTATTTTAGTACTAAAATTGGATTCTGCTTGCTCGAGATTGGAAACTGGTCATAGTCTGGAATGAACCCTTTCATGCGATCCAAGTCTTCGTTTCGATTTCTGACCGGCGCATGCGCAGAAGCTGTTGTGTTTCTTTACATGCTCTGGATTACATAATTAACGCATTTTGTATTATTTAAAACTCTCATTTTATTCTCTTCTATCAATTTTTAGGTAGCTTCCTTGGTCCAGGAGAACATTTCACAAGTGATTTTGAGGCTCACCGTACAAGATATCACACCGCTTCGCAACGAAAACGAAGTTCAGTTGATTCCCACTTCGTCACCGGTGTTTCTCTGAAATGTTCTTCTCACCTATGATTGATAGTTGGATGCGAGACTCGGATATTAAGTGAGTATCTTACTTATTCCTACTTTCAATGCTGAAAATGGTATTTTACGTTTTCATCGAATACGATTGAGCTTTTGACGCGATGTGACTTTGAGTAAACTGAATTAGGTTCGATTTTCAGCGGTGAAATAAGTACCATGTAAAACGACATTTACACTAATTCACTGCAACGCTTGTCTTCCTCCTGCCTTAATTGCACTTCAAGCTCGTATAATTTTCCTCCTCTTCCACGATGATCCAACGTTCTCCTCTCAAATATATGTCACATTCTTCAGCCATTACTCTTAGGTGCCTCATCCAATCATTACTTATGTTGCCTTGGAATCCCCGTGAAAAGTTTCATGGTTCCCTCACATTGCTTAAAGAACGTTTTACGCGGGGTAATTTACTGCACAGTCGGATGTGTGGGTGAGTGTGCAGTGAAAATCTCGTCTTGCAAATCGGGTAATTGTTGGAATAACTATAAAAGTGTATGATAACCAGAGATAGGAAAATAACCCCTGCTTAAATTCCGTGCCCGCGTTATTGCAATTCATATTCATGAAACTGCGCTCTAAAGTGCCTCGTGTGAAACGGTTTTAACATCTCTTCCTTCGACTTTCTTACCGCCCACCTTACCTTACACCTCTGTTTGCCCAGTGTAAATTCTTAGCCGGAATTACCTACATTAATGAGGCTCTTAATGGAACGTCAACCTCTTGTATATTTCGCAAAAGGCAATCCACCAATCTTACTGCGAATGCTGGTGAAGGGAACGAGCCAGCTTTACGCTCAGCATATGCAATGAAAATACATTACCGCGCTCATTGCAGCGTCTAAACATTTCTCGCCATCAATTCTAATAAAATAGGCCGGCACATTCCTTCCAGTCACGGTTAATGGAAGGGAAAGGTTAGATCCCCCCTCTGTCATGCATGTAATTGACTCCCGCATCGCCTAATTCACCGGCAGTCCTGCGGTTCTCCCTCGCCCGTGCAGGAGGCCATTCTTTCCTCGATCCCTCGATCTTACCCTTATCTCTTTCTCTCTTCCTCTAAACGTCTGTTATAAAAAGCATGGGATATTTCTAATTTACATTAAATTTGTTCGAGCAACTGCATTTCTTATTGCATTACGGTGAAGTTTCTTATCTATTGATGTAGACGATATGTGTGTTTCAAAATCAATGCTTCGTACACCGTACATACTACGGGTCTTAGTAAAATTAGTAATTATTTTATTTGTTGTGGATTTACATTTTAGTTTTTATGCATTAAAGTCCATATAATAAATGTTCTTTAGACATACAATTGTAACCGACCGTTCTGTGTATTTTTTCCCATGTCTACCGCAGGACGGGTATGCTATTTTTTCTGAGTTTTATGAAAAAGAAGGACGTAACTAATGCATGGGTCATCATTTTGAAATTTAACGTATACGTAGACATGGTTAAATACCATACAGCTATCGGTACTTGTTAGCTTAATTTTGGTAAACATATTGTCAAGAATGTTCTGAATTTATTTTTCCGGCGATGGTGAGTATCCCCTGCAACGGTTATCTTTGTACGCGCAGAAGATAAGGTGATGCAAAGAGAGCTCATGAGGCTCCAGGCCTCATTCTGCGGGACTCGTGGTGTAGTTTAGAGGAAAAAATGAGTCAGATGGAGGTGCGATTCTCATAATATATAGTATTTCCCTGCATAGTAAATAGTGAAAAATAGTATATTCTCGGGCATATAATTCCCCTATCTGACCCACAGATGGGCAATGAAACTGTTTTAATTTGATGCTGATTATCCCCTCAAAGTGCAAGATGCCCCTTTGTTGCAGCAATGATTTGGAAATACCTGGCAAACGTATATCAGTGTGTTGTAGGGCATAGCACTACTAATTAATACAAGGTAGGTCCTTGCGAATCGTTTGGGTCGAAGGTTGTGACGTAGTTTGGATTACATCAAGCGCTAGGTAGGTACGGAGTGCATTGTGTATTTGATACTTATGTGGTATTTGGATGCAACAGAAACGCGGGGAAACATATGAGGAAAGAGATTTTTTTGCGTTTTCCCAATGATACATCTACACGGATGAAGCAGATCCAGGTTTTCCGGAGACAAGACAACTTTAATGTAGAAAATGGTAAGAGTTTCAAACAGATTTGAGAGTATCAGGAGATAATTTCTTGAAATGTGTGACAGACAGCTTTATCACAGAAACAATTTGTAAATTTCCACAATCAAGGCAATTTATCAAGGCATAATGGCAATGTTTTGCTGAAACCTAGGTCGGTTAAATAAACTTGTGGAAATTTACAAAGTGTTTCTGTGATAATGAGGTAAGAGTTTCAACTTTAATTTGCCAATAAATTTGGGCTAGAGTTATTTTCCGCTGTTAACAAGACTGAATTCTCAAACTACACATTTACTTATTATAACCGATGAAATATGTTATATATCGGTACTTGAAGATGCAAATATGTACTTGACTCCATTCTGTCGTTGCTAAAAAAAATAATTATCGGAGCTTTCATCCATTATTCGTATTTGATAATTCTCGAGGGTGCGTTCCGAAATTCACTGCCAGTACTGGCAGTGCTGCCAAACCGTTCCGTAATCAACTGGCAGTACTGCACAGTGAACAATGACGTCAGCCAATTGATGACGTTTCTCACTGTGAACTCTACTGCCACTACTGCAGCTCGATAGCAGCAGTAGAGGCAGTAAAGCGGACAGGCATCGAGCAAATGGCGGAAAAATCAAATCTACAACGTTTATAAAAAAAATCAGAAGAGTTTAGAGAGACTGCTTCGAAAAATTTAATGTTTTTTTCGGCGAGAGTCTCGATGCATTTAAATACCTAACAGCATCTGATTAGCGTATAATAGTTTATAAAATGCATTTATTTGTCAAGTATGTAAGATAATGAAGTACCAGCTAATCGTACCGGTGAATATTTCACTAGAATAAAAGCGTTAATAAAATGATGAGGGAGTGAAAAACATCACAAGTAGAGAATAAATTATATTTGCGAATGAAATCGACTTGTGAAATTACCAAAAATTAATTTAGTGTCATGAATAATGTGGTACACGTAATTATACAGCCTCTTACTACAGTGGTAACTTAGCATTCTACTGGCATGTAAAATAATTGTCCGGAAACGTAATTTGTTGCATAATTCTAATTGTTAGTGAAAACATTCTGCGATGCAACCCTCAACAACCCGGATATTTACTTAATTTTCGATATTTTTCTTGGAAACGCTTCGTACAACTGGCCATGAAGAAAATCCAGGGCTTGAAAAACATATTCGAAGACTTGTTTATAAGCCCAAGATTAAAAATGCTTATTATAAATTCGATAATGTTTATTATAATGGAGATTTGTTTAATAAAACAGGGTTTTTTTCATGCTCGAGTAGCTGACGCGAATTCATTTTATTCTCGTCAGAGAAAGTAACCAATCAGTATAAAGTAGCATAAAGTAGCAAGGCAATGAAAATTAGTATATAATTAGAATGCACTATCATTGTCATTAGGATTAGCATTAAGAATTAACGCATTGAAACGCTAATAATAAATAACCACGCAATTCGGTCATATTGAATTTCAAGCCACTGCCACGCCACTGCTGAACGTTCCGAAATTCATACTACTGCAGCAGCCGCAGTACATCTTCACGTTCCGTTTCACGGCAGCACAGGCAGTAATTACTGGCAGTGAATTTCAGAACGTGCCCCGAGTTGTCTGCTGCTCGTGTCATCCGGATGACGTCATGCGCTGAACGGACAAATTATGGTCACGGGAACGTCCTACCTCGTATTGGCAGTACCATGATTGAGGCCCTTGATTTGAGGGTAACCTCAAATCAAGATTTACCTCAGGGGTACCTGTTTGCCTCCGTATGAAACTTATTTAGTTACATATTTATTTGTAACGTAGAACTGAAGTAGAAGAAGTCTATTCTTCTTCCTCCACCTCTCTTTACCGCTCCGGGTGGCCTGAACAAATGAGTCCGTGCATGGGGAAAATAATTGATTCAATTCCCTGAGGAAAGTCGTCGGAAAGAATCGATTACCTTGATATTCTTGTAAATTTCTGGCCTTTTTCAACATTTTCGCGGTTGGAAATTTATGCGTGTCGCTTCGAGCATCGGTGTGTCATGTGGAGACTGGAGAGAGAAAGAACCCCTTGCATGCATGTTACGCCCGCCTGCCTATGTTTTAACGGGAAACGTTGTTATGTTCCTTTTATTTTTCTTCTTCTTCCCCGGTTTCGAAGAACACGGCCTTATCTTCGTGCTCGTCCCATTTGCGATCGTCTTGCAGCGTCCGAACGAACGAGCTTCAATCAGTTGTTCCAGTTGGGGTGGGTGGGGAGGGGGGTAAATGGGTGCACTAGGGAGGGAAGGCAGCGTTTCGTCCCCTCATGTGGGGGGGGGGGTGAAAGTGTGCCTTGATTGGAGTATCGGCGGCGGGGTGGTTAGGCTGACCTGACCCATGCTTAGACCTTAAATTACATCAGCAAAGATACTTTTTTACCTAGAAAAAATTAGGGCTTGACTAGTGCGAGGGGAATTTTTTTCACTTTGATCCTTCTTCTTTATCTAGCCTTCATCTACATTCAGGGGTCGCCATTTTTTCAGCTTTTTACTAGCTCTGACTAAAGCTATAACTTTAGCGTTTCCCCATGTTCGGGGAACGCTCATCCCTTGCAGGTTAATCCCCTTTTTCGCATAACTCCATCATCTCCTGTAAACTAGGAGACTTCCTGAAAGTGCTCGTGATTAGCGTGGCTCTATACGGAACAGAGACGTGGACCATAGGAAAAAGAGGCCAGGGATGAATTGAACCCTTCGAATCTCGATGCTAAAAAAGGCTAACTTTAACTTTATGTTACAAGTTAGTTTAATCATTTGCCATGCTAAAGGTAGCTGCTTAAAATCAGATGGTGTATCTAACCTAACCGTACCATTTTCCTTTTCCAAGCGCGACTTATAAAATTACTGAATCATGGATCAAGCCAAATCGGGAGAATTGGGGCGTCGGCAAAGTCGGCGATTGGTTCATGGGTGTATTTGCTGATGATTGATATATGTATTTAAGCATATATTAGACCAGGGGTAAGTAAACTTTTGAGATAGAAGAGAAAAACCTGTCCCTCATTAAAATTACAATATTATTTGATAGCAGTAGTAAGTATATTAAAAACACTGAAAATAAACATAGCGTTAAAATTAGTCATAATATTAATTACCTTGCCGCATATAGCTCGAGAGCTTAATCCACATACCCCTATTGTGGACTAGTCGAGAGTGATCCTATTTTAGAATTAGTATGGGCTTCCAACGAATGATAGATGGCTCTTCCGTCTACGCTCATTTCTCCTACACCAAGGTATCTTGATTATTCGTATTGGGTTGGTGTGGTTGCTATTTAACTGGATTCCCATCCCAAAGACCCGTGTTTGAATCTTGGGTATGGTGGAGATTCTTTAGTGGAATCCCGGTCGCTACTTGCGTGCTGTGTGGAGACCACTTAAAGTGTAGAACTCCCCGTTTTGCCTTTTGTATAGGGAAGGCAAGCTTGGGCGCCGGATTTCTCTCTGTACTTCATTCATTCCCCAAATATTCCTTCCCATATTAATTATTATAATAATAATTATTTCTTATTCGTAATGAGTAGAATAAACTCCGTTTTCTGTCGCCTCCCCAGATAACAAACTGGCGGGTAGTTAAGTCTGTTGGATTCTCCTCCGAGTCAAACTCTGCATTTCTGCCTACGACTCGGCCATCTAAACGTCGGTAGAAATGTCGAGTGTGACGTGGTGGAAAACCTGAACAGGCTTCACCGCTAGCATACGCCGGGAAAGCATAAGATATTTCTTAACCAACAAGCTATTCGGACCGAAAGTGGCCTTCTCAGCGAGTGAACCATTATGCGATTTGCGCATTAAAATATTTTTACACCTCAGTAATCAATAGCTCTTGTTTTTGTAATTTCGTTTACTCCATGGTAAGTGATGGTCGACTACGGACTATAAGGCGCTATGTGGAAGTATTGTTTATGTTTTCTTAACGATCCTTCCTCTATCTCTCTGTTTATCGCGCTCAACCATTCAACCTCTCCCGTCACTTTTATGATCTCCCTTTCCTGAAGTGCCTCATTTTCTCGGACTCATCATTAGAAGGGAAGGGAGAGTTTTCACACTCGGTCGACTCAGCCGTAAAGGCGGGGTGAGGATCTCAATTAAGTAGTCCAATCTTGCTTGCACCATTAGACGGAGTCTCTTCTGAGAGGAAGTAATCTGAATGTAAACTTTGCGTGAGATAAAGTAATCTCCGACTCGATAAAGGGTGGGCTTCTATGGCTATTCTCGGCGGTCGAGAGCGCGCACATTCAGCGGAATTCGCCCCTTTAATCCTCGCTTAAACAGCCGCAGTGTCCCAGCGGTCCTCTCGTATCTCCTCAGCAGCCCTCGTGCTCTCTTTCTTTCTTTGTGTACACAAACAATCTCCCCTCGCAACTCTCCTCCGCAGTTTCTTACTCCCACGTGCACGGAGGCATGGTGCCAGGACTCATCTCAGTCCAATCCAGAAGTCTTCTTAGTGTCTGTTATTCCATTTGTTATTGCAGATCCTCTTCAAGGTCTGGGTTAGTTCTGGGACCAGCCTCTCCTCAAACATGCGTCCCGAGAAACTTGGGAAAATCGATGGTAAAACTTAGCTATATTGGTCAATACCAATGAGTGTTTTACCAATGGATTAGTAAGTTTTATGGACAGTCTCTTGGTCAAATATATACCTACTTGACTGTGATCTTTTACTGCTACTGCTCATAAATATTGTCCCACCATAATCTGTTTTTTAATTAGTTCGAGCGAGATTTTATCTAGTCATAATAGAAACACGCGCGTGTTTACGAGATTTAAACTCTCCCTGTCGATGGTCACCCGTATGACCGAAATGCATGCATAGCCAAATTCCTTTGGTTTTATTTACAATTTGGTTAAATCTTTAATTTTAAGTAATATTTCGCTCAAATTACATAAAAATGATAGGAATGTCAGTGAAGGGTTGCTTGGGTCTCATTTTTTCGGCTCGGCCCGCGGAACGCGCCCCATGTAAATTCGCATCGTCAGCATTCCGGAAGCCCGAATAAGTATTTACACATAGTGAAAGCAAAACCATATGAATGTTATGCATGGTGTAGAAAAGAAAAATTATTTATTTATATATTAAAGCAAAACATGGGATTTTATTGTAGCCATCTGGCTCCATTGTTTCACCCTCTTCAGAAATCTCGCAGTGAGCGCCTGTATGTCTCGCTAAGTGGAGGTGGTAGGGGACGCTTCCACTTTACGCTGACCAGATGACCAAAGGCCACACTAAGATTGGCTTTGTTTGACCAATTTTTGATGTGGCAGGCTGTGGGCCAATTCATACGCGCATTCGGGCCTCCCGCCTTGGAACACGGAGCTTTCGGCTCGAGGGCCGGTCCGTACCGTCCGTGTAGACCTCCAGCGCGAGGATTCGTCCCAAATAACGCCGCCGAGTCTTCCTCTGGGGGTCTGTTATTTTGTTTATTCTCCTTCGTCTGCTCCGGGATCTAGCTGAGCTCTGCCGCTTCCTAAATAAGCACCTTGAGATTTGTGGGATAATGGATGATTGAACTCATCTGTGGAGTAATCGCCATTTCGTATTCTACTATCTGTGTGCTATCTACTGATTCGTAGGCTTTAGGGATAGCCTTTTTCGTCAACTGCAAATTTCAGGGTGAGCTTTGAACGCTCCCACTCATAGCTATTAGGTCGCGATTAAGTTTACCTTGAGCTCTTATACCTCTTCTCATCAGCAGTCTAATGTGTCTTCTTCTCTTTCAAAGCCTACCTTACATTTTCTCCATTATCACCTCTACAACAATCAATTCCCTCTATCCTATTTCACTTCCTTCTTCTGATATCTGCACCAATCTCCTATTTTCTACTCCAAATCTAACTCTGCTTGTGCTGGAAAAATATTTAGGGATATTCACGCATTATCCCTAACTATTTTTCCCTAACCCTGATCAAAAGATGAACTTATGGGTGGAAAATGGATGACATACGCAAATTATGAAGAAATATGTGCAAAGCATGGGAATACATGCATATATTTGGAAGATCACCGAAGTAAAGAGCTGATAAGAGGTTTACAATAGTCTCATATCAGCCCTTTGCTCAATTATGGGTTGAATACGATCGAGTACCTGTGGTAAGTGGGCCTGGAAAACTTTTCGAAGAAATAAGAAGTGATGATTTTCTTATGGATTTTTCTAACGAAGAGCAATGTACATATTTGATCGTGCTCGGCTGGAGATATAAATAAGATTTTGAGGAAGAAAGTTTGGTGGCATATCTCGCTGTTGTGCTGCACGCCAAGTTACATTCGTTTTAAGATAATTTAAACACGGCGTATAATATGATTTCGGCCTCGACGAATGAATATTTGGAAACAATTTATTAGGTCCTCCTCCCAATTAGGTATTGTTTTCGAAATGAGAAAAATGTTTCCGGTATCCTTTTAATCCAGGTTTAAACCCTTTTAGACAAGATAATTTAAGTAATTTTGCTATCCAAAGCCGAATGGTATCACTGGCTATTCTTATGGGCTCTACATTCAGGTTGTAATATACATCTATGGAAATTCTGTATATGCGTTTCTTGTATTCTCTTACGTATTCAGTTTCAATAGTTGGCAGTCGCAGATAAAAAAAGGAAAACGTTTGTCTTAGAGATTATAGAAACGTCCAACGGGAACAGACGCATGACAGTTTAGGGTCATTCACCGATTTTTCTTTTGGAGGCTCATCGTTCACTCCTTACTCCACCTGGAGACACTCCCTCTTATCCATGGAGACGTGACATAGCGGTTTCAGGGATATATGTTCGCAATTTGACGTTCTCTCGGGAATATTTTGGACCTCGATCAGAAGTATGGAAAAGGAGCGAAGGAAAAATCCGTCATAAGTTCGCCGAAACAAAAGAGACCTGAATGCTCCTCCCTGGCCTCCTCTCATTCAAAGTCCCGGGCTGCATTTCAAAAAGCGCACCTGCAGGGAAGGCCTCTTGCCGGCTTGGTACTTTCAAGTTGGAATAGTTATTGGAGGAGGTATTCAAAGGGATTAGAGGTGGATGGATTGTTTTTTCTCGCAACGTAGGTATCCTTCTATTGCGACTCATGATTGGTGGGTGAATAGGTGTTTTTTAGCCTCCCCAAAGTTCGAGTATTCAGAACGGCCATTTGGGATGGCACCGTGTGTATTTTTTATAGTCCGTGCCCTGCCCACTTTCGCGATCAAGGGGAGAAAAGTGTCCGAAAATCGCTTTCCTGTCGGCCAACTCGTGCGAAATTGACGCTGTTTAAGGCCGTCCTGAACAAGGATGGAACGTTTTCGCATATGCATTAGGCTAATGGTATTTCACGTTGATCACAAATTTTTTCGTGATGACTCCATCTCTTTCTTCGGTTTTTCAGAGATTATGTTTCATTTCAATGCCCAGTGATTGCAAAAGCCGAAGAACAAGATCAAAAACCTACTGCTTTGGAGATTTGAGAAGTGGAAATGCTGAAATATTTATAAGGATTTTTACGGTTGAAAAATATTGAGTGTGTGGAGTTGAGGTTGAATGATAGTGTGCATAACATTGTTGGCCATCATTATATTGCGATATACCAATTTAGGCCTTTATTCCCTTTTCGTAAGAAACTTGAGATTTTTCCCCCACTCCCAACTGCTTATATCATCTTCTTTACCAAGAGTTTAAAAGCATTGTATTTAAACTAATATAAAAGTATATTAAGCTTTTCGAAATCACATATACTACGATTAATTACTAACCCATCGAGGGCAGAAATTTACGGGATTACGGACCACACATTCACACTCGTATGGGCTGAGAAAATGGTATGATATACCTTGCGTAAGAATTCTCTCCTGAATCCACACTGCCAAACCCGAACAAGGAGATTGTTGTTAAACAGCGCATTTATAGTTTTTAAGTTTGTGGTTAAGAAGTACTTATTGGCTAAGCTCGTGGGCATGGTGTTGTCTTTTTGCAGTCCGTCACGAGAAGTTGCAAAAGCTACTGTAATTTACGAGCGCTTTTTGGTCTGTCGCCTTTCAACACTCAATTCATGTTCAAATTAGCGCTGTGGCGTTGAAAAACTGATTAAACCACCCCATATCATTTCCAACTTCTATGCACCGTTTGATGCAGGATTGATTAAATTTTTCGCACAATGAGGAGAGAATGGTCTTTCCTGAATTCATGGTCCCTCGAAGATATCTAATACTCTAGTGTTAAGTGGATTACTCACTATTCATCCAATAATTGAGTCTTCGTGCCGACTCTTATTTTTTTATGTGCATCATTAGCAGACCGAGGGAACTCATTTATACCGGCATCCGGCATCTTTTCTAGATAAACTTTCTTATTTTAGAACTTAGTGTTCGTATATATTTAAGAACCTATGCTTAATAGCATGGTCCACGTATGGATTTTCTTGGAGGATAACTTCTTAGATCTTACCATCGGGAAGCAAAACGTGGATATTGCCTTCATTTTTGCATTCCGTACTTGATCCCAGCTGCCATACTTGGCAGAAACTCTACACTGGCAATGAGTAGTTATTTTCGTCAAGGCCGGGAGTAGTGAACTGAATTTAAATCTGAAACTTACTGAGTCATTACGGTGTATGGGATTGACATTGAAAAAAGACAACTAGCCACGGTTAAATGTCTTGATATTAACTAAATGAAGTGACTAAGCGTATATTGAGAGTTGAGGCATTTTTCTCGGGCTTTCTATTTTGAGAAAGAGCTTTTATTTTCTTTCTGGACAAGAAAAACGTTTTCTCGACGTTTTTATCTAGACCTTTTCATTCGTCGTACATAGTGCGAAACAATCGCATGATCCTCAGACACAAGGTTTCGTGAGAGAAAAGTGAAGTTAACGGAATCCCTAGAAAAGATGAAATATTCAACGCTGAATGACGAGAGTTGAGTGAATGACTTGTGCACCCCATGAGCTTACGTAAATCGCTACCACATGTATAAATCAATCAAATATAGATTTGAATCCCTTAAGAAAAATTGCTGCCATCATTAAGTATGTTTTGAATGATGCAATCGAAACAGCGTATTTCTTTAATTTGTCAAACACATTTACTTTCACATGCAGGAATGCAAATTATGTAAAAATACATAATACCTATTACGCCGTCCCCTTTCGGGATAGGCGTAGTCAAAAGAGCTCAATTCTCAGTGTTAGGCCTGCAAAACTGGCTCAGTTTTAATAATTTATTCCATACCGCACTATCCTGTCGTACTTCTTTTGAATCAATTACACTCATACATTCACCCCTTCCTTTCACACCATTTACTCCTCTATAATTAATCTATTTCGTTATTCATGTCTCTCCCATTCTCTCGACCTGTTCGAAACAACGGAGCATGCTCCTTTCATATATGCCTATTATCGGAGTATCCATTTCGTATTATCTCATGACCCACTCATTCCTAGCCCTATCCCTCCTTCTTTAACCGCTAACACACATACACAATGAATGAAATATTTTTGATCGTTATTGCAAATTATATTTACGTGTTACTTCACTAATGATTTCTCCACGCGTGTTTTAATATGTCATTGTCGCAGAAAATATGTTACATTGACATATCGTTTTTCTAGTTGTATGCATTTGCTAAGGAAAAAATAACTTTCCCATTAGAACGTTATAACTTTCCGCCCAAAGTTTTATCAGAACAGCTGGCTAATAGGAGTGGCATTCCGGAATGCAGCGTTATAAAGCGTGAAGCACTGGGAATTCAGCCGCATTGATCAAACAGGTTCCTTTGGCATGGTGACAAAGACAAATGACGCGTAATTGTTCCGGAACGTTCCACATCATTAACCTCATATGGCACGACCACCCAATCACCAATGGCGGTTTGCGGACTGTCTATGTGGAATCATGTGGATATCTCATTACTCTGAGAACGTGCGCTAGTGTTTCTTTTTAGAAGTCAGCATGACCCTTATCCGGGTATAATCCAATTTGCACGTACTGGAGAACATGTATCACAATTACAAGAGCTGACACCTCAGGTCAATGGTGTTTATTTTTCATGCTCTGAGTATCTCTATCAGATCAAATATAGGTGCACCTTAAATTTTGGCTCAAAATACTATTAAATACCGTAAGAGCAAGTTATTACCAATACCAATTAAGTTTATTCAAAGCTATATTGTAATGTATTTATGTAACATGGGTTTCGTAGGTTTTTAGGCAAAACGTTCCACAGTTGTCGATAGCGAAAATAAGTGCATGTAACAAATCACCCATACAGGAAAATTGATCCTGCCCTACGGTTTAGCGACTGACTATCGCCATATTTCCTTGAGAAAAAATTTCGGTAAGTAGTGACGAAGCACGGCACTTTGAAGAACTTCGCACGGAGGTTACGATTTTCTTCAAATCAAATGAAGCTTAAGCCAACCGTAAAATAACCAAAGCCATATTTCTCGCTTTCAAGCGACGATCTTATCGAAGACTATCGCTTGCTGCCGAAATTCTTACCGATGGGTGTCGTTAAATATGACGTTTGAGTTCAACAATGTCTGGCGAGATGTGATGGAACGTCACTGTGAAATTCAAATGAAGTTAAAACTTACTTCGGTCCATTGGAATTTTTATTGTACAATACGACTCAACAACATCATCAACTCTAAGCGTCATCATACGTTATAATCAGTGCAAACTAAGGCATAAAAAATATATTCCCAAATTCGAGATTGAGCGTCGAAGAATATATATCTCCTAAAAATTACCTATGAGAAATTCCCTGGGGTTAACTCATATTACATTTTACTTAAACTTATATTAATTTGTTTAGCCCGGAGGAGAGAAATTTTTATGAAGCTGATGATGACGCTTTGAAATTACGTTTTGCAATGAAACTACCAATGGACGGAACCAAGTTTTCATTTCATTTAAGAAGTTGAGTGTATCTTATGGGATGTTGATTTTTGCGGGGAAGTCGTCTTGGGAGATTGTGAACTGACAGATGTCGCTATCATGTCTTAACGCATTTCAGAATAGCATTACAGAGCGGTGTCTGACTCAGAAAACTTTTACTCGGTGTCGCCCTGGATGAAATGTGACGACCCGCTTTTGCATCGCTTCTCCCTGTCTCTCTCTCTCTTTCATTCTCCTCATTGCGTCAACGCTCTGTTAACATTCCTCGGGTACGCGACACGGATGAGAGTTCTTTTACCTTCCGATAAATCGCTCAATCATCCTTTTCCCCGCTTCTTTGGAATACATTGACCCTCGACCTTCTGAGGGTGCGCGTCAATGTCAGTGTGGGGTTTGAATTTCTCTTGTAAGTTGGACGTTCTCAATTCTGTAACTCCCCCAGCTGTTACTCCCTCTCCACAGGAAGAATTTATAAGAAATATTAAGAATGCTAGAACCTGCAATGGCACTGTACCATTTGCATATAATAGCTGAGTGAGATCGGAGGAAGACGGTATACTAAGTAAATATTCATTTGGAGTTCGATTCTTTCCTAAAAGAATTAGCGATAATGATTTTATTGCATAAAACAGCAAAAATATAGCTTTCCATAATTAACTGAATTAAGTGAGGTGACAATTATAATTTAAACTTCATTTACAACAGAGATACCTTAGCTAGCAGGTTAAAAGTAGTCAACATTTTTTTCACTTGGTAAATTCCTCTGAAACTTCTATTATTAGATACATAAACTTCGGCTTTCAGTTTTCCTCCATCTTCATGAGAAATTAAAAAAATGTTGAAAATCAGATCGTGATATCGAAGTTTCTGTGGTATTTATGAAGACATTTTATGTTTTTACCATTCTCCATTTTTAATTGGGGAAATTCTACAAAATTTAGCCCGACACTGTGGACATAATTGCCATAAAAAGGCCACAAATCCTTATAAACTATGTAGTTGGAGCGAAGGCTTCCGCAGTGGCTTGATATACTGGATCCCGTGTTTTCAGGTGCAACTGCGCGTGTCAGCGTTTAGGTGGCTACCGTTTCTCCTCCGTTACTGGAGGAGTCTTCAGGTCGAAGTACTTCAGGTTCGACCTTAAGACCTATAATGGAGGAGAACTGTCGTCACCTAAACGCTGGCCCACGCGGTTGAACCTGAAAACACGGAACCCCTTAAAACTATGAGCTAGCAGACCTGCTACCTGCTTTGAGGCAGTCTCTGTCTGGTGTGCTCTTGAGGTGAACTTGATGTTTTTCCATTTTTTTTGCACTACTCAAGTGAAAGCAGTGGGAAATGTGGCTAAATGAGTTTATATGTTTCCCAAAAAATGAAAAAAACATTGAGAATAGTTTTTGAAACATAAGTAAACATTTTGGAGTAAAAATGTCATAGTATTCATTTTTCTGTGCAATTCTCACTGTAGTTGACTTATAGTACAAGATAGATAGTGTTATTTTCACCCCAACCCGGAATTTTATAATTACTAAACAATTTATTGACCAGTATGTTCATACATCCCATGGAGGTGTCGTGAAAAAAGTCCCACTCGTTCCCAGGTGGGATAACCGAAATATACTGGAATTCCTGGAATACCCCTGGAGCTTGGATTTTACGGCTAAAAATGTAGCTACATTCATGGCAATGTTTTTGTTTGGCATCAAATTTATCTCCTATAATGTAATAAATAGGTATTTTAATCCCCTATTATATTCAAAATCCCTGGAATTTTAGTACCCTGTCAAAATCCTAGGAATTACCTGAAATAACCCTGGAATCGGCGTAGATTCGTGAAAAATAGGAGTATTAGGTTAATCTTTTTTCCTTTCCGTTAAGCTTATAGTGCTAGCGGTACGCTAAACCATGTTGTAAATTGTGATACTACTGTAGTAAGTACAATTGTAATAGTAAGTACAGTAACTGGTAGTAAGCACAATTAATCTTTGGACCTTTGGACCTTAAAACCTATCTATCCTGTACTATTAGGAGAGTGCCATTTTTAAGATACTGTCACTCCGACGATTGGTTAGTCATAGCTAAAAAGATGAGGGAAAAAGGTCCACCTTCTATCACGCAGAGAGCCACACAGAGAGACAAGGCATTTTTTGCACATTGCATTGCTTTAGGTGCCCCACTGGCAATTTTACTTCCCCAAAACAGCAAGCACGGGAGCAATATTTGACATACATTAACAAATAGTGGTAATGAATTTTCTCCGAGGTCAGTTTCTTGCACATTCATATAGCATTCGTAATGGTCTAAGTAATAATTCTAAACTTTCGACGTGAAGTTTCTACCAATATTGACACAGAGGCGTTTATATTGAAATGTATTGAAACGTTTACGACATAGGTATTTATCCAGACACTTTAATGCATGGAAAGCTCTTGAGGTTCATTTCTCTTACGCTAGCTAATCGTATATCTTATGCAATAAAACCAAATCAAGGGAACGGCAATATCAAAACACTTAACTGATTATATTAATGTTGAGTTTACAGAAATTTGACATGAACCTTATTGTTTTGGAGTGGAATAAATTTAAACTTTCACCCGGATAATTTATAAATATCTTCACTAAATAACTTCGATTGGCACACTTAACTTTACCTTTCATTTTCAACTCGACTAATTGCTAAATTTCTACTTAATTCACGTAACAGTACTATATATCAAGGGAAATAAATTAAATGAAAATATAGTAATACATATATCGTAGGGCAATCAACATTTACCCGAAAAAGCTAAATTAACAACGTTTATAAGTCCATACGGTTTGTATAAAAAAACTGATTGTAATTTAATGAGTACTGTTTGTTTACTTCACCGTTCCAACCTAAATAAATTCATCTCTGTTTAGCAGTTTTTAAAGATTATGAGCTTAATAGCTAACATTTAATTCTGCATATAATACATGCATTTCATATGCTAACCTATTTAAGTGAACCCGGGAGTCCCGAGAAAGATACACTCGCTCTGAAAAACTTTGGTCCCCGGAAACTAACTGAATTTAATCTCTCAAAAACCACGGTTTTTTTAATTTACCTTTCCACCACCAACTGATAAAAATTCAAAACTACTATTAAATCATACATATAGATCATCCCCATTTAATGCACCAAACCTCATTTCTCTAGCTCAAAACTTGAGAGAGAAATAAACAAAATGGATACAGAATGACTGACTGACTGACTGACACGCTACAAAATTAATATACATTAATGTATATAGATAATATTTATCCCAACAATGAGATGAACCAGAGGACTCTTTTACATGCGTTTGAAAGTGATTTTATTATTGAAAACATTGTGTTTACGATCACATGTTATTAATTTGATTAGTGTCTTCTCACCTTGAGGGCCCTGTTTTAATGCCCAGCAGTGGGAGATATTTTTATTTGGAATTTTTACTTGGGTGTCATGTGGAGAGCACTTCAAGCGGTAATACGCTGTCCGTCAGATGAGGCGGTAAACTGTGGACCCTTTGATACCATTTGTTAACAGTTGGCTCATGGCGACGTCAGGTTTCTCTCTACCCTTCCTTCATCCCTTAATCCTATCCACATGAAAATATCTCTCTTTAATGGATAATATGACCTCATTTGCCCTCACTCACAGATAGTGATATATCACTTATCGCTGCTATCCCAGCGTACTATCCCAGCGTTTCGCCCATGCCAGGTTTACGCATTGCTTTATACGTCCTATTCCGTTCCTGAGGCTCCTATAAAACCCTTTCTTAGATAATCTCTTTGGCCCTATTTGTCCAGGACTTTCTCACTGCACCTATACTACCTCTCCGTCCACTTGCCTCTTTCTTTGTCTTATTTTGTTTTTTAACCGCTACCTTTCTTTCAACCCTCTCGGGTCACGTGTCCCTCGGGTAAAAACTCCCTCCGTAGCCACCCACCCTCCAGTCTGCCCTTCAAACGGATTTACGAGCAATTGTTTTTATTCCGTGCCTCGCGAACCACCCAGTCCTCCCGCCGCCGTTCACTTTTACGGTACACCCCGGCGACAAGTCGAGCGCTGTCGCGAGGACCACAGCCACCCCTCCAACCCCGCCAACATCTTTGGAACGGCTTCGCATCCGCGATTGAACACCACGCTAATGGGCCTGCATCCATCCCTCTCAATAACGAAGGGAAACAATATGGAATCGCATTTCATGCTCCGCTTGTATTTCCTCCACGTCGCATGGCCGTAATTGGGAGGAACCCAACGCATGAATCAAGGCTACGAAGGGCAAGGGTAAAACGAATGTTGGAGATAAATTTAGAGAAAAAAATTCGCGGACGTCATGTCAGTGGCTGTGCGGTAGAAGTCCCAAGTCTGCGCATCACGCAAATTCGATCTTCCGTGTTTGAGTAAGCATTGCCTCAGATACACCTGAATATTTTGCTGCCAAAATGTTTACTTGTGCTCAGAAATGCGCGAAATAATGACCATTCATTGATTAGGAGGTAATTTGCGCAGACGGCCGATTGCCGGTTGGTTATTTCAACGCTTTTTAGTTATCATCAGGCGCAGTATTGGAATCTGCCGTTGGTCATCATTCTACTCGTTGTCTAAAGACCTTAGTTTGACGTCCCATCCGACGGACGGAGAACTGCGCTGTAAGTCCTTTCCCCTTAGATATTTAGCAGGGACGAGTACACGTCAGAAAAATCTTCGCTACTTATGAGTTTTAATCCGAGGCCCTCAAGATAGGATGTGCTCTAAGCACCACGCCAGCCCATTTTACCCCTTTCATGAACAATTCATTATCATTATGCTGGAAGAATGTATCATTTTAGGAGGGAGAGTCACGAATTGAAAGTTTGTCAATTATAGAGAGGTAGTAAGGGAAAAGGGACGAGTAAATCGGCCAATCAATGATATTTGTCACTTCAAATTAATTAGCTGGCGTCGCCTGAAAACCCCCACTGTGGAGTAATTAATTTAATATTTAATTAACCAGTCCAAAAGCGTCCGCGATGCTATCAGTTTCTATGATGATTTCTACCATCGTCATTGATGTAAGATATGGTGCTTTTTCGGCGCATTAGATACGTAAATTATTTTCAGGTTCTCTACTAGATTAGGTTCTCCATGATGTTCGACGTTTTGACGATCGACTTGTGCATCGTCATCAGGGCAATTGAGTCATTGTCATTGATGTTAATAATAAAAACAAAGTTCCAATCTTTAGAAGTAGAATTCAGGAAAAAAACGTGGCAATTCCATTAGTAATTACTCGGTGTAGTCAAAACATCTGAAATATTCATTATTAATGCCCAAGATGAAGGCAGAGAATATGCATCTCGTACGGAAATAGCTATGCATATTTTAGAGTATTGGTAATATTAATTGAATTAAAAAAGGTTTAAAAGAGGAAAATATACTACTGAGAAATATTTTGGTACACAAAAAGCTCGTCTTAAAAACTAAACATTTCATATTTCATGTATACATTTCTCAACGCTTTTCAAGGTGTTTAAAAGGCGTTTGAAGGTGCTCATAAGGCGTTTCTAGGCGTTCTCACGGCGCTGGCAAGGTGCTCTGTTACGCTGTCCAGCGGACAACGCTCCCTAGCACCCCCGAAGCACCTTGTAAACACCCTTGGTCAGACATTTCCAAGGTGATTGCAAGGTGTTGATTCACACTTTCGGGCGGAGGCGCTCCGAACCACCCCCGAAGCGCCTTGACATCACCGTTCTCAAGACGCTTCGCTTCTCATACAAGGTGTTGTGGTGCACTGTGAGCAGAGATGTTGCGGAGCGCTATTGTAGCGCCTTTGGACGACACCTTAGGAGGTGTTGTGCTTCAGTTCAAAGGCGCTTCAGATCGCCCTCACGATGAGAGCGATTCAAAGCGCCATCGAAGTATTTTTGGGTTACCTTAGAGGGCGTTGCCACAATCTCTAAGAGGGGCACTTAAAATCACTACAGCTCAGAGATAGGCGCTAAAGCCCCTAAATCTCTTTTTTTATGCATCCGGTGGGATAATAGGGAAAACTTTGTCTAAATCCAACAAATTTATCGATCCAAGAGATTTCTTTGCAACCAGATGAGACGCGTTTTGGTACCATTTTTATTGAAGCAATTGGCAGACTTTCACCATAAATAATACAAGCTGTAACTTTCTAGTCACCATCGCATCGTTGAGGTATTTTACTCTCAAACATGTCTGTAGTTGTGTCCATCAAAATACACTGCCCGCGTATGACTTCAGGCTGTATAATTTCTAAGCCCTCGATATTTTCTAATTTTTGAATGTGTTGAATGATAACACCTTCAGTTGAAAGAACGACACTATCTGAGAGCACAATATATTCAACCAGCAATTGCACACTATAGACTGCAGGCAAACAAATATTTAATACCAGCACTATTTTACCAAAATCAGAGTACACAATTGAATCGTCATTTCTCTTGCCCTTAGAATACTAATAAGTTGTTATTCTTATTCCCTTGAATAGCATGCGGTGTTAAGAAAGACACCTTGATGGTTGAAGGCCATTTATCTCAAGGAACTGTCTCTCATTTGGAATTAGTTCACAAATCTGACTTACACCTATTAAAAGTTATCAGAGCGCTGAAATGTAACAAGTCTTTGGTCCAAAACATCTTGGAATTGGAAAGGGAATTGGAAAAATCTTGTTTATTCTCAGTAATATTACATTTATATTCATACTGTGTGGCAATATAGGTTTCAATCAATTAATGCCAAATAACTGTTATCCTGTGATGTGATAGTATTTCCTCAAACTATCACGGAATAGACATTTAATAATTAGTTCTCGAAGTCACATTAACGCACGGAAGTGGCCGTATACATAAGACTTCCTAGACGCTGAGGTTTTGATGTCGGGTGTGAGAATATGTGAGTTGAGCCGTACAGTGTATTTAGGACGAATCTAGGTAGGATATCTTGGTAAGCTATGGTATGGTATCGCGAAGCAGTACATTCTTAATATGTAACTGCACATTATCAATTTTGTTATTTTGAGAGAGCAGGGAACCGTGCACAGTGCTCCAAGGTGTTGCGACAGCACTGTAGGTATCCGTTCAAGGTCAGCGCTGCGCAACGCTGTGGACGGTGCTTTTCAACACTCTCAGAGCGCCTTGCAACGTCTCGTAAGGCGCTTCCTAAAACACCTTTAGCGTTCACATCTTCACCATCGAAGCGCCTTCACAGGCGTCACAGGAATTTGCGAGACGCTCCGAAAGGCTTTACGATGGTGTTCTGTAGGCGTACCAAAGGAGTGGAAAAAATGCCAGGGTGAGCGAGGGGAAATGCATATTTGTTATTTACTCTAGTTTAATTTAGAATTAATTTATATAAGAGACCTATACGCGACCCACCTTATCCCGGATATGTACCTCCTCGACCCGAATCGCATCGGTGAACAGAGTGACTCACTTAATCCCGTATGCGCTATTCCAGCATCCTGTGGATCTCCTAATGGAAAGGCTTCGAGAAAACTTGGAAAGGAAATGTAAAACACCTATGATAAGTGGGTGGAGCTTAGGCAGTTTTATTTTAGTTCGGACTGTAGTCCTTGCTAAGTCCGTTAGAAGTTGGATGAATTGAGAATCGATGGTTTTGAAGGCGCCAACTCTGGATCTTGGACTGTTTTCGGTTACATTTACCTAATTTTGGTGTTTTACAATCGGTGGAAAATTATGTCGTCCACTTTTTTACTTCCTCCGTGCACTTTTTGTGCCTCCTAATTTCTCTTATCATTTGCATTCCTTACCCTACCTTATCCAACGCTTCCTATTTCATTCTTGTCTCCACTAATTTTATTCTTTATATCTCTCTCCGCTATAAAATCTCAAGAGTCCTCTATTCTGTGCTCATTTTTCTTTCGAAGCGGGCAAGTTTCTTAACCACGAAATGCTATGCTCTATATTGAAACTAGTCTCATCTTACGTCTTCTTACAAGTTTCCTCTCATCAATTTCCTCCTTTTCGCAAATGCTTCTTTTGCTTAGTTAATCCAATGCTTCATCCAGGTCTTTATAGAATAAAAGGTATGGCAGATGAAGCGGTAAATTATATGATCCTCTCGCCATTTCGTTATTTTTTTTAAAGAAATGTTTTGGTGGGCTTAGCCCTTTCTTGCTGGCGAACGATTGTGATGATTCTCATGTGGTGGTATAACATGTCAGTTTGGGTGTGGCCGACGTAGAGTGATACGGGGCAGATTTTAATCTGGGCTACACCCATTGGGCATCGGCAATGATAGATGACAATTGGTATGCGTCCTTAAAATTCACTGTCAGCGTACAAATGTATTCACTTTTATTTTTTCAGGTACATGGCATTGCTAAAAGATATGCACGTGAGACGGAAAGCATTTTGCATTTAGGTGGGGCTGTTTTTCTTTAAATTTTTGGCACAATGAACCTATAGGTCTAAGTGCCTTAGGAGCTCAATGGGAACGCCTTCAAATTTCAATCCTTTAAAAGTAGATTTGCACTTTTTGGCTGGTAGCTATGTTCGCATGTGGTTTTCAGTCATTTCGTTTTGGAGAGGAGAAAGAAAAATAAAACCACCTGAGCAGGTGGTAATGTATCTTTATCCTACTTACCTGTGCTCATTCGAAATTGGCGAATTGTAGGAACTCTAAAGAAAATCATTCCAGATCCCCCGGAATCCATGCAGCGTGCTTTCACCAATGTAGCTACCCAGGCGTTCTCTTCCTCCGTGGATTTCAGAGAAGCTTTGAAGTAGTCAGATGCTCACATAAGGTACCCCGCATACAAATATACGAAGTACGCAGTGCTCAGGGATGGCTGAATTATTTTTCAAGAATATGTTTTTTTCATAGACATATCGTACTATTCGAAGTATAGAGGTACTAGCGGTGATTTGAACGTAGGCGGAGACACCCGCTAAGAAGATACGCAAATCAGTAAAATGCATACTCAAAGATCAGCTAGATAGCACATTTTCACGAATTAAATGAAAACGAACCTTTTTCAGCTATTAAACCATCTTCAGGTACACTTTGTACCTTAAGAGATAAAACGAATGGTGCGTTTTTATTGAGTTTGTGGAAAAGTACTATCTAGTTTCCTTTTGATTATGATATCCTTCCCTACTTGGTCTCGCTCCCGGACTAGGGTTCAGACTCACAATCAATTCTCTATAATTCGCGCTGAGTTTTTTGATCAATTTCACGCCGTGGCGATCATTAATACATACGGAGCTATCTAGTAGCGGAAAGGGAAATGGCAGAATGAATCTCCAATAAAGAAGTCATACCAATAGCTTGGGACAAATTGTGAGACAGTAGCGTGCGGAATATATTAATGGGAGGACGTACAAATTTTGAATGATTACTGAAGAAGATCAAGGATGGAATACATTAAGCAAATTATGATGGGTGTCAAAATTAGTGACTAAGAATAAATTAATACGTTAGCTGAAAAGAGAATAGATTGGGAAGATGCAACGCACCAGTCATCGTATGACTACTGATAAGGGTGTATTTCCTCAGTAGAAGACTCAGAATGCTTTCATTTACAATTATTATTTATTTTTCTCCTGCACTTCACAATTTACGGTCAGACCTGAAGAACTTCGAATAGTTCTCCTACTGTCGTCTTTGGGGCTCTAGAAACTTTTTTTTAGAAGGCAAAAAAAACTAGTGTCATAAACGCACAGTATGGCTTCATTGTTAATAGTGGAGTGGATTTTGTGCCGGGCCTTAAATTTGGTGAACAATCACGCATATGGTGTAGAACCAGTTCACTTCCGCATTTCAGAATGTTTATTTTTCTCGCGGAACACGTAAAAACCACAGTCGTCAACCCTGGAGAAGCTTTATAGGTGAGAGAGGAGCTTCGCAATTCACGCCAAGTCATAAGTCCTGCAAAAATCACACATTCATCTGGCATGGGATCAGGTTTCTTGCCACCCGCGGTTTACGAGGAAAGCGTCGTACTTGGAACGTCACACGCGCGGTATGGGTTTGGTCGGGATGCTAGCAGGCAAATCGCATGGAAAACCGTCGTTACTCAAAAGACTCCCTCCCAATGGACTACAGTCTCGACGCACCTAGTGGAAGGGCAAGTTCGTTCCAGTATTCTCTGAGGCAGGACTGGCTGAAGCGACCGTAATTGCTCTAGTGAGGGTCACCCATTCCCGAAAGGTCGAGAGGTTCGAAACAGACGGGAGATAGTGCACGCAACGACTGTACCTCTGCGGTTTCCCTACATTCATACTCATGGAGATGGCCTGTTAGAACACTAGTTGTTTTTGGGTTATCGTAAATGAAAAAACGCCCCAGAGCCCATTTCATTTCAAATGTAAATTTTGGTATAATTAGAGAGAATAAGTAGAACTGTTTTCACATTCTAAAGATAAATTTTTTTTTACAATATAGTTAGCACTGAAAAAATAACGGCTTTTAGTTTGAAATTCAACCTTAGGAAAATGTTTAGCTATGAAAGAAATGACGGATTGAAGGGTATGTATTTGATCGAATCGCGGATTTTGTCTATTCATTCTTATTTACGCCCAACAGCCAACTATTGCTGAAATATCCTCAATTAAAAGAACACCATTGAATTTCGCGTTAAAATATTGAATCGGCGAGAATATATCTTAATTTAACAATGAAATGTTAACAATAATATGCTTCGTTGCTGCCTCGAGGCTGACATTGGTCTATGATTGGTTCTTTTGTATTAAATGTGTAGTGGTGTCTAGAGAAGCTCTGGAAAAACTTATTCTCTTGCCCCACGTCTCGCTTTAGATCTGCGTTTACGTGGGACCCCGCTATCCTATACAAGGGCGTGTGGCAGTCAATGTTATTTAGGAAAGCAGCCGTTTTGACGTAATTGTGAATTACAAGTGTTCTGTGTGCATCGAAGTTCTATTAACTCGAACTCGAATTTTCGATAATTCGATAGAAATTCGATTAATATATGTTTCCATTTGATTGTACACTCGCATGTAGTTCGAGTTTGCGTAAGTGGAAGAAATTTGCCGCCTGGGAAGTAGTATCTCCAGTGATGGAAGAAGCAAGAAAGATACTGTGGGAATCACCCAAGCAAAGAAAGCTTCCTACTAATCGTCATCTAATAAGCAGAAATACAAACTTGGAAGTAAGTAACAGCAGCAGAGTTAATAAGATTGGAGTCAATGGAAATTTGGTGCTACAAAAGATCAAATGTACGGAGAGAATCACCGATGAAAAAGTCCTGCAAAGAGTTCGAGAGAAAAGATGTATGACAAATACTGACAAGTAGAAGAAGAGACACATTTATCAGGCTCATTTAGCGACACAACAGACTTTTGAAATCAATAATAGAAGAAGAAATGAAAGAGATGGATTCCCGAGGAAGACCATGGATGAAATATGTCATGGGAATAATGAATGACACAATAGTGAAGGCTGATGCTGGAATGAAACGGTTAGCTGATATGAGAATTTAGTGTTGATAGCTGTGCTCTGCCACGATTCCGGCCAAGTCATGGCCACGAATTGCATGCCCTCTATCCCTCATCTCTTCCGCAGCTTTGCCCATCCTTCTCTCTTGGGTGAAAATGTTCCCTCCAACGCCCCTTTTTGATTATCCCCCTTTAGAGAGGTCAAACAACCAGCCGGGGCGACACAAAATGAGACAGATATTCGGATCCTGCACGCAGAAGGCGTTCTCGCTGAGAGAGCGGGGTCAATGGGGCTCTCCCATCCTCAGTCGACAACCGACCAACCGACCGCCCACGCTCCTCCCGGAGTCGCGTGGGTTCGCCCTTCGTCGTATTTGCCCACCCCGGAGCCCCTCCCCCCCGTACTCCCGCTGCTTCCGCCTTCCGATCCTCCACGCCTTTCATTCTGAGTCCGTCCGCAAATGTATTTCACCCATAAACTAAGCCCATTTGAGCAAACCTTTGTCCTCCTCCTCGTTATTCAGGCCAGAAATTCCGAACCGAACTTACGTATTGTAAGCGCTTAGCTTAAATAAAAGGATTTGGTCCGGAGAAGACGCGGTAAGGGAACAAGTCGGAAATTCTGCTTTTACAATTTATTCACGCACACACAATACATGTTTATCGGTCACCCGCGCGAGACTGCTCGAGTCTCTCCTGCCACCACGCAGCGCCCAGCACCGCGTCACCGCGTGACCCCCTCGAGGGCTCCCTATTGGCCGGCAATTGCAGTAGCTTTTTACCTTACCCGTGCATCTTCCCACGAAGCAAGATCCCACGGCAAGGCGCCGCCAGGTGTTAGAGGAGCCACACCTAAATGTGATTCCACATCCGGCGGCTACCATTTCAGCTGAGACCAACACCGGGGCGGCGCTAGTGCTGACCGCTGCGCGCACGCTTACACCACTTCCCCCCAAAAGTGAATCGTTGAATAATAAAGAATAACATGTTGTATTCAGCGATTCATTCAACAACCAATCAGTCAACCAATGTTCTAAAAATAAAAATCAGATTATACATTAATTATTTAAATGCAACCCAGAAAATAACACTGCCCCTGAAAAATAGTTTTCACCCAACAATATAAAGACTCATCACAATCGTTTTGCCCATGACCTACATAGGTAAACAAAATAAATGGAATGGGAATGACATAGGGAAACAAATACATACACATGACTACACACATACAGTCCCAATTCATAGTCTATGCAAACTAACACCCTCTACAATTCACTACTATTCATGCACTGGTTGTTATATCTTGTGAAGTTTGTTCTAGAAATTCTTCTTCTATTGCACATTGACTGTTTATAACACTTTTATCATATAGTCCATTTAAACCTGTTATTTTGACATTTACCAATATTCATTTAATTATAAAATGTTCAAGTTTAAGTGAAATCCCTTATCAACATCACTATCAAAACATATACACCAAACTTATTCATCCCAATAATGTGTTTTTTCTTGAAATTAGCGGAATGATATGGAACATGAAAATAAAATAACCCCTGTAAGACATTGAATCTACC
The DNA here is from genome assembly GCA_963573305.1 of Pyrrhosoma nymphula. Classification (NCBI taxonomy): domain Eukaryota; kingdom Metazoa; phylum Arthropoda; class Insecta; order Odonata; family Coenagrionidae; genus Pyrrhosoma; species Pyrrhosoma nymphula. The sequence goes on from OY754335.1 coordinate 53,793,086, forward strand.
CCAACCTAATTCCTAATTATTTCATCGGGCTCTGCTCCTACTTCTTCAGGAGGAGCTTCCAAGCTCGATAGCGTGACGCGCACATTCTTCGCGTCAATTACTCCTTTCCTCCTCTTCCTTTCTACCGCTCTCCCGCCGCAATTACTACTCAGCGCCGACCGCTTCCAGTACAAATATAACATCAGAGTTGTTATCCCAATGGCGCTCCCTAACCCCACAATGATTTCCCAATTTCCATTACGAGTAGAAGTGCTAGCTGCTCGCAGTCTCCCTACCCATTTATTAAAATCCACTGAGCGCCTGTGCGTCATTAATTCCCGTCCCAGTTCGTCTCGCAGACCCTCCAGATTCGAGTCGTTTCCAATATCTAGGCTGCCTTCATCCTCGACTATCCTAACATCCGGAAGGACTATTTCTAATAATTTCCCCTTTATTTCGCTCCGTTGGTACCCACTGGCTAATAACTTAAAATTGCTTCCCACTATGTCACAGTGGCTGACATTCGTAATCAGCCCACTCCCCTCAAGTTGGCGAGAGTCTGGCCTATTCGCTGTAGCCGCGTTCCGACACGCGACTGTGATATGGGATGGACTTGGCATTGCGTAAATCCACCCTTGATTCACTCGGTCGAAATATGGCTCAGTGAAATTAACCCCTTCCCTTTCACATTCAGCAGCACCTCTTCCTAAAAACAAATCATACTCGCAACTCTTCCACGACCCGGTTCGCAAAACAAACTTAGTCGGACAAGTATAAATTTGCCCCTTTTTACATTCAAACATCTCGTCTTCATTTAAAACTGAATAATATGACCGATCCCCGTTTATTAGCAATGTGTCCCTAACCCTCCATTTTCCGAAAACCATCAGTTTCTGATGCCAAACTGGGAAAGACTTCAGTTTATAGTGTTCAAAAATACTATCCTTACTTCCCAAAGGGATTTCTACAACTAACCGTAGCCGGTCTTTGACTACTACAGCCGATGCTGTCGCCATATTGTAATAAAAATACAGTGATTCGTGGTCACAAGGAGCTAACATATGGAGAGGAGGGTTAATATTATCGCGAATTCTTTTAATAATTTCTAAAAACTTTCCAGGGGAAACCAAGGCACTGCTAAGACTATTATACACGCTGTTTTCTAGCGACATCCTTAGCCCCACAAGGTCAATCCTAACATTTACAAGAACATGCCCAATCTGCCTCAACGCCTCCTCGGTCGCTATCAGTTGCCTCAACTCCCGGTTGGCCTCTGCTAATCCCTGAATTAATTTTCGGCTATTGTTCGCTTCGCTAATCAATTCCGAAACTAAATTTCGTAGGAATCGGGTATTGTTTGTCACCCTCTCCTCTAATCCCGCCATTATTATAATTTGATTGTCCAACTCTCCCCGAATCCCCAAACCGTCCTGCTCTAATTTATTGATCTTTTCCTCAATCCGGTGGAGATCCTGTTCATCCAGCGTTCCGAAAACTGTTTTTAATACTTGGCCCCCAAAATTGATCCAGCCCCGTCTGTTTCGTCGTTTCTCGACCAAATCTACTAATGTTTCTATTTCCTCCTTGACATGTTGGTATTCCCTATTCATTCTTTCTAACGCCAAGAGGTACCCCCGACTAAAACTCTGCCTAACTTCCCCTTCCATTCTACCCCTTACGTCATCGAAAATTTGTCTCACCTTTTTATACTCATCTTTCATGGCACCCAGATCAAAATTTATTACTACCATCCACGAATGTTCAGTTAAAATTACATCTCGCTGTCTTTCAAATAATATACCACTTTTTAATGGTGTCACTTCTTGACCCCTAGTAGGGTCCAAACCACACCCCACCACCCACAACAACCAAACCCAACACTTTAAAGGTCCTCCAGATCCTCTTCTTCCTCCTCCCATCGTGTCAGCGCCTCCCGCGGGCGTAGATAATAGCGATGAGAGGATGCAGGCGGGGGAATCACGTAAGGTGGGGATGACTCACCGCGTCCACTTCTCGGTCGCAAACGATATGGACAACGTCGGGGGAGGGGAGGGGGATAAGGGGCGGCGACTCCTTCTACCTCGAGCGGAGGGGCGGGAGGGGGATGAGGGGTGACGACTCCTTCCACCTCGAGCGGAGAGGCAGTGTCTTCTTGATGAGGGACAGGGGGTGGAGGGGAATGGCCAACACAGGGGGAAGCGGGGAGGAACTTCTCCTCCTCTACGGCAACGGTGTCCTCCCTTTCCGCGCTGACGTCACCTCCTCCTGTGCTTTGAGTCACCAAGGATTCCCCTCGACCTTCCACCCACTCGTCCTCCCACTCAGGGGGGGTCGGATCAGCTGGCTCCGGAACTCGCGCGGTGATTCGGTTTCTTTTTGGCCGTCCACGGGGGCGATCACCAATATTCACTGCATCAGGGGGGGGAACAGGACCGTGATAAGGCTTAACACGACTTATGTGCACAATAAGGGTTCGAAATGGAAGCTCCAACATTAGATTGCACTTTGAAGTTACCTTCAACACGCGATACGGGCCCTTCCACGGTCTATGAAACTTTTTCACTTGCCCTATTTTTAAACAAGGGTCACCTAAAAATACGTAGTCGCCTTCTCTATATTCCCTCACCTTACCCTTTCCTCTCACCGTTTCCCTCCTTTTCCTCACTGCTAAACGATCATTACGGGCGCATTGTTTCCACATTCCCTTCAACCTCTCTCGTAGTCCTGTCACACCAGGGTGTTCCTTTCCTGAGCTACTCATTCCGAGACAATTGAAAGGTGATGCCATCTGTCGTCCAAAAACCAACTCGTGCGGGGTGAACCCAGTGCTCCTGTGTTTACTCGTGTTATACGCAGTCACGGCAAATGCGAGGTGCTTTTCCCAGTCGTCGTTTCGTACGTTCACGTAATGGCTAAGAATATTTGCGATTGTCCGATGAACTCTCTCAACTCGGCCATTGCATTGTGGGTGGAACGGGGAGGTCCTTAGCTGTTTTACCTTCAATAGTCCACAAATCTGTCGGAAAAGATCGGACATAAAGTTAGTCCCCTGATCCGTAAGCAATAACTCCGGCACCCCGAATTTCAATATCCATTGTTTTACTAGTGCGACGGATATGGTTTCGGCCGTTTGGTCGGGCAAAGGCACCATTACCAAGTATCTTGTAAAATGGTCTAGGATAGACAAAATATATCGATTCCCACCATCGGTCTTTGGAAGAGGGCCCACTACGTCAATAGCAATGAACTCGAAGGGTCTTTCCGCCGCTGGTAGTGCCTGTAGAGGGGCCCTGCACTTACCGTAAGGGCTTCGCTGGCTACAGGCTATACAACGCTTCACATACTCCTTGACATCTCCCAAAATCGTTGGCCACCAGTAGTCCCTCCTGACCCTACTCGCGGTGGTGTGTACTCCTAGATGTCCCGAAAGTATATGATCATGGCACTGGCGCAAGACTCTCTCTCTGCAATTTCGTGGTACCACTATTTTATCTCCTCCCTTGTGTCTTTTACAAATAACGTCCCCAACGACAACGAAATTATTTTCCCTTCCCCACTTTACACACTCAGGGTCTCGTTTCTGCTCATCTCCAAAATTAATTATTTCTTCGGCAGATACATGGCAAACCTTCCTGCTCAAGGCGTCAGCATTTGCATGGATTTTTCCTGGCCTGTGGACCACCCGGTAATCGTATTCACCCAGTTTTAATGTCCACCTCATTAATCGGCCGTTGGGGTCCTTTAAATTAAATAGCCACGTGAGGGCTGCGTGGTCCGTCACAATGGTAAATTTTCGTCCGAGAACATAATTTCTAAACTGATTGACGGCCCAAGTTACTCCAACCAATTCCTTCTCTGTTGTGGTATAATTCAGCTCAGATTTCTTCAGTTGCCGTGAGGCAAATGCTACCGGATGTTCCTCACCGTTGATCACTTGAGACAGAACGGCACCTATTGCGAAATTACTCGCATCTGTCGAGATGGTAAAAGGCAAAGAGAAATCTGGGTACACCAATACGGGACTGCTCGTAAGCGCTGTTTTTAAATTTTCCACTGCTTCGTCGCACTCGGGTGTCCAAACAAATGCGGTACCCTTTCTTAAGAGCGATGTAAGCGGCCGGGCGATAACCGCATAGTTTTCGATGAACCGACGGTAATAATTCGTTAGGCCCAAAAAGGATTGTATTTCCTTCACTGTTTTCGGAATAGGGAATTCCTTTACCGCTGAAATCTTACTAGGGTCCGGAAAAATACCTTTTGCACTAATAATGTGTCCCAAATAGTTCACTTGCGGAAAGGCAAAGTGGCATTTAGACAATTTCAATGACAATCCTGCCGTTTCTAGCCTTTCGAAAACTCTGCCCAAACGCAAAGCGTGTTCCTTTATTGAGCCGCTAAAGACGATGACATCATCGAGATACACTAGGCATTCCGTGGGAGACATTTCTCTAAAAATACTATCCATGAAGCGTTGGAAGACACTTGGGGCATTTCTAAGACCGAAGGGCATTCGGAGGTATTCATACAATCCATTATGCACAATAAAGGCGGTTTTCTCACGCGAATCTGGAGCCATCGGAATTTGGTGGTAACCCGCAGTTAAATCAAGTGTGGTGAAATACCTACATCCCCCCAAATAGTCAAGTGTTTCGGTAATGTTAGGCAAAGGATAAACATCAGGCTTGGTTATTGAATTCAAAGCGCGAAAATCGATGCAAAACCGATACTTCGGCCTTCCGTCCTCAGACTTTTTCGGTACAATCACGATGGGCGAAGCCCAGGGGCTGTGACTTGGCACAATTATACCCCCCTCTAATTGTTCCTTCACGAAATCGTCTATCAATGGCTTCAAGTGATGTGGGGTCCGATAGGGTCTTCTGTAAATTGGCCGGGCATCACCAGTAGGAATGTGGTGTTCTACCAAGTGCGTGGCCGGGGGTGTTCCCGATGGCGAGAACAAATGACTATACCTTCCGATTAAAGGCTGCAGTACCGATTGTTCCTCAATATCCAGATGGGACAACTTCCTTGAAATCTCGTCCTTAAAATTATCGTCACCAGCCTTACACACGGAAATGCATACGTCCCTGTCACTCCCGTTCCCTTGCACTGCACCTTCGTCCCACCCATTATTCACTGTCTCCACCACATCGCTCACTATCGCGATCACTGTACCCTTACTCAGAGTTACATCTATCATTCCAAAGTTACTTACTTGGATCTTAGCACCTCCTTCCCCATTCACCTTACAAACACATCGGGCCACCCAGCAGTCGTCCACTTCCAGCGCCGACTCAACCAAGCACTCATGGCCCTCTCTCCAGCCGCCACCAAGGGGGAGGGTCATGAGACGAACGCTCCGTGCTGGGATGACCTCCGCTGAAACAAGCCGCACCGGCATATTCACCCGGGGGCGGCGCCATTCCTTCCCCGCGTCTCCCGTCTCCTTCGCCGGGTCCTTCGTCGTTCCGTCTCTCGGTCTCTCCTCCGCGACGTTCGCTGCTCCGCCTCCCCACGCCGCTGCAGCCACGCCTTCCGTCCTTATCTCCATCGTTGGCAATCCCGCCTTCCGCGGCCCGCCTTCCGCCTTATCGTGGATGGTTGGCCCGCCAATCTCCGTTGGCCGCGACGGAATCTCCACAGGCTCCGTCCTTCTACTCTCAGTCAGGCAAATTATGCGCCCGCCAATTGTGAGTTCGCCCTTGCTCACGTCAATTATTGCCCCATTTTCGCGGAGGAAGTCGATTCCTAAAATTCCCTCGTGACCCCCCAAACTGTCTACAACCTGAGCCTTTAGGTTATACACACTATCGCCGAAACCTAGCGGAACCACCACCTCTCCGAAGTTCCAAATATACCCTCCATTTAATCCCTTTATCCGGAACGTAGACCTCTTCGGTACTCGGCCCCCACAGCACTTCTTAGTTAAAAGGCTCACCTGCGCTCCTGTATCCACTAACATGCGCCGCCGCATGCCTCCACACGTCACAGTCACCGCCAAGTCTTTCACTCCCCCCTCGCGGTGCACACACGGGAGGACAATCCTTAATTGGGGCCGTTGCGGGCGACTTGCTCGGCCCCGGAACCGTTTAACGGCATCTCAGCCCGCTGGCTAAAACTACCCTGTTCTCGCGCCCGGCAGTTTCGGGCCCAGTGTCCTACCTTCCCGCAATTAAAACACTGCATTCTGCCCTTCTGTTTGCAGTCCCTTGCGAGATGCCCAAAATGGCCACAGGCGTGACAGGCTCCATCACGAACCGCGAAAATTTTTCTTTCCTCTCGCCCCTCTCTCTCTGGTCGAATCCTTCGCTCGGCCTCCCGCACGCGCACGGCTGCGGTGACAGCGGCGTCAAACGTCTCCGGCATTGCGAGGCGCGTGTGCTCACCCACCCTGCCGGGAAGGCCATTTAGGAAGGCGTCCAAAGCCCTCTCGTCCGCCTCCGACCGGCGAGCGGCAGCCACGGCAGCATCACCCTCCTCCTTCCATGTATGGCTATTTATATCGCGGATGCGATCTGCAAACTCCTCTATTAGCTCCCCTGGGCCCATTTGCACGTTTGCCAGCATCTCCCTGTAAAATCTCCTATTCTTCACCCCCTGATATCTCTCCAACAGCACCTTCTTTGCTTCGGGGTAGTTCAAGGCCCCCCCCGCCCTCGTCTTCGCCCTCAGGAGATCCGCGGCTCCTCCGCGTGTGCGAAGTGTGACCGCGCTTAGCCTGTCCTCATCATCCCAGCCACCCAACCTTCCCACTTGTTCTAATTGCGAAAAGAATGCTTCAACGTTTTCCCCTGTGGATCCCGAAAAGCTTTCAATCGCCGATATCATTGAATATGACTTCCTCGAGTTCTCCCCTGCTCCGGCCACGTCTACTGTACGGGCCCTAAAAATCGCGTTTTCTTCTTTAAGGGCCCGTAGCTGCGTGCAAAGTTCATCCACCGCCTGTTGGAGCTCCATTTCACGACCCGATAAACTAACGCGACTCGCCATTGTCACTCACCTTTTCACGACTTGGTATTACCGCACTTCCCAACGCCTTGAGGCAATCCCACTTCTGACACCAATTGTAAGCGCTTAGCTTAAATAAAAGGATTTGGTCCGGAGAAGACGCGGTAAGGGAACAAGTCGGAAATTCTGCTTTTACAATTTATTCACGCACACACAATACATGTTTATCGGTCACCCGCGCGAGACTGCTCGAGTCTCTCCTGCCACCACGCAGCGCCCAGCACCGCGTCACCGCGTGACCCCCTCGAGGGCTCCCTATTGGCCGGCAATTGCAGTAGCTTTTTACCTTACCCGTGCATCTTCCCACGAAGCAAGATCCCACGGCAAGGCGCCGCCAGGTGTTAGAGGAGCCACACCTAAATGTGATTCCACATCCGGCGGCTACCATTTCAGCTGAGACCAACACCGGGGCGGCGCTAGTGCTGACCGCTGCGCGCACGCTTACAGTATATTTTTTTAAGGGTCGGGGACGTATTTGGAAACAGGTCATTTGCGCTGTTATCTCAGTTAACCCTTTTTCCTCGGAATGTGTGTGTGTTATTTTCGCCGTGAATAGTTGGGGAAGGTAATGCTGCTGACTAAATTTCATCTTTAAGAAGAAGATATGAGTAAATCGATTGCGAATTTACAGTAATATCCACGATTTTTCTTCAGATTCAACATATGGTTTTCGGTGCGAAAGGTTGGAGAGTGAGATGTAGCTAATTTAAAGAAAAAATTTAAAGGAAGAATTTCGTAAATCGTTAACCAACTTGCTGTAATCACTGTCAACGCTTTTTCTTCACACTGAAGATATCACTTACGATGCAAATAAGTGAAGAATGTGATATGACCAACAGATACCTATTCATGGGAAGAATGAATTGAGCTAATCGTAGGTGAACTAAACTGCTTGGAATTTTTAAATTTATGCTAATTTCTTAATATTATGTCCAAAGTAAATGTTACAACTCCAGCGTTAAGTGGAGCTCTCCGCTCCATTCTCTATTTATATAACCGCTTTTCATAACTCTTCATATCAGTCTTCGTAGAGGATGTTATTGAAGATGTTCTCCCCTCACGTTGCATCATCCTCTCTGATCACATCTCATACTTTTCACTCCGCATCCCAGCCTGCACCACTCGTAGTCCAACATGAGTCTGCTACACAAACCCAAATTCCGTCTCTCCACCTCCCAACGATCCCTATTCTACCGCCTACCTTCATTATCCAATGCCCTTGCTTGCAGTTACTCTGCCACTGACCTTTCCTCCTCTAAGTAACGCACTGGTTAGCATTCTTTCCCTACCCCATAATTCCTTGCCGGATTTATTGTATATCGTTGAATACTGCTGTTCCTGCTTAGCTATAATTTTTTTAAATTGTCATTTATTCTGTTTTTTGAACACAATGTCTCAGTTTCTGCTTTTCGTGTTTTAAAAATAAATAAATATTTTGACATCCCCGTTTCCATCCTAATCCTTCTTCGGTAACCTTCCCCATTTCATTTTACATCCATCACTGTTTTCAGAGGGATGTTATATCTCACAATGTGTCCAATAAGTTACTCATCTAATTACCAGGATTTTCGCAAACCATATTTTCTCCTCCGCTCTTCAAATGACTCTCATTTGTGATTTTATCACCGTCATTCTCTCATAACATTATATTTTCATCGCTTCCTATCTAATTCGTTCTCCTGCTGTTATCCTCCAAGTTTCGCTGCCATATAAGAGCTCACTCCATACAGCTGTTTTAATGAAGATCATTCATACTTCAAAACGTGTTTTTCTAACTGATAGGTAGTCACGGATAAGCTTCCAGGTGTGTTCTCTTGGTCAGCTCAATCGCTGTCCTTGTGCTTCCGTACATCTTAGCTTCTCACGTGACCGTAACATAAAGTGTCACGGTTCGATAGTCAAAGAGATCCTTTTTATGCGTATTTGCCACGTAAGTACATCACTAAGATAGCGGGTTCGACTTATATATGGTCACATTTATCCTGGATGCATTCTGAGTGAGATATGACGCACGATGTTTCGATGAATGATCGTATTAAACAATTACAAGTAGGGACATACTCATTAGTTCCTCCATCACGGTACTCTTGCCCCTCCAATCCCACGCAAAGGAGTGGATGCGATGATTTGCATCTTAATATTGTCTCCAGGAGAACTGGAACCTCCGCACCCCGCTGGGTCTTTGCCAATGGCCCGAGCACTTGCGCAGTGAGTGCACACTTTTCCTCATTCTCTGCGCTCCCTTCTCTCTCCTCTCAAGGAAGTCCGTGGGAGGCTTCAAGTGGACGCTGTATTAGGGATTTGCTTGTTCATAATTATTTTTTGGAAGGAAAATATTCTTCTGTACTTCCCTCCCTGGATGTCACCTTATTACGACTCGACTACCGCGGTATCCAGGTTAGTTACGTCCCAGCCTGACAATATTAAGATCGTGAATTTGATTCCAGCTTTGGGTATGGAGTTTTTTTTGTTAAGATCATTTGTCATAACGTTCATTAATATGGATATAGAGGCGTTTATGAAAACGGGCACAATGGGCGATATGATTAATAAACAACTTATGAAGATAAAAATAAAAATAACTTCCGCAAATACGATCATGAAATACGAAGAAATTGTCCTGAGAAAAAACTGGCCTGAACTGGGAATCGAACCACGAACGCCTTAGCTTCTAGCTTATCGGGCGAGTGCGCAGACCTCTACGTTACCCTGGCTTCCAAATGCCCGTGGTAATTTAGGAGGATACAATTGAACTGGATGTTAAGCTTATGCGGTCCATCAAAGATGGCAACGCGAGGGAGCAGGGTACTTCAAAGAAGTCACAACCCATGCAGTTGTATCCTATGCCAGTACTCACACCGATCTAGGACTCATTTGAAAATATTCATTATTGCATTAAATACGGTGATGAAATACGTTTAACGTGTGACCTGTTATGCACTCCTTTAATGAGTGTAGACGTCTCATATTTGTAAATGCCAATTGTAGGAGAATTTTTGTTCACTTATAAATAAGGATAGATGAAAGATGGGTAATTTGTTTGGCTTTTGAAATTTTCCCTACAAATATAGAGCATGTGAACAAGTTATTATTCTTAAAGAAATCGCGGAGAAAGTTGAACTTCAAATATCTTGCTAGAGGACCAAATTCATGACTTACATTAGAAACTCACCTAAAGTGCTAATAACAGAATGGGGTACAATCGATCAATATTAGAAATGTATGTACTTAGGTGAAATAAATCAAATCAATGGGATAGATTAAGACGTAAATGGTGAGAAAAATGGAAACGGCATACGCTGACTAAGGATACATCCATACGTAAAATCTATCCTCTATATCGAAAATGAGACAATATAATACAGTTGTCAAGCCAGAAAGTCTCTACGCCCCTGAATGCATGTTATCAATAGCATCAGGAGAAATAGCAGAGATAGAGAAGGAAAGAAATATTCTCAGAAAAATACCAGTGCTAATAAAATATTAGTTCGACTAAAAACTGAGAAAGGTGAGTTGAAGAACAGGAATAATGATGAAATTTAAAGAATGTAGGGTGCAAAAATTGTGATATGAGATTCGGAAAAGGAAAGTTAGCGTCTTCGGCCACGTAATGAGGATGGAAAAGAGTAGACTAAAAAAACGAATTTTCAATCATGTTAGTAAGAGTTAGAATGGCAACCAATGGATGTAAGGGATAAAGAAAGACATGGAAGAGATAGGAATAACGGAAGACATAATACCTACAGGATAAAAATAAATTTAGACGGTTGATAGGGAACTTCAAGGATATCCGGAGGAAAGAAAATGAGCAAGGAAAAGGCACCTGGGCGGAAGAGAGGAGGAGAAAGATAAACGAAAAGGATGAAAAATTATTGGTGGACAAGAAAAGAAACGGAAAATGAAAATCGAAAATGAATGCATTGAATTATTTCCGTGGTCCATGGTAGGCCTAAGTCGAGGGAAGAAGAAATATAGGTGACCAAAAGTCTTGTGGTGCTAAGTCCCCTCCGACGATAACCCAGTGGAGCGGCCATCCCGGGTGGTGTTTTTCTGCACTAACTCCGCAGTAGCCATATTGGCTGTGGGCAAATAAAAGAGGATCGCCCCGCGGTCTCGGGGTCACTGTACGATGCTGAAAAATAATGCAACCCCTAAAAATGCTAAAAAACTAGTCTACGACATGTATATTAAAACAACTATTATATGCCATACCCGCATGGGATGGTTTACTAAATGAAAAGCAAATGGAAACATTGGAAATAACTGAAAGGAAAATAGTACGATCGATTTTCGAAATACCATACTCGGTTAAAAATGAAAATCACTACTTGAACCCGGGCATAGTTACAATAAAAACGCAAACAAAAATAAAAACACAAAAAACTAAAATAAAAACCACAAGTCGAAAACTACTTTAAAAAAATAAAAGGAAGTAGATAAAGAAGTTTAATGAGCTTGGTGAGAACAAGGTATATACATGAAAGGGATAAATGTAAGAGGCCTGAAAAAGCACTTCTTAGAATGGCAAGTGAAGCCTAAAAAATAGGGAAGAAAAAGAAGTTGGTCACAGAGCACAATCTTAAATCATTTAAGAAACCTCTGAAATATAGCTGCTCGGCAGCGAAGGACCACTTCTTCGGGGTCATTCGTCCGCGGGGAAGCCAGGAGGTGGACGTAGCTCCATAATAATATACGCCATGGCTGTTTTACTCTTGTTCTCAAGTCTTTTAGCCAACAAGTCCATCTAAGTAAATATGAGCTGTAACCATATAACTATGCAAACGATAGGTAGACAATGATACTAAATATGATTTTTCCGAATTTATAGGTACCGTAATCAAACCACTTGGTCTACGAGCCGAAGTTAAAGCGGCTTTTCTAGTGGTAGTTGACTTCTGTGGAAGTAGCGAGTGTGGCAATATCTCGACGTGCATCGCTGCTTGTTTCGTTATGATTTCACATTACTTCTGGTTTTTTCCTAAAGGTATGAATGGGGGAAGTAAAAAATGAATATGGCAATATCAAAAATCACATAATTTTGGTAATCAACGTTTTTTCACATCGTAGGTTCTCTTCGAGTTCCACATGCATTCGTGGATTATGTATTTGTATAGTTAACGTAAAATATGTACTTGAACCTGAAGATGCCGCTTATGCGATGAAACCGGTCGTATTGAATAAAGTTCCTTGTAAAATTTACAAAGTTTGTTTTGATTCTGTCAACGTAAAATATACCTATGGGCTTCTACATAGCGCCTTAAAATATTGTAGTTAACCCTTTTCTTCTCACACATTTTGTGACTTCCTGTAAATCCACCTTGAAAGTAATAATTACTTGGTTAAGGGATATTAATACTATTTGTAAAAAAAGAGGAGAAGCCACTTACTTTGCCTCTTTTCCAGGTTGTGAGACTGGTGGTGGGTATCCTCTCCGCTGGATGCCTGCAGAATAATTCCTCCCAGGAAAATGGCTATAATCCATGAAAACCCTGAAAGTTAATTTTTGCGTTAGTTTGCAACAGCCGATGCAAATATTTTATCGTAAAAATATTATTAATGATAACAATACAAATGAATGGTCTCCACATGTATATCTGGGTTATTTAGGGTTGAATATTGAGGATAAATGGACCATTATCGACTATTAGGTTGTATCATCAGCCCAAATCATTATATTACGATCACGTAACTGTGAAAATAGGAGTGACCAATAGCATAATTTATTTCCTTACTTCACCTTAAGTCTAGAAGCGACACATAAAAACTAACAAACACTTGACCTGTTTCGGTGGCGACGATGTTTTGTCCTTCTCTAGAGGTCTGATGTTTATTCCCCCCTAGAATGGATTTTCCTCCACTTAAGGCTTGAGTGTGTGTGTGTCTGAATGGTTATTTAATATGGAAATTATTTAAATGCATGTGACTGGGTGCATATTTGTGTGCATTGAATATACTATTATTAATGGTACTTTCCTCGGGCCATACCTAATGAAACAGAATACCTATGAGCACATCGAAGATATGACTGCATTTATATTTTTGACCAATCCTTACCTCTTGAAATTGTAATATAATGATAGTTTTCCTTTATTTTTTCGGTGTACACGCTGAAAGTTATTCATTTCAATATAATTATGACAATGACCAATCGCTTGGACAGCCAATCATATTGCATATATTTAGGCAAACTATTTGTATATTCGTGTTTCCATTTTTATAGATATACTGTATTCTTTTTTCTACAATGGCCCAGTAATAGATTTGGTATTGTATGCTGTACTCATTATTTTTTTGTAGTTACATAGGGTTACAAGAGGGTACTCTCCATCTCGCCCCAAATATAAAACTTATCTATTTACTTCCCACTACCGCTTTGAGAATCCCGATAACATCTCTCTGTTAGCAAATGCCAGCCTATGAAATTATCTACATTCATCTAAAAGGGTGTTTAATAAATATCCTAGTAAAATGGCACTATATTTGTAAACATATATTATTTTTTTGGTTTTGCGGAGCTTCAGCTTCAGAGTTTCCCGCCTCTTTGTATATCCGCTGCCGCGATGAACTGTAATATGTTGAAAATTTCCAGAGGAAGAAGAATTTCCTTGACCGGTAGTCGAACCGCAGATCATCTGCTCGCAAGTATCATTAGTCATCTGCTAATTGACGAGGGAACCCGAAGGTCAAATCCCGGTCTACGATGCCCTCTCTTCCGTGGCAATTGCTGTCTTTCTTCGCGGTAGAAGTGAAAATCTTGCGATATAATTGTATCCCTAATTCTCGTTATGCGGGATAGCGTCAGGAGTTTCCTTTACGATTTTCTTGAGTTTATTGTATATTATTGACCATATATTTGCCAACTATACGCTGAGAACTTATGGTGGGTGAATTTATTAAATACTCAGAGGCATTTGTGTAATTGCATTTATGCGCAAGCTAGAAAGGTCCTCATTGCAATTATCTGCAAAATTTTACTGTTACCTCTATTGTTTTGACTTATGAGGTATTCTGAAGGACTATAATCTAAATATGGTCGGTACTATAAAATAATAATGATTCATTCGCTGGGGAGTAAATATTCGCATGGAGTACGATGCAATCATAATTAATTACTCTTGCTATAATGGAGGCATATCTTGACTTGAAGGAAGTTTTTCGGTATCATAATTAACTATATATAAAATTAGTTTCTTAATTTTTTTAGTTTAGATATGTCAATCTGTAGAAATCCATATATCACTATCTTCCTAAAAACACAGGATATCAAAGAATGAATAGAATATTGAAATATGAATTTAATTTAAAAATAATTAAAAAACTTATTAATGCTACTATAGTTATATGTTAATCAATATGGCTACCTTAAATTTTGAAAGGGTTATATTTGTGATGCATTTTACATGTTGAGGAGTTCCATTGTTCACATGGTATCATCCGCAGTAATCAGTTGGAAGATAGGTTTGCTAAGATACTCCACTCATCTCTCTAATTTGCTAACCGCTTCATTGCTACTTAAGTGTTCCTTTTGACGTCCTTTATAATTTGCGTTATGTATTCTATTATTGATCTTCTCAGTTAATTATTCCCATTAATTTCTTCTTTCATTAGTTTCCATGAGGTAATACTAAAAAATTCAGAACAACCATTTAAGCGAAATGGTGGAACGAATATTTCCTCAGTTTTGCTTGATAATCTTTTATCTCTTTAAGAATTTCCTGTTACATTTTCGTTCAGATGCAAGGAACTCTATTCAGGAACTTTAGTCAAGATTTTGCTTATAGAAGTTATAGTTTTTTTCCTAGTTTCAACGGTGAGCATCAAGAAATGTATGCGGATTTTGTTATTTCTTTACTAATTCACTTGATTTAACGAGGTTTTTGCAGCCAATGGTTTAGATTAACCATTCCACGATTTATTCATCTAACAGGTGAATCTCTGCCGTAGATTCTCCTATGACTCTATTTCATGAAAGAAAACAAATAAATTTATTTTTCAACGTCTACGACGTAATGCCATCTCATGAGTGAAATATAACCACGTGCAAACCCGTTTCTCCTATGTTTTGCTCTGCATTTCCGCTCCCGCTAGACTAATTGTCTCGATCACCTTGTCTAAGGTGGGGGGAGGGGGTGGAGGGCAGGATGTTTGACCTTGAGAGCGAGTTAAAGAGAGAGAGGCTGTGTTCCAGAGATCTAAATTCGCGGCGAGTTCCATTGCTCGTGGCTTTCCACCCACTCTCGCCAGGCAGGCATTATCACGAAGCCCGCTCACCTCGAGTCCCTGGCTAGGCACACTAACTTTCCCTGCACTATTTTCACCCACGCCTCAATGACATCCATGCATGCCTCAAATGAGATCGCCGAGCACGAGTTGCCAGGCTCACAGCGAGAGCTCATAGACGAAAGTTTAGACGCGGAAGGCATCGTAATTGATTTCCATTCCGATAGAGTGGCCACAGCCGTTCTTCATCCCTGCCTCTGAAATGCTAATTCCTAATCGATTGCCCTGGTTCTCTCTCTCTCTCTCCTCGTCTCTGGCCAAGCTTATAACCTGAGCTTTTGGGCGAAAGTTTAGGTGTGGAAGGCATCGTAGTTCGTTTTCATTCGATAGAAAGACCTCTGCTGTTCTTCATTCCTACCTCTTAAATGCTAATCCCTGGTTCTCGTTTCCCTGGCTAAGCTAACAACTTAGATTTTTTGACGAAAGATTTGATGCAGAAAGCGTTGCATTTGGTTGTCATTCCGAAGATTGGTCGCTGCGTTTTTTCATTCCTGCCTCTGTAACTTTCTTTTATTATTTCTTAAGTTCTTAGATTCTCTATTTCATTGCTAATGAAGTTCACAACGTGAGATAATTGCTGAACCTTTATATGCAGTAGGGCGTCCGTTTTGGTTCTCATTCCCAAGATCGGACGATGCATTTATCCATTCTTACTTTCAAAACTCCTTAATAAGGAACATTCATTATTTTTTGAGCTATTGTATTTGAAATTCGTATTGTTAATTATACAGGACTAAAATTTCATCAATAAACGATGTTGTTTCGCGAAAATTATTATTGTTAAAAATTCCCTGCGCTTCACGGCGTCAAAACATTTCGTCATGAAGAATCTGGCCGATGATGTCACGGGACGGTATTGGAGCCAATATAACGACGCATTTTCATGTTATATTTAGCTGATTTACCTAATTTGAGGACAATAGTCGTTTTTATTTCTTTTATGGACAACTTTGAACTAGTATAATTCTATCCTTGCTGTTGAAATACATACGAGAATACGTATAGAGCAGCGAAGTGATTCCGCGCGGTGACGTCAATCCTTTGAGATGCCATTTTGGATCACGTGATTTTTAAAAACCTTTATGATAACCTCGTTCATGTTTCTGACCTTTTGCAGCAACTGGGATGGGAATCGCTTTCAGACCGTCGGTTAAAAAGTATAGGTACTTAAAATATTATGCAAGTCCCAAACAGATTTATTTTATGACGACATTTATTATGTTTTACTAAGTCCGACATACTACGGGAGATCAATCATGAGAATAAAATTGGAGAACTAGACTATAGAACGGACAAATTTAAAATGTCATTTTTTCCGCGTCAATTGTCCGCGAACGATAGGAGGCCATAACAGCCGCCAATGAGACTTTTCACTAGTTTTGTCAATTGGTGGCGTAGCTAGTTAGTTCATTTATTCCCTAACACTTATATCCTTATCTACTACCAAGTACTAGCAGCACGCCGTGCATGTTTTCGGCATAACTCTTGAGTCCCTGTCCATTTATGTAGTTAAAAAATACGTAAATACTAACGGTCCTTCTAACATTGGTAGCATACCTAGTGTGTAGTGCATGCTTGTGAGGCGTCGCGTCGCCTTCTGACAGGCATTAGCGATTTATGCTAATGTATCAATACTCGTAGTTACACTAACTTTAATAGGGTATAGTGTAATGCATGTTGGTGACTACTCACCCCCTGCCACACGTCCTTGAGGTGGCTTTCTGGGTATTTTGTAGATGTAGGTGAAGACATTTTTATTTTTCCTTAATTAACTTAGAGTGTTGGTACAAACCCCACCTCAAGCATGAATTTTTATCACGGTCAATTTTCCGCGCAGAGTTTTACCGAATCAGTAAATTGCATATGGAAAAACTGGGTTTGCTGCCTATTAAACATTTCTGTAAGGCTTTGTTATAAACATATTATGGAAAGTTATGTGTTTTATCAATTGTAATAGCGTACAGTCGTTGGCTTTTTAACGTAAAAGAATATGCGCTCGTTAAAAAACTCACCCAAAATAGTGGTTAAAATAGATAGTGTAAACTAGTTTTGGTTCCAGACCGAGGTAGTCAAATTGAAGTGATCCTTATTCCGATGATATTTGCGTATTCGATGCTCCCTGAGGTTAGGATTCAACCTGGTTAACTACAATTTAAGTCCTTTTTCCACAAATAGGGGAGCGTGGTGGTCTAGTGGGTAGAGCCGCTAGTACTGACCGAAGGGACCCGGGTTCAAATCCGGGTGAAGCCTTTGGACGCCCCCGAACAAAAATAAATCCTCGGAGTGCGAGGTGGCCCAGGGAAAGGAACTGGCCCCCCTACCCTGAATGTGTGACATTCACACGCCTGTGGCTTAGTACGGGGTGAGCTCTACCCTCAACTATCCAAATCAACCTTAGGGTTGAATCACCGAGTGAGAGTGATCCACAAATATGCTTAATCTCCATCATTAAATGTGGAACCTCTGAACCTGGAAAGGAGAAGTATACTTGATTCAGGATGTGAATACAATTACATCTAAATACAACTTGCAACCCCTCCCGAGACGAGATTCTAACCAACGACCTTAGGAATAACTGCATCACACTATCGCCCACTATCTGCTTCTTCTAGCTCTAATGGCGGCCTTCATGAAACGCGATAAATCATATCACAGGAATCATCGCGATATTAATTTTATGCCGTATTCAGTGCCGTAATGTACAGCATTCTCATCCTTTTTCACTCCTGAGATGGATTTCAGCTCCGCTCTAGCTTACAATATGAAAACTTACGAGGTGAAAACTGGGGATGCGGCTTGAAGTAGTGAACAGTATTGAGCAACATGACGCTAGAAGTTATATTTTGGACCAATATGCCAAATTAAAAACAAATATCTCAGTTTTAGAGCCACGCAACCGTTTGCGAAGCTATTACTGAAGAAGGGAGACCCCGTTTAACCTTTGACGAATATGCGATGTCAGCCACGTTTTCGCGATGCGAATTTCTCCACCTCACGCCAAGGAATGAGTCACCCCGCCGAGACATTCCGTCACATGGACAAGCCATCGGGGATATTAGTGGCAAATTGGAGTCAGGGAAAGGGATTTGGCTTTTATGCCCATCGTAGCCAACGTGAGCGGTACTCCCAATATTTCTTCCATTATTTCCTTAAAACCTCCACATTTAGTCTTAAATTCACTTCGGGGTAGTGTTAAACTATATAAAATATCGAAATTATATTTTCGTGGCCAATATATTTACTGTGGCTCAAATTTAAGGTTGGTAACGAACCACAATGGCCAAAAACAGGTCGCTGTTTCTAAATCTGACTTTGGCGAGAATGTTGTATTTTTCTCTGGAATTAAGTCTAAGGTTACCTGATACAATATTATCGTAGTAGCTAAGGCACCCAAAAATCTGTAGTAGTCCACTTTTACTGTTTTCATGACTATTCTATTCTAAATAGCTTTTGACTAGAGAGTCAAACCACAAAAACATGCATGTACAGAGCATTGTTGTTCTGAGTGATATGGTTTTTAAATACCTATTAACTGTCTACGATTCGGAGTTCGTGAAAACAATCTGTTGCCTATAACTAGGCGAGAACGTTATACATAATTGGCTTGAACCAGAACTATATCAATCTAGGCGGCGTTATACCGGAATGTCATTTATCGGGACAAAATTATTCCGAAACGGTGTCAATGGGGATTCCTTTAGTCGAGGATTGCTGTACTAGACTGTGACAATCTCCTTCACCACTAAATAGTATATAATTGCACCTCCACCCCTGCTTGTGAGAGAGATTTGCTGTCTGCCACGGAAACGGTTTGAATTGGGACTACATGCACCAGGGGGACGTTATACCGAAACTGCGTTAATGGGCATTCCGTAAGTCGAAGACTTGCTTTAGTAGGCTGTACCAATCTCCTTCTCCACTAAAACGGTATTGTATCAATACCAACCCCTGCTTGAAAGAGAGACTTGCCGTATGCCACAGAAACGGCGTGAAACAGGAATACATAAATCTGGGGGACGTTGTGCTGAAACGGCGTTAATCGGAATTCCGAAGTCGAAGACTTGCTGTGCTAGACTGTGACTATCTCCCTCCTCACTATATCGTAATTGTATACCCACCCCTGCTTTGAAATAGATACTTGTGGACCGCCACAATAACTGCGTGAAATAAACCTGGGGGACGTTACACTGAAACGGCGTTTATTGGGATTCCTTAAGTCCAAGACTTGGTGTACTCGGCTGTGACCATCTCCTTTCCCTCTGAATCGTAATTGTATGCTACCCACCCCTGCTTTGGAAGAGACTTGCGGTTTGCCGTCCACCGAACGCTGCTTCTTGCTCTTCTTTCGTAGCGGAGAGCAGCTTTCGCCTCTCACGCACGTATATACACACACTACACTCTCCCCACGAGACGCGCTGTTTTTCCTCCCCGAGGACCTCTGAAGGATCACACTCTCCCACGCCGGGGAAGTAGTGAGATGGGTAGGAGGGAACGTGAAAAGGGTAGGAGGCGATGGTGTCGCTGGAAGAGAGTGCAGGGGAGAGGGGATTGGCGATCCGACGTGGGATATAGACCGAGAAACCCGGGAGGGAAAGCAAGTCGGAAGTGGGGAGGCACTGGTTTGCGGCGGCGGGGAGGAAGAGCATGAGGCTATCCCACCTCTCTCTCTCCAGTCTTGTAGGAAAGGACCGCGAAAACGAACGCCCCGTATCGGATTTTCCGCCGTTCGAAAAAGTCTCTCATCCTTGCCCATGGTCGATTTCCTCTCTCTCAATTTGCGTGAGGTGCGAGGACCAAGAGCAAAAGGTGGCGGTTCCCATATGTATTTTATTTGTAACTTGATATTGATTGATATTTAAAGTGATATTGATCCGGCAAAGCAGCAAGGGCAACACCCAGGCACGATGGTACACGTTCGAGCACCAACGTTAAACAGGGTAGGGCTCGGCTTGAATTCGGAGGAATGACCGTCCGTGTGCTGTTGCTCCTGTGTGTGAGTAGCAGGCAGTATTTGCGAAATGTCCTTAGCCGTGGATGCACATTGAACTGAAATACATATACTAAAAGATGGAGGAGGCAAATTGGTGTAAGTAGCATTGATTGTAAAAGCAGCTAGAGTCACGTTACTATTGGGGAAGATTACCAGTTTCACCATCGACTGAGAGGCACAGCTGACGAAGGAGACATGCAAAGTGCCTTAACTACAGAAGGAAGAAGACCTGCGACATGTTTCAGTTGGTCTGTTGGTCTTTTGGGAAGAGGTCCGGCGACCTTGGTCATTTGCGCCCTCACAGAAGGGTCGGTGGGTATGAGTAGAATACTGTGGGGAGTGGAGGAAAGGTGGAGAGAAACCCGACGTTGGTATTGGCATACTCTAAACGAAAGGCGCCAAGGAGACCACGATACATTTGACTGTCCAACTGTTCATCCGAAGGTGGGGTAATTGCCCTTGAATTGCTTTCCGCATAGCTCACAAGCAGGGACCGGAAACTGCACCACCACTGGGACTCGAACCCAAGTTCTTGGATGTCTATAAAACCAGCCTCCAAATTGACGCGATACCTACGACGCGCATCCTCGGGGTTGGTCCCAGTAGCTATGTTTGCAATTGTCGTCATAGTTCAAGTTGCAGCGTCAAGCGTTGCAGCAACCAATGTTAGTTTACGTAAAGGAATGAAATTACTGGAATAACCAAAGGGTTATGAAATTCAAATTTTCGTGTCTTCCCTTTTACTCATTGTTCGGAATGAAGGCAAGTCATTCTCCTCTCGTAATATTGGTATCTTTGCGTCTTGTAGCTTAATTTAAAGAGTACATGATTCATCATCATCATTAGAGTAATCTACCGGTTAGAGGTAGGTTATGATTAAAGTCAGAGAATATCCAACGAACTCTTACACGTGCCGTGCCCTGTCTACCTCTAATATTTATTTCTTCATCTCAGCAGAAGTCCTACCTTTCTTCATCCCGTACATAAAACCTAATCTCTTTCTTCCACTTCCCCGCTTACCCAACATCCTTCCCTCGATCACGGCCTTCAGCAAACCATCGCCCCTCATTACCGCTTCCAGCCACCTACCCTGGCTTCCCCTAATCTCATCCATAAGTTTCCTCTCCTCGCCCACCATGTCAAGCACTTCCTCATTTGTCTTCCTTCTCCATCCTCCTCCACACCCACATCTCGAAAGCCTTCAGCCTACTTTCGTCTTCCTTTCTCAATGTCCACGTTTCTGCCCCATACAACGCAACACTCCATATCAAGCTCTTCTCCAGACTCTTTTTTACATCCTTACTTAAGGTCCCCGTCATCAGCTCCCTTCTATTATTGAACGCTTCCTTCGCTAGCGCAATTCTCCTCCTAATGTCTTTGCTACTATGTCCTGTTTCTTCAAGCGTACTACCCAAGTAATTAAATTGCTCTACTTGCTCCAGTTTGTGACTTCCTACTCTTATCACTAGCCTCGCTTTCTTTGTCCTAGAGAGTCTCATTACTTTTGTTTTCTTATTATTAATCTTCATCCCGTATTTCTCGCACTGCTTTTCCAATGCATCTACTAAAGTTTGCAATCCTTTCGATGACCGACTAACCAACGCCTGGTCGTCCACGAATCTAACCGACTTTATCCGCTGGCTTCCTACTTCCATTCCCACATCTAGCTCATCCCATGCCTCTGTTACCATTTCCTCAGCATAGATGTTAAAAAGCAAAGGTGACAACGGGAACCCTTTCCGCACCCCGCGACCTATTACTGCCCACCCTGATTCACCCTCAGCTACCCTCACCTGAGCCCTCTGACCCATATATAAGTTTCGGATGAGTCTCCTATCACGCCAATCTATTCCTATTTTCCCCAATATCTGCATTAGTTTCTCCCAGTTTACTGTGTCAAGCGCATTTTCGAAATCCACAATGCAAGCGAAAACATCCTGGTTATACTCTATGTTTCTTTCTATAAGTTTCCTCATTACCGCAAACGCGTCTCTAGTGGCCCTTCCCTTCCTGAAACCAAATTGGTCATCGCCTAACTAGTAGTTTGCTCTGCTCTCCAACCTTCTATTTCTTACTCTGAGTAAAACTTTTTCCGCGTGCGAAATTAAACTGATTGTTCTATACTCCTCGCATTCTGACTTTCTTCTTCTTCGCAAGTAGGTAGAAGTCATTACTATTTATCTTTCCATAATAAAGTAAGGAGCCTACAAATACACGATCATCTCACTGCATACAGAAAATTATTTTATAAGTTTTATGTCATATTGTGCGCCAAGAGGGTTTGATGTTAATATTCTTCATTTTGATATTTTCTCGATATCGGTACTAAAGCAATTACTAATACAATTTCTTAGGAACATAACTTGCTACCTCTGAAATGGTTGGAATGTCCCAGAGCAAAAAGACCATAAACATTGGGCTCTTAGGACTGCCCCACTACAGTTCAAATCAACCACAATGTTGGTAGTCATCCTTTTTTTTTACACGACTGCCCAAACAAACGGAGTGTTATGTTATTAGCGGCAGGCTATGTATTTAACGACTGCACTGATTTTGATGCACAAACACTTATTTGAACCGCTACGATACTGGGAGTGCAATAGGCTACATAATACCGGAAGTTTACTTCCGGTTCAACCGGAAGTGTTACATTTGCACGTTAAATGACCGTGGCAATAGAACGTATCCATAGATTTCTCAAAAAGAAGATTAATTTTCTCTTCGTTGAATAAATATCCATTAACATCTGTTAATAATGCTTTATTACGAAGAGCCGTTGATGGTAATCTGCAACCAAATCTGTCACCTGGTATGCCTTTTATCAATTGGGAAATTTTGATCTTCGATTAAAATTTTCAATGCAGCCGGGTGCTGTCTGCATATATTTGTTATGTTACGCTGTCTAAACAGCCCCCGACTACATTGAAAATTATAATCGAAGGTCAAAATTTCCCAATTGATAAAAGGTGATAAGGCATACCAGGTGACAGATGTGGTTGCAGTTTACCACCAACACCTGATCGTAATAAAACATTATTAACAGATATAAATGAATATTTAGTCAACGAAGCGAAAACCAATCTTGTTTTTATCATTTTAGTGCTATTTTTTGCAGTCGTGTTTTTTTATTTCTGGCACGGTCACTAAACTGATGCGAAAAAGCGTTTCCCATTTACAGCCGAGTCCTTTAGCCTAAAGTTAAATTTGTCGGGACCGGAATCATCCTACTTTCTCCCTTAATACGGCGGCGGCTTCCTCACGAGTTTCAAGGTTACAGTCGTGCTCACAGGCGTTTCCGAGGGCACTGAGTAAAGCCAAAGGATGCCACTCCCGCTTTCAGAGAAAGCCGTTCGGGAGATGGACGCATGTTGTTTTCTCATGGGCATGTCGAGATTGTGGGAGCGCAAGTATCGATATATACGTACCTAAATCAAGGAAAAAATGGGCGGAATTGTCGTTCTGCGCCGAAGAAACAATTGCATAAACGTTCCGAGTGCACCACGGAGCTTTTCTAGTTTCACTTTTACAATTTGGACCTCAATTGCTGCGTTTTGTTGTTGATGTATAATTTTATCATTATATGGTTATAATAAACGCAAATCTCTCTCGTAAGAAGTAACTCAACAGACGTACGCTGAGGCATACAAACTTCTCGGAAACAATTAAGGATAAAAAAATGAACGGGAAGAACTACCGAGAAAGACCAAGGTTTTTTATGCTTCAGGCAAAAATGAAGCAGATTTACCATCTTAATGACATCAAACAATTTTTTGGCTGCGGAGTTTCTGATGAAAAGTGCTTGGTGTCGATACATCGGCATATATGTAGAACAATAATTCAATATTTATTACAAATCATACTTTGATTTTTGCTGTTCCTTCTTTTCCAAAAATATAATCATTTTTCTAAATTTTTTCGTTATGTTAATGAACAATACTTGTACAATGAACAATAAAACAAATATGAGGCTTTAAATGGAAACTGCGGATTTATATTTCAAAAGATTACTATCTGTTGTTTTTATTTTCTAAGCATTAACATGTTTTTCAATAGTCGCCGCTGGAATTTGCATTGAAAACATTCGGAGCCATGGGTCCAAGTTTACCCATTCATTCGCAAATTATACTTTTCTACCCTAGTGTTCAAATTACTCTACGTAGTGCTCTTTAGACCATCTATTTTTCATTTTGAGCTCCACGAGAAGACTAAGCATTTTTTTGTTAATGTTGGGTTTGATTTTCTCCCGACGAATAGCTGAGGTAAATTCTTCACGGGTTTCTGTCCGGGTTAGTGGCTTCTTTGTTAATATACAGTAAGTCACCAGACGCATTTTCACTTCATCATGCGTTTTTTGTTTTAAAGTAAGTAAAACACAGTACAAATATTAAAATAGTGTACCGTAAAAAAGAAATAATGAGCTTAATTTAACTTAATAAAGCATTCTCAATAGCTTTTAAATTATACTTCCGTGCGAAAACTATCTTAGCGCGCCTCTAATAGGACCTATACGAAATAAGTAAATTAATACGCAGTCATTTGCTCGAAAACGATATAAGTTGTTCAAAAAACGTCATAAAAAATCATCATCAAAGTCAGCATTAAATGTAATGTGAATGAGGGAGCTGCAGAAAACCTCTTGTATTCGAATCGCCTGCTAATGTTGAATATGAAGATGATTACCGGGGTGAAATGCATAATTGTATGACTTATCGGTAGCTGCAACACATCTTCGGTTTAAAAGTTTAACGTATTTCGCTATGGTGCTCCGAATTTGGTCTTCGGAAAGACTTAAGCAATCAGTTTTTCTACTTGTTTTTCTCGCTGGTTATGAGCAAATTTACTCGACCGACACTGATTCAAAGAATGTGAGTGAGATGAAATGAAAAATGAAATGTTAGCTTTTACGACATGCACACAATGCCGCAGGAGTGGCCTGGGAAATTGCGACACAGGCCATAAAAAACATAAGTGGAGAGGATGCCTTTGAAGGGAAGGTCCTTTTTGATTCAATTAGGTACTTATGTCTACCTTTCTATTGTCCTTGATGAGTGCGGTGAGAGGAAAAAGGGAGTATATTTATTTGTTTACCACGAGTCTATATTTCGTCTTCTCTTGTCTTGTCCTACCTACTGATGCATGTTGCAGGGTTTTTATTTTAATTTTCTTATTTCTTGAGCAGAATGAGCAAAAAGTCTTTTCGAAAAGGTATAATCGAGTCTTGAGTATCATTAATATCTTAAGGGGCTCAAATATATAATTTTATAGATATATTTTTACGCTCTATTCCTTTTCATGGCAGTTTTACGTGAACCAAATAACTTTTAACATTTTATTTTACTATGAGATACGGGGGTGCTTCGCATAGTTTACTGAGCAGGACGAAATAATTCATACAATTGTTTATATAATTTCTGTTGATTTTATCCACAAAATTGGTTCTCTGTAGTGTGTCACTCTGTAGTGTGTCACTCTGTAGGCACATTTTATCATTGCATTCATAAATTCTAGATCGGTACGTTTGGCGGATGCATCACCGTAATTGTAGTAAGAAAATTCAGGGACTAACGTTAACTGGAGTGAAATCATCACCCAATCCTATAAATAGATTCAAGCAAAAGAAACCCGAGATTTCAGGGTTTGTCTTCATGCCTTCTAAGTTTTAGTGACTGCTTAACCCGTGCGTACATTTGATTACCATAAAAATATGTGAGGTATGAACTAGTGAGTTCAGTGTTTTTTGGTTCAGTGATTTTGAAAAGAAACTTTTCCTCCGTCCCTAAAATATCGAAAGTTATTTGACCACAAAAATCAATAAACATTTTTACTTATATTTTTATGAATGTACTGACGCAGGCTTTTATAGGTAACTCTATATTTATTTTAATCGACAATCAAGGAAAATAATAGTAATCCGTTGAAAAGCCGGACGGTATATTAATAAAAATACGTGGAAAAACGCTAAGCTTCTTGTGTTTAAAGTAGAAGCGTTTCCAACTCGTAAAAACTACAACAGTTTAATTTATTTGAGAGTTATTACTTACCTCGAAGCGACTTCCTAGCCCCCATTGCAGGCAGTATCCCACCGACTGTTTGAAACGTAGAAAAGAAAATGTTCACTCTTGAAAAAAAAAACTTGAAAACCTGTTTTTCTGGGCTCTCCCTGTCACTCACGAACAAAAAGAAAAACTACAAGCTCATTATTGGTTCTATCTCAAAGTCTCACAGGTGTTGATTGATATCCCGTTTGCTTTCTGGTTTAGATGGCTCTTTGCTCACCGAACTCTTCCGAAAATGAAAGTGGATGCAACTTGCTTCGTCGGTGATGCCTTCTCCAGTTTCCTACCGAGTATCTACTCATGCGAACCCGATATTGAGCCTACACGCACCAGGGATATTCGCAAGAGCATTGCATTTGTCGCGATAAGCAAGTCACGTTGACTCACTATTTTCCTTAGGAGCTTCTTTGCTATCTGTGGTCCAATTGCGGTTCTCTTTTGAGAGGGGTCACCATAAACACAGCACTTTGATGCGGGATGAGAGGGAAAGAGGATAATCCGTGAGAGCTAAGTCTCCTTCCAGTATTTCACGGATTAGCTTCTGTCGAATGAAGGTTACTGGTCCGGAGCGGTCACTTTCAGGATCACTTCATGGGGGTTTCAGTGGGACGATTTTCAGAGGAGATCTTCCGGCTCATCGATGGAAGGAGTAAGCGACCTGAAAAGTAGGGAAAAAAATTAGTTTGGCACAGTCACTCAGAAGTTTTCAACAAAGTTTGAGGGAAAGAGGGAACATCTGTGAAGGCAGGCCAAGGCAGGAAAAAAAATGTTCCCTTTATTGTGATATATTTTTGGATTTAGTGGACTGTATACCAATCGCTGCATGAACAAGATTTCGACCCAGTTTTGATAATATTAATTTCAGAAATGGGCCGAAAAAATCATTAGAAGAAAATAGCCTTTTCAGTTCTTTTCAATAAGAACTGGAATGGCTAGTTGCGAATTCAGTTTTTGTTGCGAATTCAATCATTTGAGACGTTTTCAGATTTATTCCTGTGGAAGAGTACGTAAAATATCCCTAATCACAATGAAACTAAGGGTTATAGAGATGAAAAAATAAAAGAAATACCCTGCCGAACCTCCTTCTTTCCACGTACTGCTAGTGACTGAAAAGAATACAGCGCGTGACACTGAAGATTTGTACCATAATTAATGAGACTGTTTGTCTCAAGGGCAGATAGGGGGAGCGGTCAGGTTAAAGCACGGTAGGACACTAGTCCTTCTCTTATGAACACATATATTTTGGCCGATACGAGTTACATGTCTAAAAAGCAAGAATAGCCGGGCTAAGGTCGGAATGGGAAACCAATGGCTACATCCATCCCACGCTCACTGCCCGGCCGGGGTCCGATCGTCCCAGTCTACATCGTGAGGGAACACAAGACAGCCTGACCCGATCGTAGTCCGGTAGTCGACGACACTGGTCGCGAGTGCGACTCAGAGAGTGCCAACTCCCCGACAAAGGATCACTAACCGCGAACCGATTCTAGTCCAGATGGTCATCGAGCCGGTCGCGAGCGCGGCACTAACCGAACTGATCCCTCGGACCAATAATCACACACCTAGGCTGAGTCAGGGTTTATATACTGTTTTGGAGTTGCAGGATCAGCGCCGGTTATTCCCCGGGGAGCGGAAGTCTCCCAGGGTTTTGGGAGGTACAGGGTTGGCGCTCATCCTCTCTTGAGGAGCGTACGCTCCCAAATTTGTTTCTCGCTCTGTCAATTCCCGATCGCCAAGCGCGTCGGTCTCCTTGAAGCATGACTTCCGGAGCTGGACCCTGACTCGAAAGGGGTAGTAGGGTTCTGGAGTAGGAGAGTGGGGGTGGGGGAGTAGGGAGAGAGGGTTTGGCATGGTGGCAGTAAATATCCTTGCGACATGGTTCCATAAGAATAGTTTGATTTAAAATATCTACATAGTCACTTAAAACTATTCATTTATGATTCTGAGGAATTGGTACTGCGTTTACAGCAGGTCCATCATTGATCAAAGCATTTTAAAAGTCGATTCCGGAATCAGGACACTCCGTTAACATGCCGTTTACTTTCGCCATTTCGTCTCTCATTCCGTTTCTCCTATTGCCTCCTTTTTTCATGGATGTTGCCACAACGCCCCCTGCCACATGCCCCTGCATTTGGTATTAGAGTGCAGGTGTAGATGCAACTGCTTTCAATCGGTTGAAATCCAAATATGTGATGAGAGAGACGACGGGTATTTTCTGAACCATCCGCTTAAAAAACTTATAATCAATGAAATGGATTACTATCCTACTTTTCATGTAAAATGTATTAACCAATTTTGCCATGGCTTGCTTATTTCATCATGTATGCGTCTCAGCTCATCCTACATTAGTTACAAGGTTACAGAGAGAAATATTTCCTTGGAATAGGTCCGGTAACGAATTTAAGCAGTGAGTGCATCAAACAACTCCTGCTACTTGAGGTAATGTGGACTTCGTGGGATAAGTAACCCATTTTTTAAGGAGATAATAAGACATGTAACGAGAGTTAAGATCTTGAAATCATTAATATTTTTACATAAATGCAATTTTCCACAGACGGCTTTATTATTCCGTTTGAAAGCTATTTCAGAATTATTTTCTAAGTTCTGGGTGACAGAAGAGCATTAATTCAACTTTATATTCGAACAAGG
This sequence comes from Pyrrhosoma nymphula, assembly GCA_963573305.1. Lineage (NCBI taxonomy): Eukaryota > Metazoa > Arthropoda > Insecta > Odonata > Coenagrionidae > Pyrrhosoma > Pyrrhosoma nymphula. The sequence continues at coordinate 53,822,048 of OY754335.1, forward strand.
ATATAAATTAAAAAAAAAGGAAATATAAAATTCGGGAGCAATATGAAAAACGCTCTAAAATAATCCATTGCGTATACCTTCATTCACCTCTCCCTATTGCCAGTTTGAGATGGAGTACTTGATTTTGGCGACGCTAAAATGATGTATTCCTTGCATATTAATGTTTTTAATGGCCAAAATTGGCAGGTACCCTGTATACATGCAATTAATTTGAGTGGGATGGATTAACACTTTATAATATAAGAGCTTTACTATGAAGGTCCATTGCAGCCGAGCAAATTAAAATTAAGACATGCGTGCATAGAAGGAAGTATGCTTTCCTGGTGTACTAAAGGTAGTCGGATTTGAGTCAAGCTTTGTCATAATATATCAGGAATTAATAGGATATTAATGGGAATATCGGATTTCGTTACGTAGCCAAAGTTAAGTATCCTCGGGCTTGGCTCGAGTTTGCATGGATATTCGTCCAAGGCATTCCTGGTACTCAGGTCCCTCTGCAAGTGGCAAATTCTAAATAGCGTTTGCCATCGAAGAACACAAAACTCAAACATTTCTTATACGAAGTAATAGAAAATTTTGCCTTATCACCCACGATAAAATATTTGACCAGACAGTTTACCAAGATTAAGAAATTGCATCAATTTGGCTCCCATTACATCACAACCTATTCGCTCTCTGGACAAGGGAAAAATTAGGATTTCGTATATGAGCAAAATGGGACTGAAATTTGAAACTTTTCACTTCCGTTTCATTCTTGCCTATTTAATTTCCAGTAGCGAGAAACGTGGGGAAACTTAGGTCACTGCATTGCCCACAGAGCCGGTCTGCGGTTTGACCACGGTGAGGTTTCTAGATATTGGAGCCGGGTTTTCCTCCTTTTGACTTTCACTTGACTTTTACTTTCCTTTCTCCATATCCTTCTCTCTTTCGTCGGAGACTAATTTAAGAGAAAATCTTAATGCCCTTCTCGAATACCTTCGAGTGATTCGCGATATGGTTTAGTGATGACGGTCACCTGAAACCAAAGACTATTCATGCGTTGAGCCTCTTCCGTTTGGAAGGGATTACCGTTACTGTCACATCGTTCAGAAACTTTCTGAAGTCTGCTGGACGAGAGGCATTTGCCATTTGATTAGCAGCTTCCGTTTCCATTTGATAAGCAGCAGACGGAATGCAAACGGAGTGCATGACAGACGGATGGCATTTGTAATTCGATTAGGAACTTCCTTCAATTAGCATCTGTAAGCACGCGAAAGTGAATGCTGAAAATTTCATTTCATTGGCCATCGTAGGGTATTTGGGTTAATGTGGACTTGCTGGGAAGCTTTCCGGTGCTGAGTGACCACTCGAACATACCCCAATTTCGGATGCTGTTTTCCGATACTTACTGGCGGTATTTTCGATCAACTTCTGCTGCAATTAACTGATACAGTTATAGAAGTATTTTACAGTGATTATTGTACAATTGTGTGGTGTTATTCGAGTAATATTTGCCGGAATACTTTTTTTACCGTAATGTTCGTTCATGTGCTTCATTACATAGCTATGCACGTATATAATGCAAATCCTCGAAAGAATTGAATAACTAATTAGAAAACAGCATATGGCATCATAATACTCTGCCATGGGTATTGCTTATCAGAAATTACGTCTATCTGAAGAAATTATTACTGCCAGTATGTTACTAATCTCAGGTTTTTAAAGGCTATTTCTGGAGCCATTTTTACTTTTTTTTTCCTTACTTTACCTACTAGATTATTTTTATGCATACATATAATGTCTATCCAATTAAACCGAGAATGATTATATTGGTTTCATCAATTCTTATAATTCATATTTGGGTATCGAAGGAGTAATTTTTGGTATTATAGGACTCGCAGGGTATTTACCGGTATGTAAAAAACGGCCCAAATGCCAAAAGGTGTATGCAACCATATTATAGTTATAATAAATATGCATGCAATGCATATATTGTATTGGAATTGGGAGTACTAGTACTGGGAATTGTAGAAATATTAATTTCCTTTGGAATCGGGAATCATGTGGCCGGAATCACGGTCATTCTTTCGCGTTGCCGTTATCGTTATTCAAAATGCAAACCGCTCTAGAGGGTCTATACTCTGATATGCCGTCCTGAGAACGTACTCCATCAATTTAAACTTAATTTAAAGCCCCTTATAAAATAAAAAAAATTACGATCAAATTTTCGTTCTCATGAGTGCAATTAATAAATAGCGATAACGCGAGCACACACGTCATGGAGAGCCGTGATCGCACCTCTAGGGATGTGTAATTGCATGGGAATTGGCCCGGAGTGATGGAACAACCCGAAATCAAAAAGATACGATTCCCAAGTCAGGAAACCCTTTTCCCTGAGGACATTTTGAACACATTGCGTGGAAATCACCTGTCTCAGAAGGTGTTGGAGGAGGCGACTAACTTCCCGGCCCATGCTGTGATCTCGTCTCCGTAGCCTCTTGACCCGGCCCTCGCCTTAAACTGTCCCATTACGGATATATATTTTTTATTATTCAGTGAGATAGACGTCCTTGATGTTATCTCAATCTCGTTAAAGCAGAGACGAGGCGTTTGAGAGAGGAGAGGGGTGCCTTTCTCTTGGCGCCGGCTTCGTATCGTATATATCACTGACCTACCGTCTCGAAACGAGGCCACGCACTCGGGAGGAGGTGCGGAAGTGTGCCCATGGGGCGGCGGGTGGTTCACGCATGTGCACTCCACAGCTTTCCGACGTAGGGAGAGCAATATTTAACTTGGGAGGTGAAAAGCGATAGCTTTTTCTTTTTCGAAGTTGGCGCCTCCCTTAATCGTTTTTGACGTCCAAAGATTTTCCAAAACGTAGAGAAATAGCATGCAAAGCAACGGTCAATGGAAATACCTACTGAAAAAATGATATGTGTGTATCGAGAAGTTACAGCAATCATCCCTTGCGCATTGTCTGAGCTTCCTATTTTGGTAATCCAGGTATTCCTGAAGCGTCTATAGGCTGTGTTTGACCTCGGAAAGTTATAAAAAAAATGATGTTAATGGTTTCAGGCGTAAATTTATGGAACAGCTTCATAATTGAAAAGAAAACTTTGTGAGTTCCACTTAAATAGATGATGTCGCTCAGCGACGAAACCTAGGTCGTAATAAAAATCTATTTATGTGGAACTCACAAAGTATTTCTTTTCAAATATGAAAAAATGTTAAGATGATAAAGATTGGATAATTTTCCTGCGTACTACAGGTCCTTTCTGCTTCTTTCTCGGGTGAGGAACGCCATTTGCGTTTTTTTGCTGCATCGATAATTCACATCGATATCAAAATGTCCGATATTTATATTACTATCGTTGAAAACGGCTAATAGATATCGGTTCTGAGTGAAGTCTCCTCGGGTTTTCCACCAGCTCAGGTATATGGTAGCCGACGTTTCGATGAATGCCTCCTCCATCTTCTTGAGGGCTATAGGTAAGGGTCATCGAAACTTCGGCAACCAAATACCTGAGCTGGTGGAAGACACGAGAAGACTTCACTAGCAGCATGCGTCGGGAAAGAACCAAACCCTACATTGATATCTGTTCTGTTCTCCAAGCAGATTAGGCGGGGTTTTGTGGCCATTATGTTGATAACACTGACGGATATTAAAATTAATTTATTGATTTTTGGATTTGACCAGAAAAAGACGTTGAAAAGATGTTGTACTTCCTGTTGGTTATAATACAGGTACCTGAAAGTCAAATAATAAAAAAGTAGTAAAAGTTTAGCTAACAAGAAGAGTTTTTAAGAAGATTCGTAAAATTCTGTCTCACTTCTTAAGCTCTCGATGACACTGTCGATAGTTTTCAATTGATATCGGCCGTATGGATGAATATCTAGCGATATCATTTAGTTGATAAATCGATAGATGTCCACATGTTGTCCGTTTTCAAAAAATATGTCGATTTATGTGCTATGTATTTTCAAAAAGGGGAACCGAAGCCGACTCCGGTTGGGGTAATCTGGGGAGATAGAAGTTGGAACAGAACCACTCGTGAACATGCCATTAACTTTAAGAGAACCAAAGTGCTATGCCGCAAAAGAGAATATTGGGATCGAATCATACACGAATTCATCGAAATGGCGATTGAGAAGAAACATTTAAATAGGGATTTAGGTGACTCATTAGGTGGATCGATTTTTAACTTTTTTCTAATTTCCAAACGGCGCAGTGCGGAAAAGTAGCTTTTTACGTCACTAGTTATAATCATACCACATTTCAGCAATTCTAACTATGCTCTACTCTTTCAACATGCGTTTGAGTGGTTTAAGTTTCACGAAAATAAGGCAGATTCCGGAAATACATTCTGATAATCATTTGAGTTAAAATATCTCACCGGATAGGAAATGTAACTCTTTCCTTGCTAATCCAGATCTGAAAATATTATGTTGCTGTAGGAAAATACCAGCTATCACGGTGCATCAGAAAGCTTAACAAATTCTGTACATAAGCGACTTGATACTCAGGCGCTCCAATCGGGACGTCATAAAATTTCACTTGAACTAGAATTCAATGGCTTCAGGACTAAATTCCCCGTTTATTGTCGTATTATCCTGCACGAGGTATCAGTTTGTCCGTTCGGGTCCATTCAGGGTGTCCAAGGAGTAATAGATACTGATAGCTCCTCTAGTAATACTGATATACTAATATATTATAATAATACTAATTACTAACTCCTGATAACCTAAATTGAAATGATAACCTATCCTAACCAATCCTAAAAGTCATGGAAGGGGAGAGGAAGAAAAAGAATACGCCAACATTCACCAAACACAAGACACATGTTTCCCACCTGGAGAATACATTATCCGCTAAATTTTCCAGCTTCGGTGCCTTCTTGGAAGAATAATTCACGTGGAACGCTCTCATCGCCCAGTGTCCTCTTCAAGGCAAACGCTGCCCAGGGTGCACTTCACCTCCTCATCAACCGCTCCAGTTCCTAACCTCTGGAAACGAAATTAACTATCTAATAATCAATTATCCGCCGGTTAAATACCCACGGCTCTCTACGCTTGGGCTCCGTCGCTCACACCCACCTCGTCAAACTGATTTATACATATATGTACATGCTACCCTGAAAGCCGCTTCAAGGGAATGTTGCAGGGTGTGTTAGGACCCCAACCATAAACGGGGAGGGAGTAGGGAGAGGGTGAAAGTGAACTTCACGATAACGGTGCCTTACATTACCAACTAGCTCATTTATTATAGTCACTTATGTAGCGTGGAGTAGGGATGGGCAAAAAATACCGGTATTCGGTAGTATCGATTACTATTTTTTTTAATCCGGTAGTACCGACCAGTATTTAAAATCGGTACTACCGACGGTACCGGTATACTAAAAATACCGGTATTTAGACTGCACTGCCATCTTGCGTCAACCAACGGAACTAACTACGAAAATTTACTAACTACACAACATTTTCAAATTACCTTGTCTTTTTTCTTATAACCGTGAAGTTGAGATATGTTTGTTATAATTCTTGATAAAATAGGTAAGTATAAATATTTGACGCATGTCGAACACCAGATAATCGATGATTTTGAACCGTATAAATACAAATATTTATTCTTGTATAAAGTTAAACGTTAGTGTGACCGCAAGGATTGATCACTATAATTGGGGATTTGACCTGACCACAACATTAAAACAATACCGATCGTTCTTCATCTGATTTAAAATCACTCCAACAAAAAGCGACGAGCACAAACATAGAGCGTCACATAAAAAGTACTTACTGAATAGCCGATGTATATTCCCGATGAATGTTGGGGGTTGTTCGGGTTTCCGACCGTTTCGATGAACGAGTCATTCATCGAAACGGTCGTCACATAAATACCGGAATACCGCTATTTTTTCGTCGGTACTACCGGACAAGTAGTATTATTGCTTTTTGATACTCATAAAAAAATACCGGTACTTTTTTGAGTACCGCCCATCCCTTGCGTGGAGAGATGGACTTGTCGTACCAATCAGTTCGGAGGTATCTCTCTCTTATTTTTCGCTTCTATGAGTTTTGGGGTGCAGTTTAAAATAATATCCTCCAAGTCATCTGAAACTCGCCTGTTTAATATTTTCCAGTAATATTCACCTAGTATGTAGCCTTCAAGCTTCTATTGGGTCCTAAGCTAGTCCTTTCATTAGCTATTTTACACTCTTGTCGCTTGTTGCTGTTTTAACGTTTTTACGGCGTATTAGTGATGAGGCCTAATCAGAGCAAAGTAGTATCTATCTTTCACTTTTTCATCCGAAAGCTTTCCTAGTCTTCCTACTGCTCAATAAATAAATTCTAGTTTCTGTAATTCCGCGCCGCAAATGTTTCGTAGTTGTTTCCTTTAAGCTAGGTCTGAAGTCAGGGTGATTATCACATATTTAACTTCATCTGATGCCTTTATATTTACTCTTCCATGTATTTAGCGTGAATTACTATATAATATGGATAACGCTTTATAGATATGGCGTGTCTGTGATTTCTTTCGTGAGTAGTGTACCTACTGCAGTGCATTTACTAAGTTCTTGAAAATAAGATCTTCCGTCGAATCGTTAATGTCCCCTGGTTTTTTCGAAACTAAAACATGCTCAAAAACCTCGTTTCCGGCCCTTGGTACTCTTCTCCCACAACTTACATCGCAATTCTCCAAATCCTTCCTCATCTTAGTAATTCCCTCCTGAACTCTCTTTGGGACAATCCCCAAAATCCCCACTTTGAGCGCCGTCCCCTAAGGCTGGATTTATGAACCGCGAGTTCAACTCTTGCGTTTTCTAGTGCATTGCATTGTTTTAAAGTGAGCATTTAATGCAGTGCGGCGTATTCGAATCGCTCGCGCGTTGACAAAATCCAGCTGCCGGTATTTGAATGGGCGCGAGTCGAAATAATCGCGTGTTCTGTGTATATCAATTTAATTGAGTTAGTACATTTATGCACTCGCGCGAATTGGACGCGACATGCGACGCGCGAGTCGAGAATGGCAACGCGGCTGGAAAAGAGGAAAGTGGGGGGGGGAGACGAGACGAGATCACGTTCTGCACAGACCACGTGCTCTTGTCTCGCCAGTGTGTACCGTGCTACCAGTATCCTCTGCTCGCTTTTGTGTTCTCCGTTATTTTTGTGTTATAGCATGTGCAGTAAATTGTGTTTATGAGAAAGTGCAGTAAATAGCACCCTCACTATTTACTGCACTTGCTCATAAAATTAAGCCTGAGACATACAAAGGTAATTGAAGAAATGTTCACTGTCTTCTTGGAGTTGTTCGAATAAGGTATAAAAACACCTCTTTCTAGTCGCCTACTTTTAATGAGGCGAACTGACCACTGCCTTCTTCTACGTTGTTTCTTACATTTAAGTTTATACAATAGATAAACAACACAAGGATCCATCATCATTGTTCACCTGCAAGTAGAATGATGCAATTCACCAATTGACACTGATCTTTCCCCTCCATCTCCACCCACCATACCTCCACCGAAGCGCGAGTAAAAACGCATGAGCAAAATGACCAAGAAGTCACTCGTGTGTTCCGAAACTCGCGCGTCGATGATCGCGTGATTATCCCTTTAAATGATGGACGAGCGAGCTGACTCGCGCGAGTCGAATCGCGGTGCTTAGAGCCGGCCTAAGCTCCAAGCTCCTAACCCTGCTTTCCCCAGTCAAGCAAACCTCACCATAATCTTCCCGTAACAAATATTCCCAGCCCTATTCTCATCATTTCTTGACAGTGCCAAGCAGCTCTGCTGAAAGACGCTCTTAACATACCAGTCTGGTAGCACTATACGCAGTAGTCGGAACTCCGGCACTCAAAAGCCCTGTAGACGATGAACGACTCACTCATCGAAACATCGGCGAGAATGGAGTGACTGATTCGAGCGAGACCCCCAGAAAAGTCCATGCGCGATAGTAATACTTTAATATTAAGAGCTAATGAAGGACTCCATTGGCTTCAACGAGTCTTATGAATTATTAAAATTTCCATTCATAGCTAAAGAAAGTATCTAGAGGCAAAAGCATATAGAAAAGAAGCAGACTACACCATGAAGATCTATTAACACGGGTTATGTATTTGCGGACGTTGATGCGGAGTATTAGAGAGGATGAATACTCTGAATAAGAAGAGTGACTATTTTCTGGGAACGTGCGTGCTCATTCTCGCTAATTTCTGTGTTCCTTCGAGGCTTTTTAAGGGATGTACGTTCAGGTACTTATCCGCGCAAGTATAAACATCGAGCAAAGCGTTATCCATGTTTCCGACTCTCAGCACTATCCGAGCACCTTTCAAGGACCAAAAACATTCGGAGAAACCGCATGGGACTCTGTATTGTTGCATGCTTGAATGCCTACCCGTTCTGACTCTCCCAAGGTTCCCACCATCCTTCCTAGTTCTCGCCAATGTTTCGCGTGGGCAAACGTGCGAACTTCCGCTCCTTTTCGTCTTCACGCTCCACGATTGTGGATTGTTTCCTAATTTAAATAGTGTGCGATAACCGGCGCCACATTGTCCTTTTTCGGATATTGTTGTTTGTTCGGTCGGTCGACTCTGAAGCCTCATATTAGTTTCACGTGTCAATGAACGTAGCATTCTCTTCCAGGGCCCTATTTGTAGCATATCAAATGGCACTTAAAAGATTGAATTGGTATTCTGACGAATTAATGCTAAAATTGCCGTAATACCACTGAAATGTGTCTAGATAAGCAGAAGCCTAGTCTGTAAATACTCATAGATGAAAGAATTTTATCTTGAAATTTCTACAAAGAGGTGGAAATTTTACACGAACAAATATCTTGACTTGATCAGCATTCAAACTCTTAATCTCCCAATCGCTGGGCAGATATGCTTGCCGATCACAAGACGCAGCCATCTCAATTGATTTTTAAATCAGTTTGTAATTTTAATTTATTAAAGGCTGTTAACTGATGTTTAGCGACTAATGACTCAATTAAGGGTAATTTTAATTATGAAGAACATTTCTCACGCCAGAAAAAAATAACAGTGATTTCCAAAAGTTTCAAACCTAAATAGTTCATTTTTGTTAAAGCTAAGCCCTTGAATATCCTGAGTACTATTAGATTTTAACAGTACGATTTTCTTCGGTTTTGTTAGAAAGGTCTTGTTTTAAGAAATTTCCGTAGGCTTAAATCTTATTTGTGATTGGGACATCATCAAATGCTTTTCTATAATTGATCGGTCGGCCTTTTGACGGGTCCTACCACATTTTACTTCATTCAAGGGTTGTTTCTTTATTTTTATGCCAAAACTATTTACTTTTCCTTCTTTCCCAGAGCTCCTCATATTTTATGACTCCAATTTTAGCTCCGGTGACGGTAGGGTAAAGTCCTCGCTTGCTAAACCGTGGGTCGCGGGGTTTGCATCCCACCTGAATGGATTTTTCACCGCTCAGAGCATGGTTATGCGTGCTCGTCTTTTGTTGCTTGTTGACTATCTCGCTTTAAGAGCTGTTTCCGAAGGTCGTGGAAAGAAAATAAATAGAAATAATTTAATGTCTATTCTTTTCCTTTCTCCTTCGCTCCCACCCCACGTTCTCCTCTCCATCAACTTCTCCATCATGCCCTCATCTCTCAGTGCGTTCTCCATCCATTTTCACTGCATCCTCCAAATCACTGCCACTTAATTTATTTAATCCCTCTCAGTCTCCAGCATCTCCACGTTTGTCTTTCTCGCTACCTATCTTGCCCCCTTCATTATTCTCCTCGTCTTTGCTAGTCTCAAAAGCTTCCAGGCTACGCACATCTTAAGGTAGTTTGAGCCAAAAATCACCTCACCTAGAATTTGATGAATTTGGTCCCACTTCAAAGAAAAAACTCTCATCTTTCCAATGATATCAAAATATCAACCTCTTGCCGAACTACTTTTCGAGCAATTTTCCTGAAAAGGTAAGCTGTCTACATGGGATAGATTACGGCTATGCGCTCCAGAGGGAGAATAATTAAAAAAAATAGGAACTTCTAGCACCTAGATTTCGTCAAAAAGCTAACGGTGTGTGTATTGCATGTTTTCTCAACTATTTATAAAAATAATCTATTACTCACCACAGTAATGTTTACAGAATTGCACAAAAACCTGCTGTTTTGAAGGGTTCTCAGCCGTACGGCGGGAAATAATGAGTTAAGTTAGAAACTTATGTAGCTTTATTTATTTAATTACTGAGTATTTTGGTCATATATAACTATATCTTTGCGCCATTAATACTACAATATTTATTTCATACTTCTTACAGACGCTGAAATCAAAAAATAAAATTTGGATATGGTCTCCATTATGACTAGGGAACTATTTCGCTCAAACCACCTTAAGGTGAAGACCTAGTTTTCCGAACCATAATACGCTACACCGTGTAATATACTTAAATTTTTCTTTCTTTATGCAATAACTTTGGCATTCTCTCATCAGTTCGCCTCGCTTCGTAAATACTACGTAAACCAATGTATTTTATCGCGTGATGCTCTGTGCTCTTAGGAATCTATCTTTCAACCATTCACCAGTGAAGGAAGTCAGGAACTTGGGGAGAGCATGCGTTAGACTGAAATTTTTGGTTGTTAATTTGTTATCTATTTTGAAGGCAAGCGACAACTTTTGAAATTTGCGTAATGAGAACAGTAAGGAAGGAAGATCTGATAGGGAAATAATTATTTGGGAAATGAAGCAAGGGTGCGGAATGGAACCCAGCGTCGGCATTATCTCTCAACGATAGGTGCTAAGGGGTCGAAAGCTTTACGTCCCAGAAGGCATACGGAAAACTACACTTGAAGTGCTAAGCCTGAGCTGAAAGCTTAGCGATAGCTGAAATACCTCCATTTCTGCCGGATTTAAACTCGTGCTCTTAAGCCCGTTTTACACGGGGCACGTAATTGCACAATCTGATGTACGTACGAACGTGCATTTCAAATTGCATCGTGTAAAGTCGTGAATTGCAAGAACACATTTGTTTGCACGAACTCGAGATTGCAAAATAGCCCCTGCTCAAATTCGTAAATGAATGCACGCCCGATTGAGAAAAGCATGCAGTTTGAAGAAAACGGCCTTTAGGAGTGGGAAGCCTATAGTAGCTGCCATACCAACTGAATCCTTAAGGCCGTTTTACACGGCGAATGATCATTCGAATGATCATGCGCATGACGTTAATGCCTCGTGTAATACGAAAAATTCGGCGAATTCTTGGTCATGCACATTACCATGCGATCAAAATTAGAACATGTTCTATTTTTGCTCGCATGATCCCGTGAATGATCGCATGATACGAGCGCACTACGTCCATCTTGGTTATTTTGATATTGGCCTCACTTCGCTAAAGCAAACTCATTATAACATATAGTGAAGGAAAGTAAAGCCATATAAATGTATTTGGAAATAACTATCTCTGTAGGCAGGACGCAATGCACACGCTTTGGCATACGTGGAATGGTCATTTGGTTAAAACTATCTTGGAGGTTTTTCAATATGAAAATATCGAAATCTCATAGGATCTGACCAGACCTTGAATTGTTTAGTCAGGGCTGCAGTACAACGAGTACAACAAATTTGGTATTATTTTGACTTCAGGATGGACGGCAGAAAAATATTTGTAATGATATTAACGATATGCACACTACAGCTTTCATCCAAGTTTTAGGCTAAAGACTATGGGAGATACTGCCCAATGCAGAAAAGCAGAATAGATCTTAGTGCAATGATCTCTTTGGACCTGTTTATTGAAATAATCATTCATGTATTTACAGTAAATCATTCATTCCTCACCGCTGACTGGATATATTAGCTATATCTTTGTAATAATGCTTATTTGCATACAAGGTTCAGACAGACTAGTGTGTAGCGTGTCCGATTCCCATATGTAATTCGAGAATAGAAAGCCGCATCGAAACCCATACGTGGCGAAAATTTTTGCATCGTTTTCCTACGTTCATTTGCAAACATTTTTTACCATTGCGTTACAAATTCCTAATCCACATAACTGCGTTTTTTTTTCAAAACATTTAAAATATTTAGTCCAGATCTTAATCAGACATGCTGCAAGCACCACATGTCATTTTATATCGCAATAATTTCATTTTGATGTCACCGAGATATCAATAGTGGGTGACCATCTTCGTTGTTTTGATAGTGAGATCACTTCAATTCGCAAAATTAAACCCTTATTATAAAATATTGATGGAAAATATAACCATTTCATTGCAAATGAATAAAAGAACTCTGTAGGCAGGACGCAATGCATACGTTTTGGCTGGTGTGAAATAAAACTATCGAGGATGTTTTGTGAGACAAAATTGTGGCTGCCTACACGGTACATTTGTTTCTACAAACTCTTCCGTGAACTCTTGCATGAGGCAAAAATGTATCGTGTAAAACGGCAAATTGTATGAACGCCTGTGCGAATGTCTCAATACTCGAACGGAAAATAGAACATGTTCTAATTTCGTTGAGACAAACGTACTATCTCACGTACTCTTACATACGTTTGTACAAAATCTTTAATCGTGTAAAACGGCCTTAATAAAAACTGCAGCAGTGGTCGCTAAAATTGTCTCATTACGGTTCATCTTCAATAGTATAACGTCACTCACTAAACTTTTGCAGTTACTCAGTGTTTAAGTGAATAATGTAAAACAATATCTAAACCTAATAATAATGTAAACGTATATCCAAATATCTATAATATTCATGATCTAAACAAACTAAACAAAACTCCGTCTGCTCCGCCAGTCGAAACAGCTATGTTGGTCGGAAATCTCCTGTAATCTATATATACAATTGATAGATCTACCACTGCGCATTCAGTCTGCGCAGAAAATTCACTGAATTAATTCGCCGTGTAAAACGGGAACTTTTCAGGACATCATTGAAATTAATTCGCGAACTAATGCTCGAATGATCATGCACAAGATCATTCGCCGTGTAAAACGGCCTTTAGGGAGGAAATCCCATTCCCCGATCCACTTTTTTGGAGTGGGTTGAATATATTTTAATTGCCTCTGTCATAAGAAAAGGAAAGTAATAAGATTTTCTGGGAAAGAAAGTGAGGTTGATTATAAAAGTAGGAGTGTACAAACTAGAGCGTATAGAACATTTGCATTACTTGGGTAGTGCGTTGGAGGAAAATGGGCGCGGTAAAATGGGCATTAGAAGGAGAGTTGCTCTTGGGTAAGAAGCTTTCAGCAATAGGAAGCAGCTGATGATAGGAACCTTTTGCCAAGATATAAAGAAAAGGGTGGCAAAATGTGAGAGTTAGCGTAGTGTGGTGCAGTAACCTAAACTCTGAAAAAAGTGCAGGAGTACAGGCTGCAGGCGTTTGAGATGTGGGTGCCGAGGAGAATGGAGAAAGTGCATGTTGGATGAGGAGAGGAAATTTCTGTAGAAGATAAGAAGGAGACAGAGTAGGTGGTTGGAAGAGGTAATAAGGGGTGAAGGGATGGTGGAGGCCGTGATAGAGGGGAGGATGTTGGGTAAGCGAGAAAGGGGAAGAAAGAGAATAGGTTTTATGGACGGGATGGAGAGAGATAGGACGTTTGCTGAGCTGCGGTAAGAAATCGTGAAAGGCGGTCGGGGCCTGCGCCTTTAAATGTTTTGAGGATTTTTACTCTCTTACAGTTAAAACTATCTTAAACAGTAATCACCCTCAACAATAGTAATATAAGATGCGTGAAGTAGTTATGAACAGAGGCAGTATTAATGTATTGAATTATAAAATCGCCGGAATACGGGATCTTATGGCACGTATCTCGCGCTCACTGTTACTGCTTGCCAAAGGAACGCCAAACCGTTAAACTGGCGATGTGTGTTAATGAGCCATGAGAATAATACATCCAGTCCGTATGAGTATTGTTGGAGTATCGCATGGATAATTATTGAATGAACGGTTGGAAAGGAGACGCATTTATATACTAATTTACGAACATATAATTTTCTAGCCACTGGCGCAGTAACCTTGCTTAATATTTAGTGACCACAGTCCTGTGGCATTGACAGCATAGACTCTGAAGAATAACGTTACCACACTGTTGCTTTTCTTCCAGATATGAAAAGTTTATTTCAATGGCTTGTTATTAGGGGAGGTGACCGACACCTAAGGTTGCTTGCGCCATGTATGAGGTTGGTTGGCTGTTTAGGGAAGGTTTTAATCGGAATGGGGGAAGGATTAAGATAAACACGTCATCGGTATTTATTCTACGATTATCGAAAGACGTCAAGGGGTGTACGGTTTATAAAGTCTTATCCGACGGACGGATTATTATACTTGAAGTGCTCTCTCCACATGGCGCCCAAGCGGAGATCGGGATTTCACTGACAATTCTCCGATCGCGATTCGTATCCGGATTCTCGGGGTTGGGAGCCACAACTCTGTAGTACTAATTCATCAACCTGCTCCCCAGTTTAATTAAGGGCTTGAACAAAACCCTAACCCCGTAATTCATTCTTCTCTGTTCTCCTTACACAGATATTTTGCGATGGACTGCCCAAATCAAAGTTATTATCCGCTATTATAAGAAAGTATAATATAACTTATAACTTATTTAATATATTAAATAAGTTTTACTTAAAGCACACCCCAGTGCAGTAATTAATACAATTTTTTCAGTTTAAATCAGTTATCAAGGAAGCCGCATTAATGAGATCGATTTTACACGCCATACCAACTTGGTCTGGTCCGGTTACTGTAATTATCAATGCACGTTAATTCGTTTTGCTCGTTACAGTGTGTGACAGAGAAACGATGGTTATCATGAAAGCATTTTGTGAGCCTTAAAGCGATAATCTCTGCATATTATTCGGATAACACTAGGGTCCGGTTTTATAATGCCTAGTTAACCAAACCGCGAGATGATGTAGCCTTTTCATTTACTTCGTGTTAGTCGAGAGTTCCGGAATGTATATTACATCAGGCTGTCGGTTAGTTGACGTGAGCATTATTTATAGGAAAACGCATCATCTTCGATTTTCATGCCAAGAAAATATTTAACCAGAGATTAGAAAACCGGTCCTCAAAGTTATTCACGGCAGGACCTTTCCGATCTACTTGTTTCTGAATGACTAATCTTCACTTCCTGAAGATATTTTTCATTGTCACACCAGTGGAAATGATCTCACAACCTTAACGCCCATCAGCCTCCATCTTTGTATGAATGGACATGATCGCTATCATTATAAATATATTACCAGTCTAGGAATGTATTCGATTGCCACTGATAAAAGTTCTTCCACCCCTGGGACTTGATCTGAGACTATCCGCTTAGGAAGCCAGCACTCTAGCTCCCGCGTTAATATGATCCCAATGGATTTTATTGCTATTGTTTAAGCGATCCTGTTTTAAATGCATCCAAAAACTAATGGACACCTATACTGTGCCTCTGAAACCATTAACTAAAAGCGGGGAGGAATTCGAAGCGATGATTTAGATAACTCGCGAACGCCGATCTGCATAAAATATTCACGTTGGCCTCTTATATTTTTGTTGACCGATATCCTCCGTAATGGTAATTTTGCGTTAGTGAATTATCCGCTCCAACCACTTCCATCGTCTATGAAAAGCGTTTCTGCGCAAGTAGGAGATGCTACGTTAAGAAGAGTGTCAATAATGCCGTGGAATGTGAATTGAATGTTTTAACTTCATGTACTTGAGTGGTACAAGCAAACGTCACGGTCAGCAGAAGGTTGAGGATATGTGCTCATTGACTGTGGACAGTGAGCCGATTTGCATTTGATTCGAGCGTAGGTAACGATTTTCTGCAAATGTATCTTGCATCCGCTATTGGCCAAAACAGTTCGCACGTTATAACAATATTTTTTCTGCCATCTTCTGAAATTTTACCAATGTGATCAAGGAATTACATTAGAAACACTTAATTTAAAAAAATAACAAATTTGCGTTGATAAACTAGGGGAGATTTTGAATAATAATTTTTAATTTTTTATTTTTTTTATAAAAATTGTCCACGTACAACATACTTGCCAATTTAGAGTGGCACAATGTAACAACAACAAAACTAGAAAAAGATATACGAATGCATTCAAACAAAAACAATCAGCTCTGTAAGAATGTATGAAAATAAACACACAAAAAGAAAGAGGCAATTAAAAATTGCCAATGAGATGCGAAAGAGCACGGCTGTAAAAGGTGTAGGAAGAAAGTTAAAACGGGTTAATATTGTCTGGAAGTGAGTTTATCAGGGAGGAGAGGCGGAAGAGGAGGGAGAGCTTGGTCAAGGATAATCTGGGGATGGGCATGTGGAGTAACGAATGTGTGCGAGTAGGTCTACATGGAACTTTAATGTTGATACTGCCAATCAGTTCTGGACAGTTAATGGCAGAGTTTAGGATGCTGTGGATGAGTTTCAGGTCAGATATGAGAAATTGTTTAGGGAGATTAAGAATGGATAGTTTAGGCATAATAGTTTCAGTTGGCATATTTCGAAAATGAGATACTCTGTATTTAATTATCTTGCAGAAGAAAGAAGTAACAGGCTGAAGGGTCTGAATGTTAGAAGAAGCTGATATGGACCAGATAGGGGAACAATACGTGATTATTGGGATGACAATAGTCGAAAAATATGACCGTAAGGCTAGTGGATTTGCAATTTGTGTGAAGCGGTAGAGGAGGCCAAGCAGAGACATTGCTTTATTTTTAACTGCAAGGACATGGTCAGAGTAGTTGAGTTTGTGGTCCATCAAAACGCCTAGGTCTTTAATGAAGGAGACGCGATTGAGATTTAGTGAGTTTATATTGTTACTGAAATCAATGGGGGATTTTTTTAGGGAAATACGAGTAGATATAACATTGCATTTTCTTTGGTTTAATTTGAGTTTCCAGGTATTGCAACACCCTGAGACCGGTTTAAGGCATCCTAAAGATCACAACAGTCCGTGAAATTGTGGATTTGCTTAAAAATTTTGCTGTCATCTGCGTAAAGAAGGGTAGGAGCTTGTGAGGAGGGACGGGAGACCAGATCATCTATGAAAAGATTAAAAGGATATGGTCCGAGAACACTTCCCTGGGGAACCCCAGACGTTACAGGTGACCAGTGGGATGAGAAGCCGGTAAGTATTACCACCTGGGATCTGTTTCTGAGGAAGGAGTCAACTAAGTTTTGGAAATTACCATGCAGGTTAAATCGATGAGAAAGTTTGTGAAGGAGAAGAGAGTTGTCTAGAGAGTTGAAGGCGTTTGAGAAATCTAAGAAAATAGCATCAAGTTGGGTTTTGTTGGAAATGAAATTGGACTGCATGGTGCTGAAAAACTGCTAAGTTGGTCAGGCAGGAGCGGCCAGGGAGGAAACCATATTGATTCTTGGACAGAAAAGGGGAAGTAAAATTGTAGAGTATGTTAAGGATAATAATTTCACAAACTGAAGATAGTATTGTTATTAATGATATTGGGCGATAGTTAGAAACTTCATCTTTAGGGCCATTTTTATGAATGGGAATGATGTTTGCAATTTTCCATTGGGAAGGAAAAGTGCCGAGGGAAAAGCAATGGTTAAAAAGGAGGCACAAGGGAAGGGAGAGGGAGGATGCACAGTATTTGATTGAGTATGGGACTGAGGCCATTGGGACCAGGAGCACGATGGAGAGGGATTTTGCAGAGATACTCAAATACCTCACGAGGATCTGTCTTAATCATGGATGAGTGGTCACGAATTGGAGTGAGGAAGTGATGACGATTAATGGGGAGATTAGATAAATGGGCCAGGCAATCTGAAAAGAATTTATTAAATACGTTTGGTCTATTTTGACCCGCCGCATTGGCATTTTCATATGACATCTCAAGAGGGATGCGCGGCCGATTACGATGACTATTTACAAAGGACCAGAATTTTTTGGGTTGGAGGAAATGGAAGAGGAAAGACCCAGCACGTATTCTTTGTGATCACGGTGGATTAGCTTCTTAGAGCAGCGGCGGATATTGTTGAATGATTTCCGAGTGTTCTCATTCGGGAAAGCTTTGTACAGATACCAAGCACGATTCTTGTTTCCAAGAGCGTGAATGGTGTCTGGTTTGAACCAAGGAGGGAACTTTTTGGACTTGGGTTTGATCATGGGCACAAAATCTTTAACCGCACTCTCAAGGATAGTGTAAATAAAGTCCACACCTTCTTCCGGAGACATGGAAGTGAGCTCATTCCAGGGGATGAGGTCGAGGCGCGGTTAATGTCATCCCAACATGCCTTCGACAAAGCAGGGAAAGGCTTAAGGGGGGGGGGAAGATGAACCCTGCGGTGTTTCTTGGAACGGGGGAGGATAACTGCATCGAGGGAATCGTGGTCCGAGTCGAAGATATTTCGCCCAGGGGTGACTGCCTCCGGGGCAACGGTGGAAAGAACGAAGTCCAGTTTTGCCGCGTTTCAGGTACCGTGGAGGCAGTATTGGGAAAGGGCAATAGCATTTCTGAAATTTTGAATGAAATAGTCATCAAGGGCGTCATGAGGACAACAAGTAGTTGAAGAGTCCCAACGAATTGATAGGTTAAAGTCACTAACCAGAATAACTGGGCCAAGGTTAATGGCTCTAAGTAAGGAATCAAGACAGTTCTAGAGTTGAAATGACACTGGTGGGGGGCCGGTAGAAACAACCGATGGAAATTTTCCTAGCCTTATAAGCTTCACCTAAGGATAGTGAGATAGCTCACTCCTAACGATCTCACAGTCCGTCTCAAGGTCCAGGCAGCGCTTGGATGGGTAGTGAGTGTTAACAGCAAGCAGCACTCCACCACCTCTGGACGGTCCTTCTTGACGATAAATAGTGGATAAATAGGGGTTGGGGGGGGGGGGGGGGCATTCACCCCCACTGCTCCCCCCTGGCTACGCTTCTCAATATATGTCCAGAACACAATAATCGTCAGAAGACTACGGTAAATAAATAACTGGATACTTTTTTCGGCCCGAGCCGTATGATTTACTTTCGCTCGTACACCCACTTGCTGAGAAACCCTCTTTCTATAGCATCAATACTGTTTTTCACAGCATATTATTTCTTTGAGCCCCAGGAGTTTGAATAAGAGGCCTATCTGAGACATTTCGATGATACGTATCACTCGCGGATCACCAAAATATCATACCTAGAATGTGACTTGAAATCCTGGTGGTAAAACGAGAGATTTGTTTCGAGCATAGGGATTTTACCTCTCGGGAGATTTTGCCATACTCAATGTTATACCAAAAATATTCAGCTAGTGAGACGTGTAAGTATTTATTCACTGTGAATAGATTGGCTTAAGGAGAGATAAGGATTCAAGGATTCTAATTTGGTATTAGGTAGTCCTCCATCATTATTGAATGCCTGTAATATAATAAACTGTACCGGGTCCGTTGATATAAAGAGGCTGTACTCGAGGTTCATTATCACAGTCATATTGAAATTACTTGAGAGCAAAAAAAGACAGACACTGAGCATCGAACCTGGGAATGTTTTAAATACGCCTTCGAGGCAGTCTTAACCACGCGGCTTTTACAGTGGGTCACTCGTGAGCACAAATGTGAATTTCGAGAACGAAAATCACCCAAGTCGGAGGCCTCATCGTCGCGTCGCAACCGCATGAGCGCGAATAACCTTCGGTGCATTCCGATGGGGTTTTCCTCTCCCGTGTTTTACTCCGTCCCCGTCGATTCTTTCGTTCAGTAACCCATACCCCACCGTCGTCTCACGACAAGTGAAGCTAGCCCAGCAAAAGACGCAGTCCGCAAGTGGTGCCAATTTTCAAAACTTTTCCGGACATGCCCCATTCTACGGTTTGTAGAATAGGGCAAAGTGGATGCACTCAGACTTTTGAAAACGATAGTACGTGTCGTAATACTGGCGGCCATCTTTAAAAGATTCACGACACACACACATGCACGAAAATTGGGTGGTAGGGGTCACAGGAGACAGGAAAGCACTTCTTCGAGTTTGGTGTCCTCATGAGGAACCACACCGGAGAAATGGCCACTTCCGGTTTGTGACCACGTGTTTTTTAAATTTTATTCTCGTCGATTTCAATCAAATTTGGACGTCGGTGTAAACTGGTGAAAAAGATGTAAATTGATGAAAATTTGAAGAATTATTTAATATTATTCAGTATTTTTACTTTTAACGGTAATATTTTTGCGTTTTTAGATGACTGGAACGCATTAATTCAGTTAAAGGCTGGTTAGCTCTTTTGCGGAGCTAAAGGTTCCAGATTGAAATTCTTTTTAAATTGTTTCTTGGTTGATGCTGTAGTTTTAGTAAAGGGATCTGTGGTGCGCCCTCAAGTGTGGGGAACCTAAACCCAAATACTGATGCTTCCATCGATAATTTGGTGCCATGAATTTCGTTTAAAACCCGCTTTTTTCAAATGGCAGGTCACAGTTCACTTTGGTCCGAAATGATGGCTGTAAATTGTGGGGAGTGCCGTCCAAGATTTGGGCCTCAGCTCCCGTCCCGAAAAAAACTTCAACACTCCCGTCATATTACTGACCCGATTCTTCATAATGGCTTATCCTCTATGCGTTTCAGAGATGTCAGTGCACTTGAGAAATGTGCTTGCACCCGCCTGCTTTGTGAGCCGTAGGCTGGGAACGGTGTCCGCCCACCTTAAAAGTCTACCGCCCGTAATATTCAATGAATAAATCGTATGCGGTCCTTTCCATCCCCGTGTCACATTTTATGACGTTTAGGAGATTGTTTTCACGGGTAGAGTGTGAGAAAGGGGCACAAATTATTTTCTCCCGACCCACTTACATCTCACAACTCATGAGCATTATGGCTACTTTCATTTCACCATCTGTCATTTCTAAAAGTGAGATCACGGTTTCTGCGAGTATGCTACCTGAGCTTCATTAACACTCGAAGAGAAATACCTATGCTATGCGTGCGGCGATGTTTACAGAGAATGGAAAAATGATAAATGTCTATTCAAGTGCATTAATGCGTGGTTACGTTTGTCCGTAGTTTCTTATGCCCCGTTCTTATCACCAGCTATTTACTATGGTAATCCATTACAAGGGTAAGAATTAGTAATGCAGAAGCCCGGTTGGCACCTACCTTGGTAACTTTTCTACTCGGGTAAACTTACCATAGTTATCTACTTAAAATAGTTGTTTTCTGCCATCCAAATGCACGTTAGTTACAATGGTTGAGTGACCAATCGTCATCATCATCAAGTAACTGGTAGGTGATGAGACACAAATATGGTGTACAAATATGGTGAAAGGTAGTAAATACCAGTTGTACCAAGAGGGTTAAACACGGATCCGAATGTCGATAGATATAAATTTTTGTACCATGGTAAGAAGCTAGGAATTCAAACGGTGTATTACATGTCATTATTGTTGAAAAGCCTATCAGTCACAAAGTTTGTATAAGATAATCATGGGTGTACCTTGTCGGTTAAAAAGTGCATCGAAATTTTACATGCTACTTAGGGAATTCTCCTTTGTAATAATGACCAGGTAGTACGGCTGATCCTCTCATTAAAGCAAGAACCGCGTTTAAGGCTTTTTTTCATGAAAAATCTCTCATCTGTACCTAATACCTGATACCTGTGCTAGTGATTGCATACGAGTGCCCATCACTAAATTTTCTCCAGTATTTTTGTCTTAACTTATATTCTACTCAAATTCTTTTCAATGGAAAATATTGAAGTAAAGAATGAACCATGACAAGAATTTTTCATAGTGATAAACTTATCCCATCCCGTTCTTGGTTTGTAATGTTGAACAAAACTAGTAATATTTTTCTTTGGCGCATGCAATATATAATAGCAGGTAAATCCGATATAGCATTATATTTGACTAAACGTTTAAACTATATAACTTTAATCTAGGCGACTTTTCAGAAGTTCAGTGCTCCTACAAGGGCTCTTTTAATCTAATCCAACAAAGATCATTTCAGGCTTGGTTTTGAAATAAAAATTTGAAAAAAGCGCGTTTCTTAAAGCCAAAGCATGGTTCTTTGCTAACATTTAACCGTATCAATTTTTTATTCGATTGTCGTCCTAATATTTTTATCTAAAGGATGAACAATCCTAAGCTAATCCCAGCTTGATTGTGACGCTAAAACGGTCGTTCGTGGAGTATCCTCAAACATAGGAGTGAAAGCCGGCAAGTTTAGCCGGGAACCTTTCAATCCGGCAACACCAGTTTTTCCTTCAAATATCGATAAATCATACAGAAACCACGAAAACCTCGATTGATGCCTTAAGATGTGCCGACTATATTCGCGGGTGACCGCACGTCGAAATGTAACCCCTTAAGTAGCTGCCGAGGGTGGCTGGGGACTGAGAGGACAAGGACCGGTTAAGCGCGCGGTCTTTTAATGTAATGTCCTACTCCTTTTATGTTCTTTCCCCGTTTTCCTTGGTGGCATCCCAATTCACTCGACTGTTTCTGTTTTGAAATACGATTCACCGTCGTGGCTGGCGGCCATAAAGTCACCGTCTGGCTGAGTCACTTTTGAACCCTCCGCTGGAGAATTCTTAACGATTCATTTCTTGACCTATATCTGTTCCGCGCCGATGATTATTCTGGATGCGTGGGTGCGAAGTCGTCGCTCGTTGCAGTTTCTTCGTGTATTCCTTTCATCTCGTGGACATTTTGGTTATTTCTGAGCCAATGATGTTGCGAGGGCATCGTGCTTGATAACTGACGTCCTCTCCTTAGGGCTCAGATTCGATTCCCGCCAATCGTGAGAATTCTTCAATGAAATCTTGATCTCGATTGACAGAAAAAATACACTTTCAGTTTTCTAATTATAAATTTAGTTTTTAAATTAGTTACCCCCAAGTTTCTGTCAATGTGGAACGGTTCCATCACATCGCTCCTGAATCTGTACTTTATATTATTGATCTTTATTTGGTTGTTGAGTGGAGAGCACTTTAAGTTTAGTAATCCTTATCGAATGGGACATTACAATTTGAATCCCGTGGCACTTTTCGTTAAAGGTGAACTAATATTGACACTGGGTTTCTCTCCACTCTTTCTTCACTCCGCATAATATCCCTTCCAAGCAGACCTACCCTCCTATCCTTGTGGCTCAAATAACCTCAATTGTCGGCCGCTCTCCCAAATAACCAGCTAACCAACCGACAATGTGACAACAGCGTGGAACTTTACGAGGCAGGTTTGAATACCGAATTAGAACGTGTGCAGCGAATATCGGCGAAATATGTTCAAGGTCGTTACGATAATTTCATGTATGCCAATTGCCCATAACAACTCGGACCAAAGTCACTATCAAGCCGTGGATTAAAATTTAGGCCTAATACTTTTAAGTGAGCTAGAAACCTTTTTTTCTTATGGCGTAAGAAAGTTCCCAACCGCAATCTACTCCAGTTGATTAGATCATGAGCATAAAATTGAGGGAAAATACTGCCAAACGGAAAGTTCCCAAATGTCATTATATCCACAAACAGCTCGTAGAGATCGTACCAGTCACCAATACGACCGGATAAATAGTACATTTGACTGATTGCTTCATCATGCTTTGTTGCTACACAAAGCTATTATATTAATATGCTTATCAGTATATCTTTATATATGCCTCCTTCCTATTGACATTTTTATAGGTATTTCGGTGCATTATTATGTATTTCACATCCAGGCACGTTACCAGAAATTTGCTTCGGGGGAGGGGGGGGGCTAAGTCTAGCTCAGAGCATGAGTGCCCCTTAGCTAGTGGTGCCCTTGGCGAAAGGCAGTCGCCGCACCGGGAAAAATTTCGGGAGGGGCTGAAGCCCCTAAACCCCCCCCCTGGCTACGTGCCGGTTCATATCCATTAAGTTCCCAAACATCTTAGTGAAGTCTCCACTTGTAGTTCCTTAACATCGTTGCACATAATTTACTGCATGCTTTGGCGAAAAAAATACCACTCCCTGCCACATGCCTTAGAAGAGGCTTGCAGAGCGCTATGTGAGAGTGAAAGAAATCTCCAACTTTCGTATAAAATTCTTCAGCATATCAATCAATGGTCAACAATGGATCGTTGGTGAACTGTGATTTTTGTGACATTATTTCAGGGATTATCTTCAGGTTGGCATTATGAGTTGATAATTCCTTTGAAGAGACTGCTTATACTGAATCACTTGATTATTTCAATGGTTGTGGAAGCATCATACCTTAGTAGCTGTGACATTCTAGACCGAGAATACTTAAAAGGGTTTTTTTTTAGTCCTGTAAATGTTGTTCAAATTTTCAAAAATAAATTTTATTTCGGTAGTGGAATGATGCAAACACTCTTATCATACCACTCATTATCAAATCAAATCATCAGTATCATAATGCAAGGGCTGATACTAATATATTCCTGAAATATTGGTGTTGATTGGCCCTAGACATCTGAACATATGGTACCAATATTCTGTATCGCTTTGATAAAACATTTTCAATTTCATTGTTTTCTTCAACTTATCTCTATTTCTACCTACATCATGCTATGAAAACGTTTACACTTGTTCTATTTTTTCAGCTGTTACCACATATTATCATTCTAGCGGGATATTTCCCTCGTCATTTCTCATCAGTAAATTTAACTCTTTAATCTTTTTACCTTTTATGCTCTATAATTTCTCTACCTCTCTGTTACTAATTCGTCCATATATTTCACTCTGATTTTAACCATACAACATCTTTGCTTACCCGACAAAATCGTTGCATACCGAACTATCTGTTATTTCACCTTTAGAAATTTGCACTTACAGGGTTGGGAGGGCCTTTGTCACCTTCCTTCATCCGATCTTCCTAGGCCTACCATCATGTTCCGAGCCCAGAATATTGCTGTTTAATTATAGGTTCTGGCATAACCTGTTTTATGACTAGGAATCTTCCAGATCTGTGGCTGTGCCCATAAGGCACATTGCCAGAATGATCACCGAAGGGATTGGATTAGTGCTGTGACTAGAGAATTGGTTTCCAAGGCAGAGGAAGCTGGTATGAATCCGCAGGTGACGGAAAATTTTCATCGTTAATTCGATCCCTAAATGAAAACTTGTGAGTAGAGCACATCTAAGTACAGTCTGTCGTCTGTCGGCTAGGACGCTAAACCGCATATCCACCGCAGAATTTCGTTAAGAGCAGGCTAATGCCAAAGGTGGGCTTATTTCCCCCCTTCTACCTGATGTTCCACTCCTATCCTGATGTCTTTACTCCACATCTGACACGTCGATTCATTCGTAAGAGACATCAAGTGCAATGATGATTAAAACCCGAAATTCTGGCCAAATGGGAACGTCAAAGAAGTTGCTCTGGGTTCTCCAATTTTTAGTGGTATACGTAATGGATGCTTGATACAATTTAGTAGAAGTACATATTGTGATATTTTAAATGTATGTAAACAATTAAACTACATTGTAAAAAATCTCGGTCGACGTATAAATTCGATCTTGGCGTGGTAGTCCAGTGCGCTGAGCGTTCGACTTCTTGCCGGGTGACCCAGGATCAAGTCTTTGGATACGTCCAGCTATGCCCAAGTTAAGTAACTTTCTGGGTACCATATATTTTTGGAATCCACAGGCGACCGATGGCGAGGAACAGTCCTCATTACCCTGATGTGCTCGAATTCACACTGCCTTGGGGGTTTGTATGTACTGTGTTTGAGCTCTTCGCCTATCCAACCGACCCACGAGCTGTAGTTTTTTTGGACTGTGCATCTTGCTTGCGGGGGAAATTTTTGTTGCGAAATGGCAGTGGCTCCTTCAACGATGCCAGGGAACTGATTACGATCTGAGTCCACTTATGAAGTGGCTGTACATAACCTTCATAACAGAATGCAACTCAGTCACCACCGCCACAACCCAAAAAGGTTACTACGCGGCGGAATAAAGAATGAATGAAATTAACAAAAAATACCCATTCCCTAATCATACGTGAACACAACCTGTGACTCATTCGTATACGCTATTTTTCAAATCAAATTTGACTCTGGAAGCAATGCTTGGCTCTTTCTTTTATCATTTTGCAAATAGAAAGGATTAATTATTTTGATTGATTATCTTGGAAGATATTCCACAGCTGAGGTAATTTTCTTCGCCAGAATATATATACATGCTGCTGAGGGAAGAGGCAATAAGGGAATGGATTGAGTGTGGAGACTCGAAGTGCGGCGTCAACATTAGTTCACTCTGCACGAAAATAGTTTAACGGTAATAGGTCCATAGTTTAACGTCCCATCCGACGGATGGAGAATTGTACATGTATTGCTCTCCACGAAGCATCCGAAAAGCGCTCGATATTCCTTTTAAACATATTTTCCACCGCCGGGATTCGAACCCGGGCCCGTATTGATTCAGAGTGTAGAGAACTTTCGTCAGTTAGTCATAGAGCCCTGAAGCCCATTCAGGCTAAAAACATATGCTATCAGACATGACCGAATCAGGTGCAACTTTGTGGAAGTAAGTGAAATGACGTTTTAATTGTTGAAATAGATCGGTTTAATAAATTTGTGTGGAGCAGTTCAAAATTTATTTTTTTCGTCATTATGGGAAACCATACTACCAGGTTTTAGCGATGGAAAGTGCAATACTTTGTTTTTATTGGTATTTATGGTTTTTGTCTACAAGGCCTTAAAACCCTCGGGGAATAATGGTATTATTTCCGTTGAAATGGCTTTTGGCGTCCACGCCCGGCTGGCTCTGTTCCGATGGTATCGCACCTTTCTCGCGGGAATCGAAAGTTTTCGAGCAAAAGAGGCGGCAATATACCGTTAAGGCGGCCACTACTGTGGTCTCGGCGCGGCGGGAAGGGGTCTTGAAGATGAAAGCTGCAATCGTTTGCCCATCGTCCTACGCTACTATCTCTGGAATGCTGATTTTATAGTCGTGCAAAGATTTTCTCTAACTCTCTTTCTTTTCGAAAGAACACAATTTTTCAAGGTGACTGCTGGTTGTAGGTCGAACGAAAGTTTGGTGCGCCAGAAAGTCAGGAAGCAGTGGAAGAAATGGGAAAATGAAACGAGGAGTAAATGGTAACATGAGTGATCGCAATTTTAACACACCTAGATTAAACGATCGGGTGATGGATATGCAAATATAGACAATAGATGCGTCCTCAATTTTGGATGAGAAAAAACAAAAATATTTTTTCTGTCACCAGACGGAGTTAAAGCCACGCTTTTGTTCTTTATAGTTTCATTGGAGATTTCATTGATTGGACAGTTACTGAAAACAAATCTAGATTTAATTCGGCTTAGCAGGATCTCTTCGAATACTATTTGTGGTCTGTTTCTATTAATTTTTTTAAAGTGGGTTTGGGTTAATTGTATCCATCGAAGATTTTAGTTATTCATTTTTGCTGTTTTTTATGCCCCATGAATAGTTCGTGCCACGAATCAGTGTAACATTTGATCAAAAATAACGAGGTATTATAACTATATGCAAACAGTTTTTAGTCGAATCTGGACCCTTTAAAAGTATTGTATTTCCTGGCCGGAGACATGACATGCGATGAATATTTAGCGTTTCAAAAATGTATATGATCTCTTGGATGTTATACTTATATTTATGATTCGGCTGGACCATATATTTCTATTTTTTCAGTCAGTGATGAAATTAAATGGTATCTAAGTTCTTTACGTTTAACTACACTATACTACCTTGTGGATTGTGTGTGTAAGTTCTCAGGCACTGACATGTTCCCTATTTTTTTAGACCTTGGGCTATCACCAATTTAGTGTACGGTTGACATGGAATGTAAGTAGTGAAAACGGGGGAAACGGGCTACCAGAGTGACAAAATTTGATAAGTCTCATCTGAAAGGTTACACAGTTGCGTGTACTTTTTTTTAATTCTTTTTGGTTGTAATATTAGAATGACTTACCTGAACGTAAATCAAGAACCCTTAGGCAGCACTGAATGATAAATATCACCGATAGAAACTCCAGTTTTCTCTTTGACTATAAATTCCTTTGGAAGACTCTGCGCCAACGAGGAAGAGGTTCACTTCACAATTGTTTCACTGAATGTAACAACAGTTTTCACTTGAACGTACGACGTGGTTCACTCCTATGAAACAATCACGGCAGGTAAAAAATATTAGCTCCCTAATCCGCTTGTCTTGCCATACGGATTGGAGCGTTTTTCGTGAATGTATCTCCTGGCGCACTTTCTCACGTTCAACTGCTCACCAAGCTTGGTCCTCGCGACCCGCTTCGTGTGATCCGGAGTGGAGACTATCACGGCTAGTGAAAAAATTAGCTCCCTCAACTCTCTCGTCCACCGAGTCGTCTCTGTATGCCTAATTGTTTTTCGTGAAACGTATCTCTGGTGCACTTTCTTAACGTAAAACTCCCGACAAGGCTTTGCGCTCGAATGATGCGGCGGAATGTTTCTGGAGGTGGAAAAAAGTTTGAATGCACACTCAGACACCCCGGCCGTTGAAGTCTCTGGAACCGAACGATGTGCCGTGGGGAAGGTCGCTCGTTCAAGTCTCCGCCTCGTTTCTTCCCGACTCTCCGCCGTGGAGTGTTGCGGCGAAGTCCTTGGGAGCCGTGGGCCTTTCCCTCAATCCCTCCCCATGGAGTCCCGTCCCTCTTGCCAACACGGTCCCTCCCACTTCCCCACCCCGCCTTTCCCCTTCCCAACACCCAACCTGCAGCCCCCCTCCCTCAACCATGCACACAACAACCAGCTAAAGGGTCGCCCTCCCCACCGGTCGTCCTCCTTTCTCCCTTTCACCTCAAACTCTCTCCCCTCATTTCGTGATGCTTCCGTTTTTATTATTTTTTATTATACGAGAAAGGGATCACATCTCCCTGCGAAGCCCGAAAAAAGCGCCTCCAGACTGCAGTGTTAAGCACCGGGTCCGATGAGTAGTTTTGCTGGTGGGGGCAGGGCCGTGTTTTCTTGTTCATCTTCCAGGATTTGTGTCTTGAAGATGGATGGTAAGGATAAGGTTTTCGTGTGATGATTTCTAAGTGGTTAGAGGAACGATGCGATAGATATTTTATATAAGGGCGCAGTTAGTGTTGGAGGAAACAGTGCCGGTTTTTTCTGACTGAGTTTCGTGTATTTTCACACCCACGGCGAGGGGTTTAAATGGTTTTTGAGCTCTTCCCAAAGTGTTGCTGGTGATGGATGGTCCATTTTATTTTTTCCCAGTATTTGCTCCTTGAAGATGGATGGTGGGAATAGTGTAATATGGTATGTACCTATGGTTCAAGTTGGATTGTTGCTGGCGGGAGTTGGGCTGTGATTATTAATCCAGGATTTGTGCCTAACGATGGACGGTTTGGGTTTGATTTTCTTGCAGTGATTTCTAAGCACTTAAAGGAAAGATGCGCTTGATATTTTGTTGGAGGGCATTGCTAGCGCTGGGGGAGTGGCCCTAGTTTTTTTGGTCATAATTTCGTGTATTTACATGCACTGCGAAGATTTGATTTCCTTCAATGGCTTTTGAACATTTCAAAGCATAATATGATAAATATATTGCTTGTTTTATATGTATGGCGTTCATAGGAATAGTTATGCTTCTATGGATGACAATGCTGGTAGAAGTAGCGCCGTTTTTTATTACCACATTTTATCTCATTAGCTGTACGGCGAAGTATTGGATAAATGGTTTTCGATCTGTTCCCAGAATTACATGGTAGGTAATTTGTTCCAGGAGTAATTTACTTGTGATGGCAGGCACGGTTTTCTTCTAGATTCGAATAATTAGATGATCCATCGAAAAAGTCTTGGGAATGATAATTGAGGTGGTTTCCCGTGTTGTCACAATTTGGATATTTTATTCATATTCGGCGCTCACTTATCTGCGTTAAAAATTCTGTATTCCACCACAGTCTACTATCTGCCATTTCATTATTATATAGAATCATTGTAAACATTAATGATATCCTGATGTACGCGTGAGATAATATGGCCTTTACCCTACCTTGAAGTTTTTAGTGGAGTTGATTGCATAAAACGTTAAAATATTGGCGTAATGACCTCAGCAGGACACAACTCAGTATAACATATTTTGGTCTCCATCCCACGATAAATAAGGCTTGCCTGGTGCGATGAGTCAGATGGAATAGTATTTAGGGCACACTGATTCTGCCACTCAGTCCTTACTGTTATTTGAAAATGGATACTCTTCGCGTGGAAGAGGTTCATAAGCAACTTGTGACAATGGTAATTTTTTCTCAAATTGATAGTTTTTGTTGGATGGAGTCCGTGGTTAATCGATGGGCGTTCCTCCCTTTCCCGCTGGTAGCCTCAAATATTGCCGTTATGACCCATCTTGCCAAAGTTCCGGAAAAAAAGTTTATTGGCATATATATGCGGGGCAGTTTACGGCTTTTTATTGGTCGCGTAAAAGCTGATGCTACCCCAAACGAAGGTAGGTAAATATGTAGAAAGTTTCCATTGGAAAAATTTTATCTAAGCCTTGGCTTGGGATTTACCACTTGCTTTGGATTTCCAGGTAACTGCTCTGATAACTACACTGCTTGAACGCCGATTCCTTGCTTTTTTCTTGATATTTGATAGACTATGTCAATGAAATGTGGTATAATTATCTAACACACCCCATTAAGGTTTTTTATGTAATTTCCTCGTAAATACCTGTACATTGCTGGTCTTGCTTGAAGCAGATAAATGGAGTTATTTTAACTTGTTGTAGGTAAGAAGGATTTCTGCATTCCAATGATTCTTGCGAAGAATACAAAGAATCAAGTAGTTGAGTTTTTATATTAGTTTTATAGCTCCACTTCTAGGTTAATTCCAATACACTTTCGAATTGCAAATATTTGTAAATTAGGAAACTCCGAAGATAACCATATTTACTGTGCCGCTCATACCGCAAAAATTAAATGCATAGCACTCGTCGTGGAAGTAGGTATTATATAATGTACTTATCCATATCTTTTTAACTTAACTAACCACGTGATTTCAACGCACTCTGTCAATCGTGTAGTGAGTTTGCTTGTAGTAAATTAGTCGCTGAATGCGTATTGTTGCCGAGTGGCTTTATGTATCACTATATCGAAATAACATGGAGTCTTTCGTCGAAACGTGAGTACCCGTTTAAATTATCAAAATTTTTATTGCTTGAAGCATAGGGTGGTCATGACCTTAGCTTGTATTTTTAACTACTTTGTAGTGGGTATTTTTAGCTTCAGTATTCTTTAAGTAGATGTACGTCATCACGTATTAAAATTCGCTCTGTGAAAATAGTGCAATTGTCAGTTACGAATATAAGTATTTGCCATAGCTGTTCTGAGTGAAGAATATACCGTGATTGATCCTTCCAAGGAAGCGGCAAAATCAGAAAAATTAACCATAGAACTGATTGGCTCTAGAAATCTCTCTCCTAGCGCGCCATGCGCGATTGCAACAAGATCAATTTGGGTCACCACTTTCATCAAAACATATCTCACTCAGCATTTCTATACTTCCCCAGTTCATAATTCATTAACCCTTATTTTTTTGATGGTTTACTAGCACCCTCTACCACACGCCCTAGTGACGGCTTTTGGGGTAGAGGTTATGCCGATGTATAGATGCAGACGTAGAAAGTGCGTATTCGGATACTAGATGCGTAGACTCTCCCAAACGTGATATCGAAGCCGCTCTCCACCGCAACTAAAGATTACGCACGTGGAGGCAATGCCTCGGAGAGTTCTTTAAGAGGCGGTAAGATTGCGAACGTTCCTCTCTTTAAAAGGTCAGCGAGAAGAAGTCATTTCTTGCGTGCGCAAGGCAACTTTCTGCGTGAAATTTCCATCTCCCGAGTGCTTGAGAGATTACATTTTTTTCTTTGCCCCGCGGGCTGAAAACACCGCGTCGGTCACAACTTGGGCGTGCAAGGAAGATATTTTCTTTATAAATACGAAAGTTGTTTCTCTTTTTCGTATGGAGTCGGTTTCTAACGGAAGAAGGGGAAAAATTGAGGCAGCAGAAGGCATGATATGTAAACGGTTGTTACCTACGATAGTTTTGTAACTGCCACAACCCTACTGAATTAACTCGTACTCACTATCACGCCGCAGTTTTAAATTTAGAATAAATCTTTTAAGCAATTGCTGACAATCTGACGACCTCACAAACATTTTGCGGACATTTACGGTTAGGATTTGTCTGAATGTAAACAAAGAATGAGAGAATTAGACTGAAGAACGGACGGATTTAAAATGCCATTTTTCAGCTAACGATTGAGGATCAAAGTAACTGCCGTTGCTTATTCTTATATAAGCTACTCGGTGGGTAGTCCAGTGAGTTCATTTGCTGTGTAAAGCATTTTTTGGTGTTGGACTAACTAGTGCAAACAGCTCGTCTTGGGTGCTTGCTATGTCGAAATTCTTAGATTGCTAAGGGTATAAGCATTTGAATGATCCATTCACACTTGTAACTCAAAACATTTGAGCATTAAATGTACTGAATATTTTAATTGAAACCCCTGCCGCAGACCCTTCCCGTGGCTTCCCGTTCACCAGGGATTACACGGTTAAAAGTGCACGGGCCTTCAAGAATCTAGTTTCGAACTTCATAGTTAGCGAATTTGCAACATATATTGCATAAAACTGATAGACTACATAACTTTAGGAATGAAGAAGGCTAGTGCAGGAAATTTTGTCATCCTCAGCATAATTTATTACCGCGCTATGGACTCTCAAAATGATGCCCTTATTCAGTGCAGTATATGTCACATTGTTATCAGGATATCGATTGTGGGGACTGTTACGTTCTGGTTTTACCGCATTATAATACTTAATTGCATCCAATTATAGTCGTGCATTATGGATTATGGAGAAATATCCCTGCTATTATCTGAAAATTATGAAACTAGTTTATGTAACTAACGAGAATATAGCTCATATTATTGCTTATATTACTGATTTGAGTGTGGAAACAGGCCAATTTCCGGAGAAGCTAAAAGCAGTCTTAGTTATAACAACTTTAAAAAAGGTGATAAGACAGATATCAACAACTATAGACCGCTTTATCTTCCAATTTTTTCGAAAAATACTGGGAAAATAGTTAAATCTCGTCATCTGAGTTTTTTGAATAATTCAAAATACTTCAGTAACTGTCAATTTTGTTTTCTAAAAGGTAGATGCACAGAGGAGGCTCTACTTGAATTTGGCTCCTGTTTATGTGAAGGGCAAATACGAAAAAATATGTGCTGGGTTGTTTTTGATTTAACTAAAACATTTGACGCAGTTGACCACTCAATATTATAAAAAAGACGAGGTGTTGTGAATAACTGGTTCAAGAGCTTCCTGTCTAGTATAATCTAAAAAGTAAAAATTAATGATTTTTTCGCGAAGAGGTCTGTGTCACGTGTGGGATATCACAAGGTTCAGTTCTGGGGCCTACTCTGTTCATTATCAATGTTAATCATATGTGTTATGGTCTCTTTTGTGGGCAATTAACTTCCTTCGCTGACGATACCGCTTTGCAGTACACTTCATCCAGTACGTCTGAAATTTTTTTTCAAACGCAAAATGATATGAATAAACTGAACCATTGGTTTTTGTCAAACATTTTAGTTATAAGTACAAAATCTAAATATATATTGTTTAATTAAAAACATTTACCACCACTTGGTGTTAATATTTATTATAAATGTCCTTAGTGCAGTAGTACAAATGGAAGGACTTGTGATGCTTGCATAAAAATAGAACCTGTTGATAATTTAAAATACTCAGGCTTAACCACGGATAAAAATTGGAATTGGGAACTACATATTAAAAAACTAAAATCCGAATTAATCATTGTGCTACGAAAATTTTATCTTTTGAAAAACATTTCCCCTCCGCCAGTTATGACATATGTTTATTTTGCTCTTGTTAACTCTAGGATAGAATATGGATTGGTTTGTTGAGGCACGTACATGTACATAAAAAATATTCTACTAGTTCGTGTGGTTCAAAATAAAACATTACGCGTCATTCTTCGAACTGTTACCACTGAATCTTCATTCCCGTCAAGCTAAAAGTTTTACCTCTTAAAGGTATTGCGAATCTTTTTTATCTAAGGAGGTTTGGTATGGTCAACCGTGTCCATACGGAAATCAATTAAGAACTAATCACGGTAACATTATTCCTAAACCTAGCATTGAAGCATTTAAACATATTTATGGCTGCATTGCTCCCACAATTTTCCGTAAAATACCAAAAGACATATCATCTATTGGGCATGAAGTCACTTAAAAAAATTGAAAGCTTGGTTGTTCTGAAATAGGAATGTTGAAAATCTCCTAAGAAGTTTTGTTTGATTGATAGAACAAATATTGCAATTTATGTATATG
Organism: Pyrrhosoma nymphula; assembly: GCA_963573305.1. Taxonomy (NCBI): domain Eukaryota; kingdom Metazoa; phylum Arthropoda; class Insecta; order Odonata; family Coenagrionidae; genus Pyrrhosoma; species Pyrrhosoma nymphula. The sequence continues at coordinate 53,856,263 of OY754335.1, forward strand.
TTTGTAGTTTTTCATATGTTTTAGGTTTTGTGCTATTGATAAATTTATATTAACTTTTATGTTAAATTCATTTCAACCATTAAATATTTTTGTAATATAAGAACACAATTTTTGTTGTTAAAAAGCCAGAAATATTTGTTACTATTCTTATGAATACAAGATGCCGCACAACTCACATACGCAAGGAATAGCAACCCTAAAATAAGAAATCATTTCGTATGGGGTGCCTCTGTTCACTCTTTCTTTATATATACTTATGTGTCTTTCTTGGTGTGAAATAAATGCAATTATTATCATTTCGCCTCGGAACATGGGAAAAAGACTATAATTGGTGAAACGAAAATGCACTAGCAATGGATCAACGCTTGTTACCAAGCATGGTTTAACTGTTATTAAATGGCCTTCACGTAGGGTAAATACTAATGGTACTGCAGGTTACGAATATTAGATCCACAAGAGTTACTTTCGGAACTGCTAAGTCTTTTTTTACACTTCATTATGATATCATTTCCGTACCCATACTAATTTCATTTCGATCAGTCTAAGCTAATTTCCATTCAACTTTAAGAAGTTGGACTCATGGTTTGATTGTTCTATGGTTAAAAAAACTTTATCGATTATTTTACGTTGAGCTACTGTATTGTTTTGGCAGACAAATATCAAAAGTTATGTTGCCAATTTCCTTTGGAAGAATGTATAAGGTTAAGAGTGAACAGTACGTACTTTCAATCCCGTTGAATTTCTTGTGGTACGTGAGGGCGTTGCTAGAATTTCCTATTAGCTGGATGTGCTATAATGAGATGGATTGTTTTATATCCAGGGTAGCTAATACAAAAATGATTTACATCGTAACCTTGCAATTTTAGGAATCTGGATAATGCATTTCTGTCATTACCTCGCTAATTAATGCACGTGGTGGTTTTTTGCGGACCTGGGTTTGAATAACTCCTTTTTAATTTGTATTTTATTCTATTTGAGATAAAAAAATGAAGTCATTAGTATTTCAGAACACAAATAGCCGTTGTAAAAATATTAAATTTCATTTCTTAATATGATGCTTATGTAGGCAGTACCCTAGTGTTTTTTGAAATCTGAAGAGCCAGCCCCTTTCTAATACACGTATGTTATAGGCGTAATTATTTTGCACTTTACTGGTCAGGGTTTTTTTCATTTGTTATTTAAAAATTTTATTTCCTTTTTAAAGGTCTATATCCTCAATTTGTTTTACTATTGTGTTAATTGTTTTAACATTCTACCTTCCGAAACGTCTTTTGGCATCCAGTCGCCTGTGCATTACTTACTTCACCTACCTCTTACTCTCACTTATCCATAATTTTTGAACAGATTCTCTCCTTTTATTATACACAAAGCTTCATCGACTACTTAGAGTTTTTTGCTCTCGTAGTGTATTGTTCATAATAATTTCACCCGTATCGATATATGAAGGTTGAGTCTGTGGAAAAGAAGACGGTATTTTTGATGAACTGATTGAATGATAAATGTAACGTAGCGAAAAACTGAGGTGAATTGTGTGCTTACTATAGATTAATGAAGATTGTAGGCTTTAATGCCATTTGGAATCATTCTATCAGCATCACTCTTGCCCAGTGAATAATACTTTTTTGAAGGGAATTATGGAAATAATGGTTATTCTCCCACAATACAGAACATCTCTCGATTAAAAATACCCCTTTTGGAAAACGAAGACGATACTCATCGGTTTTCCATTTGCTTCTCCTATTGGGCAGTCACGTCATAAATTACATGGAAGTGTGACTTCCTTTTCTAACACGTCGATCTCATTCCAGCATAACTGATGCACGCAGAAATATTTAGATCAGGTTGGAGCAAGTCATTTCAAAAGGTCTGTTTTCTTTACCTTGAGGTATTTCATCGTGTCGTGAAAGCTCCTAAAAATATTAGATATAAATAGCGTTCGAGCTACACGCTCATGTGATCATTTGGGTGGACACCCAGTTCTCTCGGGACCTCCCATGCGGGGTGGCACCTCAGGTGGTCTCGAAGATTCACGGTCAAGAAAAATCCTGCCCTCAATGAAGAGGAGCTGAAATCGAGGATGGCACATAAATTTTCACACACAGGTATTTGGAGTAGACGATGCCCGGATTGGCAGTTAGAAACGGAGACACCTCAATCAATCAAGGAGATTTTTGCTTTGATCGATCGACGTGGCCTTCGTTTTCCTTCTCGTCTGTTTACCATCTTTGAGAAGCTGGGTCCTCCATGAAAGATCTACATCTGATGCTGTAGGGCGAAATTTTTGTGCGGGGCAGCAGCTGCTTCACTATCCACACATATCCTCCGCCCTTTACTTCAGAGCCTGAAACCTCGTCTGTTCTGTATTGATGGCATTCTCCACCTTTGACCCGTCTTTGAACATTTGACGATCTCCTTGTATCGGCGCAGGTGTGGCAGATGTAACTGGAGTCCAGGATTGTATGTTAAACAGGAGGGCCCAACATTAATCCTGGCAGTGACACCTCATTACTTAAAAATCGAGCGGTTATACATGTTTGTGACTTGCGACCCAAGTTTGCATTTCGGGCTGCATCGACAATGTTTACGCATTCCTTTTAGAATATTATTTTTTACTCGGCTGTTGACCGTAGTGATAAATCAGAAACTTCGCGGCCATTGCTTAGGAATTCTTTCGAATAAAATCAACTGTGGACCATTTACGTTTCTGCCATTCTGATTCTGATAAGGTTAGGATAAATTTGAAGCAATAATGAAACGCTATTGTACATAAGGAGTCCTTTTGACTAAACATTTTTATTATTTAGCTGACTAATATTTGCGTGCTGCCTATGAAGATTTTCCCTCGTTTAGTTGCGAACCATTTTTCAATGGTGAACATGCCCAGCTGGTAATCTTAAACGAAAAAGTTTTTGTATATTTTCTGTTATGAGGAAATTATAATAAAACGAAACAATGAAGTTGTAAAAGTTCCTTATAAACTCCTCCCCTTTAAAAAATGCGTCAGCTCTTTCCCTGTTTTCAATTATTCACCATTTACGTGTCAGTCAAATACTTTTATACATCCGAGAGTTTCCTCTGTTCCTGTCCAAATACAGTGTCTATGGATTCATAACTATTTTGCTGTTGTGGAAGAAACCATATCGCTTTTTGTATGTAATTAGTAAGTCCAACTTATACTACCTCTAGGCATATAAATTATTTTCCAGGCCCTTTCAAACCTATTAAGGAATCCATATGAATGCTATCCCTGTGCAATAGCGCGATTTATCCTCTGAATTTGTTACGAATACAATGCCTACCCCTTCCGCTAAGATCTGGATTTTTATCTTAATCAATGGCATCCTAAACGATTATTAATTATGACTTCAATCACGGACTACTATATGAAGTGATGTGTATTGTCTTCAACTAGCCGCCGCGAACTAAGTGCCTTGAAAGTGTATGAAAAATATTTATAATGTTTATATCTCCCTTAAACGACGTCCTCCGAGCTGGTTCCTTATACGGCCATTCGAAAACGGTTTCCATCGTGCCTTCAAATTGTCTTCCTTGCTATTCAGTGTTTTAAGGTCGTGTTAATGGCTGGTATAAATCATTGGTCTGCAGTTAGAAATGTGCGGCAGGTATCCAGTTCTAGTGTGGTAGATCCATTTTTCAACAGTCTCTGATATTTTTAATTGGGACTCACCATTTAAAAAATTGAAAATGTGTTATCAAATGACGTTGTCAGAGGCTATCGATAAGCTTAATTATGGAAGATGCATTAATTATCAGAGTAGCACTATTTTACCGTAGTGAAATATCTTTGGGTGTCATGCCAAGCCCTCTTGGTTTTTTTAGGCTCCTAATTTATCTCTCTAACGTACATCTTGATTCCATATATCTTTTGCTGAGGGGATCTGATCGCCATTTACGAGGGTGTCTGTTCTCAAAGGTTAATTTTCTGATGATGGTTTTCACGGATCATTGATATTGTCTAGCTGCTGAAAGTTTCAATAGGAAATCAAAGTAAGATTATTCTGCACTGCTCGGCGTCAACTGATTCATTAAGGAGTTTGCGCATTGAGTCCTCCATGCGCAATTCATTCATTTGCGCATGGAGTCCTCCAAACCTAGAAGCAAAAATTCCTGCCAAAACGGAAAGATCCCCGAGCATTTTATAGCTTTATATTTTGATGTTTAGGGTAAGTCTATTGGTAACTTCAGAATTGCGTCCTAACGCGTGTACTTCTACTATTATGCACTCCATAAAATTCTAATTACGAACTCTGATATTAGAAATTAAGTTATAATTTGCTCATGAAATGATGTACGCATGGTCATTAGAGCAGTGAAGCCATACTTCGTTAAATGCACGTGGGGCTAATCATATTTTGTGAAGAAGACAAATTTTAAATTCAGACAATATCGATATTTTGCTTATAATTAAGTTTATTATTATTAAAGGGTTTCATTGTAAAATTATACATTGTTCAATGCACAACTACCCTAAGTTTTACGGCACAAATTGAGTATAAAAAGGATTAATTAAAAAATAATCGCTTTCGGGCCTCACTCCCATTAATTACTTTCGGGTCACTAGTCATCAACTTGACTTGTGAGAGGGTGCCATGGTTTAGCTGAATAACATTATTGGAATACATTTAGATGTCTTTTTATAATATCATCCTCATCCGTTGCTATGTAATTTCATTGGTTACGTACCTTTTTATAACGATATATTTATTCACGTAATGTTATATATCGTTTATAGGGATTTGAAAATATAAAAAAATTGTGGAAGTTTTAATTTAAGTAACGAAGATATATTACAAGCATGGTGTGACACATATATTCTGATTTGGTTTTTTGCAGTAACCATATCTTTGCCAGGCATAGTATAAAATACAAATTGGTATATCACTCCAGCTAAAACGCGATGCAAAATGCGATTGAAACGCAATCATCCAAAAGTGTGACAATCAAAATATAACTTCAACTAAATTTCAAATTTGCATTAGCTATATAAAGTATGCTCCAAGAACCATGATCTAATATCCTTTTGAACTTCTCCTATTGAACTTAATATTTTAAGTGCACTAGCAAATTATTAAATTTTTTTAGGTACAATAGCATCCAAATTTCTTCATGCTTGATAAACTTCCCTTTACTGTATATTATAAATTGTCTTGGGTTCCCGAGCTATAATTCCTATAATAATGAACTGTGTGATACCTGCACTTTTCTTGCTTTTTTCCCTAGTGAAAATCCCCTTTATATCATCCCTGCTTTTCCCGTTTGTCCCGATTAGTGAACATCCTGTGATATAATTACTTATTTTGGTAATGAGGGGCGATGGTCTGTTGAAGAGTGTATTGGAGTGGTATGGAGAGTTTTGGAAAAAAAGGGAAGAAGCAGAAAAAAGTAGAAAATTCAGATGACTTGAGAGAGAATAGGAGACATAAATGGTGAAAAAAGGGGATAATGAAGGATATGCTGTAATTCGTGAAAGCATTGATCGATGATAATGGAATTGGGGAACTAATTGGGGACAGTTCTTGAATCTACCACTGCTGGTAGAACTCTTATGGTTATATAGGGTTATATTTATGGAGTTTATGCTAAAGCGTGGGGGTTGATCAGTTGAGCCGACACCTTTTAAACTTAGGTTTAATGGGATTAGGGGTGGGATCACGGTTACTTCTTTCACGTCTTCGTTATTTTAATCAAAATCGCAAACAGTTCCATGAGGGCATGCTCGCAGTTACTGTTCTAAGTATACACTCCATCAATTTAAACTTGTGTTTTAAATTACCTGACAAAATTAGAATAATTACTAATAAAATGTTCGCTCTCATGAGTGCAACTAAAAAATAACGATGATGCCAGCGCTCGCTTCATGGAGATTTGTGAACTCACTCCAGGTTGGTGAGGTGGCTTGCGTACTGACTTCCAGTCCTGAGAGCCCGAATTTTAATCCCGGCAATTTCATATTTTTCGGTGGAATTTCGATGCCTATTTATGTGGTATGCGGACAGCTATTCAAGTCCGTCGGATGGGTCGTAAAATTCGGTTCTCTTGTCGTCTTTCCTTAAGAGTTGGCTAATGCTGGGTTTCTCTCCTCCCTTCATATTTTCCATAAATATTATCTCCCCTGTCAATCTACCCTCCTGTTCTCAATAGAGCAAATGACCTCATTTGTCGTTCGCTTCCCCATATAAACAACCTACTAACGCAAGCTTAAATAAGTTTAGAAGGTGTTACCATTGAGATGGCCTGCAAACCCGATGATTTGAGACCTCATACACCAAGGGTGTTGCGTGGTTAGAGAAACGATCCATGGGGAATCTAATGCATCCAACGATAATCCCTAATCGGTAGAAAAACTTATCATCATTATCTGTCATCAATCCCAATGTTCATTTTCTACAGCTCTCCACTCCATTCTCTTTTCAGCAAAACGCTAAATGCCATTATAATTCCTCATTTTTACATCCTTCATAATTTTCTGCATATTTTCCATCACTGTTCTTCCTCGACTACTCTCCCCATTTGGTGATCCTTGAATTCATGCTTTCAAGAGGCTGCTGTGTCTCAGGGTGTGTCCAAAAAGCTTTTCTCTTCTGCTCCGCAGTTTTCATCAAGCATCATTTCTCCCCAAGTCTTCATAGATAATTGTCTCCGCCAATTTGCTCTCAATCAATCGTCTATAACACCACTTATGCAACACTTCTGATCTTCTTTTTGCTGCGGCTTTTATTCCCCAAGTGTTACTGCCGAATGAGAGAATGTTCCATGCACATACTAAATTAAGATATAGTTCAAAGGTTATGTTGATAGCTCTTTCATCATTATTTTCAATCCGAATATTGGTTTGCTACAGCTCTCTACTTCACATTCCTCTCAGGTAACCGCTTCAGCCCTACATAATGTGGCCACGTAGAAAAAAACAGCAAAAAAAACTCCGAATGCTTCCTAGATACACACAATATTTGTGAATTATTTTTTTTTTACTTCTAATAAAACTGATCACGTATAATAAAACTACTCAGAGAAAATTCACCAATTGAAAGTAGTTGAATCAACTTAGCCAACCTGGTCGACGCAAAGCTAGGTGAGAAATAATCTTGATAAACTATTGTTTTTTTAATGTTTTCGTGTAATTAACATTTCAACGCCGTTTCAATGTTTCTTTTGGCAACAGGAATTTTAGTTTAATAACACTTCAATACCCTGTAAGAACGTAGGAAATGTAATATATTCCAGCTAAAAGCTGGCCCTGTAATTTTTCCTGGGCAATACTCGTTCGATTTTAGAAGTCCCATGGAGTTGGTACTTTTTAAGAAGATTCTTCAGTGAACAGTGTCACTAAAACGGAGGTGTGTGGCAAATTTCATTGTAATGAGTTTTGTGGTTCCAGAGGTACCGCACTCAGTCAGTGAGTGAGTGGTATTTGCCTTTTAGTGCCTGGGCATGGTCGAAGTAACCCACTTTATTTCAATTTTTTTTCCTAGAAAGCCATGTTATCCCGATTTTTTAAACACAAAATTTCTACCTTTCAAACATCTTTACCTTTTTTATACTCTGGCTATGAACGAACTAACCAAATTGTAAGACCATTTCCTCTTAGCAGAGACTGTATCCAATAGACTTATCTTGAGAATACATGAATTTTAACTGAGCTCCTAAATACGTTTGTACTGAACGCGTTGCGAGTGACAAGGCGGGTCTGCTGGAGTAATGATGCCCAGACAACGCTATGAAGGGCGGGAATGCCGCCTCCTAATCAAGTTTAAGATACTGTACTGTAGTGCGTTCCGCTTCTTCCGTGGAGCACAGAACACTCCAGTAGAGATTTTAAAGATTTAACTTCCCATATGTCTCGCTATTTCTCTAATCGTAGCGTCTTCGCAGGGTCGCTGGACCTCCTGAGGTCTCTATTTGGTGCGAAAATCATCTTCATACCTACTCATATTCTCCCTCTTATGTTGCTCGGTGTAAATTTGTCATTGGTTATCACTGATCGATCTTTTAATCGGTATGTGTGAGTCGTCACTGCTTTAAAGGAAAAAAAACATACCCTATTAACATTATAGAAGAGAATTTTATCTATCCGAAAGTTAAGAGACGATGTCAAACCCACATCGCGATATCTTCGTCATTATCTAGTCGCGAATTATCATGTTTTCTATACATACCATTTGAATGTTTCACTTTTAAGTTATCCTGTTCAAGTGCCAATTGGACGCCTTCGAAATTGCTTGAACTCTGTTTATATCAAGTGAAACAGCGAGAAAGACTTGAATTTATATTTTCCAAAGGTCAGAGGGCACTTCATAGCATAGCATAAATAAATGTCGCGCGACAGATCTCTCGGCGCATTCTCGAATGTCTTTTGTCTCCTCTCCCGCCAGTGTCAGTGCGGCGATCTCTTCTCCGCCTCAATTTTTTCTCGCCCCACGCCGTCCCCTGATTTTCCTTCGCTTCCCCGAAATGTTCCCGCTCCCGCTTCCCCTCCCATTTCCGACATCTCTTCTCGAAAATTTCCCTATTCTCCTAACCCTCTCATCCCGCTCGGCGCTTTCTTCTCCCGCTCCCCCCACACCCACTCTTTCTTCTTTCCACTTCCTCCAGAGGCGAGCGAAGGTATACGCCTCCGTGACCCACATAAGAGGCTCTAAAAGAGATAAGTTGACCTCCTCCCTCCTCCACACTTCCTCGAGACATTCACTCGCGCGCGCAATGTCGGCTCTCGCGCGATACGAAACAAATAAATGCAGCCGACCGCGTGCGCCCGGTTGGTATATACAGTCCGTTGCGTGATAAACGGGGCCGGCACTCAGTAGCCTATTGCGCAGGACATTGATTTGAGAACTTGGAAAAAAGAAAGAAAGGCTTCGAACGTTTGTGGATAAGAATGCTATTTTTTTAACCTTGCGCCAAAAAATCTATTTTTCGTTCACGCTAATTCACTTTTATCAACGGCTCATTTATTATTTTGATCGCTTTTGTACACAACATTGCTCTCTGATGACTAATCTTTGTAAAAAAGGCAGGTTTCGGTGGATAGATTGCGTAGATAAGAACATTTTATTTTGATTATTATTGCTCGTTCAGTTGAAAGTTGAATTTGGTCAGTTGCGCAGCCATTATTTTTATCGCATTCTTATGTAGCATAGCTCCCGAAACGAAAGAAACGAAAGAATTCCCGTGATTTACTCGAGCCATTTTAGTGTTCAATATGATCTGTCGAGTTTTATGCTGACGTCGTAATTCTCTGCTTCAGGTGAGCTCTAGCTTGTTACCATTCATTAGCCTGAAGATTCTGGGGAGACTTGAATAGTCTTTCGCTAGGATCGTGTACCAAGTTAGTGATTACATATACCTGGATATGTAGGATTTTAAAATATTGCGTGTCTGATGCAGTCCGTGAGTATCACCCAGAATAAATCTCGCCCTGACAAACGGTTGAACACACGAAAAATTTGAGTGAATTTTAGGCTCTTAAGGACTGTAACCCTGAGGGTTATCCCCGAGAGCGCCGTTAAGTTTCTCAGATTGGAAAAAATTGTCATCGCTGCCTTTATGAATCTCTATATCTCTAAATGAATAAGCAATCTCTAAATATTAGTCAATCGTGCCGATAATTTTAGTTGTGTATTTAATAGCCCCATAGCACAATTTGAGGTGATGAGAACGAGTATCGGAGGAGAAATGATAAATAAGCGACACCCTCATCTATGTTGTACCTGCATAATAGCTCATGGGCTTTTATATAGCACCAGAGTATGCGTAAAATAACATCAAATTTCATTGCCATTAGTGTAAAAAAATAATCAAGTTGGCGATAAAATTAGAAGCAGTAAAGTCGTCAGGATATCTCTGGAATTTTTGATGCTTTTGAGCATTCGCGAAAAGTTTTAGAAATTAGTCTAAAATCAACATCTTCCATCGCGGTGACCCAAAAAATACCCTCGAAAATTATTGGCACTGGCCTGTTCGCTTCACGAAGCTAATTGAAACTTAATGGCTTGGTTCATTTATATCCGCAGGGAAAAGACCGATAATATTAGGGAGAAAAATATTTGAAGGCTACCAAACACTTTGGATATTATGGATCGATGCCGACTTCGGGAAGTTTTGGAAAAAAAACATTGCGTAAATAAGGAAATCTCAGGGAATTTCACTCGTGAATTTTTTTCACCACCTTAGGGGTATTGTAGGTCATTAGAAGCTAAAGAATATCTCACCTTCTTTGGTGTTAATTTTTACAGCCCTTACCACTCTTCCTCACGTGATGATGGGCGACAACATTTCGTGGAATCGCAAATCCCGCTCTCAACATCTGTGACGCGAACATTGTATCTCCCCTTCTCCCCTGATCCTCCTCTCTTGACGGATTGGTATTGCAATTGTGAGAGTCGAACCGGATGAAAATATCCACCTTTTTGCTTATAGCGCTCAAATATTTCACAGAATTCCAACCATATTTAATTCCCTCACAGCTATGTATCCTTCTCTTGATCTTTTTCCTACGACCTCCTTCAACTCCTTCTAGTAAGATCTTTCAGCGATTGTGCTTATATTTTGTTAATAGAAAGTTTCTTTATTCATGAGGGTATATACAAATTTGTTTACCCCTCTTCATTAATCTTTTTTAAAGGTTTACAGTTTTTCATAAATTTACATTCGGAAGTGGCTCGTGGGGTTATTTATGTACTTGTTGGTGACTAGTTGTTTTTTGTTGCTAATATATTTGATTTATTTATCTGTTACGTTCGTCGGTTAGAAAGGCGTTATTGATGTTTTGGGCGATTTGCCAATAAATTAATGGAGGCGGAGGTTGGCTGAAGAGAAACCAAGAGCAAAAAGGCATTCTCAGTAGAAGAATGGGCAAGAGTGAGTCAGAAAATGAAGTAATACCGGCGGGCCCTGCACATGTAAAAGTCTAAAGGAAGTTTTCTTTCTTCCATTTAATACCTACCTTAACCGGTAAATCACTCAATAATAATAATGAAAATTTAGGGAATTGCGTTGGCGCTGTGGCTTTGAGTACTGGCTTGCCATCCTGAGGGCCCGAGTTCGAATACCGGCAGTGATGAGGAGATATAGGTGGAGTCCTGATCTCTACCCTGGTCCCATGAGGAGAGTACTTCAAGTGTAGTACTTTGACCATTGAATGGGACAGTTTAACAGTAGACCCCTTGACGCCTTTCGTTAAGAAATGGCTAATGCTAACTCTGGGTCTCTCTCCACCCCTTCCTCCGTTCCCCAGTTACTCCTTTCCTCACTACTCACCTACTCACTCGACAAGGTGCAAATGACCTTGGTTGTCTGTCTTCTCCCTTAAGTAACCAACCATAATACACATTTTATGGATGAAATTAAATTTGATGAGTGGTCAAAGAGTATATTTCTCACAGATTCTTTTCGATATTCGAGGAGAAAAGCTCGGTGATCCTTCCAGCGTAGGTTAAAAAGTATTTCACCCACAATATTTTGAATAAATTAACTAAGTCACATTAAAATTTAAGCAGATTGTTACGTTTATTTTATCATTAGTCTGCTTCCTAGAAAAGTAGATATTCTCTACCAGTTTTTTACGAACATCGCTTTCTACTAAGTAAGATGTAAAACTTTTTATTTCCTGCGTGTAAGTGCATTAATTTCATGGCGTGTTTTTGGGATGAAATTCCGATCGGTAGACTAAGTCTTTAGGAAAAAATGAAAAAAATGGGTACCAGTAGAAGTAGCCAGCATGCTATCAGTAGCACGTTTGTAGGAAAAATATAGCACCATTTATTTTATTCTATTAGGAGTTGGCTTATTTTTTCTAAAAGCTGAAACGCAGGATAACATTTCGATCTAGTCATCCGCTATAATTTTCACCTCAAAAACAAGGCACAAAGTGGCACAATAATCTGTCATCTGCAATTCATATAGCATTTGCAGCGTTGGATGTAAGGTGTAAAAAGAAATTGTTTCAGTTTCATGCGTCATATGTAGCGTATGTACGAAGGTTTGAAGATTGCCGATAGGTTTCAGAGGTTTCTGCGAGCTTCTCACACGTTGCCACTTCCGACCAATTTGATATGGTGTATATTTGCTCGATAGAATATTGGGACAGGATTGCTAGAGAATCCATTGAAATAAGAATGGTGGAAGAAAACATCAGCCGACACCTCGGATTAAACTTAAGATAGCCCTAGCGATTTTGAGGTGAGTCAGTTGTTCAACTTAGGAAGGTAAAAAAAATCGGAGTAACAAAATCAACGAATCGACAAAAATCTAAAAATTCCACATGTTTCTTTTGTGTTGTTTCCTTGCTGGTGAAATATATTTTCTGTTATATCAAGAGGCTATCGCAAAAAATTATATTATATTATTTATTCGTTTATGTCTTCCTCGAGTAATAAATAAACGAAAGAAAAAAGACGATTGCATTTTTGCCGTGTTTCTCCTCCGTATCGATTTTGGCATGTAGCATATCGATTCTAGCATTAATCGTTGCATAGTGTTTGTTTTTTGATTAAAATAATTTAAACTATGGACATATTTTTATAAGACCTTTAGAAGGTTTTACAAATGTTACAGTACATTTTCATTTAGCTTTATGTTGGAATCGTATGGTTCATATTCGTTAAAAGTTAATTTTTTTCTGCGCCTGTCATGCTTACTTCCCATGTATGTTCAATGTAAAAACTACGCAATATAAATGCCCATATTTTTGCTGAGCGATCTTGAAACATTGCTGCGATATTGTTTAACATAAATTAAGAGGTCTACATTAGATTATGATGCTTTATAGCTGCTGATATTGAATTCCAAAAAATATTTAGCCGAAACGCTACATCTACTTTAAGCAACACATTGAAATCACCAACACCATTCGAATGACACGTAACGGCTCACATAAAAAATGAACCCCCTGATATATATAGGACCGCCATTTTCAGACTGGACCCTGATGACGATGGCTAAGTCAGCTGTTGAAACGTTTGATGTAAATAATCCAACCCGGTGCGAATCCCGCCAATACATTCAAGCAAATAAATGTATATCCTTATGTCAATGACCGCTATTTACATCATTGTTCAATATCCGGGTACCCGGGTGCCCATCTGCGAGATTCTTATGTGTAATAAATACTTAAAATATCGGATGCCTCATTTGCTTTACTTTATACATGTCACCTGGTACGTATATGTGTTTTCAATGCAATTCAACAAAGAAAGTTTGACGAAGTTTCGACCCAGGTTTTTACATATATAATTTTATTATTCACGGCCATGGTTTCGATTCAGACTAACATCATCAGGTCTCTGTAACGAAATCATGGTCGTGAATAATAACATTTTTCCTGGAAAAAGCTTGCGTCGAAACTTCGTCAAACTTTCTTAGTATGAAGGACTTCCACAAAGTTACGCCCGAAACCCTTTCTTACAATTCAACCATTTGGCCATTTAATCTTAATAAAAGAGCTTCGTATATTACATGTTACCGCGCGATCTTTTTTAGACTCATGCTGTTATTCAGCAGTCGAAGTCGTACACAAATATTGGGGACATTCATATATTGTAACTTAAAAGGAAGAACATAATTCTTGTATTTATGCATTTGTCCACTCTGACTGATGCTCCCGTCCCAGTAGTCCCCACCCAGAGATCCTATTGGGGGACTATTTATCTCGGGAATATTTTACCGGGAGGAATACCATCACGTCATATATTGGTGAATGTAAGGCTGCATCTTTTAGGGAGATTAATGTGGTGGTTTCCCGTTGCCTTCCACATCGCAGTACTCCGGCCGATTCCGTGAACATTACTGTCGCCCGAAGCTGTGGCCTGTGACTGTTGGTTTCCGATTCCGGTCCGATCTTCTTGATCTGCACCATCGGTACCTTCTGCTGAGACTGCTGCCTCTAATTAGTGGGGCTGGGTAGTATGGGTAGCAAGTAGAAAATTCGCGTTTACTCGTTTCAGAAAAATGGGATGATTTTTTTCCACTACCTAATATATTTTCCGAAATCAGGAAAATATTTGCTGTTACTTGGTCTCGAACCTACGACTCTCGATATGGATTTCGTACTGGACCACCCCAGCTCCCTTTCCAAATTTTTAATATCAAGAAAAATCTAATGTTTCTACGGGTGGACACCTGGGTAACCGGTTATTGAGAATGACAGCGTAAATTTTAATGCAAGATTTTTTATGTTCAAAAGGAATGCAATAAAAATGAAATTACGTCTAAATTAAAAATAGAAGGATAAATCCTCACGATCCAGGTTTTTGAAAAAGGGGCACCGAAAAAAAATTGACCAAAAAAGCTGAGAAAGGGCACCCGGGTACCCGGTTATTGACAAAAGGGTTATGTAAAGCTACTGGAGTATGGCGGCACCTCAAATAGTTCTAGCATTGAAAATAAAGAGTATATCCACTTATATGACAACTGTGGTTACCAATGTGGCGGGCGTGCCTCGTCCACGTTGTAAGTCGAAGCAGGAGCCACCAGAGTCCTCTGGATTGTCGATAATACAGTACACAGACTCAGTGGTGACGTTTGAACAAAGATGGCGGATTTATCAATTCCCATAGTTGAAATGTATGTGACGACTCAACCCTATGAGGGTGTAGTGTTGAGAATGGCCATCCAGAGGACTCTGAGAGCCACCGCAGTGGAGCGCCCTCTCCGTCTACCTCGAATGTGTCCACCTCTCTCTTTTCTCACACCCAACCGCCACCCCACCCTCCCTCCCTCCCTCTCCTTCTCTCTCGTTGCTCGGACGAATTTCACTTCCGATCTCAGCTGTTGGGCACCCCCTTCCATCCTCCGACCTGGCTTCGATTATTAACCTCAATCATGTAACACTAAATCAAGCGGGCGACGAAGGAAAAAGCTTCTAAAAAGTTCAAGAGGACTGCGCTGGTGAAAACCAGAACACTTCGGAATTGAGAATGCATACATATGTGCTGCTGATACTATTATTTTTTTTGTATCTTCCCTTTCTTACGATGACCTGGACGACCCATCGATACTGTTCCAATAGGTGATCTACCGGCCAGAAAGTGATCTACTGCCATGATAATTTATGTACTACTAACGGACAGTGATCTACTATTATATTATGATCTATAATACCTTGCAAGCCACCACAAGGATGTGTGGGGGTGAGTTATCACCCGCATGCTCTCCACTGTACCCTAATAAAGTTAATGAAGCTACTGCAATTGGTGTATTAGCAAAAACCTACGAATAGTAGCCAAGAGGTGAAAGTTCACCAATGTGCACTACACTACAGTTATGTCACCAATGTTATAAAAACTATTGGCATTAATGTATTTTGTAAAAACATAAATGCACAGAGATACAAGAGTTATACCAGAAACATGCAAGACGTGATGTTAGCAATAGGTTGCAGGCAGGCTAGGCTTAAGACCTGGGCAACTGCCCGGGGCGCCGCAAAGGAAGGGGCGCCGTGATTGTGAAAAAAATATTTCTTTACTACGTTTAACTGGTGAATAGGTTTGATAAGCGGGAGGGGGGGGGGGGGCTCCGTAATACTCTCACGCCCGGGTTAAAATTTTATCTTAAGCCGGGCCTGGTTGCAGATGAGGATAAAAGCATTTAGGAGCCAATCTACTAATTAGCTACCCTACCTATCGACACACCTAGTTAAAAATCTCATGGTCTCTTATCGTTTGCGGGAAAAATGATGTTTTAAACCCGTCCATTCTGCAGTCTAGTTCCCTAATTTTATTCTCATGATCTGATCACCCGTAGTCTCGTAAAATATTATTGTCGTCGCCAGAAAATAGATTGGCTTGGAAATTACATAAAAGGTTTTAAATCAGGTTTAATAAGGTTACATCATCTAAATTTTAACCGACGCACAGTGGGCTGAAATCGAACATAGAGTTATTAAGGTACAGTTATTACTGAAATTGAAAATTATTCACCATTAAAGACTATACCCCTTTAAGACCTCACAATTAAGAGCAAAATTGTTGGTGGCTTGAATAGCCTCGAATGTCTCTCATTTCTGAGTTCTCAGTGATTTATAGGAGTAGCTAATTTGTGAAAACATTAGACCCTAATGTTTTATTGACAATGCTGGTGAAAAACAAATAATTAGTATCGAGTTTATTCCCCAATCAATAACCGTAGTTCTTGTAGGCCTGCTGCTGGCATCATTCACAACTGTCATTTGAGTTAATAATTATGCCTGCCAGTATTTGAGGGAGGGATAATTTTATTGCTAAATATAAAACAACAGAAGGAAAGGACAATGGAACCCCTAAGAGTAGAGAACTCGTCTCCAGAATAGTCTTCCCGTCTCACGATCTCTTACGGAAATCAGTGTTCTTACGGTCACTCAATATGGCGGACAACTTTCACCGTGGCTTCACCTGAAATTCGTCACGCCACCTCTGTTGAACTATATACTCTAAGAAATCGAAAAAAGCTGGCCAGAAGTCAAAAAGTGATTTTTAAAGCCAGGAAGCTGAAACTTTGCATATTTTCAAAAGACCTGTGCATGCGATGACGCAAAGCATTTTCCTTAGTACTCACCAATTAACAATTTGCATGAGGTCAAAGTTGCACAAATTTTGCAAAAATGGTCTACATTCAATTTTATCACGAAATATTCAAAATCAAGCCCTTGCTAAGCCTTAATGGGTAAAGAATTGGAATAAAAAGTGATACAGTAAGATCTTTTATCTTTGTTTTAATGCAGTTTAAAAAGTGATGCAGTAAGAGTTTTTTATCTTTGTTTTAATGCAGTCTATTTACCTTTTTGTTATTATTTACCAAATATATAAGACAAAATGGCGGACCCTTATTTTTGGTCATTAAAAAAAATATATTTAGAGAAATAGTTATTTGCATCGCCGAGCACAGCGAAGTAACTTATATGAGGAAACTCTACAAAGCTTACACAGTGGGAATCCGATGAGTTATGCTACGACCGTTTCGACGCCGAATTTCGCATCAGTTTTTCGATCGCGCGGTCGAGTCTGGTCCAACCCGCCTGCAACGGGGAGAAAGGTGGCGCGGCAAGTGTGTGGAATGGATTGTAGCCGCATCCACTCCGCTATGGAGATTTTAGAGATTACTACATTTAGAGCTACTCCGTACGGCGAAGGGTTGTTTATTTGCACCGCGGAGCTCTTTTCTCGGTTATTTGCGGATACTTTTGGGAGAACGTTTTATAGTCTTCAAAGAAATTCACTAAATCATTCAGTTTCATTTTTAAGAGGTGTGAAGCAGTTGTTTTTTGAAGCTTAAGCTCTACAACTCGTAGTGGTGTGGATACTTTGCTAACCACTTCAAGAATCCCTGCTTTTTCAAGGTATACTGTATTACCTATACTGTATTACCTATTATATATATATATATACCTATACTGTATTAGGTCAACCTGATGTCTACTTTTTTAATAGTTGATTTGCAATTACGTTTATGGCGTTTTTTCTTATATTCAATTGCTTATAATCATAATACTTTACTATTATTGCAGAATCCTTAATATCATGCAATTCGCTTTTCGAATATTCTTTTCTTTTGGATGTACACGAAATTGTACTCGCCTATTTCCTTTTAAGCTTATAGTTTCGTCTCTCTTTTAGGGGTTGATGGTGTTAATGAATAAAAAGTATGCCACGATTGGTTCACACGTTTATAATTGTGTAAGCATACTAATGGGAGTGAAAAATGCGTTTCGTATGAAGACTAAGTACTTGTTAAATTGTCCCGCCGAAAGGTTGCATTTGGAAATGAATAATGAAATTTTAAAGGATTTAAGTGATTTCGTTAAGAGGTTCTTTCTTAATGGATCTGCGTCGTAGTGGGAACTAAGCTCACGGAATAACGAGAGATTTTTGATGCGTTAAGGTGAATGGCTGAAGGTAAATGCATTTTTCCCCGAAACTTTCCTGCAAAATTTGCCAGTTTCTTCAACGCCGTCATGAAATTATATCCGAATGATTCAATATGATTAAGAAGTAACCTTATACTTTGAATAATTTTTAAATAAAATTTGTGCTTGCAATACAACTCTTATTAGGCCCCTTTGTGCGTCTGGAGAAATTACTTTTTCATTCCAAAATATTCTATTGCAAAAATCACCCTCAGCACCTTCCCATATCTTCAGAAATAACATGTGTGAGGGGAATATAATTTTATGAATGCTTTATCAACACCTCCTGATGCTACGTCGAAGTTTCTTTGCTTCAGGCCACCTTTGATTTCTTCTAACAAATTTCAAATTTCATTACAGGAATTGACATAAACTTGATTAAGAGTTTCTCAATAATATTAAAGGCAATATCGAGGGGCCTGCCTCTTAAAGAGGTCGAGTTTAGGCGGTACTGCTGGGAAACTGCAGAATAATATGTGCAATTTTACGCGTGGTATCATATGCCGGCCACGATACACAAACTTTGATTCACAGAACCGGTATCGCAAAGGAGTCTATACTACCATTGGGGCAATTATCTGAAGAGGCGATAGAAGCGCGAAATAAATACATGAACTTTTCGTGAGCACTTCTCCAGACAAACATCCAGAGTGGCCACCAATCAGGATTTATTTCAGAGACTCCTCCTGACATCAGATCCTCTAATTTCAAGCTGAACTCAAGCTCTTCCTAAGAAATCCACACGCATGCCAAAGGAAGTAAAAGAGCTACTCTTATTGAGTGAAACAGAAAAAAGATCTGATTTATTTAGACAGTGATAATAGCGAATATTCAGATAGCGAATAGTAGAAATACAAGCAAAAAATGAATTTTGTAGTGCATATTTTGTTACATTTTAAGAAAAAGTAAACCTACAGAAAGAAAACATGATGTAAAAGGGTACAGCAAATTATTCCCCTCCACGGTATTTCTCCCTGGCACTGAATGAAAAATGACACTGACATTAAAAATTCACAAAATAATTAAGCATCGGGATCTTAACCCCGCAGATTCCCCGAAAACGCACAAGATGGCAGCACTACATCGGTGCCTCCATCCTAAGTCGGGTCTTGCACGCCCGTGACTAAGGCCGTGTTCCAATCCACGTTAAGGCGTATCAGCCATACTTAATTTTCCCCAAATTCAGTAAGTGACGTCACAATTTCAACCTTAGGGCCGACTCATCATGGCGTTTACTATAGCTACTATTGCTAACTTCATGAGGGCTAATTTCAATTCATATGTTCATTAGTCTGCCATTATTAAGTTTAAGAACTTTAATTATGTCCCTCCGTAGCCTAATAAGCTTTCCTTTGCCGGTAAAATTTCATTTCTTAGTTTTTTCTCGACGCATGCCTAGGTGACGCCAGCCGCCACTTACTCGAGTGACGTATTTTTCGACCACATGCTTGTTTGTATGTACAAGTGCTAGTTGTCCTTTCCACTTCGCAAGTATGCCCCAGGCTCGTACTGAATGTAGTACATGGTAAAAACTTTGACCGGTAAACGGTAAAATTGAGGAATTAAAAAGTACATTGTAAAATTGTAAGTGGGTATACGTGAATTGGAACCCGTCCTAAGAAACGATCGTTCTCTTCAGGTTGCATCCTTCTTTCATGGGCATTATACTTGCGTTCCCTTCCCTCACCAGAGGAAGAGAGGCATCTGCCGTCCTCTCACGATAGAATCATTCCACGCCGCCAGACACTCGCTGCAACACTTCCGGAAAGAACGTGTAACGTTTGGAGAAGTTTTCATTTTTTTCTTTTATGTCCCAAGGTCACGGTCTCTTCCCTCTCTTGTCCTTCCAGCCCACCTTTCAGCTCGGGAGAAGAAGGTCGGTCATTATTCTCGGACATGAAAGAAACCCCTTGGGCCGAACTCTGAGAGCTGGGGTGGCCGTGCGCGTCCCACTAAATAGACCGTCGGCCGTCTTATGACCCTTTCATTCGGCAAGTGAAATATCGCCCGCGGCTGCTTAGAGAATCTCTATTGGTTCAAACCAAAAACATATCTCCCATCTCCATCGAAATATCAGCGTGTCAAGTTAGGAATTTCAATTGGCTCTGATCTTTAGCGTGTGTTCAAATGTATTTCCTTCCTATTTTTCAGTTACTAACTATATCTTTAACCTAACTACCGTTTTTGTTAACATTAGCAAATATATGCGGCAATAATCCCTAGAAATATCGAGCCTTGACGCTTTATACCATTCCATTTCAATATATTAACTGCTATCGGAATTATACGAATTCCTGGGCTCCTGATTACTTCCCACGGTAGGCAAAGAATAGATTTAAGGGGTAAAACATTGCATTCGTAACTTATGTAATTGATTGGATTGAATCGAGGACTGGCTTCATTGAAGTACTTTACAAACTTTCTCAGTACCACGTTAGACCTGGGGTGGAATCATGGTTCCTTATTTCTTAATGTCGTCATCGTTATTCAAAACGCAAAGAGCTCTATTCATCAACATGTACATAATACCCTGCAAGCCCTCTCAGGAGTGTGTGCCAGGCGTAGGCGTATTTACGGGGGGGGGATGAACGGGACCGGACCCTCCCCAGAAGCAACTTTGTTAAGGGTAACAGCATTAATACTTTAAAAAATCAACTAAATACCTTTGAATATTTACATCAAAAAGGGCTATAAAATGCGGAGTTGTTTTTTTTATTTTCAAAACATTTCCTGGGTAGGGCCCTCAATTTGGCTGGTCTCAGACCCTTGGTACTCGCCTATCAAAAATATTCCAGACCCCCCCCCCCCCCCCCAGAGCCAAATTCTAGATGCGCCACTGGTGCCAGGGGGCGAGTTATCACCAACATGAACTATACTATAATCTTTATATATATAAAAGTCAATGTATGTATGTATGTATGTTCCACATCTCCTCCTAAACCACAGGACCGATTTTGATGAAATTTGGAACACATGTTTGTTACTGGTAGACAACAAACACTGTAGGGTTCAATTGACCGAAACCCTATTTTTTCCAGGGTTAAGGGTGTGATCCTTACTAATATGTATAAAAATGTAATGGTCCCCGTCTGTCTGTTGCTCCATCACGCAATAACTACTGGACCGATTGAGCTGAAATTTGGCATGCAGATTGAAGACATATCTGGTTGTAACATATGCTATATCAAAAAGCCCTCAGGGCCCCCAAAGGCCCCCGAAGGTCCCCCCTGGTGGTCCATGCTAAGCATTGTGTTCGGTGCAGTGGTTTCATTTTTCGCTTTTTAAAAGTACATTCACTCAAGATATAGGGCTGGAATTTTTTTTATCGGATGGCTGAATCAATATAATTTCTAATTTTATCAATCGATTTTCTTCTACGCTCCGTATTTGTCTGAAATTCATGTTTTCAGTTGAAAAATCTCACATTTTCCCTGAAATCAACAATAACATATTTCCTTGACAACCAGAGATTTAATTTTCATAGAATATTCACGCCTCTAGCATTTTAATATCACGCTTTCCTGCAGGCCCATGATAGTACGTAGAAAGCAAATCCGTAAAAGAAGATCCTGGAGTCCCAAGGCCCCCATGATAGATTGCTTCAGGGGTTAATCGATAAATTCAATGCATATTTACAACAAGTATACTCTTCGTCTTTCTCAAAGTAGCTCTCAAAGGGGCATCGCATGTATATGAGAGAACACTTACGTTGTAAACAATACACATAAAGGAAATTAATTGATTGCACACACACAATTATATGTGCAAGAATATTTACGTGCAGCGAATATCAGTGGTAATAATGCCTCTGTTGCTACAACAACTCGGCGTTGTTTATTATCGTTTAATACTCATATGTATTACACGTAGTGAAACCGTCTGCCTCTCATTACGATTGCAAACTGTTTTTTAGACCAATTCCCGCATCATTAACGTCACGAGTTATTTATATGTTTAAAAGTGTTAAAGTGCAGTAAACTTAGGTATATTCACTCAATCATCGAGTTACCCATTCAAGAATCTCGCTCGCCGCTGTGTTTCCCCTCCTTGGACTTAAAAATATATCCATCCACATGCCTAATAGAAAAAAGAGTAACCTTTCGAATAAATCTTCTTGAGCAAAATGAATGTCTTATTTGCGAGAAAATGAGCCCTTGAAAGAAAAACGACAAAGGTTAGACTTGGATGGTCAAAGACATGCCCACCAGCGATCTCATGATAATCTCCCCGTGGTGTTTCTCGGGTTACGCTAAGATCCGCACAAATTTCATCCTTACCCAACATACGGACGGGTAACCAGCTCTAAATCTGGTTCAAATACAAACCCATCTGTTTCGAACCTTCAAGCTGCTTTAAGATGGCGGAAATTATAATGACGCCACTACATGCTTCTTACCCGAAAGCAGAACGGAAATTCTGCACAATTAACGACACCCGTGCATGAAAATCGACAAGTGTACTAAGAATCACCATAGATTTTTTATTTATCAACCGAAACCAATGATTAAGGCTATGCCGAAGGCACAGTCCCACACAGGCACAGTCCCACACAGGCACAGTCCCACACAGGCACAGTCCCACACAGCCGAAGGCACAGGCCACATTGATGGAGTATTCATAGGTCAAATAAACATGGCTTCTGCTGCCATCACTCCTCTTGACGTTGTCAACCGCTGGATTGTACTCTTCTGTCCAATCCGGATTAAGATAATCAACGCACATATCAACGTTGAATATTGCAACTGAATTAAGTCATGGAATGCAAATATATGTATGTACACAAGGGAAGCGATCAAGATGTTAATCACTCAGAAAACGGCTCAAGAGAACCGGAGGGACGAGGTGACCATCTATCAACCTTTGCTATTTAAGTAGTAATGAGTCAGCAAGGCCGATTTTCGGGTTTCCCGTGCATGAAAGTGAACCAATAGTCACTCATCTCTCCGTGCACCTGGAAAACTGTCAGTGTGTCTACTACAACGAACACAACATACAAGATAGGTTACGAACTCCTCAAATGGCCACGCATACTGTTTTTCTTCGGGCTTTGTGGTTTTATTATAAAAAATAAGTTTAATGTTTTTCACACCCGTTGAATTTCAACGGGTATCTTCCGCTCGTATACATATAAAAGGAAATAAATATAAAAGTATAAGCTAGCAACAAGGCTTGGGAACGTGAGCTCTACGGCCTCTTAAAGTTATAAGGTATAAAAAAATCTCCAATGGCCGTAATAAATTGGCACCACTCGTCAAAAATACGCCACAATTGCTGTGTTGGTTTGCGGGAAAAAAATTGGGGGGAAAAAATCCACGCCAGTGACCAACCACAACCTCTCGACCAGAAAAACCCCTGTGGTGGTTTACGGGAATGTTACTTCCTCGCCAGGGACAACCACAGACACACACAATCAACCCGAATAGGGATACTTAGCTGGGCTTATGAGACCCTGCTAAGGATGCCTGGGTTACACACACACACACTCAACCCAATGAGGGATTCTTTGCCGGGTTAATGAGACCCAACTAAGAATGCCTGGGTTTGAACACAAACACACTCACAAGCACTCAAGAACTCACTCACTCACACACTCAACGGGCCCAACTTCTGGGAGAATCTAGCTCAACAGAGCGTTGTCAAGAAACGGCACAAAAACAAGAAAAGACGAGGGTGTGCGTCGGATACGCGTATTTCGGCCACAAGGTGGCCCTCTTCAGCGAACTGAAGGGAGAAATCACTTGCAACGTAAGGTTGTAAGTGATTTCTCCCTTCAGTTCGCTTAGAACTAATCACTTACAACCTTGCGTTGCAAGTGATTTCTCCCTTCAGTTCGCTGAAGAGGGCCAACTTGTGGCCGAAATACGCGTATCCGACGCACACCCTCGTCTTTTCTTGTTTTTGTGCCGTTTCTTGACAACGCTCTGTTGAGCTAGATTCTCCCAGAAGTTGGGCCCGTTGAGTGTGTGAGTGAGTGAGTTCTTGAGTGCTTGTGAGTGTGTTTGTGTTCAAACCCAGGCATTCTTAGTTGGGTCTCATTAACCCGGCAAAGAATCCCTCATTGGGTTGAGTGTGTGTGTGTGTAACCCAGGCATCCTTAGCAGGGTCTCATAAGCCCAGCGAAGTATCCCTATTCGGGTTGATTGCGTGTGTCTGTGGTTGTCCCTGGCGAGGAAGTAACATTCCCGTAAACCACCACAGGGGTTTTTCTGGTCGAGAGGTTGTGGTTAGTCACTGGCGTGGATTTTTTCCCCCCAATTTTTTTCCCGCAAACCAACACAGCAATTGTGGCGTATTTTTGACGAGTGGTGCCAATTTATTACGGCCATTGGAGATTTTTTTATACCTTATAGCAACAAGGCGTTGAGGTTGGGGAAGGATAGGAAAGTAAATCAGTGGACACTCACTGGCAGATGATCCATGACGACACTGGTGTCCACTGCTTAGGGTAGCTTTCGAGTTTCACCAACGTGCACTACACTATAGGTATGCCACCAATGATAAACTATTTGTATCAATATTTTTGCAACTAGATACATGCACAGAGATACAAGAGTTATGCTGGGAACATGCAGGACGTGCTGTTAGCACTAGGTTGCCGATGAGAATACAAGGATGTTGGAGCCAATCAACTAATTAGTTACACTACCTATCGGCAAACCTAGTGAAAAATCTAATCGGCAGCTATTATGGTCTCATCGTTTGCGGGATAAATGACATTTTAAAACTGTCCATTCTGCAGTCTAGTTCACCAATTTTATTTTCATGATCTGATATACAGTATGTGGGGTCTCCCTAAATATTATTGAAGTCGCCAGAAAATAGATCAGCTTAGAACTTACGTACATAAAAGATCTAAACCTGGCCTTAAGTCTGGTATTTTACGTATCTTGCCGATCTTCGCTGCATGCGTCGTAACTCGGATTTTTAGCCTTCCTGGTAAGGATCCTAAATACTGGCAGTGTATTTCAAGTGGGGTATTTCAAGGGAGGTCTCAAGGGAAGGACCTTTTAAGGGTAATGTCCTAAGTTTCTCCCGTAAGAACGCGCTCCATAAATTGATTAAATAGATTGAAAGTACCTGAAAAAAATTTGAAGAATGTTGATCACGTTTTCGCTCTCTTGAGCGCAATTGTAAAATAGCGGTAACGTGAGTGGATGCGTTATGGAGAACCGTATTTGCGCCCTTGGTCCAACAAAATTATGAATGCCTCTTGGGATAGGCCTGCATCTCTTCGCCACAGTCGCGCATGACGAAGACCCTATTGCCTTGTTTCCACAACGTTTATCTTACCCTGGTTGGAAAATGCTGGGTAACCAACCAGCGGCAATGTCCCAAAGGGAGCTTTCTAACCTGCGTAACGATCAGCCTTCTGGGAGCCATGATTGGTGTACAGAGAAATGACGAATAAAGTCGTTAAACAAAAGGATGGCGAAACAAATAATTACGCTGGGGTTTAAGAATGTAAGGGAACTTGCTCCGTCTCTAGGTCGCCAGGGATCAATCAATCCGGCGAAGAAAGCACCAGAGATAACTCTAGGTAGTAGAATATTAACACCTTGGAGATAACTCTCGTACTTACCACATTCATATGACTAGCGTTCCCATTGCAACTTTTTAACATCATAACCCGCCAACCCGGGTCAGTCGATCGTGGTTTGAAATGTTATCATGGTTGGCGCTAACTGGCGTTTCCATTACAAAGTGTTACCAGCGTAAGACCTAACCGGTCTAAGATGCGCTTAGTGGAAACGGGGTATGGGGGAGTCTGAGGCAGCACATCGCCTGGGGAAATTCCCGTCTCGGATGCCAAGTTCCCCTTCGGTCACGCTCCAAACCCCTCGGTTAGGCGTTTTCCTTCCAACCCTGATTCCTCCTCAGACCCTTTTGGCCTGCCTATTTAATACCTGCAACGACCCCTTTTATTATTTTTTTAAGTTTCCACTGGTTCTTGGGTTTTCCCGAGAATTGTTTACTTTTTTGAGTGGCTGAAATTTGAGACGTTCCCCTTTCCAATGGGCACCTTATTCCGCTGGGACCTCAAGAGAAGAGAGTTTTTTCCCTGGATTTTGACTGAGTGTTGGATTTTTAGGGAATGCATCCGCTCATTTGGAAGCAGGTCTCGACATAAAAAATTGCCTCCATCACGAATGAGTTAATGAACATTTTCCGGTTGGTGGGTAAGGGTAGGTTTTAAAATAAAGCAGAATTAACTTCCCAAAAAATTGCACCGATTTAGCATAACGAATTTGGACCGTTCATGAAAAAATCTATGAGGAATGAAATCCATCTGTTCGCATTTAATGCACATCCAGCAGAAGGTATGATGAGGTTTTTAGTCATATTTCGCTAATAGGGAAAGTCTTTGTTGTATTATAAATTCTTATGAAATATATTCACATTTATAATGTGAACAAATAGTAAGAATCATCTAACTATCTAACTTCTAACATCATTCGAACTAATTTTTAATGTTACTAAATAATAGCGTCATTCTAGTCTTTACTCGTCAGCTTTTCTCTATTTCTAGGTGATTGGAACTATTTAGCTTCCAATACTATTTTACTTAACATATTGCACGCCAACAACACCGCTAACAACTAATAAGGAAAAGCGAAATAGTCTTATTCTCAGAATCTCCATCTTTGGACGGTTTGGAAGTAGCTAGAACATATTGGGTGTTTTTTCTCGGAAATCTGATTTAATTTTTGCCTCTTTCACTATTACATTTACATTGC
The DNA here is from genome assembly GCA_963573305.1 of Pyrrhosoma nymphula. NCBI lineage: Eukaryota > Metazoa > Arthropoda > Insecta > Odonata > Coenagrionidae > Pyrrhosoma > Pyrrhosoma nymphula. The sequence goes on from OY754335.1 coordinate 53,882,894, forward strand.
CTTGAATGCTTTGTATTACATGGATAAAATATGAATATTATTGGGATGAAAACGAAACCCTTGCATTTGGGAGAGGGAAGAATAATTCATACGTATATTGGGGTACTGTGAGAGGTACTAGAACACGTGTAATCCTTCACCTCCCTTGAAAGTTGCTTAACATGCAACGAAAGAAGATCAATGAATATCAAGCGGTGAATTGATCAATCAACGGAGGAATAGTTATACGACGAAGAGACGGCTACTGTATTAGAAGAAAATAAGAATACCAATGGAAGCTATGCCTAATAAATAATTGTGTAGTCATGCGCTGAGTGGAGAGACATGAACCTTTGGGAAAACGTACCAGAAGAGCATTCTTTCGAAGCCTTATGTAGGAGATGGATTCTGAAGATCAAATGGGTGGATAAATTCAGAAAGAATTCAGAAGTGAAGAGGAGATAGCCGTGTGACGCATTTTACGTTAGAGAAGATCCAGATATAATGGCCTCGTCCCGAGACACAATTTAGTCGTAAGAAAAATATTAAGGAAAACCTCCGAGGAAGACAGAGGAAAAAATACGTACACCAGCAATAATGGTACTTTAAAAAAAGAACTTTTAAGGCATAAATGATATAAGGCATAAAGCTGAGGATAAGGAAGACTGGACTGGAGGGTTGCAGACAACTATTATTAGTATTGTATTACTTCTGATTATAATGATGACTGCTAGCGTATTCATGCTAACCCAAATTAACAGTATATTTCCCTCTAAATTAGCCCCTTGCATTCTATTCCTGTCCATTCATATCACCTGTATCACATCCTTACTGGAAGGTGTAAAATATATATTTCCTTCGTAGAATTCAGCCGTCTAGCATGAAGTGTGAGATTATCTTGCTGTGTTTATTTAGTTGGGACTCAAGAAAATATAGTCCATTGAAAGGATATCCGAAATGGAAAAGTGACTTGAAACAGTGTCAGAAAGCGTAGTTCAAGACTAAGAGGAGAATGAAAGTGAGTAGGCTTTTAAATTCTTCATGGCTCATGTAGGAACACATTTTTATGTCCTTTAAATTCCTCTCTGGACGTATTTATGGACGAATCAGGAGACATAGACAGCGTGGATATTGAACATGAACATGGACCTGGTAAACCTTTGTTTTGTTCCCCGTTGTTAATGTACTTGTTTTATTTGGAAATTTTCTAGAATTTCTCATTCGCCCAGTTCATGGCCGTTACCCAAAAAGAAAAAAGTTCTATATTGACAAATGGGCAAAGTTTCTTTTTCATATAATTTTTCCTCTTCCTTCGTGCCCGTTGACTTAACATTCTCTGTCCTGTGCCTTTGTAGTGGCTTGCTTGTCAATTGGGTAGACTTACTGAAAGAACGTCTGTATTGAGTGTTTTATTCGTTCTAACTCGATGGTTCACAACTTGGTTGATTCACCCTAATAATTAGAACAGGAATAAATTCAATCCCTGAAAGGGGGAGTGTGCCAAAACGTATTTTATTCATCTTCAATACGCTGTTTCGGGGAAAATAAAGTCAAGCAATTCCAAATGTGTGATCGCATTTTAGACAACGATGCCATAGATATTATTGCTTGCACAGCAACATTTTCATTCGGTCACTACTCGCCTGAAAAATTGTGCTTGCTTCATTAAAGCAACAGGAGATCGACTTTTCATTCGTGAGGCCCTTATCAGGCTTCAGAAATAATTGGGAGAGCTTCATTGATTGGGCGTCTAGGAGATTAGGAGGAAGAGTGGTCGGTTGGAACGGGTGATAAAGGGCAAGGGAATACAAAATGCCGTGATAGACGAGAGGAGTACCTCGAGGGTGTGGCTTTGGGTGATTCCTCACCAGGTATGCGCCATCCGTCAAACACATTTATAGTGTTATTAACTCTTTTACTGAATATAATTTTATTTTAAATTAAGGTAGTTTGAGCGATATTTTCCCTGTCATTATAAAAGTCATGTTCAAATTATATTTTTAAATTTTAGCTACTGTAAGAGGAACGAAGTAAATATTACGAAGTAAAAAACGAAGAGGCAGCGAGGTAGGCAAAGCCTCCGCGGTCGTCATCACACGAAATCATTGCATAGCATCATAATCGGCGGAAACAAGGGATAGGAGAGAGAAGAAGAATAAAAAGAGAAAGAGGAGGAAAACAGTAGTAAAAATAGGAACTTGGAACGTAAGGACCATGATGAGGGCCGGGAAGCTTGAAAATATTAAACAGGAAATGGAAAAAGGAAAACTAGATTCTTTGGGATTGTGTGAGGTGAGATGGAAGGTTAGCGGGGACTATTGGAGTGATAGCTACAGGGTAATCTATAGTGGGGGAGATGAGAGTCAACATAGGGTAGGCATGGTACTGAACACAAAATTGGGGCTGAGGTTGGTGAACATTGAACAGGTGAGCGACTGGATACTAGTGGTAGAAATAAAAGCACGCCAGAAGAATTTCGTACTGGTCCAGCTAAACATGCCCACGAGCAACCACAGGGAGGAAGAGGTGTACGAACAAGTAGAAGAAATAATTAGAGAAGTGCCGGGAAAGAAAAACCTGATAGTGATGGGTGATTGGAATGCAGTGGTGGGGGAAGGGAGGTACGGACTAGAAGTGGGAGGGTTTGGGATAGGAAGAAGAAATGATCGTGGTGAAAAGGCAGTTGAATTTTGTAGAAGAAATAAATTAGTAGTGACAAACACTTGGTTTTAACATCACCCCAGGCGTAGGTACACATGGAAAATGCCGGGTGGTACTGGGAGATACCAAATTGATTATATAATGGTAAGGCAGAGAATTAGGAACAGTGTAAAAAACTTGCGTAGCTATCCAGGGGCGGATGCGGACTCAGATCACAACTTAGTGATGATGAAGTGTGGAGTTTCAAGAAGATTCAAAAGGCTTTGTAAATGTAGGAAGATAAGGAGGTGGAATCGTGAAGCATTGAAAGGGTTGAAAAGAAGGGAATACCAAGAGCTGGTATAAAAACATAGGCGAAGTAAAGCGGATGGGAACAATAGAGAGAAGATGGGAGATTATATAAACAGGCATCCAAGGAGCGGCAGAGAAAATGATAGGAACGGTGGAAAAGAAGAGGGTTAAGAAGCAGTGGGTAACGGAAGAAATGATAAAGAAAATGGAGGAGAGAAGGATATGGAAAAACGTCAACACCGGCGTAGGCAAGAGGAAGTACAAGGAATTGAATAATAAACTCCGGCGAGTGACCAATCGGGCAAAAGAAAACTGGTGGAAGGGACAATGCGAGGAAATAGAAAAGCTGCAGGAGGAGGGGCAAGTGAGCGCTTTGTACGCCAAGGTGAAAATGTTATCGGGTGGTAAGAGAGGGCAAACGATATCAAAGGTTAAGGACAAAAGAGGGAAGATATTAATCGAACAGGAAGATATCCAAGAAAGATGGAGAGAATACGTAGAGGAGCTATATAACAGCGAGAATAGACCCTTTAGCCTAGATCTAGAGGATGAAGGAACAATAGATAAGGATAACCTCGGACCAGAGTCACTTGACAGCGAAATAGGGAGGGCATTAAGAGAGATGAAGGGTAGAAAAGCCGTGGGAACCGATAATCTACCTTCGGAGCTATTGAAGAATCTAGGTAGTAAGGGGAGAAAATCATTTTTCGAACTATCGAAGGATCTACGAGGAAGGTGTATGGCCAGAATATTTCGTGAAAACAGTATTAATACCTATCCCGAAGAAGAAGAAAGCGTCAGAATGCGAGGAGTATAGAACAATCAGTTTAATGACGCACGCGGACAAAGTTTTACTAAGAATAATAAATAGAAGGTTGGAGAGCAGAACAAACTGCTATTTAGGCGATGACCAATTTGGGTTCAGGAAGGGGAAGGCTACCAGGGACGCGAATGAGGACACTTATTGAAAGAAACAGAGTATAATCAGGAATGTTTTCGCTGGCTTTGTGGATTTCGAAAAGGTGTTCGACAGAGTAAACTGGGAGAAACTAATGCAGATACAGGGGAAAATAGGAATCGATTGGCGTGATAGGAGACTCATCTGAAACTTATTTATGGGGCAGAGAGCTCAGGTGAGGGTAGCTGAGGGTGAATCAGGGTGGGCAGTTATAGGTCGTGGGGTGCGGCAAGGGTGCCCGCTGTCACCTTTGCTTTTTAACATCTATGCTGAGGAAATGGTAAGAGAGGCATGGGAGGAGCTAGATGTGGGAATGAAAGTAGGAGGGTGCCCGCTGTCACCTTTGCTTTTTAACATCTATGCTGAGGAAATGGTAAGAGAGGCATGGGAGGAGCTAGATGTGGGAATGAAAGTAGGAGGCCAGCTGAAAATTTTAGATCAAATCTCTGGGAAGTGAGTCGTGCAAGAGGAGTCCACTAAGCTTTGACGCGGATAGCCATTTTTTCTGCGAAAGATAAAGAGGCCATAATCGCTGCCATTGAGACTTTAAAAAATGTGTTTTGACAGGGTGTGTAGCAAATTATTTGATTTGCTCCCTAATGCTTGTGTATTAATATGCTACGTGTTACAAACACCAGTTATTGCATTCTTTCTGTGAAACTCTTGTATCTCTGTACGTGTATATGGTTGCAAAATACATTAATACACAGAGTTCATATTACATTGGTAGCCTACCGGTAGTTTAGTGCATGTTGATGGAATATCCCTTCCTGACAGGTATTTCTTTGTTTTTTGATTACTCAATAATAGTCGTAGTTTCATTACCATTGTAGGGCATAGTGTAGTGCATTCTGGTTAAAATCACCCCCTGCCATACACGCTTGGCTTGGCATGCACCTGGTACCTTGATACTCTCTTGCTCTGCGTTTACTCATCTGCTATCTCGCTTCCTGTTCATTACTATGGCAATTCTACTCAAAGTGTTTAATAATCATAGTTTATATTACATTAGTAATAGCATTAGTAGTAGCATAGAGTACAATGTACATGTAGGTACTTGTTGGTGAAATTTCACCTGCTGGCGGTTATATTTAGATTTTAGTAATGCATTGATAGCCGAAACATAATTAACTTTCTATTGCTCTACATTTATTCATCTTCAACCTCGTTTCCTGTTCATTGCTATGGAAATTTTACTCAAAGTTTTAACAATCATAGTTTATGTTACATTGCATAGAGTGCAGTACTTGTTGGGGAAATTTCACCTACTGGCGATTATATTTAGATTTTGATAATGCATTGATGGCCGAAACTTAATTAACGTTTTAGGATATTGAGTAGTCAGTGCCGGCCCATGGTGTACGCAAAAGCCACAAGCAGCCGGTCGTAGGGGAGGCCTCCACTCTCGGCCAACTTCATGTAGAGGTGTCGCCGAAAAAATATTTTCGCAGCTTCAAATCCTTCCCTTTTTCTGAAAAGTTGATATATTTACACCATCACCGTCAACTTCCACCTGTATGAAGTCTGGTTTGAAATGTAGAGGCATCCCTCAAACTAGCCAAACGATATTGAATAGGTACAACGCAACGCGAGACTTGACGAAGTCAAAGGCCTTCTGAGGAAAGATTTAAAATTTCTAGTCCAAACTGTTTAACCTATAAACTGTATTTTTTGCTTTAGGCAAAAAAGCACCGATTATATACTCTGGAAGTTACATGCGACACCGTGAGAATGAGTTATTTATAATGGCACTCAATGATTTGATACCACCAGCAGTGCCAGCCCAAGGCGTGGACAACGTGGGTGGTTCTCAGGGGCGGTCAGTCTGCGACTTTTTAATGAATGTGAAAAGGTGACAAAAATTATGAAAATCGGAAAATGTTACTAATTTTCTGCATGTATTTCCATCAAAGTTGATCTTTTTAGCCTATCGTAAAAGTAACTGCTACTCATAACTAGCTTCAACAAAAAGCAGACTGAAACCTTCGGACTAGCCGAAGGTTTCAGTCTGCTGGAAACCGAAGGAAATATCCTTCATCAGCATACTTGTCACGAACCCATTGAAAGAAATTGTGGGTTGAGTTGCTCTAAACTCTACGGTTGAAGTTACACCCACCCTCAACAAGGTTTAATGTAAATGATACGTAGAAACATTTTTCCTCGTAAAACCCCAAGCTTGGAGAAAACTTGAAGATTGAATATTGAGTTACTGAAGGGAAATGAAACTACTAAGTTAAGAGAATCGTTCTTAAAACTTAAAATTATTCGTAAAATAAATGCGCAATGTGACGAAAATCGAAATCGATTAATAAATCTTTTGCGAAAACGAAGATTCTCGTGATCCGTACGCAACGTGTTAAGGATGGCCAAATAACAGGTTGGCCACACTATTTAAACAGCTTGGGCCACCACCGAGTGTAGTGCTTGCAGGTGAAAACTCACACCATGCCACACACCTTTGAGGTGGCTTGCCGGATATTGTGTAGACAGTCGGTGTCAATTACTGCTGCGGTCCCGTTATTCCCACTCCACAGCTTTTGCACTAGGTGACGGACTTCCTGAAGAGTCGCATGCCATCAGCGCACTTGGACGTCCCGGCTACTCTTTCCCAATACATGCGCGTGCACGATGCGACGAAGAGAAAGTGAGCAAAGCGTGATGGAGAAAGTGCGCAAAGTTTCGGATGTCGAGGTAGAGCTTCAGGAAAATATGGCGAGCTAAGAGGAAGACGAAGATGATGACGAGGAGACGAAGCGAAAGTTTTAGAGCGCACGTTGTCAGAATCGGGTAGATGTACATGCTGGCCACTCAATGGTGAAACCGTGAATAACCGTGAATTAGCCGTGAACTTCATGTGCAAACCTTTAATTTGGGTACCTATTTATGGACATTCGATTGTTCTATCAGATATTTAGATTGCACACGTTTCAGTTTTATTTCGCCCTGGGAATAAGTCTGGGCGGTCTACTATGAATACTGCTGTTTCTAACCCTTTATTTCTGCTCTTCCCGACTATTCTTCGTATTTCTTTTCCGGGCTTATGAAATTATTCCCAGCAAAGGGATCCACGTTGAGGTGGTCGAAAAGTTAAATGGAAGACCTGTATCGACAATTTTTCAGCAAGTGTCTGATGCATTTAATTCACCCAATCACTTAATTTGTTAATTCGATAGACAATAAAAACCTACAAAATATAAATATATTATTATTATATCATTATAGAGATGAATAAAAATTCTAAACAAAAGACGGCGTCATATCGGGACGTAAATGTTTCACCTACTATGTTTTTCCATTATATTATGATCAAAAAAATAAAAACATAACTTTGAACGATTCTGCTTTTAACTGCTTCACAGCCGTGAAATTGGCGATTTTCAACCTTAAAAAACAGTGAATAACCCTTTATTTAAACTCACTGAACGAGTGGTCACCCTGGTGTCGTGACTGTGATAACATCTATTTTGTAATTTTACGTAGTCAGTATTCAAATGGTATTCTTTATTTGATAGTAATCTAGATGTTATTTTTAAATCGTCCATGATATACATGATAGATATTTAAGTAGGCCGTGGTGCCACTTGTTTTTTTTACCATGGAAAAGTTGTATTCCTGATGTAATTCTTTATATTCTATTTTCAACGGTATTTTCTATAACTATTATGCTATTTTCAATGACTTTCTCAGCAATGCGCATTGTTCAAGTAAAATATTTAAGAAGGCATTATGAACACCAGTTTTTCACCGCGAAACAAAGTATTCATTATATATTTCATTCTGAATACATATACCCGAGAAAATAATCAATTATATTCTATTTTGTCATCCCAGCTACACTAACCTACCCACCCACGAAGTGTAGCACGCCATTCGTTTTCTGGGACGTTAAATTGTGGAACCCTTTGCTCCTTTCGTTATGAGTAGGCTAATGACGGCTCTGGATTTTTCTTCACACTTTCTTCATTGCCAAATTGTCCTTTACTCGCCGACCTATCCACCTGCCTGTCTTTCATGACGACCTCAGCTTTTTGTCGCCTCCCCAAAACCAAATTATCTAACACACGTTTCCAGGAATGCTACGAAAATTTTTTAATAACGTAGTTTTGCATGCACTTGGCACGTGACATTTCATATACCTATGTTTACACGCACGTTGTTTGCTGCTAGCTGCTACAGTGGTGTTCTAATCATCAGCTATTTTGTGCACTTCCAAATAAAAGAGTATTAAGTGCAATTTTTATAATTAGGCATGCATTTTAGTTTCCGGTTGTTTTACCACTGATCTGTTACTGTTAAGAATTGCGGGAGGGAAAATGGAGTACTTATTTATACATATTGGGCCTAATGTCTGTATACATTTTTAATCTGAGTTATCTTATGATTATCAAGCTCTAGTGCTCTGTGAAAAGGGGCCCAGGTTTATCTCTGAAGCCTTAGGATGTTCAAAGAAGTGTAAGATGTGCAAATTTCATGATTCGTCTTACGTTTTGCTAACACTAGGTTCTTGGCAATCAGCGGTCATCAATCCGAAGATTAATTTACTGCAGCTCTCCACTCCACTCTTACCAGCTAAACGCTTTCATATCTTCCCACAATGACACACTTCTTGTGTATTGTATCATGACTTGAATGATTTATTTCTCCCTTGTTCTTCCTCGATGACACTTCAGATTCAATTTTTCATCCATTATTGCTTTTAAGGCGCTTTTATGTAGCAGAAAATTTCCGTTGAATTCGTTTTGATATGAATGCGAATGAACTTCTTATGATTCGTTCTCGGTGTCATTTAAGGTTTTGCCGCGACCAATATTTGTGTACTTTCGAGGGCCTCGTGTGCAAAAACTATAAGGATTACAGAATATCTAAAACTATGAATGCATAGCACGTTTCGTCGACTAACATAAATGGTTTGTCACGAGCGGAAGGTGAAGGTTGCGAGGTGACGTTACAGCGCTGCGAGTGGGGGTCTACATTTGGGCTTGTGTGGGCACGGCGCGCGCTCAGTTCAGTTGTATCTCCGGAACGAGTTGGTTAATTTTAGTGACCTAGGTGTCTACAGAGGACTGAGAAAGTGAGTTAGACGTTAATAACTCAAGAAGTATAAAATTAGCATTGGAAAGCAATCATAGTTACCATCGACCAATTCTTCATAGGTTAGCCATTTGTACTAATGATTTCGATGAATAAATATTATGTTTTGCGTAATTTTCTTTCTTTAATTTCATCTTTCTCTCTAACAAACAAAAAAAAAGAATCTCCCAATAACCTGTGTATAACGTATGTAATTTCGCATTCACAAAATAAAGATCCGACAGGAGTATCAAGAAAACTCCCTGTATTTTTAAAAATGGATATTTTTCCCTTCCACAAAGTCCAGCCTGAAACAATCAAATTTATTTTTAGTTTGTAGACTCTTCTTCGGAGAAAATGTCTTTTTTTTCGGTTACCGTGCTCACGTTTTCTTCTGCTGTTAATTTTACTTTCCAGGTAGCAAATGTCGTAGTGTTCTTTCACTTTTTTACCAGTGTATACCAATTTTTGATGTCTCAATCTGACGGCGGCTGAGTCTTGATATCTTAGAATAGCGTTTAGCGCTTAGGTCTTAATGAGAGAGCGTTTGAATTATAGCGAGTCCTCTCACAGCATCTTGTCTACTAGCCTAATTCGTTATAAAAGATTAGCTTTACTGTAATGCCCGATCTTTGTTTCACAACGTCGAAAACATGACCAAGTCACGAATTTGTCGCGAGTTTGGGAGATTTTATGGTACTTTCATATGGCTAATGATGACTCACATCAAACAGGCGGATGAAATCGACCCAGCATTCATGCGGTTTTAAAAGCAAAAGTAATGATTTTAAAATTAAAGTAATAAGTCCTTCCAAGAATGCCCAGTGTCACTGTGGAACGCGTCAAAGTCCAGGTCTATACTATTTTGTCGGCGACGGTAAGAGGAACCGAGCTGCAAAATCAATTTGGATGACTAATCGCACATGGTAATTCCCATGCTCTCACTTTCTCCTGAGACAGCGCCCTTCCACCGTTGTATACCTCGGTCACGCTCTCCTCTGTGACACAGAAGTTAATGCTCTCCGTCTTGCCGACTCACTGTGGAGAATTTTGAAATACTGGAGGCCATTACCTTTATTCCAGTCCAGAAATAAGGTGAATTTATTTATTTTTATACCTAGGAGACGGCCAAGAAAATGAGACTGTGGGAAATTATGATTTGATGACAGTGATGCGTGGTCAGGAACAGCAATAGAAAATAGAAGATTGTTAGCAATGGAAATGTGGTGATATAGAAGAATCAAATGAGCTGAGAGAAACATCAATAAAGAAGTCCTTTGATGAGCTGGAAGAGAAGGCTCCTTCAGGAGAACTCTGCGAGGTAGAAGAGATAAACTAATTTGACATTCAACTGCTACATTACAGCCCCGGACAATTCTGAAGGCCCGTATGGCTTGAAAGCAATTATCAGTAGGGAAATGCGTGGAGAGAATTATCGAAGAACAACAAGAATGTATCAGGGAAATACTAAGATATTTAGATTGAAGGCTTACGAAGGAATAAAATATCTAATGGGAAGATGGAGTGGAGACCTTCAGAACACCAATCTTTGGATTGATGGCCGCTGATGGAAATTCCTTTTTTGTTGGTATTAGTAATTTAAAATACCTGTTACTATGACAAATAATCTTCCTCTTTCATGGATAAAATAATCTGCGACGTTTATGCCGCGACATGTGTTTCTGTAAAAGTTAAAATACGCGCCAAATCATGTATACAGGAATTCCTTTTTTGGAGAAAATATGAAAAATCTATTTTATACTTTCTATTTTATACTTTCGTGACAAAGGTGCCAAATTGGATTTTTTTGAAAATTTTGCAATTGTTTTAGCTTCTAAAAAATTTGGTCATAGGGTCTTAAATGATTTTATTCCGGACAAATTGTCCCCCCTTTTTACCGTGCCTCTCCCACCCCCTTTTAACTCTTGACGCTGTTGGTTTTTAATTTCCCGTAACCTTGCCCCGTTAACCCCCGTCTCGTTACTAATATCTCCCCCCCCAATCCCAACCTCCTCCTCCTTACTTCCTTCCCCGGGAACCCAGTATATATTCCAGCCACCACCTCTGTACTTCGTAATTTTAGCCTCTGATGATGATGTGTGAACATTGAAACCGGTCAGGCTTGTACCATTAATAAAAACAGTGTGGAACATTACAAAGTTTTAATCTTTCTATCGTGATAATATTTCTTTTGCGCCGTAAATTCTGGCCCGATTCATTGTTTTTTAAATATATGAACATTTGTTTGTTTTTTAGTTCTGTGGTTGCTATAAGCAATGTACTGAGAATTCTAATCCTCTATTGCGTCCACGAACTGACCCACCCAGTTTTTTGCAAGAAAAAAGTTACGTTGTCAGTGCTGCTAAGAAAAACTTGTTGGAAGGTGTCTTACGAGGAGTTCGCTTTTGCATGTGAGCGAATGCCATGTTGAAGGATCTTTCATGCTGAACGGTCTTTCATCGTCTTCGGGTCGACCTGACCAAGTTATTATAGGGTAATGTTTGGCATTTATTAATGCTGTCATCGTAGTTTTCCTTGCCGTGGTACCCAGACTTATGATAAATACGAAAAAGAAGTTTTGAGTTTATATTTTTCGGTCAAAATGATGCAAGGTATCACAAAAAAATGAAGTTAAGATAGAAGTTGGCAATGGTTTACCGTTTTTGTTTGAAAATATGGTAAGAATAAATTTCGCATTTATGCTGCAGTAAAGCACTCGATTGAGTTGGAGACAAAAGTGTCTTTTAAAATTAGGTAATTGAAGTAGTTTGCCTAAATTCGTAAATTGAGACAGTGGACTTTTTAAGATTAAGAGCATGTAAGGCTAGAGACGCCCTCGGCGGAGAAAGTTGTCCCCACTGAAACTCCTAGGCGCGTGATATTGGAGGTGGGAAAACGGCAGACATGACCCGGAAAGCCTTTTGTAGTTTCATCTGCGTGGCTAAAATGATTTACGTCCCTGGATTTTTTTGTGAAAAACATTGCTCTATCCTCTATCTAATTTGCAAGTACTCGGCAGTAAATCGGCAAGTATCCTTCTTCCTCCTTATGTTGGTAGTTCAATGCTGAACCAGTAGCGTAGCCAAGAGGGGTGCAGGGGGGGCAAATACCCCCCCCCCCCAACCCCCGCCCCGAGTTCTGGCGCCCCTAAGTGTGTGAATGTTTCCACTCTTAATTCCCAAATAAGTACATATAAATAAATGTGTATAATACGTTGTCAATTGTCATATTTTGTACAAACCCATCCGCCTATTACATCACAAAAAATTGTAAAGTTTAGTTTATTGGTTAATTTATTAGTCAGCGCCTAGACCCAAAATATGACTATACCACTGTGCTGAACAGTAAACATACTAAATCATTGCCATAACCCATTTTTATACCCTTTGCCAACACCATTCTTATAACCTTTTAGTTGTTTATTTAGGTAATTTCAGGAAGTAATCGGGCTCCACCATGCAAACGCCACAAATCTTTCCGTGTTGGACGTCAAATTTTTATGTAAATTTATATAAAATAAGAAATGGTGCTTGAAGATGAATCAAAATACAACCAAAATACATAATGGTTTGTGGAAGAGATAGAGAAAGCAAAGTCGTCATGGCACTTGGGGGGCGGGTGCGTGTGCCTGAAACGCCCGAGATAATTCCGATCACGTAGTACAATAACGAACAGTTAGAGATTTTGGTTTGTTTGAACGTTTAGGATGGAAAAATTAAGCGTATGATGTGCTGTTTATTGTGGCAATAATCAGGATTTTTAACTCGTTCAACAATATTTCCGTGATAGAGACTCGATCACGAAGGCTGCATGAGATTTTTTAAGAGTGGTTCAAATATGCCAAAGTCTAGGACTGCTCGTGATTGTACCACAATTGATCCTGAGTTAGGTGATCGGAATTATGCCGAACGATTCAAACACAACGCCCTTAGACGGAAAAAACTTGTGCAAGTGAAGAATGTTGCTATTTGGTTAATAGGATCACCGGTGAAGGAAGGAACAAGAAAGATAGAGTGAGGCAAATCGCTCAAGCAAAGAAAGTTACCAGAAATGTAGTCTACTAACAGCCTACAACACACGGTTAGGTGTCAGGAAGCGTTTCATTGAGAACTATACGGGAGCATGGGTTTATGAAGTGGTGGAACTTGAACGATAACTGCGACAGAACAAAAGAGTTTGGAGGCAAAGCATATGTAGTGTTGAGGGAAAAAACATGGATGACAACTCTGCCGAGTAGAAGTGACAAAATTACTGCCCACATTCAGAGAAATAACAACCTACTGAAAACTGCAATGAAAGGAGCAGCTCATGGGAAGAAATATGATGGATGTAGGATGGAGAACATGGGTTGAACAGGTGGATGGGATTACAACATTAGGAATTGTGAAGGAATTTAGTGGTTAACGGAAATTGAAATCGTGTGGAGAGATGCAACGAACCAATTTTCGGCTGGATTACTTCCGATAATGAAGAAAATCTTACGATTCGGTGATGGGAACTCAGCTTTTCGAAGATTAAATTTTTATCTACATCTATTTGCATATTCATACTACCCTGCGAATCTCTAGAAAGTCGTACGGCAGAATGTATCAAGACACCACGAATAATAGGAGGGAGTAGGGAAGAAGAATGAGAATAGGTATTGGATGCTAGATCAGATGTGCTTAAACGAATTAGAGCCTTTCTCTGTTTTGGTTTTTGCCACCAATGATGCACGGGAAGGAGGAATGCTTGAATCTATCTATACAACAGTTTATCACTCGTATACAGTGGCATTGTTCTGTTAAAGAAATGAAGGATGCGTGTTGAATAGTATCCTCCATATTATCCTAAAACTCTAGTGATTTGAATTTTCAAGTTAATCTCAGCCATACGTGTTGTCTTCGTTTTTTTAACTGCTCCTTAACCTGTAAACAATAGTCATCTCTCATTTCAGTCATAGTGTGTTATCTTCAAGTAATTTCAAGCATTCATAAGAATATTTTTTGTGGAAGCGTGTATTAAGTCATTGGCGCGTCGTCGTTGCAATAAACGAAGTTCCAAGTAAAATTAATCACAGCTTTGAAATTTTCTTCAAAGGTAAAGTGATTCAGGGATAGTTTGATTTGACGCATGAGACAACACAAGAAGTTGAATCGCAACCAAAGTACTATTTTCCAGGTGGGATGAGTCATAGGATTACGTGAGGAAGTTAAAAAAATAATCTCCACCTGTAAAGTTAAGTAAATTGGTGGTTTTTGGAGCAAAAATAATTATTAATCTCATCATAAAGTTCCCTGGTTGGTTAGTTATTTGGGGAGGCAACCAACTACAGAAGTCATATCATGTAGAAAAGGTGAGAAGATTGGGAAAGAAAGAAATATTTTGAGTAATGGAGGAGCGGTGGACGGATAACCGGCATCTGCACTTGCCTGATTTTAACGAAAGGATCCAAAGGGTCCTCATTTTAAGGAACTTCTGATTTTAAAATGTTGACTTTCATCTTTTCACTTGCAGTGTAAGAAGAAAATTGGTATCACTGTGGACAGTCATTATTTATTACAAAACGGGATTAAGTTACAATATATGCACATTATTCGACGATTATTTTTTTAACTAGTACATTTTTCTGGAAATATGAGCCGACTGTAGCGCTATTTCTGTTGAAAAAAAGCTTTTTGACTTTGGTTCCTGTAGTTATTGGTTAATAACTAAAAAGCTAAGATAGATTGTTGCCTATTTTTCATTACCATGTTATTCACTGTATACTCTTATTTAATACAGTTATTCGGAAAAGTGGCATATATATTAGATTGACAGCTATTTTTTAAATCCATTATTATACTTATTTTCGCACCGTGTAATTTCAAGTTCAATATGCAAAAAGCGTAGCATGGGAAGGTAGGATATGGCTATTTAAATCAAACAAGAGGGCACGTTGTTTTACATTGGCCGGTTTATAAATTAAATGGCATACCTATAATATTGCAGTGAAACCTTTTTATCAAATCCGACGAACACATTTCTATGATTACGGTACTTTCCACATTAGACCGAAATAGTGATTTTTTTGGTGCCTACCAAATTACTCTTCCACCGCCAGGTCAAATTTGGTCTCTAGGGGGCCTATTACGAACCGCTCACCGCATGTGGTGAAACACTGCAAGCGGAGTTCATCCGTCGAAAATCGCTTTCACCGCCCGATGCGATTACGAACGGGTCTCGGACGTTGCCATACGGCGGCCAAGGGGTCGGAGTTTCAACACAGGCAGGGGACCTGCCTTTGTAACTCCGCCTGCCTTGATTTTCAACATGGCGGAGGTTTGTTTACATTCTTTGGCTATAGCTGACGATTGTAAAACATTATATCCGATGTCAGGGCAATAGTAGCGTTCTTATTATATATTAACAGGATAGCTGAGCAAACACTCGTAATGTGAAAGTAGAATTGTTGGACGTCAATAATTTTATTGTTTATACCCACATCGTAATGACGTGCGAATAGCCTGCGCATGATAATGGAAATTATTCAAGGAAAGTACTTGTCACTGAGTTGTGTTAATTTCTATGGAAAAATATTGCTATTTTTAGATGTTTGCGATGGATATTAATACGAGTAATACTCTTTCTCTTCCCGAACTCTGTTCTCGGCAACATTATGACGAGTCCACTTCGTCGCTTGGAATTACCCGGGGATTTATACCGTTACCACTGCTTTGAAGGACTACTTGGATATCAGCAACGTTTATGCCAATATATTTGAATATTTAATGTGATAAACTAATACCCTACCCAGTGAATTCGTGTGTTAAGTGATAGTTATTAATCCCATGATGTGCAAATTGGGATACTCAGTGATGTGTCATAATTCTATGCATGTATCGCAGAGCAAATGTGCTGTTTTGATGTTTGCTCAAAGCTGTGTGGTGCTCGTCAGACTTTAGGATTTCCTGTTTAAGGATCTTACCCATTTCAGAGTGTACCTGTGTTGCTATTGCTAACAGCTGTTTTGCTTTACATGCTCCAAGGTATTATAACTAACTTTTTTTGTAATTTGTGTTGGCCGGAATCGTTTTTTGAGTTGATATTTTGTGAGTTTACCTGTGTTGCTAAGGATTCTCGGGTATGCTCTTTCTGTGAGATATGCTACCCACAAGTTTGCTGTGTACTAGTTTGTTTCCTCTGTGATCTTCTAAATGGTCTTGGTGGGCAGTGCATCTGTGCATCGTTATTCTGACTTTAAGAATATATTTATTTTAGTCAGAAACTTCAAGAATTATCAGGACTTAAATTATTGAAATGGTTTTTAATTTGAATGCATTAATGTGGAAAAAGTGACTTCAACCCATACTGTCGAAAGTAGTTGAATAAACGTTCTTCTATATTAATTAACTGTGCTTTCCCTGTGTTTCATATCCCTTGCCAATTTGCTATTTGGCTAGCCCAGCAGAACAGTGCATTTCGTTATAAATATACCTTGTTTCAGCGTGAAATATTTGAATAGCTCGGCCGATGAAATTATGAATGACTGTAATTTACCACTTGAAAAGCAATGTACATTGGCATCACGGCCCCAATGCTTTAATTCTGCAGGTAGTTCACCATGGTTCACAGCAGTAAAGCATTGAGATTCAGCTGTTTCGTGAATACTTAGTATAGCTGGAAGATCCTGTTTTTATATATTCCCTAGTTTTCGTGAAAATTATATGGAAATCGAAGGGATATTAACAGATGAACATGCCTCAATGATTACCTCGTAATGGATGACTTTTTTCTAGTTTCATATACTCGAGTAAGAGATCCAATCCTTTCCCAACGGCTCCGAAGATAGCAAAGTTTGTATGCTTCATCATGATACAATAACCTGAGTTTATTTATTAATTATTTATGATTTAGATTTCCAAGATTTGTTATCACTCCTCTTTGAATAAATGTTTTAGTAAACGTATTCCTCAATATAGGCAAACTTCGCGTATTACAAAACGAATCTTTCAAAATGTTTTAGAGTTAAGTATTCCATCCACTTTCGTTGTGTGATCTTTGTGTTGAAATGACGCACCACTACGCTCATCATATAATCCCTTTTAAATATTAAACTAGAATTTTTTAAATTAAGAACTTAGTGCATAAAATTTCAGTAATGAACATCTGTCAGAATTCGTCGGCTAGAAACGGAGATTGGCTGATGTAATTTCCGTATGCAAAGAACGCGCAATTTTTCACAACATCGCAACTTCCGCCGCATCGGGTCTCGCCGACCCCAAGACGTGTTGCAACGACCTGCGGTGACTCTCCGACCCCCCAGTTCATAATCGCAGGGGTCGGAGTTACTACGTCGGCGGAGCGAAAACTCCGCCCTGCGGTGCGCTACGGCTCCCTCGTTCGCAATAGGTTTAAGTCCTGTTACCTCGGTAATCCCATTCCATAGAATTTTCTTCAGTTTCCTTTACAAATTGTGGTACTTGATTACAATGAGATTTTATAATTATAGGTTGGTACCAGCCCTTAATTCCGTAGATTCTAAAGAAAATTACTGGTGGCATTGTAAAGTTTCCTCCACTTTGGTAAAAGGGTGAGTTAACCTTCTTTTGAGGCATTCTACAACAATGCCAAACGGGTATAAGCTACAAAAATGCAAGAAGCAATTTTTTAAGTTAGATAAAAATGCCCGGTGAAGTATCTTTAAGTTCAATGCAAAAAAAACCAGGAGAGCAGGGAGAATGATGGCTTTATTTGGAGTGCAATATCCTTCTCGGAGGGGATGACGAAGTTATTGAGGGGACCATTTTCATCGCGGACGGACTATTTAGTGTGAAGGGCGCAAATTCTTCCAAATACTAACGCACTACCATGTTTTACCTTGATTATCAGTATGTCCAGCTCCACCGCACGTGCACAAATCATTCAAATGAGGAGGAGGGGTTATCATCGAGGCATAATGAGACAAACCATTTCCTTTTATTGATTTTTATTGCAGCTAAATCTACATCCAGGAGATCTCATGATCTTTAATGATGACATTCTAAGCCATCGTTTTTTCCATCTTCAAGAATCAGCTTCTCATTTCTTCTGCCCTTGGAAATTAGAGTTGTTAGGGTTAAGCTGGTTAGCCCGATTGTCCACGTTACTCTGGTTATTTTTTCCTGAAAATATTAAACAAAGGTTTAAAATAATTTCGGTAATGTCATTTTTCAGGCCCTTTCAATCATACAATTGAACAAACTTATTGTTATACCTATGGCTTAACAATCATGTCAAATTTAAGATATGCGTTTTTATGCTAATACGTTTGGTGTATAGAAGTGTAGTCGAAAAATATCGAATCTGCAGAGCATTCCGCCATATTATGACGCTGGGCGAGCATATGCACATTTTAACGTTATCTTTATACACATGCTGAGCTACTTCAGTGACGATTCTTGTCGCTGAGGCAAAGATCTGCAGAAAGTATCTTCGCAATCGCCCCGCCGTGTCCTCTACATAGAGATGCTTAGAGGATGCAAAAATCCGATGACTCTCTCTGTTCTTGCCTACCATGAAGGGGCGCCGAGGGTTAAAGTGCATGGGGCACGGCCTCCTATGTATATATTGAGGTAATATGTTATAAATGGCGTTTCATAATCATTTGGCATCGAGTTGGGGCGCGGCTTGAGATTTTTCCAATACTTTCGATTTTATAGGAACCCCCTAGTGATCAGACGTCACCAGAGTAAGTTGTTACCGAAGCTTCTTCGAGGAGCGTGATTTATGACTGCTTAAGACAGTGCTCATAGCCTGGAAGAGCTTTATTTGTGTTTCATCTATCTCGCAAAAATTATTTGCTTCTTCAGCTTTTTTTCATAAGATTTCGGGTGTTTGAAAGAGGAGATAATTTCTCAACCATCTGATACCCGACTAGCTAATGCGTAAATGGCATTTTAATACGGCAAGAATCAAATCATAATACCTATGCCGAAATAAAAATATTGCTTTTGCAAGAATAATTTAAACCAGCTGTTATAAACTTGAAAATGTGTAGTTTAAACTCGTAGAGATAACGTGCCATATCACCTTACACAGTATTCTCAGTGATAAAATGATATCAAATTTTCCAATCATGGTGATTACACAAATGTTGTGGCATGCATTGACGCGCACGGTTGCAAAGGTATAAGGGGGTGATAATCGTCACGAAAAAAATCATTTGACTCGACCGGTATTCGAACCCGTATCTCCCTCTTGTGGATGATACAATGTAGACCCGGCAGATGATCGCAAAACCAAAATCGTGGAGAAACTGGGTGACAAACCTGACCGGTAATCGGAAGATAAGTGTTCGAATCCCGGTCAATTCGAATGATATTTTCATAGCAAATTGCACCCTCTTCGGTGTATATAAAATGTTGTGATGTCGCCAAGCGCGCGTAAATTTTAATTAGAAATATTTTTATCGAATGACTCTCTTTACGATTAAATTTTGTCCTCCAGTATTTACAAATAAGAAGTTGTCAATAAATAGCTAAAAAAACATTGTCAACTTCCCATTATCGTCTCACTATGGCCACTAATGCCATGACACTAATGCCATTGGCAGTGCAATGCTCAAGTGTGGTGTGTTCGGCAAGTAATAATCCCGTAATTATTTTGACGAATAAGCGTGCGAATAAACACCGTGCGGCATCACTTATAATATCGAGTTTCTTCATACTGTATGTGCAGGTACTCTAAATTAAGCATCAATTTACTAGTTACGAGTTTGCATTCTATAAAGTCGGAGAAAATCTATATTTACCCTTGTTTTAGACACCCCGTTACAAAGTGCTTATCTCATTATAAAATTATTAAAATTGGCCCTAACGTAACCAATTAGGCCCGTTTCCGTCTACCTTTCATCTAGGTAACGTCTCATTTTTCTAATCCAATACCTTAACGTTTAGCGCAATTAATTTCCTAAAACGCGTGCGTGCAATTTCCGGCGGCTCCGTTGTTCAGTGTAAATAAACTCGTAAAAGTTGTAGTTTCAGGCTTAATTTTATGGAATAACATCATAAATGAAAATGACTGGCAATTTTCCACAAGAATATATTTAAAAAACGACCGGTTTCAGTGTACAACACCATCATCAGGTGTTGTACATCAGTGTACAACACCTGATGATGGTGTTGTACACTGAAACCGGTCGTTTTTTAAATATATTCTTGTGGAAAATTGCCAGTCATTTTCATTTATGTAAATAAACTCTAGACACAAATCTTCCCGGTTTCGTCACCAAACATGCAACCCGTTGTATTTTAGAAGTGGATGTTTTGGTAACTTGCGATAGAATAGTATTGATAGAATGAAGAAGAAAGTCCCTACTCACTTCATATCCATGCATAGAAATTCGATTGATTCAATTGCCTTGGGATGCAATCTCGTACTTAGTGGTATTCATGTCTGTTTTTAGCTGAATTACATGAGAAAACGTGAAGGCATTGACACACATACTACTAGCACTACTTTTATTTTGTCCTAATAGTATTTGGACGATGACTTTTCAGCATTTCGACAATAAAAAGGAAAAACCTAGAAAATACATCATTGGCGCACCGACTTGATTAATTTAGCCACCGAAATGGCAAGTACAATGTACGATGCATGTACTTCTCCAAGGCAAAATATGTGAGATGTGAATGTTTAGTACACAAATTAGGCAGTTGAATGCATATTGTCATGTCCACATACTTTAAATACTATCGGCAGTAGACTATTAAAATGAAATATACGAATATGCGTACTAAATGTTATTTAAGAAACTACATAGGATCTATATAACGCATTTGGAAATGTTTAGCAAAATACACATTAAGGCCCTTAGATGCTAAAGAATTGTAATTTTTAACAGAATAAGGTAGAATTTTACAAATATCAATTATAGTCAATTTCTTATATATGATAAGCAACCATTAATGAAAATATTCAAGTTGCTACTGAAGATTCAGGATTTCAGTAGCTAAGAAGGTGTTACAAATGGCAAGAAAAGACAAAAAATCCTACTGGACATTTATGTTTCAATATAAATATATTGTGAGAAACAAAACATGTAGCAGAGAAAATCAAAATGCGCCATGTTAAAGTACGGTAAGGTGAAAATCTAACAAACTGACAGAAAAATGCATTTATCATAAATTTGAATAGTTAACACTTTCCACAATTTACAGAACAGAGCATTAAAATTGCAAATTGCAATCAATCACGAAGCAAAGAAGGGAAAATTAAATGCCATGCTCGGTCTTCGAAAGTTAACTTTGAGTAAACACCTACTCTTAACCAGTGCTGTCCCTAGCTATTTTATATTTGAGGTCATTCATTTTTCCGCCCCTAATCAAAGGTTTTAGAATGATCTTTCTGTATCTCTAAGCTCCGAGTTTCACGAGGGAAAACGTTTTCATGAATCATTTACATCATTTCTTATCTTTGTGGGTGTGTACAATTTTCACTGTAAGTTTGTGTACGATTTCAGCCACAGTTCCTTTCAGTGTGTTGGCAAAAAGAAGATTAATACAAGGAATTATTGGTTTCATAAAACTGATGGCATCAACATGACATGTTCGATATGATGGATACCGATGTTCAGAAATATCCAAATTTGTAATTTCCACAAACTTTATTACGCTGGCACTACGCGCGTTTCACCACACTGAGGCATAGGCCACGTGCATTTAGACGGTCGTTGGGTGAGAATATTTAGTCAAGAGTTCTAGGCGAGAAAAGGAGTGGGGACGATGGGGTAAGGCGAGGGGAGAGGATTTCGGTTGAGCATAAAAATGCATACCGAAGAGGATGCGGATTTCTAGGAAGACTGCCAAAGGACTCTCTAAAGGAAACTCCGATGACTGAGGGAGAGAGAAGGGGGGGGTTTATAAGGGGGGAGGGGGGAGAGAGAGTGGGGAGAGATGCATGCTGTAGGAGGATACATAGACTAAGCGCTGTAGAACGCCTTGACCACTCTCTTGAGTAGGAAAGGTCTAATTGACTTTAGTAACTCCCTTATTGCCCTTGGATCTCTTATGAATAAAATACTACAGAGACGAACTTTAAATCACTATCATTGCAGTATCCTACTTAATATTTACACAAACAAATAAAACTAATTCTTATCCCTAGCCATAAAAAATAGTTCAAGTTATTATGGCCTATTCGTTACACGAACAACCTATTATAAAAGCTAATGGTACACTATACACACCACACTCGTCTCTCGCATACAATAGGTACTTCCTGTACGTCGGAAGTATGATGAATAAAATAGAAAAACATACATTTTAAATTACTGTCATTGAAGTTTCCTAATAAAATGTACACCAACTCAAACAAAACGGATTCACTCCCTAACTAATAAGTAATATCTAATGTGTATATGGCCTAACCGTTACACAGATAACTTGAAAAAACTTCTAATTCACTATGTACATCACTCTTGTGACCCACAATACTTGTGACGAAGGAGGAGGCATGTCTTCACCAAACGGAAAGAGATGTAATGGGGAAGGCCGTTTTTTAGGGGTGGGTGAGGTTATGAGATAAGACTAAGGTAGGTTTGGAGATGAAAATTATTCAAACATACATTTGGCTCAAAAACAAACTTGGCTCATAATTTGGTTTTCATTTTTCAATTTCAAATAAACACTTTTCAAGTTTACCTTCATATTCCGGTTATTTAGAATTTCCAACCCTATTTTAAAGAGTTCTATTTATTTTATTATATTCAGTTATTGAAGCAGATCTGTTTCAGAATTTGTATGAAACGTACCAATTATGAATATTCTTTAGGACAGTAAACCTAATATAAGTGTTTCCTTATTTTCGTGAATAGTAGAAATTTGACATCATATTCGGAACTGAACTCTATCATACCGTTTAGTTCAACACGCATTCCTAAAGTTTAATAACATTGGAAACAACAAATGAAGGCAGAGGTACTTACCATATTCGGAGCTGTTAGAGTTGAGCTGCTTTGCCCTATTGTCTCTATCTGCTTGATCCATTTTTGTCACAACTGAAATATTATGGAAAATTGGATTTTAGGCTTACATTTTTTATGTATTATAATTTTTCTTTCTTATGGTGCTACTTAAATATTTTGTCATAGTTAGGATGTAAGTAAATGCACACAGAATGCAAATAGGTAAGTAATAACAAAACTAAAGAAATAATGCTTTCAAGGAATAAGGACGCGATTATTTTCTCTTAAGAATGAATTGGCTATGAACAATCAACTAGGAAGTTGTTAGATGTTGTAGTATTTAATTAAAAAACCTTTGAGAAGCTATTGATGAAGATATTTTCCCAGAAATAATGGAGCGTCAAACAAAAATTAGGAAGGTTAAAGTCAGGATAGGCAAGTGGTGCTATTACTTCTATGAATCATGGATTATATTAGAAGATTTGTATATGCAAAAGAGGTTTTCATGTGAAATGAAGAATCATTTTGAAAAAAATAATAAAAACTATGATTTCCGCCTGCTGAAAAAAACTTCTCCATATACAGAGGGCAATGCAGGGAAAGACTATAACGAACTAACCTTTTTATGTTTCGGACGAGTGAAATTGAAAACGAACGCCTTTCTCAGGATGTCACCACAGCAATGACCAACACAAATTGTTATAAACCGGGTGGCTCCACTCGTATATATGGTGCGCGGAAGATTGCAAGTGAGGTATATTTTTTTTTAATTTGTCTCGGCGCGCGCAGCCCTCCTCAGGGGCCATCCCTCCCTTCCCCCACGAATCACCCTTCCTTCGAAGGAGATCCGCTCCCCTCCCAGAGAGCCCACCATTACTTGAGATAACACATCACGTGCATATTCCTCTCCACTGGTGACGCACCCACGCGTAAAGTCCCTGCCTCCTACGTATAAGAGCGTTCCATCTCTGACATGTAGAACTGAAAATCCACATAAAGATCCTCAAAATATACGCAGTGATCGCTTAACTTTACAAAATAATAATTTTTGGAAAAACTCAACTATATCGATAGGCCCTTGAACTCAAGGTCCTTGAAATCACACCGACGCTATATCCTTTGAGTGTGAGAGGTAAATCAGAGGAGTTAGATGGAGTAAAATACTTGGGAATTTCCGTAACTTCAGGCCAAGCGTGAGGTAAACATGAAGCATTTGCGGTGCTGCTAAGATTCATCAATCGAATAGCAAGAATATTCTCCGATGAAAAACTGAAAGATGGATGCTGCTTTAATCTGTTATATTTAGAATATGCTGCGATAATTGGGATGCTGCACAGAAATATTTTATTCGCAAAGTAAATATAATGCAGATGTAAGCCGAACGCTTCGTTAAAAGTGCTAGGAGCGAACAGACAGTGCTACACTGCTGATGGGAGGACTAGGTTGGGAGCTGTAAGAGACTCGAAGGCTACACGCTAGGTGTATATTATTTGACAAATGAATCCAGACGAAGTTCAGTAATACACGGAGGGTATATTTTTGTGCCCGTGAGCGGAACTGATATCTCTAGAACTGATGGGAGCGATAAAATATGAGAGATATTCAGCCGAACATTTTGGTACTCGTACATTATTTCCTTATTTCCATGCACCATTAATGATGATAACCAACTCAACGGGGCACTAACACAAGACACAACGTTACCATTCAATTCACCTTCCCCCCTTTTTTTTCCCTATTTCCTCCGTATTCGTATTTCGTGGCTGGTTTCCTTACTTCCCCTTCCACTTTCCTCTGCAGTGGGTCACAGGGTGTTATGTAGATATGTATATGTAATGGTGTCTCTGGTGATAAAAATCTTGAGTTCTATTTATTCGCTTGTCGTTTCCCTTTTCCGCGGCAGATGATTTTGAAGGACGATAACTATATATTTCCTGCATATCATGTGCATAAAATATAGTTACATACACAATCTTTAATGCCAATCCTTATCGGTATGGGTACTGTCAAAGAGATTAGTTATTACTGTCAGGCCTGGGAAACGGGCTCCCTTTTAATAATTTTACTTCTCAACGCCCTAAACGTGCATATTTTTTTCGCTTATATTTTTATGCATTGCATTATATACGATACCCTCCTAGACCTTTAAAATTTCTTTTGGTAAGAGTCTCTTCCACCACATTAACTCCTGATTTTATTGGTCTACACCTTACACTCGCACCATTCACTCCAATGTCGTGAATCTGCTTAGCTATTCAACACTCACCAATTCTCTCAACGTGGCCAAGCCAAAAATGTTCGCTCTTTTCGTATAGGGTAAGCCTTACAGTTATTGGCCACTTAAGGAAAATTTCGTGTTTGAAGTTCAATAAAAAAACAGAAAAAATTAGTCACTCAACATATTTTAAAACCTCAGTTAATCCCTTTTGAACTGCCGCAATGTAAATATAGAAATAATTTAACATAAAAATAATGTAGACATAAAAGTCAAACATTGCCTATTGGTAGGTACAGTTATTGGCCACCTAGCACAGATATTGGCCATGCGACTGATTGTTATTGGCCATGCACGTTTGCTTTCTCAAAGTAAGTACCCAATTTATCATAGCTTTAATACATTATTGCAATTATAACAACTTTGACTATGAATCGCCATACTTCTCTAATTTAATTCCTTAACTGCAAGTATGAGCCGTTCATTTATCTCTTCATCATCTTGATCCTCTGGCTTTTATTTCCCTTATTTTCTCTGAATTTCCGTATTCACTTAGATCTGAAGAAATTTCGTTGTTACCATTGGTACAAAGGAATATATCACCGTCTTTGATATTTGTAATATGTTTATTGTGATCTTTTGGCACAAATAATTCGTGAAAGAGCTTCTGACACTTTACACTGTACAGTAAAGTTTACAGGTCTAATTCTAAGCACTGAGTCTGGTCAGATTAGCTCAAGGCATATGTCGCAGTAAGGATTGTCCTTCATTATATACATAGTACATACTCCTTGTGAAAATGATTTCTTCCGTTTGAATTTATTTTTATTTAATTCATTATCCATTCTTTTGCCCATTACGTTATTTGCCTGCCTTTTTTCTCCTTATCTTCTGCTTCTCTGGGCATGTGTTTCTTTGCAAATAGAACCCGATATTTGTTACATGAAATGCCAAATGTTTTTTTCTACCTGAAGCTTTCCTTTGTAATTTGTAGTTTCCGGCCATGTTAAAAACTCACTCATGCAATCAGTCCCTTCAACCCTTGCAGCAGAGGATGTTTCCACTGCTCATAGCTACCATACTAAACATCTCTTAACTATCCTTCTGCAGAAGCTTTTGCCTGGCCAGTATTATCCTTAGCAATTATTACTCTTTCCCAAAATTTAATTTTGACCATTATTTCATCCTTTAGTTGCATCGGGCGTTGCTCTGCCATTTAAATTACTTCCTTCGGAAAAGAAAGTATAATTCTCATTTTGTACGGCACTATCAGAAGAGTGCTCCACATGGCCGTTACCTTTTTGAAAATGTTTCAAAATTTCCAGTGTGAAAATTCCGCAGTTTCACTTTCCCAAAATTCTTTTATTATTCTGAATTCCTCCACTCTTTCTTTTCCAACGATGTCAAGAAATGTGTAGTTCCTTATAGCACCATCTATCTCTTTTGCATCACTCTAGCGTGTGTTCTTTGAGGCTTATACACGCAGGCATTTACTATGATGCAATGCTTCATAAAAATGCTTCAAAAACTTTGAGGCTTAGCGCTGTACTTTGTGACATCCTTCATCCATTCTCTCATATGAGGCAAAAATGACGCCTCATTTAAAATATCTTCAGAATACATTGAGTGCCAATCCCTCACTGCTTTTCGCTCTAAGACACATTTGATTTGCCGTAAAACTGCCACATTTGCTGGATGTAAAATGCGAATTTAACTGCAGTAAATTGGATATTATATCCAATTAAAGCTCACTGCACAGAACACTGATTAGGTAGGTAAGGTGTGATTTGTGCGAGTATGAAAACTGACGTGTCCTGCAATCGCGCCTCCTCAGGAAGGCCCCTTTTTTCTCTTTCCCATCCTTCTGTCTCTTCTGTCAGGAAGGCGATGTAGACGGCGGCAGGGTGCAGACCCGCTAATTGATGAGAGGTAGTGGGCGATCTTAGGGATAGAGGGGGAAGGCATGGAAAAATTCTCACCCATGACCTTTGTAAACTGAAAATTTACTTCAAATTAGGAGATTAACAAGATATTGGAAGATCTCTTTTTTTTGTAAAAAAATAATTAAACTGATAAAGGCTTCACTTGGGCCCGTCAAGGGGATATACATATATTTGTCTCTGAACACACACACAAACAAATGTGCAAATGGAGGGTCGCAGGCAAAGGAGGGGTCGATGATAGAAATATCTCCCCCTGAGGAACACGGAGAGCTGAGCTGCCCTCTTCGGTTATGGGATGGGGAGGAGGAAGAGAAGGAGGGCAACGGGGCGTTGAGTATTGTGGAGATCTTACTTCTTCCCCAGAGAGCTTGGGAGGTGTGAGGGGAAGAGGAATGGGTAGGAAAGGATGTTGACGGAGCTAAGAATTTGGCCCCTCAGCGTTAAACTGGGAGGGAGGGGGGTTCCCTTAACCTTTGCTCGTTGACATCCTAATTGCCCTGCTTGCGCTTTCTCGCTCTCCGTGTCCGGCCAGACTGGTGGGTCATGGGAGGGAGGCGTAGGGTGTGGGGGGGGGGAGGTGGGTTGTCGATGGGTCGTGGCGGGTGTGAAAGGTTCGGGAGAGGTGACGAAGATTTTCCACCACAGACAAGGAGTTCCTTGAGAACGGACACTGTGGGTGGTACGGTTGGGGGGGAGGGGGGGGGGAGACGCCCGACCGCCGGGAGGAGAGTGGGAGTGTCTGGTTCGAACTAGCGGCGGTCTAGGAGGGAGAAAGTAAAGAGGGTGGGGCAGAAAGTAACTTGTATTTCCCGCTATCGAACTTCGGTATTGACTATCAAGTGGCTCGTATCAAAATAATAGGAAGATAGGATACCTCACTGAGCTATTCTGTGCCCAACGTAGCTACAGATAGTGTGGTTTTATTTATGTAAAAAAATACTTGGGACGCTTTGGAGGACAAATTTTTATAATCCACACATCATACTAGTACTCAATAGGATATATATCGACAGCATATTGAAAAACATATATCAATATCTATGTATAAAATTTTATTTAAGGAGCGTAATAGTCAGTTATATCGATACAATTGTGCTATTTATTATAATGTCATGTATAATGATTCTGAGTTATCTATTCCGCAACGTATCTTTTTCCTTACTTTCTGTAGAAATGCTATCAGCAACGTATCTCAATGAGAATCAACTGTGTGTGAGAAACGGTGCAAAAATTATTATGCTTTCTTAGAATAAAGAGCCAAATGCATGACAGTTAATAGACCCATGTATTTTGGTTTTCTCTATTCCCTTCTAATATTTCAACTCTTCTGTGACCCCCAACATTTCATCATTCAGTAAGGTTTTATATCATCTAGTCAAATCATATCAAAATATCATCCAGTTAGGCTTTATGATAGGCAAACTTTGACTCACAAAAATGCAAAATGAATATACTTTCATTCGGTTAGGGAAATCTGGTTGTATTCAAATCGTCAGTCTGAAATTAGGCGGAAAAAACACATAATATTATTCATCAATACTTATATGATTTTAAAAAGTGATCTATTTTAGTAGGTGAATGTGTCACAAGTAGAAATTGCTTAATGGCATTTCAGTGATATTTAAATTTTGATGAACTTTAACTTTCTTCTGAAAAGTTCATTACTTAGAGAAGAGACATTCTTCTTCCAATTGAACGATATGCAGTTTTTGCATGTATAAAACATAAAGAAATTAAACAGACATTCTTCCTTTTTATGATAGAACACTGACTCGCTACTTTCAACCCTCTTTCTCCAGAACGTTTATCCTTACATGGATTAGGTCTTGGGTGCGTATTCGAGAACTCCTGTACACTGGAAATAATTTATTCTCTGTTACTTGCAGACTCCTTTCCGGCCAGATCTGTTCTATACCTAAATAAACCAACATAGTACATTTAAAGCGGGGATCAAACTTAATATAACAACCAGTTTACACCTTCAAGTATTCTTAGAGAACCACCGTGTTTTCTTATTAATTGGATGATGCTGATAATGGGCCTCTAGTATCTATGTACCCAGACGTATTTCATTTAAACTGTATGCTTGATCTTGGAACTCGATATTTTTTTGCCATCGATATAAGGAAACGATCAGATTGGAATTTTTACAATGCGGCATCCATACCCTGGGGGTAATATTTGGCAACTTTCAGCGTTCTAGGCGTTAAAAAGTTTAGTATCAGAGTTATTGGCCCGGTGAGCCTGGGTGGCTCGTCGTGAGAGCTACATCGGGAAAAATATACAGTACCTTAAAAATGTATGAAACCTTTTCCTAATTCGTAGATATTGAAGACAAATGTTAATACAACTAATGGAACCGAATTATCTAATGGCCAAACTAAGAATAACATTTTGTATAATATTATTCTAATGGTGCCCGAAACATTTGATTGACTGCCTAAAAGGATGAAAATATAAAACAATGTGGAATACAGTTGTTTTATACATTTAAAGAATAACTTCTTTCATAAGAGAATATTTAATGCTTTTTTATGAATTTATTAAATATTTTTTTCGGTACGTTACTGCTTACAAAATGCATATGACAAAATTTAGAAGTTAATGGTGGCTAAGTTCGGGCCAGTCAAGTTTTTTACCATCGTAATTAGAGGACTGTCGTCACCGATAATTGAACCCGGCTCAATGCATTTGAGCAATTGACGTACGACGGACGTTGACGTTTTTAGTATCGCTTTGATTTTCTCCAGTAGATGCTCTTCGTGCGTCCCGTGACCGGAGTCGTCTGGCAAAAGATTAGATGCGATATGCATTGATATTATTTCGCTATGCAATTCTTGAACCCCTCAAAACTTGTATACCCTTTTGACAACGTTTCCATTTATTTATGAATCTTCTTCATGGTTAGAAAAAGATATTGGGATATATGAAATACCAGGATATCATTTAAGTTATCAAAAATATACAACATAAATTACAGCGATGCTGTATGCCATCGGTATTATCTTTAAGTAAGTATTAGAATTGGAGAAATATTTAGTATACTTGCAGAACAAAATACAAAGAAATAATTTAAAATCATTCTTCAAACGCGCAATCATGGCTACTGCAAAAACAGATCAAATCAAACTACCAGAACATACTCCAAGCCTTGGTCTTCTACCTTGTCTCAATTCCATGAGGGCATTCAACTCGTAATCGCATTACTTTAAATAGTTAAAACAAGGCACAGACTGTTTCACCTTGCACCACAGAGCTTTACTTCATTAAAATTCCTTGAGTCATTTGAAAAGAAAACTTTGAAAAGAAAAGGGCCACGCCGAAAAAATCGACAGCCCATTTGCATATCTAAATATGTAGAGGAAGTTGGCCCTACCGAAAGGGAATAACATGACCTGTACGTCATTTTAATTCATATTCCCTCTTATTGTAGAAAAACCTGTCTTCTATCTGATATGAACAACAAAATGTTACCTTTGAATTATTCTCTTATTGAACTAGAAATTACATGGTTTTTATGTAAGAATGGTATTTTTACACAAAATATGAATGCCATTTCAGCGGAAAACTTTATAAAAAGGAATGAAATTCCGATAAATTGAATAAAAATAAAATATCGGCATTATACCACATTATTTTGTGAATTACTAGCCAATTACTGCGATATCCGAAGTCGAAATGCGGTATTTCGTAGAAATGGCGCTGCAGTTTGCTCCAATGGCTGGAAAAGTTTTGAAATAAATTATACTCGCGGAATAATTCTCATATTTTGTACCTTGATTGTGGTTTTAAATTGGTAAACCATGTCACCACGGAAAGCAGAGTTTTAAAACTATATAGACAAAAAGGTGATATTTATTATTAGTTTGGACTCACGCAGTCGCGCGGTGGAACATCCTAAAACGAGTGGTTATAGCATGTAAGGAAAAGTTATCTCGTGAACGGCTCTTGACGATTTTTGGTGGGACATAATCATACTTAAGAGGGTTTTTAGGTACGAGAAATTCATTCGGCTAGATCTGATCTTCGGGAAAACTCGTTAAGTGACCCAATTTTAGTATTGAAAAAAGATATTAGAGCCTAATGAAGAAAACTGTCTGAATCAGTGCGTACGTCAAAGTAGATCAATTTGTTTTAGGACTTTAAAATTAGATGAAATGCAATTCAAAAGATAAGACTAAAATTAACTTTCGCGAGAAAGATAAAAATTTTTATTTTCAAAGGTATGGCTTTTCCTTAACTGCTGTAAAACGTTGGAAAATCAGAACCAATCTAAATATTAATTTGGTCAGCTAGAGTGATTTATTCAAGAAGTTACCAAAATGGAAAATTGCTATTCGATCGAAAATACCCCAACAGATATTTTATAGTAAATTGCTAACTGGCATCTGCACTAGTCTGATTTTAACGAAAGGATCCTAAGGGTCCATAGTTTAAGGAAGTTCTGATTTTAAAATGCTGACTTTCATCTTTTCACTGGTACTGTACAAGAAACTTCGTATCATTTTGGACAGTCATTGTCTATTGGTTACAATATATACACATTATTCGACGATTAAATTTTTAACTAGTACATTTTTCTGGGAATATGAGCCGACTGCAGCGCTATTTCTTTTGAAAAAAAAAGCTTTTTGACTTAGGTTCCTGTAGTTATTGGCTAATTACTAACAAGGTAAAATGGGTTTGTGCCTATTTTTCATTACAATTTTATTCACTGTATGCTCTTCTTTAAAACAGTTTTTCGGGAAAGTGGCAAATACTTATATTAGATAGACAAATATTATTTTTATCCATTACTTAACTTATTTTCGCACCGTGTAATTTCAAGTTCAATATGAAAAAACGTAGCGTGGGAAGGTAGGATCTGGCTATTCATATCAAACAGACCTTGAGAATGGCATTACGTGCCGAAACCTTGGTCGGTGTTTGTTAATATACTGTGGTTGATAATATACTGTGTGGAAATTTACTATCTTTGTTTTATTTAAAATGGACAAACAGAGAACACGTTCTAAATTAGCCGGGATATACATTTAATGACATTGATTTCTTTTTTTTTGGTGAAACAACCTTATCATGCAATCCGACGAACACATTTCTATGATTAGGGTCCTTTCCACATTAGGCATAAATAGTGATTTATTTGGTTTCTACCAAAATACTCTTCCACCGCCAGGTCAAATTTGGTCTCTAGATATAGAAAGTCTTGTTACCACGGTAATCCAATCCCATTGGATTTCCTTAAGTTTTCTCTACTAATTGTGGTACTTGAGATTATATTGAGATTT
Organism: Pyrrhosoma nymphula; assembly: GCA_963573305.1. Taxonomy (NCBI): domain Eukaryota; kingdom Metazoa; phylum Arthropoda; class Insecta; order Odonata; family Coenagrionidae; genus Pyrrhosoma; species Pyrrhosoma nymphula. The sequence continues at coordinate 53,915,202 of OY754335.1, forward strand.
TATAATTTTAGATTATTACCAACCCTTGATTCCGTAAATTCTAAAGAAAATTACTGGTGGCATTGTAAAGTTTACAACGCTTTGCGAAAAGGGTGAGTTAACCTTCTTTAGAGGCATTCTACAACAAAGCCAAACGGGTATAAGCTACCAAAAGTTCCAGAAGAAACGTGTTAAGTCTGATAAAAATTCCCGGTGAAGTATCTTTTAGTCAGATACGGAAAATAAAGGATAGCAGGGAGAATGATGGCATTATTTGGGGTGCAATATCCTTCACGAAGGGGATGACGAAGTTATTGAGGGGACCATCCTCATCGTGGACGGCCTTCTTAGTGTGAAGAGAGCAAATTCTACCAATTACTAACGCACTACCATGTTTTACCTTGAGCATCAGCAGATCCAGCTCCACCGTACGTGTACAAATCATTCAAATGAGGAGGGGGGGTTATTGTCGAGGGATAATGAGACAAACCATTTCCTTTTATTGATTTTTATTGCGACTAAATCTACATCCAGAAGATCTCATGATCTTTAACCATGACATTCTAAGCCATCTTTTTTTCCATCTTCAAGACTCAGCTTCTCATTTCTTCTGCCCTTGGAAATTAGGGTCTTTGGGGTTAAGCTGGTTAGCCCGATTGTCCACGTTACTCTGGTTATTACTCCCTGAAAAAATTGAAAAAAGTTTAAAACAACTTCGCTAATGTCATTCTCAAGCCCTTTTAATATTACAATTTATCAACCTTAATGTTATAACTGTGGTTTTAAAATCATGTCAGATTTAAAATATGCATTTTTATGCTAATACATTAAGTGTATTGAAGGGCGGTCCAAAAATGTTGAGTCTTCAGAGCGCTGTATTATGGCACTGGACGTGCAAATGCACATTTAAACGTTATATTCATACATTTTTTGAACTACCTGAGCAACTATTCTTGCTCGGGGGCAATAATCTGTGGAAATTATCTTCATAATCGCCCCGCGATTTCCAACCTACATAGGGATGTTGTAAATGGCGTTTCATAGCCTAGAAGAGCTTTGTTTGTGTTTTATCTTATTTCGCAAAAATGATTTGCTTCTTCAGCTTTTTTTGCATAAGATCATAAGATTTCGGGTGTTTGAAAGAGGAGATGTACCCTAGATCATCTGATGCACGCCTAATTAATTCGTGCTTGCAAAGAGAAAGACTGTAGTTCTTTCCATGTTTATTGCCTAATTAATTCGGCATACTAAATCAGTATATTATTATGGTTTTACGACTAAGGTAAAAGTACTATAATTTCACAATATTTAGGGTATTCCTCAAGGTCTCTAGGCTTGGAAACGTCGTAAATCTTACCCTCGCGTAGCCACAGGGAACATGCATAAAATATATTCGTCATATTTGAGTAGTGTACACATATAACAGAGCATGTTATTGTCATCTCAAGTATATAATCCATATACGAATGAGTCAGCCGGAGGCCTTTTTGGCCTTTAAAATGGGTATAACATATTGAAAAATCACGTGATCCAAACATCTTGTTTGACGTCAGTGTACGATATGGCGTCCTGTCTCTACTTGCATTTCAACGGAAAGAATGATATAATAACAACTCTTTCGAAATAAAAATAGTTGCTATGCAATAATAATTTAAATAAGCTGTATTTAACTTCCGCTTCCGCTTTGTGTTACAGTCTTAATTTTTTTTAAAGACTTTAGTTTCCCTTTTCAACATTTTTACTCCCTGGACTAGGGAAAGTTTTTAAGGGCGGAAAATTCGTAGTTTTAATTCGAAGAGATATCGTCCCGTAACGTAGTTCACCGTATTCTCGGTGATATAAGGTAGCCAAATTTTCCAATTATGATGATTACACAAATGGTGTTGTATGCAGTGACGTGCACGGTTCAAAGATATGCACAAAAGAGGTGGAAAATCGTTATGAAAAAATAATTTGACTCGACCGGTATTCGAACTCGGATCCCCCTCTCAACGTTGCTACAATGTAGACTGTGGACGAGAACAACGTGTTCGTATAATCCCCGCCAATAATCCCAAAAACAAAATCGCGGTATAGTGGGCTAACACACCTAACCGGAAATTGGAAGGTCAGGGTTTGAATCCCGGTCAATTCAAATGATATTTTATAGCAATTTTCACCCTATTCGGTGTTCCTATACATAATTTTGAAATTCCGCAAAAGCTGTGAAATTTTTAATTTGAAATATTATAATAGAAAACGCTGTTTTTAATGATATTTTTGTCCTGAATACGTTGTCCTTTTGTCCTTTGTTTACGAATATGAATTTGAAGTAAATATAGCTTTTTAAAATTGGTTCATATTCATCATTATCAGCTCACAGTGATCCCGCAGGCGCAAGTGTGGCGCCAGACGTGTGTAAGGTAGTAATGTTCTTTTGACAAATGTGTGTGTGAATAAGCACCGTGCGGCATACATATAATATAGAACTTCTTCATACTGTATGTACACATGCACTTAATTAAGCATACGTTTACTAATTTCGATCTTGTACTCTCTAATCTCGGAGAGCATCTATCTTTCCCCTTGTTTTAGAAGCTCCATTTCAAAGTACTTATTTAATTTTGAAATATTATTAGAATTGGCCCCAACGTAATCACAAGTCTCACATCCCTAATCCAATACTTAAGTGTGCAATTCCCGGTGGCTTTGTAGTTTAAAGTTTAAACAAATGCTAGACACGAAACTGCTCGGTTGCGTCACCAAATATGTAACCCGTTTTCCTTAGAAGTGGAAGTTTTGTTAAGTGTTTATTTTTCTTTCTGTCACACGAAATGCTTTATACATTTGAAATGACGCTTAACTGAGTAAAAGGACCTTATAAATTATTTTATAGCTTTAGATAGGAGTAATTTAGTGATTGTTTCTCAAATCTGTTAGAGTAGGTTATAGGATGAAAATGTTTGCGATATGAGTGCGTGTAAATGATCATTTTAAATGTCGCAGGGAGAAAGCATACCTCGCTTCAGCAGGGTTCCCACCAATTTTCCCTTGGCATTTTCCACGATTTTTCCATGACTTTCTAGACCAAAATTTATAAATTTCCACGACTTTTGCCAAATGGTTTCATTTGATCAGTACGGCTTAAATCAATTGAAAAACATGCATAATTGAAACTAAAATGTTTATTGTTTAAATTAAAAACACGAATTACAGTCATTTAAAAAAAGGATTCTACCATGCATTAAAATCAAGCTAAGACTTCAAAATGTTTCCAAATTGAATTAAAACTATCGATTTTGATTCTGTAAAATGGATCATCCTTTTGTGGTATGAAAAATACTATTATCTGCTTTAAATTTTGGAATTTAACGAATTTTAAAAGCAAAATCTACTTATTTTCAATACAAAAAGGGCATAAATCAGAACAAAATTTATTTAAAAATCTTAAATTGCCCGGTGTTATTTTTTATACTATGTTAAAAAAAGCTTTCTTTGTGCGGGTATATAAAAATTAGCTGCCTTTAAGTGCCAATTTAGTTTTTACGAAGGGTTTTAGTTTCGTGGGTGAGTGGCGACCTATATATTGGCGAGCTATTTACTCCACGCCACTCACCGTGAGGCGGATTTCGGGGTAGCACGTAAATATCTAAATATTTATACTATTATATTTAATTATGTGCACGTTAATGCATGTGTTAAATCGTCATTCCGTTAACTGACATTATTTCGTAAATGTTTCTTAATTTAGTTGCAGAAGAGCGTAATACTATGCGTTCACTGTCCCTATCGCGAAAGGAAAGTTTCATTTTATTAAAACCAGATTTACGCTCTGAAGCGCTGGCAGCTTATCAAAAAGTTGCTGATCATTTGTCAAAAAATAAATGTCCATTCATACTTCCGGAGTGCAAGGAATTGATTATAGAAAGATTGCAGAGCGATTTGCGTCAAAGGTGGCCACAAGCTTGGCGAACAGAAAGCTTTTTCTTTCCTAAGTTTCATGCTTGGCTGAATTTAAAAACATTTCAATTGCGGCTCGTCTTCTCATAGTGATGGTTAATCTACTTAGTGCAGCAAAAAGCTGAGGGGTTAATCTACTGAATGTGGAGAAGGAAAAAGAAGTGGCAAACCAGATTAATACAATCAAATGACAATAAAGCGCGACCCTTGAATCATGAAATGTATCCTGCATACCATGAAGTTTTTTTTAGCTAGAGCTAGACGCTATCCCGATAAAACGATCATGGAAATTAGAGGTGAGATTGCCGAAGTTCAACTGAAATCATTGTTGAATCACTCGGCTTACAGAATCATGCCATATCAAGAAGAAACTCTCACAACCTTGTTAGCAGAAGAGCTTGAAAATATGACCTTCATTTGCAATTGGGGCTGTGACGTGTCACTGGTCTGGTCACTGTGAGTACAAGCAGAAATTTTCTGATGAAAACGTTAAAACGGATGCAAATGTTTTTTTCACTTCTTTAGTTCCGTTGCAATTGACAGCTGTAAATCCAACAACTAGCATTAAAAAAATTGTATGGAAGAATCCTCGACCCTCATCTCCTTGTTTTTGTCGACCAATAAAAATTCAATATCCCTATGAAAATAGTGCAACTACACTCGAAATCATGAACGATATCAAAGATCTGGTGAGTAAGTTAATTCCACTCCATGCCGAATTGGAACGTTAAATATGATTTATGTGTGTATATTATACAGTAAAAATACTTTAACAGATTTTTTTTGAAAGTATAAAATTTTCTCGTTGTTAATTAATGTTTTTGTGTACGACCGCGCTTTTAATGAAAAGTAATGATATATTCGGATTCAGCACCTCGGAAACACTTTTAAATGAAATTTTATTAAAATTGTTCAATAATTGGAAATATTTTAGCGATTTTAGACCGCTGTACGGCGGTCCTCGCGCGCCTTCAACGCCACTCCCACACTAGCTGGCGTGCGCGCTTCTCCTCAAACTCCACCCTAGCCCACCGCCGTGAGCAGCGCGGCAGGGGCGCGGGTGGTTGCGAGCTAATGGAAGGAAAGAACGACTAGTGAGCGTGGATCGTTCAACATGGCTGGCAGACGAAACGAGAACACTTTCAATTTTTCCAGGACCGGCCAAAAATTTCCATGACTTTCCATGATTTTCCATGTCCAATTTTTTCTTTTCCCTTGACTTGACTTGTGGGAACCCTGTTCAGGTAGCTGCCGATCTCACAGAACTTGGTCGCTAACAACTTAAAATTATCAAAACACAAAAGATATATAAAATGGAAATTATGTTTTCGTGTACGTATTTGGAATAATTTTGTGATTTTATCGGTGACATTTTGAAAGGATTATTATGATAAAGAATTGCATTTATTGTTGCCTCGAAAAAAGACGCAGTGGTATTTATTACCTTCCCTTTAATTTCCAATCACTAGGTAACTGGTAACTTCTCTGAGGAAAGTTAATACGAGAATGAGTTCGATGGGAAAAGTTGGGGTCAAGCTTCGATACCTATCAAAACCTACTTAAGCGATAGAATAATTTTGATAGAATGAAGAAAACGCCTACTCGCCGCATATCCATGTATAAAAATTCGATTGATTCGATTTCCTTGGGATGCAAAAATCCTCTGAGTGGTATTTATGTCTGTTTTGAGCTGAAATGCATTAAAAATGTTTTAGTTTATCTGCAAGTGAGCTGAAATGCATTAAAAATGTTTTAGTTTATCTGCAAGATACCCTCTAAAAATTGGAATACGAAAAGTAGAGATGCTTTATTAAATGTCAATTTTACGGTTTAATAAAAGCCTGAGATTGCACATTTGCAAGTTTGTCACTGATCTTCACGTTTTTTTGATACGCAAGAACGTTACTCTTATATTTTTGTTTGTAATATGCATTGCGTTGACTGGCAGGAGCGTTCCGTATGCCTCCTATCATCAGACAGTGATGCCAGGGGTCGGGACATCATTTTGCATCCGCCCATATTGGAATACCTAGGTATGACTGGCACACTGACATGTATGTTACTTAGCACCACGACTTCTATTTTGCATAAAATACTTTATTGGCGCACCTACTTCATTTCAATAGCCACGGTGACGGTAAGTAAAAAGTTAGACGCACGTACTTCTCCAAGGCTACAGAAGTGAGATGCATATGTTTTTCGGACACAAAGTAGGCAGTGGAATGAAATTGTCATGGCCACATACATTGAATGCTATTGGCAGTAGGCTTTATTAAAGCGAAAGAATCCCATGTGTGTGCGTAATGTTATTTAAGAAACTACTTCAGATCTATGCAACGCACTGGCAAATGTTTATCAAAATACACTAAGGACCTCTTATTCTACTCTTTTCTAACTGTTTAACAGTATAAGGTACTTTTTCAAGTATCAATTAAAATAATATTTTTATAAAAGATATGCTACCATCAATGAAAATATTTTATTTCCTACCATATATTCAGGGTTTCAATTTCTACGAAGGAGTTACAAATTGAAAGAAAAGAAAAACATTCCCTCTTGACATTTATGAGTTAATATTGAGAAACAAGGCATATTACAATACGGCAAGGAAAAGTAAAATTTCTATACTTAGAAGAATGTGAATAAATAAAAAAATCTAACAAAAAAAGCATTTCACATAAATTAAAAAAAATACTATTTTACTTTTTAGCACAACTATGTACAAACCAGAGAATTAAAATTGCAAATTGCTGTCAATCACGAAGCAAATAATGGAAAAATAAGGTGCCATGTCCGGTCTGTGATAGTTAACTGCGAATAAATACTCAGCAGTGCTGGCCCTAGCTATTTTGTATTTGCTGGCATGAATCTATTTTCCCCAAGAATTTATTAACAGATTATAATTTTTGAAATCACGCGGGATGATAATTCAGGTTTCTGAACGAGTCTTTTAACATTTTAGTTTCATTTCCAGTCAGCAAACTCCGTATTTAATGTATGAGTTATCTCCAAGCTCCGAGTTTCACGAGAGAAACTTTTTACATGGATCATTTACATAATTCCTTTTTACTTTGGGTGTGTACAATTTCAAGCAAATATTTATATGCGATTTTAGTCTCGGTTTCTTTTGATGGGTTGGCCAAAAGAAGGCTAATGAAGGAAATTGTTGGGCCGTAACTTTCATTGTGCTGCTCTGTTCTGAAGTCAAGTTACGAGTGTCTGTCAGTTACACGATAGGCTAAAAAAGATGGGTTTGGATGGAAATATATGGTAAAAGCATGGGACCTTTTCTCTATTTTGTCCCTTTTTCTCAACTGTTAATAAGTTGCGGACTGGCCGCCCCGACACGACCGTCCGATTGTGGCTTTTGCCCACGTTGCATGTGCTATGGGCCGGCACTACTCTAAACTAGTGTTTGTTCAATATTTTACGATGGAAAGATTCCAAGAAGTTGAGCAGGAGACTATTTTAACATTTAAGGTGGTGGAACGGAGATCATGCTTCGGTGAGTGACTATTTTTAAAAATTTTTAAGCCAGTCGAATAAAAATTCTTTGACCACATTTATTAAAGTACATCTGTTTATGCGTTGAAACTCACCATGGATGCAGCGATGTAAATGATACAGGAGTTATATTTTTAATTTTTCTTAATTAATGCATTTTTTGATTATTTATAGAGTATTTGGGGTGGTATTTGAAATTTTGACGAAATGACGTTGAAATACGTTCTGTTTTTGGAATATTGGACACGATATTTGCTAGCAACAATTAAAATAAGGATAAATGTATCATTGTTTCGTTCAGGTGAAAATCTGTTCTCATGTAGCCGAATTATTACGAAATGTACGTCACGTGTTTTATAAGGTTACGTGTTTAAGTAGCATTAAATTGCCCAAAACCAATTCGGTATGATACAATTTGTTTACTTACATCTATAGATGTCGCTAATACAAAACAGTATGGAAAATTTCTCGCAAATGTATTCGTGAAAAAATGTCCAACCACCCAACACGGAGCGGAGCGTTGCATGTTTCGGAAACTAGATCTCTGCGGAAGGGTGGATGTTGTAGACTGGAACATTTGTAGATGTAAGTGTGGCGATGTAAAGAGAAAACCGTGAAGGAGGGAAGAACAATTTTGGGGTGTTGGACATGATCAAGGGGAAAGGGGGCTGATGCGAGAAATTTGAGTGAGGCGGCCGGAATGGATGGATGACGTCTTGAAGATATACGAAATGCGGGGAAGAGGGTGTTATAGGGAAGAATGATGGCCAAGCGTGCATATGTATTGTAACCTCAATTCGTCAAAAATAGATGAAAATGAATGTTGGATTCACTTTGACATTTGTGCTGCCTTTTCCTACAAACTGGCTAAGTATATACGGATAAGAACGATTTCGGAGAAATGCCATAGCTTGTTATGAAATTGGTAAATGTTCTACGGAAATATTTAGCATCATCGGGGGAAGCATGGGAATATAGAACGGTAGAAAGAGAGTCATAAATAAGAGGTGTAAAAGGGATTTTATATTAAAACAAGGATAGTTGTTGTCATCATACATAAATAAGTACATATATTTAATAATGTAGAAAAACGTGGTGAGTTGGTTAATGGTTAGTATTACAAAATCATTGATTAATGTAAAATTGTTGAGTGTAAGTATTTTGATTTTCAATCTGTCAAAAATAAATTATTATTTAAGCAAAAATGAATGTTGAATACACTTATAATATTTGCAGCCTTTTCCTACAAGCCGGACATATTCGGATGTGAACGATTTCGGAGAACCATCATAGCTTGTTATGAAATTTGTACATGTTTTGAGGAAATATTTAGCATCACCGCGTTAAACCAGTATTTTGATTCAAATTTGTCAACATAAACAGAAAATAATAGGATTCAAATGATTCAAATAAGTACAATATTTATTTTTGCGTCGTTAATAAGGGTATGATATACATTATGAGGGCTATGGTATTGTTAACCTCTTGTGTGTAGTTTGGAACCTATATTTAAATGACGCAACTAAAAAGAAGTGGGCCTGCTAAGTGGATGGTGCATGCGTTTTATTTAATATCAACTGCTGTCAATCACCAATTACATAGATGGGGTTGAAGTGAATACCGCCTTGATGCGTAATTATTATTCTAGGAACAGAACTCTTTCCTGATCGTAGAACAGCGTTCATTTACAGAATAACGTCAACATGATAATATACTAATTTCCCAGTTGTCAAGCTGCATAAGGTATTTAAATATTCTTTGCCTAGAAATTGAACGGCTCTCTGAAAAATGTTCAAAAATAAATACTTGTCTCATGATGGTCCTTTCAAAATTAATACCTTTTAAGTATACCCACACATTCATGTTACAGTCGAGCATCTTTAATCCGGCACCGCTGAGACTTTGGTGATGCCGAATTACAGATTTTGCGGATTACAGGTGTTTCGCGTAATGTCTTATTTGATACAAGGCATTTTCAATCCAGTTAGCGATACTTGTATGATATCGTTCTTTTACTGTTTCTATGCATACAAATGTGCATACAGTTTATTATAAACATCTGGTTTTGAATTCGTAAATCGTTAGAAGATAGTACTTTTTCCGGCGAATCTGTTAGCGCCCCTGACGACGGACATCGAAACGCGGGAAAAATGGAACCTTTCGCCCGCTTGGACACCCCAGAAGCTTTAATTCGCAAAGAATCATTTTTAGGAAAAAATATATTTGCTAATATAATGATTAAAATACGAGCATACCGAAATAAAAATGAACACTAAAAAATATTTAATGACGCAACACTCCTTGCCGCGGCCGATTGAAAGATGCGATTGACGAGCAGTTGTTTCATCGTTTTTGATGCTATCGTCGGGAGTTAGAAAATTAAGGTTTATGTCAATGGAGCAGTTTAGTCTGCTTCATCCACATTGGTTTCAGGAGGCTTGTGAGGATAAACTTTTACTTTTTCTGTGACCGATAAATATTTGTGCTGTCGCTTCACGCCTCTGGCATCGCTTCGACCGCTCAGATTGGACATGGTCAACAGCTGTGCCTACGTAACAAAGAATTTTAATGACGTTTCTTGCGCTTTCAGCCCGAGAATAATTAATAAAGCATTATAATTAAGCTTGGCTAAATGTGAGCGCCATGAAGTAGCGTAGCCTCGGCAGGTCACTAAGCTAAAAGTAGCGGTTTCTCAGCCAACAGCGAGGACTTCAAACTGCAATGTGCGTAACTTAATCGTATAATTAGATTGGATTGCGTGTAAAATTATTTTTTAATGAAATTACCGCGCAATACTTATAAGTTACATTATATTCCAGAATTTAAAGGGAATGTTTTAATAAAGTGCAGTGTCAAAATCTCTTAAAACAACGTTTTTAATTAAGATAGTTTGATTTCTCTGAATATATGTATGAGGTTGTTTTCGCAACACTGCTGGGCTATCGGTGCTCCTGGATTACGGATTTTCGGATTATGGGTGCTCGACTGTATTTAGAATTTCTAAGCCTATTTTAAATAGTTCTGTCTATTTTATTATACTCAGTTATACAAGCAGATCGTCGGAAAAATTTGTATGAAACTTTATGATGAATTATCTTTAGCAGAAAAAACACGAAAAAAATATTTCTTTATTTTCATGAACTGTAGCAATTTGAAACCCTATTTGAAAGTAAACTCGATCAGACCGTTTGATTCAACAAGCATTCCTAAAAATTAATAACAATTGAAATAAAAAATGAAGGAAGAGGTACTTACCATATTGGGAGTTGTTGGGATTGAGCTGGTTTGAGCGGTTATCTCTACCTGGTTGATCCATTTTAGCTTCTGCTGAAATATTATGGAAAAAATTGATTTTAGGCATATCTCTTTTAAGCATAATAATTTCTTTCCAATTGTGGTACTAAAACATTTTTGTAATAGTTAGGATATTAGTACTAGGCATACTGAATGCAAATAGTTAATTTGTAACAGAACGAAAGAAATGATGCTTTCTGGGAATAAGGAGGCGATGCTTTTCTTTTAAAAGGAGGGTAAAATGCAGGGCATGGCTATAACTAACTAGCCTTTATTAGTTTCGGATGAATATAATGGAAAATGAACGCCTTTCTCAGGATGTCACCACGGCAATGACCAACACAAATTGTTATGAACCGGGGTGCTCCACTCGTATATATGGTGCGCGGAAGATTGCAAGTGAGGTATCTTTTTTTTAATTCGTTTCGGCGCGCGCAACCCTCCTCAGGGGCCATCTTCAGCGACCATCCCTCCCTTCTCCTCGAGTCACCCATCCTTCGACTGAGAACCGTACCCCTCCCAGAGAGCTCAGATAACTCATCACGTGCATATTGCTCTCCACTGACGACGCTCCCACGCATGTGGTCTCTGCCTTCTACGTACGATGTAAGCGCATAAGCGTGTTTTATCTCTACCTTATAAAACCGAAAATCCATCCTACCGAAGATCCTCAAAATATGCGCTGTGATCTCAAAATTTTACAGTACAAAAATCTATGGGTAAGCTTGATTAGATCTTAAAGTATTTGAACTAATGGTATTAAATTACACCGAAGCTGTATTCATGGAGTGTGAGAGGAAATGAGAGGAGCCAGGTGAAGTAAAATACATTGCGTCTGAAGGTACGGAAATTTCAATACATAGGACAATTCCAAAATTTAGGGAAACACGAAGCATTTGCGGTTCTGCTAGGATTTATCAAGCGAATTTCAGGAAAGTTCTCCGATGAAAAAGTGAAAGATGCTGCTTTGATATGATTATACCACGTCTCAAATATGCCGCGAGAATGAAAATGCGGCTCAGAAAGATTTAATTCGCGTAATTTTAATAATTAAAAGTTTATGAAATACAAAGGTAAGCCATCGTTAAAAAGTGCTGCGTGCGAACAGATAGTACTACAAAGCTGATGAAATACCAGGTTAGGAGCTGTAAGAGACTCGGAGCCTACACGCTAGGCGTATATTATTTGAAAAATGTAACCAGGCGAGTTTAAGTATAACACGGAGGGCAAAAAATATAGTTACATACACGCATGTACATATATACCCTTAATGCCAATCCTTATTGGTGTGCGCACTGTCGAAGAGGTTAGTTAATGCTGTTAGGCCTACTAAATTAAAGGAGGAAACGGGCTCCCTTGTAATAATGTTACTCCTAAACGTCCAAAGCGTGCATATTTTTTTCGTTTCTATTTCTATGCGTTGCTTTACATACGAGATCCTTTTCTTTAGACCTTTGGAATTCCTCTAGTTAAAGAGTCTCTTCCACCACATTCACTCGTGAATTTACTACCTTATACTTGCACCATTCACTCCTATGTCGTAAACCTGTCTAGCTATTCAAAATTCACCAATTCTCTCAAAATGGCAAAGCCAAAAATGCCTGCAATTTTCATATATGGGTCATTCCACCTCAATTCAACAAACGTTTGTCCCTTAGGATCTCAGATTTTGATAAAAATTGGTGTATGGGTACAATATTAACTCAAACTGAATACCCTCAAACCGTTTTGTGAAAAAAAGATTTTTGAGTGAATTATGCATATTTTAATTTTTTCGCATTTTTAGCAAAAATCCGTGCCTTAAATCATATTATCACTTATATCTCCGCTTGTAATTGTCATAAAACAATGATTAATAGCTTTTATTAAAGCTAAATCTTTATTGAATGCAAATATATCAATAAAAAATTATTTTCTTCTATACCCTATTGTTGTAAATTACTAATGTTTAAAATATTGTTAATAAACTTTTCTCAAATACTCCATCTCAGAATCGGCCGAAACTTTTTTTCCGTTATCTAAACATATTCAGCTAACTATTCCAAAAATAAAATTTAGTGGCAACTCATAAATGCGTTTTTTATAAATATTTAAACATTTACAATTTTCTCTCGCGCGGCCCGTGTTTCAAAAAGTGTTAATACACTTTTCTCAAATACTCCACCTCAGAATCAACCGACACTTTTTTTCCGTTATCTAAACATATTCAGCTAACTATTCCAAAAGTAAAATTTAGTGGCAACTCATAAATGCGTTTTTTATAAATATTTAAACATTTACAATTTTCTCTCGCGCGGCCCGTCAGCTTCCCATTTGGAATACATGCAGCAGACACGTGATGCAAGCCTAAACATTTCCCTAATTGCTCAAGGTCGTGGCTATATGAGATAAAAATATATTATAAACTATGAATGTTAACAACAATTGTTATTTGTTCTGTTAAATGGATGTTTGCAAAGAAATTAATCATTGAGCCCCACTTTCTCTGCGTGAAGTTTTTTATAACTACTCCGACACAATCGATTGAAAACTCTTGCTCGGCGTTAATGACAATGGAAAACGGACACATAAACAGAAAACTAATTTTAGGAAATTTGAAAGAGATATTTTGTAATTTAAGGAAAAATATGCCGAAGATACTGTTTCATTCTCAAATTTTGCAGAGCTCAGACCTAAGAAGTTCGTTCTTTGCGGGAGCATCAGGAACTCATACCGTATGCGTGTGTCTGGTGCATCAAATTATTAAATTCTTGATTTTAGGTGCAAGGTTGTCACCACTAAATCCAGGGGACAATACCGAGCCGCTGTTGTCATATAAAGACTTTTTGTCAGCAATGATGTGTTTCCCTGCGACCGACCGAGTCATGCCATTTGAACGAATGTAAAAACTGCCCTGGGCCAAGCAAAATTTGGAATTCAGTAGAAGAACACTTAGATGGAAATTTAATTGATAGAATTACTTACCACCAATGGGTGCAAGCTAACCATTGCTCCCTAGAAATTTTTACAAAATCTACCGATAACTTTTTGAAACTTTTATTGAAAAGTTACAGAAACTTCAGCCACATGACTACATTGCTAAAAATCAATCTGATTTTCTTAGAAATATAAAGCATAAAATCCAAGTGGGGCAGGTTCTCGTCATTGAAGATTTTCCAGAAAATTACGCTTTCGTTTTACATGACAGCATGCAAGGTATGCTTTGGATCATATTTTAGGAGTGGATTTTGGCTACGCAAAGAAAGAAAAAATTGGAAAACATTCCGATGTACTTGCGAAAAGATTTCGTCAGGCAGTTAGTATACCAGGCATTAGGGAATTTCATGCAGCAATACCTGAATCATATGGAGTGGTTATAATGAAGAGACTCTCTTCGTCCAGCAAGGGACGAGGATTCAGCTGTAGTTGGATGCAGGAGTATCAGGATCCTCAAATAAAATATTTCGGAGAGGACCCCTTCCTACATGGTAGGAGATCATATGTTTACGGAAAGCATGCTAACTTAACCATTTTACATTTGTTATAAATACAAGGATTTTGCTTTCTCGTTAGTTTTCAATCAATTGTGTCGGAGTAGTTAGAAAAAACTTCACGCAGAGAAAGTGGGGCTCAATGGTTAATTTCTCTGCAAACATCCATTTAACAGAACAAATAACAATTGTTGTTAACATTCATAGTTTATAATATATTTTTATCTCATATAGCCACGACCTTGAGCAATTAGGGAAATGTTTAGGCTTGCATCACGTGTCAACTGCATGTATTCCAAATGGGAAGCTGACGGGCCGCGCGAGAGAAAATTGTAAATGTTTAAATATTTATAAAAAACGCATTTATGAATTTCCATTAATTTTATTTTTTTACTAGTTAGCTAGATATGTTTAGATTACGGAAAAACATTTTCGGCCGATTCTGAGATGGAGTATTTGAGAAAAGTGCATTAACAAGTTTTGAAACACGGGCCGCGCGAGAGAAAATTGTAAATGTTGAAATATTTATAAAAAAACGCATTTATGAGTTGCCACTAAATTTTACTTTTGGAATAGTTAGCTGAATATGTTTAGATTACGGAAAAACATTTTCGGCCGATTCTGAGATGGAGTATTTGAGAAAAGTGCATTAACAAGTTTTGAAACACGGGCCGCGCGAGAGAAAATTGTAAATGTTTAAATATTTATAAAAAACGCATTTATGAGTTGCCACTAAATTTTACTTTTGGAATAGTTAGCTGAATATGTTTAGATAACGGAAAAAAAGTGTCGGTTGATTCTGAGGTGGAGTATTTGAGAAAAGTGTATTAACACTTTTTGAAACACGGGCCGCGCGAGAGAAAATTGTAAATGTTTAAATATTTATAAAAAACGCATTTATGAGTTGCCACTAAATTTTATTTTTGGAATAGTTAGCTGAATATGTTTAGATAACGGAAAAAAAGTTTCGGCCGATTCTGAGATGGAGTATTTGAGAAAAGTTTATTAACAATATTTTAAACATTAGTAATTTACAACAATAGGGTATAGAAGAAAATAATTTTTTATTGATATATTTGCATTCAATAAAGATTTAGCTTTAATAAAAGCTATTAATCATTGTTTTATGACAATTACAAGCGGAGATATAAGTGATAATATGATTTAAGGCACGGATTTTTGCTAAAAATGCGAAAAAATTAAAATATGCATAATTCACTCAAAAATCTTTTTTTCACAAAACGGTTTGAGGGTATTCAGTTTGAGTTAATATTGTACCCATACACCAATTTTTATCAAAATCTGAGACCCTAAGGGACAAACGTTTGTTGAATTGAGGTGGAATGACCCATATATGTCCATCACATCCCATTTTTTGATGACCAAATCTTTCCTAACCCTTTCCATTCCAATTATGTTACTAACAATTCTCAGGTACCCCATTTCCGCTGAATTTAGCCTCCTTTTATATTTATCCTGGCATACCCATAATTCGATATCATGCAGTGAAGAGGGGGGTGTAATACTTAAGTAAACTGCGACTTCTGCTTATTTATGCAAACGCTCATTCCGTGACACCTTCCACATATTTCCACCGGCTTTCCTCCCTGCATTCGTACGCCTCTCTTTTCGCCGATCTCCGCATCTATCCTTCTATCTTATTCAAACTAGTATAAGAATATTTTAACATGTACTGGCATTCATATTTTCAGTGAATGTGATTATTGTGTGATTTAATGAACGACTTAGAGAAAAAGGAGAACAATGTCGCAATAATTACGAAATCGTGGAGAAAGAGGCATTTTTCTGCTCGCTGTGTTCCGATGCAATGCTCCTGACCTAAGAAATGTGGTGTTTTACTAAATAATAGTCTTTGTTCGGTAAATGACGTGTATTGAATACTTTCAGTTCTATATTTTGTCAAAGTAAATTATACATATCCTACATATTTTATATCTCTAATTGAAGTTTTTGCGCAAGAATATTTAAATATCACTCAATACACAAGTCAAGTATTTTTGAATAAATTATCCCTTACTGGTGAGAAATGTATGTGTTGAGGATCTTTCCCATCTTTCCTTTACCACGCATTTTTGACTTGTAGATTCCCGCGAGACGAACAGACTAGTGACACCTACTGGTGAATCATGGAATTTCTCCTGGTTCAGTTCTGAGCCAGCGCGTCACCACCGGTTTTTCAGTGGTACTAACAGGAGCGATGGAGTCTGATTTGAATGGCTTAGTTTATTGTTATCGGTTGAAGAGAGAATATTGAAATATCTATTTCTATGGATTGGGGACTGAACCGTGGATGTATGCTAATTCGAACCGGTTTAACTTAGATGTACATTTTTTACGATAGAACTAAAATTGAAGAACAAAATCAAGGAATAATATGTTTTCTTTTCTAATAAATTTTGCGACTCTAAGCACGCGTTTATAAATAAATTTTCTAATTTTCTGAGACCATGCGTCGACATGCAAACGCGATAATGCTCTGATTTATGTTGAATGTTTTGTCTCGTGATCACATATTGTAGATCACATGCGTATTAACATTTCTATGCTACAATTTTCTTTTTTATGGTGATTTTGGCCAGAGCTTATGAAAGAGTGACATCAGGTAAAATACAGGGTGATTACAAAAGAATGCATCAGTTTCAAAGATTTGTATTTTTCAAATGGTACAAGCTACAGAGCTACGCGACCTCTTAAAATGTCCGATACTTTCTGTAGTTTTGTTGAAAAAAATAACATTACAAATGTTCAAGATGTCCTCCTTGAGTAATCCGAACAATATCAATTACATATTCAAATTCCTCCCACACTCTGTGAAGCATGTCAGCAGTCACTGTCTTCACAGCCAAAGTTATGCGTGCTTTCAATTCCTCGCTGTTAAAAGACATTGATTAAGATTGGATTTTTCCTCTAATTGAAGTAGACTCCAATGATTTTGTGATTCAGCAAGACGGGGCTCCCCCCCATTGGCACCTCTCAGTTAGTGCTCATCTAAATGAGACCTACCCACAAAGATGGATTGGTCGATTTGCAAGCGAGACCTCGCCCTTCATCTGTGGCCTTCGAAGTCACCTGATCTCACACCATGTGATTTTTTGTGGGAATATGTCAAGGGTCAAGTCTTTGTGCCGTCATTGCTTACTAACAGCGAGGAATTGAAAGTACGCATATCTTTGGCTTTGAAGACAGTAACTGCTGACATGCTTCATAGAGTGTGGGAGGAATTTGAATATCGACTTGATTTTGTTCGGGTTATTCAAGGAGGGCATATTGAACATTTGTAATGTCATTCGTTTCAACAAAACTAGAGAATGTTTCAGTCATTTTAAGAGGTCACGCAGCTCTGTAGCTCGTACCATTTGAAAAATACAGATATTTGAAACTGACGCATTCTTTTGTAATCACCCTGTATATTATACCTTAAAAATGTACGAAGCCTTTACCTAATGCGTAGATATTAAAGACTATTATGCGTCGATTAATGTCAATATAACTTTAAAAGAGAACTGAATTATCTAATGACTAAAACCAAGAATAGCATTGAGTAAAATATCATTTCATATGGGACCCAAAACATTCGATTTACTGTCTAAAAGAATGAAGATGTACAAATGTTGCTTACCATTTTTGAAAATTTTTAAAGAATGGCGTCTAACGAGAATATTGAAAGTTTATTTATATATTTGTTTTTTATAAATTTATATTTTCTACTAGGTATGTTACTGCTTACAAAATACATACGGAAAAATTTAAAAGTTAATGATGGCTCAGTTCAGGTCATGTGCCTCTGATTCCTCCTAATTATAATGCTTCTAATGGTAAATATTTAAATTATATACATACATATACATACACATATTAATTGAAAGTAAATAGCCTTGGAATCCAGCTACAAATTGTAATGCATGAAGGAATTTGAAGTAAAAAACCTACTGGAATACAGCTTCTTCTTCCATGCTTTTCATTCGTTATCTTTGCGACTTTTTTTCATGGCTACGTTCACAAAGGTCCTGCCTAAAATCTTTAAGTTAGCAAGGTGCTATGTGAATATCTTTATTTTAAATTAGCTTTCTTTCGTTATTTCTTGCCATGAAAATTAGCAATTTCCGAGTATAGCTTCAACAGCTAAATGCCATCATAAAGGTCGTTATCATTTTCACCAGGAAAATGACAGCTGTGGATGAATTAATTTGTATTTTAATACAGATGGTCTACCGATTAAGGTAGATTTTAATGGAGACGAGAATATCCCTGTAAAAGGTTTGCAGTTGAAGGCACCACAATTCCTTACACAATTTTTCTCTTCAGACAGCTATTCATCCAACCTCTCTTAACGCCGTTCATGTAGCCTATTCTCTTCCTCCCCTTTCCATGCATGATCCTGTATAAAATGGCAAAATTTTTTCTAAAATATTCTCCCATGATTCACCCTCTTTTTTAGTATAACATCGTATTAAGGAGGAATCGTAGGATTTTTAACGTAGTTGGGCTCGAATTCTATTTTAGAAGTAGCTCTATTTTTTTTCGAGATACTTTTATGGGACTACCATTTAGAATCAGGAAAAGAGACTCTAGCTCTACCCCGTACTTGAAGTGATAGAAATTATATTTTACTCTTTCCATGCTTTTCTCTGGCCAATTTCTTTTTGTTCTAATTCAGCAACTATGTTTTGTGGTTTCTTGTGCTGCAGTTCCATAATACGATAACTACTTGGATTAAGCAGACAACCTTAAACATCACGGGGATAACAAATACTTATAAATTTCCACAGTCTTTGATTGTTGCTGATCTAACCGATTTCGATGGTTCGTATCATTTTTAAAGGTCCTTTGAAATGACGGTACGGTAGGCGGTGACAAAAGTTATCATAAGTGTGAATGAATGAAAGTAATAACTATTTCTTATCATCGTGATGAGAGAATTCCGCTAAGTGTAGTCACCGACAATTCATTCTAGCTCTATACGCTTTGGCAGTCGACGTACACCATTTAGTGTATCGTTAAGATTGCCTCCAGTAGATCCTGTTATTGAATTTCGCGACCGAGTTCGCGACCCGCAAGAAATTACGTGCGATATATATGGATATTATTTCGCTATGTAATTCTTGAATGCCTCAAAATTGATAAACCCTTTTGCCAACGTTTCCATTTATTTATGAATCCTCTTCATGGTTAGAAAAAATAATGAGAAACGCATGAAACACCGCGATATCATTTAAGTCATCAAATGTATGCAATATAAATTACAACGGTGCAGCATTCCTCGGTAGTAGCTTTGCGTAAATATTAGAATTTGAGAAAAATTTCATATGCAAACGGAGCAAAATACAAGGAAATAATGCAAAGTGGCTCTTCCAGCACACAACCATGGCAACTGCAAAAACAGATCAATACAATAAACCACCAGAACATACCCTAAACCATAATATTTTACTCTGTCTCAATTCCATGAGGACATTCAACTCTGTAGTGTCATTAGATAGATCAAGGAAATCAAAGACTGTTTCATCTTCCACCACAGAGCATTACTTAATTTATATTCCTTGACCATTTTACTACATTTTTTATTTCAAAATGCTATGAAATGACAAATCAAAAGGGGTCACCACCTCACAAAAATCTACGGCCCATCTGCCTCATGAAAATATTTAGAGGAAGATGGTTCCACTGAAAAATGACTTGAATGCCATTTCATTAATTTTCTGTCTACCTTTATAAAACTATCTGATATGAACAACAAAAGTTTGCCTATCAACATTGTATTATTCTCTAATTGGGTATTTTTCACGTATTTCAAACTATTGATATTTTGATTCAGTTACTTAAACTTATTGCATTGGCTATAAATTTTCTTATCAAATTGTATTAATTTTGGTTTTTAAAGCTTCAGAAAGTAGAAGGTTACGAATGCTCCCGAGCACACTCCGAAAACAACCGAATGGCCTGTGACGTCATTTTCGCTGTTTACATTTAGACCCAGGCGTTTCCCTATACTTACGGTGGAAACAAATGCGGCGAAATTAGTTACTGACGTTTTCGCGTTTCTAGATATGCCTTTAAATGGCATCTAAGTAAGGGATATAGATGGTGTTTTGTGTCACAATGTACAAATACATCGTTTGAAACACCGAACAAGAAATTTATTCACGCAATCACGACATTGAATGATTGAAATTTATTCCTTGGATTCCTCAATGTCCACCCGTAAAAATGTATGCTTTACTCCACACTTAGTGTCTGGACATATTCTCGCAATGACTGTGCACAGTGGTCCATCTCTCTTTACTTGGGCGTATCCTATAACATTATTGCCATAACTCTCACGAGAAGCTTTATAATATAATAACACTTAAATTAAATTTTGAGTAGACATTTAGGAGATGAGAATCTATTTTTAGGCATTTCTAAAGCAGATAAGCCACTTCTAGAAACCTCCTCTACAAACAATCACTAATTAGCAAATAAAAAATAACGTTTTAGGTGTGTCGAGTATTGGCAGCATAAAAATTTGGCAAGTACTGTGTTATGTTGATATGTTACTAAGATACTGTTTGTTTACGATATGGACTTCAATAAAGAAAGAAGTATCATAATGATTATGAGTTTATTGGAAAAACAGTTAATAAAGTTCGTACACCAAATACACAATTATATGTATCAAAAATGATATAAAACAGTAATGACGATTTTTCGAGCAAACTTTAGACTTACATTTTTGGACTTAAGCCCAACGAATTCCCGCAGCATTAAATCGCTCGCCCTTCTTCATTAAAACGCCTACCATAAACATATCCACTTTGGATAAATTATCTTATGTGGTTTTAATAAAACAATTGCACGCCATAGTCTTTGTTTTCAATGAAAACTCTTTAAATATACGGTAGATCTTCCACAGTTACTCACTTTCTCCCTAACATCCGTCTATCGCTCAGCGAAAATGACGTCAAGCCAATCAGATTTCGTTTCGCAGCGGCGTAAAAAAATTTGAAATTTCAACTATTTTAATCTTAAATATCTCAATTAATATTGAATCAATTTTAAAACTACTTTCACTCCGCAAGCTTGTTTGAGTTTAAGTAACATATAAAGATCCGTAAACTTAAATTTAAAATTTTGGAAAATACCCAATTGAACTTGAAATTACATGGTTTTAATAGGAGAATGGGAGAGACACGGGCAAAACAGTTTTTTTCCGTATTATAAGAATTCCATTCGAGCGGGAAACTTAAAAAAAGGAAATAAATTCCGATAATTTGAATAAAAATAAAAAATTGGCATCATATCACATTATGGTTAGATTTAATAGCCAATTACTGCGATATCTGAAGTCAAAATGCAGTAATTTTGTAGAAATGGCGCTGCAGTTTGCTCCTATGGCTGGAAAAGAGTTCTGAATTAAATTATACTCGCGGGATAATCCTCATGTTTTATACCTTGATTGTGGTCTCCAATAGGTAAAGCATGTCATCATGGAAAGCTGGGTTTTAAAACCAAACATACATTAGCATTGTTTAGCATTAGTTTGGACTCACACAGTCGCGGTGGAACATCCTTAAACGAGTGGTAATAATAGTATGTAAGGAAAAGTTATCTCGTAAACGTCTCTGACGATTTTGGTGGGACATCATCATACGTTGAGGGTTTTTAGGTACGAGAAATATATTCGGTTAAATCTGATTTTCGGGAAAATTTGTTAAGTGACCCGAATTTGAGTATAGAAAAAAGGTATTGGGGCCTATTCAAGAAAATTATGGTAATCAGTTCGTACTGCAAGGTAGATCACTTCATTTTAGGGCATTAAAATGAGATAAAATGCAAGTCAGACTTGAACTACATTTCTCGAGAAAGGTTAAATTTTATTTTTCAAACGTTTTTTTGGCCTTACTGCTGTACAGCGTTGGAAAATCAGAATCATTCACACTGATTTTTCAACGACATTCCATATAGATATTAATTTGGTCAGATTATGTATTTTGTCCAAGAAATTGAAATAAGAAAAATTACCATCCAACCGAAGATCGCGTAGGTTTAAATGGGAGATCTGTGAAAGTTCTCTAAATTTTACAGACTCAGGTCCGTAACTCCTAACACGATTTCCTACTTCATCTTTGGATGCGTCTCATCTTTATTCACCTCGTCCATAAAACATATTCTCTTTCTTCTCCTTCACCCCTTACTCAACATCCTCACGCCTCCCAACGGCCTATAATATCCTTCGCCCCTCGATACCTTTTCCAAGCACCTACTCTGCCTCCCCCTTATGTCCTTCAGAAATTTCTCCTCCTCGCCCAAGATGCCATTTTCTCCTTTATTTTCGACACTCGCACACCTCAAACGCATCGAGCCTATTCTTGTCGTATTTTTCACAGTGGAGGTTACTGCTCTATACAACACCACACTCTATATTAAACTCTTCGCCAGACTATATGTATATTCTCTTTCTTCTCCTTCCCTGCTTACCGAATACCCTCCACTCCAACCGGGCTTCCCCATCTTCTCTCTTTACTTGTTCCGGCCACCAATTCTTCCTTCTCCTAATTTCCCCATGTAAATCACTCTCCTTACCAATCGTGGCTAAAATAATGCCGGTGAAACTCATGTCGTGGTACCTAAAGGGTCTTTACCGAGCACCCTTCCCTCTAGCACGGCGTTCAGCATCCTCTCGACCCTATACTTTCTCCTCACTTCAACTTGAGGATGGAGTTGGTGCGGTGGTTGGAGTATTGGCTTCACATCCTGAAGGTCCTTGTTTGAATCCTGGGATTCGCGGATATTTTTCAGCGGAATCCCAATAATATCTTTGGTGCTCCATAAAGAGCATTTCGAGTAAGGTACTCCGTCCATCTGATGAGACGTGAAACAGTGTTCCCCTTGGCGCATTTCGTTGAGAGCAGGCAAACGCTCACGCCAGGTTTATCTCCTCACTTTCTCCATTCCTTAAATAAATATTCCCTTACCAACCTGCACACCTTAACTCATTGGCGAAAGTTACCTCGGGGTTGGTATTCTTCCCCGTATATCCTCTATCTCTCCCTGCGGCTTCTTCTCCTCTCCTACGGCGGCAAAGACTTCCTCGTCTCTATAAAGTTCTTCAACTCAGCCGGAAGTTTACAAAAACGTTGATACTCCATGAAAAAAATACGCATTTACCGGGAATTTAATCAACGACCTCTACGTTTCCGGGCTAATGATGACAACTTTGCCATCCACTCATCATAACTCTCACGGCGATTTTAGGAGGATTTAAGGGTCCACGAGTGATGACATTCGCAATGTAGATGAGCGTGTCAAAGACGGTGCTACTTGTGGAAGGATACATCTCATACCATCACTAACTATGATAATACGTTAAGTTGGTGAAGAGGAGGAGTAATTATATATTTTCCCGCCAGTGAATCTCAGGGGGTTATCGGAGCGTGCAAGGTTGTAGTCCATCGAAAAGATAACGATAAAGATGAAAAAAATGCTGTTTTTCTGCGGGCGAGGGGTTTTAAAATAATAGATAACGCTTGCTTTTTCATTTTTTCTATTGTGTTTGCTTGAACTTTGGAATAAAAAATTTCTCGACTCAAAGATTCTTTCCTAGGGAATCTCTTCGCTGACACCTTTCCGAGACTTTCTCAGACAACTACAGCTCCTAGTGGCTTTATATTTCGTCTATCTTAGACCGTTTCTTTTTACATTATTATGAATTATAGGTTACTCAATGTTCATCCATTATTATTATATGGCCCAGCCTCATGTCTAATAGTTATTACTGTGTAAGAAGCATTTACAGGGACGGCTCAAGGGATTTTTTTTTCTCTCACCCGAACAGGGTCGCTTTCCAGCACTACGCCACTTCATCTTGTTTATCGCCTATTTACTTCAGTTCTCATCTTCTCCCCATTGAGAAAGTCCAGGACCGACCGGAAATTCGGAGAAACGACTCGTGTGAGTGCTCCTTTCCTTGTGATCTGTTTACACCAACTGCCACTCTTCGTGGTTTTATATTTTTTACTTGTTTGGCATGAACTTCGATGCTGTGGTATTTTTGTGTTCTATATTTTTCATATGTTTCATTATATTATAAAATTTTTAATGTGGATTACCACCTACTCCCAAAACGGCGTCCCGGGCGGTCACCCGAACCTCAATGCGGCACTAAATGAAGAGTCCAAATTTGTATTTAGCCTGTCAGTGTCGAAGGAAACTGGGATCAGGAGCAGCAGCAAAGACATTAGAAGAACAGTAGCTTGAACCAAAAAAGCGTGATTAACAAAAGGAAATTGATGAGGTACACTATAAAAAATGCGTGAAGAAAATATTTTTAGGGCTTTTTAAGAAGTCTAATGCCTTATGGCTCAGAATTTTTTTCTTTAACTGTTTTGGAACTGTTAGTCTGAATAAGGATGGGGAAGGTAAGATGTGTAGACAGAAAGACAACATTCATGGAGCTAGCACGGAAAATTATGTTAAATATGGAGTGCAATATTACTTTTTTCGATTTAATCGTGGACTTAATTACGCCTTTTGTTAATAGCCGGCTTGTGCAGACGATACATTATTCCAGTTATCGTTATCCACTCTACACCGTTATTCCAGTCCCGTCACAATCCTTCCCTTACCAGCCTACTCACCCTATCCTTAATGGCGCTATTGACTAAGGGGATATTGCGATATTACTGATATTATCGATAGTTTTGATTTGATACGAGTACATTGGTATGGATACTAAGAACTTATATTTAACTCTTTTGTATACTTTAATATTTCACTCTTATCAATACTCAGCTGATGGTATCGTCTATCGATATTGACACAAGATCTCGAAGTGGGATATTATGGGTTGGTTTCTCGGTGTGATCTTTGTACTGAAGTTGCTTTGTTGCAAAGTAATGGATTTTTCTCCGTGTTAAGTTTAATTAATTCTTTTGCTCACGCAATTGCTTATTGTTTTCTTATGGCTCCCTCGGCTGATAAGGCTTCGGAATTTTTTTACCGAAACAGATTCTTAAGTCGCTCAGTGCAGTGTACCTAAGTGTAAAGTCAGTGAAATATTCCGTAAATGCCGAAGAGCTCTGCTTAATGGACTTCGTCTCCACAATTGACCCCAGGTCAAATTCGTGAGGTCGATATACGTATTCTAGTTTTTACGTCTTCGTCAGAAATCAATCAGTGCTGTGTATCATTGTGTGTGGTGTGCTGAGTATCAATGGATACGAACGAGAAAGTGCTAGATTTAGAGGGAAAAAGAAAAGGAAATCAGTGGTGGAGTAAGTAAAAGGTAGTTAGAGAGTCCTGAAGACCATAAGGAATTCGCACGTCGAAATTTCGGCGGAGATGAAGGGCTCTTCACAGTTTGAACCTTAAGGAAAATCCATCTTTTAGATGCGCCTGGATGGCGCGAGATTCAATCCAGTAGATTAGAACATAAGCATTTTACATTGGGAAAATAGATTGCGGAAAGGGCAGGTTTCAAATGTAAATTTTCCATGAACGATAATAGACCATAACAGCGGCTATCAAAATTCTGTAATTAGAATTTTGATGAACATTTTAGTTAATTATTTCATTCGCTCTCTAACACACCTTAATCTAAGCAGCATTTGATTCTTCTTTTGTCTTAGTTTGCTATGGAGTACGTGCACATCCTTCCCGTGTAACTCTTGTAGCTCTATGCGTTTATGCAGTTGCAAAATATACGAATACTATACAGACAAATAAGAAACTTGGATTGGAAACTCCGAAACGGAGACGTAAGTAGGTTTAGCTTCTCCGACCAGCATTATATTTGTTGACAAGAAGTTGTTCATATCTATTTATATAGAAAGGGGGAAGTCCAGGTTGGCATATATGAAGCTAGAGTATCCAATGCGTCCAGAAGTCTTCCAGTGATTATAAGCAGAGTCCGACCCACTATTGTCGAGCCCATTGCTACCAATCCTTATCGCCTTGTAGCTCCAAGCTCCCACTCACCCTCCCACTCCGGCTGGATGGAGAAAAGCTGACAGACCAAGATCGGATGGTCCTTAAGGAAGACGACATTACGTTGCGATAAAAATTTGGATGGTGGGCGTGATGAAAAAAAGATATGCTCAAGAGACGAATGCATGGCAAACGCAGAGGAGGAAGGAAGATTTCTTGCTTGTGGTGTGCCCTGAAGGCAAGCACTTATTCTTAGGATTTTCAAAATTGCCCGTTTTATTCATTGGTTTTAAGTATCAATGAATAAATCACTAACTCTGAATTCCATCGTTGATACTTATTACTCGCGCATAAGTATCATAATCGTGCTTTTTTTCCATGTACTCCGTATAAGGTTATAATTTCAAAGGGCGAGTCTTCAGTGCTGCCACCTCGCGGCTACGGACAATAGGATACGCAAGAAGATACGCAAAAAAATGACAAAAACTTGCATAATTACATCCACGGTTGTTTTTTAATTGATTCTCATGAAAGGCGCTAGGCATTGGAAATGCAAAGTTTTTATTACTCTGTAGTAAAAAACTTAAGTTTTTTTTAACACGAATTCGATAAATATAGGTACACAAAACATTTGGCCGTGACTATGGTCAAGGTCGCTATACAAGGGTATAACAACCTTGACTATGGTGAACCTATAGAATGCCACCTACTGGCAGAATACCGAACGTGTCCCCTGCGTACGTCGTTTAATTCATCGTCG
This sequence comes from Pyrrhosoma nymphula, assembly GCA_963573305.1. Classification (NCBI taxonomy): domain Eukaryota; kingdom Metazoa; phylum Arthropoda; class Insecta; order Odonata; family Coenagrionidae; genus Pyrrhosoma; species Pyrrhosoma nymphula. Next base: position 53,942,073 of record OY754335.1, read on the forward strand.
TTCATGTGCAATTAAGTGCGCTGATGTTCGATCTGCGCTAGCTTTTACTTATTGAATGGAAAGCTCCCACTTTAGCACTGGTGACTGTTAATTTTATGCGGAGTATTTCAACTATCTGGTCGTACAGCGGAAACTTCACTGCGACCTTTTTACTTTTAAATATTGTATGATGCTTAGGATGGGTATGAGACATAGATAACTTGTAACTGATTTGATCCCTAGTGATAAAGAAGTCGAGGACATTTAGGCACTAAAAATAAAAAAAGCAGCATTAATAGGATCTAAACATTTCGTAATATGTGTTCAAATAGATATAATGTGGCTTATTGCCACAAGAAATGTCCAATATTCAAAGCATGGGCTGAAATACACAATTATTGTTTATTTAAAACGAATAAGTGAATAAAAATTAAGAGAATATACATCCAATGAAATCCTAAATTATTTATCGTACATTATATGAAAAGAGAAGCCTATAGCTGCAAATTTTCGTGCAACATTTTTCTGCTACGCTCAGTTTTTTCAAGAACTAGAAGTTGAACAACTTTCAAAATTAACACAACACTCTGCATGTGATTGGCACCATTAGTATCTGGTTCTATTCCGGATCATTCACATCAACTTCCAAGAAAACCATGTAAGGTTCATTTATATCGCTAGCAGGCTTTGTTTCATTTATAAAATTAAATTAGAAACAGAGGTCGTAAAAGATTGAGAGAAATGTCACCAGAGAGAAATTAAATGAACTTTTTATTTTTGTCGTAGAATTTTGTTTTCAATCCGAAATTGCGAGAACATTAACAAAATGCTCCGAAATTTCCTCAAATTCAGTGCTTATTGAAGGAAAAACAACCAAAAGGAATCAATGAAGAAAAAATTTAATCGCCAGCATACTTCATTTTATTTACAAAAATAAATTATAAAGAATGGTCCCAAGAATTCACGATGAGTGCCATAAAAATCAATGCATGTTCCCATTTATTAGAAGAAATCTCTTCTTCTGTATTTCTCTAATTTTCCTTGATTCATATTTGACTATTTCTTTTGACTTTTCTTATGCTATCGCTTGTCTGAATCACCAGAGTAGGCCACTTTTATAAAGGAATTATAGTAAATAAAGATAAATTTAACTGCATTAAATTGTATACGAACGTGCAGAATAATACAGAGGAACTACGTAGTCCTTCCTCAGTATGGACTCATCTCGGGTTTTTTTTGCTACGTTTAATTTTTTCATGTGATAATCTCAAAAAGTTGGTTTCACAAGTTTCTTCCTTGAAATATTTTCTGCAACAAGAGCCCTGTAAAAATCTCCTGAGAACACTCTTTGCCACTAAGAATTAACTTTAGGGAAAAATGGATGTACTGAAGTTTTCATGTATCCGCTACTTTTCTGTTTATAATATCTGTTAATTCGATGATGCTCTTAATGGCACGTCAGTGACGAATGTGACAGTGAAGTGAAAATGGCTAGTGATTAATTAAAGGACTTAAATGACTTTTATAGACGTGAAAATAAATTTTCTTGACTGCAAATGATTTCATTTCATTTCAAACGTGACTGCCCATTTGGGACCCTCAAATAGGCAGTATAAGCAGAAAAAGGCACACGTAGGTAAAATAGGCATCGATAGGCAGTAAGAAAATTGATTTTTTTCCGTCATTAGTGACCCTAATTGGATTTCTAGTTTCATAAAAGTTGTTTCCTGTGTGAGAAAAAATTAGGCTTTTTAAACGATGCCCTCAGCCTAGTATAATGGAAAAATGCTATATCAGCACCAATTTTAGCACCTATGGAAAGACTTTTCACGGAGTGTTTATTGTAATTAAATGAAGATTACTACAGTGGAAGTTTACCTTACTTTAACTCGTAAACCGAGAAAATTTGGTCCAAAATTAAAAAATGTTGCTCATGTTTGCTTACAAAGCCTCAAAAGGTCAAACATACCATGAAAATAATATTCTTAATCTTACTTTTTGATTTTTGAAGAAATAAGACCATGATTTAATTTTTACCTTTAATTGTTTAATTAAATTAATGTTTAAAATAATTTTATTAATTTTCATATTTAAATAAAATATTGATGGATGTCATAGTTATTTTTCCTAGTTTTTTTTTTTTAACGAGACGAGACTGAGGTTAAGGAGACGAGGGACGAGACGAGACCCGAGTTCGGAAAACCAGAAAGAGACGAGACTGGTCCCAAACTTCGTCTCGCCTCATCTCGTGGCAACAGTAGTATATGCTAAAATGTCATACAAAGTACTCGTATTGATGTATCCTGCACATGCATAAATGCACAGAGGACAAGAAGCTTCGAAACGTGCTGCTTAGTAAATTTGCTTCGAAGTACTTACTTCGTAGATCATGTTGATGCGATGGCTTTCTATCCCGAGGACTAAGGTTAGGATTCCGGTAGTGGCGGAGATTTTCATTGAAATCCCGATCTCTACTTTAGTGCAATCCGAATAGCGTTTTTAGGGTAGTACTCCTATACTCGGATGACACGTTTAGCTGTGGACCTCTTACCCCCTTCGTTAAGAGCTGGATGATATCTACGTCGGGTTTCTCTTCAACTTTCTTTCATACCTTACTCAATCCTCCTCTTACTATTCTACCCGCATATTATTAATTGAACATATGACCTCTTTTTTCGGACTCCTCCCCAAATAATCAAACAGCAAAGGAAGGCTGCAAATGATGCGCCATTATATACTACAAGGTTGGTATTCCTCGTAGATCCTAATCTACTCTTGTCGCGTAATGCTTGTGCATGGCTTTTGTAGATTCGCCCCCCTGCCACGTACCCTTGTAAGGATTCTTCTTCTTCTTCCTTCCAGGTTTAGGCTTTAAGCCAGTTCTGACTTCACTTTGCCATCTCATCCTTGGTCTTCCGATGCCTTTTACCTAGTGGCTTATATTCCAAAGCCTGCTTAGGATATCTTTCCTTAATCATTCGTAATACATGCTCTTTCCACCTATTTTTGTATTCTACTAATTTTTCCGATATCGACTGGACACCTAGTTCCTCTCTTATAGATGTGTTCCTTACATTATCTGTCCTTGTACACCCTTTAACGACTCGAAGAAATTTCATTTCTGATGATTGCATTTGTTTTAGTTCTCTTTGTTAAATTGCCGGACGTTCTGACCCATACAACACAGTAGGAACACCCAACACTTTATAAAATGTTATCTGTGTATATTTTTTTGTTTTACCTTTTAAATTTATTCTTATTGTCCCACATATCCTTTGGAATACATTAATTTTATTTGTGATATATTTATCCTCGTCGTTCGTTATATCACATCCTAAATATTGAAAATAGGATGCCTGTTCCAGTACCTGGTTTTCTATGAGAATATTTGTTCTTCTCGGGTTGCTCCCTAAAAATGCCATTGTTTTAGTTTTAGCTTTTGAGGTTTTAAGGTTATACATTTTACTCAGTCGTTGTAATTTGTGAACAGCGATTTGCAATTTGTCTTCTCTGTCTTGTATGATAACTTGGTCATCGGCGAATAGCATCGTATTTAAGTACTCAGAAGGTTCCAATTCTATGCCTGGTGCTACATTATCTTCCTTCCATCTCCTTATAAGGTCATCTATGTATAGATTAAACAAAGTAGGTGTCCACCACAGCCCTTCCTAGCGCCTTGGTTGATGAAAATTTCCTGTGTCAGCTGCTCTCCAGTATCAATCACAATTCTGGTACGTATAGGCTCTGAGTAACTTTGATCAAGTGTTTAGGAAATCCTCTTTTCTCCATAATTGAACATATTATTTCTCTGTTGACACGATCGAATCCTTTTTCGTAATCTATGAATGGTAGGTGCGTTTCAAGGTTAAAGTCTCTTCGTTTTTGTATGATTTGTTTTATTGTGAAAACATCGTCTGCCTTTCCTGAAGCCATCTTGTTCTTCTAATAAGATATTATCGGAGATAGCTTGTAGCCTAGTATTGATTATTTTGATATATACTTTGTAAGTGGTATTTAGGAGACTTATACCACTGTAGTTCTCTGGGTTACTCCTCTTTCCCTTTTTGAATAGGAAAACAACCCTGGCAACCCTCCACTCATCTGGGATTTCATGTTTTATCCAGCACATGTTGTACACATTTAGGATTCTTCTTTCTAGGGTTCTACATCCATATTTTATCAGCTACGAATCAATTTCATCTATGCCATATAAGGATTCTTTCAGGGTAATTTAGTGATGTAGGTATAAGAGGAATAGCGTAGGATGGCAGATGATGACTCATTTTTACAGACTTAGTTGTCCATAATCCTGTCCTGACTCGTCATATCTCTGTATGGCTGGTGATAATTCTCCTGATCATTCGCCTGATATTTTGACGGCTGGCTGGGTGCTATGTAGGTAGGCTATGATGTATGAAGAAGAAAGGAGGGCTGCTAATAATAACTCGTTATATACAAGCTTAGCAACTTGTAGATCCTAAATATTTTGTTTGTCACCCTACGCCATTCATGTCCTGTGTAGATCCACCAACTGTCATATTCCCTTATGGTGTAGGATTTGTTTTTTTCCCGGCGTATGCTGTTAGTGAAGTATTCCACCAGGTCAGGTATTTGTTTGCTGACGTTTCGATAGTCCTGATAGCTAACGCTGATAGCCCTGAAGATGGTGGCGGAGACAGTCATCGAAACGCCAGCAACCAAATACCTGACGTGGTGGAAGACCCGAGAAGACTTCCCTTATGGTGGCTTGCTGGGTGCTATGGAGAGGTAGATACGAGAGGAAGTGAGTTCGTACGTGAAGAAGAATGGAGGGCTGTATACATGCTGCTGCGTTAATACGAGCTTATCATCTTGTGTATCCAAATTACTTCGTTGTCAGATAACGGCATTCATGACCAGTAAAAAATCACTACCTACCACACACCCAAATGGTGGCTTGATGGGTGCTTTGTAGGCGCACTTATAGCGTATAAAAGGAAGAATACAAATGATGACCCATTTATGCATGTCTAACTATTCAGTCGATTCAATCAATATTAATTAACACGTAACTTGGTCGGTGAAGATTCACCTCCATGCCTCACACTTTTTGAAGGATGCTTTCCGGACACTGAACGTAAGACGTATACGAAGGGATTGGGCCTACCAGTGTCCTCTTCCCCCTCACTCCCCATAAGTGGGTGGGTTTCACGCGCTTTGCCTTCCGCCCCGTCCTCCACAGCCTCGCCACTGACGATTGCACACTTCAATGACTGACTAAGAGACGTCTGGAGGTGAAATAACGGGGTTTTTCCCACACTCCTCTCGCACCCCCCTCCAAACTCCACTTTTAACTCATCCTCCTTTCTTCCCCTTTTCCAACTCCCCTCACCCCCTCCCCCTCCAGCCACCAGAGTGCTACAACTCCCCCTTCTCCTGCTTTCTCAAACTCCCCTGCCCCCACCTCGCTGTGCGTACGAATCTTGGGAGGAGGATAGTGAAAGAAAAAATAAAAAAAGGGCTTGCCTTTAGCTTGCGTACCCAAGGCTTTTGCGGTCGTTCCGCTCGACGGTGAATGTTTTTCGGGTGTGTTCCTGACGTATCAGCGCGTGTCTCCATACCTACTCTCACACCTCCACAGATATCTCTCTCTAGGCGATGATCCACGATCAGAATTTTGCCAAAAATAAATAAATGCATTCATACTACTTGGATTCCCCTTATCTGGTCGTAAAATATTATTTTTGCTTTCGCTCAGCGCTTGCCTCCTAAATTTGATCACTACGTTTCTAGGTAGGTACTTTGATGAAAATTTAGGCTCAGTAGAATGACGATAATCCGTTCCTAATTTCGTTTGAAAATTTTAAGTTGCTCCTACGAAGAGCTGGAGAGAAAAGAAGCATAATGAAAACTCTGCGAAGAAAGAGACAAACTTAATGGACATATTTTGCGACAAAACGTTCTGATGCCTGTTTTACACTTTGCACTTTATTGCACAATTTGAGGTAGCATTTCTTTTCGCAATGTGATAATGCAGGCTTGGAATTAAAGCAGGGGCTATTTTCCCATCACTCGTTCATGCATTTGCGCATGCATTCTGTCAATTCACCGCTTAACACGACGCAATTTTCAATGCACATCAATGCATACATCAGATTGTGTAATTAAGTTTCTCGTGTAAAACGGCCTTAATGAAAACAATATTGGAGAGACAAATAAATGGTAATGATAACAGAGGAATGCCAAGAATAGAAGCAAATCATGAAGGACGTCAAAGTAAATAATTGTATAGCAATGAAGCGGTTGGCAGGGAGGAAATTTGACTGGAGACCTGCTGCAAAAAAATCTTCAGATTAAGACTATGATGATAATGTTGAACTCAGGGAATTCGTGAATTCAGGTATGTTTATCATGCCACTGCAAATACCAGTAAAATTACCACTACATATTTCAAGACGAATTAAAAATTTCATCTTTTACCGGTTGCTGCTATTTCCTTTGTAGCGTATCTTTCTTACAGCCCGTGAAAAATCGTCAACACTCATAATGCTGTAATGCATGTTATTATTTGTTTCTAGCGCCATCAGACAAATTGAGACTATCAGGAACTTAACCACTTCTTCTACCTTATAGCCTACTTCCGGGGTAGACATAGTCGAAAGAGCTACATTATCGGTGTTTGGAACAGAAAACTGGCATCGATTTCAATAATTTCTCCCATACTGCCTTATCCTTGAAAACCTTCTTTGCTTCTGCCACATTCATGCATTGCTTCATTCACGCTTTTTTGTTCTCAATAATTATAATATTCCCCCTCTTCTCTTCTTCTAGAGTCTCTTCCACCACTTTCACCCATGAATTTCTCAGCCTACTCCATCCTCTCACGCCAAGCTATTCGACCCTCATCCATTGTCTCAACATGGCCGAACCAACGACACGCGATATTTTCACACATGTCCGTCACTGGAGCAATCAGTCCACATTCTATTATGACCCACTCATTCATTATCCTATCCATCGTACTTTTACCGCAAAAACTTCTTAGGTACCCCATTGCCACTGCATTTAGCCTACACCGCCTACATTTATGTTTATCCTGGCACGCCTAAGTTTCACTATTATGCTATAAAGTAGGGAGGAGTAGACTATACTGCACTGCGATTTTCGCTTCCCTAGACAAACACTTATTCCTTGGTATGCTCCACATGTACCCGGCTATTTACTTTCCCAGAGAATCAAACACTGAAAAAGTCTATGTTCGATGTGAGGTAAATAAAAACTAATGATGAGGTAGACATATGTATTATATATGCATGAGAGATTGCAAACAGGAGAATGGTTTACAAAAATGCAATTTACATCAAAAAGATACATAATCAGTTACGGAAAAGGTACAAAATCAGTTACGGAAAATATACAAAATTAGTTCAAGTTTAAAATAAATTGAATCATCACTGAAATACACAATTGAATCTTCAAATTTAGATTGAATGATTACGTTAAATTATCAAATTTGTAAAAATGAATGAACGAGGAATAATTTTATCAAATATTTGAACACATTATTTTCAGTCGTGCAATTTGCTGGCTGTCACTGTAATTTGCGTGTTACCTCAAGGAATGGTGAACTTCAAGCATGAGCATTGGATCTTAATACCAGCCCGTAGTACCCCGTGGTAGAATTTCTTTTTCCTCCATTTCTTCATTTAAAGTATCCCTTCCAGCATGTCCCTTATGATATTTCGGCGACTTTTTAAAGTACAGTCTCGTGGTGGCACACAGCTTCATGTAGCGTAACAATGTTGTCTGCCCTCCATTTGCAGCTGTATTTTGGGGATAATTATTTCACTTTCAATGTTACGAGCCAAAACTGACCAAAAATATACGCTAACTGATGAAAATCAGCAATTTTTACAAACGGGAATATGCATAAAATCTATTCCACATATTTGTGTAGTTTTAATGTCAGGAAATTTATTACGATCCATATTTTTAATCCTTATACGTATGCATCTACCGAAGATCTTGATGATTGCCTATATAAAGGACATCTAAATTTGAAAAAAAGTAGCGTAATCCGAAACGGCATTTTAATGGCTTGAAGTCACAGCACGGTATCGCTTCACAGCTGTACACGCATTTTAACAGTAAGGGTCAAATTATGATAGTTCGTTGTGTTCCGGACGATTACGTTCATCCAATTAGGATAAACCAGCTCAATTAAACAGGAAAATGCATCGTATTACTGGAAGCGATACCGTACCGTCTTCAGCCGTGTACTCGATGACGTACCGTTCTCGGCATCTCCCAGCGCGCGAAATTTTTAACAGAGAATTTCTTCATTATACGACGTCGCCTTTCCACCAAACTTTGTTTCTGTTCATTTAAGAATTGAATTTCACGGATAGGTGGCTGTCAAAATGATTTTATGTTCCCTATTAAGAGCGTAGAGTGTCATTTCAAAATTATCTTCTTAGGTAAAAATATTTTAATTGACTCTATCAGTGTGATAAAAAAGTGCTTTCTCAGCCATTCTGAAGTTTCATTTTTTCTAAGCGCTGCCTGTTACGCGATACTCAAGCCCGTGAAGATTATTTATCAAGAATTTGACTGTGAAAAATCTGCTTCAGGATGTTAACGTGAGATTTATTCCGTGGTTCGGACTGAGGCAACATTATTTCTACCTAAATGTTCCAACCGAAATTCCATTACGGTGAAGTCTCAATTATCCGAGGCAACGTGAACTGGGGCCACCTCAGACAATCAATAACTCGGATAATGCGGAAAAATGATTTGAAAAACAAATTAGATATTTCTATTCTTAATCGTACTTCATTTATTGACATGATTGTAATAAAATAGTTTGGGAGATATGTGAGTGGATACAGAAAAATTCCTTGCTCGTAAGCATGTATAGATAACACTCTCACATATGGACCACTAACATGAAATCTTATGTACCTATAAAGTAGAATGTAAGTACATATGTTAGAATCAGCAATATTTGGCATGGTTTTAAAATAATATAATAGGTACACAAATTCAGGTGTGATGTGGTGGAACCGTTCCCTAATCACAGGAAGAAAACAATTGCGGTATTCCACTAATAAAGATTAGTTTCGATGCTACTGCATGATCTTCAAGTGTTACATGAATTTAAACTTGAAGATGATGAAGTTACATCGAAACTAGTCGTATTAAATCTTTAATCAATGGAAAGTGCAAGTGTTTTGTTTGTGTAATTAGTTTAAAAATACATTTAAATCCCGAATTTAATCTATTTCCTAAAATAGAATGTCTGTTTGCATATTGCTATCAAAAAGTTATTTAATTTGCTATTTGGGCGAGAATTTTTATAATATTTAAGTCAGATAAGCATGTTTTCGGTGACGAAAAAACTTAACCGAAGTCGATTGAAGATATCGTCCTGTCCTTGGTGATGTTTTATCTCCGGTGCTCTGGTGCTATATAGTCGCGGTTCGTTTAAGCTTGTTTTTATTTCATTTTTATACTGATATTTCATGCAAGTGAATCACATTTATTATTTGTTTATTGTTAACATTCTTTAATCAAAAGTAATTAAACTAAAAAATTAGAATGTGAAGAATTCAGTATAGATAGGGGTTTAGCAAAGATTTTACCTTAGGGGATATGTATTATGGCGTCAGAAAAGTTTTCTTAAAAACTAATTTATTTTCTCCCAGATAACAGACAGAGTATTTCAGCCAATGCATCATTTTATATATTTGACTACCATACCCATTGCTCAATAAGAAAATTCATGGTGGGCTGATCAATGAGGAAGTCAAACGATTTTTATTTTTCTGTAATATAAACTCCTGAGTGCGTGGAAAACCTTACAGCTTTTCTCTCATTGACTATACACTCTTTAATTCGGTGATTTTTCTGTTTACAGCCATTGGTCCTCCTGGTTTTCTCAGGCTCAATTGCTGCTATTCCAGCGGGGTCGAGTTTCCCTCCGAAGACAGTTGCCGCAGGACGATGAGAACTCCCGAGTTAAGAAGCCCAACCCGAAAATCACGACAGCGCATGAATGAACATGGAAATGTCTGGTGAAGGGTATGTGAGATTGTATTATCTATCTGTTTATATAAATGATTTGATTGTGAACTGGGTCCGAATTAAGGCTGTTTTACCCGACACTTGGGACAGCAATGAAATCAGTTCTGAAATCAGCGTCGAAATCTAGAAATCAAATTCGGAAGTTAAATTTAATTCTGTGTCGTGGTACCTACCCTGTGTTGACACGATGCTAATTTCACTGTGGTACGACGTTTTCTGGATATTTGCTGAACTACGTAGCCTAAATAAACTGTGCCATGTTGTTCTATCGTATTCAATATGTTTTTCAAGATATTCTGAGCAAGATTCAGTAATTATCCACTTTCACCACGATAACATTTTCTTCGATTACAGTTCCCACAATTCCTCCGAAGATCATTTTAGTTTATTCCAGCTCCACCACCGGTGTTCTCTCTAAACACTCAACTCGCATGCTTGCCCGTGATTGGTCGTTGAATCCAAGAATTGGATGGGAAATAGGTTACATACTTATTTTATTTTCAGTAGTGATAGTCGCATTTGCATCTTTCTCCGGGTACGATAACACCCTTTACTCGGTATGACTTAAGCATTCTGAATTCAGTTTGATTTTCAGCACTGAAGTAAGCATAGTGTAAAACGGACTTTTGTTCAAATATGTGTAAATAGCTCATTAAGGTGGGTTTACACTGGCAAGTTTATTGCGCAAGTTACTTGCAGCAAGCAACTTCCGGTTCAAATTCGGGTCTACAAGTCCGCTTGAAGAAGCATATTGCATCTAATCAAGGTGCATAGAAGATGCACATGTCTTCTTATGCACCTTGCATCCAGTGTAGACAGCAACCAATCTAGCTTTGCACTAACTCGTGAAAATGTTTGTCGGAGTAAAATCCTCAGCATGCTCTTGCAGAAGAAACTTGTGGAAGTAACTTGCCTGTGTATACCCACCCTTATTGGCTCATCTAATGATGAAATGTCTTCTTTACTTGAGCTAATCTGATCCCTATACCCGTCTCGCACATAGATGCAAATAATAGTAATGACTGTTCTCCGCAAATTCAATTGCCTTATAATTCTCCCTATTTGCATATTAAACTGCTTCGTTCCCCTCTTTTCTCTCGCTATTAGCATATTAATCTGCTTCGTTCCCCTATTTTCTCTCGCTACCGGACATTCGCTTTTTTGAGAAAGAAGAACGGACGAGAGTTTTGAACTGTATGGAAACAACTATGATCAATAAAACGAGCAGATAAATAATAAGGAAAAAAATATTAGGATTGTTCTTTGATGAAAATTAACCCAGACACACGATGTCATGAACATTGGGGTGGTTGGAGCGATTTCGTTTATATACATATTTGTGCAAAACTTTGCGTACGTGTTCTCATTAGTGAAATATATACCATGTGTCATAAGGCTACGTGTTAAAATAGCATTACATTGCCAAAAAAAACATCGGTATGATGAAATATTTTCACATTTATCTATACATTTCTATTTATCTATTATTATGGTCCGAGAGGTATACTTGGTAGTGGGAGGAAGGATTTTATTAAAAAGCAGTTTTTCGGGGTACTCGCGTTCTCTGAAGGAGTTATGAAGATTTTCAGTATATTCATTTAGAGAGGTCCTACTACAACATACTACATGGTCCTACTACAACCTACTACAACTAGATTGCTACAAATCCGATGGCCGCGGATAGAGAGGGAATAAGGGATGGATCGTTTGGTATGAGACGGATGGCTGCTGCTAAAATGGAGGTATTGGTCGTGGTTAGTTGGTTTTTTTGGTGGACGGAGGTGATGAATTTACTGTCCTTAATTTGGATATTAATATCCAGGAACGTAATTAATGAGTTCAGAAATGGAAGATGAATGAATACTGAGAATGAAGAGCTCAGTGTGGAAATGAAGGAAGATAAAGAATCATGGCCGTCAAGTAAGAAGGCGTCGTCAATATAGCCGGCCCAAAAGAGAGGTTTAAGTGTTTGGTTTTTTAAAAAGTGCTACCTTAAAATAGCAGACTATTTTTTTATTTTATTTTGAGTGATTTCTGACAGGACTCAGTATCACAAGAATGCCATGAATAGTATTATACCGTATTAATGTTACATACAATTGAATGAGATTTTACATTGCAAAATGTAACATAGGCAGATTAACAGAACATACTGGACAAGTGGGGGAGTGTGGGGACATATGCGTAAGTATGCTTGAAATGTACCCCTCTGGTATTGCAGTACACCAGCGTTCATAATAATAACCAGATAACACAATTAACTGCATAAACCTTATTTTCAGGCAGAAATAATTTAATTTGTGTAGTTTGGAAGTACCAACGCTGTTAAACCGGGTTTCAATGTCATCATTATTATGAATATTCAAACCAAAGCCTGGTTGACTGCAACCCTCCATGCTACCCTGTCCCCTGCTTATGTCCTTGTGGATCCTCTATTTCCTATCCGTTTTAGTTTGTCTAGAAGTATTTATTTGTCCCTCGCTCTTATTATTTGGGCTTTCCCTTCTATTTCCCACTCTATTTTTTCTTCAATTATGTTCCTAGCAAATTCGTTGTGTCTTCAAGTATGGCCTATCCATCTGGAATTTGTCTACGTGATATTGCTCCTAACAATTTTTTCCTCTTCTATTCTTTTGGAAACTTCCTAATTTTTGATCCTATCCTTCCATTTGGTCTTCAGCATTTGCCTCCAGCAGCAATGTTTGAAAACCTCCATTCTCCCCAGTTCTAACTTTTCAGTGGCCCTTGTCATGTTTTCAGGTACTGTTATCTTATTGGTAATCCTATTTTTATTGGAACGCAACCACTTGTAACAACTTTGAACTTGGTTTAAGATGTAGCTATGGGAAATGTCGTGCACAATTGGCCATGCGATGAAAGAAACTTGAAACAGGAAATCACCGCGGAAGCCTCCGTACCAAACCCGAATAAAAGAAATTCAAACTTGAAACAGGGCCTACGGCTTTGGGCTCTGTTGTGATGGTGCAAAGAAGGCGAAAAAAAACTATCCAATGGAATTCCTGGAATCGCTTGCACCCGTGGGTTTGTCGCATCGTCTCATTTTTGTAAATGAGAAACGATTGACCCTAATACGCCAAATTTTCTGGCACTGTCATTCATTGGAGAATTGAAGACTTTAAAATGAGAAAAAAGGCAAAAATTTGGCTTTAGCACGGATTCCTCTTTATTTTTGTGGAGAAATACATGTGTAATAGCTGCGGCAAACGTTATTTACATCAAGCAAGGAGAGACGCCAGGGAAATAACATGAGAAATATATCATTTTTTTTAAGCGAATGATTTCATTCATACGTTCTCCTCAGGAGCACCTGAATTAATATGGTGATAAGCTTATGCTTAATAAGGCACTGTGTTGTTTATCTTTTACCTCATATTTGAACCTTTTCCCCTTCGCCGTGTATTACCGTTTTCTTTTGCCCAGGGGTATAAGAAACTCTTCCGTGCCGCTTACGTCATGCTCTCGGGGCGAATCAAAGCGTTCGTCCTTCCCTCGGATGGCAGTGACCTTGACGGAGCAAGCCGTATAAGAAGAATCAGCAATTTTGGGGGTTGAAGCGTGTATAAAAAAAATTGTAGTCCATTACTTATTTTTTATTCCGTTTCGTTCCACGTTTTTTCTCGTAAGAACTTTTAAAGTTCATTCGCTTGTATTCGTTATAACCGTTTTTCCGTCTTTTAAGGTAGTTTGAGCGAATTATTACATCACATAAAGCTCAGTGAATTTGGCCTTGATTGTTTTGAAAAAATACCATATTTCCTATGGTACTAAAATATCAGTCACTTACCCTACTACTTTTTGAGATATTTTCCGAAAATTACTAGTCGTTTTACATAGGATTTGGTACGGCTGCAGGGACTTTATTAAAAAAATGAGGAAGTTAGGACGCTTAGATTGCGTTAGAAATGTTAAGGTGCATACGCAATATACTGTCTCAGCCGCTTTTGAAAATAACTATATTACTCACCGTAATACTTTTTACATAATCGCAAAAAAACCCTCGGTTTTGAATGCATTTTAAGCGTACGGCTTGAAAAAAATGAGCCAAGTGAAAGACTTACATATATGTATTTATTTTATTACTGAGAATATTATTAATATAATACAAAGTTTTTGCGCCATAAATAAGAGTATGTACTTAATACTTCGTACAGCTGCGTACTAAAAAATGGAATACGATCTCAATTATGACTCAAGAAAAATATCTTTTAAACAATCCTAACTTTCATTCCCTTGCAGCCAGAAGCACAAGCTTGAAAATAAGGAAGGAATTGATTAAAACATATACATATTTGCAGCATGCTCTTATATGACTGTGAAGCTTGGACGATAACTGAAGCCGAACAAAGCAGGTTGGAAGTGTTGCAAATATCTTTTAAAAAAATAATGAATATCAAATGGATAGATAGAATCACCGTTGAAGAAGTCATACCAGGTGATTCGGAGAAAGGATATTTAATAAAAAGTCTACGAAACAGAAGAGAAAAACTTATTGGCCTCATTCTGAGATAGTAAAAACGTCATAAGAACAGTACTGGAAAGATAAATGAATGAGAAGAATACAAAGGGATAACAGGGATACAAGTTATCTGAGAGTTGAGTGGTGAGAAGCGCTGCAGCAAACCTATCCTGTGATTGATGACAGCTGGTGAAGATTATGCAGTTGATTCCATGTCTCTGACGAGAGACGGAAGACAAATTGAAGATAAAATAAAAAAGAGTGTCAGGCAAGGATGTAACCTGTCACCGGTCTTTGTAAAAATATGCTTTAAAGAATTCTTACCCAATCTAAGAGGAATCAAAAGAGTAACTATGTTTTCCACTTTGGTTTTATTTGCTACGAACCGGGTTTTGTCACGCCGCGACATCTTCAGGTACAAAATAGAGTTTAAAGGACTTAAATAGTTTTGAGGGAAACTATATATTTTGTGCCTGAAGATTTCGTGACGAGACGAAACCAGGGTCGTACCAAATGGAACCAATGTGGAGAAAAACATGGAACTTGACTCTTTTCATTCCTATGAGAGAATTTCTCGAAGTTAGGCCTCAAGCCGTTGAACAATCTAACAAATACAAATAGGTCCAACAAATAAGAATAAAAGACATAAAAGTGAACGGAAAGGAAATTATCATGTCTCGATTTACAGTTTACATCAGAATCATGGTAGAGACACCAGATGACCTGCTAGTATCCTTGAACACAGTTGATCGGGCACTGCAAGGAAGCAATATTAATCTCATGGGGAGACGACAAAATTCGCGGATGTGTAAAAGAAGAGCCGAAGACCGAGATAACGCTACAGGGGAGGTGCTGGAACTAGTAGAATCCTTTACCTCCCTTGAAAGCTGCATTATGTGTAATGGAATAAGCTGAAAGGACCCCAGGTATCGAATTAATCGAGCTTAAAGGGCATTGGAGGCGACGAAATACCTGTGTTCGAAGAAAATACGAAGATCGATAAGGGAGAAATAGGTATAAACTTTTTTGTTTTGTGTTGCGTTTTACCGTGGATTGGGAAGAAAGGTGTATGCTGAACGTAAATGGGCGCATAAAATCATAAATCAGGAAGTAATGAGGAGAATATATGAGTAGAATAGAAAACCGTGTGACGCACCCTTAGAGAAGATTCAGGTGGATGTGCCACACCTTGAGATACGATTAACTCTTAAGGAGCATGGCAGAAGGCAAAACAGAGTGGTAAGTCCCGCAAGGAAGTCTGAGAGATAAAAATATATGCCAGAGAGAACGGGACATACAACAGATGAGCTATATTAGAGAATTAAGGAGTTAGCCTTTAGCAGGGGTCAGAGAAGAGAGGAAGGCTGCAGTTAAACAATCTCAGATATGAATTATTTATGACGACGTTCATTATAAAAAGAATTCGCTTTTCTTCATGTTCCCTTCAAGTTTTCGCTCAATAGCATTCCGGTATTCACAATCCTCAACTGAATCTGCTTTGCATACTTTTTTATTGCCACCTATATTTTCCTTGGAGTTGTCAATGATACTTTAAAACATAGAAAATTAATAAAATACAGGGTTGATACTAGCCTGGAAAATCTGGAACAACATAGTCTTGGCATTATATATGTTTCTTGGGTTTTCCAGATTTCCCAGGGCCGTTTTCAATTGCCAAGACTATCAAGTCGTTAAAACTTTCGCGGTCCATATTATGACTTATATATATTTCTTGGGTTTTCCGCGTCTTGCTAGCTGGTTCGAAGGTGGCCGACGTTTCCTCTCCTTTGCCGGAGACTTCCTCAGGGCTACTGAGTGACCACTCCGGTTATGCATCTATTTATACGAATTTGGGGAGAGGGGGGGAAGGAGGAGGAGGGGGAGGGAGTTGTGGAACATTCTGGGTTCTTTTATTTCTCGCTAAAACTGGAAGCCAGGAACTGCTGATAGCTTGTCCTTGGTCACGGTTAAAATTGCAGGGGTGTTTCTTAATTTCTAGGGCTTCTCTAACTAGCCTTGTTTTAAAGTGCCGGTCTTTGGCAAGGATGATCGGCTTCTCTGTTTCGATTTCATGGCCTTTTGCTGCGTGTTCGGCGACCGCTGATTTATCTTGATGTCCGAGGCGTATTGCAGCCGCATGCTCTCTGACTCTCGTTCTAATTGTCCGTCCAGTCTCCCCCACGTAGACCCTATCACACGTGTTACACTTTAGCAAATATACGCCTTCTGTTTCTAATTTTTCTTTCCCTTTTACATTCCTCACAATGTCTCGTATTTGTTTCTTCGGTTTGAATATTGTCTTTATTTCGTATTTCCGTAATATCCGGGATATCTTGTCAGTAGTTCCCTGGATATATGGAAGGTATGCTTTTTTCTGTTCTTTTGAGTTTTTCTCCTCCGGTGGTTGGGGCTGAGGTCCTAATTTTTGTGAGATTGTCTTCATTAAAAAAAAAAATAAAGAAATTATTAGAAGACGGCCCATACAACAAGCTGAGCAAGGATCCTACAGGAAGAATCAAACGGAAAACGACAGAGATCATCAAGAAGAGTATCCTTGACCAACAAACACGAAGACGCATTACGCCCCAAGATCCGAAGACTCCGTGTATTTATGGTCTACCTAAAATTCATAAGGAGGGAGTTCCATTAAGACCCATTATAAGCGCGATTGACTCGCCCACATATAGTTTAGCCAAATATGTGGCTGCCATTCTCCAACCAGAGGTCGAAAAGGCAAGCTCATACGTCAAAAACTCACAGCATTTCCTTAGCCGCATCCAAGGATTAAAATTGGAGACCGAGGACATTTTAGTTAGCTTCGACGTGGTGACACTATTCACCAAAATACCCAGGGAAGAAGCCATCAAGGTAGTTCGAGATAAGTTCGATGGGAACATAGCAGACATGGCAGAAATATGCATCAATTCAACGTATTTCAAGTGGAAGGGAGAATTTTATGAACAAACGGAAGGCGCTCCAATGGGGTCCCCCATTTCTCCAGCCATTGCCAACATCTTTATGGAAAGCTTTGAAAACACCGCATTAGATAATGCTACACACAAACCATCGATGTGGTTACGCTACGTTGACGACACCTTCGTGGTATGGAAACACGGACGTAGGAAATTAGATGAATTTCTCGAGTACCTAAATAATATTGATCATCGCATACAATTCACAATGGAGGAAGAACAAAAAGGGAAGCTGCCATTCCTAGACGTCCTGGTAAACAGAAGAGGAGACGGCACGCTGGGACGTACGGTGTACAGAAAAGCTATCAACACAAACCAATATCTGCATGCGAGATCGCACCACCATCCTGCACAGATTAATGGAGTGATGAAAACTATGATTCATCGTTCCATCACACTCAGCGATGGAGACCATAGAGATGAGGAGCTGAAGAAACTCACAGAAATCTTGGCCAAGAATGGATATAGAAAAAATGAGATAATGAAGACAATCTCACAAAAATTAGGACCTCAGCCCCAACCACCGGAGGAGAAAAACTCAAAAGAACAGAAAAAAGCATACCTTCCATATATCCAGGGAACTACTGACAAGATATCCCGGATATTACGGAAATACGAAATAAAGACAATATTCAAACCGAAGAAACAAATACGAGACATTGTGAGGAATGTAAAAGGGAAAGAAAAATTAGAAACAGAAGGCGTATATTTGCTAAAGTGTAACACGTGTGATAGGGTCTACGTGGGGGAGACTGGACGGACAATTAGAACGAGAGTCAGAGAGCATGCGGCTGCAATACGCCTCGGACATCAAGATAAATCAGCGGTCGCCGAACACGCAGCAAAAGGCCATGAAATCGAAACAGAGAAGCCGATCATCCTTGCCAAAGACCGGCACTTTAAAACAAGGCTAGTTAGAGAAGCCCTAGAAATTAAGAAACACCCCTGCAATTTTAACCGTGACCAAGGACAAGCTATCAGCAGTTCCTGGCTTCCAGTTTTAGCGAGAAATAAAAGAACCCAGAATGTTCCACAACTCCCTCCCCCTCCTCCTCCTTCCCCCCCTCTCCCCAAATTCGTATAAATAGATGCATAACCGGAGTGGTCACTCAGTAGCCCTGAGGAAGTCTCCGGCAAAGGAGAGGAAACGTCGGCCACCTTCGAACCAGCTAGCAAGACGCGGAAAACCCAAGAAATATATATAAGTCATAATATGGACCGCGAAAGTTTTAACGACTTGATAGTCTTGGCAATTGAAAACGGCCCTGGGAAATTTGGAAAAGCCATGGAAAATGAGAAATCAGTCTTAAAATTGTTTTCAGAGTCAAAATATGATTGTTTTCAACAAGTGAAGAGCGCCATTTTATAATACATAAAAATTCTAGTATACACATACATTCTATGCACTGTCTGTTGGTGCGTGGGGTCCTGAATGAGACGTTGGAGTTCTTACTTGGTGTTTATCAAGTAAGTATGCTGAAGATGATGGAATATTTGTTTCTCCTCTGACTGTGCATAGGTAATTCGCGGCCCTAGTCGCGGCCGAGACCTAAGAATTCCTTACCTTAAAAAAAAGGAAGCCAATTTTCCCCCAAAGCGAAGTGGCGGTGTTTTGTTGGAATACTTTATTCCCTCTCTGTACACACATGCAAAAATGTGTTATACTCCAATTCGAGGGCCTCATACAAAAAATACAATCTAAAAATGAAATTTTCACCTGGAAAAATCAAAATTTGGCTTGGAAAACCTGGAAAAGTGCTGGAATTCCATAATTTCTGATATTTAGCAACCCCAAAAATCAAAAGTTATCCGATAATCTTAAGAAAAGCTTCAAATGTAATATTTTTAATAAGGGTCAAGGAAACACTGTAATACTGCTAGCATATTAGTCCACTAAATGCAGTACATAGGTCCTTTTAATTGCCACTTATTGATGAAACCGTATAATTTTTTTGTGTAAATAAATATTCTTGTGGAACTGCAGTGTTTCCTTTACCCTTTTCACGAAGGAATTCCTCTAAGTTCAACCTGAGACTGAGATTGGGGATGACCCCCTACTTGCCGACTATCTTGTTATAAAACGAATTACTCTAATATTGAAATGCAATCAAATGCTTTAGTTTAATTGAAATGTAATCACCCACAGAACAAAGGAATAAAATGTGCCCTATCAACTTCCTTATGGTACGCCGGAAGCCATACCCCTCGGAAAAAATAAAAAATGCGGTATTATAGACGAATGATGCATATCAATTGGATGGAGAATTTCACTAATGAAGAAGTCTCCCGAAGAGCTTGGAAGAATAAACGCGAAGATGAAAACTCTACGGATTAGAAATAATAGACTCATTCTGACGCATTATACCTTGCCGAAAACTATAATGGATTGACATGGTCTAATTGACAGTAGTATCGAAATTGATAGGCAAGTGTGGTATTATGTCGGGCTTGAAATGTTTTTGACGTTGTCTTAAAAAACCTCGGATTATAACTTACTTAGAAGATTTGGTCACTGTTTTAGCCTACGGTCTGGCAGTGATTTCCATCCAAGTAGTTGAGTAATTGATCGTACTGCTCTACTATCGCCAGTGATGAGGAGAATTGATTTGATGAGCAAATTTGATAGTTTCAGGGGTGACTTCGTAGGAATATCTGATAGCCATATTAATGATAAAACTTTGCATTTTTCCACACTTAATTACATAATGCGACCGGTTTCCCCTTGATAAGGTATCGTCTGGCAGATTCTGAATCTTTCACCATTATACGACTCAATAATGTATTCAATTTAGCCAATGTGTATTTTCACAAAGTTACGCCTGAAAATATCGAGTTCACCATTTTGTATATAAAGAGAGAAAACTGTTCAAAAATGAGGGTGGTGGTTTGAGGTGGAGTAAGAGAGCAGAGGAGTAAGGGCATGGTAGTGCGGGGAAAACTAAAAGAGAAGGAGCTTTTTGAAAACTTATCTTTGCCCAACCTCCGAAAATCCCCCACTGTTAACCCTGTTGTGTGTTAAAAATAATGCTCCTCTTTCAGTTTTACCCTTCACTGGATTTAATTAAGTGTGGAAAAGTACAATAATTTATTATTATATGCTTATTTGGCTAGGCCAGGGGTCGGCAAAGTTTTGAGGTGGAAGAGCAAAATCTGTCCCTCACAGAAGTGTAAAAATTATTCGAGGGCCAAATATGTTTTTAGAAATATGGAAAATTTAAAGTAAATGTATAAAGATTTATAACGTTAACTATTTCGATAAGATGAATAAAAAAATCATCATTATAATATTTTTATACTCCTTAAAAAAATTGATACGGTAAAATGTTTTTCTCAGAAAAAGTTATTCTTCCTATGGTAAAGCAAAATACTGCGGATTAATAAATTAGTAAATGATCATATCAGATCAGATCATTAATTAGCTATATTATTAAAATTAGGAATGAAACATTCTATAACATAATTTTTCATTTTTATTTCAAAGCTACTTTAATGTAACCAAAGAGCCGCGTTTGGCTCGCGAGCCGCAGTTTTCCGACCCCTGGAGTAGGCGATCGGGCGGGCGCATGTGCTATCGTGGTTGGATTGACCTCTGGCTCCTGTGGATGGCCTAATAATTCGGCCCCACTTAGAAATTTCTCTCCGCATCTACAGGGTCCTCGTTCGCCCGATTCGGAATCAATGTGAGTGGGAATGGAATGTTTATTGTTCCGAGATATCACGCATTGCGAAATTGCGAGGGCTAGTGGGAAAGGAGAGGTGGGTTCTGGCGTCAAGCGGGCGGAGTAGGGACATGCGTCGTGAGCCGAGTAATGATGATCAAGGGTGAGAATAGACGATTGGGGCACCTCCTCACGACCGCGACCGTCGAATTTCGCGAATGGCTCTACGATATTTGGGACGGAGACGTGTCAGGAAGAAAAGTACCCTGGGATCGGATTGGTGTGATGGTAGGAGTAATGGCTTACCATCCCGAGGGCCCAGCTTCGAATCTAGGCGGTGCTGGATATTGCTCAGCGGAATCCCGGTCCATACTTGAGTGCTGTGTGGTGTAGAAGTACTTTGCAGCATCATTTGCAAATTTTGTGCGTAGCTGGTGTGGCGAAGGGTTGCGTCCGCACACCAAGCATTAACCAAGAGAAGAGATAATGATAATGGGCAAAAAATTTAAATTTAGACTTGAGGAAATATGAGTAAAAACCTTAACTAGAAAGATGCTATACGTTTAGGAGTGAAAATGCATTCCTTTTGATATTTCCCAAATCTTAGGAACCAAATTTTCGCAAAAACACGAACTTTCCGATTCAAAACGATCCTTCTATTTATTCGCCGGTCATTTTCGAATTTGTTTTCGGGATTGAAATTCGCATAGTAGAAACTTGGATATTCACTACCACTGGAGCGAAAATCTTTCCGTTGTTGAAGAATTTGAATTTAATATTATTTTATTCCTGCAATGTTCTCTAGTGGGAACTTCAATTGTTCAGCGCGGAATGCCGCTCGTGAGCCATTTATTTGGTGAATTCTCTTTAGGTTATAAAACTGCGGTTGACTCTTCTTTGCTATTGAATCTTTTTCCTCAATATTTTCTCTTACTTTCCCATACTTCTTTCTTTTGATTTACTTCTTTAAGAAATGCAGTGGTCGCATGCCGAGAGAAATGTTATTTACCATTCAAATATTTTCCGGCGCACAAAAGAAAGTCATGTGAAAGTCTCTCTATAGCAGCTTGCACTTCAAGGAAAACTTTTATGACATTGCAATTAATGAATAGGTTTCTGGCATAGTGAACATTTTCTCTTGTTTTGTTTAGTGAAGAAAGAGATTGCTTTCTTTATGAGTGACTATGTTCTCATGACAGTAATTACTTTCTATTGCGTTGTTACATTGACATATTATTTTAGGCTGTGGAAAGAAAGACTCAGAATGTTATGATGGGAGCTTTTTTCCATTTCCCTACAATCATTACGCATCAACAATGGCTAACTTGTGCGTACTTCAGAAGTTGGTGAGTTATATGTGGTACTATTTAGAGAATTTATTTATAGTCGAAATGATGCTACTAGCTGCTTTTTATAAGCTCTGTTTAAGAAGTTTTATAAGCTCTGTGGTTTCCCAAAAACTGACTTTTCCTTTTGTGTCAATATAGACTCCATTATTATTTTCTGGTGTGTCTCTGTTGTCCAATTCTTTGTCTTAACACAATGTTTGTAACACAATGGTAAGAGCACAGTGGTAAAAAAATTCGAAGGCACGGAACTGTAGAAGCTTTTTAGTTTAGTAAATATTACCAATAATGGCTTACCTAGTACTTTAATGTTGAAATGGCGATCACCTCTGTCTACTTTTTCAGACTGACATGAGCAATTACTGAAAAATTCACTTGTTGGATGCCTGGAATACAATGTCTGAATTTTAATTTTCCATTACTGAGGCATGATATCAAGCTAATCCTATAAATAAATATATGGAATATTGGAAAACTTAGCAAAGTGTATAAGAATTTCAACGTCTAAAAGGTAGGAAAGTTGGAACATAAGGAAAATCTCAAATCAGCATGCCCTCCCATACAATTAAAATACTAGCTACAATCATCCTACTTGGGATCAATAATTTCTCTTGCATGAACTTCTTTATTTTTCGGGTTCTACCGCGTTGGTTGCTGTGGTGATGACAACAGTTTCGAGGTAGAACCCGAAAAATGAAGAAGTTCATCGTAGACCACCGTGAAAATCATCGTTCTTACAATTTCTCTTGCAGTTATCAATCCTTAGATTGGTTTGAAAATAGACCTCCATTCATCTCCTTTCTGAGATTTCCTTTTCATTTCTTCATAGGATGTTGCCCCAGCATCCTTCCTCACTTGCGCCAGATATTGATCCCTTGGCCTCCTTCTGTATCGTACCTCCTACACCATTCCCTTTAACACACTCTTTACTAGACTTTCGTGTCTCAATATATGCCCCACCAATTCTGATCTTCTTTTTACAATACTCTTCCATAGTTCATTCACCTGCTATCTCACTCTCTTAAACACCTCTTCATTTTTAACTCTGTCCATCCAACTGATTCCCAGCATTCGTCGATAGCACCACACGTCTAAAACATCCAGTCTTCTTCTTTCTTCCTTTGCAATGGCCCAGGTTTCACGTGCGTATAGAGCAATGCTCCTCATGAAAACTTTTATAATTTTTTTCCTTTGTCTAGGCTGATGTTTCTTGCAGTAAAAAGTTTTTTCTTCTTGTTCAAAGCTATTTTAGCCATGGATATTCTATTTCTAATTTTACTTTTACTTTTTGCGTCACTTGTTATTATTGCCCCCAGATATTTGAATTCCTTGATCATTTGTAGGTTTTTGCCTTTTATACTTAATTTACAATTAATATATCCCTCTTTACTGCAAACCATTCCCTTAGTTTTTTATTGTTAATTCTCATATTGTATTCCTTTCCCATTGATTCCTCCATATTTTTCACTATGCTCTGTAGTTCTTCTTCACTTTCTGCTTAGATCACTATGTCGTCCGCAAATCTTAGCATGTCCATTTTAATTCCTTGTATCTTTACCCCTCCGCTTTTCTTTTGGCGTATCTTTTGAATTGCTTCTTCTACAGCACAGGTTAAATAGAACTGGTGATAAGGCACTGCCCTGTCTCACGCCTTTCTGGACCTCTGCTTCTTCCCACTTGTTCCCATTTCTTATTACCGCTGGATCAATAATATAACTAAGAAAAAAAACCTCTTTGAAATTCCAAATGAAAAAATAAAAAGAATTTTTTCATTTGGAATCGGACATCGTTCCATCTTCACACCACCTTTTTGAAATCACATTTTATGTGTTTTCTATTCTCTTTCTTTCACCCTCTGTCTGAAAAAAATATTTATTTATTTACAATTTATTAAATTAAAATCAACAGCGATATTATTAAAATGATAAGATTTCCTGTAGATTGTATTATAATCCATGTTAGCGAAGAGGGAATGAAGGAAGCTGCTATGCGTATGAACTTGTATTTGTGAAATGAATACGGCATGATGATGAATATCCAAAGAACGTAAGTGATCGTATGTGATCCATTGGCGGCTCTGAGGGGGGGGGGGCAATTACCCCCAAAACCCCGGCGTTTTTCTTTGTCATAGACCTTAAATTAAAAGCCTAAATTATTTTCTCTCGGAGTTTAGCTGAATGATCTCTCTCTATCTCTCGGAGCGATTATCTCAATTATCTCTCGGAGCGATTAGCTGAATATTCCATTCTTCTTCCGGGATATCGGCCGCGTCGTTGTTTTTCTTGGCAACGTTTCTCCTCCCATCCTGGGGGCATCTTCAGGTCGAAGAAATCTATAGAAGAAGCTAGGTAGCCAGGTTGGAGAGGAGTAACCAGAGGAAATCCGACCAGGAGGAGCCCAAGAATTAAGGAGAAACCCTCGGCCTACGGCACCAAACTCAACGTTCGTCGCAGGAACAGCGGATCCTATCGGCAGAATACTGAAGAAATACAACATATTGACCAGATTCTTCTCCACTAGGAAAGTGGAGATATTCTGCCCAACCCTAAAGAGCAGATCCCTAGCACCATGAAGGAGGGAGTGTACAAAATCAACTGCACATTCGGGAAAGCCTACGTAGGCCAAAAAGGGAGAGCAATTTCCTGCAGAGCGAGGGAACACCAAAAGGCGACCGAAAAGAAACAGTTCCGCCTCTCAGCAATAGCTGAGCACGCCTGGTCGGAGCCTGGTTACTCCATGTTTCGAGGAGACCAAAGTTCTGAGCGGAGAGAGCCGATGCTTCCCACGGCTGATACGGGAGGCGATCGAAAATACCTCGAAAATTTCAACAGGGATGAAGGCTACAATTTAGCTACTACTTGGAAGAGGGCGCTCAACGAAAAGAAAATGGCGCAAAAAGTGGTTTTGACGACCGACATAATTGACGGCCAATCAGATGCGACCTGCTCCGGTATACGTAAAGTCGGACCAAAATACAGCGCAGATATCTTCAACCTGCAGACGCCCACAAGACGGGAGGAGAAACGTTGTTAAGAAAGACAAAGACATGGCAGATATCCCGGAAGAAGAATGGGATACTCTCCTAAATTATTTTGTCGCTTTTTTTGTTATTGAAGTTTTGGTTATTATATTTTAAATCCAGTAAAATTTTATATAAACTTGAACGGTTTTTAAAACCACAAGCGAAATGCGATTGTAAATCAAAATAATTTTGGAATTAGTCGAAACTTGGCGGTAATCTAAAAGGGAAATTTGCCTTTAATAAAAACTTGCTCTTCTTAAAAGGCAAACTTTTGCTTCCAAACCACTTATAACGCGCCATTTTGCACATAGTTTGTTACCAATTTCCGGGACGAGACCCGCGAACCTCGAATTTTCCTGGTATTCCATACCCCAAAGGCCGCTGGTGCCCCTGCCCCACAAACCTCTGGTCTAGAGCCGCCCCTGACGCTCCTGGTGTGATCCTAGTCAAATGAATGTCAGCATTACCGTAACGTAGTACAACTGAAACAAGTGAACGCATATTCATATTAAGGACGAAAAATCCCTGTTTCGGCCGAAGTTCCGGACGAAGACGGCCGAAATTCCTTGGATTATATTAGTAAGGGTAAAAGAGCCCAATCAAAGGCATAATGCGTTAACGTACACATGCTTCTGATGACAAAGAACTTATCAAGAGAATTGAAAATGTATAGAAAGCAACACATGGAGTGTTGCCTGGAAATGATTGGAACCTGAATAATAGGTAAAATGGTCAGAAGAAGATTTGCAGCCTTTGAATTTAGGTGCTGGGGAGAAGGAAAAGGAACTCATAAGCTGCAAATGTTTCTAATAATGAGGTTATTGCAAGCATTGGCAAGAAGAGTTTTGGAAGACGTCGATAAAAAGAGGAGGTCAGCTTTTTGGCACACTTGTATCGACTCGAACCTTTCTTGCTCGAGGAAGGAAGGATGTGCGGAGAAAAGGAAGAGGTAGCCTTAAGTTACCAGACCAAGAAATTACGTCGCACTACTTTTCGAGATAATTGCCAAGTAATAGAAGTCCTTTTCCATGGGATTTGGTGTGGATGTGCGCTCTAGGGAGTCGTTATTAAAAACATCGGCATGTTCTGACGCACAGACCGCTTCAGAAATGTTAAACCACGCACTTTCTGTGTTTGTTTAATTACCTATTTAAAAATAAATGTATTTTTCTCCGCATTACTTGCAATAATAATGCTAAAACCTTCGGTTTTGAATGCATAATTCAATGCATAATAAGACATAAATAGGTAAAAACTTTTACTCCGCGAATAAACTTACAAATGATCTGTCAGATGATAAGGCACTTGACGTTTATGCCTGATGTAAAACGAAAAATTCCACGCATGGTAGGTCGTGCCCGTGATCATTCGAGCAAAATTAGGGCCTGCTCTATGATTGATGGCATGATCCTTTGTTGCACGATACGTCGTCCATATTTGCCGTTTTGACCAATTAAAACTCCGAAATGTCCAAGCCTAAGGACAGGATTCCCGATGTCATGCACAAACGAGTTCATAAAATTTTGTGCACATGCAGGCAATGTTACATCGGCAAGACAGGAAGGGCATTAAAATGCGCAGCCAAGGAACACCAACGGCCCACGGAAAAGAAAAACTTCCATCTTTCCGCTATTACAGAACATCCCTGGTCAGAACAGGACACAAAATTAACTTCGAAAACGTTAAAGTGCTGGCAAGAGGGAACCGATATTTTCCGAGACTTATAGGAGA
Organism: Pyrrhosoma nymphula; assembly: GCA_963573305.1. NCBI lineage: Eukaryota > Metazoa > Arthropoda > Insecta > Odonata > Coenagrionidae > Pyrrhosoma > Pyrrhosoma nymphula. The sequence goes on from OY754335.1 coordinate 53,969,321, forward strand.
AGCCGTGCAGATTATGGAGAAACCGAAGACCCTCAATCGGGTAGACGGTTACACCATCACGACGACGTGGGAGTGATAACTCCGGCCAATCAGGGCGCTCAGAATTTCAAACTACAGCAGCCGTAGACAATGCGGCTTAGCAACCAGCTACTATACATATATAGTGGACGAAATTAAACAAAATTTCTTGACCTGACGACGCTTCCAGGAAGAGAGGCAAAACGTTGTAAAATAAGCAACCAAACGCGATGGATACCGATAATAATCAAAATAAAAAATATATAATTTATTATTTACCTACTTAGAAACTGCAGTATAGGCTTGGAATGATAACTAATGCCTGAGACACTTACGCCTCACGTTAATTAATCAACTTAACCGGATTACAGCGAGATTGAATTAGAGGTATTTTTCTGGCCACAATCCCTCCATGTGTGGTGACTGCTGCATAGCAAGTATATTCATTTTACCCGCCATTTTGGAAGTTTCTTTTAATTCTCTGAAACAATTTTTTTTGTTGTTCACCTTCAACGGGAACCAATTTCTAATTGGAAACTAATATTCGAATATTGACTCTATTAAAGTACCTGAACAGTATCTTATTTTTCTAATGATAAAAAAATATCATACATTTACCGCCCTTTATTTCGAGATATTAGCCAAAAGTTACTTTCCATGTTCCTTGGGATATGGTACGGGTATGCACTTCTGAGAGACTATATTTAAAAAATGAGGGATTTATAACGCACAGATCTCGCCAGAAACTGAACAGTGTAATTTGTATTATTTCTCCACTATTTAAAAAAAATAAATCAATTACCGTGGTAATTTTTACAGAATCGTAATAAAATCTGCGGTTGTGAAGGCGTTTGCAGCGTACGGCATGCAAAGAAAGGGTCAAGCTAAAACCTTATACGCACATGCGTATTTAGTTGATTACTGAGAGTTTCAACAATTTAAAACAATTTTTTGCGTCGTTATTGTCACAGTAATGTATTATTTTTAGATTTATGCTCCTTACGGTTGCTTGAATCTAAAAATACAATTTGAATAGGGTCTTTGTTAAGAATAGAGAAAAATCTCGCTCCAGCTACCTTTAGCGGATAGGGAGAGAGTGAGAAGGATAGGGAGAGTGAGAAGGATAGGTAGGATGGGAGTTGGGTAGGCGAAGGAAGAGAGACGGCATGAGAAGAAGAGGCGAAGACCCACGTAGTGATGGGTGGGGTTCAGCTGCGTGGGGTGGGGCGTGCGTAGGGGGAGTGGCCGGGGGGAGAGTGGGGAGGGGAGTGGGGGAGAGAGGGTCATCGACCCCTCAACGACCTACGTACCGCTTCACTTTCCTCTCTCGACGGCAAAGGTGGTGGCCACCGAAAGGGCCCTCCTCATCCAACAACACCACCCATGGACTCAGTTAGGGGGGAAGGAGGGAAAGGTGCTCTTGGGGGATGGGGGGAGGGGAAGAGAACTGGAAGGCGTTGGCCGTGGGGATGGGGAGGTGGGAGGGAGGGGGAGGATGTTAGTATGGAAGGTGCCGCGTGGTATGCATAATCAACCCATGAGCCTTAGGAGTGGCAGTTACATATATGGACGGTTATAAAAAGAGTTTTCGGTCCCTTGCCTCTCCCCTTATTTCCTCCTTTCTCTTATCAAGAGGCTCTCTTTAGTGTGACGTTCTCATTTTGATTCTCTTAATGTTTTCTCCAAAGAAAATCGTTGTCTCTTATTTGGTTTTACTTGGTTAATGTGAGTGATGATTTTGGCCGAGACAGTGGAAATCCATTGCGAAATTTAAGGAACTTGAAATTACGACTTTTCGTTTCACTCGACGACGATGCACATGCATAGATACACTTGGAAAACACTGAAACATGGAAAAAGTACAATCATTAGTGACTCGTGGTAAAAAATAAAAATAAATAAATAAATTGGGGATCGACAACTCAGGTCTCCTGTGTTATTATGGCTAAGTGGGAAGGTTGGTATGGCGGAGATTTTTTGATTTAGAGGAAGGGTGGGGATAATCCCGGCATCGGCATTAGCATTCTCTTATAGGCACAAATAGATCCACAGATTGAGACCTCACCCGATGGACGGTGAGTATTAGTGATTGAGATTCCGCTGAAAGGTCACCTCCGCTGCCGACGTTCGAATTCGGTTGATCAGTATGGGAAGTCATTACCTTACTCATCTGGGTAACTCGATATTTTCGGTCAACTTTTGCATGACCAAGTTAGCATGATGCCCATGCTTCATTGTTAACATCTAATTCATTTCCGTGTCTTTCATTCGCCATATCCCTCTGTTGTCCATTCATTACATTAAAATGTAGCACAATCATTGCACATATAGTGATTATACTTTCCCCATTAATTGTAGACTCCTTTCACCCTAGATACTGCGCAGGCTCGCGATTGATAGGTTTCACATTGTGATATTACTTGTTTTCAGCCCCGGCTTGGATAGTGCTGCGTGATACATGAAAATATGTCAGTCCCATTTCCCCCTACTTAGCAATATTCATGACATTATCACTTGATCCGTGACTGGCACACTAATCGTGAGTCATTGAGTGTACAGTTTAATAATTTTTCAATAAAGTCCAAAATAAATTCTAGAACCACATTTCATGTAAGTTTTTGCGGTGAAACTCGCCATGTATACAGAGATGGAAAGTGTAGAAAAATTATATTTTACATTTTTTTGCCTTAATAAAAGCATGTAATGACTTCGATTTTCAGCGCGGTATTCGAAATTTAGGCGAAAATCATATAAATACGCGTTTTAGAACACTCGACTCGGCAGGACACCTTGATATTTGTTAGCAACCATTATAATTATATAACATTTAAGATTTCCAGTTCTGATGAAAATCTGTACCTATGTAATCGAATTGTTACAAAATATATCTCATGTGCAATACGGCTGACTACGTCATTTCAAAAAATTTGTAGTTTCAGGCTTAATTTTATGGAATAACATCATAGTCATTTTCATTTGTAACGTCATTTCATGTAAAATTGAATTGCCAAAATAAAAAATGTTCAATTTTTTTTAACTTTTATCATTAGAAAGCGCATGCAAGTTTTCACATGAATCTGTACATTAGCAAAAATCTCTCAAACCACCTTAAAACTTTGGGATTTTAAAGGAGGGACGGCTGAAAAATACTGATTACAGGTGTATTAGTAGGGATATTTTTATTGAGATTTCTCCCCCGAACAAGTTCAATGGGGCCCTTCCCGTAGCCAGCAGTAACTTCTGTTTGTTATTTAACCGCCTGTTTTCTGCATTAAGTGAAGGAAAATGTGTGAATAATGGAGATTTGTATCAGTTGTTAATTTGAAGTCTGTTTGGGTCCTCTACCGGGTCAAAGTCTGCATTTTTCCGACGTTTTGATGTGCATACGAGTTGTCATAGAATCGTTGACGAAACATTAAACGTACATCGAAACGTCGGTAGAAATTCAGTTTGACCAGGTGGAGAACCCGAACAGACGCTAGGAAAGCGTCAGTTCATTCTTCAGTTGTAAATTTCCTGGAAATTAAGTCTCTTACTGGAAGTTAAGCGTCTAACTGCTGAGTTAGGCCCTATTTCAAATACATGAAACCTTTTTGCACCCGAAAAATGGAAATGACTTCCAAAAATCCCACGGCTAAAGAGCGGGGTTGCCCTGTTTGTTGACGTCACTTGGCAGTTTCCTGACAATGTGTTATTAACATCAGAGTTGCCAGGGATTGCACGCGCGCGCGCAAAAGACATATAATTTCTGACGATTATTGGGCAGTCGCTTCAGAAACAGTGAACTGGTAGGGAAAAGGAAAGCATCAGTTCATGCTTCAGTTGTTAATTTCCTGGAAATAAAGTCATTTACTGGAAGTTGAGCGGTTAAGTTAAGCTTACCTTCCGGTAGTAAAAACTCTCAAAAATTCAAAAGGACAAATAAGAGTTAGGACTAGTTTATAAGTAACTAATAATCGCGTTTGTAAGTAACTAATATCTAATAATCGCGTGCATAGGGTTGTATTAGACGGCGCTATCTCTGATGACTCTGATGATAACTTCACATCAGGTGTCCCACAAGGAAGTGTCGTAGGCCCACTTCTGTTCCTTTTGTACATAAACGATATCGGCGAAACAGATGACAGTAAGCTTAGATTATTTGCAGATGACGCTGTGGTGTATAGAGAAATCCGTAACCTTAATGATAAGCAAGCGCTAACTAAGGACCTCGAGGCAATACAGGAGTGGTGCGATGCGTGGCAGCTAGAATTAAACCTGAAAAAAATGCGTTGTCATGAATTTTTGGAAACGGAAGAACTCTCCTTGTAGCAGCTACTGCATACACAACAGGTTAAATACCTCGGAGTTAAACTGACTAATGATCTCTCGCGGAGTAAACATACCTATTCGGGAAATTACCGGTCAAGCTAATCGTAAATTGGGATTTGTTAAAAGAGTACTTGGCAAGTGCGACGAGGCAGTTAGGGAAATCAGCTACTTGCCCTTGTTAGATCCCACTTGGAATACGCTGCCAGTGTTTGGGATCCTTATGAGAGGCTGGAAAACTGAGTTAGAACGCGTGCAGCGAAGATCGGCAAGATACGTTAAAGGCCGTTATGATAATCTCGTTAGTGTTACTGACCTTTTGCAGCAACGCGGATGGGAAACGTTTTCAGACCGTCGATTAAAATTTAGACTCAATCTATTATGTATGTTCCAAACCGATTTATTCTCTGACGAACTTAATAATATTTTACGAAATCCGACATACTACGGTAGATAAGACCATGAGAATAAGATTAGGAAACTGGACTGCAGAACGGGCAGATTATAATGTCTTTTTTCCTGCGAACGATAAGGGACCATAACAGCTGCCAATGAGACTTTTAACTAGGTTTTTCGATAGGTAGTGTGGCTCTTAGGAGTAATACTCCCTAATACTTGAATCCTTATGTGCTACATAGTACTAACAGCACGCCGTGCATATTTTCAGCATAACTCTTGAGTCTGTCCATTTGTGTAGTTGCAAAAACATATATATGTATACACTAACGGTCGTTCTCCATTGTGAGCATATCTGCAGTGTAGTGCATTCTTGTGAGGCTTCGCCTCGTGACAAGCATTAGCGATTCATGCTAATGCATAATTAGTCGTAAATACACTAACTTTATGTAATAATATCTGCTTTGAGCGTGTGGCCAAACTCGTGAAACATATTGTTATTCCCCGGCGTGCGTTATGATTGAAGTTTGCACGGGTTTTTACGCCAGGTCTTCCCAATTGGGCTGCCGACGTTTAAGTACGTGACCTTGCCATTGCCCCTGATGACGATGACATTGCCAGCTATCGAATGTGTGCGCAACCTTGGTTACAGCAATAGTTGGTGGAAAACCCGTAAATACTTGACTCAAAAATCTCCATTTCCCTCCTCAAGGCTCTTCCAATCGCACAAGTTGCTCGAGACCATTAATGTGATTGACAATTCACTTTCTTACTTAGTGTTTAAACCCGAACCTAGTGTTGGTTTTGATAGGTGAGAGTAGAGCTCCCTTTATAATAAGCCATTGGCGTGCGAAATCCAAATATTTAGGGTAAAGATGTCAGTTCCTTACCCTGGCTCACTTGCGATTTTCCCTTTCCCTGGCTCACCTGCGATTTTCCACTAAGATGTGTAGACAGTCACATCGTGTGGATTTTCGGAGGGGGTGTCCAGAGAGGCATCACCTGGATTTGAACCCGGGACCCTTCGGTCGGTAGCCCAGCGCTCTACCCACCACGACCCCTAATCATCATCATCATTCCAATGTATAAAAATGTAATGGTGTCTGTCAGTTGCTCAATTACGCAAAAACTACCAAACCGATTGAGCTCAAATTTGGCATGTAGAAAGAAAATGTATCTGGAAGTAACATAGGCTATATTAAAAAACCCTCAGGACCCCCAAAGCCACCCCCCCACCCGGTGGTCCATGCTAAGAATTGGGTTCGGTGCATTGGTTTCATCTTTTTATTTTTAAAAGTACTTTTACTCAAGATAGCTGGGACTTTTTTTATCGGATGGATGAATAAATGAAGTTTCTAATTCTTTGAATCGATTTTATTTTACGCTTCGTAATTGTCTGAAAATCATATTTTTATCTGAAAAATCTCACATTTTTCTCTGAAATCGGCAATAGCATATTTCTTTGACAACCAGAGATTTGATTTTCATAGGATATTCACGCATCCAGCATTTAAGCATCACGTTTTCCAGCAAGCCCATGACAGCACGTAGAAATAAAATCTGTATAAGATGGGCCCAGAGTCCTAAGGGCCCAATGATAGATTGCTGCGGGGGGTAATCGATAAATTCAATGCATATTTACAACAAGTATACTCTTCAATGTGTACTCTCAAAGTTTTTCTCATAGTGGCACTGAATGTATATGAGAGAACACTTGCGTAGTAAACGATGTACATTAAGGAATGAAATAGACTACACACGCAATTAAATGTGCAAGAACATTTACGTGCAGCTAATAGTAATACTTCTGTTGCTACAACAAACACGGCGTTGTTTATTATCGTTTAATACTCAGATGTATTACACGTTGTGGAACCTTCTGCCTCTCATTACGATTGCGAACTGTTTTATTAGACCAATTCTCACATCATAAACGTTACGAGATATTAAAATATGTTTAAAGTGTTAAAGTGCAGTTAACTTACATTCACTCAATCATTGAGTTGCCTATTCGAGACTCTCACTCACCGCTGTTTTCCCTACTTGGACTTAAAAATATATCCATCAACATGCCTAATAAAAAAAAGAATAACCTTTCGAAAAAATCTTTCTAAAGCAAGAGGAATGTCTTCTTTGCAAGGAAATGAGTCCTTGCAAGGAAAACGACTTAAATGCTCAAAGGCATGCCCACCAGCGATCTCATGAGTTTCTCCCCGTGGTGTTTCTCGGGTTACGCTAAGAACCGCACTAAGTTCATCCTAACCCAACCTACGGACGAGTAACCTGCTATAAATTTGGTTCAAATATAGACCCATCTATTTCGAAACTTAAATCTGTTTTAAGATGGCGGAAAATATAATGGCATCACTACAGGCTTTTTATCCGAAAGAAGAACGGAAATTTTGCCCAATGAACGACAACCATGCATGAAAATCGGCAAATTTACTAAGAATCATCATAAATATTTTATTTAGCAACCGAAACCAATGATTATGGCTACCCTTTATGTCAAAGGCGCAGTCCGCGTGATGGAGGTTTCATAAGACAAATAAACATGGCTGCTGCTGCAAATGCTCCGTTTGGTGTTGTACCCTACTCTCCAATCATGATTAAGATACCTACTCAACGCACATATCAACGTTGAATAGTGCAACTCAAATAAGTTGTTGAATGCAATTATTTATGTACACAAGGGAAGCGATCAAGCTGTAAATCACTCAGAAGACGGCTGAAGAGAACCGGAGGGACGAGGTGACCATCTATCAACCTGGGTGCTATTTTAAGTAGTAATGAGTCTGCATGGCCCATTTTGGGGTGTCCCGTGCATGAAAGATGACCAACAGTCACTCATCTCTCTGTGCAGAAAACGTTCAGCATGTCTACTACAACGAACACAACATACAAGATAGGTGACGAACTCCTCAAATGACCACGCTGACAGTATTCTTCAGACTTTGTGGTTTTCTTATAAATTAAGTTCAATGTTTTTCACACCCATTGAATTTCAGCGGATACCTTCCGCTAGTGATTGATAAAATTAGAGCTAGCATATTCTGATATCCCAATACCGGGACATATCTAGTTTTGAAGAGACTAAAACAGGGGGAAAATCGGGACGTTGTTATTAAATATTAGCTATTCCTATACTGCTACTTTATTCTTTGATTTCAATTACAAAATAAACGTATTACCTGTAGTATTGGCAGCTTATTTTAGTACCAAGCTTTGGAGTATCATGTTCGAATCCATTTACTTGCGGGGTTGTCTCCTCTTGGCCCCCACCAATATATTTGGGTCTTCGGGGAAAAGCTGAAAAATGAGGTTTCTCATTTTTGTTTCTATCACTGGGTCCTTTAACCAAGTGATTGATATCCAATTCCTTCAATAGCCTTCGAGGGTGCGTGATACAGTTTCATAAAGTGTTTTCGATTTACACATTTCTTGCTACATGCGCTTTGTCGCTCGCTTTGTCGCTCGCTTTGTCACTGCGAATTTCTCCGTCCAGTGGGATACGGACCTAAACGGAAACATCCTTCGTCGGCCGGGACAAATTTGCCCATTGGGCTGGACACCAGGACAGACCTTTCAAACCGGGACCGTCCCGACCTAAACCGAGACGTATGTTATGCCTACTGATAATGCTACCCACTCGAGGTTTATCATGTGAAATAAGTTTGAAATACCTTCACCGTGCAAGGGACTTTAATCTGGTTTTGTATCGCGCCACGCCACCATTTCCATAGATAAGAGATATTTCCGACGTCTCTGAAGCGTTGTTTTTCATTGGAATTGCCTATGTAATAGCAGTGAGTTATGGGAAGTTAATGGGATTGTCCCGCAAGACCGAACTTTCTAATTGGCCCTCACCTTTCTCTACCCCGACAAAGTTCTCTGTTGCTATCGTGGATTCCTCGGATCGCCGAGACAGGATTTCCCCTTGACCAAAAGGTGTGCATTCCGTGCTACTTTTGCCCTTACTCTATACTTTTAGTATTTGGGATCGCATTCCCCCTCCTATTTTGGCATTTCCTCGCGCAGAATATTGCATTTTATAGATGAACAGTCAAAATTCCGTCGTGTAAAGCAGGGAATGAGTTTGATGCACGAATACTCTAATTCCGTGCATTCATCCTCGTAATTCCAGGTTCACATAGATCCCCTCACCATGCTCTCGCCGTAATATCTGTAGACTCCATAAGAATTTCCAATTGTGCTTAGCAACAGGAACAACTATCGCCTCTCTATCCGTCGTGGGTAGTAAAGTTATCACACATAGCGCACTATTCTTCACAATGTCCTGCGAAGATGGTTTTTGTTGTAGGCCTACTCATTGAGATTTCCGGGTGATTTTTGAAGGTTAAAAGACTGGTTTACATTTATTTTATTTCGCCAGCTTGAGAGGACCGTCTTAACAGTCAAAATGGTGTCTGAATTTGACCATGAGGCATGGTGAGAATAAGTGGGAACACTTATAAGTGAGGGGTGTGCTTCGCTGGTGAATTGAATTAAAACAAACCTTTTTATTATTCTTCACGAGACAGCGTGGTCTCTCGACTAGAAGACATAGAACCGACCGCACATTACTGGACATAGTGAAGAATAGTTTACTATATGTGTACTTTCCTCCTTACCGCACAAGACTATTTACGGTGGTAACTTTTTTTAACCTTTTTGTAAGTAAGCGTTTCGTCCTTTTTTGAAAGTAGCTTACCATGTTTGGACAAATGACTTGCTTTTCTTGCAGCCACTCAAAGGATATAATTTTCAAAAGATCGCTTGTGCGCAAGAATCTTGTAAAGCTGGTAAAATTTTATTCACACAGTGCATCATTTCACCCTCGATCGCGCGAATTGAATCTGCTGCTCCGAATTGCGCGGTACAAATGGTATTAATTAAGGAATGAGCTCTCCGGAAACATGAAACATTCCGGAGAGGAGAATGGAAGGAGTGATGAGAATTAGATAATTTCATCTACATCTCTCATCTCCATAAACCTATTATTATCGCCCCACTATGAAAGGATAGCTGTCCCAACATCCTCCCTGTAAAAGGTTCGTGTGGAATTTCCGATTTCAATGTAGGTCAGGGGTGGTCGATTCATCTCTGTCTTCGTTTGATTCGAATCCAGTGGAGTCACAGGAACTGGGATCGGCCTCTGCTTGTCACATCAGTTGGCGAGACAGGATGATTGCGGCGGCAAGTTTTGGCTTTTGATCATCTAAATGTAAACTTTTAGGTTCGCGATTCGAAAAAGAGATGGAAAAACAGCCGTGCAATTCATGATAGTCTTCTTTATGACTGTTGGTGAGATTCGATGAGACCACACTATAAGGAAGATCACTGAATTGATAACTTGACAATAAACTAATATAATCCTCTCTTTGAGTAACAATTTCATATTGTAGAAGCAATGTATATGGCTGATGTGATAGGTGTGGTTAAAATTCTTAATCTGTTAAATTAAATTGGTCTGATTTTCGATGCTAATTGTAATAGCAAGAGAACAATTCGCATGAAGTACATTCCTATGTTGACCTATGCGCAGTTAATCATATCTTGATATCAACGTAGCCATCAATGTAGCATTGGATGGCTAGAAATATAGCTATAAAATTTCCGATTTCAGCTTCAGACTTGAAATAATATATAGGGAAAATTATAGATCTTTGCATTATTCCGCCGCGGTACATTAACTGGGTTGCTCCCTGAGAACCCGCTCGTTGAATTTGCCTGGGCAACTTAATTGACTGCAATTCTCGACTCCAATTGGGGGATCTGGGTTCTATTCTTTGGCCAGGTGAGTGATAATATCTCCGTGAATGCTTACATAAAAATACTATAATTTCATCGTGAAAAATCACTTTCCTATACTGAGATTCGAACTCGAGATATCGAAATATTACCTAGAGTGCTTTAGTCAGTGAGACTACCGAGGCATCTTCATGCAAGTTTGTCTTTACAATTGTCTACTCTGACTGGAATTGCCGAGTTGTAAGGGGGGACGAAATTAGAAGGGGAGCTGTTAAAGTTTGCTGAAATTAGGGAAGATAAAGCATTAGTTAGCCAAGGGAACGCAATCGATGAAGAGAACGATATAAGTACAGGGTGAAAGGCTCGATATGAAGATTAACGTTTAAGAGACTGAGGCTATAAGATTCTCCAGAAGGAGGAAGGCTGCAAATTATATTAAGATCGGAGGGCAAAACTAGAGTAGGTGGTAGGGCTCACGTATCTGAGGAGTTTTCTGAGTGTGAATGAGTTAAGTTTGGATCCTTAGTGAAGGATTGAATAAGCTAAGGGAAGGTTTATGGAAATGAGGGCAGTGAAAAGGAGAAATTCTAGTAAAAGCTATCGGAAAAGATTATATTATATCCTAATGTCGAGCTTAGTATTGTATGGTTCAGAAATATGGTCTCTACGGAAGGTATATGAGCATAGACTAGAGGCTTATGAGATGTGAGTATTGAGAAGGACGAAAGAGTGACCTGAGTGGATAGAAAAACAAATTAGGATGCGTTTGATATGAAGGAAGTTATTTACTTTGGTTGAAAGTTGTTATGAGAGAATAGGGACATGTGAACTTCCATATTTCGTGCCTTATGGAGTCGAACTTTCGACGATTCGATTCTGAACGAATTATATTTACGGTGGTGTTCTTTATATCTTACGATCTATAGACTGCAACTTATTCAACAAAAACGGTTCATTAAGTCGGTTGCAATTGATGATGTTACGAATATAAGCTGATGTTCCACTGTCAAAATCTTGTTAAAATACATCGTTCATTGGATAGGATGCTCAAATATTATGAGACAGTGTCACATGCGAAACACGTCCGTCAAATATTTGAGAAAATTATGCGTAGGTGTGGAATCTGCCGCTGGCTGACACTATAATTTGCATTCACTTGTTTCAACGAGGAATAGCGAAAGCCAAGTATCTGTAAAAGTTAGATCATGGAAGAAGTTAAAGCTGGAGTTCTGCTTCCTCCTTAACATTATTTCAAGAAACCCTTCTTTATTTCGGGAATTTGACATCATGTGGATACCTTTGACGGTACACAGCTTAAATAGACACAACCATCTCGTCTCGGTTCCATCTTTCAACAATATCTTTCCTGATACTCTTTTTAACTTTCATTCAAATAGCCAAAACCAACTCAAAACCTGCCCCAACCGACTCGGTAAAGTAATGTTCATTAATTAGAGAGGAGATTTAAATTTTTTAACAATTTTTTCTAATGCATTTTTTTGGACTAAAAATTAAAAGCGTTTCGATCCTGATTCGTCAAATTATATTCGGTCAATTTTTTAGGAAATTCTCATCAGGTTTCATTTACATTAAATCCAGCGTTTCTCACGATACTCCAATCCGTTTGGTTTATTTTGTTTTGTAAACATTTTGACCGGTGGGACCTCGGGACTGACGGAATAGTCTCCGCCAATTCCAGGGTGAAGCATCAAGGAGACCACAGAGTAGGAAGAGGGCAAGAAGATGGACGGAATGTGAGGTTTTTCGGTGGTATTGATTTAATAAATATAAGGGTGGGACATGCGTCGTTCGTAGCGCCACCGAGCGGCGGCAGTTGACGGAGGAAGGGATAACATCCTAGGGCGGGAGACTTCAACGAGCGAAGGAGACGTCGACAGCTCCCCTCAAAACCCCTCTCCCTATATTCACCCCTACACAACCTCCACCACTTGCCGCCTCTTCTCCTCCCGCCACGCCATGCCTTGCCTCTTCGGGAGGGTCTGCTGAAGTGAGGCACTTTGTAGAGGGGGGTGCGGAAAGGAGGGTACGGGATGAGCGGAGGGGGAAAGAGGAGAGGAGAGACCGCTATGCGTTTGGAGCCTATGTGGTTACCGTTACCTCTCTCGCCGAATGGTTTATTCCAAGGTTCTTCCGGCCGGTGTGTGCTCGTGGTGGAGGAGGTAATCGTCACCCAACGTTGCGACTGAAGGAGGAGGTGCAGTCTTGAGCGGACCGTGGGCACAGCACAGCGGACCGTGGTTCGACGCCGTAATCCCTCATTATCCCGGCACATTTCCTCGTCCGTCTTCTGCCACCTCCCCTTGTTTTGCTCGCCACTCCGTTCCCAGGCGGGTTGCCTCAACACGAGAGGCCGGGACACACCAACCCGGGAAGAGTCTTCGTGCCGTCGTCGTCGGTCACACACAGTGGACTTGAACTTACCACCTGCTCTTCGGAAAAGAGTGTGTTTTTGAGTGAGGATTTTTCGGTTCCCGTGCGTATTGGGCCCAAGACAGAGAAGGTTGTTGGCGAAAGTGTTTCTTCCGACGTGGACATTGAGCGAGTGCTCCATTTTATTCGTTTCCACGCGAAGCTGTGCTAATTCCAGGAGACTTCTTCTGCGTTTCGAGTCGGGGCCCGAGGTGGTTCCTCTTGGGGAGAGGTCGACGGAAGAGGGATTGTTTTGTTGTATCGTTTGAGCGAGTGTGAAAAAAATGAAGGCCAACTGGCGGTGGGTTGGCGTTCAGCTGTTTGTTGCGTGCTTGGTTTGGCCGCTGTTTCTCGGCAGCGGGGTCAGGGGTCAAGGCGACCAGGACGATGGTGGAGGATCCTTGGCCACAAGTTTCCTATCCGGTCAGTGAACTTGCTAACTTTTTCCTTTTAAAATTAACATTAATGACGCCACGAGAAGGCAGTGGCGCGTAAAAGGTCATTGAATTATGCATTTTTCCCCGTTCTTGTTCCAATTACATCACCGGAAAACACGTTGGGACTTGTTGGGAATTGTCTTGTTTATCATCTATGTTCTTTTGCCATTTTACTGAGGTTTGGTATGTGATAGCGGAAATCTCCAAATAGTGATGCATATCCACTCTTTGCCGCGAAAATCAGTGGTGACTGCAATTACAGACGAAATCTTTCTTTGTTTTAATAGCTACCAAAAGTATTATCAATCTCGCCATGCAAAAGCAGCAGTGGGTTTTAAGTTATTGAATCATATAGTTGTATTCCTTCTGCTCTTGTTACAGTTACATCACTGTAAAACTCGTCCGTGTTCTTAATGCCATTTTTTTAGTATATACATATAAATTCTTGTGCCATTAAAAAAAATAATGAGTTGTCACTTGAGCAAATCTAATGGGTGATTTATTTCCTTCTTTCATAATACATTAATTACGACTGCATCTATTGAAGTAATTTTTCCCCGCGTTAATACGGGTACCCATTACTCATTGCCCTTTTATTAATTTTATTTGCATTGGATTTACAATAATTGTCTGTTGCTAGTAATTTCTCCGAAATTTTTTTCTTTGAACTTAAGTTGTTCCTTTTTCATTAAATTTAGATCTTTACGAACTTTTATCCTTTAAAATAATAATTAAAATTTGCGTTCTTAGAATAATTGACTCGTCGCCCTCATTGATTCAATTTTATGTGAGCTTCTTTACCTGCCCTTTTGTTGTTCCACTTGGGGTCACATTCTATTGAAGATAAATTCTCGGGATGCCAGATGTTTTCATCATTGTGCTATTGTGACGACCCAGTGCAGTGGTGCCTATGTTTGGCCTCTAGTATTATGTCAGTGAAGTAATTAGACCTTCGTCAAAGCCTGAACTTTTTCATTTGAATATCCTGCGTTGATCAGATTGATTGCAAGTAAAACGGAAAGAAAAATTAAACAAAATATTTCTTTTTTTATTTCTTGTGGTATGTGGCAACGTCAAGAAGAAGAGCCAAGTGTGTTTATTGCATGATGCCTGTTCCTATCTTGATTTAATTGAATTTGTCGGTATTCATAAAAAGAGAACTATTTTTTCGAATTGGAAATTACATGGGAACATAATTAAGATATAATTCTGAATCTAACTTTCAGGCTCTTAATTTAACGGTAACTCTTGATTTTGCCACTTCAAATTGGGAAGTCAAGTGTCTCTTCCGTGAATATATACATTCTCAGGTAATATTAATCAACCCGATATCATGTTCTATTTGCCTAACCTAGTTGAGGAACTCGTAGGGATTCAATTATCTGCTTTGCCTTGCTTTTCTAATGTAGTATTTCTTCATTTGATTCATTTAATAATATTTCGCCTCAAAGTGTTAAGGGGCGTCTTATATTTTATGTAAAAGCAATTCACATACAGTGCTCGCGCAAAAATTATCACTCATGCATATAAAAAAGACGTTTCAAATCCAAATGTTCCAATTTTCGTTTTTGTGCATTAAAATCAGTCTTGGCACCAGGGATCTGTGTTGGAAGGACATCATCTAGAGTTTCGGTACGTTTTCTTGAATAACTTTTCAATATGAGTGCCCTATTTCGAATACCTAGTGTAAGTTTTCTTTTGCAGATTTAGCTAGAAATTCTTTCAGGGAATGACTATTAAACTGACACGTTTCAAGTTGCGTCATAAATTGCATCAAACATGAAGATTAATATTGAAGATGGATGGAAACCAACTCAATATTTCATTTATAATATATATGACGACTCATATTTGAAATTTTACTAGCAGGCACAATAAGATGAAACAACAAAAGTTTAAAGAATTTGTTGATTTTACGTATGAGTCTGTTAGGAATCTCTACGATAGAATAGTTGTGAAATGGAATGGCTCTCCAGAAAATGATTTCATATGAGTTATGACTTTTTTCTTGCGTTAAAGCAATATTCTCTGGTTGCTGAAATTGCGCGGATATAATGAATTTTTACTGGAAAAAGGGACGTGAGGGACAAGGAGAGGACAGGTGTCCTTTAACTTCACCCAAGTGTTCCTCACCTCCCCGTCGAGGAATTTGAGGCCCGCGCGTGCCATGTCCTTGAATGTCATCTTCGGGGTCTTTGGCCACGGAGGCATGTTAGAATACGTAAAAATTCGTGGGATAGGCTGGTTAAGGGGGTTGGGAGGGAGGGTGGGGAAGAGGAGGTTAGGCGCGCCACGTGATAAAAACCAAAAAAATGGGGATTCTCCTCTCATCCCGGCATCCATGCCTTAGCGTAGCCTAATGATGCCGACTTTCGACCGGGCATTGTTACGGTTGTGGTGAGAGTCCCTGAGCGTGACTGTTCGAGGGGGTCTTTTTCGTCGTTAGGAAATGCCACAATGCAAACGCATGCCAGGGGAAAGTGGGAGTATTATCCCAGTGATAATGACGAATGAGCTAAAAGAATCAGATACCCGTGAATCACTTCCTGACTTTGTGATAGCTTGCTTTCTGAGGTAATACCTTAGGAGGAGTCTGCATGAGTTGGTGCCGCTAACTGCTTCGATGCCGACCAATACAGTAGAGTCCGGCCATTGTAAAAAGCGTCAGTGGTTGAACGATATAATGTTTAGCGTCGCAACAGGTCTGATGGCGTGCAGTTAGATATCACAATGGGATGTTCAGCATGAAATCAACAAAACGTGTATTGTATACGACTTTTTCCGGCTCCATTTCAGGAAATTACGAGCACTATGGTACATGCCCTTTAAAATGATATAATATGACTATGATGAAGGTACGCGACGTTGACGCTGATGGATGGAAATTATTTGCGTCCGAATAAATTTCAGTGCAAAGATATTTTATTAGAATGTCCATAGCCAAAATAATGAATGCAATCATTTTCAATTAATCCCAGGGAACCTTAGACAGAAATCGAATCCATGCTCAATTGTTTTTGGCGGGTTACCTCTGGAGTTCAAATTTGCTCTTTGGTAACAATATTACGTCGGCCCATGTTGTGCCAAAACTTGAATAATCGATAGATAGGAATAATCCATTCAATCGTTTATTTATAGGTCCTTGCGTAAAAATTATGAGATTTTATTTGATCTTGATCTTAAAAGTCTATCCAATACATTAATGCAGTATATGAGGTGAATTCATTCTCTCCAAATGATCATTGTGATTTTTAATTCTACAAATCAACTAAATTGCCATAGAATAAAAGTGTGCATGACGTCGTGGACAAAGTAACAGGATGATATGCACTTCCTCCGTTAGTCTTGAGCACTAACATTTAAAGTTACCTAGCTTTGCAAATTGTGTTGTGAAAACATGCTTCTTAGTTACGTCTCTGTGGTAATTAGTTGAATCAATGAATGCGAATGAACTTGGCCGTTTTTGTAAGCTATGATTGCTTTCCACTTGGAATGAGTTTTATATTTTCAATGCTAAAACAAATGTTTACGACCTGAGACTTTAGTTTAGATTTTATTTAGTTTAAATTAGTTCAAATTAATGATTCCCCTCAGATAGAATATAATAAGCACCTTATTCTTTCAACTGACCTCTAAATATCGATTATTTGTCAATAATTAATGAGCGCTTTGAGTATTAAAGGTGATATCTGATGTTCATTTAATTCGATTTATTTTTATAACCTAAGAGTGTGCAAATGTTTTTGATGAAGTTAGATAATAATCCACTGTATAAAAATGGAAACATAAACGAAAGCCTTCACCGGGGGCCATGTCTCAAGACATGTCGTTGAACATGTTACGCAGCAGCGTCATTTAAAGGAATGAACTGAAAGAGCCTGTAAAATATGTGTTTATCACTTATGTAAACCCGCAATTTCAAACGATGAGGTTAACAGGGCACGAAAATCTACACAGTTAAAGATTGAGTGACAATAGGTTATTACGACCTGTCTGGTCTTTTAGTTCTTAATTTGCTTGTAACTGCAAGGCATTGATGAACAGGATTATGCAACAGTTATATAGCCGTGGGTTGCTCCACTTTTTATTGTCCCTACCCTCATTTCAGGAAATACCTAAAAATAAATGTACGGTCAGGAAACAGCCGTAAATGATTTCCGTCCTCATTAAAAAAAATTACGCCGTGATCCAAAAAATCGGGAGATTGGATTCGGAAATGTGGTCTTTGCAATCATCCAGACGAGAAAAGTTTTAAAAGCCGCGACTCCCTCTAACGGTCATGCGGGGAAAGTATTTCCGCGAACTATCATTCACGTCTGCCCTCAATTCCCAGTCTCATCCTGCAAGAGCATGCATCCAAGCGTTTTGAAGTCAATCCTCGACCTTTTTCTGCAAAAAAATACTTTGATCTTCGATCAGATACCTGTCGTCTTCGAAAATTTGCCTTTTTTCCTTTCCATCTATTGGCTGGAGTGAACATCATATGCTGGCGTAAACCTTTTTATAATTCCTAAATTTCCTATAAATAGTTGAACTCTCGTAATTCAAACTTGTGCAAGTCGGATTTTTCGATAATTCGAAAAATAGTTAGGTAATGGTTTTTTTGTATGTTCTATGTTTCTTGAATTTCTTCCACTCGTAGTATGTTTTAGTTCTGGGAGTACGATTTCGTGTGTATATCGTGGATGAATCTGGAAGTAAACTGTTAGCAGTCTTTTCATACAAATGTGCATGTCATGCCCCCCTTTTTTGAACAGACGTTCCTGTTCATTTCATAGCTCTGATGAGAGCTATGTGACTTGATTCTGGATATGTATGCAGAAGACGGCTTCCTAAGTCGCTAAATGACAAAAGCGGACTGAATGGTTTATTACTTTGGTGCAAGATTCATCGGCAAACTTGGGTTTTTACCTTATACTTTAAACTAGTGTAGTTGAGGTAATATAAGTTTTATACAGTTTTATACAGGCTGAAGCTGTGCTTTTCACTCATGGGCGATTTGAAGTGATTCCCTCAATCTGGGTGCTATATTGAATCTCGCAGTGGTTAGAGAATTATCATTTATTTATGTTTAGGTATTGTTGCGATGAAAAATATTAGGTTTCATTCCTTTAAAGTCAATGGCTACAATAAATCTGCTAAAGCTAAGGTGTAACTATACCAATAGAATTCCCTGTAATAAGGTACATTTTCAACCTTTTCCAATAAATTAAAACTTCCTCCTAGCATCTGTGATCCTAAGTAGTACATTTTGACGATTTAATCACGATTGGTGGAAACAATTTGACTTTAAACGAATAAGAAATATAAGCTTCATTAAGTTTAAAAATTTCCACCTTAAATGATTCTGCAGAATCTTTACAGCCTGGAAACAAGCTTACGGAGCACTTAATTTACGAATTTGAATAATTAACAAATAGTGTGTCTGTAAGTAATTTGAGCATAGTTTACTGTTTGAAATTTTCCTCGTTGCTTGAACAACAGCAAGATGCATGGCGTAACGTTGTACGTAATTAGGGCTCGGTTAAAATACCAGAAGAAGTTTTTGTAACCATTCTTTGTAAAAATATTGTTTTTAAGTATTTAATTTTGTGTAAATTTTTTACCTCCCTGTTCTCGCGCTGCTCATAATCTATCTCCGTGGAACTCAATTTAGTAAACATAGGCTTAGCCGACAGGTTGGTAACTGAAGAATTAGCAGATCGAGTGATGCAATTGGCGTCTACGGGTTTGTTTTCCGACTAGGTATAGTCTGTTATAAGTAAGAGTGGGAAAAAATAAATTATCCATCCCTAAACAGTCTCAACGCTAGAATTCTTTTTCCATTAGGAGATGATATAAGTGAATGTGTGCAACCTGGCTCTCCCTTCAATGAGTCCTTTTAAAATGTTACTGCTGGTTTATTCGTATCGATGCGCTGTTTGTGCGTGGTGATGTTTTTTTTGAAAGATTAACGTGACGGTTCGAACATGAACTAAGGCGTAAACGTGGGGGAGAAGCATCCTCATTACATTGGGCCATGGGCGTCAAACGGAAAAATTCAGTTTCCATCGATTCTCGTCCTAACAATGACCATTTTCCCGTGAGTTAGTTATTAGTTCGGAGTTGGTCTCCCTCTTTCGTCACAAGCCTCGTTAAAATTAGGAGTTACTGTAATTTGTAATCATTACGGAGTGTTCAGGCGCGATGGCCTTATTTGAATCACCTGGGGTAATTATGTAGCAGCATGGAGAGGAAATGGAAAGGAACTGACTGCACAGTGTTGATTTAACTGTAGACGAGTGCTTCCAAGTGGTCGAAATGTACAGCTGCTGTGTTCTCCAGATTTATTTCTGGCTTTATCTCCAGTAGTGCAAAACGTTTTGATATATCACAGAGGAAAAATCTTTCGCCTTGACCGGGACTCGAATCTGGATCCCTCGATATCGCGCCGAGTGCTTTAGCCAGTTAAGCTCAAGTCAAAATTTAAGTCAAAATTCCACAGGTAACTTAACTGCAGCAGGTCCTCGGCAACTTAACTGGCTGCACTTGGCGCGATATTGAGTGATCCGGGTTTGAGTCTCGGTCAAGGAGAATTATTTTTCCTCTGCAGAATCCCGCACTCGTGTACACTTGCACGTATATATAGTTTTTGCCTTCAGCCAAAAAATTTCGTTGAATTAGCTACATTTATATATACATACTCATTAATTGTCATTATTTTATCCTTCAGCTATTTCATAGTCTGTCTTCCTTTTTGGTGTTTAAAATTTTCCCTTATCCTCCCCACTTCCCTAACATTTTTCTTCAGCCGTAATCTTCATTTACTCATTTGTCTCTTAATATCCCCGCCGTCCACGTTTGCTCTGTCTTCCAAATGCCCAAGTTTTACTACTTCCTTTTGTCATTTGACAAATTTTGTCACTTGCACCCCTCTCATTATCTTACGCTGACCATTCTTCTCCATACTCTTATCTCTAAGATATTCAATCTATTTCAATCCTTCTAAGGCTTAAGATTTCTCTAAACCTTAATATGGATGTGGTATTTGGCCCTTCAAATTTGGCTTGTAAGATGTGGGATAGGAGACGGACAAAGATAAACAGATAGTAACTTAAGCAAAAATAATGGCTCAAGCTTTGTAGGAGTGATACTTTTTTGAATAGTTTATTTTATAGGATTTATCTTGAGAAGTCATAAATGAATAACTAAATATTAGTATATACCGTTCCTGTTTTGCCAGCTCTTATGTGATCTAAAATCAATTGGTATGGAGCGATCAGTTATTAGTTATCATTTCAATTCATCTCGTATTTCATTTGATCGTATTTATCGATTTTTAGCTTTGATGAGCCATCGGTGTCCAATCAACCTGACATATTTATGTAGGATTTTTCTCATTTGCTATATTTAATCTGATCAGTGTAGAGAAGAATTTGAAACACATAGGTAATATTGCCATTGAATATAGCGAACATGGGCAGTATACTTGGAAGAAAATATGACGTTCGCCAGGAAATGCGGCTTAATTCAACCAATGCGATACGGAATGGAGTCCTTGAAAACTTTGTAAATTGAAAGAGAGCTATTATATGGTGTAATGTGATTAATTTAAAATTGACGTAGTGTGACCGTGGGAGAAGGGAGGATTTGAGGGTGGATAAATTAAATCTGTGTTGTGTATTTTGGCTGGTTTACAATTGACTAATTTGGCTTGATTTTACAGGTAGAATGTGCGCTCCATGTCATAATTGATCTACGTTAATCGTAGGCTACAGCAGAGTACATACAAAATGTTGGGCTCATTCAGTAAACTTGGTTGCTAACAGGTAGAAAAATGGACGAGTTCGGCCAATGCAACGGAGAACACTGGACATTTTTGAGGCAATATTTTCGTCCACTGCTTCAACAAGCTGCACAAGAGTAAAAAAGTGCATGTTAAGACTACTTACCACAGACTTCTCTAATCAAGGACGACAAAAAGCAAGGCTGCCAAGTAAAAAACGAAACCCAGAACGCCTTCAATGCTTGGACTCGCATTAAACGGTAACCTGAAAGTTTTTTGATAAAGAACTTTGAAGCTGGCAATTGAAGTTCACAGTATATTCCACGATCAAATATTCCTCTATTTACGTCCGTATATTGAACTCGTGGCTGAGGTTTTAGCTAAGGTTTGACGGTTATCGCATGCCGGTCTTTAGATAGACGCCGTCAACGGTAAATTGGTCGGTGCATGTTACACTTTCTCTCATCGGTTTTGTTCAGACTCGACTTCCTTCCAGCTCCTCCAAATTTCGGAAGCATTCAGAAGCGGTTGCTCATCTTTCGCCCGGAAGGGATCTATGGAAGGTGTCAAAGAGATTGGATGCGAGGGCAGAGAAGAGGGGGAATTTCTGATTAGCCGGCTGCGCGATTCCATCGCCACTCCTCCCGCTGCATTCCGAGCCGCACCGCGTTCTTCATTTGCGGTGGGAGTATGGCGACCGCGAAGCGATTTCTAGAAACAATGGATAGCGGTAATTCGCGGTTGCGGCGAGGAGTAGGGGGAGAGTGAAGGGGTGTAGCGAAGGAAGGTGATGGGGATCGGATTGTGGCATGTTTTGATGAGCCGTCCGCGGGATAAATTCAACAGCAAACACGAAAGTGTGGACATTGCGGATGCGGCAGGGGTCGGAAATGAACGTACCTAGGAGTGCATAATGGAATTAAACGACTTTATTAATTTTGCTGGAATATGTTTTTTGCATAACTCAACCAACACCGAAGAACCTCGGGGGGTTCTCTCACGTTTACTACGTAAAGCGTCTGTTTTCCAGTATTAGTTATGTTTTAAGGTAACTTGAGCGAGATATAACTTCACATAAAATTCAATGAATTTGGCCGGGGTATAATGAAATAGATCTCATATTTCCAATTATACGCAAATATCATCCGCTTATTTTATTACTTTTCGAGAAGTTGGCCTAAAAATATAGCCCATTTTTCATGGGATTCGGTACGGCTGTGTGCGCTTTAGAAGGACATTATTTTGAAAAATGAGAAAATTCTGACGCATTTATTGACACAAAAATAAAATATATGGTTCATATGATTTCTCAACTATGTTTAAGTATAAATTTATAGCTCAATTTGCATAAAGGTATCAAAAATCTTTTGGCCGCGAAGGCGTTTTTAGCGTGTGGCGTGAAAAATAAAGAGTCAAGTTAATGGCTTATATGTATGTCATCATCATAGTATTACAATCCTAAGATTGGTATACTGCAGCCCTCCATTTCGCCCTATCCCATGCCAGTTCCTTCACTTCCCTATGGTTCTTCTTTCCCGTATCACTCTTGACTTGCCCCAAGTACTTGTCTCTTGGTCTTTCTCTGGGGACTTTCCCTTCAATTTTCCCTCCATTATGCTTCTTATGTAATTGTTGTGTCTCATAACATGGCCAACCCATCGTGTTCTTCTTTGACGTATGGTGCTCCAAAGTGCCCTTTCTTCTCCGATTCTTCTGTATACCTCCTCGTTTCTCACCCTATCCGTCCATTTGATCTTTAGCATCCTCCTCCAGCACCAGGTCTCGAATGCTTCTATTCTTTTCTGGTCAGTTTTTCCAATGGTCCATGTTTCTGATCTGTAGAGTGCCACTGCCCACACGAATTTTTTCACATACTTTTTCCTTGTCTCCAGTCTTATGCTCTTCGAGCAGAGTAGCAGCCTTTTGGCCATGAATTCCGTCTTAGCTTGGGCTATTCGACGCTTGATGTCTGTTGTGCTTCTTCAATCCCAGGTAATGGTGCTCCCGAGGTAGGTGAATGATTCCACTTGCTCCAATCTCTCTCCTTTGAGGCGGACATCGGTCACTACTTTCTCTCTTCCGCACACAAGTATCTTGGTGTGTATAGGCGTAGCTAATTTATGAGATTTTCAGTGTTATAAAACAGCTTTTTGCATCATTAATGTTACTATATTTACTTCATACTTCTTCCTTGAATTTGAAAGTAAAATTTGAATATGGTTTTTATTCTGACAAGGGAAAAATCTCGCTCAAACTACGTTAAACTCTTCGTATCTACATACCACCCTATCATCTCTTCCTCCTCCTTAACATCTCTTCCTCCCTCTTATCATGCATTCTCAACATTCTCCTGTCTATTATCCTCATCGACATGTCGTAACCCCTTAAAACGCTCTTCAGCTAATTGTGCTTCCTCCTCCTAATTTCTCCAATCAGCCTCTTATCATTTCATGCCATGTGATACAACATCCTCATGTTTTTCCTCTCCACCCAGCCTACCCTCTTCATCTTTCTCCACCCACGTTTCATAAGTCTCCTGCCTGCTACTGAAAATCACAAGGAGTCTCTACTTCCTGCCGCAACGATCAAGATTCCAAGCCATTCAAGGCTACAAGTTTGTGATGGGCTGTGTAAAACATTTGCACGGATAAGTACAAAATTCGTTTTGTTTCATCACGAACGTCCTTTAAATTCCAAAAAACTAAGCCGGAAGTTATAAACATACTATTTATAAGCCAAACGAAGTGTAATTATTTTTCCACTATCGTAGTGCCTTTCCTTCCATTCTGACGTTGCCGTAGTGAGATGTTCGTTCCTGATAAAAAATCGCCGAACTTAAGGATACCCAAAATCGGATCAGTCTCAAAGCTTAGTTTTTAGGTTCCAAAGAAATACATTCCTCAACTTTTTGCAATTATGTACCTTTCAATTTGAAATTGTATTATTTTTAGATTTTTAAATGATGGCTTATATTTTTTTCTCCGTCATATTTGTGTAAATTTGAAATCTAATTTGTGATTTTCAAACTTGAAGCATAGTAGAGCTCCCAGTGTCGGACCTCTATTATAGTTTCCATCGTGTGGGGGAACGCGAGTCCCCTTCAAGGAGTCAGGTGTTGAATGGCAGGTATATTGTGGAAGTTGGCGTGTTGGGCCACGACCCTCTGTATCTAGGGGGCCGTGGTTGGGCCCCCGAGGATGACATGTTTTGCGTTGCGTTGCCTTGGTAATTTTTTAAATGGATATTAGACGAAGCAATTGGAGTAATATACTAGAGTCAAATATTCTCCGTGTCTGAGGACTGGAGATGGAAAAACTCGCAAGTTTGCAATTAGGTATTGGTTTTTGTGCTCTATATTTTGTGACTTCCTGTTATTTCTCAGTGAGAGTGTATGTATTCATATATGGTTCGAAAAGTGATAGGAAATGCTAAAATTAGCGGTAACGTTTTAATTTTAAGCTCTTTTTATATGGTCTAAACTAGGTACCTACATATTTACGAAGTTGAGGACGCAAAAAAGTACAGCTGAGATATTTTTGCATTAGCTTTGAAAGTGTCTAATATTTTCGGGGCCTTCATAAATGAGTATTTTTTTTAATTATCCATATTTTTAAAATGTCGATCATGATTTATTTTTATCCCAACTTGTTGAAGTGATGCCTAAAGTTCATTGATCTTTTAAGCACTCGGGAAGAATTTCCGTCATAAATACTGAAATTTGAGTGTCACTCAAATTTACGGACAGCAGTTTGGTCCATTTCATTTTCCGAAAAAGTGCTGAAAATTGCGGATTCTTCTGGGTGGTCACCCCAATGAAATCGTTAAAAAAACTTGGAGCTCAGCTTTAATTCTGAACCTCCATGAAAAACACGGGAATTTGCCCTGATATTGACATATTTTGAAACATTCATTTCTTCTTGAATCTGCGTAAATTCGTAAATCTAATTCCGCATGAAGGTTTTTACCGTTTCACGCCTTTTTCCGTATTAAAGTTATTCAGGGTATCATACTGGCTCAAAATAAATAATGAATTCGTTACTTTTCTCTATATAAGATCACCCAATAGTTGTCGTATTCATTTCCATTTTTTTAATTTCTTGAGTTAGAGATAAATGTGCCTAGTACAAATTTTCTCTTGTTTAGAAATACCCACTATATACCCGAAAGAATACCAATCCCATGATGTTATAAGGAGGCAGTTAAATAAAAACAAGTAGTTTTAGATTGGGCTATAACCAACTCTGATTCACTGATGCATTAGTCTAATTGATAAACGTGATTTTCCTCGTGCGATACCGGGAATAATTTTTTATTTTTAAAATACCAATCCAAATCTTCCTCCCCATTCACCCATGACATTCTCGGTTTACTCCTTCCCCTTGTGCTGTTCACTCCTCTATTATAAAAATGTTTTTAGCTGTTTGGCTGATTGAGAGTAGAATAACTAAACAGGTATATGATAGTGGAGTGGATGGCGTGAGAGTAAGAATTTAGGAGAGAAGAAATATTAAAGAGTCTTAAGAACTGGAGGGCGTGTATGGAGCACCGTATGAGTGTAACTGATGCAAAAGAGAAATGCAATGAAATTGTGAAAGGGGAGTCGACACCGTTTCAGGCTTTTCATTGTGGAATTCTAACGTTATTTAACAATGAAAATCTGTGCAGTACCGGAGTTTAATTATAAAAAAAAACTTTGTACCTATAGCTTCGATTTCGTAACAGAATAACATCTTCGGGTACACCTGATAATGTAACTCCGTTTACGAAATCGAAATTTGTTTAATTTTTTTACAGTGAAGCTATTGAATTACAAAGAGTTTTTTCTAAGCTACATATCAAAGGAGAGTCAGCTTCACTTGCCTATTACCAGAATCAAACCCTTTTGACTGTGACCTACCCCGAAAGGGATGGGTATGTATGTAAATATACATTCTGTAGCCACCTGTCGTTCAGTTGTCAGTGGCCACCACGTCTTAAATTATTTACCGAAGCTTTGAGAACACCCCGTGTGCGCACACCTTCATACTTGCATGGAGGGCGGCTAGGGGGTGTGCGTGTGTGGGAAGGGGGAGTATGAGGAGAAGAGGGATGGGGGAGGGAGTGTTAGTCGTTTTAAAGGGGCCGTGCGAAGGGAGCTGGGGACGGAAAGGAAGGGGGTTGTTGATTGCATTTTACGGGAACCGGTGTCGGTCGTGGGCAGAGAAGGAGGGAGGGGGCAGTGAGGGAGGTCGCACCGAGTAGGTAGTGGTCGGGAGGGTATATGTGAGGGAAGAAGAGGTGGGAGGGGGAGATTAGAAGGAAGTGTAGGGGAGGGGCAGTGTGGAGTGGGGAAGGAGGAGGATGAGGGAATCCCAAGAGAGCCGCCTTGAGTGCCCTTTGGAGGTGAAGGTCGAGGAGGGACTTGGAGGAGAGGCTGCGGTTTGGTTGTGTGGGGGGGAGAGAGATAGAGGGAGGGGTATGGAACGAAAAGGGAGGGATTGGTTTCTGGAGGCAACCTTCCCACGCAACAAGCACGTACACAAAACGTAAGCGATAGGGATGGGCGATGTATACATGGATATGCCGGTATGATACATCCGGTAGGGTAGAGCGTGGCTGTTTCGATCACTTCAACGAAAACAATGAATATTGCTGGCAGAAATATTATTATTTTGTTAGTTTTCTTTAGAATAATAAAAACCCGAATCTATAAAACAAGAATTGGACCAGTTATGGCATTTACAGCAGAGATGAGATCAGATGCATCCAGAGCTAAGAGGTTATGGAGATGAAAATACTTCGGAGGATTGCTGGCAAAACAGTGTTGGACCGAGAAAGAAGTGAAAATATAAACAAATCATGTGAAAAAATATATTAACGGTCGGCCAAGAAAAGATGGTGCGGCTACTTAAACTAGAGAAGGCGGTAGTTGAAGAAGAAACAGGCCACTGGAGCCTACTATAAAGGAATAAATTTTCCTTGTGTGGGTAGATAAATTAATAAACTTAAAAAACAAAAGAGTCTTAGACTAAAATAATAACAGCTGTTTCATATTGATTTTTTGATGATATTGCACGTTTTACAAAATAGGGACCTTTTGTAAGACTGCAAAGAAAAGGCTAGTGAAGAGTTTTAATATGGAGTTCAGCGTTGTATGGCGCAGAAACGTGGAGTCTGAGGAAAGAGGACGAGAATAAGCTGCAGGTGTTTGAGATGTGGGTGTGGAAGAGAATGGAGAAGGTGCGGTGGATGAAATGGAAGACGAACGAGTAAGTGTTTAGTATTGTGGATGAGGAGAATAAACTCCTGGAGGAGAGTAGAAAGCGGCAGAGTATGTGGTTGGAGAACGAATTAGAGTGAGGGCACTCTGAAGACCGTGATTTTTTTATTTTTCAAAATCAGCATTTAACATCATACTTATTTTAAAAAAATATTTAGGAGCTGCCATCGGCATATGAATTAAAATCTGCCATCTCCGAAATAATTTTATTTTAAGGAGAATTTTTCATATTTCCTTCACCATTTTCTTTGATGTCATGATGGCAGATAAAGACGGCAGGGCATTTTAAAATGTAATGAAAATATAATAATATATCGACCGCAGTACCCGTATGTTTTTTACATTATTAATATTAGGAAACCGTTAAATTTCAAAATTTTTGATTTTCCATATTTTGGTATATGCATACCTCCTATCCCGATAAAAATAGATCCATGTATAGTCTTCGGAGCGCTTGCAACCGCTAATCCTCAGCACCTCTTCCCCCAATCTCCAATCTCTTCCATCGCTCCTCGAACAGATTGCGCAACATGTGACTGTCGGGTTGCGGAGGAGTGGGAGCAACGCCCCCAGAGGTCTCGTTGGTTCCTGAAGCCCGGGGAGAAGGAAGAGAATCGTGCATCGTGGTTTCCTCTCCAATTCCCCGAAGGGTAGATGGGTGTTTATTTTCGAATTCTCATTAACATTCGATTGTATTTCACGAGTTGCGTTTCGTGGACAATCTTGCCTGCCATCGGTGAGCTTTGGCTGCGCTGCGCAGTACACTGTGCAGTACTAGAAACTGCAGTGGTTTCATTGGCAAATATAGCGGATGAAATTCTTTACTAATTTATAGTAATAATTTTTAACTAATACATTTGGCGTAAGCCTTAGGGACTGCGGAATTTCGTGAAATAGGCAGAAACATACGGTGAAAATTAGTCAAGTTTCTTCGGGTCAAAATCTGCATTTCTCCCGACGTTTCGATGCACGAGTCTTGTATCGAGAGACGATCGACGGACGTTTAAATGGCAGGGATTTGAAGTGTGCGACTCGTAACCTAACCTCATTTTAAGTGAACCCATGAACTCCAGGATAAACAAAAATACTAAATCGAGTAGGTTCTTGAGATGTGCCAATGGTAAAAATAGGGACAACAGAATGAGGAATATATGTCTCTAAAGAGTGTGCATTTAAACTTGCAGTAAAATGTAAGAATTGGAGATTTATGCTTGATATATTTTTGTCGTGATAAATGTTAATAGTAGAAATTAACATAGATGATGGAAGAATAAATGGTATGATAGGAAGTGGTACTGGCTAGGGGAACTAGGTTTCGTGTGCCATTACGGAAACGGTGTAGGGGCTAGGTGTAGTGTGCCTTTGGTTCGTGAACTAAATACTCATTAATTTGCTGGAAATTATGGCTCTAAATTGAAAGTTATCATCCTTCAAATGTTTGTGACATTTCGTGAGCCAGAAAATATCTTAGACCTTTCCAGATATTTCACGTTAAAAAAACGGCGTGTACGTCATTCGGCAGTATTGTGTCTTCGTGTTTGTTCACATATAAAACGGTGGTGCTACAAAGCTTAGAACGAAGTGATGTCACAGTAAAAGCCAACGTAGCCGCATGGTTTTTTTAAACTTAGAGTCAATATACCATTCTCTAGGGTTTCAGTGCTATAAGCCCTGTTTTATAATCTCTGGTGAAATATTTTCTGGATATGAAAACCCAAGTTAATACGTTCTCCCATTGTTACGCTCACGTCAACTTACCGACGATCTGACGTAGTATTCAAAACCCAAACTCTCAGTTATTAGTATTTCTTTTTTGACAAGAACATTCGGTTGCAAAACTAAAAAAAATAGTTCACAGCCATAACACAGTCCATCAAGCAGGGCACTCGTACTCATGGTCGTGCTTCGATTCCTGGTCCATGATATTTTCTTCACCAAATAATAAGCAACTAGTTGTTTTGTCATTTATCGTTGCAGGTAATGGTATCTTGCGTTGAACGAACGAACACTTTTTTCATTGGATTTAAACGCTCTCTCAATAGAAGCGGTATTCATCAAGAGAGTTGAGCGAACTCGTGTAAAATCTCTGCCAATGGTTTAGAACGTTATTGCCCGTTATTTAGTCGATTAAAATTCTCGCGTAATATACACGACGCAAAAGTCGAACGGGACCTCAGGGCCAGCGAAGCGGAGAGAGTGCCCTCTTGAGTGAAAGTACAAGACTCCGGTGTCGTTGAACTTGGATGCATGGCTCTGCTGCTCCCCTTTATACGTATATATGAATGCATCTTAATCGCATTTTTTCCCCGCCCGCATCATTGTGATCGTTGAAGGAAGTTTTTCTCTGCTTGACTGCCGGGAGCACTTGAGTTTCCTCCTCTCCTCTGCAGAGAACTCGATCGTGTGAATTCGCGGCTAAGTACCGTATTTCCGCAACACTCGTCTGGGCGTGATGTGCATCAAAATTTCATGCGGAAATTTTTTATCGGAGACCTATATTCACGGGAGCGTGCAATTATGTATTCCCGTATTCCACATAACCCTTGAGTGGAATTTCCGAGTCATTTGTTAAGATTTCTTCCTGATTGTGGCCTTCGACGTGTCTGGAACTGGAGCAATTTTTGAAACCGTTCATTGCTTGCTACGATAGAGCAGCTATTAATTAACTTTCCGCGGCAATGCGAGTTGAAAAAGTCTAAATTGTAAAGGCACGAGAGCTTGTCCTCCAGTGACAAACTCAAAAGCATAAGTTCTTTTCGGATAGTTTCTGTTGATGAGTGATCAGAAATGCGTTTTAATGTAGTACCTTGGTGTTACTATAATGTTGCATTTTTTCTTCATCAAAGCAGTTTTTTATTTTGGCGAAGAATCATTTGACTGCGAATTTTTTTTCCAATCATTGCGGTTGCACAAATGAAGTAGTACGTAGTCACTCGTACGGGTGCAAAGATATTCATGAAAGAATTTACATTGTCGTCTGTTAAGTTGAGTTGTTACACCAAGTTACGTTGTCGCCTGATGCCTTGTTGGTGTAACTGGCTAACACTCCTGACCAGCAATTTGGAGATCCGGGTTCGACTCCCGGTGAAGTCAAATGATATTTTCATGGTGAATTTCACCCTCTTGGGTGTATATCTTTGAACCCGTGACTACGTACCACATCATTTGTGTAATCGCAATGATTAGAAAATTCTCAAAGGTTCGTCGTTCTAAGGCGACAATGTTGGGTTTTTCTCCGCGGCTGTGGCATATCATGCACGACGTGTCCTGTGCTACAATGTAGACTGGGGACGAGAACAACTTGTTCGAATGAGCACCCGCCGAAATTCACCTTGAATTAACAATAAGATGGTTTGGTAGTGTAGCTGGCTAAAACACCCGACCGGCAGTTGGTAGGTCCGGGTTTGAATCTCGGCCAAGTCAGATGATTATTTCATGGTGAATTTCACCCTCTTAGGCGTATGTTTGACTGCGGGAAACATGAATTACAATTTCATTTGTAAATAGCCAATTCCCATTGACCAGTATTCATCATAAATATTTTACGGGACGTTATTAATGCGGGCCTTAGGGTGCCTAAATTCCATGTAGTGGTATAAATTAAAGACTAAGAAGTGGCATATCCTTCATATCCAATTTTGCGTGCCTCTTTACTTTTCTTTGGATCGTTCCATTTTTTTAAAAGTGGGACAAAGTGAAGCAAAGGACCCTGGGATACTGATAAAAACATTTTAGTGTGCAAATCTTTGACCACTGCTATCCCGTGAGCTACGTTCCAACTTAGGTTCCTATTCAGGAAGACCATGGAAGATTCGAGACTCGGCAATGACAGAATTATTACGTCGCAACCTCGAAATATTCAAATTTGATTAAGATTTGTCGAAGCTGTGACGCCAATATTCGGTCATTTTCGAGCCTTTAATCTTCCACGGCCTTCCTGAATAGTTGAAACGTGAGTTGAAATGTGACTTAATATTTTGGTATTGGAAGACTAAAGTAAATTTTTACTTGAAACATTTTTATAAAGATTTCAGATATTGCCAAAGTTGACATTTGACGAGACTGTGACATTACTTCCTCGACAATGTCGAGATCGAGGCCTACCTGAATAAGGCTTCAGTTTCAATTTGTTTTCCGGGACGACTTAAAATATTTATACCGACTGGTGCCAATGATTGTAGTTCGTATAATTGCATTTCACAGTCAACCCGCTTCGCCTAACTCTGTGCATTATCTGTCATTCACTGTATGGTTTATCATCTCATGTCTAGGCCAAAGTCTCTTTGCCGTCGTTGTCATGATCAAGAGGCTGCTGACTTGGCCACGCCGCCGCCGCGGCGCGCCGTTGGTCTGTTCGTAGAGGTAGCATAAAAGAATCAAGGCCAACTACAAGGGAAGTAATTTACCCGGAGTAGCGGTTGTATTGAAATTCGACCTGCGAGCCGCACAATTACGGGGTTTTCTCCATCCAATGAGGCATTTTCATTCGTTGATCCTACTTTAACTTAGGGAGTCATACATGGAAAATTATTCAAGGGTCACTCGCGCATCAAACCCATCTTGGGGCGCACACAGTCGAAGATTATGCGAGTTCACGTTGAAAATACTTAGGTTCATTGAAGAGGTGGGGGTCTGATCTAATGAGAAAGTGCACTTTATCGCAATTGGAATTGGCACCAAACATTTTGTTATCCTTCAGGAAAAGAGTTAATTGAAGAATCCTATAAAATTCATTGAATCATTCATTCATTAATTGGTCGTTCAACCCTAAGAAAGATTGGTTGACGGCAGCCCTCCATCATTCCCTATCTAATTCGAGTACCCTAACTCCCTGTTAGATATTCTTAAGTATTCTCTTGATTTGGTTTATGTATTTCTCCCTTGGCCTTCCTCGTGGGAATTTTCCGTATATCATTCCCTCAATTATGTTCTTCACAAACGCATTGTGCCTGAGGGTGTGCCCAATCTATGATTATTTTTTTCTGTTTCGTGTACCATGCGGTCCTTTCCTCTAATACTCTTCTGTATACTTCTTCATTTCTTATTTTATGCGTTCATTTGATCTTCAGCATCCTCCTCCAGAACCAGGTTTCGAAAGCTCCTAATCTTTTCTGGTCTTATTTTCCAGTGTTCCATGTTTCCGATTCATAGAGTGCTACGCTCCACACAAATGTTTTCACATACTGTTTCCTCGTTTGTAGTCCTATCTTCTTTGAACACAGTAGTTGCCTTTTCATCATGAACGCTTTCTTAGGTTCGGCTATTCTACGCTTGATGTCCGTTGTATTTCTTCCGTCTCTCGTGGTGGTACTTCCGAGGAAGGCGATGGAATCCACTTGTTTCCTCTAATTTCAGTGTGATTTCCGTACTCAGCTTCTCTCTTCCGCATACAAGGATTTTGGTCTTCCTCTTATTTAAGTTCATCCTATATTCCTGAGAAACTTGGTCCATTGTTTTCTAGGGTATTTGAAGATCATTATGATTCACTGCTGTGACTACGCTGTCATCTGCGAAGCGGAGAATGTTTATTTCTTCTCCGTTAACCTTAATTCCGTTCATTGAATATCTGCGCGATAAAAATGATATGAAGAAAGCAAATTGTTACTGAGTTATTGGATGAACCAGGAAGAATGTCCCTCCGATCATGAAAAGAGAAAGCGAGGTTTAGACTTCTACAAAGGTGAAGGGGACCGATTATGACACTGGCGAGATTATTGAGGTTTCTCACTGCACGGGTAGATACGGCCATCAAGGTAAAAATTACGACATTAGCGTGGAGTGCCCCAGTAGTGTGTCTCTTTTTTCCTTCATATGATGTTCACCTAAACAGAACCTCGACTGCATCCATAAATTAAAGTACGTACCAAATAATTACACTTTTTAAATTGCACGAAAATGGCTGGTGTCGTAACACCCCCTTCCTCACTCTCTGAACACAGCTCATGGGGCGTAGATGTAGCTGTTGATCCGGGCAATTCCATTTCGAATGATATCTGATCATGTTTGATGCGTTCATACCCGCATGATTAAAAATGATGCTCACGATTCCGTGGTGCGTATGGATTCGCAGAATTCTATGACCCAGTAGTTTAGATTATCCCATGCTTTCGATATTTGGAAAGTTTCAGTGATTTAATTACGAAGGTAATACGATAATTTCGAAATTTCATCTATTCCATAGGCATGACAAGTAATCGATGGTTTTGTCAATATCATTCCTCATGTCATAGTTTCAACACCCGAATACATCTAGTTTCTGGATTTTTTAGATTAGCGACACTCACTATTTTTCGACTTCTGCATCTTCTTGAAGTCCCTGAGCAGATCCCCAATGAGTGGTATCCCTTATTGCAGTAAAATAATCTGCTTGCCATTATTTCGCCATCATATTTTTATTTGTATATGCCCTTACACCACCAAGTGCGTACCCCACAAGGGTACGATCAAAAAACATTGCTAATGACCATGGCCGTTGACGCATCATTAACATCCAATGCTACTACTGCTTGATTAGAAGGGCAATATAAAAGTCTCGATCATTCAGTGATAGCCATCAGTAGCTACATCAAATGATATACTCAGTTGCTGCCGTAAATGCGCCAAAAACCAAGGCAGTAGTTTTTAATAGGGAGATTGGTAAAAATGACTGTATGATGAAGTTGAATGATGAAGTAATTGAGCTAGTAGAAGATTTTGTGTGTCTTGACCGAATTTTTGCGAAAGATTGAAGGATAAATGAAGGGATTATAAGGCGTGCGAATGTCGACAGAAAAGTCGTGGAGCATATCTAGATATGAGTGTTTGTATAGGGAAGTGAAAATCGCAATTTACAAAAGTGTTCTCCTCTCGACGTTATTATATGGCAGCAAAACCTGGGCATGTCAGGATACGAGTAGGCTAAATGCAGTGGACCCGAAAAGTGTTTTCGGGAAATGTAGGATAAATAGGGCAAGGAGTGAGTGGGTGATGAAGGAATGTGAGTTTGATGCTCCAGTAATGGTCATATATGAAATAAGTGTGGTTCGTTGGTTTGACCTAGTCATGACGATGGAAGAGAGTCGAATGACGAAACAGATGCATGATAGTGGAGTGAGTGGTGTGAGAGGAAGAGGTAAACCGCGAAAGTCATGGGTGAATGTGGCAGAAGAGACTCTAAAGAAGAGGAATATTAGGAATCTTAAGAATAGGAGAGCGTGTATGAAGCAATGCACGAGTGTAAGAGTAGCAAATGAGGTATGCAAGAATAGGGCATTATGGAGGTAAATATTAAAAGGGAGTCAGTTTTCTAGGGCTAACGTCAAAAACAAAATTTTTTAACTTTTCCTCTCCGAGAGGGAATGGTTTGATGGGTATGTATGTGCTGCTGTATTTGGGGAAGCGCGTTGAGAGTACCAGGTACTCCCGACGTTAGATGA
Organism: Pyrrhosoma nymphula; assembly: GCA_963573305.1. NCBI lineage: Eukaryota > Metazoa > Arthropoda > Insecta > Odonata > Coenagrionidae > Pyrrhosoma > Pyrrhosoma nymphula. The sequence continues at coordinate 54,004,100 of OY754335.1, forward strand.
GACATTAACCGTTGGTCTCCTTGATGCCTTTGGTTAAGAGGAGGGTAGAGAAACTCTGCTTCGGGTTTACGATAGGAAGAAATCTATCAAAATTTTAATTTTTCCTTCGGCTTCATGATTCCCGTAAACCTCACTCCCCGATACGCTAATCATATTGCATGACGATCTCGGGCCGTGCCCTTTAGGTTCCGCTTCACGGAGGGCCTCCCATGGGAAAAACGTTGTCGATTTGCGGTGTTTTCTCGATATTTTTTGGCGTTTGCTGATTGTTCACCTTTGTAAAATTTTTGCTCTCACAAATTCTTACGGTACTCAATTGGCTTATTAAGGCTAAGGTGATAGACCGGCAGTCCACTAATTTTTGTTAATGCAAATTGAAACTTAAAAATCTCATATCTAGTCTCCCACCTTGGCTCAGCTATGTAAAGATTGGTCGAACAATGGGAAGTTGGGACAGATTGTAAGATTCCCACTCAAAACGACTAAAGTTTGACCTTGCGGAGAATCGAACCAGCACCCAATTTTCGGTCAATAGTAATGACCTTCCATACGTGTCATTTATTTTGTGATCAGAGGCTGAATTATTAATAGTTGGTTTGAACTTAGTCAAGCAGGAAAGTAAAATGAACTTACGGTGTTCAGACTTTTTCTAGAAGGATTAAACTCATGGGATAGTTGAGAGATAATTTCAGGGGAGTAGAAAAAAATTAGACTTCTTGTTTAAGAAAAACGAGGGTCTTCAATCAGAACGTCTTGAATGGTTGCAGTAAGCATGATGTTCAAAAGCACCAGTGTCAAGCAAAATATTACTCCCAATGTCTTGAATTTTATGTGAGAAAATTGAAAAATTTCATTTTTTTCGGGGGAGATTCCTGATACACTTAACCGAGAGACGTTTTAGCTTAACTTTTCCCGAGGAGAATGGAAATCACCTGATTGACTCGCATACAAGTAGTAGATTGGTTTGGATCGTGGCTGGGAGAAATTATAACCCTGCGGCGTGTGCAAGTCACGTTATAAGGGTGGGATTGGGCTGTTCCTTACTGCCTGCGTGCAGGCAGCTGCGGTTTGTGAGAAGATTCTTGAAGCCAAAAAGTATCGCCGCCTGGGTTTCTTTTTATCCATGAAGCTCTGTGAGGCAATGAGATGAGAATTATGAAGCTTGAAAAGAGCTTGAAAACAAGCCCCTACCATTTTCTGGCAAAGGCTTCTGCAAAGCTTTTGAAAATGAAGCTGTTCGGCTTACGGTACTATCCCGAGTTCATTGTCTTGCTGAGATGGCAGTCTCGCCTCGTTCTAGGGATCATATTCAGGCATTTAATGTCCCCTGTAACCTCTGAATTCCAAAACTTTCCATCCATTGTATGAGTGAACTATTGACACGATAATATGACCGTGTTAGTAAGGTGGGTAGAGTACTAGCCTACCATTCCGGGAGTCCGAGTACAAACCCCGGCAGTGGTGGATAGTTTTAGTGGAATCCCGATCCCTTCTTTGGTGCCATTTGTTACGTAGACTTGTGTAATGTGTAGCGCCGTAAGTGTAGAGTTTCTTCAGTATGGCGAGAGGTTAAGCGGTGGCCCCCTTGTCACCTTTCATTAAGGTGGTTGGAGTGATTTATTGTATGTACAGAGTTGCGTGAAACTTTGCAAATATGCTCTTATTTGTGATATTTATAGACAAAGTGAAAAAATTGCATCATACCAATTTGTTTTTTTTTTGGCAATTCAATGCTGCTTAACGCGTAGTCTAACAGCTCATTAGATACATTTAGTAATAATTGTATTACATGTGTACAGATTTTCTTGTAAACGCGAAATCATTTATTTCTTATCATTATGATTGTTGCTAACAAATATCAAGGTGTCACACCGGGTCCCATATCGAAAAAATATTTCAATATAATTTCGTCTACATTTCGAATTCCGCGCCGAAAACTATAGTCATAGCATGCTGTAATTGAGGAAAAAATGTAAAATATAATTCATCTATCATTTCCATTACTGCTTGCATATTGCGTTCCAACGCATAAACATATGTTCTTAAATGAAATGTGGTCCAAAAATATTTTATCGACCTAATTACAAATTATTAAAATGTTCACTAAATGACCCACCATAACGGTTTAAGCCACCTTTAGTAATGGCCAATTTTCTCTCCACTCTCTCTTCATTGGGACAAACAAGGACTCATTCTACAGTAATGTAAGAGATTCCATGTAGGAAGGATAGGTCGTGTTTTGAAGGTACCTAACTTCAAAGAAATCTCCCCGTTGTCGAAGAAATTACGGACAGTCAGTATCAATGGACCTAACTTTCACTTGGTACAGATGATTATTTATTTTAATGAGAGAACTCATGACAGAGATCACGGGTGGTGCCGTAACGAAGAAATGAGTGTAGATATAAGTATTAAGCGTGTAATTTTGTAGTTTTGAATCCTGAAACAAAGTTGAGGTAAGGAGGAAGGGCATAAGATAAGAATAAATTGGAGACTCACAACAATGACGACGGCTTCATTTTGTGGATACCCTCCATACTAAAGAAATATAATGGCACTTTCCACTCAGTTTTATTAAAAAAAGAGCTGATACTTGAGAATGACAGTTATCTGTCAACACTTGGGCTTCTTTTTTTACCTAAATTGTTCTGAATGCATTACGTTACATCAAAGAGGGTGAAACTGCATATCACATCAATCGCATCGCAAAATGCAAAAAAACATCGCAATGATTTGAAAAATTGTCAAAGTATTACGTTCTTTGCTCATTAAAATTGGAGAAGTTTAGGATGCGTTTTTTTATTTGTAAAAAATGAAGGGAATAACCCACCGCCACTGAACTCGGCAGTTGCTTAGCGCATTCCCGCGGTTCACGCCAGCTACGACTGTCGAGTCACTGGAGAGGAGAGAAGTGGGGTGATGTTGTTTACTTCGAAAGGGTTTTCGTCTTCATAGACGTCGGTAATATAACCAACCAACCAGTCAGGAGGGAGGGTGGGAGGGGGAGAAGAGGAACCCGTGCTGTTTGAGGGGCACGGGAGCGTAGCCAGCGCTTCCTGGTGTGGGTCGCTGGAAATCGCGGTGGGTGAAGGAGTGCAAGATCTCTCGGATCGCTACTCTTAACGGTAAACGACCCTTCCTACTACCCTCCTCCGTATTTCTCTCTCTCTCCCCCCCCTGTGTCTCCCAAACCCCCTCCACCCTATCCCTCTCCTCCCCCACTCCACCGGACCAATCCTACTGCCACTTCCCCATCCCGCCCTTCTCTCTCCTTGGGCCCTCTCCGAAATAGCAGGCGGCACAAACGCCGATGGCTTTTGATGCTCGGGACCACCGCCGCGCCCGGCCGTTCTTTGGGGTACATCATCATCATCAGCAGCATCTCGCCGAAAAACCCGTCTTCCCCCGGCCTCCTGCCCCTTGCTCACCCCCCCCCCCCCCCGGTCTCTCTTCGTCCGTGGCGGTGTCACGCGGAGTAAAACTTGTCCCGATTTGTTAAAGGTAGTTTGAGCAAGATATCTGTTGAAATAGACTTCAATGAATGTGGCTGCATCATAATATCATATTTCCAATCGTACAAAAAATCACAGCTACTCAGTGTATTACTTGTCGAGATATGAAAGGAAATATGTATTAGCGGTTTTCCATTCTATATGGTGCGGCCGTTTGCTCCGGAGACGAATTGTTGAAATAGTGAGGAAGTTTCGAAATTCAGATCGCGTCAGAAATTTAACGATGGATAGTTCGTATGTTTTTAAAATTATTTTTAAGAATAAATTCATTTCTCTCCATATTAATTTTTCGATAAGAGCAAAAAACCTGTTTTACAGGTATTTTCCGTGTGCAGCGTGAAAAACTAGTCAAGTTAGAGCCTCAGATATGTATACTTAGCTAAATAATGAGAACTTCCGTGTAATAAAACTAAGTTTTTGTGCTTTTATATTACTACATAATCTTCATTCAATTGCATTATTACAACGGCCTAAATTTTAAAACACAATTCAAATATTGTCTCTATTATGAAGAGGGAAAAATCTCGCTCAAACTAGGTTCCTTGAGGGAAAAGTTAGCGAGGGTGGGCCTACCTGGCGGTGTCTACATAAGCCGAAACGTAGGTGTTTCGCTCTTACGAGTATCTACTGCATTTACCAGTGCTCTACTTTGACATATTTTTATCCAAACTTCCTGTTGCTCGCGAGAAAACTTTTTCACAGTAAAAAAAGATGATGTTTTCCTAAATAGCATGAATTTTGATTAAATGGTTAAAAAAATATTGTTAATATATTTCGAATAGGAAAATAGAGAAATCTCCATTTAACCAAACGTTTTTTGTGACCCTTCTACTCGTCCTAGTGCTGTTTCCCTTGTCTTCAAGCGGCAGGCAGTAAGTGCGAGGTGACGTTAGCTGTCGATGCATGTTTAACTTAAGTGCAACTATGAAACGTTTTATGGAACTAGGTTTCATTTATTTTAGTGGTGAACATGGACAGTTTAAAAACAGTACCTTCTCCACCACTGAACTGAGTATGTGAAACTTTATACGGAAACCGTGAGCAGCTGGTATTTGAAATAGAAAATGTTTTTACGATTGAGATGTTCATGACTGTGATAGTTGAAAACATTTTCGGAAGATGAGATAAAATAGAGCGATAACGAAGGCCCAATTAATTTCATCTACGTTCGGTACGAAGAGGTCAGTCCATGATATCCTTCCACATGGTCAATAACGCTACAACCTCGTGACCCAAAGGTCGCGGGGTCGAATCTTATATTGAGAGACAGAGTTTTTTATTTTAATTTTAGCAGGAAAATCCGTGGCGCCTTAAAACGCGTCTACAGCTGTGACGGTTATCGAGTGTCAACCATTCCCTGATGTGACATTTGTTTACACTTCTCAAACTGAAAAATAATGATCCTTCATCTTGTTTACAACTAGGTGAGCACATTATCATACTTAATATATTCACATCCGTTTTAGAACAATTGTGATTAATTGACGAAGAAATTTAATTATGTTACCAATAATCTTCGATCAAGCAAGCAAGAGTCAAAGCAAGAGTTAGTTTAACCGAATATAAGCGAATTAGTGTGTATTATTTGGAGATAAGAGTCGAAAGCGGTAAAGTGGCCAAAACATCTTTGTCACGCAGTAGAACTTTTTTAATGTCAATAATATAATAAAAAGCTAATATATAACAGCTTTGATTATTCCGAACATTCCAGTGCCATGTTGCGTTGGTTGTGTATGAAAGGTAACTTCGCCTACCCCAACGAAATCTTGCAATAGTTGGCGTGGTGCATAGCTTCATTACGTCTTTGACAGTAAATATTAGCATTCCAGTCGAAAATTGCGCTATTTGTTAAATGTGTTTGAGATAACTTCTTCTACAAGAATAGGGTGGAGTCTATGGGACAAATAATGAAAGAGTTAGGCTGCTCCACTTATGTGCAGTTGAAAAGAATGTCACAAGACTGAAGCGAATGGAGAACTGCCACCAACCAACCTTTGGGTTGAGGACTTAAGAAGAAGAAGACGAGAATATATAGCAAATTGCGTAAATTTCAAAGGTCCTACTTGCCACGACAGTTAGTAGCCCCGCGCAATTTTGGAAAAACTTGCATTTTAATAAATATCTCTCAACAGTTATTAAATCATTGCTCTGTGTTCTTGCAACAAAATACTTAAATAGAGAGAAAAGCGTCAATTGCAGGGTTCATAGATGTGGGTTTGGAGAAGGATGAAGAAATTGAAGCTGTGCTAACAGGAAAGTATTACAGATAGGAAATCGATGTGGTAGCACTCGTAGGCAGGAAAATTGAATGATGTATAATGGGATTAGGGTGCAAAAGCTGTGATTAGTGGGAAAATATTGGATAGAAGTGAGGGAATTGGAAATAAAGCAGTTTTTGAATCCTGGAAGGTTAAAAAGTATGGGTAGATGTGGTGAGAAATTATGTTGTGACACAAGAGTGCAGTGTTTTAAGTAAACGCTGTCGATTTCTTAGTCAGCTGGCTTATTTGCTCCTCAAGCTTCTTTGACTGTAAGTCATGTGAAAATAGTCTGTGGAAAAATTAAGCTCTCCGCAATAAAAGGATACACCAAAGTTTCTAATTCGCTCCGCTCCTCCAATTGACTGTGGTCTTTTCATGTTATGCTTCCCACAGATCATATTTTCCGTAAAAATCGTCACTCGCATTTCAGGAAATTGTCTATATAGCGTTTAAGATTAATAATCTCCCTGCACCATATTTTTAAAACGAGAATCTCAAAGCCTCAAATATAACCTAAACCTGAAGTACGTATTTATTTTTCTCGAAAATACGTTACAAAAATTGGTTTGCGTTGCATGGGCCAAAGGTAAAGCTGTGTTTTCGTGCATCCGATTTTGGGTTGCCGTCGAAGGTGCCCATCCCTCTACTTTCACCGCAGACCGCGTTCCGGCCGCGAGCCAAGGTTGCGCTCTCCATAATTCATTTGTTTCTGGGATTCAATGGCGAATAATTTTAATCAACAGCTGGTATTTTTGGAAGTTAGCAGTCCCATTTTCCTCGTGTAAATTATTAACACTTGACGTTGATGTTATATTTTTCATGTAAAGTATAACCCGAAAAATCATAGTTTGTCTTTTAAATTGGCAATTAAACATGGTAGTTATACATTTTTGAATGCTATTATATTTTTTACTCTGACGTGAACTGTTAAGAAAAAAGATTGAGGCCTGATTTCATAATGGTTATTTCACTCAAATGATTAGATGACGTTGCCTTAATGTTAATGCGATTCTGAAAGAGCTTTTTATCTCTGTTATTAAGTTTCTAAAATGCTGTTTGTTTTTTGACGCAAGCGTTATCGTTGGAGAGCGTGTTGACATCGAGTATGATAACGAGCAGATGTTTAACCAGAAATTGTAATAGGAGGCCTTAATGAACCGGGGATCATGTTCTTATGGTGGCTAAAGTACTGGCTTACCAGCCCGGGTTCGAACCCCGGCAGTGGCTGAGATTTTTCATTAGTCTCCCGTTCCCTACTTCTGTGGTGTGCGGAGAGCACTTCAGGGGTGGGATCACGGTTCCTTCTTTCGCGTTGTCATTATGGTCATTCAAAACGAAGATCGCTTTAGAAGGGCAATGCTCTGAGATTCTATCCTAAGAACGCACTCCATGAATCAAAATTATTGATTTAAAGAACCTGAAAAATTCTAAGAATGACAATAAAGTTTACGCCCTCATGAGCGTAATTAAAATAATATGATAACGCTAGTGCGCACATTATGGAGAACCGTGATCGCGCCCCAGGTGCAGTAGGATTTCTAGTCCTTTCCTAACCAACCTACCCATGCATGCCTCATGGTTAAAATGACCTCAGTTGTTGGTTGCTTCCCCAAATAACTAACCAACCTCAATGAACTAATTAGTTCATTAAAGTTAGTTGAGCATCGCTTCGGGAGTTCTCAAGTGAATTTGTTCCTCGGGAAAAACATAAATCGATGTTGTCTTTTTTCTAAATAGGCAAACGATAATGTTACGTGCTCAAGTTTGGTCTTCCCGTTCCCCGGAGTTATTTTTCCTTTTTCCCTCCTTGAGCCGAGTCCACGCCTCGGTTTGTTTTCTCGCTCATGCATAGCGATTCATTTTATTGCGCGTCCAGTTCATTGCGGTCTCGCTCGCAGTTCCTTCACCCTTTTCCAGTGTCAAGACTTGAAGTCTTCCTTTTTTTTCCTGTCCCACGCGCTGCTTCGGCTAGTGCACTAAATTTTCAGGAAGCACGAACATTTTCGTGCCCCGCGATGACATTAATGCACGACCACCGGGGATTTTTATACTCGTCCTGTTAATTCCACACCCTCTCTCCACCCCCCCCGCAATCCGTCCGGATTTTTTGTTCTCCATTTTGAGATTTGCACTCGCTGTAGTCTAGTCGAATAACATATTCCGTTAAGTTATCGTGCGATGATGGAGGTGTCTTTCAAATGAACGAGGCAAACGACTTCCGCCAAGTTGGAGAGGGACGTGTCTTGGGTATATGTGTAAGTGTACTTGGCGCAGAACTCATGAGACCTCCTATCAATCCTTGAATGCGTCTTTTTGAAGAAAGCTTTATTCATATTTTTTCCTTTTGCTCCCAATACATTTTAGCAAAAATATTTTCCCAAGTTTTTGCTTATCTGTGTTTCTACAACTAGATTTTTTTTGTTTGAACGCTATAAATTTCCAAACCCCATGACGGATTCGAACAAAATTTGACGCACATGTTTTTTAGGATCTAGAAGGATTAAAAATTTTAAAGGAAATTTTAGGCTGTATTAGAAAGGCCCAAGGGCGCCAGAAGCCCCTATGTGAGCCCTATTTCCAACAAAATTTTACGTCCATAAGAAAAGCAGAAGTTTTAATGCAGAGGTTTTTTAGTTATTTTTAATTACTTGCTCTCATTCATTGTCTTGGAATTTTTAGTATCGGAATATTGAAAGCTCAAAGGTTATAATTAATCCATTAGATTTTCATATTCGCTTAGTTTTTGCCGAAGTTAGAGTTTTTGGCTCCAGAATCATAAATGTTTGTACTACTTCAGATATAGAATTTTTTATTTACTTGGAAACCGCAACATAGGCATGGAATAGGAACTTATCCCCTAGACACTTAAACTTAGCGTTGAATAAGTGATGCATTTATCTGAACTACAATGAGATTTTACTTGGGATATTATTCATCCCAATATCTCCATGTGCGGTTAATGAATGATTCATAGTATATGTATTGTTCGCGTAATTTTGAGAATTTCATTAATAATTTCATTTTTTTATACTTCACATTAAAATTCAAGGGTCACAACCTACTACTTAGTAAATCTCATCATTGAAAAAAGTGGTTGTCAACCCTTCCTTAAATACGCCTCTATTAAAAAAGCTACACCGTTAATATCTGCTACCTCCAATTAAATTTTCCACGAAAGAGTTTGGTGAAGTATTAGCAATTATCTTACAAAAAAGATGAGAAAAAAATTGTGGGCATCCTGTCTATCAATTTTAAATTTCCCTTAATTTAGAGTGCTATTATTTTATTTAACAGCACTTAATAACTTTCTTGATGCACTTCCCTGATATTCTTAAAATAAATCCAAGCTCTCTCTCAGAATGACAGCATATTTCCCGTATATGTATTCTCCCAGTATGTCCTGCGTAGTTGTGATGCCAAAACATTGTTTTTCATTTGATGTTGACTATTCCCATTTTGTTGATTCTGTAAGACCGTTCGGTTGTATTTTTATTTCTTCACAAATTTAGTGCCATGTTTTTTAATTTATTTCCAACTGCCATTATTCGCACTAGGCTTGAATTGCATCTAAATCTTTTGTTAATGAGTTCCTATCTCCGGTTCGGAAATTATCTCTATTTGTGTTTTTAACTTACTGGAAGCAGAATTTCCCATCTTGGTGAGACATTTTTAACTGAACACTCTTTTAGAGTAACAGTTATTACTCGCTATCGCTATTGCTATCGTCCTGCTCATAATTGTGATCATAGATGTCGTGTGCTACGTTAACCTGATAATATGCCCTTTTGGGTCAAGGAGGAGGAGGTTCTATTGAGTTGAAACATTCGCGGAATATGAGAGAGAAAATTTCATCCGAGTGCTATACATTTTTGCGTCACACCTCTCAGGAAATAGCTCCGAGTTTGTGGAGGAAAGTGTGAATACAGAGCGCATGATGTGAGATAAAGCGGAGGCACAGACCAAGAGGATGGAAGGAAATCAAGGCCTTTTATTTGTATTGTTCCTGGGCGCGTCATCTCCTTTTAAACAATCGGATGAATGTAGGCTGCGCCGAAAGTGAAGAGGAGAGGCGCTTGGGAAGGTCAAAAAGATAAAAAAAAACTAAAAAGGTAACCTGCTCCGGTTTTAAGACTTTTCCCCCCGTCTTTCTCCTCATCCTTCTTTTATCCCCATAACCAGGAGATTGCCTTTTTAAGGTAGTTTGCGCGAGATGTCTTTTCGCATAAAATTCGATGAAGTTGCTCTCATTGTAAATAAAAATATTTTATCTTAAGAATGATAACAACGTATCAGCCACTTACCTCTATTATTTTCGAGTTATTTTCTAAGAAATACTAGCCATTTTCCATGGGGAATGGTACGGGTATAACTCCAGGGGCCCAGGGAGACTTTATTTTAAAAAATGAGGAATTTTTTATTCATAGATCTCGTCAGAAACTTAACAATATGTGAATTTTATGGTCTCTCTACTATTTTTTAAAATTAGTAAACCACTCAATGCTGTAATGTTTACATAATCGCAAAAAATCTTTTGCTGTGGAGACGTTTTCAGCGGACGGCACGAAAATAATGGGTGTACCTGAAACATTATACATGAATATTTACTTAATTACTGAGAATTTCTGTAATTTAAAACTATTTTTTCCTCATTAATATTACCATATTTACTTCATGCTTCTTACTGCTGCTTAAATGTAAAAATTAAATTTAAATGTTGTCTCCATTATGGCTAGGGAAAAATCTCACTCTAACTACCTTAAAATGTTTCCTTTTGACGAGCGTGGTCAACGCACTGAACCTACAACATCGTAGGGAAACTAAGTCCAAATCTTCATCTGTAAATCGGAAATTCTGCTTGTTTGAACGCTGTAGACTTCCAAACTCATTAAAACAATTGTGTGACCATCAGCGGGTGACTCCGTTAAAGTTACTGCGCGGCCAGTTCCGCAGTTCTATGAATTCCAAACTCCTTGGCGGATTCGAACGAAATTTAGCACTCGTGTTCTTTAGGACCTATAAGGTTTTGTATGCAATATTAGAAAGGCCTCAAGTAAAGTTCCAAAGTACCCCAAGTGAGCATATATGGACCCTTTTATTAACCAACTTTTAATTCCATTAAAAAAGCATTGGATTTTGTGCCGAGGTTTCTTTGTTTTGCTTTTTTAAATCACTAGCAATTATGGTTAGGGCTTAAAAATTTTAGAATCGGATGACTAAAAGAAAAAAGTTATTAATTCGTGCTTTCGATTTTTGTGCACTTCGTTTTTTTGTAAAATTTGATTCTTTGGTTCCAAAATCGTAAATGTTTGTACAACTTTAATGATAGAGTCGTGTATTCACATGGAAACCGCGGCGTACACTTGGAATGGGAACTTATTCCCAAGGCACTTAAATTTAGCGTTGAATAATCAATATGGCAGAATTGCAAGACTTTAGTTAATATGTTTTTCACACCAACGTCTCCATGTGTGGTTAATGACTGTTTCGGACTACATCCATTTGGAATGCCACATTGGGAAGTTTCTTTTAATTCTATGCGAATTTTTTTTCCGTTGAAATGTAACGAGTTCCATCTTCTATTTATCGATAAGCCTGTAGCTATCTATCAAAAGACTGTCGATAAAATAATGCAATGTCATCGGAGGCTTAACACATGAAGATTACTTAAATAAAAATAGTCTTATTAGTCGCAACGTAGTTCGGTGCGTTAGAACATATTTCCATGGCAGTGTGGGTCGATAGCAGTTGTAATCGACCGTGGTTCGCAATTGCACGGAGAATATACCGTCTTCTGTTTTGCCTGCGGGTAGCATTTCGATTCTGTGATGAAATTAATTCGCATCCATGTGAAGTCCTGATCACATAACTGCGAGCGGGGATAAAAATGTAAAGGACGAATCAAGTTTCCCGGAGAGGGACTTACTCGTATTGCTGCCCACGTAAGTATTTATTGTACATCTAATATATAAAAATGAATAAGTGTGTGTTCGTCTTCTATGCTATGTGTTCTAATACCATTCATCAGATTACGATGAAACTTTGGCGAGTTGTTGTGCGCGCGCCCACGAATGTTTCTGAATTATTAAATCCATTGTACAATGCGTGGAGCGCGAGTCGTTTCAACAAATGAGTGTTGGCACGCGAGCGTCTCAAACAAGCGAGGAACGACAAGCAAGCAGCGAAGCAGGTCGTTTACGAGTTGCTCAATCACGTGCATCTGAATCGTGTCAGTGAGACATAATATCGCGTGCATCAGAATCATATTAGGGAGACATATTTTGTGTTAAAAGGTAAGTAATTTATTTGTACGTAGAATAAGATTTGGCGCAGTGCTTTTTTAATTGCTTACACTCATGATATGGATTTAAATGCTTATCATTAGATAACTTAAAGAACAAGGTTTTGAATTCTTGCAATCGATTTTCGTATATGCTACGCTCTTTCCTAAAATTGGATTTTTAAGCTCGAAAATCGTAACTTTTTGCACCACTTCAACGATAGAATATTTTATTTACTTGGAAACCGCAGCATAGGCATGGAATGGAAACTCATGCCATCATTTGTGCGTTACGAATTCCTTTGTATTACGAGGAATTCATTAGATTTAATTTCATACTAAAAAAATAATTGTCCTTCATTTATTTAGTACATGTAAATGTGTCTGCTTTGTATATGTGTGCTTACTTAGAAATAAATAGAGGCATTGCATCACATGCCGGGCACAGCTAGTACATACCTAATAATATCAGAATTGATAAAAAATTGCGCTTGCTCAGTTGTGTTGTTGTTGAAGTTGAGCAAGTTATTAACAAATTCACTTTTTTCCCTGTTTAAAAATAAGTATCACTTATCACTTCGAATTTTTTAAATTGAACTGGTTTTTGTAGGAGATTTTTCAGCCCTTACTCTCGCAGTATATCTTTAACCCTCAAGAGTTTAAGTGGTCTAAATCTCGGTCATCTAAACCAATGGTTCCTAAACTTTTTTGAGGCACCCAAAATTCCTATGCCCAACGCCCCTCAGCCGTGACCATTAAAATGATAGACTAAATGACGAAAGCAGAACGATTAGTATGGTTAAATTATAATCATTTACAAATGATCTAATTTTTATGGTAAACACATTAGATATATAGTTTATAATAGTTTATTTATTCCATTGACATGTATAGAACAAGTCAGGGGTTACATAAAAATTAAATGAACCTACTTAAGATTATAAAAAATAACAAAAATAAATTATCAAAGCAAATTATTGTGAGAAATAAATTACTTTAAGTAGTCGGTGCCGTTACTTTATAATGTAACGTAAGAAGTGTGGAGAACCATGTGAAATGTAAATAGTTCCTCACATCTGGAAAGCATTCAGACATTTTTACTGCCTATTTTAACGGAGGTAAATGAAGGTAGCCGAAGACCGTCGCATTTGGTCACCGATCGGTCAGGAACCTGCCCCCTTGTTTCTTTACGCTCCCCAAATTAAAGCACCGCCCACCTGGGGGCGGTAGCGCCCACTTTGGGAACCACTGATATAAACTATTAGTAAATACTTACTGAGCAACTAGCTCAAGTTGTCACGGTAGAAAGCTTTCTCCTTCTCATCCTTTGGAATTTCGACTTTTTGGTGTAATATTCTCTGGGCATCGTTGTGAATACGTTTCAGTGCCCAAGTAACTGCTCTGAGGTGCCACAAAGTAATATATAGTGCTTTTTATGTACAGGCGAAGAAATTAATAAAAAACCTAGAGCTTCTCAAACTGTCTCATGTGTAATCGTTTTGAAAAGTAACGTGCCTAATGGTGCTCCTCGTTAAAAGTTTTTATGCCCAACTTATGTTTTATCATTGCGTGAAAATATCCCTCTAAAATTGTAAAAATGTTTACATTTCGTGACTGTTGGAATTAACAGCCAGAGGTTAGCACGGAGTTATACTTCTCGTGAGGGTAACTTTGGCACTTTGTCGTCGTTCTGGATGTTTAGCCTTCATTTTCACGTCCGAGTTGATGAATCGGTCTAGTTAAATATGAATCAGGATTTTTTTCTTTCGTTCGAGCCGCCATCACGAGAAAATAAAATCAATTAGTCTCTTAATTAAGGTCATGGAGCCCGAAACTTCCGTTCTGTCATCTGTTCTAATCGGTTGACTCCTGTTCCATTTTTATCTCTAAGCATCGATATGCCTTGGGAATTCCGGAAATTTTTGTGACGTCCTACATATCGTTTCATAGTACACGGAGAAGGACTACGAAATAAGTTTCTCTCTAGTTGCCTAGTAGAAGCAATCAGTCTGACGCTGCTGAAACGGTGCTATAATCATTAGAAGGGAGCAAATGTTTTAATAGACTCCTAAAATTCTCACCTGATCACTGAAAGGTGATCAAAATACAATTTTAGAGAAATTCTTATAAGTATAATATGCTAAATTCATCTGTTGCCAATTTAGAGTAGAATGTGTACTAAGCAAAAAAGTCCACTAATGTGAATTAAGTCATTTTCGTTGAATTACTATTTTTTAATATTTTTTAATTCAAAGTTCAACCCTAGATATGTAATAACTTACGGTATGTAAGAAGTATGTTTTACATAACTAGGGTAGTATTTATGTTTTTCTTGTAGTAAAGGATAGTTTTTATTCGATATTTCCTGAGGAGAATATTCCATTTATTTGGCAAACGTATCGAACTTCCTTGTCTGATATGTTATTAAAATATAATATATAATGATAATTTATATATTCTCGGGCTTCTATAATTTACTATTGATTAGGAGCTGAAAATGAATTCATTTTTACATTCAAAGGAAAATTAATGCGTTTTTTAATGGAGACGTATAACTCAGAGCTTTAAAATGTAGAGCATTTCATTTCAACGGCTGCAGAATGTAGTTAAACTGAATGCAATGTTTCATTTTTAACTAAATACGCTGCAGTAGATTTCAATTTGTTCCCCAGAATAACCTGAACTATGAGTTTGTAAATTCACGGGCATAAATTCATTTTTAAAGCGAAATAAGTTATTGAGAGACTTTAACTTATAATTCGCCTTTGCATTATCGTCTTATTTCCACTTTCACTGATATCTGTTTTAAAATAATGATCTTCCTTCTTTACTAATAATGATGCAAAAGTAATTTCCTCTGGAATATACAACTGAAACATACGCTATCGCTGGTAGACCAGACTGTTGATTTCATAAGATGTCATGTGACGGGTAGTGAAAAATACTCATTGCAATGAGCAGCGTTGCTGTGAGGACCAATACAGTTCATTCCCATTACTATTTATGGCATCATCTCGAATTCTTTTCCATGAAATGGACCTATGTGGCGTGTTATGCTACGTATACTATTTTAATAATGACGCTTATTTTGGAAAAAATTTGCCATTCCTGATATTATGCGTAGTATCGTGGAAATAAAAATTCTAGAATAGAAGAATTAGTCAATAAATTACACCTGAGGATATAATACATTTAATTTATGATGATTGCTAGTGATCTTTCTCAGTTCTACAAATTTGTGCAACTTCATTTTTTCGCGAAATAGATGTTACGGTATAGAAACGTCTTAATTTAGAAAAACTTGAGCTTGTGGGATCGTTTCCTGAGCCTGACGTATTGGCATCACGGTTGCTTCACTCGAAAAGTTTATTCTCCTCTGGTTGGGGTCAAATTGGGCACTCGCTGGAGACAAAGAGTGCCTTCGCGCAGATTTGAGGCTCATTCTTATGTTGAGAAAGGAATGACTGATTTATTGGCGATGAAAAATTAAGTCTCTCATTCGGCAAAAAATGACCCATCTTACTCGGATAATTGGTTAGTAAATTGGGGGAGCCGTCTAATAGTTGTCATTGGCGCAATTAAGGATACGAAGTACGGTGATAAGAAGAGAATTTATTTGTGAATGGAAAAGGGTATTCTTTTTTACTTTTTAAATTGCTTTATGATAGTAGGCAGGCGTTTAAATTAGTAACGAAAGAAAAACTCGAAACGAAAGAAAACGGTGGGTCCACAGTTTAACATTGTATGCGACGCATGAAGTACTGCACTTGAGGTGCTCTCTTCATGGCTCTCAGGAAAGGATTGGTGCTCTGTTGAAAAACCTTTGCCTCTTCCAGGATTCAAACCCGGGGTCTCAGAATGGAAAGCCAGTTCAATAGCCACCGCAATGGCTCGATGCAAAGCGGAAACTGTGATGTTACTGTGCAGAAAAGGCTCTTTTTAAGTGACCTAATGCCGGTTCACATATACTTGCAGTTGAAGAGGAATAATGTGTGATAAAAGCACTCGAAATTATAAGAGAATACTTATTGGACCGATTATGCGGAATAACAGCTTCCTGAAAACAGAAATGGAAGGAGAAAAGAATGAGAGTTGTTACCGAGGGATACCAAACATGGAGTGCATAAGGTTCATTATCAGGGACCTTAAAAGAAAGGCATATGAACGAACAAAGCGGTTATCTGAAAGAAGAGTAGAATGGAGAGCTGCAGAAAACTAATATTTTGGTTCATTACTACTGATGACTATTCTACTAAGTATGACTCATAGCTCATTTAAATGGATTTAATCTATCTTCTTGAGAAATCGTGCCGTATTATTTCATCTGTTAACTTCTTTCTTTCATCGGTTTCAAGCGAATGGGACGAAAACACGGTAAGGATTCCATGAATCCGCCTACGCCGAGCGATGCGTATCCGGCACTAATGTGTCGGTGTGGACTAGTGGTGGAGTCGGGTGGAGAGGTGTAGAAATGGGAGGGGGAGGAGGATAGAGGGGATGGACTATGAGGACGAAGGAGCGCGCTGTCGAGGACTGCATAGCGGATGCAACACACTGGTGACCGACATATAAAATGCATACTCTCTTACGCACGCGCGCTGCATGGAAACCAAGAAGGGGGCGAGGAAGGAAGAAAGGGTGAACGGCGGAGAAAGAGACGGAAGAGGAGAGAGGAGTGGATCATGGGAAGTCAATGGGGGGAAGCCACTCGCTCTCCGTGGGATAGCTGTGCCTCGTGTGGTTGCTTGCTTGCGCGGAAAATGGTAAAAAAAAGGAATGGGGTGGGGGTGTGGGGATGGGATGGGTTGAGAGGGAGGGGGGCAGGAAGAATGCGACACGGGGGTGAAATTGAACGAGGGCAGCCGATCAGGAGATGGAGGAATATAGGGGACGGGGAGGGGTCAGGAGGGGGAGATCTGGAGACTTGAACGACCGTCAACTGTTCCTGATCCCCCCCTCCGGGGGACGGGACCGCGGAGGTACGTCCAGACGGTCGGTCTCCTCCCCACCTGCTTCTCTCCATCAAAATGAGGGAGGTCGTTTTAATGGAGGTGGCATACCGGTTAAGCAAATTTGAGGTGGTGCTAATATAATCTACTTTCATTCCCACTTCCCTCCACGTTTATCCAACTATTACCTCCAAGGACTCATTAAGTTAGAATGGTAATATTGAATAGAGTTCTTCGAATAATTACGCGGGTAATATTCGTAAAGGTCTGTTACCCGCGTCAATATTAAAAAAGCACCAGCATCAGAACCGAGGTTGTCTTCGGGAAAGGAGGAGAAAAGTTTTATTTTACCCTGACACGGTTAATCCCAAAAGAACAGTCCTTTATGAGTCGAGTACTGCTTAAGTTTTTCTTCAGGTTTCCGCGAGGTGTGCTTATTTGCTTCATTCTAATATCGGGTGATTCTAACGTGTTTTGTTACGTCTTTAACAAAGTTTCACCACACATCTCGCTGAACTTCGACCCGAAAGCGTCTGCTAGACAAGAGGGGGAACGTTGCCTACGAATCAGCAAAACGCGGTAAAGTTATCCGAAAAGAGACTAAAGAATGTACCTAAAAGGTTAATTTGTTAACTGAAAGAGGATCAATCGTTATGCAATACTTGATCAGTCATGATTTGAGGCGGATTAATGATTAAAGTAGATTCAAATGGAGATAAGTTTACCTCTACTAATCTTACAGATAACCGCAGCACCCCGTCTAATTTCTTCATCTTTGTGAACGCCCTGCTCTCCCCTCCTATATCCCATTCATCAAGCCTATTCTCTGTCTTCCCCTTTCCCACTTACTCAACACCCTCTCCCCTATAACGAGCTTCATCATCCCTTCACTTCCCTTCATTTCCTCTTCGAGCCGAGCACTTCTTTGTTATTTTTTTCTTTGTCCAACCCGCCTTCTCCGCCTGCAGTCTATTCTCATTCCATATATTCATTTTCCAATTTCTTGCATCCTACACGCAGTACTTGATGAACTCTCGCTTTGGCTCTTAACCTCAAAAACATACCGATGTTCGTTGTTGTGAAATTCGAATGGCAATTTGAATGGTTGACCAGAATTATGAATTCACTAGCCAGTTAAGCTCCCTATTCAGGTAAAGCAATTTTCGGTTAGAAAATTGTGGCAATCCTTGTTCAAGGGCTATAAAACATAGTAGGTCTTTGATAGATTCGGGCATCCGTGGAGAACACGCTTCAGTCTGCAGACTTCTGCCCCTGTTATGGCCCATCCCGCCGGTGTCGCGTCGCCGGAGGGCTTCGTCTTGGCGGCATTCAGCGTGCATGGGAGACATCTGAGGAATTTTCGTCGAGAGGGCTACTATAGGATCACGTCTTTCACGGGATGATGGATCGGCTCTGCTGCGGTGGGAACGCACCGGGTTGAAATCGCCTGTTCCCCGTCTGGTTGGAGTGAGGATGCATCTTTCTCGGGGGAGGAGGTTGGAACCGATTTCCGAGGAAAACCGCGCTGTCCTCAAAGCGACCATGTGAGGAGGTATCCTGCCGAATGATGGTGGGGTGTCCGGGCTCCGTTTTAGGGCCTCAGATTTTGTTTGTTTCCATATTATTAAATTCATGGTTGTTCGAGTAGGTATGTAGATATAACAGGTGAAATCCACGCTGTCGAGTGCTATTATACCTCATTAGGCTTGTTGTTCGGTATATCAATTTTTATTTACTTATTAAAGCACCAAAAAACAGCAACTAAGGTCTTTAAATTGGATTCAATGAACAGAAAAAATTAAAAAGGGAAAAATAATATTAAAAAAGAACAATAGTATTCAACTACGTATACACAAATAGGCAAGTGTGAGGCGGGGGGAAAATATTCCACCGTGCGTTTAGTTTGAGTGTTAGATATGTATGAAGAGAATAGGTCCGGAGTAGGGCTACTGTCAGCAAGGGCATTGAATAATGAAGGTAGGCGGTAGAATAGGGATTGTTGGGAAATGGAGAGACGGAATTTGGGTATGTGTAGGAGACTCACTTCACGATTGGTGCGGGCTGGGATGCTTTTACATATCGATCTAAGCTGTCTCTGTTCGTGTTGAATTTCGCCCATAATGATAGTATCAATTTGAATAGAAACAAAAATGTCTCTTGGTCTAAAAGAGAGTGTAAAGAAAACAGCACATGAGCCTGTAGTTAAACACGTGCATTGAGAATATCACCGCCGTAGGTCTTCCCCAGCGACCGAGTGAATGAAAATGCGAGTTGAATTTTTTCGAAACAATAACTTAAGGATTTCCTCTCTAAGGTTTCCGCGACGACTGGGTAGATGTTCAATTTCTTCTTCCTGGATGTCAGCCGCGTTGTTGTTTTTTTGGTTTCCTAAACGTTGTCCAAACAAACAACAACGTGGTTGGTATCCCGGAAGAAGAAATAGAATAACTTAAGGACATCAGATTAACAACCAGAATTCGTAGTACGATTAACAAATAGTTGATTCATTGGCCATTTCAAAGGCATTAAATATTTTATTGATGGCTTCTAGTGATAATATTGAGAGCTTTCAACTTAAGGTGTTGAATTTAACGCAGATTGGAAAACGATAGCGAACACGAACGGCGATGAATGGAACACTATGTGCCGGGAAAACGTTCGTTAACTTGTCAATGGGTGACATGGTGTGTATAATAATAGTTTTAGCCGAATGCTTGGTAAATAGTTGACGAATTCGTTCAAATATATTACTCAAAGGGTAAGCTTTTTACCACGAAGCGATTCAAATCTCGGCAGTTTTGTTCAGCACCAACGTTTCAAATGCTAAGTCTGCCATCGTCAGAGTGAAGGAGATGACAGACTTCGCTTTCAAATACTCAGTGCTGAAGTTGGAAACCCGAATTCTCTTCTTCCAATCAAGTTTGCTTATTCATGAAAATGATAGTGTAGCAATACCAGTTGAAGTAAATGTATCTAAATGTGTTCCGTTTCCCTGCTCCCTTGGCAAGAGGTGACTGGGATGCCTAGCAGTCGGCCTCAACCGGGTGTTCTCCAGATAGACCACTAATGGCCGGCTACAATAGTTATTACTTCAAATGTTTGGTCTACTCTCCTTCCGCCGCAGAAAAAATATGGGTTTATATTGTTTATAAAATTACTTTATCATATTATCGGTATTCAGTATAAATATACTCATCATTCGACTCGTAATAACTCTTTTATCAAGTAATTAAGCCTCATAGTGGTTCGTCATGCAATCGCCACCTTAGATACTTCTGGAACTCATGGGTATGTATAGGTAGAGCAAAACTTGGTGACACTTGACAGTGGAGATTCTGAGGTCACTGAAGGTTAGTTGAGCGTTTATGATATTGCAGAGGTACCATAGAACCTCCTGAAGGACCTCCGGTCCCTTTGTAATACCTCTCTGGTACGCTTTCTTCATCCTAACGTCATACATTTTACAAGTAAGTGCCACCAAGTTTTGCTGCACCTCTAACACCAATTTATCAGGCCATGTACGTTATGAGAACATGTATGAAACTAACAACTATATCAAATGCTTCTACAACACATACTGAACGAATGCTTTGATTTATGGAGTTTATAACTTTTTAGGATTCCTACATATGAGCTGTTTCTGCAACCGGCCATAAGAGGTGAGAGTCGTGGCTAAGGTCGTGCGCGGTGGTGGGCTATGAATGGCGCGTGTCTCTACCAGTAGAAGATATGAGGGAAGAAGTTGCAGTGGTCAGACATGAAAGGATAGAACCCGATGTTTAAGGGCAAGGAGACTTTTGGTCACATGTGAAGGAGGAGGATGGTTGGGATGATGAAAAAAGGAAGAAGAAATCTCTTCTTTTTTTCTTAACTCCATAAGAGATCGACTCGCTTTGCCACCTGAGAGCAGGCGATGCTCTCCCGTGTTCCGCGAATCCGACTGAATTGGTCGGAAGGCTCTTTGACTGCATCCTCGAGTCGGCATTTCCCGAAAACGTCCTTTCTGTTGCACTACCAGGTGGCGGTGCACTTCTTTTTTGCTTGTCCTTTTCTTTTGCTCGTCCTTTTCGGAGGAACGGTAATCTCGCGGCGTGAGACCATTTTCACGTGTCAGAATGTGCGTTCTTAAGGCCGTTTTAAGGGATGCATTAATTTTGACCGACTGTTTGTGCATAGGTAGTGTAGCAATATTTATTGTAATTCACTGTATTTGGTTGGGCCTAAGTTTGTGGTCATTTGCACCACGCAAGATAAAGGACAATTTTTGTCTTTGTTGTGTTCAACTTTCGCGCTATACTTATTAGGTGAATGATGATTTTGCAAAATAATATCTTTTATGATATGCATGAGTCAAAGCTGATCGGAATACAGAGAAAAAGTTACTGAAATTACTTAAAGTCTTAGTATCCATTTGAAACAAATTATGCTTATGTAATCTAGGTAGGTTGGTTTTTTGGGGAAGCACCAGACTATTATGGTCCATCCACTCACCCTCCAAACAGTCAATTATAGTGCTTATACCCATGGCGGGTGAAAAAAAAATACTTTTTCAGGGATATTTGCATTTGAGGGGTTTCTCACATTATGCCTCTTCCTTCTTTTGTAATTCACGAACAACATAAGGTTAGTGTATAAATTAAATATCTTCAAGCTATGCTTTGTGGAATGTTATCATTTTTACAGTTTAAGAAAAGAAATTATCAAATGACCTTTACCCGTCGACACCTGGGTCGGCAAAATAAAACAAAATTGTGGAATAATATAATAAATAATTTCTGCCAATTTCTGCCATCTGCCATCCTGCCAAAAGCATCAAACGAGTTGATTGCCTTTTCCAATTAATGTCCCTAAGCTCTTCACTAGTTTTTTTAAATAGGTAGCTATGCTTTCATGTGGAAACAATTTGGCGTTCATCTACTTACAATGAATGGTACGCCCAAGCGCCTTAGATTGATTAAAGTTAATGAAATTATGGCCATCTATTTGCTGTCCAAAAAATGCGGACGCCTCGCCCAATCTTTATTTACAGAACTTTTGAGTATAATAATCACCTTACTCTACTAGGTAAACTGTTTCTTAACTTCAGCGTGGCTTGTAAAATTCGTTTAACCAGGATTTCAGCACCAGTTTTTTTTCTCGATATATATTTGGTGTGGTGGATAGAGCTTCTTATCCCGATGGCTCAAGTTCAAATCCTGGTGGTTTGTGTAGAAATGTCAATGCAATCCCGATCCTTAATTGAATGCTTGTTAGAAACCTCTTCACGAGCAATACCTACTCCATCAGTTGGAACGTATTATTATGAACCGATTCCGTGCCATCCGTTGGGAGAAGGCTAATGCTGACTACGAGTTCCACTTAACCCTTCTTCGTTACCTAAGCAATCCTACCTTTTCCTATAACAGCATAATCGGCAATCCTTCAGGTCTCCAAAAATCTCAGTTTTTGGTCGCTTCCCGTAACCTCTACCACCACTCACTTTCCTGTTCCACCTACAGCTATCCAGAAAAATATGGTCCGCGGAAAAATTACAAATAACATAACTTGGGTTGGTCGATCAGTCAGTTCCGTTTTCAAAGATTCTGGTCAATCTAAATATTCTCAAAAAACAACAGTGAAGTAAATATAATGCGCTAAGACAAAATGTTCTTAGTTAAATTTTCATCCTCCTAGTGCCCTCATTACCACATTTCAAAGTTGTATTCATTATCTTGCTCTTAAACTCTACAAATAACTCCCCGAACCTGTAAAATCGAAAAAAATATTATTGTTTTCATAAGGAGAGTGAAAAAGTTATTACTATTAGATGCTAATGATACTGAAGTGATATTTCATTATTCAGTTGAAAACTTTCACTTTGTAAATAATAATGATAGTACTTGATGCGTTATTGTAACTCGGTCAATAAAACAGCAATAATGTACGCATTTCGGTCATTGTAAATGAAAAGTATAACTTTGTTTTTCCACATAAATTTATTAAAACAAGACTCTTGTCTTTGGTCTTGTTTTAATAAATCTATGTGGAAAAACAAAGTTTTGCTTTTTATCTTCAACGTTAAGCAAATTCCACGAAGTCACGCCCGAGACAACGGAGTATTTCGGTTATGTGATAAGCAATAGTTCACGTTTATACGGTTACACCAAGCACAATTAATCTAGGTAGACAATTAATCTTTGGGTTCTGCATTTCTTCAAAAGAATATTAATGATGTACCTATATAAATCACTGTCTCCGGCGTTACCCCTTGGGAAATATTTAACATTCTTCATATTGAAATAAGAAACTCAGTATGAATCCACACTTTGAACCGACCCAGGTTTCGGAATATTAGGCCAAGGTACCTTGAAAATGGCATAATATGCCGAAACCAGGGTCCATTAGAGCAATAAGTGTATAATTATACCGTGTTTCTTATTCCAATGTGAAGAATTATTGATGTATGATGTTATGCAGATTCAATAACTATTATTATTATAATTAAGTATTCGCTGGAAAAAGACTTGTTGAGTTCATTAGTGCAGTGGTACTTGAAGTTAGTTCCATATGTCTAACAACACTGTTATTAGTTTGCATCATAGATTTATTTCCTCTGAAAATATTTCTCATCTGCTAGATTTGAACTAGGTAATGGTCCAACGCTATAGAGGCACCGGATCCCGATTGATCTCCTTAGTTAAACATCTTAGGGAATTGAATTCTGAGGAATCAACCTTTCACCCCTGTCTGCAAGCGGCAGATCGTGCGAAATGATGTTTTTCGTTGAAGAATGTTAAATTGAACCACCGCTAAAAATGAGTTGAATCGTTCGATTGGGGAAGCCATCACTGTTTCCTCCACACCGCGCAGGGATCGGCACAAGTTGAATTCCAACCCCGAAAGCTAAATCGGCCTCCCAAATTCTGATTGAGGCTTTTATTCAATCCTTATGCCCATGAGGGCAGTGACGTAGCCAGGATTTTGGTTTGGGGGGGGGGCTTAAACTGAAGCGTGGGGGGTTCTCTCTTGGTCCAATGTTATTCGTTATTGCAGTTTATTTATGGCTACTTCTTTTTTATAAAACTGATTTGTTCTTACCTTTTTCCCCATCGAACCCTTGTATTTTTCATCCAATATATCACATGGTAAAACTAAACTAACAATATGATTATAATTTCAGGGGGGGCTGGAGCCCCCCCTGGCTACGTGCCTGCATGAGGGTGTGACACACGTGAGGAAATATTGGACCTAAGTGTCTGTAAACTCTTAACTTAAATATATACATTTACGTAATACCCTGCAAGGCGCCGCAAGGGTGTGTGGCTGGGGGTGAGTTTTCAGTAAAATTCACTCCACTGTACCTTAATAAGGCTAATGACACTGCGACTATTAATGCATTAGCAAAAACCTGCAAATTCTTGTCAGGAGGTGAAATTTCACCAACATTCGCTATTGTATAGGTATGCTACCAATGTTGGAGAAACTCTATATTAATGTACTAATCAACTACCTAAACGCACAGAAATACAAGAGTTAAACGTGAAAAATGTGAAGAAATTAAAACACTACAACCGTCGTTATCTTTTTTATTATTCATAATAAAAAACATAAAATGGGAGTTGAAATGGTTTTATAGTCAACTGGAAATAAAACAAATAATGGATATCGCACAGTTTTGGATTCACCTTTCGTTCCTTAGAAATGAAATGAAAAACACTTCGTAAAATCCAGTTAACATTTTATTCCGATCCAGGTTTTAACTATTTTCAGTCATTTACGAAGTTTCTCGAAAACGTATGGAACCTTGGTTGGAATTGAATGCTAAATATGTACTCGACAAAGCGCTTTTCATTTAATTAGTATCCAATGCAGTTACTCCAAGTCACGCTCTGAAACATCAGGTTCTTTCGTTCGTAATTTTTCCTATCATGCGGTCTCTTCCAAGCTGGGAGCCCAGGATCCCTGGCCAGTAGTCCACTGCTCTGAGCACTGTGCCACACACCACGGCACGAAATCCTTCACCCCATCTACGCCCACACTCAACATAACCATCACCGGCATTCATTCCCACCGCCACCCCACCTCACTTCTTCCCACAGCTTTTCTCCTCTCTTCCGCCCTCTCTCCTCCTCCCCACTCCCGCCTGTTAACGACTGTTTTCGTCCGCTTGGAATGCGGCAGAAGGACGACCTCTGGAGGTCGCTGAACCTTCACTGCGTTGTACTCTCCTTTCTCGCCTCTTCCTCCTCCCCCTCCACCCGCTCTCCTCGAAAGCCTTTCCCCACCACACAACCAATCTAATTCCTCTCTCTCTCTCTCCCACCACTCCGATGAAGAGTTGTTGCTCTTCGTGACGTCTCCTTCTCGCAAAGCCTCCTCCTGTTTCACTCTCTTTTTCCGTCCCTCCCTTTCTCTCCAATCATCTCTCTCTCTCACTCCCCTTCTCTCTCTCTGACTGCTTGTTCCCCTTTATGACTTTCCACTTCTCACCTCTTCTCCCTCCTTCAAATCGCATTCCGTGTGCCGATGCTTCAATAGGATTCCGAACTCTGCCGTTGATACAGCGCCTTACCGCTTAAATTTTGATTATATCCTCTGAAATGTTCTTATGCCTCCTTTCCTTTTCCCAGTGTATTCCAATCGTCCTTTTGTCGACGGTTTATTTCCATATTCCTCCTCCTCTTCATCTATATAATTCCCTGCAAGGCACCTAAAGGGTATTTGGCAGGGTAGGAGGGCGGGTTCCCATTCAGGTAAATCCGCGTGGTATATACCTACACCATGTACTACATTCAGTACGAGCCTGGGTCATACTTGCGAAGTGGAACAGACAACTGGCGCTTTTACCTACAAGTGGTCGAAAAATACGTCAGACAAATAGTGACGGTAGCCTTCACCTTGACATATCTCGTGAAATCGCTAAGCAATGAACTTATACTAGCAAAGGAAAGTTTATTAGGCCACGCAGGAACATACAGTTCTTAAACTTAATAGTGCTAGATTTGTTAGCATATGCATCCAAATTTGTCCTCACGATTTCTCACGTAGTTCGCAACCCTTGCCATAGTGGACGCCATGATAAATTAGTAACTCGGAATTGTAATATCTGATCCGTAGTAAAAATTTGAAGAGTAAGATAATATTTTTGGTCTCAGAGCTCCATGACCCATAGTTGCCGAGAAAAAGGGGTTTTATAAATTGAGCATCATATCAATATTTTTTTAAGTTAAAAACTAGAAACTTGTCAGACCTAATTTTAAACCTATGAGTCACATTTTGTTAAATTTTGTTTTTTTCCGAATACTCTGCTTTGCAGTTATTAGTGTCAACGTTAGGCCTGGTGTTGTAGTGCTAAAAAAGGAGAATATTTTTACTCCAACGCCAAAAACACGTCCAAAATTAGTTTTCAAAATTATTCTAAGCAGGAATAATAGCAAATAAAATTAACTTTATTATGATTATTTACATAGCGTAAAAACTCGACGAGCCGGCGCTCTGAGTTATTAATGTTTGAAAACGAGTCAAAAAGATTTTGGCGTGGACAGCATGTAGATGTATAATGCTAGGAGTTGCTCTCATAGATGGCTGTGGGCACGTCGTTGAGAATCGTGATACACCTCTAACGGTGGTTGGAGCGACTTTTGTTTATGCATGGACTTGCATGAAACTTCTCATGCGTGCTCTCATTATTTACATCTATAGAGAATAGTGAATAAAAATTGCATCATAACGATTTCCTTTTATGGCAATTCAATGCTATTTTAACATGTAGCCTTATGGGACATGACATATATTTGGTAATTATTCGATTAAATGTGCATTGATTTTCTTCTAAATGCGAAATAGTACATAATTTATTATAATATTTTTGCTAACAAATACATATAAAGGTGTCACGCCGAGTTCAATATTCGTAAATTCCATATTTCAATATACTTTCGTCAAAATTTCGAACAACTCGCCGAAAACTGTAGTCATAGCATGCTTTAATTATGGAAAGAAATTTAAAACATAATTCCTGCATCACTTCCACAACTTTAAGTATGGTGAGTTCCACCGCATAAACATATGTTCATACTTATGGAATATGGTCCAAGAATTTTTTTCGACTTAAAAATTATTAAAATGTTCACTCAATGACCCACAATTATCGCTCCAGCTATCTTAATGTGACCAAGCTATGATAATAGACTTTCGGAAGCTATTTTGGTGTTCAGAAGATAGTAGTACGACTTGTTCGTGATTTTCTATGAAGAAGACGATCCGGTCGCTATTTTCTCGAATATTGCGTTCGCAAATTCATTCTGGAGAGCTAGCATGACTTTTATATTTGTTCTCTGTAGCTGTGCCCTACCTTGATAACTCGCTCATTTTGTGACGTAGTTGTTGCCAATTCTCCATCCAGTTCGGTAATTATTAGCAGCAATTATTGGCGTATTAGTTCCTGCCCGAATCTTATAAGATATATTTTGTATTATAAATTACAAAGAAAAAATCTTTTAACTCCAAAAGATAAAAAAAAACAATTATCTTCGTAAGTCTGATTGATGTAAAATACTCTAGGAGACGAGGGAACCATCCACTTCTGTGAATAAACCAATGAATTCATATTTTCATAAAGTTCGTGACAGAAGGAATTGTTAATTAGCTGTATTTAATCGTTTTACGCTTGGGATCTAAATAAATCTTCGTGTCCCTCGCAGCCTAGCCAACGAGCCAAACTTTTTAGCCATGTGTCATTTGGAGTGCAAGGCTACACTCGATGGAGCTGTCTTTCAGTTAAGATCCCTTTCACACGAGTTCTCAAGAGCGAGCTCACGAGAGCGGCTTGAGAGAGCCGGAAGGAAATGCACAAGCTCACGTGAGCCGGGTGAACAGACTCCAATTCACCACAACGCCACTTGTTCCGGCGATACTCCTCAGATCCCTTCGTTCTAGTCTGTTGCGAGCACACAGGATGCTAGATTTGGAAAAGGAAGCTGGTCTTCTTGCGATTGCAGCTCTCCTGAGCCTTGAGTGAAAGGCGTGTATACAATACAATATACGTAGATGTAGATGTATACAATGGAACTTCACAAAGCTCCCCACCAGTCGCCGGCTACCAGCGGGCTGAGCCGCATGCCGGCTCGATAGCCTCAGACCGCGGATCATATGGACTCGTCTGGAAGGGTCTGGCTCAGTCACGTTAACTTTCACGGCAGCTCAAACCCTGCCGGTCGCTTCAGCTCTCGTGAGCGCGCTCACGAGAGATCGTGTGAAAGGGGTCTAATCTTCCCCATCTTAGACTTCCGTACGTTCCAAATTTAAAAAAAATCAGTTACAGAGCATAAACGTGGTAGCTCTACCCGGCTTGCATCACTCATGGTGCAGACTTTTGTGAGGTTTACATAGATAACTTCACGCTGGTAGATGAGTGAATGCTAGTCGGAAACCGCGGTAGGAATGTGGTTAGGGAAATGCGTGGGTAGGGAAACAAGGATAACCGTGTCTCATACGGATTCCATCGCCTCAGTCCGAGGTCGTTTCTTCGTTCCTTGATAAACTATGCTCCTCTATAAGTCTTTCAAAACACCTCTCGGCTTAAAAAATGAAATTCCTGAATTGGCACGTGACCTGTTGGCCGTAGATGCTCAAACTCTTTCGTGACGCGAGGCACGTAGGTGCTTTCCGTGAGTGTCGGGCTTCATTGTAACCCTCACAGCTCAGTAGCTTTGTCCTAATGTTTATATGCCGAACTTGAAATACTATTAGGTTGTCACGAATTGTCTTTATAGGAATTTTAAATCTTTTTCGATTCATAAGTGTTGATGACCTTGAGAGCCTTCTTTTCGGGAGGATGAATATAAGCTTTCAGGCTTTCACGGCGAAGATGTATGTATCTCAGGGATTTCTTGGGTTTCACACCGGGTGCTATGGTCCATGTTGGCCGATGTTTCGATACTCGAGTCAAGTATCAATCCTCAGGGCAGAGGTGGGTGCTTAGAATCCTCAGGGCAGAGGTGAGCAACTCACCTCTGTCCTGGGAACGATACTCGACTCAAGTATCGAAATGTCGGCCAACGTTGGCCATAGTACCCGGTGTGAAACCCGAGAAATCCCCGAGATAAATATAAGTATTCGCGCTGCCATACCATTGGATGATTTCTCGGTAATCCTGATGGCCAAAATAAGCAAATTATATCAATAATTGAACAATTTATGGTTTGTGGATGTGTGTATCCATTAAGTGCCGGAGTGACAAGTAGAAATTTGTTTTTAATTTATGATGATATATGCAGTTACATTAGTTTGTAAAATCTCCAAACTTCTATGATTGTTTTGGAGATTTTACAAACTAATGTAACTGCATATACCTATCATCATAACTTATAAACACATTTCTACTTTCTACAACAGCTATCAGCTGAAATACTCCGGAGTGACTTTTTAAAATATATCTCCTCTATCTGCCCGGTAATAGTCAAGCGTTAAATTCAAAACCGATAAGAATTCCCGAGGGCGAGTCGCCGGTGAAGCACCAGGTCTTAGATACGATACCAAAAATTACCGAAGTGCCGGCAAAAGTATAAATCCAGCTCTCCCACAAAAGGAAGTAGATGGAATATATGTACTAGATTACTGTCATTACATTCTATGGATTGGTGTTTAAGTCTTGTCGATCTTCTTTTGCACATCACTTGATCGTCTATCAAATGCCAAAAGATGTTTGCTGCTTAGCTCCTTACTACCCATAGGCCGCATCGATATCATCCGTAATGCCAAAGTTAAGACATATGACCTCCTCGCAGTTTCTGTGGAAAAATTACACATACGCATATATTAGATATGAGCGCCGATGGCCAATTCCACGGCGGCGGCGTGGTCTGAAAATTTCCACGGTGTCGCGGCGGCGCGGCCCTGGGCCTTAGATTTTATTATCAGGGATCGATTTCGAAAACAAACAAACCACATTGTTGGTACCAAAGAAAGCTTTATATTCTTTAATGAAGGAACGGAGGTCATAAGCGATCGTAATTGTTAATTCTTAAATTTTACACTCTTTTTCACAATATTAAATCATACTTTTAATGAAAAATTATCATATCAATCATCTAAGTGAGTAAGCAGGTACATCTTTATCTTCACTTAACATGCATTTTATTCAAAGCGCGTTATTTGAGCCTGTCTTAAAGTTTAAAATGTAACTTACTTAAATAAAGATCAAAAAGAGAAAATTTCTGCATTACAATGACAAAGAACACGGGGTTTTTTCTTCGATAAAGGACGAAAAGTATAATAATTAATAATATTTGTTAATTGCAACTTTACAGTCTTATTCGGGATTCCAGACTTTTTCCAGACAGATTACAACCCTCTAACATGTTATTTTTGAGCCTAGCTATTATGAGAGGCTCATCATCGCTCGCTTCTTCAAGCAATCTTTTTACTTCTGAGCGAAATACTAGAGCTAGATTCATAGTAGGTTGAGTTTCTGAACTTAGAACTTCATCGATTTTCTTTAAAATTTCAAGAAACTTTATCAGACCCTCAATGGTTTCATATTCAGCATATTATAATTCGAGACCACCTCCTCCCATTTCATTGAGAATTGTGTTAATAGGCTGGAAATTTGCATCATTTGAAATGCTTTTAAGCATCATCAAAATGCTATGCCATATTGTGCTTGTGCTCGTTTCAATGGTGGAAGGGAAAAGCAAATGTTGTCTGGAACTTGAAGCTCTTTCAGGTGTCTCAGTTACTTCTCAGATTCAGAGTTGGTGTAGTCGCCATCTTCCAAATGTAAGGCGAATTCTTCAAATTCTTCAAAAGAAGAAAGCAATTCTTGCTTTTCTGCGGTTTCGACACGTGGTGCCCTGTATCGAACATGCATAACGATCCTTTTGCATTTTTTCAAAGTTTGGATATTTCTCTGGTGTTTTCGATGCCATTTACGTTGACTAGATTATGTAGACCATGACCAAGGCAGAGATGGTAATCAAATCCTAATAAGTTTGCAGCTCGTTTCATATTACCTAAAGCATCCGTGACTAAATAAATATTTTTTTAAATCTACGCAACACGTTCAGAATTTTGTCACCGCATGTTTCGCCAGTGTGTTTCATGGTAACTTCGTTTGTAGCCAGTGTAAATTTGATGAGGGTAATGTCTTCAGAAATAAAATGATACGTACAAGTGATATAATTTCGCCGTCTGTATATATTGGTCCACATATCGGCAGTCAAGGCACAGAAACGAGGACTTTGCTTCGAAATGAAAGCACTTATATACGCCAGCATACTGTTATACACATCTTCCAGTCCTTCTCGTACTATATAGTGCCTCGATGGCAAGTCTACATCGGAGACAATGATGCTGTATGTTTTTAGAAAGTCAATCATTGCATCGTTGTCCACAGTATCAAATTGCATCAGTGATCTAGCAAAGCAAAGAGCTAAATCTCGGGACAGCGACCACCTATCGCTCTTCTTACTACTTCCGTATCTGCCCCTGGTTTTCGGAGTTCTCGGAGAAAAAAACTCTTTGATGTTCGAAGTTTGTAATTTTTGTATATCTTCTAAACCATGTGCATATTTTATATGCCTGAGAAGATTACTTGTGGCTATGTTTTTTTCTGTAAGCTTTCCCTTGGGCCCGGAAAACCAAATAAAAGATAAAATTAATAAATGCATACCTTCATATTTAATTTACCCACTGTGTGTTTCTTTGTATATGTGACAGTGGACGGTTAAGGTATAATTATGTTCAAAATTATTAGCCGTTTCCTAGAGAACACGGTAATTATATAAAATACTAATTCGTATACCTAATGCTATGGTGATGAAATTCCAGACTACCAAGGATATTAAACAAAAGTAACTTACATTGAAAACAAAATATCCTCGTCTTCATTTTTTGCTTTTTGTAGGCAAACTGCACAAAGTACTTGTTCACCCAGAACAAATCTTCGTTTTCCGTTTCCTTCTACCGCTAGTTGGCCAAACTCTGAACAGCAAAACATGTTTATTTTTGTGGGCAGATTTTTCATAGGTGTTATGTAAATGTCTTTTATTTTAGTTTTATAAACATCAATTATGGCCGAAGTTACCGCCATTGTTTACGCCACGCAACAAATAAACGAGCACACGTTGACTCGGTGAAATACTTGACTGAGCGAGCGAACCCGGGCGGCGCGGCGGCGGCGGGCCGCGGGTGCGAGCGGAAAAGCAAGTCGGGACTTGTCGCGACGGCGCGCTGCGTTCTCCACTCAGCGGCGGCGCGTCGACGCGAACTCACGGTGACGACGGCGCGCCGCCGGCGCGGCGCTCATATCTAACACATATGCACTGGACAGCTCTTTAGAGATTTTCCTGGTCTATTTCCCCCCTTCGGCTATTGCCAAGGCTATCTAGACTGTGAACTAACCTTTGATTTTGAATTTCTAATCGTAACGGGGCGAGCCAAAGAAAATAAAATGCACTTGATGGAAACGGAATCGACTTGAGAGTAATTGTATCATTTCCATGAAAACGAATGTGGTTGTGAGTGCATCAATACTTTGCTCTTGTGTAATTGCACTAGAAAGCTATTCGAGCCTGTATTGTCCGGGACGACCAACCTGGCCCTACCCGCGGTCCGCGCTCGAGGGAAAATTGCATGATCCCTGACCAAGATCCGCGCGAACATTTACGCTAGCTATAGAAAAACGATCATATCAATGTTGCTTATAAATTGGAAGGGACGCCGCATCATTAACAAATGTTTTACACATTTCATGGGATTCTGAAATCTGGGCATCTGATTGAATAAATTACATTTGTCTCACTGTCTGGCAATGTATCTAATATCTAAATTTATGCATGTGATCAAATATACCGTAGTAGCACGGGGTTTTCAATATGTCGTTTACGTATTCGTAGAAGTAACTCGCTTCAAATTTACTCAGGAGGTCAAGTCTCTTCTTCAGTCGCTAAGTCTTTGATACCGATCAGCAAATGTATTGATAATATCATATGCAATAAAACTATTAGTACACTTAGGTTTTAGGCACCGCCACGCGTTTTACCGTTATACAGCACGAGGATCTCGTACCGTATCTCAGAGAAAAGTATTTTATCAAAATATCTGTGGAAGAATATGGTTTTCCTTTCTTTACAAAGGAGAAAGATATGTGTCATTTGCTTGGTGGTAGATCTTCCTTGGGAAACCACCGAGCGGCGGCACGATGTAAGGAACTTGTCCCCCTATCCTGGATTTGTAATTTTCACGCCCCTTGCCGCCGGGATTATAAGTTTACACGTTCGTCTCTTCACCAGCGTAACAATCATACGTTGGGGTTGACGATTGCGTTTATCAAAGATTTGTGCCATGCCTTTTCGCGGAAACCTTGCTGTTAAGGGGTCGCACCTGTTACACCTCGGGCTCGGCACGATAAGCAAAGCATATTCTTTGCGCTCTCGAGTCCTTTGTGATATTCCTCCTCACGAATTTCCTCCGAGTCGTAATGACCCGCGAAGGCGAAACACGACAGGATACAATCCATTGTAATGTGAGGAAAGAATGGCCCTATTATAACTGTAGAAAATAACACTTAAAGGGAAGGAGAACAGGATTTCGCCTTGCGGAAAAAATGCGTTCAACCCGGAATGGTTTGATGGCGAAATTCATCCCTTTGCCCTCTGCACCGTCATCCTACTACGCTGTGACCGGGTGTGAATGTGGACGATATGTCGGGGAGGGAGAGTCGGATTCGACTAAGGATGTTAAGGTTCACATCTGAGTTGTGCACCACGAACCGACGGAAGGGCGAGTGTCCGGGGAAAAACATTTTTGTTTTATTTTGAAGGAAAAAAGGTTATGCTTATGTTATAGGGTTAAAAACTAATTTCATTTTACTTTTTTAATTGAAAGATCATGTCGAATCAGAATACTTACGGTTGCCAGTGGTAATATATAAAGTCTTATCTCTGAAACACCTTACAGGGTCATATTTTGGCATTGCAATAAAAAGGCAAGCCATGTTGCCCTTGATTTTGGTGTCACTAGGCAGTAAGCACTGAACCATATTACTTAAAATACCCTCTATTGATACTGATTATGCCTCTATTGATCTTGAACAGCCGAATGGCCTTATCTTTGTACAATATTTCCTTCCTCGCATTGGCGCAATCCCTTCTGTTTATCCCATGCATGAAGCCTTCCCTCTTTCTTCCCATTCCCCGGTTACCCAGAATCTATCAACGTATCATGGATGAAAGCATCCTTTCCACCCTCAATAGAAAAAGATACATTTTCCGTTGTCAATGGTAAATACTTTTCTATTTTCAAAATATGCTTTTTATACGTTGTACCATAACTTTATAACAAGCTGCTGGCATTTTTCTTTTGAGAGTTTTGAAGTACTCATGAAGTGTCTAGTTTGCTTTTCATATGATTTTTTCATTCTCATTTTATGAATATTCTTAGGCATTGGCATATCATTTCTTAGACACTGTTGTGCCTTATAATTTATTTACTTAACAGTTATCTTGTAATTATTATTTTTTTGCACTCAAGTTATGATGGTAGCTTCAATTCGTGATCTCCGTCGAAGCTATCTAAATATTACACTGTAATTTTTCTTCATCCCTATATAGATTAAAGATTGTATATAAGCAATAATCAATCTATTGGTACTCGTTCTAGACTCCGAATCTACCTCTTCTTGAACATTCTCGAATAATTTCCCATTCTTAACCCCACCATGCTGTGCACTAAATTTATCGTCTTCCTTCCCGTCCATCACCTTTTCTCAATAATTCTCATCCACACGTAGGATTGCCATTAAGGTTAGGGAAATAAATATTTTGGGCATCAATACGTTGTAATTATGAAATGATGACAAATGTATTTTAAAATATTAATAGTTTGCATATTCCTCTGTAAAGTATAATAGACTAGCAAACTTGTTGTTTTACATAGCTAATAAAATATTTCAAGAAAAGCTTTTTCTTAAAAATATGCATGCAAAAATATGCATCAAATTAAATTACATTTCTCTGAACGTGACACCGTATTTAACAGTGCACTTTTTTCAGTGTATAATCATGATAGGTACTGCAGGCTTGACATGTATTTCAAATTATACTGAATCATTAGGATTTCAGTTTTTCTAGAGGCGCAATGTATCGCATCGCTAGTGTAACGAGTTCAGCGTAGTGCAACCGGATAGAAGCGAATATTTAACATAAATGTTAGAAAAAAACCAATGTCCCTCATCTTCGACCTGAAGACACTGTCTGGAATGTCAGCGAAACTGTTGTGCAGAAAATCCAACGAACGCGGTGAAATCCCGGAAGCCATGCTGACGCCAACTGGTCGACGCCGCGGAAACCTATGCACTAATAAATGTTAGAATTAGGTAACTGTAACAGAATTACAATCTACTTTGAAAATTCAGGATTCTTTTAATTTAGCCAGAACGCTTTTTTTAATGTGCATAAATTAAGAATTATCCCGCTTTTCAGGACGTTTGGCAATCCTTCCACGTCCACATTCATAACGCCCGCAGACCAATTTCGTCCACATTTTCTTCTCATCTTATTCTCGGCCTATAGGGTTGGAAAAATGATACGTTTACCAATCCCTGACCGTCAAAAGTTCGGTTATCACCATAAGCGATCGCGTCTTTGGTGAGTCAGCGATATTCTGCCACGTCTTCGCTGCTCGCATGCGGAAATCCTCGTGGGGTCTTGCTCATTCCTCATTCTCACGCTCTCGCGAAAGAGGTCGTGTGTGTCGAATGTTTCGGGGTTTCCCAGATGCGTCAAAATTTCCGAATGCGCCTTGCAGTGGATTGTAAGAGTGATTACGATGGAAGTTTGAATGGAATTTAACATAATATTTCTCTGAATTGATGCATTTAGCTCTCTGCCTGTGTGTGGTATAGGTTCTTAACCCTTTCTTGGTTGAATTATTTTTTGTAAGTGACCGGGTTTTTTTAAAATAATGAAATATTTTGGGGATAAAATCAATATATATATATATATATATATATATATATATATATATATATATATATATAGACATGCATAAATAAAACAGCGATAAACTAAACAAACACAGAAACACGCAAAAAGGACACTTACAAAAGAAAATTTGAACGTTTCGACGGTCAAGCCGTCATCATCGGCGGTAGAAGACTGCTTGTAGGAGTCTTCTACCGCCGATGTTGGCGGTTTGTTTAGTGTATCGCTGTTTTATTTATTGATGTGCATTGCCGCCGAGAGCGATTTTCTACCAAGACATTATACATATATTTAATCTTATAGTACGTGATACATCGATAAAACGTGAAACGGAAATTTGTATTCCTACTGATGTGACAGACTATGGCGTCGAAGAAATTTAATTATTCCATTTGGAATCACCTGGCCCGAAAGAGCTCCGTGGCTGCAATGTCACGTCTGATTTAACGCTGGATACGTAGAATAATTAATTTTTAGATAGTCAAACTGCCAAGATTATATCACACCGTCTATGTTAGAAACTAAACACTAAGGCGAACACTAATTTTGAGTATACCGGCACTAGCAACGGTATTACTTTTAAGGAGTCACGGTAGCTTCACTGACTTAAGCACTCGGCGTGATGTCGAGGGGTCGGGGTTTGAGTTATGGTTAAGGTGCATAGTTTTTCAGGCTTTTCCGGCGAATGATGCTGATGAGTTCTTCTCGGGCTTCCCACCGGGTTAGGCTTTCCATTATTGCCGACGTTTCGCCATAAAACTTTCCTGCCATTATAAGGGCTCCTTCTGCCGAATTGTCGGCAATCATGGTAAGCCTAACCCGGTGGGAAACCCGAGAATAACTCATCTGAATGGTTCTTCCTCTTTGGCATTTTGCACTTAAGGTGAACGCAATTTACATGAAGTGTTGAAGTTAAAATTATCTTTGAAGTCCTGGCTCGCTTGCGTTGCCATCTTTGATGGACCAAAAGAGCATAACATCTAGTTCTCTTGTATACTCCTAAATGGCCACGGAAATTAGGAAACCTGGGTCGTGTGGCTGTCTGCGCATTGGCCCGGCAAGGCTAAGGTCCGTGGTTCGATTCCCTGTCCAGGCTGTTTTTTCCTTGTTCGGAATTTCTTCGTAACATTTTACATGCTTGAGATGAGGTCAGCGCTTGCTTTGAATTAGGATCTACTAAAGAAGGGAGTTATTATTGGAGTTTATCTACCGTCCAAGGATGGAAGAAGGAATAAAATACTAATTTTTTTACAGCCATCACCGCTTGTCTTTTTATACGGTTTTATTCTTAAAAATTGTGGAAAACGATTACAAATGACTTATTTTTCATTATTGAAATTAAATACTTTATACCTTTCCACAATTTTTGTAGAAAAGCTCCAAAGGATTTTATTTCACTCATGAATACTAATTGTAAAAACTTTAACGAGGTGAAGCTTCAAACAGTCAAGTTCAAAATAGTTTTAACTGACTGAGGAAAATGTGACTGTGAGCAATCGATTTGGAATGAAAATTATAAGTGTGACCATAATTTTCCATCCAGCCATCTTGATGAGAAGATTTAAAGGCGATATTATGTTGGACTCGAAAGATTCCAATAAATTTAATATGCTGGAACTGAGCCTTTTCCATGAATACACTAGGAATATGCTTTTTTCTCTTACGTTCTCACACCAAATATGGGAGAGAATTCAAATGCTAGTTCTATCTCTATCCCCTAATTATCTTTGAAAAAATGTATTTAGGGGAAGAATAATTGAATATGGAAGATATTTATTGGATTATTCTTCGCCATAAGGACATTCTTGCCTATGGTTATGAGCTACCTACATACGTGTATTATTTCTAGTTGCAAGCTTGATTCACTGGCAATGCTCTTTAACTTTGATTATGAGTACATTTAGGTTACCACTTATGAATGGAGAGAATCATGGATGAAGAAGTCGTGCGAAGAGGTCGAGAAAAATGTTGAACATTGAAGACTTAGAAATAGAAAAGAGATACATTTGGGCCCATTTTAAATCAAATCGTCCCTTCGAAAACAGCACTGGAAGGACAAATGAACGGGAAGAAATATCGAGGAAAACGTGAAGTACATTATGAGGGACATTCAAATTATGACTTATGAAGGGATAAAACGGTTAGCTGAAAGGAGAGTGGAGTGCAGCAAACCAGTATTCGGATTGATGGCTGCCGATGATGAATTAATGACTGGGATAATCATGAATTAGCTGTAAAGTGTTTTAACAAGCAAGTTTCTCTTCGCGCTCTTTCTTATTTCCCTTATAGTATAGAGTGAACACAGCTTAATAATTTTATAACAGTGCACTGCTCATTGTTTTTGGTTTAAGTTAATTTATTGGTTTCAGCAATAATGATATCAAATATCACTGCGAGTATGTCAAGGAAATCATTCCTTGTCATGGTCAATAAATTGGGCTCTCTGTATGCATTACCTCTTACAAGTTAGTTGGAGGAGAAATCATACTACCTTGTTCTCGGCTATCAGTATCTTTCTTCCTTCTTCCATAAATTGTGATCCAACTTCTCAGAATGGATTATTTCTCCGACTGTTTGTTTCTAGTTTTTTCCAACGATTGAAATTGTCGCTCCTGGTTTTTAGTTATCCTATCTCTCCATTTTGTTCGAATATTTTATGTTTAAATTCTCAAATTCCAGTTAGTGATTAATAATTCAAAATTTTAGTTTTTTCCTCTCTTGCTTTCTATTATTGTTTAGTTTGCTTTATTTGCTTTCTGTTGTATTTTGTATTGAATTTGTAGTCTTTATCTGCAGTTGCTTGTTATGCGCAGTTGGTGAGTCTTTTGTTTGTTGGAACGCGTTTGTTCGTTTGTCGTGTAAAAGTCAGTTGGTGAATAAAGACCAAAGAAAAAAGACGCAGTATTATCCATTAAAATCCTTGGAAAGAGTAGAAAATTATAATATATTACGTCAAATTTTAGACTAGTTCACCGAGTTATTTGTCAATTTCATGAATCGTTATTTATATTTTTTTCAGCATGCTCCCCGATGCATGTTATTGAACGTTAAAAAAGGTGGTCGGCTGCGAGGCAATTTTTACTGCTCTTTCCTCTCTGAGTCTCATATTTTGGTGTTGTTAGTGGAAATGAAATCAACAGCTAGTTGGAATCACATCATCATCATCAGTCGTTCAACCCTAAGATTGGTTGACTGTAGCTCTCCATCCTTTCCTATCTAATGCTAGTTCCTTTACTCCCTGGTAGTTCTTTAAATGTACTTTCCTCTTCATTTTGTTTATGTATTATTCCCTTGGCCTTCCTCTGAAGTATTTTTCCTTCTATTTTTCTTTCAATAATATATCGCACTAACTTATTGTGCCTCATTCTGTCCAATTCTCTCTTGTTCTTCTTTTTTTTATAGTGTTCCATACGACCCTTTCCTCCTCTACTCTTCTGTATACTTCTTCATTTCTTATTTATCCGTCCTTTGATTTTCACCATCCGCCTCCAACAACAGGTTTTGAAAGCTCTTAATCTTTTCGGGTCTGATTTCCCAATATGCCCGATCCATAAAGCTCCGCGCGAATGTTTTCAGTTACTGTTTCGTCGTTTCTAGTCTCATCTATTTTGAACATATTGGAATTTAATTTGATGAGATGCCTACGGATGCCTGACCGGTTTCGACCAACTTCAGTCGGGATATATGTCTGTGTTACACTTGGCATCCCAAGGAGACGCAGAACAACATCTGGAAAACATGGAGGGTCCTCATTTAGCTCTAACTAATTACCGCATCCGCGTGAGAATTCAAATAACAGAGACGAGCGTAGCGGTTACGTTGGATTAAATATGAGCTCATCCGTGTTTTTCCTTCAGTTTCCTCTCGTAACATGCTCGCTGTGACGTTGAAGGATTCTACTCGGTACTTCATCTTCCCAGCAGCTCATTATTTATACCAGAGAACGGATTAATATCGCTGAGTGTATTTTTTGCTAGCATAAGCGTGCCATTGTTTACAGAGCAACAGAGCATATAGCAGCGAGCAGCTATTTCGTGTCATCTTATTCACGAAATACAGTGAAGAATACTCAGCTTTAACAGGGAGGTATAATACCGTAAATGGCGAGATTTTGGTTCTTATAAGGTTTCTCCTAAATATTTAAATGAATGCAACGTACCTGAACAATTTAGACATTTTTCTTAGAGTGCATCGCGTACGGGTGTTCATCCTCTACCATTCTCGCACACAAACTGTCTTTCAAACAGTTGACTTTTTAAGTACCGATACGAGGTCCGTTTTTCCTCTCTACTCGTTTGTTATCTTAGGTTTTTAGTTCTCCAATTGGAGTCAGGTACAGAGGTTCCAGTCCAGGTGGGATTTTTAATATCCAAGGCATATGGGTGTTTGTGGGCTAATGTTGTTTGCTATGTGCCACCGATATTGATGCCTGTGTGTAGAGGCTGTCCTCAGGATAGATTAAAATAAATAGAAAATTGATTATTATAAATAACGCTAATACCATTTAAGTAAATTATTCAATGAAGTGTGATTTACATGATGAAAGTTTTTAAATGTCGGTGACAATTTTCCACAAATTTACGTCTTCAACCATTAATATTATAAGTGTGATTTAATTTCACTGGAAATATTCCTTAATCGGATATTTTTGCGACCCCTGTTTAACGGTTCAAGCCTCCCTTGGAATACACAATAACTAAACACTAGTGAAAAATACTCTTGAAATTTATTTACGAGGTTACTGTTTGCGAGCTAAGTTTAAGTCGGAAGTTTTAAGCGCTCTGGATTATCGTATTTTAGTGTTCCCGCAAGAATTATGTTTATTATCAGCAATAGAGAAATACATCCATCCCAAATATTTTTATAAGGCTTTTTTGCTTTAAATAGTGGTTTAGATATAAAATTATAATCCAATTACATTAAAATTGCCAAAAAATTACAATAAATTGACAAAAGGAAACAAAAATCAAACGTTTGTAAAATGTTTGTTACCAAAACACAAATTTTACGTTAAATTACAAAAAACCCTCAATCTCATGTATTTCAAATGTTTATATTACCTTAGGAGTCCTTCTGAGCCCTAATAGGCTCATCAGAAGGTGCTCTTTTCCAATTAATAAATTACCATATTACTTTGTCCATATAGAGTGATATACAATAAAATACAATCAGTTAGGAATCATGTATCAAAGGTTCGTGATCTTGGATGTGGAATCCAGGATTCAGTTCCTAATTCTGGGGACTCGAACCCCCTGACCCCGTATTTCAAAGTTTTTTGACACCTTACGAAAGACGAACGTGAGACGACTGAAACCTCAAGGCTCCACCATCTTCATCGGCCATTATTTTAAGCCTATATGCGCGTTAGAAGACGAAGAGTGATAAATAGTACCCTCAAGAGTGCTTATGAAGTACTGCGAAGGAAGTCGGCTAAGCCCTCCATTCTTGATAATACCAGGAAGAGGTACAGACATAACGTCCGCGCCGTGCGTTATCTGCTCAAATTAAAAGTGCTGAGTAGCGTAGCGCGACCTGATGAGACGATAGAAGTTGGCGCCACAACTCACCAGCATGGCCTGCCGGATGTGCGGGATTGCGGGGTTGTTTAGTCTTTGACCAAAGGAAAGTCCTGAAGTGACGGCAAAAGACTAAACCCGGTTTTATAATCTCTGGTTATATATTAACTCGGTATGAAAATCGATGCTAATACGTTCTCACATCAATAACGCTCTCGTCAGTTAACCGAACTTATGCTCTAATATACGAAACCCAAACTCTCAGGCAACATCAAATTAAAGTAAAGACTAGGTAATCTTGTGGTTAACTTTAAGTAGATAAAAACCAGACTTAAAAGTGGTAGACTACGGCAAAGTAAGAAATATGTCCTCAAGGGGTAAAAGTTTGGTGTTCGAATATTATTTGAGTGGTTTTGAGGGTTGGACCTTTGGAGAAGTGCGACTAAATTCATCCGAGTTTTGATTCCATCACGTAGGCTTCAAATTTAGATGACTAATGAATTAAGAAATGATTTTATTCTTAGCGTTAGTGAAAGGGGTGTATTTAATGGAAAACTGTTGCTCGGCGACGAATGCATCTCATATTGTGCATGCAATGCATCGAGGCGTGAAGGGCTCCTGATTTTGATAACGTGAAAGACTACGCTTTCAGTAAATTGAGCAAATAATGAGGGAGTTAGGATGCCCGAGCAACGGGAAAGGAAGGAGATGGCGGATCATTGCTTGCATACGAATTCCATTGCTTCTTGAATTGCACCTACCTAATCATCAGTCAGCATTCCGAAGATTAATTTATTGCAAACCTCAAATCCAGTCTCTTTTCAGCCGACAGCTTTATTTATTCGAGCTATAGTTTGGTATGGAAGTTCCCATGCTATCATCTCTCGATTGGCTCGTTGCATTGAATCTTTGGTCATCCTCGGTAATTCCTTACATTCATTTCTCCTACCATTAT
The DNA here is from genome assembly GCA_963573305.1 of Pyrrhosoma nymphula. NCBI lineage: Eukaryota > Metazoa > Arthropoda > Insecta > Odonata > Coenagrionidae > Pyrrhosoma > Pyrrhosoma nymphula. The sequence continues at coordinate 54,046,532 of OY754335.1, forward strand.
TATTTTCAAGAGGCTGCTATATCAGAATGCTTACAGTAAATTTCTTCTACTTTTCGGCATTTTGACTAAACATATTTTCTCTACGCTTTCTGTACGACTTTTTCAAGGACGATTATCTCCGTTTGTCTGATGTTTATCATTCTTTTGTGACACAGCATCTTCTGCTGCTTTTTATCGCCCAAGCTTCGCTGCCGCGTAGAAGTATGCCCCACGAATGTATTTCAGTAATGGTGGCTGGAAAGGTAATCGTGGGCCATTGAGTGCATATTTTAATAATTTTTCAAGTAAGTCGAAAAACATACTTGACTACATTTCATATTCGTGCATCTGTGTAAGCCTTGTAACTCTCTACACAGGCAGTGATAGGAATTATACAAGAAATAAATTTTATTTTTTTTCCTAAATTATAGCGCGTTAAGATTACACTTTTCGGCATGATGTTCGAAATTTAAAGGTAAACTATATTGAATTTTTTTTTCAAATATTCGACTCGGCGTGGCACCTTGATATTTGCAAGCAATAGTTATAGTATTAGAAATGTATTATTTTGTGTGTAGGAGAAAATCTGTGCATATGTATCCAAATCAATACGAAATTTATGTCATGTGCCTCAAGGCTACGTGCTATAACAGCACTGAATTGCCAAAAACCAATTCGGTATGATGCAGTTTTCATTGACTCTTATCTAGAGATAACACTAATGAGAACACTAATAAAAAGTTTCACGCAAATCTGTACGAAAACAAAAATATCTCCCACCACCTTAACATGTCGATACTTACCCAGAAATACAGCTGTATTTCAGATGTATTCTATGCAAAAACTCATGAATACGTCACGCGTCAGAGAACTGCCATGACAGTAGGGAATCTCTTCTCTAGGCCAACGGGCCAGGAGAGCCAATATGCTCCGATGAAGCGTTATCCCTCCCCTCTTACGGTAGGTGACGGAAATAGCGTGGCCACAACGACCCGAGTATTGTCCGTTCTGTCTCACGTCCTTCCTTCCGTTCGATTACCCCTCCTCAGTTCAAGTGAGAAGTCTTTTGACTTATTTATGCGAGGACATGCACACATCCGCATTCCAACAGGATCCTCCCTTCTTGAGCCTCCCCCTCCTCCCCTAACCCTCATCCCCAGACACGATCTCGTCAATATTCTTCCATTTACACCGAGCGCTATGTCACTCCTCTACGGTTCAACATTCCACACACTGTCCGGGAATTCCTTTCTGCGCATGTCTCCGCCCAATACCTCTTGTCTCGTCTTTTAAGTCGTTTCACTTCGGTGACTCATTCACCATCACCACGGGTCGTTAATCCTCGGATTGCTTCGGAGAAGCCCTCCCAAGTTGGGTAGCGCGTTATTATATCTCGAATATGGCGCCCTCGATATCTCATACCTTTCTTTGGTTTCCTACTCGTTGTCACATATTCTTCTTCCTTGGGTGCTCCATAGGTTTAGGCCTTTTCAACAGTTAACGCCCATGTTCTTCCCCCTTTTTCTAGCTCCTTCCAGTTGATAATATTTATTCTCCGTAAATCCTCTGTGACGTCTCTCTATCTTCTCCCAGGTGTCCTTCAGGGGCTATTTTTATCGGTTATCTATTCATAATTTTCTTTGCCGATTTTGTCCTTGCTTTCTGACCTAATCATCTAACTTGGTGACTTTATGAGGCGGAATATGGTTTCTACCTTTATCAGCTCATTTAATCCTACATATCTGTTAATTCTCCATCCACCTCCTTCGTCCTGTGTCATTTCAAAAACTTTTTATAGTATTTTTCTTCCAAAAGTTTCGTTGTCCTTGCAACCCATTTATGGCGCTTGATCATGAAATTAATGACAATAATGCTGTAGTGTTTGGGGTCTGATAAACGCGGAACTCCGAGGAAGAAGGTTCGCCTGGATGTAGAAGGGAGATAGTTAAAGCGGAGGAACAAGTGGAAGAGATTGGAGACGTTGTGGTGATAAGACTTCGGCGTTAATTGGGGTCAAGGATTTAATTGATGTCCAACGCCTAGGGAGAAGGAGAGAGATGGTGGAAAGGAAGGGGCAGTAATGTCTGGTGTGAAGTTGTAGCTGGACGGCCGTTTCATGATGGTGTCCCGTGACGCACAGTGAAATATGCATTTAAATTGTGAGTACTCTCACGTTTTCATTTATTGGATCCCGCAAATCCCACAACATTGCATAATTATTTTATGATGGAACCGATTACTGAGGACACTAGCGCAGTATGGTAGGTGGGTGTGTTAGAGGGGTGAGGAAAAACCCGGTGTAGGCCTCCTCTTAACGAAGGTCGGCAAGGGGCCCATTGATAGCCACTCAATCTGAGAGACGCAGTGCTTCACTTCAATTGATCTGCATGTATCACACAAGTGGTAACCTATGTCCCAAACAATTGATCAACAGTATAAAAAACTATTTGTTATGCAAAACAAAATTTAGGTTTATATTTTATGCAACAAATATTTTTAAACGTGGCCTTAGAAGAAATTGTTGCTATTCCATTGCGTTAAAATGAAGTTCCATCGCATTGATGCAAGCGGACAGCTAAGTATGATATATTCACGTTGTATTCTATCCAAGTAGGGATCGGGATGCCCCTGAAAAATTTCCGCTACTTTCGGGAGTCAAACCCCGACTCTTGGGATAGGTAGCCGGTCAGAAGCTTGGTCTTCCTAACCGTCACACCAATTCGATCCCGTTCAAATGATAATTTCAACTCCTAATCACAATCGATATGGAGTTAAGGAATACAATTTTGCTAATTTGTCTCCGAGTTTTTGAGAGATATTTCCGCGAGGCTCGAGAATCTCCTGGGCGGTCCATCTCTGCACCGAGTGATCAAGTCCTCTGAAGGCCTGAAGCAGCTGCATCATGCATGAGAATGAAATACTGGTTTACTGCTCGTGAATCCACGTATTTAGTTTCGAAGTCCCCTGGCCCCGTGGTATCCGGTTGACGAAATGTTGGAGGGTATAAGCGGGCTTATATGCGACATAAATTATTACTCAATATCCCCCACATCGAAAAATTTGGGTCAAAAGCAATACTTTTGCAAATTTAAACCGAACAAATTATTCCCATTCCTCTCTAGTTTGGGTCTTAATCCGTCCTGCATTTTGTATTCGACTTTGGTAGATGGTCATGGTCATCATCATAGTTTTTCTAGGTTGGTTCCAGGCTAGTTCTTAATTCAAAGCTCTCCTCCCCTCAAAAAAATTGGTCCATCGTAATTTATTCCCGTCACGAGTCACTACGTATTTCGTACTTTAACCCCTTTTTAAATCCTAAGTGGCTATTCAAGTATTAGATATGTAAGGCGATTTTTACCATTTTTTAACCCTCCCCTCCCCCAATGTAAGACAACGTAAGATTTTACGAACCCTCCCCTCGCAATCTTACGTAAGTTATCAGAAATCTTTCTAACCCTGGACATAGATAGTAAACTACATCTACATCTACATCTACATACTACCCCGCAAGCCGCCTCAATAGGCGTGTGGCGGGGGGTGTTAGGACACCAGCCGTTTACATATAAAAAGGAAACGCTCTATGAAATTACGCCTTGCATTTATTAAAGTCCCTTATTGTTCGGGGGAAAAACGAATTCCCATACCTATCCGTTCGGCAAAATATCTCTCTTAATTTATCGTTTCTGTCGGACCTGGAAATATAGTGGGGTTCTAATATGATGTTCTCCGTGTCGCTCTGAAAGATATCTATTCTCAATTGCTCAAGTAATCTAAGCCTAGCGCGCAGCCTCCGAGTCTCTAGCGGCTCCCAGCCTAATTCGTTTAACATCTGCGTAACGCTGTCTGTACGCCCGTAGCAGTTTTTGACGAATCGCGCAGCTTTCCTTTGTATTTTATTAAGTTCCCGAATTAATTCTTTCTGCACCGGATCCCATATGCTTGCTGCATATTCAAGGTGTGGCCGGACGAGTGCGAAATAGCACCTCTCTTTTACTTTTTCATCTGAGAATCTTCCCACAATACGCTTGACGAATCCTAGCTTCTTCAGAGCTCTGCCACAAATATTTCTTATATGTGTTCCCCACGATAGGTTTGAGGTTATCGTAACTCCCAGATACTTAACTTCATCTGTCGCCTTTATCTTAACGCCATCCACAGCATATACACGGGGATAGTTGGACGACCTCCGCAAGAAATGTACCGCCGCACATTTGCTCAGATTAAGTTCGAGTCCCCACTCTTGGCTCCACACATGAACGTTGTTTAAATCCGATGATAGAATTTCAAAGTCAGAGTGATCATTAATTTCGCGATAGATGACAGCGTCGTCAGCAAATAAACGTATTTTACTGCTAATTCGAGAGCATAGATCATTTATGTATATAATGAACAAAAGGGGGCCGATTACGCTTCCTTGTGGGACACCTGATGTCACTTTAACTGCATCAGAGCTAATTCCGTCAAGAACTACTTTTTGCTTACGATCACTCAGAAAGTCGCGTATCCAGTTTACTACTGTTTCGTTTAGGCCGCATGACTGTAATTTGTATAAAAGTTTGTTGTGAGGTACCGTGTCGAAAGCTTTCTTAAAATCTAGGAATAATGCGTCCACTTGTGTTTTCGATTCACCAGATTTGAGAACGTCATGAAGAAAGAGCGCGAGCTGTGTTTCACATGATCTACCTTTCCGAAAGCCGTGCTGACAGCCATGAAGGAAGTTACGACTGTCCAGGAACGTCATGATATTGCTAACGACGATATGTTCGAGTATCTTGCCTATAATAGACGTTAATGAAATTGGTCGATAGTTCCCTGGGTCATGTCTGTTTCCCTTTTTGAATATCGGTGTAACGTTTGCAATTTTCCAGTCTATTGGTATCTTTCCTTCAGACAATGACTTCTTGAATATTATGTCTAAGAACGGTGCGATCTGTGGCGCTAATTCCTTGAGGACACGCGCGGGTATTCCCTCCGGACCCGGAGATTTACTATTTTTGATCGACTGTAGCTGTTTAGTTATCCCATCACATTGAATAGTGATTTCTTTCATCGGTTCCTCAGTGAATGAAATGTCGAAATAACATGGAGTATCGTCTGTAGTGTATACACTTTCGAAGTGGGAATTTAACGTGTTAGCTTTGTCAATATTATCGGTGACAAGTTTGCCATCTTTATCAAATAACGAATCTACGGTTGAAGATTTTCCCTGAAGCTCTCTCGCATATGACCAAAAAGATTTCGGATTTTCTTCGAGTAATTCACCAAGTACTTTTTTCTTGAAATTTCGCAATGCAGTACGCATTGATTTTTTGAGCGTTGTGCAGCGTAACTTTCTTTTGCTTCAAGTTCCTTCGATTTGTCACCTAACGTAATGGACTTTTTGAATAAGTTGTACAGTTTTCTCTGTCTCTTAAGGTCCCTCCTAACATCATTGTTATACCAGCGAGGTTCTTTACTATCACATTTCAATTTTCGCGGAATATATTCGTTGATTCCCTGGCGTAGAATTTCTAAGAAATATTTCCATGATGCATCAGTGCTTTTGTCCTCTGTTTTAGCTACGAAGTCAGTGTACGAATCATTAAGCATCTCGCCAAATTTGATGAAGTTGCATTTATCAAATAAATAAATATTGCGTTTCGGTTTTACAGCTGACTCTACTTCAAGTTTTAAGGCTGCAAAAATTACTCTGTGATCACTTATGCCATCAATAATATCGAGTTGTTTTATCAACCTAGGATGGCTTACTGCAAAAAGGTCTAATATTTTATTTCCTCTCGTAGGCTTGTCAACTACTTGGGCGAGTGAGTGCTTAGTAAGTGTGTTGAGTAAGATCTCGCTGATTTCCCTATTCCTTGAATTTGGCTTTACAGTGTAAGAATCCCAATTTATAGATGGCAGATTAAAATCTCCCCCAATAATGATTACACTTTTATTGTCTCTCAAAGTAAATGCGGATATTTGATTTTCTAATTGGGAATTTAACTATGGGGAATTCGATGTCAAAATGCGCAAAAACTGGCCTCAACACGGATATAGATAACGGTTTTCGATATTTCCCGATTCGCTGTAAGCACAATTCGCAAAACATGTGATCTTTGAAAATAAGACATCTCCATACTAATGAACGCACCGAATGAGGTTTACGTTTTTCTATAGTTTAGTATACATTCAGGCGTACCGCTGCGGCGGTGATCCTAAAAAGTATGATTTTTCCTCCGAAAGTAATTTTAAAAAGTGATAAAAATACAAATTCAGAAGTGAAATATCTTACGTAGGACTGTCTTGGACCCCCTCACCCCCCTACGTAAGACAACGAAAGAAAAGCCCAACCCCTTCCCTCCCCAAAACGTTTTACGTAATACTTGAATGGCCCCTAATATCTATGCTGTTCAAAATCCTACTTTTTCTTAGCTCTATCTTTCTTGCCCAGCATTCTTCCCTCTTTCGATCTTTTCAGCTGCATGTCTCCTCTCATATTACTTCAACCCCCTTCAACTATTTCTTTTGCACCCTTGGAATCTCCCCACCAAAACATTCCTTCCTTTTCCACCATATGTAGCACCTCTTCGTTCGTCTTCCTCTCTTCACAGCCTACCCTTATCCTTTTTCAAACTCACATTTCAAAATCCTCCAATCTAGGCTCTACGATCTTTGGATGGTGGCATTCATCCTTCTTGCGTCTTCGCTGCTAAACCTGAGATGGGTCTAAAGAATCACTCTGGGTCTTCCCAGATGAGAGGGGTTGGTGATTGTCGCTGTTTTTTTACATCTTCCCTGAAAATAGCATATCTAAGGCTTTTTACATCAAAGGGTTTGACAGCAGCAACGAAGAACACACAAAATCACCCATACACTGGGTAGCAAAAACCCCTCCGAGGCTAGAGTTGAACCCGAAACCCCTGGATTGGTAAACGAGGGCTTTAACGCCACCGCCACGGAGACCTAGAAAGCTGTTCCGACAACCGGTAAGGTTGCGAGAAGCTGTCTGTACCTGAATCCCTCGCCGCAAAACGATGTACATCTCTTTTATTTTCAAAGAGGTTATCGAAATGGGAGTAATGAAATGCCGTAAAACAATGGCGCCATATCCTGTTGGCGTCTATGTCTACTTGCCAAAGAGACTCCCGAGACAAGATCCCTGAGGGCAGAGTTGAGAAGTAGGGAGAGAAGGTCATAACGGTTATGGATCTCGCGGAATATCACAGAGACATGAAATCAGCACGCCTAGAAAATGACATTGGAGGAAAGATGATTATTTAAGTCGAGTCACTCTTATTTCCATGTCTGCATCAAATAAAGCCATCTCGGAGCCCTGAATATTTTTGTGTGTTTACCGAGAAAGGACAAGAAATTAAGATCCATGTTGAGAAAAACCAACTTTGTTATTTCCAAAAACTTTATTCCGCTGGCACGACGCGCGTTTCACCACACTGTTGCATATTTTTGTGAGTGTGCCATACATGAGTATGCCACAGTGTGGTGAATCGCACGTCGTGCCAGCGGCAAAAAGTTTGCGGAAATAACAAAGTCTGTTTGTCTCAACATGGATATCCATAATTTCCACGAGGTCAGGCCTGATATCATCAGTTTAAAGAAATTAAGAGTTTATCACCTTAATCCGTGTAGATTAATGACATAAAATGGTTTCCGTGTATCTCTGTATTGGATTCAAAAACGTTTTAAAATGTTTTGTGTATTCCTGGCTCATGTTAAAATAATATTCTGGAAAAACTATCTGTGAACTTATAGTCTTTTTTTACCAATTTATTTACCTCGCGCTTCTCGACCAATAGAATCGGTCCTATTCTGGAATCCGTCTTTTGTCAGATTCCATAGACATATGTATTTTTAGAAGAATTATTCTGTGCTATTTAATCTTTAGATCTATATCTCTATTGGAAAGAAATTTTTCGTCAATACAAATCTCTTTTTTGTACATACATTGAGCTCTTATAATCTTCCACTAACTCTTAACTGAGAACAGGGTGTAATCAATCAAGGGTAATCATTATATTTATTGTGAAGAAATCTATCCTCGAGCCTTGCTGCTCGAGGATACTGCTACATTTTATTATCACTCTTGGATGAATATATTGACTAGTGACCACCGAATCGATTGGGCCGTTAGAGGCGACGTTGATGAGGGAAACACTCTTGGAAGTTTGAATGCCTAAGCTTCAGGCAGTTATCGGTTCAGGATCGGAATCCTTTGTAACATTTTTGTTGACTTGTTTTTATAGGTTACTGAGAATATTAATTGAAGTTGGGAAACATTTCGAAGGTATTCATATATTTTTTTTAGCGTTTCGTGAAAGGAAACTAGGAAGCTAGTTCCTCTTCAAAACGTTCTTATTTTTTACATGGTTAAAGTTTGCGTGCAATTTTGATGTCATTATTTACATAAGAAGCCTGTTACACCATTCTCTCCGTGGCAGACCGTCGACAAAAGAAATATACTTGCGCATAAAATGCTTACGGAACAATAATTCAGAATTGCCTCTGCCATAAAATAAATTAACCAATTGAAATATATCAAATTAAACTTTAGTTTTTGCAAGGCATCATAAATATCTCGAAGTAAATGGTGAGGTCATGCTCTAACATGTAAAATTCTCTTACGGAAGACCGATACTCTATTTTCTTTTCCGTGTTTCAATTACTAATTCATGAGGGATACCAGGCAACTTTGAATGAGGAAAGAATGCTTCCTAGAAACAGAATCGTAAGTTGCGGACGAAAATGCGCGCGCATTAGCGCCATGGTGCGATGCTAAAAACTTAAGCTTTCCTGGTAAAGTTACAAAATATTGAGTTCCGCCTTCTTTATGAATAATATCCTTGATCATTTCCTATAGTGAGGCCGCCAACGTGGAGGCAAATTTTGACGAACTGTGTCACACTGTTTCAATTGACGCTATTCAAAAGTTTTAATCTTGAATTTATCAATAAATTGATGATTAACTGTGCAGATCTATCGCTCGTATTTTAACACTGCGTGGAAATATTTTTTGTTGAATGGATGCAATTACCCTTCTTGCGTTTCCGTATGTATTTTTGACTCGTAATAAAATAACCGAGCCGAAGTATTTACTCATCATATTTGTATCTCATCTCACCTTATGATGTATGAATTTCCTCCCTTCTCCCGTGTAAGTGGAATTAACAATCGATCCCTTATGGAGCTCCATGAATTCTTACTTCTGCATAATTAATGGCATTTCTTTTTATGACGGGAAGGCTCTTTTTTCTCAGTAAATTTACAAATTTTAATTCGCATAAATCAAAATGTTTTTATTGATTTTTAAGGGGGTTAAAAAGAAATTTTATTGTAATGGAAAAGACAATGCGCGGCGTGTATCCTGAAGTATAGGCACTCCGTTTATCAGACCACTGTGGTGTGAAACCTTGTCGTGACTGGAATATTTTCCATAGAACACCAAATTTGAATTATGGAGATGAAAACGGACAAAATTTGTATGTGGATTTGCTAATATAATGGTGGTGAAGTGGTATTTTAATACAACCGCAATTGAACAGATGCACCAGAGTTCTCATTTGTTCTGCTGAAAAAAAGATGCTTATGTTCATGCACATGAATATATATATGGATCCTGAACTTGGACCCAGTGGGTGTTGCGAAACATTCCGCATGCACCGAAAAATCAGGACCAAGCAGGTTGTAGCGCCACCACTTTAGAGAAGGTGGTTCTGATAAGGAAAGGCCGTGATTCAAATGGAGATACTGGAAATAAAGATACCGGAATTGGCCTCCATTGAAACACCGGCCATTTTTGACACATACAAGCGAACCATGCCGATTACAGCGCCGTGGAAAACTAGGCAACACTACTGCCCGTACAGTGGTGCCGAAGACTTAGATCCATATGTATATTCATGTTCATGCAGTAACTTGGAGTTCGATGCCGTATCTCCCAATTATATCAGAACTTGTGGCACTCGTCAATCGTCTAAGTCCAGGCAGAGGTACCGAAGGACTCCGGTATAACCCCTTAAGGGACCCTCAATCCCTAAGTCCCACCTGTCATGTATGCTTGCTTCCCACTGACGTCGTGATTTTCACAATTGAGTGCCACAAAGTTTTTTTACACCTATACCATCATACCCACCTCTTCTTGAGAGCACAAATTACCTCAGTAGTCGGTAGCATCCCCAATTAACCAGCGTAGATGTAGGGGCAGTGACGGACAAGATACTATACAAGTGTGGGAAAACATTTATTTGGCCGACCCTGAGAAAGAATTTATTTGCCGATTGCGTTAACAATTATCTGATTTCTAAAACCGTGCTTTAATTTGAAAGATACTCTGGGTGTTTCACTAGGACTCTTAAAATTATAGTTTACTTTCTTGTTTTCTCCAAGCTTCGATATAATTAGTAGTTTCAGCCGTAACTTTATGAAATCGACTCATGCTGGAACGAAAAAACTGTAACTTTGTGATTCCACATTATTTTTATTAAGAAATGAACCGAGTTTTGACGTTCAACGGCGTCTTTCATTCCAAGCTCCGAGTTATATGAGAAAAATGGGGATTATTTTTATTACTTATACCGAATTCTTTGGGTGAGTATAATTTCAAATGTGAATTGCAGTGCGATTTGCACCGCAAGTCCTGGGTCGGTGACAAGAATATTAACAAAGGAAATCGTTAGACCGTAATTGCTCTTTGTTGAAGTTCGTTATGAGCGTTAGTCACTTGTACAATACGCCAAAGAATATCATTTTGGATAGAAATACATGCTGGAAGTATTTATAATTTTCCTATTTTCATACTCTCTGTCCCCTTTCCACATTAATTAATCACCCGTAGACTGGCCTGACCCTACGATCAGCCGCCTGTGACTTTTGCCCACGTTGCCCACGGCTTGGGACGGAACTGTGTTGGATAATAATGCCTGGCGCCCTGTATTAAACCGTTATTGGGTTTAGCGAGATACAACGTAGATGTGAATGAGCAATGCTGCGGTTCCTCAAATATTTTAACCTTCCTTTTGCGATCACATGATGGCCGGGTGAATTACAGAAAATTCCTCTTTTGAATTCGATAAACAATGGACTTACCCTTTTCTCGTGAGTCACTAATATCTCCTAAGGGAGCTGAAATGTTTGATGTTGTCTCCAGGCCCATTATGTGATCATCCTCCTCCCCAATGTATCCACCTGCTTTTTCTCTTCCCTAGGGCTTTGTACAGGCTCCTTGCAGGGTGACAACTAGCGCTGCGACTGGCCACTTTTGACATAAATGTGACGAGAGCATGATTGAAGGAGATTGATGATAATGTTGTGAAATAGTGACTTTGTGGACGTTGAAGACACATTTTCATTCCAAGGGAGGTGTTGTTTATTGGGTTTTCCATTGCCAAGTAGATTTCATTAGTTTTCAATTTTTGTTGACGATGCCGAACGGTAATCGAAAATGCTGTTTGGTCGGGTGCAGTTATACACTAGACAATACAGTACCTATAATTTGCTACGCTTTAAGGCTCCGAGCGCGGGTCTGCGGTCAGAGACTCCTGGCGGCACAATCCGCGTAACTGTTAGGAGTCATTTGGGCGGTTTTTGAATTCGCTATATATCCAGCGCAGCCACGAAGGGCTACTTATTACTGGGCTCATGGTTTTTATTTATACTCGACGTAATACTGCATTTCCTCATTTCTTTCCTTTAAAAATCCTGTTGTTCTCTCCATGCGGCAAGTTTTCGTCTCTGATTAACACCATACACTTTATGCTTTCATCTGTCGTCATTGTATGTAAAAAAATTCAATCAGGCATTCTTGGAATCCATTGTTACAAAAACATAGTACAAAATTCCACTAATTGTTTTATTGCTGTCGACCGGTTTCGACGTCTAAAGCGTCATTTACAAGACAAAACCGAAGGAAATATTGCTACTGCTAGCCTTATATAGTAAAGAAGGGATGTGAACATGGAGAAATGAGGGGAGGTCAGGAATTGACGGTTGGTTGGAAGGACGGGTCGGGGAGAAGACTAAATTACGTTGGGAAGGGGAGGGGGGGACCTCCCCTCATTTCTCCATGTTCCTTCCCCTTTCTTTATTATATAAGGCTAGCAGTAGAAATATTTCCTTCTATTTTGTCTTGTAAATGACGCTGTAGACGTCGAAACCGGTCGACAGCAACAAAATAATTAGTGGAATTTTGTACTGTGTTTTTGTAACAATGAATTATATCTTCAATTTCCACAAAGTATCGCCGCAATCGATTAATTTGACAGGCATTCCTGGCTCAGGAAAAGGGTATCTATCTGTCCTTGAAAATTTCTCGAATGTACTACTATGATAGTGACAACCACATTTAATAGTTCATCAAAAACATTGAAACTAGACAAAAATCATTTCCATGCGAAACTCTGAGTGCTGGTTGCGGTGACCAGTTACTGAGCCAGATCATGAGCATCCATCTTTTCTGATCACATTTCTGTCTAAAGTTTCTGGCCACTCGCGACGCTAGTAGTCATCGTGCACGACATGAGAGTGCAGCCGTGAGTCACGAGCAAGGGAAAGGGAGAAAGATTAAGAGAATGAGCTCACGTGCGGGTGTGACTCGTGCTGGGCAGTGAGCGGCTTGTCTCCATTTCGGGGATCGCCGTATTGTTCCTTTCCTTTTCCACTTGGCGAACCAAATCGGTTGCGCTTCCTGGTTTTTGTCAGGTCGAAGAATCGAATGCCTTAGCCGTCTCTGTCACTATCTGCGGTGAGCGTGGCGTGGTCAACGACTCCCTCGTGTCAAGACTCCCTTCTTCGAGGTCCTATACAGCGTACACCCACACCCGCTTTCCTTATACGAAATAAGCGCCGTTGTGAGACGACCGCTTTGGCACCTACAGGACGAAGGAGTCGCACAGAGGGGAGCTCAGAGGTTCGTTATGGATTTTATCAAGGTGGTTTGAGCGATTTTTGTCTATGGACAGATTTGCGTGAAACTTTGCGTGCGTGTCCTTTTTGGCAAGATCTATAGATAAAAGTGAAAAAACTGCATTTTACCGATTTGTGTTTTTTTTGGCAATTCAACGCTATTTTGACACGTAGCCATATGGCACATGAGATATATTTCGTGATAATTTGATTTCATATACACAGATGTTTTCCTATCGCGAAATAATAATTTTCGGGCAACGGCCTGCCACGATGGAAACACCGGTTCCCGATCAGTCACCGAAGTTAAGCATCGTTGGGCTCGGCTCGAGTTTGGAGGGGTGATCCTCCGATTCGTCCGAGTGCTGTTGCCTCTGTCTGCGCGTGGCAGACAGTATGTGCGAAATGACCTAAGCCGTCGAAGCACGTTAAACCAAAATACTACTACCAATAATAATTTTCATGCTTTTTATATTGGTTGCTGACAAATATCGAGGTGTCACACAGAGTCCACGATTCGAAAAAACAAATAATTGAACGCATAGTTTTCGCCGAAATTTCGAATACCGTCCGAAAACTCAAGGCATAACATTCTTCAATAAAGAGAAAAATGTAAAGTAATTTCTGTATCATTTCCATTGCTGCATGGATGGTGAGTTCCACCGCAAAAAATGGATGTAGGTACCTGAAAGAAACGTGGCCCTAGAATTTTTTTCGGCTTTGAAGATTATTAAAATATGCACTTAATGGTCCACGATTACCGCTCCAGCCACCAGATACTCTTAAAGTTATGATAGCAAGGCTTTAAACAAAAAAAGTATTACTTCATGGTTGCAACATCTGCATAGCACCCTGCCAGCCATCTCAAGGGTGTGTGGTATGGAGTGGGATTTTCACCAACATGCACTACACTATATCATGCAAATGTTATTGACCCAAAAGCTAATGATGCATTAACAAAAACCTTCGCTTACCTGTCCTTCGGTGAAATGTCACCAACATTCTCTACACTATGTGGTATCAATTTTTAATAAACTGTAAGTATTTATGTATTTGCAGCTACATAACTGCACAGAGGTAAAAGAGTTATGCTAAGTCTCGGTATCATTTATTATGATCTCTTATCGCTTGCGGGAAAAATGACATATGCTAGTGTAATTAGTGGCGGTATTTCCGACCAGGCTGAAACCTTGCCGCCAATTAACTGTTTTAAAGACTTACGAGACATCAATAAATACATAAAGCTTTAAAAGAAACTTATCGAGTAGATATTCTTGTGGTTGCTCGCGAAACACTGATGATCGCGGGGAAGTGGTAAAACAATACTCTTTTGGAATTCACCTACAATCCCACGCAGCACACAAACGGTCGCGGAATGTTTCGCGAATGTTCAATTCGAACCGAGGGAATGTTACGGAAACTAACCGCATGAACGTTCCCAAATGGTTCCCATGGCGCCCGACTGGAACGTTCCGCGGACGTTGGCGTCGTCCACGTTCCCATTTCGTTGCAATGTCGCTCCGCCCGAACGTCTCGAGTGAAAATTCCTGCCTTGAAACTAAACTGAAACTGACGTGTGTAATAAAACTCCCTTGCCCACAACACTGAAACTATCTTGTCCACTCCCTTGCCCTCTCTACTGAGTCTTCCCTGCGCTCTAAAAAAAAAAGAAAAATTAAGTACCTGATGTACCTAAGTATAATGAATGTTGCTACTACTCTATGATATGCCTGCGTACAATGAATTATCCTATCTATTATCTATCTAACAACATTCTATCATCCTCGCTTTTACCATACGACTCAACACGCATAATCTCACACCTAGATCCCCTCAACTAGAAAGTCATATATATGTGGCCACTTCGGAGGAATAATGTGACTTCGAGAACTAATTTTTAAATGGCAATTTCGTGAGAGTTTGAGGAAATAATATCCAATCTTGATAACAGTTATCAGACATTAATTAATTGAAACCAAGAATGCCTCATATTATAAATATAAATGAAATATTACTGAGAATAAACAAGATTTTTTCCAATTCCCACTCGTATGTTCACATTTCAATCAAGACATAAATAACTTGCGGAAATTTTGAATGAAGAAAATAGGTAAATGTACCAATAAACATATAGAAATAATATAAATTATAACGGAAAATAATTATGCAAAGCTCTCAGTGAAGTGTTTACTGGCTGGACTAAAGCCTATCCGATTCGCTTTCAAGCCTTGCTTGCTTCCCATTTCTGCCCAAATTTCGATATCGATGCGATAGATGGCGCTGCTATGTACCGAGCGCCAAAGGTTATAATTACAACGTTCCGCGAACGTTCTATTGTAACGTACATGCAACGTAAATGTAAAGGACGGCCAGCGAACGTTCTCCGAACGTTCCATTGTAACGTAGGTACATGCAACGTAAATGTAAAGGACGACCAGCGAACGTTCCGCGAACGTTCGCGTGCTGCGTGGGATGTGGATTTAAAATTGCACTAACCCACGTACACATAACTAATAAGAAAAGTATCAACTTTTAACTTGTTTAAATGCCTCTCGAATTACTTAAGATTTAGCGAGGACACCCGTCGCTTAAAGTACTGGCGTAGTCAAATTGGGCATCCCAAGTTCGGCTTGTTCGGTAACCGATCGACATTTGACGGCATAATACCGTTTCGTTGTACCGCTTGGTACTCATCTAAAGCATTGCGCGAGGTTTGGCACCATCTCGGGGAATCCCAGGCGTGGTCGTTCGCCCCCATTGTAGGTCAACAGAAGTGGAAACTGTCCACATTCTTTGCTGACTCATCCCTACCCAAGTCCTCTCCAGTGAAAGTGGACCTTCCGAATTCCAAAGAGTCTTCAAATGCGATGTTTTGAGTGGCATTTATTTTTGATCGATGTTCACGAAAATTAATTTACTGGTTAGCAATGCAATGAACATATTGAGCATTTTTTTTAAAATTGTCGGTCTTCTCTCGTATCAGCAGTCCTAATTGAAAACACTCCAACTCACTCAAAACTGTGTAAGTTGATTTATATCAGGCATGTTTATAGAACTGAGATTGTCGGAAACCACTATTGGTGCAGGAAAAAATGATAGATTCCCTTCAGAGTATGAGGTGAGTTCTATCACAACCAATGAAAACCAACCGTTTCATAGAGCTTAGTATTGATTATTTAACGATTATCAAACATTTAAAATTAGTTTGAATTTTTGTTTGTACTTGACCTGACCACCAGGATTTACCACCATTCACAGTTGTTAATGCTGAGTGGTATTGCAATGCTGTCATCAATATGCTTTTTCCCATCATTATTTCATGAAAAATTGCACATTCTCATATCTTCTTGGGATCAGGTTCATTGGTTGCGGAAGCACTGGCTTACCATCATATGGCTTGTGTTTGAAACCGTGCAGTGGCATAGATGTGTCCATGGATTTCCCCAATACCTTCTTGGGTGCTATTTGGAGAGTAGGTACTTGAAATGTAGTACTCTATCAATGATACATATAAGGCGTTCATCTGTGGGCCACTTGGAACCTATCCTTGATTCTTGACTGATGTTTAGGCTTGATTTTTATTCATCCTTCCTCTATCCACCAAATACTCCACTGTCCTACCCATATTTCTCTCTAGGCAAAAATTACCTCGGTTGTCAGTCACCTCCCAAAATAATTAACCAGTCTTTGAAAATATAAAATTTACCATATTCTTGTTTGTTACCCACTCCCTCTTCTTTTCTCCCAATGAGGACTTTTTTATAGTTACCATTGCAATTAAGGAATAGGTATTGCTATTGTGTGTAACCACTCAACTGCTGAATAGTGTGGATTCAAAGCTAGGATAGATCTTTATACTAGCGTTTTTGTTTGTCCCTTGGGTTTGGTTGTGTACGGTACAGATTTCTCTAGGACACATGGAAAAAATCAGAAATTTTAGATGCCTATAGGCATGAGTGAAGTGAGCAACATTCTCTCTCTCTTCACGGTTCAACTCATTTCAATGATTGTGATCTTCTCAAAAGTTGCAATTAGTCATCTCACCAGGAAGCCCCATGCTTTAACCTACTTTCCATTTCAAGTGCACAGTCATGCTCTTCTGCTTACTTCACTTCACAGAATATTTGTTGATTCACCTATACTCGAAATACCTGCTTCACGGCTACTCTTTAGTATCATTTGAAGTGGCTGGAATCGTCAATTCATAAAGGCATTAGGATTAAGCCACCGTAAGAAGCTCTACTTTATGTGTTTCATAATGTAGCAATGAAAAAATATCACCTTACAATTCCTCATGGATTCTATTTAACTCTACTGGTTTCCTGTGTTACATCTGTAGGAGATTTACAGAAGTTTACATTGTATACATTACATCATATAGTATATATAAAGGTGCACTTTAGGGCAGACTGGGAGGAGCTTTGAAAGCAGAATTGAAGAACTGCTATTCTGCTTTAAGAAAAACAACACCTCCCTCCTAGCCAAGCATCTACTGCAAAAGCTATCATAACAGTGATACCATTCTTAAGATTTTCATCGGGAAAAATGGGGCTTGTGGCTTGATGCCTCAGAGAGCATAAATATTTTTCAGAACATGAATTCAAAAGAACATGCAATTATTTATAAGGAATTTTACCTCTCCTTCTCCCCCCATTTGCAACCACCTGTCTATTCCCATTGACCAGCTTCTCTCCCTCTCCCGTAACCTCGGTGTGCGATGTCCCTTCCCTGTTCATCACTTAGGGGATGCCATTAGTGACAACACACCCAAAACCCACCAATTGTATGCAGCTTCCCTTCCTTAGGCTACCCTTACTAGGGAAACCCCCTACCCTACTCCTTAGGCTATCTGTCATATTTTTTCATTGTTACATGGTGTATTATTAAGATTGTTTCATTATCAATATACTTTAAAACTTCCATGTTTTGCACTAAGTCATCATCATGGTAATATTTGTCACACGTATAGGATTATTTATTTGTAAATACAAATATAGTGATAACAGTAATTTTTTGGGGACATACAATCAAACTAAACTAAAACAGAAATAACTAGTAAATTGATTTCATGATTTAAAAAAGTCTCAGATATGACATATCATATGAATTTCTTGTGTTATTCATATTTCTCTTCATTAACTTGTTCTTCACTCTCCTGGTGTTGTATCATAGTGGGGGTAAAGCTTCTAGCTCTCATCAGGTTCTTGTATAGCTCATGTATGGGTGAATTTAGTAATATTCAGTAGGTATATTAATCTTCCTAGCCATGACTACTTTAACTCCTGGAGCCCTTACATGGAATCAATATCCTTAAAATATGCTAGTAAAAAAAGCTTAGTTCTTTCTATTGAAAGCAGTTTCTTCCTGCTGTCTTCTGTGTATTGGATTATGCTTGCTTATACATTTTTTTTTCTTTCAGGCCTCTTGGACACCATCACAACCACAGCTGAAAGCAAAGAATGCCCAGGAGTTTGTGTTCATGCTTTAGCTACACTCATTTGTACTCAGGTAAATAACGATTATTGGATATTACTAATGAAATAAAAATGTATCATGCTTACTATACAGGGTGGGCCATTTTAAACGACGCACCTAAATATTTCTTAAAATACACAGGATAGAGAAAAATGTTAAATACAAAAGTTGTACGGTTCAAAGAGGGACACCCAACTATGACCTCGACTTTGACCTTGAGACTGCCCTTAGAGGTCATTTCAAGGTCAAGTTGATTTATTTAAATGGGAACCCCTATTATTTATTGCAGAATTGGACAGCAGGGGCAATTTTGAGTTAAAAATTTCATTTCAAGATGTTTCTGACTTTTATTTCCTGTGAAGTTGCCTCTTTGACTGATATGCATAACGGGCACCTGCCGGCACTGATTAAGAGCATACATAAAGCGTATTTATCCAATTATTGCTGCAAAATCAACAAACTACTCTAGATAACATAATTAAATTCTGCAATAAATAATATGGGTTCCCATTTAAAGAAATCAACTTGACCTTGAAATGACCCCTAAGGGCAGTCTCAAGGACAAAGTCGAGGTCATTGTTGGGTGTCCCTCTTTCAACCGTACAACTTTCGCATTTAATATTTTTCTCTATCTTGCATATTTTAAGAAATATTTAGGT
Organism: Pyrrhosoma nymphula; assembly: GCA_963573305.1. NCBI lineage: Eukaryota > Metazoa > Arthropoda > Insecta > Odonata > Coenagrionidae > Pyrrhosoma > Pyrrhosoma nymphula. Next base: position 54,065,542 of record OY754335.1, read on the forward strand.
GCGTCGTTTAAAATGGCCCACCCTGTATATCTGATTAGGCATAGTAAAAGAGATCCATGAACTTAGAAAATTAAACTAATATTAATTTTGATTTTAACTCAACAGTGGCAGGCTTCACTTCATGGTAGTTCATTGCATTAGTACCCATTATTAATTAAAATACTTAGTATTTGTCTATACATTTTTATTTATAATATGCGTTTCATGGATTTACGGAATCATCAGGTTGAGAAAGTTTTGTTTATGCATTAATTGTTGTTGTAGTTACGGGGGATCAGGAGGGGAAAATACAAATATTAGGGTAGGGTTGAGAAAAACATGTAGATCAAGGGCTGGTGAGGTGGGAAAAGTTAATTTTATCTGAAAGGAGTGGGGAGGGATGCGGAAATAATAATTCATTACAAAGGTTATTGGATTGTCTGATGATTTCTATTTTTTCAATGTTGGGTATAAAATCGTTCGTATGATTGTTTTAAAGTAGCTACTACACCTAGGTGTATAGCAAATGGTGAGGTTCTGCAAAGGTGGCTCTGAGTTTATAAATTTGTAGAATAGTGCTAAGTATTTTAATTAATCATGGGCACTAATTTAGATTTCTTTGAACTGTAGTTTGGATCCCTATAATCTTTTGATTGTGTACTCCTCATTTTATGTTATTCTTAACCAATTAACTTTATTTTCATACTTGAAAGTTGAATGGACTATTTCTCTTATTTCTAGTAAAACAAGTAGACCTATCTATTTTGGCTGCTGTAACATATTATGTGACATTGCCCGTGAATAATAATTGCCCATTCAAATCTGTGACTGATTTATAAAGAATGATCGAAGATATGTGGGAGTACTCTCTTGAAAATATACCCTAGTCATTCGGCTGCCATGAATATTTGCAACTATGCACTAACTGCACTGTGGGGGCATGTTTATGATACTCAATCAATTTTGATATTACAAAAAAAGGCATTAAGGATCCTGTGTGGTGCAGGCCCTAGAGAAACATGTCGACCCCTATTCAAACAAATACATATATTGACAATCTATGGCCAGTATATACTCCAAACCTTATTGCATATTAAACAGAACATTTATAAGTACTCTACCAGGTCTCAGATTCATGCACATGACACCAGATCAAAAAAAAATTTAGAAACTGACCATTGTAGGCTAGTAAAGACCTACAATAATTCTGATAACTTGGGTATCACATTTTTCAACAGGCTTCCATTTAATGCTAATTCAGTCACAAATGTAAGGTTTAAGTCTGTAATTTATGTATGGCTCTGTAATAACCCATTGTATTCCATTCAGGAATACTTTGACCTAGACTTTAGTAATATTGTGTTGTGATTTCTTATTATTAAATGTGTATGTACAAGATATATTATTTTAGCTATTCTGACGACATTTTCATGTATTTTCTTAACATGGCATGAATGAATAAAGATATTATTATTATTAATAATTTATAACTGTGATGCATCATAACATATTTGTCTCTCAGTCATGAAGAAATCAGTCTCTCAATCTCTCAGTCAGGCTGGTGTCCTAACACCCCCCGCCACACTCCTATTGAGGCGGCTTGCGGGGTAATATGTAGATGTAGATGAAATGCTACATCTTATGAACAATGAAAAATATCTGCTTTTCCGAAGATGCAGTTTCCCAAACTGCGGAAATGTTCACAGATATCTATGCAATAGCTGTAAATATACTGCTCATTAACTCAATATATATAATAATACACTGATGAAACTCCAGGAAAGCCATTTTTTTATTTCATTGAGAGGAGGTTGACTTCCATGCTTGGGCTCTTGCGCAGACTTTGTACAAGGGAGGTTTTTTAATTATAGATGTTTGTTGACGGGATATAATTTTACATGTTCTGTTTATGCAAAGGTCCCTGAACCATGATATGACTTTGTAATATGGAAGTTTTTGAAATATTGAGCTTCGTTGTGGAGTGATTTTTCTGTATTTCAAGAGTTCTTCTGCTGTTTCAGGTACTGGATCATGTAGCTTGTCCATCACCTTCAATGAGATGTTGTATTGAGGGTCCACCTCCTAGCAATGCCAAGAACAGCTCAGCAATGAGCACAACTACACCTCCAAAACCAACATCGTCTACCTCAGCACCTTCTCCCCCAAGGAAACCTGTAAGTGAGAGATACTGAAATGGAAGTTTGTGATAGTATTCTGTGCAAGTAAATTTATAAGCAGATTAAAAAATTGGCTTGGTAAAAGTACATGTCGTGAATTGTGGGAATCTACTTAAAATATGTGTGATTAAGGGTGGTGACATACTATTTTACCAGCCTTATAAAAGCAAATTAATCACTTGCAGTATTTTTAGGTGTACAGACATGAGAAACTTGTAAATGGAGAAGAATTTTGATATATCCATAAAATGTGCAACCAATTTCTTTCATGCCTCTGCCCTAGTAGCAGAGGACGTTGTCACAATGTTGTGACAGCGTTAAAATGGGAAAAGGTACAAGTGCACACAATGTTGATGTTGGTTGTCACAGTGTTGCATGCACGTTGCCTCAACATCCAAATTTCCCGAAAAACCACATTGCTGCAACGTTATCAATGCAACATCGCTGCAACATTATCGGTGCAATATTGTTGAGGCAACATTAAAAAATTTCCCTACCTTTAGCCATCAATGAAATTATCCCATAATTAACATTGATGTTGATAATTTGTCAACAGACGGTTCTTTGCTAGTTACTCAGGTAAAACTTTCTCCCTTGAAACTCCCTTTCCCTCTCCACTGACTCTTCCCTGCCCTTTCAAAATAAAAAAGGAGCCTATAGTTATAGGAACGTATACGTTTTAAATACTAAGTATGATACTATCACGCGATGGCATGTTTTAGTACATTGTATTACCCTACCTTGTATCTACCTGACGACATTGAATCTATCTCATGTTACTATATAACCTTTGGCTGTATGCTCATATTCTTGCACCTGACATTTAAAAATCTCACATCGCGAAAGTCTTATATAAATGGCCACTCCCGTGGATTAATGTAACTTCGAGAACTAATTTTTAAATTGCAATTACGTGATGTAGTTTGAGGAAATACCATCCAATCACTATAACAGTTATCAGGAATTAATTAACTGAAACCTATATTACCATATAGTTTGAATATAAATACAATATTACTGAGAATAAACAAGATTTTTTCCAATTCCCACATGTTCACATTTTCGTTCACAAGCAGGCAACCCAAATAGTAAAATAAATTATTGAAAACATTAAATATATATTCATATGTGAAGATATTGTTCAAGCGTGCACGTGCACGCATGCACAAATCCAAAGAGCTGCATTTTACCAACCCCTATGATATAGTTATAGATAAAGTATAATTTAAATTATATCTGACGTCAATGTTGCATGCACGTTGATTCAACGTCGACTGATAATGTTGTGCTTGGGCGTTGATGCTACATTGTGGCAAGGTGAAGTGATAACGTTGTGCTTGGACGTTGGTGCAATGTTGTGGCAATGTGCACGTTGTCATGTAACATTGTGTACGTTGATGCAACGTTGTGACAACGTCCTCTGCTACTAGAGTGGCTACTAATTTGTCAATCTTTAAACAACTGTAGTTGACTATCATTTACATAGTGTACATAGACTTTTCAAAAACTAGGTATTATGCATCATCAGTTATGTTGCCTGTTGATTTCCAGTAAGATGAAATTACATGTTTTGTGGAATGCTATTCAACTTCCTTTAAGTATCATATTATTAATTTTGAATCGCAATTTTTTGGAAACAGCTAGGTACCTCTGAAAGTTATGGCTTAATCCTACCACTCTGGTTATTTATTTCCAGCCTTCAGAATCTTCTGCAAAACCTGACTCAGGATCGTCTTTGAAAGAGGAAAGTAAGTTTTTTTCCAAATTTTTAATTATTTATAAAATATGGACTGGCAATACCTCATTGATATTTGATAGAGGGTTAAGCAAAATTGTTTTTGTCTTGCATGCTACGTACATATTCAAAAACAGTATGAATAAAATTCCCATGTGATAAAATTAATAATAAAACATGAACAAGTTACAAAAATGTCTGAAACCAATTCATTGGTTTAGTATTACCATAGAGTATACTTACTCTATGGTATTACATATTAGAAATTACGTATTAGTTTAATTACGTATTAGAAATCATTATACAGTGCCATCCAATGTGCACTTGAAAAATGATAATTGTAATATCATAGGAGGTATTCTGCCTCATTCAACAAGCTCACCCATTTACTTCTACTCCATGTTAAGACTAATCCCTTCAGTTCTACTATCTTTTCAATTTACCTTTGCAACTAAGGGAGGGGCTTAAAGTTGTGAGCTTTCATTCGTGCCTTTAGGTACTCTTGGGAGAGATAGTCACCATGGGAGGGGAACTTGTCGTATGGAGTGGGGAACTCAGGGTAGGTGTAGGCACATCTATACAGCACATAACTATCATCATACTCGCCAATCAATGACACAATGGAAACCAGAATCCTTTTACAAATGAAAACTGGTTAAGTCTCAAAATGTGTATTTTTGTATTGTAAAAATGCAAAAATAATATTTATCTCAGTTTATTTTTGGCAGAACTTTGTGTGACCTCATCACAATTAGGAATGTTCCATGCAATTATGTCCAATCTTCCAGGTGTCCGAGGGGTGTGCCCTGGTGTTTGTGTGGCTGAGAGAATAGCTGACTACTGCGAGGCGACGCTTGGACCACCAGCTCCACCTCCTGGCTCGAACATTCAGCACTCAGGACCACCACCTCTGTGCAAAGCTGGACTGAGATGTTGCATTTCCAAAGAGGGCCCGAGCTCGAGTGCAGATAAAACTGTTTCAACGTCTGATAGTGACTCAGTGAGATGCCAGTTTCTTTTATGTTATAATTCCGTGCTTACTGTGCATTCCTAAACTAACCAGTGCTGCCAGTATTGACACTAAATGGTAGAAATTATTCCTGCAGCTGTTGCTTGCCGTTTTTTAACAGTCATTGATGGTATACCTATTGTTTCCTCCATGTGGAAAATTCATTGTTACCCAATCCTAGAAAAGCGGATACTGTAAATACATTCATTCCTTGTGGTTAGTGGCCACAGTAGCTAATTGGGAAATGCTCTAGCTTGGTAGCGCAAGTTTTTGATAGGTACCTAATTGCTATCTTTGTACAGTTTCACCCTAATAAGGTCTTTTCTGGCAGATGCTATGGCTTCTACCAATCTATATATACAGACAGGACTTGATCATGAGTGGGGTTGGTTTGATGTGGGAGAGAGAAGGGAGGACAGCAGGAAAATGGTATGTAGAGCATTTGGCCACCTTCTGGGTAGGGTTAACTGGAAGAGAAAGAGAATTTTTTAAAAGAACAGCAGGGTTGTGGAGGGAGAATTTTCTGAAGGTTGGGCTGAATTAGAAGTACTCCAACCCGATCCCTATGAACAATAGGTTGGGAAAGATGGGGAAGGAAGGAGGAGGATTCGAAGATCGTAAGTTGGGTGATTGGAAGGTCACCAAGGTATTAAATGATTAAGGGAGTATGGAGTGGTTAAAAAACACCACTAGTATGTCTGTGACCTTGGAGTATGGAAAATGGGGATGAGGGCATAAGATGAAGGTAAGATTATGTCAGAAAAAGGCTCATGGAAGGGGGTGGAAAGTGCCATATGAAAGGGGACCCTAGTTGCAACCTTGGGTGGGTTTATGAATGTTCAAGAGACAGATTTGTGAGGGTGAAGTAGGTACTTGTTGCAGCAGAGAAAGGTAAAGGGAGAAGGGTTCTCGAAATTCTCTCTCAGGAACCACAGAATAGCAAATTCCTATATTACTGGGAGAATAATATAAATTGACTCAATGGCACACCTGTTTTTATTCATGCAGAAGTGTTTAAAGCTTTTATGTACCATAGGTCATTGTGGAAACCTTATTTTTCAATGACGATGTTATGATTTCTTGGTTATTTAAATTAAGTTGGTTTTTAATAAGTATCAATGCCAAAACTTCAGAGTTTGCATTACATTGATGCCTGCAATTGTGCATGGATGCATTGATAATTGAATTTTGAATCAGCAGATGGTTGTACTGCCACCAAAACACTTGACTAGCATAGGAAATGAGGCTGTAATGACCACTTGCCTCATATGACATTAAGAAGAGTAAACAATATTTTCGGTGATTTGAATGGTGATTGTAGCCAAGAGGTCATTACTCTTGTTAGTACAATTTGAAGAAATTATGAAAATGAATGAAAGCATTCTTAATTCCCATTATGGGCTTCCTAATTTTCACCAACTTCTATTTTTATTGACATGCCATACATTTGCTTTTAGATAATCCCACCATCGAGAAAGCCTCCAGGTACGCTGACATCATCCGTATCATCCTCCAACAACCCGCCAACAATCCGGCCTCCTCCACCTGCCACCTCTGCACCTTCTCCCTCGCTTAGGACCCCTTGCCGAGGTGAATGCGTCTCTGGGCTCTTTGCTCTGTTCTGCGATGATGTGGACTCTGATGCTGATTGCCCTGGTGATGCCAGCTGCTGTGTCACCAACCCACCCCCTCCCCCACCACCATCAAAGCCTATTCCAGCACCTCCATCGGAGGAAAAGACTGTTCCGTCGACGACAGAGACACCTACCACCTCCACAACTGCTGCCTCCACAACCACCACTGAGAAAGCCCTTCCCGTGAGTGAATATTCATTTTTTTTTAATTGTCATTTTGGCCACTTAGGACTACGTACAACACATTGCAGCCTCTCAGGATATCCATTATTTCTTCATTGTGGCTGAGAAGACAGCTTTCTGCTCTTTAGTCCAATTTCCACCAGTACTTTTTCTGGGAGTTACTGTGTCTTGGGTACCCTATGTCCTGAAGTTGTTTCTTTCCTGAACCATTGCTTGAGAGGCTCTGGCCAGGTCCTATTTCATAGATAGTATTTTCTCATGGAGTAGTTCATTTACAAGACATGGTAAGATTCAGAATTTTGTGAAATATTCTGGTGTTAGGCATTCTAGAAATGTGGTGTTCAAACAATGAGATGACATTTTATCACAGAAATTGACAGTTTTTCAAATTTAGTGTAGAGTTTGACATTTGGTCTCTGTTGATAATTGGTGTTATACTTTTGAAATCCATTTATTTTCCTTTGGTTTTCAACCAATGTATTGCTAACTTTTTCATTGGGCCTAGGGCTGCCAACTGTCTTCTTTATTCCTAAAATGTCCTCATATTATTTACTTAGTCAAGGAGGAATCCACCCACACATGTCCGTAATTTCAGTTCTTAAAATCTGAAACATCTCCCTCCCATTCTCTTCCTTGGTGGTGGTGGGTGAATAATAGTAGTCATAATTTTTATTGATCCAGGAGCCATGCACAGCTATAGATCTTGTCAATTATAAAATGTTGCAAAAACTATAGGTTACAGCAAACTATACATCAAAGACTTTGACCTTCAAATACTCACAGAGTAATAAGGGTTTTATGAGAAGCCATATATCTTAACCATTAAATGCCTAGCATGCCTGAAAAGTCCCTTTTGCTGCGTGCCATGAGTGCCCAAAACATTCCAGCTCTGGGTATGCGTCAATTTAAATTCGGCAGCCAGGCAAAAACACTAGGGTTTAAATCTGGCGGATAAAGGTTAAGTTTATATTTGTTTACAGGAAGATTTCTCACATTGAAGTCCTTTCCAGAATCCCAGAAACAAATGAATGATTGGAAATAAATTCAACAGATTCAGGCGAGATATCGTGGAAGTTCTTTATTATGTAAGAGAAACAATTGCACTTTTCCACAAAATGGTTTATTGCGTACAACGCGTTTCGGCTCACAGAGCCATCATCAGGTACAAGACAAAGTTATAAGAGAGTACATTGTACACCTGTTTGCCCGGTGGTATCCTGCATAGGTCCTCCCTGTTACAAATTAGCCTCCAAATTGAATGTCCTCTTTAAACAGCTTTCTGGTTTTTCAGCAAAATACAGCATTAAGAATTCAATCAATTTATCCCGTGACCTTCACCATCTCTCTGTGCCGCACAACTCCAAGCTAATTTCCTTTGATGTGAAAAATTTATTCACTTCTGTGCCCATTCAAGAAACCTTGTCTCTCACTAAAGAGTTACTGAAGAACTCCAATATCGACACCATGTTAGCCAAAGAACTTCATCTGCTCATGGAACTGTGTGCCAATCATAATTATTTTCTTTTCAATAATAAGTTCTACCACCAAACAGACGGCCTTGCGATGGGATCTCCCCTTTCACCACTATTAGCGGAAATATTTATGGACAATTTAGAATCCCAACTATTCAATTCAAGACATCCCATCTTAGCCAACATACTCTACTGGTACCGTTATGTGGACGACATCATCTGCTGCTGGACAGGGAGTGAAAGACAATTAGCCTGCTTTTTTAATATTCTAAATGCCCAACACCCCCAGATAAGCTTCACCATGGAAATAGAATCCGAAAAACAGTTGAACTTTCTTGATCTCTCTATTTCTATCAAAGACAAAGACAAGGCCGTCTGTTTGGTGGTAGAACATATTATTGAAAAGAAAATAATTATGATTGGCACACAGTTCCATGAGCAGATGAAGTTCTTTGGCTAACATGGTGTCGATATTGGAGTTCTTCAGTAACTCTTTAGTGAGAGACAAGGTTTCTTGAATGGGCACAGAAGTGAATAAATTTTTCACATCAAAGGAAATTAGCTTGGAGTTGTGCGGCACAGAGAGATGGTGAAGGTCACGGGATAAATTGATTGAATTCTTAATGCTGTATTTTGCTGAAAAACCAGAAAGCTGTTTAAAGAGGACATTCAATTTGGAGGCTAATTTGTAACAGGGAGGACCTATGCAGGATACCACCGGGCAAACAGGTGTACCAGCCTTGTGAATTTTGGGAAGACCATAGAATCTAGGAGGTAACGGATTCATTTGTAGTAGTCTTCTTTTCTCACTTTCACTTAGCAGATACTCATGCCACCCGACTGCCCAGAAACTTTCGGCTTTCCACTCAATGCTGCATCGTCTTGTAAATTTACCCTTATCAATAACCAATTTCAACACTGAACTGGTCACCATAAAATCAATTGCAGTTTCTAATGGCTACAGCATGAACACAGTAACAAAAATTTTAAATAAAAAATTAAAAACCAAAGCTATTTCACAGTAATGCTCTCTTTTGCTCGTATGTGATAAGCCTAGAAAATGGTGTCGATTATTGTTTGTGGGTGATCTGTCCAATAAGCTCGCTCGTAAATTTCCAAAAGATAAATTCAATGTTTCCATGTATAATCCTCTAACGCTGGGAAAAATTCTAAGCAGCAATAAAGACAAAATAGATCCCCTCCTTCAATCTGGCATTTATAAAATACATTGTGACTCTTGTAATAAATATTACGTCGGCCAGACAGGTAGAAACTTCAACATCAGGACTAAGGAACACAAAAGGTGTTGGAAAAACAATGATGAAACGTCACTTTTAGCCAAACACCTGATAAAAACGTCTCATTCCTGCAGCTTTCAACCTGAAATTCTCCACCTTGAAAGTAAAGGCACAAGAATGGATGTTTTAGAATCCTTGGAAATCATACAATCAGATGTGGATGTTCTTTTAAATGAACAAGTGTTTGTTACCCATTCTCCTCTCCTCAAAATTCCCCTTCCCAAAAGAAACAGCCAAACTCCCACTCACCCTCCCCCCAACTGACTTCCCCCCCCCCCCTCCCTTTGAGGGTTTTTTCCCATCCACTCACCCAGGCACTCCACCCTTAAGCCGGGCGGTGCCCACCTTATTCCTTCCTATTCATACCCCCTTTCCTAATTACCCTCAGGTGCACTCTTTCCCCCTCCTTTCCCTAGCGCCGCTTCCCTATGTTCTAATGACATGCCTATTCCCTACCTTCTTCCCCCCTTACCCACATTTTTTCACCCTTTGCTGTTTCTTGGCCTTTCTCTCACGGGTTAGTCCGTCCCCCCCCGCACCCTTTCCTCCCTTGGATTTTCCTGATTTTTCCCAGCCACTACCTCCTCCTTCCCCTCCTCCTCTGGTCTCCTCCCACTACCCCCCCTCCTCGGAAAAGACATATATATGCAATGTACTCTCTTATAACTTTGTCTTGTACCTGATGATGGCTCTGTGAGCCGAAACGCGTTGTACGCAATAAACCATTTTGTGGAAAAGTGCAATTGTTTCTCTTACATTATGAATGATTGGATTCACACCTTTTTAGCTCACTACTGTAACTCACAATCAGTGTGCAGTGAAAGTAGAGTGATGGGCACCTCCGATGGCAACCTAAAATTGGATGCATTGAAACATATCTTTACTCTTGGTCCATAAGATGCAAGCTGATTTTAGAATGCATTTTCGAGAATGAACAACTGTGTCTTATGGGCCAGGAAATATGATCTTTCCTTAGCTCCTTATGCTGTCTCCTCATAAGTAATCCAAAATTTGCTTAGCCTCTTTCTTCCTCATGAGGTCTTCCTTAATCACTCTAATTGACAATTAATTAATTGGCCCTTATGTGTCATGAAAATAGCGCAGTGATATGAAAATGAAGCGATGGTCAGCTTAATGCTCCCATGAGTGCATACAGCCTTGCCTTGTTCAGCTTAAGAGATATGTGCCTAGAAATATTTGCACAATTATAAATCGTGCAAATTGAGAGCATTTTAATGTGAATGAGACAGGGATGAATGCCATGGATGATGGAAATTGAGAACACCACACAAAATAGGCACACCCTAACTTAGAGCCTTTGAAATAATTTTCATTTTAGTCATTTATTGTTGATATGAATGTCAAAAACAGCAAGAATGTGAATACCTTCAATGGGTGGAGGTAGTATCTTAGAATTACATTTAGGATTACATGTTAATATATGTATATATAGATACATGTTTTCTTGCTGTGATATATGTATTCATAACTATGTATTTCAACAAGTCCTCAACGTACTATGCTTAATATGATACATATATCCTTTGCACTGTTTATAGCTTTTACTGAATACTTGACCAATTCACATGAACAATAATTAATGATAATTGGATAATTTGAGGTTAAAATGCATTTATTCATTCACCCACAGCGTTGCCCAGGATTCTGTTTGCTGAACATCATGGCTGCTTTCTGTGAAAGGCCATCGATACTCATTCGCAAAACATCAAATTGTGGCCAGGGTTCTGTTTGTTGTGACAATACTCGGCAAGCTTCAAAGAAACCAGTGCAGTCCTCATCAGGGGGAGGTGCTCTCAGTGCTGCTGTTGATGTCTTGGGACCCCTAGGTGCCCTCTTCACCACTCGTCCACCACCTCCAAGGACGACATCCACCACGCCTCCTCCAAAGGATGACAGGCCAGAGTGCCCAGGATCCTGCATTGTCCCTTATCTCTCATTCACTTGTTTCCGTAAGTTATCCATCTAAAAATTATCTGCTCTTTCTCTTTATTGCTCTTTGGATCCATTTTCTGAACTCATGGAAATTTTTGAGTGTATTGATCTCTGTGTGTGCTCATCTGAAGTGTGTGAATAGAAATGAGGGTTTACAAAAGGAAAATTCACTCACGGATTTTATTGGTTTTTAGGGTGGAGATCTTTTTTCCCATACTGAGGACCCAGGTTCAAATCCTGACTGTAGCAGAGATTTTTCAGGAGAATCCCAATCCCTAATTAATTGCAATAAGGAGAACACTTCAAGTGCAAAGTGATGCTCTCACAACAGTGGATGATTTTGAGACATGTACGTACTATGGAACTTTCAAAATTCTGCAAAACGGAGAAGGAAAGTTGTTTAGTGTGGTCAGTCAGAAAACCTTTCCAATTGCTGCCAATACAAGCACTTTGTGAAGCTGGATGGCTCACTTCTATCTTCTGTCTTGTTTTGACTCATCTCACAATGACGCCTCCAGATAAAGAGTCCCTGGTGAAGTCATGGTGATGGTTGATTTTAACCCCTTATCTGTGTGCCTTGTGCTTTTTTCACAAAATAGTTCGGTTCCCCTTCCTCCTTCTTTCTCATTGCCTCTCTTCTCTCCATCTTTTCCTTTTATCCCCTCCACTTCTACCTCAACTCCGTGCTGTGCAGATCTGTGCCAGGAAATTTTATGAGAGCTATACTCCACCCATTAATTGAATGGGATGTGAATCAGTGGACCTCTTAGCTCCTTTTGTTAATTGCTGGCTAACTTCAATGCCAGGTTTCTCTCCACCTTTCCTCCATCCTTTCCCTTGCCTAACAGTGCAAATTACCTCAGTCATTGATTGCTTCCCTAAATAAATGACCAGCAGCAAAGTTCACACCGGTCCAGCTGATCCAAGTCAAGAGTCAATACTTAACTGGCTGATATCAACAGATGACTGGACAAGTCAGGGTGATACTGGTTCCAACAAATTGAAGACCTTATTTTGTCTAATGATGATTGCAAAATTTAGGGGGATCCAATTTCTCTGGCACAATTAAGTACAGTGCCATTTTTTTCCAAGCCAAGTTTCATTGAAAGAAAAATAATAATTGTTCTGACCTTACATGACTATTAAGAAAATTTAGAGGACAGTAATGAAGCTAATATTATAGCATTATTTTTTTCCTTGAAACTATATTTTATTATATGGCTAGCATGCATGTAAATTTGTTGAATATCAAAGCCAATGTCAAAGAATTAATGCTGGGCAGGTCCATAATTAATTACAATATTTTCATTAATGAAACACATTGTTCTGATATTTAAATGAAAAAATTTAAAGGCACCTTCATATATTCTTTTACAGAATTTAAGGAGTAAAATGCATTTTGATGTCTTTTGAAATATGGGCTAGAGATTTTGTCTTTCCGAATAATAACCTTCATTAGTAGTGAGCAGTATTATACTTATTATTTAATATTGTCAATCAAGATCTAGGATGCAAAAATTTCTATCTCACTCCTTTGATTTTGTTTTATTGGTCATTTAAAAATTGTTTTATTTCCATGCTACTGTTTGACAGGTAATGCAGAAATGACTGATGTGTTCAAATGCCGGAAGTCTGGCACTCAGTGCTGTGCACCAAAGAGTCAGATCAGGGAAAGGCTGGGTGAGACAAGTGGCTCCCAGCTGCCTCCATCCATGCCACCTCCCCATCCATCATACTCAGGCCCTTCAACACCTTTCAATGACTCCTACCATGGGCCATATCCATCACACAGTGGAGGCTATGGTTCTGGGTCATATCCTAGACCACCATCTCAATCAGGTAATATAATGTATTTCCCAGCCTATGGGATACACTGTGATACATTGGAAAATATGTAGGTACTGTGGTTTTTCAGGTTGGGTTTTAAAAGAACAAAATTAAACAAAAACAATCAACCCAAATTATATGATAGCAAAAAGAGAGGGTGGATAAAGGTGATATAGGTACATACCTAAGTACTCAGGCTTTTGGTGAAGTCGAAGTTTATAACCTTTTGTCTTCTCTGTGGAGTGGATGGTGTCTTGTGAGACGAACAAATTTACTCTTCATGCTGTGTTCTTAGTTCTCTAATTCATTAGATGGGCTGACTGATTATTGGACTGATTTGAATGTCCTGATTGTGCAAGTGTGATGAAAGAAAATATTTTTGGAAGAATCAATCAGAAAAATATGCTGGAATGACAGTCTAAGTGGTATATGAGAGACATCAAGAAGAAATCTTATTACTGGCCCATATGATGCACCAGCCTATAAAGATGCACTGTGATTTTTCAGGTTGAATGTTAAAAGAAAATTAATTACCAGCGTCCATCAGTGTTAACAAATTTTAGGAAGAAAATCAGATTGTTAACTTCCAATAACAGCAACTGTATTTTAGTTATTTGTCGTATAATCCCAGAAACTAATGGATGATGGAGAGCATGCACCTTTAGCTTACTGCAGTAATGTAGTCTGCAGTGAAAGTAGAGAGATAGGCCCCTCTGATGGCAATAAAAAATGGTATGCATGGAAACATGAATTTACCCTCGCCCTGTAAAGTGAAGGCCAATTTTAAAATACATTTTGGAGAAAAAGTGGATCTTAACACATTCAATGCGGGCCCGATTTTCATGAAAGTCGTCAAAATCGGCTCAAAAAATTTAAAGTGCTTCGGAAGGGAACGACCACATCAATTGACGTGCTCCGTATCAGTCGTTGTAGCCAGGAGCACGTCTATTGACGTGCTCCGCATTGAATGTGTTAAGGGCTGGGAAATATGATAAATGTATGTAGTAGGAAAGTTAAATGAATTTTCAGCACAGCTTTTTCCACATGTTGTTTTATTTATCACGACCATGGTTTTGTTACAGAGTAATATCTTCAGGTGCCAAGACAAAATCAAGTGCTCATATATATATGCATATATGCAAGGGGGGTGAGGGGGAGGTAGGAGGTAAGGAGGGGTGAGGGAGGGAAGAGGATTCAGGGTGAGGAAGTTGACGGGGGTGAGGGGACGTTAAGTGGTGAAGGGAGGAGGAGGGGCTGGGTAGAAATGCTAGTGGTAGGAGTCCCAGTGGGTGGGGTCAGGGAGGGTTTAGGCATGTGTGGAGGTAAGTGAAGGAGGAAGGAACGTGAAGGATACAAATGGTCATTAACAATTAGCTCTCAAACCCCACAACAACCTACGCAATGGACATGGACAACCCCACAAAAACCTACGCAAGAAGGTCATTAACAATGTTTTGTTTAGCATGGGTGTGACTCAATATTTAAGCTCTTCTAGGACGTCTAATCTGGGTCCCTTCCTCTCCACATCAAATCTTTGGGATGAAATCACTGCTGTTTGCCACGTCGAGAAGGTGTTTGGCAAAATTTTAAGATTTTTTTCGGTGGAGAAAACATGCCTAGTGCTCTGCTGCTCATCTGGCAAAGCTCCTCCCTGTCTGACCCATGTACACAGCATCGCAGTCCGAGCATTGCAGCCGGCATACTCCACTTTGTTGATCCACCCCTTCCTTGTCCTTATTCAAACCAAGTGGGTTTTGCATCATTGTTTTGTTATAAAAGTCTACTCTCACCTTCTCTTTAGGGAGTAGATGTTGTATTTGAGGGAGAAACTCCCAAGGAAGGGTTCTGGGAAGCTGTGTTGAAAATTCATCCAACTTTCCTAATATGAAAGACTTCCACAAAGTTACGCCGAAACAGTTTCTTATAAATGTATGTACTCTTACAGTTATTATATATGTAGTGCAATAAAGAACTATCTCAACTAAAGGTTTGCTAGAACCATAGGTTAAAGAGGAGAGGTTGCATACTTGGGTATTTTTGAGTAATACTTGGGTATTTTGCATTTAACGTGTTTGCATTCCCACTCGTCATCGTTTACAGCAAAATATAATTTGTAAAAGTTAACCACGTTTTAAAAGGCAACTTAGAGCGACTATGACTTGTGCATTAGGAAAACGGTGGGGTATTCGGATTTATAAATCAGAGCTCGGTGCGACTGTCCGCACTTACCAAGTAAACATGAATTGTAGCGATGTCGGATTTGTTTTGTCTTAATGAATATCAATTAATCCACTCATTCCAAAGGAGAATAAACAATGCAAGCATTGTAGGGCTAAGGCTACAAGTGAATACTTACCTCCGAGGTCCATATATGCCTATGAAGTATGCTGCGTAAATTATAAGAGAATATCGCAAGCAGCTTTGATAATGGCCAAAAATTCGAAGTTAGGCCCGCAACACCTTGCAATAGGAGAAAAAAAAGCCCCAAAATGTTTTCTTCAACTTCAATGCATAAAAAGAGGGGTGGGCCTCTTATACGGGTGCGCCTCTTACACGCTTTAACGATATTGTCAATGCATTATCATCTGAGATTGCCATTGTGACCTCAGTGTATTGCCGACTACCACGTTTTTACTCGCATTGTTTTTATTTATTATGCATTGTTTTTAGATTCATGCATATCTTAGGTTATTCTTGGCTATGGCTTCATTTGTTCTCTTCTTTAATCTATGGTTAAGGCAAAATTTTAGGTTAGAACAAACTCAAGCGCAATGCATTTATCTGCAGCAGTCACCATGAGTGGTCATGATAATGATAGCAGCCCTGAATCATAACCAAAAGGCATGGGAATGAGGTCTAAATTCCCTTGTTATTTTTTGGAACATGAAATTATCATATGTATAATGTATTAAGTTTTTGGTCACATTACAGAGAGTTTGAATTTTACATTGGTTTCAGTAATCCCTGAAAATTGCATTTAAAAGAAGTTTTTAAGTGATATGCCAACTAATACCTATTATTCTTGGCCTTTTAAAGTTTGCTATAATAAAGAGATACATCTTTTAAAACATTACAAGATATAAAACTCAAATCATCCCAAGACCTTCAAGATTTCATAATGATAACTTTAGCTAGTTGGGTTAAAATACTCTCCTTACCGTATTTGTTTAAAATAAACACAATTTGCCTACCTAATTTTTGTTTGATTTTTATCTCAGAAAAAAGATATTTTTAATATCTTGAGGTGATAATTTAAGGACCACTTTTCTTTGCTGTATGTCATTTTGCATCCTCTCTAAAGATGTGCATAATTCTTACTAGAAAAATAAAAATTTGAAATAACCATTATGTGGAAAGTATTATGTGGGAACTAGGATAATAATCCATCATGACATCAAGAAACTGCTTGTACCAATTACAAGTACCTATACATAATTTGACTTGTAGCTATGAAAAACAGGCCCTTCATATTTTGAACAAATTAATTAAATGGGTATTTGTCAAGTCCTGGTGGTTGGGCCTCTGAAAAACCTGAAGACAAGCCAATAGCTTTTCGGGATTCCAGGGGCATACGGACCACCAGAATCGTCGGGGAGCAAAAAAAAATATTCAGAGAAAAATGTTATGCATTAGTGGATTGTCATTTATCACTGCTAAAATTTTCCTGGGCCTAAATAATAAAAATTGTAGATCATGAACTCCAAATTTTTTCATCTCCTTTAACTTTTTCAATTCAGCATCCAAAAATCTTTCTACTGTTTTTTCCATGAGCTTCCTAAATATTGGAAAAATTTGTCTCAGCCAAAGGTAGTGACTGAATTTAAGGCTAAAAATCATGAAAAAAGGGTCTCAAGGTGATCCCTTAGATTTCACGAGTTCATGACATAGCTTTTCTTTTTTCCTGGTCAGGTGTGCATCATTCTGTGATGACCTCCGGTCAGTCTGGACACCCCCCTCATCTCCCCCCTGGTGTGCAAACCTCATCTCATCGCATCCCTCCAACACCAACCACATCCCAGCAGACTCCTCTGCGCAGCCCAGTGGCACACAGTAAGTACATCTGCGGAGTGAAGGGTGGTGTCAACAGCCTCCGGAGGAGTCGAGAGGTGACACCCATGCAAGCTGATGCTAATGACACTACACTTGCCAACGTAACGGAGCTGGAGAATTCAGTCACCCCTCCCTCAGTTGGATCTGACATACTGCCCCAAGGTGCTGTTGAGTCTGCCAAACCTCAGCTTCCTGACATGATGACAGAAGCTGAAGGTGTGACGGGAGCATCCCCGAGCCTGGTTGGTGCTGAAGCACTCGCGTTCCTCAATGAGAGTCGATCGCTTCGCAACTGGAGGCAAGGGAGGGTCGTGGGTGGGGAAGATGCAGATCCTGGGGAGTGGTGCTGGCAAGCAGCCCTTATCAACTCTCTCAACCAGTACCTGTGTGGTGGAGCTCTGATTGGAACTCAATGGGTGCTCACAGCTGCTCACTGTGTCACTAAGTAAGTGTACTTGTCATTGCAGTTGTGGAAATAGTAATAGGAGGATATGAAAAACAGCTAGGGTGCTGTAAAACAGTCTTCATACTCGGTTATACTTGATCATCTGAATACATTACCTCTGCTAGCAATTTAGTGGAATAACTATAAGCATTCTCTTACACTGAAGGGGTAAAGCCAATGACGGCTGGAATTATGATGTATCTCCATGTATGTTTGTATTCAGTGAACCATATTAAAAGGCATATTACAGTGGAGTAAGAACTTAAAGTTTCTGTTCACATTGTAGATGAGGATTCCCTGACTACGTTGTTGGCTATGAATAGTTTAAAAAATTCTCATTGAGGAAGTTCAGCACAATTTTACCAATATGATCATAATATTGTTCATTTTTTAAGTTTGTTGATTTTTTCATTCCCTAATATATTGGTGGATAAGAGCAACTTATCCCAAATTTTTGAGTCTCTGAATTGCCCCAATGAAATTTAAACAAGAAATACGTAATATTTAGTCTCTAGATTCAATATGGGTTCTTGACCTGATGCTTCTGAGCTAGAAGTTCAATATACCGTTTGATATCAGTTCATTTAATTTTAATTTCATCTCTTGAAGTTATCATGTTCAAGAAATCTATTTCTTTCTTTTGTTAATCTCTTTTAGTTTTCTTCTTGAGGTAACCCTTTTTGTAAACCCATGATTTTTTCACCCCTCAAAATCTAATTTTCACCCCCATTAATTCATGCCTTAGAGAGAAAATATATCAAATTAAAGAGGTGGTGGAGTAATGAATGGCCAAGACCAGAAGTTTTGAATAAATGAATACATATGGAGAGCCACATAATGTTTAACCAATGGACTCAATATATTTTGTCATATCTCATACTTAAGGGTTATATCTTGGAAAGAATCAGAAATATTGCACATGAATCTGTGGACAGCCCTATTCATTAACTGACAGCAAGCCTTGGGGACTACCTACTGAAGCAGTCGTCAAGTTTATTTTCACTCAGCCTGCTTGGGCTAAGTGGTTAATCACTTGATTACCTCCAAAAACAGCCTTGTGGGCCTATTTCTTCAGGACTATCAACAAGCAATTTATAAGATATCCATGTATGAATAACCATGCCCTGGTTGATGAAAACCCACCCAGATAAGATTCTAACCCATGACCCTAGGATTAGCAGGAAAGGGTGTTATCCTCACTGCTGCAGAGGCTGGCATCGAGATGTTAGTTAATGTTGTAGTCCATGAGGAAAGATTTTGATGAATATGTATGCATATGGAAAATAGGTACCTCCTGATATGACCATGGAGTATAAAAATTGTGTATGCATACACCTAGTCTTTGCTATAACTTCTTGAGTGATTTCTATTGCAAAATATTGTTGTACCCACTTATCCCACATTACTGTGCATCTTTATATTTTTATTATAGCTTAAAACTATTTGTATCTGTGAATGCATATACAATTTAGTTTAAATTTAGTATGTAGATAAACTTTTAACAGTATTTATTGTTGAATTTTCACTCCTAATTTCAGCATTGTGAGATCTGGCGATGCCATATACGTCAGGGTGGGTGATCATGACTTGACGAGGAAATATGGCAGTCCAGGAGCCCAAACACTTCGAGTTGCCACCACTTACATCCATCACAATCACAACAGCCAGACCCTTGACAATGATGTGGCCTTATTGAAGCTTCATGGGCAGGCAGAACTTCGTGGAGGGGAAGTTGGTAGAGGTTCTGGAAATCAAGAGACGGCTGGAGGGGGTGTCTGCCTAGTGTGCTTGCCAGCTAGAGGTGTCAGCCAAGCAGCAGGGAAGAGGTGCACTGTCACTGGCTATGGATATATGGGAGAAGGTGAGAAATGACAATTTTTCTGTCAAATCTTTGAATGTCCAAATCCAGCTTTATCAATTAACTTCTCTGAAAAGACCTTCACATTAATTTAGTCATTCTTTGGTGGGTTATCTCTTTTTGTAGCTACAGTCACTCTATTCACATATTTACAGTGAAAAATGCAAAACGGATGAAGTATGCATTCACATGTGTGGGTGCAATGATAAGATGCATAAGAGAGGACATTTTCCATGAAAAATCATTCCAGGGTTCAGGGTCAGATCTTCCTATTGCCCTTCAGGTTTGTTCGGCAGTCACACCAACCACCAAGTCATATTGATTCAAAATTTCCTTGGGGGTTTGTGAAAGGTAAATTTTCTTGCATTCAGTGTACATAGCAGCAAATGAGACCTTTTTGTGCTTACTGAGTAACTATGGTAAAAATGTAAACATTACATTGTTGCTTTAGAATGGCTATTTTTTGCATTATTTCCCTTGTAAAAATACAAAATTGAAGCCGTACACAGTCAACTCGAGACTGGAGATTTGAACTTCTAGTTTGCTTGAACTTCCCCAGAAATTCATCCTGATTTAAGAGAGCTTAGATAACTGGCTAACACATCTAATGGGTGATTGGGAGCATAGTCATAGTCATATCCAGGGGGGGGGGGGTTGGGGGGGTTGTAACCCTCCCCATTGATAAAAAAACGTAAAAATTATGTGTTTAACTCATGCTAATAGTACACTATCGATCACCTTCCATAACATATTAGAACACCTTCAAAACGTCATTTTAAGATGTATATTATTCAAAATTCCCGGACCCCCCGTTTTACATGCCACCACATCACCACCCCCCCCACCCTTCAGAAGGGGGGTGGGTGGTGACCCCCCCTTCAGAGGCTTCTAGATATGCCTATGATTGGGAGATCCAGATTCAAAACCTGGTGAAGTAAAAAGACTTTTCATGGTGAATTTCTCACTAAGGTCTAATGGCTATTTTCCTGGTTTAATGAAAGGAATGAAAGTAAACGTCATAGTTGTTGAAGAATGCCATGTACTCTCTAGTGATTTGGTTCTCTTGTTCCCATAATTATTTACTTCATTGTATTTTGTTTTATGTTTCATCTCCTGCCTACTATTTT
Organism: Pyrrhosoma nymphula; assembly: GCA_963573305.1. Taxonomy (NCBI): domain Eukaryota; kingdom Metazoa; phylum Arthropoda; class Insecta; order Odonata; family Coenagrionidae; genus Pyrrhosoma; species Pyrrhosoma nymphula. The sequence goes on from OY754335.1 coordinate 54,086,289, forward strand.
TAATATCCCTATGAATTCTCTTAGCAACTTTTGATCTTCAATGCTTATATAAATGATACATAAGCTGTCGAAGTATTTGTTTATGAGTCTTGTTGAAAGATCTCCTCATTTTTTAGTTAAAGTTCATTGATATTTACCCTCTTGTTTATAATAGGAAAGATACGTAAACCTCATAGCTTCAACTCTTACTACAATGTGAATTTCTTTTCAGCTGGACCGATACCATTGAGGGTACGAGAGGCTGTCATTCCTATTGTGAATGATGCTGAATGCATACGTAAGATAAATGCTGTAACAGAGAAGATTTTCATTCTGCCAGCTAGCTCATTCTGTGCTGGAGGAGAAGAAGGAAATGATGCTTGCCAGGTATGAGTTGAAGTTAAACTTTCCATTAAGTTGCATGAAAGGGTTCCCCAATTTCTAAAAGAAAAGGTTATTTTCTTATAGCATGTGTTTGTGAGTGATAATTAAAAATTGAAGAATTCCTACATTTAATTGTTGGTAATTGGTTTTGCTCTGAACTGGAAACTGAAAAGCATGAATAACCCTTCAACCTATACGTAATTGCATATTCAGTAGTGACAGGCAATTGATTTGGATGCAAGCATTAGATGTAATTGTTAAAAGTTATTTGGTCAAACTTAGTTTTTAGAAAGATGGTTCTCCAGCAAGCATATGGGTTAGGTGGAAAGGCAATATGAGAAATTTATAATGATCAGGCATTAACCTTTTTGCCCTGTCAAAAGATTTTACATTGGTTCCATAAATTTGTGGAATATCCTGAAAACAAATGGAATTTATAATTCATTTGTTGCAAATATTTTATTGATATTGTATTATGAACTTTTTTTAATATTCCCAAAGATAAATGCAGTAACATTTATTCATTAACGTTAGCATAATTATAATAATCAAATAGGATTGGCCAAATCAAGCAATTGAATGGCCAGAATACCCCCAAACAAAGCATTTTTTAAATATATAAATGTTTATTTTACCAAAAACAATTACAAATTACACACGTTACTTCGTAAAATATATGATCTTATCACTTTTTTATACAATGAATGATTTAAAAAAGTAATCAAAATTACATCATCATATACAAAATAGTATTATTTCCATGATATTTTTTATAATAATGGAAAATGAAATTTTAAACAAGGATCATCAATGTATACAGCCATTACATTTACATGTATACAAGCCATTACATTTAATGGCCTTAATTTCTTTTGTGGATATTCCTCCATGCTGCAGCGTAATGGTTAAAACATTGTTGTTTTATTTATCCAGGAGTATTTGTGGAAAATATCTAATGCCACTTATCATACATAATAATTATTTTCATATGCAGTTTGTAACTGTAGATCATTAGCAAATTTTTATGATGCTTCATTCTAATATACTTCCATCTACATATTTTAATTATTCTTCTGAAAAGTTAGCTGACCGTTATTAGATGTTTTCCATCATCAGAACTTTGATTCTATCAAAGTGAGTGAATGCAATGGCTGCTTATTAAAAAAAAATGCATTATTACTTGTGTGTTAGGATTATGAGATTGTAAGGTCTATCCCTGAGATATCAGTTCATAAACAAATAAAAATCCTTGTAAGTTGAAGATGTGCAGTCCCTAATGCTCACAGATCTCGAAGAGCATGAATTAAGGTGAATTGTTTGGTATCATCATGATCTCTGAATGGGAGGCTCCCAGAAATGTTGGAAGAATTAAAAATATGCATGCGCTTTGGGCTTTATGGAGTTGAGTTTCTGCAGCATTGCATGTTACACTCCATTTTTAATGGTGAGGAGGATATTCATGGCATAGACTGCTATGACGCTGGTGGTGGATCTTTCCTGATTGCTTTTCTATATCATTCTCATATACCTTCAACACTTGAAAATTGCACCCTCTTTTTGGCAACTACTAATGCTTTCAAGGTAAGATTAACTAAATTTTATGCTTCTCAATGGCTTATATTGGAATTATAAGTGCATATGCCATGGCTGAAAACTTTTCAATTTTTGCCCCACAGGGTGATGGAGGTGGGCCTCTAGTATGCGAAGATGATGGATTTTATGAGCTGGCTGGATTAGTGTCCTGGGGTTTCGGTTGTGGTCGGCAAGATGTTCCTGGTGTGTATGTAAAAGTGTCATCGTTCATTGGCTGGATCAACCAAATTATCAGTGTTAACAACCTTTAGCCAAGCAGAATTGATTCAATCCTTGACAAGGATTAGTGAACGCTATAGAATTGCAGTCACACACTTTACTGATGTGGGGTAGTTGGTGCAACTGCATTCTTGGATCACAAACATACCTGTGACAGGGCCAGCGTCTGTCTCTTTACCTCACTCCGAGGGGACTGGGCCAGGCAGGACTTTCAGCTGGTCTGATGAAGCTTTAAAATGGTCCTCTTCCCCATCTTCAACGACAAACACGTCAATGCTTCGAATGGATGAGCCTTTTGCTCTGCATTCGAGTCTCGCCTGTGCATTTTTTTTACTTTCAAATGCTCAGGGAATATTTCTGGTTGATGCAGCTGCCTGTGAGTGTGGGATGAAGGAGCAGTGAGTGCATTTAGGGTACTTACCACCCAAGAGGAATCTCTTCCTAAAGTGCGGCTTGTATGAGATTCGTTTTGTTTTGTCTGGGACGAGGTCTGACTTCGCAGTTTATCATTTTTTCTAGGATGCCAAGTGAGTGAAAGTTGTTGCTGCATTTCCAGTGTAGTCAATCCTTTGAATTTCATGCCTGGCAAGAGCCAATTAATGAGTAAAAGAGCCTGGCAGCTAGTAATTCTTTTCAGAATATGGCTCTTCTCCCATCTACCATCCCCCATTCTTTCATGGCTGCCTGAATGAAACTTTATAAATGATGATGCTGAAAGGAAGTGTTGGAGGAAATCACATCTACATTAGGATGGCATTAAATGGACACTTATGCAAAATGTGTTTGAAATATCATTTAAGAACACATTTTTCTGACTCAGATGGAGAGGACTGTCCTAACTGCATTGTTACAAGAGCTGGAGGTTCTGTATTGCAAAGGTTAACTTAGCGAGCGGAGTAAATGAGGTGCAGGGATTTGAGGAATCATGAAATAGAGAGTCAGAAAATATGGTACCAAATATTATTCACATTTAATTACGTCTTTGCTTGCAGCAAGCATTGGAGGAGAAGTCGAGCTGATCCTGCCTCTACTCGTAAAGAAAGGAATCTATTCAGGCAATTAAATGCAGTATGAAAAATCTGTTTAGAGTTGTTGTATTATTAATAGCAGGTATGGTAACAATTAACTTCCCTGGAATCAATACAAGGGTATATATTCTGCAAACTTCGATATTGTAACATTCAGACATTTAATTTTTATCTATATATGTCAACTCTGCCATTTCGTTTTCAAAGCTAACTGGAAGGTCACACATAGAAAGGAAATTCACTTAAAATATTTTATTCTAGACCTATAAAGAATTTTTTTATTGTACTTGTGAGATGTCTTTTTTGTACATACTTGCATTTTCCTATGCATGTTTTCCCCCAAGTGGATACATTTATAATATTTTTACACCAACTTAGAAATTTGGCTGAACTCTGTAATTACTAACAGCATTTGAACGATGAAATAAGTGTTCATTTGTCATCTTCGAATTAACAAGATTTAAATTCATTTTACTGGCTTGATTTAATTCACCAGTAATCCTTTTCATCTACTCTGTGGACATGTTTTAATTAACAAATGTGCATTCATCCTCAGATATGGACTTTTATAAAAGGTATATTGTGGCAGAGGAGATATTATGTCATTACTTGTAAATATAAAATGGGATGGGATCATTGAGCAGTGTTCATTGAAGACCTTGTTCCATATATTATCGCTCATAAGTTGGGCGTTTTGAATTATCTTTAGGGAATGTATACAATGTTTTTGGTTGGCAACCAAAAAAAATATGTTGATGCTTTGGAATTTTTAGAAATACCCTTTGCTTAAGACAAGTTAAGGGTAAACTACTTTTAAACAATTTCAATTTGAATTAAAGCTTTAAGTGAAGCGGTGGGAAAAAGTAATTTGAAAATTCAAATTTTCCTTCAGATGTGTTTCTGTTCATTAAAGTCCCTCATAGAAAGTATTGTCCTCTTAAAAATCTTCTCATGTGCTATAAAAAGCAGTGGGATCACTTACCTTTTTTCCCAACCATGAATAGGATATGTATCAATATTTTGATGCATGACTTAACTCCATAAATCAATTAAAAGTCAAAGCAACGTATTAATATTACGTATATTCACCACAGGTGGAGCTTAAATGTGCAATTGATGCAAGATCATGGTAATGTTGAAAGAGCAGAAATAATGTGAAATTTAGGCTTATATTACAAATGTGTAGTATTATTAAAGTGAAATGTAAAATGTAATTGATTACATTTTGAGCATTAATTGCCAGAAAATAAAGAAACCAATTTTGTATCTGATCACAAAAGTCCCAACATAAGTCTGAATTAATATAAATTTTACTACCTTCTACAGATAAACATTTTTCACAAATTGAAGTATTTGTGATGCATTTTTGACTTTTCTCCAAGAATTCTTCTACCTCATCTCGTAATATTCCTTTGTTTCTCATTGACAGACCTATCACCGATTATTTCTTTTCATTATCTGTGGATTTTATTGTCACCAATTCACTGCAATTCACCATGAAAACATTTACACTCTGTAGGTGTTGGTTGTGTATAAGAAGTACCAAGAAGTTATAGGAAAGATATAGAGTATGTACAAAGTCATATTTATGGAAAAGTAGTTTGTAAATGTTGAGGGTGAATTAATTTATTTTTTGATACACAAATGATAGCATAAATTTGTATTTTACTCTATTGTATGAATAAAAATGTATCCATTGAATTCAAGCATTATTTTTCTAGGCTAAATTTACTCTTTCTGTGCTTCAATCATTATGGCCTAAATTCATGCACTTTTTACTCCATTATTATACTTTTGGAGAAAGAAAGGTGTTGTAAATATGTATTTGCATATTTATATTCCCAAGACTATGTTTACTACATACCAAACAAGTAATTTGAAAAAAAAATGTATTTTGTAGGGGGGGGGGGAGGGCAAAGGGGTATATACTACTTTGTAGGCCCACTACTGAAACAATCTATGATGAAATTCTTGAAATGGATGTCTTAAATCTCTCTTGAACTATGGTTGAAAATTAAAATAGTATTTTAACGCATCCTTCAGTGGAACTCACTTGAAATTATGAGTCAAGTGAGTTAGATCAAGTCAGTTCCAACCAAGCTTCTAAAAATCAGCTGTCGTGCATGGTATATTGACCATTACACTGGTACCGTTTGATAACCACAACTGACTATGTGTTATGATTTAATTTATCACTTTGGAGCATATGTATTCCTTGATACATCAGTTGTCAGACCAATATATTGGGCTGCCGCAAATCGGTTGGATAAGCCCACATTATTGTAGGAGTGATTGAAGGGGGGCAGATTAAGGAGGCCATAAGGAACCCAGACCATTCCAGACCCCCAGAAAGTAACAATCCCCCCCCCCCCCAATACAACTATTGTACCTTAATCCACCACTGTTGAAGGTATTGCTGATTTTTATGAAAACGATCTTTGTAGCCAATTGATGCCAGGTAGACAAGACTGCGTTTGTGAAAGGACCTATAATGGAGTCATGGTTGATTTCAAAAAAGGATTATTTTATCCAACCCAATGGAACTATATTCAGCCTTGAAGTAAGAAAACCCTGATTTATAAATTGGATTGTCAAATTTTGTAGAGCTCCGGGCTAAGTTTTTTAAGCTGGTGGTTATACATACTATGTGCATTTGTCATGCACCCAAATTCGAAACTGATTTTGAAAAATACATGGAAAAAACTTGGAAAAATTATAAAAATTAAAAGCACATAATTTCATTAGTTAAAGGTAGGGTAAGTACATTTTTTGAAGGAAAGCCTGCAAAAGGGGTGAATGTGTATTTTTGGGGGATTTTTCAGAATACTTCTTTTTTTCCTGTACGATGAAGTCCAATACTATCTCTGATCTAAAACACGGACAACTTTGCATCCTTTTGCTGCATAAGTACTTTAGAGAGCATGGGGAATAAGGAAGTGGAAGCTTATTTGTGATAATTGATTCCGTGGAACACAGTATACAATATCTTTATATTTATTAAAAAAGATAAGTTCCTAAACGTTTTGACCACAGCTATGAAAAATAATATTTTCTGATGGATCAACTGCTCAATATTGATATAAAATTTCATTAACCTGCCCAATCATAAAGACGGCTGTAGCTTAAAGCAGAATGACTTTTTATTGCTACATTTCATGGCAAAGTATGGAATAATTGGGATACCCATACTCGAGTATACCCATGGCTGTCCAAGGGATTAAAATTAGTAAAACAACTAAGGAACACTTAATAGGATATTTGATAAGGTGGATATCAAAAGCATTTCAGGAATCTATGCGATGAGAAATATATTGCACTGCAATTGAGGAAAGGAAATTCAAAGGAAAGGCACTGTTGTCACCAATAAGTAAAAAAAACTGACATTTATGTGCCCATTTAACTGAATGGAGGCACTTGAAATGAATGCAAATCACTGGGAGATGACTCTCCATCTCCATCCGTCGAGGTCTGGACCTTGAGGCTGGGAAATATGTAATAACTATGTAATGGTGTGACTCAAGTCTACCTCTTTAGTGTTGATTGATTACTCCACGTAAGGGGTAAGTGACGAAACGCAAAGGGACTTGTGTTACATTTTCAGTGTTAGTGAAGAAGTGGAAGACATGCTACTAGTGAGCGCGAGCTATATGGTGCACACTAATAATAATATAAACTAAACCTAAAGGCAAAGCAGGCATCTGAATGCATCTAAATGGATGAGAATGCTAAACCTAAGGAGTACTTGGACTAATCCTATAGGACTACGGACTACAGCCTTCATCTTGAGTTTATAAAGCAATTTTCAAAATTTATTTCTTGGTTAATTTTTTTTCTGCGAACATTTTTTATTTTTTATACTGGGAGGTGATACTCTGGTTTGATCACTTTTATAAGTAAAATGGTGCTCGGAGTGATATGATTGTAACCTCTGAACGGGAATCGTATACGAGACGGAATACATGGTAGTGACGTGGAGCCAAGACATATGGGAAGCATTACTGAAAGGAATTAAATAAAACATAGCCGTCCACATGAACGTACCTTTGACATTCCCTTCAAAATACTCGTTCAGGTCAAGGGACAAGACAGAAAAGTTAACCGTGTGATATCGAGTAAGTTAAACGCAGGACTGTTGGATTCGTTCCTAAACGGTGAAAGGTCTCACGGAAGTCTTTCGGGAATCTCTGTAGAAGGGAGAGTTTGAACTAAATTGAGAAAAAAATGGGAAACGTTTGAGGCTGACACGGTATGCTTTTGGCCTCACGCTTCACGTGTAGGCCAGACGAAAGCGAAAAAATAAGGGTTAAAGAAATCGAATAGAGAGGTTTAAGAATTTTTTTTCATGTGCGCCATTCAAAGCCAAATAACTCATAGAGTGAAACATAAATTTCCTAGAATACACATACATTTTCATCATTTTTCCTTCCTTAATAATAGTGTTTTCTTATCTCCCCTTTTCGTGGTCTTTTAGCTAACACTCCATGCCGCAGATCTTTATGACGGATAGCCGGATAGTGCGTTGATGTATAATGTTAAACCCAAGGGGGTAGAGGTAATCTGCCTTTAAAGCTTAAATCGTGATAAAGGGAGAAGGTGGTTTATCATTGCCACTTGCAGCTTCCGAGGAACATCTGATAGCATTATTATAGCACCGCCTTTATTTAACTGTGGGTGTCCAAGGGCGTCACCTTGATCTGACCCTCTGATCTAAAAATTAAAAAATCAAGTAACTATCACGGGCTACATGATGGTTGAGTCATTTCTTACTGATAACGAGTTTTTTTCAACCCTCTGTGGAAACCAGGGAGGCAATCCAGTACGGAACTAAACGTAAAGTTACGTACCGGCTCGGCACGGTACTTTATCTATAAAGCTTCGGACTTGCGCAGCTTTACTCTTTAGGAAACGTTTCATACTGGTACGTCACTATACTCTCTCGATTAAGTATCCTACCCGCACGTTACTTTATTGTTTTGTTTAAGTTTCGCACGTAAGCATATGTGTCAGATAATGGTTCAGTGTTTGGTATGTACAACGAGAGTGGAGATTCACATTGTGAACCTGTCTCTCCTTATGCATCGGCTTTATTTATCCCATCAAGATCGGATATTTTCAAACTTTTTGACATCTTAGAGGAGGATGTAGTCCAATGTATTTACGCTTTGAATAAATACATCTCTTCTTGATGGAGTGAATATTACGATATTGCCAAAGTATCTACTTTGAGTCTGCATTGTTATGTATATACATAAGATCTAAGGAACTACATGTTGTATGTATCACGTTGTTGTTCCTCTGGAAACCACCAATTAATATTGTCCTTCCGTGACAACTGTCTATGAAAGCATAGTTTTAATGTTATCAATTACACAATGAGTGCAATATTTCCAAAATATCCAGCATGTTTACACCGCCAAATTGAAACACGATTGAGTCTATCATTAATAAGTTCCATAGTTTTCGCAAAGCACAGAATAAGATGTAAATAACCGATTAATGACAATCACAACGTTTTTTTTATCAAATCAAACCATCAGAATACTACTTAAACACTTATCCGGTAGGAATACTCTGTAAATGGAGTAATATCCTATCTTTTAAACTCACGATACGGAGATACAGCAAGGCTTGACGCCGTGGTTGGCGCACCGTCGATACAATCACGAACATTAGCCCCTTAGCTACAGGCTGATAATATGAGCTGTAGTCACTTTTTTAGATAAATCATGAGATAGCGTACGATATCCCGCGCGCTATCATGGATTGAGATAACATACGGCAAGTTGGCTGAAACGTAATTGCGCTACAAATATAGGTGCGATAGAAAACTCGGTGAACGTTTGTATCGTACAAAGGGCGCAAATTACGGTCCTCCTTTAGACGTAGGGCCGTAATTGGCGCCATTTTACCATCGGATTAGTAGTTCGCACTGAGTCATGGCGATTCCGTTTCTACGCAGACCACGAATATGCAATCAGAGAGTAGATACCTGTTCCAATTCAGTCCGGGACTTATTTCTCCATGGGTACAAAATGTGGAAGCTTCTACTTGAAGTACTTTGCCTCTTATCCGACCCTATAAACCTTTTTATTGGCGCTTCCAGTCCCTGGCACCACTGGCCCCGATACCGATGGCGCGATTCAGGAGGTAGATAATGTTGGAGGTGGAGGAGGTGGAGCTAACAGGGCGCTAAAGCTGATTGGTGCGTGAATTCGATCGCTCACATTAAGGGCTACGAGATGGATCACTTTCGCTTGGCCTGGTCGGATCTCCCAGGTAAACTCTGAGCATTCCAAGTTTAGAGGGACGTCATCAAACTTGATGACTTTGTGCTTTTACTCCAACGAGAGTGAGAGTGATCAAGAGAAGCTGCGATGACAAACTCACTAGGCGTTTCGAACACGGAAGGCGGACGCTTGAGAGAATACGAGATGGGTGAAGAAAACTTGGCAACGCTGGTGCAAAACAAAGAAAATGAAAGTCAAAAATTAATAGCTACACCCCAATAGCTAAGGACACACGTCATGTGACTAAAACCACCTTGGTATTATCTTCAACTCATTGCCCCGAGGTTTTTGCTGGCTTACCGATTAACCCCACTCTTTGACTGCTCTAGACCTACCACAGTTTCCGCATGCAATATAGTCCATAGTAAAACTTACTTATCGTGGGCTAGTATGAGATGGAACAAGTTTTAATCAATAAATGATTTTTATCCTCGATAAAATAGGTCTTGGGAAACAATAGATCGTAGTCAATATGACTAACAATGCTACTTACAAATTATAAAAAGACCTAGAAAAAAAGTAACCTACTCATTTAAAAAAAAGTGCTCAAAGGTGAATGTTTTCTGTATACAATTTTGAAAAAATATTTGAGAAGAGCACTGATGAGAGAAATTCATAGCGAAAAAGGTATGGCCATCGTGGTACGGCCGACTGAAGGGCAAAACTGATTGTATGGATATGACTGGCAGTGGGGAGTACACCGTAAAATATATTAGATATAGTAATAAACATAAATAGTTCATAGAGTAACATAATATATTGTAAATCATGAAAAGAGAAGGTATTATGGTATAATGTTGTCAAAAGCCATTAAAGTACGCGCGCGAAGGTTAAATTCCTTTGAAGTACCTAAGTGAAGCAATTATGTCCTGCATATGATATGGCAAGCCTCGGTAGCAATGTACACAATCTTTGGCAACGAAAGTGCAAAAAGCTCTAAATTTGCATAAGTAATTCGCGTTAAGTTGAAAAAAATTTAGTTAATCGATCGATGAAGAGAATACGAATGGAAAAATTAAAGTTTATAATGCCTTGGCCTCATTTTGAACCAAGAACCTAACTTATAGCCTAAATATTTCATATTTAAATGAATGAAAGAAAAATGTTCCACAAGGAAATTCCGAACGAGATTCGGGAGTCGCGTGACGCTAGGCTTTCGCAAGATTAACCCCCATCCATAAGAAGTGTTCTACTTCAAAAATATCATCCGCCTGGGACTTGAACCCAGGCGTGCATTTTAAACTTTTCTCCCATCGATAAACGTTAATTGTTCCTTCTGCAGCCTTTATCGAAATTGGCGAGCCAATTAACCCTATATTTCTCTGAAGTCGACAATGTTCTTGGTGTCGATCTTCGATCATGTACAAAATAGAGACGCTGTCCTTGGGGATCGTTGTCTCCAGAGCAATCCCCAGGCTCGTGACGTCAGAAAAGATAAGGCTGCCGATAATGATATGAAAGCCTACGCTAAAGAAGTATCCTAATTATTAAAATAAATCTCATCTCTGGCATTATTGCCGCGGATTCAAAATTTTTATCGAAATAGGTCGTTTATAGAAAAGGATTACTGATGAAGAAGGTGCCTATAGCCATTAATTACGCTTGTTTTTAACGAAAAAAGCACTTGGACGTAACCACGGAGTGTGGGGTTTTCTAATATCCGTGGACGAATCTCACCAGCAGATGATGACATTTACCTTTGAAACAATGTTTGTCGCCCAAAAAAAAATAATGAATCCGCTACGATTAATTATTTTGGGATTTTGACTTGGAGACGTGGGTAGTAGTGCCGGCGAAACTCACCGCACGAGGCAGACGCGGGAGGACAAGTGGAAATTGAAGAGATTCAACTGTAATATTATTTAGCTGAAATATCATAATATATATTATACATGTGATTTTTTACCCTTTTTCCATTCAAACCCAATCGACCCCCGAGCCCATATCGACCCCTCGCAATGTCATATCGACCCTTGGAATTCTATATCGAATTTTTTTGGGGACCCCTAGTTTAGGCCCACCAATGGGTTTAGGTGTTTGTAATAATCAGATACGCACGTAGACATTTAAGCCTTATTCACAATTTAAATAGGATACTTACACTTTTCTACAAATTATTTCCTATTTGTACACCGCGTTTCGCCGACTTAGGCCATCATCTGGTCCAAACAATTCAGAAACGTTTGGGTCTGATGATGATGCCGTCAGCGAAACGCTTCGTACAAAAAAATTAAAAAAATGTGGAAAAGTTTAAGTATTTTACTTCAGCAATGAATCCTTAGAACTTCTATGAAGTGAAACCTAAAATAGTCAAGTTAATTCAAGCCTTCAGTTCGATTCAATATTAAATGTTTCTTATTTCTTCGCCGTCTCACTTGTGTTTTTCTTTACCTTGCGGTATTGGCACACAATAATTGTGGAGATTAATCGTACTGGTGAATGTGAAAGTTCAAGTGTAGTCGTAGAGGTCGAAATACAGCGATCGATCGCCAGTTTTTTGTTTAAAGTTGAAGTAGTACTCCCTTAGCGGAAGGTGAGAGAAGAGCCTTGACTTTCTGAAAAGGATCGTTCTTTGGAATTGGATCAATGAATGTGGGTTCCCAAGAGACTTCCTCGGTTGTGTAGCCGAAATTCGGCTGAAATTTAGTACCTGGCTTTGAAGAAAATCAATTTTTACCCTTGGAAAGGATTGTTTGCTGAATTAAGTGTGGTCATTAGCAGTTATAGCCATGGGCTCCATGACCATATAGTCTGTGATAGTAATGTTACTCATGATGTTCCTACTTAACCGTAAAAATGTTCACTCACGTTATGTTGAAGTTTCAACACTAGATATGGCTTTCTTACGATATCGAGAGGTTCTTTAAGTATCATGTGGGGAAAATATTAACTTTCACTGATAAATTATTAATAATGTCATTTAAACTAGGTATGTAAAAGGTATTTATCTTTTAAATTATTTCAAATATTACTACTTACTTTTTAATTAATTTTCACGAGTAAAATAAAAAATGGGGTAAGAAGATAGGATCTTTAGAAACTTAGGTAATAATTATATGTTGCATTTTCTTTATTAATTAACAATAAATAACTTAATAGCAGTGAAATATGTTTGCACAAGTACGTAAGACTCATAAAAAAAGGATATCTAAAATGGAAGTAATTTTTGGAATAAAAACTATTAAGAAATGAATGATGTACCAAAAATAAATATAGAAAGATTCATACCTCCAGTTTTATTATTGAAAGTATTAGCTCAGGAAGGACGGGAGGGGCCATTTGACCTTTTTTGGAATTCAAGTGAATATTTTAGTAATTATTTTTCTTTAAATTTCTTTGAAATTTTATAAATTTGTTCATCTTCACCTATATTGTGACGAGGTACAAATAAAGTTTTATTTATTTTGACAAGTTTTACAATAAGTTATACCTAAAAGGATGGCTAGAGGTCATTTGATCTCTCCATTCATTCGGTGGTACTGTTGCATTTTCTTGACCATTCCTTCCCTTTTAGGTATCATATTATCGATTTGCATTACTTGATACGAATAGTTATGCATTTATGCGACGATTAGCGACTTTATCTCTCATTATTGAGCTTTTGCACAGTTACCGAAAAAATGCCAACAACGAATATTTACATACTTCTACGTTACATGCCGTGAATAACTGTTAACGATTGTAAAAGAAAATACTTTGAGAACATTTATTTCTGATGTTGAAAGTTTAGGTATGGTAGTAAGTTCATATGTGTGTGCCCTATAGACTCTAAAACTACTCTACCGATTTTACTAAATAATTCACAGTTTATTCCTATTAGTATCAGGAGTGTTTAGAGAGTGGTCTGAATGGATAGCGCTGTTTTGTTTTACAGTTTTTATTGAAGATTGGATTTATTCACATTTCGACTGCTGTTGAAGATCGATAAAAGTAAGTGAATGTCAAAAAATTTTGTAAGTATTGTTAAATATGTATTAATTTTGAGGAAGTGTTTCGAGAGTGGTTAGAATGAAATTCGATAGATAGCGCTGTTGAAATTGCAACTGGTGTTGAATCCTTATATTTATACGAACTCAAATTTAGCAATAGCAAAGCATTGCCGGGTCCGCTAGGGTATTATAAAGGAAAAAGTACAAAAATGCGCTTTCACTTAGAACTATGGACTCATAGTCATTATTTCAAGCACTAAAAATAAATCTGACAGAGTCTTCGACAGAGAGTTATAAACAGCCTTCTCTATGTGAGGGAAATAAAGTTGTAGAGAAGATAACGAGCGGCATTTACTGAAAATATTCTTGTCACCCACTGAAGAAAATATACCCCTTTCAGGTGTTATTCACTTAATCTGATTTGTGAACAATAAATGGCTTATAGAGCGGGATGTTATTCAAAGAATAAACAAATAGCAAGTTGAGAAGAGAGAGAAAGCTAAGTAGAAGAACTGATGGGAATGAATTGTCACATGAAACCCTCGTCAAACCGAGAAAATCACAGTAGCCGTGGTGCAAAATTAAATTTAACACCACTAATGGTTCTGAAAGAGAAAACTTATGTAACGTATGAACGTATAACAAATTTTTACCATAATGTAGATATCCTGGTGAAGTATGAGTCCCACAAATGATAAAGCGACTGCAGTAGCCATGGTGGCAGCGTACCGATCTCACCACCTCTGATCTAATGGTCCCGGGTTCTGATCCCGCCTTGGCGAATGAATGTTGTGCTGGCCTTAAGGTATGGTCTTTAAATCAATTGAAACCTCAGCTGTAAAAGCCGTTAAAAAATCTTGTCAAATACTGCACAAATGGTAAGAATACGGTGGGAGGTCAAATGACCTCCAGCCATAATGTAAACATTTTTGATGTACTTTTGAAAAATTGTAAGTGTTTAAATCTGTTCTAGTTATCAAAACAATCCGTGATAAACAAATAATTTTTCCTTTTTAATTCCGTTGCTCTAGGGAACTTAGAATATTTTATGCGATTTCAGGAAATACGAATATTATAAAAGATTTTATGTGACAGTATGATGGAATATTAGGAAATGTGTGCTTTAAACTTACGTAGATCGAAGTACTGAGAAACCAAGAGCACACCATAACGTCTATTTCGGATCGTTAATATTGATTCCTACGATACGGTGATGAAAAACGAGGGTAAAAATTGGATGGCCGTAAGAACTGACCCTTAAGGATTCATATCGGACCCCAAAGAGGTAATTTTAAATTGATGATGAACTTTGATTTCGCCTGACTTACAGTAGGGACCGAAAACTGATAGCATACGACAGCCGTTTCTGAAGCATAGCAGCCTCGTAAATTACATGACTCTAATACGATACTACATTGACGGTAACAACTTGGAAATATGGTTCATTTTATTCTGTTACATTTAACAATTCTCAGAATTCAATTTTTTTCATAAAGGGGCTGGGGGTTTAAAAAAAAGCCACGGAAATATTCATGGAGATGAACGCTCGCTCACAATGGGGTATAATTTAATTTTGGAACCACGAGGCTATCCTATCCCGTCCGTTTTTTTTTAGAGAAACGCTCTCAGACTCGGAACAAATGTAGGAACATTTGTGAAAGGGAGAGAAAAAAGAGAGAGATTCGAGCCTCATTAAGGGTATAAAACAAAAAAAGACGTTTCGTGCCCTATCGTTGCCGGCTGCTGGAGGCGGAGGAAAATTCTCCCGCGGCGTTTAATCCGGCCGTTTCAAGTGATATCCCAAGAACGTGTAGGTATGGTGCGAGAGGGGGAGGATGGCTGGAAAGAAAATTTAACCCCCTTGGGGGACACTTTAGAGGACCAGAATGAAATAAAAAACAAGCCCCCCCTGTGGTAATTGAGGATACCAACTGACGACCTTTAGCTCTACGTCTGTGGGATGAGACCGAATAAATGGGGGGGATTTAGACGGAAGAGCGTGTAGGGAGCGGGGCTTTAAATGAAAACAAAAAAAAATAAAGAAACGAGGTCTCAAGGATTGAAGATCTCAACGGGATTCCCCCGAGACAAGGGGGTATAGAGGAATGAAAAAAAAACAACAACTGACAAACGAAATAGGTTCCCCTGTACTTCGGGGATCAAGGCAGGCTGCTGCGAGGTGGGTGGGGAGGTGGAAACAAATGGTTTACTTTGAGACCCGAGCGGACGGACGAAATAAGATATAGGTGAGTCAAACGTGAGAGAGAGAGAGAGAGCGTCGGAAAAAACGACATCCACGTTCGAGGAAGACGTTTTACTCCGCGAAGCGCTTCGATCCCTCCCTCACGCCAAAGGTCAATATGGAGGTGCGCGTGAACAGCACTTACTGATTGCGCTCGGAATTCGGGCCGGCGTTCGAGAAGGTACGACGTCCGTCTGCTGTTATTATGAGTCACCTACTGTGTGTGGTGGCAGGCAGTCTTCTTTGAGATTCCGGGTCGTACCTACCTGAAAATTGGAACACTTCCTAGGGGAATGTCTGAAACTCTTACCCAAATTATAAATACCTCTCCCCCACGACACTCCTATACCTTATAATAGCTTCCACTCCACTGAAATACGCGCAATATTTTACTATTTTTCATTTTGTCATAAAACCATTAGTACTAGATTTATCGAAGTTATTTTTGACGTTCCCGAATAAGTATTTCTAAACGAGGAATTTATTGAAAACACCAAATACCTAGCGCTATATAATACATCAGTTTGGTATGCTACCAACTTCCCTTTCCGGTAATATCTGTTCTTTTCCTCCATATTCCCACCTGCCTAACACACTTGTTTCGCAGTCTTAAAAATAAAACTTTCTCTTACGATTTCCTCCATCACCTTATTGAACCTTTTCGGGTTCCTTGAAATAAAATTCTTTTTCCAATTCCATTCATAATGCATATTATTTTTTCACCTACATTTCTGCCCATCTTATCTTCTCCATCATTCGCCTAATACACATTCATCTAGGCCTCCAATCTAGTGACGTCTTCTTTCCTCAAAGATTAGGTGACACAAATCCTAGATTGAAATGCAGGTAGATGATACATAAGCGCAAAGCTACATCCCCACAGTCTACATCAGAATTAATGAAAGTGACAAACACCATTAGTTATTAAAGTTGCAAACTCTGTTCGGTGACATAAATGCCAAATCAGCGTTTTTAATTGGTAACCGAATTATATTCAACCCAATAAGTGCTTAACCTGGTTCTAGGTTGATTATTATTGATGCATAAATATTTTAAGTTAGTATTCCCTCGTTGTAACTAGCAGAAGTAATCATATCGAGAGAGTTATTATGCAGATGAAATGGTGTGCACGCATGTTGTAGCAACCTGGTATGAGATAGTGGATTTGAATGCAGGTGTGGAGGACGATAAAGGAAGTTCGTTGGACGGAAAGGAAGACAAACAAGGAAGTGCTCGGTATTGTAGGTGAGTAGAGGCAGCAACTCCCGGTTAAAGATAATCTCCTTAGCTCTGACATGTAAATGAGAAATAGTGAAACCGTATGTTTGAAACCAATACGTATCTTTATGAATACCACATCGTTACGACTAGTTGCATCCATAGAGCAATCCCTATATTAAAAGCACTTTCTAAACGTTAGCACTACAATGCTATCACAGTCGAGATTATTAAGGTGAAATTTTCAATGAAACAACTCACTGTATTAAGAAATGTGACTTCCTGGGGTGAAATGGGAATTATTATGAAACTTTCCGGATCCGAATTAGAAAATTAGACTCGGTTGCTAACGGATTGGATTCCAAAAATTTGGGCGGAAACAATATCGGGAGAAAGTTGCTCAACAAGGTTCGAACAACCTGCTTGACCTTAACGATGGTCTTCATTTTTAATCTAGAAACGATCGGTACGAAAGTTAAAAAATATAGAGCCCCAGCAAAAAAATCCCAAGGTAGCTTTGCGGGCGGATTAATGGTAGGAGGGGGTGTTCGTCGTGGTGATGTTGGACAGTTGAATAAGACAGGCATAACTAATTATGAGGATAAAAATGGGACATTCAGCAACCCATCACCCCTTTATGGTTGCTCCATCCACTTAATCTGCCGCTTGCTAGTTTGTTCCATCAGCTTTCTCTACTCAGGGGCGGATTAAGGTCGTTGTTTCGGGGGGGGGGGGGGGGGGTTCACTACTTTCCGCGGCGCCTAGGGGGTATGCAATACCTCTCAACTAAACGGGGGTCCGGGTGGACCTCACTCGGAAAATTAAAAGAAATGAAGTGCTTGGATCGTTGGTTTATTGTCGCTTATTATATAGTAGATATGTTAAATTATTGAGTAAAGCTCTCTAATCACATTTGAAAAACGTAGGTAAATAAACGATGTAAAGAAGGCCATTCTTGTGAAGATGCAGGTCTTCCGGGTTTTACACCGCGTTGGTCCATGCTTCATCGGACGACAGTTTTGGCGGCGTTTCAGTCGATTTCTTCAGGTCGGTGAAGTGATGGTGCAGCCATTCGTCGTGTTATATATCTTACCCGCTGTAGTCAGGTCTAACGCTTGAGATATATAAGACGACAAAAAGCTGCACCTTCATTTCACCGACCAGAAGAAGCAGACTACAACGCCGACGAAACTGTTGTCCAAGGAAACATAGACCAACGCGGTGCAAAAGGCGGAAGACCTGCATCTTCCCATTCATCAACCCGCGGAAGCCTGAACAAGGATTTCGAACTCCTTGAAATAAATCTTCTTTAATGCCGTACAAAATGAAAATTAGTTGGAATGAAATAAAAATATAAGTACATAGGTATTCAGAAAATACTATTTTCCTTTAATATTTTTATAATTTTTTATAATACCTAGCAACGAAAACGCAGTAAACGCTTGAGATATATAAGACGACGAATGGCTGCACCTTCACTTCCCCGAACAGAAGAAGCCGACTACAATGCCGACGAAACTGCCGTCAAAGGAAACTTAGATCAAAGCGGTATAAAACGCGGAAGACCTGCATCTTCATATCCATCAACCCGCAGCAGTCTACACAAGTATTACAAACTCCTTTCTTCTTAATTGCCGTACAAAATGAAAATTGATTGAAATGGAATAAAAAAATAAGTATTCAGAAAATACTATTTTCCTTTAATATTTTTATTGTATCAGCAAAAGTCAAAATGATAACATTCAAAGAAGAAATAACAGGCTGTAGAATACATTTATAATAGTTTTAATAACGACTAAAACAAGTAGGCCCTACTTAATATTAAAATTAATGAAATAAACAAAGTATAGACTTTTGCTTTGAGGTAATGCAGTCACTCTCACAAATACAGATATATGATCAGACGTAAGTTAAGAAAATATTATTTAGTTGTAATGTTTTGCCCACCAAATTTAATGCAAATAGCCTAGGTCTTGACAGTATAAGATTTATGTTTACAAATTACAACAACAAATTTTGCTTTCTTGTTTCTTTCTGTACAGCAAACCAGTTTATTACATTGTCGGGGTCACCATGAATATGACGGTGGATGTACAACATAGCAAGGCTGTTTAAGCGACTGTCACTGCATCTTGATCGCACTTAAATTTTCAGAAGGCGTAGGGCAGTAAAAGACCTTTCAGCATTTGCAATAATGACAGGCAAACTTCAGAGGACAAGGAAAGGTTTCTTTATTAGTGGAAAAAGGACAGGATGGCATGCATGATAAACATCGATGACAGTTGAAGGAATAACTTTACCACCATCAATATCCCGGTTCCATTTCACTATCCTCTGTTCGTACTATGATTTTAGCTGAAAAGCAAAAAAATTCTTTTTGGAGACCAAAGAGGTCAGAATACTTCTGGCAATGTGTGTAAAATCACTTTTAACGTCTGCGGTTTTTAGAACGACACTCTTACGGCATGTGGGATAAAGATATTTATTCTGAATACGTCCATAACCACATCAGAAAATCGGGAGTAGAAGTCCTCCAGAACCCAGTCCAAAAGTGGGATGTAGATGTTTCTTCGGAAATATTCCTCATCAGATTGAAACGGTTCATTTGAGCGACATGATTGCCGTTGAGCAATCCTTGGGGCGTTCATCTCTCCTCATAAGGAGCGCGATGCGGCCGTTGCTTTTGAAATTTTCAACCAAAGGAAGTGAAGAAATTGAAGCTTTAGTCGATGTTTCGTGGCTACATGGAGGTGGTAGTAAAAGGACCATGGACTTAGCTTGAGTCTCACTGTCAGTTGTGCAGCATGAAGGCATTGTGTTAGCAAATTGTGTATTTCATCCTGCTGCTTCCGGCGTCTTTTGTTTTTGGACGCGAGAGAAAAAGCTTCGAAGGTCCGCAGAGGCACTGTTTGGTTTCCGCTTTGCAGCAATCCTACTAGAAGAGGACGCCTGTAAACAAAAGTAAGCCTTAGCTATTCCTTCTGCGACGAGTTGCAAAAAAATATAATCACATCTTTTTCTCACCCTCTACCGTAATACTTGAAAATTATTTCGCTTTACTTAGAGAGTCCTCTATTTTACTGCTATCAAAAGTAGAGGGGTCAAAACTACGGTGGGTGAACCTCTTACAGAATTTCTATCATAACACAATGAAAATGAAAGTCCTCTAAATACGTCGGTTGTTCAATTCCTTGATCAAAAAGCAGATAAAAAGCAAAAGAGGCTATTGTGGCCCCGAGCTTAAAGCTAGCCGTCCTGGGCGAGCGCGAGAAAGTGCAAATAAGTTATGTCGTTGTAATTTATCGATTGAACTCACTATCTCTGGCTGAAAAAGGTTGATCTTAACGTCAGGTATATCACAGAACAAAGAAAAAAGAACGCTAAGTCCTAAACATGTGAAGAAATCTTGAACTTGTAACTCACTACAACTGGAACAATACACTCGCTAGAACCAGGCAACTGACATGTCGCGACGAGCACGAGAGGGGAGGGTGTGGCATAGTAAGCAGTTCTGAAGGAGGGCATAGACACTGTATTCCCCTCTCGCAGACCTACTACAGCTCAACTACCCAAACTCGCGGCACGATTCTATGCAGACATAGTATATACCTTATAATTTTTCCGTTACGGCACCAAAGCTTGATCAACATTGTTCATCAAAAGACCTACAGAAGTACAATTGCGAACATTGAGGATTCTGTGCCTGTTTAAACAAGTGGAATTTAGATATTTTTCAATTGTCTTTAAACATTGTATATTGAGTTGGGGAAATAAAAACTTGCATTGGAGAACCACCTCAATTATTACCATCTTTTCTATTTTCCCAGGAATTAGGGGGGGGGGCGGCCGCACCCCCCCACCCCCGTTAAAAATATTTTAGGATGATCTCAGTGCTTAAGAGTCCTGAGTCACTGAAGTGGTAAAGTTTTCACAAAGCAGTAATAATGTTAGGGGTGTAAATTTATGGATGGACCCAAATTCTCCTCTTTTCGTGATAATGGGACATTTAATGGAGTACACGCATGAGTACACGGTTTATAGTACCTCCGAGATCACTTCCCATCACTTATGAACGGGTTGTCTTTGTAGTATACCTCAAATCATGCGAAAACATATTCGTACACGCTAATTTTATTTTAGGAGCAATAACATAATAGGAATATATTTCCTTTCGTCAGTTATGACACCCATCATCATTGATTCAATCATAACGTAGGTGCACTACAGACCTCCATTCCTCCCCCCTCATTGCTAACTCTATTACATTCTGATATTTCTTTTTTCCCATATCCCACTTTATTTGGCCAATGAACTTTTCCCTTGGTTTTCCTTGTGGAATATTTCCTTTTATTTTCCCATGATTATGGTCTCGACAAATTCATTGTGTCTCAGCGTGTCTCCAGTCCATCTGGTTGTTCTTAGTATTACTACGCTCCATATACACCTTTCTTCTTCGGCTCTTCTGTGTACTTCTTCTATGACACTAATAACGTCAAA
Source organism: Pyrrhosoma nymphula (assembly GCA_963573305.1). NCBI lineage: Eukaryota > Metazoa > Arthropoda > Insecta > Odonata > Coenagrionidae > Pyrrhosoma > Pyrrhosoma nymphula. The sequence goes on from OY754335.1 coordinate 54,107,665, forward strand.
AGTGTTTGGAATAGATATGTGCTACATGAGAAACTGAAGCTTTTTATTAAATTTCGGATAAATATGGGCTTTTTTTAACGAGGAAATTTTGATATTCGACGCTTGTTGTTAGCTTGCGAAGGAAGCTTTATTAAAGGTTCTTCATAGTGTAGGAAGGAGTTCCCATGGTGAAGCGCAGTCAGAATATACTGAGTTTGACACTAAGAGCACGTAGCCATGTATCGAATTTCTCAGGTTTTCAATTTGCTTAACTTAAATTTTAATGCCAAACATTTATGAAATAACGCTTTTAATAGTGCATGAAAATTGATACCTATTAATTCATTTACAGCAGCAATACGGGGAAAATTCCGTACATAGGGACAAAATTGTCCTAAAAAATGCAAATAGAGTGAAAATAATTTTGTCAGCTTCACTACATTTTAATTATCGTTTTAAAAACTTGAGTGCTGCCTAAATGACAGAAATTATGAAAATCTGCATCGTCATTGAGGCAAAGTCTGCAAAACGATTATGATGGTGGAAGCACTACTTTTTTAGCAAAGATTTAGCATTGGTAATAATATTATAAGCGCCATAAGTGGCGATTACGTTAAACTTCAAAGAAAAGGAATAGTTGCCAAGAAGCGTCTGGCGAGACGTGATTTAAGATTTCATTTGAGATCAAATACCCATTGATGGGTCTTAAGCATAAACGTTTTGTGATTCTCACTATTTCAGTTGTTCAATTATACAGTAGACAACTTTTTCGATGCTTTCAGTGACCACAAAAGTTTTTAGAGTAAATAGAGATACATTCAAAACTCAGATATTTTAGCGAATCGTGCCAAATTATCGCCATTTCTGGCGTCAACAGGGTAATGAAAGTGAACAGTTGAAAAATATCATCATGCAGCTTGTTAATAGCCCTTAAATACAATAATAAAATAGCCCTGTTTTCTCGCTGATAAAGTCAACCACCACCAGCTGAATAGTTTTTAATATTCGTGCAGGAGTAATTATGCTGAGATAAGAAAAATGTAAATACATTCGTATGGAGTTACCTTTAACCAGGGGGTACCCCGTCAGAAGATCACGACGACATCAGATCACGCGACAACAGATCACGAAGAACAGATCACGAAGACAATAGATCACGACGACAACAGGTCACGTGATAATTGATCACGATATACAAAAAACGCTGTATTTAAATAAGTGAAAGATATAATAAACTTAATAACACGGGTTTCACTTCATCAGATATATTTCACTGTTATAATTCCTAATATCATGATAAAAATCACACTTACACACTTTATTATCATTTAGGGTTATTTGGTTATTAGATGTGTAATTGGGAGGGGGAGGGGGCGCAGCGTCCCCTCCCAATTACACATCTCAAAATATCCGCAAATATTGAAGGAAAATATATTACAAAGTAATTTTCCCGTTTTAATCGTGATTTAGTGTCGCTTGATCTGTTGTCGTCGTGATCTGTTGTCGTCGTGATCTATTGTCTTCGTGATCTGTTGTCGCGTGATCTAATGTCATGGATCCAACCAGGGTGGCCAATCAATCGTTAAACCGTGAATTAGCTGTGAATTTTGAAAGTTGTGAAACACCGTGAATTAGCCGTAAATTTCGTGAGTAAACTTTTACTTTGCCCTTAATTTTTCTATCTAATTTTTAGCTGGTAGTAAAATCAGTTTGATTTCGTCCTTGGGAACGAGTCTGGGCGGACTATGTGGAATTTCCTCCCGGCAACCATGTTAAATTTTATGTAGCAGCGATCTACTGTTTTTAATGTTTTCATTTTTTCAGAACTGATATGTCATTGTAATTTGGGTTTGATTATAGCTACTCATAAAATAAGGCAAAATGCTCTGTTCATGAAAGAAAAATATTCACTTAATATCTTTACTTTTTCCTTAGTATGATAATTCTAAGGCAAAAATGTTATATATTTTATCGTTTTTTATCCTTTTACTTAGAAAGCAGTGCCTAAGTGGGGTGTCAAACATTTACATACCGTACATTTCCATTAAATTATAAATAATCATGATTTACAAAAAATGTGATTTTAAATAACTCTATAAAAACCGTGAAAATGTGGATTTTTTACCTTAAAAATCGTGAATAACCGTGAATTAGACTTCATTGAGCGAGTGAACTCAATAGTTCAATGGATTAGAGTCATGAACCGTTGGAAAGTAACGGATCAGAAGGGAATAGACGCTATCAAAATTTGGTGTTGAAGGTGGATGGTGAAGATCAAACAGCCGGATAAAATCAGATACTGGAGACTGTATAGGAGAATATCAAAGGAAAAAACCGTCATGTTAACCCATAAAAAGAAAAGATCCGGATGGATTGGCCACATCCTGAGACAGTAAACTCGTAAGTCACGTGGTAGAAGGGAAAAGAGGGCGAAGTCTCACGAGGAAGACTGACTGGTAAACATTTGTTATCTAGATGAAACGGGACGTGAAACAAAAGAATCATAAGGGAATTAAGGAATTAGCTGGGAAGAGCGGATGTCTGCAACCTGTATCAGGGTTGAATGGTATACGATGATGCTGATTTATGCCGACTGACAATAAGGCAGTACAATTTATGCCATAATACTTATGTAGAAATAAACACAGATTAAAGTTCTTAATCAAATGAAGCTTTTTCGCATGAACCCAAGTCAAAAAAACAAACAGTCAATAATTGCAATGAATGCATCAGGGTCACTTATGCACATGTGAACAAAAAAATGACCACCTGTTCAAATTCCAAGTAGTCATTCAAACTCGCTGTTGCATCATATTTTCTACAATTACAAACATAAATGAAATGATAGCCAGAACCAGTGGCAGTGAGTTAAAATTCTGGGCATGCTAATACTAAGATTGCGGGTTTCAGTCCCGCCTGGGTTGGTTTTTCTCCTCCTCCAAGGGTCTATCAAGTTCAGTTGGTTCTCACGCTAGGGAATCTGATGAGAACCTTAGTGTAGCTTTTTGGGACCTCATGAGAAAAATCAGACCTCAGCATCGCCCGAAAAGAAAAATGGTAAATAAAAGCTGTAAAATCTTTTTTCCCATGCGACCCTTACTTGTCACCGCAAAATTAAGCTTTCCTCAGACTCCTTGAACCTAAAAATTTCCTTAACTTCTTTCCGAACCTCCTTTTACTCAAATTTGTAGTACACATTTTTTTTCGACCGAGGATCCCTTAGGGTGATAAACACGTATGTCGTGCCCCGAGGTGCTATAACCACGTTCGAATCATCGAGACGCCCTTACGGCAACCTGTCCGAATCGACGGCGTCGCATTTTTACGACCGGCAGCGAACAGAACGACGCGAGGCTAAAATTTCGGAGGAAAATCTTTCCTCAGACTTCCGGCTCCGGATGGAGGAATGACATTCTCAAACCTTCCACATCACAAACGTACAGTGTGCATATGCTTACTGCAAGGGGGTCCATGGACACTGCTTGAGTCAAAACATTGGAGAAATTCCACATTTTTATTGACACATTGTAGACTAGCGTTAACGTATGGTAACGATTTTAAGCAAAACTGTGTGTATTCACCAGCTCTATTGATTGTATTTTCTTAATTATTAAAAAAGTTTCTTTCAAAGATAATTATTACAAGACTCTATAAATGAACATAAAAATGATAAGTTTCTTATAGAATATTTATCAATGAGGTGGTCAAAATGTTTTCTGGAGCGGTGATATTTTCATTCATCTTTCAAACTAAGCAGATGCTCTATTTCACAAAATGGTTGCAAAAAAGTCACAAAAAAACAAAAAAATCACAGACATAAACAAAAAATGAAAAATACGAGAGGAATATTGCTACAAAAACAAAAATTAAAGGGATCCTCCAATGGCCGTAAACAATTGGAACCACTCGTCTGAGATCACTAACCTTGCTGTGTTGGTTTTCCGGGATGGGACTTCCACAGCAGAGACCAATCCCAGCCTCTCCACCAGAATACCCTCCTGTGATAGTTTACGGGAAGAATACTTCCACGCCAGTGACCAACACAGCCGCAATCACACAACCCAGATAGGATCCTGCGCTAGGGTAATGGGACCCCGCTAAGGATACTTCGGGTTATAACCTGGAATCCTTCGTAAGGCTAATGAGACCCTACTAAAGGTGCCTGGTTATTAACACAACCACACACATGCACACTCACTCACTAGCACTCAAAATCACTCAATCACACACACACAAATGGGCCCAACTTCAGGGATAAACTGCTCCAAAAGGGCGCGGTAAAAATCTTGCAGACAAGAACGGACTAGGGTGACCTGACGGTGAATTTAGGGTGTATGACCTGGACAAGAAACGTCGAGGGTGAGGGACATCGGTGAGGGTGAGGGCGACCCCCTCACCCTCACCGATGTCCCTCACCCTCGTCGTTTCTTGTCCAGGTCATACACCCTAAATTCGAAGCTTAATTTGCGAAGAAAATAACGCGCAAAGGTTTACAGTTTTTGAGATAGAGGATAGGATTTTATTTAGTTAGCTTGAATATGAAGAAAATAACATTCGAATAATTTTTACGATGGAGCCTCCCTTACATGACCATGGACGCGAGCCAACTCTCGCACTAACAAACCAAACACATCCGAAGCAGACGCTCGGGTTGACATCGAAAAAAGCGCCGCGGTGCGAGAGACGTTCAATTTTTTCGCTGTTTTGCGGCAATGCGAAGACGGGGAATTCGTATTGGGGGCTCGGGATGGATCATACCTATCGGCTGCTCCTGTCGCTTGTATCTATGAAAGATTGGGGCGAGGTTAACGGATGATTCCCTTGAGCCCCCCTTTTCTCAGGCGGTGAGGGAGAATACAAGGAATGACGAAGTTTACCGCTGAGGAAGGCTTGGGGCGCAAGGTTCGTTTTATTTCTTATTCTCGAACTAGTTTCGTACGAATTGCTACAGTACCTCCAGTCTTTCACATGACTACATTTTCCGGGATTCAAGCAGTGTTCTCAGTTGTAGAGATGCTCCCGCTTTTGCCTTCATTCTTTTTTTCTGAGGTCACCGAATTAATGTTTTTATTCGTTGAGATTCTTAAGACGTAGAATGGCTAGGGTTAATACTGTAGCAAGATGGTATAAATCATGAGCAGCGATGATTGATAGCTTACAAAATGTGTCGCCACGATGTTTTCATCAATCGTATTCAAGCAAACTACAGCACCTAGAATGAAAATCTCTAGCCCTTAGGTTAAAATATAGACTACAATTTTAAGCAGCTCAGACGCCGATTATTTTCCTTACAATTTCAAAATATTTTTCAAAATCCTGATATAATACGGTCAATTATACCATAAGCATTCAAGACTCAACAGCCCAACGGACAGGTTTAAAATCATCCACGAATAATTTGTTATGCAAAAATAATAATTTCAACTGATCATGTTGTTATTTAAATTGTTGGATAAAGATTTTTCAAAAGTTTATAATTACTGCTAACGTCACGTCACGTATGTAGGTTGTAGGATAATATCTCCGATATTTTAATAATTTTCAGCAAAAATGTATGATATTAATCAATTAATACACCTTAACTACAATATAGCTCCTAATACTTTCATAGCGTGTAATATATGGCATGTTTTGTGGAAACATCCTATAACCCTCACCCTTGACGTGGATTATCATAATGAATGATTTTACTCTATGGTACCGTGTAGATGAATAGTGGAGATAAAGTAGTTATCGCATTTTAATTGTTTAATACAAAACTCGCTGCTGCTGTAGAGGTTTCCCACCCCTGCATCATGACTATAAAATTCTACATCTCTCTCATCTTTATAATAAGAATTTATCGTTTTGTGGTAATTCACCTATGAACAAATACAAGGTTCACGTAACGTTTTCAGGAAGTTTCAGTCAGTACACAAAACAACATATTTAGGTATTAAAAAATATATTTTTTATCAAGGATTTTAACTGTATCGAAAGATTATACAAGACCTTTTAACAAGAGAAAATAGTTGTGACACTTTTTATACAAATGTGGATGGTTAAGAAAATTGGGACATTATATTACAAATTCAAATAAAAACATTAAATGGTCTGATATTTTTGTTAGCATATCATTATTTTTTTGAACATGGGTATGGTACGGTTTCAAATTACACTCCTTGGCAGTGAGTTCCATTATCTGCATGAGAGGAGGCACCATTCCAGTAGATATCTTCTCCATTGACGTCTTCTGACTCGTTATAATTCCCCCCAGCAAGTAAATTCGCAACCCTATCACACGTGTCCCATCTCTGATCGTGCTACTCTCCGTCCATTTTTTCATGCATTTTAGTTTTCACGAATTTTTTTTTTAACATTTTCGCTTTTTTCAGGACGCAACTCCAACGTCGCTATATATAACAGATGGCTGAAGATGCCGTTGGGAGATACAACGGACGCAACCCATTCATCAATCACCAGTGGTCATCGATTCTGAAACTGATCATGCAACGTCGCGACTGAAATGCAACGCCGCGTAGCACACTCCTTCTAGGTAAGATACGCTTCTCTCATCTCTCTTATTTTTCTTTTTACTCCTTTGCATCTCTCTCTCGCTGCTTTTTCAACAGCCATTTTTCCTTCAACGTATCTCGTGTACACCTTGGCCTGCATCAGTTTTTAGTCAAACCATCATGCCTTGCGATGGGCCTGACTAGTCTCTCTACCATTATCTTTCTATAGGTTATTTTCCGTTTGTTATTTCTTGTTAGCAGCTCAACCTCTAGCTTTATTTAACTTTATTGAAGTTTTGTTTTGAGTCGATGAGCTAGTTGAGAAAAAGTGGACAAAGTGATGAACTAGTGGAGAACCATAGAAAAAAAATCATTCATCAAGATAAAATATTGTTAATTTTTTCTCCGAAAGTTATGCTTCGTGAAATTTACATTCTTATCATTGTGGCTTTGAAGCTGAAGGCGTATCCTTCTCTTCCACAGCAGCCTTCATACTTACGTTGCGGAAGCCTCCACTCCAAATTTTCACGATACTGCAAATTAGGGAGACTTTCTCATCGGTTGTGGATTTTGAGAGATTAAAGGCGTGAAGTTGTAGGCATGGCGGATTGATGGGCATGCATAGGAAGATTTAGACTATTCAGTGCGTCAACCAGATTTTGATGAGTGTCTTAAGTTAGTCACACCAAGGAAGATACAATGGAAAATTTGTTATATAGAAAGAGGCATGGATGCTCACCAGTCCAAATTCACCTAAATTCAATATCGCTACCAAGAAGGAAGGTATTTTTCATGAATATGGTTGTCATAAACCCTAAAAAAGTGGGATTATCCTAAATTTTGGCGTATAAAATGTGTTCTGTCTGAATTTTCAAAAATCGGCAAATGTGCTGAGTTTTGAAAGTAAATTAGTCAAATACTGTCACATTTAATTCCGACCGTTTTCGCTTCATATCCGCTTATTTTCGGTTTCAGAATGGTGAATGTGTTACATAAGTGCTGCAATTTACCAACGGAACAACTATTTTATAAATGCAACAGTTATTGGGCGCAAGGCAACCTTCTCGGCGATGCTTTTCTCTCTCTCTGATGACAAGAATTGATATTTAAATCCAGTTGGAAAACACTTTTGATGAAATATAATTTGAATGACATGTTCTTTTGAGAAAAAATAATGACATGAAAGTATGATAAAAATAATTGAAAAATGATGCAATGTAAGAATAAGGGCAATTTTCAATTAAATGTCATTAATATATGAACGGAGGGCATATAAATCGCGGGTTCAAGTAAATAATGTATATTTTTCAGTCAAACCATGGTATTATCTGGAATGACAAGTTTTACAAGTCTATTTTTCATTATATTTGAATATGCAAGTTAGAAATATAAAAGTGATGATGCAAGAACGCATCTTAATGTATTTATTTTGGAATTACGACGAACTGATGTCCTGAATGTTCACCGCACTCTTATGAAAAACATGTCCATAAACCCGGCTTTTCCTACTTCCATTTCATACCCTCCCTTTTATTTTACTGGAACCGCAACTCTTTCTATAAACAGTAAACGGTTATCAGCCACCATAAATTCATTTGCTCTAAGCTTATCCGGGAAAGGGCCATCATGAATAAATTAATTGAGTCATAGTGAGATTTTTGTTAACAATTGAGGTTACTATCATGGTAGGAGATAATACGTGGCGATTTTTCTCTTGATCAACTCAAAATTAGCGTTGAATGTATCGTGCATATATCGCGAATAATACATCTATGTACTATACCTTACACGAAGAATGACCTGTCAGTCTATTTTGCTGTAACGAATAATCAACAGAAAACATATGCAATGCGTATTTTCGCTGGTCATTTTAAACTCAAGCTTCAAATTAAGCAATTCCCCTCAATCCCATGAATGAAATATTTTTTGTTTACATCTGATTTACATTAATAAAAAAGTCAATCTTCATACGAGGGTAAACTCATATTGTAGGTTTTTAAAGTAGTATTATCTTAAAAAAATATCACTCATATCTTGAGAATTGTACCACTAGCAGGCAAAATATCTCAACATTCACGTCGTAGACCGAATATTCAGGGCATATTCCACACTCATTTTTCTACAACCTCGCACCCCGTCCTTATCTTTCTGAAGTGCGGTACGTTTCTCAAGATCCCTCCGTATTTTATTCTTCCCTTTTTATAACGCGTTGGTTTTTGAGATACAGAACTACATTCTTCGCATTCTTAAGTCGCAGTCTTCATGCATAGATCGTTCCTATTTCCCACGGGGGACCCCCTGCCCCCCGGAGAGGAAGCGGAAGCTTGCTGCGTCTTAAACCTCGCTCATACATCTCCCACTTTCTTCGCGTAAGACTCAGGGAAGGGGAAGTGTGCGGGAGGGGGATGCTGCAAACGATCACTTGTCCCCTGAGACCTTATCTCGGGCACATAGCGCTCCTATTTTGCTCATCGTCCACGGCCTCGAGCATGTTTACAAGAGAGAGCACGTCCGCTGTCCTTGAAATGTTTTGTAAGTGGGGCCAGACAATGGTGGTAGGTATATGTGGCGTCAGATATGGTAACCGATTGATGTGTTCATAAACTTGAAACAGTAGACCGCGTATAAAAACTGAAAGAAGTCGCTCATCCCCATTGATAATTTGTGGTTTTTCAGCTATTTTTCGCTATGCTGTTTTGCTTTATTTCTGTTAATCGCCCAGAAAAGCGAAGGAAAGTGGTTTGTCATTTCACAAAAATGTTTTTCGAGGCATGCATCCGAGAAACTATGTTCCATATTTTCAGTACACTCATTTTACTACTGCAGTTTTTGTTGTTTTTCGTCTTTGTCGTGCATAGGTATCTTACTGGCGCGGGAATTGCTAATACCTTAAATTATTGAATCTACTTCCTCGTCAAAAATTACGCCTTCTCCGTCAGAAATTCTCTCTCATAAATTTAAACATTCGTTAAAAACTTTAAACTCGCATCAATAACGCCGGAGACGAGATCAATTTGAATGATAAGGGTGCCTATTTAGCATAGGCTTCCAAGGTATTATCCTTAGCATGCCTTACACGTCACTTGCCTGGGAGTTGCTCTGGGGGAAAATTTCCTCGACGAAAGCGTCTGTATTGTATGCATGATCGAAGCCTCCATCTCCTTTCTCTACTCACTCACACACCACTCTATTAAAGCCGGTTTACAATGAACTTAACTTTAGAAACTTTAGAACGTAACTTAGGTCTCTTTATCTTTATTATTTGAGTCAGCGTTCACAACCTGCAGTAACTTTGCACAAAGGATGGATCTTATTAAACTTATCCGATAGTGAAATTATCACTACTCATTGCACAAATAAACTATTTTTTTTATCCATTACCTAACCAACATTTGGATTTATTAAAGTGAACTTTTTCCAAAACTTGGTACTCCTTTTTAATGATACATCAATTTTCATTGTTCAATCTTAACTAATTCATTTTTAGTGTTTCAGAGGAATTTATAAATTAAGTATAGCCTTTATCAACAATATCTGAGAGCTCAAGAGTTAGATTTTAAAATTAGATCCCATTTAGAGTGAAGATTTGATTGTTTAAAGGTTTATAAATGGAAAACATTGATAAAGTTAATAGTAGAGATTTAGGCCTTAATAGAATTAACGCAGAATTTTGGCATCGCTGTAAAATAAATGTGGGAAGATTTTAACAGTTTGCTCACGCTTACGAATCATTCCAAGCAAATGAATAGGTATTGAGAGCCAGGAAATAATCTAAAGAAAGCAAATTTAAAGAAAAACTTATGCCTCCTGAGGAATGTTGGAAAAACTTTATCTGCGTTGAGCAAGAATGATACTGAACGGTTTTTTTCGAAATTAATTCTCTGGATCTCACGATGAAAAGCGCCGTGTATTGCGCCGCGCCATTCCTTTTCGCGTTTTTCTAGTCTCAGAGAAATGATAAACTTCTCTAAATTAAAAGTTTCTGTTCTACCTCGTTATCCAAGATCTGTGCAAAGATTAAGCTGTCTCGCTGTTTTAACAGACTTATAGAGCGAAGTGGTTGAAAAATGAGTCTCACGCAACTACTTGCACGGCTGCCTTGACCCATTTACCCAAAGATCCACCTGCGTTTTTCACTGAAAATTCTCGCAGGTACATTATCTATTCCGGCCACATCTCATTGTTGCAGTCTTTACCTTTTTATAGAGAAATGTCATTCTATATGTCTCTGGAATTTTGAAATCGTAAGCTTACAAACATTTACGTCATCCCTAATTTTGCCAGCCAGTAAATAAAGCGGAAAATTTTCCCCCATTCCATCACGAAAGTTGTTAGATTACTATAGCTCAAGAGGAATTATGAAAAGGTAGGTTTCCAGAAAAACATTATGAAAATTGGTAGAATTATGCAAAATAAATTAAATTTACTGTAGTTTCGAAAAACAAAACTTTATTAATGCTATTATTCATATATTTTTATTTAACTATGTAACCGGAGACATGAAAGCGAAAGTCTTCAAGTGTTAAACTCCGCCTCCCGATTCAATGTATAATGACTAGATAACACCTGGACCAAAATTTAACCCGATACTTCCATGCCCAACGTATTTTTATGTTGGGTATGGGCGCCCCTCTATTGTAGGGAACACGAGCAAGGACTTTTGTTTTTCTGCATCCTCCAAGGGTTTTTATGTGGGTTGGAATTCGGCAAAGCAATTGCAAATATACTTTTTATTGGTCACTTACCTCAGCGGTGAGCACATGGTCCATGCTGGACTAAAATTATGTTTGCCATGCACGAAGAAACCATTGACGTATTTTACGCATACGATAAGTATTGTTTCCTTAGTCCTTTGGCAGGGCTAAATTATCACTACAAAATGAGTACATTTTTATAAGGTTGCACACCTAGACTATTTGCTTGTTTTCTTTTTTATTTTTAGCATATATATCATAAACACACTGTATTATTTTTCAGCACGATTTGCATTATCATATTACAGGTATCCGTGGAATGCTAGCGGTACCCTCTTTTAATTATTTGTTGTGTTCCTTCTTTTGGATCATTATTTAAAATAATCACAGGGATTCATTTTCGGAGTAAAAAGTCTTTTAATCAATTGTATCAATGGTGACATTACGAAAAAGTCTCCATTGTACACGTATTCAATCTCTCAGGCCAACTGTATTCCGTGAGACTGGTTTATTGCTTTTAGGGCGTTCAGCATTTTTCATTGCTTATCACAAGGGACATGATATTCAAAAGATGACAAAACTACTACACCCTCACTAAGATTCCACATATAACCTGGAAACTTCTTAACAATGGTGCTTGCGGTTTCTGCATTCATACATTTGTAACGAAGCAGTTTTGTTCTGGTGATTTTGAATCGTGATTGCGGGGTTGGCAAAACAGCAGGAACACTGATCCTCAGTGATACATAAATTATTGAAATAAAAATGCGTATAATATTTGAAGGTCCTTGTCCTTGTAATGAAAGAATGCTAAACTTAATTTACCTAACTTAACATTTATATTGTTTATGAATTCGGAACTTTGAAATGCATCTCCAAATAGAATTGGCTTACAGGCTTTAAGGCGCACTATGCCTGAAAATTAAAGCAAGCTCTAGGAAATCGCTTTTGTCGTGCGAGGCTATGAAATCTAAAATATGAAGCAGGTTAGACGCAGAAGAGCTATGCGCAGAACCCATTGCTTCATAAAATCGTGAAGGTTCTAGATAAAATCAATAAAGTTAGCTCAAGGTGCTTTTTGGTCAAGAGTTTCGCAAACTCTATCGCAAATAAAGAGTCACCCTGAACTACTTTTTCTTGATCGCCTTCTTTCGCCTTCTATATTATTTTATATTCAAGTTTTTACAAATCAACGATACATTCCGATCCACAACGATACACAACGATAGTATTCCGATCTATTCCCAGTGAAAATGATCCTTAGTCATTCCTTTCCTCACTAAATTTATTAGTTCAATTTTTTTATTCCATTGGTTCCATTAATTTTACAGTTCCATGATTATTTGGATGTCAATTCTTCAATTTACTTCATTATTCACTAGAAGAAATTCCCATTGATTCTCAACGGGAGAGAGAAAAGTAAGAAATTATGTAGTAGTTCCATTCATACAGAAGAGAATCAGACTTCTCATTTCTCATCTTAGTTTTTTCAGAAAGTGCTAATTTCCCGTTTTTTCGCTTAATTTATATGGATAGATTTACGCTATTTTACATATTTTTTTCATTTTTAAAACGGCAAAACTAAAAAAAATGTATTCCAGTTTTGCGAGGGGGCGTGGGGAAAATCGCCATAAACTTCGAGCATATTTTCCCTTAAGTGGTTTACCTTTTTTCCAGTACCAAGAGTATTCGAATTTTAATTTGAAATAACTATTATGTACATACGCGCAAAATTTTAAGATAAACGGCTCATTACTGCATTCATTCAGAGGCAAAATAGAAAGCACTGATGTGGGGACTAAGAACCCATTGGAACCCCAACCTCTAGGTTGAGCACTAGGTTAAGGTATTAAAGTTTAATACGTGTCTAGCAGTATGCATAATTTTACGCCGTAAGCGATACAATACGCATACCGATGGGCCCTAATTATAAGAATCAAAGTGAAGTACAAAATGCAGATATTATATACAAGCTGCTGAGCGCACATAGAGGGGTTGTGGCCATGGTTGTGGTACAAATCACCCCGACTGAAATCTCACTGGAATTAGCTAAAATTGATCATTTAATTTAATGTAAGCTATAAAAGGCCCGAGCGAAATTTCCCGTTCATAGCCATTTTTCAGGTTGCCGTGGAAATATGCTATTGTTGAAATCGGAGAAAAATCGATAATTTTGGATTTGAAAACGTAATGTTTAAGCAAAAACGAGGAGTATAACAAAATCGGTTGCAATAATTAAATAATTCATTCTTTCTGCATTCTTATAGTAAAACTTAACACTCCTTATCTTGATTCCAAGTAATTTAAAAAAGCAAAAAATGAAACATCTACTCTTATTATTCCAATGCTTTTATTATGGGAGTAAAATATAGGGGTCGGTTATAGGGACCTTGGGGCCCTTGTGGCCCTGAGGTCTTTTTTATATAGCGTATAGCATTTAAGTATATACGCTAGAATAATGCTAAATTTCAGGCCAATCGGTTCAGTAGTTTTTGAGGAGAAAGGTAACGAATGGTAACGAACATTCAGACAGACACCACTGTATTTTTTAAATGTTAATATAGATTACCATAGAAACCTACAGTAAAATCGTATTTACTGTGCTTATGGCAAAATTATGTGGCATATTTAAAATAGGTGAGCCATTCCAATGGGATTATTCTAGTTTACGAACTCATCGGAGCTAATGATCCTTTAGTCAGGAATTTATTCCGCTCCTGTTGAGAGACCTGACGGAATAGCAAGTATTACCGGAAAATTATTTGGGGTTGCATGCCCAATAGGGAGCCTGCATAAAGTTTATTCATCGTATTTGAGCAGCGCGCAAGACGTAAATTTTTTAACGATCTCTAATAGGTGTATAATCCAAACATATATGGGTCATACGAAGAGGTTGGCATTTGCCCTTAAAAAGGCCATGGAAATTTGGACAAGTCACATGATCCTGAACAGCACCTCAAAAACCTGACGTCACCGTACGGTAGCGATGTTCTACTCTACTAATATTTCAACAGCAAGGATCAAATTATACTAGTTTATTGTCATCCATAAAAGAAGTAAAAACGATTATTCACTTCAAAATAGTGCAAACCAGATAAATTTATAACAAAAACCAACATATCACTGTCTTAGATATCGTTCAGTGACGTGGTGTCTTCGTCCGGATTCTCGATCCTTACTCAAGCACTGCATTCTTGCCTAGCTACATGGTATATGGCCGCGGTGACCAGCGAACATCAACTTCAAATTTGTAGGGAATGCGCATTACAGTGAAACATTCTAATTAGCTTTCGTGTTATTTCTACTTCTTTTAGTGATTCCGAGTGCACGCTGGTCCGAGTTCAGGTCAAAGTAATAGACATGTTCGGCTCACATAGGAAAAAGAGCTACTGGAATTGACTTCCTTAGACACCATCCTCCAACGACACCAAACGTTAAAGAACCCGATGAATGAAATGTGTCAAGATCAAACAGAACAACGCATAAGGCTTTACCATATTTTTTTTACCAGATAAATACTCTCTTCACTGGAGAGTTGCATTAACTGCTTTGAATTTGCGTCAAAATTGGAACTGATAAGTGCTGAAAGATTCAGTCTTACGCAAGAGCGTGGATTCCTGGGATAATGCCGGTGGAAAAATAGCTTGCGTGATGTAAGCAGAAAATTACTCGCTGGTGCTTGACATTTTGCATTTATAGAGATTGGAGTTCACTCTATAGAGTCAAAAATACGTCGCAATTGAGAAATCCCACCATTTACTAGCGATTGAAGTGGTAAAGAACAAAAATAAATGCGCGAATTCCTCGATTAAGGAAAATAATCGATATTTGCGCGCGGACTAAAAGCCAGAAAACACGTTAAGAGGCTTTTAGAGCGACGTAATTTTAGAAGTCATTTAAGTGTCTCGCGCCACCCTTTCTTCTAAATGAAACCCTTAACTCTTAGGAATGGGGACAGGAATCGTTATATTTTTGACCTATTCAGAGGCTTTTAGGATGTGTAACGTTCAGTCACTGATCAGATGGCTCGAGTCTGGGTGTTATGTATTTTGACATTCAACTAGCTAAACTGTTGAGTAAATACAGTTGAAGCTGATGAAATCTGATGAGTATAACCATTATTTTAAGACCAATAGTCGGAAAAAAACATACAAAGAATTTGTGGCGCTGCATTAACTCTTTGACCGCGTCGCCTTTCACCAAGCAATTTCGGCCGAAAAATCGGGAGAGAAACGAATCAAAATAAGAATACAATTTGCTGGTTCCACAATTGTATATATTTACTCGCGGCCGGTTTTGATACAGAGGTCATAACAGTCTCACCAGAAGGTGATCTACTTCTACGTAATACCCTGCAAGCAACATCAAGGGTGTGTGGTAGGGGTGAGTTATCACCAACATGCAAAACTCTATATTTTTCTAAAGCTAATGCAACGACGACTATTTATGCATTAGCAAAAACCGTCAAATAAAATTCTAGATGTAAAATATCACCAATATGATCAACATACATTACCCTGAAGTTTTGCTGTTAATGTCATAGAAACAAGGAGTATTAATGCATTTTGCAACTACATAAAGGCACAGAGATAAAAGAATTAAAACATGCGAGATATGCTGTTATGGCACTACGTAGTAGATGAAGAAACAATAAATAGGGAGAAAATAACAAAAATATCTACGCTGCCTATCTACAAAACTAATTATAAAGTCGCAGTCGCAGCTATTATGGTCTCTTATCGTTCGAGGGAAAAATAACAGTTTAAACCTGACCGTTCTGCTGCGTATTTCCCTAATTTTACTATCATACTCTAATCGACCGTAGTATGTCGGGTTTCGTAAACTGTTTTGTACTTCATCAGAAAATGAATCATATTGGAACTCGCATAAAATAATAATGTTTTATTTCAGCCAGTAGTCTGAAAGCCATTCCCATCACAGTTGATACTGTATTGAAACCGGTCGCTAATAAATTAATATAACTGTGGAACCTGCAAAGTCTGTCCTTATTTTAAGCCGTTACGAAGTAAGTGACGCCTCGAACTTCAACACGAAAAACAACTGAACAAATAAAACTGATGGAGAGATGTTATTTCGTTATAATTAGTCCACATCTTGAGTACACCGTCAGCTTGCGGACAAATTAAGATTCGTTACGTGAAATATACAATATACAGAGGAAATCTGCACTCTTCGTTAATAACTGCTACGAGCCATGGACGTATTTAGGGAGAGGGACCGGGACCAGACCCCCCCACAAGAAGCAACTTTGTTAGGTACCAACGTTTATATATATAAAAACAGCAACCTAAATATCTTTGAATAATTTCAAAAGGCCTAAAAAATGCAGTTTTGATGTTAGTTTTAAAAAATGTCTCGGGCCCCCATTAGGCTGGGACCAGACATTATCAAAAATATTCTGGTCCCCCCTAAAGCCAAATTCTAGATACGCCACTGCTACGAGCAAGCAAAATAACACAGCTGATGTAAGAACCAGGTCGGGAGCCGCTAGAGGCTCAAGAGGCTACACACTAGGCTATGGTTACATGAAAAATCCATAGCACGCGAATTTAACGGTGAGGCGGAAAGTATTATTTTTACCTCGCACACCATCTCCATAGCTTATAAAAGCGATAAATTAAGAAAAATGCACTGCCAAACTGATAGGTACAAAATTTCTTCTTCCCACCTTCGCCATAAATAAACAAAACAAAAATAAATAACAATGAGGGTGAAATTTAGCATGAAAAAATCATTTGATTTGACCGCGACTCGAACCCGGAACTTTCAACTACCAGTCAGGTGTGTTAGTCAGTTACATCATAACCCAATAGGGATTCTGACACACCTGACTGGCAATTCGGAGATCCGGGATCGAATCCCGGTCAAGGAAAAATGCTTTTTTCAGTGCCATATATATCTTTGCACCCGTGCGAGTGACTGCGTACCACGTCATTTGTGCAATCATAATGGTTGGAAAAATTGACTACGAAAACAGAACGAAACACTAAGGCACTCGGTCAACCCACATTTCACTTTTTGTCCTTTTACATCTTCCAATTCCTTCTCCCTATTCCCTTCCTTCTTTAAAGACAGGTGTCCTCATTATACACGTCCCTGCGCAACCCAAACATTTTAAGTACTTTATATCTTTAGATTTTTGATGGAAAACGCGTAAAGAAGATTGTGAAGACTGGGCTAACATTGTCGGAGAGGTCAAGGCCCTGCAAGGGCTGTTTCTCCGAGGAGTAAGTATATATTTTGATTTACGTGAGAAATTGATTCCCTCATTAGTTATTCTAAATCTTGATTACTTCTTAATGGTGATGTCGGGCTGTAAGCTTAAGCAAATCAGATAGAATTGTAAGCAAAATGAAGTTTTGAATTACCCGATTGTCGAAGCAATACGTACCAGAGATACGTACCAATGCGTTTGACTGTGAGAGTTGAGAATAATATTCCTAATGACGTTGTGAACCTTTCGTTCTTTTTTATCACAATTAATGTCATCATACTTTAGTGAAAGTTTTTGTCATAATCACAAAGGAAGGCAATGTAGCTAATTTTTTACTCTTTCATACATTTTTGATGATTTGTTAGCTTTATTGTGATCTCTCAATTAAGTACTGTACTTTTAAGCGAATGTCTATTCTTGCTGTGTGTTTGAAAAAGAAAACTTGTACTTCTATTGTACTCTTGGACTGTACGGATACATACTGTTCCTAACGACTTAAATGGTCCTAGTCCAGTTGATATTATTAGTATTACCAAACTTGTGCCAGTCGTCCTTATGGTGGATTGCTAGGTAGTATGTAAATATAACTGCATCGTACTGTTTACAGCATGAATTCTGATTTTCTTCGGCTGCCCGTAAAAATATAATTTGTTCTGACTAGAGAAAAAGGGCCAGCCTTGTGTTTGCGTGACTTTTACTATGCTCCGGACTTTATGGATACGAGCAACGTACAAGTGACGAGAAGTCTCGGGAGGAAATTACTCGTTTATCCTCTATTATAAATTTTCAATCACTGAAAGTCAATAGGGGGTTGAAAATCATCTCGTTGATGGATCTAAAGCCTCGGAATAACCTCTTTCGCTTATCCTTCTTGCATCATTAGTTGATTTTAGAGGATGGTGGGTTGAATTTAAGTGACATGACTTTCAACTTAGCATGCAAATGTGCCCATAAGATGATCGCCTCATTTATATAAAACATCTCTCATAAAACTAAACATGATATTTACCATGCCTTGCAATGAGGTTGATTAGAGGAGAAGGCAAACAGGAAGGGAAGTTAAGGGACCTCGGGAGGGCAGATAACGTTTTTGAAGAGACGGTGAGTTGCTGCTGAGAACGGTGCTGCTGAGAACGGTGTCAGAGGGTTTAAAGAGGAAATTGCTCTCGGGAGAGAAAAAAATTAGAGAGCGGTGCAACGAACTCCTCAATTTATTGGTTCTTTCACGGTTTTAAACCTGTTTCCAATTCAATTATTCCTCCTCTAAATGATATACCATATATAACATCCAGGGGACGTGGTAGTCTAGTGGGTAGAGCGCTGGGTTACTGACCGGAGGGACCAGGTTCAAATCTGGGCGAAGCCTCCCTAGACGCTCCTTCCGAAAATCCTCGCGGTGTGACTTGCTGATTGTCAAAACTTCATGGAAAACGAAGGTGGCCTCAGGAAAGGAACTGGCCTCCCTACCCTAAATGTATGAATTTCACACACCAATGGCTTAGTACGGGGTGAGCTCTACTCTCACCTATCAAAAACTGACCTTCCGGTTGAACAAGGAGTGAATACTACATTCAGTATGAGTCTGGGCCAAACTTGCGAAATGGAGCTGACAACAAGCGCTTTTACGAGCAAGCGGTCAAACAAATAACTGACGGCAGCCGTCACCTTAATATATCTCGTCAAAACGCTAAGAACAGACATTCTACTATAAAAAGGAATGGTTACTCGGTAAATCAGGAATATCATAAAAATTTTAAGCTTAAAAATGCTAGAGTGCATCCAAATTTGCCCTTACGATTTCTCACGTAGTTCATGACCCTTGCCCTATCATACACCATGATAAATTAGTATGACTGGTACGGCCGGCTAGCAAGTCTTTTCTCATACTAGCCCGTACTGGCCCTTTCGCGGTCGTGAAGTTGGTCCAATGGCTGAGATTGTGACGTCAATTTCTGAGTATGGGGAAAATTTAGCGCGCCCCGTACTACACCTTAACGAGGATACGCACTCGGCCTAAATCTTTGAGGAGCCATTTTAAAACTCTCATTCTAGGCCCGTTCACCAATTGAAATCATATTAGCACTTATGGAGACCCTGAATTTAATGCAGAAAAGATTACTCATCATTTTTATCGAGTGCACTACACCAAAACATCGGGTTGAGCTACGCCTTTTTGTCTTTTCTTCGCAGCCTTCGTTTCAGCGAGCATATCTGAGACGGAAAGTAAATCTAAGGTTTTTAGAATGGAGTAGTCCCTGTTTTTAGCTGAAAAATTATTTTCAGTCACATTCCCTTTCATTCGTCATAAACGAATGAAAGGGAACTAAAAGTTGATTAAAAGTTATTAAAAATAG
The DNA here is from genome assembly GCA_963573305.1 of Pyrrhosoma nymphula. NCBI lineage: Eukaryota > Metazoa > Arthropoda > Insecta > Odonata > Coenagrionidae > Pyrrhosoma > Pyrrhosoma nymphula. Next base: position 54,127,421 of record OY754335.1, read on the forward strand.
CCTCCCACTAATTTTGTAATTTTTTTCCTGTACGTGTCAAAGAGAAGGTCCGAGTTGGAAATATTGAGATGGTATTAAATTCCTATTGACCGTTCACCAGCATTGGCCTTCTCTTTAGAGAACACCGAGAACACGCTGTTCTCCTTTCAAGCTAACTGACGCACCTATTTTGTCTTTGGAAAAATACTCTCTTGAATAAGAAGTACCTTGAGGCGTCAGTTTGTGAAAATGTCTTACAAATATTTAGATTTTCTGCAGATGAGAGGTTTAAAAAAAAACTTTTTAAAATAATGGATGTTATTGACTCCATTAAGCCGACGTTTCTTAAATCTATTTTGCTTCCTCGGGGCTCAGTTATTTTCTTCTCAGTTTTTCACATACTTTTAGTAGGAGTTAGCAATTCACATTTCACAACATGCAACATTTGTATTTTTTTTGCAACAACTTATTTTCGGATATCTAGTTAGATAAAAAAGTTCACAAAAAATACATGCTGAAGAGATTTACCTTGGAGTAGATGTTATGTTTCTTTTTGAGTAGGTAATTATGAATAATTATCTTGTTATTCGGTCCCTATTTGTTTTTTGTCAAGGTTTTTTTTTATGAATTAATAACTTTTTATTGGCTTCAATAAATTTAAAATGAAAAAAATTAAGTGATGCTATTAATGCATTAAATTTTAATATATTTAGCTATATATTGCGATGTTTGTGTTTTTATTTGAAATATTTGCGTGTTTATAGTGCGTATAATCTCCTTAAATATGCTATAAGCATATTTAAGGAGATTATACGCACTATACTTACTATACTATTATACGCACGCATATTTAAGGAGATTATACGCATATACTATTATACGCACTTGCGTTAAATAAAATAGGTCAGGCTCTGAATCTCTAACGTTCATGATGTACGTTAGAGATTGAGATGATGAATTATTAGCGATATACTAATTTCACACTTGTTTAATTAAATGAATAGTGTTTCAACACGTTACTGTAGTCCACTGTCAAGGTCAATAAAACAAGTGAGAAAATAATACACCGTTAACTATGGGTGCCTTCGATTAAGTGTGGCAATAGTCGGCTATTAACGACAGGGAACGACAGCGATTGCCGTTCGCCAGACGATTAAATGAAATAAAACAGCTCAAAGTGGCTAATCACGCATGCGCAGTTCATCTTGCGCACACATAAGCAGTAGCGGATATCTGTAAAGAAATACGCATGCTGTTCTTCAATTGTTTGACTTACCTCGAAGAGAAGAGCCACCGACAACCAGCGATAGCCGGCTATTGCGATAAATCGAAAGCACTACTACGGCTGGGTGATCGCCGTCCATCGCCAGCTATCGCCGCAAATCGATGGCACCCAATTTTTCATTATGAAATTTCTCTATCAGGGATCACAATCTACCTAAAAAATGATCATCTCTGCCGCGCCTTGAACCTTTCACTAAAACCCGCGCCACCAGAGCCAAATGAGTTTGTTTACTAAAGGTTACGTAGGCACCCTTCCAAGAAATGCACTCTTTCAATTCTGTGGCCAAATTAGAGCTATTAGACGTTCAATCCAATTGATTTCGCCACTCCGCGCACCTATTCGATAAATAAGGTTTTCAAATTCATTGTCGCGTGCAATATTCACCATGAATCAAATCATTCGCTTTAACTGGGATATTTTCATTGATTGCTTATTTGTGTGTATCAACTTAGCAAGTGACGTCCGCAAGAATTATAATACGTGGAACCAGGATTTGTGCATTATAATCGTGATTGTACCTGTCTAAATCTAGAATTAAAGTCAATGCCACGGGTGCAATCCTAGCCTCTGAACTGCGAACGGAGAGAGTAAAAATTAATCTGAGAGACGTGCCGGTTAAATGTTTCACCATCAGACAAGGAAATCGGTCTCGGGAGACGATGGAATGGCATAGTTAAATTTAGTTCAAAAATCGCTAAGAGGTGGTATTACGAGTTCACTGCAACATGTGAATTGGGAAGATTTTTAAATACTCGCCATGGATTCAGGTCTTGTGTTCACGTCTAATTAAATTTGCCGGGCAGGGCTGGTTTCTATTAATTTCAGTTTAGGTTTGATCTGCAGGCATTTATCCGGAGACCACTACCGCGTTAATGCTTCGGTTTTATCATACAAAAATATTTTGCCTGTATTTGTTTATTTCTTTTTAAATGTAAGTATTAAGAAAAAATCGTAAGAGGACGCACACTACCGTTATTACTTTTTCCAGTAACTATTCCTAAGTATAAATCAGCGTTTTAAGAAAAAGTAGGATATTCTGCTTCCATTCTTTTTTTAGGTTATTCACTTGACCTCCGGCCATGCCTCCGACGTAAAATAATTTTCATAATTTGAATTATATAGGTGCTATAGTTATGAAGATAAAGTATCTTCTTAAAAGTTCTTCTTAAGCGATAACATTGGGGTTCTACTCTGCGTTAATGTGAATAGTCATTGTAGTCATAAACACCCAGCGATACACGATTATCATACAAAACTCTAATAATTTCCCAGATCCTTTAGAAAAGACGCCTTTTATCTACATCTGCATAATATTTTGTATTCCCCACCACACGTGTGTGTCGAAATGGGGCCAGAAATGAACGGAAAATGTTAGATCGCCAGGAATGAACGGGAAAAAGGAGAAAAAGAAGAAATCGTGAAAGTAAAACTTGGCAAAAGGGGTATTTGCTTAAGAAAGAACTGATTATTTCCCGGCGTTTGCTGTTAGTGAATTCTGTTTGGGTTCTCGACCGGGTCAAACTCTGCTTTTATGTCGAATTCAGCCCCGATGACGACGGATGACTTGCGCATCGGAACGTTTGCGGAAATTCAGAGCTTGACCTGGTGGAGAACCCGAACGGACTTCGCTATACGAAATAAAACATCTAATGGTTATGTGCTTTGCTGTGCTCTTTCCTCACTCTCTACCATGGTCGTGAATGGGTGGAGGGGAAAAGACCCATGTCAGTTTGACAGTCTCTCATACTTGCTCGCTCTTCCTTGACATGCTCATGTTATTCTGGATAATGACCTATTCTTCTTAGGATTAAATCCCAACCCTGGCTAGGATTTCATCCTAGATGCCGCGGGCCAAATCTAAAGATAAACATCTTTGCAAACGGTTCAATCCAGCTCCGAATCTTTCTGAATCTCCATTTCACATTTCGGAGAATTTGTGTGACGTTTTTGAGGTTTTTCATAGCAGTTTTTCACGTTTTATTTCTTACTATGCCATGCAAAAGCGGTCAAGAAATGGATAAATGCTTCGGTTTGAACATACACGAATCTATAACCGGACGCCAAAATGAAACTGGTGCGCGGAACGGGTGATCTCTCACGTGGAATGCACTTTGTAAGTATGGAGGCCCTATATTGTATATCCTAATGTAGTACCTCAACGTAAACAGAAGAAGAAAATACCTCTGCAGGATGGAGGGAGAATTTCGCCCCCGGTGGCGCCGCCGATTGGGACATTTTTGAATGTCGAAGGACAGGAAGCACATTACGTTCGGTTCATCTTAGCGTTAGGGGTGGTAATTCACTTGTTATCGTCCTGTAGCGTCATGCGGCCGCGGGGCACGGGCCAAATTAATGACCGCATTGATATTCCTTTGTGTCTGCCGGACACTGACGCGGTCCAAAGGCATCCATCTCAATTCTTATCCCACTACGGCACCGACGCGTGCAACCGACTGATGAAGCTTAATTACACGCTAATTTGAGGGACGGCTGAAATTCCAGCTTTGGAAGAAAGCAATACCACCTATGGGAACTGCGCAACAAACAGATGACGTGGAGAGGACGACATTTGTCACGTATGACGCAATGGATGCGAACGCTAAAAGGATTTGAAATTGACCATATGGTAATTAGGCTGTATAATTCAATTTCTCGGTTGGAAAACTAATTTATATCTTGATATTTTTCTGTTTTTATTAAAATATATATCAATAAGAAAAGAGAATTACACATTATGCTTTTGGTGCTGTTAATATACATTGTTACTAAGGATGTGCCTTGAAAAAAAGTGGTTTTTAATGTATTCTTAAGCGTTTTCGATAGAAGCCCAGAGGGAACAAGAAAATTATTTAGCCTTCATGTTGATCAATTTGTCTCAAAAGATTTATGAAAATGTTTTTATTCCTTAGCGCCGAAAATTCTTGAGTATAGTAGTTACAAGACCCGGTGACTTTGGTGCAACAAGGTCTGTGGCAGTCTTGATTTTCAAGCGATTAAGATCAGCGTTTTTTTTAAGTTTAAAATCAAAGTTCTTATATCCTAAGCTCAAAATCTATTTAATATTTTCGAATGGTTTTTCCATGCGAGGACTTGACACTCATAAGTTTTAACACGGATCTCCCACGTCCTATCTGGCATTCCTATTTCTGGGTGATGATGTTGGAACAGTGCTAATGGCCTTAGAGCAAACATTTATCTTCCAATCAAATACATCAAAATCATAAACGGATTGCGTGACCCTACGCACAGCAAATATTTCAATTTTGAGTTTCAGTTTTAGCTCTATACGGTCGATATGTGTATTACATATGTGGGTAATATACATCCTAACTGACCTTGAACTCCATCGATATCCCTTTAACCTTCGGCCTCGTGACTGCCAAAACAAAACGCGTCCCTGATAACCACGATATATTATACTATTACTGGTTGATTAACGCACAACCCGCATTCTTTATACTACTATTGGTGATTAAAGGCATTGCATTGTTTCCCTTACTGTTCTCTAAGGGTCAACCTAAAATTTGAAAGGCAGAGACTATTTAAGGAAGTAAAATTTAAGTTATTAATTATTAAATTTTAACTTCTTGAAAATGTTTTCCAGCTTTACCCAGACCCTTAACCTGACAGCATACTACTTAATAAAAATGTCAAGGTAAAACTTAGTCTTTTTCTCCGTGAGATGGTATTATTCAGTACCTATAGGATAATTCAAATTTAGCATTCAAATTCAGTACAAGGCGAATTTACGAGTACTACCATATAATCCGCTGACAAAATATCCAATGACCCCGTGTCCCTTGGTGATTCTTTCTCATCTCCGAATGCAATATCCTAGATCTTTGTGGGGTCGCCCTTTATGTGACCTCAGAAGTATTCAGATAGGGAAGGGTGTGCGTCACCAAAAGGTGCATGATAAAATCTGTCTTATGGCTTGCTCAGAAATTGACCTCACTGAGAGAGCTGGGGTATAGGATAGAGAGTACTCCCCGAGGGATTGAACCCTCATGCATAATCCTGGAAGGAAAGGCATATCCGGGAAGGCCTACGAAGGACATGTCGGTCAAAGGGTTACGGCCGAATTAGACGATGAGGATCGTAAGGATTGAGCTAGTGACGGTGGTAACAAAGTTTATGCTCCAATAAAAGTGATCACATGGTGTCCGTCATACACCAAATTCGTAAGTGAACTTGACCGGGATCCCGGGTGAAGTGGAAGATATTTTTTTCTCCAAGTGATTATCCCATAAACTCAAGGCTATTAACGTGATGGTAGGCAGAGTTACTTGGTGGAATTGTGGTATGCCAAAGAATTAAGGTAATATTCCAATACTGTTTTTAATATAACTAACCTGTTTCAATGTTAAAACATAATCAGAATTCAAATAATATGAGAGTTTTTGAACTTTGATGATGATATTTGAACATTGATACAGGTTAGTGTATTAAAAACAGTAGCTAATATGGAATATTACCAAGTAGATAATTCTTTAATAGCTCTGGGCGAATTTTCCCGTCGTCCAATATAGATAAGTTACCCTTTTCTCCAAGGCATATTGAATTGAGCGTTGCATTATTGCATACTACTCGTGTGCTTATCGTATTTAATATGATGCCAGACTTTAGCGTTAAGTTTTTGAACTTAGGTTCAAATTTAAACAGAATTTGAAGTATTCCAAGCCGGTTTATACTAAGCACGTCAATGGCCATTTCTGACAAACTTCGGTTAAATGATATATCATAAACATAAAACTAAGGAGAAATGTGGTGGAACGGACAGGCTGTCAGATAAATTTAATTTTTTTTCCGCGAAAAATTAGAGATTGTCATAGATACCATTAAGGCTGGATAAAAATGTTTCCCGTCTGGTAGCCTCATCACTTTTGAATTACAGCATAGAATCTAGTACCTTAAAGTAAGCATGCAAGTGATTGGCAATTTTAGCCAATTTGGAGTGCAATATAGTTCCGACAACTTATAGTGCATGTTAGGTAAAAATTCACCCCATTTACACATTCCTATGGTGGATCTCAGATCGTAAGAAATGCTTTAAAATTTTTGAAATCAATTAGTACCAACGTTGTACGCTTGTGTGCACAATGACTGTTAAGGTCCCGGAACAATTTCAATAACGGCCTTTTAGTCAATATAATGCCGAGATCGAAAGACTAGGCGTGTCCTCCAAACTATAAGATTGTACGGTATTGTACCACTATGGAGATATATGTCGAATAGTCGTTAAGATGCGCAGAAATATGGAATTTTGGGCATATGGATTTTTGCAATCATTTCTTCGTTGGATCTGGATATCAATATGGCCAGCTTGAAAAACTTTACTAAACTAAGAAAAATTGCCACTTTTTGTAGCATCGCCATTTTTTGTGTGATAATTTCTTCTTGCGTGGCCGGATGGCAATACCAGGATGAAGCTCAAGAGTCATGGTTATTATGCTTTTCCACCACCATTGAATACACCTTTGCGTTTCGGCGCGTAAACCTCTTTTTATGGAAGCAATTTTGCATTTACGGTTATCGGCTCTGCGACTCCTCGCTTACGCCATTAGCTGGGTCAGTACGAAGGTAAATCGGGGATGGGGTGGCATTCGGATTTTTTTTCATGCGGACGCGGAGGCGGTAGGTTTCAAGGGTGCAAGAGTGATCTCGGCAAAAAAAGCAAGGAAGGGATTGACTTAGATTTCACGTCACCCACCCATTCGTTCCACCGTAATGCATTTTATACTTCGATGCTTAGATCTATTGGTCATGTTCCCGTAGTACGGCCATAGGGATGGATATATCAGAAAAACCTAACCTGTCGTGATGACGCCCACTTCCGCTGATTCGAAATGAAACATTTTCATTATCCAATTTTTGCATGTTCCTGAAGTCTATCCTTCGTGGCGAAATTAAGTAGGTACACAAGATACGTGCGTAAAACGAAAAATACTAGTCAATTCATATTTTTTATTATGTCAACCCCCATGGTGGTGAGGTTGTCTTCGCCTGCATACTATAGGGTCAGGGCTGCGAGTCCTGTCTGAGTGGGCTTTTTAGCACCTAGCTTATGGTAGTTTGTGAACGTTAAACATTTTTGGTTATTAAAGTGCTTGGTGTAAAGGCTCAAAAGGCTATTTTCGGTTCCTTAGTAAATAAATACGAAATAAAAATTATCATTGGCGTCACAGTGAATTAATTTAGGGTCGGACGGACTTGAAATGGCTATTTCTAAATGCTCGGTTTCCCCGGCGAGCACGAACATTATTTCATTCTTCAGATCAGCATAGTTCCTTCCATATTTGGGTAAAAATGCCCTTTTCTCTCTTCCAAATATCCTCCGTCGAACATCTTATTGATATTTTTTCTATCTGTATTTTCAGACCTTGTCAAATATCTCGGTCAGAGTAGAATATAGATAGATTCTTGAGTTTATGTTTTTTGAAAATCAGTCCACAATTTAGAAAAATATCAAAGGAAAACTTTCATTTTAAGTGCTTTCAACTGATGTAACTCAGTCGATGTGAATTAAAAATCATAAGGTACATCGAACTCTAACTGATTAGCGGACTCGACATATAATGCTCTATAAATTCACCAATACTGAAAATTTCTCTAATGTCATGAGAATTAGTCCATAGATTATAACAGTATTAGAGTAAGTGTACAGAATATTCAATAAATGTAGTTATTTAGCAGAAAAATAAGAAATAATGGCTAACAGAGATATTCCTCTCTTGTCATAATCAACCGTTAAAAATCTTCCCCGACTAATCGACCACTTCAATGAGAATCAAAACATTATAGACCGAATTAAATAAAAAAGAATGCATTTTTTAAGATGATAAGTACCAAAGAATCCTATGCCTTAGCTAAATAATTTTGAAAAAGTTGTCGGACACTGCCAATATTTGTTATATTTCGTCTCATCAGCAAACGTCGGTTGCATGCAATGCAAAATATGTGTTATGTAACTGAAAAAGTTTAAGAAATGCGACTTCATTATCCAAGTAAAACATTTTTATGGCTATCAAATACGTATATATATATTTTTTTTAAGTTTCATGATACAGTAGTTGCAACAATTAATGAATGACATAAATACGAGGAAGCTGTGACATGCTAACAATTCAATCTTCCTAATCGCCAAATAGGAATTCTTTTGTAACAACTTCCTGAGAACTAAATGCAATGCAATGAAACATTGATCCGTGACAATTCCATGCCTATTCACGTTTAAACCAAGAGCTTCCTTTATGTAATATAATACACTTTACGGGAATTGCTGCGTTTCATTGATTTTTCTATAGCGTTTCACTCTTTATGCTGGAAGCATCTTCAGGAAAATTAGAGTAACTAGCATCGGCCCACTTTCAAAAAGGCAAACTCGTTACAGTAGCTACATTGTTCGCTGAATTAAAGTTTGAAATACACCGTTATTTTGTCGTCTATCTCACCTGTGCTAAGATTGACCTCCAAATTGAACTGTGATTATAACTGACCTTCCAATTGAAATTATTAGGTCTTTTTGCCATCTCAGTGGATTTTATGTATAAAATAATATCGTTCGCTTGTTAAAAATGGTGGTGGATGATGTTTCTCACAGGTGCGTTTCCTTTGCCCTTTTATTTTCTTTAAGGCCCTGGGAGATAGGCCTTTTGCTCTGCCCTACAAAGCTTCATCCACAGCAGCCCGGATTCTCACATACACCCTTGGATTGAAGAGGAAGTTTGCTATATTTCAATGTTGATAGGGAATCTTTGTTTGCTTTTATTTCTGCTCCTCGTATTTTTTTTTATCCTCCCCCAAACTCGCGTATCAAAATTTCCAATCTATTCAAAATCTTCTTTCCTTCACTAACAGATTCTGGAACCGTATGGTGCCAATCACTCTCCTCTAGCCTCTTCAATTACATTTTATGCTCATCTTTTACCAAGGATCCTGTCATGAGTGAGCAAAAAATAAGGAAATCAAATACTTAATGAGATTGAGGTGAGATGCCCTAGTACAATTTCCTCTTACCCAAAATGATATACGATCATTTGGGGGAAGAGAAACAAAAATATTTTTGAAAGCACTCGGTGGAATCTCGTGGAGGTTAAGTTTGTTTTGACGCTGAGGAAGATATCAATGAGATGTCATAAATTTGAAATGTCTTAGTTTCGCGTTCTTTCACTTTCTCAGATAACTTTCTCCTCTTCAGCGGAAAAATAATCAACTTCATTTTTTGAGACGACACGCTTTGTCGGGAAACGTAACGGAGATCGGGAAAAAATTGCGGTCAACAGCAATTTTTACTCCTCTGCAATCAAACGCCCAATTATGTCAAACTATCGACCCAGGGTCTTTAGAATAAATCGTGTGAAGGAAACTGGAGGTGCATAAATTCAACAAGGCTATTACCATATACTCTAGAGACTGTTTGGAAAACGAAATCCTCTACGTTTATTTTTAAATCACGAATAAAATTCATTCCTCCATACCAATGGTTTTTGGCGGATTACCGGTATCTTCGACAAGGGTAAGGAAACCACGTGATTTAGCCACGACTTTCAGAATCCGAAACACAATAGAACTTTTCATAGCGACTGATAGTATGGTAAAGTTATGATTTCAATGCCTTAGCCCATATCGTTTGCCAATGGGCGCGTAGAAATATTCTCTGCCAGTTCTTCCAGTGCTGTGAGTGCAGTCTTCCCAATCTTCTTATTTAAAGGCTGGAGATGGATGTCCGCTCCTGAGGGCACTCATCCCCGGTGATATAGATAGATACAGTGAGGTATATTCCAGTGCTGCCGCAGAATGGAACGCGATGTAGTACTTCTACCACACCAGTAGCATGCGAGCCTTGATAGTGGCAGAGCCTTGATAATGGCAGGAAAGTCTTCTGCCGAAACGTCGGCGGGCATGCCAACTACGACATTGCACAGCCTAACCCGGTGGAAAACCCGAGAAGAACTAACCAGTAGCATGCGATTTCGGAACGGTTGGCTGAAGAGATTACGACCAGCAGGAAACTTTATGGTTCCATTAAGTAACTTTAAATACGTCAGTTCTTTCTCGAAAATTACTTTTTAAAACGTCAGTTCTTAATACCAATCAAAGTGAAATAAAAATGGCAATTAAAGTTATATTTTATTTGCGTACATTGCTGATTTATCCCCGCCTTTTATTTTTTTAATGGCACCGGCAGCTTAAGCTTTACTACCGCTGCTGCTCCTTTCGGACCGCAGTAGAATCTACACCATGAAACATCATCAATTGGATGAGGTCATTGGTTACTGTACGGTACTGCCAGTTGATATCGGTACGCTTTGGTACCACAGGTAGTAAATTTCAGAAGGGGCTCTATATTGTTTTTCCCATCCTCCTTTAGCGGGTGTTTTCTTACGCGAGTGGGCAATAAAATGATAGTGACTTTTGGAACCTGTGGAAAAAGAAAGTGAATAGATTGAAGGCGTTCGAGGTGTGGGAGGATAGAGAATGAGCAATGGATAAGGAGGAAGCCGAACAAAGTGGAACTAGGCGGGGGTAGGGCAGGAATAAAATTTGCTCGAGGAAATAAAGAGAAGGCAAAGCAGGTGGAGAGCACGAGTGATAAAAGGGTTGGGATACTGAAGGCTGTTTTGGTATGCAGAATGCTGGGAAATCGTGAGATGAAGGATAGGTATTTGGGGTGCTATGAAGAGAGGTAGGAAATATTCCGAACTAATAATGAAATAAACTGAAGAAACAGTGCGACCCTAGAAGGGACAACAGGAAAATTGCGGGACCGATTAAACCTACCCTTGCCGGTAGAGATACATCAAAGATCAATAGTTACAGACAAAATCTGTAATTTCACCTTCCCATTAGGAATTCGGGTTTATGTGGAAGCTAGGGTACTGAATTTCCATCCCGAAGGGCTCGGGTTTGAACCCTGGCAATGGCGGAAATGTTTTAGCGAAATTACAATCCTCACTAGGGTGCTTTGTGGAGAGTACTTCAAGCGCAATACCCCGTCCAATGCACGGGACGTTAAACCGAGGAGCCCTTGGTGCCTTTCATTGAATATAGTGTAATGGCGACGCCAGTTTCTTTCCTCTTAAAACTAACTTCCTCAGAAGAGAACAATTCCTTTCAAAACACTCTACCGGATCCACGGTTTCCGCAGCAGTTCATATTGAATGCTGGTATATAATGCATTTTTTTATCTTGGCATTATTGGAACGGTGCGTATCTAAGGGATACTCTTATTTTTGACTCAAACGTTATTAACACTTATAACATTTAACCTACATCAACTGACTACATGTCAAATCACTTACTACTGCTCGTATTTTCCCTCTTCAATTTCATATTCCTAATTAACTCTGTTATTCCTGGGTAGTGCCAAAACACCCTCATGCTAAGTTCTTTTATGGTGGCTCGCGTGGCAGTATATAAATTGAAATAAATACGATTAAATCTTTACCACCCGCAATCTGTCGCCAATTGAAGACTGTCGATAGTCTGATAGCACCGTTGGATACTATATAGTCCTGAGATATGGCTATCCTGAATAAATTTTTTTACTTTATTTCTGCAGAATGAACTTATTATTAAAAAAATCATTCATATGCTCTTTTTGTAAATTATACTTTTTTGCTATGTCAAAATATGATGCCCGTATTGTTGATACCGTTTTATCTTTAGCGCATGTGTACGCAGGGCATTAGTATGTTTAACATATTTGAAGTTTATAAGTTCAAATGAAGTTGTAAAAGAACTATCAACTTGCATTAACTCAATATTAAAAAACAAAAAAATGCACTTTTTACTAGATAAACGTGAATGGGTATGTATGAAATCAGGATAAGTACGTATCTATCGCACATCATCTTTATCAACTATTTTCATAGCTTTTTTTAGAATACGTTGCAGCTATTGAAATTTATGATACAATTTGGTAACACTTAATGTACTTTGGGTGCTTAATAGATGAATAATCTGAATGATTTTGCTTCAATTAAATTTTTGCATGCTCATTCCGATGTGCTTAGAGATTCTTCGATGCTCAGGGTGCGTGTGGATGGTGGAGATGAGGAAGGAACTACGGCCTGAGACCCGGCTTGTGATTTGCTCAATTCAAAATCGGGCATGGGAGCGTTGCGAAGGGGATTTTCCCGTTGGGGGACGGCACTAAAACCTCCAGGGCTATTCCAAATAACTTGTCTGAGTTCGACGGCGTGACGATCCAAAAGCGTGACCTTTGCCAGCGACCAGGATCGGAAGGGAATGTGAGAGCGGACTAAAACGAAAATGCTTCTGGAAGCAGCCTCTTTAGTCATGGGGACGAAAGTTCTTAGGCCAATGGGATTGGAATTGTTGTGGTGGCTACATTATTGGCTTCCCATCCCAAGGGCCCGGTTTCAAATCTTATCAGTAGATGAGATTAAGTTATTGGATTCTCATTCCCTATACGGGTTCCTTCATTGCAAACAGCCGAAATGAAGTACAAGAGTCTTGTTCATTTCTTCATCATTACCCTTATCTTAATTAATCGAGGTAACGTATTATCCAAGGTAAAGATCATTATGCAGTGGATGTACCAAACCATTTTAGATATTGGGAACTAACGTCAGAAATTGGCAATAAATTCAATTTCCAAACAACAGCAAAATCACAGAAATACTTTATCGGAGAAATATCTTATTTTTGTCGCAGTTTATTCTCATACATGAGCCTTCCTTATTATTCGAGTTTTTGATTACCCGCGGTTGCCTTTGTCCCCATTGAATCGGGCAATCGAGACTTCACTGTAACGAAAAATGCCCGAGCTAACGAAAAGCGTTGTGGGCTTGGAAAAGTTTGGCAAACTTTTCTTTGGACGATAATTTATTTTACCCATGAAGGTATATTTAGTGCGGCTTTCAATGCATTATCGGCAGCCACACCTTGTCTGACGCCATACGCCTGGAGATTGCCCTGGAGGCAACTGTCCCCGCCGATAGCGACTCTATTATACACATGCTCGAAGGTGTCTATCTACCATTGGGGAATGACTCAAACTACCCCAGTATAACTTTGCTGATCATAAAACTTAATCACATTAGTGAGAAAAACAAACCTTGAACAGTAAGCACTCAAAGAAATTACGTCGTTGTTTTCACTAAACTAATTTAGTTTAAAGGGTTTAATTATTATGTAATAAGGCCCTTACAATTTTTTATATTTTTCCTTAAATATTTTGGCATTGCAATTTCGACGCGTGTTGTGTGACATGATCTGGGGTGAGTAAGACTCATTTATAATTGATTGTCTGTTTCATTATTCGTTAGTAAAATTAGTACCTATACCCTCTTTATGATAAAGGGTCTTAAAAATAGGTATCTTAAGAGGGCTTTGCTTTTATTCCAAGCGGTGTTCTGTAGAACTGCGATGAAGACTGAAACGAGATAAAGCTAATTACCGTTTTATATTGAAAATTCAAGCATAAAACTGAGATGAATATTCATGAATACCTATTTTTTCAAGAGTTTAGATGAGTCAAGTGATGCATTATCTACAATGATGCATAATGATCACTTGAACCGTAAGGTAAGGCAAAACAACCATTCATAAAAATAAAAACAGCATGCTTGCATGGGGTGCTAAAATTATCTTTAAATGCATCAACAAATATCGTCGTGGAAATTTCACGGGCTGTGCATGGGCACGGAGCGATCATCCGTGAAGATTCAGGATGTTTTTCGTCGCAGTTCCGTAATAAATATAAAAAAGGTACTTTAATATTTGGTAGTGTCACCACATATACCATGTATGGTGTGGGCGAGAGGAGAGAAAAAATATACTGCGAAAGATACTGGATAACTTACGCAGCGCATGTCGGACCTTTCTATTCTCGCATCACATATGTGTGTCTACGTCACACGCGATGTATTTTTTAAGCACCGTCTCGGGAAGCAGAGCCATTGTCGTCGTGGACCAATGGAGCACGTTTGGTGGTGCAAGGAACGCTTGGGGAGTGGTGGGGTGGGAAGAGGAGGGGAAGAAATGAATTCGAGAAGAATTCACTGAGGGGAAAAAGCCTCCATTTCAATGTACGCTGGTGTCTTTTTTTTAGAATTCTAATGTTAGAACTACAAATCGGCGATCGCTACTGTGTCCCGGCGGTATTTAGAATTCATTAACAGCGACAGACCTAGCTTTGTCTGTTAATAAACATGTCACATTCTGGTGTGATTTTTTTGAAATACGTAATTTAAACCATAAAGGCTAAAAATGAACTTTGCTTTTTTTCACGAACAATTTATTAAACCTATCGATTTCGACGTCATTTTCACGGTCCCTTGGAAATAACTTGTAACCGTCGAAATTGATCGGTGCCATAAATTGTACGTGGGGAAGTACAATGTTTATTTTGTAGCCATTATGACTAGCATTCTTTGTTGCTGCAGAGTTACATTTTTCGCCTTTCAGCCTAGTTTTTCAACAGCTTTTCTTGCAGTGGCCAAACACATTCACCTCCTCAGTACTAACCGCTGTAACTCCTATTTCCATAGTAGGATTCACTATGTTCATACTTCCATGAGAGTTCCTATTATTAACTCCTTCTTTCCAACCATCACTGCTATTCGCGTTTAGATGTTTTTAGAATTTTTCGGAAAGAAGTGCAAAACTGCAATAGCAACTCTTCAGGGGGATTCAATTAATTCAATTAATTCAATTAATGATTTATTTAAAACAGCCCTAGAATTCTAGGTCGTCGTAAGGCTGATTCTCTTCCCCCTTTTAGGCTGGAGTCATTCACGCACTGGCTTCCCTGGAAGTGGCTACACCCTTTCTCTTTATTAATACTGAAAGCTTCAGCCAATAACTTCAATGCTCCTTCTGTATGTGGCATGCATTACAAAAACTTTTTCCAGGCACTTCCGAATATTCAGTTCATATTTCTCTTTTTCGTTTAACTATAACTTCCCCGGGGTTTCGTCATTATGTCTAAAGTCCATCATATTAAGATCACCACAGTAGCTGGTATCGTAATGATTTATAGTAAAAATAAAGTATATTTAATGCATAATCGTTCCAACTTCTGCATTACACGAGCATTAAGAAAAAGTATGCTACACTTTTCTGATGACATAACAATTTTGGCAGGAGTGAAAGAAAATCTGGTAGAAATGCCGCACTGCATGGAAATAAACTGTCAAAAAATGCAACCTAAAAGATAAATGTTAGAAAACCGAAATGATAGCTTGAGGATGAAATAAAACAAAATCACCGTCAGTCTTGTTTAGTAAAAACTACTGTAAATGTAAGGATTTTTCTGCCTGGGAAGAAAGGCTCAGCGATATACGGCGCTAGGAAGATATTGTGAGTGTAGTAGCACACGCAGGAACTTCGCTCGACGAAAGGTCCCCAACTCCTAGGGGACTCTGGCTTGGACGCCAGGAAACACTTCATCAAAACTTGCGAGTTGTGCGCACCATTGTCTACCTGTTAAACTTGGTGAACAAAAGTAGCTGAATAAGTCAAGTACAAGCAGTAGATTTTTGGTGTTATTGAAGAATTATGAAGTTCAAAATGGACGGAGAGAATCATGGATGATGAACCCCTTGGAAGATCATGGGAGGAAAGTAAATTGATGACAATTTACCAAAGTAGAAAATGCAAAATTACTGGACACATCCTGAGACATAACAGTATCCTGAAAATCACTTTGGAAGGAGCAGCGAATGAAAGGAATTACAGACTGAAACCCAGCGTTGAATTCGTAAAGCTTATTATACAGAATGGATGAATAAGGAATTGTGAGGTAATACAATGACTCTCTGAAAAGGAAATGTAGTGTAGGACTGCAGTAAAGCAATCTTAAGATTAATGGCTGTTAAATGTATGTATCAACACATGTACAAATTAAGAGGGCGTCATCGAAAGAACAAGAGACTCTCAATTTTGGAGTCGCTTGGAAATGTATTTAATTTAAAAGACCTCGATGAGAAATTCCAATCCCCATATTAAATGGCGGAATGCTTTCAATTTGAATATTCACTAAAGCATAATTCCTGCGTAAAAGCTTTCAAAATAATCCTTGCTCGTAAATATTTCGTGAATCATAATGTTACTAAGTAATTTTTAGGACTAGCCCGATGAGTGAGCTAAAAAAAAAAATTAATATCAGAATATCAAAAGTTACGTTGATTTTAGGGAATGGATGAGAGTCGAATAACGAAACAGATACATCTGTAGATCTGTAGGTAGAGTGAATAGTGTGAGAGGAAGGGGTAGACCACCAAAGTCTGCAGAAGTTTTGGTTTTGATGATTTCGAAATGATTTAAGTTTCATATGGTAGTCAAGTAAATGGTGTGATAGGAAGAGGTAGAGCGCGAAAGTCATGGGTGAATGTGGTGGAAGAGACTCTCAATATGGAGAATTATAGGAATCTTTAGAATTGGAAAGCGTGTATGAAGTAATTCATGATTGTTAGAGAAGCGAAAGAGGCATGCAAGGATAGGGCATTATGGAGGAAATTATTGAAAAAGAGCCTGTTTTATTGGCCTAACAGCAATAATTTAGTTCTCTGACCGCCTACCCCGAAAAGAAAAATGCCTGGTGGGTATGAATGGGTGTTAATTAACTTTGTCTGTAGGTGCTGCTAATGAGTTGATTTGCTCCCTAATAATTGTTTCTTAATCTGCTACATATCACGTACTACATGTTTCCTGCATAAATATTGTACATATGTACATTTATATAGTTGCAAAAAACATTAATACCAGCATTCTCTCTAGCATTGGTAGCATAACTATAGTGCAGAGCATGCTTGTGAAATTTCGACTCCTCACAAGTATCACCAGGATTTTGCTGATTCATCAATAGTTGTGGTTACATTAACATTAATAGGGTATAGTTTAATGCTTGTTGGAGACAGCTCACCCTCTGCCACACACCATTGAGGTGACTTGCAGGGTATTATGCAGATATAAATGAATGTATGTAGATTTGCCCATATACTACGCATGTGTACTCAACCAATGTTTCGAGAAGCCGCCATTGTCGTCAGGAGCCAAAGAAAGAACCAATACTGCGTTGCCGGGAGCTCTGAGAAAGGAGAGGTGGGAAGGAGAAATGTGTGGGAATAGAGAAGGGAGGGGGGCCCGTCGCGGGGGATGACGTAAATGCCATCTCCCCTCCCGTTCCTAGATAGGCGCCTAGTTTCGCCCACGACTTCGTCCCAATCCAATTCCGCTCGCACAAAAACTCGAAGCGAAGGGGAAGTAACCTCCACATGTAGCGACACAGGGGGGATGAGCACGGCAGTCCCTTCCTCCTCCCCGCGCCTTCCCCAAAACCACACGTCCTAAGATCGAGTTTCTGAGTGGGTGAGACCTAGCATAAGCACACACTCATACACTCTTAAAACCGACCTAGCTCGCTCTCCATATTTGCTCCCTCACTGCATGTATCTTTGGTAATGGAGGAGAGACGCGCCTTTATTCATCTACGCATATTTTTTAAGCGAAGAGGACAAGAAAAATGGCAATTTCAGAGAAATTTACCCATAACATGTGCATTTCGACAAGAAAATTTACTTCTTCAGTAATCATGAATATAATTATGTGGTATTACTTTTATTTATTAATTAAAACACCAAAAACAGCAATAAAGGCCGATAAATTGGGTCCAGTGAACAAAATAAATTAAAAATAATATTAAACACAGTGACAACGACATTCAACAACATACAATTAGGCAAGTGTAGGGTGGGGGAAAAAAGAGTGTTACGCAGTGGTTTCAGTTGAGAGGAAAATATGTTGCGTAAAGAGAATAAATAGTTCAAGGCTAGGGTGACTGTTAGCTAGGGTAGGATTGAGCAATGGAGGTAGGAGGCAGAATGGGGATCGTTGAGAAGTTGTCAGTAGAATTTATATATTAGGTATGGGTAACAGACTTAAGGTGGTTCCACCGTGAAATGACTTAAATGCCATTTTATTCATATTATGTCAACTTGTAGAAAAAGCTGTCCTCTATCTGGTATGAACAACAAAATACTACCTTTCCACGCTATTTTATTCAATAATTGAACTTGAAATTACATGGTGTTCAATGGGGGAATGAGAGAAACACGGGGAAAAATAGTATTTTTCCATAAAATATAAATGCTATTTTTGCGGAAAACTATTTATAAGAAGGAAATAATCCAGAGAAGTCGAATAAAAATTTAATATAGGCACCTTACCACCTTATGTTTTTAGTTATTAGGGAATTACTGCCGTAATTGAAGTCAAAATGCGGTAATTCGTAGGAAATGGCGCTGCAGTCGGCTCCTATGGCTGGAAAAAAGTGCTCATTTAAAATACATTCGTGGAATAATCTGCATTTTTTCTACTTTACTTTTGGGTTTCTATAGGTAACACATTTCATCAGTGAAAGCAGAATTTTTTGGACAAAATATAAAAAATGTGGAATTTAGTATTTGTTTTGACTCACACAGTCGCGGCGGAACCTCCTTAAATAACGAGTGATGTGGGCTGGGATGAGAAATGAAAAACAGGAGAGAAGGAGAACCTTTATTTTCATAAATAATGTAAGGGATTCCATAAAAAAAACATCAATGGGTGTTAATTCAATGATTACCGATGAAGTGTGTTGGCCAGTTAAATTGTCAAGCGAGGTACGGGTTCATATCCCCGTCAAGAGAAATGTTTGTTTTACATAGTTAACTTTCACACTTGGGTGCCGCGCCGTCTTGAATCCCTGTGTGTAGCTGCGAAAATATATTACACTGATCCATTTTTAGCTGTGAGATCTCGATTGGATAAGCGATAAATAACTTTTACCACTGCACAAAAATGACTAAAAAATTATTGATATGCGTGCATGGTCTACCAGAATATTTCAAAGTATCTACTAATACCACAATGAAAATCCAGTGAGCAGAGCATAGGCACCCAGCTATCATCATGTATGAAGACAAAGGATTTTTTAAAGGAATGTAAAAAGAGACCTTCATATTTTAGTATACATGCCACTTATTGCGTGGGCGAGAGAAAAAAAAAATTATTCTTGGTCAAGTATGTTGGCCAGTTACCCCACCGATTGAGTTTTACGTTCAAATTCCTGCTAAGGGATTTTTTCATGGTAGATATATTCAATACGTGCATTTTTCAAGACGCCAAAATAGAAATACATGTCCTCTGCAAATAGATGGTCTTGCATTTGAAAAAGTAGGCCATTTTAAATATTTAGGAGTAATTTTAACAAATGACAACACGGCAGAGCCAGAAATACAAAACAGGTTAAACCTCGCCAACAGATATCTGCATGCATGCAACCGAATTCTATCTTCTAAATCCCTGTCGTACAAAACCAAAATTAGACTTTTTAAAACAATAATATCCCCTGTACTACTCGACGGATCCGAAACGTGGAGGCTGTCGAAGAAGGATGAGAAAATACTAATAGTGTTCGAGAATAAGATATTGCGAAAAATCTATGGGCCCACACACGAAGAAGGACAGTGGAGAAAAAACACAACAGTGAAATCAGGAATCTATTTAAACATCCAGACATAACAAGAGAAATAAAGGCAAGAATCAGATGGGCTAAGGAAAGAGGAGGGATGTTTGCTGAAGGAGATACTAAATGGGATTCCTGAAGGAAGAAGACCCCGAGGAAGACCACGGCTAAGATGGTGGGACCAAGTGAGAACGGATATGCAAAAAATTGGAGCAACAGAAAGAGAGGCAGAAGATCGATCCAGGTGGAGGGGATTTGTTGATGCGGCTAAATATCGACTAAGATATAGATGGCCCTGGGAGTAAGTAAGTAAGTAAGATATATTAAAAAATATATTGTGCCCATGAATCCGAAATTCCCAAACTCTTGAGTTATTTTTTCCATGAAAATTGTTTCACGAAGGAAATAATTTGGTAAAAGGTTGGATACTGTTGCATTAGGCGCGAAACACATGCAATACGCATGACGTTAGCTTGTGAAATTAGCTCAAACGTAAACTTTATTTGACAAGAAATAAAATCTCTGAAGTCTTGCACCAGAAACTGATTTGTATCTCAACGTATTATCAATTTTTTCTCGATTACATTCATTATTATCGTTCTACCCTCAGTTAACCCGCGTACCGTAGTATTTATGAAGAAAATCACAAAAACTATTTCCAGCGCATTGTGAGTAGGTATACAGAAGCGGAAGAGGTTGGAATTAGACACCGCAGTGAGTGACTTAAGCGGAAATAGTCTGTTTCTTTAAGCGTAATTTTACAGTGCATTGTGTGTATTACATACGTGGCAGGCGCCCGGCAGAACGGAATCGGTCTTTCACACTTTTCCGCGTGAATGATCAGCACCAGGTGTTTTTGGTGATTTTCGGGGAAAAACGTGCGCGTGGTACACACGTAAGCACGGTGTCTCTTCGGTGTCTGACTTGTACTTAGCTTTCCTAAATCTTTCTATAATTCCGAATTTCCCTTGCTTCCCTCGTGTTTAAAATGAATCCGATCGTATCTTGACCAATATTTCAGTGTCACTTCGCTTAGTTTATCAAAGATTTAAGAAAATTCAGCAGATTTCATAAATGATTTACTTAATTTCTCGATGAAATCTTACTGCGGTGGGTAGCCTCATGAAAACTCAGGAGAAGAAGAAGAGATCAGCTTATTGGACACATTTAGTGACCCAAAAGTCTCGTAAAAACAATAAATGTTGGAGGAATGCATGGGTGGAATTACAGGGAAAGATACAGGGTGGAAAGAAAAGGATAGTAAATTATTTATAACGTCCAATGGAAGACTTATGGAGTGGATTTACCGGACAAAGTGAAGAAAAGTGGACTGAAGGAATGAAACGGTTTGTTGTTGGGGATAGGAGTGAAGAGCTACAGCAAACCAATCTTTTGATTAATGGCTGATGATGATGAGTTGCTTATTTGAAACATAAACGTTCTAATGTAAAGGAACTTCTGTCTTTGTCTCTTTCATTATGATTACCGATATACTATAAATGGACATTCTTATTGAACATACTTTTTATAACTATCAATTGGCGTATCATACACAGCTGGTGGTATAACTTGGCCGTCTCTTAACGTTAGTTAGAGAGAGAGCGATGAGTGAGCATTCTTCTTGGTGCGGAGGGCTTGGAGGGAAAGCTGGGAAACGAGGAAGGTAGCGACTCGGTTCGAGTGCCCGGGTGGGAAACTCAGGGGGAGGGGTGGCATAGATGATGTGGCGTTAAAGAGTAGCGGCACGTATCCCCACGTCGTTTTTACTAAACCACCTCCATTCGTTATGAGAGTCATTTAACCCATAAAAACGCGAAGCATGCCGCCTTTAATCGGCTGACAAATTGACAAATTCGAATAAAAAAATATCATCTAGTACGCTGACCGAATAGCAATTACGGAAACAGGTCTGGTGACACAAAAATTTTCCCAAATTGTTGCAGAAGCTCAGTCATAACGGATGTAGATTCAGAAAACACACATTAGTCTTTTGTTCCCGAGATTGGTTAACAAAAAAAAGGCTACACCATTTTTAGCCTCCAAAATCACAGTATGACTAAATCAGCATCTTTGGAACGCAAGTTATTAGGAGCTCTTTCTTGCACAAAATGCCACATGTATGTCATGAGACTTCGAGCACTTTTTCATTTCAGAGGAAGTTTTCCTACTAGGAAAAGTTATTATGACTGTTAGTACATTCGTGACAAAATATGCTGAGCTGATTTACTACTGATTATCCGTGAAGGTTATTATATTTGACATATAAATATTAACGAACTACTCTCTGGGTACGGACATTGGATCATCCTATTGTCTAAATTGACATCCTTTCGGATTCTTCAGGGGTTTGCACAGCAGCTAATTCATTGGACTACTTCGGATTATTCATTCTTACAGATGTTGCATATAAAATTGTAAACTTGTTTGAAGAGCATTAGAATCAATGTGGACTTCAAGGTAGAGCTTTTCATTTTACGACTTTGAACCGGGATTAAATACATTTTTGAATCTGAGATTTATGAGCGCTGGAAAGCTTTAATTTAATTTTTCCATCGTCTGAATTTGACTTGCTGGTCTCTATATATTACGATAAATAAGATTTAAGAGACTGTTTTAGGCCATATTATCGCCATTTTCAAGATTACCACCACGGTTACGGCCGTAGTATCATTGGAGGTTATCTGAACTCCCCTTTATTTTTTAAACTAATGTAACACATTTCTTTGCCGGAGAAGTGAGTGGATGTTGAACTTGCAACAACGTGATTATTAACGGCGTTCCAAAAGAATTATTTGCTCAGCACATGTGATTTCATAAATATGCCTAAAGAAAAATTACTATCCGATCGGAGATCAGTCTCTGTATATAGTTTATTATGACCACTACCCCAATTAATGCATTTTACACATCTTAAAGTAATTTGTGTTAGAAATAAATTTCGAGGTGAAAAATGAATTAAGAATTTTCGCAAACTTCCCGCGCGTCATTGCACTGCGTATTGTGTTCCTAGGATACGCTTCCCAGGGTGCGTTTTCGCGTTTTCTTGATACGAATTCGTGTAAAACAAGCTATAAAACCTAACAAATCCCGTCTCATTTCTAGCCCTGATGGTAGAATCATAAAGTAGCTACATCTGAATGCCTAGGGTGGCAGAGAAAATGGGCGAAATTATGGAAAACAAGAACGTGTGGACCCACAAAGACTCGCGATCGAGCATGAAACCTGAATGTGTCAAAGCACCTGACATAAATTCCAACCGATGAATACATTCGTATGCATTGTATAACGTGAAGGACAGAAAAGCCGAATAAGTGACAAGGTTTCAGAGCAGATATGGAGAATCATGTTTATGGTGAGCGTAACAATATGAACGTTTTCCCTGTCAAGGTGAAACAAATCCCAGTGGAATGTAAACTAGCGTAGTGGAACATAAATCTCAGAACCTATCAACTACATTCAAGAAATTTCAAATACACAGGAGGCTACGAAAATCCACTAAAAGATTTTGAAGAGTCGTGACACAAGTAGCAATAGTATACTTGGTTTCTAGCACTTTGAGTTCTGGCCATTTTATTTTTTTCTGAAGCAGAAGTGCTAGATATTATTACTTACTAGCTGTGCCCGGCAAACGTTGCAATGCCTCTTTTTTCTAAGCCGGCTCACACATACAAAGCAGTCATGTACTACAAAATAAATGAAGGACAAAGATGTTTTGTGAATTTGCAATATGAAATACTCTATCTTGAAGTCGCATTGCTTTCCATACTAGGTAAGGTAGGGGCAATTGAGAGAGTCTTGGTGGCCAAAACTCCCAGTTAATTTCACCTTCATAGTGCCACCCGTATGTATTAAATAATCGAATATAACTTTACCATTATTGTCTCTACAGCTATTGAAAACTTTATGAACTGTTGTTTAATAATTTTTCCAAAATAACAGCCGTACTAACATAACTTAGCGTATATTTTCAAGAATTTAAAACATTTATTTTTGTCAAAAAATAACAAAAAAACACCATCACGAATGTTTGCCCCATAAACTAATAGTAACCTTGAATAACAACAATTTATGAAGACAAAGAAAGCAGAATTTTTAAGTTATAAAGTTTTTGAAATGACCCTGCATTTATTTCAGTTTCTTATTTCTTGGAATCCCTCAGGGGCTCACCTAAAATTAATACGACTGAATGCAGAAAAGAGTAAAAAATACATACATTACTTTCTAGCCACTAATTTGGGAAAATATTATAAATTTTAAATGAAAGCTGTAGAGAATTAAAATGAAAACATTCAAACGGTGAAATATGTAATAAATTTCGTGCAACTTTCTTGGAGAAAACATGATTCGTTTTAAATCCTAGAGTGAATGCCGAGAGATACTTTATAATTATATTTGGTTAGGCTTTAGTTGCTGGCTTCATTGACCTTTGAAATTATTAAATTGAATTGAATACTGTAGGGTACTCTAAATCGAACTATTTCGAACTCCACATTACAGTTCAAATAATCGGAATGTGTATATAATGTCTTTTTCCTTATTACTTTCCATTTAATAAGATTTCGACATAAACATATGTCATGGGATTGATAAATTAGTCTTTTAATAAGTGTTTGCTCGAAATTAGCACCAGTGCTAGTAAGTATACGTCTTTAGTATCAGTCTGTGCCAAGCTTATAAGCTTTTGAATCTTCAAATATTGACAGTGCTCGAGTCTTTTATTCAGGGTGATGCTTCAAGATCCAATATATTCAAAGTATTTTACTTATTAATCTAAAAATGCTGTATTTACTAAAAACTAGGGTTTTGATTCATTTTTGGACAAAAGTACGTAAAACCACGCAATTATTTACGTGAAACCTGCATATCTTATAATTTTTTTCTCGAGATATCTAACCACTATATATACCCGCTGTCATCCTCATGTCACCAGAGCGTGGTTGATTTTTTTAAGTCATGTAATCCTTTCTGACTCATTATATCTTACCATTTAAGCGTCTAGCGAAAGCATTTTTTTTTACAGTAATTCCTTGTTAACCTTTATTAAATTCGCGCAGTAAACTCACTTGCTAAGCTCATCATAAATAAATATCGTATAAATTTTCATTCTAGTGTTTTTCATGATTAATGATATCAAGATATGCCACTTTCTCACTCAAGATCATTGATATTTCAATTCTGAGATAGACTAAATTCACTCTTTTTTCTCTAATAGTCAGTGTTTTCTTCACTGGTCAGTGTTACTTACTTGTCAGTGTTTTTCTTCTTATAATGTGATGCTCCTACAATCATGCTGCTTTATTTTCCAATGGTCCCTTTAACCTCCTCGTGGGACGGACATAACTGTTACGTTTATGACGCATACAATATCGTACACAAGGATATACGCAATTAATTTATCTCTTCTGTCACACGGAACTCTATTTGCAACTTTATTGCGTAACTGCATTCAACAGCTCTATCCTGTTTTTCTATTTATCCATTATGATTTCACTAATTCGTGTAATTATTTTCTATTTAATTAACTCAAATCTTGGCTTTGTTTCGTATTAATGTGTTTCTCTCATTACTTACTGTTAAGGACATTGCAGTGGCAGTAATGTCATAAGTTTGTTCCCGTAAATATTTGGACTTGCTGTAAGATTTGTTTTACAATAGTGTGAAGATAAATAAATCAAAGAGTATGCCTTTTAAAAAGAAAATTCTCCTATTTTAAGGTATTCGAACTTCTTTCGAATACGGCAGAGTGATAGATCAACGGAAAGAGAGGCTTATTGGACTCTTATGCTTAAAATTCAACCGTTGTGATGTTATTGAACTCTAAAATTTACTAGAAAACTGCGCCGCTGGTAGAATAACTGCTACTTTATATTGCGAAATGCGAAATTTACCCAACTTTCATCCTGTGTACTGATGAGATCTACCCTTACCTATAAAATAAAAATATCATTCGAGTTGGTATTACATCATATTGTGGAAACATTGCAGTTGACCGGGAAACGAGCACGAAACTCCCATTAATCAGACAGGCGTATAAGTCAGTTATTCCATCACAACATCTTAATTTTAGGTAAATTTGACTTACATGGGAGATCTGGGTTGGAATTCTGGTCAAGTTCAATGCTTTTTTCATGACTAACCTCTCAACTCTGATGTTATACGTTGCATTCATGGGTTTGACTGCTTACCTCATCATTGGTGTCATTTTCGCAATGGTCTCGGTCTGGGGATAATCGGCTCTTTTCATAACGTGTGAGTTTCGGTACAATAGCGTTACAGTACAATTCGTGTAGCAAGGCGGTTCGGACATTACTTAGGGCCGGTTTTGTAATGTCTTGTTAACGCTAACCAGAAGATAATACAGCCTTTAAATTTACCTAGAGGTGGCTGAAAGTTCTGGTTAGCTTCTGTATAAGACCAACATCAGATAAAGAAGCATAAGCAAATGGAGGGAGTTCTAAGGTAAATCCGCCATAGGGATTAAAATTTAAATACGCAGCTCTAAAATTCAAAAGTCAAGCCTTCCACCATCCACCGACGGAAATACCCACAATACACTATTGTGTATCGACCTGTCTTTAGAATTGTTGCAATGACTCGTGGGCAGAATATCATATAGGGAAAAACTAAAGAAGCTCACTAGGTGGATATAGGCTATGTAAATGATGTATAGCTCTTGCAAAAGTTCCTGGCCCAGACCTGTGTGGCAGGGAGGGGAGGTAGAAGAGCAGGAGGATAAGGGAGGGAGATAGCGAGAGAGTGAGGCAGGAGAACCAAAAAAAATCTCGAAAAAAGGCACTAGGAACACACATGCACTGTTAATAGGTAAGTGGCTAAAATCGCTCATTACTGTATCTTGAAGTCTCATTGTGAACGAGTCGACACGGGACAGCAGTTCGTGGTGAGTCATTCCACTTCTTGAAGAGCTTGTGTTGGTAGCGATTAGAATGGTTTTCTGACCTTTGGCACTAATCAACATCCCTCCCCCATGTCAATGAATTTTGAAAGTTACGTAGCCCATATCCCAAAATCGTACACTGCAGAGCGCCAGGAACTTTTACGAGAGTTATAAACTGCATCTTCGAAATTCTCAGATGTGGAAGACAAATGAAGCATTTTCTAGGCCATCTTAAAGGCACAGCGGCGATTAGTACTGAGGGATGAGCATCTACGCATTCCCAGAGGCGGGTGAGACGGGTGTTTATTGCGTCATATCCAACAACTGCTTCCTTATACCACCATTCTTCGAAGAAAATGGAGCATTCTAAAAGGCTTTCATATTGGAGCGAACAATCGTTCACTTCTAATTGCAAGGATGTTTGTGGCAAATTAAATTATTAAAGTAAATGGTCATCAGTCCGAAAATACCTGGAATAGATACTTTGATTCATTCATTAGTTTATTAACCCGAAAATTTAACTGAAGTAAATTCTTCCAGATCAAATTCTAATCACTTACGTTTAATTTTCATTGTTGTCCAATACACGTCTCCATGGAGTTAACAAATACATTTTTTGGACTTCCTCGTCACATTAACATAAATCTAGTGCTAAATCTAGTTATATTGCAATAGAATCTCATAGATCTCATTTCGCTCCGTTTGCTGATCCTTCTCTTCTTTCCCGATTTTCTGATCCATTCCTCGTTTATCAATTTGATCATCAATATCTGCCAGCAGAACCAGGTTTCTAAACCACCTATTCTTCTGTATTGGAAAAAGTTAGCTCTTATTGGAGGATTTTTTTAAAATATAGCCATGGAGTAAATAGAGAAAATAGGCTGCTGGAAGAAAGTGAAAACCAATTCATAGGAGACAGTGTGGGGTATTGATGGTGGTCAAGAGAAAAAGAATTTTGGTTTTGGAGGGAATAAAGGGAGGCAGAGTTCAATATTTTCAGGCGTAACTTTGTGAAAATATATCATGACCGAATGAATAGTAACTTCAGGTGGGAAGGATGAGGATCTCGCCTATTCAATGCCTCACCTGAGGCTATCGCCTATACGGTGAAACTGAGAAATTAAGAGCTGCACTTTTTCTGTCGTTTGAGCCATAAAATTGGCCTAGCTGAAAAATT
Source organism: Pyrrhosoma nymphula (assembly GCA_963573305.1). Classification (NCBI taxonomy): domain Eukaryota; kingdom Metazoa; phylum Arthropoda; class Insecta; order Odonata; family Coenagrionidae; genus Pyrrhosoma; species Pyrrhosoma nymphula. The sequence goes on from OY754335.1 coordinate 54,155,232, forward strand.
AAAAAAATTAATCAAGTCTATGTCGAACAGAAAGCTAATTCCTGTACTGCATTCCCATAAACTCTTTCTAAATTCCTCCACTCCATACGCATTTTTACAAATTTCTATTCACTATTCTCTTTCATTAAAGTTCTCCGAGACGATATAAAATACCTATGTGACGATTTTTAACTCCATTGCTTAAGTGGCTGCATATTTGCACTTTTCCGCAGACCCTACGAATTTTATTAGAGGTGATCAACTGGATTAGGTACATCTACATCTACATACTGCCCTACGAGCCGCCGCAGAGGCGTGTGGCAGGGGGTGTTAGGACACCAGCCATGGAAAGCGGGGGAATAGAGGAAATGAGAGGGGGGAGAGGAATTGGAGCAAAGGTGAATTGTGTTTTAACGATGTGTCTTAAGTTATTGTCATGATGTTTTTGCTACAATCATTAATTATGCGAGGAAAGAAGGAATTTTGTACCTATTCATTCGGCAGTGTATCTCTCTTATTTTTTGACTCCAGTTACAGATATAGAGTAATATCCTCCTTGTCGTACTGGAACTCGCTTGATCGTAGTTTTTACAGTAATATAATCCTAGCGTAAAGCCTTCGAGTCTCTTGCGGTCCCTACGTAATTCGTCCATCAGCTGTGTAACACTTCCTGTACGCTCGTAGCGATAATCAGACTGAGTACGGCGTTGGAAACTGGATTATATCATGCATTAACCTGTTTACTTTCCATCAAAAATGGGATGTAATGAGAGTACTGATTGCGTGTAAAAATGTATAGAACTTGTTTTTACTGATTTTCACTTTACTCGACGCCATGTTCGTGTGAGAAAAAAATGTCCTGCCTATCGCCATCGAAGATTTTGTTGCCTGCTGCTCAAATGGCGAGGAAGTAAGAAATGGGGTTTAAGTTTCTTCCTGCACGTACCCAAATTTGGCCTCACAATTATAAATCGTTGCCATAAGATCGGGCTAATTCCCGAGGCTACCGATTCTTAAAAATTGAAGTTTTTACTCTATCTAGTCGTCAAATTGAATTAATGAGTTTTTTTTCTGAGCTGAGAGTAAATATGCCTTCAAATGCCTGTACACAAATTGTGAAAAGTCCATGAAGAATGCAAAATATTCAGCAATTGAATTACGACCATAAATTATGGCTGCAAAGAAAGCATCATGTATAGGCTTCAAGCAAAATTTGCTCAAAAGAGGCGCTAAAGTAGTCTTTCATTATGACTGGTTTATATATCCATATGACGTCGGATTTTCCATCTCTCTTCCTCTCATCACTGATTCTTACTTCGCTTAATTTTCCGTCGTAAAAGACCCTCTGTTTCGCACGAGGAGCCTTGCAAGGTAAACGCAATGACGGTGAAATTTGATTAATTCCGACTGGTTATAAATGATTTATACCTCATTCGCCGAGACTTGGTCTTGACCTAAAGTTAAGTAGAAATCCATAAACGTACTTAAATGTAACAACACGCCACGGTTACATGAAATAGCGCACGGTGAACTATTATCCCAAGTATTCTGTCTAATATTTATAACTTTCCGCCTTAAGAACAGCGTAAACCAACCGTTACGCCAGCCCGCAGGTTATTTTGATAGCTGAGGTTATAGCTTCCCTTTTACTGAGCCGATAGATGGATTATATTAATGCATTCACGGCCTGGGGTAAAGTTTCTTACCCTGAGCTAGCGGCGGTTTCCTCATACCTACAAGTCCTGGTACCCTCATAATCGTGCCGTAAGGATTTCCGTTGGGTGTGAGGAAAGAGACTTCATCCGGATGTGAACCCTTCCGTCCGTCAAGATGAAAAGGCAACGAGGTAGAGCTTTGCAAAATTGTACTGTGATGACATCGAGGTTGTTGCTTTTGTCTAATATTAGGGATGAAGCGTAATTAATTAGGTAAAACTCCTCTCTTAAAAACACCTAATATAACTGAATAAAATCATAATCAGACTTCAAAATATGCCAAAGAGATACCTTTCCTACACCGAGTGATGAAAAAATATTGGCTGATCAATGATCGTTTTACAGCATTATTAGTTTCAGAAGATCCGATTTAAATCACCAAATCTTCTTTGTCAATATCTAGCCTTTAAAATGTCCATTGTTTACATTATGGATTGTTGTCTTGCTGGCGGAATCATAAAATCTTCATGTGAATACGTATCGTTGTTCGTCCGGTATCAAAATTTTACTATAAGCTTTGGCTGTGGCATAGAAAATAAAAATATCTGTCTTTCGATAAAACCCGTAAAAATAAAACTATCCTCTGAAATATCATGCCTTTTCGACATATCGGCGCTTTAATAACACGTAGTTATTCCTATCGCCAGACTCTGCGGAATCATAATTTTAGCTAAAATACAATATTTTTTGTGCTAAGTGAGTGTAGTTTATTGGTTTTTAATTTGTAAATCCTAAGAAAATCGTGGAATTTTATCGTAGTATTATCGGACCCTTATGCTTTGAAGGAAATAAAGGGTATGGATTAGGAGTTGTAAAGCTCCTTATCCGGGCATTACATTGAAAAAATGGATAGTGCTTTAAAGTCATACTGTTGTGATTCACCTTTAGGAAAGAGGGAGAGACGCTTTGTATGGCGGACTATGCAAACGAAAAAAGTGGAATAAAATTAGGCTGAGAGTTAAATTAATTGCGATTAACACTTTTTACATTGGCGATAGCTGACTAATCGGCGTGAAATTTAAACAGATATAAAGTTCGAAGCAGACTGTCGTTAGAGCAATTAGTAATTGAATGATTCAGATTTGCGAGTTACAATACCTATATTTTTCGTAATATATTTCAGGATATAGAAGAAAATTGAGAATATTGAACTTTTCTTTATTGAATATTGAGAACATTTCTTGTATATTCTCGTAGCGTTTTTTTGTGTGAATTAAGCTCAGTTCTATAATATCTCATCGGTTATTTAAATATTTTACCACTATAATCCCATAATCATGAAATTAATAACGATCAATGAAAGTGACGATGAAAAGAAGCGTCTTTCGAATCATTCAATGGATACTGAGTTTCACTACTTTTTTCAGCCAATTCTGGAGCATTAGTTACTTGACTTTTGCAGAATAGCATATTTAATTAAAAAAAAGGATACTATGCATGGTATATGCGCTTATATATTTGTAGATGGTCTTTTATAGAAGTCTCTTAATACATTCACTCCTCAACAACGCCTTGAATAATGACAAAAATTCAATGCAACGATATACATATTTGCTAAATTAATGTATCAGGCGAGATTTATCGGAAGTAAATGTTATTGTGGCTAAGTACTACTTTTATAAAATGGCTATATGGAAAGGGAAAGAGTAACGGGATAGAGTAACGACTTAATTGACGGAAAATTGAATGGGAATCATCTCTGTATTTTGTCTCTCTGTTCAACGGGAAGCGTAAATCATATTAGGGTGTTTTGATACCTGCTAACTACTACCGTAGGCTTCTTCTAATACCGTGGAAGTCAGCATTGTGCCCACCAGACTTCATGTGATATAAATGTCACGGGTAGGAGTCTATTTGCTCGAGAAACAGGAGCGATCACACGCCCATCGGCGGAACACAACTCGCGCTTCGTCAACATTAAGGGCGCTGGGGAACACGAGGAAGTGGACGTGGGACAAATCAGATCCGTGTCAGAAGGGTTAAAAACTGGGAGTATAGAGGTTTGACGGGCGAGAAAGGAAAAAAATTACGAATAAACAAGGAAACACACGGAATCCGACCACCGAAAGAATTTCCGATGTCGTAAATTATCGCTGCGCGTACATGCCGAATCGACGCGGAATGCGAAGTCATGCGGAGAGTTGGTGGTGGGTGGAAGGAGAATTTTTGCTTCTCTATGTTATTTTTTTATATTTTTCGAAAAGACTTCTCGGGTGGGGGGATGAGCCCTCTCTGTACTGCGTGGGTGTGTTAACGGAAGGGTTAAACCGTGGGGAGCGAAGAATGAGTGGGTGGGTGGGTGGTGGGGGAGATGTGGAGGAAGGGAGGAGGAGGAAGAGAAGGAGGCTGGACGTGAATGGAAACCGCGTGGGTGGAGATGGTCCCATAGGCCGGAGGATGTGGGAGGAGGTCCCGGGACCCTTCCCCCTTCGACGGGGTGGAAGGGGAAGACAGGGATCGGTGCGAAAACGGCACCACGGAAGAATGAGACTTCGATGTGTCGACGCATCGACATCGGTATTCGATATGCCTGAAATATCACATCCCGATACTGGTCTTCCTCGGGATGAGCAATATTTCACTTTGCGGACGTTTCATGTGGCATAAAACGATATTCGATATGATCCGATGGGTGATACTTTATTTCCCGAAGGGCCCAACAGTCTTTCATCTCATATTGGATTTAAGATGGTGATGAAACCGGCGTTAGCTTCTCAAGTGAAGCAATAATTTCCAATATTCAAATAGGATGCAGACGTAGCCACATCTAGTTGCGATAGTCATCCATATTTTCCATATTTGTTAAATAATTACCACGCATGTTATTTTAAAATGATTTTATTCTATTAAAGAACTCTCTTCTTACCAAAACGGTTTTGATGGAAAATGTTATAGGTTTGGGAGTTAAAACTTTGACCACAAAGTAATGCCTGAACATGTGGATGCGTCAAAGAGCTCACGATTATGCATTTATATGCGCATTGTTAGCTGCTTAGACGTAATATTTAAGCAAAGGAACTGTTAATAAATCTTAACAAACAATATATACATACAGATATATATTAGGAAGGATTATACGGGACTCGTATGATATTTTTCACATTATGTTATACAAATGCCATATGACTGCATTATGCAAAATCAGGAAATAGCTGACGTGCAATATTTGATTCACAGAGGCATAGCGTCTCTTTCATGTTGCAAAATTGATATCGCTATGGAATATCGAATAAGACCATTTCACAGCCTTTTATCCTTGGGAAATTTTGCTGTGCGATATTTGTGGCATTGAATAAAATATGCTGGAGATAATTTGATGCCATATTGATCCTCTGGACCATGCGATATTTCACATTGCGATTCATAATTCGTCATCCTCATATGTGATACAGTGGGTGTTTTGCGATACACAGATTGCGATGCCGTGTCAAGAGCTGAATATCGCTAAGCCTTCAAACGGAGCAATATCCCCGACCCCGAGGTCATCCCCTCCCCTCATAACCCGTCCGCGCCAAGAATCCCGACCAATGGGGACGGGTTTCATCCCGCCCGCCGCGTGACGTCACCCCATCCGCTCGATCCGATTGGACTTCCCTCTCTCCCCACCCCTTGCGGCTCCGTGTGGCGGGGCGGCAGACTCGGGTCGGCAGAGGGGAAATGAGGAAGGGATGCGGAGCTTGCGGAAGAGTGGGGGCGGGCAAGGGGGATATGAAAAGCGACGGGGTTCCCGTCCGACTGTGTGCGTTCTCCTCCGACAGTCTTGGTCGCGCGGGGTTAAAGGAGTGACACGGGAACTTCAACGGCGGGCGTATCGCATCTCGCCGTACTCCGCCATCAAAGAAAACCGCGCGCGGAAGGAAGCACAAGTTTTGAAACAATCTTTTGTTGGAGACTTTTTTGAGTTTTATTTTCTACTTATCATCTATTAATAGCTATACGTTTCTCAAGATAACCTCAAAACGTCCAAGACTTATTTTTAATATTCTGGACGCCCATTCCAACACTTCGGGTACCACCGTCACATTTTGTTATTTTTTTCCTAGGTGGCTCCGTATTTCAATCAGAAGTTACGGTTTCCTTTATCAGCAGCGCAACTGAAAAAACTTCTTTCATTTTCACTTAAAAAATCGTTTAACCTCCTTGAAAAATAACAGCCTACTTCGTTTTGTACTCCTTAACTCAAAATATAAGTTTTGATTTCGATCTTACCACTAAGGGAGGGGGCTAAACCACTAAGGAAAGAAGCTCCGGAAGGAACCAACTAGACGACCACGTACCTGGAAAAGGTCCCGAACAAAGGTGAGGAATATTTCGTTGCTTTGCAGCAATTTTTCTTGGTGTAGCTTTTTTCGCTCACTTTTCATCCTTTCACTCTACTTTTCATTTGTCAATGCACTGCATTTTTTATACACCGTTCTTTTAGCGTTTAATGTATAATAGGCATAGGTGATGCTAGGGTTTTAACGGTAAAAGAAGACTGGAGTTTAGAAACTCAGGGTAATATTTGTCTATTAAAAACTCAGCTTAATCACCAGTACTTGAAGGACGCGATAGTTTACATAGCAGCGTAGGTGTGTACTGGTAGGTCATTTTTTCATTCGTGCATTTATGTTTCAACCAAGAGTGTGAGTTTTTTTAAAATTTTATATTAAAGAAAGTCTTTTAAGCCAGTGTTATATTGCATGGTCAAGATTACTTTACAATTTTGGCATTTAGCAGTAATGCAGAATATTCTAATCATTGAGAAAATTGCCAACATTTCCCTTAGTAATATTAACCGTGAAATAGCAGGGAGAATCAACTTTTTTGTGAAGTAGATTGATTCGGATAATCTCTCCATCTGAAGACTTCGAAAACGTTTCGCACTTGATAAGATTTTATGTACCCTGAAGTGAACTGATGCTGATGTAATATTAACCCAATTTACATCTGTCATTTTGCAATGTATTCTTTGAATGACCTAAGCTCACGCGATGTTAGAAAAATTATAGTTTTTGTATTTTTGAAAAATTATCTCACTGTACGCATTTTGCAAGTGCTGCGCAAATTTTAATAGGTAGAATAGGTATTATGTTGATTCATTGAAATATACTTTCTCAATTTTTAAAATTTTACGAAATCTAAATGTAGTTGCGCAGACAAAACTGCACGACCGGGAAGTCAGATTCACTTAGAGCGCTCTTGAATGCTGCCATGCGGTACCAGGGACTGAGGGTACATTCTCCGAACGCCGCCACTAAGCCATCTTTGAGTATTATAACCTTACTTTTCCTGCCCAGAAACAGAGACAGCAACTGAAACAGTGATATACTGCCGCCCTTAATTTATTCTGCTAAGACGAATATTTAAAAAAATCCACCGCTAATGCATTCGCCATGTACTGCGTTTACATTGTGATACTATTCTCATTTACACTGGCAATATGGTGCGCCATTTTTGACTTGGATAGTGTTTATACCAACTGTTACCCACTTAGATGATAACTTATCCCGAATTAAAACGTAAGTATCGGATCGTGATTTGGATTCGCGCATAAGGTTGTCAGTTTTTGCAGTAAATACAGAAGTTCTAGCCTCAAGTATATATGATAAATCTGGCACACTTAATTCACGCAATTAAAATATTGTGTTGGTTCCTTCATTTAAGCTTTTTTTGGGGCAGTTGATTTCGCTGAAGAGTTTTCTGGAATGCGAAAGTATACAAAATAGTCAATAACTTTTACTGATTGGAGCAACCCATAGAGAATGTGTTAGTAAAAGAACACCTTATCGTTAATATTCCACATTTTAAGTAGCATGAACAACTGACCAGTTAAGAACTTTAAACGTTTTAATGCATTTATATGCATCGGAAAACAAATCTAATCCCATGAAAATTGGTAATTTTTTATTCTTATAATAGGCAGGACCTACCTGTTGTTTAAATTTAACATGTCAAATATCAAACATTTAACATGTCAAACATCAACATTAATGCTAGCAATAAATTCAACTCGTGCTGTCTTCTGTTCAATATTTTGATCAACATGTTGTCCTTTACGAGCGCGGTGAACTCGCTGAAAAAATTATCGGGTGGAAATATGGTAAATACGTTTTTAAGGCCGTTGAGACTAAAAATATGTTAAAAAGAACTATTATGATAATGCCACGTTTCAGGAAAATGAAGTAAAGGTAGGCATGTTGGCAGAAGAAATTAATGTACTGATTTCGGAGATGATTGTAAAAGTGACTAATGAGGTGCTGTTGTAGCGATAAAATGGTTAACTCTTACCGTTTAGGGGGGAAGGGAAACATGGACTGGACAGACGATATAAAATGGTTTATAAGGTGAAAGACATTATGCAATAAATTAAGAAGGAAATAATGCTAGACAATTCTTTCTAAAGCAAAAATTGACTCCACATGTTGAAATATTTTTCATTGTTCATTCATTCACTATGGTAAGTTTAAAACCAGGAAATTACGATCATAACTGATTAAAATCCAGTTTTTTTTGTAGGGCGATCTGTAGACCAGCAAAATGTAACATTGATACTAAGTTACTTTCACAGAGGAAAGGGATACTGAATAAGCAAATCACTTGTGATTGTCATCAAATACCATTGTTTATAGTGAGCGCATAATAAAAAGAATACGTTTGAGTGCTTGGAAATTGAGGTATGGAAACATCTATATATTATAAATCGAAAAGGTGTTTTCGATTCCTATGCCGAACACCCATTCATGTATAGAAGCATTTTGAAAAATGCAATGTCTAAAATATGCTCTTCAAAATTAGTGCGCATAAAAATATAATGCTTAAATTGTTTGCAAGACCAAATACGGATACCAATAGTCCTTCGAGTATACATTGAAAGTAAGGGAAGTAATTTAATTGTGTATAGAATACATTATATATTAAACGTCATGGAACCATGCACAGAAAAATTTAGCAATTAAAATTAAAAATATTCTCACAATTTTTAACGGAAACCAATGCGGACAGCTAACTGAGCCATTTCAACCACTTTCAAAATAATTCCGGAAGATTAATCTCGGGTTCAGCGTTACACCACACCCAAAGGTATCTTTTTATCTCAGGAAACACCGGAGTGGACTTGGTCCTATTTCTTCAGAAAAGACATCCATGGCGACGGTGAGAATCAGCCGGATTAATAATATTTACATCCTAGCCTTCCGGTAATGCTATGCGCTGTTTGCTAAGGTTCTCGCTCACACATGTCCACGAAAATTTTCCAGAGAGCAGTGAACGAGGACGAAGAGAGGGAGAAAGGACAGTGGAAGGAAAACGCCTTTTTTATAAGCGCGCGTGACTGAATCGATATGCTTAGGAACGTGAGGTCAGGAATCTCCTTATGGCGTACCGTGCGCTTTTCGAGTGTTTTCTTTAAAATAAAGAAAGAAAAAGAGGGGAAATGGAAAGCGAAGCCAATTAGAATTTTTCCCGGCGGCGGAATCTGTCGGCTTTTCGACGAAAGTCCCGGTGGATTTGTTTTCTCGCCTCCGAATCGGAACCCGCACTGTCCTCGCGACAACTTCAGCCGAGGCTGGGCGTCTTGAGAGACGCCGGAGGGTGAATAATTTGCAGGCCAACTTGGCCAAGAATGAGAAACCGCGTGACGGGATAATCCCAAGATTTCGAGGCAAAATTCCCGCGGGCTATGAAAAAATAATCGACCATCATCCATCCGTAATCCGTCATTAATTGACAAACTAGTTTGCCCCCGAGAGCAAGTTCTCTTTTCGTCTAACTAATTCAATCATATTTTTCATATATATATTTTAACCACTTCAATCATATATATATATTTTTCTATTTATAGCCTATTTTCACTCTATTTCAAATTTATAGATGCATTTCTCCCTTGGTCTTCCTCACCAATTCTTCTCAGAATTCATTTTTTTCAATGGCTGTCTTTATATCTCATTTATATCACATAATAGGTCTAATGAGTTCGTCCCTTCAACTTCCTAGCAGAGTTTTTTTAGCATTTTTATAAAACTTTGTATCCGTAACTTTTCAAATGAACACCATAATAATTTTATTTGAAACCATTTGCTGTAAAAATTTGTGCCTGGTTGTAATTATCCTTTTTTAACTTCAATGAGTTAATTCTCTTTATATGTTACTTAAACCGAAGAGCTATTGAAAGCTTTCCAAATATTGACTCTGAATTGATTACCTCACCTCCGTAGGTTTTTCTGTCTACTCATTAATATTCTCATAAATTTAAGGATGGTTATCGTGAGGTTATGAAGTAATTTAATTTAAAAAAAACGAGATATTTCCTTATTTCTCATCAATTTCGTCTCCTCTCGTATTCAATCCACTCAGGTAACAGGGTAATCCTCTTGGTCAAATAAACATTTGCCGTTCGATTTTTTAGCACATCATTTATGCTCTAGCTACGGATTTTTATATTTATTCTAGCTAAGCGTAAAGCTAAGAAAAGGTGATATGGCCCGGGTATTACTTGCACCACAATTTTGTATTCCATATTGCAACAACAACAATAGCAATATAATGTAAAAGACTGAAATAACTGAATACTACGCATTGCGTTGGTGCAGAAGTATGTAGCAAATCAAAAGTGTTTCTCAAACGTTCCTTCGGTGCTAATTATGTTAAAAAGAACTTCTACAATATTTTCCCTTCGGTAAATAGCAATCTCAATAGTTCATGAAATGAATTGGGTTTATAAAGACGAAACTATAGAAAGAAATTCGGAGCATATACCATAATTTCGCCGGTCTATACTTAACCAAATGGGTAAACGACGATGCTCTCTGTAGCGCTGGCTTGATCATACAGCTGCTCTTCCTTCGTACATACATCGGTGGGGGGAAGCAAGTTCCCAACGCCAAATCCAAAGGTATTGAGTATTCGATAATATTTATAACGAAATGAAGAAACTTATTGAACTCATTGAAATTATTTTGATTTGTTTTAACGAAATAAGACACGCATATTTACTTTAATTAGGTAAGGCCACTTATTATTGTTTCATCAAGACCTATGGAGAATACACGTAGTCATTAACGCATAGGGTGGATTCATGAGAAATCGGAATGGAGGAAAAAATAAACCGAAGTGTTTACGCATTGTGATCCTCAAAGGTGTTCCGAAATATAGATCCATTGTAATGATTACGTTGTCTTTCCCTTTGATAGTTTGTTAAAAAAAGCACAAAGGAAAATAAATAAAGGCCTTACATGAAAAGCATCAAAAGTTAAGGTAAAAAGGTTTTTTTTTAACCGAGCAGATTCTCAGATACTTACAATTTATTCTCCCATTAATTAAATTGGTTCATGCTATGGATTCGGTTAACACGTTTCAAAATTCGAGTTTATCCAGGAAAAACGGACGGAAAAGTTTATTAATAAATTTGTTCCGAAATAACGAATCGGCTAGAAAGAAACTATGAAGAAACTATGAAAATATTTGGGACCATAATAAATGATAAAACTCGCTAAATTTGATGCTCATCAGACAGTATTTTCAAGAGAGCTTAAGCATTTTAGGAAAGTAAGTAATTCACGGCTTAAAATTCAACCTCCATTTATTATTGGCAGGTGTATTTCGATATCCAGAAGATAGTTCTATTGATATAATCATCAAATAACTGCACCGACTATGATAGTCATCTGATAACTTCAAACTTTTCTTCTAAGCATGATCGCACTGGGTAAAAACATGGAATTCATGTGTAGCAGTATTTTTAAACTTTGCTAGGTTATTCCTTTTGAAATAAACCCGCATTCTCTAAATTTCCCGTTATAAATTATTATTAAAATTCTAGCTTCTTAAGAAACCGCATTTCGGATTACTAAGAAGAGTGACCCCAGTTTGTAAGATAATAGAGAACGTTTGACCGTGGATATGAATTCGAATGTTCATGCCAAAATCACATAACCTGAAAAACTCCAAAAGAGGGTAATTGAAGTGGGGTATAATGATTCAATGCCTCTAAGAATATAACTAGGAAACTTGACCTTTCCTCTCATTTTCCCCGATTACAATGTTTTTTCAGATTTGCAAAATGCTGAGCGCTAAACCATGAAGCATATTGTAAAAATGTTCAGCCTGCGAAGTTTTTTTATTTGGGATTTCCATTCAAAAGCTTTATCACACGGAAATGATTGGATATGATGAGTATGATTTACCGCATCAAAGGTATTTGATTAAGGTATGAGAGGTACTGAGGAGTTGAGATCTGTTGTTGATATAAATCACAGGATACAAAATGTTATGTAATGCATTATGATGAAGTGAGAGCGTGATGTTCTTTGTTTTAATATAAAAAGCAGAAAGTAACAAAAGATTAAGGCAAGTTCAGTTGATTATCTAATGCTCTAAAGTAAAAGTCCGATGCCCGACGTATTCGAGAAATTTCAATTGTTTATTTTGTCGCAATGGACAAAGTAAATTCTACCCGTGATTTATATGCCAGTTCTAATTTTATTTTAGTGACTTCAATAACCTGTAGCAGAGCCATTTCGTGGTGACTTCTTCTCGCTTCTAGTTCATATAGCAGATTGAGAAAGAAAATATTGTAAGCCTTTAAAACACCACGAGGAATCATGGGAGAATATGGCTGAAATGTTTAAAATTGCAAAATGATTTTCGTTGCATTTAAGTATCTGGGAACTCAAAATTTTGAACGGTTTGTAGATTATTTAACATTCGAACTCTTGATAAAAAACACCCGAAAGGTTCTCGAGTTAAATCATGAGTTCTCTTATCAGTCATCAGAGAAGGCCATTCGAAAATTAAATACTGAAAATATGATCTTTATATTAATTCCAGTGAATCACTGACTTGTTTATCTTTTTATGATGTGTTGCAGGAGGGAATTCAAATTGGATCTAAACTGTTTTCAATTACGTATATTGCCAATATTATACGTCTACATCACTGCCGGCGCGTCGCCCTATAAGAATATGATACGGATTGTGAGGATATCCAGGTATACTCACGTATTTGTTGTGCGTTTTAGATTTATTTCACGAAATTTTTTCATGTTACCCGTCGGCTTCGATTCCATCGTTATTCACCGCGAAGACGCCTGGGGCTTCTCCACCGAGCTGATATTTCGAGTCCGCTGTGGAGGGATACGGCGAGGATGGGTACGAAATCGTACGGAAATTGAGCTGATTTTCACTTTTTTGACGGCACAGATGTATTACAATTCCTCCGATATATTTACTTTGGAATCAGGAGAGGCTACAGGGGTCGAAAAATGGCCTATACCGAATATTGGTAGACATACTGCGAATTATGCAATTCGGAAATACTACGGAATGACGATGAGCTCTACGTTATGGGCAACAAGGAATGGCCAAATAACACGTTATTTCTTGTCGGTGAAACTCTAAAGGGGAAACAAGAACTCTGGAAAAGGCAGACCCAATTTGATAATAAAGAAAGCTCCGTACTGGTCTTTGGCCATTTTTAACTCAGGATTCTCGACTGAGAAAACTTTGATGTCGGATCATCATAGATGCGAATGAATTTGCTAAAAACGTGACACGCGACACTTGACGGCCTGCAAACCCCGCGCCATCGCATACAACTTTAAGTCCAGCCAGTGGTATACAGAAAGAAAAACAAGAGCCATTTATGAAGAGCAGAATTTAATTTCACGATTCGTTCCGTTTATCACGTCGTCAGAGGGGAAGGGTATTCGCCTGAGAAATATCCCGGGGAACTTTATAAACTAGCTTATTTTTATGGAAATTATTACGTTAAGGTACATTACGGAAGATATCTTGGAAAAAATACATGCATTTGCAATTTTTTTTACAAGCTACTAAATTTCAATGAAATGCACTCCTTAGGGATTGGAGATTTAAAAGATTTTAACCTCAGAGAGCATTTACCTATTAAGTTCAAGAGCAACTGATTTATACTCGCGCTCGCTCAACGTCCTCTCAAAGTCAAATGATACATGACTTGGCAAGCACGAATAATAAAAAATGCAGCTTTCCCTGAGGGTTGACATAATGAAATAATTATTTCCTTTGGAAAATATCTCTGCTTTATCTTAAAAGAAGCTGATTTCGCAATGGTGGACAAGGAGAAAAATACCCTTAGGACATATTTAATATCGCCTGTTAAACTTTAACTCTTGATGTTATTGACTTTAATTTTCTACTAATGTTGTAGTTACAGTTTGGTTTTTGTGAAGCATATTTGGGTATCGGTTATTGAACGCAAGCATTACGGACGGAACAGCGTGCCAACGATGGCTCACAGAAAAACTTATTCACGCATTAAGAGCCCGCACTTTATTTGGGTTGAGTCGATCGATTGGTTGTAACTATTATCAGCACTCATCGAAGATCAGTTTGCCGTAGCTGTCCACGACATTTTTTTCAGATAACCGCTTAATTCTCCGATAAAATTTTACTTAAAAATTTCTCATCATTTGCTTATATTCCATCCTAAGATTTCCTCCTTTATTCTTCGTCTTCATTTCGCTTGTATTACTACTAATACTAATGGGTACTCACAGTCACCTCATCAAAGTCTCTATATTCACGTGAAGGACATAATGTTGAAGAATAAACCGGCTTCTCTGTGATTTTTGTATTTACATTCAACGTTTCACTTCCACCGCTGTGGGTTTCGGCGAGAATGAGGTAAGAGGCGTGTTCCTGAGAAAGCTCCCATAAAAGGACGCGAAACGTTGAATACAAATTAAAAATATCACTGTGAAACGGAAAAATACTCTCAAGGGTACCCGTTAAAACCTTAAAAGTAAACATAATGTTGAGTTGCGTATGTGTGTTTGTGAGTGAGGGTGTTGATGTAGTTGCTTGTTTTTTTAAATTTAATATTTGACGCCTACTCTCCTTTCACCACGTTTGCTTTACTTAAAAACTTATATGGCCAATAGAGTCCTGTTTTTTATTAAGTAAGGCCGTAAATCTCCACCAATTATTTCATTCCGATGCACGTTTCCGGTAAGGTACTGATTATCGCATCACTGCCTATTTTCATTCAGAAAAATACGTGCTGTTTCTGCAGGGTGTTCGTTCCATTCCCGGCATGGCTGCAAAGCCGAAAATACCGGATAAATCACTTGCGGAAACAGGAAGAAAAAATTTCGCACCGCACCCAAATATTGCATAAAAATTGAGCACCTTAATTGTTTGTGCTTATTTTTCTAATGCTGACTAATAACGCTAGTATTGACGAAGGAGTAACTCACAAACAAATGAGTCACTTGATCTTGCAGGCAAACGGGCCTCCACTGTTGCATTCACTTAGTTATTTCAATGCGAGTATACATGTGGTACATTGACATTGACTCCCTGCAAACTTACGAAAACAAAATATTGATGCTATTAACAAGGAGACGAAATGCCAAACCATTAATTGAGCTTCACAAGGTAATATAAGAATCTAGAAGAGGCAAGGATAGCAAAACAATCAAATCAGCAAAATGGTTATAATCTCAGCATTTTCTTTAAGGTATATTTTCTCTCATTTTTATGCAATTTCGATGAAAACGAATGTGAAGTGGAAATTAGTTCCCCAAGAATACTTTTGATGAGAGGAGGCCTACGCTTATTTTATCACTTAGGCACAGGGGTTACAGACTACAGATTTTCTGGCATGTTTTTGGGAGAAGTAAAATATTCCCGCGGGCTTAATACATATGAACGAAACGATGAACAGGATGAAGATACAAAAAACCTCGCATAACTCTTTGATTTGGATAAAAATTACTCTCCCCACTTTTTCCACGCATCCGGCCCTCTGTGAAAATGGGACCTTCCTGACTGAGAGAATGTAGAAAGGTCACTTTTTATCGCGAGAATACGCGTGAAAAAAAACTCCCGTGGGCTCATTTTCCATTCGGCCGAATCGCTACTCGAGCGCAAAGCGGGAACAATCGCAAACACGCAAACTACTCAAGGGGGGGGATAGGTATCTCTTTCCTAGTCCGTGCATGTATATATATATATGCATATATATGAATGTACATATAAATCGACGCACGCTACCCAGAAAGAATTTTCCTCGTGTTTGCGGTGACGCGTGGAGGTAGGAAATGGAGGGAAGAGGTCAGGGTGGCGATCTGTTTGGGCGATTAACAAGACTTAGAGCGCTAAACCGTCCCGTGTTTCCATTTTATCTCTCTCCACGAGATGCGTGCGAGTGAAATCCGGTCGGTAGACAAATTTCCTGCTGCCTGGCAGCAATTCTGACGGTTTGAGGAAGGTTCAGCCAGTTCAAAATCCAAATAAAGTGTCATAAACCAATGAGATTGAAATGTTATTGAGGCATAGAGGCACCAGCTTTCCATTTTCACGCTGTATCGTGATTTTCAGCCATCACTACGATTTCCTTGGAGGAGAGTATTGACGTGAGTGAGTTCGCTACCCGGAATTAATAGCTAAGATTTTTAAAAAGTTTAGGATTTAGGTATATGATATTCACCTGTATTTTTTCTTCGTCATTGATTTAAACGTGAGAAGATTGGCTGGTAATTGGAGGAATGGAACCTCTTTTGAGAGTGTCAGGCGTAAGTTGAAGGAAATTTTGAGTATTAATTTTGCTAGAGAAACTTTTTTTAACATTATTTTACTATGCCGACCATGGTTTAAGAATACCATCATCAAGGTACTTACGAGGCGTTACCATGTTGACGGCGATAAATGTTATAACCATGGCTGGTTATAACATTAAACATAACATATTAAAAGAGTGAGGGTACTATGCTACTCTTTGTCTTACATCATGAAGATGACCTAATACTTAAGCCATTTGTGCTATTAAGGATGGGAGGGAAGGGTTTTTAGCGACGAATTATTTGGGGAATGGATGAAGAGTAGAGAGGAACACGGTACTTGCATTAGCATACTCTTAATAAAAGGCTCTAATGGTCAAAAGTTCGTCATCCAATTTGACAGACGCAGTAATGCACTAAATGTGTTATCCACGTAGCACTGCAAGATCGGCATTACTTGGTAAAATCTCCGCCACTGTCGAGATTTGAAGCCTTTTGGATAGGAAGGCAGTGGTCCTGTCACATTGAGGCTATGGGTTAGGTTATAGATAGGATATATTCACGGTGAGGTTTAAGCTTTACGAATATTTGTGAGTGGCACGATGACAAGTGCCGATGGCAAATGGCGATGTGAGAATGTGCTTCCTGGAAATCAAAATAATGATGGGGATATCCATGGAATAAACTTGACCACTAACTTCACGATCGATTCAATGGTGAGTTTATAAGACGGTTTATAGAGAAATGTTCAGGTATCAGATATATCTATGGTGATTAGTTGATTTATTAAGTCGCGATATTCAAATGTTCATTCCAGTTACCAAAAAAGTGTAAATCCCAGCATATCACTTTTAACCATAAGCCTTTCTTCGATAAGGAAAATATGTCAGAAATTCCGACCAATTCCAGTATTTGAAGTATTACATGCGATAATGTTGCTTGATGATCGGTTACTTTATTTTATTTCATTTCTTCTTTGCCCATTTCACATCGGCTAATTAGTTATTTTTCCATTTGTCTTTTTTAGTCGATTATAGTAATATAGGTTGGTCAAGACTGGCACGCCAAGGTTGGTTATCTTTTAATGAAAATAGCGCTAAAAGTTGAGTGTACACGCATATAGGTTAATTGCGCGCATGTCACCTCACATACTTAAGTATTACCAACGCAAGCACGTCTTTAGATGGTAACAAAGTTTTGGGGACAATGCAAAGAAAAAATGAAAGCGGAGCGCAACAAATACTTTGTAATTCTAGATAAAATATAACATGGGAATGACGGGATTCAGGAACCTCAATTTGAACAAATTTCGAAATTTGGAGCATAAACTGATAAGACGAAAGAAAATATATCTTTTGCGAGCGACAAGTGTTTTTCTTACTGCCGCTCTTTATCCTTTTGAATCTCCTCATTTTTTAAGATCCTGTGCGAAAATTCAAATTTTTTCGACCATGAGGTGTTATGCAGTTATTACTTGTCCAGAGAAAGAGAGGAATTTACCATAGAGGTTCTATATTACATCCAGACTTGGGGCTTGCCAAATGGAGCCTTTAGACTTCAGTCCTTTTCATGAAATCGTTTTTCTGATGAGAACGGAGAGAAAGCCTCCCTTCGAGCAATCATGGCAGAATCGTCGAAGGTAGATCTGACAGTTGCATACGCTTAGCCGCGCTATTCTTTAAAATCACAATTCCTTACATTACGGAAGGAACTTACTCAGGAGAAGAGAGGGTCGGTTTCAGCTTGTATTTTCCAATAACGCGAGACCAGGTCTGAATGACCTTTAACCCTACAGCCTTATTACCTTATCTATTACACATCGTCAGTGAGGACTTAATTTTCTAGACTGTTAAGAAACCGTCTCATGGTCAATTGGGGCTGGAGCAGCTGGATTTTTCTGTCCTTAATATCCGGCTCTTTGGTGACTGTTTTCCTAATAAATTTCTTGGTTGTTTGGGAAGACTGCCGATAACTAGCATCATATTCGCCATGGAGAATCTGCAAAATGTTGGGAAAGTGAATGATATTTCAGAGAATGAAGCAGGGTATAGAAAACCCCAGCTTCGGAATTAGCCCTTAATGGTTTTATGGCTTAACGTCCTGTCCCATCTCTGGGCCTATGTCCAGGAAAAGTGGGATTATCCTGAATTTTGGCATACAGAAAAGCGTCATGACTGAATTATAAATGATCGGCAAATGCCCTCAATTTTCAAAGTAAGCTTGCCCGTAATTATGATACATTTAAATCTAACATTTTTATCAGATGTTCGCTTATTTCCGGTTTTACAATGTGGAACTCTTTACATTAGTGGTGCTTTGTACCAATGGCAAAACCTATGCAAGAATAACACAGCTATTGTGCGTCAAGCAGTCCTGCTTTCAACTCTCGCTTTCTCTCTCTCTCTGATGACTGGAATGGATTGAAATTAGAAACAATTAGGAATGAATTTATTAGATTCGTATAATTAAAAATACAGGTCACGTGTGTAGTTTCATGATTATATATATTGGAAAATAATGCATTGTTTTAAAAGTGTGATATTCATAAAATTATGATTGGTTTAATTTTTGAAAATATTTTCATCATAGTTACAGTAAATAATGCAGATTGTTAAGAATGCATTTTAAAATGAAGAATAAGAATTTCGGTAAGGCTATTTTATTTTGTATTTTAATATGCAAACTTTAACTATCTAAAAACACATATTTGCCATTATTATGAAATTACTACATGGTTATGTCCTGAAGTTTTACTTCACACCTATGGTAGTCCTATATGACAAGTGGAATACTTCACTTGAAGTTCTCTCCTCAAAGCACCAAATAATGACCGAAATTTAACCGGAAAATCTCTTTTAGCTCCGGGATATAAACCCGAACCCTCTTGATGAGAAACTAGTACTCCAAGTCACCACATCAACTCAGTCCCCATTTTAGTGAACACAGCCGGGGTATGAAAGTGCTATATAGAGTTGGTAAATCAATTTTTTCCTTGTCGATAAGGGAATTGCGAAGGAGCAGAATATGTGGCCTGTTCCGCCCGTCGAATTGAGGGTCAGAGCTGGCGGGTGGTTGCCATTGAGCTCCGGGTAGTTACATTGTGCGGTCCACGTCAAGTGTCCGCAAGTCGAATATGCTAAAGGTGAGCTAGCCTTTGGCTAGTGAGTAGGCGATTGTAGTTTTTTAAAATAGCATATCGCCTCGTAGCAGTCACTGGGACGTCAGGCGGGGTGTTATTACGCCAACTACAGCGTGAAAACGGCGTTGAGATGACGGGATACTTGAGAAGTTTACTGCTCTAATGATCTACTAATGGGAGTGGAAAATAAAATTGCTTGGTTGACAGAAGTGCTTTACACGTCCATGAGAAAACATCTAAAACAAAATGTCTTGAGCTACCTAACCTAGTAATGTATGGCTAGAGACAATCCCAATTCCAATATCCCTATTAGTACGTAGTATTACATCTTAGGATTTTCACCTCTCCGGTAAAATACGTATTTTGTGTCATCTCAAAACAGCGAGTAGATCTCATGTTAAGTCCGCTTTAGATCATTAAAGCTCTCTTTTGCTTCTACTGTTAGTGTGCTATGTTTTGCGAAATGTTTTTTGTATACTCAAGATATTTTTCAATTGGTTTTTATGCTCTACGGGTTAGTGCAATAATTAATAACTCTGGATTATTTTCAGTGGAAAAAAAATTGAATAATTTCTATACTTTTTCCGGTTAAATATTTTCACAGCATGAAAACCGAAGTAAATACGTTCTCCCATCGCTAGCACTCACATAAACTAACCGACAGTCTGATGTAATGCACAAAACTGGAAACCTCAGTTAACATCAAGTTAAGGAAAAGTCTACGTTATCTTTTGGTTGACGAAAACCGGACATTGTAAAAACCTGGCTTATAAGTACTTTATAAACTCTGGACGAGTCTCAAATAAAAAAATAACAAATGGATGGATTTTTTCTATTTAGCTGTTTATTCGTTGAAAAAACAGGAAGGATATTCATTTCCAATGCATAGTTGCTGGTTGGACCAAAATGTCATCGCTCAATAATGTCCTCGCACTGGTAATTCGTAGAATAGCTTTAAACGTGCTGAAACTATAGCTGTTGTGGGATTGTTCTCAAAATCTTCATATTAACTGCTAAAAATACTTTCGATAGTGTTTCATGTTAAATTGTGTTTTTGCAGAGCTCCATGTTTTCATGTTTTCGAGGAGAGGTGATATACCATTGATCGGGGTATTGATAAATACCTCTCAATAACAATGCTACCAACACGAAAAATAGATATCGATGGCAGGTTTGAATTTCTTTTTGAAAAGAGCCAAACCAATGACACTTGAATAAAATCTTACTGAAATAAGACAGAATATTCTACAGTCCACTTCACGTCTAGTCATTCTGCACTTCATCTTGTAATTTACGTGTTTAGCGCTTAAATTAACTGTGATAGGCTCAACTGGCATTTAAAAGTCTTGGGCTCAAGTCCAGATGAAATTATGGACGTAGGGAACTGCCTGAAATTCTGGTCAAATGGAAACAAAATCGTCTCATATCGAAATGTTGCCCAATGGCATAATTCTTAATTATCACAAAAGTTTCATTTTCCCTATTAATTAATATGCCTAACTCAAAACTAAATATACATTTTGTTATAATAAAATATTTGAAGTATTTTTGCCTTACTTGTGTGTCTAGTGTAAATAATCAGTCCACCAGACGAGGATATCATTAACAGCGAACGGAATACCGACCCTAAGGCTTATTCACCCGTTCTAAACCTCTTAAGTACTGAGTGGACATAAACTGACGGTGCCAATTTTCTTAGGCGGCCCATGCCTAACGTAGAAGAACAAATAAAATTGAGAAAATTTAGCTCTCAAGTAGAATACACAAATCAATCCGCACGAATAAAAATATTAAACAAACTGGACGTTTAGCTGCGCAGGAACCGAGAACCTTTTGTTAACGAAGACTAATTTTAACACTGCGTTCCCCTATCAACTTCTCCTTACACTCCCTATAATCCTATTTAGCTTGAATATACACTTAATTACACTTTATCAGGAATGTTATCTTAAGGCTCTGTTATAAATCCTTAAATTATTAATACTTATATTTGCGAATAGGCAAGGACAACTTAAAGGAGCTGTCATCAATACAATTGGCAGGAAAACGATAGTTGAAATCTGGAGAGAAATGGAAATAAAAATTAATTTTACGGAAGTTTACAGAGAAAATAGATAATGCTCAATTGTTAGTATCTAGACATAAATGGGGCTAATTAAGCGCGATAAAAGGCTTCGTCAAAAGGCTTTACTGGCCATTATGATGGCTACCTGCGTCAATTTTGCTATAAATAGGTGAAAAACGATATTGGAGAAAACTTCTACATCCTAAAAATATCTAAATACAAATAATAGTTACTTAGAATACATTCCAACCATTGTCCTTGGAAATATGTCTGCGCGCAGCTTACCGTTGCCGGATATAGCCTGAGAGCAAACATTAAAAGTAGTTGGTTGCGCAAATAAATATGCTATCAGATGGTGGTATTGTGAAAAGCATATAGGCAATAGAAGTGCGTCTAAGTTATAAAAACATTTATGAAAATAAGACGAAGGAAAAAAACACTGAAGGAAAACCGTGAAAACACATCAGGGTACATCAAAATACTTACCCATCTCGCCATCCTCTTTGGGGGAAGGCAAAGCCAAAGAACTTATTTATTGCTCCAAGGCCTAGGAAACTCCTCCATCATCCCCTATCCTTGTATCCCTCTGTCGCTTCTATTAAATTCAAGCATTGCTTCATACATGCTCTCCTATTCTTAATATTCCTCCTCTTGGGAGTAACTTCCACCACATTCACCCATGACTTTCTTAGTCTACCTCTTTCTCACACACCATATACTCCACCAGTAAAATATAAACGATTTAAATAGAGGAAATTAATAACTCAAATGAAATTCACAAAAAGACATATTCGACGGTGCTTATTTCTCCTCAAACTGTCACTCAAGTCTCCTCTTACGTTCGTCCCACGATTTCATGATAGTAGTTCCATGGATGGGGAAAAAAACCCACCAAAAAGCTTAGTAAATGTTGGTACTACTGGGAAAATAAGGGCACTTACAAAAGTTTCCTCCGGTTCAAGACAAAGCAATACGAGGGCTTTCAAGTCCTCAGTACACACCATCGGTTTCGGTCTCATCACTCTAAGGGATTATATTTCGCAAACAGAGTCGCGAGTGCTCAATTAGCGTGCAAGTACACTGGACGCCATATAAACATGAAATGTAAATACAACGGTCATGGCCTTCTTCTCGTACCATTCGTTTCTAAGGGTAAAGATTTCACTCTCGAATAATCGGAAAACCTGATAAGAGCTCAGAGGTGGTTTTGTTTGTTTTGAGGAATGTGCTATCACAAAGTGTAACAGTGTTATTGCGAAGTAACACGATAACTCGTGAGATTATTTATGACTTATAAGAGCCAGGACTCGCAAGAGGTGACTCACTGGAAGTTTCGGTGAGAATTTATGCTTGAAGTGAAATTCTGAGCTAGCTAACGGCATAGCACCAATACTATCTTACGTGCCATCATTTATGTCAAGACACCGATACTCTGTTCATGCATATTTGCGAGCATTCTTCTGTTTGAATTATGGAATATTTTTTGCGGTGTCTACAACAATGTTATCATGCGATCTACGCTGTGCGCTATCGTGTATGAAATTATCCTCTTTTGTGAATTTTTATTTCCTTTACCACAGTAAGCTAAGGGAGAAATTTATCATATTGATTTTGCTAGCAAGAATACACTGGGTGCAATAAAAGTCACAGATTTGTAGCTGAAAGCTACCTACTTCACAAAGTAATATACCACAAGCAAAGTGCGTTAAAAATAATACTTAAATATACCACCCTGTAATTAAAGACTAATGAAATGAATTTGAACATAAATACCCATCACACCATTACTTTTCGGGTTTGGCAAAGTCAAAGAACTTAGTCTTTGCTCTTAGGCCTAGAAAACTGGCTCTCTTTTAGTTATGTCCTCCATAATTCCCTGTCCATGCATATCATCATCCTCTATTACAGTCCTGCATAGCTGTATACGCTCTCAAATTCTTATATTCTCTCTCCTAATATTATTTCTCTTAAGAGTTTCTCCTACCACATTTAGTCATGACAGTCTCGTTTTATCCCTTCCTCTTAGACCATTCACTCATCTATCATAGATCTGTTTAGTTATTCCCCGTGCATCCATTCTCTCAACTTGGCCAAACCAGTGAAGAACATCCTTTTCATAATCGCCCATTCCTGGAGAATCTAAACCATATTCTTCTTCATGTACTTCAACTCTCTATTCAATTTAAACTACTCCCTACCTCTTTTCATTACATCCAATAAAAATACTTTAATATATAGTTCTTATTTTTCTCTCTTTTTCTGCATTTTCGTGAACACTCCTTTTTCTGACGTGATTTGCCAACTATTACCCTTTGTGCTGTGTATACTTTCACCCAGAATTCTTCTCAAGCAACAGAATTGTCGTACCTTTTTCGGTATGTAAAAATCCATGCAGTAAAATACACTAATTACAGTATTTATACTCAGGATCAAAGTATCGATGGGCTCGGCTCGAATATGGAGGAGTGTTCTTCTTATTCGTCCGAATGCTGTTGCCCTTGTCTGCTACGTGACCGACAGTATGTGCGAAATGACCACAGCCGTCGATGCACGTTAAACTAAGATATTACTACTACTGAGTCCAGAAATAACCGAATGACGAAGGTGAAAGGATGTCATATATACATATTTTGATCGAAATCACAGTCCCATGGTAATATCAATCGAAGTTTTCCTGGAAAGGCGTTTTGAAGCATCAAATATGTAGGCATGAAAAATAACATGCATATTTCAAGGAATTAAAGGCTTAGAAAATGAGATAAAACGGTCACTTGATGCCCGAAGTAATTATCAGGAGGAAAACTGAAGGGTGGATTGCACAATTCAGCGAATAAAACTGAGCATAAAATTATAAAACTTAAGTTCAGTAGGAGAGGAGGTGAACTAGAGGAGAAAGCGGATCACAGGTTTTCAAAAGAATAAAGCGAAAGGAAAGATCGTTGGTGATAAAATTAAAAGAAAGAATGGGAATAAATCTTTGGCGGCGAGGCATTCAACCTGATTAATATGTATAAGTGGTCACGCAACCTCTTGTTAACGTTTCTCTCCCTATAGGCAAGGAAATGAACGGATGATGATGGGCATAAAGAGTACAAGAGGGAGTAATCTGGATAAAATTGCTACCTGCCGGACCAGCTAGAGAATTAAATCAAGACCTATTTCTTTTTCCTTCTCTCATGAAGGTACAAGGCGTTTCCCGCATATTTTTCATTCGTAGTTCTTTTCAAGCAACAAGTACGTTTAATGGATGTTCTTGAAGGGTAAAGAATATATTCGTTTGCCATGTATTTCATATCAAAATTTAATGCATTATACTTAGCGAATTATTGATTGGATGTAATATTCCAAGAAGTTAAGAAATATATAACTCCTCGGTATAGCACAGATTTTTTGATTGCGCCACATTAATATTGTATACATTTCCAGGATACGTCTTATTGCTTTATTAGTTTCCTATAAGTATAGGTTTTACATAATTAGCAACACTATGGGAGGTGACTGAGAACTGTGGTTGTTTGCACCATGAAGTATTAGTGGATGGATTATAATAGGTGCTATAATTTTGGGAGTGGAAAAAGGATATATAGTTATTAGCCTACTCTGGACGAAAGGTGTGAAGTCTTTCTTTACGTACCATTCAATGGATAGAGAGGTTCAATGTAAGTTTCAAAGGGGATCGGGATTCATAAGAAAATATTCGCCGCTATTGGAACCTTGACCCCGGGTTGGAAAGTACCATATCCATACAATCGATCCCCCTCGATCGCCTCTCATCGGCATTATAATTAAAATGTTGACTTTCCCATCAAATTTGTATTGACTTGAATGTACGACTACGTTGATAAATCCTTGTCAGATATTTCAAAGATTAACTTTCCGAGATTTATTTTCAGAAATGAAAAGGAAATTTTATTCCCCTTGGAATAGCACTGTCACATTAAGCTCTTTCATATTGAAATATCTCTTCATTGTACCATAAGAAACTTCATGTGATCCAGTTGAAAATTTTATAGTATTTGTGGGTGACATCGTACGCAGGGGCGGCGTGGCCAGGGCGGGAAGGCGGGGATTCCCGCCCGGGCCCCGGGCCACGCACTAGGTTTCGGGCTCGGGTCCGAAGGCCTTCGGGCCTGGCGGGCCGGGCCCCGACCTTTGAACAGCCAGCAGACCAAAAATCTCTGAGTGAAATTCCAATTTGTCATACTGTACATAAATACCTATGAAATTGTAGTTTAACGCGTTTTTAACGCACAAATGTTTTCAGAAGGGAGGAGGGGGGTCACAAAAACCGGGCCCCTGATCACCCACTCCGCCCTTGATCTTACGTGAAAATTGAATTTCCTATATTTTACACTCGTCACCATCATTCAGAGCAGATATTGTAACGATATGGTTTGGGGCCTGTCTTTAGGTGGGTCTACACAGGCAAGTGTATTGTGCAAGATACTTGCAGCAGGCGAATTTTGATTTAAAATGCATGTGTAAACGGATCTACAAGTTCGCATGCAGAAGTTTTAAAAATTTCGGCAAGTCGCTAGTGGAAGTGTTTTGTGGCCAATGAAAACAGCAAACTATATGTCTCTGCACTATATCAGGATTAACTTCTATATTCTATAGATTATAATGCAACATTCTCGATGGTGAGTACTGATTGCTCTGATAGTTTCAATTATTATTTCATGAATGAAAGTCGATAGAGAAATATTCTGTAGTATATAATTTGAAAAATACCTTCGTCAATCTATTTTTCAACATTAACTCTCGCAAAAAAAATTAAATTGCTGAATTATGTAGGTAACATCGAAAAATAGCATCATGGATAGTACTCGGAAAATATGTTGACCGAAACTTATTAGAGCGTCCCAGAGGGAAACATTATTAATGCATCACAAGATAAATCAAATATAATCATTTCCAAAACATAATATCGGTTTTCAGCAGCTCAGCAAATTCGTATATGAGTTGATCTGATCCAGCTCATTAAATGTTTAGGTCCATTATCCATCTTTCAGGCCTTATCCAACTATCACTTTTTTTGTGGGAGACCATTATTGATTGACGATTAATGATATTACATTTTATTGCCCTAATCTTAGATACAGTCTTGGTATATACACAATTGGACATTATTGCAGCTGCAAGTTTCATATTAATAGAACTCTCATAGCGAATTACGCTGGTACATGACAAGAGGAAAGCTCACTTCGCTAGCGAGATAACAAGATGAAGTGATAATGAGGAGTCCTAACAAGGGCGCGTGGTTGCACTCAACACTCTTTCACGAATGCTGAGCATTAATGCCATTGGAAGCGAAATGCTCATCCCTTCTTAATGAGTAAGCCGGGCTTTCGGCACCGTTGAGCGTTGTCAACACAAGAGGACACTGATGCTTGCGCCGGTGCAGGGCTTGCTTTCAGGGAATGGCGATGGAATAAATCGACGTCGTACCACACCCTACCAGCGTTCTGCAACGCAGGCATGTGTTATGGTACATTTGGCCTTGATTTTGCTATGTGAAACCCGCATCATGGGGGATCTAACTGGGGTGGTGACCAAAGTCCTTGCTTTCCATTCTGAGCTACCACGTGGGAAGTTCATGGAAGTGGAGTGGCCTAATATCATCTGTAATTCTTTTATTACGAGTGAAATACACCATAGTCAAGGAGTAACCGGACGATTTCTTCGCTGTAGGGTCTCAGGGGGGATTTCTTCGCTGTAGGGTCTTTGGTGTGTTTGAACAGTTTGAGATAATTCCAATCAAGTAATTAAGGAGTCACGTATTACAATCACGAAGGGTTCGAGAATTTGGTGTATTTAAACCATTCGTAAACATCTCACGCAGCCTTTCTGATCGGGTTTTTTCACCGGTGTTTTGTTAATGAAGTCAGATATCTCGATTAGAGTCGCAATAACACATCTTAACTTAAGTTATCCATCCGAATGTTTCAAACACACCAAAATCTCAAACCTTTCGTTATTATGCCAAGTGACTCCTTAGTTGCGTGATGGAAATTATCTCGAGCGGTTCAAACACAACCCCCCAGGTGCGCGATCACGGTTCTTCACAATGCGTGTGCTCGCGATATCGTTGTGCTTCAATTGAGCTCAAGAGTGAATACACGTGGACGTTATTCTTTGTTTTTTTTGTCATACGCTTTCAATCTTTAGTGTTAATTGATGGAATATGACGTTTATAGGAGAGTAACTGTGAGCATTGCCTCTATGGAGTGGTTTGCGTCTTGGATAACACTAACGACAACGAGGAAGAGGGAATCGCGGTCCCATTCCAGGTTCGAGCCCTGACAGCCTTTCTCTAATACTCTACTTTTTTCCACTTGGAGTAATCCGCTTTCTAATCGTCGCAATCGCTGATTTTGATATAATAGAGAGTTTTTTTACTTTTCATCTTGCCATATTTCTGTTTTCGAAAACGTGTTTTATTCAGCTAAATCTTGCCTCGGATATAGGACTGCCATGTCTTTACTCAAGTAGAATTCACATGGTAATTGAGACCTTTACCCATACCCACAGTAGGACTCGAACCTGAGGCCCGTCACGTTACCCCTGAAGCACGGTGTAATTGACTCGAAACGTAAGAATGCAAATAATGTGTATTTTCATGAAATTCTGTGAACAATTATAAGTATTACAAAACCACGTGCCATTAATGGCGGAAATAACCTCAGCTGACGGTCGTTTTCTTAATTAACCGACTAATCAATAATCACATATTGTCTTACAAATGAAAAGAATATGGAAATTGAAACATCTGTCGGAAACAATGAAGACTTAAGACCGACTGGATAATAAAGAGCAAAAGACAAAGAGAAGATTCATGAAGATGGTAGTAGATGAAGGAAAAGAATGAAGACAGTAGATCGTCGATGGCAGAATAGAAGAGGAAAAAGAAATATTGGCCGAAATTAAGCTTAAATGCTTCGTCGTATGATTTGAAAAATAACGCCAAATAAATCAATAATCCGTCACAGGGTCCCATTCCTCCCTTTAGTCACGTGGAAATCTCTCTTACAAGTGTACTAGTGGCGTCGCGTTTTCATCTACCTTACTTCGTGAACGTCTATTCTCGGAAGAGTCGATCCGTGGATGACAGTAGAGAGGGTTTGAGAGTCTAATTTGAGACTGCATTTTTGCAAATATCTCCAGTTGAGTGATGCCTACGTGTTTGAATTTCCTTGAGGAATAAAAAAATCGAATGGAATTCCCTTTTCTGGGTATGCAAGTTTAAAAAATATACTAATTAGGTCTAATGTCCTGTTGTAATAGCTCTATTTTAATAACCTTTTGCACACTATCTTATCCTTACGCTCCTGTGGGACTCATGCATTGCTTAAAATGCATTTCATATATTACTTTTCAATACAATAATTGCAGCAGCCGTTCCACAAAGAGAAGCAGAATCGTGTTAATGTTATTCTCTGCATTTGCCGCTAGTCCAAGGACATGAAACCACTTGCGTTATTAAAATTAATGTGGCATGAGGCGTAAAACTTTTCCCTAACTTTGCTAATGTAAATGATACACCTCATTATATTGTTTTGTTTAAGTCTGATTCTTAGAGTCCTTGTCTGAAATATTTGTTCTCTTCGGCTCAAAAAGATGCACGTTCATACAAATGAGCTTCACTTTTTAGGTGGCTATTTCTTATTGAAATTCTACCTTAGGTAACATATTTTTCTCCTTTCAGCTGCACTCACTTAATAACACACTCCCTATAATTTTGAAGCTGCATGCATGTATAAACCTTTTGTAAATGCTTTCAATGACTGATGATGTAATTATACACTTAATAACACCGGAAATAGATAATTTATAGCAATAACAGGCAGTGTGATACAATTTAATAAACTGATGATGGACCAGTTAACTCGCCTTTCCATTTATCTTTGCTTTTATGCCTAAATTATTTCCGGGAAAATACAAATATGTTTTTGACATAAAAAATAGTGCCTTTTGCATTGAAAAGCATTAATCCCGGAAAGCATTTCAATATAAGTAACTTGCAGCAGATTACACAAAGTGGAAGAGGAAGCATTTTCCATGTTTCGTTGAATTAGTTCAACCTTGCCCTGAGTCATAGAGGTTTACGGTACCACCACTGAATTTTTGTTATGAGTGATTCAAATAAATAAATAAAGAAATATATATATATTAGTTAGGCGCGTAGAATTTATTTTTATCAGAAGATAAATTAAGGCCTTAGAAATGGCTAAATTACAATTGCACTGCCACCTTTTATATACTGCCCCTATAAGGCTATTACATTTCCTATTATGTCTTGGTATTTTTTATTTTGGTGCATTCGTGACAATGGGAATTGGGAGGCTAATACGCTGATATACTCACAACCAGCATGCAGTGACCAAAAGAAGTTTAATTATTGAATACTATATCCGTTTTCACCTGGCAATATAGGCTTGGTGAAAATCATTTATTCAGAAGGTATCGCGCGCTTTTGAACTCGCTAAAACAGATTCAGAGGATATTATTTCACGTTTGTGCCTTATGTGAAGTCAATTTCGTGCGGTCTGTATTCACAGGACACTTCATAAATGTTTACATACCAATAGCCTTTAAGATCAAAACTCGAACTCTCCTCAACTTTTTAGGAAATGTAATCCAGGCTAACCTACGGACTACCGACTACTATTACGGAGTACCTTAGGGTGTCCCATTTTGCATTGATGTTTGAAAGTCATGAGTCTTAGGGTCTCAGATGGTGACATTTGATTGGAAAATGGGGTGTGCAAAAAATTTCTGAAATTGGATATAGAGGTCACGCACGCAGCTTTTCGTTTAACATGGGGGCTCCCATAAGCGCGTGCTGCCCGTTTGAAAATCCCGCGCTCCCGGGCCTCCGTGCACCTCCCCCACCATTTCTTCCCCACTCCACTCGAGGCCAAGCGTCTGCGTGTCGAGACGCGTTGCATGAGTTCACCTGGGTAAAACCATTTGAGGACAGCACGCAGTGAGCTACCTGATTTTGTGACCAAAAACACCAAGTGTTTCACTATCAAAGTCTGCACTTTTTTTCTGAATCGGCAGCCATGACATTTGGGAACATTTCATTACCACCATTGGTAGCGTGCCAGATCCATAACACCAACTTACCGCGAAAGCTTTCAATCTTGTCCGATGACGGTAAAATATTAGAATTCCTGCCTTGCATTTTTTTTGTTGAGCTCATTTAAATGAGCAAATATGTCCGCCAGATATGCAAGTTTTGCTACCCATTCTTCTTTTTTAAACAGAGAAGCCAAATCTGACCCCTGAGTCTCTAAAAACGTTTGGGTCTCATTTTTTAGCTCGTAAATCCGAAAAGCACTTTCTCGCGAGAAAGCCATCGTACTTCTGTATGAAACGGAAGTGACTGATGATCTGGTCCCATTTCCTGACTCACTGTGCATTAAACAGACGAGAGTTCAGCGGTCGAGACTTGATGTAATTGACAATTTTGACGACATCTTGTTGGACAGACAACAATTAATCAGGTAGAAACTTCGTCATCAGTGCTTTCCTGTGTTAAAAGCAATGTAAAGATTTGATATTAGGGTTTTTTTTCAGAAGCCCTGGTTATAAATCCCCTAATTTTTCCCGTCATAGCTGCTGCTCCGTCTGTGCAAATACTTATGCAGTTGTGCCATTCCAAATTATGCTCACTGAAGTACTAGTCTGTTACTTTGAATATTTCATCTCCAGTGGTATTACCAGGTAGTGGAAGTCAAAATAAAAATTCCTCTTTTATTTCATATCCGTCAGTGTACCTCACATTTGAGATGAGATGTGCGTGACCACTGATAACAGTAGACTCGTCGACTTGTAGCGCAAAAACTCCACTAAGCCTTAATTTTTCAATTAACGTTGGTTCAATGTCACTAGAAATATCATTAATGCGACGTGAGATTGTATCTGCTGACGCAGGTATTTTTTCGATTTCCTTAGCGGCTTCTTGGCTAATCATAACCTTGACAACTTTTTTGTAGACAGGTAAAATTAAAGTTCCAGCGAGAGAAAGAGGCTTCTTGGTTTTAACTAGCATATTAGCGATCACGTAGCTTGCTTTTTGCGCTTTGTCTGATGTTTTGAAAGACGAACTCATGAGAGTTCCCTGTTTCTTAGACTGGTCTTTCAAACGTTGAAAAAGGCCTTGTCTTTTTGAGCCACCGATGTGTTTTTAGTAGTTAAATGTCGTAAACGTTTACTGTGCACCATCGAATCATTACCGAATGTTTCTCCACAAACAAGACATTTCGGGATTTGTCATGATTCGTCTCCGCAATAAATAAAGCCATAACTTACATAGCTCTCATCATATTTTCGATTAACAAGCTTAGGTTTTTTCTTCGTTAGAATGCCTCTGCTTCTTCTTTGGAATCATTAGTTTCACTTGACAAACTTGTGGTACGTTTTACGAATTTATCCATTATATACACGTATTATGGGCTAATTATTTGTAATTTAAAAAAGTCAATTACGTTCGTGACGGCAAAAACACAAACTAGCAGCTAGTTACTGGCGAGTTACGATTTGTTTTTGTTTACAAAAGGGCGCGACATCGACGACTGCGCAGCTTCACAATGTCTCTGAAAGTAGCAACTGACCTAGCAGTTACAGCTTTTGTTTCTTGCAGAATACTGAAGAATGACTTAACTATATCTTCTTACATCAAATCAGTTTCTCTCTCTGAAAATTATTACTATGGCATTAAAAAGGACTCATTGTGAGTGGATTAAGTGTAACAGAATTCAAGGAGAAATGGTACAAAAATATGATGAACTGAAAAAAACATATACCCACCAACAGTCACCAATATTATGAATTTGTGTCACAGTCCTGTTTTGCACGTCTCCTAAAATCGGACTTGACCAGACTGGAGCACTGGACCAGACGACATCAAAGACACTTCTTCACCGCCTCAGCGCCTTATTTTCACCGGAAACGCCGGAAACCATGGAACCGAGAAAAAATGACTGGTGTAAAACAATGACACGCGCATGCGCGCGGCGATAGTTTGTGCGATAGGTGAGGTTCTCCCCTTTCCTCGCGCAACGATGCGTTTCGCTCGCATAACTCTCAGCTACTATGCGTAGGTCTGTATTATCTTCACAAAAATTGACATTTTTCCGTGGCACACCGACTAATGACCACGGTACACCAGTGTATCGCGGCACACACTTTGCGGAACACTGCCCTAGAGTACATGTACTCATGTTTATATATAGTGTAAAATTTTGATCATTAATGCTTTACAAGCTGAATTTACGAATTATCATGTAAGCCACCATGTGAAAAGCAACCTACGCGGTGGAAACCCGAAAATGCAGAATAATACCTAATACAAAATAATTTAAATATTACAGACATATGAATGTTTCAATTGAAGTGAGTAAACATTCTCTATATGCTTAGATATTATGGGCTCCATCGACCTATATTTTTTCTTTCTTAATCTTTGCGTACGTCCTACCCTTCTTATCTCGTCCATAAAACCTATTCTCTTTATTCCCGTTTACCCAACATCCTTCCCTGAATCACGGCCTTAGGTAACCCTCCGCCCCTCATTACCTCTTCCAATCACCTACTTTGTCTTACCCTAATCTCAGCCAGTAGTTTCCTTTCCTCACCAATCATAAAAAGTATCCTACGCAGGCATTGAAAATGAAAACTAAAATTTATTAAAATTGTAAAATAAAACAAAGCTACCTATCCTTAGGTAGTTTAGTAAATACCTAAATCTACCTAAATCTAGCTGGAATTTGCCGTAATCATGTGAAAGTTTGTTGGGGCACGCGTTTGAAGACAATTAATGCGATGAACCGTTTGAGGATACTGCTGTGTCACCAAGGAAAGAATACGCGGAGGTCGCCAGGAATGTATTCGCACGTAGTTTACTTAAAAAAAGGAGCGAGACAAACAAACATCAGCGAGCCGCGAATAATCGTCCATCGTCCCAAACGGAAACGGCTTGCGTAGTGAAGCGGAAGAGCGGAGAGATCAGGCGGGGAGGGTGGTAGGGCTGATTTTGTATTCCTTCGCCGTATGTAAACCCTCAGATGAGGGTGGGGGACATGCGATAAACCCATCAGAACGTGGAAAAAACACACACACAGGCACAAGAAAATCTCTCTCCATCCTAAGTCAACAGGGATTGGCGGACGATTTCTCCGAACTCTGGGGGACGAGGGTAGAATCACGCGTCAGATGCATACGTTGAAAAAACGAAACATTTTACTATATTTTTTAAAAGGCTCGCTTCTCATTTCAATGGCGGAGCTGGACGAGTTGTGATGCGCAACGTCAAGAGTATTTAGCGGCAACAGAAAGAAAAACATGCTATTTCCACGCGGAGGTTTCATAAAAGGAAAAGTTTTTTTCTCTGGAAAAATCATTTTACTCACTGTACCTATGCATTTTATTTTATGATTCTTTCAACGAATTTCATAATTTCACGGGGATTTTGGATTCTTTTATCTATAACAGGAATAAACTGGAGCAATGTGCTTTGTATCTATTTTTATAAAGATTGATTTGCCTCATTATCTGACTCAATCACTCATTAATTAAGTGCACTTATTTAAGCGCAGAGTATGACTAATGTAGAATTCAACTAGAGCTATCACAGTCTTGTTTTAGCGCTTCCAAAAGCTTACCAGGTAATAGCTTTCAGCCGATGAAAAAAAACCATTAGGTGTTACGGATACAGATTACATTGTTAGAATTCATTGACATCCATAAAAATAACGCAAGCGTGTAAAATGACCTTACAATGACGTTAAAAATAAATTTGAAATCTTAATAAGGAGTAACCATTTTGATTATAATGAATGTTTTCGAATCATTTTTATTGTGTAAAATTATATCAATACTCGTCTAAGCTTTTTATATACTGGGCTATCAAATATATCGATCCAATAATTTTAGCTTCTTTATGTAAGCCACCTAACAATTTTTTTATCTCCATTTGTGTTTGAATTTACAAATATTTGGGCGATGGAATTATGTAAACTGTCTCTGAAGTCGTATGTCCACTTCATAACACCAATGCACGCTGTTGGAGAATTAATCTACGGTGTTATTTCAGTATTTAACAGAATTCCGCTCTCTCCAATACATTGAATATCTAAAGTCCACGAGTGGGCGAAGCCAGTGAGGTTATATAACAAACTTTCGCTAAATCATCTGCTTAAAATGATGCGTGTTACAGGCATATTTTTCCAACATTGAGCTTATTTGAAATTTGAAGTGAAATTTTATTGCGCAGTAATCAAAGGTCAGAAAACAATATTTGCGACGGAAATAGAAATTCGTACTTCCCATCCGAATTTCTAAAGGTCATATTTGAGCTACTCCTTGGATTTCATTGTCACTGAAATCGAAGTATATTTTATTGATATGTATTTTATTTTAAAAGCATTAAAATAAATTTATGCCATTCTCTTATTTCTATGCAGATGCGAACTATATGCAAGGAGCCTCAGTAGGAATCTGCATAACTTATGAAGAAAATGTGATTTCAAGCATTTTTTAATTCTCATAGACATGGTGTCGCAATTCACGGGGTCTCGCAACGCTAATCATGGAGCTTGGCTAACACTAATTTTATGCAGCATGCAGTTGCCATTAAAACGTCTAATTTCTGCAAATATTCAAGTCCATCGTGCTACCATAAGTCTGGGAGACAACATTATAAGAACACATTCTGCACCGCTGAGAATGAAACCAGCTTAATGTCTCTTAAATCGCTATAGGTCATTAGTATTACGCGTTATCATGGAAAGAACAGTGTTAAGCTATGAAACTGCCACGTGTTGAGTACAATGTTTGCGTTGGCATACCTCTGAAAGTCAGAATTTGCGACCTCATGTTCATTGGACAAAAAATGTTTCATAATCACATCCCCTATCACCTCCAAAAGATATGATGATCCTCCAGAAGCTAACTGTATTTTTGTTAATAAATTCAACAGATTCAGGCGAGATATCGTTGAAGTTCTTCATAATGTAAGAGAAACAATTGCACTTTTCCACAAATTGGTTTATTGCGTACAACGCGTTCCGGTTTTCTGGTCTCTCTGGTCTCCTCCCACTACTATCCCCCCCCTCCTCGGAAAAGACATATATATGCAATGTACTCTCTTATAACTTTTTCTTGTACCTGATGATGGCTCTGTGAGCCGAAACGCGTTGTACGCAATAAACCAATTTGTGGAAAAGTGCAATTGTTTCTCTTACATTATTGTATTTTTGTTGTTCATTAAATGTCGCCACAGTCATAAAGCACTGTCAGAAAGTATTATAATGTATGCAAGAAGTAACTTGTGGCGTCACTTTGCGAAAATGTGAAGAGTTCATGATGAAAAATTATTAACTGTTTACTATTTCCACACTTGTTTTATTTGCCATCCTCTCAAGGTTGAAACCTTGGTTGTTGAATAAAAATGAGCGTAAAAGAGAACACGGTTATTATGTTCATCATGAATGCACAATGATGCATCGTATCTCCGCGGCATGTGGATGGAATACCTCCATATCTTCTCACATACACAGCATAGAAGATAGGTATCAACCGCCTCCATGCCATGTCAGATTCCCCCTTCTCCAGATCAACGTATGGTATTTAATTTTCAATGACTTTCAGATGAACGATTCGACCCCGCTAAACGCAGCCACTGACATCGCGAAGCCGGAGCTTCGTCCCAGTAAACGCGACTTTAACGGATGAAGCTGAACGCTTCCCATCACGTGCCGGCCTAAACCCCTTTAATCCCTCCGATGCTCTCCCACGCCGTCCCCACCGCAAGAGGAGGCTGCGATCTACACATTGGGGTGAAGCTGGCGGGTTTGAAAACGCGCATTAATTCCGAGGCACGTGTGAAATACGGTTAGCCACCACATCCGTTTGATCTTGAGTGAACTGCGGATGCGGTCGGGTTCCGAATGACTGGGTTAACCACTTAAATCAGCTTTGGTTATCTAATAAGCCGCACCCACTCGTCAGCCAATTAACTGCTCTATTAATTTAAACATTCAGTCGCATGATGAGATCTTTCTACCGCAGTTAGGTGTGGAGACAGCAGAATAGTCGTTTGATATTAAAATGTACAATTAGCTCATACCTGTGCCAAACGCATCGCATTCTTTCTCTGTTCATCATGATGAATTTAAATTCACTTTCACAAGTTTCTTGCGCAAGAATTTATAAAAGTACCAAATGGAACAATGAAATCATTTTCTTCTACGCTGTGGAAATTATTTTTTCAGATGTTTCTTTCTCCTTAGGGCTTAACGCATATATTGGTGAATTAATTCTTTTAGAATATATTTAAGAAGATTTCTGATGATGTTTCTCTTTTTGCACCCATAATTTAATACTTTAATATTTTAAATATTTATTTTAGACTTCTGGAAGTACCATCAAACGATCATAGCGATAAATTTATATTTTTGGAGTTCGTATACATTCAGAACGTGAAACATGTTTTTACATTTCAAGCCATTTTCCCTCAGATACATACATTACACAAAAAATGTGGCAAAAAATGAAAAAATATGGCATCAGGCAAAATTCACCTGAGTCTTTCAAAATACATTCGTTTTCTTTAGTTAAGGCCATTTTTATTTCAATTATCTAAGGTCTTATACCCTGCGAGTGACTGCAAGGGTGTATAGTGGAAAGTGCTGGGCACAAACATTGAAAAGGGAAAGTAAAAAAGGAATCAGGAAGAGAATGGGATGAACCGAGAGATATGTTACATTATTTACTGCCTTACTATGCATTGCGGCAGCATGTGTTTCGTGTTAAAAAAAGAGAACCCACAGCTTATCTGATAACGATGAAACTATTATATTGTCGTTTTGTTCTAAAATTAGAATTTAAAATTCGGTCTAGTTATAACCCCTCTCTATCAGCTTCAGTCTAAAATGATCAACATTTTTATATTAACTTATGACTGTAATGAATAACCCATAAACGTAGCTCGGGAATTGCAAGTGACTCTATGGGGTGCAAATCCGTGTAAAGCTATAGTAAGTATAATGGTTTGTGGACCGGTGACAAATTATGCTAGGTTTAATTTGTTGCCATGATAATTAATTTTCGGAAATATAAAGGTTAAATCTTACACAGCCGCTCCCAATAAACTCTCAATTCGTAAATCTACTACTACCAGGGTTTAATTGGTGGAAAGCCAAAACCGTATGTAGTTAAAAGTCATAAGAAAAAAAATTCGAAAAAAACAGAAAAATTAATTGGAAGGTTGAGCTGCAAAAAGGAGGCGTGATCTTACATCTTATCTCATCACCCCATCTCAACACTAGCTTTATCGTATTCGTTTTTTTCAAGGACGGTAAATTACCAGTGAGCTATTATTATCTTTTTACTAATGTTTTCCATGTCAAATGGTATCCTTATGAGCTTATACTTTCCTAATTGGACGATGAGGTATTTCAGAGTAATTTTAAGGGAACATTAAATGTTTGCGTGCATAAATAAGCTCCCTATTTTTTATTCATTTGAAAGGTACAACATAATATATCATTCGATTAGAAAAAAAGACGATGACGTCCAGCGGTATGACTAACTCCCATATACATAAATCCTCTGCCAACTTGCTCGAACGGAGGAAAATGGCACGCAGAAGACATCCATAAATAATATTCAAGAGCCCGAAGAACTTTATATATAAGGAATGGGAAAAGCAATGAAATTTGGACGTATATGAACTGCAATGCCACATTTCTAGAAAATTTGTGTCCGTGGCCGAAATACTTGGTGTCCGGTGTATTTAGAATGTATAGTGCCACTATGCTCTCCACAGAAACCAATGTTGCCAGAAGCGTATTGCAGTGCAAAGAGGAATTTTATTGAGACTTTTCGATGGTCAATTTGTAAATATGCATTGAAAAAATATAATTTACTTTTTATTTCTAACATTTGAACAGTTATTTATATTACTTCAGAGATTCTTGTTTCAAAATCTTTTAATTTTTATTTAAACAGCAGTTATGAAGTTTTTTTAAACAGCAGTTACAAAATCGGTGTTACATCCGTTACTGGGATTAATCAGTTTTTACAGATTTGTCGTCAGATCATAATTCCTAATGTTTATATTTACAATGACAGTATGCATTATAGTTAGCGAAAAATGTTTTCAATAAATACATTTTTTTAAGTGTTAAAGTTTTTTTTCTTTAGATTTACGAGGCAACATCAAACATAAGTTCAGAATTGTTTAAACATCCGTTACGCAGTAACATTGGTCTTAGCAGATTTAATGTTTTCATTAACCTGGCAATTTTCACTCTACATAAAGAACCTACCTATTTCTTTCTTTTTTTGATTCTAAAATAGCTGTAATAATGTAGATGTAAACAAACATACGTTTAAAAGAGTAAAAATGTAACATCTCTTATAAATGGTCCGGCTGATTAAAGAATCTGTTACTTTCCCGGCGTATGATTTATGTCAATTTCTCTCGGGATTTGAACCGGGTCAAGTGTTTGGCTGCCCAACGCCCTACTCAGGACGATGGTTGTCTCAGGACGATGACAATGTCAGGGTTTGGTACATTGGCAGGATCCAAACACACGACCAGGTGGAAAGCCAGAGAAAAAATTCACAAATGCGTATTAATTGGCTCACTGACTCTTCAGGAGCCAATGAAATTTATTTCCCCCGTTAACATCTCCAACTGGATTACTCACGGACCCAGTTCTATTTCTTCCATCTTAAACCTACCCAGTCACATCTTTATGGAGTGAGCCAGCAGAGCCTTAACCTTTCCGAGTATGGGTCGTGAAGCAAGCAGTGAGGGTGACCGCCATAAGGGTTGAACGGGGGTTTGAAATAGGGGTCGCAGGAGGGGAGAGAAAGGGAGGAATGTTGAATGGGGAGAAGGGTGACGTGTGCTCCAACAGGTGTCAGCCCTTGGAAGTAGAGAGGAGGAAGGTTAGTGGGGGGGGGGGAGGGGAGGGAGTGGAAGGTCATCGCGGAATCGGAAATCGAACGTCGGAATGTGATACGGAGGTTAATATCGAAAGGGTCCATATAGTTAAAACGGACGGAGTAGAATTGCCAGGCATAGTATCGCGGGAAACTGTATCAGTATCGCCTAATAGTGCCTTTACATCACATATAGAATTGAAATGTCATTACGAGTTCCAATCAAATGATATCGAAAATCTATAGATTGAATTTATTTATGGCTCATTATCGAAGAACGATATTAAACGGTGTCCTTATAGCATGTCAATCTCAAACATATATATTGAATTTATGTGAGGCTCAATTCCGGATTTCGATATAAATGCCATTTATAGTGTAAACCCGATTCAAATGATATGATAATGATATTGAAAATGGATTTAGTTATTTATATTGGTGCAGTAGTGGCTTAATATTGAAAAAGGATATTGCTTCGTATTCGTAGATCATAGCTAACCGAAATTGACATTATATAATAAAGTGATATATCGAATTTATTGGATGTTCAGTATTGCACTGCGCAAGTAAACGAATGAGGAATTTTTTTCGCCAATGCCACGCATTGAAATCAATAACGGAAGCATAAAAATATGGGAAGAACTATAGAGGAAGACCAAGAACGGATTACATCAGACAAATGGTAAACGACATCAAAGTGAAATATTATGCAGGAATGAAGCGGTTGGCAGATAAGAGAGTGGGGTGGAGAGCTGCAGAAAACCAATCATCGGTTTGATGTCTACTGATGATGATGATGATATCAAATTATTTTACAGCCGTAATTGGGAGGTTTGAATAGATACAGGAAGGGGAGAAAAGAGGGTAAATTGACATGTGAGATGATTACTTTATCTGTCTCCCTACTTTCCCTTGGGAATCGAATTATTGTTCTGGCTGGAGTACTGGCTTACCTTACAGAGATTCCAAGTTTGAATCCCGATAGTGATGGAGATTTTTCACGGGTAATTGGAATTCTACATGGGTTTAATGTGGTAAGCACTTCAAGTGTAGTATTCTATCCGTCGGATGGACAGTAAAAAATACGGTTTTTCTGACGCCTTTCGCGAAGGGCAAGCTAATGCCGGCGAAAGGTCCAGTCTTCTCCATTCCCGTTTAATCTTTCTCAAAGTACTCCACTCTTATTACCTTTACTGACGTTTTCAGTTACCGTTAGCCACTCAAAATAACGAGACAACCTACCACTTGATGCTGCTATAAGTATTGTTTTCCCCCTATTTCCTGTGATCTATGTCTCGGGCTCCTGCATCCGATACCGATCCTTACCTCTTCAACCTGCCCACCTCTCATCAACCATTTCAACGTCACGGAAGTTTTAATGAATAGGTATACCCGAAGATTTAAGAGGTTTATGGATATTTTACATGAAATTAAAAGATTTAAAATTTCTTTATTGATTAATATTTTTTTATTTAAGTGATACACTTACATATAAATGATGCAGAAAAAAAATTAGTTATAAAATGTTGAATCTTTGCTAAATGCCGGCGTAAAAAGCACAACGGTATATATTGTCATCGGCACTCCGAGCAAAGGTGGGAAATGAGGATATATCACTGGTTGGTGCTCGAAGAGTCAGATACTTGAGTTTTCGGTTTCATTCACGAATAACTAACCAATGCTTACCTGTCTAAAACCCACTTTCTTAACTTCCAACTCCGGGTTGCCATTACTGGGGAGTTATTTGTAACTTAAGGCGCCCTCTGAAAAACGTAAACTGCATCTTTCGGAGCTTTCATCGACTTGCGAATCTGTAAACCTCATTTTCCTCGACGGTCGACAATTTTGGCAACACTTCGAATGCTCTGACTCTTCGGCTTTTGAAGCTTTAATTAAGTGTATTGATTGCTTATTTTATTAACAGCAGCTTAACTATATCAATCGCTTAATATAGGGGTGACAGAACATGGTGGAATTTGAATGCGCGAAGCGTGTTGTTGAAAAGAGGAAGGCTCGCTTGGAAGGGGACGGCTAAGGAGCTGAGGGGAGAGATAAGCACATGGTAGGCAACGCTTCTAACATAACTGAATTTAAATTAATATAAACGGAAATGGTGAGCAGTGTGTTTCAAGACAATGTTTGCGATCCAAGCAAAGCTGGATCAAAGTACACAGATTATGTAGGCAATATATCTGAGAAGCCCATTTAAAAATGAATGAAGAGCCATAGAGAGCTAGAAAGTTGATGTGAATAACGAATTGAACATTTTAAAGTTGGCAATGGAGGTTTGCGACCTTGATAACCTAGGTAGTCAAACGCGGAGACCTTCTTACTCCCCTTCGTGGAGCTAGTTCGTATGGAATGTACTTTTACACTGAAAACGGCCTTCTGCGCAGCTGCCAACATGTTTCCCTGC
The DNA here is from genome assembly GCA_963573305.1 of Pyrrhosoma nymphula. NCBI lineage: Eukaryota > Metazoa > Arthropoda > Insecta > Odonata > Coenagrionidae > Pyrrhosoma > Pyrrhosoma nymphula. The sequence continues at coordinate 54,197,022 of OY754335.1, forward strand.
CCCTATATGAACGTCGCCAAAACCATCGACCTGCGAGAAAGATGAAGTGATCACTTGAATACTCTTCGATGCCGATAAGTACCGCAGGGGAGACAATTCATGTTTGTCGATGGAGGACGAGAGTTGTAGAATTCCCTCCCAGGAATCCATACGGGAGCCTTAACCTCGCCTGCCGTTCATCTCCTCACTTTGCTCGGGAGACCATTTACTCAACGGGAGGAATTTCTGCCCCCTATCCCTCAACTGAGTGAGATATAAAGTGTGGTATCCCCCCTTCGCGTTTCTTTCCCCCCACTAATCCCTCCTCACTCCTACTGCCCGCTCCTTTCCTTCTAAAATATAAATGAAGGCTTCGGTTGTAAAATATCCCGCGGGTGGATTTTTAGGAGGGAATAAAGGCGATTTATCCCGTCTCAGGAGTGCAGAACTATTTTAAAAAGAAAGAGGCTCTCTTTCAATTAATAACCACTGCGTAAACGAATATGGTTTTTTAATGCTAGACATACATACATCGCCCGCTTCACATCGTACCATTATGGGGAATGAGAGGTATATTTAACTTATTTCCTTAAGTCGAAGAGAGAGAATTTATCTCCCCTCCTTCCAAACTGTCCGGCAAGACATTTTTATTTTTATATGTTCAGCGTTAACCGATTAGGTCTTGCAGAAATTGATCGATGTGGAGTGAAGGACGACCTAAAACAAGGTAAAGGGACTTTATTAATGTGTTTAAGTAGCAAAGGTCTTGTGGGGGGCGAGTACATAGATGGAGAGGAGTGGAAGAGACTAGTCACAAACAGCGACCCCATGTGAAAATGAAAAAGCTGAGGAAGGAGAAAAAAAGAAGAAACTGTTCGAAGTGTGATGCAAAATATCGACGGTAGCTGACGATGTTTGGAAAATGTTATGCTTTAGAGAAAAGAGCAGTATTGATCAGCAAAACCTGTTTGTTAATAGGAGAGAACTAAAGGCGGGAACCAAGAGTATGTAAATAAGTTATCGTGCGTTATACGACAGCACCTATTCGAGGAAAAGATGTAAGAGTTCAGAAGCCGAAGGCAGCCAGTTGAAGGTAAAATAAATTCGTAGATAGAGACGAGCACAATAGACATATAAAGAGAAATAAAAAAAGAGATTTTGAGAGACAAGAAGAATATTGGAAACTCGATGAAGAAGAAGAGACAAGCTTGTTGGACGCATTTTGTGACGGGATAAAAACATTATTGGAAACAATATTGGATGGAGAAATGAATGAGAAAAATTACCTTGGCAGGCCAAGTTTGGAATACATTAAGCAAATCATGAATCATTAAATCGGAATAACATCTCCTGCCCTATGGGAAATGTTTCGTGAGAGATTGTTTTTTAATGAGCTCCAAACTGTCAAAATTTAGATTTCACTATGCAATTGAATATTTTACTATCATGAAAACTTCTGGAAAAATTTATAATTCTCTATTCTGGGAATTTTATAATTGGAAATGATATTAAATCTGCCCCAGGCTTATTTGACTGAAATGAATTTTCTTCGAAATTATACACGCGTCGATATGCATATCGTTCTTAGTATAAAATCTTTGATATGTGTCATTGAAAGATAAAGCAATCCATATCCTGCCTTCAGGATATTTACGTAAACTTTGTTTTCGTGACTCATAACTCCATGAGTTCTGAAAAGTGTTTTGTTGACAAAAACTGTTTTCTATCTCAAATTATAATATTATGTACTTTTTAAATTGGTTATGTCGAAGTTTCAACAAAGTATGGTGAGCATAACTATTTAATATTGCTTACTAAATGACATCATGTTCTCAGATCCATCAAAGGGCATAAAAAATCGGTAACTTAGTACAACTCGTAGTTACTCTACATTTCATCGGAAAAGATTCATGCTTTTGAAAATATAAAGGCATTGTAGAAACATTTAGTACGATAATCATCTTCAGTCTTAAAAACATGAATGATTATTACAAGGGATATGGGTAAAGTTCTAAAAAAATAGTAATTTTATACAAATCTGTGTACCAACATAATTTTAATTCAGTAACTGAAATGCTTTACAAGGTATGCTAATAAATGCCTATTAAATGCTCTTTACGCTTGTTATCCCTGCAATTAAATTAGGATTAATTGTCAAATTAATACTGGACTCAGTTACAGAATTAAAATTAGCAGGAGTAGGGTTGTTTGGCACCGCATGATAAAATAAACCAAATTAAACTGAATTCAGTGTTTTTTCGATATAACCATGGAATTTTAGGTTCAGCAAAAAATTAATAACCACAATAAAAATAGGGTAAACTTAGGCATGTATATGTATTTTTAATCCAAATAATAAAATAATGTAAACCACTATGAAGCTTTAACTGCATCGACTGGATCTTTGCGGTTTGTCCCCCCTGGTAATCCCCGGGGCGAGGAATAACATATGCTGCGGTGATTTGCGAATCTTCGGTGGAATTTCTCTCGGATGGTTTTAATGGAAAGGGGGGAGGGCTGTTGGGTGCGGAGAATAAAAATGAATCTTCGGTCGAGTTACAGTTTTCTCAGGCAAACTTGTAAGGGGAACGCTTAAGAGACGCAGGGGAAATTTACATTCTGAGGAGTTCATATCTATTTCGGTTACGATAAAAAAATAAGATAATGATGGGTATCTTTGCAATCATCCAATGTAGGTGAAAAGGGCGATAAGTTAAAATGAGTGAAAAATACAGATTTTACTCCTAGTTGGCTTCGTGTTTTGATCGAAGAGCTCACTACGTACAAAGCCAATGGGCGTGTATATTGTGTGAAATATTAGGATTCCCGGTCCATGGGACCTCTACGTTTAGTCATCTAAATTCTAATATGTACCCAGGAAATTTGGAATTGACCATAATCCGCGTTGGAGACCTTTAGTTTATAAGCGGCATTATTCATGTGAAAACCAGGCTTCTCCAGGATTTCAACCAGAGACCCGCTGATCTATAGCCCAATGCTCTACCATCTGGTCTCCCATACCATCTTTTAGCAGGCACATAAACTTATCAGATACATTTTTGAAGTGTGTTTTATAAATCATAATTGATAAACCTATTGCATAATTGCATATTGAGATATTAGCGTGAGCGGTGGCAGAGTTTGAGAATTTTTACTTCTTCTTTTGAGAAGTTCTGGTGGTTCGGCTCCTGAGAAACCTGAAGACAGGCTAATGGCCTATCGGGATCGATCGGGCATACGGACCACCAGAATCGTCCGAGAGCAGAAGAAGAAAATCTCATACTTTCAAAGAAAAATAAATGCCTGGGTTCTACTCTTTTATGAGTGAAGCTTTTACCTCGCAACTCTTGACATTTTTAAGGTTCAAAAGTTTTACAAATTCATGAGTGTATACATATCTTTGGGTCTTCGCATTGCTATTCAAATAATTTTTCAAATTCGGCTTATAGTGGTTCGATTTCGGGAAAAAACTTTCGTATATTAAAGAGGCAGTTTGCGATGACGTATTCATTATAGATTGACTGAGAATAAAAAAAAGTCTGTTCAGGGGTTACTTGAAAATGGACGACATCGAGGCCCCTATAAAAAGCAAAATTTTAATTTTGAAAATTTGTTCCTATTCCGAGTAACCGACTTGGGCTTTAGAAGATATGATGCTATTTGGGAGATAGGTAATACATCAAAACTTATCAGTATTTTGCTTAACAGCTTCACGGGATCACTTTTTTCATGAAACTGAGTCACTGTATATCAATAAGCAATGATTAATATATAAAAATAAAACTTTTCAATCTTTCAAAATATTTTTCTTTAAAGACAATACCTCGAAACGTTTTCATTAGAATCTTTTCAATTTCTGCTGAAGGAAGGTAAGCGGAGGTTTATATGTACTTGCGGTTGGCTAAATCCCATCAAAAATGTTTTATATTCTCTCTTCATTGCTCTACAAAGATCTGTAATGCAAACTAGGGGATGCCGTCAACCGTAAATCATGAGTTATTTTCAGTCATGGACTAAAGATAACTTATAATGTTTTTGAACTTATGTTTATCATGATGAGGACTGTATTATCACTTATCTATAAATATCATAATATTGTTTGCAACTAAGTTTTTTTTACTATTTATTCCGGAGCAATTAAGATAATCAGTATCTCAAGGTGTGCCCTGCGTTACTAATAATTTATGATGTATTTCATTGGTCATCAATGATCGAAGTAAGAAGGGTCATTCCTTTGCTAAATCTATCCAACTACTTTCATGCCCTTTATAACTGACGAAAGTGCAACATTTGGTTTTAAAGTAAAATGTTTTAAAAACATTTGACAAATTTCCGAATTGTGTGATACCTTGGGTACTTTTTGTATATAAGTTCTGCGTGGAATAATACCTGCCTGAATGTCTTCCTGGGGCCACAGGGTACTATATGGGATATGGATAATTTAAAAGTAGTAGGTAACAATGTGTTATAGATTGGGACTAATACCAAGGAGTACGTATTTATGTCCGATAAATTTTACTCTCAAATTTTATAAGGTTGAAAGAAAGCTTGGCGCTTGGAAAGGTAGAACAGAAGTTGAGGGTTTTCGAACTTGATGCTGGAGACGGATAATGAAGATCAAATGGACTGATAAGATCAGAAACAAGGGAGCGTTGAAATTATACGTAGTACTGTCGGTAAGACAAGTTTTAGATGAATAGACCACATTTGGAGACACAGAAAATGTTTAAGCGAAATTATAGGGGGGAGGGAAGGGAAAGCCCTACGAAGAAGTCCGTGGTACACATTCATACGGTCGCGACCGGTCGGTGAAACGGGATATGAAACATAAAGAGCTACAGGAACACAAAGGAGGAGCGTGGAACTGAGTAGAATGGGGAGCTGCTGTCAATTCACCTTAGGATTGAATGACTGTTGGTGATGACGCGAAGTTTGATAAAAATTAAGATTGCTACGATTAGGTACTTTGAACTAATTGATTCGCTAGTAAGACTAATTTTACATCTACACGACTCGTACTAATTTTTAATTCTCTGATGATGATGTCATTGATGTCTACTTTTATGCGTATTTTTTAATAAAGTGTTTACGAGTAAGAATTGGTGAGTAAAGACACATCAAATGGTTTAGAATGAGACTAGCGAGCCGTTTACCCGGCCAAATAACGCCCTCAGTGGATCTAGCGTTATCCACATTAATTCAAGGCCAAAAGTGAAAACAAATATAAGAAAAACACTAGTTGAAACGCCAACTTCCGAAGATTCCGATTCAGCAACCCATGAACTACGATAATACTGATGCGATCGTAACCTTCTTCCAGTAATGTTTTAATGTCATAATGGGCTCTGCTGTTTGAGCCTCAGATGACATTTAAACATAATAATTGCATTTTAACCTCAATAATCTTCTCAGAGTAATCTTTGAGAATTGCGTTTGCCTCGCCGCGGCCAATCCATTATCCGTAATTACTTCAAGAAGGATATTTCTTATCCGTAGGCTTGAAGCCGGGAAAATAGATCGTGCCGATTAAACGAAATTCGCTAGGGAAAAGTCTCGGCTCAAAAGAAACAGCGATAACTTTAAGGGTCTGAGATGGCGCGTGATCCCGGTGCTTTTCCGATTTCGATCGGTGAAGAAAATCGTGTGGGTAATGTGGCGTCCACCAATGAGGTTATAAGGATATGCTTCCAGAGGCGGACTGGCCATTATCGAAGGTGAGCCAGAATGTCACCTTAAAACTCCTCATAACCTTAAATGGGATACCTGATTTAGTATGCACATGGTGCATTTTTAATTATTGTATCATTATTAGGGTAGGTAATCTATCAATTAAGGAAGGTTCAAATCTAAAAAGGCTAACATTCTCAAGATTTTTACAGTCACAGGCCTCCTCTCTAACGATTTTTTCTTCATTTCAGTATAGCCTCTTTTCATCCCGTCAATAAAACCTATTCTTTTTCTTCCCCTTCCCCACTTACCCAACACCTCCCTCTCTTTAAGACTCTTCAGCAACCCCTTGCCTCTCATTCACTCTTTCAACCACCTGCTTAGTCATCTCATCCAGAAGTTTCCTCGTCTAACCCGCCGTACCAAGCATTTCCTCGTTTGTCTTCCTCTCCTTTCACCGCACTTCCTCCATTCTCATCCACACCCACATCTCAAGCGCCGGCAATCTATTCTCGTCTTTCTTCGTCAATGTCAATGTTTACTACCATACGACGCCACACTCCGTATTAAACTCTTCACTAGTCTCTTATTTACAATGTAGTCGAAAGTAAGACCATCTAAATTACTCATACAACAAAATTAGAATAAAGTTGGAATGGTAGCTGGAGTACTGGCTTCCCATCTCGATGGTTTAGGTTGAAACCCCGACAGTGGTTGAGAATTTTCATTGGAAAGCAGATATTTGGGTGCAATTTGGGTGAAAGCACTTCAAAAGCAGTACTTCGTCCGTCAAATGGGAAGTAAAGCTTTTGGACCTTGCTTTAAAAGTAGGCTAGTATCGTAATATACTTACTTTCTTTACTAATCTACACATGCACTGTATATTCCCCATGTGATTTCGGAAACCCCTTTTTGACCTACCGTTGTTGAAAAAAGAAAACTACCACTGTTTCATTGGACGAAATGAAGTGTGCTGAAAGAAAAAAAATAATTAGAAGAGAAACCCTTAATTTGAAATAGGCCTCAAATGTAACGCTTTTTATTTTTATGTAAAATGGGGAAACAGTTTTAATGTATAATTGTCAGCCTAGCTGATTGTGAGATGCATGATGGAACGAAGGCTACTTTGGTACACATTTGAGCATTTATTTAGCGTTTATTTTATCTAATAGTCTCTCCATACCAACAGTCCCAAAGAATGTCACTTTTTATCTTTTATGACTGAAAATATTGATTAAACTGATGACTGCAAAGCAGGTCATTATCTTATAAAAGGTGTCCATGCTTTTATTATACTAAGCATCTATTTCCTATACTGTGTATAAAGATTTTGTTTTTCTAAAAAACGATGAAAATAATGCTGTGTGGGTACTAGTAAATATAAAAAAATAATTTAAAATGAACTGAGTTAATATTTGCCTTTAATTATATGCCAATAATCGAGACTAGTAGATATATTTTGGAGTGAATTTTATGATAAGACAAATAGAAAGGAATTATTTTGAATATAACGTATTAACCCCTTAAATTTTAAACAAATGTACGCATTTATTGTATGGAGTGTTCTGAGAGTTTGTGAAAGCGACACGCAATTTTAAGAAAATCATCAGACTAAAATTCTTAGGAACGCAACCAAAACTTCTGTTTTGCTATAAAAATTTGAAGAAGCAAATACTATCATGTGAAGCCTAGTAAGCTAACCAACTGTAGTAGTGGTGCCCAAGCAAGCGAACGAAATCTCATTTAAAGATTCTGTCATTAATTGAGTGGAATATTAAAGTTGATATTTTCTGATTGCGCTCGGAACCTTAATTTCCATGCGAGAAGGGCAGCAATCAGGATGTCCCGACACCAAGGGCTGGTTTTAATCTGCCCCCCATAGGTTTATAAAGAAGAGCTCATTTTTATCTTTTGAAATAAAAAGAATGACGTTGATAAGAGGTCCTCTCCTATGCCTCTAAATTCGGAAAAAATACAAAATCTCCAACGAGGTGAAAAACGATTGGGTAAAAATAAATTCTCGCGGGAGAAGGTTGAAAAAGTTACCCATTGTTCTCTGGAGATTTTTTATCGCACGGTCGATCTGTACAGGATTTTTTTTTCATTAGCCTATTTCCTTGATCTCCCCTCGAATCCCCAGAGTGATATAACGGGGATGTGAGATACAGCGAGAGGGAGAAGGCTGTGGGAAGACTGGAGATTGGATTGGTGGTTAAGCACACTGTCGCCCTACTCCCTTGTGGTCTAATTATAGATTTCGATCTCCCAGATGATCGGAAGCACATATCTGCCACAGGGGAAAATTCACTGCGCAAGGATGTTGATTTTTTATGAGGAGGCCACTAGGTAAAGGTGCTCGTTAGGCAAGACACTTTTCCAATCGGCGAGAATAGTGATAGAACTCCAGTGACTTCGATCAGCCTAATGTCGTTGTAGGAATTAAAGCGAAGACGTTAACGGGATTGAATGCTGCAAATTTACTCTATCAAGCAAATTATAGTAAGTCTAAAATATAACAATGGGGCGATAGAGAAGGTGACGTTTCATGTATGTAATATCAGTAGAGGAGGCAGATTAATTAGCTTCCCCTACTTTTTTACCGAGTTCAAAAATGCATGGCAAAATATTACATAGTTTTCGATTTTTCTCTGATTGCATCCATCATTTAATGCAATATTTTCAAATTAGAATTTAATAGTGGTCGAGCGATGGTGAAATCCCATATTATTTAATTATTTCACTATATGTAGTCACTTACAAATTCACTTACATATTTCACTTACAAATTCGTTGTAGAAATTAATGAATGTCTCTTAACGGTTAGCTGCTTAGAGAGTGGAGTGGAGAGTTGCAGAAAACCAATCCTAGGATTATTGACTGCTGATGATAATGATTACTTTTTAGTTATCATTCGGAAGTTACTGCTTTATAACAAAAATAATTTTACACAAGATACAATCTCAGCAATAGAATCAGTAAAATAAAAACAAAGTTTAATTACCTCCTGGAGGTGCTTAATTAACTTATGTGTTTCGGAATACTAAACCAAGACGCCAAAAATTATTAGATAGTTCACTGTAAATTGGCCTCCATTTCCTTTTTATCGATAATGACACTAGAATAGGTATTCATGTAGATATAAGTAAAGTTTCCAATTTTATCGGTAATGACCCTAGAGTAGGTATTCATGTAGATATAAGTAAATTTTCCAAATATAACTTGACGTTTCACCAGAAATTGGCCCCTGATCGCTCATTGATTAGATAATGTTAGTGTAGTCATAATTTTGAAATTGCTCCAGAATGTAAATGCAAGTATAATAAAAATATCACTTCCTCGTTTATGCTTGCTGTAATGTAATAAACCAAGAGTTAAACGCTTTATCCAGAATTACGTTCCCATATCTATAAATTGAATTGTAAAACGCCCGTCTGTACTGCTATCACCTCTTCGTGAAAAAGATGAGGTAAAAGTATCTTTTTAAAATCTTCTATTAGTATACGTGCCTCGTAGATAGAGTTTCCGGTACAGTGCTATTCCCAATCAGGAGTTTTTCAAGCGCAGAACTAACTAATCACGGGCGTGTTAGATTCGCAAATTACCTTCACGTCATTGATTACCTTCAAGTAACGTAACGCTTCTATCTATTGATGGCGGGTTCATCCCGTGCAATCGTCGACGACTCGGGCCCGAGACTGGACGTTTATGGTTAATGGACCGGCGTCGAATGCGAGTGAGTGAGACACAGACACGCAGGAGGGAGAGATTAATTGAAAGGTCATCGCAGCCGGATCGAATGTACCCCAGAGGGCACCCTTTTGACGGATTGCTCGCCGGCAGTTCGCGGAATATATCCGAAGAGAGAGGGGGAGGGAGGGCTGGGAATCGGATGCGTCGAAATATTTCCTGAGAGTGTGACGTCAATGCCGTCGAAAAATTCGTTGCGGGCCATTTTCGGGAAGTTATACATGCACATATACCCTGAGGTCAGTGAGAGTGAGTAAATCGTTGATGAGCACGGAGATGTCCCAAAGGACTGCTACATGAACATATGGAGGGATCCTCCGTCTCTTTGTCCCACCTTTCTAACAAGCTTTCATCCCCCGGACGTCATGTGAAGCGAGGAAATCTGCTGCCGTAAACGTTCTCAAAAATTTTCCTGAAACGCAAGTGATAATTTTTATGGAAAAATATGATGTTTGGGGAGGATAGCATGAAAATACGCTGCAAGTGAGTATTCGGGATTCTTATGAGATAGCCTTAAAAACTGAGTTAGAACGCGTTCAGTGAAGACCGGGAAGATACGTAAGAGACCGTGATGATAATCTCGTCAGTGTTACAAGCCTTCTGCAACAATTGGGGTGAGAATCGCGTTTAGACCGTCGATTAAAATTTTGACTTAGTCTCTTATGCAAGTTCCAAACCGATTTCCGAATTAGGTATGATACCATTACTTTCATTTCACTACCAACCCTTCTTAAAACGAGTTCTATTCGATTCCCTAATCACTCTCTTGTATTTCGTGAAGTGAACAAGGAAATTAGTGCTTAAAACGTTGGCCCAAATATAAGATTTTTGAGAATATTTTGAGATGGGAATAATGTAAAAACCTTGCGTGCACGTGCGAGGTTTTAAAGTTTGAGGGAAAGTACCGTTTTTGCATTCTTCGCTTCTAAGTAACTCACGAAACTTTTCTTACCTCTCATTAAAAGTTATAAGAGAACAAAAATTTCAGTCCACAAAAATAAAGCACATAAATGCTGTTTCAAGCATGTAGATGAGGACGCCTGAGGCATGCAACTCAAATTACACTTAATTGCGCCGCAACTGAATCAACTCAAACAGCACTTTTCACTTAAAATACTTATGACCTATCCCGTTATTTTTCTTAGTTGTAATCCTCTGTTTAAAGGATACTTGGATCGTAAAAACAGTGAGTTTTTGCATATATTACCCATTTACTTGCAGTTTTATATTTTTTAATCCCTCCTACTTTCTGTATCTTTCCATGGCATCCAAAAGACCATTTCTTTCCCCCTCAAGCTATCTAAACTCTTTTGTTTTTTTCCCTTCAATTTAGGCCTTAAATATTCCATTGTCTATTGAAATATTCTCTATCCTCACTTGCCGCCTATTCCGAATTTCTACCAATTTACTTGTATTTAGATATCTTTTTCTGAGTGGGTATTTTCCTACTTTCTTCATCTAAGCCAGCGAAGCATTAAAATGCTTGTTATAAAACACAAACATCATGTAGTAAACACAACATCATTATCACGAGCGGCTACCCAAGATATCGACGGACTATGGTCCAAGGACCTGATATTTAGCTAGAGACGTGACTTGAATCACTAGTCTTCTTTTTAGCTTCAAGCTAGTTTATTTACCCAGCGATGATACTGCCCTTGAGACAGTTCAGGTTCCTACTATTTGCTAACAATTGATTCGAGGGTAATAAGTCACTGTAACTACGGCCAAAACATCTTAAAAGGATAGTTAAATAAACAATTTGTCGTGATTAAGGAAAAAGTCTCAAATACTTTCATGTTTTTACAAGTCTTTCAGTACGTTCAGTTTCGCTACTCAATAAATTATTCCAGGGATAATTCCATAATTTAATTTTAAGGTAACAAACAAACTACAGTGCTGTAGAGATTACGAACAAATATGACCCGTACCTCGAATCCCAACTCATCTATTTCTATGCTCCAGACGAAATAAATTAAAATTCGAATTTTATGAATATTAAAATTTACCAAATTTGCAGTAACGTTGCATTATTTTACTATTCTTCCTTTCATAGAATATCTTTCGAAATAACTTCGACTATGCACCGGCAATGTGGAACCAGGAGACCAGACTAAAGGGATTAGGAGAGAATGATGTGAAAGCAGATAATCATGAGTGGAAACAATATTAGATGACTCTGATGTTTCGAAGTTAAGGCAGGGATTCCCCAAAAACCAATCAATCCGTTTGTAGAGTAATAAATGATAATAATACATTGGCTCATAGAATAAAAATCTCCGCTCCAGTGAATTATGAGTCAAGTTAAGAAAATCCCTAAGAACAACTACAAAGTTAACCTTGACTTCTAAACATTTGTTTCATCGGCGTCAACGAAATTATTATTGGAAACTAAGTTGTCGAATTTCAGCATTATCAGCACACATTCCCAATTGGACTCGCGAGGCAATGTGAACAAAACACTAGCGACGGCGGTGCGTTGTGATGTCACCCGTAATGCCACTTCGATTGGAGCTCGGCGACGTAGCATTCTGTGATGTTCTACCCTGTAATCCCTCCTGCCTAAACTTACAACGAATCAATCACCTATCAACCCCCTTCGATCCGAGCGGCAACGGCACCGTACCCCGCGCTATCACCTCGGTACGGCGTCGAATTCAAACTAGGGAACTGATGGCACTCACTCCCGTATTGTAACTTCCTACGCTTCGGCAGATATATCTTCATATCTTTTTCGTTCCTTCCCTCTTCAGATTCATTTTACCTCTCTTTTTCGTGGCTGTTGTTATAACACCCCTTGCCACACGTCATCGAGACAACTTGGATGAAAGTATTAAGATGTAGAAAATTCCTTATCAACACAATTATCGTACCACTTCGACGGAGATAGTTGATACCTTTTCTACAAGCAACCCACTTTGAGGCTACTCGTGTCTTGTAATTTTGATCGTTTATCTTGAAAAAGTTTTGGTCTCATTGACTGCTGACTCCTGCAAATCATTTATCTGAGGTTTGCTCATTTACATTTTGTATGGTGAGTGAGTGTTTATTGCCGCCCAAAATGACTTTGATGTGTATGTGTTCTTTGGTGGCGAAACTATTCCATTTTTTTTTTAATTCAGGGCACCTTAGTTCCCTCAGCAATATACATAGACCAAATTTATGTTTATTATTAGCTCGCGTGGGTACTGTCCACTTTTTTTTAGAATTGACTGTTCCGCTTCAGTCACATTTGAGTACCAGTATCATGCTTTCAAGACGAAATGAAGGGAAACATATATAGAGGGTTAAAGAATATATATATATATACAGAGTTAATGAAAGAGTATGGAGAGTATGAACTACTCACATCAATGGTGTAGATAAGCAGGTAACAGTATTTTTGCATCTACTTATGCAATTTTTAGCTTCCACTGATGTTAATAATAATTAACTTAATCCTGGGGAAAGCCTAGAGAAACGCAAAAATTGTCGAGAACCTACAAAAATCCTTAACAGAAAATCTCATCTAAAGAACAGCACGAAACATTCGATGTTCTATGTTTTAACTTTGTGGAAATCCGATATAATTGAAGCAAAAACACAATTTTTATTTCTTTTAACACTTATTTTGGTACTACTAGTTTTGACTAGTACACAAGGTACATGATTATGACACCAATGCGTCGAAACTGCTAGTGTCAAAATAAATATTGGTTGATATATACATTGTGAATTTACTTCTGAGACAACATGAAATTGGAATCAAAATAACGAAAAAGACACGATTCAAGAAGAAAATAATCCTGTTATACGGAAGAAACACTATCATGACATCAACTGGAGCGAGGCAGTAATTTACTGAGTAATTGAAAGCTTTCTACTCCAATAATTCTATCCTTCTTTTTCACTTGTAATCTTACGGTTACGATTAATGGGTGTACGGCACATAGGAATGGTGATGGGGATGCGATAGGAGTAAGATTGCTGGAGATCGGTATCCGATGCCAGGGGAGGCGAGGAGGAGGCATCAATTACCAATTGTTGCCTCCTCCACCCAACGGAGCAGTGAACGGGAAACGCAAGAGGTTCCAACCAACACCGCCTACGGACAAGACCGCGTGAGGAACATCTAGCCATTGTAGTGAGCAATGCTTCCCGATCTGTCTCGGATACTGTATTCGCACACAACAGGTGACGAGAGGCAATAAAATTAAACGACATGAAACACCCACCTACTGTGATGGGAAATCGGCCGTGATAAACGGTGATAAAACGATGTGACCCATCGCAATCCCCGCTTTACGTAAGGAGATACAGAAGCGGGCTTCCACCCCACCGTTTTTTTCATTAATATTTTCCCTATTTGCCCACTCACGCATCCTTAATGGTGCAAGTGGCATCAATTTTCGGTTGCCTATCCAAATAAATGTATAATGTGCTTTGACGTGAATGTGTTCTTTGGTGGTGAAATAATTTATTTTTTAATCATAATGGGCGCATTTAAGTTCTCTCAGCAACTTACTTAGATGAAATTTTTATTTATTATTGGCTCACGTGTGGTACTGCCAGCTCTTTTATAGCTAAATGTATCACTTCAGTCTCATGCAAGACCGAGATTATGTTTTCTAGGCGAAATAAATGGTAATAGGAAATATACCGAGATAAAGAAAAGTTAGTTCAGTAACTAAGTAGAAATGACTAAATTTCACACCAACTGACTCCGAATCGACTGAATTGACCGAGCTTAGTAAAACTTCAATCAAGTTGCTTTTTAAACTCTCTGAACAGCTTTAGGGTGACGAAAAAATGTCGAAACCATTGTCGGTGTAAAATGTAAAGTGCAAAGTGATGTAATACGTGCTGGAACTATTCTCTACAATTTCATCTTCTCTTAAATTGTTTTTCATATTAAATCAAATTGGGAAAAGTTAACATAAGCAGTGGTCAGCGGAAACCAGGTACGGTACATTAAATTTTGTTACAGTAAACATATCCCGTCTCTACCGAGGAAGTAACTTATCCTCGCACCGATCCATCCACAGGAGCCCGCAGCACCCTGCACGGATTAATTCCATTGATCTTGAGATCTTCTCAGCCCCTCTTGTACCCCTTGAGTTGTGGGGAACCCTGACTGCTTCCCCTACTCCTTGTTCTCCCACGCATGCTTCTCCCTTCCGCCCCGGGCAACGGGCCAGGCTGGCGCCAAGACTGCGCCCTCAAAAGGGGGCTGGCGGAGGGGGTGGGGCAGAGAGAGGTGAAAAGAGGCAAAAGTGAGGGTCAGGGGGTTTGAGGGCGATTCGGCGCAGGGTGCAAAGAAAGAACATGCTCGCTTTTTTCTCCCCGAACCGCGGCCTTGGGACGATATAACCACTTCCGTCACGGATAGGACTGCCTTTTGGAAAAACTCACATGCTTGCAAAATCGGATTGAAAGCCGTCTCGCTGACGACCAAAGATGCAAGAAGAAAGCCCTTTGCCAATCAATGCGCATCGAAGTGGGTCGGAAAGTTGTTTCGAAACGGTTTAAAGGGCGGATGAAGAACAATCTCCGTTTTTTTCTCTTTATATCCCTTCAAAGTGAAACGAACTTATCTACCGCAACACGAAATCCTTTTCAAGTTCAAAGAAGATTGAAATTGGTAGCTGCGTAAAAAATGGAACACGAAATTTGAGTAAGGTTTTGCGTGGAAAAATGTAATAACTGTTTTCGATTCAGTTTTTGGCTGTGCGCAAACCAAAGGGATACCCATAAGGCACTCTCAGATGGCCGTTACATTTTACATGAGCGAAAGTGTTTTATTTTTAATGCTAGTTATGAAAGAATGTGGAGTGGATGTTCCAAAAATGGACATGTTTGGCCGTTTTAAAAGTAAAAGAGTCGAATAACGAAACAGATAAATTATAGTGATGTGTATGGTATGAATGGGAGTCGTAGACCATGAAATTCATGGGTGAATGTGGTTGAAGAAACTCTCACAAGGGGAGGAATATTAGAAGTCCAAAGAACAGAATGGCGTGTATGAAGTAATGTATGAGGGTAACGTAAGCAAAAGAGGTATAAGAGGAGGCAAGAATAGGATATTATTATAAAACCCACTATGGAGGAAACTAAAAATTAAGTCTGCTTTAAAATCCTATTACCAATAGTTAAACGTTTTTGCCTATGCCGACTACGAAAGGAAACGGCGAAATCGGTATGCATGTATATATGCGCTAATTTATCATGAAGAAATCGAGTTGGCAACATTACAAATAACATATGGGCGCATTTCCTTGCCCAAAATGCTGGGGAAAAGGGCAATATATAAATCTATTATTGTGTAAACCGTTGTTTATCTAATTGTCTCAGTTTTACCGTCCACAGTATTTTTTTTGATAAATGAAAATGCTACAACGAATGACTTTCAAAATACTATTTTTATCGAGAAGGCGGTATTTCATATCAGATTAATTTGGGAAAATTTGGGTTTATTGAAATTTGAAGAAAAATAAAGGCTATGTCACAAGAATTAACGAGTTAATACCAGTAATAATTTCAAAATCCACTTATTCGATTAGGACAATTACACAAAAAATAAACTTCAAGGTAGAATTTCCTCTTCATTTCTGCATCCGGATTTGTATCCAGCTAATTTTGCATCCAAGCAACTTGAATAGCCTTCGAACTCATTAATTGCGCAATTATTAAATTCAATTGCTTTTATGGTACCCCAACTTAAAAAGACGTCCAACTCGAAAGGGGCAGGAATGTTTGAATCTTCAGATATTACTTACTCCATACATTAAGGCAGTCTAGTTAGAGGAATTCGTAAGTGCACTTTTCTTAAGTTAGATATATATGCTTTGCATCTGTAAAACCATTTAATTTTTATAATCATTTGTTATATTTTCTTGGCCTCATTTTATTAATATGTTAATTTTATTTTTTCTTATGCCTTTGTGAAGAAATAGTAGATGTTATTTCTACTTATCCGACGTTTCGCAAGCATATGATTATTGTATCAAGGCAATAATGAATTAACAGTATTAACAAAGAACTATGAAATCAAATTTGATTCAAAATTAAATTAGCACACTCGCTTTAGAAAATTTCTTTGATTTAAATGTTTTCTACATGTAATTTTGATGAAATACTGTGCCATATGTAAACTACTGAACCTTTTAATGATACTATGAATTCATTATAGCTTAGGTGAGGCAACAATATATTAGCAAACTTTGTCCCCGAAAAAAGAAAAATAATTTATTAAATATTTATTCCATTCCTCGTTTGGAAACTCCTGTTTCTTATGATTTTCACTCGCCTACATCCCTTTTTCAATTACTATTTTAATTGCCTTTTTTCTCCTCTCGTTCAGTTCCTCTTTATTCCTGTCAATGGCTCATCCAAAGATGCCTTACCTAATTTTTTGTCGTTTTTGTGTTGAGGAAAGCCAATTTTGCGTCATGTGTTTTACTGTGCCTCATAGCTTAGGATTCGCATAATTTATTTATCTCCCCTTATCACTTTTGGTATTTCTGAAAATGAGAATTCGAAAGGAATAAATTGGATGCGTATACGGAATGTAATCTTTGTTGATCCTCGAAAAAATCATTCCCCTGCGATTTGAAAACGTTCCCGTTTTTATATTATTCATATTGATTTCCATTGAACATCTGCTCTTTTTGGGACCAAAGGTTTATCACATGAAATAAAAGAGATCGAATTTTTCCATGGACTGGAGACCTTAAGATTAAGGCCCGTCAATTTGCTGAAGTTTTTGATCTGTTAATTTTGTGAAGTGGCATTTACATTAAGCAAATGAGATAGTGGATACCTATGACCATCCAATATACTATCCGACAATATGTTCCCCTTTGTGATCGCAAAACGTTGCTCCGGTAACATCTGTGAAAACTGCTGGAAATATGTTTAAGTAGGATATTTGCTGTTACCGAAGGATCGTGCTGGGAGAGGACCAATTACTATTAGATTACTTCGCCGTCTATGATCTAATGCGATTCAATACTTGCGCCTGCTCGTACCCACTGAAAGTTAGAAGTATCTACAGCCATTAAACTCTTAGAAGTAAAGGTAATATCTCCGCTTGTTTTTGTGTTCATCACTCATATTTATATATAAAAGTTTAGAAAACAAGAGGTACCTGTTTGCAGAATTACGTAAATATCAAATTATACAAGGTATGAAGTCTAATCTGAGCTGAAATTACTCAAAACTAAATGATGTTTTTCTGTTTGTGGGCTGCTTTTGCAAATCGTGAATCTTTACTAGGAATTTAAAATTGAAATAGTACTTTTATGTTGTTTCTTGAATAGTAATTCATACATTTGAGCACAGGCCTTTACATTTTAATGCACTTTTATTATGACTTTGGACAAATTTTACCCCAAGGAAAATATTGGAATTTGTGACTAATGAAAGCACTTGTCTTATTTTTTGCTGAAAATTTGAATATTTAAATAAGTAAGGTGCATGTTGTGATAAAAACCGTCTTGTACTTCACTTGCGTCACCCCAGATGATCCCCTAAAAATTCATTCGCGTAACCATACGTCACTGTGGCTGCCTAAACGCATCTCTGTATATACGTATCATCAATCGGGAAACTTGTATACCGTACTTTTCGTCGAGGAATTCCAGCATCAATTCATCTTTCACCGGTGCTCAGTTTCGGATCTCCTTCTCAGTTCCTTCCTTCCCCTGCGTCAGGGACAATCGATTCGGAGCGAGAGGAGAGAGCAAAGGAAAAGCGAGGGAGATGCGATCGCTTTGGACCATGGAGGTCACTGGGTCTTCCCGGGCACTTTCTCCGTCAGACGCCGGCATGTGAGACAAACAAACCCTCAACCCCCTTCTCTTCTCTCTCTCCCTCTCTCACCCCCAAATAGTCAGGGAATATCCCCCAACTGACTGCTCCTACTCCTTTTCCAAGGCTAGCAGATCCCGTTCGAAAACAAAGGGTGGGAGCTGGGGAAAGGTGATAAACCTCATGGCCTTGAGCCCCCTTGGAAGTGAGTGGGTTGGGGATACACATTCCAGGAGCTGAATTTATTTACAGGAGACGGTTCAAAATTAGTGGGAAGAGATCATGGGGGATATTTTTAGGAGAATGAGAGAGAGAGAGAGCGGAAATTAAGACTGGCGGCCTAGAAACAAGGGCGAGAAAGGAGAGGCATTTTTCCCAAATTTATTTAACAGAGAAAGGGAGATTTGGAATAAAATATTTCGTCAAGCTCTGCATCCAATAAAATATTTGAAATATCTCCATGAATTCATGGATTTTGGGAATGTACCTCGGACACTACTGTATAATACAATATTTAATGATTTTACTAGAAAGAAGTCTCTGTAGAATTTTATATTTGGCCCTGGGAAAATCTACCTACTTAAACATTTTAAGTACCTATATTATCCAAGTATTTGCTATGGGAAATCACGGTACTGTGAGAGCGTATTATTTCAGCATATGATGATTGCTGGTTTCTTGATTGAGAATCATTTATTATTTTCAATGCACCACAATATGGAATATTTTACATACTTAGAGTTTTAACAAAATGCTTCTATGATATTCCAATTTAAATTTCACGTGACCTTATTTGAATACGCTCTTCAATGTGTATGGTACATAAGTGAAAATTATCCTCTGAAATATTGATATAAACTAAAATCCCGAGCACAAATGTTCATTAAAAAACGAAATGGCGAATGCGGAGGATATATACGCTAGGCCTTCATCGCAAGTTTAGTACCGTAATCATGCGGAAAATAAAGATATTCCATTTCAGCGCTCGTTGAGATCCGATAGCGTGAAAATGGAAGATGGAATTGCATTACCGAAATTTCGAGGAATAGGGCTATAATGTGATGACGCATAAAATTTAATACCACCGTATCAGTTAATTTTATTTGATTAAAGAAAATTATTCGCCGAGATGTCATAATCACGGAAAGTATTGAATAACAGCGGAAATCTGTTGAAGGGATGATGGCTGAAAAATTAACTACAGGAAGGATCTAAAACAAACACTTAAACACAATTTACGAATCTAGTGGAAAGCAAATATGAGTATTTAACGAAGAGAACCAAAGTGATTCCTTGCTCCTAGTTAAGTTTTGGTTCTTAAGGATTATCTTCAAGCAAGGTAACTGAATATGAAGGCAATGTAATGGAATAAACGGGTTAGGGATTAAAACTGGCGAAAAGAATTTATTAAGCAACAAAAAGGTTAAAGGGCTGAGATATTGTCCCAAAATATAGATCTAATGTACGGAATACTGGTTTAAAGTGTGTTTTGGTCCAAAAATCTTCTCGGAAAATAAAATCTTTTCTTATTTTACTTATCTATCCACTATTTTGTGAGACGGAAAGTCATGCTGACTTCCTTAATCAAATTCGAAGCAGAACATAAGGTGGTGAGTTCGTTCATATATCCACTACCATTGAACAAACAAATACTTTTTCTTAGATGGAACATGCAGTCAAAATATCATATTCCTGAGCTCAGTACGCGCAAGCTCACAGAGTATTCAATGTTGGACGCTAAACTATATTTTGTTTTCGTTTTTTAACACGTATACAAAACTTTTGCTGTTTGATTTTTCGATG
Source organism: Pyrrhosoma nymphula (assembly GCA_963573305.1). Taxonomy (NCBI): domain Eukaryota; kingdom Metazoa; phylum Arthropoda; class Insecta; order Odonata; family Coenagrionidae; genus Pyrrhosoma; species Pyrrhosoma nymphula. Next base: position 54,217,005 of record OY754335.1, read on the forward strand.
AGGAAATCGCGAGATGATTTAAGTTTTTCTAGAAGTTTTTTTTTTTACTTTCACGTGTTTAATTTCATGATGGTAACATTAAGGTTGAAACAATATTCTTACGTTAACTTTGGGCCCAAAATGCCAAATTTGAGTGGAAGATGATAATTGTTGGAGCAATCAGTTTTTGACAAAAATTCTTTGATTGATTATTTCTGAAAACAATTTGACCCACAATTCTGGTCAAAGGTCTTCACGAGTAATTGGAACATGAAATGAAATCAGTGGGAGAGAGTTAAAGGGTTAACTTGGTGAACATTTGTAATCCCAATAATTGTTCAATAAAGCAGAGCAGTAAATTTTCCAAAACTTTAATATTCATCGACCATCGTTTCAACAAAGAGTCATTCCAGAGACATTTTGACCTTGCAAATAGCGCTACCTGGGGAAATTTTTATTCAAAGAGTGGGAAAATTTACAACTCTGTTTTCTCTAAAATTTATGGAAATTCTAGAAATTGCATTAAAATGTTTACGCAAACTTAAGACCAACAAACCGCGTGAATAGACTTCCATGATTTTGATCAAAGATGAAAAATAGTCTGCCCAGATAACATGCGATATTACAAACTTTCTCGGTTTTTTATCCTTTTCTACATTTGTCATAAGTACACCTAATTTTATCAATTTCTGAAGCGGCAAGGTGTCATTTCTCGTATGGTCTGATGAGAAATGATCCTAGCAGTGTTATGTAATATTAAGAAATGGTTTAACCAGAGTAATCGTCTCCTAGTTTCCATATAAACATTAATATATATCCTGTACGTGGACTAGTTTAATGTTTTTTGGGCAAGAGTCGACTGATAGCATCCGTACTGTCTTTACGTGGTGTAAACTTCCATCAATCACATTAGTAGCTGTACCTATTACTCTTGAGTGATAACGAGACTAATATTTGAAACATTTTCAATTTTTAAAGAGCACTTTAAAAGGGCATTCAATAAATGGTTGTGAGGAGAACATGTGATGGATATAGGGTTAAAGATTAAATAATGTTTTCCCTTAATCTTGCAATTTATTCTCTTTTCCAAATTAGTTTTATGCTGCTTCGAAGTAATTTTCAGGCGTGGATGAGTGATTCGGGGCAACGTTGGCAGTGATGACCAATCATCTCAATGAACTGCGAGATAGGGAGCCCTTCAGCTTGCTTCAGGCATTAACCATTGTATTTTACAGTCATCATGCATGACTTTTAACTGAGCGTTTGTTACCAATATTGGAGAGATTTTAAAGGGGGATAAATGGTTACAAGTCGCATTCAATTGGTGACATATATATCATTTAAATCTAAAGGATGCAGGCCCGGAAAATATTTAAAATAACTTAATATTAAAATTATTGACTGGATTTAAAAAAACCCCGTTGAACCAGTTCAAATAAAAGAAAATGTTAAAAATGCCTTGATATTCAATCCTTAGACTTGTTTTCGAATGAATAAAGAGTGATTCAAAGCTGAATCCAGCAGAGGGGAAACATCTTAAAGGAGGCGAGAGGGTTTATGTAAAATAAAGGTGATGTTTTAAATAAATCAAATTTCATAGTCAGTGCACCGGTTTAACTTAAATTCTATTACCAGAAGCAAGAATTATAGGTAAACTATCCATTCTGGATTAATACCATCACGCATCTGGTCGCGCCTCTCTTTCGTATCTTGCTGGAGATACCCATTATAGTCGGGAGTTGGAACAACAGAAAGACAATTAACTGGTCGAAGCTTTTATTTGTTCACTTAGAAACTACTTCGGGACTCGAACTATGTCTAAGCTCAATAAAATTTCCTCAGAACATATTCCAGCATATAGTATCCTTTAAATGTTACAAAGAAAACAGAATTTCAAACGGAAGCTGCGATTCTTATGAAATTCTTTATGAGTCAAAGTTACGTGCCCCATCCAGGATAAAACGCTAAAGTGCGATGGATTTCCGAGATACTTACTTAAAATATTGCCATCTTTCTTGGCTTTTTTCCACATTGAAACTAACCCCAGTTGAAGAGGAGAACGGCCGAATGAGTACCCTCCAAAAACCACATCAATTCCCCTTCGTCTTATGCGTGAGTTCACTCCATCGTCTTTCCCATCTTGTCTTCCTTAAATCCTCACACGTGCATAACAATACCTTACGTGCATCTTGGTGCACCAGGTAGAAGTCTGAACGACGTGCTCGTGCTTTCCCTGCGGCTTACTCACGCGTTGTGCAAAGTGCTTTCGGATAAAAATTTCATAAACCACTCGCAGCAACACCATCCATTCCTGTCACCGAGTGCATTATTTTATTCGCTGTTTCTCTCCAAAGTGCCCTGCAGTAACGCGCCCCTGCTCTTAAACCTTACTTGACCTCAAAATGAAACCATTGCGCTGCTATTTGTCCCTGTATTGGTAAAAAGTTACAAAAGCAGATAGAAAAAAACACGAATGAATGCAAAAAGCCCTACTTAATGTTTCTTTGAAATGTATTCTCTTCCCTCGCAAAAAATGCATTTTCTCTGGATATCGGAAAAAATTATTTTACCAGTGAGGTAATATTTTGGTTTCTTTGCATTGTGTGGAAAAGCTCACTCGTCTGTTTCTTTAATGGTTTTAATTTGTTTGTTAGAGTACAATTAAAATAATTGGATGGTGTTCATATTTGGTGTAGATTTTCCCGAAAGTATTTTGCTTGTTTTTCTAATCCTAAGGTACTTTCAGCTCATCTGCTTAAATTAGTAGTTGATAACGCCAAAACCACTTTAATCTACTAGCAGGCGTCACTTTAATTTGAATGGAAAAATCTGAAAGTACTTAGTACAGTAGTACTTAGATACCGAAAAGCTAAATCTAGAGAAAAAAATGTAAAAACCTATCAAAAGTAGCCTAAGATAGAGTTTAATGTTATGCTTCAATTATTATATTTCGAGGCATTCTACTGTAGGCTTGGTTTTAAGTTGAAATACTGCTCATCTATCGTACTTCTAGTAAATAACTTATCAACTTCTTTATACCTACTCTCTTCTTCTTCAGCTTCACATTTACTCTACCTCTCTTACCATCTATAAGACCTTGTAACGGTACACTGCAAGGTCATGACCGTTAAGCCGATTGTTGAGCGGGCATAGAAACAAAACAACATACCCGCTCAACCAATCTGAATATAATTTGGGACCTGGGAAATAGTTTGAAAAGGGGAAATTATAAATCGGGGTAATATATTCGATTAACAAATGTTATACAACAAAAATAATTATTATCTATTAAAAGTAAGGGATTCCAGTAGATATACATCTCTAAATATTTTCGGGCCGGAACGACATCAACAACGACAACAATCGAGAAGGGATGTACATACCTTTACCATAAGGGCAGTCTTTGGGGACGATTCAGTAACTTAGGGGCGTTATTCACCGCCTACAAATAACGCCTGTTGCGATTCTGTAAATACCGCCGCGCTATGTTCCGCTGATTTTGAGGACGTAAAATAACGCTTTCGTGACATGGGAGAACAGTATGAGAAATTAGAAGGGCATAGAATATCACATTTTATTTCAGCCAATTGGATGCCCCTTATAAATTTAGAAAATTTAAAAGCTCTATTATTTGGCAGGAATATATTTTGCCAATTTTTTTGGCACTTTTGCCAATATTTTTTATTTATTCTCGATTCGTATTCATAAAAAAAAGAGATAATAAAATTTTAACTTTATGGAAGCTAATGTCGAAAAACTAAAGTATGGCGAAACGCTTAGAGACGGCAAGCCGCGTCCATAAACAAATCTCGAAGAATATTCTTCGTGATATAAATAAATGGAAATGTGAGTAATATACTGCACAATGAAAGTCAAATGATATATATTATTGTTGTACGGTTTTGAGAGTTACGTATAATGGGCACCTACTTGTAACAACGTAATATATTCATAGATAAATCTTTGAATATATTTCGTGAACAGAAAATTCAGCTAATAAGTTACGTTTAATATGATTCTGAAATAAGTCTGTGTTGGAAAAATATTTCCAGTGGTTGTGGAAATCAGGAGAGAATTTCAATAAAGGATTGCATTGGAAAATTAGGCTGGGGAATTCCGAAATATTAATAGCTCTTTTGGCTTTTGGTTGGCAACGGTTTATTCGAGAATTTACGCATGAGATCTCGTGGAGTCGAAGCTATTTAATCCTTATGAATATATTATGTCCGTCCAATCGTAGTATATCATTGATTAAAAGGGCATTTACATCATTGCTGCGATCTTCTGTGAACTTAAGGGATGATGTAAGCCTACCAATGGTGATTCAGGTTATTGTGGACTTTTATGACTGTAACAAAAATGCTCTGTCTCGAGAATCTAATGTAAGATACCGTCGTGACTAACAAGACAATCAATGCTGTTTTTTTCAATCCGAAAGTATCATTCGCCTATAAACTCGCGGTTGTAAATATAATTATAGGTAGTGCTATGGATGATCTACGCTGAAGTGACAACCCAAATGCAAGCTAACAGCGTGAACGAAACGAAACGAACTTGTCTCTCATTAGGGACGAGAGAAAAAAAAATTGATTGTTTGTGGTTGTTACTATCATATGATGGCTTAGTAATTACATTGTTCTTTTCATGGAGGCTTTTATCATGATTTGGACATTATCTGGTTCTAGATGTTAGCCGACTTTCATACGTTAATTTTAAAGACAGTATAAAACTTTTAATTATATATTCTATGGCTTTACGCCTTACTTTATTGCTATATGTGAGCAATATTTTCGGTGTACAAAACAGAATCACCAATTTTAGTTCAGCTTTCGGTTACAAGTAGAGAACCATTATATTTAAGTGCAACGAAGCGATCATTTTCTAAGAAACTACGTTATTTGGATACTCGTCATCAAATAATAAAAACCTCGTCTTTCTAGTGAAATAAGAAAGGAATTATGTCATTATTATTCTCTGCATGCGCTACACTCTTCTTTTGCTTAAATAAAGCTTGGTTTATGATTTTTATAAGCTAAACCACATACCCCGTCGTGCCATTTTCGAAGTATCTCGAAAGACAAAAAAAGATGGTGCCGATCCGTGAGCAAGAAGTGTTTTCCTTCCTGTCCATCATACTTATTCCACTCTTTCCTGAGCGTCCAGGTCTATGCACCGTTGCACGCTACGCTCTCAGGTAAGGTCTTCGCGTGCCCTCTATTTACAATCTTACACAAGGTTCCTTTCATTAGGTCAGTCCTATAAGTAATGCGGCTTTTGACAACGAAATTCTCCTCCTAGTAGGTAGAAGGTTTGATTTCGATGGTAATTTCATTTCGAGGAAATACCTGAGAAATTAAATTGTTTAGCCTATTCCAACTTCCTTCGATGACTCCACCTGTTGATCTGGATAATTCCATAACTTTGATTTTATAATGAATTACCATTATAATTTTGTATTTTTCACTCTGATTTTTGAATTCGTTCAATTTCTTGTTTAATTTAATCTAACTTACTTTAACTTTAATTTAACCGCGGTTGTAATCCCTCGTCAGACCGGCAACCTATAGCCTGGTCATCAGTAAATCGAGCCAACTTAATGGGCTTCTTTAATTCCGAAATAACTTTCCACGCCTCTCCTCCATGCAACTATATTGCGTCCATTGCTATTATGCAAAATATTAAATGACGAAAGATGAAATATTTTTCTGAATCATAGGGTTACACACTAAGCTGAAATCGTTTCCTTAAATAAGGCGGAGGTAATGTAACTGGTTGAGGTCAGCAACACTCTACTGTTGAAATAATTAAACATACTTAATGACATTGGAGATGCGGGGTTCATGGAAAACACTTTAACCATAGTGAATACCAGGTTGTACTTTTAGGCAGTGAAAAAAATAATTGTTAAGAAGTTTTAACTCACCGCAACCAGAGAAATTTTATACAAATGTAAGATTACTAGCAATTAAGATTTTCGAGTATGTGAGCGAGTTGAAGTGTGCGCTTTTGAGACTGCAATCAATATTATACATATTTTACCATTTTCCACCTGGTGCTAGTTGCGCAACGTTACTGGGCTGTTGTTAATTCCCGTAATGCCTATAAAAACTGCTTCATAAAACTTCATATACGTATGCCAAAGTTCTTACAATTAGTCCATTAACAGTTTTGGTAGGTGTATCTCCTGTTGTTCAATTATCGTGTCTAACTAAACTGATTTCTTAGAGCATTTCATCTGAAACTGGCGTTGAAGGTGAAATCGTTATTTGCGTGCTCTATGGAATAAATAAATGGAGAAGGTGAAATTGTGTCCGCCTTAAGTTGATATGATTCCATCAAAAAGCATAACTAGTTTTATTCTAATGAGGAGTATCTTTGGTTAAAAAACAGCTAACTTAATGATTACCAACATAAGTTGAACTTCCAAGATTGAGATATTATATTTACATTTACATCGTTGAACTAGTATAAACCTAGTATGAACCTAATTATGAAGTAGAAATTAGTAATTTGTGTGTACCAATGCTCTTTGAATTAAGTATACGAATCAAATCAGGCTTTTATTGAGATAAACCAAGGAATAGGTAAACATTACATTATCTGGGCTTGCTTGGTATTCTGTGGGTCTGGGAGTTAACTATAGGCATGACTGCTGAAGCAGATAGGCTAATCCACTTCCATGCGTCGTATTGACAAAGACGACAAACAGTTGTTGGTAGGAAATCTAGCCACACGGTATGGCTTCGCTCCCCAAAGCGAGTAAACACTTCCGACTCAAACAAGCAGAGAGCGGTGAAGACAATGTGAGTTGATAATGTAGTCAATAGCATGAGGTAAACTGTGCCGTAATTTTACCCAGGATCAATATCACAGCGAAACAATAAGAAATAGAAACCCCAATGCTTTAGGACAGGAATTAACCGGCAGCCTTCAATGTGCTGGAACAATGCCTTCAAGTGTTGAGTACTAGTTTCGATTTAAAATTACACCAGTAATCTAAGGAAACTCATTTTTTTAAACAAATTTTAGCATGAAAAATGTTGCACCATAGACGTCATTGCGCACCTGCTATCACTCCCAAAATACCTATCGTAATACACATTTGAAAAGATTTACGAAATGGTATATCCTAAAAAACCGAAAATCATTGTAAAAAATCACAATAAAATATGGAAACCAAGTTTAAGAACCTCCCTTAATGATCATAATTCTGAGTAGATGATATAACCTTAACGAGATTTACTGGCCTTATCTGAGGGATTAAATTCGTTCACTCAGTGTATTATGACATCATTGAGCCCATTATTCTGCATGAAAGTAATTTTGATGCAATACTTTCACAAATATTGCCATGATTTAAAATGGATTTCAAGAAAAGGCGCGCTAATATTCAAACTGTGATTAAAGAGGCATGACTTTGTGTGAGCACTTTCTAGAGAAGTGCAGCTTATGGATTGGGAAATTAAAAGGTAAAATTTTGACTTTACAGTTCTTGAACTAGTAGTGGTAGCATATCCTACTTCGCTTTGATAAATCGATTTTAATTATATGGTGAAAATTCACGCTTCAATAAATAGCAGTATCAAGGATAATTCAGAAAGAGGCGTTGTTGTGTTATGTTATGGAAAACTCGTTCTTCCTTTCATAATATTGAAAACATCGTAGACTTCTATCAAAACATATAACAGTTCTTCGGAGAAAAGAGAAAAAAACATTAAAATTGATTTTAATTTCATACAATTTAAAACATATAAATTAGTTCTTTTAAATTATTCTATAATTCTTTTAAGAAAAGAGAAGAAAATAATCACGCAAGAATACTCAATCGCTAGTTATTGAAATTTTCTCCATTTAGTAAGTATATTAAATATGGTGCGTCTTAGATTGGAAGTAGATCTTATAGAAGGATCTAAAAGACGATGAAAAGTAAAAAGAGCGTCACCGGACTCAATTGAAAGACAGATAGCTTAGACGAGCATGAAATAGGTATTGGTTTTGGTCCATTATAAGTAATGAAAGAAAACTCCGATGAACGTCCCCGAACCTATACTTAGAGATTAACCAACACTGGTCCAAGACTCGCTGACATGTTCGATCCCATCTGAAGGACCGGAGGATCAAACTTTAAGGAGAAAACTCTTTTTACCGTCGCCGACTGAACGTATGTCAACAGGCGCAAGAAAATCCCGCGGCTAGACATAGCCATCGGACCAGAAGTCGGCCGAAAACGGAAGCACTCCTCGTTTTATCTTCGTGCTCGGATTCTGGGCGCTATTTGCCTTCCTTCAGCTCTAGTGCTGCAAGAAGCTACAGAGCTTCGACTGTATAGGAGGAATGGGTGGAAGGAAACAAGGCTACGGGAAGTGGGAGCGGGGTAGAGGAGGAGGGAAGGGGCGGTACATTTCTCTCAAGACGTGGAGGGAAATCCCAAACAGCTTAACCCCATTAACCTCGGCGGCAACTTCGGATTTTGACCCCCTTAATCTCCTGCTCCTCCGCTCCCCCCTACACCCACCACCCGACTCGCAGCTAAAGCATTTGCTCACCAGCAAATTTCCCCCTACACACTCTTCCTCTCCTCACCCTCCAACCGTTGAGCAAGACGTCACCCATAAACCAAACGTTCGGATGTTTCCTACTGATTCCTTCACCGTTCTACCTTGGTTCGTCTCCGCACGGCCTTCCTTCCTCATTCACCCAAGCGTCCCCAAAGGTGAGTGGAGAGGTCACACGAGACATCACATTTTGTTTTTGAAGTAAATAGCAGTATTATACGTTCTAAAGGTAGTTTGAGCGAGATATCAATTCACACAACATTCAATATTTTGCCTCAGTATAAAGAAAACGATCTCATCCTTCCAATGATAAAAAAATTAAAGGCACTAATTGAATTAATTTACGAGATGTTTCCAAAAAAATATAACACATCTTTAAATATTTAATGCCATGGTGCGCTCCAGGGAGACGCTATTAAAAATGAAAGAGTTCTTACCAATGGGTCGCGACATAAATTTGACTGCACCGTATTCACCTGGAAAGTTCATATAATTTTCAATTATTAAATTAGTAAATTACTCGTCATATCACTATTTATTGAATCACAAAAAAACCTTTTATGAAGCCATTTTCAACGTACTGCCAAGTCAACGTACTGCCTAGCCAAGAATCAAGTGAGCCAAGTGAATGTCTCAAATTCAAATATTTAGTTAATAACTGAGTAGTTAGTTGTAGTAGTGGTAAAGTAGATTACAAGTCATTGATATTACTATATTTGCTTCAAGAAAATTGCGACTGCTAAAAGTTCAAAATAAAATTCGAATATGCTTTCTATTATGACGAGAAGAATACTCTCGTACAAGCTATAAAAAGTTGCTCGCAGGTGAATAACTTGTTATAGGTGTAGCGAAACTAGCGAATGGCGCAAAGGAGAGGAAAGCTTGCATGAGATGTGGGTTGAAGCGGCCGAGCCTTTTTCCAGAGGACCCTGCGGGAGTTCTTCGATATCTTTGCCCGTTCATATACGCTTGATTTACGGTCAGTGTCATCTGATCCTCCGCTGGTGAGTGCCACCAAGTTTCACTATACCTATACACCCACGGCCGAACGAATTTTCCATGCTTATCCGGTTCGTACGTCTGAGATTCGAATCTATATTGATAGTGATGTGGTGGCCGGCAGCTGAGATTATTTTTGTCATTAAAAAGAGTTGGGTAGGTTGGTAGAGACGCTTTTTGATGCTTGGGGAGTGAAGGGAAATTGGTCAATTGGTTGTTTTTGGGTGGCGGATGGTAGCTGAGATCTTTTGTTCCAGTGAGGAGTGGGTCGATTTATTTTAATTTTTCTCGAATTTCCCGACGCCTCAGGGCGGAAATGTTTTATTTTATGGTGGTTGTCAATCCGGCTTAATTTCAGAAAAATTAAATCATTTATATCCTGCCTAGTTGCTATTGAATGTTGATAATTTTCCGAAAGATAGGGGGATTCCAATTACACTCCGACAAAATTAGTAATTTGACGATTTAAAATACCTCAAAAGACATGCAATTCCAATATAACCTTCAATATCAGTATCTGAAAATTGTAATTGACTGCTAAAAATTCCTGCGGCCACGAAGAACTAGAAATTTATTCTTATAGTTAACCTGTAGACAACTAATTCTTCTTGTAGGTAACCTGCATGACACTCCGGATCTCCTGTCGGGACTGCATAAAATAACATTTTAATTATGAGCCAATGGTTTCAAGACTGTAAATATACCGTTTATTTTCATGCTCCCCGAACGAGGTGTCAGAGAGTACTTATTATAATAAAAGCCTTTGCACGTAAAATACGCTTACTTTCGCTTTGAACTAAGCAGTTTTTAAATTATCTTGGAAACATAAAAAGGATCGGGAATAGGTCCCTGTAAGTTGTCATAGAGGTGCGTGGCTGGGAGTCTTAGAACTCAAGCTATGAAATTGGATAGATACAGGGAATAGGACATGGAATCAGGAAAATATGATAACATGAATGTTTTAAATGTAAGTTTATCGCTCTAAAATTTTAATAATACCCAGGTGTTTAACTTTATCCGCAGCATTGGCCCACTTCTGCACTGTAAAAATGTGACGTTGATGTGATTTATTTCACGTAAGCAAGCAATTCGCTCATATATTGCCTGTAAAGAGGGTAGGACATGTTATGATTTGGCTGAAATTTGGGCTGAGTGACTACCTCCCCATGAGGTAACTTTTACGCCTCTGCGGCAGCTATCAGGGTAATACGTACATATAGATAAGACTCCACCAGTCACGTGACCTATATAATATCCACGTATTTGTGGAGTTATTTTCGTTAAGTACGTTGAGCACAGTAGAGTCAACAAGCCTACAAGCCAACGAACGGATGACTAGCGATGAAGTAGGACGCGAATAATAAAAAATAAGATATTGACTCAGGCCTTACTTGATGGAACCACGTCATTATAAAATAAAACAGAAATAACTTTGTCAGTTCCACACTAAATTTATTATCGACCATGGTTTCAGCGAATGATCGCCATTTTCAAGGTGGACCATGAAAATGGCGATCATTTTCTTAAACCATAGTCGGTAATAAATTTAGTGTGGAACTGACAACGTTATTTATGTTTTATTTCATAATTAAAAAAATGGTTACGTGCGTACCTCGATGTTTTAAATCCTTAATGTGTGATCTTAAATTTGTGCACCCTAATTTTCACATGTTATTTATTTTATTATCTTTGATTATTGTTGGTTTATATGTGGTGTTCCTTAGTGAAATTTGTATGTATTGCTGTCACCATTGGCCCCATTTGTTGTGGCATGTAATGATATTTAAATGTTCCAGGGGACATAAAGTCCCAGAACAATAAAGTCTGTTTTCAATTCAATTCAATACCTCGGAAGTACCATCTCGTTGGACAGAAGAAGTACAACGGACATAAAGTGAAGTATAGCCCAATATGAGAAAACTTTCATGATGAAAAGGCAACTACTGTGTTCAAATAAGATAGGGCTACGAACGAGGAAAGAGTATGTGAAAATATTCGTTTGTAGCGTGGTACACTTTGGGTCGGAAACATTGAATATTGGAAAAGCTGACTAGAAAAGATTAGAAGCATTAGAAACCTGGTGTTGGAGGCGAATGCTGAAGATCAAATGGGCGGACAAAGTAAGACATGAAGTAGTATGCTGAGTAAGAAGAGGAAAGGACCATATGTAACACTATACAGAAAAGAAGAACCAGATGGATTGGACACACCCTGAGGCCCAAAGAGTTTGTGACGACTATAATTAAAGGAAAATAAGCGGAAAAAGTCCAAAGAGGAAGGCCAAGGGATAGATACATCAACCGGGTAAAGAGGGAAGTACGCAAGGAGAACTACAAGGGATAAGGGGACTAGCATTAGATAGGGAAAGTTTGAGGGCTGCAGTCAACAAATCTTAGTGTTGAACGACCAATGATGATGAGTTCCCCAAGCCAAAAACAACAAATGATGTTAAGTTTGACAGTCAGTGGGTGGTTCTTAATCTCTCGGCAATCGTAATGGAGGGATAGACCCACATTGAGCATGGAATAAATGTAAACTTCTCCGCCTCCGTCAGTTTCCATCACGTCTGGCAGAATTGACCGCAATACCGGAACAATTATAGCGGACACAATTACGCACGAGATTTCCTCCTTGACCCATTGAGTGATAATCGGCAGTATAGCCTAGAACGCACGATCATCGAAACCTCGCTGATCCAAACGTACCACGTTTGATGTAGGCATTCCAAATCCGAATTGCTAAGCCATCGATAGAAGAACAGCCGATCGGCTAAACTCCTGTTCCCGTGCTTTTTTGCCTCTTACACTTTGCTAACGACTCAGCCGTTGCCCACTTTTTTCCATTACTCCTTGCATGTTCGATTGTGCAGGCATCGATTTGAGGCCCACCATTAAGGCTGATTGACTGCATTCCGAGTCAAGGCACACGATTTACTGCTATTCGTTGCCCCACCGTAAGGAGGTGTGCGAGTGGAAATCTAGTTTTCTGAATGGCGTTGAGGTAGAACCTCTTAACACAAGAACCCTTGATAACATGCCTCAATATATGCACATTTTATGTAAAATAGATGTTCATTCGTCAGCATCTGCAAAAATAATTGCTATTTATATGCTTTTTAGTGCCGATTATAAAATTTGGATATCGTCATTTTCAGCCTCAAATTGCACCTTTTAATAGTTTATCTCTCGAAATTTTATCTTACAATGCTGTTTTTAAAGCATAAACGAAGTCACGTTAATATAAAGAATGTATATTCATGGCACCTTATCGACCATAAAAGACTGATATTTAAGATTTAAAAGCGATGAACTGACTAAAATCCGTTCCTCAGCTACCATTTTCGAACAGGTTTTGCTGCGCTGTTAGGGAGGTAATCTAAACATACAAATAGGATTCAGACGTGATGCATGCTGCTTAGTATATCAGTGAGTGTACCACACCTATTGTATTACCTTTGCTTACAGTGCTGTAAAAACAACCATTAAAATAATTGGAAATATATTCCCCTAAAATGCGTTTAATTACGTTACTATGGAAGAATCAATTGTTTTCTATGTCATTTTAATTATTTACAAATTTTGTTATTATGCTATATTATTTTTATTCCAAAGAAATTTTTGAGGTTTCTCAAGGACATGGGCGGAGTATAAAAATCTACCGTCATTCTACGAAATTGCATAGTTTGAAGAAAACTCTTATGCTGCGTAACCATGTTGAATGATGGAAAAAAATTAATTTAATTCATCATCATTTTGAGAAGTAATATAGCTTCGGCCGACTTCATTTGTCTTGTAAAAATATTATTTTGAAGCAAATATTGCCACCATAATCAATATAACTTAGATTCGTCGGGTTGGGCATTGTGGTAACCAAATTTTTGAAGATCGCAGTTTTTCCACAATATATACTCATTCCCGAATTGAAGTATTTCATTCGTGGATTCATTCATGACTTTGCTCATATGATGTGGGTTACTTGTACATTTTCTCCACAGTGGCAGAGAAGAGTATCGATAAAAATTATGCACTATGCGCAATGTACACTGCCTTCCTTTGGAGTACCTTTTGCGAAAACTCATAAATTTATGCTGTGATGTATGCACGTAAATGGAAAATTTATTAATTCGTTCTTATGAAAAAAATGATCAATTTTATATTTCGTATGCAAAAACCTTTCCATGTATTCGATATTTATTGAACATTACGATTCCTGAATACTCTGTTGTTGTAAACACATGAGACTGAAAATCAAACCGATTTTTCATTCCAATAGAGCAATTTGAATTCAATCCAACTTCATAATGATGTATCTTGACGAAATGATAGACAATATCAGTTGACTAATGATTTTGGTCGATAAAACCATTATTTTTATATATTTTCTTTGCTTTTAATAGATTTAAATGTGTATACTGAAAACATCGTACCAACTTTGAATGAAGATTTTGTCCTTTGTTATAGAATTTCTTTGACTGTGTTGAACTACATCGCAGAGAAGAAGAAGAAGAAAAATAGAGCGTAGGATGTGAAATATATTAAACTATTGTTTGGTAGTTTTAATGGCGCAGAATGCATTTAAGCCCTAGGCTTCAACTTTAGCATTTTCTGATGGAGGTGGTACTAAAAAAAAGAACCCTTGTATTCTAGAGGGTCCATTAAGAATGCGATAAAAAGTGGGCTCATTGTGGCATTGATTTCAGTATAAAATTGACCTAGAATAACTTAGAAATACCTTTCTTAATTACCCACTAACATTCTTTTCACTTCCTCACGCTTCTGATCCACTGATAATGGTCAAAGACCAAAAGAACTCTTTCAAAGGATTTTATACATCCGGGAGATAAAATAATAAGTAGCACGCTAACTTTTTACCTTACCCAATATTTTTTTGATCATGCTCCTTAGAACGACTTAAGTCACGTTTCTTTCAGCGCCATCACGTGATCTTATCCTCTTTTTCCGTCACTTCACTTTCCAAGAGAAAAAGATTACGTCTGAGGTACATGACCCCATCGTACCATTCTTCAAAGACTTCAGGCACGGATGTGCGCGACCCTCTTTAAAATGGCCTGAAGACATTGGGTGCTCATCATAAAGTTGTACTTTTTTTTCAAATGCTTTTGGCAACGCGAAGAGTTTACATTCCTATCCATCACATTTATACCCTGGTAATGAGAGCGATTGACTGGGTTAAAAATTTATTTTAACTATTTTATAAGTTACTTTTGGTTGTTGTATTTTGAGGCGAGAAAATCCTTGATTTTATGGTGTTTATGCGTTAAAAAATACTTTTAGAAGCTAGAGATTGCCTTCAGCTCTCAAGTACTCTTACAAAACTCCCAACAGAGCCATCAAAGTTTGTATTTGCACCAAAAAGGAGCCATGCAGGGTGAACTAGTGCAACTTTTTCCAGCGCGTAGGAGAACAAAATGGTTAAGCTGATCATTATCGAACATTGGATAGGTATATTTTCTATTTTTTTCATGCAATCAAGTTGGATAGAATTCCGCATCTCACTAAATTCGTGAGCATTCGTTGTAAAAGAAGTTTTATGATTATATCATACCGCTAAGCCCATTAGAAATATTTCACTTTTAGTTTGTATTTTTTATAGATCGTGCTAAATACAACAGTTCAAAAAATACATGGCAATAAGGAAATCTATTTAAGTTTTCACGCAAAGCTACACACGCCTATGTAATATGTCCTGAATAATTATTTAAGAGTATTTTACCACCAACGTAAAATGACATAAGGACAAAGTATAGTGTTAAGTTAGCCTTTTCCATGGCAGCATGTAAATTTTTCAAGAGGAGATCGTATTGACTACAAGTACAATATAATCAAAGCAATGTACTTAGATGATAGAAACATGGAAATTGCTCGTCATGAATTTACTTCAAACAAATCTAAACTAGTCCCTGCCTATGAGCATATTCTGTTACTGTGGGAGTGATAGACAATAAAAAATAACTCTTCATGCTACTTGCTAAAGAGATCCGGGTTCAAAGCTCGAACTAGCCTAAGAAGAGCCTATTTTATGTCTCCTATTACTGCACCCGCTAATGGCGCTTTAAAACCCTATTAAAGATGAAGAGAGTAAAATGTACGGGAATGCTGATTTAAAATTTTTCATTTTTTTTGCTCATTTATTTATTTTTATTTAAAGCTCATGACTCAAAAAAATGAATGGTAAACTTTACTGCTGCTAGCTTCACTTTTTCTAAGATTTGAACGTTGGTATTTTTAATAAAATACAATACTTTGTAGGTTCTGTTCCTCTCCTGTAGAAACTTTAGAAAAGTACAAAGTACCTTACTTAATTATTATCAATGCTAAATTAAATTTTGGTCGGTGTAAATATTTTTTCCAGTTTATCAAGGAAGGTTTCTCGTGCGTTTCACCGGGTTAGGGCCTCCATCTCCGCCAACGTTTCGAAGAACGAGTTGGTCTTTATCATCAGGAATTCTAAGATATGAGATGGTGAGGATCGAGTCGTTATTTGAAACTTCCTAAGAGATGGAGCCCCTAACCCAGTGGAGCACCCAAGGAACTTTCCTTCAGAGAATACGCCGGAAAAAACATCAGATCTTCCGTTTTTCTGTCAAGAAGATTCACCAGATCCAGCCAAAAGGGACTGCACATAAGGATATAAATTGTTTGGTGATTAGAGTGACCTAATGGGCTTTATTTTAAGGCAGTTTCATCTTCGAATAATCAAGGATTTCCCTAGTTGCCACTATGTATGGAGGGTACTTAAAGTTTAGGGCTCCGTTCGTCGAGGCTTATTGCTCTGGACCATTTACGCAATTGTAAAAAGTAGGATAATGACAACTCTGGGTTTTTTTCCAACCTTCATCCTTTCAACAGATAATTTTATCAAACAATTGATCTTAGTTACCGGCCGCCTATTTAAAAGTGTGTTCGGAGATCGATGAACGAGTAAACTAGAGTTTAGAGTCTGCTAATGCTCAAAAGATTTTCGTAACACAAACAATAACAAAAAACCGTTGGAACTGTACCCGTTAACTCTTTAGTTACTTATGGCCTGGTTTTATAATGTCTGGTTAACGTTAACCAGATGATGACATAGCTTATTTGTGAACTTGATGTTAACCTATTTTCGAGAAAAGTGGCGAAAACGCTCTATTTTATTTTTTGATTAAAACGTCCCCGTTGATGTTTAATTTTTAATTTTAGTTGGTCGGTAATTTCTTTAAACGTTTTTTTATCAATGAGCGAAAAGAATTTGCAGCATGAAGTTAAATACCATACAGCACAATTATTAATTGCATCAATTACATTTGTAGTGCGTTAATTTTTTCAAATGTTCTTTTCTCGCATGCATAGAGAAGGAGCAAAGAAAAGTTGAAATTTTTGGATAATATTAACCATATCCCTAACTGGGTTGATTAAAAGTTCGGAGTTTAAATGCTAAACCTGACTGTTGGTTAGGTAACGCTAGCGTAATCGATTGGAGACTTCGGTTTTCATACCGAGAAAATATTTACCTGCGATTTATAATCGGGCCTATACGAGATCATATGGAGTGGTTTCGGACCAATAAGCCCGTGTGAATACTACTTTAAAGGTAAAATCGTCATCTACCCGTCACTATATAAGCATTAAAAAATATAAAAAAACATTTAATTAACTGGTTCTAGTGTAACTTTGTGGTATATCATTGTAATTAACCATAATTAAAGTATTACAGAAACCACTTTATATTTGAAATAATACACACGATCCGGATTTCGATGAGTAATCATCATCATCATCAGGCGTTTATTTTAATGTTTATAAAAACATTTGTTCGAAAAACAAATATTTGAAAATGTGGACGATATTGTGCATCTTTGTCAAATGTTTGTGAAACATGAATGGATAGATGAAGAGATATTCAAGCTTGCGAATGTTGATGGAAACCCTTCGGTAGTGTGTGGAGCATATCAAGGAATGAGTGTTGGTCTAGAGAAGGGGAAATTGAAGGAGACGAATGTGTTCTCCTCCCAAGTTTATTATGAAGGGTAGGGGAACTTGGGAAGTGTCTGCGGCAAATGTAAGAAGGATAGGGGTATAAGTGAGTGGATCATGAAAGAATGTGGATTGGAATCCCCAGATATGGACGTTATAGGAGTTGGCATCGCTATTTTGGTCATGGAGAATGGTTAAGAATCGAATAACGAAACAGGTTATAATAGTGGAGTGAATGGGGTGAGAGGAAATGGTAGACCAAGAAATTCATTGGTGAATGTGGTGGAAGAGACTGTTAAGAGAAGGAATATTAAGAGTCTTAAGAACAATAGGGCGTGTACAAAACATTAAATGAGAGTAACAGAAGAGGTATTCAAGGATAGGACATTATGGAGGAAGTTAAGAAAGCAAAGTCAGCCTTACAGGCCAATCATCAGGGGTTAAACTTTTATAACTGTGCCCTCCCAAAAAAGGAACGGCGTGACGCGTGTGTATGTATACATATAAAAACATGTGATATATCTTACGCGTCGAAATACTTTCCTATATGCAATGCCATGCTAATTTACTCCTCTCGTGATAAGGTCACCGTGAAGTGTGTGAGCGTAGGATGAGACGGATTGTTGAGAGAAGAGAGTCGAAGACGACTGAACTGGTTGATTCGTTCCGCGCCGATTTGTCGCCCGAGTGTCGTGAAAGGGATTGCCGGGGTTCTCCCCCACCACACTCCCTGAGTCGCATTTCCTGTGGAGGACGGAGCAGCCGAGTGGATTACGACTCTTACAGCGCCCCAAACCCCACCCGTCCACTCCGACAACATCATCCGACGACGCCAGCGAAGATTCGGCACCCTCGCACCACTACCCGCAGTGAGAATTGGGACGCGCTGCAAGACAAACGTCTTTCTCTCGAGATTTCGAAACGCCCTCCACTCCTAACCCTCTATCATTCATGCTGGCGCCTTCCCCAAATCCTTAGCTCGAACCACTTTTCCCTCTTGGGCCTCCCAGGGAAATTGTCTCCTGTCCGGTCGAACATCTATCCACCAAGTCCATCCATCCGTCATTCTATTTTCGATGGCGCAAGCAGGATTTCTCCTCGTAAATATTCACATTCGAACGCTGCTTGAACAGTGCCTAGTACATATAGTGGTAGCGGGACTTGATGGCACTCACCTACGTGCGTGACGTCAAGGAGGGGAGACCTCGCGTTGAAGGGGTCAGTATAAGGAGTGGAGGGGAGAGGATATCAAATTGCAGGCAACGCTTCTAACATAACCATATTTAATTTGAGAAGGCGAGAAAGTGTAAGCAGTGCGTTTCACTGCTGTTTACGTTCATACATTAAAGATGTATTAAAATGCGCTTATAATAGCAGATTGTATAATGGCCGTACTCATTGGTTGATGTGTTATTTGGGGAAGTAGCCGACGTCATAGGTGGTCACTTGCGACATTTATATAGTTATTTAGGTAAGGAAATGATAACATGAGGAACGTAAAAAATGTAGAGAGAAACTCGGCATCGGCCTTAAATAAAGGAAATAATACTACTAAAATAGCAAAGATGATGGACGAGAGGCGGCAATTAAAAAAATAGAAAGGCGTTATCTGATTTCCTGATTGCAAGTTTAAACCAGCTATGTTCTAGAATGGTTTTCAGAAAACACAAAAATAAGTTGGTTAATTTACAATATATATATAGCTATCATGTCACTACCATTAATTAATTTTTTCCCATACCGAATTCTATTAAATTTCTGATTAGTAGCACACTTTATCTTATAAAGCATTTTTCACGGCCTTAGAAATTCTTAAACTGTTTTAATCGTAATTTGGTTCGAGACAAAGTAATTCCAATCCGGAAACGAGCACATTTCGCTTAATATCCTATATCAGGCGGGGAGAAAGAACAATTTAGGTAACGTATGGATACCTATTCCAAAGCACCCGACAACATGGTCGAGCGTGTGACCCACCAGTGGAACTGATATAGCTGTGTAGATGTAGGTCTTGCGGGTTTCCCTCCGCGTAGATCTATTGTGCTGGGACTATAGTTCAGCCGGTGGTGCAACCGGCTTCTTCAGACCAAGAGAAGTTGGATGCAGATTTTTCGCCATTTTAGATGCAAAACGAATAATCTTCAAGCTCATCAAGTCGCGGAAGCCTTCACACGGATTCGATGAAACTGTGAACCACCAAGTGGGTCACACCGTCTCATGAGAGGGGAATCTCTGAACCACCGGTGACCCACGCCGGGGTGAACGCGTTATGAAAAGACACAACAACTCTCCTTCTCCAAGTAAAGCTTTCTGGTGCTAATCTCAATATTGACTCGGACCCGAAATCATGTGCAGCAAAATAGTAACCCCCCTTTTGGGGTAATTGTAATTATTCCGCTTGTAAAAGTCCACTCCAAATGTTTCCTGTAACGTGATTTACTGCACCATCTGACAACATGGTAGGGAATTTGTTGCATTTTCACCATCACTACGGTTTTAATTCTCCTCGAATTATCAACTTTTCGTTTTTCGACGAATTCATACGGGAAAAAGGCTCTGTATTTATCTTTTTATCGCAAAAAAGTCCTTAGTGTATTTTCTGAGCAGACGACTGTTAGAAACTATTTTGTGGCTCATATTACAGTACTTTCTCCATGGCGACCTTTTATGTATTGGACTGTGACGCAAAGTGCTAGAGTGGGAAAACTATGAGACTACAACTGCAAGGTTCTTCGTTAGGAAATTTCTTTCTTTATAGTTTCTGCGGCATATACCAATTGATTAACGTCTCGATTGAATTATTTTTTCGATACGCCTGGTAATAAATCGACGAATCTAAATTTAAATCTCTGTCCCAGAAGATGATTTTTCCCTAAAAATTTCTCATTGCCCTTTTCGACATGGTCTCTTACGTACATCAATTCGCCGCGAAGAGTGATGGTACTTCTCTTAATAATAATTGAAATAATTTCCCTTTCTAAAATTAATATTTATATACCACTATCCATTTTGGTCAATAAAAAATTAACAATCAATGCACAAAGCATCACTTGGAACGAAACTTTATAATATATTACGATAAATGTGACAGATGAAGAAATGTTTGTTTTACAGGAAGCTAACATGGAAAAAATGAATTAGTTCACGATTATGCATTTAGATGAGATTATTATGTATTATTATCCTAATTTCTTTTAAATTAAATTATTATTGATGCTTACATGATTGAAATTTAATAATGAGTATTAGCTATTTTCAATCTCATGATTTAAAAATTGAACGTTTTGTGACGCAATGCCAGGTCAAACCCTTTAAGTACTTTTCTGTACATTGGATTTTAATATGTAAATCTTATATGCTTATCTAGAAATCTGTAATCTCTATTCTATAAAGTATTTATTCTTCTAAAAGGTTTTGACGAAAAAGTTAAATTTTTCCGAATTTGGAAGACTGAAAACAGCGTTTTTGCTCAATGCTATCTTCCGATTCCACGATTTACGTGATAGCCTTGTTTATTTTTTGGGACACGTAAAACACTCACAAGAAATTATCAAATCAGAGAACTAGAAATTGCAGCCGTGTGGCGTACTCAGAAGCTACGTATGAGTTCCGTTTTGAGGAGGGAATGCGCAATGAGCCTTATTCTTAACGAGGAATACACCGCCGATCGATTGATGATCAATCGGACCAAATTGACTGGAAGCTTTTGAGACGATGGGAAAGGCCAACCAATCAGTTCCAACAGCAATGTGTGTTCATGTGCTTGCCGCTGATCGATAACTGGCTTTTTATTGAGACATTGGAGCAGCTCAAATCAATGTCCAAACCTAAGTTTAATCTTTCAATCTTACGACTAAATCGTGCCTCTTCGGCAAGCCTAATTACGGCAGTGGCTTAACAGAATGAAAAATAACGGATAATGATAACATTGTTCACACTTAATCAATCTAATAACTAATATAACGTTGACGTATAAATAAAAGTTGACTAATATAACGTTATTTGGGATAGCTAGAGTTTGCGTCGATAAATGCTTCATGATTATGTCAGCCAAACGTGATAAAAATGCTTTCGAAAGCCACCGTCAATTTCTTTTGGAAGTAATTTTTATGCTGACTAACAAGCTAGGAACAAGGATTTAATTTAACTACAAAAATTGAGCATACTCGCATTCATTGAATATGAAAATGCATGAATCACTGCTTATTAAGACCCCGTTAAATTTAAACTAGTGGATAGTGGGCACCAATTAAATACTTTTTACACTAAACAGTAGGATGCTGAAATTTTTTTGGTACCTAATTCTCAAATTAGTTTTTTGTTGCCAATATCTCGCTTAGAAAAATATGATAATTTATCGACAGGAAATTTGAACGTGCCAATATTTTAAAATTGCAATGCGAGATGAACAATGCGTGACGCTTTGAGTTGGCGTCTGGAATTTCTTCTTAGCGTCAGGAGCATATTCTTTGACGGATCATTGAAAAAATTGCGGAATGTGCCTCTTACCGATGTTAGACTTGTGCACGGTGGGAACCCTGAATCTCCACACCCCACATTCCGACATTGGTTGTGAAAATCATGATCGAGAGTTACCATCGTACTTGCATTGTGTAAGGTGGGTGGATAGAATTGAAATATTTCGTCGATCCTTAATATAGGCAACACTCCCTAACACGCATGTACAAGCTTTCATCCGTGTTAGTAGTTTACACGCATAACACATTTGATATGCGGAACCATATACCCTCCAGGATGATGCATAAACATAGTGCCGTCCAGCCATTTGGTATGTCCCGACAAAAGAATGTACTTTAAATTCTAAAACTTTGAGAATTAACATATGTGGTCCCTAAAATGGCGAATTAAATTAATGAACTTATCGATATTGGGAGATATTTGTCTGGAGCGAAGACCTCCGCAGCTGCTTGATATGTTGGATCACATCTTCCGGTACAACTGCGTGCGTCAACGTTTCAGCGACAAAGGTTTCTCCTCCGTTGTAGGAAGAGTCTTCAGATCAAACAAATCCAACATATTAAAATAGCTCTTTATGGTGAACGTAGTGAGGATATTGATGTAATAGATGAGGATACAAGGCAGTTGGATAAAGCAATTGTTTAAGGGCGATAGAGGCGTAGAATTCCGTACCTACCGAGATTCATGGTAGAGCGTTAGGAAAGAGGGAGAAAAATTAAAGGCTTAATGGAAAGGATGAAGAGATAAGAAACAGTTTCAACTGAAAAGAAAAAAGGTTACAGAATTGAGGTTTGATTATGAATAGGTAAAGTAAAAACGGTAAATTATAAATATGCTCTAACCGGTAGAACACTGGAAGTAATTATTTGAATGAAATTAATTTTGAAGTGCACAGTGTAAAGAATGTCTTAAAGGTCAATGCGAATGAATGATGTGGACATACTTATAAATACATGTGTTCAACTTGTGGGAAAATTACTTGAGAGTTGAACTTTAATTCTCTAGAATCTATGCTAAAAGTTTGGTCTCGAGGGGCTGAAAAACCAGAATATTCGTCTTCTGCATATTCATCAGTTACCCTTTACACATCAATCAATTTAGGCGGTGCATACAAGGTTCAGGAGGTTTTTGTATTGTAATCATTACGTTTCATATGGACTCATTCCTATCTTACGCCTCGGAAAAGATAAGTGGATTCAAAAAAATACTTTCATATAACTGATTTACATTTGTTGGGTGATTATTTGGGGAGACGACAGAAGACGAAGAATTTTTTAACCAATTAGTAAAGGTAAGTGGTTTAGTTAGTAGGTAAGGATAATTTAGGGAAAAATGATGGGTGGATAGAAATCCAGCGTTGCAATCAACTTGCTCTTACCAATAGATGCCAAGGGGTCTGCAGTTTAATGTCCCACCAGTAGGACAGAGTACAGCTTTTGAAGTGCTCTCCATATAACATCCTGGATGGGATCACTGTTCCTTTCTTTACGTTATCGTTACTGTCATACAAAACGTAATCCGCTCTGGGAGTTCCATGGTCACAGTTACTGTCCGAAGAACGCGCTCTATTATTTAAGACTAGTTATTTAAAAGCTCTTGAAAAAATTTGAAGAATGACAATCGCGCTTTCGCTCTCTTAAGCGCCGTAGAAAAATAACGACAACTGGAGAGCTCGTGTTATGGAGTACCGTGATCACGCCCCAAGGTCCCGTTAAATATCGTCCGCCACTACTGGAAATTGAACCCAGGCCCACGGGACTGGAAGCGGACGGGAAGTGACGTACACAATACACAAACCCGATTCCTTTTCCATTTGTTGAACAGCTACTGCAGAAGCTGTACATTAATGTGAAACAATCTGAACTAACACTTTTTCTCGAAAGGCTGTGTAACCGGGCACATTCTTCCTTTTCTCAGTTGAATTTACGCTCCAATCATTTTCAAGCCACTCTTCTTATTACAACGTGTGGAATGAAAAAGCGCCCAAAAATGAGAAGTTATGTATTATTCATCAGCTCTCATACTATCCACCAGTGGTGCTGAAGTACTCGTTTAGCAAAAGGCACTGGTCTCTGGAACATTTTGTATTCATAGGCACTCGTTTCGAACTTAATCCCCGGGAAGCTAACCAACTCAGCCAGGTCGCGTGCCACTACATGACCTCCAGAGTTCGAACAGACGAGATTGCCGCGGGGAATCGGTCAACACAGCGCCCACTGACCATCATCGCTAGCAGTAGCGCCTAAATTAATGCCCAGCATATTGCACCGCGTACACGAGCGGTTAACTTTTCTTTTCGCTGAACAAAGATCAATTTGGGAATGCGGATTATACCAACCGCTCTGATTTACGGCTTAGCTCTCCATACGGGTAAAGCGAACGGAAAAGAGCGATCAATAATTCACTACCATATTATTCATTAAATCATCTCGTGACGGCACACCTCTTAACGTTTAACATGCCCTCAGCTGAGCCATAAATAAGAGACAAAGGTCGTTGCTGAAAGTTCGTTTGCCCGGTTCGGATCCGCTTGTATTTGTTTGAAGTAAATCATTTTTAAGTAATGTGTCATGAATTCACATCTAAACGTTAAAATTTAAAAACATTTGAAGTTTTTATTTATGACGTGCCAAACAAAACAATAAATTTTGGAAGCCAAAAGTTCTCGTTGGGCTTTTTTCTAATGTATATATACATATAATTCTTTGGCACAATTTTTGAATAATATCTTTAATTTGTTTTTACGACTCTGTTATTAATAATTTAAATCTATATGACAATTTATTTGACCTATTTTAACATAACTAGCACATAACTTTACGGCTACACGCATTATGTATGGTGGAATGCTAACGGTAAAGATTGAACAGCAGAAACTGTGTTTTTGATAGAAAAACCACGTGCACGACAAGAAATGAAACTACTCGCAGTCAGGTAAAGTTTATAAAAATAAATACTGTGCAAAAAATTTCCTACTAATTTTTTAAAAGTCCATAATTAGATTAAATTAAATTTAAGACTTAATTAAAGTAATTTTAAGACTTTAATTTAACTTTGCCTCTTTTTTATCAGTAATTAGATATTTTAGGTGGAAACCAATGGCGAAGAAATTACCAATTCAGCGGAAAAACTTAATTAAGTAACAATAAAACTACATACTAGTCGTCAATTTACTCCAATTTATGATAAAAATAGAGTTATGAAAAAAGAATGTCCCCGTGGAACAGTAGTATACAAGCGAACTCATCTAAAAGCTATTTTTTATAAAAAAGAAGATTTTTCAGCACCCAACTTCCATATTCACAGTTGCTCAACCAGTTGTATTACTAACGTTTAATTATCGGTTTCCACCTAGATTTTGAGAAATAAATGTCCTTCTCGCATACCTGAAAACGAACTTTTTCGGAGTAAAAACTAAATATTAGAAAAAAATATTTTAGCATCCTCTGAAGTGTGGATGTGATCACACATATCTCACATGTTCATGGGTGTATTCACAGTTCTTCACACTTCTTCACTCGCGTTATCACTATTTTTCAATTGCGCTTATGAGAGTGTAAAGTTGATCGTTATTCCCCAATTTTTTCCGGTGCTTTATATCGCCAGTTCTAATCGATAGGGTGCGTTCATTGAACAGTAGCTGTGAACATTACCTTTCTTGAGAGATTTACGTTTTGAGTAACGACAATGTGAAAGAGAGAACTTCATTCAAAAGAGAGATGTATTAGGAGGAAACAAAAAGAGAAAACTAACTCCGGTGGCAGATTCCTGGTTAGAGCAAATAAATACTTAGCTATTTTTGAAAACGGTAAGCGTTCAGGAGAAAAAACTACATACTAAGGCTTTCTTTACAGGCTATCAATAGACGTCTTACCCAATCGCACACAAAAAACGGGGAAAACTCTAGAAAAATTCCCTACAAACATTTTGTTTCGCTTCAAACTCCACCGAGTCCAACATTGACCGGCGTATCGGAAGTTTTTTTTATACCTCATCTTCTAGTGGGCGTGGTAGTGGCAGTTGGGTAAAGAGAGAGAGAGAGACAGGGTTAGGTGGGGTTGAACGGAAGGTCTGTCGAACGGATGTGGAGGATGTTTGCTATTCTATTATCTCAGTCAGCTCCGTATACACGTGAGTGTGCCCGGGTTCTCCTCCACAAGTCCCTTGGGAGTCGAGGATGGATTCTTGTGGAAAGTCTGATTCCGGTTGCAAGAGGAGAATGGAATAAAAAATTCGTGGGAGAAAGAATGGGATGAAGGAAGGCTGGGAACAATTCGTCCAACCTCGCGATATCCGCCGCAAGTGTATTGAAGAAAGATGTACGTGCAAAAAACTGACGCGCAGGCGAGATGACGTTCGGCGAATCGAAAAGAATTTTGTTTCCTCGAAAGAAGATTGATAACATTCATTTTCCTGCGCACCCTTTTCTAAACTAGTGGATGTATACGATGATCCTCGTTTCCATGATGTCTGAGTAAATGCTTAGCTTGAATCAGGAGGATAATATATTCCCAAACTTATCCTTTGAATATTGATTATTTCAACTTGCGGGTAAGACAAAGCAGGCACCTTTCGCCTTCTAAAAGCTAAAAAAATCTTATATGATTGAATCATTTCCATAATGTCCAAATATAGAAAAATACCAACACGTGTCGTACAGAAAAAAAGAGGAAAGAAGTGCCAGGAAACGTATCAAACTGAAAAAGCCAACGCAAGTGAAAAAAGCTGAATATATAAATGGGTCCTCAAACGCTTTTTCATTTAATAAAATAATTATTTAAAAATCATGATGGAATATTAACATTTAGATAAGTTCAAGCCTGATTTCTTAATATAAGTATTCTTATACTGATATGCGATCACAGCATATACAAGTCATGTCTGAATCTTTCTTTAATCAGTGATACTGAGTCAATGGCAGGCGATATCATTTTAGTTTTATACTTTGTAATAATGAAATATACTTGAAAAATGCTAATGTTTTAAAGCAGGGTTTTATTTTTCATGACTGTGAGGAATTAGTTTAGTAATTTTGGGGGTAATACTGCACACTCAACATTACACAATGAAACCTCAGAGGAGAGGTGCGTTAGTATGTTTTCGAGATAAACTCTCTCTGATTACAACTCCATTAGTTTATCAAAATTCGCAATGGTGAAGAGTGCTCTACAATTACGAGCTATCGAAAACACCAAAACCTCGAGTCATTCAAGATTGGATCGTATTTACATTTTTTACATGACGCGGATAATATCGAATCTTTAACCATACTTTACCTGAAACCCAAAAAAATAGGGTAAGCAGGTGAAAGCATGGAGCTGATGCTTTCCCGACGTATGATATTGGTGAAGTCTATTGGTTTCTCCACCGGGTCACATACTGAATTTCTACTGATGTTTCGATGTACAAGTCGTGCATTGAAACTTCGACAAAAATGCAGACTGTGTCCCGGAGGAATATTCCAATAGACTTCACAAAAAAATAAGAGCATTATTGAATACAAAAAAAATAAGAGTTTTATTGAATAATCTGGTTACACCAACAATATAAAAAACCTGGAGGCCGATCATTTCCTTATTTTGAGGATTTCCTGAATTCGGTAGACGAAAATCTGGAGAAAAACGTAATTGTATCTTCATTTATTCATTGAGTATTACATCGGCTAAATTTCAAGTTTTGCACTGTCCCAGCATTAACTTTCTATTTTCGGGGCCATATCATAACTCGCTCGCCATCAAGTGTCTCTGACCTTCTGCGTCTCCTTGTGCGTCAAAATATCTATCTTCTTTCGTGCTTACCAATTGTCTTCCCCTCCATCACCCTTGGCAACTTCCCCTGAGTCTCAGCACGTCCTCCATACATATTTTCTCCCTTCTCACTTAATCTCAATGACTTACTTCCTTTCCTTCTCATCGTATAGATTATTTTTCCTCCCGGTCACCTTTTCATAAAATGGGTATTGTGCAGCAAAATGTAAGTTTAGGTAAATTCATTTTTTTCAATGCATATACCTCATGATAGTGCAGAAGGTAAATGACGCGGCAAGACTAGGCAGAAAGAAATGGAGTGTTATCCAGCTAAAAATCCTAACTGTGCAATTTAAAGAGAATATATTAACAGTACCTATGTGAAATTAAGTTCAACAGCTAATTATAACTAACTGGACTGATGTCATATGAATTGGAATCCATGTAGGTTATTCCACCTACTTAGTAGGGGTACTTTTTCTTCCGTAGATACCACAGTAAATATTTTAAGCGAGAGCGGCAACTTAAAATTCATTCAAATGATAGGAGTTGTTTCTTAAAACATAATTTCCGTTCTTTTTTTGTTTACTCCAATTTATCTACAAGAAAATGAAGGTTCATAGACTAAATAGACTTCCCAGCGTTTTCAGGAGCATGCATCTCATCAATTTGTATTGAAATATGGCTTTTACAACGTAAACAAATATCTCACTGTTGTCACTAATTTCATTGAGCTTGCATGCGTCATGCGCTTTGATATCATTGCGCTTTGCTAATTACGAGTATTTATTTTGCATACATCTCCCTTGGCATATAACATTCCTGGGCCACCAAACTTAAAAACGTTCGAATGCCTAGTTTTGTAATACGTACATTTCAATTGAAAAATGTCAAGTGTTAAATTAGATTTTGATGCTCATAAATATCTGTAAGTCTTAAGACAATTTTTAAATATTATCACATGCACTGTATAATCACCATTATAGAGTGGACGAAGCTGTGAAGGTGAAATTTAAGGGAGACAAATGTACTCGCTTATTCCTGAAAGAAATCGAACTAAATACTTTATGAATCGAAAGGGGATGTAATGTACTCTATGGACTAACGTCTGGTGGCGTCAGCAAACTTATGGCGAAGTGCACAGATATAGAGAATGTATTAAATAATTTATGCTGCACTAGAGTAGAGATCTTCCAGTTTTTTTTGTCTTCTATATTTCGGTTAATTAAATAACCGCCCCGAGCCATCTGAGTTGCTCATTATCTGCTTATGCGTTGAAAATAGCAAATAGAAAGGTTTTAATTTAATTTATTATATATGAAGTTCAAAGTTTTCACCCACCGTTGAATTTCAACGGGTACCTTCCGCTAGTATTCTATATAATCCTCTTCTTGTTCATCATAACAAAAAAATAATCGGTTATCGGCGTTAATTTTCAAGAAAAATCATAATAAGTCTGATAAAGTAATTATGAATGCAGGGAATCATTATTTCCTTGATTTATCATCTATTTTGTCTCATAAGAGTGTCAAATATGTTCATAGTGACAAGTCTTTTACTTAGTGATAAATTAACCATCAAGCACAAATGGGGTAATAAATCGGAAAGACAATTCAACATTCCAGGTAAAACACTGTGGTGTAGAATATATCATAAGAAATGTTAATTATTTAAAAAGTTACTAAACTTTCGAATAATACCCACCAAAAATAATTTATGGGTGCATATGTGTCCAGTGGCATTTTTGGGAACGCGAGTTAAACAAGCCAACAATAAGATAAAGTGGCGAAGTAACGTATTTAAAACTGCGTTTACATAATCTTTTTGTACTTAACCCCCAAAAATATTGACATGTTCTCTCCCAACCATTCCTTGGTAATGTGTCGCCTCAGGAATTCTGACCATGGTGCACAAGCACCCTTCATATTACGTTAGGCATAAACTAAGGTCGTAGAGGAAATACTAATCTTCAGTCGATTGACATATCTCTTGCCATGAAAAGGCTATCGTCTAACTGTTATAGTTAGCGTGTGTAGTAAGGCTCTATGAAACAACTGATAAAGACAGCTAGAATACTGTTGTGATACATTGGACCTTTGGTTATAAATGAGATTACGTATTTTCCACAAATATGCATGCTAAAAAGCATATTATGCCTAAATAAAGCTCTAAAAACCTTATAATTAAAATAAAATAGCATTTCATTACATAGCATAACTGATAGCACTCATGCGGAATAAAATACTAGCATAAGGTAACTGGAAAGACGGAAGAGTCATTTGTATATCCTTATTGGTTTGAAGTGGTTTTTTCATCTGTCAAAGCCATGCCTTTTACAAAGGAATTACAGAATTTACATTTGGCATTTACATTTTGTCATCCAGGTCTATGGATTCATCGCTGATTCGCATAGTATGTTAATTCGCCGTGACGAATGTTCTATAATTTCCATTGTCACACAATGAGTTCCAATTTTTATCCACTGCCATACAAATTACCAATGCCATTGCATGCATTACTATTTGGCCTGCGGAATCCGAACGAGATAATAAACCATATCTTTTATTCAACCAATAATCGATAACTAGAGTCACAAAGAATTTACCTAAGTATTTATTGCCACGCTGTTAAACATTTTACCAGAAATGGATTCAAGGGCCATTAGTCATATGCGAATCTTTATTAGTGAAACAAAAGTCGATCCAAGTTCGTAGAAGGAATTTATATGAAATATTGCATTGTCCTCTTTATTATTCCTCTCACCATTAAGTAGCTTTAGTATTTACCTTATATTGGCCATTTATAATAGAACTGATAACTTTGACCGGTTGAGGATACTTTTAAGTATATTGAAAACAATATATTATGCTAGAAGTAATTTTCACTGACACATTTCATATACACATTTCATATAAAGGAATTATTCGATATTATTAACATATGGCCAACGAATCAATCAAAATGTCATCGTTTCATTCTTCGGGATGAATATAATTTCTCATATGTCTAGCCAAAATTACTACTTATCCTCTTTATTTTTCCTCTCTTTATTGAATGACTTTATTATTTACTTTATATTGTCCATTTATAATAGCATTGATAACTTTGACCGGTCGAGGACACTTTTAAGTATATTGAAAACAATATATGATGCTAGACGTAATTTTCACTGAAACATTACACATAAAGGAATATCCGATATTATTAACAAATGGCCAACGAGTGATTCAAAATGTGATCATGTCATCCCTCGGCATGAATATAATTTCACACATGCCTAGCCAAAATTATTGCTAATGAAGGCGTGCAAGATCTAATCATCATTCGCGGAATCGTTACCAAGAGATGTGAAGTTTAATGCTCTCCAAAATTAGGGGAAGCGTAATTTTGGGCCTTTTTATTTATATTATGACAAGGAAGATTAATAAGCGCGCACAACAGGCTAAATTTCAGCATGCAAAATTCAACAGGGCAATTCGTAAGAGCTGTATTTTATGACGTCAAAAACACACTTCTCTTAATGGTGTACGGAGATCTAATCGATACTCAATCTCCACACTTTAGAAGAGCTTATTAATAAAGCTTATTAAGTCTCTTTATTTGGGCTTCTGTCGTCATTAGTACTCAAAATCTATACGGAAGGAAAGTGGAGGAGGAGACTCTAAAGTGGAGGAATATTAGGATTCTTAAGAGTATGAGAGCGTGTATTAAGCAATGCATGAGTGTAAGAGAAGCGAACGAGTTATGAAAGGATAGGGCATTATGGATGAGTTTAAAAGAGAGCCAGTGTTCTTGGCCTATTAGCAGCAACAACAAACACTAAATTCCTTAATTTTGCCTACCCCGAAAGAGAATGGCGTGATGTGTATTTATGTATGATATACATAGTGCTCAATTCACACGTGGTTGGTTGGATGTTGCATAAAATATTTATGATTTCGAATAGTCAATATTTTTATGTTTTTTTATAGGTATTCCCTCTTAATTCCCTCAGGTATTTATAGGTATTCCCTCATTTATATTTCTAATTGCATGGTTATCATTAACTTCCATCTGATACGCTTCACTCACATGCTCTGAAACATCTTGACATTCAGTTGACATCCCTTCAATCCTTACTGTTTGCTTCATCCTCCTATGACTTAACCACATTTTTCAAAGGATTGACGACTACCTTTTTAACAATATCTGGATAAAGTGATGAGACCCATTTCGACTTTCTGACGAACAAATTAGTTAAAAATATAGTTTTTTTCTAATATTGCCCAAATTTATTGTTTTTCGAAGGAATTTGATCAATTACGTTGAAGCAATCTTTGAATCTCTTCCAGTACCTCGCCATCCAACTCTACCATCTCCAAATTTAGCCATTACAATACACGATTTACTCCATGTATTATTTATCTTCTCATATCATGCATGTCATGTGCCCTGTGAATATACCTTGATAAATTTATTTCCCCAATATTCCGCCTGAAAATAATTTTCTCTCATCCATTCTTCTGGAAAAGTATCCGTATAAATAGCTTATTAGCTAGGTAAATGACAAATTTTGACCATGAATCCAGTTTTTCCCTATTTGCATCATCCGTGTGTATGGAAAAGAATAATGTTTGGCTTTTTTCCGAAGATCAAATTAGGTTAGAATTTTCATATTGTACACGTAAACCAGAGGTGATCCCTAGCACTTATCAAGTCGGATGATTCATTAATTTGTGATTGAATTTCTTGTATTTTGCTGACAGAATTCTGGAATGCTGCAAAAACTTTCAGCTAAAAAATATGGCATTAATAAACAAGCGTTATACAACTTTCAGCTACTATTTATCTAGGACTGCATATTGAGATATCAAGAATCAAAACTTGAGTATTTCTACAAAATATGTGTTTCACATAGATTAAATTTCTCTTCAAAGAACAAACAGTAAACTCAGCGTATACTAGTGGAAACAGTGATCAGCACACCCTCAATACAAAATATTACGGGTATGAAGTCCTTACTTTACAAATAATAAGTGATTAAAAATCATAATTTGAGTATTTCGCACAAACGGACCGTGGCCATTCACCTTCCCCTTACACCGTTATGTACCGTTACACCCCTTATGTCCCGTTACACCCCGTATGTTACACCTCGTATGTACACCACTGTGGGTTTGTTTACATTTGTTCTGGGTTTTATTTTCTGCCTTGAACTTTGAAAATTCAGTATTCAGCTAAATATTGTCGAAATATGTCAAGAAGATGTCAGATAATATCCATGGCAAAATCAGTACGAAAAAGAAAGGCTAGAATTGAACGGAAATATAACCTAAGTACATCCATACGGTTTAATATGAAAGCGAATTACTTATATGGTACTTATATTAATCCTGCAATGAACAAAAACAAACAAGGCAATACACACATGTTATTGGCATAAAAACAAAGAACCTGCGACTATTGAACTACTTGGCAATGACACCAGCCCGCCACCTTCAGCATTGCTGAAGGTATAAGCAGACTATCGCGCACAAAAAATTCATAAAATAATCATGAATGTGGAGTTGTGCGGAATGAAGAAACTCATATCAACATCATGGAAGGACCATGAAAAGTTTTAATCCATTTTAAAAATATTTTCAAAATAACTTTTTCGTTCAGTTCAGTGAACACTCGTTCATCAAACCATTGACTACAACACTTTACACAGCAAACTGTCCGTATTTCACATGCGTATGCACTCGTGGAAACAGTGAACAGCACACGTAATCGTTTTGAGTAAATAGACACCTACTTCGTCGCCATTTGAAGATTTTTAAGGAAGTAAAGGGATGAAGAAAAAGGGAAAGAAACGCCGGGAAATATCGAGACTCAGCGGTTACTGGAGTTGGAGAAGAGGAAGAGACCCATTTCCTTCCGCACAGACGAACGATCTGTATCATCGTGCCAACCGCCCTCTCGGAGTCGTACAAAAGAACCCCGACATCGAACGATAATGTACATGCCTTTTAAATCGGTCCCAAAGTAAACTCCTCTTGGAGCTGGGGGAAAGGGGGGAGGGAGGGGTTCAGGGATATCCCCTCACTCGGACGTATTTGAATTCCATCCAACCCGAAGAGTTTCACCCCACCCCCTCCCATCCACCCAACCCCCGTCCACCCCCGTCAATCCCCCGGCCCATCTGTCCGGGCGAACCGAGTCTCACTGCAAAAGAAGGAAGACCTCATCCCTTTTTGGAGTGTACATGGTTCGAGTGTGTGTGGGGAAGGGAGGCGAAGGAAGGACCAAGGGATGTGGAAATGGTGGTGTGGGCGGGCGTATGGGGATGAAGGACTGTAGGCAAAGGGGGAATAATACGCATGCGAAGGGATGGGGTCGAATCGAGATGCGGTGAAGACTGCGAGGAAGGGGTTCTCCCTTAGGGTTCAAGCGGGAACCGTATAGAAGGTGAAGAGTAGGAGTTGAAATAAGAACGTGGAGGACCCTTGTCTCTTAAGTACTGGTGAATCTCATTTGGAATTACATTTTTTTTAAATGTTTTTAAAATCTCCGTGGATTTAAGGTTCTCAGAATTCGATTTTCATTTCCACTAACGCTAGCATTTCCCCGATTTCCTGAATAATATTAGAAATCTGGAAATGTGTGCGCTTGCTTATCAATGAATATGACGGAACCAATAGGGATAATGTTTTTGATGGGGGAAGCCCAAGTCCCAGATTGACTCATAGACTTCTTTGTTTGTTGTGTTATTATCAGTCATAATTAAAATTACTCTTCAGTTTTATTCAATGAAATACGCCGATATGACTGGACCAATTTGCAAACAATTTGATACAAAAGTTGTCCTCGTTTATGATTAACACGTCCATGCCCATGAAAATGAATTTTTTGTAAATCCAAACATAATTGAATTATTATAAAATCATAAAATGAGTCTATATGTATGGGTATCCGTGTTACGAAGCTGTTATCAAGGATGAGCCCGCCATTGGTGATAGTAGAATTCAAAACTATTTTCTTTTTTTAAAAATAGGATTAGCGATTGAAGTTAAACGGAACGACGTAACTTCTGCGAATGAAGAAAACTAAGCAGATTGAAGACATTTCGAATACGGTGTAGTATTCAACAAGAACTGTCATATAATGGATGGAACGGATACGGCACCTCTCGCTTAGAATAGGCAGTCAAATCTCGAAATGAGTCGTTAGAAACGTAAATGCCTGTACGTAACGAAAAATATTCGTATTGTACTTTGAAAGTAGCCACAAATATAACCAGTAGTTTAGCCCCACCATTCTAAAGAAAAATGTCACAGCTGTTACGGTTGCTGGCGTAATGATTATTATCGTCATTGATACTGATACTGCGATGTTGCATTTAAAACTGGAAACCATTAAAAAAGAAGAGTTTTCATGCTGGATGGACGGTATTATAAAAACTGTATGTTAACACAAATCTACAACGGCAGAAATTTGAATTTTTTCTAAGAGAACATGTAATTCACTTCGAAAACCGTCATTTGCTAAGCATAGGGCCACAGTAGAATCCATGAAAGGACTTATGAAAGTAGTAGCTCCGAAGCGGACATTTTAAATAGGAAAAATATGTTTTCAATATCTAATATGGATGTGCTATTTGACGCTGAATCACAACATAACCTTAATACTTTTCAAATATCTCATCTTTCTCAGTTTAGGAAACCACATGAAAATGTCGCACAAGCCACTCAGTCAAATTCAATCAGTCAGTCATCAGTGTGATCTAAAACGGTGCAAGTGAAATGACCAGTATCTTAACCTCCAGTTTTCCGCAAATGATCTTTACCAATGAATAGAGAATTTATATACCTAAGGGCGCATGAAGATGTCCAATGGCCAGGAATAATAAATACAACCATTCCTTAACACAGTAGTTCATATAAATGTACCTTTCAACTTGATATTTTAGAGAGATGGCGGGTTTCACAACTTTCGCACTCCAAATAATACGCAACGAAGGTTCAAAAGCAACGACATTTGAAGTTTTAAGTATATTATCAGAAGTACAGAAGTAATTACAAGACTCATCCATAAGTAAAACCAGTAGTGCATGTCGTAGTGTGAGAAAAAATTGTAGATAGCTAACAGACGTTTTAAGTATTAAAATTAAGCCTTTTTATATCATTGTCATGCTGTGATTCAGCGTCGATTGAAGGAGGCATTAGCTAAATGGCTCCAATAAAATTAACGGTGAGTCGCTTTCTACTAATAAAGGTTTATAAATTTCCTGGTATTAATGTAAATGATGTAGTAGGCAGTAGGGCAGCAGCCATGAAATATGAGGGAATAGCGAAAGGAGAGGAGAGGGCAGAAGTGAATTGTATGCAAACGATGTGTCTTGTGTTAGTGTCAAGCTGTTTTTATGATAATCACTAATGTTGTGTGGAATAAAGGAATTTTTTAACTGTGAGTTTGGCAGTGCTCCTCTCTGATTTTGTTGCTTCTATCAGTCCTAGAAGCATGGGGTCGAAATTATATCCTCCTTGTCGTTCTGAAACTTTCCCGATCTGAATTTTTCAAAGCTTAGATTGAAACGTCTGTGTCTCTAATGGCTCACAACCTAGTCCTTCCATCAGCTGTGCATCACTTTTTGTTCTCTCGTGGCAGTTTTGAACGAAGTATGCGCCTTTCCTTTGTATTTTATTTACTTCATGAATTAAATCTTTCGGCGAAGGTCCCAAATTCTCGCAAATTATTCGAGATGTGGCCTAGCCAGAGCAATAATTTATATGTTAACTATTTTAAATGGATACTGATTCTAGATTGGAATTTTTGCTTCTACTTCGGAAATTTTACCCAGTAGAACTTTGACTTAGGATATCCATTCACTTGAATACCAACAGTAATATATCCCCCTGCAATTATGTCGTGATTGATATCGAAAGCCTTCTTCCACATGAATTTTCACCCTCCGAGAAAAGTCTTCTACATGCTTTCAGTTCGCCCACCGCCAACTGGCTTTTTAGTATTAATACTTCCAATGCGCTTTCGCACATAATCCACCACTCACTACTCCTGACCACACCAAAGTGTCAGTAGTACAATACAGTAGTACTTCACTGATCCAGTGCTAGCATAGCGACAGATAAACTTTCGCAGTAGGGCGAAGAGGAATCCTCCACAGCACCCTTATTGTGTCTTGGTCCCCCATGTACTAACGTCCTTCATCTAAGGATGTGATCACAGTGTGTATTTGCCATCGACGCGACCTTGCTCGGGAGAAAATACGATATCCATCGAGGAGCAGCAAGGTCTTGTTCAGGAGAATGGGGAGGAGAGTAAAGGACTCTGCAGGACATTGGTTGCCACAACTCCGGTACATGTGAGAGCCGGAGTGTTGGAAGAGTGTTTTGTTCGGAGATAAAGGGGATGGGGAGGAAGGAAGCGAGGTGTAAGGCATGGGGTGATAGAGTGGATGGTGTTTTACAACCCCTTTCCCCCATATTCCCACCCTCCGAGAGCGTTTTGGGAATATATCATTTCCCGGCGGAGTAACTGCATTCTGTCAGCGGATTGGATTACACCGCTGGTAGCCGGGAGGAGGAAAGGGGCATAATGGGATGAAGCAGTTTTGAGAAAGGGAGAGAGAGAGAACGAATCGGTGACCGAAGTATGGTTTGGGGATAATGCGAGTGTGTGTGAGAGGAGTATATCCTTTTTATTCGGGAGAGAGCGAGGATTCTGTGGTCTCCCCAGACGATTCAGGCTCCACGGGAATGGTGTGTGGGACTGGTGTGAACGGGAATGGGTGGTCGATGGCCGTGGACTCGTGTGGTGAGAGAACAGGTGGTGAAAGCTATGTGGGACCCAATGATTGAGATGAGTGAGAGTGAGTGACGAATGGGGTCCATAGACTCGAAGTTAGCCGCAAGTTAACAGGGCAGATAACCAAAGCACGAACTAGATTGACGTTAAGATATAGTGCGGTGGTTTTAAAGCATGTGCACGCTCAGCTCATTCGCGTGCACGATAATCCGGTTTACAGGTTTTAATTAGTTTTCAGGCATCCACTTCAACCGATGCTTGAATGTTTTATGAGTTTTTTTTATCCAGCAAATATCGCTTAGTATTTATGTGCTGGAGTGGTAATCGAGGGTCATTGAGTGAACGCTAATAATTTTCGAGTAAGTCGATGAAAAATTCTACGACCCTTTTTATTTAAGTATGGGTTAGAATTCATCCAAAATGTAGTAATGAAAATGGTACAAGAATTATATTGTACATTATTACCTTTATTAAAATATTATGAGTATTTTTAGGCGCGGTATTCCAAATTTAGGGAAAAATTATATTTATGTATGATATTTTGATCCTTTGATTCTGCGTCACTCATTGATATTTCACAGCATCCATATCCAACATCAAATGTATTATTATGCTTTGAGAAGGAAATTCATAAATATGTTATCGAATGATCACAAAATTTATATTTCATGTGCCATGATTATTCCATCGAGTTCCCGATAAGTTATAAAACATATTTTTTTACTTTTATCTATAATTATTACCAATAAAAACCTGGTTCTCCGCAAATCTTTACAAAAATCACTCCAACCACCGTAATACCAACCAACATATACATTCGTAGATTAATATAAACAAGAGGCTTTTTCGAGGTGGATACGTATTCAGTATTAGTCTGACAGTTGCATATCAGGAGGGATACGTTCTGCAGGGTTATCTGCTCCGACTTCATGAATAATCACTCGGCTGAAATAAATATTTCCCCGTTAGATATTGTTTTCTATTAAAATGTGATATTATGTTTTGAGTGTGACATTCATGCGAGGCGCGAGTGGGGTCCCTAGCGACCATTATGGGTGTGGACGAATATTTCCGCGCAGTGCATCTCGCGATTCCGGTGTGCTAGCGTGCTGGTTTTAGTGGGAAATTAAGGATATTATCGGCGCAGCTAATTATAGAAAAACGTTTTTACATCTTTTCTTGTTGAAAAATATAAAAGAAGCAATGGCATTGCAAGAAAAATTTCAAAGTTAACTTCAAACTTTGTTTGTTTCAAAACAAACAAATTTCAAACTTAATGTGAGATAGAGTAAGACGACGCATATAAACGGAAAGTTATTTATTAATTAATTCAATATAAAAACAAGTTTTACAAATGCAGTAATAATGTGAATCCACGGTGCACTCGTAACAAAAGATTAAATGCAAGTAAGAAAACAACGCAAAGAGCAAGCTGATATATATGCATTGCTAATTATTTACAAAGAAAAGTATTAAAGCCATTTTTGGAAACGTTTTAGAGGACGCGACGTCAAAGATCGATGCCAACAGGGAGTGAATTTATTCAAGAGGAGGAATGGAAGAAGAGTTATCGTTTAGTGATCGATAATCTGGGAGGAG
Source organism: Pyrrhosoma nymphula (assembly GCA_963573305.1). Classification (NCBI taxonomy): domain Eukaryota; kingdom Metazoa; phylum Arthropoda; class Insecta; order Odonata; family Coenagrionidae; genus Pyrrhosoma; species Pyrrhosoma nymphula. The sequence goes on from OY754335.1 coordinate 54,256,122, forward strand.
GCGTGTGGAGTAAAGAGACTGTATGGGTGGAGCGTGAAGGAATTCTGAACGTGATGAGTGAAGGAAGTTCCGGACATGGAGCGCCGCTTTTTCTGTTGACTCTCACCGTAGTAGTAAATACTATAGGAATTGTTTCTAATTCACAAATATTGAAATTCTTTTGTTTTTGAAATTTTAAGTTTTTCAAAACTTCATAGTCTATTGAAATGAAACTGTGCCATTAGGCAGTTTCGAATGCTAATCAAATAATATTTACCTAATTGTCCAGTTGAATGAACTTAAATAGGATTTCACGCCCAGACATTTCATTTTTATCTTTGGAATGAAAGATAAGCGATTGAAATGAAATCGCTGTACGCTGTTATCTGTGTTTGAAAAATACTAATAACATAAAAGCGGAGAGAAATGAATAATGTTATTCGAATCATGAGATGTGACTGTCATGACATAGTTAACGAATGATTACTAAATAGTAATGAGTGCTGAATACAAATAGCATGAATCAATATTTTTCCATCAATTATCATGGAAGTTATTTTTTGCCATAAATTAGCTCTGCCGAGGAAAAAAAGTAATTGATAACAATGTTGTACCTTTAACTTGCTTATATTTATCTTAAAATCTCATTTTTTCTTTTCAGGTAAGAGCTTAAAGACTGTAAAAATCTTTTGGGACCGTCGCCATTCTGTCGGGTGATCAAGTGTTCTACAGGAGTTACTACAGTGAGTAAGTGATATATATACTGAAGCTATTTTTCATTATTATATAAAACATTATGCATAATTAGTGATGACAAACTGACTTTCGAGTTTTAACTTGTCTTTGGAGTAATTAGAGGCGGCCTTTATCTGGAATATTTGCGAATGTCCCTAAATTTTTGACTAAAGTTTCGCGTGTAAAGTGAAAATTGGATTTAGAAAATAATCGCAAATTTGGAAAACCCAATATGTGATATGTCTCTCAAATGTATCCTTCAAATACGCACATATTTATCTAATACATTAATTATCGTGTATGAAATAATGATTAATTTTGAGGTAAATGACCGCTTTAATCAATATCATTCCAACAGTCCACCCCAGTCAATGTGTACTCAAAGCTTGGAGGCATAGGAATAACCAGTAATAATATCAACATTTACTTACTGGCTAGATTGATAATACCTCAAGTGCTTAACAAGAAGATGCCGCAATTTTAATACTACGGGAAAATATAACTAATTTTACCATGTGAATACAATTTCAGAAAATGATTAAATTAGGTACACATTGCCCATATTTAATGGGGCCATTTAATTGAGCAATAAGTTAATGTAACGATCATTTTATTAACTCTAGAGTTCATAAAAGTCAAGATAGGAGTATATACAACATAGTGGCACACCGGAAAGCTATTGATTATTTGCAAACACGGTCTCTACATTTAACGCATACTCAGGAACTGTTTCATGCATACAAAATCCCTGCATGTTTTTAGATTAACAAAGTTACGCTTTCATTGGTTCATTGAGCATAAAGAAATTCCATCAAGCATCAAGACTGCTAACGTTGACTTTTCCATAAAATGTCTTTCTATCTACCTCTTTGTCTCTAAATTAGTTTTCTCGCTCTTAAATAAGGAAACCGTTACAATGAAACGGATATAACAGGGTGCAAATAGATGCAACGTGATGCAAGTAGATCATTTGTGCGGTTAGTGTAGATTTTTAACCAAAGTGAGTATAAAAAATCCAGCCTTGAAAGATAATTACAAAGAAATATTATATGCAGTTACGCCCACGGATGCAAGATTTATGTTGAAATCTGCTATGCAAAAATCATTTCTTCAAGTCAGCTGATTTTTAAATAGTGAAATTCTACACATCGTTATTCGACCCCCATCTAAAATAAATTCTTTTTCAAAATCACGAATATAAATTGTGCGTAGCCGCAGGCAATGGTGCCAGATATAACGCCAACACGATGGCATTCACTGCGAAAAATCATTTTACTTGAGATGGGTCCGCATCAAGTAAAATGACATTTTCGAGTAAAATGGCATTGTAAACATAAACCTATTTAATCTTTCTTTTTAATTATGACTACCATGGTGAAAGGGTTAAGAAATAAATGTTTTGGGGATATCGAGGAAAATAATTTCCATACATTTCGTTTGTTTGGAGGTTAATTTGTGTAAAAAAGTGTGCATACTCTAATGGATAGTTATAGGTAGACCTAATGCATTTTATGATTTTAGTTTAGTTATTACCTTTTGTTTATTTTGATTGTAAACGTTGACGATGGGTTGTGAAATATTAAAAATAACCTTCAACAATACCATAAGCTTCCATTTTTTGGTTGTGTTAATAAGTAGTACCGGGAAGACCGAGTAGTTTCTTTTTAGTTGTACACGAATGATACGTAGTAAAGTATTATTTTATTATCTTTCATTGAAATATTGAAGTCACTCCTCCGATTGTGACTCTCTGAGATCCAACATTACTTCCGCCTTTCTTTACCTGCCCTGGATCTTAGCATGTGTGATGGGCCGTTCTTGAATCTGTAAATGCTCTGCAGAAGTTCCAGGTTCATTTATACCTGTGTTTCTTGAAGATGACGGCTGGATAAAGTTATATTTTACCCTATTCGTTGGCAGTTCTCTAAGCAATATGTATATTTTTTATTTAAAATAATTTTTGATTTTACTGTAAAAGTTACAAAGCAAGGAATTGAGTTTTTGCTTGGATATTTGTTTAATTGGTATCCAAATTGACAACCTTTTTAACTCCATGTTAAAATTTCAAAATTTTAGTTATTTTTCTTAAAATTAAGATTTTTTAGGGGGAGGAAACCCATCTAAATAAAAGTTTTGGACCCGAAAATAGCCTGAGGTAAAGTTCAGTTAACATTGTTAGATCCATTTTTTAGATCGCTGTGCGTACCAACGAACAAACCTTGCTTGTATACGAATTTCTTGTACATTACTAGCATTCTACGCTAGTAACTCGAAAGCTAGTAACCATCATTCAACCCTAGTTGCTTTGGCGTGGTAAACAACAACATAATGTAATTTACTAGGGTTAGCGTTAACTTTCGTTTACTGAGGGAAATATTTACTGGATTTCCAGTTAATAGGGTAGAATGCTAGTATGTAAAAGGGAGAATTAGAGTATATGGTAATGGAAGTAATAAGAATTCGAATTACAAATGAAACAAGGTGAGAAAATTAAGGAGAAAAATTAACACTTTAAAAAAAGAGGGAGGGATAAAAAATGTCCAATGAATTATTTTTTTATTTAAAAAATATTTCTGCTTGTAAGAGAAATGTGAAAACTTGTTATGCTCTCTAAGATAGTGCAATGCTATTGTATTATATATGGTTATGTACAACTTGTGCGTCTATTTGGCGGTGGGCACAAAATGACGTTCCCTAGGTTCAATCTGTAACCATTTATCCTTATCGTTAATTTTGTATTTTTGAATATTAAATAGACAAAGCGTATAATGAGCATGTAATGGACAGGATTTAACTGGAATTATGAGAAAATACCTTGGAGGCTCTCATCTTGATGACTTTTTTGGCCAGAACAATGCTCTTTACTACTAAAAGGTAAAGACCCTGATTCGCTAATTTAGAATTCCGAGAACGCAAGAAACCAAGAGTAATCTAAATAATTAATTAGTTTACCTGTAGACAGGCATGTCATTGTGGGAATAATTTCATTTTGCGTCACTCGAGCATTGATGGGAAGAAATTGAAGCCGAATCCCGCCCGGAGCAAGCTCGAGGTCGAGTTGAGCTCGTATTCATGCCGTTGTGACATTGCGGCGAAATTATTTCGTTGGACGGGTGTCCCCTCGAGACACAGACGTCAGGAAAGTTTCTTTAGATTCTATCATGTTCACAGTTAATAGGAAATAAGCCGCCCACAGCAAGCAGGAGGGGGATTAAAGAGTTGTCAAGACCGTGAATGAAGGGATTCCAGCCAAAAGAGATGGTATTTGGAGGAAAAGGCGCATTCTATATTCCCAATGTCTTAGAATCTATAGGAATCCACAATTTATTTTTTGTTACAGCCTTGGCCAATTTGAAAACCTTGGGATAACCTTTATCTCTTGGGTGGTTTAGAGTTTTTTTTTTATTTTTTAATCTGAGCGTTTGAAAAAATACAAAATACATAGGTATATTACAACATTGTCAGCGATTAGTTTTACAGTTTATAATTCAAATTAAACGTAAAAAGTAATCTTAACTGTGACGCACTAATGAAAATGACGAAACTAATAAAACGAAATCGCTCCTCCATTACGTATTTACTCTAAATAAATTAAAAAATCGTCATCAAAGAAATTCTACCAATTTGTATATATGTCTGAAGAGTCTTCACCGATAATTACCAACTTTCAATAATAATATGAATGAGCACAAAAAAGGTTATGAGGTCTTCCTAATAACAGGAGTTACAAAGCTGTGGTTACAATGGTTACCTGTTATCACTAAAAGAGCAAGCCTGTGTAACATATTTTAGCGGACAATAAAAGAAATAACAGTACATAGAACTTTGGAACAGGAGAAATAACACGTGTTTAACCCTTTCTTGCATATTTAAGCGTTGCGGTATTTCGGTATGCATCCAAGCAAGGTGGATTCAAGGTATTTATTGAAATAATTTGTTTGGTTAATTGATAGCGTAAAGTCAATGAAAAAGGCGCGAATACCTAATGGTTAAAATTTTCGTCGGCTGGGTTGTAGGTGATGGAGAAGACAAAAATAACCTGGTCACTGTTAGATGTATACTCATGGAATTAACGTACAGCTCTCGCGAAAGCTTTTGGCGCTCGGATGCGCCGAAGAAGACGTTGTGGAAGGGTAAAGTTTGGTGGATGGGGTGGGGAAAAGGGACGTATGGGAAAGAAAAGACATGGCATTTGTGCCATGCATGAATGCATTTAAAAAAATGGAATTTGTTTGACGAGGAGAACACAAACGCCGCGCATCCAAACGCCATAAGCTTTTGCGAGAGCTGTAGCTTCCATTCAGTTTATTGATTACTTTTAGTCCATATGTAGGTAAGAGACAGGTAAAACATGTCTCACGATTTTATTTGAATAAGAGCACTGTTAGTCATAGCATAGCAATAAAGTTATTCCGTGCGATTGTTGCGCAATTGTATTCAATGGAAACAAATATTAGCACAGTTCATCCAGCAGAGATGTGAAACCCGCAGCCCGCAGTAGTCTCTCTGAAAGGGCTTTCAATTTAGTTTGAGATCTGTCATGTAACTCCTATGGGTAAACAGGGTGACTAATCGAATGCAGAAATAAAGGGGTTTTAATCATTATCGAGTAAAATGAGCCTTGGGGTAAAACCATCAAAAAGGAGGATAAAAAAATGGATGGCCATTGGCGTTGGAAATTTCCTTCCCAAACTCGTATATATACATTTTTTTTTATCACAAACTTACGCATAATTCAACCCGACAATTATAGTCTTGTTGTACGTGGCATAAAAATTTAATTTCTTATTTTTAAGCATTAAAAATTAGCTATACATGTAAGAAGCAGCACGAGAATTATATCTCTCGTTTTAAAACCCCTATAACAAAAATATAACAATTTTCGAAATACATCTCAAGCGCACATGGATATAAGTAAATAAAAATTCGCCTTTTATTACGTTGGAATAGTTGATAGAAAATAATATATTATATATATATATATATAGAGGCCGAAATCAAGCTTTAGTAATCTTTTTATCCTCCATTAATTTGGAGTTAAAATAAATTCCATAATTTTAATATGGTTTACTCTTGCAGCTCGTTTGCACCAATTTACAGATCGCACCAACTTATTTATTTTTTGTTCCGCCTTTTCCTTCGCTTCAATTTCTATTTTCTTTACATCTCCCTTCATCCGGATCCATGGAGGCTATCAGAGCTAATAATTTTATATTTTAGTTTGGATATATTTTAGGTATTGGGGATAATCTCTTCGATGTATGTACACATAATTTAAAATCACAAAATCATGCTAATGCTACAGTTTTTTTACGCATCTCTATGTTTAGGAAGAGTTTGCCAACAGCGTAACTGTAGAGTGTATTCCAATGCCACGTTATCATGTAAATTTTTTAGCTGAAGGAATAAATAAAAAATCATGCGATATCGAAATTTCCGAACGAATTTGTTCATAGATAAAAAAATAATATATATTCAGCGCGATTTTAGCGGTAGGGGTTCCTTTGCTAATCGTAAATTTTTCTTTTGACTCGTCTCGTTTAAAGAGAAACGTATACAAACGGTAATTCATGGCCGACTTGTTTCGGAAAATGGGATTCGTTTCCACTCTTAAGCTCCGTGGGGAAACACGTGAACAAATGCATTTTAAATTAGCCTGAAATTAGAGCAAACAGTTAGGGAATAGCCTGCAAATGGATTTCAAATGCATTCCCGGTACAAAACGCAGTCAATACTCTGGAAACTCTCAACATTAATTCGGTAGAAACCATATCCTATCGACGGAAACCTCTCTACGGATGTGATTAATCATTTTCGTTAATCGAAGGAATTAGAATGACGATGAAGCAATGACCTGTAATTTGGCTGGGTTTTGTGATATTTATGCAGCGATCTAAGAGCATGTATTTTGCATGAATGTGAGAGCTTAACAGGTTTCAATTAAGCTTCGAAAGGGTTCATCGCTTACTTTGCTTCATTGAGGTTAAACACTTCATTTATACAGCGCAGAAAATCCGCGAAGTTTCTTATGTATCTTTAGTTTTATATTCCATGAATCCAAAGCCTTTCAGGTTTTGCATAAATTCCGAAGTAGATTCATGAGTCTGTAATTTTAATAGCTCCAATTTTATTCCACATTTGTTCGTAATGGGGAGAGGGAACGGAATGAGGTGAGCCAACTGAAGTAACTAATCGGAAATGGCGAATTTCCAGCGAGGTCCAGGATTAGAAAGGATATGTTTATCAGTGTCAAAAATAATTTCGAATATGAAAATCATTAATAAACCTATCAAAACTGCTATCAAATACATTTTATAATTCATTCAATGCATTATCCATTGCACGCCGAGGAGATATTGCTACATTGCCGTATGAATGGTGCTTACCTACCAAGAGATAGCAGAGAACGGCACATGCGTTGAAATAAGGAATAAAAATTTGAATTGAATTTGGCAATGCAATTTCAGAAATTGATATTATGGTATAATGTTGATTCTGATGCAATGAAAATAGAATATGGAATCTAAAATAATAAAAGTTCATTAATACAACTTTAAAAAAAAAATCCTTCACTATTCTGTCCTGACTTACTCATTCATCAACGCCCAGCTCAAACTAATATATTTATAAACTATAGAGTATATATATTATGCATTTTATGAAGTCAGCGCTCTCTAAGAAAGGATTTATTGCAATTTGTATTAAATGATGTGAAATACGGCTCTACAAAATCAACCATAACTGTGGCACAAATTGAGATACCTACTTGAGTTCCGTTTAGAATTGCTCCTTGGCCAAAAATCTAGCTATTTTACAGGAAAACATAAATAATTAGATTTTCCTGTATTATAAAAAAAAGAAATAAAACTATTTCCCTATTCCAGAATTCCCATCAATCCTCCCCTCTCTTGAGATAACGCTTTACTGGTGCAGAAAGGAAATAGTATATCAGTAAAAGAGAATATTTATAATATTTTATTCAACCCTATATTTTGAAAGTTTAACAGTATTCTAATAAGAGTTAGATATTAAACAGCCGATTCATAAAAATGTTACTACATAAAAAAAGCACGAATTAAGCTATGATGGTGTAAGCTAGAAGCTGGGAAAATCTTAAATAAGTATTTAAAACATAAATGTATATTCCAGACTTTGGATAAAATGTAGCCACTCTCGGCCACCACGGGTAAAATTAAACTGCCACTTTAAGGTGTCGCCATGTGTACTGTGATCACCGTTCTCGTTGCAATATCAAAGATTATTTAGAACGGTAATGTATGTGAAATCGTGAAACTCAGATTCAGTAGCATACAGTTTCAACCTCCGCATATCGACCAATTAGCCTTAATAATTTAGTTTCGTGAAAACCACGACTATTATAGTTGCATACACATTCAACGAAGGTGCATTGATTTGCTTTCATGGGAACTGCATTAGCGTAAAGCAACGATGAAATTTTACAATTTCTGACGTCCCTTAATGCGCTAAAAGCATTTTGTATTCTACATACATTGGCGATTTTTATTAATCATGGCGTATTTCCGACGCCCCTCAGTGCTGTAAAAGCATTTTGCATGCTACAGACACTGGCAATTGCTGTAAATCAGGGCATATTTGGTAGCACGGAAATCGGATAACCTGGATATTGGAACCTCAAGGCTTAAAATTTAAATCTAATTTACTTCAGTTGGCAATATTTATTAATCATGCCCTGTTTTCCACATTAGGCTCCTAATTTATTTTGGTAGCCGCAAGTAACTAAGAACGAGTTGCCTTCCGGAAAAAAGTACTTGCCATCTCACCCGCAATATAATACTGTTTCAATAGCGATAGACGCTACAATGACAGGCCCGTAAACGGGTATTATATGTAGCTTACGTTTAATAAATATAGTTTAAAATTTCAGTAAAAAATATCAATATACTTAATTTCCATTCATACCCACACAATAACGCTTAGAAGGGACGTGATTGTATTATTCAATCGTTTATTAATTAGCTGTGGTAGATTTCCTTTTCATGTGCTCCAACTGCAATTTTTATGTCACGCAGTCTAACTGATTACATTAGTGCCCGAGGCAGGGTTGAACACCCCTATAGCTTGTTACCGATCTGGCACTCTTGATTAAGATATCTCGCGTAAATCATCGTAAAATAATTTGAATACATTTCAAGTTGTAAAAGAAGATGATTAATTCAATGTAGAAATATACAACGGCTTTTTTCTTAATTAAAAAAAGAAATTCCACAAAAAATAAAGCCTAAAATATTCAATATTCTGATCATTGCAACTCTATTATTATATTTTAATAATTATAGCATTAATCAATGCAGTTAAAATTTTAACACAAATTGAAGATCGTGTTTTTTGGCCAAATAAAGAAGCTGAAAGATAGAATTGAGTAGCTCTTCATCGTGCCAAGGCTGCAGGACGTGAATGCAAGTCCAGCTTGATCTTAATCTAAGCTCAGCATTAAGGTATAAGCATATTATAAGTAGAATTAAAAATCATGGAAATTGAACATTTCTAGGGTTAAATATTTTCTCGGTATAAAAACCGAAGTTCATATGTTCTCCCATTGATAATTCTCACATCAACTGACAGCCTGATGTGATGTATAAAACTCAAACTTGCAGTTAACACCATGCTTTCGGAAAGGCTTCGTGGTCTCACTGTTAACCAGACATAAAACCGGAGCTTAATGTCAGTCATCGGGAAAAGAGACGTGAGTCCCCTTTCTGGCCATCGCACTAGCATCCTTGCCCAAAGGTATGCTTTGACATTGCCGTAATCACAGAAAATAACTGAAAACAGACAATATAATAAGAGAACGCAGTGTCTACACTCCGTCAATGCAGTGAATTAACCTTGAAACGCCTTACGAGTAGTTTTCGAAGCAAAAAACGCATTCTCGAAGAGGCGTGAGCTGTGAAGAGGGAGAAAAGAAGGTTGGAGAGAAATGGGCCAGTGGCCGACGGAGGAGTTGTAGGGGCAAAAAGTCCCCCCAATCTACTGCCACTGCTGCCCCTGCCCGTGGGTCCCTGGCGCCGCTCGGCCGGCCCTTATTCATCTCACCCCTCTTCCCAGCGCTCCCCCACCCCCAACCCCTTTTTTCAACTTCCCCGCCCCCCTTCCTCAATCGTCAAAACGCCCGCTCAGCTCCGCTCTTGCGGGCGGCGATCGTCCTTTGTTTCTTCACCCCGTCCGCACCGACGTTCTCGCGAAAACCCTCTCACTTTCCCTGACTTATGAAGGAGAAGCACCTCATTCATCCTCAGCACAAGGGGTATTCCTCAAACAAACTCGCTCCAATCACTCCCCGCTCTTCCCAAAAAACGACCTTCACTTCCCCACCGATTCCGCACCTATCCATCTCTTAGTCGCCCGGCCACTCAGCTAGTTAACACGTTTTTATAACTCACGTTTTTTGATATTCCGTCATTTCAGTTTATTCTCGGATCCATCCATGTTATCGTAGTTCCTTCTTTATATTTATAGCTTTTCTTAGTTCCAATTCATTTAGTTTTGAGGACGTCGGCTGAGGCGTGCGGTAGAGTCTCGTCTCTGACCTTTTTTATTCTCTGCCTCTCTGCACAGAGAAAACAAATGCAGCTCCGACAGCTAGCTACAGTCTTACCGCACTCAAACGACGTAGGTTTACAATCATGTAGGTAGTTTAGGACTGATGCGGAGTTAGGTAATATACATGAAATACATATTAGTTTTATTGAACTAACTATGCTCTGAAGATTAGAATGAAGAAAAACAGTACGACATGTATGGATTGTTAAGTCAAACACCAAATTCGAAAGTAGTATAGGAAACATTAACCAAAGAGCAATTTGAAACGCACTGTTTATATCTCCAAAACGTTACCCCAAATGTTAGGCAAGTGTTTACTGGGTGTCAGAGATGCTTAAGAAATATATCACTACGCGGATTTGGGGAAACCAAAGGAAGTTTTTCCGTGGAGTTTTCCCCCACGTGGAGTTTTGCTGATGTAACAGACATAGGCATTAATTACTATATATAGTCTTTGTTTATATCCAAACCTTCATAAAAAATGTCCCAGAACGCTTTTCATCTTCTAAGCCTTAGAATGAGGTTTTACCGGATAATTCATACGAATTGAGTAGTATGGTTTTCAGATGCTATAAATGCAATATTAATGAAGTCAGTTGAGAAGAGTCACAATCATACATGGAATCAATTGTAAAACACTACTTTATTGGTGAAATACACCTTCATAAGCCAGAGGAAGAGTTTTAATCATGAAATTACTACCTTAAACGTGCGAACCAAACAACTTTTGGTAAGTAATCTTGGAGGAAAAGGCATGCAGAAGCTGGGTGTGAATACTTCAATGATGAAAATAACTCATTATCTCACTGCAATGTTATTAACATTTCCGATTTTAGGCCGCAAGAGATTAATTGCACGCTTATAAACTGTCGTCTTCAAAAATACTGACGCTAATACATCCCAGAATTCTTAGAAAATGTAATCATTTATTCAAACGTTGAGTGACTTCCTCCGTAATTCATCAGATCTACCTTTTCCTTCCTCCTTTAAGGAGCCAAATGGGGAGGATTTTCCCCCGAGGAAAGACTTAACGTGATGGGGGGAGGAAACAGACTCCGAATCCCGTTCTTGCCGAGCCGCTGAGCTTTCAAAAGTCTTGCGCGAGGGCGTATTTGAGTCCCACGGGCATTTAGGAAAGGTGAAACAAGACGTCCTTGAATTCGGAGGGGGCCAAGGGGTGATGGTGCGGTGGTGAGGCAAGGTGACGCTTTCTCAAAGCAGCCTCGGTGAACCCTTTGTGCTCCCAGGCCAAGTCTGCGGAAGAGGCTCACTCACGGTGGAGAGGTCGCGATGCTACGGGGAAGGGGATCTCGCGTTACGGGTCGCTCACCGTATCAACCTCCTCTGTGATATTCAACGCGACAATTGTGTGAGGATGGAAACAATGCCTTCCCGTAACACTTGAAGAGTGCGTGGTTGCGTTAAGCATTTATTATAACTGCAGTTTAACCGGTTCGAATACATTTCTGATGGAGGATAAGGGAGAACTAAAAGCAGTGTTTCCTGGCATCAACCACCCATTTCATTGAATAATTCAGCTTCGTAAATCACGAGTCAACTCCCTTCATCTTGACTAGTAACGGAAGCTATTCTTAGTCAGCTCCCTCCTTGGGGAACCCGTACATTACTCCCAAAAAATGCGGCTGAAGTCAATTAACGTCTTTCAACATTTTGCGAAATGTTATGATTGAAATGTCATTTTTAAAGTGCCTACCTAAATTATTGTTTTATTTTACAGTAAAAATATTTTCATTCATTATTTAGCAATATTAAATGAGGAACCTAATTTTTTTTAAGCATGTAGGCATGGACATTAGGCCATGATAGGTTTTATTTTTTTTAAATCACGAAATACGTAAAGAATTCTCAGTATTCCACTTAAGTAATGGAATTTAAGGTTCAGCTGCAAGAAGGTTAATGAAAGCATGTGAATAGTACTTATTCGCGCTAATAATTAATTCCCGACCATAGTTTCGGTAACTGATTGCCGTTTGTAAGGCAGAAAAGTGATGTAAAGAGGCGTGTATATGTGTATAGAATTTAACATGGAGAGGTGGGTAAAAGTTGGTGAGTAGTTTAAGTGAAGGGAGATAAGGAGATAAAGAAACAAGAGAATCGGGAGGTAAGTGACTTTGGCGGCTGATTGACTTCCTTACTTTCTGCGGGAGAGTAATTAACGGCAGATGGGAGTGGATATCAAACAAATGGTCGTTAACCAAAGACCCTTTTGAAGAGTTAATGATTTCGATTATATTTTCAAGTCAATCATTTTCCTTTGCTTTGTAGGCGCTTCACTTCTGGGGCAACATCACTATGGTTCCCACATAAAAAATATCTTAAAAAATTGGACACCTCGTTGCATTATCATACTAAATGATTTCGGTTCCACATAGTGGGGTCTGAATCAGTCTTTTACGATTTATTAGTTCTCCGCAGCAAAACATTTCTTGCGAGACGCGTTTTGACATTTTGACATCATTGTCTTGTTTTTGATGATGTTGCACTATCATCAAAATATTATTTGAAATAAATTATTCCATATAAAGCTTATAATTCCCCCCTTTATTCTTCTCCTTGAAAGGTGCTCTCGTGATTTTTCTCGTTCCGGAGTTGTGTTGATCAAATGCCTGTTCCGGAGCGGCATGTTTTGGTCTATGTGTAGTTAGTATCAAAAATCACACCCGTGATAAGATACTAGGATTTTCACGACTAAGTCATAGGTGTCAATCAGAGCTATGACGAAAAATCAGAGCCACATCCCATCCGTACAAGGACGTTTTCTGATGTGAAGGAGTATATTCTGTGAGGAGGTACTAGCCTTCGCCTGTAAAATCCTTGATGATGTCCGCTTCCTTCTCGTTAAAACTACCTTAAGTGGAATATTTCTCCCAACGATAATAACAGATCTAGTGTTTCTTTCGCCTCAAGCCAAAAAGTCTCCCAAATAATAATAAGTGTCTGTTCATAAAATTGAGAAGTGTCAGTCTAAAGCTTGCCAAAGGTCAGGAAGAATCAGAGTATTTAATTTGCGACTTTCTGTACGCATGCAATGCATCAATATTTGCAATATTTGTCTGAATGGAAGTATTTCCCATTAGACTGCTAAAGCCTTAGTGATTAGTGGACGGTTCATTTGCGCTTATTTTTTTTAGGTATAGTGGTTTACAACCAATGCTGAGTTCAAAAAAACAACCAAACTATGATTTAAGTAGTAAAAAGGAAGGCAGTAATCGAAGTGGGGTTGTTTTCATTATTACCAAAATTTAAAAAAATATGCATCGATCCGTATGTAAAACACTCCCAACTACAAGTAGTGTAATTATCTTGTAAATAAATACTTGTTAAATACTAGAGAAATAATAACTACATGCACATACAATTTGGGCAAAGGCGCTTTTCAACTCAACCCATACTGAGCTATACACGTTTTCCGTCAAACGGTTTTTTCTGAAACGATTTTGCATCGCGTCAACCAAATGACTATCAATTTCCTTCATTGAAAAGATCATTATGGTTAATGAGTTATTCTCTTAATCGAAAAGTGATGACTGTTTTTACCTTTTATCATTAAAACTCGGATTCATACGTTTCAGCCAAATGAGTAAGTGTTCTCTTCTGAGTGAATATTTATTAAAAAGGAAAATCTTATGCTTCCTCAGTGCTTTGGTAAGGTGACTCCTTTCAAAATTTCATTCTGTATATGAACCCGTTATTTTCTTTCTCGTTAATCCTTTTGAGTCATCCTCCTTTAAAGCCTAAGTATAATTTCTGTTCCCAATAAGGAGCAAATTAGTTTCCTCTCTTAGTGCAGCCTCGAGAATCCAAGTCCCGATTTATCGATGTTCCAAATCATTCGAGGGACATATGCCTATGTTTTTGCTGCCTCAGGCCAATTTAAACCCTGAAAACAAACGCCATAATTTGTAAATTGATTTTATTTTCATCTGCATAGGTATTTTCAGCAAGCTTATCCTTACGGAGTCAGAATAAAAAATAATAATAATATTCTTTATTACTCCAGGAGTAGCTCTCCTTTCGAGAAAAATGAATACAATACAATATAGATTAAATGCCAAAGGAAATCAGGTATTATAATATCCACTAAATAAATTGTGAATACATTTAAAAAATAAATACTGAAAAGCATAGGAATATCTTAGTTTTGTTGTAATGAATTTTCGCTTATAAGCTCTCCAAATTATAAGAGTGGTCTCAGTTCACCTGACCAAAATAAATAAATTTACATGTTCCGTTTTTTTTTACCATCAATATGAATTTCCCCAGATGATGAATGATTTTTTCTGTTCGTCTGTATTTATTTTTAAATAGTTCACTCTGTAGGAAGACATTTTTTATGTTTATACTGGGTGACTTAAACGAGGTGCAGATCAGTCTAAAGATATTGAATCGATTAAATTCCATCGTCTGATGAACTAAAATAAAGGCTTGTCCAACAGCACGCAGCCCCACGTTCCACAGTGCTTAACTGAGGCGTGGACACGGATAACAAAGTGGTGTAGTAAATGGTATAACAGATATCGGTGCAGGTTTGAGCGAGACAAACTTGTGAGCATGTGAGAGTTACATATTTGGCTTCTTAAATTTAGGATTAAAAAGATACTTTTCCTCCAGAATACTCAATCAGGTAAAATAGGAACATAAGTAATCGTTTCAGGCTTAATTTTGTGGAAGTTGGTAACATCCATGATAGAAAACAACTTAGTTTTAATCCACACAATTTATTACATACGACTCGGGTTTCAGCAACTTACACTTCTTGCCATTTTCAGGTAGCAAATTTCACCTTTAAAAACACTGTTTTCTTTTAAAAACACTGATTAATTCAAACTTCCCCCCACCCTTTTCCATGCTGCCCAGCCCATTTCTTCCTCACTCCCCACCTCCTCACCTTCAACCATATATATACCCGGCCACCTGTGAAATTTGTTACCTGAAGATGGCGCGAAGTGTAAGTTGTTGAAGCCCGGGTCGTATGTAATAAATTGTGTGGATTAAAACTAAGTTGTTTTCTATCATGGAGGTCAAATAGGATTATTTTCGAAATTAAAAAGTTAATACGAGAGGATTTGGATGCCGGGAGAAAAGCTGTTTCATTTGGTGAATCTTGAAACAATCAATTAATTATTTCCATAAGTAAGTACAAGATGACGAAATCCGTTAGATTTTTACGAGAATGGATATCTTTGATTCATATGAGCAGTAGAGCATGAACTAAGCGAGTTTGGCAATTTAGGTGCTTGTGAAGTATTTCTGTTGCAAATAACCCTACGAAAAAAGCGCTAAATTCATCAATTCTTAATGGAGCTTAAATAAATGAAAACTTATAGCTGTCCACAGAATGTTTTATTTAACGACTCGTTACAGCCTATAAGTGTCATCCTGAGGAACAATGTAAAGGAAAAAGAATTTCACTACCAGTGACACGGGGGGCAACGGCCTGCCACGATGGAAACGCCGGTTCCCGATCAGTCACCGAAGTTAAGCATCGTTGGGCTCGGCTCGGGTTTGGAGGGGTGATCCTCCGACTCGTCCGAGTGCTGTTGTCCCTGTCTGCGCGTGGCAGACAGTAAGTGCGAAATGACCTTAGCCGTCGAAGCACGTTAAGCAAAAATACTACTACTACCAGTGACACGGTTATGTGCAAGTAAAATGTGGACACATGCACAGCATACATAGGATCAGAATGAATTACCAGATAAATTAAAGATTTATACAAATTGTCAATAGAACGAAGGAAATAAACTCATATGGTTGCATTTCGGTCATCCAGGTAACCCTCCACTGGGTGAGGTTTTTAATCTCGCGAACATTTCTGTGCTGCCCGAGGCTAAAAGTCCAACATTTAGCCTCGGGCAACAAAGACTTTTCCGAGTGAATGGTCACCTGAATAACCGAATTGCATGCATATGAGTCTATTTCCTTTGTTTCTATTGACATTTTGGATTAATCTTTAACTTAATATACTTGTCAATTGCTCTCCTCTTTAATTGAGTTACCAGTGTTTTATAAGTGGCAATGAAGAAAGATTTAATGGACGGTACAGTGGATGGAAGAAGTATTTTAATGGAGGACAAGAGACTGCCAGAGGATATTACAAGGAGGCAACGCGGGTGAAAGGATAAAGTCATTAAACCATAAGTGATGGGAGGTTGAAGACCGCTACGGAGGCCAGAATGCTGGGAGATCAGAGAAGAAAGAAAACAATAGTCTCATTAGAAGGGATGGGAAGAGGTAGGATTTATGCTATGCTAAAAAAAGGAATGGTACATTCGCTTTTAAAGATGGATGAACTGAGTTTGGACGGTCCGTCAAAACCGGAATAATTCACTCAATAGCAATCATTCATTTTATTTTCAAAATTTAGACGACCATGTTAATGCCTTTCCTTGGACCAATTATCTGCTCTTAAGAGCTTGTAACTCCATAGGCCTTCACTGTTAATTTTCCACTCAGGTCCAAATTCAGCACGCGCCACATCGCAAAGGGAACTGCGGCGCTAATTCATTCCAATGTAACGCCAAAAGTGCGGCTACACTGCACTGTAGTGTAGCTAAGTGGCAACGTTGCGTTAAAATATTTAAGTCCTATGTATGGATAAGGTTGGCAGCATGGCTCAATTCTGCGAATCATCATGCGACACAGAGATGAGCTTTGCTTCCTGAGCTAGGAACCAGAGCCAACGAGGATGTTTAGGCGGAGATGAGGTACAATTAGATCTCTATAATTCCCCCTTTTAACTAGATAGAATCCCGCATTGTCTGGGCATGAAGAGTGAGAGAGGGCACGGGGTAAGATGGGGCAGGGTTAGCTGAAACTACAGCGGCGAAACGAGGTGAGGAAACCGCAATGACGTCCCCACAGCCGCTTCCGGAAGAGGACACCGAACTCGAAGCGTATGAGGATAGAAGTAAGAAAGTACAGGGACGATAGGGGAACGAAAGGGCATCTATGCCTACAGTATGTACCCTGCGTGCCGCAGCAGAGGCGTCTGGCAAGGGGTGCAAGGACACCAGGCATGAAAAAGGAAAGGGAATTGGGAAAAGGAGGGGGAGAGGGCAGAGACGAATTATATGCTAACTGTCTTATGTTATGTCACTACTGTTATTGCTATAATCACTAATCGTGCATGGAAAGAAGATATATTTTTATTTGTCAGTTTAGCAGTGCATCTGTCTTATTTTGTTGTTTCTATCGGTTCTAGAGATGTAGCGTGGGGTACAAAGAAAATTGGATAATAGGCTTCCACGGCGTCTCGAATTATGTTTCATGTTTTCCGGGTTTCCATCCGGGTTTTTCATTGTTGACTACAATTTTTCCAGCCATCCTGCTGGTGTCTTCTGGTCAGAAGTGTTGATGCCAATTTTGGTCCATTTTTATAGGGTGTGGTCAAGCCTGCCATAGCTCCCGATTAGGGGGTCATTTTGGCGGGTGATTGGATTATTCCCGGTTTTTTCGATATACTCTTCCAAGTGTTTGAGAGCGTGTAGCTGTCTTCCCAATTGGATCTTTCTGGGTTTTTACGATTCCAATAGCCTATTGCACGAGTCTTAGATAATATATGTATAATAGACAATTGCAATCGTTAAAAACACAGAGAACGTATATAAGGAAGAAGAATACACCCTCATGAACACTTGGAAGAGGATATGGAAAAAAAATTCGGGAACAATCCAATCACCCGCCAAAATTGATCCCCCAATTGGGAGCTATGGTGGACATCACCACCCAGGGCGGACTTGACTAACAGGAGCAATGGAAATGCAGACGTCGAGAGTTTGTGCAGACCCTTTCGTGGGTACCACAAGTGAGGCGCGTTTTTCATAACTTAATCACCTTTGAAAGCAAAGCAGTTAAAAAGGGGTAGGTACCACGGCTGAAAACCTCATTTTCAGGACGTTGGCATTTATATCGTCATGGTGTCATGCTAATAGGAAGAACATTTATGTTTTAACTGTTCGACCCTAGAATTGTACAGAAAGGTCTTATATATTTCCGCGTTTACTTCAGAGAAAAAATTAGGAAACTTACCTATAATTGACCAATTTTAATGGAATAGTACTCGAATACAGGAAACGATGCGGAAATAAACTATAAAATGAGTCATAGCTGCGATATTTATCTTGGAATTCAGACATTCTCAAGTACGTACGTTTGATACAATTTCTGTAACCGTGTGAGGCGTGGAGGATGTCCAGCAGTTTCTTCAGCAGGCCGTCGCGCATAGCGCAGGCAGTTTGTTTTGTATTTTGGGGTTTTATTGGGATGAGAAACCATAAGAAAACGGACAGAAGGCGTATTTGTGGGGAATGTATTCGAAAAAATGAAAGACGATCGCTGAAAAAATGTGAGAGGGTGAATGATGAAGAGGTGGAAACTGTAGTTGGAGATTTAGAGGAAGCAGAGTGGGTGGTTGGAAGAGATAATGAAGGGTTAAGGGTTGTTGTAGGCTGTGATAGATGGATGAATGTTGGGGAAGGGGATGGAAGACTGGGTAGGAGAAATGCTGAGTTGAAGAAGTAAATTCTGTAAATAGAGATCAGCGCCTGTACAAATCTTGGGGAATTTCTCTTTTACATTTAAACCTAGGTTAACCATTAGATACCCTATAAAAACAATAATCCGGATTATAATTGAATCAGCCGTAACAACATTCTACTCGAATTTTGTAAGTTTTGGTAAGGTACTGCTCTGGTGGAGGATAAAGGAGAGAAACGCATATTTTGGGGTGGGAAACCTAAAGAAAAAGTATAATGGAGTGAATTTCGGAGGGAAAGTTTGTAAATGGATAGAATATGAACGGGGAAAAGGTGAGAGGAATGAATGATGAAGACTAGGTTGAGGCAATGTTGGGCTAAAATATCCGGTCGAAGGAGGGAAGAATCCAATCCCACGACCGTCGCCTACTCAGGGTAAAGCGTCACCGGGAATAGAGAGACTCGCGAGGTGGCAACGATCCCTGGCCGTGAGAAAAGGGATTTCGGTGCTGAAGAAAGGAGAAGTGGAGGAAGAACTCATATAAGAGAGACGAGGACAAGCAGAGAAGAATGAATGACGTGGGTAGCTGTCAGGATCGACCGGATATGGAGAGTTGCGCGGGTCGTAATGGATAAAAAAGAGACGCCCGGTTTTGTGAGCGACTACGGTGAAGGTTTCGGCAGAAATATATTGAATGCCCGCCTCTCATGTTGACACACACGCATCCCATCTCGGGAGATCCAGCAAACGCGCACCCCCACTACTGCGTGACGCAAGCACGACCACTCATTTACGAACGCCTTCGAAGTGGAAAAAATACCTACAGGCATACATACCCATCATGCCGTTCTCTTTTGGGAAAGGCATTGTCAAAGGTGCTTAATTATCGATGTTAGACCTAGAATACTGGTTTCGTTTTTAATAGTTTCCTCATCACTGCCCTATCCTTGAAAAAACCTGCTTTCCTTCTGCTACAGTCATGCATTGCTCCATACACGCTCTCCTATTCTTAAGGCTCCTAATATTCTTCCTCTTAAGAGTGTCTGTCACCACGTTAAGCTATGACTTTTTCAGTCTACCACCATTCGCCTCGCTATCATATATCTGTTTAATTACTTCACTCTCATCCATTTTCTCAACATTGCCAAACCAACGATGCTAAATCTTTGTATATACACCCATTACCGGAGCATCCATTCCAATTTATTTCATTAGGTACCCTAATCTTTTCCATTCTACGTTTTACAGAAACACTTCTCTGTTAACTCATACTAACTGCATTTATCCTGCACTTTCATGTTTGTCATGACATGCTCAAGTATCTTTGCCATAAAATTAAGTGGGGAAGAGTACACTTTTGTACACTGTTTTTTTTTTTAATCCTTAGACAACCGCTCATTCATCGTGCGCTAAATCTGCATTTCTTTTTAATATTACAGTTAGCTTGGGAGGAGGTATACCAATTGAGGCAGGTTTATATGGGGAAGAGATTACCACAACTTGTCTTGCTAATAACCGCCGGACCCTACCACATTATATGTTTGCTTTCTTCAGCACAATATAGTCCCTACCTCTCTCTTCATTCTATCCATATAGTCTAGTTATTTCTATCCCCTTTCCGCGTACCTCACGCTTTCTCCTTTTCCCTATAGTGTCCGCTCGGCCTTCTACACCTCTTTCATCAGGCAACCTCCTGTTCTCCCTTTTCAACCTTTACGTCGTTTGCACTCCTTTACTTCCGTCGCTTCTTCATTTTCCTCCATACTAACATCTCAAACGCCTGCATTATATTTTCATCCAATTTTTTCCTAGTTGAAACTTATACCTGCGCACAGCAAAAGTTCGCGGTGAAGCACTTTCTTAAAATTAATTATGTTTTGGTTGGATCTACTGATTCTGTTGCTTTCATGAACATAAGATCATCTCCACTAATACCTCCAATAAGGTATTAGTTGGACCACAACTCTTGGCCCCATTATTTTTAGCGTACCCCCCCACATCTCATAATTCTATTCCTAAAGTCTATTTTCTTTCTTCCCCTACCCCGCTTCCCCCAACATCCTCCCCTCCATCCCAATATTCAGCATCCTCTCGCCACATAATTTCAATTTCTCAATTTCTTCTGCTTTCTTCCTATTTCCCCTACAGCCTTTTCTCCTCACCCTCCGAGGACTTCATTGTCAGTTTCCCTTTTCGTCCATTGTAGCTTCTCCAGTATCCTCCACACTCATATTTTATACACACCCAGTCTATCTTATCACTCATACCCCAGTTTAGAACGTGCAATACACAGTTTCCAAAATTTTGTGAGTGAAAAATCTGCATGATATGCATATATTTAATGCGAATAACATTAATGAAAATGACTCATCCCTGTCATCCATAAACGCGCGGATCCGCCGTTGGGTGACTTTATATCACTATCATTATCACTACGGTCATAGGCTCGTGATTTACTGGATTATGCCCACATTTCTTTTCTCCCGAGCTCTCTCGAAGCCCTCGCGATAAATAAGTAATGGTTTGGAGCTTCTTTTTTATTCTTCGTGGGCGGACGGGGAGGAAATAAGACGGCGGAAAATTTCTCGTCGAGATCTTTCTCTCCCTCTTACCCATACACACACAGGCCAAGGATGGTGAAAGGACGGCTTTCAAGTTTGGGAAAGGGGGTAGGACAAGGGAGAAGATAAATCTCCTGGCGAGAGAGCGTTATCGAGATGAAAATTCGCGCGAAGACCAGAGGGCAAGCTACGAGGAAGAAGAGAAGGCCATTGGAAACGATGGGTGTGCGTGCGAGAGAGAGATATGGAAAAATTGAAGAAAACATAAATTTATTCCTCTCTTGCCTTATCGCATTTACTCTTTCCATGGAAAATTCATGCTGGAATTGTTTTGCTGCAGTGGAAGTGAAATGTAGATTCGAATCATAAACTAAACCGTGGGTATTGGAGTTCTATTGCTACATTCATTTCTCACTTTGACGCGGTTGCGGTCTCAATAGTCATTCATGGAAAGAAAATGGACAGTAAAATGATAGCATTGAGTAACTATGGGTGGTCCCTTCGCTCGATGCTGTGGATATCGTGGGAGAGCATGGTCACATTTAAAGGAAAATAGCTCCGAGATAATATCCAATGTCTACCGGGAGTCAGCGCACCCAGACCAACTCCGCGTATTCCTGAACCGAAATTTTTTTATTGTTATCTTGCTGTCGGCGGAAGAAACGCGCCAGCAGGTATTGGCGCAGTGCGATGAATATCACGCAAATTAAAAACAGGTGGTACAAATAATTCATTTTTTTGTTCAATTGACATTCTTTTCTGATTTTTTCATGCGTTTTGTTTTTGTCAAAGATCTGGTATCTTGAAAGGAATAAATGGCAGTCTACCGGTTCACAGAAAAGCTCTGACGAACTGGCAGCGAAATTAAAGAAAAATCTTATTACAAAATCCGGATATACTAAATAAATTGAAAAACATTCCGCAAACGTAAGTTAATTTGAGGCACTCTCTAAAAAGAGCAAAAATGCATGCTTATTACCGTAGAAAAACCATCCTCCTGGAACGAAATATGAAGAGCTTACAAAATAGGTAAAGTGGTATGGTCTAACTCAGATTATTTAGGAAATATAAGCTCCACTCATTTTCGATAAATTTGTAATGGCATTATCGAAAGCAAATTTGACAAGAGCAGCTTTTATATTAACCTAAGTAATAATTTACCATCCACACAATTATAAAGTTTCAAACCTTAACTTCGTAAAATAACTTTTTTTAATCTATAAACATCATTCTTCTTTGCCAAAGATCCTTTGAAAAAAGTTGACTCATAGTTTGATAAAATGTCCCATTATGAAGAAGGTGTATTTGTAGTAACTCGTAAGTGGTAAGAAAATGAAGTTATTGGTGGCGGCCGATACTGTGTGGAATTCCATTGTAGGAAAAGGATAAATTACTTTGCACTATTCCACTGGAGAAATATGGTTTATTGAGCCAACATGTTTCACTGCACTGCAGCATCATCAGGACTCTCAGTCCTGATGATGCTGCAGTGCAGTAAAACATGTTGGCTCAATAAACCATATTTCTCCAGTGGAATGGTAAGAAAAGCTCAAGACCGCAGAACACACACTTAAGGTTGGAAATGATGAATGTGTAATGTGCTCGAAGTTTGGGGGAGAAATTGAACTAAGGGACGTTAAATAGGCTTTAAATATCCTAACTGAATTCATTGCAAGGTATCACTAAGGATTTTATCCCAATCCAAATTTGTAGCTTAGCAAAGGTGAAGCATTAATTAATTCTGTAATTGGTGTGTAAAACCAAACCTTTGCTAGTCATGTTGCACGAAATCGTTGAAACCTACATCTGCAGCAGAATACGGCGGCTAAGATAACTATTGAAAACACGGGCAACTGTCACTAAAATTCTCGTGCGCTGAGAGAAAAGAAACAGGCACTAAGACGTTCAAAAATTAGCTAAAATATATGAAATAAATGGAGGATCTAAAACGCATGTTTAACAGCAGAAACAATTGTCATTTTTTTGTCAAAGAATGAAAACTAAAAGGGACTTGCCGTCTCTGATTATTTCGACAGTTTCCTACCGCAAAGCCAAAGGTGCTTTAGTCGACGCCCTTCAAATCACTCCTTGCGGTAATGATTACTTGGATTAACCCAATGAATAATCAGAAGGAACGAATGATTCTACGCTTAAATGCATCAAATGCCACAGTTCTTCCTTGGTTAAAAAGTGAGTAAAATGTAAAAAAACAAAAACATCCTGAAAAGCAAATGGGTACTCTATTACCTTATTCCGAAACCCATTTCACCATTTCTCCTGACCGTAAAATATAGCCAGGACTAGTTTCGCGGATAAGATTTTGCTGCTGCTAAACCCATTGAAGCGTCCTTGCACCCGTAGTTCTCGGCAAAACTTTCCTCCCACCGATAAAGAAACTTTGGGCAGCTTTACTGTTGAAATCACTCCATGATGCACTTTGAAGGAAGGCACTTTTGGGGAACTTAGAAGTTCCACAAAATTTCATTTCAGCAATTCCACAAGTCATTTATTTGTAGTCTCATACTCCCAGTAGCTTTCGCACAAACGTGATGCATCTTACATTAAAGTACATGAAATGCTATGGGAAATGTTTTCGAAAAAAGAGGAATCTTTCGGAATTTGATGAACAGTGCTGTTTGACGCGATTAAGTGCGTCGGTTGGATATTTTAAGATGCCTTGAGGAGGATAAACAGCACCTTAAGGGCGATTCAGTAAGGACGGTGTTTCCAAAAGAAGAATGAAGTGAATGAGCAAACCTCGATGTGTTCTTAGGACCATGAAAATGTTTTTCATCTCTTAATTGGATTTCTAACCAGAATACGGAGAGAAAATCTTCTTCTGTTTTCACGAGTTTTTTTTATAAAACGGCAGCGATGATTTTGACGTATTTGAAAGGCGTTCGCCTTCATGAGCTGCTAACAGAGCATTCTTAAAACATAAAAATTGAAATTTAATTAAAAGATTGCCCAAATAAATCATGCTTATTGAATTCATAGTCAATGTGATTCCCTCAACTGAATCTCATCGTCTTCAAGTTCATTCAACCTAAGTGTTCATCGACTGTAAGTGAAGGGGACCACGTTTCCATTAAAAAAATACCTTACGAGAAATTCCAAAACTCTCTTTCATGTTATTTGGCTCGTAAAATCATTCATTCCAAATATATTTAATTATTTTTTACCACCCTATACCCTAACTTGCTTAGTTTTTTTTAATGACACTAATATATAGGCACTCCGAGGCGCACATTCATCTCATCCGTTGCTTCCTTTGTACTGCATGCAGGAGTAAATGCTTGTTTTCTCGAAATTGGTAACCGGTCATCGCTTGAATTACACATAACGTATAGGTTGTTACATGGAAAGCTATTAAATCATAATAATTCGTTTTTAAGACTGGTCAAAAGGGAAAACTGAATGATAACGTTTTTGTTACATTTAAGATCCTCTAAATTCATCTTCTAAAAATTGTTATAATAAGGGATTTAGCAAAAATATGTCCGAAGAAGAACCTTCGTTTGTAGTGTAGTACGTAGTTTGTATTAATAATACAGTAGTAAAGGCTATTAATTAAACCTTTTTGATTGAAAGATGGCTGTTAACAAGAATTTATTAACGTCTTCGTTTATTATTAACGTCTGTTAGCGCAAGGCAAAAAAGCTTCGAAGGAATCTATATTGTCAAATTCTTACAACTGAGTCGATAAAAATTCACGGAGAAGTTCAAAATTCTATGGTAAGAGGTGACTTTCCTTAGTTATTAAAGCAGAAAACGAGATGAGCTATGAAAATCGATATAAAGCATGTGCCCACCTTGTAGAAACTGTTGTGCTTTCCTGTAATGGAGAAAGATATTACTTCAGGCTCTCGAATGCAAGCCGATTGAATACCTGTATTCAATGTACATGATTGTATGAGGATGTGGAAAACCGTAGAAACTTAATTACAATAACACATTTAAAAGATAACTAAACCCAGCTAGTGATTCTTAGTGGCTAAATAAGCATTAATATAATTTAAATATACGTTGAATATGATTGTAGATGGGCTGTTTATCTCTACAGATGAAAGTCATAATCTGTCGGCATATTGTCAATCGATTTTGACCATCGACGCAAATTGATAATTTTAGACTACTTAATGAAGTATTTTCAATGTGGACATAAATGGAAGGCATGTGCGCATTAATTTCAGTCCAAAAGCGAGCTAAAGTACGAAGCATTTATTACAAAACATTGTTCACCCATAATGTTTTTTCCATTCTCTCGGAGTAAACATTTTAACGAAGACATTCCCTGGAATTTTTCGCTTGTTATTTTGATTTCACCCTACGAAGAACATAAACGTCGCAGCTGCCCACAATTTTCCACGGAGGATGGATAGAACTGGTTGTTATACCACATTGAAATGGTTTACCACCTCACAAACAGCGACTCAAATTAAGCGTGCATCATGCCAAGGAGCTTAACGCCGAAATGGGGAAAATTCTGGCCACAAATAAAAAACAATTTGAAATGAAAATGGAAATTGTGATCCAAGGAGAGGCCCCTTAAATGAGTGTTATAAATATATTTTATGGCTCTCCTCTCCGAACCCTTTCTTTCGCTGGATTACCCGCGAGGGACTCCTTTTCAACTTCCTCGACAGTTGGAGCCACCGTCGACAGGGTCGAGTCTTTCAATTGTTTTTTTTTCTTCCGGGAAAACGCCGTCGTCACACTCTCATCTTTCCCTGCTCCCCGCAGGGGATTCTTAATTCTTCCTTCGGGAGGAGTAGAAGAGGGTTTCGTCGCTGGAGGGGACGATTCAAACATTTTCTCGCTCCTCTCTCAGTGAATTCTTGCCTTCCCGTGTGGTTTGGGTAACGGGGAACTAGGAGAGGTGGAAGGAGTTTTGAATGACAAAAGGAGGAGCGAGAAATCGGCTTTATTGTGACAATATATTCCCATCATCTTCATCATCATCGGATCCGCATTTAAATTTGACCCTCTGTCAATTGAAGACATCTTTTAGTACAACCAGCGAATAAATGATGCGAATAAAGAATACATAAGGCAATATCAATGAATGAAGGCTTTTGGAGTTTTATTGTGGTGGGAACCATTGCTAGTTATTCAGTAACGTTTTATACTATTTGCGTGAAATATCTTTAACTCAATGATCATAGCATGATTTGTAATAATCAAATATATAAAATGCATATTTTAATTAGAGGTGATTCACCTCTTTAGGTAGGCGTCGATGGAAGTGATTAAAAAGTATTACTTTTACTGGCGCAGACCGCGATCTCCTTTCATAATATATTCTTTCTTCAGCTCGGCACATGTCTTACCTCTCTCCCTTTCATCCTTTAAGCTTATTCTCTTTCTTCCTAGCTTACCCAATATCTTCCCCTCCCTCATGGCTTTCAGTATCTCTTAGCCCCTCATTACCTGGTCCGACCACCGGCTCTGCCACCTCCTAATTTCTTTAAGCATCTTCCTCTCCTTAACCACAATGCCGAGCCCCTCCTCGTTTGTCTTCAAATTTATCCACTGCACTTTCATTGAACAATTAACAATTGATCAACACAGCGTTATTTAGCGAAAACCAATTCAAGCCCTTTACAATATCACCGTTGCAAAAGATACTAGCAGAAATAAAGAAATGCCATGTGGAAGTTCAGTTCTTTGCATTTTGAGATGATAGGTAGGGACGTAATAATTCTCGTAAATATCAGATATCAATTAATCCATAGAAACAAGAGTGAACTCTTGAGTCCATGAGGTATATTGTTATAAAACATAAGTTTATACTGGTAATAAGATGAAAAAATCTGTAATTGTTTTCGAATTTATAGTATCGAAATATGTAATTGCCAAAAGCAATGATTTATCATCCACCGGGAATAGTTTTCCTTACGAACATGTGGATTTACCATACTTTGATTTGAAAATTTAAATAAGCTTATTGCACAATAATAAGGAATTATCGTAATTTATTTTCTTCTTAGAGTAGGTTGTATACTTCACATGTGTAAGTAGCAGGCGGATTCCTGAATGGTAACTGCTCGAAATAAAGAAAGTAATTTTAGAAGTTTAAATTTACCCTTTAAATTACGTAAATGACACGCTTGGTACTGAAAGATGAATAAATAAAAAATCTGTGACCCTTGCAAAGGAAATTTAATTCAAGGTGCACTTCTATAGAGAATGATGCTGACCCGCAACAAACCTTTCCTGGGGATAACTATGAGAAATTATGGCTTCCCCCTCCGCTGTAGACCCTTACGCCGGGAAGCTTCCACGAATATGTGCTCTAGTCAGAACCAGAGCCATAAAGATGAGAACAAACCAGAGCTTCGCAAATAGGAAAGACAGACTAACTTTTGCTCAATGTCATATCTATGAGTAACTGAAAACTTGGACCATGTCACTACTGTGAGGAAATAATTGGCTAAAGAAGTGAGATTTTCCACCAGGTATAAATGTTAAAACTAATAAAGCGTAAACATGTACTAAACTAATTTATAATAGGTGCGTAGAAGATTTTTGAAGCTAATAAATTCTTCCTGTGATATAAGAAAAGGTATTTTTATGTTCATTCTACAATTTATCAAAGTTTCCATAATATATAAATCATAGTGTCTTTTGTGTGTACTATTTGAAGAGCTTCAGTATTATTTATTATAATGGATGCTTTTAATGACTTAAGTCAACCTCAATCAAGGCGTTAGATTCCCGAAGGTTTTCCCTAGACATAAATCCTTTCCTGTCACAACTGATCATGCTCGATTTACACCACTTTTGACTTTCCTCCTTATTTTGTTCCGCCGAATATTTTATCATTTCAGGGCTCAATAATAAAAAGGGTAACACTAAGAGGTATCAATTACGGTCGATTTGAGTCGTTTCCGTGCCCATACATGTCCATCATGGGTTAAAACAAAACCGAGATGGGTGCGTGGGACTATGAGGTTCTCGCGTGGGGCGATAAAAGGGAGCGAAGGGGATGGAAGAGATTTTAGACGGCGGAACAAACGGCCGATCTTCAATTTCTACAGGGATGAATCATCTCTTTATATTTTTTCTCTTCCTCAAAACGTGTCACAACACCTTATTTTCATCGCCCTACCTTTTATGCTCCAGTCATCTTTGCGCTTATTTCCTCGGAGGATTTGGTAAAGGGTGGTGTGGGAGGTATCGGACGGAGGCTGTCCTAAAGGATGAGTCAGGAGGAAGACGAGAGGTCTGAAAAAAGAAGAAAGTGAGAAAAAAAGCGATGGAAAAACTGCTCCACTCGAAGCTTTTTGAGTGGGGAGTTTGAGTGTGGGTGGAGTCATTTCATTTATGGCCACGAAGCGCTGTCGCCTCCCCCGCATCTCTGACCGTTTTTCCATGGACCGCTTGCACGCAGAAGAAGAGGGGAAGTTAGGAAAGAAAGAGTTTTTCGAGCGATCAATCCATGCGTTAAATGACTCCAATCAAGGCATCATGTAATTTCCTCTTTATTTTTTTCCTTCTCTCGGTTGTTCATCCAAGTAACTTTCTATAATTAATTATTCCAAAAATTTGTGGTAACACTAGTTTTTTTATTTTATATACTCAGTATTTAAATGGTATTCTTTATATAATTGTCATATATAAATGAGTGAAATGTTCAAAGTGACCATGTGGATATTTGATAAGGTATTTACGTCTTTTCTTGGTCTCTTTGTACTATGAAAAAGAGGGGAGCGCGCATTCACGATGAGAGCGCATTCACGATGTAATTCTACGTATTCGATTTTAAATATTACTCTCCAATTTTTGTACGCAACTTTATCTTTCATATTGTCAATATAAAATACCTTAAAATGAATGCATTCAGAAAAACAGTTTATCACCACGAAAATTTAAGTGTACATTGCATAATTGACTCTAAAGGGCATGCACCCAGGGTAATAATAAATTCTATTCTGCTCTTACTCAACTTTATTTAAAACTGATTCGAGCAAACAGAGAGTGTAATATATCTGATGCGAGGATGAAGCTGGAGACTTGGAGGCTGGGCTAAGACAACTGGAAAAATAAATGTCACGCAATATTCACGGTGACACGGAGGAGATCGTTTAGATCCCTCAGGTCATCTGTAGAACTGAGAGAAGCGAATAAATCAGGGAGATACACTGTCAAACTGATAGGTATTTTTAAGTCTTTCCCCTAACGCACGGTTAATGATTGTTATATGTAAGAAGGCGGCACAAAGAGACTCCGTCAAAATACATTTCACTCTCGTCTTTCCCCAGTTAAGATTCCTTTTCACCATTCCCTCCCATTTCCATTTCCCTCCAATCTGTGGGATATAAAAGGTCAGAGGGTAGGTGTGCATTAATTACTAATGGCTTACAAATTTACTTTGTGACTATAAACCGCTGAATAAGCAGGAGTGAGACACAAAGGCACTCCGTCAAAGTACTCTTCAATTTCCGTTTTTACCTCTTCCAATTCCTTATTCATGTTCCATTCCTTTCAACTCCCATTCATCTTCGTGGATTACGTCCCAACACTCCCAGCCACAAGCCCTTATGGCGATATATATATATATTTCCCACGCCCACACTCACATCTCCCCGCTGCTATTCTTTTTTCAATTTTCCCGGGCATGGTCACTTCACAGTTCCCGCCCACGCCCACTTCCCTCCCCGCCAAATTAGTGGGTCGTCGCCCCGCGGGGCATCGGCCGAGAATGGGAACCCTGCACAGAAGCGATCATTTTAGATTATTCATTCTGGTACCGTAGTGTTTTACGCGATTCGCTCAAATTTCGAGTTCGTGATTGCCTTTGCAGCAAATTCTAATAATGGATGGGGACTAATCAACTCATTATCAACCTTTAACATTGAGTCACGAGCATAAATATAGACTTCATTTAGGGTGAGATTACGATCAACGTTTCCTGATGGACGGTGGCGTTCGAAAAGCTTGGTGATTGTGATGCAGTGGAACCGATTATGATGAGCAAAGTCCAAGCGTAGTCCAAGTTTTCCGTCACGTTACGTCAACGGCAGCCAGTTAGAGGATGTTTTTTTCGATATTTATAAAATTTAATTTCCAAATCGTCCACCTTAATTTTTAAAATTTCAATGAAACATAATTTACCTTTGCTAGTATTGTTGGGGATTATTTATATTTTGATGTTGACATATTAAATTATAAAACTACTACTAACCGGTGAGAAATACGTTTTCCAAAAGAGTCAGCGATTGGCACTAATACTCCTGTCAATGGAAACACACTCCTCCTTGACGGGAAGACGACGGAAAACTGAACGCCACCATCAGTTTCCGTCACGTCAGGATACGTAGATCATAAGTTGGCTCTTAAAGCATGACATACTAAAACTTATTTTTACATAAAATTTCATTCCTCTGCAGAGATTTTCGCGTCGTAGTTCGACTTGGCAAGAATCTATTGCCTCTCCTACCCCTAGAGTGTATTCCGGTGGAAGGTGTTTTACACTGTAATGCTCGTCTTTGTGTTTCGGCTTTTTGGTACATGCATCTTCATATAATTTCATTATAATCACTATTTAAATAAATATTAACAATAGAAAGCTTCTTAGCATGTACCTAAAGCTCGCAAAAGATAACATTTATTACTGATGTAATAAAACCCTGGATGACAAAATACTGAAAAATGAATGCATGAACAGAGATCATTAATAGTGGATGCAACATGTTCTCTACTCGATTCTATCGTACAAATATTGATATATTTACTGTTACATTCTCGATCATTTATATAGTCTTGAATTCATTCTCAATCTGTGATTATATATTCGGTATGTTTCCTTCCCTGTAAATATAGCTTAGGAGAAATTATTTTTCTCTCGGATTGAATTATTGAAAACCAATTGGAAGGTAAAAGAAGTATTACTTACCGTTTACTAGTTTTAATATCTTTGGATTAGGATCGAAAAGGAACGATCTATATGTACTGCAATGACAAATAGTCTCTGATATACATTGGATATTAATTCAATGATAAATTATCATCAGAGAGCACTGAGTGTGCTATATCACGCACGGAAGTCCCGTTATCTTGAGGACCGTGTTTCGAATCTCATCTCATTCAAATATGCTCCCGGTAGGACATAGTATTTATTACAATAACTCACCAACATATGCCACTACTTCTCGTTACGTAAAATATTTTGTTAATATTAGCTATAATATTTTCTATGCTTTTCAAAAGCCGAATACCTAGCAGAAGTCTAATACTCCTCTTAATTAAAATTGCTATGGAGAGTAAATCAGAGTGAATCGCCCATATGGGAGGATGACAAGCGAGGGATGCGTTTTCGACTACATGGTTTTTATTTACATCTGCTCTGAGAATTCGTTGATGAAGCCAACTGCCAGACCGTATCGAGGTGGCGGCAGAAACAAACGACGGAATTAAACAAACATCTGCCAGCTGCGAACGGAAATGAGCGCCCATTAGCGGAGAAAAGGGAAAGTAAGGACGGAGATGTGAACCTCCGTTAATTATAATTATTGGGATCATCACCGCCGCTTGCATTCATTTATTTTCAGTCCCCGTTGATGTCAAGGTCCTCATCCGCAAAACATATTTTCGCTGCCTTCCGTGAAGGGCGGAGCAACATTCAGTTTCGAACGTAGGTAGCTGCAGAATGCAAATCGAGCAACGAAAAGCAGTCATCAGCGAATGATTGATATACGAATGTATGGTATCACATTATTTGTATAAACTTTCTCTTGCCTCGTTAGACGATTTCCTATAGCGTACAACTGTATAAATTGTGCAAGTATATTTTCAATATTTTTTAAAATATTCGTCTCATATTAGTATAGTCTAGTAGTGTGAATTTTGCTCATGCCGTGGGTGCAGTAAGTAAATAGATTACTGAAGGGTATAATCTCAATTTGAGTAAATGAATCATCAGTTAACGGAAGACCCTATATCACACCACTATGCAAACCGTTGACGACACTGAGGAAAGAAGTGAGCCTGAAACACAGAATATTTTGAGCAAATATCAGACATCACTTATCTGCGTGGTGTTCCCTATGACATCGAAACACTGTTACCTTGTATTCCTTAACCTTGTATGCAATGTGAAGGTACGTAATCTCAGAAAAAAATGTAAATTTTACGACACTGTCCAATTCTCTTGAAAATGTTTGAGTAATTTTACGCATGCATTTTTAAGTCTTTACAACCTTTAATTACAACTATAATGCAGTGAATAATCTGCACTTTTTCTGGCAAAATGGATTTATGATTTGCTTAATTGTCAGGTGTCCTTCTAGAGAAGAAAAATTATGATGCGAAATCGGATACTTTTGTAATATGTTCGATAGGAACACGAGCGAACGTACGGAAACGCAAAGTACTTACGTAAAAGTTAACCGCTAATAACGCACAATATTACTTTATCTCAGTTCTAATTCCAATAGCTAATAATCAAATTTAGAAAGCTTAAGAAATACGAATCATTCGTCTAGGCAAAGCACAGTTAAATGATAGCCAAGTCTTTGTCTACGATTACAAATCACTGGGCAAGTAAAAATGACGCATGATGGTATTTCTTAAACCAGGTCGCCGCTGAGAGATCTTTAGCATGAAGACTATGCGATTAAATTAAATAGACTTCGCATGCAATATAATAGCATAACAATATATTACTGGTGCAAAGAGAAAAATGAAGGAATTCCTAAATTCAGGGGGGATACTTATCCCATCTTGGTGGGTCAAGGCTAGGGCAACGCTCTAAATAGAGATATGGAGAAGGTGAAACCCATAGTATTTCGCAAGTTAAAGGATAATTAATTGATGAAAAATAATTTTGGAGAAACTGAGTCACCAGTGCATCAAATAGGCAGGAGAGAAAAATTCGAAAGCTGACATGGTGTATTTAAGAACATTTCTCGCGTCGACGTCGTATGCACTGTGTCTTTCCTAGCAATATATGTGCGTGAATTTTTCCTCTCAATAAAATTTACCATCGAGAATTCCGTATAATTTATTTGAAATGAAAAATCAAAGAGCATTTTACAATTAATTGATATTGTTTTCAAGATGAATTTTCTCGAAACAAAATCCGTTGCGTTATTTTATTTATTTATTTAATGTTTTCCCAATAAACCAAGGGAAAACAATTTTACAATACATTTATGTACAATTGGAATAATCAATTTAATTCTTCCAAACAAAATATTCAAATAATAAACAAA
Source organism: Pyrrhosoma nymphula (assembly GCA_963573305.1). NCBI lineage: Eukaryota > Metazoa > Arthropoda > Insecta > Odonata > Coenagrionidae > Pyrrhosoma > Pyrrhosoma nymphula. Next base: position 54,289,690 of record OY754335.1, read on the forward strand.
AAATATAAATGCTTTATATATGTATTCAATGAAAAGTATCATAACATGTTTATGATCAAATTTGTCTTGGCGGTAAATACATTTTTATTCCATGATAGATCAAAGTGTTCACATATAGCATTGTATTATTTACACATTCGTATAAGTGGTGAGTTACAACAATATTTGGTTTTTTACCAATATTTACCAATTTTTGCATACCATTAAAGAAAAGAAATTTAGTCCTGATTTATTCATTTTTCTTCAAAGAGAATGAAGTCTAAAGGAATGTCGCTTCAGGAAACAAACTCTCATCAAAGAAAAAAAATGACAATATCTTATTTTTAGATGACAATTTATAAAATAGGTATGCAATGGAAATGAATTCCGCGGAATGCAAAACAGATATTGCCAAAGCAACTCCGGGAAAGATGATGAATTTTATGGATTCCGACGCAATAAATGGTTTATGGAGAACGTTTAATTTATTGCACAACCCATAAAATTTATGTCATTAGAGATCATATTTTCATCAGTTCAATTTTTATGACAGAAAACGATCAATCATCGTTAAAATCGATGAAAACATAATTACCCCAGTGCATAAATATTACTCTGATGTTCTAGAGTTGTGTACTCAAGGTGCAGTACCGACACTCCAAGCCCACCTGTCAGATACCCGTTTATTTTCATTTCCTGAAATTAAAATCAGGGTTTTGCAATTCCTGTCACGTATTTCGTCTGGAGAAATCTACATATTGGAATGAATTTATAATGGAGGAGAGCGAAAATAGAACCAGATTGCAATCATTTAATTCAGTTAACTGCTAATTTTCCCGATGCAAAATTGATGTCAGCAATGGAGTGAAAATAGAAGACTTCTTTTTTCACATTTGTACTCACATGAAGCAAGATTTCTTAGTAAAGCTAATTTCTTAGTAGGCCTGACATCGTGGTAATGATGGATATCCATGTTGAGAAAAAACAGCTTTGTAATTTCCACAAACTTTATTTCGATGGCACGACGCGCGTTTCACCACACTGTGGCACAGTCATGTCGTCATGGCACATGACTATTCACAGTGTGGTGAAACACACGTCGTGCCAGCGAAAAAAAAAATTGTGGAAATTACAAAGTATGTTTTTTTCAACATTCAGATATCTTAGAACTGAATGTTATTCTCAGTGTCATGGAGAGGGTTCGTTTCATAATATGTGAAGTATTCAAACCAAAAGGGCTCCTATTACCTTCATCTGAGTTTTGCACAGTCTCAACTCTCTTCCTGAATTATTTTTTCATTTTTGTAATCTATTGTTGCTCTAACAATTTCTTAATCATCATTTATACTATAGGTGGGTTGCATAAAATGTTCATATTTATAACCAAAGCACGGTAAAACATTAATTTATTTGACTATGCTCTCCATCACCATGATTAAGTAGGTTTGCGTCTAATAGATGTGGCCAAGGAAAATGTTTTATAAAATTCTAAAACCAGCGAAGGAGTAATTAAATAGGTACGTTTAGAAATAATAGGAGTTTCTGAAATGTATACACTCAAAAATGTTTATTGATTGCGTCACACCTTTATCTTGTGAAAATGATTTTTTATGGCTAAAGTGTCTTTTTTGGCATAAATGGTTTCCATCACATCAGTTAGTATTGCATGTTTCTAGCCTCATAATGTTCTTTTTCGCAGTTGTCATACAGTTTAAATGGCACTCATGAAGAGAATATGATTTTCTTTTAATTTTTTTATTTTTACACTATTTTATCTGATTTGTAAGATAAAACGAGGGGAAATTGGGAGGGAGGAAAGGGGGAGGGGAGGGGGAAATGGGAAATGGCCTGCTGCAATGGAAGCACCGTGCTTTGATCAGTCACCTACGTTAGTATCGCTGGGATTGGCTTAAATTTGGAGGGATGATCCTCCGATTCGTCCGAGCGCTGTTGCCCCTGCCTGCACGTGGCAGACAGTGTGTGCGAAATGACCTCAGCCCTTGAAGCATGTAAACTATAATACTACTACTCGAGAAAAATGCTTGTACTTTTGGTGGTTCAAAGTTGTGTGCGAAGGTTGAACCATCATGAGACCAACTCCTTGCATGCATATTAATTTTCGTCACCGACTTACTCGCTCTAGTTAGAGGGGGACTCGAACGCTCATGTTCTGCAGAACGGGAACTGTTGCGGGCCCGGCGACCGTCGTACAATATAGCACCACTCCTATCTCCGTATCAATTAGAACCAAACTTCCAACCCCGTCGGCTCAGAGGCCACTCGTTGGCCTACTCGACGTCTACATATACGATATCCGTCTCGGGAATGTACCCCGCGTTGTACACCCTAACAGATTATTCATCCTCGAGTTCACCGTGGGATACGAACTTATCCGTCTGAGCATTCTATTGCCCATGTCATGACAAATACCAAAAAGCACAACTGAGATCTATGCGCTTAGTATTAATTCTCATCGCCATCAGGAGTCATATATCCGAAGATTGATTTGCTGCAGCTCTCCAATCCACTCTCCTCTCCGCCAACTACTTCATTCCTGCATAATCACTCACTCCGACGTCATCAGTTATTTTCCTGATGCATTCAACTCTTGATCTTCCTCTTCAATTTTTACCATTCGTTTCTCCTTCCATCATTTCTTTTTTTTTTTTTTAATATTTTTAGCACTGTTAGGACAGCGGTTCTGCCGTCTGACGACGGTATTGGAACTACGTCGCCGAAGCAAAAAGTGCGGTACGGTACGTGATGCAAGTTTGCTCTTTTTCCCCCATGCCAAAAGTGCCCAACGGGCCAAAAGAAGTTATCACTTCAAAAAGCTTACTAAGCTATATGTTGGAATGTCTACGCTTCCTAGCAAAAATATCGCTTACTTTTCTATCACTCTAAATGAATCACAGACACGCCTACGACAACCAGTTAAATGCTAAGGTATTTGATTTGTAATTATTTACAAGCGGTTTGATAATTGCGAGGAAGTTTGACTTTCCATTTACCACCCTTCCCTCTTCCTTTTTATTACCCCGGCGTTTTACCGCGACGTTTTATCCCGAGAAGTTTCACTCACGTCGTGTCAGAGAGTTCCGTAGTCGTTCGCCGCGCTCACGAACTCAAACACAGACCCTAACTCAGTCACAACACTCTTCACAGTCAGTCACTCAGCCTCACTTCGAGCATGAAAGGTTGCGAGACGGAAGAAATGAGTGGGAGACAATTCGAAGTGGTGCTGCGAAACGCCACAATGGGGTTTATTTTTCTCGGGCCCGCGGTTCGAAAGAAAGCGGTTTTGATTCAGACAATCCGCAGAGAATCTCTGGGAGGGCGGGCGAAGAAAAACAGCAAAACTAAATTAAAAGCATTCATTTAAAAGAGATTGTGAAGTTTTAAACATCTGTCTGAAGATGTCAAATGTTTCAGCTGGAAACATCGCTGAAGTCATCGCAAAGCAGCCACAGCGGATAAGAGAGATGAGTTGGAAACTTGTGAAAAGGTCGACTCTGGGGTGACTGAATGTTTTTCAGTGATATCATTTGAAAGTTGAGCTCATGGAAAGTTGAAAGTGAGCTACAAGACAACCCATTGAAAGTAACTCAAAGTTTTCATTACATTTAAAATATTGATACATACATAACCATCTTTGATTCATTTTTTTACTAATAAATGAGATTTAATAAGGAATAAGGGTATAAAATATGGGAAAGTTTAATACAATCATTTTCTTGGCATGCCATAGGTAACCGAGAGCTGCCCTGTTATAGGGCGATTTACCGCTTGGATATGTATTCACTCGAGTTATTATACCACGAATTACGAGTTTATTTGCTCTAACTGAAAATTAATTATATACTTAAATAATTTATACACACTATATAAACATGCATACGTTTTGTTAAGCGAAATGAGAGCATACCAAACATCCGAAGCAATGGCTACTAAGGGAGAATTTATAAAAAGGATAGTTCCCACAACCCTAATTTAGTAATGAGGCCACAACTTTATGGACTTCGTAACTATCGATCCCGTAGCTAAATATTCGTGCAATTGGCCATAAAAATTTTCTTAGCATGTCATAGATTACCGATCGAGCCCCTGTTCCATTTAGAATAACTGTAACGAATAAAAACTCACAAGAGGACCCCGATTATGTTCTATGTATATGCAATAAACTAACGATGGCGCTTGCTAGGTGATATGCCAACACGGCGGAGTGCATCAAGGGACTTCCACCGTACGGGGACTTTCCCTTTCCCGTGCGACGGCCGCGTCGCAGCGAGCGCTTATTCCTGATTAGGCGAGACCAGACTCTCCCTTCCCGAGTTCCGCGGTTCCACGCTCAGTCGAGGAGAAGGAGAAGACGGCTGCGTTCAGACGCGTCACCTCAACACACATACACGTACCCACGTCCCACGATTCACCCACTTACCTTCCCAGTCCTGCACCACACGTCCCTCTCCGACCATGAGCACACACACACGGATATGCCATGGCAACTGTAAATTGTTGATCTACCTTGGGTGGTTAGCCTCCGTCGTCGCCCGACACCGTCGCCCTGGTTGGGGTGACCTTTACGGAGAGAATTTATGCGCGCGCCAGAGTGAGTAGGTAGGTACCGGAGAAAACTTTCGCGGAAGTGAGGCTCAAGCTTGGTGCCGAGGAAAATTATAGTTTCTAGTGGCGAGGTGAACATCAGTGGAGTTTATGAACTTATTTCGGAGTTATAAGTAGAAAATAATGGAAAACACCACAAATCACAAAGTATGGATGAATGGAAAAGTGCGATGTAGGTTTTACTTTCAAGAGTAAGGTATCTACGTATTTTTGTAACTAAAAGGACTACGATCAGGCAGAATGATGGTTTCTTTCTCTTGGTAAGTAGGCATTCGCCAGAAATCAAGGTGGTTCCACCGTAAAATGACTTAAAGCCCACTTCTTCATACCCTTCTGGCTTCATATTCAGTTTATTTTTAAAAGAAAATCAAGTCCTCTACTTGATATGGATAACCAAATCATACCATACCATGTTAACGTATTTTTTAAATTGAACTTGAAATTACATGATGCTAAATGCGAGATTGGGTGAAATATGGGGAAAAGAGTATTTGTCTATCTAAAATAAATGCCTTTTAATGAGAAATTGTTAATTTTAAGAAAAACACTATAGGAATTGAATAAAAAATATAAGATCTTTAACGACGTATTTTTTACTTAATACCTAATTTTTGCAATAATTAAAGCATAATGCATCAATTAAAATGGTGCTGCAGTAAACTACTATGTCTGGAAAAAAGTGTTTAAAAATATAATCTGCTTAATTCAAAGTCGTCAAATTATCTGCATATTTTATAACTTATTTTATTTTTATAAAAGCTTAGTCATTTGATCACTTGAAGCAGGATTTTTTGTAAGCATAACAAACAAAAAGTTAGCAGGTATTTTTTTCACTTACCGATTCGCGATGCAACCTCCTTAAATAAAAAAATTCATAAATTTTGACTTTGCTGCTTCGTATACGACTATACGTATACTACTACCATAGTAGTAGTAGAGTTTGTTCTATATTGCTCTTCGGCTGTTAGTTAATTTCATTAAGCTTAAATGTTAATAAAATTTAGACCATGATTGTAGAAATAAAATAGTGTCGACATAAAATAATGAAATATAATTTTTTAAATCTGTAATTATCATCCAAGACGCGTTTTGACTCTAGGAAATATGTGAAACTAATTTTAAAACACAATTAATTTGAAGGCCTTTAATCAATCAGCTTTGACCCTCACATCAGTGCTAAGAAGAGCGTTTGGAATCTATAATGAGCGGAATACGCAGTAAATGGAAATAGATGAAGAGAGAGAGAAGGGAGAGTGGGTGGGTTAATGAAAGTTCATCTGTGTTTTTGCAATGGTCGTGAATGGTCCGTGAGAGCAACGAGGACTTGACCCTATCGCTCTCATTTGATCGTGCGTACTTATGCCATGGTTATGTGCCTCTACACTCCGTGTCAGCTTCGACATCGTACATGCATACATTAATACATACCCGTCACGCAATTCTCTTTGGGTGTAGGCAAAGTCAAAAAAATTCGTTTTTGCCATTACAATAATTTTCGTTCAAAGTCGTTGGGCCAAAATTTCTGCATTTCTCCAGAACCTCCGACAGGGAGATGAAAGGTTTCTTCGTATATAACTCGGCCCGTGGGTTTCATCAAATCAAAATCAGTTGTTTTACAAATATTACGTTTTGTCGACTTCTTGTTTTAATTAATGTTTGTCTCATTTAAAAATATTATTTATTTTTTATTCAAAACATCCGAATTATCCCTACCAAATAAAATATGTACCTAAACAAAGAAAAACATTGCAACACAAAGTACTCCTCGAGCCCTGAGAAAGCAAAATAAATTTTGCGAAACGTTGATGGATGGAATAAATAACTTAAACATTTAAAAACATATATTATTTTTCATCAATTTAAAAATAAAATATTCGGCCAGTTGATTAATTATTCATGGAGGTGACTGAAAACTGAGGTCATTGAGCCATTATTACGAGTGGGTAGGTATGTTGGCAAGGGTAGGATAATTTAATGAACGGAGTAAGGGGGGAGAGACCCCCGGCGTCGGAAATAGTCTGTTCTTACAAGAGGAACGAAGGAGTTCAAAAGTTCACTACTCATTTGATTCTCGGAGCTCTGCTCTATATGAGCTCTCCAGATAACACGGAAATCAGGATAAAGAAGAAACTCCATTACTGTAGGATTTTACTGCAGGCCAAAATGTATCGGGAACAATTTCAACCTGGAGATGTCTCCCCGATGTTAGGTGAAATGTTGTACACTCAGCAACAAACGCCCAAAATAGAATGAAGTATTTAGCCGTAGGGTTTTGCGCCAAAACAGATCCGCTCCCCACGAAATTAAGGGAACAAATGGAGCCACCATTAAGTCATCACCAATTCAGATATTTTATCATTTGGAAAGTGTTTGGATAGTCTCTCATTTCAATTCTCCACTCCCATCCGATAAAATATCTTCACTTATATGTACACACCTTATAAAACTCTCTCACTTGAAAACACATTTACCTCAGCTCTATTTTCTTCTAATACTATTCTTTTTAATCACGCCACGTCGTTTTGAATCCTTAGTAATTTTCTTCTCCTTCCTAGCTTACCATCTATTTCCCTCTTCAACAACCCGCAATTTCTTTAAAAAAACTCATTTCTTTTTAATCGGCTTCACCGTATTTTCCCATTAATCTGTTTCGTCCCCGCAAAAAAATTCACAGAAGTTAAAGAAAAACGCCTTCACTATAATGTAAGCATCTAGCAGCTTCGAAAGTTCTTCTGGATCAATCGTCTTGTCTATAAATTTAAAAACTAATATAAGAAGGTTTATTGGATCCTTATGGAGTAATAGGTTCCGACCGAATTCGACGGCAATGTGCTTAGGAACAGCTGACTGTGGAGCTGTTGTTCAACTCACCTACTTAAGAGTTCTTGATTCCTAGCGGTGTTCTTGAACTCCTCGAGTTGGATATTTTTCCGCTGGAAAATATCCCTCAGTAAACAAAATTATACTGTATTTGGCTAATGATCGTGGACTCACTCTCCTAGCCGCATGAAAATGCAGACTAAATTGTTCGGTGAGTACACACTATGTTGTTATGGCATTATAAAGAACAAAATTTAGGTTCAACATGTAAGGTATGAGATACGGTGCATCACTATGTGTACACTCAGTCGGGGAAACAGCTTTTTAGTGAGCAAATACATCACAATATCGAACGCCGACAAGATCGAACCTTTATGATGGCGTGAAGAACCTTCGATATTCTTGGAAAATTCACCGTCATAAAACAATAGAAACAATTTGGATCTATTAAACATTAAGTGATCGGACAACTGTTTTGATGAAATATTTTCTCCGCCCTCACCATGCCTTATCTTTTACGGTTGTCCAAGAAGCTACATAAAACTTAAATATTTAATCAACAGGGAATGCAAAACACTAGAATAAGACTATGTTCTAAGTAAAAATGATGAATATAATTATTTATTATTGCCCCATGTTTTTTGCGTATACATAAGCAATAAATTTGACGCACTGAAATAACGATTTAAGGGGAAGTATATTTATTGCAATGATAAATATGGACGGTAATTTAGTGCTTAAATTGTTGTGTTTAAAAATAATTGTCGATATGTAATAGGTATAGGATTGATTACGGCCAAGTAATAATGGCGAATAGATTGGATGCAGATTGATAGAAGATTAAATATTTAAATTACATAAAAGATTGAAACGATTACGGAGAACCCATTCTTTTATAGCCGACACTGATGGTTAAGAATGTCTAAAATGTATAAGTCATAGTCAAGACCAAAATTTGAGGGAAGCTCATAAAATAAAATTGGTTCATTATCATTTACACCTCCAAATTGAAACTTTTACTAGCAGTTGGACAACGCGGCGTGGTCGTAAAATCACGGCAGTTAATAGGTATCGATAAATTGACCATTCAATTGAATTAATTACAAATTCGATCAGAGGAGACAGACTCGTTCGTACGGTTGGTATGATTCAGCATCCGATTTCCAGTCATCACCTTTTGCTTCTACGACCGGGCTGTTAATCAGCGACGTCCTCAGTGTCCAGGTGTTACGATGCCAACTCGCTTGGGGTGGGAGAATAACAGATGGTTACTCTTGAAACCCCTTCGATGGGATCTGAACAAACACATCCGGCTAGCTACCCTTTCCCCCACTGTCACGCTTATGTTTGGTTCAGCATTCGGTTTCTAGTTTATAGGTTATGTGTGGCAATGATCATTTTGCACCGCGCCCTGAAACCTACGTATCCCCAATTAATCAATGGTTGATTCCAAATCTATTATTTCTCATAGTGGAACTATGATTCATATGGGAAAATCTACGTAACTTTAAATGTTCAACTCGGAGTTTGTTCTTAACAAGTTCTTTAAAAAAACTTAGAATTCTGTTTGGATAACCTGGAAAATGTAGAACTTAATAAATCTGGATGCGTCATGCAGGTTTTGGATGTGTGCCATCATGTAGAAAATTGAACCTTTGAGCGTTAAAAAATTGTTCACGTGTCAATTCTGGTTTCTTATAGGAGTGTTAGTACAAATTGCTAATTTTTATTTCATCTGAGTCATTGAGCGCTTATTTCAGAATCGCAAAAGTAAACTTTCTGCACACTGGTTGTCTGTGCCTATTCTTGGGACTTGGGAATAAGAAATTGAATTATGTCAATAAAATTTATTATTTTTCGTGACGAACCCCTTATGTAATTCTAGAAAAAAATAGCTATCAACGTTTTTGCTTCGCGTTTGTGGAAAAATGCTCTGCTACTTGTTCATAAAATACTGTAAGTATGCTGTAGATGTGCCTTTTAATTTTATAATTCCTTGAAACTTAGTTTAGGTTAAAAATGACACATGAAAAAACCCGCCTCCTTAAATTCGATGGCAAAAAAGTTTCAAATAAAAAAATCATTATGACATAAGCTATCAAAATAACATTTTCAAAGAACTGCGGAACTGTCCGTGGAATAACCTTTACGTAGCCATCCGCTAATCGTCAAACTCCGGGTAGAGCACTTGGCGTGATATCAAGGGGTCTTGGTTCCAATCCCAGTCCAAGCGAATGCATTTTTTCACTAAGAATATCAAACCATTGTAATATAATCCTCGTTCGTGATTAATTCACAATTCGGTATGTTACAAAGTATTTTATAAGACTAGTGATATTACTGTGCTCTATGTAAAAAATAGAATCAATGCCTAAATATGAAAAGTGATTAATTGTTTTATGCGAAATCATAGATATAAATGATTGTACTTGGTGGGTTACTTGGGGATAACTGAGGAAATAACTGAGGGGACCGATAACTGAGGAAAATTGTGCTGTAGACAGATGAATAGGCTCTTAGTAGGCAAAAGAACTATCGTTTGAAAAAAAAATTATTTTCCTACAGCGGGACAAGAATTTGTATGTGACTTTTCAGTCATGTGACCTTTTTTAATTCTGAAAAAAAACGAGGACGAGAGGAAATGAGAAAAAAATTGCGTTATGTACCTATTACAGATATTTAAAAAAAACATAAATTGGTGTTACAATTAAACCAAAAGCTAGGAATCAGAAACGAGAATGATTACATTGAATTAGATTCACATATTTTTGACGCTGTCATAATCAAATCGATTAGCAAAGAAATGTTATTACCCCAGCAAATCCAAGCCAAGTTTTCATGTAGGTGATGGTCTGCCACACCCCGATGGTCAGCTGTCTTCGACTGGTTCCATATAAAGAGGTTGAACAGCAAACAATATAAATATTGACTATAATATCGAACAGGAGGAAATGTAGGGAGGAACTCGTCGGCATTGCCCTAATCCCAAGGGAAGGCACCATGGACACCACAGAGCAGTGTCGCCAGATACTGGTTTCCTTAACCTGCCGCAGGAGCGCGTCCAACCCGCCTAATTCCCATCTCTTCTCCCCGCGCACCTGCGCGCGCTAAGGACCAACTAGTTTCGACTGTACGGTACCATTTCGGGCGGTCATGGATGATAATAATTATGAAATTACAAATCAGATGCAATGGAAGAGAGCTGAACTCAGGCCTCGGGTGAGAGCCTTCTCGGGCGCAAGATTCCTCAATTTTACTACCTCCTCAATGGAGTCACGAAAACGCCAAATTTTTACCCGCCGACAGAGTCGCTCAAACCCGCCCAATCTGACAACACTGCTACAGAGGTTCACCGAAGTCTTATCCTTCTCATCCAAAAGACAGAGCGCTTCACTTGAAAGGCTTTACATTAGGCCTGTGCTATTTCGAGAAAAATCGATATCGATCAATTCTAAGAATATTTGGAAATGTGGTCGATTCAAGTGTCGGGAATTGAAGAAATTACAATTAATTGAAGTCATTCAATTAATTGACTTAAGGCCAATTAATTGACATCGAAATGGGTGTCAATTAATTATTTTTATTGCTCAATTAATTGACATCAAACAATTAATTGACAGGACTCAATTGGATTGTGCTTTTCAAAGGCAAATTTCCTTTGGCAATGAGAAGAATCAAAGAACTAATTTGAAAAACAACAAAATAATTCAATCAGTTAGCTTTTATTAATTAATTAAAGGAATATATCGCTATTTGAAAACAGGCAGATGAGGTCATCAGTGTGTTCATCCGACAGACACTGGCATGTGCAGATGACAATGTTCCCACCGAGACTGAACAACCTCTTGGACGCAGTGCTAGTTGCCGGGATAGCTAGATATCTCTCGCCCCTCTCCCGCCGCTACCTCGACCTCCATCCTCACGTTTGTAATGTCCCTGAACCTAGCCCTTTCCTCCCTGAAGATCTCCTGTGCGGTAGCAGGAGGGCCGAGGCCGGGCGCCGAGCGAGAGCGAGCAGCAAGCATCAGCAGCGTCGGCCATCGTTGAGCGAAAGCGAACAAGTTTAAACGTGCAATTTCCAATCCATAGTGAATCAATAATCGTCAAATAATCGATTACCGGACAAGATTTGTGAATCGAATAACAATTGACTATTGAATAACAATTGACACTTGAAAAAAATGACAATCGAGTCATTGACCTCAATCGATATCGATGTGCTGAAATAATCGATCAATTGTAAAAATAATTGAATCGACGATTGAATTAATCGAATAATTACACATGCCTACTCTACATTGCGCCAAATTCTTGATCCGGATTCAACCGAAAAATCTTCGCCAGGTGCCGGTATTCGAATCATAGCCTTCGGGATGGCAAGCCAGTGAGTGCTTTAACCACCGCATCAACCTGATCATCATTTCCGTTTGCTTTCCCCTGGCGTAGGCCAGGGAGAAACATCGTCTCAATACATCCACATCCCTTAGCACATAGCGATATTAAAACGCCCCCATCCGCCTAATTAATCAGCCCAAAGGTGATTATCCTTTTGTCCCCGGGCCATTTCACAATTGTCGCGGATGAATTTCAATTTCCATCAAGCCATCCGTTTATGATCCTCTCTTGCCACCCTAATCTTTCCGCTCCCGCAGGCCCCTTAATCATTGCCCCGAGGGAGATGGGGGACGAATATGAATCCGAGCTATTATTAGCGTGGCATCAAACAATCCCCACCGCCTGTCTCATCAGGGGAGATTGAGATCGGAGAATGCGGAAAACGACTGCGGAGGTTTTGCGAGAGCCGTCGTCCGCCTTCATCCGTGGTCGGTGATAATGCTGCCGGGCCTCCGTTAATGAATAACAGTCAACCCCACTGTTTAACAGAAGTCCACGCTGTTTTTTCTTAGCCACGTCGAGTGCTGCTTTTATCATGACTGTTCCTTCTGCGTTGGTCTCTAGCGAGTCGGAAGCTCTGGGTCCCCTAAGAGCGATTACGGTGATCAAGCCGTTGAAACAACGGGTGAGCAGCTATAAATCATCTCCATCCGTGTGAATTGGGTCGGTGTAGTGCCTAGAGTGGGCTCTTTTCCCATTACGAGGGTAGGGTTTGGGTCCCGGAAGTGGCGGAGAAATATTATGAAATCTTATAATTTCGGGCTTTATTTAAGCCTCTACGGGTTTAGACAACTCTGATAAGAAGCGTGGCGATGTATAGGTCGGAAACTTGATCATCGCGGAGAGCAGATGTACGCAGACTGGAGGCGTTTGAAGTGTGGTTTTGGAGAAGATTCGAAAGGGAAAGAAGAGAGGAGAAGAAAACGAACGAAGTGGTATTGGACATGGAGGAAGTGTAGAGGAAGTTGGCGGCGGAGGTTTTCAGAAGGCAGTAAAAGTGAATGGTCGTTTTACGAGGTGAGAACATGTTGAAAAAGATGGTGGAGGAAGAACGCTGGGGAAGAGTGAAAGAGGAAGGAAGAGAAAAGGAACTTTGGAGGACTAAAGGAAACGCTGAGGGATGAGGAATTTTAGAGAGACCTGATGGAGAACCATTTAAATAAGGAAAAAAGAGTGTGTCATTTATGTGTTACACATAGAACCTTAGAGCGTTAAAAAATTGTTCACGTGTCAATTCTGGTTTTTTATAGAAGTGGAAATTGCTATTTTTTATTTCATCTGAATCATTGAGCACATTTTGCACACCGCGCGTCTGTGCATATTCTTGGGACTTAGAAATAAAAAATCGAATTATATTATAAAAATTGTTATTTTTCGTGTCGTACCCCTAATGTCATTCTAGAAAAAAATAGCTATCAACGATTTTGCTTCGGGCTCGTGGAAAAATGGCCTCGGCTACTTGTTCATAAAACACTGTAAATATATCTTGGATGCGCCTCGTAATTTTATAATCCCTTGAAACTTGGTTTAGGTTAAAAATTACTCACGAAGAAACCCGCCTCCTTACATTCGACGGAAAAATTTTCAAACAACATAAAAAAGTAATTTCTGAAAAAAGCTATCAAAATAATATTTTCAAAAAACTGTGGAACTGGCCGTGGAATAACTTTTACGGAGCCACACGCTAATCGTCACACTCTGGGTAGAGCACTTGGCGTGATATCGAGGGGTCTGGGTTCCAGTCCCAGTCCAGGCGTCCTAATGCAATCTAATGGGCGTAACCTAATGTCCCAGTAACTGGGACGTTAGGTTAAGGACTGTCCAACCAAATCTATAAATCAGCTGGTAGGTTTGTAGACGGTGAATGAACCGGTTTTGAAATTATACACACGTCATTGTCACGAGGTATACCTTTAAAATCGGCTTAAGAACCGATTTCACCGTCACGCACGTTACTTTAAGTTGTTTTCAAAGACGTGTTTGTAACGTCAAAAGCGGAAGAGGTTTTTATAATAAAGGGTTAAAACAAATTATGTTTGTCGAAGGTTTCCGCGGGGCTGAAAGGATCTCTAGTATTTTTCTGGAATTGCCTCCGCGTGCGTAGTTTTGTGGGACAACAGTTTCACTGGCTATCTTGCCAGCGACTTCAAATCACCTTCGACCTGAATATGTTGGATGCTAGCCATAGCCAGCGAAACTGTTGTCCCACAAAACAAGGCATGCTGACACAACCCTGGAGAAATACAGAGATCATCCTAAACAAAATTATGATATTTGTTTATAATTTCAATACCACCTAGTTGATTCTCCAACTATCATCTTAAGTCGTGGAGAATTTTCAGTAGAATCCCAACCCTTACTTTGGTACCTGTAGAGTGCAATTTAAGGACAGAATTCCATCCATTGAATTGGTCGTAAAACGGTTAAATATGTTGTTTTTCGCTAAGAGTAGGTTTACACCGACGCTGAAATTCTCTTCATCTTTTTACGAATCCCCAAGTTACCCCACTTACACGAATCTCGTCACTTATCCAAACTAGAACAAATAATCTAAGTTGTCTTCACCTCCTGTAAGAACCAATTCACTTCACACAATTTAAACGCAATGCTTTTCTCATCCATGTATTATTCTCCGTATACACTTAAAGAATTATCCAACGTTTGAAAGTGAATTGATGCTGGAAAGAACTCAAATTGAAACGTTTTAGCCGTAGGATGTGAACGGGAAAATTCGGAGTGTTTTATCAGCTTAGACAGCAGCTTGGAAGAAAAAGGACGAAGGAATGGAGATATAAGGAGTAGAATTACGGTTACAAAAGTGGAGTTCGCAAATACAGAAAACTAACTACAAGAAAGGTGTTCAAGAAAAGGGAGGCTTAGATATGGATAATGGTTTCGTACGGCAGCAAAACCTTATCCTTGGCAAGTAAGGACGAGGCTAGAGTGGATAAGTTTGAGATGAAGATTTCGAGAGGGATGTAAAGTTTTCGAGAGGTAGAAATAAAGATAAACGGTAAAGATGAGGAGGAAAGGAATGAACGTAAAAGAGTCTTACTCGGATAAAAGTCTTATAACTATTTTATAAAGCAAATTATCCTAATTGCATCACTATAAATAAAGTTTTACGCAATTAGCATTGGTTTTCGAGGGTTTCACGCTTACTTACAACCGTCATAGGGCTAATTGAAGAAAACTCCTCGTAAAAATGGGTTTTGAAATAATCTCTTCATTGGGTTATTTCGAAAGGTCCAACATTATAAAAAGAAGCTAAATGCCATTACCTCTGATAGCGCTCAAAATTTACAATGTTTTAAAAACGCAAAAACTCCTGAATTTGTATACTTTGGACGAAATTATCAGTACGTTGGACGTAGGTAAATTTATTATGCCTGAACAGGATGGTTTGGTTAATCTTGAGAGCATTTTTTTGCGTATGAACTTGTACTCACACAACTTTAAGGTATTGTATTTGAAATCTTAGTTGTAAGCGATTTATACTGTGATCATTGTATTTTATCTAGTTCCAAAGCATATTATGGTTTTATATTATCTACACAAGTAGCTAAATTAAGGCGCTGTTTTGGTTACTAAATTGTAGTATTCCGCAAGTATCACCAATGTTTAACGTAAATCGTTTAAAAATGAATGGAGGTGAACATAGAAGGCACTCTTACCAGTCTGTAATTTAAGTTATTTCAACGCTCAGTTTTTACTCTATACATACCTCCATGAATATCATACGAAAGGTGAATTATTAGATTACTGTTTGTCCTAAATAAGGATATGTTGTTGCTTATCATCAATGTTTCAATTGAAGATAACATAAAAGGGTCAGAGACATGACTCAGATCACCTACATTTCAAGTATTCTACAAACCACGTAATTGAAAACTGTCCACGTTAATTTCCCAGTGGTGACACATGACCAATTGAAAAGTCAAACACAAGTTTCTCCATTAGTTCAACACAGTTACGATTAATTTCCAACCAACGGCGGACAAGGATAGCCGAAACATTATCTGGCGCTGAGGATTAAATGCAGCGGAAAAGTATATTTGAACAGTCGACGAAAGCTCAGCGCAACAACGATTCGTATCATACTCTACTCTCGCCTCTACTCGCCATCTTCCTCGGAACGAATTGTTTGAACTCACGGAACCTATCGGATTGGTCGTCTGAGTAAACACTTTATCTCGGTAATGCTACGTATTTGAGTGCCATATGCTGTGATTTTAGATCTCAACGGACATTACAATAAAAGGCTGGCTCACACTGAGACTCGCGATAAGATAGGAGGGATAAGGGAGTAACCATAATAGAGATGATGGTTTTGAAAGGTCAATAAAATTGAGAAAAAACCACAAAAATATATCCAGGGAATCATTAATAACCGGCCAGAAATTAATTAGAAGATATATTGGAACTCACCTTAGATTAGATGTAAAATGTTGGAGGTTTTAAAGTATCGTTGATTTATTACATAGATCACTCCCTCTGATATACCATTGAGGTGTGTAGGTACCTACTGAAAATTATTAATAGTGTCTTATGGTGAGTAAGGTATTGAAAACACTTTATTGAGGATATTAATGATTGTACCTCGCGGTATTAAACGGAGAAGTGGAGTTGCGTGAAAGGGGTGTTAAGTGGAACATAAAATAGAGAGATAGAGTGTGTCTATGGACGATTCTATCTCTTAGCTGAGCTAACAGAAGATGTTAGAGGCTGATATACCAAACAATGAGACCACTAACCACCCTCTACAGTGTGGGAAGCAGGGACGAGTGGAAGGCAAATTGGTTACATGCTGTGAGAGAAGAGCAAGACAAGCGGCTATCATGGCAGAAAATTGTTGTGATGGACCGTTATAGGAGACGACCGGCGTGAAAATTAGTCAAAAAACTTTCCAGACAAAATAAATCAATTTAACTTCATACACGTGTAAATAATTACCACTTTAACTCTAAGAAGTTTCTTCTGGCCAAATATCTTTGTTTGAAAGGGAAATGTAATTGTTCATATCATGAGCACAATTTATGATTGAATTTACCTACCTTACAAATTACTTCAAAGATTCTTGGCAAGATGTGCCCGTAATTGCAGAGTGCTAATACGCTACGGACATACTGACCATAAAATAATTCGGTTTTAAAAGGAAGATAGAGGAACGTTTGAGAAAAGGGTAGCGGCTTTCACAATATCAGTTTCCGAGTTTTTATGAGTTGGTCAAGAATAATGTGTTGGAAGACGAATCCTGAATCTACACAATTTTGTCACTCTTTATTTCCTTACCAGAAAGAATGTGGTATTTCAACGGCTCTTATGATGGAATTAAATTAAACTGCTGCAGTTGTACTATCTACTTATATTTAATGTATAATACACACAACATGTGTTTCAACGCTTAGGGCGTCATCATCAAGTGTACATTAGTTATATCTATCCTGTCATCTGGCTGTTATGCCATCATCAGGTACAATATATGCAGTCTGCATTCAGACTAGATGAAACACAGCTCGTTAAAACTTTTAAACGTATATTAGGCTCAAGAATACAAAGCAAATTATCGTTCTCAGTTAGCGATGTGCCGTGCTTTGTGACGTTAATCGCAGTTGGACTGGATGTGCATTTCATAATACGTCATTAGATGTTCAAATGCAGGGATTAAAGCGAGGAAAAAAGAAAATAAGACAGAAAATAAAATCAGGATGAAATGAAACTGTAATAAAAAAGTAAATTCTCACGGAAATCATTGACTGATGAGAATTGTTTTAGGCAGAGAAAATTGTTTATCATTCTTGGGACTGGGATATGATCAGCGTTTTGTATTGCATCCACACCAACACAAAAATCAAGAACAAGTGAAGCTTTACGCATTATTAACAGGTTGACATCCCTTGATATGGATTCTTCATTAATTTTGCTCTCTAATCTCCAGAGAGTGACCAAATTCTGCGATCAAAACCATGCAAGAATTATTCTCAATCAGGTACTAGCGAAGAACAATCATCATAACAGGGCTTGGTGGCGTAATTGACTAAAAAATACTGGTATTGGGTAAATTGGGTCGTAATCACGCTCAAATCAAATAATTTCTTTAATGGTGAGTGTACACACATTTTTGTATCAATCTATCTTCCCATACAATTGGACGGAATAATGACACCGATTCCCCTCCCAATGAGTGCGTTTTAACTCAATGCCGAATTAAAATGAACTGAGCCGAAATGTGGCACTCAAATTCCACCCACGAGTAACTTTATTTACACACTCGTAACAATATCTCGCTTCCACATGCACTGATATAATTTCCATCGGATAAAACTGTTTGATGCAGCATACGCTTTTGATTTCCGTAGGCAGACACGGTTTATCATCGATACGCATGTTGTGTCGCCCCCAGAGCAGTGTTTTATACACACTGCTCTTTGTATGATGTACCTAGACTAAATACATATTTAGTCCGGTATAATGTGACAATATAGAGGAAGCAAAACATGGAGGCAATCACCTGGGCGAATCGTGGCATTAAAGATGGGAAAAGGGTGGAACTTTGCCAAAATTACTGATTTGAACTCGAAAGGGTGATAATGTGACAGCAGGGCGTTTCACGACGATGTTTACCATACAAACAAAACTGGATCAAAATACGTTGGTATTTTATGTGTACTCTTAACTTCTCAAATTACTCAACGGGTCAATTATTCCATTTCACCCAACGTTTCGATGGGAAAAAATTAGTTCTTACGTTGATATTTATTTGAAGCCAAAGACAATTTTGGGCTGGAGCTTGGAGCCAGAGACAACTTGGAACAAAGAAATGACATTACAGTATGCAATATTCACGTTACTTTGTTGGCTTAAATAGATCGTACAGAACTATTGGTTTTAGGCAACATTTTATGTGGCTGTGCCTAAAATTTTGCTGGGGTGACAGGAGTGTCACTGGAAAGGAGTATCACACCGCTGATGGTGAGATCACCCAAGATATAATTTATATTTCAAATATATGAAAAGGGAAGGTCGTGAAAAAGATGCACCTACGTAGAGCCCCTTTTTTCTCTTCTCAATAGTACCCAAGATTATGCTCCTACGCTGATGTGGTGCTGAATTCTTAGCAAAAATATAAATACGATTTAGTCATTATCGTTGTCCTTGTTTAGCATGTATGAGACTTTCTTATGTGCAAGATTATTTTATATTTTTTATTATTACCTGGTTTATTCAGGATTGTTGTTCAATGCTATATGATGCAAAACTCACTATGTTTTAACTGCTGTTATTCGCCAAGAGAGGTCAATAAATGGTGGTAATCGTCACCCGTTGAAACAATAGTCGTGGCTCATTGTACTCGCGACAGTAAGCGCCTTCATCCTACAGTTAATGAGAACAATCCACCAGTCAGTTTTTGATTCCTTGAAAATTCAATCCAGAGACGGATCCTCGAGAGCTTCGCCTTCTTAAAGCTTCAAGAACGTAAGCCCTCAATGCCTCACTGCGCCCTTTGGGTTAAACTTTCCGACCTTGGCGCGGGGAAAATCACTTTCCGAGCGGCCGACTTGAAAAACTCCCTTTCTTTCCCTTATTCCAGCTCAAACAAATCGTCTTCCCTCTTCCATGTGACCTCTTAACTCCTTCAACGCTCCCTCCCCCCTCTTTACCCCCCACAACCTCTTCTTTCTCCATCCCTCCCCCCTTACTCCCCTCTTGACTCCCCTCATCCGAATACTCTCGTATAACGCTCTCCGGAAGCAGTGGAGATGTTTTTATACCGGTACGTCGACGTTCGTCTTGTACCGCACTACACCATTATCTCAACTACAATGTATTTCTCAGCGAGAAGGATAGCTCCTTCAGCTGTAGTAGGCGTGAGCGGTTTTTTTGGGAGGGCGATGGCTTCAGGTAGAACATTCTTGCATGGTTTGACCTTTACCTTCCTCCCTCTTCTGTTCCCTCTCAAGAATTTTATGGCCCGACCAGTGTGGTCTTGAAACTTGGAGTAGGAATAAAGATGGAAAGAGGTTACGGTCTAACATACGTGTTCCCCGCTGTACAAACAAAGCAAACAAAGAAATATTTCCCGCAGTGTTAGATAAAGACGTTTCCAGACAAAAGGGTAGTATGTGGTCACACAAGTCGCATAAAATATGATTGCCATAACTTATTTAGCATGCTATTGTTACTTTCTAAAATAATATAAAAAAATTCTCCAATGTACTTATATATATGGCAGTAAAACCTGAGAATGCCGGGAAAAGCACAAATGTGGACTTAATATAGTGGGAATTGGGTACCTGAGAAGTTTTTGCGATTGAAGTAGGAGCGGTAGTGTTAGGAATAAGTGGGCATGGATGAATATTGGTTAGATTCCCAAGTAATGGACGTATTTGAAAGGATTGTACTTCATTTGCTTGGCTATGTTGAGAGAATGGTTGAGAGTCGAATGGTGAAAGAGATTTATTTAAGGAGATTGAATATTGTAGGAGGAAGGGGTAGGTCGAGAGTGTCATGAGTGACTGTGGAGAAAGAGACTCCTAAGAGAATGAATATTAAGGAATACTTAAGGAATCTTAACAGAAGGAGAGCGTTTACGAAGCAATGCATAAATGTAATAGACGCGAAAGAGGTATACAAGGATAGGGCATTAAGTAGGAAATTATTGAAAGAAAATCAGTAAAACACCTCACGTATGGGTCATCAATGATCCTTCATCATTGAATTTGATCATTTCTCGAGAATGTAGGCTTTACTAAATTTTTGTAATCGTGATAACCAAGGAGGATGTCTCATTTTAAAAATGAGGAATTTCTAACGCATAGATTTTGTCAGAAATTTAACACTTTGTAGTTGCTATGCTTTTTCAACTATTTGAAAAATATATCAATTACGTAACGCTGTAATTGTCGTCACAGAGTCGCAAAAAAATCTTCAGTTGTGAGGTCTTTTCAGCGTATGGCATGAAAAAGTGAATTAAGCTTGTGTGTGCTGGTTTATTGGCTTCCCCTAAGTCACGGGTTCGAATCCCAGCAGTGACGGAGCATTTTTATGTGGAATCTCCCTTGTTGGATGCCATGTGCAGACTACTTTTAAGTACAGTATCCGTCCGTCGGGTGGGATGGTATAATTTTGAAGCCCTTGGCATCTTTCTTTCCCAGTAAGCTACAGCCAGTGCCGGACGTCACTCCTTTCCTGTTTCCCAATGTATGCCTTCTCATACCATCTGAAATTCCTGTCATTGACGGTACCTGTGAATTTTGCTGTCAGTAGCCTCCCCAAATAACCAACCAATTAATAAGTCTTGGTTCAGTAATATCAAATAATGGAATACATGTTAGCATAGCAAGCATAAGCATAAGTTCTCATTTTCTGCTATTTTCAGAAGACAAGTTCCCCCACACACAAATTAAGATCATTCAAATTTTATATGATGTATCCGCGCTAATTTAAGACGACTTTTGAGAGATAATGGTGCAAAAAATACAAATGTAATAAAAAAATGAATTTAACTGACGAAGATAGTAAATGAGTTATGTGCTAAAGTGCTTTTCAGTCTTAAGTTTACATCAGAAAAAAGATATGAGTGAGCTTAAAATAAATAATTAAAAAGCATTTTGAGACAGGTAAGATTTATAAACCGTGCGATAAAAATTCATTAAGAACGTTTAAGGAGGGAATGTATACGATGAATTTTAAGAACGGCGATGGGGTGTAGGAGGGGGATGGGGGAAGGAGAGAGAAATATCAGCTAGGAGAAGGAAAAGGGATCTTCTTAAAAAAAAATAATAACTTAGATCACAGCTCGTTGAGCGCATTATTTTTCCTTTATGCCGACAGCTGGCCGACGATGCGAAGCACGGGAAGGCGATGAATTGCTAATAATTGTATCGGAAAATGGAAAAGGCATGGATTAGTCGGCAGAGGACCTTTCTAGGAAGTAAAATGGAATTTCGGAGCGGCCCAAGTGAAATTTGCCTGGAGTATATCTCTCTCACATCTACGTCATAATCGCCAGTGACAATGTTAGTCTGAAGGATGTAAACACATAATTGTGTGAAATTCACAGTGAAAAATCATTTCCCTGGACTTGAATTTTTTCACTGTGAATTTCTCACAATTGTGTGACCATCAGCGGGTGACTCCTTTAAAGTTACTGCGCGTCAAGTTCCCCAGTTTTTTGAATGTGTACACATGTCAAATAAATGCCTGGGGTATCTTTTTTCCCTCGCTTTTACTTTATACCATAACATTTTTCGACCACCTTTGCTTTGCCTTTGGATCAGCATGACATAGTCTCTGATAAATCTTTTTTTATAAATTTTTAATCTCACTGCAATATCTGACAATGGACTAGAGAGTGTTGTAGTTTGCAGGTTAATGGCTTTATGATACGTCTCTGGTGAAATTTTAAGCTGCATCTGGATCTATGAAAATATTTCTTGCTAAGCAGCCGTACAATGTGATGTGAACGGGATAAGCTACACAAGCTTTTACAATTTGGGCCACATCTTCATAATATAACGCCTGAGCAAACGATTCCTATTTAAAAGTAGTCTCAGCAATGTTAATGACAGAAAATTAGTTGTAATCAAACGCTAGCAATTTCGTAATTATTTCAGTAAAAATAAAATCGAATCATAAATTTCGAAAAGGGTTCCTCTCGGATTTTTGAAAATCTTCAGGAGACAAAAAAACTTAATTTTTATCAAACCATTTGAAGTAAGTGCGCAGTTTTTTTCTAAATTCCCTGCTGAAAGCTTTATGAAAAGCAGATATCAGCTCTTCTTGCTCATGAAACGTCTTTCTATACGTATTGCTAAAAAATGAGGGAAAATGTTCATATTAAAACATTTCCGAGATTAGCCCTTTTTGAAATTCATGATTCAATTAATACAATTTTTGTGTGGAGCCGTCTTACGGAAATCATTAAAAGTCAATCAATTCTAAGGCTGGGTGAGTGTATCCCACCACTATCTTTCCTATCTTCAGCTAATTTCTTTGCATATTGACAGATTTTCTGTTTTAGGACCCTTTTTTATCGCTAATGTGGTTAAAGTGGTGAAATGCACAAAAATAATGTTTGGAAATTTCTTCAAAGGAATTAAACTCTCTCTGAATACTATCCACAGCTAATTAAAATCTAAGTTAGAAACTGTGAGTCACCAAAAGAGCATGTGGAAGAGGTGACAGGTGATATGGTGCCTTCCAAATATTTGATTATTTGCGAATGAAAAGAGTCGTAACGCACGTTTAATACAAGGCACAAGTGTTCTACTGATCCTGCCATATTCGCGACTTTAAACTTAAAAAGGCCAGGACGTGGCCTTTTTAAGTTTAAAGCCCCAACGGGGCTCTGCAATCAGCGAATTACTATAAAGACGTGTGTCTGGCATCGAAATCCGCTTATTCTAGTGCACCTGCACTTTGACCCCTTAGGCACGGCTATGGGTAATCGTACATCAACCAGCCTGAAATGTATTTGTTTTCTCACCAAAACAACTATTTTGAAGGGACGAATTCAAAAGAAAAACCTATTTTCAAAAATAAGCGTAGGCCTAGGCCACGTGTCTAGCTCTCTTGTTTAATCCAAGTGGTCGAATCCACTGATATAGTTAGGGACCTTAATGATAGTGGTGTAGTGAACAGTTACGTTAAAAATTTCCTGAATGGGTTGATGGTCTTAAGGCAGGCTGTTCCAAAAATATTTTTCACGGGATACTGGGAGTCAAAACTATTTAGTCCTCCTTTATATCTAATAGTTTTACTTTTGATAGACTTTCTATCCGGTAATGTATTGATTTTCCGCGACTTAAACAGGTAAAAAAATATAAAAGCAGCTGATAATATTTTGGGGCGACGCTTGAGAGACTTTTCCATCACATTGACCACTTCATTCCAATTCTAAGTGTGACTGGTTTGAAATTCAATTTTCTTCTGAAATCTTATTTTCTCTTCGTTATGCCTACCCTTCTCTTTCTCTCTCAATCCAGTACACGTCAGTCACTATTGAATGATCCAATTATCCGAGAAAAACAATTTTTCCCAATGTTGTACCTGTTTTTATCAGTCACATGAAAGAATTTGTAATACCGAAACATGCTGCACTTTTCTGAGTGCGAATATACCACGCCTACCATTAGTAAGCATCTTAATAAATTAAACTTGGGTCGAATATAATTTGAATTCGTAGAGATGGATACAGAATGCTGACATCTCATAGTAGGTTCATACAATCCATTTAAGTCCTTATAGTAATAATAACAATTTTAGTCACCAGTAGACAATACATATTTGCAGGTACTCTTCTATTTTTAACAACAGCATTTGAATGCAATGAAGTACAACATTCAATTATATTAGTTCCAAGTTTTACCAACAGTACATCTTACTGTTACGCATACGTCAATTATATATATTGGAAGAGAGCGTTATTTGCAATGTAAATAAAATTCATCCCCTGATTATAGAGGTTTTTGGAATAAAATCAATTTTAACTTATATCTGTGTGGAAACTATCCTTTTTATTCAACCCATTAATAGCACGTTTTTTCACGTTTGAATATGCGGTTTATCATGAATTTAGCGTCAGCCTGCCGAATTGATTGAAAAATGTAGTTATTTCGACGCGACCTAGATTTACGGAGATTTTCGAAGCCAAAGCCAACGCCTGCAGCAAACAAACCATATCGGTCCGCGCCGATAAATCCCGTGTTTTGCTCTCAAGTGTTGAGGCATTCAGACATGGGAGGGGGGAGGATTTCCCGGCGCCAATCTTGCCCTGCCCAGGGGAAGAAGACTGTAAGTCAATTAATCAATCCGTGGCGCTCTTGCCGGCGTAGGTACTTTCTCCAAACCACGGAGTACGGAGACTTCCTCCATCAATTTCGCGCATCGTTTATCGCCCGTAACGCCACCGGGCGACGACAAGAAAGACTGAAGACTGGATGCCTCCATATGCGAATAACATCATTGAATGCGAATTGAGTGCACATTTCCTATACTTATCCATCAACTTTAAATATTTTAGTTTTTTTCTCCTCTTTAATATTTGTAAACCAAGGAAGATGGCCATGCACTCAAACGATCGAGTGGGAGCGCAATGCGGTCTGAAAAATTATAATTAGGATAAGTGGGAGAAGCAAAGAATAATATATTTGCTTGGTGATGAAAGTCAGAATAATAAATTATTATGTCATAATTCCACTTTTTGAAGGTGTTATTCGCCTCTTGGATTTTATTTGCGCAGCTCTGTAAGACAAACGGATGAAGTTGGGGTTATTTTTTATCATGAAAAACAGGGCAATCTAAGTATTAAGTGTAATTTGCTTGGTGTAGTAAGACAACAATTTTTAGCGCATGTAAGATGAATATGGAGCAATATGTGACCAAACATTAATGGAAATTCTTATTTTCATTTTTTCATTAACATTTTGTGACTTAGCTCGACTGAGAGTCACCATTGGTGTATCTATAATTAACATTCGAGCAGGAAGAGATTTTCCTTTTGTCCGCTAAATGTATTTTATCAGTAGCTGCATGTTTCATTAAAAGAATGAAATGGTTGAAACGGGGCCTATGCCAATACATTTCACGAGCTCATTTATTCATGTTCACTTCTATCTTTAAAAAGTCAACGCAAAGTGAAATTTGACGCAGCTGCCTCAATGGAGATGCATGAATGAGTCCGTGACTCTTTCATTATACTTTAAAATTTTTGTGACATTTAGTCATAGCATATTTAAAATAATAGGTATCAAGCATTAGTCAAACGATTAGATCATTACTGATACATTTAATAGTTTTAATAGCTAGACTTAAGGCATCCAGAGTACTCGGTATATCCGGAGTCAGAATATGAGTCATTAAGCCTCATTATTTGAGAATTTAAATCAACCAGAAATATCAGAGGATATGGCTAACAAAATGAAACACACCGGCATAAACTCTCGTCAAGCAACAATCGTATTCGATATAAAAAAAGCCATCCTACTAAACTTTGAAAGATAATACTATCATAGCTATATTTTTTCTACACAAAAATATTTTAAGACTCAAGGTGACGTGGGAACTAAAATTTGTCTACTGTAATCATTGAAGTAAAGTATATTCTGCTATAAAGCTGATGATATTTGTAAAAATAATTTTCTTTTTTTAACATAAATGTAAAAATTAGGGATATCATTATTGCATTTAAATTAAAAAACTATTATCTGAAACTCATAGTACGGGAAAGTAAAAGCAAAAGCGTGTACGGTAAGCGTGTAGGTTGGTCTTTGAAAACTTATGTGAGCATTGGAAATAATGGTAATAATAGCATATATGACAGCAGGAATTGGAGAGAGCTATTTTTCCCAAGGGTATAGATACTCAGGAAGGGTGGGTGTATGGATAAATATATGGAGAGTAGAAGTCCCGTGTGGACACTCAGGAGGGGCAGTCAGGAGAACTGCCAACAAATTTAGCGTCCCCGGGCCCCTTAGGGATGTTTTAGGCACACTCTCTTCTTCACGCAACCTGCCCCTGACGTCTCAGGAAGTCTAAGATTGAGAGCGATCCCCTTGGAGACCTCAACCCTTGAAATTGTGACGCCAGAGTAACTCGTCCTCGCTCGGTGGTGGAATTCGAGCGAGGTT
The DNA here is from genome assembly GCA_963573305.1 of Pyrrhosoma nymphula. NCBI lineage: Eukaryota > Metazoa > Arthropoda > Insecta > Odonata > Coenagrionidae > Pyrrhosoma > Pyrrhosoma nymphula. Next base: position 54,316,137 of record OY754335.1, read on the forward strand.
CAACATAAAAGTCAGCATGCCGTGTTTCAACGCTGATAGAAGATATTAAGATGCAGCTTACAATCGCGAAGTTTAAAAAAGGAATGAACATTTTTTACAGTTTTTCCTCGCTTAAAAAATCTTGCTAGAATACCTTCTATGATAACCTACTTTCTTCCTTCAACCTTACCAAATAAGCAACCCATTTCGTCTATTTAATGAAATTTCTTGCTGACTTCACTGAGCATAAAATCCTGCGTCTTTTAACACTGGGTGCGCTGAAACTGGATAGGATAAAGAAAATTTACAATCAATACTTAAGCAGTAAAATTGATGCAATTGTCCAAGGAATAATTGAGGGAATTATGAAGAGGACAAGCTATTTTATAGCTATGAGAGATGTTCACCTCGAAGTAAAAATATGATTCATTACTAAAAAATAGTAAATAACAGAATTTTATGATTGGAAACATCCTAGCCACACTTAAAGTAAGGCTATAATAATTATTTTAATATTCAACTAAAATTGTAATTCAAGTTTCTCTAAATAAATATCATTCCATTGTTTTCCAATGGTTTATTGATATCGGAATTCAGTCATTGCAGCTTATTTCGTATTATGAGTATTCGCTTGACTATCCATATTATTGTGTCACCATAATTAAAGCACGGAGAGCTAAAATAACGAGGAAATTATCATAGATCTGGACTGGGCTTCGAACCCAGTTCCTCCAAATTGGCGTCGACTTAGCCACCTGATAAGCTATCATTGTATTCACCTAACTTATGCCAGAACATAAACCACGATTTTCTTATTTCAGATCTAATACTTTTATTAAAGTACGTATATGCTCTATATTATCCTCTAGTATTGTAGGTTTCCCTAATTATATTTACAAATTACTTTGTTATAGGTACTTATGATATTTCGATTTTGTGGGAAATTTGTTTTATTCCTTTGGTTGAGGGTAAAATACTGCGTCAAATGCACTTTAATATTTAAATAACTTCTCATCGGCCACTGTTGGGGTCTATAAATTTGGGATATCCATTCTATTACACATATATTCTCATCGACGCTCCTGTGTTGCGGTTTTCCTAGTTAGGTGTGTTAATGAAGACTCAGGGATCCCATGGATCTAAAGAACAGAGGGCAAAGCATGCACCAAAGCACGTTATTACACCGGCAAAAAGTAATGAATTCATGATAGGACGCGGTGAATTTTCGTTCCTAAAAGGAACTAGGGCATCGATAGAAAAAAGGAAAGCTAGAATAAAGTAATCCATGATGAAAGAAGTAATGCATTAGAAGTATGTATTATGGAATGAATAAAAAATGGATTCCTTTCATCAATTGAATAAAAAATAGCATTTTCAATCGAAACAGTCTTTTTGTGATCATGCATGTATTTAGATATCATATGTTTCTTTTATTTTAAATTCGTTTCTTTGAACACTGCGTCTAAACTGAGATAAAGGTAAGGGAAATAAATAAAGCTAAAATATGAGGAAAAATAGCGAACAAGGTTTACATATCTCCCTCAATAATAGAGCTATTATCATACATTTTCCGCTGATTTAGGCATAAAAACGAAACAATTGAATGTGAAAGCCATATAGTCACCGTGTTCGTATGCACGAATGTATGCATTTTGATATCATTATTTTTCTTCAGTCCTTGTCAAGCTCATTAATTTCATAAATACCAACGGTACTCAACTAATTTTCATGTCGGAAGTAAAAATGACCGTTTTCAAAACAACGCTCTAAAGTTCATGATCAACTTGCACAAATGTTGTTGGTAGAAATATTAAACCTGTTTCTGTCACATTTATGGCGCAGCAATGGATTTAGGTTCGCATGGTGCCCATGATCCGGACCCTTCTTGAAGGGCCCGGGTTCAAATTTTGGCAGCAGTGGGGATCTTTCATTGGAATTTCAATAATTGCTTGGAATCTTTGCGAAGAGCACTTTAAGTGCAGTACTACGTCGTTCTGGAGTAACGATAAACTGTACACCACTTTACTCCTCTCGTTAATAGAAGGTTAATGTCAATCACTACCCTCCTTCCCTTCCAAAAGTGATTCTTTAAACTCAAATAAACCTACCCACCTTTTTATCGCCTAATATCTTGGTCCCTCGCCTAATAAACAACTAATAAAGAAGCAGTTAGTGATTTCCTTTCCCGCGCACTTCCCTGCTGCTGTATTCGTCATCTGATAAGGAAACGTGTTACACACCAGGAAATATCGCCAGTTATATTAGTAGGTAATTGGTCATAATGAGAAATGGTTTAATTAACTTAAAACAGGCTTGAGAAAACAGCTCTGAGACCACAGGATGAGCTAAATCCATTCCCTGGTTTTACGCATGCGAATTACGATGCTCTCACGTGAATAGCCCTGGGCATAAGGGAACTGAGCTAGCGGAAAGCCGGAAAGAGCGGAGGGACCAGGAAAAGTATAACAGAAAAGTCCTGCGCGACAATGAGACCGGGCAGCAAGGGCATCCCAGGGCAGGCACCGCACCCTGTTAAGTGATTCATCGTGGCCCCAGGGGCGTAAGCGATGTGAGAAGGAAGGGGGAGTGGGGAACGACTCTCGACCCCCTGAATTCCCCTCCGAGGCAAAGCAATCTTCCCGAGATAAACAGCACGACAAATGAGAATCTAATATTGATGATGGGGCGCTTCCCGCTCGGGCATCGGGTTCTCTCCTCCTCCGGGAAGAGCCCGGAGGCGCTATGTATCTAGCGCGCGTATGGTGGTTTGTTTGCGTTGCGAATCCCGCGACCCACGAAAGCCCACCCGCAAACCAACATACATTATCCTCATCTCATCCATACACACATCGAAAAGACTGGCTCTGTTCAGTTTTCCCCCATATTTCCTCCCAGAACGCTAAAGAGTACCCATTGAGAAAGCGCTCTCGCATACGCTGCGGCGGGCTATTCTAATTGGGTTGCCATATTCTGATGTCCCAAAACCGGAACATATCTATTTTTGAAGAGACTGAAATCTGGGTAACATGGGATTATTTTATTCTTTGATTGCAATTACGAAATTAAATTATTAGTAACAGCTGCTGTGGCTTGTATTAGTGCTAAACTCAAAAGTACCTAGTTCGAATCTCGTCACTTGTGGGGTGGATGAACCTACTTGACTCCCACCGAGTAATTATTCTGGATACACCAGGAAAGCTTTGGAGGTTTTATGTTAAAATTTGATACAATTTTATCGATTTACACATTTTTCACTCTACATTAGTCGCCGCGCATTTCTTCGTGCAGTGAACAGCGGATCTAAGCGGAGACATTTGGGGACATTTTATAGTCTGCCGGGGAAATTTTTCAACCGGGTGGGGACCGGGACAGATCCTTCAAATCCCGGCCCAATCAGGACTAACCGACGTATGACAAGCCTGGCTCTATTTATCCCCTCCGATTCAGTTGTACAGTGGTAGTGAAGCTTGGTGGCCGTCGCCTGCACTAAGAATGACGTCAGTAATGAGGAAAGCGCTCGTGAAAGGTAAAGGAGTTGAGAGGAATGGGAAGAACATGGTAGTCAACGCTACCAATATGATTGCAGTTAACCTGAGAGAGCAGGTGGCAAGTGTCACTAATACGCTACGCACAGTGTTTGCGATCCAATCAAAGCTGGATGAAAATATCCTGATAGTGTCCACAACTCATCGAAGATGCTATTAAAGAAATAGGATTTAAAACGCCAAAGAGCTCTTGTAGTAGTGGACGCGAAGAACGGATTTAATATTTTGAAATTGGCAAATCCTCTGCTTAACTTGCCAAGGGTATTACCCATTTACTACACCACGGACCTTTTGGGAGGAAGTGAGTACAGTTACGCGTGAAGTGCTACTTTGTACAACAAATGTTTGCCTGTATTTGCGTTGCCCTAAAGAGTGATGGGTCTTACGCTTTCGAATGATAATTTCTTGATCACCAAAAATAAAATAAGTTTTTAGAACTTCCTACGGGAGAGATATAAGGGAAGGGTACCTACGTGATGAAGAATTGAAATCAGGGATTCCTCTGAGTAGAACCTCAGTCAGATAACCAGCGCACCGATATTTCAGTGCATCAGTAATGATTCTAAGGTTCTTAACAGCTGAAGAGACCAAAACATTTCAGAAATAGGTGGAATTACCGACAATTATTAGAAAAAATATGCTGTTTAATGAATGAACTCTTTGAGATACCACGGAAAACTTCATTCCCTAAACTTATCTGAACGCTGTTCTGGTCAAAATCCACCTACATCTCCTGAGAACGTTCCGTCAAACTGACTGCTCTGGCTGACTTTGAGGTAAAAGCAAGAAATTCAGACACTTAATCTTTCTAATGGTTAGAAAAATTATCCAAAGCCAAGATAACCATCGCATACTTAAGGCCTTGGTATAATTTACCCTTAATGATAAAAACAAAAGTTCCATGGAAACTTAATTAACTTAACGATGAAAAGATCTCTCTTTCTCAATTACCAAATGAATACTCCAGGTAAAAAATATGATGTTATGGATTCTTTAGTATTCTCTCATGTTTACCATTTGAGATCTTAATCGAATATTAACAACACCTCGCATCGCATAAATATACATTATTGCATTTATTTCCACCTATCTCTCCTTCTAATGAGTTTGCATCGGATAAATAAAATAATCGTTTAGCGAATCACAAAAGAGTATAATTCTATTAGAGCTGCTAACTGCAAGAACAGCAAACTTCTTGTTCTTTTAAAAATGAGAGTAAAAAAGGGCTGAGAATTTTACAGAGGGAGGGAAATTATGAAATTGCACAATTGTCGTGACGAAGAGCAGGAATAGGCACGGAATATCTATAAAAAGGAAAATAAATTACTAACTTAGAATTGTAAAATACATTACCATTTCTACATTTTATTAAAAACCTAACAATTTCCATGTAAGTATAACATCTTGGAGTGAGACTCGACCAAGAGGGAAAATGGCAAATTGAATCATTTTATCATTCATATCTTGCACTTTAACACTACCGTGTTTGCGCATGAATTTACCTCTTGCCTTGTTATAAGACGCACACAATATATTTTATTAATGAAAAATAATATGTCGAATGCCGCAATGAAATTTTGCCCGCGTATTATGATGTTACACGAAGCGGAAGAGGTTGGAATCAGACGCCGGCGTGAATAATAATTATAACAGAAAACATCTCTTTCTGGCAGTACATTATAAGAATTAAACATCCATGTCAGAATAACATTACAGGGAGCCGGGCGCCCAACGAAACGGGTACGATTTTTCAAACATATCCTAGTGTGTGCTTCTAAATTATAGGAATCTTCAGAATCCGAAGAATGACTTACTGAGGCTTGACTGTCTTTTCAGCTTGCATCTGTACTTCTTTAAGAGTCTTAATTCCAACATTCCTCAATAATAATCACAAATATTCCAACCTCCCGGTAATCCTCAGCAATTATTCCGATTTCTTGTTCCTTTCATTATAGTTTTCTGAAAGCGATTGTTCACATAGCTGGTTTACCAATAAGTCAAAGTAGGCAGTTGCCTATGGGTCCCGAGCATTTGGGGGCCCCGGAAGGGTCCCTTTCTTCTCTTGCGACTTGTTTATTAACGTGGGATTGTACTGTCTACAGGCCCCAAAGTGTGTTAATCCGTCACTGTTATGCATCACAATGTGTCCGATAAGTTAGTTTCTTCTCCTTTGCAAGATTGTCATAGTAAATTATCTTTTTTACCCGGCTCTTTGTAACACTTCTTTACTGGTCTCATTCCTTATCTCAGTTCATTTTATCTCCATCATTCACTGATATCACTACATATCAATATGTTCCAGTTCTATCTGTTTTTATACCATTACACTGAAGGATATGCCAATCTTAGTCTCAAAGGAATGCCTGCTTAAAAAATTATTTCACCAAAATAGTAAGTTTCCTTTTGTTCAATCTCTCACACGCATTCATATCGCTATCATCCCGCGGTTGAATCATTATGCGGCCATAAACTCTTAAAAATATGAAACGAAGCCAGCCCCAAATCCACCCCTGAGGCGCACACCTTCAATGTCAGCGTTCTCATGGCGTTTGTATTTGCAGTGCGCTTGACCTACGCTCCACCGAAACAGTACTCCCCCCACGGCCCTCCATCAACGGAATACACCCACAACTTGTCGAGAAAACTTTCCACCGCATGTCATGGATGTTGACTCATCGTTTTAGAATCTCAGTGCGTCATTTTTTTATATAGTTTTTCCATGGCCCTCGGGAAAGAAAAAGGTAATAAATATGGAGCCAAAAAAACAAACTCCTTCCTTGATCTAGAGATGAACACATTAAAGATGCTTGGAAGAGTCGTCTGCTTCGCTTTCCGGTCGAAATGGATGAAAAATGATTGATGAATATTGAACGACTCAGCGCGGGCTATGTCCCTTGAAAGTCAAACCTCAGAGTAAATGCGAAATGACCTTAACCATCGAAGCACGTTAAACAACAATACCAATACTTCTATTAAATTTCTGTATTTCACCATTTTCTAATCAATCTGGTTAAATTTTACTATACATATGAGGCTTATCAAACAACCCAAAACCGAATACTTATTACAGTTAATGGCTTTAATCACAATTGCATTTATTGAAAAAGCCACTTACTTTGTCTATCATGTAAAATTACATAATCCATAGAGTTCCCTCATTCCTGTAAGTTGTATTATTATAGTGATAAAAGGTGCATATGGAAAGCGAATTTGGAGAAAAGTTGTGAGTATTGAAATCTACAAGCGGATGCACGCTAATTTCCTTCCTTTTAAGAGTACAGCACCAAATTATCCGTAAAATCGGGCCGTAAAAGTTGGGCAGATCAGGGAATGGCTGCAGTCACCCACAACCCAAGGGCAAGGAGTAATCTATAAAAGATAGTTTGGATAAGCCATCTCATTGGTTTTGGCATGAGGATAGATCATAAGCATAGCATAAAATCGCAGAGCAAGAGCTACCTATCTACTGTTACCGTTTTGCTTAGTGCTCTCAACATCTGAAGTACGGGCAGGGGAATAAATATTTGCTCAAGCTGCTCATATGATGCATTAATCAGATAAAAAGATAAGTTATTTTTTAATTACAATGCACCTGATCAATTTTTCGAGTTATCATTGGATCGTTTAAGCCAATTGTGAATACATACTTTCCGCAATGTTTTCAATAAAAAATGTCACAATTGAATTACAAGTAGTTCAGTTGTAGGTCATAATACAGAGTGATTCACAAGGTATCTGCTATAGTTCAGGAGGTGGTAGGGCAGGTGATTTTAAATATCTTTGCTGCATGAACATGGGGTCGCAACTCCTTAGTTACCGAGCTATGGCAACTGAAACATATTACTCGATGTATGTTGTAGTTACCAAGAAAACGCTAAAAACCAATTGCATGCATTTATAGCAATGAAGTAAAAGTTGTTTAAGTCATACCTTGGATTTAATTATTTCTTTTTCTGCCTAAATTTTATTACTTACAATTTTCATGATGTTAACCGAAATCGGGAAAAATTTTCTTCTTTAAAAATTAGTTTTTAGAATATTGTTTTTATTTTCAGGGATCGTAAAATATTTTTAGAGAAAACAATTTGTAAAATTTAGTAATCTCTTTATTCCTGGCATAGTTATTTTTTATCTTTTTTTGCGGAGATATGGCATTTTAAGTGATACCGTGTCATTAACTCATTCTTTGACGGCTCTCTTCTATGCATGAAGAGAGCATGGCATTTATAAACCGGAAAATACAGTTAAGCTCACCAATTGAAACTTACGTATCGCTTTTTCAATTTATGGAAAAGATTAACCAACCGATAAAATAAGACAGAGGTCTTTTTGTAGGCCTATCAAAGTTAGCCATCTGTTAAAATGTGAATCAGCTGAAGATCATCGAAATCTATTCCTCATGTGGCAACTCCCGTTACAGCTGGTTTTAGAAGCCGAGTTTGGTATGATTCTTTCGCCTCAGAAATGCACCCGCGAGATAGAATTTCTGTTATTTCTGCATCCTTAACCAGGTTGGAAAAGTTTATAAGGATTAAAATCACCTCCTTAAAAAGAAAATCCTTGGAACACTTTGCAATACCAAGGCCAAACGCATTCGCAAAACAATATGGAATTACTTTTCTTGAAAGGAAAAATGTGAGTTTTATTCAAATAATTTTCATCTACCTCGGTATATTACCAATCACGAAGGGTCCGGTTGGGCAAAATATCCTCAAATGCAGCGTGGCCCTACGGACATCCCTTACCTCCCCTGCGCAATAACTCTATCACGGGTCCAGGCGACACGGGCAGTGCGAAAAGGATATTAAAAAAATGACGCATAGCCATAACGCGGAGAAAAATATGGTCCCCAGGGTATCACAGTTCGTCTTCGGCAGGAAAAACTTGGGGAAAGGGTCGTATTTTTAAAGCTCTCAGTGAGAACGGTCATGGAGCAGTTCAAGTTCACAGCGCAGACGAAAATTATTTATTCTCTATTTTTTATGATCAAAGTAGAATTTAAGAATCCGTATGGAATGATTAACACAGATGAAAACGAGATTGGAAGTTTTCAAGTTAGTATATGGCTATGAATTTGTTAGGAAATGAAAATGACTCTTCAATCTGGTGTCTGAATTCCCATTTAATAACGCGTATCATCAGCGTTAAGGCATTCATATTCAAAATTGTCTGGAAGTTCAAATTTTTTCTCGAAGGTAAGACGAATACGAGTTAGCTGATTAAAGTATCCTCAAAGCATCAGAAAACTAAGACCGGCAACGTAAGGCCCCCTTCTTCACGCACAACGCACGCGGTTAAAATCGTGAAGGCATTTTGTAATAATTTCAATGCCAAAATATATACAAAGACACTGAACTAATGAAGTTACATCCATCTTGCTGTCAGAAGCTCTCTCAGCATCGCGGGAATAATTGCAGAAAATCTGGCGGCAAAACAGGTACAGATTTGAATACTTACTGTGTTCCACGTTATCAACAGAATATTTATAGGGGTTTTGCAAGAAATTTTTCACAGTGGTCATAAATGAGCCTCGAGCGTTCAAAGGAGCAAGGACAGCATCCGAGGATCCATACAGGCGCCTGGATTTCAATAAACACCCTGACAGAGGCTGAAAACCTATCTGTCGCTTTGCACTGTATGTGTCAAAATGAATTAAAAAAAGGATTTCCGCCTTTTGCTAGGCCTTTAGGTACACACAGGAAACATCTTGGCGTCATTTTTAGCCTCACAATCCCCGATGGACAAGCGCGAAAACAAGGTGAAAAAACCAGCCGTCAAAAGACTTTTATCCCTTCTTCCAACCTCCCTCTTCTCCCGGACCCTTACCCTCCCCATCCTCAATCCTCTCAGATCGACTTCTTGTCTCCCTTGCCGGCTTCTTTACTGCCGGCCCGTCACTCAAAGGTTCCTCCTCCCTTAACCGCCCACGAAATCCCGGCCCCTCTTCTCTCAACCATCAATCTCGACTCGAGTAAAATAAAAAAAGTAGGTACCAGTCCGGAACTTAGCTCTTGGATAAAAATGAATCCACAAACTTGGGAGCTCGAGTCCCATAGAACAAAGGTTTTGCCCGTGTGAATGAGACAGGAAGGAAACGGATACTGCCCCGCAAGTGAATTTCGTGCATTGAGTGCGTACGTCCGGACAACGGTCACAGACAGTCAACATGGGGAGTCGTTTTATTCACTCCTGTTGAGTTGCAACTTTGGAAATACGCTCAATCTCAGCTAGACCTGTGTGCTCAAGTCTTTTTTAAAGCCCTACTAGCATAGAAAACAATAGGTTAAAATGATTTAAGAGGCAGTAACTTTGACTTTTAGCTAGTGACCAATTACTGTTGGCTGTGTTCCTGATGAAATTAAAAAGAAGTTGTTCATTTAAGCTTTTGCAGCCATTCGCAGTACTTGTACCTGTAGTTCATAATAAAACACCAATTTCATTTCTCTCCAGAAATCTTGCAATTTTTTCTTTTTCGACTTATTAATTTAGACCTAATTGGCGTAAGTCTTAATTATTTAGTATTTTTATTTTCCCCAGCTTTTTCATCTCTTGCTATAAAATCTCGTCAACAACTCTTTACAACCAGCATGCTTGCGTCAATTATCTGTCACATTAAATCTATCAAATTGACGGTAAGTCGCACTTACCGTCAATTTGACGGACGCATGTAACGTTATTTTAGTTAAAATATCTATTTTCTAATCTTAAATCTTTTGCAAACTATTCGCAGTTTTTGTCTCCTGTAATATTTACCCTTTACCATTACCTTTGAAGATTACACTTCTTATCCTCTCTCTCCCTTGTCCTCCGTCACTTTTTCTGCATTATTCTTTATTAAATCTCTAATCAGGCTCCTTTTCTCCCCTGCAAGATCTAATACTTATTCATTTGTTTTCCTCTTCGCCCATGCTTCGCATCCATCTCAATTAAACAGCTTAATATCGCAAGCAAATATAATCGAATGGACATTGACAAAGCGATATAACTGACACTAAATATTGAACCACTAAAATAAATGGTTTTACTGACACTGCAATTTCCACTGACGCTAAATATTGAACCACTAGAATAAATTGTTTTACTAACACTGCAATTACCACACTTTTAAAGGATTAATAGCAATAGAATTCCAAAAATGTGCCAAGATAATAACCACGACTATGGTTTCCTTGCAAAACAAAATTATCAACTGGACCTGATGACACTACTTTGCAACGAAACTATGGCCGAGATCAATAAACACACTGTGGGTATTGTAATGTTAGTGTACAACCTTTCATTCTGACAATGAAATATTTCCATATTGTTAAGTCCGAGACTGTCATCTGTGCTAAATATTGAAGCTAACATTGCAACGGACCTGTGGAAAAACGTTTATTTTTTTGCTTGGTAAAAATTGATTAGCAGCGTAAAATCGTTGTGGAACATACCTATCGCTGGCTGATGGAGGGCTGCTAAAATATACGAAAAATATTGATTATGAAATATTGAGTTGAAAAAAAGTCTTTTCGACGAAATTATGATGGATATTTAAGTTTGCGACGTAAGGTATGCTGAAATATCAACTGGCCCATTCGTGCGTCGTGACCAATTTTAATTTCTTGCTCGGTAGGAGTTAGTCACTAATGGGCCTCGACCCTGGAGAATTCCATCTTAAGTTACTGGCTCAGAGCGCATTATACATGCAGGTGAATGTATGAAATATTAATGTCATGTTTTATTTACAAAGAGACCGAAAGGATTAAAACTTTATTGCCCCTGAATGGCATCAGCCACTGCTACTTTGAAAAAAGAAACATTTATTCCTTCGATGGACGCTTTTATTGCCGTTATCGTTATTATTTTATTTTTATAAGCTGATTTGAAAAAAAAGAATTAACATAAGTTTCTCCCTGCTAAACTTCTCTTAAATACCTAAGGCAGTTTGTGACCGAGTGTCACTGGCACCGATCGCCGCTAATATTTAATTAACAATAGACACTCGAACTAATTCTACTGTTATATATTACTTTCCATATATTTTCTTAAAATATGTTCGTTTATTCTCACTTATTTGTTTCCGTTTTTTACAAGTTTGCAGAAATTATGATGAAAACCAATTAATCATAATGTCTCATTTCAGACTGAAAATTTTAAATCGAGATTAACGTCACACGTGCCTACATCTTCAAGCTATACATAGAATGGAGTATCAGGGACTATGGAAAAGGATTGATAATACGAGATGTAAGACTCTTAGATTAAAGTCTCATTATTCGGAATTTCATAGGTAAATCCAAAGATAAAATGGATAGGCTCATAGCTCTTACCCACTGTAGCGAAAGTAACGCATACAAGTATGAATCATAAGAACGCATGTCACAAAATTAATAATATGGATAATAATAACTCATGAAAGAATAGCCCAGTCGCCATAAATTTCGTAAAAATTAAGTTAGTTTATAGAAAACTCCCAGTACACATGAAGTTTTTATGTGATAGCCTGCCAAATTACATCCGTTGCATATAGGATTAATTACTCCAGAATATAATATCATTTTAAAATAGCGGAAATTTACAGCTGTGCAATCATTCAGTTATTTTAATTCTGCCAAATTAAGCCAAAATCCTCTTAACTTATCATCCCTTATAGATCCATTGAAATGCACATCGTGCTCAAAGAAATTCGGAGAGGACCGTTAGATCAGAATGTGGATAAACTATCTGGGCGACGCATTCAGTATTGATTAATTGATCATAAAATGGAATCACCCCACGTTCTGACAACTATTTTTCATCCGGCGTACACGAATTCCTACGTCCCGGTTCCAATGTAACCTTATCAATCATAAAAGGCTCACCCTCTTTTGGTAAGAAATTAGAAACCGTATCCCGGTGATGACTAATACTGCAGGGGATGGCCCCTATCCATCTTCTGCCGTATCTTTACAGCTACCGGTGGCATGCGCTTGAAAGACAGGTTGGATTCTGGGGCCTTAACGTGGAGAGGTCTCACAAGGTGAAAATTGTGATATGAATCCAGTTACATTTTCACTTAATCTCGGAAAGGAGAAAGAGCATCTTAAACACATCCAAGCACCAGTGAAAAGATCAAATGGAACACTTATATCCCGCCGATTGCACCAAATGCTTGCGATGGGATAAAATAAGCCAAATTCTCTGAAGAAATTACGCAGCGCTCTTCCGCTATATGTGATTTAACGTGGTTCAGCATCGTTAGTAATTTGGTATTTATCAGAACTATTTTCTCCCCGCAGCAAAGGGCTGAAAGTTCCCTCGTGACAAACGAATGGCGCATGCACGCAGGCATCATTGACACAACTGATTCATAAATTTCGGGGCAGAGATGGTGGGATTCCGTGATAGCCATGGGCGGAATATCGCTGCAGACATCCCGTGTGAACCAGTGAGTTACAAGGACACTGCTAATTATCGGAGAAGGGAGATTCTCCAGAGAGTACTGAGACGTCTTTTTTGACACAGCAACTTTTGTGAGAAAACTACTTGCGAATACCCGGTCGAAAATTGTCTACTTGGAATACTTTCTGGTTACCTCATTATATTCTAGTTACCTCAATTAGCTCATATTTTTAGCTTTCAAATGTTTATATTTTTTCAAGCCCGTAAACAGTGCTAATTCCACGTTAACCTTAGTGTTTTTGGTATTTTATGTGATTTATTATGTATTAGTATTTTATATTCCCACGATGTGGAAATGATTGTTTAGCGTGGACGCGCGTTTGATTCCTGTTGATACAACTCCAGCAAGATATGGTAGGGTTGCATAGATTTGAAAAATGAGGGGATTGAAAGCGCCTGAATTTCTCCCTTTTTCCTCATTGTTTATTCATGATAAACTTTCAGAAACAAATAACATAAGTGGCATTTTAAATTTACTTCAGACGCCTTCTCTCTTCTTTTTAGCTCTTTTTTCGTTTTGATAAAATTCCTGATTAAAAAGAGAAGTTTTTTAACTTATATATATATTTTTTTAAATATATATATAAACACATTTAATGATTCTAAAACAGAGATACAGCATAAATACAATATAAATACAATATAAGTCCTCCTGAGCCTCTGGCTCGTCAGGAGGTGCTTGTGAGTACAAAAAATATTACAGAGCATTGGTGGCGATATAATAAATTGTACACTTTACACTTTTACATGCATTATGAAGAATGACGATCAATTTCTTCATTGCTTTTCCAACAATAAATTCTTACAGTCTCTTTTCAGTTGTGAGATAGTACTTATATTTGGTATTTTAATATTTACAAAATTAAGAAGTTTAGGTATAATCACACTTAACATTCTATCACCATAGTTTGTGTATGATTTTGGAATATCATATAATTCCTTGTATCTTAATTGCATTGTATCTTGTAAGTCTTTTATTAACCTATATTTTTTACTGTAATAATTTTCAGTAATGAGTACATATTCAAATAGCTTATCTACGGGCAGTACACATATGTCTTTATAGACCTTATTAACATCAGATAATCCCACCTGTAAACCTGTAGATAAAAATCCCATATTGCTTAAACCTGTACATAAAAAACTTTTAAATCTGATCTTTATCTATATTTGGGATATAGATTTATTTTTTGTTAAAGCTGAAGATCCTGAAAAATAAAACTCTATAGCACTTAAATGTGCAACTTTTTTCCTCAGATGATTTCCCAACAGGAAAAATTAACTTTAAACTTTCAAACTGAAAATGATACCATCAGCGTAATTTTCTCATAAATGTTGACTAGTTGAAATCGGACAATACATTTTAATGAATTGAAACGGAACTAAACGGATCTAAAATTAGTGAAGCTTATAGAATCAATTGTCGGTGACGTAACTTTGTTGACTATACTCATTACGCATCATGAATAAAAATAGCACTTACTAACTCTTACCACCTTTATAATAATGTGCAACCATCGAAACAGTTTAGGTTAGAAAAATGTGTGGAAAATAAATAAGTATTTTTATTTTTTTCATCCTCATGGTAATTAACGAGTAAAGGTCATAATATGATACAACTAGGTAAAATAATGTACATGAAATAACTTAATAAAATCGAAAATCTTGTAATTAAAGAAGTACTACTGAATAATCTATGCATACTTCCACAAAAATGTATTTTAGGACCCCTAGTTTCAATGCATGACGTCGATGCGTTGAAACTAATCGTACCTATTCAAATTATGGTGGAAGTATACATAGTGTTTTTTACCTCAGTTATAATGAGTTTCCACTAATTTTATCTTGAAACCATCGACTATAAGCGAAACTTTTCTCTCTCAGAAAGGATTCATATTCAGAGAAAATGGTACTCGGCCACTTTATAAAATTTGCTTCTCGTTTTACACCATGAGGGACTAAAATTGCAACACAAGTCATGCTCTACTATCAAACCTTGACAGCATACATAAGAGGAATCAGAAAGTTGATTTATATTGCCTAATTTTTAGCATGACCTTTGAAAAGTCAGTACGCTATTAACAATCACCACCTCGGCCGCAGGTCTCAGCGATGAAACAGTCGTTCACGAGGTTAATTCTCGAAGTTTCACCCGTGTTCTACCGTGGTTTTATTACATGACTTGGAGTGAAATTAGAGAGGGGCTGCAAAATGAGGAAATTGCAAGCCGAGCAGAGAGATTATTTTGGTCTCTTCACAAAATCCGAGCCGAAAGAGCTAGCATATGCCGGAGCTCATCTGAGAAGTAATGGGAAAACCTTGTACCTACCTCAGGAAGTGGTCTATTCTGCAGATTCAAGCATTACAGTGGCCAAGGGGACGCCGATCCTTCACCAGCACATGGCAAGAAGGCATAGCAGCACCACGTGGTCAGAGTAATTAGGTTTTACATAAAAAAGTATTCCATAAGAGTGTCTTCAATAAGTCAAATCTTATCATGCGTTGCATTACGGACTATCGTAGTCACGAATGCAAGAGCGGAATAATTACATTTTTCTGTTATTTTCTAGTTCGCGTCATAAGGTCCAAAATATGTTTCAAGGTCTAAAATAGACCTTTCAAATAGGTTTCTAGGTCTAAGATATCTTTATGGATTTTCATTTTCTGCAGCGAAACAATCGACGGCGTTAGTTCCAAAATGGTTACAGTGACATCCAGCGTCCTTCAAGGAAGCGTAATCGGCACCCGTCATTCCTCATTTAAATAAACGACATTAACTCTCGAGTAATTAGAAAAATTAAATTTTTTGCAGACGATGCCGTTATCGTCCGAGAAATTCCCACAAATGCTGACTTAGAATCTCTCTCACCAAACATCAACAACGTTAACACGTGGAGTCTTTAGGTGGAATTACCTTTACTTTAGGAGTAACGTTGGGGAAACACATACGAAACATTTGAGGCGTTGCGTTAAAGAATCTAGGATTTATCAAGCGAATGGTAAGAAGGTTCTGTCATGAAAAAGTGAAAGAGAGAGGCTAATTTTATCTGATTAGGCTATATATCGAATACGCCGCGAGCATTTGAGATCCTGCACAGAAGGATTTAATTCGCGAAGTAAATAAAATACAAAGGAGAGCCGCAAGCTTTGTTGTTAAAACTGCAATGAGCGTACAGAAAGTGTCACACAGCTGATTAAATTATTAGGTTGGGGCCTTTAGAGACTCGGAAGCTACACGCTAGGCTAAGATTACCTGAAAAACTCTGATCAATTGGGTTTCAGTACGACACACGGAGAATTTTATTTTATCTCTCTCTAAACTGATAAAAGTGACAAAATAAGAGAGATACACTGCCGAACTGAAAATTCCAAGGAATTGAAAATTCCATTTTAACCTTGACGAGGGGAATGATATACAATTCCAAACAATAGGCCATATTTGGTTACACTACTCGTCCGTGTTTTTCACTGCTTGTGTTCACGCTGAAAACATCTAAAAACTGATATGTTGTATTTATTTTCCTTTTTCATTGCATTTCGAAAGGTTATGAGACTTGGCAGAGTGAGATATAAAAATAAAGTGTTACACATGGCTCTCAATATCTCACCTGAATGTCGGTTTGAAGCGATATTACTTCATTCATTATCTCCAATAAAAAGCCGGTCAGAAAAGGAAGAAAAGGATATGATTTTTAAATATGATGGAATGGATAACATGCAAATGGGTGCGTAATGAATGGGCTGAATCAACACGCGTATTTCGCTTGTTTATCCAGCCAAGCTGAAAATGAGATACAGCTGCTGCATTTGCACCTCACAAATGATCTAAAGAACACACTTAAATACCGGAGAAAAAAGGATTTTTAATAATTCACGCGAATGCATTACTACAAGGGTAACTCTTCCTCAAAGTCATAATTTTTACACATTTCCACAAAACTTACTCATTTTTTTTTCCCATGGGTTACGGATTGCCTACTGATATTCAAGTTTCGGCCTTTAAATTAGAGATTAATCTAAACTGTCAATGATAGCAAGAAATTTTAACTCCTATGCATACTATCGGTCATCCAGGTGACCATCGACGGGGAGAGTTAAAATCTCGTAAAACACGGGCATGTTTACGAAATTCTAACTGTCCATGTTGATGATCACCAGTATGACTGAAATGCATGCATGCACAGGAGCTAAAATTCCTTGATTTCATTGGTAATTTGTATTTATCTTTAATTTAGTTTTACATGCCATTTTCTCTCTCATTGAATTGAAAGTTTTCGGAAGTTTTAATACCTAATGATTTAAAGAAGGGGGTAGAGATTTTGACTCCACCCTTGGCAACTGCAGCTTGCGAGCTCTGTGGTTCGCCGGTGAACATGGAGCCATTAACCCGGTGAAAAACCCGAAAAAATTTCCTGAACAATATTCGCCGGGGAAGCACCAGATTTTACTTCATTAATCCTTAGCGTTTTTCTAACAAAATTTCTCAGAAAAAATTTCATTCTTCAGCTCAAATTAACGTTCAACCACTCCTAGGACACGTTTTATAATGTCTGGTTAACGTTAAACGCAAGATGATGATGCATTTTCGTTAACTTGGAGTTAACTGTGAATTCGGGTTTTGTTTATTACAGCAGACTATTTGTTACTTGACGTCATAGATGGGAGAAATTGTAAACTTCGGTTTACACGCCGAGAAAATATTTAGCCTGAGGTTTTAAAACCGGAACTTATGGTGGCAGTCTGTAAATGGCTCGTCAGAAATGGCATTTTGATGTAGTAGACTTAACCATAGGTCAACAAACAAAAGCTTGCGAGCCACATGCGGCTCTTTGGTTACGTACATTTGGCTCTGAAGTAAATGTGAAAACGAAAATAAAACTATCATTGCTTCGTTGAGAACATTTAAATTGTTTTTCTTTTCATAAGGTTATTTATTCTCATAATAAAGAAAAAATAAATATGAATGGTATTAATTAAAACTTTCCGTCCTCGTAAAAATATATTTATGCCTCTCGAATCATTTTTAAATTGTTGTGAGGGACAGTTTTTGGCTCCTCCGTTTCAATAGTTTTCAAACTTCTGGTCTAAGCGATGGGGTAAAACCATTATCGATTGACTTCCAGGAAATCTACGGAGGATCTGCTCTCCAAGCTTTACTTATGACACCTGACAAGACTTTCGCTGACCTCATAAGACCCATATAATTTTCGAAACCTTCCCTAAAGGAAAAAGAAAATAACTAAGGGGGAATAAAACCCTTCCCGAGAGGAATAGGCATTTTCCGAAATTATTTTTTTAACTCATTTGAAATACAGAAGCCAGCAGATATTCAACATGCAAATTTTCGGCTATAAGTTCATTGAAAGTTCCGAAATCCATTGCAGTTTTGAAGAACTATTCATAAGTTATTTTCCGTAGATGTCTATGACTCAGCAAAAAACCCGCGGATATTAAATTTCTCTGAAACTAAAATTTTTATTGGATTTGATTTATTCGATGAAAACCCATATTTATCAAAATGGAAAAATGTTTGTGTGGTCGTGAATTTTATGGGCCTAAAAATTTCGCTAAAAGTTTTTTGAGCCCTTAAGCCATAAAACCAAGGTATAATTACGATTAAAATTCCATTTTGAATCCCAATTATACACAACTGCTAAATATAGGCCTTCCGGAATCCCACCAGTTATTTTTCTGGACAAACCAGGCTACGAGGTTTGCATGGATAGATAAATTCAGGCCACTGTGGATATACACGATTAACTTGAACAGGCGAGAACTGAATTTCTTCGGTTGACAGCATGAGGTAAATATTGGTGATATATACCTCATGGCATGCTCACTACATGAATACATAAGTGATGAAAGATCGGTTGCTCTCCCGGCGAATCTGTTGAATTATGGTTACTCGGGTTTCCAACCAGGTGAGAGGTTCCATTTCCGACGTTTCAAGGTCCGACACGGCCCTCGTCATCAAGGATGCTGAATGCATCCCTGATCTCATACATACTGAATGGGATGCAAGGATGCTGTGACCTGGTCGAAAACCCGAGAAATCAAAATTAAGCTATCATACGTTTCTCTTCAACTTTTACCATGTTTTCCAGCTATACAAATTTCTTAGAAACGTTTTTCTGAGAACAACCACCTAAGAACCTAAGCAATTTCTTGATCGTGTTATACTACGTCTTTCCAAAGACTTTTTCACGGTGGTGTAAATCAGTTTTCTATACATAAGCCAAATTACATTTATATTTTTTCGCTGCAAGGAATTTCAGGTTCTCAGCGTCTTTACTGCGACCAATAAAGACATTTTTCCACATTCTTAATTCCGTGATCATCATCTGCTATTCTGCTTGTGGGTTGCTTGGTTACGTTGCAGTCTCTACGTCAAATACCCAAGCTACACTGTACGCTCATACCAATGACTATTTCCTTGTACACTACTATATTTTATGTTAAGCTTCTCATGGTAAGACCCATAAATAAAGAACGTTTTAATCAGAAGGAAAAACTATCGGCTCTTGCGCAGGAAAGCCAGTGCAGTAGGCATAATTTTTTTCAAAACTTGTTCGGTGTAATCCGGTAGGATTTTTATGATAGGGAGTACCAATACGGCTTTAATATAAGAGAAAGTTCTTTTTTACGAGTTATAATGGAACAAAGAAGGTATAAATTGTCTAACCAACTCTTTTCGGAGAGGATGTTTCCTCGCAAGAAACTTCAACCGCTGGCTCAAAAAACAATCGTCCCGACGGAAATAAAAACTTCTATTTAATGAGAAAGTACGCGTCTGTGGGTTTTTTTCACTTTCAGTTAGAGGAGGAGAAAAGGAGTTGCCAGAACCCGAAAACTTTCTTATATTTTAGAGCATATCGTAAACCACATTTTTAAATCTCTCTGGCAGAAGTTGAGTGGTAATGTCAGCGGCATCTGCGCATACTGAAAGTTATGGAGAATTAAGCTCACTGCTGTGCACTACATTGGATTTCATCGAACGGATTAATGAACAAATTTTATTGCTGCGGTGTAGTATTCCGCCAGAAGGAAGAGAGATAAAAGACAGGGATTTCCATCGCGAAATAACTATAATTTTACTTCACATGAGTGATTAGATTTATAGAAGTGACCTCTTTGCATTCTGAAAATTCTAAAGTATTCATTCTAGGTTTAATGCATTCAACAATTCAGTGAATGAATAATTAAACTCCAATTGAATGTTCTATTCCTTATAAAACGTACGAAAAATAAGAAAGGAAACTCTCTTAAGAATAGTAAAAATTAGCGATACTTTTTTAAGGAATAAGCCAAACAATTTATCATTATGCAGTAAAGTTTAGTGATTGATACCATCTATAGAAGCAGGTTAAACTGAAGTAGAACGACTGAAAAAATTATAAATTTACGATTTACAATTTTCACTCTGTGATACCTGAAAATCATTTGAAGGAAACGGATTACATTACAAAGAGATATTAATTCTCAGCAGGGTTTTTGTGTCTCTAGTAAGGCGTAACAAATTAAAATGAAATAAGTAAGTAAAGGAAATTTACAGAATTGCATTAACTTAAGTGTAGGGTAAATAAAGGAAAAAAGTCAAATTTTTCCTCTAAAAATGGAAAATTAAATTCGATTTCAGCTTATTTAAAATGTAAAGGTGCACGATGTACTAAGGCCGTTTGCAGAATGAGAAAATTCTAGAAGAAAAACTATTTTTCTTTTGTGATCTTTAAAATAGTAGCAACGTCACTCTACATGACAGATACGATGGAAATATTAGGGTTGTTCAAATCACATTTTGAGTATATGCCCTCATCTATTTAAAAAAATTAAAGTAGCCTTGTTCAGTATTAGCTTCAGTTAGCAGGCCATCTATGTCGACATAGACCGCACGGAGTAGAAGTAAATAGAAAATAGGCCCTTCGCAATAAGTTGTGGAATAAAATCGTCCAGCTGTAAAAGCACTGGCTGAACTGTCTCCACCTGCTCTCGTCATTCATTGTAACAGTCACTAGAGGGTGATCAGCCACTATTCTCCAAACTGCTTCCTTCTAAACGCGTTAATTTCTTTGAAACACATAATTTTCTTGACGGATTCCATTCCTGTATTTGGAACACGGTTTATATATTCTCCTAACTGCTCCCTTATAAACTCGTTAATTTATTTGCAAAACATAATTTTCTCGCCGCATTCTATTCCTGTATTTCGTACACGGTTTACATTATATCATACTAATTTCTTTAATGACTACAGAAGTGGATCATACCCCCAAAAATTCCAAGCAAACCTTACTCTTGCCCGCGGAATAACTACTCACCTTTGTTCAATGCTTTACATAAAAACATATGCGTTTATACGTTCCATATTCTTTCTCTGCACATTTGCTCAGGAGTTGATGCTATATGGCGTTAGAGTTTAGAATAATTGAGTCAAAAATTAAGTACATTTGACAGGGAAATAAAGTAAGAAGACAAGAAATGAGGAGAAACTTGCAATTTTTTTCCTCCCTCACCCGTAAGATTAGCTCAATATTCAGTTTTGAAAGTAACTTTAACTAATAGTGAATTCAAGAGATTGAAAGGCGAAGTGTGTTGTTTTAAAATTTATTTTCCCTGTCTTTTTCAGATAAAGGCTTATAATATCTTAGCGGGTATTAGGGTGCTTATAATATCTTAGAGGGTATTAGAGTTTTTTAAGTGTCTACAACTGTCTTTATATTCCCTACTTTACAAAGTGCTTTAAGAAGTATCTCATGCTACTACTCATAACCCACAAAAACCATTCGTAGTCTTACTGACTGAATATACAGCTATGTAATTTTCCATTTAAATTTTATTCCTAAACTCTGCTAATTCTGTTCGTAAATTTAATGAAACACTCAAAGAAATTGATGGTCAGGTGATACAATGTCCTCAAAGCTAATAGGTTATTATAATGGATACAAACAGAATTTCTCTGGAATATCCAACAGTTAAAAAGCAAGAATGGTTTCGTGACATCCACAGAAATGAGTCTAAATTGGATATGTATCATTTAATTTTCAGCTTACTGATATGTCTAACTCCAAGACGAATGAATGCTATTCCTATTCAAAGAAAAACTCAACGAAAATATTACTACGGTACAGGAAATAGTACTCATCTCTCGTCACAAAGATCGAAATCTTGCGACGCACCCATTAGGAAATTCTGGCCCCTTAATTTCGATAGAGTACTTTCTATATTGAAGGTCTGAATTATTATCAATACCAGTGATATCAATAGGCAGTTTATAAGCAAGAAAAGACAATGATGTCACGAGGAAACCACAATGACGTTCTATTATAATTATTATCATACATGATAATGCGTTCAGAACCGACGTTTATATCATACACTCATACCCATCACGCCGTTCCCTTTCGGGGCAAGCACTGTCAAAAGAGCTTCTTTCTTGGTGTAAGACCTAGATAACTGGGTTTGATTTTAATAATTACCTCCACAATGCCTTATCCTTGAAAACCTGCTTTTCGTCTACCACGTTCATGCATTTCTTCATATATGCTCGCTTATTCTGAATACTTCAAATATTCCTCATCTTTAGAGTCTCTTCCACCCCATTCACCCGTGACTTTCTCGGTCTAACTTTTCCTCTCACGTCATTCACTCAATTATCATTTATCTGTAGAGTTAATTTACTGTCACCTATTCTGTCAACGTGGATAATCTAACGAAGCACGATAATTTCATATACGTCCACTACTAGAGCGTCATATCCACATTCTATCATCACCTACTCATTACTAACCCTATTAAACCTACATTTACCGTAAACACTTCTCATTTAATTTACACCCACTAAACTTATTCTCAAATGCCTTCATCTATAATTATTCTGGCAAATCAAGAGTTTTACTACCACTTTAAAGTGTGAAGAATAATATTTGCACCATGTGCACCACGATTTTTGCTTCATCAGATAACGTTTTTACCAGCGTCGTCAAAATTCATAAATGCCCAAACTATCCAGATGTTTAACTATATTTGAAGGTGAGCAACAGCCAAGGACGTTTACGCCATTGGTTCGGCGTAGGCAATGTCCTAATCTTAACGAAAGTCTCAAAGTGATGTACAGATTAACGTCCCATCACACGGACAGCCCGCTGCACTAGAGGTGGTCTCCTCATGGCACCCTAGTAGGGATTGGGATCTTACTAGGTGATTAGGTAGGGATTACTTGGTGGCACAAAAAGAACACAACAGGTTCATTACAACTGATTCGACCCCGAAACAGTTTCAAAACGAAACAGTTCCGCGAAATACCCTGTTGCGGACCACAGATAAGAGACCAAAAAACAGGCTACCGATCGACCCAGTTACAATATCGCTGGTAGTTCTTCTAATACGAAAGCTTTCACAAATAAAGTAACAATTTCATTTGTATTCATGAACGATAGACACTTCCAAGTTCTAATTCTATCTGCAATGACGGGCGGACATGTGCTTTCTTAATAAACCAGCAACCACCTTCAACATATTCAAATCCATCAAATTGTAGCTTATAACCGCCACGCAGCCTCACGTGCACTGCAACTGGAACAGATTAGAAGACGAAACAGTTAGCTTCAGCTATCATTTGCCGCTACACAGCACAGAGATCAACGGCGCAACTACAGCACGATCGCGAAACTAACCTGTTTTTGCAATAGGCATTTGAAACAGTTGTCTGGCCAAAACAGTTGCGGCTGCAGCCGTTTCGCTCCGACAACACTTTATTCCACCACAGAACTAACATGAAAATGTCCAAAGACGGAGCTCGAACACTCTTTTGAGATGGAAAGACAGTATTTTAACCACCAGCATTTTTAATTTCAGCATTCATCTGAAAATGGTATCAGGTACTGTAGTACGTTAAGGGGAATGGTTAAGGGAGAAACTGAAGCTCATCTCAACCATAGCGGTTTTTCTTAGTTTTTCCTGAATTAAACTCCCAAAATTCACTACGCACGTAGTGGATGAGTAGAAATGAACTGGCCGCGTGAAAAATGAATCACGCATCAATAAACGCGTCCATATAAATCGGCGGAGATGGAGTGGCTTGGGTTAATTACAAACGCCTCCAGATGTATCACTAACAAAGTATAGTTTTTTGATACAGTTGAACTTTACCTGCAGGAAATGTATCTCTATATGTTTTGCCATCAAATTCTGGGAAAACTTAAATGTTCGCTTGACTGTCACCTTTGTCTCTCTCATAGACCCTCTCCAAGTTTCACGGTCCGTACCTTCGACGTCCGTTTGAATGCTCACACGTTCTTTTTGTCCCGTAGTAGATACCATATGATTAAAACGTAAAAGGGCACTTGCACCTCTGACAAGATTTATGGAAACTTCGCTTGCTTATTTGACATGAGATATTATGGTTATACATTTGGAAATATGTGTGCTAATTGGCATCAGATTGATCAGAAAGTAGAGTAATTGTGGAGAGCGTACTCAATGAAGTTTCCCTAAAATATTAAGCAATTCGTAGCTATTACATCTCGACTAGTTCTCGACATCGACTTCTTCCGCCTACCCGTGGAAAAAGGTGGACCCGGATTAGAGGAGTCTATTATAGTACGTTCCACATTCAGTTGGCGGTATGGGTTCTATTGGAGATCCGTTTCTTGCGCAAAAATCAATAAGGCCTGGTGTGCTATGTAGCCAATAGCAGCGGGAAAATCAACTGAATGCTACTGAATCAACTGAATGCAACTGAAGCATGTGTGTATTGTATAAAAAATGTACATCTTAGTGACCTCCAGCGTTAATATATTATTCCCGTAAGAAAATTGACTTAAAAACTTAATAAAACACGTTGTTTGGAATGGTTGCCTATGTGGCCTATAGGTGAGCATTATGAGCGATAGCTTGGTAACAGGCAATAAGGCCCAATCTATCAACTAATTATGGAACGTACTATATTGGCTATTCTCTTGCTTGTGCCAGATGGGACGAACAACTGACTTTCTCCCGCACAGAGCGGTCATGAAAATACTAGGTGGCTGCATCATATGGGTATTGAAAATGACAGCCATATACAGTGCAACACCTTGCGAGAGAGAGAGAGTGTATGCGTGGGACGGGACGACGTTCATTGCCTGCAGAATTTCTCCACAATACCGCTGTCGCGTGGGAGTGTGAATCTGGATCTTAGTGGCCTGCGAACGTTGGATGCCATTAACCCATAAACCACCCGCGAGGGTAATTGACCGTCTCAATGTACGGTCATCGCACCCGCAATGGAACAGTGACTATTTCTAAACGACGGCCAGGGGACTAATGAGTACACTAAGGCCATTATTCGACTTGAATATATTTGCAAATCGATTGGGAAACTTAATGAATGGTTCCATATACTTGAAAGATGTCTGAGGCGAAACCTTGGACGTATCACCACAAAGTTCCGTGTGTTAGAGTTAGGGTGGTATCAGAGCGTTGATAAAATGAAGATAAAACGCAGCCATTAAGGGAAGCATGTGTGTAACAGAAGATATCAAAATTTCCTGATCACACGTTCCCTGTGCCAATGTGGGACGTCTGTTGTGAGGGTATCGCAAGTTCAGGTACACATATGTGAACAGACATAAAATAATCCTTCAAAATTAGACGTTCCAGGCGGGTGAATGCAACAGTTGGCGATCGGAAAGGTATCTTTCCCCTCGAAGTCACACATGGAACTCCATTGCACTTATAGAACTACATCTAACACGAGCGAGTTGCTAATACCTGCGTTGGTAGAGTCCCACCTTTTAAATATTGGATTTTTCAAAGGCTACAAGCGTTTCGAGACTTAGGAGAAGTTGACGAAACTCGCCAATGCTTTTATGACTAAACCAACTGATTTTTTGATTACTAAAGATTACTCGGAAAATCAACTTACTGTGTTATGGCTTTGGAGTGGTACCAACGTAACCCATGACCAGTGTTTTGACGTGGGTAAGATCATAATAATTAACAATCATCGAATCATCGATCTAGTTAAAGTTCTAAATAAGTCTGTAATGATTGTGAATAGCTTCAAAATCTCTATATTTCTTCGTGTAATGTTTGTCATTTGTATGCCTAGGGAAAACATCAGATGATCATTTGATTACCAGTTCCGTCCAGTCCGCAATCCCATTATTTCCTAGCTATAATCTTTTCCTACTCCCTCAGTCCGTGAACCACGCACTAAAATATTTTCTCCCTAAAATCAATGACTCCTTGCGATATGTGGAAACTAAGACGTTGAAAGTCCAATTAGCAGAATTCATAAATATTTATTTTTATCAGAATACTATTAATGAAGATGGAAAATGAAGATGCAAAAAGATAAAGAAAGGAGAAAAGCTGCGCCAGGGTGAGAGGCATTTAATTTGGAATAGGGAAGTGTCAAGAAAGGGGAAAGTGATTTTACATCAAACTCATTATGCATCAGAAACGTGAATATTGAACAAAAGGAGCAGCTTGCGTGCTGGGTAAATGAAGCAATTGAGAAGCATAGCGGGAAAGAATAAAATGGGCATGAAAAGAAATGCAGAACTAAAAAATGCGATTGGAGCGAGTTGCTTAAGAAATAAGGTAATACACAAAGATGGCTGGAACATTCAAAAGAATGAAAGGTGGTAGAGTCCCCAGATTAAGGAAAGAGAAGAAAGAGAGTGGGAGGCAATGTTGAGGAAGGTCTCGAAAATGGCGTAGTATATGACTTGAGTGGGTATTAACAAAAGAGGGGCCTATCTTTGGATGGAGTCGATGTAGAGTGAACGTGGAAATGGCGGGAGAGGTTATTTTAATAAGTAGACCCTAGTATGGTGGAACAAGAGGATACGTGAATGAAGAATTAAGTATAGTTAATGTCCTTTCTATCGCTTGAGATCCTTCTCTCGAAATAGCAGTTTTCTATTGACTGTTCTGTTTTTGATTGTCTGCTTTTACCTTCTGCTGCATATAAATAAGTTCATTTTCTTCTTCATTCAGGTTTTTAATTTCATTTCTCCACGCTAAAAACTTACACTTTAAATCACTCAAAATGAAAAGAGTGAGCCCTATGCCTACTTTCAAACCTCCAAGCATAAAAGCGACATATTTAGTTCATTTTATAAATTAAGTTTACTACCAAATGCGATGTTTTCTTTCGAGCACTACGCATCCATAGGGGAGTAAGTAAGAAGAAATGTTTATTCTTTACTGTCCATTTTGACTGAACTGCATGTGGTAGAATGAAGTGAATTAAAGAAACTTTGGTAACATTCGCATAAAAACTTAACTTTATATCCGTATCACACGCGGCAGGCCCATCAAAATTCCGCGTAAAAGAAGATAAGCTTCGAAAAATTGTTTTTTCGGGGCTGTTTGAAGGAGTAATATGATTTGTTTTTCATATTTAAGAGAAAAACGGGCTCCATAAATTCCTGAATATTTAATGACCCCTTCGCCGTCTCGGTAACTGCCACCCGCGGAAAGGGAAACTCGATAAATCAGTGAGACACGGCCAAAGTAGGTAGGATATCTCTTTCGTCGAGTCGACTCAAGAGCACACCATTCGAAGGAAGAGGGCGAAAAAATCCCATTTCTCAGTCTTCTGTGGATTCCCTCGTTCCTCATACGGCGTCGCCCTCATACGCATCCTCTAGAACATCCTTCCTCCCCTGAATCTGCCCGTCCCTTATCCCAACCCAGCATTCCTACGCATTCCTCGCTCCTCCATCTCTCCCTGCTTTTATCGAGTAATCTCATTTCGAGAGTCAGTCTGCGTGCATGCATACATATGTATACGTAGATGTTTGAAGCGGAGGAACGTAGGGCTCGTCCTACTGGGATATCCCTTTGGGACTGAGAGAAGGCCTGGAACTCATGGTAGAGGAGGGATGACAATTGGGAGAATATAAGCGATAAAAGAAGAAGAGAGGAAGAAATGTTAACGAAACGCATAGTCTCCCGTATTCGGCTCCCTTCCAAAACAGCAGGAGCTATTTTACACAAAATCAGTCGATTTGGCTGCATTCGAACGAAAGATTTCTTCTCCGAATGCCAACATCACCCTTAGAACTCTATTTAATAATGGGTAATCTGGATTATATTTGAGTATATCATGAGATGACTCTGTACAGCAGAAAAGAGATAACGACGCATTGAGTCGGATCCTTCTCCTAACTTTCCTGCGACTCATAAGATGATGATAACTGCTAACCAAGGAAATTCGCTTTCTTTTTTTTTGTGGTAGATTTGGGGATTATATTATCAACGCTATGATGTATTACTAAGATACATTGCTGGATAAAATATTTAAAACGATAACATTGATGAAATATATCTATGGAAAAACGATTTCCTCTCCTTAACCAGGCATTAATAAATTTGGTTTATTCCACACTTTTAAAAAGTTAGTGATATTAATAAGTTATTAAACTATGTATTATGACATTACTTCACGAAGTGCAGACACGAACATTTGAAAAACTTAATAGTTTATATATAGAAAAGATAAAGGTTTGTTTCTGAAGACAAAATCATACATTACTTAGGATAATATTACTGTTAAAATTATGGTATTAAACATTCAATACAATATCTGGCGATATCCAAAAAAGTTCTGGAATTAAAATAATAGTACCAGCAAAGATTACTCTGTGGTCCTTCCATGGTGAAGAGAATTCCACTTATGTCTTTTGACCTTAAAGTACCAGCGTTATTTCCTGGTACTTAACCGCTCGCATGGTGCATTTCCCGCTTTTATAAATGTGTTTTCAAAACAAAATACAAACAATTATTTTGAATAACTAAAAAAATCTACTTCACTCGCATTTGGGATAGGCTAAGGATAGAACTGCCAATTATAAAGATCAGAAAAATCTTGCAAAGCCTTACTCAGTGTGCCAAAAGGTTTCGCTTTTACTAAGTTTTTGTCATTTTTGAGAGGTAACTTTTTATTAGTAAAATACACAACATAATTTTCTATATGTTATATACACAAAGACTGTAATTTCTGCTAATTTGAGATTTTTATCTCTAACCCCACCAGAGTTATTCAAAGCCAAACTTTGAACATTTTGAAAAAAGTGACTTTTAAAAAATTTATAACAAATCAAGGATACGTATATCACTGTTGAAATTTTTTTATGATACACCTACTTGCATATATCTACAAAAAAAATAATTCAAACTGTATAATTCATTCCTACTATTAGAAAACAATTTCAAATATTGAAATTTCAATCGTAACTTTTTAAAATTTTGCTTGTAGTTTTACCTTAGAAAGGATAGAGATAGGTAAACAAACTACTGGACTTATTTTTTGCCTTGAGAAATTGCAAACAAAATGATTTTTCTTTCATCCTTCTAGGATAAATACTTTTTTAGTTAAAGACTTTTACGTAAACCTTTACAAACGCCAAAATGTGCTTGCACAACATTATAAAAATGGCCGCCCAAGGTAAACCGCTTGAGATAAAAATTTGAAAAAAATAGTTTTTATGTCTTAAGACATGAGGGTAACAACTAGGAAAGTTTCAATTTTTTTAATTGGTCAAGCAACCACCCTTGGACCACTTCAAATGGATTGACCCTTAACGTATTTAAAGTTGAGATTATTATTTCTATATATGAATGATTAAATTTATCTTTCCGTAACAAAATTCAACTCAATATATATGATAATAACTATTATGAATTCGTTTAAAATTCATTTAAAAATATTCG
Source organism: Pyrrhosoma nymphula (assembly GCA_963573305.1). Lineage (NCBI taxonomy): Eukaryota > Metazoa > Arthropoda > Insecta > Odonata > Coenagrionidae > Pyrrhosoma > Pyrrhosoma nymphula. Next base: position 54,345,782 of record OY754335.1, read on the forward strand.
TTATGGCGTACAAAGTACAACAGTGCGAGTAATTACGGGTTCAAAATGTTTAGTGAGCAGTTACAGAAAAATATCAAGCTTTCAATTCCATTTTCCAAAATTATTTCGCGAAAAGTTTTCGAATTACCGTTTGAAATGATGTTTCATTAAATGGATGGAGGAAAACACGCGTTGACAAAATATCATAGGTGCCCTTGCGCAGAGATAATATCAACTTGCTGAGGTTTTAGCGCACATTCAGAAGCAACGAATGCAGTCCGAAAGCTGGTTGATATTCAACAGTAAAAAATACATTTTTTTATTTGGAGGATTTTAACGGCGCTAACGCTCATCGTACTCGGCTGAAAACGTAAAAACAAGCATTTTGCAGAGGCGTTTTTAAATTTCTCTTCGTGAAAATAATCACGGCGAAATGCTTTCATATCCGCGGCTAACATGAGCTAGCAGATACGGAATAGACCATCGTAAGCAAATTTTTCGCGTCGCGTCGTATACATGAAGCTTCGCTTACGAACTTTAAGCTTAGCACACTTGCTTGAAACTCGTGTAGATAATAAGTGAATTCTTTTTTTACTTCTTTTTCGTTACGAGTGAGGTAGATGACGGTGCTGACGTATGATCGTTCAATAATGCTTCGGAGGGATATTAAACTGGTAATAATTCAGTACGTACATATCATCACACAGCCTGAAATGCATCCCCGTCACCGTGAGCTTGATTATAGCACATGATATTTTGAGTAGGTGTTCTTGGACACCGGATCTTTTAAAAGATTTAGTGCTTCTGTGTCTCCAAATACAATTCAATGTGTTAGGCAAAAGATGACCTACGACCTGGTGACAATGTTTATTAATGATGCTCACCTCATCAGTAAACTTTAGCAAGCAATTCCCATTTCATACCCATTTATGGATGGGAGAAGAAAGCCGATTTAGCCCACCATTTAGCATTTATTACGATTACTATTCGGTGCATATAAGTATTCTTGCACATTTAATTACGTGTGTAGTCTATTTAATTCCTTCATGTGTATCGTTTACTACGTAAATGTTCTCTCATATACATGCAGTGCCCCTATGAGGGCTACTTCGAGAAAAGACATTGAAGAGTATACTTGTAAATATGTATTGAATGCATCGATTACTCCCCGAAACAATCTATCATGGGGCTTCTTGGGACTCTGGGCCCTTATTATACAGATTTTCTTTCTACGTGCTATCACGGGCCTGAAGGAAAACGTTATGTTTAAATGCTAGAAGCGTGAATATCCTTTGAAAATCAAATCTCTGGTTGTCAAGGAAATATGCTATTGTTGATTTCAAAGAAAAAATTGTGATTTTTCTGCTACAAACATGATATTCAGACAAATACGAAGCGTTAAAGGAAATCGATTGAAAGAATTAGAAACTTCATTTATTCAGCCAACCGATAAAAAAATCCTAACCCTCTATCTTGAGCGTAAGTAATTTTAAAAAGCAAAATATTAAACCACTGCGCAAAACCCAATACGTAGCGATATACTATATAGATGTAGATACTTGAAATTACATAGTGTTCAATGGGGGAATGAGAGAAACACGGGGAAGTATAGTATTTTTCCATCAAATATAAATGCCATTTTCGTGGAAAACTTTTTATAAGAAGGAAATAATCCAGAGAAATTGAATACATATAAAATATAAGAAACTTACCGCCTTATTTCTTTTAGTTATTTGGGAATTAATGCCGTAATTGAAGTCAAAATGTGGTAATTCGTAGGAAATGGCGCTGCAGTCGGCTCCTATGGCTGAAAAGATGTGCTCATTTAATGTACACTCGTGGAATAATCTGCATATTTTGTACCTTACTTTTGGGTTTATATAGGTAACGCATTACATCAGTAAAAGCAGGATTTTTGGACAAAATATATAAAATGTGGAATTTGGTATTTGTTTTGGCTCACACAGAAGCGGCAGAACCTTCTTAAAGAGCTCTATCTAAAACACACATAAATGAACTGAGAAGTCTGACTAAACCATCCCACCCATCGTGAACTTGAACTCACATGCAAGTGGAATGCTTCCCTTTTGATTGAATGGAAAACAGCAATCTGAACCAATGCAATCCTTTTCAAAAATTCCGATCAGCACCAATTCCCATTCTTCCCCATTCTCCTCCTTATCATTCCATTCTCTTCCTCCGATCGTATGGAGTTACTGGCATGTGGCAAAAAATAAACTTCCTACGGTGCAGTAAAAGGGGTGAATGTATCATTAAAAATCATTAAACTTTACCGGGATTCAAACCCGGATCTCCCATTTTCCTGTCAGATCTGTTAGCCAGTTACACCACCAATTCATCTTTGAAGTAATATCTGCATGTATGTACATTGCTAAACTTTCCTTATTTGATACACGTACAGTTTAGAATAAATCGAAAGCTAATTCAACCTGATAATCGTATAAACAAAAGAGAATGAAATTCGTCGTGAAAAAGAACATTACACTCGACCGGGTTTCGAACCTGTATTTCGCAATTACAGAACCAAGCCATCCTTAATCAATGTGAATTTCAGCGGATGTTTATATGAACTAAATGTTCTTGTCTCCGGTCCACATTTGCAAACGTGCGCGTGACTGCTTGCCTTATAATTTGCGCATTCAAAGTGATTTGGAAAATACTACGTAGCAGATTTGATGACTTCAAAAATGGCATGGTGTGCATTGGCATAGCATTTTCTACCGCTTACTTTTGAACATAGAAACAAATAAAACAGGTCCAATCATTGCCATCAGTTTTCTACTAATGGTCCATCAGAGGTGACCTTCAGAATAAACATAATAAAACTGCAGAGTGAGGTAGGGGAAAGATGCTGGTGAATTAAAAAAACAGCATGAAATGCCATGCACGGAAGTTAAAGATTTTAAAGGTGGTTATAAGCATCGTAAGAGGATGACGCTGCGATAATTGCTGTGGGACCCTGAGGGGTCTCCCATGAACTCGCTGCGTATTTGCATTTCATATCTCTAGTTTGTTCAGAGGGGGCCACATTAAAATTGAAAAAGTTTATAGCCTCACGGCACACCGCTGGGAGTAGTTATGGCCATGACAGTTAAAAGCATCACTGTGACCATGTAAACACCGGGAAAATACCACTCGGGCATTCTTATTTTCAGAGAGTCATTCTCTAAGTTCCATGCCAGCAACCGCGTTCGTAAAAATATTGCTTCATAGGTAATATATTTTAAATGGGTGCTGAGAAACTTCATTAAATCTTAGTTTTTTGAATTAGGTTCATTAATATTTAAATGACATTCATATCCCCACCATTCATGTAATGCATGGTCGTCATCATAAATCAATGATTAAGGAAATATAGATAGCATTAAGATATGAAAACGGTTGGTAAAAATGTTTTCCATGCACTTTGAATTTAAAAGTTTCCAAGTCTCCAAGTATACTTTATAATTCAAATGCTATGACTTGGCTCATCACTTCTAAACAGTCCCTATCTCATTGGTTCGGCTATCTGAAGGTAAAGGATAGGATATCTTAGAAGAAGAAATAAATTATTATTTGCTGTAGGAGCCAAAGGGCCAATTTAGTAATACTACATTTTCGTGATTCAACATCTTGTCTGAATTTTATTTCATGAATATTATTAAGTAAAAAAAGAACACCTAGTTTATTGCTTTTCAAATAATTTAATTTTTATTTTCTCGCCCCAGGCGTTACATACGTATTCATGGTTAGCTTATTTAATAAGTTATTAATGTAGAAAGGCTACTATTTTACTGAGTGTAGTTAATTTTCAGTTATTTTTCCACGAAACAACTTAAATAGTTGGTAGAATATTTATGGGAACTATCATAAAGGTTCTAAAATAGTAATTGTCTATAATCGATGGTTTCCTTATCTTTTTCCAGTGCATTCAGTTTCAAGTTGGAGCTAAAAGAGGCTTGTATCAGGATTATGTGAGGGTACTACTCCATTGCTCCCCTCTTAACACGAGTGATAAAGGGATTAAGGGGCATTTAAAGCAATTAGGGACGTTCTATATTAGCTTGAACGTAAAATACTCTTGATAACCTGCCAGATATACAAGCGTGAAACCAGAAAATTTAGATATGAATACAAGTATCATTTCGGAAAATTAAAGGCTGAAAGCAATAGATACTAATTCATGCTAAAAATATTCATAATAGATAAAACGTTTATTACAGTTCTCCTTTTGGAAAGGTTTCTTCTGCGTCTTTATTTATTTACTTTGAGGTTTTTCCGTCATTTAGGCAGCATCATCAGGGGAATATTTTTCTTGGTTACGCTTTGCCTGCAATGGTGGCGAATGCTCGACATAAGGAAATGAAGACGCAGATGAACACGGACGCCCTTCCAAAAGGAAATCCGCATCGCTGCAAAAATCTATGTTCAAGGAGGCTCATGCACGTCACGGGAATGTTCATTTTTATTAAGTAAACATTCTTTCGCCACCTTTTAAACGGAGTTACGCTTATTTTTTGCCAGTATTATGGGAACATATGGGCATAAATATGTAATTCAGATACCGATTGAAAATAAAAATCGCCTGCGGCTTACAATTAGAGTTAAAAAATGTAATTGCCGTTACTGGATTGATAGATTTTCCTTAACTGAATCATAATTCGCAGAGCGAAAAATATCCTTAAAATATACGATATACATGCAACGTACAACGGAAAAACACAATCCATCCATTAATGGTGCGTGGTAAGAGGGAATTTATATATATATATATATATCGGTTCGACAGTGCATCCTCCTATTTCATCGCTCCGACGATAGATCTTGAGATATATATCGCGAGGTTAAAAAAATATTCTCTATGCCACCTTGAAACTCACGTTTTGTGAATTTTTTCAGTCTCTTGGATTTCCCAACCTATTCATATTTTAGCTGCGTCACATGATTCGCTCGTAGCAGTTTTTATGACTACAAACGACTTAACAGCCTGCATATATTAGCGTTCGTGATGATCGTGACTAGAGGGCTAAATCAGTCATCAAATTCAATTATATCATCAATGAAATCTACATTTTTCTTTACTCAATGTTGTAAATTGTCTCAGATAAAAAAGTATATCATCTTCCGCAAAGTTTTTGTGTAGATCATTGTGGCCTCTCTCACGAGCTATGCCTTTCATGACCAATTGCCGTCCGGGCTTCATACCAGTCGAGGTCGATGTTGTGAGGTTAGTTAATACAATTAAATAAATATATCTTCATAAGTGTCAAACGTGACTCATTTTTTCATACTTCAAGCAAAAAAGCCTTCAAAATAGCAGGTTTTTTTATTTTTTATAAAATTTACTGGGGTGAGTAATAGATGAATGGTTATAAATATTTGAGAAAACATACAAACTACACACCGTTAATTTTTTACGAAATCAAGTTGTTAGAAATTCATAATTTTTTCAATATTCTCCCTCTGGAGCGCACAGTCGTAATCTATCCCATGTAAAACAGTTTTTATACTTGTAGGCAAATTGCTTGAAAAGTTGTTCGGCAAGGGGTTGATATTTTGATATCATTGGAAAGATGCGAGTTTTACATTTAAAATGAAGTCAAATTCATCAAATTCTAGATGAAGTGATATTTCGCTCAAACAACCTTCACTTTCACTATTTTTGGACGAGTATGCGTAATGGAAAGAAGGTTTTATTTTTCGAGGCATGAATACTGTGAGGGTCGTCGACGGGAATTCACTTCTCCTGTCTTTCTACCCTTTCTCTTCCCTTCCAGGGTACTGCACGACTCCCGCATTGTCAATTATGCACGCTTCGAGGCGGCGACTGCGAGACGTTGACGCGCACCGTGGCATGAATCACGTAAAGTGGGCTTTTCTCTCGTTGCACCGAGCCAAGAAGAAATATACCTCCTTCTTCTAGCCAGAACAGGCATATGAGAATGCGCATATTCCGCTGGGAAACATTTTTCCCCATCTTTCACTCGCTTTTATCCGTTTTCATTTCGTACTGAAAGTGGAATCCCGAAGGTCGCAGTGTCCTCATGGAAATTCTCCAGTTCTGAGACGCAAGAGAAAAAAGCGTGCGCCAGGTTTATTTTTACCAGATAAGTGGGAGTGTAAATAGGATCGTTCAACTCTCGGTGGGCTTTGCATCAGGGACATAAATTGCAGGAATGCATCGGAACCGAAGCGTTCACGAAATAAGGGAATTGATGGGAAAGACTGGGCAAAAAATGAAAGAATAGGTTATTAAACATTCAAATGTGGAACGTTTAATGGTTCGGATATGAGATTAATTGCGCAAGGAGGATGTGAGTAAAATGGGGGCTTGTGAGATCTGGGTGAAGATAAATATGACGTATTGACAAAAAAACAAAGGAAAAAGTATCAGAAAGTGTATGGATGAAAGATGGTGGGAAAGGGGATTGAGAAGAAGCATAGCGGTAATGTATGTCAGACAGAGGGAACGTAACCAATCATGTGCCAAAAATACCGATTATCTGTCATTATCGATTTTATTGACCAACAGCGATCATTTTTGGTAGGAAAAAAGTAAAAAAACTCGATATTCTCTTGCGTAACTTTGTGAAAAGCCAAATTGACAGAATCAGTACAAACTTTGTAAATGTCACAATGAATTTTATGTAATACGACCGGTTTCAACGCATACGCGACATCTTCAGATACATTTTCTTGTCAAGCACAGACTATATATATACATGAGCTGGGAGGGTGCAGGGAGGAAACGAAGGAAGTGGGTGGGAGGAGGAAGGCTGAGGCTGGAGGAGGGGCCAAGGGGCCCCCACCAAGAAAATGTACCTGAAGATGTCGCCTACGCGATGAAACCGGTCGTATTAAATAAAATTCACTGTGAAATATACAAAATTTCATATTGACTCTGTCTAGAAAATCGGTATTTATTTATCGGAACAATGTAAACTAAGCTCATATTTTAATACTCATATAAAAATTTGTTTTTTTTACGCTCGTTGGGACGAATAGAATTTCAGAATCAATAGAATCGAAGAGCGTTATTTCCTGCTGAAGGTGGGGCCGATTGCAGTTTTTTCCCTGCGTTTTAGTGTAAAATTATTTATCATTGAAATGACGGCAATATTAACGGAATAGTCAAGTGTCAAACCTGAGAAGTGCGTTTTACGCTGTCCGCCATGTTGCTACATAGCACGGAATGGTTAGTTTCTGGTGTGTGCGCGCACATAGCGAACGTCCGTTGCGAGAACAGTTCTCACGCTTAGCATAGCATTCGGTGTGTGGCGGCCTTAACTCGGCGAAGAACCCGAGAAGAATTCCTACACCAAGTACACCGGGAATGTACCAAATCTTACATCATCTCTGATTTTTATTTCAGATGGAGTCAAATTTGACAAAGTTGAAAATATATCTCTCCGTAAATAATGAAGTCCATGAACGGTCTTGAAACTTAATCCTTTCGAGGTCCTGTGCGAAGTTTTGCTGGTTATTTCATTCTTGAGTATAAATATTTACAATGAAAGCGGCATTGATACAGCAACATCCCATTGAGTGTGTCTTCACACAGAAATGTTTCCCCTGGCGTTCAATAAGAACTGGATCGAACGCGCTGGAGAAACGCGAGAGTGCGTTTGATGGAGAGCCATTCTTTCCCCGATTCCCATTGTCTTCTCGCTAAGAGGTTGACGGCGGAGAACCGACAGATTTCCCGTCCGAGTCGGAGGAATCGGCTAAAAGGGCGAAAAAAAGAAAGAGATTTGTTTCGGGCCAAGCGAGGAAATATATGAGGCCGGCGGAGCGGAGCGGGACACAAGTGAACGAAGAGCCCTCGAAGGAGCGTCAAGGGCTTTTGTTAGGACGTCGACGAGACGTCCGGTTGACGCTATGGAGGGTCATAGAGCCCTTGAGAGTGGAGTCCTTTCCAACTAGTTGCTCTTCGTTTCTACTTCTTCCCTTTATTGTAGCTAGTCAAAGTATTAGCAGAACTTGTTGGCAGTGGCCTGCGTCAATTATGACGTAATGGTGGGGAAAGTCTCTTGAGGAATGGGTTAACTAAGGAGCGAAGGGGAAAGAGCCTCACATGGTAGGCAACGCTGTCAACATAACTGAATTTTACTTCAAAGCGTGGGAAAGTGTCAGCAGTGAATTTCAGATTGGGACTGACAAGTTTATTGCGTAGGTTACTTGTAGAAAGCGACTTTTGACGTCAATTGCACGTGTAAACGGATCTGTAAGTCCCCTTCCAGAACTTAAAAAAGTTTCGACTAATCGCTCACACAAGCATATTTTTGCCAATGCAAACAGCAACCAATCTGTCTCTACACTAACATGTGAAAATATATTCGTCAGAGTAAAATTCTCCACAATAAACGTAGCAACCTTGAAAACTCTGGTGGTCAAACGCGGAGACAACTTTACTCCACCGAGTGGAGCCAGTTCGTAAAGAATGGGCTCTTCCACTGAAAAGGGCCTTCTGCGCAGCTACCACCATATTTTGCTACCTCTGTATCTCATATTGTTTTGAGTGCTGTACAAACTTGTTAGGTAGTACGTATCCCTTGATTATATTTTCTTGAATACTGGGTTTTTTCTTTGAGATGTCACGTAATCTCTTCACTTAATTACCATAATTCTTCCATTGTTAATGGTTAATTATCGTAATAGGTAAAATTATGGCGTAGAAATTGCCGCGAGATATTAATCACCTGGGCCGGAAATCGAATCATGGATCTTTGGTTTATGCCCTTACGTTTCCATCGTTGCTGAGAGGCCTCCGAAAGTTTTCAAAGGGATTAGGAAACCTGGTTAGCGTAATGTTGTGTGCATTTTCCCGATAAGCCAAAGGCCCGTGGTTGGATTCTGAGTCCATTTAAATGTTTCTCGAGGCATTTTATACCCATTTGATCGCCTTCATTGGGCAAGGATGAAAATCGTCATACAAGGTATATTAAGTTTTAATCGTGGCCAACAAGTAATTAAAAAAATAATCTAAAAACTGCGGAAGTTATCGATCGTTTTCATGACCATATATCTTGTGTTGAGAACGTCTTTAGGCGAGATAAATATATCGTCTTTAAAGCAAAATGCTCTGCGTATTAAAAATATGTTAGACTTGTTTTCAGCGAGACCTTGTTAAGGGTTTAAACGCATGTAGCCATAACGTACAGGGCATTTCGTACCGTCAGGATGTTTATAATTTAATGACGTTGACATTCAATGAGTCTTTAGTGGAATTAACTCCATAATCGCCATGGTGACAAAGATATTGTGTGGAGAACTGCGTTGGCGAATAATTTATTTACTGGCCATATGGAAAACCTGATTACAGTGCTCACTATTTCTGCTAATTACGACATAAAAGATGAGGACGAAAGTATTGCAGTTGACGGTGTATAATTCAAAACGCTGGTCATCCAAGCAATATAAAGAGATAGATGTTTTTTTTCAAATGTAGGGTTGTAGAAGGATAAAGAAAAAAATGTGGTCTGATAGAAATAAAAACAGGCAACCCGAATTAGTGGGAACGAGAGAGGTTTTACTTTTTCATAAAGGTTAGGCAGATGGAGTCAGCTGAAGGAGGGTAAAAAAATGGTGTTTAGGAAGATGTAGGCCGAGCTAGCATATAATATACAGCGTAAGCGAATGCGGGGGAAAGAAATATAATATTATGTCTGAATGAAAAGAGATAGAAAATGTATAGGAATAAATTTATACATAACCATGATGTAGATCTACACATTTTATGTAATTTCGCTATCCACCCAAAGCCGGTCGGCAGCCAACAAATATCACGACAAAATTGTTTTGCCCCGGGATAGGAAAAAATAGTTGGATATTAGGCTAAGATCTTTTGCTTCCCAGGGACGTTTAAAGATGTACTATTCTCAGGTTGCACTCGACTAAGGAGCCCTGAAGAAGATGAGCGAGCCGCGAATCGGAGCGTAGATGGAGTAGGCGGAGATGGAGGGCTTGACCCGGTATGCAACCCGAAAATAATTCATGTTAAACAAAAACGTTCGTTCCCTAATTAAGTCTAGGATGTTGTAAATAATATGCAGTGCCTCTTTTAATGCTTTCCCTTCTGTTCTCTGGTAATTGTTTGAGCGTGAAACGGTGGACGTTGGTCGGGAAATAGGGAAAGGCAGCAGGGTAGAGCATATATCGAGCGAAGAAACTCACAACCTGATGGCCAGTTCCTAGTTATTTTGGAGTATGCTCATTACCTCAGGCTCTTTTGGGTTTAAAAAAATCGCTCACATAAGGTTGGTTTTTCTTTCATAATATTTCCCAAAAGAGCAATATTTCGTAATTTAAAATATTCCACTCTAATAACCTCACTCCTTGTCGAGGTTTACTCATGAAAAAATTTTGCTACATCAAAGGAAGAAATGTCGAGTTTCAACGAATGGCTATGTTTTAGGAATTTTATTCCTTGATGTTCCCGGTTCAAAAACAATCAATTTCCAAAGCGTGGCTATTTATTTGCAGCAAAACATTTCCTGGCACAACTCAGTTTCTCCAGGTATTTAATTTTTCGGTTTTAAATGGAAAATGTTTGCTTTTGAAAAGCTCGTTTTCCTTTGGAAAGATGACTAACTGTCGCCAAAGCAATTCTATGAAGGCATGAGCAATACGCAATATTTTAGGGGATCATTTATTGTGAAAAATACGAAATTGCTCTAAAATCATGTTCGAGGAACGCTCCGGAATGGAAATCGTACGGTTTTTATTTTTTTCGTGTTGAAATCATCAGTTTGGTAATTTTGTGCGATGAAATTCATTCACAAAGAAGAGTTGAAAAAAACGCACGGAGCGAAACTTTGTGAAGGAATCAATGCCCGAAGAAGCAAGGCGCGTGAGACTGGTTCGAGTATTTCGAGAATGAAATTCCTACGACAATTTGAAAGAAAGTACATAAGTCGTTTACACCCAACGTTATTACAGTTTTACAAATATTTTGGAATGCTTTTGGTTGGTATATTATTATTATATATAGCTTTATATTACATGCCGTTAGACCTAGGAAATGGTTTTCTCTTAATAGTTTCCACAAGCTCTTTTAATAATTTCCTCCAATATTCCCTGTTCTTGCATATCTCTGTCACTTCTTTTACATTCATTTATTGCTTCGAACACCATCTCCTAATTTTAATACTTCTAAAATTCCTCTTCTTAAGGATAATTCCTAATATTCCTCTTCTCGCCATATTCAACCAAGTCTTTCCAGACTTACCCCTCCCTGTCACCCCATTCATTCCTCTGTCATAAATGTGTTTCGTTATTCAACACTAATGCATTCTCTCGACATGGCAAAAACGAAAATGCATGCTCCTTTCATGCATGCCCATTGCTAGAGCATCCAACCCACATTCTTTCATGGCACACTCATTTTTAACCCTATACATCCTACGTTTGCCGCAATCTCTATATAGTCCAGTTAATGGAGATTTTAACCCGGGCAAAATACATAACTTGCTGAAAATTGGCATGTATATAGTTTAGGGCATATAATATTTAGAAAAAAATTGTTTCGCGGAATTTGGTTATCAGAACCAAAAAATGTTTTGAATTTAAACATTAAAATGTAGTTTTCCCCATTTTTCATGAAGAGTATGAAATATTTTCAAAATTAGATTCAACAAAGGGAAATAGCGTGAAATTATCGACAAAAAAGGTTATAAAGCATTATTCACCAAAGTACGTTATTTCGTCAGGAAATGGCATTGAGTATATTCATGACGCGCGGGGCTCCTAGGTTTCGCACCATTGAAAAATACATGAATTCCCATCGTGCCGGCCCACGGAATCCATCATAACTTGGCAAAAAAAACATTGGAATTTCAAAAGCCAAAGTGCGTGATGTTCATTAAACCTTAGGCTTTCATATTCCTGAAAAAGGTCCTGATTTGGTCACATTGAGTTTGTGTTTTACTTGTTTTCAAGGAAGTTTTACTGGAAACTTTAGTTAAGCTACTAAAATCTAGTATACTTTCAAATTCCCGGATGATATCATGAATCAAATAATAATATTCACGGATGATGTCATGATAATATAGGATGTGTATCGGATAGATGGGCAAATGAATAAGCGTTGTGGGAAGGTTCGAGAAAGGACTGAAGTCCGAGCCACGCCTGATTAAAAGGTCGGACGGAGTCGCAGAGACGAGGACGAACTCAAGTCGCACAACTGCCGCGTCTGCGACTGGCGCGGGGGTTGACGGGAAGGGGGGCGGAGCAAGAAGGCGAGGAACTCCAGAAAGTGGAGAGATGAGAGGAGGCCGAGAGAGAAAGATGGGATAGAGAGAGAGCGAGAGAGTGAACTTTGTGGTGTGCTTCACCCTGACTTCGCAGTGGATCCTCATTTTCGAATCTTGGGAGTAAGAGAGACGTAGCGAAAGAGAAAGAGAGAGAGTTATGCGAAAAAAAACCAGAGGCGAAAATGAGATGCGTCTGGTTTTGCGGGGATGTGGGATGGGGAACGTTGAGGTTTCAAAGGGGGTGGGGAGAGAAGCGAGAGGACTTGAGTTAGTTGCGGAGAAGCGCAGTGGAATTAAAAAGCGAAGAGTACTCCAAAAATATGAAAGAAAACCTAAAAAAACGACACAAAATTGTAATTCAAGCGGCGAAAAATTAAAGGCCCTTTTTCTGGATACTCACACCCAGTGGATACTTGCGGAGGTAGGTTTGGCAATGCACTGGTCATTATCATAGGTCGTGCAGCTCTTAGATTTGTTGACTGCAGCCCTCTACACTTCTCTATCCCCTGCTACTTCCTTCATGTCCTGATGGCGTTTCATCTCGCTAATGTATTAATCCCTCGGTTTCCTCGTGGTATCATACTTTCTACTTTCCTCAGAGCATAACCAGTCTTCAATCCAAAGGTTGATTCGATCATTGATTGTTCATCTCACTAATTATCAAATTCAATGGCGTGCAAAATTCACAACTTAAGTTTGGTTGGTTATTTTAGGAGGGAACTAAAAACTGTGGTCATTTGTTATGTCAGGTATTCTAATAATTAATAATAACTTCGTCTATATTACGACCAAATTAAGGTCAAAATTGGCCTTGATTACAACTCACCCGTTGTTACGATGCAAAAACCACTCTATCCTGAGTGGTGAAAAAGCACCCAGGTGGGGCTGGAACCCACGACCTCAATGCTAGCCTTAGCCAGCTAGTCTTAGAGAAGTTAGGACTTTACGCCGTTGCCACCGAGGCCAGCATCAAAGGTATAGCTGTGTATCATTCAGGTATTGGTGTGTGAGTTGTTAGGCAAGGTTTATTTTTAGGAATGGAAGTAGGTTCCTAACCCAGGATAAGTTTTAAAAGTTTGTTAGTGTGATCTTTTATATCTGATCAAGTTGTTAGCCTGATACAAAATCCTCTTCCTTTATCCGGGTTTGGGACCGCCAACGGAGGCTATCAGGCTACTCAATCTACCCAATCTCAGCCGGCGGAGAACCAAAAATTCTCAGCTGGCGAAGAACTTTGAATCACCATTCAAAGGCGATGAACCAGAAAGATCGAAATTTTTAAAAAATATTCTTGTAACGGGCAAGTCACATCCTTAAACTTTCCTTATCAACAAACTTAACGGGAACAACCTTATCATGCTGCGATGAAAGAGACACGCACAAGGAAGCTGCCAGCTTCAGCTATCACAACGGCGCAATACAGCGGAATTTGAATAATAAGATAAAAACAGATATCTTAATAAAATTTGATGAAACAATGACATTTCATTTAAAAATATATTGCAAACTTCGAGAACTGGACAATAACAAAAGTAAATAAACGAAAATTACAAACATCTGAAATGGAATTTTTAAGAGGAACTCCCGGAAATTAACGAACTAACAGTAAAAGAAACACGGATTTAAGAATAGAACTCGGCGTGCAATACATAAATGAAACTATTAAACGAATAGAAATGAGAGAACACGTAAAAATAATGTATGAAGGGAGAAAACCCAAAGAAATTTTGAAATCAAGAGGGAGAGACAGAAGATCTCTGGGACGTCCACGCAAGAAATGTAAAGAGCAAGACGGAGGGAGTTCGTAAGAGGCTTAATATCTTGATACTGTGAGAAAACAGAAGAAGAAAGGGGGGAGAGAAACCCAGTGTTGGCGTAAGCCCACACATAGCGAAAGGCCCAAATAGGGGTCTACAGTTTAACTGTCTCATCCGACGGACGGAGCACTGTATATGAAATGTTCTCCGCATAGCGCTTAAGTAGGGATCGGGGTTACACTGAAACAAATCTCCACCACGGCCAGGTTAAATTCGGACCATCAGGATAGGAAGCCGGTCCACTAACCACCACATCAACCCGATGCTACGCAAATTGAGGATCGGGGGCTAATTCTTTTTAGTGAAAATGTAGGCAGAAATGTCAAACGGAACGGAGAAACTAGGAAGAGAAGTTCGTTAATCCATCCTTCTCTGCGGGGACCTGAAGAACAGATATAACCTCACGATTACATTCCAAACACTGAGTGATACGAGGGGGAATCAGAAAGTCTTTGCCCCTATTTTTTATTAGGAAAATTACGGCTGTAAATGCAAAGTAAACATATCCATTCCCAGCGGTGGACCTTTCTTGGACCGGGCCGGCAGTATCTGCCTGTAGCTCCGCGGCAAGGCGCTTTTTTCAGTTTTCAAAGATGGCGGTCGCGCTTCTCACGTCCACGGCGTACGAGCAGCGTAGTGTGATTCATTTTCAATGGAGCATGGGATGAATGCCCATCGAAATCCACAGATAATTGCAGCCCAAATATGGGGAAAAGTCTCTCGCCTTGAGAAGTGTGAGGTGGTGGTGTTGTGAGTTCGCACAAGGTGGTGATGACTTGCATGATAATGAGCGTTCGGGGAGGCCGCGCTCGTCGCTGACTGACGACATTTCACGCGTGGATGCAATGGTGGAAACGGATTGGCGTGCTCACCTCAAGGACATTTCCTGGGAGCTTGGCATTTCATATGGGAGTGTTTACGGCAGTAATTCACGGGTCCTTAAGGTAACGGAAGGTTTCATGTCATAAAAAATAGGGGCAAAGTCTTTCTGATTCGCCTTCGTAGAAGAGTGTTGAATGACTTGCAATAGTTACGAGATATCTTTAACGTAGGGGAGACTGAGGAGTTGTTAAGTAAATTAAACTTAATAGTCCCAAATAATTAGGGAAGGCAAAAGAGGACTTCTTATGTAAGGAATGATAAGGGAAACTATTGCATAAAAGTTTCCCTTAATAGCATTTGAATTACTCACAACAACTTTTGCAAAGATCAAATTTGTTCAAGGCAAAGGAGCACTATCGCAAGGAAGTAATGAGAAACTTATCAAAAGATCACAATGTGTTAGGCAATCCTTTCGTGCTGTTTTATCCAGCTTTGACAGGTATTCATTGTAATTGTTCTGAGCTCATCCTGCAAATTATCTTGTGCATGTTGGCTGGAGAATAAACGCAATTTATTAATTAATTATGAGAGAATAACTATGGAGATTATGACGGTGTGACAGCTGTGGGGATTTATATTGGTGTGGTGGCTTCGGTAACGGCTTTACACTCCAAGGACTTGGGTTCAAATCCCCAGCAATAGCGGAGATTATTCAGTAGAATCCCAATCCTCACTTGAGCGCAGTGCGGAGAGTAGTTAAGTCGATTTTAGTACTATGTTCGTCGTTAAAGGACGTTAAGCTTTAGATAGATCTAATGTCGCCTTTCGCTAAGATTAGGCTAACATTGACGCCGGGTTTTTCTTCACCCATTCTCCCCTCCCCATGCAATACTCTTCAACATACCCACCTTTCCTCGATGCCGCTAATGAACCCAGAAGTCTGTCGCCTCCCCAAATAGCCAACCAACCAATGGATGCGTGCGAAGAATTTGGGATTGACCGAAGGATATAAGGGGGCCTATCACACCACTCCAAACGGCTTCAGTCATCACATTCACGGGAGGGCCTGAGAGGGAAGTCGTGACTACGAGGTCAAATTGAACGTTCGATAATGACCAGCTATGATGCCAAGGCTAGGCCATGTTATCGGTCACATCGCGCCTCTTCGATTCGCGGTCCTCGGCTCAACAAGACATGAACCAGCTTCACGGCAATACGTGTAATTGAGTAATTTATACGATCTAAAGCCATGTCACACTAACAAACTTTCCTCGCCACAGCAATAGAGATGCGTCCAATATGTGGAGAAATGAAACCCGACTCGTGCGCAATTAATTTCGTAGAGTCTTACCCCATGATACTACTCGATTACCCTCAAAAATTGTTTAAACGTTAGCAATGAAAATGGTTTGTCTAAATGACTTGGTTGCATAAATTGATTTATAGCTTTCTTGGATGCGTTGTCGAGGTAAATGTCAAATATAACAGTGGAGCTAGTAAGGATAATAAATACAAACATGCATACCCATCTTTCCGTTCCCTGTCGGGGTAGACAAAGTCCAAAAACTTAGTTACTTCTGTTATCCCTAAAAAACTGACTCTTTTCTATAATATCTATTATTTGTATACCTATTTCACTTACATCGCACTCAGATATTGCTTCATATACACTATTCTATTTTTTTAATATTTCACCTCTTTTGACCAATTTTGAGCATACCGGGACTAGCCACGGTATTTGTTTTCCACAAGGTAATAATCTACAGGGGAGAGGATGCCTCGGTAACTTGACTGGTTAAAGCACTGGGCGGAAAATCGAGGGATCCGGGTTTGAATTCCGGTCAAGGCGTATTACTTTTCCCAACTCAAATGCTCTTATTTCAACACTCAAATGCATTATGGTTTCAGTCACGCTTAACTTGAAGTCAGGGATGATCAGATAGTAATGGCGGTGTATAGAAAAAACGTAAGTAATTAATGTTGAAATTAAAAAGATCAATTTTTGAAATCGGAGTTTGTTGGATTCGGTACGCATTCGTTTTCTTTCCCGATTTAAAAAATAAACGAATTGCTCAGTGATAAAATGCTGTAAAAAGTAGTTCATATAGATTAAATAAATAATTAAATTTACTTATTCATTCATTATAGGAAGACCTTTCAATAGCAGTATCAGTGATATGGGGTAGCACTGCATGGCAGCTGTGCCTTCGTCTAAAATTTCTCGACCGATATGTAGGTTTCCTCGTGGCGTGAGAAGGACACTGGAAGTTAAAAAAACGCACTATGAGAAAAATAAAACTTTTTATTGGCCCTTCACCCCTTCTTAAGAGACATAAACAAACCATGATGGATACATATGATTAACTTGAAGCTCACCAGGTTAGTTGAGAAAATTTCACTATTGCGTGACATCGTTGAGGACAGCTCAAGCTCAGCGGAATTCCGAGAAACCAGTGATCTTGCCGCGAAACTTTTCTTGCCTAATTGAAATAAGCTCAATAGGTTTCTAATCACTAACGCTCTCTGTATTTATATTCTGAAAAAAATATGCATAAAATCCTTTGACCATTCTGTCCAGTTGTCCCGTGCTATCATCGATGTCCTTTCGAAGAATGATTACATTTTTCGGCAATCGATGTTCGCCAGTGTCCTGATGCCTGATGCTGATGCGTACACTCTGAGATTGTATTGAGCTTAACGCAAAACATAAGAGCTTTCAGTACAGATATTTGAACCAACATTTTGTATTTCTACTCGAATCAAAGGAATAAATAAACATTTTTACACATTATTTCTTTCAGGCATACGCTAGTTAAATCCCATTTTAACATCTTTTTACAAAAAATAGCTTTGTATGCTTTGTATAATGACTTTTTGAAAATATTCTCGTAAGTAACCGACGAAAGGCTTAAAGAAAATCGTAGTATTTTAAGAATTACGAATTGATATTACCGAAATTGCATTGCTTTAACTTTTAACAATTTTTCTTTTTCCTTTTCAGGTGCGTCTTTCATTCCTGTACCAAGTGTGATAAAAGTATTCCCTAAGACTGGTCAGAAATGTCGTTACTGAGAGGAGCATGCATTTCACGTGAGTTAAAAGTAATATTAAAAGGTTTTACTTCCGGATTTTGGCTTTAGCCTCAAAATTTAAGATAAATTAGTAAAAGTGGTTATGTCATGCTATTTTCTCAAATAATTTTACTGGAATGCAGTAACACGAATTAAATGGGGTATTGTAGTGATAACATAAAGTATTATTACCCTGAAAGAATTTGCCACCAACTACAAAGTATATAGTACTCAAACGCTAGTGCATTTGGGATGCGTAGAAGTCATAAAATTATCTCGTGAATATATATTGTACGATTACACCAAGGAAGGTGTTATTGAGGGGTAGAATTACACCGTGACGAAAATTTTGGGAATTCTATCAATCTAATTCATACTGTTAAACTTATACCGATTTGCTATTTTTTGTCCGTCTAAAACTCTCTCATGCAAACTAAAAAATTTATAATTTTGTTATTCTTTACAAATTTTCTAAAATATGTTATTAATTTATTTTTAATACATTCTGATTCTCAACCTTTTCCCTCAATCTCTGCTCTTTATTTGTTGGCTTTATTTCCAGCTAAACATTTTCCTTTGGTTTCATCTTTTTTTCTTTGTCCAACTTGAGTCTTGTCCCAAAACCACAAAATTCAAGAGTCCCCCTTACATTTTCCCCCTTTGAATGGCAGCCTTGAAGGTTTTAATTAATGCAATGAGAGAAAGCATTTGATTAATTAAAGTAACCCATCTACGCTAAACTCCGCCAGAACAAACCTTTCGTTCTTGGATTGAATTTTTCACTTAAAAGGTGCTGTTGACATTAATTTCTCGGTGAATCTAATGAAATAAGTTTTTATTATGCATATTAAAGAATAAAAACGGTGAGGACTTATCATATTACGATGTTCTATTGGAAAATGAATACAGAGAAACTCGGGAATCTAGTTCACTGCTCGGGTGTGTTTCTACTACACACTGGCACTACCTACATTAGATAGACTATAATTATATTAATAATAAACTGAGTATTTGATACAACTAATGAAAATACCTCAGAAATTTGGTAGGAGGCTTAAAATCGAAAAGTTAATATAGATGAAAGACATGTCAAGAAAATAATAAAATATGAAGTAAAGGTGAAAGCTAAATTGTAGAAGGTTCCATGGTGAAGCTCATTGAGCAATTAATAGGAAGTGGCATGAAAATAAAAAGACTATATGAGATGGAAAAATAAAAAACTGATACGAGAAATGAGCATTTCAGCCCTTTTTTACAGCACTTTCCTGAAAGAGTGAGTTAAAAATGCCAAAGCTATTTCTCTGAAGCTTATCATGGTGTTTTAAGTAAAAAGTCATTATTATAATGTATTCCTTTTAATTTCGAATATCGAAAGCCCACCGATGGTCAACTCTCACAAGTTGATGCCAAATCCCCCGGCAGTCCCAAACCGAACTCTCAAATTAATCTCAAATAAATCAACGACTACTTCCGCCTAGTGGGACGTCATCGTGTGCTTTAGATGATATCAATTCCAAAATATAGTGACAAATTATGTACGATTTTTTTAATATATTTTTCATTTGCATTTGGTACCTTTACGTTCTTTCTAGAGTCCATTTAAATTTGTTGGCTGGGACGGAAAAGGAAATAGCAAATGAGTAATTAGTGATCATCCAATTTCTGGATCGGTTGCGATTTCCGGAAAAGATGTTACAAAACTGCCGAAAAAATTGCCGAAAGTTTTACTCTTTGGAGGCAAATATCACAAAAAGTATATGTTTTACAATGAATTTAAATAAAATTAATATTTAGGTTCGTAAATAACTTCATAGGTTTAAAAACATGAGGGTTGCTTTGGCAACATGAAATCTAAAGCCGCTAGAGCCATGGGCTACGGGGGGAGACGAATGGAACCGCACCCCTCCAGAGGCAACATTGTTAAGAGTGCCAACATTAATATAAAAACGATCAAACAAAATATTTAAAAACTTCTAAAATGACTAGAAAATGTAATTTTGTTGCTATAATTTTCAAGAACTTTTCCCGTACCCCCATTAGGCTGGGCCCAGACACTTGATACTTCACCTATCAAATATATTCTGGATCCCACCAGAGCCAAAGTCTAGATACGCCTCCTGATTGAGCAAAAAACGTCTAACAGCGCATAAAGCGCAGTTCTACCTTACAATCATCCCGCAAGGTTTTTTTTGAGAATTAGGAATTAAACTGAGGCAATAAGGCTAAAAATTATACAGTTTGAAGGCAAAAAAATGAGACAAGTTTTCAATGTAGCGAAACTGGCGCCGGCCGATATATCTGGCTGATAGTTATGATAGTTAACGTTAGTTAACGGGGAAAAAATGAATTTTATGGTTGAGAAGGGTGAAAAACAGATTTATCGACGGCGGAAGGCCAACCGGGCTGGGTAGAGACGTGAGAGAACGAGGCGTTGAAACAAATCACTCCCCTCCACCACTCTGAGAAGCCATGTTCGTTACACGCACGCAAACAGTGGCGGTGTCGAGACTCCCCCACTAATGCCCCTCCCCCCCACCTATTAGGGCGGCACGCAAAAACGTGGAGGAGGGGGGTGGTCTAGTTTAACAACTGAGGGCAGGGGTCAAGTGAGAGAGCCAAGGAATCAGTAGGCTGCGACGTTGGGGTAAGGAGAGTAGACAGGGGCCTTCCCCTTAGACCAACAGAGGGTACCTTAATGGACGTGGGCAGTAGTTTGTGGGGGACGAGAGGCGAGAATTAAGGAAAGGGACACAGTGCGACGGTGCCCTTTCGGCGTGGATGTCGAAGGGGAGCTAGGGTCGAGAGGTTGGGGGTGGGTTGCGTGGGGGAAAACTGACGAGACGAGACAGGGCGGGGAGAGAGGGTTGGAGTTGTGGAGAGGTAGGCGTTAACTCGGGTTTCTCTCACGGGATTCATGTAGAAATCCAGCTAATTTAAATTTCCTGGAAAATTCTCCATTCCAGAAGAAATCCCAGAATCCTTTTCTTGAAATATAATTTTGGCCATTTAGTGTAAAGCTAGAAATCTGAGGTAGAGGTGCAGCGCTGCAAACTACCTTAAAAAGGAACTGGAGATTTTCGAGGCTGAGGGAAAACAAACTCTGGACATCTCTCATCCCTTGTATGCATTGTATACGTCCACGTCATTAGAATCAGAAAGTGAATTTTCAGCCACAGGGCGTTTCTTGACTGGAATGAGAACGAGGTAGAGTGATCGATGTGTTTACCATCTTCGTTTTTTTAATCGCTCTTTAAATTTCACTGTAAACATTTTTTTGGATAAAACTGTTAATTTTCTTTATTTCAAGTTAACATTTATAGATAAAATTCAAATTTTATAAGCGATTCAAAGACGTTATTTCGTTGAATTTATTACAGGTTTTAATAAAACAAAGCAACTTTTTTGTTTGGGCAAGTTCTCCGTAAGAAGTATAATTTTAATAACCATGCATTTTCACTGAAAATTATTTTAGCTTTCTCACTACGGAGCTTGCAGAATTTATTAAAATATTATAAAAAAGCTATAATCACTCTTTTCATTCAATTTCTTACTCTTTTTGAGGTTCAATTGGTATATTATAAATAGAACACGTTTATCCTGGGAAGTATTTTCATTCCGGAATTCCGTGATAAGCAAAAGGCTGAGAAATTAAAAACTATAGTAATAACTCATTCGGGAATGAATTGATTTCAATACAAAATTAAAAACAAATTATGTTAAATCGGACTAGGATGAATGTGGTTTTAATGCAAAAGATATTTTTTTTACTGTTTTCATTTTAGTTAATATTTTTCTTTTTATGCTGTATCTACGCTGAAACCGACGAAATCATTACTATATATCCCTCTACTTTCTTAGATTTTGCTTTTAATGGCAACATTTTCTATTCCAATATGTTGTTGTACAATGTCTATCTACAGTTTTGAGAAAATTAATATACAATACATTATAAATAAATGTATATAAAACATGGCTCCATATTCCAGAAAAATAAACATTGACTATGTATAAATTTCGATTGGTATATTTTATAAATCTTGCATATATTTTAATCCATTCATTGAGTTTCTTAGATGAATTTATTTTGGTCTTGAATGTAATTTGCCAATAATGAAGAAAAATATAAATTACCTATCACTGATAAAATATGTATTTAGGAAGGTGTGCAACCGTTACCATATTGTGATTCTGGTCCATATTGGTTTAAACAGTCTGCGGCAGGGTGTGCGAGGCTCCGGAACTGCTTCGCCGGGGATGGGGTAGAAAGTAGTGGGGAATGGCATAAAATAGTCGACGGCAGAAAGGTGTGAGAGAGGTTTCGAGACTGCTCCACCGGAAAGAGAGAGAGAGAGGGAGAGGATGGAAAGTGGTGGAGAAAGGCATAAAACAGTCGACGGCAGGGAGTGTGAGAGGACATAGAGAGTACACTCTTGCCAAACATCTCTCCCACGCCCACTTTTTGCCGGCTTCACTCCTCCACCCCCCTCTTTAACGTCGGAACACAATAATCGCATTAATAAAGCGATTGATAGGTCTTGGGACAACACCGCCCGCCACTCACCCATGCGACCATGCCCCTTCCAGCCCCTTATTCCAACAGACTCCCTTTCCCTCTCTATATCTCTCCCTCTACCACTTACCTACTCAATAAAGAGGGCTCCCTTTGTATCACGCTCTTCGTAAACACTCGCCCACGCGCCAGGATGCAAGCGATCGCTTGAGAAAGACTAAAGATCGGGAGAAAGGAGACCTCCTCTTAAACAAGACTACCTTTCCAGCCATGGAGGTAGATGTAGAGGGCGCTTGCTTGAGAGTGGCCAGTGCTTGAATCTGTAGCGTGGGCGTGGCCGGTCGGCCATCTTTGTTCCCCTAGATTTCCTCAGGGTATACCCCGACCCGTACCCGTCCCCGACCCGACCCGTACCCCGACACACTAATTTTGCCGTTTTGCGATGTTCTGCATCGACTATTCACTAGAAAACTGGATGCATTTACTTCTTGAAACTGCATTATTCATAAATAAATAAATATATATATATGTATTTATATATATACATATATTTCTTTTATTTATGTTAATTAATAATAATCCGTGTTTTCAGCGAAAAATCATAGTAAAGTTGGGTAGAATGTATGGCTCTTAGTAACTAATATATGTTTCAAGGGTTATTTATTTTCAACAGAGGGTACTTATGCTTGCTTTATAACCGCTAATGCGAACATTCATCCGTGCAATCCTCAGGCAAGAAAATAAATAACAGGGGGAAGCAAAATGGTGGATATTTCGGTTGTCATGTTACAGTGTGATGGCGTCATGCCCTCTCCATATACCTAAATGGTTCGAGCAAACTTCAGCACTCTTTGCTGTGTAGTTTATAGGAGTGAGAGCACGGACGCGGCTTCAAGTGTTGTCAAGTGGGTTAATTACTCTCCAACCTTTCTCCAACCCTGCACTTTACAGAATCAGTAAATGTCATAATTTATTGCCTATCAAAATGGACGCCTAGTTTACTCATTGTTTAAAACTTACTTCACGAAATCACTCCCGGGGAATCTTGGTTTGAATCTCAGGCCAGGTGATTATTTATTTTCATGGAAAATAGTGTATTAGTGTTTATCTTAAGTGTATCCACTTTAAACGTGCTAGTTGTAAAATGTTTTAGAACTTACTCAATTCTTCGTCTTCGTTAATGGATGAACTTCATTCTGATCGAATTTATAACATATTGTTAAGCCCTGAGAAGATCATTAGTTGTTTACAATGAGTTTAATTTTGCGTAACCTCATCTGATTTTCACGCCTTAAATTTAGATGCTTTTATTGAGTAATAACTAAATCAGTAACTCATGAAGAATACACTCCAGTAGTCCTGAGGTAAATTAATCGGGACGTGATTTGGATAAAACTGTACAAGTAATGAAAAGAAAAAACCTGCTGTTGGGTTAACTTTGTAAAGAAAGAAAGTTTAAATTGATCCCACATTTATAATTACAAACTAATATTTCATTCTGAATCTGTAGAGTGGTACTAACTTTTTAAAAACCATGATGGACATTATTTTTCTCTGTATAGTTGAAGGCTTTTTTATGATATTATTGATTCTGCTTTCGATTGTTCATGTTTGAAATAAAATAGTCGTGTCCACTGGTGACTTACTTTTAAAACAATGCATTTTGACTCGTTTTCATCCTACTGTCCTCCATCTCGTCGCTTAAGCGAATTTTTACAGCGCTTTTTAAGCTAACTATGCTTAAATATAGCACATAATCACCTGGATGAGTTTATTCTACAAAGTCTTTTAAGTAAACTGTCTCAAACATTTCATTTCCAAATTTTGACTAGCTATCCCAAAATGTATTGACCGCTTCGACTGATTGTATTTTACCATTGAGCTCTGTTGGTTATTTTTAGTTTCAATGTACACTTTAACTTAAATATGAATAAATTTGTTAACTTCACTTCCCCCACCATAGTAGAAGAAGAAGGGGTAGGATTTTGACTTTCAAAAATATTAATAATATGATCCACCCTATTGCCCATGGTCCGCTCATAAAACGGCCTCTCGAGTCTTGCTTCCTTATTGCATGATACTCCAACGCACAACTCCCTCCCTGCTCTGGGACGCCAGTGGGCAAGCTTTCTTCCTGCCAGCCCACTTCTTAGGTTTTCCTCTTCCCGGCCTCCTACACTGCTGCTTCTCCCC
This sequence comes from Pyrrhosoma nymphula, assembly GCA_963573305.1. Classification (NCBI taxonomy): domain Eukaryota; kingdom Metazoa; phylum Arthropoda; class Insecta; order Odonata; family Coenagrionidae; genus Pyrrhosoma; species Pyrrhosoma nymphula. The sequence continues at coordinate 54,370,425 of OY754335.1, forward strand.
CCGTAAACTTCCCCTGCCGATCATCTAATTCAGTTTCCTTCTCCGCCGTGCAGTGCCCCCTACCGTTCGACCGTGCGTTCATTTTTCCACGGCACGCAGTAAACTTTAGCCGTTTTCAGGAAGTGGGGAAGGGATCTCCTTCCACGGACATGTGGCAGTAGCTTGAAATTTGGCTCTTAGGTTGGTAGGCAGGTAGGTTGGTATGGGGAGTAATAATGAATGAAGAGTAGGGAATTTTCTTCGCTAATAATAACTAATTTCAAAAAAGAAACTAGTTTTGTTATTCAATATTTACCCCTAACGTTATATATTAAATTAATCATAACTAATTTTGATTCTTTGAACTTTTTTATACATATTTGAAATGGAAAACTTCTCGTTATTCATCGCTGTGGAATTGTTTCATCGCACCACCCACCACTTTTTTTTAAGGTTTAGTGTTAGAATGGGTGAAGTCGAAGTGAGTATTATGGAAAACTTGTTTAAAGTTTTGTATATATCTCCCATATATAAGCTTTACTCAGTACCTACTTTCGAGAACTGCTGATGTGTTGAAAACATTCGCACTTTGGACTTTACTCTTGCACTAATAAAAATACGAAACCAGCCATCCCATACCATTGTCTGTTAAGAAATAGAAAAAATGGACTTGGCTCACACAAAAACAGCCCTCCATACCAGTCATTGGAAATGGAAGTATTCTTTGGAGAATGGAGGAAGTGTGGGGGGAAAACCGGTACCGGCGTTTGTTTACTCTTGGCAAAAGACACCAAAATGGGGTCCACATGTTAACCTCCCAAAGCAAAGCACTTTACCCATAGGCCTCTCCTCTGGGAACTAGAATATTTGAGGGAATTCTGCTGAAAATTCTCGACCAAAGGCGAAATTCGAACACTGGGAGTCGATTCTTGAAATTCCATGATAATTACCGCGTGCGATATGCTGTCCTATGATTTTGTGGAAGTATTGCCTACCACGCAATCACTCAATATTTTCCAACCTATAAGTACATGATGTGACGACGGATTTATCCTGAATTGAAGAAACCATGCGATAAAATTGCATTCGATAATTATCGCGGCGTTTCGATAGTAGACCCCCTAACCATCTGGGTCAGAAGCTATTATTCTCACCATACACAAACCCGATTCGTATTAATATTAGGTCTGTGTTGTTAAGTGTTATTGTTTTATTAAAAGTTAGAGACAGTAATCATTTCTTGATTTGCTCGTGAGGTGGTATTAAATGCAAAATACATGAAAGAGTATGAATTCATACGGAATGGTTTGGAAAGAGCATTGCAACTGTGCATTGACGCCGAATATCCAACGGCGAAACATATTCCGCATCATATGGTTTCCGCAATGCATGAGATTGCATACCTGAGCTCTAATGGAACATTCTCTCCAGTATGAGTCCAAAGCTTTTACGTCGCCGAATGGTTTGCCAGCCCATCATTTTTAGCTACCAAGTTTCATAGTGTAACCTTATCTCAAAATATTTCATTAATTATCTAGAAAGGAAATCCATGTGGATAAATGAAGTCTCATTTCTCTTACAATTAATATAATTAGGGCTTCCACACTAATATTAATGAAAGAATGGTGACAAACCTACTTAGGGAAATGGAAAGGTGTGGAGAGATACAAACTCGTTGTTAGCAATTAATGGAAAGAGAAAAAGTATCCCCTTTATTTACTGAAGGGACTCACACCATAGGATTATTCTTGCTTTGTGAATATCTCTTTACAACGTACTGAAGCTGTAAGTGTCTTGCTCATGTCTTTTATGAAATGAACCGGCATGACCTGCCTTTGCCGAGATCAACTGATTGACGTAGACCATTACCATAGCAATTTTCCCCCTTTCATTACCAAATTAGGCGTCGGTAATTCTTTTCGCATCAGCTCAGAACAGTAACAGGAAAGAAAAACAAGCTCGACCACTGAATTGATAAATTTATGTTTTGGCTCTGTCTGAGATTATACAGTCTCTCTATATATTGTCTCTTGCTTTATTCACAGAGACTTGGGCTTCACCTTGGGCTACAATTGAAAAAATGTAGGCACAAATATACTGATTCAGAATTATCTGGTTACACGGTGGATAAATCATGATAAATGATGAAATGATGGCTATATTTAATGGCATAATTATATCATTATCATAATGGAGCTGTCATAAAAAAGGGGTAACAGTTTATTGAATTAGAGATATTTACTAATTTTGAGAAATTGAATCATGGAATCATTTCAATTTTTAATACCGTTGAAGTACTTTTGATTAATATTTTCAGTCCAATTTCAGCGCTTGTAGCTATTAATAAACGTTCTATGCATAACAAAATTGGAATTTAGGAGATTTAACCATCAACGAGACATAACGGCTACCTGGTATGTATGTTTTAATCCTTAAATATGTAATATATACGCTTATCTGGTGAGTGGAAGATACAGTAGTTAGTATTTTTAATATTCCTTCTATAACTGAAATTCAGTTGGCAATGGTGCATATAATTCCAATATGAATCGGTACAATTATTTCGTTGAACAATGAGGATAATATATTCACTCAATAGCTGTTTCAACTATAAAAATGGTTGAGTTTCAAATGATGGAGTTTCATTTATATAAGGAATTTGCATAATTATTTGCATAGAATACAGCAGGTTACGCCAACGATAATGGATGCTGATTCTCTATTTTTCAAAATTTTCTCTTTGCAAAATTTTTATTTCGAGAATTTTGGCCAAGTCTCCCAAACCTTGTGTCTCTAGACCTTGTATTCTGATATCATTTCGTAATTATAATTAACTCAATCATCGATTGTATTGAAAGATTACGATATTTTAACTGGAGATAAATAGGGCGACAAATCAAGAGCTGATAGTCATTCTTGTTGGACTTATTATCATCTAATTTGGGGATAATGCAATTCAGAATGATGGCCTCTTGGATCACTCCAAGTATTCGCCGATGACTCTCCATCAAATGCCTGAATACGCTTCAGTCTCGATCAATCTCCATTCCGAATGATGATCCTTGACGATAGAGCTCTCCTTTCGGTTACTCCACTCCATATCCCTTCACTTTGACTCATTAACATTCACTCCAAACTTTTAATCGGTTTGCCACTCCAAACTCCTCAAATTCCCTCCAATATTGCTCCTACTTAGCCACAAGGCGACACTGAGCTGAGAGCCCATTGGAAATTTCCCTGCCTAGAGGACTCTTTGCCAAAGATTTACGTATCACTAATAAGAACTCTACGACGGATTCATGCATTCATTTGCACATTTCGTATAATTGTACTCGAAGGAAATTTCTAAAAAATCTCAATTACAACGATTAAACTCTGGTGTTAAAAAGAAATAAAAATTTCAACTCACCACTTTTGAGGCTGCCGGAAAGTCCCCAAGACTGAAATAAAAGCCTCCTAGGCTCCTTTCACTCTGGGGAAGCAAAGAACCGGAGAGAATTTCACTTTTGTGTGTAATTCAAGGGCGACTGAAATTCCTTTTTTCGTTCTTTTTAGCTCTCTTGTTCTTCTTGATGATTACTATTCTGAAAGAAACGACGGAAGAATAGAATGAAACGAAAGAAAGCGGAAACGGAATGGAAAATGTTTATTGACATTATTCGTGAACAAGAATTATGGAAATATTACTGTTAATTTCAAACCAACATCCGAACTAAAAATGCAGCTAATGTTATAAAAGGAAAATTGATAATACTAGCGAAGTATTAATCGTTTTAGTTGATCTTTACTTCTGAATGCAGTAAAAATAACAAATTCAGGAGGAAATATCACGGCATCACTGATACTTAATTATTTTAAAACAGTGATTGTGAATTTTCATCTTAGGATTGCAGTAAGAGGCAAAATAATTAGCATTGTAAGACCAATATCCAAAATTATGTGCTAAATTAATAGAAAAACGTTTCCTTAATATGCAAGCATAAAAGTGCTATGCGTATTCCTTAATATGCAAGCATAAATTGAGCGTGGTAACTATTATGAAGACATTTGGGCAAATCTGAGAGGCTTGTTGGATAAACAATGGAATATGAGAAATCACCGAGTTACCGCAGCATAAATTCGTAATTAACCTTTAAAAATCATCAAGTACATCCATCGCAGTGAATTCTTTGAGTTGAAACGCAATTATATCCAGGTGAATAACTTCGGCTCCATTGATTCCTGACCGTCCTATTCAAAGAATGGAGTTTTACCGTTTTCCTTTCACCAAAACGAACCATTTGTTTCACCTCCAAGATTTTACGCAAGGCGTACAAAGCGAATCACCGGCAAAAAAAAGCAGAAAGTTAAAAAAAAATGAAAGGTGAAAAAATAAAAAAAAACGTGGCCAAGGATGCGGAGGGACGTGCCCCGAAAAGAAAATGAGGAAAGTATTAATGCGATGCTCCGGAGGGAATTAATTAATTGCGGGAGGAGTGGGGTTTGCACTGTTCATCGGAGGGTTGGAAACGTTTCCGGGAATATCAGGTGGGGGGCCATTCGCCAGGGGAAACAGATGAAATTAAAATCGCCACAATTAAGTCGCCTCGAGGGTTTGTGGAGGTGGAGAAGTGGGCGGGGAGACCACCAAAAAAATGAAAATGCGCCGACTTTTTAATCATTCATCGGCGAAGGTTACAATAACCCGGGCCAGTACCGTCCCAGACAAAAGAATGCGGGCTTGCAGCTGCGCCTTGATCCCGGAAAAAGAAATGGATGAAAAACATTCCTCGAATGATTGGTATTATGTACTTTTATCACCGATTTTTATACATGTTCTCCGTAACATTTATGCGAGCACTGAGCGCGGTTACAGGGTAAACGCATATGTATGGCCTAATCAATGAATCGTTAATTCTTACCTCATTTCACCGAATACTACGGAAGAGAAAATGCAACTGTCAGAGTACTGATACTCATTCGTCACATAATGGAAGTCAAAGAGTTGTGTCTCGTGATCTAATTGTTCATCGTCAAGCGTATGCTAATGTAAGTGGAGAGATGTTGCAAGAGAAATGTAATTTAATGCGTGTTTTCATTATACTAGATCTTGGAAAGGAATTTCCAGAGTTAAATCGAATTGCAGTTAATATGTGTCCAATAGTCAATTCCTATCATGCAGGAAGTGAGCAATGCCATGGAGGTGTTTTTTTGTCCTAAGCTTAAACGACAAATAATATTGGGAAAATACTTTATACCACTGAGCCATTTTATTTCCTTTAAGGGTAGATGCATTTACGCACTGGAGGATGAACTTGAAATTGGACTTTGTTTATAAAGTTTCATATAAATTGTCACAGTTCTCAAGTTTACTCCAAGAGAGGTATAATCAAAGGATATTGCATAGTAATTCAAGAAGAAAGTTAATGAAAAGTAAATTTAAAGTAAAGATCAATCAAAATTTTCAATAAAGAGCAGAAGAAATGTCCTATGCATGCATTTCGGTCATTAAGGTGACTGTAGACTGGGAGCTTTTAATTTTTTTATTTTAAATTTAGTTCTTATATTTCATTTCTGCGTTTCGCTAATTTCATCTCTTTCAGTTTGGCTCCGCGACACACCATGCGCTTGATTTCACGAAGATAGATTGGATGTGATGAGGTCGGACTAGAGTGGTTTCTTAAGCTTCTGGCTTCCCACTCAGAAAGCCAGAGATCAAGCCTCGGATGAGGGAAGGGATTTTGTGCATTTGAATACCGATCCGTACTTGGATATCATGTATGGATCATTTCAAGTGTAGCACTTCGTTAGTTGGATGAGGCAGAACATTGTTGATCCCTTGACCTCTTTTATAGTAGGGATGGAGTTGGCTTGTGTCGACACCATGGTTCTATCCTCATTCATTCACTCATTCGTTCATTCCTTTCACTCGTCTCTCAGGTCATTCATTCCTGCAACAGCCTACTCGGCTACACTCAACGGCGCGAGTGATCACAGCTTTCGGCAGCCTACCCGAATAAATACTAATCTCTTAAGTGATGATTGAATCCATGTATCTTTTTTCAAGATTGGCTCAACTGAATGCCTTTGAGAGCAAATTCACTGCTAGTTTTATCTTCTAGGCATAAATTCTTTTTCTGTCTTAACTCGATTCAGATTGCCGTATCATTACAGTTTTTGATCTACTGTGTTGGAGGAAGTTTACAATCAGATTAGACATTTGGAGGAGGTCGGTAGAGTTATGGGAATGTGAAAGGCCGAGGCAGATGAGAGAATGTTAAGCAGGCAGGGAATTCAATGGAGCAAAATAGGCATTTGAGATGACATGACTACAGATAGAATTAATGCCAAGCTAACGAAGAAAATCCCATACAAATAAAAGGTATGAGGGTGGTCATAAACGCACTTTAAACGATAAAAATACGTTCATCCACAACCAAATTAAAATCGATTGAAAGTCATTAAAAATATATATATAAAACCTTTTGACTGCTTTCCAAAATGCAGAAAAAAATTCTCAAATTGATTTCATGCGTCCACAGACTTTTTTGGCGAAAGAGAATGATCGAAAGAGAGTTTTCGTGTAGCAAAATCTGAAGAAGCAAACTTTTTAGATACGTTGTAAAAATAACTTCCCTCCCGCACATATAAATGGGGTGAAAAGACGCGATAAGTCTTCTCCCTTATTGACATGACTGATGGTTCTGATGTGCGTCCTCCTCAGACACCTACGCTCTCCATATTCTCCCACGCACACCTTCCCATAAACCTCTCAGCCAATGAAGATTAGCTCTCATCCCTGTTCCTAGAAGGGTGAGAGAAATTCATTTTCCGAAATTTTGGTAAGAAAGGCTAACTAAAGGCCATGGAGTAACATAAACGTAGCCCATTCTTTTTTTACGCTACGTACACATGTTTGGATGCTATCAAGATTTTGGGAAATAATTGGAAAAAGAATTATTACGTGCTCTTGGCTTTCTCCGGCTTTCATTTGACGAAGGGCTCATTTTCGTTTAAAGCGTTTTGCCAATTTTTTCATTTTTATATTAGCTTTCAAGGGCATTTTAAACGTATCTGATGAAAAAATAAAATGAAATCATCAGAAAATGTAGGAATTTACAAATGTATCCACTTCATATGGTAGGTATGTAAAAAAGAAATAAATTAATTTGTTTCTTATAAGAAAATGGCATTAAACAACGGACAGAGGTACACAAAGCGGTTTCTGTCAAATATCTCGTATAGATTTCTAAAACTTTAAACTGAATCAACCCAATTTATTATTACTTTCGTAAGGTGAATTCTTGCGAATTTAACAGAGCTAATAATTATGAACACCACATACGTCACAATGAATGATAATTGTTATCATTCATGAAAGTCATTGCTCGAGCAGCTTGCATTTTTAGGACAGTGGTGTGGTGTGCCATTAAAAAGAAATACAGACGCGAATGTATGGACAACCATGTCTTTCTGGAAATAAAAACTGATGAGCCATTGGATTTGATGGCGGGCGAATGATATTTTTTGGAATCTCGAGGTCATTGGAGGTCCGCATTCCGTGGACGCTAAGCGATTAGCAGAGGTAATCGCCGCAGAGTAGAGCGTGAGAGAATGAAATGATAAGTTGTGAGCAAAATTAATGAATTTGAGACAGCGCATGCAATCTCCTTTGGCAACTGTGGAAACTGCACAACATGCTCACAGAATGAAAAAAAATAATTTCCGTTTCATCTCTATATAGCAAAACAAATATGGAGGAAAAACAGTTAGCTAAGATTGAAGATGATAAAAAGGTAAGGGAAAACGGATGCTAAAACTTTTTTCTTGGCTGTGAAAATTAATGACCGATTCACGATTATTTCACGGCTTTCAAGATTTTGCAAGTGATTCACTACCCTTCATTCATGACTTATTAGTTATATTAGTCAACACTACTTTTCTAGGAATAAATAAAGAGAGCTGTTACCAGTTGGTTGACTCTGATAGGGCGATTCGCTTGATGTAGGGTTATTTAAATCCTCTACATTTTTACAAGTGCAAGCCACTATCTCGTTATGCAATTTTTTCTTTCATCTTAGCATGCGTCTTACTTGTCAAATAGAGTCATTTAACGCAAACAGAAAATATGGAAAAATCAGAAAGGAATGCAAATGGCTGAACATGAAATTATTTTCTTGCCTCCCAATTTTTGATAGACATGATAGTCGTTTTCTTATGCCAATACCTACATATATACCAAAAATAAAGGGGAGTCTCCAATAGCCGTAAAAGGCTATTGGCTAAATTACGGCTATTGGAGACTACCCTTAATGTTTTGTATTTGTTCAGCTGTAAGAGTTCACCTCATCATTGTAACCTACTGATATGTTAATTACACCTACTGCAAGAATTATTATGAATTGGCTAATCTACCAGTGGAGGTGGAAAAAGGTAAAATGCCGACCTTGTTTTCCTTGTCCTAGAAAATCTCATTATTTTATTTTCATATATTTGATCTTTATTCAGTAATTCAAGCACGGCTATATTCAGCGAGTCTAACCGATTTTTCATCAGCTTTGCTACTACTTTTATTCCCACATCTATCTCTTCCAATGCCTCTGTCGCCATTTCCTTGGCATAAATGCTAAATAGCACAGGTGGCAACTGTAAGCGTTGTCCTTACACCGCGACCTACATATGCTCATCTTCCGTCAGCCACCCTCTCCTGTGCCCTTTGGGCCATATAGATATACAAGTTTTGAATGATCCTGTTATCTCTCCGATCTACTCTAAATGCTCGTAATTTCCTTCATTAGTTTTCCCTATCCAACTCTGTCTAAAGCATTTTCGAAGTCAATGAAACAAGCAAAACTTTTTTGATTTTATTCTAAGCTCCTTTGTATAAGTGGACACATAACCACAATGTCATCCAAAGTTGCTTTTCCCTCCCTTAACGGGAAACGGTTACCATTTAATTGGTAATTAGCTCTAATCTTCAACCTTTTCATAATGAATTTGAGAAACATTTTTGACTCGTATGAAATTAAAATAATTGTTTCTAAGGAGTCAGGGGGTAATTATTTCAACCGTGAAGTTGCCTGCATTTTCTAGAAGTTACCTGCATTCTCTAGAAGTTACTATTTAGTTATTTTTAAAGCCTATTTTTGAGGTATGTAACTCAGATAAAAATACGTGAAATTAAAATTTGCATGGATACTAAAGATCCCTTCAGGGATTTACAATACGTTTTGAATTTGATCAGTAGAAAGCTCTTCCATTTATAACAGGAAAGTCATGAGTAAATTCTGAAAATAAGGACAACAGGCACGTTTAAAGTGTACCCATATGAGGTTGAGAGTTTGAATAAACCTATACCTACTCTAATTTTCCAACAGAAAATGTATTGATAGCGTAATTTAAGCCATTGAGAACAATGCACAATGCTCACCGGAAGGGATTATAAACTAGTGGACCATTAGCCCTAAGAAATAAAGGCTATAAGTTCTATGTATAACTATGTAGGGTAAATTCTGCGTCCGGTTTTGGTGTTTTTTTCGACTAGCATTGGACGATGCATAAAATATACAGGATACGTTTAAGAAATTTGCGGGAAGATGTTCACCTCATTGGAAATAACAATTGTGGGAGCCTTCTGAAAGGAACTGAAGGAAAATGTGGCTTTCCATTTGGGTACGGGGAACTTTGTTGAAAAATAGCAGAAGGTGATGCAAAATAAAACGTCCGGCGGAAACGGGAAGCGGATGGCACAGGGAACTAGCGCCTATTAATAATCAAATCAACGTTACACCTACGCTATTTTGAAAACTCACTTTATTTTCTTCACAAATGCTATATTTCTCCCAATCTATCCTGAATCGCTGTAAATTACGCATGATAATTTTTTCTTTTTTCAGGCTCTCTAAATTATATTTTATGTAGGAATGCGGCTTTGAGTATGAACTTAAGAATAATTATTTTGAACTTTCATCACTCCCTAAGAAATACGAAGAGGACGATTTATATCGTGACCAAGGAAAAATATGCATACTTGTCATGTGTGGTGCAATGATTCATTATATATATCCTTTGCGCACTCTTGCTTTTAAGAAGCCACAGCTCTAAAAACAGGCAGGTAGTTCTATGACGATGTATATGGAATAATTAATACGGATGAAGGAATGGATATAATTCCATGTAGTAGGTATTAAGACATAACGATGCTAAGGAAGCCTCTGCTGCAATAGTATAGCTAACATATATTGTAAATTCAATTGGATGACGCTTTTTATCATGTAAATAGATGATGGGATAGCTAAATGGAAATGTATTTGATTATCTTACCTAATGGAAATAATATAAATAATTAGGTCGTTGTCTTGAGTCTTGTGCAGATAACTACTTACATGAAAAGTTCAGATATGTATTTAAATGCCAGATAGTATTACCTGCTGATCTGAATACATTCTATGTGGAATGTTTTAGAATGTTTCTCAATATCTCCAGAAATTAAGGAACTCCATGGGGACTTGAGATCTTCATCAATATGAAACCCTGAGAACGGTAGAAAACTTGTTCTTTAGAATGTCAATGACCAACGAGTGCTAAACCCAGTGGAAATTATGGGAAGATTTAAAATATATAATTCTCCGGGAAAACACCAGATCCTTCTTTATAAATCTTACGGTTACTGCAAAACACACAATCACCATGAAACTAACCCCTAAATTCCTCCCGTCTCAATCAACAGTTTAGGAATCAGTAAAAACTGCACGGGAAATACCATGGACACACGCCAGGCGCCCTCACCAACTGGCGCTCCCTCTTTAGGGCGTCTCACTAATTTATTAATGTTCCCCATTCCATCTTCTTCCTTATCTTCTCATGCAACCCGTCCCACGGCGTCCCCCAACAGGTTGAACCTCCTTTCGGACCTTCTCCGCCTAACTCCGCAGTGTTTCCACATCGTTCCCCACCCCCAGCCTCCCTTCTTCCTCGTCGATTCCAAAAAGCGATGAAATATCCACCTCGCCAAGGCGACCGCAAAAAAGCAGGGCGAGAGAAAAGCTAGACGTGGGCGGGGTGGGTCGAAATGTTTTTGTCGTGGCTCTTCCTCGTACATTCTCGCTCGTTGGCACGGCCCATCTTCGTGGCTCGTGCAGCTATATCCCCTTAAAAGGCCACTCGATGAGCCACCCAGTAGCGAACACGCAAGGTAGCTCCTCTCGCGCCATGGTTAAGTATCTTCGTAAAGTGGACCTCCAAGGGTGAGATGCGAGATGAAATTAAAAGCAAAAACTTATAGCCGTCCACTCGCGAAATTGAAGCTTCAATATCACAACGTTCCCACCCCGTATGCTCCGTAGTAGTTTGCCGCACAGTAGTTAAGTATACCTTTAAATATGCCTTATACTTAACTGTGCCTGTGCAGAATAGGCACCTATAGTTAATGATGGGCCATATTTAAATATGGTTACGACCTATCTATTTACTAGCTAGCTATTTACTTGCGTGTTTTGTTCGTAAAATTAAGCATTTTGCAAAAGTTATTAAATTTGGCAGAAAGCTTATTATTTTAGGAAAATTTATCAATGATTCGGGGAAGATAGGCATGTGGCAAAGAACTTAAATTTAGGAATGAGGAAAACACAAGTACTAGGTTTACAATCTAAAAAATACTGGCGTATTATAACCAGAAGAAGAAACCGGTTAAGTTCAGGTTTTATAATGAACATGTTTATAAAATTCTCGGAGCGTTAGAGAAGAATTAAGGAAAATAATGCGTTACGATCAAAGCGGGAATGATTATGAGAGGTGACCATGTGCGAGAATGCACGATGAGTGCACAAAAAACACTCACATCCTCATCCTCCACATCCTCCTCATCCACAATTTTTCGCGGTACGTGGGGAAAGAAGAATTATTTGGCATTGAGGGGAACAGATAAGAGAAACCTGTTGTCAGTGTTTGCCACTTTGACTAAAGACGCCAAACGGTTCAGTATTACACCCCTGGTCACTCTGGTAAGGGAGTGGAGAAGTGCAGCAAACCAATAATCTGATGATGACGGCTGTTAATGAGAAAATAGGCATATGTGTTGACTCTGGACTCTTAAGAAAATTCGGTTGTACTCATTTTGATAATTAAGTGCACATCTAGAAATATGACAGTGCTCTTTTGTCTAGTTAATCCTAACCCTAAATATAATACCCTTTTAAATCAAAATTTATTCTGAAGAATGGAAAATAGTTCTCTTCGTGATATCTTCAAAGTTTAAAAATAAATATGTTACTAATATTTCCTGCTTGGGGTCGCATAGGTTTATTTAGAAATTGGCTGTCCAAGTTACAAATGCAGGGGACGAATCCGAACACCAAAGTCTATACTGTAGGAGGTTTTCCCAAGAAGCAGCAGGTGGCTGAGAGAAAGGAAAATCCCACAATGAGTGACTTTCACGCGGCAAATGGCGGCTCGCTGAAATATCGAAGGTTTAATGTTCAAGATTCAAGGCTCATCACCTGATTAGGAAAAAAACATGAGTAACTAGAAGGTCTCTCAATTAATCTAAATCGATTTCACGCAGGACACAGGATGAGAGTGCGGAGTAAAACTGAATTGCCATTTCTCAAATTTAGTTAAGAAATTATGCAATTTTGTCATTGTATATTACTTTAATTTAAATGAAATATGCTAATCAGATCTAATACTTGAAGAAAATAAAGGGCTAAATAAAACTGAGAAACTCTCTTTCAAAATTCAGTAAATGGAAATTGAGCAATTTACTGATATATTGAGAGAAATGCACAGGAAAACCTATTCATCGCCGGAGGACTCTCTTTGGGAAGGTAACGTTTGATAAACAAACATTGACGTAATAACTTCAGCGTTTTAATGTCGATTGTCAAGGAATAAATTATAAAATAGTTCACGGAAAATAATATGAACTGAAGTCGAACATGAGCGCTTATTTTTTCTGTAAAAACGGGAAACTGTGGCCGACCAATGCTACTATAAAGGATTTCACAATTGGTACTCTGAATTAAGACGGGATCGTCATTTCGTAAGAAACTGTTCATATCGATTTGGAAAGTGCTTTTATTTTATCATTCAAAGAAAGACCTTTGGATTCGGAGAAAGAAAGAGAAAAAAAATTGCTTTATCGGTGGATTTAATTTTGAATCATAAATTGAACTTGTGTCCCCAGGCATTCGATCCTTTTTACATCTACGGGCATGCGTTTCCAATCACCCACGTTTGGCTAAAAGGAATGTCATCGTGAACACAGAGCGTTAAATAACATTCCTTTTTTTCATTCGCCCGTGCAGCTCGAATTTGGTTTATCTTAACCGAGGATGGATAATGTACCCTGCTCCATTGTTTCAGAAAGAAGATGTTTCAGCCAGTGTTAACAAATCCAATAAAATATTAATCCAGCACGAATGAAATAATGTGGCCTCAATAGTTATTGTAGGCAATACTCCTTCAGAGTTATTCGACTTAATTGACAGTAATAGGTCTTGGATGATGTTCAATAAAAATTTGAATCCATTCTCCTACATTGGATAAGTGAAAAAATATGTTTGCACATATTTATTCGGGTCATGAAGCCGCTATGCATTATAAAAGACAAATTACGAGACGGAAAATAAAATGAGATATGACATTTTTTAATTTTTAAAGAAGAGGAAAACCTTATAGTACGTGTACGACAAAAAGGAAAGGCAGGACAGACAGATTAAAAAAATTCATGGAACTACCGCAAAACTAACGCTGATATCAGTAAAGTGAAATAACGACTTTTTTGAAGTAAAAAAAAACAGAAAAACTGAAAAAAGCTAACCTATAGAAGGAATTTCATAAATACTTAAGGCAAGATTGTAAGTATAATCAGCTGCTTTATATCTTCATAGCATTCAGTGCTTCTCACTTTAGTTTCAGCTTACACGCATGCAGTAATTTTGCAAAGAAATAGTCATATTCCAGAATTATGGTAATGGTACACAATTTTTGCAGATTTCCAGTTTTAATGCTAATTAGGCTGAGAGGTTTCTTTTCTATATTTAACTCCGTGCATCCCAGCATAAAAACCCTAGTAGTGTGAAAAGTTGGACTGTGTGCTGACTGCATGGCCTTTAGGTAATAGTTTTAGGGCTAATGAAATGAAGTAAAGGAAACGTAAAATATTATTATATGGAAAATAACTATCACACTAAACGTAAGAGAGAAAGCTACTTCTTGGAGATAAATATCGACGGGAAATTTGCGATTCCGTGAAACAAATTAGTAAAATAATCATCTCACGAGTTAACCCATCATACGTTATATTAGAGCTTGAGAACTAAATAGAGTATATCGCGCAAAAGTACACGGCTTATAAGTTTGATCGATATTAATATGCAATATTGTTTTTCCAGGCAAATGAATTCTCTGATTGCGCATCATATTTTCAGCTTCTGTCATTATGGTTTTAGTGGATATTCTTCACTTGTAGTGAATTGAAGTATTTTCATGGCAGTTTCATATTATAGTTAAAAAAAGAAATTAGAATTGCTCTTTTCGCCCACCAATAAACAAAGGGGTACTTGTTGAAGAGATTTAAGAAGCTATGAAATTCATGACTGTAGTGCTAAAAAGAATTGTTAATGTTTTTAATAACAAGCGAACTACCATCTATATCCTCGCTTAAGGACACCTTGAATCTCTTCCTACATAAACTATCTAATTTCATTTTTGAGTTGCGAAGGCGTTATACTACACCTACACTGCGTCAACCATTGAAAATAAGAATCTGTAATTAAAAAATACAAGCAAATGGTAGGCAAGTGACTTCCGGCGTAGCTTGAGTTAAGTCAAAAGTCATGTATTGAAACGGTGGTGTGAGAGCAAGTAGGCTTTTCCACGAGCTCTCCTGGACACTAAAGATGACCTATGGAGATATTTCTCTCTGCTTTAGACGAACACTCTCCTCAAGTCTCTTATCTCATCTCACTATCCCTACCCATTCCAAACTAATCCCCGCGGCATTCCTGGGGCAGCTATAAGGCAGCCACATTTCTCTTACGCCGGCTCGCCAAGCATGAAAGATTCAGAGGCATATAAGGCTTTGAGGGTTCTTGATGTGGTTCAAGGTCTCATACCTTGTATTCACCGGGGTATGGTCTCTCCACTGTGACCACGTGTTCCTCTCTGCTTTAGGACGTCTTCTTATGCAACAGAGGGTCCATTTCGGATGGTTCTTAATATTAAACGATAAAATTATTTCATACTAAAACGTGCTAAAACTTAATCATTATTTCACTCATGAACGATGGCACGAGCATGTTGGGTAATATTCTTTAATTTCAAGCACCAATTGACCTCCAATACCTACAGTGCCTCATGAAATACCGCCAGTTATCCTCAAATACTTGACCAATTTATTCGTAGGAATTTCGTCCTTATATTACACCATGAGACAGCTAAAAACCTGAATGTGCAACAGAGGTTTTCATGATGATGGTTAGTAAAATCCTCTAAATAAATATTTGGTGCAAGGAATTGCAGCATTAGCTTTACTGTATCAGGCTTTGCTTTGCAAATGTACTTACAATTAGTATTCACCATTGAAATCAAAACACTAATACCACAAAAATATTTCCTTTTTGTACAACGCGTTTCACCGAATTACGGAAAATCATCAGGTAAAAAAATATTAAGGGAATATTTCCTGATGTAGCCGTAAGTTGACAAAATTCAATGTAGAAATAAGAAAAAATGTAGAAAATAACTTTTATTTAAAAATATTTTGATTTCAATTATGATAACTGTGACATGTTGTCGGGGAGAAAATGAATTAGATGTAAAGGTATTTCAATATGTTCATAAATGAATATGCATTTTTTAAAGCATTAACTATGTTTTCAAGGTGATCAATACACGGCAAAGAATTAACAAAAATATCATATTTAAATTCTATATAGTCCATTAGGTCAATCAATGGCAGTTACTTCAAGTTCAGTAGACTCCGCGAAAACGTGTGGAATTTCAATAATGTAATTAAATAAGGAATTGCAATTTTTCCCCAATAAATAAAAATTTAATTAAACATAGGTTAAATAAAATTTTGGTTAATCATAAGACAGATACAGTAAATTCCATGATTTTGGTTTATCAATTTTTATCATATTTAAAAGGCACTCTCTGATTACAAATAAAGGAACAAGGAACTAGACGAATGTGTGCTATATTCTCACTTGTAGATCAAATGAATAATGATAAATGTATAAAAATGACTTTTTAATAGCATACAACATATTTTTAATGCGCCATCAAACGTGAAATAAATAGTTTGAACCTGTATTTGGCAATGAAATTCATCAGATAAATTTTTAAATTCCAAAAACTACCACAGAAAGAACACGAAACACTAGAGGAAAAATATTTTTGAGAGACATGCTATTACATTGAAGTGTAAACAGAATATTAGCAGCACTGTGCCCTAAGGGATGTTCTTCCTGAGGAAAGCTCTCCTAATTCACTTTCTAATGCAATAATGGAAGAGCCATTTCTGCACTTGGCAACTTGGCATTCGTCAGCTAGCCTGGAGATGGAACCTTTCCCTGATCAGTATTAATGCTTTTATCATCAGTCAAGCCAAATGCCTCACACGTCTGTGTATGGGACCTCGAATTCAAGTTGATGAAATAACTCGCTCTCAGCATATTCACTTTCTATGGTCAAACCCCTCATTTCTTTCCATTGATCAATTATCGTCCTCTTCAATGAAAATAGTAAATTAGGGTTATTTCGGCCGCAATAGTTGCATGAAAGTGTAAACCATTGATGTTTTTATAGCATCCACGCTATGACAGCCTCTCTTTATTGTGAACCAATGAGTCGTGAGGCTTAATAAACTCTACCTTCGATATCACACGCGCCCTGAATGCCGCGATTATATCACAATTAGGCTCCACTTTAAGCGTGACGGTGAATCAGATACGTTGAGGCAAAGTTGAGGAATGAAAATCGTAGTCAATATTTGGTCACTTACATACATAATCTGATTCTACACAATAAAAATATTTTAACTTTCTTCTTGTATAATGCCTCTAATTTCACCAGGGCAATCGCTCAGTTTTACAATCATTATTTGAAAGAATAGCCGCAATCTGCATGACGGCATGCATCAGTTATCATCAAGCCGAAGATAGATGGCTGAATTTCTAGAATCATTCTCTAACTCATCTCCCTTTTCAGCTAACCTCTTTATTTCTTCTTTAATCATTGCTACCACACTGTTCTTCTAAATTTAGGTAAATTCCGAGGAAAGAAACCAATTTTAGTCGTTACCATGCTGCGACTTACAGAAAATTTCAACACACGTTTTCGTTTCGTGGTCACTAGACCCCAAAAGCAACAAATAAATAAATATATAGATATGTATATATAACTTCTAAATGTAGAAGTTTCTCCTAGAAGTTTTATCTATGTGTAGATAAAACATCTAGGAGAATCACTCGGATGATAAATATACAATATGCCAAGAGGGTGGCCGATAAAAATATACAAACGGAAAAAAGAACACTCACAAATTAAAACTTCCGATATTTCGATGGTAAGTAGCTTCCATCTTTCTCTAGGTAGAGAGTAAGAATGAGGAAAGGGATAGAGATTGAGGTATGGGAGGGCAAAGAGGGGGAGACGAAGGTGTAGAAGGGAAGGAGGGGGAGAGGAAGGTATAAGAGAGGAAGGAGGGGAAAGACGAAGAGCGGGGAGAGAGGAAAAAAGGGGAGCAAAAGAAAGAGGAGAGTGGAGGAAGCAGGGAGAGATGAGATGAGGGGGAGGGAGAAACTAGTGTGATTTATCGAGTCCAGGGGGCGAGAAAGCCTGGTGGATGAGAATGCAAGAAGATTCAAGATCTTTGAGCTGAAGGGGAGAGGATGAAGGGGGAAGGGAAGCAAGTAGACCAACTTTAAAAGTGTTATTAAAAGTGGAGTTGTGGGAGGAGACGTAAATGGCGACAGGGAGAGAAACAGAGAGGGAGGGGCAATCGTTACAAGACGAGCGGTGCCCATTCATTCTAATTTTGAGAGGAGTGGTGGATAAGCCAATATAGAAAGAAGGGCATTATTGGCATTATATATATATATATATATATATATATATATATATATCTCTTCTGGGCCCGCTATATTGATGATATCTTTGTTCTTTGGCCTCATGGCCGTGAATCTCTATCTTCCTTCATTTCTGTGCTAAACTCTTCCTTTTCGGTTTCTTTCACCTCTTCCGTCTCTGACTCTTCCATCACATTTCTGGATGTTAATATCCTACTAAAAAACAACAAATTCATCACCTCCGTCCATAAAAAACCCACTAACCATAACCTTTACCTTCATTTTAATAGCTGCCATCCACCACATACCAAACGCTCCATTCCATATTCCCTCTCTGTCCGCGGCCACAGAATTTGTAACGACGCCCACTCCCTTCAACAATACACCGATAACCTATATCACTCCCTCAGAGAACGTGAGTACCCCAAAAAGCTTCTTACCAATCAAATCCTGCCCCCCTCTGCCAATTACACCCCTCGGGCCAAAACCCACCATCCTGACAGACTCAGCCTCATCACCACATTCTTCCCTGGCTCCCATAAAATCAGAAACATCCTCCGCGATCTATACCCAATTTTAAAGAATAATAATTCCACTGCCCTCCTATTACCTTCATGTCCCACAGTATTTTTTAAGCGTCCCGCAAACCTGCGAGATATCTTAAAGTCTACTAAACCCTCCCTTCAACCGACCGCCCCCTCTCCACCACTCTCCACAACTTGCAACCGTCCTCGGTGCAAATGTTGCTCCCTCCTACGCTCTTCTGCTA
Organism: Pyrrhosoma nymphula; assembly: GCA_963573305.1. Taxonomy (NCBI): domain Eukaryota; kingdom Metazoa; phylum Arthropoda; class Insecta; order Odonata; family Coenagrionidae; genus Pyrrhosoma; species Pyrrhosoma nymphula. The sequence continues at coordinate 54,389,226 of OY754335.1, forward strand.
CGCCCTCTTCCAATAAATCTTCCTCAGCAGCCAACTGTACTTCCACAAATATCGTTTACCGTCTCTCGTGCAATTTCTGCCCGGCATTTTATGTTGGCGAATGTACTACCCCGCTTTCAATACGAATGAATGGGCACCGCCACTCCACCACATGTCCTCCCTTCATTGATCCCATTCCTAAACATACCGCTTCCCATCGTAAGACCTTCAATAAATGTTTCTCTCTCTCTATATTAGAAGCCCTCCCCGAATCAGCAACTAATATTGAACTGAGGACTCGCGAGATGGCTTTCATCTGGTGCTTAAGAGCATTTGAATCGCCCGGGCTTAACTTGGCCCACTGACCAATAGCAACCCCTTGCTCCCACTCCCCACCAGTCCCCTTCCCTTCTCCTGTTCCGCTTCCCCCCCCCCACCCGAGGTAACAGACCACTAGTTAGTCTCTTGTCGTTGACGATGGCGGCTTGCCCGTCGAAACGTCCGCAAATTATTCTGTGAGTGTCCTTTTAATTTCCGTGTGCCTGTGTTTTAAAAGTATATTTATATTTGTGTATATATATATATATGTATATATAACTATTAATTAATTCACTAAGACCATTCAGAGGTGTAAATTAATATATATCTCATTCAAGCAGAATGTGAAAAAATGAGGATAGGAGACACAAAAATAAATGAGTTAACACATTTTATGAGTTTTCAATTCTCTTTCTTTCACTTGTTTCTTTTTTATAGTCAAGATGACGTAATTTTGAACAATTGACTTCCATACTGATACATATGTATATGAAGTTAGAAAAGCGTCGGTCAAGTTTGATAATGGGCATAATCGGACCGAGGGGGTGGAAATGGGGAAGGTTATATCAATATTGAAAAATCATAATGAATTCCATAACATGAAATGTATTGCATTCGTTTAGATTGATTATACTTTATAAGGCTACTGCCAAAAACTTTTGATTGATACATCTTTTGATAACACTAACCATTAACTCAAGAGGTTGAAAAATAGAGTATTTCGCACAACAAAATCATAAATTCATTAGTTCAAAGTTACTGTAGATTTTCTAAATATTATATATATTTTGTGTCAGAAACAATTTTTAAAACGACTAACCCTTACTGCAAGGGGTGAACAAAATCAGCTGAGTCAAGCTTCGAAATCTACCTGCTCCTCTAGGACGGGGCTAAAGCGAATTTTGTTTATCCTTGGCACTCCTTGGTAAGTTTAAGAACTTATTTTTACTTTGACTTTAACATTCACGAAACTTAAGTCTGAGAATTTCTCCAATATCTCCTACCTCACAGTTTTCACTACGCATCGTTTCATGTCAATTCTTCGTAAGACTGCTTCAATGGTGTTTATCTCAGTCCATTTAATCATTATCATTCTTCGAGAAATAACACTTTTCCATTGCTTACATTCATTTTTTATTTGCAGCTGCCACCGTTGAAGCTCCACTGCCACCTAAATGCATCTTCCTTACACATGTGTCAATGTTTCGCTTCCATTCTCATAAGCTTAGCGAACGTTAGGCCAGTTGTAGAGAAACAAAAATACTTCATTCCTGTAAAGCCAAAGCAAGTGAGGAACTGAGGCGGGATTGTAATGAACACATTACTGATGTGATTTTAGAAACTTTTATAGGGGAAAAGTAGGGTATTTATTGATTCTATTCAAGGAAAGCTGTATTGCACTAGAGAAGGAAAACAGTTATTTTAGGTGAAATTGGAGCATTCAGGGCGAAATTATCCCCAAGCTGTGGCAGACCATATTCCAATGTTATTGTAACCATTAAGTAAAATCAGTCATAGTAAAGCCTAATAAAATTGGTCTGGATATACTTCTCAGTTATTACTTTAATACTAATACAAATTTTTGATATTTCTACTTGACTTGTTTGTTTCACGCCGTACGCTGAAAACTCCTACAAAACCTATTTTTTGCAGTATTATAGAAGATAGTGAAAGTATTGTCGATAGTGAAAGTATTGTTTTAAAAAAAAATGAGAAAAAGTACGACTAACGTGCGGACCGCGCTACAAATACATTCAACTTGACATTTCTGACCGTGTCAGTGCGTCAGAACTTTCATGTCTCTCTTTAGAGCCCGTTGCCGTACCTATTTACCACGGTGAACGGGGTCTATTTTTATCTGATGAGATCCTGATACAGTGGTATTATTATAAAGATTGCACTCTTTTCTTATTAAAGAGGCAACCATTAATTGAATACTATGATTGGTGATGTTCTGGTCAAACTACCTAGAACAAAAAATGGCAGAAACTTGGTAAAGTGTGGTCAAGAATAGCAGAGGACTGTGTAAGTTTACGTAGAAGGCCTTTCCGCTTCGTCAATTTCATCACACTAAAGAGCGACTAAAAATGCGCGTCCAACATTTTTTTTCTTTGAAATGGAGAGGAAACATTTATTTTTCATTTACGTATTTCGAGCCTTATCCGTCGTTGACAGGTCTGCTCTTCCTTGCTCTTAATTGGGTTAAAATTTCACTTTTCACTACAAACGTTTCAATGTACCCAAAGGAAAACGCATTAAATTATGCGGCCATTTTCAGACTGCCAGGTCACTTGCGGCTATTTCCTCACTCTCTCATTGGGTCAGATATTTCGTGAGCTCACAAGAGGCCAAAAAAGGGCAACTATCACGCAAGTTTGAAATACATCTATGACTACTTAGATAATTAAACAATTATTAATAATTTAATTTAGTAATGATCTTATTTAATTTTACAGCGCGCTTGTGAGAGAGTTTTCGCAGCTAGTTAACAAAATGACTTAATTGTCCTCCCCCACTTTAAGATGACTTCGGTCTACTAATGTGGAAGAAAAACTCAATCTTAAGGACTCGAGTAGTATACACTGAGTCAAGTTTAAGACTTGGTTCTGCGGAGTAATTTAAGTTTGTGTTTGGGAATCATTTGAGCAAGCCAAAAGTGTACAAAACCGCATTGTCCTCCAGAAAGACAATAGGCAAGGGAAATGGCGAGCTTCTTAGGTCCTCCCTCAGAGACGGTCTCTTCCGCACAACTTTCAAACGCTTAAACTAGTTTTGCCCGTTTCCCGCCAGTCCCAGCTCACACTCACACGCACTCCTATCATGGTGTTTGGAATAATAATCTGGTTTGAGAGGAATTTCGGCTTTATTTTAGCCTTGCAACTATATTTTAGCTCACAATTGTTTAAGTTCATTTAAAGGAGAGGATATTTTTTTCAGTAAGTGTCACCGCTCGTCGTAGCGTGCTCATAAATAATTACATAAAAATGTTACGGGAAAGCTAATGTTAAACAGTATAATTTTTTATTGGTTAAAAAATGGTATGACGCTGCGGAAAACCAGTCTGTCAAATTGCCAGGGAAGGAAATTGTTTTCCAGTTTATCCAAACTTTAAAATAAGGTAGAACCAAAGATAATAATTCAGCAAAAGGAACTTTTGGCGTTAATTTACTGACAAAAAAGTGGCTATTGATTGTTGACATTTTTTCACTTGTACTTTTGCCTCTGACTGAGACAACTGCCACCATACAACATGAAAATTAGAGACTGGTGCCTGGGGCCCATCGATGTATCTACTTATCCATATGAATTTTTGTTTTCCTTTGTCACTTCTATATGAGTATAAACGCGCACCACTTTTGTAACTTTTGTATTGCCCTAAGAGGTGTTGTACCCAGAGCATAAATAAAACCTATTATATTCTAAAAAATACATGCGGAATTGCTCATACTGCATTGATCTCTATTACATTAGTGTAAGGTTTTACATGTGTTTAATTGTTACTCCCTTTATATTAGCTCACACTGTCTGTCTGCTTGTCTGTGTACGTGCAAACCCATATCCCCTCATCCAATCGATCTGAAATTTGGTCCATAGACTCCTTTTGACCAACGATTAATTTTAACAAACCCAAACACACACACACACATAATACGCACTGACTTAATTATATTTAAATTTATTTGCATGAAAATGAAAAAGCATTGAACGCCCGTTTTCTGCCAATTTTTGTCAGGTAACCGGTAGTCCAGGAGTAAGGTAGTGGACTGTGGAGAGGAAGATGTAGTATTCGATTCCCTGCTGGAGAATTAATTTTTCTTCTTTTTTTCATAGCCGTTTTCATTTACATCTTTAGAAATTTTGTTTTCATCATCGCTTTACCCTCTATACTTTTTTTAACAATATTTTACTCGCTAATTATTCATTAATGACGGCGATAAAAGTAGTCCGTTTAAGTCCATTTAAGTCCCTGATCAACTTTTATTTTGATTCATTATACAGTAATAATAAATAATTTATTCTTCAACATATTTGACAATCTTCGGAAATAAAATACTGGAGTATCAGTTGAGAACATATTTAACCCTTTGGAGAAATTCCGTTTTGGGGTTACTGACTCTAGCACTTAGCCCTTGGACGTTGTGGGAGATGGACTGTGGTGAGCCAACAACTGTGATTGTCGCTACTGAATGTTCAACAATGAATATAAATGTCATATCGAATTACTAATGTTCCTAATGGTTGTCGAATGTCTGAATAATTTGACATATCAGTGAAGATACAATGATTTCCTTTCACAAATTAATATTACTAGCAATGCGATAATAAAATATTTATTGGCAAATATACCATAAAACAATGAAAAATCAAATAAAATGCACTGAGAATATGATACATTAAAACGTGAAGTAATGCATATGAAAATAATGGGAGTATAATAAAAACTTTTTTTCTGCGTTATAAACGCTGAATGCCAAAAACAGATGTGCCTAAAGTGTACCGATTGCCATACCATGATTATTCAACATATCAGTGTTAATATGAAAATTCCACCAATTGATTGGTACATTGAACCATGTTACAGCCCAATCCTCCGATAATTCTTCCCATTTATTTCCTCTACTCCTCCTAACATTCGAACTTACATTCTCTTTTGAACTCATATCTTCATTCCGTTTATAAAATTTTATTATTTTATTCTCTCTTATTCGTTCCCTCAATAGTCTTCCGTCTATCGCCTGATTTGTTTCTACGATGCTTCTCTGTAAGAGTTTGCCTTTGCAACCGTTTAAGTCCGCTGATCAACTTTTATTTTGATTCATTATATATTAATAATAAATAATTTATTCTTCAACATATTTTACAATTTTCGGAAATAAAATACTGAAATATCAGTTGAGAACATATTTAACCCTTTGGAGAAATTCCGTTTTGGGGTTACTGACTCTATCATGTTCAAAAGCAAAAATGATTAGGTACTGGGAATACGATTTTTTGTTGCCTTATTACTTTTAATACTGTATAATTGATGCTGGAATATTATTACACAATTTAAAGTTTTAAAATTAACAAAAAATACTCATTTGTTTACTAACACATGAATAGATTTGAAAAAGCACAAAAAATGGACGCGGGAATCTAAAATGTAATTTCACACTCATCATCAACATAGTTTTATACATCCTTGTTATCAAATAAAAATTTTTATAAACTTTTAAAAATTTTGCCTTCATCCATTGTATGGTAAAATTATTTGGGTAAGGAACACACTACTTCATTTTGCTCCGCTGTGACTTGCTTACCGCCTCCATTTCTCTCCGTACTAAGCTCTGCAAATGATAAAATCTACGTTTAGCCCCTTCCTTATATGACCATCTTTCTAAAAGGTTTTCAATAAATAAAAAGTGACCCACCTTAGTAAACCGTTGCGTATCACGTCAACACAGTTGCCATACTGATTTAAAGGTTCTTGGTGGAAATAAAAAAGCTCACCATCATTCGCCTAGACTCCATCTGCTCTCCTTCTTTTATTTAATCTAAGGGTAGACTGTATCATTCTTCAGTGACATAAAAGCGATAGAGGGCAAGAATCAATGTTTTATTTTGCTCGTGCACACAGCGCCGTCACTGGGATGTTAAGAAATCAAAGGGATTGTTCCGCTATTGTATCCTCGGAAGGAGGTAGCAACCTCTACAGTGGCATGGGTGACCGGCCAGAGGGGTTCCACAACCCCCTGTGAACTCGCCGTGAGCAAAGATCCGGTTTCATTCCTCCTTGCCCTCCAATAGCAAGGCTTGCGGATTTTTCTTAAGGGCAGGGGACTTTTTTTGTTCAAATAAGGAAGAGGGCCGTTCATGGACGGGTCAAGAGTGCGGGCCGACTTCCTGGGGCTATACGAGTGGCCCATTCAGATGTTAATTCCCCCCTAATTAACACCGCCGAAGTCTTTTGTTTCCTCGGCGGATGAGCAGGGATGGAATGTGCTCGTTTTGTTTCCATATAGACCAGCGGCTATTCCTTATTCTCTTGGGTGGAATTTAGGATAGAGTGAACAATTCTAATCTTTCACACCTGCATGCATTCTCTGAATAGAGTCGTATTGTAACAGAGAGGAATCGGGCTCCGGGGAATTAGATTCAAGATTCTCATATTTTGACATTAATAACTACGACGACTAGTTAGGGGGATTAATAAGAACGTTAATGCAAGGGTTATTAGCTTCTGCCTATTTTCATTTCTCGGTAAGTACTCTCTGCTCTTGGCGTTAAAGGGTGTATGGATACATACAGGCTGTATAAGGATTGAAATTTCATGCTGGCTGCATAACGATTCATGATGATTGAGGACGAAATATTTTGGAGTTTCATTGTGTAGCTAAGAAAAACATTGTATAAAACATTTTACAATTCAACGGAATATTCAACGTTAAAATTCTGTTCATAATGTGATGATGAAGACATTTATTTTTAAAATGTTAGTTGAAGGATTCAAAACAGGAAAGCAGTCAAGGGACAGTCCTGGGATGCTCATTCTTATAGGTTTATAGATACGGTATTACTCTTTATTATGGAAGATTTATAATTTTCTGTTCCGATGGAAAAAATCATGATGTAAGCAATATTTATTTCGAAAACAAGTAATATCTTTTAAAGACTTACTCTAGTCAGATAAATGAGAAATACCAGCAGGGTTTTTTGAGTCTTAAGTTAGGTTAAGAGGAGAATATTTTCATCGACTTCTCCATTAGCCACATATATATTCAGTTCTTCCGGTAACACAATATATATATACGTTGCACACAATTCGCGAAAACCATTCTTCCTTCAAGTTTCACCAAAATTGCTTAAATTCAATCCTAAATAAATATTGCGCAATATTCTTGGCAGCAGAGAGTGCAGTGGTTTAGTAAATGACAGCATAAAAAATTCATGATATCAAAAGTTGTTACGTATTTTTAACCATTTGTCAAAATGCGTAGAGGTTCTGTGATTGCGTATTTTTGCATTGAAGTTCATGCCATCTCCATAAGTAGCACAGGGAGTTAAGCATTTTATACCTATATCAATGACTCAAAAATGATTTTTTTTAAATCATCAATGGCATATTTGCCGCTTGGAAATAATTACGGCTCTTTCCCATAATTGAAAGATACGGATAAAACCATACGAGAAATACCAGTTTAAAATCATTAAAAGTTACAGTAAAGTTATTTACGCTGGTGATAATTACGACTCTGCCTTGAAACGTGTACATTCTCATCTCCGACGATATACAATGAGGTTTTTCCTTGAGGAAGGTTGAACTGGTTTGAAGGTGAGGAGTTACATGACGTCCCCTTCAAGAATCCGAGGAAGTTTTTTATTCCTCTCCCCGCGCTTGGGCAGAGGTTTTCAAGAAAACGAGGTCCTCCATGATCCAAAATTATGTAAAACATCGTCCACCTTTCTTCCGTCTCTCTCTTACGCCTTGCTCATTAACTCAAACACTCACCAGGGAGAAAGATAAGAACTCTCCAATGAGCTATCGACCCCACCTCCTTCACTCGGAGTTGTGTAAACTGTCACCTATATTACCTGCAAATGCATACTTAAACTTATATATAAATAATGTATGCATAAACATACATGCTTGAATGAATACACCTGCGGCTGCATACACGCGTTGTTGTAAATGTGTAATTATTATTCCTGTAATCCGCTCTACCTCTGTATTTCTTTCATATTCGCACAATGAAGCAGACTGACTCAATGTTTTCCCTCACTTCTCTCTCAAAGTCTTACCTCAACCCAAAAATGTTCCTGGAATTTGGTCCACTCATAATCCACCACCCCATCCTGTGTTCCTTCACCTCGCTTCTTTCGTCGATTTTTAATTACGGGCTTTCTTTGAATTTCAAACGGCTCGGCACAGTTCTACAACTTTTTGAACTTTAATGAGAATTAATCCAAACTAAAAACGTACTTGAGGGGAATAGGACTATTGCGCCGATCTAAGAGACTGAAGATTAAAGGTTAGAGCATTGTCTGGTTTCTGACGCTTTCCAGTATTTAAATGGAGAGTTTAAGTTTTTATTTTTTTGCTAAAATGAACAAATACAATTAAAATTATGCCTTGGCTTTAAACATATGTTCGACGGAAAAGGGTAGAGTCACCTTGGGAATATCTGTAAGATGCCTCTTCTACTTTTGTGACATAAACGCATTACTGCAGCGGACGACTGGATGACATTGCAGACAGTAAGTAACTAAAAGAATAGAGTGGTTTGATTGCGATAATTTTAAAGATATTGCTATAAGTACGGAATCACATATCGCTTAAATCAATTCAAAAACTCAGGCAAGCGGTTGGCTTATCTCTGAATCACATCTAATAAATATCCACAAACATATCTTGATGAAATCCTAGTCACAAGTGGAATAAAAATATAAAATATGAGTTATGCGTCAAAATTGATAATCGTTGGGCTCAGTAAAGAGTTATATGAAAGCCAACATTTTTTTATTACCGCCGAAATGTATTTTCTCGAATCCACCGCTCTTTATTATACATGGGCAGTGTTGTAGCTTGATTTGACAATTTCAACCTCTAAAAGTTAAATTTTTAAGAGTTCCCAAATGTTCCTCAACATCGAACGCCATCTTAAACAAAAGACTAATGGTTTTTCAGAAACAGTATGAAGCAGCCAACAAACATTGATATTTCGTGGAATTCCTTAACCTTATCGCTAAAAATGAATGTAGGTTGTGCGGATAGGGTTATGCGGTTGAAGTGATTGGCTATTTATCTGACAGGCTATTCTTTCTAGGGTAGAACAAATCCAATTTCTAATTGAAGTTAATCTATGGATACACGACTCTGCTACATATCTTTTTAAGGCCGATGAAACCTTATCCATGAAAAACATCATTTATAACAACATACGAAAACACAATCCGGGGTAAGGCTTCTAGATGACAACATACAGATACCTAACCCTCAGAGATAGTAAATGAACATAAGGGCAGTTGATTTATTTCAAATTCTACGCTTCATTTACACTGCAAATGACACAATGTTAGTGTAAAGAGAATCTTAGATTAGATATGGTTACGATTAGACGCTTAAATTGCTGTGATTTTAAATTACAAAAGAGAAGTGAATTTGTTGAATGCAGTATTTCTCAATTTTTTTGCTAGCTACTCATGTCTGGCAGATTATTAAAATTTCAAAAAAGCTATGACGCTGATTTATTTCCAGAAGTGTCCAGTGGGCTATTGCTAACATTTATTTTCTATATCTTCATCACAAAGGCTCCGAACCCTTTTCTCTCCTGAAATTAATTTTGATCACTGCAAGACCTCCAGGCAAGAATTCGAAACAAATAATATCCAACGTTTTATATAACGCTGGCTTTACACCGCAAAACTCTCTTAATTCTGACACGTTCTGAAGGCCAACGGAGATTCTCATTTAGTTACCATTCTTATTTGTATGAGCTCTTCTCGGGTTCTCCACCGGTTAAGGCTCTCCATACTGGCCGACGTTTCGATGCACGACTCATGATTCGTCCTCAGGGCTGTTGAGTGTCGTGTCAGGGGTTGTGGTCGTCCTTGTATATGGTTCTCCCAGGAGGAGAGCCTAACCTGTTGGAGAACCCGAGAAGAATTCATACATGCAGTGCACCGGAAAAGCAACAGATCTCGTCACCCCTTCTTTATTTTACATCGTAGTAACACCTAGATTACTTCTTTCTGCAATCTGGCAATGTGGCTCTCATCCTTAATCGTCGCAATCGGTCTTAACATTCCGAATGTATTGTCACGTGAAAATCATTGCGTTAAACTATCCTAAGTAATGTCAACCACTCTCATTGAATTTTCTTACGCAAGCATGCATACTGCTCGGAACGAGAAGTACTTGGGACGCGATGTGATTTTCCATGACGTAATTATTTCAACTGGCAGTACCAAAACTCACTTTTGCACTGTTTTTCATGTGGAATGGTGCGTAGAGCGGGGAACACACCAATTCATTCTGTGACGTAGTGTCTCATATAAGTGTTTCTTTTAATTGGTGAAGTTATTATCTATCGGTGGAGAGCTATTATCATTACAAAATATAGAGAAATTCGGAGTGAAATGTCACACGATTGTTTTAATTATCGATTCAGTCCACTTTTACTCTTTGGAGAGACGAAGCGCCATAGAGGCAATAACGTAGACTTTGCTACGTCACAGAAATTAACAATCAACTAAGTTCAACCATTTCCTTTCTCCTCCTGCAAATCCTTCGAGCAATATTTCCATCTGTAAGTACTATTAAAAAATATGATTTTTCCAGGAGAAATTCAAGAGACATACTTTGAATATGGAAAAAAATAAATGTCAGATAAAAAGTGAAAGGATTAGCTCTCGGTATCTGTTATATGCTGCCACCTCATGAAATTAAAAGCATCCATACTTTGTTGAAACAAATACTTTGTACCTATTCGAATAGGATTGTCGGTTTGTAATACTGAAATCAGAAAACGATTTAACTACAGAAAATTGAATACATTCGCACACCTAAAACTTCGCATACGACGATCTTATCAATGTTAAAGCCATGCGTATTTTAAAAAGTAAGTTATATAAAAATAAGATTGGAGGCGACTTCATCGAATACCGTTTAAACATCTTTTCTTAATATATTGATGAATCCATAAAACTCAAGTTTCAGAGGTTTTGAGAGAAAGGAAAACAAAAACATGCAAGCGAAAGAACGCGTAAGCAAATTTGTTTTTTTCCAGAGATTTCTTTTCATTGGAGATAGGAGAAGGGGAAAAGCTGTCTCATTAAAACGCAAAGAAAGGAAAAAGCTGAAGTGACTTTTTCTTTATCTTTAACTTATATAATCAACGCTTAAGTGAAAAACTTAATGAAACAGTTCATGATATTTTTCCAGGAATTGAATAAAGAAATAAATATAAAGGACATTTTTTTATAGCTAAGCGAGACCGAAAATCGTTTTAATATGCTAATTGATTTAAGTTAGGTATTAATTCTAAATTAAGATGTATTGAAATCCAAATGAGAATATACTCGCACACCCGTGTATCTTATGTTCGTTTTAATTTAAATCTTTAAACATTTAAAGTAACATAGTTTCAAGTAAAGTTATTCTGCCATAAAAATTGCACGTCCCTTTTTTGGAATCAATTACCGCGTGAATCAAAGACTTTCATAGGGATAACTAGTTGATCCTCGCTCCTACCAGCCTTCGATTGATAACAAATGAGCAATAGTGATAAAAAATAATAAAATAATATGAGTAACGAAAACAAAGTACATAACTAAATACTAATGGATTATTCCCATAACCAAGCTCAGAGAAATTTTTAGTGCATAGGTCATTATTTGACTTTTAAATGGAGCATGTAGAATTAGATTTATTCTATTTTTGGGAGATAGAGCATATAATTGAAATGCTGCGAAACATTCGTTTTGATGAACAAAAGCCCTGAGGGTCTATTCTGTGACTCGAAATTCCGGAGCTTCCGGGTGAAAAAGAGCTTAAAGAAGCTATTAGCTCCAATTCGTATTCTGTATTGGAAGGCTCAGTAGCCTATTTCAGGAAAGGAGCTTCTTTTGCTCCAACCCTGCGAAGTCTGCAAGTCAAGGCTCCGGAAGAAGATAGAGAAGGTTCCGGAATCTATTTGGCTCCTCAACCTATTCTATAACGGCCCGGAAACTCTTCCGGGATCCCCAGCCTGTCCCAGATGGGAGTTTCGGCCGGCGCCATCCTCTAGACCTCGAGAGAGAAGAGTTTCCCCCAGAGCGTAGTTGGGATTGACAATTTAAAAAATTAACGATTAAAATAAATCGTTAAAAATGTATTTAACTATTTAACTTAACCGTTCAGTTTTAGAATATTTAACTTTTAATCGTTAAAGTTATATATTAACTGATTCAAATCCAAGTTCAGTTAATTTTTTTCGTAAATTTTTGGCGAATGTCAACCAGTTCGAATTTATAGAATTTGAAGTTTGTATTTATGTTATCTCTTTTGCGAAAAATTACTTTGAAAAGTTATTTTTTAAAATTTTCTCAAAAGTAACTTAAAAAGTAACTTTTAACGTAAACGTTACTTTTTTAACTTTATTCAGTTGATTTTTCAGAAAAGTAATTTTTAAATTTAACTAGTTACTTTTTACAGAGATTTCCTTTTCTTTAATCAGCTAATTTTTTTGTAAACTTTCCCAACTATGCTCCAGTGGAATCTATGCGCATTTATGCAATTTTTTGTTGATTTTTCGTCAAGTATACATGCTGATGTGAATTAGCTGATATTGTTTTCTCATTTTTGGTAGTTTTTATTGAGGGAATGACATTATATACCGCAGCGGAAGAATTAAGATACCGAAGGATTGATTTTAACTTATTTTAACCAATAAATCTCATCCCTATTCACACCATGGAAAAAGAATACCGCTGTCTATCATGTTGCCTTACTTGTCTATCGGAGATTAATTCATGAACAATTATCGTTAAGAACATGTTTTATAAGTTATTCCAGTGAATTTTCTCCTTATGTAGACTTTTCAAATTGGTTTTTAAATTAATAAAACCATAGGCAATGGTCTAGTAAATAGGAGCACTTATTTTGCCATAAAACATATGCTGTGATATTTTCACGTATGTTCTTATTATGGTGTAGTTTACCCGCAAATATATGTATGAAATTCTATTAGATCAACAATTTAATTATTATTTAGCAAGTTTTTTATGTGTGTTCGAGTATGATTATTTCGCTTACCGTTCAACAGCATTCTTCCGACTGCAGTTCAAGGTATTAATCATTAAGTTGACAATTATTGCGTGTAGAGAAGGAAATAACATGATAGAATGTATAAAGGTGCGTTTATGGAAATTCAAACGATGAAAAATAGTTATGCATAAATGTATGTATTTAAAAGTGATTACGTACTCTCGCAGGATGATTTCTCATCTGAATAACTGGAATTTTGTAAATTAATTATAAAGTAGCTAGTATATTTTATAAGTGAAACGTGTAAGTATGTAATATAGATTCTTGGAGCACAAGCGGCATAACGTAGAACCGTAAGTCACTTAAGTATTCGTCATTGGGTAGAACTTTGATTCGGAAATTAACTTGAGAATTTCAAGGCAACGTCGCTATTTACAAGAAGTTCTACTTATTCTTTGGCACCATCAGAAGTGAAATATCAGCAGTAAATTTTTATTCCCCGTTAACATTGATGTAACGAAAATTTCTTGCAACTAGTAAAAATAGAGGAACAAGTTCTTATTTTCCAAGAATTTCATTTATTTATACTTCTCAAGTTAATTTCAAAGAGTTCAAAACATTGTTAATCACATGATCCTAATTAAATAGCGGAAGCTGTAAGACTTTTACTTTCGGGAGAGCACAATATATGGGTAAACAGCTGTGCACTTAAGGGAATACTCTGGAATTCCTAAATAATGGTAATCTCCAAGTTTGTGAATCTTTTGAAGGTTTAATAGTAGTTTTACAGATAATATAGCAGAATAAAAGTGATGCAATCACTGAATCGCCGATCTATTGCATTTATCATAATGTATTTCATCACCAACGATTAATTATTATAACAACAAATAAACTGAGCTTACCTGCTAATTTCTGACTGCAATAAATTTCCAAGAAAGCATTTTTACCGTAAAGGTACATACTTAAGCTAACCATCAAGAATTTGAAAATATAGAAAAAAAAGAAATCTTCAAATTAATTTATGTTGATTACGTCACTCACAATAACCCTGCCGTTGAGGATGAAGACCAGTCTGACTAGATTAATGTAGTATTTTGATCTCTTTAGTTAATAATCAATTGATGTAACGATGCGATGACGACGTGCAAACAACACAGTCCCTTCAAGGGCATTATCGAAATACATTTTTTAATGCATGGTGTGGTATCGTGGTATCAGTTGCTGTCCTGAAGATCACGGATTCAAATAGGTACATGTGGACTCTCCCAGGTCACCGCAATCAAAAACGGTGATTTTTCATGGAATCAAGTTTCGATGGCGGCCCAGTCAAATAAACTGGAACTCCTGCCCAGAATTTGCGATTCGTACCTGCCAATATCGGCTTAGTGCGAGGTGAGATGTGAATTTCACTTTGATCACCGAGTGTATGTCATTGCGTGTCACAGTGCAAATGTTGGCAGTGGCACGATAAATCTGTCATGAGGACACCACCTACTCGCAGTGAGTTCGCATATTGATGACCAACATTCACGTTAATTCCCGAAGTTCTAGTTACATGATATTAAGTATTCTGACGCGTATTCCCAGCCATTTATGCTTTTTCAATACCCATTTTTAGCGATTTTAATGTAACCCTTGTGTAAAACAAATTGACAAAAATCTTCGTGAAGAGGACAATATGAATCTATAAATTATCGGGCATGATGCCTAAATTTTACTGAGGATATTAATTTCCCGGTTTCATGGTTTGTTATGGTTAAATATTTTCTCGATCAAAAACCAATGCTAATTTGTTCTCCCATCGGTGACTGTAACGTCAGCCTTCCGACAGTTTGAGGTAATATACAAAAACAAAACTATCAGGCATCGTGAAATTACCGTAAAGTTTGCGTAATCATACGGTTAGCGTTAACCAGACATTATATTACCGGGCCTAACATACTTAGCCGCCGATCTTTAGTGCCGTATAGTTAAGCTTGAAATTTCTCAATCCTTCATTCGATGAATAATAGGAAAAAGCAAAACCATGAAAACTAGAACTGCATGCTCTTCACTTACGGCAATTCCTGAAAAAAACCTCAGCAGCTCTGTGTGCTCTCCATTCAATAATTTATTCACAGTTTACCTATTTTTGGGAAGTAGCACCTCGACGCCTAAATATAGAAATCTGGAAAACGTAATTTTATGACCACCAATGACGAAACCACTTCTGAATCCAATACATCACAGTTTGTGTCCCGTCATGCCCATGGTTTTTATTTCAATCTTCTCTCACAGAGTGGCTGATGACCACAGTTTGGTCTGACGACTTCATGAGCAATGATGAGCGCTTTTATACACAATTGCCCCCATAATAGCCCCACCAACTCCGTGGAGTAGGAGCGATTTAAAATATATATGCCTTGAAAAATGGTCCCCAACCGTTAAGGGAAATTTATTCATGGAATACATTTCCCCACCACTAAAACTTAACCCTACCTTTTTCGCGAAATCACCCAATTCTCATCCCTTTGGCCCAGTTCATTTAACCCTCCCAGTGACGCCAGGTTTGCGGCAATTGTTTTTCTCTCGCACGCATCACGCGGGATTACATTGAATCGTTAATACGCTTCACATATCCCCCAAATTGACGTAAAACCATGACCCATCCTCGGTCGTTTCCCCTCTTACTGCTTCATACATTTTACGTGAATGGCCGCTTCCACTTCGGCGCCAGTGAGTGTCCTCGCTGTTTCGTTGAGTTGACCTCAAATGGGATCCGTTCCTCACCTCACTTTCCCGAGAGGAATCAGAGCATCATTCAGCCATGAATATTTTCGGTAAACCACCATCGATTTTGACTAAATATAACCTGTAGATAACTGCTATCACAAAATTGATAAAACTTGTTTTAAGGAATTGACGAGATCATATTTTCATTTTAACTCGAGTTTGGCCTCCAATCTATTTTTCTTTGCTCTCCATCATCTTTTCAATGCACTGGGGTGAATCTCTTTTTACTGATGCTCTTAAATAAGCTGATAAGTAATTAAATAAGAAGTAAAATATAACTTTGTGAAAAAGGTATGGCCGAATGAAGAAAGGAAGAATACTCTCTTGCACTAATGAAGTTTGGAATCGATTTTTTGTTAGTAAAGTTTATTTTCATTTCTTGATATTTCTATAAGGTCAGTGAATAATTCATAAGGTCAGTAATAAATTCTACTCAGTGAATAATTGAAATTCATGAATGAGCCATAAATACTATGAAAGAGTCAAATGGAATTTGAACTTACTTCGTTTACTTACTTATATTTACATACTTATTGTTAGATTTACTTCAGGAAGCAAATAACAGGTAAATATTTTACTCACGTCACCCTATGGAAGAAATTACTACATGGATATTTTGCGAAAATTAGAAGAACCTCCCTTTAGCTCTATTGACATGTTCTCATGATGATTTTACACATTTGCGCCGACATTGTGTTCTTTTGGGAGCATTAATCGAAGAATGTGTTGTGGACAAGGAGGTTAGAAAAGAAATGGAGGCGACATACCTCTTGATTCTTGAAGCCAATTCCGCCATTACAGTCGGCACAGTTTAGACCTTCCTCTGGCTTACGTGTCCGGCGGTCGCGTTCGATTTTTGTCAAATCTAAGTTAAAAAACACAGACAAGGCGATCTTTTGTGACTGTTTTGGCAACACCTACTCGGCACAAAACCCTTCTCAAGCACCCCTATTCTTGCTTTACTTTCGCCCATGAGCGTTCACGGTCATGCCTCCTCCATTTCATTTTAACCTCCTTGGTTGTGGAAGTCCGTGACAAAGCGATTGGACTACTATGTTTCTCCACATCAGTTACAGGATTTAAAATGGCTGTAGTATACTCAGTTTCAACTAAAATTTATCAATGACTATAGAAATATCCGTTAATTAATGTATCATTAAATTTCCTCAGTATGCAAGAAAATACAAAAAACATATCTCCTTAAGTATCCAAATCATATTCGCTCAACTGAACTTGATTCCTCAACTCAACAGAATATGATTCCTTTATCTTATTTATAGTTCAGACTTTCATGCGTGATGAATGTACCGGTATATTTTTTGAGCAACATATATTGTATTTAATCCAAAATTTACCAATCTAGTGATACCTGATCTTTAAAATTATATGGCAGGAAGTCTTTTTTATCATTGATCAATCCTCATGTGTATCCAGGCCCAGGCATCCTTAGCAGGGTCTCATGAGCCCAGCGAAGTATCCCTATTCGGGTTGATTGTGTGTGTCTGTGGTTGTCACTGGCGAGGAAGTAACATTCCCGTAAACCACCACAGGGGTTTTTCTGGTCGAGAGGTTGTGGTTGGTCACTGGCGTGGATTTTCCCCCAATTTTTTTCCCGCAAACCAACACAGCAATTGTGGCGTATTTTTGACGAGTGGTGCCAATTTATTACGGCCATTGGAGAATTTTATACCTTGTAATTATCTCTTCAGTTGCCATAGAAAAATTTATGACCTAACAGCCTCAAAGCATTGCTTGAGTGTGAGAATATACGGCGTCCAGGGGTATTATGTAGAAGTCTCCTTTGGCGGAACTTGATCAAAGCACTCATCGAAGAATTCGTTTTTAAAGTATGGCAGAGCGCCAAAAAATATTTTCCTCGGCCTTTCTTAAGAGTCACAAGATGGAGGGATTTTCATTGACAAATCTGATGGATAAGAAGACCATCCTTTATGATTTAAAAAATTGTAAAGAAAGATATTTAGGAAACTATCTATTTTGTTCTGAGCGCAGAAGGCGCGAGATCACCTTGCTCTTCATAAAAGAGCTATACCAAAGGAATTCATTTAAAAATAACCCATTAGTTACGGTTAACATTACTGTCTTAAGTCATTTTGCATTCAGATAAGCTATCTTGGAAATTATTAAACAGAATTAAAATCAGTCGATCAAATTCCTATAGGAATCGTGAAAACTGCAATAAGATAAGAATACTACAATAAATTGTCTCATGTGCTAGGGAAACATATACCACGTCATTCTACGTGTTTTATTTATGGCAAATTGTCAAAAATTAAATTAATTGTCTCATTAACTGCAAAAAGGTTAACTTTAAGTGATGGAGTCATACTTAAACAAAAAAACATTTTCCTCTAAAAGTAATCGTGTATTAAATGAATTTAAATTTATGGATTCTCCTATCGGCCTATCGCCTCCGACTGCCTCCACGGATTAGCTGGAGTTCTGGGCAAGAAGAGACTCCCATAAAATTGTTCTCTTTGATCATGCTCAGAGTTCGGTCCCGTTTCTACTATCTTCTCAAAGTTTAATGGCACCGTAAAGGCGAAAGATTTTATAATCCAAATGAACCTCAAAAAAATCTCTTAAGATGTTTCCATTCCATTAGGAGACCCAATCGGCAGCCGGAAATACCAACCTCCCAACTTGAGCTTTCTTTGAAAACAGATATGTACTCCCTTTTCTCCTATTCTCATTTTCACGCGCGATGGAAAAGTGCAATTATATAAATTAGTGCAAAAAACAATAGCTTTAGCTAGTTTTATTACAAATATTAGCGATCTTCATTTCCAAGCAATGTTTGAATGGACGAAAAAGTTTCCATCCTTTTTAGCGTACTTATCCACATGATAGAAGCTCGTCAAACGTAGCAAACCACGTCAGTTATACGCATATGTAACGCTCTTAAGAAATTCCGGATTTGCCAGTGGAATTTTGAGGTGCCTAATACGTTTTCCGAATTATTTCTTGCGTTTTAATTACTGGGCTCTTTCTCGAACAATCATACATCTTAATAATCCTTTGTATTAAAGTGAAATGAAGGAGAATCCTACCAGTTAAACGCATTTTACCTCACTTGTCCCGGTCTAATTAAATTTTGATGCAGGTGCTGAGTATTTCAAGGACCTATCTCTGAATGCTACCCTACCTGAACGCGTTATTTTATTGGACAGAAAATCTTTAAGATTTTTTTCATGGCGTTTTTAGAGTTAAATAACAACTCCGGCATAATTTCAAGAGGACATGAAGACACACTTGACGCGGTTAAAACTGAACATTACCTACAAAACACACTTTCCCTTACTATCTTCCGACAAAAAGCGACTGGTTTCATGAAATTTAAATATTAAACAGAGCTTAGCACACAAATACATTTGCAATCATAATTTAAGTTATTGTACGTAAAGAGCAAGAAATTGAGTTATTGCGAGTGATATTTAAGTAAATATGTTTTACCGAGGTGAGGGATTATGTTTTTCATCACTCACAAAATGAGACTTTAGGAAGTAATTTGTGCCTTTCTTCGAGCGAAATTGGAACTCCATGCATCTCTCTAGCATTTAACTACTTGAACAACACACGACATACAATACAGTGAGGCGCCTATTCCTCGAAGTGAAACTTGAACCCGAAACCCCAAATAGATATTCATAAAGGGATGAAATTCTCAGGGAAAAAATCATTTGACTCGACCAGAATTCGAACCCGGATCTCGCTACTGCCGGTTAGATATGTTAGGCAGTTAAACAATCAAGCCATTTTAACTCATGGTGAATTTCAGCTGCGTAACTGATTAACGTACTTCACCGTCAATTTGGAAATTCGGGTTCAATGCCCGGTAAGTCAAATGACTTATTCATGGTGATATTCGTCCCCTTGGTGTCTATCTTTGCACCCGTGCGCGTGGCTGCGCACCGCATTATTAATGCATTTATTCATTGATTGGAAAATATACCTCTAAATTACTGGACGAATTCTTTGTCCCGAAGCTGAAAATAAATATTAATATCTTACATTCATAGTAGGATAAGATTTTCGTACATAATTTTTGAGTGAGGCACTTATTATGCACCGAAAATGATTGAATAATTTCAGAGTCATAGAAAGTATGATAGTAAAAATAATCTTCATTGCATACGAATAAAAATACTTGCTTGTCTTTCATGAGGTAAATTTGAAAGAAAACCACTCAAACTGAAGAATTTTGTATGGAGTTTATTTACAGGGTTTTTTAAAATAATAGCGACAAAATTTAATTTAAACGGAAATTACTGCGATGAAATAATTTGTGCGAATATCGTATTTTTTGTTAAAAGTGTAACGTGAAGAGTCATCCAAAATATGACGTACATTAAGTGCCATAAACGATTGCTAAGAGTATATATGAAAGTATTTTATTATTTAATCGCAAAAAGTGTTATTCCTCTGTATTCAGTGCACCATTGCGCGTCCTTCAAATAATTCCATCTAATATAGAAGTGCTAATCACTTCGGTATCAACTCGCTGGTGTGTCGTCGGAGATCACTCTTCTGTTATGGGTATCTATAAACAATGTCGCGTATATTAATCGCAAACTCGACAGCACACATCCACACTAGCGGCCGTTATGACATCCCAGCATTGGCCGCGAATCTGCGGTCCGGAGCAATTAGCGATGAATTTTACGAGAAAGCCATTTACGGCGTCAACCATCAAGGGGTAACCTGCTTGCCGTTCCTCCAGGGGAGGGGGGAATGAGGGAAGGGAAAGCCAAGTGACGTCAGCACTAAACGAGGAAGGACGACGGAGAGATGAACGGGCATGTATAAACGGAGCGAGTGAAATAAGTAAAATGGAGCGAGGGATCGTTCAGTAATTACGCTTCTCGCCAAAACGGTTAAAATTATTTTGCCGCGCAATTCAAAATTTGGGAAATGGGCAGGCGGCCAAATACATCCGTCATCACAGTAACTCCACTCGATTGTTTATAGCCTTAGAAGTGAAAGGATAAATGTACATTTTGAAAACTGAATAAGAAATTGAATTAGAGGAATTATTCACGCAGATAGGTAGGTACACATTTTTCCCAAAAAATGCATGAGCTCGTACTTTATCTCTGGAACATATCTGCGTGATAAAATAAGAGAAATACACCGCCGAAGTTATTATTACAAAATTCCTTCTTTCTACGCAGAATTAGTGAAAATGACACCAACTGCGTGACACTAACACAAGACAGAGGTTTTCTGAGACGATTGTCGGAATTGGAGAAGCTTTCTCACGAAAGAAATATTTTTGACCATGTCAATGAATGAATATCGACTTGGCGCAGGTGTAGTTTACTTTTCCTAATCAATTATGTTTACATTTTAAACTACACTAACTGGTTATTCGATACTAGGAATGTGAGAGGTGTTTATGAAATAGAGAATGAATTGATGAATGGCATGAAAATGATACGAGTGGATGTTTTGTGTCTTAGTGACGCGAAACACAAGGGGCGGGATGTTGTTAAAGCTGATGACGGAAGATCAGCACTGTGTTCAGGAGTTGATGAGGGTGAGCTCAGGGGTCAAGGCGTTTTTTGGTGTGATCCTAAATGAGAGAGTTTGGATGCTAGTGCGGAAATATGAAAATGTATCCCCTAGATTAATTTTAGTTCGTCTGATAGTAGATATTAAAAGAGTTGTGATTGAGGCAAGTTACACCAGTGGACGAAGGGAGTGAACGCTTTTAAAGCTGGGTTTTGGAGAAAACTTAGAAACTTGTTGAATGAATGTGGTCCTAGCGAAATAATTATAGTATAAGTGACATGAATGTCTGGGCTGGTGTAAGAAGGGATGGCTCTGATAAAGTCACTGCGTCATTTGGTGGCCCTTGTGTGAATGTTAATGGTGAGAATTAGGTGAGTGAGTTCTTATTAAAAGGAATGTTTGTATCGAATACCCATACATAAATATGAAAATATACATTTTTACGCATGGCAAAGGGACCTCTAACTTTTTATTGTGTTGCCTCCAATGATATTCCCCATACTAAGTCCAGATGAACCGAATTCTAGACTTGCCGTTCCTCGAGGAGTCGTATCATCGTTGATTACTTGAGTTTTATTTAGCCTACCCACGGTAAATATCTCTTCAGTGGAGGATAAAAATGTGCTTCTAAATTCATTGACCCAGTTTAATAATGATGGGCTGGCACGGAGAGGTAACATCAAAGAGACTCCTATAAAATATTGGACGAAGGCTCTGCTATTCCCCGAATGTAAAGCCTCTTGGCCAATCCTATTCACTCAACGTAAATAAAAAGCGACAAAGACACTTGTGGCCTCATTCATTTGCTTAGGAGTATTCTGATCTTGGGTAACCTTAAGGTTTTCGCGGCGAAAGATGAAAATTCAGTGAAACACAGTGGATGATGCATTTCGAGGGAAATGCTGAGGCCTTAAATGAGAGGAAGGTTATTAAGTGCAGGAAAAGGAAACGGTTGAACGACCGATGGAAGGTGTGTGCTGCTTGCCAGTACTCCACCAGCCATAAGCGAGGCGGGAAATGTAATTATCCACCCACGAAGAAATGAATGGCCGCAGGAAAATGTACTGGCGATATTATCCTTCCTGCAAGGTCGCGACGAAAGGACGCCCCATCATTTCAAGGAGTTCAATTATGGGTTAGTCAAATTTTATTTTGCCCACTCCGGCTAAGATACTACATTTATGAGCATACCCATTCCCCTCACGCGATCTGTTGACTACTGTTCAATTAGATAATAGCACATAGAGATATAAGAATATAATGGATGGTTCATTGGCACACAGTTATTTTTGCAGTAAAGGGGAAACAGCATTGCATCACAGGACAATTTCCTTTTATGAATGTATCAAAAAAATGACGAGCTAAAATCAATGTATTGAAAAAAAAGATGAGCGATATCGAAGCAAGAGATGACCAAAACTGCCCAGTGCACTTCAACTTATTTTGATATACTGAATAAAAAAACAAAATTGAGCGTTTTGGAAAACTCTGCTTCTACTAACAAGGTATTGCGTGAAATTTGTAGTGACATTACATATAAATTTGTGTTTTTTAAAATAAAACTCAGCTGTCGTGATTTTAAATAAGCAATCAACGTGCCGCGACAAAGCTGCTACTAAGTAATACAGCTAGCTGTTTTATTCGTATTTACTTCCAATCCATTCAGCATGGCGAAGAGCAAATTTTAAATAATTAAGTGTTCCCCACCGCAAACTTTAGGTTAGTAGTCGGTCACCTTCCCAATAGCCGTACAACTAACGTCGGCAGTCGCCAAGGAGTCTTCAGCTACAAGTCTCTCGTCCGACGGAATAAGTACTACACTCGAAGATTTCCACAGAAAAATCTCTACCAATGACCATATTTGAGCTTATGGGAAGCCACCACTACTATAGCCTTCACACCAATATTGTGCAATTAATGGGACACATCTATGAATAAAATCCAATGTCATTTTTTTCGTATGGCATCACATATATCAGGAAAAATCCCAGAGTTTCCATTTTCGACCCAGATAAATTTTAAATTGAAAATATAAACACGCCTTAAGATCCTCGTTAACCGTTGTTTACGGTACAAACCACGTACCTACCGTTATAAACATTATAATTTAGTACAGTGTTTATATTTTGTAGACATTGGTAACAACCTCAAGATATTAGACTATTAACTATGGAATTGCCAACACAAAACTATACTAATAAGATGTGCAATGCATTGTGCATGACTGGGTATTTTGCCCGTCATATTTGATGGATCATCAGCTAGTTGATTAATGTGATTAATGATAGTAGAAGATTTCGTGAGCTCATCCCAATCAAACTTAACCAAACCTATTATGACCCTTACTTCATACATTAACACCAATCACGCTGTTTACTTTCGGGGCAGGAACAGTCAAAAAAGTTTAATTCACGGAGATAGACTTATAAGGCTGACTCTCCATTAATAATGGTCTCCATACTGCCCTATCCTTGCATACCTCTTTTGCTTCTGTTACCCTCATGCATTTATTCATACACGTCTTCCTGTTCTACCTACTCTTAAGACTCATAGTATTTCTTCTCTACAGAATACCCTCATTCACCCACAACTTTCTCAGTCAACCCATTCTCTCACACCATTCACTCCTATATCATAAATATGCTTCGTTATACGGGTCTCTTCCATTCTCTTAGCATTTTCAAACCAATAAAGCGCGCTCCTTTTATACATGGCCAGTACAGGAGCATCCATTTCACATTATTTCATCACCAACTCATTCATTACTCTATCCTTTATACTTTTGCCTCGTACACTTCTCAGATACCCCGTAACCACTACATTTAGTCTAATCTTATGATTATTCTTACATATTCAAGTTTCGCTACTATACAAAACCCTAGAAGGTTTGGCAAAAGAATAACATACGAAACAGTACTACACTTTCGTACTTTACCTACATGGATAAACGTTCATCTGGGTGCAAATATTTCAGTATACAAAAGTGTATATGATTTTATGGTAGCAAAACTTAGATACTCCCGCATAACTATAAGAGTAGGATCAATGCAGTGAGTTGCTTTTTGTCAGCTCTGACTGATGTTCCCCTCTCAGTAGTCTTCACCCCGAGATCCGATTGGGGGACTATTTACCTCCGGAATATTTTACTGGGAGGAATGCCATCACGCTATGTGAATGAAAGACTGTATCTTGGAGGGAGCCTGATTTAGCGGTTTCCCGATATCTACCACATTACTGTACTCTGTGAAATTTTTATGCTCGCTCAAAGCTGTTGTAGTATGCATAGTTATAGCGAAACTTAGTGGCACTCACCAGCGGAGGATTAGTGGACTCCGACCATAAACCAAGCGTTGATGAGCGGGCAAAATTATCGAAGTACTCCCACAGAGTCCTCTGGAAAAAAGCTCGGCCACTTCATTCCACATCTCATGTATACTTTCCTCTCCTTTGCGTCATGTTATTCACAAGGGAGTGCCACCAATTTCCGCTACACCTTATGCTGATCTTTTTCTTCTGCGCCATCAGTGTCTTTTGCTGAGATACTACTACCTCTCAGCATTGGATCCGGGTAGAATGTCTCGTTGTCTCTTTCCAGAGTTTTTTCCATTATTATCTTTTTCCATTATTATCTTTTTCCAAAATCAGTAAAATATATGTCACGTGGTCTCGAAGATCCTCACATTGAGGGTCGAACACGCTACCCCTAGGGTATAAAAAATGGGTATAGGATACAAATTCAACAATATCGCAAAAGAAGATAAAAAAGTTCCAGTCAAGGTAACTGAAAATACATTTGGATTCGCGTTCTGAAAAACCAATGACAGAGGGTTGCCTCCTTGAATTATAATCTCCGTCGCTTCTCAATTTGACTCCCTGTAGGGTAAGGAGTGTGCCGATGTTGGACCTCGCGAGCGTGTAGCTTGGGGGAGACGCGGGGCACCGGTTAATAGGGCGAGAATTTAACGAAGCAATTTAGTCGCGAGGAAACACGAAACGCTTGGTGTGTTTGTATGTGTTCAAAAACACACTCTGTCGGCCACTCCTCAGGCCACTGACTAATTGCCTCTTGTGCCATCTTCCGTATTTCCTAACAGATTGCTGGTGGCCTTACGCGCGCTGCTCCATGGAGCCTTAATTTATAGTTTTTTGAGCGTGTAACCTTTGTTGGAAAATTATAAGTAATGTTTTTTCTCCTTTAATTTGCAGGTGAGTTGAGCGGGATTGCAGATTTATTCACGGGTCATTGATGCAGTAGCTAAGGTAGATACATGCGCTGAAATTTGATTTTAATTAGTTTAATTTACCTTTGTTGTACTTGTTGTGTAAAATTTGTGAAATGTTTCATACGCCAAATGTGCAGGTATTTCATGCAAGGTCAGCGGTGAAGCTCATTATTAATTAGTACATGCATGCAACATTCTCCTCTATGACATAGGTTTCTCTCAGAACGACCTAAGCAGTGACAGGAATTTACAAACATAATGTTTGCGGAATCCGAATTATCAACCTGGAAAATAAAATACAGCGTGAGAAAAATGATGATTTCACTACCTACTGATATAGCAATAATTTAGAACAGAGCTTTTCAACTATGAGAATTGATAAAAAAATACTTGGAATAAAAATGGTCGTAAGAAATCAAGGTTTTGTAGGACTCAAGTGGTTTTTTCTGAAATAAGATGCATAATAAAATTACAACATATCACTTATGGTTATTTAATTGTTAGTTAGGGGTGGCTTCAACGATGAATACATTTTAATGTTCGTCATGATCAATTTTTTTTATATTTCGTAAATTCCGGATGCATTTAGCGTTTTTGTAATAGAATAGATTTCATGTTTGGCTACTAGATGACCACTAAATGTTTTGCATTCGTATTAAATAACATTTATCAATTGTAGATGTCTTTAGAAATATATCACGCTTGACGAGTTTCCTGAATAAATTGAACGAATACAATGAAATTGTCCTCAAGGAATAAAAATAGTTTCAACTCGAGAGCAAATTATAACTAAGCACTGAAGCACTGAAAGTTTCTCGAGCCAGGAGAATTCATGAGTGAAACGAATTATCTGTGCATAATAAGAATATCGTCATCCCCTTCTTTCTCCTCTAATGATATTCCCGGTGCGATAAAAATATTTACGATACTATTTGGAGCGATTAAATGGTTCGCAGGGAAGGGGGGGAAATTATTCGAGGAATGCGTCCCTTATTTCTTCCCTCCATTAAACCTCCGTAACTTTCTCCGGACAGCGCTCACGTGCGAAAACCCTTTTCAGGGTGTATCGACCGGGATACGCGGAAATGACAGGGAAGGGCTCTAAGGTTGATATGGCGGGGAGAAGGAGATTTTAAAAGGCGATAATTTCCCCGTGTTTCACGCCCGCTGTGAGGGTAAGAAGGGTAAAGTGGGGAAAAGCATGCGCGGTGGTAGCCCGAGTTGGATAAACCGAGATGTGTTAAGGTTTCCCAAATACGACCACCGCATGACACGCCGAAAGGGCCTGAGGTAAGGCGTGTCGGGACCATGGCCGTGAAAAACTCTACACGAAAGATATGAATTTTTATGCCCTTTTGCCTCCTTTTGTTTCTCTTATGTCGACGAAAACAACGCTAGGAAATGAAACGAATTCTTGAAGTTTTAATATTTGGTCGCCTTCCGCAATGGGAGGCAGCTGAATACGGGGTGCTTAACTATGAATGTAAAAAAAACGTGAGCGAAGAGTTAAATATGGAGTGTAACTTTGGATAAAAATGGGCATCGTAGCGAAGACATTAGAAGGAGAAAAGGGCTGACAAAAGAAGCGTTCAGCAATAGGAGGGAGCTTATTATGGGGGACCGTGGGTAAGGATGTAAGGAAGAGGCAAGCAAAGAGTTCGATATGGAGAGTAGCTTTGCATGTGCAGAAATATCTTCTGTGATGAAATAGGAGTAGAATAGGCTGCAGGTGTTGGAGATGCGGGTGTGAAGGAGAATAGAGAAGGTGCGGTAGAAGGCAAGAAAGACAAACGAGAAACTGCTTCTTGATATGGTGGTTGAGGAAAAGAAATTTCTGGAGAAGGCAGTGTTTATGGTTGGAACCGGTAATGACGGGCAATGGAATTCTGAAGGCCGTGAAAGATGGGGGTTGGGTAAGCCGGGAAGGGGAAGAAAGAGAATAGGCTTTATGGAAAGGATGGAGAAAGGTTGAACGTATGCTGAGATGAAGTAGGAAATCGTAAAAGGAGATGTGCTTGTAAGTGCAGTGCTTGTAAAATCTAGTTATATTTTATCCCTCCATTTAAATCTGCCTTAATCGGTTGGTTACCCTAATAAGAATAACAGCAGTGGTGGCTTTAGTAACGCAGACTGGAGAAGAAACTTGGCTAGGAAAGTTATTTTTGTGAATATTGTGCGTAATAACACAAAGAAATTGTCAGTCATGAAACTGGTCCGACCCAACCTTCTGACGTATTTTTATCTTTTTTCTTCATCAGATTTTAAAAACTCAAAATTATTTCCCCGTGATTCTCGTCCTCCAAAAGGAATGAATGGGAGGGTAAGAAAAAGCACTCTCAGGTATGGCCTCGTGGGAATGTTCGAGAGGTATAACTTTTATGATTTTTTGTCTCCTTTTGCTTCACATTGGGCAGGGACACGTGATCAAGAAAAAAGGCAATTCCTTAGACCTCAAATATTTGGCCCCCTATTACACTTGTTTTGACACTGATAATCAACTGTGCGATGCTAACGCTATTTTCTCCAATATGTGACGTAAAAGCGAATAACTAGGAGTGGGTTTTATATAGAACTGATGCAGTTTACGTTTTACTATGGTAATTTAGCATTTTATTAGAACCCAAAATAATTTCCAATTTATATTCCTAACTTTTCGTGATCCAGATTCCTGAGATACATTTCTTATCTCCTAGAGGTATTCATGTCGGGTTGTATGAGAAATAACAGTGCACCTGCCTTCTTTTACTTTTTTATTTTTCCGTTTAAGGATGAAAATATTTAGTCACCTAAATCTAAACTTCACAGTGTCAGGCTTTACTTTGTAGAAGTTACTTATATTAGTACTCATGGTTAAGACAAACTTAGTACTTTTATACAAAAATTTTAATGTACCTACCACGCGTTTCGCCACTATACGGCATCGTCAGGTCAGGCACACAATACATGACCTAACGATGCTGTAAAGCGGCGAAACGTGTCGTACATTAAAATTTTGTAAGAAAAGTAGTAAGTTTGTCTTAATCATGAGTACTGATACCTAAGTCTAGTTACCGTTATTACGTCCGTTCAAAATAAAATGTATACTGTCGGCTGGAATCATGATAAGTCCTCTGAAGGTGCAGCGGATACTGATTCCATACAGGATGACCGATTGATAAATGGACGACAATACTGCATATCTTCTCCTATAGAAGGATAAGTGTTTAGAGATTAACATATTTCTATTTCCTCGTTTTTCCATCTAGAGACGACGTTTCGCAGACGGTGTCCCGATTCAGGTCATAATTGGAACTTTTCATAAGTGACCCAAACATTCAAGCCAAAATGCTTGCGACAGGTCACCACCAGATGGATCAACGTGAAAGAGAACTCGAAAAATCATTATCGCTAACGCTAGCGTGCAAAAACCTCCACTCCAACGTATTTAATTAATTTTGTCTATAACATTATTACAATTACAACGATGGAGCTATGATAAAAATCTCCATTTGGAAGTATGCAAAATCTGAAGAGCAGTATCGGGTCCTTTCATCATCAGCAGCTAATAATAATCTGAAGCCCTTTATTCCCAATGAAGACAGAGGACTTGCCTTACAATATAAAAAAAATATTTAAATTACCAGAAGGAATTAATGGAACAGAAACGGTCACGTTGTTGCAACGTCATACGATATCGGTTGTCTCCTTAAGCATTACCATAGTTTGTGACAGTGACGTGATAAACCGTTTGGTCAAATTTTTAAGACGAATCTGCTGCGACTTCTGATAACCATGATTCTAGAGTACTTTACTGAGAAATTTTAATTTCTTCATTAATGATTGACATATTAGTGTACCAGGCCATAAGTCGGAGGGGTTGGAAGGTGGGAGTCCACCAAATGATAATCGTTCATAGGTTTCCGAGGAGATACGTGAATTTCTTTTTTTTCGGATCTTTAACGGACGCGGAAGAAGACGCGTAAAATGTAGAAACTCACAAATGTCCACGGAACTTTACGAATAATTATAATGCTGTGAACTCTTCTTTCCGTCCTGGAGTTATATAATCTTGCTCTCCTTTGTGACTATCTGCCAATGAAATGCTGATAGTTACCACTCAGAAATAGTTTATGAAAAGGTTTAATGCGGTTTCAACTGACGTTGATGTCGAAATACCTACATTTTAAATAATGTCACCAATACTTCCATGCGACAGACAGACAGAGTAATTTGTGAAGGTTAGTGATAACGCCCCTGTTTTTCAAATGAATGAACTTATTAGTAGTAAATGGGTCGTATGAAAAATAACATTACTCTTGCATACTTCCAGCGTCTGCAATCTGCATCCCTGCTTTGAGGTGGTAATTGCCATATTAGCGTCTTGAAGGGAGTAACGCAAGCATAACTTCAAATATGTATTTGTCATTTTATAGTAGTTCCCGGACAAATATTAAGCGCTCGGCAGCTATCAATATACCCCCTCCACGAGTACAGTCTTCTGCCAGCTCAATATTTTGAAAAAAATTCCTTTGCTGCATTATCCGCAGAAAGCAACTTGTGTCCACGTTCTGTGAACCCTCTAGAATAGTCATAAAGTTGCTTAAAAGGACTCGAAGACATGTGTCGGTCGTTACTTCTCTCTAAATTGAGGTTTCCTCGGTGGCTCGCCTATGCTTTCGAAAATACGTGATATACAGACGGATATGAGGGACAGCAAAGAACATATTAAGATTCCTCGAGGGTAGTCCATTTTACACAATTAGAACTTGAAGCCATTATACCAACTTTCTTGGGCTAACGGTTGGACATAAAGTCGTGAATCTGGTTGTAGAATCTTATTTTTCAGTCCATAAAAAGTTTTGTGGCTAGCGAGACGCTATCTTCAGTCTTCGACAGCATAAAGATCGCATCTGTTTTTCTGTTCCTTTTTTTTAATTGAGAGCACTTAAAAACAGATAAAAAAGCACTCACCTTCACAATGTTTTCTTTAAATCAACTTCAGTGGTCATGAACAGAATTACAAAGACGAAAAATGTCAGGTCGTTATTAAATATGGGTACATACTAATATATGCTTCATTAACTTTTCAAAACAAGGAATACAGTAAACATACACCGTATTTTATTAAACTTTTAGACACTTTGGTGGGAGTTTTTAAGTGCCTTTCACAGCTCTTCTGTCTCCGTCAACTATCTTCCTGGATACCATTTCTTTCATCAATGTAAAATGGCAAATATAAGCTAGCAGATCATTCTATTTCTAATTAAATTGTAAGGATATATTTTTTTTAATTGGTGGAATGGGGTTCAATCATGAGAAAGTTCATAACATGGTGATATATAACAATTTATAATTCTCACTAAATAGTATATCTGGTATAACTGATTTCAACGTGTAGGTAATCTGAGGATGACGCCTAAGATTCTAGCCGGTAGTACTAAATAAAATTGTTTTTAAAATTTTACGTTGCTGTATATTATCATCATTCAATCTGTCATTTGATTCATTCCATTCTGGCGTGTATGGAAACATTTTTCATATTAACAATGCTTAATATTTGTTAAGTGTGATGCATACTTCAAAACAAATACTTCAACACTAAATTAAGCTAGAGAAACATTTTTCCCGATCATAGGGCAGCATTCCATCTGTGGATAAAATTAAGAATTTCCCTGAAGGAAAATGTAATTGCAGTTATCCAGAACAGGGGTTCCCAACGTTTTTATTTCCCGTACCCCTTTGGCCGTACCCCATGGTAAATTATCCCGTACCCTCTATTCATTATTATAAGAAATAAATTCTAAAGTTTACAATGCAAAGTCACGATACAAGAAACAAAGAGTAATTAGGTTTTGATAAAAGCTTTATACGGTAAAAAAAACAAGCACATCATAATTAAATTTGAAAATATTTTTTGAACAGCGGTGAAAGATTGACGAGGCCTTTGGTTCGTTTTTTTATTTAGTTATGTTTTTCATTCTGTACAGTTCTAGAAATATATATCCGCATATCATTTTCAGGCTTCAGTTTGTTTCTTGTTTTTGACTTCATTGAAAATAGGACTGAGAATCCTGATTCACATAGATAAGTTGTTACGAATGGAATTATAGCTTTGTAAGCGTATTTAGTGATAACGGGATGTGCTTCTCCACGGGCATACCAAAGCGTTGGTAACTTTATTGATTGGAAATCATTTTAGAGTTTCTGGTTATTGCGGAGATCATTAAGCTCATCTTGTATTGGGTCGTTGTTACTGATTTTTTCTACACCAATATTAAAAGGGCTACGTATCGAAACTTCATTAATTTGGTCAGGAGAAATTATTCTAGCAATAGCCTCTTCAACTTTTTCAAATCAAAACTCAGAATCACCAGGAATGGCGGGTCGACCGCTAAGTTGGTGCAAAATTCAATCCTGCTTTTGACAATACAATTAACCTTCGTTTAATCTAGTTGACATGGTTGAACATCATCTTGAAGTGAAGCAAAGTCCTGCCAATAGAAAAGCTTAAATAATATATATTATATATTGCATAATAATTTATTAGCTGGTTAATACGAAAATATATTTTTCAACAATTTTGTTTCCCCGCTAGTTTACACGGGTCTAGATTAAAACACGGCTGTTGCTTAAAATTTGAATCAAGTCTACGAAAGGGTTGCAACAAGTCGTTTAAGTTACTACTAGGGCCAGTTTTTTTCAGAGGAAAAAGAAATAAAAGTAATCTGTAAAACATTTCTCATTCTTGGGTGGCGCAACATTTTGTAAGTAAAAGACATATTAATTAATTTTGGTTTGAATAATTTATTTTTAACTCTCATGGGGAATCGCCTTCGTGGTCCCTACCTGCTCGCTATTTAGGTCTCTGACGATATAGGCAAGACATTGGTAAAAGAGTATGACCATGAGGGCACGTACTCCTAAGGGTATTGTTCGACAGGGAGAGGAAATGAAAATTTGAAGGCCCTCGCACGTCCACAGCACCATCTTACTCGGTTGAAGCAAGTCTCTTGGATTGCCTTTCACGCCAAAACTATGCCTATGCTTTACCCTATTGTCGTGACTGCATCTTTAAGACCACTCGAAGGAAGATCGAAACACCAAGCACGTATCCCGGACTATATCTCTGATGAGTGATCTCGTTTGCGACAGTGGATAGGGAAGGGTTAGGATAAAGCGGTGCATTCCCAGGGGATCCCAAGGAGTCGCCAACGGCCAATGAGAATCCAGTGAAGGGACGAACGCCAGAGGATGGAGTAGAACCTAAATAAAGAGAATATAAATGCTGTACGGGAGGGAGTGAATAAATAAAATGGATTACTTTACGGCGAGTCCCCATTGTGTGCTGGGAGTAAAGACTCCAATTGAAATAAAACCCGTCGAGAGATAGGTAATAAACCGAACGACCAAAACAGTGCCTGCGTTGCAAACAAAACGGAGAGCGTTTCAACAGAATTTTTAAATATTTAATGTCCTATGTGTTAGATAAAATCTTAAGATCCTATGCATACAACTAAGATCTACACCACAATGCCCAGGAAAAACCGAACTTAGTCACACAACTAAGTTAATACATTCAGCCTGCACTTGAATTTCTGAGGGGGCGTTTTTCTCCCACAAGAAACAAACGATGCGTTAGCTAATAAGGAATGAATTGAAATAATAAAGAAATTAACGGTTGAGTGCAAAATTGGAGTAAACAAAAGACTTTTCAGGGAAGCCAACACTTCGAATGTAACTTCTTATCTGTTGTATCAGGGACTCCGGGTGATATAAAGGAGAATAAAGGCTACCTAAATGCAAACTAGCTGAAAAAACCAACGAGATTAGCACCTTCATTTTATTCACAGCAAACCCGACGCAAGTTCATGTGATTCTTAATTAACACCCAAGCCACTTCTTTAGAATTTGAGAGTCAACTGATGCAGCGTACCCAAATTCTGGCAGGCAATCTTCCTTAAAGCTAAAAATTCGAGTCCGAAAGATAACTTCAAACCAAAAGAAAGATAACGTATCACTCAATCAACGTTTTTGTAATATCTTCATTGTTATCGCGATTTACACTCAAATTTACATTTGAGTTCAGTATATAATTGTCCTTACTTGAGTTACCTGATTCTCTAGGGCAACGGCCTGCCACGATGGAAACACCGGTTCCCGATAAGTCACCGAAGTTAAGCATCGTTGACCTCGGCTCGAGTTTGGAGGGGTGATCCTCCGATTCGTCCGAGTGCTGTTGCCCCTGTCTGCACGTGGCAGACAGTATGTGCGAAATGACCTTAGCCGTCGAAGCACGTTAAACAAAAATACTACTACTACTGATTCTCTAACTACGAAAGTAGCATTTAGCGTTCCGGGTAAATCACTGCTAGTTCGTGCTAATCAGTAAAATTTTGGGTTTTTACCCATATTTAGTTTTTTGTTTGCTTTTGGATTTTAAAAGTCACAATTGTTTTTGTGTTCCTCTTTAAACAATAATTAGTGAGATCATTGATTCAATTTTAAAACTTTAGCAAATTAAGGATCTCACTAGAAATATCTTTACTTCAGGATACCTGAGATGAATGACTGTTAATAACTACTTTTTTTAACGGATGTGTACGTCTCAAACGTATTAAGATCCATATGTGGCTGAAGATACGAAGGTGATATCTGTCATTTCAACTCATTACTTTTATTTAACTCTCAATGCCACTTTAAGCCTTTATGATTTCATTTAGCACGCATGTTGGGTTGAAATATTGATTATCATTATACACGACACACGTTTGAAAGCATGGTACTGCTAATACAAGTTAGGTCGTTGCGCATCGTAAGTGATTCCATATACCGTTTGGGTCGAACGCTCTGACGTAGTTTGGATTACATCAAGCGATTGATAGGCACGGAGTGCATTGTGCATTTGATATGTGGTTTTTTTTTGGAGACAATAGCAAGGCGAGGAAAAATATGAGGGACGAGAATTTTTTTCGATATCCCATTGATACATCTACACGGGCAAAGTGGGTCCAGGTTTGACGGAGACTTGACAACATTAATGTTGAAAATGGTATGAATGACGACTTTTATTTGTAAATAAATGGTTGCTAGGGTTATTTCCGCTGTAAAAAATAGTGTTTACTCAAACTACACATTTACTAATTGTAAAAATTTGATATATTCTTTATATTAGTACTACTACAGCCTGTTGTGGCTAAAAATAAAATTATCGGGGTTTAATTTCGCTATTACTATGCTTATTCACGAGTCGTCTGCTACTCCTGTCATCCGGATGACGTCATATGTAGAACGGACTCATATTGGTCACAGGAACGTCCTACGTTGCATTATTAGTAGCATGATTGAAAATACCTAAGGCTTGCGAGATTCACTGACCTTAAAAATTACTAGGTAATCATCACACGAAACAGAGGAGATGCAGGGTAATTACCTACATATCCTTTATATAGCTAATGACCTCAACTGTCGGTCACCTCCCCAAATAACCAGCCAACCAAATATAGGAGAATTAGTTAGAGGGCATTTCTCACCATGGATATGTTACATGCTCCATTTCGTAATCTGCAATTCATAAATTGAAATCTACATATATCCACATCTACGAATTACCGTGCAAGCCACCTCCGGGGTGTTTGGCACGGGGTTATTCCACAACAGGCATGTAATAATCTTCCCAGGTCTATAGTTCGGCCCCACACGCTCCCTTGGACGCTAAGCACAGTCCAGATAGCAGTAAGAGAACTATGAATTGCCTATCCAGAAATTAGGATATTGATACGTTGGCGAGCATGCTCATATTCGTACACTGGTTAAGATACAACTCCTGGTCAGAATTAATAGCACTAGCTATTCATTGTTACTACGAGATACCAATTCTTGCAGAAAACAAAATCTTGCGGACCATTTCAGGTGGGGTGAAATGTTAGCAATAATTATATGCTATTAGACTTAAGTACAACGTCTAGTCTACCTAGAAAGGTTAGGAATTTTACAGAAATGTTCAACATTAACGACAAATATTATGGTTCCTTAACGCCTAAAGATGACATTTTAAATCTATCGGTTCTGCAATCTATTTCCCTTTTCGATCGTTTTACCAAAATACGTTAACTCGATAAAAAGGTGTCAAATATCCGGCCTAGAATAGGCTGCTTTGAAATTACGAAGGAGATTTAACGTAAGTATTTCCCAGATAGAGTTAAATATAATGTGATTGATTTTTAAAGATCGTGAAATGATTTCTCTGAAGTTATGCCACACAGATGACTTAATTTACTGTTTAACTGCAACTGTTAAATACTAAGCGGGAATGTCCCAATCATAGTGCATGTACAGAGACTCGGAGACTACATTAGAATACTTGAAATATTCAGACGAGGTGAGTTTCAGTACGACACGGAGGATATTATTTTGACCCCGCGCTATGTCTAGAAATGATAGAAGCGACAAAATAAGTAATACACTGGTGA
The DNA here is from genome assembly GCA_963573305.1 of Pyrrhosoma nymphula. Classification (NCBI taxonomy): domain Eukaryota; kingdom Metazoa; phylum Arthropoda; class Insecta; order Odonata; family Coenagrionidae; genus Pyrrhosoma; species Pyrrhosoma nymphula. The sequence continues at coordinate 54,425,222 of OY754335.1, forward strand.
ACTGACAGGTATAAAAATTCGACGCACCATTAGTGCACCATAGCAAAAGAGGCATGACACCAACGAAAGATTCACCTCTGTCCTCTTCTCCGTCTTTTCCCTTTTCCCCCATTTCAATGGCTGGTGCCATAACACCCCGCTGCCACACGCCTCTGCGGTGGCGCAAATTGTTGAATGTGGATGTAGGCATAAGCTGAAAAGGCCAGAAATGCCAACTATTACGTCATTCATTAAAAAATTTTACATCTACAGAGCAATCTTTGAGATATGTGGTTTATAGCATGAAAAAGCATACCATATGCTAATAATAACGGAACGGAATCTAATGGCAATCCTGATATATTCATGCCATAGCATTGGAGTAATATTTGAATGAATGCTAAGATGCATGAAGATATCTTTTCCTGAGGGATAAACTATATATCTCCAAGGAGAGGTTAGGGTCTCACTGTAAAATACATACAATATCGTACTGTAGCGAGTTATCTCAAGATATACTCCGATTCCGACAAGATATGGGAGAATTGGTTTGAGGGCATTACTCCCTGTATTTAATGTAACATGCTCCATATCCTAAGCTGGAATACTTAATTTTAATTCGTATTAAACATGATATTATGGTATTTTGAAGCTCATGAATTTTTAAAAAAGTTATGCTGTACGAACTACACTCCGTGCACTTCATCTCTTCAATTATTTAACGAGAAAATCCCAGTGATAGCGCATGTTGGTCAAAACTAATGAGTACAGAAACCCAAACTCCAGCGTCATTCCATTAAAAAGTTTTGTACCTAAAAATTCATCATTGAAACAGGTGGTTTATAGCATGCACACACATAACACTTACCAAAAAAAACAAAACTTACCTATAATTATGATATTAATATTTTAGTACATACCATTGATGTAGTATCCAGTGTCATTTAACAAATGAGAATATGCATGCAGATATATTCTCTAATAAGGGATTTGTGTCTCACTGGAAAATGCGTGTACAATATTTCACAGTAGAGAGTTACCTCTAGGGCTGATTGTCTCCGACTTGTGAGTCTATGAAGTCGCAAACAGCTGGGTGAATGGAATGCAAATGTAATGGGAAAATGGGAAAGGAGGCAAGGAGGAAGAAGAAGACGTAAATGGGGAGCATTTAGATGTTATTGTACCGAGCAGGAAATCAGGAAACACATCACGCATCCGTCATTTCCCTCTCGAAAATTGGACGAATCCTCCGTGTTGCTCACGTACGAAATGATTTTGGAGCTAAATGACACCCGAGTGGAGCTGCTTTCTAGAGTGAAAATAGCTCGGAAATGTATGGCTGACTCTGCAAAAGGAAGAATGTTTCTCCATTTAACGTCTGTGTAATTTGTTTTTACTACTCGGTCCAAGAAGACTCGGCGCACGAATGCTGCCCTTCCTCAAGGCTGTGTACAAATAAATCCTGAAACAATTTGCAATCAAGGGAAATCGTAAGGAGAGATGGTACTCATAATTGAATCCCTCAATTAACTAAAGGCGGATGGATTAAGCAGGTCCAAATTTTTTTCATGGAGAAGGACATTCTTTCATTTGTGCCTGCACGACTCTACTAGTGTTCATCTCCCTAGATTTGTACTTCACTCAAACCATAGGTGGAGAACAGCCATTAAAGTTTGAAATATGGTTGACGAATTCCCACACAGATATTTCAGGTTTAGTATGATAGAAATCATCATCCCTACGCTAAAGCGTCAAACTAAAGGGACTACATTTGCCGAGATAAAGTAATTTTACTTGAGAGGGATTCGAACCCAGGTCTCCTCCCAGTTACCGGTCAGGTGTGTCAGCCAGAAACAAAATTAGTCGGATTCGGATCTCGGCCAAGTCTAATAGTTTTTTTCTTGGAGAATTTCATCCCTTTGGTGCAAATGTTTGCACCCGAGCGCGTAACTGCGTACCATATGATTTGCGTAGTCGGCAGGGATTTGGAAGGGGTCGCTATAATTGTGTTGGTATTTTATATCTTGGGGCTATATTTTAGTCTCGTTTAATACTATTCCAATTCCTTCGAGATAGGTAATTTACGCTTGACTGAATATTTGATGAATTTGCTGGTCAAAGACCAAATAATGAAGAACTTGAATCGCTCTCGTTGCGAGAATTTAGGAGAGGTTTTTAAGATACCTAATTTACATATACAATTTATGTTTTAGCTTGATATATTTAATGCAATACCGTTGTTTTTTCAAAGTGCAACGTGAATTCTACTATAATAAACCATACATTTACGAATACCTATTACTCTCTTTATATAATGCCTACGTGGTAAATTTTTTATCTAAACAAGTCCAAAATAGCCATCTCAAGAAGGATCTTTCGGACATTATTTTTTTCTCTCTAACCCAATTGACTTCTGAACTTATTTATTACTATTATTATGAAAGGGGAGAGGGGGTGGCTTACGACCACACCCCGGCACTTAAGACTCCATTATGCCATCTCTCAGGTAGATCTTCACTCAGGCAGTCCTGCCTCCCTCCAGAAACTGAATATCTGTCTCAAATTGAAAGATATGAGTTCAGTAGTGGAGGGGAAGAAATTCTCCTACCAATTTTGCCTAAGATTGGCCCATGTTGGACACTTTGTCAGAAGGTACAACGGAGTTTTCTCATCCTCCCCGCACCATCTGCACAGTCCACTCTCCCGCAGGCCTAATATGGACTCGTGATACTATTTATTACTAACTATTGCATAAAATTTGAAATATCTAAGTGGTAAAGTTTAGAAGTATAGCATTGTTTCATATTTTTCGTCGTATCCTTGTCTATGTATTCAAGTGACGACACAAAATCGGAAACCGACCTTTCACCAAAATGGCTCTAAATAAGCATACAAAATTTAGTTTCACTATAAAAATGAAACATATTTATTGCTTGATCCTAAGGTTTAATGTCTTTCAAATGGATAAAATATATTATATATTTAAAAACCGTGAAATTAACTCTCTTTATCTTTGTAGTTACTTTACGCTCAGCACAAAACGTCAATGTGACTACCCAAAGTGAAATTCAATCAAAGAATAATACTGTCCGTTAAATTCAATCAAATAGGTACTATTTACTTTTGGTCATCATGAACACCCATGAGTGATTACTTTTCTATCATGCCTTTGAGTGTAAAAAAATGCCTTTAATCGCACCTCTCAAAGCGCAGCGGACGAGTTCTCCAATAAAGTGTGAAATCGTTCAATTAAGAGAAGCAAACAAATGTAAAAACGTTAGACTTGAGCTAAATAAATGTTGAATTTCATTCCGGAATTAATTAAAAAAATATTTCTGCAGAATTGAGTCACGTTACCCTATCACCCTGTCACTTTCGTATGACAGGAGTTTATTTAATCGTAATGGTCTAATTAAATATACAGTCATTCTTTGAATCGATTCAATCACATTTAAATAGTCAATCTGAGTGATGCATGGCCTGTAATTATAGGGAGATAATTGAAACCAGTTCTTTAATTGAGATTTATATCAGGAAAGAAAGATTGTATACATTCACGCACTATACTGCAGAAAACCTAAAGTTTTTATTTACTCCAATCGAATTAATTAAAGCATTACGTTCTTCATCTTTATTCTTCCATCATTTATTCCCTTTTATCATAGACGATAAGCCCCAGATGCGTCAAAATAAAAAAATTTAAGGCGAGAAAAAAATGAATCTTGGAATAAATCATTCCCAAAAACCGATTGACCCCTTTTTGTTCCCTATAAGCAAAAGAATAAAAGTAATTAATAATGATCTCTCGAGGTTCAGAAATAAAATTAGTGTGTCCACCATGTCCCACAGGACATAAACTTTGCTCAATCAATGACCAAAAACAGCTAGAGATTTTAATACTAGAGAAGTTTAATATGTGTTAGAATATAGTCAACTTCTAAGGAAATTGCAATTCAATCTGTGTATTAATGGATAGAAAAATAAAAACAATAATACTAAAATACTAGTAGTTTTGGTTTAGAGAATTTTGATGTCTCTCTGTCGTGCTTCTACGTATACTTACAATACATATTTCACGAGGCTATATTATGGTAGAATTCGTTCTTGTTATATTCATGGAAGCTGCAGCTATACATTTTAAAAGTCAGGAAGTTGTATACGTTAAACTATTAATGTAACCTGTAAAATTAAAACAGTTATATCTTCCACGTTGATGGGGAAATGTTTCTTAAATTCTTTCAAATGAAAGATCTCGTTAGGTACAATTTGAAACGGTCAACACAGTTTCCTATCTATGTCAACTTATATTGTTATCATTTTTTTGCAGAATTGTTCTGGGACAAATCTTTGGGGTACTTGTAATCTGAGAGTATCTCTTTCACATGTAACTCAGGAATTCAGCTATGTTCTATGGTTTGAATTAATTATGAATGAAAAACACCATTTGAACTTTTCTTCGTGGAATTTTAAAATAGCACAACATTCTATTTTATTATTAACTGCCATTTTCTAATTATTTCTTCATAAAACTTCTCCGTAAAACATCAAATTTCACCAAAATACAGCGATTTTAGTACGGTGTTAAAATATTCTTTGTATAATATATCTATTGTAATTGGCATTTTGTCATAAAATATTAGAGTAGTAAAAAAAACAAAAATACTCACCTTAGCATTGTGAACAAATGGTTGATTTGGGACTGATAGGAGAGAGCCAAAATAGCTTGAAATGATTCACCAAAGCAAGGAAGAATCAAATGTTGCCATTGGTAAGGATTATTCTGTACATCCCCATTTACGCTAAGCAGCAGTTAACTTGTATATGAAAGTATACGAGAGTATGCATAGCGCTGGCTACAATAGTTGCTTTCCTATAGTGAAATTCATACGCAATAAATGATTGGAAGAGTTATAAAATCTTGGAAATATAGTTAGCGAAACCAACTTTAAATAAAGTTAATAAAAATTACTTTTAAAAACTCTGTCCCTCCATTACAGAAATTGAACTAAGTATCTTGCATTTAATCAAAATACTCTTCGTTTATCAATTGGGAGAATAATTATTATAAAAGAGAGTGATATTATCAAGGGTTATCAGTACTCATGCACGATGAAAACTCTGTATACATACGATTTTTCAATGTAAAAAAACTAAATATTATTTTTAATATCGAATGTAAACTCGCAAGAATAACCAAAGCCTCATCTAAAAATAACATTAATGTTCACTGAATACAAATTTGTTCATTTAAATAAGGTTCTGTTAATAGGTACATTAGTAGATTATTTATTTGTACGCCCGCTGAAAGTTATTCCTCTCTGACATAATTAGTTAGCGAAACTAAACAAATCACGTTACCCAAATTAAATTTACAATACCGTGAGAAGCAACCCTACATGTACTAATTGAAAGTGTAACAACCCAAAAACTTAGAAACAAATACTATGGCCTGGACGTCCATAGTTGGGAGATCGAATTTATGGGGTGGCTAAATACTGTTTTTTTCTAAGAAGTTTCGGATTCTAATCCTTAAAAAGCGAAGATTTTTCCATGGAATCCCGATTCATGCTTGAGACCATGAGGAGACTACTCCAGGTGCAGCACGTCTTGTGAACCTCTTGGCTCCTTTCAATGAAAATGGCAGAATGCTGACTTTGTGTGCCATTCCTTCTTGGCTCCTTTCTTAATACGATCCTTACCTCACCAGCCTAACAACTCATCCTTAGTGGCGCATACAACCTCAGATTTCTCCCGTCTCCCCAAATGAGCAGCCAACAAACCATTAGATTAATGGCGTACACGTACGAATGTTATTCCTTATATGCCCTCATGCTTTTTTAGGTGTACATGGCATCAAATTTTCCAACGAATGCAAACATATAATCCAAATGCAAATTAGTCAAATGCAGATACTAACATTTACCTTTAATCAGTGCAATATTTTGTTGTAAGTTACATATTCCTAAACTGCATTCATTTGGTCATACGACACTCCATGGTGTTACTTCTCTACTCTACATGCATATCAAGAAGAAGGATACTTGTATATTGTCTCGTACAAAAGAAACAAATATTATTTATTTTAATCATATTGGAATAAACCAGCTGAATTTGTAAAAATAAATTGCAATATTTGCAGTGATAATGCCCATGACGTCATACGCCGGATCCTCTATGGCATAATGATTTAGCAAGAAATATTTTCATAAAGAACTATTGTTTGTTGGCATCATGTTTTCCCTTTTCCATATGTAAGAATATGATATTCATATCCTACACATATCCATATATGTCTCTTCCTGCTTCGTTTTCACCATCTTGTCACAATTTTTCCGATTCTTCTTTTTTACTGACGGCTCATATTCTATGTTTCTTTTGAATTCTCTCTCTTGGTATCCCCATTACATGCTCTATCCATTTTTCTTTGTATTATTCAATTTTTTGGGATTGGATTGAGTAATTAACTTTTCTCTTATGTCTGCACTCCTCTGTATTTCTCTTTTGGTATAGAATTTTCCCAATCGCAGGAATTTAATTTCCGATATTTCTATTTGTTTTATGTCCTTCTGTCTTGTTGTTCAGCATCCTAGTATGACATACTAGGAACTGTCACTGCCTGATAAATGTTATGTGAGTTTCTTTTCTTGTTTTACGTTTTAATAATCTTCTGATTGTTACACATAAATGCTGGAAAACGTTAACTTCATTGATTTTATCTTTTCCTTCTTTGAAGGCTATGTCACATCCTAAATATTGGAAATGTGATAAATATTCTACTATTCGATTTTCGATGATAACTTTGTTTTTTTCGGTGGTCTCCTAAGTTGGCATTGCTCTTATTTTTGTTATAAAGATTTTCAGGTTATATGGTTTAATCAGTTATTGTAGCTTATGTGCCGCAAATTTCAATTTATCTTCTCTCTCTTGTATAATAACATGGTTATTGGCGAAAAACATTCTGTTTAAGTATTCTAAGGGTTCCAATTTTATGCCCGAAGTTATGTGGTCTTCCTTTCATTTCCTCAAAAGGTCATCCTTATAGAGTTAAACGATGTTGGTGGCATACTTTTTCCTTGTCCAACACTTTGCTTTATGAGAATTTCCGCTATGCACAGAGCCTTCAAATATATGATTAATTACATGTTACCCTATGAGGCAATCTAGTAAATTCGTACATTTTTCTACGTACTATGCATGATAAGCGTAAATTAATTACCGAATGTTCACCAAGGGAGAAGAGTTCGTGCCTTGAAGCAGAGGGCAAACGACTGAGATATACGAAACACGCTCGATACATCCTAGATGGAATAATTTGCCAAAGCGAGAGCAATATCCAAGAACCCTTAGGAGAATGTTCAGAAGTACTCCAGGATTCTTGAGAAATTGGAATCTGGGTCTGAGAGAGAAAGAGAGAGATATGAGCTCATAACTAAGAATATGGACATAAAAGGAGATCTTGAAGGGGATGTACTGAAATGTCTGAATTCAACCCGTCCTTGATATACCGCAAAGTCAAAAGAGCAAGCACTGATATTTATATATCTACATATTTCTTATAGATTGATTGATGAAAAAAGGTATCATTTGATAGTTTATTTTTGTATTCACAGTTCTCATTCATTCGTCATTAGAATTATTTTATTTTTGCTGAACTGGAGTTAGTTAATATGTATTAAATTATTCAACCTGAAAGCAAACGTGTATCATTTTGGTGTCTCGGTGAATCACACCCAATAAGTGTAATTGCATAAGTCTCATATAAATTATAATAATAGTAGTAAGTGTTTCATTCACCATGAATAAATTGCCACTGATGTTTTTCTGACTCAAAAATGCGATGTTTATACTTATTATAACGGATTTATTTACAATACATCGTTACTTTCATTTAGGTAATTTCAAAAACAATATTTTTAGCTATAAATAATTTTCAGTTGTTTTCAAGTCCACGCCTAAATCCCTATTGAAACAAAATAATTACTTGGTGAAAAGCTTCACTCAGGTGTTTCTACATACCTTAGTTATAATACAATGAACAAATTAAAATAATTTTCAACAGCTAAAAATTGACAAATTGACAGAAACAGCATTTTCATTGAGTAAATTTCCTTAATTTTTCAGCTCGTACAGTTCATTAGATCGCCTCGTTTGTCTCTTCCATCAATAATCTTTGATCGAATTTTAAGAACCTGCAACATCAATCTTATATCGACTTTGTTTAGTTGCAGCTAGAGCTCATAGGTATTTCCATTCTTCGATATTGAGCGTGGAAATATGGTGATTTCGATTATAGGAATATTTATCACTATGTCATGTCAGAGGTATCCATTCCACCGTAGGCCCCCCAAAAATTTTGCATTTAAGAAGTTCCTTGCACTATATTTTTGACAATTTAACAGTGTAGCTCATACTTAATTTAAACGAGAGTAAAACGGCTTACCAAAATGAATTCTTTAATTAATTTTTCGTGATTTAATGTATAAACACAGCTACAACGCAAAATAAACAAGGAAAATATTTTGAAAAATCGAGTTTGGGGAATAGATTATAATTTGTGCTCTTTCCTTTTCATCTAATCAACTAGAAAGAAGATTTGAATGTGATTTTAGGTTTTCAGTTAGAAACGCTTTAAAAGGTTATTTCAACCTCCAATTCATCTACAAACATCTTAATAGTTGCGACCTTATTTTTTTTAGAGAAAACATTGTTTAGAAACGCCACATAATTACAGGGAGTAAGATGAAAACAAGGGTCCAGAGTCTGATGCTCGCAAATTTCAAATATAAGCAACCATCCCTTAATCGACCTAAAAGAAAAGAGGTTGACCTAATTCAGTCGTCTTGAGTGCCATATTGCTCCAGTCCTTATCTTTCTACGCTGCAAGACGCTTTCACCATCTCTCCGAAGGCAAACACATAACTCCTGAATTCTAACCACGGAAATCCGTTCTCTAGGTCTCTACCTAACTACTTCCTCCATCTTCCCTCCTCCGACTTGATTAAATTTCTCCAAGGCAGAGTCGCACAAAAAGGCGTGAGAGTCTTCCCCTTGTTTACCAATCCACGGGCTGACCAATCTCTTTACTCCCTCTGTTAAGTATACGTCGCAACGCATAGCCACGGTATGGGGGCGGGAAATGGCAAGTCATATGCGACCCACGCATCCGTGCAAAATAAGTTTTCATTCAGTTTTTTTCTTCGCTCGCCCTGGCCTGTTTTCCGAATTAAATGGACCGGCGGATCCGTGTGCCAAGATCCAACCTTCTTAACGGTAATTGCATGAATTTCCTCAGGGGGCCTTTGACAAACTTGCGCAGAAAACAAATAATGCCAACTTGTAAGAACTTTTACAAGTTTGTGATTACTTGTTTAAATGCGACTGTTATTTTTTGTGCCAGAATTTTAAATTAAAACAGATCAATACGAGCGTAATTCTCGTGCGCTTCATTGCCGAAGATGTTTCGTGGAGCACTGTACATGATCTAGTTATGCTTTTGATATAAATATAGACCAATTAGAGGTATTATTCTCCATGTAATTTGTCGAAAAATCTTTCTGAGATGAGAGATTAAGGAAATACTAGACTAAAATACCTTCGCGAGATAAGATCAAATAGAATACAATGGATAGATTTTGTGAAATACAAGTAAAATATAACATTGATAAAGTTTTGCTCTCAAACATATGCTTTGCAGATGTGAAAGCAAAAAAATAGTATGTGAGAAAACATTTCCGGCCCAGGTGACGGCGGGGTAAAGTCCTCGCCTGCCGAACCAAAGGCCATGGGTTCGAATACTGCCTGGGTAGGAAGTTTACACCTTCCAGGGCATATTTGTGTGTGTTTGTCTATATATATCAAGTTGGTAGTAATATTCTTCAGCTGTTACCAATAGAGAGATTATTATTATTTCCTCTTCAATCATCTCTATCAATCTGCGTGACCCTGAGGCCACTATTAGTCTCTCTTGGCTTATTTTTCTGATAATATGATGTTGACCAACCACCAGAGTTTTTAAAAGTCTTGTGAATCAGGTGTGGCATAAGGGTTCTCAGGGTTCTACATAACATATCCAAATATCCTAGATGGCCCATGCAAAGAAGATAAGGATCCCCTAAGATCTGGGCAGAGGAAAATAAATACACAATAAAATTGTAAGCAACGGACAGTACTCATGGAGAACCGAAATGACCATAGCAGGAAATATTTTATGTACACTTATAAATCCTTAAACAATTAAATAACCTTCAGTTCAAGTGAAGGGACGTACAATTAATTACCTAACTCGTGACTTGAAGCTAACGTTCTCGACGTCGCATCCTTGAGTTATGAAACCCGCATTGCAGTTAGGTGTTGCTAGATTGCTGCATCGTCAGGTTAGTCAAATAACCCTCATGCGGCTAGCCTACTGGGATAGCTTTTAGAGATGAAACACGTGATTAGGTACCTATAGTTTTAATTATGGAGCATGAGGATCTGTTTTTAAATAGCTGAGTATCAGTTGGGATGTGAAATCATGGTCTTAATTTTAATACCCAAACCGTTAGCTAATTCATGCTCGGTCGGTAAAATATTAATCGATAGTCAGTAAAATATTATTATAAAATATTTTGTCATCCTTTCATTTTATTATACAAGTTAGGTGGTGAGCCCAACGTAAGAAGAAATATGTAAACAGTTTTAAAAAAAGCAAGTAACATCCCCATTAACCTCGCTGACACCAAGTAGTGACACTGCGGTCCTAGTTATGGCTTATGAATCAATGAGCAAATACTTAATTTCTTTATGAGAGTTCTTTGTCCACTTGATGTATTTCACAATTTCTAACCTTCTACTTTCATTATTCGGAAATCCGTAAATCAATATCATAAACACTATTATTCAAACAATAGAAATAATACCCATGTTTTTCATGTTCTCCATTCAAATTCGTTCATTTTCGTGGATTTCGCGGATTCGATAAAGAAAACATAGATGCATATCCGATATTAAGTCCATTGAAAAAATATATTCATTCCTCTCCGGTGTTAGCAGGATTTAAGGAGCAGGATTTATAGCTGGATTTAAGGAGCTAAGATGTGTTCATAGATACGGTAAGAGAAGTTACACCCAGTATTTTGTCGCCGTAAGTGCAGTATAATAGGTTTGAAAAAGAAGCGCCTGCCTACGTGCAGAAAAACGCATGAACATCACAAAACAGAACCAGTTTCTGAACTAAAGAGGTAGGAGCAAACATGTATGCTGAAAGAGGAGGGGTCCTAAGCGGAGCCGACGGCTGACGGGAGGATAGCAAGGGAGGGGAGGACGTAGGCTAAGGACAAAGGTAGAAGCGACTGGGGCGTTCTATCTTTCTCACATTCCACTAGTCAAAATACAGTCCATTTATTCAGTTTGGGGCAATAATTAATTGATTGCGATAAAACGAATATATATTGCCTAAACATTTAATGGTGAAGAAATAAAATAGAAGAAAACAAATAATATATAACCAAATTTGCACTACTTGGTTTCTGCCCTAAATATGTGAATGACAACATTACCATATTACTGCCAAGTTTTACAATACCAAGATGAGTCATAAACGCATTCATGATGAAAATCGGCAGTGAATAACATGCCATGCGTCCATTTGGGCTGGTAAAATGAAATTTTACTTATCTTATTTAATCTTATTACGATGAGTATTTATTCCCTCAAAATCTATGCTCCTAAAAATAAAAAAAATCTGCCATCAATTTTGTTGAGCACCTATGTTTTATTGAGGCAGTGGTACGTATTTTTCCCTGAGATTGGGGAAAATAACTCAAGAGTTTACATTAAAACATGCACACAAAATTTGGCTTGGAAATACAAGAATTAGCAATAAAATTCAGAGGACATATTTTTCCCTCTAAGTAATATCGTACAGAGTTAAAGTGATTTTTTTATCAAAGGTAACTCTAAATCACCATGATTATCTAAGTGGCTAAACCATTGAAATTATTTCATTTGTGCTCCAATTGTGCTGTTAATGATAATATTTTTCTGGCAAAAGTCCACCTTAGAAATTCGCATAAAGAGAATACTACTTTTAGATTGCAAGAAAAGATTAAATGAAAATCTTATTATTGAATATAGGCCAGATTCATACCAAAGAATCGCTCATCCACGGCATATTCTTTAGACAATTTTTGAATTTTATGTATCCCACTGTCTTGTGTATTCAACTTGTGCGGAGTTCCAATAGTTAAATTGGTTGGCTATATTGAGTAATTCTTCCACAGGTTTCCTTACATTGGCTTCATTCATTGCTATCCTAAGAAATTATTGTGTTACCACGATGAGTTTCTTCACTAAAACAGCTTTTTTTCTATGAATATGTCAATACTTATTCTTTTCTGTAGAGAATGGGTGTCTACTTTAGCAAGACTTTTTCGCATAAAATAGGAAAATGCAAAATGTTCCTAAAATAAAAATAGTTCCCCTGAATTATAATAGGAAACGAATATTACACAGAATATCAGTGTATTATAAGTTCTGGGACCCCATACAAAATAATTTACTTTTTTGATTTGGGAAAGTTTTCCTGAAGAAAATTTCCCCTCCTCGACATAAATTATCCAGAATAAAGTAAAATTTATTTTGGGTTGAAATGTACTGACTTACCACACTCGCAATTCCCCCAGGCATGGTTTGGTAATCTTTGGTTAACGTTATCCAGAAGATGAAGTAGCCTTATCTTAAACTTAATGTTAATGAAGAGTTTGGGATTTGTATATTGCCTAACACTTCGGTTAGTTGGCATTAGCATTATCATTGAGAGAATGTATGATCTTCGGTTTTCATACTAAGTAAATACTTCACCAGAAATTAAATAGCCGAGCCTCTGTCGAACCAACCTGGGAAGGCTTTGGAAGTATGCGACAGAATTGTGAAATCCCAATATAGGCACTCGTTGGAAAAGAATGTTAATCTTAACGTTAGAGCGATTGGGTCTCTAAGGAACGGATTGCACTCGTGTACCACAGGGTTCGACTTCCATAACCATTCTTCGGGGGAGATAAAGATAGAAATTAGCAGTCGGACGCAGATAAGCAGGCAGAGGAAACAGAGGGATGAAGATGCGTGGAGGAGTTTACAAGAGGGTGTCGCTGATTGGGGAAAGGGTGGAGTCGTAACTATAATACGGCTATGGAGGGGCAGCGGATGAGCCGGGGGGGGGGGAGAAATTCGCACACCGGTAGTGGGCGCTCAACACTCCGGCCCACCTGTGCAAATAGTCTCCCGGCCCGTATCTCCGGTTGGCTCTCTTCCCCGACCCACCCCCACAACGATTCCCCTCTCTAAACCAACTTAACTGGCGTGGGAGTGGTGGGGAGGGTCTGGAGATAGAGCGATAAAAGTCTGCCTTAGCCCGGCAGCAACCAAGACGTTTGCGGAAGGAAGCGGGACCGTTTCTTAATGGGGAGACGTCGAGATAATATGCTCATCGTGGGCCATGGAGGAAATTTCTGCCTTTTCTGTCAAATAAGAGTAATGACTCAATGATTACAGGTCTTAAAGCGGCGGTGAACTACTGTTTTTGAAACGTTTTGGCGTCGTGTGATTACGTCCAATTCTTTAGGGTTTCCGCTTTTTGAAAGTACGAAAACCAGGAAAAAAGTGCATTGAAAAATGTAGTAAAATATCTTTTTGCTATTTTAACTCTAAAATATTTTAACAACTTTTTTGTTTCTACGACTAGGCATTCAGGAGTAGACTGCACCTGAGCCTTAACGTCTGTACCTTTGAAAATAACTTCTGGGTGTAAAAGTGTCGTAAACAAAATATTTTGAGTGACAATTTTCCAACAGGCTCTTTCAATCTTTGTGATAGTGTGAAATTTCCGCTTTGTCTATCTTGTATTCGTTTAAATAATAAAATTACTCAATAATTTACATTAGTAAGATTTATCGAAATAAAGAAAATTTTACGACAGTTTTTATTCCTAAATTGTGACTGAAGTAATCAACGGAAACGTTGCGTGGAATTGTTATGGACTGTAACTAGTTCGCTTTTTATGAACACAAATAAAGTTTCAAGAATAAATTAGATCAGCGCATCTGAGGAAAAATTCGTTAATTGGACTTATGCTGAAAATATCCAAGTCAATGTAATATTTACAAGCATACAATAGCAAGACGATAAAATATATTAATTTACTTACTGAGCAATGATAAATTTTCACATTCATGTCTTTCCATTAAATTTTCTCTTGAGTTTTAATGCCTAATTTTAATTATGTCTCGATAAATGCATGCATGTACTTGAAACGGAGTAATATCATGAAATGGAGCATAGAATAGCTGTTTATTTAACTACTTTACCGATGAAAACTTTGAAAGGCTCTCTAGTAAAAAAAATAACACTGCAACGAAACCTTGACTCATTTCATTTAAGCTCATTTTATGGATGAGAATGTAGGGTGGTGAATACCTTATTTTATTATATGGCTCTTTATGGTCAATTGTATTTAAGTAATTAAAACTGAAGTGTTTATGCCAGAGAAAATGTTTAGTATTCAGTAACTGAACTTCTACCTTCACTCCGCTGCAAAATTCAAAAGTGGTAAATTGCTGCCCACGACTGCAGGACATTGTAGCTAAGAGGTCGTAAAAAAGCACAATACCATATCTCAATAATTTATAAGATGTAACTTCACATGGTGGGGGATAAGAATCCCAAGGGAGGTGACTGAACTGGTTGAACCTTTTTTTCTTGCCTCTATCGTTTGTAGTTGGCAAAGAAACACAAAGAGATTGACTGTCACGATCCATCAAAATACGAGGAAAAAACTGGCATTGGAAAGGAGGTAACAAGGTAGGAGAAAGCGGAAAAGGACAAATGTATCTCATATACGTTTTCCACCATTTTACCGGGGTAGTATGGGGGCCTCATTCATAAAGTGAAACGTTAAGATATATATTCCTAGCGCCCAAAGCTAGAGGGACGCAAACACAGAGCACAAATATGAAATTTAAAAAATGGTACTTCCTCTCACCAAAACGCTAGTTTTGGTCAGATGAAGTACCACATAGAAACGCAGAGAAACGCAGATATCTGTTCATTGATTTGTTCTGATAATCAGGTATATTTTCAGTTGCCTACACCTTTATTTTATTCACAAATACTTTAGTCTAAATTCATTTACCGGTATGCTAAATTAATATTTATCCAAAAAGACTACGCAGTTGAATTGGAATCATACAACAATTTTGAGCAAGAACCTTATGAATTTATATTCTTTGGGCTTCAAGTATTAAGTTATAGGAATCGTAGGAAACCTTCATCCATCCAAATGGCGAAAAAAGTCATACACTCTGAATGAAAAACATTGAATGCCTGTTTCTTACACGGAAGTTTTAAGAAATAATTAGATAAAAATATTTAAAGTAGTGGGGTTGTGATGTTACCTAATTTCAAGATAAATATAATGTACACCATCCGCCAAGCTACATAACATAAAGAAAACGTACATAAATAATTTGTAACTATTTGATCGATGGCTCGATAACCTCCCATATGAATTTTACTTGCTAAAAACTTTACTGAAACATTCAGTGCCACAGTCATTACTTGGAATTATATAAACTATTTCATAATTGATAAAAGAAGAGATGGATAATATTTGTCTAGATCATGCAACATTGGCATCAGCATTTTGCATTTTATTCACGGCGGATATTGGAAAGAACCGTAGAATGAACTTAAACAACTTTAAAAAATGACGTGAATTAGCGACTTTCTTATGACTGAGGAAGAAAATCCAAACACTTTTACCATTATTCTAGTACAATCTGCTTGTGTTCTCTTGTATGATACTACAATCAGCCCCCAGAGTTTTAACGAACAAGTTTCTCCCACAGAGGGATGGTAACAGGTGTTACCACTATGAATCGCGCGCTAAAATCGGGACTTTGCACCAAAATACTCTCCATCGGATGAACCTCTAAGATAGGACAGGAAACAGGTGCCCCAGAATCCGTCTCCCCTGAACGCTTAGAAGGGAATTGACATGGGAGGAAAAGACAGCAAGAGATGTCAATGTCCAAAGGACCAAAAGGAAGAGAGAGGAGGAGGAGTTAGAGATGATGAGGAACAGTTCATCCTCTCCACCATACCGTATCACGTCGCCCTTCTTCCTTATCTCATTGGAACAATCTTTAAGTCCCTCGCAGTCGAAGTTCTCAGACGCCTTGACGCGAGGCATCCGTTTCCCCGATTCACTCATCTCGGCCTGCAATTAGCTCGAGGCTCCAGTCGACAGCCGATTCACTTCATTTTCCGACCAAGGAGAAGATGTACACGCACCCACCCATCTGCATAAATAGTGCTAAAATGTGAAAAAAAATCACCATGATGCTTGATCGAAGACCTGAACCGTGTGAAATATCATTGAAATTGAAGTAGCCACTATACAAGCTGTATTTATTTGCTCCTTTCTTCATAATTAAGCGTAACATCTCAATTTACAGTAGCACATGATATGATGCAGAGCCAGATTCAAATTAGAGCCACACAACCAATAAAAATGTCTTCAGGGCTTAATTGTACCAAATGCTAACGGCTACGCGTGGGATATAGTATCAACAACTGGTTTGATAGACTATTCGTAAACTAATTCATCTTCTCCAAAATATCTCCTTTGCAAAGTTACTGGTAAGTTAATTAAAAATTCTAAAGTTTCATGATGATTAAATCTACAGTTTCAATTATCTAAAGAGCTAAACAATTTTAACGCATATTTTTCCAATTATCTTCGTGCGCATTCCGTTCATTTAGATCAGATTTTAAGGACTTGTAATTAATTTCTACATTATATTCTCTAGTTATAATTTAAAATTCACGTGCCAGAGTTATGACATAGACAGGTGGTTGTCTAAGGTTTGAGGGTTAGAGATAGACCATAGGTCACAGCATGGGTAGATGTAGTTGTATGAGGAGCGCTAATCAGCAGACAGAGTGAAACCCATGTCGAGGCATAGTTATGAAATGACTGCACGCTGCACGGCGTTTCATTTCCGAGTGCTCGCACCCAAATCCGTCTCCCGCCTCAGTTGCGGACAATTGCCAGGAAACAAGACGGTTGTTTACTCCTGGTTCGCCTAGGAAATTACTGGGTGCGGGGAACGGAATCGGTTGAAATCTTCTAACCGCACTGGCTACATCGATTCGGCTGAAATGACTACCTGGAAGCGAGGAAAGGTGTTTTAACCATGATTACGGTAAGGGCATAAGCCATTTTGACGGCAGGCTGCCTCCATGAACGCAGAAATGGGCCCGAAATAGAAGCCAAGCGCTGAAACGAATTGTGACACATGCCGG
Source organism: Pyrrhosoma nymphula (assembly GCA_963573305.1). Classification (NCBI taxonomy): domain Eukaryota; kingdom Metazoa; phylum Arthropoda; class Insecta; order Odonata; family Coenagrionidae; genus Pyrrhosoma; species Pyrrhosoma nymphula. Next base: position 54,442,541 of record OY754335.1, read on the forward strand.
ATGAGCGCAAAGGGCGAACTTGGGGAGAACTGAGGGAATAATTTAGGTCACAAGCAGAGGAGTCGACATCGTGTTATTCCTCCTTAAAAAACATCCAATTGAATCTTTTATTACCGTGATCAAAACTGAATACCACAAAACCTTAAAGTTAATTTAACATTTAATTTATGATTCAATTACTGATAATGAATTTTGCCTAATCATTACCTCAAGATTTTGTTTAACATGTATTTTTCTGCATAGATTTATTTGCTTAGTGGGCTGGTTTAATATGCAAGAGTTCATTCAAGCTGAAATAAAAGGCATTTTTGCATTTTTTATCAAGAATAATTTACTGTGCGCTACCAGGGTATTAAGACTAACAGTTATAGGAGCACGGTGACTTCTCCTAAATGTTACGGTGGGTAGGGGTACTCCCGTGAATTAAACTTCAACCAAAAATGCTCTCGTATATCATTCCAGCCATTAAATCATGTCCGGTAATAAATATCTTCGGTAATAAATTTAGCACAATATCGCACTACAAGTTTTACGTATTGATAGAGTAATTCTTAGCTAAATTGGCATTCTTAATCGTTTCACAAAGACTGATTCGAACTTTCTTAAACATCTTCTTTGTTTTTTATGTTCCTTGGTTCCACGTATTCGTTAACACCTACCTTTTATTGATTTGATAGATTCTTCATGCTTATTAAAATTTACCCTAGAATTTATTCATACCGTAACCAAAAAGTGAGAATTATTGAGGAATGATATTATTTGATAATCACTCGCTTAAATCTTGCTATTTGATGACAGAGAGAACGGAGCGTATTTATCACCAACTCTGGGGTCATAAAAGTCAGAATTTTGTTATCAAGAGAGTCATTTGACAATAGTTACTCTGCAGTTCTACTCAAAAGAATGCCAAGAGATCATACAGAGCACTTAAATGTATATAGTCGCATGTAAAAATACTGCATGTATTAAAACATTGTATCATTCGGCCTGCAACAATTTCTCTAATAAATTCGAGAAATATGTGTAATAAACCCATATGATTTTACAGTAACTATTGGCTAACTCAGAGCATCTTCTTTCCTCATGCAGCTTACCGCAATCCAAGTTCTCGCAATCTTTACGGACAGATGTGTGACAGTTAATCACTGTTTACTTAAGTCTAAGTTATCTCTTGGCCCAAAACACTTCTCTCTTGCTCTCCACCACTCTCTTTATCGCATATCCTCTACTCCTTGGACATATATTCCCAACATATCGCATAAGCCTTTACCGCAATAATTAATCCTGAAACCTGGGAAACTGGGCACTCCAGGTGAGGCCTTAGACCACAGTCTTCGAGCAGAAGGTCTGCTAATTGGGCGAAGACATAAATTATCTCACACAAACGCACGGCATGCAATTATTGTGATCAGGGTTGGAAACTAACTCCTACACTACGTATTATTTTCCAAGATCTGATACGTGGAAAAGAACTAACCTTTGGTTCAGTTGTGAGCGTCCAGATGCTTCTCCTGACTTGAATCAAATACCCCCAAAGTTAAAAGCAAGCCAGTATAACTATAAGTAATGTAAGTATATAGAAAATTACTAATAGGTTGTAAAAAATCTGAATTATTCCCAAGAGTTACATTCGCATAACATCATGTCGCCAATCCAAGTAACGTTCAAAATTACTAAAGTTACAAATATTGGCCAATGCAGAACCTACAATGAGAGTACAAGATACAACTAAGTATAGGCTAATTCGCTCTTTTGTTTATTCAAAATTAACACGGAAAAGCTCTAGCCGAATATAATAATAGTAGTCGAAAATGCCCACAACGGTGCCAAGATCCTTGTTTGTTTCTGCTATGATTGGCATTAAAAAATACTATGTGTGCCAAACGTTTTGTTACCATAGTGACCCCTAACGACCAAAAACACAAAAAATTTTACGTTCTTATTTTTTACCTCAGAACATATCCAAAGAAATCTTGTGATATAATAATGCTATATTTTTATATTGCCAGTGTTGCCGAACACGTCGAAGTCGTTCAAGTTTAAAATTTATCTTTTGCTATATCTTCTAGTCTAAAAAGATTTCCACTGTTAGATTTATACCATTTGTGTATATACGTATCACCTGTAACCGTTTAAAAAATATAAATTGGAGTAGTGTCACAAGTTCAGAAATACCAAAAATCCGGTCGTTGGTCTTTTTGAGCCCCATTTTTATTCTTCTATTTTTGTTACCAGTTTTGGCTAAAAAGTTGATACATACTATTACACGTGTCGTAACATGGTTGAATGGTCACTTAAAATGAAGGAAGCTGAAACTACGAATTCGTTTTTGTCATAACATATTGATTCCAAATCCTGTCTCCAGAATATTATACTTTTTCTCAATATGGTGAAAAATCACGGTAAACATTAAATTTCAGCAATTCACTATCTTTAAGTTGATGTACGAAGGTGAGTTAAATTTTCCCAGGTTATAGTTATTTTAAAAATAGATTTTCACTTCTGTCTTATTACGCTGAAATTATTTTATGAGACCGTTCGTGTAGATACACGGGCTTTACCTACGTTTATTAACATTCATTTTGGAACACCCTCTCCGTGAACCAATACGTAAATGTATGAGACTCCTTATGAAAATATTACTTGTGAGGACGCCCTTTTTATTTATTAATGTTAAGCAATATGTAAAAGTTCTTCGTCAATCACTCCAGTTTTTAAGTGGAGGATTAATATATGTCTAGGCCTATGATAAACATTTTGTAATGAGCAAACGGAAATGTACAACATCGAGGTTAATTGAATTACTAAACTTTAATGGTAAATAATAAAATATTTTCGTAATCTGCTGATGTTGTATCGTAGAGTATAACTTACGACCTCCATTCTTATACTAAAATCCATGCGAATGCATAAATAAACATAACCCGTGGAAACCAAACGCTGAGATGACATTGAAAATTACAATTAGGTCTTTGAAAACAGATGTATGAATGTGAAGTCCTTAGCGTTTCGGGTTTGGAGAAGAACGGAGGAAGTAGGATAACCAGAATGAAAGGCATATGCTGGAGTGAACTCCTGATATGACATTGGACATATATGTGACGCCTTTGAACACATTTTGTAAGAATGTGAAGTCCTTAGAGATTTGGGTTTGTAGAAGGACGTAGGATGTACGATCGCCAGAGTTAAAATCATACGCTGGAGTGGCAGGCATCGTAGGAGGACAAGGAAGTTGTTGGAGGAAAGTTTGAAGAGGAAGTAAACGTGGATGGATGAGCTAATTAACAAAAATTGGATCGTGGAGGTAGGTATAGAGGGGAAAAGATTACGTCAGCGGAAAAGGGAGAATGAAAAAAAGATATGATTTACGCTGGAGTGGAGACAGGAAGTGAGCTAAGCCAAGTGTGAAACTGTGCAAGAAAACATAAGTTTGCGGTGAAACAGAAAGCTTAAAACTAACTTAAATATTCCGAAAAATATAAGCTCTAATTTGTATAATACTGAAGTTATGTTAATTCTTTACTTATGGATAAATCATAATGCAGGGTAGGTAATAGAGATAACTTTGTGATCACCTAAAGAGAGCCAGCGTTGGGAGAAATATATCAGTTTTTTCTCCGTGTGAAGGCTGGAGTGAAACGGATTGTAGCATCGGCAACATCAGCCACTTTTGGTGGAGAATCGGTTAACCTTACTTTCAAAGTCGGTGCACGTGTTTGTAAGGAAGAACCAGATCTGATATAATACTTTAATACTGTGGCTTCCACCCGGGGGCACGCACACCCTTTCGGTTACGTGTTGCCTCGTGGTTCCGGGAAAAACTTGAGTGATGGGGAATGTATGGTAGCGAATATGCTCTCTGCTCTCAAAGTGTAAGGAAATGGGCTGTCTAAAGGCTGTAGATTGGGTTATGTGTTGGCTATATTTTATATTATTATTAATGTGATCTACCAGTTGAGTTAGGTTTAAATGGAAGTGAGTGAATTATATATCTGAATCTTATAGATTTTACATACGCAGGGCCTAATCTACGTACGCAATTTTTTTTCTTTATCTCTGCAAACGTCCTTGCCCCTCTTCATTGCGTATGAAAAATCTTTTTCCCTTCGCCGCTAACCCAACATCCTCCCCTCTATCTAAGTAACAAGGAACCCTTCCCCCTCATTACCTCTTCCAGCCACCTACTTTGCCTCCTCCTGATCTAATTATGGAATTTCCTTTCCTCACCAACTATACCAAGCACTTCCTCGTTTGTCTTTATTTCCGTCCACTTTTTTCCACTTCCTTTCTTCCGTCTCTATTCTTCACTTTACCCGCATCTCGAACGCCTGCAGCCTATTCTCGTCCTTCCTCATGTGGCTCTGGTATTGGCATCCGATCATGAATGCCTGAGTTCGACCCTCATCTGTGAAGAATATTTATGTCGGAATCCTCATTCCTGATTTGGTGCTATGAGGAGAATAATTCTCAAGGGCAGTACCTGGTTGACGCCTAACGGTAAGAGCAGTGTAACTCTCTACCCCTTCTCTATACCCGAAGTAATGCTCCCACAGCCAGCCTAAACTGTGCTAATTATCTATGCCGTTGGTTGCCTCCCCATAAAACCAACTAATTGACAAAGAAGGGAGCTGTGGGGGTGTCTTCGAAAAGGTGGAAAAGGGAAAAACAAGCAGAATTTCCCCTGGAGAGGAGAGGATAAGTGGAAAAAGACAAGGAGACGACCCTCGCGTGGGCGTCGAGGTTTCAAAAGGGGGAGACAAAAGCGATGCAGTGATACCCGCTTTTATTATCACGGAGAGAAGTAAAAACCAAGAGAGATAGAGAGAGAAAATGAGACTTGTGGCGCTGGATCTCCGCGGAGGGTGGAAAGTACAGTTTCGGTTTGAGGAGAAGATAAAACTTGGGAAAGCCCTCTCTGGGGCTCGAGCCGAGATTTGGGCGATATGAACCACATGCATTGAGGCTCTCAGAGATGTTAGAGAAGACTAAACGACAAGAGGAACCGCCGAAGGTGGGAAAGAAAGGTGCGATAACGAGTGACGTATAAGGAAAATCCACAAGGTGGAAGAATACAACCAGCGTTAGGGGTTGATGAAGACAATTAAGCGGCGTTAGAGATGATGAAAGGAAGGAAGATAGGGGTAGGAAGAAGTTGGCAGTGCCAGGAGAACGCTTCTATTCAAGGAAGCCGAGTCAAGAGGAATGACCATCCGCATCAGATAAAGATGGAAATGCCCATTTCTATTATCAAAACATGCATACGCACACGCTAAATAGCACGTCGCTTGGGGTGCCTATAAAAGTGAAAGAATGGCAACTCCTTGAAACAATAAAGTAGAGATAAGGAAACTTGACGGACTGCCTTTGGCCACCGTGGCTTCATTTCATGTCATTTAATATCTCATTTCTAAAAATTAATTACTGGAAAAATTCAGTTGTACATTATAAGTTCTTTTATCTTATCGGCCAAAGAAGCATTGTTCAGAATTATGGGCATAGTAAGAGGAATAACCATATCTATTTTCTTACTTCTTTCAGACCTCTCTCTAAGACTCTCGTGAAATAGACTTAAATAATTCAATCAGCTATAATTTTGATATAAATTTAAATTAACTAGCTTGTTGATGTCAACGGATAGTAAGCCTTAGAATAATATATATACGCATTAAAATTCGCTTAATACTTTTACGAGGAAATGATTGCCGATGGTATATGTTTTTGACAGAAATGTAAAGGCGTTCCTGAAATGTTGCTTTCCACTGCTCGCATAAAATCTAGCAGTTTCTACGATTGGAACCTAATAATTTAATAATCAATACTTCTTGTATTCACTAATACCGATATAATTGAAGATGAAATTAAATGGCCCATAAAAATTGTAATTATATTCCTTTGTATAATAATTTATTTGGCAATATACAAGGAAGTCATAAAGTTTCAAAATGTAACCTCGCTGCCTTGTACGTTCCCATTATGATGAACTATAACTATTCTGCTCTTCCCTGTTGATTTGAGAAATAACTTAGATAGTTAGTTTGTGGCTGCAAAACAATTAGTTTTATTGAATACAATAAAAAATGTTTAAACTTAAAATACTATGTTTCCAATGGAAACTAGCAAATGCATTAACTCATCATGAGAAGGATGAAAGAGGTGCTATACCATGTACAAACTACTCGTATATGGTTAAGCAAGAAGTTTGCTTTTGAACGTTAAGGGTGGTGTTAAACCTATACGGAGCAAAATTGCATGCCTAACTCAGGTGAGGGGCAAGTGATCCTTGCTCTGAGCCACCTGCAAGTTCCCATGCGTTCATGCGCCCATATAATAGCACAATTTACATTTTCCTGTGGAGATGGCCATGGGCATAATTTGGGTAAGAACCTGTAACGTCAACAGCCTAACGCGTTACTATATCACGCCACCGGAAAATTACAATCTACAAGCATTTAGTCAATAAAACTCCAAAGTAACATTAAATGATAGAAATACCTAAAATAACGCACTTAATAAATTATGGACTAAAGAAGAAGGTAATTAAGACATTGCTGCCATCCATCCCTACCCATAGCGTTTTCTAAATATTTTCAACTGTTTTTGAACAGAAATTTATTTCTGTAAAACTTCGATGTTACTCATCGCATTCATTTCAGCGAAAATGTTTTTATAATCTCATGTTAGGTCCAAACGATGAGCAATAAAAATGAAATAATCCTAACTCTGCGAGTCTCAAGTATATAATCAAGGCAAGGAGACGACTTTTAAGAAAAAATATTATTTACGCGCAAGTTAAAAACAGCTTTACCAAAAATTCTTTTTTATTATTTTAATCTAATTTCAACTTGTTCACTACATTTCGCATTTCTAGTTCGGAGTTTTCTCCTTTCACACAAATATTCACTACTACTCCGTTCACAAATTACTCAACAGACACTACACCGGTTGTGGAGAGCATCGCTCTCCGGTACGGAATACATACTCGCGCCTCCGGCACGGAGATGAACTACGTGTATTTGACTTACCTGACCCGTTATTTTTCTCTGAAAACATTAAGGTGCAAGATTTTTTTTATAGAAATGTAGCTCGAAAGTTGTGAAGAAAGATGGAGCAAATGTGAGAGAAGGATCTTAAGAAAGGAGAATTTAATGGCAATGAAAAAGGTTTAGTCGTCGACAGGCTCAACTCACGGTGAACGGACTATAAGATGCAGGCTTATAATAAGCAAAAATAATATCCTACTACCCTTTATTTATGGGAATGGAGCTTTAAATTTGTGAAGAATGTTGCTGCAAAAAAGATAGAGAGAACGAAACTAAAGATGGCTGAGTTAATTTTGGCTACACTGGACGAAAACCTATGCGTCCACAGGCTCAGCACACGGCGAACAGACTATTGGAAAGTAGTTTATAATAAGCGTAATTTATAAACTTGGTGCAAGCCTTTCTTAATAGAAATAAAGATCTTAGGTTGCGAATAAAGATGGTGTAAGAGGGAAAGAGAGAGAGAGAAAAAGAAACTAAAGGGGAATGAGTTAAATATGGCAGCACTGGACAAAAATCCAGGCGTCGACGAGCTCAACTTACGGTGAAAGGACTATAGGACAGAGCTAAAAGGCTAAGTGACGTCACGCCCACGAGGGAATCCCAGCGACAGAGGGTGAAGGAGGAGAGGGAAAGGGAGGAAAGGAACTGGAATGGGGAATTGAGGGGAAGTACGCCACGGGGAAGTTGTGGGAGAGAAGATAAGGGTGTTTTTTTTGTGGAGAGGGGAGGGTTGGATGGATGGGGAGGGGGGAGCCAGAAGGGAGGAGTATTGCGCGCCTAATTGGAGAGTGCTCCAGAGAGGATGAGTGGGGGGAGGGAGGAATGGGATGCTTGGAGCGAGAGGAAGGGGGAGGAGGGGTGGAAGAAGCGTGGGAAACAAACCTTTTGGGAAAAAGGGGACGAGAGAGAGGGTAGGTAGGTATCTTTCCAAGAGAGTAAGAGTGGCCGGTGTGGGTGTTGCAAAATGGGGAATAGGGAGAGAGGTGGAACAGCAAGGGTCGGAAAGGAGGGTTGCGGGTAATGGTAGCAACTAATGGGGCGGAGGAGAGAAAGATTCAGACAGGATGGGAGGGATCCGTCAAAAATGAAACGACTGTGTTACATGCAGTTACACGATTAAATAGAGTGCAACGATTGACCCCGGTCGGAGGGATGTAGTGGCAGCGAAACATGGTGGCACTTTTGGCGAAGATGACCTTTTTTATTGGAAGAGTTTATTCCCTATGAACTGGCTCCGTATGGGGACGTAAGGTAGCCTCCCAGTTTGACTACTGGGGGTTTGCAAGGTCAAATACCTTCATTGCGGTCTTCAATACACAACATCTGTCATACACATCAAATTTATAGCTCCCGGTGCTCTGAATCTAACCTTTAAATTAAAGATTAATCCAAATTGTCAATAAAAGCAGAGGAATTCAGTCTCTTTTGATCCATTTTGGTCATCCAACTACCATCGACAGGAAGTGTTTACGATATTTAAACATTCCCTGTCGATGGCCACCTGGATGGCCTAAATGCATGCATAGGAGTCTAAATTCCGCTGGTTTTATTGAAAATTTGAATTAATATTTAATTTAAAGTTACTAGTCAATTGCTCTATCCATGAATTACTGAATCCAACCGTTTATATGAGCTTCTTCAATTGCTTGCAGACAATATCAGCGTATTTTGATCTAGCTTGTTTTGGATGGTAAAAATTGACGTGAACGCGCTGCTGACACTTTCCATCCCTCACAAGTTATATGCAGTTCCTTAAAAAATCAGGCTAGTACCTTACATACAGGTACACGGTCAAATGGAGTCCAACGTTTGGCGCCGGACGGAGCGATAAGCCGCCCTACCCTTCCCTCTCTTGATGTCTCATTGTGATACGCCTAGACACGGAACGGCTGGTAGTGGTGAGTCATTTCATAATACTATGTAACCGCAGCAGTCATTGTTCCGTTATAATACAGGTGAGGTGAGTAGCTCTCGAAAAAGTTCCCGGCGAAGGCCTGCGTGGTAATGATGGGAGGTAAAAGTATAGGGAGCGGAGGGAAATGACGCAGGGGAAGAGAAGTAAGCTACGAGAGGAGGAGGCAGGGGAACCAAACTTCTTCTAAGGTTAATAGGAAAGAGCAGCTAGTAATCAAAATCACTAATTGCCATCACTCAACCAGTGAAACTATCTTGATGAATCATTGTGATACGAGTCAAAACGGGATGGCTGGTAGTGGTGAGTCATGCCACTTCTGGAAGCGCTTACGTTTGCAGCTATGACAAAGGGTTTCTGTTTATCCCTTCGCACTGAACAACCTTCCTTCATTGTTTTGTTGGAATTTTTAAAGTTCTTTAGCCCATGTCCCAAAAGCGTCCACTGTACAATGTGTGGAGTTTTGTGAGATCTATAATCAGGCGACTCCACTGAATTAATTTACTATACACTTCTCATAGTCGTATGGTAATATATAACACTTCTCTAAGCAAAAGCCTGAAGCCACTGTTTTGAACATGCTCGCCAGAATGGTTATGCATATCCATTAGTATGCAAACAATACCATGAAGTGATAAATCCTAGTACATGAGCATATTATTATCTTCACCAAAATGGCAGGATGCTTTAAAAATGGAGTAAACCCACTTTTTTACGATACATGAAAGCAATTATTCGCTTGGGAGAAATTCAGAAGGTGGTTGACTTGACAGACAGTTGAAGAACTTTCACATGAACTTATTGCAACGGCTGTTACGTAAACACATAGTTTATTTCCATTAAACTAATTTTCACACGTAATTAAACATATAATTCAGTTAATGAAGGATGCTAATTTGTGCATGAGCCAGATTACTTGAATTAATTTCTGACATTTGTGGATTTTCCAATCCGTCTAGTGTTTGTATTACTGCTAATAAATTTGTAAGAATGTTAATTTTAACTTAATTAATTCCTAGTGAGCTACGTCAATAATTTACCCACGTTCCCAAAATCACGGAAATTTTGACTTGTTTTTTTTTATAAGAATACACTTGAGTACACACCAATACGCATTCACATTTGACCATATATCTATACATTTTCTAGAGTCAGAATATCAAACAAAAAGGGGTGGATAATCAATTATCATTTCAGCTTCACCTATGTGCTACGTAAAAGATAAATCCTCGCTTTTCTCTAACTATTCGCTGGTCATAAAGTCTCATTTCCCGTTCGGACCTCCTCTATTAAACAATCCCAACCTTAACCCACGGAACTAATTAAAACGTTTCTGTCTCATGTTTGTGAAATTTCATCGTAAATAGCAAAGATAGGACTGTAAATATCACAGAGAAAACGTTTTATACTTCTCTGCCTAGTTTACTAAGTTCTAGTTTTCTATTCACTCTTAGCCCACTGGTTCTAGTTCTAGCCGGCTGAAACTCCCGTAAATCACTCTAGGCCTTCCTGGTAAAGCAGGGACTTGGAAAGTATATTTCAACGGTTGCCTTTCATATAACTATACACTTAGAACACGGACTACTTCATGACCATTAGTTACCTATAGTTGAATGAATGAAACGTTAACTGACGAAAATTTCAAATAAGTCAGTGCTAAAATGTATGGATTTGGAAAAGGGAATGAGTTGAGCACCATTCATTACTATGTTTTATCATTGGTTTACATTTTCAAATTTTATGAAAACTAAGATATTACGATATTGAAAATAATTTGATGATTTTTTCCACTTTATAACGTGAATATTGATGTTGAAAGTCCAGTAACATATGGTAAATAGCCTCAAAAATATATTCGGAGGTAGAAAAGCGACAACTGCTTAGATTGCGTTACATCTCTATTTTACAATAAAAATGCGAGACAAATATCGTAAAATACGGAATAAACTATGGGTAAATATGTAACCCTGGATTCTGTAACTGAAGGATAAGGTTAGAAGTGGAGTATACTACTGGAAAAGGGCTTTAAATCCTCAATCGTTCCATTGGCTCTTCATTTTAATACGCTATCACGTAAAACACAATGATAAATACGCAGAAATTTGAGAGAAAACATGACTATTTCAATTTATTTCTTTAATGCAAGATGGGATATACTAACATGAGCCACCAAATTGAAAAACAAAACAATATCCTTGGCCCACTGCACTTCGCATAGCTCCGCGAATCCGAAAGCATTCAAATCAAGCGCATCCAAAACTTGTATTTCTCTACATAATACATAGGGACTGGTTTTATGCGGGTGGATTTACTTTGGCAAGTTGCTTCTGCAAGAGCTTGCGGGAGATTTTGCTCTGACTAAATGTTTTCACAAGCTAGTGCAGATCCAGATCGGTTGCTGTCCACCCTGGCAACAAATCGTTTCTGCAAGGGAATTGCCAAAACTTATATAAGTTCTTCAAGTGGATTTGCAGAGATAATAACACCTGAAATTTACATCGAAAGTCTCTCTATCTGCGAGTTACTTGAGCAGTAAACTTGCTAGTGTACACCCACCATAATATCTGGCTAACGTTAACCGCAATATGATGCAGACTTTCGGTCAACTTGATGTTAACTGAGAGATTGAGTTCTGATATTACCTTAGACAGCAGATTGGTTGAGCGTTTTGTATGAAAGAACGTAATGGTATCTTTTTTCAAAATGTTTTACCGAAGTTTATAAAACCGGGGTCTAAAAGTCTCTCCAGGACTCTCTTAATTTTTCGGTTACGTTACCTTCCAATTCTTGATATATGTTATATTCAGTAAAAGAAATACGAGCATATTTTATTTGCTGAAGAAACTCGTAGATAAAGGTCCTTTTACACATTGCCTATTTCAGTGCAGAAAATAGTGAAAGTGAAATGAGTTGGTACCTGTGCTGGAAAGCATATTATGTAAATGGTGTTATCGTATCAGAAGAAAAAAATAAAATTTGATTATCAGTAGGTGCTGAGAATAGAAATAAGTATGACACTTTTCTTCATTAAAGCTTTCGCGGCTCATGGTGCGCTATAAAATTATTCAGGTGTATGCTGTGTGAAATTCGGTATCAGCCCGACGCGTCGGGCTGATACCAAAACGTCGCGACGTTTCGTGGCCCTTGCTGGTCACTTCTTCAAGGGGAAAACATCTATTGCTATAACAATATTTTTTTTCCTCTGAAGAAGTGACCAACAGGGGTCACAAAACGTTTTCCTGATACCGAATAACATGCGGGATACACCCGAATAATCGCGTATTGCATACTGGTGGTGGAGCTGGAAACTACCAATAAAAATATCGGCTCTTCCATTCTCTAATAATTATGGCTAATTATAACAGTTTAATATAACTTATTTACTTGAGCTCTTTGTAAGCAAAACAGTATAACTGGCAAAAACATGTAACGCTGTTTATTTATGTTACCTGGTTCAGCAAATTCCGGAAAGCGCCACTAAAATTAGCATCAAGTAAACTCTGGCTCCGAGGCACCGAATCACTTTCAATTTCCAAATTTGATTCCAAGTTTTCGGCGCTGATTTTGGTGGTGAATTCAAAGTGGTGTTGTGTAACACTGCCTTAACAGTTTGTGATAGCTTATAGTCAGAAGAAAACATCCCCTTGAGATCGATTACCTTAAGAAGTCAATAATTGATTAGTGGCTGGGGGCATTCAACCATCAAAGGGCTCTTCTCTTTAGAAATGTTGGTATGTTAACATGTATCAACATGACGCAATTGAACCAAATTTGGCTATACCTGAGAATGAGGACTTCAAGATGACAAGTAAAAAAAAAATTACTTGGCCCACCTTCTCGCCCATTATTAACTAAATGAGAATCATCGCCAAGGGTAAGTCATAATTCAAACATAATAATTCTATTTTTTGGGTCTATGGCGTGAAAGGTGAGGCCGCAATCCTCTTAGTATTGCTCTTAGTTACACGTACACAACCATTTGGTAAGAATCTAAATTTCGTGAATTTTATTTTTCAAAGGATTTTAATCACTAGACATAGTGTGGTACATTTTAAGAGTTCAGAAAGGAAATCGTTCGTGGTAAAGAGTGGGTAACACGTTGTCGGCGACGAATTGGTCCGCAGATCATCCACCTCGGTGAAAGCGACGCGAGGACCAAGAAAACGGTCAAGTACCGCCAAACTAAGGAGATTTCTTCGTGCACTACGTCCAAGTGTGACGCGAAATTTAATGAGCGCGGCGAGCTTAGCATATCTTTTAACCTTTACTCTGCGACCAAAAATAACTAAGGTATAATACGCATAGGGCATGAACCTAAAAAATAAAAGGCTGAATAGGCATTGATTAATGCCGTGTTGATGAAAGGTACGTTGCAATGGAAGCTTGTTGATACCTGGTTAAAGATAGCATTTGGTCGACGACGGCGTTAATTTTGTGGTTACATACAAATCGGGTTTTATGATAAACGTAACTATGTCGGCTAACTGACATGAGCGTTATCAATGAGGAGCGTATTAACAACAGTTTTATTGCATGATGACATTTACCTCTCCTTTTACAGTTATTACTTAAATAAAATTTAACCATGCATAAAAAATCCGGGCCTTAGATAATTATATGGGAGACGTTTAACGTGCCACGATGTCATAGCATTATATTTCCCAAAGCACCGTCACTCTGGTGATAACGGGGATCTGGTTGGTGTGGTGTTCAGAGTACTAACTTCTCATACCATTAAACCGAGTTTGATTCCCAGCGATGGCGGAGATTTTTCAGTGGAAACCCTGATCTCTTTTTGTGTGCTGTGTGGAAACAACTCTAAGTGTAGTATTTCGTCCATCATAAGGGACGTTAAACCATGTACAGAAGGGACTTTCGTTAAGAGTTGGCTAGTTCCGTCACTACGTTTTTCTCCACCTTTCCTCTATTCCCCAAATAACACTTCCCTTATCAACCCTACGCACGTTGATGGCACGAATGACCTCAACTCTCGGTAACCTCTCGGAATAGTAATATTAATTATTTATTATTTTCCTAATATCATATTCACTAAAAATACCTTCATACATTAGCTTGGAGAGCTTTAGGTAGCCTCCAAAAACAAACTGATATGAGGCTACCTTCACAAGCTGCATAATCTTTAAAAAAAGCTACCAAAAAGCGCTATGTGCAAATTCAAATATACAAATCACTGTTGAACCAAAAATAGGAAAAAATACAACTTCCCGCATTAATATTAAATAAATATTCAGCAACTGGATGAGTAAATAGCCATTCCACAGCTATTTGAAGTAAATCAGTGCTTTTAACCTTTATATGCACTGGTAGCAAGTTATATGTAAACTTTTGGACCCATGTATAAAAAAAATCTTTTTAGCAAAGTTTTTTTTGCGTTTTATTAAGAAAACGTAATATATCGCGTAAATTATAAAGTGTTATCACTTACGTAGACTGTAAATTTCCACTTCTAAAATAAATAGTTTCAGCACTTTACAAATATACATATTAATGGTAACAATGTTAATGCTATACTTGGAACGAGTGACAGTATAGCAATTTACCTGCTAGAGTTTTTATTTTTCTTTTTTGTATAACTATACCTGGTTTAAATACATTCAAGTAAGCTCATCAACGACCAACCCGATGACAACACGTGGTGGCGCACAACTATTCACGCGGTCATTTCACTCCCAGTTTAGTTTGCGAGGTGACTGCGGTTGAGACACTATCTTCCAGCGAGAGATCCAAATGATAGTTCCACGCTGGCGATAGACAAGGGGGGCATTTTCCTAATGACCAGTGGAAATTTTGAACGCGGCCACTATTCATTCCTCCCACGAAGTATGGGTGCCTCGTTCCCGAGAACAGGAAAGTGGAAATGAGGAAGGGGAAAAAAATGAAAGAAGGGATTGTTTGTTTGCGTGTTTGAGAGAGATAGTGCGTGAGTGAAAGAGGCCGAGAACAAAAAAATGATGGAGAGATGAGAAGGAGTTCGTAGGGTGAGGACACCCGGGCGAGACTAAGAGGACACGAGAGAAGATGAGGAGCCGGGAGGGAAGAATTTAAAATTACACCGTCTTAACTGAAGATAGCACGAGAAAAATCTAGAATCAAAAGATTAAAAAAATAACAAACAGTGGTAAATCATAGATGCGTGTATGATCATTCTGTCACATAAGATACAATTCCAGAGTCGCGTGAAATTTTAAGACGATTAGGTTATAAGATATTTTACGACTAAATTCTAACTTTCAGGAGTTATTTTACCCAAGAATAAATCTGAAGCCTAAGACAGCACAAATGGATCGATACTAGCAATAGCCTGAGTTGGTAAATAATAATACGCCTGAGTATTTTAAACCTAATAATATTAAGAATTTCTTTTGCGTTTCCAAAATTCCTAATAATTTGCAGGAATTTTTCCTTAAATGCATTCCTTTTCGCCTCTATAGATATTCATGCTCACATTTAGTTATATACTCGGGACTTGTAACTCACTAAATTATACTTGCTACAAAACGCTCTAATGCCTTGTGTGCTGATGCCCCGAGCCACACCTTAGTGAGCAACGTGTGGGATGGTACGTGACGAAGAAGTCAATACTTATTCCAAGCATACAAAACGAGATTAATGTAAGCACGAATGAGCTTATTCTCACCAAGAGCTTTATCACGAATCTAAGTACGAAAACAAAAACAGCTCTCTCCAACATTAACCTCATTCTTAACTATTTCCCACCATTCGAAAATCAGCAGTCATGTTAACTAGATCAAGGGAAAGATAATTTGAATGCGAAAATGTAATATTAACCTAGACAAGTATCGCATATTTTTCGAGCAAAATACAAGGCTCCTAACCCAACCAGTCACCCATTACTAACAGAATTTTAATTCTAAACAGTATATTTTTAGGAAGACGTTTGCTCACAGCTGTAATATTTTTATTTTTATTTTACTACCAAAGCTAACATCGTTCATTGTACGTGTCCTCAGTTATTCCAAAGGTATGGTATCGTAAGATAAACAGAAACGGTATTATGACAGTGATTATAGCTAATAGTTAGGAGAAATTGCTTTTCAATGTGTCAGGTAAAAATGTAACATCTGCCGAAAATAGATATTTCAACATATACGTCTCTTAAAACTGAAAATAATGAAATGCTTACCTCCTTTGGATCTGATCTCTACCAGCCAACAGGCCAACCCACTGACCAAACTAGCAATATCGTGATAAAAGACTCGTATCATTAACATTGGTGTTCTACCAAGTAAATTCTAGTCTGTCAGGGCAGTTTTGCCTATAGCCTCTGCAACCTCAGGGATATCTTTATCGGTCACTTCGTAAATATATTTTATAATTTAAATACTTTCACGGCTTCAGTTTCTTAGCAGGCTTCCAAAACATCTGAAATAATGATTTTCTGATTGTTTTATGATCGACCAGAAAGAGTCTGAAAAATGCATTCTCTACTTTATAACTTGGTGACATTAACACGAGAGTTTAACGCTACAAACTCTTAAATGCGCGGTAATTGACTGTAGTTTCTACATTTCAATGTGGCAAGGATTGCTGCTATCCGTAGGATAAAGAGGGAGGTATCGGTGGCATACGAATTTCGCGAGATGGCATCGATAGGAAAAAACAATAAACATGGAACTCTGGGTTGATATACGCAGAAACTGGGCGGAGAAGAGAGGATGAGGGCAGTAAATTACCCACCAATTTCTGAATCTGGCTGCCCTTCTCCTGCTGCTGATCAGCTGACCATAGACTTCTCTCCAGATTTCTATGACCAAAATTTCATGGAACCCTAGTCAGAATATCAAAATCTTATCACATGTGAAGCCTTTGTGTATGAATGAACTGAAAATTCATTCCCAACGCCGCGATCTGAGCATGAGACTTAAACTAGAAAGTAAAAGCGTGTACTACATTTCTTCATAATTTCAAAGAATTAATTTATTCAGGATTTGAGAATATGTACAAAGAGAACTAAATGATATTCAGTCTTTCGAATGGCTACGAGTAAATAAGATGAAGAGATGTATCTCCGGATGTAGATACGAAGATGGAGGAGTGCATAAGAGGGTAGATGACCTGCCGGGTCACCAATCTCTTGACTACGCGTGTCGGCCGACCCTCCACTATTCACCTCACATCTTTCCCTGCTCTACCTCAACCACAAACTCTCCACCTAATTTTTTTTGCCTATTAATTTCCGCTTCAATTTACGACACCCTGTTTTTTACTCGGCCTGGCGAACGCCTTCAGACGCATATCTCAAGACGGAGAAAGACTGGAGATTGTGGAGAGAGAGCGAAAGAGAAAGAAAGAAAAAGGGCAGAAATAAAAAAAGCGAGGAACGAAAAAGACGGGCCGCAAAAAACAAGCGAACCGCGTGACCGCGTCACTCAGCCTAAAAGCGTTTTCATGTGGCGCCACCGGCTCGCGGCAGAAGCGCTCACTTAAAAGGGCAGCCGTGACGTACCGTGTCCGCCGCGGCAGTGATTGGTTCTCCTTGAAAGAGGTGGTGGTGGCTATGGGGATGACGAGGCCAGAGGTTTGGTGGGGAGGGCGTTGGTGATGCTAGAGTTGATGGGGAGGGTGAAGAGAGTGTTGTGGCGGCCGAAAGGGCACGACCCTCAACGTAGTGATTAAGGAACCGCAATCACCGTGACTCGGGTGTGTACTCTGGCACTCTTAAAAATATTGCGACTCGTGGTGGGGTACGGGAATGTGGAGCCTTCCATCCTAATGCATCTACGGAAGCAGTACGCGCATGCTGGGCTCTGGAGCCGAGGTATTGGGGAGTGGCTCCGGCTCCAGTTCCGGTTTATTTCGTTGCTCCTGCTCCGGTCAAAACTTTCGTTTTCAAATGATGATTGTTATTTTAATATTGTCATATTAAAAGTTTATCCAATGTTTCATATAAAATAACAAATTTTTTCTTTGTTGATCAACTTACATTAATTTCTTTTAAAATAATCTAACCATTTTACAAAAAACAACACATAGCATGCGCCAGATCAATTGTAATTACAGATATAAAATTATCTTCTTAAATTTGCTGTGAGAAAGAGTAACTGCAGATGTAAGATCACTTCCACAATAGAAGCCGCATGTATTCCTAGTCTCTTCTCGAGTAGGTATCCAATCATTGCATTAAACAAATGATGTGGTACGCATGACATCATATGGATCTCTCAGGATTTCACGTATGCATTCAGTAATTTCTGTTATTTTTGGAGATTAATAATATACAGGATCTATTGCAGCAACGTGCTCACTGAATGGACGTAGCACGAAGACACTATGTTGAGCCTCACCGAGTTTCATTCTCCAACACTGGAACTATTCGGTTCTACTTCTTTGCTAAAGAAATCGTACTTGGCACTATACGGTTTTTTTCACAATAGCTCAAATTTTATCCAATTACTTTTCTTGTTCGATGTTTATTCTTCTCTAATGTTTATTTTAACATTTGCTACTCGTTTAAAAGTTCACCAAGTGACATATTATGTCCTTCTTTGATTTCTAATGATGACATCATATGGATCTCTCAGGATTTCCCGTATGCATTCAGTAATTTCTGTTATTTTTGGAGATTAATAATATACAGGATCTATTGCAGCAACGTGCTCACTGAATGGACGTAGCACGAAGACACTATGTTGAGCCTCACCGTGTTTCATTCTCCAACACTGGAACAATTCTCTTCTACTTCTTTGCTAAATACATCGGCTCGAATTTTCTCCAATTATTTTTCTTCGTAGCTTTGCTTGAATCCATCCATCACGAATAGCTACTTATATCATCAGTAGTGACTGAGTGAATCACGCAGTGCAAGATATGACAGCAGCCGAAGCTATTTCGGTAGAATAAGACAAGAATATCATGAAGAAAATAGCAGCCGAACACATAAACTTGAGATAGAAAGACTGTGAGATTCTCAGACTCGAATTGTCAATTCGTGTAAAGATAACTAAGGGAGCATCATCAAGAGAGTAACTGAGATAATTTATTGATGGAAAAACGTGGACATGGAAACGGAGCTTTAAACACCCCTAAATTTTGGCACTATGAGTCTGTTCTTCATTTAATAACATAATGGTAATAATAATATATATTTATTACTCCACAATTACTCACAGTACAGTGTTTTAATTTACAATTTTTTATGGAGCTTTAGGCAGCCTGAAATGTCACAGACCTGTGGGGAGGCTGCCTTCAATATTGAAATGCCTTGCCAAAACAAACTTTTTGTACCGAGCATATTTTATGTTATAATTTATTAATTAATGTTAAAAAATTAACAGAAAACTATTTCATTTTGCACCAAAATATGAACAGAAAAAATAATTAACACATACAGACTACTTAATCGAGCTTGCTACATAATATAATATACAATTTTATAACATAAGGACAAATTATAAACATATTAATATAAAAAATCAATGCTATCATGTGCCAATATCCATGTCTTTGACAATTTCAAAAATGTTCTCTCGTTCCTAATGCTTTTAATACAAACTGGTAAGGCATTAAATATTAAAAATTAAAGGTAGTGAAATGTTATGGTCCAAAGTAGGGCTGGGCGGTGCAGGAAATAGTGAACCGGTTCTCGGTTCAGGAAAAAAACGTTCTCGACGGCGTTGCACCGGTTCAATAGATTGAACCGATTTTTTCTATTGCACCGGTTTTTTCCACTGCACCGGTTTTTTCTACTGCTCCGGTTTTTTCTACTGCACCGGTTTTTTCTTCTGGACCGGTGTTTTCTGCTGAACTGGTGTTTTCTACGGAACCGGTGTTTTCTCCTGAACCGGCGCTTTCTGCTGAACCTGTTTTTTCTCCTGAACCTGTGTTTTCTACTGAACCGGTTTTTTCTCCTGAGCATGTGTTTTCTGCTGAACCGGATTTTTTAATGAACCGTTTTTACCTACTTAACTGTTTTTTTTCTAGTGAACCCCGTTTTTTGTTATTCAAAAGGTTTTTTGCCAAATATTTTATTTAACCTGTTTTTAAGACATATTTTTCCTTAAAGAAGATACTTCTTAATAACGTGGGTATTCTTTCCTGAACTGAACAGTAAAAAGTGATAGTGTTTGCGAGAGCCAATGGTTTTAATGCGAGGCCTAAGCGTAAATATTTATTGGCATGTTTTAAGTGTCAAAAGATTCACCTAAATGTGTTGGTCTGCAGAATTAAAACTGTTTTCGAATATTTAAAATACTATTTATTTAAAAACATCTCAACCATCCTTTTGCATAAAATTATTCTTGGAAATGACTTACAATATTATTCATTAATAATCAACGTCAATATGTTCAAATTTTTTTTTGCAATTGGCGCAACTATGTACGATAATACTCATCCATGCCTGCATTCCGAACACGAATTTTGAGGCTACCGTAAGCATTTGCACTATCCTCTCACTTCTTGCGTGTGGCAGGTGTAGATAGGAACTTGAAAAAAATGCTCCTTCCTCCACAAAGTCTCCCAAAACCAACAGCAATGGTTTAATTAAAATTGCTAATTTACTAACTTGAAGGATTATGAACTCTTCCCTATTCGTTGTAATTGTCGACAAAACAAAATAACATGAAACATAGGCAAAATCCTGTTGAGTTACGTATGTGACAATACTTTACGTGGGCAACTGCTCGCTCTGCACCTTAGCGGCCGATTGTTTGTGAGACGACAGTCAGGTGGACAACTTATAATACAGTCCAGTCGATAGAGAGGTAAAAAGTGTAACTCTACATTAAATCAGGTAGTTCTGATTTTTTATATGCTCTTTGGGATGGCTAGAGAGTGAAAAGCTCAAGTTTTCGTCATTTTTACCCCTCTGCGTTTTCCGCCATCTTGAAAAAACCACCGAAAAACGGCACTTTTTCCAGTTTTTCACTTATTACTCCGAAACGGTGGATCGTAGCTAAATTTGCTCCTTAATTATTCTTGTAGAGGACAAAACTTCCTCCAAGAATCACTCGTTAGCTTTGGTTCCACGACCAATATCAAAGGAGGTAGAGAGTGGCCAAGAAGGGGTAATATCGTAATTCCAGCAAATTTGTCACTTTTCCGTCCCTTTGGATCGTCTAAATTCAATGAAAAACTGATTTTAGTAAATAAGCGCTCAGGTAAGTTGTGGAGATATTAGTTGACTTTAAATTGCACGTCTCAAAAAGTTTTTTTTACCACCAATTTCAAGGGGTGGGGGTGAAACTGAGGTAAAAACGGAATGGTTTTATGGTAAGTCCATATATAAGTGCTATGGTAAGTAAGAGGTGATAGGAAAGTTCACATGCGTGGTCTCCAGCCAGCCTGGCTGCGAGCAGAGAAGGGGAGTGAGGCGGCGGCGTGAATGCCGAGCAGCGAACGATCATTGGTGTTTCAGAACCGCTTCCTCGGTGTACCAGTTCAGAACCGATTCCCCGGTGCAACGGTTCAAAACCGATTCCCCGGTGCGCCGGTTTAGAACCGCTTCCCCGGTGTACCGGTTCAGAACCACTTCCCCGGTGCGCCGGTTTTTTACTAAATCTGAACCGGCCTGCCGGTTCTGAAAAAATCGAACCGCTGAACCGGTGCACCGGAAAACCGCCCAGCCCTAGTCCAAAGTATCGAATGTCTTTTTTATATGTATGAATAATCCACCAGTGCGATTGTTCAAATTGATTTCATTGATTATTTATTTGCTTGCCCTCAAGGTCCACACACTCGTAATACTCCCTACAGGGTAAAGTAAACGCAACTTAGTATTTTGGACGAAATTAACTCTTCGGGCTCGATAGAGAAAATGATGAGGTAACGTTATTTGGAAAATATCAAGCAAAGAAAGACGTTTGAGGAGTCAATCTGGCGCTTTGGTTTTTCATACAAATGTGAGGACAACATTATGACACCATCAAAAGTACTCTAGAGTAATTTAAAAATATTCAGCGCACTTATTGTTCACAGGAATGTAATTTACTTTATTGTGGTGCTGTACAGGTACCCCCATTTTCGACTGGGTTAATTGAAAATCGGTGGTCGGAGCCGAAGCTGGAAAATTATACAATTAACAGCTACGGATCCAACAGAAAAGGGAGCGCCTGGTAGCTCCGGCTCCAACCCCAAAACCTTGTGCATGTGTTAGTGCAGGGTAAAATAACACGTAACTTTGGATGGTTTATCGTTCACTACGGATTTCATACTCTTAGAACCACTCTCTTGAATAGCCAAACTAACAAGTCAAATCCTCGCCAGGATATCGTTTTTTAAACTTCATCGCACTATCACATAGACAAAACATGACACATCCAACGATCGCGATTTTCAAGCCTAAAACCATGAGGTGATAAAAAATATTTTCCTCTAAACCTTAGGCCTATTAATATGCAACAAGGACTGACAGAAACAAATTATGAATATTTAAGATTCCATCGTGATTAGTAATATAGAATATTGTCACTACTCCAGTTATTTTCTCTCATTGACTTTTTTCGAGTAATCACATCACACCTTTTGATGTGATTACTCGACTAATTTGACTAGGCTGGGAACCGTTAAAGACTACAGAAGGTAGGTACAAAATTCCTTCTTTCTACGCACCATTAGTAATTATAACAAAAACAGCGGGACACTAACACAAGACACATGGTTGAAATACATTCATTCTCTCCTACTTTCTCCTCTACTCCTCTCATTTCTCTCCTACTTTTCCTTATTCCATCCACTTCCATGGGTGGTGACCTAAACCTCATGCTACACGCCTCTGCGGCGGCTCGCCGGGTAGTATGTAGATGTAAAAATACCTAATATGCCCACCAAATTGCGGTTGACGGGTCAATATTAATTATTTTTCCGGCATAATTGGATGTATTCGACGAGTAAGTGGTCGCGGACAAAAAGTGGCGGTACGAGGAATGTCAAAACAAGGAATAATGAATACATTTAGCGGCTAGGTGAAAAGAAAATGGTGAGGAGAGGAGTAGAAACCAATTTTCGGCTTGATGACTATTGATGTCCTTCTATTAAATCGACTCGTGTGACGTAGATTGATTATTACGTAGGCAGCCGGTGTTACAACCGAATGAATAACCTATCAACCGATTTAATCTTGAATATGCCGGGGAAAGTACAACTCAAGTATTTTATTCTCACAAGGTCGTAGTAATTTAAAGTTCTGACACAGAGATAAAACAAAGAGGCAACTACTACGTTGTGTCGCGTTTCGTCTTAGCTTCGCCTCATCGCTGAGAGAAATTTAACCCTAAAATGACATATGATATTTCACACAGCAAAATTAATGAGCGATGGAGAGTTCACAGCGGGCCGTAAAATTAAAGGTAAGTTGAGGAGCAAAATCAAAGGATTAAATTACGGGGAGTGGTGAATCAAAGTTCAAGTACCGTGGCTTAAGATTTGTAAGGGAAACGACAAAGCCCGATGCTTGCGAAAGGTACCTCCTTATGTTCCGAAGGTCAGGGCAAAGGACCCTTTGGCCGCACAAGCTAAGAAATGCCAACATGGCTCACGAGAACCTTTGAGCACTACTTGCTTTAAGGACGCTTTAGATGAAGCAACCTACATTGAAACGGTGAACCTACGCCTCCATCATCAGCCAACATATTAATTAATGAAAGACATTATCACAATCCACGGATATCCTTACTATTAGTAGATACGGGTTTTAGTTTATCCTACTTGTTTTATCATACCGTGTAAACTAAGTTCTCGATATTGCCATCCTAGCTATCGCAGAACGCGATATCATTACTGATAATTCAATAGGTGAAATTTGCCTGCCCAGTTAGAGCAGATTGTTTCCATTCAAAACCCATCAGAAACAGCACTTCATTCATTTGGCCTACGCTGAACCACGTTTTTGTATTTTGGTAAAATAAAACACGGAAATTTATCGCAAGCTTTTCCAACAATGTCACGAAGAAGAATTGTCTTATAATTTGCCATTGTTAGTCAAAAAACTTCCTTATGTCACACAAGGCTATGAATACTCCTGTAAAAGTACTCTACTTTTGATACGCCAAAAGCATCAGGTTCAGATCATAGCAATTATTTTGGATATTATACGTAACATATAATAAATTATATTTCTATCGGTCATTTCATTTAATCGAGCTTAAGAGCATACTGAGCTCACCGTGAAGTTGGTAGAACGGGCGAGGGTGGTCGAGAAGAGAGTGCAGCGTGAAGACTCATGATTCCCTCATGCCCCAATTTTCTCGCCTCCCGCCGGCCGAGACGCGCGGCGCCACTTCCCACGGTGCTGGAGCTGTTAATAGTGGCGAAGAGCAGCTTACTAAAGGGGAGAAGGTGGAAGTACCAAGTGGCACTCAATATTCGGTATTTGGAAGCACTATGTTGTTCCATTGGAGGGACTCGAAGGCTATATTCATTTGCTTCGTGGCGGATAGGCTGGAGTTAAAGCCGGCGGTGAATGAAAGACGGGAACGATGAGAGAGGAACCAGATCACAGCGTAATCATTAACGATGTAAGTATAGAATAGCTAATAGCAACGTGTCCTCTGGCATATGGCGTCTTGAGTATCGGAACTAACGAAGTTTTTATATCAATAGATGCAATCAATTTGAATCGGTGGCATCTATGGTAGGATCTAATGTCGCACATATTGGAAAAATGTATCAAGCAGTGGGTATATCGATAATGTTGAAAGAATGAATGTTCACTTTCAGTGAATTGAAGGAAAAAAATGAATTATGATATACCTAATATAATTAGTAGTGGAAGTGGCCGGGTCATTGAAAACACTAAAAGAAATTTTTGTTCCCAAGGTCCCAAAGAGATTTCTGACGTGAATCCACCTCGGTGACTACCTTTCGTGTGGCTCCTACCAATCAACCTATCATGGTATGATTGGCTCTACTGGGAGCTATTATTATTGCTCCCACCAGTCTAGCTCTTGGGGTCATTGGAACGTGCAAGCCCTCTTAACACGTCAGGGTTGTAGTTATAGGGAAAAGCAGCTAAATATTGTTCCCAAACATTTAAAATAACCTCTGCATTTTACCGAAATGGTTCGTACCGAATATTTTTCAAAATTTATATGCAGTATATCAGCAAAATATATTATTCAGAGACTTCAAAAATTCGCTCGAAAATTTTCGAATAACCGCTTTTTTATGAACATCTCCAGTTGACTTAGTTTTTTTCTCGTCTCATAAATTTCTTCACTTAATTATTTATATTTCATAATTTACAAAGAAACCCTGGGAAACAATATGCATCAGCAGCTATCAATAAATTTCATTCCTCTTCAGAAAATATGAGAGGGATAAAAGTGCTGGTAATCTCACCTGATTACTTGTAACTTTTCTGCATCGTGAGCAAGCGCATTGTGTCGTGACATTTTTCGGGTGAAGAGCAAGAGGTCCTCGAAACCATTCTAGAGTATGAGAACGTGTAAGTAATCGAAGCATCCACTTACCACTTCATTCATCAATTAGAAACTATTTTCGTTTACAATAAAATATGCATTGTACGGCTAAACAGCAGACGCCAACGTAAGTAATTAGCTATAATTAAGTTAGTCTAGTCGCTAGTAACTAAGTTAGCTAGTGGCGGACACAAACTCCCGCCGTCAGCTCCTAGTCGCGGCCACTAGTGGCTGCCACTATACGCTCAACCCGTCCACCTGTGGCCGCCAAATGTATACGCAAAGCGTCGCGTCTGCCGCAGCGTGTCGCGGCACTAGTGGCTGAGCTGTAGCCGCGACTAGTGGCCAAGTGTGCGCACAGCCTAACCTCGTCGACTGAGCGGGAGCCAGTGTGACAGTCATGGTAGGCCGTTGCACCAAAACACCAAATAAACTCTTTGACCCTTTATAGATCAATAGTTATTTTACGAATTTCTTTCTCTCCTAACTTAAGGTCGAATTTATTAATGCATGTCTCAGACGTCACCTGGTGGATATTTTTAGCATTCGACATGTTGATTTATAAAAAATACTTCATTATTTCCACACTTTTTATATTTAACCGACCATGATTTCGGAAACCAATGGAACATAATGTCAAAACCATGGTCATTCAGCAATAAAAGTGTAGAAATAACTAGTGCTATTTCTTACTCATATTCATTAGCCACGAATGGGAATTTATCCAAAATAGTTTTGCAATACATTAGCTGACGGTTTTTCTCCATGTATGCAACAAATTAAGCGACGTGGCTTGAGGCAAATTTTCTTCTTTTATTTAACGCATTTATACTTAGATGCTAAATAATGTCGCTAAGAATATGTTTAGCATTCTTCAAACCAGTGAAATTATATATGCAGTTTATTGAAATTATAGATCCATGTAGGGTGAGTTTTACGAGTAGATACGCTTGTGTTAAGGGAGACTCTCGAAACCACGCATCACCTATCACAGATTGATTCTAACGTATTCACTGTAGAAACCTCTTGGATGAATGCATGCATAGAAGGGTACCCGTAAATTGTTATGTTGTTGTAAAATATGGGTATCTTAAAGAAATTCTACAGCAACTAACCTTTGAACGCTTCTTTTGATATTTGCCTTCCATATGCCCTTTGAACCCTTTCCTACCGTCCAAAACTAATCTTTTCACTCATCAGCTCTGTTTACTCAGCACCATACTTTTCAACTTCTTTGCTCCCCCCAATTGCATCTAACTCCACTCAATTTGTCTTAGTTTCTGTCAACTTTATCCTTTCCATTCCTCTCCAAACACTCCCATAATTCCTACAATCTACGCTCATGGCAATGATTCTTCGGAGACTAAAAAGTTACTCGTATTTAGATCATGCAAAGCTATAGTCCATTGAAATTCCTCGTCTTCTACAACTCCACTACCATAGGGGTTACAATCATCATGTTAAAAACTTATGCTAAACAAATTCCTCTCTAAATGGCGACACGAGTGGGGTTACATTTTTCCAAAAATACCGCTTGGATACGAGATGTACTTTACGCTATCCAAAACATGACTTCATTCTATATTCATATAGTTTTTATAGTAATGAAATTTCTTCCTCAATATATTCCAATATTCCAGAAACAAGACGAAACGAGACTTTTTCTAATTCCAACATCGGAACATATACCATATCTTTTTTCAGTATAATTTTCTTATTTCCTTACATGGAAAGTAGATATTTTTTTCATTGCGAAGGGGGAATCGTATCGAGATATTCTGACAGCGGGAGGCCGTGGTCACATTTCGTTTTTAAAACATGCGTTGGAAGATACAGAGGCAGATTCCTCGACGCAGTGGGGGTCAGACGTAAGACGCTCGAGAACATTACGGCAGCTTCACTTTCAGAGGTTAAAAGAGTGGGCAAAAGAAGATTCCATTCCGGGAGCGAATTTGAGGTAGCTTTGGAGACCGCCAACGACCCCGGTCCACCCTTATCCCTCTCCGGACGATTCGCTTAAGACGTTCCCCGTGAGACGGAACCCGTTTCTCAGATCGTCATAAACCCGCCTCTTGATTGCGCCACCCGTCCCAATCCCGTAGCCGATCTCATTGGAGCTATCGCTGGGAGACTTCCTGCCATATCCCGGTGGGAGAACGAGAATTCGGAAAACAAGACCACTCAAAGAATAGAGACTGCAACTTCTTTCCGCAAGGCTAATAAAAAAATACTGATTAAGAGCAAAAGATGAGCTGCTTAGTCCTTTCTAATCGGGCTGTTGTGGAGGCTAAAAATACTGGATTCTCATTCCCAGGTCCCAGATCCGAATCTGAATCGTTGTCAACAAGCCTACTATTTAGTTGACCTGATTTCCAGTACTTCTGCCCAAACGTTTTGATACCTGGCTAAAGATATCATTTGGCTGACGATGGCATTACGTTGTATTGTAACGTTGAAAAGTTAGATCGACATACTGGAAATGAAACTTTGTAAATATTGAAAATTAAGCTCCCCTATGAACATGGGCGTATTGACGAACGCGGATTGACCCATCCCAGAAGCAACTTTGCAAAGGGTACTTACATTAATATAAAAAATTAAGAAACTAAATATACTCCGTTGCCTCAGGCGTGGCTTGGTGGTATTTGCTTAACATTGTAAATGAAAAGTATAACTTAGTTATTCCACATAGATTTATTAACACAATTCGACCTAGGTTTTGACGACCTGATGATGACGAGCTTCGTTGAAACCTAGGTCGTATTGTGTTAATAAATCTATGTGGAATAACTAAGTTATGCTTTTAATTTACAAACTAAATATGTACTCTGAAATACAAACAACATACTCTGAAAATTATAACAACAAAAAAGTTTTGTTGTTATAATTTTCAAATATTTCCCAGACCCCCATTAGGCTGGGCCCAATCCCTATCAAAAATATTCTGGACCTCCCCACCCCCAGAACAAACATTTTAGATACCCCACTGACTCTGAATGGCTGCCGTTGATGTAGCAGGATGAAAAAGTTTTCGGCGACGATTATTGGTATTGCTCTGAGATGTCACAGTCCCATTGAGAGTCAATTGGTCCATTATTAAAGGCTCCGAGTGTATTTGCAAATTTTATAGTTAGTTCTTGGGCGAAACTCAATAGTGGCTTATCTTGAAGTATTTTCTTCAATCCTGATTCCGCATCAACCAGGGAGCACTGGCAGTTAGTCTTGTGATTTGGTTTTCCGCTGTTTCTAATATTTTAAGCGGGTTTTGGCTACGTTTTTATAATTCTTTGTACATTTTTGCTGAATTTTTGTCAACTTAAATTGGGGTAAAAAATTGGGGTCAGGGATTTTTTCCAGAAAAAGTGCGGCATTTGGTCGTGTCTAACTCGAGACATGTCATCTTTAGTGTAATCCACCAATGACAAATAGTCGCATATTTTGTAAACGAAGTACATGCAATTCAGAGATTAAGCTCGAATGTTTTACAGTCAAGTTTTATTTGTGCCATGCGCTATTCGAACCTGCAAAATCAAGTTCATCATGCAAAGGATTTCTATTACGAATACGTTTCTCAGCCACGTGTCGGATATATCCAATTTGAATGACCGCGCGGAAGTGGGATCCAAGCGGTGCAAAAATATTGATGGCTTCTCATGTACGATAGCTCAAAACAACGTATTTAGTCAACACACTCATAGAAGTATGCTGGCGCGGCGTGATGTAATGTGAGGAGTCTCTGCATAACTTTATATGGAGCATTGCCTAGAGTGATAAGAACGAGGCTCTTGTTGAACAGGTTAAATGCAGAAAGGGGCTCCTAATAAATTAATTGCCACTGATAACAATTTAATGTTTTGATTATTCTAATCCGTTTTGACGATAGGCAAAAATTCTAAATGAACATTTGAAATTGCAACTTACAGAAAGGAAGCTTGTTTATACAATAACCATCTTTTATGTTGATATTGAGCCAAATAGTATCTCTGGCCTTAAAATATATTTTTCCTTAAGAATAAATGCGTCACTCTTTCTTGGTGTCTCAAAAGATCATCTTTCTTAAGCAATGTCATAAACGAATTGGCTTAATTATAAATATTTAATCAATTTGACGTATAAGAAAAAAGAACTTCAAACAGGTTTCATTTTATTTTGTCATTCTTTAATTGTTATCAACATTTTACCAGAAATGTACTTTATGCAAGTTATTTTTTTATATATATTCAGTTATGGCGTAATTTTCGCTTCAGGCACTAAAATGGCTCTGTACGGCTCTGACTGAGTATATGGGAGTACTTATGTCTTTAGGCTTACAGGAGTTCTGGCGCGCTGAATGGCTCCGAGGACAGCTGCGGCCTGTTTGTTGCGATCAATGGACTGCCTTGCGTGTCCGGAACGGCGACAAGGGAGCGATCAGACGCGCGGGACCGATTTAAAACGACAATAAGGGAAACGTTTACAACAAGAAAGAAGGAAGCAGAGTGGTGGATCGAACTTTTAGCGTACCGCTTCCTCTTGAGGGAATCATCCCGGAATGCACACCCCCCTACCATCAACTCCCGAATTCTCCATCTCTCTATCCTCCCGGAATCGGCGGCAATGTTTCCAAACTCCCACCCCACAAACCATCGCACAGCCCGGAATCACCCTACACACATTACCCCGGAATCTGAGAGGCGAACGAGGCGTGGGAGGAAAAAAAGAGGCCTCAGTGGCGCCGCTCCCTATGGACCGGGAGTCAGCGGAACCACGAGACGTCTTTTAGGGGAGATGGAGGGGGGAGTAAGAGTTACGAAATTGTTTCCCCTCTTTCCTACTTCTTTCGTTCCCCTTTGCTTCCCCCAAACAATCGGGGAACAAGTCGGTGGGGAGCGATTCTGGATGGGGGAGATAAGAAAGACTCGTTGGAAGAAAGGGTTGAGAACGGGAGTAGTCAGTGACGATTGTCGGAACGAATGAAAACTGAACGTATACCTGTGGGTAGATAATTAGAGTGGACTGCAAGAACGAATTTTTGGCATTGGCTAAGGTGGGCTAGGGCTGAACGCCGGATTCACCTTTTATGGCGAGTTTGTGGCCTAGGCGTCGTCTAGACAACGGCTGCGGGTGGGTTTACACTGGAAAAGTTTCTACTGCAAGAGCTTGCGGGTGATTTTACTATATCGAAAAATTTTTTCACAAGGTAATGCAGAGACAGATTGGTTGCTGCTTACCCTGGCAATAATACGCTTCTGTAAGTGACTTGTTGAAACTTAAAAAAGTTCTGCCAGCGGAGTTGTAGAGCCGTGTACTCCAGAAATATACGTCTAAAGTCGCTTGCTGCTAGTAACTTGCGCTATAAACTTGCCAGTTTAAACCCACCTTAACGTTTGATACTTTTCCGCCGTATTGAGGAAG
The DNA here is from genome assembly GCA_963573305.1 of Pyrrhosoma nymphula. NCBI lineage: Eukaryota > Metazoa > Arthropoda > Insecta > Odonata > Coenagrionidae > Pyrrhosoma > Pyrrhosoma nymphula. The sequence goes on from OY754335.1 coordinate 54,473,287, forward strand.
TTTGTTCGTGGCAGTTAAGACAGTTTCAAAGTGACAATCAAGGACTCGACCTTTCGAAATTCTCGTATATACCTAAATGCGTCTATCGGCCTGCGACTTTTTCAGACTATTTATAACCGGGTTTTGCGGCGTTATTAAGCGTTAATCCGCACTTAGATATCGTCTCTGTAAGCGGGGGTAGAGCAAAGTTTTAGTGGGTGAAAATTGATCCGCTGCTGAACACTGTCTAAGTAGATATTGTTTAAATGCACAGTTCAGGCGTCGCTCCAGCAGTCCACCCTGAATGATCGGAGGAGAAGATGAGACGGAAGAAAGAGTTTAGCGAGGAAAAGCATCCCTAAAGCCACCGGCACACAAGGGGCATTGACCTCTGCGTTCCTCCCCCATGTGCGTCAATAGGTCTACCTACAATGTACAAGTTTTGTTAATTTCTCCCGTGTCTCATATAGCTCTATAATTTGTATATTTAGTCTTTCCACGCTTCCCTTGGTACAATGGAACTATTTTTGCATTCTTCCTATCCATTGGAATAACAAAATCTTTTAAACGTTAACTACACATTTCACTCAATCGACATATATGTAAGTTACACCCACATTTCAGAATTTCACCGTCTACGCCAGCAGCCCTCCCATTTTTCAATATTCTCACAGCTCTTCCTCACTTATTTCCTTCCCCATACTGACATTCTCGCATAGTAATTCGCAAGGCTCATTCTCATCGCCTGCTCCATTATTGTATTATTCCTCAAAATATTCCCTCTTATAGTCCCTGACATCGCTTTTATTCCACACGATCTCACTATATTATTTCTGTATTGCATTCATTCCCCTGTCTTAACTTGGATTAACCCTTACTGCAAGGTTTTCTACAAGGAGAGGCTGGGATCAGGGTTCCTTCTTTCTTATGGTCGTTATCCAAATACAAACCTCTCTAGAGAAACAATTGTCAAAGTCCTTAGAACGTGCTTCATCAATTAAAACTAGTGATTTATTGCACCTGACAAAATTTTAAGAATTTAAATTTTGCCATCGCGTTTTCGCCGTCATGAGCGTTATTGAAACATGACAAAAACGTGAGTGCACGCGTTATGAAGAACCGTGATCGCTCCCCTGCTCTGCGTTGCTTCATCGTTTGCTTATATGAGGAAGTCTAAGAAGATGTCAGCTTGAGTCATTTGCGCCGTGAGGGACACATAGGTAGGCTGTTAAGGAAATGATTAACAAAAGGTGCCAAAGTGTCCACGGTTAAACATCCTATCCAACGGACGGAATACCGCATTTATATTATCTTCCACAATAGACCCGAGTATGGTTCCAATCAAAGCAATGTGAAACTACCGGGATTAGAGCCAGGGCCTTCGGAATGAGAAGGCAGTTTTCTAAACACAACACCAATCCATTCCTCTGCTGTGCGTTCTGCCTCAAAGAAATCCTGCGGTTTTCCAAAATTGATCCAGTGCAATTCTTCTCCTCGTCCGCAAAATTGTGGTCCAATCAGGATTCCTTATTATTATTGCCACGTACTTTCCGGGTATTCCAGATTGCCAATGGCTGATTTGAGGCATAGTTTAGCCAAATACCAAGATAAACGCATCTACTGATATTTTTAAGTTTTATGTAAACAATACTTTAAATCCATCTAAATGAGTGCTTCTAGTTACACTTGTGGTGTAAAAATTCAAGTGCAAAAGCTGATAGACATTTGTGAAAAAGAGCCATGCGTTTAGTTGTAGACGTATGAGAGTGGTTTCTCATGCGCAGGATGGGAAAACATTGTTGAACATAGTTCGCGTACGGCCCATGTTGCCACAACTCCGAAAATTGTATGAAAAGAGAAGCGAAAAGAAAAAGAACGCCCCTAGTGACGCTGGATTAAGAATATATAGCGGGCCCGACGGTAGAAAGTATGAATGAGACGAGTCTTAACCAAAGTGGATTGGAGTTGGTCTTTGAATCAGTAGATATCGTATATATTTACACGAGTAGATTTGCGTACGCGACCGCTGAAGTTGTTAAGGATCGCTGAGCACAGAGACTTCGTCCCTCGGGAATGCACTTCCCGCAAGTTTAACAAATTGTGTGGTGGACAATCGCGAGACATGCGGTAAGTTGATATTCCCAAGGGTTGTAGCCAATCGGGAGCGAAAGACATGGAAGAGGTTAAGGCTGGATTTCGGGAAAGGAAGTCTATGATCGGCGGTTAGGGGAAGGCCCAAAATTACCCTTTTTATTGCGTTTTCAAGAAAATGAGGTGGTTTTGTTCTACTGAATTTGGCTTTGAATTTTCCATGGAGGTATAAACGCAAAGAATACATTCCCAAGAGCAGTATGTTTACGACGCTCTTATTAAAAGAGCCGACAAATGTAGGAAATAACTTGAGGATTTTCAGGAGAAAATACACAAAGAGGATAGTTTTTAATGATACTGCATCATTAAAACCTATACTCTTTGCAGTTACCATTTTTTAGAATACCTAATGATGCATGTTTTTCATATGATATTATGATACACTCAATTTCATCAAATAAGCCTCAACGAAGAATATTAATGCGAAAGAAACGATCGTTATTTTAGTAACATTACATAATATCATACAAAACTTTTTCATGCCAAAATTTAAGAGTAGTAGCAAGTATACGTAAATTAACTTATAAAAATTACTTTTTCATCACAGGAAGCTGAATACAGTTTGAGATGCATCAACTGGTTTTAAAATGGTAGAAACTGAATGTAAGAGAGTTTTGCGCTTCAGAAGAAAACTGAAGTAATTGTCACAAGCTATAAATAGAAATGAGCTACTGACAAGCTTGTGCAGCGCAATTTATTCCTTAATTAATGAGTTTATGGTGAATAGTTTTATAGCACCCATGCACTCCGATGAAATATCTTATACTCATTGATTCGTATTTATTCTAAGCGAGTTAAATTTACAACCACTTTGACTTTTCAAAATGCTAATATTCTTTACCAATATTCAAGCAAATAGGACTTTCGACCAAATGATACGTTGAAGACATCTTACTTGCATTGTAATAAAATGAGTCAAAAATTGATCTAATTTCTTATGGTTAACTACATAAAACGACAGTCATGGGATGTTCTGACAAAGCGTAAGATGCGTGAGATTTCTTCGCTATTCCCTACAAAACGGTGGGCGATGACACATTCGCCAGATTGGTCAAGCAGGAACTTGTTTGATATTAGATAAATCACGTTTCAAAGTTTTAAAAACTCAATTTTAATGTGAAAAGTCACATTTCACAAAGCTATTAACATTTTAGCCGTCAACTGGTCAATTTTACTCCACCCAAAATCGAGCGGCCTTCATAAATATTTCAAGAATAAATAATTTTAAAAAGCACCAACGCTTTCCGTGCAGGAATTACAAACATACATTCTCACTGGGATTTCTCCTCTAAACTATCAAGATTGCGCGAACGATAAACTTTTCCGCCTTGGATCTCAAATCTCGTCACCAAATCCATTTCGATGAGCATAAGGTTTCCTTTGGCAACATTTGATCTTTTCTGAGACACCGTAAGGAAACACCAGCCGTGAAACAAAGCAGGAAAATTTGAAAACACTTTCCTTCCCCTCGACAGTGAAATTGAAAATGAAACAGGAGGGCGAGGATGTGAAAAGATGATCGGATTAAGGAAGGAGGGCTATTAAAGGTAGAGAGAAAGGAAAGACAATTTCGATGCCGGTGTATTCATTTCATTCTCTAACCGTAATGGAAATGGTACATTTTTAATGGAGGCTCCACTTACACCGTTTCAATAAAGAAAAGGAATGGATTGGCGAACTTTCAAAATTAAGCTGAACACAACAAAGTTGCGAAAATAATTTAATGAATAGGATGTACGGCTGAATTTTCTTTTGCTATTTCAATCTTAGTATCATGATTTTTCGGATAAATGGGGTCATATGAATTCTTATGGCAAGTTCATTTAAAATTTATTACACCAAAAGCTCTTTCATTCCGGTTTCTGGTAAGATGTCTTTCCAAAAGTTCGCTCAACTTCCTTCCTTAGCGTACATCACTTATGATTTAGTCAAATCTTAGATACTTAAAATATTGCAAGGAAAGTTGGAATATTGAAATGGAAAAAACTGGTTGGTATCTATTACGTGATTTGGAGGAAAGCTAATAACTCATCGGAGACAACTTTTACCCAGTTCACTACGCCGATTGCATGCGGTTTGATCCAATGCATTGACCATGTAAACAATACGTTTAATTTGGTGCAAAACAATATGCAGAGTTTTTCTACAAGGAAGATGATTCATTTTATTCATTTAATTTATGACATTTGATTAATTCTGTTTACGGGAGTGCTATGAAACAAATCGAGAACTCTCATAGTGGTTCGAGCTGGTATCATTGTCAAGTCAGGCTGTCTGTACATTTATCTACTGTTTTTAATCGTACTTTCTCGACATTCAAAATCTTATTAAGTTTAGCTAAGTATTTCTCATTGAATGAAATTTCGTCTGGGAGGAAGCATGGACTCATAAATTACATCGAAGATGCTTCGGTAGAATAGACTTCAAAGTGGCATGCTAAATTGCTATTAAATAACTTACAAATCCTGATATTATCCATATTTCGTGAACTACTTTAGGGAACTATATTGAAAAAAATTAAAATCTCAATACACGCGTTTCCCATTTATATATATATATATATATATATATATATATTTTTTTTTTTTTTTTTTTTTTTTTTAAAATACCTTTGTATTACTTGGAAATGTAACATTCGTAAATGCAGACGCTATGCGCTTACTCTCCATTTAGAGTACCTGGAGATTATTTTGGAAACAAAATGTTTGATAGCTCTAACACAAGAGCCAACTCGTTTCCATAAGTGAACTCAAAATTTCCAACTACCTCCGCGTATGATCGGAAGATCATTTGGTGATAATCTCAACCACCGCTTCACCAAAATTAACTCTTCAATGCCACGTGGTTAGGTCCGACTTCAGAAACAGATAGCCCACGAGCGCAAAAGGAGGGAAGAGATAGGAAGAGAAGTACAGGGTGCAGAATACCCCTCGGTAGTTGTCGAAGAACGAGTGGAAATGTCGATAAGCTCCGAGGGGAGCGGTAGGAGCTGGGGAAAGTTTGAAGGTTATAGTGATAATGATAAGAAAGAAGGAAGAGTTACGACTGTACGAAAGGAGAGGGTGAGAGAAGACGGTAGAAGGGCCTATCTATCTCCTAATTCTTCGGTTTTCCTCGCTTCGGTGGAAATGATTTGCATTAAAAGGTGATAATTTAGTTAAAACTTCATAGTTTGCATTGGGATGGAACCATACTTGCCCATCATGCCGTTCTCTTGTGGGAAAGGCTCAGTTAAAAAAGTCTAGCTCTCGGTTTTAGGTCTATAAATGTCTCTTTTGTTAATTTCCTCCATACTGCCATATCCTTGCATAACTCTTTTGCTTCATTTACCCTTATAAATCACTCCAAACACGCCTAACAGATATTAAGAATTCTGATATACCTTCTCTTAAGAGTATCTTAAAAGTATTTTGCATCACATTCACCCATGAATTTCTCGGTCTATTCCTTCTCCTCGCACCATTATCATTAATTTGTTTCGTTATTTGATTCTCATCCATTCTTTACATATGGCTAAACCAAGCTCCTTTCATGCATGTCCATTACCCGAGCATCTATTCCACATTTTTCATCACTCACTCATGCTTAACCCTATCACTTCTGCTGTTACCGCAAACAATTCTGAAATATCCCATATCCGCTGCATGTACCCAACTCTTATTCATTGTTTGAAAACATTTTAAGAAAGCAATTGATACAATTACTCTCCGATGGATTTTCTTCCATTACACTCCTGCATTATCAAGTATGTATCGGGATGCTGAAAATCTGAATTGTCTTGCTGTTAATATAAGGGTTTCAAGTTCAAATCTAGAAGTTGTACTCAGTTTCCCTTAGTTAAAACAAAGAGATATCGCAGAGGTAAATTTATAGTTATCACAGTTGTTCTAGAGCCTCATCTCTCTAAAGCATGATTATAGCATTCCCTCTGGATTGCCAAGAAACATCACCATGCTCACATTTGAAAAAGACCGAAAAAGACCGAATCATGCACCGATTAAATACTCATTATAAAACAGCTTCGATTTCAATAGCGAGACGTGGTAGGAACTGTATATGCATGCTGAATATTATTCAATGTCTGAGGTCAAAGTCGTTCGTAAAGTCACGCGACAATAAAACAGTAAATTAGATATCAGCGGAAAATACCCAAAAATTTAGAGATTTAGTTTTCATAGATTGATTTTGGCAAAATTTGTCTCGGTGCACTATATCTTTTCATAAATATATCTATGGATTCAATGAAAATAGTTTAACAAATACAAATTAAGAGAATCCACGCGCAGCATGGAGTAATATGCACCATTGAATCAAATGCCAAACAAAATATTATATGTCAGGTAATAATATTGAATTTCTTGATCTCTAACTAATAGCCCATTTTCTTTCTTCCATCTTCCCATGAAAAATATTTTACAACCTAATGCAAACTAGGACTTTCCTTAATTATTTCATCTCTTAAAACCGATTTCACCATATATGAATTACTGATAACCCGTCATAAACCCTAATGGCATCATAAATCATAAATCGTTCGTTTTTTCATCTAAGGCCTTATATAAAAATATGCCAACTCTTGGCTGTCCGATGACCAATCATACAAAAATATTTGAAGAATTAGTTAACATTGGGTAGCAGAACTTGTGAAAATAAGTTCAGAAATATTTCAACCGTCCAAAAAAATATTTTATTTTTTATTAGAGAGCCATAAAACGGTGACAAGAATACGTGAATGAACAAAATAATTGCTGCATGTTGTAGGTTGGAGGTTAGCGCCAGAGAATGGAAAGGAAAAACAATATTCCATAATGACAATACCATATGCTTACATGATGCTCATTTGCTGCCACTTGCATCATTACGCAAAATATTAAAAAACCGAGGGAGTAAAGGCGGTCAGTTAACGAGCGGATAGGGATTATATTATTTATTCTTTGCGTCAATACCTACGTGGAGCTTCCAGCACCAACTTTGCTGTTATTAAGTCTGTCTCCATTAAGAGATTTCAGGGTGTAGAATACTAACAAAGAAGTGCCTACCATGATAGAGATAGGAGAATGCTTCTGGAAGAGATAAGGAGGAAGGGTCGATGGGGTATTGTAATCCGTGATCGATGGAACACTCCTAAGAAAGAGATGAAGAGGGAGGTAAGTCATGGGATTGTTAGATGGGAGAAAGACTGGAAATATTAAGGGCTTGATTGAGGTCTTTAGATAGAAAAAAAGTTATTTGAAGAAGGGAAAGTATAGCCGAAACAATTAATTCAAATTCACTATCATCATCTTCATCATAGCTATTATAATAAATGAATAGTGGGTCTGTAGGCAGTTCTGGTTATAATTTCCTCAACTGAGAAGAGTCTTTTGTTATCTTTTCTTTCATAAAAATTACTAGTTTTTCAATAAAAATCTCTTTTTGAAATCTTCGCTTCATTCCCATCCCTAAATGACGCCCAAAATTCTTAATCATACTTCTCCTTTCTCATTCTTTAAAACCAAACATTCCTCGATGTATCAGCCTTTTTCAGCATGTTTTGCCTCTCAGCACGTATTCCACTTCCCGTTCTGCCTCATTAGAATTTCTCCCGTCAGATCTTTGTCTTTTCATACCTAATAATACATACACTTTCTGCCTCTCTCCACCCAGATTATTCTATCCATCCTCCTCCGCAATCTCATCTCATAAGCCAACAATCGGCACTCATCTTTCTTCCAAGGTAGCAAGTGGAGGATTAAGGTATTAATTTTGGGGGTTGTTCTTTTTCCGGGGATCTGGGTGGTATAGAATACATTATGACGACCATTTTTCGTGCAGTACCAGGAATAACGGGGGGGGACCCCCCTAACCCCCGCACCCCACTTACTAAACCTATCCCTGCTGGAAATGTCCCAAGGGGACATGGGGTATCCCCTTGGGGGCATGGGGTATCCCCTTGGGGACATGGGTGTCCCCTTGGGGACATGGGGTATCCATTTTGGAACATGTGGTGTCCCCTTGGGGACAGTAGGTCTCCCCTTCGGGACATGAGGTGTCCCCTTGGGACATGGGGTATCCACTTGGGGACATGGGTGTCCCCTTGGGGACATGGGTGTCCCCTTGGGGACATAGGGTATCCATTTGGGAACAAGTGGTGCCCCCTTCGGTACATGATGTGTCCCCTTGGGGACATGGGGTATCCATTTGGGAACATGCGGTGTCCCCTTGGGGACAGTAGGTTTCCTCTTCGGGACATGAGGTGCCCCCTTGGGGACATGGGGTATCCCCTTGGAGATATGGGGTATTTCATAGGAGACATAGGGTATCTGAGGGATATCCCAAAGTGGACATGATGTGTACCCAAGGGGATATGATGTGTCCCCAAGGTGACATGGGGTGTCCTATAGGAGACTCAATTGACTCGTTGAAAAAGCAAATATTTCCAGCATAGTACAAATGTTGCGGGTTTAAGGAGGATAAATCTCATTTTTTAAATTGTAAGCCAATTTATACATACTTACTAAGCGTCTGAGTGAGTCATTATTAAATTGCTAATTAAAGGATAAAATAAAAACTGCAACTAGAAGTTTGGCTGGTAGAGGATAATAAATTTTTAAAGAAACATTTTTGAAGTGTAATTTTCTATAGGCGCACCTCACACAGAAAATTCTGCAGGTGGAAAATCGGATTCTGGGCGACACGCTTTTTTTCTGCGTCACGCTTAGCATGCCAAATGTAAAATCATGAGAACGCTCTCTCTTTAACATAGTAAGATGGCGTAGTGGTTAGAGTTATCGTCTCAAGTACCGAAGGTCCCAGGATCGATTCCTAGTGGTGTAGTTTTGTTTTATATATTACATTTATCAGAATATCGCCATAGAAGTTTACACTTCTCCCAAGTGGTCTTAAGCACACCAATTCTTGTAATCTTGTGTTATTCTAATCTGTTCTACCTATCTGATCCCCTTGTCCCCATGGGGATCCCCTTGTTCCAATGGGTACAGGCAGTGGGGACCCCAATTGTCATCATGGGGATATCTTTTCTTTTGCACCCATGGGGACATTTCCAGCAGGGATCTTAGTTCGCCACTATGGTAGCTAAGTTTCTGAGCCATACAATGCTACGTTTCATTCTAGTGTTTCAACAAATTTTTTCTTTACGTCTTTGCGCTAAAATCCTTCCTATATTTTCAAAAATGTTTCCTCTGCTATCAAAAGCCTTGGTCCTATTTACTCACCACTAAACTCATTAACCTCAAGAAAATTCTCTTGATACTTATTCCACTGAAGATTCCACTTATTCCACTTCACAGTCCAAATTTGTACAACTATATCGGAGCCCTCCTATTTCGGTAGAATCTGATTGACTTTGTTCCTTCCATGATTTGTTTTCATACCAAAACTTCTGACCTGTGTCTCTCACGCGCTCTTAATAACCCGAAGTCTCTTGTGCGCAGCTTAATTAATGCTTAAATCCCAAGGTTGTCTTCCCTTGAATTAACCAAGTATCTGAATCATACAACTGTACGCTCCATATTAGAGTTTCAAGTAATCATTTCTTAATGCCCTTTCTCATGTTTCCACTCGTCGATTCCCTCCTTTGTGAATACAATATATTACTTTATGTCCCGAGTGATTTCCCAATTTTCATCCAGAATACTTCCCAGAGTCCCAACTTAATTGATAAAATACCTATGCAACTTACAATTACATGAATAAATGGACCATCTTGAAGAGAAGAGTTAAAGGGAAGAGGTAGGTGGAGACCGGTGGAGTTTAGGAATGACTTGGGTCGAAGGGAAGATCCCACAGCTAGACCGAAGGAAGCGTAAATTTCATTTTTCGTGGGTGGATTAAGATGACGAACAGTGGTGATGATTGGTCAAGAGAGTATGTAGTATAGCGCAAGGTCGTGAATCTAATTCACGATTGAGAAACGCATAAAATGAGCGAGGAAGATGGCTTCACGCAACGGGGGAAAAATTCTCGCCAACTTTTTACGAGCGCTCTGAGAACGAGTTCCTCCGGAAGGTTGAAGAGTTATATGACCCTCAGCCCAAAGGATGATGAAGAAAAACTGGGATCGCGGATAGAATCTCAACGATTCCTCTAAGGGTATCTGAGAAATTTGTTTTGCCCAGGATAACCCGTAAAGGGAGACCAGGGTATGCATCAGAAAACTTTCCGTCACATTAAATTTATGGGCTGAATGATTTGTTTGGAGAATAGCCTGAGGATTTTAATTTACCATCTTCGACTGTAAATCATCGAAGCATATTTCATGAAGTAAAGCAAACAGACATGCATCAGAAGTTACTGAAGTAGAAACACAATGTATATTTCCACTAATGTTGGTGGAAATATAAATTGCATTTTTACTTCAGCTAACATCAATTTTCTCAAAGTTCAGCCTGAAACCATCGTATTCATCTTAAGTCTTTCCATGACAGAGTAGCTCCCTGACTGTGGTCCTGTACACAAGGTAAACTTAGTGCTCGGGAAAATTATGTGGAGCGTCGATTTTGGATAATATGTTCAGGCTTGGATATATCACTCAACTGCGAAAGGATTCACCCAATTGTTTATAGAAATTATGTCGCCTATCCGATTGATAAGTAAGTAAGTTTCACCCGATCATTTACTTTTTTCAGGCAATTTATTCGAGGGATAAGATAATAATTGCGGAATGCGTGACTAAAACCTTGATCAAAATATTTGAAGACTTAAAAATGTTATAATCCTTAAAAATCATATTATTAATGCATTAGGAGCACACTCTTGGGAACAATCATTTCTTGAGAGCACGATGCTCAAGGGCTTTTAATAAATAACTTCCTAAAGAACACGAAACGATCATTTTATAAGCTAAGGAAGAGGAGGAGCATTTTCCTGGATAATTAAAAAGCTTGAGCTCATACATACGTACCGATTTTTCACCGCATAGGTACTCTAAGACGATAAGAAGAATTGAAACCATTAAATGCCGTGATAAAAAATTCATAATGCTCGTAAAATTTTAAAAAGCGCTAATTCTCGCACAGTTTGGAGCTAGAATTCTGCGCGGTGAGAAAAAATTCGCATTTTCTCGGAACTTATGACTTTTACTGTCATAACCGCCCCCAAGAAGTTTTGGGTATTCATTAGCATTCATGAGTTCCAAGCAAGGCGTTTCGATGAAATTTATCAAAATTGTATTCTATAATTTGAAGCTAATCTTTCTAATATCAGTTGCATTAAGGTAGAATATTACCTTGTTTATACCTTCATGTTAAATGAATTAGAAATGTTCCATTTATTAAATCTATGAGCAGCTTCAATCGATAGAACATCTATAAAGAGCCTCCATAAGTCGGTTCCACATAGCAACACAAGAGGCACATTTTGACGACTCACTTTACTTCTACTAAAGTTACGAGATTTATTTATCGACCCTTACAAAATGAGTTGATACGGAAATGATATCCTGCAGAAAGTTACTTTCAAGGAAAGCATTTCCTACAAGAGTAAGTGAAGGCATTACTCTACTATTAAAAATCTTATGCTACTTATGGCTTTCAATGCTTTCAAAACCTAGTTTCTAAGTATTGTTTATAAAGGGTTGAAGGATGCTATTGCATTAATCAATGTAAGCAAGGCATTGAATGAAGAGAGAACCCTTAAGCCTTGTTTACACGATGCATTTACCCGCGCAAGTACGTGGCTGGACAGATGCGTGAACACATTCACCAAATTAGAACGGGCTATTTTCTGTCCACGCATTCACGCATTTGCGCAATTTTGAGTGTTTACACGGTGAAATTTTGATGTTGATTGTGTTCACGCATCTACCCGCGCGGGTAAATGCATCGTGTAAACACGTCTTTAGGTAGTGAGATACTAATATATTGAATAACTCAAGGTAAGAAGATATTCATGTAGGAAAAACTTGTCTTCGAAAAAAATACGATTAACAATTAGGAATCGTACGTGAGTAAAACATGCATGTGGAGTGCTGGTGTATACGAAGACATGAAAAATTGGAAAACTTGGCGGAAGAGAGTAGTTGTTCTTGCAATCTGGCGTTGGATGCAGATGTTGAAGATAAAAGAACCGGATAACACAAGTAACCCGGAAATATGCAGTAGAACAGAATAGGAGAAAACTCAAAGGAAGAAAGGTCCCAGTGAATTGAGACACTGTGGTCTCGTAAGAAGCATGACAGAGGGGAATGAGGACGACAGTGAGGAAGACAGAAAGATAAAGGTCCAAATCACATAGAACGGTCCGTGAAACGAACGAACTATAGATTCGAACAGGAAATATTTATCTATATTATAGACTTATACATCCTTTTCAACTAGGTAGACTTAAATTTTTGTAGACATTAGTACATCCAAATATGCGTTATCTGTAATTCGTAATCAGGAGCAAAATCATAATGGACTGAAAAATAATGATTTTACATTTATAACATTCAATGACAAAAAAGAAACATTTAACTGAACCGAATCTTATCACGGTATAAATAAATGATACCGATCATAGAAAACTCACATGAATTACAAAATCATAAACTAAAATAATTTTAAAGCATGCAGACTATTATTATGATTAGGGAAACCAACCTGTAAAGGTAGGTTGAAAGGAAAGAGAGTAAAAATTATAAAGATTTTTACAGACGCAGGTCTATATATTCGAATACAATGTCTTCATCTCAGCATCTATCCTGCCTCTTTTCATCTTATCTATTAAACCTATTATCTTTCTTCCTCTTCCCCGCTTACCCAGCATTCTCCCCTCAATCACGGTCTTCAGCTACCCTTCGACCCTCATTACCTATTTCAATCACCTACTCTACCTCCTCATCTCCTCAAGAATTTTCTTCTCCTCACCCACCATACCAGTACTCGCATTAATGAACTGAGTAAATTATTATAGTTTTATCAAATGTTCGAGTATAAATCGTTTTTAAAATGTTTTATTGAGGATGCAGGAGTTTGTTATTTGAACCGTCAGGGCGCGTAGGAATTATAAGGCGACGGAATAGTTAAGGACTGAAGTCAACCAATCATAACTATAAAAACTCAATGATATATGACCTTGATGGTAATAACGGTAAGTGAGACACTAAAGCCCGAGTTTAGTGGGAGAATTTAGGGTGATAATGGAAAAGGATAGGAAAGCAGACAAGAATTACAGACGTCATGGCCGGCACGGTGGAAGGAAATACACCAAGCCGGAGAAGGAAATAACGTGCGGCAGGCACGCACAACGAGGAGACTTAGTGGAAGACGTCATAGCAATTTAAGATACCGCCGAATTGCCATTTTAAATCAGGGGCAGAACATGACGCGTACCTCACTGGGGGTTGTAATCCGGATGGTTTGGATAGCGAGGGCCGTTGCATGGAAGAGTATCACAGCGGCGGACACATGTTCCCTTGACGCTTGGATATGATTTAGGCCGTGAGGGACCGTTCCGGAGTGTGAGATAACACTTGTGAGGGCTCGACTAAAAAATAAAAACCAGAAAGAAAGAGGCAACCGAATCGCTGTGAGATCCCTCGCATGGTAATGCGCATAAACATGCCGCCACTAAGCCATGAGTGACCTTTTTCACTTTTATCCCCGCTGCATGCAAAGTGGGGGGAGGTAAAAGAAGGGTTGGAGAAGCGGCTGTAAAAAAGATACAGGCTGTGGGGTCGAATGCGGTGGCTGTTTTTTTTCCTTTTCCACCGCGAAATCTGTTGAGGTTGGGGAGCGCGAAAGGGATGTAAGCAGCGAAAGGCGATGAATGGGAAGCAAGAGGAGAAGTGACAATCGAATGGCTCTAATTCCGACTTAAGATCCGAGTACACCTGGTGCCGCTTTAATTTGTCATTCTTATCCTCAGCGCGTTCGAGCGACGGGGAAGGAAATGCGGCATTGGGAATATCCGAATGGAGAACCCATTACAAAGACGCTTACTCTTAGAAAGCGTGGAGAAATCAGATGCGAGCAAACTAACTATTGGCAATTAAGAAATAATGTCATGTGTTCATAATAAAAGTCGAGTAGGATTATAGTTACATAGTATTAGCCGCACTGACGTGCTTCGACCGCTGATATGATCTCGCTCTCACAATTTAAAACTTGAAAAGTGGGGAACAGAATCTGGGACGAATTACACGATAACCCATCCATGTTCGGGCTCAGCCCGACGGATATTCGGTGACTGAAGTGGAACCGATGCTTCCACCAAGACAGGTAATAGAGATGGCACTGAATGTGCTCGATCACAAGTTAACAAAACAATGGCAATTGCGAATTATAACCGATCGAGTCATCAGCGCTTGACGAACTATCATAGAACCGTAAAACACGTATGTCTTTTTCAGCATTTGGCGTTGCTCTTCTCTCAGATGAATAAGTAAATGTAATCCCATTACATACTTATAAATAGTGCGGCTCATCCTTGTGGAGGAAACAGTATTAAGAAAGAATTTGCGGACTCAAATATGGAGGTTAATTTCATAGAGAAGTAGATAGAAAGAAAAGAAGGTTAAGAAGAAAAACAGTTGAATGCAGAGAGAAAATTGTTCCAAGACTAGGTAATATCATTTTTTGCTTGGAAATATTATTCAACATAACTACGAAATTATGCCGGTCTCGTTGGCGACGGTGCGACATCGTCGTGCAAATAACCATAGTTGTCGATCGCCTCCCCAAATAACAACTAATGCATAGGTCGAAGGTTTGTAAGTGGAGGAGCCAAGGGCTGAGGATATAAACAAAATATTTCACTGAAGTGTGGAGCAAAAAAAATAGTAGGAACGGAAAGTGAGCAAGAAAAGGATAACGTAATGGAGTAAAAGGATGGATATAATGGCAAGATGTAAAGAGAAAATGAATATTAAATGTGAATATTTTTAATCATCTTACTCATTCTAATATTTTATGTTTTTCAAAAGAACAGCCTACGAATATACGCTAACTATCAGTTTTTTCCGTCAGTGCAAAGATTGAAAATCTTAAACAGTATTTACCTACTTTTGGTTTTCTACGCTCCACTGTCACGCAAACACTATATTTGCATGAAAACCGACACGATGCCTGTAAATCATTTTTAAGATTGAGCAAAAATTATTTTTCCTAACGTGATTTAATATAGGTTACGGAGGAAAACGTCCAAGTATTTTTAATAAAAAATAAAATGATCATAATTAAACCAATATAATCAGAGTAAAAGTATTTATAATTAGATGAAAGCTACAATTTTTGCCCACTAGCCTTTACAATATCGATGGGAAAATTTCGACTGCACGAAATCCTGATGTTTCTTGGAAAATCTTTTTCCCTGATAACAACGGCTATTTTCATCCCTCTTGCCATCATTTTGCAATAGAAAGTGGAATATTCAGGCGTTACAGAAGAAAAGGAAATTGTTTGTACATTAAGCAAAACTCGAGCATGAGTTCCATGTTTTCTGCTCTCATAAAGTAAATGCTGCCCCTAAGTGAAGAATAATAAAGGTCCCGAAGCAAGAGGGTGAAAAATGCACAACGTATATCGAAAATAAAAACACCAGTCCACGCGGAAACACAGTTCGGTGGATCGTGGTGCAGAATGCTGGAAGTTGGACTGAGGAAAAAACATATTCAGAGACGGATGGGTCGAATAGTACGAATGAGAACACTTTACGCCGAGTCCAAGGTCCGAGGTTTTGAAGGGCTACATGAGTCCAAACAAGAGTAACAAAGCAAGAGCGGAAAACGAAATAAATTTGAAAAGAAAACATTCCCAGAGAAAAGTAGCAACCAAACGCTCTGAGTGTTGTGAAAGAAGGCTGGTGTTCGAACGCCCGATCAAAAATCAACAGCACAAATAAAAATGAACGGTGATCTGAGAGGCTAGAAAAAGGGAAATATCTGACTTGAGTACCTCATGCAGTTGTTACAATTCCATGTTTTATCCTAATCGAGTACCATTATAATTCCGAGAAAATGTTAAATAGCGATTTAAATGGAATTATACTAAAAACTAAGATTATTTCCTGCAGAAAATTCCATGTTAAAATATCGTTATGCTGATTCTAAGTATTGATTATTTTAAACGAATTCTCCTTGTCTCGGGCGTAATTTTGTGGAGTTTGCTGCATGTATTAAAATTATAGCAAAACTACAGTTTCTAATGTTATACGTCGAAATGTTGGTTGTGTGTGGCGTGTGTTTCGAAAATTATGTGTGGCATTATCAAGTTTTGCTTTGATTTCAATATTTAAATATATCTTCAAAATGTGTTATTTCATTCACGGAAGAGCAATGTGCTTAAAATATGTTTTATCGTTGTGGGCATTGTTGCTATGCGTATAAATGTGAATACGTCATGGCATCACATGTTCGGTGCGTCGCCAGGGCGTCTAGTTTTAAAAGCATTTCTGAAATTCATTGTGAAGGAGGACGTAGTATATGAGTACTTTAAATGGTTATAGCACTTGGCACGGATGTGGGCTCACGGAATCAAGACACGGTGTGAATGGATGCAAGACAGACGAAATGAAATATTCTATGGAAAATTGATGCATTAAATATATAAATACCATGCCGACCGTGCTTTTGGAATTTGCGTATTTACTTGCACTGTTTTACGCAAATCAGCAGTGATAACAGGGAGAAAACACGAGTAAGGTAACTAGTAAAGCTGACATAATTCTTAAGTATCAAACACAAGGAAAAAGTAACACTCCGACTAGCAAAAACCATATTCTACATCATATTATACCAGTAAACATTACTAACCTTCGGCCAGTAATAAAGACGGCATATATAGGGAAGACAACATACAAGCAATACAGAACGGTGTTTCTCTCGCCCTTCAGAGCTTATAGTTTGAGAGAAACGAGATAAAACCTAGGAAAAATTCCAAATCATCATGAATGAGCAAAATTCATCCAGTCGTAATCATCTCCCTGATTATTTTCCCCACCTCCACCACGGGTCTACCTGGTTGATCGCCGCCTCGCAGGATGAGCTTTTTGTCGGAAAAAAACCCTGAGAGAAGCTTTTTTTCCGCGTGAATGGAGAAGACTGAATAGCAACGGTGGGTTGTGATCAAGGACTAATGGGAGAGTTGCAAGACAAGGCAGATGGAGAGGGAAAGGAAGGGAGTAACGGCACTGTTTGGGCGCATAGCTCGGCGGGGTATGGCATGGGATGGGATGACCACAAAAAAGAACGAAGCCAGAAGAGATTGGAGGGGAGTGTGGGAGCAGCCAGAGGGCCAAATTGGTCTGGAGAGAGTGGAATAGGGGCGAACGGAGGCGAAGATCCGTCCATTCTGAAAAGACAAATGGGAGCATTAGTAGCTGAAGAAACACGGAATGAGAGCGAGAGGAAGGGGGCGGACAGGGATCTCAGGGTCTGGAGAGGTAGGGAGAGGACGAAGGATGGGGTGGAAGTGGCGCCGAAGGGTAGCTAGACGGGATACGAGAGAAAGAATTGAAAGTCCTCAACCTTTTTCATTTAATTCAACACCGGATTCGGGGTTAAAACTTGAGGTGAAGAAAACTTTCGGCATGCATTTCTTTTGGCGTGATCTCACAACAGTGAAAAGAGCAAATCAAAAATAGTTTTATAACGGAAACGCAGTCGTTTAGAGCACTCATAAGTTAAAAACTCCTTCAAAATGCCGTAGCTATGGTTATCGGAAATAAAAACTGAAGTTCTCGACCTACTAAGTATATTCTCCATTAGTTTCCCTTCCCGAAGAGTAGCCGTTGAGGCTTAATTTTAAATTCTGAAAAGGTTTTATTTTGAAATACAAGGGTTATAATTGAATCCTGGTACAATTTTTTGGCAGTGAAATTAAGAGTGTTGGGTGCATCGTAGAGATGTTAAAAAACTTGTGCGATCGAATACTAAATGAGACGATGTGGATTACAATTTTTTAATAAGCTGGGTCAATCCATAGAATCTCTTGAAGAACTAAATTTAGTACTTTTCTATGATTTCTACCAGATATATAAGGTCACGTCTCCTTAGATTAGATGGCCTTCATCATTGAGTAACCACAAGAATGCCTGATGAAGAATAATGAATTTTGTTTGCTATCCACACTTCAGCATGCCAAAAATTACATTTTTTCATCCGTATTTAATGCAATGATTTTTTTAAGATAATAAATTCTATTGTAGCTCAAGAGTAGCCTCAAAAAAACTTTTAACTGTCCAATTTCTCCTATTAAACAAACCATTATTTTAAATTCATTAACTATTTGCTGTGCGTGATAGTCGTTCCTTGCATGATGACCACCCTTAGTATATGTGTGATAGACATTCTTATGCGACCACAAATGTGAAAGGTTGCTAAGGTTATCCATGAGAAAGAAATGCACATAAATTAAATAATAAGGAAAAAAGTAAAACTTTGAGCAGGGGCAAGGAAAATGCATTCACTAGAGAGTGCGGACAAGAAAGACGGAGACATAGCCTCTTAAAAAAGATGAATGTTTTCCGGAGAAGGTGAAAATAAAGCAGAAAGAGTTTCCATTAGTACTTGCATCCGGAGTTGCGAAAATTACCATAAAGCACGCTTTGAAACTAGACATCTTCTGGGAAATATTTTTGAAGTGTGTTCATTAAATTGAAATGCTATGAGTAGAAATTATAATTTTTTGAGAAATAAAAATTCATGCTCCCACTTCAAAAGCCCGCATGGGTGTTGTTTATAAATCTTGTAATCAGGCCTTGGGACTACTCCGTCCAAATGTTTGTGATTCTGGGAGTATAAATAAAACAAGGTGACGTAAGAAACTGGGAATCCAAGTTTTATGCCAATTTAAATTTACCCAATTTCAAGGGCAATTTCCTACTTCATGTTGTTTTCCCGAATTCCCGAATGTACCCCCATCAAAGTACAGATGCTTGTTGGAATTATGTGAAAGACATGTTGAAACTTCTTTTCCTGCATTTATTAGAGCACTAATTTTTACCAATTGGCTTATTAATGATCAATTTACTTTTTATTCGAAAAGAAATTGTCACTGGCATTTATCCAGACTTTTACCGATCCACTTTTCAACGGTTTTTTATTTTTGTTTAATTTTCACTAGCTGACCAGGTATTTATTTTATTTTCCCTGAAGTTTAGCTTTTCAGGGAAAATTCAGATCTCTGGGTCTTTTCACTGCCCTGATTAATAATATAATTCACCTCCGTCCTTCCCCCTCTCCTTTTCCGTATTCCCTCCCCTTTAATGGCTGGTGTCCTAACATTCCCTGGCACAAGTCTCCACGGTGGTTCGCAGGGTGGTATGCAAGATGTAGATGAAACCTGAGCAGATCTGATGAAAACGTGCTCCTTAATATTTTTGGCGTTTTTCCGGTAGTAAAGCCTGCAGGCGATTGGTTGATTAATTTTTTGGGGAGGTGACCAGCAACTGAGGTCATTTGCGTCATCGAAGACGTGGGCTGGTAAATGAATATGATGAATGGGCAGTGGAAAGAGCGACATGGCGTCGGAATGTTTAGTGAGCCGTTTAGTGTCCCATCCGTCGGGCGAAGTACTGCCCTTGAAGTGCTCTTCACATGGAACCTCGTATCTTCGCCACTGCCACGATTCGAACGTGGTCCTTCGGGATGGGAAGACAGTATTTTAGACACCACTTCAACCATAACCCCACGTCCCCCCAAAGAGTCTTTAAACTGTTAAGTGTGCACAAAGTCACTACAAATCTTGGAAACATATAAGTAAGCTGCCGGGGTAGACAAACTGCACCTGAATGACAGTCCATGATCACGGTAGGTGAAAGGGCAATTAATATAAATGGGGTAGCTTACACGAAAACCATATAGCATGAAAGGAAAAAGTGAGATTGAATATTTTTCCATTTCCAAAAGAACCATTTCATGTGCATATATGTAAAATTCCAATTTCGCTTCCACTCGCAGTCTCTTTTATTTAAAATCACAACACATTTTTGACCACGTTTCATTGCTATTGTTTTCAGCGGAGCCGATACCCATCAGCGAAGACCAAGAGCAAGGGACCAAACTATGAAATGTAAATATCCCATTTGTAATTACCGTAATGGACATACTTCAGGGATCTACATTCGAATCGTTTTATTAAATGTGTGGTGAACTTAACGACGTACTTCACTCCTGTGAAAAATAGACTCCGCATATTAATTCATGAAAACCTTATCCCCACGATATACTTTAAAAGATCAAACTAGCACGATAAACAATTGAGCTGTGGATAAATTGAGGAAATAGTAGTGTGTGTATTACAAATAGAGGAATGATATTCTGGAGAGTTATTAACTATAAGGCCATACTTATTCTTGATGCCGATCCCATACGCTCGGAAAGTATTCACGTGCTTCTAAAAATATAGGTGGGTAAAGATTATTTCGTATCGGATTTGACGGAGATCATGAAAAGTGTTAAAACTATGTAATATTCATCACAGTCATCCACATATTCTGCATCTGATATATATATATATATGGGTGAATAGAAGAATGGAGAGAGTTAAATGATTTGCATCTTAGCTACTCCCACCCCGTGATATTTTACTTGGCTTGCCTGATTAGGGGGCAGAGTAGGAGGATTGAACGCAATTAATAAAAACGCAAAACTATTGAAGGCCGATAGTGAAAGTATAACGCATGGAAAACAGGGAAGAGTTTAATGAATGAATGAATGAGTTTAATGAATGTGAAACGGCTTGACAATAAGTAAGATATATCAATTAATGAAAAGGGATATAAAATGAGGATTGAGACTTTCGAATATGCAAAAGAAGTTCGAATACGGGTTAAGAATATTAGGAACAGTCCATAAAATTCGACTATGACTATGAAATCAATAACTGAAATGAGGCAATATAAAATTTTGTGTTCTTTCACACTACAGTTACTGCGGTATTCCGACAGTGTGAAATTTAGTAAACCAACATTAAGCATGAAAGCCAGTTGGGCAAAACACAATTACAAAGTACAATTCCACACTTTTTATTTCCCAAATCAATTTAGATCTCTACGGCGTTATTTCCAAGGTTCATTAACCAAGATCAATTAGCAAGGAAGTGTTTTTTCCATCATGCTTAGCGTTGTAAATTTCCACAAAGTAACGCCTAACTCCATCAATATACTTAGTAAACCAACTAATTGTGTGAAGTTCACAGTGACAAAAAATCATTCACCTTAATTGGGATTCAAACCCAGGGGCCAGGCCCCTCGATTTTGCGCCGAGTACTTTAACCAGTTAAGCTACTCAGGCGTCCTCTCCCACTGTGAATTTAATGGATAATTTAAGGATCCACGAATGATGAAACATCAGCGGGTGACTCCGTTAAAGTTTCTGCCCGGCCAGTTCCGCAGTTCTTTGAAGTAAACCAAGTTATAAACCAAAGAAAATGTTGACTGTGTCATGCAGCGTTGCCACAAAGTTAAGCTCTAAATTGTTCTTTGTGATGATAGTAATAATAGACTACGCTCCCGGTACCACACTCCTAAGGCGTTCCTTCTTCTTTATCGTAATCGTAAAATCGTATTCCCTTCCTCCACTTAAGCCCACCAATCTCGCTTCAACCAAATAATTCAACGAGGTTCGACCTTAAGGCATCTATTCCGCATACACGGAATATTTTCTTTTCATTCTGAAATGTTTTCTTCAAAAAAGAGTCCCGTGTATCGTGTAGGACACGAAGTGGGCTCAAAACCAAAGCACGCGACTTTGGAGTCCTCAATCCTCTCACACCTTGTAGCACCTTTTTCCCTCGTCCACTGTCCTCGTAACCACTTCTCTCTTCCATCCAGGTGCCTCCTTCTGTCCCTCCTCTTCAAAACACAGTGTTTGCTCAAGTCTGTGCGACCGGCCGCGGGTGAACCTTGATCCCCCCTCATTCATATCCACGCCCCCCCCGACATCCCCTGTGTGAGCTGACTCGTTAAATTCGCGTTTTTACGCTATCCCCAGTCCAGCGCAGAGAAGCTGTACTGAGGAAAGAAGCGATGGGAAATGTTGTCATTCATTCTAATGCACATTCCTCCGTTCAAGACTATGCTAAGGTATCGTCGATATTGCTGTCATTTTGTACCGCAAATGTAAAATTTACTAAACCATTACGTATGCCGGATTGGAAATTTGCCATACAAGCATACCTCGAGCATGAGGATATGTGGGGATTGGGGAAATATAATTTTACTAAAAATCGAAGGGTTTAATGAGCAATCCATTTCTAAGTATGGTAAAATTCCAAGGTCCCCCATCCATCTCCTTTCAATTGTTTACAATTTCGTACATTTGCACTCTCTTCATCCTCGTCTTGATAATTTTCTTTGCTTTCCTCAATTGCTGCAAAAAGCGAACTATGAATTGCAAAATGTGTTTGCGTTTTAACATTTTTACCATCAAATTTGTCATCTATTTGAGAAAGTGATTGGTGAATACTTTAAAATTGTATTTCTACAATTAGCTACTACATGTCTCACAAGTTGATACAAAAGAACGTTAACTTTATGCAATTGTAAAAAATTGTTTGCGTTGTCATTTTCAAATTTGTCAAAGACATTTTCAAATTTGATATATATGGTGACTGAGTAACTTTACAACTTAAAACTATCTTTTATGTTTTTACTCTTAGATTGGCCTATTTGGTTATTTAAAATAACATCGATAAAGCTTACTTTCAAACGAGTGCATGACGCATCAACTGACTACTTGAAAAGATAAATATACGAATTAACTATATGAATCCAGAGTCCTGAGGTAACAAGCCAGGTTCTGAATAATTGGCCACTGAAATGTTTTCCGGCGGATGCACATCTATTTCAGCACGCATGACATCAGCTACCGATAGCCAAATTTCTTGTTTCATGCGTGGGAAACTGGTCTACGTTTGGTTAATATCTCCGAATTCACCATATCATATCATATGTTTGCATTGGAAAATAATGTTGGAGGAATCACTAAAATTATGCTGTAGAGTTCAAGGATTTGTGTCATTTAAAGCCCTTTAGCTGATCCATACTGCTTATTTTATATTTTAAATAGTGAATTGGGAAAATTTTCACTAAATAAGTGCCTTCTATACTTTCAACTAAAAATAGCGTGATTGGCATTTTTAGACTTTGAAAACAAAATGAGTTGCGTTATTATCTTCCTTAATTTACCTACCCTTTGATGTTACTTTGGCACGTGTGGCATTCCTTTCAAGAGCATGCTTCTTAACTCCTGTGCTCTTCTTAAGGCAGTGAATAAGTCTCCTCCACTGTCACCCTTGCATTCTCGGTCAACTCTCCACGCGCATACAAGTCGCTCTTCTATCGAAAAACTGTATTGAGTGATTTGACTCTCGTCCTTTCTCAATTGTTGACCAAAGCAAACGGAGCCCACACCTTTCGTTTTCTGTTTACCTTCGGAAAATCGTATCTATGTCCTCTCAGGAACTTTTATTTCCTCAGCCGATCCCTCACAATTTTTCCGCAAACACTTTTTAGTTCTCCCAACGCGGTCCCACTCAAAACTCACGCTGAATGAATTCGAGCAGTGGAAACGGAAAATATTATTTTATTTTCTCCTTTTTTGATGTTGAATATGAGAGACATCTTTTTTTCGAATGCTTTTTTAATAGAGAGCAATCAAAATCACATTCATACTCCGCTTTGCACCTTCATTTTTCGGCAAAGTTATGGTTCTTCCTTCTTCACGGGTAAAATAAGAGTTTAGAAAGAGATATTTTTTCTTTCGCTGCCAAGAACAAGGTCTAAATAAGAGTAAAAGATTCGTGCAATGCTGAAATTAATGCTTCATTGCTCGCCCGCACACGAAGAAACAAACATGTATGCTGCACACATTTAGGACAAACACACAATCATAGATTCATATCCGCGT
The DNA here is from genome assembly GCA_963573305.1 of Pyrrhosoma nymphula. Taxonomy (NCBI): domain Eukaryota; kingdom Metazoa; phylum Arthropoda; class Insecta; order Odonata; family Coenagrionidae; genus Pyrrhosoma; species Pyrrhosoma nymphula. The sequence goes on from OY754335.1 coordinate 54,497,246, forward strand.
ATCTGTCCCTGTATATGAACAATCTGGACCAAATACACGCTTGAAGGTAATGAGATAGAAGCTGGAGGGTATAGACCGGTGGTGACACACTTGACCAAATCTTCTGGCACTCAATTCAGATCCTAATTCTCCGAGATGCATATGGTGGCATTTATTCTACTGGTGGGTGGGTATTTGAGTACCCCAAACTAGACAATAGCTCAGCTCTAGGCAAGGCATAAGCGACAAATATAAGAGAGATTGAGTTGAATGGGTAGCCTTCATAATCCCCTTTTTTTACTCACAATTCACGACTTTTGCACAAGCTGAGCCCGAACTAATGTTTAGACTACTACTTCATTATATCTTTTCCTATCTGATCTTTTCTTTCATTTATTTTTATTTATTCTCTCCGACCTTGTTTTTTTTAAATGACTGGTGAGCTAACGTACGGTAACACCACAACATACCTTTACGGCAACCTCCATATTAATGCTTGGAAAATACGCTTGCATATGAATACCTCCGGTATGCTACGTTAAGTTTCTGTTCATAAGTCTGTCTTGTAATGCTCTGAAGGGCTCGAATATACGGATATGCCGACTCGCAAATATGCTCGCAGTGCTCTTATCGAGACGATATGGACGTACCATGACTTCAAGATTGCAGTTGCAAGCATAACTGAGCTTAGGCTTTTAGAGTACATAAAGAAACGCATTTGGTAATAACGAGTAGGCAAAACTTGCGGTTGACATGAAATACTGGCGTGAATTACTAAAGCGCAAAGAAAGGATTGATATGACCAAAGGAAAATCTTTCTTTCACACACGGAGATAACATTAATACGCGGAAAAAAGAGCACCACGTATTATTTGATGAACTCTTCGTTAAGCCGTTAAAGTTGGACCGACACGGGTTATGTAGCTTAAAGAGCTTGTGCTTCAAAAGCCTAGAACAAGGACGTAATCTCTTCTATTACTCGATATATGGCTCCACTGCATTATGGGATCGCGGGATGAGCTTATGTAGATTATTCCCGCTGGAGTCTGCTTTTAGGCACCGTCTCACGGACAACAGTTTGGCTTACGTGCAGCCAGGCGGCTCAAATTAATGCAGGCAAGGCGCTATAACGTTCCCGCGTGGAGCTACCCGGCCGGCACTCCGGTATTTAGAGTTCAAGGCCGTTTGTCCACCCCAGGCCTGCGTTAAGCATGTCCCCGTTTTAACGAGGGCTCAGAAAATAAAAATTATAATTTATAAAAAGGCAGGGGGATCTCCAAATATTTATGAATCGCAACATACAGGGAATTTTTCGGTTAGTTTTTTGACGAATAAAAGTGCATTGAAAATATAAGCTTGCTATATAACTCACTTTCGTTGGATAGAATCTTTTTATTCACGCAGGATAAGCTATAAATACTATTCTCTAAGTGAGTATAGGTTTACAATAAGTTTCATGGTGATATATTTAAGAATTTGAATTCTTGAAGTAAAATTGTCCTTGGTTTGTCAATTTTCGTGGTAATATATATGGGCATTGAAGTGGATATACACAGCATTTATTTATTCACATTCACATTTATTACATCGATAAACAACAATGTGAGTAAACAGTAGTTAAGGTTCAGTTTTAAAGGATTTTTAGTACAAAAATTGTTCTTCTCCGAAGAATGATGTGAATATTTTAAGAGTTAGCTTCATTCAAAGTATGTCTAAATGTTAGATTATTATATATTAGATCTTAGGTAATACATCAGTTGATTGGAGATTCAAAGCGGTTCATAAAAACTAACTTTTCACTGTGAACATTTCTGGTGCTTTATCACTGCATACATTTTTTATTCGTAGTTATTTTATTTTTTATCTCTCGTTATTTTTTCCATTAGCAATTATGAAGGCAGTATCCAACCAACAGCACAACCGAAGTTTTCTCTCTACACTTATCTATCCCTGGGTTTATACGATCTCTGGTCAATGCTTTCATTTGCTACCGGTATTTTCCGTCGCATTTGCTGTTCAGGTGGTGACAACTTTAACCCCACTCCTGATCAGTCAGGTTCAAGTCTATTATTTAACCTCAACCTGTATAAAACCCTTCGGATGTAGGGGCTTAAGCCACTGTCACCAAAGCAATCAAAGCTACAGAAATTCCCGGCAGCAAAATGAATCCTTTGCTCATCTCTTTACAAGAAGATGAGGTCTTAACACCACTCAATTCTGAAAACTGAGAAAAAATTCTGACGTAGATCGTTATAGATTTGGCTTTAACCCCGAAGGCTATGTTACTATGCGAAACGCTTATTTTGGCCTAAAATAAGTCAACCAAATTATAACACACAGCAGATTTCAAAAACTGTTTTTTTTTCAACTCGTCCTTTTGCCTACCGGATTTCCATGGCCAACCGCAATATTTTGAGAAAGATAAATCACTGAGCATAACAAAAGCGAATATGATGCCTTAATTTGGTCGCCATGATTTGCGAATCAGCATAAGTGCATCATTACGCATGAACTCTAACCAGCCGCGTATGTAAGCCTCCAACCACTGTCAGAAGAAACTAGTTCTTGTGTGTTCTCAGCTTGCCAAAGAATAGAAATCCAAGTATAAGCTCGTTGCTAGTCAAAATAATTATCAAAATTGTACCAAAACGAGAGTAAATTGATATTCACCATTGATAAAAAGCGCTTTCATATTTTATGAAGACGAATTTTGAATATTTAAAGCTGCTAAGGATGAATAAATATGAAATATCTAGGGTCATGTTTGAATAATATAGAGGCCGGCTTGAAACTCATGGCGGAAGATATGAGAGGACTTGAGCCTTGCATTCACCCTTTCGACTCGGCTTTGATGGGGATTTCCAAGATTTTTCTTAGGCTCACTTCGGTATGCCTCATGTTCAGCCAAGCTGCCGACTTTTACCAGTCTTTGGCGACAAAATATAAATTTCAGCACCCAGTGACAAATATAACTACTTTTCTGGAGCAATGTTTATTGGATGACAAAACTAGTAACTTTAAGCCTTATTTTCATTTAAAAACCTATTGTGCAACATTATCGTTACCTTTAATTTAATATTTTTTTCCGTACGTTGAAACCTTTTTATCAAAACACAACGAAGGGATCTCCCATTTCTGTCCGATTTTGTGACACAGTGAGAGAAAGTGTGAGCGGGAATACCCTTTTTTTAACACTTTTAGCTGATTCTGAAAATAGTACTTTTTCAGAATGCATAACGTTTATTTAAAGGATCCTTAAGAATATCTGTGAATGTTCAACTTTATTTGAGTGGGAGACTAAGAAAAAACGTTTAAAAATATGTTTAAAAAATCAATAAAATGCTAATACTAACAGTATAATGGCAAAAATAGAGAAAAAAAACTACGTCATCAACGCTTTTCAAAGACTTGCTGCTGGTGAGTTCAAGATAAACTTAATTGCTTATGTATAACATATGCAGGGTGTTTCACAAAGGACTTTACAACTTCGAGCAAATTCACATAAATTTATTCAGAACACTAACTGAGATGGTATTGGAGTACGTTTTAGTAAAATTATATCAACCTTTTTACCTTACCTATAGCTAGCTATGTTCAAGGGGACTTACATACCAAAATTGAGAAGTCCTTTTTGAAGCACCCTGAATATATTTAGTGAATTCCCATCAAGCGGAAAAGCTAGCGACTCTGCCATTATTTATCTAGCGACATGCTAGAAAAATTATCCTTGAAGTTAGCGACTGGGTCCCAGACCGGGGCTGGCAATAAGGCTTCTTTTACTAAACAGAGGACAACTTCGGACGATAGTGGGACTGCTCACCGGACACTATCAAGTCATGAGGCACCTCCATCTCCTGAGAATTACAGACTCGGCGTGATGTAGATGATGCGAGGAAGAGGACGAAACAACATCGCACGTACTCTGCAAATGTCCCGCTTTGATGAGGACCAGAATTATCCATCTGAGATCACCATATTTGGAACTAGATGAAGTCAGGGATACCCCCGTAGAGGACATGCTAGCCTTTAGCAGGGCGACTGGACTCTATGGGTGATTACAGACATGGTGGTTGGCACAATGGGCCATTAGGTCTAAGTGCCTCAGTTCCTCCTTGTGGTAACTCCACCTATAAGTAATCTAATCTAATCTAGCGACTGAATCCGGTTATAAGTTGGCTACACTACTCAGTAGTTCCACACCACGACCAACGGCTCCCATTTTCGGAGGACATAATGAGCCTCGCATCGTGCCCTTCTCCTTCCTCTTTAAAACCAGAGTCACAAGAGACGTTTTTGTTTCCTGCGTTTAAGGTAGCTCTGGCCTCAGAAGCACTTATTCCATAAAATCTGAAAACTTAAAAATAGTATCTTCGAACTGCGTTTTATATACTGAGATGAAAAAGTTAGGATTTCCAGGCTAGTTTTACTCTAATTCAGCTCTGAAAGTGGAGATTTTAGCAAGGGCTTGTAAGGATATTGTTCAGATTACAGCAGAAAAACGCCAATTTAAACGAGAAAGCATGTATCAGCTATTATTTAAATTTGCTTATATGCAGTGAAAATTCCTGGGAAATTGAATAAAAATAAAATACGGGAATCTTGAATTACTGCCATAATTGAAGTCAACATGCAATTCCTTACAAATGGTGCTGCAGTCGGATCCTATGGCTGTACAAATGTGGTAATTAAAAATATATTCGTGGATTAATCTGCATATTTTGTAATTTAAATTTTGTTTTGAATGGGTAGCCCATTTCATCGGTGGAAGTAGGATTTTTTAATAGAAAAAAATACAAATGTGTAATTTAGTGTTTGTTTTGACTCTTTTGTGGACACATTGTATGTACTCCGTGGTAGCACGCTAGGTTCAGCGCAGGGAGAAACGTATGAGAAAACGTCCCACAAGACGCGCGATGTTGATCCCTCGCTTTGAATACTCGTACAAAATTAAGCCAGGGTACCCTTCTTCTGATCGTTTAACGACGAATCCTATGAGCATAAACTATAGGAAAGCGCATGATAAATTCTTTGTTCTCATTAGTGTGGAAGTAACGCATTTTTTATATATCACGTATTTTTCGAGACATTCGTTCTGTAAATTGCAAAATATTGAATACCTCGCATCCGTGATAGATATCAGGCTAAAAATTTAATTCCTAGTTGAGGCCTAGTGGTTTCTCAATAGAGCGTATGATTATGTAAAAAAAAACGGTCAGTTTGACATGGAATCGCCCATACATTTTTATCTTTGTGCATGGCTCATAAAATGTGTGATATAAAATGTGTGTGTAATTGGAAGGGAAAGGGTCATGAAACTTTTTACCTCTTCCTATTCCTTTCTTCTTTTACAAACCTTTTTCATGGATGATGTCTTAAGACCCCCTCTTCTGTAATGTTTTGATTTAGATGCACCCAAAGCTAGCACGTCACACGCGTGACAAAGCTTCCAGCAGATGGAAATATAAATGGAAGCCATCATTCCCCAGGAGGGAGAAAAACGTCGAGTAGAACCCTCAAGGCCGACAAGGGTCAGGTTGATTGGCCGATCTTTAGACTTCCCCCTGGGAATGATGCCTCGTTTGTAATAAAAAAAAGAAATTCAAACACGTAAATTATCCCAATAAAATTGAGTTGGAAATTCAGGGTTTAACCCATCTCCGCTCTACCAAAAAAATCCCCCAACGTCTCTGTGCTAGAATTGATGTGATTTCTTATTCATAACTGGTATTGATTGTAACGCCTGTTTCTTCTCTTGCAAAAGAAAAGGAAATGAAGGTGACCATTAACTAACCATTAAAATGAAGCAACTGAATCTGAAATATACCAAGAGATTAATGCCTCGTGAGTACCTATTTCTTCATAATCTCAGAGGCATTATTTTCGTTATTACGTTTAGTTATCGTACGTTATATTTGCTATTGCGCGAAAATGCCAATCAATATTCAATGGTTAGTGATACGGGAAGTTGCGATAGTAAATCCCGGTTATATAACTTCTGGTTAAATGTTTTTTTGGGATGAAAATAGAAGTTAATACTTTCTCCCATCGATAACACTCACGCCAAATAACCGACAGTATGATGTAGTATACAATTCCCATAAATCTTAGTTAACATTAAGTTAACGAAAAGGCTTAGTTATTTCGCGGTTAGCATTTACCGGGCACTATAAAGCCGGGCTTAAAAGTCGTACGAATATTTCATTTCTATTTTGGTTGCTCTTATCCACCATATTATGGCCGTACTCATACTCATCGGTTTGTGATCATCACCCCTTCCATCCTCCGACAGTTTTAACTCTCTTTCACACCATGGACGTGCTTGTGTTTCCTCTGCGTATCTGTCGCTGCGACAAAAACTCCGGGTGGGGGTCTGCGACTCTGTGGCGGACGAGTTGATGCCAACCTACGAGCGTTCGGAGCGTTCTGAACGGTCAGTCTAGTTGGCATTATGAGTTCGGTTATTGATGATCTACTCATCGCACGCGCTGGCAGTGGCAAATGGCACTTGAAAAAATGTGGAGTTTCCTTCGGCACGCCGCGGCGGCTCTGTCGTGACGCACCAAAAACTCAACTTTCTGCGTTTTTAAATTCGCCGCTAGTCGCTGGTCACAAGCTTGAATGGCCCCACACTGCTGTCACGGTGACAGAAACGTGGAGGAAATCCAAGCATGCCCATGGCCTTACGTGAGTAGAAATTTAATACCACGGTTGTTGCATTGAGACAATGCCAAAGTAATTATACTTATACTGGATGGACTTATAATGGAGAGTAAAGATTTCACAAACTAATCTGCTTGGTTAATTATTTTTTGTGGTGACCGAAAACTGTGAACATATATGAGTTATTGAGTATCGAAGGAAAGTTCGATGAAGATAAGATGCTTTTAGGAAATTTTTTTCCATTGCGCTCATGAGAGCCAAAATGTAATAGTAATTCTTCAAAACTAGTCAGGTGTTTTAACCTTTGAGTAGGCTTGCTAAGTTTAGTCACGCAAATAGGCACGTAGGGGTCTGGCAGACGCTGAAAATTTAAAATAAATTGTTAATGAATTATAATATTTCTGAATTTATTTCACCCGAGTATTCTAGTTGCATATCATCTTTAATCGTTTCTATCATTTATAAAAGAATATCGATTAATTTTCCCTTAAAAGTCATCGCTATCGTAAATTTCCACATATTTGCGTATAACTACGTGGAGTTTCTAATAACTTGCCTGCAATAATATACAAGAACAATTTTTTTCTTTCCTCGTAAAAAAATAGATTGATAACATTTTTACTTCTTCTAAATTTGATTCACATCAACCATAATTAGAAAATTATAGAATACGGACACCATAGACAGAAAGTGCAACGTTAGTGGGTGCACTGTGGCATTGCTTAAAACTTGAAAGTGAAATTGAAAGTAACTAATGTTTTAAAAATATTTTTATTTCTCATAGGTGAACACTAAGTTTCTTGAAGGTATTGAAGGTATTCAAAGCATTTTCTCGTACAGTTAAAAAATGTATTGGGGTCTGAATGATCCACGGGTCATAAGGAATAAAGCAATAGTTTTTACTGATTGAGTGCATTCTTAACACAGAGCTCTCCCTTCTAGAGCGATTTGTGTTTTGGATAATGATGATTACAACGCGAAAAAAGGAACCGTGATTCATTCCCAGGAGTTAAATGTAAAATCTCCGCCACTGCCAGTATTTGCCACTGCGAACTGCCTTTCGGGAGCTAGTATTCTGCTCACCACATATACCCAATCCCCCCTTCACGGTTCTATCCCATGAGGGAAGTTTCGTTCCCGATTGGGACCTCAACGATTCAGGGTGAATGTAGATGTTAATTTGGTCGCTCGCGTCGGGGTTCAGCCGGAGTTCAGCTAAGGTAGAGTCCCGAAAATGTGATTCCCTCTGTCATTTTGTCCTCGGGTATTTCTCCGCGAATACCATCTTACAGCACGGTTACAGCACGGATGAAGAGTTGAGGGGTAGGGGGCGAGAAAAAGAGAGAAGGGTAAGTAAGGTTAGGGGAGCAATTCGCCTCGTCCTTCGCCTGGGGAGTGCTGCCCCCGCGCATAATGCGGAGGGATGACTCCATCCATCAAAACCTTAACACGCGCTTGCTTCCTGCGCACGCCTCTAGAGGACAGGACGAGGGCAGAGGTGTTAGCAGGGGGAGAGGAGGAAGGGAGAGAAATAAAGAGAAAATGCGTGCTCAGAGGCTGCTGTGGTGGAGACGGTGGAGGGGTCCCAGAGAGAACAGAAGGAAGCCTAGATAAAAAGTGTGGATATAAGAATGGCGTAGTAAATGTACCAATAATAATTATAATTCTTTATTTGATCTGGGACATTTCTGTTTCGTGGAGCATGAAGAAAAAATAGCAATAAATTATTTCATTAGCCACAGCTTTTCAACACAATTTTAGTAAATAGTTGCAGGCAAAAACAAAATAAAAAATTAGAAGCAAAATAAACATAGTTTGGAAGTATATATGGAAATTGTCTCAGATTAATATTACAATTACTCTCAAACAGGTTATGGTCGCTTTAAACGGACCTTTTATACATTCTAGCCCGTGTATTTTCTCGCAATGATTCTCTCTTTTGCACAGCATGATGCCAACTGTCTCGACATATCCATTCTTTTCCTCACTATGTCCAGGTTTCCCCATCATTCAACCCTTAGATACTATCCTCAATAACCCCTCGGTTCTGTACACTTGTTCTGTTCACCTACCATTCTGTACACTCGGCTCTGTACACTTGTTCTGTTCACCATTTTATCATTCAAATGTTAGCCATGTCACGCAAAATTTAGCAGAGGGACAGTAGAGTAACCTGCTTCTTTGCCAAAATGACTCTTCCTGTTTCAACTCCGTCGATGTGATTCCTAAGATGACCCAGCTACTGTTGACTTAAGAGTCTAGCGATCTTAAAGTACTAGCGTCATCATTTTATAAAGAAAACAGGCATAGTACCAGGCTTATCATGAAAGGGTTTAATTGGCACAGCCATGGACAAGGACATGGAAGAGGACAGGGAGTTCCTTCGGTGATTTTATTTAGTGACATTTTTTCATTTTGTTATCTGCACGTGAAATTTCTAGTAGAGGATGCTAAAATGTTTTATAATGTCTGATAAACGTCAACTGGAGCATGACGTAGCCTTTACGCTAACTTTATGCTAACTGTGTGTACGGGTGTTGTACATTACATCAGACGGTCGATCATTTGACGTTTGTCCTACCGATAGAAGAACGCATTAAATTCGGTTTTCAAACCGAGAAAATATTTAACCAGTGATTATTAAAGATAGTCCATTGGTACTATTGATTCTGCAGAAGACGCAAATAAAGCAATTCACTTCGAAATGGTAATGACAAACTATAATGAGGGGAAAAATCTGTAATTTTGGCTGTGATTTAGAGGGATTTCGGTTCAATTCCGGATAATACAAGTGAAGACCTGAATATCACCTTAAATTCACATTTATATAATACCAGTTGCAGCATAATGACTAAGTTGCCCATGCAAAATGGAAGAAAAGATATGTGCGTACGATATTGCATAAAACGGAACAAATAAATTCCAAAAATTATAGTCCTTCAAAATTTCTTAGCTCCACGGAAAGAGATAAACAAAGAGGCAAAATAAAGCAAATAGATGCATAATAAATGTACAGGCAAATAATAATACCCTAAAAATTAACTGCAGTGGAACCAGTCCTAGAGACAACAGGCCAAGCTTTAGGTATATCACAGCTATGATAACGCCTTTTAGTGGAAATAAGCCTATTCGAGCGCTTATCGCATTCTTACATCGTGAATACTGTGGTCCATTACGGTACACGATATGCTATTATATCTGCAATTCAAATGATAGGGCATTTCAGTGAGCATTAAATTCCAAAGATTGTATTCGAAAGGATTGTAAATTAAGTGGCGTTCACGAGAAACGATACCGGAAGAAAAAAATTATCGTTCTCTTTGCCTTCACCCGGGAAATACGAAAGCAGAAGTACGATCAATACTGCAAATATCCTGAACAGAAGATATTGAAGTGTGGATCGGCAATTTCCTCACGTCCCATGCGCTAGTTGCACCCAAGAGGATCGCATTTACAACAATCTTCCTCCTGAAATCATCTTTCTTTCCCAAACATGAGGATACTGAGATATGATCCATCTCATAGGTTTCACATCCTGACAGGGGCGGCTCCAGACCAGAGGTTCGGGAGGGGGGGCACCAGCGGCTCTTGGGGTATGGAATACCCTTCAGGAAAAGGGGGGTTCATGGGTCTCGTTCCGGAAATTCGTAACAAACTATGTGCAAAATGGCGCGTTATAAGTGGTTTTAAAGCAAAAGTTTGCCTTTTAAGAAGAGCAAGTTTTTACTATTCCCTTTTAGATTACCACCAAGTTTCGACAAATTCCAAAACTATTTTGATATGCATTCGCACTTAGTTTGTGGTTTTGAAAACAATTTTAGTTATATAAAATTTAACTGGATTTCAAATAAAAAATAACCAAAACTTCAATTACAAAAAAAGCAACAAAATAATTTAGGCTTTTAATTTAAGGTCTATGACAAAGAAATACGTCGGGTTTTGGGGGTGGGGGCAATTGCCCTTACCCTCTTGAGGCCGCCAATGCATTCTGTGGACCTTAAGGGACGACAACCCCCTTGGTTACGGTGAAAATCTCTCCCAGATCCTTGGATGGAAAAATTGTGTTTCTTCCCCATTTTATGTGTCCTTATACAAAGAATGGAGGAAGGTGGAGAGGGGTAATTGTTACTCTCTCGACGCTCCCGACTCTTCTTCCAGTTCCCTCAGTAAAGGGGGCGCTCTCCGAGGATAAGGAAGCCGGAAACGAGGGAAGGGGTAATGGTGAGGGTACACACACACATGAAGATGGCCTCCTTGTATCGTTGGCGGAGGCCAGGGGGGTCGTGGGTGAGGGCTTGCCGGGAAAATTGAGAGCAGTCCCCGAGCTGGAACGAGAGGTGAGCACCTCTCGAGGAAAATCACTCTCCTTCTTGGAATCGCCGAAAGAAACGAGTCAAGTTTTTTCTTTAATTTTTCCACCGCCGAGGCATAAAACATACACGCAACAACACTCTCGTCGGCATGAATTATTCGAAAAAAGACCTGGAAAGTGGAAATGCTAATACTCCTAAATAAATCATGAAGAGGACACGATAAGTGCATCGCATTTTAGAGTTGTCCATCGTCGTCATCGGTTTGTAAAATCCTTTATGGCAAATAGGTTTTGAGTCTAGGGAAGCATGTGTGTACTCAGTTATCATTATAAATAGCGATAGAGTGGGTGGAATGTATACAATTCGGGACAGTTTTTTTTATTTATTTATTTCCACATCCCCGAAAACAGCGCGAACTGCCTTTTACATCGGGTGTATTAACATTTTCTCAGTTTAATCTCCAGTAAATGTTCTATGCGTTGGAAATCTCTATTGGTGACTCTTCCCTGACTCAATAGGTTGAAAATTCATATCTGAGTCTCGGCAGTGATTTCAATTTAGGTGCTTTGCTCGATTACTGAGATAGTTTATCTTCTCTCGGAGTCAACACGGTTAGGAATCTATTCTCGCTGTGACGTCTTCCCGATCCCCGAATGAAACGAGTCAAGTTTTGTTTTAGCATTGTGTATAGTTGAGGCATAAAAAAGCACGCCAGAAATTCAATCTTTTTAATATGAATAATTCTAGAATGAACTAGAGAGAGCAAATGATCCTCTTAAATAAATCATGCATCTCAATGGGAGAAATTCTTCGTCTAAATGACTAAGGAGACCCGTCCATGGTGGGTCCATCGTAAGTAAAGTTTGAGCTCGGCTAAGCTCATAGTTTACGCTGAACTTCATTAAAGGGAATAGCAACCATGGGCCAAATAAAATTTAGCAAAAAATGTCAAGTATCACTCCATAAAATATTTAATTAGCCTGGATTTTCTATGAGATTAAGAGAGCAACGGCCCACTATGGGTAGAAACCGTAGAAACACTGGTAAGGAATGTGTTCAATGCATCAACAAAATCCTCATGAAGCATCGTCATATAATGAGCTAATCCAGAGAGACAAACGTCCAGTAAATGTATTACAAAACGGAGGTTTTGGCCATTCGTGAGAAGTTAATAAGAACTTAAGTTAGGCAAGAAATTAGCTTCATGGGCTTATCAGCGTGAGTAATAATGGGTCAGTTAACTTCATTTTACTAAAAGATTAGGTATTATATATAGAAAAGTATTAGGTTTCATGTGGTGGAATTTCATCATAATGAAGACAGGTAAACCAGTGGAAAATGGAAATTTCTTTCTTTTTTAAGTTTACTGGACTTTCCTTAATACTAGACCTGCCCTAAATTGGTATTTCGGCCTTATTAGTATTCATTGACAATAAGGTAAGCCAAGGTTCTGCTATTTGTGAGCGAGAATGCTACCCGTGCCCACTCAGTCATCAAAGTTAAGAATAGTTTCGTTCAGATCAAATGCGGAGGGGATAATCCTCACATTCGTTCGAGTGTAGTTGCCTCTGTCTGCAATTGGCAGGCAGTGACCCTAGCCGTCGAACCTCGTTAAACTAGGGTACTACTATTACCAAAATTGCATTCTGGTATTTTATACACGTAAGCGTCGATCATTTTGTCACTCATTGTCAATTTTCTTAGAAAAAAGGGTAGTTTTATTAATAATGGAAGTGGTAAGTAGATTCTGTGGTTACTCATGAGGTGTCATGTTCGCCAAGTGTTTCCTCCAGCCTTTCACCTGCAAAATGTACACAATCAAGTGCGCTTGTTCACGATGAAGAAAAGTACGTTAGCTTAGCAACGTAGAGATCAGCTCGGATTCAGAGTGGAGCTCGAATTCTGAGTGGTGCTCTTAATGTTTGGCTAATACTCATCATACTGGAGGCATCAGGAATGGGTGTGACGCCAACTCAAGTGTTTCGTTAGCTAGTAATAAGGGAGTTTGTATTTTTGTGAGACACTTTCAGCCAAAGTTTGTCAAAATTGACGCAGTCAGGATTGTACTTCTGCTCTGACATCAGCCATTGCCATCCTTCTACAAGCATTGGAAATCTCTTCCCCATTCTCGCTTTGTTCTTGTGCGGTGCGAAATATTAATACACAGCATGTGGCAATCATATCACAATCGTAATGCTTTGAATGTGTAAATAAGGGCAAATGGAACTGCACAACTTTATTAATAAAAATCGATGCAGAAATAGCCTAATTATCAGGGGTAAACAGAGCAAATAAAATGAATAAATTCGAGATCGGTAAAGTGGAGAAAAGAATTGATGGCCTGGATACCTTTCGGCAAAGTGATTGGTAAGCTCTGAAGGCTATGCGAGTAAGAAAAATCAGAGGATATTGAGACCCCTAGGATGTGGTCACAGAGAGGTGTTGATAAGATATATTCATCAGAGAGTGAACCAAAAGATGATTAAGTATGATGAAAGGAAGGAAGTAGTAAAATAGGGGAATGTAAATGAGAAAAGTGAAGAAGATCGGGAACGCTGATTCAGAAGACATAGATATCGTGAGAATGTTGAAAATTTAATTTGAAGCAGGTATTGAGGAAAGCAAGGTATTAAATGAAAGGGAACCGTCAATTTAGAAGTCACGGAGAAGGTTATAATTAATGAGGTTCATGAGGTAAATTGTTGTATGCACATATGACGAAACAGTGCTGCCTCTTCTTTCCCCAGTTGAGACTCATTTAAAGGATTGAAGAAAGACTTTATGGTAATATTACTCACTAAAATGGAACACCAAAGGTACCTTAGCATAATGTGGTGGTTAAGTTTTTGATGACGACTTAGTTGCTCATTCCATAGAATCCCTAATGGTTTGGTGCGATGTAAACGAACGTTCGGGGATATTCACGGGCTTGTGATAAAGCTATGTGTTATGCTGTGGAATTCCTATGGAACATTTTATGGATTGTAAACACATAAGTTGCTACTGAACTCTCACGCAAGGAATTTTTCTTTCGCATTGTGCTCTCAGACAGTTCTTGGATACAGTCTATGCGGTACTGTTAATAGAACCACTGCTTTCTCTGAATGTTTACTTGACAGCCAGATCCAGTGGTTTTTAAAAAGAAAAAAACAATTCTACTTGCAGGAAACCTTTGTCTGTTGAAGCTGTGCATCAAAGGAACGGGGTCCACTCTCGCGAAATGAAGGGTAAACGTATGAATGTGTTCGATGTCTTTTATTTCTCATTCAAAAATTAATTGGTGTGGATTCTCAAATCCATTTCATGTCCACTGGGAAATGCACTTATACTTTTCATTATTTTCTGCAATAGCTTTGATATTCTGCCTTGTTGTGGTCACTTAATCGTAATAAAAAGTTTATTTTTGAAGGAATAAAATAAAATGCATCAGACATTCAGTTTTACAAAATCGAAAATTTTTATTGAGTAAAAAATTGCGTACTCAGCTTTAAGCCATTTATTTCGCGCATAAAGGTAGGATGTTAGGATATGTTTAAATTAAGTATAATATCGCAAAGCGTTTCATAAGAAAATGAGTTATTTTCCACCAACTTTCCCTAGTCTTGGTCAGCATTTTAGTTTTTCCTGATAATTGTAAGAAAGCAGACTATTTTCAAGGCTCGATCCCTTCTAAAAGAAGAGTTTTGGTAACATTTGAATACTAAATATATTATAACTGGCTACTGAGAAGGCTTATTATTTTTTGATTCGTGAAACTCACGTATAAGAAGGAATTACTCATATACCTTCATAATAATTACAAAAGATTAATGAGTATATTTTCTGCATCAGATATGATATAATATTTGTCTCTAACCATTTCGCACAAATGAGAGAATATCACTCGTCCTAGTTTTACAATCGTTTCCATTTTCACTTCCAGAAAACTTTTCCGTCAAATTTTGCCGAGAAAATATTTATTAAAAAGCACGTGCATGCGATGTTTGCATGAGTGTTCAAATTTTCTGAAAAGCTATTCAATCCGCAGAAATGCATGAAAGAAGACGAAATTTTCTTTATTTGAAGGAATTTCAACTAATTCAAATTTTCCTTTTTATGAACTTTCCAGCGAAACTTATTCCTAGCCACTCCAATCACATGCCCTACTGCTTAAAAATTCTATCGCCGCAGATGAATTTTGTCTTACTATCCGACTCATGACAAATTTGTTAGCCTGCGCCAATTGGTGGAAAATATGTTATTCTACTTTTATCTAGTATTTTCTCATTCTGTGCACTATTTTTTCTAAATGTTGCTTCGTTTTATCTATATGTTTTCATTGCTGTCTGCAATAGCTTAATCCATTTAAATACGTTTTTGTGATGTTTCTTCCTTCTTCTTTCATCTTCACAAGCTGACCAAAAGAGCCTGCTATTTACTGCATGGCGCAAGGTTATCTGCCAAATTCTCTCATTAGAAAATTTTATGGTAGAACTGAGAGAGAGAGAGGGGGACAGATTTTTTTTTAAAGAAAAGCTTCCTTCTCATAACAGTGAACCTTATCTCGAATCTTACACCAATTTGCGTGAAGTTTGATTGAACAGGCAACACTAACTCATATTGATTTCCGGTTCATGTCAAATTTACACGAAAAGAGAAGGAGAGGCAGCTCCTTTCACAATCAAGAGTGCGATTCTCAGTAATAATTCCTGAGCTTGAAATACAATAAGTGTTTCTGAGATGATTGTTCTCGGCCACGACAAATCTACCCTCAGATTTGTCCTTCATTGCCGAATTCCTAATCTACCACGCTACAAAGTCCCAACATCTGATAACTTAGCTATTAATGACTAATCCAAGCATTTAAACACCTTTCCAGATGCTAAGCCAATTTCATCAAAATCTGTAATTTTCAACATTGGGTTGTTTAAAGTATTTGATCCGTAAATTAAGAGAAGTTTCTTCTGTGTACACCTTTTTTCACTCACTGGCAAATGCTGGACGTGGTAGTGATGGAGGAGTCCTGAGAAGAGAGCGGAGAAAACGTTTTACTCGCACACATAATACTCGCGATACTATATTCGGGGTACATGATCTGAATAGAAAAAGATAGCGGAAAATCCTGAGAAAGGGTGTTTTACCTGCCGTGATGCCCAAATGTCTCACGCCGCTGGGCGTAGAACGACTTGAGTTCCATTACCCACCAACGCACCAACCTTTGAATTGGATAACAGAGCGACCATTAGTTCACTCAGTGAGGTCGAAAAGAGATGGCTACTCCTCAAATACCTGATACGTAGAGAGAAGCTATTATTTGCGAAAAATGGCGAGAGACTGGCGAATATAAGGAATTTATTGACATTGTTCATTTGAATTTTCCAACACCGCTTTAACACTAATGGAGAATTGGCTGTTTGAACGAATGTAGGAGGACAGCTGATAATGTCGGTTGGATTTTCTGATAACCGGGAATTGATTAGTCAACCATCCATACGTCTGCAGCCATTCGTGGACGCATCCTAAAATCAGGGCTGGAAATAAGAAAGATAGAAGAATCACCAGAAAGCTAAAGAAATGGGATTTACTAGGATGTAGATATCGAAGGTAATACTAAATATGGTAGGGGACTTACAAAAGCAATTTGAACAGATAAGTTACTAAGTTTGTGTGTAGGAGACTATCGGGAATAAAACAGTAAGATTATTTAGCTTCACGTGGATAAATCGTAGAGTAAAGAATGGTCTCTCTCTCTTTGCCATCTTGGAGAAAACAAGACACAAGATTAAGAATTTCTGTCCGTCAGCAAACATGGGCTTTATTCACTAAAGAGTCTCATTCTGTCTGAAGGCTGACCCTTGCACGATGCTTCTGAATCCTTCCAATGCCAATGCTTTCCATTTACTCACCACCTTTTCCAGTGATGTACTTCTGGTAGCTTAAGTAGCCCGTGACCCCGCACCCGCCCACGTCACAATGCCTACCCGGGCGTTCCATACTGCGGAGGCGTTCATTCCGAGAAAAGCCTTGCGCCGCTTTGTCATGAATAGCTCTTCAACGGACACTGTTGATATTACGAAACGTTAAAATGATAATGCTTGTACAATCGCCAGTGTAAGCTTCAGGATCTGTAAAGCACGCCTACGGTCGTGAATGAGATCACCGTGAGGAATAACAAACGAGAGCGCTAAAGCGAGCTAGCTTCGTTGTCTCCCTCTCGATCAAAAAGCTGCGAATCGCATGGGTTGTACGGATCGTTCTGCTTAACAAAATCCACGATAATTTGGGGAATATTAATGGATAAAACATTTACATTACCATTTATTAACATCCGCACCCTCATTTCTTCTAATTTATGCATAAAAGACAGACAATTTTCCGGGAGTATAAATTCATTTTTGGAAAATTGCACATTTTATTCATTCTCCCAAATTCCACTCTATATCGCCAGAATCTTCTGAATTTGTTTACATGAAATGTTTTCACCCTGGCATTCTCAAATAATCTTATGCCAATTGTGAGAAATTCACAGTGAAAAAATCATTCGTCTGAACTGGGATTCGAACCCAGATCCCTCGATTTCACCTGAAAGTTCGACTAAATTTCACTGTGAATTTCACGCATTTGTGTGACCACCAGCGGGCGAATCCGAGAAAGTTACTGCGCGGCCAGTTCCGCAGTTCTTTGAACCTTATGATATTTCATTATTATATGGAATTTACCCGCTCTGCTTAAAAAAAATCATGCCTACTTCGACGAATTTCCGTGCAAGCCACCTCCGTGTGTCACGGGGTGATTCCACACTAGGCATGGAAGTATGGAACACACGGCGCAGTTCAAGGAAGAACGCTACACATTCCCCTGGCCACTGTGACCAAAAAGCAGTCAGGAGAAGAATGCATGGATAGGTCACAAATTAGGTGAGTGACATGTCAACAAACATACTTACATGCATATCATGGGTTCAAATACTGATTACTAATACTATAATATTTCTCATTCATGGATACAATGAGATAATAATTCATGAGGAAAATTTAATGATTCGGAACTCTTTAGTGCGAAGTGAGTAGTTGGTAAAAACGATAAAAGGTGATATATCACAAGTACTGAGTCCAGTCTACTTAGCGAGAGTGGTTATTTCATAAACAGCATCTAGCGCACCTATTGTGCTTCCTTTAAGTTTACGGAAAAAACATTTTTAATCCATCGAGTCGGCCAATACTTCTTTTATCTTATTCTTATGATAGCTTCCAGCGTATTTGAATGAAATTAGCACAAATTGTATCTGAAATCGACATTGATTTTTTTAAATAAAAGCAGTATAGATTATTGCATAGTCCTGGTAGTAGAATTCTGTATCCAATATTTGCCAAAGCCTTTTTAGGAAAAATGTCCAAAAACTAGTCCTCAGAGGTCACGAAACAAAGGTACCGAAACTATTGAGGTTCAAAGGGATTTGAAATAAATGCTACTACGAAGTATTCAGATTACAATAGCGTTTACACCATTTTCGTTCTGAGTTACAAAATCACTAAAAAACAGAGCCGATCACAAAGCTACTTATGATGACTGAATTTTGTTGCAGTTTTATTTACAGTGAATTTTCAAGAACCTATTTTATCAAATATTTCTGAAAAAATAACATAATCATGATATCAAAAACGTTTCTTTTCAAATACTATCCAATTTTCGTCCTCTTAAGCGTCCTTTGTTGAAATTATAAAATTTATTCCAGTTACGGAGATCGGAGGGATGTGGAGACTAGAGTTCTGGATTCCCATGCTCAGTTCCCGGGTTAGAATCCCAGTAGTTAGGGATATTTTTCTTAAAGAATTAAAAGATATGGTACTTTTTTCACAGTTTATTTCTATAAGTCGACCGGTTTCGTCGCATAGGCGACATCATCAGGTGTCGATGATGTCACCTATGCGACGAAACCGGTCGACCTGTGAAAAAAGTACCATATCTTTTAATTCTTTAGAATGGATTTTCACAAAGTGAAGCCTGAAACATCGATATATTTCTTGGTAATCTCGTTTCCTACTTAGCTGCCATGTGGAGAGCACTTCAAGTGAAGTACTTTGCCTGTCAGATGGCACGTTAAACTGTGGCCCGTTTGGCGGTTCTCGGCAAGAGCGGGCTAATGCCTACCCCGGGTTTCTCTCCACCCTTCCCACATTCACCACACAATCCTTCCCTTACCAGCTTCCCTTACTCAAACTATCCTAACTGACACAAATGATCTCAGTTGTTGGTCCCCTCACCAAATAACCAACCAACTTATTCCAGTAGCATGTTTACGTATTGTGATGAGCAAGGCAATCATATTGAACCGCAGCTCTAAATCCCTGGGAGAGGTGCTTGGCTACAATTTGATCAGCAAAAAATGCCGCCCTTCCTTCGAAAAATGCATAATGCACATAAATTTTAATTACCTTTTTTTGACACTATATGAAAATGAAGCCTATAAAATATGTTATTTCTTTTATTTATGTATAAAAGTTCAGAATTAAACGTATTTTTCTTGCCTTTTCTTTTGGCAAAATCATTTACGATTCTATCAAAATCTAATTCTTTTGTTGGTTGATGCTCGATAGATAATATAAAAAGGATCCTTACAAGCCTTTTTAATTAGCTTTTATTATTTACTCTCGGGATATTTGATAAATTTGCTCTTATAACAAGAAAAAATAAAAATGAAATAATAAAAATAAAAAATGAATACAAAAAATGCCGCCTGTTGCGGACCACTCCGCCCGGCCTTCCCCAGCTACTTCACTGATTCCTCCATTATTTGCCTCCATTCGGTTCTTCTTCTCACTTTTACCCTCCACCTTCTTTCTCCCATCGCCCTCAAATCTTCATCAACACACTGTAACCATATTTTCCGTTTTATACTTCCTCTCCTCAATTCTTACATCTTGCTGGCGAGCAGTCGTTTGAGGATTATGTCCTCCACCGTCCTTTGTTCGTGATCCAGCCATATCAGTCGCAGTGACTTGGAGAACATAGCCATGTCCTTCCTTTCTCGTATTTTATTTGGCTCTCATTCAATTCCTATTCTCCACATCTCTACTCTAACTGCGCCATAGATTCTAATGCACTAATATTGGGCTATTATTTAGACTCCAAGCTATAGCTGTAGAACTTATATAAACGATAACTAAGAGCGGAACACTGCCAAACTGATAAGTGCAAAAATTAATTCTTCTCAAGCACCATGAGTGGTAAACGGCGTGACACTAACATAAGACACATCGATAACAAAACATTCACCTCTGTCCTCTCACCCCTGAATTCCCTCCCCTTCAAATAGCTGGTTTCGTAGCACCCGCTGTCACACACCTCTGCGGCGGCTCACAGGGTAGTTTGTAGTTGCAGGAGGATGTGACGAATTAATGTTTACGAAATATACCTGTAGGCATAAAGTTTTAAACGACCTTTTTCTTCAAAGCTCAAAAATTCGGAATAAATCAAATTTATTTCTGGTTGCAATCGAGCCTCTTTGACGGTAGGTGGAGTGCGATTGTCCCTTGCTCTTGACGTAGATAAGCAGTTCCGTTTATCTGTGCGGGAGCAAGAGGGGCAATGGAGGTCGGGGACTGAGAGAGTGGCATTAGCGGCGAGAAGGGGGAAATCGGAGCGATGAGGCATTTTATTGGCAGCGCCAATCCCTCCATCCCATCCGGCACCCGCAAGCCGAGAGAGGTTCGCTAAGCAGATCACGGAGGAGTAGGGGGGGGGGGCTGAAGACGGGTTCTTCAAGGGGCACACATCAAAGGTTTCGCCGAAGAGAACAACTGTTCGGCGAGAGAAAACGGCTGTCAAAATTGGTTCATCTTAAACGCTTCATAGAGGTTACTTCCAAAGGAAGGCCAACACACACAGTATAGTGTGTGTTGGCGAGTGGAACGCAACTAGCTAAAAGAGGAGACTTTGTGCCTATGTCTTCATCTACAATAAAATTAAACTCTTCAGGCTGCCGCAAAATATCATAAAGAGGTTGTTCCGCTTATACCTATAACTGAGGAGATTAAAACTAAATCCCTTGGAACAGAAAATGTTTTTCAACTCCATCATTCCTCTCTTTATCTCTGCTATGATCATGATGAGTAGCACCTAGTTGTAGACTTAGGTTTGAGGAGTTTCAATTGATAAAGAGTTAACATCTCGCCTGAGTTCGTCGAACCTAAGGGCTTTAAACTTCATTGGGAATTCTACCAGGTGATTGTTAGGTTTATTGACGATCATTATCCTACCTTCCACATTTCTGAAACTTATTTTGATTTTTCCCCATTTAAATTGCTCGCCTTCAGACCTCTCTTGAGTTACTCATGCACTCTGCCTCTCCTTATATCATCCAATATTCCAATTCTCCTTCCTCCTCTCCCATGCTTCTCTAGTGTTTTCCCTTAATTATTCACTTCAACATGACCTCACTTCTTTTCACACAACCTCCATCCACCTCTTCTGCCTTCTCCAAATCTCTGGATCTAACTTTCTCTTTTCTTCCACCATATCCAACGTTCGTCTTCCTCGTCACCCAGCTCACCCTATAAATTCTTCTCGAAATCCATATTACAAATGCCTACAATCTACTTGCATCCTCTCTCCACAATAACCAAGTTTCCAACCCAAACAGCGCCACGCACCACATTCGAGTTTTCACCAAAAACCTTAAATATTCATTCATTGGTCGTTAAATCCTAAGATTGGTTGACTGCAGCCCTCCATCCTTCCCTTTATAGTGCTAGTTCCCTTACTCTCTGGTAGTTCTTTTTATGTGCTTTGCTTATTTTCTTTGGTCTATGGTTTTGTCCCTTGGACTTTTCACGCTATCTTCCCTTCAATTTTATTCTTCACAAATCCATTGTTCCTTAGTGTGTGTCCATTCCATCTGTTTCTTCTATTCTGCTCTATGTTCTTTATTATCCTTTTCTCTTCTTCTTTTCTGTATACCTATTCATTTATTATTCTATCCATCCATTTTATCTTCAGTATACTCCTCCAACAACAGGTTTCGAGTGCTTGTATTTTTCTTGTCAGACTTTCAAATGGTTCATGTTTCCGGTTCTTAGAGGGCCACGCTCCACACGAATGCTTTCAAATACTGTTTCCTCGTTTGCATCAATATGTACATTGAACATAGTAGTGGCCTTTTCATCATGAAGGCCTCCTTAGCTTTAGCTCTTCTACTCTTGATGTCCATTGTATGTACTTCTACTTAAGACCTTAGTCGTATGAAAATATAACATTCATTTAAGGAGGTGTACGAACCCGTGATCTCAGGTTCACCAGGTCGGCGTGTTACCAGCCAGGTCGGAATTTTTTAGAAGAGTTCTAAAACCACATCCACATACTACCCTGTAAGCTGCCGGAAGGGTCACTGGGTATGCTATAACAACAGCTAAAAAAAGGAAGGGCAAAGGAAGAAGGAATTAAAAGTGGAAGAACAAGAGAAATAATTATATATCAATGGAGAGTCTTAGTATTTCGCGCTATTTTTATGGTATTGCCTACCAGTTCAGCAGTTTAACTCTTTAATGTTGAAGCTACATCCAGCTCTGGAAATGTGATGCGGCGTTAAAGTATTTTTCTACGTGTCTCCCTTTGACTCGCATGATCTGCATTTTACAAACAATCTAAGCTTTAGCTGAGCGTATAACTCCTGAGTTTCTAGTGGCCCCAAACTATTTCCTTTTATGAACTGTTTATGTTCCTTCTTAGTAGTTCTATGGAGAACGAACTGCTTTCCTTTGAATTTTGTTTAGAGAGATAAACAAAACAGGAATCCATCAGTTGGATAATTAATCTCTTCTTTGGCAGTCTTGCTCTATTTCAGTGTTCGATCGAAAATTGTTCCGCTCATTGCCGGAGTCAAAGCACTAATTAAGGCAAAAATGTTTCACTTGATTCAGAGTCCTCCTACATAGAGGTGCAACATTCGTTGTCGTTGTGGGTTGCATCCTGTTCTTCCATAATTTTGGTCATGCTACGGGACCATGAGTCATATACGTAAGATTTGGATAAATTAAGATTTAATTTTCCCCTTACGTACTCCATTTCTGGGAGTCGACCTTTCCTTAGTGAAGCTAGGTCAAAGTGATTCATCACTTAAAACAGGATATCTATCTTTTAAGACCTTAAAGGTTTCTAATAATACATACTTTATAAGAGGTTTGACAATCAAATACCACCTTTCCACAAGGAGTTGTTAATTGATCGAAGATAATGAGCAAAAGTGATGAAAAACAGCGTGAAGTATTGAACAATCTCGATTCTGGTGTGATCCTAAGCAAACGTATGCGAAAAAGACTTCCTGCAATTTGCATTAGCCCAGTCTCCAGGTATTCTGATTCAAATATTTGCAATACTAAATTAAACATTATCAGGAGCAGCATACAGCAATCCCAGTATTGGCTTTCTGAAGCTCTGAATTTCATTCCCTATCGCTAAATTCCTTCATAGTTCCTCAATTGGACATCTTTCATTATTTATTTCATAAAAATGAAATTTTAACTTCGTATTTTCATTTCCTCCCAAATCCAATGCCAGAATTAACTAAAATGTCTGAGCATTCATGGTATCTATTCTGAAAACACTAGAACTTAGAGCTCAAAACTAATTACTGTTCAGCAAAGAGCCATCTCACGAGAGAGGCCTAATACCCGAGATGGGCGGCTAGACCTCTTGGTTAGTACACTTCCTCTCTGACGCCACGTAACATTCAATTTAGATGAGGAAGCGATAGGGAAATCAATGTCGACCCTTTCGTAAATTAGTATCTCTCGGATTCGGCGTTCACTTCGAAGCAGCCAGTGGGGAAATAGGCGACGTCAGTGCTAACTATTCTTATCCGCATTTATTTAGCAGAACGTGTGAACCACCAGATCGTCAAGAGATAAACAAAGCGATGTATTTTGAAAGAATCCTGTGCAAACGTGAAAAAAGAGCTAAGAAAAATACGCTAAATTGCTAGATAGTTTTGGGAATTTCTATTTCGAAGAAATGATGTCTGAAGACATTTGTGGTTGAACCTATACATAACGAAAGATATTCTTTGCATTTCTCCACTTTTTATAATAATTTAAACTACCTTTTATAATAATTTAACTAGGTATAGTATAATGAAATGAATAAATGATTTTTAAACTTCTAAAGGCAGTGTAATTAATGCAAAAAATAAAAAATTGTAAGGTATATATAATAAAAATTGGAAAATTGCAAGTAATTCCTTCCTTCATTGTATTAAGAATTTATTTGATGTGCCAAAGTAAAATGCATTGCATTTCATTGCCATCTGTTTGCTTTTCCGAGAAATATTTCTAGTCAAATCGGAAAGGTTACCAATTTAATAAATTATGGTGCTGAGTATAATTAATGTAAGCAGAACCTGGAACTCACCGAAACTCCATATCGAAAAGGAATATTTGATGAATTAAGGCAAAAATAATATACAAATTTCAAGGAGTGGCTCATCGTTTGGCTCTACTTGAATTTTGATCGGTGATCATTTAGTTCGTCACAAATTTTGTTGCCTGTCTCAAGTCGGAAGTGATTGATGGTTCGTGCAGCATCATTTTTACTGTTGTAGAACATTCAAATTTGGTTCTCCGACTGTAAAAATATAGTTGATAGAACAATTCCGGGCCTATAACGTATTCAAAGAGAATGCAGAGATGAAAAATGGTGAGGAGCATTCAATTCTCGCAAAATGTGGAGAAAGGGTGAAAAAATGACATACTTTGATAAAGATTTGTGTTAAGATATTTGGCAGGAGGTGTTAGAACACCAGCCATGGAAATGAAGGGGAATAGGGAAAATGAGGAGGGGAGAGGACACAGGTGAATTGTGTTTTAACGATGTGTCTTAAGATAGTGCCAAACTGGTTTTGCTATAATCACTTATGGTGCGAGGAAAGGAGGAATTTTTGTGCCTGTCAGTTTGGCAGCGTATCTCTCTTATGTTGTTACTCCTATCGTTTCTAGAGATATAGTGCGGTGTCAAAATAATATTCTAAGTGTCGTACTGATATTCGCTTGATCGAATTTACAAATAATTTAAGCCAAGCGCGTAGCCTCCGAGTCTCGAACGGCTCCCAACCTAAGCCTTTCATCAACTGTGTGACACTTTCTGTACGCTTGTAGCAGTTTTTGACAATACGTGTGGATTTCCTTTGTATTTAACTTAATTCTTTAATTAAATATTTCTGTGCAGTGTCCAAAATTTTTGCGGTGTACTTGAGATGTGGACTAACCAGAGAAAAGTAGCATCTCTCTTTCACTTTTTCATTGCAGAACCTTCCTACTATTTGCTTGATAAATCCTAATTTCTTGAGCAACGCCCCAAATGTTTCGCATGTGTATAAGTATATATATGTTTAAGAAGATCAGCAGGAATATTAAGAATATGACGGAAATTCTTAGCTAACCTGAAGAGAGATGCTAAGATTTACGAATCAACATACGAAATTACTGTGACGTGGATAATTAATAGTTTGCAAACGCAATATTGCCTAAACTTTGCTCACGAACCCGATATATCACTATAATTCTTTCTTTTTGAAGCATTGAATATTGAACATTTAAAGCATATTTTAATGAGTTGGATAAATGATTATTAAACTCCTTAAGGTTGTACAATAAGAATTGAAATTCAAATATGAAAAAAACGTAGTAAATAAACATGATGAAAAGGAGAGAACAGTATTCCAAGAGAAAGTTCACTCGGAAAGCCTCGCCAATCAAGGCTATGCACATGTCAATCCAAATAATTAACAACATTTTAATTCAACTGTTTGAAAGACGCTGATCAGTAGCTGTAAATTGTAACTGAGAGGTATTCCTTATATTTTAAGGTGCAACTTTATGCATTCGCAGAATAATTTTCGGGCTGGTAAAAGTAATTTCAAATAATAAATCCAGAATGGAACACCAAAAAGTTAGCACAGCGTATCAAACAGCATTCATCCATAACTGAGAAGCTAATGATAGGCGAGGCGTTCCACTCCCTTCATTAAACTTTTGCAAACTTGTATGTGAGGGAGAAAGAGAGAGGAATGAAAGAGGTAAGACGTATGAAAGCGACACCGAGGATTAT
This sequence comes from Pyrrhosoma nymphula, assembly GCA_963573305.1. Classification (NCBI taxonomy): domain Eukaryota; kingdom Metazoa; phylum Arthropoda; class Insecta; order Odonata; family Coenagrionidae; genus Pyrrhosoma; species Pyrrhosoma nymphula. The sequence goes on from OY754335.1 coordinate 54,523,276, forward strand.
GAAGGAAATGGGGTTCGAATTTTTTTTCACGAAGGATGAGATTAGGAGTGTGAAAGGAATCGATGAAGCCCCAAAAGAACGAGAGTGACGCAGCGTGGGTACAGACGGGGTCTACCAAATGTTCGCCAACATCTACGAACACACACGCACATATGTGCATACCTCTCCGGTAGGCATGTGAAAAATGAATGAAGGGCGGTGAGCAGCCAAAGAGCAGACACCAGTGATTTGCGAAGTCCAGGGAAGGAACACAGAGAAGACGGAGGAGAAGAAGATGGAAGACGGAGAATAAGGGAAGGAAGGGGAATGAAGAGAAAGGGAGGAGGAGCTTGAATAAGTAAAGAGAATTTCGGTGGAAAAAGGAGAGGAGGGTATATGGGCGGGGATGGGGTTCTTCGCGGAGGAGGATCGTGTGATGGGTGGAGGAGGTGAAGGCTTTCCATCAATAAATTAGCAAGCCAAGGAGGAGGGGTTGTGGAAAAGGGTTCGTGAGGTGAGGTTCGGGACCCTGTCCCATCTCTCCTTCCACTTCCTTCCCCCTTCTCTCTTCCCTCCCCCCTTCCTCCCCTCTTCCCATTGACGCTCACGGATCCTTCTTGCACACCGGTTGAGCAGTCAAGACGGGTGAAGGGACCGGTGGAAAGAGACACTGGGAGCTTTAGGTTACCTACCGAGCTCGTGAGTGGCGAAATGTGAAGGCTTCAAAATCCCCACCGCGTAAAAAAATGGTCGGATGCACGTGTACCTAATTTTCCTTTGGTGTGACTTGGTTATTTTGAGAGGTCCAATGTTTCCTGTTATTCCAGATGAAGTTGAGTCACTAATGACTGTAATTATTTTATGAAGGCAAGATGCGGATTGTGATGTTGAAGACAGTGCCAGAGTTGTGGAGTCACGAATTTATTGCAAATTCTACTTTTTCCTAACAAGGATAGAAGGTGAATTCTAGAAGTCCAGGTGTTGAGTGCCTTGCTTAATTTTGTCAGGAGTAGGTCTTCTATGCAGGCGCTTTCCTTTTCGTCCTTGTTGTCGATATAGACTCCCAGGGTAGTGAGACCCTCGTTATTCCATCTGATAAGCAGAGGAACATCGCTCCTGTTGGTCCATAAGCCGTTACTTTATTCGAGGCTCAACTGAACACCGGAGGCCTTAGAGTACATGGCGAAACAGGGGAGAATTTTTCAAAGTCTTGTTCAGTCGACACCATGAGCGTAAGGGAAGGATTGTTTGGGGTACGGAGGAAGGACAAAGGAATACGCGAATATTTCGCGTATTCCTTTGTCCTTCCTCCGCCATTTGCGCTTTGAATAACGATTACGACAACGCGAATATCTCGCGTTGTCGTAATCGTTATTCAAAGCGCAAACCGCTCTGGAAGGACAACACTCTCAGCGTTTGTCCTAAGGATGCCTTCCATCAATTAAAACTAGTCATTTAAAGCACCTGGCAAATTTTGAAGAATGGCGATCAATGTTTTTCTCTCATGAGTCCTTTAAAAAATAAAGATGACACCAGTGCTTGCGTTATGGAGAATTGTGTTGGCGCTCCTGGACCAGGAGTCGAACCACGGACCTTTCATTGTCGTTTGCTTTGATTTTTCCTAAGACAAATTTTTCTTACTTCATCCCCGTAACTCGCAGGATGAAAACGCAGCTAAGCACGTTGCATGTGATGGTATAGGATTCAAGGCCGTATGCAGAGACGTCCCTATAGGGTTAACTGTACCGATATGACGTCAGAAGCTGGGTGAACCGATCCAACACTGATTTCTTAGTCGTCATTATACGGTTGTCGGGTCAACTTTCCCTTCAAATAAGCTTTCGTAAACCGATTCCTTCCCTATAAGTTATAGGGTCTGGGGCACCCTTTAGCTGCAAAGGGATGGATTTCTGAGCCAAGATGGCGGAAATGCGTCGATCGCCTCTGGATTTTGGCAATTTTTTCTTGACGTATGTTGATGTTGGCGATCCAAATGTGTGTAACCTAACGCTTTTTCAGTCTGGCGATATCAATTTATTACATTATATATGCCTGTTCCACGGAATACTATCTTAATTAAAACAAAAACCTATAAATTATGGACAGTTCTCAAATGATAATGAATCCTGGCAACTACGGGACTCGGCCCGGGTTTCGTGCCCGGCAGCGGTGGGAGCAAGGCCCCTGCGGTCGTCATCACACGAAATTCTTGCTCAGACGTAGTAGCAGCAGAGGAAAAGAAGATAAAGAAGAGAAACGAAACTATCAGAATAGGCACGTGGAATGATAGGACTATGCTGAGGGCGGGGAAGTTAGAGAATTTTAAGCAAGAAATGGAGAGGTGTAGAAGTAAGAAGGCGGGGCTGAATATAAGGTTGGGAGGGCAGAAGATAGAGCAGGTCGAACAGATTACGTATCTGGGTAGTATTTTGGAGGAGAATGGGTTTAGTGGTAAGGACATCAGATGCAGAATCGCGCTCGCTAAAGAAGCATTTTCGAAGAGAAGGGAATTGTTGAGGGAATTGAAGGGTCTGAGAAGAGACGTAAAGAAGAGGCTGGTGAAAACTAATATCGAGCGTGGCGCTATATGGGTCGGGAACTTGGTCATTGCGAAGGGAGGATGTGCATAGACTTGAGGCGTTTGAGATGTGGGTTTGGAGAAGGATGGAGAAGGTGAGCTGGATGGCGAGGAAGACGAACGAGGAATTATTGTATTTGGTCGGAGAGGAGAAGAAGCTTGTGGCAGAGGTTCGGAGAAGGCAGAAGAGATGGATTGAGGAGGTTTTGAGAGAACAGGGCATGTTGAAGAGAGTGATATAGGGGAGAACACTGGGGAAGCGTGGAAGAGGAAGGAAGAGGATAGGAATTCTGGACGAAATAAGGGGTAAAAGATATGAAGAATTGAAGAGGGATCTAATGGAGGGACATCCTTAGGAGGGAAAGCGAGACAATGTCTATGAGTTTGGGATGCAGAATGGGGACTGTCCAAGAATCTACCAATCAGCTGGTAGAATACTTGAATGAATATGTATAATGCCTGTTGTAATGAAACGTCCGAAAAATGTCCGAATATTGAACAACTCCGATATAGAATTGTGGCGATACTCCGCGTAACGCCTATAAACTTGACGCATTGGCTCGGTGGATCCGCTCTCGTTTCCAATGCGGGCGGCCTGTGTTCGGTACTCGGTGACGACAAACATTTTTTTCCGATTTTTTCGGAACATTTGTAGATGGTTTTATAGAATTCTGGTGTGGCGATCCAGGCAACTCTTCCATCTTCGCCACCAATATAAAAGCCGCTTCTCCTGCCACTCAAGGCAGTCTTGTAAGAAGAACTGTACAATAAGCATCTTCTCTTAACGTAGAAACGCCTTATCATTCGGCGCTGCCTACACTACAGAATTTATTTGGAAAATAACTTGATATTTTAATAAAATTTATTGTTAGTAATATTGCATATGCTTTCAAAGATTTATTTTGAAAAAAAAGAGCATAGAATGTCCAATTATTTATAGAAGTTTCAATGTGGTGACATGGAACAATGCAAAGCCTTACCTTATGTAGCATTACTTTTTGGGTTCAGTACCCTGTATTTTTCATGAAAAAGCAGGATATACAAACCCATACACCATCTTTGTTACCTGTGGTATTTTCTGACATCCCTTGGCATCCTAGTATGCTCCAATTTTACTTATTTTCCGCAAGGTCTTTTTAATATTAAACGCCTTTTCACTCAATCATAGGTTTTGGGGTTTACCATACTTCATTAACTGTTAATCAAATCTTTATTCATATACATATATGTTAATATCACTGGTCTTGATCCATTAAACTAAGGTCCATTAAAAAGGCTAGAATTTCATGGTTTCAGATGAATACCCATTATCTAGCTATGAAAAATATGGTTGCAAATGCAAATTTACATTTACAGTGCATTGGGGAATTATCCAATTACTTTTAGAAAAGCAGGTTTATGGATTAGACAGCTCTTTCAACATTTTCTTTGATGGAATAATTTCTGCCATAGGTTTAATTTATGGTTATAATGCATTGAGAAAATTTAATTTTACTGAGTCTTTGAAAGAATTCTGTATGATAATGGTATTTTGAATTTAATGAAAACCATTTCCCATAGCTTAAAATATGACGAAATATTATTTGATCTGTTGAAGATTGTCAGTAATCTTGGAGCTATAGTTAAACAATTTGGTTAATAGGAAGTGTGACAAATATCTATACCATCCAGTCTTTTTGAGTCAGGTCATATGTGTGAACTACACATATGACCTGACTCAAAAAGACTGGATGTTGCTCAATCGGCACTGATCGGCGCAATGCATTGTGGACTGTAAACATAGTAAAACGACACACGAAACGTCACGGAAGCATGACGTAAGTATGAAAATTACAGTGATCTAGTCGACACCCCTACTTCTCACAGTATCGGGTGGGTTCGGTTGTAGAACGTTTAAGACAACGATTAGTAGGGAAGGTGCCACCGATAACTGTCGCTACTGCTGCCACCATTTAGCGCGTAGGGAAAGTGACCGTTTCGTCTCTGCATACGCCCCCCAACCTAACAAGTTGTGATTTATTTTTATAGTCCACTTCTTCCTTGCGTTGCTATCCTTAATGGACGCAGCTTGGGTACAAAATCTCGTTTCCTTAAACCCTCCAAATATTTCCAAGAGTTTTTGGGGACCTGGGAAGCGTAGTAGTCTGTAAAATGGCCTGGCAATCCAAAGGTCCATAGCTCGGTTCCCGGTCCAGGCCAATTTTTTTCGGACTAGCCAAGGTAATACCTGTACGGAGTCAACCGCAAGTGCACATAAGTGCGAAATTCCACTGAGGAAAAAGCAATCGCGTTGACCGGGACTCGAATCCGGATCTCTCGATATCGCGCCAGGTATCGAGGCGTCCTTTTCCTCCAGTGGATGTGAGGGCTTTAAAGGAGCAAGTTTTTCAGGACTGCCGGAATTAACACAAGGGAGAGGAGAAAGACGACGAAGTGGGTTAACTGACACTCGGCGCGATATTGAGGGATCCTGGTTCGAATCCCGGCCAAGGAGGACGATTTTTTTCCTATGTGAAATTCTTCATTCATGTCACGTGTTTCATTTCCGTAATTCGGAAGTAATGAAAATCTTCACTCTTAGGGCAAAGAAAGATGGAGGAAAACTCGGCGTCGTCATCAGGCAAGGTACTTTTTTACCACAGTTTAGAATGCCATTCCACGGACAGAGTACCGCCACGTTTGAAATATTCTTAACGAAAGTTGCCAAGGGGACCACAGTTTAGCGTCCCATTCGACGGATGGAGTACCTCTACTTTTGAAATACTCTTCACATGACACACGACGAGGGATCACAATTTCACCTGCACATATCCATCACTGTCCAGATTCGAGCCGTAGGCCCTCAGGAAGGGAAGCCAATTTTTTAACCTCGTTTTACATGACACATCATTTCGCACCGTAAGAAAGTGTCGAATTCACGGGTAATCTTACGTGGTTTGGTATTTCGGGTGCTAACATGGTTAGGACTGTGACGATGGAAAGAGGCTGAGGAAGGGGAAGCACATGTGGATGTAAAAGAAAGTTTATTGCAAATCCTGAAAAAGAAATTCAAAGGGCTCCATAAAGGATTTTTTCCGATCGGTGCCTAAATATTTTACGGTCTTACGTGATTCTTCTCGTCTTGACGCCACGGTTAGTTTTTGGAAAGGTTTTCAGCGACCATCATAAACCTAGTATAGTCTGATGTTTTCCTGGCGTCTAACGCCACGGAAGGATATTCGTGTTTGCCACCGGGTTACTCCTCAGAGGAGTACCCGGTGGCAAACCTGAATAGCCTTCCGTGACGACCGAAACCTATATTACATCTTTAAAACAGCCTCAGACGTAAACCTTGGTTATCCTTCATTCAGAGGGAATATTTTTAAAGGCAAAGGATAACCGTGTAATGCTCAACATTGGCTACATTTCCCACGACCAATATTTATTAACACCTGATGATGTTGTTGAATAGAAGTTTCTGAAATGGTACCTGAGAAATAGGCTCAGCGCTATTTTTCCTGTATATACCAAAACTACTCCAAAAATATTCCACTCTCTAGGCATTATATACCCAAAGTCAAAAGATGGATTTTATAAGAGAATATTTCAACAGAACCCAATTTAACTCGCGGTATGAACTGCCAGTTGACGCAACGGAGTGTATTGTAAAATGTTAGCCTAAGAGCCATAAAAGAGGAATAAAAAAGAAAAATGGAATCGAGAATAAAACGGAGTAGCGATTCTTGTACTTGCTTGTTTTGTAGAATCTCGTCTAGGAGATAACAAATTTTAGTAAGATGAAGACGGCCGAATCACCCGAGGTGTAAAGTTGCGACGCCTTGTGAATTGCAAAGCTAACATGCTGATCACTCAAGTACGTGCTCCGTGAACTAATATGAAAGCAATGATTATATTTCAGGCTATAAAACGTGCTAAGGCGAGAGTAATCCCACTGTGGCATCCCCGGAAGGGAATGACGATAGGCGGAAACATCCTTTGGATTTGAGATATAAACACGGAATGACATTTCGATGAGGCTATAAAGGTTGAAGATGGAACGGAACGGAGGTTAAGGTGTTATGGTTTCCAATTATTGGGGATTTAAAGTTTGTTTGATTCATTCCCGGAATACGGAATGCGATCTTTTTACAGCACTTGAGGTTATGCATGAAAAAATTTCGTGGTGGTTTATTCATGTTACGACACCAAAAGAGAAAGAATTCGCTGTCATCCGTGAATTTCCGTAATGATTGCCTATTAAAACTGGTTAAAATGTCGCATTTTGATGAAAACATTTACGAAGAAAATTAAAATTTTAGAATCATCCATTCCCTTACCTGAAATACTTGAGCATACGAAAGTTATTCATTGAAGACTTAAACCTTTGCATGGGTTAAGTCTAACACCACAGAACATCCTACATAGGTGAGAGCAGAGTAGATTCATAAAGTTTAACTAGAGCACATTCTGTCCATATCTCCGGGCCTATCCGAGGAATATTTTGCTCCCTCAGCCATCAAAGGTATCTTTTCTCCCCTGTTATGGCCGAGTGGTGACTTTAAATTGTAACTAGACAATCATCGTTGAAGTATAAATCAGGTATGAAATGATAATCTAATAAATCAATATAATGAGAATGTGCATCGTTGGAGATCCATGTTTACTCTGCTCCCCGAGCTACATAGTGAATCTATTTTCGCTCTCATGTCCAAGGATCGCAAAACAAAACAATATAATCTTGCTCTGCTCACCATTGCTGCATTGAGTAAAGAATCGCTACCACTCAACTTCATTGTATGACAGGTTTAGTATACATAATGGCTATCGAAGTCCATAGATTTCGATTTTTGTCTGAAAAGGGACGATGCACTTCAAATGCGACGATTGCAAAAGCTTTGCACGCAAGAAACATTAAGAGAATGTGGGTGGAATATTATTTATTCACTGCACCTGTACCTCAGACGAATCTTGTATAGAAAAAAATAAAATTATCAAATTAACTGCGTTTATCCTAAAAAATGTACTTTTCCCAAGTAATCATTAAAAATAGAAAACTATTTGAGTCAATGCTACGAATTTACTATTGCGTTGTTTTGCTATTTCTAAAATAAGTGTATGAATAATTGTCCTGATTCATTTTCCATTAATTAGATGTTTCATATATTACTTGGATTCTGACATTTGCCATTATAAAATGACTATATTGGTTTTGGTCCTCAGGAAGTTCCGGACTCAATGCAATATCATTGAGGTCCGACCTTTAAATATTAAGGTTAAGCATTTTGGGTATGTATTGGTTTTATACGTCTTATATGACAGAAACATAATCTATGAATTCTATGAGAAACGAAGAAGAAAATAATAAGAAGGTAAAATAAAAAAGGAATTGGACAAGGATGAGACCTTTCTTCGGCAATCTTCAGCATATACCTGGGAGAAGCAATGAAAACATTCATTGGAGGTCTCCAATTATGCGGGCCCATTACACTGCATCGAATACTATATGTAGGCATAAGATTCAAAATTGCCGATAAATTAGCCATAAATTGATATAATTACGAAGATAAAATATTATGAAGATCAAATTTTACAAATACTATAATTTTTTTCGTTAGCAAAAAAGTAAAATTATAGCTAAAACAATGATTTAAAAATGACCAAGATTGCCACTTTTCGAACATATCCCACATGGTCATTAATGTTTTTGTAAAAACATGATGGCCCAGTAGGACAGATTTTGGACCTTGTTTAACCCATGTGTGTATACCCGGGTATCCAAAACGCCAAAAATCGAAAAACATTCAATGTTCTGGTATGTACTTTACCTTAGGCCTTTGGATCCTCGCGATTTTATCTTTTGACAGTGTAATAAGGAAAAGAATGGTGTAAAAATATAAAAATTATATGTTTGGTAACTATTTTAAAAAGTTACCTTCCAAGACACGGCCGGGTACCCGGGTACGCATACTTACCCTCTTCATTTTTTATCTTAAAATCGTTACTATTTAATATAATCTCTATTTATAAACATATACAATGAAAAATTAATGCAAAGAAAAATAAAACAACAATTCGAGTAAAACAAACTTTTAATAAAAAAATAAAGTAACAATTTTGATTTTGTTTCTCTTGTCTTAAAAAATGTGCAGCGTATATTTAGTGATAACTTTCAAACGTCCGCTGTTTACAAAATAAAACTTTTATTCATTGGAACATTAGCAACTGAAAAGTTCTTATTACATAATGAGCAAAATGCTTTTGTGACCCAATGTTCATTTCAAATAGGATTATTACAAGAATTACAAGATTCAGTCAAGAGTATGCATACCTCACAAATTCCAGCAACATTTTTTCTACCAGTGCTATATCTTGGAGTGGAAGTACTTTACATCTCAACATTCTGTACACTTCTGCCAATGACACCTTCAATGGCATTTTTTGTTGAAAAATTCCTCATTACTTTCTGATTTTGAGCACGATCTTCAATCAATGGCTTTGCTAAATCCTCACTCAATTGCTGCAAGATAAGTCGATGTTAATATGTTCTTTTTGTATCGTCTTATTATTTTTGTGATATATGATATAAGCAATGGCTGGCATATAGTAAAACATCGCAAATGTTCATCTTGAAGTGCACCATTGGGTAGTGTAGCGGCCGAGATTTTGGTTCATTGCATCGACACAAACCTTATATTTGTTATAGTCTAATAAGATTTCTAGTTTTTTCTTTTCATTATCTGATATATTCGTGTCATAATGCATCGTTGAAAGCAGAGTTACAGTTTTGTTCTTTTTAGGTTCATATGAGCAGCGTGCTACATTTTCATTAAACCCAAAAATGGTGGAGTACACTTCCCTATCCCTGGAAGCAGCCATAGCCTTCGGAATGTATGGTTTGTTCTTTGTAATGGTATCAAGAATCGTTATATTCCATGTTAGGTGACACCTTGCAATAGTTAATGTTGTAAAAATGTTATCCATTGTTATTTTTCTCCCACTACCTTTATATATCACCGCGAGGTCTTTTACTACCCTTTCCCCTTGATTTTTTTCGCGAATGTTTCCTTGCTTTCCTGCGTATATAATGCCGTGAAGTGGATACCCATTTTTAGCATCGCAGATCCACCATATTTTAACTCCATACTTCCCAGGTTTACTGGGTATATGCTAGGTAAACCTCATTCGTCCTCGATATGGGTAAAGCTGCTCATCAATAGTTAGATTTGCAGATGACCGGTAAAGTCTTGATAAATTGTTATTTAGCATGGTCCATAATTCCCTAATTGGAGCTGCTTTATCTTCGCGTGCTCGTTCTTGGTGCGTTTCAAAATGGTCAAATCGTAAAAACTGATTAATCGCCGAAAAGCGATTTATACCATGGTTGCTCTGTACAAAGGAAAATATGACGTTTTCCACATGTCACTTCTGGCATCCATATTAGAATTATTAACCCCGGCACAAATCAAGATGCCGATATAAGCGTACATTTCACGGCTAGATATGTTCTTCAATGCGCGAGGCTCTTTATCACGTTTTGAATGAAAATCTTGGTATTCTCTTTGTGCTCTCTGATTTGTGCAGCGAATGATTGTCTACCATTTCTTCAGAAAATATTCTTTTGAATGAATTACAAATGGACAAGCCTGCTGTACTCTTGTACCCTTCGACGTACAATATTACGAGCAACTACGTGACGCTGCGTTAAAGGAGTTTTAGACCATTCTGTTTCATCTTTTGCGATGAGTCCGTCGCAAATCCCTGGACGACTCCATATCCTTCCCCAGAACTGTTTCTATCTCTTCGGCCACTACAACAACCCCTGCCCTTACCACTTTCTCTACCACGGTTAAGTGCTGTAACAACAAACGTTTCTTTTGATCCAAATTCATAAATTAATTGTGAAATAAGTTAATACATTTTTTAACAATATTAATAAGAAATGAAAAAATATTATATTTGTCACATAAGCAATAAATTCAAGGAACTCACCGAGAAAAATCAGCTCTTGATAGCTCTTTCATTTCGAAGCAAAGGCCACGTGTTCACGAATTCCACGGTTGCATACACTTAGCAGAGGATTCAACGTATTCTGTACTGTCTAAACAATGCTGACCCTTCTATGGATCACGTACAACCAACTTTTATGCCAGAGCCTCCATTTCTACCGATTTGGTGCAAATAAAGTTGGCTACATTGTCATAAACGTGGAGAATGAGCGCGTATATATACCTACAGCTCCCTTCAAGAATGTAATTTAAGAGCAGTTGGTAGCGTGTTATATGCCCCCCCCCAAAGCATTCTCCCCCACTACTATCTTTACTTTGTAGCAAGTGATGTGCAGCTGGAAGTACGTACAAAGTAGTAAACGATATTTCAAATGTAGATACTGTTAATTTCACTTATATAATCTTTTTGGGTACCCGGGTATGCGTTAGTGTTAGAAAACCCGGGTATATACACAAGGGTTAAAAAATAAAAAAATGCAAACCATTTTCTTTTTACAAACTAATCATTATTACATATGAGGAAATATAATAAGTTGTTTTGAAGACATGATAGGTGTAACTTCTCTATCTTTCTGCGAGAAAAACACGGATAAAAATCTTACGGATGAAGAAGGACGACACTAAAAGTCTTTGATCTGATATGAAGTTAGCTTACGAAGGGTTTAAATATGTCGTTGTAAAGGATAAGTGAGAAGAGTAATAAGGTAGCGGGTAGTATTTTCTGGGTGAGCAAGGTCGGTAGAGATAATCAAGAAAAAAATGTAAAGGTCATTTAAATACGCAGCGAAAACAAAAGTGTGAATACGTCACTATTTCTCAGCAGTTCATCCTCTTTGGTAACATCTTTCGGGAGTTTTTCATCCCATGAACATCTTGAAAATGGCCCCCCTGAATCCAATCCAGAGATAAGGAGGAGAAAATAACCGTTCAGGAAGTGCTCCCTTTACGTCTTCCGAAAAGCAATTCTCCGCTCTTTTGCCGTGGAATCATTCCTACTTCCGCTTCTCCGTATCCCTCCCTACACCACCGCCCAAAATAAATTGTCAACCGCCCCTAGATACAGTGTCGTCGCCCGCCCACCCATCGCCACGCATAAAAGCCCTCTCCGTTTTCGCCGCCGCCCTTGTATCATCCCTCTCTCCCCCCAGCCCACCCGTCTTGCCCACGAATCAACTCCCTACCCTCTCATCTTCTTCTCCGCTCAATGGAAACCGTTTACACTATCAACAACACGCTGCGCCTTGCTGGGAAAGAGAAATGATACGAAACTGAGACGAAAATTGGTTCGGAAACCGTCGGAGAGTGTACAAAAGGAATTATTGCTCACGTTCTTCTCGCTTCCAAGTTTCTATTTCGTTCTTCTTCGTTATCCTCTCACGAGACTAACAAGTGGATACCTCGCAATTAAATTATTTTATACCTGATTTTTAAGAAATAATCCAGTGCAAATGCCATATCGCTTTCCACTAAATGATGTATGTGCCCAAGAGTTTAAGTAAAGCCAAAGGAGGATAAACAATAATTGTAAAAAATGCTATGCTGTGTTGTGTAGATACTGGTAATCACTTAATATTCCACGTGTACATGTTACACAGTACAAAAGGTAGCACGTTCCCCTTACCAAAATGAGTCCGTTCGACGCATGACGTCATCCGGATGACACGAGAAGCAGACGTCTCTAGAAATAGCATAGGAACAATGGATGACAGCTCCGAAAATTTAGTTTTTAGCAACCACATAAGGGAGTAAAGTAGATATTTGCATCCTTCAAGTACTGAACATATTTGATCGGTTCTTATTTGTAAATGTGTAGTTTGAGAAAGCAATCTTGTTTACAGTGGAAGTAACCCCAGCAACAATTTATTTACAATTAAAGCGCTCACCATTTCCAACATAACATTGTCTTTCCTCCGGCAAACCTGGACCCGCTTCGCCCGTGTAGAGGTCTCAGTGGGATTATCGAAAAATATTCTTCCCGCATTAATTTACTCGCATGGCTGTTGTATCCAAGTGCCACGCAAGTATCTAATACACAATGCCCTCTACCTACGTACCTAGCTACCACTTGATGCAGTCCAAACTACGTCACAGCGTTCAACCCAAACGATGTGCAACGAACTATGTGTGGTATTGAATGTCATTTAGCGCCGACGAACTTCATGAGAAATTTGCAAAATTCAATTAATGTCTAGTTAGAGACTATATGAAGAAATCCATATTTATTCATTTTGACGGGAAAATGAACACAAACTTCACTTTACGAATTCATTATTCCGCAATTATTTATCACATTTTGGAGTTAATTAATAATTTAAACAATATGTCGTGATGTTTCTACCGAATCTGATGTGAATCATTTTCAGTCAGCAACTTCGAGACTTATCCTCGGTAATGCTCAATTGGAGACATAGGTTTCAATGGGAGTACAAGAGCCAGTCCAAGGAAACAACTATTCGGTTGTCTGATATGATTAATTCGATGAAATTAATTCGACGATATAAAGCTAACCAATAATGGCTATGATACAGTAAACTTTATACGCACGTCATTAAAATATAATTTCTTTTGAGTGATTCCGGACAAAATTTCATTTTTCATTCACCCTTAACACAAGAATAATAGAATAAGAATAAGGACACATATATTTCCCTCTATAAATGCTTAATTAATGATTATACTACTCTCAATGCAAATGATGCACTCTATACATTAAAAATTAAAACTTAAATTGAATTTCTTTGATTTTTACGAAAAATATATGAATATTTCGCTTATTAATTTGTATATTAACTGTTGCACTTTATCGTATATCCGAGTGGTTTTCTCATCATCTTATTTTTATTACAAAGGAATTTCAAAACAATATTCGAGTGACTTCGATTGTCATCGATATAATTAATATTGGCGAAAATCTAATTATAATGTCGTGAAACAGTCACACACACACACAGTAGTTTTAAAACATACTTGAGATTTACCAACCGCTCAACATAATCATTGACGTTTCCCTGATCGAATGTAAATTATGATCTCCACTCCAATACTCCAAACGCCTTAATAAATCAAAGCTGTTGGAAATACTAAGTCACTGCTCAAAACTAACAACAATCCTAAAGAGACAGGTACAAGTCTGTTAATTGTTAATGATGGATGCAAATGTCACCAACTACACACGTAAACTAATATATCAAATCACCCAAAAGGGTCAGAGATGCTGAGATATAAATAACTCGTCGATTCGCGAAATATCCATAAATCCCGTGAAGGCAGCGACGATGGAGTTCCAAGTGGGAGGAGTACGATAAAAGTTTTTTTTTCCGCTTCTCGGGAGGTAAGGGGATAATAGATTTTGGATCAGTCGATCAAATTAATTTAATTTCCGTTCACACTAGCATTCCAATCCCATATCCATACGCTTCCGTAACCATGATCTATAATCTCCCTAAAAAGAAGAAAATTACTCCAAATTGTCGACCGGGAAGCACTCAACAAAAGGATTCCCGTATCTCGAGAGATCACTGGATGAATGTTTAGAAATTTCGAACCGATCATAGCTATTAATTAATACCTTTTCCATCCACACTCCAGCATTCACACCCTAGCTGTAACCCACTTGACAAACCCATTATGCATACTGCGTCTACCCCAGCAAATCCTTCCCAATTATTCTAACGATTATCTAACACTTATTCTAACGATTTTGGATCTTGAAAAAATAATGTGCTGCGCCATCTGAAGGACAGTCAACGGAGAAAGGTCCACTTCAATTTGTAAAAAAGGATAAAATGTTGCTTTCCTCAACGATTTCCGACGGAAACAGTACATATCTACCACTGCCATTCCATTGCAGCAGTGTATACACCAGTTTCTGAAGAAGCGTTTCGAGGCGTTCAGATGAATTTGGCGGATTTTCGTGTTTCAGGAAAATATGCATGCAGCCTTCTCATCAGAGGGAAGGACTCCTTCCCACCTGAGATCCACGAGGGCGGGTGCGAGGTTTAGTGCAGCTGTGGGAAGTCTTATGAAGGAGAAACCATGAGAGATGTTCAATGCATGATGAAAGAGCACATACGGGCACAAAAGAATACCCAAGATGAGATATCGGAAATTTCAGAACAAGTCTTGTCGGAGCCAGGTCGCATAGTAAACTCTATGGAACCGTAATTCCTGGCCAAAGAGAGTGGTATTTCCAGAGAATGACTAAAGAAGCAGTGGAAGTAATATAAAAAGACCATAAATTATGAACATAGAAAACGGATTAACCCTTACAAGCACTTGGAAACATGTATTCCAACCGCGACATGGAACTCGACGACGGGAACATGGTGACGGGAAATGACAACCAATCGGAGAGTAGCAGCCATGCTGACACCTTCGTGGCTGTATAACAACAAATAGTGGACAGTCAATAGCAATCTCCACTACAACCTAGCCTGAGGATGTCTACGGCAGAATAGGTAAAACGTCGCAATCGTCATTATGCCAAAGCGGAGGAAACCCGAAAAACCCTTATATCAGTATAGATTCAGATAGATCAGGCCTTATTCAGCATAAATACCATTTGAGGTAAATTTTCGTTGACGAGGTGTATCTATAGGTAGGTCTCGACATCATCTGAAACATTTCTAAATCAAGAGAGCCTCAAGATTGAGGAGAACGTGATCGTTTTTTCTGACATGCATCGACAAGACATCATCAAACAATATTTATATTATTGCAATAGATGGGTGGCGATTCAGACGAATGCATTAGGGGAGGTAATTTTCCTTACACCTAAAGGACGTAAAAGACCTGAGCAAAGATCAAGTACAACAAAAAGACAATGTGCCTAAAATCTTGGGACGCCGACGTCAAAAAAGGGAATCGTTAGGCACTAACCGGTCAGTATCGCATCTGTATTTTACGTTGAAATATCGCGTCATTTTGCGCCTCTCGAAACTTACCAAATCCAAGAGGAGGGATGAGGGGCTCTGGAACGAAGAGCGAAATTGGATTCGGTTTTGCGCGCAGCCAAGTGGCGCCGCTAACGGCGACGCTGGCTCAAAAAGCGATTAGGGAAACCGCTCTCATCCCGAGGAGCGTTAAAAGGGGTCTCGCTTAACGCTGAAAGGATAATCGCCACCGCATCGGCCGTCGACAGGAGAGGCGAACGAGACTTGGCAGGGGAGAGGAAAACAGAAACAGGGAGATGCATTGAAAGTGGGACTCCGGCGGCACATTCCCCTCGTGTCCGTCGATGCGAAATTTTTAATGGTCTCCCTCCATCGGCCCGACCGCACGAATGGGAATCGGCTTCGCGGCACCAACAAGTCTTCAGCCCCTCCAACGCCCACCTGGTTAACTAGTACTGTTCCACAACCTTTCAATCACGCCCATCTTCTGCAACTACTCAGAGTCTCTCTTATACCTTTCATCCCTGCTCAATGACTTGTTGTGCTCTTATTTTGTAATTAAAGCGCAACATTTGGTTTTAAAGGAATAATAATAAATTGAATGGGTTAAGTAAAATTTATAAATCCATAGAACTTCAACTTGCATACAGCATTAATTTCACCGGAACGCGTAGTGATTATCATGAATACGTTTACGAGTATACAGGAGGAGCCGCAGCAAGAAACCTAATCACGCACGAGAAATGAATAATTCAGTATTACCAATTATTATCTTCGTATATATGAATGGTGACGCTTTTATTCATGCAGATAGTTTTAAAATGTTAATCTGGTGCTTTTTAAGCATCATGTTCTTCAACTTACACAAAATGATGCAAGGAGCCCATTTAACGAACGACAAAATATTGTATTGACGTCTGCTACGCTGGCTACTTGAAATATTGAAGGTCCTTCAACAGAGATTACCCCGTGGTTCATCATGCTTGTCAATTAAAACTTTTGCAAAAGCAATTATTAAAATCAAGAACTTATTTTACGCAATTTACAGCATTATTATCACTCATAATGCATTTATTAGCGCTGGAAAAATTTGCTGATCGTCAGGAGAACCAATAGCCATTCCTATAGACAATTGCAAGTACTGTTTTCCCAGGATTGCTTCCTAAAGATCCTCATATCCAAAGGGCGAAGCAATACTATGAATGTGGCCCCTATCCTTTATCTCAATCGTATTTCTTATTATATTTTGATTACGTTTATAGTCATCCTCGTTCCTTCTCCACAAAAATCTTCACCGTGCACTTTGTTTCTCCCTTCAAAATTTCCTTCCTTATTTCCTATCATACCAAAATCCAATATATATCACACAGGCCAGTAAGCGCATTTCTTCCATTTTTCTTCATGCATTTACCTCGAAATCTTTCGAACTACGCCTCTCATCTTTCTTCGATGTAATCAAATCTTAAGCGCATTTAATGCGTTACATGATCCAGCACAATACCTAGTATGTTAGCCGATACTAGATTTAGAGGACGGAATCCAATGTGATAGGTTTCACACGATCATTGAAATTTTAATGGCGGGAAGCGATATTTTCTTTCATTACTCGGCGCATACTTTCATTAATACTAAACTAACCAATCTATGGCAGCAGGGGACCAAAATAACAGCGGATACATTTTATTTATTGCTTAAGGGAAAAAATTATCAACAAGTACTTCAAAATGCAATTCATCTTTTGCAGAAAGTTTGCAGAAAGCCGTGTATACCAAATCCCATACACTGGTTCTCCACATTTTTTTTTCAAATATTTTTTTTGAAACTGCTAATTATGTAAAACTTTTCTTGCTCACTACTAAGCCTTTACGCAAAATTTGGGAGTGTGTTTTGTAATAGAGTTGTTTTAACTTCAGTAAAACGGTTGACATATAAATATTGACACAAACGTTTTCCTGCACGAACCATTTGGAGAATGTCACCAAGATAATCGACAAGAGAATTAATGGGAAACGGAAGATTTGGCAGAATCATGAAATAACTCTTAGTTATACAAATAACTCCTTTAAATGTGGTAAAAAAAGGGCAGTAATCAAGATTATATGGACGTGCACAGCAACAAATAAATGGCTCCTAAAATAAATTTTCCTGTGATAGGGGAAGGAAATACAAACGATGAAAAAACCTCAGGAAAAGCTGGATGTAAGGAATAAGCAATTGAATGAGAAAAAGGTTGTATAACTTTGATATGATCATGAAGAATGGAGATTTGGAATACCCGTAGTTGCTCTCGATGCAGAAAGAACGAGTGGACCGAAACGTGTTACCAAGTTTTTTTCTTTCTCTCTATCTTTCCCAACGATCAAGTTTCTATTTATTAGTTCCCTTTAGGTGTTGATTTTTTTACTTTCGCACACAGAGAAACTTGTCTTAACTGGGTGAAAGTTTTGACCCCAGCAGTGGTTTCAGTGTTTTAACGCTTCGTTACCTCTAGTTGAGAAAAATTGTCAAAAGATTGAACTGAATCCATTCACGGATACATAAACATAGGTTAAATGGAATTTCATGCACAAAATGCGTGAAAAAATCCATTTAAGCACAAGTAAAACATGCCGAGGAATCCATCTTGCAGATGAAGAAACACTGGATAACATTTCCTTACGTTTATTTACCACCGACCAAGGTTTTGGAATCTCGATCGATGGTTATTAAAAGTATTTAAATTTAACCAGTGTTTCTTTATACTCAAGAAGTATATTATATGTACCCATAAAGTCAGTGCCAATGCTCTTGCATATGTCAAGAACTGTTGAAGACACTAAAATATTCGACTAATAGTTCTATGAATAAAGATAATTCCGTTTATATTACTAATTACTTAGGTCAATACAGAACGTAAATAGCTAGCATAATATGGAGAATATAGGAAGAACAGGCGAAAATCCCGGTTAATGTGCGCAGTTTGTAAAAAAAAATTATTTTGTTATAATATCAAACACAGTGCACAACATTTGACGCAACTTCATCGTTATTTCTCAAAATTCCACCTATGGAATTTCAGCCGAACGTAGGCATCACATCTGATTAACATCATCGTGGTATAATCGATTTATGACGTCTTTTTTTAATGTCCGGCCCTTAATAAAGCTGAAAAATTCCCTGATTAAAAGTACATTGTTACGAGAGATTCCACTAATGGCTTCATCATAAATGCAACAAAACGTTTTCCAAAAGTTGGCAGAAACTTTTACCGCGAGCAGCATGGTTTGGAGAGTAAAGCCCCTGTCCGTACAACCGAGGAAGAGTTCTCTCCCTGCTCAGATGCTCATCATTCAGTAGTCTTGAGTCCACGGAGAATTGAATTCGGTGGTCTGCGGGATCTATTCCGAAGGGTATCCTACCCTTGTAATGGGGATTGGGGTCCGCGCGTGAGGACCGAGAAACCTCCTGCTTACCCTGAAACCCGTTAGGACTTAGCCTCCTTACCCACCTAAGGGTGCAACACAAGGATCAATGAGAAGGTCTAGGGGGATTCATCTCTCCTTACCCGGCCTACTCACCTAGAGAAACACCCCTCAGGCCCCTTGCGTCAATACAGGATGGCATATTTACTTGTCCCAGCGGATCACTATTGTATGCGTGCTCGTATCCCATTGCTAAATGTAAATGCACGCAGCGAGGCTTAAATGCTCGATTACGAACGCTCCAATGCTGCGCTCCGATATGAATTGGACGTAGGAGAAAATAACTAAGTGGGTTTGAGAGCTCTTAGATCGCAAAATGACTGTCCCATGCTGAAATCAAAAGATGAGTTAAGGGCAGGGCTTTGGAGCCGAGGTCTTGGGATGTGCCTCCATCTCTCGTTGCAGCTCCGGCTCCAGCTCCGCTCCGGTCAAACTTTTTGGTATCAATTATTGTTTCAATATTTTCATGTTTTAATTTTCATATTAATAAACAGTGTTAACAAATTAACTGGAATTTCAATAATTTAAAAAATGAAACTTAGCGTGTACCAGGTCAAGAGTAAACACAAATATAATAAAACCTATTTAAGTTCTTACTGACCAAGTGTTAATAGAGATGAATCACCTGCTTTAATTCGCTTTTGTTAATCATGGAGCATGAATTATTTGGAAATGTTTGCTTGCATTTCCAAAGGAATAATTAAAATTCTTGAATCGCAAATAGAAACAGAATGGCTTCCAATATTTCATTTTTCATCAATGCTGGTAGGTCACTGAAAATTAACTTAAGCGTCTAAAATAACAGTTAAACACTTTAAATCGTAAACAACTCTGCATGCTTCCTGGAGTCAGAGCGGAAAAATTATTCAGTTTCGAGCTCCGGCTCCAGCTCTGGCTCCAATAAAAAAGGCCAGGTGGGAGGTGACAGTAAAATCCGAAACGCAGAAAAAGTCACGCTTTTTGAATTAATTGACAGTTCTCATGGATATACCGAGAGTCAGATAAGAGAGAGACAAATAGTACAGTGCCATTTTATCCTCAAAAACGGTTCATATGCTATTTCTCTTCATCATGCTCCCACCAATGGCAATTATCTGGTTTTCCATAATAGTCGTAAACGGAGACGACAAAAAATCTCATTTCCCGGAAGTGTTATTCTCCCTGAAAATTATGTTGAATTAAAATCTATATGGAATGCATTTTTCGGAGGAACTAAATTTTTAGGAGATATGGCATAAACAATACGCCGCAGAGGCAAACCGTGTTTAAATACAGTTCCGAAGAGTCGCAAGCAGATATTCCACAGAGCTGAGAAAGAAAGATCTTTGCATTACTTCTGCCAGAGTGCTAGAGCATTTAGTCTTAGCCATCAAATGGGCTATTCCCTATGCCAGCAATTCTTCTTATCTTAGAATTTAAAAATACTTATCTACCATCATGGCGTATGAAGTCTTCATTCTGTTCCCTCCTCATTCCCACTACTCAATATTATCCCTACCTTTCTAAATCGCAGCCTTCAACAGTGTCCTGAAGTAAAATTATCAATAAGACAATTAAAAGTCTCTGCAACCTAGGAATTTAACGCAAAAAGACCTTTTTCCTTTTGTAACATTGCTCCCTTTTTTCTTCTAAATGTTTCGGTACTATTTTCTCTATTCTATCTATTCCCAAGCAATTATCCATAAAATTAACCGATTTTTAGACATTCTGATTTTTTTAAATGTTAATATGGTGCTGAACTACTGAGATAAAAGAATGGGTTTTTATTTAGCACAAACAAACGATTTAATTGGGGATGACTTTTCTAGCATGGGTGGAAGTATGATACAAGCATAATACTTGACAGATCACCTGTGCCTTAGGCGAATGAAACTAAAGTCTTAACACCAATACACTGAGATCTACAGGGTGTCACAAAAAAGGTGCACTGGCTATACATTTTCGGATTCTACGCCTGAAATGGAACAAAAAATGTTCAATAAGTTTTTTTTTAATCCGCTTCGTCTGTATGTATCTGTTTTTTTACAAAAAAAGTCATAGCTTAAGTACGGCTTAATATTTTGCTTTAAAATTTAGTGAATGTCTTAACCTCATGAACATCTCATTGGGGGAAAAAATTAAAACTTATGATTTCCCGTTTAAAAATGGCAGCCGTTCCAATTTTCAATGTAAAATTGTAAAAAACCTGTTAACTTTACGAAAAATATGCAAGAATCAAATATAATTATTGATTATCAAATATAAATTTAATTGTGATTCTGACGGTATCAGAATTTTTAAGATTGATTGAGATTTGACTGAATAATACGTTTTTTTCCTGTCAGAACCTAATGCTAACAAAGCTTGTCCTAAGTTTAAACATGTAGGAAAGAAAAACCAATGATATTCAGTCAAATCTCAATCAATTTTAAAAATTCAGGTACCGCTAGGATCACAATTAAATTTAAAACTTTTTTGTTACCGGTTTTCCTAAAGGTAGCAGGTTTTTTACAATTTAACATTGAAAATTTGGAACGCCACCATTTTGAAATGGGAAATCATAACTGTTTTAATATTTTTCCCAATGAGATGTTTATGAGGTTAAGACATCCCCCAATTTTTAAAGCAAAATATTTAGCCGTGCTTAAGCTATGACGTTTTTGTAAAAAACACATACAGACAGACGCTAAACAAAGCGGAATTTAAAAAAACTTATTGAATATTTTTTGTTCCATTTCAGGTGTTGAATCCGAAAATGTATAGCCAGTGCACCTTTTTTGTGACACCCTGTATGTTAAAGCCAGTGCCACCTGCCTTACTAATTAACCTTTGGATATTCCATAAAAATGGCGATATGGATTTTACTAAACCTAATTTTTGCTTAGGGGGCCATGAGTAAATTCTATAACTTAATTAACATTTTATAAGCAATTATTCATTTTTATTCAGTAATAAATGTATTACATATAACGATTACATAGATCTATGAACAAATTAATATATATTCCCAATTCCTAATAAAGCAATTTTGAATATCAAGGCACCGCACATGGTGGCAAGTCTTTCCTTCATATATAAATCAAGGATCACTCTTTCTGGGAAGTCAAAATAAATAAATTGTTAGCATCATCAGAAAACTCTAATGTATTGTACAAATTCATAATCCTTGCAACTACATTCATTGATCCCTATTTTTTACGTTTCCTCATCCCGGTTAAATTTTGTGTAAAAATACTGTATCCTTAATGTAATATATCGGGTTTTCCCTATTTAAACAAAACATGGCTCGCGTATTTCCAAGAGGTTGCGTAGAAGAAGATCGAGTTTCAGTTTATAGTTTTTCCGAGTGGGTAATGAGTAAGAGATTGCATAATGCAATGCAATACATTTTGCATTTACGGAGGCAGTTTTGAGCCATGTTTCAATTAATCAAATGTCATTTGTAAATTACCACTAGGCGAAGGACACTACTGAGTTAAACAATTTGTATTTCCTTTCAAGAAATATTATATCTTTCTCGGGAAATATCAATGATTAGCCTGGCATTTAGGTACATTATACCCTAGGTGTATTGGTACATTTATTTCTACCTCACTCGACTTAATTAATATACGAGGAAATAGAACGACGTCTAAGTTTTAGACCTGAAAATACCTGAAAACGCTGCTGCTCACTAATATGATGAAAAAGAGTGAAGTAGTTTCAGAGTTAAAAATTTTGGTCCCTTGAAAATACGAGTCTCTTCTAATGGCGGAGGATCTAACTGAAGTAAAAGCAAAAAATCCGAGAATTTGAGCTTTACTTTCCGGCTTTTTCCATCAATGTACAGTAAAGATCACCCGACTAGAACGGAAGACCTTCATTTCAATCCTACTATGCACTTCGATCCACATTCTTGGTATCATTAATCGTTATTTTTGACTTCGCAAAAAATATTTAAAAAAAATACATTGGGACAATTATTTACCGAGATTATGCGTTATTAGTAAACCTTTTTCTAAAAATGCATCGATAAATTGTTATATCCGGATCTCTCCACCAAGTCGTGGGAATTAGAAAGTAACATCAGTGTTATAAGTGCGTAACTTGTACACTAAGTCCACCAAAATCCCAAAATATATAGTGCATTTGGCTATATTACTTAGTTCAAATATGAAGTTGTCCAGTTAACTCGGAATAAATTTAAATATTTAATTGTCTTTCCATTAACCAAGACTTATATGTGGCACTATCATTTGAAAGGCTTACGATGGGTACCATGAAAAGTGCGTTTTAGGTTCGAAACCTCGGTCGGTGAATAAAATCCAAAAAACATTTTTATCCCTTAACAAACTTCCATAAAGGAAGGAAGCATGTTATTTTGGAATAATTTCCCAGAATGCGTTACCACATCTTATTCGCAGCAATGGGATAATTAAAACACCACCGGCGGATAAGGGCGAATCATTTTTTGTCTTTGAATATGACATAAAATAATTTTTGAGCAGTCGAGGAATACTTACCCCTAAATGATGTGAAAGATATGCTTATGAAAGCAATGGCACAAACAAGAGATATAATGCTGTAATAAATGTTTCAAGTTAATCATCGGTCTCATAAAAATGGAGAAAGTCTAATGTAATCCGCATAATTAAAAACTACCTAGTGATCAGAATCGCCTAGGATCGGGGCATATGTTTTACGCAATAATTACTAAAATAATTATATTTACATTACCTCCATTAAACTAAGGAGATAGACAAAAAGTAATAAAACTCCTTTGACCGTTTCTACAGCCTTGAAATGGCAATATTTTATTCAGACAGAGAATATTTTATTTTCATCTTTGCATTAAAATTGGTTGCAAATTTACGTTAGTTGAAAAAAAAGTTTTCCAACGAAACAAAATTCACCATCCCTTGGAATAGAAGAAGAAATATAATGGACATTGAATTTTTACAAGAATAACTACACCAAAAATGTTTATGATGTTATGTTTAAGTGGTACACGATCGAAATCCTTCCTTAGCACCAACTTTGAAACATTTTTTAAATTCACAGTGTGGTTAGGAAAATGGGTTTGTCTGTTACGTAGAGTTCATTCTTCTACGTCCGCAACTTATCAATTGTTATCATATATTTGAAATACCAATAATGCGAGAAGAACACCTTATGCAATTTCACATTTAAAAATATTCAAAGATGCTAATAAAAGCTAATTATAAAACCAAATTAAAGGGGTATTATTGTGATTCTTTACAGATTTAAACTAATTATTTTTATGCGAAATTGATAAATTAGACTTCTTTCACTTTGTTGAGTATTAATCAGGAAAAAGGAATGAATTGAAAGACCGCATTTACATTAGGCTCTCCATGAGAATATTGAACGATCCAAATGAAAAACAATAAAATAAAAGAATCCAATAAACTGACTGACTTCATATCCTTGTTAATTAACAATTTCCAAACAAGGGCATATAAAACCGCACTCCGTCAAAGCACCTCAAGTTACCTATACCGATGAATTTCACAAATAATTCCAAAATTTAACGAAATCGCTTTTTATTCATCGGCCATCGGATTGAAATACCAACGCCAAAACAGCCAATTTTCCGGTGGAATACCTCGACGATGTACATTTCTTCCCTCTGACCGCATTAGCGCGCGCATTGGTATTGAAATAAAGATCGCCCGAGCCACCTCTGGTGGATTTTCACGCATTTTGTTTCATCCGAGAAAATAATTGAGCGCCCATGTGAAAAAAAACCGCAAACTCGTTATCCTGCGGTGTGCTGTTCGATGAAGAGCGATATGCAAAATGCGTGTGGGTGGCATGCAAAGGACCTTAAAGTGGCCTAAGGCGATTCATTGCGTGGGGATTGTGTTTTCGTCCCATCTCTCTCCCCCCCATACAGGTATAGGTTCTCAAATAAAGGACAGCGACACACAGGATACGTATTTCAACCTGTGCTTGCACAGCTTCCTCTCCTTTACCATGAACTCAATTTAAAAATGTCTAATTTAATGCATCTCACTCAAAGTATGTGATATAATGATTCAGGATTAACTTCGTGGAACCAAGAAATTTTGATGAAAACGATACTTAATACTTATCCGCACTTATACTTTATTTCCAACCATTCTCTGATTCAGAAACAACCATTTTCAAGGTATAAGTAATGCGCATAAGCATTTATATATGTGTAACTTGGCCAAAAAGGAGGGGAGCTTGGTGACATGTTAAGGGTACTGTGATAAGATGATTTAACCCTTTATCTACTCGCCAATTTCCCCCTCCTTTTTTACTAGGTAGGTTCATATACACATCTGAAAAATGCTTTTATGTACTTCGTATATTTAATTATCATCAAGGCTCCGATCTTCTGATGATGATGAGCGAGACACCCTTTGAAACGTCTGATGAAATGGAAGAATTTCCCCGCTGTGTAACCCTATAAGAGTTCACATTCAGTATTTGCCGCGAACGAATTTGTTCGTATTTCTTGTATAGTTTTTATTAAAATGCTCATTGTAGTTTAAAAAGAAATTTAAGTTTCAATCAAATGCAAGAAGACATGGGGGTGAGAAAAATTCGAAATACAAAGATAAATCAATCGTTCATCCGGCATTATTAAACCTGCAGTTACAATGACGCGTGGTGATAAATAGGTAAAAAAATGGAAAAGAAAAATTAATGGAGTATATTGAGCGTGGGTGAAAAATGGAAGCGAAGAATAAAGATAAATACTCATTATTGAATAGAGCCTTGCAGTAATGGAAGAAAATACCTGTTTAACTCCTTGTTATTCCCTGAGAAGGAAAACATTTTTATCAATTATATCTTTTTGGAAATGAAATTATTTCAACGCTGCAAATCTAATATGTCAACGTCAACATTACAAGATTATTAGAACTTACTGTTTACTTAGCACCTTGTATTTTATTCAAATACCTAATTACTTTTGCGTCATCTGGATCTTATCCCGTTAGCCATTCAGTTCATGGAAGTTAATGTAGACGCTGAGCAAATATCATAGCTTCAAAAAACACTGCAAGGCCGATTTATTTGAAAAATTTAATTAATTTTTAAACCTTTACTCTTTCATTTTCATTCATGCTTTAACAATCGCTCATCGATTTTTAAAATTTTCTTTGACAGTTTAAACAGCTTAAAGGTCAGTGCTCAAAGAACGATGATAGCAGGGTGCATTTTACAATTATAAAGAAGTACCTTGGGAAAATTCACGCAATGATGTTGAAAGAGGCATTGCACCAGCTTTATAGCGGGAGTGAAATGTAAAGCTAAAGTACAATGGTTTATATATATGAACAAGATTTCCCTATTTCAATAAAATATATCCACAAACACTTTACATAGACCACTAAAACAGGTAACAGGCATGATGATGTGAGTGACAGGTAATTATAATCTCCTTGGTCAGGAGAAGGCTTTAGTGTTTAAGGGCTCCAGCAGCTCAGGATGTTTCGTACGATGTTATCTATGATCTGTTTCCTAAGGTAAAATTGACATCCATCATCGAGGTGAGAAACGAACCTCTAACCGGTTGGACTACCTCGTCGATTTCTACCACTGTTAATACATTGAGGTTCTAAGGGGGCTGGAGCGATACTTGTGGGTCAGTGAGTGAAAGTTTTAACAATTTTTAATTTTAAAAAAATTCTACGGCCGCATATTAGTGAAGTAAGTTTGTTTTGTGGTGAAATTCACCATACATGCAGTGATGGAAATGATTCAAGAATTTAATTTTACATATTTTCCTTTAATTAAAGCATGAAAGCACTCGAGTTTTCGGCGCAACACTCGAATTCGCTTAAATTCTATTAAAATGACTTTTTTTGTAATCGGCGTGGCACTTTGATATTTGCTAGAATCCATTATATTAATAAAATTAAATGTGTAATTCTACGTTTAGAAGAAAATCAATAGGTATGCATTCGAATTATAACGAAATGTACGTCATGTGCAATAAGTCCGGTGCGCTTAGCGCAACTGTCCGCAAGGTAAAGTTGACTTTAAGCGCAAAGGTGTTTGCTGTAGAAAAATTCAAATAACTGCGGAACTAGCAGGACAGTAACGTAAATGGAGTCACCCGCTAGTTATAACACAAATATGTGAAATTAAAAGTGATAAAATTATAGTCTTGGATTTAAATTCAAACCCCTCGAGTATCTTGCATGTTAATAAAACTTGTCATCATGTCTAGGGGTTTAGGTTTGAATCCCAAACCAGGCGAATGATTTTTTTCACTGTTTATCTCACACATTTCTGTGATCACCAGCTTCATAAAAATATACTCACAATATATTTATAAAAATGTAGGTACTACAGAATAAAAAAGTAGGTAATTTCATCGCAGCAATTTAATTCCCCTTTAAAATTTATCGCTCCAACTCCATTCGTTTAAAAATTTTATTAAACGGAAATTGGATAAATTTACGGAGAGAAAAGTGAATGAAAGTGATTCGAAGGGTTTGGCAGGAGAATGCCTTAAATATTTACGGTAAAAAGTCGAGAAAACAAAATCATAGACTATATTCAGAGACGTAACAGCTATTTTAATTTGCCATTGAACCTTCGAGGATGGATTACGCATCAAGGATATAATGAGTAATAATAAAATCAGGAATTGTGGAAGAGTAAAGCAGTTTACTGAGGTTTACTGAGGGAGTGACTTTAGCGGTAGCAGATGAACATTTTTTCATTAGAACTTTTCATTCAAGGAGTCGAAGTTAGCGTCGATAGGAACACATCAGCGCACTTGAAGGCACGCTAACGCCATACGACTGAGCCGGTGGAATACCCGTCAAGAATTCAAGTGTTTAAGCTATCATAGATTGGAATACATTAGCTCACATTAGATAGTGTGTCCGACGTCACTCTGTGGAGATATTTAGCTCTCAGCGTGTTGAGACTCGGTTATGTCCACACTTTTCAAAATTTCTAACAACCAACCATGGTTTAAGCACTAAGTACGCCTCACGTAATCACTACCTTGAAAATGGTACTTAGTACTTAAATCAAGTCGGTTTTTATTAATTCAATAAAAGTGAAAACAACCAAGCCTCTTTTTTACTCAGCATATTGAACCCATCATCGAACTTAGGCGCGCACGAACGACGATGAATGAAACGATGCGCGTAGGAGAAACGTTCGGAAACTTTCTCGTAGGTAGCGATCTGCAGGTAGATAGTAGTCACAACCGAATCTCTTATAAATAGCTCACGAATTCTTTTAAAGTACATGCTAATAAAGGTAAGCTTTTCACCACAGAGCAATTAAAGACTTTACATTACTCTCATTTGACGCCGTTGGCGAAAATCAACTCAAAAACAGCTCCCGCGTATGAGATTATCAAAGTAGTCTTATTGCTTGGCGCACGTCAACACTGTCCCCGACCTGTTTAGAAGCTCGCTGCCTTGTGCGCAGGGAAGTCTGAGAAGGATGGAAAGCAAATACGCAGTTGTGTTGTGAAAAGAGCGAATGGAAAACTGCCGATGACTGCTGTCGATAAGTAAAAATGTTTCCACAATGGTTTTAATAAAAAACTATTAATTTCCCGCAATTTTTCCGTGGCGAAATTCTTGTTAACTTTTCACTTCATAGCTTCAATTCTTGTATTCATTGGACACATCTTCCGCGCCAAAAACTACGGGCCTAAGCCAAGAGAGAGAACGAAGATGAGTTATGAACCTCGCCATCAAACGCCAGATGCGGCTTCGTAGAAGCATTGTCATCATTCAGGGGAAATTACAATAACAGTTCGGCTGTCACTCTCGCAAGATCATACGAAATGCCAGTCCTTCCAAAAATATCCTGTCCTATCGCTGCTAATTGAATGAAACGTGGGAAGTACCAAGGGCGACACGCGTGGAACGTACCTCGAACTTAAATCCCGAATGCGACGTTACGAGGATGAAACATGGACTGGAGAGGAGACAACCTCGTGGCTGAACGCCACAACGTAGTTTGCCATCGACTACTTTTAATGCCGTTAAGGTTTGCTCGGTGACGTTCCGGAACAAAACAGGCCCGGAGACATGGACGAGGTAGCAATTAATGATTCTATAGTCCCTCATTTTTCATGGACGTTCTACCTGAATGGAAGTTTGTTGGCCAGTAGGTACTTTGACTCTCCAATCCCGTCAGATAGTCCTATACGACATATCTTCATTGCACAAAACTTGCGGCAGTAAGCCCACATTAAGATCTCCATATCGTCTATCTCCTTTCATACATGTGGAACTGTCAATCATTCATTCTCAATTCTTGATTACCCACCATTCTTTACTCTATTACACCCATCAACAACCCTTTAACCTTTGATAAGGGGTAAAAACTAAGCTAGAAAATACTTATTCACCTCTGGGCCTTTTTATTGCCACAGATGAATGCTTTTTTTATATTTTTCCTCTCTTGTCTAGAGGAACACTATTATTATCAGTTTTAATTCGTCACAGCTGAACTATTTGAAATGGTTTTAAAATTCATGTGACCAATCTAACTGTAAAATGAACAAACTGTAAGTCACATTGGGTGAAATTTCTTAATCCAGTGCACATTCAAATGTAGCACATGGGATCAAAGCACCATGTAGAATGTGGCACCAAAAAAAGTCTTGTTTTCGACCCAATTAAAACCGACAAAAACAAGAACTGTAAGTCACAATAACGGAGAGCCATTGACTTTCGGAACATGAATTACGCTGGGAAAAGTTAATTGACTTGCATTTCTGACCAAGCACGAACTGGAAAAATAATGGCTTGCATTTAATCAAAATGACCTTTGATAAGAAAACAGGTGTAGACTTTTAATTGGACGTAGAGTTTTCAAAATAGTGCATATAAACGAGTAAATTTAAAAAAAGCTATTTTTAAGAGACTACGTTAGGAGTATAGTGGAACAAGTTAGGGGACTTAATAATAAAATAGCGCCTTCTGGTTATCATGAAAAAGTGACTTGCAATAGCTGTGTACATTTTAACGATAATTCAAATAAATATAGGTTTCGAAATAAATTGGAGCTGCTGCTAACGTAGATAAAAATGTTATTCGGGGAAAAGTTATTGTGTGAAATGAGGAAAAGTAGAAATGACCAAACTACTATGTAAAACAAGGTCGTCCAGGTATGGTATCATTCGGGGAACATTTTCTCCCAGAAATGTAGTATTGCACCAAAAGATAGAAAATGCGCATAAAATTATACGTGGACCACGCTCACCCACATATCTGCTTCCAACTCCATAATCCATTCCACTGATGCTTGCACACTCTGCCACAGTTTTGTTTTAACTCTTCAGGGTGTTTTCGTAGGCGAGGCCGCTACTATCATTATGATGCCTTGTGGAGTACGACTATGATCTAAACAGACACCTGCGATAACCTTTAGCCACGTCTATTTCGAAAAATAGTATTTATTCATGATGGGTAGACAAATATTTGATTTACATTAAAAATTGTTTAGCAAAAAGTGTTTCCTATGGCAGAACTATTGTTTTTATTGAACCAAGACTTTCCTGTAAAATATTAACAACGATATTGACCACCAAACAATTCTGCTTATAGAAACGCATTCACTCGTTGTTCACGAATGAAGAATGTAACATATTCAAGTAAAAAAGCGGTGATGCGATTCGATCCAAATATAATTAAGGTTATATACTGAATCGGACGAAGAGACAATTTAAACTCACAGATCAACGAGCGAATTTTTTTTTATATGATCAAGAAAACCATACATATGGGTTAATAGTCCCAAAAACTAATCTCTTCCAGCCGTGGGGGGATGAAGTTTTGTCAATTTTGTGGATGCATCCCTTTCGACGGTGAAGGCCGAAGGGTAACTATTCACTGCTTGGAGAAAGCAATAATTCAGGCGGAAACAGGGCGAGTTTCCTAATTTAACCTCGGCAAAGTAGAAATCCTCCCATTAAGTGCAGAGACCGAAGATCAAAAGCCGAATGCCCTTTCGAGATGGGCATCATCGCGAACCAGTGAATGGAAGATTCGTCCGCAAACCACAACAAGGGTCACGACAATGAAACACCATGTGAGTGGCTAACATGAAATGGAATTGTCTCATCCTGGCATTACGGTGTTTTACTCGGGAAGTCAAGCCAGAGTAAATGGATTTAATCAATTACTCCCGGGGAGAAGCTAGGCAAGAGGAAAAGATTTCCTTGAAACCATAGGTTTGAGAAATCGGACATTCAACGAAATGCCATCGGTAATACTAATTTATTCTAAATAATGTCCAAACATTATTAGTAAAATAATTTATTATTATTTTAGATTTGAAATGAGAGGCAGATATTATGTCGACAGTTGACCGAAAAAATAGTTTTTCTTTTGTGAAAAGAAGTTTTAGCAGCATAAGTAAATATTAGAAAAGGAAATAATTCAGTAAAACTTGGAAAGATACACTGAGACAGGTTTCTTTTTTAGCAATATTTTCTAATTCAACTCTTATAACGGAAATGAATGTAGTGTCTGTTTACCCTAAAAAATGCTCATTGAATATTAGGGTAATACAATGACGATTTCCGGTTTAACCAAGTGACGAAAGTTTCTAAGTAATCTAAAGTGGAAATACTTTTTATAAATTTTGAATTGGAATCATTACAACGATTTCATTAGGATACATAGATTAAGAAGAAATATAAATTGATTTTAACGTTTAAAATCGATTGTAAATGTGAAATAAGGCGATTAGTGGAGCCACATACCAGTTTTTTTTGAAGTACCTACCGATATGCACACAAGGATTGGCCCTCTTACGATCCAAGCTGTAAAATACAATGCCCTACAATGGACGGTTTGTGAACCAGAGTAAACTTTTTTTTAATTACACCAAAGCAGGTTAGAAAATTCGCGACACGAGAATTTGACCCCAAAATTGTGTACAAAACTCTTACGTCATGCTGATTGACGTGTATTTTTGTAGTAGTTGTTTTGAAAATATTTTCAACAATTTTTCATTTTTTAAGCCTATATTTAAATATCTATAAAATATCAATATTTATCAAAATTTAAATATCTACTAGCAGACCTGCTGCCTGCTTTGCAGGCAGTCTCTGTCTGGTGTGCTCTTGAGGTGAACTTCGTTTTTTTTCTTTTTTTGCAGTACTCAAGTGGAAGCAGTGGGAAATGTGGCTAAAGTGTATTTTTCCCCAAAATTGAAAAAAACATAGAGAATAGTTTTTGAAACATAAGTAAACATTTTGGAGTAAAAAATTCATAATATTCATTTTTCTGTGCAATTCTCACTGTAGTTGACCGAGGAGAGTACCATTTTTGAGATACAGTTACTCCGACGACTGGTTAGTCATAGCTTAAAAGATGAGGGCAAAAATTCCGCCTTCTATCGCACAGAGAGATATTGTTTACTTTTTTACCCGCTTAATAGCTAACCATTTAATTCTGCATGTAATACATGCATTTCATATGCTGACCTATTTAAGTGATCCTGGGAGACCCGAGAAAGATAGGCTCGCTCTGAAAAAGTGAACCCGAGAGTCCCGAAAAACTTTAGCCCCTGGAATCTAACTAAATTTAAACTCTCAAAAACCACGGTTTTTTGCATTTTTCTTTGCACCACCAACTGCTAAAAATCCAAAACCACTACCAAATCATACAGACAGAGAATCCACAATAATGCACCAAACCTCATTTCTCTAGCTCAAAAATTGAGAGAGAAATAAATAAAATGGATACAGAATGACTGACTGGCACGCTAAAAAATTAATATATAGATACTAAATCTATATTATCTTAAAAATGATTAGGTATAATATTCTTACAATCTTCCTTTTTAATTAAAATTCAAGAGTTAAATCAGCAATAATTGTTATTCGTGAAATATATCACAGTGAATTATTCTTTGATTAGTTTTACAACAAAATGTAAGGTTATACAAAAGTTATTTTAAATGCCTACATCAGTTTTAGATATAATCATCAACCAAAGAATGTACTATATGATCCAAAAGTCCATTTTCTTGCTGAATATTCGTGCATGATTACATTTGAAACAATGGTTCTACTGAAATGACAGTCGTTTAACAACCATTGTTTCGTTATGACTCAATCAGATTAAATGAATTTTCCAATTCATCAAATTATTCTCAGCCATGAATCTTTATTGCTGCTGTTATTTTATTACCTCCTAATGCTGAATCAAATTGTTTACATTAGCCTAATGAGAGCATTAATCTTTCCAACAAGGTTAATTAATATACAAAGCAATAAATGTTGCCAATATTGCACAGCAATAATAAATTCACTCCCATGACATGATCAAAATACGATCGTACATATTTTTAATGAAAAGAGCCATAAAATGAGAAAAAAATCGTCCAAATTGAAAATTTGGATTTCGAGATAAAAATCAATAATTGACGATATTTCCATTGACGCTTTATTGGAGTTTTATTTGAACTTCAATTTTTTTTTACTCAAACTTCATACGAATGAATTTTATTTCCCATAAAAATAAATATTTTCCAGCAGAAATCGTTAACTGACCAGAAGGAAAATGTCCACTGTCGTCATATTTCTCGAAATTTATAGCGTAAGTAGGTGGAAATAAGTTAAATTGGGTCATATATCTAAGAACATACCACCATTTCTAATGTCAATCAATCGCGAGTTACGGAACCATTCTAAAATGTAGTGGTGGACAAACTGGAGAAAACTAAGCCTAGGGGCTATCGGAACTAATCTTGTAAACATCCATTACGGAACGTCATTGCGCAGCCAACCCACACAAAATCGCTTCAGCGTCAAGTAAAGTTTGATAGAAAGATCCTTTTCTTACTTGTGGGTGAAAGAGGAAGAGGTTTCAAGCATGGGATGAGAATGGATGAAAGACTTTGAAGAGTCGAGTGCTAGATAGGCTTGACTTTTAGATGTCCTTCTACCTACTTTTAAAGAGTAGTTCAAACATTCCACTTTGGGAGAGGTCAAGGTTCACTGAACGCTTATTTCCAAAGTGGAGAACCTTCCCTAAAATAAGAGTACTCTGAAAATGAGCATCTTTTCCTCAGAAAATACCAATGAAAAGGATGTTTGCGACAGAATATGTAGGAGAGCGATTGTAACGTTTTATTCTCAGCCGTGAAATTAATCCTTTCCAGTATACCCGGTAAGCTTGTTTGTGAGGAACATACACCCCACCTTTCTCTTATAGAACACTACTGTAACACTTGCTTCACTAATTAGCGCAAATTTTTACCCTTTAATCATTGATTTTATTTTTAAAATGAGCAAATATGCTCTTTTCATGAATGCAGCAGTAAGTGATTCACATCTGAAATATTGGGGATTGAATATTTCCAAGTTTTTGTAGTCCCAGCCCTGATGCCCCACCCAAACATGAGGAAGTTATTAATCATAAACAGGCACTTGTTTATGATTCCACACTTTATTAGAAACAATTTTTTTTATTTTTTTAATCCCCCCTCCACCTACGGATACCTAGATAAGTGTAAGCCACCTGATGTACCTGATGATGGCATGAGATGCTGAAACCCGGGTCGTGTTGTTTCTAATAAAGAGTGGAATTATAACCAAGTGCCTGATTTTCATTAACAATGGAGTTCCACCGAGTAACGCCAGAGACAGTGTCCTATATGAGGAAGGTAGCTTTAGATGGAACTTTCCTTTGACCACTAAACGGTAACTATGACATGCCAAATGTAAAACAATTTGGACGGTTACTAGAAAGTTAGTGAGTGGAGACCAAACAAGTTAATCAGTTTTAAAACTAGTAAACAAACTAAACAAATTAATATCTGTTGCATATACCTGTTACATATATCTGTTATTTACAAATTAATTAATGAAGTTTTTTCTAATGCCAGTGTATCATTTCATTTCCAACTCACCAGCATTGAATACTTCGCAGCCATTAGAGCCTTGCTTTGGTAATTTGGACAATTACCTTAAGTAGACTGATAGCATAATGAGCTTATTGGTGGACTGAGCAGTTAAAAAATAAAGCCATATGATTTTAACTAAGAGCCTTAAAGCCAGCTGAAGGATCCCCATAAAAATGTTGTGGAAAGATACAGAATGAAAAGTAAGTAGATAACTTTTGATAAGCTGGAAGGCGAAACTGAGGGACGTCGAAAATCCGTTTTTTTTCAGACCCTGGAGTCGAAAGTGACATGTCAACGACACTCGCTGGGAGTTAAATCCTGTCTAACGAAAGGAGAAGGATGAAGAGGAGACAAAGCACACATTTAGACTATCTCTCCTGTGGTAGAAAGAATTTCAGGGAACAGAATAGAGATCTGCTTAGACCAATGCAAACGGTTAGTGAAAGGAAACGTGGAGAATTGCTACTTTAATGGCAAAAAGTGCAGGAATAAAAGTTTACCGGGGACAATAAACAGAGAAAACTGATTTGAAAAAGGAGTTTTCTCGAAAAAAAAATCAGTATACAAATCCAAATAAAAACATCATCGAAGCATATTGCTCAAGGTTTTAGAACCTAATGTGTCGTTGTCAATTAACCAATAATTAAGGAAAACCAGAAAAATCAAAAGGACCAGGACCTCTTGGGCCGTAGAAACTGTATTTGGTAGTTTTATTTTGACGGTGAAAGAGTATTATCTTCTAAAGGAGGCGTTAGTTCCACCGTCATATGAACTCACTACAGGGCATGGAAATTTAGCGGCCGAGTAGGAAATGAAATGTAACGGGTTTTTAAATCTTCTTTTAATCCTGTTCGAAAATACCTGATAGAAAAATTCAGAGAAAGAGAGAGCTTAAGATGGAATGACGTGATCGATGCAGCGTTATGTGTTTAAAAACGTATTTTTAAACTTGCAGTAAATGTGGTTCAACGCAGACGATTCTCGGGACACTAAATTTTGCGATGTTTACGGCTGAAGTTTTCATTATGACGGTCTCAGTGGCGAAAAATACTTTCGATGGGACGATTCATATAATACGATACATAAATCGTCCATAACTTTGTATCGTACATCGATAACGTCTATGAGAAACAAATGAATCGTTGAAATGTTTCATTTTTCTTGACTCGCGAATTCGCTAAGTTTGTTCCTTTTCCATGATGGAGAAATTTCACAAAGTTACCCCTGTCATTGATCGTTTTGTTCAACTAAATAGTTAAAACAAAAAATGAGGTAAAATTGGTCAATGATGTCAAAAGGAGGTTGAAGTTGTGATTAGCAAGTTTTGAAATATTTCGTTAAAAGGGTTTACACTGACAGCATTATTGTGCAAGTTACTTTTGACAAATTCCACGTGTGGTCAGCTTTGTAAATCCGCGTGCATAACTTTTAACATTTTCGGCAAGTCGCTTGCAGAAGCGTATTGTTGCCAATGTAAACATAAACCAATGTGCACTAATTTGTGAAAATTTAGTTGTCAGAGTTAAATTCCCCGAAAGTTCTTGCAGAAGAAACTTGAGGAAGTAACTTGCCAGTGTAAACCCATCCTTACACTATAGTTTTCATTCTCCGATGACAGTGGTTGTGTTTCTCTGTATTGCTGCCGACTTTTACAGCATGATATGCATCTTTTGTTTGAAGTATTCTCTGATAGGTGGTGTGAGTGGGAATAGATACATTTTAAAATAAAATATTACTGCATATACTACTAAGCAGTGAGAGATTATTGACAAGTTTATTGACAAGACCTGGCAATATTTTTTCTAAATCTTTTACTGTAATCGGAACACAAAATCAAGGTGAAATGAAATATAAAATCGATATTCTTTGAAGTTTTTAACCTCAGAAATAACGCAATTTTCCGAAATACGACGATCAGATTAGTATTCATCATAATAATAAATTTTATTCTTTATTTCATTTGGTTCTTCGTAATATATCTCGTATTGTCTTTTGTTGGAAGATGACACAACATGGTCAATGTTTCTCATTCGCAACCCGACATGCGTATTGTGATTCCCAGAGCTTCAAAATCACGCAGGGACATCACACCGATGTCCAAAGCTGTAACTGATTCATCGAGAAGTCCAATCTCCATGAATAAGCTAGGAGGAACACATTGTGGGATTGAAAAGTGAGGTGAATGCGACAGGATCGCGGGACTGTTAAACAGCTGGAAACCGCGGCCGGGGAATTAGCACCGCGAGGGATACTCTTGCACTCTTTTGTCGCCGGGGAAAGGGACAATGCCAGGGGCAAAAATTCGATTCGGGACTTCGGGAAAGGTAACTTATTTATTCATCAACAAACGATGACCATCAGAGAACGCTGCTCGGGGCAATGATTGAGCTCCTACCGAATAAAACGCGTGCGACGGTGATGAAGCTCTGAGAGAATATGAATCGATTAAAGTTTCGTTTATTTTTCTTAATGTTGTTTTAGCTAGCTATCGCTGCCGATGAAAATTATATGAATTTTCCCTCTCTACAGACAATAAGATCTATTCTTTCTAAATTTTTAGAAATATTAGCCTCTTATTGTACTACTTTTCTAGTAATTTGTCATAAAATCGAAGCCGTGTTCCTTGTGTTCCAGAATGTCATATTTAAAAAAAATGAAGATATTCTGACGTTTATATTACGGAAATAATATTACGGTATGTGTCTTTCGTATGTTTTTTCTATTATTAAGTTAAAATATAACTTACTGAGATACGTTTTGTATAATCCCATAAAACCTTAGGTTTTGAAGGCTTTTCCATTGTTCTGAGTGAAAGCAAATATGTATGCCAATTTGAAGCTTCGAATGTGTATGTCTAGCTATGACTTAAATATTTTGGTTAAAGAAAATAAATTATTTTGCATCATTATTATTACAGTATTGTTTTGTGTTATACCACAGCATAGATTTAAAATCAATTTTGAATATCGTTTCTATTATGGCTAGAGAAAAATATAGCACAAACTACTCATAAGTTGCGTCAAAACCTAAGCACAGGCCTACGTCACCCTCATTAAGCATTAAGACACAATATTTACTCATCATCCATGTCACTGGTACTAATCTTTAATAACATACTGATTGCTACTTTCCGATTTTTAGTACTGGTCACTCAATCGCATCATATGCATCCTTATCATTATATGTGGGCGTTACAAGTAAAAAAGACATCGGAGCGAATATTTTAGTTAAGAAAAGTTTCAAAGGAAAGGGATATTTTTTGTCGTAAGATTAGCGGTGGGTCTATACTTCCAAGCCAATTAAAGTTAACGGTCACCGCCTGTTTGTTGCCTACTGGGGTGGTAGAAGCCCAACGGGAAACTGTGAAGGCGGCTCTGACAAAAATGGAGTGGGGAACGATTATCCTTGGGTGGGGATGGAAAAGGTCTACTCCGTTGTCAATGCAGGATTGAACGCTTAACATTGCTATAGCTTTAATACGAAAACAGCATCAATGCTTGTTATTTTTTGCGTACATGAAAGATGATTCTTTGATTTAAGTGGGCTGAAAATCATCATTTCGGAATCTAGCCTTCGCAACGTGACCCGGAATATTACGAAAAAATTTCGTAAAAACCAAAGTTTTGCTATTTTTTATAAAAAACAACCACTTCATGATCAAGTTACTCCACTTAAATCAACAAACAACTCTTCATCTACAGAAGAAAAAAATTGCAAGTCTCCAGCTGTCACCGCAAAGACGTTACTGGGTTAGAGGGAACGTCTGATGCGAGCTTCTTAGCCCCGGTATAGAGCCACCTTAAGGAACTGGGTGAGCCTAGGTGTGAGGCAAGAGTGCCTGAATGTGACTAGGGCAGCAGAAAAGTTTAAAAAGTTTGACCAATGGAATTTCCTTCGGTTATTTGGAATAGATGTCAAAAGTTCTATAACTTCCTTTTCTAACTTGACTTTTCAATCCACGGAATACCATCATGAAGAAGCCAAGAAAACATTGTATTTCTACTTTACTTTTTGATAAGTAATAGTATCAGTATTATTTTTCAATTATATGGTGCAACCACAGGTATGTTTATAGAACATCATTTACTCTAAAATGATTGCAAATTATTTCCTATGGATTAAAATTTTAAATTGCGCTACTATTCAAAATTATATTACTTTCTGGTCTTATATTTTACATTTTCTTCATCTTGAAGATAGAGAAACACTTGTAAAACACTATTGACAACCACCAACCAAGGTTTCGGTACGTTCTACCATCATCAGTATGGTACGACTATCATGCCACCATC
This sequence comes from Pyrrhosoma nymphula, assembly GCA_963573305.1. Lineage (NCBI taxonomy): Eukaryota > Metazoa > Arthropoda > Insecta > Odonata > Coenagrionidae > Pyrrhosoma > Pyrrhosoma nymphula. Next base: position 54,562,318 of record OY754335.1, read on the forward strand.
ATCATGACCCTGATGATGGCATAAAGTGCCAAAACCTTGGCCGGTGGTAATAAAAAGTGTGGAAAATTATACTAGTGTTTATCTTCAAGGTGGATGTATTATGTTTCCACAAATTCAATGCTCTTTCACGTAATATTTATTTACAAAAATCTGTCGTACGCAAGAGTTAAAAACCTTTTTGGATAACCCAAAGCATCTCTCTGTGAATAAATAGTCTTCCGCAGAATTCTCGACACCCGTCACACTCCGTCAGCAAAATAATATGAAAATACATTTCAGAGACAAGTAATTTAGATTGCGATTATTACAGTCATCCAATAAATGAGGTGTAGGTCGAGGATACCATCTGCAGAAACGAAATGTAGATCAATGACCCATGCATGCTTAAAAAAATGCTGCCGAGAAGGAGATATATATTGTACTCAAAGATAAGAAACGAAGACAAGAATAAAGTCAGACTGAAAAGGATGACGAGAAAGAGATCTTGAAAGGAAAGTAAGTGCTTCCCATTTCTCTGTCAAGGAGCTCTTCGGCAAACAGATGAGTGCCCAAGGCGCAAGGGCATTCGCAGAAGGAGATTTAGCCAAGGAAAGGCGAGCGGCTCCTCCGACTGCCTCGAGGGATCGTGGATAGGGTCTGGCTCGCTGGTTAACTGAGGGGAAAAAAATACGGCACAAGGTATGCACATCGGCGTACGGAGTTTTACTTAATACCCGTTGAAACCAGTTCTCGGTTACAATGATTTTTCATATTTTCTATAAAGGCGAAAAATGGGATCTCAGTGAGAGAAAAACATGGCCTGGTTAGAGTGACGTGTATCTCAAGCATTGCTTGACGGCATCAACGTATTTTGGTGGCCGCTTATCTTGCACCACCCGCTCGCGTAAGAGCGAGAGTCATACGAGTCTAGACTGCGGATGACTACGCATATCATCTAGGCCCATTCGCGAGGACTCGCACGTCGGTGATAGCGGAGTATACTGCCACAGTGCTTGCGTGACGCATATTCCAGAGACGTAACCGTTTCTTCGAAACGTGTTACAGAGGAGAAAAGGGTAAGGCCGATAACAAGTAAGAATGACAAAGAAGTGTAAGGTTTTGTTGAGGAAACAAGGAAATTTTGAACTAGATTTTAAGAAAATAAGAAAAGAGTAAAGCAGTGACACTATGAGAGAGAGAGAGGGGAAATTTTCTTGTCCATTATATAAGATTTAATATCTACCAATAAGTTTGAGGTGGAAGCGAATGGAAAAAGATCGGCACCATTGGATATGTCGGTGACTTAAGGTACCGGTTTTATTATACCTGGTTAACGTTTACCGCAATCTCGTGTTTCTTTTTCATTTTGCTAGATTTTAATATATGGAGGGGACTGTTTTGTATATTACAGCAGATATTCGGTTTGTTCGCCGTGAGAGCTATCGATGGAAGAATATATTAACTTTGGTTATCAGAGCGTGAATGTATTTACAAATAAATTACAATGCTGGACCTAAGTGACGTAGATCACATTAAAAGTGGAAGAATGAAATAGAATAAGACAAAAGTAATTTGTGAAGCAGAGTTTAGATTTTTTACAAATTACTGAATTAAAGTCATAACCTTCCTCTTCATGACCTTCAAATACCCTTCTACTCACATTTTCACGGTTCTTGGATGATACAATCCCGCGCTTCGCATCTCATTTCTTCTCATCTGCTGCCTTTTACGAATTCCTATCCTCTTTTTAAACGCTGGACTTATAGAATCAAGTCTAATTCTTTCCATTTTTATTATTGCATGCTTAGCTTCCATTAAATAGCAATAATGAACAACTTAATGAAGAAAACTATTTAATTTTAACCCTAGATTTTAGGAATAGCGTGAGATGCCAAAGCATGGTCGGCCAATTAAATCTGATGCAACATCAAATTTTTGATTGAAGTTGAAGGGCGTGAAGCCAAGGGCGTTCCTTGATTTTCAGTTCAAGTCCTTCTTTTCAATGCGTATTAAATTTTTCTCCACCGACATAATATAATTTATTTTTTGCTTATTATCTTTTCGGCAGATTTTACTGCTTTTGATAATTGGCTACTAGATTCTTTTGTATAAAATAACGAGTATAGGCTGGTTCATCAAATAATAAATTATTCATAATGATGCAAGTCATACAAAAATTATTAGTATTGTGATCAGGTAACGTAAGTAGTGCGATGTGTCAGTGGAAAGGCCGCACAAAGTAGGTCGTTGGTCCCATTTCGAAATGGTGCTTCTCGGAAGGTGAATAAAAACAGCAAAAACTAGACATGTCTCCCTTACTTTTACGTTTGAGTAAAGAGGAATGGTGGTCAATGTTGGGGATGAACGGGGAGAGAAGAAAGGAACAACGTGGAAGTAGGGAGCACTGAGTGAAAGAAGGAAAGAGTTATAACGAAGAGGGCGCTGAGGATGGATACGGAGGTAAGAGTCACAGAGGAGGATTCAGGGGAGGATAGAAAAATGAGGAAGCACGAGAAATGGTGGGAGAGTGAGCAGCAGAAGGGAATGAATGAAAGCACACGATCTTCAATGACCCGAGACGGATGCTAAATCAAGGGACTCCGGTGTCATTAATAAAAAATCGTATCCCCACACCAAAATGATACGTACGCACGAAATGCAAAATAAAAACACGACGAGTGCAGGAGTTAATGCCACCGGGTTGCTAGCGTTTTGATTTAAGAGATACCAGAGAAAATGTGAAGCAAACATCCCCCGGAAAATAAATATTACGACACTGCGTGGTGATGATCAACAATGTCGTCGGGTCAGCACGGAAATTCGTAATGGCTTCGATTCCTTATGGGTAACAACGATTGTTAATAAACTTCGGTGAAATTGGGGAGACGAGCCCTTAAAGATATATTTATGCCTCCGGGGAGGAGGAAAAAAGTGGATACGATGTGCTTTCACATGACGAATCACCTCCCGTTCGGGCATAAATTTTGTATCCGTGATCGAAGAATAAAAGTTTTTCGGAAACTTTTTCCCAGAAAATAAATCAGACTACTCTTTGAGTGGAGGCGTGACGGAAAAGCGAAGGTTCAGAATAATGGGCACTAGTCATTCTTATTTTTTACAAATGCTCCCGATATAGATACCTTCGGTCTGACGTCATTACTCCAAGTCCCCCGGAGAGAGTTTTCCATTCTTCGAATTTCCCTTCACTCCATAACAAACATGGTGGAGTAGAGAAAGAAAGCATGACCACCCCATTTCCACGTTTAACTGTACCTTGGAAAAATCGTAAACGATATGGACCAAAGTAGAATTTTTCGTTACTTCAAATTATCATATAATTATAATAGTATACACAAGTAGTGGAAATAATTTGAGTTTATAACACAGGTATATTTAGTGCTTTTAAATGATGCCAAAAACTAAAATTTTAGGTAAATATATATAGCGAATAAGAAAATGAAATGCAATCATGAAAAATGTTCTTTCAGCCATTTGATATTAAGCATTACAAGCCTGTATGATGAGAGCAACTAATTTACTTTAGCGAAAAAAAGGAACATCTGCACCGAATCCAAAGCATTTCTTATGGAAGTACAAATTGCTTAAAAAAGGGCCCTCACAGGGGTCCGTGGGACCTTTGAACTCTTTTATATGGAGCCCATCAATCCTTCTAGGTCCTAAATAAATATGTATGCTAAATTTTGTTCGAACCCGTCATGGAGTTACGAAGTCTATAGTGTTTAAACAAACGGAATTTAATTTTTGTAGATGTAGACTGCACTATTTTAATGACCAATACTGCATTCTATGACGTTTCCTAGCCCACGTACTGCGTTATTTTTGGCTAATTAATTATTTGAGGGTGCCTACCGACATCGGAAGTGATTTGCACAATTAAGGTTAGGTGGGTAGGTTGGTACGGGAAGGGTTATTTGAGGAATAGAGGAAAGGTGGAGAGAAACCCGGCGTCGGTATTAGTCTACCCTTATTATTACTAGCTTTTTACATTGGTAATCCATTACATGGCTAAGAATTAGTAATGCGAACGTCCGGTTGCCACCTACCACGGTAACTTTTTCCACTCGCGAAAACTTACCTCAGTTATCAATCTACAATAGTTATTTTCTGACATCCGAGAGCATTTTTTAAATAAAAAGGTAAAACTTGTTTATTTCCAGAATAGATTTCAATTTTGACGACTGTGGATTCGAAACCATGGTCGTCAACATTTAAATATCATGTGGAAATAACGAAGTTTTTACCTTTTTAGCCAAAATGTATAGCAAATGCCACAAAGTTACGCCGTAAGCCATCAATTTTATCCGAGTGCACGTTAGTTAAAACGGTCAAGTGGTCAATCGTCATAATTTTAAAGTGACCGGTAGGTGATGAAAAACAAATACGGTTCACGTTAAAGGTAGTAAATACTATGTACATTTTAATAGTACCATGTTGATTAAAGATAGTTGCAATTGCGGCTGTAACTTGCCAACCTTTTGTACAATTGTAGAAAGCTAGTAATGCCAACGGGGCATAAACGACAAGCGCTAAGGTGTCCAACATTTGTACTACTATATGACTACCAAATACTTGAATTTAGCGCGATTCTTAGAATCGGGTGACATCCTTGGATCGTATTGATTAATCTTTGCACTTTTTTTTCATTAATTAATGAAATACTAATTCTCATCAATTCATTTAAATGTTTTTAATTTTCAATGAGACCTTCTGAGCCAGAACAGCGTAGTCTTTTGACATTGAATATGACAAAATGAAAAATAGGGACACGGGAAGGGATAGAAGTTCACGAAAATTAAATAAGTAGGTAGGGGATAAAGAAAAGAGCCATATTATGGAATTAATCGAGGAAAAAAGTGTAATAAGCTTAGAAAATAACCATGGTAAGAAATTAAGTCCTACCTACGGCTGCGGAGCTGTTTCCCATCCGGAAAGACTTTCGTCTCCGCCAGTGAATGGCCCTCTGAGAAACTTAGCGACTGTAATTCTTATATATTGTTATATAATGATATATTCGCAATGAATTACAAATAAGTCATGAAATAAATATTTTAAAATGTATGCTAGCAATATCTCTAAGAGACCGTATGGAAATTAAATGGGAAAGATTTGAAGGATTCCGTGACTAGCCGTGAAAGTAACCTTAGCCAAGTCACCCACAGTGGAGATACAAAAAAGTACGAAATATATATTTTGAAAAAAATTTCTTTGCCGGAAATAAAACTTAAGATTCACCGAGCCAAATATTTTGCCGAAATTTGACCTTTTCTGCGGTCACTTCATTTGTAAAATCTAGACGTTTTATTTATTTCATCATGAACTCGAACATTTTCATAGCGAGAAGTCTCACTCAATTTTGAGCGTGGAATATAAATATCGCGTGCGTCACAAATAAGGGATGAAGAGACGTAAGGCTCCTAAAAAAAACATTTGAGTATCATAGGGGTTGGATACGATGGACCCTCCTTTCTGTCGGGTGTATGAATCGCTAAAATTCTGGTATTATATTAGAGAAAGAGCAAAAATCTTGAATGAAACACCATTAATTTCTCTATTTAACCGATAAATGACGTAAACATATTATTTTATGACCTCATTGTTCGTACACAAAAAATATAAGAACTTCTAAAAAATATTTTTTGAGTATCATAGTGATAGAACATAATGGACTTTATTTTCCGTCGACAGTTTGAATCCCTAAATTTTTCTAGTATTACGTTAGAGGAGGAGTAAAAAACTTAAACGATAGACCACTGGCATAATGAATTTCCCCTATTAAACCGTAGAATGACGCAAAACATTATTATTAATGACCTCATGTTTCGTACGCGAAAAAAATAGATACATATTTGCAGAAATAAAGATGGTGAGGTAAGGACAGTATAAGGAATAAGGATAAGGATGGTATGAATAATAAAAAAACACCGCCAACCTTGTGGGGTAAATAAGAGTAAAAGGCAACAAAAACAATAGGTATTAACCATGTTTATGGAGCCAGATACGATGATGACGGGTGACAAATAAGCAGGAGGAGGGAATTGTGGATGGGCACACTTCAATTCATGTAATAATCTCCCGATGGAACGGCAAACAGAGGATGGGGAACGCATTGTTTCATCAAAACGTTTGAGGACCACGAAAACCTTGGGGCCGTGAAAGTATAAGATAAATAAGTAGAAGGAGTCACGCGCGAAAGAAAAAGGACGGAGGGAAGCGGGAATGGAAAATGGTGGGAAGAGGAGGAGGCCGGGGGTGAAGAGGGCCCGGGAGGGGGGCGGAGGGGGAATAGAACCCATCGGAAGTGAATGGGAAAGCTTAAGGGGTGGTGGAAGGAAAACGTGAAGGAGTGAGGAAAGGGAAAGAAGAAAAGGATGGTTTGTATCGCTGGGGGTGATGAGAGGAGGGAGGAGAATCCTTGAATGGAGACTTTCTAAGGCGACCGGAGAAGAGGGTGGGGGGGTTGTGCATTGAGGGATTTCGGGAGGTAGAGGGTGGGTGGGGACACGCGGGGGGAGAAGGGAGGAAGCTGCCGGCAAAGGGAGCCGACCTGGCGGGAATCCCGCGCCAGCAACGCAACGGTGACGTCACTCCTCTTTCCCGATTCCTGGCGTCGATCCAACAAAAACCCTCTCTCTACCCCCCCCCCCTTTTCCCCTCCTCTCGCCAGCTCTCCCCCATCCCATCTTCCACATCACTCACCCCTTATCCCCCTACCACCTCCACTCCCCCCCTCAGTTCCTCCCCCACTTTTCTATCGGCTCCGACAACTAACCTCCACCACCCATTTATTTGTCCGATATAAAAAAAGAAGAGAAAAAAACTAAAAGAAAGAGTTAATGCACTTGCGTGGGTGTGTTTTTCGGCGCGGATGTGGAGCCGGAGTTTATGGGAAAAAATTTAACGCCAGATTAACTTCGAGTCGGACTTCGCCGTGATATTTTCACTGCTTTTTCCGCCGATGGCAGCTTTCATGGAGCGACTTAAAAGCCATGCTGATTTATGAAAAGGAGGCCTGTGCGTATGTCTACATAGTGCATGTTATTGTGGTCTTCACTAAAGATTGTCGTTAAGGGCGCTTTGAAGATACTCTTCGCAATATTTTCTAGTCTAGCTTTTGGGCATGAGATGTAGCTACTTTGTCTAATGGCTAAATGTTACTACTCCGTTATTGGCCAAATTAATACGAGAATCCCTGCGAAAACGGAGCCAAAAAGCAACTTTGAGAGTGAAAATGTTCTATAGTCTAAATATAGACCATATTTAACTTTAATTTTAATTTTTACGCAGTTTTAAGAAGCAGAATAAAGTTTATGTTATGATATTAATGACAGAAATATTTTATGTCATATGACTGAATCAGAAAGTCACTAAATATTATTATTCGTGGTTTTAAGCCGAGAAATTTATTTCACGCTGTATTGAACTTAATAGTTTAAAAAAACTTCACAAAGTGCTGTGTTTTGTTTTAGTGTTTTACTAATTTATAAAAATTGACAGTTATCAATTCTGTCATCAATTTGTTTGTAAAAAAATTAGAAAACATGTGAACTGTTTAATTTCCGACTCCGTCTGTGCGTCAGAAATGTGAACGCGTAACTACCTTATCTCATGGAAAACGGTTTCAATTTTTAGGTAAATATTTCGAAAAGTAGTGCGGATAGTAGTAGCTCTTTTGAAATCATTAAAGAGTTGGGAACATTTTTATATGAATTAACTACCTTAGGGCTTCGAGAGAGCTGCAGAGTATCCGAGTGTACTCACGAAAGGTACGAAATTATTAGGATCCCAAACAATATTAATACATTTAATATGTTTTAGGTTTGAATATTATTTCTTGTTTCGTATAACGTCACAACAAAAAATCTTGGCGAAGGACTCATAAATTGAAATTAAAGTGCATTATCGGTATTTTTTTGAATAGTTATTGACCAATGTATTATCGGTATTAATAGTTCATTTAACTTCATTAATAAAAACACGGAAATGGACGTGGGCGTAGCTCCTACCATCTGAGTCGCCACTATGGAAGGTATAATGGAGATACTAATGCAGCATTTGCCAAAATTAACTTAATGAAATAAAATCAGACGCAATGATAAACATATACAGTTGAATTCATAAGTAGGAAGCTTTGTCACGCAACTTCTAATGATTGAAGATTACTTAAGAATACTTTTCTTGTATGGAAAGGGGTTTGATTTTTGCTTACGCTGCTTCCTATTACAAAAAAAATCAATCCCAAGCTTTATTTTAAAGGCTTTTCAACATTGTGTTTGGTCCAAATCGCGGCTTGTCAGAACTTCACCCTGTTTGCATAAATGCTCTTGACTGTACAAAGGAATCATTCTGCGTTCAACGGAGTAGTCAGGAATTTCTCCAAAATCAGGCCAAACCTTATAGTATACACCATTGCATTCAGGGACCTAGTGCGTCGTATTCTGCTACTGCTTTTGTGTGCTAATTGCAATTGAGTTGGAAGGAATGGACTATATATCCTACAGATGGGTTGTCCAACACGATCAGATCAATTATGTATCCACGTAAATCATCACGACACAGCCTTCTGAGCTGGGGAAATACATCGACCGTGCAAGGACATTCCACTCCTCAGCAATTGCAATAGTCTCGAGCAAATCCATTACATTTGTGTAAATTCAAACAGCGATCTAGGGATTGACACAAACAGCTGGAAATGGGGGTAATACCACTCCAATTTCCTGAGATAATAGCCTACATCCTGTGCCACTGATATAAGTGTCATACGGATTTCCAAGTCAAAGAAAAAATCCTGAGCTACGACATAAATCGAATACAACACCGACCATAAGGGAATTCATTTTCAACTTTAGTAATAATTATGTATTTCCATAAATTTAAGAGCACCGTTACCTATTCTTTTCACTAAATATATAAGAATAACCCATACATACAAAGTTTCCAATAACCTCATGTCATGAGATACTTGGCGACAGAAAGAATTTTAAATAAATGCCTGACTAGAACATTTTTATACATCTTATACACCTTATTATAAATAGTACACATTGTTTTCTATATAACAAAGGCGAAGCAGGGACATAAAATTATAAATACGATCTATTATTTTTCTTATTCTTTTCCAGTTGGTACGTTACTTATACCGTTGAAAATTTGGGAACAAAATGGTGAAGATAGATTGTAGGATCCTATTCCGCCAACAGTAAACTATACGCATACAAAACTTGAAAAACTTGGTTGCAAATAACAAAACATGATTTCCATAGAGTAGGTATTCTTTCTATACGCTAAATACTAACTCAGTATGCAGGTATGGTTAAAAGTCGTAGTCTCACATGATTTTACTAGAAGTATTTTGTCATAAAAAACGACCATCGACAATCTTTCAAACTTTAAGCGAAATTTATAGTTCATTTGCTGATACACACCACTGATTGAGATCAAGCATTGCTTTTCATTGAGGAGAAAAGAGAGGGGATGGGATAACGCTGTTGTAGGGTGGGTAATTTGGGATGAAGACGGGAATAGAGAGGTCCAGCCATAACAGCTTTGTTCTCGCCATCCATCTAACCTATCCCCCTCCGCCTCCACGGATCCCCTCAGCATCTCTTTTTTTCGGGTATCAAGTGGTGACGTCATATCCTCCCACACCCCAAGAATTACTCCGTCATCCCCTCCGTGCAATCCTTACTCTCCCCTCCCATCTCATCAACCTCCATCCTCCAAACTTCCACCCCTCCAACTTCCAGATTCTTCTTGGCACTTAGCCTAGGTCTGCCCCCCTTCCGTTTTCGCCCTTCGACCCGCTACTACTGCCCGGTCTCTTGCCATTCATTCTCCAAATGTATCGCTCACTTCCCTTAAGTATCGCCAAGAAGAGTGGGAGACATACTAGTCAACAATCATGTACTGCACTGGGAGGGTTCTGCAATGAAGTAGCGCATTACTGCGAGAGGGAGATCACAAATGAAATGGGTGCTTTCCATTTGGCTATCCCAGGCCAGCGAACATTGGAGCACACTAGCGCAGATGAATTGGATAGAACTGTGACAGCAGTACCGTAAAATATGGCGGAATTTGATGAGTAAGACTGATAGCGTTTCTTTTTAAATCTCATTACGCCGAAAAATTCAGCATAAATTTGAATTGGTGCCAATTGCGTTAAATTGAGAACTTTGACTGTGAGGTGACGACAACCGATTTCATTCCAAATTATGTTCGTTTAAATTTATTTAAATTTATAGAGCATGAAAATGGTGAAGATGCGTCAGAATAAAGCAGGTTTTCGAGCAGGTAGGTCAGACATTCTCTCTCACTCATATAATAAATATTTTAAAACAAGCAAGAAACCAAGAAATTCATTTGCTATTCGTGGACATAAAAAAGCATACGACAGTTCCTCTGGTAAAACCTTTGCAAGCATTAGAAAATACGATCATCAATACTGAAATCATTAAATCCGTCAAAGCCGTGTATAGCCAGTTGGTCACAAAAATTAAAGTTGGAAAACAGCTAACACTGGGATTTACAGCAACAAAAGGACTGCAAAATGGATGCTGTCATTCATCAACCCTATTTAAAATCTACCTTGAAGCGACTTAAGAAAAATGGAAATGCAGATCAATGGCAGTATTGTTTCTAGACACCACTCTATACAGCTTACGCTTAGTTGACGATCAGGTAGTTATCGCCCAGGATTACGAAGACTTAATTATATGAAACGGAAGCTTATCGAGGAATATAATATATGGAGTCTATAATTGAATATAGACACAATAAACGTATGTGCATTTTAGGACAAGAAAAATCTTACTCTTGAAAACGGGGAGTATATTAAACGATGTGATGAATGCAAATATTTGGGAATGAAATTTTCAGAAGGAACAATTGATGTCACGATCAAAGACAGCAATAATGCACAAAGAAACGCAATATTCTTGGAAAAACAGTTTACTTTGGGACCGGAACATCACAAAAGTAAATAAAATAACGCATTTATAACACCATTGTGATAAGCGTTACAACCCACGGTTGTGAAAAATGGCCTGTAAAAAATACAACTTAAAAAATACTGAGTACTACAGAAATGAATTTTTGGAGACGTACGGCAAATGTAATGCAAACGTAGGAAAGTCAAGAATGGAAAAAAAATGCCAATGATAGAATAAGAGAAATTATAGGAATCACAAACTCAATAGAAGATGAAATTTGGAATAAACCAATATTATGGTATGGCTGCCAGCGGATGGACGAAAATAGGCTTCCAAAACATACCCTAAATTGGCAACCACATAGTAGAAGAAAACCTATAGTATTTTCATCTTATTTTTCCTCTTTTTAATCACCTCTCTATGATATATTTTCTTAGAAAAATATCTTGACCATCAATATTTCGCCTAACCTTTCAGTTAAATATAATTTTGGGTAGAGTGATTTAGAACATTTCAATACCCATCAATGAGGGATGTTTGATGAAACTGTTGACATTATATCAGGGTTATTCCTGCATTACAGTTATTTTGATATAACGAGGACGTCTTAAACTCTTAAACACCACCTTTGATCGCTTTTTTTAGAGAAAACCGTGAACGCTAATAGACTTCATGGATTTAAATTTACCGTAATTAAGAAGAGGTATTCAGTTCGTCTTCCCTTTTCACTGGTGATACGATGAAAAAGATAAGTGGCACGCAATTATCTGTAGAGATATAAATCAGTGGGTAGAAATTAAATGGAAGACGACAATTTGAGGAGAAGCCCTAGAATGATCTGGAAATTTACCCTAATGGAAAGTGTTTAGCTGAAAATCACTTATATTCTAAAAATAATGCTAAAATTTGGAATTTGGTCGCCATAAAGAAAGTAGAGCTAATCGCTTCCAGATTAAATATAACCTTGGAAGGTTTCCTCAACCTCGTATTGAGCCATATTTTTCGAGGCTATAACTTATCGTTGATCCCAAGATAACCTCTGAGACAATGCCAAGGTTTTAAGAGGAAAACCCTGGGAATGACTGTGACAAGGGCGTGCATAAAAATACAACTTTTAGTTGCTTTAAAAATTAAAAAGCATATAACAGAAAAAAGGTTGCATAGCATCTATATCTATTTAATACAGATAGCTCTTAAAATATTTATAGGTATTAACGGTTTATCTACTAAATAATGAGTTTATTATTAATTCGTTGATTATGCACGAGCTTATTCCGGCTTTTGATTTCATGAGTAAGCTCAGTATTCTATTTTCAGAGTAGGCATTCAAGGATAAAAATGAGAGCAAAAGTTTATGTGCTTCCACCTCGATGCCTTCGTGTCAAAGTGCTTCCGTCTTCTTCTGCTCTTGGCGACATGCTGGGGAATTTCTGAGTATAAACGCGAATGTGCTAGGCGCGGAATATTTATCTCATGGAGTGATGCGTGCATTTGGAATCCTATACGTGCCTGAAAAATATATACGAATATATGGAGCGGATGTACTTCTCGAAAACCTTCCCCATTCTCTTCTCAATGCAAGGGATTCCCCACAGATCCATGACAAGATGGGGATCTGGAACAGAGCAGAGAGCGAAGATATGCGAACAAAAGCTGAATTCACATTAACGGGAGCATTGGAGTTTTTCTCTTGTTCGTGAAAAAAAGAATTGTAATAAAAACTTCCCGTCGACGTGAGTCCCTACCAGCTGCCTCATTTCATTGTGAATTCTTTGAGGATGCATTGAACGAAAAACAAATAAAAAAGGAAAATGAACACAACTGAGAGCGGAGGTTTGCACGTTATTTCAACAAAGAAATGAATATAAACTTATCGAACTTCCAAGGTGAAATTTTGTTGTGAATTATGGAACATGATTCCTTCTCATGCTCAAATAATGTCTCGTTCACTCAATGACTCATCGAATCTGGCAGGTAAGAGTGACAAACTGAAAGCTAAGCATAGAAATTCCGGATTTTTTTACCGACTTAACAAGCCGCTTAAGCGTGAGGAACGGCGACTGGGTTACAGTTCCTACTCACTACTTAACTATTTCTATCAAAAGCATTTACTGTGAAAGGTACTCGCACAAAGCTCAACTTCTGCTTGTGCACAGCCGAGCAAGAAATATTTTCGCTATTGAATTTGCTATCCGATCATGGTAGGAAATTCAGTGCTGTTTCACAACAAACCATTACATTATTCAGCGGATGTTTTACCATCAACTTTGGAGCAAATATTTTGCATACTTTTTTAATTGATTTTGATACTATTTCGGATACTTTTATTAAATTAATATGGCTCAATGTTTGAAATGATAGTACAGGTAACACCCGTTATTTTTTACCAGTCTGACAATTCCAAAGGTCATTGGTTCGAATCCCATCTCTTTCATGGATGGTACGTGTGTCTCAGGCCAAAGGCGTGTGTCTCAGGCCACGGTGTGATATTACCTTGCCAATTAGAGCACACAAGTACGTATACAATTCCAATAATATCTCCTTTTCCTGTTCGATCCCACGATTCTTATTTATAGGCCCCGCCCACCAAATGGCAGTCCGCCTGACTCTCTTGGCGGCCCCACTCCTTGGTGTCACCCTTGTTCTCCTGGCCCTGTTGCCGCCCTCAAGCCACGTCGCGTCGGCTTCAGCGGCACCCGGCGGCGCCAAGGCCCCAGCCAGCACCACCACAGCCCCAAGCACTGCGCCGCGCTCCCTGCCGTGCAGCGGACAGACCAAGGCGGAGGGGGATGCGGGCAGAGGGAAGAGAGACACCAAGTGCACCATGGTGACCGCGACCAAAAACGATGCAAGCAAAAGGTGAGCATACAACTACGCTTATAATCCAGAAGCACTATCAGAATCTCTTAATATCAACTTCATAAATATATATTTATATATAAATCGCAAATGCCTGTCCGTTCCTCTTTTTATCTTTTAAACATTTTGGTTTGGATCAGTGGTCTTCGAATTTTTATGGTTCACGGAACCTTTACGAGTGTAAAAATTATTTTATGGTATCCTTCCTCTAAAAAGTTATCAAAAAAATTGAAGGCAGGATATGAAATAAAATATAATTTTAACTGTCTCATGAAACGTGTAAATAATAAGTAGGTGGTACAAAGTCATATAAGTAGCGATAGGGTTCCGCGGAACACAGTTTGAATACAAGCTGATCTAGACGTATCATGCAATAAACTCTGCGGGATTTTTTCATGGTAGAAAGTTGTAGAAAAAATGTTTTCATTTTCATGATACATCTCGGTTCTAACTCAGAGGGACTAATATTTTCATAAGTTTACCCGGGTTTTTCAATTTTTCAGAGCGCAGTGCTTTATTGTAATTATAATTAGGCATTCACAATAAATTGATCTAGAACAACATTTTTTAACCGTAATTGCACCGATCTGAAGGTGCTGTAGGTCAGGAAGGACATGAAAAACTGATGGAGTCAGGCTGCATTGGTAACATTGACCAATGTTACCTTAATGAAGCTAAGACATTAAAATGGATCGGGAATAGAAAGCATAAGTAGAGAAGTACGAAGTGATTTATTTTCACCAGGCTGGACTTGGTGAATTACTCGAAGAAAATCCGAAATCTTTTTGGTCATATGCAAGAGAGCTTCAGGGAAAATCTTCAACCGTAGATTCGTTATTTGATAAAGATGGCAAACTTGTCACCGAAAATATTGACAAAGCTAACACGTTAAATTCCCACTTCAAAAGTGTATTCACCACAGACGATACTGCATGTAATTTTGAAATACAATTCACTGAGGAACCGATGAAAGAAATCACTATTCAACGTGATGGGATAACTTAACAGCTGCAGTCGATAAAAAATAGTAAATCTCCGGGTCCAGAGGGAATACCCGCGCGTGTCCTCAGGAGTTAGCGCCACAGATCGCACCGTTCTCAGACATAATATTCAAGAAGTCATTGTCTGAAGGAAAGATACCATTAGACTGGAAAATTGCAAACGTTACACCGATTTTCAGAAAGGGAAACAGACACGACCCAGGGAACTATCGACCAATTTCATTAACGTCGATTATAGGCAAGATACTCGAACATATCGTCGTTAGCAATATCATGACGTTCCTGGACAGTCGTAACGTCCTCCATGGTTGTCAGCACGGCTTCCGGAAAGGTAGATCATGTGAAACACAACTCGCGCTCTTTCTTCATGACGTTCTCAAATCTGGTGAATCGAAAAGACAAGTTGACGCATTATTTCTAGATTTTAAGAAAGCTTTCGACACGGTACCTCATAACAAACTTTTATACAAATTACAGTCATGCGGTCTAAACGAAACAGTAGTAAACTGGATACGCGACTTTCTGAGTGATCGTAAGCAAAAGGTAGTTCTTGACGGAATTAGCTCTGATGTCGTTAAAGTGACATCAGGTGTCACGCAAGGAAGCGTGATCGGACCCCTTTTGTTCATTATATACATAAATGATCTATGATCTCGAATTAGCAGTAAAATACGTTTATTTGCCGACGACGCTGTCATCTATCGTGAAATTAGTGATCACTCTGACTTTGAAACCTTATCATCGGATTTAAACAACGTTCATGAGTGGAGCCAAGAGTGGGGACTCGAACTTAATCTAAGCAAATGCACGGCGGTACAATTCTTGCGGAGGTCGTCCAACTATTCCCATGTATATGCTGTGGATGGTGTTAACATAAAGGCGACAGATGAAGTGAAGTATCTAGGAGTTACGATAACTTCGGACCTATCGTGGGGAGCACATATAAGAAATATTTGTGGCAGAGCTCTGAAGAAGCTAGGATTCGTCAAGCGTATTGTGGGAAGATTTTCGGATGAAAAAGTAAAAGAGAGGTGCTATTTCGCACTCGTCCGGCCACACCTTGAATATGCAGCGAGCATATGGGATCCGGTGCAGAAAGACTTAGTCCGGGAACTTAATAAAGTACAAAGGAAAGCTGCGCGATTCGTCAAAAACAGCTACGGGCGTACTGACAGCGTTACACAGATGTTAAACGAATTAGGCTGGGAACCGCTAGAGACTCGGAGGCTACGCGCTAGGCTTAGATTGCTTGAACAATTGAGAATAGATATCTTTCAGAGCGACACGGAGAACATCATATTAGAACCCCACTATATTTCCAGGTCCGACAGAAACGATAAATTAAGAGAGATATTTTGCCGAACGGATAGGTATGGGAATTCGTTTTTCCCCCGAACAATAAGGGACTATAATAAATGCTAGGCGTAATTTCATTAGAGCGTTTCTTTTTATCTTTAAACGGCTGGTGTACTAACACCCCCCGCCACACGCCTATTGAGGCGGCTTGCGGGGTAATATGTAGATGTAGATGAAAAGGAGAAAAAATTATTTTTAAATGACTTTTTTATTGTAGTTCCACATTTTTTCTCTCTCAAGACACGCCCTTCACCTTCCCTCTGCCTTTGGCTTACTCAAACTTTCAGCTAATTCACCTCTCATTTTCCATTCTTGCCTATAATAACTCTCATATTTTTGCCATATCTCTTGCGGAAATGCCGTTGGAAGTAATATCAGCAATATTTTCTTTGCAAACATATATGTCGTCTGCAGTCTAGTATGCCTATTCTCACGCCGCATAATTTTCATCCAAATATTGCTGGAATTCATGCACAAATATTCTCAGGTTAATTGAAAACCATCACCATATTTAAAGCATTCCCGGATACTTGCCATATCCTTTTTTGTTTATGCTTTTCGTTGAATTTAAAAGTGGTGTGTAATGGCCAGCGAGAAGCTGTCCTCGTCTTGGGAATAACGTCACCGCTGAGTACTTTGTCTGTCACCTCTCCAAATTTTCCGTTTTTACACCCACACACGAAAAATACAAAAGAGACCAAAATTCAATTTGGCTGCCGCATAATGAGCACTGAACAAATAAAGCTCGCCATCGATTAGCAATAGAAACGCACTCGGTAGCCAGTTCAACGCTCAGTGTAAACATTTTAAAAGAAACAATTTGAAATTACGCGATACCTACTCGCTAAATGTATTCCCACTTGAATTAACCTCACTTGGATTAAAAAGAACTTAAAGTTAAAGAATGACTGTTTTATTTTGAGAGTGTGGAATTTTTTAACGCAAAATAATTTTTTTTATTATATTTTTCATTAATTTTTTTTTTAATTCATTGCCAGTAAAATCTTGAAATATGCATGTTTATCAAATTTTTGATGGAGATTTATACTCAAATTAGTTAAATTTTCTCTAGCACTCATGTAATGATGATAGCTATCGACAGAAATTCCTTTAAAGCTACATAAAGCTCACATATTTTAATTCATGTCTGTGTATTCTCTACGTGTACCTGAGAAATAAATATATATCTGCTTTCGTCAAGCGCAAGCTAGATATAAAGCTTTCACTCAAGCACCACGTTTGATGGTACGGACAAATTTGTGAGGAAACCAGTAATAAGTAACCAAAATACAAGTATGGTTTGAATGCAATTACACATTTGAGCCGAACGTACCCGCGCAGTACAAATTGCTACACTAATTAACCCAAAAGTTTCCAGGGAAAAGAGAATCAGATGTCTGAAATAAACAGCAATTGCGCTTATTGATCTGAACGCGGGTAACCATAGATATAAGGAACCTTTATATCTTTCCAAAATATAGTGTGGACATTGCGTAGCCAATATTTGCAAAAGTTGCCTTTGCACTGATGAATATTCATTGTGGTTCAGTTATTACTTGAGAAATAATGTAATGCCTTGAATGCTAATTGAATAATCATCCTTTAATGTTTTTGAGACTGCCTTTGCGTGTTGAACATTCTTACTATTTACAAATGGATAATTAACCAGTTTACTTCATGGTAGAACGGTTTTATTGGTCAACTTACAAGCTTTCCATGCTGAAGATCCGGGTTTGAACCCATATCCCGACTTGGGTGGAAGATTTAGGAGCCGTGATGCAGCTATCGGATGGGATATAAATACATGGGCCCAATGTCACCTTTTTTTAGAATGAGCAAAGAATTGCCTATTGCCATGGGCCCAATGTCACCTTTTTTAGAATAGGCAAAGAATTGCCTATTGTTTGGAATAGGCTGGATTTGAGTTTTTCTTTATCTTTCCAACCTACTCATCTTTTCTTCTTGGCGTAATGGACTTCGGCTCCCTTCCCAAGTAACTATTCAGTTGTCCACGCTTCTCACCTATTAAGGGAAATTAAGCGGCATATCTCTTCAAATAAAATTTAATAGATTTTAGCTCGTTGTGTAGGAAATTATGTTTTCCAATTACAAATGGCAAAAAATCAGTCTCTCGACGAACTACTTCACGAGTTATGTACCAATAAATACAAGCAAGCTGCCATGTAACATGGTACCCCCATATGCCGTAACGGCAATTGAACAAAAAAAATGAGTAAGTTTGACGCATGTATCTCGTCAGAAATGTAACGGTGTGTAGTTTATATGCTTTCTCGACTATTTAAAAAATCTATTCGTCAGTCACCTAATTATTTTTTTACATAATCGCAACAAAACCTTCGGTTGTGAAGACGAATTCAGCGTACGGCGCGAAACAAATGAGTTGAGTTAAAGACTAGTGTATTGAATATTTACATATGAGTTATCTGCTGAATATTTATTTGAATATAAAGACATTTGGTCATATACTATAGTAAATACAACATTGAAGTAGTAAATTATTTGCGTTATTATAACTATATTTACCTACTGCATACTTCTTACATGAAAATAAAATACGAATATGGTCTCTCCTATGGCTAGAGAACAATATTACATAAACTAACTTAAGAGATGCAGCCAGTGTGGGCGTAAGTTAGTTTAGAAGTGTAAGCAATATTTTATTTTGCCACTCCTGATAAAAAAACGTAGCTGCCGCTTGTACTGCTTGAATCGATCATTAATAAAAAGGATACTCTAGGATTTCAGAACGATCTTCTTAACATTGTAGTTTCCTTTCCCACCAGGAACTCAATTTTTAATCCATAAGTTGTCTTCAAATTTAGAATTTTACGAGGAAATGAATTTTTGTACAGATTACTTATATTGCGCGTGGTTGCCATTTAAATCATAATTGTTGTGAAACTTTAAACACTTTACCTTTCAATGGGCTGGTGAAAAGAGTGTTAATGGTGGAAATTGTTAGACCGTTGATTATATTGTGCTTCTTATTGAAGTTATGTTGTGGGCGCCAGACACTTTTACGATTCATTAAAGAAAGTCATTTTGGATTAAAATTTATTCAGGGAGTTAGTTGGTAACATTTTCCGATTTTCATATTTCCTGTCCCCTTTTTATATTTATTAATATATCGCAAACTGGCCACCACTGGCCGCCAGTGCCTCTTGCTCTCTTTGCCAAAATCCTGGGCCGGCACTGGCCACAGCCCTCAAAAATGTTCTCACAGGGCACCTTATAATAAAGCTCATTCAATACTTTTTTTAAGGTTGACACCCGAGGAAGCGGAGGGACCCCACATGTCGAAGAGAGCGGTGGTACCCGAGGGACCAGAGGTCCTTTCGGCCGAAAAGAGGGCTCCAAGTTCCAGTGGATTCTTCGGCATGAGAGGAAAGAAGGACGGTGAGGGCGACGGAGGGGGCGATGCCTTCAAGAGGGCCCCCAGCTCCAGCGGATTCTTTGGCATGCGGGGCAAGAAGGAGGACACCGAGGATGTGCCCGACGGCTCCTACTACGACCCGGAAGACTTCGAGGCAGCGGACAAGCGAGCACCCAGCTCCAGCGGATTCTTCGGTATGAGAGGAAAGAAGATCCCCATGCTGGGCTACGCCCCCTGGTACAGGGACCCAAAGAGGGCCCGCTTGGGGTTCTTCGGAACCCGTGGTAAGAAGAGCGGAGATGACGACCGAGACTACTACGCCGGGCCCGAAGACTACAAGCGAGCACCAGCCATGGGATTCTTTGGTAGCCGCGGCAAGAAGTGGGACGAAGACGGTACCATGTACGGTTGGGACCCAGAAGACCTTGAGGGAGTCCCGGAAAACAAGCGGGCTGCGCATCACATGAACTTCTTTGGCATGAGGGGCAAGCGGGATGGAGGAGATATAATGGACCAGGCAGAGTACGAAAAGCGGGCCCCGAGTAGTGGTTTCTTCGGGATGAGGGGTAAGAAGTCCGACGGAGACGATACCGGTGATTGGACGGAGGATAAGAGGGCCCCGAGCAGCGGTTTCTTCGGTATGAGAGGCAAGAAGGACTACGGCGAAGAAGGCGCTGACTACGACGAGTTGTATGGCGAGCAGGCATTCAAGAGAGCGCCGATGGGTTTCTTCGGCATGAGGGGCAAGAAGGAATACCCTGGATACTGGTCGGAAGGGGGCGACAAGCGGGCCCCGATGGGTTTCTTCGGCATGAGGGGAAAGAAAGACGCGGGCGAAGCTGACTTCGCGGAAGAAGATCTCGATCTGCCCGAGGAGGAAAAGAGGGCGGCACAACACAACGCCTTCTTTGGCATGAGAGGCAAGAAGTCAGAGGAATTCGCGCCGACCGACGGCTGGTATCTGCACCAGGCTGAGGCAAAGAGGGGCCTCGCGGGGGCGGCCGTGTCCGCCTGGCCCTCGTCCACGAGGAACCCGAGCACCTTCAACTCGCTGCTAGCTTACTTAGCCGGGAGAGACGCCGCGATGGCCGAGGTCTCGGGGCACACGGGGTCCGGCTGGCGGCCCGTCAGGAAGAGGTTCCGTGGCAACAAGAAGGCGCCCATGGGATTCATCGGCATGAGGGGGAAGAAGGCGGACTCGCTCAACAAGGAAGTGTGGCCCCCGTCAGCGAACAGTAAGTGAGATCTCCACTTATTCATATAAGTAATAGTAGTAGTAGTGTTCCAATTTACCGTGCTTCAACACTTTCACCCGTATTTATAAATTTCGATTTAAACCCGAGCTAGTTATACTAAATTTAAACTTAATCCCGATGTTTATCTTGTTTTACACGATTCTTCATTTAGCACAAATTCGATGATACTCGCTCGTATGATAGCTTTCAGGTATAGTGTGATACAGAACCAGTATGCTGGCTAACAGGCATAGTCCTGTAAGATCTGGTACCTTGGTAGAGAATTCCTACATCAAGCGTAATGCTATTATACTCTATGGGCTACTTAGTTTCATAATTAATGCCATACTATTTTACTACTCGCTCCTAGTAGGAATGTAGTCGTCGACCAATTATGTTTGCTTTGCTAGTCACTGAGCGATTTTAACTTTCTAAATTCAGCACCATCAATACCTCCTTGTGTCTATTAGTAGTTTTCTGGCAGTGCTGTCAACATCATCATCATCTGAGTAATCTACCGCTTACCTGTAGGTTATATAATATAAAAATTTCTTGGCAGTTGTTTTGGCCACCTGCTGCCATATATTGGTTTTTTTACAATTGTAGTCACCTGCGCTACGATAAAAATAAAAATACCTTTTCCTCGCCGGTACAAGTTCAACGATTGAGTGAAACCCTCTGGGTCAGTGGTTCCCAACCGTGGTGGTGCGCGGTGGTCCGCGAGAGCCTCGGGAGTGGTCCGCAGGATATATAAAAAAGTTGCCAATTCATGGGGATTTTGAAAGCGATGTGCGTTGAACGAGATGAGTAATTAAGTTGTACTATACACTTACAATTACATAGTAATAATAATTAAATAATTTGTTCTAAAAGCTGTTTTACTTTATCACCTAAAGAATTTGGTTACGGGAAAAGCGTTGAGGAAGGGTTGCAATTTGTAGGGGGTATGGTGGAGGGCGGGGGTGGTCCGTACATGGTTAAATTTCAGGCTGAGTGGTCCGCAGACTTCTACGGGTTGGGAACCACTATTCAAGGCGTACTCCAATCATAGTGAATTCCTTCCTTAATATCAAGTACCGACTAGCATACTTGGTCTTGTGCTGGATCAAGTATTGTGCGAAACGGGCTCAATGTTAGATTTGAATAAGGCTAAACGTTGAATTAGTCTTTGCTGTGAGTTTAAACTACCGACATCAACTCAGCGTGATATTCACGAGAGGGATAAAATTCGCAGTGAAAAATGCAATACACTTGAATGGGAATCGAACCCGGAACTACAAAATGCCGGTCAGGTGTGTCAACCGGTTAAACCACCAAGCAACCTTATTTTTATTTCAAAGATATCATGATTTGACCATCAAATATCTTTGCACCCGTGCATGTGACTGCGTATTATGTCATTTGTGTATTCCGCAGTGATTTTAAATTTGCACGCCATAGTTCAACTTTCTTCGCTTCAATACAGACGGAACTCACGCCATGCAAAGATAATAATGCTTGGTATAAACAATAAGAAATGCGTATAGCCATTAAGATCTTTCAGATTACCACTTGCATTCTAAGAAAGTGTCCACCGGGACAAATTAAACAGGCAAACATCCAAATGACGCTTAACTTGTCCGACATCTTAAAATTCAATCAATCAAGCTACAAATAAAACTTCATCTGCTGCTGACTGTCATTATTCAAACACTACCCTCCAATTATATCGCAGGTATAAAAAATGGCTTCAAACTTTTTATTAAGTCGTTAAAGGACCGTTCTTTAGAGCTGAATTTCAAACCTTAGCCATATTGAGTTTGAAATTTGACTGAGCAATAGGCTGCGCTAGTCAATATAGACGCGATAAATTCGTTTATTCTCTTTTTAAATTATAAAATATACATTCTACAGTATCATTTATGATATTTTTTTCATTCACTGATATGTACTCTCTGTAAAACCAAGCAATTACATCATTTTTATTGCTAAATTGCAACTAAATTAGTTGACTTTTGTCCCTCACGTATAAAGTCTTTGGGCAATTTACTATCTTCCTGTCACCCTACTAGTGCCACGGACCGATATATCGGATTTCGTTTCTCGGGCGAGAAGTGCCACGGGGCATATATATATATATATATATATATATATATAAATAAAAATAAACTTTGCCACAGGTGGGGCGGAAATAAATATAGAAACACAAAAAGAAGAACACTCACACACTATACGTTCTGATATTTCGACAGCCGAAAAGCTGTCTTTCTCACAGAAGGAAGGATACGTATTATATATATATATATATATATATATGCCCGAGGCAAAATATATTTTTTATGTTAATAATACTGGAGTAATTAGATATTTAGTTCAAATGATTAAAAAAATTGTGCAAAAACAAATATTGCCTTTTTGGTAAAATAAAAAAAACTGCAGGATTATATGTTCAAAAATGGCTTCACAATATGTTTTTACTAAGGTGAAACATTTTATTTTAATATCCTTGAAATTTCTCGCTTGTACTACTCAGAGTAGGTGGCAATAAGAGTGATACATTTCCGGTCAACACCCGAGTTAAGAGTTTAAAATGTGAACACGTTAGCAGTCTTGTATATGTAAGCAAAAACTCACTAGTGCATGCAGGACCACATTAAGTTTTCATATTTGACTCCTTGTGGTAGACATCTCTTGAGAATACCATTTGTTGCTACTTAATCTTGGTCAACCACGCTGTTTCCATCGTGGCAAGCCGTTGTCCACATTTTTTCTCTCTTTAAACATTCCCGACATACTCCGTATCTATTTATTTATATTTGTTTATTAAAATTTCTACTGATATGTAATGACATGATACTTAGTGGTTCTATGATTTTTAAATTTACACATTTTGGTGGCTTACAGAGTAAAATTTGAGAATAATATACAAGGTACCTACGTCAAATTGCTAACTTTTATTTAGTTAATTCCTTATGCAATGTTTCATTTTATTTTCAAGGTTGGAGTTCAGATTTGCTGTGTTGCAAACACGCTCGATTGGCTTTACGATTCAATGAAAATTGTATTAAGTTTGTAAATAACTCTCGTAAATTGTTCAAGAGTCTGAGAAGTTGAATGGGAGATGCAACTACCGTAATTAGTGAATTAGCGTAATAAGTGAAAAATCAGTGAATTTCCCATCTCTTTTGGGAAGGATTTTTCACAGTAAACGTGAGTCAGCTCAATAGCATTGTATAAGATTTATCCCATACATTTGGAATAGTCAAAACTTTGCGTCGTACAGTATTATCAGATTGAACATCTGATCTAACTCGAAACTCTATTTCCGTTACTCTATGTAAGCAATCCGTTTTACGGGTGTAGGTAAGAGAAGGACATTCCGTGGATACCCCTTAGCCGTACATTGTTTTCAAAGCCATGTTGCTCTCGCAACATTATCAAAAGGTAATCAAGTTCTACCGTAGTTTGTAAAATAGGTCACTGATTAACTTGAAGAACTGCAAAATTAATTTGTGGGTCCTAATGGGATGAAATAACTTGGATCAGTGACAATAGTTTTGTAGAAATTTTATTTCATTCAATCGCTACAGATGACGTCGTAGCACCTTAAATATTCAATTGCAACGCCGCACAAGCGTAGTACACCAGTATCGTTTTCTAAGTAGTGTGAACTGTAGTTTTGAAGTGTACATTTCCCCTAGGATTCAATCATGAACGTTTTTAGACCTCAGTGTAGATAAAAGTGAATTTTACATTGTAAAGGTGAATTATTCGGCTCCAACCTCTTATTCCTCGTGAATTATTAAAATGCGTGATTTCCATTAATGTTCTCTGCTTTATGGGTCAGCAGGTACTTCCGGGTAACACATGGCATTCGCATGAAAGGAAACATGCCAATTTAATGTTAATTTCCGAGAATTGAATATTAGATTTAAAAAAAAGTACTGCTAAAATAACAATTTTAGAGAAAGTTTCGGCTTTATAAAATTTAGGGAGCACTTCAGGCTTTCCATTTATAAAAAACTTTTAGGCGCCACATACCCGCTTTCCAGATTATCTTTCAAACACGGCTGAACCCCAAAAACCTGCTGTTTAATTAATGGCTAGCGATGAATAAGATATACATGAACCGGACGTGGCATCGACGAACCGATGTGAACAGGATGGCCGAATTTCAATGGTGGCACGGAGGTTATTCTTTTAAAATCGCTGCATGTACATATTTAAAACTGACAGTATCTACAAAGTAAGAGAGTTACACTGGTGAACTTGTAGGCGAATAAAGGAGTCGACGGACAACTTATGTCATTTGCGCCATATATATAATTGGATAAGGAGGATAACGATATGCTTGAGAACATAGTACTGGAGAGTCACCCGTCGTCGGTGTCAGCCTATTAATGCGAAAGGCGTAAAGGAGTCAGTATTTGAAGAACTATTCGATTGACGTTACACTGTTTTTGTGCACCGTTGTTGGGATCGGGATTCAACTTAAAAACTCTCCACGACTGAAGGGATTTGAACTTTAGTCCTCGGGGTAGGAGATCCTTCCCTTAGTTTCCTCCTTCTAAATTTTAAGCTTTTGCTGTACGTCAATATTTCATGGATAAATTCGAAAAATATACGGAAAAAAACCTATTTTACTGGGAATCTCAATAAAATACATATAAGAAAGCGTTCAACGACTTTTTTAAGAGGCAATATTGAGTTAAATTTATTCTAGTAATGACAAATTCCCGATATTTTTTTTCTAAATTAATTTCTAGTCTAAGGAATTTGCTTTTTACATCTCATTAAAAGATAGTTAAGATAAATAGAACACCTTTATATAAGTAGGTATTCTAATTAAGAGTGTGTAATTTGGCAATTTTTTTAAGTTCGTGGAGGAAAATACTTATTCCAAAAAAACTTTTTCTCTAACTGTAAAGTCATTTGATGGTCCTCTGTAATTAAAGTGCTTTATATAAAAGGTGAGATGCAATCAAGGATAATGAAGGACAAGGACCAAAAGTTATAGTCACGGAAGCCAATATGTTGATCTGATTACACTGTGAATCAATGAAATCATCATTTGACCCTTAATTGGAGTTTAAACAGGGAAAAAGTATTTGTATTAAGTATCAAGTCTCATTAGGAAGAGTATTGGGAACTCACAAGTTTTACTTTATCGCTGAACAACGATAAACGGATTAGTTATCTACTTTGTTGTTCATTTTTGCCGAAAAACTTCGCTGAAGCACTCAAAAACCCTTAATGCCAAAGCGTGTAGGATACTTAAAATAGATCTAACGCCTCTCTCCCAATATCGCTGCTTATATTAATTGATGCGAAATTGATTAAAGAAATTAGTGTTTGAAATTGGGGTTTAAATGGTAATTTATTTTGATGAGATGTTTGAATGATTTTTATGAAACAGCTTTTTTTGACAAGCTGATGAGCGTCACGTGATAAGGATCTAAGCTGCAATCGTGCCACCAGAAATGCAATCTTATTCAGCCAGTCGATTAATTTTTAAATTGAAGAAATAACTCTCGGTCTCATTTCATTTTAAGCTATAGATTGTAAAGGCAGTAAGTTAAAGAAGAAGGTGTAAGAAGATATCTGCGCTGAATAAATACACATACAAAAGTAACTAATGGTATATGTGGTGAAATAGGAATGTGAACTGCTATTTGTTTGGATTCTCGTCATTTTTATTTAATTTCCCTACAAGTTGCATTTCTACCAAGAGTTAGCAATTGCGTATCTCCAAGAGCATTTAGAATCTCATTTATGAGTGTGACCAATAACAGTAGTCAGTCCCTTTCAAGGTTCATCTATATTCCAAGAAAACTGCACCGCAAGAATGCGGGCACATATGAAAGCAGTTGTAGTTTTTAAAGAACTGTTCCTTTGGATTTACCCTCATCAGAATTTTTTTAAATAACTAATGTTTCTTCTCCTTTGCTGGAGACCTCCTCCGTGCTGATGAATGATTGGCTTTGTTGCACATCAAAACGTATACTCATTTGGAGATGAGGGGGGAGGTGAGGAATATGATTGTAGAACCTTCTGGATGTTATTATTTTTTCCTGAAAAATAGTGGTATGGGTAATAGAGAATAAATGGTAGTCACGAATCAGTAATCTGTTATCCCTTGATTTGATTGAAGTTGTTTTGGTATTTTTTTAAGTTCCAAAGCGTCCCTAAAGATTCTCGTCTTAAAGTGTTTATCTCTGACGAGGCGTTAGGAATTTTGACGTCATTCTCGTGGCCTCGAGAGGCATGTTCAGCAACCGCCGATTATTCCTGTGCACCCAGTCGAACTGCAGCACAATGCGATCAACTGTAGGTAAATAGGGGATATAGGAAGAACCATTTTTATGAGGATCAAGAAACATAGTGCCGCTATTCAAATGGGCCACCAAAAAAAATCAGCGGTTCCTAAGCATGCCATCCAAGGCCACGATATTAACATCAAAAATCGTAAAATCGTCATAAAAAATTCTGACGCGGGTAATCCCAAATAAGCAGTCCTTGGCGAAAATGAATTCCTAAAGTTTTAATGATTTGACGATCATTCGTTTTATCTTCAGGCATTGTATCGAAACATTCAATTTGGAAGAACTTTACTTCGTGGTAGCTTGCGAGTCTTTTGAACACTTGCTCTGTTAAGGCTGAACTTCCGATGTAACAGCAACAAAAAACCTTTACATGAATGCATAAAATTAATATTTTTTATCCACCCAGGAAAAGAAAATCCAGAGGTTTACTCTCACTACTATTCATGAACGGGCGTTCTGAATCTCACTTTTTTAGTTTGAATTTGAATTTTTAGTTTTAAATTGAATTAGGCGAGTTCCATCAACATTACACACATTACACCGTTACACATAGACTAGTTAATATCCATTGATATTAACTAATGTACAGCATCAAGCTTGGTTAACAAAAGAGGGAGTCTAAGGTGCAAAAGCTTGATTTACCCTGAGGGTTGTTTCATACAACCACTCCATTCCACTTCGATTTCGCAAGGTTCCAACAACGTTTCCCCAGAAGTAGCATCAAGGGAATGCAGATGAGTTGTCGTCCGTGATATTGTGTATGTTATATTGCACCTGAGAAAATCTAAGAGAGAATATTACCGTGGTAAATAGCGATTAATGTAATTACATTCTCTTCCATGCCATGCAATGCGAGAATGATTTCCTGGTTCTCTATTAACCCGCCAGTCGAAAAAAAAGGTTTCGCATCGCTAATTACTGATGATGCTGAGGAGGAGTTCAGTCAGTCTCTGAGAAACGGAACATGCCATGCTTAAAATTAAGACTTAACTTCTTCAAACAAATAGATTGATATAGACATTCTTTAATAAAAAAATCTTGTATGAAAATAATGGAAATGCGAAAATCTCGTAGAGTGTTTTTACCTTTCAAGGCTTATCAAGTTTCTGTTGGTAACTGATTAAATTGTGCTGTCCTAGGGGACTGAAAAGAAGAAATTTAGTGACTTCATTTTTATCATCCCCCGATTAAGTGACGCAAGAAATATGAATTTTACTGAAAACAAGTTCACGTCTTTGTAAGAAAACGTTTTTCGAAATCAAGTCTAGTAAAAACCTTAATAATTGAAGAAAAAATTGGTTGAGTGTCGACCGACAAAAACTGACAAAATATTTAAATCCATTATCTTACAATATTGGCTTAACCTTCGCTTATTAACGCAGTACGATATTTAGTTTATCTCATTATTGATCCGGTACTCTCTTTTAGCGGGTGAAAATGAATTAAAATGAAAGCCGGCCAACCGACAAAGTATTCAGTTTTAACGATCCTGACCGCAAAAAAATACACACCATCCACTCTTTCGTGCATATGATATGAGGTCGTAAGGAGCAAAATTGTCTTCAGTATTTCATTCACCGTATGCACTGGACATATTATCTCCGGCACCCTTTAAAAATGCATAGTGGCTCCCACTCTAACCGTCGTCTATACTTATTGTAAAGGTGGATGCGTAAGCAACGGAAGAACTTCTAGAACAAAAGTAAACGTTATTTTGCAATCCAAGTCTCTTGCAAATAGAAGTTTGAGTTTACATGTGGATGGCACAGTTTGGACAATTTTAGGAATTTCCACGATGAAAAACTTGAAGCTTCATCCTCACTAATTTCAACAACCCGGGCCATAACGTCCCAAAACTCTTTCCCTCGAATTATTGTCAAATTAAACGTTTATGCCCGACAGTAATTGGATTCTGTTTTGAGTATTGATTCAATTACGGGTGATAAATGAAATTAATGGAAACTCTGCATCTTTGAAGAGACACCACAGACACTTGGTCCAAGTATCGGATAAACTAAGGAAACAATATGAAGTTCAGAAGTTCACCGGTCGGATGTGGACCGAGGGCAGTGTTCAAGAATGTGTCCTAATTGTCTCTGAGATAAATCTTTAAAACCATCTTCACAATCGCACGTTAGGAAATATGGGATCTCCTTCTTTAGGTGGAATTATAAATGTAGAATATGCCGGGATATGGATCAAGGGTGGAGAAAAACTCGGCGCATGCATCACCCTACTTATTACATAAGGCCGCAATTAGGGGTTCAAAGTCTCGGGCCATGCTTCGGACAAATCGAGTAATGTACTCGAATATTCCCTTCACGTAGTGAATGAATGAATTTATTGATATTCATTGTCCAGATAATGACATTAAAATAATAAACGTATCATAGTTTAAACCATGTCACAGTTTACCCTCAAATAATATTAATGCGATAATGGTAATAGAATGCTTCAAACTAACATAATCAATTGAACCTGGAGCTTTAAGTACCCCATAAGAATAGCTGGTTTAAAGGGCACCTTTTTCTCACAGGACTCCTGGTCACAAAAATAATCTTAACAACTGAGAAAGTACTCCCCCAGCTGACAACATTGAAAAAAATCAATGACGATCATATATAAATTTCTGAAGTGAATATCAAATCAAAAGCAGATGTCTCTACCATTGGGAATATCGTGTCCTAGTATATGAATGAAAACAAATATTGCATAACAAGGGATTTAAAGAAGAATTTTTCTAAACTTTAATTATTGAAAAACCATTGTCTAAAGCATCTGGCGAAAGAGTTATAATTCTAATATTTTGTATGTTTATTGGGCATAGATTGAAGATTTTCAGCTCTTATGAATAATAACTGCGCTTTAATACTGTTGGGTGGGCCAGGATAGAGCATAACAGGTTCTTATTAGGTTTCATGGTCATGTTTTTCCAGTTTATTCTGTAGTACCTCCGCACCTAACATGATAACTTAAGTAATTAATAAAAAATACACGTGTCGTAAGGGAAGTATCTGGTGCTGTTGGAATATTTGGGATGAGATCATATCCATTTTCACCTCTAATTAATTTTTCTGTTCCCTTTTGGGAATCAACGGTAGGTCCAAGAGCAATGCTATACATTTAAAGCACCTCATCAACAGATCATGAATTAAGTTAATTTAGAATAAATGAAAATACCTAATTAGGGATCGTTGTTCCTCCAAAAGTTGTCGACCTCCACCGGGATTCGAACCTCAAAATCGGAAGCCTCCAGTATATCCACCACACCAACCGATTTAACATTTCAACGAATGCGTTACTACACACACTTATTTGTTCTATAAGGCCCTGATACGTGTTTTAAATATCTCAATATTTTTTGTTCTTGAATATCTTGTTTTAATCATTTTGTGCCTGAAAACTTTTAACGCAAATCACTCTGGAATGTGAGCACGAATAGCCCTATTCACAGCAATGTAAACTAGAAATCTTCAAATGCGGTCTAAATATTCATGTAACATTTCAGCATTCGATCCAAACTTTTGATTTTCTTATCCAGATTTTAATTTGCCAACCCGAGACTGATATTCACGTTCACGTCCGCTCGTGGAATAAAAAAATAACAATTTTAAGAGCGAGCCCACGAATATTTGATTCGCGCGGACTCATTCGCACGGATAGCATCGTTGAGGACGTGTATAATTTAAGGCACGCAATTAAAGGCAACATATCCCTTCGAAATGAATCTGGTCATTAGGATGCATGGAACTCGTCTGCTACATAACTTAGTTATCTCATGCATATGCACTCTTTTCGCTCGGAATGCACAACCAGAGTGGTGCTACTACTCATCTTTGGCTCTTGACATCTTTCAAATGAAAATAAATATCCAAATGCTCAAGTTCTGAGGAGGAAGTGCCATTTTACAACGAGAAGTGAATGATAGGAATCGTTGGTTCATGAAATAAAAGGGACACATTTTTAATATGCGTTCGAAGTTACTTGAAAGATAAACCGACTACAGGTATGATGCGGTAAAAATTGGGCGTTAATCATAATCTTTATTTATCATTAGATGGTTATGTACCACAATAGATATCGTAAATTCTTTAATTCTAAAGTTTTAACACTTATGCTGAAAAAGGAAGTTTGTTTAGCAATTGATGCCCATGCATTTCATATAATCTTGGGTCTTAGTCAATCGAGAATATGAAGTATCTAGTTTCAATCTGTGTCTTGTTTCATAATTATGCAAATTGGATCTTGTCACGTGGTTAGTAAAATTCATTTTGACATCACATTATACCACTTAAATATATAAAGCGCTAGCAGCGGTCTTTTTGACCGGTAGGTGTTTTCTCTCGTTTTGGTGGTGTGTATGAATAATTTCACGCATATATTCTACTTTGAAGTGAGATTTTTTTTGTTTTATACTAAAATTTGCATTACTTTGAAGTAATGAATATTTATAAACAATTTAGTTTTTCAAATTTAACACAACAATTGGGAAACACAGATTCATCACCTATTGTGCAATATACAATTATAGATGGTGGTTGTTTAGTGTATAAACATTTTGCATAGTAAATATAAGGATGTTATTTACATTCAGGATGTACTGAAATACTGATACAATGTAAGTAACAGCAATAAACCATGCATACTGCTATCAGTTCTACTGCCCCAGACTTTTTTTCATGACACATATCACATTTTTTTCAAGTTTTTCACAAGTTTTTCACTACTTGCTGTGCATTTTCCGCAAGTATATTTTTGGCATCTTGAATATTTTACCATAGTTTTATTCCTTTTACATGCTTGTACCCTACACTGATGTCTATTTCTAATTTTTGTTCCTGGAATGGAAGGTACTGCCCCTGGCTGTGACTTTGTTCTCACTCACTACGTAGTTCTTCAGCTAGCGTCAAAATGAATTCATGGCGGCTGATGTTTTGTGAAGTGACCTTTTTGTATATCACCCATGCGTTAGTAGCAGCTAAATATAGAATATTATATGAAGCTTGCACAGGCTATCGGCGATATCCAGTGCGCGTGGTGTATTTCCTTGCCATTTGGTTATTTGGTTCAGTATATCTGCTCCATACTTTGTGGAGTTGTAGAAATAGACTGACACTGGTATTTTTTTTCTGTACTATCTAATTCAATGCTGGGCACATGGTACTCAGAACCATTACGTTTTAGTTTTTTTTACTTTGGTAAACTGTTATTGCAATACATTCATGTATTAGGACAGTGGTATCATACAACTTTGCCTTTGACTTCCGAAGTACGTCAGGGATTCTGATTCTACTTAATGTGCCGACAATGCTAATGCCTTTCTCCTTTAATATTTTAGCCAAATTCAGTGACGTGAAAAAACTATCTGTCGTGACATTTCGTCCTGAATTCAGGTGCGGATGCAATAAACGTAAAACAACATTTTCGGGGAGACCTTCGTTCGGCGGGCGCAACTCATCATTCCCCAAATATGGAAACCCATGGCAGAAATATTTTGAATTAACAGTTGCTAATACCAAAACTGTATTCCAAATCTTTCTGGTTTATTTACCATATACTGTGTGAATCTACACCTAGCTTTAGTGGGAAAAAGCTGCTTATCCATCGTGAGGTATTCACTTGGATTATA
This sequence comes from Pyrrhosoma nymphula, assembly GCA_963573305.1. NCBI lineage: Eukaryota > Metazoa > Arthropoda > Insecta > Odonata > Coenagrionidae > Pyrrhosoma > Pyrrhosoma nymphula. Next base: position 54,595,019 of record OY754335.1, read on the forward strand.
GCAAGCTATGCAGTTGTCCACAAAACTATTCCATATTTCGGACCTCAATGCAAATTATCTGTAGTGATACGCTGAGATCTTGTACTCCGAACATCAAAATGTAAGTACTTCATAAGAAAGTGAAATCTGCTTCATGACATTGTATTAGAGAAAAACACAGGCCCCATTCACAAGACCATAGCATATGATCAGATGATCTTGAAGAGACGCTTTTATCGAGGCATTGAGTCTGAATTGCCGCTCCCACTATCAGCATTGTCACTTCAAGTGACAGAAAATAAAGTAATTCCATCATCCGAATCAGAATGCACTGGGTTGAGTTCGTCAATATCAGAATCGTTTTCTGATAAGTCTTGCAAAATTTACACAAGTTCTTCCAAAGTAAGACTGCATCGCCGGGACATGTCTCAGTGCATCGGGGTCTCGCTCCTACCCAATGCGCGGTCAAAGCTCGACTGACCGTCTAGGGATAAAAAAAGGACAAAGAGTGTGACGTAAAACAGCACATCTCGTTTTCCTTAGAATAAAACAAGAGTTCTGGACCTATTTCCTAGCGGATTTATGTGTATTCCTTGAGATAATGCTGAGAAAGTCTATGCAATAATCCTATGATATAATTGCATAATAATTAAAAAAATAAAAATTCTACAGAAACATGCAGAAAATCAGTAGTGAATTCCATCAGTTAACGTGACTGCTACTCATCATACTAGAAAATAAATCATAATAGAAAGGATAAAAATAATGAGCTGAAAAATTTTAATACCGGTAAAAATGACCGCTCTGGCGCTTTTAGGTATATCAAAAGTTGTTTCATAAACCATGCAGCCGAGAACAAAACTTTTTGGCATGTGGGCTTTGGATAAAAATGCATTAAAAGTCACGAAATATCAACTAATTTTAACCATCGTGAAATCCATTTGAAATTCAAAAACGGTCAAAATGACCGCTCTGGCGCTTCTAGTCTTAAGGACTTCCTCTGGAAATTTTTTAAGGATATTTGTGTTACTTTATCTCTTTTTGCTCGTATTCTTTCTCTTCTCAATACTTTTATTTTCTGCTCTTTTTTATGAATTGTGTTCTGATTTTAATGGGAAAGCTTTGAGTGACATTCGTTAGAATATGTATCCAAAAGTTTTTTACGTACGTCTACTTTTTTCCATTTCTCTTTTGACTAAAATTGTGTTATTTATCTGTTTGTTTATACTGCATGCTTTTCAAGTACTTACCCAATTCAAAAGGAAAGTAACCTGTAACGATGAGTGGATTTATAGCACCTCACTCGTTTCCTGATTCTTGCAGAAAGAATACATAAGGGTGAGAGGATCAAGCCTCCTTAATATAGTATTTACTCCAGGGTTATAGTAAGCCTGTTATAGTATACAATGTTTTGTGTCATGGCTCCCGAAGAATCTCAGTCATTAATTATGAAAATTTAATTGTAAAGTGATAATTATTTAAAGTAAAACCCTCCTGAAAATCATTAATTATTCATTCCAGAGAACTTATTTTGAAGAACCTTCGAGTGAATTTAAACTAAATCTCTGGAAGCAAAGGATTTTGCTGGTAATAAAAACATTAGGAGTTTTAAAATGATGATATAGCTGAAAATATTTTCTTCGGAGGTATTTTTAAGGATTCGTCCTACTAAATCTCCGGAAGGAAATAGTTTTCTGGCTCGCAAAATATTGGAAGTAATTAAAATCCTGGCTAGATAACCATAGACAGCCAAGCACTATAATTTGACCTTCCGAGTGCGCCCTCTCGTATCTTTTAGAAAATATTTGTATGCCCAAGAAAAATAAACGAAAGCAAGAGCAGAAGTATTCCAGACTCAGCTAGGAAATTTGCTCAATGCTTCGATAGAAGGCTCAGATATTTTAACTATAAAATAAATCAAATAATTGATTCAGCATGTTGCAATTGATTTTAACAGAATCCTGAACTACGAGTATTCAAGTGGTTAAATATCAAAATTCACTTTATTCTTCTCCACAGCGTTTAGTAGATAACCAAGTTGTTGGAATAATAATGGAGATGCTCGCAGAAATTTATGTGGAGTTTAAATTTGGAAATTCTGCAAATCACAAATATTTGCAGTAAGTGAACGGCATAAAGCAGATATAAGGTGTGTTTATAATTGTTCTACACTTTACCCATATGTAGAAAGAAGAGTATTAGTAGGCATAAGGATGAAAAGACAGGTAATTACTGAAATATAGTTTATAAGGCAAATATGGTGAATAGTAGAGAGAAAATTAAGTGCTGATTATTTAACAAAAAAGTAACTTTTTAAGCACTACTATTGGCATAAATTTTAGATGCTCCAGAATTGAAAATAAGAATCATGACACACGATTTTCTCTCCCTTCAATTTATTATAAAGCAGTTTTTACCCTTTTTAGACCCAAGAGGAACAAGAGCCCATATTTTGAAACATCTGCCGCGTATTTTTCCCCCTTACTATTACAGAAGGAGCCACAGTACAATTCGAAGAGCATAGATTAAAATAGGAAGGACCTAAGGAGAACAGAAATGATAGGGTGATACGTTGCGTTTTGACATTGATCGCCGTGTTTTTTGCTACCATTTGATCGACACTTAGAACGCTAGTTTTGACTTACTTGGGAGATTTCTTCTATCTTGATGGAAATGAGGTTAACACTGAATTTTCGATGTTCTGAAGATCGATTTATATCGATTATTTTTCGGATTTCCGGCATCGTCTGGTAAAAAGAGTTAGCTGGCTGGTATAAATATTTAAGATAAACATGCTTCGACAGCTTTGGGTCACTTCGCTCATATAGTCTGCATCTTGCAGACAGAGGCTGCAGCACTCCGACGAATAGGAGGATAACTCCTCGAAATCGTAACCGAGCCCAATGATGCACAACGTCAGTGAATGATCGGGAACTGGTGTTTCCATCGTAGCAGGCCGTTGCTCAAGAGTTGGTAGGTATTGTTTAAAAAAATCATATTTTATTCACCCCATGATGCTATACAGCTATATACAGGATTTTCCATGTAAACTTTAGCAGTATTTAAGAAAGCTGATTCTGATCGCAATACTATACACTAAACTGTTCACGAAATTGTATGATTTCATCTTATGATTGCCTTTCTCAGTGACGTTACTACAAACGTAAATAAAGTAAGCACACGAGACGTTACAAAAGAAAACCACGACTGAACTAGCAATCGAACCACGAAGCTTTGACGCATCGGGCCAATGCGAAGATCAACTCGCTGTCTAGGAGTCCTGGCACTTAGAGCAGGATTTAAGGTAACCTGATGTTAAGCCCTTAACGTTTCATCAAGGACGGCACTCATTTATGCGGATGAGGATTTCAGAGATAGCAAACCCACGTGGTTAGAGTAGTGATCTCCGATGGTGAAAATGAAAGATTAAATTTTCTTTCACAGCCTTTGATTTTATGTTAGCTCTGCGCCGACAGCACCGTTGATTGCTCTCCCGAAACTAATTTCGAAACTGATTTAAGAAAAAAATAGTATTTTCTATAAATTTCCTAACAAATACAAAGAAGTTATTGAATATAGGACATTCTTTTAGGTCTAACTTTGTGAAACCAAGTCATAAATAATAAAAACTATAGTTAAATACGATCCTCACTTAAATTTAAAACTGATTGAGTTCAGCAATTCATTTTCATTATCAAGGTTAAAGCCTGATAATGGAAACGAATTGTTGAAAACAAGAGTGGGATTAAATCTTATTGTATATATGCTATACTATGATTTAATTAACCAGTTATTGAAAATCGATGTTAGATGGCACTTCTTTACAATTTTCATATCAAAATGTTTTGGAGAATGCTGCCTTCAGTATATGTATTCACCGGGAAAACCTGAGACCCACATAATTTATTTTTGATTCTTCAAGGTATGACACTATTTCATTCAAGGGAGGCAACTCTGATAAACTACGCGACCGGAAATGTGCCGACTTCCATCAGAATACTACCTTATAAGAGCTGGCATTCTGAGTTAAGACTCCGCTTCCTTTCCCGCGCGCTCGAGATGTGATTATCAATCCAACCACCTGCAGCGCCAAACTGCCAGCCGACCGAGCCGAGGTCACGCACCGGGGAGGCGGCCTTGGACCCGCCCCCTTCACAGCCCTCCTTATCTCCCGTGAACCCGCAAAAGGGTCGTTTTGGGAGACCCTGCCCCTCGCGCAACCCCTCCCCTATTCTCTCCGTGGAATAGCTCTGTTGCTCCTTTAAGGCGGCAGTTTTGGGTTGATGTAGTGTCAGGAGTCGTGCCCCATGGATCATTGGAATCAATCATGACGCCGTGACTGTTATCTTCAAAACCGTGATAGTATCGTACACTTTTTAATAATAATAAAGAATTTATTTCTCAACAACAAGTAATTACATCAGCAATGAAAGAGCAAATTAGATACCCCTATACCAAATTAGATACCCCTATACCGGGAACATAGATACCCCTTATGAAAAAAATTAACTAAGCATTAAGCGCTGACGAATTATTTGGAACGAAGGCAATATTCTCCCGCGATCTGGTGATTCCCTTTGAATGTAATAAGCGGCCCAGAGTTCATTTAGGGTGATAGTGAAGAACTAATAAGGGATATCGGTATTTTACTAAACATTGCGACAAGTATTTTAAAGCATTGAAATATTACATGACTTTTGCAAAGAAGCATGAATATAATAAAATGATAGTAAATAGAATTATTATGCATAAGAGATCAATTTTGGAGAAAGAGGAATAAATATTTCTTCCTAGCGCATTTCTCCCTAAGGCGTGACATGAGTCGAATTCTTGTGAAAAGGTCTCCACCTTAACCGAGTTTACTTTTTGTGAGAAGTGTAGGTACATTTGTGTGGCGGTAAGGAGTTTAGAAACCTCGCGCATTTTGATGATGCGCACAATGATTCTTTCGTTTAATTTTCTCTTTGAATAGGATTGAAGTTTAATGAGTAAAGTTAATAGTATTCCTAGCCCCAAAGTCCGAAGTATACCCCAATCATTAATTATATTAAGGTAATTAAAAAATAGACCAAAATGTTAACTAAACTAACCTAAAAAAACTCATTCTCATTTTGCGCCTCGAATTATGTAGACCATTTTCAAGTATCTCTCAAGATATGTGTATTTATAACTGTAATTATTTATATGACGCTTTTGTCTTATAGGAAAACTTAAAATTTCTAATGTAATACTTGGATTTCTCCATCAAATCTAGGTTTGCAAAATGCAAAAGCAGTCCTTATATGTTTCTTGTGTTCAGCATTTATTGACACCCTGAATTAACTATTTGCTTTTTCATCCCTCTAAACATGAAAACACTTTTTTAACGTACATACATATTATTTGATCCCAAAATTTGTTCCCCAAAACTTTGTAACGCCGACTAAATCTCATATATTTGACGCTAGAAAAGCAAAGTGCTGGACGAGGAAGACGCAAATGATTCTAAAGCTCACGTGGGAGACTGGATACTAGAAGGTACTTTACTCAATGATATTTTACCCTCAGTCATACGACGAGAACGCTTTTTCTTTGCAACAAAAATTGGATTATAAAAGGAGCAAAGAACTCGAAGAGCAAATCCCACTAGCTTCACCTTTAAATTTAGCGGACTGGCGTTTCAAAAGAAACCCTAACCTTAGCAAGTGGGTGGATCGAAATGGGAAATCGTGGTAGGAATGTGCTGAGGGAAGGGACCCGTACGCTTTACTGCACCTCATCCGCGGAGGGACCTCGTTCCCTTAATAGCTCCCACCCGAATACATCACGCCGAGTGGGAGCTGGAACTGCCAGTAAACAGGTTTCCAGGAAAAATGAAAAAAAGTTGAAACTCACCCCAGTCGAACTATGGAGTGAAAAAGTTAGGGCATGTCTCAGAAAAGAGTATGCGTTTACCACTAGAAAGGCGTCGTAATACCTCTGCTAGTGACTGCATGCTTCAGTAAATTGCTATTTGGCAGATGGTACTAAAAAATAGTTATAATTGTAAAAAATATAATCTAATTTACATGTGTAATATAGAAAAATATATCATTATAAATGTCAAAAATTTATAATCAATAGGAATATGTATTCACCTCGTGGAAATGTGAACTAGCTTTTCGAAAATAATAAATCATGGACTCTGAAACATGAAAAAGTTCCAAAAACGATTCATGAGCTAAATGTAGGTAAAACTCTAAAGGAGACTATTTCAGTACATGAATGCGAAAGAAAAATTTATTTCTACCTCTTCATTCACACGTACTTTTAAATAACTTGAAATCGGTGCATTCAACCTCATAAATTCAAAACAATGGTCGACATAAATCAAACACACTACCCACACAGGTACACAACGTGCAAATCAAAAGCAGTACTTTGATTCCAATAAATAAAATAATGAATAGCTGTAAGTCATCGGAGTAAATCTCGGCAAAGATTCAAAGAAAGAAACAAATATTCAAATCACCTTCCGCTGAGGAAAGGTCTTTGAAAATGGAGTGACGATATCATGCGAGAATTTTAACCATTGCAAATAATTTTATCACTTTTAACATGGTATCAATAATATTTTTAGGGACCACATTTCCCTCAAAACTGAACGCAAGACGGATCTTATTTTTCTTAAGATGTCCTTTTACAAAACATTGCTGTCATGACTATTCGTCAGTAAAAATTTCCATTAGTTAAGAGCACCATATAAACTACTCAGCGAAAAATCGGGAATGAAATATCGAGAAGAAAGAATTTTTATCATAAAATTGATAGCTGCTGTTGGAAAGCAACATTATTTTTATAGAATACATGGAATTATGAGTACACGTTTTTCAAATTCCAAATAGATTTCACAGATGGAATAATATGAATATGCCGAAAGGTGATTCTTTGTGTTTATTCTGAGGTTCAGGTTTCCTACCGATACAAATTTCAAAACTATATTTTAATATCTATGAGGTACTATGGATTTAAAGTATTAAATTGAAAATGTTACTACCTGAAAATATAAATATTGGGCGATTCAGACTTGCGCTGTATTTGATTACTTGGTTAATGGAATGGGGGATTAGAGTAGATGTGGTGAGCAGTGAAGGATTAATATAGATGGGGATAGGATAGATGGGATACCTTCTATGAGAATCTTCATGTAGTTTTATTAAATTGATTTTGTCAATAATTTTAAGATGAAAATAAACTTAAAGTATCTACGATATAATTTTGTGATGAATTACGCAGTAATTTATGAATAAACATAAAAGAGTCCGAACTCATCTGGAGTCTCTTGCAAAAGAAAAAAGGGATACTGCAAGATGGATATAATCTTAAAAATGTTCAAAATATAACCATTCGATTTATCCTTACACCATTTTATCGACTTTGGTTGCAATTAACGTGTGAGCACAGTCGATAACAGCAGTAATACCTTATTATGAAGTGCTTTTTTATAAATAATTACGGTATTAATTCCGAATTTTTCTGAATACTGCTGTGACAGCTATTAGATGATTTGAACTAACTCAGAGGGAGTTTCGATAGGTTAAGAATGATTTCTCAGAGAACTTTGCATATCAATGCTTTTTTTCTTAAACAAAGGAATCCTATAATATCAAATTTTAAATGAATCATTCAATAATATTTCCTAATTCTTCAGCCAAGCATAAGATTGCAATTTCTTTCGCAGTAATTAATCATATTTTGCCAACAAAATTGCTTACGCTATTCGGTGAAATTCCACTAGTTTGCAATCAGATGATAGGGCGCGCTAGAAAAAAATTGCCTAAGCCCCGCTAAACAAAAAGCATTTGGGAACATCCAGTGATCCAGTTCGATCGGCGGTAGCCAGGAGGAGGTTAAAGTGGAAAGGAGGAGGAGGAGGTGATGTGGCCGGAGGTTGAAGTGGAAATGTCCATGGATGTGGGCGTCATTGGTAGCCCTCAGGGGTTTAGGCGGAGGAGGGGCATACACAAAAACTACGGAGCATCGACGGCGGGATCGCAAGTCATTTGGTTTATCTCCTTCACCCGTGGGAAAATGGGTAAGTGCGAGGGAAGGTATGGATTGGGAGAGGAGAGAAAAAGCGAAGGATTAAAGCCTCTCAACCGTCGTCGTTCATCGTCACTGTCACTTCTACTTCCGCTCGCTCATCACTTGCATTCCACCGGTCGAACAATTTGCCTCGACGGAATCGGATTAGATCCGTTCACAAGCCAACTCCTCTAACCCACCGTGATCCTTGCTTCGATTCCCAGGAAGTTAATGGAGGGCATTATTTTGCGCAAAATTCCCGCGCCTAATAAACTTTCCTTTTTCGCATATAGATAATGCTTGGGAATTTTAAATGTTAGGCATGAATATTAGGGTTTTTTGTGTTTGCTTGTTTTCCTACCGACGTTTTTCAGTTTTTTTTTTTTTTTTTTTTTTCATTTTATTAGCGTGCTTAAGGTATGACATGATGCATAGTTGGTTTGGTATACCTATATATTTGCAGTCTTCTTAATTTTAGTTGAGTTTGAAGACAAATTCAATGCATGCACAAGCAACTACTACGCATACACATTCTCTCCCACCTCGGTATTCCCTGTCAGGGTAGGCACAGTCAAAAAGTTTAGTTTTCTGTGATAGCCCTAGTAAGCTGACTCTACTTATAAATTTTCTCAGTACTGCCCATGCATATTTTGTTTTAGTTACCCTCATACATTACTTCATACAACCCCCCTATTTTTCAGATTCCTAACATTCCGTCGCTTTAGGTTTTAGGAAAACATCATTAGCCACATTCACTCATGGCTTTCTCGGTTAACCCCTTCCTATCACACCATTCACTCCTCTATCATATATCTACTTCTGTTTTTGATTCTCATTCAATCTCTCGACATGACCAAATCAACATTGCATGTTCCATTCATGCATACCCATTACTGGAGTATTCATTCCACATTATTTCATCTCCCAATCATTTCTAACCACATCCCTTCTGCTTTTACCATAAACACATTTCAGATACTCCATACCCACTGCATTTGCTTACCCATATTCTTATCCAGGCATACCATAGTTTTGCTAGAGTACAATAAAGTGACAAGAAGTACACTTTTGTAATAGAGCAATTAATTTAGTATTTTACCATACAATAAAGTTTATTTAAACTGTAAATGGATGATAACCATGGGTTTATTAGCGGAGAATGCGGAGAACACTGCCTCTTGTAATGGGTATACTTAGAACAAAGGATGACTACCGTATATCCTTCGTTTGCCCATTGGGTACTCAGCTTATTCATGAATACAATTATCGCCAAACAAGTGTACTCTACATACAATTAAAATCTCTCCGCAGTTCTAGTTATTTCTGAGGAAAATAACATTTACAGTGCCTTTGATTCCAAAAATGTGGAGTATGATTGTGGCACATGTTTTACCCTTCATAGAAATCACAATTAGTTTCCGTCCCTAGTGAAAATTAACTACCAGTCCATCAACTTCAAGCAGCCTTTGCTATCTAACCTCAAAAGCATAGGAATTTACTGCATCCGAATCAGGACATTGAAGAGGGTACTTTGTTGGCATGAAATGATCCTTCTTTTTGGAAACAATGGTGAGATTTGATTAAGCCTTAGAACAGGGTTCATAGCCAATTATGCCATGGCCATTAATATCGTATCTTCTATTTTAAATACATATAATATTTATTGCATAAAATTCATGGCGCGTAAATTAGTTATGCAAGTGTTACCTAATTGTATATATTTCCTCTGACAATGTTTAAATCACTAATATCAACTCCTCATCTAAACTAGGTAATAGTCTTCATTATTTATATTTTTTTTAATATTACAAATTAGGCATAGGCTTTTGAAAATATTAAAAGAGAGCTGTTTGAATATGAAACGTAGGAATTGTAAATTATTAAGAGTGAGCCAGTTTTCTAGAACTTAAACATTTCTTTGACTTTGATTACTACGGAAGAGAATCGTGTCCTGGGTGTGAATAATATTTTTCATTAAAACTCATTTGCATAAATTTCGTCCATGTGAAAGGGGGTTAGGTGGAAGAGGAGAATCTAATGTTTAAATCTCACCTCACATAATAGAGTCAATCGTATAATAATTGATCACTTGTTTACATCTTATAGTATAGGGAAGAGAAGTGGTAGTGGTACCATAAATAATTTTGGATGATGTCAATCGAGAAAGGAATTGCAAAGACGATACAACACCGATACTTTATCAAGATGAAACCCGACATACTACGGTAGATTAAATCATGAGAATTAAATTAGGAAAATAGACTGCAGAACGGACAGGTTTAATACGTCATTTTTTTTCACGAGCGATGAGAGACGTTCGTGGAAAAAAATGACGTATTGCTGCCAATCAGACTTTTAACTAGGTTTATCGATAGGCAGTGTAAGTAATTAATTGATTAGCTCCCTAATTCTTGTATCTTTATATAGTACTTAGTAAGAACAGCACGTCTAGCATGTGTCCTCTATAGCTCTCTTTCTCTGTGGATTTATGAAGTTGCAAAATTCATTAATACAAATAGCTTATCTTACATTATGAGAAAATCACCTTTGTTAATTCCACAAACTTTCTTACGCTGGCACGACGCGCGTTTCAACTCATACACACTGTGGCATACTCATGTTCCACAGTGTATGAGTGTGGCATACTCATGTGCCACATGTGCACATGAGTATGCCACAGTGTGGTGAAACGCGCGTCGTGCCAGCATAAGAAAGTTTGTGGAATTAACAAAGGTGGTTTTCTCATCATGGATATCCATAATTTCCACGAGGTCAGGCCTGAGATCATAAGTTTTATCTTACATTGTTTGCATACCTATAGTGTATTGTGTGTTGGGGAAATTTTGCCTTCTGACAAGTATTTGCTGGTTTTTACTTGTACATCAATATTCGTAGTTTCATTCACTTTATTAGGGTATAGTGAAGTGTATGTCGTTTCTAACTCACCCCCTGCCACGAACCTTAGAGATATATTTACCGCCTTAGAGATACCTTGTGTGGTATTGTGTAGACTTCAAATCGAAGGCGACGTATATATGCGACCACGCTAGGATAACACGATCTGTGAAGTCCCTCCAAAGCCTCCAAACCCATCCCTTAAACCCATCGCTCAAAAGGCCATCGGAAACCTCTAACTTACCCTCTCCATTTCAACATCGATCACCACAAACGGTTCCACAACTCGGTTCCCCAGTCCATGCCTCTTCATTCTCGTCCTCCTCCTCTTTCTCCTCCTCCTCATGGAATTGGGGGAAAAAGATAAAAGCGACGAATGAGAATTCGATGGTGTTGTGAGTTGGGTGCGGAAGAAGAGAAACGGAGAAGCAGACACCCACTGACCGTGTGGGTGCGTGGCAACTTCTCGGATGCGGACGCGAGGAGGCGGGGGAGAGGGTGAAGTGGCAAAGGGTTTTTGGGATTGAGTAGGAAAGGGGTAAACACACGGATGAGGAAAGGGTCGTCGTCCCCCTTTTGATCTTCCATTTCCGCCCGACAAACATTTGGGGAAGTGAGCGGTCGCCCAGAGGGAGGGCCGTGTTTCCCAACGCTGCGGTCAAAATGCGGGACACCGAGACACACACTTCTGTCACTCTTCTTACGGGTGCCTCTGACTTAATGCCTCGGCATCTTGGCGTATGGGTTTGTAACTCTTCTGAAACGAGGTTCAAAAAAAGAACGGGTTTATTATCATTTCTTTCTACAGTCAAATGCGATTGCTGAAGGAACAACTTAGAAGTTTCAGTACCCATTTATTAAAAAGGGGACCATCAAAGGGTTCAGCATATCTTTGTATTTTAAACGGGTGACTTTTAGCTTGATTATCACTGTTATCTGCCGAAACATGAAACTATTACTTTGCATTAGTGGAGAGAGCGAAACGAAGGCTATCAAGGTTTAAGTAAGAGATATCTAAGATATGTATTTTCTTTCAACTCCTTGCCCCCAAGCCAAAAAATTACGTGTTAAATAATCTAAATGTATATTATACTAATACACCTTTTCGCTAGGTAGCGTTTCTCTTAATGACCAGGTAAGAGAAAATAAATAATGATAAGTTCTAAAGAAAACAAAAGAAGGACAACTTACCAGTGAAATTATAGCCCTCAACTCAACTCGTGAATGAGATATGGATAAATAATTTACTTAAAGGTGATTATGCTGGTAATTAAAAAAAACGCCTTAAAGAACGAAATCCAATATCTAATAATTATTACGAAATTTCCGCAGTTAAAATATTAATATAAGATTCTTTAGCAAATTGTTTAATAGTTTAGAAAGTATGCAAAATTATTAAATTACAGTCGCTAATTACGAATACGAGGCTGGAGAAGGCAAATAAGCAAAGAAAGACACAAAAAATTACTTAAATTACAGTCAATAAACACAAAACCTGATTAAACCAATCAATGATCAATTACAGATGCATATAAAGATATTACGTAAATATTTCACACATTTCCAGCCATTTTACTATCCATCATTTTTATTGTTTCAAAGCAAATATTACTATCTTAGAACCTGATTTCAAGAAGATACGTTTTACAACGAATTTATATAGATTAAAGCCTAATAAAATTCATCCCACCTCACCTGCTATGGAAAATTATGAAAGCGATACGGGGGCTGTGTGTTTCCAGGTCTCCCTGCCCTTCACTGTGATTCATGGGGAGGTGCTTACATGCATAAATGCTTCTCATAACGCCACATCGCCGGCAGGTACACGGTGAGGAGTCTGGCGAAGACAAATATCCTCGCAAAAAAAGGAAGAGGTTATATTTCTAGATTATATGCATGTCGCCACGTAGGGATGATAATAATTATTATTCGTTAAGTCGTTACTCAAACATGCTACGCATCCTTTGTCATGTATCCTACATGCCTCTCCGAAATCGCTGATTGTGCATAGCTACTCGTGCATATGGTTTAAAAAAAGAATTTCAGCAAGAGAATTGCTTAGGGAAAGAGGTAAATTTCACGGCATTATAATGAAGAAGCTGCAATGCGGTAAAATTCATCGCATTCTTGGGATTCAAATTTTTGGGGAAAATAAAAAGGCATGTTAGTGGATGGTTAAAAGAAGTGCTCTGACACAAATTACCAATTTTAGAAACGCGCAAAATAGTTTTTTAGCTTGAAAACTTCGTTACTGACTTTTTACTAGCATTAAATTTTATATTGTTATTTAAATGTTGAATTTGGTTTTGTTTTTGCACCGAACTGACCCATTTGGCATTTTCAGGGGAAAAAAAATTATCGTTTTACGGCAGGCTTTAAATATTTATACATATCCTGATATATTTTGGGATACTGCCTCACAGTACACGTAGTCCACTCGTTGACATTCGATTGCGGCAATGAAAGCGAGAAAGTAACATTTTTACCCCTGTGCGTACTCAATTATGATTATTCACTGTCCATAACTAAATTAAAGTATTGTCATCTTGTAAAATATTATAATTACATTGTCATGACTAAAATTAATCTCGATTCGTTGGCCAAAAGGAGCAGTCGCAAAAGGAGCAATTAGCAAATATTCATGCTGAAGAAACTAGTTGAAGTCGCTGGATATATACCGCTGACTCAACTTCTGTTTTCAACATGAGTGACAGGAAATATTCATTTCTAAGTCAGACAAGCTTCAGTGTGCACCACTTATTCTGTTCGGCAGTTTGACCGTGAATTTTTCTAGCAATGATAGAGACCATATTCGAATTTAATTTAACAACTTAAGCAGCTGTTAGAGGCATGAAGTAGATGCATTGAGGCTTGGAGTAGGCCTTCAATCGCCTGAATTATCTATGATTAAGTAAATATGCATGTGTAGGCTTTAATTTGACTCATTTTTTCACGCCGAATACTTAATTCGCCTTCACAACCGCAGCTTTATTTTGCGGATTTTGTAAAAAGAATTATAATGTACAATATATTTATTTTATGTGATATCTGAAGAAGCTTGCAAACGACCCACCGTTAATTTATGACGCAAAAATTGGGCTAGAAACCTATAATTTTATAAATAAATACTCTCTGGAGCGCATAAACGCCCCATACCCCATTTAAAAGGGCTGATATTTATTTTGGAAAATGTCCCTTAACGTATAAACGTAGGTGGCTGGTATTTTGGTAACATTGGAGAGGTGAGGAATTTTTATTTAAAATGGGGCCTAGATTTATTAAATTTTATGTGAATTGATAACTCACTCAAACTACCTTAATGATTTCCATTTCCGGCTAAAGTCAGGTGCAGGTGTTAATTACGAGGATATTTTTTCTACGACCATAACAGTGGATATTGGCGCAATTGAGTCAAAATTGAAGTACTGGACCGAAAACAAATCAGTAAAAGGATTGGCCACTTTGGAGAGGGTATGAATTGATAGGATGAGTCAACGAAAGTCCATTAGACAATGGCAGTGGGAATCGGGATTGGAGAGTAATCACGATCGCTATGCAAACAAATGCACGTCGGAAATTCGTCTACGAAGTCGTCCGATGCCAAAACGATCTGGCTCACTCTCCATCGCGAGTTCAACTTGCCATTATGCCTCCCCTGATGAGAGAGCTTTCCAGTACTCAAGGTCGTGGGTATTGGGGTCGTGGATTTCCATTTAAACAAGTTTCCCGTTCCCTTATCTTATTCTCGCGGCAGGGGAGGTGGGAGTGGAACTGAGAGCAGAGGTCGCGGTTATACTGCCCCCTCGATCCCTAATCGGAACTCCCACGCTGCCCCGGCCACGCACTGCTTTATTGCCCCACCATCCCTTCGCCCCCCTCTCGCGCCCCCGTTCACTCATTTGCCCCTCACCCCCTCACACGCAGATTCCTCCCTTCCCTCAAAAATCATCCAGTTTGTACCCAGGATGGAAAAAACGGGACGACAATAAAAAATTTCAGTTCACTGCAGATGGAAAAAACACAGTTGCTAGAGCAATTGACAATGGAAATATTTCTATCGTCCCGTTTGCCGAGATATCTGATTTGACATGATAAATATCCTAGCAATGATTATTGGTAGAAAAATAATATAGGTCCGTTTGACAGGTTTCCGGGTTTAGTCCGCGTTGGCATTGTGTTGATGTCGACGTTTCACCTACTATGCTGTAGACTGTAGGCGTCCTCAGGCCAGGCTGAAGTAGAGATTGCTTCGAAAAATGGCAGTAGAGCCTGGCCTGAGAACGCCTACAGCATAGTAAGTGAAACGCCACCATCATCACGATGCCAATGCGGACAAAGCTCGGAAACCTGCCAAATTTCTCATCTGACTGCCGCGAAAACCTTCGTCAGAAAATAATGTAGGTTGCTTGGAATAATTAATCCCTACGAGTATTAGACACACGAGGTTCTCCAGTGGTTCGATAGAGTTGTAAAAAAGGTTGATATAAATATTTACCCAGAGTTGCGACAGCTAGTTAAATAACAAAATATTTTCACAATGCGTTTGACGCGTGCAACTAAATAATCATAGGAAACGGAAAATATGCCGGCAAGGTGAAAGAGCGAAAATCCTATTTGAGCAATCTTCGCCAAATTAACTAAAAGTAGACTATGGTTGCATTCTCAGAACTGTTGTGAGGGAGGTTGTCTGGAAAGACTTTTTATAAATATATTTTCAGACAAGTCAGAGTTGTGTAGTAAAATCTACTGCACATAAGTAACCAGTATTTAGCATCACTCATAACGATCATTAATACAATACTCTAGGTCCAACTTCTCAAACCTCATAATGATTTGGGAAAGCTCTATTTTCTAAAGTTTTCCCTATGAGAAGGAGAATTGGAATTCATTCAGAAACTCGAAGGAATTGGTTAAATGCTATCTTACCCAAAGTCAATGATAAAAAAGGTTTCAGGGCCTCTCAAAACTCCGTCAGGAAATCATGCAGACTTCCTTCCCATTTCTCCCACCAGTTTCATCTCGTCCTCTATCTCTTTATTCGATTGTTTGCTTCAGAGTCTTCTTTCGTCGCGCTGATGACACAAGTAAATACAAAATTCTTGACATGTATAAAGGTTTATTTGAGAATAAATTGAGCTGATTGCGGAGGTAAACATATTTTCAGAGAGAGAGAGAGAGAGATAAATATTCGCTCTGTCAATTGAGAGACAAGATGTTTTGTCACGCAAGCTTTCATTATATAATTCATTGCTTTTGCAATCGATTTTGCGATATATATCGTCAAATATGCTTTACTTTTTATTGCCAATATTTGTACTGAATAATGCTCTTTCGTCCACAGGGTTGAATACCCTTATTTTCTGCCTGTTATGAAAATTAAGACAATTCTCAAGGCTTTTCATGGAAATGTTTTGCATCATTAATTCAGTTATAAAAGAGACGTTACCGAAGGAGTTCTCATATGATGCTCTCGCATTTGCTAACATATCCTAAACCAATTGATTTCAAAAATGGGGTAGGCATTGATTTTTCAATTTGTCTTTCAAAAACATAGCATAATTCGTTAGAGAATCCGAAGTAATAATAACGAACCAGAGCCCAGGATAGCATGTTCCAAGCGTTTAACTCATTACAATAAAAATAAAATATGCAGAACTCCAAGGATTGAGGGAAGAGCATCTAACTTCGTCGGACTGAAGAGAGTGAAGGATTGATGGTCGCACATCCTCCTCTGAATCTGGGCATTATCACACATGGCTCGACACGTAGAGCTGGCTGAGTGAGCGGACCAAGCTACGACGCTCTGGAATTAGCATTTTCCGGGGAAGTCAGCCCCCTGGAGGGCAGCGTTGTTACCCCGTGATTGATTCTGTTCGACGAACTTTGCCGGCCGGAGTGTGGACACACTTATCTTTTACATTCCCTCCTTGTCTCTCCCATGTCTCCGCATTCTCTCCCTTGTCTCACTCTCGCATGCAGTCCTTGCTCGCAGGTTATCCACGCACTGATTTAACACGCATATAACTAACGATCAAAGTTTGACTAATTTTGAGGAAACCGGGACTAGCCACGGTATTTACCTTCACAAAGTCACCCGCATTTTTTCTCTGTGGAATATCGATCAAAATTTGTCCGGAACGTGAGACAGCTGCATAAACAATGAAATATAATCACGAATATTCTTAGTCCCGATTTTATAATGCCTATTTAGTATTCGTCAAGATGGCGTAGCCTTGACGGCAACTTAATGCTAAATGGGAGTTTGCGTTTTACTTATTACATCAGACTCTTAAATAGTGGACGTGAGCGTTATCGAGGGGAGAACCAAGTAGCTTCAGTTTTTACACCGGTTAAATATTTACATACCTACATACATACCCAACATGACATTCTATTTCAAAGGGTAGGCAAGGCCAAAGAACTTAGGTATTGCTATTAAGTCCAAGAACTGGCTCTCTTTAAATAATTTCTCCCACAATGCCCTTTTCTTAGTAGCATACCACTTGTACTTCTTTTACACTCATGCACTTTTACACACGCTCTCCTATTCTTCTTAAGACTCCTAATATTCCTCTTTAGAGTCTTTTCTATCACGTTAACTCCTGACTTTCGAGTTCTACCTCTTCCCTTGAACACATTCACACTTCTATCATATAACTGTTCCGTTATTCAACTCTCATCCATTCTCTCAATATGGCCCAACTAACGGAGCACGCTCCATTTATTTATTTATCCATTACTGGATACCATTACATTCATAATCTCTGGTCAAATACTTTCTCTTTTTTTAGAAATTATATAACCGAATATTATAAAACCAGGCCTCAGATGCGATTGCAACTCAATACATCGAAGTTGCACGAATAGAAGTACCCCGGCAAGTTGGCGCTCAATTACAGGGAAGGTTTATCAGTATATAGAACAGATCCAAACTATTATCAAAATAATTCTGTTCAAAACATTAAAATAATTAATTTGTAACTATAAACACGGTTCGTGTTTAGAAACAAAATTATCCCAAAATGTTTACCAATAGACCAACAGAACAAAATGTTTAATGGTTCAACCGGCTGCAAAATTATTCCACACGGTGAAAGGCAATTTGGACCACTAAATATGCTCTCTCCTGGATTTATTAATGTAGCTCAGCTATTTCACACGAGTCGTCGCTTACATATTTTTTACTCGAGCAAAAATAATGAATTATTATTGTATTAATTAGGGACCTAATTATCCTTCTACCGAAATGGCGAACTCTTGCTAAAAATGTTTAAACGCCACTATAATAGTTTATACATGTGCAAGCAATGATATCAAATAATTCAAGCCAGTAGCGTACGGACGGAGGGGGGTGGGGGGTTAAGGTTAAAACCTCCCGAAAAACATGTTTACCTGAATTCGTTTTCGTTCGTTTACCTGAACCAGCGTTTAGAATTTTGCTTATTGGGCTGAAAAATATAGTTAAATTGTCTTCACGATAAGAGAATGTTAATTTAATTATAGTTTTATAATAATATAAATATCATTTTATGATTATGCACATAAATATTAATGTAACCCCCCTCAGAAATCGAAACCCCCCCAGAAGACAATCCTGCGTACGCCACTGATGCAAGGTATGCCTAGCTGGCGTCACAACTCCGTAAAATTCAGATATTTCACTCATTAAAACAAAAACTTTGCAAAGTTTCTCGCTTAATGAAGGACAAATAATAACTGAAGCATTACTAAGTGCCTGATTGGCAGAAAATAGAAGTTGTTCGATGGCAAAATGGTTTTCTACGCAAAGAAGTTTATAATTAATGAGCATGTTTTGCGCTATTTAGCACGTTATTCGATCTCGATTCGAGCAGGGCAAAGAGCTTGTTTGCTCAGTAAAAATTAAAATTTCGACCCTTTAGAGCTGGCGATCTTTCTCTCTCTCGGTCTCAAACCGTTCTTTTTTCTCTCTCTCCTCTCAAAGCTTCGATTGACGGAAAACCAGAAAGAGGGGTGGGTGCAGAGAGACAATCACCACGGCGGCTCAGACGCCGGGAAGTGGGGGAGGGGTGGCGAGGGGGGGGGGGAACGACGAGGCGACAACAAGCATCGTGTTCCGGCAAAGCAGGAGGAGGTCGACAGCGGCGCAATCGATCTTTTTCTCTCGTTCGCCCCCGGAACAAAACAGAAAGACATCGGAGAGCGCTCTCGCTCGCCGCCCCCGCTGAGCCGATCCATTGCCTCCTGGAGAGAGCAAAAGGGCGACTAATTAGCAGCGACGATGCAAGCGGGAGCGAAATCGTGTCGCTGGGGAAAGCAGATGGGGGAAAGATTCGGGACGAAAAGGAGTACTGAAAAAAAGAAGAACTCTGGAGATGAAAACAGGATGCCTGTCATGAAGGTCAATGGTAGGCGCGGTAATGATCGCGGATAACTACCGTATTCGCGCTTCTCATAGGCGCCATTTCCACCCGACGGCATAAGGGGCAAAAGAGACTGATAAGTAACAATTCTCTCAAACGACCTTTGTTTTGATAGTCCCGATTCAATAGCGTACGGTTAACTTTAACTGATAGCTGACGTTAAAGTTCAGCTAAATCGGCAGTTAACAGCAGTTCGTGTTATACACAGAAGTACTCGTCTAATTAGAGTGAAAATTGATTTTCACTGTACAATGATAAAAAACTCTTGGGGATAAACTTGAGCAAATCAGATTGAAGGCTGAGTTCCTTGTCGCTAAATATCTTCATAACTTCGGGTTTCCGCCCGCGCATGCGTTGTATGGTGACGACAGTTTCGCTGGCACTCCTGCTCGCGACTTCAGGTCAAAGTTTTTGCCTGAAAAATGAAAAGATTCAGCGATAGAGTACAGCAGAATACCTTAGAATACAGAATACAGAATAAGTAGCAAAGTGGACATCGACATTGAATATTGTTTTTCGAGGATGGTAAATAACTTTCCCCGTAATCGTTAGGCTTCATACCAAGTGGACCAATTGCTAAATCGATCTTGTACATGGCAGTTATCATTGCTCATTTTGTGTTGAGCATTCATTCCTAAAAATAATTTAATATATTATCCCCATGAGAACTATGCTATTGGAACTTCTTTAGGCTAAATGCATTTTAATTTGATCATCTTTTGCATCTGATCTCATCTTATCTGATCTGATAAACATTACGAAGATTAAACTCTAGATGCCTGGAATCAACGGCAAGAATAGTGTCTCACTTTTATCTCCAATTCCTTCGCATCGACCTACGATTTCAGTATCCTGCGCGTCAGCAGTACAATAAGAAGAAAAGAATTGGCATCTTCTGAAGAATCACCTCCAGACAACCATTAAATTTATACATTTACTTAGCCATATAATAATACGACGAGGATACATCTAACTTTGTGGATTAACTATATCTATAATTAAATGCACATGCCTTTCACAGTGTTATTATTCACAAGACCTAACTGTCTCGAGTAAAATAAAGGAAATTTGTTCTCATTATATTGCTAAGCCATTCTAGATAAAAATGCTACTAGATGAATTGAGCAATTAATATATTTTACTATATTTTATTTTACTTCATATGGTAATTCATATTATTTAAAAAAATAAAAATCCCGTAAAAATATAATTCAATCATTATTCTCAAGGTATGATTGTTCGTTGAAAAGGAGACTCTGGGATTGTTATTTAAAAGTGAAAATGTTAAAAACCAGAGGTGGTAGGAAATACATGTGAAGACGTCCCGCATATATTTCTGTAAGTTGTAGGCTTGAATTGGAACAAATCAAAATCAAGCTAATTTGAGAAAATGTGAGGTGCCCGGAAGATATGATGGAACATGAAGGGAGATGGAGCTAAAGACTTAGGTGGAAGGCAAAGTAAATGTAAGAGGTAAATCACAGCTAATTTAAAAGATTTTCTCGATCCTTCAACACATGACTCAAAACGATGAACAGAAAAATCTAATGGATGTAACACAATAGTCGTAAATTATTCCAAATGGTTTGCCATCACCGGCGTGATCACCCTCCCGAATAGGCAGAGAAGGCTATCCATAGATACCTTGACTAGCGCTCTTCCGCGAAGCAGGACATAATTTAGCACTAAACGGAGGGGCAGTAAATCAAAGTTAAAATGCTTCTTAGTCGGGCTAGCCTTTTTTTTCTCTCAATACTAGGAAATTTGTGTAAGAAAATATGGGAATAAATGAAATATCCAGGGGGCAATGAAAAGGTGGCGGAATAATGAGAGCTATTAGAATTGAGAAGGCTAGAAAAGCGCTAAGGGCGGAGCACAAGCATTAGTTTTGAATTAATGGGGTCATAATTTTATCTCCAAAAATTAACTTAGGAAATAAGGCAATTAATTTCCAAAATGTTAATTGGCAGTACAAATTCCTATATATAAATATATGCGACTATTTGAACTATTTGAAAGAGAACGTATTTAATCTAAATTACGATTCCACTCACTATTAAATATGTTAAACAGATAGCTGGCATATCTAAAACCGTATTCTTCTGTATGAATGGATCCTAATTACAGTAATCCGAATAAATACATTGATAACCATCCATAGAGATACCTTGAATAGCGCTCTTCCGTGAAGCAGGACATAATCTACTACTTTGAATAGTTATTGACCACTTTAATGATACATTGGTTAATTTATGGAGGTTTGGTCATGTCATTTTTAAGAAAGTCAACTTCCTTGTTCCGCCGACGTTTCGCCTAAACTACTATTAAACGGAGGGGCAGTAAATCAACGCTAAAATGCTTTTCTTACTCGAGCTATGCTATTTTTCTCTCGATACTAGGAAATTTGTTGAAGATGAAATGGGAATGAATAAATACCCAGGGGGGCAATGACAAGGTGAAGGAATAATGAAAGCTATTAGAATTGAGAAGGCTAGAAAAGTGCTTTGGGCGGAACAAAGTCAGTAGTTATGAATAAATGGAATCATTGTTTTATCTCGAAAAGGAAACTTCTTAAACAAAGAACTTACTTTCCAAAACGCTCATTGGCAGATCATATACCTATAAAATATATGCGACTATTTTTTAACCGACCGTCATTAATCTAAATCTACGTTTCCTACCAGTATTAAATATGTCAAACAGATAGCCGGCATACCCAAAACCTTCTTCTGTCAATAGGGTAGACACTAATACGAGTAGCGTCAGGAGGATGCGTTTGGGAGACAACGCTTGGTTGCGTGAACCAATCAGGCTTAGGTTTTAACAAAATGCGCCGTATTTTTTCAGACTTTAAGGTTACAACAAATATGCGAGGTTCAACGGAAGCATTCAAAATCATTCGAATATCCTCAAGGAAACGACCTTCAGAGTTCAGTTATTAATCAGTTTTTTGGAGTAATATAAAATAATTAACACGGCGATGAGCACATACTACCATGGTATCCATCCTTTTATTTATTTTTTTCTAAAATTTAAAGTCAGAAATAAGATTATGCTAGATGTCGAAATCCTTATGATGAACTGATAATATCGCCAAACAAAATTATCGCGGTGTTTTGAAAAATTACCTCATGGTATTCATCCTGTCGTGTCTTACTTCAAATAATTCCCTCTCTTGTCACAGAGATCGCAATTCTACAATGGAATACGGCCACATTGAGCAGTACGAAGGAATGAAATTCTTATGAAGGACAACGTTTTCCTATCGGAATAAGACTATTGGGCAAATCCCGGTTCCTCCGTACAGTAGCACGAGATTTATTCAGGACAACGTCTTCAGTTTGAATCCTTCTACGTTGTGTCATATAAACCTACACGGCTATCGACGGCCAGTGAAGCAGCTATTCGACCGAGTCTTTGCTCATCTTCGATCTCCGCGGCACGATCGCTTTTTCGAGGGAATGTTTTTTTGTATTTAATTCGAGGCGAGGCTCTGGGAATTACTGGAGGGCCTCGGTATGCTATTGGCGGAGCAGAGTTATCTCGGCACCCGGGAGATTAACGGTGGCGTTCATTTCCCGTGGCAAGCATCGGAATGGGGGGAAGCGGTTGAAGCAAAGGTCAAAAGGAGGAGGAGGAAAGAGGGCAAAGAGGGGGGAGATTGAAAAGATATCTAGGGAATATGAGGGTGGGAAATTCCAAGGTTAAGATAGTCGATAGTCAAGGAGATCCCTCCCCAGTATGAAATTTGGGTATTTTTGTTCACATTCGTATAGCCTATAGAACTGTCTGTCCTATGCCTAATAGATTCATCAATTTTCAACCCGTTACGTATTTAGCAGTAGACTAGGTGGCTGGAGCGGAAATCGTGGGTCATTGAGAACAAATTTTTATATTTTTTTAAGTAAATGGAAATAAAACTATCAAACCTCATTTAAGAACATCTGTTTATGCGTTGGAACTCACCATACTGGCAGCAATGGAAATGATACAAGAATTATATTTTCATTATATTTACTTAATTAAAGCATGTTATGGCGAGAGTTTTCGGCGCGGTGTATGAAATTATATTGAAATATGTATTTTTTTCAAATATTGGACTCAGCGTGACACCTTGATATTTCTAAGAAACAATTACAATAAAAATAAAATTATTATTTTGAATTTAGAGGAAAATCTCTAGATAAATGTTCCAATTATTATAACGAAATATACGTCAAGTTCGATTCATTAGGCTACGTGTTAAAAAAAACATTGGATTGCCAAAAAACCAAATCGATAAGGTGCGATTTTTTTTCACTTTTACCTATGAATACCACTAATGAGAACACATATGCAAAGATTAGCGCAAATCTGAATAAACAAACACTCACACCAACCACCTTAATGCAAATGTTTCCGCGGCGTTTACCATTAAGAGTAACAGCTCTTGGGCGTTCCTGATGTCCATTAATCAGGAGAGTTAACTTAGCCATCTCGCTGGCGTCTTCAGGTCTGATGTGGCGATGCGTGATTTTGGTTCGTCTTATATAGTTGTGTCTGAGCAGTTGGTTCGTACTGATTGGTGGGTAGTTTTCAAGGCAGAAGACGCGGGAAATCAGTAAACGGAAACCTGAGTAGGGCTTTAGGATGGCCGGAGAAACTGTTGTTGTAGAGGGGCACCACGCGAAGGAACGCCCCAAAGCTGTTGCTTTTCAAGAAGTAGTTAATTTGTGATTTTACACACAACTTATTTTTATCTCAGCCGGTTTCAAATTTGTACGTCTTTTCAAGAAGATAGCAAACCGTGGAGCTGATAGTTTGTTATTTACACAGTGAAGAGCTGGGGTAAGGTAATGAGGAAATTCATACGAGTGATTACAAACTATGAGTGGGGCCAAGGCCAGAGCCATGGAAAAGTGATGAAGAAGATGGGAGCACATTCTATTACACACTGTATTCACAGAAACAACTTCAATTACGAATTTTGCATCACACAATTTATAAAATGCTCCCACTTCAATATTTTCTATAAAATTAATTTAGTACCTTTGTCACTAGTTTACCGAAGGTACATTTACTTTAAAATCAGAGGAATGCTTGTTATCAATTAATTGCATGGGAATTTTTTGTCATAAATCAACTCATAGTTAGTAATCACCCGTGTTACTTCCCTCTTTGCCTTACCTTTCTCTGTCATTCCTCATTAATATAAATGGCATTAACTCTAAAATAAGTAGTAAAGTTAGACTGTTTGCAAACGATGCTGTCATCTAACGGGAAATTGCCACAAATGCTTACTTAAAGTTAGAAGTTGGCTCATCGCACCTCGATAACATTAACTCGTGGTTTCTAGGGCAGGATCTCGAGCTTAATACTCATAGATGCATCGCAGCACCTTATTACGAATAGAATCACATTAATGCAATATCATTAAAGTTGGGAGGGGTAAATATAAACGAGTCAGATTGAGTCAAGTACCTCGGAATCACCTTGGTTTCAGGCCTAGCGTCGCTAGCCATGCTACATGGGGGAAACGCATACGAAACTTACGAAACTAAGATATATTAAATGGAGAATAAAAAGGTTTTCCAATGAAAAAGTGAAATCACTCCTTTGTTTTGATCAAGGCAGCCGCAGGAAAACCTCCGTAGAACGGAGAGGGAAAGGAGACGTTCGGCAGGGGTTTAAGGAGAAGAATGAGCGATACGCTTTTCTTGACTTTGAAATGAGGAGGACAAAATGAGACAAAGAGAGTGGGAAGACAACCTAAAGAGGGCAAGGACCGCTAACGACACAAGCCAATGACTGACTCACGCGGAATTAGCGTTTCTTTGAAAGGGGTTTCGTCACGAGCAATTTGCATTCGGCCACGTGCAAGAAAATGCCCAATTAAAAAGAAAATCAAGATAAATGGAGGAGATGAATTGAGACCACAGCCACGGCGACACTAGAGCCGCGACAATCTTCACGAGACGGTGGCCGCGGTGTTCATTTGGGTCAAATAGATGACGAGTGAATCCGGGTAATTACGTCTTGACGTAAGAAAAACCGGTGTAAGTGGAATGATTCTGAGATTATATCTTGAATTTTCTTTTTAATCATCCGGCAGAATAATTACTGCTTGTTAAAGATACGCACAACCCTCAATTGTCATTAACAGTTATTAATTTCCCGTCATCATACGCACGATCATGTTGATAAATATTCATTTTAAATTTGCATTTGACTTCTAAATCTCCCTCGAAGCGTGACACTTTATACTTTTTGCGTCCCTCGAACGGCAGTTTCCGGAATTTCCTGAAAAGAAAATTTACTGCGAAAGGCTTGAAGCAAAATACACGGAGTTATTACTTATCCTAAAATCAGTGGGCTAAAATAACAAAGGACTAGCATGCAATTTTAATGTGCTCACCAAGCTGGGATAGTAATACGCCTAAGAATCATAGTAACCTCCTCAATTTGAACATAGAACAAGCACTTACTAGAAAATTGCACTGCTAAGAACATAGGTACAACTAGCAGTACCTAACATTGCGAGAAAGTTAACGATACTTATTTTTTTCTGAAATAAATCTCTCGTTCTAAACCAAACGTGATGCATTTTTGAAAAATAAGTGAATTTGAGTTCTTCACCGGAAAACTTAAAGAGATGAACTGATACATTACAATGCTCAAAGGTAATGAATGATCTAAAGAGCACGCTTTTTCCCCACAAATCTCCAATTAATTAGAAAAAATTGTAAGATAAAACAATATTTATGAAAGGATCCCGAAATTTAACTCTTGAAAGAAACGTCTAAAGGAGGCGCCGATGATGTCTCTGAAAAGGAAAACGGATTTTCTCGTGTGAGAAGCCTAAATCGCCAATTAAGGGAAATAAGTAAATACTCCAATAAAATAAAATGGAGTTAGAATATGATAAATGATAAAAGCAATCAATAGTCCTTATATTTTCATTCTTACATAATACACGTTTATCTTCATATAGATACACGATTTGGATAAAAGGCAAAATAAATCATGAGAAAAAATATATATGAGTCTAGTCATTTTACACAAAATAGGTTCGACTTATCACAGAATACCTTTAACAACACAGAAATTTCTGTTGGGGTACTACGGCCTCGTCAAAACGCAAAAGTGATGTCAGATAACATTATAATATATTATTTTCTCCAAAATTGTGTATACTTAAGATTAAACATCGCAAATTCTTTAGGAAATCATTTACTTAATGCTTTTAAAGGTGAGCATATTATGCATTTTCACAAAAGTAAAACGAAGCGGTTTACATGAACATTCAGAAGCATATAATAGATGAAAAACGTCTCAAAGGATTGGAACTGAAATTCTAAGAATTGGATCGGTGACATTATACTGATCGTCACTTTATACACACTTGTTTAATATTTTATGACGTTTTTTAGATGCAATGAGTTAAAGCGAAAAAGTTTTTTCCTTGTATAACAACCACTTTGATGTTTATCACCTCTTGAAGTATCTCTCCAAGAGTATTTTTTTACAGCTTGACGGCCCCTTCATTTCTCTCCCTCATCCTTTCTAAATATTTCTCAGCCAATGTTATCTAAGGTTGAATTGAGTGAAGAATGCTGCAGTTCCGTGCAGAAGAAGAAGACCTGACCTAATATTGCCGGGAAATGGAGGTTTCTCGGAAGAAAATCCACGGCGTCGCTTCAATGGTGACACCTCGTTTTGATACGTTCCCTCACGCGCGGTCGTAAAACACATCAACTCGCCCTGGAAATGCGACCGGCCGGAGAATAAGACGAGAAAATTCCGAAGACGAGATGGGACTCGGAAAGTCAATTCCCAGAATGAAAAACATCCAAACAAATGGAATTCCCTTGCGAGTGAGCATTCTCGGCCCGATTTATTAACGCATTCGTGCTTAAAGGGTGCTTTACACGACGCTAAGAGCAGTGCAGCAATCAGTGCTGAAGTCAGAATCGAAAACTTAAAACCAAATCCGGATCTTGAATCAAATTCGTTGTCTGTTGGTCTGTTTACATGGTGATGATTTCAGTGCACAGTGTACGGTCATTTGCTTAACTACCCAACCTAAATAAACTGCTTCGCAATGTTTTGGAATATGTATAAAACAAACTAAACAAGCTGTAGTAAACATGTTCTGCAAGTCTCAAGCACATATTCTCGACATAGGTCCTCACAATTCCTCCGGAGGTTATTTTGGCAATACAGCTCCACCACCGGTTTTCTCTCGCAACACTCGCCTCGCCTGCTTGCCTGTGATTTGTTGTTGGATCCAAGAATTAGATGAAAAATAATAATTGCACTTATTCCTATTTTCAGTAGGTAATGATAATCGAATTCGGTTCTTCTAACGGATACGCTACCACCCTTTTCACAGTGCAATTTTAAGCATACTGAATTAATGTTTGATTTTTAGCACTGATGTATGCAAAAGTAACAGAGACTTAAGGATAGAAGATTCCCGAGACGAGAAACGGAATTCGGAGAACTTATCTCGAGATGGAAAAATATCCAAGCAAATGGAATCCACTTTCGAGCGTATGTACACGGTATGATTTAATTACGCGTTCGGCCTAAAGTCGTTTGACAATCTGAGTGAGGGGGAGAGAGCAGTTGTTGACAGTGATTGTCCACAAACGCAGTCGCCCCAGTAACCAACAGACTAGAGAGAGATGTATATTCCCACTCGGTCTGGGAGCACTTAAGCGGAGCAGTTTCGGTGGTGGACGCTTGACCCCTGGGGGTTTCTCCCCAAAATATTACGACCCACTCCGTCTCCCCTTTGCCATTCCAGCTTCTCTAAGTCCGCCGCCCCCCTCACACTACACTAAACACTCACCTCCAAGCAATCCACTTCACTGGAATGGGATCTCAAACACGGACGGTGACCCAAGTTTGTTTTAAGATCCCCGGCTTTAGTGAACTTGAACTCGGCAGGTGTGGACAGTGCGAGCAGTTGGGAATTCTTGGGCGTCCGTCTCTGCTTTATCCGTGAACAAATTCACGTCACAGTGAAGGAAACTGAGAGGGGATGAATTCCCTCGTCACGAGAAAAAGAAAAGCATGATTTTTGTGAAATGGAAAATCGTTTAAAACAGCGGCTCCGCATTGTTTAATATATTGTTTTAGTGGATTTTGGATTAATTAAAAATGTTGAAAGATTAAAAAATTAAAATAAGTGTTTAGGGAGGCCAAACAAAGAAGAGCAAATACCTACCCAGCATTACATCCAATACCAGTATTTTACTTAGAGCCTTTGCACAATGAGTCAATCACTTTCCCCCTAGGCTATTTCCATGTGCTGAAAAACATACGATTCTATGTTTTCTCATAACATTAAAAATATTTAACCTCTTTTCTTAGTTAATGGGTACCCCTAAAGCAGTAAGATAAATAAATCAGTATTTTAAAAATACTTTTGGTTCAATTTCGACTAGGTCTTGCTATTGGACAGAGATTGTCTCAAGAAATTCAGCACCATGAGTTGGAATTTACTCAACGTTTCCCCTGTTTCATTCCCTCCAATAAGCGGCTAAGACATCTCTTCAATATTCCATGTTCACCCATACAATAAATGTAAAATTTGGCGTCGTAGCGAGGTAACGTAATAGGAGATGATGAATTAACTCATCACGAGAAATCAAAGACGAACACGAATATTGTGAAACAGAAAACAGTTTAAGCAGCGGATGTTGAAATGTTCTCAAGATTGCGAGCATCAAGAGTTGGAGTTAATTCGATGTAACTTCTTTACTCCTGCCTAAACAATGGTGAAAAATCTCTTCAATTGTCCATGCTCCTCCACGTAAGATCCCCTACTATAAGGACGAATTTTAGTGGTTGCATTTCAGATTTATTATGGTAATAAATATTTTTAAATATAACAAAAACAAAGTAAATTTACCCGCAAAAAAGTCGAGGTTTAAGAATTAATAATTTAAAATAGGCGAAAAACATATCAGTATGTAATTTTAAACGTTTGTGGATAATTACTATTCAATAATAAAACTTCATCTTCTTTATGTAGCATATAAGTTATGGTTGTAGCCATGGAACTGCTGATTTGAAGGCTGGGTGAAAAACAAATGCAATATGAGACCATTCCATGGTGAGTTTAACGTAGTATAGACGCGAAAAATAGAATTCGAATGAACTGCTCAATAGTTATTGATGCTTTTATTTTTCCTAATCTAAATTCTAATACATATACCTAATCAATTTTACAGGTATATGTTCAAACTCACATGAGACCTTTGGCGAAAGGTGATTTTGGTAAGGGACTCCCATTCATTTTAGATGTAGCTAATAGGCTGGTAGGAACCAGCTTGGAAGCGACTGGCTCTGCTGGGCAGGGTATGTGGCTTCTTTGAATTACTCTGTTTGTGATTGCTTGACGAGCCTTTCCGTTGGAGAGATGGATAGGATATAAATGAGAGATTTATGAATGAAAGCCCTCGATACTCGCACGCGTGGAGCAAGATATAAAAAAATAAAAATTGGACATTGATTACATACCAAGGGAAAAATGTCAGCTAAAGTATCAATTATTACCTAGTAGTATCATCTATGAGCAGTGTTAGTCTAATTGAGAGCATCGATGTCAATGGCTGTTTTTCTCCACGTAGCATTAATGGTAATAAATAATCTATTCATCAATTTCGCCTATTGCGAACAATTTAATTCATATCTAAAGAACACACATAACCATGAGAAATGGTGAGAAATTGCCCAGACGGGATTCAAACCCGCAACCTGGTGGACGAGGACGTTACCCTGACTCCAACAAAACAGCATTCAGTACTAATAAAAGTTGTAGTTTCAGGCTTAATTTTATGGAATAACATCATAAATGAAAATGACTGGCAATTTTCCACAAGAATATATTTAAAAAACGACCGGTTTCAGTGTACAACACCATCATCAGGTGCTGATGACCAGGTGACCTGATGATGGTGTTGTACACTGAAACCGGTCGTTTTTTAAATATATTCTTGTGGAAAATTGCCAGTCATTTTCATTTATAGCATTCAGTACATATTCATCCTAGATGTTAACTCTTTTTTAAACTGTATCCTCTTCAAATGTCTTTTAATAGAACAGCCGATAAATGATAGTTTCTAACAACAGTATGTAGCCAATAACGCTGTGAACAATAATGATAGCAACCGCAGATACCAGAGTTGAATTAATTTTAAATTAACATTGAATCGAGAAGGAGAAGAATAAATGCTCTGCACACAGTGCAAGTGAACGATATGTGAACATAGGAAAGGAAACGACTAATAAATATTGGAATAGTAAGGTTTGAGAAAAAAATTATAAAAAATTCACACTTCAATTTAGTAGTAACATAGTTAAGGAAGAAAACATTGAAGTATTCTTCCAGTTATGCGACCATTATATGCTGGGTGTAACTTATAAAATATATACGTCGGAACATTAGATCTAGTTTATTTTTATTCATAAAAATTAGGAAATATGAGATGCGATATTGCAGAGGCCGTCACTGAAGAAGAAAAGAGTAAGCACTTGAGGCATTAAAATGCTGAAATCAAGTGCGCTAAAAGATTAAGAAAGAAATACGTTTGATTGTTTCTATTTGCTTACTTAAAAAGACAATGTTCAGAGTACAAAGTATAAGTACATAAATATCAGCTTCGACCAAAATGGTATATCTCGCACGTCATTAGTACTCCTACAGTTATTGAGTGTTAGTTATGGGTAAAAACATAGTCTTTTTTTCGATTTTCAGCTATTCAAAAAATAAAATACGATAGGAAATTACGTAACATTACTTATTTATTGTTTCTTAATGATAAGGAGTTAATTGTATATGCTGATATATCTCCAGGCATGAAGACCAAAGAAAAAGTTTAGACCTAGGTTAGATGTATGGGAATATAATTAATTTGTGTATATGAGAGAAATACATATTAATAACCTCATTTAATAGCAAACATTGCCATCTTTAATAGGCAAATAAAAAATTGGGTATGCTTAGGACCACATGCTGGAAGTGAAAACTTCTTTGACCGATTTATATTCCCAAATAAATCTGAATAAAAAAGGAGATAAAGGTACAATAATTTTATAAAATGAATATTCCATTTATGTAAATTTTATTTTTCTTGACAAAATAGGTATTTATCTGAAAAATAGGTATTGTACATGCGTCTGAATAATATATAACTCTTTTATGTCTCTTATGTTAATTATATTTCTATTCTTATTATTCTAATTAACAAATCTTATCATCATTGGTTACTTCTTCAATCACCATTTCCTCATTTTCATCATTTTCTCGCATGTTATTTTCATTATTCTCATGAATAATTTGACTTATTTCATTACTATTTCTACAGAATTCTAGGAAAGACACTATTGGCTTATGATAACTAAAGTAACTAATAACCTTTGAATTTCAAGATTCGGTAAAGAATACGAACAGGGAAATATGGTACGCGATTTAAACGGTGCACTTTTTCCCGCTTACCGCTTGTCCTATTATCTGGTGGCAGTTATGCGCACTGTTAGGACAGTGGTGCTTCCATTTGACGACGGTATTTGAACTACGCCGCCGAAGCAAAAAGTGCGGTACGGTACGTGACGCGAGTTTGATCTTTTCCCCCCATGCCAAAAGTGCCCAACGGGCCAAAAGAAGTTATCACTTCAAAAATATTGGCTGGGGGATTTCCCATACCCACAGAACACATCAAACGCCCTGAAGGATAAATCCCAAGCATAATATGAGCTATTCACTAGTTGACCCAACTTGGCCCCTCTCTGGAATTCCCTTAACAAAATTGGGGCTTTCACTAAGCATATACATTATTCATGGAATCACCCATCAATATGAAAGCTCACGCATGAAGTTCCGAGATTACGGAGATTGATCACGACAAAGAGAGCTGACAATCCTACCTATATTTTAAGGAGTAATTTTGCTTGTTCTACGCCTGGATCTACACCAACTCTAACTCAATTTAACTGGAAGTGTGTAAATTGCACGTTACATTGACCAATCAGGGATCACGTTAATCATTTTAATTACTTTTGATTACTGGAAATAAATAATTTTATTTTAATTTTTTTCATCGTTAGCATATTTTTAAAGCATACCATGAAGTTAAATAGTTGAAATGTTTCGGTTGAAGAAGCTCCTGGGAGTATAAAATCTGTAAGACACTGGTTTCGTCGGTAGTGATGCCCCTAAATGCATCCTATCGTAATTCAGACGAAGCGTGTATGCATGTAGGACTTAGATTATGAAGCCCCAGTGAGAACAATGTCATTTTCATACAAAAATATCTATCCTTACTTGAATTGAGTCCAAAAACAAATTTCTTAGATTTTACGAATAAATGTCGCCAACTTTCCATGCTTCACCAAAGCGTATTGTGGAATAAAAGATTTTCTGGGAATTCCTGTAAACGTACCTTGAAATTTCACTTTCCTTACTCCGTAGCCAATACGTACGAGACCATTGACAGAGGATGAGGAATCAAGAAAATGCGGCGATACCCGTGCTACGGAATGGGCGTAATGAAAATTTAAGGCAGTGAAGGTATCTTTCTTGCCCTGGGATTGTAAAGTGCATATCGTTAAAGGAAAATACTCAATGCACTCAACCTATGAATTTTGTTTCCTCAGATCTAGGATTTTTCATCAACAAGGGAATTCATTAAATCAAATAAAGTTTGTGCATTTCCAAGCAATTTGAGCAAGGTTTAGTGCCTTAGTCGCCCGACTTTTTCGCGCGTAACTTAAATTTGTGCTCGGAATATCTTATATCTTAGTAATTTAAATCGTCTATTTGCCTCGAATGCTTTACCTTCATGGTTTAATTGTCATATTTTAATTGACCCTAGGAGATATCTGATTTAATGAGTCATTAATCCGTGATCGCGAGCTTTCACTTTAAAACACCGAAGAAAACAACACTTTCCTTAGTAAGGTAAGGGAATAAGGGTGGTTCTTCATCACTCGGGCTCAGAGCCAACCAATAGCGTTTATATTTAAAAAAAATATTTTATTGCAAAATATTTATGTTGATGCTAAATTAGCGGAATGACAAGGATTTAAATGCTTTACAAATATTATACATTGTAGCTGATGCATCCAAATTTTGTAGGCAATTAAGAAAAACTACCCGCGTATTGAATTAAGGACGATTAGTCACACATCTCTCACATCGGAGGTTACATAGCTCAGGCAGTATTTTTTTGAAACATCAGAATTAATTAGAATCGTCTGGATTGTTTGACTTACGCTTCATTACCTCGAATTAATCTAGACGCGCACCAAATCCCCAAGTGGATCATCCCTCAATCCTTCGCCACCTGATAAACTTGTCGATTCTAGGAAAATATGAAAACTGCAGTTGAATCCAATGAGTCAAGTGCGGTGGTGTAAATTGTTTTTGGTAAAATCAATAGCCATCACCGACTTCAGCATTTATTCATATAAGAACCATATATATGTGCATTTTAAATCACGCCAATGAATCTTTCATCAATTCAATACCACATTCATTCCCGTCTGGTGTCAGAAATCCGGATGTGTATTTGATACTGCTTTTCAATTCCTGGTTTTGCTTATTCGTTTCAATTGCCTGAGATATTTTCTTATTACGGTAGTGCATATATCCTATCGCCTTTGATTCATTCTGAAATTAAGTAGTACTTTTCCCTCTTCCTGATATAACTAACCCTTTTCCTTCAGCTACGGCTTTTGGAATTCAACGATCACTTTTTCACCCAGTCCAACCACCTATTCTGCATCCTTTGAAATTCTCCCTATTGCTTCCATTCTAAACCAACCTATCACGTACTCGTTCATCTTCCTTTCTGCTGACTTATTTTTGACGAGGAATATTTGAAACAGTGTGCTTGAGAATGCCAGTTTTCTTTCAAGTTTTCGCCACAAGAAGGCAACGCCAGAGGATCAAATCAAACCTGAGGAGAGAATTGCAGTGTAAAGAGGGTCTGCTTTTTCAAATAAAAACAGAAAATACCACAAGGCAATCGATAGGAGAGCATTAAAAAAATCCGATTAATGAATACCGATGGAAAAGCATACGTCAGCGAAGGAAGCGAAAGGAGGAAAGGAAAGAGAGACATGACAACAGGACAACGAACTTCCGCGGAGCGTCACACGCGTCATTTCCCATTGAATTCTCCGGCGTTTTCAGATTTTTTGGAGGGAAAGTGGGAAGAGGAGAAAGACGCTGAGAAAGCAGAAGTGGAGGGGAAAGATTGCAGAGAAAGTAATAAAAAAGAAAGAAAATAATTTCTCTAATCTTTTTCCTTTCTTTTCGACCCTCCCGTGGAGGAGGCAAAGAGGACTGTTCCTTCAAGAAAACGCTCCTTCCTCTCCGCTGGCAGACAGCCAGTGGCGTTCAGAACAACAAGAATTGATGCCACGGGGTTAGAAGAAGGGAAACGAGCGATCTCTTCTTGTGTGTGTGTGTTGGCGGAAGGATTCCGGATGAGAGAGTGAAGAAAAAGGGAGCGATTTCAATCCCTTATCCCTTCCAGTCTCCCGTCCCCTTATCATCCCTCCTTTTGCTCCTTTATATCCCTCCCCCCCCTCCCTACTTCTCCGCCCGGCATCTCTCAGCTGATTTTTACCCTTGTCTCATTTCAGTCTCAATTTTTTTATTTTGCTTTGAATTAAACAACTCTGGTGAGTAAACAGATACAGAAACTTTCCTCTCATGCCGTGACAAGTGGTAAAAGAAGAGTCTCATGGCGTCTGAAGCGTGATAAAATATTCCTGCGTTGAAAGTTAATCTTCAAAATAACGTAGTACTGAAGTAAGTAGTAACGTAGTACTCATATTGAAAAAAATTGCTGGATTACTTTTAGAGCCAATAAAATATAACCAAATCTTTACGGAGAATGGGAAAAATTTAGGGAATGTCACTGAGGGAACAATTAATTTTCCTCAAGTGTCAAACATTCGGAACGATAATTGAAATGGTGACGACGTGATCCAGAAATTAAAGTGAGATATGAGATGAGATAATATGAGAGATTTATTTGCAGACGGACATTTATCCCAGATTCTGCGGATCCTTTCGGAGAAAAAACTGGATTTGTGTTAATATTTATTCGTTAATTATTTACAATTACTAGAGTTTAAAATCTAACCGAGCTAAATCTCTAAAATCCGTTCTACCGTCACATTTTTGGAATCAAAAGATGAAAAAAATTCAGATAAAATTCACCCATGAAAATTGGAAGGAAATAATACAAAAGCTTGCGCAAAATAATTAAACACGATTTTCCTTGTTTTGGGAGATTCTGATCATATTCCACTGAATATGACCAAACACATTATTAACAGGCTATTTTACAGCTGGTACCATTCTCAGTTTCATGATTTCTCGTAGTCTTGTACTGCTCTGCTCTGCTCATTGAAGTTGTCTTTAACATAAGAATAAATTTAATATCGTGTAACCCTCGCAAAGTTCGGGAAATGGCGCAAAGAAAATCAAATGAACGCATCAAATGAAATTAAACCCGCCTGAGGTTCCTTGCTGAAAGAGGTCTTTGACTGGGGAAAATAGTCCGTCTGAGTCAGCACGACTAGAAAGATTTTGAAAGACTTAAATGAATGAATTAGGAGACAAGGTCTGATGTGAAAAGGGAAGATCTTTTGCTCCGATATTCTTTTTTTAGAAACCATATTTCGTCAATATATTTAAGGCTGATTTCCAACCAAATCTTTTCGCAAATGAGAATTTTGCCGGAATCAGAGATGCTCCGAATACTTAAGTAATTCACTTTCAACTTTTCTCGTATTAACGAACTACTACGTACTACGAACAAATGTACCCAGATCCGTCTCAAAAGCACCCTTGCTCAAAACCCTTGTGTAAAACCACAAAAATATGTAGTTCCTACGGTATTACGCCGCGTTGTGTACCGGATAACTTGTTCTTTTTTGTTATAATGACCTAACAAATGTAGTACAGTGGTGAAATATGTATTTAAATAAGAAAAAAGGATAGCCACCTCAAAAGTAAAAATTTGCTACCTCCCTAATTATTAGAAAAAAATATGGATGGGGCATTTACAGCAACAGCAAATTCGTTTCACAATTCCCCTTAAGGGCATGAATACGGATATATATGCAGTACCTTTACTTAAGAATACTAATCCAGTTCAAGGATGAAATATGAATTTAAACTAGAGAAATGAAAATAAATACCACAAAAGTAAACAAAATCTAATACTCAAGTTATTATATAAGGAAAATTAAAAAACTATTTGATATTTGATAAGATAGACTAGTCATTTACAGCAACTACAAAGTTGTTCCGTATGAGTATATACTGAATTGGTACAAGTTAGTACTTTTCCCAATTCGTGGCTGAATTAAAGAATCACGTTGATGTCAAAGTGTGAATATTAGGGTCAGGGGAAAATATGTCTTTTGATAAAATCAGAAATCGAATACTCTATAGTGAGACAAAAATCACAAACACAAAATCTAAAGAAAATATTCCACATAGACATTTCCTAGGGAAAAATCCTTCTTCACCAGAAATGGATACTTTCTCATGGCAATTTCTACATATTCCATTGCTTTAGCTTTCGGCAGGATACGGAAAGACCTCAGAGATTGTTCCACCTAAAGCGTTTTGACGGTGAAAACTGCTGTTTCACACAGTTTATACGCCTCAAAACAAACAGCTTCTCCTAAGGGTGTATGCAAGAGGCAGTTTACCTCCATTCAGTGTTATAACATCCACATAGAATACCATTTCTCACATCCTAGCCGGCAAATTCCCCTCAAATTTATGCCTGTTTCGCGGAGTATGGAGACGGGACTTAACGCTTAGGGGAGGGGGGGTGGATGACTAAAACGCACGAATGCTCCTTGATCGCTCGCGCTTGGATAAATTATCCGCTCACCTGAACTCATGGAAACCCCCTGCACAAGTATAAGATTCCCCCTTAGGCAAGCAAAGCTTCCCCATTACGGAACACAAGACCTTGCCTCGTCTCTCGCATGTGTCGTAAAAATTCACTCTCGCCTCCACGAATGCTTGCTTTAAACCTATATACCACCTCCTTCATCTCTTTCGCTTTCAAGGAAGAAAAAACGACATTATCTCGACTCGCTCTTCTTCCCTCTCGCACACTCACCTGCCACTCACCGTTCGCTCATAAAAAAAAACTTTATGACGTCTCTCTAGGTGATGGATTTCGGAAACAGGTGCTCCTCGTCCCTTACAAGAGGTGAATGAGAGCCAGTTCATATGGAACCGAAGAAATGCAGTTTCGGGAGACATGGAGACAAGACTAGTAAACTAGTTAAGTATCGAAAAAATTGCGTATCCATGTCGTAAGCGGTCTACAATAGGAATGAATGACTTGATAGAAGTAGAATAATATTTGAACTGAATAAATACTTCCTACTAACACAATATTTTAATATGTATATTATTACCTAATTAAAGCTTTTTGTACTCTAAATGTCAACAAATGTAAAGTTAAGGAATTATAATAAACTTCTATAAACTGTTTCTGTATGTCGTATAAATGCTTCGATAAGTTATTTTTATTTATTTTTATAAACGCGACAGTTGTTTCCTCAGTGCGTATAATTACGTAGAATCCCTTAGCAAGCATTTCAATCAGTATAGGCTGGGTGAATTTAATTTGTTCTTGTTTCTTCAAGCAATATAACAATGTGGACATTTCTATTAATTGCAAAGCAATGCAATTATGGATTTCTACCATATCCGTGAAAATACAATACACTCCATTTGAGAGGAAGGAACATCCTATAATCCGAATTTGACGTCTTGATACCCGTGTGAAGGACGTCAAATGGTATCTAGGTTTTCATATTCAAACGACATATTGACTTTGGCTTTTGATCGCATATGACATGAGAACCGTAAAGTACGAATGATTGCGTCTTTTCAGGATTGGTTGGTTATTTGAGGTGGCGGTTGACGACTGAGGCCATTGATTTATAGTGATCCCACCGTAAATTGGCATAAATGTCAGTAAATTCAGACTCTGGGTACTCGTAGAAAAAAACATGTCCTCTATGTGACTTGAACAAAAAATCTGGCCTTTCTTGGGTGGAAAAAGCTCGTCACTCGGAAATACATCGTCCTAATGCAACGCGCATTTATTTTTCTCCGAATTTCAACCCCCTGACGGCACGTGTGTTTCCTGAGGGATTATCAATAATATTAATGTTGGACCCACGACGAATTTAGAAGATCGGAATTCTAAACGTTTCTACGTCAGATCTTTGTTAGACAGAGAGCTTAAAGTCAAACCATTGAAACAATGGTTCTAGCAATTCCAATTCCAAACACCAAAAGTTACCTTTCCACGCTATTGTTCTTGGAAATAGAATGCTGTTAAATGAGACAATGGGAGAAAATAGTATTTTTCTATGTTATATTCATGGGAAACCATTAGGTGTATAAAATGAAAAACCTAAACAATTGCCTAAAAATATAATAGATGCATCTCAAAACTTTATTTTTCGAGTCATTAACTAATTACCGCGATAATTAAAGTCAAAAATTGGTAATTACGTTGCTATGGTGCTGCTTTGGGCTTCTATGGTTATAAAAAAGTGTTTATGAAAAAGGTATGCGTGGAATAATCTCATTATTTTGTACCTTAATTTTGGTCTTCAATAGCTAACGCCCGTCATCGGGGAATGCAGGATACATTAAGTTGGAATTTAGTACTTGTTTTGACTCACACAGTCGTGGTGGAACAATCTTAAGGGCAGGAATATTTGAGGAGCGGAGGAGGGCCGGAGGGAAAACCGGCATCGTCTTTAGCTTACTCTTAACGTAAGGCACCAAGGCGTTTACAGTTTCTCGATTTTTACATTTTACCATTCGAAGAAAATACTGCAGCTCTTTTGATGTTTAGGATATAGTACCTAGATAGGATTTGGCATTCCACTGCCGGGATTGGAATGCAGGACCTTCTGAATGGACAGCCAGTATTCTAGCCCCTAGCCAAACGAGAACCTTCATGGAAGATTTCGATATATGTAAATACCAATTTTTTCAGTAAAAACAACAGCTTACGTATTTTTATTAATAAATTGTAGTAAGAAGCATATTTCGAATTGATTAGATGCAAGGAAATTCCCAGTTTTAGTTCAGGTCATGAATTTAAATTTTCTAACGTTTGCGGGAATTTAACCAAAAATTTTAGCAATGCTTCATGTCTATTATTATTTTGTACCTAATGATTATTTCTTCACCTAGGTGTCACATCACGTGGATCATTTGAAAAATCAAAAACCAATACTCAATAAGAATTAGGTTGACTGCCCAAACTCCCGGAAATTAATTATTTTCAAGTTCAAGCCCTCTTGTAGAATTCTAAAATATTACAATACATTTTGCTCCATTTTCCATCTCAAAAATTATTATTTGTATAAATATCCTCAATTTTTTATTAAACATCTATCGAATACCCCGGATAGCAGTCGTTTTTTGTTTCTTTTTTTCACAGCTTTTAAGTTATTTACTCTCACATAAACGATACTAAAAGTAACATAGATGAAGTGAAACACAAAAACTGAAACGTCTGGCAGTTAAATATTTTATTTTCAAATTTTAATCATTGCAATCTACGATAGTATCAAGGATGAAGGTAACTATGAGTTAAATTAGAGGCTAGAACAAATCCAAATTTTCCTAATATCAGTTAGAATCTAGACAGTCCTTGAGCCCCTTAACTGTCATCAATTTTGAATACATCAATAATCCTTTGAATGATAAGTCGTAGAAGGGGATGGAAATATATTGTTTGAAGGTAAATGTTTCCAATGAAATCTGAAATTGAAATCTTCATTAACTGATAAACAAATTATGTAATTAAATTTTTACCAAAATACCTTATTGAATAAGCATTTGGTAAGAATATGCTCGAGAGGTATAAATGAAGTTAAGTTTATGAATAAATATTTTAAATCAAAGATTCTTTAAATGTGAACGGAATAAAATCTTTGTGAAAAATATATATTGAGGCTGAGCTCAAGCCGCCCACTGCTAACTCAAACTCCTTCGTCTTCCTTCGAGATGGATTTCGGAAACAGGTGCTCCGTGTCTTATTCTTCACATCCACACTCACACATACATTCGTTCCCTTGGCATATCGTGAGTGGTTTAGGTGAGCAGCGAGAGTGTGTTGGAAGGAGAGACGGAGGACGAGAGAAGTATAAAAGGGAAAGGAATGTGCGCCTCAAAATCTCACCTCTCACAGTCCCGCTCCTGAAATTCCATCCAAATCGGGACTCTGGAATCCGGAGAAGAAAGAGGGGATAAGCGAGCACGAAATGAGATGTAAGAAGAAGAAGAAAAGCATATGAATACATCTTGGGAGATATTTCCCGGCGACGAGGTCTGCATTTTTGTTTTGACCGGCGGAAATACGGATACATAAAGGAGACGTCATAGCTCAACAAACGCGTTGAGATATTTATCGCCTAGGCAACCTGTAAGGTTTAGCAAATACGAGAAATAATGCAGTAGAAGCAAACATTGTGAGAAGTAGTAATCGTAAAAAGACACGGAATTTTTATTGCGTACCACCGATTCTGTCTGTAAACAACAGAACCGTCAAGCTTGGCTATCCCCCTTAAACCGCCAACGGGTCACATTTGACCCATAAAGAAGTATGGTCAAGGGTAAATTTTTTAAGAGCATGAGCAAGAGTAAATTTTTTGTACATCGCGGACACCTTTATTTAATGCATTATAGCTCACGTGTAGAATAATACCAATGCATAGAAAGTGTGGACATGAAAGCCTACTTATATTTTTGCAGTGTCCAACCGATGCCTTTATTCATTACAGAGTCGAATTAGACCTAATGTGAGAGGGATAATGAAAGGGTTATAATAGACCCAACAGCGGAAATAGGATAAATCGATAGAACAAATAAACATAGCGTAAAGAAATTTTGTGAAACGATTACTCCCCATAATCCACGAACATTTAAAATTTAGTTAAGATCCGAACACAAAAAACAAATCAAAATGAAAAGGGGTATAAATTGACCCTCATTGGTTCTAGTGTTAAGGTACATAAAGTTTAAGTCCTTTGCAGAACAGAAGCAACTGGTTGCACCCAATGAGAAGATTCTGTCAAATTACAACTTTTACGTAAATAGTGTGCTATTCCACTGAGTAACCTTAAAACATAAACCATATTATTTATGAATCGGTCTTCGACTGTTTTCATTTCCA
Organism: Pyrrhosoma nymphula; assembly: GCA_963573305.1. Lineage (NCBI taxonomy): Eukaryota > Metazoa > Arthropoda > Insecta > Odonata > Coenagrionidae > Pyrrhosoma > Pyrrhosoma nymphula. Next base: position 54,636,582 of record OY754335.1, read on the forward strand.
ACAGCAAGATTGCTAGGCTCTACTGAAGAAGTCCCATACTAGAAAAAATGGCTATTTCTGCCATGTGAATTTTGGTGGCAACATTTTATTTTCTTTCATTGGTATGGCCAATTCTTTTGCCTTTAATGCAGCGCATGAAATCATAGGTAATCACCCCTCGCTGGATTCAAACTCGCTTTGGCCAATTTAGGTAGGACATAATCCACTACAACCAAGGAATATTGGAAAACAACGTATAAAACCAAAATAACTTTAAGTAGAATTGAGTTATGAAAAAATACTATTGCATATCCATCCCGGTGCTTGAATTAGAATTAAAAGTCTGAATATACAACTGGCTCAAAAAAATAATTCCAACCTACCTATGAACTAAATCTCGCCGCAGGAAAACTAGCGGTCGTCTTTCACATCACTAGGATCCTTTGAACGAAAGTTGATATCTGATTTGAAAGATTGATAGTTAAAGAAAAGTATTTCCTGTTTCGCGGGACTCTTAGACGCCTCCGTGTGGGCTAGTACTTCTGGTGTACGGCTTTTTGTAAATTAATTGGTCAAACTTTATTCCACGATAAATCTTCTCCGCAACTTTTAAATGGGGTAGCAAAATATTTCTTGAGTCAAGAATACCTAATCTGCATAAATTACTTCTTTCCGCTTAGCAATTCATATTTAAATATTTATTTCATAGATACTATATTTTGTGAAAAGTACAACAAAACCGATTTAAATGAAACTGAATCATTATACGTTTAATATGAATTCCTTGGTTAAATCACTTAATAATCACTATGGATGAAAACCTGTGAAAAAACAAGACTGAACACATTTTATATTTGCTGATCTGAAAAATGAATATTATATGACTACGCATATCTTTTTTGCTTTATTGCAAACCTAATACTCTCCGGCTCCTTAATACGGGATTTATAAGAGGAGAGTGCAGCAGAAAAAACATTTCAAAACATTTTTTTTACGTATCTGCTTACGTTTTTTCCAATGAAATATACGATAAGGTCATTATTTGAAATAATTTCTCAATATGCAAGGGATGTGTTCTAGCCATGTCGGTTTTATTTCTTCACAACACACATAGGTGGATTTCAAAATTTGTTCTTATGCTTGAATTTCCTCTCATAATTAATATCGAATGCGATCCTTGATAAGAACCCTTAATTTTCAATAAAAGAAGAAAAAATAATGTGTTATAACTCAATCATTGTGAACGTTTCATTAGTTTCATTCGACTTGCATGCTTTATTTGACGTGCTGGGGAAGCAGTAAATAGAACAAGAGTGGACGAAGGAAGCTTAATTTATTATAAGTGATTCTCTAATAGATGGCATAGAGTTAGATGCACGCGTTGTGATTAATGGTGTTTAAATGTCACATTTTGCAATACGGCGTTCAAATTCAAGCTATATCCATTAGGTTGCAGCCTTATCATAGCGGAAGCAGAATCAGCCCTCAAGATCGGCACACCATGCTCGTGCAGTCTCTTATCTACTGCGGCATTTGTCTTCGTTCAAAGAGGTCGACGGCAGGCGAGGGCGAAGATTCCCGATATGTAGATAGGCTCAGCAGTGCAAGGGGCATTCAAGGGTCCATTCGTGTTAGAGGCGCTAACCCACATGCAAGTTGCGTATACAACGGTACAGAAAAAATAGCAATGAATTGTGCATCAAATACATATTTCGGGTCCCATCCATTCGTTCTAGTGCGCTAATCACTTCGTAACACAACAGCGCACTTGGCTTCCATTTGTTACAGACCCTGCGCACTAGGTTGCGCACTACAAAACAGATCGGGAGCAAAGTTGATGTGCGCTGAACAACAAAAGAACGTCGGTAATGGCATCCGTAATTGTATTCAAGTTTGTTGATTTTCAATAAAGGTGGCAAACATACATATTGTGTAGTTTTTAATCACTCAATGACAAAAAGCTAACGTTTTAAAATACTTATTTTGTACGAATTAGACAAATTTAACCTAAAAATTCAGCCGTGACTGCTGTTCACATACAGAATGCTACCTAACGGCTGGTTACAAAACATTTCGCCAGCGCGCATCGTTCCATTCAACGTCTTTCGTGCGCGCCAAAATGCGCTGATGTATTCCGATGTGCGCTAACTTCAACACCTTGAATGGAAAGCCATAGGATAAAGTGTAAAAATATGAAGCAATAATTTAGATATTCCTCGGAATTACTCATGTTTGTACACACCGATCCAGAAATCTACACATATTAATCCTGGATGACTGATTCATTTACTCATCAAACGCTCAGCTTAAACTACCCGTCAGGAATACGCGAAATGTAGAGGATATATTCCTACCATGGTGTTAGGGCGAACTAAGAAAGTATATCAGTAAAAACAATTATTCGTGGAGTTTTTTAAACCCTTAATTGTTAAAATTTACTCCCATGATAAAATAATTGAATTTGGTGCTGATGTTTTTTCCTATGCATTTTTCAATTACTTGGTATCAAGATATTGAATGTATATTTTATTCAATAGATTCCTCGACTAATATAGTTTTGTATACATAACTAGATTCGTCTTCCCCACTTTTAAGACCTTCAGAATCTTTCCACCCATAATCATGTTCTCTATCCATTTACACTGCTAAGTTCTAATTTCCATCAGCATTTTCCATTTTCCACCATACCAAGGAAAGGGGAAAAGTATTATTCAAGAGGGGAAGAAAGGGAGGGAAGGGAATGGAGCGGGAAGAGGGGAAGGGAGTTTAATGAAATACATTGATGCCCGGTGGGTGGAAAGCTTTATACGACCAAATAAAACCTTAGTTCGCGCCGAATTCTCAGACCACCGAGCTACCTATTTAGTCTCATATGAATCACTGGAATCGGCGGGGGTTTATATGAACCAAACACCCCCAAGAATATCCCGTAAAGTTCACCGAGAGATGGCGACAGGGCATTTTCACCCACCGGCAGAGAAGGAATGAACAGAAGAGGAAAGGAAAGAATACTCAAGCACACTACAGTGGTAAAGATACAGAGGCGTTTGGGGCACGCAGTGCCCAAGAAGAAATGAGCCATTCCGGCCATACAAACATTCATTCATTCACACAATCCGCTCACAGGCGTAAATAATAAATAATTTCGTTCAAACAGAGGGTGAAAGAAAGAGGATAGGAAACACAAAATTGTGAAGTCCAATAGTGGTGTGAAGATGGTTCCTATCCTCTTTCTTTCACCTTCTGATCGAACGAAATTATTATATACATATATATATATACATATATATATATATATATATATATATATATATATATATATATATATATATATATATACACAATACATACAAACTTCGTCACTAGGGTGACTGAAAGGAAAAAAACACTCTTACAAAAAGAACTCACACGGGTTTTGAATATTTCAGTGGTCACCGCCACCTTCTTCAGCGAGAGGTAAAGGAAGAATATATATATATATATATATATATATATATATATATATATATATATATATATATATATATATATATATATATATATATATATATATATATATATATATATATATATATATATATAATGTCTTGGTAGAAAATCGCTCTCGGCGACGATGCACATGCATAAATAAAACAGTGATACACTAAACAAACACAGAAACACGCAAAAAGGACACTCACAAAAGAAATATATATATATATATATATATATATATATATATATATATATATATATATATATATATATATATCTACAGTTTCTTAGGAAATGATGCGCGTAGCACAATATAATAATACACCAGTGTCACAAGCTGTGACGCACTTAATAAAGTAAAACACTTAGAAAGAACACTCACACGAGAAACGTTTTTTCCGGAGCTTTCGAAGCCAAAGGCTTCTTTCTGCATGAGGAGATGTCGACTGACTCATATGTATATATATATATATATATATATATATATATATATATATATATATATATATATATATATATATATATATATATATATATATATATATATATATATACATTCATTAATTACTAATAAGAAGGGCACTAATAGCTGGCTGCTTTGAAGCTTAGAAGCATATCATTAAAACATGTATAGGGAGAAAGCTGTAATATGGCACTTGCTCGCTGTAATACAGCTCGGACTATAGCTGTTGCGGAAGAGATAAGATTGAAAAAAATTAAATTTTGTTGTTGTTTTAGAGAGCCGCCGATGAAAATGACAGAGCTTTAGCAATGAAGATATCCTTTATATAGGGTTGAAGAGAACAGATGTTAAATCAAAACTGCGAAGTAGAAATGTTTGTTGAAGAAGAACTTATTGAACACATTACCACATTAATATTTCTTGAAAAATGATAATGAAAGTAAACATTGATCATATTGATAACACTATGATATTTGGGATAAATCAGGTAAATAGTGACTGGTGTCTGAATTAAGATTTGTAATGGAATAATACTCGCACCCGATTCAATGGTGTAGCGGAGTGTTGTAGCAAGGCAATCTTAGTATTGATAGCTGCGGATGATTATGTCATAGCATATGCATTCGCTTTGACTTAGGGTGCATATCAACATGACAGAATGAAGAAAATCAACCGTGAAAAAAAGATCATTCCATATCAGAGTAAAAACAAGCCAATCATTCGCGACGGGAAATCACAGTGGTCCGTATGGAGCGACTGTAGGTGGTATTTCATCCGAATAAAAACGAAATCATGACTACAATAGGTAAATCATGCACCAGCAAAAACAATGGTGGAGAGAGAGGAGCGATGTGCTTGTTAGCAGAGCGTTGGGAAGGAGAAAAAATGAGGCATTCCGTGAGACAGGGGGGGGAGGGTATGGGAGACTATGGGAGACGGGCGACGACACCGGCACATGAATGGCACTCGAGTTTTTCTTTCCTCAGAAGCCAACAGGCGAGACACGGTTCCCAGGGAGAAACGACGCGAAACATTTTCCCTCTCATATTCTTATTTTTTTCATAATTTTCTTCCCATTTTTTCCGACTCCACGCAAAATTTTCTCAACTTCATGCTACTTTTATTTCTGGAACAGTTCCTTAAACACCTCAAGGACATTGGCCGAGAGAGATCTATCGTCTTGCACCGTTTGACATGGAGACAAATGAAACGACCATCTCCATGAATAATTTCTCCGGAAGAAACGAGCTTTAGAGTGGCCCATTACTATAGAACCTACGACTAGACGACTATACGAATTAATTTCTTTAAAGGCTATGATAATGGGTTTTTAAGTCACTCTAGTGCATAAAATGAGTGACAATAAATGTTTTTCTTTGTTCATGGTTCAAGCCTTAAAGTGTTACGGGGATATTCGAGTCCCAAACTCGGTAAATCAACTGCTTCAATGAAATAGGAAAAAAATTAGAGCTCGTATTTATTGAGTTACAATTTTTTTTTGGCCTCTTGGTTCGGTAGATTTAAAAAATCCGTGAAAAGGCTCATTCGATCTGAATCCATTTTGTATCAAATGGAATACGTTAAAAAGACAAGAAACGGCGTGCCTGAATATTATATATTGCAACAGCTCCTTAAATGCAGTCAAACCTTGTTCAAACCATCACTAATCCTTTTGTCTTTGTGTGTAGCATTTTTTCCCTCCCTCACTGCTGAAAACCTTCCCACACCTTTCCTCAACATCCCAATATATATCACTTCCATCGCATCTTGGGCCTTCCTGAGAAAAAAAACATTAAAGGCAAAAACAGACAGCAACGCGCAACATATCATTAAAAAAGCAGTTTTTCACTGGCAAAAAGATTTGATAATTATGAAAAAGTAACGGTTTTTTCGTAAAATAAGGATGCCGAATGCTTACGTTTCACGTTCAGCAATGAGTATGTTTTTGAGTTAAAATCTGGGTAATAATTCTCGGGAAATAGTCACTTACAATCGGTGTTACTTAAAGAAAATCTTAACTACGAGGTAAACCACATTTGGCGCTGGTAAAACGTTTGTCCACGCAGTAACGAAAGTATTAAATTTGAAACCACCCGGTGAATTGTAACTTCATATAACTGTCCATATCTGAGTACATAACCGTTTTTGTGTGAGTATACCAAACGAAACAACGTAGTTTTTCAAATCTCTGTCAGTCCTTGTGAGTATACCAGACAAAATAACATTAGTCAATCAGCATCCCTGATAACAAGAAACGTGACGGACCTCAAAACACTAGATAGTATGAAACTTTTCCTCCTTTTGAAGACCCATGTTGACTGTATACACTTCTTGCACTGGTGATGCACATGATCGTACATTAGTCAATAAAATGTTTTCATGCTTTGACGACTCCAATCCTTCCATGCAAGTATTGTTCAAAATTGCAAAATGTACCGTGGGGAGGAAGAAAGTACGGAATAATAACATACCAAAATATCATAATGCTATCGTTCATTTAAAATTTTCAAAGTTTCAGAGAAGCCGCTAAGCTTTCATAATAAAAGGCAGGATACATTCATGAGAAATCGTCTTTTATTAAATATTTTTTCGCGTATCTTAAAACAGCACTCGTGCACCAATAGTAGCACATTTAAAGAATCATCACTTCTGCTTTTTGTTGATGATGTTACTCATTATTTTTTTATTAAAAAAACAGAAACAATTAACAAAATATATACTTTGCTTAATTAGTAGTATAATGCTTTAGTCATCGTCATTAGATGTATGTCACCAAAAAAAAAATACCCCCTCACTGCCACACTGGTATCTCACAGAAAGAGTAATAATCATTGTCACTTAAAATTATTAGCTTGAAAGCCAACAAGACAAGGATTAGCATACTTAGACTCTTTGAATAGCTGAATCCATTAAAATGACGATTCATTAGTGTTTCCCACTCACGGAATAACCTGTAAAAGAAAAAGCTGAGAAAATCTGCTGATTTTGTCAGCCCTTAAAAATATACCGTACGTAATTAATAGGATTAACATCATTTTTGGTGGGCACAGTCGAGAATACATTTCAGTTTCCAATGCTTGAAATTACCATCTCAATAGAAAACTAAAATTTTCAGTTCTCACGTTGCCGAAGTCCCAACTTCCATGTAGATACAAAAGGTAAAAAAGTGTGTACCCACCTGCCCTTAACTCGGAATTCGGCGGAGACGTGTGCTTTATTTTTACTTTATTTTCTTCCGCACCCCTGGCCTTCAATTTCCATAACATTAGTGACAGAACACGAGACTCACCGGTGCGTATGTCGCCGGGTCTTCTCCGTAGAAGGGCGAACACCATTACGGGTCGGTCCTCAAGGGGTCTTCGTCCGAAAAAGGTTCTCCCCACCATTAATGGAGGGAGTGGCGAGATTACGGTCCTGCGCCGTCAGGTGAAGAGGACCCGAGACGAAGGCCCCCGTCGCCGGTCGTTCTCGAAATTCTCACGGAGGCCGAGCAAGGATAGATACTTGCAAATGAAGGTGGATATGGCGAGGAGAGTCCAGCAGATCGAAGCAACGAGGGGGTCGAAATAGGTAGCATACTCTCATAGGACAGAAGCAAGTGAATGAGAGGCTTTGCCATGAAGAAATTTTTCACGTGAAAGAGACGGAAGTAATAGAATGGTGTAGTTATTTTCCATTTTTCAGTGAACCTCATTCAAAATCCTGGATGCACTACAAAAGGTTATCGTTAAGGGCCAACAGTTTTCCTGAAAAAAAACAGAGCTATTCCCTCATTTTTCTATTTTCTGAATGTTTTGCGTGACACTGCAAAAGAGATGTTCATTTTAATTTTGAGACACACAGCAAAAGAGAATACATTTGAAGCTTAACGCATGTTGGGAAAATAAATTTGCAGATAAACAGGTTCGGTTCTAGGAAAAATACATGTTTTATTGTATTTACATAAATATGTGTACATATTCTACTGAACTCTTAAATGTAGTAAAATTTTAGGAAACAATGTTTCATTTATAAAATATCAAATGCTGAAATTAAAACGTTCCAAATTTGACCAACTCGAAACCGGTTCATCTCTAAATTTTGAATGCCTATCCATATTTTTCCATTAGGATATTTGTTCTAATGTTTCCGTCAACCACAAGACTGATGTATTTTCAAAACCAACTTTGCTCCTTTGATTCGTAAGAATTTATCCAGGTTTTCCTAGCTCGACATTTAAATTCCTTTGACTACAAATGCAGCGCAAAACATTTTCTCTTTTGAAGGTCTATAGACACAGAATAGATAGATACTTTTTTAGCGGACATAAAACGCGGTATCCCGTTTCGGAACGTGCAATAAGAGACCATCCTATGAAAAAAGGGCACCTTCACTTTATGATGATAAGTTTAAGAGAAAAGGCAATATCTAAGAAAATGGGAATAATGCAGTAGTCCAACATTAGTACGTGGTCAAAGATAAATAGTGTTTAGTGTCTATAATATTATAAAAATGTAAAAAAGGGCAAATGGCATTATTTAAGATCGTGGATAGACACGTTAAAAAGGCTCTTACGGGCAATCTAACGTGAATGAGGGTAGTGATTTAGAAAAGAGGTTAGGAAGAAATTCCACGAACTCCAATTTTTATAGAGAAGTCCTTTAAAAAAGCATTTTAGTATCCCAACGAGCCCAGAATTTTTATGTATGTAGAATGCTATAAAAAGGAAGTAAATGTGTGATGGATAGAAGTAAATTGTATCTGCTATCCTATTTAAGCTGGGCAGATGGTATTTTAACTGTAACCGGGGAAACCATGGGAGCTGTTCGTTTCAGAGGATTGCTTATTTTAAGGCTAATGAAATTTTCCTACGAGATCGAGAGCATGACTAGTCAATTTGTTACGCGAAATGTCATGTTCTTTACAGTTGGTGAACTGAAATGAAATGTACATTTGACATACGCGTCTCCCTTTCACTAGTGGAATATTATGATAATATGTTTCAGCCTTTCCAACTAGAGACGTTGAGATAAAAATAAAATATGAATCAAGATGTCGTGAAGTTTTCGTTTTAAAGCCATGTCTAATATGAACAAATTTCCCAAAGGAGATCACGCGTGTTATTGCAATAAACTCAGTCAATCTTCAAGAACGCGAGAGTTTCGGGATACCCACCCACACCCGCAATACAGACAAAGTGTAATGAGATGTAATCCTTGGGGAGACTATTCCCTCGTCTATATTTCCACTATGGATATATCAGCATGATCAAAGCAGCCCATGTTAGAAGAGTGTTAATAGACTCACCTGAAAATATGGCACAGAGGACTGATCATTGCATTAAAAAGTTCGCATTCCAGATTAATATTAGATAACCTCATATTTTGTAGGCAGAAGAGGTAATATAAACCTTTGGAATAGTAGCTATAAAAAATACATTTCACTCACTGTGCAAAAGCGATATTTTGGCTTAAATAACTAGGGCATCTAGCGCTCTAGAAGAGAAGATTCATGCACTTACACACGCATATGCTAGTAGTTAAATTTATTGAATAAAGTCTGTGTGATCATAGTACCCTCTAAACGAAATAGTTATAGCGATGGCTGCGAAACACATGTAACGCTCTTCTTTCTGCCACACCCTGAGATTATGGGTACTTAAAGCAATTACTGTATTTATGTAATACTATCACAAAGTTAAAGTTAGCCTTAGTACCTCTACCAAATCAATAAGTCAGAATTTTATCAGGAGCTGTACTACCTGACAAATTACTTTAACCACTAAATTTTTGTATCACATATAAGGCTGAGTACCTTGTGTTTAAAACAATGAACGGCGGAGTAATAAACGTTAAATTACAACAGAGACAAGAGTTTAAAAAAATCTTTCTGCGTTACCATCTCCACAGCCTTGCGTTCGATTGCAGATCTCTCAAACCTGCATATTGCCCAGCGTCGCCATTCGGCAAGGAGAAGTAAAAGTTAGTTAATTACGAATACTAAATCCAGACAGAGACGTAAGAAAATTCGAGTGGTTTAATACACTCTGCAATGCAAAACGTATTTGTTACAATGAGCTCCGGTTCGCTCGGGAAGCATGCCTAAAACTGAGCAAACATTCAATATTTTCAGCAATCTCAACGCGTTGGATTCAGCAATGGGAAAAGTTTCCCGTTTCCTGGAATAGCCACCGCGATGGCGAAAAGTATGTCTGCCTACCTATTAATTCAAAGAAAACAACGCGGTGAACGAATTTTCATGTCCAGGCCACGCGGGAAACCCGAACTTATATCGTGGCAAAACCCACGAAGCCGTGCACAGGGCAGCCGAGAATACCTCCGGTCCCCGGTCTCGGAGCACTCTCCACCCCTAACGGAGCGGAGCGGAGTCCAGGGGCCGAGAAATAGTGCCAAGGGTGCCAAGGGAGCGGAAAGGAAAGGGACAGAGGAGGAACAAGAGAGGAAAGCAGGGAGGTTAAAATGGCGAGTGGTCCCAGATGAGAAGAGAAAGACAATAGGGTAGAACGAAAGAGACGAGGAGAAAGATTAGATTATATGTAAGGTACATTAACATCTATACATAACACCCTGCAAGCCACCTCAAGGGCGAATGACGCGGTGAGTTTTCACCAACATGGACTTCACTATATCCTACTGAATGTAATTAAACCACTACTATTGATGCAGTTGCAAAGACCTGCAAATATCTGTCAGGAGGAGAAATTTCACCATTGTGCACTGCACTGCATGCTGCCAATACTATGGTAAACCATGAGTACCTATTAATGTATTTTGTAAATACCTTAATGCATAGAGAAAAAAGGTTCCGGAGGAAACAGTGAGTCGTGCTGTTTTTACTATGTGGTAAGTTATAATGGAAGCATTAAACATCAAATCCAATAATTAGCTACACTATACCTTGTTTCCCAACTCATGACGGCGGACCTTGAATGCTTTCACTTTTGTGTGTATCTTTCACTTTTCCAGCCAATAATTGAAGGGTGGCATGGAATGCATTGGGGGAACTTAGCCTCTATCCGACTGCCATGAGGCTCACTTGAGTCTCGTTTCGTCTGTGTTGCCAAATTAACTGCAAGTGAATTGCTTTGTTTCCGTGTCGCCGATTTTTTTTTAAACTTTGCCAGTGGTGGCTCAATGCCCGGATCAAAAAGACCTTATTGAAAGAATTGATATAATTTTGGGAGAGTAGAGGGTCTTGTATTTGCATTGGAATATTTGATGATAAACTATATAACCTTTATGTGTGCATTAATAATTTTCAAAAATGGAAGAGAAATTATTACATGGTTATGACATATTTGGTAAATGTGCACTAGATTTGAAATGACGTTTCAACTATGAATTTGGATTAGATTGGTAGAAGTCATAAATGATTTTTACAATGCCACGTCATATTAATCCCCGAGAGTGCGATTGAATAGGTTTACTTTTCAGAAAGGGAAGGGCAATGACAATATGGTTATGACGAATTTGTTAAATGTGGACGAGATTTGAAATGATGCATCAACTTGGAATTTGGATTAGGTTGGTAGTAGTCATGAAGTAGTTTTACTTAGCCACCTCATATAAACGTCCGAGTTTGCTATTAAATATTCTAGAAGGCTTATTTTGAGCCTTTCCATTCGATGGGGAAGCGTGGTATAGAGCGCAACCTTTTGGGAGGCGGGCGCTGCATCTCTAAGCGTGGTTTGTCGGTGGGGATGAGGAGATAAGATGAAGACGTCGGATTCTCAGCATCTTCTCGAGGGACTTGGGGGGGTTCAGTCGGTGGTTTAGTGGCGGGAGGAAAGTCTCACGGGATGGAAGCCGCAGCCAAAGGTGGAGGAGCGGTTACGATCCTCGCGGCTGCTTCACACCTTCAAGAACGCGAAAAAAATGTTTCAATTTCTACCGCTGAAGCATAACTAAAGTTCACGCCGAGGAAAAGAAAACTGAAATCTTATTTCCTCCAAGTTCGAGCTCAGTTAGGATGTAGAAAAAATACCTTCGCATATTTTATGTAACCGATGTGGAATAAATAACTTGCCTCCATCATTATCAGCAGTGATAAATCCAAAAGTTTGATTTACAGTAGCTCCCAACACCACATTATTTTCAGATAGACGTTTTAATTCTTAAATTATTATTTTAAAGTATCTCTTAAGATTTGATCATTGTATTCATCCTTGGTAATCCGCAGTAATGACTCCCATGTATATTGTCTAAAATAATTTATTTTATGAATCAGATCTACGTGTCAATTTCCATCACGTCACAAAGTAATTATTGAGTGTCTATTCTGCACTAATCTTGGTAGGACGTCTGAATTGGTAATAATCTCCATTTATTCTCAAAACCTGCCTTAATGACATCTATTCTTGCATAACGAATGAAACTCTTAAAAATATAGATCCCTCTGGCATGTATTTATGGAATCGCTTAATTTTAATGATGATATCTGATGAAGTTGATGTTGCCTGAGGATAACTGGCGATACGCTCGCTGCAACAACAGCAATTGGTGTGTGCTTTATTACTAATGATAACCTCGTCTTTATTTGAGTAAATAATAACTACTTCTGTATTTGAGCGAATTCAGTATTATATGTCCCTTTTTATAATTAACACATAACAGACGAAACACATCCCCTTATCCAAAGTGGAGAGAAATCCACCCAGGCGGTACTCAAATCCGCGACCTCGGTAAAAGGACTTTACTCCGACGCACCCATGGTTTAAAAAAAATAGATGAATCGTGAGGAATATGCCATTAAACAATAAGCCAAATAAAAAATACACATTATGATTTGCTATAGTTGAAAACATTAATGATTTAACTGGCGCAAATATAAGGATGATGCGCCCATGCCACAGATAAAGAGCCGCCGCTTCATTATATGATGTCATTCGTTCATTGCTAATGTCCCTTCATTAATTTAAAAACGGTACCTCCAAAAATTTTCTGAAAATGAAGAAGATTCTCTGCCTTAATAGTAAATTCAAACTTCAAGACTAATCTTGAGACTATTATGTCATGAAGACTCGCTTATGAGCACAAGATAATGCGCCACGTCCTCAAAAACTTCCTTTTCATCGTTCAAGCGAATTTCATGTCAAAACATTCGATCGTGAATGTTACATCCACCTATGACCGTGAGAGTGACCGTAGCTCAAGAGAAACGGTATAGTTTACTCCACGAAATAGATTTTGTGAAATTTTTATAAAAATTCATGCTTTTAAGAAGAGAGAGCAGTGCAAATTACAATTGGAGAGTAAATATATCAAATGAATCCTACTACGTCGACAATCTTAAACAATGATGCAAATGAAAGTGACACGGCTTTTTAATTGGAATGCGAAGTTGAGTAAAATACGTTGCTTTACTCAAAAGAATGCCATATTGAAATAGGATGTACAAATACTCTTTAGCTGGTCTGCATCATATTTGCCGTGAATGACAATATTTTCATGAAATAAGACAAATGAGTTTTTAATCTGAATGAATTAGCGAATTAAATTTTAAAATAAATTGCTTTTGCCGAAGGAAATGTTTTGACATGTTGACATGTTCATGAAAGTCACCAACATTTTATTTCTAATTGCATCGTCCCCCATGATATTTAGAAGACCACAATGTATTCATAAAATGGCTAATCAATATCGTGCATGAATATCGTGCAAAAAGGTGCATGAAGGCAAAAATTATTAACAGCACGAAACCATAAGGTTCTCCTCGTTGAGAGCTTTTATTAAAAATTATTCGCTCTTTATGATGTCATTGTTCTACTACTAGTAGAGCTATAGTTCGTCTAACATCCACAAGACGGCAAGATAAAAAATTCTTATTGCAAAGATCACCAATCGAATATTTTCGCGCACTTAATTCGTCTCTTCCTCTGCCATTAATAAGAAAAACAACGGAGAAGTTAAACAAATTAGCCGACGTTAAGGTTTGACGAAGCAGATCCCTGTAGTGAACTCTTTTTTAACTATCCTTAGCTGGAAAGAGCAGATTGCTAAGTTTACTCATGACTTAATATCCGTGCACGAACTTAGAAAGTAAAGGACTGGAAACTACCGAAATTTTCCGTCACCCTTATTGTCCGCATCGGCAGAACACCAACAGATGACAGTGAACTACTCGCCCTATTAGTCCAGTCTATGAACGCCCAAAAGAGTTGTAGACGACATGAAAGAGGACTGAGATGAAACTACAGGGATGTGTTTGGAATATATAGGAGGTAAACATACTAAAAGCCCCCGCGTCAACGAGGCGAGCCCCCCTAACGGAGGGCGCAGAAGGTCCCTTTTTTGTTTTTCAGTTATATCTCAAAAACGGTACGTCGTGACGAAAATATTATTCATTATAAAACTAAAGCTGATTAAATTTCCTACAAGATAATATGTAATGCATTTTCTTCTATTACTCATAGTTATGGAGATATTTGCTTTCGAAAATTTCAAATTTTTTGAAAAATGCCTGATCTCACGTTTTTTGGCAAACTATTCCTTTTAGCAGCTCAGATTTAGATTAAGAGCAACGTTTCCATAACTAGAGTTATAGATAATATTAATACCTTTAAAATGAGATATTATTTAATATATTATCTTCAATTGGTCAAAAGTTACAATAATTGTTATATTTCGGGGAAATTCCGGTATTTTGGAAGATATTCGCACATCGCTCTTTTCCGATTTGCCAGGGTTTAATATTATTTTTGTCTGTGTATTTTGTGGGCTGAAATCGAAAAAAGCTGGCCAAGATTCAAAAAGTGATTTTTCATGCCAGGAAGCTAAACTTTGCATAAATATTCTGAAAATACCTGTGAATGTGATGACGCAAGACTCTTAGTACTCAACAATTAGCAATTTGCATGAGGTCTAGGTTGCACAAATTTCGTAAAAATGGTCTACACTCAATTTTCTCACGAAATCTTCAAAATTAAGCCCATGTAAAACCTTTTTGGTTAATGAATTGGAATAAAAAGTGATGTAATTAGATGAAACAGTTTTTCATCTTGGTTTTAATGTAGTCTACTTACTTTTTGTGATTATTTACCAAAGATATTAAACAAAATGGCGGACCCTAATTTTTGGTAATTTTTTTAAATATATGCAGAGAAATAGTTAATTGCATCGCCGAGCATCACAAATTAACTTATATGGGGAAACTCTACAAAGCTTCGACAATGCGAATCCGATGAGTTATGCTGCGACCGTTTTCGACGCCGAATTGAACATCAGTTTTTCAATCGCGCGGTCGAGTCTGGTCCAACCCGCCGGCAACGGGGAGTAAGGTGTCGCGGCAAGTGTGTGGAATGGATTGTAGCCGTATCCACTACGATATGGAGATTTTCGGGATACAAACATTGAAAAGAGCTTCCATGTTTTACATTTTGGAGAAATCGCGGACAAAAGTACGCATTTTATCGCATGGGATAGAGATCTTGGAGGTACTGAAAGACTGCTTTCTTCGGGTGCACCACGAATATTTCTCTTCCTACCAACTTGACATCGCCTACTGACGAATACGTACAATTTTAACGGAGACACCATGGTACTACTAAATAAGGTAGGCCATTGCGTATGACGCTGGCTACGTGACGTCATGCGTGACGTCGACTGGATTGCATTTTCGCCGGGCTACGTGACGCTTGCATCCGTAGGAAGCAGTTTGCTCTGGTTTACACTTCTAGAGTCAAGCCACAATGTCTTTTTGTGCGATATTTGGATGAAGCAATAGCTATCGTAAATGCAAGGGAAAAGTGAAGTTTATTTCGTTTCCCGAAGGATTTGGGGAGGAGAAGTAAGTGGATTCACGCCTGCCGGAGACGAGACAACCATTCAGTTTGGTTTAGCTAAACTTTATCTTTATAGAGATGCCAGTTAATAAAACCCTAAAACTTTCAGATATGATGAATGTATTCATTAAACAAGCTAAATTTTGAATGCCTGTTTTTTATATGGTTAAACCTATCAAATCTAATACACAGTAGTGACACAAAATTTCCATTCTAATACAAATATATCATTAAATTAATACATAGTCCACGGCTCATTTTATCTCGTATCATCAAGATATTTACTTATTTTAAACACAGGTGAATAATTAAAAATCGTAATTTAGGCACATATGTCAATTTCCTCCAGTTTTGCTTAATAATATACCACTAGGCTTTTTCCCTCAGTTGATTTTCTCTTCATCTCATTGGCCACTTCTATACTTATTGCTTAAGTATTCTAAAAATTCCATAGGTGAATAGTTTATCCAAATTCTGAATGCTAATTTTAGCAACTCGATAACCGTCTTCCTCATATCCTCTTTGAATAAGATGTATGTTCTCTCAGTCTACAGTTTTTCGTAGTACCATGATGTATGCCACACAGCATTATTGCCTCTTCGAGGCCACCAACCCACAGCTGGTGTCGCACGGCTGCAACTCCCCCGCCCCCTGCACTGCAGTTGGGCGTACGGCGAAGTGTCTTTTATTGGCACCGCGGAATGTTTTCGGCTGGTCTGGAGTGTTACGATCCCGATTCTTAATTATTTTGTGTATATTAAATGTCAGTGTCATTTTTAATTCAGTGTCAGGGAGAAATACCGTGGAGGGAAGTAATTTGCTATACCCTTTTACATCATGATTACGTAAATTTACTAAATGTAGCAAAATATGCACAACAAATTCATTTTTTGCTTGTAATTCTACTATTCACTATCATCAATCTCTGTATAAATCAGGTATTTTTCTGTTTCACTCAATAAGAACAGCTCTTTCACTTCCTTTAGCAAGCCTGTGGATTTCTTAGGATGAACTTTAGTGTAGCTGGAAATTAGAGGATCCGATGTAAGGAGTCTCTGAAATAAATCCTGATTGGTGGCCACGATGGATGTTTTTCTGGAGAAATGCTCACGAAATTTTCTCACGTAATTAGCTATTTCTGCGCTCGGCAGACTATTTATGCGTATAAAACTATTATATTTGTAATAAAAAATGACTGATGGAGCTGCCAAGAAAAGTTTTATTCGAACAGAAAACTTCATTCTGTTAGGTGAAGGGTGATTTAGATAACAAGTTCCGGGAATGTAATTAAGAAGCCAAATAAATAAGCTTTTTAGGCGATATCTCTGGGTTAGTGAAGCTTGGGTTCATATTAGGATGCATAATCACTCAAGTGGAAAATGGTTTCACCTCCAACGTTTGGCATACTTCTTTTTGTGATACTACCAAATATGAGTTCACACAGCTCATGAGAATGGGATATATTGATGCTGATGCTTAGGCTTAAAATCTTACCATATAACTTTTAGTTCATAATTTTCATTCTTGGAAGAATTGGAGACACTAAGTGAATAGTTGCAATTATTTTATTATACGTAGGAATAGTTACCCACGCTTTTGGGTCCTACCTCCATTCTTTCGTAGGCTTTCTCACTCATTAAAACGCATAAACCACGGAAATCATGTGAGGGGAGTAAACGAAGAAATCGAAATGAACTTTGTGGTCGTACTCCAATACGTCACGGCAATATTTAAGCAAATACTCCCGGGTATGTATTGGAAATACGCTTTCTTCTTTCGGAATTCTGATAAATATTTATGTGGAGCAGACAGATATATTTCATCGCATTAATTTACTGCGATGTCCCCTTTAAATTTTTCAGCAATTCCCCGCGATATCTAACATTATTGGAGACATCAATGCCGAAATTATAAATTGTGGACTACTCTTACTAAATTATAAATGGTCAAGGTAACGGTGTCCGATAGTGTCTGAGGCATGAGGAGTAGATATCAGTGGGGAATAAGTCAAGATATTTCTTATAAATCAGCCACACTTGTAACAGTAGATGATTTGTCAACTATAGCACTGAAGAATTGGCAACAGAGAAAACTGGATACCAAAATCGTAAAACAACCTAGGAGAGTAATTTGAAATAATGTAAACGCGCAGTTTTGCTATTTTAACATCCTCAATATGTTCACACGAGTTTCGTGTGCACTAGTGAATTTTCACTACTTTTCCCAATCGTGAGCTTCACAAGCACTATAGTCTGTAGCAGTCCGAGGAGTCCGAATCAGTAGTTTTGTTTGCAAAAGATCGTCTTCTGTATTAGAAGTCCGCCGTCATTGGCCACCGAAAATTAACGAGAATCGTACCATGATGTTTTCATACATATCACCATCACCTTATATCACCTTGCCATCACCGGGTGGTGGAACGTCTACTCCCGGCTACAGAATCGCAAATGGTGATGACGGGTGAAGTTTTTCGGTGATGTTCATCACTGGTGATAGTCATCATCCGAATTACAGATCACGACCCCAGGTATTAAAATTTGATAATTTCGGATTTTCGCGTGTTTTAACACAATTTGACCGTTTGCTCATTTCGTAGAGATTAGTAGAAATATTTCCGGGAACTTCGATTTTTTGGCAAACATTTGTCCCTGCGATTCTATATAAAAGGCCTAGTTGAAAATAGATGTAGGGTTGGTAATTTATTTAGGAAATATAACATTCCGTATATCCAAGCAGAATGCATCGCAATTCAATGATCTACCGAGAAGGTTTTCACTGCGACGAAGTTACTTGTGGTGTACCCTGAAGGCAAGCACTTATTCTTCGGATTAGCTGATTTGCCTGTTTATTCGTTGGTTTTATGTATCAATGGATAAATCTATAACTATGAATTCCATCTTTGGTACTTACTACTCGCGCAAAAGTATCATAATCGTGCTGTTTTTTTCATGTACTCTATGTAAGACTATGATTTCTAAGGGCGAGTCTTCAGTGCTGCCACCTCGCGGCTACGGACAATAAGGGCGACAGCCGATTACACAGTCAGCATAGGGGAAGTTCATGGGCCTGGTTCCGTGGCAACTCCATCCCTACCCAAGAGCATTGAACATCTGCTAAAAAAGTTCGAAACAAAATGTAGTATCGTTGCTAAATATAATCAACTGTTCGCGTTTACTATGCCTGGTTGTGCATATTCGTAACATTAACTGGTACGAGATAATTCTCTCTTTACAATCATGTATCGTGTGAATACTGAAGGTTTTTGTGAGAGACGAGCGAGGAGCGGTAAAGTAATGCAACCTTCATAAAAATACTGCCAAAACGTATGCTAAAACATAGTTGATATTTCAATATCTCGTGCACAAAATTAGGCATAGGCTACATAGAATGAAACATTAGAAGTACATAGAATAGTTTACAACACTACCATTATAATATAAATTATGTTCCGTGGATTTCCCTTGAAAATGGTGTTTTCATTTTCGTGCACTTTTGACGTGAATCACTCCACACAATTAAGAATTCATTAATGTCCCTGGGCACTCCTTTCGAGTGATTCCAATAAATATAAATCCATCCACAGTTTAAGTCAGAGTTAAAAGGTAAAGGCCATGACCAGGTAATAAGATGAGTTACTGCCGCTCGTTATAGAGTTGAAAAATTGCCTCTCGCGCGTGGCACGTAACGACCTCCGTTATGAGCCTGAGTTTTCACTGACCCTTCCGCTGCTGATCCAGGAGGTGAGAGAGGGGCCGTGAAAAATCGGTGGGCGTCGGGAAAAATGGTGGGGGGCGGGGGAATGCGTGCGAAGACGCGGGACCCTCCAAACATCACGCTAGGTCTCTTATAAACTCATAAAGTTGGGGCAACGCGATTTATTCCGGGGCCAAGTTGTGTGGGTAACGACCTTAGGGATAACTGGGGAGCTACGCATGGCCTCCAACGGAAAAAAATTATTTACGTGGGCAACGAACGATCTGTAATTCGATCTCAGTGGCTCAATCAGTATTGGACGGCTATATCAAAAACAAATAAGAATAGCAGAAATTACCCGTGATGTATCACAAAGTTGAAGCAAGTAATTAAATTATAGCGATAGAAAATTCAGTTTTTACTTGAAATGGCATGCGTGAGTGCTCCATAAAATTATGCCAACCAAGCAGAGGAACCGTTACCAGAATTTTGGATGATATATTTTAAAATTCATTGCGAATAAATGTATTTTGAACCTTGATGAATGATTATAGACGACGTGTCAATATTTTGCGACTTGTTGTACCGGAGGTTGTGGAGGCAAAAAAAAAGTTAATACTCTAAATAATAAATAAAATCTCACTAAATAATCGCAATAAATATTATTTCTTATTTTACAGATTATTAATTAGATATTGGGAGAATTGCGTTATTAATTGGGATTATGAGAATATATTCATAATCAGATCAGATTTAGTTCATTTAAGCATTATATGAACTTATTCATCAGAAACTAATGAAAAAGTGCGCACAAAGAAAAACCATTCGGATTCTACTAATAAATCCCTAATTACTCTAAAAAATCATTTGTAATAATGTTGATTCAATAACAAAACGCTTTTTCACTCATGGAGTATTGAGAAATATTTCAAAGTGTAAATGATTATTTCCGAAACCGATGTATGTAGTAGTTGTATGTAGGCTAAAAACTTGGGCACAAATCCATAAGATATGGGACTTAACATAAACCAATGAGTTCGCACGAGAAGAGGCTAATTAACTTTTCTTTCAAAGCGCATGTGTTACGTAATTATGTTGTCATTTTTCCATAGTTCAAGGATATACGACGAAGTAGTAAACAGTAAATACGAAAATAATAATCTGGTTACGATTCTTCGCCGCAATACTTGCATTTCCGCATGCGAAATGAATCCTAGACAGACATACAGATGTATTGCGACCATGTCGTCACCCATAATCATACAGAACTCAAGCTTTCATCCTACGTACCACGGAGGAAACCGGTCACCGAGTCTCATACCAAGGTCTCAGTGAGGAAAAATCACGATTTTCGACCAACTAGCATCTGTATCTCGGAATATATTCCACAGTGATGGTGGGCGCAAAAAATTAGCATTAAAACGTACCGATATTATCCCTCCATGGCAGAAATGGCAGCAACATTTTCGACTTACCTATACTTTGTTCTTTCTGATTTATTCACATTTTCGACTTACCTATACTGTGTTCTCTTTGATCTATTCACTTGAAGAGTTAGACTGATAGCTATCCTTTAGTAAGGACTGAATTTGTTACGGGTTGAGCTACGTAGCAATACTTCCTTACTGCGAACAGGGTCGATGAATCGGTAATGATCCGGCTTAATTTAATTTTTACTAAATGTAATTATTTATAATAAAATTTATCTATAAATAAAATGAAATATTTTATAGCAGTCTCTTGACGACCGAAACTCAAATCAAGATTATTATTATAGTCAAATAAGTTTATTTTATAATTACTGTATGGGAGAAAAAACTTGAATAATACCCTGGTGGATATCACTATATTGTTGTTTTTTTTTAATATTCCCATTCGTGAGCCTTTTGGATAGAAATAAACATTTTAACATTATAATATGCACTAAGCTTGGCGTGGAAAGCTTGGCTAAGCATATTTCACAACTTTTACAGGGTAAATAAAACATTTAGGCCAGATTTAAATTAAAAATAAAGAAAAACACTCACAATCGAGTGAGGATTATGGAAGTCACAAGGTTACGTGTATGACGAGTCTAGGAAGTGAAATGATGTTCAACAAAAGTAGTGATTCGTGACGCAATTGCATATTGAAT
The DNA here is from genome assembly GCA_963573305.1 of Pyrrhosoma nymphula. Lineage (NCBI taxonomy): Eukaryota > Metazoa > Arthropoda > Insecta > Odonata > Coenagrionidae > Pyrrhosoma > Pyrrhosoma nymphula. Next base: position 54,658,104 of record OY754335.1, read on the forward strand.
GACAAAGGATACTGAATGCTGGAAGTAAGAAGTCCACCGTCTTTGAAACCACCAATATTCGTCAACAAGGCATTGGGATTGTACAACATCACCCAAATAATATCGATAAGATAAAAAATGCAAAATTCCTTCTCTTTAGTTGAAGGGCAAGGCCGATCAATCACACCCTAATAAATTATGAGTAATTGTCATGCAATAATTGAAACCTACCAAATTATTACAGGTGATACATTGTGTGAAATGAAACCATATCATTTACGCAATTTAAATGCAATGGGATAAGGAGAATAGTCTTAACTCGAAATGACACCGAAATTAAAATCCAGTTGATTCCCTGGTAAGAAACCAATTTACTGAGGTTGATTTATGGAGTATCTTTTCTCATCATCTGTACATCCCTGACCAAGCTCGCGCGAGTATTCAATGGTATAGAAAACGGAATGGCACTTTTGTTTTAATGTATTTTAACTAGTTCAATATTATTTCCGTCTCTTTATGCCTTTTTGAGGATGCCTTCCTTTACTATTTCTCAAGGCAATGCAGGAAACAGCGAGACCTTCGAGACGTTCAATATGTTCTCCCTCGAGTCCATTCATCTACACTGACATTGCTTACCTACAGGTAAAAAAAAGCCTTTTCCGGAAGAAAATGGAAGAAAATTCACTCAAATGCAGAGAGGATACGTCGTAGAAGACTTCTTCTGATAGCGTGATACTGCTTCCGATAGACGGTCAAGGCCAGGTTTATTTTCTCTGGTGAAATATTTTCTCGGCGTATACTCCTATTGGTAACGCTAACGTGAACTACCCGACAATCTAGTGTAATACTCAGAATGTAATAGCTCCGGTTTATTTATTTATTTATTTAACGTGCTCCCAGTATATTGTGGGAAAAAATCTTCACACAAGATATAAAAGTTATATTAGGCCAGAAAAATAAAAGTAACATCTCTCTTACAATGAACTAATACTTCTCAATACAAAAAATAATCTTAAAAGAATTTCATAAATTACAAGGTTTACAGTTGACTTAAAATTTACATAGCAGCTCCATACACATACGACTTACACTAAATTCACTTATTTTCTTTTAAATTTACTTTGGCAATATATTTTTATGAGTTATTAAATTCACAATTGATTTAAAACTACATTTACTCAATGAAAACTCCAAGTGTTTACATACATCATTATATTCTTTACACATTCTAAGTAAAGGAGAATTGCAGCAGTATTTTGTCTTTCGTGATAAAGTAAACTTCCTTTAATTTTTTCATACGATGCGTTTCACCGATTTACGGCATCATCTGGTACATGTCTTTCTCAATATTTCGAATATTTGTATTATTCTCCTCCTCCTCCTCCGCAACTACGACAACGATTAACGAAAAAATTAACTTTCTGAATGTTAACGATGTGTCTTATGTTAATATTACGCCATTTATGCTATAACCACTAATGGATCGTGAAATGCATGAATATGAGTAACTATCAGTTCCGCAGTGTATTTATCTCTTTTTGTTGCTTCTATCATTTCTGGAGATGTTGCGCGGGGTCAACATAATATCCTCCGCGTCGCACTGAAAATGGACTGATCTGAATTTTTTCAAGCAATTTAAGTCTATCGTGTAGCCTCCGAGTCCCTAACGACTAGCAACCTAGTTCTTATATGCAACATGTTTTCCATATTTGGTCTTCCCCAGTAATGTTTTCCCATTCGTTGCTCCTTCCATTAGAGTTTTCATCATTCTTCTACTATACCGTACTTCGTATGCTTCCCATATTCTTTGCTCCGTACCCCATACCGTCCAAGCTTCAGAGAATGGCGAAAACAAAAAAATATGAACCTTTTAAATTTGTGTTTTACGTCATTCACTCTCCATCGTTATTCATAGCATCGATCATGGCCTTAAGGTGGGTTTGAACTGACGAGTTTATTGCGCAAGTTACTTGGAGCAAGCGACTTTTGGCGTAGCGTCCACGTGTAAACGGCTCTGCAAGTCCCTTGTAGAGCTTTTAAAAGTTTTGGCAAGTCGCTTGCATGAACGTATATTTGCCAATGTTAACAGTGATCAATCTGTCTCTGCACTATATAGTGAAAAATATTTTGATAGAGTGAAATTCCCCGCAAGCTCTTGTAGGAGAAACCTGAGAAAGTAACTTGTCAGCGTAAATCCACCATTTTAAATTTTTTCCATCCCACCTCATTGTATCCACCCCCCCCCCCCACCTCACTATTGCGAGCGACACATTATTATTTCGCTATGTTTCTTTATCCATCCTTACCCTTAGCATACCGAAGTTGTTTTCAACCTCTACCATTGTTATTCTTTACTCTCTTTGCTCTGCACGAGCGAAAAATTTATTAGCCAGTGACCTAAATTCATGCCTTCAAAATGACTATCACAAGACTTGAAAAACATTTAGGTAAGGCACCCAGTTTTTGCCGGATACCAAAAAGTTGGTCCGAACATATCCGCTAATCGAGACAACATCTAAGGCAGTTCTGGCGCACCAACCATTGCAAACAGATGTTACCTAAGTTGTCTTATATATCACAGTATTGGTCGTCCAATTACTTGACGGGAGTCTAGGGACATCTAGTTCAATCAGACAGCCCACGAGTTTGATAGACGGATAGTTATTGGGCTAGTGATGGTTCTGCTATCCATATTACCTTGTAGAAAATATTGTACAACATGGTTTGGAAAGCAAGTCAGAGGTAAATATTTACTCAGTGAAATGAATTAAGGACCCGCCCCAATCTACTCCATATCTTAATTATTCGACATAAATAATACTGGAAAAAGATTTTCGGAAAAACGGTTCATTTTTTAAACCTAGAGAGACATTGCAGCATCGAGTTTCCATCTTAACATATGATGAGTGGCAGTTTATCCTATGGCCTGGAAATAGGAGGAGGTGGGAGTATTCAAGGACATCTAAATAAAAAGGTCAAGAGGCCACTGAGAAAGGTCAGGGGTAAAATTCTTCGTTTTAATTAGCCTCCAAGATGAAGTAAAACCAAAGCCGTAAAATGTTAAGAATTGTATCTTTCTTAATGTCACTCATACCCAAATAGGACCTCATTTTTTTAAATGCAAGGCTATATCAACATGAAATTCTTTGCTTCTTGGGTTTCCATATATAGCCAAAATGAAACACTTCATTTTCTTGGCCACAATAAACCAACTTGATTTATTGAAGCTACCATTTCTTCGAATTACCTCTGGATAATGAATATGTAACATATTCTAAGAGAAGAAGCTTTTTATTCAGTGCGTTTCACTACGCGAATATTATTATTGATGTAGTTATCAAGCACTTCAGCGCGCACGAAGAGCGACGAATGGAAAAATATGACCAGTAGGAATTAGTACTTTTGATCGAGAATAAGCTCAGAGGAGGCGTTCTTATTATGTTTAAGTTACAGCACGCGACCACAAGTTATAAATAATGTAGGCACTACATTATTTGGCAATATGTTCAAGAAAAACCTTTTCAAAACCCTGAGCAGCAACAACCAAGTAGGTAAATTACTACATTAATATTCGAGTAATGAAGTTCTCAGGCATAAGATCACCTGCCTTATGCTATTTTTAGAAAACTTAGGCTTTCACTGTCATAAAGTTGGAAAATATGGGAAAATAGTATGTTGTACGGATAACATACACCATCATTCAGTTTTTTTATGTATACCTACCAGCTACGTGTCCGCATTTTTCAATGCGGATTCAACCAGTGATGTAACTTTTATTCGCAGGATGATAAAGTACTAGCATTTTAGAACTAAGCTTTTAAAAATCTCTGAATAGTCGCATATTTAGATTAATTTCATGCATGCTATCCTTCAGCACTTCCCAGCACTTCTGTTACAGAGGGTTTCTAAACCTATTGCAGAGGGCATATAGCATTATTTCCCCAGTCAAGTTCCAATGAGAGGGAGTCGGTGGTAACATTAGGGTAGAACGTAATTAAATGAGCTAATTCAACTCACTCACTCAGTCAGTAAATGATACCACAATCCTATCAACAAAAGGCTGAAGATCTAGGACATTGTTGGAAATGACGCGGATAGGTAGGTGACGAACTCGAAAGCATTCTGTCTATCTTCCATATCTGAAAAATAGAAACATGCACATTGGCATTCAGCAAGTCTAGCAAAAATAATAATAAGTGAAATCATCACAAGCTATATTTAATTGACAAGTGTAAGAAATAATCACATTATCTTATCATTAATTCACAGTAATTCTTGGTGCTCGCCGTTATAGCAAGGTCAGTAGCGCTTCGGCCTGATACCGGTATTTCAATTTCGTATCCCACTTCGAGTGTTGAAATTATTATTCTTTCAGGATTTAGGCCTTAGAATTGACATTGTGATATTATAGTAGCTGATGAACCAAAAAAACCCAAGTTATTTAATTTTTTCACTCAGCGCTATTAAAGTGCAAATGTGAGTTAAGGTTGACCTGTCTTCCTTGGCGCATTATGTCTATCAGCTACAAAACTCTGAAAAACATATGATAGTTTGTATAAACAAAACCCCAGCCTACCCTGAAATTCAAATATGCTGCAAAACTAAAATGCCCTACGGCACCAGAAAAAAAGTTTCGGTGATTATCAAGTTTATTGAGCAAATTATTGTAGAAAGCATATGGAACTTTAGTGTCAATTCATTCGTTGGAGGTTTTGCTCACTCTTAACCGTGTTCCATAAAGAGCAGTCTCAGTGTATTTCATTTATAACTAGTATACACCTTCTTCATAGTTTCACGTTTCTCACAAGGGAATCAAACAATGTTAAGCCTTTAAATGCATGAGCAGGCACTCTTTGGCTCATTACGCATTCCCGCACTTATTCTTACGTGTCGTATGTCTTCAGTAGCCAGCATATTAAGTTTTATCTGTAAGTGATGGAACATCCTTCAGCATTAAAGTGATGTGAAAACTCGATTTAAAATAAAAAAGTTGGATTTCATGGCATAGATTGTAATGCTGGGTATTTGGGGCACCGAAAATACGTCATTATTCAATATAGGCTCATAGGTTGTCGTGGAAGAGGTTTTTCTTTAGAGTCAAGCGATGAAATGTAAATTCTCGTTTCGAACTTGGTGATGCTGACAAAATAACAACCAATTTTAAAACGCAACACGTATTACATTCTTCTTGTGTTAATACAAATGAATTCATCGTATAAACAGTGTGCTTCTTAAAGCGAGCGTTTGTGAAAAATAATCGATAATATAAACATCAAGAATTTAACATAATAAATGCCTTGATTGAGAGTAAATTCGAGGAAACCAACGGTTCAAATAAAATGTTGAATGGATGATTTCAATAAAATATTCGCTGTTCATGATCACCATGATTATAATTGTTTTACACCATTTAGAAAATATTAACCTCTAATTTGTTCTTCAGTTCTATTTAAATCCAATTGTAATAGCTATGGTTTCGTGATTTCCAGTACAAAAAGGTCTAAGTCAAAATTATAAATAGGCGAGGAAATCGAGGCAATTAGGTGTTTCAATGGTTTTGAAATTAACGATATAATTATCATTGAAAGACAGATTTTTTGCATTTACTACGTGGTGTATTTTTAATCGAAATTTTGCTGAAATATTATGTCAAGCAGTCAAACATATGTTGTTGAATCTAAAAAAAATTGAATTGATATGCGGCCGCCAAAAGTGCAAAATAAATTCAATATTTTAAATCCTCTTTACCGAAATGCGATACCTCTTTACCCAAATGATGAAACCGTTACAGTGACAACGTTCCTTTTCCGGTTTCTTTGAGATTTCCTCGGTGTCTTTCTTTGAATTTTATTTTCAAACATGCAGTAAATATCTTTGGTATGAACGAAATGAAATCCCTGTAAACCATAGGACCGATTGAACCGCAATGAAGTGCACATTGCATGACTTCACGAAGAAAAGCCCTGGTCTTATTCGTAACACTTTCCTTTCATGGTTTTGAATATTATGCGGTCAAGAGGATAAGCAAAGTCGAACTAGCGCATTCTGAAAGAAATCTCAAATTTCCAAGAAGGAATTCAAGCTGAAAGAATAACTTAAGCAGTGTTCCCGAAATGAAAACACGGTCAAAAGGTTAGCGGGAAAACTTTATTTCTTTTATTTTCAAATAAATGTTCGTTTCATCATTTTAATAAATTCATGAAGCCCTAAAAAAACCTACGTAAATGTCATTTAAATGAATTGACTTTGGCTCTCTTTCATTCATTCTCCTGGGAAAGAGTTTTCATAAATTCAACGCAGTTACGTATTCGAAGAACAGGCGTATCTACATACTCCCACGGGTGTTGCTTATCCTTTAAGAATTCATCCCGAGTCATGAGTTCTTTATACGATAAAAATCTCCTTGAAAGCTCTTTCACTTCTGGGCACTCGCCTTAAAACCAGAAATTGTGTTTCGCTGAATCCTTGTCAAATTAATTTTTGAAATTAATCGCCGAATATTTATTTACAAAACCGTAATGTAATGGTTGATAATTATAGCAATCATGACCCATTTTTGTGTATTTCAGTGGTTTAAACTTATATTCTCGTCTCAAAGATACAACAGCAGGGAAAATTAGATGAGCCCAAAGTACTTTTTATAACTCCGATGAAAGTCCTGGGACTTCAATGTGTAGAACGCCAGCAAGGGGGAGATAAATGCCTACAAAGTATGTAGTTTATGAGGTAATTTCAGCTATTGAGAATAACCACCATCACTCAAAACCCCTTCTAGCTGCAATTCATCAAAATGGACTCACCTTGACCGAAAAATTGTTTCTTTACAGGCTCCTGGAACATCTAACCATGCTATACGTCGGACGTGTATCATGAAGTTTCATAGACGTATTGAACGTGGGTAGGTATCTAAATACACATTGATTTATGGTAAAAAAGGTGGAAGCAGAGAGGCAACAATTAGTTTATATCGTATCTATGAAATGAATCTTTTTCTTTATAGAAAAATTAGGGAAAGGACTTCCTATTTTTCAATAAAAAACACCGGTATTAGTCTTATGAGCCACGTTAAGTCCGTAGGACTTGACTTCAGTGGAGAGGCCGACGTACATGCCGCAATGGAAGATGAGATGGAAGAAAAGTTGAACCAATAATTCTTCGGCAATATCATTTTAAGATGCGCTTTGTGTAGGGCCATTCAATAATCTTCTCAACTTCATGTGGAACGAAAATGTAAGGCCTGAATTTAAACGACTTAAATACTGTTTCCTTTTCGTAACATATAATCCACAATACCGTCTCCTTTAGGCGTAAGTGCAGTAGAAAAGCTGAATTATTAATTGGGAAGCCTAAGTAATCTCTTTAGTAATCCCTTTCACGATGCCCTGTTTATGCACGCTACCTCCATCTTTTTTGCGTTAATGCTAGGCCTCAAATATGCTCTTTGTTGCTAACTCGCGTTGTCCGATGTCTCTAGTCTTTGCATTATTAAGTTTCTGATTCTCTAGTATCACGTAGCCATCTATGACTATCTCACTTTTTTCCTTACTTACATGCCATTCCATCTCTTTTCCTCAATCTACTAACTTATTCGACACTCACACATTCCCTCAGCATAACCACATTTATCATTGTCCATCAGTGGAGCCATTTAGCTCACATTATTAAAGGCTAACTTTTTCTTCAACCGAGCATCTATTTCTTCAGCCTAGCTCTTACTCTAATATTCAAACCCCATATAGCTCCCATGGATGACTGCAATGACGCATCCTGGTTTCACTACCTTTTAAATTTAAAATAATTATCAGAAATTTCCGGATAGGACTTATCATTGAATTAATTGGGAGGAACCAGAAAATTTACTAAATTGGAAACGACGTATGCAAAGAAATTTTATAAAAAAAACAACTCAGTAAATCATGTGCCTCCCGAGAAAATTTATTTCCACAATCCATACCCATTCGTCAATATCCTAAAATATAAATTGATATAGCACAGCATGAAGTTGGGGGTGCAACTCTCTGTTTAATGGTATCCAATAGGCTAATAATTAGTCTAGACCAGGGGTCTAGACTAATTATTAGACCAAACTTTTCAGCCCGAGGGCCGGAGTAACTATCAAACAGCAGTTCGTGGGCCGACTACACACTCGAAGTCCAAATAAAAAAGAATCAAAACATGGATGTTGTTTTAAATTATTTATTTAACATTATTTTATTCAGTTATTATTTAATAGCACATTGAAACACAACACATGAACACCTGTATTAGTGGGAATGGTGAAATTTTTTCCTGGATGCGAAAATAGCAGACATTTCTGGCTTAAGATTTGATGTCCCTAACGTCAACAGTGACCTGAGATTATCATCGGACAAGTTTGTTCTCAAATTGTTCATCATGTATTTCATTCTTGAAAATGCTTGTTCACACAGGGATGTTGCTCCAAAGATAAAAGGTACCTTGATGCAAAAGTTTTGACACTTGGAAAGTCTTCCTTGGGCAAAAAATGGTAAAAACCCACCAGTCCTTTGAACTTGTCCTTAAGGAGGTCATTTGCTAGCAACTCAATGACCTCTTGCTCAATGTTCTTGTATTATGCTCATGTCTTCATCCACACCTCTAATGAACACAAGTAGTTGAGAGGTGAAACAGTTGTCCAGCGATTCATCCATTACAATTGAAAATTGGCTAAACTGGCTTGCATTTTCGCTATTTGAGCCACAATGTTTTCACCCATGTCTGCAACCCGCCGGGCAATGGTATTTGCACCCAAAGCTACCTTTTCAAATAGTTTTGACTTTTCTGGGCAAAGTTCCCCAGCCGCCTCCAACAAAAATTCTTTTCCTACTTCACCATCTGTAAACGGTTAGCCACTTTTAGCCAGGACGTAGGCAACTTTATAACCTGCCTTAGTTAAGGATTCATTTTCATTTGAACATTTACTAAACAATGTCCTCTGAGATGTGAGTTGATTTTGTAATTTAGAAAATTTTTCAACATGGACTTTACCCTCCAAATGTGCATATTTCTCCTGATGTTTGCTTTGATGATGACGGCGCAGGTTGTATTCTTTCATCCTAGCCACGGTGTCGTTGCAAATCACACGCAATGCTTTCATGCCGGATTTGATGAAGAAGTATTTTAAACACCATTCTTCTTGAAATTGCCGACACTCATCGTCTGTTTTTCTTTTCTTCTTCTCGGCCATAGCTGAGCACTAAAATAAAGTGAATTCATCATGAATAAACTGTGAAACTGAAAGTATCTTGCCCACAATATTGCTCAAAAATCCTGATTATGCGAACTAATTTCGTCGCAATTATAGCTGCAAATGACCCAAAAAATGTTTTTTTAATTCTTTTGATTTCTTAAGTTAAACTTACCTAAATATAGTGTGCAAATATATCCACTTATGGTAGAGAGACTGTTGCTTTTAATGTTTCCTCTTCAGAATATTCGAAAAATGCTTACTAAACGACCGACATTCCCAATACTTGAAACACACTGATAAGTAATTACGCGAAGGAAATTATCACTAAATAAAATAGAGTGCAACATGTTTCGCAATCAGACGCTAACTGACACCAACACCTCCTCATCTCAGCAGTCAACCGCAACTGGCAAACTGTGATCCAAATAATCAAGTATTGAACAAGTAGCAAACCATTTAAAATCTACACCACTAGATGGCGTTATATCATCTCATTGACTGTGAACGGAAGTAGAAAAAGTAAGCAATGAATAAGGTTTTGAAATGTAGTGATCGGTTGGAAAAAATAACGCACTACTGCGCCCCTCAATTTTAAAATCGTTAAAAACATAACGTCCACGTAAGCGGCGGCTGATCTTGGCAGAATACACAAATGTTTCCGTAATTTTTTTCCATAGACAAAAAGGTCTCCACGGGCCGGATGAGAGGGCCTTGCGGGCCGCATCCGGCCCGCGGGCCGTAGTTCGGAGACCCCTGGTCTAGACACTGGTAGATTGTAACAGCATTGTGGCTAACATTCATGCCCAAGGGCTACTCGTCCCTGACCTGTAGGATTTAATGACAAGACTCATCAAACTAAGCCAGCGCTTAACTTCCTTTACTAGATTTACTGTCACCCGGAATTATACCATATAGGTAAGGAAGGAGCTATCAAAAGGTTGCAAATAACTTTCAAGTTTCTCACGCTCATGTTTCTAATGACAGTGGTTTACCGGCTTATACATTTATATATTTTTGTATTCAATGAAGAATAGTTCCAATAAAAATTTATGTTTATCTTCATTTTGTGAAGTTAATATGAAATTAAATGATATTATATAAATATATTAGTGGCTGACACCATGAGTATTAGATGCTGAGCAGCGAGCAGTCTGCATAAAATAAATTTTTCCGGGATTACTGGTGGTAAACTGCACTCTCAAAATATACCTGCTTTCATTTCCTGCAAGCCGAGGTTTAGAGAGGTTAAGGAGTAGAAAAAATGACCTGCTGATGAGTTATCATGAACATCTATTTATAGAATTAGCATTAATGTGATTTTGTATTTAAATGTTAATTGAAGGAAAAAGTTTGGAGATATCACAAATATTGAGGTGTAAAGTTATATTTTCAGCATAAGAAAAATAATTCAGAGGAGAGAAATCATTGTACGTTGGTGATGAAACATTAAATGTTATGTTAAGACAAAGATTTTATCATTTCTTTAATATTTCCATTTAATTTTCATAATTTTACAAATTTTCCCAGAATTTTCGAGCAAATTTTAAAATTATGCTTTTTTCTTCTGAAAAGTATAAAATTGCTTTTGGCCATCGCAATCGTCGGTAATTTTAGCACTTTAACATTCATAACCTTTTTGAGATAGTACCAGGTAATGCATCAGCAGACGAGATGATAAGGCTTGCACTCCGTCGTGAATATCAAAAAAGGTTGCGTACTTATATTTAACTTCATTATTTTAATGGAATTTTCAACAATTCTTCAGAGATTGTCGTGAATTTCGGCTATTTTATCACTCTTTGCCCTTTAAAAGGTCATATATGCTCAACCGGGAGTCTAAATTATTTATCGGTATTATATATTTGTTGCAACAAAATATACTATGACCTCTAAAATCTTGTTCTAAATATTACGGTCATGGTCCTCCGTTTTAGTTCTTCTAATAGCTAAAACACTTGTTCTCCAATTGATATTTTACACATCTGAATAACCTCTTCGAGTATGAACAAATTCACTGGACGATTGGCTTAAAATATTTTACTTTTTATCGTGAATAGCTGCTTTCATCATCATCATCATTAATCATTCACTCCAACGGTTGGTTGTTTGTAGCTCTCCATTTTACTCTGTCCCCTGCTAACTCCTTTATATCCTTGTGGGTCTTCTGTTTCATTTTGTCATTTTTGTTGGCATATGGACTTGTTCCTCGATATTTCTTCAAGGGATTTCCCATCTATTATGTTCCTTAAAAAATCGTTTTATATGAAGTGTGGCTTATCCATATTGACCAATTCTTCCGAATAGCTCTTCATATGAAATTGGTACGAAGTTTTCCGCGGGGTTTGATTTTTGGAGCAGCTTTCGGGCGTTCTTCCACTAGATGTCTATTGTCGACAACGATTTCTACAGCCATCCTGCTGGCGTCTTCAGGTCTGAAGTGGCGATGTCCGTTTTTATCCGTCCTATGTACCTTGGTCTCTTTGGCGGGAATTTCGTTGATTAATCAACGAAATTCCCGCCAAAGATTAGCCAACGAAATTCCCGCCAATGAGACCAAGGTATATAAGACGGATAAAAACGGACATCGCCACTTCAGGCCTGAAGACGCCAGCAGGATGCCTGGAGAAATCGTTGTCGATAATAGACATCACGTGGAGGAACGCCCGAAGGCTGCTCCAATAGTTCTCCATATGGTTTTCTCCTCTTCTGTTCGCTTCCTTGTTTCTCATCTCATTCGTTCATTTGATCTTCAGCATCCGCTTCCTGCACATCGTTTCGAAAGCCTCCAACCACCTCTGTTCCAGCTTTCTAATGGTCCATGTGTTTGGGTCACATAGTGTATTTCTCCACATGACTGTTTTATGGTGCTTCTTCCTGATTGCTTTCCTATTTTATTGGAACCTAACTGTTGTTTTTTTATCGTGGGTGCTTTAAAGGCTTGAGATATTCCTCGTTTTATTTCTGTTGCACTTCTTCCATCCCATGGAGCTTTCAAGGCAGATAAAGAGTTCCACGAGTTCAACCAATTCTTTTTCTCGCATAATACCTGCCTTCGGGTTCTGTCTTTCACGTGATGGGATTTTCATATTCTTCCCGTTAATCTTCATTGTGTATCATTGTAGTATGCGGCTCATTGCGCTAAAGGTGTTCCGTCTTCTCTGCATTGGCTGTTATGTCATCAGAAAAGTGAAGCATTTTTTTCTTCTCATTTATTGTTTTCTATTATTTCCATTTACTGGACCTTTTTGTTTCTTCCAGGTATATTTTGAAAATTATAAGTTACAGGTTGCATCCCAGTCCATCGCCTTTATTTATTTCACGTTCTATTTTTCTTCCGTTCTTTATTCTCTCCGTGCGGATTTGTTGCGTATAGAGTTGACGGGCTTTTCAGCAGCTTTCTTTCTGCAAATGTTTTTTTCCTTCTTGGTGAAATGCATATACTGCTGGGTGGAAAAATAAGGTGCTACGCGGGGTTAAAAGTTTTTGCTGATCACTTATGACAAAATTATTATGAATTAGCGAAGCAGTCAGTGATATAAGCCTAGTATTGCGCTCCTTTAAAAGGTCATGTGAAGAACAAAATACAATGTTTTTAAGGTAGCAAGGCAAAAAATACAACATTGATTATAAATTAAAACTCCAACAGCAGCCGAATCCTAGGTTCTTTTTCCAGCTCTCTAGGAAAATTATAAAACTTCCCACATCCGGGTTCAAAGTATCTCCGTCACTTCGGCGAAAAACATAGATGGTGTTCGGGATGCATAATAAGTGAGAAGGTTGAAGGCGTGTATTCCTTTCAGTTCGTAAATATCTTTCTTTATTTACCCCTTATTGTTAGTAGAAAAATAAGGTTACGCGCCCATTACCAAACATGCAATAGTTACCCCTCCGAAAATTAGTGTCAATAGAGAAGAGTGGAAACAAAAGCACTCAGGGAACGATAGATGTGATTAAATTGCATTAGTTGAAAAAGGAACACGCTTGGACGGTATGAGGAACGGGGCAGGATATAAACACCTACGGGGAGGAAGGCCAAAAAAATGGCCATGAAAAGTCCTCTCCAGTCCTGTCCATGTTTTATTATTTTTGAAAAGGGAGAAGAGCAGACGTCAAATTTTAACTCTGCCCTGGAAAAATCAAGTGCCAGTTCAAGGTAATGTATTCAGTTAACGCGTCAGTCTGTTATTTTGACGATGTCAACCTCATTCCTCGCTTGAAGAAAAATAAATAACAGGTCTCGTTTACCTTGTTCCCCAAAAATTACGTAAGTTTCTACCATGATGCTTTTGGGTGGTTTCCATTGACCTTGTGCATATTAGCGCAATGTTTGGCGTATTGGAACACATGAGCGCACATTGAAGTCGACGATTGGAACGATCTACGCTATTGTGTTTACAAAATGGCGTAATGATATTACGCCATTTTGTATTACGCCATATTAAATTTCATGAAATAAGTGGTCAAACTCACCCCTTGAAAGATGCAACTCCAAATCAATATTTAATTTTTTCAAGTAATCATCACAATTAGCTTAGACATTGAGGTATTTATATTTCGATTACCACAAATTGCCCACCATCACAAGTTTCGTATGCTAGCGCGCGAGGTCACGCTGACGAACTACAGTAGTGTTCCCATCTGCTTGATGCAGACGACGTCACAATTACCATTGGAACACGCTCTGGGCCAGATTAAAACCGTCAAGCGCAGTTACGTGATTGGAAAACACTCTTAATTTCAAAGTAATACAGTAACATTCCGAAAAAACGAATGGAAATATAGATAGCATGATGCCAAGGTGTTCCGTTGGATACTGTAAAAATATAATGGAACTATTTCCAAATATTTACAGTACACGAGAGGACCCAGGGGTTTTTCTCCGTCTATTCCATCCACCGCTTCTTCCACCGTAACATCCAGCGTATTGATTTCTCCTACAACCGCACCGAAAATTACCGTCTATCGCTTTTAAAATCCATTAGCGCCATTTTCCCCAGTCTTACTATTTATCATAAAAAATTCGGATGTGGCTGTAACAAAGACATGCCCTCATGTATAAATTGCCACGAGAAAAAATCGACCTGGACCGGGAATCGAATCACAGACAGCATGCTCGCCGGACCAATGCGCAGACTACCACGGTACCCAGGTTTCCTATAGTCCCCGTGGCAATTTTGGAAAATACAAGAGAATTTGGTGTTAACGTTAAGTTCCCTTGATTTCTTCGGCATCTCCGTCTGGGAGACTAACGGCTCCCAACCATAGCCCTTCCATCAGCTGTAATTCCACTCGAAATTTTCTCTTGTTACTTAAAACCTGAGATCTCTCCGAATAATCAAATATAATTTCACTTTTAATGCTATCCTCGGATATCCTTACATCATTAATTATTCCGTTTAAACCATATTTGGAGTCAGGCATCAATATCTTCTGTAGAGTATTAGATCCGGAATATGAAGATCTTAATTTTATATTTTGCAAACAATATGGTGACATAAAAATTAGCTTCATTTAATAAAATGGCATTCCTTACGCCCACACTTTGTAATTTTACACAGCTGGCAAGAATATTTTTCCTTATTTCAACGTGTTTATTGGTATGAAGTATTTAAAAAAATTAAAATGGGAATATTTATCATGAATTTGCATTGAAACGTTAATGAAGCTTGAAGCCAAGCATACTTTGCATTGCAAAATTGAATACACATACTTGCATATTTACCATAAACATTATTTCCATATTCGACGATACATGAAACTAAAGTTAATTAAATTTACATTGAAAACACAATGCACAAAGCAAATTATAGGATTTATTTACCTGAAATATTGCGGAGGCTTGAATGTTATCTCACATTAGTTTTTTTTAAATCTCTCAATAGAGTTTATCCGGGTGTTTCACGTTTCAGCAAGCAAATATTTGACGCTCAGAATGATATTTTATACAAAAATATAAAGGATGAGTTCAAGGGGGGTATTTTTGTCACTTCGTGGCGTTTACATATATTTTTAAATTTACCATCTAAGAAGTATATCGAGGCTACCATTAGTTTTATAGACTCATTGATAAAGATAATCAGTCTAATTAATAATTTTTAAACCAGTGGATATTTGATATTTGTATTTGCACTGAAAATATTATTAGCTAATTAGGTATATTTTTCAAGATTATTTTCAAAACTGAAAACGTATTGAATAGAATGACGCAGTAAATATTGATGACCCACTGGGAGGTAGCTGCCATCTAAGTTCATTTTCATATGAATGAGAAAATCGTTTGATAAAAGTTGTATATGCATGGAGTGAAGCCACTAAAAGATAGACCAGGAGTATTTTTTAAGTTTATCCGACCGTTATTCACCAAATTACTCCAGTTTTACATCCAATACAAAGATCGTGAATGGCTATTTTAAACGCTCTCTTTATTCTTCGATCTCAAATTGTGTTATGCTCTCCAATACGGAATACACCCAAAAATCAGTTCACCAGGCATAAAATAACTATCTCTCTTCCAGTACACCGACTCCATTCCCTAGTGAAGTCCTCTCTCCATAAATAAGCAAAACCAGAGAAATAATTCACTGAGGCTTCCAGAGCCCAAATAGAGAATTGAGATTTTTATAGTATTTGGGGGGTATTTTTGACAGAGTTAGAGGTCTCCGTAACCCACTTGAGGTATTTTGAAAAGGATTCAAGATCCAAAACCAAGTGTTATCCGTTAAAATCTCTCTACAGCGGGTAATAGCTCCTCTTAAATATAAGGGGGACTACAGGTTTCAAAAATGTCAATCATCTCCCAGTAGTAAATCGAAATTCCTGTTTCCCTCACCCTAACAATGAAGGACTGGCATCGTCAAGGGTGGATTTCACAGCCTTGACAACTCTCAGCTTTTAAATGGAATTGAATATTGAAAGTCGTGAAGTCTCCGTCACTCCATCATTGTCAACGCACGAAAATTCCGGAGGCCCTACACTACTCTTAAATACCTTGCTCTAAAGAACGAGAACCTACCCTGAGCATAAAGTAATTGCAGGAAAAACAGTAACTAATTCAAGATTTGCCAACCCACGGAGACGCTGGATTTAAATAGGTACTGTGACAAATAAATTTTATAAAATATTCGCCAGAAGTTATAAAGTCTTATACATGGTTTTTGTCGGTGTTTATGAAAGAAAAACTTCACTCTTGTGGTATAATTCTTTCAGAGGGAGCGATAAATCTCTAAGTTGGTGAGGACCATGAAGGGATACAGGGGTGGGTGGTCAAGTCGGGGGTGGAGGGAGATGTGATGCGACAGGAACGCTGGTGACGCAACTCGGAAAGTCTCCTGATCCTGGGAATATCCTCTCTCCAACATTCCACGGGATTGTTTCTCCTGCCCTTCCATACTCAAAAGCGCCACTCCGCCGGACAAGCGGCGTACCACAGACACCCGGCCAAAAACACGCCAACGACGAAGTCGGCCCAGAAAGTGTGTCCACCCTTCATTAGTCCTCTTACGCCTTGTTAAAGTAAACCCTTTGCGGTATAAAGATACCCGGCCGCACTTGCACCCTGGTTACCGACGCAACCAAAGGAGAACAGATGCGTGCGGGACAGAAGGGTTGTGATGCTTTAATTTCTCCGTATAGATTAGATGTTCTCCCGGTACGTTTTCTCGGTGTCGTAAAAAAAACCTTTGAAATCCTGCGTGGAAAATGCTACAATAACCTGTGCCTTTTGACTGTGTGTGTGCCTTCTACCCCACCGATAATATGATGTTTTGCCTAGTAATTGAAAGCATTATGGTCGTCAGTGCCCTACACTTCTTTAGGGTACTTAGCGTTACGTACTATCAGTGCGCACCGTGACTAGCAGAAGTGATTTCCCCCAAATCCTACGTGCACATCTCAGCGTGCTATCCAAGTCCTTTCATGTCACAATTTACATTTGATATTATACACGGAAATTTGGTGCCATAGGTAATAGTATATAGATCTTCCTTAATTATTTGGCGAAAAGTTGATGTACGCCAACATATCACACTACTAGTGTGATATGTCACTACTAGTGTGATATCTACTCATGTGCATTTCAACGTGTAGTAATATCCAAATCCTTTCTTGTCTCAATTTAAATTTTACCAATCACTGCGTTGATTTATGACTGGTATCTCTCAAAATATATTTCTCGTACCCACACAGAGATAATAATTTGCATCTTTGTCATTAAAATTTGCATTTTGTACGCAGAAATTTCAAATTCAGTTTTAAACCTCTGTTGCATAGCATTAAATTTACCACTACGGATACAGTGCCTCCGCGGATATGCTCGATCTCCACAGTAGAAGGAAAATATTGTTTGAGCTTGTGGGATAAAGTTGAAATCCGCAGTCAGCGGATGAAAATATTAATTCGGATTAATAAATACTTTGCAGCGAAAGGGTTAGTATTGTCGACGGTAATCCACTGCTTGGACATTTTTTGGAATAACAATGGGTTCTTTGGCAGAACGTCGAACGCCGACGTCTACCTTCATGTTACACTATTAATTTCCCCTTTTCGCCAGATTAATTCACTCTTTTCTCTCCACCACGCTCGAGTGTGATTTTTACTTTCATCGCGTCCATGAAATCTATAAACGCCTCTACTGCAACTTTCTTTTTCCAAATTTCTCCTGAAATGTCCCTACTTTCCTCGCCATTCTTCTCACTCTGTCGTCTAGATTTATACCCATCTTCACGTCTTCCTTCCCTCTCCATTTGTAAATTATAAAATCCTACAACCTATACGCATAATACTCATTCATTATTTTACGTATTTTAAAATAATAAAGAGTGAGGAAGGAGTTAAATATATATATATTTATATATATATATATATATATACACTTGCACACGAATAAGAGCAACCGTTTTATGCTCAGCACATTAATGGAAGGGATTTTTCGGCCAACTAATAAGACACATAACTGATATTGTTTTTAATGTTTCAATATGTTATTTTCCTTCATCTTTTCAATTCATTTCATCACAGAGTAAAATAAGTACGCTACTGAGACGACGTTCTCTATTGCTGTGTAGAAGAAAATAAGGTTGCTTTTTCCCACCAACCTACATTTTTATCGGTTTATCGTCCATTTGAAAATTTTGATGTTAACACAAGTCATTTAAAAGTTGAATACAAGCTGAAAAACAAGGAAGCTCTGGTTACGAAAAATTGTGCAAAATTCATCCATTTCGTGTAAAATCTTTCGTTTTTAACCTCACATTTTTATGTGACTTACTTGCTCACGCAATAGCTATCTATCACTTTAAATGAATTCCGATACATACATTTATAATTAGTAAATCATTTTTCTGCGGTGAAAGTTGACTCTGAGTCTTCCCTCTTTTTCTAATGAGTAAATCAGTTTACTGCTGTGAAAATTGACTTAGTCTTCTGAGCAACTATTAAGTTCGGGTTTTAAATCTAGATGCAGCATCCCGATCACGTTAAGCAGTTTATCACGAAAATGGATAAGAAGGACCTGATGAATGATAACTGCAGTTTTAACGATGCCATGGTGGATAAAAAAACTTTTGTTCCAATAAATAACTTCCCGCAATTCGGTTCATGTATAACAGCACAAGGCGACCCGTGTGTTACACACAAAGAACGACCCTCCCTCGGTTGCTTTATCATGCTCATGCCTAACTGGACCCAAAAGTTTAACGTAAACGATCCAAAATGAAATTACCGGACGCGCCCTCTCACAAACTTCCACCACCCTCACATTCTTCATCATGGGACATTATTTACTTAGTAAGTTGAGGACATTATTTGTTTTGCTCCTTCCACACGGCCGGCCACGAGAGGATTCCCGGAAGTGACAAATTCAGAAAATTTCCCAACTTTTAGAGACATCCGTTTTCCACCCAGAATAATGGCTCTTCTTTCATGACTCACCTCATGGTCGCTGGCTCGGGTAAGGAGAAATCATTCGCGAGACTTTACGGCCGATGGGAAACGCGAAAAATGAGAGTCCATAGCCGTCCCATTTCCACCGTAAAACACGTTAAGACTGAAACTGCGATGTAAAGGCTGTGATGTTTCACAAAATTTGACCGAATTTTCCTACGAATGGTATAGGTTGGCGAGTTCCGTGGCTTTGAGGTTACTGGTGTTGGTTTCTAAGCCTCTTCAGGGTTTCTGCAGGCCTTAAAAACGTGGAAAAGTCATGGAAAACGGACTATTTGACTTGAAAATTTACCTTTCGTTGTCAAAATCTGAATTTTTGTTTATAAGTGAGGAGTACCATTTTAGGAACGCTCGATCGAACACATATAAGAAATATTTGTGGCAGAGCTCTGAAGAACCTAGGATTCATCAAGCGCATTGTGGGAAGATTTTCAGATGAAAAAGTAAAAGAGAGGTGCTATTTTGCACTCGTCCGGCCACACCTTGAATATGCGGCAAGCATATGGGATCCGGTGCAGAAAGACTTAATTCGGTAACTAAATAAAATACAAAGGAAAGCTGCGCGATTAGTCAAAAACTGCTACGGGCGTACAGATAGCGTTATGCAGATGTTAAACGAATTAGGCTGGGAGCCGCTAGAGACTCGGAGGCTGCGCGCTAGGCTTAGATTACTTGAGCAATTAAGAATATATATCTTTAAGAGCGACACGGAGAACATCATATTAGAACCCCACTATATTTCCAGGTCCGACAGAAACGATAAATTAAGAGAGATATTTTGCCGAACGGATAGGTATGGGAATTCGTTTTTCCCCCGAACAATAAGGGACTTTAATAAATGCAAGGCGTAATTTCATTAGAGCGCATCCTTTTTATATGTAAACGGATGGTGTCCTAACACAACCCGCCACACGCCTATTGAGGCGGCTTGCGGGGTAGTATGTAGATGTAGAAATCTGTGCGGTCTTAGGGTTTTTAATAACTTGCTTGAATGAGGCAGGCACACTAGTCTAACATAACAATGAGAAGTTTTTAGAAGGCTTATCCAGAAATATGAAACTCTTTATGTGTGTCTATAGCAGTTCCTCTATTTTTCTCGCTTATTTACATCAATTTTCAAATCTCTTATTTGAACTTATGAATGATTTCATTATTGAAAATTTTGAATTTTCAAAATACAAACACGCATAGCTTTCCGCTAAAAAAGTTTATACATGTATGCAACCAAATTTTAAAAAACTAATTCCCTATTAATTCAGTTAACTGAGCTCAAAATAGGCAGCACATCATTTTTCAGTAAAATCTCTTCTGCAGAAAACAATTTCTCACGGTTAATTTAGACTTAAAACTCAGAAGCCATTAAACATAAATGAGCCTGCAAGGATACTTGAATCACTAAATTTGCAGAACCGTTGAAGTACTGCCCGTTAAAATAAACTCATTTCAATGTCGCCCCAACAATACTTAACTGAATAAGGCTCGTAATGTGTATATGATAGGAAAGTTATGGATGTAATTTAACATTATTTAAAAAATTCCATCCGTAGTGTTGGTGAGCATTTGTGAATTTATTTTTTTTTAAGATTTGAAAAGAAGAAAAAGTCTATCCTCCCTATTAAAGGTCCAATATTTATCTCCCGAACAGATTTTGAAAACAGCCCAGCTAAACATAGTTGAACCTTTTTACTGCTGTGCTACATTTCCAGTATTTGAAACGCCAGCTTAATCCCGGATTACGTATCTACTTAAACAGTAATGTGATAAGGGATTAAAGAATTAAAGGGCCACATGTGGTGGAAGGCAATAAATCAATCTTAGCATATAAATTACCTTTTTACTCACAGTTCTCATCCCTAATTACAAGAGTTTGCTAAAATTTCAATTAAAATATTATTTTCATACTTTTATTATTTCAGAAAGCGTAGAAGCTGGCAAAAAATATGCTTATTCGATAAAATACCTAAACAGTTAGTATCCGTACAATCAAACGCGAAATTAATTAATTGAAGTCAACTAAAATGTTTATCAAAATTAAACGAATGCTTCTGCCAAAAAAACTAAGTAAATTTAGCGTACGTAGATTTTCACCACATGATGTGAAATCCGAACGCTTAATTTCGTTTATGACTTGCAAATTATTTTAACGTGTTAACTCTGCTGAAAAAATAGGTTGTTATATGCCTTTGATATATTATATGCTCCATAATATGGAGGCACCAAGTTATTGATGCAGACGCGCCAATGCGCCAAGTTAATAATGCAGAAACATATTGGCGCAAGGGCCAGAGCTTTAGTCACCCATTCCCGGGTCTGGGTTTGACTCCCGGCATCGTCCATGATTTTTCAGTGAATCCCAATCCTAACCATTCGGAGATCACATCACTCCGTGCTTTGGTTGGGATAATTTAATGGGTATCTGGATAATTGTGATAAGACTAGGCTAAAAGGAACGCCGAGTTTCTCCCCATCTTTCGCCCATTCACCAATTCATTCTCTCTTACTTACCTTACCAACCAATCCACCTTGACTCAATAATGCAAACAAGACGACCTCAGTTGTCTGTTGGCTTTCTGAAAAGCGTGCAACTAACATCTCTTTTCTATCACTGCCATAAGTATCCCACAGCCTAATTTTACCTCCTGCATTCAATCATTTAGCCTCCTCCAAGTTTTTAAAGAATAAAAATCCAATTTTACGGAGGAAAGTTCAACAGACTATGGCTTTGTGTAGGGGAAGGAATCCATATTAAATCAAGAACAATTCGATCTTTCTCGCACGAAGGAGGTATTTTTATCACTTAAATTATTGACGTCAACTTCCTAGTGCTCTGATGGCCAGCCAATACCATAGCTTCACAATATTTAGAAATTCTCTATCAAAAATTCGTCAATCCACCGATTTAGGTCCTTAGAAATTGAAATGCATCTGTAATAAAATGAGATACTTTTTCCAACAATACAATAACGAGCCTTGTAAACATGAACTAAATGTGTGCTAGACATCTTATACTTTCTGCAGGGTAAGAGGAATGTATGTGCTATGGAGTAGAGATGATATTTCCAAGATACCAAGCATCTCCGTCAACATGCTCTATTACCCCAAATAAGGGTTCTATTACAACTGATGCAAGAGAAGTTGACGAGTTTACGGATGCATAGCGTCAATCGTAAGGCACCAGAATTCCACGCCATAGGCTTAAAATTGGACTACACGTTAAGATTAATTTGTCTCCCAAAACGCCGAGAGATTCATTATAGCATATGCTAATGCACTCTTTTGTTCGAATGGGATTTATGATCTAACATTCTATGTATCATCAAAGGTCGTAAGTTGTACGAGGTTAATGATTTTCTCAAACAAGAACTCGCGTTCTAAACTTAGACCCGTAATAATGCAAATGCATAAATTCAAAACTCCAGGTGCACATTAGCAAAATTTGAGAGAATATTCAGTTAGAAATACAGGAAATAGGCCTTGTAAAGTTTTTGAAGAAAAAGGCATTTAGGGGAAAATTTTTCCACACATCTGCAAAATTCATTTGGCTGATATCAATGTATTCAACAGCCTCAGGCTCCACTTAGTGGGAAATATTTGTTTTTTTTTTGTAATGCGTCGGCTGTTATCTGAAATAACGGTAATATACAGCATTATTATTTAAATCCCATGGACTCTTATGACTTGGTACTAGGTAGAACAGCAACTGATGTATACTAGTATCCATCGGCAGTACGCCGACATTGATTGTAACTCAGAATATGCTTCTTTCAGGTTTTAACATATGAGCCGTGGTTATGTTAGTATGTTAATTATTGAGATTAACATATGAGCTGGTACATTTCTAAATGAAGATCTTTCTTAATTTAAGGATGGGCTCAATGAGCAAAGGATTAATCGAAAAAATAAGGAAAAGTTACGTCAACCAGGGTTGAAATTAAAATAATTTGTGAAGATAAAGCACGCACCGTAAAGCGCCTCGCCGTGCGATAGAACACGGCGAGCAAATATTAATTGGCCCGGTGAAAGCTAGTGCAAACAGTGCAAGTCAAATAGGTGGGAACAACGCCGGTTTTTCACGCCCTTACGGTAAGTAGTTGGTATATGATGTCACCCGTTTCAAAAGTAAATGTGACACTTTCGGCGATCAAAAGTCTCTTCAAGATTTCCAGTTTCCAGAGAAGTAAACGATGAACTGCAATCAAATACCATGAACAGGTAATGACCAGAAAATTGAATGACCTTGAATCTCTATCCTTCTCACCAATTCTTTGCGAATTCTTTTGCTCACATTTCTCCTTTGCCGCTTGAGATGATGCACTTGTGGCCTTAACTTGGTCTAAGAATCCGTTCTGCCTGTTGTTGCATTCAATTTAATGTACGAAACTCTCCATTCTGTACAATATTATCAGCAGTATTGATGAAAGGAGTGTGTACATCGAACCCTTGAAAAGGAATATTGAAGCCGTAAAAAGCGCAATAGGCCATATTGAATGGATAAATTTTACAGTTAATACACCAAAAATAGGTATTAGTGGGAGAATTTATAATAATAACGTAATGAATTACCTAGATAAAATCAAAGTGGCTATAGTTTTTAAAAAGCACAGTATTTTTCATAAAAATTACGAACAAATTATTATGTTAGGTGGCTGATTTTTTTCGTGGAAAAACAGGATTCTCATTTTTGTGTAAAGACGACAACGATTAGCAGCAATCAACCAGAATAATGGTTAGCTTCATTTTTTACTCGACACTCTCCTATCAGATAACCGTTTCATTCCGCCGTACGTCTTCTTTTTAACGTCCCTCATAATTTGACTGATGTATTCCATTCTTGGTCTCCCTCCGCAGTTATTCTCTTTAATTTCTCGTTGCATTGCTTTCTTAAGATGCGAATGTGTTAAAAATGTGCCCAAATAATTTTACCTCCTTCTTCTCAGAGTTTTCATTCAACATCTCATTTCCCGAACTCTTCGCAGGACTTCTTCCTAGGTGAATTTTCTCCATCCATTAGATCTTCTTAGTTTCTTCGGAATGAATACAGCCAATTTTTCTATCCTCTTTTTAGATTTTCTATATCAGCTTAGGCGTATAAAGATGCATTTACATCGGAAAACTGCCGATATATATATTTTTTAAATGGCAGAAAATTTGGGAGATTATGTCGAACGCGATTAATTTGAGTGTGTTAGCACACACCGGGACCCAAAAAATCCATACGAAGGCGAATAAAATAGATAAACTAGACTAGATAATAGGTATATCAAAGTCTTTAGTTCCCCTTAGCCCAGAACTTTGGCTCCAATCTCGTAGGTGACAGACTTTTTAGCAAAAGTCCTATCTCTGCGTAGGCACCCTCCGGAAAAATATTTTCATTTCATTCTGCCTATTAGTGATATTCCTCTTAAATATAGTAAATACTTATAACAGCGGGTTATATGTATAAATAAAGGCGCAAATGATGTATTTAATGGAAAGGTGGTGTTTTCAATTGGATTTCTTCAGTTTGGTGTTCTCCAATTTGACGTTTGTTTATTTAGGGAGAATATTATCAAATGAGCTTATTCACATCATTGAATGTAGAGGTTGGTAGAAGAATTATTATTTGTGTAGTGTCGAGAAACCTGGCGTCAACTTTGACCTCTTGTTAACGAAATATCCCAAGGTCTAGATCACAGAGAATCCTATTCCTTTTCTTTATTTCTCCTATCCTCGCAGTGGAGGTTAGACGTGCTCGTTTCGTAGCGCCATATTGGCATTAATGCCAAACGGGTTCCATAGCTTCCGAATCCTACTTCTCTAGGCCATCCTACGTTCTGCCGCAGAAAGAGCTGCGAAAAAATTCATTTTTTTAGTTTTCCCTTTTTCTATAACAAAGGAATGGATAGAGGGCATGGGAAAGTCAAAGTTCGTGGTATGCGGCGAGCTTGAACGTTAATTATTCATGAGCGAGGCCAAAAGTACTCTAAGCATTTCTATCATATGTCTACTCCGTCATAAAAAATTTTTGGAGTGTTGAAAACCTCTCGGTCTTTTTTTACCCACGTTCCAGGTGCAATAGATCGATACGTTGCAGTGAGCAGTCGCCCCCGGCTGATATGGTTGGCGCACCTGCTCGATTTCTGCCATTCCTAGCACTTGTAAACTACGCAACCCGCACATCATTGATGCCAATACGACGTTACAAAATGGGCACGCCTTGAACGCGAGATCAGTTCTCTGTGCTCTGGTCCCCAAGGTTTCCAGAGTTAATCGCCGCACCCGATGGACGGAGAATATGAAGTGCTGTCAACATGACACCCAGGAAAGTAATGAGTTTCCCCAAAATATTTCCACATACCCTGACCCTTATGGATGATAAGGCAGTACTCTAGCTACCACACCAACCCTTGTCCCTCTATTAAATGGAGAGCAAACTTGAAATGAGCCCAAGTTCAGGCTATCTATTATACTAAACGGGAAGATAAATTGACGAGAACCAATGCCTTTGTTGACGGGAGGAGGGTTTCATCTTCGTCATACTTTATTGGACAAGGGGCCGACAAGTCATGAGAAAAAAATAATGTCTTGGGTGAACGCGTTATGACACGAGGTCCGAACCTCGATGGACCAGCACGTCCTCTCTAAATGGATCAACTCATCTTACACATCGTTCCCCCCATCTTGGTTCGCACCCGTCTTCTCCCCAAGAAATAAAAGGTCAACCCTCCCTTCACAGTGGACGTGACAGGGAAATATCGGGGTATGACCGATAAGACTCATGTGATGCGATGATAAAAGAATCATCTTCTTCGAGAGTTGCGTGTATAGAAGATGTGTGGGATACCTTTTTCCTCCATCCACGATGTCATCCTGATGGCCCTTCCCCACCTGGGGCCATTTCCGTAACCCCAACGGTCATTCGTCCTCCTGTCTTGACACGGCTTAATTTTCTCCAACGGCGCTGAAACTCTTCCCACATTCGAAAGGGTCGACCCCGTTCGATCTCCGACCCCTTCCTCGCCTTTTACCCTTCCCTAGAGGGAGCTTAACTGAGAAGCGCAAGTATCTCTATCCCCCCCGGCTTTGGGTCGACCGATAGCTTATACTCTCCAGTAAGAGAGCGGCGATGAGAAAAAGAGGAGCACAGAAGAATTAACTAAATGAGTATTCTTCAGACGTGGTCATCATCAATTTCATAATTTTGTTTCCCGAGAAGTCGCAAGAATTTCTTCGAAGAAACCGCTGATCGAGTTGACTTGCGCTATCAGATAATGGCAAGTGGTTGATTTGGTTGTAACTTCAGACATCGACGACGTGACGAAAGTTTGAAACTGGGTCGTCGATAGGGAAAAAGAGCAGTAACCTAATTACTTCGAGCAGTTTTTAAAGGTGGTTCCACCGTTTAAAGGTTAGGTCATGACCTAAACTCATGACATTTGCTCCATTTATAAAAAGAGGTCGAGAATAAATACCATTTTAATATTTTTTTAACACTTAAAGCGAAAAGATGAAATTCAATTTTATTTAAACTCACAAAGTCGCAACGAAACTATCTTAAACGCTTTACGCTTTTATTAAATTACCCTCATTCCATATATATTTACTTTTGCAACTGTAATCCGTAAATTTATGGGAAATTGAGAGGATTCAAAACATGATCAAATAATAGCCGTAAATTTTTCCACCGTATATATGTACTTACTTTAATATACACACCTATACATATTGGTGTACATTACATAAACGTTTTCTTTATTTAATTAAATTTATGTTAAGTAAAATTATAATGTGGAAATTTCACGGTCCTTATTTGATGATTTACATTTACAACTTCTGGCCAATGATGATTGACCATTTCGTCATCCTTCGGTCACACTGTTGATTTCATTGGTGCAACACCATTTTAGGATTTGTAACTAATTTATTCCCTCGATATAAGCGAAAACTTGGCGAAGCTGCACAGGACAATCCCGCTATTAGAGAACATGCAGCCCTTATTAAGTGGGAAAAGGCCTTTTTTATGCACCTTCTTATCACAAGGCATTGGATAGTTTGAATGGTATGAGGATGCGGGAGTGACAGGAAGCGGATGTGCGCTTTTTGGTAACATTTATGAGGGAATTAGGAAAGCAATAAAGGTGATTCTGAATTGTTTGATGCTTGTGAGAGGTGTGCCTACGCAGTTGCACACGTAACTGTCAAATTTGGAATTGTAGAGAGAGAGAAAGGCAGCTATGAGAATCATATCCGTGGGAGCAGTGAGGGAAAATGTCGTCGGGCGTTGTACTTTTGCGGGTATTCTCGTGACATCTTTTTTCGTCCCATTAAAAAGGACAGTGTTCTGCACTTTAAAGTGCTCGCCGAACACTCAAAACAAAACTTCGGATATGCTGCGCAACGTCCTTTCACCGATCAACAAGTAGAGGATTAGCCACGAACGCTGGAAAATAGCTCAGTAGCCACAAAAATGAGACATTGTTGAACAATACGTTACAATATATTAAAACCAACTTTCCTCTTTCATTAAATGTTTCAAATAATTTAAACAGCTTTAATTCTTGATTCTAATATATTTTCGTTTATTTTAATTTCTAAATTTTTTCGTGGAAATAAAATAGTTGCAAATCCTAAAATGGCGTTGCATACTCGAAACTACGATGTATAGAAAATATCATTTGACGTTCATGGATACAAATTCACGCTAAGGACTTGCTGAGGCAAATTTGTTGAAAATTACATGCACATGGTGGAACAACTTGAAAACGAAACATATAAATACATTTAAAATAAGTATAAACATGTAGATTTTTGGCGTGAAAATCTAAGATGTTGTGCATCGGTAAATAAAAATATTTTTCTGAATACGTATGACTTTCCCCGGTGTGATTCCTTTTTTGAACTTTCTTTTCCTTTTAATTTATTGATTTTATTAGTGGACACGCTTTTCTATAAGTAACGAGGATATGAATATAATGACGTTTAAGTCATTATACTGCGGAACCACCTCAACTGATGTAGATACTCGGCAACATGTAGCATTTTATAATAGCTAATTCCTAATGAGTGACATTCGGCCAGAAGCCATGAGCGACAGAATGTAAGCCTTAATATAGCTGGTAGCGCTCTGCGTCGCACTGCAGCATCTTCTATGCCTGCACGCGATTTATGAGGGAAATTGGGAATCCATCTAGTGAACATGCCCGCAAATATAAGCGCAATTGCCCCGGAATCGCAGGTAACTGTGAAACTAATTACCTCAGATATCAATTCCCACGCCACAACCGCTAATCGGGGCAACCAGTGCGTTTCCACTTCCGAAATTATCACAAATCTACTTACTATCATGCACCGTAACACACTGAAACGGAATTCTGGATGGAAATAGACCTGAATATTGCGGCTGATATGTCTTCGTCATATTATATAGTGAATATTTTTGCGGGTTTTGAATCAAATTTCACTTAAGAATTCGTAACCTATTAGTGTCAGAATTATCTAACTATCCTTTCGGCTGTGCGTATCTCAGATGTAAAAGCAAAGGTCTATCGATTTACATACCGACATAAATAAAATCTGTATTCGATAGATTTTTCCATGGACTCATTTTAGGCGTCATCCCCCATACCTACATTTTTCGATGATGGCACAGGTTTCTAAGGGGATGATTTTCTAAAAACCGCAGACAGTTAGTAAATTTAAAAGTATTTTCTAAAACTTATTTCGATACGGAAACAAACTTCTAAGAAAAAATAAAAATGTCCATGCAATTTGCTTTCCCATAGCACTTCTCTTGAGTTCGTACGACCAGTATTTCTAATTTAATTTTTCCAAAGAAATAAATCCTGCAAGTGACAGAAATAAACTTTACATTCATTTCTTAAGGTGCGTTTTGTACCTGCAAGTTTATTGCGAAATTTACTTTCAGCAAGCGATTTTTGACGTGAATTACATGTGTAAACGGCTCTGCGAATCCACTTGCAGAACTTATAAAAGTGTTTGCAAGTGGCAAGTGTAAATGCAATTCTTTAAATCTTGCAATTGTTGCAAGAATAAACAGCAAACCAATATGACTTTGCCCTAACTCGTGAACATTTTTTAATCAGATTAAAAGCCTCCGCAAACTCTTGCAAAAGTAACTTGCCAGTGAATACCCAACCTTATGGAAGTTGTTGTAAATGACTTGAAGTCGAACCTAAGGCTAAACGTGAGCATAGAATATCCTATTGTATCCGTAATGTTGAAATTTAATAATGTGCCAAGTTTGAAATATTTTTTAACTTCTGGTCCTTGAAAAACACTGAACAAAAGTGAGTGAGAAAAATACATCATTTTATATAATGTACCATTTTCGCCGGCTTACAAAATCCTATCATTTTATTTCCCACTTCTAACATTTTAACACTGAAAAGACTGTATTCCTACTCTCCCTCCCAAGCTTGAACTACAGAAGTGAAAGTCTCTCTTTATCGGCAGTCGACATGCAGGGTCGCCCATGTCTTCAAATATTAAAAGTGTGTGCGTGACGTAAATCCGTCCTAAAGATGGCCTTATGCTTCAGTCATATCGATGTGACGATGAACGTTTATTCACAGGTTACGCTAAACCATTTGCTTGTTTCAGTTTTTGTGCATAAAATATGGCTTCGGCAGTGGATTATTCGGCAATTTTGGTAATCGTAACGAATTGTGGAATTTGTTTTGTATTTTCAACTTCAACAGAAGTCGTCACACAGCTCTATCTAGTCTATTTAGCTTCTCCAAGAAGAAAGCCTACATAAATTCCCGATACGGGATTATGGGGATACTTGGGATAGATAGGACGGCGAGTAGCCTGCTTAAATATCATAACCGGACATTTAATTTGCTTCTTATGTGAATATTATATCCATAAATGGATATTGTAATGTTTTACACGATTTTTAAATCGGTTGAAGCATTAACATTCATTGAAAGGCAATTTAAAAGTACACATTTCATAGCTATTAGCCAATACGTTTACCTCTGTGGACGCCGTAAGTGGGCATTAATTCACGAAGGATTGGTGATCCAGATATTGGTTCGAGTGACTTCACATTTTAATTTTTTTTAAATCCTTCTGGTATATATTATCTTAGTCTTGCTATTAATCTTTCTCTGAAATCTGAAACGATTCAGTGCAACCGGCTGATATCAACGATGAATTCCTCTCAAGAGTTTAATGCGAGACAGAGTTTATGCAAGAAAAATGTATTTAAGCAATCGCACTTACCAACTTGCGGAGCGTTACAGGAGTTTTCCCTAAAATTTTAAAACTATAATAAACGTCAAGACAATCCGTCATACCAAATTCAAATTCTGAGCAGGATAGTATCCCTAACTAAACGACTTAATAATCTCCTCACTATACGTACGCTCGCAGTTCAAATTAAGGAAATAGCGTCGCCGCGGAAGAGTTACGATGTCAACCCACAAAATCATAAGACTGGCGTGGTAATCAGTCTCTGCGCATTTTAATGAAGTAGGGGGAAGGATGCGAAGACAGCCGCGACTCGGCGTTAGAAGGCGTAGGCGATGACACATGCTTTCCGGGGATGACCTCATCAGGATTCCCTCCCTGAACCTCCCCAAAAATTAGCTCCTTGAGTGCCTCCTATCTAAACTTAGGCGGAGATGTTGATTAAATCCCTTGTCCCATAAATGACCGTCACAGCCACGGAAAGAGATGAGCTGGCGCGACAGGGATGAAGCCCGCAGAAAGAGAAGTTGGGGAAAGTGTTTCAGGATACGTTCGTATGAATCATTTCTTTGCCGTGTTTGATTGTTACCCTGAAACATCAGCTCATATCCAAGGTTCCATCGTGTCCGTCTACATTTCATGAAGAGTCTCTGAGAGATAAGAATTATAATATGCGTAAGGGTAGTGGGAGAATTGGCTCGGTTTGATGGTAAAAGTACTGGCTTCCCATACAATGGGCCTTGGTCTAAATCCCGGAAGTGGTGGAGATTTAAAAAATATTCAATCCCGATTTCTATTTAATGTGGAAATCAGGCTAAATTATAACGGCAGTGGAACTGATGGGTTAATAGGAGGCAGAAAAACAGCAGTAGCAAGTTCTTCAAGGATTTATATTTGAAAATAAGTTATCAACATAGGAATAATAGACAATCCATTTTAAGCCAAAGGGAGGGTTTATTTCTTAATAAGGAACAGCTAATGAAAATTACCATATTTCATACTCAGCAAATAGTATTAAACAGGAATAACAAAACAAAATATCGGAACGTGGAGTAAAACATCCTTTAGCTTGCTTCTTTGAATTTTATGTTAATAAAATAAGAAATGGTAAAAATTTTATCATTCTCAGAGTATGAAGTAACAGAATAAGTACTATCAACGAACTAAAATAATCTGTGTAAAATTCAATCTTCAAAATAGATGAATTTCACTAATAAAATAGATAACTTGCACCTGGTACTATTTTGGGAACATTTTCGGCGATATGATCGTCATCTCTATAAAAGTTCACTTAAACAACCAATTTTTCGCCGAAGCACTGCACAATACAGAACTTGTCTTAAAAGCTATAAAAACAATAATAAACAGGGTAATTGTTCACGAAGCAGGATCCACCGATTTCTTTTACATAATTATTCTCTTACCAACGGCACAACAGCCATCATTTATACTTTATTTGAAATGTTAAGTAGTGCATTTAATATTCATTGTATTTTTTTGTTTAATTTTAAAATATAATAACCTCAGTTTTATATTCCGAGCCATGCATATATAGACTAGTTCCCGGACGAAGAAAATTATAAACTTCAATAAAAATGATCTGTATCGACATATTGATTACTTGAAGCACCAAAAAGTATTATTAAAGATGGATCGTTCCTTCATATAAATCTACATCTACCCACTACCCTGCAAACCACCTTATAGTTCTGTGACATGGAGTAAGATATCATCAACATGCACTAAAATACACGGAAAGTATTACATACATTACTAGGTAGTAGAGCAAATCGAATCTAATAAGTTATAATTACCCGCGCACAAATCATTTAGAAGATAATAACAAAATAGCATATATAGCAAAATAGCTATCTAACAGTTTAATAGTTTGCGGTTAACCAAGGACAGCAAATCAGTAAGTGAAACTCTATTTCTTTGAGAAGTCTAAGTTGCTAAGTTCATTTTGTTCTCTACCTTTTGGAAAGCACCGTGCCTCAATCAAAGAACTTTCTCCACCGGATGTGAAGTCTGTGGCTCCCTGGGTGCATTTAGTTGAGTATCGATTAATAGTTACGGAGAGTACTTCTACGCCCTTGTTCCATTCTCCAAAAACCGCTTCCCTTCCCTTACGATTCTATCTATCCATAATAATGGCACACATTACTCAATCTTTCAGTCACGTCCCCAATTATTTCTTCTATAATCACGTAGGGTGAATATTTTAGGATTTATGGATCAATTTATGGGTCCTAGAGCTGTTCGCAGATAATTAAAAAAATTGAGTTTTCAATTTTTAACCTAGAGTATTTTTAGTCGTATAGTTAATTCCAATGAAGAGGGATAGTGAATGGAAAAAAATTGAGACGCCCAGGCATAGAGACAGCTTGCGAGCATTGTTGTTTTAGAAACTTGAGTTTTAATCCGCAGCTATATGCACGGACTCGAGAGTTAAATCAAGAGTGTAAGAAACATGTGGGCAACACATGTTAACTCCATTAGTGCTTTGAAAAAATCAATACTGTAACAGGTTTTTAGCCGGAATAAAACTCTACACATCTTTTCATTTTTATTTCTTACATAAAAGTGATAGGGCACTTATCTCTTTCTGAAACTCTGCGGCATAATTCACAAATACGATTCGCTAATTCCTTTGTATTGGTAAATTCAATTATGATGGAAAATCTCGCTTGCATTTGAGTACCTATATTAACGAATTTTAATGAATTATGTACAACCTTGAATGACCACTCCCGAAATTCAAAAATTCTATAGTTCCCGGAACTGTTCTTACAATTTCTGCAGCTAAAGTATCTTTTCCTAAATATCTCGTAAACATTTGGATTGGAAGTGTATAAAATTATACCATTTAAGGAAGGTAACCTAATTAAAATAGCTCAAATATAATCAATTTTCCGCTACCAATTTTCAAGAGTAGACAAAATAAAAACAGTATTAAAAAATGACTCATAAATCAATAATACGACACCTAAGAGATGATGCTTGGCATTAAAGTAAGATATTTAGCCGTGGTAGCTACTTACCTCCACTCTGACGTACGCTTCGTGCGTCACATAGGTAAGCGACGCAGTTCTCACAAGGAAGCGGCAGAATTAGCCATGCGGAAGGATACTGATAGCACGTCATAGCCGTTCGAGACGAAAAGTATCGAACGGAACCCCCCTTTCATGGCGAGGACGCAGAAGCATGGAGCAGCTACGCACAATAAGTCGAGATGCACCGAAATCCTTCACCGTCTTCCGCACCCGAGCTTTGGTCACAACGACAGCGTGGGATTTTCCTGGATTTCCTTCCGCGCACATATATTTCCTCCGGCTGAATAATCCTGCCTGCACTCATTTATTTACGACCGTTGGTACCAGTCGACGAGGACTTACCTCCTGACCGTGGAGTGACTGAAACGGGCCGTGAAGTAACCGATATTCCTGCAAGCATGTATGCCTAAGAGTAGAGGTCCCTGTTCGCGTCCCAATATATCCAAGACAGTGATACGATGGTGAATGCTACTGGATGATATGCAAAGGAATTACCATTATCATTTATTAGGTCGTTCAATTCTAAGATAGGTTAACTGCTCGACGCCCCACGCGAATTCTTTCACGTACATACTATCTCCTCGTAGGAATCAAAGGAAGACGGAATTAAAGTGGTGGGCCAAACTAGTTAGTGATGAACTTCGAACGGGGTGAATGGAAATGATCTCACTACCTAAAATATCGGCGGCAACAGTGATTACTAGTCACGATTCCAATTATTTAAAAGAGGTTGCTTAAAATTTGGTTGATGCATAAGTTGGCAGTGTTTTTTTGCCGTGATAATAGTTTTTATTGGAGATGAATAGCATGCATAAATTAATCAGAAATATATTCTTCTTCATTATATATGGTTTTCTTCCAACGGTGGAGTAGCTACTCGTTTCCACGTCAAAAGAAATCAGCTGGCTTGGAGTTAAAGATATGGTCAAGCCAAGTTAGAAAAGCCGAAGACTCTACCAACTTTTGCGTCAACCCAGTATTTTCCTGGGATTTGTAGATTCAGATTCCTCGCTTTGTTGTTACAACCTCGAGTTAATTGCTATAAAACTACTCTGTCTTGGACATTTCTGTGATATATTATGCATATTTTAAATACTGATCATCTTTGCTCGTATAATATTAATTCGAGCTTTTTAATGTGTTTAATTATTAGCGTTAAACACTTTTATTCCTCATTATTGCGAAAAACAACAAACTTTCCTGGGCTTATGAATGCGCAGTAGCAGTACATTAATAAGTCATTGACATACATGCGTGATTATATCCGATTCTATACTATAAGATAATCCTGCCATGCTTATAGAGGTGAGGAAAACTGCAACCAGCGCAAGACAACACAGAAAGGTGTTCCATTGCCAGGAAAATAACAAAAAGAACGTAAAGTGATGGAAATGGATACATACTCGCTTAACACCCTTTTAATAATATAATTATAATTAATTATTTACTGCTACCTATAGTACATTACTAAAATACAATTAAAATATTAACTGCGGAAGCGTTAGGCGGGTTCCAAGGTTTTTGACCTGAATTGTGCCACCATCAATATTTAATATATGCCATTTACATTTTGGTTTGCTGTACAGTAATACATTTTTATTTTTAATAAACGAGAAATCAGAAATTTTTAAAAAATATTTTCATAAGATAGAAGCCATTCTTTGACCATTTTCAAAAGTTTTTTTTGCCACATCGCATCTTTTTGTTATTTTAGGCAATAAGTTTAACATTCTAGGCCCCATTTGCAGAAAGTCTTACTCAAGGTTTTACTTAGTTTGAGCATTATACTATAATTCAATTATTAACGTTAAACGTGGCCATAGCATGCATAGGCATGTAAAACTCTCACAAAAGCTGGTTGCAGACGGATGCGCAGAAGGCTACGCTACGGAGGGAGTTTGTCTAAAAGAAGGGACAGTGAGAGGGGATGAGAGGAAAGTGAGGAGTGTAACAGAAAGTGGTGATGCTATTCAAATGAGGGTAACCAACGAAAATACACTCTTTCGGTTGTTTCTGCGATCATCGACCGTGTAGTGCAAGTACCCACCGCGGTCGCTAGGGTCTTGCATCGCGGCGTTCCACGCCTAGTTAACATTATGTCAATGCAAGTGTCCAGATTAAACATCGTTGCAAAGTTCATGCATTAAATATTACTGTAACAGCAATATAAGGCGAAGGGAATTTTTTCCCCCTAAGGTTGGTTACTTAACGCTTTCAATCATGGGGCAATGAAGGAAACAGAAGGCAGCAGAAGGCGCAGGCAGCAGAAAAAACAGAGTATTACCTTCGGTACTTGTATATTAATTCATTCAAATGCACTGTAACTCACATGCATTATTCAATCGAAGAAAAATCCAATGTTGAACAATTCATAGGTCTCTCGAATGAATAGTAACGAAGCGGAAACAAATTTAGAGACCCTGAGACTAGCAATAATAGGTTAAAAATCTATTTCATTTCCATTGAACTTAAAAATATAAACGAAACAATATTTAGATTAAGACTGTATCTTATTGTAATCTAATATCCAACCCAAAGAAAATTGATTGCTTAGTGAAAAGCGAGAAACTGTATGTTGTCTATACGAATTGTATGCTATGTATATCTTGTATTATGCCATAGTATTATACTACCTTTTTGCCTAGCCCATTATTGTGAGTAATTTCATGTAGTTATGAGCATAGTAATTTGAAATTAATTGTGCATCCTTAGACGTTATAAGGTGTGGAGCCAAAGATTGAGTTATGTTGGCTCTACGAAACCCTCCGACAAACCGAATACGAATTAGTAGAACCGCATTATATGTTAATTATTTTATTCATCATTGTATTGATTTATTAAATTATATAATTTTATTTCGAAGTAAAATAAATTATTATTACTATTGAAAAACTTTGAATTTGGTATCGGAGAATAGTAACCAAATTGTATCGCCGGTTTTTCACACCGTAATATCGTTTTATTTCGTACTGCTTGTAACTCACCACTAACTGAAAGAATAACGCTATATTGAAAGACTCTTAAGCTTTAAATCTTGAATAATAGAGTCATTGAACGCAGGGTATTCACGTAAGCCAACAAAGTGACGCAAAGCTTTACCCTTTCACCCATTCACCTGTAGTGACCGGATATGAGGAAATAGACCCAGTCGCGAAATCGTCGGCTGCCCAATTGCCACGAGCTTTTGCGCGGGGCCATATACCGTGGATTGTGTCCTAGAATCCGACGATGCCGGAAGGTGGAAAAAATTACTGCGAGAGTCAAATGCAAAGCCTTTCCTTCTCCCGCAAATAAGATTGGATATCACGCCGAGATTGTTTTGAGTTTAGGGACGTGAAGGAAGTTTGACGGCAGTCGTGACTGACAGGTTAGACGATACGATGGTGTACGGGATAAACTGATGAGTAACAAAAGCAAAGGGCAGAAAAACAAATGACTAAAAAAAATAAACAATAAAATGTCGAGGAGTGGAAGGGCGGGGTCGTTTTGAGTCGTGGCTCACGGGTACTCAAACCCTGAGTGAGTCATACGCCCTTGGGAAGGTGGAAAACGATCAACGAGCCAAAGGCTACGACTTGAGGCGGTTGATGGGATAAGGCACTTGGAGGAAGACGCAGTAAAACGTTATTCATTGCGGAATCGTAACCGGCCAAGCAGACGCAGCGCAAATAAGAGGTTCAGCATCACTCGCGTTAACTGAGAGAGGAGTATGCATCGGCTCTTGAAGATAAAGACGAGAATTCATCACATTTATCGTCACGAAGAAGAAGCGGCGATTCCATCTGCGTAAAAACACGTGATCTATCACCCCAAATAACCAGCTTCTCCGCGGTTATATCCTCTTCAAAGTTATGTCTACGGGTTAGCAATTCCATTTAACGAGATCACTGTATATGACCTTTCGGAGAGGGAAGATATAAGAACTATTTTTATCAAATTTTATTTATTTTTTAATATACCGGTCAAAGGTTATCGACAATAGCTAGCTAGCACTTTTATCTAAGTCAGTGCAGATACCACTGTCCTATTTAGAGCATATTTTTCAGGATGAAGTCTGGAAAGAGTTAGCATCTAGAGTTTGTAGAGTAGGGAGTTTAAACGATAATCGGACAGGTGGTATAATGCCATCCACATCGCCAAATATTCCAGAATATGTACCTGAAAATAACGGAGTTACCAAATGTTTGAATATCAAAAAGAGCTTCTATTTGTAAACTTACATTCATCTGAGGTATTTTCAGCTGACCTGTGGTTATGGGTGGTTACCCACTTAGGTGGGATTTTAACCATACAGGTTGTTTGTTTGTCTAAGGGTGTTGAATTATATGTAGTAAGTGCAATTGGTTGGAAATTGGAAATAGAGAAATAAGAATTCCTAAGAATTCCAATAAAAATTAAATATAAAGAAAGCTTCATGTGTCAAATCATTAAAGGATCAATGCAAGTATAAATCGTCACCCCACCAATAGCAGATGAATTGTCTTGATAAATATTTTACCTTAAAATAACCACCAATTTAAAAGTGTACTTAAGTGATGCCACTGATGTGTGTGACAGTACTTGCATTCCCAAGAAATTCACCTAGGAAATTCACTCAAAAAGATTGTGTTGCTTGCATCAGCCGGCTATATGAGAAGATCAGTGACTTCGGTATATTTCCGAAGTATTTATCGCCTCCAGAAAATAAAGAGTTAGAAAAGGGAATGTAATCGTAGTGAGAACATTGCTATCGAGTAATTTGTTTATGGTTTTACCGCACCATTGAATTCCAAACGATATTACTGAAGAAAAAAAATGATCGTATAAGTAGGAATAGCGGGTACACATTGGGCTCTATTTGTCGAGAAAGGTGGGCTAAATTGCTAGTACAATTCACCGACCTCAAAAGTTTGATTTTTTACTCTCCACTAATTGTTGAGCATGTTATTAAATCTTTTCCTACGGTTTATGGAACTGAGAAACATAAAGTCAAAGCCTACGTTTTTGTTGTAATGTTCATGTGCTATGACAATAAAAATGGTACTATAAATGCAAAGATTTTATATCGTATACTTCCAAATAAACTACCAACTTTTGATTAGTTAATTTTCTCTATCTCAGTACGCTAGGGGCGTTTGCAATTAGTGAAAATGTCACTGTTAGTGCTAGTAGATTTTTTGCCCTTGCTAAAATATGGGAAACAAAAAGTGAGATTTCCATTGGTGCGGGTTAGGATACGAAAGCTCTCCGGTGCCACCCAGAATAAATATATGTTTCTCTTTTTCTTTTACGCATGGTATATGAAATTAAATTGAGTGCTTCCAATTTAATGAGTTTAACATCCCTTTCATTTTTATTCATCCACGGTTTACTTTTAATACCGAAGTCAGATTTTAAAAAATTATGCATAAGAATGTTTTACAAGTTACTACAGCCACCAACTTATTGGTCTAGGCATCATTTTGAAAACCATTCCCACATCTAATTCCCAGGTATTTTATCTTCTTGCTATCATACTTCATGAGAATCGTTTTTCCCATCCTCCGGGAAGAACACATACAGCGAAAATAACGCCGTTTTAACTTCTTACCGAGCTTTAGTTGATATGACGATGGGGATTATGGAAATCATTAGTCACAGGACTCAAATGAGCTTGGAATAATTCCACAGTAGATTAAGATTTCACTAAACTATATTCAGTCGACTACCTTAGATATTAAGTACATGCCTTAGATATTGAATTATGTCAAGACATAATCAATATTATCATTCATTACAGAATTTTAACCAGTGATACTCTCGCTGTTAACATTAAGGTACTAAAAGTAATTTATTCCACTAGCATACTCGTGTTAATGGAATCTAACAGTGAGTCAACGACGCATCTATTTTTGCAGAATTTTTTAGCATCGGTCAACCAATGGTGGACTGAGTTTGACCCAACGAACCTAAAGCGCAAATAAGCCAGACACTTAAAAACAGCTGTTTAATTTCTCCACGAAATTCGGCTAAGCTGGGATTCCAATCCAATTTGGATATCACCATTCGAATGTCAATCGAGTCTCAAATAGCCTTTTCAACCGTAATCCCGCATATTAGCGAGTAAACTGATACCAGTGCCTGTAATAGCGTAGCGTAATTTGCGAAAACTCTCTAAAAATAACTGATTAGCTCAATTCTTGCCATGAACATTTCATGCTGAATCAACGAGGGAACTATTTACAATGAATTATTTTATCAGGAATACTATTTGGGTCTACGCGTAAAAATGTTAATTCAAGATCACGGAGTATGAGGAAACAAAAAAGAGGGGAAGATTTTATCAAGAAATGAAAAACAGTTATCCTTGGAGAAACACTCCAAAACGAATTCGCGCTAACAAGATTTCAAACGCTGAATTTACCTGATGTTTCTAGCTACATGAAAACATAATATAGAATATATTGCTCTTTTTTAGTTATTCCATTAAATATTGATAAAAGAGACTTATTTTAAATCAAAAACAGTAAAATTAAAATGCCACCTATTTTCCGTGCCGAGATTGCATATCCTGTCTTTATTTTTTTAATTTCATGTCCAAGCAACACAACCCTCAATTTTATAAGTTAGAACATCATACATTAGTAGCCATTTCTTGGATTTTTCGTTGTGACCATACTGACCACGCCAAATTTACTAACGCGAATGACTAAGCCAAAATGTTCCTATATCTCAAGTTCCATTCAGAAATAATTTTGAACTCACATGGTGAAATACGCATTGAGAATTTTTAATAATAAACCACAGTCTTCGGAGATTTTCAGAAACTAGTTGTAATATAATTCAAAGAATATTAACTATCCTCATCAAATATTGCCGAATAGTCGGTATAAGTCGCGGTAATAATGCATAATAATCAAGAGCCACCACAAGAGCGTGTGGATTTGGAAGTTTAGACACCAGCCTTAATTAAGGGAAAGTAAAAGGAATCAGATAAAGATGAGGCACAAATGGAATACGAGTGTTGATGGATTATTGTCCCTCACCATCTGGTTTTAGTCACAATAAGGAGTGGGAATAAAACTTATTTTATCTAACAGGCCAACATATCTCTCATATTGTCTACTTACATATTGAGTTCAGAGCTAAAATAATATCCTATTTGTCAACCTAAGGCACGGGTGATTTAAATTTTTTATTATCTTTCTTTTGTGATTGTTTGTTACTTGAGAGTCTATGGTGTCACACTCTTCAGTCCTTCCACTTGGTGAGTTGC
Organism: Pyrrhosoma nymphula; assembly: GCA_963573305.1. Lineage (NCBI taxonomy): Eukaryota > Metazoa > Arthropoda > Insecta > Odonata > Coenagrionidae > Pyrrhosoma > Pyrrhosoma nymphula. The sequence goes on from OY754335.1 coordinate 54,698,710, forward strand.
GCCCTGAATGCGTGTAGCCGTTATTAGCAAAATGTGCGGCTACACTTTCACATTTTGTTGAGTTCTCAAATTGCATATTTCAGTACAGGTTTACAAAAGTTAGCTATGAACTCTTTATGGAGGTTATATGGGGAATAAGTGGTAAATGAAAGTTGAGGTGCTGAGCCGGTTGCAAAGGGGTAAGAGTAAGCAGATGGAGGTCTAAATGTCACTCTACCCATCATTCCAAACCGAGTACTGAATGCCCTGAGGTCGGCTCGGGCTTTTAGTGTAGTTCAGAGAGTCTACAGAGTTTGCTGAGTTAGGAATAGAAGACGAGGACCGACGCGACGCTTAGGCGAATGGGGAAAAAATGGAGCAGTTCTGGCCAAATATTCAACGATACACTTAGGCTCAGTTTTTATAACACTCAACACTTGCCAATTATTATTTCATAGCTATATTCGTTACATTGTCTTTTCCACAAATGTCACTGGAATCCCTTACTAGGACTCCAGACGTAATTACACTTGACCTTGAAGGACTATTGAGAGGAAACATGAGAGCGTTAATTAAGACAGGTGAACTGGATATTGTGCGTCAGATAGCGTTCACAATGCGCATTATAAACGCGACGTAGGAGTCGGCTCACATACATCTCTTTAAGTTATTGCTAAGTTGACCAACCACGGAGAGAGCGATTTATTAATATGGCCATCCAGAAGCTACATTGGTGGGTAGACTTGCGCTACCGGTGAAAAGATAGTGAAGTGTGGAAGAAAAGACGTAATTTAAGATGGAATCTCTTCTCACTGAGATTGTTAAGCAGCCCTTTGAAGGATAACCAGGACGTGAGCTACTTTAAAAAAATGACAGGCACTCACTGAAGTATGAATATTTTTCTATTCATTAAAATAATTAAATTACTCGATAGCAAATGAAGTAGAGCCAAAAACGTTATTAAAAATATACTCAAATGTATTTCAGAAAAAATGTTAAGCGGTATTTTAGGATAACATTGAAATGGACAGCTAGTGGAATCATGGACAGTAACAAATTAGAATTCGGCATAAACTAGTGACAGTTAAAGTTATAATTACGGCATGACTCCGCGAAGTCCAGCCAGATGCTATTTGTCTTGCCACTAGACACAGGTCCATTACAGTCCTTGAACAATAGGCTTCATTTTGTCATTATTGTATTTAATATTTACCTTAATTCAAGCACCTTAAATGTTTGAACTCAACTTGAAGAATCCATCATATGGAGCATTTGAGCATCTGAAAGTTGTGATAGCTTTAAAAGGCATGACCTTTGAAGTTCACTATGAATTCCTGATTGAATATACTTAAACAACTCAATACCTCTACGCACTTAGGCAAGCATCGCAAGTTAAATTTGCGTGGAGCATGTCTCTGAAGATGAAACAACATTATCACATGAATTTTAAGGTCCCAGGAGTTAAAAGGAGTTAATAAGCACGTCGAATAATACTTGGAGGCGTTGTCCATCCAAATACATTACCCGCTTCTAAATTTTATAAACTTTTAAGTGCTAAATGGAGTTCCTCCCACTCAGCGACTTAATGCATGTGTTGCCCTTCGTTTACCTCAATCAATTATTCCGACAAACACAGCGCCCTTCCCCACCCCACAAACTGAGGCGTGAGAGGTACTATCATCAATGGAGTGTCTTTCACTAAACGTCATCCATGACGTCGTTCTGACGCCATGGGCGCGATAATGAATAAAGTCAGCGGTGACGTGACAACGCAGAGCGCTTCTTCAACGGTGAAGCGGTGAGTGCAGGTGACCACTCTAATGCCACTTATAAATCATAAACTAGATCTTTCCTATCGAATTAGTAATTAGTTTAACCATCGAAAATCACTGCCACTACAAGAGACAATGTCGTGATTGACTGACTCAGTCTATCTTGCTGAAATTACTATATGAACTTGAAATTTTTATTATTTCTGTTTTATTCCCAAACATTAGACGATATTTTTGTCAAATTATTCTCTGATGAAATGATAAGTATTCAACTGCCCGTTAGTCAAGCTCTGAAATCACAATGCCATCAATATACCGTCTACAGGTGGCATCACCCCTCTTAGTGTTCCACATATCAGAAAGAAATATTGAAAAGTGGATACGTCTATAATACCTAAAGTTTTATAAATGTACACAATATTTACACGTTATATATCGAAGTGAAAAAAAGCTATACATAGAATATAACTAGAAGGAGATCAGTAGAAATTGACCCCAGAAAAAAATCTAGAAAGTCTAGTCTCTTTGTATCTTCCCAAATTGCCGTTACACTTAAGAAGTCTCGGTTGGGTAGTTTCGCTTAAAATATTTTGCTTAACGTAGCACAAAAAACTGCAGGATGAGATTCATGTCAACTCACAAGATCAACCACAAACATAATTAAAAAACATTGCTTGCTTTAATTACATATAATATAAGAAATAAAGAGATGTGACATGCTGTAGTGTAATATTCGGCTTCCATGTATTATACAAAAAAGTGAACAGCTAAATATGATGGAACATATTTTAATACAATCATGTTTATGCCACCCAAATATAGCGACATGAATATGTTTTCAATATTTCCTATATAAGCTAAATAATATTATTCATAAATTTCAAAACTACGCTTTAAAAATTACGAATATTCGATATATCGATATTTTGTGAACCTCTCTAACCCATCCGTACTCTTTCGATTATGGATCCAGTACTCTTTGTAATGTGTTCACTTTGTGGACGATGGTAAGCTCCTAAACATATAGCTAAACCACTAGTCCACGTGAAGTATCATCCAATTTCCAAGTCCTGAATATTCACAACATTATCTTCAGTCAATTTTGATTTTTTTTGTTTCCTGATGGTGGCTTTGCACATTATTCAATAAAACTTTATCTTTGCATTAATTGAGAGGATTATCTTTGCGTTGCTTGTGCTCAATGGATGGCACGCATTGTCTGTTGCAGTATCCATGGAGTGAACGTAAATGCTTGTGAGGATATTCTCATTTTCTCCAGAACTACTTGAAAGACCCTTAAAAGCCTCTCCACTAAGCGATCATAGAGGTCTCCGCTACGTGATCATATATGAGCAATAATGGAATCGAGAGTCCATTGCACCATAGGTGTACGCGTATCTAAAGAACGGTGATCATAGCCATCGACGAAGGTCAAAGGCCAATTGAGCTGGCAGTATACGCCACACAGCATGCGTAAAATCGTTCGCATGGCGTTTGAAAATTCCGGGGAAGTAGGGCAAGCGTTTAAAGAGCACTATAACACCATTCGCACGGATCACATTTCTTATGAATAATCAACCAAAATGGGACACTCTAGTCACATAAGTCTTGGTAAAACTTCCTCCACTCCACTATAGGTATAACGACATTTTTCGATCCTGGTGAGGAAATACTTACAAACAAAGCAAGAAGTCTCACCGAGTTTAAGTGGTTCTAGAGGTTTTTGTTCATGTAAATATTTGCGCTGAAGTTTGCATACGTGTTTTCATTGGTGATATCTAAATATAAAAGTGGAAAAAATTGCATCTTACCGATATGTTTATTAGCAAGCAATTCAATGGTCTTTTAACACGTAGCCTTATGGCGCATGACAAATATTTCGTAATAATTAGATAATATACGCACAGATTTTCTTCCAAACGCGAAATAATATATTTCTTATTGTTATAATTAGTGCTAACAAATATCAAGGAGTAACGCCGAGTACAATATTCGAAAAATAAACATTTAAATTTAATCTCGTCTAAATTTTGAATACCGCGTCGAAAACTCTAGTATATAGGTATTATAAGTACTTCATATGACTTAATAATATCGTCACAGAACTGATGTGATGGTACTTTTGCATGAGGATACAAGAAATGTTTTCCATCATTCACAGATAAATGTTTGATGCGACCAGTGTCGATTTTTTGCAATGAAGGTCTTGACAATGATGTAAAGCATCAAAACCGGTTGCATTAAACATTTATCGATAAAAAATTGCTTATCAATTCAGTATCATTGTTAAAGTTCAGCTGCAGTACTAGAAAACTATAGCTACTCAAAATGAAATAAAAACATAAAAGTAATGGTCCACCTCATGCGTCTGGCGAGTTAAGTGCAGCGTGTATTAAGCTTAGTTTAGCATGAAGGTGAAATAAATAATAAGAATCAGGTAAAAAGTACCACCAACGAACGAAAAAATAAAAATGAAAGTTACAACCGCGCAAAATATATAAATGGCACAGATGAAAATTGTAGATACATGGAATGACCAAGCTGCGCGGTAATTTTATTTAGTAGGTACAGTACCGAAAGTTCAATACTCCGTCCGTCGGATAGGACGTTATGCCGTAGTCCCCAAGGTTCCTTTGGTTAAAATCATGCAAAAACCGAAGCCTGGTTTCTCTCCACCCTTAACACATTTCCAAAATAATTGCTTCCCTTGCCAACCTACCCACCTGTCCCATGCGGTGCTAATGACCTCAGTATTCGGTCGCTCTGTCCAAAATACCAACCAACCAGGTGGAGAGAAACCCGGCGTTGACATATGCCTACTCTAAACCAAAGGTTGCAAGAAGACCGCGATTCAAGGTCCAAGGAAGGAATACTACTTTAAAGTCTCCACATGGCACCGAATTATAAAACAGGTTTTCAATGAAACATCAACGCAACTGCCTGGTCTCGAATATGGACGCTCAGGATTGAAAGTGCGCACTCCACATCAACCCGAATATCTATCTTCTTTTTGGCAATGCAATTAATGTCTGTAAGATCATTACGGATTCACCCATTTTATCTCACTCTATACTTACATTCTTTAGAATATATTTTTGTTTGCTTGGACCTACTTGAACACAAACAGTCCCTCTCATTTCAATTATAAAAAAATCGAGTAAGAGGCACTCAAATGAGATTTTAGACACGCATTAATTTTCGTCGAACAATTCAGATTGGGGAAGAAGGAGGAAAAATAAAAGCAAGAGCTCAATAGATGGTTAGTGATCACGATGAAGGCTCTCTCACGCAGCATCAGACCCCCTTCCCCCCATAAAACTTTGAGACACTCGAAGTTTTTTTTATGAAAATGCTTTTCAAAGGGCAAGAGGTTACACGGACTTCCACCACCTCTCTCTCCCGCTCTCTCACGCTCCGATAAAAGAGTAACGCGAACCTTTAAAAAGGCAAAAAAACCACTTAAAGCACGATCGTTCTGAATACTCGGGAGGGCGAAGCGCTGCGTACCACGTCAAGGGGGATGGGAGAAGCTCACAAAAAAAAACGAACAACGCTTCCAGAATCCTTCCTTTCAGTGTGGTGGTTTATGGCCGGTCGGGCATGCAGATATCGCGGTGTGAGCGAGCGGTTAGACTGGCAGCGGGGCACCAGCAAGGAGCTCTCGGCTCGCACTACCATAAATGTGCATTTAAAAATAAGGCACCAATGATTGGATATGTGTGCTAAATGCTTCTCGCGGGAGGTGAACCCGCCGCATACCGGTTCAACCAAGGGCATAAAATAGAACGGAAAACCCAAGCATTTTACCCAGATTCGTCGCGCTTGAAAACAAAGACTAAGCTAGTGTGCGAGGTGAAACCCATAATGGGACGGCTGAAGCAAAACAAACTGACGCGGCTCTAAAAATATATGTGTCAAAATAGTTTCACATTTATGTTGTTCCATTTATTTCGCCAGCATGAAAATTTTGGGATGGAATGTGAACAGAAATAATCCACTCTTGATGTTGACCACAGTAATTATTTCCATCATAGAAATAGTCGAGGGGTTGGTCTAAATTCATTCAACTTTATACCAGTTGCCAACGTTTTGATTTTATTTTAAAATTATCTCCAGGGCCACGACATATACATGCAATAGACGGTTTACTGTGAAACTAATTTACTGTATTTATGTATTGTGTTCTGGTTAACCCCTGTTCGTACGCAACATTTTTAGCCCTAGAGATGATTTTAAAAATAAATCAAAACATTGACAACTGGATAAATGAAAATGACTGGCAATTTTCCACAAGAATATATTTTAAAAACGACCGGTTTCGGTGTACAACACCATCATCTGATGATGGTGTTGTACACCGAAACAACAACTTTTATTAACAACTGGTATAGAGCTGATTGGACCAAACCCACAACAATTTTTTTAAATGGAACAAAAGTCATTTTGAGTCATTCAAACCTATGTTTGGCTGTGACTGCATCCCCCCCCCCCACACCCCCTACTCTCCATTGCTTCATGCCAATGTCCACTTGCCTGGATAGCTCTCCTGTTTTGCGTTCCTGTACATCTGGCTAACGTATTTATCTCTAGGATATTATGAGATATCCCTAGGTTATTATGAGATATCCCTAGGTTATTATGAGATATTCCCTTCTCTTATCTTTCTATCATTTTCCTTACGAGTTCATTGGGTCTCAGGATGTATTAAATTATTTCTTTTTATTTTGGGATCCTTATGAGGCAGGCTTAAAAACCGGGTTAGAATGCGTGCAGAGAAGATCTGCAAGATACGTTAAAGGCCGTTATGATAATTTCGTTAGTGTTACTGATCTCTTGCAACAACTGGGATGGGAATCACTTTCAGACCGACGCGAATTTAAGTTAAATTCGCGTTAAAATTCAGACTTAATCTATTATGTAAGTTCCAGGCCGATTTATTCTCTTCCGACGTTAATAATATTACTATCGACGTTATATTATTATTATTATAACAATAGATCAGATAACGAGAATAAAATTAGGGAACTAGACTGTAGAACGGACAGATTTAAAGTATCATTTTTCCCGCGAGCGATAAGAGACCATAACAGCTACCAATGAGACTTTTAGACTGGTTTGCTGATAGTTAGTGTAGCTCTTAGTAGTAGTAGTAGTTCTCCCTAATACTTGTATACTTATCTGCTACCTAGTACTTACAGCATTATGTGTATGTTTTCGCTACATCTCTTGAATCTCTATACGTATTTGTAGTTGCAATATGCATAAATACTAACGGTCCCTCTAACATTGGTAGTATATCTGTGGCGTAGTGCACGCTTGTGAGGCTTCGCCTCGTGACAGGCATTAGCGATGTATGCTAGTGCATAATTAGTCGTAGATACACTAACTTTAGGGTATAGTGTAATGCATGTTGGTGACTACTCACCCCCTGCCATACACCCTTGAGGTGGCTTGCAGGGTATTTTGTAGGTGCAGATGTAAATCTATCAATATCTTCCATGGAATAGTTAAATCTCTTCCTTGGAATGATTTTATACTATTTTTTCCTCTTTTATTCTTCTTTAAGCCTAGTTTACGTATATATCCCTTGGTCTTCCCCACGGGACCTTCCCTTTTATTTTGATTTTTATCACGCTCCTTACTCAGGCCCAGTTTTTTATAGCGTCTGGTTAACTTTCACCGCTGGAAAACAGCCATTTAATTTACTTGATGTTCGCTGAGAGATCGGGTTTTGGGTATTACATGTAAATGTTGGTTAGTAGACGCGAGAGTTATCGATGGAGGAAGGTATTAACTTCGGTTTGCATACCGAGAAAATATTAAGCTAAAGATTATAAAATCCGTCTATAGATTATAAACTTCATTCGTCTATTTGATCTTCCTCAACCAACATAAATACAAATAAATTAGGCACCTAGGAGCGGAGATACGTAAATACTAAACTCGTGTCTCAGAAGATGGGCCAGTCGCATACCAGCTTAGTCAAAGCATAAAAAAGTAGAATAACAGGTTCATTTTACCTAAGCTTTGCCGAGATCATTTGAAAAAAATAAAGATTTACCAAGTGTGAAATACGAAAGCAGTAGTCTGTGCAGAAGTGCAGTAAAAAACGATGCAGCTATAAAAAGCATTCCACGACCATTTCTGTTTCGTGCTGTCCCAATTTTTTTTACCAGCGTCAAAATCCAGGACTGGGGTGTGAGGTAAAATCTAGGGATGTAAAAATATTTTTCTGGGAACGCCGCGCGATGCTGAGACAGTGTAAACCCACCGGCTTATTCAGATTGGCGACGCGCTCTCCTACTGGACAAAGCTTGCTGGTTCAATTTTCACATTAAATAGGGTTTTTCTGACGACTCTAGGGGTCAAGAAGATGGTAAACATGATGAGGAGACAAACGCTACTTGGGGAAATTTCACTTTACGAAATCAAATAGGAAAAATTCAAAGTTTAGACATTCTCACACATTCTCTGATTTTTTTTTTCATTTGAGAATAGGCAACATCATTGCAGTTGGATATGCTTCAAAATATATTACCAAATGTAGGTATATTTATTTAATGTTTCAATTGTTTCAAATGTCAAGTGTTTCAATGAACCTGTTAATAATAAATTTAACCAAAATTAACTATTTATCCATTCTTGGTCCACTGAGAATGTTTGTCCAGTTTTGCAATGCCATGGGATGGCGGTACGTTGCACCTTAGGCGTATAATTTGCACCAATTTAAAAAAAGTGTATTCCCCTTCGAGGGCCAGACATGAATTTTCATGCATAAATTGTGTTATTTTTCAATATATTGAGTAGAATTCGGTATGCCATGACGACCGACGCTCTAGGTGATTTAGCTCCGATGAGTCCCACTGTACGAAATTACTTATGGTGATGTTATCTTTGCGTCAAGTCATCTTCTCCATTGAATGTCATAGGGAATGAGAATTTGATGCCTAGTTGCCCGCTGCAGGGTATACTTTGCATCGCTATTAAAATAAATTAACAAAAGCGTTTTGATATTTGAACAAATATTTAGTTAATAGTTATGCTTTCATAATATTTAATTATTTCTACGAACACATTTTATTATAAAATGGTGGCCTGTGTATTTTTCTACGTCTTTTTTTAATATAAACATCGAAAACTGATTCAAGGTATACAAAATCTACGTTACCGATGTGACAACACACTGTTTGAAACGGTTTAGATATTGAAAGAGTACTACCGGATTGATGACAGTATCTGGGGAAACCATCGTTATGCTTGGTATCGCACATTGTATATCGTGCATTAGCGTCGTATGAATGTCGTCTAGAGGCAGATTAAAGTTCGACGGTAAGCTTAGATAAATTGTTTGGTGCCATAGTGAATGAGACATATCATAATTGGGCCAAGCGTTTGGCCAATTGCCGTAGGGTACCAGGTTTAATTTAACCACGCACCTCCTCGAACCTCTTCCACCCTCTGGAAAAATCGGAGCTGCTTGGGGTTTCATTAGAACGAAAACTTTTCCAAAATCGCAGGAGACTATGTAGATATCTTCTATCTTCAATGAGAGCGTGAATTTTACTCGCTGCGCCAGGCAAGATCAATCTTATTATTGATGAAATAATAGACTGCCTAAAATACAAGAGGATTTTAATTCAAATTACGATATTTTGTTATTCTGGTATCGCGGTGTTGATCGATGAGACTGAGGATGATATACAACGGTTGTTATATCAATTTAAACAACCAGCAGAAAAATATAATTTGTAGATATATATTAGTAAAACATTATGTTTAACGTTATCTCTAAGCCTTGTAAGATGTATACTCGTTAACAATGATAAGATTACTGAGCAAATGAGAGACATAACGTACTTAAGAGCAAGATATAGAATGCTACGACAAAAGGTGTAAACGCAAATAGATGAGACCAACAGAATCTATTAGGTGCTCTAAACGATACGTTTTGAATAAATAAATGAATGGCAAAAATTAACAAACGCTATAGAATATATGCTATTATTAGACTTGCAATTTTGGAATTTGGACTTGGAGACTTTTGGAACCGAAGCTACGGACAGCAATGCACACCGACAGATTAATAGAAACAACCAAATTGAAGAACGTTATAAACTACTCAGAAGGACAAAAAGAGTCGTTTCAGGCTTGATCTGGTGGAATATCATAATTAAAGAATATTGGGAAATTTCCACAATATAAACGTTAATGCGACCGGTTTCGATGCACTGCATCATCACCTGATGATTATGCAGTGCATCGAAACCGGTCGCAATAAGGTTTATACCGTGGACAATTTCCAATATTCTTTAACTCAGAAGGGCAATAAAAAGATCAGATAAGCGATAGAAATGCACCAGTGGAATGTTAAAGAAAAATTACATCAATAAAAATATCTGCTAAAGAGCGAATAAAGATGTGGAATGACCACATAAACAGAGCGAAAGACAACAAGGTAGTGAAGATTTCGAGATATAGGAGCCCAGAATGAATAAGAAATGTTGGAGGACTCAGGAAGAGATGGGAAGAATGAATGATTGTGAGTGTAATGAATTCATAAATAATGGGCTGAAAGCCTACAAGAAGAAGAAGACTATATGAAATCCACCCATCAGATCGATCTTACGCTAGAATTACGACTCTATTTACGTAAGGATATCCTGGTGGAAGCATTAGAGGCCTATGATTATTGCAAATTTAGCCGGAATCAATGCGATCGTTTTGAATATTAGCGCAAGAAATTGAGAGTCAAACTAAATAATAGGTATCCTTGGGTTGTTATCCAGGGACTTAGTATTTACCATCATTAAATATGTTTCCTAAGTTCTTCGTGACATTTTATTGATAATTCTATTCTATATCTTTGATGCTGCAATATATTTAATTTCGCTTACGAAAAATAAACCAGAGAAATTTAACTATTTTAAATCTCATGGGAATCGCAGGCATTGAGCTAATGAAGGAAAGAGTCACTGAAAGTTTTGTTCAGCGTCATTTGGTGGATGTTGCTCAATTTTCTTACGCTACCGTAATTTTCCGCTTGTTGATTAGATTATCTCCGTGAATGTTCGACAAAAAATTGCACATTTTACAAAAGGTATTTGAATTTATCACTTTTCATTTGGGTTATAGAGGGCACTTGAGGTACCTATAATACTTAATATACATTCTATCCCGATTTGAATAAATTGGCCTTAGGCGTAGGTAAATATAATAGAATTTAATATAAAACTACAGTAAATGCACAGCCACGCTAAGTATTTACCACTGACACCTCGTAATTCTAGTCACCGTCCTAAGTAGATCATGCTTTGATGTCAAACTCTACGGCGATAAACACCATAAGCCGCATTCTCGTTTGCTCTATATTCTTTCGAACGCTTAAGTAGCGGATGGCCGTTGGCAAGATATAATTATAAAATGCTTTTCTATGAAGAAGAGTTGCGTATCATGCCTTTCAGTACGAAAATGTTCACATTTCAAGAAAATAAAACGTGCGCGAGGATGATGATAAGATAATTACGGTGCGTTATGAGCATCATGCAGCTTCTCGGAATAACCGTCCTCTTCCTTTTCGTCAGAAAACATTGCAAACTCGTCCCAGGAAGATAAACCCAGTCAGTGCTTAATGAAAGTGCACAGACACACACTCAAATCGTGATGACTTCACGTTGAAATATTTCCGGGCGTTCAAAGTCCTACGCTCCATCATATTCAAATTCGTACCTCGTGCAAGCGCCCTTGAGGGAATTTTCGAGAAACGAGCGAGCCTAAAATAAAATGGTAGGAAATACAGAGAATTCTTTCCATCGTGTTAAAACCCAAGGAGGTTAAAATAAAATGGAGGAGGCAAGACTGTGAAGCAAGAATAGGTGTCCTTGGGAAGGATTTTGTGCCGAGTAGGTGTGGCAAAACCAGTCACAAAATATCGCTTTGCCTGTGGTTTTTAACTTAGATTTGACGAAAATCGAACGCGACCGCCGGACACGTAAGCCAGAGGAAGGTCTAAACTGTGCCGACTGCAATGGCGGAATTGGCTTCAAAAATCAAGCGGCTTGTCGCCTCCATTTCATTTTTAACCTCCTTGGTTTAACCACAACGATCCCGGAACGCATCTTTTAAATGATTCCATCCAGCGCGTGTTCTACCTTCGGTTCTGCTTATCGAGGAGATGACGTGACATTATGACGGTTGGAACGATTTTGTCCATGTACAGATTCTTAATAATTCGGCTACATGTGTACATATTTTCTTCTAAACTCTAAATAATACATTTATTATCATTATAATGTTTGCTAACATATGTCTGCCTATTTTGCATTCATCTTCCCATTAGCAATACCTACCTATAGATTAGAGTGAAAAAAATGCATCAAGCCGATGTGTGTTTTTGGAATCCAATGCTATTTTAACACTTATCCGTATGGCACGTGATATATATTTCTTAATAATTTGACTAAATATGTACAGATTTTCTTCTAAATGCTAAACAATACATTTCATATCATTATAATGTTTGCTAACATATATCTAGGTGTCGCACTGAGCCAAAAATTTGAGAAAACATATATAAATGTAACTTTTGCCTGAATTTCGAGTACCACAATGAAAACTATCAATAGCTTAAAAGCCATAACATGCCTTAAAAAATACAAAAACGTGATGTATAATTCTTTCCATTACTGCATGTATGGTGAGTTCCACTGCATTAATACTACTACTTGAATGAAATACGATCCTATATCCTAGTATTTTTCCGACGTAGGTATTTAAATGATTATGTAAATGTGTACTAAATGACCCACGATTACCGCTCCAGCCACATAAAAATATGGAGAGGGAAAAAGAAAACTCTTCCAATCATGTGTATAACCGCGACGGTCTCGGGACGCATCGCCCAAAATATTCCATCCAGCACGTGACTTATCTTTGGTTCCGGTGACCAAGACGACGGTACTTTGACATTAAAGAGAAACGCTCGACGAAATTACGCCGCCAGTACGCCCACGGACGTATCTGGGAAATCTGAAACCGAAAAACAAAACACGTTCTATAGAGCACGCGCGTGACGCAGGCGCGCGGCCGGCCGCCGGGCAACTGACCTCCCCGCGGCGACCTCCTCCTCCAATCGCACTCTCTGGTCACCCTGCGGCGGCAAGCAAGAAAAAAACACAAGAACTGCGAAAAGAAAGCCGGAAGCCAAAAAGGAAAAAAAAACAAAGAGAAACGGACAAGCAAGAGAGTGACCGTCTCCATATCCCCCGTCAAGTTGGGCTCCTTTTCTTTTATTTCGAGAGCTTCCCACAAGGATGCGGCTTGGGGTCTTTCATTTTTCCAACCATTGTTGCCAAGCAAGCATCTTTTACAAATCTTTGGTGGAAAAATATAATAATATATATTTGTGTGTAGCGGCAAATCTAATTACTTTTCAGGAAAATATTTTTACGACAAAACTAGTGACTTTAAGGCTTTTTTCATTAAAAAACTGATTGATTAACAATTTCGTGACTATATCATAACACTAACTGTTGTCTTCCTTTTCAGACCTTGTAACAATTAAACAATGGGGGGGATCCATCATAGTGTCCTCACTTGTGACTCAGAGAAAGGAAATGGGGGAGGGAATCCCCTTTTTTGAATTTGAGCCGATTTTTTTCTTTGGACTTCGCCAGAATTTTAACAATTTTTTAAATATTCATAAAAATACCCGTCAAAGTGTGTTATTTAAATTCTATTAGAATAAAAAACCTAAAATCATTTAAAAAAACAGTTCCAAAAGTCAATAAAATGCTCTTATCAATGGCAAACCGTTGAAAAATTGCAAAAAAAGCAACAGGGCCTACGCTTCGCTAAAGGCTCGCTACCGGTAAAAGACATATGTCTTATGTGTACGATATATGTTTAGTGCATTCCCATCTAGCTGCAAATTAGCGACTTTTTACTTAAAATTAGCAATTGAATCATATTATGAGTTGGCAACACTGTTTCCAACTCTCCCCTCAAGCAATCACCCGCTGTTTCTTCGCTTTCTGTTTCTACGTCCGTAGCTAAAGTATCGCAAATAGACGAGTACCAAAGATAAACCACTCGCATTCCTCACGCGCGTGACTCGGTTGCAATGCATTCCGGGAAGAAGTGAGTGGGGAGGGGAGAGCATTGGCAAACGGCGGGAGAATTCCAAGAAATGAGATGAAATCAGCGGCTCAACTGGTATAGCATGAAAAGCAAAGAAGCGCCCTTCATTGACAAAAAAAATACTGATGAAAAAATAGCTCATCCGCATATGAATAAAGTGAACCAAAAAAATGCATATTCGGTGCCATCACCCGAACATTCCCGTCTCTTACACCGAGAAGACTTACTTCTCTCTCATCTTTTTCATCATCATGCTCGAAGCGCATATATTTTAGAAACTACTTCATGAATAATGTAGCAAGAAAAGCAAGCCCTTTGCTCGATAAATCAGATCGTAAGAAGCATCTTGAAGGAGCACAGCGACGGAACGAAAAATAATTACAATATCCATGTAAATAAAATTCCTGGAGTGTAGCCAATGACTTTTCTTAATCGCTAAGCTTTATAAAACTATGCATAAATTAGCTAATCTCTTTAGCTCTTCGAAAAAGAGCGTTTTTAAATAAAATTTCACGCCTCCAAAGAATTAAACGTAGAGGAACTTTACTCTCATTTCCTCAATGTTTGCTACTTTAGCTGCTACTGGGCTTCTTTAAATTAAAAAAAATCCCAAGATGAGGGAATGAATAGTTCCTGAAAATTAAAAACTTGAAAACTTAATTATTGAAACAAGTGAGTACCTATTTAACACACAAAGGCATCGGTGCGATGAAATGGTACACAGGCTTCATACGCCGATGGCTAGGATTCCATTTCCCAAAGGGGTTTTATCCTAATTCAGGTCAAATGGTGAATGGTTATCGCTCGTAAACTCAATTAATTCTGGCTTCACTTCGTGCTAGATTCATTTGTCTACAACATTTAAAGGTACAGCGTACTTTTTCAGATGAATGTTTTTGGCACGACGCGTATCACCGTGATGCGGTATCGTCAGGTACAAAGGTAGTAGGGGATAAGGATGCAAATATATGTGCCAAACTATCCATGGGGTGGGGATCTTCTATTTAAATATGAAGGAGAGGGACAAATTGGTGTGGGGGATGGTGAATGTAGAGAAAGAAGCGCCCACTGTTGGCACTAAGGCACATGGTCAAATGCTTCCCTCCCTCACCCAATTCCAAAAATCCCTCCTCTACATAGTCGTCCTATTTCCCAGCAATTGGTCACTTTCCTTAGTATTCCTACTCGACACACACCGCATGGATAGTCATGTGTACATGTTTGCACCCTTTGGCTCTACTGCCTATACACCTGACGATGCAGTATCACGGTGGAACGTGTTGGGCCAGTAAAACTTCCGTAGTGAAGTACGTTCTGCCTTTTGGTGAACACTTTGTTCACCGTCCTTCATTTTCGACGTTACTTCTTGAGAACTTTGAGCACCCTAGCAGCACGCAAATACCGACAACAGGTATATCCACTTTCCTCCTCTTGCATTTCCAAATTTAAGTTGAAATCGGCCTGCTACCTCTGATAGATTCGAGCAAACTCCGCTGTCGCGTGCTTTTCACAACAGCCCCCACCAATCCAGCTTTGTCAACGGATCCGGTAGAGTTAAAGTATGCATATCCATTAGTCCCCATAACATTGCCTGGCATAAACTCGGACGGGAAAGTGGAATAATTACTAACCACAGGCAGGAAGATAATTACACCAAGGCAATGAAAATGGAGAGCTTGCTGGACCACGTTAGAACTCCTGGGATGATAAACAAGAGGTTAATGTCCCCGAGTCAAGGAGTTTTACATGACGGAATGTTAACCATGCAATTTGCACCATGAATACGACCTACTGAGATATTTTATGTTTCATTATTCGATTGGTAAATCTCAAATAATTATCATATAAAAGGATCGCCCACAAAGATATCTTATTTGTGGTATATAACGACAATTTACTAATGTTTTAGCATTCTTCTTAGTATCTTACAAATCACCTTCATTTCTGAGCTAAATTAAGAGTTCCACCACTAGTTGACGTTGAACCACATTAAAACCATAATGTGTCCTGAAAGCGTGAATATTCTCCTTGGAATGTCACAATTTTTTTACTTTAATACCGCATTGAAGGCGTTAACGATTCATACGGAAAGGACACTGGAATTAGGCGTAAAAACAAAGCCAAAGATTAACTACACAGTCAGGCAATGTCACATCGTTGAACTAGAAAACTTATTTATCGAATAAAAATCTCCAAGAACGGTTTTGGCACATTTGCAAAAAAACAGGGAAAATATAGCGATATTTATGATATTTACTGGATTATAGAATTTCAAACCATTCAAAAAAATATTTCTCACCCTTCAAAGTTTCAAATGTGGCACCCATTCGGGACGGGTTACAATCAGGGGCGCAACAACCCCCCGAATCGTGGGAGGGGGGAGGGGGCAAACTCCTTGAAAAAACTATGTAAGCTAGCTAAGGGGGGGGTCTGCAAATTCGCACGTTTCTAAGAGTGGGGGGGGTCTGCAAATTCGCACGTTTCTAAGCGGGCGTGTTTGTTGGACTTAGAGGCCGAATTTCTTTTTATTTCTCAATAAATAAGGAAATTATTTCTTTTCTGTATGTACAGACACTGTTCCTTACCATTTTCGAATGTTATTGATCATATAAATAGGAAAATAAACTTTTTCCCGAACTCTGTGGTGTTTCATCTTCTCCATATAAAATTTTGCGCAGCGTTCAAAATCAGAGCGGAGTCGCTAGGGATGAAAGCACAAATAATTTTGCAAATCGGGCAGTGTCCATTAAAAAGTGAGCCGCAACCTCTGATTTCTGAGGGGTCTAGCCCCCCCCCCCCCCACAGTCGTGCTTGGGGGGGGCAATGCCCCCCCCCCGCCGTTGTTGCGCCCCTGGTTGCAATTGACCGTTTTACTCCAAATTTCGCATACGCTCTGTTTGAATCAAAATGAAAAATAGTCGGCCACAAGACCTATTAAATTCTAAAAAATATAGAAATCTTTAAATTTTGGCCCACCCTACTAAACGTGCAAACTTTGCGATCTTAGTTTTTTCTGTGAAATGCACCATAATCATTATTCTGAGTGACTGCCTAGCATTTTTCTTTCGGCACAAACAACCAGCATGAGACTGTTATTACAGTGGATTATCACTTCAAAATCTCGGTGTTTAATCTGTAAAAATAAAAAGTCTTGGTTCCGTTCCGTTTTGAAGAAGTACCTACTTCAGAGGGCGTGCAACGAAAGGGCAGGGGAGGTCAAGAGGTGACGGAAGAGCACGACAGCGTCTAAAGGGACCCTGGGAACGAATGCCCTCAGGGAAATCATCGGGACTCGCTTCCAGCTTTTTAAGACGTCATGACTCCTGGTTTTCCGCAGAGGAATCCCAGACTCAATTGACGCTTCATTTGACACTGGGGACTGCGTTCGAAGTCCAAACGCTACCAGAAAAAAAAGTTACAGATGTCTAAACTCCCACAATGTGAGAGAAATTGAGACGCTACAAAACTCTAAGAGTTTTTGTTGCATACCTTAAACCTCACGGTGATCTAATATTGCAAATTGCGCCTTGCTATTTACACGTTTTCAAAAATGGCTTTCTACTGTTAGAGCGATTCGATTACAATTAATTTCACTCCTGAAAGACATGAGGCTCAGCCTACTCGAGTCATGTCAACTTTCAAATCGTAGGTTTAAAATCAACCTGGGAAACCTTCTGGCTTCAAATGCAATGTGATTGATGATTTAATAATAAATAAATGTAGAAAAATGCATTCAGTAGGACATTTCGCACAATGGGTGTAAAATAATCCTCATAAGTCAAAATTGGATGACTCTATCGTTTTGGTAATAAAATAGGAATAATTTTCATTATGCTCAGTAGTCTTTCGGGCCTCTGATAGGCCTGATTCGGGAAATAATAATCCTTAATTTCTGCCAAATTACAGCCTGCTGAGAGTTACATCTGTTTGCATAGCTGACGTACTCATAAATTTTTCGATAAATTGTAGTCTATATTAATACCCTTTTTAGTTAGCTCAAATAAATTTTCTAAAATGACTTTCAGGATGGCTAAATATTAAATTAAATGAATTTAAATATACTAAATATTTTTATATTTTATATTAAAAATATATTAAATTTTTAAAGGAATTGCCAAGGAGACAGAAGGATGGATACGTGTAACCACGGCAGTGTTTTGGTCCGCGGTATTCCACGGTGTGACCGCGGTTTTGAATTTGAGAATGCCCGTGAAAGGAAATAGTGAATTCGGAGAAGGCTACTACCACAGAGCAATCGGATTCCATTTCAGTTTATATTTCCCAAAATCGAAACGCTTTTTTTTCGCTTCACCAACAACTCGTCGAATAAATTCATGAATGAAGCTCAGAATCGTAAAATAACATTCGCAGTGGCGGTAAGCAACCAAAGAAAACCGATCAAGTGGAAGAAACAATTTATTAGTTACCACCACGAATGGCCGCGTCCATTCAGAAGAATGATTCCCAACCGGTTCCTACACGCTCGATTGAAATGAAACCATCCCCGATCCCTTCGAGTCTAATGCGATCGTTAAATATTCCAGCATACAACGTGTTTATCGATTTGCGCGCGTAAGTGAAAACAGGATCGCATCGGACTCTCCGGGGTTGCGCAAAGGATGTCAATTTTTGGGGGAAAACTTATCGTTTGACTGACGCCATTTCCAACATTTGTAGATGTTCAGTGCTTCCTCTGAAATTTCACAGACTTCGTGGGCTTTTTCTCTTACCACAGTGGGCTTTGATGAATCAGTCATCCCCATTCTGTCAATTATTGCGTTAAATTAAAGAATAGCGTCCCTAAAGCGTAATTTATAATGCTTGAAACATTTCGCATGCCAGAAAAAATAAAACAAAATTTAAAAAAATCACATCTAAAAAACGGGTTTTCATGTTCGGTGACGTAAATGGGCCGTTTCGTATCTGGTGTTTGTTTACATTTTTGACAACCGAGCCGCCGAGAATGGCACATACGCGAAAAATGAAATTAATTTCGCTAGACGTTTAGGTATTTGCTTTAAGAAATGTGAACTGTGGTTATGCAAAGGTCAATTATAATGATATTCCAAAATGGGACTCATGGTAACGGAGTTTATAAATCATGGCAAAAGACTCAGGGTGGACTGAAAGAATGAATGCTTTGGCATCAGCTAAGTTCGACTGGATAAGAACAGCTTGATGCCCTCTTTCATCTGTCATAACGTATTTCCGGCTTAGACGTCGCCTAGTCAACGACTAACGATTGTTTCTTTTCCGCAATATTTGATAATTGTTTTAGGGATAATTTAGACAGTGCCTAAGTAAGAATCGAGGACACCACCTTCCGAGATTCACTAATGTATGTACATGAATGAGTTTATCTGTTTCACAACTGTGTCACACAGTTTATGACGCTATTTCGTGGCGTTGCCAAGCGTTGATCTGCTCTTTGTCACCGTATCTGTTGGCGGGGGTAGAGAAAGATTTATAGAATGACATACCTTAACTAGGATTTTCATGATCAAAAGATCATTTTTTAAAGGATGATTCAAAACTTAATCGATTATGCGAGTTGAATGATAGTAAGTTATCGTTTTGATGTTCACTCAGAAAACCGTTTGGAAACAGCCTGCTGGGAACTCGTTGAGGCTGCAAGTGTTTTAGTCATAAGCTGTGTCAAAATATTCAGCTCTCCCGAAGTGAAGATCGTGAGCAGTCGACGGGTGGATACTCGTCATTGGTCCAGTTCAAGCGTAGCGATGCGTCAAAAACGTCTCTTTACACTTTATGAGACACTACGTTTTCGGTGTTACCCTGAGGAAATCTTTGATATTCTACGTATTTAAATTAGTAACTTGGAATTATTCCACAATTTATTGCTTTAACCGACTCAGGTTCCGCCATATTAAGCCATTTTCAGGAGTCGCATATTAAGCCATTCTTTTTTTCCTCAGCCAACGTTTTACTTGGCGTAAAAATCACGTATGTATCACGTATGTATCACGTACAATTTTATCGAACTTCGTAAATAAACCATCCATTAGAATTGTCCACTACCTATAAAAAGATCAGTGATAATCGGAAATGAGTAATAATTCAGAAGAGAAAACCACTGGGTGCACACTGAAGGAAAGAGGCTCCAGATGGATTGGCCTTGCCCTAAGAAACTATGAACTTGTAAGCTCAAAAGAAGGGAAACTCCCACGAGCTGAGCCAAGAGATTAAAACGCAAACCAGATAAAATACAGAAAAGAAACGGAAGAGCTACCACAGCATAATTAGCTTAGAAAGTCGAAGTAAGGTGTCAAAGGCTGCAGTTAAACAATTGAGTGTCTCAATACTTAAGATAGTGATGATGCATTTTAATGTAGCAACAAACATTCTCAACGCTATTTCAGAAAATGCAACTATTGAGACCCATAACGCCATAGTTTCACAACAAATAATATTATCACGCTATCATCTCTATTAGTGAATAAAGTGCAAGCACGCTAGTGTAATATTCATTTTCATCGGATTATAAAGCACAGTTGCAAATATGACAAAAGAGGTCATAAGTGTCGAGGTAAGGAGTACGTGTTGACATTCTAAAAAAGTGATTAGTGATGAAATATCGCGCTATACTCCGTGAGTAAGGAGAAATAATGAGAGATTAATCGCAAGACTTGAACATTTTACACGCTAACAGCAAGTAATGAAATACGTCTGCTCTCGGTCAGGATAACGATGAAGTGTTCACAAACCTTTCGATCACGTCAGACTGGCAATCACTTTACAATGTAAATATTCTCACTTAACACTTAACAGCCTAGCTGATTACGCGATCGAATCCCTTTAACTATTTTCCAACGTAGACTACAACTAGAAAATTTCTAGAAAAAGGTAGAGATACTCGAAAATCATATGCTCTATCCTCAAAACGAGAAAACAGATTTTTGAAAAGTAAAATGCACGCAAAAGTAAGTGTATTTATACGCTCACTGATGTCTATTAAACATGTTTTTAAAAGCACTTTTACCTTTTTTATTTTGAAAAGAAATCACGCGTTTTGGCGCGTAAAATCTAATCGTCCACGTGTGAGTGCTTGATATTCTACTGATTTTTATTTAAATAACTTGCGATTCTTAAGTGAACAAGTCAGTTTTATTCTTAACCGTTTTCCGAAAATGAGTTGTTATAAGTCCAAATATTGCGGAATTTGTCGCTAAAAGAGTGAAATTCTGCAAATTTCGGAGCGAATATCTCGATTGAAACTTGATTGGACCCGTTGTGAGCTCCGAAATGTCAGCATTCAGACACTTGGGAAAGTATAGGTATATTATTACCGGTATTTTTAATATGGTTTTTTTTCAGTAAGTCACCACAGTGGCTCCAGAGTGAAGCAAACCTTTTCCTTAAATTAATTGGCTGAGGATAAATATTCCTTTGATGCTATACCCGTTGCCATGCGTCCTTGTGAGTCTAACCTTAGTGCACCCAGTCAGTTAAATTTTTGTTTTTAAAATCATTGCGCTGGTTAATGTGCTGATCATTCAAGATTGAGAGAGACTTCTTATCGTTCCTCTCCCTCTCACAACAACCATGTATTTGGCGTGTAATCTCAAAATCCGAGGCCCCACCGCGGCAAAGATAATTTTTTACCACTTTCATCTCCGGGTATACATCGCTACGATAAAAAAATATGGCTAAGCACGTTGAGTACTCAATGGCGAAAAAGTAAGAGAAAATCAAATTAATTTCTTTCCACAGTTATTGGCAAGATGTTTCGACACTACATCGGTTACAGCATAATAAATTCAAATTCACTGTCGTCATTTAATAAATTTTCTCTAAAATATTCTATTTTTACGTCAAAAATGTTCATTTACGCTGTAATGATCGAAAATGGCGTCTTTTGCACTAAGTAATTGGTAAAGCTCAATGTGAACGGGCAACCCATTTCATACTTTTCTCTTTTGGTAGGGAGGTAATAAAGCTATGTACATCATTAGAAAGAGGTTTGGGCGCAGCCGAGATTAACAAAGAAACTCTGGACCAGCAAAAAGCCTTGATATGACGGGAAATTTCTGCCAACATAGCCAAAAAGAGAAAAAAAGACATCCTTCGCTCCTTGAGACTTACTACTATGAGAGGCAAACTATGGAACGCAGGAAACTCGAAATCATAATTAATGACTTTTCATCGTGACAACCAACGTGAAAAATTCTCTAAAGCCTTGTGTTCGACGTGATAGGACAACTGCGCAGCCTAACAACATCCGTCAAAACAAGCTGTCAACGACTTAAAAATATTCTTAGGCAAAAATATGATCCAACATTCCGTCCTTGCTCATATCAACTCGGTATACCGAGGACTACCCCCAAGAACTACAACTATGCCGCCGCCATTTTATTTTAGTTCTTAGCATGATCTAGTGGATAAGGTAGGTTTTGATGGATGAAATGTAAAATCTTGTGCACTTTTACAACCAGTAGTGGTGAAAAAATCTCCTTCATTATCAAAAAGTGAAATAGTTGAAATGGAATTTGCAAAAGGAAAACGAAATACAGAAAGGCCATGTTTCCTTGTCAAATTAAGGAAAAAAAGTTTAGCGTTGCCAGATTTTCGCAACTTTCATCGCCATTTGCTCGGAAAATTTCCTACCCTGTGCAGTAAAATGACCGAGCGTATTAATTTGAACTTATACTTTCAAGGTGGCATCAATTAGTAGGATAGTTGAATAAATGTAACAAAGGTATTGCTTTCGGACCACTCTGATTCTAGTTCTAGTCTAGACCCTCCATCCGGCTGAATCAGGCAATTTTGTTTTACTCACAGGATAAATAATTATTGTCTGACGAATCCAGAAGCAGAGGTAGTGAAAGTTCATGCTAGAAATATTACCAATCAGAGTCCTATGAAAGCATTGCATCAAGAATGGAAAGAGCTCCCTGAGAAAGTTAAAAAATAAAATGCGTTTTTATAAACTTTTTAAATGAATTCCATTCTTGGAAATCGTTTGTTCTTAATCATTTCCCCTCATCTCGAGTAACTTATGAGATTTCAGGGAATATAAATGAGCTCCCCACATATAAATTGTGATTTTCTCCTCACGTGGTTTACAGGGTAAGGAAAGCCACGTTGATAAGCCAATGTCTTTGAACAAATGACGTATGAGCGTTTGGAAAACGTTTGTTCCTAATCATTTCCCTTTGTCTCGATTAACTTATGAGCTTCCAGGTAATAGAAATGAGCTCCCTTCCTATAAATTGGGATTATCTTCCGACGTGGTACACAGGGTAAAGAAAGCCGCGTTAATAAGCCATTCTTATACGCCTTTCAGCAACGGACGTATGGATGTGGCATAACTGACAGGGTCAAATTTGTGTTATGTTAAAAAATCACCAAAAAATGTCTGAATCATTCATGCCGCAAAAAAATAGACTGAAAATCGATACAAACATCCTTAACTTTCCGAAAACGTCATAGTCCCTTCTTGGTTTACGCACTCCTAACTCATCTCACCCTGTGATAAGATCGCAAACTTTATTAATTCCTAATATAGAAATAATTCACCGAGCCTAGTGAGCAATAGAGGTTGATTAAACCTATAAACTAGGTACGGAGGCAAAGGAACAATATATGAGAAAAATTTGGGACTCTTTCCCTGATTTGCCGCTATTTACGTTTTCATCATTCCCTCATTTATAAAACACATACTCGAGGATAATTTCTCAAGGGTCCTTTGCTGAAAGCCGAATAATATGATGGGAACGACGAAAAAGGAACGCGCACGGCTTATAAAATGAATCTCCAAGTAATACTAAAGGCATAAATTGGTTGTGTTTCTGAAAAAAATACTCTTTCCCCCAAAATATTACTTTCTTGAGACACGATGTGAATCCAAAAATAACCAGTTAAGGTGGTACGAAGGAGGGATATAGTGCTTCTCTTTAAATATTTAAATTCGAGGAAAATTTTCTCCGTGAATGAAATATTCGCTGTATCGGATGAGAGTCCCGTCTTGACGTAATGAACGGAGGGAGAAGGTTCTCTTCCATCCACTTATTTTTCTGGAATAACACAGTATCCGACGTAGCGAATGGAAGCGTCGATGAGGGCCGTGTCTTGGGAGATTTTCAAAGAAAATGCTCTTTCTCTCATCCAATTACTGCATTAACATTAATTGCTTATTAAACTTAATTTACGATGCCTCAGGAGGAAATTTCTGGGTTAATTTAATAGTGAAACACTCCAGATAATCCTGCATTAAACAGGCAAAGAGTTTTCATATAATATATAAATATTTGCGAAATTATGTTTTCATCATATTGCAGAATGAAGCCTAAAATTTGGCTCTTACGTAGGAGTACTGAGGAAGGAACTTCAAGAGCTCTACTTCGTTCGTCGGATGGGACGTTAAAACTGTGATTTCCTCTCATCCCTTCTTCAGGAGCAGGCTGATGTTGTAGCTGGACTTCTCCCTTGCACCTTTCTTTCCTCTCCTAGCCAATCGTAACTTGTCCTCCCGGTCTGAGATGGCGGAGCGTGAGGAAAAGACTTGAAATTCATGCCATTATAGTCCCTTTTTATCAATCGTGCTCGCAATCCTAAACTCATTCTTAATCTAAACGCAATGGCTGAGGTTTGAATAAGAAAGACTTAGCATAGAGAAATATTATGGCAGATAAATCACGGATAAGGTTAAGATCAAGGCCTCAAAGTTAATCTAGCATTTCTAAGACCCTTCCACTTAATGACTTACGAATACACATGACTGCCAAACGATATCCGCCACCTATCAGTAAAGATAGAATAGGTAAGCTGGGATTTGAAGACGTTTATTCGTGTCAGAAGAGAGGATTTTTGATGAACTTGCGTCCTCAGGTTAGCAGGCGCGAGCTTAACTCTACCAACACTGAGAGCTGCGCCGCAAGTGAAGAGCGATGACAGTAATTATTTTGAGAAATGAAAAAATCCACATTGACGCTCCGTATTAGGGAATGGTTTTAACATTGGTTTCAATCTATTAGCAATGTTAATTATCCAGATCTAAACCAATAACCAACTGTTAGTATGGGATCACTTTAGTAATTATATGTGTATATTCCTTAGTGATGAATTTATTGTTATTTGTAGGCCCCGGCGGCGGTGAGGTAACCCTTGAGTCACGGGTTTGAGTCAGGCCTGGGTGGATTTTTCCACACACTTTTTTCATGGATGTCCAATAATGTTGGTTATTAAACGCCTTATGTAAAGGCTTAAAGGCTATTTTCGGGTTCTTGGTAAATAAAACTGATCGACCCAATTCTCATTTACTCTGGAATTCACACTGAGAAATATCCAAGATAGCCATTACTTCCGTACAAGTAACACTACAATAGTAAAGTCACATATTATAGATTTTCCATGCCCAGAGTGTTCTTAGAACCCCAACCAAGAAGAAAATATTTGCTTTGAGAAGTTGAAGCGTTTCTTAAATATGTTTTCCACGTCGCGAAGCCCGATTTTCAAAGCTATGAAGAATTTAATGAGCTCCGTCATTCTAGTCGTAAAATGTAACAAAAAATCTAAACCGTCACATCGCACGAAAGATGCTGCATCATTTGTAGGGAAAGATCCTTCGTGATCTGGTTGCTAATGTGACTCAGCATAGAGAAGGATGAAAAATTCTAACGACCCTCTCACGTGCACTGCATAGATATCTCTCAATGCATGAGCTTATAAGCCAATCATGTCCCATGTTACAGGATAGAAAATCAGGTCACCCAGAGAGACAGCTTTTGGAAAATGACACCTTTGCAGATGGATGCATGCTCCAGAATATTAAAGGCTGCATTAATAATCGTAGCATCCAAATCAGGTTGCCAAAGCGCGAAGGTTTTTGAAAATTCTCGCCAAATATTTTTTTGTTTTTAACAGGTAGGGTAGACAGATTCGATTCAGTTTATAGAAATATTTATAATTTTCGACATTTACCAATTTGTATCAAATATCATTTGTATCAAAAAGTAATAATGTATCAAAAAAACTAAAAAGAACAGAATGCCTTAGCAGTTTTTTTTAAATCACATGATAACTTATCCATCACTTAAGGGAATTGGGAAATAATGCTTACGTTACAAATCGGAAAAATTTGATTAACTAATATTTTCGTTGACGGACAATGACACGGCAATTACCATTGACAAGCATTCCTAAACTGTTGCTGGATACGGATTTTCAATGGGTAAAATTACTATGAACTCACTTTGAACACATTTCTGGGTATCATAGTTCATTTTCCAGGCACCTATGGTCAATGTAGCTCACGCTGATCTGATTTACCCCGAGACTTGTATTCCTCCGGTCCAGCCTACGGGGCACACAAAGGCTGGTGTTAATTGTTACGATCAGCTGATGCGATAATTTATATTACGCACAATCAGGAATTCTAATTTTACATTAAAAAATGTAGTTAGAGGTACATGCGGAGGAGTCACAGAGGGGTCACAGAGGTCGCGGAGGGGTCACAAAAAATGTTGAGGAGTACCAGAGTTGTTGAAGCGTTTGGGTCAACCAGATTCACGTGTTCACGTCTCCATGAGGTGTTTTTAGACATCCACACCTAAAATCTTCACAGATATATTTAGTGATATCAGGGACGTAATAGAAATCCGAAGGAGACCCAGGGAAGGGAACTGCTGTCTTTTCGGAAAGAGTCAATTTCATTTAATCCTGGGCTATAAATTCTCCCTCACCTGACCAACAAGCATTCAGATTTACCACAAAGCGAGTGATTCATCACTCAGATATTTGTATGCACTTTAAGAAAAGTTGTGCCTGGGATTATAGTAAAGTACACTCTTGATCAATACCAGCGTGGTTGTTAAGACAAACACCAATCAAAGTTCTATTTTTAAGAGCACCTATGCAGCGGTGGCGGAAGGCTACTCAAATTTTCTATAGAGGCTCACCAAAAAATGAAATAAAATACATTTTTCCATATGCTCTTTATAGAAAAATACACCATCCAGCTAATAACTTCATAATCATCTTACCTCCCAATTATTTTTTCATAAATTAAACTTGAAATTGAATGGGCTTATCAAAGCAGAAAATGGTGGGATAATAAAGAACTGTACATATTTATTTTCTGTCCCCGAATATTTTAGGAAAAAACTGGTTTTCTGGAAATTAAGAAATAATAGGGAGAAGAAAATTAATTTTTTTTAAAGATATTGAGTTACTAGCAAAGTATTGTTATTTAAATGTGTCGGTTGAGGAGCATTGGTGCTTCGGTTAGCTTCTTGGATTGAAGATAATATTGATTGAGAAATATATTAATCAACTAATATGCATTTGCAGTAACTTGATTTTATAATCGAGTAGCTGAAGCATGTCATCATTGATGGACAAATATAAATCTCAGTTGGTTGAAGTAATCTAGCCGTGGCAGAACTTATTTAAATTACATACTATAAAATCATGACCTACACATTTAAAATTTTAGAAGTTTACATTTTAGAATAACAAACAATATATTTATAATACACTAAAATTTAATAATTCACGAATGTGTACGTACAACATGTTACACTGAGATCAACGCTTTATATCCATTTATCCATTTTGATGTCAGTATAAATTTTGAAATTCACGTTTTTGACAGACTGTACGTGTACAAGTTCTATTAGGCCTTTACGCATATAAAAATTGAATACTCATCGGATAGTACGAAAATACGGCCACAAAGATTCATTATAAATCAGCTTAAAAAATGACTTCCCAACTTTCCAAAAGCCCCATAATCTTTCATAGCATAACAGAAAAGTGGAAAATTATACCGTTGGTAGCGGCATACCTTCCGTACTTATGGATTAGTATTTCAAATTAGATATTGTTAAATCAACAGTGTCAGGCAAGATGTGGTGGAACTGCATCATCAATAATGAAAGTAATCGATATCGTACTGTCCACTTTTATTTAAATTTACAACACGTGTTTCGGCTTTTGCACTAAGCCATCCTCAGGTACAATTTTCATAATGTGATGGTACAATACAAAGAACATTGTACCTGAGGATGGCTTAGTACAAAAGCCGAAACACGTGTCGTAAATTTAAATAAAAGTGGAAAGTGCGATATCGATTACTTTCATTATAGATATTGTTGTTAAAATTAATGCTGACTTATCAGTAACACAAAAGAAAATAACCACAGTGATTTTATATCTAAATATAATTTTATTGGAATTCATCTATTTTCATTCTACATAAATGAACCGCTTGCATTAGGCTACACCCGTAACTACTAATTACTTTACAATGGCATTTTAGACTTGGAAAGTTTTGCCATTGTTTGAAACCAATGAATTATAGTTACAGAATAGGTATATACTCAATTTCTTCTTTGAAAATGTGTCAATTCAGTTTAAAATTTTAGTAAAAAAAATTCATTAATATGCCGGGAAAAACATCTTGGAAGAAGGAGATGAAGTTATAGCAGGACTAGGTACTCAAGAAGGCAAACACCAAACGACGCTGGTCGACACCGCAACATCAGTACCGCCTCTAAAACTGAGGAAGACGCCGTGGAAGAAATCCAAGCTCGGCCCATCTTGAGGCACTTTGGGAGGACAAATTCTTCCGCCCAGGAAGGAAGACGCGGGCAACATGAACCCTTTCACGCCGAACTGCCCCCCATGCGTGCAATTTCCCTTTCAACCAACCATCCCTCGGCCACCAAGGATATAACCACGCGGTACGACGCCTGTATAAGGTTACCTCCTCCGTCACGCAACCACCCTCTCTCCCCGTTGAACATCTTCTCTACATTGCTCTCCCGCCGCTACTCTCCTCAATTCTCTCTCTTCATTCTTCGGGCGCCTTTTGCTTCTCCCGCAAATGGAGGAAGCGCGCCTGATTGCTCCTTTCTCACGATACCCCTTGTGGGAGCTGAGCCATTCCGGACGATCTCGGACCATTTGCCCACCCACCAGAGAAAGAGGCGGGGAAGTGGGGAGGAGATAGAATTGGAAATATTGGGGGGAGAGGGGGAAGCGGGCTCTGTTTAACACTGATCGTCTTGGGACACGCTAAGAGTGAAACTGATGTGGGAGGATATTGCACCTAGCTCCTCTTCAAGAACTTGAAATTTCCTCGGACTGGTCGCATCCTCGAGAGTTTGTGCTGGACATAGGCTGAAATAATGTCCGACGTGGAACGTGTTTATAAATCGGTAGGTTCGCATGCGCAGGAGAAAGATGCTCAGTTGACGAGGTGTATTTTCCCTGAACGACGTACCTTGAAAGGTTACACCTGGAGTCTAGCCGTCTGACACGTGGACCTGATCAAGTTTCAGAAAAGAAGCTATCGTTATGCAGTTACTGCACTTAGCATGACAAAGGGACGTCATTATTTCGGCGAGAAATGAGTTTATTATTCCACCAGTGGTCAATATGTCGTGTTGAGGAGCATTTGAGACCTAACGCGGCGGCCAGTGTATTTGTAACTTGAAAACTGCCTCTGATGAGTGTCATCAACCCGTTGCGTTGCTCGGAATCATCTCAATCCCATCCTTTGCAAACATGTAAAGTATGAGAATCTGCTCGTAATGTTTACTTGCCAAATATTATTATTTAGGAGAATATTGAATCACCTAATATTTCTACATGATATATTATAAATTAAGGAGAAGGTGGTAGGTACCGTAGGTACGTTGATAAAACTACTGAATTTCTATGTTCCAACAACTAAAGGTAGGAATAAGATGACATTTACATCGTGAGTGTTCAGTAACAGTTCTCCCTCACACCACATATGTACGAGATGTATAAAAAAATTTGTAATGATCTTACTTATTGCCAAGATTGAAAGAATTTTTTCTAGGATTCCACTTCAAAAGTCAAATTAAAAAGTAAATTTGTTGGTTAGATTACATTAAAATTATTTATTTATGTAATATATTTGGCCAGCTTTGTATTGGTCTGTATTTTTTATTTGCTTGGTAATTGTTCACACTGTAATTATATTTTTATGTCAAGTGAACTTTAAAAGCAATAAATAATTCAATAAAATAAATCAAAGCAGACGTGGTCGGAGGAATGGATAAGGGGTCGAAGCAAATATTTTTTCATTTTCTATGGCTGGGAAGGAAGTAAGCTGCGCCATCATCAATTTATTTTCAAAGACGGAACTACTTTTTTTGGATCACTAAGGAATATCAACAGGGAAGCCAATGAAAATAGCTCAGGCGCAGAATGGGAAAAAGGGGTCCCTTTGCAATTCGAACGGCAAATCTTGAGACATTATGACATGTGTTTATAAGCAGCAGGGCTCTGTCCTCTGTGCAGAAGATAAGCGGTGTCAAGAACCCCAGCTTCCTGAGCTCCAACATTATCATCAGGGGATCATCATATTTATACCAGCTAGACTTGACGGGGATACTTAAACTTGGGTCTACTTTGTCGACCTCCCGAGAGGACGGCATTAACTCATTGATGGCCTTAGGGATCTGTAATAATCGACTCTTTGAGGGGACAGTGCAACGAAGAGTATCCTTTATTGATTTTCCTCCACGCTGAAAAGCAACCATTTGCGTTGCATGAAATGAGCGTCTTCAATCCAAAGAGTCCATGAGAATAAGACAAGACAAAAGTGTGCAAGTGCCGCCGGGCAACGGGTGTCAATGGGAACAACTTAAGCTGCTACCATCTCTGTTGCTGCAGTGGCACTTGCTCAAACAGCAGAAAAGAAATGACTTATTATTAGGATTCGGAGGAGGATCTCGATGAACGCGAAGCTTCGTGAATCTGGCCTTTTTAATACCCTAACGTTTTGTTGTAATCCTGGGAAAAACCAAAACAAATTTATATATTTTTACTGATATTTGTAACTTTCATGTATATTTTTTTTATGTTTTAAGAAATAAATATAATTGCACTGATTTTAAATAAAAATTAGTAGAAAAGAGAAAAATCCGTTTCATTATTTCCAGTCACCTTTAGAGCTTTCTATCACCAAGCCAAATATAATACAAATTATACTTACTTTTAGGTCAATGTTACATCCGAAAGTTCAAATATATCTTCACTCGGTCATAAGAGAGTTCTTAAACCCTCTTTTTCGAACTAGTTGACCACGAAAACCCATATGTAGATCTGCTGTACACCATGTACAGTTATAAATTATTCACAAAGACATCCTTCAAATATCCTTTATGTTTGCAATGACCAGTTTCCTGGTCTTCAGAGAGATCTTTGTAGCTCAAAGACTATCATGGCCCAGAATCCGCATAGATTTCCGATTGGTCCACTTCATGAGGAACAAGTTAGAATATAATGGTCATTATTAATTTTCTCATATCTAAATGTATTGCTTTAAAACATCAATATCTATTATGGACTTAAAATTAGATGGAACGATCGATATAAGTAAATTTAATCGACACTAATAGCATCCATCTAACTGCTTAGTTGCGTACCACTTTCCAATCACAGTTCAGAAATTTTGAAATTAAAAGTGGTATGCTATTCCTCTAAATCCACTCTGATTGATTTCTAAGTCTCCTCAAAGGACTCAAGAAGGAATGGATTTCTTAAGTAAGCGAGAAGGACAATTCCAATTTGCATACAAATTAAGCCGGCAGTTTGTGATTTGCATGGCTGTAAGAGCGGGAGGACAATGAAGGCGATAAGAAAGGCTTTAAGAAAGCGAGAGAGAGCAGTTATCTTGCAGGACAATAGGTATTCCTCCGTACGTGATAATGAACTGGGAATACGTACAGAAGAAAAATCCATATGTTTTTCCTCCAAATTTCCATTATAATAACAAAGCAATATCTCAGAAAACTAACAAATAGGGATCAAATTTTCTAAGCCGAAGTGTTAACTCATAAATGCTTATGTTGGTGGTTGAAATACATGTCAGAGAAAGAGGTAGTAAGCTATTGTACGCGACTACAAGCTGATATTTAATAGGATAAATCACTAATGCCAAGAGTAAAGGAAGCATGTATGGTGTAAGAGTGGAAATATGAATCAACTATGCACATCTAGAATAATTTGAGAAACTCCAACGTACTACTAAAAAGTTAAATCTCAAATGGAATCAACAAAAAAAGCACTTTAGTTTTAGGAAGGACGCCATTCCGAAGTAAATGGAACCTGTCTCATCAACAAAAGAAAGAGTAAGTAATCATCTTGGCAGGAGGAAATGAGAAAATGGCAGAGTAGCATTATTACCGAGATGCTACCTTTTGTTTGCGTGACATTATAGTGAGAAGGATATACCTCGGTGAAGGGTCGTGGAGAAGGAATACAATCTCTTATACTATTAAGTCCATAGAGTACTGATGCTCCTTCTCTGTGTGCGCGGAAGGCCGTAAAGAATGAAGCCTTAGAAGAAACCATGTATGTTTCAAACAGGGGTATATTTTTTAAAGTAATTTGGTCTTCGAAAAATGATTGCAAGAATTTTAGATGCGAATGGTCAGCGAAAGCAAATATTCTCTAAAAAACCTCTAATAGAAAAATAAACGCACACCATCACTGAAAACCCTAATTTAGCGCACTAGCAGAATTTTAAAAACTGGCGGGAGGAATTTTACAGTAATAATTTCTCTCCAAAAACTTAAGTATCCCCGTAATTACAGGAGAACTATCACGTTTTGTTCGTTATCAAACTCAACCCAGCCGCATGTTACATTTAAGCAAAACATCTTCTACTAAAATGTTGATGAAATAATACCACATGTTGACGAAAATCCTATTAATTCATCATGTGCAATTAAACGCTTTGTCACATAGTACGTAATCGAAAGCTTATTACGCAAGTACGCTAACATGAAAAATAAAATCGAAAACTGTATCCACAAGCTGATACCAACTGCCACTGAGTTCATAAAAGAGAAATTTTCTGTCTAACATTTTCACACGTAGTCCTACTGGTATGACCGCATTTATTCACCATTCGGTACTCAAGGTCCGTATGAAGAGCACAAAAATGTGGACCAAAAGGCGCCTTTCGAAAAGAGCAGGCAAATGCCAACGCCGGGTTTCTCTTTATCCAGCCTACAGTTCCGAAATAGCACCACCCTAAATCAACCTCCCTGTCAGTTCCTCAAAACTTCGTTGCCGATATCACATACGATTGCAACAGATTAACGCAAGGTTTCATTGATGTATCGCATGCTACACCACCACTTGATATTTTTCAAGCAAAAAGTATCGCATGTGGACTGATTGTGATGACTCAACTATACTGAATCGATAATACGATGTGAGAGCACCATTATTTTTGCTTGGGATAATAATCAAGGCGTGTGAGAATACCTCTAGCGTAAATGACCTCAGTTGTTCGGTCGCCTCCAAAAACAAACAACCAACAAAGAAAATATTTTCCCGGTCAGTCCATTGGCTTGGAAATCAAACGTCAATTCAAAACTTATCGCAGCCCCGGACCTCCGACCAGAAGTTAAGCTCACCAATTTATTCCAGGCTCACGTTTCCGTTCGCATTCGTCACGTCATCCTCGGACACCCTTTGATCCTCTGTTCAACATCGGCTCAGGAAGAGAGGGAGGGACGGTAATCCACTCCTCTCCACGCCAGAAAACCCCACGTACACCTACCCATCCCCCATGGCGGTGATACACGACCAAAATGACGCTGCCATACTCCCGACCACCCACGCAACCACGTCCCAGAGTGAATCCGATCCGGGAGAATCTCCGGGCGGATTCGGGATACTGTAGGGGGAGAGAGATGGGATATATGGAGCCCAAAGTCAATTGGGGGGAGGGGAACAAAAGGTCCGTGCCCCTCCGGGCGGGTGCAGTCCTGTGACTATGATATACCCTTGGGGCGAAAATCACAGCAACCCCGACGGTCAGTTCGCATCGGTGACTCAAACAGAGGAGTCTCACCTCACCTTGGGCGACTTGCGTATCATCCGATTCGTTCTGTAGCCTTAAACCTCGGTCCTCAACTGATCCTCAACTTCCCACCCTGCTCGGTACCTGAAACGAAGCGGTCATGGAAGCGCTCGGGTCTGTTGTCAATGTCTGTTCCTTGAGTTTTTCCTCATCTGAAATCGAGATATTATCCCAGGTGTATCCACTTTTGCCTTGAGGTCAGTCCTCATAATTTGACTCTAGTAGTCCTCCAGACAGGAACCCAAGGCAGGAAATATAAAGTAGTCTCGGGCATGACTTCATGGAAATATGTTTTACTCATTAAAAATTTCTCTTGCTTTTCACACTTGCTATGTAAACCGAACTATGTTTGGGCAGGTGTCTGTCATTATCAAGGTATTTCCTCTGTAAAAATGTCTTTCCCATATTTTTAACGTCTTTTAAATACACGAAGAAGGCATGATTAAGTGATGATAGCCTAATTCATTTTTTAAATTCATTTTAAAATGAATGCAGGCAAATACATTTTTTTCGAATGCATTTGAAATAAACTGGACAGAATCTATGTTTTTCGATATATTTAAATTGCATTAAAAATATATTTTTGAGTTCTCAGATGCTTTTGGATGGAATTTTTTTCAACAAGGGGAGAGTACTTGTAGAACAACAAGGGGAGAGTAGTATGTAGCTAACGAAAACTAGGTCGGTTTCTATGATAAAGAAGGTGCAACGCATAGACGTAACGGAAATGGGTGGAAATCGTCTTTAAGGGTTAGGAAATGCGAACTAAACGTGGTTGAGCGGGCAGAGGCAACGAGGGTCTCCTGCGGTGAACCCTAGAGTAACCCTCCGACTTTTATACCCACCACCCCTGCATGCTTTGCACTCCCTGACATCACACTCAGCGAAGGTGAGTGTCACAAAGTTCTGCATCTACGTTCTACCCTAGGATCCGCCGCAGAGGTGTGTGGCAGGGGCGATAGGACATCAGCCATGAATGAGGAGGGAATAATGAAAGGGAGGCGGGAGAAGACAGAATTGAATTTTATGCGAACGTTATGCCTAAAAGTGTATTCACACTAGCAAGTTTGTTGCGCAAGTTACTTGCAGAAAACAACTTTTGACGTAAATTGTACGTGTAAACGGCTCTGAATTTCCGCTTGCAGAAATTGTTCGAGTTTCGTCAAGTCGCTTCAAAGATGTACTGCTGTTTTTGTTTCTATAATCACTACATGTGCATGTAAAGAAGGAATTTTTGTACCTATCAGTTCGGTAGTGCATCTTTCTTATTTTCTCACTCCTATATTACAGATATAGCGCTGGGTCAAAATAATATCCTCAGGGTCGGAACTTAAACACGCCTGATCTGAACTTTTCAAGTAATCTAAGCCTAGCGTGTATATCCTCCGAGTATTTAACGGCTCCCAACCAAGTCCTTTCATCTGCTGTGTAGCTCTTTCTGTTCGCTCGTAACCGTTTCATGCGGCATTCATTTGTATTATGTATATATACTAAGCAATTGAATGTTCCGCGACAAGTGTAAAATATATTCTTCATGATGAATGATAGAAAGGTAAAAAAGGGTAGCATGCTGGTCAGCCCACCTTGAAATCGTTGAAAACCAAACCTTTGCAAACCTATTCCTGCATAAGGTTTTTGAGAGCGTCACGCTGTTTGACAGCACATGACCACATGGTCACAATGGCGGATAGTGAACCTACGTATGCATATATTTCTCGTTGGACCCTACGATGTACCTATTTTTGCCCAAATACTGGTATCGAAACGTCACATATGCTTCTCAGATAAATTTTTAACAACATATATTTCAGGTCGCTAAGTCAACAGTAAAAACTGTTTATAATTTTCTGAAGATAAATTTTATGCATTTTCAGTTTAATTGGTATAGAGTTATCACTTCACATAATATTCAATTAATTTAGCTTCGTCATAAGGAAAAATGATACATCTTTCCAATGGTACCAAAATATCAGTCACATACCATGCGACTTTTCGATATATTTCCCAAATATTTGAACCCGTTTTCAATGAAATATGGTACGGCTATGCACTCCAGAGAGAATTTATTATAAATAGCGGCCACCCTGTTAAACTGCTTAAGGAGGTAACCGCCGCGACTGTGTAGGTCAAAACAAATACTAAATTCCACATTTTTGATATTTTGTCAAAAAATCCTGCTTTCACTGATGTAATGCGTTACCTGTAGAAACCCAAAAGTAAGGTACAAAATATGCAGATTATTCCACGAATGTATTTTAAATGAGCACTTTTTTCCAGCCATAGGAGCCGACTGCAGCGCCATTTCCTGCGAATTACCGCATTTTGACTGCAATTACGGCATTAAATCTTCATTAACTAGAAAAACAAGGTTGTAAGATGCCTGTATTTTGTTTTTATTCAATTTCTCTTGATTATTTCCTTCTTAGAGACAGTTTTCCACGAAAATGTCATTTGTATTTTGTGGAAAAATACTAATTCCCCGTGTTTCTCCCATTCCCCAATTGAACACCATTTAAATTTCAAGTTCAATTATAGAATAACATAGCTTGGAAAGGTATTATTTTGTTGTTCATGTCAGATAGAGAACAACTTTTTCTACAAGTAGAAAGAATATGAATAAAATGGTATTTAAGTAATTTTACGGTGGAACCACCTTAAGCGGGAAAGAAGAAAGAGGAGAGGTACTAACGGCGAAATTTAGGTTGGCGGGAAACCCCAAAAATGATGGAAGGTAGTGATAGCTACGTATTTATTACATTTTATTTTATGTAGAAGTTTTCGTCAGGAAAAGGGTGCTCTGATCCGATTAGTATCCTCCGTAGATTGATAGAATGCCGAATGAAATGATATAAAGATTCCATTCACTCGATATTGCTGAAAAAGTAATTTATTATCAGAAACATAGTCATCACGAAGATATGCCCTGTCATCATGCACAATCGTAACGGCTCCACCACTTCCCTAATCATTTTACTTTACGACCTCTTAAACCGAACGACCGCAAACGATCTTATTTTATCCATGACGGTTAACGACCAGAAATTCGATATGAACGTGTGTGCGATTTAATAGCTCGAACAGAGCTATTCAATTTCGGTAACCACACCATGACAAACTCTTTTCTGAAACAAGGCTCACGTGGTAACTGAAAACAGCCAAACTATTAGCAGAGAGTCGTTATAGTCTCCACTTGGGATTTCCAGGATAAAAATAAGTGTAGGCTAAATGCATTGGGTGTGAGTTATCTAAGGAGTGTTTGTGTCAAATGCATGAGGGGTAGGACTAGGAATATGTGGGTCATGAGCATAGAGTTATGAAAGTTTTATTGAGTATAAATAGGGAAGTAGGAGCAATGAAAGCCATATCGTCTTTTCCTGAGTGCCTATGCTTCACGTAGCATCTTTCGAATTAAAAAGAATGAAATTCCGGGAGTGTTCAGGAAATACAACAAACATTACCATTTCTGTATTATTTATATCAACAGCTCAGGCGACGATCTTTGAAAAAAGCATTTCTTCCAAATTATTGCTCGCATTGCTCTTTACAATGCATGCCACAATTAATTTAAAAATGAATAAAGGTTTTACGCACCTCATGTATTTCTTTTTAAAGCAGGAAACACAATAACTCTTTGTTAGAAAATCCGTTCCGTCTGACTATCTCACGCGGTAATCAGAGTATTCACTAGGGGTTCTCCATATGGCGGAAATGGCTTCACCTGAAACTCGTCGCGCACTTCTGTTGAACACTATACTCTAAGGTTATGAGAGAATGTGGAATGGATGATCCAGTAATGGACGTATATGAAAATAGCGTGCTTCGTCGGTTTGGTCATGTTAAGAGTAGGTACAGATGAGGGTTGAACAACTAAGTAGTTATATGATAGCGGAGTGAATGGCTTGAGTTTGAAGGGGTCATGGGTGAATGTGGAGGAAGACTCTTCAAGATGAGGAATATTAGGAGTCTTAAGAATTAGGAAAGTATGTATGAAGCAGTGGATGAGTGTGGTGGAAACGAGGGAGCTTTGGAAGGATAGGGTAGTATGGAGGATATTACTCAATCCGAAGCCTGTTTTCTGGGTCTGACGCCGAAAATTTAGTTCTTTTGACAATACCTTCCCCGAAAGGGAACGGCGTGCATGATGGGTATGTGTGCATGCTTGTAGTTATAGACTCTCGTGCCGGCAGTTAGTCACTCATTCTAAAACAATGCAGCGTCACTTCAGCAAAAGTGTTTAAACTCCGCTCAACCTCAAGAAGATTGTGGGGTAAAAGACGCCACCGATATCAATCGGAAATTATAGGTACCATAGGGTGCTATTGCATCAAAAAATATTATCTCCTCATGCCAAACACTCCAAGTCTGTATGAGCGATATGGTAGGCGAAGTAACTTTTTTGAATTGTATGGCATACCTAAAGATTGAAACAGTTGGTAGTTTTTTTACGCTGTTTTTAGTGCAACTGACCGTTTATGATGTAAATACATCATCATCAGAGTTCGGACACCAAATTCACGATTCCTTCTTCAACTCTAAGTTTGGTTAATCTTCCTGAAGTCAAATGTCATTAAGTACTTCATCTTTTCTCTCCTAAAGCTCTTATTCCACTCACATATGCAACTCTAAATCCTTTCCCGAAGGAGCAATTTACTCCCTTATCATTATCAGAGAGAGACCTATGTCAGAATGAGTCCATTAATTTTGCTTCTACTTTGGCAATTTTTCATTTAAATACTTTCCCCTGCTACTTTGCGTAAAGTTTCTTCATTGCCAATTCTCTCTGTACATTTTATCTTTATCATTCTTCAGTAATAAGACATTTACGTTTCTTTCAGTCTCCTCCGCGACTACTTCTTATAATTCAGTCCACTAATCAACTCTAAATCCTATCTTAAGCAAGCGGCTGATACCTTAGGTTAAGAGTTCTTGTCCTCAAGGCATTCTTATATGCATGCATGCAAAACGTAAGCAAAATCTATAATAATATTAATCAACATGATGCACTTCTTCAAAAGCAATCAATATAAGTCGGAACGTAACCAAAAATAAGTCAAGGTTTCCGACTAAGGTTACGCAAGTCTTCTTTTTCATTAATTTGGAATAGAACAGGAGGTTCAAGCGATAAAGTCAAATTAACAAGAAAATGGTTTAGACCATTAGCACCGCAAGGCATTAATATAGTTGAATAACGATTTGTCTCATCTAACCGTACCAACCTTTGAAAGAGAAAAAAAACTGTAAGTAAAAAAACCACTATCCATTCAGTCCACAGCTCAATAGGTGTAACTAAAAGAAGCTGAAACCCACTAACAAAACAAATGTTGACTTACCATTAAAATAGTCACCTCCATTACGTAAGCAATACTGACTTTACGGTATAAAAAATGTATTTCTGTTTTTTTCTTGAAGCAGAAAGACGTTTTCTTCTCTTTTCTAGATATGTAATGAAAAAGAGGAAATGCCAAAGTTGATCTGTTGCTGTAAATCAAGGACAGATCGAAAAATTAATAAATTAAAGGAAAATTATGGCAGCTTCCGGTTATATCCACTTAAACCGAACTGAATCCCTTTAGCCACGCCTTAGCTTCCTGGCATAGGTCGCGACGGCGTAGAGACAATTTTTATATCGGTAAATGCTCAATCAGGATTTTTCATTTTACATCGGAGAACTCAAGGGCATAAAAAAATGCCGACAAATAATTACACCTTTCACATTAAAAAACAAATAATTTCACTTTTCGAATTTCCCATTCAAAACTTGCACCCGAATAAAGCGACTTGATGCAACGTCAAAAACACTCGCATCCATGAGCGGCGGATTAAAAAAAAAACAATCCTGAAATTAAAGTGATCTGCGCTCCTCCGAAACCATTTTGGGATGTAAATCTCGTAATACTGGCAACACGTTTGGAACGCATTTCCAATCAAGCGACTCCAATTTTAATGCAAATGCATGACGAGCATGCGTTTCGAGAGTTAACGCCATCGCTCACACGTTTTTATTTCCTTCGAAGTCATTCGTGAAATCATTTGACAATGCCATTTAATTTTAAAAAGAGTAAAAAAACTACTTATGCTGAGAAAATCTACATGGCTGTCCGCATAAATTTCGAACGTCACGATTTTGACAGTAAATTGGCACGTATAATTTTAAGACTTAAACGTACGTAAAAATTGAAGAGAGCACTCTATCATCGGGTAATTCAAAAGCACGGCTATAACACGTCGTTGTTAATCAACTTCATATATAACTTCCTAACTTACCAAAATCGCCATCATTCTTCATAACTTTGCAGAAACATGGGGAAATTGGGAAAAAAAACATCATTGGTATTTTTCGTGTTCACGACTTCTAGAAAGTATTTCAAATCGGTTTGAAAAATTATATATTCAACACAAGCGAGTGCCCACTAATTAATAAGATCTCCAAACATACAATTTAGCAAAAGTTCCATATGCAAGGACTTTATACTACAATTTTTTACCTGTCCTTTCTACTTTCTATGTGCCTAATGCGATCACTTTTCAAAATACTGCCTCACTCGTGAACTGGTTCATCTAATTATTATATAAATGATACATAGCTAAATTTAGTGGGAGCAAAAATCACACTAAAATTATATAAGTGAAATTCACTATTCGTCGTTGCTTCGAGCAGTACCTATGCTTTCACATCACCTCTTAAAAGTAACTTTTCCACCATAATTCAATTGCTTTGGAATTATTCACAACAGACAGAAACTTAGACTAGTTGACATATATTTGAGAAATTTACACAGCAGACCCTTTGGAAAATGCTGTACCTTTGTATTAGTAGTAAAATGAATATTTGGATCGAGGTATACACTAAGATTATCGTATTAATGGCAGGAAGCCACGCTAATGAAAAACAAGCACAATGTTGGCGGCCAAAGTTTCCATAATTTATATAAATCGTAAATCACGCAGTGAAGAGAGGCCCCATATGGGTCATTACACCTAATTAGCCGATACCAGAGCGACAAGGCCAGTTAACATGCCCTGCTTAATGACCCGAAACACATTCATCGTGGATTTTACGATAGCTCGAATATTGAACCCACTAGCAATAAATTATGGTTAAGATGGGGGAAAGGGGAAAACACAGGCATGTTTTATGGGCTGGGATTGACAATTTATTCTTTTTTTCGT
The DNA here is from genome assembly GCA_963573305.1 of Pyrrhosoma nymphula. Taxonomy (NCBI): domain Eukaryota; kingdom Metazoa; phylum Arthropoda; class Insecta; order Odonata; family Coenagrionidae; genus Pyrrhosoma; species Pyrrhosoma nymphula. The sequence continues at coordinate 54,739,636 of OY754335.1, forward strand.
ATATCTTCTTTGCACTCAAAATACCAAAGGAATGGCTTTCGTTAAAGACCGCTGGAAAGGAGGGCAGAGATCGGAATAACGGAAAATGACAGCATGTGTCCGATCTGAAGTATGGTTGAAAATTCGCCTACCAGAGATTATTTGAAGCGATGAAAACATGAAGGTGAATATGTCAATCAAAATACAAACTGAAGCTCAAAGTTGAAAATCATAGCCCTAATGTCATAATGCAATTGAATTGCGATGCTGTGGGGAAATAGCTATCATTTGTAAAACACGAAAGGTCATTACTGTTTTTTGGGTAGGTTACTGTGCAGTTTTCCTTTGAAATTTGACTAGACATACTTAATGTGGAAAGTTTGATGAAAGTATTGTATGCATGCGAGAGAAAAAAATTAAAGCAGATAGATTGCCTATCACACTCAGAAATTAAGTAATGACACTGGATAGAAGATTGAAAGCATTTTTTATGTATTTTTGTGTTTTATCTCTTTTACGTACAGCCCTGTAGCCTAGTATTTATTTTTTTGTCTTAGTATTTTACCTATATTTAAAAAAAAATAGTAATAAAAATCTCTCTTGTAAATATTGATTAAATATCTATTTATAAAGCCCGAGGTAGCGTTCAAGAGTTCTTCAAAAACTTAATCAATTAGAAAGCATCGCACATCAATGTTTTAGTTTACTTATGACTCACCGCACTGATACGTTATTTAAAAAATCCACATCAACGTAGTTGATGGCCTATGCCTGCCCTAGTCAAACACTTGTTCGTAATGAAAGTAAATTCTCTAAGTAGGAAATGTTCATGTTGTTTTGATGAGTGAACTCTTGATTCTCAAACACAAACAATACCATTACTTAGCCTGAAATCTAGCACAAATCTCAAGGGAGATTTCAATCTCGTAATCTGTACGCATAATTACTTTAATATTTTAATTCATGATTGGCGCATTTTTTTGAACCAATGATCATGCCTAGAATATCAAAGCAAACATTCAACTATTTGCCTCTTCGAAATAATATTCGGTAATGCCACTATTAAGCGTGATTCACAAGATTATTTGGATAACAACAAAATCACTATAATTTTCAATCAGTGGCCATCATAACTTGAGGAAATGCGCTATATAGCTCCTTTGGGCCAGCCTTTTATGCTCTCATTTCCTTGCGATCAGAATTCCCTAATATACCGTTGGTTAATGTTATGACACATATTTTGCACAATAGAATGAACGGATAATTAACCTTTAACAAAGCTGCCCTCCTTTAAGAGAGCTCTCATTCGATGATTATGGTTACTCTTGTAATGTATTGAGGATTATAATTGAATTAACAAATCAGTCATTCAAGAATTGCACTGAATTGAAAACAGGAATGCTGAGAGAAGATTACATGAAAATATGACGGAAAAGATAAGTCAAGCCGTTAAATTGAATAATACTGAGACGATAAGTAACTATTAAGCCCAAATTCATGCGTGCATGGAGGGAACAACAAATATTTGAGATTCTGAGAAATGAAAGTAAAATTTGCAAATGAACTCTGAGACTGCTTAAAAATTGGAAAATTATATATTAAGGGACAAATAAATGTTGAAAATATATAAGAAGAACGAATATTTTTTGAATGAGGAAGTGGAAATGGATTATGAAAATTGATGAAGAAAACGGATGGACTATTTATTCCATTCCTAGACAGATGAGACTTTCGAGTCATGCTGCGATTGGAGCAATTTTAGCTCAACGTTTCAGTCGCGTTGCAGCGGGCGTCTTCAGGAGCGCTGTATTCGCTCGCTCGAAGAAGGAGGATTTTGCTCCTGAAGACGCTTGCTGCAACTCGAGTGAATTTATTATTTTATTATTATTTAAAGGGGACAGGGGGGGCTTACGATCACACCCCGGCACTTAGACTTTAATGGTAAGTCCATTATGCCATCTCTCAGATAGATCTTCACTCAGGCAGTCCTGCCTCCCTCCAAAAACTGACTATCTGACCCGAGTTGAGAGATCTGAGATCCGCAGTGGCGGGGAAGAAATCTCCCAACCAATTGTGCCTAAGACTGTCCCACGTTTGACACTTTGTCAGAAGGTGCAACGGAGTCTCCTCATCCTCCCCGCCCCATCTGCACAGTCCACTCTCCCGCAGGCCTAATATGGACTCGTGATACCCCAGCCCTCCGTGTCCTGTGACGTGTACGAGAACTCGAGTGAAACGTTGAGCTAAAATGCTCCAATCGCAGAATTACTCGAAAGCTTCATCGGCATCTGTCAACAGCTACGAAAACGCACTCTCTAGATTTTCCATTCCCACTTCCAGACTGTCTTAACATAAAAAAATATTCATTGAAAATCTCGTCGGCTGCTACTAGCCATGATGGCGTCGCGACTACGTCATGTCTGCCTCATTGAAAGACCTTTGCACGCCGTTACCTCATTGGTTAAAACACCGGTTCCCGTCAGATCACCGAAGTTAAGGAACTTTGGGCCCGGACGGGGATTGGGGTGGCTCTCCTCTATGCCCCTACCGGGGTGGATGGAGAGGTGAAACTCCTCCAGACCTATACCAGTAGGTCGGAGGGTAGACCCAGACCGAGAAGATTGGAGGGAGGTGACCCTATTCCATACATGTACCGGGATGTTTGGGGGTGCCCCTCCTTCATCCCACTACCTTGGTGCTCTTGTCCCCTGTCTGCAAGTGGCAGGCAGGTTAAATGTGGGATGGCACAATGGACCAAGAGATCTGAGTGCCAGGAGGGCTCAAGATGGCCCTCGCACACCCTTACAATATAATCTAATCTACCTCATTGGTCGTTGGTTTAAATGTTCAACTGCGTTATTATCTTGGACAGACTCTAATTGCTGCCAACACAAGAGCTTCGAGAAGTGGGATGACTCACCACTACCTGCCGTCCCGTTTCTAAAATTTCTAATAACAGATCCAACACTTTGATGATTATCAATGTAATTATAATTAGGTTATGACAAGCTATAGCTTCGATTAGGAAAGTTAGACATCACCAAGGAAGAAGCATTCACGCTCAAGAACGCAGTTGAATGAGAAAAAAAATCCTTTCAATTTCAGTATTATACCGATACTCGACCCCAATAAACTGCGGAAAAAATTTTAATTTGGTAGTGAAGAAAGTAATAATCATTTTGGATATCATGTAGTGCTTGGCAACTATGAAAAGCAGAAGAGAAAAATGTTGAGGTGCTTCTTTTCGGCGATTGTTTCACAAAAATGCTCCTAGGTGTAGAGCGATATACTTCAATTTTCTGAATTAGACGAAACAAAACACTAATCAATATCGATGGAAGATTTAACTAAGCCAATACTTTTCAACTAATATGTATTTGTTATCATAACTGTGTTCAACTTAACAATATTAGCTTATAAATCTATTTGAAGAAGTTTAATGCATACGGTATCTAAATGTACCCGTTGAGCTTCTGTTTATCTGTTTATATATTTTGTTTCATATTTTACATTAAAAATAACATATTTTATAGTTTAAGGTTATGAAGTTTAATTTTCAATACTGAAGTGCTATCAAAGATTTTTCTTAAATAAATGAACTTTAATTTGTCTTTATTAAAACCTATATTTTATGACACATAAATGGACGCCGTCAAAGTTTCATTCGTGTAAAAGCCGTCTCTCTTGTCAAATCCCACAATTTTAATTATGCTTTCACTTGATAAATGCCCTGCATTAAAGTTAATTGATATGTAAGTTACTGTGGAGGGTTTGATAAAATAATGCGCATGAATCAATCGGTCAACTAAATTGGCTCGGATTGGTCACTTCAGTGTAAAAGATATTTAAATATGCGAGTGAACGCAATGATTTTAACCGTCCTCCCCATTCTTTCTCTTTCACAGCGAACGGAGAGAACGGTTACCAGACGGATTTCAAGCCACAGAATGGCGCCGATGAATCAGCAGCCCTGAACCAAGTGGAAGGCAACAGCAGCGGAAGCCAGTGAAAACAGCCGACGCGTGGATGCAGAAGGATTGAAGGAAAAGTGATCGGAAACCCTTGTCTGCCCGTGTACTAACGCCCACCTCACACCAATGGAAGACACCTCGTTGAGAAATTCTATATTTTAAAGAAAATACCAATAATCCCAAAATGTTATTTTACGAAAATGTTACCCGTCCTCCGACCCGATTTTAAACCCATTTCTTCTCCCGTAGTGTGTACAGAAACATTTTTCCTTTTTTATCAACTTGTTGCAGTACGAAGATGAAATGGTCTGCTGCAAGTCCCCCTGCCCCCCCCCCCCTCCCGCCCCTTCCCCTGAATAATTTATTCTCCTCTCTTCTCTCCTTAGCCTCCTCACTTAAATAAACTCAGTGAAGTTGATTTACATAGCATGTATGTTTCCATGTAATTATGCAAAGCCGTAGAATATATAATTAGCGTCAAGATTCTGCAAATACAAAATAAAATGAGCGAAAGCATCTCAAGAAATACATTGTTTCTCCACCATCTTAAGAAGCTTCTTTCAACACCGCGCTGGAAGTAGGGAAAAAAGAGAAGGGGTTAAATTAAGAGGGAGAAGTATTGAATTCGGGAATTGGTGACATAGCTTTGTTTGCGAAAGAATGTAAGGATCACTCATATTGCTCCCATCTAAATGTCAACTATGTAGAATAATCGTATATCATCACTCCGATGACAACAGTGAGAATAAAAGTTAATGAAGATTTTGAGCGGAGTGTTTGAATCAATTGTACGAATGCTCACTACACCTGTTTCCCTTCTAGTCTATTTATAAATTATATCCACGAAAAAATATATCAGAAAGAATTTCCGAGGAATTCGTTATCGTTGGAACAAAATGGAGTGGAGAAATCGGATTTCGGCAGATTCACTCCGTTTGCCCAAAAAAGAGTGTTTTCATTTCAATATTATTTTCCGTTCATAAAATTAAAATAGAGTATTCAATATTTCTAGCTTTAAGATTTTTTAAACCATCTCTTGCAGATTTACTAACAAATAAATGGATACATTTATCAATTCACTCTGAGTTTAAATAGGGACTGTTATAAAATCTGATGGATCGGTTGTGCATCTCTATTTCATCGCATCATAAAATATCTAAGTGCAATTTTCCTTGTACATAAAGGCATTTAAATGCAATTCGCTAAATATAGTTAATTATCCATTAGTTAAACCAATAGGTGAACAAAGTAATGGTCTCATCAGAGTGTTCCTACGACTTCCTCTTAATGTAATTATTGCATTGTGAATCTTAGTATTTAAACACTGTTGGACTATTTCTGACAACCGAATATTCTCCAATGTGTAAATTCCTGAAGATGTATGGAAGAACAGACACGATTGATCTATATGCGAGTTTGTATAGATTTAACTACCATGTTGCGTACTGTGTTAAGCGCGGAATTACTAATATATAAATATATATTATGAGAGAATAAATGTTAATACATAAATTATTAATTTTCTTCCCAAACCCAACATATGTTCAAGCCGTTTACAAAGAAATTTCAGTTCATTTATTCAGCAAAAATGTCATTAGTCTTTCTAGAAATTGTTGAAAACCAATTCATGCCCATGCCTTCTCGAAGAACGCTGGATACTTTTTCAGTAATAGAAGAACTTGAGAAACCTTTCTTAATAGTTTCGTGATAATATTCCTCATTAAATTTCATTCTGAATTAGCATAGAACACGATTTCGGTGTTCATGCTATTTTTTATTATATTATACGACGGAAATATGTCTGATCAAAAATTTCGATGCTCCAATTCACTGACCAGAGAGATTAATTGTAGGTTAGGATTGGAGACCATAGCAACTCAAATTGCAAAGCCTATTATAGATTTTTATCACTATCATTGCTTTGATTTTCGAAGTGTCAAAATGACAACTATGCAATGACTGGAAAGCTCCTTTAATGCTGACTAGTAGGCTGTCGGAGTGATCGGCTCAAAAAGTGGCAGTAAGACTAAGTAATGAATGTGAAATAGGCTCAAAATGAAAATTGCGGAGGACCATTATGATTGACCGCTTGGGTATGTGTAATAATCTCTCATGGCTGCAAACAGGACAGTCTCGGAGATGACTACGGAAACGAAATTTCTTTATCTCCCGACACCCAAACGCTCCTGTCGCTCTGTAGTCATAAAAGTACTGAGCTCGAAATCAAGAGGACAGCTTACCAAAGATTATGCTTTATTGACTCGACAATTCAAATATGATTTATTCCGATAAAAGAATAGTGATGTTTTAGCGGGAAAAGAATTCACGAAAAATGAGGAAGCCTTACTACTTAGCTCTCGCAAAAGTTTCTGGCTCAGATATGCGCAACAAGGAATAGACGTAGAAATAGAGGGGGTGAATGGAGGAATGAAGGTAAAGAGCGGAGGGAAGAGAGGGAGGCTACAAGAGATAGTGTGGATGGGTAACCAAACTACTTGGAGAAAAAGGCACGCATACGCGAGGCTAATAGGCATTTGTTTCAAAGCACCCAATGCTATAACTTCACAAGGGACCCTATCTTGAGGTCTCATTGTGAAATGAGCCGAAATGGGACAATAGATAGTGTTGCGATATCCCACTACTTGAAGCAATCGTATTGGCAGGAATTAGTAAGGTTACCTAACCCTCCTCACAAAGCAACCCTCCACCTCAGTTTTGCAGGATTTTTAAATTCCCGGGACGAATTAAAATATTTATCTGTGGAAAATTGCTACTTCTAAGTTCTTATTATGTTCATACTCCACATCATCTCGCCTGACTCCTCCCTTTTTGTTTTAAAGTTCCGTAGTCCATGTCCCAAAATTGTCCACTGCGTAGCGCCAGAAACTTTTGCGAGAGCTATCGTTACCATCAATTTGTTTTCGTGTGGAAACTTTTGAAAATCACAGAAATACACTTAATGACCTGGGTTTCAATGCTGAAACATCATCATCATCATGTTATTTAGAGAATCGTACAGCAGTCTCCTAACATAAGAACCAGTAGTTAGAAAAGGGGGAAGGGTAAGGAAAGAAATATGTTGATGAGAAGGAGGAGATAGTGAGGGAATAATTTACCTAACAACAGCCGAGAGAATGGGGAATTGGTGGGAAACCTACTATCGTTAAGGATATTGACTCCGGGGTGACGACTTCTTTTAAAAATTTCAAGGATTTAAAGTATTAGGCTCAGTTCAGTCATTGGTAAAAATGCTTTGACTTCTCTGACTAAAATCACTCTGGTCGCGAAGTCATTTTTCCTGGTGACAATTCTCTCGTTATCTCCGCTGTTCTTAAGTAAACATTTCCACCACACCTTCTTATCCGTGTATTTATTTTCTTCCTCTTCCCCCTCTTTCCACATACTGTTCAATATACAAGCGAACTCTTCTACGTTCTACAATCACCTGAAGTGATGCTTAAGCTTTGTAGAAACCCTGGTCTTTATTTTTTTAAGTATTGCGTTGCTACAAAAATTATTACATCACTTATATTTACATTTGGCCCTTTTTCGTTCTTGTGGTCCGCACAGAATAATCAGAGAAATTTGAGTGCAATTTAATCCCAAATTTTTATTAGATTATCATCATAATTTCACAAAAACGATGCAGTAATCGATGGCTGAGTAATAATGGCAAACGAGATACATCATCTTCGTTGGAGATAAACGTTCATGGTGTATGTCATTTTGTTTCTTTTTTATATCCTCAACTATCCCAAGCTTTTCCAGCATTCTAAGGGTATCCCAATGTCAATATATTTTTCATAATTTCTTTTAATTTTCAATTCAAAGAGCAAACACTTTCAAATGAATAGGCAATTGATGTAAACGCTAAGAATAGAAACAACAATGTCTCGGTTTAACTTTCAAATTATCAGAATTGTTGCTTAGAATCTAGTGTATGTAAGAAAACGACTACACTTCACATTAAACATAATACTATATGATATTAACAAATGGAATAAAAGGGGAGCATTCATCTTGCCAAGATAAAAATTTATTGACATGCTAACGTGCTTACAGAGAAAATTGTAAAAGAGAGAAGTGAATTGAGTGCTAATTGTAATAAAATTGCCAAGTAGAAACCTATTAACACAACTTTATTCGCAAAGAAAAATTTTTATCTAGGCATTCTTTGAGCAAGTAGATTAGATCAAATATATTCCTATCCTTCGGTTTAGCCGAAGGAAAAACTACATAGCTAACGACGCTCATTAGTATATGCAATGGATACTGCTCAAAATAACGCAATTGTAAATGCAAGAGGAGTTAAACTTTCCATATCCGCATCAAGAAAGTTGTGCTTCTTCTCAGCAATGAGATTCCTGGAGTAATTGAAACATAATTTCAACTCACCGTTCACCCTTCGGCGAGAAAGAGAAAAAGGTAGGTAACGGCCGACTGCTTCATCCAACATCTTTCCTGAACCTAAAAATGAACGTGAATCCTTCCTATCAACCTGAAAAGAAGTTCTTGCTCTTTCCGATCAGTATGCACTTTTCCAGTTCAGAAATTTCTAAAGGCAGTTTTACCCAAAACTTTTAACTGAGATATATATAATGATGCCAACGTCTTACACACCGCATTTCTTCTTAATAGGGTTTTACTTAAGGTTTAGCGAATAGACATACGGTAAATCCAATCCTCAGTTCACTTATCAGTAGGTTTTACTACAAATACTTAGGCAAAAATCCTTCTTTGAGACCAGAATTTCAAAACCTGTTGAGTTATACCATGAAATCCAACGTATCGCTTCTTTCTAAAATATTTTTAAATTCCGCAGAGCTCGGGCCTTCGACCGAGCATCGCAGAATGTTGAATAATTTTTCAAATTCTCTCGCGTCTACCTCCCTAAAAGTCTATCCCTGAGGGCATGAGCAGGTAATCATTAGAATATGTGGATCTTTCAAGCTAATGCTGTTATCTCATTTTCCGGGAATTAGAACATTTTGGACGAAAAACTAGGGCTTTTGAGGAAGCAATTCCCTAAAACCATAGTCACACCGTGCGCGCCACTAACTTCTATATATTTAAATAATCATTTTTACTACTTTCTACTTTCACAAAGCAATCATTTTCAATTATCATATGGATTTCCAAACAGTAGTTTATTTTTTTAAAATATTTTTTCCGAAGGGAAACGGAATTCATCATTTCGTAAATGATTGTTTTAAAGAAGCTCAATTCTTTACAAAAAGCGATAGGCAACAGAAATGCATAAAAAATAATGTTTTCTCTTTGCTTCGGAAAACTTTTCAAAGATCAGAATCCTTAAAGTTATTTCATTGAAATGTATTCGATAACATTCTCATGCACTCAGAAAGAAATTTAATTTTTTACCCTCAATACAAAATGTCTGATTCTAATATGTAACTCTTTCTACATTTTTTTATTGAAATGACGTAGAGACCCAATAAATCGATGCGAATTTATGATCGTTGGATGGAATAATCCTTACCCACTGCCTTGAGATTATATTTTCGGAAAGCACAGGAGGATTTGTCTTTCGACAAAACAAAGATTCCAAAAGAAGGCTCTCGAGCCGCCTCCCGAATGCTGGATTTATTCAAAATTTCCATCGTAACAATATTCCATCTCCGCTTTGCTTGCGGAAAACGGTAAAAACAAAAGACGGATGTTGCCTTCTTCCTCCCGACTCATCCACAGTCGCTCTTGATACCCTTTTCATCGCCCGGCTACAAGAACGTGCGGAAAATATTCACGGAAAATAGTTGTCTCTGTATACTGGCTCCCGGTCCCACTTCAGTCCACGTTCCCATTACGAACATTCCTTATTACGAGCCAGCACAGCGCCCCTCGAGTGTCGTGTGGCGCAAGAGAATGAGAATTGAAGAGAGATGGTATCGGAGGAGTATAGAGCCCCTGAATCTGGCAGGAAAAGGGGGATATGGAGGGTGGAATGAGGTTTCCCAATCATCTCCTCCTTTTCGCGATCGTTTCCATCCAAAACTCCCATATTTATAGCCCTGAAGAACTAGGGAAGGAGGCAATAATCGGAGAAGCTATTAACGGGAAGGATTACCGAGGGCAACCTTGATGAAATGCATCAGGCAAGTGTCAAATTCCAATTAAAAATGCAAAAAATATGAAGGAAGTAATTGAGTATCGATGAAGGAAAAAAACGACAGCTGATAAGGTGGAGGAATGTAGAGCTGTAGAAAACCAACCTTCGGACACATGATTGAACGGGTTAGTATATTTTACCAGCGGGTAGGAAGGAGTTGGTATGGTGGCTACAGCTCCTGGTATGGTGGCTACAGCTCCTGGTATGGTGGCTTCCTATCAGAAAAAAACATGAAATGTGTCCGCGAAAGGGTCCTCCGTTAAAATGTTGGGACTGTATTGGCAGAGTACCTGATGATAAGGCATAGTCATATTAGATAGATGATAGTGTGTCATATTTTTCGTCAAAATAAATTATTGAAAAGTATGAATGATGTGTCAGGTAACTATCTGAATACTATGCTGTCCTGTCAAGTAAGGTCCAATATTGTTTACTTCATGCATAAAAAATATGCACTATTTGATGCCTCAGACCAGGTGAAAAGGTACTCGGATAGGTGTGAAAGGTAGGGGGGGAGTAGATATGACCGCTTCCGGCATCAGCCTGCTCGCAATGGAAGACAGAAAGGGGGACACCGTTGAAGGTCCTGCCAAGCCGGGGAAAATATCTTGAATTTCTCTTAAAGCCTGACTCCTACCCAAATAATTAAATCGTTGTACTCAGCGCAGGGAAAATCACGTTTTTGCTTCTAAATCTGGGTGACACAAACTAGCAACACCAAAAAAACTTGCAACTAAGGTCCACCAAATTACATACTCCGAATATTTTTTTAAATGCGTCCTGCAACAATATCGTGACAGAAAAAGTAGTAGCGTCAACAAAGTTACTGTAAGTGTTGGAATTTCCTCATGTTAAATTTGGACCCAACCTCCGTCCTTAGCCACAGCGATGACCCGGACCAAAAAAAACGTCTTCTAAAAATTCGAAAGGCCGACATTCACCTTCGTATCACATCAGCTGATTATATGAGCAATCGTGAGTATCGTTATCCGGAAATATGTTTCGAGCCAGCCCAACTAAGAGCCCATTTTATCGTCATTCCCTTTAAGGTGGAATCCTAAGAAAGAACGGGGAAGGGAAAGACGCTGAGGAGAGAAAAAGGGAAGGCGGGCGATCGAAGCGCTGCCATCTCATGTCGCGGAGATACGACGCACATTCCCAGCGTTGTTTAGGTACCACATGAGTGTATTTAAATTTCCTTTTCCTTGAAAAAAATAAAAGCATCCACCGAACGGCATGTGTACTTCAATCTTCACACAAAACCTTCCTTCCTTTTAAATCTCCGCCCCAAAGAAGTACAAGAAGAACAGACAGTGCTTCGAAGAGTTCTGAAAATGGTCATTTGAACAGACATCGGCGGGATTGATAAATAACAAAGGTATCGCGTTGTATCGTTGCTGTTCATTTTGGCATTCATATACTGAAGCCCTCCAAGCGGTATGCCGGCGGGGACGTTCTGTATGGTAAAATTTCAAGAAAAATAAAATAAAAATGATCAAGAGGAAAATGTTTGACACAATCAATCAAATGATTGCATATGTTGACAGCTAATTTCATTTTTAAAGAAGTGAACAATGTGGCATTTCCCTATGCCGCTCAAAAACATATACCTGATATTTACTTTGTTCAGTTTTAGGTCATTCTAAGATCCGCAATAGGAGGGTATGACTTATTTGTGCTTCAAATGACCCTACAGTAAGCATATAGTTTACTTTTTTTCATCACAAAATAAAAAAACGCTTTACAGTTCCAAACACTCTAAAAAGGCAATTATGATAAAAGCACTGAAATTGATAAAATCTAGCAAGTTATTAATTAATTATTATTTATTAAAAGATATTTTATCCCTTAAAAGATGCACAATTTATTAATTCATGGAATTAATATAGAGAACTAAGGAGGGAAACCATGTAAATTTTCGTTTGCAGTCACACCACGTATAAAATTCATGACTTCCTTCCTTCCCATCTCGTATTAACAAATGTTTCTGAACTGCATTCCCTCTCTCTCCTTTCCCTATTTGAACCGTTCTGTAGCAAAAACCATGATATTTAGTGACTTCTGGAACCCTGGAGTGAAAGTAACACCAATGTATATCATAGAGAACTAAAAAATTAGTAACACTGAGGACATTGAACGACAGTACTACTTTTATGACTGTGCTGAAGTCACTGTAATTTAACTTATGGCAAAACTTAAAGCGACAAAAATGATGGCTCTCCTTATTTTCAAGTTCATTTTCTCACTGAATTGGTTTTTAGAGTTTTTTTAAACCTTAATTTAAATAAAGATATGGCAGTTTTCCACCTTCATAGAAACGACAACATTGAGACAATCATTACGAAGATCAAAAATATTTCTCTTCTGTTAGATTTCTCACCCGTTCCATGAGTTTAATTAGGAGATAGAGATATACGGCAACAATGGCGAAATTCTAGGGGCTCACGTTTCTGCTCTCACTTCTTTGTACCTTTGCGCCACATCCTGCTAGTATACAGTTTCAAATTTTCCATCAAGGAATTGATAATATTTTAGGGAAGAATGACATTAAAAGTAAAATTTCAAAAAATACTCTTGCATTATCCCACATGGCGTTTAGTTTCATTATTCTCATAGAAAATACCAGGTATTAGAGCCAGGTAATAAGGAATTAGAACCTCTTAGAATTAGTATTTACTAATTAAAGAAAACTGATCTGTTCATTAAATTCTGAACTTGACTGTGCAACATAGGAAACTTCGCAGCATATAGTGAAATTGAAGCCAGCTCATAGTAATAATGATCTAGTGTGAGCTTAGTAAAATTTACTAGCTCTTTAGCTCTGGAAGGCACAATCAAGTTGGTGCGGCTTTGGGCCAAAGTTTGGAAATTTGATGAATGTACTTACTCTAATTTATTTGAAGTAGTCTACCGACGAAGGCAGGTTTTGCGCTGCTGTTATAAAGAAATATAAATTATATTAAGACAAAGCCAAAAGACACGCTTCACTGATAAAGCCCACTCCAAACCCACCAATTACCTTGACGAATACATGACGACGATTTTTGCAAGGTATTGCTTCACAGTATAGAAATATGTTCATACTTTAACGAGGTATTTTGCACCTTCTATAAAACCGTTTGAACAACTTAACTACTCGGTTAGTACTTTGGAAGAAAATTGCCATATAAGCAAGCGCATTAGAAGGTGACGCGCTGGAATATGAAGTGTTCCTTTGTTTGGAGTATAAACTTGGAGTCTGAGGAAAGAGGACAAGGATAGTCTTTAGATGTTTGAGATGTAGGTGTGGAGGAGAATGGAAAGGGTATAGTAAACGGAAGGGAAGGCGATGCAGGAAGTACATTTACATGAAAGATGAGGAGAGGAAAGTTCTGGAGGAGATTAGGAGGTTGAGTTGGTGGTTGGCACAGAATGAGGAATGCAGGAGGCCGTGATAGAGGATAAGAAGGAGACGAAGGGTAAGAAATGGAATAGAATTTTTGGATGGATTGAAGATAGGTAGGACGCCAGGCTAAAGAATGCAATCGTGTAAGGTGATAGGGGCTTGCTCCAGTGAAAATATAGGAGATGTTTACTCTCATCTACTTAAATAGACCTTAATTTCCTTTATTTACCTCTTAAATCTACCTTTACCGGTAGATCACCCTGATGATAATAATAATTATCAGTAAAACAAGGGTTTTCATAGTAAATTACAAAAAGAGAGGCATACCTTGATTGATCCTGATCTCTGTCAAGTTGCGGCTTAGGGCAATGGGCGGCTTAGGGCCAAAGTTTGGAAATTTAATGAATGTATTTACTCTAATTTATTTGAAGTAGTCTACCGACGAAGGCAGGTTAAGATAAGGTAGCCTCCGTTAATTTTTACAATAACCACAAGACCCTACTTCGTTACACAATTTCCTTCCTCAATTCTGTGTATATACAGCCTAGGACTAGGTTTGCAGTCGTTAGAAACTCGAAGGCTACACGCTAGACTTAGATTACTTGAAAATTTCAGATCAGCTGAGTTTCAGTACCACACGGAGGATATTATTTCAACCCCGTTCCTCATCTATAGAAATGATACAAGCGACAAAATAAATGACATTAACCAACGAACTGATTGGTACAAAATTTCCTTCTTTCGTCGCACCATTAGTGATTATAACAAAAACAGCGTGATTCTATCATAAGTCACATCACTAAAATACAATGCCCAACTATCCTATCTCCCCTTACACTCATCTATTCCCTCCCCTTTCATGATTAGAGTCGTAATACCCTCTGCCACACGCCTCTGCAATGGATCGCAGGATAGAATATATAGATGTTTGCGTACCGATCATCATCCTGACCATAAACCAATTCTCTAATTTGCACATGATCACTAACCCCCGCACTGATTCTAAACCAAGTAATTCTAGAAGAAAGATAGGTACATAACTAAAGAAATAGATACATGAAAACGTATACACCCCTGAGGTGTTTTTATACGTATACCCCCACTGCCACACACCCCTGAGGTGGCTTACAGGATATTTTGCAGATGTAGATGTATATTCGACAATAATTTGTCCGCAGCCATGAGTATATAGGCCACAGTGTGATTCTCGACTCGCTACAAGCAACGATGTCATCAACCGCGTCTACAGCGAAATTAGATTACGCGGACTTTGGATTCGCGAAAATTGTAAACCAAGTAATTCTAGATGAAATATAGGTACATAACTTTAGAAATAGATACATGAAAACTTATATTAAAAAATCATTTGTCCGCAGCCATGAAGATATAGACCACGTTGTGATACTCGACTCGCTACAAGCAACGATGTCATCAACCGCGTCTTCAGCGAAATTAGATTTCGCGGACGCTGGATTCACTAAAATAGCAGCTCGTGACACTCCAAACGAAGCGAGCACGAAATCCAACAGACATGAGTGATAACTTTTTTCCCTGCCTCGAGTGTGTCGCCGCGTATTTCTTTTGTTTTAGGATCACATCCTAACGGCTGCGGGCATAAGCCCACCGTTGAGTTGCATTCCGCAACAATGCAACTGCCAACTTATCTCGTTAGGGAACAACGCGAGAGAAGAAATTTGAAAAAATACATGAAGTAGGAAATGCAATAACACGTCACATATTTTTCCTTATTCTAATGAATGAAGTGCTCTGATACACAATGCAAATCTATTTGCGTCGTCAGTTTCTGCTAATTTTAAGCGGAGAATTCCTTACCTCGTCACAAACCCCCGGAAGTTTTCATTATTTTTAAAAACCCAGGAAATAATCAGAACGTGGGATTTAATTTTTCGATAAAATAAGTGCATCATTGAATCTTTCCCCTTTATGAGTCTTCGTTGTCGTTTTCTTGTCACATGTGTTACTCGTATATTATTCTTGATTTTAGTTTGTAGCATTTGTGTAGAGGGGTCAGGTATGATGTAAAGCTCAGAGAAATCAATGACTAGAAAAAAATTCAAAAGGTAACCATAGAGATACTGGAACATCTGCTTACTGCCTTCTGCCGGTTGCCCATCATGCTTGCAAGATGACGGTCATAAGATTTTTTTCTACACAACTTTATACTCTCAAAGACTTTAATAAAGATATTCTCTCGGAACTATCATCGTCATTACGTGGTATTCAACCAATTAATTAGCAGTTATGTTGGCAGTCAGCCAATTTCGTGATATGATGGTCAACGTGTCAATTATCCCTTTTTTCCAATTTCCAAACACCTCAGTGCCTTTTGGGGTGTTAGTTAATCATGCCAATTTAAAAAATAATAAATAAGCCCAACTCTGCCGATATGCTATTGAATGATGAAAATTTGCCGAAAATCAGGCAAAATCGGAATATATACTCCGATGTAACTGGTATTTGGTTGATTTAAAATATCTCACTGGACATGAAATGCAATGCTAGCCTTTTTAACCAAAATCTGGCAATATTTATTCGCTGCACATAAATTCCTTCCGCCGCGAAGCATCAGAAAGCAAAACAAATTCGGTGCATAGCCAAACCACATGGCATTCCGGCACTCCGTTCGGGGCTGCTAAAAATGTTATTGAAATAACGATTAAGCAGCTTCATTGTTATAAAATATGCCGTTTCTGTTCGTATTCCCCTGAAACAGGTATCAAAGAGCCCTTTTAAGCACCATATCGTTATATTTCTTCCGAAAATGATTAATTTTTTGTCTAAAATAGGAGATTAAAAAAAACTATTTTTCAGATTTTTTCTTATTTTTTAGTGTTATGTAGATTACTCCTATAATTGACTACTGTATTGTCCGCCATTGAATTTCTCTGGAGCTCATACTTTCTCTGCCTACCCTCATGCCATCCAAATGTCCTATTCCCCATCATTCCTTCCCATGTCAATGCGTCCTCCATACACTAATCCGCATACAAACATGCCAATCACGCCATTTCCCTCGGGGTAGGCATAGTCACATAACGTAGTGGTTGCCCTTAGACTTTAAAAAACTGGCTCTTTTAATAGTTTCTTCCATAAATCCCTAACATACCAGTTTCGCTTCTATTACATTCAAACATTGCTTTATATATAATTTCCTATTATTAAGACTCCTAATACTCCATCTCTTTAGAGTCCCTTCCACCACATTCACCCATGAATGTAATGGTCTGCCATTTCCTCTCACGCAATTCACTACACAATCATATATCTGTTTCGTTATTCGACTCTCATCCATTATCTCAACATAGCTCAACCAACGAAGCACAATGCTTTCATATATGTCCATTACTGTAAAATCCAACCCGCATTTTTTCATGGCCCACTCATTCCTAATCCTATCCATCCTGCGTTAGGCGCGCACACTTCACAGTTACCCCATTCCCACTGCATTTATCTCACTCTTATGCTTATCCTGACACGCCCAGGTTTCACTGCCATGCGATAAGGTCGGAAGGATAACACTTTAGTATGTACACTACGATTTTCACTTCCCCATACATTCACTCATTCCATGTTATGCTACACGTACTACATACGACTTTCCTTTCGGCATTCGCACGTTTTATCCGCATAAAATGAAATCATTTTTAAAAATTACAATGTTATACCACAAAGTTACCCTAGAACAAATTAATTTTGTTATCATTTTATTTCACCTGACTTCGTGTAAAGACAAGATACAAGAAATTTAAGTGGTGCTTTCCATCGACCACCGAAAACTTCCGTTAAAACGTTTGAGATGTCTTCCCATACACTTCAGAGCGTTCCTCATCACTAAGGTGAGGACACTTAGGTGCTTAAGTTAAAGAAATAGCCTAAATAAACACTAAAATTTCAAAATAGGTACATAATGAGGCTTATTGCAGCAAAATATATTTATAGCTTGATTTCTGACTTTCAAAGCTTCGGTTTGAGACACACGGTTACTGTTCTGGAGACTGAGTCCTTCCTTCCTGAGGAGTCCTTAAAGAGACTACGTACAGTGGTAAGTATATAAAAAAAATGACGCTAAACACCACCAAATTAATACATTTCTGGCTATAATTATCGCTTACGTGCAGTTGGCTCACAATTTTTATGTGAAGTAATATTTTAAATACTGGAATCGATTACAAGGCAGACATTAACTATAGTACATAGCAACTATCAACCTTCCTCGGAGAAAGTCTTTTATTATATTTCAAATAAACTGACCATATTCGCTCATCTTAAATATGCCAATACATTAGGCTACCGTTTTACTGTGCTACATACTTTCTAGTATTCCCATTTTTCAAATACATAACTTATCGGTTTCATCACCCACGTAACACAAAGTAAGTCTTAAATGTTCAACTTTCCAAATAATATCACTTTTATAAACGTTTCTACAATAGTCATGCTTAATTAACCAACTAAAGGATTTATTACTTAATGCTTAGCAATAGGAGTACAGCGGTTAAGCAACTCCCCTTTTAATCATAGATTCATTTATAATTTTTGCATCCTTTTTAAGTTTTCTGATAAAACGTTTATTTTACGAGTCACTCCTATTCCTCAGCAACTAGGTGACGCAATTCAGTATAGTTACAAAATTTCTAGTGCCTTACCTAATGTGCGCTTGGAATAATGTGGAGTTGTGACCGAAAGGAATACCCTAACTTCAAGTTCAAAATGAAATAATTTCCTTCCTCTTTCGGTTACTAACTGTGGATATGAATCCCTAAACTGAGGTCTTACATCATATTTTTTCAAAATTATAAGGGCTTATTCTGTTTCTCTCGAGTGCAGGGCATGAGGGCCGAAGATGCAGTACTATAACCAGTTTTGTGCATTTATTATTCGAGAGAAATAAAGGGCATGTACCTAATTTTGTGACTTCGCTTAAAAGAAGTCTCCCAGAGGAATAATTATTCGGAATCATGTTCATGCAATCAAACTTTTTTTTAGCTTTCTAGCCATATGGTGATGATGTTGTACTTCTACGAAATAATGGCCTCCTCAAATAAAACAGAAAAAAGTATACGAAATTTAAAAGCGCTTACCTGGTCTTTAAATGCCTCTGGGTCAGAATTCTCCCTTATACAGGAAACTAAGCGGCAAGTTGACAGCGCTTTTATTCGTACCTGAGTGCAATTTGCCGCGCTGGGACAATAATTTTCCTAGGAGCAGTAATAATAATTCCATACATCTATTTTAATGCTCGAGATCTTCATGATTTGACATTAAAAATTACCTCATACTAGCGAAAATTTGGGTCACCTTGGAAATAGTCATTTGAATCTGGCATGACCTTTCCCATGATTTTCTGTCTAGCCGTCGACCAATTTATGGGAAAATATTGGTCTCCTTAAATATTACATTTTTATTTTAATGGTATTTTAATAATATACGTGCAATACAAAGCTTATTAAGTGCCTTTATGTCATATACATACTAGGTCCTTCTAAGCCACATGACTTGTCAGAAGGCTCCTTATTTGCGTACAATTAATTGTAATATTAATTGTTTTCAAACTTTAAGACACTGAACTCACGATACTAATTCTCCATAATTTATAGCTACATTTTTAAAGCTACAAGATAATGTTGCCATGCCAATGAATGCCCTCTGCTATCGAAGCACAAAATATTAATACTGTCCATACAAAAAGCCGAAATATTCGAGTTTGAGATGCTCATCTACATCTACATAACATCCTGTAAGCCCCCTCAAGGGTGTATGGCATATGTTATATCTCAATATTCAATGATTCCACTGCAGCAAATTAAATTGAATTTTACATGCTTAATTTTACGTTCTGTGATAGGTGTGGCAAATTGTGAAATAATAGTTTATAATTTTTATGGGTATTTGGTTGAAAAAATGGTAGCACCATATTGCACGCTAGTAACCTAGAAACCGCGCAGCATGCGTGCATACCCTTTTTAAACAAGTTAGGGTGCATCTATACCATATACCATATGGAATGAAAAATCATCCATACCATATGGAATGAAAACGTTTTTACAGAAACATTTAAACCTAAGTTTGTTAATTGTTTGGAAACCGACTATTTCCGTTATTTGTGGGTTTACGACAAATTTAAAAATTCCGAGGGCAACGGATAAAAGCGTACATAATTATCTTGTTAACAAAAACGTTTAAAAATTAAACGAAACGGTTTCGCAAGAAAAAACGTTCCAAGTGGTGCAAAGTTTTTCACGGCTGCAAAAACAGCCATTTTTATTCAATCAAAGTCCCATAAAAATATTAAACTATAATTTAAAAATTTTCCACGCCTATCACGGAACGTAAAAATAAATAACCTGTAATATGCAGTTTATCCTTCGGCAATGCAATCATTGGGTTATCGAGATACATCGTATCAATCTAGGCTTTTTGTATGAGAGTAGTAGAGCTAAGCGCAAGGAGGTTTAAAGATAGACCTAAAAGTTAAGAGCAAAGTTAGGGGTGGTAAATAAATACTAGCAATCAGCTGGTAGAACACTGAATATAAGTATTTTTCACGTCGGATGTTTTTTAAGATGCTTTTCCCATGAACCCACTCTTCACATCTCCGGCAAACGACGCCTCATTCTCTCTCCATCATTCTTCCCCCTCCTTCCCGTTCCCCAACACATTTGCCGTCGAATTTCATAACTCCTCCTGCCCTCACAGCTCTCTGAATCTCGACCGTTCACCCTTGTCCACCGAAAAGTTGTCCCCGCTTCCTCCGTCACCCGACGCCGTCGCCACTCCCAAACTCTCCACGCTATAAGCCCCGCTTTTGAAATATTCAATGTGCCGTTCCGGGCCGACGTTCCAAAACCAACTCAAATCCGACCTCTTCACTCGACCTCGCCGGATCTAACTAGCTGTATATGGTCAGGTGACGTCACCGGGGGAGTAACTTCCTCGGCAGTGGCAACCGTAGAAAGTTTCGTGAAATTGTGCCCGGCTTGGAGGTGACGAGGTTTTGAAGGGGCGAGATATTTAATACGACCGCACTTCCGTGGAAAATACATCCCGGTTCAGAGTCACCAACCGTTTGACGGTTCATGATACACGCGCACGTATCTCCTTAACAAAGGTATCTTCAGTAACTTATTCATCGTTCTATCGGCATATCAGATATGATGGCTATATATGATGGCTATATATATATATATATATAGTCATATGATTTTTACTGCGAGTCCAAAGTTCGAATATTTGCTAGAGGCATAGTAGCAGTTCTCGAGAGCATTCAGTGCAGCTGATTATACTGGAGTAGTATTTATAGGAGGAATGCAAGTTAAAACGTGTTTTCCTCAAACCTCACTTCGATGCACATGGACCACGTGAACCATCTGGATGAACCACGCTGCAACCATCCATAAATCACTGATGTACCAAATTTTATACATCCTCAAATGTTGGAGAAAACACTGATTAAGTATTTAATATTAAAAAATAATACAATGTATTTACAGAAACTCTTAGATTCTTGCCGAGTGAAATGCACACGTCTATTTTCTAATGATCTAGCTGCTGCATTATATAAAATATATTTATATGGAGATTTATTGAAAGGAATAATATGTTTTACATGAATATCTATAGGTATGATACCCTGCAAGCCACTGCAGGTGCGTGTGGCAGGGACTGTTAGGACACCATCCATGAAAAGGTTAGGGGATAGGGAAAAGGATAGGAATGGAGAAAAGGATGAGGGAAAATGGACAAAGATTTTTACCTATTAGCTCGGCTCATATTTGATCGCTTCTATCAGGCCTTGAGAAAAAAAATAATATGGAGGTGCTGAGAAGTAAATGCATATAAAATAGTAATTATATATGTATATATATAATATGCCAAGAGGGTGGCCGATAAAAATACAGAAACAGAAAAAAAGGACACAAATTGAAACTTCCGATATTTCGGTGGAAAGTAGCTTCCACCTTTCTCTAGGTAGAGAGAGAAAAAAAAAAAATATATATATATATACATATATATATATATATATTATAAGTTTTCGCCAATTGGCCACAAATATATAAATTAAAACTTGCCGGAGGTAGGAGAAAGAGATAAAGATAAAGAATTTGTTCTTACGGGAACGTTTCGGACCGGTTGGTCCTTCGTCAGCTTTAGAAGATGAAGAAGCTTTTTATGGCTTTGACAGTTTTTTATAGTTTTCGGCGCAGTATTCGAAATGTATGCTAAAATTATATTAAAATATTTTTTTCGAATCTGTGGCCCAAAGTAACTCCTTGATATTTGCAAGCAACCATTATATTTATGTGAAATATATAATTTCGCGTTTAGAATGTAATCTTTACGTATACAACCGAATCAGTAAGTAATAAATCTCGTGTCATTAGGCGACGTGTGAAATTAGTACTTAATTGCCATAGCATTAAATCGGTTAAAATATAATACTTTCACTTTAATCTATAGATATTACTAATAAGAACACGCAGCTAAAGTTGAACGCAAATCTTTTTATAGACAAATATCGCTCAAGTCACATTAAACTAAACTGTTTCCAAATCAATGGTACTATCTACTTGCTTGAATTAAGTGGAGAAGAAACTAATCAGTTCTTATGGGTGAAATTAAAGTAAATTATTTCATTAATGAGCTAAATATGATATAAATGTTCAAGATATTATTATTATTTTCTAAAGAAATAAATCGTATAAGGCACCAATTAATTTAAAAAAGTTTGCGACATAACAACTTCTCGAAAATTTTACGAAAGCTTTTGAGATAGATGAAAAGAAAAGGAAGTAATGCCGATGCATGCCAAGGATATATATTGAAAAATATGAGAGTTATACGTTAACATGAAGTCTTATGAAGGAATGAAGATGTTGGTGGAATAGAAAATGGGGTTAGGAGATACATCAAACTGATATTTGGATTGAAAACTCACGACGATTGGGAATTTTCTATGGCTACCAACCTTTCTCGTTCATTGTGGCTAATTACATTATTCCTTTTTCCTCTCACGTCAAAAATAGCAATAGTCTCAAGCCTGTCGTTTACTTATCACATATTGTCTTTTCGACATTGAATTACCGCTTTTCTTTGATTCAAATACAGATTTTTAGAGAAGTAGTAATTTGTTGCCGAGACAGAATTTTCCATTCCCAATTCATTATACTAGATTTGTCGTGAAAAATCAATTAAAGTAGCATGCAATGTCATGTTGTGCGTTGGAGGAAAAAATCTAGTTAAAAAAATTAACTCATGGGGAATAAATATTATTTTTTTCAAAACCCCGAGGGGGGAAAAACTTCCGCATCCCTTAAAGAATTACAGCTTTAAAGCAAACGATCCCCATAGCGTCGAATGGTTCATGTTTTATTTTCGCAATAAGGAAGCATTTTTATCAAAGCGCTGCTTATGAGATAAGTCCAGAAAAATTCAGCTTTATGTGCAAACTCCAGCGAGGCAAAAGTTGGCGAATGTGTCATATGGTGCTAAGGGTTGAATGAAGAACAATGTGTGACGTTGAGCGGAGGAATATCCATACGGTCATCCACCGCTGTGTTCGTCCGCCTGGAACGTCAAATTTTGAAGGACTACTTGAAGCCCATTCACATAACCTCTCAAAACGATATCGCCGATATCGCCACAGCAGAGCTAGTCTTGCATCGACACGGCAGACACGGTAGGCACGTGTGGTCAGGAAATTTTGCTGCTCTCCGTCAAATACAAGTTTCCCGAAATGGCAATGGAGTTCTACCTTCATTCAACTCGTCGCCTGTAGACCCACTTCATCTAGCATCAAAAGTTGGGTGTTTCCAACGTTTATGACGAAGAAGGAGTTCATAAAGAGGAATCACTGTGATACCCGCTGGGGTTTGATAACTTACGGCGAGTCCTACTCCTCGAGTTGCATCCGTACATCAGCGAAGAGAAGCACTTGCAGCCTGCAGTCATTACGACAGCCATGAGTTTGGTGACGGCATTCCACTGTCGAGCCGCGAGATTGTGGTAAGAGTGGCATCTTATTTTGTGGGGTCATTCAGAAGCTTGTATGAGTAGTGGCAACCTTGTGATCACGCATAAGAATACTATTAATATTGATTTTTCATCAGCTGTTGCTTGGATACTAGATTTTGGTCAAAATTTCCACAGTAATTTTACTACTCACTTGTTGCAATTTGAAGGGGGCATGCGTATCTTGTGTAATTCGCAATGAATTGCAGGTTAATGGTTATTTTCCAATTGAACGCTTATAATACTCGGTTGTTTGTCCATCAATTATAATTTCTAATTGCAAAGGAATGCCTGCTTTAAGTAATACTTTTGAGAACTTGTCTGTTTCTTATTTTATGGCCTACACTTATACGAGTAATAATTCTATGTAAGAGTAAATTTATGTTCAATTTAACTCGAATACGGCTCTAACGATTATGATTAGACACCGTATCTTGAATATTCTAGGTACAAGAAATTCTTCTAGGTATTATCTTCGGGAAAATTTAATAAGGGACCAAGTTTGAGTCCAAAAATGATTTCCAGGCCAATTTATGAAAAGCATGATAATCAGTGTTAACTTTAAAGCAAAGCATTTTATTCTAACAGTTTTAAGTATGATAAAATACAGTTAATTCAAGGGGAATTGGACAAAATTGTGCGAGAAAGTTGAAAGCTTATTTCTGTAGTGTCCAATTTTGACTTACTTTATTATAAGTTAAGGTAACTAAGATCGAGGTCACTATTTTGGTGTTTCATAGATTAGCTCCATGGTTACAGACGTTGTTGTTTATTCAATAACAGGAAAGGGTGGCGCATGGCGTATTTCATGGTATGTACTACCAATACAAGGTAGCGCGTTCCCGTGACCAAAATGAGTCCGTTCTGAGCACAACGTCATCCGGATGACACGGGCAGCAGACGACTCGTGAATAAGCATAGAAATAATAGATTAATGTTCCGATAATTTAGTTTTCAGCAACGACAGAATAGAATCAAGTAGATATTGGCATATTTTAAGTACTGGTATAAAGCATACGTATTTGATCGCATTTGATTCGTAAATGGGGAATTTGAGAAAACAACCTTGTTTACCGCGGATATAACCCTAGCAACAATTTATTTACAAATAAAAGTGTAAACTCTTAGAGGCCTATTAGCCGAGGCAACCAGACACGCCACCGGACGTTCCACCGGTGGAACTTGTCAGTCGTGGGGCATAGAATCAAATGAGTCCTATTATCCGTGGCAACCAGACGCGCCACCAGACTTTCCACCGAAACCAGTCGACTGAGCCCCACAACCGCGCCTTCCACGTTGGGTTGCTCAGCAAGGTTCCGGGGCATTGGAGTATATGTAGCCTATTAGCCGAGGCGACCAGACGCGCCACCGGTGACTGAATATTGCATGCGCGCGCCTCATACTGCCCTGACCACGACGCTCCAGGCAGTCACACAATCTCAGTTCACAGTCCAAACTAGTAGTGAGTTGTTCGCTCTTGTGAATTGAATTTCTGTGTGTTAATGTGTTTTCGCCGGGGGCGGTGGTGAATGAAGATGGTGATTGCAATTTGCAAGAAGGTGAAGGTGTCGCTTGTCCAAGTGACGTAACGCAAAGAAAGGAAAACTTACTAAATAACAGTAATAAAGGGTAACCGAGTAAGCCTAGAGATTTATCGAAAGAATTATCAAAATTGATAGACAACACCATTTTGACTACTGCTGTGTGCTGGGTAATTTTTGAACCGATACTGGTGGCGCCACCGGTTACCTGGGTGGAGTAAACCCGAGCAACCAGACACTCCACCGGTGGAACGTCCGGTGGAGTGTCCAGGTTGCCTCGGCTAATAGAGGCCTTATAATTGTCAGAAATTTGTCCTGTTTCCGCAAACCTGAGGTGGGGTCATGGTTTTTTTCTTTCGCGTCATCGTCATCGTTATCCCAAACGCAAATTGCTCTAAGAGGGCAATGCTTACTGTTACCGTCCTAGCTCTACTCCCACTCTATCAATTAAAACTAGTGATTTAAAGCACCTGTCAAAAGTCGAAGAATGACGTTTTCGCCTTCATGAGCGCAATTGGAAAATAATGATAACGCAAGTGTACGCGTTTTGGAGACCTGTGATCACGCCCCTGGGCCCGCTTCGCCCATGTAGATGTATCAATGGGATATCTAAAAAAAATCTCTTCCCTCATATGTTTACTCGCATTGCTGTTGTATTAAAAAACCAAACAAGTATGATATACACAATTGACTCCGTACCTAGCTAGCGTATTATTAAATCCAAACTACGTCACAGTATTCTATCTAAACGATTTGCAAGGACGTACCTTGCAGTATGATGCCGTAGCCAAAGAAGTGATCAATAGGTGGACTTGCGTCGTGTTTTAAACGAAATTCCAAAAAATTATTTACTCTGCTCGGAATATTTCTTCAAGAAATCGACTGAGGAAACTTTACAATCCAAGCATAAATCGGGATCCAGATATTGAGACGTTTAAGTCCTCTAATTTATATCGGTATCACTAGGCGTTTTCATACCAGGCGTAGTGTTTATAAATGAGTGAGCACGGTGAAATGCTGTTTTTTATGCAAAACGATGTGTCAGTATCGGAATGCCGTCTGTCACTAAGATAAAAACTGATTCCGAAGTACATAATCAATTTCCCTCCAAACCTGCCACTACCTCCAATGGGAGATGGTATAAAGCTATGTTCTCATGTTTCCGTCTGCGCGTCGTTTTGCGTCACACACGTAACAACCACGTTTTCACGGCAGTGGCAGCAACGGATTAAAACGGAAGACGGTGGAAAACTGTGACGCGTTCAGTCTTCCTAATTACTTTTGCTCATTGTGGAGTTTCTGAAACAAAATGAATGTCCACGAGGAGTATTCGAGATAAGCTGCACCATCCTAATTAATTTCGTCAGCAACCTGAAGATGACCCTTAATCCATCGGTGAAAAATCACGTGGCCAACAAA
Source organism: Pyrrhosoma nymphula (assembly GCA_963573305.1). NCBI lineage: Eukaryota > Metazoa > Arthropoda > Insecta > Odonata > Coenagrionidae > Pyrrhosoma > Pyrrhosoma nymphula. The sequence goes on from OY754335.1 coordinate 54,766,084, forward strand.
TGACTGGTGAAAGGCGTCGGTCCTCATTCCCTGACTTAAAAAAGTCAGAAAACCTCAATCTTCTAATTCAAATAAGAACAAAATTAGACGAAAAATAAAAATGCAAAACGGCAATTGACCGCTGTCGGTCGTGCTAGTGTTTATTTATTTACTTCCATATCCCCGAAAACAGCACTAACGGCCTTTTACATCGAGTGTGTTAACATGTAACAATGGACGAATACAAACACCCGTGTCCTGAGTGGTGAAAAATCCACTCAGGCGGGACTCGATTCCGCGACTCTCAGTTTAGCAGGCGAGGACTTTATCCCGTCGCCACCGGGGCAGTTAAAGGGAATTGTTGCGAAGGCATTTCTTTCTGCTAGGAAAGTTAACTTTTTGACAAGTTAAGGGCACATCAGCTTAGAAACAACGTCTATCAACCCAACGTTTGTCGCTTAAGCATTTGTATCATTTTTTTTACATCTCTGATATTCTAATCTCACTGATGACCTTAGAATGTGTACAGTGAAGAGGTTTAGAATTGCAAGGCATAAAGAAAGCTTTTGTTTTCAGGCCTTATTGTTACTGATGTCACATTGCTTTCCATGAGCATTTTATTTAGACGCTAAAAGAAAGTACAAAGGTGTGTGAGTTATTAGTGATAATGCTCAAGCTGTAACCCCTGGAAGCCTTAGCGTACTCTTGTATGACGGCTTATCGTCTATCCTAATGAACGAATTAGGTTGTTCGAGGACTACTTTACGCTCTCCAGAGGAAAGGAATCTATCCGTGAAAGTTCTTCACCTTTTTCATGCCTTGTCCTCCAGTTAAAAGAAAATACGGGTTTTACTGAATGTGTGAGGGTTTTCATGCATTAATCCGCTTTTCAGCTACGGATCGTTATTCTCCGCCGCAACCTTCTTCTTGGCCTCTGTGGTCGAAGGGTCAAGTCCTAACCTGCTAATCCTGTGGTTATGGGTTCAAGACCCACTTAGGTGCATTTTTAGCAGCTTTTTCACAACCACTTCCATTAGTAATTACGCGATACGTAATGAGCCAAATATAAGTATGGACTGCAAAGTCTATTCTTGTTTGCCTCAAGTCAAGTTTACGTTATTGCTATTATTAACATTCTGACCGAGGTGCCTACATGAAAGATCTGGTGCTTTCCGGAGAATTTTCGTTTCGTTACGTTTCGAGGTCCCATAAGACCCTCGTCATCAGGGATTCTGATGTGAATGTCTTGGGTTGTCCATAATATACAGCCCGGTTCTCATCCAAATGTCCCCTGATTGGTTATAATTTTGGTGCCAATTTTCCCTCATAAGTTTGATTTCTTTCAGGATCGGCAGCTTTGTCTTGCTTAGGGAAAATCCCGAGTCACTATAAAAATTATTTTTCTCTACCCGGATCTCAATAGCTTCTTTCGTCAGTCGTTCCCAATACGATGACTACCGGCGTCAAAATTCTAACTAATTAGAGGACACATGAATGAGAACCGGCGCTATATATTGCGGTCAACCCTAGGCATCTATATCAGCATCCCTGATGACGAGGGCCGTGTCGGACCTCGAAAAGTGAGAGAAAATGGAAACTCTCATCCGGTCGAGGACCCGAGAAACATTAATTCTTCAGAAATGCCTACAGTTCCGTTGGGTACGTTGTCATTTTATCCCAAAGGTACGGGATCTCTAATCACGTCCTACCCCATTACAGCAGAAGTAAGTTGAGTGAGTTGAGGTGCATCAAAATTTCTCGAATGCCAGTAGGAAAGGCATAGCTAGAATTTGGAGCATATTATTTTACAAAAGTAAAAATGGCAGTATTTGAAAGTGTACTTCTCCCCACTTTATTATATGGCAGCAAAACTTGAGTTTGCCAGAATAAGCACAATTTTAAGATTGATGCAGAAGGTATGCAGTATCTGAGAAATTTTTGCGGTAAAAGTAGGATGAATAGGGTCAGCTATTAGCGTGTCATGAAAGAACTTAAGGTGGATATTCCGATAATGGACATGTGTACATTAGCCCATTAAATCCCACAACTGTGCAATCGGTAATACCTCCGAATGCCCAAAATTTCAAAATTGTTTTTTGGCGTACAGGAAGTTAATTATGTATTTAAATGTTGTACAAGCGACACATAAACTCTGAACATTTTAAATTTTAACCGTAAAATTTTTTTTTCTGGTGATGTCGAAAACGACCACTTGAGATAATGGGACATAAAAAAACTCCCACTTCTCCCAATTTTCGTTTTTCTTTCAAGGAATATCACGTTGCTCTTGATAAAGGCTCTATGCCAATTGGTTTGAGAGAAGTAAAACTGTATTGCTATCTTTCCATTCCACTGCGATAATATTTCTTTCTTTATCAACGCATTTGTCAATCACTCCTCTTTCCGTTTTCTTCATGTCCTTTTCTGATATGATGGCGCATTTTTCCGTTCCATTTTCACGAACAGTACCAGTAGCACCTAACTCCTCTTTCTGAGAGTTGTGGTATTACTTTAGAGCTGGTAAAAAATTGTCAAAAAACAAGGAAAATTAAAATCCTGGGTATGATTTCTTTAGTAAATCTACAAAACTGAAAAGAACACACCCTCCAAAGCCAAATTTATTCTTATTCTTGTAATTGGAAGACTCTTTTCCCTGATATTGCATAAATGTCAGACAGTACCCTGATTTGAATGCCAACAGCCAAGCTTTATAACCAAAACGTACCGGCTTTTCCTTCAAAAACTGCTTGAACGAATGCTTTCCGAAATATTTTATCATTATGGATTCATCAATTGATGCAAAACGCTCTAATGGAGCTAATCGTATGAAAAATTCACTAATGTCTGATTTGAAATAATTGCAAGCGTAAAAATTGCGAAATAGTTCATCAAACTGATTCCGTCTCATGGTGTATTTCACAAGCATATTTTTGGTGTCAGCTTTATTTTCCCAATGCATTCTTCGGCGAGGGCATGAATTGTAGCCCGATAGAAGTAAAATCCCTCTGAACGCATACATATCATCACTAGTCACATGGAGGATATTGTTTTTTAGAGGAATACATTGATGTGTATTACACCAAATCCTCGAATACCTCTCAATTGAGAAATAATTTCACGAAGTCGATTGGCTCGGAATATTCCGAAATTGTTAGAGAAGGAAGGAAATATTGATCTCCAAGCACTGGTATAGGATGAACATCACCGATATCTCCCTTGACCCATTCACTTACTTCTTAAGAAGTTTTGCACTTTCTACATAAGGAATGCCTTCACACTTATCATCACGTTCACCGAAAGACACTTCCGCCGGAGCCATCAACTGATTACGGTTCAATCTATACGGATCGAAATCGTCCTCCTCTCCAGAGTCTTCATCAGTCTCAGCTGAAGTTTCGATTGGAGGCAATGCATAAATGGAATCGGGAATATCATCGTCACTCAAGCGTTCACATTCCTCTATTTTCGAAGTTTTATCATTGCTTCGCGGCGGTGAGACATTTCCCTCTAAACAAAATAGAAAACACGAGCATAGTTGTGGGTATATGAGCATAAGAACATACAAATAATAGGCTGTATGGCAATCAAACTATGTAGCAAAGGGTTTAGAGAATTTTAGTCTTTCAGAGCGGTGGGTAGTCTCAAACCCACGGCCAAAACAATGGGCCGACAAATCTTTCACCTCGCGATTCGCTACGATAAATGAGCAAGTATAGCATGTATTATCCCAAGTGGTCGAAAACGACCACTTAGCAGTAATTAAGCTCTAGACTGGATAGGACTCTAGATAAATACACAATTCAAGCTTGTACAGTAAAACAGACCATTTTTATTATAAAAATAAGTTATTTGATATTGAACAAAGGAAAAAAACAAGACTTACCGAGCCGTTTTTCCTGACATGTAAATGAAGAAAACGCTTCCCGAAGTTCACGAGTCAGAAATCTCTACTACACTGACTTATTTGCGGGATCTCAATCCCACATCGTTCCCAGATATCTACAGTTACATGTAAGTTTTATTATAGGACCATTGGGAGATTGCCGGCGTGTGGAGCAAAGAAATTCCACCAAGGTCGTTTTCGACCACTTGGGATAAAATGGCAACCTGGTCGTTTTCGACCGCTTGGGTTTAAATGGGTTAGAGAAACGTGCCTCGTCAGTTTGGTCGGTTGAGAGCACGATCTATCGTGGTTGAGAGAGTTGATGAGATAACGAAAGAGATTTGCGATAGAGGGGTGAATGGCGTGAAAGGAAGGGGTAGACCGAGAATGCCATGGGTGAATTTGGTGGAAGATAATATTTAGAGATGGTACATTTGTATATTAAGAACAGGAGGTCGTGTGTGAAGCAATGCATGAGAATTACTGAAGCAAAAGATGTATGCAAGGATTGGGCAGTATGAAAGAAATATTTGATCCAGCTTTACATGGCTATCAGGTGCTTTCAGAACAAGATAGCATGTATAAAGCAATGTATGAAGGTAACGGGAGCAAAAAGGCATGCGCTGATTGGACAGTGCAAATGAAAACTCAGATAGAGAACGGCGTGATGGGTATGAAAGCACGTATTTTATCCACTGCAGTCACTTTTTAGTTGACCCATTAACCAAATGTTTCCAAAACCTGTTCCTTAATAGATATTGCACGAGGTTCTCGTTCTGCTGAGTGCGAAAACAGTCAAGGTTATTAATCAATGTTCATAAATGTATTATATTTCATCACATTTTAAACTCAATGCGGCTATTACATATGTTAAAGAATAATTTGGGAATTAAATAAGATTCTCTACATTGGTAAATTAGGTCTAGTTTCGCTACACTAGACAAGGTAGCTGTGGGAATTTTCATTCATTACGGTCAACCATTCATGCACACATGCTTGTATGTAAAAAAAAATTGGCAATTTCAGCTTTAGTTTCCCAGCTGCGCGTGAATTTTTAGAGTTTTCTATGCGAAAAAAAGCACACTAAATGTTTTCAACTAAATACAGCTGCTTACAAAACAATAAGCACTCGCAGTAACGCGTAATTTACAGATTGAATGACTAATGCTCTCAATCGTCTCTGAATGTGTATTTAGCTCGTCATAAACTTTTCAAATAAAATTGCGCGTGAAATGCATATTTTATAACAAAGCATTATTCCGCACAGCTATAAGTAAATCGAATATTAAATGTTTGATATTTTATTCAATGAGAGACAGTGAGTTTAATAACATTTAAAGGGGCATAAGTAGAGATGGGACACACTGAAAATTACCTCGGTAATTTTCGTAAATTACCACGGAATTTTTTGTAATTTACCGCGTCCCTTGTAAATTACCGTAATTTTCTAGATAATTCACCTATGATTGAGATAATTTTTCATTCAGATAGATTCCCAGCATGTTCTTTTAAGCAACTTCACATTTCGTACGTGTTTAATAATAAATTGAGGCATGTACAATCGTACAGCTCATTTTTGTAATATTTTAGTTAAATTATAACATTATAAGATGAAAGCTTTAGAATATTCTTCTTGAAAATTTCTCATATTTTAACAAAAAAAAGCAAGATTGCGTGTTGCTGTCGTAGTTATTTTTACAATTTTAAAAATGTCTAATGCATTAATGTTGTATAAGGTATGGTTTAAACATGGTTATTCCCTTCCTATTGCTCTTGGCTTTCTTATTTAACCATACATTTGCTGTTTAATACTTAAATTAAAAAATACAGAAAAACTACAGTAATTTTCGAAAATTACCGTAATTTACCGTGGTAATTTACCTCAGATTAAAATTACGGTAATTTTCCCATCTCTAGGCATAAGTTTTATTTTCGGCCTCTTTTCATTCAGTGCGTACGTTAGGTACAGACTTCCTACATCCACTTGATTGCCCGTTTACGATCATCTGATAAAGGCAATTAATGCCTGTGCCATAATTTCCTTGTCATAAATAAATGTTTACTAGCTAGAACAGTTAATTTCCCTTATCCAGTGACAAAGACAGGGGAGGAGCCCAAGGGCCCCAAAAATTAAAATTTACTTAAAAAAAGTGGCACTGAAGAAGAAATTTTTATTTTTATAAACAAAGAATGTTGCATAAATTTTCTATTCAGTTTGAACAACTTGTACGCTTTTTATATATTTTGTGAAGTTTAATGGTTTTTTTGGTCAATTAAAAAAGCATCCTATCCATAATTTGGCCAAAATCAATTAAGACTTCAGCTGTGCTAGATCCTAAAGCCTAAAATAATAAATGAATGGACATGAACACGTATTTGAGTTATCCGAATCTTTTTTTCAATCAAACCTAAGTAAAAAACACGAATAAAATTGAGATATAGATTCCTTTTGTTCTTAGTTTAAATTATCTACATTTTCCAATTCGTCATGCAGACGAGATTGCTTACTTCAATATTATCCTGTCTTTGCGGGGCCAAGCCACCCCCTCCGTAATGCCGCCCCTGGCGGGGGCCAACCCCACCACTTCCGTCACGAGCAGCCCACTGGCCTGCTCGTGACGGAAGTCGCTAAGGGACCACGGTTTAGCATTTCATCCGACGGACAAATAACTGCACGAATTACGAGCGCTCTCCACCCATCACCCAGGCAGGGATTGAAATTCCATCGAAACATTTATGATACTGCTGACATTTGAACCTGAGCCCTCCAGATATGTAGCCAGTGCACTAGCCACCAGTCCAACTCGATCCTCAAGTGAAAGCTCAACCGGAATATTTCGATCCACGATAATCTTGCAGGTCTTGGGACATTGTAAATGCGACCAGTACTATGCTTGGGGATAAATAAATAATACGAAGGACAATATTTATTGACCAGCACGGAGGCTGGTTTGAGAGGTGAGGTAGAGAGAGCCCTTTTAGATCTCAGAGGAGAGATGCCTAATGTATAATTTAGACATTTGAGCGTATGGAGAACAGTTTGTTTCCCTTCACCAGATAAACAGCCAGGGGAGGGGTTCTAGCAAGCGGTCCACACTTGTAAATTTATTTTGAAAAAGTGGTACAAAAAAAGAAATTTATGTTTTTTATACACAAAGAATGTTGAATTTATTTATTTTTTTTAGTTTCAACTATTTTTAAATAAACTTGGTTAATTTTTGAAAGCTAAAAAATCTGTTGCGTTTTGTTTCTTTCAGAAGATTTCACTGCAAAAATCTTCAAATATCTGTTACACTGCAGTCACAATGGCACTCTTAATTGCGTTGGCACTCTTAATTGCGCTGGCACTCTTAATAATTTCCCAAATTCCACACAAATTTTCTCCTAATTTTCCAAAACTTTTCACCCCTTTCCCCCTCACCTGAACCACACCCCCAATATTCCATACTCTTGACTTCGTCATTGTCCTGTACCATCGGCTGACATCTGGGAAGACATGCCACTAATGATACATCAGTCCTGAATGATCCACTAAAGTGACTCGCGTCTTCAAAGAGAATGATTCATGAATCGGTTCTGACAGATTAAGGTCATTCGTAATGGTAACGAATGGCCATACGAATCATAACCATCAGTAAAAGAAGAAAATTAAGGGAAGGAAGGTCCACGGATAAATCAAACGTTTTTACATTAAGCCTTGCGCGAGCTTGTCATTTCGCAGTGTCATCTTCCATTTAAAAATGAATATCAATAGTTATTCATCAATTCTTTTTGCTTTTGAGGTGTGATGGAACAGCATTTTTGTGAATGATGATTAACAGACGTAATATTGTCCAATTTATTTCACAAATAAAACACGTGTTTCGACGTATTACATAGCTAGCATCGGGTAGAATGTATAGGAACAAGGTATTGTGCCTGATGATGGCAATATAATACGCAGAAATACCTGTTGTCGTTACGAAATATAGTGGACAGTACTATATTTGTTAATTTTCATTCAATGCTTGCTTTCACTCAGTATTCCCTTGTTTATCCACTAGACATGGCATTTCTACATTGTTTAAATAACACGTGGAATCCTTCTCTAGGTTGAGCCACGTGGCTAAGAGGAAATACGGGAAATAAGCCCAAAGAGTAAAACGAAAAAGAGATCCAGTCTGCTCAAACAATCCATTGAAATAATATTCTCAGTAAATCAATCGGAGAATGTCTGTAAATTAATACGACTCAATGGAAATGCATCTAATTCTGTGAACAAAACATTTAAAATAAAGAACAACTGGGACGTTTATTATAATAAAAAAGAATATTTATTCAACTAAGCCTCCTGGATATTGGAGTTTGTATCTAAAATTACTCGGGTTTTGTACTAATTAATTATATGATGCATCAACTATGCCATCGGGGATGAAGAATTACGAACACTGATCACCTGCAGTTAAATTAAAAATTTTACTTAAAATATCAAAACTAAAAATATCTACTATTATGAGAAGGTATAATTGTCAAATATTTTATTTTTGTGGGCTTCAACTGAACTTCAAAATTGATATCAATCTTCCGTTGAATAGGAACAATGGGCATCCCTATTTAATAGAAATATTACATCCCATTTGTTAGGTGGCTGTTATTAAGCCAGTTGTTAAGTCAGTTGTTAAGTAGTGTTGTTAGGTAGTTAGGTAGTTATTTGTTAAGTAGTAGCCAGCTGATAAGAGTGAGCATTTTATTAATTTTTTAAGTAAGTAAAAAACATTTCTTGGGCCACATTTTGTTCAAGTGCATTTGTTTATGCGTTGGAAATCACCATACAGGCATTATTGTCTATTATTCCAGAATTTGTTTTAATTTTTATTTACTTAATTAATGCATATTGACTAGAGTTTTAAACACGTTATTCGACATATTAGGCGAAATTATATTGAAATAGTTTTTTTCGATTATATTGAACTTGGCGTGGCACCTTAAAATTCTTACGCAAAAATTATGATTATAAAAATGGTATTCTCTAGCATCTACAAGAAAACTTGTGCACATGTAATCGATTTATTAAGAAATATATGCAATTTGCCATAAGATTGTGTGTTTAAATAGAATTGAATTACCAAAAAACCAAATGGGTATGGTATGATGAATTGTTTTCACTTTTATCCATTAGTATCACTAATGACAACACGTGTGCAAATTGTCATGCAAATTTATACATCGACAAAAATTGCTCCAACCACCTTAAAGAGAAGACTCCAATGGATGGATGGCTTTGTTGCTAAAGGCGCGTAAGTTTTTAAGTAATTAGTGCCTGAGAAGACCCCAAGATATTAGCGAGACAAATAGTCTCTGAGCAAAGGAAAACACGTGCGTCACTAGGTTTGCTTCTTTTAAATATTCAGAATTAATGAACTACTTAAAAACACAGTCTTCCTAGTTATTCGCGGAAGTAATCTCAATTTCGTAATTCACATGCAGAGGAATTCAAGGGACAATATTTATCCCCTGAAATGGAGACATTCCCTCAGGTATTTTTCTTCGTGTACGTGCCTGCAAACTTTTGCAATAGGGCGACCTTTAATGATTACATTGCTGCTCCAAAACTGTTCCCACATTCTTCAGCATCCAAAATAAAATTCTATTTTCTATGAGGTTCAGTCATATAAATTAGTTTTGTGGCATTAATATTATTATATTTACTTGATGCATACTAAAAAAGCTCTAATTTTTTAAATAAAATTTGAATTTGAATGAAAATTTGTAAAAAAAAACAATTATAACCAATGTTCCGCAACTTATATCTCCCAACGACATATATTAATTGTCCCCTGCGCCTTTTTCATGTGCGTTAATTGTGACCTTTATCGACATTGGCGATATAGGTCACAATTAACGTCACAATTAACGTGGCGATATAGTCTACAAATCTCATATCTCTTGACAGTCGAATGAATCGGTGATTAATAAATGGACTTGGCTCACTTATTTTGCGTACATTCGCTTAGTAGCCCAATATTATATGGGTGTACCCAGATAAATCGCGTAGAAGTAGCTTGGGTGAACTCTACCAAACTATTGAATTCAATAGTTTGGCGATCATTCATGATGATTTCAATCTTATTTTTAATACAAATGTGAATGACGCTGAGAATGACATGCCAAATACTGGTCGCAAGTTCTGTGACGCCTAATAGTGTTCATGAAATTATATAAATTTTAATTCTTTTAATTTATATTTTTTAAGAAAAGATACTTCAAACAAATGTTAACTGGAAAAACACTGCATTAAGTTTTAAAATAAGTAAAAAACATTCAATGTTGTGAATTTTTATTTGTTTTATCTTCAGCACTGGAACTGGAATTCATTTACCACTGTTTTTTTATACGATCGGGTACTTCTTGCACCTTGTAGGCGGGCAGGATCCGGGTGCTGCTTCAAGGTTATGCTTGTGTCAAGCACCGAAACAAGTTCTAGTAATGCCATTTGCAGCTTAGTAGTCCGGAAAATATCGGTTTAAGGCGAGTTTAGTACATAATGTGGCACTTCATGACCTTCTCGTGGACCAGGATCAGAACGGGAGCCTCGGGAGGCTACCGGACACCTTTAAAAATGTTGAGCATTAAAATCAGGTGCACCGAAAAAGAAGAACGCCTCTCTAGCTCTTCTAGTTACCGAACAGTACGAATTCCAGGAAAACTCCAGTATTTCCAGGTTTTTCCAGGAAATTTTCGTTATCCCACCTGAGAGCGCTTGGAACTTCTGATATGTTCATCTCAAATGGGTCCTAAATACATCTAAAAAGGTTTAGCTTTGTTATTAATTATTTCCGGGTACGGATAAAATTTTATTTATTTTTCCTGGGATATTCAAGGCGAGAATGAAAACTGTGCCTGTGTACACTTCCCCACATCTAGATGAAAGGTTTTCCCTGATAATATACGCTACGGCTCATGCCAATCGAGAAATGACCATCGTTGAGCTCATTTAAGGTCTTCGTATTTTTAGGGAAACTACAATCCATTCATAATTAAAATTTCTGTTCCTCACTAATAGCTTTTGAGCGAATATCTTCACCTGCCATGATGAAAGTGAACAACTCTTTACTGTTAATAGCGATGCCCAACATAATGATCCACATGAATACGGCAAAGAGGTAGAAAACAGACCCTCGGGAGGAACCCTAATGAACTTGAATTGTTACTGAATTCACTTCATTGAATAATAGTATCCTTAGAATGAACTAAATGTTTAATTTTCATACCATTTCATGTTATAGCAATTGTATTCTTGAAAAAGATTCAAAGAAGTTGAAACTGGTTTAATGGTCAAGCAGGAATAAAACTACAACCTTTTTCCATTTTTAGAATCTTATCATGACTGATTAATTGTGGAGGATGCTTTAATGCCTCTGGTTTATTAAGAATGTAGTTAAATGTTTGAAGATAAGTATATTACACATCGTCACAAGCATCATAATTTAAATGTCTAATATTGTAAGGCATACCTAGTACGTCCTAACGTTAAATGAGCACCAATGCGAATGGTCATTCACTCAGTGCATAGGATTTAATATGCCTTATCTCGCTATTTTACATGTCTGATTATTCATTACACACTTTTTTAAAAGCAAAACGGTTGCAGATGGAGAGAGTCAGGATTACTACCTAGGCTTGAACACCACGAGCGATTAATATGGTGAGCTTTCACTAGGTGATCCGAATTTTCTTCGCCTATTAAGTTTGATTTCAATTCCTTCCGTCACCCATTGACATAACTAAATTTGGGTCTATTAATGCTGCGGGAGCATTTACCGAAAATGAGGATAATATAATAATTGCAGATAGAAATGTTGACGATTCATTTTAGGTCCGAATTTCACTACCGCAAATGCTGATAAGAATGCAAACGATCCAGCTTTCATGGAATGGATAAAAAATTCAACACTATACTACAGTGATATAGCCACTGTGAATATAACTTCATTTTCCAACGCTAATTATTCTCATTGTAATCCTTTCATCTTGTACATCACTACTACATTGAGAATTTTATTTATGCACCACTACTAAACTGCTGAGGATAAACTCGTACGTGAAACCTTTTATCAATATTCTCCAGCTTGCTATAAGTTACCTCTATTGTACTGATGACCAAAGAAAAAAATAAACTTCAAAGTTTCACCTTCGACGTATGGTATTACGTGCCTTTAACCACATTGCAGAGCTTGGATATACTATCGAATGAACGTAGGATCATCAACGTTGTTTTTGCCATCGGAATGGAGCCCTATCGACTTTTTGCCAAGTTTTGGTTAACGTCCTAAGCAAGCACGCGACGGTTTAGATTGGAGTGCAAAAACTTCTTACCTGGCCTGCTAACCAGATGGGACCTTTGGCATCGATTACAATTTCCTGGCGGGAGAATTGTTTTCTCCAGCGATTCATCAGCCGGGGTCAGGGTCGTCAATTCTCCTTAAACAACGCTCAGCAGCTGTCACGTTTCGTCAAACTATTTCATCGCACCTCTCGGCTTTTCAATCAGCGAGGAGATAAACTGGTCCCATGTGTATAAATTCCGTAAATATTGAGGTAAAAAGGGGGGCCTTTTTTGCTCCGCAAAAAACGCCCTAAAATCATAGAAGAAGAAATACATAACACTATAGAAATTAAGGAAAAGCAACAAAGATACCTTATATAAATAGTGGTTATTGGCATTAAAATATATGTTTATACATTCCATTTTGCAAAAGAAGCAAATTAAAAGTTTCGATTTAGATATAAAGATAAAGCGTAGTGACATTATGCTAACAAATTACAATTTTGACCCAAGGCAATTCATTATAAGTATCCACTTACAAATAAAAATAAGTAGTAATAAAAATTCGGTATTACTTTAAATCACTTGATAATTGTGAGTCGGAAAACCAAATAACTTTCAATGTACACTGTCAAGCAGACACTGGATGCAAATAATTTACACCATGGCATTCAAAATTCATTAATTGAAGCGTAATTAGATATAGCTAAAATATATGAATTGATCATTCTTATCTTAAATTAATCACTGAATTTACGAAAGTGAATTTATAAGTTAAATAACACAATAAATTAAAGGTAGTACTATTGGTACACAAAGTGTGTTTTCCAGGGCAAGTAAAGCCACTTAACAGTTATACCGTTATATACAGTTATAACAGTGCCATTTGAGCTGCGAAACATCACTGGATGATTAAAAACAATTTTTAAGTGGTTAAAAGTGGTATTGGCAAGAATTTTCACAACTTAGTACATGATGAGGCATAAAAAGATTGTTCAAATTTAAGCATGCTGCATTAAAGGGTGAAACTTGCTATTAAGTATTTTTTTATGATCAGAAGCCCGATTTTTTTTCCTCTTCGGACGATTCTGGTAGTCCCTATGTCCCTGCGATCCCGAAAAGCCATTGGCTTGTCTTCAGGTTTCTCAGGGGTCGAACCACCAGAACTTGACAGAAACACCCATGCCCTGGGCATGCGAAAAACCAACCCAGGCGGGACTCGAACCCGCGTCCCTCCGATTAGCAGGCGAGGACTTTATCCCGCCGCGGCGCGCCGCCACCGGGCCGGCAAAATCAATAGGCCAAAACAATCCGCAACGCAAATAAATAGTCTTCACTCTCTTTTGCTTGAAACCCACCAAATGAATTTTAATGTGTCATTCCTGAAGCAAAATTAGCTAATACTGCAAAAAAAAGTGATCACACAAGTGCGTAATGAATATAGTCTCATTACTCCAGGCACATCATTATTAATTTAAATGAGGCATGCGTTTTTTATAGTTATTTTTTCCTCCGATATCCTAAGATTTCATTACTGCAACCACTTTTAAATCGGTATTTGAAGACCAACCTCAAGAGTATATAAAGGAAAGAGATGTTAACTTAACAGAGTGCTACAACTTGTTTTTTTAATTCGTTCAAAGTTAAGACTCATGCCCAATGAGTATTCTACATTTACATACTACCCCGAGAGCCACCAACTTCTGCCAAACGCTAGGCGTTTGGCAGAAGTTGGTGGGACACCAGCAATGGAAAGGACGGAGGAGAGGACATAGTTGAATTGTATGTTAACGATGAATAAATTAAACAACTCCACTTGTCATTGTTAACGATGAGTCTTACATTAGTGTCACGCCATTTATATTATAATATCTTATGGTACCAGTAATGAAGGAATTTTTCTACCGGCCAGCTCGGCGGTGTATCTCTTTATTTTGTCACTCCTATTAGTTCTAGAGATATAGCGCGGGGATAAAATAATATTCTCCGGGTCGTACTGAAACTGAAACGGTATTTCTGAAACACATTCGTTACCTAACCCAGATACACAACACAACAGTATTTCGTAGAACTCTCAAATGTGCTAACCACTTATTTTATTTTTGCACAGGTGGACAATTTTCATTTCAATGAAAAATTGTCCACCTGTGTGTCATGTCAATTTTCAATGAAAAATTTAAGCAAAATGTACTCGGTTTTTAGCTTTCCGCATTAATCGATAGATATTTTCACTCCCATTGGTGTGAATTCGCACACAAATTGGTCATTTATTTAAAAAATCCACTTAACCAGCAAATAAAATCCACTTTATACAACAAAAAAATCCACTTTACCAGCAAATAAAATCCACTTTACCAACAAAAAATCCACTTGGCAAAAAAAAATCAACAGAGTTCCCAGAATCCTCAAGCTAAATGCAATGATGTATCCTCATCAACAATTCCTCACTGCCAAGGGGACTGGACCGCTAGGTGTGAGTGTCCGCTCCCTCCCGCAGTTAGGCGCCACACGTCGCATGCGAAAGTTTCAGCAGAGGGGTCTTCGTTTTTCTCTTATTAGCGGGTCATCAAAGAGGGACCGCGTCCATCATTTTTAAACTGCTGCACAGAATAAATAGCGACTGGCAGGCCTCTGAGTAAAATTGAAAAAAAAAAAAAACATTTTCGGAACGTGTATTTCTCTGCGAGGTTGCGAGTTTTGTTTTCGCACGGCAGCGGGAAAATTTTTAGCAGCAGAGGTATTACGTTCCTCTTTCGGTACTTGTCAGTCGCGGGAAAGAGAAAATTAAGGGGCAAAAACTGTCTCGTAAAGTGTAGTTTAAAGTGATGGTTTAATCCAGCCTAGAGATAAGTCCGTACAAATTTTTTCATGCTCTTTGGTAAACAAAACTGAAATATTCGTATCCGAGATAATTGTAGTTTTTGCCTCACATAAAAAACACCAACTTTCACTGGCCACAAAGGAATAAAAGGCTTATCTGTCGCATTTACAATGAACCTACATTAGGGCTCCTTTTTAATAATTAGGTGGTTATCGTCTAATACTTAATTAACTCTAATAACATAATTTTTTTGCAATTACATTAATTATTTCGTTACATTTGGGTTTATTTTGTATTTTTCGGCCGAGTAAATACGTGTTTACATTTTAGTCACTCTTTATGATAATTTAACCAAGAAAGAGGGTGCATTTGGGAATAGAGCCGATTGTTAAGCAATTGACGAATTCGTCCACGTGGACAGTAGAGGGATTATAGTCCTTTTCCTTTTGTATCTGAAGCTGGAATCATTTAGTCATGCCCATACCGATATTAATCACCAATCGAATGCACTCCAATATGAATAGTCACACCCACGAAATACTTTCATTTTAACCAGCACAACCTTCCCCATCCTTTTCATTTGCCATCTGCGGTAAATTGATTCTTGATCAGCTTGTGGCGTGCACTTAAAAAGGATTTCAGCGAAACGCCATAAGGATTAAGAGGATTACAGACTTCAAAGGTTAATGAACTTACAAACGAATGAGTATCTACTCTAAGAGTATTGTACCCTTCAAATTCTCTTAGAGCACGTCTAAACGAACTCAGTACGAGCTGATGAGTTCACGCAATCATCTTTTTATTCTAATGCTAATAAATATAATTTTTTCCGCGGAAAATGTACGTAGGTACTCATTATTGCGCCGATATACACACAAAAACAATTAGATGATATTTTTCTTTTAGTTAAATTAATTTTTTATGTTTACATTCCTTTTATTTTTAATGCATATTTGTCCACAACGAGTTCTGCCAGGTTTCACGCTGGCTTCAATGAAATTACTCGCGAGGGAAACAAGAAAATCGTGCTAATTAATAATAATGTTTCAAGATGGGCAGGCTTTGTGGCGTTTTTTTAAGTCTTTCAATAATTAAGGAATAGCATGATATAGAGCTAGAAGCAGTGATATATTTTTAAGCTCAGAATGTGACTAAAAATTACGACAGAGCCTCAGGAAGCACGGGAAGTACCTAGGCTTTCGCAACAGACCTCCTAACTTTAAGTAGAATCTTAGTCGATACTTTATACCGACAGATATAATGGAACTGTCTTATCAGCTTCCTTCAATTAAAGAGAAAGACTTCATGAGACAAGTTCTAGGATCCACAATTTGCACGGAGTTTCTGTAATCATGAGTAATATTTTACAGGTGCACATAAGTACTCAAACGGAATAATTTCACTACAGAGACATATCTATATGCGACTATTTCTATTTAATATATCTACGAATGACAGTTAAATGAAGTGAATGCTGAACTCGAACCTTTTTTCATAATGAATATCGATAACTTCCACCAGATCCAGCCTGATACTGTTATGCTTATTCGAACCTTTGCGTTTTATGCAAATATTTTCGCCACGTAAGTCGCAGTTTTTATGGGCTACAAAAAAATTGTTCCAAATTGTACTTTTCTTCTTTCCTATTTTCCTTTTATCTCTAGGCGTCCACGCTGTACATTTGTGAGGGCCGCATATTTTATATTCCTCCGCATTTACCCAAAGACAGAGAGACGCACTGCGAAAATATGATACATCGGAGTAGTTGCAAAACGTCATAACTAAACTTCCATTGCAAGAAGTATGCGAATGTCAAGAAACTTTTTTACCCTCAACTACCCGCTTTCACACGACCCTGTCCGAAGACGCTCGCCCGTTAATTAATGCAGCATGTAAAATGCATTCGCACGAAATACTGAAACCACGTACCGTCGAATGGGGATAAAGTTTTTTTGTTCACCATTTTGGATTAAGGGAAAACTTTGGTTATTTACCTGATTCAAATAAAATATGAAGGCCAAAAGGATGGAAAACACACATTACCATGCATTTCTTATCATTTGGGTCATACATAATTTAAACGTAATTTGGAATGAGAAAATAAGTAGGGGGAAAGAACTGCCTTTCTTCAGCGAACTTCATTAACTTCTGATACCTCTAAATCTTGAAAAGCGGCAGAAACAGCGCATGGAATATTTTGAGCCTCTGACTTCAAATTTAAAATTTAATACAGTGATATCAGCGCTTGAGCATCCCAGCCAAACTTTTCCACAATATCCGGTTGGGTACAAGATAACGTACCTACTCTGTGTCTTTCGTAAAGCAACAATCCGTTCTTTCAGCAATATGCATGACTACGCAGAAGGTTGAGTCTGCTCCACAAAATCTTACTCTTGTAATTCAAAGAATTGAAACCTCGAGATATATTACCTACTTAATTGGCGATCACATTTTACTCTAAAGGATTTTTAACCATTTTATGTGTACCATGCAACAAATCGTTTTAAGCAAAATTAAAGACGTACTAGGAAATGCTCGGCGTGGTTGGTAAAGAGAAGGGTAACCGTTGTAGAAGAACAGGAGGAGGCAAGGGAGGTGGTTGGAACGGTTGATGAGGGATGAAGGGATAGGTGTTGAAGGCCAATATGGAAGGGAGGTTGTTGGGTAAGCGGGGAATGGGAGGAAAGAGAACAATAGGTTTTACGGACGGAGTGAAGAGAGATAAGACATTTTCAATGATGACGAAATAAATCGTTGAAGAAGACAAGGGCCTGTGGCCGAGTAAGATTAGTAAAGGTATTCCTTCGTCCATCTAAAGCTACCTTAACCGGTAGATCAAGTCTAAAATATGACTCTATTGAGGGTGGATTCATGTGGGAGCGTAGGATGGAAGAATGGTAGTGGAAAGAAATGGTGGAATGGACCTTTCGTCTACGTGGAAATGCGCACATCTTTGCCACAGATCCAATTATGTATCACTTTTTTTTAATCCTCCCGTTAAACAGCGTACTTTGAAGAACTTGAAACATTTAAATAACATTAACCAATGTAGTACGACACATTTGCTAATTTTACAAAGAGAACGGTATGCGAAATCCTAAATTACAATTTTTCTTAACTATAATTCCAAGACGGGGATACCTATTGCATTTTAATGGTCCGAAATCAGCACAGCTAAACTTAGAAACATTTATATCTTACCGCTTGTGATAGCGAAGAGAAAGAGGAAATAACCATTAAACTCCCAATGTTAACATATTCGTCCATTGAACCATGAGTCCATATTCACAGTTGTCTTCACAGCAGAGAAAAAAGTTATTTTACTCTGCTCTCCGCAACCTAGTGTTCCGCGGCTGTGGCTGCCGTATGCAGCAAGATTGAAATTTGAATTCAGCGCACTCTCTAGCGGCAGCAGCTATAACTAAGTAGCACATATGACTGCCCGCGCGTTCGAAATTCAAATCGTTGGCTCTAAAATAATACCAAAATGAACTATTTTGCAACGTGAAAGGTTTCTTGAAAAAAAGTCACCACTATGATTGATAAATATTAGCGTTTCTATGTTTCTGTGCGCGTAACACAAATAATCACATCGCAGCCGAAACAAGATTAGTCCTCCTAGTTCATAATCCTGACAGGCTACTATTTTACAATTTTTTGATAGCAATGCTAATAACGTAGTGGAATGTCCCTCAAACTGTCATATATTGCTGACTTTGAATTGATTCTATATTCAGAAAAAAAAACATAACCATCCGCTTCGCTACCTCGCGGGTCAGTGATATAAAAAAGTTGAAAACGGGACCGAATATCCGGCGTTATTATACATTAACTCGATACTAATAGTTATTTTTTCCTTAGATATTCTGCTGATTTTCATGAGTATTGGAAAAACAACGAAGTGCTATGAATTTTGTTCTTATATTAAGAAAGGTATTGGAAATGGCCGCCAAGCTCTTTTCAGCTTTCATCTAAATACACGGAATTCTATGTCGATAATAATCATGGAAATAGATATTACGCGAGTAAAAATAAGAAAAACTAAGCCATTTGTTTTCTTTTGAGGCTTTCAAATTTTGGGTGTCATGAAGAGTTAATCGAAAATTATGCTTTCCCATTCGCGGAAATAAAATCTGCGGAACGAATCGACAAAGATCTCTTACTCCCAACGCTTTCACACGAATGAGCATAGTTTTTCAGTGACCCTCTGAGTAAAACTATAAAGTAGCATATCTATCTCAACATACCGCTAGTAAGGCCGACCTGATTTACATAGACTTACGCCTGTTCATTATTTGCTGAAAAAGAAGTCCCAACGTAATCTTATTATTTTTCTTTCAGGATTCTAGAGAACATATTTATAAAAAAATCCTTCCAAATTTTAAGATTATTGCACATATTGCTGTCCAACTTGAAATGCCTGAAACAACTCGTTAACGAAAAACTCAGTTCATGCTCGTTGGAGGGACATAAATGTATTGTTTTCTCGCTTATGAATTTTATAAGTCTGTTGCTACCATGAGTTTTGCAACCAAAACCTATGCTTTCTCTTTTGCTCAACTGACCTCTTGTGGGGGGATTTACCCTTTTCCCCCACCATCCACCTGTGTAGTAATCCACCACCGGTTCAAACAAACAGAATATCAGTTATATAGATGTATATAATGATAAGCACTCCTTCCAGAGGGTTAGGTTGCAATGGCATGGGTTACAAGTCTTTTCATAACTTCCTGAACCTCCATCACGCAGAAGTTAGTAGTAAAAATTGTCACAAAACTGGTCATCATTTCAGAATTGGAAAATTATAAAGATAGCAATGGTTTATTAGACTATATTGCGGTGAAAATGTACTCATTGGAGTCGTTTTTTTAATTAAACCTTGAAAACAGGGTTTAAGGGGCTGTAATTGCTGGCTTCTGTCGCGAGTCCTCGTCCGCCAATCCTAAGGCCGCGGGTCCGAGTCCCGCCAGGGTGGAATTTTCACCAGGACATGGTTATTTGTGCCAGTCCATTGCTGATTTTCAATTACAATTATTGAATTGCACATAACTGGTGTTTCCTGAGTGCATTAAATAAATTATTAATATTGTAACTGGCGTTAGGGCAAAATTGATCTTGATCCGTCAAACGTTTCAGACGAGTGCTCTGTAAATTACTTGCAGCGATATCAGTTTTTCTTGAGTAACGCGATTTACAGTTTTTGAGCCGCATCAGCTGTCGAGTAATTCGCGCCCAGCGGTAAAGAGCCTGATATGGGCATTGATGACATACGGTAACCACGTGGGCCTCTTCCACTGAATGCGATAATTATGCAGAGCCATTGTCAACATTCCGCGGGCACACCTGGGCATTTTCTCCCACTCATTTTTTCACGCTCATGTACAGAAATATCCAGAAGTTTCTTTGTTAATCGCACGAACAATTGCGCCGACTTAATGCATCACGAACCGAACAAACATTTAGAGGAAAACAAATAAAGCATTCGGAACACACACCACTGAACCCACTGAATATATATATTCATACGCACTCAGTGGCCCAACTATGCAAATCCATCCACTTTTCCGATGTCGGACAATCATTTCCTGCGCGTTAGCACCACCTGCGGCATTTATTCGAACTCATTGGCTCACGCAAACAGGTGTACCCCCACATACAAGCTATACCATGCATACGATGCATGCAAAACGCCTAATTAAGCAGGTGTAAACGAATTTGTGAGACCAAGAACGCTGAAAATACAATTTTCACTTTTTCAAAGTTATTACAAAGAATTACCCCTACTCCTTATTTTAACTATAGGATCAACATCGTACCCTCTGCGAAATCTGGACGGAAAATTAACTCATGCTCAAGTTTACAGAAGAGGAAAGGATCATATGAAGCACTATACAGGAAAGATGAAGAACCAGATTGATTCAGCACATCCTCGGGCTCTACTAATATTTCCACATTTCATCAGTGAGTTTTGAGACTGAAAAAGGGCATCATTAGATTCCTGCATTTATTTTCATCAGCCCGTTGTGCAGAGTGACAGGGATGACGAAGGATAATGAAGGAAATCATCGTACAAAGTAGACGGATCTTGCTGGTTCAATTATTCCGAACCTGGTCAATAAGATACCGTTAAGAAGAATGCCTAACTTACCCGTTTCTCAATGCCCCGTTCGCATTTCTAGCCTTTTAAAACTGTACAAAACATTGGTAAGTGCCGGCATTCTCACTATCTTCAAGCACCATTGTCCAACTGGCATTTACTTACTTACTACTTTAAGCGTGCACCATATTTGTTTGTCATCCCTTACCAGTCAGATGACCACGATTGATCAATTGATCATGGTAACTAAAGTGCATTCACATGACAGAAAACAACTATTGTAGGTTACTGCGGTAATTT
This sequence comes from Pyrrhosoma nymphula, assembly GCA_963573305.1. Classification (NCBI taxonomy): domain Eukaryota; kingdom Metazoa; phylum Arthropoda; class Insecta; order Odonata; family Coenagrionidae; genus Pyrrhosoma; species Pyrrhosoma nymphula. The sequence continues at coordinate 54,787,469 of OY754335.1, forward strand.
AACCCGGGCAGAAAAAGTTACCAGGGAGGTGCCAACCAGGCGTTCGCATTACTAATTCTTACCCTATTATTGAATTGCTATGGTAAAAAGTTAGTAATGCGAATGAGGTATTACCAAGGAAGTGTTTCTCCAATCTGAGGACACATTATTTTATTGTCTCTATAGATAGGGTTGTTAAACAAGTTGATGGGGTTCAAAGTATGCAATTAACGTACCCCAAAAGAAAAGGAAGTGATTAGCCGTTGAGTTTTTTTATTGTATAAATCTCTGGGGGATGGCAAAATAAGTCCATCCATTAACCACATGTTTAGAAAATTCTCCCATTAGTTTATAAGGTTTAAATCCAACCTTTTTTGGTATATGAGTTCATAAATTAATTTCCTCAGTAGCTAGGTTAGCAACGCGCATGGCCCGCCAACACAATAGTCGAGGATTCAAATATCGCTTTCGGGCATAATTGTTCATTTTCTCCTAAAACCATCGTCTTAGGCCAGGCGGAGCGATATATTCTCTTAATTAGGAACTCCTAAAACCCCGGTGATTAATAAATATTAAATCTGCTAATTATAGTCCTAAGCATTTTTTTTATATAGTCAGAAGATGTATTTGGCTAACCACCACCGGGATTCGTACCGTGGCCCCAAGGTTGGGACTTTTTCCCTCATGCCAACCCAATCCTTGGCTGGATGGATGGTTACTAGGGGCTACCGACCACTACTGTCTGCGCCAAAATCTTGCAGACTCAAGTTTAAACCTTAATAACTCCGAGACGATTGATTGGATTTTCACTTTATGCACATCATATATTAGATAATTTTATTTTCTATTAAATCCTTAGAATAATAAAAAAACATTTAGGAACTTATTTTAGCGATAGAGTAAAATAAGGTCCTAATTTGTTATAGTACTACGGGGTCATGCGTAACTTAGATGTTCAATTACTGCAAAGTAGAGAGTTTGAGCTTAGCAAAATTTTTATGTTTTATGAATCATAGCTTTTTTATTTTGCCTGCGGAGTTTCAAGTATTTTTACTTAAGTACTTATTGGTATGCTGTAAAATTTTTAAACCTACTTTTTCTCGATAAATGTGCATCATGGCACCATGAGACAAACTGTTTCCTTTCTCTTTAAATTTCTAGAGTAAATCAGATGTAATCATTTTTCTGAAGTAAGCACCTTATTTTATATTCAAATATACATTTTCCAAAAATGCATATGAGAGGGCTTGCTATAAGTTAGTAAGTTCATTTCCGTCATTATGGATAGGCTTGTAAGGCACTGAATTCATAGGGAATACACGAAGGATAGAGAGAAATCTGGGGTCAGGATTGGGTCTTGACGAAAGACGCCAAATGGACCACAGTTACGCGTCCCATCCGACATGCAGAGTACTTAGTGTGCTCTTTGCAAGGCACCCAAGTTGGGATCACGATTATGAAGAAATAATCGCCACCATTGGCTGGATACGAACCAAAGACCTCGAGCTGGAATATCAAATACATCTACCCCGTCAAAAAATATTTTTGTGAACATCTAACATCAGAAAGAGCTAGGAAAAATATTTCTCTTCGAGCCAAAAAAAATATCTTCTTAATAATTAATATTAGGGACAGCTAAATTAAAGTAGTAGTTAAATGGTAATATTTTTTTTCGAGACAAATACAGATGGCTTTCATAAGTACATAATTCACTGTTCAAGGAGTTTCCACCGCGACTGTGTGGATCAAAACAAAAACTAAATTCCAAATTTTGTTTAAGTGGTTTTAAAAATCCTGCTTTCACTGATGACATGTGTTAGCTATTGAAAACCAAAATTTAGGTAAAAAATCGTGGTGCTCTCTACAATAGTGGAAGACCAGACAATCCTCTCTCCAAGTCCATTATTTGAAGAGGTTAAAAACTATTTGGAGATTGGTGGTGGAATTTAAGGCAATGAAATTTAATGAAAGCAGCATCACCTCTTCCCTTGTCAGATTCGATATAAGAGTGATTGAAAGGCTCACTAGAGAGGGGACCCTCTAAACCATGCATGTTGCCAAATGGTTGCAGCAACGTTGTACTGCAGCCAACATGGAGTTAATACAACGTAATTGCAGCATATCAAACGCTGCCAAATTTTCTCCCTACAACGTCTTGAAAAAGTTTTCTCAACTGGTGGTAGAAATGTATTTGCATCCCCTTTGCAAACAACTCTCAACCTATTAATATCCAAACCAATTTTACATTATTTTTGTAGAGATAGTTGACAAATGTTGCAGCACTAATTCCAATTGAGGGCTTTCATGAATTGTGAGCAGAATTTTCCGTTTTGATAACCTATTAATAATCATATTTTCTGCACGTATATTTGACACTGACTCATTAGAAGAAGACATTAATTCTACCGTACATCTCCACTTTGGTATAAAATATACCATTGGCTAGTTTACATCAATTACTAATCAATCGATACATCCCGTCCCGTCTAGTTCTGACTCTCTGTTTTCCGAGATTATCGGCGGAAATTTTTCTAAGACTAAAATTGCTCTCATTAATCTAAGAAATATATCCCGTCGGCAAGGGCTCAATCACTCCAGAAGGTCAATAAACGCGTTTCAAACTACATTGTCCAAGATATATTTCTACTTCAACCACTCCGTTTAAAATTTTCCTCAGGTTGCAAGAGAACTAATGACGTAGTGAAGACAAAGCGGCCTGAATCACGTTGCGACCTCATGCGTCGTTTTTGCAACACTTTAGTGTTTACTTGGGTGGAGAATGGAGATATCGCTCTAAAATTCCCTATTGCTGGAATCCTAGCCCGTTGCTTGAATACATGAATAAAAAGATAATTTTTCAAGGACCGGATGGATCTCTGCAAGAAACTAATTGTGCAGAAACTCGGAGAATGCTCTGAGAAATAAAGCGTTAATTTCTCGAATTCAGCTAATCCAGTTGATGCTCTTTCTTCCAAGACGGTGAAATTTCTTTGCGTGTGTGCCGTTGTAGGAGGCGCTAATTCGTTTAAGGACCAAACCCTTTCTCCTACTTTCATTTCCTCACAACGACCATATGTGCGTACTCATCCGGCTAATTTCTCGCCCGAGTACTTATCCAAGGCGATAAAAGCAAATTTTATTCCTTATCCCTTCGTCTTTAAACAAAATTTTCGCCTCCTTCCTCACGACTTCATCGTCGCGGTACGCGGTAGTACAAAGGGGAAGGCGATGCTTCCGTAAGATTAGCCTCGTCGACCGCCTAACGCACTCTCCCACGGCCCATTGGTATAATGTCCCGCGCGGTGAGACGCCGTTTTCTTAAGTCCCGAAAAGTGTATCAGACCACAGAGCCGGGGCATTTATCACTTCCAAGGGATTCACCAGTGGGATCCCTGTAGGCGTCATCGTTCCCCTTACATGCTCCGGGCCATCTCGTGGGGCGTTGCGGGAAGAGAACTGCGGAGTTTCGCGAGAATTGTTGAGGATTGTTTCGGGGGGAGGGGTGGGGAAAAAAGGTGAAGGTTTAGACGGGTTTGGATCCTTATTAAGTTCCGCAATTAACACGGACGAAGTACAACGCTATGGTGCTTATGCCGGAGAGAGAGAGACAACACCCACAGCAGCATAGTAATTTAGCCTGAATCTATTCTTTTTAAGGTAGTTTGAGCGAGATATCCCTTCACCTAGAACTTGATGAATATGATCTCATTTAAAAAAATATACTCTCATATTTACAATTATATAAGAATATTTACCCCTTCCCGATCTACTTTTTGAACAAATTGCCTAAAACTATAAGGAATTTCACATGGAATAAATTACGGCTTTGCGCTCTAGATGGAAAATATTGAAAAAATTAAGGAATTTATAACACCTTGACTTCGTCAAAAAACTAACGTTTTCTAGTTTGTATATTTTCTCAATTATTTATAAAAAATAATCAATTAATTACCGCAGTAATTTTTACAGACTCGCAAAAATACCTGTTTTAAAGGCGTATTCACCCCATGGCGTGAAAAAATGAGTCAAGTTAAAGACTTATGTAGTATGTATATTGATTTAATTACTGAGAATTTTTGTCCTATTTCACTATATTTTAGCGCCATTAATATTGCAATATTTACTTCATACTTCTTACAGGCGCTAAAATAAAAATAATTTCATATGGTCTCCATTATGACTAGGGAAACATCTCGCTCAAGGCTAAACTACCTTCCTTAAATGTTTTGAGGGTACATTATTTTCGGTCAACCATGGTAGCTGGGTTACACACGTGCCAGTCTGGCAACCCAGAAGGTCGCGGGTTTGAATAACTTCACTGGCATGGATGCTGCGCTCGTCTCAGAGGCAAGGCTTTTGGTCAAACGGTGTGTCAAGGAGCACCTTAACAGCCAAAACTATATTATTTGGATCATCGGCAAAGTAACGGATATGCAAGCATATTCCGTATAAGCATTGCTTTATCTGTAGTTATGGCCGTATCCAGACATTCGGCTGCCTCCTCTAGATTTACCTAAACTTTGAAACCTATTTCTTAAGCGCAAACATTGCCGCGAGAAAAAAATCAAACGACCAGGAATCAAACTACACACATTTTCCATGCAGAGCCAATGTATCGAAGATAATTTCTGCGTATTTCTTCGCCATGATTCAGATAGGATGAAAACACCAAATACGCTGCTGTACACGGTTTAAAGTTGCTGGAGCGGTAATAGTGGGCCATTGAGTGAATATTTAAGTAATTTTTCAAGCTTGTCGAAAACATAATAGGCCGTGTTTCATTTAAATACATCATATATAAATGATGCAATTTGAATGATAAAAATTTTTTATTTTTTGCCTCAACTAAAGCATGTTATAACTTTTAACAGCTTTTGATAGTTTTCTGCGCAGTGTCCGCAATTTAGAGGAAAACTATATTTAAACAAGATTTATTTAATTTTAGACTCGGTGTGGCACCTTGATGTTTGTTATCAACCATCAAGGTGTCACGCCTACTCCCACGCATAACATGAAATGTATAATTCCGCGTTTGAAAGAAAATCAGTAAATAAGTAATTGAATTCTTACTAAATATATTCAAATTACGCTACGTGATAGAATAGCATTGAGTGACCAAAAAATCTAATCGGTAAAATACATTTTTTTCAATTTTACCGATAGATGTCACTAATGATAACACGTATGCAAAGTCTTACGCAAATCTGTATGCAGATAAAAATGGCTCCAGCCCCGTAAGTGCTGATACAGGATTCAACCTCACGGCTTGTGACTTCTTTAAATTTCTCTTCTCCCTTGCCCTACCATCCTTGATGGAGGGCATATCATCTATAGATAGTATGACATTACCATGATATGGGCTCTTTTATGGAGATTCGTATCCTGTGTCAATCTCAATAAGTCCGCAGGTGCGATGTTGCCAGTAGCAGCAGGAATACACTAAATGTACATCTGGCAGTAATCAAAAATGGAAATATTATTCCCCAAAGCAAATTAACTCACGTAAATTTACCGTCGTGCTGGAAATGGTTGCCTAAGTGGCCTTAATGTGAGCATGCCTACTTAACGTAATTTTGGTTACACTGTTCTCCATAAGGCCTAAACTTTCATATTAATATGGAACACTCTATAATTCTTTGAATCCTCAAAAACATTGCCACGATAATTAGTATCTATGCCTGGGTAGCGTCAAGACCACCGAGATATATATTGGTGGTCTTGGCCGGACCGGAATATCGCGGTGGTCTTGGTAGCATAGTGGCCTGTGTATTGACCCGGAAAAAGGTCCGTGTTTCCATTCCCATTCCAATTAGACTTTCTTTTCTCATGGCTATTTTACAAAGAATTTTTTAAAGCAAGTAGTAGCTTCGTGTTGTACTTACAATCAGTGGCGTGGGTTGCCAGCACAAGAACACCCAGAAATCAAATGACAGAAGTAAGTAGCTTCATAGTCACATATACGAGTCACTACTCAAAATCCAAGCGCTTGCAAATCTATGTCATTGACTTTCATTTCATAAATTTGATCATCGGAATCAGATTCAATTTTCTTGGTGGCTTTGAATCAAGTGACATAATGATAACCAGATGAGACAAGGCCTTGAGAAGTAAGTGTATGATCTGTTAAATAAATGAAGCGCAACCCTTGTGAAAGCTTTAAATAATTTATTTCTATTGAACACTTTTGTTTTTACATTTGTTTCTGCCAATATAAAATTATTATAAAGACAAGCAATATTTTTTCGGTATTTTAATTGGCGTTGACATTTTTTTTACCTATTTTCTCATTGTTTTATTAGCCCTTATTTGCCATTTGCTGATTGCCTGAATACTGACAAAATTTTAAAAGTTGGTCTTAAGCTTTACGCGGGAGTACTTCTGGTAAAGTGGATCTAATTAATCGTTCTTCATGGTATCTACTTTCTTTGATTATATGCACTTTAACACTAGGAGGACGGGAGTTTTGCACCACCTAAAAGGATGGGTAGGGGTCATTTTGACCCATAAAGTTTTTCAGCATCAAATAGCTACTTTTTTCTCCCGGTACTTCATTTTTTCCTCAAATGACATTAAGAAGACCTTATCTACACATTATTAGCAATAAAAATTATTTTTACCAATTAATTGTTATAATTAAAATTATTTCAGTTGATCCTTTTTATAAGTGCTCATCTTAGGCTATTGTCAAGCATAACAGTTTGAAAATACACCTGACTGAATATTGTGCATATTTTGATAAATTTCCTTTTATTTGATAAATATTTATTTTAAAAAACCTTTTTCAAATAAAAATATGCATAAAAATTACATCCATACACAGACATATACCTACATGTATATATATATATATATATATATATATATATATATATATATATATATATATATATATATATATATATATATATATATATAAGTCTTGGTAGAAAATCGCTCTCGGCGACGATGCACATGCATAAATAAAACAGTGATACACTAAACAAACACAGAAACACGCAAAAAGGACACTCACAAAAGAAATCTTGTACGTTTCGACGTCAGGACGCCATCGTCAGCGGTAGAGGAATCAATTCATTCCTCTACCGCTGACGATGGCGTCCTGACGTCGAAACGTACAAGATTTCTTTTGTGAGTGTCCTTTTTGCGTGTTTCTGTGTTTGTTTAGTGTATCACTGTTTTATTTATGCATGTATATATATATATATATATATATATATATATATATATATATATATATATATATATATATATATATATATATATGCATAAATAAAACAGTTATACACTAAACAAACACAGAAACACGCAAAAAGGACACTCACAAAAGAAAACTTGTACGTTTCGGCGTCAGGACGCCATCGTCAGCGGTAGAGGAATGAATTGATTCCTCTACCGCTGACGATGGCGTCCTGACGCCGAAACGTACAAGTTTTCTTTTGTGAGTGTCCTTTTTGCGTGTTTCTGTGTTTGTTTAGTGTATCACTGTTTTATTTATGCATGTGCATCGTCGCCGAGAGCGATTTTCTACCAAGACATTTCTTTTCTGACCCTTTGGGGTATTAGCGTGTGTTTCCCGGAAGATGAGGGTTTCGTTCCAATTGGCATCCCCACCACTTCTTCAACCAGTCTTTGAATATACTTCTTTCTACTTATTTCGCTATTCGTCACTTCTATCTTGCTATTTTTTATTTGCTATTCGCCACTTCTGCTACCCACCTGGTAGCCACATTCCTTTCCGGGAAAACCCGGGAAACTAAGAGTACATGATTGACTCTCGCCGCCAGCCACTACGGTAAGGATTTAGTACATGGCCACCTGCGATAAAAGGAGCCGACGACAGAAAGAAAGCATACGGAAGGTTTGGCGAGTTTTTTGGCGTCGGAAAATGTACCCACTAATCCTAGGAGGGACCAAATCAATAGGCTTTCTTCTCTCATCAGAGCCAAAACTCTTTCCTCCTCCCTTTTGCATCCCACGGAGTGATTTCCTTACAGCTAAAGAATGGGGGTTTCGGAAATGATTTTACAACTTGAGCACGGCGCATAATCTAGACGGCTTTCAGAAGTAGTGTTCCAACACTTCGGCGACAAAAACGTTCTGGGCCCACATGCGTATCTCTAGTGAGAAGTCAAAGCAATTCGGCGAGCGATGGTCAGGACTATCCATTGTCGCTCCACTGGCCGCTAACCTCTCCATCTGGGAATGGAAGCAACGCTGATCACATTCTTTTCATCTAGCTGTCATATTTTATGCTATATATTTTAATAATGAATACGGTAATAGCGTATAAAATGGCAGAATGAAAGTGACCTATTTTCATTCCCATTTCTCTGGCGATTTCAATTGTAAGTCAAATTCAAAGACGATTTGAAAGTAAAAACTGTCCGTAATTTTGGTAAGCTGCTACCAGGAGAGCTCCGATATCGACGAATGGCATTCAAGTGAATTATAAAGACTTCAAGTACTGATCCAAATGTGTGCAGATATATTTTAGTTGATATAAATAAATATCAGTGATCTATAGGAAAAGAAAATGGTGAGAAAACTTGACTCCAGTACAGAAAAAAAGTAATGGGTCAAAATGACCCATAGCCGTCCTTCTAGGTATAACATCAATTATAAAAGTAAGCAACAACAATTACGATATTTTATTTCCATATTAGTAAAATATAGGTAAAAATGCACAAAGTCACAAAATTTAAAAAGAATCTAATCACAAATAAGTAGTTAAATTTGATTTTGAACACGTGTTAAGATTCAAAATGACCCATCCCGTCCTTCTAGTGTTAAACCATAGTCATTACTTAGGTTGAGATGTTTAAATAGCCAGAACATATTTTTCCTCGATAAATACAACTTTTTAAATCATTTAGTTAGGATAATAGGATTTTTCAGCCAAGTGGCCTCTTCGTTTTATACTTACAATCATAATAGTGAGCGTGGTTGACATCACAAGGACATCCAGGATATAAATCACGCAAGTAAGTAGCTTCAGTGTGTTTATGTTCAAAAGAATTCCTGAAGGAAAAAGGAAAGAATGAGACTATATTTCCTGGGAAATTCCTACTTTTAGAGTCACACACAAGGATAAAATGATTGAATGCATTGCTTTATCTAATAAGCGAAGCGTATAAAATAGGAAAGACCTTCAAGGTGATTGATTTCTTAAGCGTAACTTGCCGGAGTGTTTTCAATGCCTCTTGATGACTGAATGGATTTCTCTACCGAAAGCTCAGCCTATTTAAACGCATCAAATGTGGGTGGGCGAGGTTTACGTGACGATCCCTCCCGATAGTACACCGTCTATGTTGGAATATTGTGACGCAGCAAAATACGTAAGAGGTTGGAATTTTAAGTTCCACAATGCTCATGCAGGTATGTGTACGTACATTATCTAAATGCGCGAATAAAATAAGGATATCCACTTATTTTGTGATACAATATCCAATAATACACAACGGATGTGATTGCGTCAGTGACGGTGATTCCAATCCGAGGAAAAGAAGTGACTCCGGAAATTCTCTCAACGTGTTTTAATAACAACAGCTGGCAATTCACAGTATGGAATAGTTGATCAGTTAAGACCGAATTTTGGTGTTGGCACGTGCAGGAAGTTTGATTCCCTTTCTTTTTAACATCATCACATAAAAGCCTATTTCAGGGTGATGCGACAATATCTTAAAAGTGGTTAGTGGGAAGATTATGCTATTTGACGATATGGAATGGTGATATTAATTTTCAAGAATTATAAAAAATTGTGTATAAATTAACCCATGTGGTTCGCGTTTGATTATGACGATTTTTTCATACCTCAACTCGTATATTCGTGCATGAGCCGTATTTTGAACTGTTTCCGGCATTTGTGACAATCTTCCTATCCGTGTGTCTTGTCTCCCTTACCTTGTACTCTCTCTATCAAATAGTATCTCTGAATTATTATTTCATATTTAAAAGATCCACATTTCAGCAAGTGTTTTGGAGGTAAATTGAGGGCCTGAGAGTCAAAGTAATACAAGTGACAAACGTCATCCAGTGACACCTGTATACTTTACTCCGGTAATAAAATATTAAAAGCAAATTAGCTTAAGTGTTCGGCGGCTAGATCGCAGCACTGTACCTTCGAGCACTTGTATTCCTTTTCCTGTAGCTAACTGACGGCACCCGACGGTACCAACTTAGAAAATATGCCCTTATATCGTTTATCGTGTTTATGTCACTTGTATTACTTTGACTCTCAGGCCCTCCATTGTTATAACACTTTAAGTGGAATTTGTTGGATTCAGATTCAGCTTGATCTAGGTTATTAAAAATGAAATTTTCTAGTACTATCAATAATTATAAAGAGAGATAAACGATTATATAAATTTACAAATGAAGGTCTCTGTTAGATGACGATTTAAAAAAAAAATCCTCATAATAATTAGGCGACGAAACATGTCGAAATAATTTTATTTGTCGTGATATTTATCAATGCACTTAAACTTTCAGATCCATTCATTTACATCAGACTACAATTGGTTTTTAAATTTTAAAATTGTCGTGTATTGCTACAGCTGGGGAAAAAGTTGGCGATTAGAGATATTTATTCGTCTTGATCAGCCGTAGTAAGTCCATTCCGAATTTTTTCTTTGAAGATCTTAATTTAATGGGTACGTTGTTAGAAAGGGTAAATTTCTTCCTGATATCGCAGGAGAGGAGCAAGTAAGCAGAAAGTCATTGTTTAACTTACGATTGGACATCATACAGAGGCGAGTTTACTTATAACTTTCTATTACGGTAAAGTAATATTCTCTTTCCACGAAAACTAAATGTTAGCGTAGCTCTTTTGCATCAATTAAATACGTTTTTAAAAGTTGCATATCATTGCTCATACATGCGTGAAAATTCCTAAAATGCATGTATTTTAAAAATTTTAATGTCAAAATACCAATAGAATTAAGTGATTCTTACAATTAGTTTCATCGAGGATCGTTTTTCGAGAAAGCTCAAGAAACTTGGTAGAAGCAGAACTTTTTGGATGGTCTATTTCTGGTAAAACCTGCTAAAAATATAAAAACCAAGAATTTCCTTGCCGAATCTCTAATGATCATCTAGGCTGGCAAAATATAAACATATTTCTCTTCATGCACAATATTATAGGAGAAGTTAGCAGAACACGATTTTGTTCGTGAAATTAACTAAGAATATCTAAGACAACGTTTCTATATTTTGGTTCAATTTTATCTTGCTTTTACATAATGCTAGGCTGCACTGATACATGCCATTCGTTTAATAATTTAGTTATTTTATGGCAATTGATGTTTATAAAGTGAGTTTAAGTATATCGAAGGCAAATAATTTACTTAAAAAGAGGTGATTCCCTGTTCAAAATGCTCCACTTCAAAAGTTCATGTGGACGAAGGTGATTAGGACGAAGTTCGATGATGTGGGTAATGTGGAATAATGGTTTGGCACATGGAAAAATGATGTGGACAGCTCTCCGTTGCCCATCGTTCACATTGTTCATCATTCATTGTTCACATTGTTTACGCATCAAGTGCCTTAAGACCCCATACCAATGGAGCCTTAAGCTTCACATTTTTTCTAAGCTGCACAAGTTGGAAGCTTCGCATTAAAATTGACCATGTACATACAATAACCGTACAAAAGTGTACAGATTTGCAAATACATGCTCTATTCAAAATATTTTCTCAATTCAACTGAAAACTTCAATTTAATTTGGGAAATTTAATTGAATATTCCAAATTATATTGAAATTTCCAACTAAATATGAGGAATTATATTGAATTTGGGAAATTCGATCGAATTTTCCAAATTCTATTGACATTTTCAATTGAGTATGAGGAATGCGATTGAGTTTCAAATGTCCAATTGAATATTTTTTATATTCATTTTAATTAATTTGTCTAAATTTGAATGTAACTTTGTAACCTTTTATATGTGTAACTTTCTCTCTCGTATAAATTGCCTAAGAAATTCTTTCTTTGAGCGAAGGCTTGCCACACTGAGGTTCATGCTCTTCCCACTGAAATAAATAATGATTCCAGTGATGACTACAGATTAGTAAGTGAGAAATTAATATGGTTAGAAGCATACTCCTAAGTTTGAATCCCGCTCATCAGAAATGTGGTGGTATTGTCGGGTGCCACGCGATGTGTACCTAATTGTTTTTTGCACATGGGGAACTTTGAACTTTGTGTTTAGGAAATCGTGATCGTACAACAAATTTACTATTTTTCTCGGATCAGGGATTGTATGAGAACAAGAGAGATACGTTTGACGTCCGCCGCCTCTCTTTTACACATTTCGTAGGCCCGTATTAGAATCTGTGAAGTGGGTGAAAAATCATGTATACACCGAAGATCACAGTTTTCCCATCACACCAATTGTTATTCGAGCGTAATTTGTGTGAGAAATCAATCATGTGATGAGTGGAACAACGCTATGATCTTGATGTCCATTCAGAGAGGAGTTATAAGAGAAGGATGTCAGAGGCAACTTTGTGACAGTAAGATCAGTCCTCCTCTATGTTCTTACACTATTTACACACCTCGTTGGCCTCCTCACGAAGTGATCAGTGTACTAGAGCGAATCGAAGGCACCTTTCGTTCAGAACAAGTTTTTAAAAACGTTAGCTTTTTAAACACAGAGTAATTAAAAACCTCACAACATGCATGTTTGACGCCTTTACCGAAAATCAACAAACTTGACAGCAATCACGGATGCCATTATCGACGTTCTTTTGTTGTTTAGCGCACATCAACTTTGCTCCCGATCTGTTTTGAAGTGCGCTACCTAGTGCGCAAGGTCTGTAAAGGCCGTTTTACACGGTACATTTGTTTGTACAAACTCTTCCATGAACTCTTGCATGAGGCGAAATGTATCGTGTAAAGCGGCAAATTGTATGAACGCTTGTGAGAATGTCTCAATGCCTGCACGGGAAATAGAACCTGTTCTAATTTCGTTGAGACAAACGTACAATCTCACGTACATTCGTTTGTACAAAATCTTTCATCGTGTAAAGCGGCCTTAACGAATGGATTGCAAGTGCGATGTTGTGCTGCGAAGTGATTAGATAAATAGATATATTTTATTAATGTTCTGGCACATTCTGTCACCTGGAACATTTACAGAAATATCGTGAAACAATAATTCAAAGTCAACAAAATTATGCAAAATAAACCAAATCACTCATCCTAATTTAATTACATATGCATCATATTTTATATTACACTGATTTACATTATTTATATTTAATTATGTAAGTATACAGCCGCTCCTTAAACAGATTGATATTAACAGAAGACCTAATTTCCCCAGGTAAGGCAATCCAAAGCCTACAAGATGTTACGTGAAAAGGTCCACTACACAAAGCAGTTCGGAAATTAGCGCACTAAAGTGAATGGAAGGCACCCAAATAGTGCCACCAGTGCCGCCAAGTGGTCTCCTCCATATATGCCAAAATTCCTCCTCCTCGAGAAGAGTGCTATCTGAGAAATTCTTCCAAAAGCTCACCAAAATTTAGCTCCAGTTTATATTCTTACTTTGGTAATACTCAGATGCACAAGATTTATCGTGAACGACATATTGCTGGAAGACAGGTGGTCGGTGGTATTATCAGCCAATTTGTTGATTCAGGAAACTGCGCGGACTGGTATCCCTGTATCTTTGGATCGCCATGCAATTACCGTTTAGCGAAATACCCGATGATAACTCTCGACATTTCATAAAACTCAACTTTACATGAGGTTACTGATGAATTTTGACCGAGTTAGAATTAATTATGCGGATGCAAGTTTACTTGACAACTACAGATAAAAATTACCTTAACAGCTATAGATAAAATAATTTTTAAACCATACGTCCAATTGGAAAACATCATTTATTATTTCAAAGCTAGTGAATAAGCATACAGAAGCAACAGAATGATAGCGTTACACATTTTGGTAATTCGACATGGATAGTTGATATTTTGATGAGAGAGATCACAGGAAGGAGCATTTGTCATAAAGGAGCGTTGCAAAGTGCATGGCGAAGAAGAAAGCACTGATAACTGACATCATCCCATGATCATACGTTAGAATGTAGATTTGGATTCTGGCAGTTACACAACGACAGCTCAGGTCCGTAGCAGTATCCTGAGGTATAACCCTTGCTAAAGCACGTGTGGATGCACAAAAATGGATCAGCAGGGCAGCCGTTACCATGGGTTGGATCTGAAAAAAGGTGTGATATTAATGGTCGAATTCAGTAACAATGCTGTTTTTTTAATAAGGCGACCAACAGCTGGAGACAATTACACGACTGTGGAGTAGGGATGGACAAAAAATACCGGTATTCGGTAGTACCGATACTATATTTTTTTAATCCGGTAGTATACCGACTAGTATTTAAAATTGGTACTACCGAAGGTACCGGTACTAAAAATACCGGTTTTTAGCAATCACCGGCTATTTCCTGGCATATTGCCTGATTCTTACTGGACAACGTAAATTTTTTCATTTCAATTTTTATTTCGTTCTTTTTTTTAATGTTCTACATTGTCATCGGTAGTGGATCTTAGATATTAATTCGTGAGAATCTAAGTGGAATAATGCAGCAATAATACTTCAATTATTTTCTTATGTAATGTAAACTTTAAAATTCAAAAGAATCATTTTCAGTATTTATTTGCAAGTGCAAGATGATACTTGCAAATTAAAGTTGAATCCCTTCAAGTCATATACTGTTTATTTATCCGTTTGAGAAATAATCGAGGAAAATGACAATACTATTTATGATCTAGGAATATCTACAGATGGATATATCTACATGACAATTTTTATTGGGTTTGAATGAGAATTGAACATTGTCATCTCCTTCGATATTACATCCAATGTAATATAACGAACTTCGCTAGCTGCACAGCGAACAGAATCTATATTCCTCCGCGTTTGAACCTTTTTTTACCATTAGACACCTTCATGAAGAGATATACAATGTACGTCGGGTTCAAACGTATTGCACAAAACGGGGCACTGTCGCTTCTCAAGGAAATTTAGCTTCATTTACGCGCGTTTGTTGATCTTGGTTTCTAACTATCCACGTGTTTTAAAATACGTATTCAAAGGCAAGAGTTGAGAAGTAAATACGATACGAATTGCGAGTCACCAGCCAAATAAATCTTAAAAGTCCTAACGCACATGTCCCTCAAGTCCTGTAATCATAAGTACTTCACTTCAACTTGCAATCTACAATAATTTTCTAATTTTCTCGTAATATGCCTGTCTTTTTTTATATTTACATAACCGTGAAGTTGAGACATTTTTGTAATCATTTTTGATTTTATAGGTAAGTATAAATTTTTGACGCATTCCGAACACCAGACAATCAATGATTTTGAACCGTAAAAATACAAATAATTATTCTTGTAAGTTAAACGTTAGTGCGGCCGCAAGGATTGATCACTATAACAGTAAATTTTACCTGACTACAATATTAAAACAACACCGATCGTTCTTCATGTGATTTAAACTCATTCTAACAAAAAGCAACGAGTGCGAAAAGCAACGCATACAGCGTAACATAGAATGTATTTACTGAATAGCAGATGTATATTCCCAATGAATGTTCATTAAAAATGCCGATGGATGGAAATTTCTGTGTATCTTTTTGGACTGATATTCTAATTTGTCGAAATACTGGATAATTTATGGTGAAACGATGGTTAATTTTTAATTAACTAAAATATTTCATCATTCACATAAATACTGGTATACCGGTATTTTTTCGTTGGTTCTACCGGGCGAGTAGTATTATTGCTTTTTAATACTCATAAAAAAACCGGTACTTCCTTTAGTACCATCCTTGCCTACTGTGGAGAGAAAGGGGTCGGTGGGCGAGGAAGTGTTCCCTCGGGATGGGAACCCCATATTTTATTTTATTTTTTTTATTTTCCATCACCACCGAAAACAGCACTCATTGGCCTTTACATCGGGGTTTTACAATACTAATAATGGACGAGCATATACAACCATGCCCTGGGAAGTGAAAAATCTTCCCCAGGCGAGATTCGAACCCACGACCTTTGGGTTAGCAGGCGAGGACGTTACCCCGCCGCCACCAAAACCATCTAGCAACCAAACCCAACCGATCCACCACAAGATAACATACCTTTTCTGGTCAAATTTCTAAATTTAGTAACTGTGAGTGTTCCATTTTTTGGAGGAGGATCACTCGAGTGATAATAAAGGAAAAGATATGCCAAGAGGGTGTCCAATAAAAATATAGAATCACACGAAAGACACAAGTTAAGACTCGACGTTATATCTCGATGGTTTGTCGACCATCTTTCTCAAAGGGGACGAATGTATTCCATTCGCCTTCTCTCCTTTTAGAAAGATGGCTCGACAAACCATCAAGTAATACGCTAAATATTATGCTTTGCAGAAACATACATTATTGATTTTATAAATGGCAGCATAGTAAAGTAGTCTACTTAGAGAGCCTTGTATACTTTTATACAAGTTCCATAGGTATTTGTCATGGTGAATATGGTATGAAAATCTTCTAGGCGTTATTACTCAATAAAAATGTTATTATGAGATCAATGACGAATTAATTTCTTTATGCATACTATTATAATGGAAAAGACCGTTACCGTAAATACAGGCTTTGTCTGGGGGAAACACAAACGAAACATTAGCGGCGCTGCCTTAAAGAAACTAAGATTTATTAAGTGAATAGTTGGAAGGTGATGCCACTTCTCGCTGGTTAGGCCACATCTTGAATACGTCTAGCGCATTTGTAATCCTGCCCTTAATTCTTTTAAACTCGAAATATAGGATATACAAAATAAAGCCGTACGCAATACATCAAAAGTTACTAAATCCGAACAGAAGGTGATGCTCAGCTGATGAACGGACTACGCTTAGTCTGGGAGGCTTAAGTGTCTCTGAGGATAAACGCTTAGGTTTTGATTACTTGAAAATTTCAGATCAGCCGACTTTAAGGACGACATGGAGGCAATTTTGACCACGCATCAAAAATATTTAGAACTGATCGAGTGAAAAAATGCGCGAGGGACAACCCGAACTGATAATTTAAAAAAATACTTTTTCCACTCACCACTAATGCTTATAACAAACACAGCGTGAGCCTAACACAAGACCCAACGTTAGCATACAATTTATCTCCGACCTTTCTCTCCCTCTATTTCCCTATTCCCACCCTTTTCGTGGTTAGTGTCACCACCGTGCCACAAACCTCTGTGAAGACTCGCAGGGTAGTTCTATATGTGGAAAGTGCAGTATTTTGAGGCATAAAAATGCACAGCTAATTTTTATCCATTCTCAATAGGACATACCACATGCGATAAATATAAACCAAAAGCTTTTGAAGACATGCTACAAAAGGCATTTAACCTAATTTAGCCGTATATTCAAGAATTTGTGCATGCACCACATGACTTTTGATTATTTAACTGAAATATTGCGCAACCTGCCAGAAAATTATCAATGGAAATGCCTTAACATGCAGTACTACAAACATTACAAGGCATATCATTTACTAGTATATCTGAAATTCGAACTGTATACACATATATGCTTCTTCCAGATTCGATTTTCTAGGTGGCAGTAAATCAAGCCACAAAACCATCACTTGAGATTAGGGTTCGTAAAATAATGTCAGTAATATATAATTACCTAAAGAAGTTAAATCCAAATGTTGATCGTCCTTTTAGAATGCTAAATAATATTTGCATTCGATTGAACGTTTTTGATCACATTTGTTTTTGGTAGCCTTGAACTATTATAGAAGAGAGCAATTTTTATTCAGGCTTAAAAATGGCATTGGTGTATTTTTGGACTTAATTCTGCATTGACTGATAATTGTTTTGAATATTTGACAGAATTATTAAAGTAGGTGTTAAATATTAGCTTTACGTGGGAGTACTTACGCGTTCTGGGTAGTACCTCCTATGTTAGGTCTCATGCACATTATACCAAACTCATTGCTTAGGTTGGGAGATTAAAATAGTCAACAATTGTTTTCCTTATTAAATGTAACCGTTTCGACCATTAAACCGCATTCCAGGAATTTGTAACCTATTGTTCGGTTCGTATTATACTTACTTTCATCGGCGGCGTAGGTTGATATCATGAAGACACTCAGCACAGCCAGGGCAAGAATCACGCTGGTAAGTAGCTTCATTGTCGTGCAAATGAAGTCCTGTAGCATAAAAAACAATGAGACTATTAATTATTGTAAATTTCAACTTTCTATATCACTCCTATGGACAAAATGAATGAATACATGACGTTATGTATCAAATAGGAAAGGCCTTTGAGATGATTGATTTCTTAAGGGCAACTTACCGGACTGGTTTCGATGCCTTTCGATGACGGAATAGATTTTTCTACTGAAAGAGCGTAGCTACGTTGGGCTCAGCCTTCATATACGCGCAGACTGTTGGTAGGCGAGATTCGTGTGGCATTCCCTTCCGATAGTTGATCTTCTATGTTGAATAACCATTACAAGGCAAAATGTCTCAGGAGTTGGAATTAAGAATATCACAACCTTCGTGGAGGCATGTGTACGCAAATAATCAAGAAATGTTTATAAAATAAACATATCCATTTATTTTGAACTGGATTTTTTCATGTCAGTCCAACGGATGCGATTGCATGAGTGACGGTTCCATTCCGAGGAAAATAAGTGACTCTGGAAATTCTCTCCTCGTGTTTCAATAACAACAACTATCTGCCCATGGCCTGGCACAACTGCGTTTTCAAATAGCTTCAATATCTACTTGTGATTTCTAACTCGAAAGGGAGAGTTTTTTTATTATTACTTCACTTGCTATAGCATATTTTTACAGATCGTGTCTAATATGGTTTTTAAATTTAAAACCTTTTGTTTCTATTTATACTACTCTCATCAATTCAGCATGAATCTTTTCTCACTTCGTAGAGTTCATCTTTTTTCTTTCTGGCCAAATTTCACGTTTAATTATACCATTTCGTGGCTTTTACTTTAGGTATGAAAACAATTTACTTGGTTAAGCGCTAAAAATTACAATTTTCTTTTGAAAAATAACAGATCCTCATGCCTTTTTTCTATCCATGAATGGCTAAGACTACGCATTTTCGATCCCTTAACCTTTCGTTTTGCCTCAGATTCTCTTCTCCAGATTTGACGTTTTCATTCTGCCTCCGAGTGATCAACGCCGTTGCTTCTTCTTCAGCTGACTTCATACATGTTTACGTAAAAATAGCTCTGGGGCGGTTTTCACGAAAGTGGATTTATTGCAAAAAAAATTGTTTGGAAAAGCCGCATGTCGATGTGCATAATGAACATCTCCGACTGGGAAAAATACGACAGATACAGTGGCCAACGCCCCATTTGTATCACAAAACTCGTGGGACTGTCAGATGTTCGGGTCTTTTCTCCGTAATTTATGGAACGGGGTGAGAATGTTCCGTTAATCCTAGATCATGTGAGAGTCGTTCGAGGAATGAGAAGCCCCATTTGCTCTAATTTATCCGAGTACCCTGGATAATCGTGAGTTCTTCCCAGAGAAATTATCGATTTTACAATGTACCTGAAATGGGGAGAGAGTTTTTTCATATCATAAATATGTGCATGGATACATAGTAATTCGAACCCAGACATGGAGTTATTATTAACTCAGATAAGTGGCATTTAGTAAAATTTAAAGGTTGTGTGTGAAGTTTAAACTAAGGAATTGACAATTTACCAATCAGTGCGAAATGCACGAATGATATGGTACGCAGTAACGCGCACTGGTACAAAGATGTATACGAAAGACGGTGAAATTCGCTATGAAAGAAAAGTGGTTTAGTAAGAACATCCGCATCTCCTGTTCTACCATGTGGACTAGAGAACACGTAACTCGCATAAAACCCCGCTGAAAGTTGCGTTGGATAAAAATGGCTCGCAAAATGACTTTTTAAAAAAATGGTGGTGTACCTGGCTAACACACCTGACTGGCAATTTGGAGATCCGGGTACGAGTCCCGGTCAAGTCAAATGGCTATTTTCATGGCGAATATCACCCTCTTTGGCGTATATTAAGGAATTGACTTGATTTAGTTCTTTTTTCCGTCTTACCCGATGTTTTCTAAAAGCCATCTTAGTTCTTCGTTTTAACATTACCATTTAACCATGTATCGCGTCAATTATCATTATGAATTATCTTCAGCCACCAGTATGCTTTCGCATCACTAAATTTGTCATCTGAGTGTATCCATTTGCTTTTTGTCGTTAATTTTTTCTTCTTTCATTCATTTATTTCCACGTTTTTATTAGTTCGGTTTTCGTCATGTCTGTCTGTCTGTCCGGGTGGAATATTGCAACTGAGTTTAAACTAAATTCCCGATCAGTTATATACTTGAAATTTTAACCACAGCTCAGAAGTGTATGACAAGTAATATTAGCTATAAATTATAACAATTAATTAATTAACCATTAATTAATTAACATATTTCCTTATGTGCAAGTAGAGGCTTGTAATTTTAACCATAGCCCAGAAATGGATGACAAAGCAAAGTTAGCTACATGTTATAACATTATCAACCACAAAATACAGTACCGACCAAGGTTTCGGCACGTAATGCCATACCTTGAGAATGTTATAACAATTAATTAATTAATTAACGATTAATTAATTATTTCAATTACACACAGTCAGCTGAACAGAATCTGAAATACATCGGGAATTTTCTATGTGTCCCTTTCAGAGTTTCAAGATGTATAAAATCGATTGGAAACTTTCACCCGGGCATAAGACTAAAAAGCAGAAAATAATTCATTAAATTAAAAAAAAATTAATATACCACGTTTTTAAAACGGACTAAAAAGTATAAAATAATTTTCCCTGGGCCCTTCTAAATTGTTGAGGGTTGAATTTTTAGTGGCTATGGAGATATTTGTAAGACTTGAAGAGAAAAACGTCGGGCGCAGGCAACCCATCATAATTAAGGAGTAAAGGGACCAGGTGTCGTTGAGCAAACTCTCACAATTAATATCTACCATTTGCAATGCACTTAAATTGGTTGTGAATTCATCCGGATTATCTACTTCAATTATCTACTGCCTGCGCCCCACGTTTTTCTCTTCAAGTCTTACAAATATCTCCATAGCCACCAAAAATTCACCCTCAAAAATTTAGAAGGGCCCAGGGAAAATTATTTTATACTTTTTAGTCCGTTTTAAAAACGTGGTATATTAAAAAAAAATATTTAATTAATTATTCATATGGAGTACTCACTGTTTCGGCAATAACGAACGCCCACCCTTAACCTATTGAACTCCAACACCACTCTGAGTCAAAAGAGGATGTATTGATCGTCCGTTTGCAATACCCTGGCCGACCCTCTAGTGCGAAATTCCACAGAGGAAAAATTATTCGCTTTGATTTGGACTCGATCCCGGATCCCTCGATACCTCGTCGAGTGCCTTAGCCAAGTAAGCTGCAGAGGCTAGTCCCGATATCATCAAACTTCGTCAAAAGAGCGAACACCTCATTGTCTTCCATGCTTAGCTTCAACATATATGACTTAACATTATGAACCGCAAGAATTTGGGACCAGGGGGGTTGTGTTTGAACCAATCGAGATGATCCCAATCGCATTACTAAGGAGTCACGTGGTACATACAATCACGAAGAGTTCGAGAATTTGGTGTATTTAAACCATTAGTAAAAAAACCTCGCTCAGCCTATCGGATTTGCTATTTACACCGGTATATCGTTGATGGAGTCAAATATCTCGATTAGAGTCGCAATATCAGCACATCACATGCTTAAGATACCCATCCGAGTGGTTCAAACTAGGGATGGGCGATTACGAAATCAATAAATCGAATAATCAATTTTTTTGTCAATTAATCGAAAATTTGGAATCGATTAATGCAACAGCCGATATCGATTATGTACACCCGATTAATTTGACCGATTATCGATAATTTCGGAATTTTGTTTCTGGTGAACTGTGATGGCTAGGGCGGCTCACGTTCGTCTTCAGTTCGAAAATTCGACTGTGGCAAAACTCTGCGCGACGACGCACGCCATAGAGGTAGAATGCGCATGACGTAACTACGCGGTACCTCCTTTTGCCGCCCACTCACGTGTCTTGTGTCAGATGTCGCTTCACCAGGCATAGCCGTGTGTTATTTGCGTTTGTTATTTTGATAATAAAAGTGGTTACAATGAGAATTTATTTCTTTTTATCGGTTAGAATGTGTTTATTGGTATATATTTGGGTATATGTAACCTCGCAAGCCATGTTTTGTATGTTGTCATAATCGAATCGATTAATCAATGTATCGATTAATAAAAGCAATTAATCAAGCGCGATTAATCAGCTGCTTTCAATTAATCTATTAACAAAATATCGATTATTTTTTTATAATCAACCATCCCTAGTTCAAACACCAAAATCGCGAATCTTTCGTTATTGTACCACGTGACTCGACCTAGTTGCGTGAATCGAAATTATATCGAGTGATTCAAACACAACTCCCAGGTATAGAAAGGTTTAGTTCGCGAAGTTATTAAAAGACAAAGAAAAGCCGCACGATTTGTTAAGAACTGCAAGGAGTGCACAGGAAGTTTCACACAGCTGATAGAAGGATTAGTTTGGGAACCGTTCGACACTTGGAGGCTACACGCTAGATTTTGATTATTTGAAAAACTCCGATCAGGCGTGTTTCAGTACGACACGGAGGGTAATATTTTAACCCCGCGCTATATCTCCAGAACTGATAAAGAGTGACAAAATAAGAGAGATTCACTGCCGAACTGACAGGTACAAAAGTTCCTGAATAATGAAAAAGAAAAATTTTGTTTTTTCCACCAATTTATTTTACGGTACTACTAGTTTCGACGTAGCGGCGTCATTTTCAGTTACCTTATAGGTAGCTTGTGACGAAGACTAACCGCCTTCTAGGTACCTGAAGATGACGCCGCTGCGTAGAAACCAGTACTACCGTAAAATAAATTGGTGGAATAAAACAAATTTTTCTTTTTCATTGAACTTCCAAAAAGTTGAACCTGGTACCATTGAGATAAACAAAAGTTCATTCTTTCAACACACCATTAGTGTTTGCAACATAAAACAGCGTGACGCTATCTTAAGACACACCGTTAACACACAAATCATCTACTCTGTCTAGATCACCCTCCTTTTCTCTATTCTCTCCCCCTTTTCCATAGCTGGTGTCCTAACACCCCCTGTCACATGCCTCTGCGGTGGCTCGCAGGTTTTTATGCAGAAGATCTTCATCTAAATGTAGATGAAATTTAGACAGCACTGGCTTCCAATACCGAGGGCCGCCCGGGTTCGAATTCCGGGAGCGGCGGAGATTTCTCGTTGGTATCCCGATCCCTGCTTAGGTGTTGCGCTAAGAGAACTTCAAGTATAGTACTTCTTCCGTCAGATGGGACACGGAGGAGCCTTTTGGTGCCTTTTTGAGCTAAAAAAGACGCTAATTCAGGCATTGCATATGCATCCTCCTATGCATTCCCTAAAGGTGCAAATGACCACATTCGTCGGTCCAACCAAAAGAACCAACCAACCTTCGATAAATAAGATGTAGGCTTGTGGAGATGGGAGTGTTAGAAAGGGTCAAGAATAATGCATGAGACATGAATTGGGGATGAAAACGAGGAGGCGAGAGAGCTCCTTGTTATTCTCTCACGCGGTTTCCGCGAAAATGGTTACTGAGAAACATTTGAGGAAAAGGACGTGGGTTGAAGGATGAAGCTGGTGAGATGGGTGTAGAAAAGTGTTTTGATGTGTAAGAAGGTGAGTGGACAGGTGTGGGCAGTGTAGGTCGGGCGGGGCAAATTGCACTTTCGTTCCACCAAAATAAGAATGAAATGCAAGGTCTTTAAGCGATAATTACTGCCGCTGATTGTGTGGATATTGCCGTGAGAAAAAGTTCACTTGGCAATGGATTCGAACCACGAAACTTTGCTTTAAGAAAGTTGGTGCAAGATAGTAGTTCTACCACTAGCATAAATGCCCGTTGATTCTCCGCGGGAGAGATAAAAGTAAGAATTAGTATGGTACTGCTATTCGTACGGAAATGAATCTGACTTCTCATTTATCATCTTAGTTTTTTTAGTGAGTGAAAATAGCCCGTTTTTTCCCTTAATGTTGCATTGTATTCAGCTTGTTTACTGATATTGTTTATTTTAAAATCAGTAAAACTAAAGCAGAACACCAGGTTCGCGAGTGGGACGATGGGAAGATTGTCATAAACTTAGACCATTTTTTCCCTAAGTGAGTTTCAGCGAGATATTTTTCCAATACCAATGGAGACCGAAATTGAATTTTGTAATTGAAATAAAGCAGCTGTAAGGAGCATGAAGTAGTACATAGTTTAATATAGCGCATGACGGTCCTCCGGGGTTACTGAAGCACGTTGAAAGCCGTGTCTCAAAGCGTCCAACTGTACTCGTTTTTCTCGTAGTTCTTGAGATTCATTTTTCCGCCAAGAGGATTTCATTTTCCGCCCCTGCCTTAGCAAATCTTCGAGAAAATTACTCTTCCTTCTTTTAGGCATCGTTATTTACTGAAAATATTAGCAATAAAATAATAATTGAGTAAAAATCTCAATTAATCCAATGTTTTCTAAAGAAAACTTTAAAAAGTTTCAAGTCTTAACTTTCTCTAATAAATCTCATTTTTCAAAATACACGATCAAATAATTCTTTTACATTTAAATATTGTCTACCATAATTGCATATATTTTTCGTTAAAAATAAAAAGAACACATTAATTTCTATTTCATTATTTACTTTATTTATTACTTTTTGTCTATTTTGCCAATATTTTAGCCTGTTTCAGCAAGCTTTTCAACTTGTTAAGTTATAAAATCCAAACCGTTTCTGCAATAAATTGGCGGCATGTTTTGACCCTCGGCCGTAGGTAACCAACGCAACAGTGAATAGTTTAAAAGTTCAAATAGGTGAACTTTCCACCAAGGGAAAGAAATTCGCTATGAATAAATCACTTGACATGACCGGGATTTGAACCCGAATTTCCCAATTGCCGGTCAGGTGTGTTACATAGTTGTGCACCACTAAGCAATCTTAATTTCAGGCAAATTTCGGCGCGGTTTGGAAAAAGTACGATTGGAAAAAAGGCGGAAAGTTCTTAGTCAAAGTCCTATGGTTCAGCAAACTACTCTTTGTAGCGAACTACAATGCCCATCACCACTAAATTTCCCCACCAATCCTCAACTTTTTTCTTTTTTGCTTCTTCAAATAACGGACTGATAGGGTGAGTTGTCTGGTCTTCCATAAACATGTGTACAGAAAGACGGTATTATGTGCATCAACCTTTCTCCTGCCGCAACATGGCCTAAACATTACCAGAAACAATGAATTAGGTAGTTAGAGTAAGGTTTTTCTCTTGTCATCTTAGAGAAGAAGTCAGAAGTTTGTTTTCAAATTCGACTAATTGTAAGAGTCATGAACAAACATAGAAAAATGAATTGTGCGAAAAAATTATGGCTAACTTACAAAGTAATTTACTGCATATATACACGCATTTTAGGCTTAAACCTGGCTTATTAGTTTCACGATGTACACTGAAAACACCATCACACCCAATAGTTGTTTGCTATTTTATAAAAAGTATGCTTGCACACACACCCATCACGCCATTACCATTCAGGTTAGGCAAGGCCAAAAAATTTAGTTATTGCTGTTACGCCTAGAAAACTGGCTCTCTTTTAATAACTTCCTCTATGAAGCTCCATCCTTGCATATCTCTTTCGCATTACATGCACTTAAGCATTACTTCATACACGCTCTCCTATTTTTAGTTTTCTTAATATTTCTCCTCTTTAGAATCATTTACATCACATTTACCCATGCCTTTCACGGTCTAGCTCTTCCACCCACACCATTCATTCTACTATCATATATATCTGTTTCGCCATTCAACTCTCATCCATTCTCTCAACATAGCCAAACCAAAGGAGCCTCTTTTCATAAATGTCCGTTACTGAATCATACAACCCAGATTCTTTCATGACTCCTACTCATTTCTAGCGCTATCAATCCCACTTTTGCTGCAAACACTTTTCAGTTACCCCATTTCCACTTCATTTAGTCTACTCTTATGGTTATCCTTATGCTAAGATTATTGATTTTATAAAATTCAATACCATACTTGACCAGTTTTAATCCGGTTTCCACCATGTACACAGTACCACTACTGCCTTAGTTAAAATGACTGATGACCTTAGGAGATCAATGGACAAGAAGGAGGTATCAGTACTCGTTCTGCTAGACTTCAGTAAAGCTTTCGATCCATTAGACAGAGATATCCTAGCAGAAAAATGAGTTTCATGGGTTTCTCTCCTTCAGCGTTTCACTGGACTACATCATACCTATCTGGTCGACAGCAAAAAGTTATTACTGATATTTTATGCTCTTCGTGGGCCGAAACAATAAGAGGTGCCCCTCAAGGCTCAATTCTAGGACCTTTGTTATTTTCTCTTTACAGTAATGACTGCCCATTAGCGCTCAGAAATTGCAAGCATCATCTGTACAAGGATGATCTCCAAATATATCTACACTCAAATATTGATAACTTATATAATAGCCTGAGACTCATAAATAATGACCTATAACACATCAAAAGTTGGAGTAAAACAAATATTTTAGCATCAATCCCAGCAAGTCGCAAGTAATCATAATTGGATATCCGAAAATACTGAAAGCAATTAAAAATAATCAATTACCCCCATTAAGTACAGTTAATGACCTAATACCTTACTGTGAAGCAGTTAAAAACCCCGGAGTAATTATGGATGAATGTTTGTCATGGTCATGTCATGTAACTAAGAGATGTAAAGCAGTTAATAAGTATTATTCCCTCTACTCAGACTGACATACGTCATTCCTGCCTCCCTTAAGAAGCAACTAATTTCCACATTAACATTACCCCATTACCTGTGTGCTCTCATACAGCAGGAAGGAAAACGTTTTGAGATGAGCAATGATGATATTTTTTAGCATAATTGAGAGCACATGCAAGCTACGCACCCTTTCATTTCGGACACGGTTTTTGCGTCATAATTACCTTATTTTTTAAGTAATACCTCTTTGAAGCACACAGTGGCTCCACATTGACTACTGTGTGGAGAGAACTTCAGGTAAAGTACTCAATCCTTAGGATGCTACGTTAATCTGTGGTCTCCTTGGCATCTTCTTTTAGTAGGAATCAAATGCTGAGGTCCGGTTACTCTCCACCCTTCCTACTTTAATAACCCTTCCCCTACCATTCTACTCACCGGTCCTGCGAGTTAACTCAGTTTTTCTATCTTCTCCTCAAATAATCAACTGAAAAGCCAAGAAATTTTCTCGAAAAATGCTTAACGGAAGTTAATTTGAAGATAAACAATTTCCTACTTTAGCTGAATCCTACGCGTTTCCACGTTAGCGTTATTAAAAGTTACCTCCGGAGCACTAGCTGCGTTTGTGGTTCTTCTGCATACGGAATAAGAATAAAGAAAAATAACCTGGTAGAAGTATAATATATATACCTATACATAAAAATAACTCAGTTAGTAGGTTTATAAACATACCGTAATGGTTGTCGTCGCAATGCGACGCATGCGCATGGGGATTTAAGAAATCGTCAGAATCGAATTTAGATCATGTGTAAATTTATAGACAATGCTTTATAAATGTGGTAACTTCATGTCCCCATTCCTCGTCAAATGGCATACACTTTCCACTTCCCAGTTTTAGAAAATTGTCACATTAACGTATACTATACCGCAACCAGTAATGATGTGACATAGAACGACTTGCAAACAAATCCTGCACATGCCAAACTATGTTTTAGGATTCAATTGATCAACTTTCATTCCTTAAAGTTAACATCTAGCTAATTATAATCAAACAAGGGGAGATAATTGCCTGAACCACTCCTTTTCTTCGATATGGGATCTCCGTTGTTTCTTTAATCACATTTCACCAATTTTTATGCGCAAACCACTTCAATATAATCTAATATGCTTTTTTGGAAAAGTGTCATGATAATTTGTGCACAACTCGATGTAGGAGGAATGTGGAAATTTGTATTCCAGCTGTCGAGATATTTTTCTTTTAACTGTAAAAATGTTTTTTTTTTTTTTTTTCAAAATGTAGAGCACTGCCTTTGATTCGACCCCAAATTCAAAAAAAATGGTTCAGAATTGAGAAAAATGTGAAACATTTTACCAAACACTGTCAAAATTGGTGTTACGCATTTTGCGAGCAATAATGTAACATTAGGTGAACTTACTTGGAATGACCCTTATGTAAAATTGCAATTGAATAAAATACAGGAATGCGTCTCCTGAGAAAATTGAAGCGTGACTTTTTTGAGACCCTTCTATGCAATGGATTTTCGAGAAAATTTTCGGCACCGAGTGGTGTTTACATGGAAAGAGTGGATGAGTTTTTTATGAGCACCATTTTCCTCATTCACTAAAAGATGCAGATGTTTACTCAACGGATCTGATTCAGAACCCTTGAGTTCATTGGATGATACTTAAGCATCATGCACTATGCTGTCTCTCAAATGGCTTCGTGCCATTCAGGGCCATCCTTAGATTATTTTGTTCCTATTTTTCTCTAAAAATGTCACTCCTTGTTCCTATTCCCCATCCTGGGAAGCTATTAATTAATATCAATAAAAAACTTGCACCCTTTTTATTAAAAAACGTATTCGAGCCGACATGGCAGTTTCAGCTTCTAAGGTAAAGTAAATGCCGAGGCCTAACAACCGCTCCAGCATAATCATTGATCAAATACTGATAACTATGCTAATTTTTATGCAGTTTCTACGATCAAAATATAAAATATACATTATGAAGACATTTATGATACATAAGGCTGAAAAGTATACCACATACTGATAATTTATAATATTACCACTAAATGGATGTAATTTTTTGAGGTGTTGAGTTTCATTTGAGTTTTCCTCGACAGTATTCTATATTTTCACTGACAGTGAGAGTAAATATAAGTCGATGAGAAAAAATCGAGTCACTATTTTAAACTCCGACTCCTTCATTGTAATTAGAGCAGTAGATTTTACGCAGGTTTGCCATTCTCGAAACCTCGGACCTCGAAACGATAACAGCAATGCCAAGTCCCTGACCCTGTGGAGAGCCCAAGAGGATTTCATCCCATGATGCCCTTGGATTGCTCTATCGAAATCAATCCAACTCGTCGGTATGTTGGTTTTATTATCTACTGCAATCCCCTATTACAATCTTACTGTATATCTCATATTGATCATACCTATATCCTAAGTCATAAAGGTCTTATATATAAGCTCCCATTTAAAGACCATGTTACGGTTTCCAAGAAAATGATTAAATTTAGGTAAAATATTGTCGTGGCCCGGTTAGGGTCGACTAGTTTTAGGGGTCGTGACTCAGACTTTTCAGGGGTCAAACCTCAGGAATCAGTCCAAAAGAACTCACTCTTTTATTCCTTAAGTAAAATCCATTTATTGTCATTTAGTACATGTTAGGTTATGCTTACTCCATGCCGTACATCTTGTAGTGAAGTTGGTCGAAAACGGACGAAGGGAAGGATGGCTCTCTAGCAGCGTCTGCGGCGTACGGGTGTGGTCGTTGGTCGAGGAGTCGATTGGCAAAAAGATCGAAGCGTTCAGCAGCAAGACCGGAAAGAACAGAGAGACAGAGAGACCGCGTCCGTCCGAAAAGGGTTTTTATATTCTAACCCCCTTAATCCCCTCCCTTGTTCTAGAAGCTTCTTAGGGCATTGTCTATTGCAATGCCTAACCTTATTTGGGCAAGAAAGAGAACCTCTGGAAAGTTCCCATGCTGCTTACGTAGTTAGATGTTGACGAGAATTATATTCTCGAGTGACAAGAAGAATGAGAGGCCGGACGGAACCTGCGGTTTCGTATGTCTTAAGAAACAGTGAGAATGTCGACCGCCCGTAGAGAGATGTTCCGTGTGGAAAAGTACTGAATCATGACAGCTAATTATATTAGAATTGTACATCCTAAGCTTGTCGGTCCGGCTGCGCGTGGCCATGGATCCAATACCAAAATAGGCAATGGGCCAATTCAAATCGTGACCAAGAGTAGAGGGACCTGCCTGGTCCGAGGCTCCTTAGGAAAATAAACAGGGCCTCCATGAAACGCAGGGGAAGGAAAAACGGGTCTCGACAATATATATAAATAGTGAAAAATGGACTATTTTGGAGCCAAAAGTACAAACTTAATACTATATCGAAACGTAAACCAAAATCAAGAATGAAAAACTACATTCTTTTAGGCATTCCACAGTGAAGTTTCGACCTTATATTTTGTGTAAGTAATTTACAAAGGCAAAATAATAAACCCCCAAATCGAGCTAAACTTATTTCTAATGAGGCGTAAAAGCTAACGATTTAAGGGCGAAAACAACCCATTAAAATGTTTATTTGCAGTTTTAATGTTTTTTTAACATCTTTTGAATTCTTTCAGCTAACAAATAAGGTAAATTTCATTCCTATATATTGCGTGCTAGTAATCTAAAACAGCAAAAAAAGAAACCCCTGCATCGTGCTCAATGCTTTTGTTATGGGGATTAAAGTTAGCAATATATGTATACATGTAGGGGGTATTTAAGTGGTATATACAACCCCTTAAATTTTTTTTCAAGATTTTCAATATTTTTCATGTCGGTTTTAGGTCACGGCCAGTATTTCTGTCAAATTTCAACTTTCTAAGTCCCTTGGAAGGATTTCAACATGCGTTCAACAAGACTGATAAACAGACACAGACATTAGTGAATTACTAATATACTTGCTATAACCCGTCAAAAATTATGTCTCCTCTGCGAATTGGTGTATGATCAATTATTGATGTGTAGATGTATTGTAGGTTTACACGATTGAGTCTCAAAAACGTGTCCTGCCTCATGCTCACATGCCGTTAATTCTAATCAATAAACATAAGATTAACACCGCAGATAAAAATGATCACTGTGAGTGTGCAGAAATGCCAGAAAACTGTTATGAACCAGTGCTGCATGAAATTGTTCAATTAGACTCCATTAAAAGGCTCCCGTCTATACATATTTTAATGAAAGTCAAGGCTCAAATCTCCTCGAATTGCCTTCCACTACCATTCCTCGAACTAGTATGCACTTAATAAACAGATAGACCGTTTCTTCGTTAAATCTGCCTTTTTTTATAGAAACATGGAAAACAAAATCCATTACATATCTCGGAAAATATTTACTTATCTATATTTTTAAAACCATAGTCAGAAACCATTTGGATGAAAAATATAGATATAGTATAGTACGAATTTTTTGGAATTGGATCTATAATTTGAATAATATATATTTTAAAATATATAAATGACATTCACTTTCAATGAATTTGAGTTCTCGATCGGAGCGCCTCTAGTGTCGCCTCTAGTCAGACGTACCTTGGTAATTATATAGTCTGATGATATAGATACATAAAAGCTGGCATAGTCTCAGCATAGCTTTATTTAGCATTTTCTCAATTCATGAAAACTATATCAAAGGGACACTTTTGTTAATTTCCGGTTGATTTTATAAAGACGTACCTAAAACCAAATTCTGCCAGTAGCATGAGTTTATCAGCGAACTCCCGGCCACCTCATTGTTTAATGTTCGCATTCTGCAAACGCTTGTTACATCGCCACACAGCTCTAACAATAACTTAGCTTAACAATAACTTAACTTATGGACCATAGATTGTGGTTGGTCACTGTCGTGAAATTGCCCCTTTTTCCGGCAAACCAATACAGCAATTGTTGTGTATTTTTGACGAGTGGTGCCAATTTATTACGGCCATTGGAGATTTTTAAAAACTTGTTAATTCAAGAGGCCGTAAAGCTCAATTTCCCTAGATTTTTCAAACAATAACGTTCGACAACGTGACCTCTGAATTCCCATGGGTAGCTGGAATTGCGCAGCACTCAGTTCATCAAAAATTCAAATACGCATGCTTCCAAAAATTCTGACGACTTACGAAAGATTGCGAGGGCTAAGGTGGAGAGGGTATTCATGAAATCTTAGATTGACTTGCATGGGGGAAGGGATTTCAGAAGGTGGCCAAAATCGCCTTACGTAATAATAAAACGGCCTCTTATTAGACCTTTATACATGTTTATTACTTGCGACCCCAAAATTATAGGTGACGATCACTCGCAACCTGTATACAATATAGCAACTGCAATATCAAGCGATTATTTTTCACTCGCCTGCGGTTGGTCCCTCGAACCACTTCCGCGACCTCCAATAGGATCGGGACCCATCGGTTGGGAACCGCTTAATTAGATGATAATTACATCAGACGTCAAAAATTCGCGACGTTGAAGATCACCCTTTAGACCCGGTGGGAAACCCTAATACTCTTAATTCTTCCCATGCTGAGAAGCCGTAACTCATCTCAACGAGTTCCAAGCCAATATTTTATAAATCCTAGCCCTTAAATTACCCACAATGTTAAAATGGAAACTTTTAACGCGCAGCACTTCGCATTACGAGATTTCATTCAAAATGTCATCAACTCAAAGCGATAATTTTACGTTTACTGGAGCTGCAACTTTTTTCCGGTAAAAAAGGCACTATGGAAAAG
This sequence comes from Pyrrhosoma nymphula, assembly GCA_963573305.1. NCBI lineage: Eukaryota > Metazoa > Arthropoda > Insecta > Odonata > Coenagrionidae > Pyrrhosoma > Pyrrhosoma nymphula. The sequence goes on from OY754335.1 coordinate 54,820,094, forward strand.
GTAATTTCTGCTTATACAATTTTGAACTCGACAAGGAAAATTCCACTTTGGCCTTTATCGTCCTGCTCCCAATAAAATAAACTCAAGACGTCCCTCAACCGTCTGTGTAATCAAATTCTGACTTAAAAATCTGTGCTCTTGACACAATTTTTAGGGCAAAGGGCAGATTAAAACATTTGAAAGTGGGTTCACGACATCTTCCTCACCTTTAAACTCCAATGAGGAAAGAGTCTTGGGAATTGCACCAAATCTCGTCAGCGGCTTTTGCAAAAAGGCTGGTTATGAAGGAAAATATTATCGTAAATGCAGACTTAGTGCGAGTCACTACCGCCTTGCCAGCAATGGCGGCGTTCATAAAAGAACTTTACACGAACCTTGAGCTAAATTAGCGAAAAAAGTAGTGGAGGATGTGTTCGAGCAAACGTAAAAAAAAACATGAGCTACGGACAAAAGCTTAGTATTTATATAACTGTTTCAGGCTGGATCTGGTGGAAGTTGCCGATATTCATTATGAATAAATTATGCCACAGTGTGGTGAAACGCGTTGTGCCATAGAAATAAATCTGCGGAAGATTACTAAGTGTTTTTATTCAGTATGAACTTATTGTTAGTATTAATAGTGAATCACATGTGAGGATCAATTGGCAAAGAGTCACCCTAGGCTTACTCTTTGGAATTTTTCCAAAAATGCATACATAACCTGACCGGACTAAAGGGAGTTTTATAATGGTCACATAATTGCGCAGTTTGATGTAAGGAAATTGAGATAACTGAGGCACGGAATTAGAGCAGGGACTATTTTCCTTTCTTTTTTCATGCACTTGTGCAGTCATTCTAGCAATTCCCCGCTTTACACGACGTAATTTACAATGCACAGCCATCCATACATTAAACTGTGCAGTTGATTGCCTCGTTTAAAACAGCCTTTACAAAGGATGTGTGCCAACTTGAAGATCTTTTTGGATACCTGTGGGAGAGAAATATAAAAGTTTTGCCAAAAGCAAAGCCGAGAAAAATGAAATTCTTTAAACAGTTGAAGACCGCATTCGATTATATCAAGTGGTTGACGAGAAAAGATATTTAAAAATTATCTAAATCACGGACCGTTTAAGACGAGGATGAAGGAGGGCGCCGATTGTGAGCCATTCACGGCGAACAAAAAGCTGGCTGGACAGAGATCCGAACCATTACCCTCAGTATTCGTGCCTGATGCTTTAAGCAATCAAGTTACCCAGGTCTATCAATCATCTTGTGAAGTTCAGGTGGAAAAAGTACGCCTGGGAAACTTAATTTTTGGAAAGCAACTGGCGTGAAAAAGAAGTGAGATCCGGATTCCATTCCAACGCACTGTTTTTTCAAGGATTTATTTTTTTTAGAGAATTGTTTTCTCACTGAGAGTTTTCAGCATTATTTTATAGTGTGCCCTTCCGCGGGTGACTTGGCACGATCAAGTTTGACTGCTTGGCAAAATATTGATAGGGGGCCTCTATCGAGGCTTTTAAGATGGTAAAACTTTCTTGAGATTTTTGTTGGACAACTTTTGAATGATCGTGAACATCATGAGCGGTCAACAAGAAGACTTGGGAGCAAAATGTTGCGTTTTCATTTACCAAACTATTTCAGAACACTTGCCCACCATTTTTAAATAACCCATTACATGCGAAGTGATGGCGTCCGGCCTAAGCAAATTTTGTTCATGAATGCTCTTCAGTCACTGCTTTGTTTTCATTTTACGCTCTTAAGTTAGCGTTATTTTTTCTTAAAGCTGGACTTTATGAAAACCCATTGCTCCGTCTCTTACGGGATAAGGTCAAAGAGTATCCAATCGCGAAGCAATTTCTCGATGCAAGGAAGAAATATTATTTTGCAAGATTGATCACCTTCATCAATGGGTAACATTTCTTCCCTCGTTTCCCAACTGCTTCCTTTTTTGACCAACCAAAAATTTACCATTAAAATAAGAAGATGCCCAAGATTTACTCTTAATGGAACCATGCAAAAACGCCAGTCTGCATAGCGTTTAGAATTCAATAAAGCGCCACATCTTTAAGCAGAGAGATAACTATATTTAAAAAACATTATTCAAACTCTGGCATTTCTTTACTTGTAGCTTGGTTTATTTAGCTCAGTTGCCATCAATATTTCCTTATCGCCTATTCATTTAAAACATTCTGGCCTTTTAAGTACATCTCTCTCATATTCCTGTTAAATTGCAATTCTCAAAAGGTTTATCTACGTTCCTCTTTGGTAATGCTTCATTCCCTTGAATTAAGCACTTGTATAATGATCCCCTCCATAATGGGAAACAATAATTAGAGTTTCTCCACCAAAATATCGACTGGTTTCAATAGGATTATTCTTCTGACTTCTATTAACTCTACTGCACTTCTCTCCTGGGATTTTTGAGGGCTTTAAAATAAAAAGTTGTTCAAGGCATATTCAGACACATCCAGATTCATTTCATGGCCAGGGTTATAATTTTGCAAGTCAGGAGTACCTACCAGATAATGACACCTAATATCAAAAGGCATGTAATGAAATAAGTCATACAAAAAGACTGATTACTTTTACTGATATCTTAATTAGGTACTGCATAGGAATATCAGTTTATCATCCCAAAATCACTTTAGCCAATGCATCATTACTGATTTTCTTCCTGCTTATTATGGCTTCATTTTGGCTTTGGTGTTGTCAGGTAGGTACATTTTAAATCACTTAAGTTTGTCTGAGTCCTACAGTATCATTTTTTAGGTATCCAAAGTATTTTTCCCCTACAAGGAAATATTTTTATCTTTTAGCTACCAAATTTCACCTCATAAAAATTTAAAAAAATACTAAATAGTCAGTCACAGTCACATTCACTCTGCTGAAGGTGCACACAGTGGGCAGAGTCACATTTATTTTGTTTCGCAGCTCTGTGCCATCTTCTTATCAGCCTATTTTTTTCTCTGCCTTCTTCGATGCTGCCTAATCCCTCTTCAGTTTTTCTTTCTTGTGCTCCAACTCCATCAACTGCACTGCTTTCCAAACGTCATCGGCCAAGAGCTTTGGTTCCTCAAATGCCGCAAAGTGACCACCACGAGGTTGATCACTCAATCGCACTAAGCGGTGGAATTTGTTTCGTATGGAAAATTCAGGAGGGTAAAAATTTTTTTCCGGGAATCGAGCAATGGCAACAGGAACCCTCTTCACTGGTATCCTATAGAAAAAGGATGATAAAGGGAGGGAATGATGCTATAAGTGTATCACTAAGAATATCATCTCGAACGTAAGAATCAAAGCATTTTCTAACGTCAATGGCATAAAAAAAGATTGCTGCTTGAAAGACGTGAAACTAGAAACCAGAGAATTTTTTCTTTATTGACAAATAATTGAGAATAAAGGAAAGAGCAAAATGAAGAGTATGAGGAATATAATAAAAAAGTATTCCATTGCAATATAAATGTAACTTCAAGAATGTAATACTTCATTATTTAAACTAATTTAGCAAAGCATGTTCTGTGTTATGAAGACAAGTTTTAACGAAGTAAAATTTTATTCTTCGTTGATTTGACAGTCAGGTAGGCTATAAAGCAATTCAAAATACTTTGCTGCCATTAGCACTTGATGGTAGGCAATTGAATTTCTTTCGCATTCAGTTTATATTTTAAAATATAGATTGATTCGCTTTTCACAAAGGAAATTTTATCTGTCAAATTGATATCATCATAGTCAATACTATCACTTACGCCAGAGTATGAGCAGGGAAGATCATTGAGAGCCAACCTCACCTTGGATGAAGGCAATGGTTCATAAGAAAATTTATAAGATAAAAGTCAGAATGCATCGTCTTGCACTGCACTGAAAAAAAGAATGAAGAATGATTTAATGATAATTTAGTGATGAAGGGTAAACGACTTACTTATCAACTGCAGATGAAAGACGAGCTGCGCCAAGATTTTCTGAGTACAGCCTCATTGCTGTGGTGATGGAACCTGTTATGTAGTAAATCATAACATTGTCGAGAAGAGCTGTTAGGGGAATCAGATTACTCCCACCAATTCCTACCAAAGGGTTTTCAGAAATATTCAGGCCACCATCAGGAGCAGTCATCCAGCTTTCTTTGGTCCAGGTTGAAAACTTTTCCAGAATGTATGCTGCTAATCCTGCTGGGGAATCTCGGAGTGCAATCCCTGGAAGCAAAACCAAAGTTTGCACATGTCAATGAAGCTTAGGAACTTATTGTCATAGACGTATCAGAAATTTCAGAATAAAAATAAATTCTGCCAATTTTTACACTGTAAAAATACTCCAAAGTAAACATGAACGTTATAACTGTATAACACTTTTCACGCACTATTCAATGAACTTTTGGTTGCAGGTAATTTAAAATAAAAAGAGCCTATTCCCGATGGGGTCTGCAGAGCGTACATTTATTTTCTCTATTGTTGCATAGGGATTTGTACTTAATGTTTACCTCCCTTTCATTACACAATGATATATAATAGTTTCCTAGTTATTCATTTTCAATGTATTTTAATTTTTTTTACGTTCAATCAAATTCACAGCAATAATCGATGTAAAAACAGAAAACAAAAAAAGGATACACTTACCAAAAAAAGTCTCATATTTCGATGGAGTCATACCATCTTCCTCAGAGGAGAGAATTCATCTCAACACTCGAGTGATCCTTCACCAAGATATATATATTTGTTTATTATATATTGAATATATATATATATGTATATATATATTCAATAAGACATTCAATAAGAAACACGTAAAAATAAAACTTACAAATAAACTTGGGCATATTCCAAGTTTATTTATAAGTGCCCTTTTTAACATATGTGTCCAAGTTTAACATATATTTATACATCTTTTATATGAAAAGTACAACCTCAAATTCCTTTTCACATGAACCTCTGAGTTACTTTTAATTGTAAAACGGCAAATCATCATTATTACCACCATGACCAGGCCCGGCTTAAGACAAAATTTTAACCCGGGCGAGATAGTATTCCGGCACCTCCCCCCCCTCCCCCCGCTTATCAAACCTATTCTCCAGTTAAACGAGTTAAACGTAGTAAAAAATATTATTTCACAATCACGACGCCCCTACCATTGCGTCGCCCGTGTCGCCCAGGCCTTAAGCCGGGCCTGACCATGACATTAAGTGATTAATCCACAAATAACCACCTATTAAACTCCAGATCCCATTACATCGTATTATTTCCTCCTAGGATAGGGATTATTGTGTAAAATCTCTTCCACAGCTGAGATTGAAACCTGGACCCATCAAGATGGGAAAACTCTATTCACCTCACTAACTCAATCCCTAACTTATTAAGAATTGAAAAAATAGCAGTTTTTTGGAGTAATTATAAGAGATTTGGTACTTACCTTTCATTTAAGGACTTAATTGATGATATAAAAACTTACCAACTGTGTCAGGTTTGGTAGCCTGGATATGCATGTATCCAGACTCTCTCACTAACTTTGATAATGTATATGACAGGGGATAAATATAAGAAGCACTAACTTCATCAGCAAACAGAGTTGGGCTCGTTACCGATCCAATGAGCAATTTGATGAAAGTGATTGGGCCCAGTGCCAAAAACATGTTAGAATGGAAGCCAAGAACACTGAAAAAAACAAATCCATAGTGAGCCTAAATATGCATAAATGTCTAACAAATTTTCAGCAGTATTTTTATACATACATTCTAAGCATCACCATGTCACCATCCAGTTTACAACTTAACAAATTTGATGCGGGCATTAATGTGGGAGTATTTCGTTAAGTACCTATCCATTCATTAATGAAACGAATGGATCAGAAATGTGATACAAATATCAGGATGGCAAATGGTTTCCCATTTTCAACATGAAATAGTATTTCAATTTTTCAATGGGGAAAAACATTTCTTTCAAGGAGGTGGTTATGCAATCCAGGATTAGTTGCTTTCTTGTTTTAAATGATTTTCTCATGTGCTTTACCACTCCCATGCAACATCCTGATCCTGAAAGCATACTATTTCAATTCAAGTTAAAGGGTGTGAGGACATTTAAACGGGAACAAAGATGTACTGGGCCCATCTCTAACTAAGAAAATTGAAATCAGTTTTTATAATACCCCTAACTTGATAAGCAGGTGTGTTTTGTCAGGCATACAATAATCATAATACCGTTCATTATCTCAGGCCTTTCCTGCCACATTTAATACTTCATAGTTTCGAAATTTAACATCTTCAACTTTTATTGTTTTTCATTATATTTTCCTCTTCAATTATTTTCAAAATAAAACTCCAAGTTCTGTTACTAAATGATACAATAAAATCTATTTTCAGTGAAAAAATATGTAGTGAAATTTTTATCTAGTGAAATGAGCATGACGGTCCCGCCCGTAAATATTTGCTTCTTCGTATCGATGCAATTAATTATTCGATGTAATGAAATCACAGTTTCTGTTCCGCTCTCCAGATGTACACTATAGTGAATTATACTCGAACCGTACACACTATAGTGAACTCTCTCCATACTCTCACTCCGCACACACTATAGTGAATTATATTAGAAGCACATATATAAGCTTCGAATTTTTACAGTTTTTTAATGGCGTAGGTAATTGGGCACAAATTTTCTGTTTTATCTTTAAGTTTTTAACACTCAGAATTTAATCATCTGCGTGACTAAGTAGTAACTTGCTTTTAGCATAAACCATCATTAATGGAAAAGTCAATTACGGCTGATCCAGCAGTTACTATATATATCCGAAGATAATAATCTAATTTCTTGACGAATATTGGTGGTCAAAGGTGCGATAAGGGGAGAAGTTGAACATGAAATTTGTCGGCCTCGGTGGCGGCGGGGTAACGTCCTCGCCTGCTAACCCAAAGGTCGCGGGTTCGAATCCCGCCTGGGGAGGATTTTTCACTTCCCAGGTCATGGTTGTTTGTGCTTGTCCGTTGTTGATTGTTAAAGTACCCGAATGTGAAGGCCAATATGTGCTGTTTTCGGTGGTAATATAAAAAAAATAAAAATATAAAATAATTAAATAAATGAAGTGAAAAAATGGCTAATGGTGCCAATTAACGGAGAAAAATCGATATTAATTCACTCATGCTACTCATATCAGTAAACTGCGTCTATTTTTCAGAATATATAAACATTTTTTTTTATTTAAGAATCCCTTCTTCATAGCGATGATGTAACAGCCGTATAAGAAATCGGTAAATACCTAATGCAACCCACTATGTAACTGGGTCGTGAATATTTTTTCCATTCGCGAGAACAACTGAAGTACCTACCCATCAAAAATAAGAAACAACTTTCCTCAAGCACTCAATATTAGTTCCAAGAATTTGCTACAGTTTGAACTATTTTTGTGATCGCGTTAATTTTTCTTCTTTACGATGTTGATACAGCGCGATGCACGACGCGAAAAACGAATTATGCAACCCGTGATGCAATTTTTGGCGTTAATATTTTAACCACGCATTTTATCTAAAAAAGCATTAAAAAAAGATAAACGACATCATTTTATATTTCAAGCAGATTAATACGTAGGAAATTCATGATTTTCGAGGAAATATGAATCGTTGACACTTTCCATATCGTGTAGGATTAAAGCGAGTGAAACGTCGGTGCAGTTTAACACCATTACCCGGCTGGAAACCCCTAGAACTATTCATCTATTTTCCATGTCATCAATTTTAAGTTTATGGTTTCGTTCTGTTATGATTACTAGGTGTATCAATTACTTCCCATCACAGAAAGTATGCATATTAAAAAATAATGGGGATTAAGAATGGAAGTTAATTTTATAATAATAAGTTTATTGAGAGCACGTGAGTACGGAAACAGGGGCGTTTCTTTTCCAGGCGGCAAAGAGGGCAGCGGACGAAACCGGTCTCGACTTCGGCCCGTCATCCGACGGATGCGACAATGACACAACCATCTTGTCATTGAAGGCAGACGTCCTCAAGCTCGAAATAAAAAAGCCGAGCAGAAGGCCTTGCTCAAGGCGCATACAGATAAGCCTATGCATGGAGGTTTCTATCGAAACATCGAAAAGCATGGGTTATCGAAGGAGCTGACGTTTGCCTTCCTACGCTCCGCCGGTCTGAAGTCCGAGACCGAGGGTTTTGTCCTCGCGTGCCAGGATGGTGTCATAAACACACTCGTGTACCGCCGCATTATATTCAAGACGGAGGTCGCGGACACGAGATGCAGGGCGTGCCGAGCCCAGCCGGAGACTTTGAGTCACCTTCTCTCTGGCCGTAGTTATTACGCCAGGTCAGTGTATTTAGCTCGGCACAACGCGGCCCTGCGGGTGTTATACTATCGCCTTCGACACCATTATAGCATCGACGAAACACCTGTGCTGCCCTATGCCCCTGGAGATATTGAGTCCGTCGTGGAGAACGATAAATGCACAATCTGGTGGAATTACTCCCTCTCCACCATCAGGCAGTTGGAGGCGACCAAGCCTGATATCGTTCTCCTCGACCACCTCACACGCTCCATGTTCGTGATCGAGTTTTCGGCTCCGGCTGAAACTAACATGGACGCGAAGGAGGTGGAAAACGGACGAAATATCAAGACCTGCTTTTTGAACTTCGAAAAATGTACCCCAGACACTCTTCGTATGCAGATACCATCCAGTGACGAACTGGATACTAGTACCGGTTGTATCCTTTCGTATCAAGATACGATCCAACACCAAACCGTGTACTAACGCGATAATTATTCGTCAAATGTCAGGCACGAACCGTGTACAAAGGGATACAACTGCTGGGCGCGCAGGAATACCAAATAGCCCGATGTCATCTACATTTTTCCACTAGCTTTTAAATATTATTATTTTTACAATGAATTTCAGATGCACAAATAACTAATTACTCGTGAAATTACCGTAAACGCACAAAATCCTACAATCTGCTGGACACACCATGCTTCCATAGTCAGACAAAATATTCTTAAGTACGCCAGTTTCAATATACGCCCTACCACACTCAAGACAGGACACTCAAGACTGCGAGACAGGAGGGACCATCGAGAAAAGAATCAAAGAGCTTGCAAGAAGTATTAGGCTTTTCCAACCGGAAAAGTCTGCTTTAGCAGAGCATAGCCTTGACCATGGACATCGTGTCAATTTCCCAAATTCCACACTACTTTCGCGGGCGTCTAAATATTGGGAAAGAATAACGAAAGAAGCGATATTGATACAGATGGAGCAAAATAACACCAACAGAGACAACGGCTTCAACTTAAGTAGGGCTTGGCGCCCAGTGATTTACGAAATTCAAAGAACTCGTAACGGCTCCCACAACAATGGGGCATCTGCGGCTATATATAACCACCAGCATCCTCGCTCGACTCATTATCCTGATGACGATGGCTGAGTCAACCATCGAAACGTTGATCCATTTAAATAATCTTACCCGGTGTGAAACCCGAGAAACCTTCACTAATTCAATTAACTGTAATTCAAAATTTTCAAGTTTTAGGGTCACCTGGACAAAATCAGCAGTGACAACTTGAATTACATTTGAGTAGTAATCAATTATACTTTGCACATAAATAATAACACCTCTGGCTCGGCTACTACCACAGCATTGAGCAAAATATTTGTAAACATTTTATTTGTAAAGGTGAAGTTCATGTTCACAAATCCATATTTCACTCAGTATGATTATACTCGGTATATTACTATGAAATATCTTACTATTAGTGTAATCTGACATTCTTAATTTTATAAAAAATTTATATCTTCCAAATTTGTCAGAACAAACACTGGTTCTTTCTCAGCCTTACGCATTAAAACTTTACCTCCACGTATCCACAAATATGTGTAGCCTTTCTCATTCTTTGCAACCCTTGCAGCATGCATGCATGAGAGAGGTGGATGTCACATCGAGGTTCAGGTGCCGCGTTGAAAAGTCCCTCTTTACTCTTCTTTTTGCCAGTAGATCTTCCTTGATTTGCTGACGGAGGAACTTAACGTGGATACCACTATGCCCACTTTCCGACTTGGGTATGAAGCGGTAACAGCTGTCAATGTCATCCGTTTTGAGTATAACCCCCAACTCGGCCCCAATATTACTAATAATGCTCGGAAGGTCCTCGTTTTTTTAAGTGGATAACCATGAATCTCGACTGAATTTCATAACCTGCGTTGGTCAAGGTCGTCGGACTGTTTGGCAAGAAGCGCAATTTGCTTATTCAGTGATCGATTTTCACTTTCTAATAAGTCCATTCTCGCAAAGCACTCGTCGAATCGCTTACTATGAGCCTCAAGCACCGAAGATAAATCGTCCAACCGATCATAAAATTTGTTGATCGAGTCTCCAAGATTAGCCTCTAATGACTTTAGATCAGCTTTGATTTCTTTAAAGAGATCTAAAACTGTATCTGATGGAACTCTTTGGGACGCACTTATAATTGGTGCACAAGTAGATTCACTTTTCATGCTGGATCTACGAACCACAGTGCACTCACTACACCGCCAAACTTGCCTGCTGGCTTTAATGGCTTCAATGTCCTGTTCAGTAAGAGGATTCTCTAAACAGTTCCCATGGAATTTATTCCCACAATCAGAGCACTCTAATAAACCTGTGTTACGCACTGACATAAATTTTGCAAGACCTCATTTCGGTAACACGCTTTCACGAGCTAGTAAGCACACAACACACTTAAAAAAGCATAACCTTGAGTCGAGGAGCGGAACAAGACGTCCGAACTCGACGGAGGCCAGAACAGAACTGAAATTACTTCATGCTTGAAAAAGTCTCACTTTTAAATACCAAATTTTAGGTTACAAAAGAGCTTGAATTTTCATTGAAACAAAGAAACTCCAGCTTGAAATAAAATTGGACACGTTGCTGGGTCTTACCTTTTAGGGAAAAACAAGGCCATATCTGATCCAATAGCACAACCCCAGTCTCCTCCTTGGATATAAAACTTAGGGAAGCCAACCCTTTCCATTAGTGACTTCATAATGATACCTATCTGAGCAGTATTCATCCCTGGTCTGAAATTAAAAGAAAGTTCAGCTATGTAAAAGACAGGCCATTAAAATTGCATGGGTACAAAATATATTTGAAAAATTACACTATAGAACTTCTTGAATGTACACAATATGATGATCTCCTGCGACAGAGCCGTGCCGAGGTTGAGACACTTAATATAATTAACATTTTGGTGGAACCTTGAACACATGCTACATTCTACTAGAAATGTTTGTGGTTTGTGGAGAAATAATAACTTTTTGGCCATAAATGTGCATCACATCAGTGTTATTGCTTTGAAATGGCTAAAAAATCATCTTCCATGAAACAATGAAAATAAATTATCAGCAAGAAGTGGTCAAGTTTCATTCACGATTTACATTCAGCAAGTTTGACAAATGACCATGAGTTTATTGGCATCATGATAAATAAATTTATGATTCATTTTGAAAATGTAGTACAATATGCAGCCAACCTGTGAGCTCCTTCTGAAAACCCATATCCAGGAAGAGAAGGAATGATCAGTTCAAAAACGTAATCATAATCCGTTCGTGGAGTCGTGAGCATTGGGATAATTTCATACATTTCCCTAACAGATCCTGGCCATCCGTGAAGCATGAGGAGAGGTAAAACTCTGATGGTCTTTGCCTCTGGAAAAAAATCATAAAAGAAATATAAATCTATGCACAGCCAGTTTTATGTCAACTCTCCAAAAATGTAATCTGGGCAGTATAATTCCTTCACGTAAATATTTTTCCGAAATTGCGCAATACTTGTGTGTGAAATTTCGTTGAAAAAAAGCGATTTCTGCTGTTTAAAAAAAATTGGTGATGGGACGCTTAGGCGAATATTTAACGGCTAAATGTTTGCCTGACAGACCCGCGTGCCGCATCTTCTGACTTGGATATTCTACTTTTCCCAAATTTCGCTAACATGTCACCTGAAACGGAAATGGGTCATCTACATTTTATGAGTTACGAAGGTGAATATTTTCCGAAAAAAAAAATAATTAATGTAAAGCAATATGTGTGAAATGTGTACATTCAGTAATTTAACTCACAAAGGGTAATACAAATGCTCACCTTGCGCGGTTAGTTTAGGCTTGGCGTGAATAAAGTGAATGCTCAATCCAGAAATAGTGGTCTTGTAGTGCGGAACAGAGTTAAGAAACTTTTCTTGCGTCTTCCAATCATACTTATTCCTCCAAAAGTCGATCACTTTACGGAGAGTGGCTGAGTTGAAGCCATACTCGAAGTTCACGTCGTATAGCGGCGGAGTTAAAGTTTCCAAGGCGGCATCAAGACGCGCATGCAAGTTGTCAATCACCTGTAGAAAGGAAAGTTGTATATTTACTGGATAGTACAAGGTTTGGGATGCACGGAAGTAAGAAAATAAGAAGCCATGACACAACTTATCAGACATTTGGGCGAGTTTACCTTTGGTGGGACATTGATGAAAAATGGAGTTATTTTCACATCATCTGGAGTTTCTGGACCATTACCCCAATAGCATGGTTTCAGCGTCGGAATGGGCGGAGTGAAGGAAAGCTTAATGTATAAATACAACAAACCAATGGCTGTTAGCAGAACTATAATCATTAGCATCGTTAGCATTCCCATGAGTTCATGGTAAAAACCGAAAACAGCATAAAAAAGGTTATTAAATATTCCAAACATATTCTTGCCGGAGAGCTTCGAGATGGAACAGAGAGAGAACTGCCAAAAATCAAATGCTATCGTGTCCGGTGTAGGTGATAAGGCAGATAAGGATAAGGCATTGGTGACTATAGATAAGGCATACGGCCTCATTATGATTAAATGATTTTGACGACACGTATGATAGAAAACTTACCTTTTTTTAGAATTGGTATTTCATAATCAATAATGGAGGAGTTTTGAAGCATTAATTACTATTAAAACCTAGTTAACTACCCGTACAGACAGGTTACTATTGATGATAACTTATTGCTAAGATCCGCGTCCGACGAAATATCGGGTTGAATGAAATAACAGGCATACAGGAAAGCCAATTAATTTTTTCCACCCTCTGTGCCACAGGAGCCGTGCGCAGTTCTTTGTTACCTGCATGGAATTTGAAGAGCAATTTGGGCGATCATCAAATTCGTTGAGTGCTGTTGTCCACGTCTGCAAACTGCAGCCAGTTAGAGTGAAATAAGGTTATAGGAGGCTATAAGCTGTCAAAGGAAGTACGAAAGAACGGAAGTACTATATAGTAATTCTATACTACATGGCGTAAGAATTATGCAGTGTGACGAAGTGATGGCCAAGAGGATAACATATGTTATAGGATAACCAAGCCCGCTCAGCAAGTCTGCTGAGTAATTTATTAGTGGTGCCCACAAATGGGGGGGATAGTGTCATGACGCAAAATGTGGCATAAATAAATTTTGGACCAGGGATTTATGGAAATATGGGGCGACGGGGGTTATAAATAATGTATATGGGGGGTTGGGGATGTCTCATTGAGCTTGAGGGGTTGTGCACCACTGCTTTCATGTATGTTCTGGATGAGTATAGATGCTTACACTACAAGCTTAGACATTAAGACAGGCTTGAGACGTGGATGTTTTCGGAAATACTTCTGCGTTGAGTCATACTGGTGATGACAGTTTCGCGAGTGTTGAAGTTCGCTTCTTCAGGTCAGAAGTGCGGACAGATGCAATTTGGCCGCCTTTTATACGTGAACATTCATACAATTCGCACCCGACTGAATGTTCACGTATAAAAGGCGGCCAAATTGGATCTGTCCGCACTTCTGACCTGAAGAAGCGACCCTCAACGCTCGTGAAACTGTCATCATCAGTATGACTCAACGCGGAAGTATTCCCGAAAACATCCACGTCTCAAGACTACTCCGTGGAAGCTTTCTATTCAGACAGGCTTTCTCTGTCTTCGGCGGAAGTCACGCGCACGCAATTTAAGTATTCCTCCAGGTTTGTGGTTGCAGGACTACCAGCTATCAGCACTTCTGGAAGTCCTCCAATCACATACTATCCAGTGCTACAAAATCCTCCAGCAGATATTCCCCCAGGTCTCTTGGAAGTGCACCTTTCGGATGCGTCTTCGTGTATGAGGCACATTACAAGTCGGCAACCAGCTGCGATTAAATAGTATTATTACCCTAGTGGAAGAATCTGCGTTGAAACCATCCTGAAATGGCTGCCTTGAAACTCTCTTGAAGTTGTGTTGAAATTTGAAACATGAATCCAACTCTCTGAATATCTCTGTTGAGACTCGCTTAAAAATCTCTGTTGAGACTCTCTTGAAATTTTTTATTGAGACTCTCCTGAAATTCTCTGTTGAGACTCCCTTGAAATTCTCTGTTGAGACTCCCTTGAAACTCCCCTGCCCTCTCAAAATAAAAAAAATGAAAGTTTACATTTCAAATACTATGAATGTTACTATTACGCTATGGCACATTAATTAAATTACATTGTCCTAGCCTACCTAACTAATTAGATCTATCTCGAATGATCACCTATCCTGCGATTCTACTCGCACCCGAAATCATATCTTCCGTGTCAAGACAGTCATATATATATATATATATATATGGTCACTTCCAAGGAATAAAGTAACTTCGAGAACTGATTTTTAAATGGTAAATCCGGGATAGTCTGGGCGGAAATACCATTAAATCACGATTACAGTTTTCAGGCATTAAGTAATTGAAACCTATATTGCCACATAGAATGAAGATAAGTGCAATATAGCTCAGAATAAACAAGATATTTTCCAATTCCCTCGTGTTTGTTCACGTTTCAATCAAGACGTAACTTTGTGGAAATATTGAAAGGAGAAAATTGCTGAATGTACCAGTATACAGAGAAATAATATAATGCATAACGATAATTAATTACGCAAAGCTCTCAGTGAAGTGCTTACTGGCTGAACTAAAGTCCCTCCGATTCGTTTGCAAGCTTCTCATTTTTGCCAAAATTACGGACGGAGGATGAACAACGGGCTAAAAATACCGGTCAGATGCTTATTTAAATTCGTTGGCAACTAGTAATGGCGCTTGGTTATGAACCAAAAATAGAGAATAATTTCCTTTATACTAATAAGTGGTAGGTAGTCTGTTAGTTTTGAAAGATGATTTTATTTCCGTGTTAAGTTCACCCATAGCTGCACAATAATGGGCAATGATGGGAAGTAATTGATTGCAAGTAATCTGATTACCGCTAACCATTAAATTCGATTTACTTTTACTACTTAAATCGTTACATTTTTTTCAAATTGTAATTTCACTCATAATTAACACCAGGAGAAATCGTCACATTTTTGTAATCGTTTCTCTCGGGGTAATTTTTAATCGGCGTGTAATTTCGGTCAGTGATATTGTGAATAACTCTGTTTTTTAAATTGTTTTGGACTTTATTGATTGATTGAGCAGTAGTTCACAATTCGGTTACTCAGACTATTTGTTTCAATCACTATCCTCTTCAGCTTATTCAGAAGCCGCATCTCCACAAGAAACATTTTCCACGAAATATCTCACGATTTACATTAAAGTTTTATCGCAACCACGGTCCCTAATTTAAGGACCGTGATCGCAACCAAGCTTCTAGATATCGAGCGTGGCAGCAGATTTACCGGATGGTATACCGGTACCGGTTAAGAACTACAACTGCCATATACGGGTCGGGTAAGCCCGAGTTATTCTAGATGGGAATATTTATTAAATTTCTTGTTACTGAATGGGCCATTGAGCACAATAGCTAGAAAGCCCTCGGACTGAAACAACAATATGAGATTTCTTCTCATAAGTCGTCACGACGCCAATGCCTTCTCCTCTTCTCCACATCCGTCGCTGCCCGGGGGATGGAACACCAAATATCCGGAACCAGATATGCAGAAGCCAAACCAATACGATCCCGATATCCGCTAGTTATTTCCCGCTATGCCATGTCCTCTCTGTTCTGCAGTGACATGTACATATTAATCAAATACTTTCAAACCTAACACTAACCACTCTTGGTGTTGAGCCTTGGACTCAAAATAGTCTATTGCTCTGCCGCAATTTGCGCAATCACACTGGACACGTTCTGCAGTTTTCTGTGATGTAAATATGTCCCCTTTCGGTTTAAATTTATGCACATTGAAGTACAATTTTTGTAAATACACAGCTTGATTTGGGCATTTATAAAGAATACCATGCAAAATTGAAAATAAATATATATTACCTATATAAAAAAAGAAATCATCTAAAATTTAAAAATTGAAATTCCTGGAGACATCGGAAGGAGACTGACTGAAAGGATGGAGTAGAAGGAGCAAGGGTATATTTTTAAGGCTGTGAGGGAAGTGGTGACTCTGCTCATAAGCACGGATATTAGATTAAGAGAAATGTTCTCAAAGCAAATAAATTTCAAAAAAGAAATTATAGTTTCCACATACTAAGTATCAAAGTAAGTCATGAATTTCAACCAAGATCAAGGCAGTCCCAACACACTTGAAAACAAAGGCAGTTCAAGGCAGAATTTCAAGTGAGATCAAGACAGAATTCAAGGGAGTCTCAACACACTAAAAAAAGGCAGTTCGAGGCAGAATTTCAAGAGAGATCAAGACAGAATTCAAGGCAGTCTCAACCAAGGAGGTTAAAATAAAATGGAGGAGGCAAGACCGTGAACGCTCATGAGCGAAAGTGAAGCAAGAATAGGGATGCTTGGGAAGGATTTCGTGCCGAGTAGGTGTGGCAAAAGCAGTCACAAAACATCGCTGGGTGAAAAAACCATTTCTCAGGCTCGTAGTAGCAATATATGAAGTACAATAAGCTAGAGACCGTTACTCGCAAAGTCTGTCCCTTTTATTTGATCTGCATGATCGTATTTTCACTAGTCACCATAAGCGAATTCCTTAGCCTTCCACTCCACTATTCCCTTCTGAAGGGATTGGGTTGTTACAGAGTACTGTCGTTCATCCCCAAGGGCCCGGGTTCGTATTCCGACAGCTTCGTAGATTTTCAGGGAGATACCGATCTCTACTTGGGTTCTATGAAGAAGGTACTTATGAGTATGATGGGACGTATAACCGTTGTCCCCTTGGCGCAATTTGTTTAGAGTAGGCTCTGGGAGTAGCTACTAGATTCCATCCATGAATCGAACAGCCGCAGGCTTAAGGTGGTTGGAATGACTTTTGTTAATGTACAGACTTTCGTGAAACTCATCATACGTACTCTCATTAGTGATCTCTATACATAAAAGTGAAAACAATTGCATCATACCGATTTGGCTTTTTGGAAATCCAATGTTACTATTTCACCTAGCCTTATGGCACATGACATATATTTCCTAATAACTCGATTACATATTTTCATATTTTCTTCTAAAATCAAAATAGTGAATTTTTATTATTATAAAATGTTTCTAACAAATATCAAGGTGTCATGCATAATCCAAAATTTAAAAAAAAAACATACTTACCTATTTCAATATAATTTCGTAGAGATTTCGAATACCGCACGGAAAACTAGTCATAACATGATTTAATTAAGGAAAACTTTTTAAATAATATTCTTGTATCGTTTCCATCTGCCTGTATTATATGTTCCAACGCATAGAAAGAAGCACTGAAATGAAATGTGGCCCAAGAATTTTTTTTCGACATACTTAAAGAATTATTAAAATGTACACTCAAATACCCACGATTACCGCTCCAGCCACCTTTACTTTGAGGAATTTTTTACTCCTAACTCCCCGTCCCCCCTCCTTTCGACAGAGGTATATATGTAGCAGTGTATGTGTGTTTACTTCACCTTAGAAATGCCGGTTACCTGTTTAAACCTAGGTCGCTAAAATAAAAAAGTGTGGAAAAATACAGGTGACCATTTTTTCTTTTCTCATAAAAAATTAGGCATAATTTCTGTTTGTATTCACGATAAAGTAAAATACTTATTAATTTTCTGGAACATTTTTGTTTGTAATACGCGCTCCACCGATTTTGTACCTGTCGATGCCGTAAATCGGTGAAACGCGTTGTACAAATAACAATATTTTAGAAAAGTACAATGATTTTACTCTACCATGAATACAATCATCTAAAAAACTTCTACGAAGTGAAGCTTGCCACTGTCAATATATCATTTCTTTTGAGTTACTGAAGAATTTTGGAACAACGGAGTGCGAACGTTTTTCGAATTTATTCGCAGGATTTACGAGGGAATATCGTCAGAGGATTTCGTGAAAACAGTAATGGATGAAGGCGATACTTTGTGGAACTTCCGGACATTAAACATGGTAAATGAAACAAACTTTCTTTCATTTACCATGCCGTCCCCTTGAAAATGACGCATAGTCGTCAAAATCGATCGGGGGAAAACATAAAGCTGTGTGGAATGTACAAAGATTGTTTCATTTACCATGTTTAAGTATTAATCCCTATTCCGAAAACGTAGAAAGCCTCAGAGAGCTCAGAATGTGGAGAAATAAGTTTAACTCCACATGCCGCAAAAGTGTTTTTTTGAATCGTACAGAAAAGGTTGGAGACCAGGGCAAAATACTACTTAGGCGATGACAGGTTATTGTCGAAGGCGACTCGGGATGAGATTGCAGTGATTAGAAAACTTTTGGAAAGGAACCCAGAGTGTAATCAGGACGTTTTTACTTGTTTAGTTGACTTCGGAAAGGCGTTTGATGGAGTTACTTTAAAAAACTAATGAAGATAATCAGGAAAACAAAGTAAATTGGAGAGATAAGAGACTCATTCTAAACTTGTGTATATCCCAGAGGGAGCAGGTGAGGGTGGTTAATGGAGAATCAGGGTGGGCAGTTATAGGTCGCGGGGTAAGGCTAGGCTGCCCTTTATGGCCGTCACCCTTTAACAATTATGCCAAGTAAATGATAAGGGTCGAGGCATAGGAAGAGCTAGAAGTTGGTAAAAAAGCAGGATAACAGCGTATTAAGTGGGTTAAATTCGCGGACGACACAGCGTTGGTTAATCGATCATCCACGGGACTACAGGCTTTAGTAGATGTGTGAAAAAATCAATGCGGGAAATACGGAATGATGATAATGCATAAAAACACCAGTAATGAGACTGTATTGGACAAAGAAAGAGAGGCTGGTCATCAAAGTAGGAGCGCCCACACCGGAACAAGTAGAACAATTTAATTACCTCGGTTGTACCCTGGAGGAAAATGGGCGTATTAACGAAGTCATAAGAAGGAGAATTACACTAGCGAAGAAGGCGTTCAGCAATATGAGGGAGCTGATGTCGAAATCCTTGTGTAATAATGTAAAGAAAAGTGTGTAGCATAGAGTGTATCGTTGTATGCGGCATAAACGTGAACTCTTAGAATAGCAGACGAGAATAGACTACAGGCGTTTGTGATGTGGATGTGGAGGGGAATGGAAAAAGTGCGGTGGACGGCAAGGAATACGAACAAGAAAGTGCTCGGTAAGGCGATATCGGAGAGGAAATTACTTGAGGAAATTTGGAGAAGGCAGAGTTAATTGCTGGAACCGGTAGTGAGAGGCGAAGGAATGCTGAAGGCCGAGATAGTGGGTCGAGAATGCTGGATAAGCGAGGAAGGGGAAGAATGGCAAATGGCTTGATAGACGGGATGAGATGAAGAAAGAGTTAGAGTAAGGAGATAGGAGGCCTATGCCTGCAAAAATCTAGATGATTTTGAGTTTATTTTAACCTCCATTAAAATCTACTTAAACCAGTAGAATGCCCTAATATTATAAGTAATATAAATTATAAATGCTTATAAATAATTCTTAAAAATTACGTAGGGAAGTGTGGGGGGTCTGAGATCATCTTACGTTAGGTTTTAGATGCATGTGAGTTCGTATATGTATTACTCGTCAAATTACCGTCGTGCTCCGCGGTGTCATAAAAGGACCATTTTTGCACTAGAGTCCTGAGGGTTAAGGATGGGGGAGAAGGGAAAAGGGAGAAGGGATCCCAGCTGGTGTCTTTCTAGGAGGTCTTTCTGTATGGGTCTGAGGGAAAATACTCACTTTTTCAAGGTTTGAACGCTTTCAATATAAGACATTAAAGAAAACTAACTTAACTCCGATTACGCGTGCACTTACCTCAACTGTAAATCCTCCCGTGTCTTCATTATAGACTCTATGGGGATCGTTGCCCACAAGCACAGATTAAAAAACGGTGAATGCTGAGCGTTAAAATCCATACCACTTCAATAACCTTACCGCGTCGCGGCAAATCCAGCTCTCGGCGCTCGGAGACCAGCCCCGACGCGTGATCGAAATATCAAATTTATTTCCAGCGTCGCAAACTTTTTTCAAAGTTAACTGCATATAAACCTTGAGAAGTCTTCAAATAATGCTCTGATGTAAGTAACTTCGCGTGACTTTGCCAAAAACCCATTTGAATCTCCTACAAAATGTAAAATTTTGTCTAAAAACAGCGTCCGCCATTTTGTAACGGCAGAGCAATATTGTATCATAGCTATTCTTTAAAACTACGGAATTGTAAAGAAAAAGTACCATGTTAATAGACAATATCGTTTTTTATTCCATAAAAATCCTCTTTTAACTTCACCATCAACTTTAGTCGGAAGCTTTTCCGAGAAAACTGAAGACGGGCATTTTTCTGGAAATTTGGTCATGTTTGAGCCTTTGTGTCTCAATAACGGGTAAGAACTATGCCAAATGAAGTGCTATTCTAGATACATGAATCATTTCTGAGTTTCCAAGCGAAGTTTCAACTTCATATCTCAAAAAAGCCATTTTGGACTTTTGGCCAGCTTTGATTTCCGACCACTGTGCGTCGCATCAAATATCTTACAATTATAATTGTCTTTCGCACTGTAGTCTCATCGCATCACTAAACATTTTTCGTGTTAAGGACGCATAATATCTCTTAATAATAACTGACATAGTCTCAACTTATCTTGATTCAGCATTTTTCCCGATCTTCAAAAATATTGTAATGAAAGACTTTCGTTTGCTTATAAGGTTTATTTTATAAACTATTCCACCAGAAGCATAATTTTATCTGCGTATAGTCCCTCAGTTGCATTGTTACATGTCTGCAGACAGTTAACACGTTTACTATGGCTGCACAGCTCTAAGAAAAACCTTCAATAACCTGTGCTCTGTATTACCATGAGTAGCCGAAATTGCGCAACATATATATATAGTTAATCGAAAACGCATATGTGCATATCTGACGACTTTACAAAAGATTGAGTAGAAGTGAGGAGGAGCAGTGAGGAGGAGCAGTGAGAGGTTGAGAGGGGGTTAGTGAACTCTTACGTTGCCTTACACTTAGGGAACATAATAAGTGGCCAAAATCGCCTTTCGTAACGGCCACTAATGAGACCATGATGGCATTAGCAGTAACGTTGCGACGCTGCTGATTACCCTTGAGATCAGTGACGTAGCCAAGGTAGGGGTCCATGGGAACCGGAGTTTTGAAATTATGAATCTATTAAAATAATAGGCACAAAAGAAAAATGTTACATTTTTTGTAAATAATTTTGGTTTCATTATTATTATCTTTTCCGAAAAATTATTTGAGTTAACATGTTTGTGATTTTCAAACAAAAAACCGTGGTTATTTTACTTTTTCAGAAATTTGCTCAGCGAATTTTTTTTTTTTTAAACCGCTCTTACACTCGCAATTACACTCCTGCTTGCCTATACCCATAATTTACATACTCTACGCCATTGCTTGAGACCCGGTGGGAAACCCATAAGAACACTCCTTATCATGTTGAGAAGCCGGAACGCATCTAAACGGCTCCTAAGCCACTGAGTTTTTTGAAAATCCATGCACATAAATCGTAAATTGTAATTTTTGTAGCACAGCATTTTGCGTCTCGAGATTTATTTAAAATAATACCAAATCATAGTGAATTTTTTTCTTTGACTGGAGCTGCAACTTTTTTATAGCAAAAAAATTGCCTGGAAAATTACGATTTCTGCTAATGCAATTTCAAACGCCAGAGAAAATGTCGAAATTGCTCATTACCGCCTCGCTCCGAATAAAATAAACTCAAGACGTCACTAAACTGTCTCCGTATGTAATCTAATTCAGTGAAAAAGACTGAATCAAAACGCCATGTCAATTTTCTTCCTCAAGAGGTCAAAAATAAAAATTGAAATAAAAACAAAATTTATTGGTTTTCAGAAGAAAAAAATCATAAACTTAGTCAAATTACGTTATTTTCAGATGCTTCAGACAATAACATTTTTTCGTCACTGGGTGAAATTCTCTCGAACTGAATGTGTTAAATTAGGTGATGGTCAGGGTTTCCTCTAGATAGAACCTTGGGAAAATGCACTACTGCGTTGCTCGTGGAATTCAATTATGCTCCCTATTCTCAAGAGGGGGATAATCACGTTTCAAATTCATTCTTTAAAATCCGAAATTTCTTTCCAATATTCAAGTCTAGCTAGACTGACATTTGCCCTTCATCTTTGCCTATTTTACAGGTCCTCATTTATGCTCATATGTCACCCCCCTGGCAAAAATGTTCCGCTTCCTCGACCGGTCACGAAGGGTACTCGAAGCGGTGATTCGCTTAAGGAAGCGAATCAACGTTTGGTGTACGGTTCTTGGACTGTTGAATTAGCATAGGTACACGAAACGTACGGAAGCTGTGTTCTCCGCTTCCTATTCCTGCCGCTTCGTGTACGGTTCTTTGACTGTTGAAGTAGCGTACACTAAACGTACGGAAGCGGTGCTCTCCGCTTCCGTTTGCTGCCGCTGCGTGTACGGTTCTTTGACTGTTGAAGTAGCGTACACGAAATGTACGGAAGCGGTGCTCTCAGCTTCCGCTTCCTGCTGCTTCGTGTACGGTTCTTTGTCTGTTGAAGTAGCGTGCACGATATACCCTGCGATATTACTCCACTTACTGCCTTCGTTCGCCTATATTACGCCATAATACGAGTTGATTCTTGCGCATTTGATACGAGTTAATACAATGTGAAACGAGGTAGCGTGTTACCTACTAGCTGAAACCATGCTATACGAGATGAAACAACCTATTCCTCTCTAGGTAAGACAAGGAGATTCAAGAAGAATCAAGCTGCCCAGAAACGACAGTTACTGGTTGATACCACATAAATCGAGGTAATATTACCTCGATTTATGGCCCGCAGGCTGTGGGTCTGCAAAGTGTGCCCCCTGAGGGTTGCGCCCCTGGCAGCCGCCCGCCTGGCCAGCCCCTAGCTACGACGCTGAAGCTAACGTGCGGGAGTTAGCAAAATCTTGTTTATTCACAGTAATATTGCATTTATATTCATACTATGTGGTAACATAGGATAACAGTTATCTGGCATTAATTATTGGAAAATAAATGTTATCATGATATAATGGTATTTCTTCAAACTATCACGGAGTTATCATTTAATGGTTATAGATTTCGAAGTCACTTTTATCCATGGAAGTGACTACATATATGCGTCTTTCTCAACGCCTATATTTAAGTTATGGGTGCGAGGATTGTTGTGTTGCGTTGCGAATCGTAGGTCTTCTAATGATGCGATATAGTTACTATAATGTTACATAATTATTTTTTTATTTTCCATACATTCAAAATGATGTTTATCTTTTTGGCTTTTTTTTGCTTTTTGGAATGACTATTTATCTTTTTTTTATTGTGAGAGAGCAGCGAAGTCAGTAGAGGGATAGGGTAGACCGGGGCAATCCCGACACCTGGGGCAATACCGACACAATACTTTGCGGTCGTATTTAGAGGGCCAAGCGCCAAGGTCGCTCTAACCCAGGTCGTGACACGCTCATAAAATCCGCCATCTTGGATCCATGTCGCTGCGGGAATTCAAATTCTCCATGCAAATGAATGGCTGACATAGGTAAAAAGAAACACTGATATCTCACTTAATACGCAAAATGAAACAATGAAACTTGCGAAAACAACAGACAATGACATGATACTTGGGAATATGTTTAGACATCTGGGCTTAAGTCTTCCGTTCGACTCCAGAAAAATCGTGAAATTACATCTGACTCCGAACTTTCCGCTAGGTTACGCGGCAAACATATGCATAAGGAACCACGAATATCTCACTTAATTCGGAATACAAAACAATGAAACTTACAATAACTATAGGCAATGGCAAGCTACTTGCGAATATATTTGGATATCCGGGCTGACGTCTTCCGTTCGACTCCAGAAAAATCCTGAATTTACCTCTGACTCTGAACTTTCCGCTAGGTTACGCGGCAAACATATGCATAAGGAACCACGAATATCTCACTTAATTCGAAAGACAAAACAATGAAACTTACAATAACTATAGGCAATGGCAAGCTACTTGCGAATATATTTGGATATCCGGGCTGACGTCTTCCGTTCGACTCCAGAAAAATCCTGAATTTACCTCTGACTCTGAACTTTCCGCTAGGTTACGCGGCAAACATATGCATAAAGAACCACGAATATCTCCATTAATTCGTAAGAAAAATCAATGAAACTTACAATAACTATAGGCAATGGCATGCTACTTGCGAATATGTTTGGATATCCGGGCTGACGTCTTCCGTTCGACTCTAGAAAAATCCTGAATTTACCTCTGACTCTGAACTTTCCGCTAGGTTACGCGGCAAAAATATGAATAAGGAACCACGAATATCTCCATTATTCGTAAGACAAATCAATGAAACTTACAATAACTATAGGCAATGACATGTTACTTGGAAATATGTTTAGACATCCGGGCTGAAGTCTTCCGTTCGACTCCAGAAAAATCCTGAATTTACCTATGACTCCGAACTTTCCGCTAGTTTACGCGGCAAACATATGCATAAGGAACCACGAATATCTCAATTAATTCGTAAGACAAAACAATGAAACTTAAAACAACTATAGGCAATGGCATGCTACTTGGGAATATCTTTAGCTATTGGGGCTGACGTCTTCCGTTCGACTCTAGAAAAATCCTGAATTTACCTCTGACTCTGAACTTTCCGCTAGGTTACGCGGCAAAAATATGCATAAGGAACCACGAATATCTCCATTAATTCGTGATACAAAACAATGAAACTTACAATAACTATAGGCAATGGCATGCTACTTGCGAATATGTTTAGCTATCCGGGCTGAAGTCTTCCGTTCGACTCCAGAAAAATCCTGAATTTACCTCTGACTCCGAACTTTCCGCTAGTTTACGCGGCAAACATATGCATAAGGAACCACGAATATCTCAATTATTTCGTAAGACAAAACAGTGAAACTTACAATAACTATAGGCAATGGTATGCTACTTGGAAATTTGTTTAGACAGCCGGGATAAAGTCTTCCGTTCGACTCCAGAAAAATCGTGAAATTACCTCCGACTCTGAACTTACCGCAGGCTTACACGGCAAACATATTCATAAGGAACCACGAAAATCTCCAATAATACGTAAGGTAAAATAATTAAACTCGTAACAACAATTAACAATGTCATGCTACTTGAGAATATGTTTAGATATCCGGGCTGAAATTTTCCGTTCGACTCCAGAAAATTGTGATATTACCTCCGACTCTGAACTTTCCACTAGGTAACGCGGCAAACATATGCATAAGGAACCATGAGTATCTCAATTAATTCATAAGACAAATCAATGACACTTACAATAACTATAGGCAAAGACATGTTACTTGGAAATATGTTTAGACATCCGGGCTGAAGTCTTCCGTTCGACTCCAGAAAAATCCTGAATTTACCTATGACTCCGAACTTTCCCCTAGGTTACGCGGCAAACATATGCATAATGAACAACGAATATCTCAACTAATATGTTAGATAAAACAATGAAACATGCCAAAACAACAGGCAATGACATGAAACTGGGGAATATGTTTAAAAATCTTGGCTACAGCCTTCCGTTCGACTCCAGAAAAATCGTGAAATTACCACCGACTCTGAACTTTCCGCTAGGTTACACGGCAAACATATTCAGAAGGAACCACGAATATCCCAATTAATACGTAATGTAAAACAATGAAACTTGCAAGAACAATAGAAAATCCCATGATAATTGGGAATGTGTTTGAATATCCGGGCTGAAGTCTTCCGTTCGACTCCAGAAAAATTTTGACTTTTCCTCTGAGTCCGATGGTTCCGCTAGGTTACGCGGCAAACATATGCATAATGAGCCACGAATATCTCAATTTATACGTAAGGTAAAATAATAAAACACATTTATAATGCCTTGGGGTGAATTAAGGTCACTATATCCCCGTACGTGACACTATCACTTGATGCATCATAATTTCTTCATCTTGGATCCATCTCGACGTACATACCATAGCATTTTCGCTCTCTAGTGCGGAGGAAACAACTCGCGAAAAGTGTTTCTTGTGATGCTCCAAGTTTCTCGAACAAAACGAAATCTATAGACTTTTGTTTTCCTACTCATCAAGCACGAAGAAAGGTTTGGGTGTTGAACTGCCGCCGGGATAAGTGGAAACCTATAGCATGGGTTTTCCTTATATATAGTTTCTTCGTGTATTTCGAGTGACGAACACATGTAATCGCCTTATAAATAGCCGTAATTATGCTAGTTTTGCTATAATTAAACTGAATCACGCTCATTTCACGGAGGACCAGTTTGAAGCTATTCGTCAGAATGCTCGCAAGCTGCTAAAAAAAATCAGCCATCCCCACAATGTTTCCCTTTCCGTGCAGCCCAGGCACCCCAAAGTCTAAGCATATGGTTACACATATGGTTACGGGGATCTCTTTTTCATATTCTCCTCCTCCAAGCACAAAGAGAAACGCATCTGGCAATAAACACTGTTAGTGATGTGGAATACCTTGCACAATTATTAATAAATATAGCAAAAATACAGCATTACGTTTTCATTTCAATACCTCATTCTATACCTACCTTGCGTGAATCCTCAAGCTGATGGCTATAAAAAGTATTCCGCTCTTCACTGTGTAGATTCTGGAGCAGTACCTGCTCAGATGCATGCATTATGAAAATGGTAGTTAATGGTACTTTCCGCAAACTGTCCGAATAATCCTGCCAGAAGTATTTCCACAATATTTTTGGGGTTAAAATCAACTTCCGAGATAATCTTTATGCTTATGTTTGCCGCGTAACCTATCGGAAAGTTCAGCGTCGGTGGTAATTTCACGATTTCTCTGGAGTCAAACGGAAGACTTCAGCGCCGATAGCTAAACATATTCCCAAGTAGCATGCCATTGCCTATAGTTATTGTAAGTTTCATTGTTTTGTCTTACGAATTAATTGAGATATTCGTGGTTCCTTATGCATATGTTTGCCGCGTAACCTAGTGGAAAGTTCAGAGTCAGAGGTCAATTCAGGATTTTTCTGGAGTCGAACGGAAGATTTCAGCCCGGATTTCTAAACATATTCTCAAGTAGCATGTCATTTTTAATTGCTGTTGCGAGTTTAATTATTTTACCTTACGTATTATTGGAGATTTTCGTGGTTCCTTATGAATATGTTTGCCGTGTAAGCCTGCGGTAAGTTCAGAGTTTGAGGTAATTTCACGATTTTTCTGGAATCGAACGGAAGACTTTAGCCCGGATGTCTAAACATATTTCCAAGTAGCATGCCATTGCCTATAGTTATTGTAAGTTTCATTGTTTTGTCTTACGAAATAATTGAGATATTCGTGGTTCCTTATACATATGTTTGCCGCGTAACCTAGCGGAAAGTTCAGAGTCAGAGGTCAATTCAGGATTTTTCTGGAATCGAACGGAAGACTTCAGCCTGGATAGCTAAACATATTACCAAGTAGTATGTCATTGCCTATAGTTGTTATAAGTTTCATTGTTTTGTATCACGAATTAATGGAGATATTCGTGGTTCCTTATGCATATGTTTGCCGCGTAACCTAGCGGAAAGTTCGGAGTCAGAGGTAAATTCAGGATTTTTCTGGAGTCGAGCGGAAGACTTCAGCCCCGATAGCTAAAGATATTCCCAAGTAGCATGCCATTGCCTATAGTTGTTTTAAGTTTCATTGTTTTGTCTTTCGAATTAAGTGAGATATTCGTGGTTCCTTATGCATATGTTTGCCGCGTAACCTAGCGGAAAGTTCAGAGTCAGAGGTCAATTCAGGATTTTTCTGGAATCGAACGGAAGACTTCAGCCTGGATAGCTAAACATATTACCAAGTAGTATGTCATTGCCTATAGTTGTTATAAGTTTCATTGTTTTGTATCACGAATTAATGGAGATATTCGTGGTTCCTTATGCATATGTTTGCCGCGTAACCTAGCGGAAAGTTCGGAGTCAGAGGTAAATTCAGGATTTTTCTGGAGTCGAGCGGAAGACTTCAGCCCCGATAGCTAAAGATATTCCCAAGTAGCATGCCATTGCCTATAGTTGTTTTAAGTTTCATTGTTTTGTCTTTCGAATTAAGTGAGATATTCGTGGTTCCTTATGCATATGTTTGCCGCGTAACCTAGTGGAAAGTTCAGAGTCGGAGGTAATTTCACGATTTTTCTGGAGTCGAACGGAAGACTGCAGCCCTGATGTCTAAACATATTCCCAAGTATCATGTCATTGCCTATTGTGCTCGCAAGTTTCATTGTTTCATCTGGCGTATTAAGTGAGATATCAGTGTTTCTTTTAACCTATGTCAGCCATTCATTTGCATGGAGAATATGTATTCCCGCAGCGACATGGATCCAAGATGGCGGATTACATTAGTCAAGTGCGTGTCACGACCTGGGTTAGAGCGACCTTGCCAAGCGCTGCTGTTTAGTGCTGCTGCCTTGCGGGCGATACCGGAATTAGTGCTCAGTATGCTCCTGTCGTCCAAGCAAACTAGCTGATTTATGGTGAAATATTTTGCATTTTCACAGTTTTTGGTGTAACAATTGACTCCTATACAAATCAAGGTAACACTTTAACAATTCGTGTCATTATAATAGCTCTTAGATTAATAGAAAGTACGCATTATAACGAACGTTTTGGTATTGTTGCTGTTAAACTTTAACGTACAGAGCAGTCTGCAGGGTTAATCAACCACCATATTGTTCTTCCGGGGTAATGCCGACATGCTATCAAGGGGAAATATCGACAGGGTGTCGGTATTTCCCCATTTATTCTATAATTTTACATGGGACTGTTAGTGCCTAATTGTTTAATTTTAATGACCTCCAGATGGTAAGATCGAGAAAGCGGACCACGGAGAGGGGGAAATGGAATGAAGAGACCCTTAAAAAGGCATTTGAGTTGGTTCGAAGTGGAAGATCTGTTAAAAGTGTGGCGGCTGAATTAGATATTCCAAGAATCACCCTTCATGACCGTCTAAGATCAAAATCTACAGCCAAACCAGCCTTGGGGAGAAAATCTTACTTCACACCCGATCAAGAAGCTATATTAGCTAATCATATTAAGCAATTATCAAATCAGTTCTATGGCATTACATTGACTGATTTACGGCGATTTGCGTATGATCTTGCTGAAAAGCTAAATATTAAGCATAATTTCAATAAAGAGACCAAAATGGCTGGTGAGGACTGGGCTGCTGGGTTTCGTAAAAGGAATCCAAGCTTGAGCTTAAGACAACCCTCTGCAACAAGTCTCAACAGAGTTCTAGCATTTAACAAATCTGAAGTAGATCTGTTTTTTCAAACTTGGAGAAAGTTTATAAGAAACATCCATTTAAGGCTACCAGAATATTTAATATGGATGAAACAGGAATATCAACGGTGCAGAAACCTGGAAAGGTATTAGCTCCTAAGGGCCAACATCAGGTGGGCTCAGTAACAAGTTGGGAACGAGGGAGGAACATTACGGTAGTCTGTGCTTTAAGTGCTTCTGGAGTATATGTCCCACCTATATGTTTATTTACCCCCGGAAGCGAATGTCTCCTCAGCTGGAAAGAGGTGGGCCAGCTGGGGCTATCTACAAATGCTCTCATAACGGATGGTCAAACGAAGAACTCTTCACAGATTGGCTCAAACATTTCAAAGATAGCACAAAATCAACTAAGGAAGATCCCGTGTTATTGATTATGGACAACCACGGAAGTCACATCTCTCTAGATAGCTATGAGTTTTGTAGAGCTAATCATATTCATGTTGTCTCTATACCTCCGCATACATCGCACAAACTGCAGCCTTTGGATTTGGCTTTTTATGGTCCTCTCAAGAAAGCGTTTAATATACAATGTGACAGGTTCTTAAGGACTAATCGCTTCCAGAAGGTTTCAGTATACGACATAGCTTCTATCTTCAATGAAGCGTACATGAACGTCGCAACAATGGAGAAAGGTGTTTCAGGGTTCAGCGTTGCAGGAATCTTTCCTTATAAACCAGAAAAGTTCAATGACGTGGACTTCATCTTTGGAAAAGCGATTCAAACTCCAGTGATCATCGACCCAGAAAATGTTGATGAATCAATGAATGGCGAAACTGTTCATGAAGATTATGATTCTGTCACTGAGGAGCCTGCAAACCCTAACGAGACGTGTGCCGAAACTTCACAGCTTTCAGGACAAAAGCCAAAAGATATTGCCCAAAAACTTGAATCCAAGGAAACCACCAGCTTAAATTTAACGGAGCTGTATGAAAATCCAGTAGCTGGTACTTCAAGATCGAATTCTGGACCAAAGTCTTGCCCGGAACCTACTCAGGACCCGTCTCATTTCAAAGAAACCCTAGAATCAATATATCCTCTGCAACCACCACACAGTGACGACAAACAAAATGGAAAAGGGAACAGAAAGCAACACTCAATCATTATGACTTCTACTCCTATGAAAGCGGTATTAGAGGAAGTGAAGAAGAAAAAAGAAACGAGGGAAATGAAATCCAAGCGTAGATTGGAAAAGTTGATAGAGGATCCAAAGATTGTCCCGAAACTAAAACTTAAAATGTCGAAAAGTGAGAAAATTAAGTCAGGAAAAGTTGAAAATAAATCAAAAATTAAATTGAGTAAGACAAAATTTAGGGCCACAACCAAAGGAAGAAATAAAACAAAGAAAAGATACCGTAGACAAATTTCATTTGAAGAAACGTCTTCGGAGGAAGAAATAAATGAACCCAAGCTAGGTGATGACAGCGAAACAGATGATGACATAGACTTATTTTCCAAAGACAGTGAAATATGTTTAGTTTGTGGTGAATGTGATACAAAAACTGAGCTGTGGTATAGATGTGTGTTTTGTGGGAAATGGGCACATGCTGATTGCAGTGGGTTTGATTCACCTGAAAACTACATATGTAACTTTTGTTCCAAAAACTAATTTTTTCGTTCTAAAAAAGTAGGTACTTCTTATATTCTAAGATTCATTTGTTTATCCGTGTTCTTTAAAATTTCTAATAATTCCGTAAATACCCTTGTAACAATTAAACAATCAGTAATCTAATTATTTTCATATTTTTTTTCCACTGTCGGAATTACCCCAAAGGCCTGTCGAAATTACCCCAGTGACCGGGGAAATACCGACATCTAGCAAAATTCACAGAAAACACTTTTTTTACTTTATAAATGACATTAGTTTGTTAACATAACATATCCTACGGATGCAGAAAACTCCAATTATTTTTCAAGTACTTCAATGAAAAACGTAACTAAATTAGTAAAAATCATAAATTTAAAAATGTCTTAAGGTGTCGAAATTGCCCCGGTCTACCCTACTACGATATTCCGGCTCATGAACGTTTTCGTTTGCTAGGTTTCCGGCTCTGGAACGTTTCCATATGCTGGGATTCCGGCTCGTGAACGTTTTCGTCCGCTAGGTTCCCGGCTCGGGAACGCTTCCATACGCTAGGATTCCGGCTCGTGAACGTTTTCGTCCGCTACGTTTCCGGCTCGGGAACGCTTCCATACGCTAGGATTCCGGATCGTGAACGCTTCGTTTGTACGCTTCCTTGTCTTATTTTAAGTTTCAGTTCGCTTCGGGGACGGTTTAGTTACGGTTCGTTCACATTCCGTTTTGCTTCGTGTACGCTTAAATCTCCCCTTTGTCGACGGTTCGTATTCGCTTCCCCCTACAATATTTTCGCCAGGGCCAGCTTTATTCTTTGGTCAAACATTATTCACTTAAATTAACTATGTTCTCTCTCCAATGTAACAATCCACTCTCAAACAGGAAATTACTTTTAGAGGTGTAGGTAATACCGATCAATGAAAGTTTACATTGAGGCAAGAGGTCCTCAACAATTCTTTAAAGTAACAACAGGACCCTAACTCCTAATATGATTTCCATCCGCAGCTTGGCATACATACTACCTCGCCTTCATCCCATCCATCCATGAAGCCTCTGCTCGTTTTCCCCTTCCCCACCTGCCCAGGCATCCTCCCCTTTACCAAGGTCTTCAGCATCCTCTCGGCCCTCATCAATTGCTCCATCCATCCACTCTGCCTTTCTCTGATTTCTTCCAGCAAGATCTTCTCAACAACCACCATATGGAGCGCTGTAGTTTTTTCTTCCTTTCCATTATGGTACTACTAATACAAGGTAGGATGTTCCCGTGACCAAAATGAGTCCATTTTTCACATGACATCATCCAGATGATACGAGCAGCAGATGACTTAGGAATTAGCTTAGGAATAATGGATGAAAGCTCCGTTAATTTAGGTTTTAGCAACAACAGAATGTAATCAAGTAAGTAATTGTATCCTTAAGTACTGATGTACAGCATATTTTTATCACACAAAAAAGTTTGAGCAAAAAATCACTTCACCTAGAATTTGATGAATTTGGCCTCATTTTAAAGAAAAAACTCTCTCTTACCAATGATATCAAACTATCAACCCCTTGCCAAACTACTTTTCAAGCAATTTGCCTGAAAACGTAGGCTTTTTACATTGGATAGATTATGGGTGTGCGCTCCAGAGGGAGAATGTGAAGGGAAATAGCAATTTATAACACCTAGATTTCCTCAAAAAACTAAGTGTGTAGATTGGATATTTTCTCAACTATTTATAAAAAACAATTTATTACTCACCACCGTAATTTTTACAGAATTGCAAAAAAACCTGCTGTTTTGAAGGGTTTTCAGCCGTACTGAGGGAAAAAATGAGTCAAGTTAGACACCTATGTAGATATATTAATTTAATTACTGAGAATTGTTGTCATATATAACTATATTTTTGCACCATTAATATTACAATATTTATTTTGTACTTCGTACAAACGCTGAAATAAAAAAATAAAATTTGAATATGGTCTCCATTATGACCAGGGAACTATCACGCTTAAACCACCTTAATTAGGAAAAGAGGAGTTTGAGAAAGCCATCTTGTTTACAGCAGGAATAACCCTAGCAACAATTTATTTACGCAAGCAAGTGGAAACTCTTACCATTTTCAACATTAAAGCTGTCTAGTCTCCTTGGCAAACCTAGTCCCACTTCACCCGTGTAGAGGTATCAGTAGTGCATCTAAAATATTCTCTTCCCCTGTATTGCTGTTGTCTCTTGATGTAATCCAAGCTATGCCATATTGTTCAACCCAAATGATGCACAACGACAAACCTTGTATAAGTACATAGGTAGTACCATTCTTTCAATCCATCACACCTCCAGTCTCTTCCACACCCACATCTCAAATGCCTCTTATCTAATTTCATCCCACTCCCTAAATGTCCAGATTTCACCACCATACTATGCTTCACATGAAACTCTTCACCTATCTTTTATGCTCATACACAAGGTCCACATCATTGGGTGTCTTACATACAAAAATGTTTCTCTCACCAACCAAATTCTCCTCCTAATGACCCATGTAATTATCAGATTCACCGAAGACATAGAGGGAATTAAGTAGAAGGTGATAATCACTCATAAGTTATGAGTCATAACTCATACATTCCCGACCAAGTTACATGCATACTGACCAAAATCCAGCTGCCCTCCAAATATATACTGCTAACTTACAGTCCTCCATTCCTATCTCTACCAGATATGGGTAACACGTGGGTCTTGCGGATGTCAGGCACCTATATGTTGTCACAGGGTGGGTGGATGGAGAAGGAAAGAAGAGTGCTACCATTGGGCTAAATGATGACTGCATTTTGGTGGAGTGGAGTAGGGTTCAAATATAGAAGGAATGCAAGTCAGCTTCAGCACGAACTGTACACACCCAACAGTTTTCCTCCAAGATGCTACCCACATAACTGACTAAATTGTCCAGTTTATGCCATCCCACTCTTATGCTTAACCCCTTTCTTCGACCTAGATGGATAATTGAGGGAAAGATCATAAAAGGAAAAACACATTTCACAATGATGACAATGTTAATGCACCAATCAGCTACCTATAACACACACACCACCAGGTAGCATGCAACAGGTTTGCAGGTGTCACCCCAAGAAATGATTCAATGAAACTATCCCATATTTTATGCCTTTCTTATTTTCCTATAAAACCTTATTAATGAGAATAAAACTTTTTTTATGTTGTGCATATATAGATTTCTAAGCCAACTGAACTGTTACTCACTACTGCAGTGTGCATAGACAGTGCCATATTTGTTTATTCTAATAAAGGTGATTTTCATTATATTATATTTTAATATTAAGGTTGGGATGTGTAAACGTGTACACGCCTGGTTTTGTTTACACATTTTCTATTTCTTGCAAAATAATACATGTTAGCATATTCTGCCTTTGATCACGAATTACCACCACATCTCCCCTCCCCTCCCCCAGTCACCTTGAGTCAAGGTGCTGCCAACATTGGAGACACCCAATACCATCTAGGTACATCTACAAATACCATGCAAGCCACCTCAAGGATGTGTGGCAGGGGGTGATTAGGCACCAACATGCATTTCACTAAACCCTTAAGCTAGTGTAACTACAACTATTGATGCATTAGCATAAATCACTAATGCAAGCATGCAAAACACAATAGATATGCTACCATTCAGCAGCATACCTTATGAGCATACTTCTGAAATTTCAGAGGAAAATGGTTTTTGTTGTGGTTATAAAAAAAATGAACTTTGATCAGCACGTGTAGGTATTAACGACATATGCACTAGCATACTACACATCAGCTTGGGAAACGAATATCGTTATGAATCAGTGTGTATGGTACTTCCTGGAATCTGGATCACAGTCGGTGACTACTCTCACCGCCTACAGCCACATCCTTCTCCCTGTGACACTGTTTGACCTTAGCACACTGCCGTTTTGCAAGCAGCAGTGCAGTAGGGGGTTACGAAGACCAGCGACAGGACTCCAACGCTCTAGGCATACATACCTGTAGGCCCACTGTAGAACGGAATGTGGGGCCAGGGACTAACTATTGTATGAGTCGGGCCAGGGACTAACTATTGAATGAGTCGGGACAGGTAAGACGTGTACACTAGGGGTGATCATCAAAAACTTTTTTTCGAATTTCATGGGGCTTGGGGTCAGAAAAGTTGTGTATGGGGCTCAAGTCAGTACAAGGTCCACCATTCAAACTAAATGCTAAAAGTGCCCATTTTGGTTGGGCACGGGCGGAACTCGATGCGTAGCCACCTCCTCATGGTGAGTTCTGGGTTGCTACTGGAACGGTAGCAAGCAAAGAGCTACACAGACATTAAAAGCGATATCCACTTAGCGTATGCCGGGTTGCAAATCCTCAATTTTATTAATATTTTTTTTTAGTGTTTCTAGGGGTTTTAACTACTTCCAAGCCCCTTTTCACTTACCTTCTGACAATATGTGTTTGTTACAAAATAAATGAGGCGGGGCACGTTCTTTTGCTAATTTCAAATTTTTACCAAAATGGCCTTAAATTGTTAAACTTTAACCGCTTGGCTGAACCTCAGGACGTTCGACAAAAATTCTGAAAAAATTCCTGCATTATATTGAGCCCCATACACAACTTTTCTGACCCCAAGCCCCTTGAAATTTGAAAAAAAGTTTTTGACGATCACCCCAAGTGTACACGTCTGAATAAACCTTTTGCCTATCCCTACTTAATATGCATTTTTTTTTTCCTCAATGAATGCTTTTCCTTAAGAAATGCCTGCTCTGAGGAGTGGCAGATACCAGAAATTAAACTTTCTGTAAAATGAGGCATGCACACACAGGACAGCTGCCAACCACTGATAGTTACACAAAAATGTACTTCCAACATTTTTATTCAAAAGAATACAAGGAAACATTTTTAACTTCGAGCCACCAAAATTCACCATATTAAAATTTTAAAAAACCATATACACCAGTCTCATTCACTCTTCTGAAGCTGCACACAGGTAGCAGTATTTATCACAATTATTTTGTTTTGCTGCTCTCTGCCTTCTTCTTATCAGCCTTCTCCTTTGCTGCCTTTTCTTTCTCTGCCTTCAACCTCTCAGCCTTGTCCCTTTTCAGTTTTTCTTTCATGTGCTCCAACTCCATCAGCTTCACCGAATCCCAGACATCATCAGCCAAGAGCTTAGGTTCTTCAAATGCAGCAAAGTGACCACCACGAGGCTGATCACTCAATCGCACTAGATGGTGGAATTTATTTCGTATGGCAAATTCAGGAGCGTAAAAAATCTCTTCCGGGAATCTAGCAATGGCGACTGGAACTGTCTTCACTGGTATACTATAGAGAGAGAATGATAAAAGGAGGGAATGAAATTTAAGTTTAGCACTCTGTAAATCATCTTGAGAGTAAAGGACATATGATGAAGTTCATTAAAAAATATCATAGAAGAAAAACTTGAAGCTTGAAGGACCAGAAACTATAAATTAATGGACTTCTGTCTTTAATTTATAATAATTCCTTGATATAATAAATATTTGACATTAAGTTAGGCCAAAAAGTCCTGCAGTCCACTAGTATAACTTTCAAAAGTTTGTGTTTTTTTTGTGCAGGAATATTGGTACATAGTGGTAAGAAATGTTTTGAGAATATAATTCCCATGAAAGTATTGGAACCAAAACCAGATGAAAGGAGTATAGGTTGACCGAGAGAGACATGAATCCCAACATCTGAAAAGTATAGAAAGAGAAGAGAGAGACTGTGAAGGAGTTAGGAAGGAGTTTATCGAGGTCCAAATGCTGATGGCATATAAGGGAAAGATCAAGAAGAAAGTTGATGAATTTTACCAATCATTTTTCAGTAGCCTTAATTGTAGGCCATCAAACCTCACCTAGTTCTGCCAATTCAAACAATATGGCCCTGAGCATAAAATTGGAGGATATGGGACCCAAGGAATTATGGACAATGTACTAATAACCGAGTTGAGGAATAAATAACATACTTATCAACTTCAGATGACATACGAGCTGAACCAAGATTTTCCGAGTATAGCCTCATTGATGTGGTGATGGATCCTGTAATGTAGTAAATCATAACATTGTCGAGAAGTGCTGTTAGGGGAATGAGATTACTCCCACCACTTCCTTTCAGAGGCTTGTCACTCAGGTTCAGGCCACCATCAGGAGCAGTCATCCAGCTTTCTTTGGTCCAGGTTGAAAATTTTTCAAGAATATACGCTGCTAATCCAACAGGGGAATCTCTGAGTGCAATCCCTGGAAGCAAAAAAATATTAGGTCACCACTCAATGTAGTTCAGGCAGTAAATTTCAGAGTGATTTCAGAAATCTCCACACTAAAAAAACCAATCCTGCCCCAGCCAGCACAGCAGATACTCCTTACAGAAATGTAAGGGAAAAAATGGGGAGAATATATCGCTTGAGAAATCAAAGGGAAAAAATATCGCTAGAGAAATTACAGGGTAAGAATTTCCCGCCTGCTAGTCGTACCGAGGCCGAGGCATTACTCTCAAGTCCCTGGAGAGCTGAGTGACCTTGGTGCTCAGCGTGAGTCATCAAGGGGGAGGGGATCGTTCGCTCGCTTGTTTACGGGGGACGAAGTCACCTAAAAACATGTAAAACCTTGTTGTTTGACAAGGCGAGGGTGTGGGGTGCAATTGGGGGACAGCGATTGGCCGCGCGACAAGTGCAAGCACCGGAATTTTCCACCCCCTAACTTTCTCATTTTCTGTCATCGGACAACTTTGAGTGACTCAACTGTATGCACCTGCCCTAAGCACAACTGAGAGAATTCTGTGAATATTAACATTTGTGAATACACCAACATAGATCAGTGTTGTTCCATAATGAACAAGGGAAAAAAGTTGTGGTCTTTCACGGCAGCTGAAAAACTTAATCATAGACGCTGAGGAAGTAGGAAACCACGCTGCCGGACGAAAGCATGATGTGCCCGAATCATGCATTAGGAGATGGAGGAAGGATAAGGTTGCACTCATGGTTGCACTATTCCATACCAATAGTGACAGATGATCTTTTCGGGGAAAATCTACGAGCTGTGACAGGACATGCGCGTGCATGCTGCCTTACTGCAATGCCCATCTCACTAATAACTCAGCCGTTTTTATGTAAATCATGCAATTTTTTTATTTTGTCATTCATTGAAGATTTTTGTTGGACTATACTGAAAAAATAAATTCCATAGACTTATGATTTCTTTCAAAGTTTGATTTTTTTCAGGTTCTGATGTAGTATCTACGCCTTATCGTTCGTTTTTGACGTGGCTGACGCTTAGGTATTTTGCATTTAACGTGTTTGCATTCCCGCTCATCATCGTTTACAGCAAAATATAATTTGTAAAAGTTAACCACATTTTAAAAGGTGATGTACAGAGACTACGACTTGTGCATTAGGAAAACGGCGGGGGGATTCGGATTTATAAATCAGAGCTCGGTGCGACTGTCCGCACTTACCAACTAAACACGAATTGTAGCGAGGTCGGATTTGTTTTGTTTTAATGAATATCAATTACTCCACTCATTCCACAGGACAATAAACAATGTAAGCATTGTAGGGCTAAGGCTACAAGTGAATACTTACCTCCGAGGTCCATATATGCCTATGAAAAA
Source organism: Pyrrhosoma nymphula (assembly GCA_963573305.1). NCBI lineage: Eukaryota > Metazoa > Arthropoda > Insecta > Odonata > Coenagrionidae > Pyrrhosoma > Pyrrhosoma nymphula. The sequence continues at coordinate 54,858,847 of OY754335.1, forward strand.
TGCCGCATAAATTATAAGAGAATATCGCAAGCGGCTTTGATAATTTAAAATTCGAAGTTAGGCCTGCAAAACCTCGCAATAGGAGAAAAAAAAGCCCCCAACATTTTTTCTTCAACTTCGACGCATAAAAAGAGGGGTGCACCTCTTACACGGGTGCGCCTCTTACACGCGTTTATACGGTATATTAGTGGAGGACTTACGTGGTTTGAGAGATAATTGATTTTTTTTGTTCCACCATGCAAGGAACAGATTTTAACATATCTTGAGTGAGAGGCCCTAAATGAGTGAACTTCTCTGGAAGTTAAGTTATGTAACTGTCATTACAACTTATGCGTATTTAAATGTAAGGGTTTGCCAATTTTTCACATTTCCATGGGGAAAATTGCATATTAAAGATAAGCTATATTATTCCGTTATGAAGAGATGTTATTTCAAGATGCATCTACCAAAGAACGTTGTCAATTCTGTGCTCCTGATCATCGTGAAAACCTTTTTTGTATTATATTATGGGTGAATACATTTTAGAGTACGGTTTTCTTCCCCATCAGTTCCTTGTGTCTAACGTCACCCTTCTCTTTCATCCATTCTAATTTTCCTTCGTCACTACAATTATCACTCATTCATTTGAATCATCTACGTGATCCACGATGTTTCAAAAATAAACATGGTTATGTTCCACACAGTTTTTATTACAACTCGACAACTAGTTTCAACCTTTTCAGGTCATTATCAAGTGTTAAAACCATGCCATGTCTTCATTCCACCAAGTGAACTCGCGTATCTACGTTTTGATTCATGACAACATCAATTGGAGATCGTTTGCAATTGCACGCAAGTGTTTGTAACCATGTGGAAAGGTAAATCAGTTCTTTGCATTTCATCTCACTTCCCAAGTGACTCCATGGCCGAGTGGGTTAAGACGCCGGGTAGGAAAGTGCGAGTTAGGTTCTAGGGTTCGCGTCTATCCTACGGCATTTTTTTTCGGTCGAATATGAATCCAAACCAGCCGCAGATTGTTCATTTTTGTATTTTATCTGGTTTGGGACAGACAGACAAACTGATTTCTTCCACTTTCTCACGTGTAGGAACTGTTTTTACAAGAGATAACTTCCATGTAATACACTGCCTATAGTGTAAGTTCCTCCTATATCCGCTTCATATCGCCCTTTTTGCTGTTAGAGAAATGATTGCTGTCGTATTTCGGAAATCTTTCCCATTTATTTCTCCAGCTTTTCTCTGACTTTCTACTGTAACGGTTCAGGCCGTTACACCTTTGTTTTCCGTCCAACCACTCATTCACCCCCCCTCCTTTTCCTTTTCTTGTTCAGCTTGTTGAGGTGGGATGAGGTGTGAGTGTGGAAATTCACGTGAATGTGTGCGTGTGTGAGATAAAGGAATAAGTGGCAAGGTCGAGTGAATGGAGTGAAACGTAGTGGAGTGAGTCACAGGGGATGGTTGATTTCGAGCTGGAAGCACTGTGTGAATACCCCTCTGTGTGTCCCTTCCCTCTCTGCAACGTACCCTTCCCCACCACTAAGTGGTATAAAAGGCGATCGCCGAAAAGAAAAAAAGAAAGAATGCATTGAGCGAGATCACGGTGCGGAAGCGTTGCTCGAGCTGGGAGAAGTGACTTGAGAGTGCTGGAGGCAGAGAAATACATAAAAAGTACCACATCCACTGTCTGGACCAAAACCCTCCAAGATATTCTCAACGTACACGGAGACCACGAGTGGCGTGTTGAGCCTGGCAGCTGCCGTAGGAATCAGAAGATTCAGTTTGGACGACCAAGTGCCTGGCCCGGTTGCTGTCCCGTGCTGAGAATCCTGTGTCAACGGTCACATAAGGTTGCCAACCCCACAAAACTGTCCCCTATTTCAGCCTCCTAGCCATTAAGGCAGCAATGGGCCCCCACATTACGACATTGTGATTCATAATGGCGAGTGACTGATGCTCAAAATAGATAATTATACCATAAAAGCAAGAAAGAGGGAAGGACTAGTAATTACCTCCCTCACCCCCAGTTTATTTGGAAGTGGACTAATTAAGTAAATCGCCTGTGTGCGAGAGTAAGCCTTTTTTGTGGCTCTTAGAAGGTATTAATGTTCCATAATATTAATCATTATTTTTCATCTCATTTCATTCATTCATCTCATCAAGGGTTTGTTTTCACGATTTAAATGTCTCATCCCTCATCTATCAACCCATCAATTCACTAGTTATTAGAAGGGCATTCTTGAACGGAAAAGGATATATTTTGTTCAATCTTCCTACCTGGCGAGCAGAATTACCCGTGAACCTATTACCTATGACCCATCTTCACCCAGCCCCGGAGGTAAAACTAGGGAAAACTAGATTTAAAACGCAGTCAGGAACCTACCTGCAGAGGCCTATTGTGGAGAGGTCTCCAATTTTATCTAACAGGTGACAGAGTTTTTGTCCGTGTGTCTCTGAGGCGGGAGGGTAAGCGTGGGTGAAGTGTTACGTGTCCCGTTCGCACGTCCGGGAGGACGGGACCGGTACACTACTGACACATATAGAAATTATTTTCCTTTCCTTATATGATTTTTCCATTGTATATAGAAGGTTTGTGTATATTTTGGTCCTATTTACTACATTGTGCTGGCTGGGGCCTTTTTTATATGGTAATATAACTCCATAGGACAAACAATCATTCTAACTGATTCACCTTTTCACACACTATTCATTGACCTTTTGATTGCTGGCACAGAAAATTTACTCATAATATTCATATGATATGGAAGGCACAATCTCTAATCCCATTTAAGGATGAACCACTGAGTGACTTATACATGAAAAACTAAATCCTCAGAGAGGTGTAACGCACACGCTTCCACATTAAACCAAGAAAATATATGATTTGAGAACAAACAATATAAATGTATATTAATGTCTGCAAGAATTTGTTCAATAGGAACACAAGATTGTCATGGAAAATTTAAATATAAGTGCCCAGTCAGTAATTCTGAGAAAAAAATCATTATATTGATTTCCAGTAACAAATGATTCTTTTTATTTACATCTTAAAATAATTAAATTTAAATATTTCCCCCGTTATTGTTCAATATTTACTCCATAATCACAGGATAAGTTTATTCATCATAAACCAGCCCTACCAAATTTATACCGAAATATCTATTGTATTTTGTACAATTTTGCACTCTGAATTGTAGTTTATCATCTATTATTTGCTATGTATTTTTCGCACAGTCCCTAGAACTACATAAAATCAGGTTTCACTTTCATCATTAGTCATGTACAATGATGTCATGACAATTCATGACAAGTGTTCATAAGCACCATTGAGGATATGTGGGTACTTTGGAAAGAGAAGGATTACTAGGGAAATGGGAGTAGGGTTCAGCAATAAGCACCCAAGTAGGAATCAATATAACTCTGAAAAATCTCCACCACTGCTGAGTTTGAACCTAGGTCCATAAAGATGGGAAGACTCTACCCTCCACACCAACCCAAACCCCTACAAGTAATGAATTAAAAACAAATGGCAGTTTCCCTCAGTAATTATAAGGGACTCAGAACTTCATTTTTAATTTGAAGGATTTAACTTAAGGGATAGAAACTTACCAACTGTATCAGGTTTGGTAGCCTGGATGTGCATGTAACCAGACTCCCTCATTAACTTTGAAAATGTCTTCGATAGGGGATAAAGATGAGAAGCACTGATTTCATCAGCAAACAGAGTTGGCCATGTCACTGAACCAAGGAACAGTTTGATGAAATTGATCGGGCCAAGAGCAAAGCACATGTTAGAATGGTAGCCAAGAATACTGAAAAAAATGGAACCACAGTGAGCAAACATAAATATGTATTTATTTCACGATTTCCACAAATACACACTACATACAATTTACAAATTACCTAATAAATTAACTGATAAAGGCATCAATGTGGCAGTTTTTATTTAAATATTTGTTCTACAATGAAATGAATGAAAAAGAAATATGATAAATAGGTACATCAGGATGGCCAAAGGATTGCCATTTTCAAAACAATGGAGTGTTCACAAGTTTTTGAGAAAAATGATAAATGTAAGTCGAGGCTTACGTAACTCGGGGACTGCCTGTATTTCAAACTGAGTTCAACCATAAAATTCCAATTTCATTTCATTCATTTATCATACATTAACTAACTTGCATTCTGCCTTACTCATGACATTTAGCATTGCTTTCATTATTCTTCCACTTCCTTGCTTTCCTAGTGCTCTCCTTTCTGTCGAGTCGAACATCACAAAGCCCCTTATCATCCACTCCCACCATAAAATAAAATCTATGGACGGAAAATTTACTTGGTGGAATTTAGACATGGTAACACAAAAATACTTGGTTGATTCCAGAAATTTATTGCTATTTACTAACTGTTTTCAGAAAAAAACTTCCCTCCCCCCTTCCCCACCCCACTTGCTTTGGGTATATATTCACGTCACTCTCTCTCAATCCTTACTCCTGATGATGACTTGTAAAGGTTGAAACTGGTTGAGTGAAAATAAATTTGTGGAATCAACCAAGTATTTTTGTATTACCACTCCCACCATTTTATCAACCATCACTCGAATTCCTCCAAAAATCTCTTATCTGAGCTCATACTATAGTCAGCACTTCCTTTATTGTTTCCTTTACAATCAATTTCACCTCTGCCATCTTTCCAAAAAGCTGCATCTTATTTTTAGATACCTCACATCCATTTCCATTATCTTGACCTCCAGCTATTTGTCACACCATTTAACATCATGCTTCATGCCAGAGTCTCTGACAGCCCAGGGGGCTTATTCTCTAACTTCGAATAAGCTACCAGAATTGGCTACCAACCATATTCTCTAACTCGCGGGAGCTTTCTCAAGAACGTAAAAGGAAGTGGAGAGAAGTTTGACGAAAGGCGGGTATGAGAATCTTTATAAACCAAATCTGCGGAAACTTCATTACTGGTGACGTCATTCTTAGAACCAATGGGAAAGCTCGTCTCAATGTTTTTCCGTGGATAAAACTGGTGAAACATGTTTTAAGGCCGTTTTAGACGGTGAAGATGCTCTTGTATCGTGTTTAGCGAAAAATGCCAGGCATTAAAAAGCATGCGAGAAAAATCCTAAAAATGTTCTATTTTTGCTTACATAATCTCGTGAACAATGTCGTGAATAGGAACGCACAACGTCTATCTTGGCTGTTTTGATCACTTGAAATAAGATTGTTCGTAAATATATTCGGGAATTAGGGTTCATGTCGATGATATGGTTCAATATGATTCGTGCTATTTGCTTTCGTCGATTACTCGTTGCTTCAAATCATTTAAATAATATACGAAGATGAAACTTTCAAAAGAAATGCGAAGGTGATACTCGCTACCACGGCCCGAAAAGTATCCCATTATGGGCTGAAATCACGTAACTCACCCAAGGTAAATATGGCTTTCCGTCACTCCAGTTAATATCTTTTTTGTGAAAAATCCCGCTAATGGCAAAAATGACAAAGTAACCCAGTGAAAGTGCAAAGAATGCGCATTTAATAAATGTAAGAAACATACCCGTGAGTTGGATAATTATAGATAGATAAGCGTTAGAAAATGACCATTATTTAAGCAGGGTATACGGAGGCCGCGCTTCGTAAGGCTATCCTGGGAGCTTATTGGGGCTACGGAAGTAGCTTCGTGACATTTACAGAATATGGGTGGGAGCCTAATATGCTACCGGTAGCTTCTGCTTGCTCTTTCTCCGGTAGCTTCCATGATAGAGAATACCGATGGGAGCAAGTAGCTTATTGAAGCATCTTTTCGCCAGAAAGCTCCGATGCTTCAAGTTAGAGAATAAGCCCCCAGAAATCACAAGTACTGCAGAAAGACACTTTTATGGCTATTTCAAAAATATTACAGGTGACACCATTAATTCCAAGAATTTTCCAAGAATATCCCAAACTCAACTAAATTCCATCACTTTTCCTGGTTTTACAAGTTCTCCAGTTCAGAGTTTGGGGAAAATTTCTCCCACTTTGTAGTAAATTCTGGCATTTTCTCTGTATTCCCACTTTTTTTTTGCCACAATACCCCCAGACATGTTTCTTCTTGGCGGACTTAGCCTAAGGACTTGCCTGAGATGCGTCCCAACATGCACGCTAACAACATTGCGCCAACAACTCCAAAATACATAGACTACTTCTTGCCAGAGACTTCTGTCTGCAATCTTTCCCTCGCCAGGTCATGTCTCGCTTTTATAGAAGTGAGCACAAGACAAATGAACCCAAGGACAACTCACAGCAAAGAGGCTTTTTTTCCATTCTGCAGATGGGGACAGAAACCAGTTCCTGACACTCCAATTGAAGACTTCCACCGCATCTAAAGACTTCCAATTGCTTCTATCCTATGATGCCTTACAGACTCCACTTCAACTTTGTCAAAAATTCCCCCTCCAAAAGGTGAATCAACAAAGCCTCATCCTCTGTTCCAGTCTAGTCAGTGAGGAATACTCATTGCTCACAGCATTCAGTCAATTTTGGCTTGGAGAGCCTTACAGCTTGCACTTGTGCAAATTTGTGATTGATTTTGGAATGGAAGTTAGAAAATGAGAACCTTTGATTTTTGGTTTCATTTGGTTGCTGTAGTGAAATATACCTGCTTTCATTAGTTGCTCATCGATCTCCTCATTTGTCCTCATTTGTCTCACCTGAGCTTGGGAAGAGTTGGTTTCAAGATAGGTGTTATAAGTGAGAAAATTATTTCCCTCTGCCTTTACTCTTCAAAATATTCCTAAAATGTCCTTTCAAAAAAGATTGTGGATTCCATTTTTAGATTGCCAGAGTGAATGAAGCAAAGGTTTTCCTATTTTCCAGCAAGGGAGATGTGAACAAGAATTATTATACTAATGAACAGACAGTGGACAAAACAAGCATAGCTTAGGGCAAAGGAAACAATGAAATAACTATGAAGCTACAAAAGGATAAAAAGAGCCAAAGTAAAGACCTCTGGTACAAGACAGGGTAGCAAGTATGCATATTAAAAAATAAATGTGAAATAAGAATAGAATTGTACTAGTTTAAACAAACATTTCCATTCCATTTTCTGCCACATTATCTTTCTGAATATGCAAGTCTCACATTTAGGTACCAACCTCAAGGTTACTGAACAGCTTGAATATCCATTAACAAAAAGAGAAGCCAGATTTAAAAGTAGTGGGACACTCTGCTCACTCTTACCTTTCAGGGAAAAACAAGGCCATATCTGCTCCAATAGCACTACCCCAGTCTCCTCCTTGAATATAAAACTTAGGGAAGCCAATCCTTTCCATAAGCGACTTCATGATGAGACCCATATGAGCAGTATTCATCCCTGGTCTGAAATGACAAGAAGTTCACACCTATGAATAAGGCAGGCCATTAAACATTCCAGGGTATAAAAGCATAAAATAGGTGACACTACATAATTAACTTCTTGAAGGTCCACAATATGATGATTTTAGTAATATTTATGCCAGCATTAATAGGAGTTTTTCCCAATGTGCATTTTAAAAAGTCATTGTAAATTTTAAGTGAAGGACTAGATGCATTTGGGAGAAACTCTCTAATTATTAATTAATCTTGTGTGAAATCCATAAATCATCAGAAGGAAAGCAGAGAGTCTTTACTTTTTGAATAATCCTACAGATGTACAGGAGAGGAGGAAGGCCTATATTCTCTCATGGTTCGAACCATGAGAGAATAGGGGCCTTTGACTTAATAATTTATAGCTGGCACAAGATCTTGTGCCAGCTCTAAATTAACAAGTAAAAAGAACACATGAATTGATTTTGCAGTAACTCCAATAACCTGCTATTGTTCTTTTCAAATATCTTGGGCTGAGAGGCAGGCTTTCAATTTGTGGGGGTGGGTGCCTTTCGGGAAACCTCGAACAATTTGAGGGTCTCTGCAACTTGAAGCTTTCAAAGAGGGGTAGCTCAAGTTCTATGTTGCTGAGATTATCCCTCAACCCCTACAGTCAGAAAATCCTCATGACCCACAATGAGAGAAGCCCCAATGCCCAGTTCAGACAACTATCATACGTAGCAACGTAGTCTGCCTACACACATTCACACTACACCATTGTAACTCTGTGCTGCCATCACCAGGAATCAAAATGAACAAATGAAGAGAATGCAGCTAATTTTAAATGAAGTTAGGATTCCTGCATCCCATTGACATTCTGAAACTTTCAAAATAGTCTTAATAGCAAATGACACTCCTCTTTGACACTAGTACCTTACCAAGATCAGCTGGCAGTGTTAGGAACTACTAGTCCATAAGTAATCAATGCCCATTCACATGGAATTTAGCACCTCTGATGGTACGAATGACACCTGGTATGTTATTTGTGAGAACAGAGCAAGCAGGGCGGCATGTCTCCCCTCACCACCACAGGTGTTGCCCACCCAACAGCTAGGTTGAGAGACATTAGGGAGGGTAGCCAGTGTTTTCTTCATGTCCGAAGGACTTCTTATTTCAGCTTTTGCAATAGGTCTTCATGGGCTCACGAATTTTGACAACACAGTAAGCAGATTCACAAAGCTCACCTGATGGAGGTCTGAGGTCGACATTTTTTTAGAGCCTAGGCCAGCAGTCCATTTAAGAGCACATACTATGATTCCGGTGGGGTGGCGGGCACCATTAATTTTTTCAAGGTATATTTATAATTGGAAATTGGCAATAATACAGTACAATCACACAGATCAGCGGCGGCTTTTATGAGCAGCGGGCACATCTAAAATGGTTTGCAGGCGCCATGGTGCTCGAGGGCATACGGTTGGGGACCCCTGGCCTAGGCCATGCCTACTGCAACCTAATTGGCTCTGGGAAAGTCACGAGCTAAACACTTTCTCTTCTCTCACCCCCAAAAATTTAAGTTTCGCCTCTCAACTCCAAAGAGATTTGAAAATAATATGTAATTGTGTTCACACAAGCAAGTGAAATTCAGAGTAAAAAAATCATTCATCGAAGCAGTTCAACTACTTAGGAGTCCTTGTCCGTTCTGAATTTCATACAGACTTTAGGCTTAAAGTGGTTGGAGCGAGATAGTTCCCTAGTCATAATGGAGACCCTATTAAAATTTTAATTTTTGATTTCAGCGTCTGTAAGAAGTATGAAATAAATATTGTAGTATTAATGGCGCAAATATATAATTATATATGACCAAAATACTCGGTGATTAAATAAATATAACCACATAAGTCTCTAACTTGACTCATTTTTTCCCACCGTATGGCTGAAAACCCTTCAAAACAGCAGGTTTTTTGCAATTCTGTAAAAATTACTGTGGTAAGTAATAAATTATTTTTTATAAATAGTTAGGGAAAACGTCCAATCTACACACTGCTAGTTTTTTGATAAAATCTAGGTGTTATAAATTGCTATTTACCCTCAACATTCTCCCTCTGGAGCCAGTGGCGGATACAGAAACAACTCAAGGGGGGGGGGGGGGTGCAAGTTATCACGACGATTGTAGCTTTCAAACTGACTTCCTGCCAGCAACTCTGCTTCCCTTATATATGTAGCTTGGTTGTTTCGAGAACATTCGGTGCCAGAATGTTCACTTCCAGACTTTTGATGAGTGTGAACAAATACAAACAGTAGAATATTCGAGACTTTTCTCGAACAAATGCCAGACAGAATAATGTATCGAGATCACTAGAATGGCCACGACTTTTCTCGTAGGTTAACTATCTATGTGCCAGACAGAAACGTATGAAATACGATGACGCGTGCTACATAAGAAAGTACAACTACTCGATGACTCGACTCAAGAGTCAACTGACGAAAGACACGAACGAATAGCGTGCGGGCTGACTGGTAGGGGCGGCACGGGCGGCAATGCAAGCGGCCCCACAAGGAGGGGGGGGGGCGCACGCCCCCCGCGCCCCCCATATGTATCCACCACTGTCTGCAGCGCACATCCATAGCTTATCCCATGTTAAACAGCTTATATTTTTAGGCAAATTGCTTGAAAAGAAGTTCGGCAAGTGGTTGATATTTTGATACCATTGGAAAGATGATAGAGGCCAAATTCATCAAATTCTAGGTGAAATGATTTTTCGCTCAAACTACCTTAGAGCCATTCTGTGCGATTTTGAGGGGTCTGGGTTCGAACCCATATCCAGGCAAATGATTTTACACACAGAAAATTTCACACTTCATTCAATAAACCTTTAAATGCCCAGCATGCCCAAAAAGTCACTTTAAATGTTTTCGCTGCATGCAGTGAGTGCCCAAAACATCCCAGCTCCAGGAATGTGTGCATTTATAACTGGTATCCAGGTGAAAACACAGGGATTTATATCTGGCGCATGAAGGTTAATTCATTTAGAGAGTCGTCCTTATCATGAAAACATCCAATATAAGCACACTGAGCAACATATACCAACAACTTGAGAGAATCAGATGGTTCATTTTCTACATCAACATACTACCCTGCTAGCTGACTCAGAGTTGTTAGCAGGGAGTGTTAGGATATCAGCCATGAATCGGGAGGGAATAGGGAAAAGAAGAGGTGAATTGAATGCTAACTCTCTGTCATGCTCTGTTTTTGTTACTTTGAGAGGCACTCAACAACTGAGGTCATTTGCATGGTTGAGGACAGGTGAGTAGATTAGCAAGGATGGGAATTTTGCTGAAGACAGGAAGGGCAGAGAGAAAGCCCATATCAGCATTTAACTGCTCTGAACAGTACACACCATGGGGACCACAGTTTTACGTCACATCCAGCATCCCAAGTATGGATCACAATTCCACCAAAAACCTTACCAGCCACTGCTGGGATCCAAACCCAGGTCCTCCGGATGGGACATATTGGTGTAACCTGTGAGACATGCTTTATTCAACAAAAAATCATTTGTGGAGACATAATAACTTCTAAGCCATTAAATATCAGTGACCAGTGATCTAATAAGGCAGCAAAACATCCTCTGTGAAACATCAATGAATAAATTATCAGCAAGAAGTTGCAAAGTTTCATCCACGATTAGCATTCAAAATGGCCATGAATATGTTGGCATCATGACAAATTAATTTTTTATGAAAGACATAAATGGAGCAACATTACTTTCTACTTCTAGCAGTATATGTGAACTTGGGATTTATTTAGAAAAGGCAGGTCAATATGCAGCCAACCTGTGAGCTCCTTCTGAAAATCCATATCCAGGGAGAGAAGGAATGATCAGTTCAAAAACGTAATCATAATCCTTTCGTGGAGTCGTGAGCATCGGAATAATTTCATACATTTCCCTAACAGATCCTGGCCATCCATGAAGCATTAGCAGTGGTAAAGTTTTGATGGTCTTGGCCTCTGGAAATAATAAGACATATCAGTCCAATCTACATATCTGCCATTCGCTCTAAAATGACGTTCAAACGATACTAGGACGTAACTGATACATGAAACCCTCTAGGCATGAAATGCGTACCTTCAGGCATTTAACTCACATAGGGAAATAAAAATCCTCACCTTGCGCGGTTAGTTTAGGCTTGACGTGAATAAAGTGAATGCTCAATCCAGAAATAGTGGTCTTGAAGTGCGGAACAGAGTTAAGAAACTTTTCCTGTGTCTTCCAATCATACTTATTCCTCCAAAAGTCGATCACTTTACGGAGAGTGGCTGTGTTGAAACCGTACTCGAAGTTCACGTCGTATAGCGGCGGAGTTAAAGTTTCCAAGGCGGAATCAAGACGCGCATGCAAGTTGTCAATCACCTGTAGAAAGGAAATTTGTATATTTACTGGATAGTATAAGGTTTGGGATGCACGGAAGTAAGAAAATAAGAAGCCATAACACAACTTATCAGATATCTAGGCGTTTACCTTTGGCGGGACATTAATGGAAAATGGAGTTATTTTCACATCATCTGGCGTTTTTGGGCCTTTACCCCAATATGTGGGTTTCAGTGTTGGAATGGGCGGAGTTGTGGTAAATTTATGGTACAAAAACGCCAAGCCAATGGCTATTAGCAGGATTACAATTGTTAATTTCCCCATGATCTGATGTTAAAGAGAGTCATTCACTATTTAACACCTTTTCTCGCCGAATAACTACGAGAAAGAACGGAGGGAGGACAGCCGAAAACAAGTGGTCTCTGGGAGAGATGATAAGGCATTCAGGTGCAGAGTCCAACGAATGTTTTCAAGGGCAACTTGCTATAACTGTGGCAATGATCACATCACATATTCGCCAACTGCTCGAAAACTCAGAATAAATTATATTAATTTTTACAGGTACTTCACAACCATGGTATTATTAGTAGTACCATGCTTCACAACGACAAAAACACAGCGCCGGAACAGCCAGAACGCAGTGACGTCACGTTATGACCCACGGTCAAGGTCATTATCGCACACCTCTGGGATATTACGCCGTATTACGCAACGACCGTATTTTGTGGTTATAAATTTCGCTGACATCACAGTCAGGAATTGAAGGGAGTGTTAGTCGGCCTAACTGAATTTTTCTCAGGAATGGAAACTTGAGAAAAATAATCAAAAGAAATACTGGCTATTCCTATTCACAGTTGACTAATACCACTTTTGGGCGACATTCTATCATGAACAGGAAGAATATTGGTGTACTCAACGTTTGATAATGAGAGTTTGTTTTATTGCATCGTAGCAAACTCCTTTTTTTATAAGTACTTGGGTGGACGAAGTACTATTTAAGTTTAAAATTGCCTCCTTGGTTTTTTCTTAATCCTACCAATAGTTCTCAAGATGTTAGCAATACGATAATTCTTTAATGTATCAATATGTTCGTGCCATTTTTATTTTTAGAGACATAGGTACTCATATTACCGTAAATATATCTTCATATTAAGTTAAAAGTCGTTATTTGGGCCGTAGAACACGTGAGCAAGCACAAACCAATATATGAATGTCGAAATTTCTAGGATCTCAAGAAGGTTACTCGAGATTGAGATAGCATGAGGGCTGTGGAAGGAGTTTTTTGCATAGTTTTTCTGTAAAGTAACTTAATTTCCATATCTAGTGGGTGCTGAATTTCTCTGACCGTGGTGGACCGGTCACTGATAGTTGTAGGTTCTGTGCGTGTAATCTTTGGTCAGAGTCTACATGTGTATTCATATCATGTTATTGATAAAGTACTGATCTGATACTCTTGCGTTCCTTGGGGTAGTGATCTTTTGATATTTTCGTTTCTGGTGCGGTGAACATTGGCTGACTGTGGCAATGAGTGTGTCTGTGTTGAGGAACTGTTTTTATGCGAGCAAAGATATGGTAAGAATTTACTTAACTCCAAGATACAAATACCGGGGCTGTCACAGTGAAAGAAATGCTACAGTCATTGTGGAGAAATTGGGTTCTGTCACAACAATTGGCATCAATAGGCCAGAAAAGAGGAATTGTGTTGACATTGAAACAGCCAAAAGATTGAATGATGCCTTTGAGAACTTCGAGGCAGATGATGATTCAATCGTAGGAGTTCTGTATGGAAAAGGAGGAAATTTTTGTGCAGGATTTGATTTACAAGAGCTGTCGACCATCAGCGACATAAATTCAATACGAGAAGTTATCTCCCATGGCCCCCTCAAAGGAATTGGGCCAATGGTATGTATGAAAACTAGATGACACGTAAGAAAATATTTGTCAATATTCATTAACTTAGCGAAGCATTGATGAATAAATGTGAGTTTCCGTCACACTTGACCTTCCAGTAGCATTACGTGCCCTCGTTCTATACCCTGTTTTATTTCAAACCAGTCTCAAGGCCGCATTAGCTTTGACTCCATAGTCCTTCAATTCCCTCCACAAATTATTTCTATTTACCTTGTTATATGCCTTCACTAAATACAACATAGGTATCAAAATAGATTTGGATGCCCATACATTTTTCTAGCTCTTGCAGAAGTGCAAAAATCCTATCACTACATACCCTCTTGGGAATAAACCCACTCTGCTCAACCACCTCAACAGTAAGCTTCCCCTACTCTTTCAGTTAATATTTACTGAACAATTTTCCGGTAATATTCAATATACTGATGGCTCTATAATTTTGACATTGGGTATTCTCTCCTTTTTTTGGAACTAATATCAAATTCTTCTAATCTGTGTGAACAAAATACTTTTTAACTATAAATTATACAATTCAGACAAGCAGCTACTAAGTAACTTAAACCCACACTTGGAATGGTAAACATAGTTAAACAACAAATATTTATTTTCAATTTTTCATTGCAAGTGATTGAGTCAAGCTTCCTGACCATGTTAATGCTAATTTATATTTTACCAATGATTTGGCTCAAATGAAAATCCAGTGAGGAACTTCATTGAGGTGTAGGCCTGAAACATTTGTTGGAGGGAAACATTGGATGGGCTGATTGTTCATTCTTTGCTATAAAATGCACAGATGAAGGGGGATATATTTTACAATGAAACTGCATGGGGAAATTTTTCCTTCTGCTCCAAATCAGGTTATTATACTAATTAGGGAAAGCTTTGTTCTGATATAAGGCTCATCAAAAGTTCTATCAGAATTTAAGGAGAAAGTATCATCTGCATGCAAGATTACGTCGCAGTCAGGCAAAGAGTGGGGAAGATCATTAATAAAACTTAATGAGTATCAGAGTTCCTAAGATTGAACCTTGAGGAGCACCACAATTTACTTAATGTATTTCACAATTAAAAGTGTTAATCACCATCTAATGTCTTCCATTGGTACTGTTGAACTCCAATTATCCGGATAAATTGGGACCGGACCCCATCCGGATTATCAAATATCCAGATATGTAAATTGATAACTCACAAGCAAAGGTAATTTCGTTGGAAACTTCTTAACCAGGGTTGCTACTGACCTGGAATACCTGGAGAAGTCAGGGAAATTGAAAATGGCTCTGGAAAAGTCAGGGAAAATGAGAAATTACCTGGAAATTTGCTTAACCAACTCAAAACCCATTTATTTTCATTAAGTAAGCAGTACCATTTCAGGCACTTTCTGTGTGTGCGTTGGCTTAGTGCTTTTAGTACCTTGCCTAAATGAGGCACATGGAGCTCTTATTTGGTCTTTATCAAATAGTTAAATGCACATAAAATTAAATTTCAGGTCCTATTTTGTACACTCATGCTGAGGATGATAAAATATTTATTTATCATCAGATTGTTTATGTACAGGTAATTCCTTGCTAGTCACTCCCAAGTGATAGTAACCTTCAGCACGTGTCAGTAAAATCAAAAGGGAATGAACCACAGAATCTCTGGTCCTTTTGAGTGCCCTTATTTCCCTTTTTGTGGGAGTATTAGGACTTGAATGTTTGAGGAAACATCATTTTATCTTTGAAAGCCTTTCCTCGCATAGTTAAGAAATTGTATATCTTTCCATGTATACATTCCTTGGGGATAATTAAAAAAAAATATACTATATGTTGATTTGTTTGAAATACTAATAGTGGTTATCCTCATTCATTCTATTGTCCTAATCCGTAGTTGCCCTTTGTTTTTTCCTGCCATGGCATTCCAGTGTCCAAGCATTAGTCAGTTATCTTCTTCTTTCACATTTTTTTAATTCCAAGATATTTTTCACTGAGTACTGCGATTTATTTATACACATCATAGGCATATATACTTCTTCAGCTATTATGTCTGTCAGCTTAGTTGCTATCTTGACAATGACTATCCTTTTTTCACACTGGAGGAAGCTTTTAACATGCATTCTAGTGCTCTTCTTAAGCATAATTCCTACCCCTGCATATTAAATGATCCAGTGTGTATGATCCTGTTGCTTCCTCTCGAAATGTCATCCACTTCAGACCATTTAATCTCACTGACTTCCAAATGTCAAGTCTTCCGCAGGTGTGAAGTTGTGTTACATTCCATGTTACAATTCTAAATTGACCATCAGGCTTAGGTGATATACTCCCTATCTGGTTATCTGATTGGAGAACTATTTATTCAATTGGATATTTTACTGTAGGAGATTCCATTACCTCTTCGCTTGACAAAAAAATTTTCAAAAAGTGTTGGTTACAGGAAGTTCCTTAGGATTGTAATGTGGTGGTTCTCCTTGTCATCTACATGTAAAAGCAACAAAACATCGCAAAGTTACAGGCAAAGATTTTGTAGGCATTCCTGAAATATGAACGCGACCAAAAACAATTTTCTTATGATACTAAATTTTCGGCTTCTATTATTTAAGAAAATTTCAAGTACTGTGCAGAAGTAAACTTTAGTACAATTAATGGCCCACGAAAAGGGAGCTATGTGAAGTAAAATATGTTCCTCATGTTCCACCTAAGCCCAAGCATGCACTAGTGGTACAGTGCCCGATTCGATTGGAAGTTTTCCCCCTGCTGTACAGTCTTTGAAATACGATCGAGTACTTAATGTTGATGGACGTCATAAATGAACATTTCCGCATAATCTTCGCGTGTATAAGGTTCATGTTGTGCATAAAAATTCCATGAAATTCCATTAAGAATTATCAGCTTTAACAATTTATACATAAACATCATTATATCACAATATTGTTAGTGTAGCCATTATAAAACCACAACTGCGATGATATCATGGGCGTAAAGGCAAACGAGATGCTTTTATTGAAGGATATCTTTTTTATCTCGCCTTCAAGTTTCGGTCTCAGCTGGAGAGGGGGTTTGCAGGTTGAGGTATGCAGGGGGCTGAGGCATAGGCGGATCTAGGGGGGCACGTCCCCCCCCCCCCCAGACGCTTAAATAATGGACAAGATTTTTAATACTGTCCCGTTATAATTACGTTTGTTTTGTTTAGTGTATTACGGAGCCTCATTCATTTTAGCCTTAAGCACAAGTCAAGAAGACAGATTCGCTAGTCAGCGCTCGAAAAAAACATCGCCCAAGTGGGAAGGAAGACATTGTGTCAAAAATGAACGTTAATGAAGTACTGGACATCTTCAGCAGGAAACATAATAGAAAACTGCCGTTATTAATTATGTAACTAATTAATATTTTCATATTAGTAATCTCTATATTTAAATAAAAAGTATATTTCGTACATTAATTGTTGTATGTTGTTTTTTAATCCCAAATTTGAGAAGACCGTTTGCCCATCAGACCCTTGTGCCCCCCCCAAAGAAAATTCCTGGATCCGCCCCTGGGCTGAGGTGTAGTGTTAGTGGTCATAACCCATTGGTTAATTTTGGATTTATGTTTAATAAAACATTCAATACCAACCTCCTTCATGTCTTTCAGTAGAATGCATATTTTTATCGTAATATGGTGTGCATGCATTAATCGTGTTTTTATCTTATTCTTGCACTTTCTTTAAAATACCAGTTACGATAGAATGGATATTTTAACCTTGAAAAATTAAAATTTTGGCCTGGAAAACCTGGATAAGTACTGGAATTTCATAATTTCTGGTCTGTAGCAACCCTGTTAACGTATTCACTTTGGATTGATCAAAGAATACTAAAGAAATGTATGTGCTGTAACCAATAACTGTAAAAAAAAAATGATATAAAAGATGCAATACACGTCTTGAATAGCCTATTCCCATGACTGTGAAAATCTTATTTTCAAGGATTTTTTTCCCTAAAAGCAATCCAGATAGTTAGAGTTGGGATAATTGGAGTTTTACTGTATTTGGTTAATTTTTTAACAGTTCCAAAGGTATGACATTATTATTGAGACAGCATTTCCTATAGTACCAACAATTACTAATGATCTAGATAATATTCTGCGGTCAATTTTATCAAAGACTTTACACAGGTCAAATAAGTTCCAGGGAATAGTTCCTGATTCTTTAGAGACTAATGCATAATGAATGCAACAAGTCAAATTTTTAAAAGATTTATTGTAGTCATTTTTTTTTCAAATATTTTTGAAGAAACTGACGAGGTGAAGATAAGTTGATTATTTTCTTAATCAGTTACACATAGAGCCCCTCTCATGTTTAGGATGTTCTAGAGCTATTTTTAATTATTTGGAAAATGTGTAAATATAAATTATATAAATTGATGCTTTGAAAACACATGAGAAAGGTTGTAGCGATAATTGATGTAATAATACTTTGGGTTATAACCCTCATAATATATAAAGCCAGTATCTCAGAGCCAAAAGTTGGTTTTAGTCCCATTGAATCAATTTAATCCTCAAGTGATGAAACTATGCTTTTTTGTGCAATTTTATTATTGTCGTAAAATTAACGTTTTTATTTACATTATAGTAGGTATGTAGTTCTAGTAATACTTGAATCATCATCAGCAGTCACAATCCTTAAAATAGGTTTGCTGCAACTTGTAATGCGAATCATTGAGAATTTGATGACACGATTGAATGGACAGGGCCCAGGATAGGTGGAGTTTGAGAGAAATAAAAATGAACAGTCTTAGAAATGGAATAGCTTCTGATGCAGGAATATTTATATGTAGTAAATGGCAGGAATATTACAATATGGAACAAGCCCATTGGCTGAGTATCTGTACGCTCTTATCTTGAAGTGGTATTGGGTTGTATGTCCTCACAGGTTCGGCACACAAAGTAATGTCATCACTGGTGGGCAGGCACATAGCTGGGGGGGGGGGGGGGGGCTCTAGGGGTCCCCCCGAAAAATATTTTCCCTGTGCGGCAACTACCTTTCCCCAAGGGGCACTCATGCTCTGAGCAAGACTTAGGCCCCCCCCCCCCCCTCGAAGCAAATTTCTGGCTAAGTGCCTGCTGTTTGGGAAAGAGAAATTGCTTTCCAACCATGCTGTTCTCAACACATTTTGAGGGGAAGAGCTGTTAAGTAGAGGAGTGGAGGGAGAAGGGAGCAGCTTAAGTGGATGGCAGGGTGTTCGAGGCTCGCGACTGCTTTATTCCTGAAAGTGGCAGCATCTCTCCACATAGTATAGATCTAAGTTTGACAGGTGACAAACCATGCATATGTGCATTTTTGCAACTTGTGAGAACATGCAGTGTGGCACATACCTAAAGCAGTTCAGTAGCTCCAGCAGTTTTGTAGCTATGGCTGTGTCTGATGGCTAGGAGCATATCTGACGAGGTTGTCCAAAAATTCTCACAAGCTCTCCTCTCAACTAATCAATTTTATTTTCCCTTGTAAGACTGCATTTTGATGTTCCCCAGGATGGATGTTGGATGCATCAGTAGCATAGCCAAGGGGGGAGCAGGGAGGGGCAAATGCCCCCGTGGCTCCCCCCTTGGCTACTGGTGCCAAGTCTGTGTTTCCACTCAAGTCCCAACTAAGTATAAATAAATGTGTATAATACATTGCCAATTGTCATATTTTGTAAAAATAAAAACACATCCGCCAATTGCAACACCAAAATTTGTAAAGTTTAGTAAACTGGTTAATTTATGAGTCTGTGCCCCCTAAAAATTTTCTGCCCCCCTTAGACCCAAAACCTGGCTATGCCACTTGGATGTATTCCTGGATGGTATCATTGCTGGATGTTTTCCTTCCGAGATGATTATTCCCTTTCTTTTCTCCTCCCATTATTGTTTTCAAGAGGCTGTAATGTCACAGATTGTGTCTAAATTGTTTGCCCCATCTACTTCGCTAAGTTTTAAAAATATCTAATTTTATCTCCTACTCATTGTTGGACTTTTTCATTGGTAATTCACTCACAATCAGTGCATTTGAACTTAATCATACTTTTATATCACCACTTTGTCGTTGCTTTAAATCTTCTCTGTTCTGCTATTGTTATCGTTCAGCCTTTTTTTCTGTAAAAGAGCATGCTCTCTGAACGTTTTTTGAAGTGCTGTGTTTCTTACAAGTGTGAAGACTTGAAGTTACAGGCATCTATGGCATCAATATGCTGTAGCTTTTAAGATGTTAGGTATACATGAAATAAAGCATTCTATATTTAGAGGTTTTAATTTTTGGAAAATAAATCAATTCTACAATTGTTTTGATAAATTTTCATGATATTCTTTGTTACTATTGTTATTATTCACTGTTCCCATATTCTTTACTGATATATTCTTTTTTGTGTGCTGCAGTAGGGCCCTACCAGAAGGGTATTTAAAAAACCTGTGATTGCTGGCATCAGTGGATATGCAGTTGCTGGTGGTTTTGAACTGGCATTAGCATGCGATCTTCGGGTAGTTGAAGAAACTGCTGTCATGGGAGTGTTTAATCGAAGATTTGGTGAGGTATTTTGCCTATTTGATTGCAATACATAGCAGTGCATGATCATGATAATTTAAGTGGAGAAATTGAGCTGTAAATGATTTCACAGTGGGCAAAGGTCTTGAATATACAGTAAAACCCCCATACAACGAACACCCATACAGCGAAATTTTAAGGAAAACTCCCTATTTCGAAGTCATTGGCCCGGTCCCGGATCCTTCCAATGGACAATACACGCAAAAAAACCTCCCGTAACGAACCTCTCTAACTACGAAAACTCCGTACATCGAAGTCTGCGCTTGGGCCCAAAACATGAAAAGTGCCCCTCTAGAACGAATTATAGAGGAAAAAAAACGTAGCATTCTTCATTTACAGGTAATTTTTCCATAGACATTTACGTAATGAGCAGGAAGTTGAACCGCAGTGGAGAGTACCGCGTCTTAACCCTTCCGCTCCGGGCTTCGAAAATGTTTACATCCGAGACCTACAGAGCAGAGGGCATGAAGGAAACTTGACGCTCTCGCTCGGTGAAGGCTCGTTTACACGTTTATTATGGTGGGAACCAGCAACTCTGATGGTTCCCACAATAAAAACGTGTAAGGGAAGCCAAAGCTCCGCTCCGCGTTAGCTGAGCCGGGTGATAGTTGGGTGGATGAGTAATGCACCAAGAGGGGAGGGGGAGTACCAGTCAGTTCCAGCCGGCCAGACGTAACCCAATACAGAAAAATACTCTGAAAAGATCAGATCAGGGGGGCTATTCTCCACTCTCACTCATCCACCCCACCTCTTTTGCGAAGGTGCAGGTGGTGAGGATGGAGCTCAATTTTCCCTTTTTAAATCGTATCAGATTACTTTCCCATATTGGGTTACATTCCCGGGACCCCTGAATGGGAGGAGCTCCATGGTTTCAAATTACCTTTCGGTATCCGATTTTATTTTGGGAGAGGCAGGTGGACGGTTATCGTAAGACAGTCCACCTGCCTGTAAGAACCGTGTTCATTCCCGTCGGCGATAAATTTTTTCATGCTTATTTTCTTTGTTTTTCCTTCGTGGAATTATATGTTAAAATTTAATCTTTACTTTTCTATTCAAAGTTTTTTTTAATGAGTGGAAATATTTTTTTCGCGAATACCAATGGGCTTATTTTTTTTTCTTTCCCGCGAAGTCAACGTAATTTCTTTGTTTCCCCATTCTTTCAGCACGCAAACTTCATTTGTTCCTTCATTTGCAAGACCTCCTGTTGATATTATAATTATAAAATAGTCTAAATAATTGTTGCATCATTATTTATAAGACCCACGATCAAAGATCCCCGTTTTCTTGTATTGTTGTGCTTTGAAAAAAGGAGGGGAAAATGTGATCGGCTTATCTACTAATTTCTGTAATCGAATCACCATTTCGCGATCTAAAGACGTACAAATAAATACATTGTAATAAGGCTCGTCGAGAAAGGCTCGTGTTTTAAATGGCGAGTGACCACTTGCAGATTATTTTCATTATTGTATAATTATGATATCAACAGGAGGTCTTGCAAATGAAGGAACAAATCAAGTTTGCGTGGTGAAAGAATGGGGAAACAAAGAAATTTTGCGGGAAAGAAAAAAAAATAAGTCCTATGTTATTCGCAAAAGAAAAATATTTCCACTCGTTAAAAAAAACTTTGAATAGAAAAGTAAAAATTAGATTTAACAGAATTCCGGAAAGGAAAAACAAAGAAAGTAAGCATGAAAAATTTGTCGCCGACGGGAATCGAACCTCTGCACCGCAGCCCCGTACGCTAATCAATGGACCACACCCTTGATGCCGCAGGCTGATAAATAGGGATTTTATAACATCTATATATGTTTAAACGCCTTTTTTGTTAACTATTGGATTTATACGCCCATATGTGGAGTGATTCGTGAAAAGCATTCGGAGTTCTATATGCATACGAATTTTCATCGAGATCTGCGACCCGCTTATCGGACACTCCCCTCGTTAGGAGGGCGAAGTATTCAAAACTTCATTGGTTGGTGTTCAACCAATGAGAGCCAATTTTATCTACTCTGTCCCCATCCCAAAGGAAAATCTGGAGTAACCTCTCTTCTCTATCCAAATATTGCTATTGCCGTCATAACCTTGATGGATGTGGTCTGTTAACCGGCAAGTGGTGCGTTTGCTCGAGATCGCCCTAATATTTGCTCGATTGCTTGAGGATACCTTTTTTCCCAGAAATCGCAGCCGAAAATGAGGGTGCGCCTCTGACACGAATTTTTTATCTGTCAGCCTTCGATCCTCGGTCACGATATGAGCGGTGGGCTGCAGAGAAATAACGCGGCAGGGTGGTAGTGGCCACGAAACGAGCAGTGATTCGTCCTAAGATAAGTTCAGAATCTGAAATGGCAGTACATACTGTCAGAAGACAGAACGTTCTCGGCCGACATTTTACCACAGAATGAGAAGAACGGCACAAGAAATATTTAATATCTGGGATTGGTGGCGAGCGGCACCTATGCCACTCACGTCTATCATGGCTGGGTTCGAGTGTGGTCCATGTCAAACATTAGGAACATAAAACTCATCGTTGCCACTCTATCGCTTGCCTACCACCGCTCGTATCGTGGCCGCGGCTCGCGCCGCTCGTATCGTGCCCGAGGCAAGTCCCTCGAGAGCTGAGTGACCTTGGTGCTTAGCGTGAGTCATCAAGGGGAGGGTATCATTGGCTCGCTTGTTTACGGGGGATGCAGTTGCCTAATAACTTTAAAAACTTGTTGTTTGACAAGGCAAGCGTGTGGGGTGCAATTGGGGGACAGCGATTGGCCGCGCGATAAGTGCAAGCACTGGAATTTTCCACCCCCCTAACTTTCTCATTTTCTGTCACCAGACAACTTTGAGTAACTGTATGCACCTGCCTTAAGCTCAACTGAGAGAATTCTATGACTATTAACATTTGTGCATGCGTCAATATAGGTCAGTGTTGTTCCAAAATGAACAAGGGCAAAAAGTTGTGGTCTTTCACGGTAGTTGAAAAAAATTAAAGCGCTTTAAGTCATCAAAGACGCTGAGGATGTAGGAAACCGCGCTGCCGGACTAAGGCATGATATGCCGGAATCGTGCATTAGAAGATGGAGGAAGGATAAGGTTGCACTATTCATACCAATAGGGACAGAAGGTCTTTTCGGGGAAAATCTACGAGCTGTGACAGGATATGCGTGCCACCGTACTGCGACGCCCGTCTCACTAGTAAGTCAGCCGTTTTTATGTATGTACCTAAATCATGATTTCTTTTATTTTGTCATTCATTGAAGATTTTTGTTGGACCATATTGAAATATTAACTGCTTTAAATTCCATAGACAGTTATGATTTCTTTCAAAGTTTGACTTTTTTCAAGTTTTGATGTCGTATCTACGCCTTATCGTTCGTTTTTTACGCGGCTGACGCTGGGGCCTTTTGAATTTAACGTGTTTGCATTCCCACTCGTCATCGTTTGCAGCAAAATATAATTTGTAAAAGTTAACCACGTTTTAAAAGGCGACTTACAGCGACTATGACTTGTGCATTAGGAAAATGGTGGGGGGATTCGGATTTATAAATCAGAGCTCGGTGCGACTGTCCGCACTTACCAACTAAACACGAATTGTAGCGAGGTCGGATTTGTTTTGTTTTAATGAATATCAATTACTCCACACATTCCAAAGGACAATAAACAATGCAACCATTGTAGGGCCTAGGCTACAAGTGAATACTTGCCTCCGAGGTCCATACATGCCTATGGAAAATGCCGCGTAAATTATAAGAGAATATCGCTAGCGGCTTTGATAATGGCCGAAAATTCGAAGTTAGTCCCGCAACACCTCGCAATAGGAGAAAAAAAGCCCCAAATTTTTTTCTTCAACTTCGACGCATAAAAAGAGGGGTGTGACTCTTACACGCGTTAACGGCATCGTCAATGCATTATCATCAGAGATTGCCATTGTGACCTCAATGCATTGCCGACTGCCACGTTTTTACTCGTGGTAACTAACTCGCCCCACCTAAATTCCATCGTCGTTTATCGATATCTAGTATATTCTGGTCACGAACATAGATATTTACCGGTATTTCAATGGGATTCCAACAGTGCGTTTCATTTCGGAAGTATAAATGGGAATATGTGCTCTTTCAAGCAAAATTGCTGCATAAAACTGCCAATTGATATTGACTTAAATTATTGCACTCTAAGAATAATATAGACTAGATACTCAAAAAAATTATGGAGCACTTTAAATATACCTAATCCTTAGGCATTAATTTTGGCGCTCCTTTACTTGCAGACCGTAACTAAAGAAAGCGATGAGGCGTAGAGCAGAATCGACGAAAAAAAACAATAATTTCAATTAGAAATTCGCAGGTTGAAAATAACACGGTGATAGCCACGGTATTTGATGGTAAATAATAAAAATTGTTTATCATCACTCTAGGAAAGGTTTTAATGGTGAATAAAGCAAGATTGAGATATTTACTCGACTTGCATCGTAAAGCACGCGGAACACTTGGATGCCCCTTTGGAGACGCAACCCGCACACCACCTCCATACATCGAAAACCCCCTACATCGAAGTAATTTTTCTGGTCCCAACAAATTCGTTGTATGGGGGTTTTACTGTATTAAGTCAGACCATCCTCATAGCCCTTGAATTTATCTTTTGTTCTTTGGTAGATTGTATGGGTGGGGGAGGGCCTTCATGGCAATCAGACCTTTTGGTCCATTGTGCCATCCCACGTTTAACCTGCCTGCCACTAGCAGACAGGGGACAAGAGCACCAGGGTAGAGGTATGCAATAGGGGCCATCCCCAACCTTCCCGGTACAGGTATGGAGGGAGTCCTCCCTCCCACCGTCCCGGTCTGGGTATATCTCCCTCCGACTCCCCGGTATCGGTCTGGAGGGAGTGTCACCCCTCCATCCACCCTGGTAGAGGTATGGAGAAGGGCCACCCATCCAACCACCATCCCGGCCCAATGTTGCTTAACTTTGGTGATCTGATGGGAACCGGCCCCCATGCTCCACATTTCACGCTGCGTGTTCCAATTCTCTCCCACTCCGTCTTCCCTTACAAGGATAGGGCAGAGTTCCTCTTTCTTGTTATCAATTATGTACAATAATATTTGGGATACCAATTATTTAAACCCTAATTTTCTACATTTTACTTTTTGTCATGGACATAAAATGCTATTCTGCATTTGATGTCCATGACAAAAAGTAAAATGTAGAAAATTAGGGTTTAAATAATTGGTATCCCAAATATTATTGTACATAATTGATAACAAGAAAGAGGAACTCTGCCCTATCCTTGTAAGGGAAGACGGAGTGGGAGAGAATTGGAACACGCAGCGTGAAATGTGGAGCGTGGGGGCCTTGGAGAAGGCGTCCAGCAAATGCCTGTGTTCCATTTCTCTCCCTTTTATTATTTATTATGTACTTCTTCCATCCCAATTGATGTTGCTACTTGGTAGGTGAAGGAATCAGCTTGCTCCATTTTCTCTTCACTTAGTGTGACTTCTGCATTCAGATTCTCTCTTCCATATACATACTAGGATTTTAGATTTCTTCCAATTTATTTTCTTGTTATATTCTTGGAAGTACTTCATCCATTGTATTCAGTGATCTTTGAAGATCATCACAATTTCCTACTATGACTGGGATGTCATCTGCAAAACAGAGCATTTTTATTTCTTCTCCATTATCCTTAATTTCTTTCAATCCCTTTTCTTGTGCTTCCCTTATTGCCTCCTCCAAATATATGTCAGTGTATGCGGGGATGGTAAGTAAAGTAAGGTACTCTAGTAAAGTATGAAATTAACCTTGTTGTTTGTGACCCACTGTATTGTTGTTCAAAATATCTATTTTAAGCCAGAATTTTATCGTGTTGTGGAAAGTAATGGATGGTGGGTAACCATGTCGAAGAATATTCTGGTGTCCGTCATTGTAACTTGTTTACAATAAATTTCAGGTGTTCCCTTGATTGATGGAGGTACTGTAAGACTGCCTGCTCTCATTGGTTTGTCCAGAGCAATGGATCTCATACTAACAGGCAGAGCAATAAATGCAAAGGAAGCGCTGGATTGGGGACTTGCCAATAGATTTGTTGCTGTTGGAACTGGTGAGATCTCACAAAAATTTATCATTGTTTCCTAAGGAAATGGTATTTATAAAGTCAGAATAAATTATACATTGAGGGCTGGGGAAATGTGAGTTGTTCAAGTTTTGGGGCTGATTAATTGCACAGGATGGGTGCTGTTTTCATATTTTGTTGCAAATGTGTCAGTTGCAATGCTAGAGGCACATACTTGGGGGCAGAAAATATGTTCTACATGCTCTCATAGTCCTTACAAAGCCCTTGCCAAACGCTGTTTCCCTCACCCTCTACCTTAAGGCTACCTTAACCACCTTGGCCTTAGCCCAGACACCCACTAGGCAACAGGCACTCAAACTCTCATGCTATGATGAAGGTGGGGTGTGAAAAAAAGGTGAATGGCCTTACAATATATGATAGGCACAAGGCAGAAACTAGGGGTGTGCGGGTACCACTTTCATTTCGGGTCGGGTTCGGATTCGGGTAGTGAAATATCTGCGGGTATTGGGTAATTTTCGGTTTCGGGTAGTAGAGGTATTCACATTCGTGGGTGCTGGATTATTAGGGAAAATGGATGTTTCGATGGCAAGACAAAAATTCCAGTAAATGTTTGCCTTGTAAAGACCTGAGAGTGGGAACATCATTGTTTTAGCACAAAGTAGTGCAACCCAAAAGGTTCCTAAACAAAATTACACCCAGTAGCTTGTGCTTTTTCACAATAAAATATAACTAGGATCGCCAGGTTAGCTGGAACACACCTGTGAACAAGATAATGTGATCTTTAGCTCTTGTGGATTTATAAAGCAAATCCTTACTTTCATATTTTTTAGTTCCACCACTCTAGGTCAGTAAGTTAGTCAAATTTTTATTTTAAGCTTGCCATTGAAATCAATGATCACTTGGAATTTAATATTGTCAATTTTCATGAATGTCAAATGAGACATGAAAGCAATATTATAGGTTTTTTTAGTACTGCATTGCAGTAATTGCACGTTGTGTGCAAATTCGGCAATTGGACGAAGTGCACCCGGATAGCTGCCTTACTATTCCGCCATGGTGGATTTCTGCGTGGCCGCGATTCGTCATTGCCGTCTGTCAAATTGCCGTCAACATCGCTATCCCCACATCCTACACCTAGGCGAGCTTGTATCATTCTCACAGGTCACGAAAATAGAGATGAAATTGTCAAAAAATAAAATGGGTAAATACCACTTAAAGAGAGCAAGTGGATTCACTTACTGACAGGGCTACCGGAAGATCGACAGTCGATAATCTATTTTTTCTAATCGATAAATTCGATCGATGTTTCATTTTTGGTGTTTTCGATTTGCGGCGATAGATGGCAATTGCCACGCCGTGGTGCTTTCGATTTAGCTGAATCGCCAGCTGTTGGTGGCTCTCTGTTCCATGGTGAGCTGGCGATCGACGGCACCTGCGTCCGATAATCGGCTATCGCCGTACTCAAATGAAAAGCACTGATAGTGTTTTCATTGCTAAGAAACTTCGTTGCAAGTGCCGCGATCTAGTAGTGCCCCCTTCACTCAACAACCCAACTAACCTAACGACCTTCGTCCTTACCGTTGTAGGCGCTAAAAACCGTGTGAATGTGCGTTGGTTAACGATGGACAAGTAGTTCCGGACGCTACCACTTAACAGTTGTCAGCGCTCGTGTAGATGGCGGAATTCGGAATAGATGAAGTACCATAATAAAATAAGGCAATCATAATGGAGAAGGGCAAAGTATTATTTTTGTAAATAAGCAAAAATAAGTGTAATATGATTTTAAATTTTTATAAAAAGTGTTAAAATGTCATATACGTCAAAGTATGCTTCACTATTTTGTTTGATTTTTTTTGTTATCGTTAATCATTTCCGGTTTCTGCTCGCGACACCAGTGCCTGACCACTGTTTAGTAGCAACGTTAAGAACTACTACTCTATCATTAACCAACGCGCGTTCACTCAGTGGTTAGCACCTACAACAGTACGAACCACGGTCGCTACGTTAGTAGTGTAAATGCGCGTAAGGTTGTTACGGTGGTACGTACATTAGTTGTCTGTATGGGTGCATAGCCGATTTCAAACCGGAATTTCACGATGGATCAGTCGATTAAATTCAAATTCGAGCACCAAATACCAGACCCGAATTTTTCGGGAGACGATCGAGTGTTCGGATTGGACACTAAATACCCAACCCGAAGTTTTCGGGAGACGATCGAGTGTTCGGATCGGACACTAAATACCCGACCTGAAATTTCAGGTACCCGCACACCCCTAGCAGAAACCAATGAGTGCATGATGTAGAAGACTTGCTGGTCTGGCAATAGCACTGGAAGGAGAACCAAGCAGGGTTGACCATTGGTTTCGAAGCACATGAATTTCCATTAGTTTGGTGATGAATATTACATTAGAGGATTATTGAGTCGGCTGCTAGACGCGCTGTCACCCACCGTGCATTTTATTGAGTTTACAAAAGTCACCACTCACGGCGCTGACTGCAGAGCGATCCACATTTCATGGGGAAAAACATGACAATAGTGGGAAATAGAACTGATGTATTGCCTAAATCAGACATATACTGCATGTGCTACTATTGTCAACACTGCAGGAACACTTTGAGCTTTACTGCCATATACCAGAATGCAATTTCACAGCTGAAACTCAAAGAAGAATCATTAATCAGCGATATATTGGGACGTATACACTGCTAATGCACTCGCAAGCAATACACATAATACGCAAGTAACTGACGTCTCCACCACGTCCCAAGAACTTTTTTGTCGTGCGTGGAGTAATTAATATATGATACAATTTAACACTTTCAATGCTGACCATATACAATGATTTTTTTTTCATTCTGACGGCATTCATTTTTATGAACAAAATGTTACATTTAACCCTCCTAAAGTCGATAACAATGTTTTTTGTTACATAGGATTTTTAATTTTTGTTTTAAAAAAAATTAATTTTTGACGTGATAGGACGTCATCAGTCAACCGGGATAGTCAAGCAATGCGGGTTGCATACTTTCACCATTTCTCCCACCGGCTAGTGTTTCTTTTAGCCTTATATTTATATGCAACTTTTTTCCATACTACCTGCAGATTAGTGATGGGTCGGTCGTGAGAGATCGAATTCCGAGAGCAAGTTCTCTTAAAAGAAAGATCGATGAACGACTTCTCTCCAATGACCGAGGCGTTCATCTTCACCGATCGCGACAGGAATGATTGCATGACATCAAATATCGATCACGAGACTTGAGACCGACCAAAAAAATCTTGAGTGAGTTTTATAACGAGAGATTCCAGAGTTACTCGCTCTTTCGTGAGATGTAGGCAGTTATTCGATGCTCCGCTCGGTTGTGCTAACAAAGACGCAGCGTAATAACAGTCAACAATTTACATCACGACATAAATATCTTGCATCGAGAGAGTTTTACCAGTTTTGCTGGCTCGCTTTTTAGTAGAATAATAACATCTTTAAAAATGAAGACCGAATCCGTTACACTGTCGGCAAAGAGACAGCTGGGTTAAGATTCAAAAGGAATGCAATGGAAATTAAACATGATCCAGGTACTTATCCGTTTGTTAATTCGCCAAGCAATGCATTATTTGTTACTGCGTTGGCTATGTAGTGCCGTTATTTATTACGTGCAATAGGTTAATCGTCGCTTGTAAGTAGTATAGTACAATACTATATCCCTATGAATTGTTTTCCTTTGCTGCGACGAGTCGTAAATTGTGTGATAATTAAATATCTGAGTCTATGACGTGATCGCTTAGAAATCAAACCTGATACCCATGCCGCTGTATTATATATATACCGGCCGTTTATATAAACAACTGTGATTCATATTGCCAATGCATTTTAAAAATTCAACTCCGCTCCTCTCTCTTCAATCACTTTTTCTAGACTTTGATGGTGTTGCTGTCAATCAAGAATGTTTCCAGTGCTTCATTGGATGTCCGTTGGCTTTCCCTTCATCTGAATTTTCTTCCCATATGTCTTCCGAAGTACCGGCGTGTTAAAATCACCGGTGAATTCATCCAGAATTGTTTGTTTTTGGAATGCAGTTTGCTTTTGGTGTTATTTCAAATATTTTTAACTGCATTCTCATCAGCGAATCCTTTTTTCGGAGAATAAAATTTCGTATGTGCCAATAACTCTCCTTTTCATTTAGAGGAATGGCATTTGAAGAACTTGATTCAGGGAATAATAGCGTGATTCCAGTTAATATAGGTTAGATCCAAACACTGTTCGAGACATGATAACTGCAAATTATGATTACCCACAGGTAATTTGATTCATACTTTCATCATTATACTTTTGTAGTGAATAGTAAGTTAAAAAAATGTACATAGGCTTGATCAGTAAATATCAGTATGAGTTTCCGCAATTTCATTTGCATTTGCACTGAGTGTAGCTTCAATAAACGGTACAATGTAAATATCGTAATACTGTAATTGGTTGTAAGCAAAAATGAATTACATGAGTGGGCCATTACATCAGCCTTAGGCATCCCATTGAAATGGGCAAGGAGTTATTTCAATCAAAATGTACTAACATGTTTAGTAAGGCAATATATGACTTCATACCACCGATACTGTGTCACTTTAAATTGGCAGAAATGCTGTATGTGAGCAATTAAATAAATAAGGACTGTATTTCTGCGTGCAATAGAGCATCATATACTGTAAAATAGTGCTGGAAATTTGTAATCATCGTATCATCCATCAAAGTGTGTATTCGAACATGGCTTGTACACAGGAGCTTAGACCATATTCATTTAAAATTTAATTCCTTGGAAAGGACAAATTAAAATTTCTGATAGTACTAATTACTCATTGTACATCCAAAATCCCTGGTAAATATTTAGCAGGAAAATTTAGAAGGAACCTGCAGGAAGTTAGCAGAACATTCATGAGGATAATCAGAAACCTATAGTGGCAGAGAAAATCTTATTTTAGTTTAAAAACTGATGCCTATCTTAAACATTGGTGGAGTAATGCAATTATAGCATTGGACTGTTATCAACGTCTATTCATTCCACATGCTGTTATCATTCCACATTCACTTTAATTCTTATATTTGCCTGACCATGACATTTTACCACCATTATAATGGTATACAGATAGCTTAACAGGCATATATATTTCAGTGGTCAGTTACCACTCCACCCTTCCTGCTTCAAAAATGTCTTTCCTTAAAATGTTTCAATTTAGTTCTGCGCATCACATCCATTCATTTCAATTGCCTATATTTTTCCTACCTCTCCCAACGAAGCAAACCTTTCCCTTCAAAAGTGCCTTTCAGGACCTAATTTCCTCTTAATTACCTACTATCTGACATAAAGTGGACTCCTAAATTTCCTTCACTGTTATATGTAACTTCAATGCCTAGTCAAGTATCTCTTAACTTCTCTTCTATCTTACTTTCATTATCCTTCTCGAGAGCCACTCCTCATATAACTTTAGTCTAATCTCACCCTCTCAACATTAGCCAATGGTTTAGATCCACCGAAGTCCACAACCCTTTATAAAACCTTCCAAACCAACCTTTTGTTTACATCCTATATCAGGACTTGAGGCATTACATATCCCCCATAATTCTTGAATATTGCTGATACAAGACATTTAATATCTTGAGTAGGACACCTCGTTCCACTAAAATTCTGCCCCAGTTACAACTTCATTCCACTATTTGTTTTTTGCTATTTGTCTTAAGCCTCTAATGGTTTCTACTCAATGACCATTCTCAATCTATACTCTGGAGTGAGCAAGCCACTTACCATGAGGAAAAATATCCACAGATGCTGAGTGGACTATGTTCCCTTCGTTCCTGTTCTTCGTCCAATCTGGCATGTGTGAGCCTAACAGCTATAATTACCCTTGTTAATTTCTACTACAGGTAAACAATACATCATAGCATGTCCTTTGATAACAGTTGATTAATATTCATAAATTTACCAAAGATCATGACCATAGGAGTCGACTTAAGACTTAATCATATTGGGGTTTCAAGGAACATATTCAAAATAAGCCAAGTAGTAAATGTAAAAAACCTACACCAACATTTATTTCACTTATTGATTATTAAAAATAAATGGATCTATGAATGGTTGCACAACCCTTAGTTTTCATCACCCCTGATGACAATGACTGAGTCAGACATCGAAACGTCAGCCTACATGGAGACCATCACCCTGTTGGAAACCCGAGAAAGCTTCTTAGGTTCCTCGTCATATCAGTGAAATAAATAATATTAATAATATGTAACAGCATTCATTAAGCATGAAGCATTATATACCAAATCCATTTTACACTAAAATTTTGTTATAAGTGAAAAATCATTGATTATCTACCATTGCTTTATTATCCATCCATGACCCTCTTCTCCATTAACTTCTTCAATTTATAAAAGGGTGTTACCAAAACTATGAATGCATACTTGACTTAAATTATGACAGACATTTAATTTAAATGAGAGCATAAAAAATAATTTTATTCTGATCAAGTTAACTTTAAGTCACACAGGAACAACATCTGTACACTTAAGTTGACTGCTAAGTAATTGAGTACCTGGATAACTTGAGGCACACAACTTTTCACATGATATTGTTTGCTCTCTGCTGTTAGTGATGTCTGTTTGGATTTGGAAACTGGCTCTCTTATAATAATTTACTCCATAATACCCTATATTGGCATATATCCTTTGCCTCTATTGCATTCATACATTGCTTCATTCACACTCTCCTATTCTTAAGACTCCTAATCTTCCTCCTTTAATGTCTCTTCCACCACATCATGAACCCACAATTTTTTCCATCTTCCTCTTACGCTATTCACTCCTCAATCACAATCCTGTTCCAATACTCAACTCTAATCTATTATTTAAACATTGCCAAACCCACAGAGAATAATCCTTTCATAAAGTCCATTACGGTAGCATGAAGGAAGAGATATTTTCAAAATGTCAAAAGAAAATTAATAAAAAGATATTAGCTTTAGTTCCCATAAGTATCCAGTAAGTATATCAAGCAAAAATCAACATGAAATACACTCAGAATCTTTACTCTTAATAATCCAAGATGGTATGTATATTGTTCTAGCAAATTCAATGACTACATGGGGGAAATAAACATTTGTCACAGTATGCACAGCTGATTTTTCTTCTTTGAATCAAAACTAGGTATGACATACAACTGTTATCACTCATATGATATGTAAACACTACTGTTTTCTGATTACAGTTCTATAATATAGAGAGAACTGGCAGAGTGGATATTGGTCTGAAGTTATTGATGGCTATAACCATTGATAAGCACTAAACCATTGTGTAAATTAATAATTGATCAGAGGCTATTCCTTGCAAAGATAATAAACATATATATTGAGGTCAGATATTTAGTAAACTAGTTCTAATTTTGCCTAGATATAGTATTCCCTACCTGTTACATGATATAGTCTAGTAAATGGCAACTAGAGTAGCAATCAGACAGCAGAGAAACTCACTGACGCTTACATATTTTATTGCATTGCATTGGTGCTTCTTAATGATAGCAGCAACATCATCTAGAGGAAGAACGAATGTAGTGGGTTTAAAATTAGCACTGTCAGTGCCAAACAATTTAAGAAGATTCATCACATCCTGCAATCAGTTTTTAAATCCCTACTCATACACATCATATAATAACAAATATTTTGTGTGTATTAGGCATTTCTTATAGGTAGCTTAGAAGCAATATATGTTAACACTTACTGATAAGAATTTGATATGTATAACTGTTGAATACCCTGTAAGACATAACTATAATAATCAAATCGTTTTCGTAACCAATTAACATCTCCAATGTACGGGCAAAAGCATTTTGTGAGGGGGAATTAATATAGCACTAAAGATTCAATACTATAACAAAGTGCATTTTTACTGAATATACATTTTATTGTAAGGTACGCAGGTACATATACAAACCATCATTTAATAATATGCTTTTTAAACATTTAGAATCTATGTGGCATTGCGAAAAACATATTTACTGAACATCAATATAATTGACTAGTTTGATTAGTTATCTAAGTGACGAAGTTCATGGTGAAACCCCAACGATTTTAATCGATGGCAACAAACGAAGCATGTTTTGTAAGGAGCGTTTTACATTAGATATAAATCACTCAAAAGTGGCTGAAAAAATTCATATATTTCAACAAATATTGAGAATAGTAAACGTGAAGTCCTATTCAGTTCACTTTGGCACAAGAAGTGCTTCACGAGAAGAAAACAACATCACGACAGAAGCAACTTCACAAAAAAGTATTCATCGTAGGACTGATTGTTATTATTAGAATCACAGATATATATATATATATATATATATATACACAGCGAATGTTTTGGACTCCTGTATTTGCACTAATACTCTGAATTTATGCTTTATATTTACGATGTAAACAATAAACGACGAATATTACGTTAACCTATGAACAAATCTTCGATTTTGGCATTTATTAATATTGTAAGCACTCGACGATCACGAGACAGTATTTCAGAAGCACAGTAACTAAATTATAGATATATAGTATGATGTAAACAAACCTTTACCAAAGTTGAACGTTCGATTTTTTACATGCAATTCACTCTTAGACAAACACAGCAGCAAACTATGAGATTATTTCAGGGGGTACTGTAACTTAAAAATCTATGACGTAAACAAACAAAAACCCACCATTAACTTCACTATATAGGCTATTTTTGAAACACTAACTCTTGGTAAATTTACATACGACATAAACTATAACTTTAGCATAAGTTGAACATACACTTTCTTCGTGCAACTCACGTCCAGAAACACAACGCAATATTATGCCATTTCAGAAGCACAGAAACTTTTATAACCTCCATGGTGTATTTCCTGTCATAACACATCCATTAGGAGCGTAAGTCTACCTAACACAAATAACCTTTAAATATCAAAATATCACCACAAGAACGCACGCAATACATCACAGCACATATAACATTTGTAATCACTGAATTTCCATAATTGCATTGTCACTTAAATACACGATAAACCATCGTTTCAATATTCTCGACAAATATTACGTCTCGTGAACAAGTGAAACAGACTGTATTTGAAAATTGAATTTTAGTGCTACAGTCGGATAATTTGCTTTAAATTCTTACAGCCAAAAGAAAACGTTGATCGTTTCGAACTACTTACCAAAATAAAATTTCGCTACTAAATTACTGTTAATCATTGGTTTCTATAATGAGTTGTTAATAATTTGTGGTCGATAAAATGTCACTCTTCAATAGTTTTGTAATCAAGTGGGATATTCCTAATATTCTTCGTATAACTATACTTAAAATCACAAACCAAGAGCATTGTGTAAAAACAAAACAAACCGCTTCGCACGATTGCACAATTGTGCCCACAATTGTTTTCTAAGAATTACCCACAACTCCACGGAAACCGGCACTGAACGAGGTAGCTGCACTGAAACTCTGTGCCTGCTCTGTGCTATCAAGAGCAAAGCTGTACACCTCGGTCATGCTTACAGTATGAAACTCACGAACGACCAGATTTTTTATCTATCACGATTTTCCTGAGAGATCATTGATCGTAGGCAACTTGGACTGCTCACTAGCTGGAAAATCGGTCTCTCTGATCGACGATCGAAGATCGAATCACAAGCGGGAGTGACCGACGCGACCGAAATCTCTCAAAAGACCGACTTTGCCCATCACTACTGCAGATCAAAAATAATAGCAATCTCATTCTTGCATTGTTTTTTATTCTATTTAAACTAGTACGCCTCTCATTAAGTGGAGAGCAACATCAATATCTGCTAAGTATGAAAGTAATTGCGGATTCTTTTACCTGTGGCTGAGCAGAAAATATCGCATATAAATATATCAAACTTCAACATCAGAAAGCATAAATAAAGTAAATGAAAACAGTTTTACTTTTACTACACTAAATTATTTTATTTATCAAATACCAAATGATTAACAAATTAACCGACTCTAATATTACAATAACAATGATACAAAGAAATATTACTTTACAAAACAAAAAGATTTTTAGTAAAATGATGCATAAAACATTTAATATAACATCATCCCTTTTAGTATTTAAAATTTACAAAAAAATGTTTACATAATTGCTTCTTTAATTTCTTTTTTTGTGGAAGTTCGTGAAGCATTCCGGGCAGAGTCGAGGGGACCCTTCGCAGTCAGGGCAGATATACGCCGTTTCCCTTCTACGCCCTTGAGAATAGCAATATTTGCATCCACGGAAGGATTTTTTGCCGCCTTTGAGGAGGACAATTTGTGGGAAATGGAATGGTCTGGAAGATATTGCAGGTTTGGGATCGGTTGCATAGGATGGAAGAATGAGGGACTTAATTACGGAGAGTCGGAAATCAAGGATGGGAGTTTTTTCTGAATATTTTTGGAAAATGAAAAAGCTATTGACTAAGATTAGGTGAAATATATGAATGCCTAACTTTTTATACCAGTTAAGGGTTTTCCTCTCAATAGGATAGTATGCCATCATCTGATCAAAGTGGTCGATTCCTCCCATCAACTCGTTGTACTTGACAACGGCCTCTGGCTTGGAAACAACCCCATCTCCTCTTCGAGAAGGCATGTCAACCATGCAACTTCTGAATTCGGAACTGATCATCAGAACGTCTCTTTTATCCTTCCATTTGAAGACGCAAACCCCATCATTAGTATAGGCATCCACAACTTCCCCCATGTCTCAATTTTGCACTTCGGACGGGTTTTCCTTCCGGTTTAATCTGAGAGTTCCTGTGCAATGCGTTCTCCTCTCAAGCAGTGTGTGGATCAAATTGACACTTGTGTAATAGTTGTCCATAAACAATGAATGGCCCTTATCTAAACGACCATCCATTAATTTATGGACAACGTGATCAACATGTCCACGCCCTCCAAGTTCAGAGTCTCCTGCACCAGCATAGACAAGGAATCTCAGAACAAGCCCGGAACTCTCGGTCAGCATATATAGCTTGATTCCGTACTTATGCTTCTTGGATTTCATATAAATATGGAATCGCAACCTCCCCCTCCAAAGAAGCATAGGCTCGTCAATGCAAAGGTTACGGGAAGGAATAACTAGGGAGTCCATGGTATGGAAGGAATTTAAAAGTGGTCGGACTTTATAAAAGGGAACATCTGGTGGAGGGTCATCAGGATTGGGGTTAGGTGAAAAGTGGAGAGCTTGCAGGATGGAAAGGAATCGATCATGACTCATGCATTTCCGAAAGCAAGGCAGGTTAAACAGAAAATCAGTACTCCAATAATCTGATATTCTGCTTAGAGGAATAGTCCCCATGTGGAACAATAAACCTATGAATGTTAAAAACTCTTCAAAGGTCAATTGTTTCCACTTCCCTATCCTTGCTTTCGGAGACACATTTGTCTGCATAAGATGATCAGCGAACTCATTCGTCTGATCAACTATTGCGTGAATGAGGGAATCGGGAAAGAGGAGACGGAAGAAGTCGATAGGTTCCCTCGAAGACGGTGATGAGGCCAGGGTTTTCAATGAAGGGAAAATTTTGTGGGGGTACTGAACTCCGGGACCATGCGGTATGACGTTGTAAGGAAGGATTGGTAGAATACTGAATGGGTTCGGGGACAGGAGGAGGAAGGCCTGGGTCTGGGTGATTGAAAGAGGGCGTAGAAGGAGAAAATAGTGACGTATCAGACTGTGGTCGTTGTTCCTCATCGCTGTTCTCAGCACTGTCCCCATACTCGGAGTCCCCGGAGAAATCCAAGCTCTCCAACTCCTCCTCACTTCCCTCCAAAAGGTCTCCTATCTCCTCCTCCGAGTACTCTCGCCTGGAATAGGCAGAGATTTCGGAGGGGAGTGTTAGAGGCATTGGATCCTGCCTCGAAGTGGAAGGCTGGTGGTCCTCCAGTGAAGAGGAAGAGGGAAGTGACTCAAATTCCGCCTTTCTCTTCGTTCTTCGTCGAATCATCTCAATAAAATTTAAAAGTAAAAAATTGTAGAATGGTGGAGATGGAGGCTTAAAATTCCAAGTATCAATATAAAAATATATGAAGGTGTTAGATCGACCTGTTATCGCTAAATCCTGGCCAACCCATTATAAAATTTACTTCGTGATTTCCACATATGTATTATGTAATGAAGACACGATGCTTATTGCGATATTTGGGCATAGTAAAGCGGAAAATTTCTTTGTATAGATATGTATACCTATCAGAGGGTGGGATGCGTGGCTGGGCAAGGGGGGAAGTTTTTAACTATGAAGGTTAGAGTGAATGTGGGGTTGGAATGGAAAGAATAAAGGATGGTAGATAGTAAGTTCAAGTCGTCCCTTACGGGTGAAATGACCTCGGAGGCCGTTGGGGGTTTTCCTGCCTGTTGTTCCGCGGCGCGTCTTCAATTAGGGTCGGTAGAAGTTCCCGAGGGGATGGCAAAGAGGAAAGAGAGGGGGAAGGAGGAAAGCGGGATAAAGGAGTGCGAGAGTCACGCATGCCAAACATCGGTGACCACTTCGGAGAAGGGGGGGGATCCCCTACGGTCAAGATGGTCTCAAGCAGGGAACCCTTCCATTCCTGAGGACTACCTGCCACCCGCATGTGGATATCTAATCCTAACCGCTATCTCCCAACCCCTCCAGAGGCGTTGCCTCGGCGACATGAAGAAACGAGGAAACAATGTGCCACTGTTTACATGTACCTAGCTCAATACGTCTCTTTCGGGAATACCAAATTTTATTGTTTCGACGGCACGGCGGGGGTCAAAAAGCAGAGTGGGCCACTTTTGGTTTGGCCTGAAAGCCTGCTGCAGAAGAAAGAAAAAAGAGAATTGGGAGGGGTTGGAAAAACCCTGTAGGTCGCACGTTTTAGGGTAGAGGTTAGAGCAAAAGACATGGGGCCAACGTGCTGTCCACAGGGTTTTTCCAACTTCTTTATTTTTCTCGTTCTTTCCTTGTCTTTGGTAATGGTTCTACGGACATTTGTACATGCATTCCAGATGTTGCTCCCAAGAAATATTGATTTGGCACAAACTTATTCACTTTCAATTACGCATCGTGAATTTTTAAATATATTTCTGAAGGAATAAAAACGAACAACATTCACGACGAGTCTATTTAGAAAATTTTGTAATTATTTTCTCAGGCTCACCTGTCAATGAGTTTGTTTTTATCTTCCACTTAATTTACAAAAGAAGCAGAATGCCGAAAAGCGTAAAAATATAATCACGCGATGTTGAATGCTTTAATTCTCATTTCATCAATTGTCATCCGAAGAGCCCCTAGAAAAACCATTCGGTCGAGAGAAAAACGCACAAATATGAGAACATTTCGAGCATATGGGAAGAATATCAACTCACTTGCTGGGTACAATGACAATCCGCTACCGTATACTAAGTAAATTTTACTCTTTTTCTTCGTCGTAAGCCCAGAATCAAAGCCTTCTCTAAAGAAAAACATTGTTACAAAGATTTCACGGTGAATAGGTAACATTTACAAAGAAATTAGTTTGGAAAGGGGATCATATGATGACTCATAAGAAAACGCTTCGGTGCAGCCCGCGCGCACTCGACTTTCAGAAGTAAAATGTATGTATTATCTACGCTATAAATGAAATCCGATAAATGCTGAGGTTGACTGACACTTAAAAGACAGCTTTTTGGAATAATCTGAGGTGGAAGAATCATAAAAAGTATAAAAGAAGAAGGTGCGAAGAATATTGACCCCACTGGTGCTCGGAAAATTATGTAAAAAAATGTCTTTCGATAGTACAAATGAAAACTGACCAGGGATGTGAAACGTAACCGAACCTCTGAAGCGGTACGGTTCCAAGTGAAACCGAACCTTTTTCTCGGTAAGAGAGCGGTTCGGTCCGAACCGAACCGTGTCTGCGAAAGAGAAGAGGTTCGGTTCAAGCTGAAGCGGAACCGGCCGTAACAATTTGAACCGCTTTTGGAGCGGTTTTTTTCGGTCCAGTGGCGGTACAGGGGCGCAAGGGGAAGGGGAGCAATCCCTTTGGCAGGGACTGTGAAAACTGAGATATGTAATATGACACGTAAATGCTGCTGCTCGCTGCTGCGTTCGGGTATAAATGTGCTATCTTAGAATATTGAATAATATTTGTTATTTTCCTTCTCAAACCACTATTTTGATCGTTGGGTGTTTTACTCCTTTCATATTTTCCGCTCCCTCCGAAACTTTTACTCTAAGACGACCACTCGTAAGCTTAAAGCCGGTGTCCCACGGTAATTTTTTTCGTAAATTTATTCATGAATACTCTCATAGTTACACTGCGCATGCGCAAGCCAATATTCATAAAATTTCTGTGAATAAGAAAACTTTTTCATGAAACTCAGACACTGATTGGCTTTTCTGACACGCCTTATCACGATATTTTATCGTGATATTTATCGTGATATTTTATCGGGCGTGATTGTTTTATCGAGCACAATATCACGATATTTTATCGACCGCAATATCACGATACTTTATCGACCGCAATATCACGATACTTTTTCGACCGCAATATCACGATATTTTATCGACCGCAATATCACGATATTTTATCGACCGCAATATCACCATATTTTATCGTGATATTTATCGTGACATTTTATCGGGCGCGATTATTTTATCGAGCGCAACTTCACGATATTTTATCGTGATATTAATTGTGATATTTTATCGAGCGCAATATCACGATATTTTTAGGTAATATTTATCGTAATATTTTATTAGGGCGCAACATCGTGATATTCATCGTTATATTTTATCGGGGCGCAATATCGTGTTATTTATCGTGATGTTTTAACTCAGCGTGATATCGTGATTCTTTATCGGAACGTGATATTGCGGTTTTTATCGCGTGATATATCACAATATTTTGAGGCGCGATAACACTATATTTATTTGCGTTTGATGCGCGATAAGGCGATATTTATCGTTAAGATATGAGTTATCGTTATCGCCAAGATACGATATACTAAAATTATCATATCACGATATTGAATCACCAATATCGCCCAGGCCTAGTTTCGGCGACTCTGGGCTAGCGAACTGCTATAAAAATATCTTCTCTGATTGTACAGAGACCACACTATTGATGGCAGCACAAAAAGTTCTCTTCTCGGCCGTCAGCCGATCAGCGCCCAATTCATGAATTTTTCCTGCTCGTGTGACATGGGGTCCAACAGTTCACGAATCTCTTTTCATGAATATGTAATTCATGAATAAATTTACGAAACAATTTACCGTGGGACACCGGCTTAGAAACAAAACAACTAAGGGTTCCACATAGCATGGGCGATTTTGCTGCAGCTGCATGTGTTGGGCGGTATTCCCCTTTCAAGATTTCTCTTTGTTTATTTACGATGGTGGATTAGGGTGTCCCTTGGTGTGCACCACTCAGTCCGGCTCGCTAAGGTCGGAGGGGGGGGGGGGGGCGAGAAGAGGTAAGAGGGTGAGGAAGTATAATAGCACGCTGTAAGTGGCAAGATTTAGTCGGTACGTTTGTATGTACATTGAGGACAGATTTCTCGGAAGTGCCTTCGCCATGTCATAAACATGGGTGTGAGGGGTGAGGTTTGTCATTACTCGCTTCCGAACTGAAGCCGAAAACAAATTTTAGTTAGCTTGACAGGGTTCATTCACGCCACTTATTGCAGATCTTGAGAAGAATATTCTACCAAATGCTCAAGTTAGTTTAATTTTTTACTGGTAGTTTGAATTTTAGTGCCAAATTGGTGCCAAAGAAAATATAGTGATCCAGAACGATATGAACTAGTCAGTGCCGACCTTGCAGCTCCTACCACGAAAGTAAGCGTTGAAAGGCTTTTTTCACACACAAAGTTTATACTGCAATCAATAATAAGCAGATTACGTTTAAAAATCGTCAACGGCATTCAATTGGTTAGATGTAATAGAATATTCAAAAGAAAAGAAGAAAATCAAGATTTGTGAGTCACTAAATTACATTTTTGGCATAAAGTTTTTGTAAATGTTTCATTGATCTCATGTCCTTTCCAAATACCTATTATAACACCCTTTGATGTCCATACTTGTATAAAAAAATTAGTCGCGTATGTTTTGACACGTCCTTTTATGTTGACCTCATCAGAATAATGAGCTGTCAATGAGAAAACCTTGTTGCTTCCATAAGATTTTGATGACACGGTTTATAACCATAGGAACGAGCAGTAAGTAGGATAGGGAAAACCAGAGAGAATTCCGAAGCGAACACGCTTTTGCAACAAAAGAGGGATGCCCTTCTGTATGGTCAACTCCACCGCGTTCATAGC
Organism: Pyrrhosoma nymphula; assembly: GCA_963573305.1. Classification (NCBI taxonomy): domain Eukaryota; kingdom Metazoa; phylum Arthropoda; class Insecta; order Odonata; family Coenagrionidae; genus Pyrrhosoma; species Pyrrhosoma nymphula. The sequence continues at coordinate 54,901,350 of OY754335.1, forward strand.
ATGAGTCTTGAGTATGTGCTGTGGGCGACCTGGGATTCCCAGCCTGAGTATAACAGTAAGGTGGGTGGAAGGGTCGGGGACCCTCCTAACACGTGGTCGTGACCGTCCCACCCCTGAGGCTCATAAAATGACCGTCCCTGAGAGGGCCACAAAATATTCAATAGACAGATGATAACAGCGCATCGTGTTTGGTTTGGATCTCAGTTGGTTGCTTATCATAGGCTCTATTCAGTTACACTTTGCTCAGTGATCACTTGATCATGACGTCATAATCACTTAATGTGAGAGCGCCGATTATATGGGTGTGCCGCGAGACTCTCACTTGTTTTCCTCCCTTCTGCTCACGAGAGATCATCATGGTGATCGGTGTTTTTCTCCACTCACGAAAATGGCGACCGATCACAGCCGTGACGTCGTTTCACTCAGTCCCAAGACGTCACAGCGCTCACTTGATCAGTATACCAAGGTTATCGCTCAGAGCGGCAAAATGCACCCAACCTTCTTTTGGTAAATTTTACTCCGTACCGAACCGTTTTTCCTAGTTTGGAACCGGAACCGAAACGATTTTTTCGTTTCTGAAACAAGATTCTCAAAAACGGTTTGGTTCCACGTTTGTTACGAACCGATTTTCGTTCCAAGCGCTTTTGTTACAGAAGAGGTTCGGTTTCATGAACCGTTTCCTTGGACCGAACCCTTCCAGAAGCGGTTCATGGAACGAAATTTCGTTACGTTTCACATCCCTGAAACTGACCTAAATATTGACTAATTTAAATGTAATGTTATTCAATAGGATGCTTTGCATTTGGTTAGCTATGACAAATGATTTTTTAAATATAAATTCCTTGATATAAGGTTCCTTCTCCCAAGAAGATAGAGGAAGATTGCCGTAGATAGAGCGGTATTGGCGCAGGAGACGAACTAGAATGAAGGACGGTTGAAATAAATAATATGCACAAATGGTAAAAGAGCATCAACTTAAAATCATTTCATAACATAGCAAGAGATACTTACTTTGATAAGCAAAGGTCGACTGCTCCACGGATGATAAGTTACCACAGGGAACTGATGAAAAATTCCTCTCACTGTCAGTGAGAGCCGAAAAAAACCCTTTTTGAAAGAAATAGTGATAAAAACAACATTAGATCTTGAAAAGGACGATATACAGTGTGTCCTTGTTTAACGTTGTCCCGTTTAACGTTGTTTCGCGATAACGTTGTCCAACAATTAAAACCCTTAATCGTTCAACGTCGTCAGTGCTTCGCGATAACGTTGTTCAAATTTTGCGCAACCAAAAAAAATGAATAACGAATAGGAATTTGGCGCATTTGATGCGTAATTTCCATTCGGCGGAAAAGTTTGACGTTAACTCCTCATAGCGTGTGTCAAAAGTTCACCTGAGCGAATAATATTTCGTTATTTTGTTTCATAACTGTGTTTGCTTATTATTTACTACGCTGTTATTGGGGGGCAATGCATCGGGTGATTTAAAACTCAAACCAACGTTAGTGTACCATCTTGAATCGCATGGTATTAATAATACCATGTCCGAATGGTAGATCCAGGGGCAGATATCTATGGGAAAAAATAAGGTAGAACTGGTGGAAGAAAAAGTTGATTTACTGCTGTTTGAGGTGAATCGAAAACATATTTTTCGTGTTGAATTAGTGTGTAAGATGACATTTTCTAAACCCTCCATGATGCAGTAAATCGTCGAGGGTGATACTGTTCCTAAAACATGGTTACGAAATAACAAAATTTTGTACACAGCACCGAGTTTCCCTAGTTCACTCATATTTTAATTGATTTCCTACGTCTTCACGATCGCAGTGAGCGAAATTTTTGCCCTTCACTGCATTTGCTTGCGCACGCTCCCGCAGTGAAGGACTAAAATTTCTATTTACTCAGAGGGAAGCCGGTGCTAACAGCACTAAATATCAGAAATATAGGAGGGAAGTCTGGTGCTTATTGTTTTAAAAATGCCTTTTCAGGTTGTTTCATCTACGATATGAAGATCTCTGACTAGTGAAATCATCCGTTCGACTGCCCGCGTAATTAAAATACGCCGTGGTATTAGTATCATAGCGTCCAGTCTGGGAGAAAATTAATTTCACCTGCTTCCCGATCACCTTTTACCACCTATTTCGCTTATATTGCTACTCTACATATGCGACTTTATACTAACCTTTCGTTTGCTTCATAAATCCTTTTCTTTCGTAAACTATTCACTTAAACCTGTGATGTGAATCTAATTCTGGACGCCATATTGGAAATACTGACCTTTTCCTCCTAGTTCCCCCAGATGGCGCAGCGGTTGAGCAGTGTCTTCAGTTTCTATACCCACCGCCCATGACTTTTCCCGCCTTCAATTTAAAACTATTTTCCGCTTTTCGACGGCTTTATCACACTCAGGAGGGACGGGTAACCTCTCGGAGCTATCCTGTAATCTTTGGAGGTACTTCATTCCACTGCCTCCATACGGAACTTTCATCACCAACTCGCCTCTCGCCGTAATTTTACGCAAACCAATCACCATTGGGGTGGGTTGGTTTAAAAGGGTATTCGTGAAAATAAATCGTAACTATCCGCCAAATAACCTATTTTTCCATTCAGAAATGGCCTTCTCGACGCCGCGTACTGTCCCACCTTAGCACCCCTGTTTCACTCCACAGACACGGAACGTTGTTGGGAGGGAAAAACAAGATAATATTAATTTGTGCCAAGTTTCAGTGCACTATAAGTGGTAGAGAAGTTATCATGGCAGCTTGTTGGAAGCCTATACGACTTAGCCTATACGACTGGCTATACCTATTGGGAATCGGAAGATGTCGTAGAACGCCACAAACCGAATACATATATAATTCGCCAACTATCACTTTAAGTACCACTTTCACCTATACGAAGCCTATACGACTTTTATGGCCTTGTTGGGTAGGCCATATTTCAGACGTGAAATAAGTCCGTATCCTTCTACCGGGACTTCCAAAAATCTCGCAATATGGCGTCAAAATATCACAAAAAATACGCGAATTTGGTCATTTTCAGCCTTTATTTTCTCCAAAACTAAGAATCTCACGCCTTTTTTTCTTAAATTTAATAAATGCGCATTCCTTTCACTTTCCTTTCCCATTAATCGAATACCCCTTACTTTTCTACTATTCTCACACAAGAATTTCTCCCAGACTGGACCCTATGATACCTTTACCATTGGTGAGTTTGGAACCGATTTTAATTTTTTACATTGTTTCTTATGGAAAATGCAGCCTCGTTTAACGTTGTTTCGCTTAACGTCTACTTTTTCAGGAACGAGTTAACAACGTTAAACGAGGACACACTGTACTAAACTAACCTGATCATATAAATTAATATATTATTAAATGTCTTAAAAAGAACAAAAGACCTATCCATTTATTGCATAAGATAAAATAAATGCTATTTTTTTTTAAAATAACTGCTAAAATATTCATTAATAATATAAATAAACAAACTTTTTTATCAAAATACAACATATTTATCTACCCGGAAATTAATTAAAAGATCAAGAATGAAGAAAAAAAACAGGTTAAGAAAATGAAAAGAGATAAGTATTCACAAAATAGTGTGAGCAAGAGTTAATGAAAAACGAAAAAAACGCTTACCTTGAGTTCAAAGAAAATTTTTTAGTGATGCACAAAATAGGCGTAGATCCAAACTGTCTTCAGTGTACGACTGCCTGAGCTGTACTGAGGGACGGGAGAGCACTCCAAGGTCGCTAGATGAAGGGACGGGCCCTCTACGAAAGCAGAAAGCTTAACAGTACCCATGACGTGATAGGACGTCATCAGCCAGCGGGTATAGACAACCATGACGTGATAGGACGTCATGCCGCAGTGAATGGGTTAAGCAATTTCACCTTATCACACTTCACATGTGGGGACTTACCTTTGCCTTGAACAGGCTTCTGTTCCGTAAGCCCAACTCCTTATTTCGCTTTTTGGCACTTTCGTACCCAGGGTTGCGCCCAGGAACACAACAACGGCGGTTAGTCCTCATTTTCAAATTCTTGCCAAGAAGACGTAAACAGTTTTCACTGGCAAAAACACTTCGTAAACAAGATTTCGGCCGAGCAAAACACAACCACTTGCACTAACGCTAATGGAGGAAATTGGAAAGGACCAGATCGCTCAATACAATCAGCGCCGCTATGCAGCCGATTTTGGCGAACGAATAAAAAGCGCGCGAAGTGACAGCAGAAATACGCTTTCCAGTTGAGTTCTGGGGCCTCCTTATGTAGGCTCCTTGAGTTTGGTCTTAAGCCGTGTTTACATGATGCATTTACCTGTGCGGGTAGATGCGTGAACACATTCACCATTAAAATTGCACCGTGTAAACACTCAAAATTGCGCAAATGTGTGAATGCGTGGACAGAAAATAGCCCCTGTTCTAATTTGGTGAATGTGTCCGAGCAATTCAGTCATTTCTCAGAGCCATCTGGAGGTAGCTATCATAAGCGACATTTGCATTCAGTTGGAGGCGGCTTTTCGTTTGTGCTTTGGTGTGTTCACGTGCATCATATTGCTTTTTATATTTCGACCCTTGCTTTGACTGGACCTCTATTCTACCGGTTTGAATCCTTCTCTTCTTGGACCACTGTAACGGATTGCTGATTCATTTACAGTAAAACCCCTAAATTACAGTTTTCCAGGGACCCTAGAAAAAAAGTGTAAATTGCGGGAAAATGCAAATTGTGGGAAAAGTAGAATTTTCACTTCTACATTCATGTTCTTGTACTGGTACTGGAGTAAGGATAAAAATAAGAAACACTGATAAACTGAAAAAGAGCAGTTTCATAATGTATTCCTTGAACTAGCACTTCTCATTTACCTATTTATATTTGATGAAAAAAATACATTAAACATCTTGGACGATTAGAAAATTGAAAATTCAGAAAGGATGAAGGTGGCAGGGCGATTTACATTATATATGTTTTTAGCAACCATTGAAAATATCGAATGAATATAGCAAGATTATTTTTTTAAATTTATGTTTTCAACTGCTTGGACTTACTCTGCCTATTAAAAATATTATGCACTTTATTTTCAATTTTCTGCAGTTCCTCAAGCATTTTCTCACAGCAATCACTATAGGTATACCTACTAAGTAAATATGCATTAATTACACGTGTTTTTTTCTCCAGAGAGATTTTACATCTGTGGAAAATATTCTTTGGGAGTCAAGTAACACAAAAATAATTTTAATTTTTTTACAGCACTTGGCCAAGCTGTAAATTTAGCCAGGTCTCTGACTAAATTCCCTCAGAAGTGCCTGTTAGCTGATCGGGCATCAGCTTATGAAGCGGCTATCTCTCCCAGCATATCATTTCTGCAAGAGACAGCTGCTGCCATTGCTGATGCTGAGCTCCTGAAGGTTTGACTTTTTGTATGTTTTTAATCACATATTGTTCATTGGGATCCTTTATTTCCTGATTTATTTCCTTGCCTTCTCCCTCTGCCTCGAGGTCTTCCTCTTCTATCTCCATCTCTCCCTCCAGTTGCTTGAGATAAGCCTGGACATAATTCTGTTCCCGAACTGTAACTACTATCAATTGTAGCTTCACTTACCTCTTCACTTATTACAATAGGTAAAATATAATAAAATGCTCTTAGAGAAAAGAAAATAATACAAGAGGAAAGCCGAAGAATTGGGAAATAAAAAGTAAGGGCACTAGTGTTCACCGATATTCTATGTAAATATGACGATAGTATAATTTTTTCGCACCTGAATCACTTTCCAATTCTGCCATGTCAAAGTCTGAATCTTCATTACTGTCGTCACTTTCCTATAACAAATTAGGATTTGCACTGGTATGCTACGTATATATTATGAATGTACAATTATTTTGCACCTGAGTCACTTTCTCATTCTGCCATATCAAAGTTTGGATCTTCATCACTTGTCATCACTTGTCATCACTCTCCATTGACAACCCACTACATATACATATCTCTATTCACAGTTGATTTCGTTTGCAAAAGCATCATCTGATAGATTTTTCCTTGCCATGGTGATAAGAGAAAATGGCGACTTATACATGGTATCTGCTGTAGTGATGGGTACTGTGCGAGTGAGTCAGTTCAAATGTGGGACTCAGCAAATTGAGCAGTGAAACATGAGAGTCTTATTTGGTGAGTCGGGACTCCATCTGCACACGACTCTCTCGTCACACACCCCACAATGTGCGGTGTTCGACGGGAGTCGTGAGGCACAGTGCACCTTTTGTGAGTCTAGTAGAGCGCATGGCACTGTGTGTTCCCACCCACTGACTACACATTGCTTGAAAGTGCCTACTCGCTCACCGTCTGCACATCGTTTGGAGTGTTTGCTAGCACTCTGCTCACTTTTTTCACGTTGCTCGAAAGGTTCTTCTGATTCTTTTTCTATGCATTGCTCAAAAGAAACTCATATGACTCCAATCTTAATTCTTTTTCCTGCATTTTCCTTGCATCTTGAGTGAAAAAGGGTTGAATCAAAAGAAGTCGTCATCGGCAAATCTATGGAAATTAGTGCCAAAACGTAAAACTCTTTCAGCCACATTAAAAATTGAAGATTTGAGATTTGAACGTAGCATTATGAATAGATAACCTGATCGCTTATGATAATCTGAGAGAATGTTTTGATAAAATGAAATAACTTAATGTTGCCTCATCTCTTAGCAAAGAAGATAAAATGTAAGGCCTTCCAGTATATGGACTTTGCCTTAAGGTATTAAAAGAAGCTCTTGGTATTAAAGAGGCTCAGTATATACTGAGATCAATAGAAATAAAGTTATAATGTATCAGTAGAAATGAATACAAAATATCACTGATGTTTAACGTGCTAAGCAATAATAGTTAAAATGCAGTAAGGAAAATTGAAAATCTGCGATGACTAAAATTAAAATTGTGCTGCATAATGAATCATACAGGTCCATGCTGCATAATGAATCATACAGGTCCATCGCATTATAAGATTAACATTATTTTATGTATCATATTACTAATTAGGTATGTGTTGCAAATAATGCTCAAAATTTTGGTCTGGCAAAAGGTCCACTTCACAGTACTTTTACGTGCCAATAATTCTGCACTTAGAATTAGAATTTCTTGTCCGTTGGCAAATACATTTGCATGGAGTCATCTTTTAAAGTAACAAAAAATAAATAACAATACATAATGTTGCAGAGCCTAAAACAGCCAATGAGGAATAGATAAAACATGGAAATAAATGCAACTCATGTAGTACATAACATTTAACATATTACATATATAGAACATACCAATACAGATGAAGATAAATTTACAATATTTTACAAAAATACATACTCCATTATTTTTAACAAAAAATCAATTTTTGCCCTTGAGCCTGCATCATTTTGTCAGAACATGAATGCACGTTCTTTAATAGAAATTCTGTGCCAAAGTTAAGTGTTGATGTACATCTTTCTCATGAATTTATTGCGTTACGTTTTAATATCGTAACGATACTCATCCCGTTTTATTTTGCATCTTTTTCTCCTAACATCACACAGTAATCACAGTTGTATACATACAATCACATCATCCAGCTATAAAAATGGCATATGTTCGAAATGAAATATCCAACTATAATAATTGCAGAACTATATACAATTTCAACATCTGATCATTCGATTACAGAATTACGTCGGCGAATCAACAAATAAAAGCAGAATGCCGCACGTCCTGATAGATGCCTGATAGCGGTGGTCTCGTCTGCTTTCTACGCAGTAGCTGTGGGCTGGGACAATTTAACAACACCGGAACGTCTTGGAAACACACAGAAAAACTAAACTCAATGTAATAGCAGTTATCATTCTATTAAACTAAAGAAAAACACATTCGTGGAAATAGAATCGTGAATCAATAATGAATATTTATATCATAATAGTTCTCATTTTTAGTTTTCATCACTGCTACTAAGATCTGAGAAAATCACGTCCTCACTTTCACTTTCCCACACCTCACTGTCTTCATTGTATGTCATTTGAAATGCAACATTTCTTAAAGCTTTTTATGAATAAATCCTCTAGAATTATCTTCCATGATGCCAAAATCCACTGACAAATCTGCGTCAACTCTGTTTTTTTTTATTTTTCCTGTGGGAGTTTCTTCATGTATAGTGCTTGCCATCCACTCTCTGTACAGGCTCTTCATGTTCGCTTTGAAAGGTCTATTTATGCAAACGTCTAATGGCTGCAACATAGACGTCATGCCACCTGGAATTGTCACCTGGTCAGTCTTTCCCTCTTGCAGCCTTTGTTTTACAGGTTCTTTAAGATGCCCACGAAAACTGTCAAGTACTAACATGCTTCGCAGCCATAGTAAGGCACCAGGACGGGATTCCCACTCACATTTAATCCAATCTAAGACCATGTTACTGTTCTTCCAACTATTTTCATGCGCTCTTACTATTATACCGGCTGGAAATGTCACTTTCTTGGGTAGAGTTTTTCGTTTAAAAATAACATAAGGTGGGTGTTTTTTCCCATCTGCCAGTACTGTCAACATCACTGTACAACGCTGTTTTTCATAACCACCACTTAGTACTTGCACAGACTTCTGGCCAATTTCATTCACAGTTGTTTCTGACGGCATCTTGAAGTACATTGGTCTGCATTTCCAATTTGTCCCAATAAGTAGCAATGTTTTTTCCTCGGCTGAAATACATATCTCTGAAAGCTCTCCAGCTTATCTTCATATGCGCATCAGGTAAGTGCTGGGAAATCGTCATCCTTCTCCTAATTGATAGTCCGTTTCTGATAAAAAATCGTAACCATCCTCTGCTCGCCTTAAAGACTGGCGGCTCCTACCAGTTCAGCCTAATTCTCTCGCTATTTCTCTTGCTTTCTCCTGGCACATTTCTGTTGACACTGCATAAGCATACTATCGTCGATCAAAGATGTATGAAGCCAGTCGCTTTTCTAGTTCAGGGTATATTGCACTTTTACCCCTAAAAGCTCTCATACTTATTTTTGCAGATTGCAGTTTTTCCTTCATCTTCCTCCAGTCTATGATGCACGATTCAGATACACCATATTTCCTTCCTGCAGCGCGATTTCATATTTTTTCGGCATTGCTTATTATATGTAGTTTTGTACTCACAGGATACGATCGCAATTTCACTTCAGAATTCATTTTTAGGGTGGTAACTGCAAATTATTTTAAAGTGCCAAATGACTCGAACTCGTTTACTCCTCTCATCCCCCTGTACACATAAACATATAACACTGTACATAAATATGTGATTCATTTATCCCCCCCCCCCCCCCCCCCGCCCGGCAATTGAATCACAAAGAAAACACCTCTTAGTTAGTCACACAGTACGAGCGGCTCTTTGAAGTGTGCTGTGAGCCGTGATTCGGCTCACCTAAAAGAGTCTTTTGGTCATCACTACTCTGCTGGTATCGTAGTTCAGCAGCAACTTGTGCATTTTGGACTTCCTATGCCATCTTTAGGATTTATTAGGCACTGCTTGGTCATGAGTTCATCTACCAGAACGACTGCTGCCATATCCTTTCTTCCAGCTACCATTCAATTCATGATAATCCATGGCCATCAGAGTATGTCCATCGTCCTTCTTGCAAAAAAATTGGAGGACGTACCACTGTGTCCATGGCACTCAAAGTGTAATACATTTGCCCTTTTAATTCAACCTTGGCTCTGGCTTCATATTTATTCTTATTTAAGCAGCTAATGATGTTCAGTTCTAGTAGAAAATGTATTATCCTTGAAAAGTATGAGTTAAAGCAACATGAAATGTCATTTGTCATTGTATGCATCTTTGTGCAATTTAGCAGAAATATTATTCTCAATGAAAAAATATGGAAGTTGAACATTCCTGGCAAGTGATGTTATCACCCATCCATGATTCTGTTTAAAACTTGCTATTGTCTTGAACCATTGAACATCTGTCATTTTTATTTGATTCCATCCAGTGTGGAAATCTATTTTCATTTCTGGTACTGAAAAAAATCTTTTTCAGGAATCCATGGAAGGAGCTACCAGATTTTCCAGTGATGGGACTGGGAAGCATGGGAAATTCCACCTCGAAGGAAATTAGAAAAAAAAAGAAATCCAGCTCACTTTGTATCTAAGAGTTAATTATTCTTGATAGTAAATTACTGTCAATGGCTGTTGTTCCACTGGATTGTTTTGAAGTACGTATGATATTTTAATGATATTCTAGATAATTTTGAATACAAAAACCTTGTGATTTTATTTTGCATTTTTATTTAACCTCTTTAATAACAATTAATTTCTAAATTTTACTCCTGTGAAATGGATTATTTAACATAAGAAAAGTAGAATGCTGAAATTAAGTAGTGTAGGTACCTATTAACAAGCAGTTTAGCAAAATTATTACAATTCTAAGGAATTTTCGTATGTGTAATTTGCTTTTGAATGTATATGCTTATATAGATTAATTGTGTTTGGGTATTTTGTGATAACTATGAATATAGCTGCATTTAGCTGAACATGTAAAGGATATAATTTTAAATAAAAAGGAAAAAATTAAAGGGTAAGATTGAAAGTGTTATGCAGAAAATTTACTTTCATGGAAGCCAGTTCTCTAATCATTCACCATGCCATTTTTATCCTCTCTGCATATCAATATAATAAAATTATTATGGACACTTCAGTGATAGAAATGTTTATCTGATAAAAAAATAGAAATTATTTGTAGTTTTCAGGATAGTTTAATAACTCATTCCCCACTAACATTTTTTATATTTCTCTATTAAACTTGTTTCTTTTTTATATAGTAATTGGTTTCCATTGGTAATGGGTAGGGATAGGAAAATTTCGCGAACGTGAATTTTACAAATTTAGACAAAAAATGCCCTAGGAGTGGTATTTAGTTACAACATACTCCATACTGACTGGGGAAATGACTTTTGAACTCGTGAAATGTCGCTAATTGTGCTCCAAAATGCAAATTTTCATTTTTTATGAGAAAATAGTTGAAAGTACATTTCAAACGCAAGAAAAACATTAAAATTGCATGCAAATGTTCTCAAATCGATTTAAACGAACTCGCGTGCAAATATTCCTGAAGTGTGCGGAAGTTTGCAGTTCATCGTAGCATAACTGGTTTTACGATAACAATCGCGGGAGGATGACATCGGGTGCTTTCGATTTACGGCGATAACCGGCAATACACAGCTCGTCACACCACAGTGTTTTCTATTTACAATTAGTGGAATAACCATCAATCGGCATCTATGATTGGTGGCTCTCCGCTCCGAGGTGAGTCGAACAAAGGAAAAGCAATATGTGCATTTATTCAAAGTAATCAGCTACAGCAGGGTTTCCCAAACTTTTCCTGCGATGGAACACTTCGTAAATCCTGAAATTTTAACAGAAAACCTTAAGGACTTCGCATATATTTAACCATTGAGTTTAGGTAGCAGCATATAAAGCCATTATAGGTTACTCGGAACACCCATTAGACTTCCGCGGAACATAGTTTGGGAATCCCTGTGCTACAGACTTGAAGATGAGACAGACTGCACATGTGTGAATAGCCGCTTTGAGTTGTTTCATTTCAATGGGCTTGTTCGCCAAGAGTTTTTTAATGCCAATTATAGTTTGAAAACTAAAGAGACACGTATTTTTCCGATTTTTTATTTTGGGTCTGATTTGTTCATAACACTCTACTACGGATTTGAAGATGAGATGGACTGCGCATGTGTGAAGAGCCGCTTTGAGTTGTTTCATTTCAATGGGATCGTTCACAAAGAGATTTTCAATGCCAATTATTGTTTGAGAACTAAAGAGACAAGTATTTTTCGATTTTTTATTTTGGTCTGATTTGTTCATAACACTCCTACAGATTTAAAGATGAGATGGACTGCACATGCGTGAATAGCCGCTTTGAGTTGTTTCATTTCAATGGGATCGTTCACCAAGAGATTTTAAATGCTAATTATAGTTTGAAAACTAAAGAGACGTTTTTTTCCAATTTTTTAAATTTTTTTCTGATTTGTTCATTAGACTCCACTATGGATTTGAGGACGAGACGGACTGCGCATGTGTGAATAGCCGCTTTGAGTTGTTTCATATCAATGGGCTTGTTCGCCAAGAGTTTTTTAAATGCCAGTTCTGATAGAGTTAGAAAAATAAAGAGAGATATATTTTTCCGTTTTTTGATCCGTTGCCTGCTTTTCGAATTATCAGCGGCGAAAATTCGGGGTTCTTTACCCTTTCACGTAAAAGAACCAACATGAAAAGTTTTAAAGTCACTTGCTGCTCTGTCCAATCACGCTGGGCGCTATGCAGCATTCCCCATCCCTCGCTTTCTAGCAAGCGAATTAGAAACTGAACCGGATCTCTGATGACGTCACGAACTTTTTGAGTGTGCGGCAAGTTTCGCAAAATTTTGTTTTTGATTTAAGAGTGAGTGGCTGAATATAGAAGAATTTTGTCTCCACCGAAAGTCTATTTTCCAATCCATCTACCGAATTCATGAATGAAGTTGCAATTTCGCATCATAGTGAACGATCTTATTGCAATGGGGTCGTTCCATTACAATGGTTATGTAGCTGGCTTGAAAGTAGTGATGGGTCGGTCGTGAGTGATCGAATCCCGAGAGCAAGTTCTCTTAAAAGAAAGATCGATGAACAGCTTCTCTCCAATGACCGAGGCGTTCATCTTCACCGATCGCGACAGGAATGATTGCATGACATCAAATATCGATCACGAGACTTGAGACCGACCAAAAAAATCTTGAGTGAGTTTTCTAATGAGAGATTCGAGAGTTACTTGCTCTTTCGTGAGATGTAGGCAGTTAATTGATGCTCCGCTCGGTTGCGCTAACAAAGACGCAGCGTAATAACAGTCAACAATTTACATCACGACATAAATATCTTACATTGAGAGAGTTTTACCAGTTTTGCTTACTCGCTTTTTAGTAGAATAATAACATCATTAAAAATTAAGACCGAATCCGTTACACTGTCGGCAAAGAGATTGTTGGGTTAAGATACAAGAGGAATGCAATGGAAAGTAAACATGATCTAGGTAATTATCCGTTTGTTAATTCGTCGAGCGATGCATAATTTGTTTCTGCGTTAGCTATGTAGTGCCGTTATTTATTACGTGCAATAGGTTAATCGTCACCTGTAAGTAGTATAGTACAATACTATTTCATATGAATCGTTTTCATTTGCCACGACGAGTCGTAAATTGTGTGATAATTAAATATCTGAGTCTATGACGTGATCGCTTAGAAATAAACCTGATACCCTTGCCGCTATATCATATAGATACCGGCCGTTTATATAAACAACTGTGCTTCATATTGCCAATGCATTTTAAAAATTCAACTCCGCTCCTCTCTCTTCAATCACTTTTTCTAGACTTTGATGGTGTTGCTGTCAATCAAGAATGTTTCAAGTGCTTAATTGGATGTCCGTTGGTTTTCCCTTCGTCTGAATTTTCTTCCCATATGTCTTCCGAAATACCGGCGTGTTAAAATCACCGGGGTATTCATCCAGCATTGTATTTTTGCCGAATTGTTTTTGGAATGCAGTTTGCTTTTGGTGTTCTTGCACATATTTTTCACTGTAATCTCACCAGCGAATCCTAATTTCGGAGAATAAAATTTTGTATGTGTCAATAAGTCTCCTTTTTATTTAGAGGAATGGTATTTGAAGAAGTTTATTTGGGGAACAATAGCGTGATTCTGGTTAATATATAGGTTAGATCAAAACACCGTTCGAGACATGATAACTGCAAATTATGATTACCCACAGGTAATTTGATTCATACTTCCATCATTATACTTTTGTAGTGAATACCTAGTAAGTTAAAAGAATGTACAGACTTGATCAGTAAATATCAGCATGAGTTTCCGGAATTTCGTTTGCATTTGCACAGAGTGCAGCTTCAATAAACGGTACGATTTAAATATCGTAATACTGTAATTGGTTGTAAGCAAAAAAATGAATTACATGAGTGGGTCATTACATCAGCCTTAGGTATCCCATTGAAATCGGCAAGGAGTTATTTAAATCAATTTAAATTACCCTTGCTAATTCCTACTACAGGTAAACAAGACATCATAGCATGTCCTTAGATAACAGTTGATTAATATTCATAAATTGACCAAAGATCATGGCAATAGGAGTCGACTTAAGACTTAATCATATAGGGGTTTCAAGGAAGATATTCAAAATAAGCCAAGTAGTAATTTAAAAAAACCTACACAAACATTTATTTGACTTATGGATTATTAGAAAATAAATGGATCTATGAATGGTTGCATAACCCTTAGGTTTCATCAGCCCTGATGACAATGACTTGAGTCAGAAATCAAAACGTCGGCCTACATGGAGACCATCACCCAGTTGGAAACCCGAGAAAGCTTCACCAACCCTTAGGTTCCTCATATCAGTGAAATAAATAATATTAATATTATGTAACAGCATTCATTAAGCATGAAGCATTACAGACCAAATCCATTTTACACTAAAATTTTGATATAAGTGAAAAATCATTGATTACCATTGCCTTATTATACATCCATGACCTTCTTCTCAATTAACTTCTTCAACTTATAAAAGGGTGTTACCAAAACTATGAGTGCATACTTGACTTAAATTGTGACAGATATTTAATTTCAATGAGAGCATAAAAAATAATTTTATTCTGACAAAGTTAACTTTAAGTCACACAGGAACGATATCTGTAAACTTAAGTTGACTGCTAAGTAATTGAGTACCTGGGTAACTTGAGGCACACAACTTATCACATGATATTGTTTGGACTCTGTTGTTAGTGATGTCTGTTTGGATTTGGAAACTGGCTCTCTTCTAATAATTTACTCCATAATACCCTATCTTGGCATATATCCTTTGCCTCTATTGCATTCATACATTGCTTCATTCACACTCTCCTATTCTTAAGACTCCTAATCTTCCTTTTTTAATGTCTCTTCCACCACATCATGAACCCACAATTTTTTCCATCTTCCTCTTACGCTATTCACTCCTCAATCACAATCCTGTTCCACTACTCAACTCTAATCTATTATTTAAACATTGCCAAACCCACAGAGAATAATCCTTTCATAAAGTCCATTACGGTAGCATGAAGGAAGAGATAATTTCAAAATGTCAAAAGAAAATGAATAAAAAGATACATATTAGCGTTAGTTCCCATAAGTATCCAATATGTATATCAAGCAAAAATCAACATGAAACACACTCAGAATCTTTACTCTTAAAAATCCAAGATGGTATGTATATTGTTCTAGCAAATTCAATGACTACATGGGGGAAATAAACATTTGTCACAGTATGCACAGCTGATTTTTCTTCTTTGAATCAAAACTAGGTATGCCTTACAACTGTTATCACTCATATGATATGTAAACTACTGTTTTCTGATTACAGTTCTATAATATAGAGAGAACTGGCACAGTGGATATTGGTCTGAAGTTATTGATGGCTATAACCATTGATAAGCACTAAACCATTCTGTAAATTAATAATTGATCAGAGACTATTCCTTGCAAAGATAATAAATATATACATATACATATTGAGGTCAGATATTTAGTAAACATTCTTATAACCTGATTGTTCCATGCATTTCATAACATCTACAGAGTAAACTATGTAGTTATAATTTTGCCTAGATATAGTATTCCCTGCCTGTTACATGATATAGTCTAGTAAATGGCAACTAGTAGCAATCAGATAGCAGAGAAACTCACTGACGCTTTCATATTTTATTTTATTGCATTGGTGCTTCTTTTTCTTAGCAGCAATATCATCTAGAGGAAGAACGAATGTAGTGGGTTTAAAATTAGTACTGTCAGTGCCAAACAATTTAAAAAGAGTCATCACATCCTGCAATCAGTTTTTAAATCCCTACTCATACACATCATTATAACAAATCTTTTGTGTGTATTAGGCATTTCTTATAGCTTAGAAGCAATATATGTTAACACTTACTGATAAGCATTTGATATGTATAAATGTTGAATACCCTGTAAGACATAACTATAATAATCAAATCGTGTTCGTAACCAATTATCATCTCCAATGTACGGGCAAAAGCATTTTGTGAGGGGGAATTAATATAGCACTAAAGAATCATTACCTACTATAACAACTTGCATTTTTACTGAATATACAATTTATTGAAAGGTACGCAGGTACATATACAAACCATCATTTAATAATATGCTTTTTAAACATTTAGAATGTATGTGGTATTGTGAAAAACATATTTACTGAATATCAATATAATTGACTAGTTTGATTAGTTAACTAAGTGACAAAGTGCATGGTGAAACGACAACGATTTTAATAGACGGCAACAAACGAAGCATGTTTTGTAAGGAGCGTTTTTAATTAGCTATAAATCACTCAAGTGGCTGTAAAAATTCATATATTTCAACAAATATTTTTTTTTATTTTTTTATTTATTTTATTTTATTTATATCAATAACCTGAATACAGCCTCGAGGACCATTTTACATCAGGCGTTGTAACAAAAGAGAACACAAACAGCCATGTCCTAGGAGGAGAAAAATCCTCCCCTGGCGGGATTCGAACCCGTGACCTTTGGGTTGGCAGGCGAGGACGTTACCCCGCCGCCACCGAGGCCGACAAATTTTGAATAATATAATATTGAGAATGGTAAACGTGAAGTCCTATGCAGTTCACTTTGGCACAAGAAGTGTTTCACGAGAAGAAAACAACACCACGACAGAAGCAACTTCACAAAAAAACAATCATCGTAGGACTGATTGTTATTATTAGAGTAACAGATATTAGAAGATACATTTTCTATACTCCATGATTATATACATACTTCAATAGAATATTCAATACGTGAGAAAAACCCAAACCAATGTAGGTATCTACACAGAATGTCTTGGGCTCCTGTATTTGCACTAATACTCGGAAGTTATGCTTTACCTTTACGATGTAAACAATAAATGACAAATATTACGTTAACCTATGAACAAATCTTCGATTTTGGCATTTATTAACATTGTAAGAACTCGACGATCACGAGACAGTATTTCAGAAGCACAGTAACTAAATTATAGATATATATTATGATGCAAACAAACTTTTACCAAAGTTGAACTTTCGTTTTTTTACATGCAATTCACTCTTAGAATAACACACAGCAGCAAACTATGAGATTATTTCAGGGGGCACTGTAACTTAAAAATCTACAACGTAAACAAACAAAAACCTACCATTAACTTCACTATAAAGGCCATTTTTGAATCACTAACTATTGGTAAATTTACATACGACATAAACTATAACTTTAGCACAAGATGAACGTACACTTTCTTCGTGTAACTCACGTCCAGAAACACAACGCAATATTATGCCATTTCAGAAGCACAGAAACGTGTATAACCTCCACGGCGTATTTCCTGTCATAACACATCCATTAGGAGCGTAAGTCTACCTAACACAAATTACCTTTAAATATAAAAATATCACCACAAGAACACTCGCAATACATCACAGCACAGAAACATTTGTAATCACTGAATTTCCATAATTGAATTGTCACGTAAACACACGATAAACCATCGTTTCAATATTCACGACAAATATTACGTCTCTTGCACAAGTGAAACAGTGATACCGACTGTAATTGAAAATTGAATTTAAGTGCTACAGTCGGATAATTTGCTTTAAATTCTTGCAGCCAAAAGAAAACGTTGATCGGTTCGAACTACATACCAAAATAAAATTTCGCAGCGTCCTATGGTATCTACTATATATCATTGGTTTTTATAATGAGTTTTTAATAATTTGTGGTCCATAAAATATGTCACCCTTCAATAGTTTTGTAATCAAGTGGGATATTTCTAATATTCTTCGTATAACTATACTTAAAATCACAAACCAAGAACATTGTATAAAAACAAAACAAACCTTCGAACGTATTGCACATTTGTGCCTTCAATTGTTTTCGAAGAATTACCCACAACTCCACGGAAACCGGCACTGAACGAGGTAGCTGTACTAAAGCTCTGTATAGCTATCAAGAGCATTAAGCTGTACACATCGGTCATGCTTGCAGTATATCTCTCACTCAGTATATGACTCACGAACGACCAGATTTTTTATCTATCACGACTTTCCTGAGAGATCATTGATCGTAGGCAACTGGAACTACTCACTAGCTGGAAAATCGGTCACTCTGATCGAATATAGAAGATCGAATCACAAGTGGGAGTGATCGACGTGACCGAAATCTCTCAAAAGACAGACTTTGCCCATCACTACTTGAAAGCACCAATCAAGACCAACTACAACATCAATATAATTGTCGATATATTTATTTATTGCGTGGAACCAAGATTGATTTAATTGTTTGACTCTTAAGTTTTTGGCCATTTCCGTCAAATGACTGTTTTCCAGTGACAATTGTTAAGTATCCTAGTTTTATTCCTGGTTTCTGTGCTTTCAAGTGATTTTGACTAGTTATTGAGATGCCGAATGCAAAATTAAGCACAAGAAACCGGGCTTTCCAGTATCCAAAAGATGGATTTTATTGTATCGATAAAAGTACAGTCATGTACAAATTCTACAATTGTCAGGTTGCTTGGGAAAGACTCAATTGGAAATCATTTCAAATCTTCGAAGCACGTAACTGCAGCAAACTTTCACAAGGATGGAAATTCTCTAAAGTTACATGTCAATACACAAAATGTATTAAATTTTATTTTTAAATTTAGTGCCACTTTTCCAGGTTCCACCACCGAGGTGATTATATTATATAATCGATACTTATAATTTAAAAGTTTGTGTTTTAAACATTTTTTTACGCCTATGTACATAACATTCGCTATAATCTCGGTACATCAGAGGTATCAGAAACTAGCAAATAAATTTTAACCCGTGGTTGATAAAGTATCATCATCATCAAGGTACATATATCTGTCCTGAGACAGGTTCCAGCTGAACTCCTCCAAACTTCTCTATTTTGTGCCCACATCTTCATCTCCTGATAACTCCTATTCTCACTCAAATCCGTCAGCATATCAAATTTTCTTCTTCCTTTCTTCCATTTTCCTTTCACTTTTCCTTCCATTATGTTAGCTATTATTCAACATTAATTGTGGAAAATCTATTTGTCATATGAAATTAAGATGAAATTACACATATGTGCACATTACGAGCACTAACAATACGTAAATCAATTGTTATATTTACTCCATTAATTCCCTTTCCGATGACATGTCATCAATCCCAGAGTCATCCTTTTCTTCGTCCTTATAGACTAGTAACCTAAGCACCTCTGGGTCAAAATCTTCTTTTGATTTTCTTTTTCTGAATGAAATGGAGGATATCATGGGATCGGAAGTAAGGAGCAACGTCCAAAATAAATCTCCTTTTGTGCATCCCTCGAAGTTTTTCGTGTGTGATGTCCTGGCATTTCCTTATTTCTCCACTTCTAAGACCCTTTCGATAGCTGTCCAATGGGAAGTATCGCTTCCTTCACGATATTCGTCATGAATTAATAGCTTTTGCACAGTGGGTGGCATGTAATACCAAGGGTGTTGCTGCACGTATAATTTGGCGGTCTGGAGGCAGTATTCGCTAAACTCACAGAGGTTTA
Source organism: Pyrrhosoma nymphula (assembly GCA_963573305.1). Classification (NCBI taxonomy): domain Eukaryota; kingdom Metazoa; phylum Arthropoda; class Insecta; order Odonata; family Coenagrionidae; genus Pyrrhosoma; species Pyrrhosoma nymphula. The sequence goes on from OY754335.1 coordinate 54,920,990, forward strand.
GCGTGTATCCACTTGAAATAGCTTTCAGAAGGTGTGAAAGCCTTGAAATTAATTGTTCATTTATCCCTGAAAATTTTAAAAAACAAATACATAGTCACTTCAGTCCCAACTTGGCAGCAAAAGCAATGGGATGTTTTGTAATTTTAAACATGATTGACTGTGAATTAAAAGTTGTTACATTCATTAATAGAATGACAGATTTTGCATCATTATCTCCATTTAGGTCAAATGTTTTAACAAGTACTTGATCACGAAATGTTTCTCATCACTTGTCGACATCAGCTCTTTTTTCTCTATGAAAATCTCAGACGAGACGGACTGCACATGTGTGAATAGCCACTTTGAGTTGTTTCATTTCAATGGGCTTGTTCGCCAAGAGTTTTTTAATGCCAGTTATAGTTTGAAAACTAAAGAGACACGTATTTTTCCGATTTTTTTATTTTGTGGCTGATTTGTTCATAACAGTCTACTACGGATTTGAAGACGAGATGGACTGCGCATGCGTGAATAGCCGCTTTGAGATGTTTCATTTCAATGGGATCGTTCACAAAGAGATTTTTAATGCCAACTATAGTTTGAAAACTAAAGAGACACGTATTTTTCTGATTTTTTATTTTGGTCTGATTTGTTCATAACACTACTACGAATTTGAAGATGAGACGGACTGCGCATGCGTGAATAGCCACTTTGAGTTGTTTCATTTCAATGGGATCGTTCACCAAGAGATTTTAAATGCTAATTATAGTTTGAAAACTAAAGGGACGTTTTTTTCCAATTTTTTATATTTTTTTCTGATTTGTTCATTAGACTCTTCTACGGATTTGAAGACGAGACGGACTGCGCATGTGTGAATAGCCGCTTTGAGTTGTTTCATTTCAATGGGCTTGTTCGCCAAGAGTTTTTTTAATGCCAATTCTGATAGAGTTTGAAAAATAAAGAGAGATGTATTTTTCTGTTTTTTGATCCGTCGCCTGCTTTTCGAATTATCGGCGGCAAAAAATCATGGTTCTTAACCCCATTCACGTAAAAGAACCAACATGAAAAGTTTTGAAGTCACTCGCTGCTCCATCCAATCACGCTGGGCACTATGCAGCATTCCCCTTCCCTCGCTTTCCAGCAAGCGAATTAGAAACTGAACCGGATCTCTGATGACATCAAAAACTTTTTGAGTGGGCGGCAAGTTTCGCGAATTTTTGTTTTTGATTTAAGAGTGAGTGGCTGAATATTGAAGAATTTTGTCCCCACCGAAAATCTATTTTCCAATCCATCTACCGAATTCGTGAATTAAATTGCAATTACGCATCATAGTGAACGACCTTATTGCAATGGTTGCGTAGCTGGCTTTAAAGCACCAATCAAGGCCAACTACGACATCAATATAATTGTCGATATATTTATTTATTGCGTGGCACCAAGATTGATTTTATTGTTTGAATCTCTAATTTTTGGCCATTTCCGACAAATGACTGTTTGTTTTCTAGTGACAATTGTTAAGTATCCTAGTTTTATTCCTGGTTTCTATGCTTTCTAGTTATTTTGACAAGTTATATAGATGCTGAATGCAAAATTAAGCACAAGAGACAGGGCTTTCCAGTATCAAAAAGATGGATTTTATTGTATCGATAAAAGTACGGTCTTGTACATATTCTACAATTGTCAGGTTGCTTGGGAAAGACTCAATTGGAAAAATTTAAAATCTTCAAAGCACGTAACTGCAGCAAACTTTCACAAGGATGGAAATTCTCCAAAGTGACATGTCAATACACGAAATGTATTAAATTTTATTTTTAAATTTAGTGCCACTTTTCCAGGTTCCACCACCGAGGTGATTGTCTTCAGTCATAACATGGCTAGAAGGGGAAGTGTCGCATAATAACCCAGATCATATTGGGTGAAACTATAGTATAAGTGACCCTTTTCTAGACTTAGAAATAATCGGTATTTTATGTGAATATATATAAATTTGTGGTTACTGTGAAAATACCAAAATGTCTTGTTCAAAGTACCTAATTCCTATCCCCACCTATCACACAGTGTATATAACTCCGTGTCGGCAGATGTCAATGAAAACTATAAATGTAATTTACACTTAAATTTGACGTAAAAACAGCACTTTGTAAAAAAAATCTAAATACGTAAAAATAAACATAAAACAAAACTAAACTCATTTTATACGTAAAGGTAGATTTATTTTGTGTAAAATTTAAAAAATCCAAAATATTGCATAAAAAATTTCAATGAAGATAAGAACATTCATGTTTTGACGTGAAAGTTACGGCAGCCAAAATCACACCGACATGCTAACTTTGACGGGTCGTATACATTATCCAGACATGTTCTATGCTCTGTGTAGTATACTATCTTGAAGAGCACACAATCAACAGTATTTATCATCTATTTTCGGCCACCTTACGCGAACTTCATTTTTCGACTTCTGGCCAGCTTTTTTGGATTTGGTCCCACTGTGCGGCATCTCCTCTGGCAGGCCAAACAGGATCCTGATGACCCGGGGGTCTAAGGGTCAGTGGGATAAAGGCGGGGGACGTAGGTGTAAGGGGAGTTGATTGGCCTCACCTTGCAGTCAGGGGCCGCTCCTCTTGGTCTGTGGTCAGCTGCATGGCTCTTCTCCCTTTACATGGCCAGTTGGCTGGATGAAGCAGGAGGTGCCGAGGATTTTATTGTTGTGACAAGAGCTGAAGGGAGGGCCAAGGATCTTCTCACTGTGGCAATACCCTAATAAGGTAGGGAGCAGAAGGGCTGAGAATATTCTCGCTGTGGCACACGTCCCAACTCCCTCCTCTGTCTGACTTCTCAGGGCCCGGAGGGCCCTTTATATATGGTCCCAGGGCTCCTCACTGACGTATGGGAGCGCCTTCAATTTTCCAAACCTTTAAATTTCCATGAATTATGTGGGAATTTCTGGTTAAATCCAGGAATTTAAAAAATTATAATTTCAAGGTGAAAAAATCCTTATTTTATAATTAAAATCAACTGTGAAGACCATAAGATATACATATGTTGTTTGATACTGTACGTAATGGACTTAGCATAGGTATGAATAAATAAATCAAAGACCTGAACTTAGGTATTGTTAGTTAGGCTCATTGTAACGTCAATGTCACATCAAGTGACCTTTTACCCTCGTTAACTGCACATCGAACAATAAGACCTGTTTGCCAGCTGTAGTAATCATCAGTGGTGGCGTCATGTCATATTTTTTTGTGGCATGTGGAGGTGCTCCGGCGAGGAGGGGGTGTTCTTGTCTCATTACGTTTTAGTCTAAAAGACTTTTCTTTAAACTTTAAATTATAAAAAAACAATGTGTTTTAACGTAACCTGGGAATTGAGTTGAATTTTGTCGTGAGTCAATCCAGCACCCCTATAAACCACTTAGATATGCACTAATTTGCCTATTATGAATATATAATATTGTGCAGTAGTGTATATTTGAGAGATTTAGTTTTAAAAAACATTTAAAACTAGTCAAAAATGAACTTAACTTATATACAAATGTAAAATAATTGTACCTACCTGGAAAGAAGACAAAGCATAATTGCAATCCTATTCATTATAAAGCCCGTTTTACATAAGGCACGTAATTGCACAATCTGATGTACGTATGAACATGCATTTCAAATTGCATGGTGCAAAGTATTGAATTGCAAGAATGCATGAACGCGAGATGGCAACATAGCCCCTGCTCTAATTCGGAAATGATTGCACGCCCGATTGATAAAAACATGCAGTTCGAAGTTGTGCAATTTTGTGCCCCATGTAAAATGGCCTTAAGACATTTCAAATGCATTTCTATTCGCTGTAGTGGGCTGCCCACTTCACAAAACAACAGGGGACTTGCTTAATTTCATTTGTTTCAGACTCTATGCTCTAAGCAGCACCCTTCAAAACAGATCTGGAATAGACTTGACGAGTGCTAGACATTAAAAGAATTTAGCATTAAAAAAATCTCATCTACGATGTTTTATCTTACTCATTCTCAGAAAAGGCATCAAACATGGATACCTGCAGTAAAGTTTTTAATTACTCTGTGGTAAAGAGGAAATATTTTTAAATTGTTATTTTAAATGAATTTCCTATGTACAAACAGAAAATTAGGCCATATCTATTGTGAACATGAAGAATTCCAGAGGCAGTTTATCGAACGTTTCTTGAATTTGAATTTATTGTCATTGAAATGGTACAAAACCACAATAGACATTGTCAGGAAAACATAAATGATCTAAGTATAGCCAATGGTAGTTCATTGCATTGAAACATCATATTGCAGATATAAAGATTTAAGAATAATACATAAGTTTAAAATTGATAAGGAAAACAATATAACAGTGAAGTACACATTTACAAGTTATCATTTAAAAATTCTTCCATTGAATAGAACGCTTTAAAGAGTAATATCTCCTTTTCCTTTGCTTTGAAAACATTTATTGACGTTATGCCCTTAATGTCATTAGGTAACTTATTGTATATAATGGAGATGGATTGCCTAGGGCCCCTCAAGCTGAAGCTAAAGGAACATGCTTTTAGGTGAATATTAACTGCAGTTCATGTGCTATGGTTATGCCATTTCATATTTAGTGGGAAAAGGGTCGGGCTTAATTTGGCAAACATAACACAACATAGAATATATACAGATGGCACTGTAAGAATTTTCATATAAATGAAAATGGGTTTTCCAGGGGTTCGGAGAGGTTCGGCCCTTTATAGCTTTAACTGCCTGTTTTTGCATGCAGAAAATTTTCCTGGATAGTCTTGAACCACCCCAAAAGATTGTAGCATATGAGATAAGAGAATGTAATTTAACAAAGTATAAGAGCATCAAAACTTTGTTTGATACAATTGGAGCTAGCTGTCTTATCATAAAAACACCAGTGGCAAGTTTCCTCCTCGCCATTTATGTTTCCTTGAGCACACATAGCTCCATCCATCACCGTTCATGTGTGCTTACATACTCCAATCTGTGCTAACTTCAACACCTACAATTGAAAACTCCACTTCCACCTCTGACAGCAATGGGCAGTGCACATGTACGTATCGTGCCGACAATAGACAGCGCTTCAAAACAGATCGATGGTGGACTTGTGCCCTGTTTCCACAACAGCCGTGCCTAAACCCTACACGTATTCCCTCTACAATGCCATTACAGCTGTACTGTCCGCTCCAGAAGTTGCAGAAAACAAGTGAAACACAAGCAGTCAATTTCTAACTAAATTAGAATTTCTGCATCTGTGATACCTTGGCAATATTCAAAATGGCTTAAAATACAAATGAAACTCTTCTCTGTTTATCAAACACAGTAATACCTGGCAATTATACATTTTGAGTTATTTTTCTGAATATTGCGCTTCATGTTTCCCGTTCCTCCCCCGCAGCACCAGCTCCAACCGATGTCAGGTTACCAAGCGTTTCTTCTGCGGACATTGCTCCATTCACCGCCATTAATGTTCCATAATTTGTTCTAATGTACGTTTACTTACTGGTTTTAATTTATTTGTTATTTTTGTATTGTAATTTACTCTGAATTATTTGTTTTTAAAATTTTTTTATTTAATTTCAATATGTTCTTTATATTTTTATTATTTAAAGTGTTTTTTAGATTTTAGCATTTTCGTCTGAAATCCATCATGTTGATGCATCTTGACCTATTTTATCCATGAAATAGCCAGAAAAACTCACGTATCTGCGGGATCAACTTAACTCAAAATGACAAATTTATGAATACCTGTATTTCATGATTTTCAAAAGCTGTATCGTAACCAAGCTTCTAAATATTAGATTTTGCGACCGATATGCCGACCGGTGTAATGGCACTGCTTGAGAACTTCTACCAACTACGCATTGAGGTTTAATTTATCTCTTTGGAGCATATTGCCTGATATATTGGCTGTCAGACCAATATATCGGGCCGGCACATATCAGTCAGATAAGCCCAAGCTATTCTAGATAGGGATTTCTTCTTAATTTCTTGATATTGAATGGGCCATTGAACACAATACCAAGAATGCCCTGGACTCAAACATTAAGAGGGGATTTCTTCTCACTTCTCATCACTTGTCACAACGCCAATGCCTTCTCCACACCCGTTGCTGCCAATGGGTATGTATCACCCGATATCCAGTACATACCTAATATGCAGGAGTCAAACAGGTGCGATCCTGCTTTCAGGTATTTAGAACCTTGATCGCAAAATTCTCATGCACACAACAAATTGTGTGAGATTCTCTACCATCCATCTGGTTGGATATAAAAGACATACTATTTCCATGCAGTATCCTTACTTTGCGTCGCTTTCAGTAAGTCAGTTGGTCATTGAGTGGTTCAATTCCCGGTTAAGGAGACGTTTTTTTAGAACATTTTAAACCTAACACTCCCTGTCACATGCCTCTGCAGTGGCTTGCAGGGCAGTTAGTAGATGTAAGCGGGCACAAGTAAATTACATTGCTACAGCTGCTGACTGCTGGAGTCACTTTGAGAAATCCTATCTGGATATGAGAGCTCAATGAGTAGATCCACAGGATTTAGGTATTTCATAATTCACCAATGCTTGGAATTCATCGAGTGATAGGTCACCATAAGCACTTACTTAAAGACTTTGGCATCTATCTTAAAGTAACATGATGTGTCACTGATATGTCTGCCAAATTCGTGATAGATTTGTGTAAGTGCTTATTATATCATGTTTGTTTCATACTGTTGCCATTAGGCTGAGTTCTAATCCAATTCAAAATAGCAAGAGGACCATGACTAACTCAGTAACTTATTAATTAAGATTTTTGAAAATTAGGCTATTTGCTTTAGGAGCATGGATTTCATCTAAGGCTGAATTTCTAAGTGTCATTTAAAGTAATTGATTAAGCTGCCATCACCATTAGTATAGATGGTCGATACCTAGTGGCTGGATTGTTTTTTACTTGATGAGTTACACCAAAATATGGTTTCATTTCAATACCATTCTATGTAGTAACAGTAAGCCATTACGGCATAGAAAAAGGTGCCTAAGGTACAGTGGTGAAAAAAATTAATGCAAAACTCATTGTCATCTGGATGTGGCGTACTCAGGAAATTATTGAAATCGCTCTTCCTTCGACAACTTGACAACACTGAGAAAGCCAGTTGCAAGTTGCGGGAATATTCAAATGCCATATGAATGAAAATAGATTTTACACATAAAAAAATATGGATACTAATAGGGTCCACATTCGCGAGATCGCCTTGGAATTAATAACCCAATGACAGCTTCCCTCATCCCGCAGTGAGTCGAGGTTTTGAAGTCGTAGTGAATTATGTAATTACACTTGCCATATTTTTAGTACTCTGATCCCTTTGAAAATATTTATCTCAATTGAAACTTAAGTAACTATATGATAAATGAATTATTCGTAGGGATACAAATTTCTTGTTTCTCGAGATTATATCTACCTAAAAGAAAAAGTTTTTCGTGTGTAGGAAATAACTGTGGATGAAGGTCATTTTAATACTCCTCAAACTACTACACATCAAGGAATACTAAACATTACAATAAACATTTTTGAGGTTTTGTCTTGCTACTTTTACGTCTAAATATGAGGGCAGACTTAAAAGTAAGGTCTCCAATTTTTTTGTCTTAGAAAATGACATTTATTTACATTGTTGGATACATCGTTGGAAAGGTCATGGCTTCAGCTATTTTTCGATTTAGTCACCTTGGCACTCGATGATTTTCCTCATCCGCATGATGAACTTTTGAACACCATCGTCATACCAGCTTTCGTCCGCATTGCGAAGACGTTGACCTCCTCTTGCACCGTGTCGTCCGTCGCGATCTTCATCCCTCCTAGGTGTTTCTTCAGGGTGAGGAACATGTGGAAATCACTGGGTGCGACGTCGAGGTTGTACGGAGGATGCCCGATCACTTTCCACCCAAACTTCGAGATCAGTTCCTGCGTCTGATTAGCCGTATGCGGTCGCTTGTTGTCGTGATGAAATGAGACCCCCTTCGTCAGCATTCCTGAACGTTTATTCTTGATGGCGTGCCGAAGCTTTTGTAGTGTGTGGCAGTATCTTTCCTTATTGATAGTGGTTCCCCGGGGCATGAAATCCACCAACAATAATCCTCACCCTGAAGAAACACCTAGGAGGGATGAAGATCGCGTCGGACGACGAGGTGCAAGAGGAGGTCAATGCCTTTGCTACGCGGATGGAAGCTGGTAACACGACGGTGTTCAAAAGTTCATCATGCGGATGAGGAAAATCATCGAGCACCAAGGTGACTACATCGAAAAATAGCTGAACCATGACCTTTCCAACGATGTATCCAACAATGTAAATAAATGTCATTTTCTATGACAAAAAAAAATTGAGACCTTACTTTTAAGTCTGCCCTTGTACATGAAACTAGGCTAAACAGATTTCTCTCTAAGAAGATCTACTTACCAAAAGTGGGTAAATATTTATTTTAAAATATTGCTGATAGCTAAATACCAATATTAAGATTCAGCGCTAGTGCACTTGAAAAAGGGTGTTTCAAATCCTTAAATTTCTAAGTTCGTGCTTGCACATTGGCAAATTTCTGAATACTATTATTTAAAGTCCAGGGGATATAATTTATTCAAGTTTGTGAAGGAGTCATTTGAATGTGTTCCTTTTTTTTGGAGAATAAAAAGAACCACTTGATGCGGACTATTCTTAGTCAACGCAGTAGCCCAGAGAGAAGATCATACGTCTGCAGCCCAGAAGGTCTGGGGTTCAAATCTGGGTGAGGTCTCTTTGAACGCTGTCTCACTTAATCTTCGCAATGTGACTTTATTGTCTCCAAAACTTCCTGCTGGTCATCAGATTTTTGTATCGACTGACTCCCTTTTTCAGCTAGCTATCCATGAATCAGGTTGCTGGCTGTATCCCTGATTATGTGAATCTTTCAATTAAGTAAACTAATTTGTGGCTATTTTTACTATTAATTTACATCCTAATGGCAATGTGTAGAAGAAAATAATTTTTTAAAGAAATCAGTTTTCGGGCCCATCTTCCAAATCCGTGACTTTAATAACAATTTAGGGTCTGAGTGAGGGGCCTAAAGAAGGATAAAAAACTCTTCACAATGTATTTTCATCGGTTTTCATTCAGTTTTTCCTTTGTTAATCTCCAGTTTTCCTGTGTGTAGTGTGGAAGTTTTGTTTATCAATATTTCATGTTTATTGCTTTGGCAATGCAGGGATATACTTACTTATAAAATGTTATAAAGGTATGCATTAAATGATTTTAATTCACATACCGACCAATATTATTTTCAGCTACTACAATAATTCAAGGCACAACGCAAACAATTTTATTAAAAAAAACTGAATGATGGGCTAATAAGATTATTAATCGTATATAGTCCATTATATTCCGTTACCAGTTATAGTCCATGTATATCATATAAATAGTCTTAGTCCGTCTATGACAAATAAAATTTTGATGTTATATATCATGATTATAATATTAAATTATATACATAGTTTCATTAGTGCTCATATTACACAGTAGTAAGTAATTAGATCAAGTTTAACAAGTTTTTCCTCTTTTTCAAATGATTTTCCTATTTTTTTTAAGAAAGGTATTTACTAATGTAAATTCCTTGTTACATACCAACACTCAACAAATTAGATTTAAAAAATCATGTAACCCATTTTAAAAAGAAGGCTAATTCTATCAAAATCCAATTTGGCCGTATGATCTCTCAGAAAATGCGAAAACTCACCAAAAATGGTGAAATAAATCTCTGCTTAGGCAGTCTGCTCTGCTTGTCCATCTATCGATGTGGACCTCAAAGTGGTAGTAGCCACCAGTAAGTCTGACAATGAGTGAAGCTCTGATGCGTTGGAATATTCTGCTGTTGTGAATGACACATGAGTTTTCGAATACCTACGGCACCAGAAAGGAAATACTCATCCCGCTTAGATAAATAAATATGGAGGACCCAGTCAAATTCTTGTGGGTTGGAAGAAGTAGTCAAAAGCCACTTCCTTCCAGTCAGCTGAACGACGGGGCATCTAATCTTGATCTTTGGCAGAAGAGTTATCGTGTCCGGCAACACCGTATTCTGCACACCACTGCTTCGATGCCAATGTAAATCGCTTGCTTTTTCCTCTTACCTGCAGTTTCAACCAGCGTAAACAGGCAAATTGTCATATCACTACGAAATGAACGTATGACAAGGTTTTTTGCCATGTGCATGGGTGCAAAGAGATATAAGTCACTGTTGAAATTTGCCAAGAATTTTGTTGGTGAGCTGGGTTAACTGCTAGCACACTTGACTGACCATTGGGATATGCGAATTCATATGATCAAATAACGTATTCACTGCGAGTTTTATTCCTTTCATAGTTACACAACCTCAGGTCATCTGCCAGTCTCTGCAGCTACATCCTACATGTATTAATTGCCCCAAATAAGAAAATTGCCATTAAAACTCATTTAACTTGGAAGGAATTCGAACCCAGACCTCCGTATTGCTGGTCTGATACTCCAGACAGCTGCACCATCAACTGGTAAATAGTGATTAATTTCATTAATGCTCTATTAATTTCATTCATGATCTTTCTCAACAAATTAAAAAGTCAATTTTAACAGCTTTTTATTTTTTTAAATGAGTGCAACGCACTTATATGGCCATGAAGTCAGGCATCATTGAGTAGTTTATTCTTCATTAATGTCTAATTGGGGATTAAGTTGGTGGTTTTTTATGTTTATTATTATTATGTTTACTCCTATGCTATATATTTTTTAATTGAATCCTCACAATGACCAACTGGTCACAGAGCTTCTTGTAATAAGAAGTAAGTCGAAAAAATATGCCGAAACTATTCAGTATTGATGCGAGAATATTTGTTTTTATTTTCTGAAATGGTATCTTTAGGTATGTTTTATTGACTATATCCACTCGAACTAAGGATCCGTTTATACCAGGTGATGAGCGATGTAGACAATTATATCCCAATGAAGATCAGAATTTCCTGTATCCACAGAATGTTGAGAGTGAAAAAGTTATGTCCCATAGTGAAAATAATCATTTCAATTAATGCCTTTGGCAGTAGCTCCACATTTTTTATTCACTTTGGTAGTAGCTCCACACACATTTTAATTTCAATTTGCTGGGTGAAACAGGCACAGGACGTGTACGACAAAAAGGTTCTTGAAAGGTTGATCACAGTAAATGTCCTTTGTTTTAGCATATAATATAAAGACTTCAGTGTATGTGAGTGTTGGATGGGATGAATAATAGATATTAATATTTTTGATCTGAATGATAAATGTCTTTTTGCCGGGTGCTCCCTAAATATGGTTAATATCGATGTAAGAAAGATGCCAAAATAAACACGACGAAACACAGTGAGAGAACTTGAGATGAATTAAGAGGAACATTCGAAAATGAGGCAATTTATGAGTTAGTTCTTGGCTCTGAGTGAAGTAAGTTCCACCACAGATTTTTAATATTTGCATTTTGTGAGGCTTTCCTCAGTGTTGCCAGTCTTTTGTCTTAAGTGCTGTTCCAAGAAGTTTCTGCGAATGCCGCATTCAGACATGTGAAAATTTTTGCATTTATTTCTTCTGCCACTGCATAGAAGTTACTATGGGATCAAATATGTATTGTTAATTTGGTGCTCTCTTGGGGATAATTAATAAAATGTATTGGCTCTTAATTATGCTCAAATTCATCAAGATGAATTATCTTTTTTTTGGGGGCTGAAAAAATTTCAATTATAGATTAAAAAAAACTATAATGCTCTTAGAAGTCCATGTTGTGGTAATCCTAGAGTTTGGGATTTCATGAAAAGCAATAGTAATATACTTGCATTTGTAATGGATTACTCTCTTTAGAAAGTAATTTTTACTTGCAATTGATTACTTTATCTGTCTAAATTTCATTTTTGGGTAATTTACCAAACACTGCTATTGACAATTGAATAATGTTATGGTCCTTCCATGATGCTGAAGAATGTTCAAAGGTGAAGTTAAAAGGTTCTAATGCTTCACTTATATCCAGTGTATTTAAGTGGAAATTTGATGATTCTGAAACTTCAACTGATTGAAGCCTGTTGCTTGTTTATACTAACCATTTGCTATCAAAGTATCACCATAAATTTGAGACTTGCTGGGCTTGCTTTATTGGTGTAATCGGATATTTTTTCATGTCATCTGCAAATTGCAGACTTATTTCCAGAGTAAGTGTTAGGTTGGATAAAGCTAAAGGTAAGTACTAAAACTATTTTATGGTACATGTATTTTTGTGTACCATTGTGGATACTTAAGCATGAAATGATATTGCTTTTTGATTTTTTAACTTTTTTATTGTATTTAATAATTTCATTTCTTAATATTCAATGACACAATCGTGCAATCAACTTATGACACCAGAATTACAGATGCACATCTTTAGAACTTTACGAGTATAGTGCTATGTTACAATATCAGGGCAGAGCAAAACATTTGCGCTTGGTGGTAGATAACAACATAATTGTACCAAAAGGAAATGTAGGGAGAACATTACCTTCATTAATAATCAAACTCTTAGTACCAGAACTACCCTCTCTCAATATAATGGTACTTTATAAACACAGGTTGATGCCCCAGAATTCATAAATCTCATTTTTCAATGCTTTCATTACAGCCACGTACAACCTCTTATAAGGTACCTATTTTTTACATTCTCCAACACCTATGCATGTGCATTATGAAAATATTATTTGTGCAAAGCCATTGCTTTCTTTAAGGTGATGGTGCACCAATATTTTTTTATTTCAATTCTCAATTTTTCCAAAATAAATTGAGAACAAGCATGAATTTTCAATTACATGTGAGAAACAATTTTGAAGCAGTAGCCACTAGAATGATCACTTCAATGGATACACACATCAACGTGGAAATGAATAAAAAATGTCTGAGCTGATCATTGTGTCAGCAGTTTGCTTACCCTTGAAATATGTTCACTTATACTCACCCTACAGCTTACGTATAAAACAAGGTTACTGCCATCAGCTCTGAAGCTGCACGGCAACAAACATCACAAAACAACAAAAACAGCCAGACTCATTGATAACAACTTTGGAATGGGTCAAAAGAGAGGTTGAAAGATATATATTGGAAAGGATATACACTCTTGGGTTGAAAATTGCAGGGTTTTCAAGTTATTTAAAACCACTCGTTAGGTTTTATTAAAATTATCTGAAGAATGAAATGATTCTTGTTCTTTAATGCTTTTGGTTCATTTATTTGATGCACAAAGCATCTCCTCCGATGTTTACACAATAACGAATATGAATTGATTTTTACTCATAAATAAAATCTTTTTTTTTTTTAAACAAAAGACCCGCTTAACATTTTTTTATATCTTCCCTTTCCTTAGACGGCGCCTCTTGTAGAATAGAGTTACTATAAGAGTTGTTAGATGGTTGATGCGGGATCGATGCATTTAAATCCCTTTTAGCTTAGCTCTGTGAGGGGTCCAAATAGGTAGCAAGCTGAGCAGTTCTCATCAGCATTGCCAAGAAATTGTGCATAGAGCTCCTGGTAACGAGTTAATGTGATTCCTCCTTTCCGCCTGTCGTCATCCTGTAAAAGAAAAGTAATGATAAATTTGGAAGCATAAAACTATCCTCCCAATTCAAGGAATGGCTCACATTCCTGTTCATATACAATCCGTGACTTTGCCATAAAATGTTAAATGAAATGTTCATCAAGGAATAATTTAATACACAATGAAATTGATTCTCAACTGAAAGCTAATCTTCTATCAGAAGACTACAAAGAACAACCAATTCTAGTTTGTGAGTAGGGAGCACATCATGAAAGCATATATGTATGGAGCATGCATATGCATGCGCTTATGACTATGAAGCATGGTAACAGAAGCGAACTGGAGATAGAAACTAGCAAAAATATGGTGTTGTAGTAGAACGATGAAGATAAAAACTGTTGGAGATGATTCCCAATGAAAAAGTTATACTTAGGGCAGGAGAGAAAAGATATTTATTGAAAACTCTGGGAAGCAGGAGAGAGACTTTTTGGATACATTCTGAAACATAATAGTCTCATAGAAATTATCATGGAAGGGGAAATGAATGGGGAAAATCACCTTGGAAGATCAAGGATAGAGTGCATCAAGCAAATAATGAGAGATATGAAAAACTATGTCCGTAGGAATAAGGCAGTCAGTCGAAAGAATTAAGTGGAGAGTTGCAGCAAACCTGTATGGGTCATTCCACGCCACTTCGGACAGGAGTTGACCCTTGACCTCTCAGATTTTGATGAAAATTGGTGGAATTGTTTGCCTTACCAAATAAGACATAAAATTTCAAGCGTTTTGCGAAAATCGAAAAAACAGATGAATAACGGACATTTTTCAAAATGGCCGTTTTCAACTTCACGAAATTTTCGTTATCATATATCACGAGGAAGAGACTAAGTAAAAGAGCACTTGATGGCTCATTTCCAATTAAAAATCTTTGAAAAATCTAAAATTGCCATAAAAATAGCAAAAAAATTATTATTTGTTTAAAACATTCAATTTTAAACAATAAAAAGTTTAAACTTTTAAAGTTTTACAAGTTTAAATTCTCTAATTTTTTTACATGTCGTACCTTGTAATAATATGTATATTATATTAAAATTTTGAGAGGGTGTTCTTCCATTTAAGGGAGAAAAAAAAATTTAATTTTACCCTGCAACGCCCATTTGATGTAAACTTACGAAGGTAACTCCACATATTCCCAGTTTTTATCACTTATCTATTGAATTAATATTTTCGCGAGACCGGCCAATGGCAGACAAACTTACAATTAGATTTAAAAAATATATGGTGAAACTTTGACACTAAGAACTTCTAAAGGCATGTTTTTAACAAAAAATGGAACAATGTTGTCCTGTGAAAATATATGTCGTAACCGATGACTTCAGGTCATACGGACTTCTCAGTTATTCCTTCCCGATATTTCTTAAGCAGGTGTTCTATGGTTCAATGTTATTACATACTTAGTATACACATTGTATGCAACGGCTTTTAGGAATGAAAATATGTGGATACGAATTGATAACAGAAATTGTATACATTGTGTGGTGTGGGGCATCGGCTGTACGGGCGATTGCTTCCTGCATCTATTCCTCTACACAGTCTACCTTTTAGTCTTGAGTTATTCTGACCACTCCTTGGCCACGGTCCTTAAAATTATATCGGTGTTTTGATATACGGTGAAGTTTTATTGCGAATTGTGCGTATTTTGTGGCGTGAAATGGATCGCAGTGAAGGCTCACTAGGTAAAGTTTTAAAAACACCGTGCTCACGCTCTGTCGTTTTAAAAATGAGGAGGAAGTTTTCACGCCGGGGCTTGAACTTACAAGGACTGAAAAATGGATTTAATGCGAGTGCTTTGTGTCAAGAACACGAAACTGAGAGCATATTACGATATCCAGATCAGCTTACTAAATGCTCCGACCCTTTCACGGTTCATAAAGCATACGTCCGAAAACAGCTGAAAACAATTTCTTTCGAACTTCACGACAAGTGTAAAAATTTTTGTATTCCTGGGATAAAACAGGGTGAAAAGCTGTGCATAACTTGTAGAAAAGCAGTCTACATTAAAGTGAATACGAAGGAGACTTCACCTCAAGTGCACGACCCTGATGAGAAAGGCAGTAAAACATCCACTCTTTCCGTGCATCGAAACCAGGCATCAGATGGACTTGGGCCTTCAGGTCTGCATCATCAATCTGGTGGGATAGAATCCGAGGAAAGAGCATCTGATCCCGAAAGTGGAACATCATTGGATAGCCAAGAATCACACGTGTCAGGAAGTGAGCGAAGGGAGAAAAGTGACGGCGCATTTTCGCCTAAGAAAGCTGTGCTCGAGAGACTCAATCGGAGCATAGTAACTTTGGGAAGTTCACCAGTAGACGTGAAGAAGGTGACTCGTTCGAAGAAGTACCGCAGTGAAAAGTCAATGAAAGTACAATCTACATTTTGGAAATCTTTTAAAAAAATTACCGATGAAAGAGAGGACAACTCTTGTGGCAACGGAGATTTTGGAAACGCTGGTGCAGAAATTATGCAGCAGCTGAAAGAAAGATTTAACTCTGAAGAAACTCTAGCTATTAAAATTCAAATACTCTCTATTCTTCCAAAAAGTTGGTCAGTTTCAAGAATAATGAAAGAATTTAGTGTGTCGAGGTACATGGTTCTAAAAATGAAGGAACTTAGAGAGGAGCAGGGTATATTGTGTACTCCACATGTAAGGATAGGTCGATCGATGTCCTTTGAGACAGTAAAAAAGGTAGTATCCTTCTATCGTGACCCTGACATAAGCAGGGAAATGCCAGGAAGAAAGCAGTGCAAGAGTGTAAAAGAAGGATCCAAGCGTATTTTGAAGCAAAAGAGATTAGTTTTAGGAAACCTGAAGGAGATATTCATTCTGTTCAAAGAGAGATTTCCAAAAGAATTTATTTCTTTTTCCAAGTTTGCCTATCTGAGACCTACGGAGTGTGTCCTTGCTGGAGCATCAGGTACGCACACTGTTTGCGTGTGCCTTATTCATCAAAACACTAAACTCATGTTCGAGGGTGCTAAGCTTGGCCAACTCAAGGGCGAAAATGGAGAAACAGTTTTTAAATCTTATAGAGATTGTCTACAGATGGCTGTATGTGAGATTCCTGGGGAGATATGTTACTTTGGTAGTTGCAGCAAATGCCCGCCCATAACAAAGCTGAGAGGAGTGTTAGAGAGTGCGCTTGATTTTAATTTCATAGAAGACGTATCTTATCAGCAATGGGTGCAACTAGACAGATGCGCACTGGAAACGGTTAGCAAGACCTCAGATGAATTTATTGACTTTTTCGTGGAGAAAATCCCGGATTTGGTGAGGCATGATTACGTAGCGAAACAGCAGGCTGATTTTTTTCGACATACCAGAGAAAACTTAGCTGTGGGGGAAGCGCTAGTTGTAGCTGACTTCTCAGAAAATTATTCCTTTGTACTTCAAGAGAGCGTGCAAGGAGTGCATTGGAACAATAGGCAAGCTACAGTACACCCATTTGCCTGCTACTATCGTCCAGACGAAGGAAAGGAAGTAAGCCCTCTGAACCTTGTTGTCATATCAGACTGCACTGCTCATGTTACTGCGACTGTTCATTGTTTCCAGCATTCCTTAATTTCCTTTCTGAGAGGAACTGTAACAAAGTTGAAAAAAGTTATATACTTTTCTGATGGATCCACTGCACAATATAAAAATCGATATAATCTCCTCAACCTTGTCCATCACGAAAAGGATTTTAAAGTTGCAGCGGAGTGGCATTTCTTCGCCACCTCTCATGGGAAAGGCCCAAGTGACGGGTTGGGCGGAACAGTGAAACGGTTAGCCGCGCGTGCTAGTCTGCAACTACCACTAAACCTTCAAATACAGACGCCTTATCAGCTGCATGAGTGGGCTGCGGAAAATATTAAGGGTATTAATTTCGCATACGTGTCTAATGTGGAAGTGGAAGATAAGAAAAAACGTACTACAAGAAGGTGTGAACAAGCTCCTGCTGTCAAGGGAATCCGTTCATACCATGCAGCGATACCAGCGGGTGATGGATTTCTCATTTTAAAGAAACTATCATCAAGTGCCGATGAGCGTTTGGTGCGAATGACGGGAACGACTAAAACCCAACCCCGTAGAAGGTATGTCAAAAAACCAGTTAGAATTCAGACGAGGTAGAGTTCTATTAATAATACCATATAACCATGTGGGATAAACTTTCTTCTATTGGCTAAATGTCATTCCTAATATTTCAGGCTACTTGTATGACCCACGGACTGAAATTTAAAGCGGGGACCACTACGAAGTACTGAATGTTCATTTAAGGTAAAATTATTAATTAAAGATTTAGATTTAATGCCGTCAGCGAAGCTTTGGATAAACGACTTTTTATTCCACATTAGTGACACGTAATTATGACTGCAGAGATTCATGTAAATGCAATTTGTTAAAGTCTTTATTGCTTGAATTCATCGGTTACGACATATATTTTCACAGGACAACATTGTTCCATTTTTTGTTAAAAACATGCCTTTAGAAGTTCTTAGTGTCAAAGTTTCACCATATATTTTTTAAATCTAATTGTAAGTTTGTCTACCATTGGCCAGTCTCGCGAAAATATTAATTCAATAGATAAGTGATAAAAACTGGGAATATGTGGAGTTATCTTCGTAAGTTTACATCAAATGGGCGTTGCAGGGTAAAATTAAAATTTTTTTTCTCCCTTAAATGGAAGAACACCCTCTCAAAATTTTAATATAATATACATATTATTACAAGGTACGACATGTAAAAAAATTAGAGAATTTAAACTTGTAAAACTTTAAAAGTTTAAACTTTTTATTGTTTAAAATTGAATGTTTTAAACAAATAATAATTTTTTTGCTATTTTTATGGCAATTTTAGATTTTTCAAAGATTTTTAATTGGAAATGAGCCATCAAGTGCTCTTTTACTTAGTCTCTTCCTCGTGATATATGATAACGAAAATTTCGTGAAGTTGAAAACGGCCATTATGAAAAATGTCCGTTATTCATCTGTTTTTTCGATTTTCGCAAAACGCTTGAAATTTTATGTCTTATTTGGTCAGGCAAACAATTCCACCAATTTTCATCAAAATCTGAGAGGTCAAGGGTCAACTCCTGTCCGAAGTGGCGTGGAATGACCCGTATATGTATTTTGCTTACTGTTAATGATGAAACCTCAACAGGCTTTATCATATGCCAGTATACTTTTGAAGTAAGTACATGTGATGTCCACACACCATGATTGTTCAAGATATTAATATTGCTGATGCGTTAATGAGCAATGTCTTACTACTGTAATTATAAAGTTAGTCAGCCCAAGAATGACCAATGGAATCATATACAATGAGCCAATGAATTTAAAAACCAAGGAAAATTTCAGTTCATCAAGTAAAATTGAAAACATACCATCAAGGTTAACGCAAAACTGTGATAGTTGTATAATCCATCCAACCTCATAATCCATCTTTGTTCAAATAGCACTAGACACTATTTGAACACTATGAAGCCCAGAAGTAGCTTGAGCAACAAGTTTGTGCTAAGCATCCCAACCCCAATCTATCTCAGACAAGGAAAGTCTACCTGGAGAACTGAAACATCTGAAGAAGACCTTCCTCCAGAATGGATACAGCCACCATGAAATCACCAGGGCCCTTAAAATGTCCTTCAGACAGGAGAAAGAAGACACACTGGGAGAGGATGTGCAGCCCACGACCAAAGCGTGCCTACCCTACATATCTGTGTGTCTTGGGGAAGATATCCAGTATTCTCAGGAGACATAATATCAAAACAATCCATGTCCCTCCCAAGAAGTCATGGACTCAGCTAGTGCAAGCCAAGGATCCCATTGGTCACAAGGTACCAGGAATTTACCTCATCCCATGCATATATGGTAAGGTCTACATTGGCTAGACAGGGAGAACCATTGAAACCAGATTAAAAGAGCATCAATGCCACTTCCAACTCGACCAGCCCGAAGTAATCCGCTGTGGCGGATCATAGGCGAACCACTCCATGCATTGGGTGGAAACTACCGTACTCGGGATTACATCTCGGCTATACCTGGAACCCTATCGTGAAAATGGCAGAAAATCCTAAATACGGATAGGCAATCAGCTAAGACCAAGGTGAAGGAGAGACAACATATAAACTGGACAACAGAGAGCTTCCTCATCCACAGCCCTGAAGATGACAGGAAAGTCTTCTGTCGAAACCTCTGCCAGCATGCGGACTCTAACCTGGCGGGAAGCCCGAGAACAACATGAGTACCATTTGCCGGGAAAGCTTGAAATTCATCATCCCAACCCAGAGTTGTACTTAGACTCTAATGCTTGAATGAGCCCTCAATAGTAAGCTCATTCTTCTCATACATGGGCTAATGCTGTTGCCTTGGCTGCCTGCCTTCATCTTACTTAATTTTTAGGATGGTGCTGCCACCTCGAGCCCAATGGAAAGAATGTTATTTATGATTAGCATGTAACCTTAGGTTAATACCCAAAATATCCTTGGTTTTTAGGCTCTAGCAGCAACCAAACCCCTGAATTTCAAAGTTTTAGTGTTTCACGGACATAACTACTCTTACATTTATATACTTACGTTAAGAAGCTTGTTGAAAGCCTCATCAAGGACTTCAACGGTGTCGAATGGGCTCCTGGTGATGCAATCATAGCGGAATTCCTCAGCTCCAATCACTCCATCCCCTGCATGCAAATGATTTTTTACGTCAATGTTTGTTCCTCAAAAACAATAGTCAAATGAATGCTTTTCACTATTTATGCTCGGTATGGCTGATCTCCAACAAAAAATTACTGAATTGTTGACAACAAATCAGAAAGTCTAATGATTTTACTTTTTTTATAGCTGCTCTTGTCCATTAATTTAACATTTAGGCCATTCATTCAAATCACTAGGTTATATTGTAGAAAAGATGATAATTAAGTTTATCTTGAAGTGACATCTATTTACCAAGTACCTATGCTCAATGGAGTTATTGGTGGTAGGAGAGCTGCTTTTAAAATTAGGAGTACCAAAGTTTAAGCGAATTCAAGTTCAAGCTCTTAGTATTTTATATTTCAATATCATCAAGCCAAATGTCATTTAGCTTAAAATTATCACATCATATATTGAATCACTCAATAAAAAATTAAATTGTTAATTGGGTACTTGAGATGACTATAGGATCAAGCAGAAAGTTAACTGCTACTGGGCACATTAAAAATCCAGCATGCAGGCTGATTTTTAGCTCACGGAAAGGTTTGCAATGGATATAGAAGACAGTTCTAGAAACCAGTCAAAGGATTCAGTAGACTTACTTCCAAGTGACTGCAGAGGCGGGTCCTGGTTACGTGCTTCTCTTATCATTAGGTTTAGGTCAACACTAGATACCATAAATGGATCACCCCGTGCATAATTTTTGTTTATAAGTTTCACTAATCTTCCCATAATTTCGTATGATATGTTAGGGTCAGTATATGAAGTTCAAAATATAGGTTATATTAATACCTGACGTTATTTTTTAAGTTTTCTGAGTAAGATGCTTGTTCAAATTAAAAAAAAAGAAAACTGACCTTTGAATGACTTTATTTACGCAGGAGGTCTAACTCTCGCCTGGAAGAAGGAAAAATGCTAAGTTGCTAAATTGAAAACAGACTCCTAATAGTGGACCTCAAGACATGCATAGCGTGTAAGATTCATCATTCCGAAGAAAGTTTTTAATGGATGGACATTCAGGTACTCAGTTATATAATTTAACTACATTATGCGATAACATTTTTCCGAATGTGTCCGGGGTTATCAATCATAAAAGTATCACTGAGGTTTCAATTGAATGGTGATATTTTTGGAATAAATTCTAATTAACCGCAATCGCAGTATTGATATACCAATACTGCGGATGCGGTTTAATCTATAGATTTCTAATCCGGGCCTAGGAGGTTATCCACAACCCCATTGAATTCCTAATTTGGAATCAAATGGGGCTGAAAAACTGTAGTCAGCTTCGCAATGACCGTTGACATCAACATCCTACGTTAACTCATTTTACCAACTTTCTCCGGACTTGTGTAGCTGATAATGGTGCTATTCGGGTATGAAACGTAGATATATGATTGCTGGTAAATGTAAGGGCCGGACGGTCGTAGTTAAACCTGATATGGAAAAGTTATGAGTGCAGTAGTTGGAAGTTAAACTCTGCATTTGAATTCCCGAATGCGAGTCCAAACATATGACAGTTCTGAGGCAGTGTTTTGATTTTATGCAGAGCGATTATGATATACCTACGAGATATAAATACTGGAGAATGTGCCACATTCTCGCATTTCATTCGAACTATCTTTAAGAAATTTTATGTTGATGGAGCTCTCCGAAATCAATCAGAGTTTCACCAAAAATTCTTATTCTTTGAGAGTGAGACTATGAGCCGGGGATATTGGGAAGTAAGTGAGCGGAGGAGGTGGCGGAGTGTGGGAACGCCTCTTGATCTCAGGGCCAATTTGGCGCAGTCGAGGTGAGAAACTTTTAAAAATAGACATACTTATATGAGAAATTCCGGCGCGTGGAAATCATTTAAATCCCTTAAGTTAATTTTATAGAGCCAACCCATCTTAGGGAACGCGGCTGATCGTTATATCTGTAGTGTATTGAAGTAAATATTTACCTCATGAAGCCTATTAAATGACGGTGCTTGCTACATTTTACCCTATAATTATTTTTCAGGTACTGTAAGAATGCACTCCCACTACGTTGACATGTTAAAAGATATGGGGGGTTATTCTGTAATTTCACCTCACGGGACATGACGTCACGGATCGCTCCTTATATGGCGAATATTACCGAAAGTGGAGTACCGTGCCCGCCAAACGGCGAGACTATCGACTCGTTTATTTCTGCGGAGAATGGTTCATTTCCAGTTCTTTCGGTCGTCGAATTGGGCTTCAAATGAGTACTTCGAGAGCGGAATAGCTCAAATGAATCGTTCATTTGAGTTGGTGCACTTCCGAAAGAGCTATTTCGGAAGTGGAATTACAGAATAACCCCATAATCATTACTCTCGTACCTTTAGGCACGGTTTATTAATGCTTGGTAAACGTTAATCACATGGTGACGTATGCCTTTACGTAAACTTCATGTTAACTAAGAGTTCGCGGGCTTTGTACATTGCAGTATATCGTACGTTAGTTGATGAACGTTATCGATGGGAGAAGATATATAGCTTCGGTTTTCATACCGAGACAATTTTTATCAAATGGTCATGAAATCGGGCCTTGGAGGAACGACTGAGGTTTGCTGCGAGTATATTACCACTGTTCTAGATTGGCTGGAGTAGTAGCGGAAAGACGAATTTTATGGAGTGCCACATACCCCAGCAGTGACTCGCAGGGTAGGATATAGATGATAATGAAATGTCTTACGGAAGACGTGAATGGCCTTTCAACTGCCGAATAGTAGCTTTTACACCGTCGCCATGGTCGTCAATAGCTTTCTCTTCATATTTTCTCTGAGGCGAACAACCGCTTCCCCTTTCGGGTATCATCCCCGCCCTCCCTTCCTTCTCTCTATTTTAACCACATAGAAATAAAATATATGGACCGAGTTTATTTAAAAAGCGTAAACACGCTCCGAATGTTTCCTTCGCTCTTATGGAGATGAAACATCCATCGTGACATTTGGTTTTCTCCAGTTTTTTTAAAAACACCTATAGATCGTTGAAGGACTCGGGTGTTTAGCAAACATAGAGACACTTACGTACGCAGTTTTGAAAGGTTAGATGAATGGTTAGTTCTGTCTCCGCATGACGATTTGATGCGAAAAATGAGCAGATGTGAATGTTCTCCAAAGCTAAACTAACTATTTTGGATCCTGTAAGCCGTCATCTCGTAGTGAAAATTTTCTGTTTTCTCATTATCACGGCACATTTTGCCGAGAGGAGACTTAGTTTATCGGGAATAGTTTCCTAATTTACAAATAATGTTAAATATTTAGTGTTTTTGGTAAAGGTTTATTGTATCGACGTTTTATTAGGTTTCTTATTTATCCATGTCCACATTGTAATCTCATTTTTCTTTCGCATTCAGACGTATTACTTACCAACGACAGCGTATTCATTGTGGCCTTTCAACGTATATCTATGAGTCCTACGCGACGCTTTCTTTCATTTCAACCATTTCAACTGTCTTAAACGAGGAACCTAACTTTCTTTCAGTTGATACTATTTTTTAAGAAATCGTTCCCTTTGTTTTTCTGCTCTTTAAATTTTGATTGACTTCGAAGTCGTAACTGAACGAGTGTTTCATAAAATATGGCCCCTTGTCGTTTGATGGGTTTCTCTGTGGACTCTGTGATGCTTTTCGTTATGAGTAGGCTAGTGCCTACCCCTAGTTTCTCACCAACCTTACATAATTTCCCAAGTAATACTATCCTTGCCCAACTGTCGTCTATGGTTTCAATGAACTCTATTGTCGCTCTCCCCAAATGACCAATCAATAATCGTCTCTGGGAGATAATCTCCATTCATCAGCTCCTAATTACTAATTGGATACCTCTCCCGAAAAAAAACACATTAGTCATTCGGGCTCTAACATATTTACATTCCAAATTTTTAGAAATGAGCGGCATAAAAATAAAAATTTCAGGCTTCCGAAAAGTCTTTTTATAACTTTAATGGCTTTTTGGTGTAAAAAACAATGTGGGAAAGAGTATTTCACAGTTAACTTGCGTTTGATGAAAATATCATAGATTCTCACGTTCCCCGTGAACGAGATCCATCCAATCCTTTCTAAATCTCGCTTATCGACGTTGAATAAAAGGATTAAAATTTTTCATCTCGACAACCTTCCTAAAAGTGCAGAAAAAATTCTGGAGGGACCATTTCATCTCGAGAGACAGCCAGCGAGTGGATATTTTTCACTGTGTCATAAGCCATTCTTGTATGTTTTTCACTATCATTATTTTTCGAGGCGGGTGGGGGGTTGAATGCCATTTCGCGGAGGCGGGCCATTATTGGTAATTGTTCCTAACAAAGCGGCTGGAGAGGTAAGGTGGTGAGGCTTCTTCTTAAATGAGTCATGCCGCGTTGATGCTAAAGCAAGCTCGCCGCTGCCAGACACGGAACGAATAGTCAGTCCAACCCACGTGTTGAGGGAGAAGTTTTTTCTCTAGCTCTGAATAAGAGCCGACCAGCCCAAAACGTCTCTCTTGAAGATTATTTTTCTTTCGCCACCGAATTTCAACGGTATAAGAGATTAAACTACACTTTGGGACTTAAGAAACGAATGTATTATTAGTTAAAGTGGTTGGTGCGATTTTTGCTTGTGAACCGATTTGTGTGAAACTTGAAATACTTGTTCTCATTTGTGATATCTGTAGATAAAAGTGAAAAAATGGCATCATACCGATTTGTTTTTTTTGGAAATTCAATGCCATTTTAACACCTAGCCCAGTATGACACTTGACATATTTCGTAATAGTTCGGTAACATATACATGTACTGATTTTATTCTAAACACGAAATAATCATTTCTCACTATCTTAACAAATTTGAAGGTGTCACGCTTAGTTTAATATTCGAAAAACACGTATGATAGTATACTTTCTTCCTAATTCCGAACAACGAAGCTCTTCATGAAACATGTAAGCAAAGCGTCGTCCTCTTTACAACGTCAACGTGGAAGAAACCCGGAAACAGCTCTCCATTATGGAACACAGAAAAAAACCTACGCAATACAAGTTTTACTCTCATACGCTCCTCTTTGATCCGAAGTATCTTGTTACCGTCTTTTTGGATGGATAGAGAGGTATTTGGATAAATGTCTGTAATAAGTGGGGGATATTGAAACACTATAACCCTCTTCCACCTTTAGTACCGGTGCGCTATGGTTGTCGTTTTATAATCATTTATATGATATTATGCATTTTATGAGTGCGTCCTATGTCTACTTCCATCCTCGCACCCCACCCATAGCGGTTTTCTCGCATCTCCCCCTCCTACCTCAGCCATGTTTCGGGTCCCCGCCCCTTTTTCTCAACCCTCTGCGCGTGGAGAAACACACCTGTCTCTCTTCAATCTCCTCTCCTAACGCAGGAGTCTCCTCCGTATTTTTTTATATTCATATTATAAAAAGAGGCGCGTCCCCACGTGAGAACCCATCGCCTTCAAGCAAGCACATCCAGTTTGGATGGGAGTGGGAAGCTGATACAGCTCAGCACGGTCCTTCTCTCCATCAGGCACAGTCGTAAGGATGATGTGGCCGTCATCCGTTTAATGTATTTATGGCACTGGGTTTTGTATTGAAAACTTTTAAGTGAAAATATATTGTACTCTTTAAAAAAAATATATTTCCTCGAGTTAAGGAGACCCCCTATCTTCAAGTGGGGTGAGACGAGTTTTGCGGAATAAAAACTAAATTTCAAATAGAGAGCAATTGACAAGTACATCTAAATTAAAGATTAATCCAAATTGTTCAATAAAAGCAAAGGATTTTTCGACTCCAATAGATGCATTTCGGCCATCGAGGTGACCTTTCACAGGAAGAGTTTAAATCGTGTTTACGAGATGTAGAAGAAAGGTGAGACTCACCCTGTCGATGGCTACCTGGATGACCGAAATACATGCAAAGGAGTCAAAATTACTTTGCTTTTAATGATTATTGTGATTAATCTTTAGTTAATAACACTTTTAAAAACGCTTATTTTGTCGCCTATTAATATTCGTTTAAATTTGTTTCTCGCCTTGCGAGCACTAATAATAAGTATATATTTTATTTGAATAAAAATACGATTTTCGGTGCTTTATATCTGTAGGAACGAATTTAAGTTATTTTATTACCTTTTAATGCAATTACTTTCGGTTTGGAAATACGTTAGCCATGAATGTTTCCAAAATTTTAAATGGAAAATTGCTTATTTATCGAAATTGGCACGAACTGCTGTTGAAATTCGGAACCCCCACTAATTTCTATAATAATACCACGATTGAAAGTTTATTTCTATCGTTGTGGCCTTAATTATGTCAGCGTTTCGAATATGACGAGATATATTATACTAAAATACAACTTTTTTAGTTTAATCTGTAATAAGTTTGTTGTATTATAAAAGTTTTCAAAAATTCAAGGCCCCATCTGTCAATTTTAAGACTGAACAACTGCGTAATCATTCTCTCGTATCTACTGAAGTTATTAATTCAAGTCCTCCAAATCGGCGTATGTGTTAGGGACTGCGAAGTAGATTGTGATCTGTTACTTGAAAAAAACGCCCTCAACATTGAAATGGACAGTAATAAATTTTTGCGTCGTTATAAAATGTTTTTAGTTCATACCATGGTTGATCTAGCCCAATCATATGACGTAATGCTTGATTTAGTCATATAAGATTTAATTCACCTATACATCGGGATGGATGAATCATGTAACATCACAACTACGCCACAGAACATTTTATTTTCGAACGAATAATCGCTGTGTAACATATTTTGTTTCCAAATGAAATCCGGAATTCAGCTATCTATAATGAGTAAAGAAAAGGGCAGCATAAACCGTCAACATATTCAGTTGTGGACGAAAAATGTATTCTTTTCGTTACGACTTCTGGCATTCATTGATGTTTAAGACTTAATAACATGTCATCAATTTTAGAAACCGAGAAAAATTCGTCCGAAACAGCCACTTGTGGGGAATTCGGCGGATTTTTAAAAATTTCAGTGAAAAGATGTCAATGAACGCGAGCGTAAGCGGCCCAGCCACAAGTTCCTAGACTAGTAAAGTTGATTCAAATCCGAGGTGGATTTTCTACTGGCGACAGAGAATTACTTGACTTACATTAGTCATATATTTGAATTAATCCAAAACGATGAATAATTCGCATGTTTTATTAGTGAGCGTGTGCGTTATATCTGTTGGCTTTAAAAGTCAATAAATAAATCAATATTAAGCTGAAGGAAAATAATCCTTTCGGTGAGAGCCCATAATACCATAATTAATGGAAATGGGGCTATGGAAATTCAAGAAAAAGGAACAATAAATAAATTCTCGTTCAGTCATTTGAACTGATTTTTCCGGTTGATATCAGTGTAACGGTGCTTGGAAATGTATACTTACGTAGGTAGGACTAATAACACAAATTTTCGCGAATGCTACAAGTTTTGACCGCAAAATTTAGAGAGAAAACTGAGTAATCGTGTTGAATTCAAGGATGGGTATCTTCTTTACTGCATATTCGGAACAAACTTCAGGTGTTCGTCTTCCGAATTCGGCCATTGGAACTAGGAATTAAGTTTTCGTTTACTGTGATAGGTGGAAATGGACACGGGGTAACCTTATGTATGTGCTGTTGATTTGGTGTCACTCCTATTCATTATAATTTTTGAATGCTCACTTAATAATATATTTAGCTAAAACTGTCCTGGAAATTAGGGTAGTGACTTAGAGTTAATTAATTATTAATTTAGAATTGTGGCAATGATTTTGACTTATGTTGGGAATAGTTTTTCCGAGTTTTGCATCGAACTTTCCCCCGTGATAATAAAGCTAAGACCATTTGCAGTGAATTTAAGTGACTTACTATCAGTTTCGTGTACTTTTTGCTATCGAATCTTACGGTTTTGGTGCATATCCATATTCCTTATGAATGAATCTCTTAGTTAGGGCATAAACCGTTATAGATGATATGCAATCAAAGATTTTTTCTGGCCTTATGGCTTCTTAAACAATTGATCAGTGGGTATCAAGTTTAGTAATTTAGAAATTCAGTATTGAAATTCATAAAAAGAAATTCTAAACCGAACTTCCATTTGAGCTTTATTTCTGTTATTATGCTCTATATTTGCTCCAGTTAAGTAAGATACAACCATAACCATGTGTTGGTATAGTTTTATATATACTTGAACATTTCAGAAACCTTTATTTCCAAAGGTGAATCGGTGGCTAATTATATTTCAAATTTTCCTGGAGCTAGTAAAGCCGTCCTTATGCGTCAAAAACGATTATTAGGAATTTTTTTATTTAATTTTCGAATTGTATGTTTTAACAGAAATTTAGAGTGCTTGAGCTGCCAAGTCGTCAAGGAGGTTTTGGTGAAATTAAACATTCACCCTTTTAATATCTTTAAATGAAAAGGATTAAGTTAGAAAAGTGAGAAATGACATCGATTCGCACGTGGTAGAAGACATATTGTGAATGGAGATGATGGAAGT
Organism: Pyrrhosoma nymphula; assembly: GCA_963573305.1. Taxonomy (NCBI): domain Eukaryota; kingdom Metazoa; phylum Arthropoda; class Insecta; order Odonata; family Coenagrionidae; genus Pyrrhosoma; species Pyrrhosoma nymphula. The sequence goes on from OY754335.1 coordinate 54,949,737, forward strand.
TGATGAAAAACAAGTAATAATGAGAGATCCGTGTTGGTGCCGACATCAGATGTCCATATCTGAGGCGTTTGAAATCGTTTCGTCGATCCATTGTCATAAAATAGCGGGGCTTGCGTGAGTTATCAGGGACAAGATTAAAGATAACTCGGGTATTAAGTTGTATCGAGATGATTTTTACTTGGGGACTTTCCTTTAGTATTGAAAAGAAACGGGATGAAAACAGAATGATATACTGAGAAAGGAAAACATAAAAAATAGTCGAGTGTTAATTAGACCCATCTATTATGTCAGCAATAGGGGAATCGGGGGTTTATTCATCAGATCTTGTCTTTTGGCGTCCATGAAATGTCGGTTGGTTGTTTTAAGAGATGACCGATAAATGAGGACATTTGAAAGAAGGGAGAACCCAAAATATTTAAGCATCTAGGTCAGTTGAGGGAAATGATGTAATACCGATGTAATAATGAGACTTTAGGGAAAAAGCGTAACACATTTCTATCACCTGATGGTGTATCAGGAATGGTCGATAAAATTTTATCGAATCTTATTTATAACCATTTGATGAATCACAATGTCTATTCCCATAAAAGAATGCCATGGCTTATTTTAGGCTACCACGATTGGGAAGTGTCTAATGGCATATAGCGCGCATTTGGGAGTTTCTTGGAATTATATCGCAAATTGAATACTGCTTTTTCCCGTTTATGGATCTTTTCTCTCGATTTCAGTGTGATAGGGTTTAATTATCAGTTGGAGATAGGGAGGCAGCTGATTACGAGAAATGGAATTTTTAAAGGGATGAACGTGTTAATAAACTGATAGGGACATGAGATGGAAAACCTCCCTAAGTAGAAAGTATATCGATCGATGATGCGGCAACTAAAAAGCTTTCCCCAACAAGTAGTACATTTGGAGGAAAAATGGGGAAATAATAGTGATATTCCACTTCATAAGGAAAAATGACCTTGGTATGAAAATTAAATGGAGTTTCCCAATCACAAATGCGAATGAGGACTCATTTGGGAACATAATGACCCACAGGAAGCATTCTTAAATCCTTTCCTTTTGAACAACGTAAGCTTTAGCTTCAAGAAAAGATTTAGGGATGTTAATAAACTGATGTCAAGAGTTTAACTAAGGTTACTTGTTACATATTTTATTTTTTCTCGCCTTATTACTCTTGCCATGGAAACTGTGCAATGTATTTTTAAATAATTAAACATGGAGCTCAGTTTTGTTCTGTCCATGTACTTTTGGCAGGAAATTGTGAGAAACGTCTTAGTCTCGGTTTGCCTTCCCCTAGTTCAATCGAACTCTCTCTTATAAATGTAGATTTGCGAGTTAAAGACGTTGGACAGACCTTTTACGTAGAAGGTTGGCACCAGTGTCCCATAAGGACCTATTTTGCTTTCTCATTGCTTTGTGTAGCCAGAAAGAAGTGAGGGAAAGGGAAGAATTTTCGAATGCGATATTCCGGCATCTGAAGCTAGCCTTTGCGTATTGACTTTTCCACATCAAAGGCGCTTTCCTCGGCATCTTAATGTAGCGGTGGACTCAAGCTTTTGTTAGGCACTACATATACGAATCTCAGTCTGGCGATAGACCCTCTCAAACGGGAAGTGACCAATTTGAAGGGAAAAATATGCAACGTTTGACCTGTTTCAAAGTTTCACTTGAGAAATTCCGTTACAAAGGGCAAAAAGAGGATTCTCTATGAATTTTATGTCGGGTGAGGTGAATTTGTGGACGTAATAGAGGAAAATTCTTGGTAGTATTCCACGCGTTATTTATTTATTATCAGCGGTTTTCTTGTTCTCACATCATCATAAGGGTTGAAAATCCTCAAATGTAATATTACTATTCCTGATGATGATGTGACGAGTTACGAAAATTCTGAAATTGGACTGTGGTTCAAGCCCCTTCATGTTCAGTGGGCTTTTTATAAAATGGCGAATAAAATGGGTCATGCGAAAGCCGCCCGTTTACGCGACGCCTTGTGATGAGATTTTGCGATCATAAACCTGCCGTTTAATCGAGAACCGTTGATGAGATCCTGGGTCCGAAGCGTCCGATGTGACCGGGCACGGTCGAATGAAATACCCCTTCCTACCCTACTTCCCTGATTTATTTCTCTCTCATATACTGCCAATCCCCTGCATCGCTTCCCCTGTCGTAAACTAGTGATGAAAATCGATGGCCGATACTCTAAAAATGTTAATAGCTTGAGCTCGATGTTCTATTCTTTCCATCAATAACTTGTAACCGAAAGAAGGTCTTCTAACATTACTGATGTTCTCTCCAAAAGTACCTTATTTTGCGGTCTGCAAGTTGCTCTTTCAATATCATATTTCATTCCATTGGTTCATGTGATTTATTTTACATCTTGCCTCGGAGCATTAAATTTGAATGAAAGGCATTGTCATGTTCAGCAACGTCAACGTTCAGTGAAACGTCAACGTCTGTCAGTTGGTGATCATGTGCCTAAGTATGGATTTGAATCAGTTTGAATGATTCGATTTAGATATTCAGATGAATTGAAAAGTAGATTTCTATATAGGTACTTAATACACCAAATGGATGAAATTCACAGTGAAAAATCATTTGACTTTAGCGGGATTCGAACCCGGCTGACACACCTGACCGTCAATTTGGGGATCAGAGTTCGAAGCAAAATGATTATTTTCCATGGGGAATTTCATCCATTTGGTGTATATCTTTGTACCCGTGCGCGTGACTACGCACCATTTAATTTCTACAGTCTCAATTAATTGGGAAACAATACGTAAGTAACTCTTAACAGGACGACTACGATGTTTATTTGATGCTTAATATCGTTGGCTTTCTTTCGATGTTCAGCCCGACTGGAAATTCCGGATAGTCAGGATCACATCCGCAACTCCTTTTTTTAGGGGTGGAACCAAGTAATGAACCGGACGGAGGAGAGGTCTTTCATCCCATTCCTCCCCATCACTCCCCTTTCCGTTCCTCTCTCACTCTCACTCCGCACTTTCATTTCCGTGCAGTGGTTTAGAATCCCGATCCCTTCTTTGAGTTTCTTGAGTTGAGCACTTCTAGTGAAATACCCCGTCTATCACACTGTGGGATGCTAAAATCTAAACCCCTGGGTGCTCTTCGTTAACAGCCGGCGAAGGAGTCAATGCCAGGTGTGTCTTCTCCATGGCTCTTTTCCCCAGCTTCCTTACCATAGAAGCATGCCCACCTATCCTAATCGGCGCTAATGACACCAGTCCCCGGTCGCCTCCCCGAATGGATAACCTGCCAACCGTGCAATGGTGAAGCTTGATACTAGAGCAATAGTTTTTTTTTGTTTTTTCAACCATTATAGCGAATTCGAGGCACGATATCCAACCATTAATGAATTGCATCCATATAGGCCAGGGGTTCTCAACCAGTTGCGTAATTCCCACTTTGGAGGAAACTTAGGAGGTATTAGAAATAATTTAGAGGGTGTAGTGGAGGATTAGGACCACTAATCACCAAAATTTTATGTTCTGCAGATTGTGTAACATTTTAAAAACTCTAGGTTGTTTTGATTTACTCTGTAGCGTTCAATAAACTTAATTGAACGCTCCAGATTAAATCAATTCTTAAATGTGCGCATTATTTTAATTTGTGGAGCTTAATTACTATTTAATAATTTATATTGAGAAGGGGGAATGATAAATTTCCCGTCCCGTTGACGGACCTAATGCATTCATTACCGAGACACTGCGTAAACAAGATTTTTCATAATGATGTTGTGGAGAAGTATGCATGAAATATAGAAAATTTTGTTTGAAAATGGGATTAAAATACTTTTAATCAATTATAAGAATAAAATTTTGCTAGAGTAAGTGCAAGAAAAATTTTCATAATAATTTAGAAAAAGTTTATCTGGAAATAATTAAGTCCGTATATTAAAAATACAACACCACTTGAGGCAGACAATGAATAAATGAAAACTTGAGTGAAATTTTCAGGAAGTTCTCACTTACCCATGTCATCCTGCCTTCAGGCGCGTCAGACGTTTCGATAGCCGACTCCGCTATCTTCATCAGGGATGTGCTCGGTAAATTTCTGCCGCGTTTACATACCCACTTTCAGGAAACCATAGAAAACCATGCTCGGCAAAATTGAGGCGGAAAGGGAGGAGTTTGGCGGCACCTTACTGGAGACGAATAGTGTCTATATGCGGCAGAAATTGACACTGCACATCCCTGATGACGATGGCAGAGTAGGCCATCGAAACGCACGAAGTCCATGCTTCACTCAAATCGTAATCCCGGAATAAACTTAATCTTTCATATCGTAAACATCTTAGTTGAACGTTGGTTGCGTACCATACTGTAAGATTCTTTCCGATGTGGATAGAGACGGATCTGGGACATGTTGTTATCTATAAACTTCGTGATTTTCGTTATTTTTTGATGAGGTTTTGGGCTCGATTGCGTGGGGGGAAAACCCTGTCTTACTCACCATTTACGTCGGAAGTCTTAAACCTGGAATCGATGAACATCTTCATGGAGTTTGGGAATTCTTCATATCCCTTTCCCACACACAAGTTCTGCACGGCTTGTTTGAATTCCTCCACGGTCACCTGTCCATCCTGTCTTGTGATGACCATGACCATGTGGTGTTAATCGGGAAAAGGGAATGGTTATGATCACGTGGAGGTTGCCAAGGGGTGAAGAAAACGAAAATAGTGTTAAAAAGCAACAAACAACACCAGGATTAAGTTAGTATGTGAGTCAAAAAACATATTCGTGTTGCATCATTATTAGTCATAGCGAAAAGGTAGAGAGGTTGGAAAAAAAAAGGATCAATATGTATGATGTAAGAGTCAATAGTCTGTTGTTCTGGGTACGTTATATCGTGACATCAACTCATATTTTTTCGATTAGATTGCTGTGGAAAAAATTCTCTTGGTTTTTTTAACACTGACTCCTCGAAGTAGTTGCTATGGACATGAGCAGGAGTTGAACTTGGCGGTTGAAGGAGCTGAGCTTGGCGGCTAAAATAATCCTGATAGGATTTATTTTCCGATTCTGGTGCATTTAAAATTTATATCGAGCTGGCCTGCTTATTTTCATGACCTCGACGAGTGCAAGGGGGTACGAAGAATTCTGTGTGGCGAAACCTTATGTGTGTATTATTAGATAAATCTCGGCACTCAAGTCAACAATTATATTTCCTTTGGCAGATATTATGAGTCATACTGCAAGGGTAAGATGGATCGTTGGAGGAAAATATCAGAGTGGGGTGATAGGTGTGGGTTTAAGGGTCGATATTCCGTTGTAGTACTTCCTGGTGGGTGGTCTGGTGACAACCATAGGCTTCGGGAAGAAAGTTTAAGTGCGTCATTGTGCTAAAAGATTGAAGTTACTGTTGAAGATGTATGGATATGGATAAATATGATTTTAAATGGAAAGAAAAGGTAAGGAATAAATATGAGATTCATAAGTAAAGAAGGCTTATAATATTAAGGAGGATGGAAGTTTTTTAGAAAAAAACCTGTTCATATACATTCAGAGTGTTTTTGGTGGCAATAGGGCATAATAGTTGAGACAAACTTGGAATAATTTTTCTCACAAAAGAACAAGCTCAAGGTGGAGATTGATTTGTATTAATGCGTCTGGAAATATTAAGAAATATAAAGGCATTGTTATGAATAATTGCCGTCTCCGGTTTCAAAGACTCATGTTTGACAGAAGATTATTAAAGATTTGTAGGCTGTCGGGGAGTGAAAAAAGAGAATAATGGATGGATAAATTATACTCGGCAGAAAGGACAAATCAAGGTGTTAGATATGCAAGAAAAGAGGGTAAATTGTAAGGGATATTGTAAAAAGCCGATATAAATAGGTGGTAATGGCTTTGAGACATAGGGGAATGCTGAAATGTCTTAAGTAAGGGACGAGATAGGATAAGGGGAAGAAGATGTTAGAACAAATATTTGAGGGCGCGAAGTGAAGGCCGTTGGAATGAAGTGCTGGAAAAGAAAAGTGTCCGGTAAAGGCTTTTTCGTTCATGCGGAATTAATTGAAATTCCCTTATTGACGTGAACTAATTTTTAGGGACCAGCAAACACATGATTATAACCAGTTATCTATCAAATGACTGTATTATAAATGTTACCACTAATGGAAACAATCCATTTTCATCTCGTCGTTTATCCTTTCTTTTGACTTTTTTAGCCATTTAACACCCAAAAGGGCAGTTGTTTTCTTGAGATTTCTCGGCAAGCCACTGTCCATTGGGGGAATTATTTTTTAGTAAAAAGAATCACTTAGAAGCGGAAATTATCGCCATCAGTTGGTTTCCGACCACCCTGTAAACATTAACAATTCAATGATCGTAGTGCGGGCTCTTTTATTACAGCTTTCCATTGCGTCCGGTGTGAATAAGAGCTCACCATCACCCGCTGGCCGACTTACCGTCGTCAGTAACGCCGTAGGTTCGAAGACTGAAAGCAAAAGGGATTGTCTAGAGCTAATTCGTTAGTGCATGCAGCGTACTGCTAATGCATTATTCTTTTCCAGAGGTCATGCACACATTTTTCTGCCAAGCGTTTTCTAAAAATAACAAAGTAATCAAGCTCAACTCGTTAGTCAGGTTAGGGTCGACGCCCGGAGCACACGAAGATGCATTTGTTATAAGGTGAGGCGGCAATGAAGGCATTTTTTTTAGCAACAGGCATTGACGGTATTTTTCTCTGACCGTTGCAGTCAATGGTGGCGAAGTTGGAGTCAATGAACATCTTCATCGCCTGAGGGAACTCTGTGTATGTCTTTCCCATGCAAGACTGCTTCACTGCTTTCATGAATTCATCGGTGGTGATCATGCCATCCTAAAAGAAGTGGGTTCACGGTCGAAAAAAATGAAATAGTTAAATTATGCATAATTAGACATTTACCCCTCATCATTACAGCAATTCTTTTTTCATCATGTAACTTGTTCTATCGCTCTTTAAAAGATTCACGGGAAAAATAAAGAAAAGAAGATTTTAGGCCATATTTCAGTAACTAGTGACTCTCTTTAATTTTACACGTGAATAATGGGAACTATAAATACATTGCTATGAGGAAGCCAAGTCGTCATAGCAATATTTATCTTATAATTAAAGAAGCTTTCAGCGTTAAGTGGTAATAAAAGTTCAATCATGCAAATCTGGAAGGAAAAAATTATGCTATAAAAATATTGTAATGAGTATTAAAAATCTTTTAAGAAAGTTACTTTATTTCAGCGTAGTGCTCTGCTTTTTGATATAACGAAAAGATTTCCCTCGCGTCGTTTGCCACTCCCAATAGTACAAGGAATTTAAAGAATAAATCGTTTCGGTGTATTTGTATTTTTAGCAATTTTCAGAAAATATTTACAGGTTGCAGTTTGATTCTGACTGGTAATTTTACACAAAAGAGTACCCGAAGGCCAACGAAACGGTCAGGTAATTTTACTTAGTGCAGTATAACGATTTAAGATGAATCTATCGGTCGATCACCCGTATAGGGAAAGTTTGGTGCGATGTCTTCAAGATTTAAAAATATCATTTGGCCTTTATCACTGCAGTCCGTCGGTTTGCTATTTTGATGCAAAATTTCTCGCATTCATTGCAGATCTATGCTAATTATATAATACGATAGTTTTTTACAATTGTTTTCATTTCGGTACAATAATTGTAAAAGAAATTTCACAATTTTTTTCCCGTCATGTGACTTAAGATTTTTCTTTGTGCTCGTTGTAAGGTGCTTACAGCCTCGTTGCCTTTGAATGGAAAATAGTTTAGAAAATGACTGAGAAAATTAGTACATGGAAACTATAGAATTTTCATTCTTTACATTTTTTTTAAATTGGTAGTTTTCATAGTTTTGGTAAATTTTATATTTCGTTCTCGTATCACCGTCATTTATTTTGTAAAAAATCAAAACCGCCGATCGTAATCCATTCTTTAAATCGTACTGAACTATGTAGTAAGCTGAAACTCAGAGGCCATTGAATCGTGGACATAGCTTGGAAGAAGGATAATTGAGACCACTAATTCCCGATGGTAATCCTAATCAAAATCGTCGAAGCCAGGGCCAGGGTTAAACCCAGCTCCAAGTTTATTTAGAAAACTCAGGAGACGGTGAAACCTTAGCTTTCCGTGGATATTATTCCGCCGGAACATTAGATTTTTACCGTGCAAGGCATTTATTGTGAAAAATATTTCAACCGTAAAAATGTTTTCGTTTCCCGTTAAAAGCATTCACGGTTCCGGCTGATTAATTTTTTTCCTGAGAATTTTAGATGAGTTAATTAAGGGTGAAGCCTGACGTTTCTTGGCGAGTTTCAGACATGCTTACGAGGGGAAAAAATACCGTTTACCTATAAACATAGAGTTAAGAAGAGAATAGATGGAACCTTACGGTACGATAGGTCAGGGGAATATTTAAGCGATTGAAATGCACAATAGGCCTTATTAAGTGAATCAGTTTTGTAGTTGAGGTGGCTGGAGCGGTAATCATGGGTCACCGAGTTCACAATTTAATAAATAAAAAAAGTCGGAAAAAACAGTAGGACCACATTTATTTTAAGTAAATTTATTTATGCGTTGGAGTTCATCATACCGGAGGATACCGGAGGAAATGCTACAAGGATTTTATTAAAAATATTTTTCCTCAATTAAAGATTGTTATGACTAGAGCTTTCAGCGTGGTATAAAAAAATAGACGAATCATATTGAAGTATGTGTTTTTTCGGCTCGGCGTGACACCTTGGTATTTGCTAGCAACAATTACAAAAAAATATACCTATTATTTTGCGTTTAGAAGACAATGTGTGCATATGTAATCGAGCCATTACGAAATATATGTCGTGCCATAAGGCTACGTGTTAAAATAGCATCAAATTTCCGAAAAACCAAATTGGTATGATACAGTTATTTTAAATTTTATATACAGATATCACTAATGAGACCACGCATGCGAAGTTTCCCGCAAATCTATACAAAAACAAAAATTGCTCCAACCACCTTAATACACCAAAATTATTAGCGGAATTAGTAGCGGTACCGTAGTGTTTTATTTGTAAAAAATGCTAAACGGAAATGAATTTTAAAAAAGCACTGCATTAGTCGTAAAATTTATTGACAAATTACGTGCCATAGTCATGTAAGGTGGATTATTTTTCGCGAAAAAAACAGGCTTCAAATTCATGCGTCAATACGCCATCTAATCCCTTTCTATAATATAAATGTAGATATATTGTTTTTATTATATCTTCCCTTAGCCCTTGACTACGGAGGTTTTTGTTTGGTGGAGGTGAGAAGGAGAGTGCTAGAAATAACCCATATACATAGTAATATGTACGAGGGTTATCCGGAAAGTAAAGATACAAGTCTGATATAGTTGCAATGGACGTTATTTTTTAACGGTTGGCAACACTGTCGTAAATGGCCGAGTCCGTCTTAAATCCCGCCAAATGCGAGGTTCGTGTTGTGATTCGTTCTTTGCCCGTGGAAGGACAGACTGCTGCTGAAATTCTCCGGCGAGTCGTCTCTGAATTCGGGGAAGGTGCAATGAACAGGCGAAATGTGGCAAAATGGTGTTGTGATATTCAGTGAGGAAGATGTGATGGGTAAAATTACAGGAGTGGATGGCCATCTGTCGTTAGGGAGGAATTATCTATAAAATTGAAGAAAAGATTCGAGAAGACAGGCGTTTAATCCATGATGAACTTAATGTAAAATGGCCAAATGTGTCTTAGTACAGATCTTTATGAAACGATAGCAGAAAAATTGAGCTTTTGGAAATTGTTTAGGCTGGGTGCCGAAAATGTTGACCGAGGATCACAAGAAAAATAGAGTGGCTTCGGCGCTGGTGGGAGACTTCTAACGAGCGGTATTTAAAATAATTCGTTCCATGGCTCACTAAATGCTAAAAAAAGCAAGGTGATAATGAGGAAAAGTAATCATGAATGCGTTTGAAAGCTATAAGTAAAATTGAAATTTAAGTGCGTTAGAAATATTCTGCATTCTTTGTATCTTTACTTTCGAATATCCCTCGTGTATGTGTTTCCTGGACTCACAGATCGTCTTCTCTATCTTTGAGTAATTGTAGAAGATGAATGCAGTTTCAAATCGGTATGGAAATGACTTCACCATCTTTGAAGGTTTGATCGTGATACGTCGGTCATCACCCAATTATGAGTTCACGTACAATATCATACCGATTGACATTTTTCTGTGTCCTTGGCGCATTTAAACGAATTCTCTCAAGGAATTCCCTCAATCCAGAGCATCCTATTTATCTTTTCGGGCTTGCAGTGAATGCCGAGGTTGATTTTATTTGCTTTATTTTTCCACGCCGCCATTTATGCAAAAATTCGAAACGTCAAAAATGTATAGTTAAAATATCACTGAGCGGGATATTTGCTCATGTCAGTTGTGGTGTTTGCCGTGATTGACAAGGTATTAACTTTCGCGGGTTTTATCGTACTGGTGTCGCTGGTTCCATCAATTCCCCAAGCATGAATTACGTGCACAATGGCCCGTTACGCTTTGCGGTGATCAAAATATTTTCTTTTTGGAATAACCGGAATTGTTTTCAAAATATGCGTTCATTTTAAAGAAATAATTTATATTGATTCATAGCCAATATGTGGTCACTAATAATTTCATTTGAAAACACTGTCTTACCGAGCAGCTTCCTAACGTATATTTTGTTGTCACCAAAATTTCAAGCCTTATTTTATTTATGGTAAAGATTACAGTTTATCAGTAATGAACGTATTTTCAAATTACCACGAGCACATTAGTTTTGAAAACTATGTCCTCTGTAGCGTAGCATCCCAGCATATGAGCCGTTAAGAGCAAAAGTGGTGTCAATACAAAATGTCTGTTTTTGGAAAAATAGATGGAATAAATAAGTGAATAGTAGAATAAAATAAAAGTAAACCTTGAGTACTGCATCTTGTTGGCAAAATACTGAAGACAGACTTACACGCTCTTAAAAGCAGCATGTCGGCGAATAAATGCTTTTGCGTACCTAACAATAATATGACAAAAATACCAGACGTACTCCACATTTGCTTTCAACGGTTGATATGTTAGCTCCCCTTTGATAAAAACCCACTACCCAATCACGACTAAAACCACTATAAAGTAGATATTTTGCTCTTTTATATATTTATTTTGCTAATGCCGTTAAAAGGTATCCACTATCGACTATGTACTTGCCTTGTTGAAATCCGCCAAGTCGGCGATTTCGTTCCAGAGGTTGATCATGATGTGTTGGTTCTCGGCCAAACGGGAGGCTGAGAACTCACCCCTCTTCTCCATAAGGGTGGCTCGGAGGGCCAAGCACTCGAAGTCGTGGCGGTCGAGGTAGCCATTATTGTCGACGTCTGTTCCACAGTAAACGTAAAGGCACATGAAAAGAAAATAAAAGAAGGAAAAATGTTAGCCAGCAGTTAGAGGTACGGAAATACAGCTCGTTCCCCAACGACATGAAACCAAATTGATAAATATCACCTTGTAACATTTTTTTTAATGGGACATGCATGGGACGTTGGTGCAACTCTCATGTGCATGCGTACCTCTCCTCTCAGGTGCATGTTGAGTTAAACTCAGTAAACCACGGTCTCTGTCACAAGAAATTCTTGCGAGTTACCTATTGCTGTTTTCTCTAATCAGCATTTGAAATATTTAATGCTAGAGTGTAGTCATTAGAGTTAATATTTAGTTCAAAGTGTTGCTAATCTGACTCGATATGCGGACTACGGTTATACTAATGTATCGCTGTATATAATAGTTGCCAAATGTTTTTCTCAATAATGGAAGTATAAATAATATGCCCATGGTGTAAATACTATTGGCATGCGGCCATAATCTGCAAATGAATGTTATCTGCATTGCCTGGGTATCGAACGTGGGTTGCAAGAATGGGAACCTTACATGATAGCACTACACCAGCAGTGCCATTTTTTAAATTCGCTCTGCATTTAGTACCTACACATTTGAATGAAAGTAATGTTCTTCTAGTCGTGTTAGTTCCGATATCTATCCTTTCCAATGTCTCTTCGTTCGCGGAATGCAATTTCAGAACATGATATTCTTCCGACATGACTTATAGTCTTTCAATTCTCGTGCTAGTTCTGGTTTGTCTTGGATTATTGATGCATCCGCTCTAAAAATAAGGAATTACTACTCTTCCAAGGTTTATTAGCGATACATTGGTTTCGTTTTCAGTATTTACCTCTGTTGGGACTAATTCAGTCTTGATCAGGCCTGAAGTTTGATGCCTTCTGTTTCCTTGAAAAATTGAAATCTCACAAGAAGCGTGGAAGTCTGAAAATTATTCGCGAGAAAAAATACCCGAGTGCTCCTCATGTCTCGGAGCTCGCTGATAGATCAAATGGAAAGTCCATTACGGCGTGTTTATTCTTCTGACATGCTTTGAAGGTTGAGAAGTACGCTTTGCACGATGCACTTTTTTGGCGCATCATGGATTTTCTCGCGTCACCGTTGACCGTGTTTCTATTCTCTAACACCCTTTCCCTCGCACCACACGTCTCCGCCATATCTTTTAAACGCTTTGGCGCACCCCATCTCCCGAGACCCTCAAAAAAGCCTCGCTTTTACGTTCCTTGAGAGAGTATACGCGACGGAGATGAATAAACTGGAGTGAATGTCCATTTCTTGGTGGGAAAGCGCAGGAGGGCGGCAAAAATAAGGGACGACTCTTTGCCACAAACTGCTGCGGACCAAAAAGCAATCGGGGAGATCTTTTCTTGCTAATGGTGTCGTGCTCTTTCAACTGGCACTCTGGCCTGAGCGAAAGAGGAAAAAATTTTGGCGGGGCCGTTCATATTGTGTCGAATCTTTACGGACTGGTGAAATTTTCACAAATTTGCGATTTTCAGAATATTCTACTAGAGAAATTGGGAGCAAAGTCAATAAATGTGGAACTCAGCATTAATTATATTTACGTTTTGAACTCCCTGAGCTATAGGCATCAGCGGATTACCTTAGATGTACGTTTGCTGTAAGGCTAGCATAGCTGAGTTGGTTGCGAAAATAGAATATTTCTAAGTTCCAAGAAGTTGGCTCAAATAAGCCTAGAGCAGGCCAAAAATACGCCAAAACAACTAAAAAAATCGGAAAAAAATGGAAAAGTAAATCGATATATTGTCGAATTATTACTTCGTTCAATATTGAGTCCGAGAGCATAGATTATCATGAGAAAGAACTTGCATAGTTGCATTAGGTATGTGATTGAAATTGGACGATTTCAGACAGTGGCTGGGAAATTAATCATTTGCCTTATTTTTTCCCTCTGAATTATCAGATAAGTTCCAATTAATAATGAACGAAAGCAATATGCGATGCTGGTACAAGTGGAAGAATATTCACGTTAAGTTAGCCAATCTCCTCTTGAACCAGGTGATGAACGTCACCGTCATGTGGGAGCAGGAAATAATATTCCATCAGTAATTATTCAAAGTTCATTTTTTCCGACTCATTTCTCGTTCGAATGTGACGAGTCTTCGCCTCTCGCAATCAACTTATCGCGCCAACTCCTGATTTCTCCCGGGGACGTCGGAAGATTTGGTCTCCTCCCCCGGTGCTAATCCTTTATCACGTGTCATTTCGACCCACTCTCAGTCTTTTATCCCTTAGCTCCCCTCCTTTGCCCAGGCAAACGTGTCTATGAATACATATATTTTGTTTGTTTTGAAGTTGCTAAAACTTCAGTCCTTGCGAATTTTTTTTAAAGATATGAACGCTTGTGCCCATTGAATTTGTGGGAAAATGTATGCCATTAATTAGCTATCAGTATCAAGAAGCTTCTTAATATTCGTGTAGTTCTATTTCTTGCCCTAAAATGAAATTAACTACTAAAAATACATATTTGTTCTTGTCCTATTGATAGGATAGCATGTCATCTCCTTCCTTCGCTGGTTCTTAGTGAATAAGAAGATTGCGATTACTCCCAGCGCCTATTCTTGCTAAATAATGAAATATATCTCCCAGAAACAATAGATTTTTTATTAAGCTAAAACGGAGTTGTAGAATCAAAGTAAAAATGATGTTTCAAAGTATAGAATTGGTTAAAATGCTGCCAAGCTTTTTTACCAATTTTTATCTCTCTGAAGTACATTTGAGTGATGCCCTTAGAAAGCGGACAGGAAGAGCTTGCAAATCGAGACGTAATTACAGATTGCTAGTGTAAATTTCCATAATATATAGAAATATGGAGTGGAAATCTAACGTTATGTGTGCGTAATATGAAGTATGTTAAAGAGCTCCGTCTCGAACTGATGCATCTACGAGTATACTGATGCCAAAAAAGACATGGATTAGCCTCTCATTTGTTTATTGTACAGGTCTCTTTTCTCTTGTGGTAAATAATAATGACATTCCTTCAATCGTCATGCTATATCCCTCTCTATTCCTATATCCTTCTATTTACGCGCAACTGTCTGGACGCCTCCGTTCTATCTTCCGGACCCAGCCCAGAACTCATTAAAACCAGATTATCCTCAACCATTTCCTTTTTCTGCAATGAAAACTTTGAACAACTTCTCCCGCGCTCTTTCGAAAACAGCCGATAGTTCCTCAATTAAAATGTTCGTGCCATCCGTTTGGAAAATGGTGAGAGGGTGAAAGCATTGGGAGAGGGTGAGCCAGAGGGAATGAGAAAGGCACCTCGGGACGACGTTGTACATCAGAACAAATACATCCACTGCTTTCATTGTGAAGGGGTGGAGATGAATTATAAAAAAAACCGTAATTGGTTATAAGGGGGAGGTAGTCAAATGATTTCATTTGCTCTAGTGAGGACAGATGGGTAGATAAAACAGGAAATGGTATTTTCTCGGGTTTCCCGCAGGGTTAAGAAATTGGCGGTTGTTGGCTGTATCTGCCATCGAAACGTTGGTATCAACCATTTTCCTGACCCGGTGGGAAACCCGAGAAAATTTCACCAGCCTTCTTCACCACCAAGCACCAAATCTTTTAGGAAATGGTAATTTGGAGGATGTAGGGTGGAGAGAAATCCAGCGTCCGCATTATTCTACTGTTTAAGAAAGGCGTCAAGGGATCCAGAGCTTATCATTCCATCCGACGGATGGAGTACTGCATTACCCATGCAAGGATCGGAATTCAAAGGAAGTGGCTCACGGGGCCATCACACTAACCTGATCACCAAAATATTTTACTCCATTTTATCATAGATATCTATAGATAAAAGTAAAATAATTGCATCATAATTATTTGCTTTTTCTGCAATTTAATGCTATTTTAACACGCAGCCTAATTGCACATGCCCTTTATTTCATTATAATGCGATTACATGAGTACAGATTTTCTTCCAAAAGCTAAATAATATAGTTCTCATTATTAAAATTGCTGCTAACAAATATCAAGGCGTCACGCCTAGTCCAAGATTTGAAAAACACACATTTCAACATAATTCCGTCTAAGTTTCGAATATCGTGCCAAAAACTTTATTCATAGCACGCTTGAGTTAAGGCAACAAATTTTAAATACAATTCTTGTGTCAGTTCCATTACTGCCTCTATGGTGAGTTCCAACGCATAAGAAGATGCTTTCAAATGAAATGTGATCCTAGTATTTTTTTCGAATAACTTGAAAAATTATTTAAATGTGCACTCAATGATCCACGTTAACCGCTCCAACAACCTTAAAAAGTAAAAGGTTCTCGGAGGAAAGGAAAATAATTGTCATTTTTGGCTACACAAAAGAGGATTAGAGAGGCTTTCAGAGGCGAAAATAGTCCTGTATATATTGGGCAAAAATAATCCTGTATTTATTAATAATGTCAACATTCTGAAAGAATTACCGGAAAAGTTTCGAGGTGTGTACGGCCTTTTTGGGAGACATCCCAGGGCGTAACTTTAGCGTGGGAGGCTGTGTACATTCCTGGGGCGTTATAAATATTTTTACCATTCCAATTCGGGGATGGTGCTGCGGGAAAAATTCTTTTTTCGTATCCACTCCACAGGGTAGTTCAAAGGGTATTCGGAACCACTCAGGGCAGAGACCGACGTCCCTTTTGAAGGAAGAAGGGACACGATCAAGGATCGCTGATCGTGCGCGACGCTCCGATATATTTCCCTGGGGTGGAGCCAGAGGTCGTGGGTATATTTTCTTTCGCCCTGGTGGTAGATATCGTTAGTGGAAAGCAGAAACCAGCCAGGTGGGTGGGTTTCTCACCAAATCTGAGATTCACGCCAGGATATCTTAATGTTTGGATATGGTTTCACGTAGGTTTCGTTGATTCGAGATAAGTTGATGGAGGATAAATCTCAAGATAATGGCCGAGATAATGCTATATTTTCCCCGATCTGGAATATTCAAAAAGTTCTTTGAGAATTTATGAAATAGGTAATACGAAACAGGTATGAAGGTTAAATACATTCTTTCTTGTTGAATTACAACTACTACCTCAGAGGGCCATATTGTTTCCAATACTTTGGAGACAATTCATAGAAAAAACCCTTTTGATTTAATGGCCGGTGGCACTCGAGGTCTTTAAATGGTCAACCGGGAACTAACACAGTATTCCTTCAAGAGATAGCGAGCCAATATTTGACGAACTTTAGCATGCGTGATGCAAAATTGGCCTAGTTCTATATTATATGTAATAAAAGTTTCTATCATCATCATAGTATTAAAATCCTAGGATTGGTATATTGCAGCCCTCCATTTCGCCCTAACCCATGCCAGTTCCTTCACTTCCCTATGGTTCTTCTTCCCCGTATCCCTCTTGACTTGCCCCAAGTACTTGTCTCTTGGTCTTCCTCTGGGGACTTTCCCTTCAATTTTTCCCTCCATTATGCTTCTTATGTAATTGTTGTGTCTCATAACATGGCCAACCCACCGTGTTCTTCTTTGGCGTATGGTGCTCCACAGTGCCCTTTCTTCTCCAATTCTTCTGTATACCTCCTCGTTTCTCACATTATCCGTCCATTTGATCTTTAACATCCGCCTCCAGCACCAGGTCTCGAAGGCTTCTATTCTTTTCTGTTCAGTTTTTCCAATGGTCCATGCTTCTAATCCGTAGAGTGCCACTGCCCAACTACCTTGATACCTAGTCTCTATATTCCTCGTTAATTGTAATTCTCGCGAAAGCCTTCTCTCGCTATCTTGTTAAATTTCGTGGAAATAATAACATAGTGCTGCAGTTTGGCTGCGTCTCAGTGTACCGTTTAGATTTTCACTAATGTTGCTGATGGCAATACTCTATAGCAATGAGGGTCATGGAGGAGGAGATGTGGTTATCGTACCTATATTTCTCTCTTTTATGCTTGATTCATGCACGGGGGAGCTTGTTGCCATGAAATAAATGATCCTCGTTTCACGAAAGTTGCTGCAATCCGCTCCCATGACCGCTATCATTTACCATTGATTATAATCCTGGCTATAAAACCTGATTTCTCCATTTTATCTGTGGCCCAGTGATAAGCGTATTATAGGTTGGTGGTATTTGAGAAGTCCTATGAAATTAAATCTACCTCTATGTGCATGTAATGGAATTAAAGGGAAAATGTACTCATGAAATCCAGAATTTCATCCGCGAAGCCGTATAACCGCGAAATTGGTTGATTAATTTCGTCATTTTGAGTATCCAGTTCTTGTTAATGCTCTAATTAATTTCAATTTCTGAGATGCTAAATAGGAGCCTCGTTAAAAGTGAGATATATAGGAATACCTCTGATTTACGCAAACTAACGTTATTGAACACGATTGGTAGTGTATACGGAAAGCGTTTAATTCGTTGGCTACAAAAAAGGTTTAACATTTATCCAGATTTTTCTGTGAAGGATGACTAAAAATATCGGCCATATACCGTAAAATGCTTAGTTGCTTCTAAATTCATTGAAGGTATTCCATATATTTAGCGTAAATGGCTAATACTTGTACTGCCGTTCCTGTTCGGGGTTAGCTGATTCAAAAAGCTTTGTAATTTATGATTGGTACAGAAAAAAGTGGGCCTGCGTCTACTTTTCTACCCTCAGAAAAGCAAATTTCCGATTCAAAAATACAGTGGACTTCAGCCGCCTCTTGTATTTAAGCTTTCATACATCATAACACTTGGCAGAGTGGAAGGGACTTGATTTAGTATTTATTTTTCCCATTTAGAGTTACATTAGGACATCCGTTGTCCTTCCTTTTTTCCGGTTTACATTTTTGTCGTCCAAATGTCATGCTATTATAGCTGTATCTTTCACTAATTTCTAATGTGTATTGCTAGTCGTTTGGGGAAAATTGTGTACATATTGTCACGAAAAAGAAATTCCATGTGGCAGAGAAATATCATTTTCCTGTTTTATTATTTCTCGTTTGAAACTAAATCTCACTTAAATTTTGATTTGAGGAAACAAAAAGTTAGGAAGGTATGATTTTGTTGAGTTTATCAGATATAGGACAAGTTTTTCTGTAAGGAAACGAGCATGAAAAATATTCATGAGTTTCATGTTACGGTCAAACCTCTTCAAACAGTTTACTTAAGGTACTTCAAAAATATTATCCAGCTTCTTTTAAGATACCTACTTCTATCGCGTCGGATGCATTTATTGCTCCCTCTATAGACGAAATATCTGCTTTAATTTGAAAGTATCCGTGTTTTTTGTGGTCCTTTCTCTGTGTTTTCATCTATCTTCGATCATTTTGTGTTGTTCAGCGATCACTTACAACCTGATGGGTACCGCTATATCATGGAAAATGCCAGTTTCGCGAGGAAAAGGGACACAGGCAAGGGCATCAGTGTATACGTTTTTACGACGCGGCTATGAAAGGAATTTTGAGAGTCTTTTCCAAGGGTTTATGAAAGGAAAATTTTATAGGAAGTTGCCAGTCTGATCCTATACCAGCGCCCAACTTTGAGTACGCGGACGATTAGAAGTTAATGCTGGTGCAATGGAGCGTAACGTGGGATATGCGACTGCATTTTAAAAACAGCATTATATTGACAACTACCA
This sequence comes from Pyrrhosoma nymphula, assembly GCA_963573305.1. NCBI lineage: Eukaryota > Metazoa > Arthropoda > Insecta > Odonata > Coenagrionidae > Pyrrhosoma > Pyrrhosoma nymphula. The sequence continues at coordinate 54,968,717 of OY754335.1, forward strand.
TGTGCTTAAAGCACAGTGGTGGCGTGCGGAGGAAAATGCATTTGCCCGCGTGCATAGGCGAAACATTTTTATGGCGTGACTGCATCGAAATTGGGCAAGAATACACACCGACTCCTAGGATTCATGTGATAAATAAGTGTGGTAGGTTGTAAAATCGACATTCTATTGTCATCATATTTCACAGTCCTGAATCCTTTTCAACGATAACACTAGTCTGCATGACATCAGATGACTGAAAACTAGTAAGTGATAATAGCTAACTTTGATATGCTGATTTCAGAACTGTTCTTAGTTTTCTTCTGTCACGTACAGTTTTTTCACAATGGACCCATTTAACTTCTAAGATTTATTCATAAGTGAATTGTATGTTCCAGTGGGTAATTATTGTGCGAGGGATATTTCTCAATAGTAAGCTAATTAGCTATTGAGTCTTAGGTTGGTACAACTGCTACTGCAATTGTTGTGTGACCTTGGAAGTGCTTTTCATCCTTCATTCATTTTTGTTACAAAAATTGTCATTGCTTGAAGTAATGTTAATATAACTGTGCTTACATTAGTTAAAGTTTTGGAACCATAATACTTATTTTGTGTAAAAACTTGACGTGATAGGAAAAAATGAAAGTTATTTTAAGAATCATCGTAAAACATTGATTCAAGGACACCTATTATTAATCAATCATCTGACAAAAAGTTTCAAAATGCAGACTGATGTAACTCTTCGCATGTATCATTCTTTTGTTTTTAATTATAATTATCTAATAAAAGTGCGTATCATTACACTTTTTGCTGTCACTTCTGTTCTTAACTCCATATTACTCGACTTCGCGGAGCTATGAATCTGAATTCAATCCAATCACTTTATGTTACATGTGAGGTTAAAGGTTTAACTGAGCGTGCGCCGTTGTTGGAGGGCGGGAAATAGTCATTACCTAGCCGAGTTTATCCTAGATTGTCCCGTAAAACTTCATGCCTTGCTTGATGAAATATATACGGCGATACACATAAATAGGCGTCTGCCTTCTAACTGGCGGAAATTGTCGTAATGATATGGGTGGGACGGGCAGTGAAATCTCGCGTGTTACTTGTCTCGTGTTAAACCGTGCATGAAAGTGCGATTATTGTGGTTTACACGAAGGCCGAGATGGACGCCGGCTGTGGCGTTTATCTTTTGTTTTCCTCGCATTTCCCGTCCTTTGGAACATGCCTTAAATGGAGATTACGGTGACGAGGAAAGTGATGAATCCTAATTAAAACTCTGTTAAAGACACCCGAGTGAAGAGAGAAGGCCTCCCACTGTGACTCATTTGAATTGTTAATGTGATTGCGTGCTTTTAAAGCGCCTCCAAGCGTAAGTTCAGCAAATTAAATCAGGATCACTTAATGAAATCCTTCCTCAAGTGAGTGATTTTCCTCTCCGACCTTGAACGAACGCAGACGATCATTTTATTCGTTTTCTTCAACAACAGCAAATGAGTTTACGAAATGATTGGCGATCATAACTTACGACCTGAATCAAGTGGTTATCTATCAGTATGATAAATGTGGAGCGAATCATTTTGGCATCTTAGCCTTAACGTGTTTATCATCGATGTTCACCCTTAATTGTTTATCATGCTACGTTTAGAATTTCATCCGTATTTTCATTACCATTTGCTTAACAAAACATTGATAAATTGAAGGTTATACCTACCTATTTGCCGCACCTGAATAGAGGCGCGAACTTTAATACTATGCTGTATTGTTGTGCAACATACCTTTCTATTTATTTTTTATGTTTTATTCTTTAATACTTATGCGTAGGCTTTATAATTTTTACGGAGAATTCGTTAAATCTTTGTCACAAACTTCCAAAATAAGTTTACCGCAGCCATTACTTGACGATGGATTATCATTATTATAAAAAACATGCTGAATAAAATTTCCAGTTCACGAGTAACTTTTGTCGTGGCCGATGCTCCAGCCGTTGGCTGTGGAAGTATAACCGATAATATGGAATGGTTTTATTTTTATTTATTACTATTTTGCCGAGATTACGTACGAAACTTAGTCTCATCCGTGAGTAGGTATTATCTATCTTTCTACTATGTTGAGTTAAGAGGAGATATATTAGTAATATTGTCTCCATAAAAGTTGGTAAGGTTATAGGCAAGATGGGGCTCTTCTTGATTCCAAGAGGTCTTTCTACTGTATCACAACTTGAAGCCATGTGATTCGAACTTGTATTAGATTTTTGGATGGCGGTTGTCTCCAAGAGGAGGAGGAGAAAATGTATTCTCAGAATGGATGAGGAAGCATGTAAACCAAATATGTTGATTTTCAGAGTTGTAATGAATTCCATATTGATGCACTTCCTTGCTTCATGTTTGAAAGTATCGAATTAAGAACTTGCCCGCTTTTGGTTATTACACAGCCATATTTTGGTTTAACGGACAATTTTTTCATTGAGAAGGGCTTCAGTTGTAAAAAAACTGTCTCAAGCATCCATAAGGCACCTATGCAGGGCTAAACCTTCCCGTCTTCAAGAATTTAACTTTACAAGAGTTAAAAATCTGAATAACTGGAAGTTAATGATCGTTATGTATATATGCACTGCTTTAAAGTATATATATCTGCTGATTTTTTGCTGCTGTCCTTTAGAAATGCAACTGATTGATTAATTTGATGGCGTGGTCATAAAATTTGCGAATATAAGTTGCCCCATTTCGTTTTTAGGTTTTATTGCACGGTAAATTCTGCAGATAAGAACACGTTTATCATTGCACCCATGCTCTTAGAATTTTTTTGTGTCCCTGTGACATAAATCGACAAACGCGTTTACATTAGCCACTGCATATTCACTTTCTTTACTTTTGGCATTTTAAATATCATTTTCATGTAATAAAGGGTGTCAAATGGAACAAAATATCCTTTTAGTATTTAATCATGCTCTATTTTAAAGATGGTCTCTTCATGGGAAAACGTTTTTACTTCTGAAAACAGTTATGTGATGAGCATTATATCTTGAGTAGTAAATCCTAACATTTTGCCATGGTGATTTTTAAGTTTCAAGTTTGACACCCAGAGTTCCAAAGAAGTTCAGAGTGGAAAGATTCTTTTGGAGTTGTATTTTAAGTTTTCCTAAGCCGCGTGCGATTACCTCGCTCATATCCATTATAGCCATTCGTTTTCCTTCCGTCGTAATTTTTCTTCGATTTTATTTCCTTTTAGAAAAATATGCCGCCTCACGCGATTTCCACGGACTGGTTCCCTCTGTTCTGCACCGGGACTTAAAGGTGTATTATATGCTTTATAAAATCGGCGAGCGAGTAAATCCCAGGGACTGAGGTATAAATTTGGGAAAACGTCTAAGCGGGCTGGATGGGAGTAAAACTATTTATCTGGATGACGGTACGGTTTCTTACTAAGCGGAACATTGTCATAATCCTTCGATCCCTCTACATTGATTACTCTCTGCAAACTAAAAAATGCATATATTGCCGATAGAGGTTTAAGAAATAGGCACCTTAATAGTTTGAAGATTTATGTATAATGAAAAGAAAACTAAATAACCCTTAGCTGCCTCTATTTTCTTTCTTTAATTCTTTTCATTCAGTCCATTCTTTACTAATTACAGCGCAGTTTCGATTGTGCAACGCAATGTAGACCGAAAAAAAAATCCCTTGGCCACCTCGGATAATAAGGCTTCTTGTGTGAGCATAAACTACGTGCAAAATTAAGATACTCCCACAATTTTTCGTATTTCAGTCCATGGCACTGTAAGGAAAAAATACTTTAAGGAAAAAATAGGACTGTGAATCCCTGTGTGAATGAAAGTCGAATGCAATGCCGAGTTCTGGCGTCCACGGCCGAATGACCGCACTAAGTTTCGAATTGCGGCCAAGTTTTCTTTCTCCAAATCCTGCTCATTATCGTCTTGCAAGGTTTTCAGTTTTTTTCTCAAGGGCAGGAATTGATCTGCTTTTAAGTGCGTAGGATCTGAAACGAATGGATGGCAACTGAATGGATGGACTGAAACAAATGGATGGTGTTGCGAAGTCATAAGCGCAGTATAGCGAATGAAAAGATGATCTATAGCAAGTCATTGGAAAAGACGATGACGGGAATTCTCGGGAAATACGATTTCCCGGTCTCGATTCCCGAAGTTTCGAAAAACACGGGAATTTGGAAACCCTTTGGGGTGGGTGTGCGGAAGGGGTGGGCTGTGGATTGCGGAAAGATGGAGGAGGATCAAAGGCGAGGGGATTATTGCGGGACAATGAAGGGAGAGTGTAGATGGGAAGGAGGATAGAGAGGAGCAGTGGAGATGCCGCTAAAGGTGAGGGAAGAATACAAGGATGAAAGGAAGAGCGTAAGAGGGTGGTGGACGATCATGGGGGGTGTCGGGAGCGGGGTTAAAGTCATCGGGTACGGCGGAGACACGTTGTTATGGGGGTGGGGTTTTGTGGATCAGGGTCCGGGTTAGGGGTGTGCGCCTCAGGGTGTGTTCTGCCGGGCGGGGAGTGGTCGGGCCAAAGCCCTTTAGCTCGCGGAGGGGTGGGAGCGCACAGGAATCTTAGGCTTGCGACGAGAAGGGTTGGTTCCCTTTGATGGTCGACGGAATGAGGAAGAGGGGAATAGGGATTCGTTGTGGTGGGAGGGGGGGAGGGAGGCTTTCGTCCGCAGGCGGTGACGACGACGTAAATCTACGGAAGCGAGAAATCGTGATGCTCCTTCTGCAATATGCGACGTTCGTCTAATATCGCCATGTGACATGGAGATGTGGTACATCGTTTGGAGATATTATTCCATATTTAAAGGAAGGTGGCAGGTATTTCTAGAGCAAATTTAGAGGTTGCCGGGACTAGCCACGGTATTGCCGCAACGGAATCACCCGCTAGTGCATACAAGTGCGAAGTATTGTACTTGATCATGAATACAGCCTACTATAAGGTTCGAGGCAAAGTGCAGCTTCGCGGACACATGAGAAACGGTACCCGGAACGCATACTGCGCATGCGCTGGCGTCAACCGTCAAACGTGAACGTGAAAATTGAGCCTTGCTCTTGCCTCCTTGAGTCAAAACTCTTGACCGACCCTCAAAAATCGTATGGTATTACATATATGTGGCCAAAAAATGTCCCTAATTGATTTAAAGTTAACGGTTGAAGTTGACGGTAGATGCTTTCACGTGATCGTAAACTCGTTTATTCGACTCGAGGTTGACGTTCACGTCGAAGCCAATCGTGAAACCTGGCATTTTCTCGTATTTTCACCGTCTTCTACTGAATTCTCACGGATGGGAAGCGTGTTCCGACTCTGCCACGTGCAGATCCCTCTTACTTTTTTATTCGGTGGGAAAGGTGAGAGGTCACTGGAATCAAAGACGAAAACGTACCCAGGGCTATTGACAGACATTTCTTCTCCAGAGCCGTTCCCTTTCGTGTCTCAGCAGTTCTACCGAGGGAGCGAGCTATACACGTGTCACGCTAGTTCCCGACGATTTGCATCTCATGCATTATTCAGACATCGCTGTGCTGTCGGGTTCTGCTCTTTCTTTACTGCACAGTTGCTCGCTCCAATCGCCACTGATCATGGGGGATCAAGATTCCTCAAATCCATATTTTCAACGCTGGAGCACGACTGTCCTTCTTGTAGATTCCTACTCGTTTCACAGCTCGTACATGGGTATTAAGATAGTGGATTTATATCTCGACACATTTTTTTGGTTGGGGGATACAGTGAAAATTACTAATGTGCAAATATTCTTTTATCATCAAGTGTCTGGTGTCCCAGGATCTTTAAAAAGTCGTGCCTGATTTAAAGTTCTGCTGAAATAAATTAATCATGCCCACAAGCCTTGAATCAGCCTGTTTATTAGGTATTTAACCCATAAGTAGGCGCGCGAGTGTTTGTCATATTCTCACTCATTTATCATCGCTTCTAATTTTTAAATTGTAGGTATGATAAATTTTTTGATATCTTCAGTACCTTCAAGAAACTTGGTATTCACTCATACCAAATAAAAATATTTAAAAAATACTTAAATAATTTAAATTTTGCTTACAATTTTTAATTAGTAGGGGTCACAGTGTCACAGGTCACAGTCACAATTTTATTAGCCTGATCCCCAAACTTTAAAATAAATAACTAATGAATTCATTTTATTTTTAAATTTGTTTTACCCTCACTATAGCCGATTAATGTAAAAAAATCCATATTGGTTACGAATTAATATGAATTTTGGCGTTTGAGTTTTTCAGCGGAAAACACTTAACTGCTCGAACAAGAAAGTTGATGGCATGTAAATACCGTGTATGGCATGTAAATACCGTGTATGGCATGTAAATACCTCTACCGTGCAAATACTCAATACTTGTTCAGGTCCATCTATTTGGGGATACAAAATGCCAGTGGGCTGTTACGAGTCGGCCAAGTTACCGACAGTGCTAAAGGAACTCCACTATCTGATTCAGGTATTTGACTACCAGTCGTCGTTTTGATTCATGTTCGCCATCCGCTGTCCCTCGTAATTCCTTTTTGTTATGTTTGCACTTTTATCATCTCTCTTTCTCGCTCCGACAAACATCGAGGTATGTGATATCAATCGCTCGCTCCTTCTGTGAATCATGATCAAATTTCCGCGAGATTCAATCGTACTTCGGCAAGGAGGCGTGAAATATCTCGTCACCTCGCGGAGGGGGATGCTCACACAAAAAGTTGTATGTGAAAATAGGAAAAAATACGAGAGTCGGAGAAATAGATCGGAAGGGTTACGGGTGGGGTATAAGATGTGGGCATGCTGAAACCCCCGTAGGAGTAAAAAGCAGAGAGGGCCACGGGAGACCAATGTGGTACCTCGGACTTTCACCTGTCGAAGGGCAAGGCGGTTCCGGGGTAAAAAAGAAGGGCCGGGAGAACATCGTAAAATATGAGGCGTCGAGAGGTCGAAGGAAACGAGCCAGGTGGGGTCGGGTGGGATAGGAGAAACGGTGGGAGGTTGGAGGGTATTGGGTGGAAGGATAAAGGAAGGCGGAAGGGCAAAGGGGTTTGCGTGTCCTTTTTGGCAGCAGGAACCCTTAAATCCATCGGAAAAACGTACCTCCCATTTCATTTTGTCAAGTTCGTGTGTCCCTTAAACTGTTCCTCCTGAGATTTTCTAGGAAACTCTCCTTGTTATTTTCTCTAGCCACTATACTCCCTTAAAAGATTGGCTTCACTTGTCATCCGAGGTACGAGGATTGATCTGATTTAGTTATTTTAGGAAGACGACCGACAACTGAGGTCATTATCGCCATTAAGGACAAGTGGATACTTCTGTTCATGCAATAGGTCGAGACACCCCAGTTTGCGACGCTATACCTACATCTCTGTTACCAGTGAACCCATTGTAATGAAATGAAGTGCATATTAAAGTGAAAAATAAAATTACATGTGGAAAGGGCTGTGTGAAAACTTCGTCAAACTTTTTAAGTGCATGTTAAAGATTTTTAGCATTCACTTTCCTTAATCGGTGTGGACATTTTTGAAATTATTGAATGTTTTTGTGAGACTTTGATTGAAAGAAGCTACTGGTTTAACTGCATAAAACGATAGCACCACTTTGATCGCTAACAACATGGGAATCGTGCATCACGCATACATTATCGTTTAATGGGGGAGAGAAAACTGGGTTACGTGCGGAAGGAGAATAAATAATGGGATTTTGGAATGGAATATATAGTAAGGCCCATGGTAGGTAAATGATGAAATCGTAGGACTAAGTAAGTAGGCACATGCGATTGTTAAAGATCTGGTAGAAGTATATTGATACCCATCCAAGCCTGCCCTAATTGGTGGACAACCACTAGTAAAAGCATAAATTAGGTCTAATATAAATGGATAATGACGATGCTTTGAGTTTGGTAAAAATGTAAGCTTAGCGCTGAGAAGGATAATATTTGTACAACAGATCATTGGAGCAGCCTTCGGCATATTCTAACTATCAATTAAGTGTAACCTATATTATCATCATTGATAGTTTTTCCGCTCTCTGGGGTATTTTAGGAATGAATCGTGCAAGAAATGTCAACATCCAAATGTTACTTGCGCCATTAATTAGATATCCTTCACGCGATGGGCAGTATTTCAGTGGTTATTTATCATAAAATTATGGTGAGATTGGAGGTAGAAAAATGGGACTAATGAAATTTATAGGTTACCATTCTCGACTGAATTTTGATTCCGATAATGAGTCTATAGGAACTGGAATAAGGAATACGAAGGAGAAGAATAGGTAGAGACAAAAGAGGGAAGCCTAATGGAAACGATAATATTAGGAAAATTATGAAGTATCCCATTTCACGAAATTGATCGATGGCTTGTATATTTTTCAAATTTCGCCTGGATTTTTTATAATTCAGTGGCAACTTGTTTCTTTCAGATTATTCCTAACGTAAATTATCGGCTACTGAAAAGATAGCAGAACATAAATCATTCTAAAAAGTCGCAAATTTGGAGCTTATACCTGTGCTTACATTAGTAAGTTTCCAATGTCATAGTATTGTATGGGAGTTTCAACGATGGAATAGAAGTAAGGGCTCTAGACTAATGCTGTTGAAACCTCGCCGCAAAGAGGCAATTCTTTCATTTACCATGAGAGACTTACTATGCATATTTCCTCTAAATTAATCCGCAGATTATATTGATAGCCATCCCCTCAACTTGTGCATTTTGTTACATAAATTATTATTCTAAGAACGCTCTCTATTTGTTTAGATTTCTTCTGATTGTGAATTTTAATTTACTCATTCTATAGGATGGTATAACCTAATACATTTACCTCTCCCAGTTATTTGCTTATGAAGGACTTTATTACCTATCTATTAATAAGGGTATCTCTCTTATTTTTCCGTTCCCATCTGCTCTATTGTTGAAGTGGGGGGGGGGTGGAGTGATAAACCTTGGGGTGCGTATTATTTTCTGGAAAATATGTCAATATAAGCTCGCTAGTTTTGAAATGAGTCAGAAGAAGTCAAATACCTGGGAATCACCTTAACTTCAGGCCTAGTGTGGGACAAGCATGTACGAAAATTTGCGACGCTGCATTAGAGAAACTAGGATTTATCAAGTCAATAGTACGAATGTTCTAGGTGGAAAAAACAAAAGAGTGATGCTGCTATGCTATGGAAAGTGTTACACCGTTAATGGAAGGATTAGGTTGGGAGCCATTGGAGACTCGGTGACTACACGCTAGGCTTAGATTGCTTGAAAAATTCAGATCAGGAAAATTTCAGTGTGACACGGAGGATGTTGCGTAGTTGCAAAATACATATATACTAACGGTCCTTCTCTATTGGGAGCATATCTGTGGTGTAGTGCATGCTTGTGAGGCTTCGCCTCGTGACAAGCATTAGCGATTTATCTTAATGCATAATTAGTCGTAGGTACGCTAACTTCAGGGTATAGTGTAATGCATGTTGGTGACTGCTCACCCCCTGCCACATACCCTTGAGGTGGCTGGCAGGGTATTTTGTAAATGTAGATGTTATTTTGACCCCGCGACATATCTCTAGAACTGATAGAAGTGACAAAATAAGAAACAAATGACTTCCGCGTACCAGTAGTGATTAGAACAAAGGCAGCGTGACACTAACATAACACACATTGTTAACATACATTTCACCTCTGTCTGCCACACGCCTCTTCCCAATTCCTTCCCCATCCCTATTTGGTGTCCTTAACACTCCCTGCTGCACGCCTCTGCGGTGGCTTGCAGGGTAGGATGTAGTAGGGCGATAATGTAATCGTTATTTGTATTAGGAGCGCAGCACTAAAAATCGATCTGCACCTCACGTGACCACATCCCTGGCCGCCTCATCATTTCGTCGCCGCGCTGGCATATGGGGGAAGATCCCGGCGTTGCGGTGGTGATACGACGACGGGAATGGGGGATGGAAAAAAAACTCCGTGCTGCTCTTTCCCCTCCTGGAGGGTGATACTCCCCTACCCAGACGTACTACATACCCGTACGTTCGGAGATACCCCCCTAGGGAGGGTGCAGGATGGAGGGTGGATTAAGGGAGCATGAGAAATGTCTTCACTCGGCGCGGCGGGAGGGAGCGAATGAGGGTTGGTGGTGAGGTCTTGTGAGGTCAAGCGAGTGGGTTTCCGAGGGTTGTCCCGTCGAGATGACTCGTGGGAAAGGGGTCCCGGAAGGAAAAGAACAGTACCTGAACCATTTCCTCCTCCGACCGTCCTTTTATCCAGTATTTTTATTTCCTCCGGTACGTCCAATAAAACTCCGCGACACGATATGAGGAAAAATAGACGCGTGGAGAAAAAGGACACATTTTTATGAGGAAAATCTATTAGCTATTATTATCTATTGTTCCCATAAGAAGAACACGGAGGCTCTAAACTGAGATACTCAATAGGTTGGTAGATGTTTCGGGGAGGCAACCGAAAACTTAGATCATTTGCGCCATTTAAGCCCAGTTTTATGATATGTGGTTAAATATTATTTTGTTTGTATGATAGCCGAAGTTAATACGTTCACCCATCAATTACGCTCACGTCAACTTACCGACAGATTGATTGGATATACAAGGATCGAAATCTCAGTCAACATCAAGGCATAAATGCATAGAAAAGGCTACGCCATCTTGCGGTTATCGTTAGCCAGAAATTGTAAAATCAGGTTAAAGTTCCAGGTAGGTTGTTAGCAAAGGAGTATTTGGAGTATGGATAAAGTCTGTAGAGCAGGGGTGCTCAAAGAGTGGAGAATTCCCACTGGGAGGAATTAAGAGGGACAAGGGGGAACACTATTCAGCCGAATGCGGTAACTTGTAGATAATGTAAAATTATTTTTAAGCTGTAGTTTGTTTTAATTTATTTTGTAGTGTTCAATAGTATCACGGATGAAAATCGATTGTAAAACATGCGGATTCTAAACTATGTATCAATTTCAGTTAGACTATCTTGGAAAGGAGGAATAATATCCTGAACTTTGGTGAAAGGGAGTAGTGATAAAAAACAAAGTTTAGAACCCATGGTGTAGAGAAACCTAGCGTCTATTTTAGCCTGCTCTTAACGAAAGACTCTGAGGGGTTCACAACTGAATTATCTTATCCGACGGTTCGAGGGTCAAGCTTTAAGTGCTCCAAACATAGCATCCAAGCAAAGATCAGAATTCCACAGAAAAATCTCCGCTACTGCTGGGATTTGAACTCCGGGCCCTAAAGGCGGAAAGCCAGTACTCTAGCCACCCCATCAATCCGATGTCATGTGGGATAAGAACTTGCATTAATGTTATGCTGGTATAAATGTAGAATCGAAATGATTGAATAAACTAGTCAACGTATGAGGTAGGGTTTTGGTAGTTCTTGCCTGAATAAACATGCTGAATTGCTACACATGTGTATATCTTCAAAGAAAAGCAATGCAAAAAAATGCGCCATGTACAAATTCGAAAATCCAAATTACTAATGAGTCAAAAATAGAAACCAAAAGCAGCTTTACACAATAATAATAAGTAAATATTCAGCATCTGGCTGAATAAATAGCCATTCCACAGCCATTTGAAGTAAATTAATGCTTTTAACCTTTATAATCACTGGTAGAAAGTTTTGGACAAGTATTTTGGTCCCAATAAAAACAAATTGAAAAACATTTTTACTGGATTGTATTTAAGAATCATAATATATATTACGTAAATTATAAATTATTCTTCGTATAGGTAGAAACTGTTTATATCCACTTCAAAAATAAAATATTACCTCGGCTGTTGGTTGCATACACATAATTACTTCTCGATATTACTACTACCAAAGTGCAACTCTCCGCATCCAGTAGTTTTCCTTCCTTTACTATTTTCTCTATTTTCCCATACTTTGTTTTCGTCACTGGTTGTAATTTTATATGTCATGTTTTATATTTCTCTCTCCGGGAACGTTCGACCACCTGTTTGCGTTACTTAAGTTTCGTGAATAGCACAATTAGCAAAAGAGGTTTGAGGAGAGGTTTAGATGATGACTTGGCGAAGGTTTAAGTTGGGGAATGAGATTACTTTCGGCCGCACGAGTATGCTACGAGTGCGTATTGTTTTGCGTGGTTTTCTCCAGACCTGTCGTCTCAAGAACGGTCCAATCCGTGGTTAACGCGAGGATGAGTGGAGAACTAGATAGCAGTGGGTCAGAGTTCACTGCCGTTAAAACTGACTTTTCATTAAAAGCGGAGATGAAGAGTGCGGTGAAAAGGAAAATATTTTGTGGGACTATAAGTAATGATAGTTTCGCTGAGTTCCAGAAGATGTAGTCATTAACGTGGGAGGTGTAGATAATTCAAACAATCGCACCCACTTACTGTATCTGTCTTTTAATTTTCTCTGAGTTGGTGTGAAAAAACAGGAAATTAAATGACCCGACTCTTACTTCCTGAATTAAATAACTTTCAGTATACTGTCAAATTTGTATTCACTCTCATAAAATACTGTATTTTTACTTTGCGCCCTGACAAATATATTTCTACAACTGAAATAATTTGTAAGTTCTGATGTCTCATATCTCTTAGAGGTTCGTGTGGAAGGCATTAATAAATTATAAGGAGAATTGAATGACACAGACAAATGTGTTGAGCGAAAGCATAGTCATGTGTCATGTGGAATGAGAAAGGGATTATCCCACGTGGATGAAATGGTTGCCGCGATTTCGGGAAGATTTGATGGTGAAATTATGCCCAAAATAAATCACGTTACATCCGCAAGCACAAAACTGCTTATTAAGTAAATGCTACATCCACCGGTCATCATAGTTACTATACGGTAATATTTTGCTGTGAAGATCGATAGTTGATTTTGTAGTATGCAATGGCCAATGAGCTGAAGCATGACTATCAAGTATGATAGTTGGCATGGTGCGTTTGCTAATAATTTTTCAATGAATTTATGCAATCTTTATAACAAATTTATGTACCTAGTCAGGAAGTTGTATAAAATTTGGTACAAAACCTTATGGGTGCATTTTGGCGCGAATCATCTGGTGATCGTTATGATTTAATTGGTATTCACACATGATGGTATTCACCTGTTTTGAAGTTCATTGCATCGCCTTGCAATATGTAAGTCGTAGTAATTGTATCCTCATAGTCCAAAAATTGGGCATCATCTTGATCAAAACTGATACTTTGGTGCCTGCTCCACGTGTTTCTACGATTAAATGCTAGTAGGTGAAAGTTGTGCAAGCGAAGTGAAAAAAAAATGCTCAGTAAAAATGAAACTGTTTCTTATCATTTTCATTGTCTCTCAATTTTGACGTTATCAAGTTTTTTTCATTGCTCATTGAGGTAGTCTTATTATATTTCTGGTGGCAAAATTATTAATTGAATTTATGCTAATTACCATTCCGATCAGGTTTATTTAGGTGCTCGAGAACGACTTCAGAATCAAAATCGTCCGTGAAAGTAAAAAAAAGCAAAGTGTATTTTTTCGAGTGGAAATTCAGCGAGTCATGGGCTTCATTATATGATACTTCATCTTTCATGAGCGTTATCTGCTGCAGATGACGAGGGAAGACAAAGGATTTGAGGTATTGGAAATGGAGAGGGAAGAATGAGAGGAGGAATGCTTGACCTAATTTCTCTGAAAGCATTTCTCATCCTTAACAGTGCGGGAGTGACGAGAAGTTTTGATTCGTGGGTGTTGTTAGATTTAGGAAGGGTACTCTTCAAACCCTTACGGGCGGAGATGACAATTATCAGTGTTATTTACTGTTGAAGGACCTCATGGTTATTCATTCCCCCAAACTCTTCAAGTACTCACTATAATGGATACTTAGTAATATATTTATGATAATATACATTTCTGTACTCATGTTTAAGAAGAGTTAATAATTTTATGAAACAAAGGTTAATTAATTGTTAATGTTTTGTAAAAACTGAAAGCTGAGGGAAGATTAAAAAAAATCAAATGAAGAAAAAGGATGAGTAACTAGGGAAAGGAGTACTTTTTGACTTAAGATTGTGATACTTATTATGTTTATGTCAACGATTAAAACCCAAATTTGAGAAAAAGAATATATAATATGTAAACGCTATCGTTTGCCTAAAGATTAAACGGTGTACAGACGTTTGCATATGAAGGGGCCGGAATAAGATGATAAAAACTCGCAACGTATGGGTAATTTTGAAATATTTAGGTACTCAAGTTTGGGTAAATTAAATTTATAAAAATCATTTCAGCCAATTCCTCTCATACTTGTTAGTATAATTTTAGTGTAAACTGAAAGATACTGTTTACTGCTTATTTTATTTTTCCAATTACACACCTATGAAAATTCACGAGAAAACGTTGAATGATAGTTGGCACCATCCTGCCCAAACCCCTACACGTGTACCTTGTTGGTGACGAAATTACATGCGTTGAAAAATGTATCGAAAGTGAGGTAAAATAAGTAAAATTCTTTCAAACGACTGCCAAAATACGCCGCGAGGAAAGTCGTGCGAATCTGGGACGGGCGTCATCGAACGCGTCGATGTCAGTTGTTCGAGAACACTTCGGACGCGACCGAGGTTTCGGAACTCTCGAGATGAGGATAGGGAGAGAGGCATTGAGCGTAATTGAAAAAAAAAGACGAACGAAGAGAAAGCAAGGCCGCATTGTGATCTGAACGCTGGAGGACAGAAGAAGCGAATTAATGAGATTGGAGAGCCTACCACTCGGAGAGGACGAGGCGGATCGCGAGGGAGAAAAAAAATCTCATGTTTTTCCCCTTTTTTTAAAGACATCTGTGGGAAGTCTGTGTTGGCATTGCTTGGATGAAGCGAAGTGCGAAGACTGTCTTCTCTTACTTCAACCAAGTCCCTTTCTTCCTCTCCCACATTCCGTTGTGATCATTCGCATCAGATACCCCACCCTTTCTAGTATCTCCACCACGATAACTTTTTTTCTCGTCTGCGCCAGCTGAATTCTTTTTCCACGTATGGGAAGGAGTTCATTCCATTAGTCTCACGGAGAATTCCAGTTTTCCTACGTCTTCCGTATAATATTCCAATATTCTCTCCAAAATCGTCTTTGTTTTGAGAAAAAAATCCGTAGTTATTGCGGAAGGATATTAAGATGGATGCCACGCTCGGATTTGAGAGTTACAAAACAGATGGGAAATTAGTCCGCTTTGATTTGAAGCGATGATATTGCGAGAGGTTCTTAATATCCAATCCTGGGGATATAAAGACATTACAGTCGTAGAGCACCCCTTCAGTGATAACCCAATTGAGTTGAAGTGAGTGGATGATAAATTATCCCCGAAATGGGTATAACTCTGCTATAAAACGTATCACATTCCGAAGAGGTTTTGGTTTGACTCTTTAATGCGGTGATTTCATTTTACGATTATTCCAGCAAACTCGATTGAAAACAAATGCGTGGTCATGAGGTTTAAACGACGATATTAACCTGTGTCAATTTGATCTCGGAAGTAATTATGTTTTTAGGTAGAAGATATGGTGTGTCTACCAAAATGATAGTCCATATCGGCTAAATAAAACGTAATGCACGTTATGCAGAAATTGCCACGAGAAGAAATCGGCTTGGACCGGGAATCGAACCACGGACAAGCACGAATAACTTCGTAATGTATGTTGTTGAATCTTCGTAATATACTTCAAATTGTGCAAATTAAGATCGAGGGTTAGAAAATTTAAACCACAAAGCTATAATTTTAGAACGCGGATCACAGTTTTTAATAATTCACTGGAGATAAACCTCTGTAATCCAATCGAAATAATTTCAAAAACATACATACGGAGCGTTACGGAGGTTATCGTTCGTGATACTTTCTTATGCAAAACATTATTTTCCATGAATTTGATTTAATTCGATTTTATTATTAGTCAAGAATAATGGCAGCCTTCACAACTGAACTTTCCACAAGTCTAAGGGAATTAAAAGTTGCGTATGGCGCTTGGGACGTCTGCTGAATTTGGAATTCAAGTGCCGTCTTTAGTCTGCGACCAATTATCCCGAAGGACTTCTGTTCCCCATCGTCCGGGGATGATGGCGCTCTGAAGTTAAAAATATCAATTCCTTGCCTTGGGAATGGGCCATTCTTGCATTTCGTCTGCGGCAGACCGTGTCTTCTCAATTTTCTCCGCCTAAGTTCTTTCATCCACGGCAATTATGGAGACAATATAGGGACCAAACTAAAGAGCTTCATGGTACTTTTGCCAGAAAAATTTGACCATACTCTTCTGCTGATTGCATGTTTAAGACAGAAACAGGATTATAGCCAACTCTTGGTTTTCTTGGCTATTTACTAGCGTAATTGAGCTTTATTTGAGAGTTCGATTGAATTGAATTGACAGGGTTATTTTTTTCCTTATATTTGAAGCTAAATATACAAATAATTGGAATTAGTATGCTGCACCCTGTGACAGGAGCAGTATGCTTTCTCAAATTTATTTTAAAATTTCTGGCTAATGTTGTTGTCTCATTGAGGTTCCTATTGATGGTAGCAATAAAAATAAGAGCTTATTTTTTCGTATTCTATTCGCAAACTTAAATATAAAAGAGCATTTGTTTATACTCTAGATTCTAGTTGCTCTTTTAAATTCCTACCTGAAAGCAGAAACGTTCAATTAATTTATAGGGAACGTTTTTGTACGAAAGTGCCATTGAAAAAATTACTCGATCAATTACAAGTGTTTTCTGGGCTATAATGATAAGGGTTGGCGAATGTTTTCGGCGCCTGAGCATTAGGCAAACCACTCGTTTCTTCTGTAAACTAATGCTGCATACACGACAGGGGCTGTTAAACCCATTGACTGCAAAGGTATCTTTGCTATGCAGTGTCTTTTAATTAGTTTTAAGCTCTATATTGTAATTTAACAATATCTAATACCAATTTTCTTGATAAATTATGGATATTTCAAATTATTCAAGATAGCAATTATTGAATCTGGTAATTTTTGTAATATTAACGCTATTATTTTTTTAAGCAAATATATGTCTTCATTGTTATCTCTCTCTTATATGGTTAATATCTCGGTGTTAATTTTAGAAAAAAGTGGTTTTCTACTTGATTAGATATGTAAGCACCGAGAATTAAGTATCCTTGAAAGGCTACAAAGCATGGGGTTGGTGATGTCAAGAGTAATTTCGCGAATTCTGGATTTGTCTTCAGCGTATATGTAAGATTACCCTCGATACTTTCTTGTTACTTTATCATTTGACGAAAATACCTATCATTTACTGTTTTTTAAGAAGATTTTCATGACATCATATTTATTTTATTATAATTTTGTTATGATGTCTAATTTCTCAATTCTGCTAGAGCTATGTACTGCTGTTTATTGGATATCCGTCACAGAAAACTTAAAATTTGACTGAAAAAAATAAATGTATATATAGCCACGGATTGCAAATTGCACATGTAAAGATCGTGTCTGACCCATCTCGACATATGGTTCTGGAATTGAGAGCTGAGACAACGCACGCTGAAAGACTATTGAGAACAGCAGTAATGTTGAAGACAGGAGTGATAACGGAAAACAGACCTTTGGATAGAAAAAGAATCGTCGATTTAAGAAAACAGAAAGCATAAGCGACACAGTGAGAGCGTCATGAGAGCGGAATGAGATACTGGGACGCGCAAGTTGATAGAATTACGGAGGACAGACTCCCCCGTATTGCTGAAGATAACATACCCTATGGCAGAAGGCCGACAGGGATACCACCAATAAAGTGGAAAGATTGCTGACAATCCACCTCCCCTCAATATCCGGACTAATCCCTCATTGAAAAACAGGCGAATAGACTGTTCAATGAAGAAGAAAGAATTCAAAAGGAAAGATTCAATGAATACTACAATATTTAGATGATTTGATCGCACGCGTATCGTGATGTTCGACCATGTATTGGTATCAACACTCATATATGACCGTGCATGTGTGTTAATATGTCAGAGTTAAATGTTAGAGAGGGGTGCATAGCCCTAATTTCACCCTAAACAAAGTCACCATTATTATTATAGGTCATGCCTATTCCTATGAGTTCATCGTTGATTCGTCCACAGAACTGTGGCACAGAGGGAGCAGAAGGGACTTGTAGGGAATGGAGTGAGGGTTTAGTGATGCAGTGAGACGCCATATCGATCACCTCCTGTGTTCATAATTCCGTTCACCTCGTTTTTTATTTCTCCGCCGGGCCTTCCTACAACGGAGCCATTCCTTTGCGAAATGAAAACTCTTCCTCCTCTTGTTCACATAGTTTGCCGTCTCTCAGTGTCCTATTCATAATGAGTGCACCGCGTCAGGGCGAAGTGGGGGAAGGTGAGGTGGAATTGCCGCTTGCTGGATTGATCCGGGGATGAGGAGCAGTATTTGGGGGGATGGTAAATCTGCTGTCACGATTGATGGAGGTCACTGGGTGTTGGGATTATTCTGATACAGGCCCTTGGTCAATCACAATTGTGATGGAATCTCTGAGTAGCCACAAAATACGTATATTCATCAAAATTATTTCAATATTGTGTATTTAAAACTTCATCATTGATTTCTTATTGATTGAGAAAGAATAGTGCCTCTTCTTCTAAGCTATTCTTGCTTTTAAGTTCTCTGGGTCCATGAAATTGTTGCATTAACGGAGCAGTTGATGCAACGCTCACAAGCACTACCAAATATCTGCAAAATCCTTCGAATTGCTTATTTAAGATTGAGTTATCGATTTTAATCTGAAATGTCAACATTTCTTGCAAACAACCAGCCATAGAGTTCTTGAATTTGGAAAGAAACTATCTTTTTTGGGTCTGAAAAAAATTGATTATTTTATATAATTCGTACCAAAAATGTATTTGGAATTTGAAACAGTGATTGATTGTTCATTTTGAAAATAATCAGTGGTGCAGAATCATTTTTAATTTCTATCGGGCATAGGAAAAAGATGATTCTGTAGTGGTTCCCTTGATGGTTTAGTGAAAGAGAGAGAGCGTTCAACCTCATCATCGCGTGAAGATTAAGTCGGGTGGGTTCTCATGAAGGGCGGAGAGATGGATTCGGCTTTGAGTGTCTTGAGGGGAGAGGAGGACAATCTCTTCTCCGTCTTCCATCGCCGGGACTCGCCGTGTTATTTTTCATTACTGGGCCGGTGGAGTGACCCGCCTTCCTATATTCCTCGCATGATTGTCGTCGGCAGCATTGTCGTCGCCTTTTCTCCTCCTCCTCTCTTTCTTTTATGAGACATGTGAGGGAGTGGGAAGGAGAATATGAGAGATTGCGGGGGGGGGGGCATGTAAACACTTCAGAAACCCGTGCACCTCTCATCCTTTTCCTCTTCTCTCATCCCTGTCTTTATAATAGAGCCGACCGAAGAGGCTTTTCCCGCTCGGCGGTCTTCCACTCACCCGTCCCTTACGTGACCGCCCTTTTTGTATCGCATTTTTCTTGTTTCAATATTCTCTAGTCAGTTTTTTTTTTCTTTTATTTCTCTTCCCTGACGTTTTTAGAGAGGGACCAGTGGCACGAACACGGTTTTACAAAGCGCTTGCGCCCGCGTTGTCGTTATTTATTCAGTTGCGCTCGTGAGATCGAAAACGTAACCGTCACTCTTCAAATTTTGTCAGGTAATTTTAATATTTAGTTTTTATTCCTGGAGTGCGTTCTTTGCTCAGGAAGCAGTGGGCTTCAGTTCCACCCTTCTAGAGTGGTTTGCGTTTTGGATAACGATAATGACAACGCGAAAGAAGGAATCATGATCCCTACTCTGTTGCTAGGCGTTTATTTACTGTTGAGTTTGAGCTAGCTGAAAAGTTATATTAAAGAAAGTTAGTTAAAAGAAAGTATCTTGGGACCATAGTCACCTCACAGAAAGACGAGTGAATGCAAATGCAGAATCCCATAAAATTATCCCTTTAAATGTTAAATATATCCCCTTAAAGAACTGCGGAACTAGCCGCGCAGTAACTTTAACGGAGTTACCCGCTGGTGGTCACACAATTGTGTGAAATTCACAGTGAAAAAATCATTCACCCAGTCCAGGCCCAATCATCATCCCAGTCCAGGCGAATGATTTTTTCACTGTGAATTTCACACAACCTTTAAATGTTCCTCCTGGAAGGAGAATGGTGGCCTAGTGGGTAGAGTTGTTGGCTACAGATCGAAGGATCCCGGTTTCAAATTCGGGTGAAGCCTTTGGACTCCCCCGAACAAAAAATAAATCCTCGGAGTTTGAGTTGGCCCAGGGAAAGGATATGGCCCCCCTACCCTGAATGTGTGAAATTCACACGCCTGTGGCTTAGTCCGGGGTGAGCTCTACTCTCAACTATCCAAACCAATCTTCGGGTTGAATCACCGAGTGAGTGAAATGTACCTAGTCTCAAATGAAATGTTATCAACGAAAACGCCGTGGAACTGTGCAAAACGAAAAATTTAGAAAACCGTCCAATTATTTGAATATTTAATATTCAAATAATATCATCAATATTCATCTGAGAAATTAAATATAATTGTGAAAATGGAAATTTATACAGAGCGGCGTATATAGAGATACATGCAAAAAGTAGGAGATTGAGGTGGGTGGGCCCTGAAATTGAGGAAGTGGCATTATCAAACAAATCTGAATTCATGATCCAGAAGGAGGTTGACCCCAGTAAGGCCCAGAAAACGTTAGAACGAATAGCTAAAGCAGGACTCAAACAAGATGAGGATTACTGAGAGCATGTGCATAAGACTCAAAGTAATGAAGGCTACGTGTCGGCGATACCTAATACCTCTTTGGGCATGAACGCGAGTAAGAGTTAAAGAGTAATTACAAAGCGGTGGAGGTGGACTGGTCCTAAAATGGACCCCTCCAGATCCCCTTTACCTCCCTCCCTCCCTCCTTAATAACTCTCCTTCCCCACCCTCCCATTAACTCTCCCTCTCATTTTCACCAACGCCTTCTTTCATGACGGACTTCTTCACTTCGGCCCTCCATTCTACTCGCCTCCCATCTCAGCAGCTGCTCTTCTCTCGCTTTCATTCTTCCTTGAGAGACCAAAAACGCTCTCAATTTCGACGTCCTTTCAGAACGTCTATTGTTTCTCAACACTCTCTTTTCCCCTTTCACAGCCCCTTGTTGACCTCCCTCTCCCCGCCCAACTGCTTACTCCCTCATTGTTTCGCCTTTTGTACTTTTATTGTTTTTAAATTTTTTTGTTACACCTTTTTTCTCTCTGGTCCCGATTCTTTTGTCCCTTTTTTCTTTTCTTGTGGTTGTTCCTCCGTCAATGAGATTTTTGCTCTTCACTTGACCTTTCCTCAGGAGGGTCCGCGTATCGGAATGGGTACTCGAGAGGTTTCTCTGTAGGATATCATTCTTTTTTTTTAACTGCTTCCCATTAATACTTTTCGGATGTGGGCTTGAGGGGACGCAGGAGCGGAGAGTAAAGAATTAAAATACCGTAGAGAGGGAGTAACCTCTACTATAAATCACCGTGCGGGAAAATAAGGGAATATGTGACAGAAAAAAATGGGGTATTGTATTTCTCAAAGAATTTGTTCAGTTAAAATTGGAGGTTGAAGGTTACACCATCTGATTAACCTTGGTGAATGCTTACGACACTAACAATAAGTGCGTGTGTGAATCCAGTCCCAGGAGAGTGTTTTTTTTATTTCTCACGTTTGCCTGTATTGTTAACCCTGTGATACCGAAGTTTGCATGCACGATAAATCACAGAGAGTAACGGTGTACGTCCGGAATATTTTCAGTTTTGTTTGGGCTTCAATGCGATATAGCGTTGCTCATAATGCTAAAGTTCATATCAATCGGTAATAATTTTTAAAGTGTTTTCTATAGTAATCTCATTAACAAAGTTTTACTGAACTGCTTTTTAACACTGATCTCCGCAGTTTTCTCTTTTCAACTGTGAATGTGACAAACTATCTCAAATATTTTTCGTGGATAAGTGTAATAATTTGTTTTCCGTAAAAAGTTTATTTTGCTATGGCATAACATGTATGTTTTTCGTATAATACCTTATTTCTCGTTATTAGTTTAGGCTAAAATTTGGTAGTATTTGTGGAAAATATAGAGTTCTGCGTACGCAAAAATACTTTTTATACTTCAGGTAGGTACCACAGTAATGTAAAAGACCCGTAAATACTGTCAAACATCATTGAATTTATTGCCTAACTGGGTGTAGGACGCAGCGTAATTTTTTGGAATGTTTAGAAATTTGTTACTCACATCTCCAGTTTCTTTTATATTTTGAGCTATGATGCTCAATAATAGATAAAAATGTGGGTTTCAGAATGTCCAATTGACTTACGCTGGATGATTTGATCTTCCAAGTCCAAGGTTCTTGCCCTCTCCTATTTTTGACACAGAGCAAAAGGAGATCCTATTTTCAGGGCCAGTAGGTCTACCTAAAGTACTCTGACCTCCTCTCTCTCTTTTCCATTGTGCCCCGCCCTTTCCTCTTTCAGATTCACCTTTCGCTAACTCCCGTTTACCTCTTTGTCTCCCCTCAAAGCCTATCCCTTTTGACCTCCCTTGAATTCTCCTCCACTTCCGCCTCGTTTAAGGCTTTCTTATTCTGGGAATCCGTAAGGAAAGGCTAAGAAAGGACCTTGGCGAGATGTTGGGTAGGGATTTGGCAGGCATAGCAGAATAGGAGAGGGAATCAAAGGTAAGATGCACGGAAATGTAAAAAAGTATAGCCAAAATTCTATTTTATTTCTCCATAAATAGCTCCATTTTTCCTAGACGTATCTTTACCTCAACGCGTTAAAATCAGTGTAAATTTTGTGGCGAGGTGATTTAAGCTAATCTTTGATAGAATGGTTAAGTTAAGGAGTGTAAAGCTTCTTTGACATTCACATGGAGAAACGATGTTGCCTGTGGTTGAGTGAACGATTGGATTCTCCGAAGTTAGTAGGTGGAACATCGTCAAATTTAAAATTAATCATAATTTTCATGTTTTAACCTGATATTGAAGGCAGTAACATCTCTAATAATTCTTCTGCTGCTTAAGCATCCTAAAATATAAACGTTTTTTACTTCAGCGTATCATTTCGTTATTCTTATCTTCTAAGTTTCGTAGATTGTAATGTCGATTATGATTTAGTACCTAATTAGTTGGGCACAAAAGACTTATCACATCTGCTGCGCACATGACATATTTTGTTGTTTTTCCTAACGCTGCTTAGGTGGGACCAGGTGCAGAAATATGATGTCGAAATAATGCTTTGTGGAGGATATTACGACTTGCGTTCTGTGGGTCACTAACATTAGCTAAAGTGTCCAAAAATGTCGAAAAGGTTAGAGCACATGCAAGTTTAACGCCATAAAATGTTACCAGGATGTTTAAAATCTATCATATGTATTAATATAAAATTTGTGAGCTCTAATTATGATGGTTACATTAAATATAAAGGATAGATGGATGTATATTACTCCACGCATTGTTGAAGATTTACTTACCATACAAGTAACGGACCACGAACTTCACCCTGTTGTCCCAGGTGTAGGCCATTTTTGGTTTGTTTCTAGAGGTTAATTTAGCTCTGCGAGGTTATTGGCCTGTGAAGAAATAAAAATCAATTATTTTCAACTTATTCATGAATGAAATGAAACGCTATTCTAATTTAAATTATTTTTTGTGAACTATGAAATTGCTATTTATTTTAATGTATTCATTTTCTTTCCAATCACACTTTATAAAACCAGGTATGAGAAACCTCTTAAATATAAAGACTCTCACACAATAATACACTCTCACACAGCATGGAAATTGCCAAAGATTTACAAAATCTTGTTCTGCTACTTCTGTAACTTAGAACTAACGTTGAAAGACTCGATAAGTTTTCTAACCACCACCTTCTCGTTTTAAAACGGAAACACTTAAGTGGAGATGAAATTTTATGAAAAAAGTTAATACCATTGGTTTTGTATATTTCATTGTCATTTTCCTCTATCGGAAAGCCTTCTCTGTGATTGCTTTTGCGTGAAACATCCTGGGCAAAAATAATGCTAACCAAGGGATACTGTGATGAGGAACTGCACCGGTAGTACAGGCAGCTCCCAGTGAACATTCGAAGAGAATCATTGCCTGTGGTCTTCAGAATCGTAAAGCAGTGTTTCTTTAATGACTTCAATGTTTTGTTCTCACAAGCAGGCGTGAACTTGCCATCCTACTAAAAATCAATTGTTCAGTAATAGCTAAACAGATAAAGTTAATGGTATGTAATTTCATACGAGTAATTTCAAAGGCTTTAGTCACCAAGTGTAGCCAGGAAATTTTGCCGACTTTCCTAGTTTCGTCGTAAAGAAGCACCAAACACGCTGCATTAATTTACAAGCTCGGAAAATTGGCAGTTTTTCGGTTCTTAGCATAATAATTCTGAACAAAATCAGCAGTTAACAATTGTGTTAACAACCTATCAGCGCGAAAAATAAAACTCTTAATTTGTGATGTGCAAGGTACATAAAATTATTTTGCTGTTTCTGAGATATTATGCATCAAATTCTGGTTTCACAATTTTGTAGCTGACAGTAAGAGCCCATATTCCTACCCGCTCCCACTAGCAGCGCCCTCTCCAGTGTATTTCAATCTCCTTGGTGAGGAGAGACATTGAGGCTTAATGAAGGGAAATTGCCTCTGTAGGAAAGGGTAGATAGTGGTTTGGAGAAGAGCCCGCCCACCTCATTGGAAGTGAAACCCCGATGTTTGAAGGGGTGTGGTGCGAGTCTACCTGTTGCTCCCGGAAAGCCCGGCCTCGGAGTGGGGCTAGAGGAACACGTAGTGGGTAGGGAGTGGGAAAGGGTATATTTCGCGTGGCCACCGCCGTTTGGCAATAATGGTAGGAAAAGGACGTCTCGACGTCCAGGAAATCTTTATCTTCATCCCGTTCCTCCGAAATCAACTGAGTCCTTCTTTTAATAAAACAACCTGTTGTCCAGTATGTCACCTAATCATCGGTATCTAATCTTGAACGGTGAGAGCTTATCTAAATTGATTTGAACGATTTGTTTGAATTTAATTCGAGACTCTTTGGCATTTTATTATTATCTTCGCTTGATTGATAGTTTTATTTAGGATAAGAGATCAAACTGCATGTGCTCCAGTAACTATTCATGTAGAACATAATTGCTGTGAAAGATTAAAAAGAAGAAAACATTTATCGTAAAGTTATTGAATGGCAGGCCTTTGCTCTAAGTATCATCTAGAATCAATATTTTAAATAATTCAAAATCCAGTCCCTTATTTCATTATTTTCTGCCACGCAAATGGTATGTCCTCCCCATGAACAGTACTTGTGTTTGGGATATAATGCTATAGTGAACGTGCTTCCTATCATAGGTGTTAGTAATAGGTGCTCACTTGTCATCGTTACATGAAAGACAGCTTAAGACCAGGCGTAATTTTGTTCAAATACAATTAAAATTTGAAAATCAAAAATATATTTATTCCATTTAACATTTGATGACGAAAACTATTGGAGATCATAAATAAATCTACTCATCTGAGCAGGTAGATGAAGACTTAATGCAAGCTCTAGTTTATAAATCGCCTGGTTCATAGGTTTTAGTCATAAATCAGCTGACAATGCATTTTGTTGGCGACAACGTTTGGAGGAATAATATTGACCTCTCACAATTTTTTTTCTTCTTGTTAACTTTCCTCGTGTGAATAATTCTTCGCAATTCATCGATTATTCTACCGAAGTGCATTTTCGGCGAGCTTCATTTTTATTTTCAACGAAACCTTTATCATTCATAGTAGTGGTCGAAGTTTTGCGGTGATTTTTAGTGTCGCCATACGTGGGTGCATATGGATCTTGGAGCTCCCAAATGGTAAGAAAAATTCCAAGGAGCCCCGCGGATAGATTAAAGGCTGTTTTACACGACGCTTATTATAGTACGTAAAATCGAACTGAACTCATCATGATAAAAATCGTACCGTGTCGCATTCGCATTCCGTAATCACAATCCATTACGGAATCGATTTCGATTATCAGTACTGAAAAGAGAAATAAGCACGATTATTATTTTCCATCCGATGCATGGGCCTAACGGCCAATCATAGGCAAGCAGGTAAGTAGAGCGTTTCGAGAGAATACCGATGGCAGAGCTGGAATCTAACAAAATAACAAGACCTTAATAATCTCTCGAGGAATTGTTCAGAACTGTTGAAAACAGTAATAATGCCATGTTATCGTTTAAATAAGCCAAAACAATATGGCGCAGTTAATTTAGATTGCGTAGTGGTTTCATTACTGAATTCAGTGCAGACCTAAGCATCGTGTAAAACGGCCTGAACTGTCATCTCGAGACTTGCGCCTCCGAATCAAAAAAGGAAAAAATGGCATCTTATTAATAATTACTGCCAGTCTTGTGTACCCAATTGCGGGAGTATTCCATTTATTAAGGGATTCAATTAAAAGAGATCAAATTCCTTCTTTTGTTCCTCTTCCTACTCTTCTTGTTGCACATCTCATGGGAGAGAACCTCTCGTAAAATGACTTTCGGCGAAGAGTCCATGGCAAAACTCATTTCCAAGCTTTACCTCTCAGTCTACCCTTACCCTCCCCCCTCTCTGCCTTTTTTTTGCTGCTGCGTATCTTTATTTTTAATGGAAATGTTGAAGATAGGTCTTAACTTGTGACCCTAGAATAGTACATTTGACATATCTATCTGCGCCTTCCTTCTTGGCAAATAAACGTTTGCTTTCCTTCAACCCGACATCATCCATCCTCTTTCTCTCATTTTTCACATTGCGGCCAACCCAACACAGGCTATAATTACTCTTAAATGAGGTTCATATACTTATGACTCTCCCAAGGATCGATGGAATGAAAGAGGTAATTACCCTTTCCCAGGCTTTCTTAGGACTAGAAAAAAATACGATTTGGCTTAATTTATTTGATATTTGGCATTCATTTGGGCATTGTAAGCCACCTTGATGTACATAAAACTTACGCTTACAGCCTGAATCTAGTAGCCTTTATCAATCACCTTGTAAATATACTTTAAAATTCCTACTTCCTAATGAATGAAGGTGTGGCACTCAAATGTTTGTGCCAGCAAAGCTTTTATGCTGAATCATTCATTATTTAAAGCTTTAATTAATCCTGGGAGACACCTCAGGCGTATAGTATATAATTTAAAATGATTTTGTCATCATGCTTAAAACACCCAAATCCAAATCCCAATCGAAAAGAATGTCATAATTACGTTTATAAGGTTTATAATGCTTTCCTTGCTGTTAATTGACAATTTTTGATTTAGAGGTGTCTGAAATTATACTGTGATTAAAAATTGTAGGTTAAAATAGTTTAGGCAAGCTTGTCTAGGAGTAGAAGATATTTGAAAGAGAATAGAATTCTAAAAAAATATAAAGACGTTCATTATCGGCAGCGGGGGCACTTAAAGCCATATCACTAAGCACTTGAAATATTTTTCACTAAGCACTTAAATTTCATGGGGTCATTTGTCTCTTAAATAAATTAAAATGTACAGCTTTCTGCACCAAAGCATGGTTCATCATGAATTTAATCCAATGGCACTGTAGCAGTTGTATGCATATACATCCATCCGTTTCCCCGAATATTCCTGTCCACGTTCCTCCTGTGATCACCGTGGCAAATTGTTGGCAGCATTGAATTCAATCCTTTTCCTTCTACCCGGCTTGTTTTATCAGTTCATTTCCCCCTATTTCTCCCTCACTCCTTCCTTCAATTCCTAATTTCCTTTCCTCGAGCCCGCGTTAATATTTAAGGCTCCATTTGCTCAATATTTTAAGGAGAAAGTATGAGTGAGAGCAAGAGAAGGAGAAAAATGTTTTTATATTATCTTTTTCTCCCTCCGGTCGGGAGACGGCCCCTTGGTCTGGGTTTAATATTCGTCATTGATTTAAGTCTCTCCTTGTCCTCCATCTTTCCTTCTTCCATCCAAGCGGGTCTCTCTCTCTCTTTCCTTCAGAATTCCACGCTCTCTTTCCACCCTCTCCCTCCCCGCGGACCGCCCACTGCTCCTCAATTTGCTACAGCGTCCCATGCCATTATGTCGTCAGGCGTGTTGGATCCTTAAAAAAAAAGTCCCTAGAAGAGCAGGGTGCTTCGGTTGGGTCCGCCATGGGAATCCTACGGAGGAATGAGGAAAATGTAAATTCCCTCCAGCCCCCCCCCCCCCCTGGGAGGAGTGGAAATTTTTATTTTTAAGGCGATGGAAGTCTTGATACAAGCGGAGGGACGAAGGATAAACAACTTCGTCTCCCCTACGAAAACGTTCAATTCGCAGGATGTGAAGTAATGGGAGCCGATGGCGGGGAAAATTGAAGTCTCGCAGCTTGAATCGGGCTCCCAACTATGGCGAAATACAGTTATTTTTTCTGGAGAATCAACGTTAGGGAACGCCGAATATTTCCAGTTTTCCCCAATCAAAAAAGGGTTCTGAAATAATTTCACGATTCATGCCTGCAGTACCCTCATTTCTTTCCCAAAATAAGAGCCAGACAGCCATGTTGTCCGAAATTCAGTGAATAATTTTGAATTTAAAGTGGTCTCACGTCAATGAGTGGGCTATTTTAATGAGTTGTGCATTATTTTGCTTTCATTGTTTATAGAATTTATTACCAAATACATTTTATCATTTCTAATATTTTAGGAAACAGACGAATACACACTGTTGGACTTCTGACGCGGTTTGTGCGTGAGCACCGTCTCAGTTTTTCATAATGTCTCTCTAGGGTCCACAGCCACACTCTATTCCATGGAAAAAGGATTGCAGTTTTGGACAAGTACCTGAAAAAGCTGTACGATAAGTGGCTGATGTCATGTATCTCTAGAAATATGAGATTTTTCTTTATATTAGGTAAAGTGTGTGAAATTTTGTGTAGTGATATCTCGCTCAAACTACCTTAAAATCGTTTGGTTTACTGAAGAATAGTATCAGAAAATTCCTAAGTATTTCATTTGTCCTATGTGCACTGATTACAGAAATCGCGGAATTTAATGGCTAAAAATCAGCCACCACGTTGGAGGTGTTCTCAAAATAGACTAACAAGTTTTATGTTGACCTAAAAACAGGAAACCCTCACTTTTTCGGAGGTGGTCATCGTCAGGCCTAGCGTGGGGGAAAAACCTACAAAATATTTGCGGCGCTGCATTAATGAAACTAGGATTCCTCAAGCGAGGAGTAGGAAGGCTCTCTGATGAAAAAGTGGCATAGAGATGCTACTTTGCTCTGGTTAGGCCACATCTCGAATACGCGCGATCATTTGGGACCCTTCATAGAATGATTCAATTTCCGAAGTAAATAAAATACAAAGAAAATCCGCACGCTTCGTTAAAAACTGTTACGAGGGAACCGAAAGTGTCACCCAGCTGATAGAAGGACTATATTGGGAACCGTTCAAGACTCAGAGGCTACACACCAGGCTTAGACTACTTGAAAAATTTAGATCAGATCAGAAAATTTTAGTACGACACGGAGGATATTATTTTGACCCTACAAGCTATATCTCTAGAATTGATAGGATCGGCAAAATAGGAAGGATACACTGCCTAACTAATGGCTACAAGGGTTCCACGCACCACTTACGATTATAAGAATGATAGAGCGTGAGACTAACATTATATGCAGTTTACCCCGTCTTCTTCCCCCTCCTTATCCCTATTTCCTCCCATTTCATGTCTGTGTATCCTAAACACTCCCTGCCACACGCCTCTGCAGCGGCTTGCTGGGTAGTGTTTGGATGTACATAGATGGAGATCTCAGCTTGACCCCAGCCCTCGAACAACCCCAAAACGTTGACTCTTCCAAGCCGTATCCACACTTAACCTGCCTAAAAGCCTCCTCAGGAAAGTAGCGTTATTTTTACATATTTTCGCCCTTGCCGCACGTTCACGCTTGTTGTTTTTATGTATCACCCGGCATAGTAGTACGTTATCGGTGCCCCTCTGGGGAAAGAGCAGAGAGGTGGACGAGTGAGCTAAATTTAGACGCGGGGAGAGAGAATTTTGACCGTCTTATAGCGTAAAAAGGGTGTCCCGAACGGCTCACTCGCCCAGGGCCCAAGAGGACTCTCTCCTCCAAGGATCCTTCGAAGACCTCAGGCTCCTCCTCCTCCCACCTCCCACCCCCTCTACATCATTCGCTCAGCCCTCAAACCTCACCCTTTTACTTCGCTCTCACACTCATTTTCTCTCATTATCTCCTCCTTCCATATTTCCTTCTCCTCCTTTGCTTTACCCTGCTTCTCATTTCTTGTTTCCCTTCGCCTCTCCTCCAATGCCCTGCTATCCCCCTCTCTCTCCCCCTCTTCCGATCCATATTCCACGGCAGGAATACATTATGCATCGCCCTCTTGTCCCCGTGCCCCCTCATTCACATTCTCCTCCACCCTCTCCTTTTGAATCTTTACTTTCCATTTTTCGTCATTTCCTTCGGCAGCCTCGATCTTCTACGTCTACTTTCTACCACAGTATAACATTACACAGTCGCGACAGCTATGACAACAAACTTGTGCATAGTGGCGCCGCGCAGTGCGGTACCAAGCGAGTAAAAGCTAACTGCAAACCACAGTCTATTCGTACTCATGGTGGACATAAGGTGTTTTATAATTATCATTGCATTCCGGTGATTTTGTTTTGCATGCGTCTCTAACTCAAGGCTTCCCAAACTTTTCCTGCGATGGAGCACTTCTTGGAGGAGCATATATTGATACTTTAACAACACGCCTTGTTTACTTTGCAGACTTAAATCCATTCCGTTCAGGCAGCAGCGTATTAAATTATTCCAGGTTTTCCAGGAACGCCCATTAACTTTCCGCAGAACAAGTGTTCTGCGGAGCATAGTTTGGGAAACTCTGCTCTAGCGTATCCATTTCTTTAGGGCGTCTTATCTTCATAGTAATGGCACGTTGATTCAATTCCATTTGAATTCGTCAGGAATGTGAGTTTGTAGATGAGAAAACCTAAGATAAAGATCAACGTCCTAAGTGACTCCTGCCTAAAACATGAAAGAAGTAGAGCTAATTGACTGGATAAAAATATTTAACGAAATAAACTGTAGCGAAAGAATGCCTGTGTGAATAAATTCAGTTCATTTTTAAATTATTAGTTATAAAGTAATATGAAGGATTACGGTGGACTTTTGTTCACCTGTTAAATTAATTTTATATGGTCATTTCTTTTTGAAGCATGATTTTTCATAAATTTCCCTGACAATAATTATTGTTGCGTAACATCAATGTCTTCCCAGCCATTTCTTGCAAATTTGAGATGTGGAAATAAAAGCAGGAAAAATAGGGAAAGTCGTTTTCTGAGATCCTGTTTCTCAGAGTTGATATTTTTATCCAGTGTACTTCGTTTAAATATCTATCCTGTCGTACAATGGTGCACATCATTTTAATTACGGCTTCAGACAAGAGAAAAGTAATTTACAAATTTCACGGCCAAGAATAAGCGTAAAACATTTTCGTTTCTAATGGAAAGTTCAATTATTCATGTTATACGGCGAGTTTATAAAACTGTTTCATGCCACTAATTCATCATCCCTCCGGTAAATCGAGACACAAACACCTTATAAGTTGAACTATCACACTTTTTTCAATTTCCCAAAATCAATAATTCTAAAACAATTCTATGCGGAGTCTCATTTGTGTGAAAATATATTACCACTGGTATATTTAAATTCCTTGGCTTTTTTATCTGGATTTATAGTTTCTCTGAGCTTATATTGTTTTTACGAGGTCATGCTACAATAACTAAGATAAACTAATTTCATATGTTTCGGTGTTTGCTGGTAAAAACCAATGCTTACTAATTGTAAGGAATGGAAATATACCTTGTATATAAGTTCCAGGTCAAACTCATTGCAGAGTATAAATTGTTATTTAGGTTAATCTTTGAGTCGGTAAAATCACTCGGTAGTATTGAATTGAAAATGGTAATCCTAAAGCCTCATGCATGCAATCCTAAAGCATGTGACATATCCTCGATTTATGGCATATTATTTCAATGCTTAATTTATTCCTTATTTTGTATTTTTTTGTAGCAACCTATTTTATTTTTACGGTGACGTATTCATTATTGATGGTAGTAAACACGTTTAACTTGTTCCGAAGTTATCTGGTAAAAATACTAGAAATTATGGCATGAAATGTTTTAAGTACCAGGATAAGCTCGTTGCAGTTTATATCCAGTTTCATTCTGCTTTATGTTAGTCATTTGAATATTTGTGTTTGAATTAAATTAAAACCAAAGGTTTCGGGCTTCACTCTGTGGAAATCATATACCTCACTCAAGTAATATTTTATATGTATTTTATATCCTCTCTTATTCCCCATCAATGTTCTTCAGTAACTGTAATATTGACAGTCGAAACCATTGTTAGTCATGAAAGCGTGTGGAATATTCAAAGTACGAATTTATATGTTGCGTTAAAATTTTCGGCATCGTGCCACCGAAGATAACTCGTTGAAGACTCTACAGTGCAGTGAACGCTTAACCTACAGTATTACTTTCCTATGGCGTTTTAGAACTGGCATTATCCCATCCCGTATCCCACCCCCTCGCTAATCTGCTGCAGCTCGCCCAAACCCCCTTAGCAGCTCGCTGATTATCTGTCGCAATCACTTTCAATCTCTCGCCTCACCCACGCGCCACCGTCGGATGATGACGATGATGATGATGACATCCGCTCTCTCCACCGGAGAGCTCACCTCCCGGAATCTGTCGCATTAGCATCTGACACCCTCTAATCTCCGAATATCGCCCGTCCCTTTCACCAAATGGCCGCTTAGCACTTCTTCTCGTCCGCAGTAGTTAAAAAAGAAAAATATGGGCCGAGGAGGTAGTGAGAGATAGGAGAGGGGGGGGGAAATGCTGGTCGGAATGAGGTGAGGTGAAACGTTTTCCCCGATCGTGAACATACAAGGAGAAGGTGACAACGCTCTCATGTCTGTGCCCTTCCACCACACTCCCAAGATGTTTTCCTTTACATCCTTCCATTGTTTTTCTCTCGTTGGTCCTCTTTTCAGGACCTCAGCGAAAGCGCGAAACCCAGTTCGCGCAGGTGTTCTGGCGGGTACCTCCGCGGCGTTTTCCGCAGGCATTGGTTCAAGGCTTACGGTGTTTTCCCAGCATTGCTTTTCTACTGATGACAATCTCTTCCTATCCGTTCCAGGGAAAATATTTAGGCTACAGTGATAGAAGAAATGAAGAAAATGTCGCTATTGATTGAAAACCGACGGAGGAGAGCAGCAAAATCCCTAAATGATCACTTACCGAACCATTGCGTAGTGATCTCGTTCGAATTTAACGTCATTGGGTAGCTGAGCGATGGGATACCATCGTCTTGAACAAGTTGAGAGTATATAATTTCATGCAATACAAAGGGATAGAATGGATAATAGGAAGATAAATTTTCCTACATGCGTGGATTCGCATGTGAGATTAAGAGAAATCTTGCGGGATTCCCTACTCGGCGAGTTTGTTGTACCTACCAATAAGCTAATAACTTCCATAAATCGCGTGGTGGTATCTATTTTTCTTCTCAAAATTCCCTCGGGTTTCCCACAGAGTCAGAGCGACGTTTTAGACACTCGACTCGAGTATCGTCCTCAGGGCAGAAGTGAGTGCCATGACTGGGAATTGGCCACCTATTTATGCGTAAGGTGCAAGTCAGATGCGAGATTATGTAGGTTTTGGTGCTATCCGATGGCCTTGTACTTTTTTATTTTTTTGTGCCACGGTTTCCAGGTGTTACTCAGGTTACACCCTGAGTCTCAATTGCAATTATATATACCTATCCCTCGTAAATTGTAAATTTTGCTAATCGTATCTATTTTCCTATATTTTACTTCAAAGGAATTAGGTATCATGAGAAGGTAAGAAACTTGTCTTACCCATTGGATATACTTTTATGAGTTATGATTGTCTTGCATTGAAAATATCTTTCTTTGAGCAATCCGCGTTGTTATTTTATGAAGTTTAGTTCCTTGGTTTCCGGCTGAAGCTTTCCCGAATACTCTTCGTTTTTCCTTTTACCCGTCTTCCTCTCAAGACCTCAGTGGAATTCCTTCGCAAAGTGATACTTAGTGGCCGCGTTAAATTTAATCCCACTGTCGGCGTAAAGAAAAGACCTTCAGTCAGAAAAAGTCCAAGGAATGGTATAGTTTTGAAAGAAGCAATAAGAAATTATCGGTACAATTAAGATAAAGAAGTCACCTAGAAGTGGATAGTCGCTTCTATGATAAATGCACAAGCAGATTTAGGTCTATGAAATTTTTCTTTTATCATTCAGGTAAGCCTGTTTCCTGGTGCTCTGTGTGTAAACCTGCGGTCGGCCCAGGGCGTGGGTTGCTATTCAACCTTGGGCGTAAATGTTGTTCTCTCCACCAAAAATTTGATTTTACATTTCAATTTACAGAGCAAAAACTACAATTAACAAATGTAGGTGCTACATATATTCTGGTGTATTAACACCTTGAGGGCAACGATTATTTATTATATTTACGTTGATGTTGATCATTAATTAGCTTTATTGTATACTTCTATTGTAAATTCTCTCTTGGTTATTTATTTCTTTTTGTGCCTTTAAAATGTGAAATGATCGCAATTAACGACTTTGCCTAGCCAATATTTCTCTTACTCTCACAGTTTCAGAATTTTCAGTTCACATAATAGTTTCTATGCTTCAATGAAGGATACAGAGTAACAAAATAAGTCGTTCCCTGCCTTACCCATTGGAGGTAATATTTTTAATTAATTTAAAAATTAATTTATAGACTTTAGAATATTCTTAATTGATCAGTAAGATTCGATATCGTGGTTAAAAATTTTCGTCTGTTGATTTAGAATTGGTCGGAGTTGTACTCTGTAAGGCAACAGCTTCGTGAAACACTGACCATTTCCTCCCTGGTTACGTGATGTCAGAAAAATGTTTTACTTAAGTGGAATGCTGCCTCTTATATTTTTCGAAATTTTAGGAGGAGTAACAATAATGTAGGTATTTTTAAGCTCTCGAATCACAATTTCATCGAATACACTTTCAAAACGTTACTACTCAAATATTAACTTTAGATTGTTAATTGACTGCAAGATTATTCAGCCAGGTTTCATCGGGAATCAAACAATATACCGCTGATCATCACTGGAATCTTTTGCAAAGCCATTCAATTATTTCATATCTTTTTTCGTCTTCTTGAAGCCGATTTGATGTCTAATTTCACATTGCAATTGACTGGGATGAGTCCTGTTAATCTTCAACGATAACTGTATGATTGATGCATCTGGCGAAAAGCATCTCTTTTCTCGCTTGTTTTTCGGTCGACGACGCTGAATAAATAACATCTGAACGACCTAACGACTGAACCCCTGCCTTTCTTATCTCTTTTATTGCCTCCATTTTTCGTCTCTCAAGATTATTTTTCTTTTCCCCTCCTGCCTGTCCACTTTCAGACGTAAGGCCGTAATAAAAATTGGATAAAATTGGGAAAGGACGGAGAAGTGTGGGTGCGATGGGAAGGGAGAGTGATTTAGGAAGAGAGGGAGGAGAGAAAATGGGTCGAAATGATGAAATAAATCGATTTGTTGGTTGTACATCTTCTTGTTGAGCTCATAATATTCGCCGGGGGAAAGTAATTGAGTAAAATGAGATTCAAAAATGCTTGTATACGTTAGAATATGTGAAAATAAGAACTAAATTCATCCGGCGCCGTTCAATACCCTTGCCAAAGATTCGAAATATTTACTGCGCCCTTGGTATTCACTACTGAGGATGTTTTTATCATTTTCTTAACGAGGAGTTCGCCAAGTGGTTGGATGCCGAGATGAGGGTGGAAAAATGTTCTTTTTATAGACTTAATCTGTTTTCTCCTCACTTACTTTCTCAATAATCTCACTTGCCGTCGCTTTGACGCCCAAATGCTGTCCAATTAGAGACATGATTGATCCGCTAAAATTATGTCCAAGGGTGAGTTAGAAAAATGTACACCGAATTGTAAGTGGAATCCCTGCAAATATACATTCAAAACTATACTGATGACATCATGGGAATTATATCGATCACTTGCGCGTAGTTCATGACGAAGATGAACCGAAAATAAGCCATCGAAAGTTGGCGTTAAGAACTTTAGGATGTGGTTTAGCCACTCTGGTATTTATTCATAAACAATGGGCCATTTTGTTATCCTCCATTAGCATTAAGCGATTTATGGATTGAAAACGATCGTTCAACATGACTCTAGTTTTCAGTACTATAAATAAGTGGTTAATAGGCTTATAGTTCCTCATCCTCTATCCACATACTGAGCCACTTTTTTCACCTTCTAAAAAAAACCGAAGTCGAGTTCGTCCTATCTTCCCCATTATTCCTGTTTCTCTCTTTCTAAATGCCTTGTATAGTTGGCTTGAATTCAAGAAAAGGCAAAATATATCTCAAGAAACTATGTATTTTTGTTACAATGGTACATTTACGACTGAATAAAAGATACATATTTTTTGCCGTCACCGTAGCACATGAAAGCCTGCGAAAATATTTTCTAGACCGTGCATAGCGATTTGAACCTGCGAAATCATGGCTAATATCTCTCATATCGGAGATCTATTCTATTCTAAATACATAATAGTTTTTATGTCGCCAGTGTAGATTCACATATTCTACTACGGCTGTTGAAGAATTGAGGTCTAGTAAAAGGCAGTAAATCACGCAAGCATAGCTCGATATTCCACCAACGCTGCCGAGGTATTCGCTTAATTATGCGACGCACGAGGGGTTGCCAAAAATTAAATGCTTTTACAAAGTGAAATTTCAGTCATAAGGCATGACATAAAGAACTTAACCTTAAACGTACGGAATGTACGTACATCCATAGAAAATTGTCATGGTGACCTAAAAAAACCATTTTTTATGTCCTAGCAGACCAACTCGTGCAATAACCAGAGTAATGCTTGATTGGAATTTTATAGCCGATTTTGCTGTGCTTAGATTCACCGAAGACTTAAAAAATATCTTGCTATCCGGCGAAAATTTACTGTGTATAATTTAATCAATTGAAATATCGTCCTGATCTGCATACATAGAGGGTATTGTACCTCGCCTTACCATAGGTGACAGCGGAAATGAGCATGAATGTACAGCAATCGTTTCAAATTATTAATTCGCTCTTCATTCGGATGATAAATATGGCTCAGATTAACTTCGTGACCCATTCGTTAACCCCGGAACTAGCCCCAGCGAAGCTGAGGATATTTAAGGAATGTACCGATTCCAAACGATTATTGCGGAAACTGGATTCTCCGCTTGAAAATCTGGTCCCGAAACGCCTTGTCCGTGGAAATGTTTACCGCCATTTCCCGGCGAAAGCCTTTGGTTTTGCTATATTTAACGCCCGACCCGGAAAAAACGATCAAAATCACCATAGAGGAGACTCGAGCTGTTTTCAAAAATATACCGAGTCGGCAGAACCGAAGGCCGTTAGATTGAATTATATATTCCATGGGCAAGTTTATTTTTCGACAGTCGGGACATCGAACGTGTCACACCGCTGGGCCCGCGGTGCGTCCTTTTGTTCATTTATTTCGGAGACTCGAGGCGCGACACTTGAATTCGCAACCGCCTTACCCATCCCCTCAGCCTGGTTACTCACGGATTCCTTTTTAGCGCCCCCATCTGGCTTTCTCCTCGGAAACTGAACTTAGATCGTGGTTGAGATTTGGCTTCATGGGAGACCCGGGGAAGGGTGTTTTTCCGTAAGAGTCTAACTAGAGGGAACCAAGGAATGTAGTTCTCCAGTAGTGTCTTCCTTGTCGAAAGACACCAGTATTTGTGTGTTTTCCTTCATCAAAGCTGTGGATGATGCCCACCTTTTAAGGTAGTTTGAATAAGATCTTCAGAATTTGATGAATTTGACCTCATTTTAGAGGAAAACCTGTCATACTTCCAATAATTTCAAAATACCAGCCTCTAGCCAAACTACTTTTCGAGCAATTTTCCTAAAAATATAAGCTGTTTTGCGTGGGATAGATGACGGCTATGTGCTCCAGAGGGAGAATATTGAAAAATGAGGAATCGATAATACCTAGAATTCGTCAGACAACTGACGATGTGTAGTTTGTATGTTTTCTCAACTATTTATAAAATATAATCAATTACTCACCGCAGTATTTTTTACAGAATCGAAAAGAAACCATCTGCTGTGAAAGCGTTTTCACCGTACGGCGTGGGAAAATGAGTCAAGTTAGAGACATATGTGGAAAAATATTTAATTAGGTACTGAGAAGTTTTGACAGACACAGCTATATTTTTTCGTCATTAATATTAAAATGTTTATTTCATACTTCTTACAAACCATGTTCAAAAACGGTATTAAGAAAAGAAAGATTTCTGGCGACGGGTGTTTTTAAAATTAAGAGCGAGTGGAATCATTGAATGTTGCATCACTTGCTAAATTTCTCACTATTTCATTCTCACCAACGTTGGTTGCGTCATTACGGCCTGACACCTTGATAAGGACATTGGTTTATAAGAAGTAACTTGAAGAATCACTTTGTGAAATTTTCTAACGTTTGTGGTGGACAAATATAACTTTGTACTATTTTAACACGTACTTTATTGGCCGATCAATGTATAAGCACATTAATGTAATAATGGCACTAATGTTTTGAAACCTTGGATAGTCAATAAAATAATTGTGAAAATATCAAAGAGTTATAATTGTTCATCGCTAATGACATTTTTCGTTGAAACCATGGTCGGTGAGAACAAAAGAGTGTAGAATTAAGTGGGTGATACATCATTTAATGCATGATATGGACTCGAAATAATATTCTCTCCCGACCCGCAGCAGTTTTCATCTCTCAGACCTATAAATCCTGTACTGCTGACGTTTTCGTATGAAGAGTAAAAAACGTTAAGTAATTGGCAATTGCGTAAGCCATGGGGAGAATCGGCATGGGGAGAATCTACACAGTAGATTCTCCCCATGTACTGTGTAGATTCTCCCCATGATAATAGATTTACTTTTTTTCGTTTTCCCATTCAATGGATTCTCACAAAAATCGCCAGGGTTTTGAATAATCAGTGACTTGTGTTCTTGAGCGTATGGAAAATAGTTTTCTGCAATCATTTCTTCTCTGCGGTGTGGCTCTTGAGCGAGACTCGGGAAGGAAAACCGAACGCGTAAACAGAGGCAACGGCCAAATATCCATTTACTCCAGTTCCCGTACGCAGCTATCCCTCCCGTGGCCTTTGAGTCTCCTCTCTTCTCTTACTTCGGGTCCTCGGACTCCAATTCCGCGTCCCCGTTAATATTTTTTATGACGGCCCGGAACGACTATTTTAGCTACCCTCGCCGCTTGCATTCCTTTTTCCCTGTCGCCTTTTTATCTCGCTATTTCCCCCAACTTTATACTCCTCTATTCTCCCTCGCAAGAGGTTTTTAGCTATGGTTAGATGCACTCGAGAGCCTAGGACTTAAACTCTGTTCGCTGTTGCTGGTCAGATGGCCAGTACGCGAAGAATGCTACGTTTAAGTTTTGGACACGTTGCTTCCATAAGGTTTTATTATTTCAATAGCATTATCTATTATTTTTTCAATAGCCACTAATTTTTAGAGAACCTTTCCGATGTCCGGAAGAAGTTTTTCACTTGCAATTAACCTTACTATGCTTGGGACACCTATTTAATCAGCCTAAACATTGTAATACCTATATTGTGATATTATTTTTTTGCTATATTAAGGAGCAACCATGAAGATGAAATAATATCATTGGCGTTGTCGATTTTATGTATATTTCTTATTGTTATTTTTAAACGCCCTGGAGTTGTATTTTTCCATAAAGTTTCAGTTACGCAACATCTAACGCAAGAATTGGCTGCCAAGGTTTGCATTTGTCGTGCCTCACGCTCTCGGAAGAAATTCTGCATACCTACGGTTCTGGTCTACGTGCTTGATCAATGGGAAAAGATTATTTCAGTTTAAAACGTTTAAATGCCCACCGCGGTTAAGTGGGAACCATGCTAATATTTTCTCGGATTACAGGATGCGATTGGTTCGTCTTTTATAGACAGGGTGAAGGTTGGCAGCGTGGTGTATTTAGTGCCAATTAATGGGATGTACTCTTACCTTATCCTATTAGGGTCCATATTACTTAATGTATGCTATTTTTAATCTTAAAGAGCTTTAAATTCTTGTTGCTGCATTCGAGGTTGATGCATACTCGATGCTACTTACCGGCACCTTGGGTATATTTCCGGAATCCTTGCTTTCGTCTTTCAATCGCGGAAAACACTGCAATTGTAGTATTGACTCGCGACTACGAAATCCACTCAAAAGTAGCTGTTTTGTTTTGTGAGTGGTATATGCCTACTAAGGCTAAATTTGGCTATTCCATCAAGAACCGCTGAAAGGTCCTAGCTAATAACTCACCCGGATTTCTATTAATATTTACCATAATACCTTCAGTGTATCTCTATCGTCTGTTTTCATTTAAAAATAAAAAAACGTTATCGTTTTAGTTTGAAAGACATAATTATAGGAAAACTAATGAAAATATGGCAGCTTTTTCTGAGCACTGGTTATTCAATATTTTTTCGGATCTGGTTTTTAGGGGTGTATTCCTGGGAAAGTGGAAATGAGAATAAAAAGATTGGTTCATTAAACGGGGTTTAGAAAGGCATGAAGTATGCTGATTAGAGGAGAGAAATTATACAGAGAAGGATCGTTTTAACATCAAGAATCAAAGTGGAGAGGATCCACCAAAACTTACTTTAGTAGGGACAGCTTAGTTAATACTAATAAACTATCAGCCAATAAAATCTTTAAATGCAATGAAATCAATGATTTTCGGAACCCATAAAATGTACCTTTTCAAGGACAAAATTCATAAATATTTAAATACTAAAAATGTTAATATTTCTCCTTA
Source organism: Pyrrhosoma nymphula (assembly GCA_963573305.1). Lineage (NCBI taxonomy): Eukaryota > Metazoa > Arthropoda > Insecta > Odonata > Coenagrionidae > Pyrrhosoma > Pyrrhosoma nymphula. The sequence continues at coordinate 55,009,570 of OY754335.1, forward strand.
ACAATTCTTGTTTTTCCATTTTTCTTGCCAAAAGTGTAAATATGTTCTTGCCTTTCTGGGTCCGTGGAAAGAATGAGACGGTTGTTTATCATTAAAAATACCAAAATCATTCTTATATAGGTAGGCAGTATAAAAAGTATGACTTGTAATGTGAACATTTAATTGCATGGTATGGTTGAAGTAAACCACAGCACAGTCCAGCCTGGGGTTCTGAAAAATATGCATTATGGTGTTTCGATATTACGTTATGCTGTACTACTTTTATCAGTTTAGAATTAGTGGATGGAGGAGGAAAAAGGCATCTATACGCCAGATATCACGCGTATTATTTATGTTATAATAGATATTGTCAACATGGTCACTCCCTTTAAATCTTTGGACTCAACCTCGCGTTCACCCTCACCCTTTTTACCCCGTTTCCATTACTACAGTTGACGCCTGGTTGACGCCTGACGCCAGGACTGATGCTGGTTACATATGGTAATGGGAACGCCAGTTGACGCCAACTATGGTTGAATTCCTAATCACGGTTGACTGACCCTAGTTAGCCGGTAACGCGGGTTCTGCATATATCAATAAGTGGCGAACGTATTTCACACGTGAACTGTGCTGAAATTCCGCTATAGGAGTTTCGAATGGAAAGTTACGCAATCAGCCCCCTAACAGATCATTCGTTACGTGGGTCACTACTTCCCTCCTGCCAACGCAGGCCGGTCACCCAGCATCTACTCTTAATCTCCGTCAGGAAGAGCGTAGTGGAAACGGGGCATTACTGCCCCGCTGTTAGCCAGAATGCGCGCAAGGTCACCACGCTCCTCATAATGCTCCCCTTACCTAACCCTAGTCGTCCCTTAGTATTTCCGTCTTCCCCTCGCCCAGTCTCCTGTCCCCCGCCGCCATCGAATTCTGCCTCGTTCCTACTCCACCCAGCATCCCCCACTCTTGTCCTCTACAACCCTCCCTCTCCTCCTCCCCAACTTACTACCCCCCCTATTATAGCGATGACTGCGTAAGTTCGCGGGATCCCTGCGCGGCGCTAGTTTCCGGACCAGGGGGTGGTGGTGGTGGAGGAGGGGGGAAAAAGACTTGTTTTTCCCGGAAGACCTCTAAAAGCGGTAGGCGAGGGGTTCTGTTTTGTCAACCGGCTGGAACAAGGGGGGGAGGGGGTGGTTGGGAGAGGTTGTGGGAAGGGGTGGGTGGAGAAGGAGCCAGGGAGAGGAAAATAGTTCGGAGGGAGTTACGGGAGAGAAAGAGATGGAGATAAGATGGAGGAAGAAGCTTATAAACAAGCGATTGGATGCGGCCCAAAGTCACCTGGGAGACATATTTCCATTTGTCAAAAGGAGGCGCCGATTGTACACTCCCGAGCTCATGCCTCGTCCATGTTTTTCCCCGCCCGATAATTCCTTTTTCAGCACATTGTTGGTGGAGGAAACATCTTTATCGAGAAGCTATCCTGAAACCTTAAACCCATTCCAGTGGCATTTTGCCCGGGTAGTTATGTTTCAGAGTAACTTAAAAAACGAAAACAATGAATGCATCCCTTCTGAAAGGCTGCTGGAAGAGTATCTTTTCTGTTTTTTTTAATTAAAAGGCGATAAGTCATGTTAAGACAAGTTAATATTCATCAGAAGCAAATAAAACACTTTTATTAATAACTGTTGAATCATTAAGCGATAAGATGTTTTAACTGATGAAATAACCTTGAAAGTCCTCATCAACAACTTTTTCTAGTAGCGTTTTGATAGAGCTAAACGCTCTGCTTGCAACGTTAGAAGCAGAAAAAAAATCAAATCTCAGAAACAAGGGAGAATTCCTTCTCTCTTATTTTTTTTTGTTTTTCCTCATCCGAGCTTCTCCTTCCAACCATGCCTCCCGTTCCTTTCGCTTCGTTTCTTTAATTAAATCTCTCCATGGTTCGCCAGCATCCGGGCTTTCGTCAAACGTTTCTCCGTCACTCCGAGGACCTTCACGGTTGATGAAGGTGGGCGGAGATGGACAGGAGGAATTGGAGTTTCTCGAGAGAAGCAAAGGTTATGCGGGCCAAGTGAACTGGTAAAATCGGACAATTCTTGGAAATGTTCCATACAGTATGACTAACCAGCATCGATGCTCTCACATTCATCATCAGTGTAAATAAAACCATTTCATGTATGTCACATGCTGTGATATTGTAATATTGAACTTGATGGTGGTTAAAGAATTGAACGGTTAGCCTAAAATAAAATGAGGTGGAGAGCTGCAGCAACCCATTGTCCGTAGAGGTGACTATTGGTATCAAACATTTATGCGCCAACTCTAATGATGATGTGAAGACGTCAAAACTGGTTGGTTAATAATTGCTACATATTGTGCTGAATGTCGCTGAGTGTTTTCCTATTTACGTTGAAATTCTACCAAGTCTCCTTGCCAACAACCAAGTTCATAAGTGAGCTGGACGGTTCATTTGTAATGCTCTAGGCCAGGGGTTGGCAAACCTTTCGGATTTCTAGGTCAAGAAGGCACACTAGGCCAGAAGAAAAAAGGTGTCCAACGAAAGGTTTTTTATAAAAAATACAGTAAGATAATGGGCAACAGGACCTAATTATGAGTTCAGCAACAGAAACGTTGTAATTCATTTTTAGATACGAAATTGGAATGCAAATAGCTACAAATAGCGAGGAATATCATGCATTGCTCCACTTTAGTGCCATATACTGAATGAGGCATGTACCATCTATTATTTCTGTCATGCCAGTGCATCTCCTTTTTGAGGCGGAAATTATTCAATTAAGAAAGATCCAACAATAAATAACTAGAGGGGCGTTAGGACGGACTGGGGTACTAGCTGTTTCTGGGGTAAAACCCGGAGTTGGCCGACCTCTGTTCTAGGTCATTTCCCAAGCGTAAATTAATGATTGGATGATTTAAAGGATGGGATTATGGAGCATTTTGAAGTCAAAATAGGCTCTTAGAAAAGCCTAGCTGACAATGGCAATTTGTATATTTCGGTAAGGGTTGGTAAGAGATAGCAGTACTCGCTTAATAAATGAATATAATAAGGGTAACTATATGAAATAATGAATATTAGGAGTGTTCTCTCACCAGTTTGATTTTAATTACTTTAAACTTAGAGGCGAATTAATTTTTTTCTGATTCTTGATAATTATACATTGAATAGATTCTGATGGCGATAGCTGTGGTTAAAACTAAATTTAGACTTGAGTCTATTTTATAGAAACGCATCTCCTGGTCTGCTTTGCGCCGTGGACCAACCTCATTTGTTGGTTGGTCCTCAGGTAAAACATTTTCTATCAGCGATACTTAAGTAGAGACGTAAAAGTTTCTGTCAACTCTTAAGCTGTCGTCTGCGGAATCCATTCATTGCGCCTGCTCATGAATCCGGTCCCTGTTTAACTGATCTTTATTGTAGCACAAAGGTCTCGACATTGAGCCAATCTCAACTGAGTCAACCTTTTTTGTCAATGCTTAATGCATTCAATTTCATAAATGCTGTAATCTATATTTTCAGCATCCTTTTAGATGTGATATCAGCATTTTATTTCCTATTTTAAAATACAATTTATTTCAAGGCATTTACGTAGAAAGTACTAAACAAACACGGTCGACTATAAAATGGGCAGGGACTCTAGAAAACCTTTACCTTCTTCCCTTTTTTCAAAGACGCCTTCATTGGGAGATACTGCGATTTAAACTATTTTTTTTAAATAAAATCCTAACTATCGACCTGCAACTGTGCCACATTTCTGATCCAATTTTCAGCGGTTTGATTCGACGGATCACACTGATTCGAATAAACTTCGTAAATCTGCTTTCGTGATACACTTATTTATTATTTGAGTAAAAGTCTCACTGGTTTTTTCGTAAGTTTATATTAATCATCAACAGAGCTCATTGATGCGTATTACAGATTGTGCCTCACGAAACGAAAGGCGATGTTGTCACTAGAGAAATGAAGAGACAAGGAAATGAAGCCAGGCACTCTCAGACTCATTAGATGGAAACGGGGTTCATTGAAGCAAAAGCCTTTGAAGGGGGCTTCATTTAATGACTCATGAGCGACTCTTGGTTGAGTACCCAATAATCCGGATAAATAGCAAAAACGTCAAAAGAACAATTTTGTAATTACAGAGGCCGGTCAATTTAAATGACTCCTGTTAATATTCAAGTTCCAGTTATAATTATCTGGTGCAGCCTAGGACAATGGACTATCTATCTATGCAGTGGATTATCTAGGGTGACATATCTGTGACTTTGTGCCACGAAGGTTTGCTTTTCTAGATAATCATATACTGTCATCCATCATTTTTGTCTTGTATTCCGTATGATTACATCAAATATCTTCACTTAGAAGGACAAGAAAAATATCAGTCCATTTCAGAAAGCAGGTTGTGTTGGGGGAAATAAGACTCCTGCTGGGCTGTTTTCCATGTTCAAGTAATGTTAACCGTTGATGAACTTTAACTTTTTAGTCTCCACTTCCTTTAGGAGTTCCTCCAATTAGTAAACTATAATTAGTAATTATAGAATAGTACAATTATTGCATTTCAATTGTGAATACTAATACCAATCATAATTTTGTGGCCCCTTAAAAGATTTCATCACCAAGTTTAACTTTTCTTTTTACCTTATGGCTTTATAAATCTCACTATCGATCCCTGTGATTTGACATTAGCTGTTAATATAGGACGCATCGTGTCTATCTCACTCCAGTTATAACGTATTAGAGTTCAATATCGATTCCTAAATTCATAGATCTCGCCGTTAAATGGTGAAGCCTGGATCCTGTTCCGCCCCCTTCTATCCTCTTTTTCGTTTTATCTTTTAGCCCGCCCTTCCTCTCCCACTTCAGTTAGGCGAGCTGGTTTAAAACTCATTCTCCGGGTTTCTGTCGAAACTCAAAAGTCGTTAAAACCTCGTCCTCCTATCATCACTGACGTTTCCTTTCCTTTTTCCATTTTCCCCACTCTTCATCAATGTATTTCAGTCTTTTTTCGTTTGAAAGAGCCCTTCTGCTCCTTCGACAAAGTTCATCTCTCATTCCATGGTCCCAATTCCCACTTTCTGATCCCTTTTCGATACTTATTCTGTCAAAATGGTGCAATCGTACGTGAGACAAGTTGAACGTTGTATTTCTGGGTATAATGATCAAGTTATTTTCTAAATGATCCATGGTGTGTTTTGTTGTAGAAAGCTGGAAATTTTCACTGATGCCTCCTGCTGGTTGAAATGTTGTGAAAAAGGATTCTAATGAGAAAAACGTTTGCCGCGAAAATTTAGTAATTGGGTCACAGTAAATTTTCCTAATGAAGAATCCTATGATGTGTTAGGTAACTTTCCAATACTTTCCAGTCTTAATTAAGGAAAGAGATTTGCGTGAGACTTTCGTTTTTTATTTGAGGAAAAAGTAACAAACTGATATTTTATACGAATTCAAATAAAGGTAACTAATTTTAATTAATGACTTGCTCCCCTAGCTCTCTGTAAAAAAGAAAGGATATTTGAATGATAATGCGCTGATTCAAAGAAGTTCAATCCTCCCTACTGTTCATTCTAAAAATGTTGTCCTGTCTATTCATCTTCAAATTTTTCTTCAGTAACGTACCATATTATTCTCGGTAGTAGTTTATTTTATGGGATGGAAATGTTGTCATGATTCGAGAATAGTACTTTTTATTACTAATGCCCTTTTTATGATATTTATGTATTTTGACCAATATCAAAGGACGTTGAATGGAAAGCTTTTTTAAGCACGTCGAACTAAACTGCATGAACTCTTTTAAACAAGTTTGCTGTTCTCACTTCACTTACGGAATTGAGGCTGAATCTTCGGGAACTCGAAGCGGTTTATTTTGCAAGCAAGGGTAATTAATTGCTTCAATCGATTTAGGGTCAAGTCACCGCTCCTCTTCAATAAATGTACAAGTCATAAGCGTCCCATACCTATTGATTCAGCCATTGTGCTTCAGACTGAAGACTCCAGCATCTGCCGTCGAATGGCGCGGAACAGTATTCCCCATCCTATGTATCCTTATCTCTCATTTTCCGTTCCCCTCATTAAGCCTTGCCTACTCGAAAGTCCCCCCGCATTCCTCCTGCCATGCCTTACCCTCGCCACTTCCCCAATATGTCCTTGAATGAGTCGTCTCGATTCCTCTCCCCGTCAATCCCGTCTTCTGCTTCTTCTCCTAGGCCTCGCCATGTGAACATTCTCGTCCTCCCGCTCCGACCGTCCCATCCATTTGGAAAAGTAATTTATACGGCAGAATGATGGTAGGACGCCTTTGAAGATCTCTGAAGTATGCCACATTTCCTGCCCTTACCCGTCCGGCAAGCCCTTCTCCCTGGTATGCTCCGCAATTATTAGATTTTTTATTGGGTAATGAATGGGTGGAGCAGTTTTTTTTCTATGTACAATGCGTGATACGTGCGTGTTTATCTACTCGTTAGGGGAATCTATAGTAAAAATAAAAATAGCACTTTACCGACTTGTTTTTTTTGGAAATTGACTCCTATTTCAACACAGCCGTATGGCACATCTTATATATGTCTTAATAATTCGATTAAGTATTCACAAGTTATCTTCTAACGCGAAATAATAGATTTCTCATTATAATAATGGCTGATAACAAATATGAAGATGTCGCACCGAGTCAAATATTCGAAAAAAAAATGTGTTTCAATATAATTTTCTCATAATATATAATATTTTCTCATTATAATGTTCTTGTTCGCATCTCTTTGCGGCGAACTGAGACGCTGCCTGATGTGCAATCGCGCTGGATGAAGAATTATGAGATGCAAGTGTCTGGAAGTTGTGGATCGCTATTGCATAATTTAATCAGGTTTTATAATTTAATTCTGCAGGGAAAGTGTTTTGGTTTCGTTTAAGATTCTCGTTTTTAAAGTTTTATTTTTTTATTAGAAGATTGGCAATGTTATCGTGTGATTGCAAAAAAAGATCGCCCGTTAATCTAACGTTAGTGCAGTCATTTACTGAAAGTTGTTCGTTTAAGTCAAAGCCCGTTCTAGACTCGGCAAGATGTTTTGACAGAGATTCCTTATGTGTATCGTGAATTAATTAAACCGAGATTTCTTCCTTAAGTACCCCTGTGGTTATTTTACGTAGGATATTTTGAATTGCTTTTTTCTCCTTGATTGTTAGTGGGAATGTTTTCCATTTTATTCTGATATAATTATCCAGGGGACCGTTTAAAGCATTTAAAACAATTCTCTCTTCCATTATTATGGTGTAATTTGATCCATTTATGGCTTTTCCTAATACCTTTTAAGCCGCTCATCCACCAATTGCTAAAAAAGCCACGTACATGGAACTAAGAAGCTCCCTTTAGGTAAAAATATGTGCTGAGCGTTCTATTACAGACTATGGTGAACATTTTAATATTTACGAGGAATAGAACAATAATCAACAACCCAATCACGCCACATCTCTAAAAACAAGACGTTACGCTCGCTTGGATGTATGATTTGGGAGAATATTTGAGTTTTGTATGAAATGCCCTTTGCCCTTTCAATGGCACAAAAACTGCTTTAAAAGGCTTAAAATATTGAGAAATGAATCTTTAAGAATGCCAACTACGTACAAGAGGAGCATTCTCGATGCGTCGTGTAATGAATCCAGTCATCAAGTCGGTAGATGAGTTAAAAGGGGAGCTCGGCGAGGAGAAAGTCAAGTTTGGGTAAGCTTTCTTGAGATTGTTCCGTGGAAGGAATTCAGCGTGGGAGGAGCCGATAGATTCCGTTAAGTTCATTGCATAAGGGTATTGTTCTGAGGCAAAGGGGAAGTTTCTTCTGTCTACTAGGCTGAGAGCTTTGGAAACTGTCGTGGTGTGGTTGGCAGTAAAAGAAAAGACGATCATTCTGGTCGGTTATCGCTATCTTTTCAACATTGCTGATTATTTATGGTAAATCTATCCCTCAGAAAGATTTGTTTTAGCTGTACCAATAAAAGTAGCGTGTCGCTTTTTGTGTAAGGAAGCTTTAACTCTGAGAAAGTCTGAATGGAAAGTATCCGGTGGCATGTGAGCGTTTAAGTATTTGGGAAGACCTTAAGCAAGTTTGTGATGACGACCCCTTGCACATTTGTAACTTTATTAAGTGTTTACGTTTTACCGGAATTTTGAATAAATAAAGATTCGAGGGCTGCCAGAGCTAAAGTATTTTTCAAAAATTCCTTGGCTAAATAAGCTTGGATCTTCTGAATGTTGTAATGTGTTAAATGACCTTGTCGTTGCTTTATAATATTTTCCAATCCTTTCAACTTGCCTAAAGCCGGATGGAGCTATCTGAAGTAAGTAGTTGGGACTAGCCTCGTAACAGAATCCGTCGAAATCTCTTTTATTTCTGAATTCTAGCTGTCATTTAAGTTTTTTTTACTTTTCACACCACGCCTAATTATTGTATTAATGGGAAAGAGATAATTCACGGAGGATATTCATGGAGGGTTAATGAAAACCTCTTAAACCACTGAACACCAGAAGAAGTTACAATTTGACTTTTTCCGGTTGAGAGGTGAAAACTAAAATACAATTCTACATACTAGCTCGTGGGTTCTATTTGATTTTCCTGCCGGGGAGAGGGAGTGAGTCTTAGGCCATAGTGCCGTGGTCCTACAGAAATGACGACATCGCATACGAGTTTTTCCTCACATTTGAGTTGCGCGATTGGCGAGCGTAACTATATAACAACGAACTCGAATATGTGTTATACATATGTGTATGCGTCTACCCCAGACATTTAGAATTACCTTTAACAAGTGCGTAAACATTTGAAGCAGTATCGTGATCTAAAAAGGCATCTCAATTGCTTAACGTCACCGGACGGTATTGATTTTCTGATCTACATGAAACTCAACAAGAAGGATCAAATCACACTAGTACATTGTCTTCGGTCAGGGAAATTGAAACTATTATTTTCGTCAAATTAGAATAAACCACCTCATATTTTACAGAAAATTCGTCGTTAACCATGCCACGAAGCCACCGCGTAGTTAATGGCGGAGTGTTTTGATGCCACCAATTGCGCGCAGTGTTTGAAAAGAAATATTTTTTTAAAATGCCGTTGTTATTTTTTTAACGGAAGTTTTGCCCTTTGTGCTTGAGTTTATGAACTTTTTGTCTCCATTTCCGAGCGTTGCAGTCTCCCGCGATGAGTTCATTTGCCGAGGAGGTCTGACTAGAGCGTTCGCGTCCCTATCTCTCACTCTTCCAACACCCCCCAATTTCCACTTTCATCATGCCAGGAACGCTCTTCTTCCTCCGTCTGATGCTTCCTCCTACACACTCGTCTTTCATCACATATTTACCTCTCTTTCTCTCCGGAGCCCAAAAATACTCCATTCGGAGATGGCACAAGAGGGGAGTGAGGGAAGTTAATGAGTTTTTAGAACCAAAGGACTCGTCTTGTACTGTGGTTTTTTCTCCATTGATGATCGAGCGGTTGCATCGCATCTCTACAGGGCCACTGACGGCAACTTGCCGTAGCGTGGCCTTTATGAAAACTTGGTGCGTATTAGTGGTAGTTTAGTGACTCTATCTCACTCTCAAATCTCAAAATCGCGGCTCCAAGACTCGGTCGTGACCGAATATATGGAAAATCAGTCAGTATCTTTAATAGAGACGGTAAAGCGCGGTAATAACTTGTTCAGTAATTAGACGGGAATATTTAAACCCTGCCGTTTGTTTCAACTCTCATCCAGACGATGAATACGGAGAAAATGAGGGAAGGACAGGTGAAAGCGTGGCAAAATTGCATCCGCGGTAAAGTAGCGGGTAGCGAAGAAACAACGCATGGAAAAACTCGAATGAATCCCATTATCTTGCTCCATGTGCAACTCAGCTGCCCGAGAGAGCTTTGGCAGTGTCCGGGAAGACTGAGTCGGAGGCTATTTTGAAAATTCTCCTCATTATATCGTCGTGTTGAGCATTTCATAATAACAATAGTGTGCCAGAATGTTCGGGAGGTGGCTTTTGGATATCTAAATTTGCATGCATTCGCAGTTGGTATTCCAATTTGAAATTTACCGAACAAATTAACCAAATGGTCTAATTTTCTTTTGGGTTTACCTTTCTTGAAGAGTGTGACAGAACTCGGTCACGACCAGATAGAAATAAAATTAGTCAGTATCTTTGATGGAGCCGGCAGAGCGCGGTAATAACTTGTTCAGTACTTGGTCGAAAATATTTTAACTGTACCGTTTGTTTCAACTTTAAAAAAATACCGCATGGAAAAGGGTATCTTTAGCTGTGACTGTTTTCAAGATTAGAAGAAGGAAAGTAGGTATCTATTTTCAAGCTGAAATTCATGAAGCTCTTCTTGGCACCAATAATTTTCCTGGACGTTATTTCTTTTGACAGTTACATAAATTGGCAATAAACGCGGAATTTTAAGTTTCAATCATAAGTATCAATCTGTCCTTCCCTATTACGCATTGTCATCATTATTTGGGCTAACTTAAGTTTTTTGAAGTAGAACCAAAAATCTATTATTCTCAAACCGCCAATATTTATAGACAACACTCATTTATATTTCGTCATTTAGGTCGAAGAGATCGTCCTTTGTTCGAAAAAGAATGTCCCTATAATATAAGTGACATTTCGCAAAGGAATGGATCCGAAAATAACTGCTACTCATGGCGGGCTTCTTCAAAGAGAAAGGAAGCCTGTCCTCTCGTGGCCAGATTAAATTATTTCGTTCGCCGTACGTTGTACTTCATTGGGATTGAGATGTTTAAGGGAAATCGGTCCCTTTTGAAGAGGAAGTTCAGCGATGAGGTGCTTTTTCACGTCTCCATCGTAAAATGTGGTCCGTAAAATTTCCACTTTCGATCATTTGGAAAGTTAAAATTTAATAAAAGTTCCTCTACAGGGAAGAGTGAGTGGAATCAACCTTGGCAAAAGAATGCATCGTCGCATTAATTCCCCTTCTTTCCATAAGCCTAATAATAATTTTTTATTGACCTTAATGCGTCACTAATTGATTTTTCTTTTTTCTACTCTCCAATGCATTACCGAGTAACTTCTTCGTTTTCTATCCTACCGACATTTATGATCAAAATCTCCCGTTGGCATGTTTGTTTTCCCTAATTATAGCTATCTTTATTTCCTAGGAATTAATTTTTCTCATAACTTTCCTATCTGGAATTTAATGGAGACATTCGCAGAGATAATATAGGCTACCGAGTACGAATACACTCTGATTCAACATATCTGGGGCTCGTTTACAAGCTAACGGTCCCGGTGAAAGTTTCAGGAGAAAGCAAATGTTACCGATCTTATTATATTTAAGCTTCAGAAATAGACAAACGAATGAGAATGGCAGGTCTTCGTGCTTGAAGACTGATGTACACGCAGAATTTGCATTTCGACCTACTTTTCAATTTAGCACTGAATTCATTCTTTTTGAGAAAATAATTTAACACAGTTTTCAGTCAGCATGATAAACTTAATTATTTAATTATCGAGTTAGCGGCGAACGCTGGGGTGGTTTTAAGGGATGCTGGGGGTTTTAGGTATCTATTTTGGAAGCCAGTCTTTTGTTTATAAAATTAATCTGGCAGCATATCTAACATTTTTTAATGGTTTTCATAAGGGTCACTGCCATTTTTTATGTATGTGATGGAAAACAGTTTCTACCCAGTGGTTTGAATGCTGTATTTGAAGGTGGTATATTATGTTTTTGCCGATTATATTAATTAAATTGTTCTCATGGGCTCGCAGTGAGCTGCATGTTAAGCGCCAAGCAATAATTCAGCAACGACCATATAGTATGTATCTTAGCAATCAAGTAATCCCATTTATTCTATAAATATTATCAGGAGAGAGATTATTTTTTTCCCTCAGAGTTTGTTGAAGCGTGTTTTTTTTCATAGAAGACAATTAAGCAGTCTCTCACCATCTTATGAGCTGAAATGCGACATCTGTCTGTTGATCAGTATGGAAATGAAGCAAAACATACTCCATAAACCAAAACTCAACGAATACAGACTCCATATTTATGTCTACGGCTATGGAATATGGGATACGGGGCTAAAAAGGAACTTCTTCAGGAATAATTTTACGCCAAATTGGAATAGTTGTAAGTAGTGATTTCTTGCATTCCGTTAAAACTTTTTCAGGTATGGGCAAAGAATAGTAACACTCAGCGACCTTGGCACAGTTCTCTTGGCGATAACCAGAGTGACTTCGAAAAGATTTATATTTTATGAATTCCACTGATGATAATAATTCAGGGTGTAAGTTACTATCCTATTCATTTTGGAGAGAATTCTTTGGACGAAAATAGGCAACGAAGTTCATGAGCATTAGGTAATTTGACATATCAGAGCATTTACGAGATATACCGAAGCTTATGGCTACGGGTTAAAGACATAAGGAAAGGATTAATGAGACTTAAGTCCGGTTAGTGGCGTTAGTGTTTAGTTGGGTCAGATAATAGGATTTTTGAGGACAGAAGTCCTGTACATGTTGAAAGCTTTTGAGATGAGGTCACGTAGAAGAATGAGTTCAATAAAATATGTTAGTAAGCAGAGAAATGTTACATGTCACGCAGAAAAATTGCAGGTGAAATTTAAGAAAAGTGAAGAAAATCGACGCAGGATGCCAAAGTGTAGCAAAATTCTGCACTGATTATATTTAGTGAATAGATTTAGATTACGAGAGTAATAGGCGTTGCGGACAGAGCAAAGCATTCTAATGTAATGTATTTGCTTTTAAAAAAGCTGGGGAAGAATATAGGGAAAGGAAAAATATGTTAGTGCCACTTGGAAGCATTTAAAAAGCTCTTTAGGGTGAGAAACAGCATTTTGAATCAGTCAGAAGCTTACCCCTTCGCAACTAAGTGAATTTTATGCCGATCAATTGATTATCTCCACTTTAAAAATACCACTCACGCTAATTGAAATAACTTTCCGAAAAACTGCGCCTTGAAGCTATTTACTTCACAACAGATTTTTCTCGCCGACTTCAAATTAACTTCATTAGTCTAACTTATGTGCTTTCGCGACAGGGGGCCGCATGCTGCTATCAGCTGGATTGGCGCCAAATGCTTTCGAGGGAGTGCGTGAAAAAAAGGGAAGACGGTCTAGGGATACGATCGCCGGCGAACCAGGAAGTGGAATCGCAAAAATAAATTGAAAGCTGAGCCTATTTAATCACTTAATCAAGCTGGATTATAATATTTTTCTTCTGACAATCACGTGGAAACAGCAATCTTACACTCAGTAGGAGCTCGAATTGAGATATAAAAATAAAAACGTTTACTTTTCATAATTGTTACCAGCTCAAGCATTTATCGTAGGATAAAAATTAGTTAGATCTTGATGTGGGATTGCGTTGTTATCTTGAAGGGGAGAAAAAATGCCGACTCGTAGCTAATAATTTGAAAACCAGATGATGTGACATAATACTGAATGCAACATTTTAAAATATTTAGCTGAGATTTTTCTCCTGATTTCTTTAAACAATAATCTTAATCTCGTTAATATATAGTTATCAACTTGTTAGAGGGAACGTTTTACTTTTGTGATCACCTTCACGAGTTTAACAGGAAGTAAGTTATGGTTTACCATTTTTTCTTCACATGATGATGCCAAAGATATCGGCTTTTACTTTTGACAAAGGAGATTTAAATTATTTTTTGCCATTCTAAGGAGTAAATGATATAAGATTAAAATAATGTATGATATTTTTTTTATCTTGCCATAAATATGAATAAGTTGGAGTTTGCAATTCATTTACTTTAATTTCGAATCTAAAAATGCATATTTGTGTCCTCAAGTGCACTACATTTAACAATATTTTGTTTTTCTAATAGCTGTCAGATTCAAATTCTAAAACTCTGGTACTATTAAATTAATGCGCTCATATTTACTGTGAAGACATTTGTAAACTTACTTACGAATCACGTCTTGACATCTTTTCTGTGGGATTAATCCATAATGTAGTCGCTGTTCAATAAGCAACTTTCATGTCTAGCTGACGAGCTTCCTACCCCAAGCAGCTTCCCGGGCATCTTGGTGACCGTTCAATTGTACATTCCCTTTTCAATTCTGTATTTATGTTCTCCCACAGGTCTGGTTATGTCACGTGCTTGAGAAAATTCTATGCTAATGAACTCTAAAACACGAACATAAGGAAGGATTTGGAGCTTCGGCCTTAAGTGTAACCGGCTATCATGTGTGATCCAGGCACTACACGAATCGACACAAACCTTGGAAGTTGAAAAGAATAATGCTCGAGTGTTCTAGGAATCAGTGAAAGTATTAGTAAAAGATGCAGATTAGGTATTTTTGAACTATTCTCCGAATAGTTGGTGATAGATCATGTAGATAAAATTTTGTTAAAAACCGTAACCAGATAGTTAAAATCTAGTTTAGATATCATACCTTAAGCTAGTATAACTTTGACTCCTTTTCTGGTATGCCTAGAAATCGGTTGACAGATTTACTTCCTTACACTTTAGCCGGATGGTTACCAGTAAAAGTTCCGACATGCTACTTTAGATTGCTTGAACATCGCCCCTCTTCCTTCTAGCTTGTCCCTGATGGCGTTCTTAGTACTTGGTTGACCAAACAAAAATCCGTAAAACGTTAATACGATGATAAGATAGGTTCTCTGATGATAACTCAGGTTAATGTAACTTATTAGATCACTCGCATGGAGTTTTTATCGTGATGATTTTCCCCGCATCAAATTATTTGCGGAAACGCTAACTTGATGGAAAATTAAACTCCTAAATGCTGCTCTTGGATACTGTGATTTTCCTTAGTTTGTTTCGACTTTGCTCCAAATGGTATTTCTCGTACCCGGAACTTAGTTTCGCTAAACCGTAACTTGATGGCTCGATAAGTTCCTTCGTGCTACTTTAAGTTCAACGTGACCTCCCTTCACTTTCTGTAAACCTTTTCGAAATGAAGATCGAAGCACTCAGTCGAAAGCGTTTAGTTCCTGCAACCTTAGCCGGATGGTTGGCTGAGGCCCGAAAGGCTGATTTGCATGACTGTGATTTCCATTCACTTGGTTCTACCTCATTCACCATGAAGTACCACTCGTCGCTGTACAGATTTAAAAAAAGAAAGTTTTGTGCCGACTCACCTTAAATGAAAGCTCTCCGCTTTCGCTTCGGGGCGGGGGTTGATTGCAGCGCCGGTGATTGTTCTTGGTCGCTTGGAATGGGCACACAAGCGGTAAAGCGGATTCACTTTTCGAAAGAAATTATGTGAGTCGGCACGTCCGACGCGAACCACACACACCTTGCTGCTCTCGTCGGACGCCTGGACCAGACTGAGTTACCCGACCACCTGCTGAACCTCGAACCTTCTCCTCGCCCCCTCTCTCCCTGCCTCCCCTGCACCTCATCCACCTCCAACCCCCTACATCCACCCCCACCCCTTAACCCCTCCATGTTGGAGCTATTCCCCCGCCTCCGAAGGGTCATCAAATCAGAGCCACTTGGGAAGAAAACAATCCGTATTCAACCCCTCCTCCTCCCCCACCCCCTACATCCTACACCCCTCGGAAAACGCCGTTCGTCGCCTAGGAGACCGGGGGCCGAGCCTCGAGAGGAGAGGGGTGGGTGGATTTGGGTGAGGGGAGGGGTTAGGGGAGAGGAGGTTGAAGGCTTTGTCATCGCGCTCCTAGGCAAAGGGATGCTTCCCGCCGCGGCCGACGCTTACTCGCCTTCAACTTTTTTTTTCGCCTCCTTTCTTCCGCACCCCCCTCTCTCTCAAACCATATCTCTTCCTTCTTCTCCAACACCCCTCCCTCCCCCCACCCCAGGTCTCTCTTCCCCTCCCCCCCTCTGAACCCCTCGCGCCACAGTCCCTAAGCCCGCCTCAGCTCAGCCCTCTTATTTAGACACGGGGGCTTTGTTCTATTTTCAAACGGGGAGCCCCAACGGCCGACTAGTGTCGAGTCGTTGTCGTCCATGGGAATTTTGGTTGGGCCGGGGAAGGATTGGGAGGTAGTGGGAGGGTGGACGGGGGAACGGGAAGAAGGGGATATAAGGGGAGAACAGAGAGGATATGGAGTAAACAGGGTGAAGGGGAATTGGTAGATTTATATATATATTTGTGTGTGTGTATATATATATGTATTTTTATATTCAGGGGAAGGATAGGAAGTGGTGTGGAGAATCTTAAAAAGAAAGGAGAATCTTAAGGCACGGGATGAAAAGGGAAAAAAATTAAGAAAATATAGTTTCGGATGTCTCAAGAGTGACTTCATTGCCAAGACACAACCCTCTCTCTCCCACTCTCCTCATACTCGCCTTCATATCTTTCCATCCAGTTACCATTTTCTTTTATCTCTTCCCTCCTTCCCTATCTAATCCTCCTCTCCCTCCACATCCTTTTTACTTCCATCTCTCTTACTGCTCTCTCTCTCTCTCTCCCTCTCCTTTTCCTTGCTCGTGTCTATCATGCTTCCCCCGATCCCCTTTCTTTCAATTTTTCACCGAACGGACCGACAAAAGATGAAGGAATGGGGGCGAATTTTTGAGTGACGGCTTCGAGTTTTGAAGACGGAGCAACACACTCCTCACGGCGGAACGTCTCGTCTCGTCTCTTAAAAGTTATTTTTTTTCCTAATATTTTTCTCCTCTTGAATGTTTTTCTCCGTTTTTATTTTAGTGATGGGAGCACTGCGTCCATTCCCTTATGCGTTCCCTGTACATATACCCATACATCTTTTTTCTTCTTCCCTCTCTTTTTTGTTTTTGGACCGAAAAATATTGTCTCTCTCTCTCTCTTCCCTAGCAATATGGGAGGTGAAAAATTGCTACTCGGCGAAATGAAAGGAAGATGATTCGTATTTTTTTCTGTTTGAAAAGTGGTTTTAATTTTAGAAAATGGCTAGGCTGGAATTTTGCAGCCACCAAGTCCCGACACACCATCTCAGTCTTTCTTTAGCGTCAAAAGAAGTCAATATTAAATGAAACTAATATTTTCATGAGAAAAGATGGTATTCGTGGGAATTCCAGGGGCCTCTCGAGTCGGAAGTATAATCTAAGGCTCCCTTCTCCTTCCCCGCTGTTATAATTGTGGAAATATCTCTAGAAATAAGGTGACACTTGAAATTTGAAATATATTTCCCTTTCTCTAACTATTTCTGGTTGTCATGAAGCGAAGTGATTTAGGATTTCCTCGTAAAAACAGCTTGTCATGAATCCGTCCCGCATATTATAATTTTGCTACCTGGGAGTCTAAACTAACAAGGGTTTATAGCTTGAAAGGTCGATTTTATTTAGTGAAAATGATTTTTTACTTCAATTTTTCCTGGTAGTTATGTGTCGGCGACTGCATTGGTCACGGTCAAGGCAAAACAATTCAAGTTCTCGCAATCAGATGAAGAAGTTAAATGCTTCACTGTTTTTGGTCACTTTCTTAGAGGTGTTGTGTGGTATAGGGTAAGATTTTGCTATTCTAGGATATTAATCACACAGAAAAAAATATCTCAAATAACATTTAACTTTTTTTAACGCAGACAATTACTTTTATTTTGTTGACTCTCTTTGAGCATAGGTTTCAATTGCGAATTTAAACATGAAGATGGCATGTGTCTTTCTTTTCAGGCAAAAATAAACCTCTTATCAAGCATTTTATTCTAAATCCTTTCCAAAAGTCTTCCCTAAAGTCAACACAGTGCTACGTAGGTGCTGGCTAAAGTGTCGTATGCGAAATTATTATACATACCCATTTAATTTAATTTGGAGGCATCGCGAGGAAAAACAACCAATCATCTGCTGTAGCAACATTAAACAACAAGACATTTGGAGCTTATTGAAATCGTATGCCCTTTTGTTTTAAGCTAAAAGGATTATATATTGCTTCGGGATTACTTTGTGGAGGGTTTCTTGTTTGCACACAGGTATCATCAAACGTCATCTTAGCCAATCCGTTTAGCTTCTATTAATCGCCCTGGCTTTAAATGTAATTGTACGTAAATGAAAATCACGTGCCTTTTGCAAGAAATTCTAGCAATATCATGGATAGAGTCAGGTGAGGAAAATAGTCGATGTAAGAATATTTCCTTGATCCAGTGTGTGGAATAAGCTCTCGACGACGCATCGCAACCTTTACCCAGTCGGAGATGAGTCTTTTAAATTCCGGTCATGATAATCATCAAGTGAAGATGATTCTGATGGCCGAAGAGTAATATTAGTGCTGCGCGTAGATTGCAAACGTGCGACAGAATCACACTTGTCTTCCGCATTGCCTTCCAACGTTCGACAACGAGACCACGCCGAGCATTCGACGCTGAGGAATTCCTTTCACCTAGTGAGGTATCAGAGCGCTTGGGAGGTACAATAGGCACCATGCAAATGTCAAGCAAGGCCAAATTTAGGGAAACTTTTTTACGTTTTGGGAAATATGCTTTTATACATAAACGTATTATGCAACCTGGTATATTTACTTACGGCGCTGAAAAACTGTTTTTTTTTGTTGTCTCGCCAACTTATAAGGTCCGTATCTGATTTTGATTTGTTGGTCTATGTGTGAGGAAGGGAAAAGCAACGGAATATGCACATCGTGGTAGCAAAAAATATGTAGACATGGTATGCACTCTATGAATTGCTTACAACGTCCATAACTCTGTTCGAGACATTATGAAATCTCGAGTTTGGTAATGTTACTCGACTGGTTATTTCTTTACCCAACGCAAACTGACACTAACGTTAAAATATTGGCACCAGAGTTGTTGGCATTGAATCTAGGTTTGGATGGCTAGAGCACCCCTCGATGTTTAACAACAATGTCAGTGATGGTGACGCAAATAACTCAAAAAAGTTAGACCCATGGTATTAGTCGGCGATACTTTCTGAGAGTTGTTTATCAAAACTTTAAGGGAATTTCTTTGCTAATTCACCCATTTATTTATTTTTCTTTATTTACATTCAAACTATGCATATACGGTCGATTACGTTCAATTTTATTCTAACGTCTTTATTAAATCCTCTTAAGGGTACAATATCATCTGTATCACTCAACGTCATTTAGTTATAATCGCTTTCTTACGTTCACCCTATTGGGTGAAACCATTGATAGATGGTTGGTTGGTTCTTGGTTGAGGTGACCGAAAACTGAGGTCAATTGTACCATTTAGGATAGGTGGGTGGGTCGGTAAGAGAAGAGTTAGTTGTGCAAGGGTGGAGAGAAACCCAGCGTCAGCACTAGCCTATTCTTATCGAAAGGCGCCGAGGGGACAACAGTTTTACGTGCGAGAGATTGCGGGGGATTTTACCCTGACGAACATTTTTTCAAAATGTTGTACAGAGCCAGGTTGTTTGCCGTTTACACTGGCAACACTGGCTTCTGTATAATCCACTTGCCCAAAATTTTAAAAAAGTTCCGCAAGCTAGCTTGCGGAGCCACTAAAACCTGCAATTTGCGCACAAGTCTTTTTGTCAGACTTATGAGTGGCTATTGAATATGTAGATAAATATTCAGTGCAAGAATTTTCGTTATTCAAAAGGGCTTAGGGTTAATCAATAAGTTTATGAGAGAAGAAAAGGAGTAAACTTTCTTTCAACTTTATATGATCCTTTTGTTTTTCTTACATAGATACCATCTTTTATTTCTATTCTGATGAAATCTTTACATTCTGCAAATATTTTGTCAAACTGTTGCAAAATCAGTATTTGAAAATAATTTATAATGATGATATTTCATGCCCTAATATTCTTGTTGTATTAATATAAATGATTGTATGAGACATTATAAGAAGCAGATAGGTCTAATAATTCATGGAAACTTGAAAGCCATACGGCGTTGTGAACAAATTGCCCGCGCGATGTCAAATCTTTTGTTTAGGCTAGCTATAATCTTTAGTTAGTCATTTCAGCATGTGTACACAGATTACGGAAAAATTTGTTGGATATTAGGAAACATTTACGGAGCAATTATCTTGCGGAACTTTATATTTTTATGTAATATCAATTTACTAATACTTTTATGCATCGCATTATTATAATGTTTTTTCTGTGGGGTTGTTGTGAGAAGACTCAGGTGCAACTATTCTTTTTAAAAGTAAAAAGCTTTCGATCAAAAATTCAATTTCAAAGCTTACAGTAAAGTAATAACTTCCGCAATGAATTCAAAACTTTACGAGATTAAAAACGAAATATTACCAAAAAAATCAATTTCACAGCTGGCCGTAAATTAATAATTTCCGTAATGATTTCCGTAAACTACAACTGAAAATTTTAAATTTTCGAGGACTAGTTTAAAACTTTTATGTGACTTACTTTCATCTTATGATAAAGTTAGTGACTTTCACTGAGCATCATTGAGTAATGAAATCGGGGAAAACATTCAACATAAATATTTCTATGCTTAAATTCGAGTTTTTACATGCCTCTTTAAAATATTTTTGAAGAAGACATTGTGCGATTGATATGAATACAATTGATCTGTTTGAACCTCGAAAACTCATTAAAAATTCCTCAAGATACAATAAACCGGATATGTTTAGCTAACCATTTCCATCTCAATACAGTTTCTGATATATCAAATTGGCAAATCGAATAAATATATTTTATGGATCTAGGCACGTACTGCTTCGTGTTTTATTCCGTGGATTTTATCGACACTTACACTTCCACCTGAAAGCCAATGCATGAGCACTTGCCATGAAAAGGGGGAGGGAATTAAAACACAGGAATGAAAAGAGTCAAAAACGGAAGTGCTATATTGTATCAGTAATTAACTCTGTGTTTTATCTGTGTGTTGTGCGTAGGTAAAATGAATTTTCGTATCTTAAAAAGTTACGGGATCATTTTTAGTAAGCCTCGTGGTGAACTCATGAAAGAGCATTGGTAATAACTTTGAAGAAGCGATAGATTTCCTTCTTCATGACAGAGGAACTTATCCGCCGACCGCCGACCAAGTTTTTGGCACGTTATACCATCATCGTGGACCTGACGCAGTGTCTTTCTCTTTGTTGAAGATGGACTCCTGATTAATGTGTATATAGTAGATTTTAGTAGATTTTTCTGATTTTATATTTTAAAGTAACGACTGGTTACGAAGCATAGCCGAGATCGACATGTATTCAGACCGTGATGTGATGTGTTCAACTTAATTTTACGGTACGTATTCAATATACACGTATCTGATAAAGTCGATGAGT
This sequence comes from Pyrrhosoma nymphula, assembly GCA_963573305.1. Lineage (NCBI taxonomy): Eukaryota > Metazoa > Arthropoda > Insecta > Odonata > Coenagrionidae > Pyrrhosoma > Pyrrhosoma nymphula. The sequence continues at coordinate 55,030,716 of OY754335.1, forward strand.
TTTTAATCGAAGATTATCGTCATTTTGATGAAAATCTGTACAATCTACAAAGTTTATTTTACTAACAATTATTTAACTCCTCCACTACCTATCCGAATTATTTTCTCGTATTATTCTATCTCCAGGAGTGGTACCAGGATAGAGCTCCTCCCTTAATTTTAACCTCAAATTCGTTTGATACAAAAGTGTCTGTCAACTTCTCTCTCGGAATAAATTTTTCAGCTTTATTGATCGGTTTTATTCTAACTCGGTGCCCAGATTAATCTATATTTATCAGTGCGTTTACCTCCTTTTATGCCTATATGTCTGGCGTATGACCATATTTCGCATGTGCGCTTAAACTTATCGCGAACCGTTGGGATGTATGTCGCCCTTCAGAAGTCTACGTCTAAATCTTTTTATCTAGCATTTCTAGGCACGTGACGTCGTCGTGTCACTGTGAATTCCTTTTCCGCGACAAGGGAGGGACTCGCAGGGACTTTCGTTTGCGTTGATAAGGCCGGCCGGCCGGGAGAGGGAGAAAAAAAACTGACGCTATCGCCCGGCCGAAGGCGGAAACGGCATGCCTCTACTTTGGATGGGATTGAGACTCACGGAAAGAAGAAGAGATAGAGAGAGAGGGAGAATCTGGCTGGAGCCACAGGTGGTCGTGGTGGTAGGGTGGGCGGAGTCCAGTTGGGAGGGTTTGCACCGGGTGGTGGGAGGAATGAGGCTGGGGGGGGGAGGGGAGGTTGGGAGAGGGTTACCAGTGGAAAGGGGTAGAAGAAAGGGGGGAGATAACAGAATTGCGAAGGATGGCACGTTTGGAGGGATGAAGGAGCACCCCTCCTTGCGTGGGGGAATGAGAGACAGAGAGAGAGAGAGAGCTGGACGGGAAAGATGACGATGATGTATGTGACTTATGCGGTCCGATTAGGCGCGCGGCCAACGTCTGGAATCTCTGCTGAGAGTTACGACTTTCTTACATCTGCATGCGGTCCTCATGGACCACACTCGTTGGGGCAAGGTAGGGGGTTGTAATAGTTGATGCTACGGCGACATTTTTTTGGACTTGTTCTGATTAATTTTCATTGTATTTTTATTACTTTAAAAGATTTGTTGTTTTCTTAATTGTTGCTATGTTTTTTGGGCTGGTTGGCGGTGAGAGGTTTGTTGATGGAGGAGAGGAGGAGTTTTTTTGGAATGGTTGGGAGTGAGATGAGATGTGCTGCTGACTCCCGTAAGAAAGTTGCTATGTATTGCAAAGAAAATATAGAAATCGCTGCATAGTGGATTGCAGAATTCGTTAAAAGTGGTTCAACGTTTCAGGGTTAGTGTTCTGGAAACGTTGAGAACCCGTTTGTCGAGTTAAATGCTGCTGGTCACTGATTGTATGTTTAGAGCGGGGTTTCTCAACCAGCGGGGAGTTCCCACCCTACGCGGGAGGAATTAGGGGGTTTTGGGGAGAATTGATGTGGGTTTAGGGAGGAATTGGGTCAGAGGTTTCAGCGACATTCAGCAAATACAATCCAAGCAATTCCAGTTTGGCCGCTAATTCTTAGTTTAGAGCAGAGGTTCCAAACCAGCAGAAAATTCCCCCATGGGAAAATTTTAGGAGGATGAGATGGGATTGAGACGGTGTATTCTGCAAAATTCAACAAATTCAATATAAGAATTCAAGGATTCAAGGTTTCCTATCCCGTTCAACCTTTGTCACGAAGCAAGAGGAAGTCCCATTGTGGAAATGCTTTCCTCTTAAACGAATTGGGTTGGGAAAAATAGAAATATGCATTTTGCCAAAGGGTTGGTTTGCCGAATGGTCAAAATGGTCAGTAGATTACGTGAAATCTGTAAAACTATAGTTTGTATTTATTTGTTTTATTATTAAATTTTAAAATAACTTTTTATGAATTGCCACAAATAAAACAAAATATTTTCTATGTTATATGCATATTACTTGAAATGCGTTTTTGAACTAGGCTATCTTGGGAAGGGGGAATCATATTCTGAACTACGGTGAAAGGGGAGAATTGAAAAAAAAAGGTTGAGAACCACTGGTATAGAGAAGATGATTATTAGCCTTAGGTATAATGAAAATTTGATCAACCGAGTGTAACCTTTTGAGCTAATTAATTCTGTCCTTGTAATTTAGCTTGGGAGAGAAATTTGACCGACACTAACAATAAGTAGTCCCTGGAAAATATGTTTTAAATGTGGATAAATATATCAGTGGATTTATGTTGCCCCATAAAGTAAAATTTTAGACCACATAATGTGATGTTCGCAGTAAAATAGGGCAAAAATAATCCTAGAAGTTTGTTTTCAAACAAATTTCTTTATTTGGAAAACTTTAAGACCGAAATTTGTGCCGGCTGAAATTAACTTGACGCTCGTGAAAGCTTTTGCAGTATAAAATCGTAGGTATTTACTTCTGATAATTTTTTGCGAGATGATTTTGTTGTAACCTTAAATTGTTCTCTTTTCTAATGATATTTGCACTCCATTAATTTAAAACTGCTAGATTCATCACTATTACGCATTTAGCAATAATTTAATGGCTAATTTTCTTTCTCTCTATTTAACAATTATATAAATAAATTTTATAAAATTTAATAATTTTATAACGCATTGACAATGAGTAACGGTATTGCATGAATTTACCAGAAGTCGAATCTTGAGTATTCCCATGACGGCCATGACGTTTTAACTTCAGCGGGAAATGATGAATGGTTGTCTTTATTTTCTTGTGACATTTATATTTTACCTGTTGGCACTGTCTTTGATATGGACATATCCAGCTCGCATTTTTTCCGGAAAATTATGGCCTACTAAGCGATTGTAGCTTTAGTGATACGACGCTTTTCAATTCTAGCAAACTTTTCGCCGCTAGCTGTGCTGTCCAGAGGTCGCTAAAAGCATTCAAAGAAGAGAGATACTCTTTTCGTGCTCGCGCATTTAGTCGCAGCATGTGTTCTCACGTCCGCACAGTGAGCAATCGGACTTCTTCCGCGTTCCCGTTCGCTGCGAGGAACTTTGCCAACGAATGCGATCCGACGGACATGGGAATATTTTACGTGCGAGAGGGAGAGAAAGGCGGAAAGAAAAAGGCTTTGGAAAAAGGGGTCCCTTTCATGGAGCAAAGCACTTTGTTGTCGTGGGGAGACTTAATCTGGATCGTCATCCGGGGGTGGCAGAGTGCCGGAGCCGTGGGGGCTTATTGCGGATCTTGACACCGGCGGTTTATTTCCCCACTGCGGTGCTTGCCAAGTTTGGTCTTTTTGTGCTCACCTCCATCGCCAGCGCTTCAATTCGGACTATTTCTCCCTTCCCACACGTCTCAATTGAAGATTCATATTAGCAATGACACAGCTACACTACTTAAGTATGGGTAATTAATGTTATGCACGTTCCTTATTCCATGAACACGCTTTGTCTGTCTATAGACTGTAGCGATGCCTCCCTGTTCGATGGTAATTTTATGCGTCCAATAAAATCATTGACAATACGGAATAATTCCCGGTTATTAAATTGGTCAAGACAGCATCGGATGAAAGATGGAGTTGGCCAGCGGCTGCTGCATCTCAGATGAAACTGCCATTCCTAAATTAGAATCCAAACTTCTAATGAGTTTAATGCCTCTTCTATTTTTTTAACATATATTGTTATTTTGGCCGCATTCATTCCCTGAACTAGTCTTTCTAGCATCGGTTACACTTTTCTCTTTTATCCTGTCGAAAATTAAATCAAAATGGCTATCAAACTTTGTCTTAAAAGAAGTATCCTAATTTAATTGAGATTCAATGCATTTTTATCTTTTAGAGCGCTCTAAAGTGTTCCGTTTAAAAATAGCTTGAGTTTGTAGAATAAAGTACTAAAGGTGACGAGAAATGCAACTTATCTAACCAATTCTCATAGTGTTTTTAAGCTTAACTTGTGTCAAATAATCTATAAGATTCTTAAACTTGCAATTTAGCATAAGTATTTTTGCGCAATAAAGCCGTTCTGGTACAAAGAGGCATGCGTTCAATTTGACAATTTGAGTATCTTATTCGTGTCAATAATGTCGTTCAAGAATACACTTTTCTTTTAAGAGATATTAGATGCAGAATATTACCTTTTCACTTAATTTATTACTGTGGAGTCAATATGACCCCGCTGAGTTGCCGTCAGGCTCGTGACGTAATAACCTTGATCCATGTGCCAAAACAGTCGTCCAGTGTGCATTAAGTTCTTGGAGAACTGTATTTATGTCAGAAAGTATAGTAAATATATGCATAATATCAATCCGCTTTGGCCACCCCAACTTTCAGATAGCATTCCAAAGTCAGAGTGGGATTTCCAATAATCATAATCAGTAATTTCTATCAGAAGAAAACAAATATCTCAATTTCTAATCGCACAGCGTAAATAGTCATCATAACACCGACTATAATTGGACGCAATCAAGATTTTCAGCTTATAATCTTCTTCGCTCCGTACTGAAAGCCGACGAAAGGCTGTTGCGAAGGAGATGTTTAGGACGAGTGACTTTAAATTCCTGAATTTCGGTTCTCTTATTTTTTACTAGTTACTATAGGTGTCTTGTATGAGCGCGGTCTTATTTTAGGTAGATTGAGCGAAAAATCACTTCTCGTAGAATTTGATGAATTTTACCTCATTTTAAAGAAAAAACTCTCATCTGTCCAATGATATCAAAATATTTACCCTTGCCGAACTACTAATGGAGCAATTTGCCTGAAAATATAACCTGTTTTACATGGGATAGATTACGGCTAAGGGCTCCAGAGGGAGAATATTGAAAAATGTTGGAATTTATAGCACCTAGATTTCGTCAGAAACTAACAGTGTGTAGTTTTTGTTTTCTCTACTCTTAATAAAAATTATTCTATTACTCACAGCAGTAATTTTTATAGAATCGCCAAAATAACCTGCCGTTTTGAAGGATATTTAGTCGTAGGTACGGCGTGAAAAAATGAGTCAAGCTAACTTAGAAACTTATGTAGATATATTTATTTAATTACTCAGAATTTTGGTCATACACATACTATATTTTTGCACCATTAATATTGTAATATTTACTACACACTTCTTAAGGACATGGAAATTAAAATGTAAAATTCGAATATGGTCTCCATTATTACTTGGGAACTATCTCGCTCAAACTACCTTAAATGCAAAGTGATGCCCGAGTGTGTACTCCTAGGGTGACTTCAAATTTCAACGTTTCCTATCCCCCTCGCCCTGTGACACGAGGCGAAAGGAAGTTCCACAGCAGATAATGTTTTCCTCTCGGCCGAATTGGATTCAACAACATATGCATATGAGTAAATATTCCGCTGAACAGGGGTGGTTGGCCGAGAGGACGAAGCAAGCCCTGGGAATGTTGGCGAGAAGAATTTACATGGGAGGAAGAAAAAGAATAGAATCTCCAAGCGTTCGATCCGACCGAATGTTTGCGGGTGAAAAGGTCAAAGTCCGATTTTATCGATTAAGTGCGTCGTTCTGTTCGAATCGCACAGCCGGAGAGGGAGCAAAGGATGCTTCCTTTTATTTTTATTTTTTTTTTCTCCGTTCAGAATAAATCTCATTCGATTGTCAATATCGAAGGAAACTTTCACGATTGTGCTGCTTTATTCATGCTTGTAAGGAAACCCTTCTTAAGGAAATACGTGCGTGCCATTAAACCTGCATCACGTGCCCAATTTTGTCGGGTGATCAATTGACGACGCGCGGACAGATTCTGCTGGAAAAAGTGGTTTTGTTCAAGTGATTCTCGTGGACGAATTTTTATTTTGTCATCTAATTCGTGTCTACCGACAAATGACTGTCAGAATTCCTACGGTTGAGAGCATGATAGATATTCTTCAAAGTGGTTAGCATTGTGCCAAATGAAAAAAGGTGCGAGCATTGCGTGATCTCAATACTAGAGGAAAGTGAGGTTGAAATACATTAGTAACCGTGATAAATAAATTTTGTATTAGCTTTTTACTTTGATATTCATAATAATATGTCACAATATCTGATACATACTTAAGTTCACTGAAAGTGCGATGATGTTAGTTTGGTATTTTAAAAAAGATATCGCGTTCTGGAGGTGACAATATTGATGCTTTTTGCGAAAAATAATTTCTTATTTCCTTACTTGAAATAAAATCGATAATGAGAGTGTCATAAGCTTAGATTAATTGAAAAAGCACTTGAATTTTTACGCATTAACACTGCATTTGGAGACCCCTCCTTTTTTCCTAGTCAATCTAATCAGCAATCATTTAGCAGTGACGAGACTTGTTGAAATATACTATTCAAGAATGTGAAGTTAATTTATTTAATGTATTTATTCTAAACGAAAGTTGAAATTGGTCCTTTAAATGATATGAAAATTGCCTTAGAGCGAAGTTAACAATGCGAATTTGCCATGAAAAGTATGAATAGTAGGTCGCGTAGTCATCAATATCAATCTCAAGCTTTTCTCTAAAATTATCGGCCTGAATCAATAGATGTAAACTGCGTTATGAACATTACACCTTGCATTTATACTCCTGCTGGCAATCATAGAGTGAGGTATAGCTACTGGAGGGACTTTGTATGTAGCCGCTAGAGACTATGGAGTAACACGCAACACGGTGGTGGCAAGAAAATGTTTGATTACGACCATGTTTGGTGTTCCCAGAGGATGTCCCTACACTACTTCCATAAGAAGATAAATACAATAAAAGAAAAGGCACACGCTTTTGAAAAGAAGGTACGAGAATTTCTTTTCGCCACTATTCACGACGGTGACGAAAACAAGCATAGACGCTAATTCACAAAAAAAAACAAAACTCATTGCTCGTCCCATCCCTCTCCAATTGGATCTTTTCTAATCAGTCCCTTTGGTCATAAATACTTTTTGGAAACCCCTGCCATACATTATCGCGATGAATTATGTGATAGTGCGTAGATATAGTTTACACTGGTTGGTTTTATGACATTCAAACCCCCTGTAGGGTTGTGGCTACCTTTGCCAGTCTATCCAAATAACTGTTGGAACGGCAAAGAATCTTGAATCTATTCATTTAATTCTGTGGTCAAGACATATGCTGTGTTGAGCAACAGCAGAATTTTCGGGCTGTCCAAGCCTGAAATGTCTCCAGTGTTAATAAACTTGTAAACTTGCCGTACTTTAATTCAACGAATATCACCTGATGACGATGGACTCGTCTGTCGAAACGTTGGTACTTTTTGCCATTTTGACCCGGCGGAAATCCAGAGAAGAATTTACGCTAATCTTTTTTCAATATATCTACTTTCCACCTGAATGTCTGTGTACATACATAAGATCTGAAAATCTAAATGTTTCATCGTGATAGATCTCCCCTGTATATTGCCCCCTACTCCCATAGTTCATCCGGTGTAGTTTCTGACATCCACTTCCACACGCCCTTTCGATGTATTGCGTGGCAGTGCGTAGATGTAGGTTACGCCTGTTCTCTCTCTGATGCCGCGCGCGAGTCTTCAGCATTGGAATCCGTAGGTGTGTAATAGGCGTGAGGTGATGTGCTCTCTCAGGAGTTTTTTTCTCACTCTTACGGCTTGCGGGAGAAGAGTGGAGAAGTTTAAAAGTAGGAAGTGAGTGGATAGAAGTGTGGCCCTCCGAACATTTTTTTACCTGACTTCCTCCCTCTCTCTCTCACTTCTACGCTCTTGACTCCACGACTGACTCCGCTGACAAGTGTGCTAGTGTCTCATCGTGGCTTCCCAGGAGTCGCTCCGCCACTATCCGAGGAGGACGCAGGGAACCACCGCGCCCGAAATAGGACTGGCTTGCTCACGTTTGAGACGCATGTTCCGCGAGACAATGGCTGAGTTCCCATTCGTTTCGCGATACGGAAAATGAATAACAATCTACGCCAGCCCATCATCATCATCAGAACAATTTTCTTTTTAATCCGAGGCGATATTTGGTCAGCATCAACGATAAGGAGGAAACTAACCATCCATATAATCTATGTTCGTCTTTGGCCAGTTTGGACGCTGTCATGACAAACGTAATGTTTCCTCCCGCGCCACCCTCCATCAAAATACGTCATAGGATTCTTCATCTCTTCGTGATTTGCGTTCCCCTTCAAATCATCCTATATTCCTACTCCTTCCCTCCATTTTAATCAACGTTATCCCTTATATCATTATATACGGCAATCCTTCACAGCTGGATGCTGTCATAATTCTTTTTTTCAATATCCTCTGAATTTAAGAGACTAAATCAGGCTTTGCTTTGTGAATCTAAGCCATAGTTACACTTTCCCTTCATCTTAGCCAACCTAATCCCTCATATGATCATCTTCGGCAATTCTCAATACCCTAATACTCTCCTCATGCACTTTTTCAACATACTCTGAATTTAAGAGGCTCATTCAGGCCTTATTTTGTGAAACCGAGCCGTAATTCTTCCTTTCATTCATCTTAGCCAACATAATCCCTCATATCGTTGTATTCGGCAATTCTTCATTACTCAATACTCTCTTCATGCGCATTTTCAACGCCCTCTGAATTGAAGAATCTGATGGAGGCCTTACTTTTAAAACCATGTTATAATGAAACCAATAGGTATATTGGTTCTTATCTATACATTTATTTAGTATATGTTAGTCCAAACCGTTTATCCACACTTATAATTAAGTATAGAACTTGGTGCCTTAAAATGGCATTTTTTTTTAAACAGAATCCACGATCGATAATAAGTTATAAGTGTGGATAAGTATGAAGCTATTGGTTTTAAAATATTCTCAACTTACTGCACTCCTGGTTAATTGGTTGAGGAGATAGCTGGGGAAGTGAACTAAAACTGAGGTAAATTGTGGCATTTAGGATGGGTGGGTAAGTTGATAAGGAGGGATTGTCTAAGGACCGGAGGGAGTAGGAGAGAAACCCGGCATCGGCCTACAATCAACGAAAGGCGCAAAGTTCTCCACTTAACAACATCCCATCGAGGCACTGAGTATCATGAAGCGCCTACCACATAACACCCAAGTAGGGATCATGATTTAACTGATTATTTTCCACCTATGCTGGTATTCGATCCCGGGGCTATCATGGTGGGAAGCCAGTAATTTAGCCACCACACAAACTATCCCTTAATCTTCTATCCCCTTTTGCCATATGAGTGAAGCTGGGGAGTAGCATTCCTCAGCAAATCTTTAAGTCGCGGGTTGTAATAACACCATGCCTTTTTTTAAACTGGATCATTAGTGTTGTTATTACGATTTAATTGTAAGTGCGTTCTAAACTCGCTCAAAAAGGCGTCATTATTATCTTACCAGGTGATTTTTCGTCATCCATGATGCCTCTTTACCCATGATACTATTTTCTATACCTGTACCTCCAAAGCCATAATATACAAACATACACTTTCTTCAATGGGCCAGTTTCACATCTCTATTTATGCGATGCTCCATTTCTCGGTTTTAATCACGTTTAAACGCTCTTACTTCCGTCGTTAATTACCCTCACCTAGCGTTTTCTTGGCGTTATTTTCCGCCTGTATCCACAACTTGGTTACTATAAGGTACAGTTATTTTCAACCAGGATGAGTAACAACTAGGAACAGAGACGTACTCACATTTTGCGAGTACATTAAACTAATTAGCACATTTTTTAGCCTTCTATAAATAACAGCAATTTCTACGAACAAAAATAAGCTGCACTATAAAGTATATTGAAATCGTCTCAGGGAGACGTTGGGGAAAACTCTCTCTTTATGTTTATAAAGTGGTGACACTGCTTTTTAAATGCAGATCAATTTCCAAGATTAGAAACTTGTGAGATTTCAATTTATTAACATATATGCCATAATTTAATGGGTTTTGGGAAAGTACCCCAATTTGTTAACATTTGGGGTCTGCGCATTAACTGTTTTTAATCGTAAGACTTCAAATAATTGAGTGTTTTAATTGGAGAGTTAGATGCCATTGTTTTCCAGAGGGAATGTTCACGGGTAGAAAAGTTCCAAAACCGTTTATTCCTCGCCGTTACTCCTAAGATTTTATGCTCCTTGTACGATGAGAAAGCATACGTTAGATTGATGAAATGTGAAGCGGAACTTATTTGCAAGTACTGATAATGCGTTAATATTAATAAATTTTTATAAAATTTGTAGGATATAGCGTAATGCATGTTGGTTAAAATAAACCCCCTTCCACTCATCCTTGAGGTGACTTTCAGGGTACTATGTAAATACATTACTTCTATCTACGTGGGAATTTTCCGTAGCTAGAATCTGGCCATTAGTCACATTTTTGCTTGACCAATTCCCAACTCAAGTTCACGACTGTTGTAGTGGAAACATGCCACTTCGCGGCAATTGAGCGAATAAATCCTATCAATTCTGTTCGCTCGTGAGGCATCGAACCCAAATTTTTTCAGCTGAATCCCGCTTACCGTATACCATTGGGTGACACGCTGTAAATGGGAATCCAAAAAGATCAAGATAGCCACTTCCTCTATTCCTCAGACCAATTTTATTTACGAGGTCCTTTATAAAACCTTATTATTGCTGGATTATCAGATTTCGTTGTTTTTTTCAGATAATTTTTCGTCGAACTTCCATTCGCTTGGGGATTTTATGATAAGTTTCAGCCCTACCTTTTATAGATAATCATTCGCCTAATCTGTTATTTTGCGGTTAGGAGACCAAAAGACAAATTAAACGCACGCTAAAACTTTATTTTAAATGTTGCCGTGATCAGAATGCGAAGGAAAGATTACAACCTAAAGGATTATGGGAATTGTGTTTTTAAAGCTATTCTCTACTAGCTAACAAAGAAATGCATGTAAACTGTGGTTATGACTGTGATATTTAGCATAAAACAGGTACATATTTTTATGTTTTTAGCTCCATATGAGGTTTCATTCACTCTCAACTGCCATGAAACTGCTGTCAAATGCAAGTGGTTTATTGTAAAGAGCGTTTACTTGGGCCAACAGAATGTTTAAGATGCAATCTTTGTTTCTAATGGTAGATGTACTCCTAAGAATTTTAATGAGCCATGAAGCTCATTATAAATTAAACAGAAGTTATAAAAAATTGCCTCTTTTCCTTTTAACTCTGTGAATATTAGCAATTAATTAGCCATTCTGACATCAGTTGATGTGGGAAAATTCACTGTGTTTTCTTTTTAATTTCTTATTACTTGGGAAGTTAGTTTTTATAAATATTTGATTTCCTCAAATTTAACAATAAATTTTTTAAAAGAGTCATATATTTACAGTTATTCTGCGTGGAGTTCTAACTTTTTTCCCCTTGCTGCTGCGAGAAGGTTGAGATACAGATCTCAAATGCTCACCTGAAAGTAAAAGAAAATTATTTTAGAATCTGGACGTAGTTGGTATGAATTTCTGGCGGTGGTCCGCAATTGAGTAAAATGTACTCATTTGGACCTTACTGATTTCACATTTTCTCATCTCTATTGTAATAATAGGTATTTTATGAATACATATTTTATGAGTCACTGGTGAAGTTTATATTTTCATTAGGTATATTAATAATATTGAATGTGAAAACAGGGAGGAACTGTTTCTTTTGTCAAACTCCTTCTTGAAAATCAAATTTACCAATAATACAAATTTAAAATCAGCCTTTTGCCATTATATTTTTTTGCGAGATCATTAAAGTTAAGTTTTCAATCAATGTATGTAGTATTTAATTTTACGAATTATTTTCAGGCACTTCTCGTGGATCGATTAGAATTTGATTATTAATCGAAGATCCTGCGAGTCTTAGAGGGGGACTGCGAAGTTAAGGAGACAGTACTCACTGCTTGGAACTGAGTAAGTACCTTTTTATTCACCTTGTCTCTAACCCTCTTTATAAGTTGTCTTATAGTTTATTTACAGACCAACTATTAATGTTCCATATGGCCTTGGGTGTGATTACGCATTGCTATGGTGTCAGCATTCGAGTTACCGTAGTTTGGTTATCACTTTAATGAATAAGAGAAATTCGATGATGGTTCTTCAAATCACGCCTTTTATTTAAAGTCAATGATCTCAAAGTTGTAGAGCGGGTCGCACGAACAGTGACTGAGAACCGTTCGCAACAATGGACGTTCGCGTTTTGGGTATCAGTAATGACAACGCGCAAAAAATATTAATGATCCGCCTTTATTATTAAATAGCATACCAATGCTTGATTCATTCAAGGTGTCCAACCAATCGATAATGGGAGGTTCAAGGGCAATTCCTAACTACTAACTCTAAAAAAATACCGATGCTAATAATTTAAAATGACCATTGCAAAACCTTTTAAGCAGTAGAATATTTTCAAGTAATACTAAAGAAAGTTTATTTAAATCTATAAAACTACCAATGGTACTGCTCGGATCAGAGGTAGGGGCTCTTATCTAAAAATAGGAAAGAAGATTGACCACTTTTGAAAACAAAGCTTTGAGAACGATATACGGACCTGTAAATGAAGGAGGGCTGAGGATAATAAGAACGAATGAAGAATTAAGAGAAGTATTAACAGATCCTGGCATCACTGGCAAAATGTAAAATGTTGAGATAAGCTGGACACGTATACAGGAGGGAATAAGATTCAACCCTTAAGATGGTTTTATATGGAGAGCCAAATGGTAAAAGACCGCTGGGAAGGCAGAGACTTAGATGATGGGATCATGTAAAAAGGGATATCATCAAAGTTGAAGCGGATGAAGAATGGATGGAAGACAGGCAGAGATGGAGACAATTAGTTGGTGTTGCCAAGCACCTGCATGGGTTTGATTGGCCACATAGGTAAGGTAAGTAATAATTTAAAAGTCATTTATCTCAAGGTGTCGTCTCCTTTCACGTTTACTGACGTTGTGTCAAGAGGATCACGCCTCGTTGCAAGCAATGCAGTGGGATAAATTCGATGCCGTTTCTACTAAGAAAATTCTTAAGCAGTCTGAGACGCTTCTGCAATGTACCTAAGCGTGATTTCCCTCCGTTATCATTCTAAGTCCTTTTCATAAATGTGATTCGCTCAGATTGAGCAAAGAAAAATTTAGTTAGGTTCATTGGTTTGAGGTGTAACTTTGTGGAATTCACTCATTCATGGGATAAAAACCGTTGACAACGGGACTTGGCGGAAACTTGCATATTTAGGGAACTTTTTCTAACAGGTTGAAGAAGTTTCCCCATAATTACAAACTCTGATAAAAATTTCCTGAATAATCTCGTCTCTAACACGAAAGACAGAGATGATGCACTAAAAAAGATTGGAGTGGGCAGGTTACAATGCAACGACTGCCCAGCAGCATATATCGGCCAAACAGGAAGAAGCTTTTAAGAAAGCCGTTAAATTCTGCATTTTGTGCCTGAAGATGTCGGCACGTGACGAAAATCAGTCGTAGGAAATGAAACCAACGACGATTTTTATGTCTAAAATAATAGCCTAGTTTTTGTAGAAGACCACGTTTGCGCGATAGAAAATATCATATGAACTTAATTAATGTTCAACCAAACAATTCGATGGTCTGCCTTTCCTAAAATAATTATTTTCCTCCAGCGTTTTTAATACGTACATTCAACGCTCCATTATTATTTTCATACCATTCTGCGCAGTTAAATTAAAATTTGCATGGTTTTTATTCAAACTTATAGTAAAAATATCAAATCCAATTCTGCGTCCGTCGAGTTCTAATTGGTACAAATCCTGGTTACTTTTATGGCATTAAAATATTTCATCCCGGTATGATTACAGAGTATCATATAGCTTTCTATGTACCTAACTCATAAATACAATATTCTCAATGAGTTTTCATATAATATTGCTTAACTCTTACATTATTAATGTTAATATGTAGAGCGTGGTATCTAATTCAAAGCCTAACCTTAAAATGAACATGTTTGTGTTTATATACATTAGGAAGTGATAAGCGTGAGTGAGGAGAATATTGCTCTAAGGTACTTTGAGCGGGATGTCATTTCACATAAAATTCAATGAATTGACCTTACTAATGGTGTTATAAATATCATCCCCTTACCGTATTATATTTCTAGATATTGCCAAAAAATGAGAGCCGTTTTCTGTGTGATACAGAAAAAGTTTTTTTTTTACAGCCGATGGCTTGCAGGTTTTCTTTTACAGTCGTTGGCTGTGTGCTCCGGGATTGATTAAAAGAAAAACAAAATGAAGAAGTTTCGAAGCACTGATCGCGTCAGAAAAGTAACGGTGTATGGTTCGTTTGTGTGAGTTATCAATTACTTTTACTAAAAAGTTCATTACTCACTGTAGTATTTTTAACGAAATCGAAAAAAATAATCATTTAGTAATGAAGGTGTTTTTAGCGTACGGCGTGAAATAAATGGTCAAGTTAAAACCCCGAGTATGTACCTATAACAAGTGAAATACTGAGAAGTGCAGTCAGAAGCTGAGTTTTTGCGTAATAAATATTACTACCTCTACTTCGTGCTTTTTTACAAATGATTAAATTTTAAAATGAAATCCAAATATGGTATATATTATTGCTAGAGAAAAATGCCGCTCACATTACCTTGAGGTGGGTTTCCACTGGTAAGTTTAAAACGCACGTTAATAGTAGAAAGCCACTACCGACGTTAGTATGGGTAAACGACTCTTTAAACTCGCTTGCAGAACTTTTAAAAGTTTCGGCAATTCGCTTTCAGAAGCGTATTGTTATCAGTGTAAGCAGCAACCAAATTTTCCCTGCACTAACTTGTGAAAAATATTTCGTCCGTTAGGAAACAGGAATCCGAAAGGAAAACAGGAATCTCTTGCAGAAGGAACTTGCGGAAGTAACTTGCCATGTAAACCCACCCTTAAAGAGCAGAAATGACAATGTTGAACTCACTGATTGCCGATGAAAAATATTATTCGGGAATTCCACATTTGTGCAGAGATTCTCAGCCAGTTTTACATGTTGTTGATGACGCATTAATATGTTATGGTTAATCATACAATATTTAAATACACTTTCGATGCTTTACCTAAATTCAAATGGGCTTGAATAGTTTAACGTATTAATGAGGATCGGGCGTTGAAATGTATTATTTAAGCCCTCGTGGCATATTAAAATCTTTGCAGATAAAAAGAACATTTTATGTTAATTCTACTTTGAATGAATGCGTAAAAGTTTTCGTTCAAAGCCAGAAATGTCGAGGTCGGGGACAGAGGGATTGGGCTTAATCAATTATTTAGGAAGCATCAAACGGAGAATCGAGCATCACGATGCACAAATGGAAAATTAGAAGTTGGTGGTCCCGTGCTATGGTTGTCTCAATTAATATTGAACAAGTTCGGAAATTGAAATTGCAAATAAATCCGATAATTGCATTAATTCATGGCATGGTTTGTACCTTTGTGGTTATGGCTGGCTGCGTAATCTGCCAGCCACACGAACTAGTTATACCTATTTTAGTGATTCAAGCACCTTGAAGTGAGTTGATGGACGAAGTACGTTTGCATGGACAATTCGGGGATCAAAATGGTGCAGTGGCTCCATTCGGAGGGCCCGGGTTCGAATCTCTGCCGAAGCGAATGATTTTCGATCATCAGAATCAGATCAGACAAATTTCGATCCCTACATGGGTGCTTTTTGGGGATCGCTTCAAGTATAGTACTCCATCCGTGGAATTGGAATGGAACCGTTCTATACGAAAGAATGAGGGGAATATTGAAGCCAATTAAACAGAAAATCGGCTGTATTAAATTGATCAGCCGTGCAGTCAATACCCATATGCATGTAAGTTAACAAGCCACAATAAAAGTTATTTGTAATGGAATTGTGATGGTACCGTAATTATTTATCAAGAAAAATGCAAATTAAGAATAGTTTCAAGGAAAGCCCTGTATTATTCATAACATCAATGGTCAAATTTCGGCCATAGCCATGCTATCTTTAAGCACCCATAAATAATGCAATGACGCTCAGGTGAAATTCTAACACGTTTTCGTGTCGTGGACATCATACAGTTTCAGCTTTTGTTCTCATGTAAAATCAGACATACGCCCCATTTGGTTCTCAAACGCGCATTTACTCAGCTCACGATCGGTTTTGTAGTGCGCTGCCAGGAGCGCAGGGTCTAAAACAAATGGAAAGTCTATGCGCAGTTACTTTGCGATGTGAGCAGCGAACTAGAGCAAATGTAAAGCACCGTTGATCGGTTTGTAAATAAGTAAATTATGAAAAAAATTAATCGGCGAGCAAACTTCGTGGAAATTATCCTTAATAAAAAGAAATATTAACTTTGTTATTTCTACACACTATTTATTTTTCCTCTACCGGTGTCAAAGTTCTCAATACTGTGGGAAAAAATTGGAAAATGAGGTTCCTGTGGATCATTCACCATTTTTTTCTGTGCTAGTTATCCCCCCAACCCACCTCCTAAATCACTTTTCCCTGACCCTGACCTTTTTCCTTCTCATAGTTCATAATCGCCTGTGTTACCGCCCTCCTTACCTTTCCACCAACCATCCCCTCCGTCCTTCTCCCGTTCATTGTACAAATAAGGGACGCTGCTCCGTTGGTTTAGTTGCGTCTTGAAAATGACGTGAAAACGTTGAAACTGGTAGAGGAAAAATATATGGCGTGGAAAATTACAAAGTCAAATATTTATTTTTGCTTAGTAAATTATGATTTTGAAATATTAAATTCACGGACGTAATATTGAAGAAGTTTGGCTGCGTTGATAATACCTTGAAGGATGCCGCCTTTGAATCTCTACCCAACCCTCTCGTTTAATTTGCCGACTCCCTTCCTCATCCTCCCCTCCGCGACGTTCCATGATTTTCTCCTCCCCCTCCTTCCTCCGCCCTCTAACTTGGGAGCCTCCCTCCACAACCACTTCCACCCCTCCCTCACACCCTCCCCTTACCGTCAACCGGTCTGATCACCTGTTGCCTCCCCCCACACACGGAGTCCGTCCAGGCGGCTGGCTTTGCTTTGTCGCCCTTCGCTTGTCACGCCCATGCCACAACCTTCTCCCCGCCCCCTTGCGGTTTCATATTTTCCCGAGAATTCTGCGCTATTTCCTCCATCTCCCTTTTTCGTTGCCTCATATTTCCCCACCGTATTTGTGTCGCAGAAATCTGGAGGCTGGATTGGTACACTGGCGAGTACGTATGTGAAAAGGGGTGTAGTGAGGATGATGGGGAGGACGATATTGAAGAAAACGAAACAGCTGAAAACGATGTGACTACAAAACTAAACAGTAATTAAGAGGTTGTTCAGATCATTGAAGAAATTTAAAAAAATTGTCCCGTTAAAAACGATGTTGGTCTACTAAGTTGGGTAAATGACTAAAAATTACGCTAAGAAAAAACATTTGTGCACCAAGAAAATTAAACAGTCCATTATAAGTGATTACTTTGTGCGTACGATGTAAGGGCAATGTTGTCTTTGTGTGTATTTTCATGTGTGAATAAAATGCTGAAACAGCTGATTTCTCTTCAAGAATATGTTATCCCTATGCAGTACTTCAAACCTGTATATGACGGAAAGTTGTTCAAAACGGAAAATTTTTACGGCACCGTTAGACTCCACTGTAGGCAGTTTTCACTGTATTTACCACTGAGGTATAGGTTAAGACAGACGGGGATCGGAGTGGTGCGATGGGCTTACGATCCCGTGGGCCCGGGTTCGGGTCCCGGCGGTGGCGGAGATATTTAATCGGAATCCCCGATCCATACTTGGGTGTCTTGTGGAGTGCACTTCGAGCAGAGGACTCCGTATGTAGTTGAACCTATTACGATGGCTGGACGATAACGTCGCCGTCAAAAATCAGCTAAATTCGCGAACGCTACCGTCCGTTCCCGTCATGCCAGAAAACGGTTATTGTAATCTCGCCATTACGATTGGCTGGAGTATCAACGCCAATTGTTTACCGTTTTGCAAACCGAGTTGATTAACGGTTGCGAAGTTATTGTTTATTTTCATATTAAAAACACATCAGTAATCCGCTAACAATACAGGCAAATTATGCTTCAAGAAGGTTTATCATCATTAATTGTAAAGTTAAAAAGTAATATGGAAATTTCTGGAAAATAAACTTATAAAATATTGAATAGAAGCTCTCTTCTGATTAGCTGCCGGTAACGTTGCATGACGGGATAATTATACTTTGATATGGTTCGCTCATTGTCCGTGGACGACACCGTAAACGTCCGGCCATCGCTATAGGTTCCTCAGCATTACAATCACCAAACTCCGCGAACGCTACCTTCCGTTTCTGTCACGTTAGGAAAAGTCGAGCGTAATGCTGCCCTTAGCCTCGCTCGTATACCTCCATCGATCCTTTTGGCATTCCCGTGTTCGTATCCATTCAATTTGGCGCTCCTTTCGGGTGACCGGAGAAAAAGAATTAGTGGGAGGGACCCTTATGTGCATTTGAGGGAGGAAAATATGGGAATGGGATGAAAAAGGTTCGGCCACGGGTTAGTTGGGACGGAAAGGAAGTGGGACAGTGGACGAGGTCCGTATGGTCGGTGGAGGATTCTAAAATCAGTGTTCCGCGAAAAAAGGGTGAAAGAAAGGGATAGAGTGAAAGGCTAAAAAAGGGCAAGGTTTCTGTCGGAGCGGACTAAAGGAAAGAAATGGGGCGAAAGGGTTAGAATAGGGATACGCTGTAAAATAAAAAAAGGTTGGAGAGAGGGCTGGTTGGATGATGGGTTGCGTAAGGAAGCGCGTCCAATCTCACGAGCAGATGTCATTTTTTATTCTTGAGCAAAGTCGGCATCTCTTTATTTTTCTCTTACAAGCCCCGAGTAGGGATCCAACCATTTGCACAGTGTTGAAATGGTAGTTTACCTTAACATTTGCCTATAACAGTTCTTATTATGTTGAGGGAGACCAAATTGAGATACGATGAAAGTGTAATTGTAGGAAAATTCTGGAGGAGTAATTGAGATGGGGAAATGTATCCATTTGCATAACCAAATTTCATTTTTTTCTGAGTTGCGACGTGATAGCTTTTTACCTTTCAAACCCCAAAATGAACCAAATCATTCAGCAAAGCTACGCTATATGCACTATAGACAATGAAGGACTGATTAGGCGCCTTCGATTAAGGGTCAGAGTGGGAATTATTCGGTGCCAGCGGAGGAGCGAGTTGGAGAAAGTACTAAGTATTCCGTGACAGTGTGCGATAGCTTGCAGAGTACTTTCAAATGATTAAATCAATCAGGAAACCTACGGCGGTAAAATATCGCTTTGAATGTTATAATATAATGCAAGATTGTCGAAGTATGATAATGGGGCTGGTATTATCAATGAAACCTCGATGGTGACAGGGGGGTTGAAGTACTTGAAACCTGCTAAAAAGCCAAATATCCAGTCTACCCTACCAGTGGCTTACTTTCTTAGAAGCACACGAAAAGTTTAACATACCTAAAGTGGATGTGTGTTAAAATTGTTGGTTTTAAAAACTCTGGTCAAATTCTGCTGACTTTCCCAGCGGTATTAGTTACATTCGTTTGTTCGGAGCAAACCTGTCTACCTCCACCGAACCGTTTGCATATTAAGTGCTCTTTTTTTGCTTAATTTATAGGTCCTGGCATTTATTACATTGATTATACTGTCTGCTGAAATATAATCCGTTTTCCCGTATGCTGTCAATAAGATCAACTGGAGATAAATAAATATAACTGCTTCAGGCTGGACCTGGTGGAAGTTGTGGATATTCATAATGAATAATAAACACTTGGTAACCTGCCACAGATATATTTCAGGGGGCACATGATTATGCCATAGTGTGGTGAAACGCATCGTGCCAAAGAAATAAATCTGTGGAAGATTACCAAGTGTTTTTTATTCATTATGGATATAAATGTTAGAGAAATCGGACTAAAACGAGTTTTCCACGTCACTTTCTGTGCTCTATGTATGGTTTGTAGGGCGTGGGGTGAATTTGAGGAAAAAAACAATTAAGTGGCGCACGGATTTTTGGGGTTATTTCATTTGTTAATTATTTTAGTCTATATAAGACGAGAATTAATAATATTAATAATCATGGCGTTAGCTTTATTAAAAATTCAGACTTTTTTCCCTTGGCTAGGCCCTATTTCTTGCTAAAACCACTGGGGTATTTGGGATAAATGGACGATTGCTAAGCGTGCGGGAGTCCGAATACATTTTCTGGCTGGGTGAACCAAAGGATACATGTAAGGGTTAGTTGAAGGGGGAAAACTGGGGTCGGGTTTGCTAGTGGGAATGGCCAAAATTTTCATTCCACTCGGTAGGAGCAGGTAGAGGTGAGAAGATAGCCGATCACCATTGATTCAGGCGAGATATTTGTGGGAAAAACCCATAATAAACCATGCCGAGGAGCATTAGTGTATGCAAGTGTGGTGAGAAACTTTGTTTACATGTTATGAGGATATCATTGCATGAATCATCAACAGCATTAGCATTGTAATGGGGTGACATTCGTTGAGGATTGTAGAGTCTACATGGAAATAATGTGATGGAAATAGAATCGATAGAAGTTTGTCCGTATCAGGGAAAAGCGATGGCTTTTGAAGGTAACTACGTAGGTAAAATGGTAGGTATGTAGGCGTAATTTGCAGCACATTTAATGATTTGCAAGGTTTGATATAGTCGCTTCATTTGCCATTTAAAAATAATTTTCTTGACATTTTTGAAAAAGAATCAGTTAACGACGATTGGCTTGGATTGGATAAAATGAAACTAATGGAGGAATATGAAAAATAGCTACGAAAGAATGTTCGAAATCTCATGGAAAATAATTTTTCTTGCTGGGAAAGAATTTTTCGCTGTTATTTTTGTAAATTCACGTCTATCTTATCAGCGGGTAATGTATCTGAAATGTAAATGCTTGTCATAAAAAAACTTCTTGGAACAGCCCCTGAGGTAGGTTAGGTAACCTATAATGAAGACCATCAACGCGAGAAACTACCTAAAATAAACTCCCCGTTTATGTAAAGGATTTGATTGAACATTCAAGTGAACAGAATTTGAAAACAAGGAAATGAAAATACATTTCACTTAACCTCCGAGTGAAGGAAAACTAAAAAAATATCCGGACTGCTAATAATCGTTCCCGTTAGAGAACCTTGGAAATAAATTTCGGATATGTCGTCCCCTCCGAATCGTAAAACTTCGTTTCGTTTCTGTACATATCTCTCTCTCTCTGTCTCTCCCTCTCTCCCACCTTTTCATTTCATCCTGCGAGGGAAATCAGTTTTTGATTCAAATGCAATTTTCAGTCTCGTATCTTAACCTCCTTGCTGGCTCTCTGGAAGGGAGCACTAATCTCTCCCCCTTGCTCCTTTATTTCTCCCACCCCTAGGACCCCTTCCTGATTCTTCTGCCGGCATATCCGCTGCGTCGACCACCCTTCCCTCTTATAATCTTATCCCTCGAAATTCACCGAGGTCTTTCCCTCCGTGGAGATTTTCCACTACCCGTTTACCCTAAAATCTCATACTCCTTCCTGTCTCCTCTGTGGCACATTATCCTTAAGTCTCCAAATCCTAATAAATTTCCTCCCCAGTATGGCTCGAAGCATTCTCATTCGCATTTGTGCTTGAGGAAAAACTGATGTCGCTGCTTTCCTCCAAGCTACGCTCACGCGACGCGACACATTACCTTTGCTTTCTCAATTTTTTTATGGCACTTGAACTCTATGAGCTATTCTTTCCTGCTTAACCTTGCGGAACTTAATTAAACTGAAGAACCGAGGCAGATCAAACTCTAAGATTTTACTATTAGGATTCATTGCAAGTGGCATAACTATTTTAAAAGTTAATAAGGTAAAGTAATGAAGTCGTATAACATTTATACACAAGTGTGTATGTTCCTCACTCCATCGCCTTTCAGAGTCTAACATGATGACGTCGATTATTTGACATTTTACATAATGATTTTAATACAGAAACGTATGGGTTAATCCTTGTGGTTGAGTTTCAGAATTTTAATTGGCACGGTTACTCAATAAGAAGTGGTCCAGCAGAGTTATGCTGCAAAGGGTTCTTCATGACTCGTAAGTGACTCAAATTCATTGGGTGACCATTATTTCCTGGTTATTGAGCGCGCATGAAGGTAGAAGCAGAGACTTCGGAGACTGAATAGGGTTGCGTTTGAAAGTTATTGCAATACTTGTAAATTGTAATAGTTGTGATGTGTATTAATTCGATGAAAAGCAAGTAAGAATTCCTAATGCCTTTGGAGGTTACTGGGGGGTTTGATATAATTAATAAAAATGCGTCACTAGGATCTTTTGTCAATAAAATAACTTCTTGTTGAATCTTGCTCGGAGTCAAGCTCACATGTCGATTACAATAGCAAAAAGGACTACAAACTCTCAGGACTAGAACTGACACAATATTAGTACTCCTCTGGGAGGAGCTAGGTATCTCATGACTCATGAATGGAGTATTACCTTTCCTGTTTTTTTTTGTATTGGTTCCGCAGCTTTGCAGATAGTAAGAGCCACCTCAGTATTCTCTAATCTTCTGTTTATATTTGAGTCTTCTCTAAGTGGTCCATGTTGTAGTGTTAAATTTATCCTCTAGTTCCTAGAGAATACTTTACTTGGCCTAAATCTATATGCTCGAATCAGGTTGAAAATTATTGCCTGAGTTTATTTGAGATAAAAGCATTTAGAATACAAAGAGGACATATCATAGTTTTTTAGAGTGAAATATTTGAATTGAATGCTTATCAACTAATTCGAATCTCGTTGAATGACTTCTTCTTTCTAATTGTAAGTGCAATAGCATATTTATTGAAGTTGGAGTTATTTACATACTATAACTGATTGATTCTATTCGAGGTGAACGGTGAATCGGAGGAGAGGAGGGATTAAAAAAGTCTTTGGAAGCTGGAAAACTTGTAAATCCTGATTTGGTGTCCCGTTATCATGAATGGTGCAATTTACTTGCATCATTAAATGTACATGATAACTACCCATTCACCTGCAGTGACTAGTTTTTAGAAAGTAAACCCTTCCAGTTCCAAAATTGTCCACTGCGCGTCTC
The DNA here is from genome assembly GCA_963573305.1 of Pyrrhosoma nymphula. Taxonomy (NCBI): domain Eukaryota; kingdom Metazoa; phylum Arthropoda; class Insecta; order Odonata; family Coenagrionidae; genus Pyrrhosoma; species Pyrrhosoma nymphula. The sequence continues at coordinate 55,053,667 of OY754335.1, forward strand.
CTACGAGCTTTTGCTAAGGTTGCAAGTGCCATTCCATTACTTCATTACCTTCAACGATTTAAGGTTTATCGTAGTGAAGTTCACTCAAAGAATGAAAAGAGTAACTATGAAACTAAGATTAACCACCTTTAAATTTTGCATTTTGTGCCTGAAGACGAAAACCGGGTCGTAGCAAGTGAAACCAATGCGGAAAGCTTAGTTACTCCTTTCACTCCACCCTCATTACCTACTAAAAAAAACTGAACATGAAAAGCTAGTTCACCTCTTCAAACAATCCCAAATCTGCTGTTTGTGGACACGGTGATGTAACAGTAGCGAGCCAATGTTTTTTTATAATTCTACTCTTAAACATAGTTTCTGGTGTGAGTTCATACATTTCAATCATGCTAAGGAACGAGGTCTTATGCAGCATAGGAATTTTTCTATTGCTAGCACTATAATTCGACTCCAATTCATTGTAAAATTAAGCGTAAAACCATGATCCTCATATGCTTTTGGTGGTGGCTGACGTGCCTACCTACGGCCACGCCCATCTTGCTGTGGGAGGAGGGGCAGGGGAAGAAGGAGAGAGCACTTTCCAGGAAATCAGAAACCGAAGTCTCTCCGAGCGATCGTCAACAAGTCTCAGCGGGTGGTTGAAAGGGAATGTGTAAACGAGGGAATTCGAAAAAAGCTACGTCGAGGAAAACGATGAACGTAAATTCGACCGGAGTCAGTACTCACAGGAACATAGCGCCTCTGTCATAGAATCGAATCGCCTATTGCGTTCATTTCTCTTAACTTGCTGTCTGTTCGGCTCCTTGTTAGTGATTTAATCCGACTTATCTCCGATTAAATCTGAACCCACACATTACCTTGAAAGCCTTCAGAGCAAACGTGCGGCTGATGATATAGGGTTACCAGCCATGAAAAGGTTAAGGAAGAGGGAACCAGGAATACTAGGCTTCGTAAATGAATATGATTTACTGCAAATGTTTTGCTCTGTTGTCATTATGTTCACCAATCGTGTGTTAAAAAAGAATTCTTTTGCATCATTTTTGGCTGCATGTTTTATATAATTGCTTTAAATCAACCAGCAGTAGTAGCCTGGGTTATAATGGAAACCGTTCGTTCAGTGTGCTATTAACTTACAAGAGTTGGTCATGAAGACACTGTCCCAAATGGAAACGCAAGAGACTTATTAGATATCTATTAATTGCCTCCATAGTTGCCTGATTAGGTTATTATTGTTTATATAAGTATTGTCTTTTAATATTATTGATGGCTTTATATTAAGGTGCTTCAAGAATTACCTAGACTGAAAAAAATATGTGAAAACAAAATAGAGCAAAAAGGCCGATTGGAATTGGTATTTTGTATGAAAATCAGTTAAGCAGTAAGAGTCTAAATAATAATTTCATTGGCTTCATGAGAATTTACATCAAAAAGGAGAGAGATATGACGAAGACATCAAGATATTATTAGTAAAAGCTCATATAAGATAGCATTGCATAACTCTGTAAGCTGGCCTTGGCGAAAAAATGATGTTGAAAGACTGGAGTCTTATGAGAATTGGGCGTGAAGGAAAATGGAGAGGATAAACTGGTTGGCAAGGGAGACATAGGAGGAAGTGTTCGGTGAGGACAATAAGGGCAGAGAATTGGTGGCAGATATTTGGTGGTGAGACTAAAACTGGATGGAGGTCGTATGTGTGTGGTTAGGGCATTCTGAAGAGGATAATGTTGGTATGTGCGGACTAGGAAGGGGAGAATTGAATTTTTTAATTAAGGATTTTCCATTTACAGCAGTTTTCCCGCAACCAAATATTACAAGTTTGTCACATTGTCAATGTTCTCCACCTGTATCTATGCAATACATTCCCTCCTCATTTTATCCCCTCCTAATCATATCCTTCCTTATTCCGTTTAACCTACATTTATTTGGTCTTCTTCTACCTTCTGCATCACATGTAAGAGTGGCGTTAGGAATTCTTTCATCGTTCAATTGAACATTCCAAGACAATCGTTTGTTACTTTTTTCTAAAGTTTCTATGACATCCTACTTCACATCCATTATTTCTCTTAAAACTGATTATCTAAATCTTTCTCTTCTTGATTTCTTTCCTCATCTAAAACAAATCGATTTCTATGGCTCGTAATTTGTCTTTTTATTTCTACAATTAGAGCCACTTTTTCAGCTCCGTAAATCATCATTCTCTCTGATATTAATTAATATACAACTGTTTTTATTCTGTTAATGAGATTACTAATCCACAGTATCCACAGTAACGGGTCCAATAGTCTTATTGCCGTTCTGCCCTGAATTATTAAAAAAAATACAAAACAAAGGGGAGTAGAAGATATGGACTCAGTAGAGACCTACTGAAGAGAATACTGAAATAATGTTTTCAGGAAACATTATCTGGAGATTGTTAGAATCATTGCAGTGGGATTGTTCATAATCCTAATAACAAATCAATATGACCCTTAATGATAAAAGTGTTGACAAAATTAGGGATGATAAAAAAGGGTTCTAATACCTAGTGATCCGTACAAAGCAGGGAATTGATTTGAAAAAAAAATTCGTCTTTGCCAACTAATGTTACTGGAAGTTACCTTCTACTCTCTGTCATATCACCCTATGATTGCTTTAAAGGTAATATGAATTACGGTGATGCCCAATGCGGCTGTTATTGCATTAATGGAGCTGTTGTTGATTCTTGCTTTCGCCGTATTTCTGTGAAAGACGTAGGAATGGAATTTAAAATGGATGGCGTTAGGGCACGCCTATCACATAATGACTAATTTTAAGAGCCTTTAGGATCATCGGAGACGCGACTCCCCGTGTCCATTTATTTCGCGTCCTGTGGACACATACGTGCTTTCCTCGTTTCACAAATTCCACGAAAGCTTGTTTGTCTCCTCCGAAACGCAAAAAAAAAATTGCGACTGGATTTCTAACCCTTAAATTTTCCATTCTCCCTCTCATTAATACCAAGGCCAAGCGCAGAGTTTAATTCTGGCGAAGGCTTATATGACGAGGACGATGGTGGGATGAGTTGACTGATACCCATGGTTTCCTTTCCGCTGGAAGAACAAAATATAATTTTCGGTGTGTTATTTGTGCGTGCAATTAATTCTTTTACTTTTAAGCAACATCCCCCGTCATTGAGAATGGAAAGAAAATAAGATATTAAAATTACCGACTGTGGTGGATGAATATGTGTTCTGTTTACAGCATTCTATGTTCAAAATATTTGTACACGCTCGTTATTTATCTTGAAAATGGGAACAGTAGCGATGGATGATGCAAGAAATGTATATAAAAACATTAAATCTAAAGGAGTGTAAATTTACAACTGACAACACGATCTTGGAAATGAGGAAATTCTTGATCATAGTAATAATTTGAGTTATGATGTTACGTGGCAGTGATACTTGAATCGAAACGGCAAGAGAACAAAAAATTGAAGCAGTGAAAATGTGTTTTTTTTCGAAGGATGACGAAGATGTAACGGGCGGGAATAATCTCCAGTAATAAAGTGCACATCAAAAGATGGGGATACAAGTTGCTTGATGAAACTACTGCGAAGGAGAAGGGAAATTTAAATAAAAGATTTTGAACCTCAAATAGAAATAATTGAAAGGAAAAAAAATCGAGGAAGACCCAGTATCAAATGCATGAAGTATATTATGAAGGATATCATTATAAGTAATAAGAAGGAATGAAGTTGTTAGCTGAAAATAGAATGTAGTGGGGAGTTGCAGCACACCAATATTTGGATTGATGTTTGATGACGAAACACGTTATTAAAGCCAACAAATTGAGTAGAAGTTGTAGAAGTACATTCATACCTCGATACTACGGATTGAAACGGAGAACGATCGATCCGATGGAGCCGATTGTCCATAGGTACCGACACTAAGGTTGGGTGACGTTAGGAGTGGCTAATATCAATAATTACATTACGAAAGACAGAATAAATAAAGTAGGTACTGTTCTTTTTATCAAGCACGCTACCAAATCTAATTGTGTAAAATACCTGTAAATTGTAATTATATACTATAATGCAGGTCCATCCGTAGTTCGTGGGACTTTTAATTTGAGTCGGCTGCTCCAAAATCCGTTAAAGGGAGATCCGTAGTACCGAGGTGTGATTGTATCTAAGTAAATATCGTTACTCACTTTATATCCAAAATTCCTTGATTTTGATAGTTATTTAGTACCATATAACAATGCTTTCAACCTTGAGCATCGGATTTCCCAAATGACCCTTGTAGGCAAACTACCTGCTGGTAATCGGTGGTTAGTCGATCTCCGGCTGTAAAACGATCTACGTATTAACGCTAAGAAGAGGTGGGGCTGATTTGTTGTTTGGGTTAAGTGGGCAGCCCCACTCTAAGTGCCCTAGTATGTAACATTACAGCGGTCGCGGCTGGCGACTGGCGAGAAATTTGGGGAAGGCGCCAAAATTAAGACCAAGCTGACCCTGGCCTAATGGTGCCAAAGGGAACAATATACCTTAGGTGGGGAAATATTTTTCATCACCCCTGGGTCAGGGATTGGGTGTCCTCCAAAGACTCCTCCTCGCTAGGGTACCACTTTCCAACCCTTTAATTTGTGAGTAGCTCTTATGGAGCCAATAGATCTGAATATTGCTTCAGACTGTCAATTATACTGAGCAAAATATTTAACCGAATCGTCTAAATCAGTGCTGTAATTTTCGTCTTTTCCTTGAAGAGTTATTTTTTTATTTTAAAGCTATATATATGCCTACAAACATCTCAGGAAAAGTGAGTGAGGGACGGGATTACATCAATTGCTACTTGGTTAACATCGCCAAAGAGCCATGAATTATTCGTGGCCAACGATCACACCTAGCATTCTAACATCAATATTACAGTTTCGTGATTAAGAGTGTCTTAGATAGTAGGTACTTTGCTGGAGACTATCTTGGGAAAAATAAATATGATTGTTCATCTCCTCCAATCTCTCACATATTTCATTTCTTATTGGTCTTCATTATAGGCATCAGGAAATTTGATTTAGGTAATCAATGAGGCTAAATATCGTCTTGGAGCATTAGCATTTGTTTGAATTTGAGATACATGAGAATTTGATTTTTAAGGTTAGTTATACGAAAATGATAAATATATTATTTAGTGCAGAATGGATGAGTGAGACGCGAGCTTATGGGCGAAGCGACATGGATTTTGATCCCTTTTTCCTTGTGCTTAAGGGCTACGTTCAAATGAACGTTCTGTGCGCCGAAACTGAGATTTTAGATAATGTGCCGAAATGATTACCAGAGCAAAGTATGGCCAAAGTGCTAATAGAATTCAAAATTTATTTTGTTCACGGTTCAGGGTATCAAAAAGGATGTTAGTGGAAGCATGTTTATCTCAGTTAAAATTTAAATCGATATGCTTGACTTTCTTTAGAGTTATACGTCATGGGGTAATTTGTCATGAAATGTAATTTGGTGTGTCTTGAACTTGACTGGTTGGATACTTTTTCCGGTGTTGTGCTTAAATTTTCGAATAATTTGCAACTCTAGAAAGAGGAGTTATGGGCAGTGTGCGATGAACAAAGGGTCAGGTCATTTCCAAGAGACCGAAGCGCGATAAGTGACCCTTGAAATAATTCAATTATCGAGGTCATTTGATGAACGCCTAAATGCGCTAGGTGTTTGTATATCTATGTCCTCCCCCTATCCGGAGTGCAGTGGAATTGGCGATTGGAAAATTGCTTCATGGGACCTAGGCGCATGCGTGAGAGACTTAATTTAAGTAAAACAGAGGTCTTTTAGCGTATCTAAATTAAAAATTAATCCAAATTGACAAAAAAGCAAAGGAATTTAGACTACTATGCACGCGTTTCGATCATGCAGGTGATCATTGACATGGAGAGTGAAAAAACTCGTATCCACATACGTAGATAATATATGCGTAGGAGTCAAAATTAATTTGCATTTATTAATCATCTTTAAATTAAATTTACTTTTCAATTTCTCCTTTTTAGCGTGAATAGATGAGGGTTTTCTGTCAGTAATTCTTGCTCTGTGAAGACTTTTAAAATCTATCAGATAAAGCTATCTGTGGTTTCATGCTATATGAAAGGTTTACTTCGGTTAACCTTTCTCTCGGCGAATAATGCTGATGTCCTTAATTCAAGTAATATTTTAGGATAACGCAGATGAATTATCACTGCAGAAGGAAGATGATTTGATGCATATTTTTATGTCCTTTAGTTAGTTTAATATGCTTCAATTAGACGATCCCGCGTTTTCCTAGTTATCGCGAGGGAAAGTGTATCAATCAAAATCCTCAGATGTTGCAGGGCCAAGACCTGAACCTTAAACTTCCGGAGTTAATGCCGTGGTTTTCTTCAACAACCTGCCTTAGTAAGCCATCAGTTTTATAACTTGCATTGCCTTTAAATACGTCCCGTGCCCCCAGTAATGTTGGAAAAACTTCTTATTCGATTCATTATTTGGCAATTTTTCTTTATCCGCAATGTCTACATACTTTGCAGAACTAATGTAACCGTCAATTAGTCCTGAAAACATAGTAAAGTTTTATAAGTATAAAGTTTTTAAAGATAAAAACTGTTTAAAGTTTTCATCCAGCTACAAAATTGAGAAAACGTTAATCTATACAATAAGACGAATATTTATGTCAGTTAGGTATTCAGCGAGGAGTGTCCAGCTAATCATTGATTGGCTGGAACTTTCAATTATTGGATATTCATATTTATTACCATCAAGGTAGATGACTTGTTTCCTTTTATTTGAAATCGTCCCTTTGAGTCTAATTAATTGTCGGTTGGAATGGATCTATATTAATTGTCACATGATTATGCGAACATGAATTATTTAGCCCTTGTGAAATGATACATCCTGTTACTCATTATCGAGAAATTCACGCAGTGATTTCTCATATTGAAAACTTATAGAACTCTTCACGGAATTGGTTTACGTGGTCATGACGCGTTTCACTGTGATGGGGAGTGTCAGATACATCATGTCAGGCCGTATAGTGATTAAACAGTGATACGGCGATTGTTTAATTTGAATGAATATATGGAATAGGGCAATTTTTCTCTCATTTTATAATTACCTTGAGAAATTCTCTGTGGGTGGAGTCAGACAGAATAACTTAGTAAACAAATAACGATGGAATTAACGGATTGAAGAGATTTGACACTTGTTTCAGCGGCGCGTAATATATGAATCGTTCTTTGAATGTTTTCACTCTCGCTTATGGTTGCCTATTTTCAAGATGAAACCCGAGCATCTGCGTTTTAATGACAGCTGAAAAATTTGCTGGGTAAAATGTTTGCGTTTCTCCGTGGGAATGGAATTGCGACCCTAAGTCTCTTAGTCAAAAAATACTTAAAATAATATCCACTACCATCTCCAGAAGATACTCAGAATCTCACTGAAATACCCTGTACACATTAGTGAGAAGTTCCATGTAACGAAAGACTAGGTGGCTGTCAAGAAAGATCTGATGATTTCATGGCAAATGCTGGTATTTCATTTCATTCTGGATATCCATAGGGTCAAATTCTGCATTGATGCAGACGTTTTAATGGCCGAGTCGTCCATCGTCTTTAGGGCTGAATGTCGTGACTATCAATTGAGCCGGTATATATACCCTAGACCCTGGATCAGGTGCCGTCCGATTGGCTTGCTACTTCCCACCATTTTTCTGGCCTCTCGCATACTCCTCTGGACGGGTCAACATGAATTGCTGAGATAGAATTCCGAGTCTCTATTGATGATCTTCTGTTCAAGCCATATTTCACTGGCTTCCTGCGTCAGCCTTTCTTAAATTTGTTCACATTACAAAGAATTTTTGTCTCGTCCCCATGGATGGCTGGGTCAAGGTTAACGCTATGCTCAGCCTGGATGTATATATGGCTGTCTAAGGATGAAACGCAGCCGTAAGCGGAGGGTGGTGAATAAGAGGGGGAGGTTGGCTGGAGGGCAGACAGAGGGGACGGATGTTGTTGATGGTGACTGGAAAACATCCCACCCCTTTCTTAATATGTTTCCCCGCGGACGTTTCCATGGTGATGTCGGCGACGATGTCTGGACCAGACCGAAGTCGTCCGACATTCTCGACGGGGGTTGTCCGGGGAAGAGCGGACGAGTTTTTAATAGAGGTAGCATTTTTCACAACACCCTTTGGTTGGTGATTTGTTTTTCATTTCACCATAATCTCGTGTTGAGACGCTTATCACCAGACCATCTCAATGTCTCCCTTAAGATCCAATATTTCCGCATTGTAAACCAATTGAGCTTTCCATATCAAATGGCTTCCAATCCCGAGAGTCCGGGTTCGAATTCTGGCAGTGGCGTAGAGTTTTCGGTGAGGTCTCGATCCCTATTTCGGTGTAGTGATGGGAGAACTTCAAGTGTAGAACTATTTCGGATGAAATGCAAAATTTTGGACAACTTGAGCCTATTAGAAGTTGGCTAATGTTAAAGCACGTTTTCTCTACCTTTCTCCTACTCTCCTTAGTTTCGCTTTTTCCTCATATCTCATGTCAAAACACGCTCGAGTTAAAAATAAAGCATGAAAGAAGATAATGCATAAAGTATCATGCATTGATCTTTTACTTGTTAAGAAAAAACTATCGCCTAGCGTATTTGTTCTGTGGCCTAATTTTATGCACATTTTACCCTAAGCGTGCTATCGAATTAAATCTATAACTTAAACATTTTGACGGTAGTTGGGTAACGCAAGCAGGCACTAAATAAATTTGTCTTTTCCTTCCTTTGGCTTATATGTTGACCACAGACTTTTGATGAAAATAGACTTTTCAATAGGCATATTTTTCTCATGTATCCTCATGAAGTTTCCTTTTTCTCATTCGAGTGTGTTGGGAAATTAACGTTCAGCTCTCGAATTTTATACGCGAAATTTACGAAACACGGAAGTTTTTACCAAAAATAAATAACCTCCTCATTTAGAGGAAAAAATTTTATAAAATCAATGAAATATAAAAATAATGCTGTGAGGTTTTAATGATTTACATTTAAAAGTCTTAGCCGTTGCAAGTGGCTACATAATTTTATCAGTTTAGTATTGCTACGCAAACAGTTTGCGCTTGTCACAGCTAGATTGCATTGCTAACCTGACTGCTTGAGAATATTTGGCAGCGGCAGTGTTGATTAAAGCGTAACTAGTTTCCTGCACTTCGGTTTATTAATCATTAGTGTTACGGCCTCGTATGAATTTGATAAGCAACTTCAATTTAGCTTTCCCCTTTGGGATCTGACTTGATGCTTGTCGTGGAGGTATGTAAATACGTTGTGTTCGATCGATAAAGGGACCTGTTTTGATGTGATTCGCCGTGCTCTTGCGTGGAGCTGGGTGCTTGTTCGTCGATCCAAGAGGTCTTCCGAATTTCCAAACTCGCATTAAAGTTTCAGCTTGGATAACTTGTTTACGTGTAGGCCGACGTATCGACCCATCGAAACGAGAGCTTATCAAATCGGATTATCTGCTTCTGAGCGTTTATTTCGTCTTTTTAGAAAATTTGGAGATATTTCCATCGCCGTCATTGTTTAATGAATGCAAAAATTTCAGTAATCCCTGTATTCTTTTTCATCTAAACCATTTCGTATGATGCGATAAATTGGCGCTCATTCGTGCGTATCCAACGGTGGAAATTTCTCGCTGGGCTCCTATTCACAAAAAGATTTCACTTTGATCGGTCTGCTTCTCCACGTGGTTATCATGTTATTTCCCCCTCTTAGAGGGACTTTGAAAGTGCTTTTCCTGTTGCCGCGAATGATAATTATTTGTGAATTTCTATTCGAATGGTAGATTCTCTCATTTCCTATTTATACATTCCACGATTCTGAATTCTAATGACATCAATCACTAATCCGATTTCGGTATAGTTGTGGAAACTCTGTTGAACGAAATAATTTTTGTTACTTGGGAAAAAAAGTCTGGAGGATTCCATAACTCATCAAACATGTTTATTCCGAAACGTTGGTTCGCTTTCAAGCGAATCGCTAAATATTTTTATCATCATACGAAATGACGATGATATAATGTTTTTCAGATTTTTTATTTATGGTTTGAGACTTCGATTCCTTCTTCCTTTTAACGTTGGAAGTTAGTGCTTGACTGCCTTAATTGCGTAATGTAGAGATATCTTCAATTAGTTTACAGTATGGGCCTCTTGGAAAACGGTGTTGTCAAACTTACGCTCCGTGTGTTGGCCGCCTTGGCAACCATTTCCAACACCGCGCTAAGTTGTAGTAGGTAACACAAAGGATTATTACTTATATACCGTTTGAAGGGCCCCTAAATGTGAAGTTAACTATAGGTTAATCGTGGTCTGAGAATTAATATTATTATCTTCATGGCAATCTAACGGTTAAGGAGGTTCCGCCGCGACTGTGTGAGTCAAAACAAATACTAAACTCCATATTTTTTATATTTTGTACACAAAATCCTGCTTTCTCTGATGAAATGCGTTACCTATAGAAACCCAAAAGTAAGGAAAAACATTTGCAGATTATTCCAAGAATCTTTATATATATAAAAGTCAATGTATGTATGTATGTATGTATGTATGTATGTATGTATGTTCCACATCTCCTCCTAAACCACAGGGCCGATTTTGATGAAATTTGGAACATATGTTTGTCACTGGTAGACAACAAACACTGTAGGGTTCAATTAACCGAAACCCTATTTTTTCAGGGTTAAGGGTGTGATCCTTACTAATATGTATAAAAATGTAATGGTCTCTTTCTGTCTGTTGCTCCATCACGCAAAAACTACTGGACCGATTGAGCTGAAATTTGGCATGCAGTTTGTAGACATATCTGGTTGTAACATATGCTATATCAAAAAGCCCTCAGGGCCCCCAAAAGCCCCCGAGGGTCACCCCTGGTGGTCCATGCTAAGCATTGAGTTCGGTGCAGTGGTTTCATTCTTTGTTTTTTAAAGTACTTTCACTCAAGATATAGGCCTGGGATTTTTCTTATCGGATGGCTGAATAAAGGAAGTTTCTAATTTTATCAATCGATTTTCTTCTACCCCCCGAAGTTGCCTGAAATTCATCTTTTCAGCTGAAAAATCTCACATTTTTATCTGAAATCAACAATAACATATTTCCTTGACAACCATAGATTTGATTTTCAAAGGGCATTGAAATATCACGTTTTCCTGCAGGCCCATGATAGTACGTAGAAAGCAAATCCGTATAAGAAGGGCCCAGAGTCCCAAGGGCCCCATGATAGATTGCTTCAGGGGTTAATCGATAAATTCATATTTACAACAAGTATACTCTTCAACGTCTTTCTCAAAGTAGTTCTCAAAGGGGCATCGCATGTACTATATGAGATAACACTTACGTAGTAAACAATACACATAAAGGAATTAATATAATACACACTTAATTAAATGTGCAAGAATATTTACGTGGAGCGAATATCAATGGTAATAATGCCTCTGTTGCTACAACAAACACGGCGTTGTTTATTATCGTTTAATACTCAGATGTATTACACGTAGAGAAACCGTCTGCCTCTAATTACCATTGCGAACTGTTTTTAGACCAATTCCCACATCATTAACGTCACGAGTTATTTATATGTTTAAAAGTGTAAAAGTGCAGTTAACTTAGGTACATTCACTCAATCATCAAGTTAACAATTCAAGACTCTCGCTCGCCGCTGTGTTTTCCCTCCTTGGACTTAAAAATATATCAATCCACATGCCTAATAAAAAACAGAGTAACCTTTCCAATAAATCTTCTAAAGCAAAAGGAATGTCTTCTTTGCGAGAAAATGAGTCCTTGCAATAAAAACGACCAAAGTTAGACTTGGATGCTCAAAGACATGCCCACCAGCGATCTCATGATAATCTCCCCGTGGTGTTTCTCGGGTTACGCTAAGATCCGCACAAATTTCATCCTTACCCAACATACGGACGGGTAACCAGCTCTAAATCTGGTTCAAATACAGACCCATATGTTTCGAACCTTCAATCTGTTTTAAGATGGCGGAAATTTTAATGACGTCACTACATGCTTCTTACCCGAAAGAAGAACGGAACTTCTGCGCAATTAACGACATCCGTGCATGAAAATCGACAAGTGCACTAAGAATCACCATATATTTTTTATTTAGCAACCGAAACCAATGATTATGGCTATGCCGAAGGCGCAGTCTGGGTGATGGAGGATTCATTGGTCAAATAAACATGGCTTCTTCTGCCATTACTCCTCTTGACGTTATCAACTGCTGGATTTTACCCCTCTGTCCAATCCTGATTAATATACTCAACGCACATATCAACGTTGGATAGTGCAACTGAATTAAGTCATGAAATGCAAATATATTTTTGTACACAAGGAAAGCGATCAAGCTGTTAATCACTCAGAAGATGGCCCAAGAGAACCGTAGGGACGAGGTGACCATCTATCAACCTGGGTGCTATTTAAGTAGTAATGAGTCTGTATGGCCGATTTTTGGGTTTCCCGTGCATGAAAGTGGACCAATAGTCACTCATCTCTCCGTGCACCTGGAAAACGGTCAGCGTGTCTACTACAACGAACACAACATACAAGATAGGTTACGAACTCCTCGAATGACCACGCATACAGTTTTTCTTCAAGCTTTGCGGTTTTCTTATAAAATAAGTTTCAAGTTTTTCACACCCGTTGAATTTCAACGGGTACCTTCCGCTCGTGTATTATAAATAAGCACTTTTTCCAGCCATAGAAGCCGACTGCAGCGCCATTTCCTACGAATTACCGCATTTTGACTTCAATTACGGCAGTAATTCCCAAATAATTAAAACAATAAGGTGGTAAGATGCCTATATTACATTTTTATTCAATTTCTCTGGACTATTTCCTTCTTATAAATACTTTTCCGCAAAAATGTCATTTATATTTATGGAAAAATACTATTTATCCCCGTGTTTCTCTCATGCTCCCATTGAACACCATGTAATTTCAAGTTCAAGTAGAGAGTAATATAGCGTGGAAAAGTATTATTTTGTTTTTCATATCAGATAGAGGACAAATTTTTCTACAAGTAGACAGAATATTAATAAAATGACATTTAATTCATTTTACGGTGGAACCACCTTAAGGTAGGTTGAAGTGGGAGTGGGTGAATTTCCTCGAAATTTTACATGCGCAAGCCCTACTCTAGCAACACAATTTATTTATACATATCTGCATTGGTTTTACCTCTCTTCATCCCGTCAATTAAGCCTATACTATTTTATTCCGCTACCCTGCTTACTCAACATCCTCTCGTCCATCACGGCCTTGAGCAACCCTTCGCCATTCATTGCTACTCCTGACCACCTGCTCTGCCTCCTCCTAATCTCCTCCTGAGGTTTTCCTTCCTCATCCACCATACCAAGCACTCTCGTTTGTATTTGGAGAATGCATGATCAGAGGGAATTATATAAACATCATCGAAGTGAAAACCTATTTTTTATCCTCGTTCCCATCTTAAAGTTAATTTTCTGTTCTCAATATCACTATCGGACTTGCTCTCTGAGCACTCTAAAATATTCTCCCTTCTTTTTGGATGGATATACTTTTTAGTCCACGGAGGGGAACACCGCGGCGAGTGAGAGTCTTGAATAGGCAACTCGATGATTGAGTGAATGTTAACTGCACTTTTACACTTTTAAGCCTATATAAATAGCTCGTAACGTTTATGATCTTGGAATTGGTCTAAAAAAGTGTTCGCAATCTTAATGAAATTCAACGGGTGTGAAAACAATTGAGCGTATTTCATAATAAAACCACAAAGCCTGAAGAATACTGTCAGCGTAGTCATTTGAGGAGTTCGTAACCTATCTTATATGGCGTGTTTGTTGATGTTCGTAGTCACAGTTCTCTTTAAAATAATTTCTTTGCCTTTTTCCATTATTTTTTTTACCGTGTTCCTATTCAAGGACGCCTGCTTTGTCACACAAAAATCATATGCCTTTGATAAAAATTGAAGCATTTAAAAACCACAAAGCGTCACTTTGCATCATTACGTCAAACCGAGAATTATGGAAAATATTTTACGAAAAAAATCTGCCCGGAAAATTAGCATTAAAGTCTGTTAAACTAGTATGCATCTTTCGTCGAATTATGTGACTCCGGACTCGCTGAATCACACTGCCCATTTGATCACAAAATTTGGCCTTTGGGGATGCATGTTCCATCTCTCGTTGGATATGATATATTTGATGACGTGTTGAAAAATGGCTTAATCACACCGCTGGAATCCAATTTAGTGTAAAATTAGAATATTTTCTCATGTTATATACGTTGACTTACATCCTTTCTTTCGTGCTTTCCGTATCAGTGTCTTAAGCCCTCTTTTCCCTCTTCTGTGTCCCCAAAATTCAGTTCTCCGCTCTTTCCTGTCCACCTTTTACGTACCTGCTCCCGTCGATGCTGGACGTTGCCCGGCGTTTAGAACATAAAAGAATTGAAAATACCACAGCTAAAATCGATTGACATGTTGTAATTTTAGCTGATCCCATGTCGGCGTTTAGCTATATCGCTGTGTGCCGGCCATTTCATAGCGAATCCGACGGTGTTGATTTCAGTACATATTTCATTTTACAATTAGCTACCGAAGACATACCTGCTCCGTCGCCAGGTTCGTTTCATCCATCATTTATGGTTAACGGCTTCGCTTGCCTTTCAATTGTTAAAAAATAGGGAAGCCAAAAACGTTTTAATTGCCGTCAAACTTAAAAGAACAATACATCCGAAACATCGAGCCTAATTCACTGCTAGATTGGACTCCAAGGACAAATATTTTGTAGTCAATTATTATATAATACTTTTCATAATGCCTCATTTATTCTGTTTTTGGTCTAGCATGCGTGTATGTTGATGCGATCACAGATTTTCTTGTTGCATGTAGTAAATAGTAGTTTTGTTTCCTCTGATAAATCGAGGTCTTACACTTGCTGGAAGTATAGCGGAACAACATGAGCTGGGTTATTTTTATGCTTCTCCATTCAGTATCACAAAGTCAAGCTTGATTCATTATTCCTTAAATGCTAGGTGGGAAACAACTGCTATATTTTTCATCTTGCAAACCAAGTGGTCACTCAAATTACGACTGTCCTTGGTTTCATTGAATGTGATTGCAAATTAAGTTTCAGTTTTAAACTTATGTTATTTTACAAATGTTTTTTAAGGTATTGCATTAAAATTTTTAACCTGTCCGTATTCGTATCTCTTTTTGTCACTCGTACTGTTTACTGTAATTTTCTGTGATTTTAAAATGGTATTATTTGGCACTAGAGACAAATCTTCTTTAAATTTGGGGATTTATGTATGAATACAATTACTTAGCAGTTTTCACCTTTTTAATATGAAATATGCGACCGGTTTCGATGTATTACATCATTGTCAAGCACGGTTATGATTTATGTATGGTTCGTTAATTAAGCGATGCGTGTAATTTTCCTCCAGCAATTTAGCATGAAATTGCAATACTTCTTAGGTTTAAGGTTTTTTTTGAGAAAATTCTCTGAAGTTATTTTCAAAATTCAAAAGACTCATATCCAGCGGGTGGATAGTATATTGTCCTCCTCCAAAAGTACCTAATTCATGATGGCATAAATATACATCAGATTGCCAGGGGGGCTGAAGAAGTACCTCTCAGCCTTACAAAATATTAAACCTACAGCTCAAGTTAATGCTTGCGGCAGAAAGGGACAATATTTTGAAAAACTTTTTCACCAAAAATAAATACAAAATGAGTCTGTGTAGGAGTCATTCTAATAAGGCTAGTGGTTATCTCCCAAGTTCTTAGTATAATTATTAATTTCGGGCCCAACTTTATGGAATTGATTCATATTGCAATGAAAAATAGTAACTCTGTGATTCTGTAAAAATTCTAAATTTTCCGTCAAAACCTGGGCTGTGTTCTAATTAAAAAAGCTTAATTGGTGGAACCTTAAAGCTACTGTTTTTCATCCCAATTTTGCCCAGTAATGTGGTTGCTCCTAAGCCCAATGGTTCACAAACGGAGATTAGTTCACAATAGGAAGATGAGCGTGAAAAATGCTTGCAAAAATCATTCTTTCTGGTCTGTGGAGTAAGTACGTGGAGGATTACTTTTCGTTTTTTATCGCATTTTGTAATTTTGCCTCCACATCATCCCTTCAGAACATTAATTTCATAATCTATTGAATGGGCCTACTGAGAAAATCAAACGTGATTTTTTTTTATTTCAGGAAATACATCAATTCCATTCGCCTGTATTCAACCCTTAGGCACGTTTTCATGTCACGTTCACGAGCGTGGTCGAGTCCGCCTGTGTTCATTTTGTAAAAACCCCGTGCTCGCGTCCTTTCTGTGCGGGTAAAAATCTCCATAAGCCTTTTTCTCTTTCGTCCAGACACGGTCAAACTCTCCCCCTCCCCCCACTCTCAGTTACATCCTCGCTTCCTTTGCGGTCGTCCATACATAACTCTTGCAAACTTTTGTGGGCTCATTTCTTTTTTTTGCACTTGTTGGGAGGAAAAGCGTCACTGTCGCTCTCGGGACAACGAGAGTGGAAAGCGCTAATGGGGAGAGACGAAAAGTGTATGGACAGGGGTGGAGCTGGGAATAGAATGACGGCAAAAATGAAGGGAATGAAAGGGGTTCTTTTCATTTTATATTATATGTTTATTAGTTTTTTTTAAGGAACAGAGATTCGAGACGGAAGGACGTTTTTTGACCTGCTTCCGTTTTGACGGCGCCGATACCATTCACCACACTTGCGAGAAAAAAAACTGCGCCATCGGCATAAATTTCAACATGTTCCCACCGCTGTTGGAATCAACGGTTAATTGGCGCCGACGTGCGGTGAAAGAAACCAAGCTTGCACGATGGCGGTTCGTTCAATTTTGTGGTAATGAGGGTATTACCGCTAAGTTTTACTCCAAGAATCACACAATGCCCATCGAATCCGTGAAAGGGAGCTTTAAAATCGTCTCGATAAGTTGCTGGATGGTTTTTGTTTCAGCATTGGAAGACTACGAACCGGTAGGCAGGTAGATTTAAGTTTTATTTTACGATGGTCGGTAATGGTAATTTTGCACCTTGGGCAAACTTTAATCCAACAAGTGAACTTTAAAGAAATATTTTCAAATGCATATGGGAAGAAATAATCATAAAATGATTATCACCGGTGCAGATAGATTTAATACATTTATGCTACGACAAATTAGTGTGAAAAGGCTGGTATGTTTGAGAAACTTAATAACTTGGCCTGCGCGATCAGGGTCACCTAGATCGTATTTTAGGTCACCATTTATCCCTAGCGAGGTACGATCGTCCCAGTTTTTGTCACAAATATGATTGAATATTTGAAGAATTACGAACTTCGGATCGTTAGGAAAGATATATTTAGGACGTGAAATACATTCAAGGAAAGGAAATCTGGGCCTGAGATTGAGCCCCTATATGATTTTTGAGCCCAACATTAATTTTTTAGATGTGAAGTTTTGGAGTAAATATATTAATTGAAATTAAACTATAATGGTCAGAGCGGAAATGTGCGTCTAATGCATCTGAATAATTATTTATTTTGAAGAGATTTGGATTGTTCTGGTTTAGATTAGTGGAAGCGCGGATACTGCCTTGGGAACACCCTCGGGAAAAAATTAGTCAAACATTTTATGCTCTATATCTTACTTGCTTGGATAAGTAACTTCAGGGCATTACTATACAATTATATGTTCAAAATATTTCGAAAGCTTACAGGTATTGCATTCGTTCGGGCATCAATCCCTAATTTACTCATAACTTCTCTCTTTTTCCACTTCAGATCCAGTTTTGCTTTGAAGGGGTCCAAAAGCAATTTTTGAGAAATGTTTCCTTTTTTTACAGGAAAGTAATGTGCTTATAGGTTTTATAAAAGGATAAGGTCATGGACGGTGATGTGTTTTATAATCCAATTTTGAAGCTACGAGAATTTAATGGATAAGTACTACATTGTGCTCTAAAAGCTTTTGCTATTTCTAAAAATGCGAATTTAGACGAATTGAGAACAGGAAATATTGGTTGTGCTAAAATCATTACGCTTGCTTTATATAGCATGGTAGTTTTGCAACTCATGCATCACATTTTTCAGCTAAAAATGGAGGTAACTAATGGAAAATGTATGCTGAAGAATCTACCAGCATTCTCCTATATTTTCAGTGACAAAACTAATTTTCTGCATAATGTCCATACTCTGTTGTCGTTGTGGTTTTCTGTTCGAAGTGATAAACTTCACATCTCTGTCCTTATTGAATGCGAATTATGGCTAGTAATGTGATTTAAATTTAAATTTTCTCTCCAGAAACCACCTCTAAAATTACGAACGCAAAATCAGCTCTTTCGACTACTTTACATCTTTGCCAGTAGTCCCGATGAAAGGTACGCTTATCTCTTTTCTTAAATTTATTTAATTTTGTTTCTAAAACTTTAATCCCTGGATTTGTTTCTCACTTTTTTGCTGCCTTCATTTATTTTCAAGGAAGTTTAATTAATCATACAATCAAAGTCGATTGCTCACCTACTCAGCGACATTGATCACGTTTGTCATCCATCTTGCTGTCTCATCTCGTGCGACTTCTTTCATCATGCTCACGTCAGATAGTCCGTCAGAATGGTTCTTTTTCCGCTTTACTAATATAGTCTACGCATCCGTTTGTACTCCATGGCGTTGCCATCGCTACTCTTAATTTCCATCAAAGGACAATAATGACGTCGGAAAAGCGCGCACTTACTTCCCGTCCTTTAGGGAAACAAAAAAGGCGAAGTGCTCTTTTGCCTTCATATCGTCCATCAGTCCCGGCCTTGTTCCACTCTTTTTTTTTCATCCGAGGCCAACGAAGGAAGAGTGGGAGCATTAACTGCTCCCTAAAATTGTGCTCGCTTCGCTATAGCATCTTTAATTCTATTCGCGGAGCCCATAAAGGGAAAGGGTGGCTGTAGAGAGTGCTCTTTTTCTTTAAAACCCTACCCACCCTTCATTCATTTTCCGTGAAAACGGCGCCCGGCTACTAACTTAACTCTCGCCTGTCTATTAGCTCATTCCTTCTTCCTTCAATTACACCATTCGTCGCCTTGATTCCCTCCAGCGTTTGCAGACACGAAACCCTTTTTGTTACTTCGTCTGATTGGCGAGAGAGATTTTCCCTTGGAAAATTGTTACTCATTTCATTGAGAAGTATTTTCTACGTGTATACACTACCTAACTCACCGGAAGCATTGCCGCTAAATGAAATACAACGTTTAGCTGATATTAAAACCGACGGTGTGGCACGGCACGAAATTCGACATTGCGCCAAGCAGTGTGCATGCAGTGAATCTTTGTAGCTGTATTCATAGAGGCCAAATTAAACCCAGACCAGGGATAAACATGGGTTCGATTAGAGCTTTCCTAATAATAAAAATTCCTAATTCTGGTAATGGGGTTGAAAGAGACTTAAATAAATAAGTAGTTGACTCCACGACGAGTTATTGCTTTAAACCAGCATGTCATAGGTTCATCTTTTTTCTCACAAAAGCTGCAGAGATAGCGTATGCGTGAGTGCTAGAGCGATGCCGTGAAGCATGGTTCATCAGAAGCACGTAGGTACCGAACTTTCTTAGAAGTGTCAGACCTGAGCAGCAATTATGTAACTGTGTGAATGATAGGTTTTGAGAAATATTGCTCCTGAGATTGCCACATTTATACCGTTATCAAGACTTGGTCCTTGAGCCGAATTTGGTGGTGTAAAATGTGGCAACAATGGGATGGAATTTATATTGCTGGTTACCCAACAATTTTAAAGTTCATCAATAGACATCCTGGTCTAATAAAACTAAAGATATACGGTCTGAGTTTAGACATTTTAGTTGATTAATGATTGTAAATGTTTTGGCTGGTTTAGCAACGTAGCAACTTTTAGCCAAAGACCATTATTATGCCTCAGTGCAAGACAAACACTGCATCCATGTCCAAAGCTAGACTCGGAACCGCGACCTTTATGATGACAGACCGACGCAGCGCCGCACCGGCCTGATCAACGAGTCTGGTTCGTCGTTTTTTAAGTTGGTAAAATAATCACAGAGTTCATTGAGGGACTGGGATGGGATACACGAAAAGAACTAAATAGACTGCTATGTTCAAATCGCTAAAATTTCAGGCCGACAAGACAGGAGTCATTCTAGTCCCACACTACATCGCTGAGAGCGGAAAAAGTGGCATTATGGCTGAGAAGGGGTTTCCTTTTTTTCCACCCAAATGATATTTTATTTCTAGACCGGTTATGATGTCGAACCCACTGGAAAATATTTAAGTTAGCCATCCACTGGAAGCATTGGGATTTTCAGATAATTTAATACTGATATTACTTCTTTTTGCGCTTTTAGCTTACATTCGTCCTTAACTAAATTTCTTATCTGTTAAACTTTATCATTTGTCTTTAATTAAATATCGTAAATTTCAAACTTAGTATTCTATTATGCCTTTCTTTACTATGAATGTCTTTCATAAAGTTTCATATTTCGAAAACGTGGCGCAGAGTGATAAAACTGCATCCGTCATCAATTGTTCTTTGACTGCTTCCTCACGCATTTAACTTAGTTCCCTCTCACTGTAAAATCCTTCAGAATACGTCTCCAATCTTTGAGAGATATTGCCACTTCCCTTATTTACCGAGCATTGAGAATATCCTTTATGTAGCTCACTTCCTTCGTATTGATTCATAGCTGGCTTCACCCAAATCCTCTCTTCGGCTCTTGTCAGCTCTCATTGCATAACTGCAGGAAACTGCTAGGTTACCGGCTCCTCGCTTAAAGATCACCACTGTGTTAAATAGGAGTTCACTATGGGGTTAAATTGCTCCTGGCGTCCGGAAACCCAAAGCGAGGATTTTCACTCACAGTATTCAGTTTCTAAGAGTTTAATTCCCTTAATGCACGTCATTGAACACGTTTCTCTCTATGTCTCTATCTCTCTCTCTCCATTAATGAGAGATCTTATTATGCTAGAGTTGAGAACTCTAGGTGAGCCTCTGCTTTCTGTGGACTTGACGCTTAAAATCAGCGAGGAAGAGCTATCGCTGGGGCACAGAATAAGTGTCTCACGCGATTAGGGTCGCAAATATTGCACAAAGCTGAAATTAGATCACCCAGCTTTGCCGAAAAGACACTTCAGATCCAAGTAACTAATGGCACATAATCAGATTGCTGCTTGGCTGTTGAGAGGAGATACGAATACAATTGTCTACTCAAATAATATTTCCAAATGCCGAAAACTTGTTGAGCTATTTCCTCTATACTTACTCTATACTACTATTTTCCATAGGCGGGTGATAAATATTTTTCATCATTCCTCTATTGATGCTTATAATGGTTGGGAAAGATGCACTCATAATTACTGAACTGTATGAGATGAAGCAGAATATTTTTCCGGGGAATAAAATAAAATAAATGCTTTTTACTGTTCGTTGAAAGACTAAATACGACGCTACTTCACTGAATATACCTGATGGCTACCCAAACGCGCCATAATGCGTCGTTTTAGAGCTTTGGTAGAGAGAAGTAAGTATTTACTCCATTTTATTACAGCAGTAATTGTTTTAGTCATAAAAGCGGTAGGACTGTGGAACTAACGTGTCGTTATGGGTTCTAGTAAAGCTTTGACTGCTTATTTTCTGCAAATATATATTTAATATTTTGTATGACTATTAGCCTGAGAATGTTTAATGTGAATTTTTATCTGAAACAACTTTCCAGTTCAAAAAGAGACATTTGTCTCGAGATTTTGGAATGAAGTGTCCTGAAATAACTCGAGATCGACCAAGAAAAGTACGATGTTATCACGAGAATCTTTTTTGAAAATCTTAAAGAAGAAAGTTTAGGCCATTTCATTGTAGACGTGATTTTTTTACGGCCATCCTTTCTCTCGGAACACTGAGAAAACGTCCTCAGCAGACATGAGCCATGGAGACGCAGGTGGGAGGGGCTCCTACTGCGCGGGTGGGTGGTGGTGCCTCAGCTCTCACCCGCTAAAAGAAGACTTGCAAAAAAGTCATATTCATGATTTAATACATCTCGGAAAGAGCAGATAAGGAGCAGGATGGCATGATTTAGTTATCAGTTTTCTTAATGTGGCAGTCATGAAGAATTTGTGGGCACACGATCATGTGGCTCTTACTACCAATCGTAAATAAAACTGCTCGCTGAATTGTATCATTGATTCAAGGTACTTATACTAAGATCTAATGCAGTGGTATTCAAACTGTTTCACGACCCATGGGGTTCCACTAAACCGAAACAAGGGTTCCATGAATTCTTGTTTATATTATTTTGCATTAGTCAAAATTTACACTTTTACTATAATATTGAAATAAAAATATAGTTTTCATATGATACAAAGAATTTTTGTAAATGAAGATACATTTCTTCCGGGTATTACACCGCGTAGGTCCATTGTTCAGGGACGACAGTTTCGCCGGCGTTGCAGTCGGCTTCTTTAGGTCAGTGAAGTGTGGATGCAGTATGTTGGCCGCCTTATATATAAGGCGGCCAACATACCGCCATTATATAAGGCGGCCAACATACTGCATCCACACTTCACTGACCTAAAGAAGCCGACTGCATCGCCAGCGAAACTTTCGTCCCTGAACAATGTACCTACGCGGTGTAATACCCGGAATAAATGTATCTTCATTCACATCAACCCGCGGAAGCCTACACAAGGAATTTTTGTAAATATTAATTTTTTCACTAGAAATGGTTCCTTAAAATATTGCAATACTCTTAAAGGTTCCGTTAACCGAAAAGGTTTGAAGATCAAAGCTATAGTGTAATGCCGCTGATTGCTGGGAGAAATAAATGCGCCAAATTCCCTGTGCCTGAGGAAGCCCAACTCGCACTGTTATTTTTCACGCATAAGTTCAGGCATAGCTGATGATAGCTCAAACTATGGCTTTATGAGATGGTATTTTTTGGGACAGTGCTAATGATTGGGATCCCAATCATTTTTTCCATTATTTGAGCAAGTCTTTTTTTCCATTCCTGAACTCGTACGCATACCCAACCAATCAGAGCGAACGGCATCAAATAGGCTCTGTCGTGCCTCATTAGAGTTTTAATGAAATGTGAGTTGTAAGCATTACGGAAATGATGGTCGCAGTCACAAAAAAGTGACCTTTGACTGAAAATCTTTAGCTCAAATGATCCCTGGAGTTAGTTATCCGTGAAAAATTACTTCGTGAATCAGGGTTAATTTTCTGTCATTAGGGATTCAAAAGACCGAGGTACCTTCAAGCATGCTTGCTTCTTTTGTTTCATAATGCTCACGCCGAAACCAATGGATTGATGATGAATCCAGTATGTATAATGACTCAAAACTGTCCATTGTTTCTATAAAGAGATCTCGGGTGGAAATGACGTAGGGGGTATTTTAAATGTTTTGGTGTATGTAACAGGCTTCTGGGAGATTCGTAGTGTAATGATTTATCAACTTGTGAACAATAACATCCCTCATGTCTTAAAGTATTTTCATTAGTTTCACTAAGTTTATGCAAGTACCAAATGACATATTCAGTGAACTGGTATACGTGACTAGTTAAAAAAAGGCAAAACTCCACATTTTAGAACCTTAGCTTAGTTTGTTAATCGGTGAAGGAAATTTAAGGATTTTTTCGGAAACAGCAAGTAGTTACTTCTCTCAACGAGCCCAACCCTGGAGGTGGTAATTCATTTGATGGCTACAACCATAAGTGCTCAGTTACTTAAGCGAAAGGAGAGGAATAAAAGCTACTTTTCAGTCCTACTTACTAAGCTATAGGCGTCAGATATCGAAATGTTCCGTTCGCAATCATAAATCGTGAACAACTTTGATGGACGTGTTAAGGACTCGTCTAAATGTGGCGTTAACGATTATATGAATTATCTTTGATTTGGCAGTAAATTGACCATATTACTTACAGAAAGTACAGTTTTCATCGTAAGGAACTATATCATGTAATATGTTTTTAAATATAGATTTTTTAAATTTAACTAAGCTCACAATGACACATTCAATTGGCGGTGGAGAAAAAAAGTTTCGTGGGGATCCTTTTTCACTAAATCCCTACTCCGTTTCGATGGTATCTACGGATTCCTTCCATGCGTCTTGGCATTTTTCTATGCTCTCAGTTAAATTAAGAGGAAAAGAGAGATGTATTTAAGGGAGGGTGTGGAGTCACTCCCTAGCGTTTTGAAAATCGTCGTACGGCTTCTCTTATCTCTCTCTATACGAGGCTATTTCGTGGGTAAACATCGTCCGTCCGGGGAGAAACATTTTCAAGAGGTGTCCATCCAGAGTTGAATGAATAGACGCGAGGCTGGCATGGAAAGCAGCATTGTGTCAACGGCTTGCGACCGTGTGTTTTTTTATTTACATTTTTTTCAATGGACGAGGGACAGCCGTTGGGGAAAAGGGGAGAAAAGGGGGGATAGCTCTCGCTTGCAGCTCTGCTCATGAGGCTGCAACACACACACACACATATTCAGCATCCCTCCGCAACAGATGGCCTTAGAATTAATCAACTCATTTCTCGACCTCGCCATGAGTTGGGAGGATTCGGTCTCTATTTTATACTTTGCACTGGGTGCCTTGGACAGAGAGGACAGGCCAAGGCAAAAAGAAACAGAAAGAACTTCGAGAAAAAAATGAGGTCGGTGAATTATACATTGTCCGTATTATTGTGTTTTTTCCTTGGAACTTTTAGTCAAGGGGGGTGGGATACTAAAAAAAAGGCTTTTTTAAGGCTAAAAACATATTGTGCTCATTTATTCCAAAAAGAAGAAGCGAGTGATCGAAGCGAAGAAAAAGCCACTCTTCAGCACAAAGCGACTCCATAAGTAGTGAGTGACTTTTCAACTCTATTTTTTCATTTCACCTATATCTCCTCTTTTTCTTCCCTCCCCATGCAGAATCGCTATGAAAAAACCTCAGACGCACTTTCATATGGCTTCATACCAGGGTAAGGTTTCGAGGAGCGTTGAAACCATTTCTGTTCATTTCCTCCAATGTAGATTAATTAATATCGTGGTTATCCTTAGTTTCATGGGGAAAAATTATGCTGGTCTCGCTGTGCGGTATTTCCCAATCGACAGGTTTTCTGTTGCAGTGATCGGCATGGCGAGAAAAATATTTGCTTTGTACCACCAACGGCTTCTTTCAATTGATCAACGGTCATTCCCGAACCACACAAACGCTAACTTTCCATCAACGATAGTGATTGACTTAACAGCGGGATTATCGGAATGCATGAACGGCATCCGGGAAGCATATTACCAATCAGACTGCTCTGCCTATCTACGCAAGGTTGCCAATGATTTAGTTTTTTCGAATAATGCTGATGTGATGTGCTTGGATCTAAGGGTGGGTTTACAATGGCTATTTTATCGCGCAAGTTACTCGCAGCAAGCGACTTATGACGTAAATTCCACGTTTAACGGCTCTGAAAGTCCGCTTTAAAAGTCTCGGCAAGTCTCTTGCAGAAGCGCATTGTTTCCATTTTAAGCAGCAACAAAGCTGGCTTTGCTATGACTCGTGACATATTTTTCGTCAGAGTAAAATCCTTCGCAACCTCTTGCCGAAGACTCTTGCGGAAGTAACATGCCTTTGTAAATCCACCCTAAGAAAACTCTTTTATATGGAGCATGCTATTATTAGGTAGGGGAGGGTGGACGATAACAGCAGGGAAACAAAGTTGTAATATTTTTATTTACCCCCTTCCTCTGACGACACATAACGACGACTGCCATAGATACATAAAAAACATTGATTTAAACGCATGATGATAATGATTACTCATCGAAACCCAGTTCGCGTGTGTTTTTTTTAAAAAGAAGTGAAATTTGTAAAACTTTCCAACCACCTTAATGGGGGATATAGCTTTTTGAGGATAGCTATGGGTCTGACAGCCGAGAAGACCTTGTGAGGAAGGGAGACCTAGTTGTGGGGTCCATCCCCCTCGGCGGGAGAGAGATTTTCCCTCCGGTGGTGCGCGAGAGCACCGTTTGGCCTTTTCGTCACTGCCGCCCTACCCCCTCCATCTCGTGATGCTCTCTCTCTACTTCCCCCTCCGCTGAGGGCGTGGGCGACCCTCCCAGCATGCACTCGTGCGTGGGCAGGATTGGGGGCCTTGCCATGCGCCACACTTCCGCCACGCGTCCGAAATTCGGAAAAGAGCCGACTGATGATGAGCGAACGAATGAATGAGTGTTCATTATCGTCTCTGTCCACACCTTCGCGGCCATTCTGTTAATTGAAGAATTGTTTACGGGAGGTGTTATCGATGCACACGCTGAATCCCGGTTTCATAATCTATGGTTAAATATTTCCTTGATGCATAAACCTAATGCGTTCTCCCTCCAGTAACGCTCGCGTCAACTTATGGAGTGTCAGATAAAATATACCATTCCTGAGCTCTCAATTAACGATAATCAAAAGGCTAGGTCATCTTACGGTTCACGTGAACCATTTTTTATAATATATTCTTCCTGTTCTTTGTATGCATGTACCTATCTATCTGGAACGCTAAAACTCTCTGGAGCGTTTTAAATCGCTATGTTTCTTCAATGTCGCAAGGCGTGAGTGGTGGCGCAGTAGTAACGCACTGGGCTGACGATGGTGCATGAGTGTTCAGTCTTCCCTCGAGGTGTTTTTTTGTGGTGCCGATGGAACACTACTAAAATATACTTAATAGAATATTTACAATAAAGGTTGTTTTTCATGAAGAATCGAAGATTAAAAGGTAATAAAATTAGTTTTTAAATTATTAAACTTTTGTTGTTTATGTGTTAATCTCGGATGAAGGCCGTAAATGGTTGCAAGTTGCGGCATAGGCACCCCCGAACATACTAGTACTTATATTAAGTATAAAAACGGGCCTGAGAGAGTTATTGAATGTACGAATAAAATAGAAAATAATTGAAATTTTAAGTATATTCACTACAGTTTATTCAGTGGCTATTGGCTAATGCCCTGAAGTATAACTGACTAACAACGAAATAAATAATTCTTATCAGTACCAATTTTCAGTGGAAAACTATAAAAAATTATTTTTTTCATTAAGTTCCATCTGCCATGAGGCAACTTCATCCTTGACTAAAAATAATTAAAAAACAGTTTGCAGTTATTCAAAACGTTTTTTATAGCAAGGTTGATTTCCTTTTAAGGCGTCGGTGGTATATCGGAAGACTTCATTGTTTAGGAAATCTTCTAACGATTTGGCTAAAAGTACGCAAAATTCATTCAGCAGTTTTAATTCCTTGCGTGGACTTACCATACAAGGAACATTCTTTCACCCAACCTTCGATTGTGTTCTGAAGATTTTATTACAAAAATGAGGGGCTGCACCGGCAATATGACCTAAACGGTTAATTAGTGGCATAAATACTAGACGGAACATGACAAAATGTAATTGCTATCGAATTTTCTAAATAAACATGTAACCGAAAATTAAGAAGGATAAGTAGAAGTGGGCTGTCTCCAAAACAGTGTGATTTGGAACATAACTCTTTTAATTAAGCCGATTCAATCACATGGAGTTCATGGCGGCTGGATAATAGTTATTGACGTTCAAAATCAATGCCTATGCTTACATATAATTAATAAATAAATCCACCTCGCTATTTCTTCTATATTGTAAATTTCACCATTACCATTGTTTATTACCTTTCAATTTGGAAATCAGGGGTTCAAAAAGAATCATTCAAAAAAGAATCGGGGGTTGTGCATTTTCAATTAGATTATTTGTTTAAGAAGTATTGTGCTGATATTCGACACCCCCTGCCACCTGAAGTGTGTGTGGCAGGGGATTACTCCACACCAGACATGAATTAAGCATTATCACCAGTAATCGTTAGTCCGAAGATTGGTTTGCTGCTGATCTCCACTCCACTCTCCTCTCCGCCAACCGCTTCATTCCTTCATAATTATTCACTTTGACGTCCTTCGTGATTTTCCTGATGTATTCCATCCTTGGTCATCCCCTGTATTTATCCCCATTCATTTCTCCTTCCTTTGTTGTTTTCAGCAGAGTATTGTGTCGCAAAATGTTTCAATGAAACATTTCTCTTCGTCTTCTCAGATATGTTTTAGCATACAACTTTTTCCTCAACTTTTCGTGGGACTTTTTTTATGTGGATTCTCTCCGTCCACTTTTTCTTCAATCCACTAGCGTCAAAAACTCTATCACACTATTATAAGCAATTTTACTAGATATACTGTTAAGTAACGTGTGTGGAATAGAAGGCGATTGCAGTGAGGTCCAAGGGGATACCCCATTTCCCCTTGTAATCACAATCCCATGTGACCAGGTGCAAGAAAATCTCTCAACATTTCCTGTAGTCTCATTCATCAATTATGAGCTGTGTGAAAACATTTTCGAATGTTCATCGAGGCTGAAGGTAATGTTTTATGGGGGGGAGTTTCGGAAGTTGGGTCGAGAATCACAAGAAGCGCGGCGGCGTGGGTTTCGATACCATCTCCCACGTCTCCCGCCCCTGCGGGGTCCCTCGTGTGATTCCCGAGAGCGCCTCCCCCTTATTCATGCCTCGCCCACGCGTGCTGCCTGGCACTCCTTCGCACTTCTCCAGCCCTTATAATCATGACCCGATCTCCCTCTCTCTCTCTCCTCGTTTTTGGTTGACCCTTGACCCCTTAGCGGCTGGCTGCCACCCTACGGAATACACTTTGACATTACGCAAAAACTATTGATCTGATGAGTGGGAGGAGGGGCGGGGAGGGGAGATTATGGAGGAGGGGAATGAGTGGAGGGGAGTGAAGGGGTGGCTGAGAGAGAGAAAAGGTGGGATGTACCACCAATAGGGAGGGGAGCAAAGTTGAAAAGGGACTGACTGTATGTGAGTGAAGGACATGCCCGAAATGTGAGGAGGGCTTTTGGGAAGGGAAAACTGTTGAAGGGGGAGCCCGCACGAGGGGATGATTGCTGCTCCTCCGCGTGGGAGTTAGATTTTCGGGGGTGGGAGTGGCGTAGGCGTTTCTTCGGGGGTGCGTGCGGTCCCCATAGAAACTTTTGGCTCCCAAGGGTCATGCTCCCTTTATACTGGATTCCTAAAGGCAAAAAAAGTAACAAATGCTTCAATTTGAACGATGGGTGCCCACCTGAAGATGACGCCTATGCGTTGAAACAGGTAGTGCCGAATAAAATGATGTGAAAATTTTACGCTGTGTTTGTTGTCATTGGAGATGAATAGGGTTGTGGATCATAGATTTATTTGCAGGCAATTAAGTTTGTAAGTTGAAACGTAACGTCTAATTACTCAATCAAGCATCATTTTGAATTTGTGACGCATCCAGTGCGCCTGAAAAAAATAGCGCAACTTTCTGGAAACGACACGCCCAATAATTACGGGTTGCCATGTCTGGTGACTTCACTTGGCATAACTATGCATATGTATTCGTTTATCGTAGCGAAGCTGCTGGGGCTTGCCACTCGCGCAATAGGCAAATAGTTTCACTGGACTCTTAATTAATAGGTAATTAGACAAAATAGGTAATTAGGAAAACGGAGTTCCTGAAACAAGGGGTAAGATTGAACGTTTCCGAGATTATAGAGGTGACAAACTCGTAATTAGTAAATATTTCCTATGCGCACGTGTAGTACCTATTGAGAAGTTGAAAGTGTATTTGAATTGATATAAGTAGGTGTTTTCTGACGTAAAAATTAAATGCAACATGGTGGCGTGCATTTTCATTGCAATGTCAAAATATGCCCTTCTTAAGAGGTTTATACTTAATTCAGGTTTTAAAATTGAAACGCTGAATATCCTAATAATTTACTTTTTAGCATGAACTTTCAATTTAAAAAATAAAATAAAATAAGTAAACCACCCTATTTTCAAAAAGTGAAACAAATCCCACCAGTTAAATATACTCTAGGGTTTAATGCCTTTTTTATAATTATATTTTTGATGAAATATTTTTGTTTAAACCTGTTTAAACCTCTTTTATTTTCGAGAGGGGTTGCGTCCTAAATACATAATTCATGAAAAGAAATATTTCCATAGCTTTTTAAACTGGAGGCTGTGATATAGAGGAGGATTTGGGAGGAAGCGGCTAAGGAAGAGAAAGGGAATTAGATTCATGAATGGGAGGGGCAGGAGAAATGGCAATCTGAAAAATGAAATCGTGCAAGAAGAAAGGGGCTTGTGCCTGTAAATTATTATTGGTATTGTAATAGTGGTCTGCGGAATTGGAAGTATAATTGGTCCTTTTTTCCATCGAAACCAACCTTAACCGGTTGATCACCTATAATATCTAATTACTTTGCTTTAATTCAAGTTATGATTTATTGATGCATGATGTAGGAGGTACTAGAATATATAAATGCCTGTCATTAATAAAACATATAATCGTGAAACATGAATCAAGTTATTATAATGGCCCAGCCTATTCTTCCTTGCCCCTTTTTCTCTACTTGTTTCTGTTCCATGCGTCTCCACAAACGTAATCAAAGCAATTTTTAGGGTATCTGTTTTCCGCTATAATTTATTTTGGCGTAAAATCGAAATAATTGATTCATTATGAGCTAAAATGTTGAGATTAAAACACAATCATTTTGGTAAGATGACATAGATTACCTCGAATATGCTGTTGCAAAATGGAAGGAACCATTTTGCTGCAAATTTTATTTACCCCATGCAGGGAGTTTTCTGTGAGATATGGGTCTCTAAATCTAGAAATGTCCACGTATTGCCACAATTAGTGAGGGTTAAATTTACGAGGAATTCCGCGTACGCACATTTGCTGTACTCACATGTTCTATAGACCAAATTTTTGCATGGACATTTATGCATGTTTATTCGAGCATTTATGGATGAAATAATGTTTATATGCAAATATGCATATATTTTATAGTTTTACTCTTTTTCTCAGTCGCTTGCTTTCTTTCCCTCCCTGTGAAAGAGAGTATCTTGGTGATTTACGTAAGAGTGGAGGAGGT
The DNA here is from genome assembly GCA_963573305.1 of Pyrrhosoma nymphula. Taxonomy (NCBI): domain Eukaryota; kingdom Metazoa; phylum Arthropoda; class Insecta; order Odonata; family Coenagrionidae; genus Pyrrhosoma; species Pyrrhosoma nymphula. The sequence goes on from OY754335.1 coordinate 55,084,653, forward strand.
TCTGGGGGTGGCACGAGGGACAACTCAAGAGGTTACGCGCATGTTTTCATCTAAATATCGTGAAATAAACACCCTGGATCATTTTCTTTCTTCATGAGGATCGAACAGCGCTGGATTATCGAGATACGATGCGATGTTCGGTTGCCTGAACCTTTTGTTGCATGCGATAAATTTCTTTGTTTTTCCCCCGTTATTTCTCCACTATCGAATTTCTCTGTCGAAGATCGATTTTAAAATTTCGATAGCACTCTTGCGATAGGTCGCCGGTTGGAATGTCACTTTTTTTATTTGGTGAGGAATCTCTCTTCAGTCAGGAGAGTTAAAAAATGTTTTCCTCGCTTATACCGTTTATTTCTATTTAAAACTGATATATACCCTCTTTCTGAGAATTCAAATTCGATATACCACCTTAGCCTTCATAAATATATGAGCTCAGCCGTTATATAAATTTGAACGCTCTCTTCTCGCTTTTCAAGCATATTGGAATTTGAATTTAGGTGATAGCATCTTTTTAAGGATTTAAATGTTATATAACGTACACAACATTGTGTTTGATAAAATTAAATGATCAGCAATCACTGATTTATTAAATTTGACAAATCTTACGAGAACTTGAATTCTCAGCCACCTATGAGCACCAATGCAATTAGGTAAACTCCGTTGCGTCGTTGGAGAAATTGCAATTGTGAGCATTCTCTTGGCTATTAGACATATGGGTGCTATTGTACTTTTTAATTCTAGCTATAATGCTTAGCGATTTGAGGTTAATATTTTAATCTATTTCGAGTTCTAATCTTTACAATACAGCTATAATTAACTAGTGATACTCAGAGCTACAATTTACTCGCTCTGCATATGGTTGCATTTCATCTTTTCACAACCCTTCAAAACGGCTCTAATTCCTATCTTACTTTTGATAATCCCTACATTTCTTTCTCCTAATTATTCGAGGAGTGAAAGATTTAAGGGGAACCCGAATGATTCCAACTCTTACAAGATCTTGGTTCAGTTCCAGTTCCCCATTCTCCTCTCCATTTTCTCTGCATCCCTCTTCATCCATTGTCTTCACCTGCCCGGGGGCAACGATTTAATCGTACCCCCCCTCCGCCCAAGAGTCGACCCTATAGCTTGTCGGTCCACGGACCCAGCATCCTGCCGTTCCTAACCTCGCTCCTCTCGCGAGATCTTCAAACCTTTCAGTCCGCCGATCAACCCGGGAACCATTGTCTCCTTCTAAAACCCTAACATCACATAGTTCTGCGCTCTATTCCGATACCCTAAGCCTCTATGGTGGACTCACCCTATCTTCCATTTCAATTTTTTTCGCAAAATAGTAATTGCTTTTGACCATATCGTATTCAAGCAATGCTAAGTTTTCTTTTTGACACGCCTTGATGCGGGCCGGTTATTTTCAAATACTATCAAACCAATCGTGCGGAAATTAGCCATTAGCGTGATGAACATTGAACTGTTATAAAGCTATCTTAGGAATGTATACGTTGAATTATACGTTGATCGTTACTGCACGGGCAACTATAGATAATAGGAAAAAGCGTAAAAAATTAGGAAATGGCCGTAAAGATTCTCATGAAAGACTATGGAAATGGGCTTGGGTGATTATGAAGATGAAGGTAAATTGACACTAACACTGTAGCAAGTGTAGCATATTAGGAGAGGAAGTGACATAGCTGGAGGAAATAAACTAGCAGAGTAGCTAGAGGAAGCATGTCATTAGATGCTAAAGGAAGCTTAAGACAGTGAACATGAGGAACAACAGCATTTGAGTTAAAACAGCAGCGACATGTGAAAGGGGAAAGAGCACATGCATATTAGATGAAAAAAGCAGAGTAGCATGTATGTAGATTAAAAAAAGGAAAGCATTTTTAATCGTAATTTTTTGATATTAGGAGTGTGAAGATTTAGTGTAAGTTCCATTTACGTCCAACTACCTATAATAAGCAGACCAGGATTTCTTAGATGGATTCGGAACCTGGTAATGGAGGAGGATACTGAAGGCCAAATGGACGAATAAAATAAGAAATTTTAGTAGTCAAGTGGAGAGTAGAAGAGGAAAGGACAGTATGGAACTATATACAGAAAAGAAGAATCAGATGTACTGGGCACACCCTGAGTTTTGACTCATCTCACAATGATATCTCAGCCCTAAGAAAGTCATAGCCATGGGTCAGCATTTGTCGATCATCCCTGCGCTGGAACTATATGAAGAATAGAGGTACAATGGTTTTGTGAAGAATATGATTGAAGGAAAAATAGTAAAGTCCCAAGAGGAGGCCCAAGGGATAAATACGTAATCCTAATGAAGAGGGAAGTACATAAGAAGAACAACCAGGATGTAAGGGAACTAGCACTAAATATGAAAGAATGGAGGGCTGCAGTCAACCATTCTTAGGGTTTAACGACCAATGAATGACCTATAATTGGTAGATTGAAGCCACGCAAAAGATAATCCAGATAAATGACCATGATTTCGCTTCAAATCTCTCAGCAATTCCTTTGCTTTCACAGTATAATTGATCAACCAAGAGTAAATGATTTCGTATTTTGATTATTTCATTCATCAAGCTTAATGTCTTGTTGAGTATTTCCGCACATCTTCTTATTACAATGGTGATACGGAGGATATTACTTTCGGCCGGTTTTTACTCATCTCACAATGATATCTCAGCCCTAAGAAAGTCATAGCCATGGGTAATTTTAGCATTTGTCGATCATCCCTGCGCTATAGCATTTTTTGCGAAGGAGTTTAGCTCCCTTTCCTTGCTTTCTCTCACTGCCTCCCTCCCTATCAGTCAGTTTTTACCCTCAACCCCCTACGTTACTACCTCCCCTCATTGCCGCGCAGGTCTGTGCCAGGAACTTCCGTGAGAGCTATGATTGTTATCCATGGTTATCCTTCTTACATTTCCTTCTTCTCCACTTTTCCACGCGACTTTCTCTTTTCCCTTTCAAGCCTTATCCACCAACCGACTCCCAATTGATTGATCCCATTGAACCGAATCGTTCTCATGCTGACCTTCGACCAAAGTGAACAAGAAAGAAGATCGCGGTGCTTCCACAGAATAAAAAGAGGGTATCAGGACCCATCTTTGCTCTATTCCTCCCTCTCCTTCAGAACCCTAAAATGCTGTTATTCAGCCAAATTTTATCGGAAAAAAAGATTTCTGGGAACGATAGCTCTTTGGTAGTATGTCGGAAGGAGCCCAAAAAGCTTATCCAAATCCCGAATATTTACCCTCGAGTGCGGTGTGTGGCCAAGTAGTCGGCCATCGTCCTTCAAACCATCATAATTGTGTTTTAGCTTGTATATCGTGCGATGATTTTTTATACTGTAGATACCTTGGAAAGTCATAGTCGCACTATAATAATAATAAGTGCTCAGAACTTCAAAAAATAAGTGTGTTTTGTTCGTTTTTGCACTCGTATAATAACTGACGTTCGTTTGCTTAATAACGCTTTATTGAACATTAATTGGGCGTTAATATTTATATGCTACATTGTAATAGTGCACTGGAAAATGGGCTTGAGAATAACATTAAAAATAGGTCATTTTGAAAACAGAAAAGTAAATGATATTTTCTTTCTCTCTAAATTTCACTTTAAGTACTTGTGCTGGCATTATATTTTTAGTAGCATTCCATTTGGGCTGATTGAGTATTGAGTGAGATTGAGTATATTTGAGGCTGGCGTATTGAGTGAAGAGGATGACATATTTGTCGGTCTTAAGCGTAACTTTTTGGAAATCTACGTATCATGCTGTGAACGAACTTAGCACTTAAAACCCTGCAGATTTCGCGAATAATGCTTATGAATGCGAGCGCTGTGTGCCATGCTACTAATTCAGGTGAACGTGCATGAAAAAAGCAAACATTTATTAATTTTTAAATTGTAAGGAGCTCTCACCTTTTACTCCTGACAAATTCGTCTGCAAATGTTCAAATTTTTCACAAATATTCACCTAAATATTTTGCGATGCAACGAAAACATGGCCATGCTCAATAAATTAGTGGCAAAAGCCGCGTTTATGTTCATTTCTCTTTTGATTCTATGGAGGGAGTTGTATCTGGGCCTGCAGCTCTGGCTTCACCGAAATTCTTTGGGCCACTACCTTGGTCCCGCACTAAATTTAATTGGTATTGATTGCAGTGTTGTTTTATGAATCCTGTATATGTCTTATTTTTCCATGTTTAAGGTGCATTTACTTAGAGTATGAAAAATATTGTGATTATTCGAGGCAATTTTACTGCACAGGGTAGGGCTCTTCCAAAAAAAACTTAATTTGAACACAGATATCCAAGATTGAGCCTGTTTCTATCCAAACCTATCGCATGACCTACTTCATTTGCTTGCTATCTAACTAACCGACTGGACATTTTAGTCATATTCCAGTGTTGCTCTTAATATTTTTGCTGCACTTCAGGCCCAAACGCAAATAATGACTAGTTTTTAAAATGGTAAATGGTCTCAGCCAAATAAACTTCTAAAACCCCTATCATCATCGAAAAAGAGTTGAATATATACAGCGATACTTTCAAGCGTTGGAATTTATTTTTCCTCGCTAATAATTAGCGGGATAACGAATGTGTTTTCCCTTGCTTATCAGACAGGTCACCATGTGTGGTTTAAATCCATGAAGCATTCCTGAAGCAGTAGATGAATGGGCAATGAAATGATGCCGACTCGAGAAGTAATGGAATAATTTTTTTCTATTCCATCGCTCTTCTCTTAAAGCTGATGATATGAGAGTACTCTGCAGTTACATAACGGTTACAGTGACGGCGAAAACGTTAAAGGCATTAAATTGTGGTGACAATGCTTGTTATGTAAACTAATTGATTAGAAAGCTTACCTTACCCAAGTGGATAGAATCCTCATGAACAGCAAAGAGAAAATGCTTACCTGAAATGAAAGAAAAATCAACGATTATACTTCATTCTAAAATGAAAATTTTATTGGCAAAACTTATTGTCAGTGATATTTTTTGTTGAAGTTATAGAAATAAATTTTATATTAAAAACAATTTTACAAACTTGCTACGCTTCTACAAGCAGGAACTTTCCGTAGATTTTAAAAGTTCTGCAAGCGGACTCGCAGAGTAATTTGAACCTGCAATTTACGTCGAAAGGAACTTACTTCAAGTTACTTGCGCAATAAACTTGCCAGTGTAAATCAACCTTAAGCCATATCGCGTCATATTTATTTGTTCTCGGATAGTTTTTGGCTATTCCCGTAATTGCGTGATACGGTTGCATAGATTTTATTATCACCAGTGAAATAGGGACCAATATCGTAAGCAATCTATTTTTTTAAATGTAGGCGCTCTGAGTCTTTAACTATATGATTTTTCCAATCACTCTTTACCCTTAGCAAAACCTTGACCAACCCTTACCTTACCCATTCAAAGAACTGCGGAAATGGCCGCGCAGTAAATTTAACGGAGTCACCCGCTGATGGACACACAATGTGTGAAATTCACAGTGAAAACATCATACGCCTGTACTGGGATTCGAACCCTGACCCCTCGATTTCGCGCCCAGTGCTCTAACAAGCTAAGATACCCAGGCGTCCTCTCTCATTGTGAATTTCATGTTATGTTCGTGAAATTGTCAAAATGAACACCTTTGTGTCTAAAGTTTGGCTTTACCTCGTGAACAGTAGCGCATAGCGCTCTCACACGGGTACTCCATGGCATTGTATACACGGCACCTGTGAAGACAACTCGCTCCTTAAAGCCTCCATGAAATTCACAGTGAGAGAGGACGCCTCGGTAGCTTAACTGGTTAGAGCACTCGGCGCGAAATCGAGCGGTCTGGGTTCGAATCCCAGTCCAGGCGAAAGATTTTTCTCTGTGGATTTCATACAATTGTGTATCTTACTAAGAATAAAAATTGTTGCTCTTCCATTTATCTGTCATCTTTTGACTAGATATCTGACCAGCAGTATAAACGTTTCTTATCCATCCTTTGGCCTTCCAATAGAAATTTCATCACATTCTTGGCTTATTAAATTTCTGAAGTAGAAGCAATAATGTTTATGAACCGAGTCATCACAATCATCCAGAGATGAGTACCAAGATGGGTGTTTGATCAGATGAAAACTCCTACTTTGTTGACAGAATATCATAAAATCTATCTGGGAATCGAAGTTAAGCGTCATTTGTAGACTTTGAATTAATGTTACGAAAGTGGACCATCTTGATAGAAGAAAAAGTGCAGCAACAGCCTGAGATCATTTTTCTTGTAATTTATTCCAAAACATTCATTCCGACGACCAAAATTTTTTATCTACAACAGCTTAGAAGAGAATTAAAATTTTCATTCTCCAAAACATTTACGCTTTGAGATCAATTTACGCATTAGGTTTCTTCCTTGGAGGATATTAAGTATTGACTTTCGAGTTCACTTATACTTTAACTTATCTCCATTATTCACTATGATAATTTCACCTTTGGCTTTCCTAAGCTCTCATATTCAGCTATTTCTTTTTTTCCTTTCCGTTTACATCCCTTTCTCTTTAATTCATAGCTACGTTCTTTTCTTGCGCTTTTGATGAAAGAGAAACGTTTTCGGTGAATTTCCGTCAGTGTACGACATATTTTCCCTTGTCCTCCGACCTCATTTTTAGTTGAGAACGCAGAGAACTTCAGTGGATTCCGGGATATCCTCTTGACTAATGGAATTATTTTTTTTTCGAAACAAAATGAGGGAAGGAAAGCGTGTGTGCTCATTCGGAAGCAATGCCCGGTAGGTTAAAAATTTTCCCGTCGTTGGACGGGCTTTGATCTGCCTCCTCTCTGTGGGGATCCACTTTTTCTCCTAATTATTTTACCTTGACGGTTTCATTTCATTTCGCGGAAAAGACAGAAAATCTAAGAGGAGCACAATTGTGATACCTATCCTCAACCAGGAAAATTCCTTGGCTTGAATTACTTCCAGACAGTTTATTCTCGCGCCTTCGGAGATCCTGAACTGGGATGTTTTGAAATATTGAACTGGGATATGTCATGATTCCTCGTAACACTAAGGAGGGTAAAAATCGCCATGAAAAAAAACATTTGAATGGATCAGGATTCGAACCCAGATTTCCCATTTCCTAAATGACTGGATGGTGTTGCTGGCTAACACACCAGATCGGCAATTGGGAGACCCGGGATAGAATCCTGGTCAAGTATAATGATTTTTTCGTGGCGAATGTCACTCTCTTTGGAGCGTATCTTTTCACCGGCCCTGGTGACCGCGTACCACATCATTTGTGAAATCGCAGTGATTGAAAAAAATTTATCTTAAGTAAACTTTCTTTGTATCCCAATTTGTTATTTGGATACTAAGGTAGGAATGCAATCAAGAAAAGAGCAGAGAGATTAAAATTTTCATTAATGATAGTCAGGCAGACAGTAATTATAAGTCAAATGACCTCATGGCACTTCAAAATATATCGAGAATCCACTCGATGCAATTCATATGCAATCAACTGAACAAATCGCTCTTTGATGTATTAAAATGCTCGCTTTTGCGGTCACAATTTTCATATTTTCGATGAAACAAAAATAAGTTGGACGCTATATTTGCTCTCCAGTGGTCACTTGGGTCGTTGTAGACGAGATACTGCTTATTAATAAGTGTACCATTGATTGAACCATTATTAATGTTTGATTCTTAGGTCTACTTTGGACCTTATACCTAGAGGCACTGGTTGGAACACCGGCGAAACTGTCGTCTCCAAAGTCAACGCACGCGGTGAAAATTCGGAAAAAAAGGAGAGATCTATTATTATATTTTACAATGTACTTTGAGGTACATTTTTGTAGGTTTTCCATCAATTTCCTTCAGCAATATTGTTCTTGTACCCATCCGGACGGGGAAATATTTTACGAAACGTACGGTCCTTCTTCGTTTAAAATGCCAACAAGTGAGATGAAGTTTCTTGTAAGTTGGTAATTAGTTTTATCGTTTCTTTGGTTTTTTTGAGAACCTTAATGAGCAGCTCAGGAGTAAAGCAAAGATTGCTCAATCATTTTCAGCATTAACGCTATCATTGAATTAATCAGTGAGAGTTGAGGAATCTCACAGGTCGGACACCGTACTCCTGAAATTTCAGGAAATCCAATACGTTATTAGCCTTTAATCGAAAATTTGAGCGTTTGATTATTTAAGGGAAGCGACCAACAACTACGGTCATTTGCGCCAGTGAGGATCGGTGGATATGTTGGTGAGGGAAGGATTACTTGGAAAAAAGAGGAAAGGTTGAGAGAAACCCGGCGTTGGAATTATCCTGCCTTTAACAAAAGGCAGCAAGGGGTCCACAGTCGAATTTTCTTATCCGACGGACCGAGGATCAAACTTGAAGTTCTCTCCACATAACATTCAAGCAAGGACCGGAATTCTACTGAATAATCTCCGCTACTGCTGGGATTTGAAACCCGGACTCTCGCGGCGGGAATCCAGTACTCCAGCCTCCACATCAATTTGGCGTCATATGAGACAAGAACTTGCTTTAATTTGATACTTGTGTAAATGGAGAATCGAAATGTTTGAATTAACTAGTCCACTAATTAGGTAGGACTATGGTAGTTCTTGCCTGAATCTCTATGCGTACATTCGGGGAGATATGAAATGTTTCTCTCCCTTTATAATATTCATACTAAAATTAATTCCCATGTCACGTCCACAGTTTTATGTCCTATCCGATGGACGGATAACTGTACGTGAAGTTCTCCATGCGGCACTCAATTCTGCATGGGGATTGGAATCCCTCTGGAGTATCTCCACCAGTGCCGGGAGTGGAACCCTGACCCATGGGTTGGGAAGCCAGCACTCTATGCATTAAACTAATCCGATGCCCGTGCGGAAAACTATTTCCTCGGAAGTGAGCAGCCCTGCGCATCCTTTGAATTCGTCGATCTCCTGGGAGTTAAGACTGCTCCTGGAAACCGTACCCACCAAGGGAAGTGGTAAAGTACGACCCTGGACCGTCATAATGTCCCCCGTCGGATATTCATCCTCGTTGTAAAAATGAGGAGAGGTGGCCAGGAGGTCGCGGGGTCTAACCGGGGGAGCGCCGTCGGGGGCTTATCCTCACTGGCCCTCGGTCAAAAGTCCCTTCTCTATTCCCACTTCACCTCTTACCCGCGTGACACCCATTACTCATCTCTCGTCCACATACATCATAGCCACGCACCCGCATTCTATTGCCCTTAACCCTTCCTATCTTTCCATCATCTGACTAGATCGTCTGCTCCAACTATTTCGAGTCAGAACTCTTAGGTCTTCCTTTGAATTTTCTACGTGGTTACGCATAGATTAAGAGAGAGAAAAGATGGAACCATGCGGGGAGATAGAACAGGGGAATTTTGAGGCAGTTAAAATGCGAAATGAGGCATATTGAATGGATCAGTTGTCTAGCTATGAATGAATATGTATCAGTGGTGAAATTACCTCTGTACCGTAATGATTTATGTTAAGAACGAAATATGGAAATAATTAAAAAAAGGAATGCATTGTGCATGTGCATGTTTGTGAACAAATTGTGCGGGATAGCCATGCTAGATATAGATCTTTTTTCGCGAAAAAGAGGATTTACCTTTTCTGCGTCAAGACGCCATCTCATGTCTTCTACAATCTGTGTTGGTGCGTCTTTAAAATCAGTCTGACAATGAGGTTCTTGGATGGAAACGGCGATGTAACGTTTGCTGGGGGATCCATTTAGACAATTTAGCATCGCTATTAATGACGCGATTGAAATAAATGCGTCTTAAACATCCATTGACTAGTACCCCTACGTCTGTGGTGGAAGGGATGTGACAGCTTCGGGAACGGCGATGCGGCACACCCTGCGAAATACGGCTCCAATCACCTTTACGGCTGTTAAACTTTACCTCCTAACGCTGACGTGTTCAAGTAAAACCCATGGTCCCTAACATATCCTCATCTGACCTTTTTGTTACTCATTCCTACTTTTGCTAACCAATCCTAAGTTTTATTGCTACATTGCGTATTTCATTTCCAGCACACTTTATTTGCAAACCAATGCTTTGTTTTATGTTAGCATACTTCACATTAATCCTTTCCTGCCCCCTCCCTCTTAAGCTTAGTTGAAAACACTGAATATTTAGATAACATTCTGAGAGAGATATGACTGAAGGGTTACCTGAGTTTTTTGGTAATGGTGATCATCATAGTTGCGTGGAATATCTTATTAGAAACATATTTTGTCAGCAGACGATTTAGCTGTTATAATCCATTCATGGTGGCCCATATGACCCAATTAACAAGCAAGTGAGAATATGTAGCCCTTTAAAGAGTACCTTCCATTCTCTGGAGCGACTTTCAAATTGAAACCGTTCAAGAGGAAAACGATCTATGGATCTAGTTTTTTATTTCTCAGCATTCCACGAGAAATCAACGAATGGCTATTTTTTGATCAAATTATTTAGGGAGACACTTATTCTTCTAGTATTCAAACTTGTGTTGACGCATATTTTAGTCAACGACCATTTTAATTAATAACTTGATGAAAATGAATTAGCCTAAAAAAATGAGTTCGAAAATGTTCATCAACGCTGTTTGATTTAAGGGCTTCTTTTCATCAAGTCTTAGGTGACTTAGTGGATATTTTGGTAAGTTTCTTTTGGATTTCTGCGATCAAACTATACTTTTTAGCAACAATATCGCCGTGCTATTCGGCTGGCAGAATAGCACGGTGAAAATGTTGCTAAAAAAGTGTAGTTTAGTCGCAGAAATCCAAAGGAAACTTACCAAAATTGAAATTAACATGCAAAAATCTACGGAAAAAGACAGTGGGTAATTCATTGTTGTAAAAAGATAAGGGGTATTAATGTTTCCGTCCGTTAATGCACTCATTTGTTTTTTATTCTATCTGAATGACGTGGCATTCCGTTCCGGTTGGTTTCATGGAAAGGTTCCACCCATGCACCCGTAATTACGAAAAATTACTGGTTTTTTACGATCCTCTGAAAATGTTTACGGATTCAATTAAGTAACTTGATCGTCACACATATTAAAGTGTCCCTAAATTCCAACTTCCACCAAAATTTGCCTCGCGACCAAAAATAAAAACTAATCGCTTAATTACATTTATGACGATTAGCATCCGTGAAACTCTCTCATATTTCCTTCCGAGAGCGTCACCCCTTTCCGACCGTTTTCTGTTTTAAAAAAAAGCCTATCATCACACTTTTCTCCGCGGAAAAAAAGCAAATATTCTTTCAGAGGCCATATTATAATTCATGCGACCGTATCTCCTGTATTTTTCCAACGAGGGAGATAATGTTCACATATTCCCCCGCCTCTCCCGCTTATTAAACCTTTTCACCATCCGCGGTGTTCAACTTGCACTCCCGAAAGGGGATGGGCAGGAGTAAAATCCCTCTGTGCGCTGGGCTCCTGGTGTTGCCCCCCTCTAACACTACCACCGTGTGAAAAAAGCTCGTTTCATTCGGTTTGAGCCATTCATCTCACTCATCTCACCCGACTTTTCCAACCGAGCCATCGCATACCCCGGACACATTCGACCGACATCCCCGTGCCACAAATGCGTCTCCACTCATATCTGCAGCACTCCACGCATTCGGGACTATATGTGTGTGTAAAGGCCCTTTTGCCCCTCTATATACCAACCTTTACTCCCTTCCCTCTCTTTCCCCCGGATTCTATCGTTACTCTTCCCGTGTTTCCTTCCATTCACACGCTACGAGTCCGTCCGTTTAGGGTAGCCCGAGAGATATTTCTCTCCAGTCATGATTAAAGTCGTATTTCGAATTACTTGTTTTAAAATTTAAGCAGTTTCAACAAGCATGATGTAAATATAGCTGTATTATTTCGATTTCAAGTTGTATCAAAACATTCACGTGCGTTGGGATTCAGTTTTAGATTTGAAAAAGATTTGAAAAACGTTTAGATTTTCATAGGTCAATTTCAAAATACAACCTGTCCAAGAAACCCTAATCTGAGATCATGAGCATTGAGTAATTCCGATTTAATTTCTTCACTGCCCAACCTTAATGAAATGTATCAATGTAACAACCAAACAGAACCTGTGGATAAGTGTATAGAAAGTACGCCGAGTTGGTCCGAATTTAAACACTGGAGTGAAGTGCATCTGTCTGAAACTAAATGAGAATTTGGAGTTTCGTACCTGTACAAGTGAGTTGCCTCTTTTTACCGATAATTTTATCGTGCTTCGTATTTCGTACCTGTTTTGCACCGTGAACGGCTTAGTGAATTAGGCATAAAACTTAAAAATGTCGTACTTTTAAGTGCAATTTCGTAAAGGAACACTTCCTTGGTCAAAACACTTCATTAGTTCGTCCCTTTTTAGTGTGCAACTCTGTTACCTTTCCCCATATTATGAATGTTATGATGATGCTACAGAACAGGTACAAAGAAAGTTCCTAAGGGCTATTAGTTATTATGCAGGATTCAAGACTTTAATGTGATTTTTTAATGTGACGGGGACATTCGTTATTTAAACTCTGTGTTTATCCGTAAAAATTGGGGTTTAACCTGTAATAAATTATTGTAATTACTATGGTTGGTTGCAGAAACGACTCATATGTATCCGGCAGAATTATGGACTCCCTTAGTAAAAGCATTCGTTCAATATGCATTGCAGAAACATTGGACAAACTTATTTTTTTTATCAATCGTCACACAACTTATCAGGACCTTATATAATGGGGAGTTCCATAAGTAACCAAAGTGGTGGAAATGGCAAAATTATGTCTTATTATTTATTTTACTGTGTGTATTATTTATCGAAGAGTATCTTTGTATTATTATTCTAACATGAGAAAATAGAGAGTATTAGCGATCTGACCTTAAATGAAAATATATTTTTCAGTACCCTGACATGAAGTGTCGAAATTTAAATGCTAATGCAATGGGTGTTTGTCAACTTCTGGTGATTCGGCCCCTGAAAAACCTGAAGACAAGCCAATAGCTTATTGGGATTTCAGGGGCATATGGGCCACCAGAATCTTCGAGGAGAAAAATATATTATTTAGTTATAATTTTCGTAAGTTTTGATTAACGTTTTTCAATCGGCCTCGTAGTCTAAATTGACCCCTCTCAATGTCATATCGATCCTTGGGGGAATATATCGAATATCCTCGGTGGTCTTGTTCTAGAAGGACCGGGGTCCCCAATCTGTTTTAATTTGCATACCACTTAGACACCCTTTTCCAAAATCCATACCCCATGCCGTAGAATAATGTTTCCGATTTACATTCTTATTGCCACCTCAACCTTAAACCCACCATTATTCAGGTTTTTTTGGCGTACTCCTTAACTGCCAAACGCACCCTTTGGGTACGCGCACCGCAGCTCGGGAATTACTGCTGTAGCACCCATTTCTCATTCAGTTTGCAAATTCTAAAGATGTTTTCACCCCAAAATGGGGAATCTTTATTTTTTTCTAGTTTTTTGTTTTGATCCTCGTATATTCAGGTTTTGGAGACATTAAGAAGTACGCTTTTGGTTGGATGTGTTTGCTGCTTCGTCTGTCAAGTCTAAATAGAACATGAAATATCTTCCGTGAAATCGAGTTGATGTTGTATAAGTTGGCGTTAATTCGCGTGGGCGGACACCGTTTCCGACCATCTGTTCATAAAAGTGCGAGTTTAAAACCTCTCCGCTGGGCACACGTGGGCCATGAATGTGCCTGACGTGTAATGGAACGGGAATGGGAAGAGCGGTGCCAAACATTCTTCACCACTTAAAATAGTTACGTACGTGTGTGGGGCTGTTCTTTTTAGCTCTACGCCCATATTAATTATACGCCTCCTAGGAACTAAAATCATCGCAATTTTCAGAATCTATGGAATCTATCGATGTTTTACATTAGGTGAATTTATATGTTTTTAATAGGTGAGCTGTTCATGGAAAACTTATTGAGGCTGTTTATAGCGGCTTGCATAAATTTTTATTTTCCGAGTTACCGAGAAGAATTAAAAGAAAAAAGCATTTCTAATTACTCTATCGTGATACCCTTTGCAAGTACTACTCTCAAATTCAATTTTCTTAACCTGAGGAAAGGGGAGAATATGATGCTGTGGTTACTTCATGGATATATCCAAATGAGAATGACACTTATCATTCATAGAACTCCATCATATGTAAACTGGACCATACTTTGTCGCATACCATCGACTTGACTGGCATTGACATTGATTCATGCTTGTGTACTTTCATCTGGCATACGTTTGTGGCTTGATTGATTACTTTTCTACGTAAATCAAAGATAAAATGATAGCTAATGATCTAGACTAGTTTATAAAAAATTTAAAATTATGATCGGCATTGACTAAGGGCAGTAATATTTTCCTTAATTCCTCGGTGGCCCATGTGGAGAAACGAATATCCTTACAGCTATATCACATGTTTCAAATGTTCCTTTAAAATTGAAATCAGTTATTCTACCGAGCCTATGTAAACGCTTTGACTGCTCTACCTATTATTTCCCTAACTTCAAAGATTTTCATCCATTGTTACGTATCCAAAACCTCTCTATTTTCCAATGCTAAGTCCGTTTTCTCCAATATTTATTCCCTTTATGAACACTCATAGTACTGTTAGCTTCCTCTCATACAGTCTAAAACTTATGAATATTTGGTATTGAATTTTACCTCAAAAAAATATATTCCCTTCATTTTCCAAGAATTCATTGCGATATATTACGGCATTGTTGAGATATCGGGGATATTCAGTACACGTAAACTGCAATAAATCACTTTCGCACGTTTTTTAAATGGAGATGTCAGACGACTGGGGTTGTATTGCGAGGTCGAATTTCGCCTGATTTTTAATATCGAACTCAATTGGAAAAGCGATTATAGTTGGAAACTTAGCCGCCGGCGGGCTCTGACGAATTGTTTCGCCATATTCCCGGGCTAAACTTTGCGGGCACGTGATCATAGTTTTGAACTTGTCTCGTCACAATGCGCGTCCACCTCCGATTGCCTCTTTATTCACCTCCCCTCTCTCCTTCCCCCTTCATTTAATGCATGTATTCGAGCCATTCGGAATTTCAGTCACGCCTCGAATAAGTGAGACATGTACGCTCATTCATTCGAGAGTCGGAAAACTTCGGAGGGCTATGCTGCGTAAGAGGCAAATGCGATGGGTAGACGTCCCACTCTACCCCTAATAACTTTCTTAGCTGGCCATGCCGCATGCCTCACGCTGTTGGCCGACGCGACGCTGGGAATGGGTCGTAACTTGGCCACTCTAAGAGTCAAAGATAAAAATGGTCCCTTTGAGGTGACGACTTGAGTGTATAATTGCAGATAGCTCATCAATTTTATTTTTCCGGCCATTCATAGCACAGAGGAAAAAGAACCTCTTAAATATGTTTTTTTAATCATATATTATAGTAAAAGGCATAAATAATGTCATGTGATTTTTAAGTCTTCAAATCAACGCATAAGTTTTGCAGAAAATAATTTTTTGATGAAAAATATTCCAGCGAAGGGCAATTTGACATGAGTTGTGTTTTCGAGTGCTTAAGAGTTAATAAAATGCATAAATAAATGTGTGACCTATTTTTTCATCCTCACCATGGTCTCGCACATAGACTTATTTTACGACATACGACTTATTTTTACGACCAAGGAAATTATATTAACACAGTATGATATCTAGTTGTTGTGGAGTCTCTAAGCACTGGCTTCCAATCCTGTGGGCCTGGGAAATTTACCGTAAAATATTGGGCGTGGGTAAAATATTGGGTACTGGAAATTAAGTCTCATCAGACACATATGTTCAAGGTAATAAATATTCAGAATTTCAATGACATTGGCGCCCCGATTAAAACGGAGCCTAGTGGGAGGTCCAATGCCTGTTGTCTTTCAGTTATTATGACGAAAAATGTCAGTGCAAATAACTGGTGCAGAAATTAGTCTTCAGAGTTGTTTGGTATAGATTGATTATGCTTTTTTATTCCCTGTTTAAGCCTTAGGATAAGTTCCCGACGGGTCTGAAATGTGTACTATGTTTCATTTTTTAAGTTTCACTTGTCTTCACTTAGGCAGGCATTTACCTAGCAGGGAGCTACTCATCTTTGGCAGCCTTTGTCCGTACCTTAAAAGGGGCTTTAATAAAGGAGGGTCGCGCTGAGGTGGTGGCTTGGGAACTTGCTTCCAATCTAGGGCTTCGGATCCAGGCTGTGATTTTGCCGTGGTATCCCTTTGAACGCTAATTAAATAGCACTACAAGTGTAGCTCTTCATCCGTCGGATAGGAGGTTAAGGTGGCTGGAACGATTTTTGCTCACGTACAGATTTCCGTGAAACGTTGCATACGTGTCCTTATTAGTAATATCTATTGATAAAAGTAAAAATAACTGCATTCTACCGATTTTGTTTCCTGGCAATTCAATGATATTTTAACAAGTAATCTTATGGCATGCGGCATATATTTTTGAAAAAAAATTGATTACTTATGTACAGATTTTCTCCTAAATGTGAAATAATAAATTTCATATTATTATAATAGCTGCTAACAAATATCAAGGTACCACGCTGAGTAAAAAAAAAGCGAATGATTTTCTCTTCGATTTCGAATTTCGCGCCGAAAATCCAAGTCAAAACAATAATTAAATTAAGGCAAAAATTTGAAATAAAACTCTTGCATCGTTAACATTACAGCATGTGTGGTGATTTCCAGCGTATAAGCAGGTGTACTTGAGTGAAATGTGGTCCAAGAATATTTTTTTTTACTTGAAAAGTTATTAGAATATGCCTTCAACAACTCACGATTACCTCTCCAGCCACCTTAAACTGTTTGAACCCCTTCGCGCATTTCCTTAAGAGTATGCCAATGCCGACACCGGATTTCTCTCCACCCTATCTCCATTCCCCCAACCTTGCCGACACACCCTTTTATCCTAAATGGCGCGAATGACATTCATTGTCGATGTACTAACACTCAAATGTTTGTCACTCAGGTGGAATGCTCAGGGTTGGTAACGTTCTTTTAGGCGGATTTCAACAGCGCTAAGGGGGGCGGATACCTTTCGAAAATGCAAATGAAAATTCGCCAAAACACAAAAGAATTTCACAAAAGAAGTTTTGAAGGCGGTGGAGGGGAGGCAATTTGGGCGGACTGCAGGGCCCTGGCGAAAAACGGCACTGCCTTTTACCCCATATTTCCATCACTTAAGCGGAAAATGGTGAATTTAGGTTTTTGGAGTGAAAGTTCTTGATTTCGTTATTTATTTTACCCCCGCTATAGTTCCCGCTGTAAATACGTTTGTTTGATGAGGAGTAAAAACATCTCCTGAACGACGCGCGACGCGACACACAAAAACTTCAGATGATATCAGATCTCTTTGATACAAATTCCTCGGAATTTCGGAATTTCTAATCAAGCTGAGAGAGGCCGACATTTTCAGGGAATGTTTCCAGTCACCCAGTGAGTCGTCCAACAAATTAAAAACTCTGAGAAAGTCTCCATATTTTGATCATAGACGAAATTTAAATTTTTAATGGAATTTAAAGGGAGAAACGAAGTATTTACTTACAGATCAATTTTATTTCTCTCTTTAAAATATGAAAAAATGAACCTAAAACGTCGAGACTTGGACTTAAATGTGCCTGAAAAATTTTATTTTTATTTTCTTGCGTCCGATTTATGCATAGTACCCAATTATTCTGAAAACGCCTTTTCTGGTTTATTAATCACACTCCTCTCCCCCTTATAAGACAGGGAGGCTTTTTACTCCGTTTATTCTGCACTCCACCCTTTCCAAAGTACATACATGCCAGTCGTATATCTGTATCCTGCATCCTCTTCTCTCGCTGGCTACTATCTCCCTCTCGTCGGTGCGTTACCATGGTAACCACCCAAAGTGCCTAGGGGATTCCGGAGACCTTTTTCTTTTGCCTTCCTTCCTTGCTTGCTTCCTTCCTACCCTTACCCCTCCCCTCCCTCATTACCTCGCCACCTTTACCTCCCTCTCCCCTTATTCCCCTCCCCAGTCCTCTCTTCTCATCCTCTTTTCTCGTCCGCCGCGTTTGTGAGAGTTCCCGTCAGAATTCTCCACTGAGAATTCTCCATACTCCTTTTTCTAGAGAAAGAGAGAATGAAATGAGTGAAGCCTTTGCCGAAGTCCCCCCTCCACCATGCGATTTCTCTCTCCACTCACTTCCTCGTAGTTGTACGTATCGTCCGCCTCCCAGGCTGTGGAACATCCTCGAGAGCTCCTTATCTAATCGCCCGCCTTAGGTCCCAGCCATTCTCATCCTCTGAAATCATTCCAACGGTCGCCAATTGAACACATTGTAGACCGGGCATGTTTTTTAACTTTCCTATGCGGCCAGATATTTTTCCCGGCCGCATTTCTGTACTCAAGTATTAAATAGCTCACACCCCATCACTTATTTCATAATATCTATCCTAAAATTTCAGCGATGCATAGACAAACAATAAAGTACGCTACATATATGAAAATACTTCATTTATGAACGATCATATCAATAAATTGTAGCCTACCTTTAAAAATAGTAATTGCGCTAATTATATTTCTGCACTTGCCTTTTTGTGCATTGATTTCCAGGTTATTGTGAAAGTTTTCCGCTCTTTAGGTGCTCTGGCTAGTGTGCTCATATCGCACCACCTATTCTGAGGCCTTAATGTTAAGGCAAAGCAATGTCTATGCCCAATTCATGTTTATAACCCGCGGCGTTTTGGTTGATACGCCGGCGCGATACCATTTTCCGTATGATTTACCTCACTCCTACCATATTTCCATGCATCAATAAATCTATAGTCGTTGGAGTTCCAATTCAACCAATTTTCACGAGCAGGGACGGTTCAAATTCTAAGGACCAACATTTCGTACTTTCGTGAACTCCTTCCGGAGAGTCCAGAAACATTTAAAAAAATAAAAACGTGCCCGGAATAATTATGGTGGTGGCCCGATTCTGTCATCTCCTGCGTCCCACTTTTGTGTCGGTTCGCAGTTTCTTACGTGTACCTAGTTGATCTACCAATGAATAATTATATCGTAGCATCCATGAGTGAACAGTATTCAGTTTTTATTAATTAATTTTAATACTAATCAGTTGTGGTATCTATCTTTTCAGGTAGGAATTTCTTAAATAACGGATTTTACTCATTCCATTTTCCAACGTTTCGCAAAATGTAACTCGTTTAATTTCGTTTCGATTAATAATTTATTTATTTATTTCATAAGTTATTTTGCTTTTTAGTTTCGCAAGTTAATTTAAGTTATATAAGTGTATGTTTTAACTTTATTTTGTGTAGGTACTTCTTATATTTGGCATGGATAATCTCTTTATTTAATAAAACCTAAGGTTGAGAAAATATAAAATATTAGTATTAGTCTCTTAAGCAATACACTGCCTGTAAGCATGTTCATTAACGTAAAACTCTCCTAGTTTCTTGTTTGACCTGTATTGTTCTCCGGACTGCTTTCTGGTCCTCGCCTAGCGGCCGGGGAAGCATTTAAGGTTCGACCTTGAACTGGGACGAGCATTGCATGCCTGGTGAGGAATCACACCGTGCCACACGCCCTGGAGGTGACTTGCATGGTATCCCTTAGATGTAGGTAGATAGATGTAGAATGAAGATGTATGTCACCCCACTCCTCCCCACTCCTCTTGCCTTCGGACCCTTTTCCTTGCTCTTTCCTCTCTTGTCGAGACTCGCCCAACGGGCCATGAAACATCCTCCCAAGCATCTCCCACATCCTTCCCCTACCTTCCTTTGCTAGCTCTCATATTTTCCCCTTTTCTCAGAGCTTGCCAGCTTCAACTCCCCTTCCCCGCGTACGCGGAGGAACAAGTGAGGATCGTGGAGAGAGGGAAGGGTTGGTTTTGCCCCTACGAGCAGTGCGGGCGACTTGCGGTCCCGCGAGAGAGTGACGCTGTCGGTTATGGAGCGGTGCCGGTTTAGAACCGTAGTCCTACATGAGTGGGGAAGGAAGAATAGAAGACGCCTCTAGTCGTCGTGGTGATATCGCCGGGCGAGTGGAAGGACGCCTTAAGGGCCGCGGTTGGCTGTTTTAGAAGTTTTATTTACTGGGTTTATGTATTTTGCGCCCACTACATCACCCGCTAAACATTAGGAGTAAAGTCATCTCATGAAAGACACACGACCCGGAAAAACTTCAGATGACGCCAGATCTCTTTGATGGATACAAGTTCCTCGGGATTTCCAATCGAGCTGGAGTGCTGAAATTTTCAGGGAATGTTCCCAATTACCCAGTGAGTTGGAAAAAAATGAAAAACTCTGTGAAAGTCTCCATATTTCTAGCACAGATAGAATTTCGTTTTTAATGGGATTAAATAGGATAAACGAAATATTTCCTAAATACACTTAAAACGATGAGTCTTGGACTGAAATATGCCTACATAAATATGTTTATTTTGTTGGGCCCAGTTTTTGCGTAGTGATCTAAAATTAGCGAAATATTAGATAATGCGGTTAAATTTAGCGTTTTTTCCCTCTCTACCGTGACTATAGAACTATGGTGACGGCAATTATTGGCCACAAATTCTCAGATTGGTTTATAATCTAAGATTACGCATGCTTAATTAATATTAATTTATTTGAGGAACATATATCAGGATTGTTTTAGAAGCATATTTGAGATAAACTGTTTCACAGTTAAAGTTCCACTTCAGTCGTGCGCCCACGACCCGACACACCTATATATTTTTTATGGTTTTGCATGAGTGCCTCAAGTTAAAAAAACCTAATTATGGCTGAAAGGTGTTTGTAACTTGTACTGTCCATCTCATGCCAGAAAGACGTGATACGCCGCTTGAGCATTATTATCAAAGAGGTTTCGACATATACCTAGTCCTTGATGATAAAGCTTAAACGTTAGCTAGGAGTAGAAATGAAATAATAAATAAATGGCATATGTTTTCATAATTCATCTACCTACATCTACATACGCGAGCCTATGCGTGCAGGCGTGTCACGGGGGTTTTGGGATTCCAGCCATGGAAAAGGGGGAGATAGGGAAAAAGAAGGTGAGAGGACAGAAGTGAATTGTATGTTGTCAGTGTGTCTTATGCTAGTTCCACGCCGTTTTTGTTGTAATCACAAATGGTGTGTATAAAGAAGTGCATTCATCACTTTGGCTGTGTATCTCTCGTATTTTTCGCTTCTTTCAGTTCTACATCTACATCTACATATTACCCCGCAAGCCGCCTCAATAGGCGTGTGGCAGGGGGTGTTAGGACACCAGCCGTTTACATATAAAATGGACACGCTCTAATGAAATTACGCCTAGCATTTATTATAGTCCCTTATTGTTCGGGGGAAAAACGAATTCCCATACCTATCCGTTCGGCAAAATATCTCTCTTAATTTATCGTTTCTGTCAGCCCTGGAAATATAGTGGGGTTCTAATATGATGTTCTCCGTGTCGCTCTGAAAGATATCTATTCTCAATTGCTCAAGTAATCTAAGCCTAGCGCGCAGCCTCCGAGTCTCTAGCGGCTCCCAGCCTAATTCGTTTAACATCTGTGTAACGCTGTCTGTACGCCCGTAGCTGTTTTTGACGAATCGCGCAGCTTTCCTTTGTATTTTATTAAGTTCCCGGACTAAGTATTTCTGCACCGGATCCCATATGCTCGCTGCATATTCAAGGTGTGGCCGGACGAGTGCGAAATAGCACCTCTCTTTTACTTTTTCATCCGAAAATCTTCCCACAATACGCTTGACGAATCCTAGCTTCTTCAGAGCTCTGCCACAAATATTTCTTATATGTGCTAGGTATGGCGTGGGGTCAAAATGACGCCGTGTTATACTGAAACTCGCTTGATCTGAGTTTTTGAAATAATCTATGCCTTATGAGTAGATTTAAGCCTTTATATGCCCTTCTCACATTTAAATAAGGACGCATCACATAAATTACCAAGCCTTGAGTGGTCACAATTTCTCCGAGGCAGGATTCATACCCGCGACCTCAATGATAGTAGAGGAGGGCTTGAGTAAATTACTAACGGGAATCCTCTTACTACGTGCTCCAGTGGTTGAATAATATCATCAAAGAGATATCATCATCGGATATAACGAACTCATGATGATGAGGCTTATAGGCTTTGGAAGGCGTCGTTATAGAAAAATCCGAGTTTAGCAGTAAATATTTGTTCTTGAGTGCTCAATGTTCCAGATTTGGTTCCCTGATATTCAGCAGAAGATCGCAACTGATGTTGTCCACTAGATGTAATCCATGGCAACGCACTTCAGTGCTCAAGCGTCATTATCGTTGGAAAATACGAGGTAAATTTCAATAAGGGCATTAGTAACATCTTGCTTTTGTCTAAGCCCCATTGAAAATCCTGAATTTTGCATGCGAAATATTACTATGTAATTCTTTCTAATTAATTTATGCAGAACAATGCAAATGAGCTCATTTTACGATCTGCGGAAAATACCTGACCAAGTACTAAGATATTTAAGCCTAATTCCATGACACTGGCGGAAAGTTAATGATGGTTTATCCGTAATCATAAGCATTACAAGCTCACTCTTGGACTACGTTTGAATCGAGTCAATAAGTGGCTTTTACAAAGACCTTGTTGAACTCTATAAGGAGGATCGCTCCATGAATAATCCTACAGAGGAATCCTATCCAAGGTTCCTTGATAATGATTGCTGTGAAGTCGAAAGCTTGGTTGGTAATAAACCAATATTTGAGTGGAATATACTAAGATATATTTTTTCATCATGCCGGTGACAATTTTCCATCAAGTTACGCCTTCAACCATTAATATTATGACTAGCAGACCTGATGCCAGCTTTGCAGGCAGTCTCTGTCTGGCATGCTTTTGAGGTGAACTTGGTGTTTTTCCTTTTTTTGCACTACTCAAGTGGAAGTAGTGGGAAATGTGGCTAAATGAGTGTATGTTTCCCAAAAATGAAAAAAAACATTGAGAATAGTTTTTGAAACATAAGTAAATATTTGGAGTAAAAAAAGTCATAATATTCATTTTTATGTGCAATGATCACTGTAGTTGACTGAGAAGAGTGCCATTTTTGAGATACAGTCACTCCAACGATTGGTTAGTCATGGCTAAAAATATTAGGGCAAATATTCCGCCTTCTATCACACAGAGAGCCCGGACCTGTTTAAGTGAACCCGGGAGTCACAAGAATGATAGACATTTCTTTGCATTTTTCTTTGCACTACCAACTGCTAAAAATCCAAAACTACTACCAAATCATACAGACAGAGAATCCACATTTAATGCACCAAACCTCATTTCTCTAGCTCAAAACATGAGAGAGAAATAAACAAAATGGATACAGAATGACTGACTGACACGCTACAAAATTACTATATATAGCAATTGGAACCTGTGGATTATACCGTTCATTAAGAATTTTTTTTTTTAGGCGGAATATTTTTTAATGATTCTAAAACAGAGATACAGCATAAATACAATATAAATACAATATAAGTCCTCCTGGGCCTCTGGCTCGTCAGGAGGTGCTGCTGAGTACAAAAAATATTACAGAGCAATTGGTGGCGATATAATAAATTGTACACTTTACAATTTTACATGCATTATGAAGAATGACGATCATTTTCTTCATTGCTTTTCCAACAATAAATTCTTACAGTCTCTTTTCAGTTGTGAGATAGTACTTATATTTGGTATTTTAATATTTACAAAATTAAGAAGTTTAGGTATAATCACACTTAACATTCTATCACCATAGTTTGTGTATGATTTTGGAATATCATATAATTCCTTGTATCTTAATTGCATTGTATCTTTTAAGTCTTTTTTTAACCTATATTTTTTACTGTAATAATTTTCAGTAATGAGTACATATTCAAACAATAAATTGAAGTCATAAGCTATAAAATATATTGTATAATTATCTGGAAGAAGAAAAATCCAGATTAATTCAGAAGCTTCCCCTTCTTTCAAGTCAAAATTCCTAATCTTTTAGCCTGTCTACAGCTTACTTCCTAACTGTAAAAACTTTTCCTTGAATTTAGGAGATAAGCTTTTTTTCTCTCGAAGCGAACGTACCAGCAGGTTGACAAAATATATACTATTTCTCCAGTAAGGCGAACCTGGCTCTGCCTTCTGCTACTGACAAGGGGAAACCACGTACTTTGCTCCGCCTACGGGAATTGGGTATTTTTTGTATAATGCAGTAGGTACAGTACGTTTCAATCGTGCTCGAGTTGTCTTTGAATAGGCCTCAATAATAAAATAGTCCTTTTCATCGTCTTGGACATAAACCAAGATATGTTATACTTTCAAGCGCAAAGGTCTATTGGTCAGCTTTTTAAGCTCTTGACCAAAGGGTCTTGAATTTGCAGCTCCATTATTTTTTTCAATGTAATGCCATCTTAATGCTAAAATATTTAACCACCACTTCCCACCACAGAACTAGAGCACGTTATTACATTTAAATCTCTAATCTAGCTTTTCTGTGACATTCATGACAATTTATTTTCCTTTTGGAGATTTTACTACGTAATAAAAGTACCTTTAATATTCCTTCAAGTGCAAGAAATTAGTGAGTGAGGATTCAAAGCTGCCGGAGATACTATAATACGCACAGGAGGTACTTTTACGTACGAATCTCTTAGCATTACACCCACGTGGTGTAAGTATGGATGAATCTCCTATTATTCATTCTTTTTCATTCTCTTTAATGTGTCATGAAATAATTTCCCCTGCATTTTGACTAAATTAATGCACATCTGCAACACTCTTCCCATCAAAAGTTTAATTTCCTCTCACTTCTTTACTAAACCCATTTGTTTTGTGTGCGTCATCTTTTCTTGTAACTTTCAATACTGGTTAATGGAATTTTGCGCGGAGTGCTGCTGAAAGTAAGTTTTTGTGGCTTATTCAGATGCTCCAGATGATTTTTTTTGCAGTACCATTGAAGGCTGCCGTAACATATATTACACCGAATTAACGACTATAATTGTTTTGATCACCATGGTTCCTATTTTTATGTAATATTTGTTCATGAAGATATTGTACGATAGATACACTACTGTGGAATAACGCAATTATTTATTTATTGATTTAAATCTTTTTTAAATGAATCCGAAAACTCATAGTAGTAGAATCCATAAATTTCTAGTTTATGTAGATATTTGATTTATTATTTTTTCAGAAATAATAGGTAAAATGTTTGATGAAGGCTTCCGCGGAGTGGTGGAATAGGCGTTGCTAATTTTCCGGGATGATTATGAAGCTTCATACCTGAAGACACCTGATGAAACACCGGCAAAACTGTCGTATGAAGATGTATTGACGCGGAGAACATCCCGGAAAATAAGCCACGCCTAGGTAAAATGTATTGTGAAAGATGCTGAAAAATCCTTAAATGAACGATAACCATTGTGTAATACAGTTAACTTTAGCTGTAGCTTTATATTTAATATAAATGACCTTAAGTATTTTTGTTTAAAAGTTCATAGTTTATTGAAGTCTATATATTTTCTGTTCTTATGGTTTCATAATTAGGTAGCTTGATTGAATTAAAAGTTTCTTCATCTCAAACATTCAAGTTAGATTGGCGATTTTACAGAATTAAACAACATTTCCATCTCACCTTGAATACAAATGAACGACCAATTAAAGTGATTCTCGGTAAAGTCTTACGCTTTTGACTATCCTGCTTTCTAGAGGGGCGAGTCCTTAAACTCTTGCGTGAGAACTTCCTCGTCTTCTCCGATCAATCTCGTAAACTTTCTTCGTCGCTCAGTTTCCGTTTTCAACCCCGTTCGCTTTCGCCTTCCATTTCGAAACCTTTTCCTCTACCGCCTTTGCCGCACCCTTAGAGCCTTTAACAAGCATCTTTATCCTATTCATCGGCACCCCTACTTGGGATATCTAATTAGGAGTACATAGGGGAACGGCTGATGAAGACTTAACAAAAAGGGTACCAATATTAGCTTTACACAGGATCTATCTCCTTAACTATTTGAAATAGTTCTAATTTTAGTTGGCTTTTTAATAGAGTCAAAGTAATGGACTCAGTTCCCTTTTTACAAATTCCAACGGGTTTCACTAAACAAGATATTTCTGTTGCATACCAGATCTATGGTATTTTAGATTCATATGGCCTGTTGTCATTGTAAAATTCTTCATCCCATTGTTTACCGAAAATTATTCGTATTTAATGAAAGATATTCTATTTCGCGAAATAAACCCCGAAAAAAAGAGTATATAAAACTATGGTTGAATTTAGAATTAGCGATTAAAGTTATAAATATATTTATTCGTCTGATATGAATAGAGAATCAGGGGCTTTATTAAAATGTGATGGAATTCTTTGACGCATCTACGATGACGGATGTTTCCATTGCAAAGCTTTGGAGTGCCCTTTGTCATGGATAGTAAATGGAATTTATATTTGAAATTTGTGAAGTTAAAAGGAAACTCTTTACCGTTAGAGAAGCTGCACTTAAGCATGTGATATTTCCATAGTCGTACTGTTTTAATATAAACCAATAATATATAATCTTTACATCTAAACGAGTCTTGGGATAGGTTAATCAATATGATGATGATGATATGATGGAATATCCAAGGTTACGCCTACCGACATATTTTTACAACCATTGAAAATAAGAATCTTTTTTGTTACCAATTCGTATTCCACACACATATTTGCATGAAATTGATTTGTACTACGATTAGTCTTTCACGTCTACTGGCAGCAGGTCTCGTAGTATTAACTTAAAAATATTTGCATGAAAATGTTGTTGAGTTTAATATTGGAAAAAAATTTACTTGTGTTTGTTTTTCATTGAGAAATTCAATACTTGCTACTAGGATTGACAGTAATGGAGTTTTGTTGGTTATGTTTAAGTTGAAAGTCGAATACTCCACAGTTACAACTCGGTCCATACAAACTTGCATTTTACCATATATTTTATTTTACTGGTAGTTTTTTACCTGATGATGATAGCCTAAACACGCTTACGCTAAATAAATAAGTTTTGTGGAACATTTTTATGCATCCTTAATATCCCTTATATTGAATCACCAAAAATATCATTACATTGAATGTATTTCAGCGAAAGCATACTCTAGATTATTACCTCACAATCTGAGGCACCAGGCTCACGGTTTTATTTATTTTTTATCATTTGCGAATTACCTGTTAGCTTCTTTCCAACAAACCATGGAATTGTTTTAATTCTGTCACCATAATCGTTTATGATTGCTCCCTCTTACCCTGGAACTTTCCGCGTATGCTCTCATCACCGGATGGCCTCGCTGTTTCAACATTCACCTCGCTTTGAGGGCACACACACAGTGGGCGAGAGCACACTTGGATATTCGGTTGCCTTTTTCAAGTTCTCCCGGCTTCTCACGCGTCCCACCCGATTGGTTTTGAGCCCCACCCGTACATGGAGAAGTTCATATCCCCTGAAAATATCTCGTAATCGCATCAACGATGACTTGGCTCATAAACTCCCTCGTCAGTCAGAGCGGAAACAACTTGGAAATTTCCTCTCTATTTGATTTTGGCCTCGCGCATTTTCCCTCTTCATCACATACACGTGCGGATCTGACGGAAAACTCCCTATCGACGGCCGTGATAACTAGTGTTGGCAGGATAGCTTTCTCCACCAATCTGTTCATAGGCTCTACTCCTTGTATATTACTCCATTGGCATTTAACTTGGCAAAGGTCAAACGATGTGAGGAAGGGGCTTTGTGTTCATTATGAATCGTAAAACTATGAAAGGCGCTAACCGACCATGGATAGAGCCAGATATGTCAGAGTAATTTCTGACATGTAATTAACAATGTGAAATTACACATTGTAACTCATTACTTTCTTAGAGGGCGTTAGTTGGCTGATAATTTGAGGTCTAAATATCATGGAAAGGAAAGAAGCATGAAAAATTTCAGTTTCTTTTATGATATTACGTATTGGGACACTTGTCTCTCGAACATTACAATATGCGAATCGGAGTGCCGCGCCTGAAATGTATGTGACTTAATGACTTATACAGTGTGCAGAGAGGTCTATCTCGCAGGCGCTGTTCCTAGTAGAGTGTGTCTGGTTCGTAAAACGTTTTCTGTATATATGAATAAGGGAATCCACTGTCCTGGGGCAGGATTGCCGAATGGATAGACTTTGGCTGCATTAGAGACCATCCCGTGATAAAATAGCGACTCTCTGGTGCTAGAGTTTCATGAAAAACTGCAGACGGCAGGGAGAAAGTAGCCCTGTGCGAATTTTTTCAATTATTTGTGCTTATTTATCGTCAGTGATCCTTTTTACAAAAACTTCAATTGCTCGTCAATTATATTTTTCTAGTTACCTGAGCTGTTGGTTTGCATAAAAATTGCATATGAAGACTGTATGAGGTTTTATTTACCGCTCTATTCTCTAGCACTTCCTATCGTTTGCTCGCTTTCTGATAAATATCCTTAATTTACTTTTAAAAGTTACTTGTGCTGTACTGAAAGATAAAAGATCATTTTATTCTATTTTTGATTGTTATGTGTGCATAGTAAAAAAAAACATTGATTTGTGCAAGAAGGGTGGGATAATGTATTCTTAAGTAAATTTATTCTCAGTACTTTTGGTATAGAGATTTGAAAAAAAATTTAACCTTAAATATTTGGCATTTTGTCATTTTGCTTTTAGTATTTTTAATCATTTGAACTTTTGAACTTTTCCCTTTGCAAGATAAAAGCCCTGATACCTAGTTTCCAAGAAAATATGGAATTTTTTTTTATGATAGCCTCCGTCTCCGAAAAACCATGTACACGAAATGATGATTGCCTTAAAATTTTAATTGCAATTATCTTCCATAATTATTTACACACTAAAACGTCTAGAGGACTCTAGGTGGTTTATTTAATGGTTGATGAGCACATTTTTTTCTTTGTCCATGGAGTGCGTTGTGAGTCGAATATCCTCTTGTTAGTAGACCGGTCGAACCATTTTACTTGTAGAAGACTTTCACAGATCCAGTCATCCTTTAATCAATTCATTCTCTGATTGAATTATGCAAATGTCATATCCACTTCTTGGGGTGCCTTGAGCCCTCCAGCCTTAAAGGAAGCCGCATCCACATTGCATTCATTTTTTCTCTCTTTTTAAGCTCTCAATCCAAATCTATTTTCCTCCGTCCAGACTTTCATTTCTCTTTGGGAGAGAAGTTCCGCTTATTTCCGTAGGAATTTGGCGTTACGTGAATAAGGAGAGCGGTTAAAAATAATAAATCACAAGGAGGCGTTAAAACTACTCTCAAGTTGCAAAAATATCGTCTTTCTGGTTGATAGTTGCAGCAATTGGAAAGGATGGATTGAGACGACGATATGAGTCTTTACGGTTTTGCACATTGAGGCTTTCGAATTTGAAGATTTCTTTGCCTGCAGTAGACCCTTTTCTCGTATTGTGAATTATTTCTCCGTGCTCTATAACTTTGGGGATAAAATTCTCATTTTTGTTCGCTATTTATCTCGCGATATAATTAGTAAGTAGGAGAACTGCTCCATCTGAACTGCTGTCTCTCCACTCCCAGTTATTCAATCTATCCCCTAAGCGTAAAACTTTGTTTATTTTTTAGACTCCACTAGCATAAATGTGCGCCTACCCTTAAGGATGGCATGAAATGGTATGTTTATTCCATGCTTCCAGTATGCGTAAGAAGAAAGGACTTTAAAACAGATTCAAATGATTTCAAAAGAGATTTTTATTTCTATAACTATATTTATATTTAGAAGTGAGCGTAGATAGTTCTACTCTCCTACCAATATAGATGTAATATATTTAATGGATCGTGGTAGCCTCCTTACATGAAAAGATGTAAATAGTTGGATGAAATTAGAGCGCTGAGAAAAATTGCCACTTTAAACTTTTCCTGGCTTAAGATCCAGTCAAAGAACAATTCACTTCTCTCCGATGCTTGGATTGGGTAGATGGGGTAACATATTCCTTGCCTCTCTGCCCCCCCCCCCCACTTCCTGCGCCAATGCCTTTGGAAAATCTAAAAAAATTGTCGATTTGGATTTTAGGTGTTCAAAATAACATGGCAATGCCACCCCATCTCATTTAGGTACTCAATATTTCGAAATACACGGCATCTATTCCAAAAGTGGGATTGGAACCTATGGATTTTGGAGAACCTACGAATTTGGCATGCACGTTACCTACTTGTTTGGTCGCTAAAACGGCAAATTCCTTTCCTTTCCATTCGATTTTAAGGACAAAAAACCTGAGCCACGCCATAAAAATACGTCCTAGTGTAACTAAGATCAACATCACCATTTTCATTTCATAATTTTCAATGAAACTCTTTGAGAACCTAATGAAGATTGGAAATACAATTATGCCATCTGTTGACATAAACATTTAAAACATTTCTGGAATAGGGACCATCGTCAGTTTTTTTGTTGAGCGACCACTATAATGATTCATTAGCGATATTCTCGTGTGGATGTATTTTCATGCTGTTCTGCGATTGAGAAAAACGGCGCAACTCCCCACTACGCACGGCTTCTCTTCGACGAGCTTCCCTGGAGCTAATCCTGTGAGACTCTACCGTATATTCACCCTCCTGTTTTTCGAGATGATCTCTTTGGACTCCTATCCTTTTTATCTCCTATCCACTGACTTCTTTCACCTGTTAAACAATTCTTCCTTCTTATTCCGCCCTCGTTTCTTCCTCCCCCTTTCAACACACTACCCTATGATGCCTAAAACCCTTGTCGAGGAAGTCACTGCCTTTTGGCTGAGAGGAAACAATTCCCTCGTTGAGGCGAGGATGCGCGGAAAGAGGGGAAGCATACAGAGTGAGATATGAATCACACATTACTTAAAGATTTATTTATCGTTTTCACCATAAGAATAAGTTAGGCTGCATTTGCAAAATATATTGTTTACCTGTTAGAATTATTGCCATCTTAAATTTCGAAAAGCCGTCAGTTCTGATGGCATGGTTCATTTTTCAGCGCTCTGTCAGATAAAAACTCTATTCGTAAATTTTTTAGCGTTATTTTTAGCAGTTTCAATGACAATAATTTCCATAACGTGGGCCATTTTCGAAGCAAAAAGCGCAAGATGCTGAAACCATGGTAGGTTTGAGTGTATACTATATTTTGAAGATGTTACACTTCGGGTTTTAGCCTGGCATTTCTTTGGTGAAAAACTATTTAAAAATTGACGTCAGAGGTGTTAATAAGATAATTTACATTTTTTGCTTCAAAATGCAATACCATTGAGTAAGCAAGTACTAAAATCTACAAAGCAGTCATTTTACGAATTATCCCTTTTAGATAAACGTTTTTGGGGTTTCCTATGTAAGGTTGGGAGATTTGTCGACTTAATTTTCAGGGTATTAGCATGATAAAACGCATTTACTACCTGAACTTGCTTGGAAATTATCATTATCAAGGTATGTTTAGTAACTATAGATCCGATTTCTCTCGATACCATCGCTATATCTTCATCATTTTAACAAATTTATTAAATAGTCGTGAAAGTCTGAAGTTGTAAATTATATAAGATTTGCCCAGAACCTCGTGCAAAATGCAGTCTACCAATCATTGGACCGTGAATCGTATGCATGCTAACGTAAAGGAGCGTGACATTCCCATTTAAATGTAAATGGGGAAGAAATACGTGTGCCTCTGGGATCTCAGAACATATTTTCGATTTTAATTGCAAAAACATTACCTTGCTTACTTCTCGTTGGGTGATTCATCATTACGTTATTGCAGGCATTTTTATGCGTGATTTCTTTCAACACTCTTGTTATGCATGTGTTCATCGTTTAGAATATTTAAAAAATAGTTTCGACGTCATGAATTAAATATTTCTACAGCTTACTACTTCCATGGCATATACCAAATCCAGGGGATAAAGATCAAATAAAGAGGGAAGAACATAAGAAGAACTACCAGGGAGTAAGTGAACTAGCCTTAGATAGGGGTGGATTGAGGGCTGCAGTCAACCAATTTTAGTATTGAACCACCAATGATGATGACTACTTACTCGATGCTTACTCCAGCTTGCTAAACACTTCATGCTTTCACAATCCACTAGATATGGTTAGATATGTGAGTGTAAAGGAGTGAGAGATAGGGGTGGAATTTAAATGTGGTTGGGGGAAGCAATATGACGTTCTTCTTCTCAAGCCCCTTTCCTCGATTCGGATGGCGCAGCCTGCGAAAATTTGACGCACTCAATGAGAGAGGAAAACGGCGACGACGACATGGGTTGTTTGTCATTTGTTTCCAGTGAGACGCAACAGGAGTCCGGGGAGGGTGAGCAGTAGGAGAGGAGGAGTTGGAGGAGGTGGGATGTGCGTCAGGGGAAGTTGGGGCACTGGAGAGGATGGTGGGGGCAGCAGTGTTTGCTCCGTCGACAAATAAAGGTGTACGTATGCTCGGCTTTTGATCGATAAGTGCCTTCTCCTTCTGCTTCCCGCACCCACTCCTCAGACAGAGTTGTTTACCCTCTCTCCTTCGCAGCACTTCGCTGTGGATTCCAAGTGCTACTCGTAGTGTACTATACTCTAACTCATCAAGAACTCGTCGTTAGCGAAGCGCTACCGATAATCGTTACATTCCATCATCCCTTACCGTCAACGACAATCTGTATCATAGCTCAACGACAGGCAATATTGACATTGGCTGCATCAAAATTTTGGTTTTTAGCGACGAAGCGCAATCCTTTTTATAGCCCTAAGCATGGGAATTACGATTTATCGCCAATCATGCATAGCTTAAACCAATTGGAAAAAAGTAGAAGCAATAGTTCTCTATTCTAAGCGACGATCAATCGATGATGACTTTCTACCGTCAATTTTACCAAGGAATGTCGTAAAATATGACTTGCAGAATAGCGACTTTCGTTAAAATGTATTTGAGAAAGATAGTGAAGTTGTAGGAGTCCCTTCCCTGCCTTAGTGAACTTAATAATAACATTAATGGGCCAATTGCTTGAGTTGCATCCCCAGCGTACAATGTGAATTGGCGTTGGTGCAATACTTAACATTTTTAACGACTGTCTTTTTTGTCTGAAGGTATCTCGGATGTGGACGAATATAAATTTAGTTCTCTCCAAGCTCCCTTTGTTTCTTATCCTCTGGTGTAACTATCCCTGCTCAGTTCATTCAAAATACTACCACTTGGTGGCATTACCATCGCAGCGAAATCTCGCATAGATCCTCCAGTAAAGAGAGAACGCAATGCACTTCAGTGATTCCCGCATCGGCTTCCACGAATTTCGTTCTATTGAATTCCTTCGAGGGAAGCCTCTAATAGCGGTCTCTTGAGTTTCTGAACTTTAAATACGCGTTGGATATTATCTTCGAGAAGAGATCTTTACGCGAGAAATATTCTTAGTTAATTGACACCGTATGCTCGCTCCTCTACGCGTCCTCTCCTTGGTGTGACTCACCTGCTCCCCAAAATGATATTAAGTTAGGAAACCCACGACGACGCGACGCTTTGATAATACATCTGTACAATACTCTCCTCTCCACCCCACTCGTGACACCACCGAGTTAAAAAAATATGTGAAACTTAAAAGCATTGGCAGTCCAGAAAAAAACAAGCTCCTTGGGGCTCCATCCGAGGTCCCGTTTAACGTTCACTTCCCTCTGTCATAGCCACGTGCTCAAATGCCTCCACCCATTCCTACCCAACCCCCTTCTGTCCCTTACAAGTCCTGCCGGAGACTTAACAGGGCGCCGCCTTTCCTCCCTCCCGGGAGGGGGGTCGAGAGAAGAGAAGGTCCTTTGACACCTCCGCTAACCGCATGCGTTCCCTTCCCCTTATCTCTCCGTCTCCACCTAGCCAGCTACGGCGTTCTCCTGGCTACCTCAATAATTGAATTCCCCAGCTGCAAGAGTGGGTGGGAAAGCGGAGAGCAAGGCAATGGGGAACGAAGGAAGAGGGAGGCTGACTTGAGAGAGGAAAAGATGAAGAACGGATGTGGAGGAGGAGGAGAAGTAGGAGAGTCAGGCTGCTGTGTTGGATAGACTAACGGCTTCCCAACCCAAGGGTCTGGCAAATCTTGAGGATATCGGCGCTAGCCACGGTTACACCTTTACGGAGTCGCCCCCAAATGCGCATGAATGCTAAAAAAGTTCCACAGGGGAAGAATCATTTTACCAATTCGTATTACACGCACATGCTTGCGTGAAAATTATTTGTAATGCATTTAGTCATCCACGTCAGCTTGGATCTCGTTGGATTGACTTGAAAATCTTTGTATGGAAAGATTGTAGGGTTTCATATTAGAAAGAAATAGCATGTACTTGTTTTTCATTGAAATATTCTTACTGCATTGATTGACGACAAACAAATTCTGGTATGTAGTTTTTTGTTATGCTTCAATTCTAAGTTGAAAGCCAGCAGGCACAATATTTTTCACTCGATGTGCAGAAACTTAGATTTTACCATAAATGTTCTTTAATAGTTAGTTTTAACCAGACGATGTATTATTTACCCCAACACGTTTAAACTGAATTAATGAGTTTTGTATATGAGTTTTGAATACTCCACGTGGGAAAAATCATTCACCTTGACCGGGACTTGAACCCGGATCCATATTGCGCGGAGTGTTTTAGCCAGCTGAGCTACCGAGGCGTCCTTATACTGTGACGCCAAGCGCTCGCCGTGACACTATATGTCCGGCAGTCTTGAACATCTTTAATACCAACAAAAATGCACAGCGGAGAAGCAGAACACCTTGGTAACCAAGTTGGCTAGTATTTGGCAGATTTGAGTCTCGGTCAAGGTGAATGATTTTTCCTCTGTGGAATTCCAAAGGGTCTGGGTTTGAATTCCGGCAACATCGGGGATTTATTGAGTGAAATTCCGCTCCATATTTGAAGAGGAGCTAAAAGGAGTGCCCGGCATTTTCAGTTCTCGGTCAGCCGGGAGAGGATCGGGTTGGTGTTGTAGCTAGAGTGTTGACATCACATTTCAAAGTCTCGATTACCAGCAGCGGCAGATATTAGTTTTCAGTCAAACCCCTATCTATATTAGGGTGCGATTTGGAGAGCACTTTAAGTGCAGTATGCCTTCCGTCGGATGTAAGGT
Source organism: Pyrrhosoma nymphula (assembly GCA_963573305.1). Lineage (NCBI taxonomy): Eukaryota > Metazoa > Arthropoda > Insecta > Odonata > Coenagrionidae > Pyrrhosoma > Pyrrhosoma nymphula. Next base: position 55,119,728 of record OY754335.1, read on the forward strand.
TAAACTTTTGTCCTCTAAACACCTTTCGTCAAGAACAGGCTGTGTTTATCTCCACCCTTTGTGCACAGCCGATGTATGAAAACTAAGAATTGGCATGATCGAATTCGTATTTGGTGCCAGCAGTAATTGTTGAGACACATTGCCAAGAGTCTGAGACCATTCGCGAACCACTTTTAAAATATATATTTTTTGTAAAACTTTAAATATGTTTTACATAAAAAATCTTCATATGAGCTAGTATTTGGACATGATCAAGGTAGTAGTCGCCCGATAAAATGATACTGTATGCTTGTATTAAATATAAACCATAAAACATTATAAACCATTAAAATTCCCTGTATGCATTTGGGTTTAGGTAAACTAAAAATTGTTGAAATAGTGATGACAATAGTAGTTAAATAATTAATTTTTTGCAATAAAATGCATCAATTATCGATGCAAATGCACTTTGAACGCAGTTTTAACTGGTTACATTAAGATTTTCTAGATATTTGTTAAGCCACTGTTTCATCTTCCATAGTTATGAATTGAACTCGATTCAAAAATGCTAATACTACCTCAAATGGCGTGAATTACTTCATCTTTCGGTCGATTCCCCAAAGTACCGACCAACCAGGAGAGAAGGATGAGACCTGAAGAACGTGAAGAAGTGAGAAAGCTAAACAGTAGGAAACTTCCCGCTTAAGTAAACGGCTCAGGTCCACAGTTTCCCATTTCCGATACTCCACCCATTCCCCAATTTGCTTGGTCTTCATTTAATTATCGCTCTGGGGAATTCTGAATATTAGGCCGCGAGGGATGTTACGATTGTTTCATATTATGAATCTCCTCTGAATCAGGGGAAGTCTCCGACAATTGAGTTGCAGGGCCGCGGGACCTCAAATTATTGAAAGCAAGGTAATGGGTTTATTTCATTGTTATGCTGGGTTCTATATGGATTGAAGAATTTTAGGAAACATATGTTAATTGTAGTTCGTGCTTTCCAATGAGACAGAAGAATGGTCATAGCGCAACTTAAGAAAGTAATTGAATGTATTATCGTTGAACTTTTGTTTAAAAGACTGAAGTATTTATTTTTAACATTATGCTAAGTTTTAAAATGAGCTACCGAAAGATTCATCTTAAGATTTCTTTGAATGCAGTCTAAACAAGTTGTTATTTCACAATAGTGCTCCTCTTAAATTGGGAGTGGCGTGCAATCCCAGATCTCAAAGTATTTTTCCCTCATATTGGTAGGTATACAGACCAGACTGACGTCGATGATACGCTTATAGAAGAAAATAGTTTAAAAGAGTTGCAAAATTCACCGAGAAAACTCAATCTTATGTGCCACATTAATTTACAGAAGTTTCAAGCTTAAATTTATTCCATCAACGAAATGTATTATTTCTGTCAACTCTTGATTTAGAAAACTCACGATTTTAGTACCTTATGCCCATACCTATGAGTACAAGGGAATGAAGGGGTACCGAAGGGGTAGCGAAGGACCCAGTTGGCCTCATGACTCCGGGGGTCTATAAAATACCCTGTGAATGTGGCGAGGTCTATGTGGGAGAGACTGGTCGAACGATTTCCACTCGACTGAAGGAACACCGAAGACATTTTCGACTCGGACAACCGGAGAAATCAGCGGTGGTTGAACATAGCCTCAGTCTTGACCATCGCATTAAATGGGACGATACGAGAGTTCTCTGGCGCTCGGAAAAATTTTGGGATCGCTTGACAAAGGAAGCGATAGAGATTAAAATGGAAAGGAGGAACGTAAACCGGGATTCAAGCTATACCATCAGCAGCTCGTGGAATAGGATCCTGAAAATAATACAGGTTGACAGAGCAAGACAAACGGTCAACGGCCAAATTTCAACGGTCAACGGTTCTCCAGCTCAACAATCGGGGATCGACCAATCCTCCACTGCCACCGTCCGTATAAAACCAACGGACAATTTCGTTACGTGACATTTGCCTTGAAGATGGGTAACGAGTCGCTACCCGAAACGTCGGCAACATTGAAATCACTCACCCGGTGTAGAGCCCGAAAAGAGTTCATCAAGGGGTACCCTGTTTTCACAGGGGCATAAGTTAAGGCTGACCTAAAGAGTTTAATTTACAGAATGGAATTAGTATCAGAGATGTATTTTTTAACTTACAATTTAGAATTACCTGATCAATAAATCAACCATTCCTAAGAAAAGAAGTATGGTCATACCATCGTATCATGTGAAGCCCAGGTACTCATAACATATACTCACTTTTTCGGCCGATTTGTTCTCAATATTTCTTATAGAAAAATTAAAATAATGCTGCAATTTCACCAAATATTTCCTTTCTAAAATATTTTTCCTACCTTCTATCGCAGTGATGAGTCGAGGCGATTGTGGTCAATAGTTACACGCTTGTGGGCAATGGCAGCGCTTGCGATGTCTTTGTTGGCATTGTTGCTCTGTCCGCCACTATGTAGCTGCATATTACAATATACCAAAGTGACTCGGGGTACGTATATCCGTGGTCCGTGCAATATTATGCACCATTCCGGTTTAAAATCCATGAACAATGTTTGATGGGGTGAGCAGATTTCCTGACTTCCCGGATTCATTTTCATCTCTGATCAGGTTTGGCAGTTTTTAAATTGCTTTTTCACCAAAAGCTGAATCACTGTTTGCTGTTCCGATGTAATAAGAGGTTCCATTCACCCACAAGATTATAAATTACTCCCTAGGTGGCGAGAACAAAACCGCAGTGTGTGTATCGCTCACATCTCCACTCAGACGTACACTTAGTAGGGTCCTATCGCCTTTCCTCTTTTCATTAGGCTTTCATTGTCCCCTTCCTGCCTGCGACCGTCTTTAATCCCTTTGCTGACCCCTTAGCGTTCCGCCGCACCCTTCTCGTGACCCACCTCCGATCCTGAGCCCTACTCCCTAATTTGTTTTAGACCCTGCAATCTCCTTCCCTTTTCACCCTTTCTCGCTAGCTGTCTGCCGTCCTCCCCAGCACTCTCCTACACATATCCGGTCACTCTTTCTCAGAGGGGGCCCTTTCCCTCGTCAGCCCTTTTCTCCCTTTGATGTCGTTCATCCGAGTCTCTCTCTAACCAGTTCCAGCAATTATTTCGGAATATCTCTCCCTTCGTTCACGCTCTCTTCTTTGCCGTCCCCGTTTGCCTTTTCCTCTCGTTCTGCTCGTGGATTAAAACGGGTCCGAATTTTCCAACAAATTACTCGGCATTTTATGTACGCGTACGAGTGGAGAAATCGAGAGAAGTACTTCAGCTCTGCCACATTTAAGCAACATGTTCGCGACAAACCTAAGCGTATTAGTGTGCATATTCAAGAAATTAAGTGGCAGTAAACTTAAACCACCAGTAAAGGTGGCTGGAGTGGTAATTATGGGTCATCGAGAGATTATTTTAATACTTTAAAAAAAATAAGTTGAAATCTATTCTTGAATCACATTTCAATCAAGTGCATCACCATACAGGCAATGATACAAGAACTATATTTTTATTTTATTTTCCTTAATTAAAACATGTTGGGATTAGAGTTTTCGGCGCGGTATTCGAAATTAAGACGAAATTATATTGAAATATGTTGTTTCCGCATATTAAACTCCGTGTAACTCCTTGATATTTGTTATCAACAGTCATAATAATAATATATTACTTCGCGTTTAAAAGGAAATATATACGTATGTAATTGAATTATGACGAAATATACGTCATATGCCATAAGGCTACGTGTTAAAATAGAATAGCCTAAAAACAAAATTGGTATGAAGAAACTTTTTCAATTTTATCAGTAGATATCGCCAATGAGAACACATATGCAAAGTTCCGCAGAAATCTGTACATAAACAAAAATCGCTCCAACCACCTTAATCGTTCTGCCTGAGTTGTTAGAATATAGCTGCATGTTGTGCATTCAAACTACCTATGTAAACTTACACGCAAAGGTGCAGAGAGGTCTAATCTTGCACGCAGGTATTTGGCTTGCTGGAACTCTAGTCGAGCCGGACTCGCGAGCGAGATTTGTATTTGTATAAATTGGACACTTTAGGCTCTCAAATTTTACTCGCGACGTCAAAGCCAACCGCTATAAGTTGGAAGCGTTAGGAACTACGTGATTCATAACTATTCAACTATTAATAAGTTTTAAATTAACTTGAGAATTTCTTTAAGATAGGTATTCATTTCCGAAGTCTCCTAATCGTGTTATAAGAATGGATCAATGTGCTAAAACGTATCACATTGATCTGAGGATGTTTCCTGAAACCGGGACGAAACGGCCGTCATTACTGGAAAACCAACCTGGGGAGCAACAAAAATGATATATAACCAAGCACAAAAGCATCACAGAATCACTTGCCAGAATAAAAATAGATTATCTTTATAGCAGCTACGGGATTAACTTTGTGGAATTTGGTCTCTATCACGATGTTGACGAATAAAAACAACTTTATGCTAATTAATTTATTTTATTGATCGATCTCGACAGCTTGTTGCACCAGTTTCAAGGGATTTGTTCAAGGAAAGGAATTACCTTAAAAATGACGCTGAGTGATATCGAAATCAATCGGTGAGATAAATAAGTGCGTGGACTAATAGTAAAAGGATGCCTTTTTCATCATAAACATCTACATTCAGGGAATGTGTGCCGTAAACAGATTCCTTGAATGAAGATTATGCTGCATTGTGTGACTCAATCTAAGCTTTAAATCAGTCATAGAGCTTATAGTTACCTTTTGATACGTAAAGTGTATGTACAGTTATTACTGCTGTTCAATATTCCCGCTAGGAAGGAAATATATAGGTGTTCGCTTGCAATAATTAAGTGCAGACATGGAAAGTGACTTTGGCGTATGTCCCGTTGGACAGCGGGCACCTGGCTTAAAACTAACCTTCACATCCGCAGAAATGTAATGAGTTATCACTGTGGGCTCTGTAGTCGGGAAATGGCAGGTTAGTTAGTGGCAGGATATGTTAGGAGAAAGCAATCAGAGAAATGAACGTTACTGCTGATCGAAAATGAAGTTACTGATGACTGATGTTGTACGCTTTTAGTAACCATCAGTGGTTATGCATTGATAACATATAGCGTCGTGCTTAAATTTTTCGGAAATCTTTATTAAGTTTACTCATTTAACTGCTATGAGGAAAATCACTTTTCACGGACTACCTTGTTTGCTTAAGCCATTCCATTTTGTTGCTGGCTAAGTCTGGACGTATCAGTGGGGTTTTCTAAGTTCTTGCCCGGCCCAGCTACCCCAGCATGTCAATGAAAACATTCCGTGCCATCATCCATCGTCCTCTTCTCTCATGGAATCTCCGTTCATACAACTTCTCCATTTATTTTATATCGCCTCCGTATTTTCTTGCCGCTCATTTCCATCGGCAGTTTTATTTTTTTCTACCCCACAAGACGACCTCTGGTGTCACTCCTTACATTTTTTTCAATCGGCTGCTGAGACCAAAAATTTATTCCATTTCCCTCTGGTTATTTTTTTATTATTTAATATTCCTGTCCCTCCAATTCCACGTGCGTCCCTCTCAGACATGTCACTCTATTGCGTTTAGAAACGCTCTGTACATGGTTTTCCCCTATTTATGCGAATGAACCCGATATTTATTCATATTTATTCTCATAATTTCATACTGAATTTAAACTCGGCTACAATAATATATTGGACAATGCTATTACTGCTCTTGAGTAATACGATTTTTTCAGATAAAAGCGTTACTACAATATATACGTACAGCTACCTTATTAGTAATATTGAGGGAAGAGCAATGAATCAAAATTTAGCAAAGAAAAGCGAATTATTAGGTGTAGAACTGAGGGTTTAGACTCTCCTTCTGCTAGGGCTCTTTCAAACTGGGAAGCAATATTACTGCTTCAGAATGAAATTCTTATGATGAAGATATGGCGGAACCTAAGCAAATGACTCAATAAGCTAAGTTCGGATAACCTGTGTTTTGTATTACTCGAAGTAGAGATGATGATGTTTTGTCATGTTTGGTAACAGATAGGGAGTCAATAACTTTAATAATCAGAAATTGGTCTGCAGTGCTAGTATATTTATCACCTGCGATTCTTTCCGCAATATTCCAATTTTAAATAATGTAGGATTCGTTCTATTCCGATATGATCGCCTTCTTGGTCCATATCATCTGAAATAATCGTGCATTCGTGCCGTGCCAGGAACTTGAAATCTTATCAATTATTATTAGTTATTCCCCGATAGTGGCTAAACCTTGGCCACGTGGTGGCGTAATCTTAATAGTCCCAGCTGATTCCAACTCAAACAACCACATCTTCTAAATTAAAGATTATTCCAAATTGTTGGTAAAAGCAAAGGAATGTTGACTCCTATGCATGCATTTCGGTCACCCAGGAGACCATCGAGAGGGAGGTTTTAACTATCGCAAACACTTGCGTATCGTGCTGTATTAACAAGATTTAAACCCTCCCTGTCGATGGTCTCCTGGATGACCAAAATGCATACTTAGAAGTCAAAATTCCGATTTTTTTCATTGACTATCTTGGATTAATCTTAAATCTAAACTTACTTTTCAATTGCTCTCTTCCTGAATTAAACCACTTCATCATCGCAGTTTGAGCAACCTGCTTCAAAATCCTTTCAAAAGGGCTCCCAGGAGGAGATAATTCACTTCGTCCTCATCCCTCCACCAATCATGCCGTGACTGACTTGCCCCGCGCGTCCCCGTCTCCATATTCATTGTGAATTATTCAAATTTCCCTCGCCCACTTTAATTCTTCACCCTCTCTATCAACCTCTCTCTCTCTCTCTCTCTCTCTCACGTCAGCCCTTTACGTGTCATCGACCGTTTTCACCCCCTCCTTCTATCGGAAAACTCCCCTCAAATCCATCGGAATATATCCTCCCCCAATCCCTCTACCTCCCCCACCACTGGATCCGCCTTCTATTGTTTACCAGTCACTCCTCTTTGTTTGTTTACTCTGCCGTTATGATTGTTCGCGCTCACTTTTCTTGGCCTTCCCCTCTCTTTCCTTCCAGGCTGCGAAGATATCGTGTGATGGTGGCTTCCCTTTCTTTCTTTTTTATTTTAACCTTCAGCCGTCGGATAAATTACAAATTGAAAAGAAATCGGGGGAGGAGTGGATAAGGAGAGTGTCGAATAATGAAATAACATTAATTTGATACGCATGGGATTTCAATGTAGAAAATAGTGCCATACTTTTTAAAATATTATATTAAAGTGTCATTCTCTTAGACTCAGCGGCTCCCAGAGTAATCTACATCTACATACTACCCCGCAAGCCGCCTCAATAGGCGTGTGGTGGGGGGTGTTATGACACCAGCCGTTTAAATATAAAAAGGAAACGCTCTAATGAAATTACGCCTAGCATTTATTAAAGTCCCTTATTGTTCGGGGGAAAAAAGAATTCCCATACCTATCCGTTCGGCAAAATATCTCTCTTAATTTATCGTTTCTGTCGGACCTGGAAATATAGTGGGGTTCTAATATGATGTTCTCCGTGTCGCTCTTAAAGATATCTATTCTTAATTGCTCAAGTAATCTAAGCCTAGCGCGCAGCCTCCGAGTCTCTAGCGGCTCCCAACCTAATTCGTTTAACATCTGTGTAACGCTGTCTGTACGCCCGTAGTCATAGTAATAGTAACATCATCTTAATTTAGAACGAATTTAGGACTTTTTAGTCCTATCTTATATTTACTCTTGTTCATTATATTAAGGTGATTTAAGCGAGATTTACCTAGTCAAAATAGGGACCATAATCGCATTTATTTTTTAACTTTAGCTGCTGTAAGAATCATGTAGTAAATATTGTAATATTAATGGCACCAAAATATTGTTCTATATTACTGAAATTCTTATTAATTAACTCAATATACACACATAAGTCTTTAATTTGTCTCATTTTTTCACTTGGTACGGTGAAAACGCCTTAACAACCGAATATATTTTTACGATTCTATAAAGGTTACTGCGGTGAGTAATTTATTTAGTTTTAATAATATTTAAGACTACGTACAGTTACATTTATGACGAGATCTATGTGTTATAAATTCATCATTTTTGAAATATCTCTCTGGAGTAAACTAAGTAACTCACAAGGAAAGGTAAATAATTTGAAAAGTATAGTCGTAGGTGGTTGATGTTTGTTATCACTGGAGAGATGAGATATTTTTCTTTGAAAGGTCAGTTAATTTTAAGTGAAATGATATATCACTCAAACTACCTTAGCACTCATACCCCGAGGGGAAGATAACCTTCACAGGCTATGGGCGTGTGGAAAAATTCCAGTTGTGGTGTAAGAGGTGAAAGTGTGTATACCTATGTCAGTGGATACTGCTATTAAACGTTCAATGAACAGAAACGAACTACCTGGTGATACAGAAGCACAAGAAAGGATAGAAACTGTTGCTCGAGATATTTCATCTCTAAAGTCACCAATATTCGATGTCGGGTATATCAAACTAGGAAGCAATCCACTTGATGATAAAAATGTAATAATAGTCCAACATTTTTAGTTTTTTAGTTTTAGGTTAATTATTTAGTTTAAAATTAGGAGCAAAATATGCTGGGCGTAGTAAGTTAATTCCTTTGAGTTTAATTATTTGGTCCACTCAAGATGCCGACAATTTTATCGGTAATCGCATTTTTTGTCGTGAAGATTTATGCATGGATTTCTGTGTTGGCGTATGATATATTGGAATGGAATCCACGAACTTCAATTTATTGGGGCTTTTTGAAGCAACTAACTAGAACCAGCATTTCATCCCAGAACTTAATAAATATGAAAATGACCGATCGACCCTAATGGGATATGAGTTCAACAATCGAATGACGCACTACATATTCTCGGAGTGGTATGATGATTTTTTCGGCGAACGATAATTGATGTCCGCGCAAAAATTAAAATAATGCGTCCGTTGTAGGACTTGTCAGGCCTCGCATTTTTTCCAACGGATTTAAAAAAAATTAAATCTACGTTTGTTGACAATTGGACGTTCATTCCATTTCCATTTCGTCAACCTCGTTCAAGGCATTCATATATTTTCGCCCGCCCAACCCACTGATCCGATCCGCTCATTTCTCATCAAATGCTAAAAAATGTCCATTCTTGGCATCTTTGTCGCGGATATCGTATAGCTGAACTCGATATTCTCAGGCGTTACTTTGTAAAATTCCATAGATTTCGCTTATGCGATGAAACCGGTCGTATTTTATAAATCCATTGTAAAATTTACAAAGTTTGCATTGATTCTGTCGTATAACTCTCATTCGATGTTCGTCGTGGTTCCTCCATCCCGTCTGAGAAATTATTTCCGAGGTAGGTGAATAACTCCACGTGCTCAATCTTAAGGGCTTGCCCTTTAATATCTATGCATGTAAAGAAGAATGTTTGTCTGTCTGTTTGGTTTTTATACAAATCTACAGTTTTACTCTGATCATGCTGAAATTTTACAGACTAATAGTTCAAGACATGAGGAAAATTGTAGGCTATTTAAAAAGATCTAAGGGCCCCAAAAGGTCCCAAAAAGAGGCCGGCCCTTTGGTACGCTACGTATTGGGTTTTATGCCGTGGTATATTTTTTTCTATTTAAAATTACTTCTGCTCAAGATAGAGGGTTGAAATGTTTTCAATCGGATGGCTGAATAAATGAAGTTTCTTATTCTTTCATTCGATTTTCTTTTGCGCTTCATATTTCTCTGAGTATCATGTTTTTAGCTGAAATATCTCATATTTTTCTCTGAAATCAACAATAGTATATTTCCTTGACAATCAGAGATTTTATTTTCAAAGGATATTCATGCCTGTAGCATTTAAATATCACGTTTTCCTGCAGGCCCATGATAGCACGTAGAAAGAAAGTCTGTATAACAAGGGCCCAGAGTTCCAAGAGCCCCACGATAGATTGCTTCGTGGGGTAATCGATGAATTCAATGCATATTTACAACAAGTATAATCTTCGATGTATATTCTCATAGAGGCACTGCATGTATATGAGAGAACACTTACGTTGTAAACGATACACATAAAGGAATTAAATATACTACACAATTAAATGTGCAAGAATACTTAGGTGTAGCGAATAGTAATGGTAATAATGCCTATGTTGCTACAACAAAAACATCGTTGTTTATTATCGTTCAATACTCGGGGGGGTTATTTTGTAATCTCACTTAAGTGGGAATACGTCATAAAATGTGGAAAATTACGTCATTTTTCGTAGTTCAACTCCACCATACAGGCGGCGTGACCATCTTCGGCTCTCAGTGGGGAACTGCCGGTCTATTTATTTGATTCATACGCTCTTTCGACTCTTGATCCGTATTTTTCAACTCTTGATACGTTTCATTTGGCTCCGCATTTCAATAGTTCCATCTCACCTGCCGTAAGGAACGTGAACTGGAGCCACCATCGGACCTTGGTCGATCGTGAGCCGATCATTGAGAGAGCGAAACGGAACTACCGCCTTCCCGCAAAGAGTCATTAAAAAGGTGAGATTACAAAATAACCCCCCAGATGTATCACGTAGTGGAACCGTCTGCCTCTCATTACGATTGCGAATGGTTTTTTATTCCAATTTCCACATCATAAATGTTGCTAGTTATTTAAATATGTTTAAAGGTGTTAAAGTGAGGTTAAGTGCGGTGAAAGTGAGCATTAGCTCACTCATTTTTGGGTCTCCCGTGTATGAAAGAGGGCCATCTCTCCGTGCACCTTAAAAACGGTCAGCACGTCTACTACATCGAACACAACGTACAAGATAGGATACAAACTCCTCAATTGACCACGCCAACAGTATTCTCCAAGCTTTGTGATTTTCTTATAAGATAAGTTCAATGTGTTTCACACCCGTTGAATTTAAACGGGCACCTTCCGCTAGTCTTCAATAGTCGAAGGTCCTTAAATTTTTCCCTCGCCAAATTTTGACGTATTCTTTGCCGTTCATCGCAGAAAATGATATCGTGCATCTTGAGGCTGTTCAATTTTAATTCAAAGCAATGGAATTTTTAGTACCAATTAATATCATAGGTAAATGTATGTGGTGGGAAAACGTGGCATAGACTATTTGCTGATTATCTGACGCGAGGTGAGTTTGGTACCTAAATCTTGACGGGAATCCGATGGTTTTTAGTTAGTTAACGCTAAGATTGGAAGTCAACGGACGAAGACAATTAACTCCTTGCGCCAGTCCTCTCTCGTCACACTCTTTCAAGCCATCGACATCCAAAATGATCCCCTCCGTTAATTACAAGTGAAAATATATGCAAATGCTGGATCTAAACAATAAATGGGTCACTTGAGGAAAACAAACGGTAAATTTTAAACTTTTAATGCGTTAAAATTTTTTACTGAAAAAAAACGCGAAAAAATCTTTTTGTGTCAAATTGATAGCTGAAGCTATTCTTTGCAAATTTTTTTTCAAATGATTACTTTCTTGCGCATTGTAGCTCCAAAACAACTTCTTCGCCGTGATATAGGCTGATTGTTAAACTGAATATAATAATTTAGCCTAAGTATCTTTCTTTCTTTTAAGCCTAAGCTTCTAAGCGTATGTGCATATTTAATTGGTGTCATCCCAAGCATCGACATTTTATAACCTTCCTTCAAAGTATGCCTTTAACATCATCCATAGAGGGCCGTAACAAAACCTTATACTCGCATATACTATGGATTTGCGTTTTTTTTGCTCTCAGAATGTTTTTCGAGGCAAATGGAAATGTGTGAAATTCCAGAGATGAAAAATCATTCGTCTTGACCGGGGCTCGATCCCGGATCCCTCGATATCGTGCCGAATGATTTAACCAGTTAAGATTCCTAGGCGTTCTTCTACTCTGTGGATTTTTGTGGGTTTTCAAGGAACAAGTTGTTCAGGACTGACGGACGTATGATGTCACTGAAGCGTGTGCTAGGCGCCAAAGCGCTCGCCTAGCGCCATCGCCCGCGAGGTTAAAGCCAAGCATGGAACGTATGAGGTTTTCGCTCTTTTGACGAATTTTGAGAATACCGGGACTAGCCATGGTATCCTTTTATTTTCCTTTTTGGAATTTCGCACTTATGTGCATTTGCGGGTGTATCCGTAGAGGTAATACCGTGGCTGGTCCCGGTATCCTCAAAATTCGGAAAATGGAAAAGTTTGCCTTTAAATGCAAAAGCTAATTTAGGCATTAAAATTGTAAGAAAAACACTTTGGAGGTTTAATAAAACATCACCTCTAATAACTGCCTCGTTAGAAATAAACGACTTTTCCCGTCACTAGTCAGGAAATATGTTGTGAAATAGGGTTGAGATCTTGATGATCAGCTTCCTCTTCAAATCCATGTTCAACCTCCCTTAGTTCTACATGCGTCCCTCTCGCCGCGAAGCACAGTGGAGAGGAGTTCGTACACACTACACTTAAACGCCTCATCTGCATTCCGATCTCATCCGTTCGTTCTATCGCTTTCATCGTCGCAATCCCTCCCCAACCCATCAAATCCCTTCTAAATTTCTCTTCTCTCCTGTTCTCGCCGAAAATCCTCTCTTTTAATCTCTCAATTCGAATCCAAGCAGCATTTTCCCTTAATCAAACCGTTTTCTCCCCAATCATTCCGTCGCCGTCCACTAAAACGGCTTTCCCACAGTATTTTAATTACTCACCATTTGATTTCTAAATCCGAAAGGAGATCATGGCTGAGAGGGAAAAATAATTCTCGGCAAAATCATGGGTGACTACTCGAACGTAGGCGAACTTTCGGTTGATTCCAATAAATAAATTATGAATTTACATTCGAATCTGGAATTGAAGGTGGCGAATTATTTTATACTGCAATAAATATCCCGTAAGACACCAAATCTAGCAACGATGTGGTGAATATTGCTTATTTACCTCAGCCCTGCTTCTATTTGCACTCAGAATTTGGATACTTTCCACATATGCACGACCTATCCTCCCTATTCACCTATGGTGTTCGTATTTTATTTGGCCTATAGATAGTTCTCCTGATAAATTAGAGTCGTTTTCATTTCTTGATCAACGAGAGACACGAAAGCAGTATTCAATAAGGAATGGAAATGGTCCATATGAATTTTCCCCCATAAAAAATTTTCCTCACGGATAAAAATGTTTGAGTTTTGACGATGTTGATGAACAGTCACTTTGGCTTCGGAAAGTCTCTTTGTTTATGTATTACTCATTACCTGATAGCAGAGCACTTTCATTATCAACTCAAAACTGAGAGCGCATCCATGGAGGTTAGTTTCTGTATTCGAGAGGAGAAAAGTGTTACACGAGTCGAATTCAGTGAATCAATATCGCGTCGCATGTTGACTTAAGGCATTAACAATAAATGCCTCATGGACCTTTTACAATTTTTCCTCATTCCAATCACGCTCTTTCCTTTTAATTTTATTTACCCACACATTAACTGAAGAGGAAAAGGGGCATTTAGAAGTAAGAAATAAGGTAAAAATTCCTGGATTTATATTCTTCATTCTTGAATAATAATGGTGGATGTAGAATGAGGCCCTTTAAAGTGTAAGAATCGAGGAATATGGAGGAAATATGATGGACGCGAAAGAAGCCCAATGAAGTGTTGAGCGTGGTTTGAGAAGACAGAAAGTTGCTTCTCTAATTTCGGAGAAAGCGGCAAAAGTAGAAAGAGGAGTTCTTAAGAGTGAATGGCTTTTTGAAGTTCCTGAAATAAGGAAAATGCCAACATGCGTCAAAGGAGAATGAAATTGAAGCTTGGATTGGGTGAAGAGAGCTGGAACATGCAATGAGCTCAGTATTTTGAAAATAGCACAAATTATTCTTGCTCTCAATGGTGTAAATTGAGTTATTTTGGCCCATACATGACTTGTCTATTAACAGCAATACATTTTTCTCGCATTTTAGGGATCGTACATCCAAAATGCGTGAGTTGTAAAGTGAATTTGAATATATAGATACTACAGTACAAGGTGTGAACCGTAATATCACAAGGAAAACACTACGGCCAGAGTTCCTCTGTTTTTGCTGGTAACAAGTCTACCTTTTGTTGATTCAAACCTGCATACCAATGGTTAGCACACTAGACTGTTAATGAGCCACTGACCTAGTCACTCCTTGCGTCTAATTTTCAAGCAGAAATTAGTTATTAGTTAACCACTTCTTTTAGGTAGATTTCGAAGAAAGACTACCTATTGTAGTCGTTACCATTGTGCGACTTCCGGCAAATGTTTTCATATTTTTTCGTTTCACGGTCAGTAAGCCCCAAAACTATCACCAACTCAAAAGCAACTCATCTTGCTATTAAATTACTATTCATAAAGTAAGATTATTTTCTGATACTGTCAGGGTTTTACTATTTAAATCTACTCATCTTGCTATGAAATTACTTTAGCTTTGCTATGAAAGTAAAAATAGCTGTTGATACTCTCAGGGTGGAGCGAATCGATTTTTGGGATTTACCGTTTCCAAAATTTTGAGTTTAAAAATATGCCAAGGATCCATCTGTAGGCTCAATATCATGACATTTATACTTGGGATCCTAATAATATTTAATTTGGAAAATATCGTTGTTCTAAATTTAAAAATGTGTTGGATATGAATTTTGACCAGTTTCTTTTATTTCAGCACCTTGTGCTCCGGCCCTGTGGCTATTTACTGGGGAAACGAATCTCCATAAGAGTTTATGTTGCCAATTACATTTAGAACCCCCTATAGTAATTCCTTGTTTATTAGTCTTTACTACCGAATGTCGCAGGTTTCCGCTCTGCAAAATCTTAACGAATCAATCAGGGCGCATTTGCCACACTGATTTCGGTCTCTCTCAACTTCTCTCTCTCGTGTCTTCCTGGAGAAGGAATATCCGCCGCCCACCCGCAAAGCACACGACTGGCTTGGCAATCATGAATTCCATTCCAAACAAAATGCGTTTGCCTTTCCTACCCTCCCCCTCCCTCCCACCACATACTCACCCGCCAACATCCATCCTCTCTCCTCTAATTTCTCTCACTCCCTCCCTCAGGGCACTCCCTTCGGTAACTCTGGTTTGCAAAATGAAGGAGGGGCGAGGTGGGTGGGCGTGGTTCATAATACAAGGGGGGGATGAATCAGGAGTGAGTGCTTTGGAGCTGGGTTAGAGGGAATGGGGAAACGGAGCCGCGAGTGAGCGGAAACCAAGGTAGTCGAACTGTAGGGGAGAATCTTCTCAGTGGTGTCGCTTCGCCTTCCCTTATGCAACGTTGGACCTGACCCTGGACTGGGCTCTCGCCCTTAAAAAGTGAGCCTCTATTCTGTAGGGACATCATATGTTAGCCTGGGTGTGTCGGTTTAAATTAAAGAATAATCCAAATTCTCAATGAAATCAAAATGAGTTATGACTCTCATGCATTCATTTCAGTGGTCCAGGTGACCGCCGACGGGGAGAGTCAAAGTCTCGTAAATACGTGCGTGTAGGCCAAAGTTCAAAGCCCGAGTGTTCGAGATGTGGGTTTACCGTTGTTGGTGTGATGACGTCATTTCGTACCGTATTGTTACGCAGAAATATCGTTCACAATGACGTCACCACACCAATAACTGTACAGCTCTCGCGAAATTTTATGACGTTCGGATGGGCGGCGTTTGTATTGTCCTCGTCATACAAATTCCGTTTTTTGAAATCCACTCATGCATGGCACAAATGCCATGTCTTCGCTTTCCCCTACGTCCCTTTTCCCTACCCTTTCCACCAAACTTTACCCCTCAACGACGTCTTCTTCTGCGCATCCGAACGCCATAAGCTTTCGCGAGAGCTGTACACCCACATCCCGAACACTCGGACTTTTACGACGCGCACAGGTTTACTAAATTTTGGATGGATGACCGAAATGCATGCATAGGAGTCCAAATTCCTACTTCTTTCATTAATAATTTGTTTTGATCTTCAATTTAAATATATTCGTCCGTTGCTTTCTTCTTGAATGGGCATGTCAGGGCAATCATAAGAGGAGGCTAAATGCAGTGGGGATGGGCTACCTGAGAAGTGTTTGCAGCCAAAGTATGATGATAGGGTTAGGAATGATGTTTTCATGAAAGAACGTGGTTTGGATGCGCCAGTAATGGTCATTTGTAAAAGTAATGAGCTTATTTGGTTTGGGCATGTTGAGAGAATGGATCAGAGTCAAATAACGAAACAGATATAAGTTAGTGGAGTGAATAGCGTGAGAGGGAAGGTTAGACCACGAAATTCATGGGCGAATGCAGTGGAAGAGAGACTAAAGAGGAGAATGCTAGGAGTCTTTAGGATAAGAGAGCGTGAGTGAAGCAGTGAATGATGGTAAGGGAAGCGAAAGAGGTTTGCAAGGATAGGGCATTATGGAGAAAATTATTAAGAGAGAGCCAGTTTTCTAGGTCTAACAGCAATAACTAAGTTCTTTGACTTTGCCTACTCCAAAAGAGATTGGTGTGACGCGCATATATTTGTGTAAAAACTGGTTGTGTAAAAACTAGTTCTCCAAGCGGAAGGATGTGACTTCTATTCGTATTTGTTCTCTTTCGCTAAGGGTAGGTTTTGAAGGCTCGCTCTCAATCTGTTTTCCTGTATCAAACCTTTTCTTCTTTCTTGCCACATTTCTCTCTTATAATCTCAAAATACTTACTACCTCCCTACATCCTATTCAAAATACATATCCCACTCCTCCCCGCACCCTGCTTTATCATACGTATAATTTAAATTATTTGCACTTGTAATGAGATAATATGTACGTAATCAGGTTGTTTTTCAAATCAGTTGATATATACTAATAAAATATTTACATATATGTCTGCAATTGCGGAGGCACTCTCAAAAGCGTAGAAACATTAATTGTCATAAAAAGTCATTTACAGCATGAACGATAGAGAAAGTAAACTCTAGGAGAGGTTTATATTTTCTGAAGTACTTCTCGCATTTATGCTGTAATCCTCCCTTAATTTGTGTGGAAGTATAGCTATTATTTTTAAAGCAATGCAGCGTGGACTCCATTCGTACAATGACGGACGTGTTCTGTTTTTCAAATTCTTTTTGAGTCTAGTATTGTATACGAAGAGTTTTAATATGCTTAAGATTTTTAAATGTTATTTAGTCCATGCTTGGCACTTTAATATTGTTTGAGGCTCGGAATCGTTAACATGTTTTATTTCCGGCATATTGGCTTACACGAAGCTTAGCTTTCGATGCCTAACATTATTCTGATTATCTTTTATACTCTCCCAAACCTTGACTAGAATTCTACCCTTCATGATAGTAATTGACGTCTCATCGTATATAGCTATTAGTCGACCTGCTCTGCTTCAGAAACTTACTTCCCCCTTGCATGCCAAGAAACTCTTCTTACGTTTATCTTTCAAATTAATGCGTTTCTACGCATCTACCTGCTCATGCTCTTGCTCTTCACTTTCTTATTCAACGGCAACGTGCTCTTAAAGATTACGTTTCGTTCAAATTGGATATTATTAGAGGAGAGCTTCAAGGTTCGATTATCGGTTTGCAGTGAAGGAAAACTATCGGTCAAAGATGAGAACTTTAAATATTAATGAATCGAAATGTGATCGGAACTTGATGAAACCATTGGGAATTTTTTAACTTTGGAATACAACCGATAAAGGTGTATTTTTATTTGGAATACAGAAGAGTTCTAAAGAGTTTTCATGAATGTTTCATTCTCTTGAGTGGTCATTGTTATTTTTTTTGCTTTCCAGGGGAAGCCTTTCTAGGTAAAAACGCAACAGTCAGAAGCAGAGGCATTGCGAGACACGTTGGCAGTTTTAATTGAAGTTTCGCCATTGCTCTTTTGTCTCTCTGACTTGTAATGGGAATCCGTTTGTGAGAGAGGACTCGTATTGGCTTCTTCCCTTTCGCGGTTGTTTCTCCAAACCCCGATGAGTTCCGTTTCGCGAACTTGCAGTCAGAGAGGCAAAGGGGAGGAAAAATAAACGCCCCGGTTTCCCTTCACGAACCGGCGCGGCGGCGTGAAACGAACGCAAAACTTTTCGTGCTCGGCCACGTCAGCTGCACGAACCCAATGGTATTGTTTCTTTGATGTTTAACCCGTCCTGTTCATTGATTGATGACCACGAAGTGTTATGTTGAAAAGGAAATGCTACAATGCGTTAAACCTTTTGCTGTATCGCAGTAAATTCGGAATTGTTTGATGAACGCTCGTGGTTATCCTGTGATTCAATGATGTAAACCGTACCAACACGGTATTCTAGCTGAATAACCGATTATTGTCATAATTGTTAAACTAAAAAGTTTTATCATTAAAGAACAGAAAAACGTTGAATAAATTAATGCATATCTATTTATTTTTTAGGAAATCAAGAAAATTACCGCGAAAACATAAGGGTAAAATAGTACAATAAATTACTCCCTTGAATGGAGTACGGTACGTGGGAGTCACGGTAGAAATTACAACAGCAAATGCTGGGGTACGGTGTTTATTTCGTGTTCACACAAATACAAGAGATGCCACCGATCGCTTGGCACGACTTTCACTCAACAACTGAACTCAGCCATGGCGAGAGTTCGCCACAGGTATGTTTTTTCAGATTTCCGTAGGTTAATTTTACCTACAAGTTATGTAATGGAGTTCGGACGAAAAAATGTTATTCTTTGTTTGATGATTAAACATCTGGCCCTCCTCTCGTCGTAAGTCAACCAGACGAGTTGACGTAAGGGAAGAATGTTTTGAGTTGGCGCCAGGAGGTTTTGACATGCTATGACTCAGTTTGTGATTTACAATTACGAATATTTTGGATTGCGTCTCTCCTTAGACACCAAAGCATTCTTTTTGGATTTCTAAGGATATTGGTATTTTTGAAAGGTTGCTATCTCTTTGAAATATCATAAATTTTGCGTCTCTGCTATCAAAGGAGTGACTGAACTGCATTGATATAATCACCTGAAGAAGCGATGAATTTAATGGATTGGTTTACCTTCACGAACAAGGGTTAGTTTGTCCATAAGTATGTCAAAGTGGAGTATTTTATATCTGCACCTGCCGTTGGAGTTCTCAAAAATACTCATATCCCTCTTTGTAGGACGAAACTATGGAGCATACTGAAATATTGGAAGAAGAAACAGCTAAAGGGTATTGACGCAAGCCAAAGGATGCGTGGCATACCAGTGTTTTTGGGGATTTTCGTTTCTCATTTCTCTAAACCCGGGGTCATCGAAAATCGATTTTCACTTGACGTATGAAATTGCTATATTGACTCCGCCGACCAATAACATCGCGTCCATAAAAGTTATCTCACGGAAGAGTTCGGTGCACGTTTTCATTTTGCTCAAGTTTTTGGTAAATAATGTCAACTTTTTGGTGCTCAATCCTGAAGCATTATTCTGTTCTCCTCTGGTAGTAATACCTGCCCAAGGGTTACTTTACGCACTTTTAATACACGTGTTGTGATCATTGTTCCACACTTCCGCGATTTAAAATAGTAATTTCCAACTTGCACTTGATTTGATGCCGGTAGAAAATATTCCTGTAAAACTCTTTACCTATATTTACTTAAAAGGTTTTTCGGGTAGCATACATATTCTGAAGAATATTTTTCCACTTCTCTGTGATTTTCAATTATGAATAATTATGCCTCATGAAGCACCCTGCAGAGTACGCGAAACGTTAAATAGAGATTTTTAAAAATCACTGAGAAGCCGAAAATATTCTTTATTCACAGTTAGAAACTGAAGGGTATTTTTTTCATTCTGAGCCCTTTCTGGATGAAATGGGCCAAATTTCTTCCTTGTAATTCCCAGAACCATAGCTTAACAAATATTTACTTACGTTTAAAGACGAAAATAATGGAGAAGTTTGGGTTCCACTGACCTGTAAAAGGAGAAAAATCAGACGTTAGTTTTTAACGTATTAATAAAGTAAAGGACAACAATAGCTTCAAAAATACAAATATTTCTATATGGATGCATTGAATTTCGAAATAAGACGGGATATGGTTCACGATACAACACACTTCTACCGCACGGTAGAGTCGTGGAATGTAATGGTGAACTCTTGGGTCGTATATTCTTTCGTAAAAATTTAACCTCTCTCCCTCTAGCTGTCCCTCTGACGCGTTGGGAAAACGTACTACGTGATAAGGGACTCCTAAAGGTGCATTTCCAATGCTCAGGCTTCATTGGTATTCGATGCTCGGCTGTTTATATTATGTAACCTATCGGAAAAGCATTTACGCATGGTCCATGCAACAGTGTTTCGACTCCAAATACTCTATTGGGAGGGTGATTTCAAAATAAACTTCTATGGGGTATTTCAGAAAATTTATTCCAGTATATTTGAGGAAATTCTTTTAAAAAGATAGTTTCATTATTTAAATATATAATCATTAGGAAATGAATCATCTTTCAAGGGTCATTATTGATCAGTAATATGTGTAATTTATGTTAGGTGTCTCTTGCATTGGGTTGAAAGGAAGGACGCGTAAACTGGCTTGCATAGTGGGAGGAAATAAAGGTTTTCGAGGGCACTTTTTAGTCAAGCAATCAAACATTCAAACATGTCGCGAACTATTTAGACTCCTGACGGAGACACGGTGTACTATTTTCGTTCATTGTACGCCAGTATAGTGATAGTAAAGCATAACGGCGGCTGCGCAGAGGGCTTTTTGGAAGAGTCCATTTCCTACGAAGGGGCTCCGGACGAGGGAGTAAGGTAGTCTACGTGTTTGACTACCAGGATTCCCAAGGCCGTGAAAATTCTCTTCCAGCTTAAAAATGCTCAATATGTTATTCGCGCCAGTTCTCTATCCCTCTATTTAGGGCGGGATTACGATCGACGTTTTCTGACGTGAAGGAGACTAACGATAGCGTTTTCGGAGCAGGCTGATTGATGTAGTGGACCCTATTACGAATGCCTGACGTTGACAGAGTCTTCGTTGACAACAATGAGCGAGCATTGTAAAAGTTTAACTTTTACGTCAAGCTGAGTTACTGGCCGCCAATCAGAGGAGAACTTTTTTCAATACTTACTAAATTTCATTCCTAGAATGTCCATAGTAGCTTTTTAACATTACAATGAAACAATTGAGTTTCTTGAAGAATTTTTTTGTCATTATTGTCAGCGGGTTCTTTACATTTTATTTAAAAAAATAATAAATTAAAATCACTTCGCCACTGTTTACAACTCCGTTTGCAAATACGGCAAGCAATTGCCGTTGCTACTCCGTCAATCGTAATACAATACTTCTTGACGGGGAAACGACGGAAAACTGAAAGCCTCTGTTCGTTAACTCCACGTCAGAAAACTTCAAACGTAATCTCGCCCTTGGATAGACTTATACGATGGTTTGAGAACAATATCATGTACTTTTATGCTACTTTGTTTGGATCGTAATCATTGTCTGGAATTGCGCTATTGACAATTTCCCGCTCTCATAAGTTGAATTCAGTTTAAGAATTTTTTAAGTAAGACGGAAAACGCTTTGTACCTTATTTCACTTGAGTGCATGTGTCTATTCGCTGGAACTCATCGCACAGGCAGTAATGAAAATTTTACAAGAATTATATATTTAGAATTTTTTTACTTATTTAAAGTATATTATGACTAGAGTTTTCGGTGAGGTATTCGAAATTAGTCGAAATTATATTGAAATATTTTGTTTTCCAATATTTGAGTCTTGGTGACATCTTGATATTTGCTGTCAACAATTAAAACTACGAGATTTTTATTATTTCGCATTTAGAAGAAAATGTGTGCATATGTAATTGAGTGATTACGAAATATATGTCATGTGCCATAAGACTGCGTGTTCAAATAGCATTGAATTTCCAAAAATTAAATCGGCATGATGCAATTTTTACTCAGTCATCTGCAGGTATCACTAATGAGAACACGTGTGCAAAAATTCACGCAAATCTCTACATGAACCAAAATTACTCCAACCACCTTAGCGTCTCGCTTTGGTTAGGTGACTGCCACCATGCTTCGCTACTACTTTAACTATCGTTTCAATGGCGCAGCTCTAGTGCCGAGGACTCCCTTCCCGTCTCCCTTTATTCACCTATATCCCTTCATTTATCCTCTTCTCACGCGTTTCAACACCATCCCCCTCCTGCTTTATAGGTAGGGAGGATATATCCCCTCCAACCCATCCTGACCTAATGCACAAACTTCCATCCCCTTTGCTCCGCCGACCCGTTCAATTATTCACCAATTCTATCCCGCCTCCTCCCAATTTCCATGCTCCCTCTCCCTCTCGCACACACACTCTCATTCTCTCCTCCTGGTAGGCGATAATCTCCTATCGAGGAGATCGGAGCAGAGGAGCGGAGAACGGTTTAAGGGGTTCTTATATATATATATATATATATATATATATATATATATATATATATATATATATATATATATAGATATATATATATATATATCTTACTCTCCCGTTCGCAGGTAGTTTGAACGAGATATTTCCCTATTCATGATTGAGACCATATTCTAATTTTATTTTTTAGTTTCCGCGTTCTTGAGAAGTACGAAGTAAATTTTATAATTAATTTGGTAAATTAATGGCGTCAAAATATAGTTTGATATGTCAAAAATTCTGAATAATCAAATAAATAGGTATGTCCACGTAAGTTTCTAACTTGACACATTTTTTCACGCGGTGTGGTGAACACGCCTTCACAACGGATGGTGTTTTTGCGATTCTATAAAAATTAATGCGGTTAGTAATTGATTACATGTTATAAATAGTTGTGAAAACGTACAGATTTAGTTTTTGACGAAATATAGATTTTAGAAATTCCCAAGTTTTTCAATATTCTCTCTTTGGAGCGCACATCCGTAATCTATCCCAAGTAAAACAGCTTATATTTCTAGTCAAATTGGTCGAAAAGTAGTTCAGCTAGGGATTAGTATGTTGATATCATTGGAGACTCTTATAAATGAGGTAAAATTCATTAAATTCTAGAAGTGATATCTCGCTCAAACTACCGTAAGAAAGAGGCGGAAGACCTCAAACTACCACCTGCATTGCTAAGGGGCGGAGGCGGTTAATACCTTTTCAACTCACGCCCTTGTCTTCCCTCCACCCACGGTTCTTCTCCTTTATCTTCGTCTCGTGCCCCTCCATTATTCATTGCCTTCCATTCCTTTTCTCTTCCGTCCCTTGCCTCTATCTACCACTTTTCATTCTCTTTGAACATTTCTCCCTTCTCGTATTCTCTTTCTTTTGCTAGTTCGCCAGAATCGGAATCTTCTATTGACAAATTTTGAGGATTCCGTGACCAGCCCACGGTACTTAGTTACACACCTTTACGAAGTCACCCGCAAGTGCAAATACGTGCGAAAATTTCAGGAAAAATCATTCGCATTGACTGGTACTCGAACCCGGGTCCCTAGGTATCGCGCCAAGTTCATTAGCCGGTTCAACCACCGGGGATTTATCGAAGGACTCCTCGATTTTTCCACAGGGGAGAAGGACTCCTCCGTAGCATAAATGTCTCGCATCCAGGATAATAGCGCAGTTGACAGTTCGAAATGCAGCCAATTTGTAAGCACGTCCAATGCCGTTTGGGGGATTGAATCACGTGACCGAAGAATCCATGGTAGTGGCCTTTGTTTAAATCTTACTATCTTGAAAAAATTATTTATTTTTAATTTCTCTCGAAGCCAAATCAGAATGTATTCAACTGTGCTACTATCTTGGACGGACTCTAAAGAACTCGGTGTGAAATAGAGGGACGTTAATTTGTGATAATAATGATAATGCTCGCTGCATACTATTTGTTAACGTGCGGCAGGAGCTTAGTGAATTGTTCAAGGAGTTTTACCCGTATTCTTATCATAGTATATCCCATCTTAAGTCCACTCTTTGCGCGAGTATTTCAAATTTTAAAAAACCTTCCCTCGGATAAAAAAAAAACATTCCCATCACCACGTGGTTTTTCCTCCTCCCTCCCAAAGGGGTGACTGGACCGTGTCCCCACCGCTGTCCTCTCCAGTCCGTCCCCTCCAATCCCCGTTGCCGTTGCAACAACCTCTCCCACAAACCCTTTATCTCCCCCAGGGAACGGAGGGACGGTGGGGAGGGAGAGGGTGCGGTTCATTTGTCCCACCTCCCCCTCACCTCCTCCACCGTGTGTCGCTTTTTCCACCTCATTTTCCGCAGCTAACTCACTCCTTTCACAAAAGCTTTCCCTCTTTGGCTAATGCCTTAAGTGGCTGACTCCATTAATTTCTTCCCCTCTCCCTTTCTTCTCATTTGCCGTACAGTCGAGACGATAATGAAAGTAAAGCTTTTGCTGTGGCGACTTCCCCGAGCTTCGAACGCAATTTATGCTAATTATTCTTTATTTTTTACCCTCCCGTGAGGATTAAAGAGGAGTGAATTTACTCCGCTGTCCATCTCTCGTTTTAAATACTTCTAGGATAGTTTTTAGATTTCTATGTCGTGTGGATCATATGCCACTCATGAATGATCAGCTCGTGGTTGGATGCGATTGGCGTTGCAAATAGGGAGATATCTGGATTTCCACGATATTCTCTCCAGTTTTGGAATGGAATTCACGAATTTTCAGCTGATGTTCGTTGGTGGAAAAGGACCTATATTATATTGGTTGATTGTCATTGCTGAGGTTTCCGCGAAAGCTTTTTATTTGCTTTAAACTGTTCTCGAGTAATTCTATTGTGTATTTTTCCTTCGTCGACAGCAATCCACCTCACATCCATGGACCTGGTTCGAAATAGGTTCGAAATTTTTGAGACTCAGCAATAACGAAATATTGATGTCGCAACCACGAATATTTGTTAATTTTGTCATACAAACTAGGGTTAGACGTCACTCACTCGTTTTTGCCGAGGTTAGGCAATTTCGAACTTTTCCTGAATAACGTCATTGGAGGCGTCTTCAGGTTAAAGTATTCCTCGTTGTAATTTGGCCACTATGCTTAGGGGTTGCTGGTTGCTAAAATACGTCAGCCTTGTAAAAGCCTTCTAGGTGTGATGTGAAACGTTGTCCACGAAGCACCATTAGGCGATGGAATAACCGGAGAATAGATTGGGGCTTGATTGTTGTTTGCCTTAGTGACAATACTTCGAATATTCTACTACAGATTTATCACCACCCGGTTTTCAACCCGGTTCTCAACCCAGTTTTCAAGCGGTTAAACCGCTATTTATTTGAATAAAACTTGCTGAAAATTGCCCCGTAAAAGTTTGGTAATTAATTTTTTTGTGAGCTTTGTGAAGCTTTTTCACTTCTCTTAGTTTGTAGTTTCATTATGTAACGCGTCAGAACATCAGTTCTTCAACAACAACAACAGTTTGAACAAAAGTTCAAATTATTTTGATCCCCTTGCATTCATAGTCATTTATCTTTCGTCGGTCAGAGGTTAACCACTTCCCTGACGATTTTTTTTGCAAAAATGGTCAAAAAAAGTAATATTTTTTTATTTCAGATTCAGAAGCATTAAACAGAGGCAAATCCGAATATTTTTTACGAAATTTTTTATTCCAAATAACTAATGAATTATTCAATAATTTCTGAATGTTGCCCCATAACTTAAGAGAATTAGGCCACCTGCATATCAGTATAACATTGCCCGAGTATACTCGGGCGCGCTAGGGAAGCGGTTAATGCACTTTTCCTGTGATTGCATCCCCTCTACTCGGTAATTTTATGGAGAGTTGTTCGATAAAGATTATATGTTTTCATGACGTAACTCGTCCTTCGTTAATCGAGTCCAAAGAAGAACTGATTGCTTGTCAATTATATCCGTCCTCCTTAATGAATAGTAGAGATAAATCATATGAAAATCATAAAACACGCTAAGCCTCAGAAACAGTATCTCGTTCTGTTACATCTGAGTCTCTTGAAGTGATCTCGCCCGTACTAATAAATTTATATTTCCCTAGAGTAAAAATCGCAGGTTTGAGTCTGCATTTGAGTGGTACGATATTTTGAAAACCGGCTGACCAAAAGTCACTATTTGGAATTCCTGGAATGCGTGTATCATCAGGTCTCTTAGGCGAAAAAAATATATTTTGTAAGATTGGTTCTTTTTTTATAGATCTATTTCAACGTTCATCAAAATAGACTGACTATGAGAAAAACCATTACGCAAATATGTTTTGCTCTATCGGCACATAGTTTCTATGGTATTAAGTGGTTCCAAGCAGAGATACTAGAGGATGCAGAAAGATTTCGGGAAAGCAAGAGTTTTTACCCGGTCTCTGCAGCAATACATTGTTGGTCGACCGCTGGTGCATGTCAAAATCCTTGTCCCTATTTTGGTAGCAGTTATTTTTTATTAGTCTACCTATAGTTTTAATACAATATGAGATCAAAGCTTTTGTTTTAAGATGGAGCTAATTTTAAAAAAAGTCTAAAAAATCTCTCCGACGGACCACTGTAGCGCATCACTTCTTTTCGATACAAATGCTACCGAATGGAGCGATGGAAACATTATTTTGCTCGGGAAATATTTTTTCATTTCCCTTTTCCATTTGATAATACGAGCCAGAGTACATTGGGTATCCTTTTCTCTTTTCAGGCAGCAAAGCTGTTGGTACCTACCAACTCCGACGTTTTTACTGCCGAGATATTTGTTTTTCATCTCTTTGCTGCATTTCAACCAGAAATGTAACTCATTCTGTGCAGTTCGTTCTCTCTGTCCTTATGGAAACTTTTTTTTTTGTTTCAAATATTCCAGCCTCAATTTTCTGACGCGGCGTATCTCATCACAACGTCAAACATTGATGGATCTCTTAGATGTATTCCTTCCCGTAACCCCTTCCCGCCAAGTGGTGTGCTCACTCGAAAATTTGCACGTGCATCAGTTCTGTGAAGTTACCTTAAATAGTTGTTGACGTTTGGTATTTCACTGGGAGGAAACTGTCTGGTCTTTCAGGTTTAAGGTCTGGTTACACGATACATTAACCCGTAGCAGTAATTGTGTGAATATAGGTATAAACGCGTGAATGAATACGAAAACTCTCCGTGTTGCCGCACCAATTTGTACGAATGCATGTCGAGAAAATAGAACCTGTTCTAATTTGGTTCATGCATTCGTGCACGTTGCGCTTGTGTTTCAGTGACACCTGGTGGTAGATAACGGAAATGATGTTTTCTGCCTGTACGGGTAATTGATCGTCGTTTTCTGCTGTTTGTTTACTTCTAAATTTCGTTTTGTTTTGCGTTTGACTCAGCTATTAGTATTTATTTTCTTATCCTCTTTATTTGGACTTTGCTCTACTATGTGAGCTTTGCACTTCTTGAACCTCCTATACGCAACGTTTATTGACCTCTCGCCTTCGTTAGAACTCTCCCATTATAGAGCATTACGCCTCGCTTGGACTACGCTCCAACTCATTCCGTCATTCAGTTCTCGTTTAAGGCGTAAATTTACCTTTCTATGACCAGGGATCTAATTCAACTAACCATTTCACCAAAAACACTTCATAGACGTTTTAACTATAAAAAATATCATTCTTGCAGAAAATGTTTTTAATTACGCAGCGTATTTCAAGGCCTGGCGGAAGAATAACGTAAAATTTTCCGACAAGCATGTTGTGTTCTGGATTCTCTTACAATGATTGTAAAACAAGATCCCTTTACCATTGAGGAACGGGTTAAAGTGAAAATGAAAGTACCAAAAGAAAGCATGATTCAATGTGGAGTTCCATTGGAAAACTAAAAATCCCGATCAGACTAATTTTAGCGCGGTTCCATCTCTTCGGCAATGTGTAAATATTATCAGATATTGCTTTCAAAAGGAATATTATTATAATTAGCTGGTGATGTAGTCATTTTTACTCATGCTAATCTAAAAAATTCTCAGCTCTGATCGAAAAGTGATCTTATGAAGGAATCCTCAATTCGCAGATGGCTACGTCCGTAAGTGCATATTTGAATCAACTCGGCGAATATATTTTTTCCGTAAAACCCACCAGTTCTCATTCGTCCTCTTCCTCGGATTTTCTCGAGGGCATCGAGATGAAAAGTTAAATTTCAGCCCCGCTATCGTTCACAGAAAGACCCACTGTGGCGACGGTATCTTCTTTCTCGGGTTATTTATTCATTTTGTGTCTGGCGGTTCAAATTCATTCCCCTATATTTCTTCCGCCTCATTCATTACACGCGATGAGATGAGAGACGAGGCGCACTCTTGCGGAAATAATTCGGGAAGTGCTTCAGGGTAGTGGCCACTGGTTTTACCACAATTATCTGGACGAGAGTGGGGTCTCCGTTATTGCCAGTTAAAAAATCTAGAAAGGCCAGGTAAAATCATTTTAAAGCCAGTGGAAATGCGATTATTTTCCGGAGTTGAATCATAAAATATACTGGCTCATTGATCGTGCGTCCTCAGCTAGTGCGTACAAAATTTTAGCTTAGTTTATAAAGCGCTTGAAAGTTCAGTTTATCTGCTGTAGGATTGAGTCACAACGTCTAGCTTATAAAATATGACCTTGAAGAAATGTTTTAAATACCCTAAGTTATTAGAGGTAATGATAAATCAATTTACGGAATATGAATTATAACTAAACATTTTATTTACGAAATGTTTAAAAATAGTTTTTTTACAAGTTTCCTGAGAAAGAATTAAAACTGAATCAGTATTGAGCTAACAAGCCATTCTAGCTACGATATTGTGACCAATCTGGGAAGTGACAAAGTCAACGTAGTAATTATTTGGGTAATAATATTTTATTTTCCTTTCCATATAAACAAATGCGTCATCTTCTGGCGCCATTAAATAGCCTTTTTGACCTATCTTTTGGGCAGCTTTTTCATTCGTTTGCCATTTCTTTGAGTCATATCTGGAAATTAGCTAACAGAATAGTTATTTAAATTATGAGTACTGGTGTGAGTTCTGATGAGTTATTCGTCGGTTGCATCAATAAACTTCCTTTTGTCAAATATTTTTGGCAGACGCGTACTTCAGCACTCCGTTAAACTTTTAAGTAGCCCACGAAAATGCATTACGGAAATTTCCTAGGATCGAGGCGACAGGTTTGGGGATGACAGGGTTGATCCCTTACCCTATATATGCCGCCAGGGAAGAGAATATGTGCTTTACTTTTTCGTTATCTTTTCTTTCTCGGAAATGCAATTACTCATATGGGTCTGTCTGCAGAATTGCTGATTTTAAAAAATAAGTCCACCATGGGTGCCATGGCAGGAAGTATGGGGAAGAGGATGCACAGCGCCCCAAGTATGGAGAAGAGAGAAATCAAGTCCATATTTTCTTTTTCTCTTTTTCTTACCAATAGCGCCTGGGGGGAATAAGGGCTGTGATAAAGGAAAGGGAGGGAAAAAGGGTATTGTGATCGTGGGGAAGGATCGGAGGGAAAGCCCCTGAGGGACTGAAAATTGATGAGAGTCGGTCTTTTTTTTATATATAGCTCCTATCTCATGACGGGAACTCATATGATAGGCAGGTGCACTGTAATGAGAGCTCGTATCCGTTGCGTGGATGGTAAAATAATGGGAATTCTATGTCTCACTCCCTCCCTCCTTCTCGCAGCGGCCTTATTTCGGAAGTTCATTGTTCCTTTCAACCTTATAAACACTTTAACTTACCTTAAAAAAATTAGACTTTGACATCCGAGAAAACTCAAAATATTTCTCACACTCATTTTGAAAAATCTTGGGCTCAATTACGGTTCTCTATAACGCGTGCGCTCGCGTTATCGTTATTTATCGTTGGAGAACATGAGAGTAAAATCGTGATCATCATTCTTCAAATTTAGTCAGGTGCTTTAAATCACTAGTTTTAGTTGGAGAAGTGCGCTCTTACGACAATATATCTGAGCATTGCATCCCTAGGGTGGTTTGCGTTTTGGATAACGATAGCGACAACGTAAAATTTAGATCCCCCCCCCCCCCTCAGATTTACAGAATGAAATAAAGGATTAAGTACCGGTATTATTAAACAGATACTCTTTAATCGTCAGAAGTTCCCACGCAGAAAATATGAGGTTGGTCAGCGAAGTATTTTTGGAAAAACTGGATTGAGTAAACCTATAATTTTGGCCCACAGGTATTGTTTCTTTATTACCATTACTTCAATAGAGTAGTGACATTCGAAAATTTTATTTCCTTGATTTCTATCAACCGTGCTACACGAATGCAGGGAAGCGTATGGTTCTGGAGTGAAATGACTCACTTAATTTTTAGGTGGCGAACGATTCATAAAATAATGCTGCTTGGACTTGAATTTACAAGCAATGACCTTTATAACCACTAAATATTTACGAGAGGGAAGGATTTCTAGAGTGTTAAATTCCCAGAGCTTAGGTGGCATGCTGTGTGTAAAATACAAATAAAGAGGTTTCATTTAGGGTAAACATTTTCCCTTATTGAGTCATATAAATGAAGTTATTAAACTGCAATAATCCCTTCACAAATGTTTTTCCTTATAATTATTTGAAACTCTGATCATTATGCATACCTTTCTCTTTTTACAAGGTTGTAAATGCAAGGTACTTCTTAACCCCCGGGCTACTTGACTGTGCCTTTGATAGATATTTACCGTTGTTTTGAAGAAGTATAATCTCATTTATGGACCAAAGTATGCGACACCGTTCCTCTTTTTTTCAGGTAGAATTACCATTTGACGATTTTAGGAAAAAATTGGATTAATATTTTCTCTTAAACACTCTGATAATTTTCTCGTTGATAAAGAAGAATTTGGGTGGATATATTTTCGTTGCAAGGCAAGAACAATGAATCTTGTTTGTTTGATGACACAGAGACTTCTCTTTAATTATTCATTTTTAAATGGATTTTGGTACTGCTCCTGAAATATGAATTATGAAGCTTGCAAATGACCACATTTTATTCGCTCTTTCATTGCGGGAACGATATGAATAATTTATTATCAAACCACAGACTAAATGAAAAATATCCAAATGCAACACTGTCACTGGAAAGCACACCGCATTGATTCTCGCGTCCTTATAAATTCTGCCTGCCATGAATCACCTACCAGCGCATTTCTTCCACTGATGAAAGGACATCAATGAAACACGGTGCATAGTTGGCATAGGACGCACTATTGCTGTAGAGGAATTATCGCAACGTGCTCTATTGGCGTTTGTTACTCGGCCAAACCAGTTGACAGCAGATTGAATTCATCACGTGTGACTTGATGGTCTGCTTAGCTTATCCCTTCAGGTTCACGTTAAGGTTTCTCTTAAAAGTAATTTGGTCATAAATAAATACGGAATAGGTACTATATTTTCAAAACCTCTTCTTCAAGGTAATTTAACGAATAAAAATCAATCAATTAATATGCAGTGAGTCTGCGTCCTCCCGGTTTTACGGTGTTATCTTAAGACGCATTTGTGGTATTTTTGGCTGAAAATAGGTGTAGTGTAGCAGTTTGCTCCAACATTATTTATAAAACAAAAAATTTGGAAGCGTGCAGCAGCATATCATATTTTAGTCTACTGTTTGATACCCGTTTGGGGAAAATTTTGATTCAAGTGTGTATGAGAAAAAAATGATTGCTTTAATCCGAATCCGAATAATGCTTTCATTTTCTTCAGTCATTTCAATGAAAACAATTTTGAAAGAACTTTGGCGGTGGCTTTCTTTACTCACCTTGGACCTGCTCCTCGAATTGAAAAATTTGTAAAATAGAATACTGATAAGTCTCATTTCACTCGAAACCTAACGAGCGAAAAGTTACCAAATGAACCGCAAATTCCCCGTTTTCATTACTAGCTTTTAACCATGGTAATCTATTACAAGGGTAGAAACTATAGATGCAAACTTCCGGTAGGCTTTGACCATATTAACATTTTCTATCCGGGTAAACTTACCATAGCTGTCTATCTACAATATTTGTTTTATGCCATCCGAATACACGTTAGCTAATTACAGTCAAGTGATCTATAATCAACAACAAATGACCAGTAGGTGGTGGGAAACAAATAAGAAGCACGTTAAAGGTAATAAATACCAGTTTTGGCGTGGCTGTACAAGACAGGAGCAAATACAGGTAGAAATTACCAAAGTTTTATACAATGGTAGGAAAATAGTAGAGCGAACGAGGCATTAAAATGTTGCTATGAACAATCGGTTACCAAGGTATTAATTTCCAAACAGGTAAATGCGAAATCAATGCTAAATATACAGTATTATAATATTGTTTGAAAAGCAATTTGATGTCATGACTTCACCAGTCCATAGAGACAGTGAGAGATAGTCCACTCCAGATAAATAGTCCACAGAGAAAGTTTTGCACCATGGTAAGAAGCTAGTAAAAGCAAACGGGGCAGTCTGCATGATTTCAGGGACAATCGGATACCGATGTATCATTTTCCAAATAAATGCGAAGTCAATGCTAAATCTACGGGAGTGCAGTGCAATATTGTTTGGAAAGTAGTTTGCCGTCGCGATTTTCCCTAGTATATATACATGTGGGAGAGAGAGAAACGGGGCAGTCTCGCGGACGTATTTCCCGGTGACTACTCGGGTGCTTCGTTACTATGGCGATAAGCGAGGTCGAGCCAGTAAGGATACAACCGTCGCGACGCGTCGGCTTCATACCGATGGGCGTACCGATCCATACCCGAGCAGTGGCGGTAAAGATCAAAGGAAGCCGTGGGGCCTCCTGGTAGTGGGGACGCTTTTGCTGTCAAACCCCGTTGGCTTTTAGGCAGTTTTGCTCTAGATAAAATCCGCCCAAATTTCTCTCGCGTATTATTTGTTAACATTAATTCAGTTGTTTTCGTACTATTTTTTTCATTCTGTAGATGGTCTGGAGTGATACAGACATTCTGAGACGTAATCTTCATCGGCTAAAATCAAGTCTTACGTTAAGTCACTCGCGCTGTGTCTATTGCGGCTATTGAGACTTGAACGGACGCAAAATATCTTTTTCTCACGCGCAGTTACACAAGAATCAATAATAACAGCAGCCGATGCTACCAAAATCGCATCGTCACTTTCACTCATCTCACGTGCGTTGTTGCGTCCAGACTGATAGCGTATTGTGGACATGTGCCGATTATGTGAGGACAATCTGCTTTACCGCGTGGAAAAGCAGATCGGCATAGTGTGGATGCACCTTAGAGCTACTACTCACGCCAACACCAGCGTGTTCAGGGAAAGGGAGGTAGAGGTGGGAGGGAAAGAGAGTTGGACGAGGAGTGAGGCATGAGCTAGGTAGCGGGAGTTTGTGTGTGGAGTTTTTGGAGCCGATCCAGGTTGTGGGACCGGGAGAGGAGTGTGGGAGGTTGCGAGTAGGGGAGAGGTAGGGGGGTGGAGAGGAAGGGGGGAAGTTGGGGGTGGGTCGGCTTGTGGAAGTGGGAATGAGGGGGAGGGGAGTTGAAGGGAAGAAGTGGTCGGCGAGTGGCTCGAAGTGGGCGGACGTCGAAAGAGCGGGTCTTTAGTTGCCCGGGATGAGGCGTCCCCCTCACGCCAGATAGATACCGCAAACACATCCTCAGAACCAACTCCTCCTGCTCCATCTCCTCTCCCTACTGCAAGGCAGATGAGATGGGTGGGGAAGATGGGGAGTGGAGCCGTTTGAATAGAGGCTGTATACGGAAGGATTGAGACCGCTAAACAGCGACAAGGGGCGAAGGATATGTGGGAGATAAATGGAAGTGGAAGGTGTGCAGGTTAGGTAGAATTTGAGGTGTTATCATCATTGTTTCAATCCTAAAATTGGTTAACTGCAGCCCTCTATTCTTCCCTATGCATTGTTACCTCCATTAAATCCAGGTGTCTCTATATTCTCATCATAATCATGTCGTCAATCCTAAAATTGGGAAACTGCAACCCTCTATGCTTCCCTATTCATTGTTAGCTCATGTGTTTCTTTTCCTTCACAACAATAATATTTTAACTTCTAAGGTTGGTTAATTCATACCCTCCATTCTTCCCTATATGGAGTGTGCCCACACCTTTTTCTGTTATACATTTTTCAGTGAAAAGTTTCTCAATATGGAGGTGATTGCCACTTGGCTAGATGAGGGGCTAACATGGGTCTCACCATTAAAAAAGTGTTCAAGAAGGGCTAGGAAACCAAAGAATTAATGAGAGCAGAGTATTCGTGTTTACTTCCGGTACGATAAAAGTTATCAGTACCCCAACAAAATATATATTTAAGCATTCTTTTCCAAACAGTATATTATTGCCGCACACCGAAAAAAAGTCTGTAGGCTCACTGCTATAATGTATTGCTGTTTTAGTTTAGCTGAATCAGCAGATTTTCTAACTGTAGAGCTTGGTAGTGTGTCGTCGGTGCTGCTGCTGCGTCGGCCGGATTTTCTAGCTGTAGCGCTTCGCATTTAGTTGGGTTGCTTTACATTTATAGCAAACGGCGTTTAGCTGCACAGTAAGTTAAACGTTTTAGTTATTAACCTTAGCTGGCTAGATATAGACTCGTTTCCAAACATTATGCGACGTCGACCATGTGTCTACTAGCTCCGTTGGTTCCTAGTGGACCTATTCACGGAAAGAAATTTTATTGTTATCCGTTTGCAATTTGTTGGCTCAGAATTATGTCAGAATGCATAGCTACTTTAAATCACCTAAAAGTTTGGATGGAAGGATCTTTCTTCCAAGTAGCATTGTTATTGAAAAAGGACGTTTCTTCCTTTCACTTCTACAATTGCACAATTTTTTATTAACCGTCCCACACCATCTCAATTCAGAAACATTCGTTTTCCCATGTCGCACACCCTTGAAGTGGCTCGGTAGATGTATTCATAAACCAGTGATGTGTTGCTTTAATTGACTCGGACGAAAGGATGATGGGAAAATGGAATGGAATGTGAAAAAATTGGCATCGCCCTTAGAAGGCATCGGTGATATCATTCGGTGTGATTCATTTCAATCAAATTTTGATTTTCCGAGAAAACGTCTTTGCTAATCAACTAAGGTCAATATATAGCAGCTCCGACATTTCCGTATTTTCTGCCATATTTCATTCCTATTTTTTTTTTAAGACATCTCTCGTTTTAGTTTTGGGTCACATGTAAATATCTCTCGTGGTTCCCGCGTGATTTATTCCGCAGAAGTATATTTCTGGAAGCTTGGGACATCTTCGACTTCTGCTGACAACTTTGCTGGCCTAACTATGCTTCCAACTTCTTTAGCACTCCCCGAGATTTCTCTTTCTTTAGCTATTCCCATCGTAATTCTTTCAGCAAGTTGGCGAAATACACTTCCTCCACAAACTCTAAAATTTTTAACGGGCGTTCGCTCTTCGCCACTTCCACTAATTCTGTATCTCTGGCAGCTGCTCTGTGCTATCTATGTACACTTAAGTCTCACTCAGCGGTAATACGCGTGGGCGTTGATTCACTTCGTAGCCTGATAGAGAAGGATGCCTTTTTTAAAAAGGTAAAATAGGCATATTTTTTAATTCACAACAAAAGATTGTAAATTTATTTTTCTGCTTAAGTTGCGTTTCTATGGTGCGTTGCCAATTGTTGCAATGCTATTTTTCACAGTGGCTCCAAAATAACTCTCTCCCAACTGTTCTTCAGCTCTACCGATACTCCAAATTTTTACGTTGTACGACAAACCAACGATGATAGTTAGCTTCGGGATTCAGGTTTTCATCACCGTAGGCATTCTCGGAGTGATGCCATTCATTTATATTTGTCAATAAATTTTTTTTCACGGTGAAATTAGCAAAGATTTTTTTTATTAATAATCGTCTCATTCGTGATGTGAATATTTCGAATACGATGCTCATTTATAAGTTAAGAGCCAATAAAGTAGAGGGCAGAAGCGTAAGTGGAGGTCTTCGAGTATTTCGTTCGTTCTAATTTTTCCGTGTGCTTACTCGCGCATTTATGATTGTTTCGTGTTATCGATTGTTTGAATAAGTTTTGAGGCGGTTTTATCCATGGACGTTGACTTCTGTGGAAGTAATGAGAGTAGCAATGTCTCGTTGTGTCTTGGTACTTCAAAGGCACCATTCAGCCTGCACATTACTACCGGTTTTTTCCCAAAGAAATAAACGACGGAAGAAACAATAATTTTGGCATTTTCTAAAATCTCAAGTTTCGGTAATCAATTTTGTTTGTGCATCACACTGTTCGAATTCCACAGGAATCTATGTATATTGTAATTTTTTAATAAATTACATTACATATATATGTGCATCTGCAAGGCGTATCAAGCATGAGAATTGTTATAATTACAATATTTTTTAACTAAGATGTTCCTACTATGCTAAATTGTTTACTAACATATGTTGCTTTGTAAACTGTTATTTCACGCACTCAGAATAAGTCAAAGTTATTAAAAAAATTTAATTATATATAAAAAGATTATGTTATATTTACTATCCTGGTTTTGTTTATTGTTATATATTTTAGTCCTAATTTGGTCAAAATAATTGACAAAACGTTGGTTATGCGTACTTGAATGTTTTCTTAAACATTTTACCACAACTCCAGAAAAAATATATTTGAATAAATATCAGATTTTAATTTAATTTGTCGAAATAAAATAGATATTGTTATAATTATTATTATTATTTAGCCTAAGATCAGTCATAAGAATTGCCTTTAAGAGATATCATAAATATTAATATAAGCCCTCCGGAAAATTTATTTGTTTGCATTTTTTAATCTCCCATCGCAGTCAGGAGTTCAGGATTTCTCTGGTTGCCAAGCGATTTTATCGCAGACTCGAAACAGGCAATATATTATATAAGGCCAGTGTATTTTGCGAGCAACTGCGTACAGCGGTCGATTACCAACGCTATCGACCACTACTGCCGAAAAAAGTCCGTGCTTGCACATCGGAAGTTCTACTTGCAAGCCACTGGCTTGCAATTGGCACCTCTAAGGCTTACTGCCATGGAAGTAACTTCCACCTCTAATTCAAGAAGAGAGCAATTGACAAGTAAATTTAAATTAAGTATTAATCCATATTTTCAATTAAAAAGCAAAGGAATTTTGACTCCTATGCATACATTTCGGTCATAAATGTGACCTTCGACTGGGAGAGTTAAAGAAAATCTCGTTTATGAGGTTTCAACCCTCCCTGCCGGTGGTTACCTGGATGACCGAAATGCATGCATAGGAGTCAAAATTTCTTTGCTTTTTAATTGACAATTTGGATTAATCTTTAATTTGAATACCACCTGTAAAGCTGCATTAAGTCTCAGATAACGAATCATCTCCACGGCCGTTTAATCTTACATGCGTGCATATCGCTCGCTTAGTCATATCGTGCAACTCCCCAATTGCATTCCGTCTTTCAAACTATATTCAGCCGCCCGAGAAATCTTGAAGGAATTGCTTGGGGCGTACAATGCATGGGTTACAGGGGATGGACGAAGGGAGGGGGGAAGAATAGAATCAGGATTGAAGCAAGGGGGAGTGTGGTGAGAATGAAGAGGAGGGAGATTGAGGGGGGATTGCACTGTGTGCAATAGTGGCGGGTGAGTGGGGGAGAGGAAGAAAATAAGGGGAAGCTACTCATTTCGGTCGAGATTTAATTTATGACCGGGATCCGTGGTGATGGAAGGCCGCGAACGCTTCTCCACGATTTTTCCTCAGTCCAGTGAGCTCGTGGTGGGAGGACGTAATGCTTGAGGCTCGCTTGCGGGATCGAGACTACATAGAGTACCTGCGATGGCTGAAGGGAGCTCACTGGAAACGCGAAAGGAGTCAAGAAAGGGGTAGAGGGCACGATTAACTTCTACCTTTCGAATTAAATTGAATTTGGAAACTTTTCCTATTTTACTTAGCTATTCCCGGTTCAGATTTTTATTTAACTCCCATAACGCCCATATTTTTAATAAGATTAATCCAAATTTACAATAGAAACAAAGGAATTTAGACTCACATGCATGTATTTTGGTCACCCATGTGACCATTGACAGGGTGAGTTAAAATTTCGCTTACGATGTCATCTGTCGATACTCTCCTGGAAGATGCAGAGGAGTCCAAATTCCTTTGCTTTTATTGACAATTTGCATTGATCTTTAATTTGAATTTACTTGACCATCGCTCTCTTCTTGAATTATATATATCCCCTAGATGAATAGCAATGACGTGCCAAATATTTTTCATGGAAGAACGAAATATTAAAAAAAATGTTTTCCCCGGAAATGAAAAGTCCTCCTTAGCACGATTGCATCCCGTTACTTTCGGTTTATTTACACCACCGTCACAGAGGTAGCAGAACGAAATTTTGACTGCCTGTTCATGCAATAAATTAATAATATAAAATATTATAAATGTATTGCATGTTTTACTCGCTCTGTTAATACGATTAATAATTTGGTCGATAACGGCCAATTTTATATATTCAGGCCCGGTTATATGACCTTCGGTTAACCATATTTTCGGTATTTAACTGAAGATAATACGTTCCCCTATTGGTAATGCTCATTTCGAATGACAAGAGGGTTGGATATTAAATTAAAATTCCGCAATCTCAGTTGACATGAAGTTAGCGGATAGGCTGCGTCATCTTGTGCTTAACGTTCACCAGACATTATAAAACCAAGCCTTAGAAGGACCCTCACAACCATGTCCTGGAAGGTAGAAAAAACTGCCCACGTAGGATTCGAACCCGTGACCTCTGGTAAGCAGGCAAGGACTTAAATCCAACGCTACCTAAGTCTGAAAATACTGAAAAATTATATAGACACCATAATATTTATTTAGTAACTAATTTAGAATTTTCAATGGTGTATTTTAAGGGGGGGTTAACACTGGCAAGTTATTTCCGCCAGTTTCTTCTGTAGGAGCTTGCGGGGCACCTTACTCTGACAAAAACGTTTTCGCAAGACAAAGTCTGAGTAGTCCCTGTTACGCTGGCAGCAATACGCTTCTGCAAGCGACTGGCTGAAATTTTGAGTTTTTTTGCAAACAGACTTGCATAGCCATTTACATGTGCAATTGATGTAAAAAGTCACTTTCCGTAGGTAACTTTCGCAATGAACTTGCCTGTGTAAACCCATATTTAGGGTATGTACTTGTCCCAGCTCACCGTACATCACGCGCAGTCTCACCACGTTTTTGTTTCACAATTTACTTCCCTTGTTGTTAATCAAAATGAAAGTATAGGCGTGGTATAAAGAAATTTGGTGGCACCTGCTTGTAAAGAACATGACGCACAAGAGAGGAAAGAATGCAATAGATGCGGGATTAAGTGGCCGATTCTTCCTGTAGAGGTCCCGTCGGGAGTTCATTTGAACCTTTGCCCACTTATCAACGCTCGATACCCCCTTAACGAACTCCAATTCTCCGTTGGTGAGTGCCGCCAAGTTTCGCTTTACCTATACGTGCATGCGAGCAGTAGGATTCTATTTCCAACGTTCACGCCCTCTTCCTTGCATTAAGCCTGTTATCTTCCCATGGGGTAGAGAGGGTAAAGGACGGCTTCATTGCTCGAGCGCGCTGCGCAGGCACTTAATGTAATGCGGCGTCGGTCTCTAATGCGCTGTGGGAACGGATGTCTCGAGCTTGTTTCATTCCAAACCGTTACCTTCGCGAGTAGTCTGTTATCGTCCGTGGGTAATCGCGCGAAGATTCGCGCATAATTACTCATTAATGGTCGAAATTAGATTAGCCGGATGGGGAACGGTGGAATGGATCTTAAGCGTACAAGAAAGACCACCACCGTAGCGGTAGAGAACTAAATAGTTTTCTTCCTCACCGTACGAAGTTGAGAACCACACTCTTCTTTGAAGTCAAATTGCTTTCATTCCCTCCCCACGTATGATATGTTATTTCTTTTGATTTATGTAATCGCTTTTCGATTGATACCCTCTGCATAATAACTGCCGTGTACATTAATTTTTTGGGATGAAGTTCCACCGACAGGCCATTCATGGGTTTGAATTACCATCTTTCGAAGACTAAGATTTACAAATTTTGCTTTGTTGTTGTTTTGATCTTGGGTTATTTTAGCTCAGGATACATGCCGTTCATAGAACTATATTTTTATAAACGGCTTTAAACTAAAGCTTAAATGGCTTCAAAAATAAGAGTTAAAAATAACGCCAGCTTTAATAGACGTTGCTGGATCACTGCGATGTCTTAATTAAGGATATGGAGAATGATTTTATAATGTATATTTATCTATATTTGGATGGTAAACGGTTGTTGTTTTTCGCGGAAGTAAATGTGATAGCCCTCACATATTTATGCTATCAGTACGCTGGTTTTATATCTAGGTAAGTAACAAAATTCGTCCACTTACGATAGCTGTCAAGAATAACAATTTCATCATATGCTTTAGTACAATGGTCGCATTCACTGCAGGTTTGAGGTAACTTCTGAGCTGTTCATTGAGTTACATATGGCCCGATTTATTACGGAAACGTGTGAAGTCACACACTTACAAAACTATTGGCTGTGGAGGAAAGTTATCATTAATCATCACAAAGACATTTTGTCAATTAGAATATACACATTTCTTATATATTGTAATATTCCTAACTTTGTAAATTGGAGCGAAATCAAATCCTCAATCTATGTATTACTTTAGCCCTCATTTATTAACCAAAAGATTGTTGGTCTATTAAAAATTTTTTGATAAAAATATTTCCTTTTGTATTGGATTTAGATGTATTCAGTGTTTTTGTTCATGAATTGACGATATAATTCGATTTCTGGAACCAATAGTCGTCAAAAAGCTGTAATTTGTCTCGTGTAGGGTGCTATGGCGAAAAAATGTAATGCTCGAATGTAACCTGAGTCAATGGAGGTTTAATTTGCAAAAACGTATTATGACACTGAATAAAATACGTAATAAGTATCGTATATTTGATTGATTGTATTTCCCTTTTCCTTATTCAGTCTCCTCCTTGCCCAAAATATGTTCGCTATAGTCGTCTATTCTGGATAGAAGCAATTTTTGGCGACGTAGCTTTGTGAAATTCACGCAATACTTATCACGAAGATAAAAAAATTAGCTAATTTTCTACCCTTATATTTTGCTGACCTTACCGGTTTCGATGTTTCACATGATTATCAAAGGATCTACCATTGACAGTGATTTGAATCCAGCATTAAAGTACTTTCTGCGCTCGCTATTAGTAGTCTGTTCTCGAGTTAAATGAATTTCACAATTGATTTCGAGTGCCCTAGAATTTATTTCAGCGCACCATACTGGCGGGTATTACAATGAATTGTAGGTATAGGTGCAGATATGAACGGTATTGTTTGAGAAACCAGTCGTGTTGATGTTAGTGCAGCGTGTAAGATGGAATAAGTGGTTATGAATGCATTCTGCTGCCACGTGAAACCCAGGTATAGCATTCAAACGTGAATAGTGCTGAATGGCGTTTACGTCGCAGAAAAGATTCCCCGGCAGGTGCTTCTTCCGATGGAAGCGAGAAGAGGCTAAAAATAAATTTAAATCAAACGGATTTCTGGAACACTTTTAGAAGTACTCTAAAAATCTTACTCCCAAGCTGTTCTTGAAGTTGTTCTAGAAAAATAACAAAGAAGGGGTTTCCAATCATTACGTTTAGACAAATGATGTGGTACGCAGTCTGGCGCACGGGAGGAAAGTTAAACACCGAATACGGTGAAATTCACCATGAAAAAATCATTTGACTTGACTGGGATTCAAAGCCGGATCTAAAGGTCGTTCCGGGACCCGGGTCGTTCTAAAGCGACAATGTTTGGTTTATTCTCCGTGACTGTGGCATAGCATGCACGACCACGTCTCCTGTGCTGCAATGTAGACTTGGGACGAGAACAGCTTGCTCGAATAGACCCCCGCTGAAATTAACCTTGAATGAAGATGGCTTGATGGTGTAACTGGCTAGCACACCTGACCGGCAATGGATGATCCGGATTCAAATTCCGGTCAAGTCAAATGATTTTTTCATGGCAAATTTCACCGTCTTCGGTGCATAAAGAAGGGGGTGTTTAAAATTGCACTTCAAAACGTTGAAACCTCGTGCAGTCAACGGAATTCTTTTGGTAATCTTATCTCTTTTTTTCTGCACCTTATGGTCAAATTGAAAAACCAATATTCAGATTACTTTCAAGGCAGCGTTTCCTGAAAAATATATGAATTTCCCGAAAAGGATTAGTCATTGCTCTAAACTCCTGAACAATCGTGATGATTTTTGGAATGAGGCCAATTTATGGGTCAAAATTTCTTTCTCATTTTATTACACAAACATTGACGATTACATTAAATTGGTATTTATTTACAAATTTCTCGGAATTTTATTGATAAAATGCTTATCACTTAGAACATGCCTGCCGGATCTGATAATGATGCTAATGAATTGGAAAAGTATGTTTTTGTCATAACTTGTGGCAAGTAAAGGCTTCACGAGATAAATACTATATACCATAATTTGTCTCTGAGACTGAAGTTATTCTAATTGGTCTGACGGATTTATTATTTTGCTAGTTTAGAATCTAATTTATTTGGATTTCGAGATTGTCATATCTACTTTGAGAACGGATCAGGTTTGTGCGGTGTCTATACAGACAGTTTTTCAAATGGAATTTCACAAATAATAATTTTCTGCTATTTTATTAGCTTCCTATCTTGAGAAATTATGTACAGGGTTCTATCACCTCTGCTTTGTCATTTGTCTAAGGCAAAGAATGGTTTTAATTTCTAATTTGAGGTTGGCGATTAGCTACTACATTCGGTGCAGTTTTAAATATGTGCTGAGAAAGTATAATCCTGTGCCAATTAACGTATGGTTCGTAAAAAAATTAATATTATGATATTTTACTCTGCTTACTTGCCCACATTTCTGACTTTATCCTCGTCTTAGTCAATGCATTAGTTGTTGTACTTATCTATTGATGGAATTGTATTTTTTAATTTCTCTGTAGGTAGGTTAAGCATCACTTTTGAGACTTGTTCATGCGAAATACATACAATTTAAGACCGGTTTTATATTGCCTGGTTAGCGCTAAACGCAGGATGACGCTGCCTTTCCGTTGAACTAAAGATAATTGGAAATTAGGGTTTTTATATAACATCAGACTTTGTTGACGTGAGAGTTAACGATGGTATCGTATCGTATTGAACGTATCAACTACGGTTTTTATAAGGAGAAAATGTTTTACCTATGGTTATAATACCGGGCCTAAGTTATTTACGTTTTGGAATCAGTGTCTCTGTCGTTTATTCGCCAATCATATTCA
Organism: Pyrrhosoma nymphula; assembly: GCA_963573305.1. NCBI lineage: Eukaryota > Metazoa > Arthropoda > Insecta > Odonata > Coenagrionidae > Pyrrhosoma > Pyrrhosoma nymphula. The sequence continues at coordinate 55,162,801 of OY754335.1, forward strand.
CTTTAAATCATTCTCATATTGAGGATAGGGAGCTGTTGTCATAGGACTTATTTTTTGCCATTATTTCTTTGAAAATTGAAGTGGTGATACCTTCTATTCTTCGTGTCAGTTGTTTCTCATTGATTTCTCATTCTCACTATTGAGAGACAAATTTTTGAGATAAGAAAGCCTGTTTAAGGTGGATGGAGCTGTTATCTTGAGTCATTGAGTTATTTTAAAAGCTTTTTAAGTAATTACTTGGACTACATTTCACGGTTCACGAATCTGTTTATACGGTGGAATAATGCAATTAATGTAAATAATGCAAGAATTGTATTCTAAATATTTCGCCTTTATTAAATCATTGGTATGACTAGGGTTTTCGGCCAGGAATATGAATTTTAAGCGAAAATGTTATCTTAATACGCTTTTCTTACTCAGCATGATGCCTTGATATTTGTTCATGTGAAACGTATTATTAAGCGTTTAGTTGAAAATCTGTTCTTTTATAATAAAATTATGATGAAATATATGACTCGTGGCAAATGGCTACTTTTAAAAAAGAATTTAAAAATAGCAATGAATTGCCAAGAAAACAAATTTTCACTATTTTGCAGTCTTTTTACAACAGTAACTCCAGCTCCAGAAGTGATGATGCAAATATTGGTCCGTCTTTTATAGTCAAGTCTAATCCGTTGGGTCGTTCTGATTGGTGGACTGGTTTCCCGAGTTTTCTGCGGTCGTCCTCCTGTCCTCCTGCTGTTATCTTCCAGATGTTGGACAGATTGTACCCGTCCTCCCGGTTGCAGTTCTTCGGTTGATTTACTATTTCGATGGCCTCCCAAATTGATCTGGGTAATAGTTTCTCTCGTTGAACGACATTCACCATTGGGTCGTTGAGATCTACTCTGTGGTCAGGCTCCGACCAAACGTGTTCCGAGGCAGCGGAGAGCCGAAACTGTTTCTTCTCCGTGGCACGTTCATGTTCTCGCAATCTGCTCTGTATGGACCTCACCGTTTGCCCAACGTAGGATTTAGGAGGAGTAGGAAAAAGACACCACGCGGAGAAACGCCCGAAAACTGACGCGAGACATGCTAAACGCCGCGGAAATCTTTGAATCAAACATGGACGAGAGTCATTAAAACTTGAACGAGTAAATCTTCATAAAATTCCGGAGAAGAATGAGTATCAGTCGGCACTCGCACCAGATGATGACTTAGGAGGAAGGAGGTGAACACGCTGAGAAGTTCTTTCCGAGAAGTTCTTTGACTTGTGGAGCAAAATAAAAGGCTAAAATATAGGGAAGTAGATGGGGAGTGAAGAAGTGGAAAGGGAGTGAGAAAGGAAGATGAAGGAGTAGGCGTGTGTGGGAGAGGTGAGAAGCGAGAAAAGCGGCGAAAAGGGAGAGACAATGAAACGGCGAAGATATTCGGCGCGTTCGAGTGAGTTCAAGGTGGGCCCCTTGTCTCTCTCCCCACTCTTCTACCCTACTTTAAAATAGCACGCCTCCGTCTTGCAAACTGTAGCAAACACAGGGAATAAATAAGTAAAACATTCGCGGACGGGGAGTGAACTTGGAACTGTTGGCTGAATGCCTTGTATCGGGGATTTTTAGCGAAAACTCTCATGCAGGATTTCCGGAAATATCGTTTGTGAGGCATATTTCTCTTATCAGTTACATAATGCTGCTGAGAATAGGACAAAAGTTATCCGAGAGGCGATAATGATGTTTCACTCTCGAACGCAAGAATTAACTTTTTTGTATTCAAAGAATTGATTAAATTTAATCTAATTACATTTTTTCGTACTGAATTTGAATACTCCATGAGATTTTTTCCTCCATTCTATTTGTTCTTTTGGCACACGTCTAGTGCGTAAAACGTTTCCCCGCGTTGAGTGGGAACTGTTAAAAAATTCGCCTAACCTAGAAAGTTTTTTGAGGATGATCTGCTTTCATGTTCTGCTTCTGGGATGTCTACCACTCTCTATAGCCTAGAAATGGTCTGCCAATAACTTGCCTTTTCTGGGAAAAAGGCACAATTTTTTTGTTGAAACCTGGGCAGAAGCAGCTTATGGAAGTAATGAGCTGTACGAAGATATCAAAGTTTAACATAATGGTTGTGAATATTCCATTGTTTATTATCCTGCTTTATTTTGCATTCCAGTTTTTTGTTGTTTCATTTTGAATATAACAGTTAAGCAGTTATTAAGGTAAATAATCCCATTGTGAAGCATTAATAACGTAAAAATATAACTGTCAGCAAAAATATACACCAAAAGGGTGAAATTCGCCATGAAAAAATAATTTGACTTGACCGGGATTCAAACGCAGATATCCCATCTGGGGAGATCCGTGTTCGTCCGCCAAAGGTGACTTTGTTGGGAAAACAAGCTAGCACACGTGACCGGGATTGGGAGATCTTGGCTCAAACCGCGGTCAAGTCAAATAATTTTTCATAGCGAATTTCACCCTCTTTGCACCCGTACTCGTGACTACGCGCCACGTCATTTGCGCAATCGCAATGATTGGAAAATTTATCTCACAACAAACTTTGCTCAGTGGAAAATTCTGTTTACATATTTGAATTCTGAACTTTTGACTGCAATGAAGTCATTATTCAATCTCATCGTGAAATGTGATCAAACTGGCCAGAAATTGTCCCTTGAAAATAACACGAATGTGCTGAAACCAGTCAGGGTCAACAAATAAACTCTGTGGCAGTTACACAAGTTATTTTAATTCAATATCTAATATGAACTTTAAATTCCACAATGTCAACTCGCCAACCATTGAAGATAAACTGGCCAGCATTATAAACTCCCATTTTTTTAAATAACCGCATTATTAGGCCAAATTTGTGAGCACATCATTGCAATTCATAGCAGGCAGGCATTTGACAAACTTTCTCCTGGAAGAGAGATGTGCTCACCTATTAATTTAAAAAATCTCAAATGTTAGATGCTACTGATTGACTAGTAGTGTTGATAAATTTGGATATTACAAAATATATTGATTCTCTCATCTTTCCGAACGGAAATTTTCTTTAAAAAAACGGTGATGATGGAAAATCCCCTTTTATTAAGCTACTTTTGAATTGGAATTTCTGGCTAACGATCTCGTGAAAGGTGAACAAATATGAGGAAAAAGAAAACTATGATCATATCCTCTTTCACCACTTTTTCGTGCTGTTCCTTATTCGACAAAGCATGGAAAGATATTCGTCCGGAACGGACGATTTAAGTTTTTATTTTCCTTTTCAAGTTCATTGATGTGGGTATAATGTTTGGACCTCTGTATAAACCTGAAAATAGATCTTACAAATGTCATGCAGTGAAGCACAGAGAGTTAATTACTTAAAAAAATTCTCGCACAGTAAACTTGAAGATACTGGTTTATTTTCCGTTTTCTTTATTGGAGCATATTTCAAATTCTCTTTTGGGACATAATTCAAGCAATTTACGTGTTATTTTTACCCTCTTAAGGGTTCTGCTATTAGGGTACCTAAATTGTTCCTGTTTCAATAAAATTAAGATTCAGGACATGACATGAGATTCGAGTTTTGCAGGATTTTAATATAATAAATAATATAACTAAAACATGTGGTAGGAAATATCAGGCTCTTAGGAGAATGGGAAAAAATAAATCGTGTTCTGCCTATGTAGCTCTAATTTGTTCAAAAATAATTACAGCCGATGAAACCTATGCCTAAAAACACACTTCAGTATCCATTTATTTATCATTTACATAAACAGTTGAAGACTTAAGTTTAGAATCTACTCTAGTTACGGCTTTTATCCGTCCAACACTCTATTCCAATCCCTGAAGCACCTTCCACGCAGCGACGCGACGAAAGCCAGGACCCAAATGCGTATAAAAATACCTAAGCAGCAGAGGCAGTAACCGGCTGCGTCGTTCTCGAAAAATTATTTCAAGTGGTGGCAAAAAGAAAAAGGGGAAAAGTGAGCTGAAAAAAAGCAGCAGTGGGAAATGGACGGTGTTAAAAGAGTGAAGGAAGAGAGAGAGAGAGAGAGAGAGAGAGTAGGACGGATAATGTTATCAATCAAAGTTCAAGGTGAAGACAGTGGAGAGGGGCGAGGTGTGGGAGGGTTTTGTGGGGCATGGCAAAAGTCTTAAACAGGTTGGTCGCTGACAGACGTTTGGAAGGGAACAAGCAATTCTAAAAGGCAAGACAAGACAGTGGGTGAGAGAAATGGAGGGTTTAAGGAGGGTGGAGGGGGAGCGGGGAGAGGGGGGGGTGATGGAAAAGCGGAGCTAAAGGGTCTGTGGGAGGGAGGGAAAGGAGAAAGTGACTTGGAGAAGGTTGAGAGATCGGTCATTACTTCGTCATCCGGGACGGATTGCTTTTGGGCAAGGTTTTTGGAAAAAAAGGAGGAGGCAGACGCTTTACATCCTCCTCTCCGCCAACCCACTCATGGGACAACGCATCGTGGCGAGCCGACAAAAATATCCTCGAGTCCGCGGGATCGGAAAGAAAAAGAGGAAACATTTTTGACCCTAAACTTATGCTCTCGGAGGCATTGATGTAGACGGATAAATAGATATGATGCGGCTCTTCAATACATCGAGAGGAAAGATTCAATCGTCCCATTTTCCAATAGTGTCTCTTTTTATCCAGGCATACGAATAACGATCCAATGAGATATCGATGGTGAGGTGCAAGAGCTCCAGTGTTTGGAGGCAAATACGGTGGCAGGGCGGCAGGGACCAGATTTGGTGTACAACAAATTTTGGTAATTTTGTGTGAAAAAAATTGGTGTCTGCAGGGTGTATTATTTGCAGCAATAAGTCCAAGATCAGAAATAAAAATCCACAATCTATTTTTTTTAATGCTAGACCAATTATCTCATACACAGCAAATATAAGGCTGAATACATCCATGACTAGAAGGCTAATAGTGACTGCAGATATGAATATACTTTGAGGGCTTGCAGAAGAAATTTTAAATTTAGAAATACGAAAAAATATAAGGAAATCATGTCAAAGAGAAAAATAAATAACTGGGTACTAAAACGGAAATGAGTATGGTACGAACATATGCATAGAATGACAAGCGACTAAATAGTACGTAATTCAAGAGATTAACTGCTTACAGGCAGGAGAAACGTCAGTCGGCCAAGAAAAAATGTGGTACAACAACATAAGCTATAGAAGGCTGTATTTGAAGAAGAAAATGGCTACGTGAGCCTACTATAAATGAACGAAGAAGTATCTTGTTCGCGTACATATCCGCTGAAATTACACTTGACCTAAAATAGGCTGTTGGCTTAACAGGAAAGAACACCTGACAGTCTTTTTGGAAATTTAGGGTCATATCCTAGTGAATTCAAATTATTTTTTCATGGCGTATTTCGTACTTCGGCTTCGTACAATGTTCCTTGCAAGCTTTCGTGGCGAATTATCATCCAAAAGACAGGAAATTCATTTTCAAAAGAATCTATTCTGAAAGGAAAACTGCCTTTAGTGTAACTCCTCATTTTCCTAGTTCTCCCAAAGAGCTGGATACGGAGATAAATTCCATCTTCAAAGTCGAAGGATGAGTATGATGAAGGAAATATTTCCATATATGGCTATACAGTTGATCCAAAATAAATGACTTTCAGCAAGTTATTCATTGATGGAAACTTCAACCTTGGGTATTTGAATGGAATATATTTGCGTCGTTTCGTAAAATAAACCTATGGAACCCATCTGAATAGGATCTTTTCAAAGGCTGAAGCATGCATCGTCAAAGTAAGAGTCTTTTTCGCGGTGAACCTGCCTATCCCATTTTTCAATTTCAGTCATTTTGTTTGAAATTAACTTTAAGGCTCCATGCATGAAACTATTATAGCTCATATAGGTGAAGAAATTCCTCAAAGTTATCAAGAGACATTCAAATGAGCCATTTGTAGTTTTTCATCGGAAGATTTAGGCCCGGTTGTTTTTAATGTCCGATTAAATTTAACCGTCGCGTGATTGAGTCTGTAAGTTTATCTAATGTACGATGTGAGTTTGGGATTTGTAAATTACGCCAGACTGGCGGTACATTAAGGCGAGCAATATCGTTTGTTATTATTAGGGTGACAAACCAGTTATAGTAGGTTTAAATTGAATAAAGTAAAAATCCCCTGTATTTATACATGTGCATGGCCCTATCCACCAATAATATTTCTTTCTTCGTCTCAGTGTACGTCCTACTCTCTGAGTAAATCACTTTAAAATCACACTGAATCACAATAAGGAACTTTTTCAATTTACAAAGTAATTTTCACCCTTAAAAATTACTTTTTAAGTTGAAACCCGGGTCAGGAATAAAATCTGAGTGTGCACAATATCAAGTTATTGATTTATTCCAATATGAAGTTCCACAAAGTGACACCAGAAAATGTGAAGTTTGCCCTACTCTTCTTCATCCCGTCCATAAAACTTTTTCTCCTTCTTCCTCGTCTCCACTTACCCAACATCCTCCCCTCTATCACGGTCTTAATCAACCTTTTGCTCCTCATTACCGCTTCCAACCATCTACTTTGCCTCCTCCTAAGTTACGATGGGAAGGTAAAATCAAATCGGTTGACATTCCGGGACAAAATTAAACGAGAGACAAAACCGGGCTTCGGAGGTATAAATCAGTCGTAAATGTTACGGTGGCATCGGAGGAAGGTACATGTTATGAAGCGATTTTAGCACTTGGGTGTGGGAGGAAAGCGATTTTTATGGTTGAAAATTTTTAATGAGGGGAAAGATGATGCCCAAATGTAACTCCCAATAAAATTCACCGATTCCCTTCCTTATCAGGTTACGAGGGCGGCCGCTTACGTCAGACCAACAATTGGGAGACTACGATATAATATTTTTTTTCTTTTGAGAGGGGAGGAAGGAGAGTGATACGGGAGAGACGATGGAATGAAGGTGGCTTGGTTTAAGGCTGGCTGGTTGAGCGGGTGGGTGGAAGTTTAGCGGTGGTGGTGGTTTTGACGTTAAAAGGGAAGGGAAAATGGGGGGGGGGTCGTCTTCTGAAAACTCCGGGCTGCCGGGATTTTTGGCCGTGGCACGTGCTTTCCCCGGGTGAGGAGGAAGAAGCGGCGGACGGAGGATCGCTCTCGGGATGTCACGAAAACAACCGCTGTGGCCAGGATAGGCGGTGTGAGAGGGAGGGAGAGGAGAGGGGAGGGGGTGGGGAGGAAAAGGGGAGACAGGTGACCCTGGGTCCCTCTCCGTCTCCCTGTCGCACAATTCCTCGTCCCTTTTTGCTCTATTCCTCGGGGAGAACTTGGGGGAAGACCAGGCACGCGGCGAGGTCGCGGATAGTGATGTGGGTGAGAAGAGAGACTCGTATCAGGGCCCGGCTCCAATATCACAGCCGTAACTTACGGCACTGGCATAAGGCTATGTTACACGGAGCCATATTTTGTGTAAATTAATTAAATGAACTCAATATTGTATTATGCTACTTAGCTTCCGGAATTCCCCCACGTTGAGTTGTTTTTCTTTTGACGGCTATAATTTCTTCAGCCATCCAGCTGAGGTCTTCAGGTAAGAAGTATCGATGCCAATTTTGGTCCATCTTATATAGGGGGTTGTCAACTCGGTCCTAGCTCCCAATGGGTGGGTCATTTTGGCGGGTGATTGGTTTTTTCAGAAATATATATAAGCATAATAGACAAATCAACGCGTGAGGAATCCGGGAAACCAAGCAACATAATTCGAGACGCCGCGCCGCGGAAACCTGAGATCCATCAATCATGTAGTTTCCATTGACTTATTTTTCACAAGACTACCGCTTTTGGCTGTTACGCCATCAACGGGTACAATGAATGATTGGCGTGACTGCCGAGTCGGGTTGTCTTGGGAAAAATATTACGATGGGAAACATTGTTTTGTTCATTTAATTATCTCACAAAATCTCATCCTCATCTTATGAATGTGGCGCTGATTTGGTACAATGCCCCTAGGTCCTTATAACTCCATCTTATAAAGATTGTAAAAGTGACCTGCATGACTGTTATGCTATCTAATGATATTCAATAGCATGCAGATTCTATGCAATAGCATGTATAGAGCATAGAGACCCAATTGCAATTGAGAAAGTGAGGCCAATAGAACTGAGGGTAAACCCATGCGATGGCGGAAATTCATAAGAATGCCTAGGTCGGTGCCAACGTTTTTCCACATCATCCTCTCCTCTATTTTGTCTAATCATTTCTTCTGCGACCTATTACTTCTTGATCTTTCTGGTTTTCATTGATCCAATTGTTTTCTCTGCCGCACTTACTATGCCTGTTTTATACTCTCCCATTTTTCCTTGATTTTTCCCAATTGCTGTACGTATTTCTATCACCGTCACTTCGCCCTATCTCACTTGCATACGATTTTGCTTACCCCTTTTGTTCCCATGATGTGACTCGGAAGGTATTTCATTCGCGAAAAATCAAAATGGTTTATTGATACTGGTTTTGTTCTTTGTTAATATAGTACAAAATTATGTGTAACGCTATAACAGCAACAGTGAATATAGCATGAAATGAAATCAACACGGTATATGCATCTTGGCATTTTTGCACATTAATCCTCCCATGATTGCACGTGACTGTTGGTTACATGGAACTTTGGAAGAAGATTGGAGCTAGCACTAACTTGCTCTTTCGTACAAGTCCTCTGAAGATACTCATGCAGTTATAATTCAATATTCTTTACGGTCCACGCAACTCGCATGCTATTGCGGCTCAATAGCATGCGAGTTATCCTGTTGGACATGACCTTTCAGGAATGTATCCAGAAAGTGGGTTTCCTTACACATGTTATCAGTTAAATGTTTTGTTTTGGAAATATTTCCAAATATTTGGAAAAATCTGCACGATCATTGGCAATGTGCTGTCATGCACGTACATTACGTGGAGTTTTTGATTTGATTGCGTTTCATTAGTAGAAATCTACATACCTATAGGTGGCACGTTTCCTCGTTTGTTACTCAAGTTACGTCGCGCAACTCGATAGCATATACGACTAGCATGCCAATGTATCTCACATGTGAACTCAAGATTTTGCGATAATCGTGCGAGAATTTGTGCGTTAAGTAGTTAATGCGTAGCAGCTGTGCGTATTGGCTAACTCTATTGTTTTCCGACAGTTTCATGCAGCTGCCAATTAGGTTCAAGATATTTTTTTTGTTACAGAATACTGTGTGGAAAAGGAACTGTTGTTGCGCAGATTGACAGACCTAATCTGGTTCATAGAGAGTTGCTAGGTTGGTGTATTTCGTTTTGTTGCTTGCGAAGCTTAATTTTATATTATATTCAACATATTCAAATGACGAATGGTGGGCATTTTCTAGCACACACGGAACAATTCATCCAAGTAAATATGCATATGCCATTTTGATTGTCTCCGATTCTGATCGTGCTGGTACGAATGGAACATATGGAACGGACGCCACAAGAAAAGTTTCATTCAATCCGGATCAGGTCCTCGCTCATACGAGGTATTACAACGCGTCTTTAAATTGTGATGAGAAAGCATAATTGTGAGCTCGAATCGCGCATGGAAGAACATCGCAACTTACGCCGTGCAGTGTTTCGGAAAAGCGTTATTAAAATGCGAAATTTTTGTATCTTTCAGATTTCTCCACTGCCGTTCTTGGCATTGCCATTTTCAGGAAAGGCAAAGAAATACTTTTAATATCCGCAATAATTCCACGGATAGAGTAAAAAAACATGAAAAGTAAGTGAAATGCTGACATGTTGGAAACTCATCACAATGGAGGCTGTAATTAATCTTCGTGCTGTGAATAATCTCTAAGCTTACGCGCGAGAAAAGTCTTTCATATTGACTAGCGCGGATCAATGTCAGCGCGTTACGTGAGCAGGAATGACCGAATTTCAAGGATAACTGATTTCTGTTGGAAATTTCTATCGATTGGCCGACGTGAAGAGCGTCTTCCAGAACACCAGTTCATGAGGGAACGAACTAAAGGCACGTATGTGTGTGTCTTCTTCTGCGCGAGGGGCGTTCATCGAATCAAGGTTGAAAGAGAAAGGAGTCGTAAAAACATCCGCGCCCGCCCCTAATTGACGAATTTATTCCGTGCTCGTGTTTCTTTTTCATTGCTTTCACTTCGTTTCAATCACCAGAATTGCGTCTGCCAAATTTGCGGCAGATAAAATTTTTATGATCATGAAAAAATACCATAAAATTAAATATTAATTCTTCATCCTGTTTAGAGCTTCATCGATCGCATTATAAAAATTTCTTGACTCATCGTAAAGTCATTGTAAAGGCAAGTGAATACATTTTTCACGTTTATATTAAATTTTAACCACATTCGTGAAGGTAACATTAGCAATAATGTATTTTATAAATTCGGCCTTAGTTGGGGTCTATTAATTTTCCACACTATTGGTAAGGCATGCTCATTTTTAACTCAGCCTTTAGCATATGCACATATACCTCTCCTTACTCTTGTATGAAATATTTTACTTCAAACTCTTCATAAATGAATATTTAAGGTGTGATCTGAGGCCGTCAGACTCTATGTGAAACTTTTCTTTATTTCTTGGCAAATTCACGCTGATGTGTGGCATTAAGGACAATTCTTTAGCTCCATTTGATTTGACCTGATTTTTAGAATGATGGAAAGAATATAAAAAATCTATAATGCAAAGTGCGCAGTTAAAAATAGTGTACCGTAAAAATTAAATGAAGTACTTAGTTTTTTTCACCAAGCGCATGACAGGTTCTACTTGAAATGGGGTGCCATTTACATTCCCTTGGATGCCGGCATCCGTTTTTGAAATTACACTACATGCATTTCCTTCTTTTACAAATAAGCAATAAATATTTGAAAAAGATGGTCAGATTTTTCCGTCTCGTCCCATAGGCATTTCTAACTTTTTCACTTCAACGCTTTCCCTAAAATCGCGGCCAAATTTCATCGTGTATTCCGATGACGAAAATATTTTCTGGGAACTTGATTGGAATTGGTTGTGTGAGAAGGGTAGATTGACAAAAAAAATACGAGACCGTGATGGAAAAAGCGTCCTGCGTTCTTCTATTATACTAGCGTTTCATGCTGCTCCGAAAAAAATATATGAGCCGAAAAACAAAAAAGGGAGGGTTGAAATATCTGTCCAGTCTTGTAGCACACACAATCTCTCTTGATACTTCGGGTCAATGTGGTGGGGTTATTACAGTGATGACCTCATTCCGGTCTTCCCCTTGCTTCTTCCTCACGAGTCTCTTTTCCCTTCCCCACCACAGGAAGGCAGTGCACAAAACCCCGCTTCCGTCTCACATTTCACATCTTCCGTTCAACACCCAAGTCCGGCATTCGCGTCCTTCGGTTGAGGAGTAAGACACCCCATGTTCAACGATTAGTTCCCATTTCTAAGTCTCCCTCAGCCGACACGCCACCATATCATCGTAAAACCCTTCCCCCTAATACCCTTCCCCTGATGACTATTGTGCGGATGGGGTATGGAGAAGTAGGGGGGGGGGACGAAGGACATGGTCGTGTTCATCTCATCGGTGATCCTTAACTTTTTTTTTGCTCAACTCCCTCCCAACCTCGGTGAGTATCGGTTTTCTCACCCATTATTTTCCTTGTCTAAGTCTCCTTTCAGGGAATCTCCTCCGTTCACTTGGGGGAAACAGGGATAGGGAGAGAAGAAGGAGTTGTCCGCGACGGAGTGGATTCTATGAAGGAATATCGGGAAATCGAGACAGGTTTCATGACGGAGTACGTGAATTCTGTCTGCAGTCTCTCGCTTGAGAACAATGATGAAGGGGTTACGGGTGGCAAAAAAATTACGTGAATGAGAAAGGAGAACAATTGAGGACGACCGATAGTCTCGAGGTTTCACACGCTTTCTTGAGAAAAGTTTTGGCGATGCAAACAAGTCGTTTTGGGTGAGAGGGCAGAATATTTTCTAAAAATGCTATGAACTTTTCATTCGCGGAAAAAAAAAATGTTTTCTTTTTTTTATTGCCACAAGGGAAACGTCACTGAGAATGGGCCAGCTCTTCATACTACACGATAGTTGGTAGGAGTTGTCCACTAATGACTGGAAAAACGACATGGTGTTTTTGGTAAATGTGACCTTTTCTCAGCGGGTACAATGATCATTTCTGGTATATTTTTTCCGAGTGAACGTCTAATCAAGGTTATCGTTGGAATAAAATGCAGCTCTAGTCTTATTTACACCCTCTATCGTCGCATTGATATCTCTTTTGTTTACAGGTCTATCACCGCGTCACCCGCTTTTTTCAAGTGCAATGTGGAATAAGGCATGATACTTTCCAAATTTTATCGTTAATATTTTGCGCGTGGGCCCCACTCTTTCAGTTTAAAGAATCCACCCTTGGAGATTTAGATTGAGAAGTGACGACGATGATCGGCCTTTTCCTGGATGCTTTCAAACCGAGTTGCCCATGTGAGCACGCTGAGGGAATATATTGTGACGGATCGGAGAGTTCCCTGCTTTTACATCATTGCTTTCTTGCCTTTACGTTGCATATTCTTTACATTTTTTCCCCTTTTGGGAAATTTTATTCCCACCAAAAATTGATCCCGTTTTCCAAATGCTAACTTAGTGACGACTTGGTTATGTATGCCCTGAAAAATTACGGCCAACTCCTTGCTCTGGATTCCCCCCTCTCACTTGACCCTGGTAACAAAAGAACCGAATGAAAAGTATTTTGGTGAAAAGAGAAGCCAAGCAGGTTATATAGAAGCGCGTAGAATCAATTTTTTTTAAATATTTATATAGGTCCTGTGCATTTCTGCATGGAAATTACTTCTTTAACCATGGATAGAGTGGAATTTCCCAGTAGATTATGCATTGCGATTTGGGTAGGAACTGAGAGATGTTAAATCTGGTAGCGCTTCTGAATAACTCATCTAAATTTTAAACACAGCTTATTCTATCGGGGGAAAAGCTCATAGCTCTGGGCAAGGAATTCGTTCTTCCGCTTTTAGTGTTTGTATTCCTGTCATCTTGGGATTATTCCTTACCCCATGGGTCAAAACAGGTCGTGCTATTGGACGTTTTTTAAATAAAGACAAGGTTTTATCAATGTATTCGAATTATTAGCCAGTATCAAGGAAAGAAATGTGACAAATGAACTTAGTGCATAAAATTTCACCGCAGATATGATCACCTTGCGGTTGGAAAGCGATATCTGTAAGCGTGCCATATTTTATACAGGGTGTTTCAAAATGAATATCGGGGTTTCAAGGCTTTGTAGCATTTATACCATTTTACTTACAATTATAAGTGATACATCAAATTAAAGAGCAACTCAAACAGCTTTTGCTTTATCTACAAGTGTTCAATGTGAGCACCATTCGTCACACGGCACACATCCGGTCGATAGGCGACTTCTTCCCATACCTTGATCAGTGTTTCTGGAGTAATTGGTGCAGCAACTGATTCAATCCTGTTTCTTAAGTCGGGTAGGTCAGCTGCTAGCGGAGGCACATGCAAATGATCCTTTATGAACCCCCAAAGATAAAAACCGCATGGCGTCAGATCGTGTGAACGTGGAGACAATGCGAAACAAGCCCTGTCATCTGTCCCCTAGCGGCCAATCCAGCGGTTGGGTACGTCTTTTAACCAATCTTTACTACTAGCGCTTTCTAACGGAAGAAAGAGGAAATACTGCTTGCGCATGCGTACAAGTGTACAACGAAACTGTTTGAGTTGCTCTTTAATTTTATGTATAATTTATAATTATAAGTCAAATGGTATAAATACTACATAGCCTTGAAACCCCGATATTCAATTAGAAACACTTTGTATAATAGTTTATCCTAATCTTGGCGCATGCCCTCCCGAAGTGATGGCATAAAATATTGGAAATTTTAATTTTATCTTTGTTTTCTTGATGTGCCACTAACAAACCTTTCGCCTGCCACATAGTGGAACGTTTGCCCATTTCTATAATAGCCAATCAAGGTTTCCACGGCGTTGATTGGTAGATGCTCCCGTCATTATTCCTGATCATCACCACTTTCGTTCACTTGGGTTAACAACTGTTCCCTGATGTTCCAATTAGCGTCTTCAGATCGGAGGCATCGGATTTAAGTTTGGGCCAACTTTATATATTAGGTATCCTGCGTACTTGCTGCTCTTTAATTGGCTGTTTCTCGAATAACTCTCTTTCATACACTGTGGAGAGTATATCCAGCCAATAAATCTAATCAGAGAGCAACAAATACGCAGGATGATATAAAGTCGGCCAAAACTGCAATCGTTCGCCATTTACCCCTGAGTGCAATTCCACATCCTACTACGCTGAAGAGGTGGACTTGATCAAGGCAATTTTAAAAGGTATTAAGGGAATTTGGTGGAACTAGAAGGAAATTATGTACCCTGGATAGCGTGATGGTCTGCGCAATGGCCCGGCAAGCCAATGTTCCGTGGTGTTCCCGATCCGAGTGGATTTTTTCCAAAGGCAATTTATACGTAGTTTCATCTCCGGTTTCGACAAAAGTGAAATATCTACAGGGGTGGACTTGAGTTGCACCGTAGCAGCGGAATTACTCTGGGCAGCCAATCCCATCCAATGCCTTCGACTTCAACCGACCGCTGGTGGTTGGAACACCAGCGAAAATGTTGTCAATCCAACACGTGGTGAAGTCCCGGAAGTACGGAGAGATCATCTACGGCCAATCAATTGACTGCGGTCCTCCTCTCGATGCATCGCAGCGTGGACGAAATCGATTATTTGAGAAAATTGTGGGAATAAATTCGTCATCGGGGGACGCGGATGCTTCAGCGCTGGATACCGGGGTGTAGACAGAATGAGGGGTGGGGGAGGGAGAAGTGATCTGGGTGTGGGTGAAGGGTGGTGGGTGGGCGATGTGTGGGAGAAGGAACAGAGGTCGTGGAACGGAGTGGAATGGGTCGTAAATAGCAGTTCGCGATGAGAGTCGCCCCGCAGAAAAGAAAAACTTTGCTTTTACTGGGATTGGAGCGGAGGGGATGCTGCCTCACCCGTCTTCCCTCGGGGCAATCGGGGATTTCTTTCCAGAATTTCAAGACCACTCACTTTCCTTCCTCCCCTTTCCCCTTTAGCATACGTACGCCATCCCCAAAGAGCCCATCCCGTAGTTCTCCGAATTTCTCTCCTTTCATCAAAATGCATTCTGCCGCAAGATAAAAATATGCGACGAAAATAACGGGGATGATAATAAGAAAAAAAAGGCCAAATTAATGTTTTGGGACAAAGATGTTGAGTTCTCATCTGCGGCCGCACTCTCGGGACGATACAGCTTGAGGAATTGTTTCCCTCACTCTTCATTTTTCGTGGGACTCTCATGCCGTTATAACTGTGAGGAAAGCTGGGATTTCGCATAACATATTCGTTTTTATCATGCCCTAGATGTCTCCCGAATAATTTTTTTTAAAGTAAGATCTATAGTTACGATTCCACTTCTTTCAATACTATCATAAGTGCATATACTTATATATTTAAGCATGTGATTTGAAACTTAGGAAAACGGGTGATTTTCTCTCTGCTTCGGATTTTTTTGCTAAATTTAGTGAAATGCTCCATTATCGCACCATTAGGAGGATCTTCGGAAGTTTTCGGGAATTACTGATGCCTGAAAATTGGCTAGTAAAGAAATAATTTCCACCAGTTTAAAGAACTTCACAAATTGAATTATTTACTGGTGGTGGAGGGCACTGCACTTGCAGAGGGATATTAGTTAGCTTTTGCTCAAAAATCTTTAATAGTCTTTTAGTCTTTATTCTTTAGGCTTAGTCCAATAAGTCACGTGCCTTCGACATCGGCAATTGTGTAAGTAATACTGCGACATTAGTCACATAGGTATGAAGAAAAGAATTGTTTTATACGTCTAGAATCTTTATTTTGGTGTGGTAAACCACAGTTAATTTTAATTATCAGTCCTAGTTTAGCTTTTATTTGGCTATTCATTAATTTGTGTCTTTTGATTGCTATAAATGCATTAATGATATTTATACTATCGGAGAACTGGAATTCAACTATTACCTCTGTATTCATCGAGTAAACACGGGCTGAAACACAATGCAGGTTTTGACTTTTTTTGGCTGCAACAAGACTTTGAAGTTATATAGAAAGTAAAAATGAAAATGTCATGGTTTTACTTATTAATTTATCAAAGTATTTTATTCACCTAATGGCCTAATTATGTTTTCCTCATTCAAAATTTACATAATTTATGGTAGATAAGGCTTTTTTAGTATTTATTTTAATTTACTTACTTTTACATACGTATTTATGGCTCTGGAATGATTTTATAATCTTTGTGATTGAAAGGTTGGCCTCTTTTGTCTCAAAATTTTCCGACCCTTGGGCTACAACATCGGATGGAAATAAACGGACCTGTATCACCACAGTCCTGCTGTGGTGGCCTTGTTTGTGGATTCATTTCGATTACTCTCTGAGTTTTATCTCATTGCATTTATCCATTAATGCTCAATTCATTGGATACATTATTTTATTCACCCACGTTGATTAATTCCGAACGGTTTGCCCGACAAATAAATTAGTATCTACGGTTATCTTTCGAACATTTTTTTTCAATCGTTTCAATTAAGAGTAATTCCCATTCCCAATTTCCCGGGGCAAGTTTCCCGTTTCCATTTAATGACGTGTCTTACTTCCAAAGTTGATGTTTACCGCATTTAAAATACCTACTCTTGTAATCGTTTTAACTTCTCATTTTAGTAAGCATTTGGAACATTCAATTACGCTGATTCAACATTCTTGAACAATGACATGCGTGTGCGGAAGACCTGATGCCTAGCTCCGTGATATTGTATTTTTTTACCATTTCTGTTCACGTTGAGATAAATAGCCATTCTTTATTCTGAAGAGGCTTACCTTGATGGAAACTGCTTGGCAAGATGGTAAGAAAGTATACTTAGGCTCTGCGGCCTGAAGTTGAGGGGCCTCCGTACGCGTCCTTCTCTTTAGGCTACGTCCTCACACTGTACCACTAATTTTTCCTACTCTTAATTAACCTTCATGTCTCCCTTATCAGAGTGTTCGTGTCCCTATTGGCCAGTTACACGAATGAAAATCATTAATTTTGCCTTGTTAGGGAAACTGGAGTTCTATTATTCCCTAACAAACTCCTATGTATGTAATTACTGAGTGCGGTAGTGACAGAAAAAGGGATATAAAACTGTTTGAGGATAATTAAGTAAATAAAACTTGGTAATGTACACTTCGTAATTGTATTGTACTACGCGTTTCGACGCTAAGGTGTCATCATCAGGTACAATGTCGAAACGCGTAGTAAAATTAAACTACTCAGTGGACATTACCAAGCTTTATTTACTTCATTTCATCATGATGTTCCATCATATCTCGCCAGACATTGAATATCTCTGAGTGTACCCCAGCCCTTACTACCAATGTTTCGGTCTGGGATGTCTCTCCCCTCTTGATTTTGTCTATTCTTAGGTGATTGTTAGAACATTATCCCAGCTGTAATATTTTTGGATTAACTGACTTTTAATAATAAAGTAAATACTTGATTGAAACTTTGGCACTGTATTACTCATTTTGTCTTTTTAATAAATTAGTTTTCTATATGTGTGAATGGCTTGGCTTACTTTTAGCAAACTATTTTAGCGACAAGAAGCCAAATCCACCTTCGTATATATGTGCACAAAATAACAATAATATACTCTCTTCTTGTGGAATCAAGTAGGTACATTTTTTTCTAAGTTTCTTCAGCATTTTTGTAATGCCCCATGCAAAATCTTGTTAAGAAAAAAAAGAGACGCCTACTGTGTTATCATACCATGCACTAAATTTTGTGACATATTCTCTCCCATCATCACAGGTAGCTATTTTTTCTTTCACCTCCACTTCAGTGCTCCACTTATCTTCTTTTTCTAACCGATACTGTTTCACTCCGCCAAACGACAGTGACTTAAGTTATTCCTGCGAGAGTATCTACCTGCTGCTCTTCATGCGACCGCTTCACGTACACATTTCTGATCCTCCCCGGTCCCATTTCCTTCTCTTCCACTGCTCCATATCGATCCACCGTGTTTTTACTTCGTTTAACTTAGTCCCATTCATTTCCGAAACCCGAAAATTCATTCAAACCCGAAAAATATTTTTTATCCCGAGCTCAGACTTCGTATTCAGTTTCCGAAAAAATTGTAATCAGCCTCACGTCACTCCTATATATTCTTTTCACCCTCACCTCTGTACCCTAAATCCTTGCTTATTCGTAATTTCCCTCGCTCGATTATTTATTACTTAACCCACTCCTTCATTCCCTTTTCCCTGATTCTAATCCCCATCGCACCTTGCTTCTCTTCTGCCTTGCACGATTCAAAAACGGCACATCATATAAATCGCGTTTTTTTTTCAGTAAGGGCATAACGCTCAGTGAGGAAGTCCTATTCGCCGGACGAAAATAAAACGCTTAAGAAATCTCTTTTGGTCTTGTACCTATGTTTTTCTTGGCAATTTTCATTCCACAAAGCTGGTATACACTGAAATATCTCCTTCCATTCAAAATTCCCGTGGAAACACCTGTAGATATGACTTTAGCGGAGTCACTTTAGTGAATTATTATTAACGCATACGAACATTTGGCAGAACTCTCGTGTTCAATAATTGCTCTCATGCCTTAGCATGACTGTAGAAATTCTTTAGTTTTAATGCCCATTACCTTTCACCTCCCGGCATCAAGGAGTAATATTACAATGTCACTACATTATTATAAGGAGTAAAACCACTTTGTTAGAAATGAAAAAACTAATAGCAGTTAAATATCACGATATATATTATAGTTACTAGAGGTTCCCTATTCATAGTGAAATTTTTACGCTTTGGTTGTTTTAGAAAATCAATTGAGATATGTAATAGTTGAATCCAAGACCGTTACTGCATAGAATCACCAGATATTTTATCTTGCTGTAGGTATTTACCGTGAACAGGATAAAATCACGGTACAGTTGTTAAAAAAAAAGTCGTCTTGCACTTGCTTTTAGAAATAGCTTTACTTTACCTTTGAGTGACTCTAACCTGGTAAAAATTACATTTGGTTGTAGCATGGGTTTATAACTCCAGTTTTCTTCATTGCGTGTCAATGTGTGGGGGAGAATAATTACCGTCTAGTTTCTGTATGTGATTTACCGAAAAACAGGCCTACTAAATTATGCTGTTAAATGTCAATGTGAGAACTTAAATTATTACGCTACACCTGCGCACCAAGATTATTCTTAGCATTAAAGGAAACTTATTCAAAAATTATCTCGGCAATAAGTAACAAAATAAAGGACCAATAAAATTTTACGTGATAAATTGAATATTTCAGGAAAAAAATACTTGATGAAAACTGGTTTTGAGAATACACCAACAAATCGTAAATGCTTTGATCTCGTATTCGAGATTGGTCAAAATTGAGAACGGATTAGACTCGGTGTAGTTTTCCAAATTTCGTAATCTGATTATAAATTGAGGTTGCACACCGTGTGAAAATATTCATTTAAAATTCTGCTCTTGTGTTTGCGTTAATAATAAATATTTTATTACTTAAATATTTCCAACATTTTGATACCTTTGCGTTAAAGGTATTCATGCAGTCCGGAACGCATGTGAATAAATTTTGTCGAATATTATTATTATTACATAATTCAAACCAATTTCCCCACTCTCCTGCCTTAATGATGACGCTGAATGTCTGAAATATCTGAAGAGGTAAAAAAAACCCTACCTACTCGATTGAAATTCAGTTTTTGTTTGGCTTTTTTCCTAACGCTGAATGTCTGAAATATCTGAAGAGGTAAAAAAAACCCTACCTACTCGATTGAAATTCAGTTTTTGTTTGGCTTTTTTCCTAATATCAAAGTTAGATGAATGCAACATTGAGCAAAAAACCAGTGCGCCCGTAAATGTGTAAGATCTGAGAAGCCTAAAACATCGGTGAAACGGGGTGCACCACAGCAAAACGTCCAATAGAACATGAAGGGAGAATCTCGCACTTTAATATTGAGAAATCTACGGTTGCAGTACTATACAGCCTCGTAAGTGACCCTGGGATATTCTTCACCAGCACGAAACTTCTACGTCGCACTAAAGACTACTGGGACCATATTGTAAAATAGGATGTGAAAATCAGGCTGGAGAAGTCAAACATTACCCATGACAAAGGTTTCCATCTTAGCGCCAGGTGGAAACCATCCCTGAGACGACTGGAAAAAGAGCAGGAGATTGTTGACTAGCCATAGACGAATTGAATGAAAGGACATAGTATAATTATGTTACATCTTTCTGGCCAATACATACCACCTGAAGACGATGACAGACTATACTATCGAAACATCGTTGTAGTTAAAAACCATCACCCGGTTGTGAACCCGAGAACTTAACACCTCTGCCAGTAAATGTGATTACTTGCCAGTAAAAATGATTTATTTTTTCTTTGAGTAATAAGTTGAGGATTGACTCGTTGGTTTGGTTCGTTTTGGAACGAGCGGAAAGTCCCAAAAACCAGGACAGCTTTCGAAAATGGGGTGGTCTTTTTTATCGATGGGAATGGTAAAAGGCGATAGAAGATTTACTCTAGAGAAAAATGATCGCGGAATCAAGGTCTGACTTCTGTTTTGTTCACTTGACGTGTCAGAAACAAGAGAAATATCAAGATTTACCATCTTTAGGGAACGCAATTTGGGGGAAAAGGACGGGAGAGAAAAGTTTGTTTTTCTTCTGAGACCGATTTTTTACGGCAGAAAAATAAAATTAAAAATATGAGAAATTAACCAAATGTCTACAGCTGTGCCAGAAGTATCTATTTCTCTCAGGGACCGTAGTTGTATCGATCTATCATCGAGTAGTAGAATTTTCCCATCGTCCCTCTTGATCTCGAGAGCTATTCAGAGGGCACAGTTGCCACGCATGCGTTTGCAGTTGAGAAAAGAGAGGGATACACGAACCCTATGACCTTCTCCATCGGTCGAAAGGGCGGAGGTCGTGCCGGGATTTTCTGTTCGTCCCACGTCTGAGCACGGGACTGACAAGTACCCTCTGGAGTTCAGAGTGAACTTCCTTTTGCTGTCAATAAGGGGGAAAGGGCGGTTAATATGTAAGCTTCCCAACTCTCCGGAAATAAGCGGTGGAGTCCCACCATTTGGAAATACTTTTAAATAGTATCCCGTCTTCTAGCATGAAGACTTGAGGCCGGAAGACTTTATAAATTGGAACTGAAGCATATGTATTCATCGCGTATAGCGTCAGTGAAACATGGTGGCAGTCGCCTGCGTGAAGCGTGACGTTAATAAGGGGAAGGCTCGTGTGGAAGGGGTTGGCTAAGGAGCGGAGGGGAAAGTGCATTGCATGGTAGACAACGCTGCCAACAAAAATTCATTTGACTTGAAAGGGCGGGAAAGTGGTGCGTTTCATGACAATGATTACGATCCAAACAAAGCTGGATCAAAATATACTCTCGTTACTCATCGGAAACGCTCATTAAACAACTTGATTAGGGACCAATGCTAGAAATTAAATAACAGATTGAGCATATTGAAGTTAGCAATGAAGGTTAGTGATATTGTGAACACTGATAGTAAAATGTGGAGACTACCCCACTCCCCTATGCGGAGCTAGTTCGTAGTGAATGGACTCTTCCACTGAATTAGGCCTTTCACCGCTACCGCCACCATGTTTCGTGCCTACTATCAACGCAAAACTGCATCTAGTTAGTGGTTCCCAATCTTTTTCGACTTGCATACCCCTCAGCATAACCCTTGGTATCCCAGTCAGTTGGATCCCTGGCAGTAATGGAATGTGCTTGACACACTTTCGTCATTACTTAGCTTCTTTCGTCGTGCGCCTAAACCAGCAGCCGCGTACCCATAAAATAAGGGAACCTCATATCTATTACCCCCAAATATATTTATGAACTCTGACGTGCCCTGTTTTTTTGTTGTGGTTGAAACCTTTTTTAGTTCAACATAGTGTGACGTCTCATGAACACGTCTAGTATATTTGCCAGATTCAGCGTTGCTTAATGAAAATTTCTGTCACTGCAAGTAACGCGCCTTTCATAGAATTTTAATAACATCCTATGAGTTTTATTAAAGGAATCCTCACTAACTCATTTTGGTAATATACCCTGGTTCGCCAACCACTATCTTAGAGATACGCGTACTACAGGTTGGAAGCCGCTGCTCTAAATGAGAAGAGAACATACTGAGAAGTGCTCGGAGCCAATGTAATTTCGGGTTGTGTATACATGTATCAGTCGTGGTCCATGTAGACCTAGTATGTGAAAAATAAAATTTGCCCTCCCCAAATTGCTACATGTGCAAACGTATTGCGACTTAAATTGCCGGCTTAGACTAAAATATTTGCCTGCTAACCCTACGGCAGGGAGTTTAAGTCCCAATGTGAGCGGATTTTTCACCTCCGTGGACTTCGATGTTTGCATGCGTACGAGTTTAAAATTTGTTTTGGGACAAAGATGTTGAGTTCTCATCTGCGGCCGCACTCTCGGGACGAAAAACGAATTTAAAAACTGTTTTTAACAATGGAAGAAGCGATTAGATAAATGTATTACAGTCAATGGGGATTACTTTGAAGGTGATCAAAATTTGGTGTGAAAATATTGATTAATAAAAAAGTTATTAAGAAATTCCCGGTATTTTTGGGTCCCCCCTCGTATATTGTTATATGCTAAGAACCCTGATGCAAAAATTCTTTTAGTAATGTTTTCAGTAGTGGGAGAAAACTAAGAAATAAATAAATGGGACCTATGCCATTACTGACGCAGGTCAATTTTATTTTACTCAAATATTGTTGCAAGTCAGTGCTGATTGCATCCAAGCCTTTATTCCTTTATTCCTCATGCAAATTTTGAGCAAGGCGATCAAGTACGGTAAATCCATTTCTAGCATTTGAGCATTGATCTCTGAAAATGAAAGTGAAAATATCAGCGCACTAGGAAGAAACGCGAGTGTTTTTTTTAAATCCTGTGAGCCGTTCATCCTATATTTTTGCCACCATTTGCGAAATTTGGCTGCGCGTGTACACAGCTGTGAAATGTTGCTTCCCATCGGTTGCCGTTAATCCAACCGACACGGTTGTGCCGGGCGACGGATAGCAGGCCAATGCAGCAGCACTATAGACGGACGGACTATATAAGGATAGCAGCACTATAGACATTACCGTGTGTTCAGGGCTTTACGGGATAGCGTTGCTGGTGTGAAAGCCAGCGAGGGATAGAGAGGTCAAGATGACTAGAGAGTACTCCGCGACCTCGAACCCGCCCTGTGCGGTGCTGGCTGAGCTCCACTTGTCCCACTTGTCCCTTCCGTGACCTGCCTCACTGAAGTCAACTCGCCTGGCCCCGTTACGCAAAAAAATAATGGCAATCCTCGTGGAAGTGGGAGAGGTTTGCGGCAGGCGAGAGCGTCAGGATGAATAGCGCCAGCTTCAAACTCGCATGCGAAGGGGACCATAGGGATCGAGGTTGAGGTGTAGGAGAGAGTGCCGCGACGAGGGACGAGTTTAGTTGAGAATTTGTCGCTACGCGGGTTATCTGAGACTTTGAGCTTAGAGAGCACAGCTCATGCATCTTTGGGGAGGTGAGAAATGGGGCGTGTCCGTGGAGGACGACCGCATGCGATGAATCCTTTCCCACGAGACGAATGGCCTCTGGAACTCTGTGATCATTCAAATGTACATGCATGAGCCTATCAATCACGCAATTCCCTCACGGGGTAAGAAAAGTCATAGAACATAGTTATTTCTGTTAGGCCCAGAAAACTGGCCCACTTTTAACAATTTCCACCATAATTTCCCGTCCTTGCATACATCTTTCGCTTCTCTTACACTCATGCAATGCTTCATACACGCTCTCATATTCTTAAGACTCCTACTGTTCCTCATCTTTAGAGTCCCTTCCACCAATTCACCGATGATCCCTTGGTCTACCCCTTCCTCTAACACCATGCACTCCTCTATCATATCGTATAACTGTTACGTTATTTGAATCTGTTCTATTCTCTCAATGTGACGAAGCCAATGAAGCAAACTACTTATATATATGTCCATTACTGGAGCATTTGACTCACATTCTTTTACGACCCACTTATTCCTAACCCTATCGACCCTACTATTGCTGCAAACACTTCTCAGGTACCCCATTTCCACTGCATATAGGCTACTTGTATTATTATCCTTAGTTCAAATGTTTTGAGTGAATTAAGCTTGCGGCTCTGAGAGCTCTGCGGCTTTGATCATGTGCTTAGATTTCAATTACACCTCTGAGTTTCGTATTTTATCTGATAAATCTTCTAATTTTAATGGCCGGATAAAACTATGCGCAATGTTCCCCAAAAAAGAACAACTCTATTCACAACCAAGGTTTTGATGCATGTACGTGTGATTATCATCTGTACGTGTGATTATCATCTGTACTTGTACGTGTGATTATCATCTGATCATGTAGTACATGGAGACCTAAGTCATAATAAAAGTTGATGTCATAGGTGGAAAAGTGCGAATCATTTTATCCATGCATTACGCTCAAACTCCTCGCAACATCTCCTGAATATTCTGAATGTCTTCTCAACTAAGTCTCTTATAAAGATTTGTGAGACGTTTTCTTCACAAATTGATATCCTGATCATTAACTGGAGGCTATATGTACGGAGATATACTTACATTCACCATTAACTTCGGAGAAGTATTTGACTTGGTAAAAGCCCAGGCGGCCTAAGTCGCCTATTATGGTCATAACGTCAGCTTTAAGGTGATGAGAATGCATTATAATAATGCTATTTTGAATTATTTGACTGAGGGTTGATTTTACACTGACAAAATCAAAGTTCCTCTCCATGAGGTTTGTCTGACTCAAGTCGTATAAATATCTACTTTGCAAGAACTAGTATCGTTAAGCTTCATTTTAAACCATCTGGGAAATTTCTGATGAAATTTTGTCTTTGTTTAAACACTAACAAGGCAATTGACGAAAGCCTGGCTGTGGAGGTGCTTCCTTGGAAACCCAAAATCCATGGGTTCGAATTTTCCTTTTGGATTGAATTTTCGCTTTTTCTTAGGATTATGACCGTTAGATAGACGGAGAGCTGCTACCTCAGAGGACCACCTAATACCACAATCTAATCAATACTGCGCACCTACCACATTTAATACATATTCATTTTTATTTCCACGCCTTTTTATGTTCGTAGATGATTGAATCTTATAGGTCATATAATTCTTCGGAAAAATATCTCGTTAGCCAATATCTCTTACTAAGGCGGCTGAAACCCATGCTTGAGGGAACTTTGAAGCGAAGATTGAAAGTCGCGTAGTACTTGACGATAAATAATGTGGGAGACGGCGTGACATTGTTGCTAGGTGTCCTTTAAAGTTCTGAAATTTGGAACCTTCGCGATCTTGGCACGTGCCTCCTTAAATATGTAATAGGAATAATATTGATTCGTTTTAATAATAACCGAAACGAGGTCCACGTGCCGCGCGATCAAGCGCCACAAGTAAAAAAAAATGAGCTGAGATGTGAAAAAGAATAGAACGGCATTCTACTTTTTGTCACGAGTTCTGCGGTCACTTGATTACAGTTCAGTTTTTCGATTGCATTCTTTTTTCACTGTTATTAAATAAAATAGAATTAAGCTATTGGTTTCAGTGAATACAGCAGTATTTATGAGAGCGTTTATTTTTTCTGTTAATTGTTAGATAATATATTTATGAAAGAAGTACAAATTAGAATTCAAAATTTATTTAATTGGTCTTTTTATTGACCAAATCTTGTCACCCAAATAAATGGCGTAACATGTCCGTTCCCCATCTCGAATTTCAATCGTGGCGAGGTAAAAACTTGGCTAAATTCAAGCTTCTTAATTTAAACTCTAATATGGTTAACTAATTTGCGATTGCTTACAGCAATATCCTAAGTTCCATGGGATACTCATTTACTTCGCATTCTTTCCTCAAATTTCAAATAACAATGGCTTGGAAAAGTTGTTGTTTGCGAATTTTTATGCGCATAAATGTCGAATTTGATTTCATTTAGCCAATTAGGCCAAATAAACACCTATGAAATACTTCAAGCTTTCCCGGCGAATAGTTCTGGTAAATTATTCTCGGGTTTCCCACCAGATTAGTCTCCATGATGGCCGACGTTTCGACAGCAGACTTTCCTGTCATTCTCAGGGCTTTTGATTATCAACAGCCCTGAGGATGATAGGAAAGTCACCAGGCGAAACGTCGGCCAACATGGATATTATATTAACCGGGTGGGAAACCCGAGAAGAATTTACCTAAAGTAGCCACCTAATTCATGGAAATGCCGAAACCTTCATATCTCTTCATGGTTTGATCCGTTGACCTCTAGTACCTACTCGTGAACTGCACTTTATTCATCAACCAATCTTGAATCAACTGCGGTAGGATTACTTTTTTCCCTGAACATTGGTCGGTCGGTTGAGAAGGCCTGCTAAATCCGTAAATGAGATGAAATCTTCTTAGTATTTTTTTCACGGGATTTGATATCCACGAATTTGGAATTCCCATCTCTGTTCTTCAAAGCTAACGCACGAACATTTCATTTCCTCGCCAGGATGAACTCCGTAATTGAATAATATTAGGAAGGAAATGGCGTGCAGTGATCCCTGCTTTAGTAGCAGAGAAAACATCGCCTATTCCATTTCCTTACTGAGCGCTTCCCTTTGGGTCCAGTCCAGTTGTGCATGAGACCTTTTATTTCCCATTGAGTGAGAAGAAGTTTCTTAGAGTTCCGTGGGAAGGGAAATTTTAGTGGTTGGCGTTTGCGTGGGATTTAGGGGAAGCTTTATGCTGCATTGAGAATTGGAAGTGGTGCCAACCGGGGGCGGGAGGTTAGAATGGGTACCACGAAAACACGAGACGTCGTCAACGCTTTGAAAGTATGAAAAAACGTTTTTCTTCCCCAGAAATTTATCGTGAAACTTTTTTTTCGCTAAATTTATGTATTTATCCTCTGTAAATTAATTATTGTTATTGTTATATGACAAAATGTTGCTTCATTAACTACGTTTTCATCTTGTTTTATTCTTGAATTCTAAAATTGTTTGCGAAAGCAACCACGAGTACATTTCTTTATTTTTAATGACTTCATCCCGACATTCAAATTTTATTGCATTCGCTGTCTAAAATCACCTAAAAAGGTTGTGACAGAGCCTATACTGCGACGGAGCCTGTATTTACCAATAAGTTGTTGGCACTCAAGACAATTTTAAGGAAGGAGAGGATGTAGGCATTTGTGGGAGTGGAAAGGGTTATTGAGTAATTGAGATTCTCTCCAATTCTTTCCCCTTCCATTTAAAAATAAGTATAAATGATCACGACAAACCAGAATTTGGGATAGTGTACCTGATAATGGCTAGGTATTACGTCGAAACACGTGTCGTTAATGTAAAATGAAGTGGGCTGTACTAAAGCTGTTGATTTTCATTTTCGAAAATGCTGTTCCACCACATCTCGCTTGACAAGGTTGACTATTTTTCATAGCTATCCTGATGCAGAAAAAATATATTTGCGAAGTGTTGGCAGATGAGGTGATGGCATCCGTTATTTCTCAACCAAGACTTATCTTCACCCCAGAAGGAACAAAAATAATTTACCAACGATAAGAGTATCCTTTTCGATTCTCTTCACTCGAGCTTGATGGAGATGCAAGGGTGCCTCCACGCTCCCTGGCACCAATGGGCTCTTCCACTTCCGCAACTGATGAAGGCACTCTCGGCTCCCTCCCGTCATTCGCTCCGCGCCTCTTGGGATCGTCCGCGACCCCTCCCCGAAGGTCAGGGGTCACACCTGCGCTGTGTGCGGATGCGTTCAAGGCCAAAATCCCTGACCCCTAAAAGAGCCCCGGAAAAAGGGCCGAGTGTCATTCTTGCCCCCCCCCTTGTCTCACTATCGGATAGTGGTCACTGCCCCGCGGATTGGGAAACCACCATGAAACGTGGCGCGACTTTTGATCCCCTCAATGGTTCTCCAGATCTCGCCACACGAATTTAATCTGTTTCTCCTTTTAACCTTTTCGCAGGCTCCCTGCCGTGAACTTTGAGTTCAATAGGAATCTCTCTTTTGGCGATGAATGTGAATACAATCGGTGCTAAGGCTGTTTGACCATGATTTTCTTTATGAATCATACGGTCTATATATTTTCGAATTTAGTTTTAAAGTTTTTAGCAGCTTTCAGAACCTCGGAGTGGATGAGATAATATTAATGACGAAGTAACTTTGTTTTTATGACTGAACTTATTAGAAATTATTGAAATATGAGGCTTCCACTTTATTTGTTCCACGTCATATGCTGAAAGTGCCTTAACAACCGAGGATTTTATTTTTTGGGATTTGATAAACAGTATGTCAGTGAGTTAAAAAATTGTTTTAAAAATAATTAAGAAAAAAAATAAACTGAATACCGTTACAAGTCTGACGTGAACTGTTTGTTAGAAGTTCCTCAGTTTTTTAATTACGTCACTCTGGAGCACACAGTCGTGCCTCGCTCCATGGAAAACGCGTTTGATTTTTTGATAAATATCTCGAAAAGTAGAGGAAATAGTGGAAAACATTCAGGCATAATAAAAAAATGAGATATTTTTCTTAATAATATGGCCAAATTCGTTAATATTTTTCCGTGATAGTTTATCCCCCAAAATACCTTAAACGGCCATGAGAGACTTCAGTGATGGATGAAATCAGTAAAATGCCAGAAAAAATCAGTGAAATATTAATAATTATTACCCAAGTTTTTACATACATAGCATCGCATCGCGCTATTCCCTTTCGGGGTAGGCAATGTTAAAGAACTTGGTTATTGCAGTCAGCCCTATAGAACTGGCTCCCTTTTAACTCAATTTCCTCCTCAATGTCCTATACTTATGCATACTTCTTTCGCTTCTCTTATACTTTGCGTTACTTCAAACACGCTCTCCTATTCTTCAAACTCCTAATATTTCTCCTCTTTAGAGTCTCTTCCACCTCATTCACCCATGACTTTCGCGGTCTGCACCTTCCACCCACACCATTCACTCCACTCTCATACATCTGTTCCGTTATTCGACTCTCATCTATTCCCTCAACATGGCAAAACCAAAGAAGCACACTCCTCTTATAAGCCAACTCTTATGCTTAGATTTTTATGCCGAGTGAATCTACTTATGCGTTATTTGCACCCTTTAGATTCCTGCTCAATGACTCAGAGTTGGTAAAGCATGCGATATACACATATATTATTTGATCCTTCGACTGAAATGCATTATTTAGTTTATATTACCAACTGCAACGTTACCTTCCCCTTTTTTAGGGCTCCTATGCCTGCCTTTAACTAATTTTATATTGCTAGGCTCTATCATTTGCAGTATCAATGTGACATTCGCTCAAAAGGATTCCATAGTTTTTCTAAACCACAGGTTTTTAAAAAATGGTTCCACCATCGTTGCCATCGTGTGTGAAAGTGGTACAGGCCACTTTATCTTGACACACAAAAGTTATATTTTCGGTAAGCATTGCATTGCATTAGAGTAATCTACCGGTTAGAGGTAGGTTATGATGAAAGTCAGAGAATAACCAACGGACTCTTACACGTGCCGTCCCCTATCTACCTCTTGTATTTCTTTCTTCATCTCGGCATAAGTCCTACCTTTCTTCATACCGTCCATAAATCCTATTCTCTTTCTTCCCCTTCCCCGCTTGCCCAACATCCTTCCCTCTATCACGGCCTTCAGCAAACCATCGCCCCTCATTACCCCTTCCAGCTACCTACCCTGCCTTCCCCTAATCTCATCCACAAGTTTCCTCTCCTCGCTTACCATGTCAAGCGTTTCCTCATTTGTCATCCTTTCCGTCCAACGCACCTTCTCCATCCTCCTCCACACCCACATCTCGAACGCTTTCAGCCTATTTTCGTCTACATTTCTCAAGGTCCATGTTTCTGTCCCATATAACGCCACACTCCATATACATAAAATTAATTTAAAGGGTAAGAGCCATATTTCTTTTTTTAATTGCGTCAGGAAAAATCAACATATGGTTATAAAAACCTTCTCTCGTTTGTTTTCTGCACGATAATAACTCCCTTTTATGATAAGAAACTATTCTACCACTTCAAAGGCACTTCAAAGCCTAGAACTCCGGCCATAAAAATTCTAATGGCTGTATTCTGGTAGGAAGTGGACCGTTCACAGGTGTGTACGTATGTTTTCAAGGCATCGCTTTTGCTGAGAGTCTTTGAAGCAAAGACTTCTAAGTTTTTGGAATTTCTTACTTTTTTATTTTCTGTTGTTGATTTTATCGCTCTCATTAAAAATAAGTTTCAAACTGATACCAGTATACGTACCAAAGTCCTCGTTGCCTCTAAATTGAAATTTATTTAGGATAATATTTTTGGCCTAATATATATTTTAGTATAACGCGTGCATTTGAAATACCATGCATAACTTAGTATTCCTTTGCTGGCTCTTCCAAGCACAAATCAGTAAGCTAATTGACTTTCTGAAGAGATCATTAAAGCGTTTGTGATGCAACGATATTAAAGAAAAAGCTATAAATGGTGGTATGTTGACGCGAGCAAGTGGTCTTTTTTGTCTGAAAAATAATCTAACAAACATGATCATCTTGCGATATTTCTCCATATTTTTAAGATATTTATTTCGCATTTTACACACAAATCATGACGGTACCATGACAATTCCGCTGCTAATATAGCCAATTTAGGTGAATTAACTACATAAAAAGATCAATTGAATATGACCGAAAGCGTACTTTTATTTTTCTTACTCTTAAATTATTTTATTATTGCGGTAATACTGCTTCTTCACTTATGATAGTTCGAACGCTGCTTTGAATGCTTCGCTATCACATAAATATATCTACTCTTTATAACTTATTGAGTCCCTAATTTTTCAAAAATTATTATATTTACCTTATAAAAAACTCATGTTGAAGTGGTAAAGGAAATCTTACGTCCTAAGCTATGAAAACTTTTCATCAAGGTGCAAAGAGACATCGACGGTAATATTGAGTGCATTAACACCTAAAACAAAATATTGAAAACATTTATTATAATTTATCGGAGTTGAATGCAGAATTTATCGCTGAATCGATTTTGAGTACTGAAGAGGATTGAATATGGTGTACTGCCCAAAGAAATGGACAGAATGATCCGCATGAAAGAAAAAGAAAAGGCCAAGAAAGCTCCTTCATAGCCATAGTCTGCAGAAAACATAACTCCGAAGAATGGTGAAATGAACTGGGCGAGCCTCAAGTAAAAGTGGAAAGCGGAGAGTGGGATGTGTTTACGAAGGTCAAGAAGAACTTAGCTGGGCAAACCAAAGCTAGGAGTCAGTAAGAAATGTTTTCCCAGTTTGGGTAGTATGGCATCGGATAAGGAAGGTTAGAACTGGGAGACCTCAAACCGAAATGCTAACGGTTAGAGAAAACTAAGTCCTCATCGAAGTAACTCGCATTCTCTATTCGTTTTAAACATTGATCTGAAATTAACCGACTCGTGAATGGTCTGCCTGTAAATTATTTGCTATTTTATACCTTGATTATTATTGTGTGCATACCCGTGTGATTACCCGCCACAATTATATTATTGTGTGCATAGAATATAATAATACTGTATAGCGTTTATATTGTGATCTTATGTGCAATTAAGCTCATTTTCCGTGGTATGTATTCGGTGTTGTGAAACAGTTAAGTCTATATTAGTGAGTCTATATTTATTTAACTATTTTTTATTGAGCTGTTCTTCAATTCATTAATTAACTCTCTTGTCTTTATCAATCGCCTATTTTGGCAATATCAGGAGTCCAAAAGAAATTTCTCTTCAGTTTTGAATTTTTATTTGGTCTTATATCTCACTATTTAAACTCACTGGTGTCGTGAATCACTAGTACTGTAAAAGTATAATGTAATTTTTTTTTAAACCACAGGCTAGCGGGTAGGCCATGGGCAGTGGCGTGAGAGGAAACTGCCTGCCAGATCTGAAATCGTCTGAACCTGCCGAATGGAAACTCAACTTCTATCTTCTTCCGTCGACGCCCTGCAACACGCGAAGCATCGCTCCTCGTGACTCAATTGTTTTCGTTTCGCCAGTTCCCTTTGGCGCCCTCGATAGTGATGGCAGAAGATCGGGTGCAGCAGTTTCGGTGAGTACCCCGATTTTGCACTTTTCCTTTTTGTGCGTGTGTGTTAGTGTGGCAGCGTGCATATTTCGTGGCCTGGCGCTGCGATTATATCCTGCGAGGTCAGTCATGAGCGGCTGTTTGGGAAAAAGACCGGGATACGGAGCTTCCTACCCCGGCGGTATTGCGCCACTCGACGTTCAATTGTTTAAGTCCGTTCGAACGGTCGGTGGCCCACTCGGGTGCATACCCTGTAACTCCCTGCTGCGAACCTCACGTGTGGAGTTTTGCTTACATTCCTGGCGAGCCGAGTACAAGGAGAGAGGGTGAAGTGGTGAGAGAGGATATGGGGATAAAAGTTGGGTTCGGGATTCGTTGATTCGACTGGTCGGTGAATGAAAGCGTTGGCCGCCGGGGTGTGGAGGCGAATCCTCGGTCGTGCGAAATGGACTCGTGGATCGGATATATCTCGTATAGCGCCTCTCTCACTTATAAACCGTGCAATGGGTATCGCGGAAAGGCGCATTATGATTACTTCATCGGGAGCGCTTCGCTTCAATGATTCGGATTGCCAATATGGAGTTTCACGGTCTTCTCGTCCTGCCTTCAACCATTTCTCTGCTTTTCTCTCCTTCTCCCCACTGCCATTTGTTTTCCCCTCTATTTTAAACATTTGAATGGGACCATTTGCGTAGACGATGCTTCTCCTAGTATTATTATAGGTATCCTCTCGACTAAATGTAGGTTTGGATGGAGGTAAAAGTATTTTACGGTCATATATTTCCGGTTACCATTTTATTTCTCAGCTCAGCATACTTTCTACCTCTCTTAGGCTCATCTGAAGTGCCTATCCTCTTAACACATATCCCCCACTTATATACCGAACATTTTTTCATCCACAGCGGCCAATAAAAACCCATTGCCTCTAGGTACTGTCTTATTCCTGCATATATCCTACAACAATTTCCCTTACTCCACTTCAATTGTTTCTCTCTTTTCATACATATTCTATTTCTGCAAATTCTTTCTGTTTGTAATTATTATCATCCCATCTACCTCAAGCACAAACCCTCAAAACTGAGTCTCGGTAAGGGTATTTGATTTGATATTTTTTGAGGCAAAATAAATCAGGAAAATGCGCTTAGACTGAAAAAAATATTGCTTTGGATGAATTTCCTTTAATTGAAACGCCAAAGAAATACTGTTTCTATGAAAATAATTTGACTGAACTATGAGACTCGTGTACGCTTAGCCACTGCGCTATTCTCTATGGATTAGATAATTCGTTTATCGGAGGACCTGTTTTACTGAATGTCAAATTTTTTATTCCGTGGGAATGGTGCCCTAATGGGTAGGCGTACGATGGAACCCTCGACTCAGCAGTGCAAATTTAATAAAATTTTTCCAATTTTATTTCCCTAAGTATTTTCGCTTCTTTTAATTTCTCCTCTCTGCTTGACGCTGGCTTTATCGTTGTTATTTATTTATTCAACACTCCCTTGATGTTAAATACCTTCTAAGCCTAGCTGTTTTTCCGCTTTGAACAGTTCTTACTTTTTTAGTCATCCTTACCCATTCTCTTTATGGAAACATTCCCTTGTCTTTCCACGAAGACTATCGTTCATTAATTTATCGCCTGTTTGTTGTACTGCCATCACTGACTATTTTGTGACTTAAATTTAAATTCATATATGTTTAGCTACGAAGGTTTATTTACTGGATGCTGATTTTCGATTCTTTTAAATGACTGTGGAGAATTTTCATCGTTCCATTTATTTTTGTATATACTTATGAATTCAACGTCCTTAGCAGGAAATTGCAGTTGGAGTTTGTTCCCTTTAACATAGAAAATCCTTGCTTATAGACGACGTGAAATCTCAACCGCGTTGATGGAACCGCGTGTCCCGTTGTTTATTTCCGTTGCCATGATACCATGTATTTTTTTCGGCACTCTTTGTTTTAACATTACGTGCTTTATTACTCCCGACCAGACCGCAGTCACGGTGTGCGCTGCAACTGCGTCATCAGTCGTGGCTTATGACGTCAGTCTTTTACGAACTGTTATGAACTTTTTTATCTTTCGTCGTGCGGCGCGTGCTTTGCTTGGCTTATTGTTCCGCATCTTTTCTCCTCGTCAACCTCACCCCGGTCGCCCTCGTAAATTGCGAGATACCATCTGTCGTACCAGCTGGCCGGCGTGCAACTCGATGACGTACGCTGACCGAGAGCTTCTCACCAAGGCTAAGGGTGGTAGTAGCGATCTTACTTTATTTACATATTTGCGTGAAACTTTGCATTAGTGTTATTATAAGTAATAGCTGTGGAATTCAGTGAAATAAATTGCTTTCTACTGATTTGTTTTTGTTGGAAATTCAATGCTATTTTAACAAGTCGCCTTATGGCACATGACATATACTTCGTAATAATTCCATTTTATATGCACGGAGTTTCTTCAAAACGCGAAAAAATAAATTTTCTTTTATTATAATTGTTGCCAAAATTTCAAGTTGCACTGAGTGTAATATTGAAAAAAAAACATTTCAATATAATTTTCGTCTAAATTTCGACTACCTACCTCTAGTTATTCTAAAACTCTAGTTATTTCCTTTAATAATGAAAAAAATTAAATATAATTCTTGTGTCATTTCCATTACTACCTATATAATGATTTTCAATGCATTAACAGATGCTCTGAAAGGAAGTGTGGTCCAAGTTTTTTTTCGACTTAAAAATTATTTAAATATGCACTCAATGACTTACGATTACCGCTCCAGCCACCTAAGTCACCCTATGTTTCGATCAGCAACTTCACTTTAATAGCGCAACGCTGTCATTTTCATCAATGCTTCAAGCCACCTAAGTATTGAGTGCATGAGCAAAATTTGTTGCCCTACAGCAGTGTTCCGTAAGGAAGAAAGTTGCAAAACAATTTGAAAAACAAACTCTCATTTCAATGAAACAGTTATACATTTTTTCGGACGAGGCAAACATTATGGAGGAAAAAATTAGAAGATAGGGATCTCAAATAAACAATTTACTTATCTTACTTAAGGAGTACGCTTCGAGGCCAAGGCATGCTGTCTCAAATTAATGTACAGCTTCAAGAAAACATACATGTAAAAATTAAAAAAATTATTTGACTTTTTATAACCTAGGTGTTCGAAAGATCAACTTTCGTTTCCAAGGTTATTACCATGGAATAATGGAAAGTATTGAAAATCAGGCCGGAGAAAATACAATAATAATTGTGGAATTTTACTCAGTGTATTTTTGAAGATGATATTTGTCTACCAAATTGACAAAGTGATGCCTTGTACTTTTGATTTTGTTCTTATCAATGATAAAGTCTGTATGATACATATCAATTCAAATTGTTTTTGTTTATAATAAAAGTAATGCAAAGGAAATCACATTCCCATATGATGAAACTTTCTCGTTCCTACCTATTTTTCTTTTCTTTTTAACGCAATGAAAGTCTCATAGTAAAATTCCGCTGGTAAATCGTTTGAAAAGATTTGTCTACAACTCTAATTACTAATCTATTATGTAAAGGTCATTATGCATCCTTTACAGGGAAATGAGGTTGCTTACTACTCTAATGAACCGAAATTTCATTTATCCAGATTTTAGTATTGTGAAATGTGAAAAACTTTGAAAAATATCGTAAATATTCGGTGGAAATAAAGTCGGTTTTTCCGAGCTAATTCCAAATGTATTCCTCCGAACCGCACGTTATTGAGTACTTGCCTCGCTTTGATAAATCGGTGGAATAACTACAACTATTTAATGCATGAGTTAATGTGCTTATATATTCAATGTCATACATGCTCATTCTTCTGTAATTCAAATTCAAATAGAGGCACGGAAAACCATTTATTACAAGTTGCACATATTTTTCGGACGATATTTACATTTCCACTGCCACCTTATCTCCAGTGGTCGCTAGATTTTCAGTTTCGACACCTGGATTGATTTAATATTCAAAAACTCTATCCATTGATTTGTCATATATCAAATGGTCACCTTTTGCTTGGACGCCATTTATTTCTAACGATTTAACTGAATTGCTTTCAATTATTTACGGTTTTCAAAGTTTTTCGCAGTCGCTCAATATTCCACGCTATATCGAAAAAGTAATTCTATGGAACCGTCTCGAGATGAAAAGTCAGCTCTATTATCTATTTAGAAAATTTCCTTAGTGAAAGAAAGATTACTGGGTTTTTCCACAAAAGGGGAAATCTTTTGTCAAAAAAGGGGAAATCTGCCTTGTATTATTTAATCGTCGAAGTGGATAATGATTGTATCAGTAAACCTGGCTAAGGATTCATTTGCGATCTTTTGGGAATCAGTTGTGATTGGGTTACGAAACAGCAATTTAATATTTCATTGGTTTAGTTTTACCTAGTTTTTATTAGTTACCTAGCTTTTATCTCATCCATAATAAAGATAGAACGTAAAGTTTTTGTCCATTATCTGCGTAACCATTGGCAAAGTACCTACCGCATCCCTACGCTAATTTGGCTAATATGATAGATATTAACGTCATCCGAAAGTTGATATTTTCTCTTTTTCTCTTACAATACACGCCAGATAAATGATTAAGCAACAAAATAAAGTAGACCATGTTAATACGACACTATTCCTACTCCTTGAGTCTTCGCCATTAAAATTCCATCTACGTAGTTTTTCTCATTTTGGATGGCAGCACTGTAGGATTTTTTTTGCAAATAAATTGAAAAGTTTGATAGTACGAAAGAAGTTGGGTAAAAGTTTCCAGAATTTCATCAATATTGAATGAATATAATTTGAATATTATGATCAAGTCCTACCTAAATGCCCCCGAAGGACTGCGGAACTGGTAAGGATTGATTCTCCACTTCTCCTACAGTATGTCACTTTCAGGGAGCCATTGCTATCTTGCCCCTCTCAGTTCTTTCTTCTTAGACTGATAAACTTCGTGTCGCCCAGGCCTATCTTCCAAATGTTCATCGAGGGTCAGGATTGGGTAAATGAACTTCATCTCCCCCGCTTGAACCCCGTCGCCCACTGTCTCTGTCACTCTCCTAAAATTGAGTCTTGAATCCATCGTCACCCTGACCGCCTTGTTCCATTTCCCACGCTTCAGGTCAATGACAAATAACAGTAGAGTGAGGTGGGGGTGGGGAGGTGAGAGGGGAATGATGCGAGGTAACGGGTGGTGGGGGTCAGGGGAAGACATTTTGGACTTTGGAATAAAAGTTCGATACCGATTTGTATACTCAGATAGCGTTGGACGACATCAAACAATCTTGTTGGGAATGTGACAGAAGTCGGCCAAACAATTTGGTCTTGCCATTCCAGCTACTTATTCCGTTAGAAAGTACAATTTCCTTTGGGCCAGAAGAAGCTGACTGGGATTCCGGAAAAACTGTAACTCACATGGATGACCCAACGCAGAAGGAACCCAAAATTAGATGATTGGTAGACGAAATCAGCTCTTGAAAATGATGTGATCAGTACGTTGAAAGCGGTTGAGTGATCAATAAAAAAGTGTGGAAAATTCCTAAGTTCTCTTTATTTTTATTTTTTTAGTTAGGAACCCAAAAACCAACCCTGGGAACCTACTTAGCAGTGCTATTTGTTATTGAAAAGCAATGGATACAGTACTGCCCACTTTATTTTATTTTAACGATACGTGTTTTGGTGTATTGCATAGCCATCATCTGGTACAATTTAAGACCTGATGGCTCAGTCGATGGCTATTTAATACGCCGAAACGCGTCGTTAGTGTAAAATAAAGTGGACAGTACTGTAGGTATTGATTTTCATTTTCAAAAATGCTACTCCACCAGATTTCGTCGGACACGGTTGACTATTTTTTATCAGTTGGATGAAAAAATATATATGAAAAATAAAGTAAAGAAGTAATGGCAGAACATCGATTTCGGAATGATCATGTGTGATTTTTTATTCGGAGAGGAATAATAGAACAATATCCGCCCATCCACCTAGGAAGGAGACCGTAGGGATCCGATGTATTTAAGACTTACGAATCTTAGTATGTTCTCTTTTTGAGCAATTCCTAATAGATGTCGGAGATGACTTTTTCAGCTAAACCAGAATAACAATCATTTTCAAGCTGTAAATCCCACTGTTCACTTATCATAAGACACCTTATTACGGAGTGTGATGAGTGCCGGGTTTAACATGAGGAGCTGATAATCAAGGGGACACTATGTCACGACAAAATTAATAACCTGGAGGATGTTAGCCGCGTTTTTACTTTATTTCATAAAGTAGGTCTTCTCAGTTAACTTTAGACTTTTGTTAAAAAATAATAACTTTGGCGTTTTTCTTTTATGTTCCCTCTGTTGGGTTACATTGTTCTCAAATAATCACTTGATGGAATAGGTTACGCGAGCTACGAAGTCCCCGTTTACCATTTCTCGAACTTGAAAATTGCCTGAAAATAATCTTGTTTCATGAAAAACGTTAGTAGTTCCATACCAGATCTTCCTTCTATTTAAATGTATATTGAGTAATATTACGAGGTAAAAATAAGCTTAATTTCTAGGGCTTTGTAAATGCTGGTGAGTGAACTTTTACACGTGAAGCAATGCTGTTTGATGGGAATTACTTAGCTTAAATTTTCATATTCTGCACTAAAAATTTTATCCTCATTATTGCCCTAAAATAAATTTATAACTGATATAAATGAGTCATTCTCATCGTCATTCATTTGGTTATGATCTGAGGGAAATTTTACCTGAGTCGTAAAATACTTGAACGGAAAAAATGGATAGTGAATATGTAATTTTTATGATACATGATGGTGAAATTTCCGTTTAAAAAAAACTGAATGCTTTCCCAGCCACGATTTTGTCGACTCCAACGACCTACCCAAATAATTAAGTTAAATAATTTTCGAAAATCATGAAATATTCATCCTTCGCGATGACAATTGTTCGTTGATAAAATGGCTAGAACGTATATTACGGGTTATTATATTATATAAAACACCTAGCATAATTGATAATCTAACGTGGGTTAAGCTACAAACCTTGGTAATTTGCCTACCGTGGTTACTTTTGGCATTGGAAAAGAGATAGCTAGGAGTTACTTGGTAGTCTTTGTTGTCGTTGGAACGCAGGTAAGGCAGTAACCTGGGTAAGATGGACTCATGGGAGAACATTTGAATCACGGACAGCGTTGGGGTATCACTTTGTTGTCAAAAGGGATACTTGATATTGAAATTTCTAATCTTGCATGGTGCACAGATGCGTGCAGTACAAGGTTGAGAGGGAGCGGAAGATCGATTTAGCATAATCGATATTGATAGTTACATCTAATGATTTAACATGCTAATACTTCAGCAACAGGCGGGAAGTTGTTCGACATTAAATACCGTTCGTCGAATTTCTTTTCGAATGGAATGCATGAAATGTTGGTCATTACTACGTCATTACACGAATGGATACCATTGGTAGTACGTCGCTTGTGGGAAAGCGGGTAAGTGATATGAGCGAATATTACCATGGTTGAACGTTAGTAATGACAACGGGGAAAAAGAGCGTTGGAGGGGAAGGTTGAGGGATTGGGTAACTTCGAACGAGTGAGGGAGATACTAGGATATGCGGAAAGAAGAGGCAGGCAAGGAGCATGAGGAGAAGAGATTGGAAGTAGATGTAAGAGAGAAGAAGAAAGAGAGGCAAGAGAGAAAGCTAGGATGAGGGAGTTTCTCTTCGTTTTCCGAAGTTTCTCTCTCTCTCTCTCCGTTTTTTTTCGCTCCCCCGTTGTTGTTCGGGTGTTGGTTCTAAAAATATGCTTCAGCTCCGAGATAAAGGTTTTCAATGGCCCTATGCTATTCGAGTTTTTCAAACTGCCTGGGATTTTGTGTTTGGCCCCACGCGAGCAAGAGAGAGACAGAGAAAGAGAAGAGGTGGGACAACGAAGCAAAACGAGAGGGAGGAGGGGTGCGGGGGAGGGAGGGAGGAGAATATTCGAGGTGAGGAAAACAAGAGGTGAGGGTTGAGTTTAAGGTTGGGAAATGAAAAAGGTCCTTTTTTATTCCTCGCCTTCTCTGTCTCTTTCTTTCTCTCTCACTCCGGGACGTATCGTTCCACGCGACGTTCGTGTTTCCCCTATTCTCTGGGTCGTGGTGATTATTGTTATATTTTCATTCCTTGTGGTGGGGGGAGGAGAAAGAAAATTCGAGATACCACACACCCCTTACCTACCTACCTACCTGCCGCGAATCATCGTAGTATTTTTTTTTTACTTTTTGTTTTAATATTATCGCATCGTTATCTCGAATATCTCGCGCCCGAAACGATTTTGGAAATATCCATTTCCCACGCGGGCATAAGAATGCTTGCTTGATTCCCTTGCCGTCGTGTACAACTTCGTTTGCCTTAAAGATAACTTCCGACACACTGAAGGTGACGGTTACTCTTGTCATGCTTTGTCTAACTGTACCATGGAAACACTGTTCGTAATTTCCGTAAAAAACGGAAAGGGTGCCTGTCCAAAAGTTCTGTCCTTGATAAAGAGGAATGATAAATATTTGGCTCTCACAAAGGAATATATGTGCGTTGTGACATATTTTTGGTAGTAAAAGTGAATAGTCTAATCTCTAATGTATAAGTAAGTTATTAGCTTAGAATTATATTTCAGTTTATTGGAAATAGTCCCAGTTGTAAATATTACAATGGAATGAGCTGGAATAAATGCGAGATAAATGTTTCCTCAAATAATCAAAATTATTTTTCAATTGAAGGAAGCTACGCATTCTTTTCAAGCATTCAATACTTAATAGATGCTACCAGTAAAACATTTCTATCGTTGCTCGAGTTCCTCGTCGATCTTTTTTCAAAACAATTAGAATCGTCAGGGAGTATTTGCGCCAAAAACTACCCCAAACCGCTGAAAATTTTATACCTAACCTGGCGGATGCCTATCCATTGATCAACTTAATTTTCTTCGTTTCGATTTCGAAGGAAAATGAATTATTTAAATTTGGCTTATGTTAACTATCTCTGTAAATGTCCTGCCATTTTATTTAAATAGCATATATAATTACTTTTGTACATTTACATAACCTTAAATTGCACTTAAGTTACCAAATCTCTCTGGGTTCCTCTCTTCAAATTAAAAATGAACCCAAGCCATTGGTTATCGTTTCCCGAGCTACCAGTAATAAGTAAAAAATAGACATATGTTATATTCGCAAGATGGATACTCGTGAAGTGAGTTAGCGTTATCGAACATGCGACGTAACCTGCCATTCAATTCAATCAATCTAAGTGACGAATCCAAACTATGCCAGTCGTATGTACATCACTTCGTGAATCGAGCATTTTTTTCACTTTATGTCACGATAGACCTCTTATAATGCTCTACTCAATTCCGCAATGTTCGTGAAACCCAGAGATGAAATCCACCCCTCCCTGAAGGTAGGACGATGTGAAATAGTCCAATAAAAATGTGCCCAGGCATCTTCCCCGCTTCATTTTTAGACCTACCCGAGTTCCATCCGTGTTTTGGTCCTCCTCCTGGCTCCTTTTGTTTTCCTAGCTGCACTCCGTTTAAGGCTACCCAGAGATGCTGAGGCCGCCGATTCCCGCGAATTTTGGTAACTATCTCACAAACGGATGTCTTCTTGATGATTTTATATGGCTGACTTGGTGTTAATAACTCTTTATAGTCTCCTTCCCTAATTAGTCACTCCCACTGGAGTAACTAATGCATATTGTGGTCTATAAAATTTTATTTTAAATTACTAGTATGATTAAGTTCCGAATCTGAATCTCGTGTAGCCCTAAAATACCTTTGATATCCTTTCGAAATACTGCAAAGAGCAGTGATTGCAGTCAAGTTCACGGGCGCATGCTTATTTACCAATATGCGTAGATCTAACTAGAAAATACGTTTTAATCGACTAGAGTTCTAGCCTGAATGTCTGGATAAAGTTTGTAGTTTGATATAAAGTGTCATGCTATTGAAATTCACCTCAAGTTTGGTGGCTCAAATTTGCTAGTGCACTTGGCCGAAATCCGGAAGGTACGAGTCTTACATCCGGGGACGGATAAAATTATACTTTATTAGCTTTCAAAGTAATATTAAACTCAATGGTGTTTCATCTCCCTGTCTTTTCCATGCTTGTCGGTAGAGAGAGAGAAAAAGGGGGCCTATTTCGTCGCCGTAAACACGAATCTCTTTTCCGGCGAGATCACTCGATGTTGTCCTTCAGTCGATGGAGAGCGTGTTAAACTATTGAATCTCGATTGATACGGGTGGCTTATCTCTCACGGGGGTGGGTGAAAAAGGCAATGGGAGAGAGGGCGGTAAAGGGGGTGGGAAGGAGACTTCTCGAGCGATAAACACGGGAAATAAACACACTTTGATTCCTCTCACGTTCCGTCACTCTCCCAATCCGACACGGAAAAGGGATTCTTGGTGCTTGTGCACTTGATGGAGTTTTCTGTCGCATGTCCTCTATCTCCTCTCGCCCCTTAGGTTTTAACACCCCTAACGATTTAACTGCGGACTCAAAAACGGCGTTCTCTCCACGAATGCAGCTCTTTCCATCTCCCATCCGTCTACTCCCCGTGAACGGGGAAGAGTTTTGTCATGGACTCACCTGTTGCCTTTGCTTCTCCGCGTTTGAAGAGGGATGGGAGGTATGCCTGGACACTCGGCGGGAATCCGGTATCTTTTAGAGCTGATGCTAGATGTTCCCTCTTCTATCTTAGGCCTCTGCGGAGGGGGGATGTTGAAATAGGAAAAAAGGGGAAAAAACCTCTTAATGGAACGACCTCGGTATCTTAATCATGCAAAAAAAAGACAGGCACAAAAGAGACACAGTGGTACAAAAAAATCATGAAAAATAACCGATCAAATGTCCTGGTATCCTTCACACCCTGATGAGGGTTTGGATTATACTTTTATAGTTATTAAGGAATGTTATTGGATTTTCTGGCATTCCTTTGGCGAATTCCACGGGAAGATGAAAATTGGAAATGTTTTTTTTTCTATTTCATTATTTCTACAAGAAAACAAAGGCGGAAGAACGTTATACATATTGTTTCCGGGGGATACTTTGAGTGAGGTAGCCATTTTTTTCTATTGAATTCTATCCGAAATATACGGATGGGAGAACATAAATCTGTCCTTGGTAGGTGCCGTGACTTTTATTTATTCTTCCAGGTGTCTACGAACCGCTACAATGTCATGCTTTCCTTCGGCGAATTCCACTGTCAGATAAAAGTTGCAGATGGATATTTTTTCTATTTGATCCATACTAAATATAAAGATGGGAGAAGAAAATATCGTCCCTTTGGGAATTTAGTGATTGATTCATGCTCTCTCGTGTGTCCGAATGCCACAATCCCAGTGCGCTTGATATCCGGGGCGATTGAGACACGGGTACGCCGGCCACACCCTTTGCGGAGAGTCGGTGACAACTATTAGGTCATCCTTCCGGCTCGGGGTTACCGAAGTTGGGACGATAGTTTTCCGTGTTAGGAGGGACATAAATCAACGAGCCTTCCCCTCTCCCTCCCCGGCCATTTAAAACAGTCCAACCCTTCAAAACCTTTGGCACAGCCGACTGAGCGCCGAAAAAAAATTATCCTTACCCCCTCTCCTCGACCCTTTCCATCAATCCTCCCCTCGCGAAAGCGTTCTAATGGTTTGATCCTCCCCTTCGCCCTAAGAGATAAAAGGCTCTGGACCCCCTCACAACAATAGGCGTGGAAAAAATAAACAGTGGTGGAGATATATAGGGCATCCCACTGATCTCTCTCGCGGGGGGTGGGGCTCCTACATGGTGAATGTCGCCGCCGTGATATAGTCGGGAACATTTCATGCCGGTGAAAGAGTAATAATGCATTTGCATCGGCTCGTATGAAAGATGAAAGGTGTCGGACCGTAACGTAACCAAACACACACACACAATAGTACACTCAGTAGTGGTAGTAGAAATATCCATGCACAAAAACACAGGCACACTCAGACTTGACTCACTTTCTGATTTTCGCGAGCCCCCTTCGAGAGATATGATATTCGTTATCTTCCGCTCTCTCTTGAGTTTGCCGGCGAACTGAGCGAGGTAGAGCTCTTCTCTTGGCGCACGCAGAGGTTCAGAAGGGGGAGAAGGGGAGGGAGGGGGATAGAGAGGAGGGATGGAGGGGGGTAGGGAGAAAGAGAGAGAGAGAGATGGAGAGAGAGAGGCAAGGGAGAGAGAGAAAGTAGGGGAGAGAGATATGGGAGGGGTGCACAGGCACGCGCAAATGTTAAACTCCACCCCCCTCCCTTATTCTCCTCTCCCTCCCCCTCTCTCACCCCCCTCCATTTCCC
This sequence comes from Pyrrhosoma nymphula, assembly GCA_963573305.1. Taxonomy (NCBI): domain Eukaryota; kingdom Metazoa; phylum Arthropoda; class Insecta; order Odonata; family Coenagrionidae; genus Pyrrhosoma; species Pyrrhosoma nymphula. Next base: position 55,207,268 of record OY754335.1, read on the forward strand.
CATTCCGATAGTCCCTTTACCCCCCCCCCACCCCCGTCCCTCCCAATCATTCCCCCAACACTGTCAACCCTCCCCCACCCCCCTACTCACACGACCTCCCACTTTAGAGCCATTTACTCGCTCTCCCCCTTCTTATTTCTCTATCAATCGTTGGCATTTCTCATTCTCGTCTCACCCCCTTCTCCACACTTCCCGGTCACTCGGACTGATATTCTTCCGTCCCAGCGAACCATCCCCGCGTGATCAACCACCCCTGTCTCTTAACCTCCCTCCTCGGAATACCATTTCTCTCTTCTCTTGTCTGTCTCCCATCCCAATCACTGTGAACCCATTACTCTCTTTGTCTCTCCCATAGGATGTGGAGGAGCAACCGTTATCGTGGGTCCTTCATTTGAGAACGTTCACCTCAGACATAATTTTTTCTGGCGTTGCTAGGTGGTACTCCATTACTAAGTAAAAGACTAACCTCGTATAGTCAACGAAAAACATTTTTATTGAATTTTCCGACCTAGGTTTCGACTAACACAGTCATTATCAAGGCAGTTGGTGCAAGTTACTGGGCGATTATACATAGGTGTAGGAAGGGATGGAAGGTGGTGAATAGCAGTGGGGTAGGGCAAAGGAGAAGGATTTTATGAAAAGACGGGGAATACTATAAACGTACACAGGTGAGAAATGGCGAGTGAGATTAAATATAGAGTGCAAATCATCGGAGGTTATGACGAAGGTAGCGGAGAGGAAAGGTATGGGGAAAGCAGAGGTGAATCGAATGAGGAGACTATGTCATTGAGAAGGTTCTCGGTGTTTCTGGTTGAGGATAGTATTTTATTTTATTACCTTCACCTTCATGTCAGTTTATTCTAGATAGGTCCGTGTTCACTGTCACTGGGCAGTCTTTCTCTCTGAACATGTCAAATTATTTTAACTTCATCCGGGTCATCCTTAGCGGGGAGATAAAATACGTATCTTTTACCATTGTATACTAAACGGAACTATTAATCCGTCTTCGCCTACCTCACCACGTACAGGAATTTAAATTAAAGAATAATCAAAATTATAAAAAAAAGCAAAGGAATGTTGACTCCTATGCATGCATTTTTGTCATCCAGGTGAACATCGGCAGGGAGAATTTAAATCTCGTTAATACGTGCCTGTTGTTCAAGGTTCAACGTTTGAGTGATCGGAATGCGGGTTTACCGTTGTTGGTGTGTTGGCGTAATTGTATACCGTATTGATATGCTCATCTGGCAGTGGCCATAGCTCATATATTGACCTGGGGCTAGAGAACATTCTCGATTCTTCCTGAATTTTCCAGTCGTGTTTTTGGGCCCTATTCGTTCGTACCGAGCTACTATTTCGAAGATTTTTCTTTAAACTATACCCAATTCATATGTAAAGCTTTACAAAAACATAACTCAAAATGTGCAGTAGTAACGGTTGGTTGGTTATTTAGGGAGGTGACCGAAAGCTATATCATTTGCGCCAGGGAGGATAGGTAAGTGGTATGGTGAGTGAAGGGATATTAAGGGATCGGACGAAGGGTGGAGTGAAACCCAGTGTCGGTGTTATCGTGCTCTTAACGAAAAGTTTCGAGGAGACCACAGTTTAACGTCTCATCCGACAGACGAAGTATTGTACATGAAGTGCCCTCCACAAGACATCTCCAGGGGATTGAACTCCACAGACAAATCGGGATTCCGAAGAATAATCTCAGGGACTACCGGGATTCAATCTCGGCCCGTCGGAATGGGAAGCCATTCCTATAGCCACTACCATGTTGCTACTAATATAAGGTAGGACGTTTCCGTGACCAAAATGAGTCTGTTCTGCGCATGGTGTCATCCGGACGACACGAGCAGCAGACGGCTCGAGAATTAGGGAATAGGAATAATGAATGAAAGCTCCGATAATTACGATTTTAGCTACAAAAAAATGGTTTCAAGTAGATATTTGCATCTGTAAGTACTAATATACAGAATATTTGATCAGTTATAATCAGTAAATGCGTGTTTTGAGAATACAATCTTGTTTACAGCGGAAATAACCCTAGCATCAATTTATTTACAAATGAAAGTTGAAACTTTAACCATTTCTAACATTTTCGTTGTCTTGTCTCCGGCAAACGTTGACCCGCTTCGCTCGTGTATATTTATTAATGGTACGTCTAAAAAAATTTCCATTCCTCATTTAGTTCCTCGCATTGCTGTTGCATCTAAATACCGCACAAGTATCAAATACACAAGAAACTCCGTACCGTAGTAAACCTCAGATGACGACTAATTCTCTTCAGAAGAGCGGAGCACAGGCCACCATGGATATGGACCACTTGCCCAATTCAGTCCGTGGTCATTCATGCAAATAAATCGTCGATTTTATAAAAAAAATTCAACTTATGATATGATTTCTCTTTGAAATTGTCTGCAAATTAAATGGCAGCATTTTAAGAAAATGTTAGAGCATTTTTTACTCTTTGTAGTCGTGACCAAGGTAACCGAACGATTGCTGAGCAAAATCAGATAGTATCTACGAGAGCGTTGGCTGGAGTGTTTCACAATTCTTGAAAATGTATTTATTTACCTTTTTTCGAATCACTTTCCAATTTCGATCATTTCTATGTTACCGTGCAATGTTTATTACTTATGCCGTATGGTATTGACATGTTGGATATTTATGGGCGTCTGTCATCTAGAAAAGAAAATTGAAATAAATGGTCTAGTTCGGAGTTTCTCAAGGTCCAAGTTGAGACCCCGTGTCTGTCGTCAAGTTGTCATTTACTGTCAGATAAGAAAGTCGTTTAAGTGTTAATATCCCCTAAGTTAGCATCTTTTTACATGTATATCTCCTCAAAAACAGTTCCATGGAAAACATTACCATTCCAAAACGTCATAAATATTTAGAGGCGTTAGCTTAGCAGGCAAAACGGCCTTAAGGCCTCAGATGCCGATCTAAGTGGTTTAAATCAAAATATATTATGCTATGCGATATCCATCAGGGAACTCTAGAAAAAGGCTTTTTTCCAGGATAGTTTGAGCCTATTTAGGTTGTCGACTGAAACCAGTGCCTTAAGAGAAATTCCCACCGATACCATGTAAGCTATACGAGTTAGCGCTTAAAGGATGTACATATGTTGCCGAAGTGGTTAATTTTCAGTTCTTTGCAGAATTTTTCATGATTTAGTTTCCTTATGTAAACTTAGGTTTTCTCAGATGATCTTATCCCATTCCATTCTCTCGCATAACTTTCACTTTCATATCATCCACATGAATAATGAACCGTGAAATATTTCCAGCTAGCAAGCACTGTGTATCGAATATAAATAAAAAAACAAGGTATTAGAGGAAAACAGTAATTAATTAGGAGTGAGTCGAAGACTGAGCTAAACCGGAAATTCAATTCGAAATAATACCAGCTTGTATTTATTTTCTATTGTAGAGCTTTGAATCATTAATTTTTACAACGGAAAAATTAATAAGAGTATTTAAGATAAATATTTCGTTTATGATTTTTTTAACAAACCGTTTTTGCTTCGTTAGATCTCTCCAGGATGGTGCTGGGTGGGAAAGAAAAGAATGCACTCACAGTCGTTCTCTTGGGAAATCTCATTTATATATGAAAGTCAGCATAACCTGGGGTAATTAGGAAATATAAAGTATAAAAAAAATTCTGATTCCAGATACTGAGTTCTGAACAATGGGTCTGCTTGGTATCCAAAAATGATGATCATTATTTATCGTGAACTTTATTCTATTAACGAAATCAAACGAACTAACGAAATTAGTTATGGCAATTATTTTGTAATATGTATCCTCGTGAGTTTTTTTACTTGTAGTTTAAAGTCTACACTCTTGCGTGAGTTACTCAATTCAACTGAATTTTCGTGATTTCAATTGTGTTATCATTGCTTCAATCTAAAAATGTATTAAAAAGTCATCTCTCTTCTATAATAAATGACATTAAGTATGGTAGGTATTAAAGGTATGGTAATAATACATTTAAAGTGGTTAAAGCAAAAGAATTTAATAAAATACCATTTAGTATAAGTACATTAACTACAAGAAATGAAGTTAAGGTTAAAATTAAAAAATGGTTGCTAGAAGATCAAAATGATGGGTAAAAGAAACCGTGTAATCGTGTATTAAATTGTTTACTGGAAGCTTCATAAATATACTGGATATTTGAATAGAAATATAAATATGTGTTTGTGTGTATATGTGTATTTAATTGAATTTAATTCAGTATGCATGTGTAAATATATATATATTATGTAAATAGGGAAAAATGTATGCATATATTAGGTAATAGGTGTCGTTGCCATATTTTTTGTGATGTCGGGGAACCCGCTGACAAGTCCTTGAGACTTAGCGGGGCCTAAATTGTTGTGTAAATGGCATTAATATGTATTAAATTATATTAATAAATAAATATTGAATTTTAAAAAATTTAAAAAGTAAGATTTTTGCGTGCAATCTACGAAGCTTTAAAATTCGTGGGGACTATTTCCGCGGGGAAGTGGAGTAAAGGTAAAAAATCGAAGGGAAAGAGGTAATATCATTACATAGACTGGCGATTTATCGTAGTATTCTCTTATCCGTTGGTACCTACGATAGCCCTATTGTTCTGGCTATCTTAACTGTCTGTTTTTCTCTCAGCGGGTTGGTTTTGCTTCGAGACTTCCATCACTATGAATAAAGAGTATACTAATACATTAATAGCAATAAAGTAATGGCTGCAGTTAATTCAGATTTCCATGGAAATTGAAACATTTTCGGATTCAGATTACCTTTCGGATTATTTAATCCGACGGAAATCTATTCATAACTATTATTTTTGGAGCATCTCTTGTATTAATTCTGTCATTCTTGTAACTATCGACCTTATGAAGTCACATTAGTGAAAGAGTGATGAAGGAATTAAGGATTATTTAAAAGGGATCGGGTTAGTTTAGTTGCTAGAGTGCTGGTCTCTCATCACGATTGCCCAGGGTTAAAACGTCCGTGGTGAGGACTTTTACAGGGAATTTTCATCCTTACTTGAGTGGTATGGGTGGATTTAAGTAGGCTAATGCTGATTCCGGGTACCAATCCATCTTTCTTCCGTCCCCCTTGTAAACCTTGCCTTACCAATCCACTCCCCTATTCTAGAGAGTGAAAGTGACCTCACCTGTTGGTCACCAAATGATTAAAAAATCAGAAGAATTTTGATATGTGGTTTTACTGGTTAAATTTTATAATTTCTCACTTATTTACATCTATTAAAACTTCTTCCAATTTGTTCATAATATAGTATCAGGCCCATATAGAATGCAAAAATTAGACTTAATGATGTTCCATCGTGACTGTGAGAACCGAAACAAATACTAAATTCCTACTTTTGGTTTAATTGATTTAAAAAAATGTTGCTTTCCTTGATGATGTGCGATAGCTATTGAAACCCAAAATTAAAGCCCAAATATGTAGATTATTTCACAACTGTATTTTTAATTAACACTTCTTTAGCCATAGAAGCCAACTGCATCGTCATTTATATGGAGTTACCACATTTTTACTTCAATCATCGCACTAACTAGCTAGTAACACAAAAAATAATGTGGTAAGATGCATCAATTTTATTTACCAGGAGTTTTTGCTTCTTGTAAAGTTTTTCGTGAAAACGCCTTTATTATTAGAGAAAAAAAAAATGACCCGTGTTTCTCCCATTGTCGCATTTAAAAACATGTCAATTCAAGTTCATTTTCCGAGAAAAATTGCTTGGAAAGAAAACATTTTGTTGTTCATATCAGATTGACTTTCAAGTGATTTTTGATTTGACTTTTTAAGTGATCACCGGCATCCCACAAGGAAGCGTGATCGCCCCCCTTTTATTCATTATTTATATGATTGACCTAAGTTCTCGAGTTATCAGTAACCTTAAATTATTTGCAGATGATGCGGTCACCTACCGCAAAATCGGCGAAGATTCGAACTTAGAAGTTCTATCATCGGCCAGGAGTTGGGGCTTGAACTAAATCATAGTAAATGCAGCACACTTCTTGCGGAAGTCAACACACCAACGCTATATCTACACTGTGGTTGGAGTAAACATGAAATCGTCAGTTGAAGTGAAATATCTGGAAATTATCTTAACCTCAAACCTATCGTGGAGAACACACATTAAACATATGCGGCACATCTTTAAAGAAACTGGGATTTATCAAGTGCATTGTAGGCAGGTCTTCGGATGAAAAAGTGAAAGAGAGGTGCTACTTCGTTCTGATTAGGCCACGCCTCGAATACACCACGAGTATTTGGGACTCTGGACATAAATATTTGATTCGAAAAATAAATAAAATGCAAAGGAAAGCTGTGCACTTCGTTAAATACTGCTACGAGCGAACTAAGAGTGTTTCACTGCTTTTAGAGGGATCAGGTTGAGAACCGCTAGAGACTCGGAGGCTAAACACTAGGCTTAGATTGTTTGAGAAATTCAGAACGAGTGTTTTTCAGTGTGACCCGGAGAAAATCATTTTTAAGCCGCACTACATATCTAGGTCTGACAGGAAAGATAAAATAAGAGAAATACATTTCCGAACAGATAAGTACAAAAATTCGTTTTTCCCACGCACAATCAGTGACCATAATAAAAACTGAGATCCGCTGAAAACACAACCGAAATACACTTCACCTTTTCACCTCCCTATAGCATTCTCCTTTACAACTTTACACGGCTGGTGTCCTAACACCCCCTGCCACACGCCCATGTGGGGCTCGCAGGGTAGTATGTAGATAGAGAACACTTTTTTCTGTAAGGACCCAGAATCTGAATTATTATGAAACGTCATTTTGCGGTGAAACCACCTTAGATAATAGCGCAGCTGAAGTATATTGATTTGGCTTTGTCAGAGATGAAAAGTGAAAAATTTTTTCACCACCGTATGATATACATCATGGATGTTTTGGCCACGTGATTCCCTTCCCCAAACGGAGTTGGACGTGTTTACTGGTTGGCTGAATTTCTGTCAACTGCGCTGAATTTCTATTATCTTGGATGGACTCTAAGGCGTTTCACTGTACAGTGCGTAGATGTAGATTCACATAGCCGTCGCTGTATTTTGTCTTCCCTCCTATACTTCTTAGTATAAATTCCTGTCATCTCTTGCACGCACCATTTCACCGATCGTGCTGCGTCATGTCCTCTCCTCTTTCTTCCTTCTCAATTGTGTATTTATGGAGGTGACCGACAACTGGTGTCATTTGGGACTCTGAGGACAGGTCGGTGGGCCATTAGAGGGGTTGTGGGGATACCACGCCTTAAAATCGATCTTCCATGGTTCTTTTGATGTTTATAACATGCGTTAATGCATGTATGTGTAAATTTTGAAGTGATAAAATTGATCGCTACTAGGCAGATTCTGTATCCCCGCATTGGCTATCCAAACAAGGAATCGGTACACCAAATACCCACCGAATTCAGAAGCACCTGTTTTCGCTCTATTTTGATCATTGGCTGGATAATACATCAGTCAGGAATACATCAGATTTTCGTGACAAATCATTTCGATATTAATATTAGGGAAAAGCCATTGGAATTTGAAATAGCCGTTGCTTAGCTATGGTTGAAGTTCGTATATGATTGAAAATGGGAGAAGCGAAAAATTTTATTTCCTTCAACTAACCTTTTTATTCCTAAATGAAAATCAATTTCTTAACTAAAGTCATGAGAGGTTGGTACAACGAAGGATTTACGAAAAACGGAGGTTAGAGGATAAATGTAGAAATTTTCCCATGAATCGCAACCACCGTCAGTAAAGTGAGTTCTTTCAAGGCCCGAGTCGGAAATTCAGAACCCTATGGTGACTCAATATTCCAGTCGGGAATGGAGCCTATCGTGGAATAAAATTTATGGCCTGGTTGAATATTTTTCGGGTTTGTTGAATATAGTAGGGGGTTCAGGCCTGCAGCTGAAATATACATATTAATTGAGTTAATATCTTCTCCATCTTAACCGTTAGATCACTTATGGTATATAAGAACACAAACCTACTCTCCTCTCCCTTGTGGCGTGAATTATCTGTTGTTGGCTGCCTTCTTATTAATACTATGGCAAATATAAACAGAAAACATGGAGATAATACGTCCGAGGGTCAAGTAATAGGGTGGTGATTCAATTATTAATTTTCCAGGTAATAAAGCTGTAAAATTAAATTATTACTCAGAAACACACAATATCTAATGCATGCAACCTTTCATATGCCTGAAAATTGACGTTACATGGTTATTTGGATGTTTATAACATTACTTAATGCATACATGTTTAAATTTTGAAGTGATAAAATTGATCGCTACTATGCAGAAGGTTGTAATCTGTATCGACGTATTCTCGAAGGTTTTGAATGAAGACTCATATTATAATCGTGCTTTCAAATGTAGTAAAAAATTTCCTCTGTAAATATTCCTAGAGTTTTTAGTTCTGTTCCATATTGATTGTTTGCTCATCGGTGCGGCTTGTGCCTTTTATATGACAATTGTGAATCCATTTCATTTGTGATAGGTATATGCGTCCTTTGCTGACCATGCATTACATTGCACTATATTGTTTCGGAGAAATTTTTTAAGTAGCTATGCTTAATTGACATTATGATTGAGCCGATTTAAATCCCTATAAAGACGAATCTTATAGAAACATTTACGAAAATAGTGCTAAAATTAGTAACAAGTTGAGAAACGCCTTAACCAAGGGTTATTCCTGTTTTCTGATACAGCATGAGTACTATTATTACACATGTTCAATTTCGCTTTAATGCATTTGCATTGGTGTAGTAAATATAAGGTAAATGATGGTACAGTTAAAAAATAAATAAATATTTTTGATGACGAATCATTTAGGTATTTTCGAATGAATTGTGGAATCTCCACCACGATTTGATCAATTTAAGAATTCCCACCCCAAACATCTTTACTTGTGGAATTGCCCCCGGCGTAAATTATTGGTTGAGGATGATCAATTTTAGAATCTCCCCTCCAGATTCTTATTATTGGTTGAGGATATTTAAAATATATAAAAAAATAAATTTTATTATTTAAAAATATGAAATTTTTATAAATGTAGCTTGATATAAATTCGTAAATTTATTAATAAGGATATTTTAAAGCAATATTTACACAAATTTCAAAGCCATTCAATGAAAACCAGCCTTTCCACATTTATTCTTGGAAGTATAATTTCAACATTTGCTTTCTGAATCCACGCATTTTTTCATTTGAACCTTGTGCTTGTTCCAGCATGACTCGATATGTTGGGTATTCACTCCAGTCAGGGGTACGACAATTTTTACCCAGTGATTAACAGTTCTGTGAACGAAACCAAGTCTTTATATATTTTTGTAAGATTTCCATTTATCCCTGCTATATAAACCTACAGAGCCTCCCCCAACTTGAATCAATTGCAGAATCTCCCTCCAACTTGAATCAATTGTGGAATCTACCCCCCTTTGCCTTACCTTCCGTATTTTATTTATTTGCTTGCTATATTTTGCGTATTTTGTTTGCTTTCTATATTTTGCGTATATTATTTGCTTGCTATATGCAAGTACATTTTACTAATCAAATGTAATGAAATTCGGAGCCAACAATTTGACTCGTCCCTGTGACCACATTTTTCCTGAAACTTTCCTGAAATGTTTCCACCCACCTTCTCTTCATGATGCGCCTTTCTCTTCCCCCTCTTGTGCTTCCCCGCAACTCGTCCCCGAGCGCTTGCCATATTGCATTCTCTCATCTTCGCATATCACCGCTGCACTGGCAATTTCCTCTTTGGAAGTCGATCAAAATGTGCGTGCCATTAAGGTTGGCTGGGGAGGTAAGTGCGACCGGCGGAGGGGTGAGAGTAGGTACAGCGGGCGAGGGTGGAAAATTTTTGGATCCGTTGATGGACGCGGTGCGGCGGTTGGCGGTTCACGGTAGCGGGGGATGATGGGGAGTGTGAGTGGGTATCTATGTGAGTGGTGGTGAGTGGGCGGGTGTGGTGCGTGGTTTGGGAAGCGGTTCTAAGAACGTTCCCTTCCAGCCCTGCACCACCCGACCACGCGTTTGCATTATTTCAGAAAATTTAGGCGTGGAGGGAAGACGAAGTGGAAGGTGTATTAATTAGAGTTATCCACCGGTTAAAGGTAGGTTATGATGAAAGTCAGAGAAGATCGTCAAGATACTTACACGTCCCGGGTCCTATCTACCTCTAGTATTTCTTTCTACATCGAAGCGTAAGTCTACTCTTCTTCATCCCGTCCAAAAAACTTATTCTATTTCCTCCCCTTCCCCGCTTGCCATACATCCTTCCTTCTATCACGGCCTTCAGGAATTCATCACCCCTTATTACCTCTTCCAGCCACCTACCCTGCCTCCCTCTAATCACAACCAGAATTTCCTCTCATCACCCACCATGTCAAGCACTTCCTCATTTGTCTTCCTTCCCGTCCGTCCTTCCTTTGCTTCTCTCCTCCACACCCAATTCTCGAACGCTTGCAGCCAATTTTCGTCCTCCCTTCTCAGAGGCCACGTTTCTGCACCATACAACGCTCCACTCCATATCAAGCTCCTCACCAGCTTCTTCTTTACATCCTTAGGTACTTAATATCCCCGTCTTAGCTCTCTTCTATTACTGAACGCTACCTTCGCTAGCGCTATCCTCCTCTTAATGTCTTTGCTACTGGAAGGTGTATAATGTCGGATTTAGTTGTTGTTTGTAATTTCAGCTCTAATTCTTCATAATTTAAATTTCATACTGTACCGTGCTGTGGTATATGTGGTTTCTTTTGAAAGGCTACTCCATGTTTCTGTGATACCGCGAAACAGGTGCTGGAGAAAACACGATTATCGTAGCTCAAATTTTATCGGTGACCTTCTGACGGAGTTCGACCTTAGACCACCTTGCTAGACCCATACGAAGAGGACAAGTGTCTGGTGACTCGTGCCAAGAGTTGTCGAAGTTGAACGCAGAGTGCCCACTCAGTATGCATCTTTGGTTAATTTATTTATATCTGTTTTGTAATATATTTATTAAAAACTATATACGCGACGCAATGACTTGTTAATTCATGGGTACATTTCACTACGTTTTTATTTATTTACAAAAATTAGTTGCTGAATAGTTTCTTCGTATTGTTGCCATCGCTGTAACATGAAGGGTGCTTCGATTTGCTGCGATAGAAGGCGATCGCCACGCCGTGATGCTAGTCATTTAGCGTAAACTCCGGCTACCGCTGGCTGTCGGTGGCTATCATCTCAGAGGAGAGCCGAACAAATAAAGAGCGATAAGTACAATTCTTTACAACTCCTCAATGGTTTATCTGAACGCAAAACTGGCTGAAAATGCGTGAATAGCTGCTTTGAGAGATTTCATTTCGTTTGGCCACTTGGCGATCGCCAACTGCTGCCTTCAATTGTCCTACTAAATCGAAAGCTCATTAAGTTCACTCTTGTTATGTGCTTTAAATATTCAATGATCATATGTCAATGTATTCAATAGAAAACTGAAGTATCATCCAATTAGGTATTTATTAGTCAGGAGACGAAGTGGAAAGTGTAATGTTGGATTTTGTTGGTAATCAAGTTCACTCTGTGATCATTTGTAGAGGTATATAATGGAGAAATGAATGATAATCCAATTATATCAAACCTGTATGCTCTGCGGAGAAATACGACAACAGTTTTTATTATACTCACTCGAGTTTGAATTCTTCTGGTTGAAGCTAACTATTTTAATGCAATTTGCATCATCATCCTGTACCTTGTAATCACTGTTTGATTTTTGTGAAGAAAGGTTAAAAAAAAATAATCTTGTTTATGCTGTTGAGCATAAAAAGTGCCTCTTTTCTCGCCTATCCTAGCTCAAGTCTAGGTTGAAATAAAACATTATGTGTTGATTTATTCCTCAACAAATTTGGAAACAATATGGATAGAAGGAGTATGCCTGTCTGTGGAATGACATTTGAAAACTTGAATAAATTTGACAACAAATTCGTCTTTCGACACGCAAAATAAATTTTTCTGGAGGTCCGAAGCAAATAAATCAACATCACACATGATTATGCCACAGTGTGGTGAAACGCGTCGTGCGAAATAAATAAATCAATTTTTTGTTTAAAGGACCGTGGTATACTACTCAATTATTAGTTTCCATACTTGATTGCGTGTGCCTTGAACGCTGTTTTCCCACTGATCTAACCAAACTAGGCTTATTGCATGCTTGTATCGAGGTAGCGAGAAGGATGTTGAGAGAAATCACAACGGAAATCCACTGCAAAGCTGTATTAATGAGAAGTTTAGTTTCGTGTGTAGGTACGCTCCGAACTCAAGCGGTGGAGGCTCGCTTCTCCGAAAACTCGGGCGTTATCGTTAGCGGGACTTAAAAACGGAATAGAACACCTCCCCTTCTCTTAAGAATCAATAGGACGTCCACGTATTGGTTTCCGTGAATGTCTGCAATGTTATTTCGTCCCGTTCCCCGATTAAACTAATATCGCATGCCGTTCACATCTTGAGGCGCGCTGCGGCGAACGTGAATTTTTTAAAGGGTGACATCGATCGAAACTCCAGAAAATAGCAAAAGACCTGAAGTTTAATCGTTTTAAGGTTTCCAGTATCCCTGATATTGTGATTGGCGGAACGCCCATTTTGAGGTGAAGGTATTTTGATGGGTGTGGCAGCGGCTGGCGATTTTGCTGTTTTATGAGCCGGGGCTTTTCCCTCTGGGTGGAAGAGATTAAAAGATGAGGCCATTTTTATAATGTTTCTCTTCATGGTTTCTCATTTGGTGGAACTACGCTTGCAATATTATCTCATCATTTCTTGACTATTAGGACTTTATTCAAAGAGAATGGAGACGTGGCATTGGTAATTATCTTGTAGTTACTGAGGGAAAACTGCTACTAGACAAATGGAAACTTTAAATTTTATTTTATGCTTTGCTCTGACCCAATTCGGCGAAGATGACTCATATTTGGTTTTAATGCAATGCATTATTTTGAAGTAATGCTCTGCTGTCTTGTAGGCGAAGAACTGAATAAATGATGATGACCCACGTTATCCATAACCTACTGTGTTTATAACTTTATCATAGACTATTACTTATGGTCGGTATTAACTACGTATTTTACATTACTCCGAAAACATTGCTGTGGGAATGCTTATGAGTTAAAGTGCTGAAATGCGGGATTCATCAGTGACTTACTCGACAGTTACTTTCAAGCAAAAACGCCCGCGAGCGTTTCATCATTATTTACTTCAAAGTTGTCCTTAAGGTTACTGCTAATTATTACGGGGATTCCTGGAAATTAACCAGGAAAGCGCTCAGTTCAGAGTTACTTCCACTTCCGTCCCTGGAGTAAAAGGCTAAAAAGGTTATTAAGTATCATTTAAGTGGTCACCCATTTAAAGGATACCTAAATACCCGCGCGGTGAAACAATGTATAGCGCGATCCGTTAAAATCACCACTTGACGCTAAATGGAGACGCACTATTTTGCTTCATTGACCTTCACGTCGCGCATGACGGACTTCACATTTATTGGCCATCAAAAAGAAAGGTAGTTTGTAATTACAAGCTTATTGACTCGGTAAGGACTATGGATTTATTTGCAAATAAAATACTTTTTTGACAAACAAAACTATTAGGTACATCGATTCTTAGGAATTCTAGGAAGCATCTCGCATATCTTCACCGGTATCACCAGTGCAGAATCGATTGTTGACCAGTGTTGAACATTCTTTGGAAAACTATCGCGGCCTTCGGAAGACTTAAGACGTCTTTACCTCTTTTTCTTCTTTTTTCCTTCGATACAGATAAGGCTCGTTCACAACAACCTAACTCGGCGTAACATGGCATAAGTGGCGATTACACGAAGGAATTGACTCCTAAACGAGTTCACTTGAAAGTGTATCATACCTACTCCTATACGAGTTCACCATCGATAGCGGCGGTGTTTGATACGTGGACGGAGTAGCCGCCGTCCTATTTGTGGAGGCGACTATCAACCAACGATTCAGTTGGACGAGTAGAAATCGCTCATTGAAAATGGATACCGCCTCAAATACGACGGATATGGAAAAGGTTTGCCTACTCAAGCAGATGCTATTAAAGTTCATAACTTTTCATAGATGTATAAATGAAACTTTTGCCTTCTCAAGTTGATGCCAGTACAGTTTGAGAACCTTAAATTGGTGTGTACATGAAATTTTTAATTTCTTAAGTTTATGTTTGTACAAGTTAAGAGCCTTATATTTCCGTACATATGATATGTTTGAGTTCTTAAGTTGATGTTAGTGAAAGTTAATAATTCAACTCGGAGATGAATGTAACCAAGTTTACCTCTTTAGAAGGATTATGAGGTGGCATTTTACAAGTATAGCGAAAGATGTACCCAATAGGCTTATTAGAAGTTGAAAAACATTATGTGAGGTTAACATAAAGATTTGCCGATTCATTTCGAATTTTTTAATAAGCTTATTAGGAGCTTTCTCTTTAATGCGCGTAAAAATTATAAAAATCGAGTGATTCTCTGTTGCGTAATTTTGTCATTGTATTCTCATGCATTGTACACTTTATGAATGGAACTTTATCCCAACCATTTACCTGTAACTTTTTGTTATTATTTATGTAACATTCTTCTGTATTTTCCTATCTTACGGCTCTTTTATATGCATTCATATTTGCGAGAATACCTCCCCCTCTTATACTTGAGGTATTTATTTTGGTTAGAGGCTCCGGATGATGACACCGAGGGGCTAGCAACTTCAGAAAATTTCTAGATTCGCGACAAGTAACTATAGACACGATTGGCCTTCCAAGTGGAGTCTAACATCGTAGTCGACTCTACATAAATTGATAAGTGTCGAGTCAACTCCTGCGTGTATCTGGGGCTTAATTCTCACTCCGAAACCGATCCAGTGCGCGAAATATGTAACCAATCACAGCGGACTACTGCCAAAATCGATCCTACAATTCATTGATGTGGTCCATCGACAGCGTGAGCTTCGAGAGTTGTAGTCAGCTCCCCCCAAACAGCTTAGTTGAGGTGCAGAATCAATTGTAAATTGTTCGTTGAACTACACATGTGTTAAAATGGAAGGTTTAGTTTACAGGTGAGGGTTGCTTCAGCAGGTCATGCTATGGTCTATGCTATGTCATGGTCATGACTGGAATTAAGAGAAAATTGAGCTGGGCTCAACTCCAGGCTACGCCAGCTAAGTTATGCCGAGTGAAGTTGTTGCGAACGAAGCTTTACTCACTTCTTTCTTTCGATACAAGTATTCAACACCAACACAGAGCTACTTTTCCATAATTTAACATTAGTCTGAGTACCGCTGGAAGAAATAAAAACACTGGAGAAATAAGGAAGGGTTTTAAGGTGGGTAAATGTTTCTGTTCTCGAAGTTCAATGGGATATAAAAATGGAAATCGGGTAGTTGAGGTGAATGAATAATGTCTTCCCATCCAAATGGCCTGGGTTCAAATTTTGCTAATGCTGGTGGATTTTCAGTGAAATCCCAATCCCCACTTAAGTTCACTGTGGAAAGCACTTTAAGGGTAGCACTCCGTCCGTGGGATGGGACGCTATGCTGTGCTCCTATTGGCGCCATTTGTTAACGGTTTGCTATTGCTAACCCGGGGTTATCTCTGTTCTTCTTCCTTTTCCCATTTAGTCCATGAATTACCGACTCACTTAACCTCATTGGCGCAACTTTCCTCAGCTTTCAGTTTTCTTCCTTAAGGTGGCTGGAGTGGTAATCGTGAGTCATCTAGTACATTTCAATATTTTTTAAGTAAGTTGATAAAAATACTAGTACCACACTTCATTCAAGTACATTTGTTTATGCATGGGAACTCAGCATACAGGTAGTAATGGAAATGATACAAGGATTATATCATATAAAATATTTCCTTAATTAACTATCATCGTACGGATTAAAATTCCCGCTGTGGGCGCTGCTGGCCGGATTTAATTTTGAGCACTTATTGTTAGTAGAAACACGTTGGGTTTAAATATCATATACATCGAACATTTTTATGTACGCACGGCCGGTGGTCTACTCATTCCAGAGTACTTTTAAATGTACGCTAGTCCTTTAAAGGCTAGAGCATGTTATGACTAGAGTTTTCGGCGCGGTATTCGAAATTTGGACGAAATTATATTGAAATATGGCTTTTCCGTGTATTGAAATAGGCGGGACACCTTGATATTAGTTAGCAACAATTATAATCATGAGTGAACTATTTCACGTTTACAAGAAAATATATGCATATATAATGGAATTATTATGAAATATGTGTCATGTGTCATAAGGCTACGTGTTAAAATATCATTAGATTTCCGAAAAAGTAATTCGGTATGATGCATTTCTTTCCACTTTTACCTTTAGATATCACTAGTGAAAACACGTATGCAAAGTTTCGCGCAAATATGTACAGGAACGAAAATAGCTTGAACAACCTTAATGACCAACAAACGGGTTGTTGAAGGCCAACACAGATGGGTGAATATTGGGTTTGTTGAGAAGTATGTGCAATTCAAAGGAACGGAATCTTTGATGAACTGAGGAGAGGTGGCATGTAGGTATGTTTGGCTGATGAAGCAGATCCTAGTTTAGAGTTGTCCGCAAGTTATAGTAGTTACGGTTGTAGCGGAACGTCGCCGAATCGGAGGCGTAATCAGAGAGCATTTATTTCGCTAGAAATGGTAAAACTATACGATATGGTAAGCGACAGCACGTATAATCACGGAAGAACTCCCAGTGGTGTGTTTCTATTGCGCAAGCGAATGAAAGACTTCACATTTCTCCGTTAAGTCAACAATAAATTCGCGTTGATGATTTGAAAAGAGGCATTTTTGATTCCTGAATATTCATTTCATTGCCTTGTGATCGGTTAACCCTCTACCAAGCTGCGTTTACCAACCATCTCTTTGAGTTTAAAACACAGGAACCATTACATTTAGCATTAGAATATATTTAGCTTTAATGGATGATATGCTTTTGGACATAGTAGTTATTCATTAGTGAAAATTATTCCCACTATTATTTGCGGTTTCCATCATTATGCTAATAAAGGCTACATTCATTATTTGTAAAATGTTACAAAATGCTTAATCTGGAATTCATAATGCTAAATGATTCTTTTTAGTTTTCTCGGACGATTCTGGAGGTTTGCATGCCCCTGTGATCCTGATAAGCCATTGTCTTGTCATCAGGTTTCTCAGGGGTCGAACCACCAGAACTTGACAGAGACACCCATGCGGTACTCGAAGACGAGGCCTTTACTGCCCCGGCGCCATCGGGGTAGGCTTAATTTATGAACGCTAGAAATCACCATCTTTAATTATAATCCTTTTCATTGTTATTTGAATTCGGTATGTAGACTAGTTTCTCTAACGTGCCAAAGCTCTAGGTGTCAGAAAATATGAGGCTGCTGATAGTCACCTGTCCTCCCCTCCCTCTCTCTCCCTCACCAACCTCGACTAGTTCCCTTTCCTCTCGTCCAACCCCCCGAAATTCTATTCTGTCGCTCGCAGTCAGCTCGCCGGCGGTTCCGATACTTTTTTGTGAAAGATTTTCGTAACCTCTCCCCGTAGATCCCCCGAGTGATCCGCGATGAAGCCATAAATGGACTTTATCGCCGTGGGACTCCCGCCATACTCTTCATCCTTAAATTCCCCGTGAAAATTTTTATGACATAATTTAAAAAAAGTAAAATAAATGGATGGAGGACAACTATGTCATTGACTGGATAGGTAATCGAAGTGGAGGAGATTTTAGGTTAAGTAACGGATAAATTCCGGCAGTTAAACTCAAGAAAAGCCATCTTAGTCATCTGCAGCTGACGCCGATGGAGCGTTTTTTAAAAGTTTGCGAAGTTAACAACTTGGCAATTTAAAACATCTATGTCGATTTTGGTTATCTTAAAAGAGACTAGGTGAGCCCTGCTGCCATAAATAATGTCAGTGGTTATATTTTTGAATGCTTTTATGGCCTTAAATATTTGGATAATCGTCCATATTCTAGAATATGATTTATTCAAATCCGATATTATGTCTTATGCCCATTCTTGTAGTTGAATTTATAAGTTAATTAAGCTTATATAATTACTGCTTAAATTTTATTAAGCAATTTTTTGCGCATAGAGTATATTGTATCTGATCAAGAAACATCATTTTTTCATTTTATAAAAAAATAATCTAAGGGTGTTGGACTTCGAGGAATCCATTTGGAAGTTAAATTATTTTACAAATCTAAATGGATGATGCTATTTAGTTTGTATTCTTCCACTAAGTATGACTCATATTTATTAGAGCTACTTTTATGTGTATGTTATCATAAAATATTCCATCAAACATTTGACAAAAATAGTTTTAAAACTATCGGCATGATAAAAATGTTTTTGTTAATACGATTTTTACGAAAAGATTTAATCGCGTGCTCAGTTTTATAAAACATGATAGGTCTTAAAATGGATATTGTGAAATTTTGTATGGAAAATTTTACCGCGAATACAAGCTAATGTTATACACTCAGTTATAAAGGCATTGCCTTTATAATTGAATGCATGCGTTGTTGTGCGCAGTTCAAGCCTAGCAAAGCTTACGCTCAGCAATGCAAAATCTATCTCGCAAAATCAATATGTCGCTGATCGTCAATGCTACTGAGGCATACCGATTTGAGCCGAAGCCTTGCATCATGTCGTTGCATCGTGTCCGTGGGATTTTTTTTAATCTCTCGAAATGCCCATCCGTATGCCGTGTATTGGGGAACTGGGGATGAAAACAAACGTTAGAGGGAAGCTCAGGCGTTACTTAAAAATAGCCCGCTGAATTATGGCCATAATTCTGGGCGGCGGAGATTCCGCGGGGAATTCGTTGGGATTCGAAATAACGAGACGCGGCAGTGGTGCAATTTGTCTCGTTGAATTGAGCGGCGACACGGCCGGCGATAAGCAAGTGCGAAAAGATGTACTGCTCCACGTACCACCCGGCTTGATATATGAACTTGCCGCGTGTCATTCGCGTCAGACTAATGTATGCCCATGCGTTATCATTTCGGGAAGAATTAAACTTGGGTCGTCATCGGCTCAGAGTATGCCCTCGCTGGTCATCATCACCTCATCACCATACTTCACCCTCTATGAATTTGTCTGATAATGCCCCTCGTTGACAATGCTCAACAACAGATTCAAAATTTGCTAAAAGCTTATTCGTGCATATGATAGTAATTTCTTACTATTTTTTCATTAAATATGTTAATGACCATTGTTTGATGCAAATACGCAAGTCTTGTGTAAAAAAATATTTCGATCTCCATTTCTGAGGTATAAAAATATTCTTTTACATTTTTCACACCAGGGGTTTCCTACCCATGTGTCCCGACCCTATTAGGGGCCGAGGAAGAGGTTCGAGGGATCGCTAGAGAAATGAGAAATTATGGCTTGATATTTTGGTTACTTCAATGTCGATCTTTTAACGGTTGCCACCCGTTCGTGGTCACATTGTTGGATACATCTTCTTATGTATAAAAAAAGAATGTTTGTCTGTTCGTGTTTTATGCACGCCAATACCATTCATCCGATTGCGATTAAACATTGGTGAGTTGTTGTGCGCGTGCCAAAAAGGTTTCTGAATTATAAAAATGGCAATTTTTGGGGTTGTTTTTACCCCAATACTGTTAACATTTGCTTCCATAAGAAAATCATTGAATTCGGTGTACGTTATTCTTTGCTTATTTAAATTACTTGCATTAAAGATATTGGATAGAAATTTGTATCATAGAACGCATAAGAAAATGCACTATTTCATTCTTTCATTCAATTTTCTTACACGCTTCGTTTTTGTCCAATTATTTTGTTTTCATTTCGAAATTCATCAATTTTTCATACTTTTCAACAATAGAACACCAATTCAACAACAATTTCCTTGGCAACCTGGCGTGGATATCCATTTAATAGCGATTAAATGAATGGTTATTCTCGCCTGCCGCATTTAAAGCCCAGGTTCTGATACTAATTTGATAGTTGTTGACAAACGACTACAGTTCCTCGGTCGCATTGCCTTCTCAATAACCATCAACAAGGTAAAAGGTCAATCGCTTTAAGTGTGTGGATTAAATCTGGAAAATCCATGCTTTTCACAATATACTCACGAGTGGGACAACCGAAAAATTTATTTGTTTCTGCAGAGGGCGGTAAGACCAAAATTAATGTATATCCCAAAGCACTTGAATTAATTTTGTCAATTTTAATTTAATACACAAAAGATCATTGTCTTTCATTTATTTTGTACATGTAAATGTGTCTGCTCTACATATATCTGCCTACTTAGAAAAAAAGAGGCATTGGAACGCATGCCGGGGAAACTTAGGTGAGTTGTTGTGCGCGCGCCCTTGAAGGTTTCTGAATTATTAAATCAATTTTACAATAGGTGGAGCGCGGATATTTTCAACAAATGAGTGTTAGCATGCGAGCTTCTTAAACAAGCGAGAAACAACAAGCAAGCCACGAAGCAGATAGTTTAAGAGTTGCTCAATCACGTGCATCAGAATCGTATCAGTGAGACATAACTTGTGTTAAAAGTAACGTAATTTATTTGTACGTAGAATAAGATTTGGTGCAGTGGTCTCTTTTTTGTTGCTTTTAGATTTTAAATTCTCAACATAAGATCACTTAAAGAGCAAGGTTTTTAATTCTTGCATTCGATTTTTCGTATATGCTTCGCTTTTCCCTAAAGGTCGAAAATCTAAAGTTTTTGCTCTACTTCAACATTAGAATATTTTATTTACTTATAAACCGCAGCATAGCATGGAATAAAAACTCATGCCATCATTTGTGCGTTATAAATTCCTGTGTAGGTATGAGGAATTCATTGAACTATGTTTTTAATTTATTTAGGGACTGATTTTGAACCCTGAAAAGATTTGTGGGCCAAGCCATGAAAAGTATGGAAATGAATTGGGACTTCAATATAGAGTATTTAATTTTGCGAATAGACAAAAAAATCATTGTCCATCATTTATTTTGTACATGTCTGCTTTATATATATTAAGTGCCTACTTAGAAAGAAAAAGCGGTATTGCAACGCATACCGGGCACAGCTAGTATCATATATAAAGTGATCGTAATGCAAAAAATAGGGGTCGCAAGTGATCTTCACCTATAAATTTGGGGTCGTGAGTAAAATAGGTTGAGAACTACTGAACTCCATACAGCCTAAGATATGGTCAGATGTAATGAATATAAAAGTGCACTAGTTTTAGCTAGCAGTTCCTGGTGTTTAACGCAGTAGACGTATTTGAAGTATTTATGTATTCGTCACGTTAAGAGAGTGGACCGTGTGTAAAGTTAATCTTTGCCCTTTGGGAGGGTGGGGGTATTTCATGAAAGGCTCCCTTTTCTACATTTGGTCTGCGTAAGTCTTTTCCATCGTCACAGCCGAGGAAGATATTTACGATAAAGTTGAATTTTATTTCTGTAGACAATGCAAGATTCATACCGCTTCTTCTTTGCTTAAAGTAGAGCTCGTCTTGGAAAATGTATTTATCTGTTCCCCTTATGGTCGTAAAACGTTTTCAAAATAATTAAGCTGTACAATGGAAGTAATGAAACTTAAGGTAGTTTGAGTGAGGTTTTTCCGTAGTCATAATGAAGACCACTTTCGGATTTTAATTTTTTTAAATTTCAAAGTCTTTAAGAAGTATCAAGTAAATGTAATATTAATGGCGCAAAAATATAGTTACATATGACAAAAATTCTCAGTAATTAAATTAATACATCTACATCAGTCTCTAACTTGAGTCATTTTTTCATACCGTACGCCTTCACAACAGAAGGTTTTTTTGCGATTTGGTAAAAATTACTGGGGATAGTAATTAATTAATTTTGATAGATTATTGAGAAAACATACAGACTACACATCGTTAGTTTTTTTATAAAATCTATTTGCTAAATAATACTATTTTTTCAATACTCTCCCTCTAGAATGCACAGCCATAATCTATCCCGTGAAAATAGCTTATATGTTTAGGAAAATAGCACGAAAAGTAGTTGGGCAAGGGGTTGATATTTTTATATCATTGGAGAGATGAGAGTGTTTTCTTTAAAATGAGCTCAAATTCATCTAATTCTAGTTGAAGTGATATCTCGCTCAAACTATCTTGAAGCGTTTTTGCTAGCTATCAGATTTTTCTATCACTTCAGAAAATGGCGCTATCGCATTAAGATTCTCATGAAGCTAAAAATATTCTAAAATTATGCGTAGGTAGACCGCACGAGGTAAAGAGATCGCTCCGGAACTATGTTACTATAACTTGACCTACGCTACCGTACTTATAATATGCTGAACATCGACGCTTTGGGAAACCCACTATTTTGCTTGTGTCTATCAAATGTACTTTTTTTGGCAGATATTATTATGACCCTTAAGTTTATTAAAGATCAGCTGTAGTTTTTAAGTTCCGCTGTCTAGCATAGTAGGTTTATTTAATGATATCTAAATTTTTGTAGCTGGAAAAACTACTGACTGGTTTGGTTCGTTTGTCTACAAAACATATTCGGTTGCCTTATTACAAAAATATGAGAGCATTATAATTTAGTGGACGTGAAGCAAATGTTTAAAGTTTCTTCATTTCCCTATATATTGGCTTATTTCATTACTTTTTAAGATTGAAATCAAATTTAGATTAAACCTAAAGTTAAACGTTTGCAGTATCCTACGTGATGCATTCCTTTGCTTCTTTACTCATTGCACGTATATCAAATCCAAGATTTTCGTCGGCCACTGCACAATCGTAGCGGCTGAACTAATCGGTTTACGTACTAAGTGGCTTCATCTCCGATTCAACTTTGATGACGGGCTATTCTTGGAGACCGAAATAAAATGAGCATGGCGAGCCCTTCGTCTTAAAGCGGGTTAATTGAACTCTTGCACTTTTATAGCATGACTTCGCTCAATTTTTTTCTCTTCGTGAAACCCAGAAGAAAAATAATGCCTCGGATCCAATGACCGAGTTCCGGAGTCAAATGCTCGCCTATCTTCTATTTTTGTTCGCAAATGGAGTCATTGATTTGATTTTCGGATATGCATTTCGTTTTTTTCCGTTTTTATTTCTACTTTGTAAAAAGTTAGCATGCCAGCAAATAAATGGGTGAAGTTAGTACTTATTTCAGCCACCGGATGGGACCAAAATAAAGACAAAAAATAGTTTTATTTCTCTTTATTCATGCATCTGAAGATCGAAATTTTTCAAATTTGGCACTTTTTTCTCTCCAGCTGGTCTAAAGGTTTCCTGATCATAAAAAAATATATGGCAGTTTTTCGCTATAAATCACTCTTAAGTAGGCCCCCAGAATGCCAGACAGTGTCTCTTTATCAATTGCCACAAATCAGTAAACCAGAAATAGAGAAAGAATGAGCGATGGATTAATATTGGCCGAATGTTATTGATGAAGAAGGTGCATTAGTAATAAATGCAGTTGAGAGATGGAGTAACAATGTTAGTTGTTCACATTTAATTCTGTTTTATCATTGTTGTACTTATTTCTTCCTCTTACAATTTGTTAAATTTTCTCCTTCGTTTCTATTGATGTGACTGAATTGGCATGTAGATATGAGTAGCAGTTCTTGCATTGCTGGTGATTAATTCAGCTTAGCAAGGGTATTATACTTCACCAATTAATTCAATGAAACTGACGCATGGCGTATTATACGGGTACGTCAAAGTTGCAGAGCAAATTCCTCTCCCTTTCCTAATGATATTTTAAAGAAAAATTGGGTACACACTGAATTCCATTTTCAATATGCGATGCATTATTCAGTTTAGGATAAACTTATACCTGCTTTATTTTCAGCTTTCCAGCTATTAAGGGTAGTGACGTTCTATCTCATCGCGAATTGCTCACCAGTCACCTCACAAGCCATTTTCTTCCCAGGTTTTTTACCTTCCTTGCTCAAATGAAGATATAGTTCACCATTTACGGCCAGTTTTCGCATTTTTATACAGTTAATGCGGCCAAATTGCATTATGACGGAAATCGCCTTCTTTAAAAATGGGCTATCCATTTTTTTATCTAATTTTTTCAATGTTGGTATGTCAAAATTAATTTACATAAGTAAATACTTTATTTTTAAAAATCGTCTGAAAAAGCACGAAAAGCAAAACTGTATAATGTGAGCACCAAAGAAATTATATACATTATTATTATTATTATTTATCGCGGATTGCTTGCAAGTCACCTTAGTAGCCATAACTTTGCCAGCTCTTTTAACTTCCTTGCTCAAACGAAGATATAATTCACCATTTTTGGCCAGCTTTCGCATTTTCATAGAGTTAATACGACCAAATTGCATTATGATAGAAATTGCCTTCTTTTAAAATATGGTTATCTAAATTTTTCATATAATGTTTTGAATTGCAACGGTGATGCAACGTGTGCAGACACTGCAGCAGCCGTACCATTTCAAGAAAAACTAAATGCAATAATAGAAATTGGTAGTTATACCTCACGGAAAGTATTTCGCATTGAATAAATGTGTCTATAATGAAAGAGAATGGCCGCGCGAACATGCATTGCGAAAAGAGGAGAGGACCGCTCCTGGCTTCAAAGCGTCCAAGGATCGCCTCACACTCCTCCGAAGTGCATATTCTGAGGGTGACGTAATGTTAAAATACTTGGTAGTATACTATGCAGAAAATCCCAAAGCTTTACGTAATCGATCAAAGAGTGACCATCCTGTGATATAGAAGAAATCATGTATGCTTGGATTACGGCAACAGCTTTTCAGGAATGGGTTGTCATATTTTTTACCTTTGATGATAGCTGTGACTGAACCCATCGCTGAAAATCTACTGCGAAAGAAATCCACCCTTAATGAAAAATTGCTGCTAAGAAAATGGTCTCACAAACAAGGCTTTATTTAAAACAATTTTAAAATTAATTATTATTTTTAGATAATGCCCCAGTTCGTCCAACAAATGTTGATGACTTCGCGGGCAATATTAAAACTGTATTCCTTCCACCAAATCCTGCTTCGCAAATCCAACAAATGGACTAAGATGCTACAACAACTCTTGAAGTTTGTTACGTTCGTCCAGTGATGAATAAACTAGTAAAAGACGATGGTAAGGGTTTGATTCGCGAATCTTAGGAAGAGTAAAATATCAGCAAAGCTATCGGCAACATTGCTGTTTCATGGAAGGAGGTGAAACAATTAACATTAAATGGTTTTTGGAAAAAAATTTGGCCAGAAGATGTTAACTGTAGATGATTACACGGTGCAAGTGAAAAAGGAGTCCGACAGAAAATATTTTAGCTGGTGAATATTTGGATTCGATGAAGTGGACGAAGAAGACGTCAAAACATTAATCAAACGGAAGACTTTTTGGAGCTTCACCAATAATTGTAATGACCATAACACAAGATGAGAAAGACATCGCTGCTCTTGAGGTACCACCCGAGAAAGAGTTTACTGCAAAACGCTTGTCTGATGCCTTCAGCCCAATTGAAGCAGGAGTTAACATTTGAACCAAGGATTATTCCAGTTTGGAGAGAATCAGAACATTTTCCAAACAGATGGAAGACACATTGGCATGCTACTGGGAAATGTACCTTGCAAAAAAATTAAGCCCATTCAGTCTACCCTTCGTTCTTTTTTCTCAACATAACAAAACAAAGGTGCCGAGGATATGAGCGCGGAGAGTAACATATCTTCTTGCCGTGAAGATGCAATACAATAACTATGTGACTATTTCTTCTTTGGACACAATTTAATCATATCTTTTCCCTAAAAAGGTATTGGTGCAACAATTTGACGTACATCCCAGAAGAATTTACGGGGGCTTTAAATCCTCATCTTCATGAACGTACATAGGTTAAATAAATTTCATAGCCAAAGATACACGAATTTTCTGGATTGATGATCAGCGTTTTGAAGTAGGACAACATTTGACAAAGGCAAGATACCCCAGTTCCATTCAAGCTGCTCTGTAACTAGGGTGTAACTTAGTTGGTGCTTGTCTCAATTCATTCCCAGTTTCAGAGGTCTTCATACAAACCAGTTACACCCCAGTTCCATCCCAGTTACAGAGCGAAACATTTTCTGCCTGGGTAGTTATATTTGAGGAATCGTCTCCGATCATCTCTAACTATGGCTGACCCAGCAACATTTGGGGCTAGCACACCAACAGAGCTCAACTGGAACTTGGCTGTCACAACCATAGTGGATTCCTGCAGCAGCAATATAGCATAGTCTATGGCCGTACCGTAGCCATAGTTCAGGCTGGCTGATAATTTTTCAATAGACTTTGGCTGGGAGAGCTATACATCCGGCTGCGGGATTTACTATTTTTCCCCTGTTGTCGAGCTTCATTAGCTTAGCATGGAACCGTAAAATCATCAACAGTTTTGGACGATCTTCTTTGATGCATAGTGGATTCTGTTGGGCACACGATATCATAAATTAAAGAAAAGGTTCGCAAAAGCTTAGCAATTAAATAAGAGCAATTACTTTTGAAGGCGGAAAAACGACGATACCGTATATCGACGATGTGAATATTCTGTTCCTGATGATGCTGTAAATTGGCGAAACGCGTCGTTATAATCAATTATTTTAGAAAAGTACAAAATATTTTACTTTATCATGAATACGATCATGAAAACTTCTACCAAGGAATCCTAACACAGTCAAGTTTAGCCTTAGTAAATAGTTGAATTTTAGTGGCCTCAGAAATCTGGTTCCTTGTTGCGTCGTTTCGAAACGCGTCATACTTTTTCGGCACGCATCCCCGACGTAAATCGAGGACTTACTGTATATACGTATAATTATCAGGCTGGACTTGGTGGAACCACTTAGCGATTTGAAAATAATTTCACATTGTAAAAATTACATTGTACTTTTTATTTATTCCGACCTTTATTTATTTTATATCGACTTTACACAGTAACTTTCAAGGTCTTTGAAGATGAACTTTGTTGAGTCAAAACCTGGGTCGTAATAAATATTGTGGAATTTTAAGAAAACGAAACAATTTGCAAATTCCACATCTAATTCAACGGTTTCCCACGCTTGGTGTACATTGTCAAAAATGTACTTGCATACACGCGCAGAGGGCAATGAATACTATCAAACTTTTGGGCAATGTCATCCAGAAAAAAACTTTGAAACTCTTTGCTGAAAAAAAGACCAAGTGCATGGATAATCGGAATTCTTAATTCAAGACGAAGGATTGAGCATGGCCGAGATTAAAGGAGTAAAGGGTAAATTGTAGGTAGTAAACAGTTAGGATAAATAGCATGAATGTATGTACAACATGTAAAAGTTTAATATTTTAATTGATGGGGCACGGTATTCACTGCTTCGTGTTTTCAAAAATTACTCAAAAGCTTAATCGGCGTGCCTTTTTCAGCCCAGCCTCACGATACTTTCCTCTAAACCATTTTAAGTCTAAAAAAAATGTTTTAATATGAACCCTGATTATAATCTGTATTTATTTTAAGCATGAAATTCCGACTGCATTAATAAAAAAATTCTTTTGCAAAAAACTATTAAGTTGCGATGCAATTTTCCATTTTCATGGAAAATGAACATCGGCTGGATCAGTGAAGATTTGTCTTTAATATTGAAAAGGTGAACAAATTTTCATTGATACATAGTGTGAACCAAGTGAAAGCCAATTCAATTAGTTTTCAAACATGAAAATATAAGTGAAATCTTTTGCGTTTTTTCTCAGTTGCGGAAAATATCAATAGACAGGCGACGATGAGTGATTCAATATCCATCCATCAAAGTTTGTTTTCCGATGCGCGATGAGAGAGAATGCCAGTTTTCTGAATCCCCTTTGGCAGCCGGGATATTATTCATTGCTCCCCATCGTTGTCAGTCATGATAAAGACGAAAAGTTACAACAAACGAACTCTGAGCTGTGAATTGGCTTAAATTGGAAGGCATAATCCCGGAATGGACTCATGCCTGCTGGAAAATTGAACTCGGTTGTTCTTTGAAGTAGGGCGAGTTTTCGTGAATGGTTCGATTCCGCATTAATTAGACGCTTCATTGTACACGAAACAATTTGATAAACTATTGAATGCCGAAAAGACGAAAATAGTATTTCTCTAAAGCCTTTTCTCTCCCTTTAGGTTGATTTAATTTTTAAAAATTATTTCGGTTAACTTTTTACATGCATTAATGAGTCGCAGACTGACCATCCAAGGATCGGCACGAGAACCAAACTGTGACTCTGATCACTACTTAGTGAAAGTAAATTGTATAGAACGACTGGCTGCCTTGGAGAATACCAATGGCCCTAGAAGACAGAAATGAAACTTCAAAATTTTAAGGGATCCTGTGCAAGCCGCTAAATACAAAGAAGGTTTAAGTAGAAAGTTAGCTGGGAATGTGGAGGGGGACAGAGAGAGGAATATCCTGTTGGAGAGCAATGCATAAGAATTAAAAAAGCTCTCTTATCAACAGCAAATAATACAATTGGCAAAGTTAAACTAGAAAGGAATGCAGAATGGTTCGATGGTGAATTTAAAGCTGCAATAGACGAGAAAAATAAGAACAGATACATTATACTTCAAAGGGAGAATAGATTAACGAGAGAAAAATATCGACTGAGCAGGAAAAATGCTGATAAAATACTGAAAAAAAGAAAAAGGAGCATTTTAAATATATGGTAGAAACTGTAGAGCAGCTTAGCAATGAAAATGAAAGCTAGAAGTTCTATCAAGCAGTAAAACACATGAGCAAAGGATATCACCCAAAACTAAACTCATCTAAGAACAAAAATGGCGAAGTCATATGGGAGGAGTATCAGACAATAGAAAGATGGGCAGGATACTTCAACGAACTGCTTAATAAGGAAGTATCCTCAGAGATCAAATAGCACCCACTAGTTCATAGTGCAGAGCAGGATGTACCCAGCTCAACTATAGAAGAGGTAACTGAAAGTGTTTAAAGGCAAAGAAATGAAAGGGTATCAGGAGAAGATGGTAAATCAGCAGAATTGATAAAAAATGGAGGCCCAGAACTAATGGGAGCACTACACCAACTGGTCTGTAGTATTAGGAAATCAGAATATCTTCCAGAAGAGTGGAGAACTGGATTGATTTGCCCAATATTTAAGAAAGGTGATAAGTTAAATTGTAATAACTATAGAGGTATTATGGTAAGTTTCTTTTGGTTTTCTGCGATTTAACTAAACTTTTTTATCAACAGTTTCGCCGTGCTATTCTGCCGGCTTCGTCAGGCATTCTAAATTAACAATGAAAAATAAATAAACAAACTTAAACGGTTATTATGTACAGCATGATTAATGAATACTTTAGTTTTTCAAAAGTCTTTTCCACGTATAAGGAAGTTTGTAGCCATCTTCTCTGTTTAGGTTGTTAGGTCTTTTTTCTATTTCAATGGCTTCCCTGATGATCCGTGGATAGTAGCTAATTTCTTTACATAAAACTTTCGCCCTATGATGTCAATACTGTGACCTTCTAAAAGTGCGTGCTCAGCCACGGCAGAGTGATACCAATCTTTCTTCCGAATAGCCCGTTCGTGTTCCTTCAGTCTGCATTCTATAGCTCTTTTTGTCTGGCCAACATATGATTTTCCGCAACTACAGAAAATTTCGTATATGCCTTCGAACATTGTGGGAGATAATGGATCTTTAGCTCCTCTAAGTTGATCATAAACTTTGGGGTGGTGTTAAATCTTGTAATGATGTTATGCTTCTTCATGATTTTACCTATGCGATCTGTTGTTCCCGCGATGTAAGGTAGCATAACATACCCCAAAGGCTTAGATGTATCTTTCTCCTTAGGCTTCTGATTTAAAACACTTTCAATTAATTTATAGCTATAACCATTATCCTTCAGTGTCTCCCTTAAATGTTTTATTTCTTCAGAGATGGAATCAGCATCCGAAACTCTGCGAGCGCGATCAAATAGGGTCTTGATAACTGATGCCTTTTGCTGTGGGTGGTGGTGGGAACGTGCATTGAGGTATTGATCAGTATGGGTCTTTTTCCGATACACACTATGCCCAAGTTTTCCATCATTTTTTCTCTCTACCAGAACAATGTAAATAACTACATAAATTTTGTCATCTTGGGTGTTCGATAATCAAAATATTTCACGATTTTTCCATTACTTTGCGTTATGTTCCACTAATAATTATTTACATGTCCTCCAGTGACAAAAACCTAATAAACAGAAAATAGTCCAAATTTATTGCTTATAAAAATTTTTCACAAAAATATTGAAAATTTTTAGGCAATAAAAAAAATTGAATTTGGGCCACAGGTAACAAAATTTCACGTGCCCACTGAAGGGTTAATAATTAAAATAAGATCTCTGAGGAGATAAATGGGTAATGCAAGGTAACAATGCCTATTTTTCAAATTTACCCCTCCTCAAATCAACTCTTCTGTCCAGGAAAACTAAATTGAAAATTTATAAAACATTGATAAGACCAGTAATTACATATGGAGATGAGACATGGGTCCTATCCTAACAAGATGAAGAAACATTAAGAAGATTTGAAAGAAAAATAATAAGGAGAATCTATGGTCCAGTAAAAGAAGGAGAAACGTGGAGAATAAGAATGAACTGTGAAATAAATCAAATATTGGAAGAGAAGGATATAGTTAGGTTCTCGAAGTCATTGCGACTGTCATGGTTGTGCCATGTTGAAATGATGGAAGAGTATAGAATGCCCTAATTGTTAATAAATAGCAATATGAAAGGAAGTAGGAAGAGAGGAAGACCACGCAAAAGATTGCTGCAAGATGTTGAAGAGGACCTGAAGACAATGGGGATTGGAAGATGGAGAGAAAAAGCAAAAAGGAGAGCCGAATGGGGGCATATAACTGAGGAAGCCAAGGCCCACATCGGGCTGTAGAGCTGTGGAAGAAGAAGAAGAAGACTGACCACCCTTCGACCGGCCGCCTTCTGCTTTGACCTACGTTTCCCACACCTTGGGCCGGCACTGCCTGTAGTTATGTGAATTAAAATGGGTATGGAAACTACCTACCTGAAAACGCGTGTTTCTGGTTCCAGCGCAGGCAGAACTCACGTGTGCACATATTTCTGACAATTAGGTAAATATAACCGTATTAAAATAGTGGGCAAGACAATATTAGATAGGATTTTCAACGAAAACATTACAGACCTAGTAATACCTCCAATTACTGAATGGACAAATAAAAGGAAAGAAGAATGGAATGAACATATATCAAGAATGAACGACTCAAAAATCATCAAGATAGCTCGGGACAGGATACCGTCAGGATAGAGGAGCATAGGTCGAGCACGCAAAATATCAGCTTCAGAAGGTCAGATTCAGACCTCAACTCATAACTCATAAAGGCCTAATGAGAAAGAACAGGCAAAAATGCCTTCGAAGAAGAAGATGATGATCATATTTGCGATTTGAGGTTGACCTCGAGGATTTATATAAAATAGCAATGCTTTTATTGGGTTATCAACCAATATGATCCTATAGCCCGTTTCACACGATACTTGCTCGATCACAAGTTCGAGGATACTCGCTAACATGAAAGCTTTCCAGTAACGTGTGATTTAGAACCGGCATGCTGGCTAACAAGCGTGATCGCTATCATACTGGCTGGGTAACTTGATTTCATAATTAATGATGTACTAGTTTCGTACTAGCTTCCAGTAGGACCTAGTAGCCTTCGACTAATCACGTTAGCTTTTGAAGTCGTTAACACGAGGCACTTAATTGCGCGATTTGATGCACAGGAATTGCGAGAACGCGGGCACGGAATTAGAGCTGGGGGTATTTTCCCATGTGTCGTTTATGCGTTTTCGCATGCATTCTATCTACTCACCTCTTTACGCGACGCAACTTTCAATACGTATCATTGCATACATCAGATTATGCAATATAGTGCCTCGTGTAAAACGGCTTGAACAAACGCTGTGCGATCCTCACTGTCTGAAATCAGCGCCATCTATACCTCCTTTTGGCTATCAGTAATTATCAGACTACGAAATCGGCAATTAACAGAAATGTCCCAACCTCTGTTTTAGTCACCTGCTGTCATTGATTAATTAATTTAAATATTTTAGTATAAATGCGTTAAGATATGAATGAATACCACTTCCTATAGCCATTGCAAGTTCATGAACTGTGGACAACCTCCTAGGACGGCACCATTCATTCTATTCCGTTCTCAATATCTAGTACCGGCTTAAATTCTAGGTCTTAGCTGGATCATGTATGGTGTCCAAATGAATCTATTTTTTTGATCATATCCAGATAGTTACAGAATAACTCCTTTGGTAAACTATATGAAATATAGAATTTAGTTAATGAATGGGTGTCAAAGGATAACGCCTCAGATTGCCAAAAATAGCGATCATTCGTACCAACATCACCGAGTTTAATGTAGGGTGATAAAAATTCGCCATTGCTTCATAGAGTAGCCTAAATAATCAACCATGCTTACGGCAAAGAATTGATAGGGACATTTAAATGGTGAAAGAGTCAACAATGTCGCATTCGTGATTGCATTTGACCAAATAAGCTCTGAAAATCGATTTTCAAGTGCTGTCATGAGTGAAAATTATTCTAGTTGAATGCCACGAGAGTGATTAATTTTCATGGCTAATGATGCGTGGTTGCTTGATGGACGGGACAAAATCGTCCTTTCGCGCCATGCTAACACTACTAAAAGACATTTATTTTGGAATTGTTTTCTTTTCATATGCCTTCATGTTTCTCAAGCTGTTATCGATGCAGGTGCTACTGTTGGGCTTCGCACCGTAATACTATATAGAAATATTCGGTGTTCATCATATAGACCTCAATTATTTACAGGATGTGGTGTAATGAGGTGTGAGGGGAACGGTGAGGGTAGGTCACAAATTAAAAAAAAAAAACGGTTACTCTTTGCCAATCATCAAACATCATGTATTTAATCAAAATGTCCAAAGAAATTCATGAAAAATTACTTATGCGTCAATGCTTTGTCCAATACGTTTAAAGCATATAAACATCATCACCATAATATCATCAGCATAAATTATTTTAAAACTTATGCGTCGGCATGTGCTAATTTAATTCAGTTTCTCGGAAAATGGATGTTTATAATGCACAAGAAAATAGTATCGTAATATCCACGGATATTACAACATTTCGAAAACCATTTCTGAACTTCATGATCTTATTGTACATTGCACACATGTCTTCATCAAAGAGACGTATGGATATATAGTAAGAGGAACTACATACAATTAACCCACATTTTTAAAACAACTGAGCATCACGACTATCACCTGATGTGCATTTATTGTTTATAGACAATGGAATAGTAGTTGTAGTTATGCATGACCAACCTCTGACCAATCCTCGATAAAACCACATCCACTTGAAATATTTTATAAGCTACCTCTATGAAATGGAAAGTAACACTTTAATTGCGTGAAAAAGAATACGAAATTTTAAAACGAGACTTTAAGCCGAATATTTGCTGCAATGCAATCATCATCATTGAGTATTTATATTGCACATCACATTGTTACATTATCCTGAGGTTTAGGTAGGGAAGCAAATTTTAACCCGCCATTGGTCGCACTATGAGATTTTCTCTCACACCAAATTTAAACTTGTGCTCACTTTGTAATCATGAGTTAGAACAAGTTCCCTTTCCTTCTAGCTGACTTTTTAATCTCTTCCTATTGACCGACCATCTCAAAAATTATAAATGAAGCGTCCGCAGCTGTGTAATGATATGTCTGATACCGTCGGCTACAATGTGTGAGCATTTTTCTCATCGCGCGACCACTGACGTTAGTGTTTTTGTATCACTCAGTTGCGTTACACTTTCGCAACATGCGGGCAGAGTTGATTCATTTCGTGGAGAGCAGATACGTCAATGCCAATTTATGAGTCATGAGAAAATATGTCCTCATAAATAAATATTTCTTCTTGAGAATAATTTTTTTCATGAATACCCAATAGTATCATCGCCAGTAAAATTAGCAATGATTACGTAATCGTATCAGTAATTGTGTATATGTGGAAATCATTATTTCAAATGAACATTAAGATAAATAAAATTAATCTAAATATAGTGTAATATTTTGCCAATAAACGCTCTATGATAGATAATCAATGGTACATCTGGGTGTGAGAAAAAGTCTCACACGCGACCGCTCGCGTGATAAGCAGCTTAGCGACCACTCCCGGGTTAATAAACCATATTGCTGTAAAAAAATGTCTCTGAAATACGAAAGAAAATGTTTTGAGCTGATATAAATCTGCCATCTGATAAATGCAAATTTTTACAAATATAAGAGAAAATCCGGGAAGAATCGGTTCACTGACATTTTCATGACGAGCTATTAAAGTTGGAGAGAGACTGAATTAGAAACGATAAAAAAGAATGCGACAACATAGAGATAAACTTTGCTGTATTCGATGAAAAAGTTTCAGTTGATACCATTGAATCTGGTCGGTTTTCCTTTGGATTACCCATCCACACCGAATTCCTATAATTTCTCAATTGCATGTTATTCCATGTCAGTAAACACAAATCTTAATGGCTAACTTAAATTTTTTTATTAGTGTAAATCATGGAGTTGAAGTTACAGTACACCAGTTAATCCATTACTCATATAGAAATGGTATCAGGAATACTTAGGGGAGAAGTAGATTAAAATTCAAGTTAATTTCATCAAACAAAGGATCATTTCATATCAAGTCAAGTTCTGATTATGTAGAAGTGCCCCGCTCGACCATCACGGATATCGATGAAATTTTTGTGAACATTTAGACATTTCTCAACTAAACATTGGAAAAGTTTTAAGGTTCGCCGATGCAATACTTGCTGAGATATATTAATTTGTTTGAACCCATACTGCAGCCTATTACAGTACCTATATAGCTGAGGTTTTGGCAACTTTGAGACATATTATCTCCGGCAATATTTTGTTGAGAGAACCAAAACTTGGCCATTTTGTACAACGTTTTCACTCTATTAAACAAAATAATAAAAAAATCTTTATGAGTGATTTCCATATAGAAACTTTCGAGGAATTTTTACCCGATAAATGGCGACTCGAAAAATTTTAAGTTTGGCTTTTTATAACTCTGGAAGTAAAGGTATGACAAACTTCGCACTTAATTACTTTTCAACACAATGTTCTCCGATATAAAATTTTATTCTCCTAATCGTTTCCATTAATTTACAAATTGAGTGCAAAGTTTACGATTTTTGTAAAAACCATGGACCAACGCATCTAACAAATAATGCCTATGAGAAACAAACAGGACGAAAAATAATAGAATGCACGTGACTTTGCCATAGTTAACTTTGTCCCAATTTTTAAGGCCTTACATGCCTTATGGTTGCCGTGCAAATGTTCATTTGGAAGCTGACCGAGAGTTTGACAAATAAAACGAAGATTACAAGGGTATACTATTTTAGTGACGGTTCAGCAGAACAATGTAAAAAGTTAAAAAAATGTCTTCAACCTGTACAATCACAAAAGTTATTTCGAAATTGAGGCCGAATGGAATTTTTTCGGAACAAGTCATGGCAAGAATGGAGTTGGGGTATGGGCTTGTGGCGATAGGGTTACTAGTTCAAATGCCTGAACTGGTAGCGACAATGTCACCATGAACCAACGCAACATACTAATGATGTCTATATAATACAAACAGGACAAAAAATAATAGAATGCACGTGACTTTGCCATTGAAACGTTCTAAAATTTGCCCCTATGTTTAAAGCCTTTTATGCCCGATGAAAAACCAGCCCTACTTTTAGGGGTTTGAAACATGTCCGTCTAATGAAAATAACATCGAAGAGTTTACAGGTCTTTTTTGTAAAAGCGAGCTGAAAATCCTTTATTTTTTGGTGTTTTTACAAAAATCGTAAACTTTACACTCAATTTCTAAACTAATTGAAACGATTTGAAGAATAAAATTTTGCATTAGAAAGTACTGTATTGATAAGTTATTAGGTGCGACGTTTCTCGTTTATCATACATTTATTCCAGAGATAAAATGGCCTTATATGTCCGATGAAAAACCAGCCCTACTTTTAGGGGTTTGAAACATGTCCGTCTAATAAAAATAACATCGAAGAGTTTACAGGTCTTTTTTGTAAAAGCGGGCTAAAAATCCTTTATTTTTTGGCGTTTTTACAAAAATCGTAAATTTTACATTCAATTTCTAAACTAATTGAAACGATTAGAAGAATACAATTTTGCATTAGAAAGTACTGTATTGATAAGGTATTAGGTGCGACGTTTCTCGTTTATCATGCATTTATTTCAAAGATAATGGTAAAATGGTACACTTTAAATTTTTCGTCATCATCAAATCGTAAAATTTTGCCTCACGAAACATCGTGGAATAGACGTTTTCGACGAATATATTTTCGTTCTACGTGTTCCTAAGTGTGCCAATTGTGTTTTAAAGATACTATCTGTATCCCTCCCAAGCTCATAACCCGTGTATTATCATAAATAAAATATCTATGATTCCCACTATTTTGTGGTCTGTAGTAACTAACGCTAGTAATGCCTCTGCATTTGCATATCACTACATTCTTCCACACGTTATTAAATGTGTTTAATCCCTCTTTTTGGCAATCAGTGGCACCGGAATTAAACTGTTATATTCATGCCTCGCACGTGGTGGTCATGGTGAAAATACTACGGCAGGCTGAATGATCGAAACATCAAAACAAAACTATCCTGTGCACGCATGTAAAATTTCTCTCTACTCCCAACCGGTTTGCCCGTACTGCGGAGTACTAACGTTGGTAGATTATTTCTTCCCAGATGCATAATGTTAGTAAATCAAGTTGCTTACTTCCAGGTAGGGTAGAGAATAAGGTTACTGAGGCGTGTTTCAACAAAGGATCACTTGTGTCGCTTCTTAGCCGTTATTACTCTACTGCCCACTCGGACGAATTCGTCCATTACTTTACAATCGCTAATCTATATTATTGTATAAAATGGAGTGGTGTCTGTCTGTGAGTATGTTTGTTACTTTTCTCCTCAAAAACCACTGAATCGATTAAGCTGAAATTTCACATGATTCTAACGTATATACCTCCCCCCCTTCCAAAGGCCAAAATAACATTAGTATTTGTTTTACAAACTTCCTGATGTCTAAAACAATATTCATATATCCGTTTTAAATCCGACTACAATATTACCTATTTGATACTTAAACTGTCATCAACTAATTGTGAAAAGTGTTTGCGGAATAGCATTCGTTTTAAACGCGTGCAACCTGAGCCAACTAAAGTACTAAGATGACGGACAGCCTTTAACAGTATGGTATCCAATATATTACAGCAATGCTGCCCACTAAAGTGTTTAGTTTGGGAAATCATAATTTTATCTACTATGTAAAAGGTTACGCGCAAGTACGTTTGATTCTTTTGTTAGGTGTAGTGATTCATATGTGCGCTAATAGATGGCAAGCGAGCTCCACTTACTGGCACTTTGCGCGGGCGTATACATTTTTTCAAAATGCACACGATGGGAACTGCTTGGTAACAGCTCCGCCTCCTTCACCAAAAATATTGTATGGAAAGAGATCTCTGACATTTAGATATTATGTATTGTTTACCGTAGTTACATATATATTTTTTTCATACAAAAATTAAAAAACAGATTAATTTATATTTCATTATTTACTTCATTCATTACTCTTTGGCTATTTTACCAATTTTTTTGCCTGTTTTCGTAGGCCATTCAGCTAGTTCTACCATAAAATAGACAGTGGAAATCAGCGTTTGCGGTGTTTTGAATAGGCTCAGATTCTTGTAAGCAATATTTCCCCGGCTCTATACCCAGTGATCATAAAAAACGGCAAAAATATTAAACACATTTACTAGGCCAAAAAATAACGTGTAACAATCTTCATGTTTTTACAAGGTAATACTCGTTCCGTAGAGTTTAAGGATTCTTCCAGGTTTTCTCATTTAATTTTTATGTTACGTTCATTTCATTTTATTTATTTATAACTTGCCGTCTTCTAATTTTTCCTCTCCCATTCTTTCTGCTTTACTTCACCTAACTTCTTCTTTCCCACATCTTTCTACTACTGTCATTGTCCCTCAATAGTCCCAAAGTATTCTTCTACAGACTTTTTCCTTATACTTTGCCTACGAGTATTTTGCTAGCTAATTCATCGAGCTCTAGACCACGCCTATTCATCGTGATCCCCTTTCTTCTTTGGATATTTTTTATGCATCTTCGTTTCTCCCTTTCTCGTTCTTTTTTGTCTTTAGCATTCCTTTCCTGCAGCCACCCTACTACCATCTCCCATTTATTGTCTCACCAGCGCTCTATTCATTGGAAAATTTCAAAGAAATTCTCATCGTGTTTCGATCGAACTCTAGGTTTTTGTTCAACTTATTTCCTCCATTTAAGGAAACATCCAGTTTTCATGTTAGAATCTATAGTTTCATTCTTCTCAATAGATTCGGAGTCATAACCTTAATTCAAATATGTACATCAGCCGCAACTCCCGTCGTGAATTATATTTTTATCCAACTGTTAATTAAACCTAAGGTACTTACTCATCAGCTGTCGGGATACATGAAAGGAGCTTTCATTCATATCGTCATTCGGATGTCGTTTGCTAAAATTATTTTCGTATCCCGAAGGACAGGTCGCGCATGTCTTTAAATAGGGAGCGTCGGACGTGCCCAGGGCCTTCGTTGCCGGTCACTGCTAGCTGAATCCCCTGGGAATTTCTGGCTGATCGTTTTCCTGTTCTAAGCTTTTTTAGCTGACAGCCAACTCAACTCCTTTAGTTTGCTTCCGACTCAACGCCATCGAGTTACTGCGGCTCTTTTTGCTCTTAAAGCTTGCAGAGCTCTGAAGAAGCTAGGATTCGTCAAGCGTATTGTGGGAAGATTCTCAAATGAAAAATTAAAAGAGAGGTACTATTTCGCACTCGTCCGGCCACATCTTGAATATGCAGCAAGCATATGGGATCCGGTGCAGAAAGACTTAATTCGGGAACTTAATAAAATACAATGGAAAGCTGCGCGATTCGTCAAAAACTGCTACGGGCGTACAGACAGCGTTACGCAGATATTAAACGAATTAGGCTGGGAGCTGCTAGAGACTCGGAGGCTGCGCGCTAGGCTTAGATTACTTGAGCAATTGAGAATAGATATCTTTCAGAGCGACGCGGAGAACATCATATTAGAACCCCACTATATTTCCAGGTCCGACAGAAACGATAAATTAAGAGAGATATTTTGCCGAACGGATAGGTATGGGAATTCGTTTTTCCCCCGAACAATAAGGGACTTTAATAAATGCAAGGCGTAATTTCGTTAGAGCGTTTCCTTTTTATATGTAAACGGTTGGTGTCCTAACACCCCCGCCACACGCCTATTGAGGCGGCTTGCGGGGTAGTATGTAGATGGAGATGGAGATGTAAGTCAATAGTCCTGATCAGGCACAGCTGAATGAATTTACGACACGATCGCCTTTATTCATCTTAGTCAATCATGCAGTATTTTAATATATTAACGTATATTTATGCGGAAATAAGTGAGCACTACCTTCAAACAACATTATTGAAAATGTTCGCACATGTCAGTGAAGCCTAGAGAATAGCAGCTGCGGAGCAAAGAAGATTGGAAGTGATAGAAATATGGTGTTATCTAAGAATGACGAAGATAAGAAGAATGGAGATATTCTCCCAGAAATAAGACCGACAAAGAATTGGAAATGAAATATTTTAAATATAAAAAATGTAGCAAAACTTATTGCACACATTTCGCGACACACCAGTTCTTAAATAAAGTGAATGAAGGATAAATTCATTGGAATAATTTCCGAGAAAAACCAAGAATGGAAGACACGATGTAAATTATGAAGGGCCTCTTAGTTCAAACTTGAAAAGTATTAAAACTTGCTAATAGGTGAACGTAGTGAAGAACATGCCAAAATAATCTTTGGATTTATAATTCCTGAAATTCGTATATACCTTTATCCCATGCCTAATTATCCAGTAAATTTGATTGTTTCAGGCTTGACTTCGTGGAAGTGATAGATATCCATTTTTAATAAAAAACTTTGTGCTTTTCCACACATTATTTCAAACTGCCAGGCAGTTTTGAAATAAAGTGTGGAAAAGTACAAAGTTTTTTATTAAAAATGGATTCTTATCCAGTGTTCATTTTTCCCCACTTCATAATTTATATAAACATTATGAGATACCATGTCAATGTCGACGTAACATCCTTTCTTTGGAAATATTTTAATTATATTTCACGTAATTTTATTCTACCATGATTGAGGGCGATTAAGTGTAGCTGCGTTTTCACCATTTTAGTCCCTAA
Source organism: Pyrrhosoma nymphula (assembly GCA_963573305.1). Lineage (NCBI taxonomy): Eukaryota > Metazoa > Arthropoda > Insecta > Odonata > Coenagrionidae > Pyrrhosoma > Pyrrhosoma nymphula. The sequence continues at coordinate 55,247,619 of OY754335.1, forward strand.
ACATTTAATCAAAACCTTTCCTCTCTCTAATGGATCTCTCTTGTGAATCCTCAATAAGTCTTTTTAAATTTTAAAGCCTCGCATTTCCATACCGGATTTCGTGGAAAAAAGGCATATGATTATACTGCTGCGAGATGTTTCACTATTTATTATATTTGGAAGGAAGCATTCTGCGTATTACACTTTATTTCTTTGCCGTATCAATCGTGGGATTTTAGAGTGGAAGTCACTACGTTTTTTCCGCTTTGATGATCATTCATGTAATTACAGGCTTTGCTCTCTCATAAATCGATGCCGAAATGCTGCGTACTACCAATATTTTCGTGTTTTGTTTAACATGCAAGTAATTATGAAATAATATATCCAGAGATTTGATTAGATACTGAGAAACGAGAAAACCTCTTGATGAATCTCTAATTTAGTGCTCAATTTATGCTAGTCACCTATTACATTGTGCTTATCGCCTTTGAAGAATGGATGACTTCCGGATTTGCTTGATACCTTCGGTAATGTGAAGAAAATATCGGTTGACTCTCATATTAAAACTTGTCTCTCTCTCTGGTGTGTTATGCAATTATCTGCCACATATAGGAATTGGTTGGAGGGTACAGAGTGGTACATCGAATTGATCATTCAAATACTTTTTTAATCGGAATTGAAGTAAGCGTGGCTGTTTACCAGTTCCTTTCTGAATATGCCGTATCACCCACTGCGTGCACCTCACGACCTTTTTCTGAAAGTAAGAATGTTGTGAACATATTCACTGGAAGGGAATAATTATTTTTACCACAGAGTGTTGTCGAAAATGAAGCTTTGTAGGGAACCTACGGGTTTAAAGTTTAATCAAGGAGCTGAGCCTTAAAATAACCGAAGCCAAGACAGATCCAGTAAAATGAAAACATCCCAAATATTCCGTGCGAAAACTTATTATGTCCGTCTTCCTCGTCTTCTTTTTTCTTCCCAGCCCTTCACGCCGCGCCGCTGTCGCTTGCTCTCCTCCAATTCCCGTTGCCAAATCTCACGTCTCCGATCTTTTCCCCGTCCTCTTTCCTGTCTTATTCACGCTGCCCAATCATTTGCCTTTTTTTACTGTTCGGGTTTTGAAGTTCCTCATCTTCGAAGGTACAATGCTGTTAGCTTTGATGATAGAACACCGGCTGCTTTATTAACCAAAAATGGCCTCTCATTGCCATAAAATAATGTTAAGTAGTCCCTTCTTAAAAGAATTCCTTCAGTGTTGTCAATATGTAAATAATAGTATACGAATTATGAATACGTATGTCAAGGACGTTATTTGAAATGTAGGAATGCAAAAGTTTTTTATTTGAAAAGATTGCTACCTAAAAACCCATAGTAAATCCAGTATAGTTTTTACGGAAATTGGAAATAGATATGTTTTACCTGGTATAGTTATATTAAATTTATGGATAATATGTTTAACTTACGTACATTTTTCAAGGGCTTTTCCCTCTCCATATTTTATCTGTTTGTTTCTTTATGGAATTATTTCAATTGTTTGGAAATTGTAAATATATTTAGGTTATAATTTTATTAAGATATTTTGGTCACATCCATGGACCATTCTCCACATCCCAACAACTCATTTACCTCTTCTCAGTTATTATCCCTGTAGATCAAGGGCAAGGCCAGTCAAATTGGAGTTTACTTCCTACGCATTTGCTTGAGCCGGTATTTTCGGATGACTCGGAAGGACTCCTGAGATCGTTCCCCAGAGCCAGGTTTTGATGGTGAGGAGAGCTAATTCTATATCCGTTAGTTTTTTAATAATCTAAATAGTACGTCTTTAATTGCATCGCCGAAATAACCATATTTTGAACTCCGATGAAATTCAACCCTTACATAGAAAAGTTCAGTGATTCTTGGTCGCATGGCTACGCATTGATGACATCAAACGGATATTATGTGTATTTTCGTAAACTGTTTTCCATTCGAATTAGGGTTCAGTGCCTAGTTTTGCATCATCTTGATGATGTAGTTTTTTTCCTATACCTTCCTTAATCAGGTAAATATATTATAGTATCATTTACTGGAATATATAGGGGTTAACTACATAGCCTATTTCAGTGGTATTCCCGTAATTCAAACTTTTTCATCGAAATTACTATTCGAATAGATTCATTTGACAGCAAATCGCTCAATTTTTGAGGAATGGTCAATTAAAATGTTTATGACAATGTTACAGCATCATATTCTTGCGTGTATTTTTCGAATTACTATAAGTAACCACCGTTTTTCACTCGTGACTTTTCTAAAACCTGGTAAATTTTCCTAATTTATTTTCAATGCTGCCCACTTTATTAGGAAGGGTTTTACTTAACTAAATAGCATTATAAGTAAAGTGTTATCCACTGCTAAGCAAAATTTGATTCCGTATTGATATGAAGGAAAATTGTCATGTAATATATAGTATGTAATTTGGCAGGTAGAGTAGTTTTTCTGCGTGATTTTGGTACTCTTGTACGCTTTTTCCCTAGAATAACACGCTTCACGCAATTCCGTGACCACTGCGATGGGCCACAGCTGAGAAATCTCTGCCTTCCTCACTGATGTTAAGCATCAGCTCTTTATTTTATCGATATTTTCCTCGATGAAGAGTAATGCAAATGCATTTTTTTTTAATAATCATGCTTAATTCGTTAATCTCTAAATGAAGAGATGATTGCAGTCCGTGCTCTAATTTCTCATGCCTTACTAACGTTTTCAACCACTTCTCTTCCATTTAATATCATCCCACACTTTTCATCCCCATATTTGTTGCCTGATTTTCAAATCTTGTTTCTTTTCCGCGGAGGAAATGGAAAATAACTTGGTGAACTCTACTCTTTATGAATTTTATTGAAACCAACTGAGTTTCGACACCTAATGACTTCCCTCGAACTACCCTCTCCCCAACCCCCTCCTCCCACTACCAAACAATCCACACTTCCCCTGTGACCTCCTGCCTACCTGCCTTCCTCCCGCACCCAAATCTTTCCCCTCCCATGAATTTGTTTCTATGTTGACACAAAAGTTTGTATCCATTACCTGAAGGTTAAATTAAATGATAAAATCGGGTTGTTTCAACAAAATTTATGTAGTTGAGTTCATTAAGTTACAAGTTTAAGTTTCAGGCTTTAATTTGCGGAACTTTTTTATTCTTACCGATCATGGCTTCGACACACAATATCCTTGATAATGACATTGTATGTTTAAACTATAGTTGGTAACTATTAAAAAGTGCGAAATCTACAAAACGAGAAATTATTTCATTCGTCAAGTTATTTTGATTTCCTCCACGGTGGGTGAATATAAAAATATAATTCCTGAAACCGTTTCCTCTTTCATGTTATTTTTTCTTTTTTTTATGGATTCCTTGCCAATCAATTGCGTCTTGTGGTGTGCCCATTTCACTATATTGTTCTTCTTAGTGTATTTCTTCACTGTTAAGCATTTTTTAATCATATTATCTATGAGAAAAGAGGGTCAGCGTAGATTTGGAGACTTTCCATATATGTGGGTTTTCTGAAAAGGAAATATATAAGATGAGTTATGTTCAGAGGAAGACATACAATGTATACGATGGTGGAGGAAGATAGAAAGTTTATTGGTAGAAATTAAACGGAAGCAGAAGAAATAATTGGATGGGTGTAAGGGTGAGGTTACAAACGACGTTTACTGGCGTGACAAAAACGGAACGTTGAGTTTACTAAGTCACTTAGTTTGCAACCGTCTACGGACGATGGGTGGTTCTAGATAAAGTCTAACTTTTCCGTCACGCTACGTCAACGGCAGCCAGTCAGAAGAGAGATATAATATTTCAGTATTTACAAAATCTCATTTCCAGATTGTCCATCTAACATTTTACACTAAAAAATGAAACATTTGATCTACCAGTCGCAATATACTCCAGTTCACTCATCCTTGACGGGAAAAGACAACGGAAAAAATAAACGCCACCGTCCATTTCCGTCACGTCAGGTATCGTTGCTCGTAATCTCGCCGAATGAATGGTAATGGGTTATTGAAGAGAGTGATGGAGGGGACAATGCTGGGTAACGGGAAGGGAATGGGAATTTTTGACGTAGTGAGGGAGGAGGCATAGTTTACTATAACAGCCGCAAATATTTGCCATGTCAAAAAATGTAGGACAATTTCCGTGATTCGAAACAGTATTAGCAGAGCATGAAAAGATGATTTGGGGGTGTGGATACTTGATGAGGACTCTTCCTTGAGTAGTAGTATACCTATGATGATGGTATTATCTAAATTTTAATTTTTCATCAGTTGCCATTTTAATTTAGTGAAAAACCTTCTGCAAGTCCCTCATTTAATTGTGTATCAGAGATTACCATTCTTTGCGATTTTTTTAAACAACCATGGTATCGTTAGGGCCTTTGATTTTCTTTAAATGTCTTCATCAGAGAGAAGCATATTGGTTTACGTAATTGATATCACATGCTTGAGAGCCGACCAAAATATACTGAAAGTTTTAAATTAGATAATTGATGACTGGAATGGAGTCGAACGAGACTGAAAATAGACGGTAGAACACAAACAGCACTGTATCGCTTTCGCTCATGTTAGTATAACACATTATTTATGCACTCAACTGAACGCATGCAATCACTCAACATCCCTTTGATATTAAAGTGTAAACTAATTATTTGAATCATCATAAATTTTATGGCATAAACAGATTCCATTGGTTACTGAGGTGGGTATTAACCAATATAACAATCATAAACCGCACTTTTCCTTTACTGTGAATTCTCATAATGACTTCCATAGTACTTATAATTAATTTTTTTTCTTGTTTTCAATTAATTAAATGTGAGGATTAAATTATATAAAACGTATTTCATGCTTCAAAACTCAACCAGAACACTGTAAATTTTAATATTTCTGCGAAATATAGAATATAAAATACTATGTATTCATGGTTATTATTCCGTACTGATAATCGAATCCTATTCTTTCGCGGAAAAATCATTAATCTGGTCGTTAAAAATGTGAGGTATTGTTCTCCTACTTCCATTCCTTCATCTAAATCTCATTCACCTCTCTGGTCACCATGCGTTGAAGAGCCATGGTGGTAGTCTTGTCTGTAGTTCATTATCGCTAATTCCTTCACTGTTATATTTTTTTGTTGATACTATGACTTCCGTATCGTATTATCTCATACGAATATATATTTCATATCCATCGTTTGTCCCTCGTTCTATGTCTAAGTTTAGTTACCCTGCTACTTTGTCGAACGAAGTCTCAAAATCTCAAAGACAATCTGTCTATAGCAACGCATGAGGTATCCTTTGAGCTATATTTGAGAAATCAATACTCAAATTGCTTTGATCGGTTGAAAGGCAAGTATAATTCATCAGTCATTCAATCATCATAAAGGGAAGCAGCGGGTATTTTCTGGAATGGAAATTAATAAGTGTCTTCGTATATGAAGGATTATTTGGAAATGGGGGAAGGGTGTAGGGAAATCAAGCGTTGAATTTGACCCACTCTTAAAAAAAAGCACCTAAGGATCCACAGTTTAACGTCCCAACCGTCGGGAGGAGAACTCCACATGAAATATCCTCCAAAACGCACCCAAGCAGGTATCAGAATTATTCTTTAAAAAATTCTACCAATTTATACCCTTTTATTTATAGTCGGTTTCCTGTCGATTGCTTTCCAATTTTACAAATACTACTAGCAGTTAAACCGGTTAAAACTATTTGAGTATTATTTTGAATTAAAGACCATACATTGTTATAGATACCTGGGCTTAGAGATTTTCAGACTTCGCTTGACTAAGAGGAAGGGTTATGAAACTCAGTCAGTTTCCTAGGCCTGACAGTGATAACAAAACTGTTTTGATACAATTATGGCACATGTCATCTCAATACAATATAGCTAATACAAATGGGACATAAGATACATGGGCTGGGAGGGTTCGTGGGGTACGCAGCAATGCAAACGACAAAGGTCATTTTTCCGCTTACAATATGGGATCATAACAGTTGCGATAGATCAATTCTAGGAAACTCCCACCCTCACTAGGTAGAGTAAACTTGTGTTTAATAACACATCATTCTGCATGAATTAGTATCTCGCAGTATTCGTAAATTAATAGTTTTACTATTATAAACCAGTAGTTGTATCTTAACGATTGTAATGCATATTAGCGTGTTCGTCTACGTAGCACTCTCCTAGTTTCCGGTCAGACCGCTCATTGTTCTCCTGACTGCTTTTTGGTATGGGCAGGCGGGATCCTGATTTGAACTGAGTCGGGTGCCTCATGCCAAGCGTGGAATCAACCCGTGCCACACACCCTAGTGTTGGCTTGCACGGTACGTCGTAGGTGTAGATTAAGAGTTTCCCCGAGTCACTCGGTCTAGTCTCCCTCGGGTTTTCGCCCGCCCCCCTCGAAGCAAGCCCCGTCTAGCGGTTATTTTTCCCACTTTGCATCCCTCCCTCCTTCTCCCTCGTTCTCCCTCGTTTTCCCGGGGATTCCTCGTTTGCGTGCCCCTTTTGTCTCCGTCTCCGGAAAACATATTTTTCCGTGTTTTGCGTGACGCACAAGATTTTGGTCCCTAGACGGGTTTTCTGCGAGACAAAAAATATGAGGGCTTATCCTTCTCTGGTTTAGCTTGCGTGCCCCATCGCTCTTTTGGATAGAAGATCTTTTTCGTCTCAAATCTCTTACCGTACTTTCATTTCTCCATTCAAGGTGTACATTCCGTCTATTATCAGCAGTCATCAATCGAAAGATTGGTTTGCCACAACAGTCCACTCCATTCTCCTTTTTGCTTACTGCTTTATTTCTTCATGGTCTTCGTTTTTAACATCTCCCATAATATGCAAACACGCATGCATACCCATCATGCCATTCCTTTTTGGGGTTGGCAAAGTCGAAGAAACTTATTTCTGCTGTTATGCTTGGGAAACTGCCTCTCTTGCAATACTTCCCCCCACAATACCCTATCCTTTCATACCCTACCCTCTTTGGTTTCATATGCCTTCATACTCGCCCTACTGCTCGTAAGTCCTAATACTCCTCCTCTTTGAGAGTCTCTTCAACCAAATCCACCCATGACTTTCGCGGTCTACCCCTTCCTCTCTCACAATTCATTCCACTATCATATATCTGTTTCGTTATTTGACTCTCATCCATTCTCTCAATATGACCAAACAATTGAAGCTCACTCATTTCATATATTTCCTTTACTGAAGCATCCTACCCACATTCTTTCAAGACCCACTCATGCGTAACCCTATCAATCCTTCTGTTTCCGGAAGCACTTCTCAGTAAAACCTACTCTTATGCTTCTCATAATTTTCCCATTGTATTCCATCTTTGGTCTTCCTCATGAATTTTTCCAATCCATTTTAACTTTTAGTTTTTTTTAAATAGGCGTTTCAATGGTGCCCAAAATTTTTTGTCACATTTAAAGGAAGGCCTCTTTCACCGGATCAGGATCTTCATCTCAGCCGAAGTTCGGAAGAACGACTTGCTCTTCACCTTCAGAAGCCCTGAAGATTTACGCCCTGATCCGGAGAGGACAGAGGGAAATTTTGCGCTAACAATTTGTCTTAAGATAGTGTCATAAACAAATTTAATGTTATAATCATAAACAAAGCGAGGAAAGAGGAAAATGTTATGGGACTCTAACGAAAATAGATATGAGTTTTGTTGCGTAACATGTCTATTCCTTTTTTTTCTTCCCCCTCGAGATTATAATTGCATATACAGCTGATTGAGGTGCAAGAATTGTCAGCACTTGGGGACCTTACTTGAGTATATCTCACTGGTAATAATTGAGTATAACCGTTATTTTTACTTTATATTGTGCGTGAGCGAGAATGTGGCTTGAGTAAAATTTCCGCATGGACCCATATATAGGGATATGAAGAATGCAACTGGCAATGATTATCCAACAAAATATCCATTTGAGACAAGGTCCTTACGTGCTTGGCCTAATCTTCTGAGTGATTTTACTTGTGCCATTGTATTTCTCGTATCATACTTGAAATCAATACGCCGAGAGTCTATCCTGAGAGGTGCTGTGCCGTAAGTTAGGAAAATTGTTACTCTTTTCATTAATCAATTTTCTGCGCATTCATCGAAATTGGATATTAACAAGATAACTAACGGGAAAAAGGCAGGAGAAATGATAATTTCATGGAACTCAGTAGATATTTATAGTTTTGTATCTATTTTATTTCAGCATGAAAAGTAATAATTCCATATATTAATAGGTATATTGTGGTTGGAGTGCATTACACCGTTTTTTGTAGCCAAAGATAACGAAAGGGGAATTTGGAGGAACAATATATATTCATGGGGAAATATCAAAACAGCATGCCATCATGATTTGTTATTAACATCAGTGTAAGTCACATACCTCGTACGTGCAAATTAGCATTGAAAATTCTTTTCTTGGCCGAATGCGTTGCTTCCTGCTTTGGATGATAGAGAACGTGGACGAATTTGAACTGTTTTCCAGAAACTTGCAGCTCCCCTTAATGAAGAAAACAGCACTCTTCCACAAATTTCATTTTTATAACGATTATGATATAGAATAAAATATTGTGAAAGATTATTGTGTTTTATCCATTTAGTTTAAGTAAGATCTTTCAAGTCGAGAACTTCCTTGAGGTCGAGCCTGAAGTAGTTATTGAAGCACCTCGTCTTGTTAAATGTTTTCAAAGTATGTTGTTAGGTGGATTTTAATGGAGAATTTTTCTTGCAGAGTCTAGTTTTGATGGTGTACAATGTAAATTATTAGGCGAAACACATGGATCAGAATAGAGAAAGAGAGGTGGGCATTAAACGAGGAAGTGCTTGGCGAATGAGACAGCGTCGGTGGTTGGACGAGGTAGTGAGGGGCGAAGGGTTGTTGAAGGCCGTGGTAGTGCGGAGAATGCTGGGTAAGCGAGAAAGGGGAAGGAAGAGAATAAGTTTTATGGACAGGATGAAGGGTAGGACGTATGCTGAGGTGAAGAAAGAAATTGTGTTGGAAGACAGGGGTCTGCGCATATAAATATCTATGGAGGATTTTTACTCTCTTATATTTAAAATTAACTTAACCGGTAGGTTAGCTTAATAATTATGCCACGAAACAAACTTTAAATTGACTATGAGCATCTTTTACTCTAGACGGACTTTTTGATGGGCAGAAAATGTCACAGTTTCATAAATTTGTATTCTTTGGCCTCTTATTCCTAGAAAGAAATTGTGTAGGTAGATAGAGGTCTGAGCCAGTTAACATGTAGATGGTTTTCACTCTCTTCCATATACTTATCATTTATTTATTTACTAGCTCGTTAAGTGCAAGTAGACTGGGTCTAGGGGCACAACTTTTATTATCCTCTAGGCATTATATAAAGGCTCTTACATAAAATTAAGATTAAATTTACCTAAAATTAAAATTATGAATAAAGTAGCATTATTGAGAGTTATGATTAGGATCAAACAGAATAATTAAGAAAATGCAGCATCATATCTTTTTCTAAATGCAATTACACTTGTTGGAAACAGATAAAATAGCTCTCCAGGTAATTGATTCCATTATGTAATTGTTCTGTTTAGAAATTAATATTTCTTTTTTTTGTTTTCTGCATTCTCTGTTTCATTTTGTCGGTACGGTCGTTCTTTCCATGAACGTTGGTCCCTCTTTTCAAACCTATCGTAGTCGGTATGTTACTATACTTAAATAATGAAAGCTTTATATATAGACTCCGTTTTTGTTACTCTGAGTGGACTTAACGTGAGGCGAGAAAATTTCCGGGTTTTGTACATTGGTATTCTATGGCCTCCTCCTCTCCCTTCCTCAATATCAATGTACTTCGAGATATCCACTCATCACGTTCCACCGATGAAGTTATGTTGAACATAATTTTTTGCTCTTTTCCTCATTCCTTCAGCCGCTTTAAAAGCAAATAAACCATTCTTTCCGGGGAGTCTAGGGAACGCATTAAGGTAGACAAGAACTGGCATTTAAGCTTAAGTTAAAAGACCACTGAAACGACCGTCGGAGCGCGCTAAATGAGGTGATTTAAGTGAATGAGTGGCGGAGGAAAGAGTTTATGTGTGGGCATTGGTACTGGGGAGAGGTGTTCAGGGTGGGAGGGAATCGGAGCAGAGAGAGGCGATAATATTGGAAGGTGGGCTCAATAAGAGGGTGCTGTACTTGGAGAGGTGATGTGGATAATTTAGGAAAGGGTATGATTTAGGATCCTGGGTAATTGGTTTCATACATTGTTTTTGTATTAGTATATCTGTAATATTCAATAAGTATTACTTATCATGCTATTGGTTATGTAAAACACTGATTCAGACCTGACTTTGTGTTACCAGGTCATAATTAATAAAAACGGTGCTCAGTCTTTTCCACTATATAATTTATTACCAATCACTATATTTATATTAGTTTCATCAATTCACCGTAATATCTCCCCCATACCAAGGTATATATACTCGCTTCTACACCTTAAATGTACCTTGATAATAGCAATGAATTACTGAATCCATGGTTGATAATAAACTAACGTGCGGATAATACTCAGCTATCATTTTTTATAACCATAGGTGTTGATTTCTTTTACGTGTATACTTCGACTAATGAAAACATTCTACGACTTCCAAGATACTCAGGATATTACGCCGCCGCTTGCACCGCCAAATTTTACAGCAGTCAATCAGGTTATTCTGTATCATCTTGTATTTTCCGAACAACTCTTTTTGTCCCTGGATACGCCTTTTAGAAAACTCACTCTATGCCCTCAAATAAAGGCACAGTGATTCCTCTCTTCATTTTAAATTCAATCCGATTCACCGGGAATCACTAATTATCCTAATTTTCAGTTCATGATTGATATGATTTAGTTTTAATCTACCGGTATAAAGCTGGTATTAAATAGCCAGAGAAGATTAACAAGACCTGCTTTATTACAAGAAACGTGACAATTGGTTCATTAATTCTGGGATTTGTCAGAAAATCTCACCTTATATGTAAGGTAAATAAGATCAGCCAATATTTTCCTTGAGGGACGAAGATAAGCCAAACAGGTAAGGAAGGCTTGATATTAGTTATGGATATTCAGAAGGTAGTATTATTTTGTTGGCATTAATGATAGCATGTGTAACCATTTATGATTATTATAGGGGCTTTTCAATCAAGGTGTTGAAGTTAGCACACATCGGAACACATCATTTCACTAAAGCGCAAACGAATGACGATGGATGGAACGATGTGCCCAGGCGAAACGTTCGGCACCTTGCCATTCGGTAGAGTTCTGCAAAGTACACAATAGTTGCGGTCGAATATTTGGTAAATAGTTCACGAATTAGTTCTGGGAACATGTGTATAAAGGAAAGCCTTTTACCACAGTAATATTGAAAACTGTACCATTTGCGTGTTTGACTCATTTGCAAAATGTAAATCTACACACCAGCAGCAGTTGCGGATGCTATTATCGAAGTTCTTTTGAATCTCAGTATACATCAACTCTGCTTTCTAACTATTTTGAAGTGCGCAGGATCTGAAACGAATGGGAAGCAAGTACGCTGATTTGTGTTGCGAAGTGATCAGCAAATTTAGCGAATGGAAAGCACCCACAGTTAATTTTCTTGCCATCTTTGGGCATTATAGTTTACGCTGCCCCGATTTATCCCGTGACCCTAATACCATCGATATATCATGTTCGTTTTTCAATTGTTTGATGCATAATTGATCTAGGCCGTCTGTGAAAATTTAGGCTTAAACTTTTACGTAAATTCCAAGCCAATCTATATCCGACGCCAATAACATTTTACGAAACCCAACATACCACGGTAGATTGGATCATGATGATAAAATGAGGGAAATGCCATTTTTCTCGCGAACGATAAGAGACCAAAATAGCTGCCAATGAGACTTTTAACTAGGTTGTCAATAGGAAGTGTAGCTAATTAGTTTATTTGCTCCCAACTGCCTGTTTTGAAATCTGCTACGTAGTATTGACAGAACCTTTTACATATTTCCTGCATAACTCTTTATTTCTGTGCACAAATATAGTTGCTAAATACATTAATATAAATTTTTTCTCTAAACTTGGTAGCATACCTTTAGTGTGTATGTTGGTGAAATATCACCTCATGAGAAAAATTTGAAGGTTTTGGCTTAATGCGTTAATATTCGTAGTTTCATTAACCTTACTAGGGCACGGTGTAGTGCGTGTTGGTGATTACTCGCCCCCTGCCACACACTCCTGAGGTGATTTTCAGGTTATTATATAGATATAGAAGTGCTTAAAGATGTGTTGATTATTGTTGGTATTTGATGAACTTTTACGTTCCAGTATTTGAGTATTGCTTCTTTGACGACCAATCTTGAGATGAAGAGGGCAAGGGTTGTCTGTTGGTGGGGGTGGTAAATAGTAGGGGAGGAGAAGCTCGGTGGCAAAGTTGGGCAGTGGGGACCGTGTCGGAGTAAAACAGAGAGGGAGAGGAGCATCGTCTCTATATTTAGAGGAAGAGGAGGATGGATGAGTAAGGGGGCGGGGGAGGGGTTTTCTTTTATTCTTGTTCCTCTGTTCGGGTGGGAAGGAGTAGTGGGTGGAGTGGGGGTTTGAGAGAGGTGGGGAGTTTGAGAGGGGAGTGTCCATAGGCAGCGCGTGTCGCAAAACAAAGAAGTGGCGAAGAGCAGAGAAGGAACTTGTGAGTGGGTGAAGAATTTGTGCCTACGAGATTCATTGATGGCGATTGAGAAAGTTCGTCCTCTATGTGATAAACAGCTCTTTTTTACATAACTTTATAAGTGTTAGAAGAAAGTTTGTATGAAAATGTGACAGATAGCATTATCACAAAAACGGTATTTAAATTTCCACGCAAAGTTTATTTAACCGACCTAAGTTTCAGCAAATATTTGTCTATAAGCTCTAGTAAATATACCTCATACTCAGAGTAATGCTTCTCGATGCCAGCTCATCTAGTTTCACTTATGGAGTCATTGATGGTTAATATAACGATCAAGAGATCAGACCCAAACGTCGGCGCTTCACGTTCAGGTTTGTGGCTAGTCCAGCCGTAGGTTTACTGCCCAAGGCAAACTATATTTCCGCGATTCCTTTATTCTGAGAATTGTACGCCGAAAGAGGAAAGTGACCTACGTTATACCCAGTAAAGAATAAAATGTTGCACACAAGTTTTGGGAAAAATTCTCCCTAGCATCATCAGTCAAATTGCGGTCTTGTGGCCGGTTGCACAAACATTTTGCCAAAAAGGTCCAATAGTCGCGAGATCCATAGGTATCCGCGTTATGGAACTCGCTACAAAGTTCTAGTTGCTGAAAGTGTCGCTTTCATGACAAATCTCCAAGGCTGGTTGGTTATTCGGTGAAGCGACCAACTACTTAGGTCATTTGCGCTATTAAGGTGGCCGGGGCGGTAATCGTGGGTTATTTATTGTATATTGTAATATTTTTTTAATAAGTCGGAAAAAATATTCTTGGAAACACATTTCATTGAAATGCATCTGTTTATGCGATGGAACGCACTAAACAGGCAGTAATGGAAATGATATAGGAACTGTATTTGAATTTGGCGAGGAATTTGAAATTTAGATGAAGATATGTTGAAATATGTTTTTTTCTAATAAGTCCACTCTTGGAATATTGAAGTGGTGCCTTGATATTTGTTAGCGAAAATTATAATAATAAGTAATGTATTATTTCGCATTTTAGGATAAAATCTGTACATATTTATTCAAATTATTACTAAATACATGGCTTGTACCGTAAGGCTACGGGTTGAAATAGCATTGAATTGCCAAAAAACCAAATCGGTATGATGCAATTTTTTCACTTTTATCTACGGATGTTGTTAACTAAGGAGAACAATAGTAGTGTTCTCAACACGGCATCCAAGTAGGTATCAGCATTTCACTGAAGAATCTCCCAATATTATCTCCAAGTAGCTATCGTTTTGATCGTTTCGTTCATTTGATAACCACTGGCTAAAATCTATGCATTGTGCTACTTATCCTTGTAATGAGTAGTCAGCATGAATAGATAAACCACGTTAATTGTTTCACAATAAGTCTTCTACTAAGTAATAACTCCTCCAAACTGTTCATTGCAAATCTGTCATATTGGTTACTCATGGAGCTCATAAGTTAACACTATCATGTTCAATAAGTTACGAGTTCAATAAATTTATTTACTGTTTCTGCAACATATAGATATTCAATGAATGCCCAGACTTAAAGGCCTCATAACTCTAATGGATGCATTTGGTATTGTTTCTACAGTCGGCCGTTAATGTTCTATAGCGTTTAATATTCTGCATTGTTCCATCCTATTAAAATCATCCCGCCAAAGGGGGTGGGTTGGGATATGCAGGATTGAGGAGAGACGCGTCACCCGCCATATTCCCCGCGACCGCTCTCCTCGCCCGCTTGAATTTGGTCGTCCCCGCTGAAGACGCTGGGACAATGGGAGAGAGGTTGAAATTTCCGAAAATATCAGTTTTTCGTCACTGGCGGGGGAGGAACCGAGGGAGCGAAGCTGTTTTCCTTTCCCTCCGGGATAAAAGCGGCCGAAGAGCCACTTCAGAAGCTGCGAAGAGGTCTTCTTTTTCTGCGGAAACGGGGTATAATCGAGCGGGTTTTGAGGGAGAATGATGATTTGGTTTGTTTGGAGTAGATCTTTAGAGCAGCGAAATGTCGTTTTGGATGGGTTTTCTTCAAATAATCACGCTAGATTAATGGGTTCCATTCGGAGGATAGATGTTTGGTTTTAAAAGTGCAAGATTGAGACTATTGAGGCCACTCTTGTCTAACCTCTAGTCTGATAGAAGAATAACAAGCACATAAATTTATAACATTAAGACTATTCAGATTAGGTTGGCAGGTTTACTAAATAATTTATAGAATCATTTGCTAATCCTATATAAAGAGAAACATTAACCACTCGGTGAGACAAAACTATGGTCATATGATTCTCACATTAAGTATGCATCTTAAATAAAAAATAATAGCAGACAGGATATCAAACAGGTAAGAATTGTAATTATAACTTTGAGAGAGTATGTGTGGAGAATTTGTGAGAAGGAATTCATGGTTTGCCCTTAGTCCTTAAATAATAAAACTCACTGCTGCAAAACTTCTATGCGGCAAGAGGCCTTATTGAAACTTACAGACCCATTTTTATAACCTCTGGTTAAATATTTTTAGTTGCTGGGTTTGCTTCAAATAATCACGCTAGATTAATGGGTGCCATTCGGAGGATAGATGTTTGGTTTTAAAAGTGCAAGATTGAGACTATTGAGGCCACTCTGGTCTAACCTCTAGTCTGGTAGAAGAATAACAAGTACATAAATTTCTAGCAATAAGACTCTTTAGATTAGGTTGGCAGGTTTACTTAATAATTAATAGAATCATTTGCTAATCCTACATAAAGAGAAACTTACAGACCCATTTTTATAAC
This sequence comes from Pyrrhosoma nymphula, assembly GCA_963573305.1. Classification (NCBI taxonomy): domain Eukaryota; kingdom Metazoa; phylum Arthropoda; class Insecta; order Odonata; family Coenagrionidae; genus Pyrrhosoma; species Pyrrhosoma nymphula. The sequence goes on from OY754335.1 coordinate 55,263,074, forward strand.
CTCTGGTTAAATATTTTTTGGAATTAAAATTAAAGCTAATACGTTCTCCCATCGATAACTCTCACGTCAAATAATGGACAGTTTGATGTCATATGCGAAACCCGAACTCTGAGTTAACAGCCTAACGCAGAGCTGATTTCACTTTGGGAATTCTAAACGCATTAACCCAAAGAGATCCTGAAGATAATCTTTGCAGTTTTTCTGCTTACACTTCCCGGAAAGGTTAAGTGGAGTGATTATCAAATTCTTCTCGTCCTTATTAAGCCCCGGGTTTGTCTCTCGTGATTTATAGCCATGTAAAATTGTAATTAGGTCATTGTGATCATTATTGCCTAGCCAAAAGTCGCTTACATTAGTTGATTTTGAAGTGGTACTCTCCAGGAGGGCAAGAAATTGGAATAAAGTGAGATAATTTAATAAGATTTGTATTAATTATCAAGGCTAAATTCATTTATCCTTTCTTTCCTCATCTTATAAAATGGAGCTGTGCCACAAAGTAACGCCTGGAAGCATGCAAAATTTGTCATGTTTAACGATAATGGTTATATTCATGATTATGTATTTGTTTACCTTCTCTTCGTTTTTTTTAATTCGTACCAACTAAAGTGAAACATTTAAGTATAGATATGACTGGCGGTTGGTATTACACAGTATTATATATAAATAAGCATAAATAATTAAGTAAATGTTTCTGTAAATATGTATATGAATATTATAAGTATACATTAATGATAATTACATGAAATACACATAGACTTAAAATATTCGTATGAAATTACACTACATCCCCCTAGTGATAGTATTGTGAATTAGTTCGAAGTGCTTGTACAGGCGTAACCATGCAACGACTCAACCACGGTCGAAGACTCAACAAATCCGGGAGTTGGGGGTCGCGTGACGCTAGGATTTGGCGAGATTAACCCCCATTCATAAAAACTGTTCCACTTAAGAAAAAAGCCTAATTGGGAATGTTTGGATCGCAAACAATCCCCTCTTCAAAGCCATTTACTTTATCAACAAAATCTTCATGCGATGTCCTGACTATCGCTATGAAGTTGTGGAACTAGGACTATTTCAATCTTTTTCACGCTCCAATATGTCAGCTTTAACTCCTTATCCTCTTCTCCGCCCCCCCCTCTTCCTCTTCTTTCCCCTTTTCACCTCTCTATTTTGCTCTCATCTCCATACCATTCCATCCCTTCATCTTCTCCCACGTTCCCCGGAATGGATTGCTCATTCCACAACCCTATTTGCCCTGATGTTCCCACTTTTAGCGCCATCCTCGGATTCAGAGTTTGTGGACTTAAACCCCTCGACTTGAATTTCGGCAGATTTGGCAAATGGCCTTTCGCGGTAGTCAGGAAACCCCACCTGCGAGTGGTTGGACTTCTCGGTGAAAAGGGAACGTGTGAGAGTTTGGAGTCAAGACGCTGGGCTTACTCCTATGGGCTATCCTTATCGGGCTATGAACGGAGGTTTCCTTAGCGTCGTCTTTTTCCAACCCTCTTAGGATGAAACCTTTTGAAGAACATATTCAACTGTATTAGACTGGATAGAAAAGAAAGAAAAGAAGCAACTCGTGGATGAGAGAGAGGAGAAGAAAAAAAACAAAAGGATGGAGAACTATTGGAGAGGAATCAAAGAAGTGGTAGTTAAGAAACGAAAATGAATGCGTTGGGTTATTTTACGTGGTCCTTAGACGGTCGAAGCTGAGAGCAGAAGAATTCTGGTTAGTGCTAAGTAAAGCTGGCGAACAATTCTTTCTGATTGCGTGACTTTAAACAAAGATGAATTTTCTCTCCTATTGGTGGGGTAAGGTTATTGGCAAGATAGTTCTTTGGATTGAGCAATATATCAATGCGAGAGTAGCTGATAGTTACTTTTTAAATGTTGAGTTTATTGGAAATCAGACCACATGAGTTTTAATAACACGGAAACGTATACGGAGGAAGTATTATTCTTACCCTGATGATGTATGTTTAGGAGTGACTAGATAATAGATATACGCAGTCGAACGGATAAATGTTAGAATCCTCTTCCCCAAGCACCGTTTGTTGACTCAACTTCAGTGTTGTCATTAAATGACAGAGAGTTAGTATGTACACAGGCCATTTGAGGAAAAGTTAAAATGCGTTTTTAGTGCCGAGGAAGCAAAAATGAAGAAATGAGTTCAGCAAGGTTGTGCTCTGTCACCATTGATTTTCAATATTTACATTGGCAAAACGATAATTAGTAGTTTCTGGCGTAACTTTATGGAATCGATTCATATCGGAGTGCTCCCTTTTAGAGGTCCTACCACTGCTCCAACGCACAGCTTCTCTCGGGCCCACATCCAAAGAATGTATCATCCCACCCTCCTTACCTCCCCGACCCCGACTTGAATAAGAATGCCTGTATAAGTCTTCACCTCAAGATGACGTACATAAGTCGAAACCCTGGTCGTGTTTTAGTAAATTTCTTAGTTAAATTACAAATTTAATGTGTTTTATTCTAAAATGTAAAGGCAATAAATGAAATAAAGGAAAAATTAAAAAAAAAGAATTCAGGGAGATCAAATCAGCGTACAATGCTTTAGACAGTTCAAATAACTTTTGAACTGGCAGTGCGGTAACTTAAACGTTATCACTTGCAAGTGTTCACATAAATATGTGAAATTAGCCGAGATAAAATCAATTGCCTGAACTGAGATCACGTCGCTTCTTTAAGCCTCCATGAAATTCTCCCTGGAAAAGGACGCTTGGTTAGCTTAACTGGTCAGAGCCTTCGGCACGATATCTGGGGATTTGGGTGCGGATTTTAGTCCAGGTGAATGATTTCTTCATTGTGAATTTCACACAATTATGCAATGCTTTGCTGATTACACAGCGATTCTAGCAGATTCGGATTTCCCTCCAGTTCTCCTTTCAAGGTCGAATTTCCATCTCCTCCCTCCAACGTAGTCTTCTATTTTTTATTTGTTCCTTAGGGGTCGTGCATAAACTACGTTACCAAGTTAGGGGGAGGGATAATAATAATTTGTACATGAAAATAGAGAATTGAAAATTTTTTCCTATCAGTTTTAACCACATCACCATTGCTCGTTCAATCCTAAGATTGGTTTACGGCAGCCCTCCATCCTTACCTGTCTAATGATAGTTCCCTTACTCCCTAGTAGTTCTCTTTGTCTTCCTTTTTCTTTATTTGGTTCATGTATTTATTTCTCGGCCTTTCTGTCTCGACTTTTCTCTGAATTTCTCCTTCACTTATATTCTTCACAAACTCATTGTTCCTCAGGGTGTGCCCAATCCATCTGGTTCTTCTTTTCTGTAGTGTTCCAAATGTTCTTTTCCTCTCCTACTCTTCTGTAAACTTCTTCATTTACTACTACTTCTTCCTTTTACCACTTCAGCTTGAAATAATTAGGCGAAATGTGCTCATAAATTCCATATACTCCAGAGAATATAAGCACTACGTGTGGTATTCTTCCAGGAAAAATTTGTGTTGTACATTTAGGAAATGGTACCATGTGAGAGATTGCTTATAATGAAGGTGTCATCGACTTGCTAACTCTCCTCTCTGAAGTTTAATGCACCAAAGCATGCTCTATAGAGCAGTCCTCTGCCCATCCCGGCCTTGGAATATATATGCAGGATGGTCAACTGGCCCTCAGAGGCTCTTTTACCCTCTCATTTTTGTTTTGAAGTTCAAAGGTATTCTCCAAGAACTAACAATGTTAACGGATTACTATTCATTGATGTCAGGCCAACTCCAGCGCTCTAAATTAATATCAAAAGTGAAATTTAGTGGTAGTTAACGTGGGGTTAAATCCTCATTAAGAATAATGGGTGGAGGTACGATGTTCATCCCTGTCAAAAATACGGTGATGATATAAACCGAGCAGAAATATTTTTTATGCGTGAGTTACGTTGTTGAAATATTGAAAATGCTTGCGAGATGACTGAGTGATTTCCGGGAAAATATTTTCCAGCCATAATCACTCATTTTATTTAACACATCATCGATTGAAGGTACATGATCATTGAATTTGGTTCTCATTACTGCTGTCATGTTCTCTTTAAGTCATCAATCAATGGGTTATCACCAGAGGTTTTTTCCTTGTTTCAAATCCGTCAATTGATGCTGAAATGCTGAATGCTACAGACTGATAGTCTATTCACTGATTATTAGGCAGGCAGGAAGTAAATAAATTACATCATCACATTTAGAAATGAAAGTACCCAGAATTTTCTTATCCTTCCTGCTACAAAAGTTCATTAGTACAAATAGATTCCCTAACATTGGTTGCATACCTATAGTGTTGTGCACGTTGGTAAAATTACCTCTGACGAGTAATTTCAGGTTTTTCCTTGGCAACTACAGTTGTATACGTGAAGGTACTATAAGTTTGATATTTCGGTTGCTCGAACCTTTCTCAAAGATAGACGGATACAGAATGATCATTATCTATTCGTATCTGTCTCATTCGTATTCGCTCATTCTGTATCCGTCTATCTTTGAGAAAGGTTCGAGCAACCGAAATATCAAACTTATAGTGTGAGTGTTCTTTTTTATGTGTTTATATTTCATTCCGCCCCACCTGTGGCATAGTTTATTTATATTATCGCGTGTGTGATTTTCCACGAACTCGTATATATATATATATATATATATATATTGCGTAGCAATACAGATCGGATAGTGTGGGACGCGGTCAGATGATGGAATGGATGGATTTGTGGAGTGACGGATGGTAAAATAAAAATAAAATTCAACCCTTCAAAAGGATATGAACTCCACGTGGTGTGATGGAATGCATTTTGCACCAGAGTTAGTCGGGCCAGCCTCTCGAATGGAGATTGCAATATTAACGGCTACCTAATCTATCCACATCGTGTACGGCGAATAACTGTCGAACGTGAAGCGTAGGTTTGAAAACCCTCAAATTTTTTATGCGGAGTCATTACTTCGCGACATGTTGATGCCCTCATGTAACAACGCGTTGATGCGCTCAGCTAATTATTGATCTCCGTTCCTCTTCCGAGAACAAGTGCATCCATAAATTTTGTCGGTTCCAAATCGTATACCCCTGTCATGACTATCGCGTAAAGCCGATTATTCGATAAAACAACGCACACCATGGCAACGATAAGGAATTAGTGGTATCGTTGCCTCAGCATTATTTACTTACTTACCTTTTTCCCGTAAATGCTTGAAGAATTGTACGTAATATAGTGTATTCTTTAATAGACTCATTATCATCGTTTTTTGTTTTTTATTACGTGTCATTTTCACTGACGTATCCATCTCAAATCTTCGCATATGTTATTGGTTGGCCATTTTGATTATAGCCATTTGTTAGCCCTATCAAAAAATGGGTACTCATTTTTATGTAGTTACTGTTCACTAATATTTATATGTATATTCTTCGCACTCCCCGTACATTTTAGTAATTCAAAACTGTGCATCACTGTATTAAAAATAACGAGAGAGTTCTTGAGGTTTAATCGTTTTCCATGCTAGCTTAAAGTGGTGAAACATTAAATGTATGATTTTACCCCTAAAGAGGAAAATTATTGACTCATACTGGATATTAATGTACTGTGATGTGTAGAAAGTAAAAAATAATACGACGTCAGAATAATATAACTTAGGCATCATGTATTTCATATTTTATAAGAAAATTTATCTATCCTTCGGTATGTTTATCTTGGCTCTCTTAAGTTAATGCCAGTTGGCACTAACAAGGGAGACTACTAAAATGCGAGAAGAATATCGTCATATACACGATACTGTCTCTATTTGACGATGATAAATTGTGAACGCTTCCTGTTTGAACATGTTGAGAGTCGAGAGCAAATATGATTTTGTCGTGCGAGGATCCAAGCATATATTTATTCATTGGTAATGATCAAGTAAGTGCCAAACTTACTGTTGGTTAACAAAATAAAAACCAATTCAATAATTAAATCACTCCTACAACGCATGTGTCACACTATCCACAATCCAAGACTTGATGAGAACCGGACCAACAAAAACAGAATCTGCGGCCTAGTTAACTGCCAATAATTACTAATTCTTACACTGCTTTCGGAAATGCTTCTATCGAGATCAGTGCTGCCATTGCAGCACCTATAAAAGAACGTAAAATCATTTTAAAAGTGTGTAAAATGTGAAGACGTGTTATTTGTAAAAGTCTATAAAAAGCTCTACTTAATTACATTTTTTTATTTTTTCGACAACTCACATTTTTAGGGGGTAGAAGATATCAACTCACTGGCTTCAAATGTTTATGCAATAATTCTTTTGCGTCTAAGCATTTAATTAGGTTCTTTTGAAGTATCTAGTTAGCATATTTCTTACTCTTTGGGATAACTCAAAGGGCCTCTCAGCATTTTTTCATAACCAGAACAAAACTAATGTTTCTCATATAAATGTTACTATCTAGAATCTTTAGTATCACTAGTTTGAAAACTGGGCACCATTGTATGAAATTTTACATGATATTCTAGCGCTAAAACATATTAATGCTCTTGAGCATGGAGCTTTTTTTTATATAAAAAATTAGCGTATTTTGCTAATTTTTTCTCTTACAGAAAATATGAGAACAAGCCCTGATCGTCTGACGTGCAATAATTATAATTTTTCAAGTGGGTTTAAAAAGTTTTTATTCCCCGGTAAGAAATTAGCCATCAGTTAATTACAATTATTAGAGAAGTTTTTGTAAAAGAAGTTCCCAACATAGTAGTACCTAACCCGCGCTGAATCATCATTTCCAAAATTTGGCATTTAGACGAAGTTGCTTACTACAGGAATGATTGCAAAGAACGCCACGTGAAAAATTTTATGTATAGCGTCCTAGCAATTCATAAATGATATATTTGTCATTGTATAAACTGCATGAAGCAAATATCTTTTAATCGCTAAGAAAGGTAAAAAATAAAAAGTCACACATTCAAGCTCGTAAAAAAGCAATTGGAACAATTTTCGCAAAAATTGTCACTTTCTATTTCGAAAAAAATCGAGTCATTTTAAAATTATAACTGATTAAAATTCATAGTAAGAAGCTTGGCGTAAGAAATTTCAATCAGAATTTTATAATTTAAAGGTAAACCCGTTGATCCAGAAGTATTGATTAGATGTTGTTTTCAGACATAAGCTTCTTCGAAGATATTTCAAAAAAAATATTTCACGAAATGCGGAAAAAATAGCTTCACTGGTTAACGGAGACCTTTGATTTTGCTGGTCATCTTGATCCAAGGGTATTCAGAGAATTTCACATTCAATCAGCTTCGTTACCTAGGCCTCATATTTATTTAAAACATCAAATACCTTCCAAGGGTTGCGTTTAATATGCACAATATGTTGATATATGATAAATAATTATAAACGTTCCTTTCGCAATAATTGATCAAATTGAATATACCTGATAAATTGAAATTCCAAATTAAATGGACAAATTTTGAGTATCCAACTCCTTCACTGAATTTACCAGACGGAGAAATCCATGAATTATCAATGAGTCTTGTCGGGATTTGTATGCAAGAGTAATATCATGAAATTTTTATTATTACACCTAATCTAAGGCAAAAAGAATTTCCCTTTAAACGACACCAGGGATCATTACTTTAAAGTGTCCATCAAATGTCGAAATTTAGAAACGACGTAGGGTTATCATTTTTGGAATTCTCTTACTGGATTCTCTCGTTGCTGAAAGGTAATCAGTGAAGCACTCAGGGTAGGATCCTGGGAATAGTTACCGCAGCGAAACTTCATTTTGAGATCTATAATTAGGATGAGAGCTGTAAAGAAGCTAAAGAACGGTAGTGGTCTCCTGGCAAGATTGGAAAAGAGGTTTCTTCTCGTCGAAGAGACGGTACATTGGTGGCCTCAAAGGAGGGGTGAGGGACGGTTTAGAAGGAAGAATATGTTTTCTGCGGGAAGAAAAGTGGTAAACAAGGTTTTGGTGTGGGCGCCTTGGATAAAATCAAGAGCGAGGTTTCCCCTCCAGTTCTCCAGCTGATTGCGAAAAACCAAGGGACTGTGAGGAGTTTCGTAAATACAGAGTATGGACTAATATATCTCAAGCGCTATTTGTGCTGATGCAACCAGCTTTCCGTGAAAGTGTGACTGCTAAACCTATTTTGGGAAAATATAAATAGGAAGAAAAGGATTATTATAAGTCGTAGCTTATCAAATAAGGTTATTAGGAAGAATACATAAGTAGGAACTGCATTCCCATTCTTTTATGGCCCGTTGCAGAAACGACACAGGTGTATCCATTAGATTTACAGAATGAATAACTGGAAGTATTTATCCAATAAGTGTTTCAGAGACACTCGACGACATTATTGGTTCCACAATTTGCCTCATAACCTGTAGGGTCTCATTTCAGGCGTTAAGTATTTATCAGTTACAATAAGTAACCAACACGGTGGATGGGCAATGAACCACTTGGAGGCATAATTGCTGGAGAAAAGAGTTATTTTGTGACAATGTGCCATTTAAAAAATGATTTAAGATAGTTTTGCAAATTTTGCGTTAAACATTGAAAATTGTATATTATTTTACACAAAAAAAAACGGTGAAACTTTTTATTTGAAAACTTGACATATTTTATGAGTGAATCCAGTAATTATTTAATTCAATATTTTTTCTTTCTGGAGCTTTGGTATACAATTCAAACATAAACCACCACTTCATCAACGTTCCGCTTTTTTATTAATGCTTCATCAGGGCTTCAGGTGAAATAAGAAAAAGAGAGTGAAGTGAGAGAGATATTTATTTCACTTGAAGCCCTAATGAAGCATAAATAAAAAAGCGAAACGTTGATGAAGTGGTGGTTTATGTTTGAATTGTAGACCAAAGCTCCAGAAAAAAAGTTCTATTATAATTAAAGTGGTCAAGAATAACCTTTATACAAGTATCCAATCATTGCAGCAGTTATTTAACGCATTTAAAGGGTTAAAGAACTTTACGTAGCTCATAAATGGGAAGATTGGCATACATTCTACCTCTCTTTACCCCATCCATATAGTTTTATTCTTGCTCCCCTTTCAACGTTTACCTGACATCGCCCCCTCTATCGCGACCTTCAGCATCTCATCGCTCCTCATTACACGTTCCAACCACCTACCCCGCCTCCTCCTAATCTCCTCCAGCAGTTTCCTCTCCTCGCCCACCATAGCACCAAGCACTTCCCCGTTCGCCTTTTTTTCCGTCCATCGAATTTTCTCCACTCTCCTCCACACCCACACTTCAAATACCTGCAGCCTATTCCTATCCTCTTTCCATAAGAGTCCAGGTTACTGCACCATTTAACAATTTGCATAAAACTCTTCTTCAGCCTTTTCTTAGCCTCCAAATAAAAGGTCCTTAATTTCTTTCAGTTAACAAACGCCTCCATTAACGGTATGTTCCCTTTCTAATATCCCTACTTAAAAGCTCGTTGTCCTCTATTTTACTTCCCAGGTAGCTGAATCTTAGCTGTTGCTCAGCTAGTTGTTTCCCAGGTAGTGGTTCCTCCTCTAGTTTATGTACTCCCATTAGACTATAAACCATCGTATAGCAACATTCTGTTATTAGCGTTGTAGCCAACATTTAATTTCATATGGAGTCAGGGTAATAAACAGGTTCTCCTCGTTATGGGTAGTGTCTCTCTCTGGGTTCCTTTCCATTTCAAGACTCGACGCAAACAAGCATTCTTCATATCGTAATAGGTTCCTTAAACTTCAATTAAGTCACAAATATTATGCTCAAAAATAAATATAATGGGACCGTATTTCGCTCATTAAATCGGTTCTATAGGTACCTGAAATGGATTCATATAATGTGGATTGTGCGATGCACTTTTAACTGGTTGACTTTGAAAATCTACGGCTTTGGATAAAATGAGATCAGAGATAATATCCTTAACAAAATGGAAGAAAACTATGTTTAAAAGATATATATCTATAGGTGATACTAAATTTGTGAGAGATACACAGTTTTGCTCCGGAATTCATTTTCAGTGTTTGCAGGAATCCGTCGCTTCAAAGCTGTCATGATAAATAGTACTTGACGTCCATTGGAATACTTAAGTTGACTTTAAGTTGGTATCGGTGCCAGTCGTTTTTAAATCAATATATTTTATAAAATTTAATGCGACTCTATACAGATAAAAATACGACGAAATAAATTACGGTTCCAGGCTATTCTTTACATTTTGGCTTGCTTTCAGTGCCATTCCGGCGTCTGGGCGACTCTTCAAACTTATTTATTTTGCTCAGCCTCGAAAATATTTCTTAACGATTCAAATATGTTTCTTCGACAGAAACTATTTTGAGCAGGCTCCTGAGAAAAAAGTGAGACGTGAGTAATGGGAATTTCATTGAAGTTGATGGTGCTACATTCCGATTATTATTACTAAGATTCAATTCAGTCCATTATCCTGATGAATAGAATAGGGGTAAGTTAACTGTAAACATATTTTATCTGCAAAAATTGGGAAATTTCTACCTTAAATATTTCCATCGCCATGTACCTGGCTTTTAATTTTGTGCATCATGCGAGATGTCCTGATTACACTTTAGTTTGAATATTAACATGTCTTGAGTGCAAGATTTGTTGAATCAGTGAAGTTTCCTTTTACATTCATCCGACTACGTTATACTACTAATAGTAATTCAAAATGGAACTCCCCAAAAATGCTATGACTTTGGCATCATTTTGAAGACAAATATCTTATCTCTGTAATTATACCAAAATGTCACTCTTTATTCGTGCTGTAGCTTTGAGACATTAGCAATAAAATATAATCCGTTTTCAGTGGAATACGGTACAGCTGTGGGCTTCAGAGAGTCAGCATTAAAACACTAGTTGAAAAGCCTGCTGAAACGGGCTAATATACTGGCGAGATAGAAAGTAAATAATTAAATAGAAACTAATCTGTGGAATTTTTTAATTAAAGCAATTACTATGGTAAATAATATATAATATCAAAATGCCGGACATTTCTTTGTATACAACATTCTTTGTGGAATAAGTGGAGCTGTTTCTACTAAGCAGTACTACCAGTAAGCTGCTTCCCTTCTGTGCATTTTGAAAAATTGATGCACCCGTGGCATGTGCCCGTTGATGGAGAACGTATGTGGGAGCTCGCTTGCCATCTATTGGCTCACATCTGAATCACTACGCGTAGCAACTAAATGATACGTAAGTACGTACGCGTAGCGTTTTATATAGCAGATGATATTAAGAATCTTTGATGCTGAGATCGCGTAAGAATTGTAACTGTGTGCAGGTCGTATGTTCTCTCAATGATTTTTACCAACAAATTTCTTACTCACCTTATTAGCTCTCACACAATTGCCATTTTACACATGATATTTTAATGCTACAACGCGTTTAACTCTTCAAGTACGAGACAGTTTTTTTTATGTAACTATGCTGTGAAAAAGTGCAATGTGTGGGCAGGTTGGAGGGAGGACATTCTCTATACCTGGTACTGGGGTGAGGCAGGAGGAGGACAATCCTCCATACCTCTACCGAGGTGCTCTTGTCCCCTGTTTGCAAGTGGCAGACAGGCATGGGGTTGGCACAATGGACCAAGAAAGGTATAAGTGCCCGGGCTCCTGACGAAGGCCCCCCCAACAACAATCAACAATCTAATCTATGCTGTGAAAAAGTGCAATTGCGTGTGATTTAATATAGATTCCTTACACTTTATAAATGCTAAATTTTTTTTTACTTATTCCTCACCGTAATACTTTTTATGAAAAGCCTTGGGTTTGAAGAAGCTGTCACCGTACGGCGTCAAACAAATAACTTGAGATAAAAACTCAAATGTGATTGTATATTTAGTTGATTATTGCGGAGTTAAAGTCATAAAAATAACATTGTGTATCATTGTTGTCATTATACTTACTGAATGATTCTTGCAGCTGCTTGAATTTTAGAATGAAATTCTAATATGACGTCTAATATGACGTCTAATATGGCTAAAGCTACGCCAAACCCGTCTCCCTCACCCTTTTAGTTGCCGGGCAAACTAAATTGTTCCATCCTCCAGCGTAAAAGTTTCCCTGCGGAGCATAGTTGTGCAGGTCCAAGCATGAGTGGAGGAATTGAAAATGACAGAGGAAGCGGAGACCTCATGCGAATCGTGCATGAGTGGAGTAGATCCGAAGAAACGTGTCGTGCGGTCCGTTTAAATTGGTTTGCACAGTGCGTCTGAGTCTTGACGTTTCTAAATCAAATACGAGGATTCGAGGATTCAGTGCAGTGTGAACGTTAATCATTCGGTCTCATATTACGTGTGCTAAGTAGGTCATGTGGGACTTCCAGTGTATATACCATTCACTCAGTGATTCAACCCGAAGGTTGGTTTGGATGGTTGAGGGTAGAGCTCACCCCGGACTAAGCCACAGGCGTGTGAATTTCAAACATTCAGGGTAGGGGGGCCAGTTCCTTTTCCTGGGCCACCTCGCCTTCCGGGGATTTTTTTTGTTCAGGGGCGTCCAAAGGCTTCACCTGGATTTGAACCCAGGACCCTTCGATCAGTAGCCAAGCGCTCTACCCAGGATGTATATACTAGGGATTGGAAATTTTTATCCAAAATCGATTTTCGATTAATCGACTTTCGATTTTGGTTTTAAAAATCGATTTTCTGAAAATTCGATTTTTTGCATAAAATAATCGAAATCGATATTTATAAATAAAAAAATAATTGTCTGCTGAAATACGAATGTGATGTTGTAACAAAATGCAAAATATGGGTTAATGGAAGCACTAGGGATAAGAACCGAATACAGTTAAATTTATTAATACAATATATTATTTTAAAGATATTAATAAGATATACAGGAAATTAATAATGCATAACAGATACTTATAAACATATAGGTAATATAACAATAAAATTACTTATAGTTTAGTAGCAATAAGAATTGTAAATTGAAAAGTGGGCATACCACAAAATGAAAAACAGAATTTTATTTATTTCTTGTTTGCAAAGCCGTGGAAACAGTGTTCCTCAGGGATGGACCTTTAGAAAACTAACATATTTAAATGTTCTCCGGATAATTGATTTTGCACCTGAGTTGCAATTAACCCGGCGTGAGAAAATAGTCGCTCTCACGGCACGGTAGAGGTAACTAGATAAAATCCTGCTGGCTGGTTTGTATACGTGGGGATATTTTCCCTTAATCTCCTTCCAAGCTTGTCGTGGATTAGAGTTGGACTTGCGGTCGACTGGAGGGCAGTTTACGAACTGGCGCAGCTTGTTTGGCAAAATTCAAACGCTGTAGCAAGCTAAAATGGAAAATCGATCGGCTAGAATCGATTTTGATCGGTTTTTCAAAACAAAAAGTCGACTTCGATTAAATCGAAAATCGGAGTGTGATAATCGATTTTCGATAAAAATCGAAATCGATTTTCCAATCCCTAGTATATACCAGGCAGTGCTGATTTACCGAAAAGCTGGCATTGACGGTTCGAGTGTGAGGAATTAAGAGCGAATCTTTGGAAATCATACCGAACGAATTAACTCAAGTTGGCCAGCCAAGAAGAGGCCGGTCGCCTTTACACCATCGCCATACATTCGCTTTTGGAATGAACCGAGTGACTATCCATCTTACTCTAAATAGCTTCCTACCGAGTGCTTGGTCCGTTATCACTCTCTTACACAATTTTTCCAGCGTAAAGATTTATAAAATTTCTACCCTTGTTTTTCAGTTACATTCATAACTTTATCTTTTATTGTATTTTGTTCTAACGGAGCTGCTGCTCCAGGACAATAAATTTTGTTCAATTCAATTCAATTAAAGACAAAACCTAGAATTTACAAGCATGTAGTAAAAGCAGTAAGGTGGAAACTCTCAAAATTTGGCCTGCACTGAAGTTGCCATCAATGTTCTCCTTGTGCTAAAGTGACATTCTTTATTTGTTTATTAGAAAAAACTAGATTTTCCAAACATATTGTTCGAACAGTAAAGTGATGCACATGTAGACCGAAAAAAGATGGCTTCGGTGCGGACAAAATATGGTGGAATAGTGAGGTTAGCCCAAGACAAAAAAGTTAGGAAATGAAGGCATAGGTTATAAGCCATCAGTAGGCCAATTATAAGGATAAAATAATATCGAGATAGTTGGTGGGAGTTGGAGAATTTCCTCTGCTTTTAAGGGAAGGTAATGCTACCGTCAAAGAATTTACAATTACATTGTTTTAGTGGTTTGCCCAGAATGGAGGTAAAATGCTGTTGCCATTTGATCGCAAATGTAATAACAGTTTATTATTATCGATTTTCATAATGTTCAAAATTAACACTATTTACTTCTTTATATTTGAATGCATACTGAGTGTTGCTAATTGCACTCTCTACCCTGCTGCAGAAATCAATTAAATTGTTTCCAGTACAAGCATTTTGTTGGAGACTGCTATAATCATTTTCAGTTTTTACCTCTTTCCAAATTTCTCGTTCATTTAAGTTCTGAATAGCTAAGTTGATCATTCGAAAATATTTATCCAACCACTTTTTTACCCCAAAAACAACGAAATTACGATGGTCTTTCAGTATTTGGGGAAATAATGGGGAGACAGTGCATGCCCTTAAGTTACTTCGTTCATTAACTATCAGTTCCTTTCGATATTTTTTTTACGTTTGGTAAGTTTGGTCAGTACATGTTTTGAATAACTTATCATTATCGCTAAAAGCTCACCTCGTTTGAAATGTCCCTCATGATTTTCTTTTCTGCTTGAATTTCTATCTCGTAGTATCCAAGAATATATAAAATTAGTAACACTAATCCGTCGTAACAGTAGTATCTTGGCCCTGTTACTGAGTATAGTATTTGCACCTGCATGGTACTCTTCTGGCCTCTGGTTTTGATGTGTATTGTTCTCCTGACTGATTTTTGGTTAGCGCCTAGAGGCAGAGAGAGTGGGGTTCGACCTTGAATTGGTACGAGTGTGGCGTGCCTGGTGTTCATTCATCCTGTACCACACACACACCCTGGAAGATGCTTGCAACGGTTCATATTTCCTTGATGCAGAAGCAGAGTATAACTCAATGCATCCGTTCCAAGACTTTTTCATGTTGTACTTACCTGAATCACTGTGCCGACATCACTTGAGAGATGTCAATGACACGTTGTCGTAGAATTTTTATTCTTGGACGTATAATTTTATCTAAGTTTTTATTTTATAAAAAAGGACCACTTTCGATGTGAATTGCGCCCAAGGATTTGGGTCACACTAACAAAAACCAAAAGCCTAGTTTCGGTAAAACTTTTCAAATATCCGGATTCGGAAGCTAGATCAATGGGGCGGAAATCAGGCAAGCACTCATTCCCGTAAGCTGCGAGTGAAAATCTCTCCGAAAGAGCTCCACAGTGACCACGTCGCACTTCCGTTTACTTCCGCTAGAACTTCCTTTTATTTGACAGTGCGTTAATATCCGTTCATGGACCTCAAAGACGTCGCCACGACCTCGACGTACGAGTCGATTTCTAAAGGGTGGGGCAGGGTTTTGAGAGAGGAAGAAAAAATATCTGAGGAGGGAAGTGGAGTGAGAAAGACGTCGTCTGAAGTACCAAGTGAACATGTGGGTAGTTTCCTTGGTGGAAAGGGAAGGGGTTGTGCTGGACAATAATTGGTGAGGGAGTGAGTGAGTTAGTGATTTGAGTGGGTGGGTATATCCCGCTGAGGTGGCGAAGCACGTGGAGTGATTCTTGGAACCGTTTCAAGAAACGCATCGGCCACCAACCGAATTTCAGCGCCAAACGTAAAAGGCCAAGCCGGGGGAAGGGACGCTGGGTTTAAAAGAGTTTCGGCTGGAATAAGGTTGAGGAAGGTTGTGATATCAAGGGGGAATGGGTGCAAGAGACTGGAAGTATGATGAGGGAAATAGGAGTGGTGGGTGAGGCTTAGTGAGTGAGATGGAAAAGGGTTTAGCGGGGGGGGGGTGAGTGAGAGGGGGGTATTGAAAGCGAGGTCACGGGAAGGACGTGATTGGACGACGGCGGACTCAAACTTTGCGTGTGGTGTGGGAGGACGACGGTGACTCAACGCAATCCCTCTTCCTCACTGCTAGAGGACGGGATGGTACTGAGATATACATTTTGAAGCGTTAGGCTTCGATTGACATTAGACATGCGATAACCAACTGCGGTATCAATCAAACCAGGAGTGCAAATTGTTAATTCCTAATTCAAGAGTTACACGGATCTCTGCTCCTACCCTTAATTCATGCCTAGTAATGTTGTCTCAGGACTGATGTAGTGGAACTCATGTATGACAAAAGAAGAATTCTTAGCAGTTTCCAGTGATAAATGTCTATTGCGACCAGTTTCGATGCTTTACCTGGGTGTGAATCATCGAAGCCGGTCGCATTAAACATTTATCTACGAAAAATTCCAAAGATATCTTCTTCCGTATTATTTCATGCATTAGTTTTTGTGTTTAATCAATTCACTGGACGGTAACTGGACAGGTCCAACATTAAGTTACTCGATTTCAGGATCACCTATAAACTTTCCTGACGTAAAAATTTCCGTGGGATTTTATTTCCATGTAAGCTCTTCTCTTCCACCCTTACCCAGCCTTATCATCTGTATCACTTTTCACCATCTCCTCTTCTGTCGTAACTTCCCTATTATTTGCGAGATTATTGGCATGGAGGCTTTAATAAAGCATCTCAAATTGATCAAATTAGTCGCTATATTTTTTTATAATTACCAATCAGTTCCTCGTCGCACTACGCTATTCAGAATATACGCTATAATTCAGAATACCATTCCCCCTTCCCAAGCGATAGTCTAACTCAAAAGATGCATTTTCAAGTAATATGTTCGTGCTTAAAAATCGATTTTAATCTGTGGAGTTAAAACAAACTTTATTAAACGCCGTAGAAAAAATTAACACTAATCACTAGTAAAATTTTAAATATTTCACATAATCTCACTTGGTTGAATAGTCCCATAAACCATCTATATTCCTCCCTGGGAGGGAGAATTACTCACTGGTTAAGAACCCCTGATGGAGAGGTATATGAATAAAGATTATAAATAAACTATACAAAATATCCTGTCATAACTGACTAAGACTTAAATAAATAAGCTTCATACAGCAATTCTACTGGTTGTTCTACAAAAATGTATTTATTAAGTCTCAGTGTCAGCTACTATAATATCCTATTTCTCAGGGGAAAATGGCATTTCAAACATTTGTGATTGGTCGTTAAATTCCCTAATTTTATGCTCATAATCAATGAAAGGTAGAGTAGAAACACATTAAACTATATTCAAATTTTCTATACGTATCCGTGACGTTCATATTTTTAATTTGAGGAGAGAGGATGTTTGAGTTGTAGGCTTTCGTGTTGTAGTAATGGAAAAAGGGTGAAAAATGATGAACAGAAACGGATGTTAAAGGGGATCTAGCCCGCTTGATGTCGGGTGAAAGGTAGGTAGTTGATTTGAAATCGAAAAGTTGATAGGAGAGCTGGTGGAATAATTTTTTTACAAACCATGAAGGGGAGTGCATGACATTGGAATTGCGGATTTTGTGTTTGGTTACTGAAACCACGAAGAGGCTGTTCATAGTCTTGTGAAGTGTTTCAACGGGCACGTGTCATTGTGTTTGTTTAAGCATCTATACGTTTTTTTTTTAATCTACACCCATACCCCTGGACGGATGCATGAAATTGGTAACCAAACAACTCTTTCATCATATTTTTGAAAACTACCATATCTTACTTCTTTTGCTTATTTTTTCCACTTCACGTCTCTTTTTGCAGCGAGTAATTTATGCCTCCTTAAGTCGTGGTGTTTTTGCTTGGATTAATGAGAACCATCATTGCGTCTTATAGCTTTGGTAGTTCCAGCAGCTCACGTATTTTGTCGTTTTTTTTTCTTCTTCCCAAGATTCCATTCTTGGGAGTTTCTCGGAAGGAATTTTCTCATCTCGCCTCTCACGTCGTCTTCATTAATCCATCGTGACTGAAGGTCTCCAAGTATTAACCTTCCCTTCTTTAATAACATCCTGCCCATTACTCCCATCTTTATCGGAGAGTTTTCCTCGGCCGCGCTAACTTGTTTTTCTCTCTCCGTTTTAATTATGGTCGCATCCTATTTCGGTAAGCAGCGCTTTTCCTACCAGCACTACAGCTTAAGTGACCATCGTGGATTGAAATACAGAAATCGAAATAAATGCAGTAATTGCGCTCGATGTAGGGTCATGTTAGCGTGGACAGGTTATGACAGACCTTGATGATAAGGTCGCTTCAGCTTTAAAAAAACAAGAGCAAGAGATGTATATATTGCTTGGCTTTGCTGCACGGATTTCTGCGTTGCCCAAGCGATGAGAAACTCCTTTTCAGTAGCATGCTGTCATAGTAGCTGACCAAGGCCCTAGAGAACTTCAGCAATCACTGCACGAAGATGTCCGCTACAAATAAGTAGTCGCATCCCTTTTGATAACCGAGGTGGAGGCTAAAATTTTTGCAGCCCGGGAAAAATTACTATGGGCGGAATCAGTAGCGGATTTTAGTTTTGGTGGGCCCCGGACTGTAGAACTAAAAATGGCCCTTTCTATGAATAATGTGATAAATGAATCAACTTGATGAATGTATTAATTTTATGAATTTACAAATACATACCATATTCTGGAGAATAGTTTTCGGGTTTTCTGTGATTTTTTTATTTTCATTCAACGTTTCTTATCGTCTGCTAAAGCGCTTCCTCAGAAGTAATGAAAATAATCTTGAAAATTAGAAGAGTACCTGTGAAATCCTATAGTGTAAACTTATTAATACAATTTATAAGATACATAACAATGCATTTTCATAATGGCTACTTTTTTAGCTTTATTATTTTAATTTGACATGGAATTTAATGAAAAACAAGAGAAATAATAAGGATAATAGTAGGTGGTTGAATATTTAGATGACTTGTTTGAATACGTAAAAGAAAATACTTGATTTAAAATAAAAATCGCGTTGTAAGAGCTCATGTATAGAATCACATTCGATTGCGATTCTGCTTGAAAAATGTGCGTGGGAGACTCGATAAAAATTAATATTTTTCAAATTAAAAAATTATTGAGTGAATTGTATTTTAACATCTTGGTTGGGAATTCCATGGGCCCGCTTCGGGTTCATGGGCCCCTGCCGGCCGCCTAGTCCTCCCACCCTTAAATCCGCCATTAGGCGGGATTCCATCCTGGTCGGCTACGTTTGCTCAACTTTAGATGCATGGTTACTCTGCGCAAGATGAGGGAGATTACAAAAATCTTCATCCGTCCCATCTCATTCCGCAACGTCTCCCAATTTCTTCATGAAGAAGCTATTCATTCTCGTGGCGCGACCTAAATCTGTTTACTCTGGGCAAATTTATGATGGAGACACCTACTTTCGTAGCCGAGGCCCTTGAACTTTTTAATGAAAACTACGATGAAACATTTCGGAATTCAAATGGAAGCGTAGAAATCTTGAGTAGCACATATTAAACTCGAGTATTATTTTATCTTAGAACGACAAGAAAAGATACTAGAGTTCAATTTTCAAGGAATAAATATGTGAAGTGGTGGAAGAGGGGGTCAAATTTAATCATCACAAGGATTTCGTGCTCCATTAATTTTCATCCTAATGATAGCTGCCTCATCAAGTATATTCTGAAAGAAGATTAAAATATCATCGCTTTAAAAATTCATTCCGCTCCGTGTATAGAAATGTCTTTAGATCCTCCCATTTATCTCAAAAGATTTGGGTACTCCTATAAGAACAAGATCGTTCACTTAGTTTCTATTCACACTCATAGTAACCCTTGAGTAGGAGCGCTCTGTTTTTGTTTGGCAGAACCACAAAATTTAAAATAATTCACTAATGAATTAATATTTTTGCACTAATTTCACCCGAATATTTTGGTTATGTGTATATCAATTTTAAGCACTAGTGCCATGTGCCGTTGCTTGAAAATTATGTAATTGTATTGAAACCGGCCGCCTAAAAAACTGATTTTTTTAAAGTGGAAAACTGTAAGAATTCTGGCATTTACCGTTAAATTACCATAAAAGTCATCATTATCGTGAATTTCCGCAATTTTGCTTAAAATAACGTGGAGTTCTGATAACTTGCCTGCTATTAAATATTAAAACATTTTTTTTCTTTTTTTGCAAAAAATACTATTACGAATTTGGGATTCGTGAAATAACACACAACTTGGTGACAAAATGAAAAACTCAATCTTATCTTTATTTACGTTCAACACTGCTCAACAACTCTCTCTAACAACCACATGTTTAGTTACATGTATCTTAATATTAGTTTACCAGGAGCTCTTCGAATCTCCGTAGGCGACTCGTAACAATACCTTCTAGATATATTGATTGAGATTATTTTTTTAGTTTGGTTCACATTATTATATTTAGATAATTGTAGCATATGGTCACTTTTGACAGAAAGTGCAACTTTAGTAGGCGTACTTAAAAAACTGACATAAAATTATAAGTAAAATTGAAATTTTTCTGTATTTAAAAAATATTTTTATTTGTTATGGGTGAATATCAAATTTCTTGAGGGTACTGAAGATGTCATAAATTTTTATCATACAGTGAAAAAATTATAAGCAATGATAAATACGTGAGGGTCTGACAGACTCCCGCGCGCTTACTTAGGGGTTGAGCGCGAAATCTGAAAGATACCGTTGATGATGCTTCCCCGGTTCTCAAAAATTTGGAGTAATTTTTCGAATTACATATTTTAATACAATCGGATATCCTAGATCTTCTGTTTGTATAGTATGTAAATAGTACGCCATGAAGGCTGACGACTAAAGATATAAATGTTAAATATCTTTAAAAAAATAAAAATAAGTCTATTATGTGATTTCGTTTCGAGTCATTCGATGCCGTTATTAAGTAATGACGCTCTTTACTGTTAATACCAAACATGAATTATGCCTTTAAATAAAATTCTGGGTTTAATATTAGTGAACTCGGAGTCTATCTTAATATGGAGGCCAAACAAATGTTTGAATACATAAATTAGCAAAATTTTATGTACCTACAGCATTTCACGCAAACTTACTGTTCATTTCTATATTTACAGAATAGTTATGTAATGCTCTGGTTCTTGCTAATTCTAATAATAGCGCATACAAAACACTATGTAGTCTAAATATTTCGCAGGTAGTCTTTAGTATTTCGTTCTATTTTCTTTATTTCCCAATCGTTTACTGTCCATATTTTATATATCTTCTACTAATTTTCAAATTTTACGGACACTATGCTTGAAAACGGGCAGTTTCTGAATAAACCTATGGTTAAAAAACTGAATTTAAAATATTTTTGCGATAAATAATTCCTCAGATGTATTGACTTGAGAGGATAGTTAAATCATACGAATTTGGGCTATCAAAAGTTCGAATGTGGCTCCTCGCAATTGGATAAGCTTCATCCCTGCCTTAGGATTGGCGTCAATAGCCGAAGAAATTTTTTTCGTGGAGCAGTGCCTCGTTTGAAGAAAAATATATAAAAAATAGGGTAACTCTTTGTTCATTTTTAATTTAAAAAATTTAATTTCACACGAAATATTTATTCTTAATCAAGTAATGAATGAAATACTTCTCCCAATAACAAATTAAACAGTGCTGATGAACAAGTCTGAGGAAAATTTTAGTGAGAGGGTTTTTGGCTGGTAAAATGTGCTGAAATTGATGTTATGATAACAATAATGCTTTCGTTATTTTGGCCAGAAATCAGTGTGAAATGACTTTCGGGTCGTTAAGCATTACTCTCAACAGTGAGTGGACCAATAATGTTGAACTATGCTTTCAGCTTTACGCTGCATCTCATATAGTTTACGATGACCTCGATCAGTAATACCAAATTTGAAGTCAGGTGAAATAGTTAATGGAAGAAATTGAAACGCACTGCATTTTTTCCCTGAAAATATTGAGGATAGAGGGAAAAATGTGATATTTCTCTTCTCGAGTACAAAGTTGCCAACCTTAGCGCCTCGACTTCTTCTGTTGCCCTATACGGAGTAACTGTTTTTGTTGATTTGTGAAAAGTAGATGAAGAACACCTCGGTAACAATAGTCAGATGTCGATTTTAGCTTTTTTCAATTAAATAGTCCTAATGGATTTCTATATTCAAGTTTAAGTGCTTGCTCTCATAAAACTATTTTATGCACCAGCCTATTCTTTCGGCTTCTCGGTAAGGATTTTGGCATCCTTATTTCCAAAATGAGGTCGAAGAATATTCCAGGCTAATACCAGATCGTCTCCGGAGCAAAGGATCGCTGCATGTGAGAGGCGCATGTTTCAATTAATTTGGTATCCGCGCCCAGACTTCCGGAATTGATTGCTTCTCGAGTGCCGAACTTTAAAGAGTCGATACGTGGCTGGTCCTGTTCCTGACATAACTTCCGCGGTTTAGTAACCCGCTGGCTCTTAACTCTTCCCTACAGTTTGATGGGACCTCATGCACCCGGAAATGCAAAATCTCATCCTGGGTCATAGGTATTTTAATTAGAATTTGGGTTACAGAAATGCAGTCGTGGAGCCAGGTTCTTCAATTTTTTCATTAATTCTTTCAATTTTATTATTTGGCTCCATCTAGACCCCCACATATCGCCTCTAATATAAAGGAAACAGTTGTTGTAGTACAATTCTATTATGCCCTGTGCTCACGTTCTTAAATACTAAATTCCTATTAAACTTTGACATTCATTTAACTTTGAATTTGTTTTTTTTGAACAATCTACGAAACTTATCCCAGGAGAAGAACAGAGCCTTGATTAATGTTCTTGGTATCGTGATTAGTTCTGTGGAAATAAATTCTGTATACCAATAAAAGTTAAGAAATGATTCAAAATATTTTCAAATTATTGTATCTGCATGGTTGAATTACGGGAGAAAATCAATTCCACAAAGATTTCCGTAGATTTGGAAAATTATTCAATAACTTCACAGTTAGGCCTTATTTTTTGTGAAATATAGGTTTCATTCAATTAAAAACTAATTTATCCTACAATTTTGGTGAGATAATTTATATTAACTATAAAAATGCTAAATTCTCGTTTTTATATTCATCTGGAAACAAGACAGTGATGGTAACCACGCGCATAATAAAATTATAAGATTAAATTCATTTTAGCAGATAATTTTTGTTCATTATTACCATGTTAGAATTCATAATTACCTTTCATTAATCATTTAAAGTAATGTATTTTATGGAAATGTGCCCGTCACCTCGATATATTTTTTATATCACGACTAATATGGTTATGATGTAATATGATATAACTGTGTAGAGTACAATCATAGAGTAAGTATATTATACTTACTCTATGGTACAATGTGCGTCAAGTATTTTGGGAATAATTATATTTTTTCGTATTACACACCGGAATCCCTCATTATTTTTTTATACCAACAAATAAGATGGTCATAGAAGTAGGAGGGCACAAACCCTAACAAACAGAGCATTTTAAATACTTAGGTAGTACGCTAGAAGAAAATGGGTATAGTAGCAAACACATAATGAATAGAAGAGCGTTAGCGAAGGAATCGTTTATCAGTAGAAGAGAGCTGATGATGGGGATCTTAAGTGAGGATGTAAAGAAGAGGCTGGTAAGGAGCTTTACATGGGGTGCGGCATTGTATGGGGTAGAAACGTGGTGTCTGTGAAAGGAGGACGAAAATGGGGTGCAGGCTTCTGATATGTGGGTGTGGAGGAGGATGGAGAAGGTCCGGGGAACCGAAAGAAAGACAAATGAGGAAGTGGTAGAATTGGTGCTGGAAACAGGAGGAATTTCATGGTTGGTGAGGAGAGGAAACTTCTGGATAAGATTAGGGGGAGGAAGGGTAGGTGGCTGGAAGAGGCAATGAGGGGCGATGGGTTGCTCAAGGCCATGATAGAGGGAAGGATGTTGGGCAAGCGAGGAAGGGGAAGAAAGAGGTTTCATGACGGGATGAAGAAGGGTAGGAAGTACGTGGAGATGAAGAAAAAATACTATAGGTGGATAGGTCCCTGCAGGTGTAAAAATCTGGAGGATTTCTGCTGACTTTCAATGAAACCTACCTTTAACCGACTGATTACTTTAATGAAAAAATACCAACGACAGCATTTCAAATAGTGAAACACATGTAATGCGGAAGTTGAGTGGAAGTTTGTTCAGCCTTGTCTTCGGCCAACCCAACACTCTCATTCCCTCCTAATTTTAGACTTGGCAAGTAATTTGAAAGATGGTCTTCTCGGAACACATGTGGTGATTTACAAATACTGTACTGCTCTTTTTTACGGTGCGTTCACTTAGACGTTAACGATGAGGAAAGTCTACTTTGTGGCCACAGCTTATTTATATCTCCTTTGGTTAACGTTATCTAAAGATCAAACGTGGCACATGGGGACAATCATTGGCTCATAAATTTTCACAGCCCTTACATGCAGTCAGAACAGTAAGTGAAAGCAAATTTAAAAGGCAAAATTTTTCTGAATATAATCCCTAAGTATTGATTGAAATGTTCTTATCGAAGCAGATAGTTAGTTATAGAGAGTTATCCGTGTTAATACTCATAGTTTCTGCAATATTGGTAGCAGTAGTGTAGTGCAAATTGATGAAGTTTCACCTCCTGACAGGCATTTGCAGGTTTTTTTGCTAATTGATGAATAGTCGCAGATCCCTAACATTATTAGGACATATTATGCAGTGGTGTGCCCAGGGTTTCTAACGCCCCTGACAATATGGAAGGGGTGTCGTCCTCCCCCTTCTCCACCTTCATCTCATTATCTATTTTCATCTTTTTGTTCATACTTTATATACTCTACATTTTCTAATTGGATATATTGGATTGTTTACTTCAACACTATCCCATCTTTGGGGAGAATAATCGCCACGCCACCCCCTTCATGATGGCTCCCCTGACGGGGGCAAGCTCCGCCACCCAGGGTTAAGTCACCAATGAAATAAAGTAGTGCATGTTAAAGCCTGCCCCTGCCACATATCCTTGATTTGGGTGATTTTAGGGTATTGTGTAAATGTAGAAGTTGTATTAGAAGCTACGTGATGCTAAAAAACTTTGCGACACAATCATTTCCACGTGTCATACACGATATTCGTGTCGAATTTAAGACCTAAAATTTGTAAGAAATGGATTAGTAGTCAGGAGAAGCTTCCGCTCTATGAATCAACTTGTTTACAATGACAGATTTTAAATCTGCCATAGTAATTGGCAAATATTTCATGGGAAACTGCATGTGAAACTTTAATCGAACCAATATCCTTTAATTTTCTGTAGCAGTATCTACACTTTTTTTATACAGGATTTCTGAAGGTAAGTTTTGCCTTTGCCTTGACCCACAGTTGTCAAAGCTAAAAGTTTCCCCTTTTAAAATCCTAATCGATGTAAGGTATGCAGTCCTTAAAACTCATCAAACTCCTATTCATTCACCGGTTGTGAGAGCAATCAAGTTTCTGGGTGCATCATTAGAAGAAATGTAACAAATGTTCTCTTGATTCTGAAAGTAACTCCTTTATCGTCTCAGTAAGTTCTGTGGAATTATTTTCTCTCGTGAATTTATGAAGGATACTTATATTTCATCAAGCAACTAATGCATGAAAATTAACTTAAAACTCTTTTACAATCCAGCGTCCTGCAACTCATGGCCTTTGATAAGAGTCGCAAAACGTCAAGCTGGACCAAACTACGCCTCTTTCTCTCTCTCCCCAAATATATTTACTTCTCTTACGGACTCCCATGTCACTCAGTGATGTAGGTTCTGCCCTGGAGCATCCACATGGACATGGTGGTTGGAAACGTTAGGACAACAGTTATTGAAAAATGTGTGAAAATAAAAATAAAATGATTTAGAGTGGAGTGGGGACGAAAAGCAAGAAGTGTTTTGATGGATTAATGATTTGCTATTTCATCATACCCTTGAGTGGTGAAAAAGTAATTCTTAGAAGTTATTGCTTGAAAATGTTTTTTCGTATATTTTTTGCCCCTTTCGTATGTTTTACAGATGCAGTAATTAGGAGCCAAAGTAAAACCCTTTATGCCCTCTTTGAAACTCATGTGGTAGGAACTTGGTAGTCCTACCGTTTTCGTGTAACCTCCGAATCTCTATCGGCTTACAGTAACTTATAAAACGGCAAAAAATACAAAATGCAGGTATCAGATACATTTGTAATATTGGGCACCGGGAGCACGTAACGCCATATTTCACGAGATTAAATATTTTAAAAGTCGAATCTCGTAGACTCTATCAATTGGGACTTTTCATGTACAAACTTCTGGAAACTGGGCAACCAACCTACCTCTATAGCAATATGATTCAAAATAAAAATATAAAAGTGAGAACTACGAGAATAACTGAAAATCTACATGTACCATCCCACCATACAACAATTTTCCAAAAATCATTCATGGTAAAATCGTGTCAGTTTTGGAATAAATTACCAGGCAATATAAAAAACACCTCCTCAAACAATGTATTCAAAAACCTACTATTTAACTACGTAAAAGAAATTGTAAATGAAAACATAGAATGGGAATCAAACACAAGTAACCATAATGTATGATAAATTGTATAACAAATTGAATATTGAAAACTGAAATTGATGTAATAACCAAAAATTTTAAAAATATTCCTAATCACTTCTATATTTGTCTGGATATTATGTTATGATTTGGTATGTTTAGGTTTACAGGTTTTTTAATTTTTACATATATTATGTTTAGGTTTGAGGTATGATTGTTTTAAAATGTATGGTATGTAATATGTTAAGATAGTAAGATTGTTGTAGTATGTTATGATGTAAACTACTGCCCCATAGGAGCATTCGCTCCTAGGTCAATAAATATTTTTTCTATTCTATTCTACAGCGAAGTCCTACATATTGACTTTCTGTACGCTGGCAACAGTTTTTAGTCAAATGCAAGACTTTTTTTGTATTTTATTCAATCCGTGAGTTAATTATTTCTTCGCTTGGTTTTGAATTTTTTCGGCGTTACACATACGATACGAAGAAGGTACGAGGAACGCGAAAAGTGGTGGAAGTTAATATCTACAAATCTGTCTCTTGGTCTCACGTTTTTCCACGTCTTCTCCACTCAACTCTCTATATTCAAGTTCCCTCAGTTTCATCTACGAATTCGCGTGACCCGAATTTTTATGGCATTATCCTAGCATTTTGTATAGTCTCCTGACTCTCCAGCAGCCTCCGAATCGGTCCTTCACACCAAGCTCTATCTCTTTCTCGTCGCACTTGTGGTGTTAAAGCCATCAGGAGGAATACCTTACTCCGCTGGCTGACTCCATTGAGCCCCAAGTCCGCGAGACCTCTCCATTCTTACGCAACCGCCGCAGCGGGGCTTGAACCTACCTACTTGGATGGATCCCTGCCCGCATTCACTTTGGGGAGGGGAGGGAATGGGATTGGAAATCCCGCAATGTATTCATTCTGACCCTGGAACCGCGGGTATTATCCCGAGGAGTATTCCCACTTCACTGCGCACCGCTCTACGCTCCCTTTCACGCCTTTCTCCGCGGACGTCATGTTCAGGGCCCACCAGAGGCTTTCCCGGTGTGGGGATGGAGGTTGGGCGCGTGAAATCCACTCTTCCGCCCCAATCTGACATCCCACCTCCTCTCTTACGCCCTCGCCCGTCCGTCCCCCACCCCAAGCTCTGGGATATTCTCCGGGTTTCCGTCGAAAGCTTTCAATCTTTGAAAGGGTAAACAATCCCCTGTTCTCACTCTCTCTCCCCTATGTCCCCTTACTCCAACCCTCTCTCATGTCACTCTCCCTCTCGCGCTCCCCCACCTGAAACCTTCCGAAACCCTCGCGAACCCCTTTTTTCCTCCTCCTCCTTCTCTCCCTCTCTAGGGTTCAGGATAAGGTAAACGTCCGCTCACCCCCTCCCTAATGGGACGAACGGGGCTCGGGGGAATTTTTGAGTGGGGTCTCCCTCACTTCCGGACGGCGATTTCATTTCACACCCTCCCCCCCCTCTTTTTTCTGAAAAGAAGGAAAAAAACAAAAGCTCGCTTGCCGCTCGGCCTCGTGGAAACTTTTTGAAAAATGGGTATGACGTGGTTTAAATGAGCTGGGGCTCTCCGTTCGAGGCTATTTCTACGTCTCTCATTACCATCCCCTAACGCTTCAATGGAATGATGTGAGATCAATTTACTAGCACGCTAACTCCCATTTTAAGTCATATAAGAGAAACAATTGCACTTTTGCTCAAATTGCTTTGATGCGTACAGCGCGTTTTGGCTCACACAGCCATCATAAGGTACAAGGCCATCTTGTACCTTGTACCTGATGATGGCTCCGTGAGCCGAAACGCGTTGTACGCATTAAAGCAATTTGTGGAAAAGTGCAATTGTTTCTCTTATCTGATGAAGAACTTCCACGATATCTCGCCTGAATCTGTTGAATCCCATTCTAAGACTATGCTGCGGTTGCCTGCTGCAAAAATATCTATTTTTGAAATAGTGGGGAAACTAACGATATTGGAGCCAAAAACCTCAAATATTTGGCAAAAATAAAGCGTATATGAAAATTGGATGAAATAATCAAAACCGTAACACAATTATTTCAGTAACCCAATGCTGCAACCCCAAGTATACGAAATATATGTCAAGTACAAGCAAAGTGATTAGAAAAATGAAAAGAGAAACCTCTGAACGGTATCCAATGCTTTTCCTATGGAATAAAAGTTGAAAAAATCTATCTTAAAAACAACCCCTTTGAATAGCTGTTCGTTTATAAGACCATGGGGAGCCCAAGTTGCATGCTTCATGGCCCCTTAAGCTTTTCTTACATAGCCTATGTCTTTCCTCGCGCTGGCATGCACCGACCTACGTTAGGATGTCCCTTATATGGGCTTAAAATGCAAACTGTGGAATTTTTGAGCGTAACCTATTTTAAATCTTATCTTTTATCCTGGTTAATGTTTACACCAAATTAAACCGTATTTGGTTGATTTTTACCCGTGTCACAGAGTCGGTTTAGTGGATATATAGGACGACTTTGAGGAATAAAATAAACTTTTCGTCAATTATCCTTGAATTCGCAAAATTACTTTAAAACAATGTTTTTAGATGTTTTAAACCTAATATAGGTTTAGAGACGGGGATTCATTGGTGCATTTCTTGGTTTTCTTTCTTGTGTTAAGAACTGAAATTAGCAGAAGTTGCAAATTTTCCTCAGCTTTCACGCTTGCAAGATACTCCTGAGTAAGTGCTATTTCGCGCTCAGTGACATAATTTACCACATTCATGTCAGAAAAATACAACCATGTTTTCTTGTATTCATCACATGAATCCCAATTCTTGGGTCTTTTTCTCAAAAACTTAAATTCTAACCCAAATCTCTTAAACAAATCTAAGGTGTTCCACTCTACAAAATCTGCTGTCTTTGGAGAGTATTTTACGACGAGGCTCACGAACAGTTTTTACCGCTTCAGTTACAGCCTCTGGCATAATTTTCTTGACCATATCCTGTTTGCGATCCAGTAGGACATTGACATCTAACAACCCTAGACCAAATAATTCGTGATATAAATACCACATGTGGCCAGAAAACTTTTTTTGCGGCCATATCAGACACCTTCTTACTAATATTCTCATTCATGATTAACTCCTTCATGAATAAGACACCATCCTGAGGAGCTGACACGGCACAGGAAGCAGTATACAAAATTTTCACATAATAAAGCACAGCAAATAAACAATTCTCCCTTAAATCAGTTACCTCACTTGCTGTCAATGTAAGCTGTCCTTTAAAGAGAATTAGTTATCTTCAAGGAGTAAATAGCTCTGAACGTGAAACGAGCGTCATGTATGGCCCCTGGTTTGGAAAACTTAACACCTCGCGGAGGGCGGCCCTCAATATACACACAGCTGAGTTCCAGAATATCTCGATAATCGCCATGGATGTGGTCCTCCTTAATAGTTAACAAATTCTGGGTAGGTTTTGAGCAGAAATCGAGTTAATTTCTCACTACTAAAATTTGTTTGGTCAAGTTGCTTTACCTTGAGCTTTGATTCTATGAATTTCAGCCATGGTTTTAACTTCTGTTTTAGATGTGAAGCAGCTTTTTCGTCCTCAAAGCCGCTTGAGAACTTAGATTGATATATAGCTGTCCACAATCATCTTCATCCATCTTCTATCTTCAATATTCAGCTATCCACTTCGAAATTGTTTGAAAATTGTAATTTCAGAGCAAGAGGAGAAGAAGATCTCGATAATCGCCATGGGTGTGTTCCTCCTGAATTGATAACAAATTCTGGGTAGGTTTCGAGCAGAAATCGAGTTGATTTCTTACTATTAAAATTTGTTTGGTCAAGATACTTTACCTTTAGATTTGATTCTATGAATTTCAGCCATGGTTTTAACTTCTGTTTTAGATGTGAAGCAGCTTTTTCGTCCTCAAAGGCGCTTGAGAACTTTGATTGATATATAGCTGTCTACAATCATCTTCATCCATCTTCTATCTTCAATATTCAGCTATCCACTTCGAAATTGTTTGAAAATTGTAATTTCAGAGCAAGAGGAGAAGAAGATCTCGATAATCGCCATGGGTGTGTTCCTCCTGAATTGATAACAAATTCTGGGTAGGTTTCGAGCAGAAATCGAGTTGATTTCTCACTACTAAAATTTGTTTTGTCAAGTTACTTTACCTTGAGCTTTGATTCTATGAATTTCAGCCATGGTTTTAACTTCTGTTTTAGATGTGAAGCAGCTTTTTCGTCCTCAAAGCCGCTTGAGAACTTAGATTGATATATAGCTGTCCACAATCATCTTCATCCATCTTATATCATCAATATTCAACAATCCACATCGAAATTGTTTAAAAAATTAAAATTTCAGAGCAAGAGGATACACAGATTTTCTTCTTCAATCATTTTCATTGCATATGAACGCTTTTATTTCATCTATGTCCAATTTGTTGTTCTTATCTAGCATGCAACTGACTCATCCTTTTTTTGTTCTTTTTGGAACTCTTTGTCCTCCACCATTGAAATAAGATCAACTATATTTGTTGGTGCAATATCAAAGAGATCTTCAAAGGTTTTTTTCTTGTCTAGTTGAGTCTTGTCACGTCGCTTGGCTGTTTTCTGTAGATAGCGCCACTTGAGGAACAGGGCCTTAATTTGCTTCGCAATCAATTACTTGTATCAGGTTGGTATGCTAGCTTTCGTCCAAAACTTAATCAATTCATCAGCCACTACGACACTTGCAGACGCTAACAGTCAGGCCCGGCTTAAGGCCCGGGCGACAGCAAAGGAGAGGGCTCCGTGATGGAGAAAAAATATTTTTTACCACATCGTTTAACTAGTGAATGGGTTTGATAAGCGGGGAAGGGGGGCGCTGGAATACTCTCTCGTCTGGGTGAAAAGTTTGTCTTAAGCCGGCCCTGCTAACAGTATGTTACTACGTGGAGTGGGATGCATACAGTGGAGTATAAGACGTAAAACTTGCAGGCGTGATGGAAGCTGGGCCCCCGTGATCTCAGTGCAGCAATGGTTTATGAGGTACAGCTGCTACCGTAGAGATTTCTTTGGGACACCTTTTCCTCCAGCGGCCTCTTCAATCTTTTCGCTCATCCAAGTCACTCGCGTAACAAAGCGATATCGGATATCGATTTGGTGCACACAACAGTTACAAGCAAAAAGAAAACTTAACTATACGCGTCACTACAAGATAACCTGTTACAACTTACTAGAATGGGCTTTTAAGTGGTGGTGAATTCCCCTCCGCTTCTTGAGCTGCAGGAAAGGTATTGCCGAACTCACAACTGCTAGCGGGCTATCGCCGTCCGCACGGCAGGTAGTGCTCGGCGATTCAAAATTTAAAAATATTTAACGCGTCTGTGGCACGGGTGAATATCAATCGATCACGCTCCAATTTCAAAGACAAGTTTTTAATGCTAAAATTAAACTTTTAAAAAGGTTGCCGTCAAAAATTCCGAAGTTGAATTTTAAGGGACACCCTAAGTCCTACGTCTCCAATCTCAAGAAAATAGGTATCTCAGTTCAACCGTTATGGGGTAACATGGACATCACCGATTTTGGGCCTCAGGGTCTTGCAGGGCCCAATCCTTAATTTTATGCTCTAATGACGGTATTATGTAAGACTTTACGTATAGATTCTTAGGAATTGTGGGTGTCATATATTGTTCGAAACCGTCAATAAATGTGGAAGTGAATTCAAACAAACAGCAATTCAGTTCTAAACATACCTATATAAATGGTTATTCGCCAGCGTTGTTAGGTTTTATATAATAGCTGTGATCGAAGTCACTAATATTGTTAGTGGTAACCATAAGTACTGTACTTTTACACTTGGTTTTTTTCATTTGGAACTGCATGGGATGCTAATCTTTTTATATGAACGACGTGTCTTTAATTTTATAATATTTGTTGCACTGGAATCATAGAATTTAGGGTAGCTACGTTTCATTTGGAAATATTATTTTGGTTAGACGTTTAATTTGGCTCCTAAAAAACATGAGAGTACTTATTTGTTTTTAAATGTTTTTCTCGCGCTTAATTACATTTCAAATCGTGAGTTTCGAAAAATATCTAACTGGATAAAGCGATTTTTTGTGCATGCAAGGGTGAGTTTTCAGAATCGATGGTGATTAAAGCAGTCTGACACATTTTACAAATAGGTGTGCTCTATCAAATTAACTTCTCTATACCGACACTGGAGCTGACTTATGGCTAACGAATATCGCAATTCATTGATAAAAATTTTAGCTTTGCTAATGCACTTTATTACGCTGCTCTTGATCATTGATAACGACTGTTTGATAGAGATGCTAGTATTATTTCCTTCTTAATTATTATTTATCGCCGAAGAGAACCATTTTTGACAACAACAAATGAAAGTAAAGTCATCTATACAGCCAAATTACCGAGAATGAAACTTTTTTCACTGTGCACCCTGAAAGGGAACGGTATGGAGTTTGTATGTATCAAACGGTTGTTAGTATTTATTATTCTCCTTCTCATAAGCAGCTGAAATAAAAACTATTTTACTAAATAAAATACTAAACAGCGCATTTTTTATGTGATTATTTTCTATGGTGTCTGGGTCCGCAGAGGTAAAGTTCATCCTTTATAGCTATTCTATACTAATAAAATAATAATTTTGAAGGAATTCTCTATCTATTAGTTCATAGCATGTTCAAGACTCGTCAATCAACACCCATCACCTTCAATTACTTTGTAGGGATCGATTTAGGGTCCCGTAAGAGGCGAAAAAACACATTGACTTTATGGTGACTTTCGTTTGGAATTGGCCGAGAACAGTCCCAGGTTTCTTTCCATGTTTCCTCCATGATTCATTTATCACCTGTATCAACCTACCCGCCTTTCTTCAAAGGTCGCAAAAGACCCAAGCCATACTATAGAATACTTATTCTTGTTTTCAAGGTGGCCCTGCCCCAGCTGTCGGTCGAGTCCTCTTAGTACCCATGATGCTAAAAGCAAACAAAATCAACATTTTACAGAAGTATTAGCTGTTAATAAACGCAGAAAACTATAAGTTTTAATTTGGTCTGCAGAGTGGCAGAAATTGCTCTTCCGGTTTTGGAGAGATTATGCTTCAAACTCAGGTTACACAATCTTGAAACAGGCAGTAGGCCATTTGCACCATAAATAATGGTCGGAAGGTTGGTAGGGGAAGGATTTGATGGGGAATGAGGGAAGGGTGGAGAGAAACTCGGCGTCATTCTCACTCTACTCGTTACGAAAGGCGTCTGAATATCCTCAATTTCAAGTACTATCCAACGCGGACGGACCACAGCACTTGACATTCTCTCCTCATGGTAGGTGCCAAAGTAGGGATTGGGATTTCACTTACAAATCTTCGCCCCTTACCGGGATACGAAGTCGTGATGGAAACCCATCACTCTAGCCACCGTAAAAACCCGATTCCCCAATCCCTCAACAATTTCATCTTGAGAAAATTTTCGGTCGTTACCACTTTCGAGATAAAAATGTTTTCCGCTTTGTCTCTGGAATAATTGCGATGCTGTTGTTGTTGATTTCTCAAGTTCATGGGATAAATCTTATGGGAAGACGGTTAATGAGGCGAGCTTTAAAAGACAGCAACAGCGTTTCTTCAAACGGCAATTGTATTTTTCTGCCACTGTGTCGTGTAACGTGAGTCACTGTCACCGTGGAAACGAGAGAGAGAATTTGAATAAAATAACACAAAAGCACGTCTTTCATATACATTCGCACCGACGTCGGCGGCGCGCATGAAAGCGATGCAGGAGAGCGATAAAGTGTGGTGTTATTTTTTTCTTTTACTTCTCCTAATCCTGGGGAAAGGGAATTCTGGGTAAACTGTCATAGCCACAGTTACCGGGGGAGTTTTGAGGATCTCGTCGCCAGATGTCTTTGCGCGAGCGTCTATATATAGAGCCAAGAGTTTTCTGATCCAATTAGAAAGACGTTAGCATTCCACCTCCGCTCTCCTCCTTCCCCTCCTCTCCTATTCCTTTCCCCTTCTCCTCCTGCTGTTTCTTTTTTTCTCCTCATCCTCCTCCCGTCCTTATCTCTCCGGAGGGGGTGGACAGAAGGACAGTCTCGTGGAAGGGAAAAGGAAGCCTCGGATAAAAGACCAAGGACGGTGTCCTCACGGAATAGAAGGACCGACGGAAAAACTCTTGTTTTTCCTTCTCCTGTTTCCCTCTCTCTCTCTATCTCTCTTTCTCTCTCTTTACCGTAGCCTCGGGGCTATGAGGGTTGCGTATCAACAACATATTTTCGTTGGCCGGGTCAGCAAAACTTTTTGAGATGTCGTTCGCAATGCATCAAGGGAAAGAGATCTAGGCGTCCTCTTGATTTTTCTCAAGGCATGCGTGTTTCCCGGATTCGTTTGGGTAAAGAAAACAGTTCCTTCTTAGTTGGAATGAGCTCCCTTCGGTTTAGTGGCTAGTCCTACTTCTCCTGTAGTGAACCTTTAGAACGATCGTTTGCTGGAGAAAGCCCTCGACTCGCTCTGTCGTGGAGGACTACTACTGATTAGTGTTTCTAATACTATTAATGTATGGATACCCCTAGATACTAATTTAAGGAGAATACAAAATCATGTAGGGTATTTCTAACTAGGTGAGGTGATAGTAATGAAGATATGTTATTAAACACAGGCATAAAGTCTACTCAACCTAGAAAGGGTTGGAATTCCATAAAAAATATCTATGCGCAACTATTATGGTCCCTTAATATCCACAAAAAGAATTACATTGTAAACTTATTGCTTCTGCACTCTATTTCCTTTATCTTATGCTTGTGAGCGTTTCTACCGTAATGCGTTGGCTCTAGGAAAATACGTTGAACGTCCACAGATAATCAATCTGCTTCGAACATACGTAACAGATTTATCCTATAATATCCCAACGATCAGAGTTAGAGATTCCCTGTTTGATTCCTGTAACAATTCTGTTTTCATACTGAGTTTATCGTGACAACGTTTTACATATATAACTGCTCTACGCTGTACTCATTTATTTCTGACACAAATGTTGATTCTTAAGGCTCCTATAAGCTAGCGGCATATTTTTAGTGAAGTCTAACAAGAGAGAAATAGCATCGCTCTTTCACCTTTCCTTCATACTTTCCTAGTAAACCCAACTCACAATTAGCTTATTCACAGATTTCCCGTACGTGTTTATCCCAAGAGAGGTCCTGATTAAGGGACACAGCTAATTTAACTGAATATACATTTCGTTATAAAGTACCATAGACTAGTAAATATGCTTACTTTATGAAATTACTCTGTGAATCTGATTTTCTTCTGCGTTACGTCGCGGAAGTGAAAAATATCCATTTGAAAAATCAAGCTTAGCTAATTATCTCATGTTAAAAGTGATTGTTTCACCTTCCTGCTAATTTTAAAGAGGAAAAGGTGTAATGCATATTTTATAATCGGTTCGTCATGATTTTGACCCACTTCGATTGCGAATCCTTTTTTAATCCACCATGAAAGAATTGTGAGACCAAATATGAGATTCTAGTACCTGTGTCGTTTTTCGTGAATCTCGAATAACTTCCTAACAACTCAGTTAATTGGATTCCTGCGGACGTTGCTCTCTTGAAGAAACTAATATTCTTGTATCAGATATAAGCTAGTTAAAAAAACAAACAAACATTATGAGCTAGTTATTCCTAAAACTTTGATGATACTGGGACTAGCCACAGTATTATCTTTACGGAGTCACCCGCAAGTGCACATAAGCAGCGGAGTGGAATTTCGCACTTAAAAATTCCGCATTTGTCATTGTGGTGACTGGTTTAACCTAAATAAGACATCTCATGATTATTTTTACAAAGCATCAATAAGTTACGCGTATACAAAGGTTTTTTTGATGAAGAAGGGTTCTATGTACTCAGGTATAGAGCATTCATTCTGTTTGGTTTAAATTGGTGGATAGCTCACCTTACACTGAGCCTGACGTCGTGCGAAATTTTAGCGAGTTCCTTTCCCTTATTGCCACCAGTGTTTTCCAGCGTGAATCTTTGTAGCTGATAATAGCTACACAAGTATTCTAAGGGAGTTCAACTGGATTTGAATTTAGATGAAAAAAGAATATTTAGTCCTTAATCAATTGCTTTACCCTCACACCTACCTTGACCTACATAGCTTGGTTATATAGCCTTGATTACTTTACGAATTTAAGTGGAATTGAACAACTTTGTATTCCAATACGAAAATTTTAAAATGTTACTGCGAGTGGTACCATGTAGTAGTTTGAGCAGTTAGTCAAGATTTGTAATCTTTTATGCTCTAGAATGATAATTAGAGCATTTACAATACTTTGAAGAGCCCGCTTTCCCCAAATTTCAATCTGTGGATTTTTTTCCTTATCATTTAGCTTATAAAACTAATGTAAGTGTCACATTTATCCAATGGTATTACATGTGAACTCCTAATGATGGAGGTTTACGGAGCACCCTCTCCTCCGGAGCCCTTTGTTTCCCTCTCCTAGAATAACTGCCTGAATCAGCGCTTTTTTGTGCCTACCACTCAGCAGCCAGTTTCTTAAGATTACTTCCCTAACAGCTGAGTCCACCGCAATTTGTAACTACCCTTTACGTTCCTTCGCGTACAAAACCATTTTGCACATACCCTTTAGGAAAAGCAATCTGAGTACCGATGAAAGAGTTGATGCATTATCTTTCCGTTGCAACGAATGAGAAACACCCTTCTCCCAGCCAACGTGATTTATTTTTGCCGATAAATTTGTTAAACCACTTTTCCATGCCCATTTACGTTATTTTATTAATACTGTCCGTATTTCTTCTTGCAATCAACTTTTTTATAACCTTAATGGGAGAATTTCATATTTCTCCTCAGTATTTCCCGACGTATTTTTGTTTATTGTTGGCGTTTATCTTTCACTATTTGTATAGTTATATATATTTGTATGCTCCGATGACGTTATGACCTATTTACCACCCTCCCTTAGAGCGTGCTTTGCATGCCACCGTGATATACGAGTCCCTCATTCTCATGAGAAAACCTAACCTCACCATGTTCAATTAAAGACCACCTTTGGCAGCGTGACTAGAGCGGTTCAAAGACCAAATTACATGTAGTGATATCAATGGCAAAATTTCCAATGCTATTAACAATGCTGGGTCAATCAATACCAAGTAGTCCAAAATATAATTTATGGCTAGCTTAGGAAAATTATATATTTTGATCGTTGATAGAGTTATATCTTGACAGTTCAATGCCATATTTATTTTTATTTTATTTTTTGTGGTTACAATTTGACGAGCTTTTTTCAATCTCGGTGCAGAGCATTTTCTTCGCTTGCAACCATTGGTTTTCTCATGATTCTTTCCGCTGTGGTTTATTCTAGGATAATGAGACGAAAAATGTTATCTTATAAAATTAAAGGGCAACAGTGTAATATATCCAAGAATGTAGAATTATTAATGTTTCATTATGAATTTTATTACTTAATTATGGCATTGAAATCGCTAAAACTTGCTGTTTTTAGGAATGTAATGTGGCGGAACGTTGCTTGCCAAACTTGAACTAATAATCCTGGTCAAAGTAATTTGCAGTCGGAAACTTGTGTACTTTTCTTTTTACAGGGTTGTAAAAATGTAATTTTTCAATTTTTTAATAGTTTCAAAGACAAATTTATTGATGGGCATTTGTTTAAAAATCTTATATTTGTCTAAAATTAAGGGCTTTTTAAATATAGTTATGTACAGTGTACAATTTAAGACATCTATTAACAAAGATAATGTCATGAAAAAAAAACAAAAATTAAGCATTTTTATATTTTATAAAAAAAAAGTATATTTTGAATCATACATACTTAAATCAATCAAGCTACGTGAAAAGCTATAAAATATTATTTGAAGTATTTAAAAGTAATGATACATTATAATATAAGTCCATGTACTGGATTGGATTCTGGTACATCAAAATATCCGTATGCGTGATAGATGCGGACGAGACCTTCCGCGATTGTTGAGACCGCGGATGCGGCTAACACTAATTTTCGGCACACTGGGTACCTTCGGGGGAGGTTTTAGGCATACGATAGGCATATGGATTGATTTTTTTTAAATTGTGCTTGTTTGTCGTTAATTATCTACTGTGAGGGGACGGGACTAGTCGCCGGGAGTTCGAGGCTCGAACTCGGAGCTCATGTCTCCAAGGGTCCACAGTAGTGTCCTATTGATCCTGGCTTAGTCGCTAGACTTCCTAGCGGCTTTGAACCAGGTTACAATTTTGGTCTACATAGCGCTTAAAACCCACCTCAAGCCAGGTGTGTGGCAGGAGGTGAATGTTCACCAACATTCTCTATACTATATGCCACTATTGTTATAGAAACGGATTATAGAAGTCTTGTAAACAATGTACTGTGTATTAGTGCATTTTGCAACTATATCTCATGAGCCCCAAGGATTGCCTTCTTAACATTTTAAAATACATGGCCTAAGTATTTCACTGATCCCCTTATCCCCATGTCACATTACTGAATACTTTACCAAGCTGAAGTGCCTTGTCCTTAAACTTCGAAGACAACTTCACGCTCTTTCTTTTCCGTATAAATTATTAAAGGGCAGTTCTCCTCAGTGTTTAGCCAACGACTTTTATTCCCTTCTTGGAATAGGTACATAATGATCTGGCCAGAGTTTGCGATAAACTATTCATCCCACATCGTTGACCCACTACATTTAACAGGTCATTCACTGTCACCGCATGTTGCCAGTGGAATTCACCATTAATGAATGCCCATTCCTTCCCACCGTTTAAACGTGCACTACATAAATCTCTATTCACCCGACTAATAGCTGGTCAGCCGACATAATAATTAATTCTGAGTTCTAAGGTTAATAATATCTACAAATAATGTCTCATTTCAGCTCTTTAGCTGTCTTCAGGACTGCAGGAATGAAGGGAGAATCTACGCACATCGAATTACCTCCAGAATGTAGCAACACTCTAAAGCAAAAAGATACTGTGGGCAGTTAAAACACCCGAACATATTGGTCTTCCGGGTTTTCCTCCGCGTTGGTCCATTTTGCTGGGACCACAGTTTTTCCCGCGTTGCAGTCGGCTTCTTAAGGTCAGTGAAGTAAAGATGCAGGTTTTTTGCTCTCTTATACACATTATCCGTTTGGGTTAGGTCCGTTGTGACTGGCCGTTCTTATGAAAAATTAAAGAGATAAAGTATAACTCAATATATTAATATATGTGATTTTTCCAATCGGTGAATCAATCTTAAAATTATTCCTTTAACGATTTGTGTCAATTCACGGGTTCAATCTCAAGAAACTTTCCTTCAGATTTCGCTTTCCGTCGTCAAATAAACTTTTTCATCCCCTCCTCTTCACCCTTTGTGTCCAAATGTTTTTCGAACTCCCTTTTAAAAGTGACATAAGTTAATTTCGAAAAACATCGAACGCTCCGTAATGTCTCGGATGTTGTTTCGAGAGGGATTGGTGTAGCGGATGAAACTGGGATTGGAGAACGGCGAGGGTTTATAGAATATTAATGGAAACTATTATTATTCTACAAGTAGAAATTTCCTTGGGTGATTGATGAAAAAATCTCCATGATATTATGCATAGCAACAAAGATAGCAGAGATAACGATTACTGAAATTAAAACCAGTTCACTTGGGCAGAGCTAACGAATGAAAAGTCGGCTAAAATTTAGACTGAATCTTTTAAGTAAGTTCCCAGCCGATCTCTTTTCTGACGACTACAAAAACATTTTTTGAGAGCCGTCAGTCCACAGTAGATTATATCTTCATGATGAAAATAAGGGAAATAGCATGCAGAACGGACAGTTTTAAAATGTCATTCTTCTCAGGAACGATAAAAGACCGTAATAGCAGCCACATTACCACAATATTTTCGAAATTTGTACAATGATCATCTTAGCTATTTTGAAGTTAAATGAATGAGGAATTAGGTAAGAGATAAAAACTGGAAATTGCATTGTAATATTTTGAAAACGGAGCCGTAAACGGTTGCAAAGTGACTATTCATTTTCGAATATTTTTTTCCCTTTCTGGAGCTTTAGTCTACAATTAAAATATAAATCACCACTTCACCAACGTTTCGCTTTTTTATTAAAGCTTCATCCTGGTGGAGCTTTAATAAAAAAAGCAAAAAGTTGTTGAAGTGGTGGTTTATATTTGAATTGCAGACCACAGTTCCCGAAAGGGAAAAAACATTTAGTTATAATTAAAGTGGTCAAGAATAACCTTTAAAAAATATATAAAGAATCCGATGAAATACTGAAAAGTAATGCTTCAAGAAGGTTAATTATGCTTCATTGTCATGTTGAGAAGTAATATTGACATTATGTAAATAAATTATAGTAGATATTGAGATTAAAAAAGCTCTCCTCCTGCCGGAAGCGTAGAGTGACGGAAAAGTTAGACTTTGACAAGACTCACTCATTGTCCATTGGCGAAATCGTCAACATCTGGCCATCGTAATGGGCTCCACAAATAATAGTAAATAAACTTTTTTAAAAGCCGACGTCCGTCTCCACCACTTCAGGAAACGTCAATCGTAATCCCGCTCTTAGACTTTGACTAAGTTCACTCATCGTCCGTTGACGGAGCCATCAACGTCCGGCTGTCGTAATTGGTTCCACTACATAACAATCTCCAAGCTCCGCGACCTTCACCGTCCGTCTCCGTCACATGAGTAAACGTCGATCGTAATCCCGCCCATAGACTTGGACTACGTTCGCTCATCGTCCGTTGACGGAGCCATAAACGTGCGGCAATCGCAATAGCTTTCAGTACATAATAATCACCTAGCTCCGCGAACATCATTGTCCGTCTCCGTCACGTCAGGAAACGTCGATCGTAATCCCGCCCTTAGACTTTGACTACGTTCACTCATCGTCCTGACGGAGCCATCAACGTGCGGCCATTGTAATAGGTTTCACTACATTATAATCACCTAGCTCCGCGAACGTCACCGACGGTCTCCGTCACGTCAGGAAACGTAGATCGTAATCACGCCCATACACTGGAAACGACTCTCCATAGGAGATCATTCTGTCAACTAAATGTGGAACGCTCTATAGAATTTTTTCTGACCCTCACTCTTCCTTCCCTTCCCCTAACCCCTCCCCTCCATCCCCCCCACGCTTTCGGTTATTCGCGGGTCTCTTCTCCCGGATCGTCCAAGGAGAGGGAGAGCGTCATCCGTCCACCCCTTTACTTCCCTTCTATTTAACCCTGACACTCTTCCTTGAAGAGCCCTCTCTCGGAAAAATTCTTTTCCCCACCGCGCGCACACTTTTCCCCAGAACTTCGTTTTGACCATCCTCCCACTGCCTCCGAATCCTCCTCCACGTCCTCCTCACAGCTCTTCCGTTATCTGCACCCACAAATTACTCCTCCACGATCACCCTCAGGGGCGTGTGGCAGAAGGTGTTGAAGAGAGAGAAAATTCAAAATTGACAGTCTCAGAGCGAGATGAAGTGGAAGGCTTCCGTGTTATTACAAATAAATGGCACTTTTCCATTTTAAAAAATTTCTATTTTTCATGGAAATTCATTTTTATAACAGAGGGGAAAATGTATGACTTTGGAGATGAGGACGCAATTTTTAGATGAAAACGGAGCGTGTAAGTAAATCGAAATAAAGAATTTACTACAACATTCTTGTATCCGTCCATTGATCCTTAGATCCAATATCTTGGGCGCAGGTGATTTAAAAAACCGAGAGAAAAAGCGCGTGCACTGAAGTCAATGATTTTCTAATGGGAGTTAAAGTTGATGGTTATTGGGTAAAAACAACGCCGTGCATTTTTTTATATTCTCACTACACTCAAGGAAGTACGAGTCAGGAACGTGAGAAAGGAGTCGTGCGAAAATTCAGTCCCAGGTGGACAGGAAGTGCTTGAAATATAAATACAAAAATGATAGCAAACATACAAATATTCTGCTTTATACATACAATTTTTTCCTACTATAATTTACTCTCCAACTAATCTACGTCTGCATAATTCCTTTCGAGCCGACGCAAGGGCGTGCGTCACGGGGTGATAGGATAATCGTCATGATAAAGAGAGGAAAGATTTTATTTTTTTAGCGAAGTAATTTGGTTCCCCCGCCTCATGCCCCGTTTCCACTACGCTCTTTCTGATGGAGGCTAGAGAATGCTGGGTAGCCGGGCTGCGTTCCAGGAAGGAAGTAGTGACCCACGTAACGAATGACCTGCAGGGGGCCGATTGTGTAACTTTCCAGTCAAAACTTCCGTAGCGGAATCTCAGCACAGTCCACGTGTGAAATACGGTCGTCACTTGTTGATATACATCTACACACGAAGTACCGTGCAAGCCACCACTAGGGTGTGTGGCAAGGGTTGATTCCGCACCAGGCGTGCAGAACTCATCCCAGTTCAAATAAGGACCTCGCACGTTCCCCCGGCCGCTAGGCGCAGACCAAAAAGCAGTTAATTTATGAATGCTTCGAGATACTACTTCATGCAGAAAACGAAATAATGCCGGACATTTCAATCGGGGTGAATGCATGATATTCATGCAATTTTCATTTTAAATGTTTGTCATTTGGTGCGCCTGAAAAAAAATGGCGCAACTTTCTGGAAATGGCACGTCCAAAAAAGGGTTGCCATGTTTGGTGATGTCACCAGGCAGTACTATGTATACGTGTTTGTTTACCATAGTCCAGCTGCTGGGCTTTGCCTCTCACTAAAAAGGCAAAACGTTTCACTGGTCCTTTAGGTAATGGCTTCTAGAAAAGTGTACTGAGGTTGGGAAGAGCCCAATTGTAGTAATATTCCCAAAATTGATACAGGGCAACAAAGTTCCTGAAACAACGGGTAAGATTGAAAGTTTTCGAGGTTATAGAAGTGAAAGTAAACTCATTAGTAATGAATACTTAATATTTTCTACGAGTATATGAAATATTACGAATTTTAATGTCTTTTAAGCGATATTAGTACGGAGTTTACTGCCTAGTGTCCTCAAAATCGATGTGGCGGTATGTCTTTTTTCAGCTCAGCGTCAAAATATGCCCTTCTTCAGTGTTTTATGACTCACTTTACGTTGCGATTATTACCACTGAATATACAAAGTACCTATTTCATTTCCGGAATGAACTTTCGATTAGATAAATGAAATAAAATTAGTACACAACCCATTGTCCTAGGTTGTTGGTCGCCTCCTCAAATAACCAGCGTAACCGACCTCAGTCCCGGCTTTCAGATACCTATCTTCCTCCTGCTACTGCTGATTATTGAAGTTTGAAGGACGGGTGGGAATGAGGTCCCCAAACAGCGCTCTCGCAAACGAAAAGGAAATCGGCGGCGAAAATGAAGCAGCGCCGCTACGGCTCCATTGGATCCCGCTAGATGTTTCCGCCGTTCCCTTGCATCCCCCACGTGTTGTTTTCATGCCGGCTGCGAAATATAAAAAAAGAAAACACGTCGTTGCCAACGAGGATATCGTCTCCTCCGTCTTCTTCGCCCATTTTTTTATTTTAATTCTCGATAACGGCCTATTGTGTCGCTCCTCGTTCTATTCCTGACGGCTATGTATCACTGAGCGTCTCTCCTCTCTTTTGTTTTTTATAGAGATGTTTGCTCTTTCCGGGCTTGC
The DNA here is from genome assembly GCA_963573305.1 of Pyrrhosoma nymphula. Lineage (NCBI taxonomy): Eukaryota > Metazoa > Arthropoda > Insecta > Odonata > Coenagrionidae > Pyrrhosoma > Pyrrhosoma nymphula. The sequence goes on from OY754335.1 coordinate 55,307,176, forward strand.
GCTGATTTTAATTTTTTTATTCAGTAATCACCTCGTGTTCGGGAAGTTACCATGCATGTATTGCGCACTCGAGCATTTCCATTTCCTCGATCCTCATCATCCAATTTAGTTAGGGTTTCAGTCACCCTCAATAATGATGGTGCTTGAAGCTGCTATGTAGCAGAGTTATCGGGATTGCCGCGTAATAACTATGAAGTGAGGGGATAGTGTTGAGAGTGCAATACAGAGGACTCTGCTAAGTAGAGGTATCAGCTATGCAAGCGGTGCGACTTACAATTTCTGTTTTTGCTTCTTTTTGTGGAAGCATTCCGAAAGTAATTTGAGTGTGTATTTAATGAATGTTCATTTTAGCTGCTCTAATATTGAAGGGCGCCATCAAAAGTTGGTAGGCTATAACAAATAAGGCTTTAGCACTTTCCCTTAGCGAATGTATGGTGTCAGTCTCTGCGGCTGGTATTTAAAATGGAGATGAAAGTCTTTTATTCCTTACACCTCTATCTTCATAGCTCCCATCAAGCCTCCTCAAAGATTTGCAAATGGAGTTTTGAGGATTCGATTCCGTTTCATTGTTGAAAGATCCAGTCATATTTTTTTGTTTATTATTAACAGAGACATGGCAATATTACCTTTTCCTTCACAAAATCATGCGCGGTTTTACTTTCGTTTTTACTGTGGGGAAGATAGTGTTAACTACTTCAAAAATATTCAAATTCACGTTCAAATTTCTATCCCTTTTTATTTAACACGTCGGCGCTCAATAGTAAAACGACAGAATCTTTCAATGAATTATTTCTGGTTATTTTAAGAGACTTGTGATTAATTGTTTGGATACAGTGCTGGTAATTACACATGATAATCTACAGGATTTAAGTGCCGAGTAGAAACATTCATTAACCTGGTTTCATCGTTGAAGGATTTCTGGACTCTATATGTGAGGAGAAATGGCCCAAATAATTACTAGCTTGCTATCAAAACAATGAGGAGATGCCGATATTTATTGGTCTCTAGCACTGCGTTTCGTCGGGATATGAAAAATGTCTTCGCCCAATTCAACAATTACAGCCACTTTTCCCATTAAACTTGCTGGCAGGAAGGGACTCGTTCGCTGAGTGATAGGGTCTGGGAAAGAGATGAACATTACTCAATGTCAGTTGTTATTATCTTTGATGGTTACGATTTTGCTAACTTCATGGACCCAATAAAAAATCATTTTATTTTCCTCTGAGTTCAATTTAAAGCTGTATACAGTAATAAAAGGATTATTTATATGAAGCGCAAAGACTTCATCAACTGACAATGAGTAACTGCATGGATGCAAGGTGTTATTAAATTTAACTAATTATAAGGATAAAATTTATACCACTTCTGTTAATGAACCTATGGGACGAATATATTAATTTATTAAAAATAAAACATAAAATCGTGTGCGTCGAAACTGGTCGACAGCATTAGAATAAATAGTGGAATTTTTACTTTGTTTTTGTCATAATGAATTCTATCTTCAATTTCCACCGAGTATCGCCATAATCAATTAATTTGATGAAGCGGTAAAGTACCCGTAATCGTGCACTAAGCGTCACTGTTCACGAGATCAAGCTAACTTTAAAAAATACAAAGGTGTTGCTTTAAGCTTCGTCAAAGAAATGCTGAACTGGCCGCGCAGCAACTTTAACGGAGTCACCCGCTGGCGATCACACACATGCGTGAACTTTAGGCGCAATTGAACCTGTCCCGCGTGTCCTCACGGTGGCTTTCTGGTTAAAAGTGCGGGGAATACAGATGCAAATAGAAAATAAATAAGAATCTTGTTCAATTTTACCGTTGAAAAAAAATTAGGTGGGCTTAGGACCACACGCTGGAAGTGAAAACTTCTTTGACCGATTTATATTCCCAAATAAATGTGAATATAAAAGGAGAATAAGGTGCAATATTTTTTTTTAATGGATATTCAATTTATGTCAATTTTATTTTTTGTTGACAAAATAGGTATTTATCTGAAAAATAGGTATTGTACATGCGTCTGAAAATATAAAATTCATTTATATATCTGATGTTAATTATATTTCTATTCTAATTAACAATTCTCATCATCATTGGTTACAACTTCAATCACCATTTCCTCATTTTCATCATTTTCTCGCATGTTATTTTCATTATTCTCATGAATAATTTGACTTATTTCATTACTATTTCTACATGATTCTAGGAAAGAAACTATTGGCTTATGATAACTAGAGTAACTTATAACCTTTGAATTTCAAGATTCGGTAATGAATACGAACAGGGAAATATGGTACGCGATTTAAACGGTGCACTTTTTCCCGCTTACCGCTTGTCCTAACATCTGGTGGCAGTTATGCACACTGTTAGGACAGCGGTGCTGCTGTCTGACGACGGTATTGGAACTACGTCGCCGAAGCAAAAAGTGCTGTACGGTACGTGACGCGAGTTTGCTCTTTTTTCCCCATGCCAAAAGTGCGCAACGGGCCAAGAGTTCGCCGATTATTCACGGTTCAGTTTCATCCGCGCCTCAAGTCAAGTTTCCGGAGGCTCTTGCCCGAGGTCATGCGCCTCTCCCCCACGCTAAGATCTTCGCTTGCGTGTGCCCAAGGTGGCGGCTCTCCCTCCCTGGCCATCTCTCCCATTTGAAATCCTCGCCCCGCTTGCCTCGGAATCGGCGAGAAAGGTGGAAGAAATGGCACAAGGCGTGGGAGGGCGAACCCTTTGCGGGGGGGTCGATGCTGGCCGCCCTAGGAGCTAGCTGGGAGAGGAACCACCCTTCCACAGATCGCCGCCGTGTCCTTGCCCCGAATACGATTGCGTTCCTAGAGAGGCGAGACTCTTTAGTGGTGGTGGTGAAGAAATGTCTTCGGCTTCCCTTCTCTCGCCCGAACGTCCCCGAACGATAAATGGCCACGGTTACAAAATTCTTTCCCCTGCCCTTCTTCGCTTCTCAAACCCACCTCTCGCCTCGCCTCTCCCACCTTCGAGTTTAAAGATGTCCCGGAGCCAGAGATGAATCGCTGCCGTCGCCTCGGTAGATTAATTTGGCGCCCTCGAGTAACGTCCTTAATCCTTTAACCTCAAGGGTTGATTCTTCTTTCGGTTTTGCCGGCGATATATCATACACGCCAGCTCTTCGCTGTTAAAAGCTTTCCTTCGCTCGGTTTCGCCTAATTAGCCCTTTTCGAAAAGGGATACTTAGGATAAATTCTTTCCACCCCGTTTGCGTGACGTGGATGGTCCATCAGTATCAACGTAGCGCGAGGATTGGTTGTACACAAACCAAACCCTGGTAATTCAAGTTCTGAATGGACGTCCGGTATTTGATATTACTCCGCCGTATTGATTTTGTCTGTTTTCAATTCAGTTTTGCATTGGTATGCACGGAGAGAAATTGAAATATACTAAGGCTGTGATTTGCATTGGTCCCAACCAGTTTTTAAGAAGGTGGTTGAGGATTTGCAAATTGCTATTTCTGACAACTCGAAACTGAACTTCTGATGGATAGTCCCCCTGTTTCTGAAATGAAAATTTGTTTTCCACGAAAATTGCCCCCTGTTTAAAAATAGCGATATGCTAACGATTATTTGACATTTATAGAGTGCTATCGACGCTTTAAAGGCCTCCCGAATCTCTTAATGTAAACAAACGTCCCTCATATTGAAGAGAAATTACTATGGCCGTGAAAAATGAATCGGACTACGTCATTCTTGGTCAAAATCTAGGAATTTCGAGGAAAATCAAAGGCAGTAAGTGTGACATGTAAAAGTATCTCTGTAGTCATCCGTCGCTTGTTTATCCATGTCATTTTTTTGAGGTGACAAGCGATCATTATGATGCTCTTTTTAACCCACGAGAAAGCTTAGCTTCTGAGAATTAATCAAATCTTCTATCTCATGAAAATCTTGCGAGCGTGCGAGTTCCTCTATGAGATGAAATGCACCTCATCGTTTTGTTTGAGGTAGATTACCGTGAATATATTATAGCTGCAATCAGTAATAGCTAACGTTTGAGCCTTTACAGTGGCCACGGAGCAAGATAATTAGATTATTTAAAGCAGTTTTGACCCGTATCTCTGTAAAAATCAAAGCCAACTATTATGAATATGAACCAAATAATAGAATAAAATATTTGTATAGTAAAATATAGCATGTGCGGTTTGAATATTTCGTCAGGCTGAAGTCTACGACTAACAGAGTATAATGGCCACAAATGAGAATATTTGAAAGTTGAAGTAACGTGCATAATTTGAAATCAAGAATATCGCAGGATTCTCCATGTATGGTGTTCATACGCTTCAAATATAAGTTAATGTAAATAAAATACCTACCTTTTTATTAGTAGAACTTTTGATAGTTTTTCTTTGAAATTTTTTTACTCTGAGAACTCAGTTTTGCTGTCCTAGAATTCAAATATATGTGAGACTGGTCTTCGTGTGCATTCGTGACGTTCCGAGCGTCTTTGCTGGTAGGGCCGGGCAGGTCCTTACGGTGGAGGGGGCTTCAAGAAGAGGTTGCCAAATGTACTGCACAGATTTGGAGAGGGCGAGAGCGAGGGAGTGAATTTTGGCAACAGAGAGCACAGGAGCACAAAGTGAACACGTCTTAGGCTTGAAGGCAACTGATATTTTCCGTAGTGTCGCTCCGTTTACTCATACCTTATTGGTCATTCTCTGGTCACGTTCCTTAAACCTTCCACTCCCCTTTTCCTCCAAGTCGCAAAACCATTTGAATTCCAGTATATATCATTACTTTTGATTTTAACTCCTGCTGCTGTACCTATTCCTTGTAATTATGAGCGATTTTGAGAGGTGTCGGATAGTTACACCATTAATGACCGATGTTTAAGCTTTTAACGAAATAGATATTTTTAATGCCGTTTCTTGATGGGTCAATCGTATACGGCCTCTGCCGCCTATCCGAGGCTACTTCTGGGCCGTCCGAGGATACTTTATGACTATAAACAAAAAGTTGAAATTGAGTATGGAAGATTTCCAGCCTTTGCAGTACTCGCACCCTGCGCCGCGCCCTGCTAAGGGAAAAAATACGAGCTAGTTTCACCTAGGTTGCTCTGAGTACGTATGAAAGTAAGTACGCAATGGTTTGTAATTGATGACGTGTAATACACAATTTGATGGAGAGAGTGAGAGAGGATGGAAGTGTGAGAGTTGAAAAAGAAACTGAGGGAGATTTTGAATGACTGTGACCCTGGTAAGAGAGGAACAGTAGGAGACTACATGCATCACTGGGTTAGTGTAAGAAATGATGCTTCTGAGAAAGTGGTTAGGCCATTTGGTGACCCCCGAGTGAATGATAATGGTGAAAACTTGGTGAGTGTGCGCTTGGAGAAAGGATGTTTTTTTCTAATACATGGTTTTAACGTAAGAATATCCACTTATATGCATGACCAGGGGGGATTCTTAGATCATTATTGACTTTTTGTGCATGATGAGACATTGAGAAGGTTGGTTGTGGATATAAGGGTAATGAGGGGTGCTGAATGTAGAACAGACCACTATCTTGTGTTCCCTTGAGTTGATTAGAGTAAAAGTGGGTTCCAAGGAAGAGTGGTGCGCGCAAGCGAATGAAAGTGATAGTGGAAAAATTATTAGTCAACGAGGCTAGAAAAAGTTTTGGTTGCATGCTTGAGGATACAGTATCCACGAGTCAGAGCGGATGAATACATCATAAATCTTAGTGACAATGCGTGGGAGAGTTTGAGAGGACTGGTTGTATAATATGCTGAAAAAGTCGGCGGGAATGTGTACCTAATAATTCGAATCATGCGATAATGGTACCTTTTGTATAAAGGAAAGGCTGGGATGGCCAAGTGTAAAAATTATAGAGCAAATAAATTATTGAGTATTCCTAAAAACGATTAAATATTATTAGAAATGGTGTGGAAGATAGCAGTTGGCATTATCTGTGATGTGTAGTGAGGATTTAATACTGGGAGAGGATACACTGATAATCTATTTACGCTTTAGCAAATGCTATAATAATATGTCGGTGTTCAGAAGAAATTATGTGTATCATATATTTGTGTATTTAGAGACAGGGTGAACAGGAATACGTTGTAGAAGGTTTTGAGTGTCTGTGGAGTAAATGAGCAGTTATGAGCGTTATGAAGGCGATGAATGATAAAAGTGCGTTAGTTAACTTGAGTGACTAGTTTAAAATAAATCCGGGCATAAAGCAAGGATTCCAATTGGACATGTGGCTGTGGAATGTTTTTGTGGATAAATGTGAGTGAGATTCTTGCAGGTATGATGTCACCGTGGTGGTGGGAGACGTAAACGTGCGAGTTCTACTATTTGCCGATGATGCTATGTTGCTGACTGGGAACCCACAGGAATCACAGAGGTTCCTTAAGAACTTTTGCTAAGTCTCAGAAAGAATGGAATTGGGGATAAATGCTTCATAGACCAAAGTGATTGCTTTTGGACAATGATAATGGAAAGAATGATCCCTTGATTAGTATGAATGATGAAGTAATGGAATAAATTAATGATTTTGTGTTCCTTGGACGAATTTTTGTGAGAGATGGAAGGATAGTGGAAGAGATTAAAAGCCGAGATAATGCTAAAATAAAATTAGTTGGAAGTATGTGGAGTACATTAAGAAGTAAATGTTTCTGAGAAAAAAAAATTGCAATTTGCAGATATTTACTCTTTCCCACCTTATTATATGGCAGTGAAACTTGGGTACATCTAGATAAGAGTAGGTGTGAGATAAATGCAATGGATATGGGTTATCTGAGAGGTGTTTGTGGTAAAAGTAGGAGGGATAGGGAAGAGTAGGTGACGAATAGAAGTGGAACGGATGCTCCGGTAATGGGCTGACATGAAAGGAGCCTGCTACGTTGGTTTGGCTATGTTGAGAGAATGGACGAGAGTTGAATAGCTAAACAGATGCATGGTAGAGGAGTGAATGGTGTGAGAGGAAGGGTTAGACCGAGAAAGTGATGGGTGAATGTGGTGGAAGAAACTCTTAAGAGGAGGAATATTAGGAGTCTTTCGAACAAGATAGCGTGCATGAAGAAGTACGTGGATGTAGAGTATGCAAGGAAGGGCTGCATGATGGATTTCACTAAAATGGAGCAACTTTTCCCGGCCTAACGCCGAGAACTAAGCTCTTTTGACCGCGCCTACCACTTAAAGGACCGGCGTAATGGGGATGTATGGATGTATTATCATAGTGCAAAATCAAGGCTAGTAAAAGCACGAGGGATAATTTTGATTCGTCGCGAAGCAAACTGAAACAAATAAAGAAATACTCACGAAGGGGCGCACATTAATCAATTTCCAGTCATGGTTCTAAGTAGCTTGCGCTACATTTTACCGATCCATGCATAATAGAAAAGTATCAGGCGTGATATGGCGGAGGTTCAGCATAACGAATCACAGAAATGGCAATTTTTCACTAAATAAGATTTAATACGACCATGGTTTCGATGCCCTGCATAATCATCAGGTGTGATCATCAACCATAGTCGTGTTAAATCTTATCTAGTGGAAAATTGCCATTTCTGTGATTCATGATTCATGCATATTTTTTGATGTTATAAACTCAGTGATAGCATGAGCGCTGCCATTAAATCCATTAAGGCGATAAATAGATTGCAATAATTTGTAACCAAAATTCTTCTTTTTCTCGGAGATACTACATTGAGAGAAGTGAATAAGTTGCTTTAATCCCTTCTCTGATGGGTTAACTCCAAGCGAATGTAGTTTCTGGGAAATGTTTTAACAAATAAGTGCGAAAATTGAAGTGAAAGTTTTTTTTCCGTGAAAATGGTTCATGTCAAATAACACTAGAATATGCGGACGCGAGGCGGCTTGTCTCCCTTTAAGATAGGGACCGCGACAGAATTCGCTCCCTCTCTCTCTCTATTGATCTCTGGCTACGCCCCTGAGTGCACAGTTATAAGGGACGTTAAACCTTGGCCCTTTTGGCGTAAATTGCCAGGGAACGACCTATCCCTTCTCTCCTCGATCGCCATTCCTATGGGCAGACGAGGATCCCCGGAATAGGTACTGACGAGAGGGCGTGATGGTTTTCTCGTTGTGACCTCACAGGTATATACGTGAACTGAAACTTCTTAAAATAATTATTTTGATAGCACTACTTTCTAAAACACCGCAATTGAGAGGAAATGATACTGGATACTCGAAAAAAATAGATCAAAGGGATCAATGAATTCCAAAAATATTATCATATATTTATATTATTTTTGTTTCAGCGTTTGTTCATTTTAGGAGAATTATATACCCACTGAAATTTTATAGTCAACATTCGATTTTCAATATTTGGAACTAAGAAGATACGCTAAAGATTGTTTGATTTTTAAAAGGATATTGTTAATAATGGCGATAATCAGTTTTGTCTGAATAAGATTAATTTTTATGCCTCTAATATTTGTGTGAGACTAAAAATTGTTGTTTGATCTAAAGCATGCCAATAACCAGTATTTAATGAACTCCACTTTAAATAGAATGTGTCCTATGTTCAATAAATATTTCAGTGTACTTCACCTGTTTCCAGTGAAAACAAAGTGTTGTAAATCGGTATGTGATATTACTCATAGTCAACTGTGAGTGTGTATCCATGAAATTTTGTTGTGTATGCAATAAATGATTTGTTCCATAATTATATAGACGAACAAACATTAAACCTAATTAGTATTAGGACTATCTAGCGGTTGAGGTAAGTTTAAATAGAACAGAGTAAAAATACTCTAGATTTTGACAGCCTCAGACCACTTTCCTCTTTCTGCCTGCACAATTATTTTCTTCATATCAGCATACATCCTACCTCTCTTCATTCCCTACATAAAACCATATTCTCTTTCTTTCCCTTCCCCGCTTACCCAACATCCTTCCATCTCGGCCTTCAAGCAATCCTTCCCCCTCATTACCTCTTCCAAACACCTACCCTGCCACCTTCTTATATCCTCCAGAAGTTTCCTCTCCTCACTCACCAGCCTTCCTCCTTCAGCACTTCCTCGTTAGTCTTTTATTTCTCCATTCTTCTTCTCACCCTCTTCTCAAAAGCTTGCAGCATATTATCGTCGTCCTTTCTCAGAGCCCAGGCTTATGCATCATATTTTGTTACATTCCCAATTAAACAGTTCCACAATGGTTTGTATACATTCATAGACAAGTTTCACGTCATTACTCCCCTCATATTGCTGAAATAATAAAAAAATCAAGCCTAAATTTTTTATGCCAAAAACATAATTTTTTAAGTTTAAGTTTAGCGGAAGACAACCACCAGGAGGACACACAAATGTGTGAAATTCTCAGCGAATAAATTATTCGTCTGTACAGAGATCTCTGTTCAGGCGATTGATTTTTTTCACCGTGAATTACACATTTTCAATGTAACCAAATCGAAATGGGACCGAAGTATTTCAGTCCTAGAGGAGAATTTTAATGACGCAAGGTAACTTTTTGGACTCAAATTTTGGTCGAAACAACAATAAGCAATCTTCCACTTCGGGTTCGTACATAATATTTCGACCCTGATTGTTGAAAATTTGACGACCTATACTAAAGGAAACAGTTGAATAATGACTATCGAAAGTTTATTGAATCCAAGTGAGAGGTACCAATGTCATTTTTACAAAAATGTGGTGGTGAAACAGTTGTCTTAAAAAATATGCACTGTCGCGTAAAAAAGACTCTATAAATGTTTTTTTCTTTCGGTGTTACCTTTACCTCATTTAAATTATCTACAGCAAAATTAATTTTTATTCATTAATTTAAATTCAATATCGTACTCCCTTAGTTATGGTTCTAATTCATCCATTGGAATTGCTAATTAAATTGCTAATCTTTACATATGATATAAATTGAAGTCACGCATTGCTCTTGAGGATATCATAAACTATCCGATTTTCTTAAATTGATCCCTCCGCTAATTTGTAATTATTGATAAAAAAAAACCTTTTGATAAATCTTCGCTTGAAAGGCGGTCAAAAAATCATTGGCTACTTCTTCAACTCTACCACTTTCTCCGTTTCATTACGAATCATTATTTTCCGAGATCAATGAAGTATGAAAAAGCTAAATATTTAAAAATACAAATTCGCAAGGCGATGATTTGAGAAAACCTATCGAAAATTACTCGAAAAGCTTTTGATAGGTAGCTTATTTTTGAAGGATGAAGGTGGAGTTTAGCTTGTAGAAAATCAAGCAAATATGAATATTTTCCAAAGGCGTAGTTTTGAAACTACCTAAGTTTTTCTACGTTCAAAGTACAATCAAAAAATTCATTGGGACGTGATTACATTATCATGAGGGAACCTTCGATTTTTCCGCTCACTTATGGCTTTCTCCTCTGATTGTTTTTGCGATTAGCCTGTCTACGACGGCAAGTTTTGCAAATTGACGAGATAGTTTAATCTTCGCTCCGTCTTCGTAGTCTTCACCACTGGGGTCTCACTCTTAGGATTTTGTATTGGAAAGGATTACCATCTCCTCTCAGCCAGACTCTCTCGCCGGAATCTTTTGAAATTCAATTAAGGAATCCATTTTCTTTTCCCGATTGTCGAACGATTTCAATCGGTGAAGCCTCTCCTCCGCTCGTCTCCTGCTCTCCACCCTCATTCAAGTCCTCTGATTTCTTTTCTTATTTATGCCTTTCTTACAACTTACCCATTTATTTCTCCTGCACTATTTTATTTTCAATTCCATGCCCTCATATTTTCATATATCGTCTCTTTCCTCCACGTTTTAAAACACCATTCCATAGTCCCAATTTAATCTTTCATCTTCGTCGTCCTCAATAGTCATCAATCCTTGGTTGGTTGCTGCAGCTCTCCACTCCACTCTCCTATCGGCCAACTGCTTCATTCCTATATGATTATATACATAAAATAATGCATATCAATCAGTACCTAAATAAAACAATACCTAAAAAGTAATTTCACCCATGTTATTTCATTGTTAAATCGGTTTATGTCGGCCAATGACTAGCTTGCACTCTTTTCTGTCTGAGAGTTGTTATCGAATGCTATTTATGTTAAATTATCCCTATTGAACTTACTCAGGCTTTTTTACACGACCTATTTATTTTGTATTTTAATGCTCGCGAATTGCAGTTACCCTTTTTACATGCTATTTTAGTATGAATACTTATCCCTTCGCAGCTCTAATTTAAACGTTGACAGCACATGACTTCAGTTGTTGGCCGCCTCCCATAATAAACAACAAACTCATGTTGCATCTTCCCTCGAGCCCTCCCATAATAAACAACATGTTACATCTTCCCAGGTTTTCATAGCCCTACCCAAAGCTGCAATTTCCCACTTTCGACGGCCTAACGTTCTTCTTCTCTTTGTTCAAGTATTGATGTGGGTTTACACTGAGAATTTACTTTCGCGAGTAACTTCTGCAACAGCTTGCGGAAGTTTTTACTGTGGCGAAGTATTTTTCACAAGACAGTGCAGAGCCAGATAGGTTTCCGTTAACACTGGCAACAACACGCTTCTACAAGCGACTTGCCGAAAATTTCAAAAGTTCTGCAAGCAGTATTTCAGAGCTGTTTACACCTGTAGTTTGCATTGAAATCCACTTGCTGCAAATAAATTCCGTGATAAACTCGCCGGTGTAAACCCACCTATAGGCATTACCTGTTACAACCTTCTTCAGTCTTGGTCCTGCGTGGACGTCTCAGGGATCTTCTGCTCCTCGCTCTATATTTCCATATTTTTTTGTATACTTCCTTGGTACATACATTCTTTCAACATGTTATCTTTATTTACTTCTGTATTATTCGCATTGTTTCTTTGATGCCTTGTGCACCTAGTTCTTGCGTTGAATCCGTCTTTCTTTTTCTGTCCGGTCGTGTATAGCCAGCAGCTCTTATTAAACATTTCATCTCAGATTTTTTAAATCTTTGTTCATTTACTTATGCGGTCGTCCAGTTCTCACTGCCGTATATACCTCAATAAATTGCCATTGTTTTGTAAAACTTCATTTAGGTGTGTTTTTTTGCCTTATTTAAAAATTCGCTCTACTCTGCCGTGGATTTTTCTGGGTGGATTGAGTAGTCAGACAGCCTTCCTAATCAGTTAGCGATGAGGATTTATGAGTTACTCTATCAGTGTTAACAATTCTTTTATTTTCACAGACCGTGACAAAAATGTACCTCTTTCTTTCTTTTTCGAACCAATTTCCACACACAAAACAACCAATAATAGCCTATTACCAATCTCCAACCTAACTCACAAGCAACTTACTGGCGTTTTATACAGTTATCTCCGTACGGCACAGTACACCATGATAAAGCAAAAATAATATTGAAAAATATATGAGATATTGAGTAATAATAATAAAACATTCGTTGCGATAAAACAAGAATCTGGAAGTGTTCTGGGTTACATATACGAAATTACTCATTCACTACCCGGGAATTGCACACTGTTTCGTACTACTAGCTTTATTTCATGGTAACCCAGTACAAGGGTAAGAATTAGTAATGCTAACACCCGATTGGCACCGACCATAGTAACGTATTCTACCCCAGTAAATTTACCATAGTTATCAATCTACAATAGTTGTTTGCTGTCATCCGAATTAGATTTAGTCACAATGATCACGTGTTCAATCGTTATCATCTTCAAGTGACAGGTAGGTAATGAGAAACTAATATGGTGCACGTACAGGTAGAAAATACCAGTTGTACCTTGGTAATTACAGACGGGCGCGAATGTGGGTAGAAATTAGTAACGTTTTGTAGAATGGCAAGAAGTTAGTAATGCGAACGGGCTATTACATTAGCTCGTCTCAACTCTTCCTTTTTTTGGATAGACTTTATTTTCTCAGGCGTCACTTTGTGGCACCCTATTACTGAAAAAACTAAAATGGGACTAAAAAGTGGACTATACAAAGTTTTTATTTTACCTACTTCCTTTTCTTTTTGCTTAACACAGCTGTTTTGAAAGTATTACTCCGGGAGCAACATTTTCTTTTCATATTTATGCTAAACTGACTTATTCAGTGCCTGGTTTTGAACCTATTAATATTTTCCTATCATAATGATTACTCGCCGTACAACCCGCTCATAAAGTCTAGGGTAATGCCTCAATAGAATTCATTTGCATCCGTTCCAATAGGATTCGTGGAAAAGTAGGTCGTGTTAAATTAGATTTCTTATCTCCCCCGAATCCTTTTCATTTCTCTCTCTCTCTCCATCTCTCTCTCTCTTTTGCTTTCAGCTCTCCTCCCTTAAAAGAAGCATTTAAATACGGACTCTGAGCTAATAAGCCTCCGAGATCCTCGAGGAGCTTACCAATTTCGGCCAAAATTACAGCTTCGGTCCTCTTCTTTCCATTTTCATATCTCGAGTTCCCCCCTGAGAACGGCATTTTGATGTTGACAGGCTACCTCCTCTTTACCAGCTTCACCAATCAACTTGAATCTAATGAAATATGGACCCCGGATTCATTCCCTTCCGACTACATGCATTTACTGTTGCTGAAGGATGGAGTTCCCATCAGTCGCTGCAGATAAGGCCGATGCAAAACATTAGCTGCATCATCGGTCATTAATCCGGTGTTTGGTTTGCTATGACTCTCCAAATCTATTCTCTTCTCTGTCTATCACTTTATTCCATATTTTGACTTCCAATGTTCCTATTATTTATTGCTTAGGCTGCAGAGCCTGTTCCCAAAATCCCCTTAGCCTTGGTCGACCAACATTGCGATTACTACTAGGCTAAAATGCTAGGTTAAAAATACATTCCAAGGCAATTCTGGGAAGACGGTTCTGATGCATTCGTCCACAATGGTCGCTCCATTTGGCTTTGTATTGTGTAATTTTTTCGTCTAAATGAAAAATGATTGAATTTTCCCTTATTGTTTCGTTTCTGATCCTATATTGTCATGTGCGGCCCTATACTGTACTTCGGAATTTCATTTCAGCTCCTGTGATGTTCTTTGCGTCTCTCTGAGAGAGAAACCTCTTTTCGCTGCCTTGCAGGACCACAAGAACTGTCATCGTTTTTTAAAACTTTAACTTATTTTCATTGTTTTACTTTTTGTGGTTCTTTGAATTGACTTACGAATGTATTTGAAATTGCTTAGTTAATTTTCGAAATTGTGGTATGCTTCTATTTTGTCGCACCCTCCAGTATGATTTACAGGAGACCTTTATGTCTCAGAATGAGTCCCGCATTGTCTCTAAGACTTCGCTAAGTTTTCATCAAGCATCTCTACTCTCAGCTCTTCGTAGAATTTATTCATCAGTGGTTCTCTCCATCCAACGTTTTTTTAGCATTCTTTTCTTACTCCTGATTTCCTATTCTCATTTTTCTTTGCTCTTCTGCCGTTGTCCCATGCGTTCCACCGAAAGCAAAATCGTGCTCCACAAAAGTGTGCTTTCTAAGCAGGTGTCCCGCGGTCACTTTTATACAATTTTGCGCAAAAAAATTTCATTCAAATTCATTTGTTCTAAATTTTTTATGAAGTGACATGGTGTTTTCCACGGTGCAGTAGATTTGAGGCAAAAATTATAAACAATTGAAAGACGATATTATAGTAAATATAATTAAAGACAGATTGTGCAGAAGCCACGGTCATGGCTATTTCAGCAGCAGATATAGGCTGCCCACGTCTATTAAATATGGAAGAGACATGGATAGACAAATGCAGCAAAGACAATGGCTAGGGTTGGCAAATAGGCAAGATAAAAATTCATGACATCACTGCGTCGGAATTTCATAATAATGACATTCATATGTAAAATATCAGCAATTTTAATATTCAAATACAAAGTAAAATAGCTTTGGAACACTTTTTATTCCACTCAACAAAATATTTTGTTGATCACGCTTTTTCGGTACGTATGGCAACCCTAGCAATGGTGGACCTGACTTGTAACCCTTGTAACGATACATTTCCTTTTTTGTGTTGAACATGAATGAATTTTTTCCGTGTACTCAATAAGTATAATTACTACCTAGGAGATGTACATTATGCTCATTCAAGAGACTAATACATTCATAAAAATCTTTTAACAACAATATCGCAGCATTACAATATTGCGCATTGCCATGCTTTTTTTCTTCAGTCCTCTTATCGGTTGGTTTCACACTTCTGATTGAAAAACGATCTTTTTGTTTCGTCCAAAAGGAATTGTATACAAAACTTTTTACCTAAAAGCTATTTTGATACTATTCCACCATGTCACACGGAGCATATCTATTGTACCAAACTGCAAAAATGTTATCTAAATTTGACCTTGGGGCATCGGCTTTGCTTCCTAGATTATCTTGCTAGCAGTGCTATTTTGCTAGTCTCTTCTTCTAATTGAATACCATTTTTGCTTGGGCTACTCGGTTAACTATCTGTCTTGTCTCGTCCATCACTGGTTATCGAAATTATTTACTTACGGTTATTTTTCCTTTAGTTTCAGTTTTACTTTTAATATTAATATCATATTTATAAAGTGTTTGTTTTACTATTTTCCATCCACAAACCATTGTTGCGGTTTCTACACCCTCATTTGCAAATTTTATATATTCACGGTTGTTTGCCATGCCGTTCAGCATTCTTTTCAGACACCCTTTTATCTCTGGCAAAAATGTGTTGTATGGCAGAAATAGTCACATACGATTTTATGTGTCGCCTATTCTAACTTCATTTCATCAGTTATTTATTTAAATCATGTTTTGAAACAAAAAGCTAAAAGAAGCTAACATTTTTGTTTTTCGTCGATGTAATTTTTCACTTTTTCAACACAACATTGTTTCACTGCATCCATTCAATGCGAACTTTCTTACATGGTGGTTTTTTCCCCTACCTATCTTTTCGCTTCAGTTAAGATCATTAATATGGCCACTATACGAGTATAATAGAATCTTTGTATATTTGTAAAGGAAGCTAGGATGAAACTATTGAATAGTTAAATAGGTGCTTATCACGCCAATTCCTGTAGGTGTAGGCAAAGATAAAGAACTTATTTATTGCTGTCATGCCTAGAATATTGGCTCACTTTTAATAATTTCCTTCACAATGCCCTATCATTGCATACCTCTTTCGTATATCTCTTACACTCATGGATTGCTTCATACACGCTCTCCTATTTTATTTAACAATCAATTTTGCATAAAACAATCAATCGGGACTTTAAAGTTAATAGTTAGTCCGTCAAAGTAAATTATTTAACGTTATACTTGTGGAGGTGAAACATGGACTGCAGGAGTAGAGAAGATAACGTTTGAAGTTCCCTGCATGTATATGTCATTGCATGAAAAATGCTTGAGGGTAGATGCACCGAGTGGATCTAAAAATAGACGTAAGAAGATGGCATGGAAGTTAAAGCTTTGTAGCAGGTGATAGATATGTTCCTTATTAGACTATAGACTATTATAAACCAGAGCATATTAGCTATTACCTAAATATTTTATGATACTAAATCCCAATTTGAATTGATTTGACGAAAAATAATTCATATGAAAGTTGTGATATCTTATCTCCTCCTAAAGTCAGTCCATCGGTGAGATCTATTGCCATTTGAATATTCTGTTACCTACTATAGAGATATTTCCCACATTCTTATGCTATTATATAATTTTAGTGCTACTCCGATCTCCTTATTTGTTCTCTCCATTTTGAGAGAGAGCTAGCTAGTATACGATGTATTTTCAGACTGCTTTCAAAAACACCCGCGAGGTAGGAAAGGGAATCATCCCTGAAAAGTTTAGTTCCGCCAACAGCCGACTCTTCACAAATTTTCACCCAACACGTCAAGAGTCCTCTATGGAAGAGCGGCCGACCTAATTCCTCCAGTGGGCGAAACAACCGCGTAAATTTGAAAATAAATCATCCATTTTTGTTCCCTCCGCTATTTATCTTTCTGGCTGAAAGTATGAGGAATGTGACTACGGAAAATTCCTCATACTTTCAGCCTCATACATAATAATCGACTGCGTTGGATAGCGACAGTCAACTGGGTTTCTCCCTTCATAGAAATGTCCTTAAAAGCATTCCATGCTTCTGATTCTGAAACAAACTTTAGCACCAGTGGGACGAATTTCAAACTTGAGAAGTATTTTTGGAGTTAAAATTACTAGTGCTTACAAATTATATAATGAAGTGATCAATAAAGGTAGTCTTACGAACAGCTCGTTTGTCAGTCATCCTGTCACTCTTTAACTAATATCAGTCTCTCGGATGAAATTGTAATTTTTTCTTGAAATAATAATCAATCCACTACCATCCAAGCTATAATAGCTATAATATATAAGCTATTGATGAAAAGATACGAAAAACACCAGCAATTTGTAAATTCCAGCATATTTCAAACCTATCGATTCCTTTTATACTTTCCAATTATTGAAACTTTGACGCAACTTTTCTCGATATTAATAATGTTTTGTGTAAATATTTTAAAAAAACGTTTCACCTTCCGCGTTCTGTAGAAGCCTTTGTCGCGAGAGGAGAAACGAATTTTGAGGATACCGGGATATAATGTACCATGGTATTACCTTTACGAGTCACCCGCAGGTGCACGCAAGTGCGAAATCATTCGCATTGACCGATACTTGAACCCTGATCCATCGATATCGCACCGAGTTCTTAAGCCAGTTAAGCTACAGAGGCGTAGACTTTTATAGAACTTTACAGGACCAAGTTGTTCAGGACTGCCAGCCATAAGAAGTTACAGAATCAGTTCAAAGCGTGCGCTTAGCGCCACTGTCCGCTAGCGGAAAAAATGTTAGTTTTTCTAAAATTGATGCGGCATTATCCCAAAAAATAACGAGTTTTAACATTTTTGTTTGAAAAAATTCATTCTTTTCTGACTGTTTATATCATTAGCTTTGTGAACTCCTTTCCCTCTTAGTGTCAAATGCTTATGTTCCATTCATTGGGACACTGGCGGATGTACCGTTTGACGGTCAAGAAAGTTACCTTTTATGCCGCTGCTGGATGTTCTCTTCGTTTGTTATCATTTCAAGACCTTCCCACAGATCATCAACAAAGTGCTTCATCATAATCGTTTCATCTCTCAGCGGTTCTGCCCTTTTTCACTTATTTTTGGCTTTTCCGTTATGCGGTTTAAATCACAGCATTACATCGAATGCTGCCGAAATTTATTTTCTTATGTTTTTTCCTCGCTACTGATATCTCTGCAAATTTGGTGTTGCTCCGTTATTGACGAAGCAATGCGTTTCGATGAAAAGCATCCATATTCATTCATTGAGGTAGTCTTAATCATCATGCATCTGATCAACTTCCATAAAGTTAACTCACTGACCATCATATTGGTTAAAATGGGTTCAAATGGAAGTTAGTAAAAATCGTATAGTTTTAAACGTGTACACGGCTCAACTAACTACAATAGTTCGTTCTTTATCTAAGTATGCGTCCTACCCTTCTTCATCCTGTTCATAAAACATATTCTCCTTTTTCCCCTTTCTCGCTTGGCCAGCATTCTTCCCTCTATCACGGTCTTAAGCAGCCCTTTGTCCCACTTATCCCTAAAAAGTGAATTTTGTCAAAGGCAATAGTGAATACACCACGGTAGCTATCCCTTTGCATCCTATCATCACTACCTGTTAAGAGTGAGCCCATTTTCGTCCCTACAAAACTCAAAGTTGTGACCAAATGTGAAAGCATTAGAATGGCTGTGAATGGTTGGGTATGTCAAAGCAAGTCCTTAATGTCAAAAAGTAGAGAAACTAAATGCATTATGTAAAATATTTAATTACAATCGGAGGAACAGAAGATGAGCAAACGGTCAAACTTGCAGTCAGATTATGGCCAACGAGATGGCTCGCAAGTTGGGTCACATCGTGAATGTAAATTCAGATGCACAATTAGGACTCATGATAGGACGATTGAGTTCTTTGATTCCGTATAACTTCTGTGTACCTATTTAGCGTTTTACAATCCTTGTTGTGATGGATCATTTCTTTATAGTGTAAGGTGTAGTAGAAATCATTATGATCTGTACTGTTCAGTTTATTAATATTTAATGACGTAATGATGATCTGTTAATAACGTATTTCATCGAATTAAGATCATAAAAAATTGAAATAATTTTGAACATCGAAAATTGCCATCCATAACGGCGTCACGAGTAGGTACTTCATATGTGCCTTACTGGAATGGTCTGCGCGAGGCGGTATCTTATTGATCGCAGACTTGACTGCCTAATTGCGCTATTACAACAGGCAGACAATTAGAACACCATCGAAATAAAACTGCTGTGACTTATTTTTTTGTTAGTGCGACTTATAATTAGGGATGCACGATCATTAGCAAAAATCAATCGGTACATTAATCGGTATTGAATATAGCGGTGATTACACACAGGAGTTGACTCCTATACGAGTCAACTTGGAGGGTCGACTTGAATGTGAATCATACCTTCTCTTATACGAGTTCGCCATCGATAGCGACGGAGTTTGATACTTGGAAGGAGTAGTCACCGTCCTATATTTGGAGGCGATTGTCCACCAACTGTTCAGTCGGACGAGTGGAAATCGCTTGATTAAAACGAAGATTGACTCAAATACGACGGACATAGAAAAGGCTTGACTACCCTAGTTGATACTATTAAATTTAATAACCCTTCATTGATGTATAAATGAAATTTTTGCTTCCCCAAGTTGATGTTCGTTCAAGTTTAGAACCTGACATTGAGGCATATATGAAACCTTTGCCTTCCCAAATTGATGTTAGTGCAATTTGAGAAACTTCCATGGAGGTGTATATTAAATTTTTGCCTTCTCAAGTTGATATTTGTACAATTTAAGAGCCTTACATTGTGGTGCATGTGATATGTTTGAATTCTTAAGTTGCTGTTAGTGCAAGTTAATAGCCCTTCTTGGAGAAGAATGCAAAATGTTTGCCTCTTTAGAATTATTATATGAGGCGCGTAGTTACAAGGTATACCCAATAGGCTTATTGCAAGTTGAGAAAAATGATTTGAGGTTGATATAAATATTTGCTGATTCATTTTGAGCTTTGAAATAAACTTAATATTTGCCTACTCTTCAATGCACGTAAAAATTATAATATCATGTGATTCTCTTTTGTGTATTTTTTCATTACATTTTCATGTTTTTCTCACTTATTGAAGGAAATTTTATCGCCAAAATTGACTTAGAATGTTCTTACGTATAATTATGTAATCTTCTTACTTGTTCTTCTATCTTACGGCTCTTTTTTTATATTTATATTTTCGAGAATATCTTTCCATCATATTTTAAGTTATTTGTTTTGGTTAGTGGTTCTGCATGATGACACCACAGCGCTAGAACATTTTCGAACATTTCAAGCAAGGAGTATAGAGAACTCCTTGATTGCAAGATTCGCGACAAGTACGTGTGGACACGATCGACCTTTCAAGTGGAGTAGGACGTCGTAGTTGACTCAATTATAAATCGTTCAATTACGAGTCAACTCCTGTGTGTATCTGGGACTTCAATGGAGCAAAAACAATCGATTCCTCGATTTATTTGTTTAGACTTTTCAGCACACTTATACTTTGTCGGATTTACCGTGCATTATAGGTAGTTGATCGTTTAATTTGCTGTTGCTCTCCTTTGATTTCCACCGTGCATTCTTCAAACCCATGCAGTTTTGATATCGTCATAAGTCATTCAGCCCAAAGATTGTTCAACTGCTGCCCTCCATTCTACCCTCTCCCCTGATGACTCCTTTATTCCCTTGTAGCTTTTAAATTTTATATCCCGCTAGCATATGCACTGAAAGGTTTGTGGAGCTTTCCCTGTTATTATGCTCCTTAAAAATTTGGAAGTCAGCAAATAAATACAGCATTTAATGTTTACAAAGAAAATATTTATCATTGTTGTGTTGTATTAATTACCGTATTGTTAAAGGCCGTCCCCTATCTTAGAACTTGAGTTAGCCACCAGTGGCGCAGGTAGCACGAAGTCAAAACGGATGCTATTCTGCAAAAAACTTTTGACAATTAGTTTTGAGGAAAGTTTCAAATAACAATATTGAAGTGGAATTTAAAAATGAAAATATGAATATTCTATTTGACATCAGGAAGTCTGTTAAATAATTAGTATTGTTTTTTGTGCTTTTAGGGGAATTCAAATGAAATTAACATACTAATTTTGACCATTTTTAAACGGAGACATCTGGTTTAAGACATTAATGTTGGCAACCACGGTCCTCGCCTCTAGTTTCTCTTGTGAGCGGCTCTTCTGTTAATTATTAAAAATTGGTTGCTGGTATTGAAACACTAGTAGCCTTATAGCATTGCTTAGTATATGCGCCAGAATCTTTCGGAATTTCAGTTCAATCGGTTCTGTAGTTTTCGAAGAGAAGGCTAACAATCATACATGCAGACAGACAAACGCCACTCCATTTTTATAGACTGTTGTGTCTCTAAATGGACCACTATATTTTATCTCTTTTCTATTCTTCTGTACACTTCCTCGTGTATGATCTTACCCTTCTTTATGTGATGTAAGCAACACCTTATACAGACCATGGTTTCTTTTTCCGTCCCCCACCCACGATCATGGACATTCGAATGAATGTCAGGTCGATGGGTTGTCATGCCTGTCATCTTCCTGACCGCTTAAAATATTGTCTGCGTTTTCCTCTTATAACCATCTGGTGGGGTTCTCCACACCAAATCCCTGTTCAACTCTCGTATCTTTTGAATCCCTTCGTACTGGTGATTAGTGCTCTCAGTCAGAAATCAGTAATCAATCTCTGTTGTCCTCGTTGCGCGATGTTTTCTGTTTACTGCTCTGATTGTCATCCGTTCGATGACCATTTCATTCATCTGGGCTACTTCCGGGCATGGAGGAGACCATCGATGGTTGACCTATTTTCATGTTATCTACCTTCCCAGTAGAATTACTGCCTTTTTGTCCCTGTAGATGGGGTCAGAAGAAGGGATCAAAAAAATCAGTGCTTTATTGGAACTTTGAGCTTAAAACCACAATTTTCATAATCAACTTTAATATTTACTTACAACATTCGCAGAATAATATGCCTAATAATTCCAAAAAAAATTCATTGATGAGGATTCGAATGTTAATTATCTGAATTGTTTTTTTATTGATGAAATTCGTAGAGGGGGGATAAAATTTACACGGAGTTTCATGTCATTTTGATAGTTGGAACATCTTTTATGAGTTAACTATGTAGATATCTGAACCGAAAATAATACTAAAAAGTAAATAAGTGATCAAAGAATAGAATGTTATAAATCTATGAAAGCTAAGGAATGGAATGAATCTCGCTTTTTCATGAACTGTTTTCCCTGTGAGTAGCGTTTATAATGCGAAATACGTACCGAAAAGTATGTGAGTGGTATATTACAATTCTTGGAGTCAATCATATGGGATTCATTCTTAGAGAATGAGAAATACCCAAGGCATTGTACTCAACCAGCCTCGGAAATTAATTTGAATTTACAGCGTAGTAAAACATCAATCTCTCTCGAAAACAAGCATTTCATAAAAGGAACGAAGTCTCAGAGCATTTTCATTTTCACGCTCACTCAATAAGTTGGTAGGACACAATAGTTACAAACACCCTTTTAATATGCACATAGTATGTATCATTTTGGAGTCATATTTTTCATTTGGGCTTTTGAGAGAAGTTTTAATACTATGTCTATGCAAGCTTTGGATGTAAATTTGTTTTCAAGAAGTGATGGGCTTTCGAGATTTGATTTTTTTAAATTTTCATGAAAAATGCGTTTTATGACAGTGGACTTCGCAAAAGTTAATACACCTTTCCCGTGTTTATTAGTGAATTAAATTTTAGTTCGCAGAATCTTCACGATATTATTTATTGTCATAATTGAGAGAAGGTATCTCCCCCGCAGGTATTGACAGGAAGCAATGATTTTACATTTTCATAAATTTTCACGTAAATTGACGTGGTTTGTTTTACTTGCACAGAGTTTTCATGTACATTTTTTTATTTTTAAGAAAAGATAAACGCGATTGACATTACTTTTTCCTGCGGCATTTGTTAGAGAAAAATAATTTTATTATGATTCCAGATACAACCCCATCGTACGATCTCTTTTTATGATAATATGTTTCCTCTGAAGCGCGTGCGTGCTATTCACATGCCTCACTCTAAGTAAGCGATAAATTTTAATATCCTGGTCTTCTAAGAGTAATAAATTAGCCATCCTAATCACAGAATCCTAGATTATGCACACTTGAGGTATTTTTGATCGTGTTTCAGATCACTGTACAGTCAACCACAGAAAAACTAAGCACACTTCTTAAAATGGCACGTGGAAGACATTCCACAGATATGTCTTTGAGTTCACAGGTACATTGTATACAGTTCCCTGGTGTTAAGACGTCCCCTAAACCACCAGGGAGTCGAGTATTATCTAGGTTAGAATGTAGTAGCCGACAGCCATCTGACGCAACGAAGTATTTGAAGAGTTTTATTCTAATTTAATCTCCACCGTTCACGCACTCTCTAAATGACAGCCATCACGAAAGGTCATGCAGACCACCATAATGCAAGTTCCAATTGACAGTTCGTCAATTGGAACTTGCGTCTGGGGGAGATGTAGCATAGTCACTTGCCAATCGGTGACCAGGTCCCATCAGGACTCAAGCCCATGTCAAAAAACGCCTCTAAACCGGTGTCAAAGCTGATCCCTAGTTGGCTGCGGAGCACGATCTCCCAACAGGCACGTTCTAATTGACCAATCACATATCCTCCGATAAGCTACACATCAGCTCACTCATCGCTCAGGCATTCACATTCTTCAATATCCAGGCATACGCGTCACTGCTGCATTTTCCATTCTTTCCAGTTTTCGAAGAAACCGCTAGTGACTTCATTTACGTACGCCGCGATTAAATTCCCTTTAATCCCCTGTACCAATCACAAGACACAACCAAAACACCGTGTTTTCACTCAGAATATTCCAGGAGCATGCCTTCAACAAACAAGCTACACCAACAAAAGAGAGCACAGTTTCTTTCAATCACCCGGTTGGCTGCTCTAGTAGGATTATCTCAAGATATAATTTTGTTTTCCAGAAAGAATGTCTAATTTCTTTTTGTTTCTCTCGTTCGATCAGCGTCTCCAACAAAATCTTTCGATCGTCCCGTTTTCACAAGGAACGCCCACAGTCAGCCAGGCGGCCAGCGTTGGACGCGTACGCCGCGATTAAATTCCCTTTGATCCCCTGAACCAAGCAGATTCCTCTGTGCCGTCGGCGGGAAACACTGTCCCGTGTCTCCGAAGAAGCGCTAACTTGTCCGGGAACACGGCATGGATGAGGATAGTCGACGCCTCGTCTTCCGGTAAGGCTAAGAGACGTCCGCGAGGAGGAGGAAGTTGGACCAGTTTAACTCCGCAGTCTCGCGGATTCCTCGAGTCTTCCGGGCGCTCACGAGGTGGCGCTCCGGTTTCCGGCATCCCGGAATCGTCTCCGGAGTACCTTTGCGACGCAAGCGCCGAGGAGAACGAGAGCGACGGCGTTGCCGGCGGCCATGACCCAGAAGACCCAGATCCAGTGGTGCGAGGGTAGGAAGGGTAGTGGCTCCTCCTGGGTGGGCGGCGTGGGCGGGGAATTGCAGTAGGGCGGCATGGGGTGGCGGCGGAAGGCGTCCGCTATGTAGTTCCAGAACACCATCCTTCAGTCGATGGGGAATATAGCAGGGGGGTGTGAGGAAGAAAAAAAATATATATGTAGATAGATACATTATGAATGCAATGTAACATACTAAATATACGTATTTACATAGATTTTGAGAACCCATATGGGTGACCTGTGTTGGAGTTCCCATTAGTCATACCATACAATTTAAATATATTCAAAACAAGTCATATTTCTGATATAAACGTACGTGCACATGCATATAAACATTTAAAGCAAAAATAAAATAGGCACAAGAATTATTTGACGGAGACAAGGATAGCATTGTTAGTCTTTAAATTTTTACAATTTTTTCATTTTTCTACATATTTTTACACACGCACACTTATACCCATAGACATACATATGCATTCAAACACACACAAAATCTTAAATTAGCGAATAGGGGTCCATTTTTCGATCTTCTAAGTCTTCACCGAGAATATTGGTGGGTCTCAAAGTGCAATTTTGGCACAAGTCCTGGTAGAGGCGCTCTTAAAATTATTGTCATGCACTATCTATTGAAATATAATTCTAAAGGTGCTGAGCGTACTGTTTAAAGTTTAATTATGCTTTTTGCTCCTTTGCTATGTTTAAGGTACACACTTTTCGTTGGGCTCAGAATAAAACAGTATTAACGATAGGGCACTCGGTAGGGGAATTTTAAAATAAAGGTACAATGTTACAATTGAGCATGAATGTGTTATCAGCATTGTTTGGTTCAAAATTCTTGAAAATCACCGTTGATATTTGAGGGATCATTAAATTACTAGAGGCAATATATCACTACGCGGTATTTAGAGGTAAGGAAAATGATCATTAAGTTGATCAGTATTACTTTGGTATTTGAGACCGTGTCAGTATGGTTGCAGGAACACTGGCTACATATCCCAATTCCCCGGTTGTAGATCCCGACAGTGGCAAAATGCTGAGCAGAATTCTTGACCCTAACATTCAAATAAATATTTATATTCTGTTCTGACATGATGACTGGTTGAAATTCGAAAGTGTTGCGCTGTTCTCATCTATTATCAATTGGCAATCATTCATTAAATGTTGCTACTGGCCCTGACACTTTTCTTTAATGAATGCATGTTAGAAGACCACACAAGATAATATTTTGTCGGTTGTAAATGAAGCCCTCTAAATGTGTGAACTTAGTTCCATTTTAATGGCATAAATTATTTCCTTAGACCACTGAGGAAACCACTACTTACAACTAGAGCAAAAAAATTCAAACAAAATATATTTTTAACCATGGAACTAAAATGAAAATACTTTTATCCAGCAGCAAACGAAAGTCAGGTGGAGAATTCAATAAAGTTAATCGCCGGCGGGCACACTTTGAGGAATTTTTTCATAGTTTGGAATGAAATAACTTAGTAATTTTCCAAACAGTTTATTTTCCTCGTTGGTCAGTTTTTATCGGTTTTTTAAGAGGATAATAAACCGAGTGGAAAATTACTATGTTATTTCATTCCAAGCCGGAGAATTCAATGTTTTTTAGTTTGAATAAAAAATGGAAAAATGGGAAAAGCCACAAAGCCACTCGTGGGATGTCCACATGGTGCAACTGCTGAAACGCTTAAGTGCCGAAGAAGGCTCAACGTGCTTTTCTTACCGCTCAGTGAGGTAGTTTTCAGACATCCGCGGTCTGTAGCCCAGCGCCAAGTACTGCCGATGCGTGTTGGTGAACGGCAGCCAGTCCACGGGGCAGTTGACCGCCTCCACTCCCTCTGGCGTTGGGTGACTGTCCAACGGACGAAACAAAAGGAAAATGTTAAACCACATTAGATTAATGGATACTGGTACTTCTCCTGTCTCAATTCCATTAACTTGAAAAAAAAAAAAGTTTGAAAAATTCATCGCCCGTGCCGTCGCGGCGATCAAACAAGAGATAATCGAATTTTTCGGCGAAAAGAAAGCAACGAAAATGACTGCTGAGTGTGTTCTTAGCAAATAAATGGGACAATGGGGAGCGCATACCCTGGTCAAGACAGCTCAAGGAGCGGACATTGTCTGTTTCCTTCTTTAGTTCCTTTGCGATCAAGTCGATTGCCAATGAAAGGCACTTTTTCAAATTCACTTTAAGGCCTTAGCGAGTTGAAAACACAAATGATTTTGAGTAGGAATCAAAAATTTATAAATTGAACTTCTTGCACTTATTTTTGAGATGATATTGGTTGAAGTTCACACTAGTTTGATGTGATTCTAGTGCTGACGCATCTACATTCATGTAATTGCCCATTAGCTCTATATCCACCGTGGTTTTTTCATGACGGTAGATGTAAAACGAGCATTTCACTCAAACTAGACGCTAGCGTATCGTTTCCGTTCATATCACCTAACTTCTATTGCCATTTATTTTGTTTAATATGGTAGTAATATTATTATTAAATTGAAATTAGCTCCTTATTGTCAATATTAATATTGGCTATTAGATTCTCTGTTCCAAAGCGATGCATGATTTTGTTTTCACCGTGACGCATGTCATGAGCGAAACAATACCATTGCATAAAGGTACTAATGACTTTTTGTCGACATTGCTGCGAATGTTCTCACTTTTATTAAATCAGAGAGGTGTTGTCTGTCTGTAGCGATCGAAAAGTTTTCATCGAATTTGTAGGGAGCTTTCTATTGAAGGTTTTCACAGATCGAAACACATCAGCGCACTTTAGTGTGAACGGACGGCGGTGAATAGACGATGAGCGCATGCAGAACGTTCAATAAGCTATCAGTAGGTAGTAGGTGTATGATGTAGGTACAGCTCTCGCAAAAGTCCTTGTAGCTGCGAGCTGGACGATTTTGGGATATGGGCTTCGGAACTTTCAAAATTCTGCGAAACGGGGGAGGAAGATTTTTTAGTGAGGAGGGTCAGAAAACCTCTCAAACTGCCGCCCACAAAAGCGATTTGAGACGTGGGATGAGTCATTACTACCTACCGTTTTATTTCGACTAGTATCACAATGAGACCTCAAGACCCAAGTAAAGTTATGTCGGGTTATTTTAACCACTTCCCTATTAACCTTACGTGTGTGTGCCTCGTCGCTTTTTAACGAATTAGTTTGGTTTCTCTGCCTCTCACTATTTCGTTGCCTCCCTCTCTGACCCTTCATCTTTTCACCTGGCCACCCCCCCCCCCCCGGATTATTTTTTTGCCGCGCAGGTCTGCTCCAGGAAATTTTGCGTGAGTTGTTACTCTGAATGTATGATTTGGCATACATTAACAAAAGGCACACTGCATGCAAGGTAATCTAAAGTACACAAAGATACACATCTACTGCCCATTCTCTTGGAGTGTTTTTTTTTTAAGTAGACCCTTTCAGCCTAAAATTGTCCTCTACACATTTGCCGCGAGCTTTTGCGAGTATTGTACTTGAGAGCGCTTGAAGGTTTAATCCTCCGTCAGTCAAACAAGGCATTCAAGCATTCAATACACACCAGTACGGCCAAATGTGTAGCAAATATTTTACAAATTTTGTCAAAGTACATGCCTAAAAAGGAAAGCTTTTTACCGAAAATTGATTAAAAACTTTACATAGTCCATATTTGACTCTTTTAATGAAAGCCAACACCAAAAAAACTATTAAGGATGCTGATTATCGAAGTTATTTTCTTCCCAAACACAGTCCATCGAATATCAAAAATGCTCCAGGTGTGTTTCGAAGTGCACTGCCTAGCGCACAGGGTCTACAACGGATGGAAAGCGACTGCGCTCTTTTGTTGCGAATTCAGTAGCGCTCTATAGCGAACAGAAAACTCCCATCATTGCTTATTTTCCTGTGTCTTCGAGCAAAAGGCTTGGTCATTCTGACGTCAGCTAACACTGGTCGTACCCATATTTCGCGAAGTTGATCCATAGGGACATGAGCATCTCGCTGACTTCTTTGTCGTTTGCAGCCCGTAGATGGTTGGAATATCCTAGGAAAGGCTCTCCAAACAGGAATTGTAGCTCACTCTCGTGGTAGGCACCTGGAATTCAATTTGCAGCTCAATAAATACCATTCTCACTCTTGAAAAAATTATAGTGGATAAACAGGTTTATTAGAAATTTTAGTTTAAATATTATTTGAAATTCAGAACTTTAACTTGTAGTGGAGTAACCGACACCTATTTTTCTCGTTAGAATGCATTTGTGGAACGATGGATAGTTGTACGTTATTGTAAAAACATTTCCGTTAAGATTAATCCCAAAACATTATTTCAGTTCTTCATTGAGCATAAAATAAATTATACCAAGCTTATAAACAAGTTAAATCTCATTTTATTTTATTTTCATGCTTGGACAAACGTGAATATACAACTGTTAAATTATTTCCTCCAGTAATGTAATCAACAATACACTAGTTAACAAATTTCCATCGCCTATGTGTCTTCCAAACAAAATTTTATTGTGCACAAATAGAATTAAAACGTTAAAATAAAATCAAAGAAGAAAACGGCCATTGTAATATGTGTTGACAAAAAAACTCGGTACCTCTTTATAGGAATTAAGGGCTGATTTTCCATTCTTAATTACTGCGTTGGTGTTTTGAGAGAGTTCTCCAGGTATTCAAAAATACCTGAAGGATTTTTGGTGGATTTAGGTTCGCAAGTGACTTGGGTACCCTACACTGTCTACTTAAAATTTAAATACCTATTATTAGTAGTAGTGTAGAAAGATTAAAACTATTGGAACGTCTGCAAATGCGCAAAAATGTGAGAAATATGCAATTAATAAAATCATTCGCCTTAAATGTTATTCTAACCCATATCTTCTTATTTCGAATGCTATATTCAAATGAATGATTTTCTTCATCGTGAATATTTGCAAATCCGTGGTGAAGCAGATAATAGGTATGAGGATCATCCCGCTCAGGGCAGGGCAATCGTTTTTTTCTCCCCTTCTCACCTCTTTTGCGCATGCCAATAGAATTGTTTGCTTTTTAAATGGTCGTGGCCTAATTCCTCGAATGAATTTACTAGTAGAAAAGCCTGATAAATCAGGCTAAAATATTGGCGGAATTACCAAAAATTAAAGATTAAAGTTAAAAATAAAATAGAAATTATTGTGGTTTAATTATTAATAAACAATATTTTAAAACTCAAAAATCTCCTTGACAGTTCGTTATAATATATTTTTTTTAATGATACATATATTTTGAAAAATGCATACCTGCTCCCATACTCCCAAACATCCAATACATATACAATGTGTCAGTTTGTGGGGAATGTGTATGGCAGCTCGCTTGCCATCTATTGGCGCACATATGAGTTACTGCAACTAGCAGCTGAATCATACCGTATGCTTAGTATTTTATATTTTAGATTTTTTTTAGCGGTGTCTGTTTGATACCTAACTTGAGTATTTTGAGTGTTGTGCTGTTTTTTCTATGAAGGAGGAGGGCGGAAAACTATGAAAGTTCTACTTGGGTGGCAAGTGTTCTTGCTACTGCTATTGTTGTAACATAGAACGCAAAAGAAATATGAGACTGCTGCGTGAAGTGCTACTGGTTCCTGGGTGTCACAACTTACCTATCCACTCCTGTTTGTCTGTCCTCGCGTCGTCTACGCTGTGGTACTGGAACTCGTAGAAGAATGACGGCTTCCTGTTGTGACGGGCGATCAGCTCCGTATCGTACGTGCAGGGTGCTTTAAGTCCGACGTCTGAGATAAACTGGAGTGAAAGCACCAATGGCCGGAGGAAGGAAATGTAAACGAAGATGGATTAACATCAGGATGCGTCTATTCAGGCATTCAATGCTCTAACCTCACTTAAAATCAATATACTCTAACTGCTCTAAAGAATATACTGCTCTAAATAATACACTGCTATCAGAACTGCCCTAAAGCATAGAAAATTACTAAATTTTGCGTTCAGCTTTTGAAGCTCTGAATTTTTGCAGTGATAATATTTCAATTGGCCAAATTACGCTAATAGATTTAAAACTCTCAGTTTAAAAAATGAAATTCAACGATATAAGGAGAAAAATATTATGCATTGACCGTTTTGCTAATTGCTAACACAGATGAACCACATCAATGGTGTGGAATGATTCTGAGAATAATCAATGCCAACCAACTACATCTACATAGGGATGACTTAGGGAGATTTGCAAACGAACGAGTATTTTTTAACCAGCCAGCCAAGAAACTGCAGTCGACAATAGCCACACTAGGGTACAGTGTGACAGGTTTAGTTTAACGATTGACCATTGGATGACTAAA
This sequence comes from Pyrrhosoma nymphula, assembly GCA_963573305.1. Classification (NCBI taxonomy): domain Eukaryota; kingdom Metazoa; phylum Arthropoda; class Insecta; order Odonata; family Coenagrionidae; genus Pyrrhosoma; species Pyrrhosoma nymphula. Next base: position 55,338,008 of record OY754335.1, read on the forward strand.
ATAATGTTATCCTGAAAATGGAAGGCTAAAATATATTTCAAGAATGGAGAATATAAACTAGAGTAGTTTGAACAGCTCTCCCAGATAGCATGTAAGCTTGCCGCAAGCTTAGATATTGGCTTGCCAAAGCTTGCCGTGGCAAGCTTGCCACGGCAAGCTTAATTCAAGTTTGCATCAGGTCTGCCATGGCAAGCTTGATTCAAGTCTGCATACCTTGAATATTTTTCTCCCTTAGCACAACGCCACTATCTACGTTTGAACTCAAACAATGCGTGAGCGCCGGTTCATTCCACTTTTCAGTTCGTTAATATTGGACATTGTGCACAGGTACGCATGGCTACACATTTGAAAATTTTATTTGCATCTTCAGAGATGTGCACATTATGCCATCGCATAATTTTTAGAATGCCTAAAAGGGTGTGAATTCGATACCTGGTACATCACCACACACTTCTGAGCAGAGATTTATATCGCATAATTTGGCTCTCGTTGCAGCATAATACATAAAACGCTATAACATCGCTTAAATGGCAAATGAAGTTCTATGCCTGAAATCGAATGCCAATTTCGTCTAATGGCCTTAGAAGTGCATTTATTCATGGATAATAAACGTAATAATCTCTTCATTATATAGGTACCTTGATACTTTTAACGGATTATTACATATTAACATATCTAAAAGTCTGTGCAAAATGATCAGTATTTATGTCGTCTTTTCGGGCATATTTTTTGCTGCGCCGTGCTGCGTTGTTTTGTATAAAGAATGAGAATGATTATTTATAAAATATAAATACTCATTCTTTAAATATTTACTATGTGTATCCTTTTTTTATTTAATGAAATATATTCCTTATATATAGCTCATATCTAGGTAGTGAACAGGAGGAGATTATGTTTAGTGTTAATGGCCGAGATGAATAAGAAGCGTTTACGTGAGGGGGTAACTGGTGATAGAGAGGAAGATGAGCGCAGGCAGGAGGCTTTTGAGATATGGGCATGGGAGAGGGAAACAAACTTGTGAGTATTAGATTTGGACAAGGGAGGAGTGTAATCTGATGGGAGTTATTGTAAGGGTGCAGCAAAGTTGGATAGAGGACCTGTTTTAAGGTAGTTTTAGCAACATATTTCCCTAGTCATAATGGAAGCCATATTCGAATTTTATTTTTGTAATTTCAGCGTCTGTAAGAAGTATGAATTAAATATTATAGTATTAATGGCAAACATTATAGTAATACATGACAAAAATTCTCAATAATTAAATAAACATCCACATATCCACATATGTCTCCACCTTGACTCATTTTTTCACGCCGTACGGTGAAAACGCCTTCCTAGCAATATTTTTTTGCAATTCTGTAAAATTTACTGTGGTGAGTAATTGATTATATTTTATAAATAGTTGAGAAAACACACGCACTACACACAGCTACTTTTTTGACGAAACCTAGGTTTTATGCATTTCTAATATTCTCAATGTTCTCCCTCTGAAGCGCACAGTTTATCCCATGTAAAACAGCTTATATTTTTAGGCAAATTGCTCGAAAAGTAGTGTTGCAAGGGGTTATTATTTTTATATTATTGGAAAGATGGGAATTTTTTCTTTAAAATGAGTTCAAATTCTAGGCGAAGTGATATCTCGTTCAAACTACCTTAAGGAAAAACAACATGTTGTACCTGGACGGTGATAGAGGGGGGGGGATTTTGCGTTATCATCGGAGAAGGAGGTAGAAAATAGTAATTTAAGACGGATTTAAGGGAGGCAGAAGATATTAAGACCCGGTTTTATAATGTAAGGTCAACTTCAACAGCAGAATGACATAGCCTCTAAGTTAACTTGATGTTAATTGTGAGTTCGGGTCTTGAACATCATCAGACGGTGAGTTAGTTTGCGTGAGCGTTATCAAGTGAAGAACGTAATAGCATCTGGTTTTATATCAATAAAAAACTTAACCAGATATGATAAAAACCGGTTCTAAAAAGTTGAACGGGGATTAACCCTATACTGCTCACGTGAACGAATCCATCCACTGATTCACAACCGCTATTACAACATACTCACTCGACTCTATTCCCAAATGAAAATGCACCTAGTAGCAAGGGCATCAGGAGGATAATAGCGCTAGCGAAAGAAACGTTCAGCAGTATGAGGGAGCTGATGACGGGTAAGGGTATAAAGAAGAGGCTGGCGAAGAGTTTAATGTGGAGTGAAGCGTTTTATGTTGCAGAAACGTTGAAACTGAGAAAAGCGAACGAGAATTGGCCTCAGGCGCTTGAGATGTGGGTGTGTAGAAGAATGGAGATGTTGCGGTGGACGGAATTGAAGTCAAACGAGGAAGTGCTCGGTAGATTTGGTATATACTTCAAAATGAACTTTCTTTCCCGATTTTGGGATCTTAAAAAAATTGCAAAAATATAACAAGCACGTATTTATTAGGCCAAAAAATTACTAATGTAATAAAAAATGAATGTACTTGCTAAAATAAATTTGGGCAGTAGAGGGTTATTACTGGAAAATAGCTTGAAAAGGACACTTTAGGGGAGACCCCACTCATGAAGCAAATCACAGTCATGACTCACCTAGGACCGAACATTTATTTGAAATAGAATACTTTTGGTGATTGAATGGTATGGAGTCATTCTTGATTTACATCGCTTGGTTTACTGATGAGGGTAAATGGATTGTCACCTCTGCGCCCTGCAATCAATGATACTCACGTCCGCCACGGCCAGGGTGCTGCCCCTAGAGCCAGGCTCGGATCCCCTCGAAGACCCCTCGCCGTAGTGGGCGGCCCTGGCCGCGTCAGCCGCCCTCACCGTCTCCTCGGCACCTCCACCCTCCCCCCGACCTCCGCCCCACAGGTAGAGGTGCGCAGCGGCGTGCGACAGGGCCACCGAGTTGAGCGGCGGCATCCCCGTGCTGTTCAGCAGCTGTCGGATGTCCTTGTCCAGGAACACTCGCATGAGGCGCCGCTCCATCGTGGGACCGACTGCGAGAGCAGTGGCGCGCCAAGGGGAAACACGGAAAATCATCATTCCCGCCTTGGAAAGGCGTCGGCCACACGTCAATATGTGCCGTAAATACCTTCTTTTATGAAGTGCTGAAGGGCTTCCGGTGCTCCTTCGCGTTTTTTGTTTTGTAACGACGACAGTTTCACCCTCGTTCCAGAGGACATCTTCAGGTTGAAGTGATTCCTTTGAGATTTGGCCGATTATATGTAGGCATGCCTATACATACTCGCCCAAATCTCAACGGAATCACTTCAACCTGAAGACATCCTCTGGAACGAGGGCGAAACTGTCGTCGTCACAAGACAAACAACGCGGTGGAATGCTGGAAGCCCTTCAGTACTTCATCATGAAGCACCGCGGAAGCCTACGTCAGAATTTCATCTTCTTATATGCTTACACTTTGCCTTACTATTTGCAACAAAAATAAATGCGACTAGCCTAAGGATTTATTATAAACAGCACCCTAAGTATGAAATATCACACAACAAAAGTCAAGGGAAAGGTGCTTGCAATGGGAGCAAAACTGTCAACTGTCTTATATAAAGGGGCCACGCCGGACACAACAAAAGCGAGAATCTATAACATATTTATAACACCGACGATCCTATATACAGTCCCTGCATGGTGCGATGAAAAATAAATAGAAAGCTTAGAAATGAAGGAAAGAAAATGCATCTGATCCCTTCTTAAAATGAGAAAATGGACGAGATATAAAGACTTATTTGTGACGACAAGAATAACCCCGATTGAAGAAATAGTTAAGAACATGCAGGAAGACTATTTTGAAAAAGTAGCCTCCAACTCTATTAAAATCATTAAAGATCTTGCAGCTCCCAAAGGAATGGAGACTGATAAACATAAACGGCCAGAGAGTAGAGTAATCAATATAACTAAGCTCTAATAAACTAGAAAGAGCGCGAGGACGCTAATAAAAGGCATAGGGCAAAGGCTAGCCGAAAGGCGGCAGTCCCTGAAACTATAAGCTGCTTTGCAGCAACCATGATGACTATTTGAGGAGGCAACCGGCATTTGAGGATAACTAAATAGTTTAATCAGGGCATATTTTATTCAGTAGGTACTACATCCGGTATGTAAAAACTTTGCTCACGTGTTTCTCCTATTGATTGTGACCGATAATTTATGATAATTAGTGAAAACAAAGCTATAAATTTGAAGAGTTGTTTTTCTTCCCAGATTTTTATCCACGTCCACTTTTAGTCATTGCTTGTCTCAGAACTGTTATCACTTTTACCATTTCCACAGCTCCAAGCGTCCTCAGATAGGTGACAAATATATTGGAATACCTCTGTCAAAAACAGCATCGCCTTTTTTGGAGAAGATGGTGGTTACTTCATCCAAAAGTTGTGATACATACTCATCTTCGATCAGTCTTTTCTTTTTTAACTTTTTAATTTCCACAAACTTTATTTTGCTGGCACGACGCGCGTTTCACCACACTGTGGCATAGCCATGTGCACAAAGTTGGGTAGCAAAATAAAGTTTGTGGAAATTACAAAGCTGGTTTTTCTCAACATACATATCCATCATTTCCACGATGTCGGGTCTGACATCATCAGGTTCAGGTATCATTTATGGGGATAATTAGCGTTGAGTAATAGGTTTTCACGGTGCTGGTGTGTGTGTATGTTATCCTTCGGGCTATTTCCCGCACTTGTTAATACTCAACAGCCATTTTTCTCTTTTGGGAAGAGATCAGTCAATTATACTCGAGGCTTAAACTAAGGTTGAAAGGATTCACAACCGACTGTAATAGATTTAGAAAGTCTTGTTCTCATAAAATCCGATTATGAAAATAAGCCTTTGTGAAATAAGTATCAGCATAGATTTTTAAAAGAATGCCAGATTTTCTTACAGTGCATACAAGATCTGGATCTAGATCTAAATGCTTAATTTATCTGAGAGGAGACGAGTATATTACAAAACTAGATGAAGTTACCCCCATCTTCTCCAAACAAGCCTACTTGGTTTACGACAATAGTATTTAAATGTTTTTGATACTATTGGCAATAAAAAAACGGGATTTTTCTCTGAAAAATGCACAGGCAGAGATAATTAGTATCTCCATTTTCAGTAAATTTGTGGTACTCCATTGTCAGTTTAATCTGATGGATCTTCAATTTAAATATCCCAGCCGTGTGCAGCCAACGTGCGTGTTTACAAGATTTAAACTTTCCCTGTCAATGGTCTCCGAGATGAAAATTGAAAAGTAATCGATATAGTACTTTCCACTTTATTATAAATTAATAACACTTGTTTCGGCTTTTTTACTTAGCCATCAAAAAAATACAAAAATATTTTTTTTTAACTTTTTAGTACCTATCTACACTTCAATATAAGCGTAGTTTAAAAAAAATATTTTTCTACATTATATTATTTTTTATTCGAATATAATACGAATTTATTTTTCAAAGTCATCCACAAAAGAAAAACTGTATTGCCAACGCCCATCGCCAGCGCTCCTCAAAAGCATCCGTTTTCCTTCAGAAACTCCACAAAGAACGGAAATACTTCACTAGAATGAACCGCAGATCAGTAGTACGAAAAATTCTGGTCGATGAAGCGAACACGTCACGGTTAACCACCGTCCTTTTTTTTCCATCCGCTATGGCTATCCTTGTGAACGAGGTTTGTGAGTGACGCACAACGCTGCAGCAAAACCACGCAAAAAAACGGATGCATGACAACGTAGCTTTTTTTTAGCCCACTCGCAAACATTTCCCGACTCACAGTTGCTGAACCAGATGGACACCTCGTCCCTCGTGAGGCCGGACATGAAGGGCACCTGCGCAAACTTGCCCTCGGCCATGAGGCGTCGGGGGTCGTCCGGGATGAACGGGCCTCCGCCGTTACCCGTGGCCGACGAGCCCCCGTCCTGCCCCTCGCCGCTCCTCCGGCCACCAGCCAGGCCCCCGAAGCTGGCGCCGTCCACCACGGGGGCGAAGGCCACACCCAACCCATCTTCCAGGTCCGCGTTCTGGAATAAAGGAGGGAACCGTAATTTGCCGTATTTAGAAGAGAGATGATGACATTAACTCTGAACCACGGAATTAGATTATAACATAGAATATATTATAGCTCTGAACATAGATGTTGATGAAAAGCTCACGCAGAAGTTCCTGGCGCAGGCCTGCCTTGTAAGGAGGGGAGGTAGAAGTGGACGGGGTGAATGGGGAAGAGAGGGAGGCTATGAGAGAGAGTGAGGCAAGGGAACCATACTATTTCGCGAAAAAGGTGCGAGGCACGCACACTGTCGTCGTCGCACAGGCAAGGCAAGTGGTTGAAATCACCCATCGCTGTTACTTTACGTGGCACCCTACCTTGATGTATCATAGTGATATGAGTCGAAACGGGACGGCAGGTAGTGGTGAGTGACAGTGGCGTACGCAGCATTTCCTTCTGGGGGGTTTCATTAATATTTATGTGCATCATCATAAAGTGATATTTATATTATACACTAAAACAATAATTAAATTAACATTGTCTTTTCGTGAAGACAATTCAACTATGTTTTTCAACCCCAATAAGCAAAATTCTAAACGCTAGATCAGGTAAGCGAACGAAAACGAGTTCAGGTGAACATGTTTTTGGGGGGGAGGGTTTTAAACCCTAAACCCTGTACGCCACTGGTGAGTGATCCAAATTCTCAAAGCGCTTAAGTTAGCTGCAATTAGAATGGTTTTCTGGCTGAACCTCCACACTAAGCAATCTTCCACTCCCTTTTCGCAGGATTTTTAAAGTTCCATAGCCCATATCCCAAAATCGTTCACTGCGCAGCGCCAGGAAATTTTGCGAGAGCTTTAGATTTAGCGAGATTTATCTCTGGTCATAATTAAGACCACATTGGAACTCTATTTGAAAATTTAATCAGTTGCAAGAAGAATGAAATCGAGGTAGCAATACCGATGACTCGAAAATTTTGTTTTCATGACTGAACCTATCAGTTATCAACTAAATATACATATTTGAGGATTAAAGCTGTATTTTTTTGTTTCACGTCGTAATTCAAAAATTCCCCTATCGGTGGATCGTATCCGATCGAAAGTTTGTTTGCGATTTTGTAACAATTATCTCGTAAGAAAGAAATTGCGACTTAATAATAATCGAGAAAACGTGAGTACTATTCGTTAAATTTCTGGTTTACCGAGTTCTAATCTCATTACTAGTGCGGTGGCCGAGCCCCTCTTGGCCCCCGCCGAGTAATTCCTCTGCCCCCTCCTTGGGAAAAGTCGAAAATTTACGTTTCAAATCAGTTCGGCTCTTATCACAGGGGTTATTCCCTCTAACCAAATAATGAAAACTCAGCTTAGTCAGTCTATAGCCTTCATGAGGATGCGTGATATAATTTGATGCGATGATGAAATCCTCGACGATTTAACAGTTGGGAACGGCGCTAGGCTTGGTCGCCGCGTAGTGTGAGTCGGAGGTTGAGGTCTCACCTCGGCGATGAGTTGTGCCGAGAAGGTTCGCAGGCAGGCGACGGCGTGGTGTGGCCTCCGGTTGGGTGCCGGGCACCCGAGGCGGGAAGCCAGGGACTTGGCGTGGCGGAGTGGCCGAGGCTGCAGGGCCCATGGCGCGCCGCTGCACCCGCTCATCGCCACGGCGCACGAGAAGAGACCTGCAGGGGGATATGATGAGAAAAGGCCCTTCCAGAGCGGAGAGTAAACCATTCCTCCTTACCACCGTAGACTCAAGAAGAGAATAAATGACGTCTTCGAGCACGAAAAAGAAGCTCGTTTTTTGGCGGCGAAAGACCCACCTTTAAATGTGTGCGAATGCCGGTCGGATAGTCGCAGTCGCAGACTGTACGTGGACCATATCAAGGAATGAGTGTTCGTCTAGGGAAGGAAAAAATCAGTGTACAAATATTAAGAGTTCTGCAGGTCTTACAGCGCCTTAGGAGAGCACAATTACACCTTTCGGGTGGGCAAAGCCCACACCAACCGGTTCAATAACAGAGCTCTGTACTAGTAGCTAGCGATGACGGATATATCCGTAAATATGTGCGGATGTATCCGACATATATGTGCGTTGTGATTGTGTAAATGTTTTGTTTACGAGAAAGATAAACTTAAATTTAATTCGACATTTACATAAATACAGAAGTAGGCAATCGCATGGTAAACACGATCATTTTTTTGTATTTTATGATTTTTTGTTTCTTTTGGTAACTTCTAATTATTACTTTTTTCATTTTTTATCAGGTTTTGCAATTTGGAAACATACTCCCAGCGTCATTATATGGCAGCGAAATCTGGGCAAGTCAGGGATAGCATGGTAGTATGCTAAATGCAATGGAAATGGGGTACCTGAGAAATGTTTGCAGCAAAAGTAGTATGAACGCAGGGTAGGGAATAAGTATGGGTCATGAAAGAATGTGGGTTGGATACTTTAGTAATGGACGTACTATACTGTATAAAAGGAGTGTGCTTCGTTGGTTTGGCCATGCAGAGAGAATGGATGGTAGTCGAATAAGGAAACAGATACATGATAGTGGAGTGAATGGTGTGAGAGGAAGAGGTAGACCACGAAAGTCATAGGTGAATGTTGTAAAGGTAGAATGCGAATCTAAGGAGGAGGAATATAAGGAGTCTTAAGAATAGGAGAGCACGTATGAAGCAATGCATGAGTGCAAGAGAAGCGAAAGATATATGCCAGGATAGGGCATTATGAAGGAAATTAATAAAAGTGAGCCAGTTCAATACAGCAATAACTAAGTTATTTGTCTTTGTCTACCCCTATAGGAATTGGCGTGATAGGCATTTATTTAACTATTCAATTGTTTCATCTATCCATGGCTTCATCCTAGCTCCCTAAACAACTCTCACTCACTCAATGATTCAACGCGAAGGTTGGTTTGGATAGTTGAGGGTAGAGCCTACCCCGGACTAAGCCACAGGCATGTGAATTTCACACATTCAGGGTAGGGGGGCCAGTTCCTTTCCCTGGGCCACCTCGCACTCCGAGGATTTTTCTTTTGTTCTGTTTCTGTTTGTTCCCTAAACAAATATACAAAGAATCTATTATACTCTTAAAATGGCTATATTATTTTATCCATGCTCAACATGCATGTACATGGCTGGATACAGTGGGCAAATAGCATCATATACCGATCGATGAATCACAAGAGGTACCTTCTTCTGCAGAAATCCTCGACATTTTAGTGATTTATTTTTAATCTTATGGAATTAATATGCATTTTACTGCATTTAGGTACCAATATTATTCTTCATCCATTTTCATTCCTCTGCACATGAAATAGAATTAATCGGGAAAATAAATGATTACAAATACAGTATTTCAGTACCTACTAAGACCCCTTTAGAGTTTCTCCCTAACTGCCCGGAAGATTAAAGAAAATTATAGCCTGCACTGAAAGTTTTAATGAAACTTTTGAAAGGTAGTCAGCTTAAGGAGCCGGATCAAAGGAACTTCAGTTGGATCAAGGTTCATGTATTTATTCTTGCCATCCTAACCTTCCGTGTCCCTTCTGGTACGAGTAGCCGCCTGCCACTCTGTCATCTGGGTAGCGCCTAGTTTATTTTGCCTTCTCTGAGCCTGAGGGAGTTTTCTGAGGGGACCGAGGGGACTTTCTTGGCAGAGTCTGTGTCGTTTTCATTAATTATTCAAACTCACCTCGAGAGACGGGCGACACCATGTGTAGGAGGACAGATGCTGCACCTGCACTGTTTCCCACCAAGCAGAGGGCATTGCTCGCATCCCCGCCGAAGGACTTGGCATTACGTCGCACCCACCTGAGGGCCTCCACTTGGTCCCAAAGGCCCCAGTTCCCACGACACGAAGGCTCACCTGTGCTCAGGAAACCTGAGAGGGAAAAAAAAACATTAGAAGAACATGGGAACTCAACTACTGCAGCTTCTTTCCTTTTTTTCAGATAAATAGATATGTTATCACTGTGGCGTAGCCACTGTTTGAGTCACCCAGGGTGGTCTGTCAATTTCCACCCTTTCATAATACACATCAAATCTATTTAGACAAAATTTGAAAATTAAGTTTAAGAAAATATACTCTATATCCATATGCAACTAAAAATGCATATTTCTTGCTTTTTTATAGCAAAATCAATTTGTGATATTATTAAAATCTATTTTGTTTGTTTGTTAATTAATGTTCAATAGGTAATACGGAAAAATTTCTCCATAGTTATTTTATGTGAATGTAATTGGTAACCTATTCCTTGAACTACGACCTGGATGTGGTGGAAGGGCTTGTGCGTTCCAATGACCCCTAGAGCTGGACTGGCAGGAGCAAGTACTCCCGGTAGGGCCACCCATGCCAGATACATAGGTCGAAGGGTAGGAGCCAGACGAAAGGTAGTACCGTGATGGTGTCACGTTAAATATACCGTTGAGTGGCGAGGGAATACCTCTCAACTATCACTTCCTATAATATGAAAGTCACTCACAGAGAATTGATTCCTGGCTACTACGGGACACCGCCCACTAGGGTGGGTGTCATGCCTGGCAGCAGGGGAGGCAAGGCCTCCACGGTCGTCATCAAACAAAATCCTTCCACAGCATCATAATCAGGGGAAACAAGGGATAGGAGGGAGAAAAAGAAGAAAAAAGAAAGAGGAGGAAAACAGCAGTAAAAATAGGAACTTGGAACGTAAGGACCATGATGAGGGCCGGGAAGCTTGAAAATATTAAACAGGAAATGTTAAAAGGAAAAATAGATGATTTGGGATTGTGAGAGGTGAGATGGAAAGATAGCGGGGACTATTGGAGTGATAGCTAGAGGGTAATCTATAGTGGGGGAGAAGAGAGTGAATGTGGGGTAGGTATGGTATTGAACACAAAATTGGGGCTGAGGGTGTTAAACATTGAACAGGTGAGCGACAGGATACTAATGGTAGAAATAAAAGCACGCCCGAAGAATTTCGTACTGGTCCAGGTGTACATGCCTACGAGCAACCATAGGGAGGAAGAGGAGTACGAACAAGTAGAAGAAATAATTAGAGAAGTGCCGGGAAAGAAAACCTGATAGTGATGGGTGACTGGAATGCAGTGGTGAGGGAAGGGAGGGACAGATTAGAGGTGGGAGGGTTTGGGCTAGGAAGAAGAAATGATTGCGGTGAAAAGGCAGTTGAGTTTTGTAGAAGAAATAAATTAGTAGTGACAAACACTTGGTTTAAACATCACCTCAGGCATAGGTACACATGGAAAATGCCAGGTGATACTGGGAGATACCAAATTGATTATATAATGGTAATGCAGAGATTTAAGAACAGTGTAAAAAACTCACATAGCTATCCAGGGGCGGATGCGGACTCAGATCATAACTTGGTGATGGTGAAGTGTGAAGTTAGATTCAAAAGGCATAGTAAAGGTAGGAAGATAAAGAGGTGGAACCTTGAAGCATTGAAAGGGTTGAAAAGGAGGGAATACCAACAGCTGGTAGAAAAGAACATAGGTGAAGCAAAGCAGATGGGAACAATAGAGAGAAGATAGGAGATTATAAAAACAGGCATCGCAGGAGCGGCAGAGAAATCTATAGGAACAATGGAAAAGAAGATGGTTAAGAACAGTGGGTAATGGAAGAAATGATTAAGAAATTGGAGGAGAGAAGGATATAGAAAAAGGTCAACACCGACGTAGGCTAGAGGAAGTACAAGGAGTTTAATAATAAACTCTGCCGAGTGACCAATCGGGCAAAAGAAAACTGGTGGAAGGGACAATGCGAGGAAATAGAAAAGCTGCAGGAGGAGGGGGAAGTGGGCACTTTGTACGCCAAGGTGAAAATGTTATCGGGTGGTAAGAGAGGGCAAACGATACCAAAGGTTAAGGACAAAACAGGGAAGATATTAATCGAACAGGAAGATATCCAGGAAAGGTGAAGAGAATACGTAGAGGAGCTATATGACTGCAAGAATAGATCCTTTAGCCTAGATCTAGAGGATGAAGGAACAATAGATAAGGATAACCTAGGACCAGAGTTACTTGACAGCAAAATAGAGAGGTCATTAAGAGAGATGAAGGGTAGAAAAGCCATGGGAACTGATAACCTATATACGGAGCTACTGAAGAATCTAGGTAGTAAGGGTAGAGAATCATTTTTCGAACTTATTTGCTGGATCTACGAGGAAGGAGTATGGCCAGAGGATTTCGTGAAAACAGTATTATTACCTATCCCAAAGAAGAAGAAAGCGTCAGAATGCGAGGAGTATAGAACAATCAGATTAATTTCGCACGCGGTAAAAGTTTTACAAAGTATAATAAATAGAAGGTTGGAGAGCAGAGCAAACTACTATTTAGGCCATGACCAATTTGGATTCAGGAAGGGGAGGGCCACCAGAGATGCGATTGCGGTAATGAGGACATTTATAGAAAGAAACATAGGGTATAATCAAGATATTTTCGCTTGCCTTGTACATTTCGAAAAGGCCTTTGACAGAGTAAACTGGGAGAAACTAATGCAGATACTGGGGAAAATAGGAATAGATTGGCGTGATAGGAGACTCATCCGAAACTTATGAATGGGGCAGAGGGCTCAGGTGAGGGTAGCTGACGGTGAATCAGGGTGGGCAGTTAAAGGTTGTCGGGTGCGGCAAGGGTGCCCATTGTTGCCTTTGCTTTTTAACATCTATGCTGAGGAAATGGTAAGAGGGGAATGGGAGGAGCTAGATGTGGGAATGAAAGTAGGAGGCCAGCGGATAAAGTTGGTTAGATTTGCAGATGGCCAGGCATTGGTCATAAAAGTTGTTGTTTCAGGCTTGATTTGGTGGAATAACATCATGAAAGAAAAAGACTGGCAATTTTCCACAAGAATAATTATGTGGAATTTATTCTTGTGGAAAGTTGCCAGTCTTTTTCTTTCAGGCATTGGTCAGTCGGTCATCGAAAGGATTGCAAACTTTAGTAGATGCATTGGAAAAGCAGTGCAAGAAATACGGGATGAAAATTAATAATAAGAAAACAAAAGCAATGAGATTCTCTAGGACAAAGAAAGCGAGGCTGGTGATAAGAGTAGGAATTCAAAAACTGGAGCAAGTCGAACAATTTAATTATTTGGGTAGAATGCTAGAAGAAACAGGACATAGTAGCAAAGATATTAGGAGGAGAATAGTGGTAGCGAAGGAAGCGTTCAATAATAGAAGGGAGCTGATGACAGGGACCTTAAGTAAGGATGTAAAAAAGAGTCTGGTGAAGAGCTTGATATGGAGTGTGGTGTTGTATGGGGCAGAAACGTGGACATTGCGAAAGGAAGACAAAAATAGGCTGAAGGCTTTCGAGATGTGAGTGTGGAGGAGGATGGAGAAGGTGCATTGGACGGAAAGGAAGACAAATGAGGAAGTGCTTGACATGGTGGGTGAGGAGAGGAAACTTATAGATGAGATCAGGGGAAGGCTGGGTAGGTGGCTGGAAGTGGTAATGAGGGGTGATGGTTTGCTGAAGGCCATGATAGAGGGTAGGATGTTGGGTAAGCAGGGAAGGGGAAGAAAGAGATTAGGTTTTATGGATGGGATGAAGAAAGGTAGGACTTATGCTGAGATGAAGAAATAAATACTAGAGGTAGATAGGGCACGGCACGTGTAAGAATTCGTTGGATATTCTCTGACTTTCATCATAACCTACCTCTAACATACCTCTAACATTAGATTGCTCACATGAATGAATGAATTGTTAACATTCGGGATAGACTTTTACTCTTCTCACCATTAAAAGAAAATTAAAATGGTGTTAATACCAAAAATACCACTCCCCGAAAAATGTGCTGCCAGGGGTGGACCTACACATTCCTAGCTATGCCACTCTGTCATCTATCAGTCAATCACAATGAAATTCAACCAATAAAATAAGAATAATAATTAGCTTTAAGCAGTGGAGAAGGCATTATTTCCTTCATAAGATAAGTGCAATAGCAAATATGGATACAAAAAAGGGCAACGGCCTGCCACGATGGAAACACCGGTTCCCGATCAGTCACCAAAGTTAAGCATCGTTGGGCTTGGCTTGAGTTTGGAGGGGTGATTCTCCAATTTGTCCGAGTGCTGTTGCCCCTCTCTGCACGTGGCAGACAGCATGTGTGAAATGACCTTAGCTGTCGAAGTACATTAAACAAAAAAAAATATAGATACAAAAAATGTGGAAACTAAATGAGAAAGAGATATCTGATTTTAAATAACCAAATGATGTGCCTAATGTTAGATGATAACATAATAATAGTAATAAATTATCTCAACAGTAGCTTCAAACTCTGCTAAAAAAAGCCACATTTGAACTTATTTCCGCAGTGAAAATAATTTTCTGAATTACTGAATATGGAGTGTCATTTCCACTTTTTAGTCCAATATGTAAAAAAAACATCCTAATAATGTAGGTATTGGTTTTAGGTTTGGGAGTTAACATTGTTCTGCAGTATGCAGCAGGGGCACAACAACCCCCCGAATCGAGAGGGGGCAAACTCCTTGAAAAATCTATATAAACTATCTTTTAAAATTATGCAGTATTTTGTGGAATTTCGGCTATTTCCCTAATATAACTTTTTACTGTCGAAAACTGTATCTTTTGAACGTTGGACTTTATCTCATTTTTCACGCAATTTTTAAACATAGATTGAAATTTCCTTTAAAATGACACCAAACAAGTCAGCTAAGAGGGGGGGAAGACATTTTGCAAATCGGACAGTGTCCATTAGAAAGTGAGCCACAATGTCTGATTTCTGGGGGGGGGGGGCTAGCTCCCCCCACAATCGTGCTTGGGGGTGGCAATGCATTGTTGCGCCCCTGTTCTGCAGTCCTATCGAATTAATAGCTTATGTGCCTTGACAGAATTGAAACCACGTCTAAAGAAATATTATCAGTTGACCCTTGTGCATGAATTATGAAATTGACAAATTAAGTTGACAAAATTGGGGTGGAATGGAGAGACAGAACAACAATTTCACTGGTGATGTGACTATATCATGGGTTGCAGGCAGGGTTTGGCAAGATTTTTCATTGTAAATCACAATGTTTGATACATATACACAGTAAAACCTCTCAGTTACAGACAAGTCATTTGCAAGAATATGTCACAATGTGAGAGGTGTCCTTAAGTTAGAGGTTAGACCAGCAAAATGACATATTTATGGACAAAAAAGTCTGACCATAGATGAAGGTGATGTATCAAAATTGGTAAGGAATGTACGACTACCCAAAAGGTTTTAAAGTTTCCACAAACCCTATTGCTTTCTCTGTCACTCTTACTATGCCTGTTATTATACTCTCCCATCTTTATTGAATTGTTCCCATTTGCTTTACTTCACCTAAGTTCGTTTCTGCTAGCTCATGATATTCACTCTTTTTCATCCCTTTCAAATGTCCCAAATTCCACCTCTTCAGCCTTCTACTTTTACCAAGCCTTTTGCATCCAACGCCACATTTCATCATAGCTAAGTAATAACTGAGTCTGCATCCACCCCTATAAAGCTGCACGAGTTTTTTACACTCTTCCTGAAATTCTGCCTAGCTATGATGTAATCAATTTTATATCTCCCAGTATTCCCCTGCGCTTTCCATGTGTACCTATGCTTGAGGTGTTGTTAAAACCAAGTGTTTGCGACTCCTTATTTATTTCTCCTACAAAATTCAAATGCTTTCTCTCGATGGTAATTTCTTGTTCGTAGCCCATACCCTTCCACATCAAATCAATCCCTCGCCTCCCCACTTCATTACAGTCGCCCATCACTATCATGTTTTTTTTCTTGCCCAGAAGTTTCAAGAATTATCTCTTCAAGTTGTTCGTATATCCCATCCACCTCTTCCTCCCTACTTCCTCCCTATGATAACCTGTAGACATGTACACCTGGATCAATACCAAATTCATTGGGCGTGCTTTTATTTCCACCACTTGTATTCTGTCGCTCACCTGTTCAATGTTTACTACCCTCATCCCCAATTTTCCATTAAGAACCATATAGCTACCCCATGTTGACTCTCATCTTCCCCACTACAGATTATGCTGTAACTTTCACTCCAATACTCCCCCTATCCCTCCATCTCACCTCCCAGAGCCCCAATGCATACTTTTTCCCCTTTTCTACCTCCTTTTTAATATTTTCTGACTTCCCAGCCCTAATCATCCTTCTGATGTGCCAGATTCCTTTTTCACTGCTGCTTTCCTCCTCTTCTTTTTCTTCTTCTTCTCTCTTATAGTCCTAATATCATCTGATGATGTTTTTGTGTAAGAATTACAAGTGATGACGACT
This sequence comes from Pyrrhosoma nymphula, assembly GCA_963573305.1. Classification (NCBI taxonomy): domain Eukaryota; kingdom Metazoa; phylum Arthropoda; class Insecta; order Odonata; family Coenagrionidae; genus Pyrrhosoma; species Pyrrhosoma nymphula. The sequence goes on from OY754335.1 coordinate 55,354,244, forward strand.
ACGGAAGCCTTGCCTCCCACCCTGCCAGACATGAGATCAACCCTAGTGGTCAGCGTCCCATTATAGTTGCCAGGATTCAATTCTCTGTGATTGACTTCCATAGTTTGGGGGGTGAGGGAGGGGGCTTGCATTTGCTATGCCCAACAGTACATATTTTTAATGTGACACCATCATGTGAACTACCTTTTGTGTGGCTCCTACTCTTTGGCCTATCTGGCATGGGTTTCCCTACCAGAAGCAATAGTAATTGTTGCTGACAGTCCAGCTCGAGGGGTCATTGAAATATCCAAGCCCTTCGACCACATCAAAGTTGTAGTCCAAGGGAAGGGAGAAAATACATAAAGACCATTTAATATTTATCTGTGTGATGTGGTCTATTTTTAATGTACTGAAGCTGCAGAGATAAGCAATACATTTATGATTTTAAAAAGACTAGTATGTACCTGAATACAGTGTCAATATGGCGCCCAAAATGGTCAATCAAAAAGAAACATCATCTTATATTCAGGCTAATATGGTACAATGGAGGGCACCTATGGTGATTGCAGGGAAATAAAGGTCTCATAGCTTTATCACAAATTTGATTTATTTCTCATAAATGGTTTAATCTCTTCAGAACAGATTTCTAGCCTTGACTATAGCTTGCGAAATGCAAGTGAGCTGCAATTATAATCCCCAAAGAACTTTCTAAAATGTGCTGGCAGAATCACAAGGAATCATTGGAAAGCAAGGAATGGTGGCGTTGGCCATTCAGCAAAGAGGGCACAAATAACTCAAATGTTGGCATGACTCTAATTATACAACAAGAACACCGAGAGGGGAGGCTTATAAACTTCTTTTTTGAGATCATCTTTTTACTTTTTCAATTCATTACTTGCCCATCATTATCAAGTCTCTCTTAAATTCCTCATACCATCTGTTGCTTCTCATGTCGTCTCAAATTCCTATCTTTTTTCCGGACCCTCCAATTGTTCTCCCCACTATCACACTCTTCAATATGCCCTCACCGCACAATCCATCAAATATCCTCTTTGCTGCCTTCTCCAAATCTCCACCACTAACTTTCTTTTCTCCTCCACCATATCTATTACTTTTCTTTTCATATTCCTTGCTATCCAGCTCACCCTTTTCATTCATCCCCATGCCCAATTCTCAAAAGCCTCAAGACCACTCACATCCTCTTTGAACAAGGACATCCTCTAAGTCCAACTATCCAAATACTCCTTTCTTTGCATATGCTCCTTTGGCTCATACAATTCTACATCTGATATCGCTACCATTAACCCTTCAATGACGAGCGACATAGTCACTACGTTGGGCACGAACTTCACATGCTGTCAAGCGACGTAGTGACTAGTAGTAGTATCTATGTTGCGGCGATTCCATTTAAATCACATCTGACCTATGAGATGGGATTCATTTAAATCTCCTCCAGGCTTGAAGGGTTAAATAAGTTCTTCTTCAAAACAGCCCCTATATGTATACTGCATTAACTCTACCACCTGGTGTATTTTATGCCCTCCCATCCTTACATACATCCTCTCCTTCCTACTGCTAGAAAACCCCATTACTTTCTTATTTTCATAATCCACACACATATTTTCATTTTATACCTTTTGCAGAGTATGTACCTTTAATGTATGTATATAATATATGTAGTTGGTTTATATAGAGATTCCTAATAATATGTTTCTCACATAGTTCAACTTCTAATTCCTTCTCCACTTCCATAAATTACTCCTACTTCAATCTTCTCAAAATGTAAAAGCAAGCAAGGGCATCTTGGATGTATTCTATTTTTTTCTATCAGTATCTCTCTTATATCACATGTTCCTGCACCTCTCCTAAAAATGAAACATTGCCATAGTCCACTATGCATTGAAGATAGAAAATAAATTGAATTGATTTGTGGAAGTCATGGAAGTTAATTACATCATGCATATTTGTATGTAAGTGTGACATCCACCTTAGAGGTCTTCTAAAAAGACATGCTACAGCCCGTAGTGCATCCTTTGCTGATGCAAGTTTTGTGACAAATACATAATTGGTTATAAGGTATACCTATAATTTCCATGAGCACTATTTTGCTATTCTAGATCAATGTTAATGGCCTAAGCCGATAAGGTTTGAGCCGATAGTAAATTCTGATGCAAATACCGGCCGATATTCGGTTATCAGTATATGTATCGGTATGGGAGCAGGAGAATCCAATAAGTTTTGTAAATTTTCTAGACTTTTTGAGCATTAAGATGTATATGTACTTATTTCTGGATTGAAAATGTTGTATCCTCTAATCAACTAGAAAATATGTGACCTTTTCAGATGTAGCCAAAACATTTTTTGATACACCATCAGGATCTATTGCATGAGAAAGAAAGTTTCTTCCAAAACAAGGGGATCATTGAATCCCAAACAAGGTCAAGCAATTTGTTTTTTCTTATCTTGTCAAAATATTTGCATTGACATAGAATACTGTATATCTTCAAGAATAATTGAATTCCAATGGAATAAGCCACGGTGAAAACAATTGTTGAAACTCCTTATTTCACGTAGGTTATACGATATTCATACAATAAATTTGACCTTGTGGAATGCATTAATATCACAAAGCAGAAGTACCATGTATAATTACTGGCAGTGACAGGCCCTTAGTGAATGTTATCTCTACTTAGATTAACCATAGCAGTACATTCTTAATGAGGCTTATCCTTTCCCCTGGAGTAAAGAGTAACCTCACAATGGTGAGGTATTATCGATTAGGGGTAGTGAAATTGTTTGAGAAATGGTGTGTAAATTTAAGCAGCACACCCAAGTTCCACACCAAAATATGTTCATCAAAGTGGATGAAGTTTTTTATCTGCCCATGCCCGTGGTGTACACCCCCACGCTTTCCTCCTTTCTTTAAAACAGGTAGGCATGCATTTTGTTAAATACCTACCATCCCATCAAATTAGAATTGTACTTGACAACAAAAGTAATTATTATTAAGGAAGACTTTACCAAGGATCTATATGGGAAAGGAAATAACAAACAAACATGCAAACTCAGAACTTAAATCTAACTCATTTCCGGGCAAGATTCTCCGTGGTTCAAGAGTGATTGAGGTACATATAGTTTTATGCTTATACGCAGTCATATTGACCCCGAAAAAGTCATCTCATTTACTGACTTGACAATAAGGCAAAGGTAGGTTTTCATTGGCCGATATAAGGATGACATTTCTCGACTTATACTCGAAAATGTACAGTAATTTGAAAGGTATTATTAATTTTCATAACAGGTGTATGTATTTTTATCAATTCAATGATTTTTAACCCTTTCACGCTGGAGCCTTGCATAAAGGATTGCTTCTACTATTACTAGTAGCATAAGCATTTCCTCCACTCCTCTGTATGGAGCTCTCTTATGGCAAAGAATTGCACGGGTATGCTCTTCGTCCGTCATGGTACCCAAGTCAGCTGGAAGCCAGTCTCTTCCCTCAGCCGCAGGGCTCCACCCTCCAACCCATTATCAGCCTCTCTGGCATCATGAGTCCTTGGTCAACTGATTGTATTGGCGGTGGTTTCTTTTAAACATGAATTTGTTGTATACTCCAAAATGTTAGACTCTGAAATGAATTCCTTGTTTGTGCAATATGTGCATATTTTGCTGAGGGTTTGTAAATTTTAAACAAAATTCTAGCATTAATATAAACTGGTTGTATATATTTTTGCTGTTGATAAAGTGGAGGAGGTCGGTATGAGAACTTCATTATTATTAATGCTAGAATTTCATTTAAAAATTGCTAACACTCAGAAAAACACAAGGAATCCATTTCCAAGTTTAAAATTTTGGAGTACACAAAAAGTATTTGTTTAGAAGAAACAATCGTAGTACAATTAGTATAAAATGGATTTATGCTGTGAGGGGAGTTGCTAATGAGTTGGAGGGTCGATCTCAATTGTAGAGGAAAGGGCCTGGACTTTCACTATGCTCGATCTCAATTGAGGGGTTACAGCATACCTCAGCAGGACTTAGGAGCTGGAGTTGGAGCAGTAGCTGGAGCTACCCAGAGCTTCAAATTTTTGCTGGGGCCGGAGCTTGAAATAGTGTAATTTTCTAGTTCCGCCTCCGACCAAATGTTTTTTAATTAACCTAAGCTGGATCTCAGGGGGTAACAGCATACCTGGGCAGGGCTTTGGAGCTGGAGCCGGAGCTCAAAATAGAGTAATTTTCAAAGCTTCGGCTCCAACCACATTTATTTAATTAACCTAGTTTAAAATAGGGGTATCTGTGCCACACTACAATAAAGTAAATTTTATTCCTGTTAACATTTTGTGCTTAGAAATTTTAAATTACTGACAAGTAGGAGCTTTTGATAGTGTCAATAATATTGCCCTCACCTTTGTATGAAAAATCAAAATGCCAGAGTGACTTCCCTAATTTCTTTCTTTGCTTGATATTTTCCCAAGTGACTTTGCCCCTCATTTTCTCTATCAAGCCCAAAGAATAAATGTAGTCCAAAATCCTTTGCTGTGCTTACTTCACCCTATAGGGAGTATATTGAGTATCTGAAACTTGAGGGCAAAAAAATGAACTACTGGCTCATGGCGTCAATATTTAGGTGTGCTTAAAGCCCCATTACCAGGTCTGGGCTTTTCTAACAAGAAATTGTCTCAATTCTCTTAAGATCATCATGGTACCATCCTTATCTTAAAATGAATAAACAAATTGAGCCCAAGGATCTCACAGTCTTTTTATCTCATGTTTATGTTTTTGGTTGTTATTTTCTTCATAATAGCCTTGTCTTATTTTTTCCGAAAGGGGTTCAGTGTCAGTTGTCTCTTGCACTACAAGATCATTTCTAGCTCTTCATGATGGATGGATTCTAGCTAAGCTATGCAGAAAAATTATTGGAGAAAATTCAAGCTATTGAAAAAAAACTGTTGAGTGCCAAATATGATTTTTTAGCACAGTAGCAGAGAAATACTGTTTCAGTGTTGGCTAATGAAACTTGGTGGGGCTCAACATTTCACATGATTGAGTGGTATCTTGCTTAACTTCCATTCTGTGAATAAGTTGCTGCAATAGATCCTGTATATTATTTATCTTTAAAAATATCAGAAAATATTTAGAGCCTCTGTGAAATTCTGATGTCACCATTAGAGCTCCAAGTTGGACATGATATGTCACTTGGTGAATTTTTAAACAAGTAGCAAATGTTAAAACAAAAACTTGAGAAGAAACAAAGAACACTTGCTCACTGTGAACTTTATCAGATAATTTTAAAAATGTTGCCTCCCTTGATTTAGTGCATTCTATGTATTGTTTTTAGTATAAGATTGCGATGATTTTAAAAGAAATTAATGCAAATTGATCAAAAGAAAGCACAGGTTTCGTATTTCAATCTGAAAATTCAGGAAAATCTTTTACTATGGAAATATAAAAATAATAATCATTATTTGAAACTGAAGATTTTGACCAGAGCCAAAGCAGAGCTAAAGCCAGAACAGGAGCAACAAGATAAACCAGAGCTGGAGCCAGAGCCACTCCCCAAGGCCTCGGCTCTAAAGCACTGTATCTGGGTTTACTGTTTCAGCAGCAGTTACTTCCCTTCACCCTGTGTCAGGTGTAGAAGTCATTTGTTCTTTTGCGTGGGAAAATCCTGGTCTGCTATATGGCAGATATTTGTTCTTTTGCATAGAATATCACCGTCGGCTATAGTCAAAATTCAGTGCAAAAGAGTTGAAGACTTTTGTGGACAGATTTTTCAGACCTTAATACCAATCTCTAATACTTTCATACGTGTGCCATATGTATTGGGTTCTGGGGGAAAAAACTTGAGGATCAGATATCAGAGAAATGTGATTATCAGCTCCCCCCTAGTTTTAACTATTGCATTTATAATCCAGTTTTATCAATAATATGATTTATATTTATCTAACTTTATTTCACAGAGTTCTTCTGAAGATTTAAACAGGGCTTACCAAATGGCCCAAGCCTGTAATTAAAGGTGACCACCACTGCTCCCCTTGCAGCCAGTTCCTCGCCAGGATAAAGTCTTCCTCCATTCATGTAGTAGGAGCCTCCATGTATGAAGAAAAGGATTGGAAGATCTCCAGAAGAGCCATTCTAGAAGTAAGAGTTTTGTAGTTAATAGAGAGCATACTCATATTATGGTTTTCCTATCATGGATTAACCTATCTGTCAAAAATGTTACCTATGTGGGTTTCAGGAATATTTTCTTGGACTGAGGAATGCAGGTAAAGGATGAGCTCAACCTTATGACAGGGCTAATTTAAGTCAGTAGCACATCTAACAGGGAAGACAGAGGACTTAAGCACTTAAACAGCATTTAAGCGAGGTGATTTTAATCAATTTTAAGATTCACTTTGTAGTTACGGTTAGAGCTCACCTTGTGCTAACTTCTTAAAAATATGACTCTTACTTAATAGTCCTGCTTCTGTCCCTGATATTAAAACATTATTATTTGAATGCATGCATAGGTCCATACATGAATGTACTATTAACTGTGAGAATTTTGAAGGAAAATATCAAATGCATTTGTTTGTAATTTCCTTTCCTGGAAAGGTATTAATTTGCACACTATTTGTCTGGCAATGACTACTGGTAATCGATAATAACTCACCATTGTGAGGTTAATCTTTACTCCAGGGAAAAGGATAAGGCTCATTGATAACATACTGCCTTGGTTGAGCAAAGTAAAAAGAACATTTACTGAGGAACCTTATCACTTCACAGCAAAAATTCGATTTAAGAACAGAGAAGTTTACTGATTAGACTTGACTGTATTTTTATGTTATCATTTAAGTAATATATTCTATTATTATAATTTTGTTACTTTTGTAACATTCCCCTCTGAGTCCCTGGCAAGCATCAGTTTTCATTGCTGTCATAATGGCCAGAGACTGGAGAGGGGTTGGGCAGTATTTGCAGCCACATCCGACACCCATCGGATAGGTGGCTACACTGTGGTGGGGCCATGAGTACGTAGTAGATGGAGTGACCTCAGGAGGACGGCCTTCTGCATGTGTGCAACTAGTGATTCCGTCTGTGCCATGCAGGATGGAATGTACTTGATGCTATCCAGCGGCGACCCCTTAACTTCACTGAGCACACCAGTAATGAGGACTACTAGTTTCACAGAATGTCCGGGGTACATTTGCCGAAATTCAAAAAGCAGGTCTTGATATTTCGTCTGTTTTTCCACCTCCTACGCATCCATGTTTGTCTCAGCCAGAACCAAAGAACTCAATCACGAACATGGAGCATGTGAAGTGGTTGAGGAGAACGATATCAGGCTTGGTCGCCTCCAACTGCCTGGTGGTGGAGAAGGAGTAATTCCACCAGATCATGCATTTATCGTTCTCCACGAGGGACTCAATATATCCAGGGGCATAGGGCAGCACAGGTGTTTTGTTGATGCCATGATGGTGTCGCAGGTGAAAATGTAACACCTGCAGGGCCACGTTGTGCCGAGCTAATTATGCTGTCCTGGCATAATAACTACAGCCAGAGAGAAGGTGAATCAAAGTCTCTGGCTGGGCTTGGCACGCCCTACACCTCCTGTCCACCACCTTCACCTTAAATATAATGTAATGGTACACAAGTGTGTTATTGACACCATCCTGGCACGCAAGGACCAAACCCTGGGTCACAGACTTCAGACCGGCGGAGCGGAGGAAGGCAAACATCAGCTCCTTCGATATCCTATGCTTCTCAATGTTTTGATAAAAACATCAGGAACACCACACATATATCCTCTACCTCGTCGCAGCCTTAGGGACAGAGGTAGGAGAGAAATACAGAACAGTAAGGGGACTAAGCTATCGCCTTGGAATACGCCATGGTGGTATGTCACCAACTCCGTTGAAACTGGCCTCTTGCCTAAAGGTAGGATGAAGCACATTTTACAGAGTGATAATAGGCATTGGATGCACGACATAACCCCTGGGTGGACTTTCTTCACCTTTAGCATGGTGATCACAATCTCATGTGAAGTGATGTCAAACGCCTTCTTGTAGTCCGCCCAGGCCATTGATAGGTTTTGCTTATGCCAGATGGTATCCTGGCATATGCAACTATCAATAAGCAGGTTGTCCTTGCATCCCCTTGAACACCTTGTATACAGTGTTGAGGCAGGTAATAGGGTAGTAGTTCTTTGGATCGGACAAGTCTCCCTTCTTAGGTATCAGAACCGTGCGTCCCTCAGTCAACCAAGGTGGAATTGGTTCTATTCCTCTCAGGAATGACAAGAAGATTCTGGTGAGGTGTTGGTGGATGGAAGTAAACTTCCTCCACCAGAAGTTGTTCACAGCATCCTTTCCTGGAGCCGAGAAGTTCTTCTTGCCAGAGAAGGCCTTCTTCACATCGCTTTCTGTGACTGAAATAGGTCCATCCACATCTTGTAGGTGGTAGTCGCATAACTCTTTAAAGAGGCCTATGGCCGGAGTGTCTCCATTGAATGGCTTTGAAGTTTTGTAGATATCCTGCCAGAAACGTTCAGTCTCTTAGATGGGTGGCAGAGACTTGACAACAGGCAGAGGTGGTCGAAAGAGGCGGGACAGTTGGAGGAGAAAGGTAGAATTCTCCCTCACAACCATACTCCTCTAGAGGAGTTTATTCCCGGCTGTGTTGAGTGCCCATACTCTATTGACCGCGTGCTGCTTAATGGTAAGAAGCATGCACTTATTCATTGTGTGCACACCATCATGATGGTTCCAGCTGAGGCTATTATGACAATAGTTACAAGTCGACCATTTGGTCGGGTGGTACCATAAATGGTTATGAACCAAAATATAAAAAGTCAATCAATAAAAAGAACAAGCTCACAAGAAACATAGACATATACCATGATCTAAAACTATCACAATTAATTTCAAAAAATCTAAATCTAAAAATCATCACAATTAAATTTTTTTCAACCTCATCATCAACGAAAAAAGATCTGATGCTTTCCCGGCATATGCTGGTAGTGAATGCTGCTCGGGTGCTCCACCGGGTAATCTCCTTCATAGCTGCCTATTTTTGAATTTGAATGCTATTTGGGAAGGACTCTAACATTTTATTGGGTAGACCATTCCATTCTCCTATCCCCCTATGCAGATAGGAATACTTTAATGTATTTCATAGCTGTCTTGGAGGCTCAATTGTTTAACAATGGTCTTTCCTTGACACATAATAAGGGCTTTGCAATCTTATGGGTATGTGAATCCACGCAGGATCACCAATGTAGGCTTTATATATACACTTAAGTTGTGCATTCCTCCTCCTTGATTCAAGTGATTTACAACCCAGAATTTTTATCATCACCGTAATGCTAGCCCTCCTTCTAAAATTCCCCATCACAAATCTTGCGGCTAAATGCTGAACCTTTGTCAGTTGTTTGATCTCTCCTCCCAGATAAGGATCACAAACTGACGCCCATACTCTAAATTAGTCTTAGGGAATGTTTTAAAGACAAAATCATTTGTTTGGATGTACATATGTACCTACATAGCTTTTTCCCAGGGTTCTCATAAAAAAATATAACACCCTAAAAGCTTTTGTTGTAGTTCTTTCATTATGCTGTCCTCACTGCAAATCCATGCTTAGAATCACTCCTGTAAATTGATCAATAATAAACCTGCACGTAACATTTTCCGAATTTCTAGTTCTCATAATTTTGAAAATGGCCTTCCCCTCTTATAGATAGGTACCTGGCCTAAATATTTCTTGTACCTAGGTACAAGAAATATTTCCAGCAGATGACTTCTTGGGCACAGCCATATTGATTCTCAAAATATCCATCCTGACTACCAGTGATTATTCTCATTGTCAGTGGAAAAAATGCCACCTGATCCATAAGATCTCTACTCACTAGTAGATAACCATTAGAGCATTCAGTTGAAATTTCTCTCTGGTCTCACTAAAGTTGAGTCAGCTGAACACAACCAAGGTTAACACATTGCAGATGGCTCATGCTTTTACTCATGTGTCACTTGTTATGAATGGGTCACAAATTTGCTTGTGTTTTGTACATTTTCTATTTTATTTTTAGTTTTTCAATTTCATCAAGATTAGAGTTTATACAAGAAGTAATTTCATGTACATATTTATAGCACGCTATTGTCCCAGTAACTTTTTCCCCAGTAATTTCCTGATTTATACTTCAAATGCTGAAAGTTTCAGATACATATTTGGTAAAAGAGATGGGATACGAACTATTTAATAGTTGAGTGCAGAATAAAAGCTAGAAAAAAATTCTGCAGCAGTGAAATGTTTGAAACATAAACGCTTAAGGTCTTTAAAAAGCAAAGGCAACAACAGGCAGCCTTGCTTTACCTCTCTACCCATAACTGACCACCCTCATTCTCCATTGACTGCGTGGAGTTTAAACTCTGAAAAAAATTCAGATGCCCTCAAGTCACAGCTGTGCGTATTCCATGCTCCGTTGAGCTGTGTTGCTAATTTCATTGTTCGCATGAATCCTGACTATGCACTGTCCAGAGGTCCATGCCATCCTTGGACTCAACCTGTCTGAACATGTGTGCATTTCATAACCCCTCTTACATCATCATCCCTACACCAAGGGAGCAGAGATGTGTTAACCATCGAAAAAACACACAAGGCTGAATGGTATTTGAAATGGATAAGAGATTCTTGAGTCACTAGCTTCGTATACTCAGCTATGCTTTACATTATGTATAATATACAAATTTACATTCTTATGAAAAGAGAAAATTTACTCAAGCTCAACCATGTGCTGCCAATGCATGCTTTGACTCAGGGAAGCTCATATTTCAGATTCCGGTATACTGAAGAAACGATCAGAACATAGTTTAAGTGCGACCATAAAGAAGAAATAATAGGAAATAAGAGTGATGTCATAGTGATAAAGTAAGGAAAGAACCCAGCTGATCAAGTCAAAGGCAAATTCAATGCACTTCGCATAGCAGTCTGCATGCATACATATCTACATACCAGTGTACAGTTACAAAAAAAAGGAATGGAAGAGTAGAAGCTGCTGGGAAAATTAGTGCTGTGAAGGGGAAGGAAAATTTAAAGGTAAATGGAGATTGAAACCCGTATGTGGATATGGTAATGATGGTGGCAGCATAGGAAAGTATGAACTTCAAAATCAAATTCCAGACTTGTAGAGTATAGATAATATGGATGAGAATGGCAAGCGACCTATAAGAGCAGTGTAGACATGAATGGCATTTGGGAGAGGATACGGGAAGATGTAACCACAAACCAGATCAACCTCATCCTCATTGGACAGAAATAATAAAACAAAGAGAGGTAGCATAAGAAATGTTCTAATTATTCATGTATTAGAGTTGTTCTACTGATTGATGTAGGTTGAGATGGAGATTACCTATAAAACTAGTCTTTTAAATAACCAGAGGACCCTATACCTCCTTGCTTAATTTCTTTCTTCAGCTCTGCATGCATCCCACCTCTCCCATCCCAGTAAATTCTCTTCTTTCCCCGTCACTTTTAACACAACATCCTTGCCTCTTTCACAGCTTTCTACATCCACTCAAGAGGTGGGTGAGGGTATGTGAACATTTAGGAGTGGTGAGCGGGTTTGAAATACTTTAAACTCCCCCACCCCATTTCCACTTGACGTAATAAAATCTTTACAGCACTTGGTTTAGTCCTTCTGATTTCAAAATAACACTTTCACCTCCCATCTGATTCGGTATACTTAGGCCTGCCCCACATAAGGAAAAAAACACCTTGATAAGGGTGCACATAGTGCCGAAACCATGGTCGGTTTTGATTAAAATAAAAGTGTAGAATAGTACAAAGTGCTGTGTTTTACTATTTTTATGATAAAGTTTTCCACTAGGTTACCCCTGAGACTTTTGCTAATAATCATAAACATCACCTGAGGAATACATGCTCTCCTTGAACCCCTCTTGGAAAAATAGGGGCATAAAATTTGGAGAGGGATTAGAAGAGAGAAGACTGTGACTGTTAAAGGTACAAGAACATTAACCCTCAGTTGTGGGAGTAAATGTAAAAGTGTATTCCTGCCACTAAATGGTTGATGAGTAAAGAGATCAAGAAAGAAGAGAGAAGAAGAGACTTGATTTCAATTACCACTTATGGCTACATGAAATTTTCATGATTATTCTGTTCATTTTTTATTCAGTAGTTGAAAGGATTGAGAACCATTGGATACTCGGTGACATTTCATGAGAATATGAATTACTTGAACTTTGATGAGAGCAAGACTGATTTGAAGTTTCCTTTGATGCATACAATGCCGTAAAAGAGGCCATATGCTCAGATGGAAAAAGTAATTCAGCCTAAATGAATCTGCCAATGGATTTTGTTTGCTTTTGAAGAGTGATTGAGATTGTCGAAATAAAATATGCTGTACATGTACAAAAGTGTTTAAGAAACGACATTTAATAGCTTTAAAACAAGAACAGAGCATTAGGATTTCTAAAATAACTAGTTCATTAGTACCTCCAATGCAAAAAATCAATATGCTATGCTTTGCTGATGATATAGGTAGTATAATTGTCAGAGAAGAAGATCTGATGATAATTCTGAACTCTATAGGCAAAACTATGATAATATGAAACTGGAAAAATATTGCAAAGAAAACCAAGATTATGATTTGTGAAAGAAATTAAGAAGACAGAATCTTTGTCAAGCATGGACAGAAAAAACTTGTGCTGGTGGAAGTATTTTACTACCTGATAAGTTCAGGATCACCAGTGATGGAAGAAGCAAGATAGATATTGTGAGCAGAATATCCCAAGCAAAGCAGGTATTCTACCAGAAGAGGAGTGTGGTAACAGCTATAGTAGCAAAAGCATGGAAGTAAGAAAACTCTTTATTAAAACATATATTGGTAGCATGCTTTTATCTGGCAGTTAAACCTAGATAATAACAGCTCCAGAGAAAAAGAGATTGTAAGCAATCGAGATGTGGTCTTGCCAAAGAATGATAAAGATTTAATAGATGGTGAGAACCACTAACGAAGAAGTCCCATGAAGAGTTGGAGAGAAAAGAAGTAACTACCTACATATAACACAAACTCAGTGAAAAAGGAGAGAACTTATTGGGCACATTTTGAGACACAAAATAACCCTGTTTTAAACAATTATGGAAGGAGAAATGAATGGAAATGATTGCAGAGGAAGGCCATGAATGGAATACATCTGGAAAATTATGAAGGACGTCAAAGTGAATAGGTATGCTGCAATGAAATGGTTGGCGTAAAGGAAAGGGAAGTGGAGAGTTGCAGCATACCAATCTTCAGATTGATGACTGCTGATGAAGAGAGGATTAAAGAGGATTCAGAGGATGGGAAAGCTGACTTTACACCTATCACACAAGAGAGTCCTGCAGAAATCTACTGAGCTTTGTATTTCTTAAGCCTTTGGCAGGCTATGCATTCCTTCCTGAGCACTTTTCTCCCCAAGTTAAGTCAGTTTAGTTAATTTGTTTCCTTTCTTCTGAACTTAATAGATGGCCTAAGGTGCAGTGCATGAAAAAATTAAAAGATGAACTGCTTAACCTATTCGCTGCTAAGTTTCATTCCAGAGAGTGCTCACCATAGCATGCAACACTACTGGGCATTTGAATACCCCCAGCGGGCATATTTTTTTCAGTATTTAAACTCATTTGCACATAACATGCATATATGCATGCATTGCACTGATGACTGCTCCGCCTGAACACATATATGCATGCGTAATGCTGGTGGCACTGCTCTGACAAAACACATATATGTGTGCATAGCAGTGAAAGGGTTAACAATACTGCAAAATATTCCTATCCATCTCTGCCAATTATCAAATCACCTATATGTGTCATGTCCATGGGCGTAGCCAGGGAATTTGGCTGGGGGGGGGCATGGGACCTCACACCCTCCTCCCCTCCCTCCCTCCTCACACTGGGGGTCTGGGGGGTACCCTCACTTCAAGAGGGGGTGTTTTTTACCCTGGAAATGTGTGAACGGGGCCAAAAGGACCGCACCACCCTGCTGTGGCTTGGCCAAAGGCGCGCGGATGCCAGCGCTGTGTGAAGCGTGGCCGCCACAATTTCGATTAGTCAAATTTTTCTGGGGGGGCCAGGAGCCTTCTGGGGGGGGGGGGCCTGGGACCCCCCTAGCTACGCCCATGGTCATGTCCAGTACCTATGTCTGCTTTTTGCCTCAAAAGTTAGGAGTGAGAGACAGCATCTTTTGAGAGCTCCAGTTATTACTCAATTTTAATAAGAACCCTCAACTTCCCCCACCCATAGACTCGTGTAGGGAGAAGGGGGGGTCACCATAGCTTGGCACATAGCCCTCTGTAAAAGCATTATTGAGACCCTTAGGTATTTCTGGAACGGACTGACCGCACTGAGGATATGTGCATAGTTAAGGGTAAGGGAAGGATCACTCAGGAAATAAAAAAAAAGGGTGGATAGAAACCTAACGTTGACCATGTCCTTGCCTTAATGAAAGGTACCTTAGGGTCCACATTTATATGCCCCATCTGATGGATGGAGTACTAAACTTGAAGTGCTCTGCATGTAGCTCCCAAGTGTGGGATTGGAGTTCCACCAAAAAATCTCCATCACTGCTGGAATTAAACCTTGGACCTCTGGATGAAAGCTAGGACACACTCCATGGACCTAACTTTTGATATCCTTCGAGCTCCCCAGTAGGGGTGATCATCAAATTTTTTTTTTCGAATTTCAGGGAGCTTGGGGTCAGAAAAGTTGTCTTTGACACTCAATATAATGCATTATTTTTTCAGATTTTTTGTCAACCGTCCTGAGCTTTCGCCATGCATTTGAAGTTTAAATATTTTAGGCCATTTTGGTAAAAATTTTAATACACTTGGTCAAACGTTGTAATATTTGTAATGGATATTAAATATTATCTTACCAGAGAGGAAGGAATTCAACCAAGAAGAATTTTATTAGTAGTGGCATAAATAATGCAAGTGGGATAAATAATGGAAAAATAACGCACACCAACAAAAAACTTACAATTTGTTCCCCTGTAAAACTGAATGAAGCCATAATCTAATTTATCCTACAAATTTTCCCGATGCAGATGAAAAAATAATTGTTTCCGCCCAGGATCGAACTGAGGACCTTCCGCGTGTAAAGCGGATGTGATAACCACTATACCACGGAAACACATAAGCGGTAGCGAGGAAAAAGTGCAAAATGAATATATAATAATCATTTTATTTTCACATCAAGTATAATCTTTGTGAGTGAAGGTGATTGATGAAAGTACTCGGTGATCCCCTCTTCCAGTTCATCACGGTATGATTTAGACATGCGATGATGTAGGAATCCATTGGATAGGTATTCATTTAAAGTCTTCTACAGTAGCTAATATTGTAAGGTGAAAATCCCGATTGGTGTCCTAGGATGATGGCTGTCAAGTCCCAAGCAAAACATTATACGCATGCGCCGCAGGGGTTACAGATACTGTTGAGTATTGTCTGTTGCATCGTTTTCGGTTGGGTGCATCTTTATACTCACACGTTTTTCTCTCAAGAAGGTTTTATTTGCCGTTGAATGCTGGATTATCATGCACGTTTATTTAAAAACCTTTTACTGCAGAAGATAATGATTCCTCGCATGGAACTGAGAAGTGATGATAATTTGGTGGGTAATAACTTTTCTTCAGTTGATGAAATAAGCCCATGAATCTGTTATGACATCATCCCAATTGATCGAAGAAAAATGTCGTGCGCAGTTTGCCAACATTCATGCTCGTTATAGGCAAGTCTTTGAATCAAAAAACTTTTCTGATGAATAAGAGGTAGGCAATATTGAGCCGATCGAGCCGATCACAACCCGTTTCATTGTTTGAAGGTACCTATGTGGTATTGTCTGCCTGGCATAAAATATTCTCGAAAGAATGTATTGCCTAGCCATTCAATAGTTTTTTGCAGTGTGTTACCTTGCTCTGCACTCCAAAGATATGGTCTACGGTCGTAATCTATCTTGTAGTACTCGCCGTAGATAGATAATTCACTTAATTCATTATTTATATTTCACAGTTTCAAAATCTCCACAGTACGGCACAAGAACCTACGGCATTACTCTTGACCCCCCGTGACAAACAGTTGAAAACAGTTTGGCTGTTTGGGTACCCCAATGCGAGAGAAATGGTTTCCATATAAAGAGTAATAGGTTTTTAATGCACTAAAAATTAATATTAACCAAAACTTAGACTTATATAGGTAGCAAATAAAATTCAAGTATCGTAGGTAGGTGAGCAGAGCAGCGGGGTAAGTTTGGAATATATTCCCGTAACCACTCGCCTTTCTTCATGTGTTTCCGTGGTGTAGTGGTTATCACATCCGCCTAACACGCGGAAGGTCCCCGGTTCGATCCCGGGCGGAAACAGTTTTTTTTCTCTCTGTTTTTTTATCCTTCCCGTTAATTATGCAAGACAATTTTATAATTTTGCCATTTCCAGTTATTTTCTCATTTTTAGGATCTGTTATTGGAGTGTATTTCATATTTATTTCCACAATTTTTTCTGCTTGTAACTAAAAAGCAATGTAGAAAATGTGTAAAAGTATGAGAATTTTTATCCATATATTTATTTCCACAGCAGGGAATTCAGTTTGGGGAAAACAGAGAATTCTGTGCAGGACACGATAAAGAAGACCCCTGGATGATGGCCTATAATAGGCATCCTTTCCATATTCCCACAATGTATTTGGTAGATTACCGATGTGTCTGTAGCAGCTACTTTGCAGAATGTTTTTGGTGAGAGTGACTCGAATTAATCATTATTTCTCACTTATACTTAATTTATAAGTTCCTTTCGTCTATTTTACACGAATTTATTGTGCGTAGGACTTCAATTCGGTGTTTTCACCGAGAATTATGATCTCAGTCCGTCTTTTGGATATCATGAAATTCAGTCACTACCACTGTGGTAGTTAGCCACATTGAACCATTCCCGAGCTGGATATTTACTGATTGATAGTAGTTTAGGGATATGAACTAGGTCTCTCTGAGTTTCGGTACTCTCGTAACCAGTGAAAGTATTTGCCTTTTATCCACCTTCTAATACAATTTCTTCTCTCAGAAACCTGGCCTTGTCTTCGCCGAGTATATTTCTTTGGAACGTCTAAATAAAAACATTCTTGAGTGGTATGCAAGAAATCATATTCCGTTCATACCATTTTCTTGAGATTCCGTCGCAGCGAACCTCTATTAAACCATATCACAAGGTGCCCATTGAAATACAAGGCTTCGGTATCTACGCGTGAAATTACGAACGCTTGCTTGGACCAAATAAGGTAATTGCGTTTCATTGACAGCGATTCAAACATGATAGTTGATCGTTTCCCGAGTTTACCAGATTTAACATTATAAAAAAGCATTGCTGACAAAATTATCAAATTTTCTTCTTCAAGCCGAAACGAATTCTTATCGATCCAAAAACCGATTAACGAGGTTGAATATCACATCAATCGCGATTCGCCGGCCTCTGTGGCGGCGATGGGTTATATATGCCTAGCCTGATAATCCTGAGGTCTCGGGTTTGATTTCTGCCCAAATGGTTTTTTTTCCACCGAGGGATTGAGTATTTGTGATGTTTTGCGCTTGTATTTAAGTGTAGTTTTCTGTGTATTAAATGTTTCTTCTTTCATATCCACTTCCTTCTTATGCTTGCGCCTGTTTCATTCATTACATCCTCAGATAATTCCATAAGTACACTGCCTCGCCTTCCTTTCCTTGGACTCCACATACCTCTTCTTCCAAGATTATCTCTGCCAATCTTAAGGCAGTTGGAGCAAGAGTTTTCCGTAGTCATAATAGAGACCATATCCAAATTTTATTTTTAAATGCAAGCAACTTTAAGAAGTATCAAGTAAATATTGTAAAATATTGACGCAAACAATTGTTTTAAACTACTGTAATTCTCAGTCACTAACTAAACATAGATAGCTAAGGTTTTAAATTGACTCATTTTTTTCCACGCCGCACGCTGAAAACTCCTTTACAGCCGAAAATATTTTTGCGCTTCTGTAAACATTACTGCGGTGAGGGATTCATTTATTTAAAAAAATTGTAGAGAAAGAATACAAATAATTCACTTAAATTTCTGACGAGATCTATTGTTAAGAAATTCCTCATTTTTTAATGATTATTACCCGTACCATTTCCCACGGAAAATGGCTTTATTTTTCGGCAAATATTTCGAAAAGTATAATGGTTAGCGGCTGATACTATTTTATCATTGGAAATATGAGATATTTTTTATAATGAGATCAAATTTTTTGCTACGTGATATCTCGCTCAAACCAACTTAACCTTTCATCCGTCGCATCTATGTGGCACGTTCCATTTCAGTTTCCGCCCGTTTACCCATTCGTTGATTTTTCTTAACTGGCGGTCCTATCTGTTGTTTTCATTTCTCACTATACTCATTAAATTTTTCCGTAAGATTTATGTAATGGTTTTTAATTTCTGTGGTTTTCAGCTTTATATGCCGCCTGTATTGTGTCTGCCATATTTGTCAGTATTGGTTGCATTGTATTAAAATAATTATTATTATTGCCATAGTTTAAATCACTTAAAAGTAAGGGATAATCGCGGATCAATTTATTTTGGATTAAGGAGCAGTTGGGGAAACCGAGACACCGATCACGTATTAGAAAGGGAGATAGGGATTGGGGAGATATAGATCCACATTAAGCTTTTAGTAGGCACTACAGGCACGTTAAAATTAAAAATAAATCTTTAAGTTAGCGTTTTTAATTGCCTTCGTATAAGCTCAAAGCATTTTTATGTGAACAGTAGACATTTTGTATTTCATAACTAAGATACGAGTAAAATATAGAAAACATAACATAAATTTTTATTTTGGGTAAAATATAGTATCCAGCTTTCTTAATACAAACATTACTCTAATGTCAGTTTCTAATGACAGATGAAACTCTAATGTAGAACAATAATTTTTGTACTAAAATTGCATAAAAATCACTAAATATTTTATTTGCCTCGAACAATATTGTCATACTTAGCTCTACTTTCCGTAGAAAACGAAAACATTTAACAGATGCCAGTTGAGGAAATTATATTAGATTTTACTTGCAATAAGATACATGGAATCATGTGTCTCAGCAAAAATTTAATGTTTTGTTCGAATTCCAATAACTTCTATTTCCTTGATGATTAATTTCGTAAGCCTTTAATTTTTCGTAGTCTCTAGGCGCTGTGCGTAAAGTGCCTATTGGTTAAGACAGCACTGATTTATTTTTTTGGGAGGGGGGAAGTAGAAGGTGAGTCGTGTTTCCATCAGTGTTGTTTGGGATAAGATGAACAAAGGCGGGCTTGAGCAGAATTAGCCTTAACTGGATGGTAATGAACTAGCCCTGGCAAGGAGGTGAGGGTGGAGTAAGGATGCAGCTTGTTTCATTAGCCTGAGGGCGCTGGAGGTAAACCCTGGCGCGGGGCCTTGGCATCACAATAGAGGCCGGTGATTGGGGGTGTAGGTAGAAGCAGGAGATGGCTGAAGGGGTTGCACTGTTCAGGGGTGGGTCAACTGTACGGGGTTGTTTTTGGGATGAGGAAACTCCCGTAAGGTTGTGGAGACGCAGGTAAACGACTTTTGTGTAAGCTATGACCCCTACGACCGTGGCTATGACCACTGCGATGCACTTGCGTGAACAAAGCGGGTGGGTTGACTTGGGTCGAGCGTGAGTTACTTTGTAGAGTAAACCTTGCTACGCAGGTCGATACGTACGACAGATGTCTGCACCACACCTGAGCAAATCCCTCGTCCTCGGCCCTCAAGACAGTGAATTGATTGGTGATCTCTTAACTCGCACATCATGGTGAAGGGGGTTAGTTCCTTTTCCAATGCTGCCTTAGTGTTTTCGTTTCCATCAGTATTTTTTTTATTTTCCATAACCACCGAAAATATCACCAATAGCCTTTTAAATCGGGGTTTTTAGCATTTGGAACGAGATATTTCCCTAGTCACAATGGGGACCGTATTCGAATTTCATTTCTTTATTTCAGCGCCTGTAAGTAGTATGAAGTAAATATTTGTAATATTAATGGCGCAAATATATAGTTATGCATGGCAAACATGCTTAGTAATTAAATAAATATATCCACACAAGTCTCTAACTTGACTCATTTTTTCACGCCGTGCGGTGAAAACGCTTTCACAACAGTTGTTTTGTTGCGATTCTGTAAACATTACTGCGATGAGTAATTGATTAATTTAATAAATAGTTGAGAAAACATACAAACTACAGAAAGTTAGTCTTTTGACGAAATCACGGCGTTAGAAATTCCTAATTTTTTCAATATTCTCCCTCTGAAGCGCACAGCTGCAATCTATCCCATGGAAAACAGCTTATATTTTTACACGAATTGCTCGAAAAGTAGTTCGGCAAGGGGTTGATATTTTGGTATCATTGGAAAGATTTTTTTCTTTAAAATGAGGTCAAGTTCATCAAACTCTAGTGGGAGTGATATGTCGCTCAAACTACCTCAACTGTAAGCCAGTCACAAAAAATTATAAATGAAATCAGAGCTTATGAAAATCTTATGTTAAAGTGGGGGCCGCTGAGCATCGCCTCCGATCTACTTGTTGACGCAAAATCAGCGCAAGAGGTTCAATGTTGTGTCCTGATGCGTTGATCATGTGGCGCGAAGTAATGTGCGTTATTGCATTTGTTTTCGGTCGCAGTGTGTCGTTTAAGGTGGCTGGAGCGGTAATCGTCGGTCATTGAGTGGACATTTTAATAATTTTTCCAAGCAAAAAAAAATTCTTGGACCACATTTCGTGCATCTGTTTTTACGTTGAAATTCGCCGCACAGACGGTAATTCAAGAAATATATTTTGAAACTCAATACTTTCTGGCGTTACTCGGTGGAACCACTGCATAATGAACAGTAACAATAACTTTGTAAGCTCCACGAAAAAAGGTTTTATTGTACAACCGGTTTCGCCAGTTACGGCATCTTCAGGTATATCTGAACTGCATGTCTAGTGTAATAATGTAATATCAGGTCTGCCGTAACTGACGAAATACCAACACACATTTTTTTGTGGAGCTTAAAAAGTTATTGTAACTGTTCATTATATTTTTTATTTTTTTCCTTGATTTATGCATGCTATGAAAAGAGTTTACGGAGCGGCATTCGACATTGGACGAAATAATATTGAATTATGTTTTCGCAAATTGGACTTGGCTCGACACCTTGATATGTATGAGCAACAATAATAACAATAATAGGAAATTTTCTATTTCACGTTTTGAAGAAAATATGTGCATAAGTACTCGAATAATCATGAAATATATGTCATGTGCCTTAAGACTGTGTTAAAAAAACCAGAACGGTATAATTCAATTTGTTTTTCACTTTTGTCTATGGATATCACTAATTAGAACACGTTTGTCAGGTTTCACGTAAATTTGTACGTTAAAAATCGCTTCAACCACCTATGGTGTATAATTAATCTGAAATAGAATTTATATTCATATAGTGGATGGAATTTCTATTCATTTCCACTCCTGTTACATGCATGACTTATCTCGGGCAGATGATTTCCACGTTACAAAACATTAACAAGAATTAGCATCATTATAGGATGCCGTTTATCTCAATTCCTTATCGTCTTTTTCTTAACATATCTATTAAACCAAAGCGTAGAAAATTAGATGTTTGCACTATTATTGAAGCCCATAATGCCCTTTTATTTTGTCTTCGCCGTATACGCCGTTGGGGCGAAAAACGGTGGGCCACCGCGCGCCGTCGACGAGTATATCATTGGCGCCCACTTCTTACTTCAGGCCACATTATTCCAGCGCTCTCCGAAGTGCGCTCATTGAACTCATGTGCACAAAATGCATAATCGGGTGCATATCCGTCGCAAGTGGTAAGTATCCATTCTTTCATGCGTGGAAAAAGACTACTGGGAGATTGGCGGACGAGGTTAATAAATTCTATCGTTATGGGTTTCCATGGGTTATCGTTAGGGTAAATAGTTACTTTTGCGGATAACTGCTGCCACTTTTGACGGTTTTCTTGGGCATATTGATAAAAAAGTAATCGATTGTACAGGTTAAATTCTTTTACCGAAATCAGAGTATGAGAAAGGAAGGTTTGAGGAGGCGATGTAAATATAGGATATCACTCCAAGAAATGCAGGAAAATACTATATTATAAATTACGTATACAGGAAATTATCTATGATAAATGCGAGTAAATTACGTGACTGAGCAAAAATTGGTGTAAGGAGTCGTGTGGAATGGTGTGTTCCGCGTTAGGAATGGGCAAAAAATACCGGTATTCGGTACTATCAGGTATAATTTGCTTCTATTTCGGCACTACCGGGTACTACTGGAGGTTCCGGTATTCGAGGTACTGTCAAGATCCATGGTCCTGTTAGACTGTTAGAAAGTACTGTCCAAGATGGCTAATAAAGTCAATATGACTCATGCATATAACTTGCACTTTAACTGCGCATTATTTAAATTACCTTGCAAATATTATTCATGATAAAACAAGTTATGATTTAAGTTCGCAATAAAGTTACTCGTGGCTATGCACATGTTACTCAACACTCAATACTAATAAATAATAATTGTTGATTATATTTGCGCAGCTATCTACGGTAATGGAAATATCGCATACCAGTAGACGGAAATTCCGGACTAATTAGGTCAGGTTTACGTTCATTTGCAAATAATATACACGGCTAAAGGTAGTAATCTGGGACCATGGTGCAGGTAGTCACCACGTGGGTCGGTGAGAGAGGCAAGTGTTGGGTCTGAGTACTCGGGAAAGGGTCTCGGATTTCGACCCTTCGCGAGGTGTACCACACCCAACTGGCGACTACCTGCTACATGGTACCAGATTCTTGTCCCAGGTCCCATGGTCCTACCTTTAACCGCATTTCTTTCAGCAGCATACATGACTGACAACTGCTTTAGACCGATTTTTCATTTCCTTATATCCCTGTCTCGGAAGCTTCCAATTAGCGCAAAAGATCATTCGTTTTTTTTTTCTAAAAAGTTATGGTTAAGCTAAAAAGTTATGACCCTGGGGGTCCGGGAATTATGATAAATATACATCTTAAAATGACACTTTGAAGGTGTTCTATAATGTTATGGAAAATATGATTCAAGCACCTGATAATGATGTACATGCATTTAAATCCGGATTGTGCAATGACGCTTCCGTCTTGACCAAAATTGCGGATTGTACAAGTTTTATTTATTGTTATAAAATGGAATTCCACAAAGTGAAACTTGAACTTATTTCTTTTATTAACTGTCTAAGTTGGGTTAGCTGGCTGGTAAAAAAGATTTGGCATTGTACCTCAATTTTTACGAAATTTGATTGGTTTCGAGTCGTGCCATCATTTTTCATGTGGAACAAACTTTCCACGAAAGCATTATTCGTAAACATGGCTGAAGTAAGTCGAAACAGGCCGACGTGGATTGAATAGAGTTTGTCCTTATTTCAGTATTGTGTGTCGCATTGTATGAAAAAAAGAATTCGCCTGCAATCAATTTATCAATATCGAATACAAATTTTAGTAAAACCTAAGGTTTCCGGCGTGACTATGGAATTAGGTATGATTTCAGGCTTTCCCGGTGAACGTTACTGATGAGTTCTTCTCGAGTTTCGCATTGGGTTAGACTGTCCATGATCGCCGACGTTTCGGCAGAAGATTTCCCTGCCGTTATCAAGGCTCTGATCCAAAGATCAGAGCCTTGATAATGGCAGATAAAGCCTAACCCGGTGGGATACCTGAGAAGAAAATTAAGGAATTAGTACCTACCTAATGAATTTGTACACATTTTGTGTTCCACACTTTTTCTTTTCGACCATGGTTTCGACAATTATTGTCATTGTCAAGTTATAAAGGTATAAATAATAGTAATGAGTGTCGAAAACATGGCCAAAAAGAAAAAAAGTGTGGCATATTGCAAAATCATACAAATTTTAGTTGGAATCAATAGAGGTGGATGATATGTAGAACTGAGAAGTTCAATAATGTAAGAAAAACGTATGACTGAATATGAGGTAAGACAATTGATTCCCTAGGCGTTGGAAAATGATAGCTCAGGCTGAATGAGGATGGTAGAAAGACCATCGATGGCCAACAAAGGGTATCCAACCAATCTATTGGTAGCGCACATGTGATGGAGGTGATTGTACTGACCATTCCAATGTGACCCTTCCAACATTTACCCAACACTATTGTCAAGCCTTGTCCTTTGTTCTCTGAATGTCTTGGTTCTCTCTCTCTCTCTCCTCAGTTCCCTATCTCATTACATCCCTGTTGCATTGTTTAGCCGATCCCCAGCTTCAGCCTACCGTCAGTATTGCGTCCTCTCGTGTCCCTCTCCGTGCAACACCCTCAAGCAGTCCCTCGAAAATCTCAGGATTCCCCTCCAAACATCTACATAGTACCCTTCAAGCCACCACAAGGGTATGTGGCAGAATGGCGATATTATTATTAAGAGGAAAATGCTCAATTTTGCCTATATGCCAGGTGGTAACATTCATACAGATTGTCGAAAACATTCTGCGAATATACATCAAGAGTGAACATCACACGTAACAAAGTTGGAGTGATCAAAAAATTAATCGGCACACAAGTATTTTTTAAAGCAACTTGTTAGTTGTTCCTTCTAAAAATGTTGAAATTTCTTGAAAAGGGCTCAAATTTTCCTGCAGGTAGACTTACAATCATCAATTGTTGTGTTAAGTAATGGAACTTTTTTTACCTGTACATTTGTCCTTTGTGACTGGCATTTCACCTTGGGTTGATGATCGTTCCTTCCTATGCAATTTGAGTTTTCCACTTCCTTTCATAGTTCTCCCCATACTTTTTTTCCCCTTGGTATGTGGAACAATCCACAAAGCCTGCTTCTTTATCTTCTATTTTGTAACGAATCCCATCTCAATATTTTTAGCATTTTTGTTACGCTCTCCGTCCTTCTGTATTTTTCCCATGCATACCTGGTCGCCTTTCTTTGTACCTTCTCCAATGCTGTTTATTCACCAGCTTGCACTTCGCAATATGCTACGAAGATAATAGAAACTAATAGTATACATTCATTTGCAAAATCCGGCAAATGTGTTGCAGAGATTGAATCATCACTAACATGCACTACAATAATATATGCTTCAAATGTTATAGAAACTACTAGTATTAAGGGATTTTGCAACTGCATCTATTTAGCTTCAATTATTACCTCTCGAATATTTTGGAATACATGGCCTAATTATTCCTCAGGTTCCCATAGGCATGCAGGTAGAACAGGTTGCCATGTGCATCAAGTTTAGGATAATTAAGGAAAAGTATGATTATCTCCGATTGCCTCCGATACTTTCTATTGGTAACTCGTGTGATTCCTGATTTTCCGCGATTTCACGCCTTTAATTTTGGGATATTATTTTGAAAATTAAAAAAAATACTGCTTACTTTAACTCAAAATCTTACTGATTCACGTAATATTTTCTAATATATTCACGAAATTAACGCCTATCATCTCAGTTACAGTTACATAAGTTGATAAGCAAAAAATATTATATATTTTTGTGGGTAGGCTTTTTCTGTTTGCATAGGGTCTATAGCAACAATTTCACTACCTTTTTGATATGTTAAACTTTTCCTCATTATATCCTTTACTCTATACCACTGCACTCTTCCTTTGCTAAGAACCTGCTACTTGTCATCATTGGTCGTTCAATCCTAAGACTGGTTGACTGCAATCCTCCATCCTTCCCTATCTAATGCTAGTTCCCTTACTCCCTGGTAGTTCTTCTTATGTCCTTTCCTCTTGTTTTTGGTCTATGTATTAATCCCTTGCCCTTCGTCTTGGAACTTATCCCTCTTTTGTTCCTTCAATTATATTCTTCACAAACCCGTTGTACCTCATGGTGTGCCTAATACGTCTGGTTCTTCTTTTTTGTGTATAGTGTTCCATGTGGTCCTTTCCTTTTATTCTCTTCTGTATACTCCTTAATTTCTTATTTTATGCGTCCTATTTATCTTCATCATCCTCCTCCAAAACCAGATTTCGAATGCTTCTAATCTTTTCGTTGACAGAATCATCACTTAGGCCGAAAAAACTTGCGCAAGTGGAAGCATTTTGTAACCTGGAAAGCAAGATCACCAGCGATGGATGAAACAAGGAAGAAACGTTGAGCAGAATATCTCAAGCAAAGAAGGTATTCTATCAGAAGAGAAATCTGCTGACAGCTGGCAACACAAGCCTGGAGGTAAGGTAGCACTACATTGAAACATTTATTTGGAGCATGCTGTTATATGGCAATGAAGCCTGGACAGTAACAGCAGTAAAGCGAAGGAGCTTGGAAGCAATGGACATGTGGTGTTACCGAAGAATGATTAAGTTAAAATGAACGGAGAAAATCGCAAACGGAGAAGTCCTTCGAAGAGCTGTAGAGAAAAGAGGAATGATGAAAACTCTGCGAATCAAGAGAGACCAACTAATTGGACACATTTTGCGACACAATAGCCAAATGAAAACAATATTGAAAGGAGAAATAAATGGGAAGAATTATAGAGGAATACCAAGAATGGAATACATCAAGCAAATCATGAAGGACGTCAAAGTAAATAAATATGTAGAAATGAAGCTGTTGGCAGAGAGGAGAGTGGAGTGGAGAACTACTGCAAACCAATATTCGGATTGATCGGTATTAATGATGATGATGATTTTCCAATGGCCCATGTCTCCTATCCACAGAGTGTCACGCTCCACGCGAATGTTTATACGTCTTCATACTTGATTATCTTTGATAAAATCCCGTCTATTTTTACAATATGCGTTTGTTTCATTATCCCGTCCTGAGTTACGCTCCTGACCGAAGGGGAGTGTTGCGCGGTTAAACTGTGACCTGGGACGAATGTTCCGTACCTGTGGCATGGATACTGATCTTTAAAGCTAGTGCGTTCGTGTTATCGTACTGTTGATACTGATTTAGTGAATAAAAATATATAATGAACCATCTTCAAACTACGCCTTCTCTTTAAAAATCACTCTTCTCGTATGTGTAGAGTGGGTTGCGTGAACTTTACTGCGAACGCGCAACAATGAACGCTGGCGTTTTGGATTGCAATAGTGACATCGCGTGGGAAAAGTCCATGTTCGTGCGCCTGTGGTGTGGAATCACCCGGTGCCTAACCAGTGTGGTATCTAGAATTTGGCTCTTTGGTGGAGGGGGGGAGTCCAGAGTATTCTTGATTGGTGAAGAACAAAGGGGTGGCTCACCCTATAGCGAGTCCGGTCCTAAGTTTTTGAAAATTATAACAACAAAAAAGTATTTTTAGCCCATTTTGAATTATTCGAAGATATTAGTTTGTTAAACTTTTATGTTTTTTTATTGGTACCCTTAAAAAGTTGTTTCTGGGGGGTGGGGTGACCGGTCCGTCCCGATCCTCTTCCTCCCCGTAAATATGCCTATGTACCTCAAACTTGCACAAAACTTTGCCTTTGTCGATTCCTACCTAAACCTCTATGACCTCATCGATGTCCTCCAACTGATTTGACCCTTTTCGGTTCAGAAAGGGGAGGACTACTTGGAATGCGATAGGGGTGATGGGGACACTAATAGAAACATAGAGTATAACCGGGATGTTTTGCTTGCTTCTTGGATTTCGATAAGGCTTTAGACAGAATAAATTCGGAAAAACTAATGCAGGTACTCGTGGAAATGGGAATATATTGGCGAGATAGGAAACTTATCCGAAACTTATGTACGGCTCAGAGGGCACAAATGAGGGCTGACGGTCAATCGTGGTGGGCAGTGGGCAGTGTCAGTGGTCGCCTTTGCTTTTTGACTCCTATTCCGAGGAAATGGTAAGAGAGGTGTTACAAGAGCTAGAAGTGGGAATCAAAGTAGGAGGCCAGATGAAAAAGGCGGTTAGATTCGATATAGACGACCAAGCCCTGGTTAGTGCAAGCCTCAGTAGATACATTAGAATTTCAGTGCAGGAAAAAAAGAATTAAGATAAATCAAAAGAAAACAAAAGTAATTAGATTTTCTAGGGCAAAGGAATCGAGGATGCTCGTAAAAGTAGGAGGGAATAAATTGGGACCTAGAGCAGATTAAATTACTTGGGTAGTACGCTAAAAAAATGGGCATAGTATCAAATACATCATAGGGAGAATAGTGCTAGCGAAAAAATTGTTTAATAAAAATAGCGGGGAGGTGATCATGGGAATCGGGGGTAAGGATGTAAAGAAGAGGCTGGTGAGGAGCTTTATATGAAGTGTGGCATTGAATGGGACAGACTCTGAGAAAGAAGGAGGGGAATAAGCTGAAGGTGTTCGAGATGTGGGTGTGGAGAACGATGGAGAAGTAGCGATGGGCGGAATGGAAGACAAATGAGGAAGCGCTTGACATGGTTGGTGAGGAGAAAATACTTCTAGATGAAATTAGGGGGCGACAGGATAGGTGGCTGGAAGCGGCAATGGGGGGTGATGGGTTGCTTAAGGCCGTGATGGAGGGAAAGATGTTGGGCAAGCGGGGAAGGGGATAAAATACAGGTAAAATAGGTTTTATGGACAGATTGAAGAGGGGTGCTTGAAGATGAAGGAAGAAATACTAGAGGTAGATAGGGCCTTGCACGTGTAAAAATCTGGAGGATTTATTTTCTGACTTTCAATAAAGCCTAGCTTTAACAGCTAGATTATTTTTATGTATGTATGTGCTGAGTCCCAAATACTCGCGGCGTATTCGAGATGTGGCTAAACCATATCATCAACCGTGTAATATTTTCAGTTCGCTCGCAGCAGATTTTAACGAGACAAGTTTACTGTCTCTGTGAATCTTATGAGGAATATTATCATATGTCCTTTCTTTAATAACATTCCGAAATTTCACAATATTACGTCGCCCATCATCTGGGAAAGAAGTTTTTTAGCACCAAAAACGTAGCAAATTGCCCAGACCATTTATTTCGAACTTAGCTCGGGTTGAGGCACCTCCCATATTTTAAGCATGGCGGCCAATTTTCAAGTTCATTGATGCATGGTGAGAGCGCGAGAATAAATTTCATGGAGCGAAAGAGAAAAGTGAAGTGTAAGCAATTTAGTTTCCTTTGCGTCACCTGATTAAGATTTGGGAGGTCCTTTTCCTTAATCTTGCAAACCTTTTAAAACTCTCCCTTAATTTCTGTGGGAAAAATGCCTACCTTAGGGAAAAAGATCTTTCTACTATCACGTGATTGAGGTGACAAAATACGTCAGGCTTCTTGCCTTTTCATGTGTTTAAGTTTACTAATCATCCTTCTTTAATCTTGTAATATTTGAAATACCTCCGTCGAAATTCTGTATAAAGCAGTTTTTCGTTAGTTAAGGTGGCTTCTTACGATTATACTATTGAAATCGACAACGAATGCCTTGTGAATGTACCTTATTTTTTTAATATTTTAAAATATTTATTTAATCACCCTTCATTGAACCTGAATTTGAGCAAATTTAAAAATCAATAACAAAATGACATAAATTAGAATCATTAATAAAGCACCTTAAAATATAAGTGCACTACCTTATAAAAGGATGCATTAAAGAAAATGTGTGGAACTCTTAATAATTGATTTGTTATTAACTAAAACAAAAATGGGTTAATAGAGAATGTAATGGCATTGCAGTTAATTGAGATTCGATTACTTTTTTGGAAATAAATTTTTAAACTTTGCATAGGGGTTTGTAAGCCCCAACTTGGATGCTTATCTTTATGATGAAAACGAGTATTGAATATTGACGAAATTGGGGGAACTCTCACTCAAACTACCTAAGGGCGAAAGAGCAAATAAGGGTGAGAGGAAAGACGTAGATAATTCTCTAATTGGATAACGCTCTAAGCGTTTTTTCTCATTATTAACAGAGGAGCTACCGTCGCTGGATTCCACACGCATATTGTAAACAATTAAACAAGACTTTTAGACGGAGAATTCAAAAAAATGAACAATAGTTGAAAAAATACCCATCCAACGCCTCGTTGGTTACTCGATAATCCATAGCGTAGTAAAACTAAACATGTAAATACCCAGTAAGAGAAATAAATTCCAGCGATACCAAATTTTGGGAAATCCTAGTTTAGGTAGTGATAAAACATTTTTCAATAATCCACACTTCCAAAAAAGCAGGAAATATTTTTTATAAACAATTGAATTTTTTTCATTTTTTTGCTAATATATCCCTTATTTTTGTACTTAGCGTTTTTTAACAAATTTACCTTTTTTGTAGCTTGAAATATTCAGAACAAATTTTATTTGAAAAATATTTTTGTACGAGCAAAAGTAAATGCTCTATAGTAATTTATTTATAAAGGTGATTTTTGCAATACTTAATGGCGCATATTTTCCCGTATAAATTAATCGTTTCGTTATTTTAAACATATGAATACTATGAACTTTGATCAGGTGAAATGGATTATAATGATTGCAAATCCCTAAAATTGACCTTATATTTAAAAATGTAATTTTAATATGGTTACTATAATGATTAGGGAAAAACCTTGCTCAAACTACCTTTAACCAGAGTCCTCCGGATTGCCATTTAATAAATACGAAGTGAGGGAGTAGTATTCAAAATACCATGCAGAGGACTCTACCTTTAACGGTCGACTTGTGCCATGCAATGTTAAATTAGTGGTGCACCTGGGCGAGGGATTGTCTTCCGTTCCTCGAACACCTCCGCTTCGTTCCCTTGCGCCCTCACTGAATCGGCTGCTCCCTATATGACGTCACTTCTCAAAGTTTACAGTCACAAAGTGGTTGAATGGCGTACTACAGTGCATTGGAGAACGGCCATAGATGTGATACTACGTATTGACGTCACCGAGCACAGCAATCTGTAAATTTTTATATACGTTCGAAATTTGAAAATTTCTGTTTTTTTCTGGCATACAAAACATACCCGAAAACGGATTCTAGGACCGCATTTCATTTGAGCACATCTGTTTATGCGGTGGAACTCGTCATACATGCAGTGATGGAAATTATACAAGAGTTACGTTATACACATGTTGCCTTAATGAATGCACGTTATAACTTGAGCTGTTGATAGTTTCTGACGCTGTTTTCGAAATTTAAGGGAAAATTTCATTTATTTGCAGGTCTGTGTGTTTTTTCGAATCTTTGACTCGGTGTGACACCATGATATTTGTTATCAAGCATTATAATAAAATGAAATGAAAAATTTCGTGGTCAGAATAAAAGCTACACATTTGTAATCGAATTATTACGAAATATGCCTCTTGTACCATAGGACTACCTACGTGTTAACATAGCATTGAATTGTACAAAAGTGTTATAATCAGTGATGGCAAGTAATTGAGTAAAAGTAATCGGATTACCGGTAACGATTAAACTTTGGGTATTTTTTACTTTTAATCGTTTTTCTAAGTTATTTTACTTGTAATCTGCTCCTCATTCACTAAAGTGTTATAGTTACATTTAATTAATCGTTACTTTTCAAAAATATTTACAAATAGTTTTTTTATAGCTAAATTTTTTCGACTATCGAATTCTTTGTCAATTCGAGATTCATTTGAATTCAGCGGAAATGACGTCAATTCGAGTGCCTGTTCAGCAATAACATCGTGCGCATTAAGCTATCACCGATACAATCAGATTTCCTGTGATTGTAACTGGATTGCATGAACACTCTGTACTTACTCCCTACTGGATATTTCGTTGTCGTCCTCGTCATCACACATAATCTTGCTCTGATACCTCGTGGGCACTCCCGAGAAGTTTTCATTTAAATTGCTGCTGGTTGGTTAAGTGGCTTCAATTCGTTGATTGTTGTTAATCTACGAGTAGAGGAGATAATTACGAGTTTACGAACATGGAAAACGTAACTAGGGAATTTCCGTTTCCCTTCCTCAAAAACTTTTATGAATTAGAAAACAATTGTTTGGAGATGAATATGTCTCTACGCTGCAAACTGTGCGTCGGCAAAAAATTCTTAAGTCGGCGTGGAACGTTTGTTTGGTGTGGCGAAGGAAGTTTTATCCCCAAAGAGGACAAGATCACGTGACGAGGCCTTTAATATGCAATTGTTTTGCAAAATAAATTCCTGCAATTTTAAATAATTTTAGCCTTATTTTTCATTCAGCAAACTCCATACTTTCCTTTCCTTGGTTCGCCAATATTAGCAGCAAATAATATTCATTGTCTGTATACACTTCTACTTTAAATCATAGTTGAGTAATGTAATAGGAACCATTTGTAATGCTTCTTCAATATGCATAACAACTTACTTTTATTTCAACGCTTAAATTCTCTTAAGCTTGTCGTAATTTATTCAGATTTAATCACAGTTCGTCTTATCTGATGAAATTTTAAAGGCGATGAATAGTTAACTTTCGGCACATTGTCATTACCATTGAACTCAATTATGCAAGGCTTGATGTTTAATTACTGATTTTTTGGTGGTTTATTTAATGACTTAATAATTAAATATAATTATATTAAGAGAAAATTAATTGTCACCATTATTTCAAAAACATTACTAAAGATTTTATTCTAATATCTAGTGATAAAGGAAGTGCCTTAAAAAGTATGGGCATAATGTACAATGAGGGTCATATTGTAGATTAATAAAGGTACTATCAAGTGGTAGGAAAAACTTGTTGCTAAGAATTTGATCAACAAATTCAAAGGTTCAGTTAAAATGAAAATTTAAAGAACGGCTATTAAAATTAAGCTCTCAACGTAACAAGAATTATTTCATTCCAAAGCTCGTGGCGAATTTTCCAAGTATTTTACTTGTAATTATAATCAATTACTTTTCTGGAAAGTAATTGATACTTGTAATCAATTACATTTCAGTGAGAGTAACTGTATTCGAACCCAATCAGTTTTCGTCATCACTGGTCATAATGCATTTTTTTACTTTATTATATAGATATTACTAATAAGAATACGAATGCAAAGTTTCACACAAATCTGTACATAAATACAAATAACTCCAGCCCCCTTAAATGAGCATTTAGACGTTAAATAAAAATTAATATATTTCATTTTCATTACATTTTCATCTGTTTTTCAACCTTGTTCATTGGCCAACTAACCGGGAAACATCCGGCAAGGTCCCGGGAAGGCGGAGATTCTGGCGGAAGGGGTTCGGATGACTTCCGAAAATAATTATGCACGCGGTTCTCTTTTTGGAGCCCTCGGCGATGGAAGACACAAAGCGGGGATTCTTCATGCGATTTCCTCATTCGCTCGGCGCTTTCGGCTCGAAGCTAGAGAGAAAGCTGGTAGACGTTCCAACGCAGATGATTTGCAGCGCGGCGTATTGAGCATAACTTAAGGATAGCGAGAAACATTGGTCGCTATGAAGACAAGGGGGATTTAAGCCAGATCTTAAGTTACATGCTTGTTCCCATGCTATATTGTTAAAACCAATGTAAAATGGTCTAAAGTTACGTTATGTTCTTGAGATAAGCTTTTATGGTCAGTGTGATTCATCCTTTAGTAACGTTTCTCATAAGTTATACTGTTATGCCCAATGCGAACCGACCTTAAGTTACGTAATGTTTATGAGTTTAGGTCCTATGTTCGATTTGTATCAGGCTTCAGTTATGGTATGATCTTAAGCTATTCTCCTATGGAGAGTGAAAATCAATAGATACAGCATTGTCTATTTTATTTTACATTGGTGACACGTGTTTCGGCATATTACATAGCCATCATCAGGTATGTACAATAATTGTACCTGATTATGGCTACCCGCCGACACGCGTGTCGTCCATGTAACATAAAGTGTACAGTACTATATCTATTGGTTTTTATTTTCGAAAATGCTGTTCCACCACGTATTACCGAACACCGTCGACTTTATTCTTCTACTAGTTGAAAAGCTTGCTGAAACTGGCTACATTGTTGGCGAAATAGGTAAAAAGGAATTAATAAAGTCAATATTCATTTAGAAATTAATGTTTTTTCATTTTTTTAAATGAAAACGATATATGTAACTATGGTAAACAATATATAATACATAAATGTTAGAGATTTCTTTGCATACAACATTTTTGGAGAATCAGCCGGAGCTATTGCTTAGTAATTTCCCTTGTGTATTTTGAAAAGTGCATAAGCCTACGCCATGTACTGTAAATAGGAGCTCGCTTGCCATCTTTGGTGCATATTTGAATCACTACGCTAGCAACTGAACCATGCGTACGTACGCATAGCATTTTATGAAGTAGATGTCCAGTGATAACCAGCCCTAAGTTACGCAATTTTCAAAGTTACGCTCTTATGTCCAATGTGACTCGGCCTTGTCGCTGATGGCTTCTGCTCCTTCGATACGTACGCTTCTCCAGATCCTCTACCCTTAGGGCTATAGAGCGGCACTCCGGTACACACAAGGCCAATCGCTTCCCGAGTATACCTGCTATTAGCTCATTCCAGCCACTCGTGCTCTTCGCTCTGCGCCTGGGGATGAATGGGCGGCGCCTTAATTGGTGCCTTGGAGAGAAGGATCGGGGGAACTCGAACACAGGAGTGAGGAGCCCTCTTCGAGTCGGCGGAGGGAGGAAGATATGTATGTTCCTCCTTCGCTGACGGCGCGCGAAGTAATGGCGCCGGAGGTGGGAAAGTCTATGGCGGACTTTCGAGCGTCAATAAATTTAGCGAGAGAGATCCCCGCTGAGGAAATTTTGGAAAGGGTGGTGTTATTCATTTATCCTTTGACGTTATAAAGTAGGCTGTGAGGGAATCTGAGACAGTTAATGAATGGAATTAAGAGGAGGCTTTTCATATACCTACTTACTCCAGACGTTTGCCTCGAATAATATATACTTTCGCGAGCGGCTTATGCCCGAAGCGCTTTTGCATGGGAATACCCCGTGAACTCAGCCACTAATGAGTGAGTGGGGAGAGCGGAATATTAAAATCCTTTTCAATTGGCGTTATACGAAGGTGTTAGGCTAGTAGGTGCTTTTCATTCGCTTCAGTGTACTTCTCACTTCGCACCACAACTGCGCAGAATGCTTTCCGTCCGTTTTAGATCCTGCGCGGTTGGCATCGCACTTAAAAACAGAATGAGAGCATCGTCGATGTATGCCAGGCAATGAAAAAAATCGGTAGTCGCATCTGTGACTGTTGTTGATGTGTTGATTTCCATCAAATGTATCAAACGTGGGTAATGCAAAAGTTTGGCATTACGCTAAGGTAAAATATTACCATTCTAAAAATGTACTATGAACGAATTCAAGAAGAGAGCAGTCGGAAAGTAAATTAAATCCAAACTGTCAATAGAAGCAGAGGAAATTAGACTCCAAAAATATAATGGCGATGGAGGATGATAAAGGGTTGCCCATCGCGGTTCCATTAGTTTGTTTGTAAAAGTTGTTGTTGAATTGAAAGTATGTGATGCCCATACAGGTTTTCGTAAGCAGGACGTATTCATTCATTTTTCCGGGCGTTATATTTTTATTGTGCAGTCAGTCAGCTAAGTATCAAGTGCTTTTTGTATGGGGGCACTAGGAAAATATTGTTCTGCATCGAAGGAGGCTAATATTTTGTCTTAAGAAAAAGTTAAGTGCCGTGTATTGGCAATGTAGTTTTTGCTGTTTTTTGTATTCCGTACATTTCTTCCGAGCATAGGGATTTGAATTCATTCGTTATCTATTTGGATAGTTTATGTGTAGGTGAATTTATTCGTTGAAACCCTTGGTCACATTTTGTTTCCTGGTTTGAGAATTTTGGGCAAGGCGTAAAATTTATGCATTTTGGTGTTCTCTATTTTTAAGGTGGAAAGTAATTTGTCATTTATGATTGTTTGACCACGGTCGATGGCTTCTTTAGCGTCCTTTATATTTTTAATGGAATTTATGGACATGCATATATGGATCATTAGTTATGGTGTTCTCAGTTCGTTCAGTTCAATCGCGTTTATCTATGATGACCGTGATTTTTCCGTTATCTGACTTTAGATAGTGACAATCTTTCTGTGTGTGAATTTTCTAGTTTGGTCAAATTATTTTCTGTTTGAAGTTGGCAAGCATGTCTAACGGATTGTTTCTTGGTATCACCTAGATTTTTAATCATTTATAGGGGAGGCTTGTTCGGTAAACCGTTTTTTAATGCTTTAAGTATGTTCATCTCTTCGTTTGGGAAATCATGGGATGAGGTTTAACGTGTGATTGAGTTCACTGCTCTTTTGGTTTTTCTTCGGTATACTGTTCATGGCACTAAATTTGCTGTCTAGTGTTTCTTGTGTTTACGTTAATTTCAGTTCATCATGAGCGTCTTTGTTCTATAATATTTCGTAGAATTTTTTAAAAATCAGAGCTATCCAAATTTTTTGTGATTTTTTGGTGAAGATCGTAAGTAATTCGCTCGCGAGTAAGATCGCTCAGCGCTCACTTTTTTTCCGCCTCCCCTCCCTTCTTAATTCCCTTCCTGAGAGCGTTGATCCCTTTTTTCTATCCTCCAACATCTTTACAAACTTGGCTCTCTCTCATCTTTCTGAAAATAGCTAACAACACTTTTTCATTCAGTTTCCTTCCGATATTTCCTGTTTTGTTATGATATCTGTTATTATGTTATGTTTTTACTGTACCTGTTTTCTCAGTACGTTTGTTATTGGGCCACTGTAAACTGGCAACATTTGCTGTATGTGGACATTTTTGATTAAATAAATAAATAATTATTTCGTTGTGAAAAATTCTCACCTTCAAACAGGCTACACTTTCGATGAAATTGTATTCTCGATCGCAGAACCCCTAGAAGCGTTACAGGCAGACATACCTAGATAATTACAAACTTTGCTTCTTGCTGAAATAAATACATTTTTCAAGTTTGTCTCCGGTGACAACAAAAGTATGTCCAGAAGAGTAGAATGTCAAAGCAATTTCAATAATCGTTATGCAATTGCATTTTCCTTCAGCCTGCTGTGAGGCTGATATTGCATATATTGTCTTGTTATTTCTATTATTTCGGCTTAAAATCAAGCATTTTTTAATGCCATTCTCCACCCTTTGTCTAAGGAAAACTAACGCTACCTGTTGTTAAATGTTTATCACCGCATCAATTTCATGCTGATTGCGACTTTAGAACATCCAATATACATGATAAATAATGATACCTCGAAGAGAATAATTTAAGATGCCGAAAGATAGTTCAATTGCGCCATTAGTTCTTTGGAAACTTTAACTGCTGTATATATTAGGTAAAGTATTTTTAATGACACTATTATCAACTTCTGTGATTTTCTGTGAACACTTATTTAGCTTGGAATTTTTTCATTTTGAATTAGTTTTTCTAATATAAAACTTCTTTACAATTTAATTGTATTCTTCCTTTATTCTTGGATCTAATCATGTGAGGTGATGCCTAAGTGATAATGAACGATCCCAAGAGGAAAAATTATCCAGTTAGAAAAATAATCGTTATCAAGCGTTAGTCCAAAGCCAGCCTAGAATTGTTCCTGGAAGAATGATTAAAACCGCTGAAATCGTTTCGTATCAAAGAAAATCTAAAATAGTTTCTAGGCTTGAATGGCGAAATTGCCCCATATCAATGGTCTTGAGAGTGATGTAAAGCAGCGGTATTCAAACTGTTCAACGGAACCCTATGGTTCCACGCAATTTTTCCTAGGGTTCCACTGATTTTGCTTATATTACTTTGTTTTTGTCACTATTTGCACGTATTGCAAGAATATTGCAATGAAAATATATTTTAATTCTTGCATGTCATAAAATGTTTGTATTTATTTTTTACAAGGAAAGGTTCCACAAAATTTTTTAACAGTCACAAAGATTCCGTGAACGTAAAAAGTTTAGACTACCTTTCATGAGAAGCATTGAAATTTTTCATGAGATTCGTCTCATTTGGTAGATAACTACGATAACCTTCATAAAAATAAAACAAACTTTTGTGCTGTATATCGGAGTGGATTTTGAGGTGTTTCCACGCCTCTATTCCAAGACCCCTGGCCCTCTGCGAGACACAGGATGTCGCATGTCATGTTTGTGAACTGGAAGTTCATGGGTTTGTAACTCACACAGCTTTAATTATTTATTAACATATTTTCACTTTTGTCTATTTATGAACACATTTTATTACACACATTTATTTATTTGCTAATATATTTTGCTGGTTGATTGTCATCGAGTTCTTGGTTCCCTAATGATGTGTTTGTTAAAAATAAAAAGAGCATTGTTACTAAATGAGACACATTGGAGTAGGATGGCTTTGAACCAAAAGTCCTCGGTTGAACGACGTCGAGGAGTCCACTCATTTTTGAACGAAGTCGGTAGTCGTTGGTACAACAAAGAGCAATTCCTAGCTCCATCTATAAATTTCACTCCATTTTGGGGGTAATTCTTATCATCACCGTCATCAGGCTCGCGAGAATCTAGCAAGCTCCCCATCTTTGAGAAAATTGTTACACTTACAGTGCACGAAGCACTTTTTGGAAACCAGGTCAAGGTCAACGAGAATGGGAAAAAGAGATTGAGTGGAGGAGGAAGGGTGAAGGTCTGAAGGAATATTTCAGTGGGTCGCCGCGGAAGTCCTTTTCACGCTATTTTGGGTTCACCAGGGCGAAATCCCCATTCAGCGTATAGAGGGCGCCACCCCGATCATTGAGTGCACAGCCGAGCTCTTTATGCGGAGCGCGCGTACTGGATCGTCCAAGGCCGACTAGAAGCGAGCGTTGATTGAGTTCTACCATTTCTCCTGCTCGCTGGACAGTTCTCCTGATTACCATTTTGGATTTCTAAGTGAAATAGCTCCTTAAGTTGATACCAGTGAGGTGAAATCAAATGCATGGGAATCGCCGTAACTTCAGAGAGCTAGCGTCCCTAGGGGGAAACACATGCGAAACATTTGCGGCGCTGCATTAAAGAAACTAGGATTTATCAAGCGAATAATAGGAAGGCCTTCCGTTGAAAAGATGAACGAGAGATTGAAAGAAAGTAAAATTGACTGTAAAATTCCGCAACAGCTTAAAGTACGACCGGTTTCGCCCGTTAGTGCATCATCAGGTAATGATGTAAAATCCTTGCATTCTTGTATCCATTAGGTATCCGTGTAACTGATGAAACACCAGAAAAAGGATACCTTATGATTCCTGATGATACCCGAAGTATCATTGTACCTGATGATGCTCTTCCGGGTGAAACTGTTCGTACTGTGTGGATTAACTGTGTCAGCATCTAGATGAATACGAGGCATCTAACTGGGTAAACATTAAGTTTCTTGAAACCCGTCGTAGACAATCCTTCGAGAGTAGGTAGGAATACGAGTACCTCTAGAGAAAATCTCAAAACTGTTTTTGATGTTATATCCAAGACATTAAGACCACCCTTAGAAGTTTCAGAACTAAAGAAGGTAGACATAAAGGCAGCTTCCCCGCCCATGCCCACTGTTGACAGATATTTCTACAAAGTTGTACTTAAACTGTAATATAAGTATATATGGGTAAAGATAGCTGTTTGTTTAGTTTTCTTACGTTGAATGAAGTTTTCATTGGAAAAATAATTTTATTTTTCTCCAAAATTATAGTTTGACAAGGTTCTAAGTGTAGTTAGAACTTTGTCGTACTGAAATAAGTCATTTTAGGTTTGCCAAGGTTCTAACTGCTTTTATATAAAAGAGATAATTTTTTAAAGACAGAAAGAGGTTGATTATCATAAAAAGGTTTTGTTAAGTCATAAATATTAGTTATCCCAACCAAAAAGTGTTAAAAGCATATAACTTTTATTAACAATAAACATGTTATAACAAACTAAATCTTTGAATGCTATTTTCTCAAATCAAGACCTGGATCAATTAAAACCTTGTCAAACCAATGCAGCGTATTGTGAAATTTTACACAGTTAATCTGTACTTTCTTTCAATGTGAGAGAGTTCCATTACATTTATTTTATTTTGCAAAAGAGAGATGCCACTTAGCTCTGGTTAGGCCACATCTCGAGTACGCCACGAGTATTTGGGACCCTGCACCGAAATATTTAATTCGCAAAGTAAATAAAATACAAAGGAAAGCCGCAGGCATAGTTAAAAACTGCTACGAGCGAAGAGAGTGTGTTACACAGTTGATGGAAGGACTTGGTTCGAAGCCGTTAGAGACTCGGAGGCCAAACTCTAGGCCTAGATAACTTGAATAATTTAGATCAGGCGAGTTTCAGTTCGACAGGGAGGTGTTCAGACTGATTTGAGAATCCATAGAAATAGCAAAATCTTAGAAAGTGCTTAAAAAGGAAGACGGATACCAAGTCATCTACGCACGCTAAAAAGTTATACAGATATCAGCCAATAAGAGCAAAATGCGAGAAAATATGGCAAATATAACGCCACTAAATGACGACCCCGACGAATTGCTAGGGGAGGCTAGAGCAGTGGCCTCCCCCTCGGAGGGTCCGGGTTTGAATTCTGTCGAAGTGGAAATTTTGCATTGCCATCCGATCCCTTGTAGGATGCTTCGAGGGGAGCACTTCAAGTACAATAATCCGCCCTTCCCTCGATACTGAATATTTAAGGATAGGAAGTCATAGTTACAAGACTCAAGAATTGGCCACTCGGCTTTAACTCATTCTTATATTTTCTCCTCTGAGGAGGAGCCACCAACCTGCTTTGACTGTGACTTACTACGTGCCACTATTAAACACCTTTTGACTGATTACATAAAATATCAGGCGCATCTTGACTGATTAAAAGCCACTGGGGACCTAAAACACGTTTCGCACGATGTATGATACAAGACCTAGTATACTAGCCGGTACTAGATATAGAGGACGGAATCCAGTATGATTGGTGCCGTCCTAGAAGGTTTCACACGGTCATTGAACTTGCGCTGGCGGGGAGGCGTAATTTTTATTCATATCTTAACGCATGTCTACTAAATTTATAAATTAACCGATCAATGACAGCAGGCTACCAAAGCAGCAGTTGGGACAATTTTAATTTATTGCTGAATCTGTAACCTGAAATTTGTGATGGCCAAAAGAAGATATGGATGACGCTGATTATAGAAAGTGAAGATCATACAGTGTATCTAAAAGCTAACGTGATTGGTTGAA
Organism: Pyrrhosoma nymphula; assembly: GCA_963573305.1. Taxonomy (NCBI): domain Eukaryota; kingdom Metazoa; phylum Arthropoda; class Insecta; order Odonata; family Coenagrionidae; genus Pyrrhosoma; species Pyrrhosoma nymphula. The sequence goes on from OY754335.1 coordinate 55,395,275, forward strand.
GGCTAATAGGTACTACAGGGAGCTCGCAGGAAACTAGTACCGCATCATTTATGAAATGAAAGCTCAACCAGTATAATAGTGGTTGTAATAGTTAGCCAGCATGCTAGCATCTTGTGAAACAGGCTTTATCATCATATTGGGTGATAACCCAATGAACATTGATGATCTTCTTATGTTCCCCCACGAGACAAACCTTTTATCGCCAATATGATTATATTTTACCTAATTATAAAAAAATATATGCAAAAGCACTTAGCAACATAGTTTTAAATAACTACTAATTTAAATATAATTCTTACCCCTGTAAAGGTTATGGCATGATCTTAGTTGTCGATACACGTCAAACCAATTCTACCTAAACCCGTCCCTCCACCGTTGGCACACTAAACTTTGGACCTCTGGGCGTCTTTCGTTAGTAGCCGCCTGGCCCCGGACATCTAACTTTTACCACAGAATACAGAACAACTGAACTCCTACCCTGCTTTGAGTTGTCTCCTAATACCTTTAATTCCCCGTCCGAAGCGCTGATTCATTGGGAACACACATGAATAAAATTAATTTGTCCAGGCACTTCGACCTAAGGACTCAAGAATTAACGCAAGCGGGACTGTTGTCAGCTCAATCCCACGAGTGCGGATACGAAAAACCAGAAGTGAGGAATTTCATGAGAAAACAACATCGGCACATTTAAATACTACCCAGTGAGCCGGCGCAGAGGCGTGTGGCAGGGGGGATGTTAGCACACCACCCATGAAAGGGGAGGGAATAGGAAAAAGGAAGGAGTGGTCTGATGGATTGCACGTTAATGATGTGTTTTGAGATACGATAATGTCTCTGATTTTGTTATAATCACTAATGGTGCGAGGAAAGAAGGATTTTTTTACCTCTCAGTTCGGCAGTGTATCTTTCTTATTTTGACGCTTCTATCAGCTCTAGAGATTTAGCGCGGGGAAAAATAAGTTCCTCCTTGTCGTACTGAAACACACCTAATCTGAATTTTGCTAGTGATCTAGGCCTAGCGTGTAGCCTCCGACTCATCAACGGATCCGAGCCTAGCCTTTCCATCCGCTGTGAAACTATTTTAAACGACGCGTACGGCTTCCCTTTGTATTTTTTTATTTCGTGAATTATATCTTCCTGTGAATGGTCCCAAATGCTCGCAGCTTATTCGAGATGCGGTATAACCATATCAAAGTAGCATATGATAATATATACAACAATGTGTAATTTTTACTGACATTTTTTAATCGTTACTACCGGTTTCAACATGTAGTTGTCATCCTCAGGTGCATAGTTGATGCCGATTTCATCAATTTCATTAAAGATTCTTTCCATCTCTTCCCATGAAAATCTTACGTAATTAGCCGTCATAAGAATCGTGGCGAACTGCAAATTAACGAAGCCATAAAAAATCACACTACTAAAGAAATTGAATGATCCTAATAATTGACTAACGGGCATCCCATTCTAGAGTTTTTTTTAGCCACGTGGAGAACAACCCAGGAGAGCTTTCTTGGTAGAGTGTGGTAGGAGAGCTCTAGTCTTTTGGCCCGAGAGAAGTACTTCAAGTCCATTTCCCATTGTCTACCTACCCTCTGTACATGGCGAAGCTCTTTTTTTTAAGTCCTCCTGTAAGTCCTGTCTCATCTTTGCGGAAGGGGAAGGTCTACATGAGAACCTTCGTTCTCTTGGCGCGGAAGTGGAGAAAAAAAGAGTGGTTTACACCCATTACGAGGAATGGAGACGAAGGGTTTGTTGGTTTTGGCCGAGTAGAGAGAAATAGAGAGGGATCTGGAAGGAGCAGGAGAGACAAAAGCACTCGTTCCTTTCCAACAAGAACTCTCCGATTAAACGAGCGTGAATATGCATGCGGGTCCCAATCTCGGCGAGGAAGTGGAGACGGCGTACCAAGATGGCGCCCCCCGCGAAGGGATAATGAACAGCCGAGCCGCTTTGTCTGGGGTTGTGTAATCGACCAGGCGGAAGGTGAGTCCCAACTCTCGTTTCCTGTAGTTTCATTAATTAGGCGAATCAAATTAATGGTGCCACTCGGACAATGGACGAGACGAAGCACGTTTTCTTATTTCTTTTTTTTACGGACGAGGACGAAATAATTAATTAATCTTTCGTACCTAAAGGTGGGTCTTTCCCAGTGATAATGAATCCGTGAAAAGTCTTGATCGGGCCCATTACGTATTCCCGTTTAAGGAGATGCCTGATACTTACGTCATATTCGTTACGTAGCGTAGTGGTCCAGATTTTAATTCTGATAGAAGAAAATCGCAAAAGCCAAAAAAGGTTTTCAAGTGCAATAGAAAGTTTACATGTATGAACATTAAATTTCAATTTTTGTACGGTATCAAAATTTTTCCAGTCAGAGGCTCAGATTATTATTCCAATGAAATTTTTTCAACATCTGTAGAAAATCTGTAAACATTATTCAATAAGCATTATTAAATAATTAAACATCATGTGAGTTGAGAATATGCATTCAGTTTCGTAACCCAAATCACTCCACGGTCAATTTCTTTCGTCCAGATTTGGAATGTTGACCACTATGCGTCGTCGATATTGGAGAAGTCCTGTGTCGCACTCCCTTGCATATTATCATTGCTGGGATAAAAGCAAAAAGAAGCAAATATGATTCGGTAAATGAAAATTTTTCTCCAGCGTCGTATACATCTTCAAAAATTCCATCTGAAATTTCTGGTGGAATCACTATAGCCAGAAAATTTGCTTTTGATTGTTTTCTTTCTCTGCTTCTTTGGCTTCTCGTCATCCTTCCCTTTTTTAATTCGTCTTTATTCCTATTTGTATTCTATTGTATTTTTACTTTCCCAAAACTCCGTTCTATTAGCCATGGCAGGGACAACAAAACTGGCTGTTACAATTCCCTAAAACTATCTGATTTTCCTGGCAATATTTCCGAAATAAGGCCTCTTACTTCTTGAAAATCTTCAAAACCTCGTATGACCGTGCTCAAGCGTGTGGCAGTGGGTAAGTTTTTACCAAATATGTTATACGTTCCGTGCTATGAAAGTTTTAGCTGGTGTAGTTCATAGAAAGTATAAATTACAATGCGATAATCGGCACGTTATTTCGTGCCATAATGTATTTGAATATCGAAAAATAGACCAGGAAAGCGAGAAGTGCTATATGTAGTGGTTAGCTTGTTAAAAAATTCCTTAGGTTAAAAAAAAACTACCCGCTGCCTTTTGTCCCAGTATTAATCCGGATATTAAAGTCCCTTATAGTTCGCGGACAATTTTATTTAACCCCTCTCTTATTCCCTTTGATCTATGCTGCTTTTAACCATTATCTTCCTGTAGGGGTTCGTATAAATTGTACCCAAGGCAAGATCTTTTAGTGTTGAATTATTTGAAGCAAACCTGCATATTGTGACGATGAAGCTGGCGCCGTACAACCGGAACTTTCAAGTGCGGTTCATCCATTTAAATTGTAGTCTCTTATTTTAGGTTGCCAAATATTTCCACAAGATTTCTCTAGGGTTTTTGAGTGTTTTATATTCCATTTGAACTCCCGTAATTTTTGTTAAGCAAGCTAACGCATATAACTCCACCTAATGTCCCCTCATCCCATTTCTTTTGCTTGCAATAGACCCACAATTTCTCATGATATATGAAACATAATACCTTCCTACATTTTTATAATTTCCTAATTCTTCATTACTCGATTAAGATCTCAATTTACTGCAGTGATGTCTCTTGTAAAGGTGTTTTAGCGTCTTCGTGGTCTATTGGTTATCACATCCGCATTACACGAGGAAGGTCCTCAGTTCGATCCTGGTCGGAGACGTATTTTTATGGTTGAATTTTCTCCGTCTCTAACGAAGACTCTCGAAGCATACGGTTCGAGTTTCTTACCCGAATGTTTCTCTTTGTCGAAATTATTATTCATTAATTAATTTATTATTATTTAATCGTGTGTAGGAAAGATTGGCAAATATTTTAAAAATAGTTACGTGACGCTAAACATTGTTTTGCCATATGCCTAGAACGAGGTTGAACGGAGTAGTATAATGTCGCAGGTTAAAATACTAACCAACTCTTTAAGTAAATTCTAAGTCATTATGTTTCTGATTGTCTGAAAATTTAATAAACGCGAAAATGGCCGCATCTAACTATTGGTCTCCGTGATGTAGTTACTATGAGTGCAGTGTCTATCCCGCATGTGTAGAACGATGGTTAGCAACCGTATTGCATGTGAAGTCCCTTCCACATATGTATGTATTGACCCTCTCAATTTGGGTGAAAGTGTCACGATATTACAGCATAAATTCAACTTACCAAGCGACACATAAATACAAGAAAAACGGCTAAAAAATGAAAAAGAACCCAAAAGTCAAAACAAATACCTCTGCACTGGGGTGTTATTCAGTAAGAACTTCATATGGTCGAATCATAATATCCTTGGATGTGCCCCCCAAAAAATTTCAACTTTTGAATGTCTGAGACAATATGAAATTTTCGACGGTGTGACGTCAACATTTCGTCACTCTCGAGTCTCGGTAATTTCCGGGATCTTGGCGAATAATCCTCCTGACGTGAGGTTGCTGCTGAACGGCGCACAGAGGGGAAAATCCTTAAAAAGTTGGCAAAACGTCAAGAAATTAAGTTGGGTGAGTGGATGGAAAAAAAAGATGAATTTGGAGCCGAAAAAGCAAAGGGTATAAGAATAGTAAAAGAATAAAATACTAAATTTAATAAAGTAGTTCCACCGTAAAAGGACATAATTGTCATTTTATTCCTACTCTGGACACTTATAGAAAAGCATCATCTCTATTTGATATGAACAACAAAATGTTACCTTTTCCCGCTATTTTTCTCACAAGTTGAACTTGAAAATACATGGTGTTTATTGTGGCCATGGAAGAAACACAAGGGAAAATAGTATTTTCTGTGTAATATGCTTAAATGCCAATTTTACAGAAAACTGTTTAAAATAAGCAAGAACTCTCGAAAAATCGATTAAAAATAAAATGAATCAATCTTATTATTTTTTTTTGTTATTAGCTAATAATTGCGTTAGTTGAAGTCAACATGTGGTATTCCCATAGAAATGGCGCCGCAATCGGCTTCTATGGCTAAAAAATGTGTTCGTTAAAATGTTTTTGTGGAATAATTTGCATATTATGTGCCGTTATTTTGATTTTCAATTGCTAACCCATGTTATTAGTGAAAGCGGGATTTTTTAAACCAATAAAACAAAAAGTTGGAATTGAGTAGAAATGTTTTGACCCACACATTCGCGGTGGAACCTCCTTTATTTGTGCAATGATGAAAGTTTCTATCAATTATGATGAGTACAAGTTATTTAAAAAGCAAAGAAAGAAACTTTTGTATGGAATTCAATTTTTTTCCTACAGGAGTAATAATGGGGTAAAAATCACTCCATAAAATAGCTTTCGAGGAAATACTTGCCTCGTGTTGAAGTGATTAATATCGGTAAATGAAGCGGGGTTAATTAATATCTCTACGTGAAACTCTCATATGGTGTGATTCCTGAAAGAAGTTTCCTGATTTCCCGATTGTACCCCTATATAATTTGAGGTTAAATTAACTCGTTTGGTGTCATAGCACGTTATCACCCGCTCTTCTGCTTTTTCGAGGAAAGGAATCGTCTCGCGCATGTTAGAAAACGATTTAATATCCAATTTGTATGGCATAATTTATTTGATGGCATTTTAGGTATATAATATGCATAATATATATGTATGCTCGAAGGCCGTATAATTCAAGTATGAAATATTCAACGGTTGAAAAACGATGTTTCATGAATCGCTAACAGCCTGTAGTACGCACGCTAAACTGCTCTCAAATTACTTTTCGACGTCGTCAAATTCATTTGTACGCATCCAGCTATGCACCACTACGCTCAGTGATCAGTTGCCATTCAGCGCACCCGCTCAAAGTGAGCAGACAAGGCGTCATGATCAACCACTCAGGGAGCGAAAGTGCCGCTGAATGCACCCATTTGCTGAAAGCGATACTGTTCTGTGACATCACTTCCCGGGTTCCCAGTGACGTAGTTTCCAAGCCACCAAGCGCTCGTAAATTTTAAGCAGAGATTTTTTTATAAAACAGCATTATTTCCTATGAAATTCATGTCCTATATGTTTAAGAATTCCAATTTCAAATACAAATAGTTTTTTTTTTTAATGCTTGTTCCACATTGCATCGAGAGACCGGACAGTTATTTCGATTAGTATTAGGAAAGCGGAAGACCTGCGATTTCTTTACTTTCCGTATTTAGTTTGCCTTATCGTATTCTCTAGTCGTTACGAGTTTAAAAGTACGATTTTGACGTTGTTTATGCTTCTTTTAGGTTTAATAACCTCGTTTTCGCCTGATTGAATTCCTTCACAAACAATCCACGTAACGAAGTCTTGCTGCCGTGTAGAGGCGATAACAGACTGGAATCCTCCGCCCACTTCTACTCTCCTTGCTGATTAGTAAAAAGGTAGATATTGAGAAGATGAAAGCAGCCTTAACGTTGTTTATTCTTCAAAGCAGGCTATCAAATCTGTGGAAAAAGTATCTGTTGTATTGGTACATAACAACGTAATATCATCTGTCAGGATGGCCGAGCGGTCTAAGGCGCTAGACTCAAGGTTGAATCCTTCGTCTCTTTAAGGTGGTTCCTCCGTCAAATGACTTAAATGTCATTTTATTCATATTCTGTCTACTTGTAAAAAAACTTGTCCTTTATCTGATATGAACAACAAAATAATACCTTTCCACGCTATTTTATTCTATAATTGAACTTGAAATGACATGGTGTTCAATGGGGGAATGAGAGAAACACGGGGAAAATTAGTATTTTTCCTTAAAATACAAATGCCAATTTCACGGAAAACTATTTATAAGATGAAACTAATTCAGATAAATTGAATAAAAATAAAATACAGGCATCTTACCACCTTATTTTTTTAGTTATTACGGAATTACTGCCGTAATTGAAGTCAAAATGCGGTAATTCGTAGGAAATGGCGCTGCAGTCGGCTCCAATGGCTGGAAAAAAGTGCTCATTTAAAATACATCCGTGGAATAATCTGCATTTTTTTGTAATTTACTTTTGGTTTTCTGTAGGTAACGTATTTCATCAGCAAAAACAGGATTTTTTGGACAAAATATAAAAAATGTGGAATTTAGTATTTGTTTTGACCCACACAGTCGCGGCGGAACCTCCTTAATGCGGAGCTTGTGATTTCTGGTCTTCGTATGAAGGCATGGGTTCGAATATCACTCCTGACAACTATTTTTGCTCGGTTACACGCTACTTGCAAATGTTCGGGAGTGTAAGCGGAAAGAGGGATATTAAATTTTTTTAAAAAGCTTTGATTTTAACTTCGGACCCACCTAGAGGATCGGGTTCGAAAAAAAATTGTATGAAGACGTAGGCGTGGGTTTGAATCCCACTTCTGACAAATATTTTTGCTCGATAACATGCTACCTGCAAATTTGGGGGAGTGAGTATAAGCCAAAGGAGGGATGTTAAATTTTAGAAAAGCTTTGATTTTTAACTTCGGACCCACCTAGAGAATGGGGTTTGAAAAAAATTGTGATCCATCAATTATTACTACTGGTGAATTAATATTTGAATTATTAATTATTAGAATCATTGGAAGGTCCTCTGGTGTAAAAATGAAAGCACGATGCTCATTCGTTCCATGTAGACCGCATTACTACTATGTCACGAACATTTGGGACATAGCTAATGAAGACAGTTGAAAGGAAAAATCTTGGAATACTCCTTTATTTCGAATGATATAATCCAGTGGCCACACTTCTTATATAACTGGATGATTGGACCTTTTTGGATTACACCTCTAAATGCAGATGCAGTAGCTCTAGACCTGGAGGTGAATAAAGGAGAAAATTAGCTAAGCAAAGAGATAGAAAAGCACTGAAGAGATATGGTGGGGATAGAAAGGAATTGAAGAAGAGAAAAATTTTACATTGGAAGAGGAAAGTGGATATTGGACTTGAAAAAAGGTTACGGGTTTGTAAAGGGTTTAATGGAAAGGATGGTGTTGATTAAGAAGGCAAGAGGGAGAATCAGAACAAATATATTTTGAAGGGCAGGAAAAATGGTGGGAGTTGTGGAGCTGATGAGAAATAGAGATTAGAGAACATGGAAAATTTTCCATAAGAAGACAGGTTAAAGATGGCTCCAATACAAAAACTTTATGTGGTAATGGAAGCAGTGGTTCAAATAGATTAAGAGGCATTGGATACATGTCATACATAGGGAAAAGCGATTGCGCTTTTAATGGAGAATGCTCCGGTAAGTACCGAATAGTTGATACTATTAATTACTAAACCAGTCGATAGGATTTAAGACCTGTGGAAAGAACTAAGAGGGAAATATCTTTTTCCAAAAAAATTGTGCTAAAAATAGGTCAGTGGAATACTAATAAAGTGGAGGGATGAGTCTATCCCATACATAAAAAGGAGAAACAGTTTGACCAAAATCATCGTGGGAATAACCCAGTTTCCGCGAAAATATCGGAATAAGGTTGGCATGAGAAATAATAATTGGAGCGCTTCAATATACGGATTAAAAGAGGGCAAGTAAGAGATAGTTACACGTGCCTATGGAGCAGAGAGCGATCAAAAGCTACTTCGTGGGTTGGTTGCGCGTGGTAATGAGAAAAGTTTTTAAGTCCTATGATTTTCATCAGGAGATTCGGAGTACTTTTGGAGTGCCTCTATTTTCGAAACAAAGTTGGAATACCCGAGAAAACTTCTTTATTAGATTTTGAAACGAATATCATAAACCTTCTTGCATGGCGTAATTATTCCTCTCGGACTATTATCGACTAGTGGAACAAGCTTATCTTAGTAAATGTAACTACAGCGACGGAAATGCTAATTCGAGGCTCTCGTGGAATGCGTGGTTACGTGGGAGATGTTTTTGAAAATCACTCGAATAATACGAAAGTATCCTCGCAGCCAATACCAAATCTTTGCAGTAAATATTTGTGTTATGACCAAGTTGTAGTCAGCGTGTTTTTCAAGAGTTTTCCCGTTTTCAGCTCAAAGAAATGCGTGAATGAAATTTGAATTGTAGTTGGGTTATCACATAAATTCTGCGTCTTGTTATATTAAATGAGCATACTCCCCCAAGTAAGGCATATGTTAAACAATTGCCATATATTTACGAGAGTAGTGAAATCTTTAAACATTTTGATCTCTGTTAATTATTTTTACATTTTTAAAATTCATTCGTGAAGCTTTGCCTATTAAATTGCATTTTTTAATGCTAAGAATGACGAAAACGATCGATTCCGAAAGTAATTTTTTATATATTATGTTAAAGTTCTACTACGAATGTATTTGCGAAGCCTCCAGCATGGAGTAAGATTTGTGTTACTTTGTGACTCCAGAATTATATCCAACGATAAGCATCTCCTCATCTGTGCCACTTATCGTATTTCCTGTTTTTCATCAAGACCAACTCTCCACGCAAAAAATTAATAATTTTCCAAAATAGCGTTTGGTTGGCTGAACAACGAGTCTACCTTACACTTTCTTGCCGTGGCAGACAGCTTGGTGTGGTGTAAGCGAAGGTATATGTAGCATCTCAAAAATTATTTTCCTTCGTCTTTATTGGGCAAAAGATTCTTTCAAAGTTATAGAACTTTCTTTATAAATATCCCTTTACCTGCGGAAAGTAGCTTTGCTCTAAAATCCTTGTGACGAAGCCTAGAGGTAGGAGCGTTGGGCTGGTGATTGGAGGATTGGGGTTCATATCCAGGTGAGGCCTCTTGGAGTGCCCATATAAACCCAAGCTGCATGATTTTATGGATCAAGATCTTTCTGGGGATTCATGGGTGGCATAGGGAAATAAACAGGTCTCTCTACGATGAATGCGTTAAATTTCACACGACTTTGGGCTTTGTACCTGATGAGCAGTAGGTACTACCGTTAGCTAATCGAACCGATCATAGTGTTGAACGCTTGAGATATCGCTGCGTAGATTTTTCATCTTTTTCGTAGTGGAGCAGATACTTTGAGATGACATATCCATCAAATATAACATACTTAAAGGTCAATAACCAATATGCATGTCAAAGTTGAGTACTTAATATTTATGCAAAACGTTTTAAGCAGTGTTTAGCCATTTCAACCGATAAGTGTTTTTAAGATTCCTCACCGTATACTTGCCTTCTTTGTGACCAAGTTTTGGTCCTTAAATGGTAAAAACGTGTCAAGGGTAATAGGTAAGGGGTTATACGCTTGGGTAATTGAAGGGCATTTAGAAAAAGACGCCGAATTTCCTCAAATTGTAAGATTTTCGCGCTATCATTAAAATGCAACTCGAATTTTTCATGTAGGAGCGCAGTTTTTTTTAACCAATGGGTGACGAATCATAATATCCCTCAGGGTTCATATCTATGGTGACCTGTGCTCCGCTCTTCTGAAGAAAATTAGCCGACCTCTGAGGAATGCTACCGCTCCTGTATCTAGTTAATGAATCTCCCTGGGTTTCGAAAGTTTCTCTTTTCGCAAGGATGTCCAAGGACCCAATCATACAAGGTAAGGTTCCTATGATGACGGCTGTGATTTTGTAGTGGCCATGGTACCACTAATACAAGGTAGGTCACTGCGTATCATTTGGGTCGAACGCTGTGACGTAGCTTGGATTACATTGAGCGATAGCTAGGTACGGAGTGCATTGCGTATTTGATGCTTGTGTGGTACTTAGATACAACAGCAACACCAGGAAACATGAGGTAGGAGAATTTTTTAGCTATCCCATTGATAATAAAATGATGAATTACTTCGTTCATTATGAAGGAATCCCACCAAGTTACTGCCAATACCATTATTTTTATCCCATTGATGCATCTACACGGGTGAAGTGGGGCCAGGTTTGCCTGAAACAGGACAACTTTAAGGTTGAAAATGGTTTGAGTTTCAACTTTCATGTGTAAATAAATTGTTGCTAGAGTTATTTCCGCTGTAAAAAACATAGCATTCTCAAACTACACATTAATATTTATAACCAATGAAGTATGTTGTATATCAGTACTTAAGAATTCGAATATCTCCTTGACTCGATCCTGTTTTTGCTAAAAACTTTATCGGAGGTTTCATCTATTATTCCTATGCTAACTCTCGAGTTGTCTGCTGCTTGTGTAATCCGGATGACGTCATCCGCAGGAGGAGTTCATCTTGGTCAAGGGAACGGTACCACGGAAATCGAGATCCCGCCCGACTACTTAGCCCTATAATTCTCCCCATATACTGTCTACAGTTAAGAACGTAATCTAAAAACCAAACCCAAATGATTATGACTCAAGTTAATATGAAACTAGACCACTGCTACGAAACTAATCTACTACTACTACTACTAAACTACGAAAATAATCTAACCCAATACACAAGGGAACAACTACGAACGAATGAAAAGCTTCAGCCTGAGTATCTAAAGTTTAACACCGAAGAAACTAAGATATTTATGTAGAACAATTCTAATGCTAGAATCAATAGATATAAAAACAAAACTATCGGTAGAATAAAAAGAGAAAATTACCGTGTACAAAGTTCTAACCGTATATTCTTAAACCTAAATGATAAAAAAACATGAAACTACGTATTCTAAAAATAAACTACCCTTGAGAATAAAAATTGACAAAACTACGAATTACGATAATAAATAAGGAAGCTATCAAATAGTTACTAAAAACCCTATATCGCCAGCAAATTTCAACGTGGTCACACACTCGCCGTCAACACGGCATCCTCGGTAGAGAGTTTCAGAACTTCTCCGCTAGTTAGCGTCACTCTTGGCTGGAGTCTCCCTATGGGAGAGCTCGAGCTCATTTGGTAAAATTTTTTCGTCAAAAAAAGTTCGACCGATGGGGCTTGTTAAAAACACGACGTGTCCACTCACCGAGAGAAGCTGAGGTGTGTATATGTTGAGACTGAGGCAGTCCTCGCTCATCTCGTAGTTCCGCATCCTCCGACGCCTCATCACTGGGGCGGACGGGGTCTCCGCCGATCGATTGGCGTGAGAGGCCGCGGTCGCCTCGGGCCCCAGAGAGGCGGGGGTCACGTCTTCGTCTTCGGGGGACTCTTCGGACCACGCCGCCCCCGCGGTGTCGTTCCTTCTGCCGGCCAACGGGGGCCGCGGTTCGGGCCTTTCCGCTATGAGGGCCGAGAAGAGAACAGAGGGGTCCGGCAGTGGGACCGACGTCTCCTCCTTGTGCTTGGACTCTTTGTGGTGCTGCTGCTTGTGGTGCTTGGGGCGGACCGTCTGGTGTTGCGGCGTCGGCGTTGTCGGCGTCGGGAACCTCACGGCGTCCCATACGTAATGGCTACCCGGCTGGATGCACATCGGACCGAATTTGGTGGCTTCCTTGGTTCTCCGCCACGGTGCAACCGGTACAGGGGCCTGAAAGATATGTTAAAAGTGACTAGTGAGTAGGGGTTTGTGACATTTTTTCTTTCTCATGAACACCGGGCGTTATTGGTTCACGCATAACCAACGCGCCGCGCCGTTCCGTTTCGGGGTTGGCATGGTCAACATAGGTTTATTCTTGGCGTTCATGATAAATAGAACACTTTGTAATCTTCCACAGATTTATATATATGGCGCAACGCGTTCCACCGCTATGTGGCATAATAATGTGTAATCATAATCATGAAGATTTCAGTGTTTTATCGACAGCTCAACGACTCCCACGATGTCCAGCCTGAAACAGTTATATTTTTTGATTCCGGGCGTTATACGTAGGAAACTGGCTGGTCAATACAAGAACTAGAAGCAAAAGAAACATTAAAACACCCCCAAAAACTGATTATCCCAAGAAAAACAATGAAACCCAGGTAGGTGAGTTAAAAAACTTCATTTATCTCAACCCGGATAGCAGTTCACTCTTAAGGACGAAGTTCCCTGTATTATCCCTCACGAATGGCCTCTCTCATCCGCGATTACTGAACGGTCATTTCTCTTAATGGGAAGGACGTGATGCAAGTAAAAGTTTGAGCCCAATGCTTGGAACCAGAAGCCATCGCCCTCTTTCGCCAAATACAAATACCGGAGTGGTAATCGTGAGTCATTGAGTGCACATTTTTATGTTTTCAAGTGTGTCGAAAAAATATTCTTGGACCACATTTCACTAAAGTACATCTTTTTATGTGTCAGAAATTACCATACATGCTGTGAAGTAAATGATGCAAGAATTACGTTTTTATTTTTGCCTTAATTAAAACTTCGTTATGACTTAGATGTTTGGTGCGGAGTTAGATATTTTACCAAACATTTTATCTAAGTACGTTTTTTTACTCCGCATGATACCTTGATATTCGTTATCAAGCATTTTAATAATATGAAACGTATTATTTTGCATTTTGGAGCAAATGTGTACATATTTAATCGAATTATTACAAAATACATGCCATTCGCGATATGGCTTCGTGTTTAAATATCATTGAATTGCCGAAAAAACAAATCAGTATGATGCATTTGTTTTCATTGTTTTCTATAGATGTCACTCATGTAAACACGTGTGTAAAGTTTCACGCAAGTGTGTGCATAAAAAAATCTTCTCCTACCGCCTTAAAAGCAGTCGCACCCATCGGTTGCAATCGACATTTAGTTTTTTGAAGTGGAACGCGTCATATGGATGGGATGTAATCTTGCGAAAATTTAATTATTCATGTTTATTAATACATAATACTGTTCACCCCCCACTGCTAGTCATATCCATACTCAGTGTTACACTTCTACGATGTTTCCGAGACGCCCACATATTTTTTATTATTTTGAATTTTATTTACCAATTTTTTAATCACCAAAAACAGCACGAATGCCTTATACTTGAGATGAAACAACAGATAAATTAATTAAATATTTTATGCATACCTATCACACCGTTCTCATTCAGGGTAGTAATAGTGAAAAGACTTTGTATTGTTCCACACAAATTTATTTCACCGTTTGATTTCAATGGATAAAACAATCTTCAAGGTCTTTACTGTTTCATTTCCAAGCGTAATTTTCGTTTTAACCGTTGAAATCGATTGGTGAAATAAATTTGCGTAAAACAGTAAAAAGTTAATTTTTCGCCATTTTGTTAAATTAACTTACTTCCAAAAAGTTATTCCTCATTAATCATGTGTATTGTTAAATGAGCTTAATTTTTTTCGATGTACCCAGAAAAATAGCTCCGATTTTTTAAAATTTCCTCCATGCTGCCCTACCCTGGCAATACCTAATATTCCTCCTCTTTAAAGTCTCTTCCACCACATTCACCCATGCCTTTCTCGGCGTACCCCTTGTTCTAACGCCTTTCAAATGTTATTATTAAATGGCAGGTATTCCAAAGTAGTCGCCTGAATGCTGATTGGAAGGCTTCCGTAGCTTCCTTTTTTATGTAACGGGTTTCGGGCGTGCCTGGCCTGAAGATTCCGGGAGGGTGGCTGTAGAAGCTGCTGTCGCCAATGGACACCATCATGCTGAGGAACGCCTGAAAGCCGGTACACGACATTCGCCAGGATTCTTAGGATGGCCGACTAGGTATCTTTAGGATTTTGGTTGTTCAGCAAAAATGCAGACTGCGGAAATACGGGCCACTTCCAAATAGATGTATTGAAATCCCTTTTTGAACTCGGTAGCGTATTTTAAATGCATGTGAAAAAAAACATTGTCTCGTCTTTTTTTCAATAATTCTAATTGCACTTTAATTATATGGAAAAATGATGTTGCCACTTTCTATTTAAATTATTTTATCTGTAGTTATTTATCTCAAGGGTTCATTAGGCATTAGGTGTAAATTGAAAAATTGCTGCCACGGAAATTTCCTAATTGGGAATGTGACTTTTGAAAGGTACTTATATCTAATGGCCCGAAATTCATTGTGAAAAATGTATTTCAGTACATTTTTCTTAAACTTAAGAAGCGCTTTGACTAGCTACGAAGGTGCTTAGAGGTTGGGGGTGGGGAGGTAGGACCATAGGGTAACTAAACTCCCATCAAAGTTTGAGCAGGTTTCCGTGGAGCTTAGGTTGGAGCTTCCGCTTTGCTGATTTTCACCACGTATTTCCATTCCAGGGCAATATTATGGCATGAGGTATCTTAAGGGTGATGGCTGTCCAGCGAAAATGCAGAATGCGGAAGGAGAACCCACGTTCAAATAATATCAATGAAGTCCATTATTCAAGAAATCGTGAGGTAGAGTACTTCATTTTGTCCCGGTGTTATGACCAACGATTAAATATTTTATCAGTGGGAAAACCGAAGTGAACGCGTTCTCCCATCGATAACGCCCACGTCAACTGACCGACAAGTCCGTGTAATTTACTGTGATGGTCCGCTCGGCAGACCGGTCGCATTGACCAATTTTGGGGCGAACCATTCTTTTTATCGGGCTTGAAAGAAATTGGGTGGAAGACGACGCAGAAGACTCGAGTCAAATTGTTTTTCAGAGACCGTCTGTGTTCCCCAATTTGACCCGGTCTTGAAAAGTGCCAAACACAACAAAGGCGAGTTGGCAGTGTTGTAGTGACGACGAAACAAGCCAGTCGCGGCTGAGATACCCAAGAAGGCAGAGTGGAATTTTAGCCTTCAAGGAGGGAGTAGGTACTTTCGCAGTAGGAAGCGTGGCGATACTAACGGCGGCATATAGCGCACGTGGCAGCGATGAGCTGAAAAGGACGAGTCTGCGAGAGACGAGTCTAGGGAGTGACGAGTCGGTGCGAAGGTGTTCTTTTCGCCTACTGCTGTTTCCCACAACCACGAGAGGTGACCTGGTGATCACGGGAAACAATAAAGGAGCCTGGACAGTAGATCCCGTTCACCGAGCGCAACTGTGACAGGCGCAGCATTTGAAAGGAGGCGCGGCGGGACAGGCTGGAGTCCCTCGTGCCACCTCGCCCCAATCGCAGAGGGACGGGAGCCACCGTACTCGTAACCATACGCCCAGAGGATCGGTCCAACAGCCTCCACTTTGCCGCAAAGCATGTAAGTACTGCCTTCAAATATCCCTCCCCAGTAAATAATACCCTCCAGTACTGCCCCAGCCGTGCACTCCCCACCACGAACTGTGTGTGTTTATGTGTCGTTGTTCAAAAAAACCGAAAAGCGATTGTTTGATCAAAAGAAGATAATTCAGTCCCCTGGGACAAAAATTCATTTGTTGCAGTTCTCCAGTCCTAAATGTTGTCAGAGAGGGCGAGGAGCTTGTAAACCTAGACGCATCGAAATAATTTCATTTTTATTGTATTAGTCATTTCTCACCATCAATCATTAAATTTAAGTGTTTTGTTTTTTTTTATAATTCCCCGCGGATATTTCACTAAATTTTCACATAATGATCAGTTATTAGAGTTCATTTTTTGATTCGTTTGCCAATTCGTTTGGTGATGTCACGATTGAGCCAGCAATAGTTGTGATAAGTGCTTGTCTCTCTAAAACGTGTGACTCGTTTCTGCTCAATGCACTAAGCCCTAACCACAAAAACGAGTTCGCTCCTCAACATTCTGGAGGTACGTTTTCCAGAGGTTAGAAGTCACTCCCTAGCTAAGGTCGTTCACCTGCCGGCATACGGCTAGCTGGCCACAGTCCTATGTGGCCCCCCTTTCGGGATAATGTCGTAAAACAAATTTTTATTGAATATTTACTCAACCACTGAGATTTTCTCACACTCACACGACCCGGGTTTCAATGAATTATCATTATCATCAGGTGCTTTGGTCTCCTGTTAATGTAGTAGCTATGCAACGTCAACATTGACGTTGACATTGATGGGTTTCAATGAATTATCATTATCATCAGGTGCTTTGGTCTCCTGTTAATGTAGTAGCTATGGAACGTCAACATTGACGTTGCATAGCTACTACCGCTACTACTGTCCTCGCGAAAGCTTATGGCGTTGCGCAATAGACGATTTTGGGCCTGGAAGGGTCTATTTTCTAAAAACCGGTTGCCGCGGGTGAAAGGGTGGCACCGGCGGGCTAATGTTTACGATTTTCGTTGCCAACTTAGAAATTTGCCATATGCCTTCAATGAATTTGAATGCCCCCAGCTATTCAGCGCAGTGGGTTATGGAGTGGGCGCCGTCCCTTTGTACCTGAGCGCGCGCCAGGAGGTCACGGCCTGGGGATCTCAGGCCGATGACTCGGAAGTGGACTTATAGTTTCAACAAACACGTTACTTTTTTTCTACAATATTACACAAAAACAAATATCACATTCGTATTTCTTGCGATTTTCTTTCTTTAATAAATTACGGAAATTATCCAATTTATTTTTGCATGAAATGTATATGTTCTCTCTCTCTTTCTAGAATATATATATTCTTATATTTCCACTCTTTTGTGTTCCCAATGTTCCATTTATTCATCGAATTTACATGTACATAGTGCCAATTTTTGGCATTATCTCTTCAAGTACATTTTATTTTCTCATTTCAGTAACTGACATTTTAGCTAGTGGTATTCAAAGTTCGATTCCATTCATTGCATTAGCTAAGTAAAAGAAGAATTTAAAATGCACTGATATTTCGTAATTTTATATTGTATGTCTTAAATCTCGATGGCATAATTTCACGCGGCTGAAAATATTAGCAACGTTACTAAAAAACAACGGATTTGCGCTAAGTTTGGTGTCTACTCAATCAGCGTTACAGCGGAATCACGACTATATTTGTTATTTTTTGTTAATGTTGAAAAAATCTTAATACGTTTAAAGTAATTGAACTGCCCAGTTGTGAATCATCGCGTAATACCATCTATTCCACAGCCCCGGCCGCGGAACGGAGGTATGGCGGGGAAGGGTCGGCTACCTGCTCCATGCTCCGCGACGAGTCGAATTGTCCAACACGGCTCGGAATTACATTTTTACGCTGATACGCTATGTTGGTCATTCTGCATGCCACGCGCTCACTTTCCCCTCCGTTCCTTTCCTATAACCCTCCCACACATTTCACCCCTTCTGTTCTGCGCATCTAAAGGCCATAAGCTCTCGCGAGGACTGTACATTAACGTGCAACGTTGACGTAGCATAGCCATTACATTAAAATAAGAGACCCTAGCACCTAATGATGGTGGTAATTCATTGAAACCCGGGACGGGTGAGAAAAAAATCAGTGGTTAAGTAAAAGTTTTAATACATATATATATCATGCATACATACATATATCATGCAATACAATAAATACATATATCATGCAATACAACAGAGTTACCACCGAGCAAGTTTTATTTAATCTCGTAAAGACGAATTCTATTAGGATCCATTTTTCCAGAGGAGGAATCTGAGTAGGAATGGAGGGTTCACCCACGCCAGAGAATTAAGGCGGAAGGCTGTCACAATACAAAATCAGAACTCTCAGTTAAGGCAGTTTGAGCGAGATATTTCGCTAATCATAATGGACACCAAATTCGAATTTTATACTTTTAATGTCAGCGCCTGTGAGAAGCATGAAGTAAATATTGTAATATTAATGGTGCAAAAATAGTTACAGACGACAAAAACTCTCAGTAATTAAATAAATAAATCAACTTGATTCTCTAACTTGACTTATTTTTTCCTTAGCCTTCCTAACGGTTTTTATGCGATTCTGTAAAAAATATTTCGGTGAGTAATATATTAATGTCTATAAATATTTGAGATCTACCAACTACTCACCGTTAGTTTTTTGACGAAATATAAGTGTTCTAAAGTCCTAATTTTTTCTATATTCTCCCTATGGAGCGCACAACCGTAATGTATGGCAGGCATTTCAAACAGCTTATATTTTCAGACAAATTGCTCGACAATTAGTTCAGCAAGGGGTTAATATTTTCATATCATTGGAAAGATGAGAGTGTTTTATTTAAAACGAGGTCACATTCACCAAATTCTAGGTGAAGTGATATTTGACCTCAAATGACCTTAACTCAAGTTAGCGAAAATGCTCCATCATCCCGCGGTTGGCATAAAACAAGCATTATAAAACTGGGCCCTATTGTAAATTTTCCAATAATTGTACTGGAAAAAATGATGTGGTACGCTGTCACGCGCACAGGTGCAAAGATATACACCACGGGGAAGAGACTAGTCGTAAGAAAATCATTTTACTTCGATTCAAACTCGGATCTCCCAGCTGCCGGTCAGGTGTGTTAGGCAATCGTACCACCTTCTGTCTCACATCTTTATTCAATGGGAATTTCGGTGGTGGTCAATGCGCTCCGCAACAGTGGCTTACTAACAATAACCATGACCACGTGTCCAGTGCCACAATGTGGACTTCAGACAAGAAAATCTATTTCGCGTAAAGCCCCGCCGAAATTCTCCTAAAATGAAGATGGCTTGGTGGTGTTCCGGGCTAACACACCTGTTTGGCAATTGGGAGTTCTGGGTTCGAATCCTGGTCATGTTAAATTATTTTTTTCATGGCGAATTCCTTACCCATGGAATATAATTATTGCATTGTTTTAAATGAATTATTATTGACACTTCGGGAATGTACTGGTTGAGACAGGTTTAAGAAGGAAGTTAAAATGGAAGAGAGCAAAAATCCTTTAATTCTTTTACAAATGCAGACCTCTTTCTCATCATCAGTAGTCATCAATCCGAAGAATGGTTTGCAGTAGCTCTCCATTCCACTCTTTACTCTGCCATTTCTTTCATTGCTACGTATTTACTTATACATGTTTCATGGTTTGCTTGATTTATTTCATTCTTGGGTCTTCCTGTATAATTCTTCCCATTTATTTCTCCTTCCAATATTATTTTATTAGGCTGTTGTGTCGCAAAACGTGTCTAATAAGTTTGTCTCTCCTTCTTCGCGGAGTGTTCATTATGCTTCTTTTCTCTCCAGCTCTTCGTAGGACTTCTTCATTAGTGATTCTCTTCGTCCATTTGATCTTAATCATTTTTCGGTAACACCATATCTCCATTGCTTCCAAGCTCCTTCGCTCTGCTGCTGTTGTTATCCATTCTTCATTGCCATATAACAGCATACTCCAAATTATGTTTTAATTAAGTGCTTCTTAACATCCAGGCGTGTGTTAACAGCTGTCAGCAGACTCCTATTATTTTCAATGCCTTCTTTGCTTGAACTATTCTGCTCGCAATATCTTTCTACATGCACATTTTCTTTCTTCATCTCGGCATACGCCCTACCTCCTCCTCATACTGTCCATAAAACCTATTTTCTTCCTTCCTCTTCCCCGCTTACCCAACATCCTCCCCTCTGTCACTGCCTTAAGCAACTCTTCGCCCCTTATTACTTCTTTCAACCCCCTACGGTGCCTCCTTCGAATCTGTTCCAGTAGTTTCTCCTCCTCAACCACCATGCACTTCCTCATACCTACTTACTACTCGTATCTAGTACCTTTCCGTCCAGCGCACGTATTCTTTATTATCCTCCTCATTTATAAAATGAAGATTTTTGTTCTACATGAAAGCTCAGTAAACATCCTTGTATGGCAAGTTTCCAGTTGGGAAGTGGACCCTATATAATCCAATAGTCTTCCCTAATTTTAATTTAACGCGGGTCCTTCCGTCATGTCCCAGTCATTTCCTTGAAAAAGCTCTTAACAGATATTTTTCTATGTAGCCACTCTAAATCCATCCTTCTCCTATTCCCTTAAATGCAGCTGGGTCTTAACGGGACTTGCAGCTTGCAGCCCATATTTCTATCTACTTACTCCGCTTTGCATCTGTTTGTTCACTATTTGAATATTGTCCATCGCTTGTTTGTGTGTTTTAACGTTTACTATGGCACTGAGTGAACTATACTTAAACCACTATCGTGGCTACATGTGGCCTGTTGTCAGCCCCTAGAAATGCGTCTTTTCATTACATAGTTGGATCTGTTAAATCAAGGCGATGGAAAGCATCAGCGTTCATTCATTCTTGGAATTTCGAGATGAAACCTTTAATTGAGTTACATACGTATGAATACATCACGGAATTCCCTTTACTTTCCCGGTACTCAGAGTCAAAAAACTAAGTTATTTTTATTAGGCCTAGAAAGTTGGTTCTTATTTTAAATTTCATCCACAATGCCCTATTCTTGCATACTTCTTTCGCTTCTCTTGAACTCATGAATTGCCTCGTACTCTCTCTCCTATTTTTAAAACTCCTCGTATTCCTCCTCTGTTGAGTCTCTTCCACCACATTTTTCCATAACATTTGCGGTCTAACATTTCCTCTCACACGATTCACCCTACCATCGTGTGTCTGTTTCCTTTTTCGACTCTCATACATTCCCTCAACATATACAAACCAACGAAGCACACTCCTTTCATATATGGCTACCACTGGAGCATCCAACCTCAGCCTTTCATTACCTACTTGTTAGTGAAATTAAGCTAGTTAAATTAAGCTGAATATGTATGAAATTGAATTTTCGCCTTTAATTGTTCAGTTTTCGTGGAATGAGATCCCGGGTATGGACGGAACCCAATATTCTCACAGAACAATCCATGATTAGACACACGAATTTTGAGAGCCGTTCACAAAGGAGTGTCAAAAATATTTTAATATTACGGGAATGGAGGAGGCTAGCTCTAGCTACGACATTATGAGTGGGTAGAAATGAGAATGGAAAAAGAGAAGAGGTGAAGTTTAATGCCATAATTTCGTCAAGTGGTGCATAGATGGCTTATCAAGGGTGAAATTTGAAATTGATTCTTCGATTTAGAGGTGTAGTGCGTGTTGATTGAGGGAGAAGAATTTTTATTCCTTACTGATATTTATTTCTTTGTGTGTTGGAAAAATGTAAGCTAAATAAGCTATTGTAAAAGTTAAAGAGTGAAATGAAAGTTGATAAGTATTTATTCACTAGTTAGACCTCTAGTCAAGAGTTCCTCCATCATTATTGATCTATCGCCGCAGGTAAGCTTCTCCTCGAAGGAAGAGCCTCGAGTATAGCTCTGGCAAAAGTACCTGGCGCCGACCTGAGAGGCAAGGAGGGGAGGTAGAAGTGGAGTGGGTTAAGGGAAAGGACGGAGGGGAAGAGAGGGAGGCAGCGAGAGAGAGAGGGAGACAGGAGAACCAAGCTATTTCGCGAAAAAGCCACGAGGCACTCACGCGCAAGGCAAGTGGTTAAAAACACCTACGCTATGAATTTACTGATTGTGAGAACCCTATCTTGAGGTCTCGTCATGAGACAAGTCGGAACGCGACAGCAGGTAGAGATGAGTCATCCCAATTCTCGAAACCCTTGTGTTGAAAACATGAGAAAATTAGGTTGCGAGTTAATCTTCCCTGAATTTTACTTACCTGGAGAGAAAAGTTATGTAAACTAATAGTCACAGGAGTGTCAGTTACTTCTCTGCAACTAGCCTAAATGCGGTGATTTCATAAACATAAACACTGCGCGAGAGCTCGCAACCCCTTAATGTACATCTTCAGGCTGGATCTAGTGGAAATTGTAGATAGTTATCTATTATATCAAGGTTACGCGTACATAAGTATGGTTCAGTTGCTATGCGTAGCGATTCAGATGTGCGCCAATAGATGGCAAGCGAGCTCCCATTCACGTTCTCTACTAACTGACACATGTGCATTTTTCAAAATACACACAAAGTAAACTGCTAAGTAACAGCTTCGCCTGCTTTACAAAAATATTTTATACCAAGAATTCTCTGACATTTAAATATTATATATTGTTTACCATAGTTTCATACATTGTTTAAATTAAAAATAAAAATCATACACTAATTTCTATTTAATTATTTACTTATTACATTACTTTTTGGCGATTTTGCCATTGTTTTACCCTTTTTCAGCAGTCTTTTCAAGTATGTAGTGGTAAATAAATGGCTTGGTACCCTGCCAATGTTCTATTCAACTCTATTTTATTCAATCTAAATAAAATTGTGAAAGAGGACAACGTATTCCATTCATCATGAAATTCGCAAACCTTTAAATTAAGCTCAGGTCTTTGGTGACGTTGATGTTGATGGTACGGCGTCTTTAACCGCTGGCTTTCAAAGCGTTATTTTTAGGCCATCAGTATTTGCGGCTATCTCGGAGCCTCAGGGAGAAAAATCGAACGTTTGTTTTCTGTTAAAAATGAGCATGCATCCCACGCGATAGGGAACGTGAATATTCCGAGTTGGTTAAAAATTGCCAATAGACCGCGAGTGAACAGGACCGTTGAACGCGGTTTAACGTTTGAGGCTTCACTTTGTGGAACAACAGTATTGGAAATAAAACGTCGCTTTGTACATTCCTTACACAGAGAATATTCATGCTTTATCTATTTACAGAAAAGCGACATTTACTGATTTGATTATTCCTTACGTCTCTTGTCACCATCATGCTCATAAGCTGTCAGCCTTCCATGCCATGATCTACCGTTTGGTCAATGTACCTATGGGTAAAGATTTTTATTTAAAAGAACTAAACAGTGTATTAGAAATCGCAGAAAGAAACTGCTATGATAGGGGTATTATCATTAAAATTTTAGACAAAAAACTTAAACAGAAAGCTATTAAGTGTACAACTAAATTAACTTTTAATGTTATTGATAAGCCATTACGGTGGTGTAAGTTACCTTTTTAGGAAATTTGACGTAAAGGTTACTGCAAGCCATGCCGGTGAAGAATTTTAATTTATCTTTTTATAACTCCGTGACTATTGGAAAAATTTTATTTAACGTGAAAGATTCTTTTAAAAATGTGGACAAAAACGGTGGGTACGCATTAAATTGCAATTCATGTAACGCTAGGTACATTGGCCAAATGGGAAGGAAGTTTTCTATTAGATGTAAGGAACTTTCAAAATGCTTCGTAACTGGTGATCAATCATCTATGTTTGCCAAACATTTACTGGACTGTAATCACACCAGTAATTTTGAGTTTGAAATTTTAAATGTTGAAAACAAAGGTAAAAAGTTGGATTTTCTAGAACAATATGAAATAACAAAAGCAAGGAAGAATTGCAATGCTAACTTAGTACAGTCCTCGCGAAAGCTTACGGCGTTGCGCAGTAGACGATTTTGGGACTGGAAGGGTCTATTTTCTTAAAACCGGTTGCCGCGGGTGGGAGGGTAGCACCAGCGGGCTAATGTTTACGATTCTCGTTGCCAACATTGAAATTTGTAATACGCCTTCAATGAATTTGAATGCCCCCAGCTATTCGCCGCAGTGGGTTATGGAGTGGGCGGAGCGTCGTCCCTTTGTACCTGAGCACGCGCCAGGGGGTCACGGCCAGGGGATCTCAGGCCGATGACTCGCAAGTGGACTTTTAGTTGCAAAAAGTACTAACTTTTTTCCAAAATATTATACAAAAGCAAATATCACATTCGTATTACTTGCGATTTTCGTTTTTAAAAAATAAATTACGGAAATTATCCAATTTATTTTTGCATAAAGTGTATATGTTCTCTCTTTCTATCTAGAATATATATTCTTATATCTCTACTCTTTTGTGTTCTCAATGTCCCATTTACTCATCGAATATATATTTTCATAGTGCCAATTTATTAAATTATCTCTTCAAGTACTTTTTATTTTCTTATTTCAGTGACTGACATTATAGTCTAGTGGTAATCAAAGTCCGATTCCATTCTATGCATTAGCTAAGCAAAAGAAGAATATAGAATGCACTTTTATTTCGTAATTTTATGGTCTATGTCCCAAATATGGATTACAGAATTTCACGCGGCTGAAAATTTTATCAACGTTTCTGAAAATCAACGGATTTGCACGAAGTTTGGTGTCTACTTATTCAGTGTGTCAACGGAATCACGAATACACATGTTATTTTTTATAAATGCTGAATAAATGTTAATGCATTTAAAGTAATTGAAATACCCAGCTGTGAGTCATCGCGTAAGACCCTCCATTCCACAGTCCCGGCCGCGGAACGGAGGTACGGCGGGGAAGGGTCGACTACCTGCTTCATGCTCCCCGACGAGTCGAATTGTCCAATACGGCTCGGAATTACATTACTACGCTGAGACACTATGTTGGCCATTCTGCCTGCCACGCGCTCACTTTCCCCTCCGTTCCTTTCTCTTACCCCTCCCACACATTGCACCCCCTCTGTTCTGCGCATCTAAAGGCCGTAAGCTTTCGCGAGAACTGTAAACGATATTTTATTTGATTGTCATTCACCTCTTTTAAATATTTTTCGGTTGTACCACGTATTGTATCTTGTACTTGTATTGTCGTCATTGCTGTCTTTGGCCTGTGAGTTCGCCTTCCTGCCCCCTTCCACTCCCCACCCGTCCAATCAAGGATTACTCACCTCTCGTGACCCCCCTCCCACTGCCTTCATCACTTTCCCTCCCCTCTACCCCCCCCTCTCCCTTCCCCTCCCCCTTACTTTAGAGTATTTAAGGAATGGGCTGGTATTATCTGTGCCTTGATAATGACAATTATTTGTCGAAACCATGGTCGAAATAAAGTGTGTGTGGCCCGTCAATAAAGTTTGTGTGTGGAGTGTACAAAGCGACGTTTCATTTCCAGGACCGTTGAGTCTGGCTGGAGTGGGGCAGCGTTAAGGTGGTTGGAGTACCTTTTTTATGTACAGATTTCCGTCAAACTTAACATGCGTTTTATCATTAGAGATGTCAATAGATAAAAGTGAAAAAAGGCTATCATACCGATTCGGTGTCCTGGCAAGGCACCGAATGCTATTTAAGGACGTATTTATTTATTTATTAAGGCACCGAATGCTATTTTACCACGTATATTTAATGCTATTTTAGCACATAGCCTTATGGCACATGACATATTATTCGTAATAATTCGATTAATGTACATATTTTCTTCTAAACGCGAAATAATACGTTTTATACTAGAACAATGGTTGCTAACAAATATCAGGGCATCATACTGAGTTATAAAAACTTATTTAGATACAATATTTGCCTAAAGTTTGAATTACGCGCCGAAAACCCTAGTGAAAACGCTTTAATTAAGGCGAAAAACACAAAATATAATTCTTGCGTCGTTCCCATCATTGCATGTATGGTTATTTCGACGGAATCAGGAGATGTACCTAAATGATATTTTGTCATAGAATTTTTTTATGCTAACTCGAAAAATTATTGAAATAACTGACGATTACCGCTTTAAGCCGCGAAGTTAATTCTACGTCCGTGGCCACGAATATTTTGGCGGAGAGAATTGTTTTTTTGTTTTTTTTTTTGCTTGCCTTCTTCATTAACTCGTCGATCGGAAACTGGAGAGTTTTCAGGCCTACTTCGCTTAGTTATTTCAGTCCGCATTTCATGGTATGGCTGTTGGTAATTTGAAGAGGTGTGGGCCATAGTTGAGGCCAAAACTTCAGAATTCCTATCCCCTTCCTTCCACTTCCACGCTTCCCCAGTGTTCTCCCGTCTGTCACTCTCTTCAACATGCCCTGTCCTCTCAAAAGTTCCTCCATCCATTTCTTCTGCCTTCTCCGGACCGCCGCAAACATCTTCCACTCCTCTCCAACCATACCCAATGCCTCCTCGTTCGTCCTCCTCGCCACGCTGCTCACTCTCTCCATCCTTCTCCCAGCCCGCATCCCAAAAACTCAAGACTGCGTACATCCTCCCTTCGCAGTGACCAAGTTTCCGACCCATACAGCGCCACGCTCCAATGGAGCGTGGCGCCGCTCCATATAAAAGCAGCGTCGCTCCATATAAAAGTATTCAACATCCATTCCTTTATGTCTCTTCGGAAACCCCGATTTGGGTTTCATTAAGAGACGAGAAAACTTTTATTGATTAAATAAATGGAATACATTTTTAACTTAAACATTACGTTCCTAATAATATATTCGAATAACTTTAATAAGTCTCGCTATATCTCGCTCGCTTTAGCATATTCAGGAAATCTTCCAAAAATTTGATGTCCATGAATTAATTTAACCCATGAATTAATAGGATCCACATGATTATTTATACTAATCAGTAATAGTATATAAACCGTATACTGCATAGTAAGTAGTTGTATGTTTAAGGTGATTAGAGCGAAATGTTTTTCTCTAGTCATAATAAAGACCATATTCAAATTTTATTTTTTAATTTAAGCAGCAGCTAGAAATATGAAGTAAATACTGTAACATTTATGACGCAAAAACTTGATTTGTTTTTTAATGACTGATATTCTCATTGATAGAATCAAAACAAACTTTGTAAATTTTACAATCAATTTTATTCACTACGACCGGTTTCGACGCATAGGCGACATCTTCAGGTTGTCGAAGATGTCGCCTATGCGTCGAAACCGGTCGTAGTGAATAAAATTGATTGTAAAATTTACAAAGTTTGTTTTGATTCTTTCAAAATGGAATTTTACAAAGTAACGCCTGAGAGTATCGATATTCTCATTGATAAACTAAATATACACGTTTAAGGTTTTAAATAGATTTATTTTTTTCACAACGTACACTAAGAACGCCATCACAACCGAAGGTTTTTCTGTAAAAATTACTGCGGTGAGAGATTGGTTTTTTTTAGAAATAGTTGAGAAGGCATGCTGACTAGACACTGTTAAATTTATGACTCGATTTATTTGCAATAAAGTATTCATTCTTTTAAAGTCTCCCTGGAGTACACACCCGTATAATTTCCCATGGAATAAGGTATTTGTAGAGGAAAATACCTGGAAATGTAATACGATATGTCGCTGATATTTTGTTACCATTGGAGAGATGAGATGTTTCTCTATGTAGTGAGGCCAAATTCATCGAATTTTATGTGAAGTGATATCCCACTCGAGCTACCTAAATAACATAGCTCTCTCCTAGTTTCTGGTTTTCCTTGCATTGTTCTCCTGACTGATTTCTGGTCCTCGCTTAGCGGCCAAGGGAGCGTGCTAGTCTCGAATTTGAACTGGAACGTTCAATTTCTTTAGAGATCTGGCAGAAAAGTTGTGCGCATGTCGACCTTCATTTGTTTTTTAATATTAATATATAATTCAATGAAGAGGAAAATTTAGAAATGAAAGTTTTTAAAAATATTGATCCGAATGATCAGTAAGTATTTAAATCATTTTTTAAAAGTTTGCTGTTGCTTTTCTTCTAAGTAATTATGCACAGTTACATGATCCACAAGTACGTTTCCCGTAATAAAGCATTTGAATAACAGTGTTAATAAGTGAATAACTCCAGTCAAATAAAAAATGTATTGTTTTACTATTATCGCCAATACATTAGAACGTCATTTTCATACACAATGCAATCATCCGCGCCAAACTGTTTCCACGACTTGGTCATAACCTGAGGCTTCGTGTGTACACAGCGGTGAAATGCGGCTCGCCATCGGTTGCCGCCGTTCCATCCGACATGACCGGGATTACAGATTAATTCTGCCGTATCACCCAGCCTTATCACCCTTATCATTCTGCCCTGTGATCACGGAAAGGTTTCCGTGATCACAGGGCTTTAGAGAGCAAATCCGTCCCTTCTCGAGTTTGAACTGGGACGAGTGTTGGTGTAGAATCATCACGTCCCGCACACCGCGGAGGTGTCTTGCTCGGTATTTCGTAGATGTGTTTGCAGATGAATGTGATAATGATATGTAGTTTCCGGAAAATGTTTCCATCAAGCGAAGCTAGTTAAAGGAATAAACATTAACTATATTATGTTGAAGGCCAAGCATTATAATTGAAACTCGTAGATTGCCACGATATTGCGTGTAAATTTTTCCATGATGTACAGCATGATTTGAGTGCAGTTTTCCACAGATAGATAAATTTTATTACACGACCCGAGTTTCGATGTTTTACATAACCTGGTGATCACATGATGCCATCGCCTGCAATCAATGAAAGTAATGGAGGTATCGTCTTATCATCTACATTCAATTTTATTAAAATCGAGTGAGTCAACTTGAAGATATCGTATCTTAAACACGATGTACTAGACTTTTTTTTACAAACAAGATGTTTCGGGTAAAACAGCCTTTGATGAGTTACAGAATAGCACCACTGGTACTTACGCGCGTTGCGACGGAGAACATCGTTTCGGCCCTGGCAATGTTTTCGTCAGGAACTGTGTGGTCAGGACGAAACGGCTTCAGTGTCCGGGGGATGGGGGCAACGAAATTTACGGGCTCGGGATTAAATTTTATCTACCCCAATCTTCTCCTTGAAGCGCGCAAAAAAAGGAGAGAGATATTTCCCAGAAAAAAAAGAGTGTTGTGCTCTCGTTCCCGTGATACCTCTCGGTTAATATCCCCGCCTCCTTATAAGAGTGAAATACGCTCACTAATTTGTCGCCATCATCGTAAGCCACGGCAAACGTCTGGGATAGCGGCGCACCGAAACGAAACAAAACGATGGGAAGGGATGAACCGGAAAACGAAAGATCAAGGAGGTTGCACTGTCGAATGAGTTGAATGCTAATGTTTTTTATTATTCTTGCTAGATACATCAAAACGTCGATAAAGGTAGTTCCAACTTAAGAGGACGTATATATCATTTCATTCATATTCTGGATAATTATGGAAAAACAATTCCTCTATCTGACACGAAAGACAAAATATTTCCTTTCCACGCTATTTTTATCGCAAATTGAATTTGAAATTACATGGTGTTAAATGGGGGAAACACTGGGAAATATACAATTTTTCTCTCTAATCTAAATCCTTCAAAAACTGAATATTTAATTGTTGTAAGGAGAATAAATCATGATAGAAACATTACAATTGGCAATAATGACTACAAGAGAGTACAAGAAGTAAAATATCTAGGTACTATTTTGACCGAAAACTCCTCAAGTGAAACGGAAATAAAATCCAGACTGCAAACAGCGAATAGAAGCCTCTATGCACTTAATAAAATACTAAGCTCAAGAAGCGTTTCCCGTGAACTTAAAATAAGATTATACAAAACACTGATCCGTCCCGTTCTCTTGTATGGATACCAATCATGGAGCACACGGAAAATAGACCTGAACCGATTAGCGATATTTGAAAGAAGACTACTAAGGAAGGTTTTTGGTCCAGTCCTTGATTTAGAAACAGGAGAATGGATAAGACGACATAATGAAGAATTGTACAATCTGTATCAAGAACCGAATATTATAGGAGTGTTAAGGAGTAGGAGATTGGAATGGGCTGGACATGTGGTTAGAATGAGTGGCGAAAAATTTCCTAAGATGGCTCTGGATATGACAATAGAAGGAAGGAGACCAGTGGGGAGACCTCGCAAGAGATGGATAGATGGAGTAAGGGAAGACTTGCAACAGCTAGAAACCTGGCCGAACTGGCGGAACATAGCAGAGGACAGAAGAGAATGGAAAGCCTTAGTTGTATCATCGCGCGGTCCTCTGGGCCTGATCGCGTAAAGTAAAGTAAAGTAAAGTAAGTAAGTAATGTAAATCCCAATCACACGAAAAACTACGCAAGAAGGAACACTCCCGGAAAATGTATTAAAATAAAATAGATGCATCTTACCACCTTATGTTTTGAGTTATTTGCTAATAACTGCGATAATTGAAGTCAAAATGCGGTTCTTGACCGTGGCAGGCTTCACTTCGTAGAAGCTACTAATAACAGTACTCATGATTATGACAGATTAGTACTTTTCTACAATATTTATTAAATACCAATATATTAAATGTTGTAGAAAAGTACTAAGCTGTTTTAATCATGAATACTGATAAACATATGGTAATTCCATAGAAATGGCGTTGTAGTCGACGTCTGTGGCTATAAAAAGTTTTCATAAAAAATATATTCGTGGAATAGTAATCAATTTTGTAACCTAATTTTGTTTTTCAACAGCCTACACAAGTGATCAGGGAAAGTAGCATTTTTTAAACCTAATAAACAGGGAATTGGAATTTAGAGTTTGTTTTGACCCACACAGTCGTGTTGTATTGTTGCGGACAATGTTATTGAATAAACTAGCACTCTTTTGTAATATTCCGCGTTAATGATTGATTTGTAAAAGCCTCCATCATTGGAGGGGCTACATTGGTTTTTTATCAATATTTGACGCGGAAAAATATGCAGAAAGTATTATTTTTACCAATTAAAAAAAAAGTTTTTGATATGATGATCCTACCCTTTCCATATTAATATTAGTTATTTTCACTAATTGATCTTGCCGTAAAAAATGACGGCATTTTCTGACATTTTATTTCATTGATATTTTATGAGGCAATTCATGCTGCTTTCGTTAGTTTGTAGTTGGATAAATTCATTTCGATTGGGTATTATTGTTTACTCATTCAATATTTGATGCAAAAAAACTCATAAATTTAAATGGACACATACGGAATCACGTCTTTAACTATCATTATTGGTCGTTATTCGGGAATATTAATAAAAAAAGCGAAATTTTACGAAAAGTCGAAATATTTTATTGAAGTTTTAGCGTTTTCGTCTCGAACACATAATTCGATGATGAAAATTAGAATCTCCATTAAATTTATTTCTCGTGGTGCTTCTTCCGTTATTGTGGTACCAATATTTTTTATTACATTTTAGCAAAGAAAAAGGGTCTTCAAGTAAATGGAAAATCATCTTGACGTCTATTTATAAAGGTGGGTTTACAATGGCAATTTTGTTGAGCAAGTTAAATACAGCTAGCGACTTTCGACGTTAATTGCCGGTGCAAACGTTTTTACAAAACCACTTGCAGAACTTTTAAAAGTTTCGCCAATTCGCTTGCAGATGCGTATTATTGCAAGTTTAAACGGCCACCAATCTGTCTCCGCACTAACTTGCGAAAAATGTTTCGTCCGAGTAAAATCATCCGCAAGCTCTAGGAGAAGAAACTTACGTAAGTTGCTTGCCACTGAAAACCCTCCTTTGGGGAAGTGATTGACGTTGAATAAATAAATATATAAACATGACAGTTAATATTATTACAGATTACTCATTAACTCACTTAAAATTACTTGAGAGGAAAAAGCAATCGGTGCAAAAATTGAAAACGTACTATTGTTATTTTAGTAATACTGCTGAAATACGATTTTAGCGGAAAACTGGCATAAGGCGTGATGTCTTCTTGAGAATCCTGTGGCAGTCAAACTAAGCCACCAATCTGTATCTTTAAGTCATTAGCTCAATGCAGCTCTTTTTAAAGTCAGAATGCGTTGGTTCAGTATGAACAGCGCTCAAGTTTGGCCCCCAAGGTGGAAATGATATTATAAATATCTTCCTTCATCTAATGGGCAATATTCTTCGAAGTTCTACAAAAATCGCTTATCGAGGAATTTTTATGGGTGTGTCCTATCCGGACAATTGGCCTCCAAACTGACCAGGCCAAACCAGAGACTATGAGAGTGGTACGTTGGCGAACATGCTAACACGCAGTACAGGAGTAAATGTGCCACTTCTGATGTTTAGGTAACCATTAGTCTGATTAGCATAACTAATCAGTTCTCCGAGTCCATATCCAGACTTATCATACACATAATTAATGCCTGGAAACCTATTATGTAATACATTAAGAATGAAAGGGAGGGCGGATATGTAAGCTAATGTCACAACATATCAAGTGACAACTGATCCTGAGACGAAGGTGTAAAAATCAACCAAATTTGAGCAACGGCATTCAGAGACCCCGATGATGGAAAGCAAGTCGTTCTTCCAAACGTCTACATTCACATGATACCCTGCAAGCTACATCATGGGTGTGTGGCAGGGGGGATTTTTTCACCAACATGCGCTTTTATGTAAAATGTTATTGCCAGTGGCGTACGCAGGATTGATTTCTGGGGGGGTTTGACTTCTGGGGGGAGGGGTTGACTTCTGGGTGGGGGTTTCATTAATATTTATATGCATCATCATAAAATGATATGTAGACTATTATTCGCTAAAACAATAATTAAATTAACATTCTCTTTTCGTGAAGACAATTCAACTATATTTTTCTGTCCAATAAGCAAAATTCTTAACGCTAGTTCAGGTAAACGAACGAAACGAATTCAGGTAAACATGTTTTTTTTGGGGGGGTTTAAACCCTAAACCCACCCTGAATTTATTGCTATTGATAAACTGAATTTATTGCTATAATATGCCAACATTTAATAAAAGAAAATCTGCAAAAGTTACACAGGAAGCATGCGAGGTATGCTGTTAGTACTACGTTACAGTTCAAGAAACAATCATTTGGTAGCAATTCAAATAATAAGCTACAATCCCTATAAGTAAAGCTAATTATAAATCCTCAGCGGCAGCTATTATGGCCTGTTATCGTTCGCGGGGAAAATGACATTCTCAATCTGTCCGTTGCGCAGTCTATTCCCGTAATTTCATTATCATGTCCTATTCTACCGCAGATGGTCGGATTTCGTAAAATGCTATTATGTAAAATGTTAGAAAATTGATCATCTTGGAACTTACATAAAAGATTAAGTCTCAATTTAAACCAAAACGTCAGCGGAAATTGAGCCCCTTTTCAGATAGAACACCCGAGAAGCCTTCCTCTTCTGATATCAGTTTTAACTTTTTATTTTTTCTGTATTTCTTTTCGTTTAAAAGAGTTAAATATGTGGCTAATTGGTGTCCCCTGTCGTCGTACAAATTTAACCTTTGCCTCTCGTCTGGTACAAATAATATTTTGATGTTTTTTTTAAAGCTCACATTCCTCCCATTTTCTTCCTCGATTGGTGGTGAACGAAGTGTGCTTTCAACAGGTGTTCACCGTGGGGCGAGTGCCCCCGTGTTCTTTCTCCGTCTCCTACCATCCTTGTCTACGCGAACTCATGTGGTGAAAGGGTGGGAAAACCTCGTTTGGAAATGCCACAGGTGACGCCTTCGCATCTTCTTTCTTTTGGAATCCAATTAATTTTCACCTTTGCCGGCGAGTGGTGCACGGCTATTGTACTGTGGACACGCAACAAGTACAACGCGCCAATTTGAGGCATTCGCTAAGATATATACAACCGTTTGGTATTTTCCGTCGCCCGCGGCTAGTGGGGCGGTAACGTTAGAGTCTGGAATAGGTGTACGGAGGCTCTGGGCCAATTTTGAACTCCTAATGTGCCCCGTTCGCATTATTGGCTTATTACCATTTTACAAAACGTTAGTTATTTCTACCCGCATTCGTACCTGCCTTTAATCACTGTAGTACAACTGGTATACTAATTTAACTTTGTACTATTTTACAGAAATTTTTATTTCTTCCGACCCAGGGTTTAGACTTTTGCACAGTCATTATCTAGTCAACCTTGATAATGACTGCGTAATAGTCAAAACCCTTGGTCGGAAGAATTAAAACTTTCTGTGGAATTTTAAGTCAACCTCGACAGTGACTGGGCAGTAATCGAAACCCTGAATTGGAAGAAATAAAACTTTCTGTGGAATATTAAAAATTAAAATTATTTCCAAATTATTGCAGTGTGGTTTCTCCAAATTAAGCCGGAAAATTTTATATACCTACGAGTACATTGCTAGTCACTACCTATAACGTGAGTTATATTTGTTCCTCATCACCTGCCGGCCACTTGAAGATGATGAAGATTATTCACGTGACCATTGTAACTTACGTAAATTCGGTTGGCAGAAAACAACTACTGTAGATGAATAACAATGCTAAGCTTATCCCGGGGGGAAAAATTTACTATGGTCGGTATCGACCGGGCGTTTGCATTAGTAATTGTTACTCATGTCATGGATTACCATGGTAAAAAGTCAGTAAAGCGAACGGAGCATAACTGACATTGTCAGTCAAATAGGTTACGCTTTCTTTTGTGTTAAGGAGGTTTCACCATCACTGCTTTTAGTCAAAACAAATATTGAGTTCTTCCTTAAAGTTTTCGCTGTTTAAAAAAGTACTAATTTCAGTGATGGCATGCTTCAGCCTCCAGGAAATAAAATTAAGATACAAAATATGCAGATTATTCGACGAATATATTTTTAATGATTGCATTTTCCAACCATGGGAGCCGAATGCAGCGCCATTTTAATTGATGTTACCGATTTTGATCTCAGCCTCTGTAGTTATTTGCTAATAGCTTTTGCAATAAGATGGATCGGTGACCTAATTTTGATACCATTCTATTCCGTGGGATAATTCGCATATGATGATCAGTTTTTTCGTGAAAACGTCATTTGCATTATGCTGAAAAATACTTTTTTTTACACATTTCAGCCACTATTTGAACGCCATGCAATTTAAATTTCATTTTGCGAAAGAAGTAGCTCGGAAAAGTATAAATTTGTCTTTCATATCCAAGAGAGGGCGTGTTTTTCTTTAAAAAACCAGAATGTGCATTAAATGAAATTTTTGTGCATCCACTGTAAGTGTAGTAGCTAAATTATTCTCCGTGTTACTGCATTTTAGAGCAATAATAATCGCGACTAATCGCGAGTAGTCTTACAAGGATACTATGTACCTATACGTTCTTCTATTCAGGAGTACTTTTATTAGGCGTGGGTGTCACAGGCTTTCTTTTGTACTCCGTTTTTTAGGAATTATTTTCTTTAAACAATCCCAATAGTGTATACACTGTAGCGCCGGAAAGATGCAGAAAAGACCCAGGAGCAGTTGACTTTTCCTATCATATGAAATAGATTTGGGTAAGAAACGAGGCTTGTGCATTCCTCCCAATATTTGCTTGTCCTTACCAATTTTGCTGACTTTCCCTCTTAAAAAAAAGTCCTAAAAAATTTACGTCCACTTTCCTTCCCCATCACTAAAAGGGCTAAATGCCATACAGTTTACTTTTTTATAGTAAAATAATAATGTGACTTATTTCTTACCAAGAGTATTGAATGCAAAACTTCATTATTAAAATAATGGATGATAAATTTGCGATTACTACATTGAAAGAAAAGGTTAGGCTCGGC
Organism: Pyrrhosoma nymphula; assembly: GCA_963573305.1. Taxonomy (NCBI): domain Eukaryota; kingdom Metazoa; phylum Arthropoda; class Insecta; order Odonata; family Coenagrionidae; genus Pyrrhosoma; species Pyrrhosoma nymphula. The sequence continues at coordinate 55,430,990 of OY754335.1, forward strand.
ATCTTATTTATCCTGAATGACAAGAAATTGGTGCGTATACCAGTACTTATCGATGCCATAGAGTAAAAGGTTTTCTATGTCGGTGCAAACTCTAAAGCATTTGGAAAATTACCCGTTAAAATAGATATTCGCTTGATTGTCTTCTACGTCAAAGTATTGGTCCTTACGGCACTCACGAAGAGCCTAGAGACATCTTGTTGGACCGGGCAGCAAACTCCTTTGATTGCCGGTTAGCCTCTTTTTACGACAACTCTCGGTGTAAGATCGTTATAACATGTTTATATTACTTTAGTGCAATAAATATTTCATTTTTTTTAATTAAAACTTTCCAAAAGACTGGCTTTACTTAGCATAATAGTGAGAAAAGAAATCGTGAAAATGGTGTGATATATGATCGATTTGTAGGCAAAAAACGAAATTACTCTCTTCTACACATTTATCCAATGTAAATAATTTTACTTTCTATGCACTGGCTAACATTTTGAATTTTCAGCAGAGGAATATGTGTTGTAAAGCAGTGATGTTCAAACATTTTTGGTTCGCGAAAGCAATATGGGTGTTAAAATAATTCATGGAACCCTTCCTCCTTAAAAAAATAAATGCTAACATTAGAGGGTGCATATGAAGAACATTCTTTTCAATAACCATGTCAAACATGCACATAGTGCCCTATACAAATTAATATAAACAGCAATTAGTAGAACCCGTGTAAAGGTGAGTGGAACTCCAGGGTTCCGTGGAGCACTGTTTAAATACTGCTGGTGTTGAGGATACCCTATAGATGATCACAGGATCGCTTGTCATAAAGATCAAATATTTTTTCCAACATTCTAGACGTCACATTTCTTTAATTTCATTCATTTAAGTTGGGTGTTGCATCCAACCAAATTGACTGACTTAACCAATTAATTGGATGGCTCCGCAAAGTTTTCTTTCAGTCTACCGAATGCACTCAGGTTGTTACCTATGGAAACACTACACTCGGTGCATTCGAAGCTTTTCCCCTCTCCTTACCCTCATTTTGCAGCTACCTAATGTTTTTATGAAATAAACGTATTAAGGTATAAAAAAAGTTTTTTTTATTATGATGGATGCATGAATAATTTGTTTAAAATATATAAATACTATTTTTTTAAACCTGGCTCAAGTGTGTGACCTTTCTTGGCGATATGGAAATGGAAATATTTTCTTTTCTTCTTTTTCAGGAGTAAAATTTATGTCTCACATTCTTTTATAATTTATATGATTGTTTTCGTCGAAATGTTGGCCAGATGTTCTGAGCTCTTGCTTTTCCCCCTCATCCGATGTCTCCTTCCTCTCCTTTCCCAGAGGTGAAAGTTATCAATTTCATTAGAACGTTTCCTTTTTATCTTTAAACGGCTGGTGTCCTAACACCCCCCGCCACACGCCTATTGAGGCGGCTTGCGGGGTAATATGTAGATGTAGATGTAGATGAATTTTTAATGAGTGGCAGACGGCAATGTTGCGGCATGCCAGAGGTGTTAGGAGTGGATATATTTTAAAGGACATCTGGTCGCTGAGCAAGGTAGTTGCGGTTTATGGTCAACATTTTTCCTTTCAACGTAACTTTTTTTTTTCATATTTTTCATTGGTTAGTGCAAATCCATGATATGGATCTAAAAGAATGATTGAAAACGGATATTTGTTTGCAAGGTTAATATCAATTACTATTTTTATTCCTGATAAACGTCAGCTCATAGTAAGTATTGTAATAATATTATATTGCGGGACTAATGAGTTGTTTTATTAAGTATAGGAGTATTTAAAGAAACCTAATTTAAAAAAAATTATGTCATCCATTCCAAAAGATGCTTGATTGCTAATTTCGGTTTGATGTGCTTCAAATCCTAAAGTTATACCACAGCGTCTGACCTCTCCGTTTTTAATCTTAAAATGAGGACACCATCCATGCCTCCAACAGGATTCAAGCTCTCGGCCTTTGGGTTTCCTAGCTGGCGAGTTATTTACCAAGCTTTCGCCAAAATATATAAAGGGAATGGGCCGACACATAAGTTAATATAACTGTTCCACGGATGTAATAAGAAAGAATGTTACTTACTAACCTAAGGAGTCGTTTGCTGACTAATATGATTAAAATGAATTACCCTTGTATTTCAATATGCCGCACTGAAGGGATATCCATCCTAAGTTGTTGTCTCTCCTCAGGGATAGGAAAGCTTAACACCACCATCAAAGGAATTTAAGCTATTAAATGAAATCCTAACACGGCGAAATGTTTTCACCTTCTATCAATTTAATCCTCCCCTTGCCTTGAGTGTTATCACTTTCACCAGCTTTGTTTTATTTTGTATAATATAACTATCTTATATTATTTTACAACTGAGACCTCAAATTAGTGAATCGCAAGTGAAAACTAACCATTGAACTATACAGCTCGAGATCATTATTTTTGATCTCAATTCTACGTATTGGTATGGAATTTAAATAGTACGTGTTTGCGTAAAATACTGAAAGTAACACCGGCGTTTAAAAAAGTTGGATATGAATAATTTAATTTATTGTCCATGTTCCTGCGTTAATATAACTGATAAATATGAGATAATGTCCTACGTCTACCTGCTCAAGGGATAATGAAGTTTTCGTGAGTAAGATGGTAACGGGAGTTCTTACTAATTTGACGAGATGAGCGAATAAACAGTAGCCATTCAAACCAGCTTGTTTACCAGGATGCTTTGCTCAAGGTGCTATTAAGGCTGACTTTATAAATTGTTTTCATAAATGTCCGTTCATCTTCCCAAATGTGAATGAAAGAAGAGTTCATGGTGGTTAAAGAGGTCTAATGAACTCCATTGCCAGTGTGCATTATCTTCAAAAACGTTGCACCGAACGAGAGTATAAGATATAAAGGCAAAGGAAATAGACTGAGCAGTGCCTCTGCCTGCCTGCTTGGGAGTAGCCCCATGCTGTCCTCTCACGGCACGAATACAGCCCTAATGAGGGTGATTCACACTTCATTTTTGCTTTCATATCTAATTAGCTTGGCGTAGTGAGGTATTTCATGTACTTAAAGCAAGACGTGACGCCCAAAATTAATCTTGTCTTGGGTCTATCGTTTCATGCTTTTTTTATCTTCCAGCTTTGAGTTACTTGGAAAACTTAGCTAAAAATAAATATTAAATCATACTCTTCTCGAGACTGCGATGACTCGTTAACAGGAAATTGGATAGAGCAAAATGTTTATGATCAGCATTGCCTAAAATTTCCTTTTTTTATTAAAACTACCATTACACGTCCAGTGGAAAAACAGCTCGTAAATTACATCCGGAAAAACATTATATCTTCAATGATTTGAATTAGGCTCTGCTCATTTTTCTTATTTAAAGGAACTTTTTTGTGCTAATACAAATGAAACAGTTGGCATCAAATTCGATGATATCATTGTCCCTTCGTGGCAAATGTGATGCGTATACAATTCTATTGGTTTGACCAGTCTTTCCCTTAGAATGATTCCTTTTCTTTCTTTTATAGTGTTTCCAAGTCCTGACGAAAGTTTTCAAGGAGGAAATTCAAGTTTCACTTTTCAAATTTAACCTAGAACATGGGTTTATGTCGTGATATGCGTTATGTGGAATGCTGCAGTTATGGTATAGAATCATCTCTGATCACTGTTACCACTGTGTGTCATTACGTGCCATTTATGTACCATTAACTCTTTAAGGTCACTCTAAGTTGAAACAGCATTGAAAACAAGATACTTGGAGATATGCAATTGGTTTATATTGGATACAATTTCAATACGAATGTTAAAAAAATGATCTCACGCACAGCACTCTTCTCTTAAACCTATGAATAGCTGATGAAGAAATCCATTGGGACGATGTGAATAAAAACAACAAAAATTTTAAAATCGAATCGAACGAACAAAGCTACGAAATTTACGGGAAAAATATTCGAACAAAATTCTCTTAAACTGTAATCGGCAGCCGTCAATCAAGAATATCTCCTTGAAAGACCCTCGCATTTTTGTTTCGAATCGGCATCAAGTTTAAACTATTGATTATGACGTATTGACAACTGTGGTTCCGGTACGTATCTCTTACTATAAAGCCTGATTGAAAAAGTACATAAGAGAATGGTCAAGAAAAACAGATATTCTTCTAAATCCAGCTATCCTGCGCTTCGCGAAAGCTATCGATTGGTCATCACCACCTTTGTTTTAACGGTCAATACCCGAAGCCTTACAGAAAAATATGGAAAGTATACATAAGGTTGGAGAGATATACGGAATGAAAATAAATGATATTGAAACAAAGATTATGAGGAATGAAAAAGAATAAGGGGATGTTAATCTCACAGTAAAAGGTCAGCGACTGGAGCAGGTAGAGTCTTTCCGATACCTCGGTAGCCTGATAAATAAAGATGGCAACTCTACTCAGGAAATCAAGATTAGAATATCCATGGGAAAGAAAGCCTTTGAAAAACCAAAAAGCTCTGTTAACTGCCAAAAAATACCTATTGCCCTAAGGAAGAGATTTGCCAAATGCTTTGTATGGAGCGTGGTCCTGTATGGATCAGAAACTTGGACCTATAGAAATAAAATAAGTTCAATATCTTGAAAGTTTTGAAATGTGGCTATGGATAAGAATGATGAGAGTGAGGTGGACAGACAAGGTGAAGAATGACCAAGGTTTTGAATGGATTGACGAGAAAAGATCAATCATGAATGGAATAAAAAGAAGGAAGGCAAACTGGTTAGGGCACATCATGAGGCATGACTGCCTCCTGAGTATGATAATGGGAGGAAAAGTGAAAGGAAAACGGTAGAAAGGAAGAAGAAAATTTGCTATGTTGACGGATTTGAGGGAGAATAGGAGTTATCAGGAGATGAAAATGTGGGCACCAAATAGAGAAGTTTGAAGGAGTTCAGCTGGAACCTGTCTCAGGACAGATCTACCTTGATGACCCGAAGCCCTAAAATAGCTTTTTCGTTTCGCTAATGTAATAACTTTTCTCTTCCTAATATTTAAAATCTAAGTACAACTACCTACTTCTCAGAATTACCAAATCAGTAAAAGGGACTAGCCCCATATACCTTAGTCATATTCTCATGCTATCATCTTCATTTATTGTAATTATAATTTTTGAACCATTTTATGTACTTTAATTAGACTTTCTTCACGCATAGGTTATTGGTGCCAAGGTGGTGACAAATGCTCGCACTCCTGGGGCCCGCTGCTGCCCGTACATACTTTAAAAGAGCCTCTTGGTAAATATTTTCATTTTTTCGATCTCAATTCAACTGATATAATTTTTTTCTTTCTTTGTCTCAATTCGTAACTAAAACCCGCGGGATGGCGTTATAATGAAAAACGTGGTCTGCGTCGGACCAGACGGTGGAAGTTATACTTCTTTGGCCGGTCGCACACACCCGCTCACACACACACAGGCAGACAGGATATATAAATGAAATAAAAGACATTTTTTCTCTATTATTCAATATATTTCTCTTCGATATATTGTTATGAGTGATTTAATTTTTATAATATACACCTATATATTATCTGTTATATACACCTATATACTATTTGTACGTTTTTGTATGGTTTTTTGTACGTTCGAACTTTGAAAAGAAGTTTTGTTTAAAAAAAATCACCCCAACCGGGAATCGAACATGGGACTCTTAGGTGAAAGTCGAGTGCGCTACCGACTCACCCATCGATGCTCTTGTTCAAAGTTCGAACGTACAAAAAAAACATACAGAAACGTACAATTGTGGATTTTTCTCACCCAAAAAAGAGCGTGACGCGGTTTCTCGACCAACATCCCATCCCAAAAGTCTCCAACGGGCGCAAAGAAGTATAAATTCAAAAAAAGTAATTCATTCTCTATAATGTAATCCTAGATTGAAGTTAATTCCATTCAAATTGCGTTTTCTGAAGTAAACAAGAGTAACCACTTAGTATTTTATGGGGAGCCACTCAAAATTCATTCAATCCTGCGCGTGTTTGCAAATATTTGGAAAGCAAGTCGTAAATAAGACGGCGGTGTCGGGGGACGGTCGGAGAGGTGAATTCCGCCTGATAAGGTTTTGATGCCACAGCGCGTTGAGTTGAAGTATTAAACGTACCAGTTATGGAAGGCGTCCGTCTGCCGAGGAAATATGTTCCATCAAGAATTGGTGGACTCATTAGGATCGGCCAGAATTCAAAGGGGAAAGGGGGAGGGGAACAGAAAAACCTGGCATCCGAATCAATCTGTCCCTCTGCGAACTGCACCCAGGAGTCTGCTAGAATCAATTGCAGGCGACGTTACCTAGAGTAATTTGCACATATCGATGATAAAGAATGCTTAGTGATTTTGTGCTATCTTATACTCGTGTATGAGTGATGATTGTACGTGTGTGCTAGAAATTTATCTCGGAAGCGGGCTAAAGCATTTTGATGAGACAATATATCTTGAGGGATGAATTTGTCTTTGGGTTCTCCACCGAGTTAGGCTCTACTTAATGACCGACATTTAGATGCCCGACTCGTGCTTCATCCTCAGGGCTGTTGAGTGCAGCCCTGAGTGAAAGCTCAACAGCCTTAAGTACGATGCATGAGTCGGGCGTCGAAACGTCGGCCAGTATGGAGAGCCTTACTCGGTGGAGAACCCGAAAAGAACTCATTCATCAAGGGCGCCGGGAAATCATCCGATCTTACATTACATCTTGAGGGTTTTTAGGTATAATAAATTCTTTGGACTAGGTCTCACCTTCGGGAAAATTTGTGAAGGGACGTAGTTTGAGCCGAGAAAATATTTCCTGGCCAAGTAATAAAAAGCATGGAAATCCATGGGAAAATCAAGGTGGATTATTTTATTTCACAACTTTAAAAATATAAGAAAATTCACTTAAGTTAAATAGACTTAGATAATATTGCGCGTAAAAGTTTTAGTTTTATCTTTATAGTTAAATTTCGACTTACTTTCAATTTTGACTTACTGTTCTATATTTCAGATAATAAAGATCAAACACACTAGTTTGGTGATTTTTATCGCCCTTATTTTAAGATTAGCTCCATGGCTACAGCCGTTGTTGTTTGTTTATTTTTTTTAAAAAGAATGGCACATTCCGTAGCCGGAGAAGTGAGTCATTGGTGGTCTTGCGACAATGCGGTTTTCATCGACATTCTTAAAAATTATTTTCTCAGCACGCGTAAATATCTTCATGAATTCCTCTAAGGAAAAATTACATTTAGGTCGAAGTTTGGCCCCAGATTAGGAGCCATGGAGATGCAGTGTACCGAAGAATGATGAGCATCAAATGGACGTAGGGAATTACGAATGAAAAAGCCCCTATGAAGAGTTAAAGAGAAAAGAAGCATAATGAACACTTGGCGCAGAAGGGGAGACATAATTATTGGGCACATTTTGTAACACAACATCCTAATTTAAGCGATATTGGAAGGAGAAGTAAATGGGAGGAATTTTAGAAGAATACCAAGAATATATTCAATAAACAAATCATAAAAGTCACCAAAGTAAATAATTATGTAGGAATGAAGCGGATGGCAGAGATGATAGTGGAGAGGACAGCTGCTGCAAACCAATCTTCTGATTGATGACAACTGATGATGAGTACTTTGGTATCAAAGGTAGAACCTTTGATAAAAATATACTACCAGTAACTAGTCAACCTACTACTGTCTAGTAGTTTAGATGTTTTACATTATTATCAACGGAAATAATTCTTCGTAAAATATAAAAAACCGGTCGGGTACCAATGATAAATGTGGAAAATTATCTAGTATTCTTTATCCTCAAGGAGTCTGCTCTTTAACCTTCAACCTATCAGATTAATGTTTCACTTTTCTCCACACTACCCTCATAATATGTGCCGAAACATTTTTTGACAAGATTTTTTTCGTCTACCACCGAGGTGTCTTAAACCTAAGACCTTGGATTGGATACATCACTACAGCAGCCACCACAGTAATTCCAATTGTAGTAGACCAAACTGAAACGCTAATTTCTTAACACGTGTTCACCCAGAGATCAATCTGAAGATAAGTCAAATGAAAAAGGTTTGCTTTTTCCACATTGATTAGTTTACTAAACCACGTCCGACGTCGATAAGGTTGAACCAAAAACGGTTGAGGTTGAATAAGGATATATTTTTGGAACAAGAAAAGTTTTTTATTTGAATCATCATGAAGAGGTTCAACCACGCAACAACTCAAACCCTAGCGTCAACCTAAAGATTTGATGTTGACTTTGGACGGCGTGGGAGCTCGTTTGGTCGAACTTCCACTTACTGACCAGAGGGTTTTAATCATGGTTAAGCCCTGTGACGTCGGACTACTTTTTAATCAATTATCTATTTTATTTATTTCTTTAAATGAAACAGGAGTCTATAACACATGCCCAATCCTTCCTCAAGACCCTCAAAAATCTCCCTCTTCTCCCTTGTAAGCAACCCTTTACAACAAAAAAACATTTCAACAATTCACAAAACAGCAACTCACTTTAGGTAATTAAAACGCTATAAAAATAATAAGAACAGACCCAAAACATTCCGCCAAAGCGTGAAACGTTACACACCCGGTGGGCATCCCACCATAAGTCGTACCGATGCAATACTCTTAGGACCAGAACTTCGGAGGAAACTGCAAATGGCGCATGAAAGGTTATTGGCCCCAACCCTTTAACGAATGATTTTCACACACTTTTGTATTAAATTTACCAGATGAAGTATATCCCCACGTATTTAACCAAGCTTCTGCTAGGATACTGACTAAGAGAGTAAACCAGTCTGTTTAGAAGAGAATGAGAGATAGGATCCAAACCGTTTTATATCCATTGCCAGCTCCATCTTACGTATTTAAAGATCTGGTCTGAAATAATTCACCAAGGGGGTTATTTTTTTCAACTCATAAAACTTCGTGCACAACCCAATTATCAAACTTAAATTTATTTGCTCAATGTATTCCCGTTATGTCAGACTGTCCCCCAGTATAAGAGAATAACGGTAACTACGATCCATCCCTACCTTCCAACGACCCTTAAATATGAACAGCTATTGATGGGAAGAAACCAGGTACTCCATTCGCACTGGTTTCAGCCATCTCTTCAAGACATGCATCTGGTCTGAAAGTGGGCGTCTCTCTCATCGCACTGAATAATGTTCCTGAGCGGCACTCCACACTATCATCAAATGAGCGTAGCTCTTCCTTAGTCATTCTCTTTCGCGGTGAATGAGAAAGGATGTTGCCACTTTTTATCGATTGGCATCTACCTCCCCAGGGATCATAACTACCTTTTTGTCTCATTTGATCTACCAAATAATTGTAGACCTTACGAAAAATGACTGTCGGAATATTCAAAGCATCTACACTCTTCCTACACTACTTTGTTTCGCAGTTCTCCACTTTTCTATTTAATTTCAAGGCGTTACAAGTGCATTTGTCCTCACACCTTCTTACTTTACGTCCTTTTATCGTAGACTTCAGTATCCATGGGATGAGATGAGTAGGCCAAGTACGCAGTTGAAAGAGGTCACGAGGAGAGAAGATTTGCCTAAGGCCCGATAGACGTGAAGGATTTTGGGTAAGCGGGGAAGTAGAAGAAAGTGAATAGGTTTTATGGACAGTATGATGAAAGGTAGGGCGTACACTGCGATGGAAAAGGAACTATTTTGGGTAGATAGGTAGTACCTTAAAAGGTAGATTAACGTCAAAAAAATATTTTATTCGTCCTTAATCCACTTCTCTGCCCTCTTCGATTTTCCCCCACTGATTGCCTCCTCTCATCTACCATACGCAGTACTTGATCGTTTGCATAACAATCTAATAAGGGTGATGTACCACAAATAATATTAGGAGGGTAGGTAAGTTGGACGCAGCACCAATCCTTTACCCACCACGTCCTATTAAGGGGGCGTCGTTGTCGGAGCGAGAGGTAGAATCACTGACTCACCTTGAATCGGAGCTCCCCGACCGGCGGCTCCGAATAAGGGATGCCGAGGAATGCGGCCACCTTCCCTCCCGTGGAGACGTCCATCCAGAGCCCGGAGACGTCCCCGCAGTCGGTACTGACCAGCGGCGGGGGTGGCGGCGCGTAGGAGGTGGTCGTTGCGGGTGGAGGCGGTGTCGTGTCCGCAGGAGTCGCGGACGCTACCGTGGCCGGGACCGGCTCACCACTGTTGAGCCCGCCGCCCGACCTGAGGAGCGGCATGGGATATGGCACACCACCCGAGTCCAGGAGTACCACCTCCCCGGAAGGATCACCGATTGAATTAGAGTCACTGGAGCTATCCCCACTCATGGAACCACTACTGGAATCTCCTCCCCCGTCCAGCAGACGCACACGGACGCTCCGGGATCTGGAAACGTCATCCGGTTCCGGAGACTTGCGGGAGGTCAGGTCGTTCCCGATCGCGACCGGACGGGAGTGGGACCTGCCAGCGGCGGTCGCCGGATCGTCGGGGTCGCGGGTGTCTTCCCCTGTGCCGTCGGCCAGGGAGACTCCGGCTTCGTCTCCTTCGGCGTCCGCCGGTTGTCGGGGTCCACCCCGCTGGGAATCGGACTGCACCCGAGCGAAGGCGGAGTGGTGCGATTGGTGCCTGAGCCGCCGGGTGGTGGTGTTCGTCAGTGGGAGGTGGAGGAAACCTGATGCTTCATAGTGGTTCTCGGCCGGGGACGAATACACCGCCTGCAGAGCGTAGAGCAGGAATGGTGAGAGGATGAGGGCTGAGGATGTTGTGGAGAGAAGAACTGAAACACTGAGGATGTGTCGCGTCGCGGTCGCCATGGTACCGCCCTCGGGATCCGTATACGAAAGGAATGCGTGTGTTTAGTATTTATTTAGAATAAACTAAGGGGAAATAGGGTTTAAACCGTGTTGAAGTGTAGACAATGGTTATAAATGTATGGAAGTATGTGGATTTGAGTGTTATAATTTTGTGAATGACATAGAGGAGTGTTTGTATAGGGTGAACGTAGAGGAGACGATGGTTAAAAGGTAGCCAGAGAAAGGGGAGACGATTTTGGGAAGTGCGAATACGAAGGAGAGGCGATTGTTAGAAGTTAGTGGGTATGCGAAGGAATTGTTTGAAGCGGGTATGCGAATCTGAGACGATTGTTAGAAGTGTGTATGCGAAAGGGAAACTATTGTTAGAACTGGAACATGCGGGGGGGGGTTACGATAGCTGAAGTGGGTAAACAAAGAGTTTATACTATTCACGGAAGACGGTATGCTATGCGGAAACGGTTGATAGAAGTTGGTATCACGAAGTGGATACGATTGCTCGAAGTGGGTATACGAAGGAGAAACGATTGTGAGATGTTTGTCAAACAAAGGTGTGACAATTGTTAGACACTTGTTAAACAAATGTGAGACGATTTTTAGAGGTTGGTTGAACGCCGTGAAGACGATTGTTAGAGGCGGGGTATGCGACGGGGTTACGATTGTTAGAAGTGCGTATTCGAGGGGTTAGGCGACGGCGACGGAGATAGAGAGAGAGAGAGACGGGACCCGGCAGAGAGGAGTCCGCGCTCGCTTGAGGCGAGTTGGTGAGTGAGGTCGATCGGGGGGTTCGCGACGCGTGTCGGTCTCAGATGAAGGAATGGGCGGGCGGGTTTGGCGCGCGAAAGGAGAGAGAGGAGAGAAGATCTGCCGGGGGGAGGAGAAGGGGGGTTGGGAGTCAGGTGGTGGTGGTGGGGCGGGAATGGAAGGCTCACTCTTTCTCTCTATCTATCCAACTCCTACCCTCTCTCTCTCCCTCCCTCCTTCTCCCACCCCCCACCCTTCGAATGGGAGAACCGCCGAGGGGATGGGGGATTCGATTTTTTTCAAGGGGTTCGGTGTCGTCCAGAAAAGACGAACGCAGGGCGGTATAAAGAGTTAAGGAGCGATCGGTTACTAACTACACTCAAGTACTTAAAATATCTAAAATATATACTACTGCTGCAGAGCGAAAGATATTGGAAACAATGGTGAAGTGGTGCTGCCAAAAAATAATAGATGGATAGAAGGATAGAGACGAGAGGATAACACGTAGGACAAATAAAGATTAATGCTGGAAAGGATTACGATAGACCACGGCTATTTCATTCTCGGGGGCGGACTTAAGAATACGAGCTAGCAGAGTACATTATAGGATAGGGAATAATGCATGGTTCAGCTCACCAATCTTAGAATTGAATATTTTATTGGAATGGCTATATTTCTAGTTAGCCCATGCAACGAAGGTATTCTACCAGAAGAGGAGTATGATGACAGCTAGTAGCACAAGCCTGGAAGTAAGGAAGCACTTTATTAAAACATATAGTTGGATCATGCTCGTATATGGCAGTGAAGCATGGACCGTAACAGCTGCAGAGCGAAAGAGATCGGAAGAAATGGAGATGTGGTGCAACCGGAGAATGATGAAGATCAAATGTACGGAAGGAATTGCCAAGTAAGAAATCTTACGAAAAGTAGGAGAGAAAAAAGTGAAACAATAAGTGTGCAAAGAGGAGAAGAAAACTTATTGGGCACATTTAGTGACGCAACAGCCTATTGAAAACAATAATGGAAAGAGAAAGTAATGGGAAGAATGACAGAGGAATACTATGAATATAATACATCAGGCAAATCACGAAGTACGTCAAAGTGAATAATTATGTGGAAATGAAGCAGTTGACTGAGTGAGGAGCTGCTGCGCACCAATCCTTTGATTCATGACTAATGATGTTTATGATTGGAGGAGACCGAGAAGAAGAGGGATAGAGTTGAAATTCAACGAGGAGGAAAAAACATTGAACATGATGAATATGATTTTTTTTTAATCATTCCAATTTTCTGATCAAAGCGTATAAGCAGATAAAAAGTAACTTAGAAGATTCTAAACCTCAACATAGAAGGCGGGAAGATTGAAAATTTTTTTTTAGAGGAACCCTTTCTAGCTATTATTTTTAATCAATTGGGTCACCTTATTATGTTTTACCGCGCTTGTTCCAACTGCATGTAGTTAGGCAGGGACGAAACTCACCCTGATGACTTATAAATATTTTCCCGAATTGCCTACATGATACTTGTTATGAGTCCTGAGCAGGGAAGACGCGTCTTTCCCGAATCAGTTATTTGTCATTGCGTTGAATTTAAATAAAACCGAAGCAATGACAATGATAATAATTGTACAAAATTTCATTATCTATCTGGAAAAATTATTCCTCTCATAATTGATCAACCCACCGGCTGTTGTCAAGGAATGCAATGCGACTCACCACCACCAATGCAAAGTCTTAGCTGAAAACTTACATAGAAAAATAAATGCGTTAAGTGCTAAACTTAGCAAAAATCTTAAATTAACAACGACTTTGATGTCATGACTTTGATGCCACCCTAAATGCATGAAATCTTCTCAAAAGCATGGTATCTTGTAACTGTTCTCTATCTACCCATCATTACACAGTTCTAAACACCCTGTGATGTTAAAAGTTCTATTGAGTAGCTAAACTTTAAATATAATCCCATTGCTAATTAAAATTAATTAAAACTTAGCCAGAATGTAGTTTGATGGAATATCTATGATATGAGAATCGTAAGAAAAAGGATAATTGAAAAATTCGAAAAGAAAACTTCGACATTGAGAGAGTGTAGTAACGAATATTTTGAAATAAAATTAAAATATTTAAAAGAATAAGGTGTGCCTATGTACAAAACACATTAAACTGAATGAAATTTGAATAATAGTAGGTCTGGATTTCCATTAGTATGTGTATGGATCGTCAATTTATGAGTATTTATTTATTTATTTATTTTATTTATTTCCACATCCCCGAAAACAGCACGAACGGCCTTTACATCGGGTGTATTAACCTGTAACAATGGACGAACACAAACACCCATGTCCTGAGTGGTGAGAAATCTGAGAAATCCACTAAGGCGGGACTCGAACCCGCGACCCTCAGTTTAGCAGGCGAGGACTTAACCCCGTCGCCACCGGGGCCGACGTTGTTTTTAGTAGTTGTTTTTATTTGATTGTATGTTCTGTTAATTAGATAATAATAGTAAACAATTTATTATTCTTGCTAAAACTAAGATGGGTAGTCTACTTTCAATTCATAGGTGTGGTAGTCCCAGATGTTCAAACGGGTGTGAGTTCAAAGTTCGTTCCGAGTATTTACCTGGGGTAATAGAAGAGTTTGAAAGGGGACTTAGCATGGAAAAATGTAGATAGTTCTGTTAAGAAAACGGTAGTAAAGTCTCAACGAAGGCCAGGGAATTTCAGAGAGAGAACTCTGCGTTGAACTACAATTTAGTTGATAGAATACCTGTCCACATTTACGATTGCATATTACCCTTCGAGCTGCCGATGGGGCGTGTGGCAGTGGGTGTTAGGACACCAGCCTTGTAAAGAGAAGGGGAAAGGGCAAGGTATTTGGTATTTGGTATTTCTTTATTACATCGAAGGTACAAAAGGACTAAAAAGTCCTTCGGGACAAGGGGAGGAGGACAAAAGTGTATTGCATTCCTTAGTGGTACCCTCTGTTTTGCTATAATTGCATCTGATGGTGCGTGGAAAGAAAAAATCTTTATACTCCTCAGTAAGGCCTAAACTATTTGTTCCGATCATTTCGGCCAATATTATTTGTGTCTATCATTATCTCTCTTAGAATGAAGGCTTCCGCGGTACTCTAAGTTGAACGTCTTCATCTTCCGGGTGCACTACCGCGTTGGTTGTTGTGGCGAAGACAAAAGTTTCGCTGGCACTACTACCAGCATCCCCAGGTCGAAGGTGCATAATATCCTATAAATGGTTATGCGCATTTCTCCAGTTCATTCTCCCATTGTTTAGCTTCGTAGTGTCTTCTTGTTATTTGGTTTTCACGTTTTTAACTAAGAATACAAATAAACTTAACAATTGGTTATATGAATGCGTGATATAATTGCATGGAAGGTAACTGGAAAGACTATACATAGCCAATTACTGCTTTTTAGCTAGTACTCTATTTAAGTGTTTATTATAGGAACACGAAGGCGAAATCACTAGAATTCATTTCAATTTCATAAGTGTAATGCATTCTGTTTGAAATAACAATCCTCTTAGTTAATTGTAAATGGCTATTGACAGTGTATATCAATTATCATTGGAGGTGTTCTACCTATAAAGGTAGGTTTAAACGGAAGTAGGAATTTGAAAATAAAACGATACTTAATTTTTCCACAAAAACTGAGTATTATTTTATTTTCAAATATGAAGCAGTCCCACAAAATTATATTGGCTACAATTAACTACATGGAGTAGGAATATCTTTTATAATCCTTTAAAGGTGGAGGTCCTTGTCTCCATACACTATGTAGTTCTTCGGCTGTCATACCGCTCTTCATTATATTAATAAAGCCTTCTTTTTGCACTCTTTCTTCCCCTCCCTCGACTCCTGCTCCACATTATCCTCCCCTCTATCGCGTATCATGGCCTTTAGTGTACCTCTGACTCTCATTCCTGTTCCTACCGCCTACTCTACCTTCTCCTAATTTCCTCAAGAAAAATTTCCCTCCTCATCCACCACAATCAGCACATTCTAGTTCGGCTTCCTTTCCGTTCATCCGCACCTTATTTATTCTCCCCCTCAGTCACATCCTAAACGCCTGCAGCGTATTCTCATCCTCTTTTTTTTAGTCCACATTTCTGTACTGTGCCATGTTACACTCAACATAAAATCATTGCAAAACCTTTTATTTGCATTCTTTCATAAGCTCCCCATAATTACCTCCCTTTTGTTGCTAAATGCTTCTTTCGCTAGCTCATTTTACTTCTACTGCCCTTGCTACTATACCAATTTTCCCCCAGCGTGCTACCTAAGTAATTAAATCGTCCTACTTGCTTCAGTTTGTCTTCTCCTACTTTTACTCGTACTTATATGAACAGCCTCTTTTGCTTTCCTGGGGAAAATATTATTGAAACAAAAAATTGTTCGAATATTAAAATGCTCGGTATTGTAACCTGGTGGAGGATATGGATGAAGAAATTATATGGAGGCAGTCGGTTGGTTGGTCAATTTCCGTGATTGTTGCATGCTTATAATGCAGAGAAGGTTGAGGAAAATCATTAAGCATTGAAAATAGGGTGAAGACAGGATGAATAATGATCTAAGAAGTGGACACGAAAATAGATGCCTAAAAGTCGACAATTAAAATCGACACTTAACATCGTTGCATGCCAATTAATATTTTTCTTCCGTTATCACTGCAGTCAATCATAGAAGTAATCCGGACATAATATGGGAGAAATTATTTATTTATTCTAAAAATAATAACTTTGCTACCGCAAATATTAGGGCTAGTAATATCTCCCCTTTATCCCAGACAACATTGTGGGAACTATAAAGCTGATGATTTCATTTCACATTATGATGGATTGTAAAACATGCTTCAGATACTTGCGGTATGAGATATTTTATGCGTCTTAAATCGAGGCGATTGGCACCCTCTTGTATTCCCATCTTGGAGGTATGAATTCCTAGAGTCGAGTTTTGTGGTCCATTCTCGCCTCTTTTTTGTCGACCATGATTCTTACATGCTTCTCACTCTCTTCTAAAAATTGAAAATTCTTTAGCATCGCGGACGATGGCATGAGTATTAAGCAGTGGATGGGGAAAGGGGGAGAGGTTGAGTGGCTGAAAGTTTTCTCACTCCAGCATCGGCTTTTTTTCCGCTCAGTTTTCGGCTGGAACGGACGTTTTTTCCGTGAAAAGATTCGCTAAAAGGGTTTTCAGCCGGGGAGTTTTCCTACCGGGAACGTGGGGGGTATCGACGGCGGAGACCCCAATGGTGATTTTTTTCCCCGAGGTCTCGGCCAAGACATTGACGCCTGCCCAGTGAGAGACTGAAATGGGAAGGGGAGATGTGTAGGATATCCTTTTTTCTTCTCCATTAAGGGGCCCCCTTCGGCTCACCGTATTTTTTCCCCTAGCCTAGACGTGACCTCGGTAGGGATAGGGTAAAATGTGGTGGGAGACTCGGTGGGAGGATATGTTATCAAGAATTTTTTTACCTCTTCTGGGAAGAGAAAGAGAGTCAGGGGGAGATGATTGAATGGCGCGATGGACCGTGGCTGACCCTCCGTGATAGAAGGGGTGGAAAGAGTTATGAAAATCCCTTGTTGCTCCGAGCTCAGATGACTTGAGTTTATAGTACGGGTCAGGGTGGGCTGAGTAGAGCGGGTCAGTGTTGAAAATATGGTTTAGACAAATACGTCTGATTTTCTGTACTTTTCTAATATCCTCTTTCGTTTCCTCATTGCTGAGGTAATTTCATATCAAAAACACTTTCCTTAAACAAGTCTATGCTAAATGATTCTCAAATATAACATCTTGAGTGAATAGAGTAGGCCAGGGTGGGCTGAGTGGAGCAATGACATCTACATGAAGAGCCGGATAATGTTGAAAATAAGGCTTAAATAAGTAAGCCTGATTTTCTGTACCTACTTTTACTAATTCCCTCTTTCGTTTCTTCGTTGCTTTGGTAATTTTAACACAAAAACTCTTTCGTTACACATTTTTACGTTAATTAATTCCAATCAATGATACTTGATCTCTAATTTTGGTGCTCGTCTTAATTTAGCTGCACTTATTAACGACACTAACTTGGTATTCTAATTCGGTAATATCCGTTCTTATTTGCTACACATTTTGTTTTGCTTTGAAGGTTAGGGGTGCCTATATTTGGACTTCAGATTTTTCTTACGTACCTACTGTTTAACTTTTCACCCAATTAGATATTTACTTGAGAATTGTGGATAGCCCGAGATGAGTCATGTTCCATGAAAACATTTCCTAAGCTATTTCATAGCGATAATCAGCAATCCTAATTCATGTAAATAATGCCTTCACTAACCTTCTGATGTTGATGTTGCTGATCATCACTTAATCGTGCGTTTAGAAAATCAGAAGAAATATTTTCGTAATAACTCTTTTGCCTAATAATGTATGTTCTAGGACTGTCAGAGTCAACCTATGGGATCTGCTGTCTCAGAATCAGTTGCTGGTGGGCTTCTAATTTTCATGGAAATTGTCATCCCATCGGTAATTTGATATTCACTGGACTTTATATAACCTCAAGGCCGTAGTTTTTATGTTATTTAAATGGAGTTCGTAGGTGGTGCTTGAGAAGTTCATGAGATAAAAGAAATGTTAAGGGAAGGAGTTCATGAGATAAAAGAAATGTTAAGGGAATAGAAGGAGAACTGAATAGACTGAGCCATATAAAATTTTGATTGGTGGCATCTGTCGTGAATGGACAAGTATGGAAGAAATAAGCATCGTCCGTTTTGCCCTGCAGAGAGAATACATGTTTGCCATGTAATAAATAAATATACAATAGAATAAAGCATTTGATTAGGGTTAATATGGATTAATTGGAGTTGTTGAACTGTAGTTTTAACTACCAAATAAATTGATTAAGCCAGGCAATATTGTTGAATTTTTCAACGTTAAGTATTGTAAAAAGAAATTATTTCATACAATTCCAATGCAAAATGACGCATTAGACGAAATAAATCGGTGAAAAATAGAATCTAAGTCGAATTGCGCATAGTGGTTTTTTTATCATGCTTAACTGTTACTATCTAATAGCGTAAGGAAATTTCTAAGTCTTTCCAAATCAACCCGAAACATTTTTCGAGTCATTTGAAATCTCGATTAACCGAAATAATATCAAATGTTTCGTTTCAAGTCCAATAAAATGTTTCGAATATTTCGGGCAACGGAGGCTGTGTCATATCTTCTCCACGTCCTAGTTATGGATGGGAAAAAGGATTTATTTCCAATTTGTTTAACTATAACTACCAAGTAGCGCACCAATTTGTTGCGATTATTTTGGACAATGGAGGCTGTGCTATATTTTCCCCACGTCTTGGCAACAGATGGGCAAATTGATTTATTTTCATCATGTAAAAAACAATAATGAGTAGCATCAGAAAATTTCTTCAGCCTTTCCGAATCAACCCAAAACATTTCTCGGATCATCCGGAATTTCAATTATCCGAAATAATAACCGTGCCAATTATTTCAGACTAACGAGATTAACCACATACATGTGTTTTGATTTTTTTGGGCAACGGAGGCTTTGCTATATTTCCTCCACGTATTGGCAACAGATGGACACAATGATTTCTGTTCATCATGTTAAACTGTAACTACTATTTGTAAGTAGCGTAAGGATTTCTCTTCAGTCATTCCGAGTATACCCGAAAAAGTTTTCGGATCATCCGGAATTTCACGGTAACTTGAGCGAGATATAACTTCACCTAGAGTTTGATGAATGTGATCTCATTTTGGAGAAAAAAACTGTAATATTTCCAAAGATAACAAAATATTAACCCCTGCTACATCAACGTTTCGAGTAATTTGCCTAAAGGATAGGTTTTTTAATATGGGATAGATTACGGCTGTGCGCTCCATAGGGGGAATATTGAATAAAGTAGGAATTTATAACATCCAGATCAGTGGTCGGCAACGTTTTATTCAGGTGGGTCATTTTTCAATTTTTGTTCACAAGCGTTTTGCTGGTGAGTCACATCACTTCTATTTTAGATTACGCATTATCTTAGAATACAGAAAGTAAAATCATTATACCGATGGGATAATCCAATACACCTTAAATATTTAAATACAAATTTATTATCATCAAATCTATATTTAAAACTTGAAAGAAATCTTAAAACTTTAGCAGAAAAGTTAATTAAGAATTGTTTAATGGTTCACTAACATTTTACCAGTGGGTCACTAGGTGACCCGCGGGTCATAGGTTGCCGACCACTATATATTGTAAAAAAAACTAACGGTGTGTAGTTTGTATGTTTTCTCAACTATTTATAAAAATAAACAATTACCGCAATAATTTTTACAGAATCGCAAAAACACCCTTGTTGTGAAGCCTTTTTCACCGTACGGCGTGAAAAAATTAGTCAAATTAGAGACTTATGTAGATGTTTATATTTAATTACTGAGAATGTTTGGCATATTTACCCCACTATTTATATTTACTCCATACTTCTTACAGATGCTGAAATTAAAAATAAAATTCTAATATGGTCCCGATTGTGACTAGGGAAATATCTCGATTAAACTACCTCAACCAAGATAATATCCCCACCAATTATTTCGGACAACCGAGGCTAACCACATCAATTTGTTTGGTTTATTTCGGACAACGGAGCGGATGCTATATTTCTTCCACGTCTTGGCAACGGGTGGGAACGATTTGCGTTTGAGGCTTGTCAGTGTGTGTGTATGCGTGAAGTTAGGGACGGAGGTTAGGGCATGGCAGGGGGGTGGTGGCTGAAAACTAACGCAAGGCTTTCCTCCTGCTCCGCTCGGACGCGCGCGGGATGTAAGGGGAGTGTCCACCGTAGCGTATAGCGTGTACGAGGGTGGTGGTTTTTTTTACGGCGAGGGTGTGATGTGTCACGGTATAGGGTCGTAGTCGGGGAGAGAGGGTTGGAAGCGAGTGATTGGTTAGGGAGGAAGGACACGGCATGGGTTAGGCGTGTGAGGCATGGTGAAAGAGAAATGGAAAAAAATGATAAAAATTGAAAAAAATCTAAGCGACACTGCAACTTTTTTTCGTAAAAAAATAGTGAGCGGATCGATGGTCGAAGGAGAAGAAGGTGACGTGAAAATAAGGTCAGAGATGCGGGGGACAGGGTTCAGGGTGGCGTTGGCGAGGATAGCGAATTCTGCGAGAGATGTGGTGGAGGGGAGAACGAAGGGTTTGTGGTGGAGGAGGACAGGATTTTTTTTCGGGGGAGAGAGGGGGTGAAGGTTTTTATTTTCACGAGGGGGTGAGTGTGTGGATAAAAAAAGAGCCACGAAAAAAATAAACCGTGCCTCTGGGATTTGGTTAAAGAAGGTGGGGCATTAAAGAGGGATTTTCGGTGGGCCAAGACAAAATCCCCCCCCCCCCCTTCTCCTTCCCATCCTACCATTCCCTTTTTCGTCAAGGAGAACCCATTTGAATACGTTGTGGAGGGGATATATTTGGAAGGGGGGGGGGAACTGCTAGTGTATAAACTTCGAACGGGAGAGAGGGGGACGATCCTGAGGTGATCGAAAGAAATAACTCCTTAAGCCGCCACTGGCGTGGTTGAATGGGAAAAGGGTTACGGGGAAAAAGGGGTTCTTCGACAGGTGAGACTGAGTTGGCGGGAAGGATTACGCTGAGTTATATTGCCCTTCCCTCTTTCGGGAAGAGGATGAAACTGAGGCGGTGGTGGATATATTGTGGCCCAAAGCAGGAGCCCTGAGGAGTTTTTTTGAGTACCGGGTGTAGTGGCCTTCATGCGTCACCGATCTTAATTATCTCCCCTTAAATCTTCCTTTCTTCCACGTCCTTCTCAAAGGCTGCGATTTAAGCCATTTTTTATTAACTCATGGTTGGATCCCAACCCTTGAGAAATGTATGTACCACATACACAAGGCTTTATTTCCTTGGGGTGATGGATTGGTGGTAAACTTCCTGCGAGTACATTTTTGACTTCAACATATCGTACATCTATCCCAGAGATTCATTCATTTTTCGCTCAATCCTAATATTGGCTGTCTGCCATCATCAATCCTTCCCTCTCTAATGCTAGTTCCCTTCATATATTGGTGAATGCAAGGCTGCATCTTCTATGGAGACGAATGTGGTGGTTCCCAGTTGCCTTCCACATCGCAGTACACCGGCTGATTCCGTGAATTACACTCTCGCC
Organism: Pyrrhosoma nymphula; assembly: GCA_963573305.1. Taxonomy (NCBI): domain Eukaryota; kingdom Metazoa; phylum Arthropoda; class Insecta; order Odonata; family Coenagrionidae; genus Pyrrhosoma; species Pyrrhosoma nymphula. The sequence goes on from OY754335.1 coordinate 55,452,687, forward strand.
CGAAGCTGTGGTAGTTGATATCGGACCGATCTTCTTGCACCATATCTCACTGCCTGACTGCTGTCTCTCAGGCAGGCCAAAAAAACAGGCCAAATCAGACGGATGGAAGCAGCGGAAATGAAATTATTAATTTCCTTGGCTAGCTATACTCTTTAAAACCATGACGAAATAAAGACATCCGCTCGAAGCTAAACATCCTACTCATCATTATACAGCTCGGCTTTCGGGATTCCCTCCGCCTTGTGTTGTCTTTTGTTGGCGACAGTTTCCAGCCATCCTCCTGACATATTTAGGTCAGAAGTGTCGATGTCAATTTTTGTCCATGTCACGTGGGGGTTGTTGAGTCGTACTCATCTCCCGATTGGTGAGTCATCCGTCAAGGATGACTGACTGATTCCTGAGTTTTTTTTAAATATCCTCTTCCAGATGCTCGAGAGGGTGTATCTGTCTTCTCTATTGAAGTTTTACATGCTTAAAAATATTTCCCAGGTTCTCTTGAGATTTTTGCTTTTGTTTCCTGCTGAACTTCTTGGGTTCTGAGCGGCAGAGTTCTACATCGACCGTATTTAGCGAGGCTGGATTGCCGAGAGCGAAACTCAATTTGTCCGAATCCCGTCCCGTATCTTCGCTGTGAGTACGCTTGAGTCTACCCGCTTGAACAACTTCCGAGTATCTAAGTGGCCTCGTACTCGCCAGTCGGGCCTGCGCAGACTTACATGCGCGGTCGGTCAGCCCGCGTTTTTCTATAGGTAGTAGCATGAATTCTAAATACTAGTCTCAAGTCTAGTTTCTAGTGTATCTAGGTAGAACATACATTGCCTATCTGACACCGGCGTTCGTGGACTTCCTAATCTTCGTTCAGTCCGCGCAGGTCCGACATCTAGATAGGAGACTCTGATCCATCCGCGGTAGTCTAGAGCGCGAAGTGCACCCATGATTTGCTAGCCAGCCAGTCCTGCAGCATTTGCTTGCGACTTAAAGGCCCAGCTGAGTACTCGAACTGGACGTGCAGATTTAAATGGCCTCTTTATTAAATTTATCCCAGAGAACTACCGAAAATCGGCCGGAATGAATAACTGAACTCGTTGAGAAGCTCGAGAATAGTTCTCTATTCAATTCTACACATAATACTCCAGAATTTGCTCGAACGGACGGATTTGCTCTCTAAAGCCCTGTGATCACTGAAACCTTTATTAAGACAGAAATAATCTGCAATCCCGGTCATGTCGTATGGAACGGCGGCAACCGATGGCGAGCCACATTTCACCGCTGTATACCTACACATGAAGCCTCAGGTTATGTACCAGTAGGGTGTAGTGAATTTCACCATAATGTTTTTCGGAGCTCCGCCCATTGGGAAAAGGTGCCTATTTAATCCCAGATTTCGGAAATTGAAAGCATTTTCTGATCGAAAAATATTTTACCGGGGTGTCAGGGCCTGAAAGATAAAGTGCACGAAATGAGTGTTGTTTGGCGGGTTGCCTACATTATTCCTGCACTTCCAGGCCTCTCTCGGAGCTCACGTGGCGCTAATGTGGACGAGGATGATTCTGAAGGTAAGTCAGATGCTAACCTTGGTTATTTCACTACATCTAGGCCGAAAACTACAAAAAATATCGAATTTTCACATTTTTTGGCAATTTTTGTGCTACATGTGGCGCGTGGCCGCACATTAGGCAAAAGTAGGGGTGTGGAAATAAACTGCCGCGCGTAAAAACATGGCAACAGTGAGCGTGCGAGGAGAGAAAAGAACATGGCCTCCGACGAAACAGGCTTCAATCTCTGGCAACGTCGGTAGTGAATTATTTCAAAACAATGTAACCAATTTTTCCGTACATTTTTCAGAATTTCCGAACATTTTTCCGGGAACACTACATTGTTACAAATGACAATCAAATTATGACCTTTCTGCTGGCCCTGAGCAGCTTAGTCGCTCTGAGAGCTGGGCGTAGTTCAGCATTCAGCCGCTTTGTGGCGCTGACAGCGGAGGGAAATAACTACGCCGAACAGGCTCAGGCGTGTCTATGTCTGCGTGTGCTTGATTGTTTATCATTCAAGATACCGAAGGTGACACGGTTGAAAATTTAATGTGGCATCGCGGGTGCTCCAAGTGAACTCAGTGGACTTCATCTTCCGACTGAACTCGATGTACTGAAGTTTTATCTCCATGTCCAGAAACAATTGAAGGAAGAGACTGCGCCTGTAAATCCAGCCCGGGTTGACGTTAGGAGGGAAGATTTCACTCGTATTCTGGAGGTGTGGCAGTCCGCTTCGATACCAACTGTCTCCGTGAGAGTGATTGAGAAGTCCGTCGACAAACTGACAGCTAAATGCAAGGGAATGAAGAAAAATAGTGGTAAAGCCGCTAATGGGTCAGCGAAGGACAAAGTCGTTTGAGCTGCGAAAGAAAAGCTCTTTGACATCGTTGCTTGCAAATGTTAGCCTCCTCCTCCATGCTCCTGCTCACGTTACAAAAAAGTACCAGAAAAAGAGAGAGAGTTTCTAGAAGACCAAAGGGAATGCACGAGTATTGATAATTACAGGAGTTGACCGCAAGGAAGCATCAAGACTTCAGAAAATTTACCAAATAAAATATAAAGTCGAGAAACGGCTCCAGCACCACCAGGTCCCTGTTCAGGAGGTAAAGCAAGAGATTTCCAGTGAAGAGGAGGTAAAAGATGAGAAATCCTTCGAAGGGAACAAAAACAATGAATCCAAGTACAACAACTATTTACAAGACGAAGGATATTTTCCCAAACAAGGGTAAAACTCCCCAATGTGTCAGTTATAGCGAATTGTTACGGGATCTCAACTGTTGCAGCAGCTGCTATCACCACGTGGGAGGACAGGGGTCTCGTTGGGACTTCAAACGTCGTTGATTGCAGTAAAATTTGTCGAGAGAGAGTATGTCTTGGAAAAGCTGTCCAGAGTATGGAGACAACTTCTCTGAAAACCAATCCACCAAAAGCGATCTATTTCGATGGGAAAAGGTGCGACACACTTTCAGTAGAAGCCGTTGGGGAAAAACGCCGCAATGTTACTGTCAATGTCACTGTCATATAGTGATTGTTGACCAGCCCAGTGGCAAGTATTAAACACACATACACCCACCAGTGGCTCGGCTGAATCTATCTCCATCTCCATCCTATCCTATCTGGAATCATATGAGCAGACAATTTGGAAGCGATCGGAGCGGATGGAACCGGCACAAACACCGGCTGGAAAGGACGAATCATAATGCTCTGGGAGAAGAACCTAGGGAAGGAACTGCAGTGGTTGATATGCTTGCTGCACCAAAACGAGATGCCTCTCCGTCATCTGTTCACTGCTGTCGACGGCCGAACAATTACTCCTAACCAGTTTTCCGGTGATGTCGGGAAACTCATCAGTAAGTGTGAGGAAATACCGGTCGTGCGTTTCAAAGCTATTATGACCAATATCCCAGAGGTGGATGGAATTAACCTGAGCAACGACCAACAGAACATGCTTGAACTGGTAAGTTCGATCAGCAATGGTAGTTGCCCTGCATACCTAGCGGTGAGATATCCTGAGGATTTGAATCACTCCCGGTGAGTTGCAACAGCGAACCGCATCATGAGGACCTACATTGCTACCAAGAAACCTAAGAACAAGGTGAATATCCTGACAAATTTTGTGCTCCGCGTGTATGTGCCCCAGTGGTTTGCAATCCGACGCGCACTATCTTGCGCTGAGGGAAGCCGTCATCTCTTCAATGGAATATTGATTTCCTGATACCTCCCAAAAATTACAGGGATAAAGTTGACAAGACCATTCAAACTAATGGATTCTTCGCTCACCCTAAGAACATCGTTCTAAGTATGGTGACGGACACTCGGCGGCCTATACAAAAGCAAGCTTTAGAGCTCATTCTTTCCTCGAGAAAAAAGAAAACAGCTTCTCGTTCACAAGGTGCCGTGCGGACCTTTAACGTTCCACATACCAATTTCAAAGCAAAAAGCTATGAGTGCATGGTAGACTTAGCGGGGAAAATAGTCGATCCACCTGCACTGCGGCGGTACTCCGATGCTGATCTTCAAGCTAAGCTCGACGCACCTGATGGGCCGGAAATCTTAGAGGTACCACCATGCCCATGCCACGTGCAAATTGTTGAGCGCATGGTGCAGGTCATGAATGCAGCATATGCCCAAGTGGTCGGTTTTGAGCAACGAGATCAGCGCATTAGATCGAAGCTGATGTCACAAGCGGCCATGCCAAACTTCCACACCAAGAATGACTGCAACTCTCCGTTTGAATAAAAAAACGTGAGAAAGTGCCCATTGAAACCCCCATAAAGCAAAAACAAGTGCGGGAGAGTGGGCACGGACGGGTGTCGCGGTACAGCCACGTGGATACGTTTCGAAGTGAAAGTCCTAGAAACGAGCCAAGAGCTGCACAAAAATTGCAAAAAAAACGTGAAAATTCGATATTTTTTGTTGTTTTCAGCCTACATGTAGTGAAATAACCAAGGTTTGTATCAGACTTACTTTCAGAATCTTCCCCGTCCACATTAGCGCCACGGGAGCTCCGAGAGAGGCCTGGAAGTGCACGAATAATGTAGGCAACCCGCCAAACAGCACTCATTTCGTGCACTTCATCTTTCAGGCCCTGGCGCCCCGGTAAAATATTTTTTTATTGGAAAATGTTTTCTAAATCCGTAATCTGGGATTCAAAAGGCACCCTTTCCCAATGGGCGCAGCCCCGAAAAAAAATTTTGGTGAAATTCACTGCACCCTAATGTACCAGGGCGTGGACAGTTTGGCGCGGATGACTACTTGGCGTATGAAAATGACGTTCCTATGTATTGGCATTAATAGTAAAACAATATATTTATTTGAATGGAGTTAATCAATTATTAACATTGTTATTCAATTGCTTTATTACGGGAAACGTACTTGTGGATCATGTATATGTGCGTAAGTATTTAGAAGAAAAGCAACAGCACGCTTGAAAAAAAAATTAATGATTTAAATACTCACTGATCATTCGGATCAATATTGAAAAACTTCCATTTCAAAATTTGCCTCTTCATTGTATTTTATTGCCATATTTAAAAAAATGAAGGCCGACATGCGCACAACTTTGCTGCCAGATCTCTAGAGAAATTGAACGTGCTCTAATCCTTAATTGAGCAAGGCAGTCGCAGGTAAGTCTGTCGCATCGACAATCACATTCCTGTAGATGGTACGCAATTTGGTTGTTCACTCGTATAATTTTACAACTAGCCAATTCCCGCGCAAGCTCTGGCACCTGTAATGTCTCCGTGTCTTCAGGGCTTTAGGAAAAAACGGACAGTTAAAATTCAACGTAGAGTTGTGGATAGAGACTTAGGTAGTTATTCAGAGACTCAAGTTTAGGTAGAGATTATTAATTTTCACCAAAATGTTAATTTTCTCCCGGTATAATTAAAAAAAAACCACCAAGGTTTGTTTTTTACGTTCGGGTTCGCCGCCTTAAAGGAACTTCCTCTTGGGCCTCTTAGGCTGCGAAGTGAAAGGAGCTTGTTTTTTTATAGAAATGGCACTTATTAAGGGAAAACCGCTGTCAAAGGATGGTCCAGACTCTCTTTCTCTCATTGGAGATGCTTGTTGGAAGAGAAGGGTAGAAGGGGAAGAGGTGTTGGTAGTTGTCGTATTGGAAAAGCGCTCGAGTCCTGTGGAGGGGGAGACTTTTTTGAAAATTAAGAGGTTCTTCGTGTAAAACAGGTTGAGGGGAGCGGGGCATGCGAAGAACGAGTAGAAAAATGTGAATGCGGGAGTTGGAATTGAGGAAGCCGAGAAAGGTGGAGCTGGAAGATATATTAGAGAGTATATAACTATGGTGATGATGTGAATATGACTTGTAAGTTTCTGCATTTTTTTAGTAGTAAATAAAATTACAATTAATTAGAAAATTTTCTAAAAATGCAGAAAAGTGCGGGTATTTTATTAAGATTATGAACTCGTAAGAAATTCTATGAATTGAAGCCGTTGAATTCTAACAGTTGATCATGTAAAATGAGCTTTACTGTTGACTTTTTCCCTAGGTTGAATTGACAGTGTACCTAGATGGACAGTGTAAACATTAGATTTCAGAAGTTCTACCTCAGTTGCGTCTTGGGCGATCAGCAAAGTGGATTAATTATTTAGGGCATTCGATATTTTCCGGCCCAACTTTGTGATATGGAAAAGCTAACCCATGATTTTAGCAAAGGAAAATTGTTGTAGATTTCACAGGATTTGTGGTAACACGATAGGGTTTATCAAGTAGTGGAAATCATAGTCTGACCGGTTTTCGAAAAATCCATCATCAGGTCTAACCTGTGAAATCGTACATCTTGTTGAATTTAGATAGTAAAACATACCCTGTGAAATATACAAAGATTTCCTTTTGCCAACACGATGCATGTAGTCTATTTAAACGATGAAGTTTTTGCTAACTACCGGTCGGCCGAGTTTTTCATACAGATTGTTCAACGGGTTAATCAGTTAGGAGCGAGCAGAATTAATTTTTAGTCAGTTTTTGTTTTTGCTATACTTTTGTTTTTATACACTCATAATTAGTTTGATTTCATTGAAAACCCAAAGAGGAACCGATGAGTTGGTTTTCAGGTATATTCTCTCCGGTGGTAGCCGTATAATCCTCTACAATTTTGTTCATCTCCGGTTTTCCCGTTCATTTTTTTCCTCTTCTGGTTTTTCGGTAGTCATCCACACTTCATCAAGTTGAATGTGACCATGCTCACTTCCTATTCTCCTGCTTCCATACACGCCCCATTCCGTCACTGTCCGAGGTGTTCCGTTGCCTGTAAACTTTTTTAACCCTCAGGGAAAACACCTGAACTTTCCGCGGCCTCTTGCTAATGCATGTCAGTAGTCATGGAGCACGCGAGCTGAAGAGGGGAAAGAAGGTTTTCCGACAGAACGAAACGAGTGAAGGGCGTCTCTCAAGTTTTGAAGAGATTTCTTAAAAATCGAAACGCAACCACGTACGCAGCTCAAGTAGAGTTAGGCAAGCCGTCGAAGAGCAGAAACGTGTACTTCTGAGGGTTAGAGAGGAAAAAGAGAGCGAAATACAGATAGAAGACGGCGTGGCGTAGGGCTAAGGGGACAGGTGATGGTCACGACACGGCGTGTGAGGTGAGTGAGGCTGGGAGGAGATGCGGCCCAGTGGTCCAGGGGAGGGAAGGGATTTTGATGATGCTTTGGCACCGTCCTCTCTCTCTCTCTTCCCCCGTCCTGCCTCCAGTATCCCGCCAACTCGCACTTAACCGTCCTAAAGCCCTGTACACACAGCGAAATTTATGACGACATTTCTGGTGCCACATCTGGCGCGGGGAGTGGTTAGAGGTGACATTCTCCGTGTGAACAACCAAATCGCATGCCACATGATGACATGCGATAGAATCGCGTGCGACTGCCTTTGTTCTGGGAAGGATTAGAGCGCGTTTCTCTTTTTCTAGAGATCTAGCGGCAAAGTTGCGCGTATTTACGCCTTCATTTGTTTGTGTATAGAGAAATAAAATTTTTATGAATATGAGGATTTTGTTATTGAAATGTTAAATGTTGATTCAACCAACCAGCGCGGGTTAAAATATTTTTTTAAGGTGTTGTTATTAATTCCTCTGAGCATTTATGCAGAGATACTTCGATATCAACGAGTATGTACAAAACATGATAACAATAATGACTAAGATCGATTAACTCCAGTCAAATAAATCGCGACCTTACTCCCTCCCCCACCCCCTTCCCCACGTAATATAATCTACTCCCCGACCCGTCCTCCCTCCAACCAACCGTCAATTCCTGACCTCCCCTCACTTCCCCATGTTCCCATCACCCCCCTTCTTTATTATATAAGGCTAGCAATAGCAATTTTTCCTTCTGTTTTTCCTTGTAAATGACGCTTTAGTCGTCAAAACCGGTCGACAGCAATAAAATAGTTAGTGGAATTTTGTACCGTTTTTTGTAACAATGAATTCTATCTTCAATTTCCACAAAGTATCGCCACAGTCGATTAATTTGATTTAGGACTTAAGTTGAAGAAACATCTCTTCAGAATGGAATTGGAATACAAGCCTGGTGGTCATCGTAATGATGGTTGACTAAGGATAAGACGGTTTTAGGTACAGGCTATGCAGCCTAATCCATGGTGTGGCCAAGCAAGCAATGAGGATACCAAATCTCAGGAATAACCCTGATAAATAAATATACCAATATATAAGAGAAACATTAGGAAACTTGCTTTACACATAATGTGGTTGCCATATTTATAAATCGCAAAATGTGATCATGGAGTAAAATTTCGAGTTTAACTTTTCAAGACGACGGAGAAAATAATAGTAATTAATAAATGGTGTCTTCATTCGAGCGAAATTAAGATTTCACAAATCTCGCTAACATTACATGAGTGGCTAAGACTTTCTACTCGGATGGAGCTCGAACCCACGACCTCCAGGTTGAGAGGACAGGACGCACTGCACCGCGACCTAGTCCGGCAGAAAACAAACACAAAATTAAATTGGCGAAGCGGATATCTGAACCCTGGAGCCTCAGATCAAAGGAATAAGTGGTACTCCCAGAGAAGAAGATGGCCTGGAGAAGGAGAAGATGGCACGGAGAGGAAACAAGACGGTCTGGAGAAGATGATGACATGGGGAAGAAGAAGACGGCATGGAGAAGAAGTAGATGGCCTGGAGACGAAGGTGACCAGGAGAAGAAGAAGATGGGGAAATTGGTTTTCTTTTTATTTTGTAAAAGGAGGGGTTAACCTCAGTACGTACCCTCAACTGTAATCCAAGCAAATAAACCGGGAGAGATTCGAATGGATCTCTCCCCTTATTATTATTATAGATCAAAAGTCTGACGCTCTACCGACTGAACTAGCCGAGCCCTTCAGAAACCGGGAAAAGGAGGGTAAAATGTCCGTTCTGAAAGCAGACAGAGATGGAAACGGAATGGACAGAAATGAAAGCGGAGGAAGAAGGGGAAAAAGGGAGTACAGGCGGGTGGAATCGGAGGAGAAAAGTGGGTGATTACAAGGACGGTCGCTGCGAGAACTGGCTACGATGGGGACTGAATTGGATCGGTCGGGGTGAGGTCGGGGGTTAGTGGGGGAGGTGGTGGAGTTGGGAGGGAGGGTTAGCGGGGAGAGGGAGGGGCCGTGCATAGGGGAACGTGGCGCTTTGAAAAAAAAGATGCTGTGAGCCGGGGAAGATGAAGGAGGCCGGTCTCGCGAAGCGCGTAATGGTTTAGAGGGTGATGGCTGAGCAACGGAAGAGATGGGGGAGGGGCAGATATAAATGAGACGATTCCTTGATGAGCGGAGGAGATGAGAGAAGGATTTAGTGAGAGCGTGGGAGAAAAAAGGCTTTAATTCCGCTGTAATATAAAATGAGCACACGCTTTATGTGATTCTCTCTCTCTCTCAAAAGATTCCAACCTCCCTACGGGCATTTCATCGGCGCGGCGTTAACATGGCCATCCTCGCTCGGCGAATTTTTTTTAACTGTGCATTTTGCACAGCTTCTGAGGATTGAAGAAAGCGGTAAATAATTCAAACTGCTCGTAAAAGGGCGAGAAAATGTGATAAAAGCTAATAGCTCTCGAGAATTTCGATAGCAATGAAAATCGATCTGTTTGGAACGATGTCACTTGGGAAATGTGGGAGCATTTTAGAAAGAAAAGAGGAGAGTATTCCGAGGTTATGAGACGAAATTTTAAGAGCTAAAAAGTAAAGCTTTGCAATCTACAGAAGGGAAATCCTATAACTAATGATGGGGGATTGGTTTAAATATTTTTTGGAACGTTTTATCTGTCAATAAAATACAATTATTAGGAAGTAGACTAATTTGAAGAGCAGTCGCGGGCGATGTGTTTCTTTATATTTGTAGCACGTGCCATGAATAAGTACTATAAGACTAAAAACGACGAAAACATCTAAAGCGGGTGATGAAAGAAACAGCAATGTGGGCGATGAACGAGTATGGCATCCGTCGGTCAGTATGGAAAGCCTAACCCAGTGGTTAAGCCGAGAAGAATTTAGGTATGCATCTTTGATGACAGAGGTGAAGATGAATTTTAAGCATGAAACGTTGTGTACGCGTGTCTTGGTGTAAATGTTATGAGAAAGCACTGGAAGGGGTATTTCATTCGTTTGCACAACTATCAGAAAACGTGTGGGGTTGGAAACTATTACCTTTGGATTCGGTAATCGTGTGTAGACATGAAATTCAGGTAAATATGTTTTTTAATCATTTCGCATAAAAATGTTCCATTATGGTCCAAAAACTTTAATTGCAAGGCAATAAAATCATGATAAAGAATCAAAGATGGTGTGAAGGAGAAAATTAAAAGTGTAGGTGCTGGCGATTGGTATGGTGATATTCATAGCACTAGGAATGGGGCGAAATAACTGGTGGAGTGAGACGATAATTATGGATCTAAAATGTATTTATGCTTCATGCCTTATTTGAAAGCTGTAATCAGCAAAATGTGTGTCACCGAAGCGTTAGATTGAAGAACATTTTTTGCGGTATAATAACTTACCATATTCGACAAAAGAAGCATTGAGCTGAGGAGGATCAGTGACGAAGAATTTTGGAAGATCCTGGGAATATGAAACCTTTATTAATGACGAAGATACATTTAATTGTTTGGGGGACAGATTTTGAAAGACATATGTGCGTGACAAAATCCCAGTCATTATATCAGTACAGAGTCACGAGATGATGAATTTTTCCTTTGCATTTCCATGTTTAAAAAAATTAACGATAGTTGTCTATGATTGCGCGATATTATAAATTGAATATCACGCCACGAAATAAATTTGGCATCGCATGAATGCTGATTTGTTGAATTGGCGATTCAAGTGGAAGAGCATATTATGCTACAACATTGTATGTTATTACATATAGCATTCGAATATCTTATCGCATGCAACCGCATAATTTAGCATCACGTGTCACATTTAAATCGCATTTTGCATGACTCTAACCATATCTACCCGAAATTTCACTGATTATCCTTGGTGAGTATATGGCATCGCGATGAACGAAACACCACAGTGCAAAAGCCGCATATCGAAATGTTATTTAAGTACAGACCACCATCAGAAGTCATCAATCCGAAGATTGGTTTGCAGCAGCTCTCCACTCTACTCTCCTCCTATCAGACAACCGCTTCATTCCTACATAATTATTCACTTTGACGTCCTTCATAATTTTTCAGATGTGTTCCAATCTTGGTCTTTCTTTACAATTCGTACCATTCATTTTTTCATTCAGCGTCAGCAGTTTTGGCAGTGGGTTTGCCTCCAGCTTGGTGAATCTCCCGTTCCCAGCTTTATAGCTGTCAGCGGAATACGGTTGATTGGTGGTGGTTGGGTGGGGTCATGGCTCACGGCCAATTTTGAGATGGTTAGTTAGGGATGAGGACGAATATCGGTCTGGGGTGGATGAGATCGACGTCGTATTCAGAATTTCATAAGGGAGTGAGCAACGGGTTCGATGAAGTTTGTAATGTACGGTGAAAGGAGAATGTTAAAGAACGTATTACAGCAGGCATGGCAGGAATTTTCAAATCACAGAGAATGCCGGCATTGCGAATAAACCAGGGTGCGTTGGCTAGGGAACGGAGTGGGCGGGATTGGTTGCGGGTAACTCTATTGAGACTGGTGCAGCGTAAGTGATGACGGGACGGATCATTGAGAGATATATTAGGCGTTTATTGCGTAGTGAGAGATACCTTCTGTGGCGAAGGAGTTGTAAGACGGAGCGGTAAGCGGCCTATCCTTTTCCAAGAATTGTATCGAAGTGGGAGCGAAATGATAATTTTTTTGTCAAATATTACACCCAGGAATTTTTCTTCTTTCTTGCGAGGAAGATGATCCACCAGGAAAATTCATTTTTCCTTCCATTATTGTTTTCAATAGATGTCGAGGGAATGGTACAGAGCCGACTAACGAAAGAAATATATGGAAGTAGAGTGAATCGTGTGAGAATAAGAGGTAGACCACGAAAGTCATGGGCGAATTTGGTAGATGAGACTCGAAAGAGGAGGAATGCTAGGAGTTTTAAGAATAGGAGAGTGTGTTTGAAGTAATGCTTGAGTTTAAGAGAAGCAAAAGTGGTTTGCAGGGATAGGTCTTTATGGAGGAAATCATAAAAAGGGAGCCAGTTATTTAGGGCTAACCGCATTGTCTAAATTCTTTGAATTATTCTACCCCGAAAGGGAATGGCGTGATGGGTATGTATGTTTGTATCCTATTGTGCCACAAAATAGGTCTTCTTCCTTTCAGAGTCTTCATTGTTCTTCTTTTACTTTCCAATTTTCTTCGCTGATAAATCTCTCCGCCCATCAATCATAATTAGTATTATCTAGATGATTTCTTTTCTCGACCTCTAATAATTAATATTATATTCTCTGGAAACATAGGTCGAATTATTTATGATTTATGGTTCATTATTCTTTTCTGCCGACGTTTCGCGTATTTATTATGCTTCTTCAGGGCTATATCAGGATTAATTTTACATGTTGAACAACATTCAAGAATATTTAAGGTTTACATATTTGAGTTTACAAAGTTTGAAACATCAGTTCATAAACTTGTTTTAAACATTACCTCAGAGTTCCTTTTATATTTTTTTAAACGTGGTTATGATGATTTGGTTGCTTTTATTTTTTTTTGTTAATTGCTGAATATTTTATGTTCTATCTAAAGTTAAAATAAAATTTGAGTTATGTTATGACATATCAAAGTGTAATAATTTTGCGATGCGATTGGCGTAATTATTTGGTGATGGCTTTTTTTATTGCAGGTTATTTCGTGTTTTGCAATGCGTGCCATTTATTTAAATAATCTTTTTGATCAGTTAGATTCTTTAATCTATTAGTTTTGCGTAATTGAAATGAAATGTGTTTAAAATCATTTATAATTAAACCTATATCTCCAGAGACGATGGTAATAATTACTAATGCATTCGATAGTCTATTTGTATGACTCAAACGTTTCTCTCATGAGCGCACGTGGCCCTAGGAAATAGGATTGGCACAAGTAAAACCGTTAAAAGGCAGGTGGAGAAATGCACCAGTTTGAATTCGTTTTTGCGGTGGGAGAGCATATTATCTCGCGCTGAGGACGTGGTGGGGTGGACCTGAATGGGAGCTTGGCGGCGGCAATGGGAATTTAACGGTCGTTTCGTCCCGGCAGCTCAGTGAAATAGGCATTCGTGGTGGGACAGGAGATTGGCAAACGGGAGGCGGTGAAAGAGGTGGAACTTTAGGTGGCTCCGGAAGGTGGATTCGAAGAGGTTACAATTTGATTTCGTCGGTCGACGTGAAGGAAGATGGAGAAGGCCACCGAAAGGAAGACTGCATCTTTAGGGCATCCCAGCCGAGAGGAAAACGGGATGGGAATGTTGCGGTTGAGGGAATGTAAAGGAATCGTTGGAAAGATCTGGAATATCTAGCACCTGTCTCCCTTTACCGAATTTTACGTTACGCTGCACCCAAAGAAGAGAAATGTAGATCAATTGATTCATGCTGTCCTACTAAAGCCTTAACCAGCCACCCGAAACTTCTTCAGTGCCGGCGCAGTGATTATATGCAGCCGAATTTGGAGGTTTGGAGATTGAATTTTTGTATAGGATGAAACACGAATTAATTTTGGATTAAATTTAAATTTTATGCTGAGAAAAGCAATTTTTCTATCCGAAAATTCTTCAGTGCCAACGCAGTAATTATATGTAGCCGAATTTGGAGTTTTGTAGCTTGAAGTTTTGTATTGAATGAATCACCACTTGATTTCGAATAAAATTTACTTTTTTATTCTGAGAAAAGCACTGTTGTACTCGTAATTTAGGCCTGTTACATTGTAGATAGACTTTCTGTAGGTACTTCGAAGCAAAAGTTGACTGTATCTTAAGGACTATTTTTGTCTTAACATGGGAATTAATGGAGACGTCGTGAAATAAGACTCGAATAATATGCTCCTTCTTTATTTCTCTCCCGGCTCAATGATGGGGATCAGGCATAATTTTGTTAAAACTATTTGTGTTGGAGGTAAGCATTCTAAAGCGTACAGGGCATGAACTTCATCGGAAAAAATGTTCTATTATGAAAATATTTCCTCTTGAAAATTACGCGCGCATGGCGGCGTGAAAAAACTACGCTAACCAAAACTCGGGAAACACGTAAATGACGTCAACGAACGGTATTGCGCGCAGCGATACGACGCATTTATCCGCGAAGTTCAGCTTTTTCTCGTAATTGGATTAATTTATCATTTTATTATCATTTGCGTAAGGCAAAACACTCGTATCAAATTATATTTTCCTGTTCCTAAAAATGTAAAGCAGGGAAGCGATACTGTGCGTTGATGTCAAGCCACGGATGTTTCGTTATATATCACGTGGCCTTTTCGGATTTCATGCGATTTAGAGAGGCAATTATTAATGTCTGTGATTGGCACACTTGCATTTGAATTCCATATGTTGAGCTCTTGAGGCAATTCTTTTAAAAATACCTATTTTTTTGCCCTCAGTAATACATTTTTAATCGGTGAAAGCGAGTTGTGAAAAATGTGCATGCAGTGTGCATTGTAGGGATGGGTGGTACTAAAAAAAGTACCGGTAATTTTTGATGAGTATTAAAAAGCAATAATACATTACCGACGAAAAAATACTGGTATACCTGTATTTATGTGATTCATTAAATATTTTAATAAACCCAGATAAAATTTTATAAAGTGATGGTAGTTCCTACTGTGTTGTATGGGTCAGAATGTTGGTCAACAAAACAAAGAGAACTAAAACCAATACAATCATCAGAAATTAAATTATTTCCAGCAGTTAAAGGGTGTACAAGGATAGATCGAGTAAGGAATTCATCTATAAGAGAGAAACTAGGTGTCCAGCCGATATTGGAAAAAAAAGTTGAATACAAAAATAAATGGAAAGACCTAATATGTGCTACGTTAGGGTGGCCCAAAAAATACTTTTTTTTTAAGTTTGTGGGGCGACTGCATTGTATGGTGCAATTCCATGTATAAACGACCCACAAAAAAATTCGACTCGATTGCACAATATTTGACCCTGCCGAAACGCGTTTAAACATTTTCGGCTCGGCTGTAGGAAATTTTGCCTACTTTACAGGGGCTATATTCCGTTTTCTCCGGTATTCTACAGCAGAAATTGTTGTCAAAAAGAATAAATTAAATCCTTGTTGAAAAAAATTATTGTTTTTTAAATGAGTTATTTTAATATTAATTTGTTAAAAATGGTTTACATAAAATTTACATGTACCTAGACCTTTTCTTTTCCATACTTATCAAACATTCTTCTATGCTTCTGCACCACTCGTAGCAAAAGCTGTCCCTTTGAGCACTGCTACGTGTGTGCTAGTGTACTACGAATGCCTAAGGAAAGATATCCTAAGCAGGCTTTGGAATATTAGCTACTAGGTAAAAGAAGCGTCGGAAGACCAAGGATGAGATGGTAAAGTGAAGCCGGAACAGGCTTAATGCCTAAACCTGGAAGGAAGAAGAAGAAAGAAGAAGAAGACTACGAGAAAAGAACATAAAATAACTATTTTTCCTTGCATCGCTGAATGCATCAAAATCACGGAGATTTACTCGCATCACTGTCATGTCATCAGAAGCCAAATGGAATGTCTTTGATCCTTGTTCTCAAAAACAGTCCACTTTTGAAACTCATCCAAATGAATATGACGACTTCAACAGGTGGCCAACGGTGCAATAATATCCCCTGCCATGGAGATAGACGGGCTAGTTAAAAGACTCCGTTGAGACGTCGACGAAATCGATACCATTGGGTCTCTCTTCTGTCAAGTGGAAAATAATGATCGGAAACGGATACAAAAGAGGGGGGAAGAAAAGGAAAGGACGGGAGCTGTCAATTCGGTAAGATATATGGAGAAGGTCTAGTGGCCTGGAGAATGATCAGAAGGGACGAAAACAAGTATCTTAAGAAGAGAGAACGTAAGAAATGTTATATATTCTGAATTCTTTTTTAAAAAGAAATATACATTTAATCTACATAGTACCCTTCAAGCCACCTCAAGGTTGTACGCCGTGGAATGACTTTAAATCATCATGCACTACACTATATCCCACTTTACGCAATGAAACTACAACTATTAATGCATTTTTTTAAACCGGAAAATGTGGTGAAAATGGGGGTCATGTAGTGATATTTCACCAACAGGCACTTCACTAGAGGTATGCTATTAATATATTAGAAACTATTAGTAGTAGTAATTTATTTAATGTGCTACGACGGCTAATGTTATTTCGCACATAAGGTTATTGCATGAAGAGTCTTATTGGTGCAGGGTTGCGTGTGCAATTTTTTACTATAACCACACAAAAGGATAATTATAGGATCAAAAAAAATCTCATTTAGCATAATGCAGAATAAATCAAGAAAATAGCACAGTCTAGTGATGATATTATGAGTATTTTACTTTACTCTGGTAATACCATGGCTAGTCCTGGTATTATGAAAATCTATAAAATAACTAGACGAATCGCTGTCTTTAGTTCTCTCTATGAAGAGTTTCTTCCCTTTATTCTTCGTCGTATTTTGGTTTTCTTGTTATAACGGGCCTATAAAAAGATGGATTCGACTAGGAAGAGATATGCGCTTTATGATAGCAGAAGGAAGCCTGGTGAGATAGGAGAAAGAATGAGGATATAATGTGGAGAAGTGTAAAAGCTTTTATGGGGTACCTATTTGAAGAAAGAGGTGCTGTAAAAAAAGTGGCAAAGAGTGGAAGATAAGGAGGAGCAGATACCAGCCCCATCTGAGGAAGATTTTTGGGTAATCGAGTATGAAACTATTACTTATTCATGTTTCATATTCACTTGGGATTTGAACTTTATGTGAAGTACCTTTTTCTTTAAGGTGTGAAAATTGATTTGAGTTTTCCGATTCAGTTGGTTGGATTACCTAGCCGTTGGAATAGATACGAAACAATATTTTAAACGGAATTTGTATGAATTTTATTCCACTTCATTCCACCACGCGTAAGGGAAAGCAGGGTAAAACAAGCACCGTGTGGCGATTGCCCAAAAAATTGAACATTGAGAATAAGTATCAAGAGTGACAGGATGGTATTTTCGATGTCGTTTTTGTAAATCTTTCGTGACTATTTCTTTTTGTTGATGGTTTTAGCAAATGTAAGAGAGAATATAATTTTTATTTCTCTAAGTAAGGATTGCAATCCGAGAGGGACTACTCAAACCTAGGATTACGGGAATGTAATTTTTTGATCCAGGAATCGACAAAAAGGGATCTTTTTTTTGAAAATAAAAGAACATTCATTACGTGAAACATACGTTCATACATACAATCACGCCATTCCCTTTCAGGTTAGGCAAAGTCAAAGAATTTTGTTATTGCTGTTAGGCCTAGAAAACTGGCTTCCTTTTAACTATTTTCTCCATAATGCCCTATGCTTGCAAACCACTTTCGCTGCTCTTACACTCATGCATATATTCATGCACGCTCTCCTATTTTAATTCACTCATAACAACATATTTTTGTTCGACCAACCGTTATTACAAGGGTTGGCAATATCTATTTGTTACCTATTGGTATTTTAAAATATCTTAAAAAATATTTAACCCTTGCACAATAGTCTTTTAATGCAATTCCTTAAATACGACAAATTTCTGAGTAGTTCAATTTTCTTTTTCTCATTAAAATATGAAATAATTGAGCTATGAGTTTGTTTTTGGACTAAAATGAAGCTTAATCTCCATAGTTTATAATTTATTTAACGGCTTTGCCTCAATCGACCGATAAACGTAGAAGTTTGAACTTTTCGCGTAAAAAGTATGCATTTTTAGAGCTTTTGTCTCTTCCGTTGCTATGCATTAATTTCATTGTAACCCAGCCTTGCAATACGCATTACAGGCTAATATACTTATGTTTCAGTACAAATTAAATTCCAAACAACTGAAATATATCGTAGAAATAAAATAAGTGTCGATAAAATAGAGCCTTTACGAAAAAATAACGTCTCGCTAGTCACCGAGTGAGGTTTCAGTTTTGAAAGGAAGCGGCCGCCCCTGGAAATTTCAGTCGGGGTGAATATTTTGCGGCGATTCAGTCAGCGGCAGAGAGAGTCCTGACATCATGATTTCAAAATACATTTACTCATTGGCTGATTTCCGCCGCTATCTAAAGCTGTGTATCTAAAGATATGTACCTTCTACAGTGCTTAATTGCCTCCAATGCATCATGTTACAGAACCACACAATTTTACTGCCCAGGTAGCGCGCGGCAATACATATCTGGCTACAACTCGGTCAATATCAAGTATAATGCACTAAAACTTGCGAGCATACTTCACCCAAGCGCAATTTAGCTATTCGTGTTGTTCGCTAGTAATTATTAAAAATACGAACTTCGACATCTACCTGAGCCTGTAGGCCAATGCCGAAAGGGAATTTTTTTATTCTGTGTTGTATTTCATAATTTATTTTCCCATTTTTTGCAAAGATTGCTCTTAAGTACATGTAATCTGTTACTGTATCTCTTTTTTCATTTTCTATTACTATGTTGTTAATTATTTGCTCTTTTATCCCCATATGTACTTGTTTGCTTGTCTTAGAGTTTACTTTAATTCCTCTTTTCTTAATGATCTAATGTCATTGATTTACAATTTGTTGGAACCCAAAGTAGGTTTTCTATTTTCCAAAATGCTTTTGACTCTGCTCTGGACGATTCTTACACGTGTGCTCGTTTGGCAATTTATGGCATTGAGTGTTCCCTATATCTTAAAAGAGCACGAACTAAATAAACTTTATACTGAAAATCAACTGAAAAACGAGTAAAGAAACCCTTTTGAAAAAATTTACATCTCCGTATCAGTGGAAGAGCGCACGCTTTGGACTGCTTCAATGACTTCATATGGCCGGCAGTCCAGAACAACTAGTTACTATGAATCCCCCAAAAATCTACAGGGGAAGAGAACACCTCGGTAGCTCAACTGGCTAAAGCACTCGGCGCGAAATCGAGGGATCCGGGTTTGAATCCCGGTCAAGGCAAATTATACTTTCCTCTGTGGAATACCTTACGTGCATTTGCGGGTGAATCCGTAAAGGTCATACCATAGTCATACCGTGGCTAGACCCGGTAACCTCAAAAATCAGCTGTGATGTTTCATATGATACACACTAGAATGTTTTAAAGCCACACCCACTTCCCCATTTGCCTCGGTTGTCGGCATCGGTGGAGGAAAAACGCTGTCCGCACTTTTCAAATCTAGAGCTTTAACTTAAACGGTCGACTAGTGCGATGCAGTGTAAACGGAAGTAAAAATGACCAATAAGGTCGGTGAATTGTAAAGAGCAAGACTGGTGCACATGGGCGTGAAAACGCCTTCCGTCCCTTGGTAACATCCTCATTTTTCCCTTGCACCCTCACTGAATCGGTAGATCCCTTTAAAGATGTCACTTCCTGGAGTAAACGGTCAAAATGTGCTTGAATGGTCTATGATAGCGAACTCAAAAAACGGAATAATAGACACATTACTACCCCGTAGTTCCACTTTAATACTGTATCGCCTTATTATATATTTATACCTTACTAGATGTGCCCGGAATGCGTTGAAATGCCTCTTCTCCTTTCTACGTAGGCACACATAGGTATATAAAGCAATCACATTTACATGTACAAAATAAATGAAAGGCAATGATTTTTTATGCATTTAATTGAAGTTGAAAACATCTATTAAAGTGCTTTGGGATTAACAATATTTTTGGTCTTACCTCCCTCTGCAAAAACAAATAAATTTTTCGGCTGTCCCACTCGTGGGAATGAGACATATAATTGGCCATGTGAAAATCAAGGTTTTACCAAATTCAATCCACACACTTAAAGCGATTGACCTTGTGCCTTGTTGATGATCATTGAGAAGGCAAGGCG
Source organism: Pyrrhosoma nymphula (assembly GCA_963573305.1). Lineage (NCBI taxonomy): Eukaryota > Metazoa > Arthropoda > Insecta > Odonata > Coenagrionidae > Pyrrhosoma > Pyrrhosoma nymphula. The sequence goes on from OY754335.1 coordinate 55,472,635, forward strand.
AACGGGGAACAATAGTCGTTTGACTACAGATATCAAATCATTCACTGAACCTGGCCTTTAAATGCTGCAGGCGTGAATAGCCAATCATTATATCGCTATTAAATAGATAACACCTTGTTACCGAGAGTTGCTCGATGTTTATTTGGTGTACTAAGAACTTGTATGCTCCTATTCTGCTACTTATTGTCTATTTTAATTATATTGGGCATTCACATAGTGCGATTAAAGTTTTAATAACACAAATTTTATAAAGCATTACGGATATTTTCTTTTTAAATATAGTAGTGATGATGCAATTAGGTAGTATAAAGTAAACTCAAAAACACCACTAACACAAAAATGTTCTTCTATCGAAATTCTGAAATCATCAATAAATTCAATATTTACATTGTTTTATATTATTACCAATATTCATTGACAGATAATTGTTATTATTAGATTCAAAATTATTCAATATTTCTTTATATAAAACGTTTCTCGTGTGTCGAAGTTATTGAGTCAGGAAGGTCTTGGGCAAATTGTTGCAAGGTTGATCCATCTTCAAAAGTTGTATGAGCTGCTTCCGCAAATTCGGGCCATTCAGGATTGCACGTCATTGTGATAAAGAAGTCTGATAATCCAAGTCGATGGACACAGGCCATAACTTCTTCAAAATGTTCCGTGTAAAAACGTGTAGATCCAGGAAACGAAGAAGACTAAATAATCCTTTGGCCAACAACAGCATTCTTTTTTTCAGCCAATTCACTAAAAAATTGAATTGCTCTGGTACAATTTTCCGCAAGTATTTTTTTGAATTTGCTTTAATCCATTGGATACTGTCATGTTCCACTCTTATATAAGTATCAACCAGATATTGCTGAAAAAGCCGACCGCCGAAATGCAAAGAATTGAACTTCAAAAGGCGGAGATCAGGATTTCTTAGGTTGATGTCTGAAGGAAAATATTTGGCAAGTTGAGATCTAAATGCTAATCGGTACTGAGCTAATTCAAATCTAATCAAATTTTGATAACTGGTATAAGGTGTTCTTAAAGGAATATTAATACAGAGAATCCAAAATTGCAAAATTTGGGTAAAATAGTGGATAAGTAAAGGGCCCAACACGACTGTCAATATTGTTCATGGTAAATAAATATTTCCCACGTTTACGAATAATTAACTCTTTATCTGGAAAGCTTTGGTCAGCGTTGAGGGTAACAATGGCATAAACGTCATTCGAACGGGGGATGTTAAACCTTCTGTGATAATCGGCATCAGGTAATACAAAAAGCAGCTTAAAATAAGGCGGCTCTACCTTCTGCAGCAGCGCGTCTATTAGCTTCTTTTTCTACTTCCTGCATTATCATGAATCCAAGGGCAAACGGATTTTCAGATCTCAAAAAATGTTCCAAGAGACTAATAAGATTCTCGCTGATTCCATGATTAATGGCATTGTTTATGCGTGCACTAAGAGCATCCTGATTATCCAAATGTATATCTGTCCATTTTGAGGCCGTTCAAATTTTCCATCATCATTTTGAGTAGAGTGAGCTGCTACGTTAAGTTTGTGATAAACTTGACCGCTAGTAATGTAACTATATACTCCTCGACCGTTGACTGTTCGATCATCTACGGTGAATGAAGCCATTGCAAAACATAAATTCAAATTTCGAATCCTTTCATAAAAGTCATAAAAAAAATGCATGACGTCGAAGAAACGATCGCGCTAACTCTTTCGGAAATTCTGGATGTGGTAAATCTATCCTACCATGCAAGTAGCAGTCCCCAAACGAATCTCAATTAATTCGATTTGACACACGTTCTTCGGGAAAATGCAATGTTCCATAGTGAATACAAGCAACACTAAAAGGTTGCAAACTATGGTAAGGAATATCAGCCGTTGTAGCTGCCTTGTAGGAACTTATTCGGTTTAGCCGTAATGATTGTTGTCGTCTTGAATTTCTCTGGCGTTCTTCTTCCAATCGTTGATGATCTTCGTCATCAAACTATTCTTTATGCCTCTGAGCCGCTCGTCCACGCATGTCTTGAATCCGCTAATTTTTTTGTGAGTCTGATTCTTCTGTTCTTTGGTTATTTTGTCGTTGCCATATCTTTTACAAACGTAGTTCCGTTTGTTCGTTTGATTCGCCACTTCTCTGGATTCGGGCAACATCACGTATCATTTCTAAATGTTATAGACGATCATCGGAAGACTCATATTTTTGTCTCATTCTTTTCTGATCGTTCTTCTCCTGAGAGTAAGAATCATTTAGTTCAGTCATCATTTAAAATAACCTATTTTTACATGTGGTTTTTGCTACCCGGCTTGTACAACTTGCTTATGACAGAAAATGTACTTTATTTTGAGGAATAAAACTACTTGAGGTACCAGGTATTGAGTCATTAACGTGTTCTATTTGCTCCGGAATACAAGTTTTTGAGGTATTGGGCATTGGGTCATCTCCTTGTACCATTTGCGCCTGAAGTTCTCTATCAGGTTGTTCTGTAGATGGGATCAATTTATTCTACAGCCATTCGAGGACTCACGTAAACACTTTCAAAATTACGTGGTCAATACCATTTACTCTATAGCAGCCACTAACCACACATGGAGAGGTTAGGTTGAAATATATTCCAGCTAAAATTTCGAAGTACATCTGTTTAATAGATTTTTTTAAAGAGGCGTAAATTTCTCAGACTTTCAGAATTTCCATTCCATACCTATGCTGCGGTTTCCAAGTAAACACAATATTCAATTGTTGATATAATGCAAAAATTTGTGATTTTCGAGCTAAAAACTAAAATTCCTGGAAAATGCGATGGGAGTACGGAAATTGAATGCAAGAATTAAAACATTTGTTCTTTAATTTATCTAAATGTAACATTTTAAATTTGTATAAGGAGTGTAAGCAATTAAACAAAACAAGCAAAGAAAACGCTGTTTAATAAAAATGGAGTAGCCTAGCCTTTATAAATGTTAAAAATGTAAATTTATTTTGCCCAATATCTTGTAAAAAAGAGTTTTTCCAGAGTCAAGACCTAGGTAAATCGCTTTTTCGTACCCTATATTAGTAAATTTGTAACTTTAATCAAAATCGTTAGAGCCGTTCTCGAAATAAAATTTACATATATACACAAACATATATATATATATATATACAAGATTTGCTCATTTAATAGTATAGGATGTAACATTTTAAATTTGTATCAGGAGTGTAAGCAATTAAACGAATTAAACAAAGAAAACTCTGTTTAACAAAAATGGAGTAGACTAGCCTTTATACATATTAAAAATGCAAATTAATTTTGCCCAATATCTTGTAAAAAAGAGTTTTCCCAGAGTCAAGACCTAGGTAGATCGCTTTTTCGTACCCTATATTAGTAAATTTATAACTTTCATCAAATCATAGAGCCGTTCTCGAAATAAAATTTACATGTATATACACACATATATATGTATTCAAGATTTCCTCGTTTAACAGTATAGGATTCACGCCTGGTTGTCAAGGAAATTTCTATTGTTGAAATGAAAGAAAAATTGATGTATTTAGAGATAAAAACGCAATTTTTGGACAAAAACGAGGCGTAAAAGATAATTGAATGAAATAATTATGAATGAAAATGAGTGAAAGTATTTTAAAAAAGCAAATATAAAACACCTGCACCGAATTCAATGCTTTTCATATGGAAATATAAAAGTTAACAATAATGGGGTAAAAAAACCCCTATATTATACTTTATTATACTATAAAAACATGCGCGTAGTCGAATGCAACGTTGTTTCAAAATTTCAAAGCAATCGGGGAAGAATTTTCGGAGATTTAAGATTTTGAGTAAACGAACATTTACATTTTTATTTATTTAGATATTGCCGATGCCTTAATTTAAAATTGACGCTACTGTGCTTATTCACATACTTGCCCGCTACTCTATCTGCCGCTACTCCATGTTTGAGACGCTGAAGTCTTCACCGGGAAGGGAAAGAGGTCGTCAGGAGGATAAAATGATTAAGAAGGTACGCCATGGCGTCCGCGCCGGGAGGAAACCATCAAAGAGGGCCTACTATTCTATATTAAGGGCAATGAAGACGTGTCTTCGAGCGACTTGGAGCGATTCGGAATTCCTGGATTACGGAAAGAGGAGGAAGCGTGGAGAATTAATTGGCCCGGTATACGTGGGAGCTGTGAAGGGATGAATACAAGCGGCCTTTTCATGGTAAGGGTTGTGGAGAAGATTAGGATGAAAGGGGGGCAGAGATGTCTCGGCTGCGATGTGCAATGTTCAGCCGATGTCACATTGAGATGTTGTGTAGTAGCAGAAATTAGGGAAGGGTCAATCCAGATGAAATCATCCGGAATTTAAAAAAATGTAGTTGCGTAACATAGTTGATATTCCTGATATTTTGCCATTTAGTTTGCCAAGTTATCAAGTTTCAACCACAAGTTTATATTTATGAGGGAATCATTCAGTGAAAAATTTAGAACTTTCCACTCAGTCCCTTTTTAGATATTCAACCTTAAATGTTGTGATTTTAGACAGAGGAACCATGTTTGACGAACTATATAAAATAATATTGTCGGAATTTTCTAGAGAATAGATCTGCAAACAACTGCCTCAGAAAAAATATAAAAGCAAGGATAACTTCCATCAATAGAAATGTGTATGCTAAAAATGTTTTTTTGACGAAGTGAAGCTCAGTATGGTATTATTTTTCAATATTTTGCTGAAAAGTACCAATAGCAAAGGCGATAGATGACTTTTAGTCAAATACAATGACTAAAAAAAATTATTTTGCTATCTTTGGAAATAAAAAAAGTTAAAAGGTTATACCCAAAACATTATTTTGGCCAAAAAACACTCGCGCCGCTATTTAAAAATGGCCACCAACAAAAATGTAAGGATTTGAAAATTATTTTGGGCCTTGTTTTGCGTTCCCATAATATTGGCAAATTAAATGGTGAAATATCGGGAAAATCAAAAATATTGAGCAACATGGCCTGGATTATTTCACCTGGGTTGACCCGGAACGGACTGACTTAAATTGACGAATTAAAGTGCCACGAAGTGAGGTTTGGTTGAATGCGTACAGGATGGACTATTTTGGTAGCGGATTGAAGGATAGAGGGACTCTTTTTGAGGAAAGAAGACGAGGGCAGGCCTCAAGCGTTTGAGATGTGGGTGTAGATGTGAATGGAGAAAGTGCGATTGACGTTAAGGAAGACGAACGGTTAGAAAGTGCATGGTTTGGAGAAGAAATACTTGTTGAGGAGAGGAAACTGGTCGAGGAGATGAGGAGGAGGTAGAGTCGGTGGTTGGAACAAGTAAAGAGCAGGGAGAGGATGCTGAAAGCCGGGGAAACGTAGTGCTCAATGAACATCGATACCGTTTGATTGCCAGGTTTCATCGATATTTCTGCAATAGAGTATTTGCACACTTTTGGGAAGTGACATCTAAAAAATCTATCGATACTTCAGGCACTAAATTTTCATTCTGACGCTCGAGAGGCTTTTCGTTAATTTTTTATTAGCTAATAAAATCTAATAAATTATTATTGCGCCGAAACACTGGTCCGCCATGTTTTGTAGGCTCTGACGTCATCTCCCATAGTCGACCATTTGTTGATTTGGAGATTGTGTGACTGTGTAGCCTTAGCGTGCGGACGAATCACCAACGTTTTATTTCAAATATCAAAATAACTTCGAAAAGGCAAATACTATTTCACTCTCAACGCACAGCTAGGCTATTTCGCTTCTGCTAATATGGGAGATGACGTCACACTACGAAGAACCCATGGTTGGGCGTTTAGACCTAGGCAATTTCGATGCTAAAACAATGCATATTAAAAGATATTTATTAAATTAATTAGTTGGAATTATACCTTGGTATTTCGTACGTGGCATTTCGAAACCAAACACTATTCGCTATAATAAATTTCTACCAAATACCTCACTTACGCAAATACTCTATTCTCGATTCCCGTCGTATAACCCCAATAAGTTAAACTGGTGTCGGGGGAGGAGAGAGGAGATTGGAGTTCTCATTAAAGGATTGGAATTTCTACGTTCTCCTTCCCCTGTGGCTCGGATTCCCGAAGTTGCTAACGTGAGTGAGACGTGAAAAAGAGAACCTTTAATGACCATGCTATACACGACAGGAATATTCGCTCACATACAGGAGAAGAAGTCGTAACTTCTGGAGGAGATAAAAGATGTGATTTCAAGATATATTTACTGATATTTGATTTGATATGTGACGTTGGGTCGCAACTCGTTACTCACGGAGCTTGGTAACGCAAGCATTTTATCTGGCATATTTTGCACTTCTCATCAAAACGCCGAATAGCGATGATCTATACCAATTGAAGAGATGAAAAGTAAAGAAAAATTTGTAATTCCACATAAATATTTAATGTGCGACCTAGGTTTCGACGTGGCACGTCATCATCTGGTGATGCCGTGCCTCTTTAAAACCTAGGTCGTAATTAAATATAAGGAATTAATAAGTTTTCTTTACTTTTCATCATGTTAAATCGATTCCATTTAGTCACGCCCGAGACCACGAATTGAAGAGATCTTAAATTTGTCTCAGTGGTGCATAACATATTAATTTAATTCGAGAGGAGAGTAATTGATAAGTAATTTAAAATTAAATATTAATCCAAATTGTCAACAAAAACAAAGGAATTTAGACTCCCTTTGCACGTTTTCGGTCATCCAGGTGACCATTGAGAGGGAGAATTTAAATCTCATGAAGTTTTACGAGATTTAAATTTTCCCTGGCGATGGCCACCTGGGTGACCGAAATGCATGCAAAGGACTATAAATTTCTTTGTTTTTATTGACAATTTGTATTGATCTTTGATATAACATATATGTATCGTTTCATTCAAAGAGTACGTTTATGAATGAGCTGATGAGTTCCCGGAATTTGCTGTTGGATAACTAATATCGGCCTCTCCTTTGGGCCAAAATTTTCATCACTGCCGTCGTTTCGATGATCCATTACCATCAGGACTGAATGCCGTGACATCAACTTGCCTGATTTATATTTCCTCTCCCTTTCCTTCTGATCTCAACAGCTGGTCTTTCGGGGTATCTTCCGTTTGATATCACTTTACATTACTTGTTTTATATTACTACGGTTTCGCTGGTGTTACAGCAGGCGTCTACAGGTCTGAAGTACGGTAGGTCTGAAGTAAGACACTTCAGACCTGAAAACGCCTACTGTAGCGCCTGCGAGACTGTACTCGGTAACATGATATTACTCCGCAGGCAACCCAGAGTTCCAGCTGTTTCCTTTATGGCCAGTCATGGTATCAAAAGTTATGAGCTCAATAAAGTTATGGACTCATAACTAAACTCAGATTGCCGGAACTATCGCTTCCGTATTACATACCCCGAGAGCCATTGCTTCGGATATTTTTTCTGCTCTTATTCTGCTGAATAAAATGTATGTATGTTTATTTTACGTACACGCATTAATTATGCACATTATTATTCGTCTGATTAAATATACTCGTCTTTCGTCACATAATTACTCTTTTATCAAGCAATTAACCTTCCAAGTAATTGCGCACCCGCCATTTTGGTTACTTATGGATCTCATATAATTCTATAAGAGAATAATTTACAAGTGAATTTAAATTTTAGATTAATCCAATTTGTCAATGAAAGCAAAGGATGTTTGACTCATATGCTAAGATTTCGGTCATCCAGGTGACCTTTGTCAGGGAGAGTTAAAATCTCGTGAACCTCGGGCAAAACACCCGTGTTTACGATATTTTAATTCTCCATGTCGATTCTCATCATCGCAGTTGTCTCCTGATTTCCACAACCACTGGAAACATTTTTCCAACATAAGAGTTAGTTCAGAGTCATATTAAACAAAACTTATGTGCTGAATTTTCCGTTCACGAAATATATCCATAGATTTGTCTATGAAAATAGTTGTTAATAGTTGGTGCCCATTATACGTAACTCTTGAAAGTGTACAACAATATTAATTGTATTTAAAAATATCTCTTGACTTTAAAAATGCAGTATATTACTCACATTTCCATTTATTAGTATCAAGAAGAATATTCTTCGGGATTTGTTTACAGACATGGCGAGTCGTCACTAAGCGTTACGCCACACTATTGTTTTTCGATTTAAGCTTTCATAAATTTAGCATTTAATTATATCTTTGTTTTTGACTCAAATAAATATGTCGAGAATAAATAAAAAATACGGGCAAAACCAATATATTTATGCCAAATAATAGAGCTTTTGAATTCTTTTAGATTATGAGTGGCATCCAATTGGCTGAAATAATTCGTCTTCTTTGGCCTTATAATTTTTCATACTGTTCTCTGACTTCGCGAAAGCGTTATTTAACGTCCTCGAAATCGGAAGAAAATTGTGTGGGTGTATTTACATAATTGCAACAGGCATTATTTGTAATCGGTGAATAACACCGGCGGAATATAACGCCCCTAATTTACAGAATCGTCCCCATTCTTTTGGGATTTTTATCGCCTTTATTTATTGCTGGCACCATCATTTATTAATACTGGCACCATGGCCACGGCCATTGTTGCATAAGAAGTTTTGTGATTTCGACTATATTTATCTACAAAAAGGGATGGCATATGCCGTAGCAATGCGTTTTCTGTAAAGCTTGAACAAATTAAATATAACGAGCGTTAATTTTTATTCAACCGCACGCACCACCATGAATTTAAATGACGTTCCTAATGCCAATTATTTTCTCAATAGCTGTGATTTCTTCATGAATTCGTTAAAAGAAAATTTACAATAGGATTGGAGATGTTTCCAGATGTTATTAAGTATAATTCTCATTATTTGAATTTTGTGATTGTTTTCGACAGGTGGTGGGATGGTAGTTTTAGACAGGTATGCTCGAGTAGATACGAAGGTGTTACGCTTTCTTTAACGATCGTGGAGAATCTGCATAGGGGTAGCACAGGTGAGTGGGAAAGGCCCTGGAAAGTGCTTGGAAATAAGCAAAATACCCACTGTAGACGGAGTGAGAGAGTGAGAGAGCAAATAGCCTCTGAAACTTCCCTCATTTATGGTGTCGCCGGAGGTTAAACTGGGAGGAAGGAGGAAAGAGTTGGAGAGGAGGACATTGTGGTATTGTGAAGGAATGGAAATGGAAGTAGGGGGTCGTTTTTGGAAGAGTTACGAGCTGAGAGGGGAATCGATGGGGGCGACGAAGACCATGAAGGTGGTGCTAGCTACGTGCCCTGCGGGACCCCCAAGGACACAACTCTGGAAGACCACCCTGTCTCCCACTTCCACAAGCGGCGAGTTAGGTAGGAGAGAGGAGTAAGCTGTGGAGTTTTTGAAGGAAGGGAAGGTTGGCAATTAGGGTGGGAAAATGGAGCATCTGGTGCCGACACGGTGCCGATGTACATATATAATTTTTTTGCCTGTGGAAAGGGGGATGAGTTGCTCAGGGTACATGCGGTGGGGCGGGGAAGGAAGGACGGTCAGGGGTCCGGGAAAGGGAGGGAGTGGAGGTTTTTATGAGGGAGAGTGGGTTGGCAAAGAAGAAAATAAGGATTCGACAACAAAGGGAGGGCAGTGGTGTCGCTGCTTCTTTGGGTTACCTTCTGTGTGTGGGGGGTTTCGAGGGGTTGAGTTTGGTAAGAAGGCTTTTGCAAGTCTTTTAATGTGGTGAAGAAAGGCGAGTTGGTCCACTCTTGGGTGAAAACTCAAAGCAGATGAGTTTCGGTTGGTGGTCAAAAGGTGTCGAAGGGGAAAACTTCAGCGTGAGGAATGGAACAGGTGCGAAACTTCTGCCTTTAATGACGTAAGTATCTTCTGCATCTGTTCTCGTTTCTCAGAGTCGCAAATAAATTCACACGAACTCAACGCTAAGGTTAAACTAATTTATGCGTTTCTCTCGTTTTCTCTATTGCATACTTTCCCCATTAGTACTCCTTGCAATTTATTGTCAAATAATCAAATTTTGGCGATAATGATTGGTTGGAAACACTTCGTGGAAACAATTACCACGAACCTAATTCAAAATTTCAAGAGAGGTCTTCTTCATTTAATGGAAGTTTTCAAGGGTACTTGATGATAAGCTATATATTACCGGAAAAAAAACAGTTTTTTATTGTATGGACTCTCACTTATATATTTATACGAGCGAAAGGTACCCATTGAAATTAAACGGGTGTGAAAAACGTTAAACTTATTTTATAAGAAAACCGCAAAACCTGAAGAAAAACTGTATGCGTGGTCATTCGAGGAGTTTGTAACCTATCTTGTATGTTGTGTTCGTTGTAGTAGACACGCTGACCGTTTTCCAGGTGCACGGAGAGATGAGTGACTATTGGTCCACATTCATGCACGGGAAACCCAAAAATCGGCCATGCAGACTCATTACTACTTAGTAGTCTCCCCTATTTATGGGGTGATTGTGTCGCTTTCTTTCCCCTACACCCTTACCCTATGACTTGGAGTCCCTCCCCCCTTTAGAGATAAACCGGGTAAGGTCCAAGAGGCCAGGAACCGGCTCTGAAGGTGTAACCCCCAGATTTTATTTTATTTTTATTTTTTTACTTAAATAGCAAAGGTTGATAGATGGTCACCTCATCCCTACGGTTCTCTTGAGCCGTCTTCTGCGTGATTAACAGCTTGATCGCTTCCCTTGAGTACATACATGTATTTGTATTCCATGACTTAATTCAGTTGCACTATTCAACGTTGATATGTGCGTTGAGTATCTTAATTAGGATTGGACAGAAGGGTACAATCCAGCGGTTGACTACGTTAAGAGGAGTTATGGCAGCAGAAGCCATGTTTATTTGACCTATGAATCCTCCATCACCCGGACTGCGCCTTCGGCATAGCCATAATCATTGGTTTCGGTTGCTAAATAAAAAAACTCTATGGTGATTCTTAGTGCACTTATCGATTTTAATGCACGGATGTCGTTAATTGCGCAGAATTTCCGTTCTTCTTTCGGGTAAGAAGCATGTAGTGACGTCTCTATAATTTCCGCCATCTTAAAACAGATTGAAGGTTCGAAACAGATGGGTCTGTATTTGAACCAGATTTAGAGCTGGTTACCCGTCCGTATGTTGGGTAAGGATGAAATATGTGCGGATCTTAGCGTAACCCGAGAAACACCACGGGGAGATTCTCATGAGATCGCTGGTGGGCATGTCTTTGACCATCCAAGTCTAACCTTTGTCGTTTTTCTTTCAAGGGCTCATTTTCTCGCAAATAAGACATTCATTTTGCTTCAGAAGATTTTTTCGAAAGGTTACTCTTTTTTCTATTAGGCATGTTGATGGATATATTTTTGAGTCCAAGGAATGGAAACACAGCGGCAAGTGAGAGTCTAGAATAGGCAACTCGATGATTGAGTGAATGTACCTAAAATAACTGCTCTTTAATACTTTTAAACATATAAATAACTCGTGACGTTAATTATGTGGGAATTGGTCTAAAAAATAGTTCGCAATCGTAATGAGAGGCAGACGGTTTCACTAAGTGTAATACATCTGAGTATTAAACGATAATAAATAACGCCGTGTTTGTTGTAGCAACAGAGGCATTATTACCATTGATATTCGCTGCTCTTAAATATTCTTGCACATTTAAATAAGTGTGTATCCTATTAATTCCTTTATGTGTAACGTTTACTACGTAAGTGTACTCTCATATACATATCCCTTTGAGAGCTAATTTGAGAATAGACGTTGAAGAGTATACTTGTTAAATATGCATTGAATTTATCGATTACCCTCCGAAGCAATCTATCATGGGGCCCTTGGGACACTGGGCTCTTATACGGATTTTCTTTCTACGTACTATCATGGGCGTGCAGGAAAGCGTGATATTTAAATACTAGAGGCGTGAATATTCCATGAAAATCAAATCTCTGGTTGTCAAGGAAATATGTTATTGTTTATTTCAGAGAAAAATGTGAGATTTTTCAACTGAAAACATGAATTTCAGACAAATACCGTAGAATTTCTACAGTAGAAGAATTATAAATTATATTTATATAGCCATGCGATAAAAAAAATTCCAGCCCTATATCTTGAGTGAAAGTACTTTTAAAAAGCAAAAAATGAAACCACTGCACCGAACACAATGCTTAGCATGTACCACCAGGGGGGACTTTTGGGGACTCTGAGGGCTTTTTTATATAGCATATGATACAACCATATATTTATTCTATCTACATGCCAAATTTAAGCTCAATCTGTCCAGTAGTCTTTGCGTGATGGAGCAACAGACAGACAAATACCATTACATTTTTATATACAAGTAAGGATCCCTAACCCTGCAAAAAAAAGGGATTTTGGTTAATTGAACCCTACAGGGTTTGTTGTCTACCAGTAGCAAACCTGTGTTCCACATTTCATCAAAATCGGTCCAGTGGTTTAGAAGGAGATCTGGAATATACCCACATAGATACATACATTGACTTTTATATGTATAAAGATTATCATATATTGTTTCAATCACCATTCGATTGGTAAATATGCAAATAATTTATAGCATATATCAGTGGTTCTTAATCTTTTAAGCTGCTGCCATAATTTGAATTCTTAAAATGTGTTCCGCAACACCGTGCGAAATGTAGAATTTTTCACGAAGGAAATGAAAATAACATTTGAACTTCTCTAATGATTATTTATTGAAAAGATCCGGGTTGCGACACTGTATGCAATCTGCAGGTCCTTCATATGTAGGTGAATTACCTTGCACTGCTCGTTTAATCCAAACTGATAGTTAACCAATAAAAGCAGACGATTTTTCTTTGGACGTTGTTATTTTCATCCCAGTTATCAGCACCTTTTTATGATAAGGTTTCGCCGCTCCTGAAATACTTTTGGCACCCCCACAGGTACGTGCATCCCTGGTTTCCTGGGTTTCTGTCCTTAAATCTACGAACTTTAACCCCCCTACCGGCTGAGACGGCCTCCTGAGTGCAGCATTAACCTGCCTAAAATACTCCGTTGTTAATTTATTCATTAAAAATTCATTTCGTAATGTGTGTTAGTGCAAGGTGGTTGTTTTTAATTAATGCCCAAAAGAGCTTTAAAACAAGATCAAGATTGTGTTTTTGGGACTATCCTTTGCTATGAAAAAGTTTTAAACAGCATAGATAACAACATAGATAACAGCATTTTATGGCCTATGATTAAGAACTAAAATTTGATTCTTGCATTCAAAATGTGTTACATGTTTAACTAGGATGCATCTGATGTGTAAATGCGATATAAATTTGTTTTTCCTTTTTCAATTTAATATTTTTTCTTTATTATCGTTATCATATGATAGCAGACGAAATCTTTTAAATTCCTCTCTCATATCTAAGTTTCGTTTTATTTGTGATACTTTCTGATTCTTTATAATGTGCCGAATTATAAAAACAACAGTTTTGTGAAAATAAACATGTTACTCCTTAAAAAAACCGAAAAAATACCGCAGTGCTCCAGAAAACACACAATTTTGGTGGCGCAATTAGTATGAATTGAAACTTTGCATTTGTGACTCCATTCGTTAAGTTTCTTGGAAAATTTTGTGTTTAAAATTTGGTTAAGATTTTACAAAATTATAGACTATTAACGCAGAAAAATGATTAAAGTTTGGCTAAGAACCGTTACTGAACGTTAACTCTAGACCCTAATGGGTTACGTTTGTGGTGTTAAATGCATTCATGTCGGTGTACTAGCTAATTTTAATTCAGTATACAAACCCGAGTCTACATAATGTTTAGACCGTTAGTGGATGGTGCACGTAACGAAGCGTTTGAAGAGGAAAACGCGAAAAAGGGACAAATATCCCGGTGGAAGAGAGAGAGAGATGAAGAAGGAAGGAGAGGGGAGGAATGGTCAAGGTATTATAATAATTCGAGCGAGATATTTCACAGAGAATTCAATGACTTTCGCCTCGTTTAAAGATAAAGATATCTCCTTTCCAAATATACCAAAATATTAGCCATTTACTGCACTACTTTTTGAAATATTTGCCGAAACATAGAATGGGAAATGTGCACGTGAAACGTTTTTCTTGGGAAATGTACCTGTGCGCTGCAAATAGACATTGTTTAGAAAAATGAGATAATAACAAATAGATTTCGTCAGAAATTTAACTGTGTGAATTTTTAATTAATTCTCAACTATTTAAAAAAAATAAATCAATTACTCACCGCAGTTATTATTACAGAATCGCAAAAAAAACTTCTGTTGCGAAGGCTTTTTCACCGTACGGAGTGAAAAAATGAGCTTAGTTAAAGAATTATGAATGCATATTTAGTTAATTACTGAGAGTTTCAGAAATAAAAAACAATATTTTGCGTCATTAATATTACAATATTTACTTTATGCTTCTTAAAGCTGCTGATGCTAAAAAATAAAATTCGAATGTGGTCTCCAATTTGATTAGGGAAAAATATCACTCCAACTACCTTGAAACGAGCAGTGGAGAACGAGAATTGGTGGTTGGGATAACAAGGGCATTCGACTCGGACGGCAATGATGTTTATGCGCCCCAGAGGAGAAGGCCGAGGTTAGGGACGGGGAGAAAAGGGCCCGAGGGTGTGGCTCAGGGGCTCGATAAATAAGAGAGCCCAGGGGATTTTTTATATTTTTATTCCCTTTGGATTTTTATTCAGTAAAAACATGGATGGCGGTTCGTCGCCCTATGTGATACGATGAGTGTGATCTGTATTGGAATCTAAAATAAATGTACAGCAATGTATTTCATGATAGAGAAATCGCTGCAACCTCAAGCCTTAATCCTTGAAGGAGTGTATTTAAATCATGGCGAGTGGAATACATGGGTGTCACTATCCCTATATTGGGTACAAACAATAAAGCACTTTGAGGAGCTGCGTGCTGCAATTGATCTGTTTAGAGAAAAAATTGTTTAAGTTTATTATGTATTACTAGCTGTGCCCGGCATGTGTTGCAATGCCTCCTGAGCATGAGACGTATAATTTATATCAATATTGGGATATATTTGGATACACAATATTTTTGGTCTTACCTCCCTCTGCAAAAACAAATACATTTTTTGGCTGTCCCACTCTTGAGCATGAGACATATAATTGACCATGTGAAAAGCATGGATTTTCCAGATTCAATCCACACGTCGCGTCGTCGTCTAGTCGTCTAGAATAGTAGTTTGCAGAGCAAATAATTAGTTGCATGAAATCATTTTTCCCTTAGTACATTCCACACTTTTTTATTCTTTCCTACAATGGCTTCGACAAAAATGGCATTACGTATTTTTCTTTTCATTGTTCATGTATAGGTACTCTGACCGAGGGTAGGTGGGGGCGTGTTGGAAGTGGTGGGGGATTAGTGAGGGGTTTAATGGGAAAGAAGGGATGGGGAGGTCATTCTATGTTTTGAGGAAATGTTTTTAAGGTAAATGACTGGAGGGGGGAGAATAAACACGCAAGATGACAAGGTCTTGACGTAAATATATAAACAAATTAAGCATTATACTAAGGGTTTTGACGCCAATGATGAATGTAAGTCAAAAGTAAAATTATTAACAAGATTATACTTTTTTCCTGCGTTTACAATGTCATGTTGTCCTAGAAAATCCGATTTTTTACTTTACCAAGTACATTTAAAATATCAGGTTTAAAGTTACTTGCATGTTCACATTCCAGTAAATGCTTAGCAAACATGGAATATACGTCGCTAGTATCAAATCATCCTTTTTAGTTCCTTAATTCTAATAGAAAATTTCCGGCCAGTTGGGCCAATGTACCTTGCACTACATAAGTTGCAATTTAAAGCATGAGCTCCACTCTCGTTGAGATTGTCAAATTTATCTTTGGTGTTAAATAACATTTTACGTATGGTTACGCGATTATAAAAAACTGGTTAAAATTCGTCACAGACATGACTTTTGTGATCTTGTGTGTCAACTTTAACCTGAAAATAATTAACACAAATATTAGTGCATTTAAGCAGGAAATAGAGGTTTTAAGCCATCCAATCCACTTGCTGAATAATATACGTATGCTAATGGTAAAACATCTGCTTTATGACGCCTTTTAGATCTAGATTAGTTATTATTATAATGTAAATCTTACGGTTGAGGCAGTTTTAAATGGAACCTAGTTAATATCCTCTAGATTTTTACATGCCTAGGGCTCTATCTACGTTCATAATTTAATTATTTTTCTTTTTTTACGTCCTATCATCTCGTCTATAAAGCTTACTCTCTTTCTCCCTCTTCCCCGCTCACTCGACATCCTCCCTTCTACCACGGCCTTCAGTAACCCTTCGCCCCTCATCACGTCTTCCAACCACCTACACTGCCTCACCCTAATCTCACCAAGAAGTTTCCTCTCCTAAACCACCATATCAGGATCTTTCTTGTTCATCTTCCTTTCCGTCCACCGCACTATCTATATTCTCCTCCTCAATCAATTTCATCATCAGAATCACTAATATCCTCTGCTTCTCACCTAATTTCGATTTCTTTAACCTCTTCACCAGATGTTAGTGTATCTGATCGTACACATTATCTCTCTCCGGATATTTAACCTTAATTTCACTACATGGAAAAATGCTGTAAAATGGAAACATTTTACACCACAAGCGTACATCACGCTTCTCGTCACCGACCAATCGTTTTTCCTCCAGCGCTACAAAATGTCGTACTGTCAACACAGCTATGGTTGATGGTGTGGAAGGTGATAATACCCTCAATCAAGACGGCGACAATGACATAACTTTCACCTAAACCGATAGCGCTGGCAATTGCGTCGAAAGACCCATTAGATATCTACTCGGCCGATTTCGTAGCATCTTTTAGATATATTTATTGAAATTATGTCCGTCTTTTGATCAATTATTATCGGTCATTTCTTCAATGATCATCCATTGGCCTTTAATTTTTTACTTTTTGATTATGTTACGAGGAGATTAAGCAATTTTTTTCACCAGGATTTATACTCGAGTCACGGATTTTAGTCGATATTCTGTGACCGAAAAGGAAACTTCGACTTATACTCGACTACGTACGGTAGATCAGTGCTTTATAAACTTATTTGACCCACCACCTCCTTAGTTTCACAAACCTATACCCAATGCCCCAACCCAAAACTTTAAAATCTTTGGCAATATGAAAAAATCAGGAAGATTATAAAAATATGGTTCAAGTATGGTAACATTTACGTTTATTTCATATCCAATTGGTAGATTATTTATTCATTCCAGGACATTTATGTATGACCAACCTTCGCTCAGAACAAAATGTCTTGATTTGAATTACGGTAGAAATGAAGTTAACACTGTTGGATTCGATTCCTTACGTTTCTCTCATCTATTGCAATAATGAACTGAGTAACAAGAATAATTCTGTTGAAATTTTTTTATCCTAGCTTGTCATGTAAAACTCCGGTAAAATAATTTCGAAGGGATTGGCAGTATAGGAAGGATAAGGTGACGTGGAAATCCTCAAGGATTTCGACATCAAGCGTGAATTGAGAAAAAAATGAGGTTCCGTGAATGGCAGCGTTGCGGAGATGATCAATGAAAGAATCTCCCTTGCTTTTGAGGGAGGAAAGGAGAGAGACGAGTAGAGAGGTGTATATATAGAGAGAGAAAGGAAGAAATAATAGGACGACGTTTGAAGAGTCGGAGAAAGGGTACCACAGTGGCTAGGGGGATGTGAGGAGGGTGTGACCCTGTCGAAGGGAAGATATAGGGAAAGGCGCAGGAATCGGGGAATTAAAGTGTTATTTCGGAAGAGAAGGGGTATGGGATAGGGAGAGAGATGTGGGAGTGAGGACCTCAATCGGACGAGAACGGAAAAAATGTCTCTCTTTGGAGCCGTAAGGAGTGACGTGGGATGCCGATAGTGCCATCAGGAGAGTAAGAGTCCTTATCCTTTTTCCCTTTGGCACTTTTCGGAAGCATTATCGCCCCTCTTTCGCTTCACATTCAAATCTTCGAGACGACGTTTTTGCGGAAATGAATTTTTGGTTCCCGAATAAAAAAAAAACATTTGATAGCGCGACTTACGGTATTGAATGCCGTCAACTCTGCTTTTTCAAGGACTCAGAAGAGAATGTGTATGATATTCTTCGAACAGAAGTCCGTAACGTGTATTTTGGTACGATTTTCAGTAATAATTTGAAGGAAATGCCTTTAAAAAATAGTTTTTGAAACTTTAAAAGCTAAATTAATTATACCTATTGATCATTAAGGCTGGAGACAGGAAGCTGAGACATTCAATAGCGTGACATACGGTATTGAATGCAGTCAGCTCTGCTTTTTGAAGTAATTAGAAAAGCGAGCATGATATTGAAAATGTGAATGTGCAGATGTGCATGAAAGGCCATATAGTCTGTATTTTGGTTTGATTTATGATACTCATTTGTATGAAATACATTTGAAGGAATTAAATTAATAAATTTTGTTTATAATTTTAAAATCTAGAACATCAACATTATTGGTCTTTAAGGGAAATGACGTACAACTGTGTCATCTTATGCATCATTGAGGGTTGGTGAATAGTGCGGTAAGGGAAGAATTGTTCAGGGAATGGAGGAAGGGTAGAGAGAATTCTTGATTAGGAATCTGTGTTCTCTTGATGAAAGACGTGAAGTATCCCTGTTCATCTTGAAGTACTCTTACCGAGGAATCAGTTATTCGAGTTATTGCTTCAAAACATTTAGAATTCAGAATTCGCATTGAGAATTTAATTTACATAATACTCTGCTAGTCACCTCAACGGTGTGAGGCAAGGAGTTAGTTTTCACGTGCATTGCATTACATTGCAGCATGCTTTGCAAATACCTGTAAGAATGTTAAAGTTCACAAACTTGTACTATACTATAAAGATGTGCTACCAATGTTATAGAAACTATGGGTAGTATTGTATTTAGCAAATATATAATGCATGATTTCATAAAAATCTTTCTACTTTTGGTCTAGGTGTTGCATTTCTATGAGAGTTCCAATTCATCTTTTTAATATTCAATCATATTTTTTGTCTTCCCATTATGAATTCTCTTTCCATAAAATAAACGTTATTCTCTTATTTTAATTCCACATGTACTAAATTTAGGAAGTTTAATTACGACAACCGGTTCAATGAACTGTCAAAACAATGTCCACGGTTAGCATCCGGAATTAGGAAGGGTTTCCGTCAAATTTCTACTCTGCTGCAATTCATTCATGCCTTTTCTTATTCTTTTCTCGCGTTCCAGTTTTTTTGTACTTCTCCCCGGCATTCTACTTTCAATACTGACTCGGATGTCTTTTTTCAGAATCCTTTTAAATTAGTTTTTTGGAAGTTTTTTGAGTCTCCTATTACGTCACGTTAATCAAACGATTCATCTTATCAGTGGTTTCCACTCGCTCTTTTCCGAAGTTGAACTTTAGGGAACTTTTTAATTGACTGCCGATTTCTTCATTTTTTCCCTATCTTTTTTCACAAAATACCAAGTTCCGATAATGTTTCAGGATAATAAAAGTGAAACTGATGATTCATTCTATCTCAATTCAGTATTGTTTTCGTGCAGTGCAAGAAATAGAGCAGCAAATGTAATAATAATTGACAGACATATTGGTAGTCCAAAATTGGAAGCTTATTTTAATTACGTATATGCACACTATTATTTTTTAGAGATATTTTGCCGAACGGATAGGTATGGGAATTCGTTTTTCCCACGAACAATAAGAGACTTCAATAAATGCTAGGCGTAATTTCATTAGAGCGTTTCCTTTTTATATGTAAACGGCTGGTGTCCTAACACCCCCCGCCACACGCCAATTGAGGCGGCTTGCAGGGTAGTATGTAGATGTAGATGTATTAGGATTGAATATGACAATGGCGTGGAACTTAAAATTATAAAATAAAAAACGCCAAATAATTTACCTTAGTGTCATTGGTTAGCTTCGAATCAGTATTTTTTTTTTAATTATAAGTTTTATCTTATATCGGATAAAATGAGAAATTCACTCTCTCTTTTTGAAAGGCTCACATGAACCTCATTACTCCCGAATACTATCCTCTAAAAATTTCATGTTTTCTGTTGTATAATTCTTAACAACTTCTCAACTCTCACGATGTTGTCACCCAAATATCTGTGAAACTGTGAGCGTATATTTTTGTCAGGAATGCTGCCGTAACTAAAGTAATTTTGATTGCAGCATTATTATTACCATCAACAGTAGTCATCGCTACGAAGATTGGTTTGCTGCAGCTCTAGATTCCACTCTCGTCTCTGCCAACCGCTTCATTCCTGCATTATTATTTACTTTGACGTCCTTCATGATTTGGTTGATGTTGCTTGCTCTTCCTCTATAATTATTCCCCTTCGTTTTTCCTTCCAATATTGTGTTCATTGGGCTGTTTTGTCACAGAATATGCGCAATAAGTATTTTTCTCCTTCTTCATAGAGTTTCCATTATGCTACTTTTCTCTCCAACTTTTCGCAGAATCTCTTCGCTAGTGATGCTCTTTTTCCATTTCATCTTCATCATTCTTCGATAACAACACATCTCCATTTCTTCAAGTCTCTTTTGATTGGAAGCTGTTATTGCCCAGATAATTATTGCAATCAGCATATTTAATGCGGAACACTATAATTAAGAAAATTGATCCCGATACAGCCCGCAAACAACTAAAATAATTTTTGAAATAAATATTAGGTTCACGAGAAAATGATGCTTAAGATAGCTCAGAGAAATGGGATATTTGGTGTCACCCCCTACATGGGGAAACTCGCCTCACTTACCCAGCCTTTAAAATGGTTCCAGTGGTTTCCACGTTCCTCGCCTTTAAGGGCCTTGTCTCATATGGCGTGTAGTGATCTCGCGGGCATTCGTTCGGTCTATTAGCCTCCGCGATTCTTTTTATGTAGGAGGAGCGACCCAGAATGTGGGGTGTGAGCCAGTTTCCTTGCTGGTGCGGTAGGGTGGAGTATGTTGTCAATTCTCTTATAGTAGTTACAAATAGGGAGATCAGGGGTGGCGGGGTCGGAGAGAAGTGAGGTGGGTGGAGGGGGAGATACGGGGTTTAAGGGGAGGGGTTGGGAGGGAGTGGAGGGAAAAGGGAAGTGTGAAAGAAAGGGAGTGTGGAAACGGAGAGATTGGAATATACAGGAATCGCTCTAATTTTACAGGTTATGCCCATGAAAAATGGGGGAAAACTAAAAAATTGGAAAATTAAACGAAACGTAACAGTTCTTATGTTTTTTAGAGGCAAAAACTGTGTAGAATATTGAAAGTGAGGCATAACATAATGAATACTACGATAAAACTCTTTGTGCTATATATACGGTAATATGTACACAAAAAATTGTTTATCTTTGTAAAGTTATTTTATTTCACTTTTGATGATCTCATCAGCATTTGATCTAGTTTATCGATCGATTGTAGTGTATTAATGCTCTTTTTTTATTAGTATAATCGTCTTTTAGTTATTACGTACACTTATTAATTTTTCTATGTTCAAAGAGAAATGTCTTTTTTTACCTTTAGACGTGTTTTTTATAGAGCCGTCTTTTTTTCTGGCAGTAACACAATTTTGAAGCAAACTTAAGATGCAGTAACGTTAATCACCAACCAGTCAATGGTTTTCATTAAAATTTGTTATATATTGAATAATTAAAATTTAGTCGACCATATTTATTGTTATTAATGAATATGCATCTCACAAGAGCTGCAGATGGATTCATAAATGTGGAAAAGTGCTGCGTGATGTGAAGTGTCAAGTTCTTTTTATGTAAGGCGACCCTAATAGCAGAAAATATTGGCAATATACCGACGGAATCTCTACAATGTCTTTTACTGATTAACTAAGCAACATGTTGTAATGCACTAAAGACATAGTCCAGACATTTAGTAAATATTTGAATGCCTCGTTTTCCCAATATCTTATAAATTCACGGACAAGATATTTTACAGAATTCACTTGATGTTTTCACTGGAAATTTTCAAAGAAAATGTTTCATTTAATGCTCAACTGTGTATGCCACTGAACCTTTTTGTTAATGGTGCTTCAATGTATTTCATCCTCTGAGGCTCATTTTAATGATATTTGGATAACGTTAACCACAAATGACGCAGCCTTCTTGGTAACTTGATGCTAACAGAATGCTCGGGTTTTGTCAATTTAATCAGGTAATTCGAAGTGATCGATATGGATAAGAGAACGTTTTGGCATCAGTCTCAATACCAGGAAAACATATTTGAGGTGGTTGAAGCAGTAATCGTGGGTTCATCGAGTGCGCATTTTAATAACTTTTCAAGTAAGCCGTAAGCAAATTCTAGGACCACATTTCAGCCGTGTTCATCTGCTTATGCTGTGGAATTCACCAAACATGCGGTAATGGAAAGGATACGAGAATTTTACGCGAAATCTTTTATTAAAGCATGTGATGACTTGACTTTCCGGAAACATTTTTCTAATGTATGAGAAAAATATTCTAAAATATGTTGTTTTCCAAATATTTGACGCGGAGTCTTTGAGTGACACCTTGATTTTGTTAGTATTGACTTGATTATAATAATATGAAACGCATTATTTTGCGTTTAGGAGAAACATCTTGACACATGTAATTGAGTTATTACGAAATATATGTCAAGTGCCATTAGTATAAGTGTTAAAATATCATTGAATTTCCAAAAAATAAAATTAGTTAGGTATATGAAATGTTTTTTTTTTTTCTATAGAAATTTATTAGTAATATGAACTCGTTTGAAAAGTTCCACGCAAATCTGTTCATATACAAAAATCTCTACAACCATCTTAACCAGTGATCATAAAACCGGGAAGAAAGAGAGATAGTGGCGACGGTATCATTTTCATCAGTGTAGAACCTCTGGCGTAAAAAGGATCTCCCGGTGGCTGTCTTCGTTTGTTTTTTCATTCCATTTTGTTCCCAACGCGAGAAATCATTTCAAAGAAGAAAGCAGGCAAGGAGAAGAAATATGTAGGATTTTACATATGTGTTTTTTCTGCGGCAAATTATAAAAGTAAATAGAATAGCGTGACGCAAGAGGACTGGTGGGCCGATGCGATGGCGTGAAGTGAGGTGGAAATTTCCGGAATTTTTTTCCCAGAAGTTACGCATTGAATTCGTCAAGGGTGAATCGAATTTAATCGGCACACAATAGGTGGCGGGCGTTTTTTTGTTTTTTTTCCCCTCCGGACTTGTCTTAATAGGATATAAAATAATTTATCTCTTTCTCTTATTCTCTGAGTTCACCCAAAATAGTTTAAATCCCCCGACTTTCAGAATAAATATTTATTATTATTACCAAATTTATTCTCCCACACACCAAATGATATGGAAACTTCTCTGTAAAGAAGGACGTTTTGATAAATAAAAAGACCGCTGATCACACCTAGTTAATCTTTTAGTTTTCGTCGCTGAAGTTTTGCGGTTCGTCTTCTCCGGAACTTAATAGTAAAAGACTTGTCATATGATGAAGCAAAAGAGGATGGGAAAAACAGCTTTTTATTGCGGCATGATAGCTGTTTTGGATGAATGCAGTTGTAAATAGCGAATAAATTCATCCACTGCTAATTATGGCAGAATCATGAAAACTGCTGCTGAGGTACATGCTAATAGTATTATAGATTTAAATGTAGGTAAATAATATATTTAACATCATTAAATTAACTAGTATAAAATAACTAGTCAAAGCTGTTCCCTGGTCAAAGCTGATACTTCTATTAATTAAAGAAGAACACTCCCAAAATTTCATTTAAATATTGTTTAAAGTTTTTTATATATATAAACTAACTTCTGCAATAATTTTATGAGATATTTACGATAGTTTTGTGCATCTGTGAAATGTAACAGTTAGAGGCTTTTCCAGCGCTTTTTATATGCCGCGGAGGGATTCCCATCGTCTGTGTACCAGCAGGAGCAAAAGCTCTTTCTGAGATTACCGATCTTGCTAATGCTGCGAAAGCTGATTTGTAAATGGTCTACCTCGCTGAATGGTCTTCGACTGATAAAGTGTGCATGCGCTATCCTCTCGTACTGCTATTTTACTGGACTGCTACACGGCGCTTGCAATTTCCTCTTTGGCTGCTATTTAGCTGATATCTATGGTACCTATGTCACTAGACTGCTACAAGGCGCATATGCATTCCTCTCTTGCTGCTAACGCTGCTATTTATCTGCTCTTTTACTGGACTGCTACATGGCGCATAGGCTTTTCTCTCTTGGTGCTAACGCTGCTATATAGCTGCTATTACACTGGACTGCTACAACGCACATGCACTCTCCTCTCTTGCCACTAACGCTGCTATTTCACTGGACTTTCCTCTTTTGCTGCTAATGCTGCTATTTAGCTTCAATTTAAATGTACTGCTACACTGCGCTCTGTGGTATAGAGAGTAGCTGTGTTGGCCTCGCGGAATAACAATTTCGGCCTCTGTTAGGGGACGAGAGCGGAGGCGAGCACTGTATTGTTTATTGTCCTGTATTACATTTGGCGACAAGCAGAGCAACGTAGCAGACACACTCGTTGAGGGGTATTGGAACAAATGAGAGCTATTACGCTAGGCAGCCAGCAGAGCTGCTAATTAATCAGCTGCGCAGCGGACAAAATCAGTCACCTTTCCCCGCAACTGTGCAGAGGCTGGCCGTGCAGCTTTTAGCGGAGCAACTCGGTTGTTGGTCATTGCTTTACATGGAGCCAATTTTGGAGCCTATCACATTAGGGTGAATAGTTGAGCTGCTGACCGCCATTACCGCTGCACGTGCACTTAGACTTGGTACTAGTGCCATGCATTTCTTCTTTAATATAATGAAGTATATCAAAAAAGGAGGTCTTCCACATTCTTGAAAAGTTTAAAAATATACAATCATCCGCGCACAGTTCATGAAATAGAGTGTAGTAAAGTCCCGCCAAACATGAGAGTCAATGTGATTACTTTAAAAAAACAGACCATTGGAGGTAATGTAACATAAATATTTAATCTGATGAATCATTGCTCATTGCATGTTGATTCCAAAACCAAGAAAAATAATACGTGATATTTTATGTGAGAATTTTTAGCAGAGTCTATTTAAAGGATTCATATAAAATGAAGTACGTCCTTTGCAATCTGAGGATACGTAATCACGGAAGAGGATCTGTGTTTTAGTAAGACCTTACGAGTTATTCGTGAAAAAGCTTTGAAAAAATGGATTTCACTAGTCGAAAGGCTTTACATCAAACGTTTACACAGATATTTTGGTGTACTTAGAGGTAGAGGGGAATTAGTACCATGCTATACTTAAAGGGGAATCATTTAATTTCGAAAGTAAATATTTTTTTCCATTTTTTAGAGTAATCAATGCTTTTAAAACGTTGAAACGGTGATTGCTTTTAGTGCTACAAGATAAATTGTTCGTCATTTAGACGATGATCCCATAAGCAAGCATACTACTCAACGAAATCCGCATCATATCATCCCTTTAAGAAATCCATGTGGGCCCATTCTTAGGTCTCTCTGCCTACTGTACATGCAAAAAGGTGAGATACCAGAGTTTGAGACATTATATCTCCACAAACAGTGTACCCATTACGATGCAATGAACTTGAGCATATGAGGTTCATTTATTTTTCACTGTTTTTAAATATCTCACCTTTACATATATAAATCAAAATATCAGCCGCTTACCATTATAATTTTCGAGATATTTGCCAAAAATAGAAGCCGTTTTCCATGGGAAATAGTACGAGTGTGCATTCGAGAGATAATATTTGAAAAATGAAGAATTTCTCACGCATAGATCTCGTCATAAAGTTTAGTGCGTAGTTTGTATTAATTCTCAACTATATTTTTTTTAAATGAATTACTCATCGCAGACATTTTTACAGAATCGCAAAAAAATCATCGGTTTTGAAGGCGTTTACAGCGCACGGCGTGAAAAAATGAATCGAATTAAAAGATTAAAAAAGTATATTTAATCAATGATTGAGAATTTCAGTAATTTAAACAGTTTTTGCGTCGTCAATGTTACAATATTAACTTCACGCATCTATGAGTTTCTGAAATTTAAAAATAAAATTTTAATATGCCCTTTTGGCCTTTATGATTAGGGAAAAATGTCGCTGAAACTACCCTAAAGGGGCCCTGGTTAAAAATGTTTTGAGAAGCTCTACCCTCAATGGATTCCTGGCTGCGGGCCTGAGTCACGGTGTGCTGAGTTGCGTCTGGATGGGGGTTCTTGGGTTGCGAGGGAGGGACTCTGAGAGGAGTGGAGGAAATGGAATTTTGGTTTTATGTGCCTGGAGCCAAGGAAGGAGAAGGATATATTTTTCCCTCGTTTCTTACTTTTTTCATTTTATTCTGACAGCGGAGGGTGATCAATGGAGGTTCAGATGGACGTAAGGCGGTCCGTAATAAGAGACCGAATCGACCACACGAGGGAAGGGAAGAGATATCCAGAACCGAATGAGATGAACGATTACATAATATACCCCCTTAGATGTATGTATTAGTGTGCTTAGTTGATTCATATGTGTGCCTACTTGGACAATATTTTGGTGCGAAGAATTGAATGAAAGAAAAGGTATCTTATGGGAGCCTTCAATTAACATGTTGAAGTTAGCGCAGATCGGAAAATTCAAGCGCGCTTCAGCGCACACGAGCGACGATGAACGGAACGATGCACAGTGGGGCCAAATCCCGAAAAGCTGGCCAAAATATGAAGTCCTTATTTGATCGATTTCAAATTTGGTACACAGGGGTTTTATAGGCCGCTGATTACGAATCTGAAGTCAGAAACAAATAAAAAAAGCAAAATGGCGGATTCAAAATGGCGGCCCAAGGAATAAGAAAGTAGTAGCTAGGTTATTTGAAAAACAGTGCATTTCTGGGACATGATATGGCCTTTTATTATAATTAATACCCCAAATATATGTTAACAGAATATTGAATCCAATATGGTGGACATAACAATAAGTAATTTGTATAATATAAAAAAAAATTTATCCCTGGAGAAGTTGCTAATAACGAAAATTGCGTGGTGATACAAACTAATTTTTTTCAAAAATGTGGTAATATGTGGTAACAGTTATTACGGTATCTAATATTCAACATACAGAACTATAAGGCACTGTAAATCACACTGCCCGATCAAACCCGATAGTTAACTAAATATCCCATTGAAATCGTGGATGAGGTAAATTTGCAGGAATAGTTTTTTGCATTGTTAATTAACGCCAAATTAACAATCAAGAATGCAAAGAAAGAGAATTTAAGAATGAATAACAATTTGACATACCTTCATCTATTGAATCCATTTCAACTCTTTTTTTCAAGGTGATTGTTGCACTCGCAAAACAATTGAAGTCAAAGAAGAGAAAAATAGTTGAAAATTTCCCCGTAAAACTGACTCGCATATCACCCAACTTTGAACTGACACAAATCCGAAATGGTTAGAGTTGGGACTCGGAAAATAGTAGTATTTAATGCGTAATTTGTATCTTCTAAAGACTACACTGGCACCAAAGCGATTTTTACTACTTTGTAATTCGCATTTTGGCCAGGTTTTTCGGAAAAAACCCCACTGTGCGATGTGCGCTGGCGAAACGTTCGGTAACCTGCCGATAGGTCGCATTCTTGTGAGTTCAAAAAGGCTATGATATTTGCATAAATATACGTATGGATCTAAATCTCGGCACCGCTGTACGGGAAGCAGTGTTGCCTAGCTTTTCACGAATGATAGGTCGCGCTGTAATCGACATGGTTCGCTTCTATGTGTCAAAAATGGCCGGAGTTAATAGGGAGGCCAATTCCGGCACCTTTATTTCCAATATATCCATTTGAATCACGGCCTTTCCTTATTAGAGTGACTTGCAGAAGCATATTGATGCCAATGTAAACAGTAATCATTCTGTCTCTGCACTAACCTGTGAAAAAAACTTTTCGTCGGAGTAAAACTTCTAGCACTCTCTTGTCGATGAAATTTGTGGAAGTAACTTTGCTTGTGCAGACCCTACCGTAAAAATTAGAAACTTTTACTTATAAGGAAAATACAAGCATTTTGATTTCAGTCATGAACTAAAATTTTCGGACTGGATCCGTCACTTTGAAGAGCAATATATCAGTTATTCTTAAATGCCTTTACCTTTCGCAATATGAACTTAAAAATTAAATCACACAGCCAGCCACGTAAGCTGTGTTAGCCACTTAGAAGAGGGGCAAAAAACCCAAGATTCCGAAGTGAAAGGTTCAACAACGTATTAGCGATGGAGATAGGAAATAGACAAGCTCTCGCCATTTATCATCTCCAACTTTTTTATTTTAAAAAGAGCGAGTCGGTGAAGTCCCATGGGAAAATATAATGGAGAATGAGAGGGAGTGTGGGATCTATAATATGCAAAAGGGAGGGAGTAGTATACATATGTGAGAGGGAAGGCAATTCGATTTGTTTCCTCTCTTCGGGTCAGGGTGGGAGTGGACGCTTCTGGATTTTGGGCGAGCGAGAGAAGTAGTGTTGCCAACTCACCATGAAATCCAGTTTACAAACTTTCTAGTGATTGAGGTAGTCGGAGAGGACATTAGGTCATCAAACTATAACGTGTAAACCTAAATATCCACCATATTACTTATCTTGTTCTTTCCTTGTTTGTCTTTGGATAGCACAGACAAATGTAGTCATTAGTGGATATAAAGCAAGAATATCTAACTTTTGTTGTAAATTTAAGTTAAATAACTCTTAAAACATACATCAGTTCCTTCTAATTATGGACCCTACGCGGTTATACTATGGTTTCACCCTGGGAATATGGATTATTATTAACTTAAATAAATAAAAAATATTAATGAAAGAAGCACTTTTAATCAGTAAATGGATGTTTGTTTTAAGTAAGCAACCGATGGAAAACATCGCAAAGTTGCAAAATAAGAACGTTAGCCCTAAAGCGCTTAAGTAAATCGGGGAGAACAAAGATGGCGGACAGGCATCGCCCACTTTGCAACTTCAAGAATTGACCACCATAGCAAGCGCCCTCTCCATCTACCTTCGTGCTTCTAATAAAACGTCGCTAGAAAAGAACATCTCTTTTTGACCTCGAATGAAGTTTTTAAGGATATTATTTTGTAGAATTGGTCAAACGTTAAAGAAAAGCGTTCAATCAGACCGCCAGCGTTTTATCAAATGTATTGACTCTATCAGGGCTAAAAAATATAGCAATAAACAAAGGCAGAACAATACAGATAATTAATGTTGATTCATATAAATAATCTACAGGGAATATTTTCGAATACCAAGCAGCGTACATCAGCAAACAATTTATCATAATAGCAGAACATCTTATTTATTAATCATTGTGACAATGGAAAAAACAAGCTAGCGATATAAATTTGTGATGAACAAAAAATATATAATTTAAAAAAGTTATTTAAAAATTTATTTAGAAAAAGAAAAGTGAGAAAAAAGACAATTCAGTCCCAAAAACTGTTTTTTTGCGAACATGGTAAAATTTTACTAGATCTTATATTTTACACATAATAAATAATTTCAAATCTAACTCACCAGAAGTGACTCTTCGAAAAGCATTGGTGCAAAAGTATTTTCTTCGCGACTTTTGATATTATGCCTTTGAATATATGCTTTTGTTATTAGCAGTTTATTGATTTTATTTTTTGCTGTGTTTGGTTTTCCATTAACGTACAGTAACGCACTTACGCACATGAATACTTAAATAAAGTAAGGATTCTGGAAAAGTCCAATTTTAAAAATCAGCCTAAATTGTTTTTTTAAAAAATGGGGTTGGGACCCACATCTTTTCGCTGTGTCACTAGGCCGGTGGCTACCGGCTAGGTCAGATTACTTGAAAAATTCCAATCAGGCAAGTTTAAGGTGGTTCCGCCGTGAAATGACTTAAATGTCATTTTATCCATATTCTGTCTACTTGTAGAAAAAGTTGTACTCTATCTGATATGAACAACAAAATAATACCTTCCCACGCTATTTTATTCTATAATTGAACTTGAAATTAAATGGTGTTCAACGGGCGAATGAGAGAAACACGGGGAAGAATAGTATTTTTCCATAAAATGTAAGTGCCATTTTTGCGGAAAACTATCTATAAGAAGGAAATAGTCCAGAGAAATTGAATCAAAATATAATATAGGCACCTTACCAACTTATATTTTTACTTATTAGGAAATTACTGCCGTAATTGAATTCAAAATACGGTAATTCGTAGGAAATGGCGCTGCAGTCGGCTCCTATGGCTGGAAAAAAGTGCTCATTTAAAATACATTCGTGGAATAATCTGCAAATTTTGTTCCTCACTTTTGGGTTTCTATAGGTAACGCATTTCATCAGTGAAAGCAGGATTTTTTGGACAAAATATAAAAAATGTGGAATTCAGTATTTGTTTTGACTCACGCAGTCGCGGCGGAACCTATTTAATAATAATCATTTTTTCTTTATTACGAGCCAATTTAGGTAGGCCTCTAAAACTTAACTTGTTACAGAAACACATGCCCTGGGTGGTGGAAAATCCACCCTGGTGAGACTCTAACCGCGACCCTCAGATTAGCAGGCGAGGAATTTACCCCACTACCGTCACGGATAATATTATTGTATCCCCGCGCTATATCTCTTGAAGTGATAAGAGTGACAAAATAAGAGACATAAACTGCTCAACTGAGAGGTACGAAAATTCCCTCTATCCATGTACCGTTAGTTATTATAACATAAACAGCGTGACACTATCTTAAGAAACATTGTTAGAACACAATGCACCTCTGTCCTTTCCTCCCTCTCACTTTTCCATATTCCCTCCCCTCTGTCCATGGCTAGTGTCCTAAAACCCCCTGCCACACGTCTCTGCGGCTGCTTGGAGGGTATCATGTGGATGCAGTTGAAGTGCGGACAGAATAGGTGGATGACTTAATTGCGTCACTGTATCAAGGCCTCAGCAGAGAATAAAAAAATCTGTATTATATTTATCAGTTATTGAACAATAAAATAACGCCTAAATTTATTAGTTTTGTCATCAAATGCTATTTTTTCCTGAAAGTTGGTTATATTTGTCGCTAAGCTCAAACATTTTGACTTTGCCGTTTAAGACTAGTGAAATTCGCAAGCTTGGCAACACTGGGGAGAAGGAGTTGAGAGAGGAGATGGCCTTTTATTGTATCCGATCCCTCCGACCGTGGAGGCAGGTAAGGAGGTAGAGGAATAGAAGGTAGAGCACGGAAGAAGTTTGAGGTTAATGCGGAGAAGGTGGAAAAAGTTTATTGGAATTAGTGAAATTGGAACTGATATATTGCTTTGGTGGATTCAGGAATTGCTGGAGGAGGAAAGGAATAAAATCCAATGAGAAATGCTATAAAACGTGAATTTCATGAATACACATATACTTATGTCTACTTTATGCGGAAATGGTCAGAAGGGAATTCAATGTAGTTATCGCCGAAACTTTAACAGTGGAGCTAAAAAAGTCTCATGAGAGCCTCCAAAACGAAAAGGTGTTTTAGACTTTGGCTCTCAGGAATGATGAAACAATTATTGTATCAAGTTTTCTGAATCAATTTATCGTTTTCCCTTCTTTATAATGCTGATACCTTCCTGTCTGACGTGATGTGGTGGAACATCACGTCAGTCCTAAGACTGGTGTGCTGACAAGACTGGTCCCATGTGGTGGCATGACGAAAGAAGAATTTTTAAAAGTGAAAAATATTTATCTGTGAAAAATTTCATTTTTTGGACTAGTAAAAAATTGCAAAGAGTTCCTCTTTTACCATTTGCTCTTCTTACTTATGAAAATTATAAATGTACAATATCAAAACATTGTAATTTCATGTAGCTGCAATATAGCGTATTTTTATGACGTAAATACAATACTAAACTACGTATCTGCATTGGCCATTCTTCGCGAGTGAGTATTACATTTCTAGATTTTTAATTTTAATATTTTTTAGAAAGGAACAATTGAGAAAGAGATTTAAAGTGATCCCAATTCCGTAATTCGCGGTGTTATATGTTGAAATACATTGAAATAACTTTTGAGGAGAAAGAAATATGAGATTATAAGAGCATCGATTCAGTTAACGAAGTCTCATTATTTCTGGGTCCCATATATTTTCCGAAAAGTTAAATAGACTACCGAATGAAGAAATTCCACGATGAAAATTATTCTATTATTTCAAAATTATTCCGAAACATTATCGTTTCCTTACAAAAATTCCAATTTCTTTTGGAATTGCTGCTTCCTCAAATTCTACGGAGGCTGAATAAATATATCTGTGACCACCGCAAAGACTGCATTCTTCCGGAAACGGAATTCCGACATTCCGAATAGCTAAAGGAATATTCGATGGTGAAGTTATGTTAATACTAAGAATATTCGGTCGACATTTATTTATTTTTCCCCTTATTTGTGTATAGTAGCATATTTTAATCTTCAAGGGTGATGGGTAGTTTTAGTGGATTTCACAGGTGATTAAATCGTAACAAATCAATATGATTTATTCTAGAACGGAGGAGATGATGCATATCCATGTTAAAAAGAACAAGATTAACTGTTCACGCACTATTTGTTACTTTGACGCTTCGGTGCGGCGTGCGTTGCTCGCGATTATGCCGCAGTGCAGCGTGACAAGATATAAGAGAGGAATGGAACACAGCACTAATTATTAACGCATGGGCAAAAGAGCGAAGAAAGATGTGAAATGGCCAAACAAACAGAAAGGAGTACAACAAGGTAGTGAAGATTTCGAGAGATCAGGGCCCAGAAGGAAACAGAAATGAATATAGGCCCAGAAAAGAGATGGAAAAAATGTGTGTGAGGAGAATGAATTGGTAAAGAATCGGTTGAAAGCCTGCAAGAAGAATGAGGTGACACAAATTGACACAGTAGTAGATATATATATATATATAAATACGAGCGGAAGGTACCCGTTGAAATTCAACGGGTGTGAAAAACGTTAAACTTATTTTATAAGAAAACTGCAAACCCTGAAGAAAAACTGTATGCGTGGACATTCGAGGAGTTCGTAACCTATCTTGTATGTTGTGTTCGTTGTAGTAGACACGCTGACCGTTTTCCAGGTGCACGGAGAGATGTGTGACTATTGGTCCACTTTCATGCAAAGGAAACCCAAAAATCGGCCATTCAGACTCATTACTACTTAAATAGCAAAGGTTGATAGATGGTCACCTCGTCCCTGCAGTTCTCTTGAGCAGTCTTGTGAGTGAATAACAGCTTGATCGCTTCCCTTGTGTACAATACATATATTTGCATTCAATGAATTATTTCAGTTGCACTATTCAACGTTGATATGAGCGTTGAGTTATTAATTTACTTGAGATTTATTAATTATATTATAATTCCCGCCATCTTAAAACAGATTGAAGGTTCGAAACAGATGGGTCTGTATTTGAACCAGGTTTATAGCTGGTTACCCGTCCGTACGTTGGGTGAGGATGAAATTTGTGCGGATATTAGCGTAACCCAAGAAACACCACGGGGAGATTCTCATGAGATCGCTGGTGGGCATGTCTTTGACCATCCAAGTCTAACCTTTGTCGTTTTTATTTCAAGGGCTCATTTTCTCGCAAATAAGACATTCATTTTGCATTAGAGGATTTTTTCGAAAGGTTACTCTTTTCTATTAGGCATGTTGATGGATATATTTTTAAGTCCAAGGAATGGAAACACAGCGGCAAGTGAGAGTCTAGAATAGGCAACTCGATGATTGAGTGAATGTACCTAAAATAACTGCACTTTAATACTTTTAAACATATAAATAACTCGTGACGTTAATGATGTGGGAATTGGTCTAAAAAACTGTTCGAAATCGTAATGAGAGGCAGACGGTTTCACTACGTGTAATACATCTGAGTATTAAACGATAATAAACAACGCCGTGTTTGTTGTAGCAACAGAGGCATTATTACCATTGATATTCGCTGCACGGAAATATTCTTGCACATTTAATTAAGTGTGCATCCTATTAATTCCTTTATGTGTAACGTTTACTACATAAGTGCTCTCTCATATACATGCAGGTCTCCTATGAGAGCCACTTTGAGAACAGACGTTGAAGAGTATACTTGTTGTAAATACGTATTGAATCGTATCGATTACCTCCCGAATCAATCTATCATGGGGTCCTTGTGACTCTGGGCCCTCTTTATGCAGATTTGCTTTCTACATGCTATCATGGGCCTGTAGGAAAACGTGATATTTAATAGTTAAGAGGCGTGTATATCCTTTGAAAATCAAATCTATGGTTGTCAAGGAAATATGTTACTGTTGATTTCAGATAAAAATGTGATATTTTTCAACTGAATACATGAATAGCAGACAAATACGGAGCGTAGAAGAAAATCGATTGATAAAATTAGAAATTATATTTATTCAGCCATCCGATAAAAAAAATTCCAGGCCTATATCTTGAGTGAAAGTACTTTTAAAAAGTAAAAAATTAAACCACTTCACCGAACCCAATGCTTGCCATTGACCACCAGGGGGGACCTTCAGGGGGCCTTTGGGGGCCCTGAGGGCTTTTTGATATAGTATATGTTACAACCAGATATGTCTTCAATCTGCATGCCAAATTTTAGCTCAATCGGTCCAGTAGTTTTTGCGTGATGGAGCAACAGACAGACAGGGACCATTACATTTTTATACATATTAGTAAGGATCACACCCTTAACCCTGAAAAAATAGGGATTCGGTTAATTGAACCCTACAGTGTTTGTTGTCTATCAGTGACAAACTCGTGTTCCAAATTTCATCAAAATCGGTCCAGTGGTTTAGGAGGAGATGTGGAATATACATACATACATACATACATACATTGACTTTTATATATATAAAGATATATATATATCATGCGAGAGCCAAAGTCTTAAAAACCTCATCATGGTTTTCTAGAAGTAAAAATAACGTCTTTCACGTAGGTAGTAATCTGTTGGTTAGATTACTACCTCCGCAATAGATTATTACCTCTACGAAAGACGTTATTTTTACTTCTAGAAATCAATGATGAGTTTTTTAAGACTTTGGCTCTCGCATGATATATATATCTACTACTGTGTCAATTTGTGTCACCTCATTCTTCTTGCAAGCTTTCAACGAATTCTTTACCAATTCATTCTACTCACACACATTTTTTCCATCTCTTCCTGGGCCTATCATCATTTCTTTTTCCTTCTAGGCCCTGATCTCTCGAAATCATCACTACCTTGTTGTCTTCCACTCTGTTTGTTTGGTCATTTTACATCTTTCTTCATTATTTTGCCCATGCGTTAATTAGTGTTGTGTTCCAATCCTCTCTTATATCGCTATTGTGATTCGATATTCCTTCTTCTTCAAAGTACTTTTCTGAATGTCGGTTGTATCTGTTGTTTCAAGAAATCTGCGTGTGTTGTTGTCGCTCTAGCTTCAATTCCATAATTTATAATTAGTATAATTCTATTTTTTTCATATTCTAGATTTTTTTTTGTTAACTATATATTTATTCCTCCATATTTTATCGTTTATGGCACCTGATACTCAGTTGACCTTGTCTATTTGTGTTCTCACTTCTTGTTTTAGCTTACCATGGCTTTTTATTTCTGCTCCTTAACTTTGTGATTTCTACCTCTTGCTTCGTAATCATATTTTTGTTTACTGGGTAACATTTTACAGGGTTTTTGACTTTTGTGAAAGATTTTGTTTTACATCACCATATTATACCTTCCTGCTGTTTGATTAAATTGGTATATCATCTGATGATATGATATAATATAATCCTCAGTCCACGCCATCATCAGCATATCCCAATTTGATCATAAATTAAGTTATATTCCCTTTTGTCCTCTAGGTTGTCTGCTATTTACTCCTAAATATTTTGGAATAGGAGTGGATTGAGGGAATCCCCTTTTCGTATTTCTTTATTGATCGTCATTTTCGTGAATGAATTTACTATATGATACACACGCTTCCTACTTGTGTTAATTTTGACTTGATTTTTTGTCCCGTTTTCACTACCACGTAAATTTAACTACCGTGTTTAAGTATGTACCATGGCAGTGGCGTAGCGAGGGGGGGGGTCCGGACCCCCCCCCCGAAATATTAAGACATATAAAAAAATAAATTAAGCTTGGAGCAGGGGAAAGTCTACAAATAATAAATTATCATACCGTTGTTAAAAAAAGGTTTGTCCTTTTGTTTAAATAATAAATTATCAAACGATACGTTTGGGCTCGGTCGATCGGGTAGTGTAATGGCGGTGTTTGTATAGCTGTCAGAGTTTCGACTGTGGACTTTCTACTGTCTAGTTCGCCCTGTTTTTCAAAAATTTGTCCCTGGTTTTGGACCCCCCCCCCCCGAACGAAATTCCTGGCTACGCTACTGTACCATGGAGTTTTACGTGGCTTCATAATCGTGCTATATTTATGCCATCGAAACCGAGAGATTATTTCTTGGGGAAAGACGTTGCTTTTATTTTTCCTTTTTTTGTAAATATTTTTAAAAATCATTTTATTTGAAAATCTGCAGTAAAATTTATGGATTTTAAAATGGAACCCTGGATTCCACCCTGTTTGTTTGAGTTACTGTTGCACTTCATTTTTGGAATAGAAAATATATGCATAATGTTTAACAAAGGGTACTTTCTGCGGCCAATCTTATTACGTTTCTCTCGCAGTATTAAAGAAGAATGCTGCCTGCAAAAAGTGAAAGCGTCCTATGTTTAAATATTTTTCAAAAAACGCTTCACAACTCACCTTTTTTCTCCCTGTTCCGAATATTTATTCTCTAATCAGTTGAAATTAACTTCTCCTGCTATTTTACCCGTGTGGGAAACATGCACGAAGTTTTATTTACGAATTCTGCGTCGAAATTTGCTGCCGTTTCAAAGGAACTTTATTGAGATCTGTGAAAGCATTTGAGCTCAACTGACAGCAATAACGCAACATTTCCGTCAGACGAATTATATTCCTACGACACAGCGAAAGGACTTGATGATACTATTCACCAACGGCGACATGCTATATAAGTAAATTAATTTCCACAACGCCATTACGTATTCCGTTCGTAGACTCTTAAAAGATGTTCTCCTTCACTCAGATCAATTGTTCGCGGCACCCGGTGGGACGTGGCGGCCATTACTCACAGCGGATGAAGGCTATGCCCTTCACGGTCTCATCCGCAAAGAAAATTAGGGAAACAGTGGATCTCATGGAAATTGTTTAAACGGTGAGTGGAATGGTAGCAAATTTCATGGTTTGAAAGCTGAACTATGGCTGCTCTAGCCAAATGAAAAATGAGTCACCTCCATTCTGAATTATGATATTTTTTAATTATTGGAATATTCATCCAAGATTTTTGCTGAAATCATACGAGAATATTGTGATTGGTGCATTTCAAAACATTTATTAGATGTTAATGTCAGTTTTCATATTAAACCTTTTAAAATTTTATTTTTCAAAATTACTGCTAATTAGTGACGGATTGTTAAGGCTGCTGCTACAATTTACAATGAAATATACTCATTTTTTATTTAAAATGTATACCTGTGGCCTGCAGACTAAGATGCGTACGATTTCCTGCAGTGAATAAGTTCATGACGTTTCCCACCAGCCGATAAATGACTAAAATTGAAAAGACTCAGCCTCGGAGGAAAAGCGAATGATGTTAATTTTAATGTGACTACACAACTCATATCAAACGATTACTACGTATATTTTGTGAAATTTCGTGCAAGTGTGACTCTTGTTAGTATTCCTGCGCTTCAAAGTGGTGCCACCTTTTTTGCTGCAAAAACTGTGTACTTTCTCATACAAAGCTCCATAAAAATGATGCTGTCGTTAAAACCTTAAGCAAACCAACTATGGAGCGCTAATGCAAAAAAACTTTAATTGTGGCATGAACTCTTAAATCAGTAGTTTATTACAATCGATGCATTGGTTCTAGTGATACGACAAATCCAGGTCTGGTTTCTCGGCTCTTTGAACGAGGAATACTTTATTTTGTGTCATCACTTATTTTTTTTATCCATAGTATATAAGTATATACTATCCATATTCTCCATTTGTATTGGCGGAGCTATTGAATGGTGGAAGGAGGGCGGGAAATAATTCAGGTGTATTGCGGAAGCATCACCATTTTTAATTCCTCCATTCCTGGTTTAATTCAAGAAAATTTCCATTCTCATCTCTTTGAGTCACAGCCCCTCAAAAACAACTATCTGTTATCTGCCATGTCTTTCACTATTTTGGTTATTCTTGAAACATGTTCACATTTCTCCGAACCTCTAATACGCTTTTAATTTTCTTCTAATTTCCCGAATCCTTTATTTTCTTCAATATCAGGCTCATTACGTTTTAGTATACGGGTATAACACCCGACGTCGGAATTTACGTCAACGCATAAAAGAATGCAGTATTTAATTCTTTCATTCAATTTTCTTATACGCTTTGTTTTTGCCTAAGTCCTGCGTTTTTAGCTCTAAATTCATCAATTTTTCTTCCTTTTCAACATTAGAAATTTCCTTGGCAACCAGGTGTGAATATCCATTTAATAGCAATTTCAGGGATGGCTTTACACTGCTGCAGCATTCAAAGACCCAGGTTCAGTGACTAATTTGATAGTTGTACTCAAACGACTACAGTTCCGCGTTCGTCTATCCTTCTCAATGACCATCAACAAGGCACAAGCTTCAAGTGTGTGGATAAAAACAGGAAAATCCATGCTTTTAATATGTTCAATTATATATTGCATGCTTACGAGTGGGACTGCCGAAAAATTTATTTGTTTTTTCAGAGGGCGGTAAGACCTAAAATATTGTATATCCGAAAGCACTTGGACAAATCTTTTCAACTTTAATTTAATACACAAAAAATCACTGTCTTTCATTTATTCTGTACAGGTAAATGAGTCTGCTTTGTATATTTAAAATGTAGTACGCCTAAATAGAAAGAAAAAGAGGCATTGCAACGCATGTCGGGCATTTTAAGGGCATGTGCAATTTGGACAGGTTTTCATGAAAGCGAAAATTACGAAAATGCAGACCTACGCCTACCTGAGAGCCACTGGACGGGCAGACACTAGAGCGAGTGCGAGAAAATAATGTCCTACCCAACCTAGACCTGACTAGGACATAACCGCATAACTCTGTTGTTTTCTGGTGGGGTTCCGCGGGCGAAGCCGTCGGCAAAAGGGGTCCACGGGAGCTACGCCCCCTGGCTAGCTACTGCGGTTAACGAAGCGAGGCGTCAGCGGCTAGTCTATATATAAAAATGAATCATACATATTTGTTATTTTGGCATTCAATTCTATTTTAACACGTAGCCTTATGGCGCATGACATGTATTTCGTAATAATTTGATTAAATATGAACAGATTTTCTTATAAACGCGAAATAATACTTTTCATATTATTAAATTGGTTGATAAAAATATCAAGGTGTCACGTTGAGTCAAAAATGTATTAATTATTCACCTAAATTTCGAATTCCACGCCGAAAACTAGTCATGACGTGCTTTAATCAGGGAAAAAATCTACATATAATTCTTTTATGATTTTGATTACTGCAGGTGTGGTACTTCCCAATACATAAATAGATGCACTTAAATGAAATGTGTCCCGGTACCGTATGGTAACGGGGGACTGAGCGAGACTTTGAACGCTACATGTATGTATTATTTTTTTTAATTGAATGGGAATTTATTTTATTGAATACTCTTTTAAGTTTAATATATTTTATCCTTAATCATTCTCATTAACAATGCCTTATATTGGTTTTCTCGAAGATAAAATGATATAGAATGTTCATTTTATACAAATATATATTTTATAAAAAATTTACTATATAAAAGGCTACCTGTACGTACGCATGATTAAGTTGCTAGGCATAGTGATTCAGATGTGCGCCAATAGATGGCGTAAATAGAGCTCCCATACACATTCTTTACTAACTTACGTATGGCGCGGGCGTATGCATTTTTCAAAAAACAGACAATGAAAACTGTTCAGTACATAGCTCCGCCTCCTTCTCCAAAAATGTTGTATATCTAAAGATATATCTGACATTTAGATATTATACATTGCTTACCGTAGTTATACGTATTTGTTGGACTAAAAATAAAAACCACTCGTTTATCTCTATTTAACTATATACTTTATACATTACTCTTTGCTATTTTAGCCTTTTTAATTAAGCAGGCTTTTCAACAAGTAAAAAAAAGCTTAGTTCCATTACTTTGGCGTATATTTAAAAATATAATAGTACTTAATAAGAAAAATATTATTGCTCACTTTATAGCATAGAATGAAGTTTTATTTTAGTTTTTTTCCTGCTGATAACATTCTATGGTAGCAAACCTTAGACAATGGAGAGAGAGGGCAAGGTAATGGTGCGGAGGAGGACGAAGGAAAGAAAGACTAGCAAAGCATTGTTAATCATGTTAGAAAAGGAGAGAAAACTGTTTGAGATGATCAAGAGCAGGCAAACGTGGTAGATGGATGAAGTAATATGCATCTACATATTACCTAGCGTGCTGTATTGAGGTGTGAGGTAGAGGGTGTTACAAATTAAAGGGGAAGAAATGGGGAAATGGAATTCGAAGAAGAAAAAGATGCAAGAGACTTGTTTACAAACGGAGTGTGCCAGTGTCTCGCTGTGTATTTTGTACCCAGTAATAGTGTATGGAAATAAGGCCTGTATGTTCCTTTCAAATAGCTCCTATACCACTCTTGTTTCTACGAAAAAATGAATATCAACAGTGTGATGGAAAATATTACTATGCATCCGCGGTAGGCACGGAATGTTTCCTTGGACCACTATTGGAACAACCTACTGTACCTGTAAGGAGAACCTGAACAAAGAATGGCGATAGACGGAGGAATCCAATAGAATGTGAGGTATGCAGAGAATTCACTTGTGTGCTTTTACCCCATCCCTCATGGCTAAAGAGCGCGGTAAAAGGCAAGTGGATATATGCATGATAAAAATATTTTGTGAGTAGAAAGCAGTCTTATTAAAGTGGATGAGAGTAGATTGAAAGATACAATAACAATACAGTGATGAGGAAGGATGGGGAAGAGTTTAAAGGTAGGAAAGGTAGGTAAGGTAGACGAAGTAGAATTATTTATTCATAAAATTCCACGAACCCGAAAGAGTATAACTTTTACATGGGATGTTTTGAACAAATAACAATGGATGAACACAAACACCTATGTCCTGAGTGGTGAAATTAGCCACTCAGGCGGGCGACCCTCGGATTATCCGGTGAGAACTATACCTCAACGCCACTGGGACCGACGTATTAATCATACAACCTAATTAAAAGTAGTAGGAAAAAATACGAGTTTAGGAAGGTCTGGGCAAAACATGATTTTAATGATGTAAAGAAGCTGGTGTTGTTGTTGAAGAAGTTAAGAAGCAGTAGACTTTTGACGCGCGCGTTATAAGTGAAAATTACCTATGAGCGGAGGAAGGGTATAGAATGAAAGAGTTGCTTTTTTCGGACAGCATTAGGGGCCATTCATGTATAATACGTTACACGATTTTCGACGTTTTCTGACCGCCTCATCCCAAGTCACCCTTATGTAAGACAACGTAGGATGTAGTGAACTACCACGAATCTCCCCTCACAACCTTACGTAAATAAACTTAGATTGGACGGTGGCGCATTGCTTAACGTTTTGTTTAACGATGTTTTGCGTAATTTATTGGAATTATTCAAAAACAGGATATACTGAGAATACGCCAGGGAATATTGGGGGATATTGTTACGGCTCACTACGTAAAATATAAGATCGGACTTTACTTGCCTTTTACTGATGTGATTAAACAACCAAATCCTCCGTCAGCACGCTGGCGCTGACCTTGACGCTGTACCTATCGCTGTTTTTTTTAATTTTCTGTACTTGATGTATACTTACGCTTTCAGAAACCTTTGCTTAAAGGAAACTACACGTCGCGTCAGTTGCAGTAACTACTAAATACAACGATCTTAGTTCGGTTACTGTACTATAAACGACGGTTACAGTATTAAAAACTAGTACAAATACTATTAAAGAAATGATGCATTTACCATTGTATGGGCAGAAAACCTTACTTAAGATGATCTCGGACCCCCACATCCCCCTACGTGGGTTAACCCCGGTAAGTTACTTCCACAACTTTCATCTGCGAGATTTTGAGGAAAGTTTTACTCCGATGAAAAGTTTTCACAATATTTTGCATAAGCCAGATTGGTTGCTGTTTACGTTGGTAACAATACGCTTCTGCGAGCTACTCCCCGTACCTTTTGTAGAGGATTTGCAGAGCTCTATATAACAGCAATTTACATCGAAAGTCGCTAGCTGCATGTAACTTGCGCAATAAAATTTCCGGTATAATGGGAAAATGTAAGACGAGACCATATCTCCTCACCCTCTAACGTCTTACGTTACAATTGAATGGGGCCCCATAAGACATAAAGAATGCTCAATGAAAATATCTTTCAATTATTTTCCCATTTCTTCTCTCCTCTCTGGTGGGTGTCCTGACGCACAATGCCTCAAAAACAGAGGGAGAGAGGGAGACAATGATCTATTCGGTACACTTTTCATTTTGGCGTGAATGCGTGATTAAAATCAGTCTGTCAACGGTGTATCAGTACGGAAGCGGCTACGTAACGTTTGCAGGGTGATCCGATCCGGCACTATAGCTTAGTGACGAATAACACATTAAATACGGTGTCTTTCGATTGAGTATATGAGCACGATGCGTGCAACGAGCATGCGCAAGAGGAATTTTGACAATCCTACAAAATTGGTAAGAAAGGTAGCTTAGTGCAGAAGGGCCAGTCAAAAATCATTTTTTGCTGCTGCTGCAGATTGCTGCCATCACAAACGCTTCTATAAGTGGGATAACTAATTACCATTCCAGTTCACCTTTGTATCGCTACGGGACCTCAAGATAGGGTTTTCTGTTATAACGCGTAAGTTCGTGTCATCCTTATTTTTCAATTGCGCTCATGAGAGCGTAAACGTCATCGTCATTCTTCAAATGTAGTCAGGTTGGAGAGAAATCACTATATTTAATTGATGGAGAGCGTTCGTATGACAGTGTGAACGTGTTCATTACCCTTTAGAGTGGTTTGCGATTTAGATAACGATTACGACAACGTGAAAGATGAAACCATGATCCCACCACTGGTAAAGTCATAGCTATGGGTGATTTCAACCACTTCCGATAGCCATGAAGTGATAAAAACATCATCAAGAATACATAATTTATTTTTAATTTGGCGTTTTCCCTGTTAAGGTTGGTTTCTATGTATCATTCCTGCTCTTTTATTAGAACCAATATACCATTACCCCAATCTATCCTCCCATCACTTACGTGGAGTAAGTGATGGGAGGATAGATTGTGGTAATTCTTCTTTTTTTGTGTTCCTCGTGTCTTTTTCTCGAAGCAGTTTGGTTTCCCTGCCTCATTCTCTCATTCTCTCTCTTCCCCTCCATCCCCTCCACATCTATCTCCCCTCTCTTCCGCGAAGGTCTAATCCAGGATCTTTTGCGACAGGTACAGCTGTAGATTTGGAATTGAATGGCTCTATTGAGGGAGATGTGGAAGACGCGATAGCAGGAGATGGAAAAAATTTTTTGGCCGCTCCAAGACATGGAAGGTGGGGGGGGGGGCGAATGGGAGAAAAAGTTCGGCTCTCTCCCTCTGAACCATTTGAAAGTTAAAAGAAAAGAGGTCTGATCCGAGAGGACGGAGACGAATGAATGCAACGGCGTGAATACCTCTCCCTCCGTGGGCCCTCGGGGAGAGATAAAGATAAGAAAAGCCGTGAAAGAGAATGCTTGGAGGCCAGAGAAAAAATAAAGTTCCAAGAGGGAGAGAGAGCGATTATTTTTTCATTCATAATTTTCTTTTTCCGGAGACTCCGCAGTGTGAATATTCAGGGAATAATGGAGAAAGGATATATAACGCCCACCGTAGCTAAGGAAGGCAGTCGCCGCTAAAACCCTGGCCTCGCAGCAGGAGGGAGAAAAAAATTCGTTTCTTTCACGCTGTGCAAACAGTGGTTCAATCTTACTCCCGCGGCATAAAAATTGATGGAATGAAAATATACGCATGCAAATACATGCATGCAAAGGATATCTCTCATCGGAGAAAATGGATTTTGTCCAACTCATTGCAGATGGAGGGTTGTTAGGTGCGAATGACTCCGCGACTTGAACCTTTTAATTGGCTACGAAAATCCAAGTTTCACATCAAGTGCTGGAAGAACGGTGAGGTAATCCTTTTCTCTCGCCATCTATTTTATGTTCAACATGAGCAAAAAATGGTTCTATTCGCCTAATTTTAACGCATTATTTTCATTTTGGTCTAGCTAGCACATAGCAGTGAAAGAGTGTTCGGGTGATAGTGCGCTTTTAAAAGAATGTAAAATTTGTAATTTGGATGGTTGTTATTG
This sequence comes from Pyrrhosoma nymphula, assembly GCA_963573305.1. Lineage (NCBI taxonomy): Eukaryota > Metazoa > Arthropoda > Insecta > Odonata > Coenagrionidae > Pyrrhosoma > Pyrrhosoma nymphula. The sequence goes on from OY754335.1 coordinate 55,517,003, forward strand.
GTAGCATTATCAACAATGTGTATAATTAATCAACTAAATTAAATGATTGAAATGATTGAGTATAAGACTTTCTGAAGTTACGATCAGACTCCTAGAGCATTCTTTTCGACCCAATATACGGGAGGTGGATACCACGGCTGAAAAATCCACTATCTGGCCGTTCTCTTTTACATCGCCTAAATTCAACATGCTAATAAATTGAAAAGTTCAGTTTTTTGCCGTTAGAAGCTTGTATAATTTAGCAACGATTTATGTGCTTTCGTTTTAACTTGATTCTCACCTTATCGGAGAAAAATAATATAAAATTAGATAAAAATTGACCGTTTTTTCTGGATTGGTACTCTGCTATAGGAAGTGGTGTGAAAATTAACCTAGTCCTAGCTGTTTCATTCATCTTGGAACCTGTCATTCTCAACTGCGCATGTTTCATGCAATTTCTGTGATCATGTAAAATGAAGAGGATGTTCAGCGCTTTCCTCGGCAGGCCGTTGCGTAGTGCGCAGGCTGTATGATTGCGCTATTGTCTCCTATACTTACTTCAATTTTATTACGAATAAAATACGTAATTTATTTATTATGAAATCGTGGTGGTATGATTTTCTTCGATGATTTATTCAAACTTTTGGGTTGAATAGATTAGAGAGTGAGAGTTGGAAACTAATTTGAATTCTCAGGTAGATTAAAATTGTTTTCAGACACCCCGCATTTTTCAAGAACCGTAAAAACGACTCATCGTACCATTTAATTTGATTATCACCCGAAAATGTCTTTTTAAATTTTTTTTTCAAAATATGTGAAGTTATGAAATCGGTTATTCAAGGTCAATATCTTGACCAAATCATTTACATTGCCCATAGTGAGAGCTAATGGAATAATTTTACGACCTGAATGTGGGTGAATAAAGAAACTATAATGAAATCATAAAGTAGCAGTGGTTGTTTTTACCTGGTTATGATTCCATTTGAGTTTTTTGAAGCGCAAGTAGGTACTTAATCCAATCTATCGGAGGTTATGTATATCTGAGAAAGGTAGCTTAAGGAATGGAAGGATTTATTATAAAGGGCAGTGGCATGCATTAGAGTACGGTTAAGAAGAGAATGTCGGGTGACCACGGGAGTGATAAGATCAAAATAGGATATTAGGGTAGCAAACAACAAATACTAATAAACAAAGTAAACAATGGGCTACATATGCTAGGAAGAGAGTCAATAAACGCGAAGAATGTGAACGGGATAAAATATCGGAAAAATAAGTTTTAGGGTTTTAGATTTGTTCTTTATAATCCAATTCCGCCACTAAGTGCATCTGATTGAATTAGTTTCTTTCAAAACTCTTCTTACTGCAAGGACTACGTGAGGCGTGAAGTGTGTAGGAATGGGGAATACGTGTGCTGTGATTCGTGGCATGATTGAGTTACTATGAACCAATGAATCTTAGGATTGGAAGCTAGGTAGGAGTGAAATATGAAAGGAGGGGGAATAAAATATCAGCTCAATCGGAACGATAAAACTAAATTCATCAACATCGTACCCTACGAATAGCACTAATGTACAACCATCGCTTTGGTCCTCTTTTAGACGACAAAGCAACGATTTCAACAGCTAGTCAAATCAGCTGAAGCATAACTGCCAATAACCGTGGAGAATGATGACAGATTCAGCCGTCGAACCGTAGGCAGCTGATTAATTCATACAGTGGAGACAAAGGACACAGTGATGGCAAAAGTTGTTTTGGTTCTTTCTTCAATTTCACCATGTTTTCGTCCATTATACGGTGGGAAACAAATTCAAGGTGAGAGATAAAGAAGCAGGACATACACGTGCCGAGAGATAGTAGCTTGTTTGTGCTTGCTCCAATTATACCTACCCAATTCTTACCCACTAAACTCATTTGATAACAGGCTCAATTTCAGACGAATGAAGTTGCCATGAAGACTACAAGTCATTCCCGGAGGAGTAAGATCACAATTCTAAATTCTTTAGGTCAGTAGCTTCAAAGCAGTAAATTAAGTGCATTAGAAAAATTTACCCAATATTTTTACATGTTGTAAGTGATATGCCATCAAGATTTCATGGGATATCATAAGGGTGATTTGCTTGTTTGTGCTATGCAGGGTTACTTTAAGTGAGCAAGACAGTTTCAATAAACTATGAAATACGTTATCAATAGTTGTTTCGGAAGGATAATATTGTTGTTAATTTTAATAATATTGTTGGACTTTTTTATCTTTAGAATACCTCCTATAAATTAAAAGGAAATCTTTAAAATATTTCTATGCATGAAGTAAGTTCATACTGTCCAAAGTTTGGACAAACAAGACTCTGTACGTCCGCGTGCTATCAAAGCCAGCAAAGTATACATCAGGAAACATTGTCTTGATGTTGTTTAAATCGCTTCGTGGCTCTTCCATCTTTATCAATAGCCCAGGAAAATTAGACGAAATTTTACCCGAACCCGGGAATAATTAATAAAAAAGCCAGACTTTTTTTTAGATGTATTCAGGACCCCTTTGAGATGAACATATCAAAAGTCCCAAGCGCTCCTAGGTGGAATAACGAAAATGTCCTGGAAAAACCTGGAAATACTGGAGTTTTCCTGGAATTCGTACTGTTCGGTCACTAGAATAGCTAGAGAGGCGTTCTTTTTTCTGGCACACCTGTGTTTAGTGCTCTACATTCGTGAAAGGTGTCCGGTCGCCTCGCGAGACTCCCGTTCTGATCCTGGTTCACTAGATGGTCATGAAGTGCCACACTATGTATTAAACTCGCCTTATAACCGATATTTGCCGGTCTACTAAGCTACGAAACGGCATTACTAGAACTTTTTTCGGTGGTTGACACAAGTATAACCTTTCTGAGCACCAATGCATGCAGCAGCACCCCGATCCTGCCCGCCTTCAAGGTGCGAGATGTGCCCGATCGTATACAAAAACAGTGGTAAATGAGTTCAAGTGCTAAAGATAAAACAAATAAAAATTCACAGCATTAAAAGTGTTTTGATTCATTTTAAAACCTAATGTAGTCTTTTGACAGTTTAAATTTAGATTAAGTCTCTATTCTTTAAAAAAAATAACAGAATTTAAATTTATATACTTTTATGAACGCTATTAGGCGTCACAGATCTTGCGACGAGTATTTGTCATGCATGCCATTCTCAGCCTCACTCGCATCTGTAATTTAAAAAAAATTAAAACCATCATTGAATAGTTCAGTATAGTTCACCTAGGCGACTTCTAAGCGATTTATCTGGGTACACCCATATAATATTTGGCTACTAAACGAATATCCGCATAATAAGACATCGTCAGACTCAGATGAGAGATTAAAGAGTAGAATATTGTCGCCGCTGGGTTTCTCTCCACCATTCCTCCTCTCCTGTTCTCATTCCTTTATCAAATCACTCCCCTTTCTTCAATTGCTCACTTCGCCTAAATTGTCGATCACCTCCCAAATGACCAAGCACATTTGTTCTATTTCTTCGAAAATCAGCTGATATTTACGCTACCCTAAACCACAGAGCAAGCTCGTGACAATGTTTGAAACTGGACTACTTTGGCCCTTAAGGATAAAATGGTAAAACGTTATCTAAAAATTTTTTATAGGTAGTTTCGGGAGTGTCACTGGTAGTAACCGCTAGTTAGCAGCACATAAGTGAATAAAATGAGTATATAAGATAGTTCATTAGGTACCTAATTTAAAGTAGCACCAGTTGTTTTGTTTGTTCGGCACTACATGTTGTTTTTCATCCCTTAAACTTTAGACAGTGCAAGATTCAATACATCTATTCCCAACGTATTAAGTACCCATTTATGAAGACAAATTACATTTTTAAATGTTAGTATGGTTTTAGCTCTAGTGTTCTGTTTCTTTCAAAAGTTTTCACTTAAAAAAATAGACATTGGTAACTTCAGAATTACGGCCAACCTTCGTGTGTGGGTCAAAGTAGCCCTTGCATAACTTCATAGTCCCCACCATCCAATTCCAATTGGAAAATTGCCTCGAGAAATAATCTGCCAGTACCACGAATCGAACCGCGGACCTTTGGCTTGCCGGACCGATACACAGACTTCTACGCTACTCTGGCGTATTAATATTCATGCAATAACTATCTTTTACATTTTTTCCTTATTTAAAGCATGCTATTACTTGATCTATTGATAGTTTCCGGCGCGGTATTTGAATACATATAGGGGAAAATTATATTTAAATGTTTTTCGAATTTTTAATTAAGCGTGACACCTTGATATTTTTTATTTCCCATTTTAATAATATCAAATGTATTCTTTCGTTTTTATAATAAATGTGTACGCATGTAAACGAATTATTACGACAATTATGTCATGTGCCATGAGGCTACGTGTTGAAATAGCAATGAATTACCAAAACAAACGAGATCGGCAAAATGAAATTTATTTCACTTTCATCTATAGATATTACTGCTAAGAAAACGAGTGCAAAATTTCACGTAAATCTGTACATTGGAAAAACATCGCTCCAACCATATTAAAGTTTTGATCCAAGTTTTGGAAGCTGGTCCAGATGACACTAATGCTTACGAGCTTGTAAGAATTTCGGTTCCACATTTGCCTTCGAAGTTTCGTCTCGCCTCTTGTACGAAGGGAGCTCGAGCCTCGTTAGGAGAAGGGTGGCGACGGCAGGAGACGCTTGCAAAAAGATCGAGAGGCTTGGAGGGCGACACTTGATGACTCGGCGGGGAAGAGAGTAAAGGGAATCGCCCTAGGAAGTTGCCCTCTTGTGACGTCATGAACTCTCGGAGAGTGAGGCTGAGAGGGAGGACAGAGAGGAGGGGTAAGGAGGGAGAGGGGGAGGAGGAAGAGGGTAAGGAATGAAGAAGGTAGGAGGGTCGGGAGCATAGAGAGAATCCACGGAGCAGAGGTAAGGACGAAGGACAACGAAGATCCTTGAAGATTGCTAAGGGGAAGAAGGGATGGAGGAGAAGCAAAAGCAATCGAAAGAGCGTAATGGGAGCAACAGGTTGGGTCCAGAAGATGAAAGGAGACGAAAATGAGAAACATTGGTTCATACTGGCAAGTTTATTGCGCAAGTTACTTGCAGCAAGCGACTTTCTACGTTAATTTCGAGGGTAAACGGCTCTGCAAGTCCGCTGGTAGAGCGTTTTAAAAGTTTCGGCGAGTCGCAGCCAGAAGCGTATTGTTGCCAGTGTACATAAACGGCAACCAATCTGTCTCTGCTCTGACTTGTGAAAACATTTTCGTCGGGTTTTTGCAGAAGAAACTTGCGGCAATAACTTTTCAGTTTAAATCTACCCTTATATCGGACCCTATCCAGTTTTATGCACTTCATTCACTTTATCGATTCAGGGGTAGCAATGAAGGACTAATACCTAGCTTATAATTATTCCTTTTAGACCTGAACTTTTTGCCCGACTCAGTTCTCATCGTGAACACGTCCTTCATATCATTCTGATTATTACCTGTCAAAGTCTGGCCGGAAACGCCGATGTAACGTTTGAAAATCGGTCCATACTGGTTCTATAACTATGATACTAATTACACGATTGAAATAAATCTTATCTTGCACTCTTTAACGAGTACTAAATGTATACATGCATGCAAAGGATATCTCTAAAACGGCACTAAACGATTGTGATGAGCCATCATATAGAGGGTTTTAGGTTCGAGAAATTCGTGGGAATTGAGAAATTCATCCCTGATCTTCGGAAAAATTCGTAATGGGATCAAATTTAAGGCCAGAAAAGATTTCCTGGCCAATAAATTAAAAGCATGGAAATCCATTCGGAATTGAAGAAAGAACATTAATTATTAAGACTTAAAATATGTTAAATACAAAAATAAAATGTAACTAGGACTTAATTGCGCGATAAAATTTAGATGTGAGAACTTTCCGTTCACTCTAGTGCGCTGATCACTTCGCAACACAACAGCGCACTTGCTTCGCCACAGACCCTGCGTACTAAGTAGCGCACCTCAAAATGCGGTAATTCCATGCAATTGGCGCTGCAGTCGGCTCTTATAGGTGTTCATTAAAAATATACTCGTAAAATAATCTACATATTTTGTACCTTTTAATTATGGTTTTCAAAAGGTTACGTATTTAATATGCGAAAGCAGGATTTTTTGGCCAAATAAACCAAAATGTGTGATTCAGTATTTGTTTTGACTCACTTAGTCGCGATAGAACCTTCTTAATCATTTATTGTTGCATTGCAATAACTTTAATATTCTCGAATTTTTTACTTTTTAAAATTTTCTACTCTACCCACTGTTTTATGTAGTGTGGGACACGTATGTTACGAATAAGAAATATCTGGTTATTCTTCAACGATGAAACTATTGATTCGCAAAGTTCACTAAATATATGCCGTTTGATAGCGTTGATCTAGGGTTTCCCTGGATCATTTAGTTAATTTAATTTAATTATTACCATTAATAGTTTAGGATCACTATATTTCCAGGTCCGACAGAAACGAAAAATTAAGAGAGATATTTTGCCGAACGGATAGGTATGGGAATTCGTTTTTCCCCCGAACAATAAGGGACTATAATAAATGCTAGGCGTAATTTCATTAGAGTGTGTCCATTTTATATGTAAACGGCTGGTGTCCTCGCCACACGCCTATTGAGGCGGCTTGCGGGGTAATATGTAGATGTAGATGTAGGATTTGGACACTCACAAAATAGATTTAAATATTTTGTGACTTCCGTTTCGTTTTTGTTTTCAAATTGGTAAATAACTTTTATTATTTTCAGGGTGAGGTAGAGGGTAAGATAGGTGTAAATCAGGGACGCAAGAACCCCCCGAATCGTGGGGGGGCCAACTCCTTGAGAAATCTGTATAAGCTAGCTAGGTGGGGGTGGGGGAGAGTATGCAAATAAATTTTCGCACGTTTCGAAGCGGGCGTGTTTTTTGGGCTTAGAGGCGAGTTTCTCGTAATAATTTCTCGAAAAATATGGAAATTATTTCCTTTCTGTAAGTACAGACACTGTTCCTTACCATTTTAGAATTTTATAGATCATATAAATGAGAAAATAAAATTTTTTCCTGTACTCCGTTTTATATAAGGGGGCGGGGAGGGAGGTTTCATTTTCTCCATACAAGATTTTGCAGTGTTCAAAATCAGAGCGGAGTCATTAGGGATGAAGGCTCATATAATTTTGCAAATCGGGCAGTGTCCATTAAAAAGTGAGCCACAACCTCTGATTTCTGTTTGGGGGGGCTAGCCCCCCCACCCCCCAAATCGTGCTTGGGGGGATATGCCCCCCCTGCAACCTCCCCCCCGTTTTTGCGCCCCTGGTGTAAATGAAAGAGAGTAAAAATCCTCTAGGCTTTTAAAGGCGCAGGCCCTTCTCTGCTTACACGATTTCTTACCTCATCTCAGCAAACGTCCTACCTCTCTTCTCTCCGTCTATAAAACCTTTTCCATTTCTTCCTCTTCCTCTCCTTCTTACCCAGCATTCCCACATCACGGCCATTAGTATCCTTTCGCCTCTTATTACCTGTTTCAACCATCTACTCTGTCTCCTCCTAATTTCCTCCTGAGATTTCCTCTCCTCACCCACCTTAGCACTTCCTCGTTCATCTTCCTTTTCTCCACTACCCTAGTCACTCAAATCTCAAACGCTTGCTGCCGATTCTCGTACATTTTCTCAGAATCCAGGTTTTCGCACCTTGCAACGCTACAATCCATATTTAACGCTTTGCCAACTGTTTCTTTATATTCTTACACAAGGCTCCCCTCATCAGCTCCCTGTTATTGATGAACTCCTACTTAGCTGGCGCAATCCTCCTAATATGTCAGCTACTATGACTATTTTTCTCGAACGTGCACCTCAACTACCTTAATTGTTCCACTTTCTTCAATCTGTGCCTTCCCAATTTTATGACTAGCCTTGCTTTCGTTGTCCTGGAAAATGCCATCACTTTTGATTTCTTACGAATAATCTTCATTCTGTATTTCTCGCACTTATATTCTTTTGTATCTACTAATGCCTGCATTCCCTTTGGCGATCGGTTAGCCAACGCCTGATCGTTTGCGAAACTGGCCGACATGATCAATGGTCTCCTGAATTATATTCCCACATCTACTAGGTCTCTGCATTCCTCTCATACCCTTTCCTCGATGAAAGACGAAAACGGGCAACCTTGTCTTTTCCCGCGACCGCACCCTGATTGTACGTTTATCTCCCTAACCGGTGCCATCTGGGGAATTAACAAGTTTCGTGTGAGTATTATGCCTCTACAATATAGTCCTCTTTTCATTAGTAGCTATATCCATTGGTTTTTTACAATTCAATGTCTTACGCTTTTTCAACATCATCAAAACAAACAAAATAATTCTGATTAGGTTTCTTTTTTATGTGCCCTCATCACTGCAATGCAGTTTTAAATTGCCTTCCCTTCCTATATCCAAAATAATCATCATTTAAGTGGTAAACTCTGTTCTCCAAAATTTTAGTATTGGTTCAGAATACAATTTTCGCAGCGTGTGCATTTGAACGAGAGATGAAGGCAAGTAAAACCTTATATAATGACCTGTGGGAGTAAATAACTGTTCTATTGTCTACGTATTCTATGGCTACTTCCTTTTCGGGATATGGATCAAAACCGTGTTTGCGAAGTTCCTTCTTGTAGATCATGCGAATTTGTACGCTAAATGTTCGCTAGTTCTAGTTCTGGTAGAAAAGTAAAGTTGCTAGTACCTCAATTCTTCAGTAATTCCAAATGAATTTTATTTACTCCCCCAGGCTTTTATGATAGGCTTTTCTTGCCTTCCTCTTTCGTAAAGATTTCTCTGTTTCGCTGTTTTTCCCCTCAGTCCGAGGTTATCCTTCTCTATATCCAAGTTCACATGTTATATTCCCGTTTGATTATTATCTTTATATTTTGTCCTTCACCTTAGATATCGTTTTCCCTCTATTACCACTAATTTTAAAAATTTCTTTCTGAAAAACTAACGAGTGCTGGTTTTTATTGCCTTTTTTCGGATTCCATCTATCAACATTTTGCTTTCTTCAATTCCAAGAAAAATGCTTACCCATTTTTTGAGACGCCTTTTCTTTTTTATCTGGTGCCATCAATTCCAGAAAATGTTCCACTTGTTCCATTTTTCAGCGAATCGGCCATTGTAGGCAAGCAAAAATGGAAAAATGAAGATATCAAAGGATGACGACGGAATTGAAACAAAGGGGGAATCAGGAATACTAAGGTTTCCCTCTGATGAAGGAAGTGCGAGGTGCGTCAGGTCTCTCAAAACTCCTTTTCTTGGGTATTAAGGAATTGAGGGGGCCCTTGTGTATATTATTCCCAAAATTCATCTCATTGGAATCAGAGATAAAAGCCATCAAAGGCGATTTTGTTGCGATGGTAATTAATGCCACTTATCAACGCCTCCAGTCCTTTTTTGGCCTCAATTTTTGGAAGCTGTGATGCCCTATCCCTACTATCGATATGAACCCATTACACCCAAGGTGCCCCTTGTGGGTCTTCGAGCAGTAAAGATGAAATGCATAAACTTGGTGAAGTGTTCCTCACCTAAGTCTCAATTTTCAACGGTGAGTAGTAGCTTCAATGGAACCAATATATACCATTTTGTTCCTTCAAACGAGGCGAGTTGATTGACCGAATACATATCTGCCTGTATAGTACAGGGGCGGTCATGGAACAAATTTTGTCGAAATTCTAAGTCCAACATACGGCAAAATGTAGCCCGTAGTACCCAAGGAACAGAGAAAATTTTTTGTTTCGGTAGGTTGACATCTTACGGTGCCGCCGAGATATTAAGGGTAGGCAGCCCACAATGCACACCCACTTTTTACGCTATTCTGGCTGTAAGTGTCGCGATTCATGCATTTTTTTCAGTCAATGCTGCACCAGTCATGTCAGTAATTGTCGAGCTAAGCCATAGAGATCGGATGGTCGAATGTTTATACAATAACTGGTCTTAAAATGCAAAGAAACGTGAAAAACTGTGAAAATTGCTTAATTAATGACTTGTATTGTAATTTTCCACACTCGTATGCGGACGATAAAACTCAGATGACCCTTCCGCTTCTCTAGAACAGCACCCTTTCCCTTCCTCTTTCCTTTCCCTTTCTCCTTCTCACTATGACCCGCCTATTAAAGCACTGCAATGGCTACATTGTCTACGAAAATGGTTCTATGCTCCAAATTTTGCGCACTTCGCCCACCATGAGGACCGGTGCCGCTCCGGCTCTCAGGGTGACCCATAGCTCACCACGTGGAGGTGGCTGCAACGTAAGTTCCTCCTGTATCCACCCACCCTTCAAGTCTTATAACTAACCAGTAACGCTGTAATCATTTTTGGATCCAAACTTTGGCATTTGCTTCCTAGATTGAATTTTCTGACGGATGTTTCCATCCCTTTCCTCCGCTATGCTCTTGCTCCTCGATGCCTGTCACCATTTTCACATGTCTCTAGACAGCTTGAGTATGGTAGTGTAAGCCAAGGGTTTTGATCCGGGGTGGACTTCCCTCCGTCTGGTCGACCAGCAGAGATTCAAGCTCCTCTGTCAAGATGTGATCCAGGAGAGGTGACTGTAGTGTACTCCCAGTCGATGATATTGGTGTAGTCAGATGCATTAAAATTTAGTAGAGGGATGTAAAAAGCCTTGATGCCATCTTCTGGCTATCCTCCGGAAGGCTACTCTTCGCACTTTGGTTCTTTCATCACTCACTATTGCAATGAGGATGTTCTCTGGATGAGCGAAGAACGTGTTGCTCTGGATGAATTTCTCAAGAATCTCTCTGTACTTTTTAGGGAATTTTCTTGATCTCTGAAGCATTTCCCTCACATGTTTTGCTCTTCGGTAATCTTCCTTTTTTTTATTTTGAACCACATTGATATATAGAGCTTCATGATAAGCTAGGTTATTGTCTTTAAAGCCACTGTAGGTCATCTTGTTCCTGAGTGAACGCGCATCACTCTGTTGGCAGTCGTACCACATCTGCTGTTATCAATTTCACCATGATTGCGACCAGCCCGCTCTGCAAATAGTAAATACTCAAATCTGGTGTATCGCAATGTTCTTTGTGGAATACGGGTTTTCCTAAATTGCCGCTCATGCACACTCGTCAATGAATTAAATGCATATGGTATTAATTCTCGATCTTACACCATAGCCACCGTTTTAGCTTGTATGATGTGTACTAAACATTTTTTCACTCATAAGTTCCACGGGGTGGTTTGTAGGCCCTCCCATTGGGGCACCGGATTGTCCTACATGGCGAGTTTGTTTAAATTTATGATGCTTCGTAGCGGCAGGCATTAATAGCGCTGCAAAATTATATTTTTAGAATTTTTTAGAAAGGTTAGCATTACATTTCTTACCTGTGAGATATTTTAATAAGTCTCCAATTTTTACTGGAGTATATTTTCGGAGTCCACCTGATTTTTGGTAAATTTTCGGCATTCATGTAGGCAGGATAGGGCATAATATGATTTTTGCAGAAGTTTGGTTATAGTCAGGTGACACCCCTAGACGTAATTTTTCCTGAGGCGTTTGTAAATTCAAAAAAAAGTAAATATCGATCCACCCTGATCTCCATACTGTTGCTTAGCCTGGATCTGTTCATAAATGTAGAAAAAATATTCTTATTCCACGACTTGTTTTCAAGTTACGCCTGTAACCAATTTCGCGACAAGGCCGTAGATGAGGAAGTGCCGTCTTTAGTTAGTGGCCTGAGCGCTCTCGTTGGAAAGCGAAACGATGGCTGAAGAAGATACGTCTCTCAAAAGGACGCTAAAATGAGAGGGTGGAACTGCTAAGGCGCGCACTGTGAGTAGGTACGACGATGAGGAGATTAAGCTCTTAAGAGATGTAGGTATATATATGTGTACGTGCTGGAGACGAGCGGGAAAATAATTGATTAAACCGAAGAGATAATTAAGCCCATTGCCGTGGGAAGGATTTTGCCGTTGGAGGAGGAGGACCAAATTTCGAGAAAGGATATAATCTGGTACTCGTTGGAGACGATGTCGACGAGGGGTTGGGAGGGGAGACAAGGAGTTGTGGAGTGAAGTGGATCCTGTATTAAAGATTTGTTCTTATCATTCGCGTGTTGGGGATGAGTGAATTTTGTGGGGAGATGGGGGGGTGTCGCGTAGTACGGGAGGGAGTGAGGAGGTAAAATATCCAATAGGCAGGTGAGACAAGCTCCCACCGCTCTTCTCGAGGAGAATTCCTCATGATTCCTCCGACTTGATAAACGAATCGGATACGCTTTTGGCAACGGAGGGTTAAGGGCGAAGGGGAACAGTGGAGGGAGGGAAAAGTAAGATGGCGTGGAAGTTAAGGGGGAACTTTTATTCCAACCATCCCCGATTAGCTACATATTCATTGGCCTTATCGTGTAGGTTAATTCGTCTACTATCGGAATATGTGAACGTTTCATTTTCCTAATCACTGCGACTGCACTAATGGCAGTCACGTGCTGAGGTATACACCAAATGGATAAAATTCGTCGAGGAAAAAACCATTTGACTTGAACGGGATTCGAACCCATATCTCCCAATTGCAGTTCAGGTGTGTTAGACAATACGCTACCAATCCATGTAAATTCAAGGATAATTTCAGCAAAGGGTTTATGCGAGCAAGATATTCTCGTCTCATGGGCACATTATTACGCAGAAGTCGTGGTCGTTTATTATAAGCCACAGTCGCGGAGGATAAACCAAACATTGGTACTTTAGAACGATATCTCTTTTGGTGTATAACATCTTTGCACCCGTAACGTAAGCGTCAGGGTAACGTCCTCGCCTGTCGAATGTCGCGGGTTCAAATCCCGCCTGGGTGGTTTATCACTATCCATGTGTGGTTGTGTTTTTTTTAATAATAGGTAATATTTGGTCTAAGCTGATACTTATTCAGAAATTATTATTATAATGAATATTTAATCCAGCCACAGTACCTGACTGCAGCGCCATTTCTGCTGAACGAACGAATTTGGACGTCAGTAAGGGAATTTATTTGCCAGTAACTCAAAAACTAAGATGAGTTGATGCCTACAATGTATTAGCATTTCATTTCTCCATCAAATATTTGCTCCTGTCATCACTTTTACACAAAAATGCCATCCACGTATGGTAGGAACAGAAATGCTATTTACTCTCTGCTTCCACCATTCATGCCTTTAAGCTCATGTGACTTCATCTTAATTTGACGAGAAAAAATACAGGGAATATTCTAGGTTCTCCCGTCGGATCTTTATTTCGTGAATGCGAAATTACATACGTTACTCTCGTTATTGAGAGATTCTTTTGTTTTGTTTGCCAGAAAAAAATTTGAAGTGAATAAAAGAAAATTACGCTATACATAACATCTATTCATCGAAATCATTAGTACAAATGGTTAACCTATGTACAATTGGTCGATGGCAGCTAATATTTTCTGCTTTCCAATGTTAATTTTATATTTCTTATCTAAGTCTAACTCACGCTTTCAGCTTTCCGTAGACACCTCGATCACTAAAATCGACCAACTTGTTCCGGAGATACAACTGAACTGAGCGCGCGCAATTCCCACACAAGTTCAAATTTAGACCCCCACGCGCAGTGCTGTGACGTCACCTCGCAACCTATGAACCTCGCTCGCGACAAATCATTTCCGGTAGTCGACGAAAAGGGCTATCCAATCATAGTTTTAGATATTCTCTAATTCTTATAGTTTTTGCACACTAGGCCTCGAAAGTACACAGATATTGGTCGCGGCAAAACCTTACATGACACCGATAACGACCCATAAGATTAAAACTGATGATCTCAGGCCTGACCTCGTGGAAATTATGGATATCCGTGATGAGAAAACCACCTTTGTTATTTCCACAAAACTTTATTATGCTGGCACGACGCGCGTTTCACCACACTGTGGCATTCTCATGTGCACATGAGTTTGCCACAGTGTGGTGAAACGCGCGTCGTGCCAGCGTAATAAAGTTTTGTGGAAATAACAAAGGTGGTTTTCTCATCGTGGAACCATAAGATGTTCATTCGCATTCACACCAATATTGTGCGCAAAGTTAGAATTTTGTGATTCTCTCAGGCAGAGGGAATTTTTGTGTATGTGTGGCACGAGTATGAAAGAAATGGCATTTTTATCATTTCATGGTGAAACCTCGTTAAGAAGGTTCAGGGTCCTTGGCTTGAGGAGAATATTATAATCATTTCAATTTGGAATCTCCTTAAGGGGTTGCAGGATCCTTAATGATTTCGGGAGAATATGGGTTAGAGGGAAAGGAAATGAGCACGATAAAATCCGGCGACGGTGGGTAGTTCTGGGAAGAGAGAACTTGGAAGAGAACGAATTGAGAAAATACCTTAAATCAATCCACTCCACCGTGCAAGGCTGGGAGAAGGCTCATCATGATAGGCACTGGAATCGGAAAGAAGTGCGGCCGAGATACAAAAAAGAACGATGCTCTCACCTTTAAGATATCGTAGATATTCAAATTGCGATTCGTCTCCGCGATTATTCCAGTCTTTTCCACTCGACGCTTTTGCGCAGAAAATCAACGCCTGAAATAAAGGAAAACGACGGGGTGAGAGAATGATTCAAGCCTAACGTTGTGTAACGTAGTCGTTTAAGGTAGTATGAGCGAGGTATAATTTCACATAAAATACGATGAAAAAATCTCACCTTTCCAAAGGTACCAAAATATCAGCCACTTACAGCACTACATGTTGAGATACCTACAGATCAAAAAATACCAGACATTTTACGTATTAAATGGTACGGGTATGCCCTCCAGAGCAATATTATTGAAAAAGAGGCATTTATAAAGTAAAGGTCTCGTCAGAAATTTTACATAATGTAGCTAGTAACATTTCTAAACTATTTTTTTTAAACTAAATCAATTACCGCAGTGATTTTTACAGAATTAAAAAAAAATATTCCGTAGTGAAGGCATTTTCAGCGCATGGCGAGAAAAAATGAGTCAAGAGACTAATATATGCATACTTAGTTAATTATTGAGAACTTCAGTCATGTAAAATAATATTTTTTGCCATTTTTAAAACAATTCATAATTCATTATTCTTACAGCTGTTGAAGTTAAAAAAAAATAAAATTCTTATATGGTCATTATTATAACTAGGGAAAAATCTTGCTCATAACAACTTAAATGAAAACATTACCTTAGTTTTCATCCACGCTGGTACCTTTTTATCAACCATGGATTTTTATTCTAATTTCTGCTAGTGGTAAAATGGTAAAAACCTTAAAAATGGTAATTAGTTCCTGAAACCACGGTGGGAAATAAAATATATGTAAGTGTGGATGCAGTCAGGTATTCCTTTTGTTGAACGAAAGGGATCGGGTTGGTGTGGTGAATATAGTACTGGATTCCCATTCAGAAGTTTCGGGTTAGATACCCGGCTGTGGCGGAAATTGTGGAACCGCGATACCATTAGTGCCTTTCATTAAGAGCAGCCTAATGCCGTCGTCAGCTTTCTCTCCAACCTTCCTCCACTCCCTAAAAATCCTTCCCTTACCAACTTACCTATATATCTTGAATTATACGCAAATTACCTCAGTTTTCGGTCGCCTCCCAAACCACCCAAATTAATATCCTTTTTTTTTAATATATGATGATATCCTCGCCGCCACGCTTGCTTTTTCATTTCTTAAACCAGGAAGGTAAGTTGGCTGAAATGTTCTCTCCCAGAGAGAAGTTTATCGGTTAATAAAAGACAGGAATGACGGGAACAGGGAAAAGAAATTGGAAGACGGAAAGGGGGAAAAGTGAAATGAGTGTTGATGGAGTGTTTAAGGTTGTTTGAGCAAATTTTTTTCCGCTGATTTGCGTGAAACTTTGCGTACGTGTTCTCAAAAGTGATATTTATAGAAACAAGTGAAAAAATTGCACCATACCGATTTGGTTTTTGCGATTCAAAGCTATTTTAGCGTGTATTACTATGGATCATGACATTTTTTCGTACTAGTTCGATTAAATATGTACACATTTTCTTATAAACGTGGAATTGTAGGGTTCTTACCATTATAATTTTTGCTAACAGATATCAACGCCAATTCCAATATTCGAAAAAAACATTTTTCAATATAATTCCGTCTAAATTTTGAATACCCCCCGAAAACTTAGAATGACATGCTTTAATTAAGAACATTAAAAAGAAATAATTATTGTATTATTTCCATTACTGCCGGTTTAGTGAGTTCCAACGCATTAACAGAAGCACTTAAATGAAATTTAGCCCCAGGTTTTTTTTCAACTTACTTAAAAAATTAATAAAATGTGCACTCAATGACCCACTATTACCGCTCCAGCCACCGTAAATTCCTCGCTCTGTTGTCGTTTTTTTCCCATGTGAACCACTATGAACTACGTTAACTATTACTGTATCTTCCCTTATTTTTTATTCTTCTCCCTCTTTCATTCTTTCCCCATGTTTTGCTTTCCTCTCCACAGTCCAGTATTCTTCTTTTGAATACATTTTTTCAACTTTAATTTAATACACAAAAAATCATTGTCTTACACTTATTTTATACATGTAAATGTGTCTGCTTTGTACATGTATGCCTACTTAGAAATAAAAAGAGGCATTGTAACGCATGTCGAGCATTTTGAGGACATTTGCAATTTGGGCAGATTTTCATAAATCTAAAATTACGGAAACGCAGACCTACACCTACCTGACGGCGCCACTGGACGGGCAGACACTAGAGTGAGTGCGAGAAAATAATGTCCTACCCAACCTATACCTGACTCGGGTAGATCCGCATAACTCTGCTTTTATTTAAATTTTTGTGGGGTTCCGGGGGCGCGCCGCCGGCATAGGGAGGTCCAGGGGGGCTTCGCCTCCATGGCTAGCTACTGCGGTGAGCGAAGCGAGCCGTCAGCGGCTAGTTAAAACATATAGCATGCTCTCATATGGTAGTGAAACCTGGACCAGATTGGACTTTTCGAATAACAATGAAAATCAAAGGGAAGGAGAGAATCACCAACGAAGAACACCTACGAAGAGTTGGAGAGAAAAGAAGAACAAGGAAAACTCTGAAAAAAAGTGACAAACGTATTGGACACATTTAGCGACTCAAGAGACCTTTGAAAAAAAAAGGAAGGAAAAATTAATGGGAAGAATTGAAGAGGAAGGCAAATAATTGGATACCCCAAGCACATTATGAAGGACATCAAAGTCAAATACGAAGGACGACGAATAATTATGTAGGAATGAAGCGGTTGGCTGGGAGGAGAGTAGAGCTGAGGTATTCAACCTGAGCTGTCTTTGGATTGACGACTACTGATGATGATGGCCGGGTCTTATGCTCTTCCAGCTGTTCCTTATTTCTAGTCACCCTCGTTGCTTTTCATTCATGGCTACCGAAACCCGTATCTCGTATATTTTGAGTTTATGGTAATCATCTCTTAATTTAATAATTTTCACCTCTGACGGAAAGGGCCATGGGATACGTAAAAAAATGGTGCTGCGGGAAAACAATCCACCTTTTCCCGGTCCAGGTGGATTTTTTTTCTGTAGCTATGTAACCCGTGATTTGTTTTTTGCAAAATGTGTCGTACTTTTTGGTGATGTTAAGTGCCAAAAAGAAATGGTCATGGAGTTAGTTTCTCTCCTTTCACTCATGCATTTTATCTGTGATCCATAAAATCGAATTATTTTTATTTTTAACTTGGAGCGTCCTAGAGGAGCATCTTTGAACTCAGCTACTTCTGATCCACAGCAGTGCGCGCGACGCACCACTTCATCACACTGCCATTTCCTAAGGTGAAGTCCCTCTATATATAAACCGCCGTCCTATCCCGTAATGACGGATAAGACCTTGACTGTCGGTCACCTTCCCTTATAACAATTTCCTCAAAATTGCCTTAGACCGCAAGATGCCGTAATCCCGAGTGCCCGGCGATGTTATTAAGCAAATGAGTTCTTCTCCTGTACTCCGGGTGAATGAAAAACGAAGCTTTCCTCCCGAAGAGAAGGGAAAGAGGTCGAGAGGAGAATTGAATGCACCAAAAAGTAGGATATCTCACGCAACTATGATTGATTTGATAATCTTCGAAGACAACGCAAACTCACATCGGCTGTCGCAAATATTTAAGTTGGAGGCCTCTAGAGACTTGTAAGCCACAAGCTCGATTACGGGAAAAATTCTGTTGACGCGAGTTTTAGGGTGACGAGGAAGACATTTTTTAAAACTATATCTCTAGAAGTGATAGAAGCAACGAAATAAGATAAATATACTGCAGAAGAAAATCCTCTATATGTTGCGTGCTTTCGTTTTAGTACGGCGATAGCCGTTCACTGACGGCAGCAGTTGGCGTGCGCCAGGCGACCAAATGCGATTGAATAGCTCAAAGCGGCAAGTCACGCATGCGCAGTCCATTTCGCGTTCGGATATGCCGTAGAGAATAGCTGTGGAAATATGCACATGTTTTTATTCAATTTTGGCCTTTCCTCGTAGAGGATAGCCACCGACTGCTATTCCGCTAAATGAAAAGCACCACGGCGCGGCATGGCGATTGCCTCCTGTCGCCGGCTTTCGCCATAAATCGAAAGCACCCGTTGGCTACAAAAAATGCAGAGCGATACTCTATAGGAGGTTTTACACTTGCAAGTTTATTGCTCAAGTTACTTGCAGCAAGCAACTTTTGACGTCAATTACAGGTGAAAATGGCTCTGTAGGTCCGCTGGCATAATTTTTAAAAGTTTCGGCAAGTCGCTCGCAGAAGCGTATTGTTGCCAGTGTAAACGGTAACCAATCTGAATCTGCACAAACTTGTGAAAACGTTTTCGTGAGAGTGAAATCCCCCGCAATTTATTGCAGAAGAAACTTGTGGAAGTAACTTGCCACTGTTAACCCACCTTTATATTGCACATTTAAAATTTATTTTAGATATTATACCTACTAATTCGTTTTTCATAAAAATATAAGTGCCATTTGGGTAATTTCCTGTTAGAATCACACAAAATATTTTTGCCCAGCGATATCTATGAAATATACTTTTGAAGCTGTTGAGCATTTCTGTTTGAAGTTTGATTGTGTTTTGTTTCCTTTTTCTGTTTTAGGTACACTATTCATATGCATTCATTGGTCGTTCAATCCTTATATTGGTTGACTGCAGCCCTCCATCCTCCCCTACCTAATGTTAGTTCCCTTACTCCCTGGTAGTTCTTATGTTCTACCTTCTTTATCTGGTCTGTGATTTTATCTCTTGGCCTTCCTCTCGGGACTTTTGACTCTGTTTTTCCTTCAATTATGTTCCTCAAAAACCCATTGTGCCACAGGGTGAGAACAATACATCTGGTTCTTCTGTTCTCTATCGTGTTCAATTCTATGCTCATGCTGTACTTTACCAGCTTACTTTTCTTGACAATTCATTCATTCATCCTGTATTTAACTTATATGATTATGAAAAAAAGAGCAAGATGAAAAGGAAATGTGACTGCTGAACTATTTTAAATTATTAAACAATACTTATTCTTCTCGTGGAGCTCAAAATTAACAATATACGATCGAAGGGCATTCAATGGAGCGATTGGAACATAATCTTTGAATAATACAATTTTGAACATGAATAGGTTAATGACGTTAACGTCTCCTTCCCGCTGCTGTTGCTTTTTTCACCTCCCCACGATTTAGGTACCCTGATAAGTCCCACAATGGCGAATGACAGGGGCTGAAAGAATACCAATCAGTTTCACGTTATGAGTACAAAAACCTTTCCGTACGTCCGTTATTCATTGTTTTTGTCGCGGTTCTGTTGTGTGCAGGGGCTGTGCAAGGTATAGCTCTTGCAAAAGTTCTTTGCGCAGACCTACACGGTAAGGAGGAGAGATGGAATTGGAGGGGGTGAAGGGAAAGGACGGAGGGGAAGGGAGGGAGACAACGAGGGAGAATAAGATAATACGGAAGGGGGACCAAACTACTTCGCTAAAACAGCACGAGGCAAACGCACGCAAGGCAAGGGGATAAAATCACTCATTGCTATGACTTTACCGAGGTACTATTCTATCTTGAGATCTCATCGCGAAATGAGTCGAAACGGGACGGTAGGTAATGGTGAGTCTTCCCGCATCTCAAAATTCTTATGCTGGTAGCAATTGGGAAGGCTTTATGACTAAGCCTCCACAATAAACAACTTTCCTACCCCAATTTGTAGGATTTTTTTGTAAATATCCCAACGTTTACAAATGCGCAATGCATGATATTTTTGCGAGACCTAAAAATAAAAGTTTTAAACCTTTCCCTCCTTGTGTCAATCTCCAATATTTATAGAGATAATCTGACGAATGCATTTTATAATGAGCACTTCTCGTTGTAGCCGACTGCTACACCACTTCTATGGAACTGACGAATTTTAGCTCCATTTTTTGCAATAATTTAATGATAAGTAAATAAAATAAGATTCCATGGGCCTTAATTTTATTACCATTTAATGCCCTGGGAAAACTTGCTTCTTATGGCCAGTTTTTCGTGAACATGGAATTTATAAAGTAAGATTTCGTTTTTTCCCGGCGAATTATATTGAGGAAGTCTTCTAGGGTATTCCACCGGGATAAGTTTTTTGCAGCCGACATTTCTGAGTCCGTCTCGTACTCCATTTTCAAGGCGAATGATGATGTTTACGAAGGCTTCAACCGTCACCATTGTTGTGAGTGGTCAAGGGCTGCCCGTTACGGTTTGAATACGCCAAAAGTTTTAATAACGGCTACCATGCACCGCTAAGGAAAAATCCATGGTCTCCATTGAAATTACTTCTTTCCAATCGAAGTTCAATGGTCTCCTTAATAATTCTATCCCAATAACCTTGGGAGCGGACGAGCTCTTTAGCTTGATGGAAATGAATGGAGTCATCCATGGTTATGTTGTGTTCAGCAATGGCGGATTTTTCAATTTGTGCCAGACGTCGATGTCGTTGGTACTCTTTTACCCTGGTCTCATTGATCCTAATCGTTTCTCCAATGTACACCTTGCCGCATTCACAAGGCACTTGGTGTCTTTAGGCCGATAGGGTCTTTTGCTCGGACGATTAAATCCCGGATTTTTTGGGGTGGCATGTGAATCGTCTCGATCTTGTGCCTGGCGAGGTTTCTAAATATTTTACCAGAAACATCATTATTCGCCTTGAAAATTGAGTACGAGACCGACTTCCAAACGTCGGCAGCAAAAAACTTATCCCGATGGAAGACTTGAGAATACTTCCTCAATATGGAATTTATAATCGATAGAAAACTACTTTATTTCCCAACATTTCACCCAATGAAAAAAATCTAGGACCGAATTTCATTTTAATCACATCTGTTCATACGGGGGAACTCACCATTCTTGCAGTAATGGAGAAGATACAAGAATTCTATTTTACATTTTTCACCTTAATTATAACTTGTTTTGACTCGAGTTTTCGGCGAGGTATTCGAAATCTAGGCAAACATTATAATATGTGAATGATTTTTCTTTTTAAATCTATTACTCCGCGTCACACTTATCTTTTTAGCAACCATTATAATTGTATGAAATGTATTATTTCGCGTTTAGGAGAAAATCTGTACATATGAAATCAATTTAATACGAAATATAAAAAAGGTCATGTACCGTAAAACAACGTGAGAAAATACCATTGAATATGAAGAGTCCAAATCGGTAAAATTCAAAAATATTTCACTTTAATCAATAGAGGCCACTAAAAAAAGCGCGTACGCAAAGTTTGGCGTAAATCCGTGTATTAAAAAAACGCTCCAACCACCTAGAGAAAAATCTTCTAGATAGGCAAGGGAATCCGAGAAAATGGGACTCGGTAAAGGACACCCCCTGAACGGAGTCGGTAACTCGTCAAAGTAAAGGGGACACGAGGGCGAATACGTCTTGCCAAACCACGGAGAGGGAGGTTTTAAGGTGAGTAGAGGTGATGCCCGCCCCAGGAAGAAGACCGCGAAGGTGCCGGGGGAATTGTCGCAATAAACCTCGGCGACGGCAGTGAAACCGACGAAGTGTCAAACAACGCGAAAAAGCAAACAGCGGGATGAGTTTGAAGGTGCAGATGGTCTCGTTCGATAACGTGGGGATGAATGGGGATGCGGGAAGGTATTGCGAGGCGTAGAAAAGGCAGGCAGAGAAAATAGGGATGGCTTTCGGGAGAAATAGCGGAAACCCTTGAGGTGGCAGCATGTGCAAATGCATATTATATACATGTAATTTTATTCATATTCTGGATATTCAGAGAAAAGCATGTCCTTCATTTAAAATGACAAAACAAAATCATATCTTTCCTCGCTACAATTTCCAAACTGAACTGTATAATTGCGAGAATAGCTGAAACGCCTACAAATTAAACGAATCGATTTTAAATTACATTTTTACGAAAAACCAATTTCACCATTCCAATTTCCATTTTTTCACCATTCCAATCCATGTTCTCAAAAAACCAGCAAAAACATTTTTTTTTCACAGAAAGGACTTTATACGGTGTTATATGTGTGCACTAACTCTTTCATGTATTCAAATTTAATTTATGCCAAACATTCTGACGAGGTTACAAATGTAAGCTGTGACTTTTTGGAAAGTATTTCAAAACAGCTGTGTTCTTACTATTTTCAAGTCGATATTCAAAGCAACCTCTCCATTGTTTTTCAACTCTTTGCCACTTTGCAGTGTGCATCGTTAACACCTGTTTTTGTGGATGTTTCCTGGAGATAAGACAACATTTTTCCTCAGATTAGAGAATAGTTTATGTGAGGAAAACAAGTTCTCCAAACATAATTTGAAATATTTGTTTTTAGGAATATTCTGCTAACCGCATCACAATGTCACCACTGATTCCGAGACCAGATAGATCCGAGACATCAATACTAGTTATATCATCTTCTGAAATGCATGCAATTTTCTTAGCTGTCAAGGACGTTGCCATGTCCTGAAATCGAAAAGTATGGTTGAGAAAAAAAATATTTTATGTAAACACAGCGACAGTACTTCATCTAAAAATACTAGGAAAACACGATAGAACTATTTAATTTTTCAGGAAACCAGGTTACTCATCAACTATTTCTTACTAGTTTTTAGATGTGAATTATTAGGTAATTTTCGTAAGTTGGCGTACGGTAAACTAGTTAGTTCCTAGCACATACTTCTCGGCAACTGATTCAAAATAGAATCATATGATATTTAGTGGAAAAAATCACTTGGAGTGATTGCTTTAAACTATGAATATAAAATACCTTACGTTATTGAAAGATTTTTCCATTTTTTAAGTCTAAATATTGCATTTACCTCAGTTTTCAATAAGTTATAACCCAACTATACACCCTGATGAATCGCACGTAGTAAAAGTACTGGCCTATTCTTCAATATCTGAATATCGTAATTTGTCTTGTACGGCGAGTTGTGAAACCTGGTGGTGGAATGATGAATTAAAGCTGATGAGTCCGTATGGAGTCCACGGTCATTTTGAATGGATGCTCTAAGCAAGAAAGCGTAGTGATTTCACTTGGAATCACTGGGTCGGATTAGGTTTTTAGATAATTTCTCCCAATGATTTAAATATTAATAAAATGTAGATACCTGCCCGCCGTATGTTTAGTAATTAGTAAAGTACTGCTATGTTTGTAGTCAAGTTGCATTAATTCAATAGAAATCGCGGAGCAATATGCTATTATGGCTGGTAAAAACGTTCATTAAAGATGTGCTTGTAGAATAATCTACACGTATTGTACCTTAATTTTGTTATTTGATAGCTACGGCATGTCTTCAGTTAAGGCAATATTTTTAAGCAATACAAGCGGGAAGGTGAAATTCATTGTTTTTCTAGCCACATAACTGCGGTGGAACATGAGGTGGCGAGGAAGGATGGGGAACTGAATGCTACAACTGATTTTATGCGTGCGAAATAGTATCGAGGATCTGGTTGAAGAGGACGATCATGGAGCGGAGAGAATATCGGTGAACACCGGAGGAAATTTAAGGGTACGAGGGAGAATTGTGTGTGGGACAGCTACGGGACATCCCATTGTTTGGCTGTCTCGGATATGTTGTTGGAATCGTTGGATAAATTTCGTTTTCCGTGCCAGCGCCTTGGCGTAGTTAGTGCGAGATATCACCACACATTCGGCGTCAATGTAAGGAAAAAGATCTCACAATTTTAATGACACCACAGTATCAGTCACTTTTCACTCCACTTATCGAGATATTTCTAAATAAATTGTTATTTTTTTAGTCTGTTTTGCGTGGAATTAGGTTTGGTTGTGCGCTTAAGTGATGGTTTTTTTAACTGAGGACATTCTTACGCAAATATCGTATCATAATAGTTATGGAATGTAATTCGTATGTTTTATCAATCATTTAAAAAATTTAGTACTCGTCCAGGTTTTAAAAATGTAAAACCCCTGGGTTGTGATGCTGTTTTCTGTGTAAGCGCGAAGCATATAAGTCAAGTGTCTGCTTAAAACATGAATATATAATTAATTGCCAAATGATAGCTTCAATCATGAAAGCAATACTACTATATTTTACTTAATGCTTTGTAACTGCTTAAATTTAAAATGAAATTCAAATGTGATCTCTGTTATGGCTAGAGAAAATTCTCGCTCACACCACTGTGATTTATTACATTGTATTTTTAGTCACATGACAAGAAAATATCACCATAATTTATGATTAATTTCATCGACTTTTATATTAAAAAATGGTTCTTTCCTGGCCAGAGGGTTTATCACATTTTCTGGGCTAATGATAGAAGGGAGCTAATTTTACACGAAAGAGATTGCCGGATGGACAGCTCAGGTTAGATGACGAATGACGTCCGTGGGCGTAAGACTAATGGATGGACGACTTCTCCTCTGATCGAAGGACGCCTGAGAAGTGAATGGCTCAAGTTCCCCACAAAAATAAAAGTTATTCGAGAAAA
The DNA here is from genome assembly GCA_963573305.1 of Pyrrhosoma nymphula. Lineage (NCBI taxonomy): Eukaryota > Metazoa > Arthropoda > Insecta > Odonata > Coenagrionidae > Pyrrhosoma > Pyrrhosoma nymphula. Next base: position 55,541,890 of record OY754335.1, read on the forward strand.
GATATACATCTTTGGAAGTTCCTGTGTATTTGCCTGAGTAGCTGGGCAGACCATGAATGCCCATTCCTGTTGAAACATCTTGTCCTCTTCAGTGCTACCTATTAAATATTTTTACACGAACAGCTGCAAAGCAGAATATGCTGGAAGCAATGGAGATGTACTGTTATCGAAGAATGATGATGATTAAATGGACGGAAAGAATCGCCAACGTAAAAGGCCAACGAAAAATTGAAGGGAATGGAAGTACATATAAAGAAAAATCTGTGAAGAGTGAGTGACAAACTTAATGAACTCAATTTGCTTCAAATTTTCTGCTGAACACTATAACGTAAGGGAATGTGAGTGGGAAGAATAATTGGAAGAGTAGCATTGGAATACAACAGACAAATTTTGATGGATGTCAAAGTTGATATAAGTATAGGAATAAAGCGGTAGGCTTATAGAAGAGCGGAATTAAGAGTTGCATTAGAGTTATTTTTGGATTGATGATTCCTGATGATGTAACTAAAATTCTAATGATAATAAAACACGCATTTCGCGAGCGCAAAATTTACTATTAACTGAAACGAATGCTTCGTTAGATTATCACGAAATTTTCAGGTTTTTGAATGAAAGAATGATTATCTCAGGCCAACTTTTTCATTCCGGCGCGTTTCTTGAATTGCCTGACGAAGCATGAATCGAGGATGAGCAGGGAATAGGCCGCCTCTTCTCCAATAACACCCTGTCCTCTACTAGGTCTCCGCGAAAAATACCATTAAAAGCTCTTATTACCGCTGGGAAAATTTATCACCCAGCCGCCAAGGGGTGATGTTGGTCTTTCCATCGGACTTATTTTATCCATATAAACGCGTTCCGGACAGAGAAGTGTGGTAGCTGAAAAAAAACTGATGAGGATGGTCTAACTTTGAGGAGACGGTCGGCAAAAGGCCTCCGACGGATGGCTATAACGCGCAAGCGATCCCTTCTCGATACGGGCGTAAACACTCTTGAGAGAAATGCGTTGTTGCTAGCGACTTGTTTTGTAAACACGAGGAAGCCGTAAAAAATGAATAAACGGAAACATCGGCGTGAATATTAGTGGCCGAGCGGCACATGGCGGCAATATGGTCCGCGCGAAAATTGTTAAATCACGAGGCGCGGTGTATGGTGAGCGTTGAGATCATAAGCAAATGGCTTGAGATGAATATTGTGCCGATCGTCCGGCTGTAACGACTGCTTTCACTCCAAAGCTATTTTTGGCGCTCGTCCTGTTCTCTCATTCGAATAATTCTACTACTCTCTTTAGCTCATTTCTATTAAGTTGATGCAAAAGTTCGCATTGTTTTCTGCCTTTACTAACCTGAATTGAAGTCTTTTTATATGGCTTCATTTGACTTCACATCTCTGTTTGTTTGGGTGAATTCTTGAAATTAATTTTTTCATCCCCTTACACTGAGTCGATTTTCCTGAAAATTTTCTCACGTGTATTTTTGATAAAAATGAAATATTTTCTCCATGTATAGAAATTAACTCAACATTTAAACATTAATTTAAATTGATATTTAAATTTTGTGTTAATTAACACAACGAATTCGTTCCATTCTTTCTCGTCAAAATTTTCGTCGTAAATTTTTCAATAATTTATCCATAGAATAACGAAAATATTTGAATGAAAAGTTGCTGCAAATCAAGTAAAATTAAACACCATAATATAAAATAAATAAATAAAACTTTAAAAAACATGGTTTCATTAAAAAAGTTCCGGAAAGTAGAAAATAAATTTTGAGCAGTCCAAACCTGGCCTACAACAAGCAGTTCATGTTGGCACATAAGGTTCAGAATATTAAAATTCACGATAAACTTAGATGAAACAGTCATTTATCCACAAAAGTACATGGATTTAGTAGTGCTATATGCACGGTAGAGTGATAAGTTGAAGTGTAGGAAGAAATGCGAAGGCAATGGTACATACATAGGGGATAAACAAGAAGTGGGGTGTGTGATGGATCCAATAAAGGCGAGAATGGGATGAGTTGAAACGGGACGGAAGGTAGTGGTGAATCATCCCCCTCCTCGAAGCACTTGTGTTGGTAGCCATTGGAAAGGTTTTCTGACTGACCCTCCACACTAAACAACCTTCCTCCCCTGATTGGCGTAATTTTAAAAGTTCCGTAGCCCATGCCCCAAATCGTCCTCTCTCCAGTGTCAGGAACTTTTGCGAGACCCATAACTGTAATTCGTCACCTTTAGAGGAAAATGCAGCGGATGTCTCAACCGTTAGGGAAATAAATTTGAAAAATGAGAGGAAAGGATAAGGGAAAGAAATTAATCGAAGCTGGGAACACGATATTTCATTTCTTTCTCAATAGCCATAAGAGTCCAAAGGATGAAGTCTCAATTTGGGAAATAACACAACCATGCGTTATTACTTCGTTTTAAGGAGGAAACATCTTGATGGATGATGGCAGAGGAAATGAATTTGACGTGAAGGACGCCTCAGTTGATTGATCGTTGAAGATTTTCCTGCGCCTTCTGTCCCGAAATCTTTGATCATTTTAAACAGATGAAACGGATGGAGGCAGGCGATATTATGTGTAATTTTGCTATGTTAATCATGATGAAAAGAAATCACCTTCTTCTCTTTTACTTAAGTTGTTTATTATCGGTCGATTTCAAAGTCTCATTGTCACTTTCAAAGAAACATTGGCATTTTTAAAAATGTCTGAGTCCTTTATGTATCTACATTATGGTTATCTTATAAAACATAAAACTGCGAACATTTAAGCTCGGTAAAATAATTCAAAATTAGCACATTAATAATTAGCACGTGAAAATGATTGTCCGGGTATTTATAATTTTCTAAAAAATTCAGTTTAAATTTTTTGTCATTTACATGTAAAAATGGAGCTTTAAGTCACATTTATGTTGTCTCTAAAATATGCTTCGGAAAAAATGATTTTAAGTCTATTTTCGCACATCTCTTATGCTCACTAATTCAACTTTTCAACTTCCTTCCTGTTTGTCCCACATGCACACCATCAAACTCACCACATTTAAGAATGTACGCACCACTTTGATCACGGTATTTCTCGCGTCTCTTTTTCGGTTTACAACATGTCGTTAAACCGGATGAGGGAGCGAATCAATTTCCCCGGGTATATCAATACATTTGGAACAATTTCAGTCGGCTCCGGTGGTGACGGGGTAGATTTCTCGTCTCCTAAACCTGAGGTCGCGGGTTTGAGTCCCGTTTTGGTGGGTTTTTCGCCACCCAGCCTTTGGATATACATGTGTATCGTATTGAATGAATCATTGTAACGAAGGACTATATATTGGCCTAAATTCGCTAGAGATAAAGTTAATATTCACATTATTTATTGAAGATTCGCACACCGGTTGAAATGGTATGTTAACCTCTCTACATTTGTGTTGCGCTCCTTGAATACTAAATAACTTCATGTACCTCATCACCATTGGTCGTTTAATCCTAAAATTGTTTGACTGCAGCCTTTGCTATCAAATGCTAGCTCCCTTACTCCCTGGTAGTTCTTGTACTTTCCTCATTATTCGGTCTATGCATTCATCCCTTGACCTTCCTCTTGGGACTTTTCCCTCTTTGTAAATAATTAGAAAAACTTAGTTATTCCACATAGATTTATTGCAACAAGACGATCTAGATTTCCACAAAGCTCGTCATCTCGTCAGACGAAGCTCATCAGGCGATCACCTGATGATGACGAGCTTTGTCGAAACCTAGGTAGTCTTGTTGTAATAAATCAATATTGAATAAGTTAGCTATACATATCATTTACAATGATCAGTGATCACCTGATGATGACGAGTTTCGTTGAAATCTAGGTCGTCTTGTTGCAATAAATCTATATAGAATAATTACATTATACTTATCATTTACAATGCTAAAGCCTGAATCACACGATCATTTTTCACGCACAAGTTCAGGGATAATTTGAGCTATGCTTATCAATGATAGGGAAAATGGTAGCTGAAGCCATCATTTTCCATATCATACGGTCATTTGTGTCGTAACTACGATCGTCATTTCCGCATCCGGGATTTTTTTTACATAATCATCGTCCGTACGTGTTTACTATCTTCATTAAGTTATATCAAAGCTCACCAGTGGCGCCACAGTTCGTATTTGTTGTCGTGCACTCTGATTGGTTGCAGATTAATATCACGTACGTGTTCAGGAACGGGAAACGGGACGGTCGCAGTGATGGAAAAAGGGATAGAGATCCCTATTATTGCCGCTATCCCTGAACCTGTCCGTGAAAATTGATCGTGTGATTCAGGCTTAAGTAAATTCCACGAAGTCACGCCCGAGACAACGGAACTTTTCCCTCTATTTCTCCTTCAATTATATTCTTCACAAGCACATACATGAACCTACGCTTTTAGTATTTAAAAATCAACTATTTAAATGCAAGTCAGCTTCACAAAAATCGACCGTAAGCGATCCTCGGAACCATATTTCAACTAGGAAAATAGGTTTTCGTCAACTTGTTTCGAATGCTATTATCGCTATTTTTCCTCTTCCTGCTTTAGAAAATTGGAAGTCGTGTTTCGGATATGAATTTCCTGAGAATTTCTTGAGTCTTATAATCTCATGCTAACGCAACGCATCTCCATGGGTCACTAATTCATCTTTTTCTTTGGCAATGATTGTTTATCCAACTGTCAGCTCATTAGAGCCAGATTGTTTAAATACTCCTGATAGTGATGTGAAACCATCAAAACTGGTCAGGTCGGCTCAATTTAAGCTCAATAGAAAATTCCCAATTGTTTTTATTATCATGATGAGTGTATTCTGTTAAGTTAGGTCGCCTAAGGTTGTCTTTAGGAGGAAGAAGAGCGTCAAGAGTCAATCGTCACTTTTTGGAAAGTGGGACTTTTAAAGTAAAGTTTATAATATTAAGCCCGAAGTGCTACTTCTAGTGGAAAAACATAGAAGTTGGTCTTAAACCACTGTTATCTGTTATGCATTCCCAAAAATTACGGTTGGTTTTGTCAAAAAATTACCATTATCGAATGTTTCACCCACTTTCTCCCCTGCCCTACGTAATTTCAAGTGACACTGTAAACAATTAAATGCAGAAAGATACGGTTTTGTTATCATTATAAGTTAGAGAACGATAATTCTGAAATTAATAGGAAAGTATCAAAGCCACAAAACATTTTCGCCAACCTGCTTAAGAATTATTTCCTGGGGGTGTGTGGAGAACTGAAAGTGGATTTATAACATTCCTCAGTTGCTAAATTAAAATCCAATCGATGATGCAATTATCTTTACCCAATACTCTAATCATATTATTGAAGAGGAATTTCAATTTCTGGGTTGCATACTGTTCTGGTTATAATGAGTAAAACCATCTAATGACAGTTTTAACTGAGAACTAAATTCGGCGGTAATAATTTTGGAAAAAATACCTAACTTCGTAGATAAATATGCTTAAATTAACGACCTCTCACCATGCATAGGGGCTGAAACCGATGAAAAAGATTGATTAGCTTGAAGAATAATGAAAAAGTTCACATTATTTACCATATTGTAAAACTTCTACCGAATGTTAACTTGAAGGAGTCAATTTTAGATATATTTATTCGTATTTTTACTGTAAACAACAATTATAAACGCTTCAATAAGCTGAACTGAAGGAAAGGAAAACGGACGGAATGAAAGCTGACTGAGCACAGAGCTATATTTCCACTACAAAAATTCATAGCGAAACAATTTGTTCCCGACATGGGCGATTTAGCAAGTTAGCAGAGCTATAGGTGTAGCGATACTTGGTGGCACTCGCTTGTTTAGAGTATGACGCAAAAGAGAGAAAAACATAGGAGAGATGTGGGATAAATTGGTTGAGTCTTCCTCCAAAGATCTCACTGGGAGCCCTTCAGTATCTCTACCCGCTCATCAACGCTTGATATACCCTTAGTGATCTCTGATTCTCCGATTGTGAGTGCCACCAAGTTTTGCTACACCTATACCCAGACGGAAACGTCACAATCGAGAGTTGCAAATATCATTCTTCATTTTTTTCCCTACATTGTTCTATCCCTCTCCGATACGAAACTTTGTATTTTTTTTCGAAACTCGATATTTAAAAATACCAAGCCAACCGTTGTCCCTTCCGTGACGGGGAGACCAAATGAAACGAAGGTGGAGACTCGATATTGAGCACGTGTGAACCCGGAATCAAAAACAAATGAAGCCGGAGAGGCGAACATTTCCCAGTGACATCTGCATGCCCTTCCACGCTCCATTTTTTTTATCAAAGAAAAACGATAAGACAAAATTGGGAAACTCTTGTCATCGACCGTGCCTGCCGAGCGAACCTAAAAAAATAAAGCTCCGTGAATTATTCCACTCGTGTTGAATGAAAAAGAATAAGATATTTTTCCCGCAAGACATAAAATATTTCGCGAATATTTTATTCCGTCCGGCGATTCCGTCTCTGAGCAGAAACATTTGAGATATTAGAAAAGTATATTTTAAACCTGCATTCCGAATAGCTGCTCCAGAATTTCTACGACTCAATTTCTATATCAAACCAGTTCATGTTTTAGCGTTAAATAATTGACCGTCTATTTCTCGCAGCAATAATGTTAACTGAAAAACGATGAGGATTTAAAATATAACCATCATCAATATCTCAACCCTTCCTTTTTATATTTTTGAGTAGGAACCTATAGCTAAAATTAATATTTCTGACGTTCTTTTATGGAATATTTTCAAATTATTAACAATAAATGAGAAATTTTTAACTTAGAATAGTAAAAAACGAAGAATATGCTATTTTATTTATTTATTTAAATACCCTTGGCATTTCTCGCTAGTACCACGTAGAGCAGCCCCGATTGGGGGCACCTGTGTGTATTGCGGGTTGCATGGTGCGTGGCGGCAGGCTATTTTGAGCAACAAATTATTATTTTCAAGTATAAACCCGCACCTCAAGATGCAAATTTTCCGCCCTGAGGCGTTTGGAAATTCTAAAAAAGGTGAAATCGGTGCTCTAGTTCAGGGATTCCCAAGTACTCAAAACCGTTCCCACCCAATAAGCCATCTCCCCATGGTGGACTGAGTGAAGGCAATTCCCAGCCTTGTCCCACTCTTGAGCCCAACTCCCACCTTGGATCCATTGTTCGGAGCTCTCGTTGGATGCCGGGATGGATCGAGAGAGAAGCCGGTTTAGGGTTTTCACCATTTTTCCCCCCACTGCTCCGTCCATTCAAGTTTCCCCCCCAAAAATTATACCCTCCGCCATCTGAAACTCAAACAGCGGAAGAAAGGGAGCGGTATGCAGCGCAAGTCCCTTTTTAATTATCTCGCCCCCACGGGCGGCCGCGGACGAGAGCCTCCTAAGCCCCCGCTTATAAAATGCGGTTAAAATGTTTGCCTCCAGAAATTGCCCGACCGACGTTTTTTTTATGACGCGTGCCTCGTGGAGAGCGTAACCGGTGAACCGAATGGCATTTGCGTCACTGGGAGGGATGGACTTAATGCCAAAAGTAGCCGGCGGCAATTTTCCACTTATTCTGAGATTACCGATCTCCAATCGTGAGCCAAAATTGTAATAATGAAATATTGACACTCAATGCGAAGCATGGCTCTAGTGTTGAAGGCAAAATTTAAGTACTATGGACTGGTAAAGCATGACGTCATAAACAATTGGTTAACATGGTATTATTTTCCAAATAAATGTGAAATCAATGATAAATAAAAAGGGGGAAATCTTGTTTGGAAAATAATTTGACGTCGCGACTTTAACAGTCCATTTCGTCGCTAAATCAAAATTGATGTTATTCTAGTCATAGTGCTAGTAATGCAAGGTATTTCGTTGCGCATCGTTTGAGTCCAACGCTGTGACATTGGGGGCTTTCCAATCAAGGTGTTGACGTTAGGGCACAACGGAACACATCAGCGAACTTTAGCGCACACGAACGATGTGCACTGGCGAAATGTTTTTTAATCTGCCGGTAGGTAGCATTTTGTTGTTGAACAGCAGACACGGCCGAATTTCTTGTGTAAATTTGTTGAATTCGTTTAAAATGAATGTTTAGAAATGCTAGCTTTTTGTCGCTGAGTGTTTGAAAACTTTACTATATACACGTTTGCCGCCTTTATTGATAATCAACTAACTTGACAACAATCACGGATGCCATTCTCGACCTTCTTTTGTTGCTTAGCGCACATCAACATTGCTCCCGATCTGTTCAGAAGTGCGCAGGGACTGTAACGAATGGGTGGCAAGTGCGCAGGTGTGTTACGAAGTGATTAGCGCACTCGAGCGAATGGAAGATACCCATTGTTTAGATTACGTTAAGCGATAGCTAGGTACGGAGTGCATTGTGTATTTGATAACTGTGAGGTATTCGACACAGTTTCAGGCAATACTTTGTGGAAGTCAATCATACTGGGAGTAAAGGATTGAACACTGCAGCTTCCACTTAGATATTTATTAAACACGACCATGGTTTCGTAGCGGTACTACATCATCGTAGGTGGACCTGATGATGTAGCACCGCTACGAAACCATGGTCGTGTTTAATAAATATCTAAGTGGAAGCTGCAGTGTTCAATCCTTTACTCCCAGTGTGAGGTATTCGCATACAACAGCAATGCGTGGAAATATATGTGGGGAGATAATCTTTAATAGTTCCGATCGATACGTACGTGCGAAGCGGGTCCAGGTTTGCCGCAGACAAGACAGCTCCAATGTAGAAAATATTAATAGTTTCAACATTCATTAGTAAATAAATTACTACTATATCCGGTGTACGCAAAATTGTATTCTCAAATTACACATTTACTGTATAACCGATCAAGTATGCTATATTTTAGTACTTAAAGGATGCAATTATCTACTTACATTAATTCTGTCGCGGCTAAAAAAACTAAATTATAGGAGCTTTCATCCATTATTCCTACGCTAAATCTCGAATCGTCTGCTGCTCGTGTCAATTGGATGACGTCATGCGCAGAAATGACTCATTTTGGTCACATGATGGTTTTACCTTGTATTGCAAATTATTTCATTGTGTGTTGTAAATCTTTTCATAGCATACTTACCTTGAATTTTAAATCATTTAATAGCACCATATCTCTACCGTAAAATAACTTAATTGATCAGTGAATTATATTAGTTTTGGTTCATTTTTCCCCAATTAGTTTCATCCAATGAGTTCATTCAACTCCATAGACGAGGTGTCTCAACGCATTTGATCGGCGACCAGAGGCATGGTGATCGTCGCCTCTTAAGGACTTTGTTGCCGCTTAATTGTTTACTTTTTTTGGCCAGAAAAAAGGCTCTCATCCCGGTTTCAGTGGTGGTTTATACCTTTCGATACATTTTACAGGAACCTCGTAAGCTTTATTCTGTTTAATTGTCTTTTCCGTTAAATTAATGCCCGTTTCATGAGTGGGGGAGAGCTGTCAAACAACGACCTCATGTTTCGGTATCACCTAAGATGCAGTGCCATAGCTAGAAACTAAGTTTAAAAGTTAAATAGTTCATAAATTTAAAAATTGCAAAGAATAGAAAGAAAATTAAATTTGCTAAATTTTAGGGCTCGTGAAATGTTTTCGTATTCCTGGAAATAAACAAAGTGGCTAATTCTCAAAAGTAATTTCTTAAAGGAGAAAATGTTTTGCTACTTTCGGTTACATCTTGGAAATTGGACGCAATGAGCATAAAATACGCCACAATCAAATAACTTTTAATTCTATTTTTTAAATCAATTTTTTAATTAATACAATTATAGCTTAAGATGACGTCACAAAAATGTTGAATCTTCCATCGGTACATTGATATCGAAGCCTCTATTTGATAATTATTTTCAAAAAGCTATTATTAAAATTTGTTGGGTCTGTTGGATATTGAAATTGGTTATCATTGCTGATAAAAATACTATAAAGAAAGCTATCTCGCGATTCTTGCGCGTAAAAATGCCCGCGTCATCTAGGGGTTAGTGTTGCGGTAAAACGCTACTTGATTTCCGCTGATTTATTTTGTGATTGGTCAACTAATGGCTCAGCTTTCTTGGTAAACAATAAATGGAAAGGGATGACAATGTTTCGATGAATAAGATAAAATTATGGCAATTGTGTGGAATAAATGTTCGCCCACCTTAACGGAAAATAGGGAGTGGTTCCACAGTAGGTGGATGGTTATTCCATCGTGTTCTTGCGCTGCATAAATATTCACCTCACAGTTATTGAATGTAACACATTAAAGAAATGCCACGAGAGCAAATGAATGAGCAAATTCCTTATCAACATCCTGGAACATTTTTAAACAGTGAATTACGTTTGTTATGGCATTTCAATTTATTAGCTTTCTGCTTCTCAAAGAGATTTTATTTCAGTTTGCTGCTAAAAAACGGCGATATGAGATGGATTTTGTTCGAGGAATCCGCTGAGTTTTACCATTAATGTACTAATGGAAGCAACACCATGAGTACTGTCATTTTTCGGAAAAAGTAACTTCACCTAAAGTAATTTCATCTGTCACTCAAACGATTCCGTCAGTAAAATACGAAAGGACTGTTTTAATTAAGTTCTGCGTGACGTCACTTAAAAAAATTAAATTACAGAGTTTTACCTTTCTAACTTTATTTCCGGTTGTTCATGAATGAGTTAGTTTTTTTATTTTTCTAATGTTAAGGGTAGGACTAGATACGGTATTACCTTTATGGAGTCACCTGGAAGTGCGCATAAGTTGAACATAAATAAGTGCAAGTATTCCACAGAGGAAAAATCTTCGCCTTGACTGGGACTCGAATCTGGATCCCTACATAACGCCCCGGGTGCTTTAGCCAGTTAAGCTATCGAGGCGTCCTCCTCACTGAAGAGCTCATGCTATAAGAAACGCGGAAGAATGCTGAGGAACCACTGATGGACTTGGCATCCCTTTTCGTGATGGACTTGTTAGGAGCACATCAAAGGAAACTCAAAAAAGATCAAAGGATGATTTTTATCCTTGATAGAGACCAGCGTATAATACGTGGGACAGATTAAGATTGACGTTTGAAAGGATTAGGGTAAACCTAGACTATTTTTATGATGGAGGCGGAAGTAAATGCACGGGCTAGGAGAGTATATAATAGGATAGAGTAAAATATATGACTCGGTTGATTAATTTTAACATTGAATATCTTATTTGAATGACCATATTTCTTGTTAGCCCTAGCAAGGAAGACATTCTTTCAGAGTCTGCTGATATCTGGAAACATAAGCCTGGAAGTAAGGAAGCACTTGACTAGAGCATATATTTGGAGCGTGCTCTAACATGGAAGTGAAACAAGGACAACAACAGCTGCATAGTAAAGAGATTGGAGGAAATTGGGGTGTGGTGTTGACAAAGAATGATGAAGATCAAATGGACGGAGAGAATCACAAACAAAGAAGTCTTACGAAGAGTTGGTGAGAAAAGAAGTATTATGAAAACTCTGCAAAGATGGAAAAATAAACACGTGGGACACATTTTGGGACACAACAGGCTTTTGAAGACAATATTGGAAGGAAAATGAATGAGAAGAATTACAGAGGAAGACCAATAATGGAACACACCAACAAAACCATGATGTGAATAGTTAAGTTTCAATGAAGCGGTTGGCAGAGAGGAGAGTGGTTTGGAGAGTTACTGTAAAAAAAATCTTCGGATTGAGTACTACTGATGATGACTCCATTATCTAATTGAAGATTGCGCAATCGCTGCATTTTGCGCGTCGTTTTGGTCCATTTTTTCCAACTCTTGTTGTAGGGCATTAAGCCTACTATTATGCTGTGACGGGGAAATTAAACAGTGGTCACAAGCGAAGAATTTAATTAAACACAAAAGCAGTATAATAATGTTTGAGCTTCTTGAGGAGCAGTTCGTGGCGGTCGACACAGTTTCTACGTCAACTTGCTGCACGGCTACGTGCTGACTGGTGTCCGGTGATCTACGGTCGCGACGAAGTTCAAGAAGGAAGAGCGGTAGTCGCCGACTAGTAGTCGGTCGCTCGTCGTGCCGACAATACGACGGAACCACCACAGCGCCGCCGGCGCGGCGGCGGTGACCAGCGGAAGCGAGCCGGCGTTGAAGGCGCGAACATACCACCCACCTAGCGCCGCTAGTGTTGACTGATGAAAGTGAGCTGGCGTTGGAAGCGCGAACACATGTCAAGAAGTGGTATCTGACTTGCTTTGTCCAGGGGCATGTCCATTTTCTCACTAGCGTTCATAAAAATTCATATATTGATTGATAGATTGAATCCATCTTCTGTAACCATTCCCATTGAATACCACTTAAAGGTATCAGAATCCTTCGACTAATTTCAGAAGAAAGACATCGCGGGCACATAAATTAAGCCTTCCGATCAAGAGAATAGGATGAGAGAATAGGAGAAATGCCCGATCAAGGATGCGCTTGATTTCTTATTCTTCAAGAAAAGGAAGTAATTCATTAAACGTGAAATTTCTCCGCTATTTTTCTCGGATAGTCCTCCAGAGAGGTTAAACATTTTCCTCGATGTAAGTCGTTGATCGATGACGAGAATAAATAGCAACTTGACACACGAAATTGAAGCATATTATTCCACAAAAATTATCCACTTAGTACATCTATCGCGTAAATTTCCTATGAATGTTACGAATAATGCTGCACTTCTTAGAAATTATTTCTATTTATAATTATATACATGAGTTATAATGGCAGTGCCGCCACTTAGGCAGTTCAATTACAATGGCACTTAGGCAGTTCCGCCACTAATATAGGTATCTGTTTTAGGCGTATTTTTTTGCTTAACTGATCCATTCAATAAGGCCGATTGCACTTTAATTATATTAATTTTCTCTTGCGCTGCCTTACCGTATGGTTCCAACTTTTCTCTTATTTAATCCAAGTCATGGTTTTCGACCACCTATAACCTCTCATCTACCCACTTCTTTCTCTATCTTTTACTGATTACTCCGTGGGCTACTCTTTGGGCCCTCTTTGTATTACAACATTCGTCTTGAACTCATCTTTTCCGGACATGATAAATGTTTTTGGGAAAAACTTCGCCTGAATCTTGATGAAGGCTACCGCGGAGTGGTTTAGATGAAGCAGTAGGATTTCCGGGATAACTTTTGCGTGGCATTATGTTAGGATGACAGTTTTTCTGGCGTTTCAGTAGACGTCTTCATTTCTGAAATGTATTTGGCCGGTTTTGGCTTGCTTGTACACAGGTCTCCGGTCTGGCTGTGCGCGTCCTGATTGCCGAGTTTCCGTAATAGGCGTTTCGAGGCGTTTGAGAGCGTGTAGCTGTCACCCCTATTGAATTTTGGTTTCTAAGCTATGTCGATGTCTTCTGGGATGAGTAACGGGTAGTATTTCTTTTCCTTGGTATTGAATTTGGCATTTTCAAAGTAAAATTATGTGTGAGGTTCCTTGCCATGTATGTCCCACGGTGGTGGAGCGACGTAGTTTCCTGTTCTTCGTGGTCCTTTTGTCCTCCTGTATCCTGCATCTTATTTCCCCTGAGATTCGAAGAGTGTAAGATACTCCAAAACAGCACTTGGCTTCTTAGATGCCGCTTTGCAGTTCCATAGGTATGCGGTCTTGTCGAAGAGGCCGACAGTTTTTGTAACGCAAATGTAACGTATCACTATTTTGTGATTTTTTCAGAATATCATGCTACGCATGAGACCAATGCAAAGGTAGAATTTTCCTCAGTTACACCCCATACATAAAGACCCAGCCTGCTACAATGCCAGCGAAACTATCGTTATAAGATGATACCACATAGAAGACATTTTAGAAATCCTACTGAATCATATACTTTCCTGTTTTCAAATGAATTTCCTCAGTTCATCCCATTGATATAGGATTATCGCGTGAATATACCCTTTTGAATATGATTTTTCAACTATTTTAAACTTCGTTTAAAGCTACCATAGTAGCGCATGGTATCTACTACCAGGGTACTATTACCACTACTAGTAGGAGATAATCTTGTTGGAGGATGGTAACTGAAATGAGCGAATATATTTCTTTGCCGTGAAAATCGATAAATAGCTTTGAAGGAAACTTTCTTGGACTAATTACTTCAACAAGATTCGTTTTCATAAAAGTTAATGAGTTCAATACGAGGAGTTCATTTGACACTTATTATTCTCAATTTAGAAGTTTATATTTAAAATCTTAAATTGATGACCTGAGTCCATTAGATATTTTTAATATACTTCACTCCAAGGAATGAATTTAAATTATGATGTTATGCGTGTTGGACATTCAGTGTTACAGCTGCACACTGATACATCGGCCTTTTTTAATTAATGACTCTTGTGAATCTTACTTGTTTGGAATGAAAAAAAAAATTCGGTCCCTTCTCGTTAACTATGCATGCACTACATTTTGGACATCATCTGAGCTGAGTACATCAGACTCTTGCTCCTTCTGTAGCAATGACAATTAAAGTAGTTGAGGGATCAGAGGTGTCACTAGTTGATTCGGAGTGTGAGTTTTCACAATTGATGATCTATCACTTTGTAATATCCGCCCTTTTGTTGGGGATTTTTAATGAATTTATTTGGAAATGTTTGCGTGGAAAATAAAATTATGGAAAAAGTGTTAAAAAATTATAAAATCAATTACAAAAGCCTGCAAAATTTGGGTTGTGACATGTTTTTTAACTTTTGATAATTGATTCCTATGTATTTTTAAGTGCTGAATCCGAAAATGACCTTCATTTTTTTCCATATCGTCAGGATACTCCAAAATGTACATAAAACGTTTTTCCTCTTAATAATTTATTCATTTTTTGGCTTATGTGTTCATTCATATAGCTAAACAGTTGAGAGGTATGAAGAGGAGGGTGGGGCGGGCTAAATGACCCCTAATTTCTAATAAAATTGTCATAGAATCAGCCTACATTTTTATTTTAGTGCATTTTTAAATTAGTTTATTTTTACTTATTTAATAAATGTTTATGAGGTACGTCATGCCTTTATAAACCACTCCCTTTCTTCTCCCACCCTTTATGATGAACTGTGTAAAATACAATTTTATTCCATGTGTCGAAGTTTATTGGGACAGCTCATGCTCTGCTTCGCGCTTTTCCTTATATGTTCTGTATGGTATTCATTTCGGTGTAATATCCAGCAATAGTGAACCATTATCTTAGTATTCCATTTTTCTTGATTCCTTCTTTCCATTTCTTTGATGTCCTGATGAAACACTCATCCATCTCTTCGCTCTCGCCAGTAAAGACGACGTTTTAGTTTGGCGGTTGATAGAGCTGTAAATTTGTCACAGATGTATTTAAAACATCTACCTTCTTTTGGTAAGGCTTTGACAAATTGCTTCATCAAGCCTAACTTGATATGCATACGTGGAAGGAGAACTTTATTTGGATCTATGAGAGCTTTTCGGAGCACATTTTTTGTTCCTGGTTCTAATATAGCTCTGTTTGGCCAATCTTTCTTTATCCAATGATTTTCTCTGTCTCTGCTATCCCATTCACATAAAAAACAAGGAAACTATGTGTACTCTCCTTGCTGTCTTAGGAGCATCGATATTATTTTCAGATCGCCTCACGTAAACCACTGGTGATCATGACCGTTGTATTTAATTTTATCGAGAGCGAATTTTCGTAATACTCTATTAAATGGACAGAATATCCGATGGGTATTGAAACATACGTATTCCCATTTTGAAAAAGTACAAATTTGAGGCTTCTTTTGGACGAATTTATGAAGTCTTCAATCGGTATTTTTTTACGGAATGTTAAATTGAGTCCACGTACATCAGTCCAGAAGAATGATTCTCCTTCTTCAGAAAAAATATGAAAGAAAATATTTTGCTCTGTACCTGAACCAGGAAAATGAGGTTCCAGCTTTTAGCAGGTTCTTCTCTTTAAGCCTCGAACCAAATCGTTTAGCTTAGGCTGTCAATAAATTTCTGGTGCACAGCTATATCCAGGTTCGTACTCCTCGGTGTTATCTTCATTTGAATCACTTGCGGAAACATCTATTTCAGGTAAATTTTCTGGTGGAAATGGTACTGGTATGTCTGGACCATGAGGCGAAAGAAGGATGGCATATTAGGATGGACGATTTTCCTTTTATTCTTCAAATTGAAACTGTGAACACCAGTCGAACAAAAGAACCAATCATTGTTGTGATTTTGTGGCTCTCGCCACTCCATTGGAATTCCAAATCTGAAAGTAGTTCGGGACGGCATGGAGCGATCGTCGCCGGTCCTCATTAAGAAGACGAATTTCATTTGAATTATTGACTTTGTATGCATCTTTGTTTTTTGTATCAAATGATCCTTGAATAGCACACCTAAGCCAGGAAATGCTTATTAATTTATTTCCGCAGGTAACAGCCTGAAAATAAATTCGGAGCCACCGGATAAATCCACTGACAAAAACACGTTTGATTACGGAGGAGGGAAAAAACTCGATTTTCGCACAATACAGCTGATGGTCGAAACAGTACTGAGAGTTACACAGTGCATGAGTGGCGTGGATAGCTGCCTATAAACATGGTAAATTTTGTCACAATCTGTCAAATCTGTTACTTATGCTTTCGGTCAGCTGTCGACTCCACTCATTCACTGAGCATCGAAGAGCCAACTCTCCCCCCGTCTCGTCAACTTAGACCCAAAATATTTTGCAGATTCCCTGAGGGAAATTCAGTGGGGAAAAAGGGAAGGGTTTCAAGGGCCCTAAGTACCTCTTAAAAATTAAAGAAAAATAATAAAATTAAAAAAATTAAAAATGGAATAAAATAGAAAATTAATCTCATTTATAGCACTTTCCATTATTAATTAAGGGATCAAAGACCAACTCCCCTCCCTCCTCTTCTGTCACCTCAACTGTTCATCTGTAAGATTGCAGAGTATGAGCCAAAAAATGAAAAAATTTTAAGAGAAAAATGTTTTAAGACGATTTTGAAAGCTAATTTTTCCGAAATATTTTAACTTTTTACAAATTTTGAAATTTGTGATAAGCGAAAAATCCTGATGTGATGGAAGAAAATGAAGGTCATTTTCGGAGTTAGCGCTAAAAAAATTCATAAGAATCAATTATCAAACACTAAAAAACACAACCATCGCAGGCTTGTGTTATTGATGAGATTCACTCCCACAAAGTCAATCCTTAACTTTATTTTAAATGAGAGTGTTTCCATGTTGAATTAAAAACTTCGTACTTTTCCACACTTAATTTAAAAACTACGACCGGTTTCACCTTAATAAGGCATGTTCTGGCCATTGTTCAAATCCCGGTGTAGTCAAATGATTTTTTCATAGAGAATTTCACTGTCTTTGTCTTATATCTTCGCACCCGTTAGCCATATCAAATGTGCAATCGCAATGATTGGAAAAAAGGTGAAACCGGTCGCAGTTTTTAAATGAAGTTTAGAAAAGTACGTCGTTTTTTTATTCAAAATGGATATATATATATCACTTCCACAAAGTCAAGCCTGAAACAATCAAATTTATGAGAGTATTTTGTTTAACTTAGGTTAATCGTTGTAGGCTTAAGATTATTTTCTCTTATCTCCCCCTATATTAACTTCTGGCACATTTAAGGTGCATCCACACTATGTCGATCTACTTTGCCGCACGCCAAAGCAGATCGGCCTCACAGAATCGGCACACGTCCACACTACACTTTCAATTTGGACACTACAACGCACACGAGATGAAAGAAAGTGTCATAGACGGTAACAGCATAGAGGCATAGTGGTTTCGGTAACAGCGGCTACTATCATTCTCACTGCGTAGGTATCTGCAAGTAGAGTAGATTTTGGATCCGTCCATCACGTCACACAAAAGTCAGATACAGCGCGAGTGACTTAAAGAAAGACTTATTTTTGGAAGATGTAGATGAAATCTCAGAGTATATTTATCGCTCCACTCTATCTCTACAAACATAAGTATCGACACCGCGTAAGTGTTGAAACAAAGATCTCGATATTAGTAAGTATAGAATCATCAGATAATAATAATAAGTAACTATCGAATTAAATCTACATTGTTGCCTTGCAAATAGTTTCCATCTAATTTTTTTCTGAAGAATAAAAAGATAGCCTTAATTAATTTAATCAACTTGGTTGGCTAAGAATAAAGCTAACTCATCCTCTCTTTCTCCAGCAGTTCCTATCTTGTTTCTTTGTCTCTCATAAGCCAAATTATTATGGTGGCTCCAGAAATCATATTTTGTAACTGTTAATTCAATGAACAGTCGCCCAATAAAGGAAATGGTAGGAAAAACGACTATTTTAATGCAAGATTCGTGGAAGACTTTGAGAAAGTATTAGGCTGAAACCATAGCCACAACTACCTCGAAATTGAACATGAATTGATTATTTGTCGCTTTTGGTTATCCGATTGAGCTTTCGCCTCCATTAGCATGGACAATCGGCGCTCTTCTGTATTCGATACCAAAGGTTTCGATACGACAGTATGAGTACTCATTCGAGTAAATTATCGAAAGAAAAGTATCAAGTATGAAATTACTTGATATCAAAAGAATTTTATCATTAATAGTAAAATATCGAGTCTTTTTCCATACTCCTAACCTTGATACATAATCTCTCCTGTGTTTATTTTGCTGTTCTTGCATTGGTCTTCAATACTTGCATGTGTGAATACTCAAAGAAGAATGAGTCCTTGGGAAGTTATTATTTATCTTCATAGTTTCTATTTTCAATTCAAAGTTTCTCACCATCATTATCACCGTGGAGAATTCTTTTACAGGCGGAATGGTAGCAGTCCTCCACGATTCTCCAGCTACCTCCCCGCATTTTTCCAGCGTAAAAAAAGCGGGAATTTCAACTTAACGACGGGACCTTTTACTTACTATTTCAAACGGTAGGTTCTGCTTTACTGAAAAATTCATAGAGTAATTGGAGAATTTTAGTCTGATTATGGTGTCTCAAACTGTTTTGAATTGACCTTTTTTCATTTTCATGTTTTATTCAGAACCATTAGGTTCTGCTTTAGTGAAAATACATCAAAGTAATTGTAGCATACTAGCCGGATTATTGCCGTCCAAAATTGGTTTAAATTGGCTTTCTGTATTATTTTCATATTTGAAAACATTTCTGTCATGTTTTAATTAGAACGTATTCCAGATTTAATTGTAATTTCATAAACACTGTTGCCAATTTGGTCACAAATTCAGTTCACAAGAAACAAGTGAGTCCTTGCAAAAAATCCTCTTACCGTTTCTTTCCTTGTCTCCTTCCTCTTTATCGGAAGTTTAAGAGCCAATATCCCCCTCGAGACCCTGGCTCTAGCTTCCGTGTCCTACGTCTAATTTTATCGCTGATTCACACAGAGTGTCGCCTGTTTTTCGACTTTATTACCGAAGTCAGAAGTAGCACTCATTATACATCTGGCTCCTACATTGATCTAACCCACATTCCAATATCGGGATCAAATATCCGGAATACATTTTGCAACGCAAATAGTGCGATATCAAACATGATATCGAATGGTTCCCTGCATCGGATATAATCGCATGGTATCATACATTGCTATCGTGTATTGCATGAATAATTTGACGACGCATCGCATAACCATCGTCCAAATCCGAATATCTGAACATTTTTTATTAATCTTTTGACCCATTTTACACCTAAATTATTGCACATAATTATCGCAAACATATCGGAAAATGTATTGCATCGCTGACAAATTTATCAAATCTCTCTGGATTGTCAATACCGCATTGCGATATCCTATGAATACCCGAGTTCATACATCGAAATAGCTGGCCATCGCCGCAAACGGCCATCATATACCTCGAGTCTCGTGGCGTTACGCATCGCAAGGTATCCCTAAGCATTGCTCCGTATATCCCAACGGTTTTTATCAAATTTTGATACCTCGTGAACATCGCAGTCGATATATCGTAACATCTCTTGGTCAGCCATCGCTGCGAAGGGAAAGCACCAGAGGTTTCATGTAGCGGGATTTCACGAACTGCATGGAATGAATGTCGTGAATGTCGCAAATCGTTCCCGACGCATCCATGCATCGAAGTAGCTCTCGTGTTATCAGAAGTCATCGCTGCGAATGGAAAGCATCATATGCTTCATTCCGCGTGATTTTGCGAATCGCATGAAATCGATATTGATCTGGAAATGTGAATTCGCTCGTACTTGCATGTCACACGTCGCTGTCAATGCATCGAAATATAGCGCAGCTCCACTTCTTCGCCGAGCCGTCCCTCTGTCCCAGTAACACCATCAACCCTTCCTGGCGCTCCACCCTGCGACTCCCCCAATCGGCTACCGATGACATCTCCCGATCAATCGGGAAGCTGTTACCCTCTCCCCCGAGGCGAGGAGTTGAGGGCGGGGGGGGTAATAGAACGAGGAGGAATGGGATGTAGTAACCCATTCCCTTCTAGCACAACAGGATTCAATTCTTTTTAATTAAAACCCCGCCAGATGCAGGAGCATCGCCTTGAAAGAAGGATTGGGGGAGGGGGAGGAGGAGGGTGAGGAAGATGAAGGTTACGAAGGGAGAGTTACGAAATAAAAAATAAACAGATCTCTTTTTTCTTTCGCTCTTCTTAACTCGTTGTCGAAGCAGGGGATGGTTAGTAGGGAAGATACGGCAACGGGGAAGGGGGGCTGAGTTTTATGAAGGGGGGGTGGGTTAAGGGGAGCGGTGGGGGTAGTGGGGCAAATGAGGGTTGCGGATGAGTGTGTTCGCCGTGAAAATTACGGCGTTTGCGAGCGGAATCAAATCAGAGGAGGAAAGTAGGACGCATCGCGGCCTGGGATTACCTCCAACCCTTTAAGTTCAATCCCTCCCACCCTCGACAATGAGGGTTTTCAACCTCCCACCTTTCTCATTCTTCCCCCTTCCAGAGGTCTCTCACTATCTCTCCTCTTCAATTCTGGTGGAGGTTTTTTCTTCGGTGAGGCTTTCCCAGGAGAATTGGGGTGATGATAAACAGTAGATAGAAGATTAGCACCATCGATCTAGTTTAGAGCCCCCAGCCAGGAGCCAATGCATGCCGTTTTTTTTAAGTTTCCTCCGTCACCTTCCTAACTCCCCATTATCTAGTCATAGCCTTTTCCCGGTTCCGATTCCTATCGTACACGTTCGTATCGTATCGTGAACGTTCCAGTGAAGGCTTCCGTGGAGTCTTGTAGTTGAAGAGACTTCAGCGAACCTTACGTAGCCAGCTGGAACGAGGGGGAAATATTGTCCAGGAAGATGGATGGACGCAAGGAAGACCCAAAAATCAAGTCTTTACTATCGTATCGTAACCTGCCGACATGCATTTACATAACTTAGTAATGCCCTCACCAGGAATCGCGATGAACTAGTAAAGAGCAAGCGGACGATATAAGGATTCCCGCACCCCTGTGGCGTTTTGAGGCTTTCGAAATGGTTTTAAAAACAAATGACACTCCTCCTTGCCCATTCCTCAAAGTAGCACGACCTTCACCATTTTGATTGCCTTTTTTACTATCGTCCTTCTTCATTTTTGGTTTTCGCTCGGTTAGCGCCTGTGACGGAACGAACCACTATCGCTACGTTAGGAGTGTGAACGGGGCATGAAATAATTTCTCGCTTTGTGCATTTATTACAAATTTTATCATGTGTCACGTTTCCACAAAGTTAAGCCTAAAACTGTAACTCATGCGAACGGGACATTGTGGAGGTGAGAAGGATCTTCTCTTCCTGACATAAAGACGGGCGACTACCTATCACAAACCAAAGGACCAGCTCCATCGCATAATCTTTGAGGGAGTGCACCACATGGTGTGCTCTTGCGACAAGTCTTACGTCGGGCAGACGGGGAGATCTATTCAGTGCTGACTACGGGAACATGAGTGGACAACCATAGAGAAACAGTTCGGCTCTCCTCCGTCTCGGTGCATGCTTGGGCGAAGCCCGACTACAAGGTGGACTCGAAGGAACCGAGAGTAATCTGCAACGAGAGCCGCTACCACCCCATATTGAACCGGGAGGCTAAAGAACAGCCTGGCCATATTCAAGCACCCAAACTACTACAACTAGGAGGACGGGTACCATCTTTCGAGTGCCAACGGTACATGAATTACTGCAGCAATCACTTACGATCCATCGTGCTCGGAAAATAATATTTACGATGAAGCTCGCGTAAATTTTCTGGCACAGACATTAGCGGGAAGGAGGGCAGATTGAAGTAAGTGTAGGGGATAAAGTGGAAGTACTGAGGGGAAGAGAGGAAGGCAACGAGAGGGAGATAGGCAAGGAAACCTAACTACTTCGCGAAAAAGCCACGAGGCACACAAACGCAAGGCAAGTGGTAATGATAACCCTTAGCTATGTCTCTAATAAGGGCCCTATCTTGAGGTCTTATGGTTAGATTAGTCGAAACGGAACGGCAGGTTGTGGTGAGTCATCCAAATTCTTGAAGCACTTGTCTTGGCAGAAATTAGAAAGGTTTTCTGACTGGTTCTCCACTCTAAACAACCTTCCTCTCCCGTTTCGCAGAATTTTAAATCGGCCAAATTCAACGGCATTCAGAAGCCCTGAAGATGAAGGACGAGTAGTTATTCGAAACTTCGGCAGATATGGATGCCTATCACCTGGTAGAGCACCAGAGAAACTTTTCTGCGTACCTTAACGTTGACGGTTGACGCTTTCACGCGATCCTAAACGCATCCATATGAAGCCGTGTATTTAACTCGAGGTTGAAGTTGGAGTTCTCGTTGACGCCAGTCGTAAACGGACCTTTGCTACACCAATTTTAAAAAGTAGCGCGCTACCGGTTCCCTAACTCAACCATTGAGGAGAGTAGAATAAGGAGACGGTGCAGGAGGTGGTGAGGTGGATTGAAGAGGTGGGGCGCCGCGCAGAAATTATGCCGAAACCGGCCATGCGGAGAGGATTCGCAGGAAAACGTAAACAGATTACGCTTAAATAGCAATTTCGCGGGGACGGAAAAAAAAAAGTTCGAAGCAGCGTGCGCAAAAACAGTTATCCCCTCGCGGTTTCATTTCCATCCAGCGAGATAATGCGGAATGTTTTCCCAGTTCCTCTTCTCTCCAGTCCTTCGAAATCGTACTCCTTCCTCTCCTTCCCACTTGTACTCCCTCCTCATCACCAAAACCTCATTATCTCTGCCCTCGTAGAAGTTCGAATCTAAGGTGTTCGCGTGACCTAAATTTTCAGGACCAAGCACGTTTCTTTTCACACGGACCCGTGTGAACAGAAACAGCACAATGGGAATTAGGCGCTAATTTTTTCAAAGTGGTAATCTGTCCTCGAAATGATAGCGTTAAAGATTTATTTAAAGATTAAATTTATAGATTTTTTTCGATAAAATCTATAAATTTGATGGTTTCAGTCCTGCCTTCGTGGAAGTGAAAGATATCCATAGTTGAATTTTAAAAACTTCGTACTTTTCCACACTTTATTTATAACTGCGACCGGTTTCACCTTGATAAGATCTTCTGGCATCTAGGCCAGAAGATGCTATATCCGGCCGCAGTTTTAAATAAAGTGTGGAAAAGTACTAAGTTTAAAAAAATTCAAATATGGATATTTTAAAATCTATTTAATAATTTATATAATCTGGGTAGCATACAGTTCTGAGAAGAATAAAATGTTACCTTACCTTACGAATAAATATTGTTGATGATCACGTGGCCCGGAGTGATGGGGTGAAGGTGCTCTCCACTAAATGGGCTGGTTATATCTCTCGCGAAAGTTCCTGGCTATGACCTGCGCGTCAAGGAGGGAAGGTAAAAGGAAGGTAAGGAGGGAAGGAAGGGGTGATGGGAAAGGAACGAAGGGGAAGAGAGGGAGACAATAAGAGAGAGTGATACAGGGGTGCCAAACTATTTCTCCAAATATCTAAAACACAAAGCTAATAGGCAAGTGGTTAAAATCACCCATCGCCATGACTATAATAGGAATCCTATCTTGAGGTCTCATTGCGTGACGTGGAAACTGGCAGTTATCTCACTTCTCGTATTTTGGCAGCAGTTACAAAGAATTTCTGACGAACCCTCCACACTAAATAACCTTCCTCCCCCATTTTGCAGAGTTTTGAAAGTTCCGTAGCCAATGTTCCAAAATCGTCCAAAATTGCCAGGAACTTTTGCGAGAGTTTTACCTTTACCATGGAGAAACCCACTCACCTTAATCCCTCTCCCCCAAGCTGCATGTTTCATGACGTATATTAGGTCCTGGTAACCTGGAAGGCTTCTCATTGAGTGACTGTTGTGCTCAACTAACATGCATAAATTGATACATTCGCTCATATTCAATACAATTAGTCATACTATGATTCTCCTAAACAGTATTTATGGACCACGTTTACTCAGAGGCTAAGTACATGGTAATAAATCTAAATGAGTAAATAAATCGTACGCATATCACAGAGATCACACGTGCATTAATCGTTTCAACGATACAGCACACTTCTCCTACTTTCAGTCATTCTTCTTTGAAACAATAGCACGCATTATCTGTTCGCAAAATTCCACAGAAGAAAAAAATCTTCGGCGTTGGCCAAGACTAGAATCCGGATCTTTCAGTATATCCCCGAGTGCTTCAGTCAGTGAAACTACTGAAGCGTTACTATCACCAGAGAAGTTTTGAATTTAGTGCACCTGCGGGTGACGATGTAAAAGGTAATTCCGCAGATCCTTCGTGGCATTCTCTAAATGGGGGATTATCATTCGAATGCTTTTTCGATATTACCGTTGAAATCAAATTGTCAAAGGTTTTCATGTAGATTTACGGAGTTTCTTTGAAACAGTAATGCTTAATAACCAAATAACTAATCGTAGAAAGTTGCATTTTTTTCTTTTGCCGAACAACGACCTCTGACGTAATTTCATCCATCGATCAAAGACCCGTGGCTCGATTCCCGATGAAGACGGATATTTTTTCAAAGTTTTTTCTAAATCTTTATACTGTTGTATTTCCGGCAGAAGTGGACATCTTCAAAAAAGCCTTTTAGGCATCCTTTAGAATGTATCAGGAAGAAGAGGGAAGAAGCGATGGTTGAAATGACGTCACGGCCGTCATGGGAAGGTTGCCCATCAACTTCTATATCTCAACTCCTATATCTCTGGCAGTTTTTGGAATCTTTAAAAGATCATTTGCAAATGATCATTGGACATGGTCCCTTGCACGATAAAGTAAAAATTGTGATCAACCCCCATTGGTCAATTACAGTTCCATGTTACTAATTCGAAGTTGTCCACGTAATCTTAAGGTAGAGCTTGGTGTCACTACCCATTAAATTCAAATAATTATGTCTCTTTACAAAGAAAAAGGTGCCATCATTCTAATTACACCTTTTTCAATCATTTTTCTGTGGGATTTATCACGGCTGTGCTCTTCAGATAGTCACTGATAAAAAACAGGAAGCTCTGATTTTGCCTCACCTCATAAATCTAGAAATATGTAGTTCATGTGTTTTCTCAATTGTGAAAAAAATGAAATTATTTCAAGCCGTAATAATGTGTATAAAATCGCAAAAAAAACAAGGTTTTGTAGACACTTTCAGCGTATGGTGTGAAATATGTACTTCGAGTAAAAGCCTCAAATATGTACATTTAATCAGTGACTGAGAAGATCAATCACAAAACAGATATTTTGCGTCATTAATATTGCTATATTCACTCCATACTTCTTACAACGGCCTTACGATTTCAAATAAATTTAGCACATGGTCTCTATTATTACTAGAAGAAAGTCTCGCTGATCGATGAAAGAACAGTTAGATGGGTTCTTGAGGCACGAAAGTTAAGCCTGTTTTTAAAATGACCCACTTAACATGGCTATTACGCGCAATTCAACCATTAATTTGATGAATAATTCAGTGTTTTTTTTGGGAAATCATTTCCATTTTGTATTTTTATAGATGAACCATTGTGGTACCGCGGCCATTTTTCTGCTAATATGCTTGTGTTTCTTGCTCATGTTTTCTGCGTATTTATTGTAAAACTGATCCATTCATTATGGCCGATTGTATAATTTAATTACTTCAAAATTCCGCTGTTCTATCGCAGAGTCCTCTGGATGGCCGTTCTCAACACTACTCCCTCATAGGGTTGTAGTGTATTATCGGAAATCCAGAGGACTCTGTTCTATCGTACCGTTTGGCTCCATCTATTATCTTCTTTAATCTATAGTTTCGCCCATTTGAATGACAATACAAAATCTCTTCTCTCCGCGCTTTGGAATGGCGAAACGGTCCTCATTTAATAGTGAGAACTTGAAATCCCTTGCTTGGGTGGTGTTTAAGTGAAATCTGGATTACCCAAGGTAACATGGACTGTGATCATCTCGGATTAGCAAAAACTCGTAAAACACTAAAGGCTTCTGTGTGAGAATATTTTGCGTCAAAAATAAAGTATCTCTATACTTTGCAATACTTATTTTTTTTTAAATGTTTAAAGTAAAATATTTCTGCGTATCGCCTCTCATTCGGAGATTGAACTGATTGTTAAATTCTGACATCCCTTTACACGAAATACTTCGCTGATGGGTCAGACAGAGCGTGGGGATCTTTACCTCGGATTATACGGAATCTAGATTAATCAAGACCCTGATAATCGAGACTCTTCAATAAACCGAAGGAGGTCGTAATTCGTGTCCTAAATATTTACTTCTTACGTTTCTGCTTAATGTTCAGAGTTCAGCATATGGAGTCTCTGGTTATCCTCCATGTCAATTACCTTCAATATGGCAGCATATTTTTCATACATCTTTTTGGAATATTCAGGCCAGGGCCACCCCAAACGTGAATAAACTTTTACGGAGGTAATGGTGGAAAGGGAGAGAGGACTTATAGGATAAAATCTCTCTCTTTCCCAAATTTCCCTCTTGCTAATTGTGAAAGAGCTCGTTATAGCATTATCGTTGTTCTTGCTAACGGGTTCATAAAAATAGCACATAAGTTTCGCTTTGAATTGAGCCTTACTAAAAAAGGTATTACTCTAGTTGTGTATTCATAACATTCAAATTTCTAGGAGAATTAGCTTTTTGTTAATAGTTTTTTTGCAAAAATGGCATTTTAATTAGATTGTAAATTGATATTTTGACCGATGTTTTACTCATTCCCGCATTTTAAACATATAATATCATATTCAAATTGCTAAAAACATAGCGTAGAAAGGTAACGGTTTTTGTTCATATCAAACTGAGCACAAGTATTTTTTAAGTGGCGTGAATTTGATAAAATAAAATGGAAAAATTTTTATTTTCGTCGGCCATGGTCTAGATTTACTACATTCAGTTTTTTTAGTTTCCATGAATACTTCAACAGGGCGTGGAATGGGAGGGAAAACGGATGCAAGAGACGGCCATTCTCCGTAGTGGGGAGGTTTGTTTTTTTAGGTGAGTAACCGGAGGGGAAGGGGAGAAGAAGAAAAACAAAATAATGAGACTTAAGGGTTATAGTGTAAATGCAATAACATCTCGAATATTTTACTGAATTTTATTGACATCAGTGGAAGTCAACGTGACGTGCCAAAAGTCAAGTCGTTTACCAGATTGAAAATGCTTCCAGAATTTACGCGCTCATATTGCTCCAGAAAGTCCAGTTTTTTCCCTTGCTCTGTACATTTAAGTATCATATTCAAAATTACTAATATTTATTTATTTTAAAAGTCCCCAAAAACTGTACAAAGGCTTATTACATTGGTCAACAAGCAAACATATAAATAGAAATTTTAACAAAATACACCATAAAAATGTAAATCATAACAGATGTAATATGCTCACACTCCAGCTAATGTTTGGCAACCTTAGATGATACATCGCTGGATACAAATTACTTTTTTTCCTAAGTACTAGCGATAAATATTCGTCCTTAAATATTAGCCAATGTTAAATTCAACGGTGTCAGGCGAGATGTGGTGGAACAATATTCTTATGAATAATTGATAGATATTGTACTGTCCATTTTATTGAACAAAATTGTATTGCACGTGTTTCGGCTGTCAGGAAGCTATCATCAGGAACAATAACTAAATACAAACTTTTTTGACCCGCAAGTATATATGTGTTACCAGTCCTTCCTCCACCCCCATGACTAAAAACATCAAAACACGTCAAAAAGATTGTTTTTAGCTATTTTACCTAATGTTTACCCACCTGATTTACCTAAAAGACAGCCAAAACACGTGCAGTGCAATTTTGATCAATAAAGTGGAGAGTACAATATCGGTCAATTATTAATCAACTAGTTGAATAGCCTGATGCAACAGGCTATAATATTGGCGAGGTAGCCAAAGAATAATGAATAAATTAAATAATTAAATAGATATAAATGTGTGGTTTTCTATTTTTAATTTAAAAAATATCTTTAATAATGGTAAACAATGTATAATATCAAATATTTCTTTGCACACAAACATTTTCGGTGAACCAGGCGGAGCTGTAACTGATCAGTTTCCCTTGTATGTATTTTGAAAAATGCATACGCCCGCGCCATGTGTCAGTTATTGGAGAGCTTATATGGGATCTCGCTTGCCATCTATTGGCGCACATCTGAATCAATACACCTAGCAAATGAATCATGCGTACGCACGCGTAGCCCTTTATACAGTAGAAGGTATGCCTTAGGGCTACGTCCTAAAATAGCATTGATTCGCCAGAAACCCAAATCGGTATGATACAACTTTTTCAAAATTTTGCATAGATATCACTCATAAGATCACGTATGCTTACGTATGCAAGTTTCATACAAATCTGTAAATAAACAGAAATCGATCTACCCACCTTTTCCACTCTAACCTTCATCGACTGCCGAAAACGGCTTAGAAAGGCAGTAAACAATGAAGTAGGCAGGGCTGGTAGACGTTATTGAAGCGTTGAGGGCATGACGCCACTTTAAAAGGCCATCTGGAGGGGGATGTGGTTCTTAGGGAGAGGTAAAATCGAGGGGAGTGGTGTGAGGGAGGAATAAAGAGGGAGGGGGAGGGATGAAGGAAGCGATAAATAAACCAATGACGGGCAGACCCTTTACCCTCCCGTGAGTCGCGTGCCGAAATTGAAAATAAAAAATAATAATGGGACAGGCGAAAAATAAAAATTCCGGAAGGGGGAGCAAATAGAGCCATAACTCATTTCTGAAAGGCTCTTTAAAAAAAGGCAATAAAAGGATTGGGAGGAAGAAAACAATTTTCATTGAACGGCCGACGCGCTTGAATTGGTCCAGAGGGAAAATACCGTTCGAGATTTCTTCTTAATTTTTGACGGGTGCGTTTTGTAATTATTTCATTGCGAGGATCCCCCGTGGTGTAAATTTCCTTCTTGTTTCGCCGTGCAGTGAGCCCACCGGTATGATTTTGCCATTAGCTACCCTTTACATCTACGTGGTACCCTGCAAGCCAACACAAGGGTGTGTGGCTAGGGATACACAATCTTCGACCATGCTGTCCTTCTGCTATCGGGTTTTTTATTTAAATCAGAAAATCAGGTATATCAGAAAATAATTAAATATCGCTGGCTAGTTTTTAACATTACCGTCAAGAACTATACCAAATTTCAAGGCTTTATCTTAGATAGTTTTTTTTTTGGTGCGGTTTCAGTGAAAAAGCATACCGACATATATCTGGGTTTTCGGACGCATGTCCAAATGAATTTGTTTCTTATTTTGAACTGTTAAATTATATCCTAAAATATTATAGAGTTATTACGAAACACCCGTATATCAACCAGGTGGTTTGAGCGTGATTTTTCCCCAGTCATAATAGCGACAACATGCATTTGAATTCTATTTTTTTTCATTTCAGCGTCTGTAAGAAGCATGAAATGAATATTGTAATATTAATGGCGCAAAAATTTTATTTTAATTACTTTAGTTCTCAGTTATTGACTAAATATGCAAGCATAAGTCATTAACTTCACTATTTTTTTCATACCGTAGTTCGCTGAAAACGTCATCACAGCCTAATATTGTTTATCGATTCTGTAAAACTTACTGCGGTGAATAATTGATTTATTTTTAAATCAATTTGGGAAATAGTACAAACTACGCGCTGTTCAATATTTGGCTAGATCTATGCTTCATAAATTCTTCTTTTTAATAAAGTCTCTCAAAAGTGCATACCCGTACCATTTTCCATGGAAAATAGCCGGTGTTTTTTTTAATTTAACGCGAAAAGGATTGTGGTAAGTGGCTGACATCTTATTATCATTGGGAATATGAGATATTTTTCTTTATATTGAGGCCAAATGCATCCAATTTTATTTGAAGTGATAAATCGCTCAAACTACCAAAATTGATCAGAATATGAATGAAATGACATTGAAGAAATTGAAACCTGCTTATGGAATTTTGAGCAATATATCACTTAATCTATAATTTGAGGAATTTTACGTATTTTTAAATAAAAAGCTCATCTTTTCAATTATATCAAGATATAAACCCCTTGCCAAACTAATTTAAGAGCAATTTTCCTAAAAATATAAGCTGTTTTACATGGTATTGATTACGGCTGTGCGCTCCGGAGAGAGAATATTAACAAAAATAGGAATTTCTAACGTCTAGTATACGTCAAAAACTTACTTTGTGTAGTTTGCATGTTTTATCAAATATTTATAAAAGTTATTCAATTACTCACCGCAGTAATTTTTACATAATCGCAAATAAACCATCCGTTGTGAAGGCGTATTCAATGCACAGCGTGAAAAAATGAGTCAAATCGAGACTTGTGTGGATATATTTATTTAATTAATTAGAATTTTTTGTGTGGATATATTTATTTAATTAATTAGAATTTTTGTCATGTATAACTATATTTTTGCGCCATTAATATTAAAATATTTACTTCATACTACTTGCAGACGCTGAAGTTAAAAAATGAAATTCGAATATGGTCTTGATTATGACTAGGGAAATATCTAGTTCAAACTACCTTAAGGGAGGATTGGATCCGGCAAAAGCTGGAGAATTCTGCGCGGAGTATTCCCGTGTCCCCACAGAATGGTGCCTCACAATGGTCCTGGGAACAGACTGAGTGATCAGACTCCGTGCCTCAAGAGACGGGTCTATATAATTCTCGTGAGATTGCTGATTTCCTGCACGGCCTCCTTGCTTGCTCTTACTCGCCATCGGCAGTTAAAACTCCTTCCCTCATCCCCTCCATGTCCCTTCGTCCGATCCCATGCCGTCCGCCGATGGAAAGCGATTCATTTCTCAAACGCTTTGAGTTTAAGCTAGCTCGAGCGAATTTTTCTCAAGTCATAATAGATACTAATCACACTATATAATTACCTAGGTATGTCTGTCAGTCTACAGCGCTGCTAGGGGCACTGTGATCGAGAACTCAACCTCATTGAAAGTGGATTGCATTATTTCATTTTTTAGATAAATATATTTTTCGAATAATAGATGTAAGCCCAACAAAAATTCGTATTAGACTATATCTATATTTTAAATCCAAATGGTTTGTGTCGATCTTATAAAAATGTCGATAACTAAATCAATTAATATTCTCCAAAATATGTGATGGATAATATCCTAGTTACCATTTTTCTGTAAACAGCATAGTAAGATAGAGGGGACTACTGGAGCGATGACTATAGCGATGACTGGAGCGATGACTGGTATAAAGCGGAGGGAATGAAAGCCAGCGCGGGGTTGCATTCGTAATGACCAGGAAACTTGGTAGGAAAGTAGTGTTTGCAGAAAATGTGTGTGCTAGGGTAGTAGTCGTTGAGCTACATGCAGGTCCAACGAATATAGTTATAATCAAGGTTTATATGCCTACCTCTAATAATACAGAGGAGGAGGTAGATGGTGTATACGATCAGCTAGAATAAATAACTTGAAATATACCTGGGATTCAGCACTTTGTATTTATGGGGAATTGGAAGGCGGTAGTGGGTGAAGGAAGAAATAGGTGAGAGGTGTGCGATTATATGCTAGGAAGGAGAAATTACATGAGTTTTCGGAGCGGTATTGGAAATTTAGACGGAATTATATTGAGGTACGTTGTTTCGATTAGGATTTTCGCGAGCTGACTCATTCATATTTGTTGTCAACAATTATAATGATAAAAAATGTATTATTTCGCCATTAGAAAAATATCTGTGCAAATGTAATCGAATTATTGAAAAATATGTGTCACTAGTTAAAACGCCTACTGAAACAGGCTAAAATATTGACGAAATAGCCAAAGATTTATGAGTAAAGTAAATAATTAGATATAAATTAATGTGAGTTTTTTAAATTTTTAATGAATACAATATAAGTAGATAATTATAACAATACATATAAAATATCTAAATGCCTGAGATTTCTTTTTATACCACATATTTGGTGAAGCAGGCGGAGCTGTTACTGAACAGTCTTGTATTTTGAAAAAAGTATTCGCCAGCGCCTTATGTCAGTTAGTGGAGAAAGTATATGGGGACTCGCTTGTTGTCTTTTGGTTCACATCTGAATCACTATGCCTAGCAACCAAATCATACTACGTACTAGTAGCCTTTTATGTAGTAGAAGATGGGCCATAAGGCTATGTGTTAAAGTAGCATTGATTCACCAAAAAACCAAAGCGGTATGATAAAATTTTTTCACACTTTTGCATAGATATCACTAGTAAAAATACGTAAATCTATACCTAAAGGAAAATTGCATCAACCGCCCCAAGTCCGAGAAAGCCCGCCAACTGCGCCAAACTGCCCCTCTCCTCCCTCACCCCCCCTCCCTCGCCCCCCTTCTCCCCCTCCTACATGACCGCCGCTGAAAGAGGATCCGCCAACTGACCACGCCACTTCCCTGGAGACGGGAACGCGGAGAGGGGTTTGGAGGGAGAATTGGAGATGACATCCTTAACAGAAAAATTATCCGCCACCACTACTAGCTCCCTCGAAAGACGAAGTCCTAGGACGAAGAAGGCGGCAAGGCGATCCCACGTTTCCACATAACTGCTGCTTCTCTCATTCCCCACCACTTCCTCTCTTTAACCATCTTCCCCATCTCTACCACAGCTCTCATAATAGAGACCATATTCAAATTTTATTTTTAAAGTTAAACAGCCGTAAGAAGCATGAAGTACCTATTGTGACTTTTACGCGAAAAAAATGTTTTTAATTGCTCAAATTCTAAGTATTAAACTAAGTATACATACAATAATGTGTGAACTTGACTCATTTTTTCAAAGTCGCCGTTCAAACTTCAAGTCGCCGATTACAAGTGGTAAGTCAATATTCAAAAAACCAATGCGACCGACCCAATATGGCGTTTTAATAATAAAAAAGGTATAAATTAAAAAATATATGCATAGTATATATTACGAATAGGTATGTGAGGCCGCCAACTAAGATTAGACTGATCTAGGCAGGCAACACTTGTGGATTTTTAATACGGTTAACATGGAAAAAATCACACCGTACAGTTCCACTTATTTTGCTTATTACCGATCGATTCCAACGTCTTTGGACCATTTTCATAGCAACAATGACCTTGAAAATAACGCTTAGACGTTGACCAATTTTACCTTGAAATTAACGCTTACTTAGACGTAGAACTCGATCTGTAAAAAACAACTTAAGTGGAAGAGTACAATGTGATTTATTTTCACCGTGTTAAACGCTAACTATGAACTTGACTTAACAATTGCAAAAGGAAATAATGGGATTAAAAAAAAGTATGAATGACAAAGAAAAGATTGGAAAAGGATATTTAGGCTAGCTGAAAATGAATGGATATATAAAAAATGAATTGTGGCAATGAGATATGGCCTATAAAAATCAATGGGAGAGAAATATTCGCGACGTATTTGAGATATGACCTAAGCTTAACCAGAGCGAATAAGCATCTTTCTTTTTCACTTTTCTATTATTTTTTTTTAAGAGGATCGAGTCGGTATGGTGGCCAGAGAGCTGACATCCAGAAGTATATATATATATATATATATAGAAGGCCTGGGTATGATCCTCGTTTAAAAAACTAAAAGGAAGTATTATAAAGAAGTTTAATGAGCTCGGTGAGAACAAGGTACAAGAAAGGGATAAATATAAGAGGCCTGAAAAAGCATTTCTTCTTTAAATGGCAAGTGATGTCTAAAAAATAGGGAAGAAAAAGAAGTTAATCAAGGAGCAAAATCTTAAATCATTTAAGAAACCTCTGAAATATAGCTGCTCCGCAGCGAAGGACCACTTCATCCTCGTCAGCGGCGGTTATTTTGTCTGTGGAATCCCGGTCAATACTTAGGTTTTCTGTGTAAGTGCAGTGCTCCTCCCGTCTGATCGGCGTAAAAGAGTGGGTCCCGTGGCGTCTTTTGCCAAAAGTAGGCTAATGCTGACACAGGCATTGTATCCTCTCTTCATATTTATTCAGAAAGAGGTTTTTATTTTCACTGACCCGCAAAACTTACCTATCAATATTAGTATTACGCAAGTATTTACGCTTTAAGTTTATTTATTTAAGTTTTATATATGACGAAACATTTCATCGATAACTCAAATATATGTATAATCCATATGTGCATGCGTCAACAGGAGGCATTCAAATGAAGACCGAAATCGTAATTTCCAACGATAAAATATATTTATTGCGACATAGGTTTCGATGTACTACATCACCATTTTTTTGTTTGGCTTGTCAATTCGATTCCAAGGTCGCATTAAGTCTAATTTATCAGTGAAAAGTTGCAATTTCTGTCTTCAGTATGTTGTAATTCCACCACATCACGCCTGATACTTCTCTTTTTGTATGAGACATTTATAAATTTCCTTCAAAAGTGCATATAAGTTTGAAAAAGTCACGTGATCCAAAAGGGCATCTCGATGACTTGAC
Organism: Pyrrhosoma nymphula; assembly: GCA_963573305.1. Lineage (NCBI taxonomy): Eukaryota > Metazoa > Arthropoda > Insecta > Odonata > Coenagrionidae > Pyrrhosoma > Pyrrhosoma nymphula. The sequence goes on from OY754335.1 coordinate 55,576,651, forward strand.
GTAACGCGCACGGTATTGCCTCTTTAATCTACACGTATTTAAACGTGAAGAGTCAAATCGTACTAGTTCACTGTTTTCCGTGAAGAAAATTTAAACGCTTTTTTTTCAAATTCCGATGAAAACCAAGCCGAACTTCTCATGGAAATGCGTCGTATTGCTGATATCGATACCGTTTCATGACGTCATCCCCCAGGTTCCCGATGACGCAGTGTTTCCACGTCACCAGGCACGCGTGAGTTTTAAGAAGGAATTCTTCTGTAATAAATAATTGTTTTCCGATAAAATTTACATCCTATATGTTGAAGAACGCGTGCTTCAAATGAGAATAGCTTTTAAGAATATTGTATGCTCCCCTTTATTCAAACGATCTTAGTTTTCGGTTATATTCCCCACTAACTACTACTTCCTCCTTGTCAGGAAGCCATGCGATGATAGGTTTGGTACGGTTGGAGACTAAAGGAAATTGGAAATGCGCGTTGCGCAAGGAAGTGTTCTGAGGGCGCAAGAGGAGGAATGGAATGCTTAAAGACTGCAACAGGAGAAAGAGTGTTTGATTAGCGCGGCAGAAGGAAATTGTCGTTTTAAGCGGCATGAAAGATTATTTCTAGCTCTGAGGAAGAAAATATTGTCGGGAAAACAAGAGCGTAGTGTGGAGGGTTTCACGGTCAAAATTTTGTTCATACACATCTTGTTAAATTGACAATAAGGTTGTGGCACGACATTTTTTATTTGTGCATACAAAGTTTCGGCTTAAGAAGAAATTCTACTTATGTCATTCGCGCCAAAAGTAGCAAAGTTTATGCTGCGCGGAGACAGCCTTCCGCCATGTTGATTCGATGGTGACGTCACAACGCAGTACCATACGTAGGCGTCACGGCGCGGCGTCACCGTAGTCTTAGTTGCCATGTTGGGAGAATCAGCAATTTGTCATTAATTTATGTGGTAAACAGATTTTTGGATTAGCTGAAAACTATTAAACGGAATGATTAAAATGGTGAATTGCTCCATAATGTCCGTCAAAATCGATCTAAACGCCCAAAAAAAGGATTTCATTCCGTACCTAAAGCCAAAACCGTTCGAAGAAATAGTTTAAGGGGGCCGCCTGGTTTAGAGTGCTAAAATAGGTATTTTTTGCCAATTTTTGCGAAGGAGAAAATATCACAGCTCTCTTATTTTTTTATTTGCATATTAGTCTTCTCTAAAAGTGAATAAAAAGATTATTTACCTATGAAAACATGGTAAAATGATGGAGATAAACGGTGGTCATTGAAGCGCCTCACCGCTGGTATATCCAATGTACGGGAAAGATGGAGCCTCGCACTTTAAATTTGGTTTTATGATGTGCTGATACTCAAAACTTTTAATTTACGATCATTTCGTCGGAAATTTTAATAAGTGGTGAACAACCCTATTTTTACCAAACATTTTAACTCATGTCACACGCGGAACACGTCTGCCACGTATTAGGGAACGTTTTACGCAGTTGTGTAATCTGCCATCAGCTGTCGCTATAATGCGCATTAACTTCTTTTCGCGAAGAATCTTCGAGCATTGAATTTCTCAAAGGGAGGAATGGCAAACTTTAAGTCTAAATGTTGGATCATGGAAAAAGCCGGAACGGGATATCCACTTCCTTCTTCACTTTATTTCATAAATCTCTTCTCCTGATACTGTCCTGTACTGATATTTCTGGGAATTGGCAGAGTATACATTTTTGTGATGAAACGCCATTTCAATCGGTGCAACCTCGTCTCTGTCCCTGTCCTTTGACCAAATTTTTCGAGGATAGTCTATTGACAACCGTTTATAGCCAAAGTCGAAACAAAATTTGCCCCAACCGCGTCAAAACTGCAACGGACAGAACTGAGCGCGCCCTTTGAACTTATCTGTGATTAGTTCTTTGGTCAATAAATGGGATGGGTCTCAGTCCAATTTTATCACATTTTGTGTGCTCAAATCCTTTTTTTGGGGATTTTTATCAAACATCATTTTCTTCAATGGTGCCTCTCTGACGATGCTAAAACCCGTTTAGTCAATTTTTAAAATAAAATTTACCATATAACTCTGAATGTAAACTCCACCAAATATGAGCTTAATATTACAGGTGGCTCGGCTTGCAGGCTTACCGATATCCATTGAAATACTTGATGACAGTGGTGTAGCCAGAATTTGAGCCACCCGGTTGCGATCTGTGAAACATACGCTCCATTATTTATACGCGGGCACAATATTTGTGTTGTGAGGTGAAGGAATTGAAGCCACGCATATTTATAAGTAGGCATAGCCGATTGCGTGAACCTAACTGCTTCAGAAATTTTGAAAATCTAAGGGTCATTATGCATTGGGCAGCATACGAATTGCCTTCCATTTTACGAAAGATTTCGCACCCGGAACCCCTCTCAGTCAGAGACATGGCCACTCGCAATCACGTATTTCTACAAAATTGCACTTTATAAAGGCGAAATCAGAGTAAATCACCATTATTTCTCTCGATTCTCCTATGATCAAAATGCTAGAAACGACTTGATTGTCCCGATAGTACATACCCATTTCTCCCGCGGGCTCGTGTCGCGTGATGTCACTTGTAAAATCCGCCATTGCCGTCCTTCCTTTATGCCTTGTCTACACTACAGACTTAACTTAAGTGACTTCACTTAAGATTTACATTAAGTGTGGTCCGACAGCTACACTTAAACTTTAAGTCGACTGAAGCGTCGTGATCGTCCATTTCGGGAATTAAAGATAAAGTGAATCTTAATAGTTGAAGACCAAGGAGAGCAATTAGCTGAGGCCACTAAACTGATGTCACAGTTCAATAAGGATTAATTTATTTTATTATCACAATAGATTTTCAGATGAATGATCCTAAAAACTTGTCATATAAACAGGCCAAATGAGAATGAGTACAGTCGTCGCGAAAGCTTATGGCGTTGCGCAGTAGACGATTTTGGGACTGGAAGGGTCTATTTTCTAAAAACCGGTTGCCGCGGGTGGAAGGGTGGCACCGGTGGGCTAATGTTTACGATTTTCGTTGCCAACATTGAAATTTGTCATATGCCTTCAAAGAATTTGAATGCCCCCAGCTATTCGCCGCAGTGGGTTATGGAGTGGGCGTCCTCCCTTTGGACCTGAGCGCGCGCCAGGGGGTCACGGCCTGGGGATCTCAGGCCGATGGCTTGGATGTGGACTTGTTGTTGCAACAATTACTAACCATTTTTTACAATATTACACAAAAACAAATATCACATTCGTATTTCTTGAGATTTTCTTTCTTTAATAAATTACGGAAATTATCCAATTTATTTTTGCATGAAATATATATAGGTATATATATGTTCTCTGTCTCTCTAGAATATATTTTTATATTTCCACTCTTTTGTGTTCTCAATATCCCATTTATTCATCAAATATACATGTACATAGTGCCAATTTTTGACATTATCTCTTCAAGTACTTTTTATTTTATTTTTTAGTGACTGAAACTTTAGCTATCTAGTGGTATTCAAAGTTCGATTACATTCATTGCATTATCTAAGTAAAAGAAGAATTTAGAGTGCACTGTTATTTCGTAATTTTATGTTGCATGTCTTAAAGCTCGATGACATAATTTCACGCGGCTGAAAACTTTAGCAACGTTATTAAAAAACAACGGATTTGCGCTGAGTTTGGTGTCTACTCAATCAGCGTTTCAGCGGAATCACGACTATATTTGTTGTGTTTTGTTAATGTTGAAAAAATGTTAATGCGTTTAAAGTAATTGAAATGCCCAGCTGTGAGTCATCGCGTAAGACCATCTATTCCACAGCACCGGCCGCGGAACGGAGGTGCGGCGAGGAAGGGTCGGCTACCTGCTCCATGCTCCGCGAGGAGTCGAATTGTCCAATAGGGCTCCGAATTACATTTTTACGCTGATACGCTATGTTGGTCATTCTGCCTGCCACGCGCTCACTTTCCCCTCCGTTCGTTTTCTTTACTCCTCCCACACATTTCACCCCCTCTGTTCTGCGCATCTAAAGGCCATAAACTCTCGCGAGGACTGTACACGTTTTTAGAAAAGAAAAACTAAGAACAATGTCCTTTGCGGGAATTAGATTTTCCTCTTTGGATACGTCTACATCACAGACATGTCTTACTTTTAAAGTGTTCCTTTTTGAAAAATATCTCGCACAAATCTCTGGCAGTTGAAGCTGTAAGAAGGAGAGGACCGTTGGGGTTATTTGTTTGGTAGACCGTCAGAAAGGGTTCCACCATACCGGCAACATTCGAAAATAACGTGTTTTTGACCTAATATTTTATTCTGGACAGCTTCAAGGAAATAGTTGATGTTTGGCGATAAAAAATAGCTATTAGAAGTCAAATATAATTTTTGTTTTGTCGATTAATTTAAGGTACGGCTAAAAATTCTCTTAGAAGTCAATTATATAATTCCTTTTTTTGTCTTCTACTTTTAGGTACGGCTAAAAAAATAACTTTAAAAATCATTAATGGGAAACATACCAAAGAACCTCAGTTACCTCGGGCTTCACGTACTGCAATTTGAACAAATCCATATGATTGAAAGGCATTATGTTAGGTTCCACATGAAATTTTATTTATTGGGGTTGATAAGGCCTGTGACTACATACTCCTTCACTTAACATGAGCATTAAAACATATCATGAGCAAAAATTCCAACAAACTGAAATTATTAATTAAGGCTAATTTTACCCACTTAAATTTAATTACATCACCAGAAAATATAACTATGAATACACTATGCAAGTACAACAGAAAATATAACTATGAAACATCACCGGAAAATATAACTATGAATACACCGGGTACCTTATAAAACTTCCTACATTTACCAATACACCGCAATCTATGAATATTACATTATCCCCCACACGTGCAAAATATAACTCCTTCCCCTTACGCAAAAAGTTACCAGTTACAAAGTTATTCCTGCCTGAAACCTCCCAAATTACAATAATAAAAACCTATACATTTCAAAATACATTACCCATAACACTTGAAGAACGCCAACTGTGTGGAAATATTTTACTAAAGTACGGTTCTAAAGTAACTTAAGTGAAGGTGTCCTTAAATGAAGCTGCTGACACCTACACTACCACCTTTAAGATAGTTTGAGCGAAAAATCACTTCACCTAGAATTTTATGAATTTGGCCTCATTTTAAAGAGACAACTCTCATATTTCCAATGATATAAAAATATCAACCCCTTGACGAACTACTTTTCGAGCAATTTGCGTGTAAATATAAGCTGTTTTACATGGGATAGATTATAGCTGAGCACTCCAGAGGGAGAATATCGAAGGAAATAGGAATTTATAACACCTAGATTTCGTCAAAAAACTAACGGTGAATAGATTGCATATTTTCTCATCTATTTATAAAAAATAATCTATTACTCACCACAGTAACTTTTACAGAATCGCTAAAAAAACCTGCTATTTTGAAGGGTTTTCAGTCGTTCGGCGGGAAAAAATGAGTCAAGTTAGAGACTTATGTAGCTTTATTTATTTAATTATTGAGATTTTTGGGCATATATAACTACATCTTAGCGCCATTACATTACAATATTTGTTTTGTACTTCTTACAGACGCTGAAATCAAAGAATAAAATTTGAATTTGGTCTCCACTATGACTAGGGAACTATCTCGCTCAAACCACCTACTAGTGTAGAGCCGGCATTAGGGAAAAAAGTTATACCAATCAAACCTATTACTTCAATGCTTGTAAATTAAATCATAAGGAAGAAAATTTTTCTTTTATTTTTTTACTAAAAAATAAAACTACAAATATTTTTAATTTATATATTATTTACTTACTAGTAAAATCAATCATGGTATTATCAAATTCTCTTTCCTTTTTATTTAATATTCCATAAACAATATATACAGAATCCTTAATATTTAATAACTAATCATGGATATAAAGGAGTATCTACTCACTTTGATCCTTGATTAAATATATGTGAAATAATAGGAGCTAATTCGTTAATAACGGGTTTCAAAAGTTCGCTGTTAACGTTTTCGTAATCAGGGGCTTTGCTAGCAGGAAAATATCTTACTAATTTAGTTATTTCAGCAGGGTGGACTGGTTCTAGGTACATAGATTCGAAGCTATGTGAATAGTCACAACACTCAGCGACGAATTCATCAATGCCACTGTCATTACTATTATTATTACTTTCGTAGGAGGAAACAAAATAGTAATTAAATGCCCTAGCTATTTTAGACCGAGTATATGTTTTACTATCGTCTATTTCCAGGCATACTTCATGGGACTGAGTGGTATGCGGCCGGATATTTCCTTGAGTATTTTCCATTGCGTCTTTGAGTTACCATTTGCTCCTTGAAATCTGTGCAAATAGTAATTATTGGAGGCAATCCTAAGTTAATTTTTCAAATTATTTCTACAGTTAATAAATTCCTTTGCTAAACTTTCGTTTAATGGATGGCGTCTATGTTTCTTGAGCAGATAGTTTTTACTTTCAATAACGTTAAGAAGATGACCAGTTATCCATGGCTTTAATTTTTTTCTTGTGTCGTAATTATTGACTTTAATTCTTGATGCAGATAGAGCACCTGTTAGTAAGTCATGAAAAAACGAAAAAGCCTTTGATGCGTCTACTTTGTTTACAACTGGACTCCAATCTACTTCAGCTATTTTGATTAAAAAGTAGTTTTCTTAGTTTTGGCAGTAGTCGTTAATTTTTCTTTGAATAATGGCTCTTTCACACAAATAGAACAGCGAATCAAAGAGTGATCGGTTATTGCTTCATGAAGCACTTCTATTTGGAGGTCATGCGTGCACATTTTATATAACCTAGCGAACATGTGATCAATACTGGTAGCAGAGTTTCCTGTTACCCTAGTCGGCGAGTCAATCAGACACGCTAATCCTAAGGAGCTCATTAAGTTTAAGTAATGATCAGAATCATTAGAAGCTACCATAATATTTATGTTGACATCACCGATGACAATTATGTTACCTTTTAAACGATACATAAGTGGTTCAAATTTAGATAAAAATTGTGCTATCGGAAAATTTTTATCTCTATAGAGAGCAATTAACTGTAATTCGAAATTATCAAAATTGAGGGTCACTTGGACAAAATCAGTAGTGACAGCTTTAATTACATTACAGTAGCAATCAATTGTACTTTGAAAATAAACAATAACGCCTCTGGCTCGGCTACTACTACAACATTGAGCAAAATATTTGTAACCATTTAATTTGTAAAGGTGAAGTTCATGTTCACAAACCCATATTTCACTCAGTATGATTATACTCGTTAAATAAGAAAGGCCATGTAGATACGTTACAAATAAATCAAAGTTTGATATAAGACTACGGATATTTTGATGAGCAATACATAATATACTGCTATTAAATATCTTACTATTAGTGTAATCTGACATTCTTAATTTGATAAAAAAATATATATCGTCCAAACTCGTCAAAACAAACACTGGTTCTTTCTCAGCTTATCGCATTAAAACTTTACCTACACGTATCCACAAATATTTATAGTCTTTCTCATTCTTTGCAACCCTTGCAGCATGAAGCACTTTTCTCCTTCCAGGACAAAGAGCTTCGTTTATGTTGAAAGGGGTGGGTGTCACATCGAGGTTCAGGTGCCGCGTTGAAAAGTCCCTCTTTACTGTTCTTTTTGCCAGTAGATCTTCCTTGATGTACTGACGGAGTAAATTAACGTGGATACCACTAAGCCCACTTTCCGACTTAAGTGTGAAGCGGTAACAGCTGTCAATGCCGTTTACCGCTTGCTTAAACCCTCAACTCGGCCCCAATATTACTAATTATGCTCGGAAGGTCCTCGTTTTCTTGAAGTGGGTAACAGTGAATCTCGACTGAATTTGGTAACCTGCGTTGCTCAAGGTCGTCGGACTGTTTTGCGAGAAGCGCAATATGCTTCTTCAGTGATCGATTTTCACTTTCTAATAAGTCCATTCTAGCAAAGCACTCGTCGAATCGCTTACTATGAGCCTCAAGCACCGAAGATAAATCGTCCGATCGATCATACAATTTGTTGATCGAGTCTTCAAGATTAGCCTCTGTTGACTTTAGATCAGCTTGGATTTCTTTAAAGAAATCTAAAACTGTATCTGATGGAACTCTCTGGGACGCACTTATTTTCGGTGCACAAGTAGATTCACTTTTCAGGATGGATCTACGAACCGCAGTTCACTCACTACACCGCCAAACTTGCCTGCTGGCTTTAATGGCTTCAATGTCCTGTTCAGTAAGAGGATTCTCTAAACAGTTTCCATGGAATTTGTTCCCACAGTCAGAGCACTCTAATAAACCTATGTTACGCACTGACTTAAATTTTGCAAGAACTCATTTCGGTAACACGCTTTCACGAGCTAGTAAGCACATAACACACTTAGCAAAGCATAACCTTGAGTCAAGGAGTCCCTTAATGATTCCTATGATATTTCTAGGTTATTTTAGCTCAATTATTTATATTTGTATTGAAAGTTATGACCTCTGGAGGAATATACCTATATGGCACAAAGGTGAGTTCGGACTAAATTTTCGGAGTTATATTCACCTTTAAAACCCCCACATATCCTAAATATAATTCCTATCGTACGCGTACTCTCCTGACGAGAAACTTGTTAAAACAATTCCTTTACTTTCGCTACAAATAGGCTAAATCCTTTTCACGGATCTAAAATTGGACTTTTATTAATCTCCCTCTAGCCTAAATCTTTCCTACTTAAGCTGATTATTTCCATTATTTCCTTTTGGAGAAGGAAATGAAGTTTCTTTCCCAACTTCTCCCCACGGTAAACGCTCTCAATCCCTTGGGATGGAAAAGATGGCCTTAGACCCGGATTAGGGTCCCTTTCGCTAATAGCATTCTCAGCGCGGAAACCACATATATTATGGCAATATTTAGCATGGATTAAAAAACGAACCAGCGTTTGAAAAATATTTTTATTTCCAATTAATGTAGCGGAAAAAATATATAGAAAAAATTCATAAAAATATTTTTAAATTGGCGAAAAAATTGCAATTAATTCGAAACAGACTTTTCTACGGCTTTGCAGTTTCCTTATGCTATATAAAACGGGTGAGAGGATTCTTGAAGTATTGAGGGGAAGGGTAAATCGGGAGAAAGGGAGGAGGATTTATAATTTGAATGAGTAGATCATCTAAAGAATCTGTATGTCGATATGGAGAATGAAATCGTGTAAGGAGGCAGGGGGCTGCAGTTCTCGAAGATTCGTAGAGGTGATTATATCTCCATATTTATCTATATAAATTGAATTCACGTCTTGGGCGTAACTTTTTGGAACTCCATTTCTCATATATACTGAGGTAAACGTTGTTTAGTCCACAGAAAAACCATTAATTGTAGGTACTTTTCGACCAAGGCTTCAACTTTATTCATTTTCAGGCCTTGAAAATGACGTTATAAGTCGAAACCTTGGTCGGAAAGTACAATAAATGTTTTGCTGTAAACTACACAAATTTTACCTCTGTAGAGAATTGACACGGACTTTGTGGAAACGTAATATAAATTAAATAAATAGAAACATGAACTCTGGTTAAAATTTACACATTTTTCAGTTACGACCGACCAAGGTTTCGGCACGTAATGCCATCATCAGGTTACAGTTTCAAAAATATCTCGGCCTTATATGTCGTAACATTGGGGGTGGGTTTGGAAGTTGAGAAAAAGAGGATTGGGTTGAGAAAGAACAAGGGAAGGTTGACTAATGCCATAGGAAGTCTGGGCATAAAATGGAATTCTATGAACAATTTGACTTATCTAATAGTAATTCTCAACTATGAGATGATATTATTGTCGCCCACTCACCTCTCATAGAACTCAGAGTTCCTATGACATAGGACAAAATTGTTTCTTCCCTTTTTCTTCCTCAACCACCCCCTACCTTTTCTCAACTTCCTACTCCACCCTCAATATTACGATTAAAAGGCCGAGATATTTGTAAAACTGTACCCTGATTATGGCATAATGTGTCGGAGCCTTGGTCGTTGGTAATTAAAGGTGTGGGAATTTTAAACTGTGTTTCTGTTTCTCTTTCTTCCATATGGAAGGTTTACCTCATTCGATATCTACTTAAGTCGGTAGACCACCTCTTAAACAATACAAATGTGTGAAGTGCGCATCTGTGGACACGAACCCAGGATATACAATTACGAAAGGGTGTTTATTCGTCAATCACTTTTAGAATACTGCGCCATAAAAATGGAATACATTCATTGCTTCAGAAGCTTCAATTACCCGTCACCTGATAATCCAATTTAGTATAGTCCTTGAGCTCTCTATATAATAATAATATTAATTGTTACACACAGGTTAAGTTAAGCTCTAAAATTTTTCACAGAGTCCGTAGTATCAACGATAGTAATGTGCCCATGGCACAAGCTTTGAAAACTTTATGAGCGTAACATATAAAGCTTACCAACAATGATTATCACCTGTTAGCATTCATGACGAGCATGATAAGGTATACCCGCATACTTTCATCATCATATCTGTCCTACTTTTGCCATAAACACATTTTTTACTGTCATTCATTTGGACCCCATCAACAGCTCTCTCTTATTGCTGTGGGTCTCTTTCCCTGATGCAATTCTCCTTCTTATGTCCTTGCTACTACTATGCCCATTTTCGTCCAATGTACTTACCTACTTATTAAATAGTTCAACCTGTCCCAATTTTTTCTCTAACTTCTATGACCAGCCTCAGATTATTTGCCTAAGAAAATCTCATTACTTAAGTTTTCATATAATTAATCTTCATTCTGAATTTATTACACTGATTTTCTTATTCATATACCAATGTTTAAAGTCCTTTGAATGATGGAGTATCCGATTCCTGGTCATCAACAAATCTCACTAACTTTCCTCCTACTCCTAATTTTATTCTTACATCTAGCTCTTCCCATGCCTCTCGTACCATTTCCCCAGCATAAAAACAAAGGCGACAGCGGGCCACTTTGTCTTATCCCGCGTTCTACAATTCCTCACCCTGATTCTCTGTCAGTTACCCTAACCCATGCCGTCTGGGCCTTGTACTGATTTATTTACAATAAATATTTAAAATTTTCACGTAAGAAAATAGGTCACTATAATATTTCCCTGGTGTAAATAATAAATCCTCACCTCACGAAATGTGAAAAGGAATTAAATTTACTTTATTATTGTGTAGCACAGGAGCTATTCAAGTATTAAGTAAGGCGACTTTTACCACTTTTTAAAGCTCCCCAAGTGAGACAACGTAAGATTTCACGAACCCTCCCCTCCCTATTTTACCAAAGTTATCAGACATTTTTGAAACCATGGACGTAGATAGTAAACTATGGGGGATTCAACGTCAAAAGCGCAAAAACTGACTTAATCACGGATATCGATGACAGTTTTTGATATTTCGCGATTTGCTGTACGCACAACTTGCAAAACCTGTGATCTTTGAAAATGCGACATCGTCAAACTAATGAACGCAACGAATTGGTAGTACGTTTTTCTACAGTTTATAATACATTCAAGCGTAACGCCGCGGTAGTGATTCTAAAAAGTAAGATTTGTCCTACGAAAATAATTTTAAAAAGTGATAAAAATACGAATTCAGAATGACTTATATAGATATAAGTAATTCCTCTTGGTTGAGATTTTGTGGTGTTTTTAAAACGGCTACACCCTCGCCACCGCTTGGAAACGGCTCTTCAATAGTACCGACCAATCACGACACACCTCCACCCGAAGGCGCGAAAACGGTATAACATAAAAAAGGAGGGACCAAACCCCGTACTCGACAATCCAACGGACCTGAGGAATCTAGCTGGAATGCTGGCGAAATATTGTCCATCAAAAATAGATAAACGCGGATGGAAACCCGGAAAGCCATTCTCTTCATCAAAAAACCTCCGCGGAAGCCTTCATGAAAACGTAATTTTATTGTTAGTGTCGTTTTTTGCCAAGTCCTTGTTAGTCATGCAAAACCACAATAAATTATGAAAAATACAAAGTGAATAGGGAATGCTGACCCAAAAATTAATGAACTTTAAAGGGTCAAGTTTTGGCAAAAGATACAGATTTTAAAACAGCTTCAAGCATGTAGTGACAGTTGCAACAATGTTCAACCTAAGCCCTCATTGGGCTCGGGTTGCTGTGGTGGCTAGATGTGGCTTCCCTTCACCTTTCGTTAAAGCCTGTTACACACGATACTTGATCCAGCAGTAGTATGCTAGCTGGTATTTGATATTGAGGATGGAACCCAGTATGATAGAAACCGTGATAGAAGGTTTCACACGATCATTTGAACTTGTACTCAGCATGCAGGTTCTATATCACGCGGTACTGGAAAGCTATCATACTAGCGAGTATCTTCTATCTTGTGCTGGATCAAGTATCGCGTGAAACGGGCATTAGACTAACAAAGCTAATACTGACGCTGGGTTTCTCTGCACTCTTCCCACGTTCCCAAAATATTTCTGACCTTGTTGTCCCATTCACCTGAATTCAATAGCGCGAGTGGCCTCAGCGAATAGTCCACTCCAATAACAATCAACGGAAAACTTATTTAGCCTTGGCCGAGCTCAAAATATTCTTCGAGCCAAGGATTCAGTGCGAGGAAGTGTCATACGTGTCATAGTGTGTCTCGAAGATTACCAGTTCATCATACCCAAAGGTTGAACAGGGCGTTTACCGTAAATCTATTTGATTCTTAGACTTGAGCGATAGCATTCATTGGCTCAGCCCTCGTGCACATGACTACCCACCAGTCATGATAAGTCGGCGGCAGTGAGAGGTGTGGTGAGCAAGTCACGAAACTCGACAGCTGTGTTGCTGGCGTGTAGTAGCAAATCAATGGGTGTTCTTCGTACGAGTATGTTGTCGTCGTTGCACTTTTACTGGGATAAAGACAGTTAGTGTGCGTATTATTATGCGTTTTAAATGTTACTTAGTGACTCAGTGAAATTCCATATGTATATTTTACGAGTGATGCAATTCTGTGAATTCCAAAAAGAAACACCCTCCTAAGGATTACTTTGAAGAATGGTGTACGAGAATAGTGTTCATTATCTCCATCCCCTTCCAACATTGTTGTTTCAATCAGTGATTCGGCGGACTGTGAGATAATATCAATCATCAATTTCATATCGGAATGCTGCGTCAGTGTAAACGAGGAAGGAGATTGAAAGAAAGGCGTCGGAAGTCATCCTGCCGTCTGACAAAGGAATCTCAAGTTGGTGAGTGCAGTCATTACAGAGGATATTTCAAATTTTATGATCAAACTTGACAGTAGTAGGCTTCACTTCGTAGAAGTTCATAATGTTAGTACTCGTGATTAATTAAAATACTTAACTACTTCTCTACAGATATTATATTGTACTTACATCGCGTTTCTCCGATTAAAGGCATCGTCAGGTATAGAAAGTTCACCTGACGATGTCGTCAATCGATTAAACGAGTCGTACGATAAAAAAATTGTAGAAAAGTACTAACTGTTTAAATTAATCATGAGAACTAGTTTCATGTTCAATTTTAATGAGTTTCATAGAGCATTAAGCGGTTATGGTAATATTATCGACACAATAATTTTGTTTTCTATGACTTAACTTCAGCGTAGTTAACTGAAAATACAAATTTGCTGCTTTAAATTGACTTATGGTATATTTCTATTTTATAAAAGATATTGTCAGTTATATTTTTTTAATGAAGAAACGTAAAAGCTATACACCGTTACATTTTTGATGCAATCTGTACTTCATTATTTTTAACGATGTTCCTTCGGAGCACACTGCCATGCCAAATCCCATGGAAACGTATGCCGTGGCTGCTTTCGATTTTTTCGGACAATTGCATGGTGACCAAATGAAATGGAACAGCTCAAAGCTGCTCTTCACACATGTAGAGCCCATCTCGCGTTTGTTTAAGCCATAGAAGATATGTCGACATACGTGCGCATATTGCTCTTCATTTCTTGCCTCGGAGAGGCTAGCTGCCGCCAGCCCGCGATATGCCCGTTCTATACCTTTGAAGTCCGCATTAATTGAGAAGTGGTTAACTTTAAGGTGGTGATGTAGGCCATTGGTAGTATTTGACATCGATGCCTTCTTCCATTGCTAGCATTTTTACCTAGTGGCTTGTTAGCATGCATAGGTTATGAACGCCATTATTTATTCAACTCGTTATGTTAACGGCAGGAAATAACTGCTGAAGTTCTATCACTTTCAAAAGTCGGTCCACACGGTGAGCGCGACCATCTCCGTGTTCTGCTGATATCGAGATTCACGTATTGCATACGTGCTCTATGACTTCTGGGGGCCAATTTTACTGCTGCGGCAGGCACAACTTGAGTTGTTTTGTACTCGCGGAGAGACTCTCGCGTGACCTTCTCTCTCCGACAACAAATAGCCCAAAAAATCCCAACCCCCCACTCCCATAAGAATTCGCCAGCCAAAGAACCCGTGAAGTGTTTTCGGCTGGTACTTTCTTGTGGGAGGACTTCGGCCGGTATTTCTTTTGAGAGAAAGAAGGCGATAATTTCCCGTACTCTCCTCATGACATGGGTCGTCGTGGCAAAAATCATTAGTCCTGCGCTAAGGGGACAATTAGTAGCCTCATTTGCATGCAGGAAAAATAGTAATTTATAAAGTATTAGTAAATACGTTTCCAAAATCCACGGTTGCAAAATCAGCTCGGAAACCTTTCCCGACAATGAGAAAAGAAAGATAATGTCAAGAGATCAGAATTTTTATTTCACACGTAATAAAAATAGCTCAGATAGCTGTTAAAATTAAATCGGGGAAAGGGTGGAAGACTTCCTCGGTGAAGACCAGTATGATTTAAGGAAAGAGAGCGGTACGCGAAACGCATTTCTGGTGATGAGTATTCTAACATTTATTTATAGATAATAGCCACTGTCTCTTATTGCTTCTTAGACTGCTGGAAGACTTTTGACAGAGTGTATTGGGTGAGAATAATAAATATTACTGCAGAAATAGGGAGTGCACTGGAAGTTTAGGCGATTAATTATAAAACCTCTCCGGGATGAAGCGGTATACGGGTAATAAATGACGAATCGGAATGGGTAATGTTGGAAGAGGATTCAGGCCGGGCCACTTCTTATTACCATTGATTTTCAATTGTTCGCTGACAAATAAGTAATATATGTATGGAAAGGGATAAAATTGTGAAGGAAAGTAGCAGGTAACTGTTAATTTTGGTAGATTTGCGGATGGCCAAGATTTATTTACCCAGTCAGCCACGGGACTCAATGTTTATTTCGCAGGGGAAAAAGTGCGTCATATGTGGGATGTGAACTAATCATATAAAGCGCAGGCAATGTAGTTTATAAAGTAGAAATAGCCAAAAATGAAGGAAAATAAGGAAAATTCTGAGCAGGGGAAACAAGTAACCTTTCTGGGAAGTATAACTACGTCATTCAGTAAAAAATATATTAATGTATGGAACTTGGTGTTACAGAGGATTTAAAGAAATGTGTTTGAATAGAAATTTCGCTGTTTTCAAGTAGGATGGAGAGAAAAATAAACGAAAAGTCGATAGGAGATATAAGAGAGACTTAGCACAAATAAAACGTGGTGTTGCCTAAGGTGCTATGTATGGGGTATTCTATATAATCCTATAGACTCAACGCCGGGAAAGGGGATATTACGGCAAAGACTAGTGAAACAGTGGTGATGATAAATGTGCAACTCTTCATAATTGCAAAGTAAAATTAAAAGGATATTGCACAGTAAATTAAAACGACACCTATGAGTAAAGTTTAAGAACAAAACTATTGATATGGCCTTCATGCTGTTACCATTAATTAGTTTAACGGAACGAAAATTTGGAGGTTTTGGAAAGCCCACAGCGCACACATTAAACTGATTCAACGATTTTCCATTTTTTAACTGTAGCAAAATATACTGCTTGGATACGCAGACCGTTGAGAATTTCATAATCACCTAAAAGGGAAAAATTGACGCTGAGTATTCACCTGGGATGAGTAACTGATGGGAGTCCGATCATTCTCTTGCAATCGGGAGTTGAGATTTATTCAATATTCACTCCGAATTTCCCTCAAGGTAATGACTAGTGATCGGTCACTACTTAATTAATTTTTGAACATAATCTGGGCATAATGAAAGGAAACAATCCAAGCCTGGAAACGTTAACTCTAAGCCTATTATTTGTGCCACGAAAATATCACAACTTTTTTGTGACCGAAGTCAAGTGCACTGCATTTGGCATAGAGCATTTAAGTACTCTTACAATGAGGCACGCAATGTATTTCACAGTCTGACATTGCTTTTACGAGAATGTATTGAAACTGAATATATTAATTGATTGCCTTGCGGTAGTAATATTGATTTATTAAACCAAACTATTTATGCTAAAGGATTGACAGATTTAAACTGTTTAGAGTTCCTAATATCTCCTCAGCAGCTCTTTTTGCGTCAGTGCGCGTGAAAATATAGGTTCTGCGCTGTCCAATCTCGTCCAAAGGAGCATAAAAATAGCTACCTAATTAAAATAACGTCGTGCGTTTGATACCTTGGATTTCACAAACATTTCTTTAGTTTGCATCCCCCATTGTTTGACTGATAGATTCCATAGTCAAGAGAGGTCAGTGAAGTTTTACATCTCCAGAGTATGTTGCCACCATGGTGAACATAGCTTCTAGAAATTAAAGGTCCGTTCAGGAACGGAGAGCTGAGTGATGGGTAGACTTGCAGTGAATGAATCTTTTTGTTTTGTATTAACTTCCTAAACACAGTAGTAGTGCATTTAACAGACCAATAAAAACAATGTAAGACGAATTACAGACTAATAGAGAAAAAGTAAAATTGAAACCTGCCTTTGATGTAACGCCGCTCGAAGCTGATTTCTGAATACTCAAAGCGAAGCCATACCTATTTCATCCAACACATATCATTACTGAAAATAATACTTTAGGATATTAACTAAAAAAGGATAAAACCCTAAGTAGAATAAAATAAATGCTAAACTATGGTAAATGAAGCTACAAAAAGTGGATTGTAATTTATCAGAAATGAATGCGGTCATTTTTGAATGAGTTTTCCTTCAGTGGAGATATAACTTAATTGCTTCCTCGCTCTCAGAAGACATGCACTCCATTTAAAAATTTCTACGATGAAAAACTGCTCCTATATAAAAGATAAGATTTTCAAATAAGCAACATTAAAAATGTTCTCGTTCTTTAGAATAGATTCTAATTAAATAGAAGTTGTGGTAAAAACTTTAATTTTGCATGGCGTTCATTTTGCAGCGAATATTAATGGGAATGAGTCAAGATTTAATAAGGTTAGGATGAAAAGTGTACTAGATAGTTTGAGATAGTCATTTTCAGTGTATTATATATGGTAACAGAAATCTAAAACAAAATGCTCATTCACCAGAGAACAACTTTAATACTTTGTAATATCGCCATTATTTTCAGTTTCAGATCGTAATCGTGACTGCATAGACCCAACGAAATGTTCTATTTCACGGGGACATCGGCTTAAAGAATTTCAAACATCCCGTATGTAGACTTTGAAAGTTTTACTCGGTTCTTTCTCCGTAGTAATGCCACTCATTCACAATGTTACCCCACACATTCTCAATTGGGGAAAGGTCCGGGGAGTTAGCTGTCCAGGGCAAAACGCACATTCGAGAATTATCCTAAAAGAATTGCTTTGTGATCGCTTTGTGGCGGTCGGTTCGCCGATCAATTTCCTCGATTTATCAAAAATGCAATTTCGCCCGCTTAGTTGTATTTTTGTGTATTAAGCCCGCCGAAACTCGTAAGAGTGAAAAACACCTAACTGGGAAAAACACCTAACGCCTTTCCCTTTTGCAATCTCCTACCGTCGCCTACCTTGGAGTCGGGGGAGCTAGCTGGGCAGCGATAGCAGGAGAAGGACATACGAGGGTCTCTGTAGTTGAGTGGAAATGAGTCAAGTTGACCCTTAGTAGTCGCTGAATGCATAGGTAATACCTGAAGTTTGAATTCAGCGAAAGGCGAAGTTAGCCGCACTCACCGCGTGGACCGACTTTTGAAAGTGATAGTACATTTGTACACAGGTTAAGTTACGCTCTAATGTTTTTCACATATTCCGTAGAAACAACGATAGTAATGTGCCCATGGCATCAGCTGTAAAATCTTTATGAGCGTAACTTATAAAGCTTACTACCAATGATTATCACCTGCTAGCATTCACGGCGAGCATGATAAGATATACAGCTGACATACTAGGAAAGTTAGACATATCGATGTAAAAAAAGACACCCCCGAACAAAAAAATCCTTGGAGTGGCTGGCCCCCCTACCCTGAATGTGTGAAATTTACGCGCGTGTGGCTTAATCCGGGTTGAGCTCTACCCTCAACTATCCAAACCAACCTTCGGGTTGAATCACTGAGTGAGATAGTGACTAGTTGAACCCTCCACTTAAGGTGGCCAAGAGCCCCTCGTTAAGGTGAGCGTAGGCAATTGTTCCCATGAAATGCGCCCCTGAGAACAACGTCGTCTACGTTTCTACTTATTGTTTTCTAGTTACAAAATATAAATACAGATTTCACACGTTGGCATTAGCAACAAAATTTGCAAATTTCTGGGCTCATTCATTCGTAGAAAACAAATTTTCCGTTCATGGTACTCGTCATAGGTTTAGTTCGAAAATAGGTTTGATGTTGCCGTAAATTTTCGTGAATAAAGAAACTCTCATATACTTCATGTTTTGTCTGAAACTCACGCGTGATTTTCATCTTCAGTGGTAGTGCTAAGAAAAAGAATATCTCGAATCCCGCGATTTTTAAGAGATACTTCAAAAGTATCTCGTGTAAGTCGTGTTTGTAGAATACTGATCACACTTTACCTATTGTTCATATGTCATTACCTTATTAGGCTACTGACGTAATTTTTCATTGTTCATTTACATATTAAACTATCACTTTCAATTTTGGATGTCTATTAGTGTAAAACTGAATTTCCAGCCATTTTTTAAGTAAGTATTAAGGCCGTTTTACACGATGAAAGATTTTGTACAAGCGAATGTAGGTACATGCATGAGATTGTAAGTGTGTCTCAATGAAATTAGAACAGGTTATATTTTCCGTTCAGGCATTGAGACATTTTCACAAGCGTTCATAAAATTTGCCACTTTACACGATACATTTTGCCTCATGCGAGAGTTTACGGAAGAGTTTATGCAAACAAATATACCGTGTAAAACGGGCTTTAGAATCACCGTAAAGTGCTTTATTCCATAGGTAGCCAGTTTAATCCACGATTAAAAATTAAGACTATTCATTTATATTGGGCCGATTTACAGTACGCGCAGACGAGTACCTTTAAAAAAACTCACTGCCTTAAAATAGCATGTGACAAATTTCTAATGAAGCATGTTGTCTCAACGGCGGAGAATCAAAAACTTAATGTTTCAGACGTTCCATTTTGGAAGAAATTCACCTGTTCCTACAGATAATTCGGTGATTATAAATACTTTAATGTCAGAGAAGGGAGAATGATGCATTTTTATATTTCCTTAGCTCTACACAGCTACGTACCAGTGCCAAGGATATACCTTTGTTAAGATCCTTGATCAGTTACTTCAAAGACTTCTCTCAAGCTCACCATCCTAATCTTCAATTTCAACATGCTAAGCTTCATTGATTTTAGTTCTCATTTTTTAGCAATCTTGATGCTGCAGTCGATTTTAGGGTCACTTCAGGTGCATGTGTAGAGAGCATATCACATTTCAAGTAAGCCTAAAGTGAGGTCACTTAATGCTAGCCTGTAATGTAGACCCGGCAATAGCCGGCTACTCTGCTAAATGGAAAGCACCACGGTGCTGAAATCGCTGAAATTGGAAAGCATCCTTTTTTCTTTCTCATAAAGCAGTGTAATTAGCGATATTTTTGTGTTGTTAGAAAGATGGGATCTTTTTATTAATTTAGAGATAAAATTCATTGAGCTTTATGCGGTGAAATCTCACTCAAACTATGATAGCACTAGTGATGAGACAGGAACACATGGACCATTGAGTGGTAGACGCATTTAGAATCGCTGTACTCTAGTGGAAATTGTACTGCATGATTTTATTTCGAAGAGCGTAATGTTCCCGCATGTGAAACGTTAGCAGACGAGTCATGGTAGGTTCTCTTTTGCCTACGGCACGGTACGCGTGGTACGCATGGTTGTCATTCCATAATTAACTTCCCGGTAGAATCGCGAAAATTCTGTTAAAATTTTAAAAGTTTAGTTATTGTTACGAATTTCACAAACTATAGATAGATAAACGTCTTTATTGGGGTGAGATTGAGACTTTAAAAGTCCCTTCTTTCATCTAACCCCTACATACGCAAATTGTACGCTTAATAATGGCAGTAGCTGCGCTAACTTCTGTCGTAAAATATTTCTACTGCGTATATTTATAGCGATCCCTCGTCTTACTACAAAGATTTGGGTGAAATATGCAAAAACAAAATGTCACCAAAAGAAACATTGGAGATATAAATATACACCGACTGTCCCAAGTATTTCGTAAGGAGATTTGAGCCACTTATTAATCCTCCTCCATGTGAGACCATGTATGATTTTATGAACCCTCCTCCCCATCTTTTTTTACGAAATGTTTCTTGCATCTATGGAACCATGCACAGAAGTTAAACATAAATTTACGATTCCATGTTCTAGTGCGGAAAAAACTGACCTCACTCCCGCCGGTTTCTTATTTAATCATAGAAGGAACTTATGTGAAACTTTAGCCGGATATTAACAGCTATTTTTTCGAAATTTCACTATTCACGGTAGGTGTGACTCACATAACACGTGATTTTTTAGAAAGCAATATATTCAAATAAATGAAGGCAAAGAATTGATCCAACGTTTTTCTATAGCTTAGCATACATTCAGGTGTACCACTGCGGCGGTAATCTTACATAGTAAGATATTTCATCCTGCATTAATTAAAACAATTAGAATAGAACAGAAATGTTTTATTGTTCTTAGACTTCTTCGTACACTTAAAGTTATAAAAATACGATTTCAGAAGTGACTGAAATCTTACGTAACCTCACCCCTATACATAAGTAACAAAAATATGAGAAAAACTCAACCCGCCCCCCAAAACGTCTGACGTAATAATTGAATGGCCCTGTTCAAAACGATCGTTTCTCTGTCTAATGCAACACATCGACACGCCAACCTCCCTAAAAGCTTGACAACACTTCATAGCGGCAATTGACCGTCGCAACATGCGATTGATTGCAAGGCATGAAGGTGGAACGAACGACTCGTGTTGCTTTCGAGCCGAGTATTACGGGGAGGGATTCTTTGTGAAAAGTTTAAAGCCTGAATCACGCAATTATTTCTTCCGTCCCTTTCCAGCAATAGCGTCGATGGTAGCTCAACTGAAAATGAACGCGTGACGCAATCAATTTCAGGGATGGCGACAATGATAGGGATCTCTATTCCTTTTTCCATCGTTTGAGCGTGTCCATTGCTCCTTCCCGAACTCCGTCGTTTAGCCAAGCAAGGTAGGTGCATGGCAGGTGTGGATTTCAATCAAACCGTATTTAAGGTGGTTTGAGCGAGAATATTCTCTTGTCATAAAAGAGACCATGTTCAATTTTTTAAAACTTGAATGTGAATGAACATATTATGGTTCGTTCTCGGTGTCATGTAAGGTTTTGCCGCGACCAATATTTGTGTACTTTCGAGGGTCTCGTGTGCAAAAACTATAAGGATTAGAGAGTATCTAAAACTATGGATGGATAGCCCGTTTTATCGACTACCGGAAATGGTTTGTTGCGAGCAGAGGAGGGGTTGCGAGGTGACGTCACAGCGCTGCGCGTAGGGGTCTACATTCGGGCTTGTGTGGGCACCGCGCGCGCTCAGTTGAGTTGTATCTCCGGAACGAGTTAGTAGATTTTAGTGATCGAGGTGTCTACGAAGAGCTGAGAACGTGAGTTACACGTTAATAACACTAGAAATATAAAATTAACATTGCAAAGCAAAAAATATTAGATACCATCGACCAATTGTTCATAGGTTAGTCTTTTGTACAAATGATTTCGATGCATAAATGTTGTGTATAGCGTAATTTTCTATCTTTCATTTCAATTTTCTTTCTGACAAACAAAACAATAATATCTCCAAATCATGGGAGTAACTTACGTAATATCGCATTCACGAAATAAATATCCGACGGGAGTATGAGAAATACTTCCTGTATTTCTTTTTAATATAAGTCACTGTAAGAAGAATAAAATGAATATTGTAATATCAATTATGCAAAAACTTTGTTTTTTAGTAATGGAATTCTCAGTCATTAACTGAATACATATGTATAGGGTGTTAACTTGACTCATTTAATAAATGCCGCATATTTTTGTTGTTCTGTAAGCACTACTGCGTTGAGTAATTGATTTATTTTGATACATAATTGAGAGAGCACACAAACTCCGCTGTATAATATTTGACGAGTTTTATTCGTTAAAAATTCCACTTGCATACCCGTGCCACTTCCCATAGAAAATGGGTGGTATATTTTGACCAATATCACTAAAAGCAGTGTGGTCAGTGCTTGTATGTATTTGCAAATGGTTTTATCCCACCTGCTTTGTCTATTTGTTTGTGTGTTTGGGTGGAATCTGTTAATCGATACTTCGCCGACTTACACCAATCAGGTTTCCGTCAAATTTGGCAAACAGGTGTATCTTCGATGACAATACAATATTAAAATATAAGCGTGACGGCTTTATCTCCTTAGGCTCGGGTTCGCTACTATAGAATTTCGTTCCGTCTAATCGCATTGCTAAAATTTTTTGGAGAATTTCCCTCATGGTTGAAATCCAGGAGGGTTAAGTGAGGAATAGTGACCACTATTCAGCAAAATTTGATGTTCTATAGATTATTTAAAATCTATAATATTGTCGTTTGTTTAGATTTACTCTTCGGTGTCGAATAAAGTTTATTTAAAGACGCAGATTTACACCTGTTCTTAAATATACGCATTCACGTATTTAAATTATTATGGACTTCCTATCACGAGGGTCCGGGTTTGAGTCCCGTAAGAAGTGGACATATTTACGAAACCACCACATTTGTCTCCTTAGATGATGCAGCATTGCATTCGCAAATGTGACATGATGGCATTCCTCTCAGTATTCCTCCAAATATTCCGGAGGTAAAATTCCCCAATCGGAATTCCAGGTGTTGACTACAGGGAGATGTATATCTGTCAAATAAATTAATATTGGGAAGGAGAATGATATTCTGAGGTATGGCGGACAGCTCAGAATTAAAGTTAGCCCAGAAGATTTAGAAAATAAGATTGGGAACCCGTACTAGAGGGAAAAAAGTTTCCCAACAACCGGAGCGTCGCCACTAGCGCTCTGGAGAAAAATAGGCCTTCTCTCTTATGGCATACTATTCCAAGGCAACGACGAGGGAAATTCGAACACAGTCATGTGATGGACTCATCGTCGAAGCCAGTGACGGATTACTGGCCGCTTGCCTTCCCCGAGTGTTATTCGCGCTGGCTTCCAAATTGAGGCGCATTAGACAGCCATGTATGCATTTCAAACGTATCATTGAACCCATTGAACGCTCTCGTTATCGCCATAGCTTCCTCTGCATTCTTTCTCTTTCCTCTCCTTTTTTTCTTGGCTTCGCTCCAATTCTCGCACTATAGCAAGGTCCTGGGATTCACCCGCCGTCTACTATCCTTACAACCTGCGATATTTAAAGAACACCGCATTGAATAAGAGTTTCTTCTTTTAATCGTGAATACAAACGTATGTTCAATGTATATTTCAAGCATGGCGGTAGATTTTCAATGAATAAGCAAATAAATAAGCTTTTTATGCGCAAATATGTATTAATGAATTAATAAATACACAAATAAAATAGACTCGGAGGCTGCGCGCTAGGCTTAGATTACTTGAGCAATTAAGAATAGATATCTTTAAGAGCGACACGGAGAACATCATATTAGAACCCCACTATATTTCCATGTCCGACAGAAACGATAAATTAAGAGAGATATTTTGCCGAACGGATAGGTATGTGAGTTCGTTTTTCCCCCGAACAATAAGGGACTTTAATAAATGCTAGGCGTAATTTCATTAGAGCGTTCCCTTTTTATATGTAAACGGCTGGTGTCCTAACTCCCCCAGCCACACGCCTATTGAGGCGGCTTGCGGGGTAGTATGTAGATGTAGATGTATATAAAAAGACAAAAAACAGTAAGTAAGATAGGTATTACATTTTGCTTATGATTGATTTGCCTTTTTGAAATGTTGAACTATTTAAGCTTCTAGATGAAGAAAGAAACCACTTTAGATTATGTAACTGGAGTTATCATAGTAAATTCCAGCATATCAAAAAAATATTTAAGGCATTTATTCACGATGGAAGTTACTTTTTTTAATACCGTAGTATTCGTAAATTAATATTTTTACAGTATTTTAAAGTAACTCATTTTAAATAAACGCAAAGAGAATAAATAAACTCTTGGTAGATGCACTGTTGATCAAATTATCTGTCAAGTTCATGAAGAAATGCAAAGGAAACAAATTTTCCGACCACTCAAAATAGAGATACATAGCAGAAGTCCTGACGAACGGTTTAACTCATACTCTACTATTAAAAAGTATTTAATTTCACCCCCATCACAATCAATGACTCCTTGAAGTCTTTGACTCATTGACCCTATGAAATAATTTAGGGCGCCAACCCAAAGATGCCCATACCTCCCAGACGTGACCTTTCAGTGTCTCTTGGTTCTTCCCTTTGCAATTCTGCCATTCCTTGACCATTAAGTCGCAAATATGTTGTATCGGATTCAGGTACTGTGAGTTTGGAGGAAAGGGTTACGCTGTACTGTGCGAATGCTCCTTGAAAAATCTCCTGAGTTTCGCGCACTGTGGATGGGACAAGTGTCCTGAACATATATTATTTCTTCGTATTATGGTACTACGTCGTTTATGTAAGGAAGTGATGAAAGTACTAAAGATTTAGGCGTAGGTAATCCTTAGACGTCACTCTAGGTGGTGTTCTCAACAGCAATCCCGGCCCGACTGCAGAAATAGCTCTCCAAAAACGCAGGCATTTATGCCCAGATCTATTTTTCCCAGTTGTTTTTTGGGTGATACGTGACAAAACAGGAGGAATATAACTTTTTTTCTAAATAAGTAAATGTTCTAAAAAGTACTATCAATTAATAAAGTTATATTTACCAACAATTTCATGTTCTCAATAGATAAATATGTCCATAATCAACACTTCTAATGTTTAATAATTGATGAAAGTTAAGATATTCTAATATGATCGCGTTACGAATGACCGAATTCTAACCTTGCCGTTTAATTATTATCGCTAATTTCTGGCTTTCTTACTGGACTGGAACTTCTCATATCGGCTTCATGGAGGCGGTTTCTAATCACCCAGGAGCTTGTAAGTTTAATGTCCTCTTTATCACGGCCACCCCACCAATAGTAAGAGAGTTGTCAGCAGGATGCTAACGAATGCTGCCATCATCATCTCGAGACGTGCATCTTGGTATTCGCTTCTTTGTCGTATTGTCATCATCTCATCCCCTCCCTCTAGCATTTTAGCCAGCAATATACTGCCTTTCTATTCCAATCCATTGCCCTCGATATTCGAGCGAAGTTGAGACTACCTCAACTGTCTCATCGATTTATCCCCTCTCTCCTGGACTTAATGGAATGTTTTTAATATCCCTGGAAGTTATCACAGAGAAATAGTGTCTTCAAAAGCAAATGCTTTCAAATCCACATTCCACATAACCTACCGATCAACTGCCATTCGTCTTTTAGCGATAAGCTTCCTGTGGTCTTACCTTTATCACTACCTGGTTTTCGTTGAGCCGTACGAGAGAATTCAAAGAAACGTTTCAAATGCATTCAAGGTTATCTAACAAACCTCCGTTCTTGGGGCCAGCGCGAAACCCACTCGGGTCATGCGAGCAGCCGGGAATCCATCACCGATTCGGACGATTAGTCCATCACCTTACTGTGTTTGAATTTCCCTCTTCGTGGCCGAGACCTAAGAATAACATGCCATCAGAAAGGAAAGCGATTTTCCACCGAGAGCGATAGTGGCGACGCTCCGTTTGTTGGGAAACTTTTTTCCCCCATAGTACCTTAGAGGTTGGTTTCAATCAAGTGGCGAATTGAAATGACTATTTATCCCATTGGACTGTGGGCCTGAATTTGCTCTGCCAGATAACCCCTCCCACCGCTTACGTTGAGTGGAAACGACCGGCATGCCACCAATTCTCTAACTAATAATTCAGTCGTATGGATGTTTTGTGTGGAAGCACAACGCAGTGTTTAAATTAGTATATACGTATATAATAATTTTAAGAAAAATAGATTGGAATAGTCTAAGAGGATATATACATTTCTTTTCTCGCATCTATTCATGATAGCGATATTTTATATGTAATAGCTCGTACATATAAACGTTAGTTTCTGTTTTTATCTCTGTCCTCGTGGGAAGATATTGTTCCGGATGTGACCTTATAGGCTTGGTAGGATAGCTTTATTTTAATTCCGATGAAATATCATCTCACCCTTCAGGTCTCAATTTTACTTCTCATTTCTAATTCTCAGGGAGTCCTAATTGGAGATGGAAAAGCTGAAATTATTGTAAAATCACGGCCAGCGAAATTTTCCATGGGAGCCGTCAACACTTCAGCATGTTGGTGAAGTCTATGCGGGTTCTCCAACGGGTCACACAGCATTTCTACCGAAGTTTCGATGTACGAGTCGTCCCACATATGGTGAGTCTGATCATGAGTGACAATAGTGTTTTGGTGATTAAGGGGGATATTTTGTAATTCCAATTCCGATATAGCTCTTTCGGAAGAGTATCAACTGAAATGAACGATCCATTTGAGATATTTAGCTCTTGAAGTACTCATTTGGAAGCTCAATTAAACGACGGAAAGAACGGGAAATAAATAATTCTTGGCAGAAATGAACGAGTCAATGGTCTCGCCGTCTGGCGGGTACGGTTTACAACTCCCCTTTCGGATATATTCTCCATATAAGGAGCCATCCGTGACGTCATTTTCCGTGAGGTGAAATCGCAAAATAACCCCCTGGCCTTTAGTGGCTTTGTATTGCGTCTTTGACGTCCTCAATTCGGTAGCGGAGGTAATGCGTGTTGGAGGTACCATGATATTTGTTCAATGTGATCCACACAACGATGCGCCTCAAACAACTGTACCTCTATAGTTGAACCGTGTTTTCTGTATATACGTCCTTTCTTTGAACTTTGGCCTAACTTCTTGCATCTAATGCTTCCTCAGCTGGAATATAATATTTCGTAGTCCACTCACTGCATTGCTTTGTATCGTCCAGGGTGGATTAAGTTGAGATTCGAGTACTGTGCTGTTTGCTTTCGTGATACTTCATAAAAAAGTTAATAGTTTTGTAAATATCCGCGCAGGAATTGATTTTAGGCCATGGTGTCGGCAACTCGTTGCGATTTTAAAGGTAATCAATAGCTGAAACAATGGTCTGGAAATAATTAGTAGAGTGGATACTTAAAATGATAATGTTTTTATTGTCATGACTCGGTTCCGCTATTCAAGCCGAAATAATTTATCTAATATATCTACCGCGTATGAATTTTCATTTTCCGATAAATATGGAAACTTCAGTCGAATGTAGCCGATGAATGCTTGTTATGAAAAAATTACGTTTGTCTTCCATTCGCGCCTCCGCATGTGTAGTAGTAGTTAGACATGGTGGCAGTTGCATAGAAGACCTTTATCATTGGAAGAGTAATTTGCCTGCTAAATAGCTCAACACCATAAGGGGATTAATGTAGGTTATTCCCGCGTTTGACTAACAGGGTTCCAAAGGTCACAAACCTTCATTCCTTGGTTTGTTGTTGCCTTCATTGCAAGTCCGTTTGTAGGGGTCTCAGGTTTTTACCTGCTCTTGAAGCCCCGTGGAGGGGTCGACCTTCATTTAGCTGACCACGGGCAGACCCCAACCTGGGGAGTCCGAGCCACGGCGTCGAAGGCAATCCAACCCCTCACAGCGAGTGTGTTAAGGCACCAAATGGCCAGTCACACAATAGTTTATAACTTCTAAAAGTTAACAATAAATCGGAACGTTATGTTCTTCTTCGCATTGCCCTGGTCATGTGATGAAAATGGTTACGTGCTTTCGTAAACCAAGCCGATTTTACGTGCGTAAACACGTAACTTAACACGCAAACTACTAGTTCTTAGGGCAATTACACATAGCTATTACTTATGAAAGTTATCTTCTATGTTTTTCATCGATCTTCTATGCTTTTAGCGATAGTTATGCTATTTTACCGTGTTTCCTCGCATATCTGAAGCCATGAAGTGCTGTAAACATTGGTTTATTGTGGAAACAAGGGTAATTTACACACAATGGCAATTTGCTAGGCTCTTTCTTATATGGTGCTTTCCAAAGAACTCTCTTTATAAACACATAATTTGCGTAATCATTTACAAGTGCATCTAGTATTTAAATGGGGAACACAGCAGGTTAAATATTAAGTATTTGGATTGTCAAAACTTGTTAACGCAAAATCAGCACGGATTCCGTAAAGGCAGGTCTTGCGAAGCCAAGTTGACCCTCTTTCTTCACGACGTTCTTTCCTCGGGAGAAAGGCTTGTCCAGGTAGACGCAATATGTCTAGATTTCAAAAATATTTCGATGAAGTCCCTCATTCGATGTTACTCGTTAAGGGGAAAGCTTACGGAATACACCACGACGTAATATGTTGAATAAGAGAGTTCATAGCCGACCGCGAACAGAGGGTAGCTCTAGATGGCGTTAATTCAGATTCAGTGAAAATAACATCAGGTGTACCTCTGGGAAGTGTCATCAGACCCTTATTAGTCCATTTGTATGTTAATGACATAACTGCAGTTGTTACGAGCAAAGTTCGCCTCTTCGCAGACGACGCAGTGCTGTACAGGGATATAAGCAATGAGTCTGACAGAATCACGTTACAAAAACGAACTAGATGCTATAAATGAATGGCGCAATACTTGGCGGTTAGAAATTAATTTTAAAAAGTGCATTGTTATGACTTTTTGGAAAAAGAATAACTCGGTCAACGAAACTTACACAATTAATCAAACCAACTTATAAAATGTAGAGCCAGTTAAATACTTAGGTGTGACCCTTAATCAGGACCTGTCTTGGGGGAAACACGTTCGGGAAATCAGCCAACAGGCTAGTCGCAAATTGGGATTTATTAAAAGAATACTAGGAAAATGTGACGAGAAAGTGAAAGAGTGATGTTATTTTGCCCTCGTGAAACATCACTTGGAGTTTGCCGCAAGCATATGGGACCCTTACGAAGTAGGACTAATCTTAGAAATAGATCGAATACAACGGAAAGCAGCAAGATTTTTAAAAAGTTGTAACGATAAACTTTGGAGTGTTACCGAATTGTTTAAGGAATTAGGGTTGGACTGATCGAAGGAAGAAATACAGGTTAAATATTTTGCGCAAGTTAGAAGCAATATTTTTTTGCTGGACGTTAAACGTATTTTCCTAGAGCCAACGTACTGCGGTAGAAGCGATCACAAAAATAAGATAAAGGGAATAGACTGAAGAACCAATAGATTTAAAATGTCATTTTTTCCACGTACAATAAGGGATCATAATAGTTGCGATAGATCAATCATATGAAACTTCCACCCTCAATAGGTAGAGTAGAATTTTCACTTGTGTTTAATGACATAAAGCATCATTTCTAACCCTTCACTCCGCTTGATATGTCCGGCATTATTTTGTTTTCTGCTAGAAGTAGTATCTCGTAGCATTCATAAATTAATAGTATTAGTAATAATTACCACTAGATATCTCTTTATCAGTGTTCTGCATGTTTGCATGTTCATTTACGTAGCACTCTCCCTGTTTCTGGTTTGACTGCGCACTGTTCTCCTGACCGATTTTTGGTCTCGCCTAGCGGCTAGGGGAACGTGCGAGGTCCCGATTTGTACTGGGACGAGTGCTGCATGCCTGTTGTGGAATCACCCCATGCCACACACCCTGGTGGTGGCTTGCACAGTACTTCGTAGATGTAGATGTACATAAACGGACAGAGATTCATGTGTTATGCCGAAAACATACACAGCGTGCTGTAAGTACTAGGTGGAAGATTAGGATAAAAGTATTAGGGAGAACTACTACTACTAAGAGCTACACTACCTATCGACAAACCTAGCTAAAAGTCTCATTGGCAGTTTTTATGGTCTCTTATCATTCGCGGGAAAAATGACATTTTTAATCTGTCCGTTCTGCAGCCTAGTTCCCTAATTTTATTATAATGATCTGATTTTCCTTAGCATGTCGGATTTCGTAAAATATTATCAACATCGTCTGAGAATAAATCAGTTTGGAACTTACTTAATAGATTGTTTAAATTTTAATCATCGATCTGAAAGCGATTCCCATCCCAGTTGTTGCAAACGGTCAGTTACACTAACGAGACTATCATAACGGCCTTAAACGTATCTTGCCGATCTTCTCTGCACGCGTTCTAACCCGGTTTATAAGCCTACCTCATAAGGATACCAAATGTTGGCAGCGTATTTCAATTGGGGTCTAACAAGGGAGAAGTAGCTAGTTTCCCTAACATTATCGTTGTTCTTGCCAAGTACTCTTTTAACAAATACATACCAATTTACGATTATCTTGGCCGGAAATTTCCAAAATATGTTTACTCCACGAGAGATCATTAGTCAGTTTAACTCGGAGATATTTAACCGATTCTACAGTCTCTAATTTGCTGTTGTGTATGCAATAGCAGTTAAAAGGAGAGATTTTCCGTTTCCAAAAATGTATAGCAACGCAACGCAATTTTTCAATTCTAGCTGCCACGCATCGCACCACTCCTGTAATGCCTCGAGGTCCTTAGTTAGCGCTTGCTTATCATTTATGCTACGGATTTCCCTATACACTACTGTGTCGTCTCCAAATAATCAAAGTTTACTTTTGACTATTTCCCCGATATCGTTAATGTACAAAAGTAACAGAAGTGGGCCTATGAGACTCCCCAGTAGTGTGTGTGATCCTCCCCTCCTAATGTGATTTTTTCTTCATTGAAGATAGCGCCGTCTAATTCAACCATTTGCACGCGATTGATTAACAATTCTTTAATCCAGAGAATTAAGTCATCGTGTAACCCGTAGGATTTCAATTTCATGAGTAACTAACTTTAGCAAATGCCTTTTTAATGTCGAGAAAAATTGCGTCAACTGGAACGTTATGTTCACCCGAGACAAAAATATCGTGGGCAAAAAGTGCTAATTGAGTTTCGCAAGATCTTCCCTTCCTGAATCCATGTAGCGTTTTAATTGACAAGTTCTGTATATCGAGGTGTCTCGTAACTGAACTTACGATTACATGTTCTAGGACTTTGTTAGAGATAGATGTAAGCGATATCACTCGCTTGCGATATCAAGCGGGGTGCCACGTGCTTTCCCTTTTCCGCTTGTGGATTCCCGAAAGATCGGGTACAAAAATGTTCACTTTGCTAACGTTTTGATATTGGTGTCCAGAGGCATCACCCGGCATTGAACCGGTAACCCTCTGGCTCAAAACGAAGCATTATACCCACTGGACTACCATGCCACCAAGTAAAAGGAGTTTCATAAAAAATTACGAGCCTAAGGGTAAGAGGAATATAAAGATACAGCGCCAAAACAAGTTGTGGGTCAAATGACCCGCAGCCGTCCTTCTAGGTAATAACCTCTTGTAAAAGTAAAAAAAAAATATTAGAGTCATATTTGTGTCAATTTATATAATTTCAGGTAGAAATGAAGAAAGTCAAAAAGTTTCGAAAGATTAAAAAATATTTTACACAGAGAAAAATTAATTTGAATTCTGAAAATGGGTCAAATGACCCCTGCCGTCCTTCTAGTGTTAAAGATAAGACCTTATAAATACGGTTTCATGGATTGTGAGCTATTATTCGGAGTTTAAGGATAGAAAAGCACTGTATTATTTATAAAATATTCAATGAGAATTTTTAGAAACATTCTGGTTCGTTACAACCAGTTGGGGCTGAACAACTTTTTTCAATTCCGATTACTTCCCTTTTTACCACTGCTGCAGATAAATCACTTTACAATTTTACTTTCATTATTACTTTCAAATCATCGATAGAAACGTGTTATCTCTTGATTATCAAACCTGAAACTTATAACATGTACAGAAAACATGCATATCTAACATGTATTGGACTTTGGTTGCAATAGAACCACTTGTATTTTATATACGAATTATCAAAGTCTGCGTTTTGCGCAAACACCGTCCAAAACCGGTACTTTTAAACCCATTGTAAAAAGTATTAAAATGTGTTTATAAATTTAGATTCACCATCATTTAAAAAAAAAGGTAAGGAGTGATCAGTTTTTCTGTACGCATTTTCGTTATTTTGCTATTTGTACCCAAACTCGAGTGCATATAATTTCTGCGCCGACAGTATTGATTCAATTTATGAAGGAATTTCTTACAATTACTTGCGTTCGTCGTTCGTTGCACGTTGGTCCATCGCATCCGCAAGTTTCTTATTCACGTCCATCGTTGTTGACACTAAGGGCCACATCCAGAAACCTCGCTATAGCATTATCTCCGCTGTATATGTCATCCGCGTCTGTTATAGCGGCGAAGGCGCGCTACAGCATGACCCAAACTCGCACTGTAAGAAGCAGGGAACCCCAGACCATGCTATTCACTAAACTAACATGGCCGCCAGATTTCATCTGCTGTACCTATCCTATTTAAAATCGTTGATAATTGATGTACTGAATGCCATATGCTCATGATAACCATTTCTTTTTAAATAAAGACAAAGTATGAATGTTTCAATTACCAGATTTGAGCCTTGTAAAACAATATTTCACGTAAAAGTACTTCCGTCAACAAAACTGTATTGGAGCTTCTTCAGCTTTGCCATATTTTTGCTGTTAATTTATGTATGGGCTGCATCATGTCTTAAAAACCATTTATTTTTATGTAGAAGGGCATTAAGAATGTAGCAATCACACTCCTTGTTCCTAATAAATCCTTATTTTACGTAAAATACCTAATTGTGTCAACAGAGCCATTTTTTAGACCCTTCGGCTCACCTTCAATTACATAATACTATTTTATGTATAGGTAGCTCCATGCCCCATGCACTGACAAATATGTCTCTAATTAACTCTTCTTTCAGCAAACCCATAGCACAAGATGTACATGAATTCCTCAAAAGTCCATTTAGTTCTCATAAAAGTTGTAGTTTCAGGCTTAATTTTATGGAATAACATCATAAATGAAAATGACTGGCAATTTTCCACAAGAATATATTTAAAAAACGACCGGTTTCAGTGTACAACACCATCATCAGGTGAAATCATATCTTTTACATCCGTATATATACCAAATTGCATGAGGGGAGGAAAGGGATGAGAGGGGGTGGGGTTGGGAAGAATAAGGATTGGGAGTTGAGAGGAGGGTGAGAGGTGGGGGGGAGGTTGTTAAAGGGTAAAACCCGCATGGTAGTGATCTGGGGAAGTCACAGGTCGTTAAGCTACACAGGACATCCACCCAAGAGTCCTGTTGATGTCCGCTGTGCTCCTAAAAATGGAAGGGTGGAACCTCGCAAGCTGGTGGTCTGGGTGAGGCCCCGGTCATTATGAATCCTCAGAAGTCCACGTGAAGTCCAGAGTGGAGGGGGTGGGAGGACCGGGCGTTGGCATCCATCGGAGTGACGGAGACTTCGGGTTAAGGAGGATTAGCTCCTTGGGGTTCCAGTTGTAATTGCCAAAGGTATCCAGAGGGCATGGGCTTGGAGGTGATAGGGGGGAGGGGGAAGGGAAAGGGAGAGTGTTCGGTCCGAAGATGACGACCCCAGGTACTCGTTGAGACAGGAAAGGGTCAAGCGGTAAAGTCTGTCACGTAGCAAACGCTGTAGTAGGCTAATAGGATGGGTCTTACACAATGGTTGATGAGGGGGTGGACAAGAGGAAGGGAAGTTCATGCAGAGAGCAATTATGTGATTTTAGGAATGAGAAACACAAGGGAATCGGTCGTGGAGGAGGGGGGGTTTTCAGTGACTATGGTTGCGGCAGTCCTAACGAGTGTGCACTTCGTGGGAAGGTGATGGAGAGGAGAGGGGAGGGGTACGAAAGGAATTGAACATCGTTAAGAAGGTTCTGCTTCCAGTTCCTTCTTTGGATAATTTCAACCTGCTCCATGGCGTCCAATTTCTTTCCTTTACCCAAAGTGTGGAGCACGTTGAAATTAAAATCACTAGAGTGTTTTGCATCCATAAGATGCTTCGCGAAAATCGAAGTTTCGTTTCCAGAAACATAGCACTTTTTATGTTCACTGATGCGGGTGGAAAAATTCCTCCCTGTCTGCCCAATGTGGGTGGCTCCACAATCGCACTTGACTTCATAAACACCACACTTTTTGGAATCTTCTATGGGGTCTTTATTAGCACAGAGGACTTTGTGTAGGTTTGTGGGGGTGTAGAATGACACTTTGAACTTGTCTTTCGGGAACTTGTTGGCTATTCTGTAAGATGTTTGGTTGTGGAAGGGAATTTTGCACCAATTTTTCTCCGTTGCACTGGGGCCTGGTGAGAGGGACGTGTTTAATTTTTCGGCCTGTTTTTTCAGCTTTTTCCGGAGTAATGTCTCAATTGTTCCAGTACTATAACCATTCTTCTGGGCTATGTATTTAATTATAGTAAGTTCACGTTCAAAGTTTTGTTTTGAAAGGGGGATACTGACTGATGATGGGAAAAGGGGGATATATAGTTCTCATAAGATCTGATAAGCTACTGATGCGTAATGAAAAAATTATGTCTTTCATACATTAGGTACTTTTTTGGTAGAAATTAAACATTTATCAATCCTTGCTGTCACCACCATTAAATTCATGCAATATGCATCACCAAGATCAAGTGACCTAAATATTTCATGACCATTTTCTGCCGTAAAATGTAGGATAAGAGCCCCTTTTTGCTTTTCTTTTGAGTTCTCACAAAGAAAGGCTTGTGTTTAAATTAAAAAACTCTCTTCATATTGCTCCCAGTTCACTGATAGATTTCCTTGCCACTCCATCGTCGAACCATATGCCAATATTTCAAATTGATTAGAGGAGGCCATTAAATTCTCATATCATCCACAATAATTTCATAAATTTCAGCAAACAATGCAAGAACAACATAATCGACTTCCATCGCTGCCTCCATGTATTATCATGGGAGGGTAGTATTGCAAAGTCAAGATTAAGAAAACCTGTTTTTGTTAACAGCACTTTTAATACTGGGGCCTTGAACAACATTGGCTACATTCGGGATTATCAGCTAGTACCCTCCACGCCTTCTAATCATTATTCATTTCTTTATAACATTTACTGCCTCTGGCATGGAAGGCCCTACCAGGGGCTATTGTACATTATTGCTCC
Organism: Pyrrhosoma nymphula; assembly: GCA_963573305.1. Lineage (NCBI taxonomy): Eukaryota > Metazoa > Arthropoda > Insecta > Odonata > Coenagrionidae > Pyrrhosoma > Pyrrhosoma nymphula. Next base: position 55,612,164 of record OY754335.1, read on the forward strand.
CATCGGTCCAGCTCCTAGGGGTCATTGTAATTCACAAGCCCTTCCTCAAAATCAAGAATGTAGATTCTGGGGAGGGATAGGTCAGTTTCTTCTCCTCCCAAAATTCAAAGCAGCTAAACTTGAGCAATCATCAACTGCTGAGAAGATCCTTAAATTTCCAACATTTGATCTGATCAGTGTTTTGAAACACCAATCAGAAAAACTGGCTAAAGTTGACCAGTAACTGATAGAATTCACCAGTACTTAATCTTTAAGCTCCATTGGGACATTACTTGTTGGAATTGAAAATCTTCAAGCAAAGGTGGAAGTACCAGCCAGGTTTTTTCAGGCAATATGTAGTGCAGGCTAACATCTTAAGAAATCTGAGAAAAAATTGCTGACTTTGTTCTAAAATAAGAGTGAGAATAGCTCCTTTTCTTTCATTTTATATTTCCTTTGGCAAGAGAATATGCTAAGAGGGGTTCATGGAAGGAATGACTTCAGGTTTCACCTTAAGTAATGATTTTATTATTTGATTCCTGTAATCTAATACATTGCCTCCCATTGAATCTTTAAACCTGATAAAGGAATTTCATTTTCATGATTTAAAAAAAGAGAATTCAATACTTGATATAGTATGCATATTTATAAATGCCAACGAAGGGTTTTTCTTTTATTATAAATGATAAAGACACCGGAGAATTACTTTCTTCTAACTACATATATATTTCTGTATGTAACATCAATACAGTAAAAGCATACAATAACAACCATTACAATAATTCAGTACACAACACCAAACACACGCCCTAGAGACAATTTAGCCCTTATGTTCCTCTTGGCTTTAACCATACGCGGGTTCTACTTCCTGACACTAACAATGTCCCATTTCCCCTTGTCGGGTATTGTACCTGGGTACCAAAACAAATGGAAAAATACAAACAACACAAAATCACTTCTCATCAAAAACAACACTTTTCATGATCAAAAGAAAGAACATTTCACTCAAAAGAGAAAATATCAAGAGACTTTTATATTTAGAAAAGAAAATTCTATATCACCAGACAAAACTTTTTCCCAAAGCACATGATATCTGATATCAATATGCCTAGTTTTATCAGATAGAATCTTGTTACTTGTATCACACATAGCACCTTGATTATCAACACATAGATTAACTGGTTTTGGAATGAGTCTGTCTTGGCCTAGTTCACATAAAAAAATTCTCAGCCACATTATCTCCTTTGACGCCTCATGCACCCCTGTATGTATTCATATTCAACAAATGAACTGGCTACATTCCTCTTCTCCCTGCTGACCCAAGATAGTGGTCCACCAGCTAAGATCACAACAAAACCACTCACACTCTTTCGGTCCACTGGATCATTGGCCCAGTCTGCGTCAGCAAATACTTTTACATGCTCCCCCATTTTTTCATACCTTATACCCAGTTTACTTGTACCTTTTATGTATCTTAGCAAATGCTTCACACCATTCCAATCACTCCTACAAGGTTTGTTGCATTTCTGACTTAACGTACACACATAAAAAGCTATATCTGGTATCGTACTGTTCGCTAGATACAGCAAATTACCTATCTCCCTTCTGTATATGTATTCATCGAACCCCTCATCGTTTCCTACAGCTATTAAATCATCAACATATACGCCCACAATCAGGCCATCAGAGCTATACACACATGGCTCACTAATACATTGGATCAGCCCTAAGCTCTTTAAGTGACTATTTGTGCATATATTCCAATTTTTGCCTGATTGATGGAGTCCATATTAGATTTTTTTCAATTTGCAGACATAATCCTGAGCACCTCTATTTTCGTCTTTAAAAAAATTTGGCTGTTCTACAAATACCTGATCACAAATAGGATTTTTAAGATATGCAGAATTCACATCAAAGTGTTATATGCTCTATTCATTTTCAATAGCTATAGCAAGGATTATTCTAAGTGACCTCATTCTAAGCACAGGATTATATGTCTCTAGAAAATCAACTCCACATATTTGGCTAAACCACTTTGGGAAACAAGCCTAGCTTTGTATTTCTTAACTTTTTTCCATTTCATTTCTTTTGATTTTGTATACCCATTTTGTCCCTTTTACATTTCTTCCTTCTGGTCTTTCACTATGTCCCAGGTATCATTTTCATGCATAGTTTTCATCTCGTTTTGCATTTCCTTGTAACACTGCTGTGCCTTTGGCCCTACTAAAGCTTCCCCTGCAGACCTTGGTTCTTCGTCTGAATAAGACCTTATTTCACCTGGGTACAACATTTGCAAGGTTATTTTGGTATAGCTATTCCCTCTGACCTCCTTGGGATGAACTGATCCCTTTCTGCACATCCTAAATGATGTCCTTCTGCTGTTCCATGTCTTTGATTCTACCAGTGGCGCAGCCAGGTTTTGGTTCTAGGAGGGGGCAGAAAATTTTTAGGGGGTGCCGACTCCTAAATTGATCACTTTACTAAACTTTACAAATTTTGGTGATGCAAAAGGCGGATGGGTTTGAACAAAATATGACAATTGACAACGTATTATACACATTTATTTGTATTTGGGACTTAATAGTGGAAAAAAACACAGCTTAGGGGCGCTAGAACACGGGGTGGGGGCCCTTCGGCCCCCTTTCCCCCTGGCTACGCTACTGGATTCGACTCTTCAAGTAGATCAATTTTCTCTGAGATTTCAGCATGTTCATCTTCATAAATGTCATCTTCACTTTCAGTTGAGTAGAGATTAGTCTCTTCTTTGCTTCTTATACCTTTATCATCAAAGTCCATTCTTATAAGGATAAACCTCATTGAAAATTACATCGCGGCTTATTATTATTTTTCTTCTGTTTTCTGTCCTTTGGGTAAACGTCTTCCTTCTGAATTTCCCTTCCACACACACATCACATTCGCGGCTCACTTTTGTTTCCACTTCAGGTTCCTTCACTCTTAGTACTGGTATCTTCCGCAGAATTTGTTTTCCTCAGTGACCAAACCCCCTGTGCCACAAGTCCCAAGGATGCATTACTCGCTCTACCTTTGACTTCCGTTTCACTTCCTGGCTCTAATTTAAGTTCTGTACACGAAGCCTCAGCTTCACCCTCATGATTTCTGTCTAACACATGCACGTAATATACTTACACCGTTTTTTCAGAAAGCTCTCATCATGACTTCACCAGTCACTCTATCAATTACATCAGCTTTACCACAATCAACCACTGTTTTGCACCCCTTTTCTCTAGTTCTTTTACATATATGGGATTATGCTGCAAGCCTGGCACATGCAAAACAGCACTGAATGTCCCTTGCTCACAGACATCACATTTGTGGCTCACTTTTGTTTCCACTTGAGGTTCCTTCACTCTTAAGTACTAGTATCTTCCTGGTGGTGGTAGGAGTAATGATGTACCTTTGTCTTTCAGTTCAGATTTGTCACCATTTACTGCTACTACTACCTTGTCATTCTCTCATTACCACGTTTTACAGCAGTTCAATTTATGGAAATACATGGTTTGTAGCTCCACAATCAAGCAACCACACATTTTGTTGTGCCTACCATCCTCTTTTGTTATGCACAAAGCTTTGTACATCCTCTCATCATTCCCTGTTGCCAGTGACACATTTTATATCTCTTTTATAGTATCCATTTGATTCACCTTTTCTTACTTGTTCCATCTCTTCTCTTCTTTGATCTGGTCTCTTGGGCTTCTTACAATACTTTTTTATATGACCTCTGCTACCACAATTGTAACAATGGAAACTTCTATCATCTAGCTCTTGTTTTGGTTCTTGATTTCTGAAACGAGCCTTTTGACTCACAATGCCATTGTCTCTGTTGACCAAACTTAGTAGAGAGTGCCCTTGCCAATTCTTCATTTCTTGCATTACGTTTTTCCTCTAAAAGTAATGCTGATATTTACCTTTCTCGTCATCAAATTTTCTTCATTCTCGAGGCCTCTAAATAACCCCTCATATTTGTCTAATGGCAGTCCCATTAGGATGAACATCCTATCTGATCGTCATTAAAAGTCCCGTCTCCTTTTGCAATCATCAAAATGTGCAATTTTGGTGCACCTGTTGAATCTTCACTGTGTACTCCATCATTCAGACATTTTCAGTTTTCCCAACATTTACCATTTTCTTCAGGTATATTATCGTGTGCAAGCAGCTGTATGAACCATGGATCTCTTCTGATCTTTTCCAAGCTTCTTGAGCTCACTTACAATCTCCAATGTCTTCTAAATATGCCGACTTCACATGTTGGATGATGTAGTTCAGCGCCTTTCTGTTTACACGATCTTGTTCTTGATTTAGTGTTTCCGCCATCTCACACCCTGGGTCCACAGCACACCAACAGTTTTTCTCCACTAAGAGTGATCTTACTCTCAATGTCCACACATAATAATTGTCATTTTCTAACTTTGGACAATTTTCTGTCTCTTCATTGTCATCTTCTTTTCTACCGGCCATATTGTCCTTTCTATTTCATCTTACTGTTTGTCCTCAGAATTCATTGAAATAAATATCGTATCTATATTGCGCCAAGATTGCACATTGATCGTACCCTGGGCCCATTGCCTCTTATAAGTTATAAAGACACCGGGGAGATACTTTCTTCTAACTATATATTTCTGCATTTAAAAACAAAAATAGTAAAAGCATGCGGGTAAAAAAAAGCATGCAATTATAGCCATTACCATAACTCGGTACACAACACCAAACATTTTTCCTAGAGACAATTTAGTCCTAATGTTTCTCTTGGATTTAACCCTACGTGGGTTCAACTTCCCGGCACAAACTATGTATATCCCATTTCTAACATTTTTCACTGGGGTGAACTGGGGGGGGGGGAGACAGTGATTGATATGCCCTATCACTGCCTTCCATATGTTTTTGTAAGCATCCACCATACTGGACTTCGTTGACAGCATTCTCTACCTGCCAACAATTTGTACTAAATTGGGTCAATGTTCAGATTGGATCATCCTCATATTTATATTTTCACCCCATATTAGTATGCACATTCTCTAACAATCATGAGTGGAAACATTCACAGACTTAGGAGCACCAGAACACGGGGCGGGAGGGGTATTCACCCCCCCTGCCCTCCCCCTGGGCGAAATATGCTGCCATATATGCATTACTGGCATTCTTCATAAAGAAATTGCTCTTCCGCTCAGCTTTATGGAGTTTCATGCTGTGTAACAACAAGAAAAACTTTTTAACTTCCATAGAACTTTTATTTAATCATGACCAGGTTTTTTCGAATAGTCCACATTACCATGTGAATATTACATAACAGATTTTGCGTCAATATGTACATAGTCAGTGTTGTAAGGAGTGGAAGGGGGGGAGGTGGGAGGGTATGTGGTTAAAAGGAGACGACCATGTTAAAGGGTAGAAATCATTTAAATGTAATCATCATGTTGTCATATGATCATGCAATTCATTCCAACTTCTGTTGTTATATTTCTCAAAAACTGACAGCTTTCTATTTTATGGTTAATAGAATGCTAGATACATATCCCCTTGAAGCCATGAAATCTGAAATTATAAACAATAAACTAAATTACAAAAACAAAGATTCTCAAATACGCTCCATAGTGTTTCAGGCTTCACTTCGTGGAAGTATAAATTGAGTGCCCATACTAAATAATGTACTTTGTACTTCTCCACAGAATTTAATAAATGGTACAATGCATTTCGCCGATCTACAGCATTATCAGGTACAAATTCATAGTTGTTTTGTTTATTGGCCCTTTTTTGTTATCACAGTGACGGGGTTGGTTTGAGTGAGGGAAAAATCCCAACTATTCAAGCTACCTGTCCGCACCTACACTTCCAAACCACGCTAAACTACCTCCTCCCTCACTCACTCGTTGCCAAACAAGCCCCATAACTACAACAACAAAAAAACAGTCAATAAAAAACCAATTTGAATTTTTACCTGATGATGCTGTAGGTCGGCGAAACGCATTGTACGGTTTCATAAATTCTATGGAAAAGAACAAAGTATATTATTAAGTAGGGTTCTCGAATAATTACGGTTATAAGTGATATTAATGGTAAAATGATATGCAAAAAAGGTATCTTAAGAGCAAATATCATTTTATATGGGAAAGTGAGGGACTCCAATAAGTAAAAGAAGTTGAGTAGACTCACCAGGAGGGGATTTCAAAGATTATTTTTAACCTTTTTTTCAAAAGAAAACCATATTTTTTTCATAGCCTTCTACGATAAATGTGGCTTAATTTTTTTGTTTGTTAACACTTGTTTTTATGGCAAATGAATCGCTGAGTTTCCATAGCATTATTTTTAGTTTCTTGGTTGTCCTCAAGCATGATTGGTGTGAGTGCACAACAGTTCAGGAATAAAAATAAAAAACCAGAATTGAAAAATAAATGTGCTGAAAAAATCAATTTTGAACATTCAGCATTGATCACTTTACATGAACTTTTTCCAGTCTCTACCCATGCAATGCTCGGGACGGCATTATTGTTTTCAATAGACACTCGTTTCCCGGGTACTGCGAATGTAGTTAGAATTTGTTCAAGAGATCCCAAATCAGCAGTAGCACCAGTCATATACCACTTCCTTGCAAGTTTAAATGCAGCTAATGTAGCCCAGTAAACGATTAGATTAGACATACGGACTTTACTTGCAGGACCTGCAGAGTGGAAACTGTTAATGAATGCTATCAATGTTAAACCCTGTATCATTTATGCTATAGATGGTGTGAAACGTTGAACGGAAGTTAAACGTATGTAAGGCACTTTAGAGCCTATATGTATCCAAAGTACATATGCATTAATTTTTTTCATAGAAGCACTGAAAAAACAAATAGTGGAATGGGGCCAGATGCTGTGACGGGCTGTCGATGAGAGAAAGGGTTGTGCCCACCTTTGTAACCCATAATCCGTTGACTGCATTCTCAGAATTAATGTAGCCCCTGAGATATAGGCAAATATACAACATTCAGACGTGAAAAAAATTCATCACACTCTAGTTGTAGGTACAAGCTGAAACAGGCTTATTTAACTTAGTGTACAAGTGGCAAAGGTATCATTGGAAAGCAATAAGACTGTAATTGATACTAATTAACTTGAATTTGTCATTTGTGGAAGTGCTTCATCAACTGCTCTGAGAAATTAAAAAAATGGCAACTTTTGAAAAATATTTGCAACTAATAAATACCAAGATATGTAATTCCACTCTATTAGACAACTTTTCGTGTACACTAAGAGCATGTGGGACTCTGCACAGAAAGATTTAATATGTCAAATAAACAAAAAACCAAGTTAGCTGAGCAGTTCGCTAAAACTGTTACGAGGGAACAGTGTGTATGACATGGGTGATAGCAGGACAGGGTTGAAAGCTGTTCGAGACTCGGGAGGCTTGGACTACTTGAAAATTCAAGATCATGGGAGTTTTTGGGGTGACACGAAGGATAGTATTTTAACATCACACTATATATTCCGGAACTGATGGACACTACAAAAGAAGAGGTATGCTCAGCAGTAGCTGATAAGTAGAAAAATTCCCTCTTTCCACGCATCAATTAATGATTGTACCAATAAAAGACACATTCGGAGAGAAAAGCAAAATAGGGAAGATCCAAAATGTTAATTTAATTATGTGTGATAGTGTATATGGAAATTACCACAATATCCCTACACACTGTAAAAAAAGGTTTTTTCTACAGTGTGTAGGCACAAACCCTTTAGCACAAAATTTAGCACACGAGGGAAAGTGAATCAAAAGAGTTAAAAGACAGAAATAAATTCTATGAAACGCATTTGATTAAAGTTGGGTTGACTCAACTTAAATACATAGCTTCTTGAACTCGATGGAAAACACTTTTTCTACTACACTCTAAGAATGTTCTTTTGAATATTATTAATTTAATAATCTTCAAAAGAAAATAATTAGACCTTAGTAGGAAAAGTGTTTTCCATCATGTTCAAGAAGCTATATACTTATTCAATTTTTCGAATCCCTTTCCCTCCTTTTTTAATGGTTAGTGTCCTAGAATCCCCCACAGCGGCTCGCAGTTCAAAATGTAGATTTAAAATAGTACATACACCGAGAAAGCCTATCTCGTGCCAAAAAATTATTTCTAGCCATTGTAAATATTATTACAATTTAAATGGAATCTTTTTTGGGCTTGAGACAAATTACTTGATCTGTTCCTAAATTTTAAAAAATTTAAAAATATTGCAAAACTTACGGAGGAAAACCAAGAAGGGAAATCCCAAATAATAACTGAAAAAACGTGATCGTAAATGTGAAAATGACAGTATTTAACCCTTTATAGGGCAACATATTGGGAAACTTATTCCAGACTATTTTTTTTACAAAAACAGCCTACATTACAACACAGTAATAGGGAATTGAACTTATTTTGTTCAAGAAAAATTTTTGTTAGTTATTACTTTTAGTTAGTTATTCACTTAAGGACCAGTTCCCATTTTTTTCATTGAGTGCACATTTTTTTCATGCACTGCTCCCTTTAGGAACCACTTTTTTATTTTAAACAAATCTTTATTATTAAGTTAATGTGTAACCTTATTATGTGGTTAATGTGTGCATTATGGTTAATATTACATACTTTTATAACATTTTATATTATTTATGACCCTTAAACGAATAAAAAGAAATGGAAACGTAAATGTATTCAATTTTACAGGTATCAGGGAAATGGAAAACAATGGAAACACATTTAAACTTGGCAAAACATCGTTCATTTTTATTTACTATGGAATGGATCAAAGCATTCGACACACAATACAACGTTGCATGTTGAACAATTGTAGCTGGTTCTTTTCACTTTTTGTTTTGTGCTGCAATGTCAGCAGCTGCTTTTGGTACCTTTTTTGGCATATGGTGTCCTACATTTGTTAGATATGTAAATAATTTTGTGTGGTTGATTGGCCTTTTGGGTTATTCTTTTTGCGGGCTTTTCCTTTGGAGGATGGACCAGATTTTTGGTGGCTTGAGTATGTCCCAACCACCTCCGATGCCAAAGAAGATGTAAATTCAAGTTGGCTCATAAGAGTTGCTTTAGAATCGACCCTGGTCCTAATTAATTTATAAACAATGTAGCTGTTCACAATTGATGTATCAAAACAGTAATAAGAAAGTTTCAGCCACTATTTTCTCGACTTTCACGACACATTGTATGATGATAGTAGTAGGTCAAAGAGATGAACTCCTCCCATGTATCTATTGTGCTCCGCAATGGCTTTTGGGCAGTCAACATTGTCGCGGGTTCCAGATTTGTTTGTTCTAAGTACTTTCATGTTGCCTGATGGGTTATGAAAAGAGGATATTAAATATACAGACTTTGTACCACCATCTTTCCATTTCAGAATGCTTACTTTGTCTGATTTTCATGTCCTGCAATCTCCACCAGCTATGGGCAAAGTTCTAAATCTCAGCTAACTTCGGAATAAACGATTCGGTTAAAATTTGAGTTTTGCCTCATATTTCCTCTTCCTTTTCCATGGCTAGCGTTGTAACAGCTCCTACCACACGTCCTAATTGCTCCTCTTTTGATATTACATTGAATTAAAGCAGAACTCACGTGCTGAGAAATTATTGCTTGCCGTTTTAACCATTATCAAGAATTAAATTAATTTTTTTAATAATTGAGACTAATCAATTTCTTGGGTCCTAATTTTTAAAATATCAACATCTTGAGGGAAAACCCCATTAAAAAATATTTGAAAATACGTGGCATGTGGAAATGAGCACTATATTCATTATCCTAGTAGGTGAATTGTGGAGGAAAAAAGGGCTTAGGGCTGCTTTGGTTTAGTTAGTCGGAGAAGAGTAGTTTGTGGTAGAGAAATATGTTTTAGCCGGGCGTGAAAATAATATATTTTAAAATTTCTTGACCGGATTGTCAAAATAAATTTAGTCGGGTCATAATTTTTTTCAGTAGAGAAATTTTTATTCTTTATCCTTCCACCCGGATTGTCGAATAAAAAATTCTTCATCATAAAATGTTTTGATCAAGAGATTTCTTATTTTTTTAACTTTTTAAAAATTTAATTTGTTTTCGTAAATATGTGAGGAATCAAGGAGAACAATATCTCAACCTTATTTCAGTTTTTTTTAACAAAATGCGGTAAATAATATTATCACATGAAATATTTTTGCAGTGGAAGGACACAATTTTTATTTTACTCTTAGCCACGAAATTTAAAAACGAAGGACCTTTACCCCAGTTGCTTGGTGATGGATGCAGTCTTACTTTAAAGAAGTCCGATGACGTCTAAATTTTCATACTGAGGGGGCTCATGACCCAATTGACACCCGCCTTTGAGCCCATTTCCGATTGAGTCCGGTGGAGAGAATAGAATTAAAAAATCGATGGAGATGGTGCAATGTGGAGGAAAAAGGGCTGCTTTGGTTTAGTTATTTGGAGAAGAGTGCATTGAGTAAAAATAGCTCCAAACTATAGAAATGAGTAATATTACTTGAAGTCGATCGTGAATATTATTATTTTTATTTTTCCGACCGGATTTACAAAAAAAAACTTTGAAAGAAATATTTGGATAAATGTTTGGACTGGCAAGTTTTGAATGACACTGTCAGTTTTGTTAGCTGACTTGCAAATAACTGTAGAAGAAGACCCCTTATAAATAAGTTCAATGAAATTCTATATTCTATTGACTCTGGTTAAATATTCTTGCCCATGTCTGTACTGGTTTGTGATTTTTTTCTAACTCCCCCCCCCCCCCCCTTCACCAACGCGGCCCACCCCCGTTCTACTGTCTTAAATGTCAAAACCTGTGTCAGTTTTTCCTCCCATTGTATCCATTCGATTGTATCTATCAATTCCACTTCATATTTACCAAGGTGTTAGAGAAAAGGTGGTCTCAGGCTCTCGCAACAAAGCCTCGTAATGTCAGGGTAGACTCCAGCCATACTCGCTACGAATACAGCATTGAGATTTTTGTGTTTTTCAACGGGTGTTGTGCTTGAATTCTAATTCCTGAAGTTGGGGCACTGATTTAGCCTGTGAGCAACACTGCATGTTATGCGTTGTACGGTGGCTACTTGCTAAAATAGCTCTAAAAAAGCAAAAATGGATGGAGTTCAAATATCCTTCCACTGGTGTTTATATTTTTCATGATTATCTAATATGGCTAATGGGGCATGGTTCCAAAGAAATATGAATTTCACTCATCAAGTAACTCAAAATAATATAAATGTGAATGTCTTGAGTAGCTTTACGAAGAACGCAAAAATAAGAAAGTATTGGGTAGTGAGGTGCAAGAGAGAAGGTAAATAGAATCTGGATTCTTTCCACATCTGCTCCTAACACTTCGCTCAAGACGACTTCAGAAGAGAGTTACAAGCGTAACTTTAGAATTTTTCTGCTACGACAGGCACAACTTGAGTTTGTTTTTTACTCGCTAAGAGACCTCGCGTGCCCTTCTCCCTCCGACAACGAATAGCCAAAACAATCCCAACCTCCACTCCCATTAGAATTCGCCAGCCGAAGAACCCGTTAAGTGTTTCCGGCTGGGACTTTCTTGTGGGAGGACATCGGACGGTATTTCTTGTGGGAGAAAGAAGGCGATAATTTCCTGTACTCTCCTTATGAAATGGGTCGTCATGGCAAGAATCATTAGTCCTGCGCAAAGGGGACAGATAGTAGCCTCGTTTGCATGCAGGAAAACTAGTAATTAATAAAGTTTTAGTAAATAGGTTGCCAAAATCCACTGTTGCAAAATCAGCTCGGAAACCTATCCCGACAGTGATAAAAGAAAGATAATGTTAAGAGATCAGAATTTTTATTTCGCGCGTAATAAAAATAGCTGAGATACCTGTTAAAATGAAATCTGGGAAAGGGCGGAAGACTTCCTCGGTGAATACCAGTATGGGTTAAGAAAAGAGAGCGGGACGTGAAACGCATTTCTGGTGATTAGTATTCTAACATTTATTCATAGATAATAGCCACTATGTCTCTATTTGCTTCTTAGACTGATGGAAGACTTTTGACAGAGTGCATTGGGCGAGAATAATAAATATTACTGCAGAAATAGGGAGTACACTGGAAGTTTAGGCGCATAATTATGAAACCTCACGGGGATGAAGCGGTATACGGGTAACGAATGACGAATCGGAATGGGTATATGTTGGAAGGGGATTCAGCCCGGGCCATTTCTTATTACCATTGATTTTCGATTGTTCGTTGACAATTTGGTAATAAATGTATGGAAAGGGATAACATTGCGAAGGAAAGTAGCAGGTAACTGTTAATTTTGGTAGATTTGCAGATGGCCAAGATTTATTTAGCCAGTCACCCACGGGACTCGATGTCTATTTCGCAGGTGAAAAGATGCGTGATATGTGGAATGTGAATTAATCATATAAAGCGCAGGTAATGAAGTTTACAAAATAGTAATAGTAAAAAATGAAAGAAAATGAGGAAAATTCTGAACTAGGGAAACGGGTTACCTTTCTGGGAAATATAACTACGTCATTCAGTAAATGGTAAATTAATGTATGGAGCTTTGTGTTACAGAGGATTTAAAGAAATATGTTTGGATTGAAATTTCGCTGTTTTCAAATAGGACGGAGAGAAAAATAAACGAAAAATCGATAGGAGATATACGAGAGACTTAGCACAAATAAAACGTGGTGTTGCCTAAGGTGCTATAGATGGGATATGACTCAACGACGGGAAATGGGATATTATGGCAAAGATCTATATTAGTGAAACACACGTGATGATGATAAATGTGCAATTCTATCTCCATAATTGCAAAGTAAAATTAAAACGATATTGCACAGTAAATTAAAACCAGACCTTTGAGTAAAGTTTAGAACAAAACAATTGATATAGCCTTCAAGCTTATATCATTAATGAGTTTAACGGAACGAAAATTTAGAGGTTTTGGAAAGCCCCCAGCTCACATATTAATCACTGATACAACGATTTTCCATTATTTAACTGTAGCAAAATATACTGCTTGGATACGCAGACCGTTGAGAATTTCATAAACACCTAAAAGGGAAAAATTGACGCTGAGTATTCACCTGGGATGAGTAACTGATGGGAGTCCGATCATTCTCTTGCAATCGGGAGTTGATATTTATTCACTCCGAATTTCCCTCAAGATAATGACTAGTGATCGGTCACTACTTAGTTAATTTAAAAAAATCTGGGCATAATGAAAGGAAACAATCCAAGCCTGGAAACGTTAACTCTAAGCCTATTATTTGTGCCACGAAAATATCACTACTTTTTTGTGACCGAAGTCAAGTGCACTGCATTTGGCATAGAGCTTTTAAGTACTCTCAAAATGAGGCACTCAACGTTATTCACAGTATGGCATTGCTTTTACGAGAATGTATTCAAACTGAGTTTATTAATTTATTGCCTTGCGATTGGATATATTGATTTATTAATCAATCTGTTTATGCTAAAGGATTGACAGATTTAAACAGTTTAGAGTCCCTGATATCTCCTCAGCAGCTCATTTTTCGTCAGTGCGCGAGAAAGTGTAGGTTGTGTGCTGTGCAGTGAAACAATCTCGTCCAAAGGAGCATAGAAATAGCTACCTAATTAAAATTACGTATTGCGTTTGATACCTTGGATTTCACAAACATTTCTTTAGCTAGCATCCCCCATTGCGTGACTGATAGATTCCATAGTCAGAGAGGTCAGTGGAGTTTTACGACATCTCCAGAATATGTTGCCACCATAGTGAACATAGCTTCTGAAATTAGAGGTTCGTTCAGGAACTGAGAGCTGAGTGATGGATATACTTGCAATGAATGAATCTTTTTTTTGTATTAACTTCCTAAACACAGTCGCAGCGCATTTAACAGACCAATAAAAACAATGTGAGACGAATTACAGACTATAGAGCAAAATTAACATTGAAACATGCCTTCGGTGTAACGCCGCTCTAAGCTGATTTCTAAATACGCAAAGCGAAGTTATACCTATTTCATCCAACACATATCATTACTGATAATTATACTTTACGATATTACCTAAAAAGGATAAAACCCTAAGTCGGATAAAATAAATGCAAAACTATGGCGAATAAAGCTACAAAAAGTGGATTGTAATTTATCAGAAATGAATGCGGTCATTTTTGAATGAGTTTTCCTTCAGTGGAGAAAAAACTAAATTGATTTCTCGCTCTCAGATAAGACATGCACTCCATTTAAAAATGCCTACGATGAAAAACTGCTCATATATAATAGATAAGATTTTCAAATATGCAACATGAAAAATGTTCTCGTTATTTAGAATAGATTCGAACGAAATAGAAGTTGTGGTTTAAACTTAACGTTGGCGTTCATTTTGCAGCAAAAATTAATGGGAATGAGTCAAGATTTGATAAGGTTAAGAAGAAAAGTGTATTAGATAATTTTGGATAGTCATTTTAAGTATATTACCTATGGTAACAGAAATCTAAAACAAAATGTTCATTCATCAGAGAACAACTTTAATATTTTGTAATATAGCCATTATTTTCAGTCGCAGATCGTAATCGTGACTGCATAGACCCAATCAAATGTTCTATTACACGGGGACGTCGGCTTAAAGAATTCCAAACATCCCGTATGCAGACTTATAAAGTTTTACTCGGTTCTTTCTCCGTCGTAATGCCACTCATTCACAATGTTACCCTACGCATTCTCAATAGGAGAAATATCCGGGGAGTTAGCTGTCCAGGGTAAAACGCAAAGTCGAGAATTATCCTCAAAAAATTGCTTTGTGGTGGTCGGTTCATCGATCTATTTCCTCGATTTATCAAGAATACAATTAAGTCCGTTACTCTTAAGAGTGAAAAACACCTAACGCCTTTCCCTTTTGCATTCTCCGCCTACCGTTGCCTACCACTTGGAGTCGGGGGAGTTGGCTGGTCAGCGATAGCGGGAGAAGGTCATACGAGGGTCTCCATAGTTGAGTGGAAATGAGTCAAGTTGGCCTTTAGTAGTCGCTGAATGCATAGGTAATACCCGAAGTTCGAATTCAGCGAAATGCGAAGTTGGCCGCGCTCACCGCGTGGACCGACTTTTGAAAGTGATAGTACCCCATCACTTGCACATGGATAAACATATAATGGCTGTGCTGTCATTCCAACGAAAAACTTGATTCATGCCTTGAAGCACAAAACAGTCATTGACCATGGTGGCCATTCTTTTTAAACATTTTAACACATCTCCGCTTTCTTTGCTGGCATGGACATTGGACATTGGCAATATTGGACATTGATGTGATGGTATTTTCATTGGAACAATACTTATGTAACAGTTACTGCGTTTATTTTTATGGCATACATTTTTTGTAATTTGCTGGTGGCTCAATTCTGGTCTTATGACCTTGGAGACCACCTAAAGCTCCCGCTCTTTTTATTTGTACTCATTTTATTGGGAGTAAAATTATTATTATTATTGTAATTTACAATTTTTATGGAGCTTAAGGCAACCTCAAAGGTCGCAGACCTGTGGAGAGGCTGCCTTCAACAATGAAATGCATTGCTGCTATAAAGCAAACTTTTTGTACAGAGAATATTTAATGTTATAATTAATTAATTAAATTAAAAAAATAACAGAAAACCATTTAATTTTGCGCCAAAATATGAACATAATAATTAAATAACACATACAGACTACTTAATCGAGCTTGCTACATAATATAATGTATAATTTTATAACATAAGGACAAATTATAAACATACTAATATAAAACATCAATACTATCATGTGCCAATATCCATGACTTTGGCAATTTCAAAAGATTTCTCTTGTTCCTAATGCTTTTAATACAAACTGGTATTGCATTAAATATTTTTGGTCCCAAATACAAAAACAATTCTTATACAAAGTGAGATTCGGTTTTGGAAGCGGCGTATTATACTCACTGCGTAGATTATAGTTATATTTTCCTTAACAGTTCCATATATCTTCCTTAATATCCGTCGCTCAAATACTCGGAGAGCATTTTCATCCGACCTTTTCATGGTCCATGTCTCTTAGCCATAGGTGATTACCGGTCGGACCAACGTCTTATGTATTTTATTCTTCGTATTTCTTGTAATAAGACGGTTATTGAATATCATCTTCTTTGAAAAATATCCTTGCTTGCCTGCCTGTATTATATATTTTATTTCTCTGCTTAAAGCATTGTCATTAAAAACTATTGCCCCCCCATATCTAAAGCAGGATACTCATTCAAACTTCTTCTCTCCGATTGTCAAATCTTGAGGTGCCCTTTTTGTCTCCGACTTGGACATTACGATATAATTTGTGTTTCGTTCATTTACCAGAAGCCCAATTTTTTCTGTTTTTTTTTCTATTTGTTCGTAGATTTGTTTTAGTTTGTGCACTGATCTTGTGATGATTGCCACATCATCTGCATAATATGCACTAATCTGACTGGACTTCCCTAATATAGTTCCTTTTGATCGCTCACCGTTATTACCTTATGTAAAGCCAGATCAAATAAAAAGGCAGATAGCCCACCTCCTTGCTTCACCCCTGTGGTAAATTCAAACTCCTCGCTCAGCATGTTACTTATTTTCACTCTTGCCTTGGTTACCATTCATGGTCATTCTTACTCGTCTTATAATTTTTTGTGGGATGATATTCTCTCCATAGCCTTGTACAGTCCATTCCTGTTTACAATGTCAAAGGTTTGTCTAAAGTCAACAAATAAAAAAATTCAATATATGCCATATTCATGAAACTTCTCCAATATCTGTCTTGAGACAAATATCTGATCATTAGTGCTCCTGCCAGGTCAAAATCCACACTGGTACTCACCAAGGGCATTCTCCGCATAAAATTGCACTATCTCACTTATCTTTCCTGATAAGACGGTCAAAAATAAACTTTGTTCTTTTCCACATAAATTTATTTTAAACACTCGACCGGTTTCGACCTTTTCAGGTCATTCTCAAGAGTTACAATATAAGTTACAGACAGGGCGGTATATATATTTGTGTTGTATCTCACGACGGTTGAACGGGGGGGGGGATCTTCAAGGACAGTGGTGATTGGAAGGCTATGAAAATCTGGAGGGGGGGAAGGGAAGGTCAAGAAAGGAAGGTGAGCCGGCAAACAACTGGTGGCGAGGGTACAATGACAGCTTATCTGACTATGGGGGTGGTGGTGGGGGACGGGTACTGTGTAGAAGGGGGGAGGGGTTGGGACTAGGTCATTTAATACATGTTATTATATACATTAAAATACGCTAAAATTTCAAAATTCTCTATAAAATCAAGTTTCTTCCCCTTGTCACAAACATGTAAAAGTTTAGGGATAAAATCAGAGTTGTGGTCATTTTCAATTAGATGTGTAGCAAACATATTTGTTATTACAATTTAAAAAAGATTTGAAATATTCAGATTTACGTGTGCTTATTTTCCTACCAGTTTGCCCAACATAAAAACAATTCCAGCCAGGGTATCACAATTTAACATATACACTCCACTTTTATCACAAATAGAATATCTGTCTTTAGAGTTAAACAACAATTTATCAAGAGTCATAGGGATAAAAACACACTTTAAACTTATTATTAGGGATGGATTTGTTATTTTGTATGACAATTTTGAGAAGAAGGGTAGCTTCACCCATTTGGTATTCGATACAGGGATCGGGGAAAGAGCAGTAGAATCTATTATGGCACGTTTTCGGCGGAGGCGATTTAGTAGTGTGCCAAATAGGGAATCATAAAAGCCATTATTCCTGGGGATAAGTTTGATGAAAGAGAGCTCCTTTGATAAAACATCGGAAGAAAGGGGTATGGAAAGTAGGCGATAAAGCATAGAATGGAAAGCAGCCATTTTATGCGAGTGGTGATGGTTTGAATCGTTTCTAATGACTATATTGGTGAAAGTATTTTTCCGATAGATGGAAAAATTATGGCTTGATTGATTTCGGAAAATTGTTAAATCCAAAAAGTTGTTCTAACTGAATCCTATTCCCATGGTAAAAGTAATTGACTCGTGAAGTGAATTGAGGAGGGGCAAGAACAGGTTTAATTGTCTAGTACTACCCGTCCACAAACAGATTATATCATCAACGTAACGATAGTAATAAACTAAGTTTTTAAGGAGAGGATGTTTCGTATTAAATAATTTTTCTTCTAGATGATCCATAAAAACTTCGACTATTATTGTTGAGAGAGGAGACCCCATCGCCAAACCATGGGTTTGATGGTAGAACTTGCCATTAAAGTAGATATAATTTTGACTAAGGCACAGATGCAGTAGTAAGCTAAATTCTTTAATAATAGGTTCCCCACAACCCGCTTTCTTCAGGCATTCGATTGAAAGTTAATGAGCGTCAGGAAACCGGAATCGACGTAAAAAGGTTTTTGACATCAAAGGAAATAAGCTTTGGCCCCGCTATTTGGCAATCAGTCATTTCCATAGTCTGTAGTAAATCAACGGTCCCTTGTCTCTCCCTGTAATTTTTAGAACGAATTTTATCCAGGCTCTTTCTATGAGCAGCATCTTCTTTTCCTACACAATCTTTTTCTCTCGACATCAGCTTTTTTCTTAGCACGACAATTTCTAGCATATTCGGATTTTTTCCTCTTGTTTTCTGCTTCCTGTGCAATCTGATGAATATATTATTTATTTCTTTCGCGGTAATTTTTTGGCATATTCAGCATTTTTCTCTTCCGATACATGTTAGTTTTTTCCAATTCGGGATCAGCGTCAATTCTCCCCAATTCTTTCATTTCAGCGCGATAATTTCCGTCATCTTCGGCTTTCTTCCTCTTTCTTTCATCTCCCTGTCCTTCCGCTGAATTATTGAATTGTAAAAGCTCACCCATTTCGTTTATTGTTTCATTACCCTTTTGATCTTTTTTGCCGCTCTCTTCCACTTTCTGCATTTTCTAACATTGCGGATTCAACACACGTTGCGTTGCCTTCATGACGTTTGTGCAAATTTCCGTGCCTACAAAGGAATTCCAAATTAATAACATTTCTCGATATAGCAGACCAGGTGCGTAGGTCAAATTTCCGAAAGAAATTTTCATAAACACCCATTTTTTATGAAAAACCATTTTTCTCCCACAAATTTGTCGGAAAAAACTTTTTGACAAGATCAGAACAAATTCTGAAATAAATTGTCAAGAATTGTTCCACAAAAAATTCTCAAAAAAAAGAAAGCTCCAACACTAGGAATAGATCTTGGGATCTTCGGTGTGTGGTACGACGATTCTAACCACTACGCCATTTCACTCTGTTAAAGAGTGAGTATTCTCATGAGTTTACATTCGGCATGCTAAGCGGGGCCCCGGAAAGAAGAATCTGACGGAAGAATCTGAATCTGAATAAGACAGCGGTATATTTTCTTTTGCATTATCTAAACCCTCATCATAGGTTGGTGTTTTTCCCTGTCCTCATGCTAATTCTGAGACTAGGTGTTGCCTATTGGCTAGTTGCCAGTCCATCCTTTGGCATTAGTCCAATACAATAGGCAGAAAAAACCTTTTGCACATTTTTCATGAAAACTACTTTTCATCATATTCTAATTGAGGTAGGTACCTAATTTTACGGTATATACACAAAAACTTCATATAAGCTAAATGTAAACACAATAATATCATAATAAATTGCCGTAAACAACATGTAATCTTAAGCCCCGAGGGTCGAGTTGGCGTGGTGGATCAAGTACTGGTTTCCCTGCACGAAGGCCCCGGTTTGAAGTCCAGCGTTAACGGAGGCTCTTCAATAGAATATCTAACAAATTTGGATGCTACATGGAGAGGACCTCATGTTCAGCATTCTGTCCGTGGATGAGACGTTATTAAACCATGGTCTTCTTGGTGCCATTCGTTTAGAGAAGGCTACTGCCAACACCGGGTATCTCTCCGTTCTTCCTCAATTCCCAAAATACTTTCCATATTAACCTACCCACTTGTCTCTAAATTGTGGAAAAATGTAATATAGAGTATTAGAGCTCTTCATTGAATACTTTTTTCCATTGTTCAGTTCCTAACTTTGCCTGAAATGCAATTGTGATACGCTTTTGCCTTTTTCTGCTTGCATAAGCCGTCAATAGTGTTATTATTCCATGTGAATCGTAGAAAATCCGACATAATGCGCAGAAATGTCCTCAGCTTTCCGTCGCCTCTCCTGAAAAACAAACCAACCAAACCTCTCAACTCCTATCCCCTCAAATGATTCGGCATGCCACCGACCGGAGTGTCAAACAAGAATTAATCACAGAGGCCATTCTCTTGTGCAGTACAGCGGGGTGCTTCTGGTCAACTGCAACTTGCCACATAACAAAGTCGCAAAACTTTCTGGCTTAACTCTATAGCCTCCATATCACTCAAGTTGAACTTGAGTGGGCATCAATTTAACATTTACCGGTATTTTTTTTTAACTTGAATTAGCAACAAATTCACCTGAGCCCCAGTGTCAAGCTTAATCTTCACACTTCTAACTCAATAGAAACAACCTCATGGCATTCATTAGATTTGTTACAAGCATGAACAATCACATAAACTGAGTTAACATGCAGCTTGTTCGAATCACATGACACTGACGATACGTCAGAATCGGTGTCATACTCGTTAACTTTTCTCGCCCGCCTTTTTAGGAGATCACACTAAGCACACCTCTTTCCATACGCTGGAAGCTCACGTGGGCCATGCGTCGTCTGACATTGACTGCAGCGAAATTCACTTTTCCCTTCGCATTTTCGCTCATCACTTCTGCTTTATGTAACACATTTGGTGCTTTTAACCCCAAGGAAATTTATCACCGTTGACACCACGTCGACACGAGCTTTCTCACTTACGGAGACGTCCGTCGAATACCTTATCTGCTTCACCTGGCGGCGGCTCTGGTCGACTGCTCTGCAGTGCGCTGCCGCCTTCGCCAGGGTCAGTTCCTCCAACCGCGGCATAGCCTCCTGGACCACCTTATCACGAATCCCAAAGAAAATCCTGTCGTAAAGCATGGACTCCTCCCGAGGATCAGGCCATGAAACCCGCAATTCTTTACGAACTTACTACAATCGGCAAGGAAATGTTCAATATTTTCTCTCTCCTATTGCACTTGCAGATTTAAAAAGAAGCGTTCAAAGCTTTCATTTACTTTGGACAGAGCATAGCTTCCGAAGACATTTTTCACAGCAGCTGCTCTCTAAATCAGTCAGCGAGAATGTGGAGAACATGTGCAGGGCCGTGCCTCCCAGCATATTTAAAATGAGTGCAGTTTTCACTTCTTCTAACTCACCACCTCTCTTCGTGGCCGTAAGGAAAATCTCAAATTCCCATACAAAATCCAGCCAGTCCTCGGTGCATCTTAAGTCCACTGTGGCGGGTAACTTCACATACCTATTCGCTCGCCATTTCAAAAATATGCTAGACAAAATTGGATATCGGCTTAACTTTGTAGCTCCTATATTAGGAATAATTACGGTTCACTTCCATTTCACACGACTGTGCCTTGCTTTAGTCTGGGTTAATCTTAATGCATAATCAAACAGCACAGATTTATATGCGTATGATATTACCGTATGTATCAATATAACTTTCGACCACTCTCGTGTGCAACCTCATAGTTAGGACTAACTAAGATTTCAGAATCGTTTATTTTGAACGATTCGTTCATGAACGACACAACTCTAAACCTCAGTCTTGCTCTCCCTTCTGTCGTGCGAAGATCTGCTCTCTCCTTGCCGTGTTCCTACGTGTCCTGCGTTTACATCAGCGATAATTAAAGTATGGCCGTATGTTTGTGCGAATGTTGTGGCTGTGGCAACGCTTTACTGACGTTCGTCCCTCCCCTACCTCGCCCATTCCACATATTTCCCCTGCCGTGCGAGAGTAAGCGAGAGCTGACGAGAGCGGCCGAATTATCAGCCGCCAAGTCATTTCTACATCATCTACATCTACAAAATACCCTGCAAGCCACCTGGGGGTGAGTAATCACCAACATGCATTATACTATACCCTAGAGTTAGTGTAACTACGACTAATTATGTATTGGCATAAATCGCTAATGCTTGTCACGAGGCGAAGCCTCACAAGCATGTACCACTACACTACAGATGTCATCAAAATGGTGAGTGACCGTCAATATACAGGCATTCTACAACTACACAGATGGACAGGGACTCAAGACCCATGTAGAAAACATGCTAGGCGTGCTGTTAGTATGTACTAGGTAACATATAAGGATTCAAGTATTAGGAGTACTACTACTACTAAGAGCTACTCTACCTAACGACAAACCTAGATTAAAGTCTCATAGGCAGCTGTTATGGTCCCTTATCGTTCGTGGGAAAAATGACATCTTAAATCTGTCCGTTCTGCAGTCTAGTTCCCTAATTTTACTCTCATTATCTGATCTACCGTAGTATGTCGGATTTCACAAAATATTGTCAACGTCGTCAGAGAATAGACCGGTTTGGAACTTACATAATAGATTTGAGTCTAAATTTTAATCGACGGTCTGAAAGCTTTTCCCATCCCAGTTGCTGCAAAAGGTCAGTAACACTAACGAGATTATCATAACGGCCTTTAACATATCTTGCCGATCTTCGCTGCACGCGTTCTAACTCAGTTTCCAAGCCTATCTCATAAGGATCCCAAATACTGGCGGCATATTCTAAGTGGGGTCTAACGAGGGAGAAGTAGCTGATTTCCCTAACTTTATCGTCGCACTTGCCAAGTACTCTTTTAACAAATCCCAATTTACGATTAGCTTGACCGGTAATTTCTCGAATATGTTTACTCCACCATAGATCATTAATCAGTTTAACTTCGAGGTACTTAACGGATTCTACGGTCTCTAACTTTGTTGTTTATGCAATAGCTGTTACAAGGAGCGTTTTTCCGTTTCGAAAAATTAACACTAACGTATTTTTTCAAGTTTAATTCTAGCTGCCACGCATCGCACCACTCTTGTATTGCCTCGAGGTCCTTAGTTAGCGCTTCCTTATCATTAAAGATACGAATTTCTCTATAAACCACTGCGTCGTCAGCAAATAATCTAAGCTTACTGACAACTTTGTTACCGATGTCGTTTATGTTTACATTTGAAATGGACTAAAGGATGTACCAAAGACCTCTTGTGATCTAACTTTAATTAGGGGGAAAACCTTTTTTCTTGAATATATTTAATTTATTTTAACGCAATGGATTCAAAATGTTATTCCGTTATTGCCCCTAAATGATAATGTCCACATCCATCATGTTTACTTAGTTTTTTGCTGTTCTGTGTCCATGTGAATAATGTTCCTCTTTTCCCCCCGTCCGTTTTCTGTCGCCGCGCTCAGCCTTCCACGAAGTTTTCAGTCACTGTGAATCTTTCTTCATCCTTATTCATGGTACTTATTAAGAGAGGGTGCTGGTATGTACTACCATGGCCTCGTGAGTGTGTGCCTCGTGCATTACCCGCATTGCCTGGTAGCAGTGATTACGGAATTTCTAGCATTTTCGCGTAGCAGTTTGGTACCTATCTCCCCCCTCTCGTAGCCTACCCGCTACCTCCTCCGTTCTCTCCTCCCCCTTCACTTTCCCCTCTCCTCATACTCTCGTAGATCTGCGCCAGGAACTACTGCGTGAACTCGGAAGTCTGCTTACAATTAGGCCCGAATTTATAGTCGTTACCCAGCAGTCCCACAGCCCCTATCAGGCCCCTTCGTCAAAAACGGTATTTATAGTCAAATTTCCACCCCCAGAGCAGCCCCCTTAGCCTCTCCTCATTCTGGCAGGAGATGCATGCTCCACCAGGGGCCCCATTATCGAAAAAATAACACAACAGATATAACTATAAACTGACTCTAATGAACGTGCATAGCCTTAAATTAATAATTTCAAAGATTTGGTGTTAATAAAACAACGGTGAGATTTGCTCTTAATCGATAAATATCTGATGTGACGCCAAACTCATTCCAAGGATGTTCATATATCTATACTCGCAACATATTTTTTCCCATTATTTCTTCTTCTTGTGGCAGGAAACTGCGTACGTTTTCTTACTTTCCACTATCTTCTTGATGCTTCTACACCAGGTCACACGAAATATTCTTCTCCACACCGTTGAAGCTATTTGCACGTCGAGCGGCCATCTGAACAGTTTTCATGGTGCGTCTGGCTCTTTATTTTTCCGTATCCATGTTGATCACGAGCGTCGCCACTGAAACATTTGAGCTGCGAATTCCATTTCCCGCCATTTTTAGTCCTTAGTTATCAGATCTAACCCCCAACCATCCCCTACCTAGCAGCTCCCTTAATTTTGACCATAGGACGCACAATTCAAGGGGCCTGTTGGGTAGGGGATGTATAAGGGGACTGCTATGTAACGACTATAAATACGGCCCTTAGTCTCTTGCCGCTGCCATGGTGAATGGCAGGGATTGTTAGTACACCAATGAAAAAGAATTTAGGAAAATGAGTGATTGCAGAAGTGTTTCGGTTGCGTTAATCTAGATATACCTACTACCCAGGAAGCCTCCGAAGGGAATAGTGGCAGAGGGTGTTGGCAGACAAAAGTAATCATTAGAATAGACGTTATTGCTCTTAAACTGGCGTGATCACAGGTTTTTCGAGTTACATTTGGGTAATTTGAGCAAGATAGTTCATTAGTCGTAAGAAGTCCATCTTCGATTTTTATTTTTTTACTTAAGCGTCTGTAATAAGTATGAGTTAAATATTGTCATATTTATGGTGGAGAAATGGTTATGTATGACAAATTCTCAGTAATTGTGTAGGTAACCACATCTTTTAACTTCACTATTTTTTCTCGCCTTACGGTGAAATCGCCTTCCTAAAAGATGTTTTTTGCGATTCTGCAAACGTTACTGCGGTGAATTGATTATTTTTTATAAATAGTTGAGAAAATATGCTAACAATACACCGTTAGTTTTTTGACAAAATGTAGGTGCTAGAAGTTTCTAGTTTTTTTTTTTAATATTCTCCCTCTGGAGCGCACAGCCATAATCTATCCCAAGTAAAACAGCTTGTATTTGTAGGCAAATTGCTCGAAAAGTAGTTAAGCAAGGGTTTGGTATTCTGATATCATTGGAAAGGTGTTTTTTTCCTTAAAATGAGGCCAAATTCATCAACTTCCAGGTGAAGTGATTTTTCGCTCAAGCTACCTTAAGGAGGTGCAACCGCGACTCTGTTAGCCAAACAAATACAAACGATTCCGACAGAACTATTAATTCCCCCTTTTTGTTTACATTTTTCAAAAGAATTATTTTACTGCTAGCATCTCTTCATTGGACGCGAATACTGGATATGCAGACTACAGAATAAATAACGAACACTTTTTCCAGTTGTAGGACCCACTGCAGTGAAATTTTCATTGACTGAAACCATTTTAACTTCGATTTTTGCGGTAATTTGCCAATAAATCAATAAATATAATACACACTTGCCTCCATTTTATTCCCACGACATTCCCTCGGTTCATTTGCTTGTTTAAAACAGCTTTCCGCAAAAGTGGTACTTATATTACATATAAAAAGGTTTTCGCCATGTTTCGCCCATTTTCGTATTTAACACCCATGTAACATAAAGTTCAATTTTCTATAAATAACGCGGAAATGTGGGATTTGTTGTCCTTATCAAAAATTGGACAAATTTTCTGTAGGTTTGTATGTGAATAAAATGGCCGTTGTCATTTTACGGTGGCACTGCATACGTACCCATCACTCCATTACCTTTGGGCGTTGGCACGAAGAGCTTAGTAATTGAAATTAGGCTTGTATAAGTGGAATTATTTTAATAATTCCTCAATAACGCCATGTCCTTACATATCTCTTATGCTTATGTGACACATGTTCTATGGGGGAAAAAAGTTTCCCAACAAACGGAGCGTCGCCACTATCGCTCTTAGGGGAAAATCGCTTTCCTTTCTGATGGCATATTATTCTTAGGTCGAGGGAAATTCAAACACAGTAAGGTGATGGACTAATCGTCCGAATTGGTGATGGATTCCCGGCTGCTCGCATGACCCGAGTGAGTTTCTCGCTGGCCCCAAGCAAGGAGGTTAGTAAAGAAATGGAGGCGACATACCACTTGATTCTTGAAGCCAATTCCGCCATTGAAGACGGCACAGTTTAGACCTTCCTCTGGCTTGCGTGTCCGGCGGTCGCTTTTGATTTTCGTCAAATCTAAGTTAAAAACCACAGACCAGGCGATGTTTTGTGACTGGTTTGGCAACACCTACTCGGCACAAAATCCTTCCCAAGCACCCCTATTCTTGCTTCACTTTCGCCCATGAGCGTTCACGGTCATGCCTACTCCATTTCATTTTAACCTCCTTGGCCCCAAGAACGGAGGTTCAATTAGATAACTTTGAATGCATTTGAAACGTTCCTTTGAATTCTCTCGTACGGCTCAACTAAAACCAGGTAGTGATAAAGGTAAGATCACAGGAAGCTTAACGCTAAAAGACGAATGGCTGTTGATCGGAAGGTTATGTGGAATGTGGATTGGAAAGCATTTGCTTTTGAAGACACTATTTCTCTGTGATAACTTCCAGGGATATTCAAAACATTCCATTAAGTCCAGGAGAGAGGGGATAAATCGATGAGACAGTTGAGGTAGTCTCAACTTCGCTCAAATATCGAGGGCAATGGATTGGAATAGAAAGGCAGTATATTGCTGGCTAAAATGCTAGTGGGAGGGGATGAGATGATGACAATACGACAAAGAAGCGAAGATCAAGATTCACGTCTCCAGATGATGATGGCAGCATTCGTTAGCATCCTGCTGACAACTCTCTTACTATTGGCGGAGTGGCCGTGATAAAGAGGACATTAAACTTAAAAGCACCTGTATGATTAGAAGCCGCCTCCATGAAGCCGGTATGAGAAGTTCGAGACCAGGAAGAAAGCCAGAAATTAGCGAAACTAATTAAACGGCGAGGTTAGAATTCGGTCATTCGTAACGGGATCATATTAGAATATCGTAACTTTCATCAATTATTAAAAAATAGAAGTGTTGATTGTGGACATATTTAGCAATTGAGAACATGCAATTGTTCGTAAATATAACTTTATTAATTGATAGTACTTTTTAGAACATTTACTTATTTAGAAAAAAAAGTTATATTCCTCCTGTTTGTCACGTATCAGCCAAAAAACAACTAGGAAAAATAGATCTGGGCATAAATGTCTGCGTATTTGGAGAGTTATTTTTGCAGTCGGGCCGGGATTGCTGTTGAAAACACCACCTAGAGTGACGTCTAAGGATTATCTACGCCCGAATCTTTCGTATTTTCATCACTTCCTTACATAAACGACGTAGTACCATAAAGCGAAGAAATAATAATTGTTCAGGACACCTGTCCCATCCACAGTGCGCGAAACTCAGGAGATTTTTCGAGGAGCATTCGTACAGTACAGCGTAACCCTTCCCTCCAAACTCACAGTACCGGAATCCAATACAAAATATTTGCGACTTAATGGTCAAGGAATGGCAGAATTGCAAAGGAAAGAACCAAGAGACACTGAAAGGTCACGTCTGGGAGGTATGGGCATCTTTGGGTTGGCGCCCTACATTATTTCAATATTAAATAGCGTCAATGAGTCAAAGACTTCAAGGAGTCATTGATTGTGATGAGGGTGAAATTAAATACTGTTTAATAGTAAAGTATGAGTTAAACTGTTCGTCACGACTTCTGCTACGTATCTCCATTTTGAGTGGTCGGAAAATTTGTTTCCTTTGCATTTCTATATGAAGTTGATAGATAATTTGACCAACAGTGCATCTACCAAGAGTTTATTTATTCTCTTTGCGTTTATTTAAAATGAGTTACTTTAAAATACTGTAAAAATATTAATTTACGAATACTACGGTATTAAAAAAAGTAACTTCCATGTTGAATAAATACCTTCAATATTTTTTTTGATATGCTGGAATATAATATGATGACTCCAGTTACGTAATCTAAAGTGGTTTCGTACTCTCTCTAGAAGCTTAAATAGTTCAACATTTCAAAAAGTCAATCAATCATAAGCAAAATGTAATATATATCTTACTTACTGTTTTTTGTCTTCTTATTTGCGTATTTATTAATTCATTACTACATATTTGCGCATAAAAAACTTATTTATTTCCCTATTCATTGAAAATCTACCGGCATGCTTGAAATGTGCATTGAACATACGTTTGTATTCACGATTAAAGAAGAAACTCTTATTCAATGCGGTGTTCTTTAAATATCGCAGGTTTTAAGGATAGTAGACAGCAGGTGAATCCCAGGACATTGCTATAGTGCGAGAATTGGAGCGAAGCCAAGAAGAAAAGGAGAGGAAAGAGAAAGAATGCAGAGGAAGCTACGGCGATAACGAGAGCGTTCAATGGGTTCAATGATACGTTTGAAATGCATACATGGCTGTCTAATGCGCCTCAATTTGGAAGCCAGCGCGAATAACACTCGGGGAAGGCAAGCGGCCAGTAATCCGTCACTGGCTTCGACGGTGAGTCCATCACATTACTGTGTTCGAATTTCCCTCGTCGTTGCCTTGGAATAGTATGCCATGAGAGAGAAGGCCTATTTTTCTCCAGAGCGCTAGTGGCGACGCTCCGTTTGTTGGGAAACTTTTTTCTCCATAGTACATGCACACATAATGAAACAACACAGATTTCTGTGTATGATATTATCGGATATTTAATATAACTTTCGACCATTCTCATGTGCTAAACTCATAGTTAGGACTTAATTTACACCGGGAGTTACATTCCAGGGGTGCCAACCTATTTAGTGACGCACTGAATGGCCAAACTATTACATAAATATATACAACTATGTGGGTCCCATTACTCCACTATAAAAACAATGTGGCTAATAAGAACCTACCCCCTCCTACTCCCTAAAACGTATTACGTAAAATTTGAATGACCCCTTGCTTGCTGAATCACAAGTTTAATAGTAATTCCGTATTTTGCCTTTCAGAATTATGCTGCTGAATTGACCCCTGGAAGATCAGACACAACTGAGCAAACCTAATTAATGCGGGAAAGTGCATGTTAGAAGTACTGATAATCTTCAAAGTGGAAGAGGATGGAATGCCTTGATATCCATGTACGTATATTGTATAAAATAATAGCCTGACGGCATTAAGATGTGAATACTGACATTGTGCTTCCCCAGTTACGCGATCTGTTTTTATTATTAAGGCATGGGCATGTTAAAAGTACCTTTTATATTAAAGGTGGGTAAAGGATGGAATATCTTCATTTCTATGTATGTTTTACGAAATGATGGCGAAAGGGGAAGAGAATGTGTATCCGTGCTTCACCCAAGTATGCCTGATGTTTTATTATTAAGGCATGGGCATGTTAAAAGTACCTTTAATATTAATGGTGGGAAAAGGATGGAATATCTTCATTTACATATATGTTTTACGAAATAATGGCGCAAGGGGAAGAGAATGTGTATCCGTGCTTCACCCAAGTATGCCCGATGTTTTATTATTAAGGCATGGGCATGTTAAAAGTACCTATAATATTAAAGGTGGAAAAAAGAATGGAATGTCTTCATTTACATATATGTTGTACGAAATAATGGCGAAAGGGGAAGAGAATGTGTATCCGTGCTTCACCCAAGTATGCCTGATTTTTTATTATTAAGGCATGGGCATGTTAAAAGTACCTATAATATTAAAGGTGGAAAAAGGATGGAATATCTTCATTTACACGTATGTTTTACGAAATCATGGCGAAAGGGGAAGAGAATGTGTATCCGTGCTTCACCCAAGTATGCCTGCTGTTTTATTATTAAGGCATGGGCATGTTAAATGTACCTTTTTCTATTCAAGGTGGAAAAAAGATGGAATATCTTTATGTCCATGTATGTTGTACGAAATATGTTCAATATATGTTGAACCTCTCCTGACCACGCCCAGCACCCTCATCGACGCCTTGCCCGACCAAGCCCTATTTCTCCTAGCTTGCCCACACTTGTCCCACCTCGCCCCCATCTTGCCATCCTCGCTCCACTTCTCCCACCACGACACAACTGGTCTCATCTTGACCCACCCACACCCTTCCACTTCTTACAACCTCAACCCACATTGCCTCATCTGACACTTCACCTTACCCTTTTCCACGCCAGAGTTGGTTGACCACTTGCCACCGTCGACAGAAACACGCAGAGTCTTAGACTACGCCGTTGCCGTTTGATTATGCCAATGTTGTCCGACCACGCCAACAGTGTCGGCTCATGTCGAGAAACTACAAGGTGAGTAGAAGGAAAGGTGGCCTCATTTCGTCGGCTGCTCCGAGCCGATGACGTCACGGACGACACCTCGTAGAGCCGCAGCATATGGCTTCTACTGTATCTTACGAAGTTTGCTACTTATAACTGTCGTTAACTCTAATGACGCGGAATAAACTAGTAAAATTGAGGCTGAGAACACATTTAGCAAAGAAATATTTATTCTAATTCATCCGATTATTGATTTATTTCCCAGATAATCCTAAGGTATTGAGGAAAATCGAGATTGTATGAAACCATCCAAAAAAATCATGAGATATTCATGGAACAGACTGGATTTTTTTATACCTCTCAATGCTATAATAATTTTGAATCATCAAAACATCAGTTACTTTTACTGTAGTCATTCTGGAATACGTATTATAGTGGATATAGGGCAGTATTTATAGTCGATACTCAGCAGTCCCACAGCCCCTATCAGGCCCCTTCGTCAAAAACGGTATTTATAGTCAAATTTCCACCCCCAGAGCAGCCCCCTTAGCCTCTCCTAATTCTGGCAGGAGATGCATGCTCCACCAGGGTCCCCATTATCGAAAAAATAACACAACAGATATAACTATAAACTGACTCTAATGAACGTGCATAGCCTTAACTTAATAATTTCAAAGATTTGGTGTTAATAAAACAACAGTAAGATTTGCTCTTAATCGATAAATATCTGATGTGACGCCAAACTCATTCCAAGGATATTCATATATGTATACTCGCAACATATTTTTTCCCATTATTTCTTCTTTTTGTGGCAGGAAACTGCGTAGGTTTTCTTACTTTCCACTATCTTCTTTATGCTTCTACACCAGATCACTCAAAATCTTCTTCTCCACACCGTTGAAGCTGTTTGCACGTCGAGCGGCCATCTGAACAGTTTTCATGCTGCATCTGGCTCTTTATTTATCCGTATCCATGTTGTTCACGAGCGTCACTACTGAAACATTTGAGCTGCGAATTCCATTTCCCGCCATTTTTAGTCCTTAGTTATCAGATCTAACCCCCAACCATCCCCTACCTAGCAGCTCCCTTAATTTTGACCATAGGACGCACAATTCAAGGGGCCTGTTGGGTAGGGGATGTATAAGGGGACTGCTATGTAACGGCTATAAATACGGCCCATATAATTGCTATCTAGTAAGTTTGTATTTATTAGTATAAAACAACATCGTAATCCCACGCAAGTTATAACAAAAATTAAAATGACTGCCTTTTATCAGGGAACGTTGTGAATCCTGTGAATCTGTGAATCAATTTCCAGCTAAAAAGAGACCAAGGCATTAATAAGTAATGTTGCAAGTTCAATATTATTGGGTCTTTCCACGAATGCTTAACCAATTTATGGAGTTTCCCACGCCCACTGTTTCAGATTCGTAGTTTTTTCGTTACGACTTTTAACTCCGGTTAAGGAAAATCTTAATCATTTTACCCTCAATGCCAATATTTTCCGAGATATTAGATGGGAAATTGAAAGAGCTTCAATGGGAAATCAATGTTTACGTCAGGAAACAGTAAATCAAAAGAGGAAAATCTGTGAACCACGGACTTTCATTTCAATATCCATACCTTCGTAATATTAGGATTCTTCGGAAAACTAGACAAGAAAATAATACAACAAGCATGAAACATTAATGCAACATTCAGTCCATAGTAACTTTATCAACAGGGCCATTGCTAATTTAGTGTCTCGTCAAAGGAGTTGTACTTAGCTTTCACAGTACCCATTGAGTTAAACTGGAGGTTAAATACGTAAAACTGACGATGTTAATCTGTCCCTCGCCATGGGATTTACATGATTTTAAGGGAAGTATATGATATGGATGATACAACAAAACAAGGAAGACCACGTTTACTTACCTATGGAATGACATTTATATTCCACTCTTGTTAGCTTTCTCCGAGCTGTTGGAACATGTTGCCACGGTGCAACGCATCGTCAAAATCACTTGAGAAAAACAAATTGCTATTTAATCGCCTGTGAGTTAAAATATACGAGTAAATAACAGCTTCAACTCGCTTCTTACCCCTTCGTCTCACGACTGCAATCCGCAACTGTCGGTCGTGACATCACAGCTTTTGCTCGCCAGCGCTTGAGGCCAACTAACCTTCTAATCACCTTGGAGAACCAATGCAGAACTCAAAGTAAACACGGTTGCAGCACCGACTACTTGCAGTGTAGCCGCGTATGGTCCATGTATCCAACCAGGGCATTCGTCGCGCGACCTTGCCAAGCTTTGCTCGACCACGTCCGACCACGGCTCATGTCGAGAAACAGTGCCTGTGTCGCCGGCCACGACAAATGTCGCCGACCACGACAAATGTCGCCTGAAATTCATCACACATTATTCCTCCTTACCCGTCCTAACTCCTCCGTACCCCTCCTTACCTCATCGTACCCCACTGAACTCCACCTTACTCAACCTTACCTCACTTCGCCCAACCTCACCCAACCTACCTCCTTACCCCCACGTCCCTTCACCTCGACCTTCCTCCCTCCACATCGACGCACTTCCTTCTACCTCGACCCACATCCCTCAACCTTGACCTTCTTCGCTCCACTTCTATATTCTTTTCAATCCGGAGTAGGTGCCCGTGAAATTTGATTCATCATTACTTGAACGTATCTGTGATCTTTTCCGTTAATTTGTATACTTTTGATGATGATCCCTACATTCTGACCCCTTCTCAGTTTATCGGTCCGAAATTATTTTTTTCTGATCTTCTGTTCCGGTTTGTCTATTTATTAATTTTTTCTCACCAATTAACGTTGGTCTGACTGCTTCCGGAACCACTATATGCTTTCGAAACATCACTAATTGACGGACCGATAATGACCTTATTCTAGTGTCTTAATTTCCAGTTTATGGATGATTATATCTTTGTGTAATGATTCCATGTCAGCTAGCATGCTTTTTGTAGTTTTCTGATTCTTTCCAGATTGGCCTCTTAAGTGAATCCGAGATGGTTGGATGATTTTTCCGAGTCACTTGAAATATTGGACTTGAGCTAATTTACCCGTGCCTTGTGACTATAGTGAGTATTTCGCTAGTTAATTAATCTCAGTATGTATTGTGTATTTCATATAAATTCATCAGTCTAGTTATTTGTACAATTTGGAATGGTTTTTCTATGTCGTGTTTGGCCTGTTCTGTAGTTCGTAAGGATTGTGAGGTCATCCCCAAAAGCCAGACATTTCACCTTCTACCTGTTCCCATTTTTATTCAAATTTGGAATCCTTTGACTTATTTTTCCCATATCCTGATAAGGATGATCCTGAATTTAAAGGATGGCTTTTAGAAAATAATGGTGAGAGCTGGTCCCTATGTCACACTCAGTTTTTAATCCATCCCCCATGATACGCACAGTTAGTTTTTTTTAACAGAATTCGGGTGTTAAGTTCCTAATTTTCTCAATTTTCTCCCTCTGGAGCGCACAGCCGTAATCTATCCCATGTAAAACAGCTTATATTTGTAGGCAAATTGATCGAAAAGTAATTCGGCAAGGGGTTAATATTTTGATATAATTGGAAAGATGCTAGTGTTTTCTTTAAAATGAGGTCAAATCCATCAAATTCTAGGTAAATTGATGATCGCTCAAATTACCTCAAGTCTAAATCTGCGTAATACCATGCAAGCCACCTCAAGGGTGTGTGGCAGGGAGAGTCATCACTACACATGCACTGCACTGCACCCTAATAAAGTAAATGATGCTACTATTGGTGAATTAGCAAAACTGCAGCTGCGTCAGTTCTAATTACTAAGGCTGAACGGTGGTAACGTGACAGATCTTACAAACTTGAGTTTCTTTCAAAAAGGGAGGAATCAGGCGTGATGTTGTGGAAGATGAACATAATAAGAACTCAGATATTACAATTTTCCACAGATAAAGTTTTAATCGACTCGGGTTTCGATGCACTGCATCATCATCAGGTACATATATTTGGAAATCAAGGTATATACTCAAGAAAAGGTGGGTGAGGGAGGTTAGGAAAGTGGAGGGAGGGAGTGGGGAAGGGGAAAAATTTCAAAGAGGAGGGAGTTTTATTTACACAAGCAAAACGTTATTGAAATTTTCCTCCTTGAAATCTTTGAAATTTTTCCCCTTCCCCACTCCCTCCCTCACCCACCTTTTCTTGTGTATATACCTTGATTTCCAAATATATGTACCTGATGATGATGCAGTGCATCGAAACCCGGGTCGATTAAAACTTTATCAGTGGAAAACTGTAATATCTGAGTTCTTATTATTGATTTTCTTTCCCGTTCACCGTCGTATCGATGGTTATGACCTCAGTTGAAGAGTAAGGAATCACATAGGCCCGCTTTAGTCTGGTTAACGTCAATCGGATGATGACGTAGCATTTTCGTTACCTTAGCCTTTATATTTAATGAGAGTTCCCGTTTTGTTTATGAACTCGCTTTCGGTTAAGGTAGATGCAAATACATTGTCTTAGGCGTGAGTTTATGGAGTTTGCTTGCTTACTTTGAAATTGGTCCATGGAATCCAAGCTTGCCCTCTTAATTTACTTCAAAATGAGAAAAATAACTCCCTATTCAACCTAAATTGGGAACCCACTAATGTATGCGAAATTTATTCGATGCGATTTAATGCGAAGTTATTCTTTTAATTTCAAGAAATGTTTTCTCAATTTTTTAATGATATTTGACTTTTATCTTAATGCCTCTGTCTTAGTATTATTCCGTCTGGTGTCATGGTCGCTTCATTTTAAATTTTGTTGTACAAAAACTTGCAGCGTGTGTAGTTCTCTTGAGTATCCGATAAACTTTCACAATTGGCAGGGACGGTGATAACTTGGTGTATTTTTTATTGTTATATGCGTAGTGTAATGCCTTTTGGTGACTACTAACCCCCTTGCCACACACAGTTGAGTGGGCTTGCAGGATATTTTGTAGATGTAGATATTTTCAATTCGTCAGCATGCCGAGCGGCTGAGGCGTACATAGTGGAGAGAAATGTATACATAAGAAGTAAATGATTGCCTCCTCTGCAGAGCAGAAAATATTAATTCATCGAATAGACATAAAACAAGAAAATGGCTGCATATGTCACATCCATAGCCAATCCCATCCACCCAATTATGAGTGCTTAATTTTATAACTTTTTAAGTCCTTAGTAGTTCCGTTATCGAAAATGTCCGAATTGCCACAGCTGCGAAATAAGTGCAAATTTTGGCAACAAACTATTTCTTTTAGAAATCTAAAGGTCTTATCCTTGCGAAGATGGTCTCATACCTCGTTTAAGGAAAATGCTTAAATTAACTGCATATTGTCTTAAAAATGATGAAAATTGAATTAAATTTTATGCAACCCCAAAGTGGAGTGCCGTATTGTCACGCGAGTTGCCTAGTTCTAGAATTTGTTAGAATTTCTGATACTTGGTGGTGGCAGGCATTTTACCGTAGCAAATTATTTTCAGATGTCAGTTAGCAAGGCTAGCGTTAAATTTCCTACCCGACGAGATATTTTAACGCTACTATTTACCACTTTTATTGAAGGATATTTCCGGAATCCACCTGATTATCGGGAAAACTTCAGTGCAATAGAACGAAGGCAAAGGGAGGGCATGTATTGATGTTGATGGAATTTGGCACAATTGACCAATTCCCTATTGGAAATGTATCCGCCCTGAGGCGTTTGGAAATTCAAAGCCAACCATAAATCCACCATAGTGTAAAGCCGTCGTGAAATAAGAATGTTAAGTAGAGTAATGAATGTTTTTGGGTATTATTCCTGGAATTGTTCCATTTTTTAGATGGAAAATATTTGTTAGTTTGCTCTGTTGTGAATATGTAATTTATTAACTAATAAACCTTCTCATTATTTTCAGCTGCCACATGACCTTCCATTTCTCTTTGTATTCAATGCAATGCAGTTGCAAGGCGCGCGTTCAGCAGGAAGACAAGTTTTCGGAGCACGAGAATCGACGGCCGTGGTTCATCGTGTGAGTGAGTACCTATTTAGTTACAACGTATCGTCGGTGTATTTTTGCTCCGACGGGAATGTTTTTTTGATGGCAATTTTCCTATTGTAATCGTTCCAGCAATCAATTAGATTGAGTTAGAATTCACATAGACTTCGGGTTGGCTTCGGAACAGAAATAAGTCTGGAGAGCTTTTTGAAAGTCAGGGAAGATCACACTAGAACGCGACCTTGATAAAAATGTGAAATCCCTTTTTTATTTTATTACATCAAAATGAAATGAACTTATACCGACAAGTACAGTACAGTTCTGCATATTGAGTTGCTGAAATCACAATCTCGGGCAAAGCCCTTTAGCTTTTTATGTGGCGGCCACTCAGGTCATGGGACGAATGGAGAGAATTTCTTTTGAGCAAATCG
Source organism: Pyrrhosoma nymphula (assembly GCA_963573305.1). NCBI lineage: Eukaryota > Metazoa > Arthropoda > Insecta > Odonata > Coenagrionidae > Pyrrhosoma > Pyrrhosoma nymphula. The sequence continues at coordinate 55,648,741 of OY754335.1, forward strand.
GTAATACTTGAGAAATGTAGATATTGGGAATTTTGACTCGTGGTTTAGGCAAACGAAACTTTATATACAGGTGGGTGTTTATCTCTGAATTACGCTAAATTCATTAGATCATTTTACAGCGTGTAACCGGCATCCTATCTGTGAACTTTTAAGCGTTTTATTTTGTACCAGGTTAGAGAAATATATTGAGGTCGTGGAGAGGAGAGGTAGAAAACGAATTGACTCAATGAGAAACAGCACGAAGGTGAATTTATTGCGCAAAGCACAAATATAATATACTAAACAAGTGACTGTGCAGTTGGGAACTCCGGCGCACAGTGGTCCGGATCGCGAAAAAGAGGGACAAAAATCAGATTTCTGTCAGATTACTTTGAAAATAGTCACATATATGTTTTAACATGCGTTTAGTTCATTTCTGCTGTTATTTTCAACAAAAAAAAATTATTTTAGAAGATATTGAGAATTTTAATGCTAAATTAACCGATAATGAGGAGACTGCATAGAAAACGCCTGTTATTATTAAATATGCAAATATACAAAAAGTATTTGCATAATATGACTTCTAGACTTTTAAATTAGTGAATAATTTAAAAAAAATGGGTAAATGTAAGGCAGTTAGGGGAATTGATTCTAACGTTGAAGTGATTGCGATTATCAGCTAACAGAGGTAGTGCCGCTGAAACTAAAAAAATAAGTAATTATTAAATAAATATTAAAACTGTTTTAAGTGCAAATTAACTCAATTATGTTAATAAAAACATACTTAGTATCTTATTAACTTTACAATTTATATAATTCCAAATTAGATTCTCCTGAATTCCACTCCTCTTCCTCGCATTCACTCGCTGAGTCAGGATATTCTTGCGAGAGCTCACGGACCTCTTTAGGCAGATCTTTTAGGCCACGGTATTTATTTAATTCAGCAACTAATGTACCTACTGACTAATGGATCAGAGTTCCGGAAAACGTCCTCAGTCGTGTGGAATCTTGAAATTTTTCTTGCGTGATGCTCTCAATAGTTTCTTATATCTTTGTTCCGCGATTCCTGAGCCTCCTCCGAAAGCTCTCGAATTGGAAGAGCTGACTCAATCATATCTGCACCATGCAGAAGAACTTTATGGCATGTAGAACCACTCATAATATTTAACATAACATTTGCCGTGACCATAAAATATTCTTTAAATTTTGAGGGGATCAATTAGAAGGCCGCATGACGAAGCTCTCAAAATATTTGACAATTTAATGATAATTTCTTCTTCTACCCCTGAAAATCAATTTTATATTTTATTTCATGTAAAAAGCGTTGAAGTAAAAGAAGATTTTTGTAAAATAAATGGATCCTTACCAGTAATTTCAGCTGATAGGCGGGCATTTTTGAAGTAGCGCCTAGCTGTGTTGCTATCATTCGATGTGCCATATTTTGGCTTTGGTAGATCAACTAATAGACCCATTCTACTTTTAAATTTCTCCTTAAGTACCTTCTTTCTTTTCCCTCTTCCACTTTTTCAATATTCATTTTGCCCGTGTAGGGGGGGGGGGGTCATCGTACTAATTAGAGACGCTTTTGCGCGCCATGTCCTCTCTCTCTTAGATTCATGGCTGTAGCTGAAAACAGTTCTCCAGGGAAAGTATTTTCTCTAAGGAATTTAGTTTTCGTTCTTTTTGATCGGATAGTGACATCTGAAAACTGTTTGTCTGGCCTACCATTTCTTTTATTAGATGTGCTTGATAAAAAAGGCTTATTACTTAGACAATAGACCAAGGGATGTCATATCACAATTAAAACACAGGGAAAATACGAACCCGAGGTGCTTGGAAGGTTACGATACACAATATCAGGGAAATCAACGATTTTATCCAACCAAGTCGCATACCTCTATACTAAAAAAGAGTTCGTTCGAGAGCAAGCTCGCCATCTTTTCTCATAACCAACAAAAAAATTTACTTTTAAAAAATTTTTGAGCTAATTTTTTTCCGTGCTCATCTCGGTGTAAAATGTAGGCAATCCTCAAGAAGTCCCGTCAAATTACTTTTCCGGTCGTCCATTGACTCTCCTTTTTTCTCCTGTATTTTACCTTGAAGTTGCATCCGCGGAAATGTTAACGACATAGATGTGAGTTAAAAATTAGAATCTTTGGTTCGTTAAATACTGAACAATATTCTTAATTCTTGAAAGTTAGGAATTTAAACGGAAGCAAAAACAATGTCAAATTTAGTGTGGTACCCCTTACTAGATCAACTTAAAAAACGGAAATAAAAGAGAAATAGCATACTTGTTAAATAATCCTTATCGCTGTGGTAGCCAGGAACAAAAAAATCATTGAATCACAACACTATTCCGAATTATCACAACACTAACACTTACTTCAGAAATCACGAAAACTATTCCCAACCGAGTACCAAACGACTAAGAACTGGCATGTGTACACATAGATGGAAAAGGACCAACTGAAGAGCACCGAAATGTTTCGACTGAAGCATGGAGGAGGCTAAGAAGAGAAGTTACCAGCTTTACGTTTACCAGCCAGAACTTACCACCACCCCCAAGAACCTGGGTCTACCCCCGACGATAACCAGGAGGGCATTTGGTGGACCGCATAAAGAGAAATATGCAATGCCTGAATTTTGTGCGAAAATGCCTACCAGAGGCAGCCCTCCAATAAAACCCATCTGGAAAGATGCACCTGGAGGGTAAATACCACATCTGTTAACTGCAATTACACTTGCAGGTCAAATAAACTGCCTTTAGGCAATAAACACAAGTTGGGTGGTGCGCTAAGTAGGGATAGTAAAATATCCCGACTAAGGACCTTACCCACTACCCTTGGGTCCGGCACGTGTGCGGGTAACGGGTTTCCTGTCACTTAGGCTTTGAGGAAAGGGACAGCCAGAGGTAGCTTTTCTCAGCAGCAGTACATACAACCAGTCTTATATACTTCCAACGATTAACAAAATTCGATGGGAATCGAACTGAGAAGCGATCGAAGAAAATATTTTCCTCCTCTTCCAGCGTCACAATTTCGCTTAGTATCGCAGTCTGAAATTCATTCTCTCGCTCTTTCTAGATTAAATTCGGCCAAGAACAGAATATAATAGATAAAAACAGTAAACTTCTTCATTTTTAAAATCCTAATCAATAAAACATTGGAAAAGACGTATTTTACAATGTGTCTCCACTGTGACGAGGCTCGCGTGTCTAGTCCCGACGTTCACGTCCGCGGCAGAGAGTCATATAAGTCGTTGTCATTCACTTATTTGAAAATATTTGCAGCTAAATCCTGTACTAATATCTTTCTAATATAACTCACTCTTGCCACTATAAGAATCTCTGTGTCACTCGGTGTCACTCTTTTTATAATCCAACGTTTATGCGAAATTTGCGAGAAAAAATTATTTTTCTTGAAGAACTCCTTCAGCGATCATCACAACGACTACAAGATTGAAACCTAGTTTTTCTCATGATAAAGTGTCCATATAATTATAGTCCACATTCATTTTACCAATTTTTAATATGAAATAGAGAAAATAAATTGTTAAAATGTGTATTTTTTCGAAAAAATGAAAAGAGCGCGGTTTAACTAAAATTAGCTCTACTTTGAAGCAATTTACTAAACTTAACAAAACTTTTTATGCAAAACTAAGAGTGCAGTATGATTCCCCGGACATTTTGCAATAAGAACTGCATATTTAAAGTGAGTTTCAAGAAAGTCGAAAAAATGACTTTTGTCCGCCTTTTTTCGGATCCGGACCACTGTGCGGCGCTACCAAACTCTCAGATTACCAAATACTGTGGTACATTTCAACAAAATAAATGTGCTTTGGTATTTTGACAGTTGACGGAATGAAATGTGCTCGGTTATTACCCTAAAAAACTTCAGTCGCAAATTTTCCACTGGCAACCCAGCCGGCGCAAGACAAAGCATATCTCTAAATAAACGAATAGCATCCATGGATTCCAAGGATAAGGTATCTCTGTTAATGATAGGCTATCTCACGGCAAAGTGATGCAACACATATGGCCGGCATGGGCTATCCATGGATCATACAGATAGATTTCCGCTATTATGCATGATGGGTTGATTATTAGAGCAACACATTTGCATTTCCTGGGTAGAAACATGTGTTGCTTGCATGAATTGTCCCATCTATAGTCCAATTGCATATGGTTACTTAAAAAATAAATGGCCATGAATTCTCTCAAATTTTTTCCATTGTTTTTTCTCCATAAAAAACAACAAAAGACAATCAGTAGCACTTGGCCAAACTCACTGTCGAGTAATCTTGTCTCAATGCTATGAATCAGCCTTTCTCGCTCAAATGAGTATCATCAGGATAACCTCCAGAAAAAGCAGACGTCATTCAAGTTTTCCTTTATATTATACTTCAAAGCGGCTCCCTATAAATCATTTGTACATTTACAAGTTCTTGCGTAAGTTCTTTTTAGAAGTGGTTACAGGTATGTCTTGTTTGTTCAAAAAGTAGAGACAACGGCAGGTTCCACAGGTATTTTATTGGCGACCGGTATCGATACAGGGTATCATCATCAGGCACGATATGGCTGATGATGATACCTTGTATCTAAACCGGTCACCAATAAAATACCTGTGTAACCTGCCATTGTCTTTCCTATTTGAACAATCATGAAGGAGTTCCATCATATTTCGCCTGATACCATTGAATATGCCTGGTTTAACAAACATATACATTGGAGGTAGCCGTAGAAAAATGCTATTTCTTCTGCAAGAGGTTCGCATATCTTAAGTATTAAAAAAAAAATTTTTGTACATCTATGACCCAAATTGTGTAACAAATTACCACCCGCTCTGAGAGGATATCAAAATGTGTTTACTTTCTCAAAAATATTGAAAAAGAATGGCAGTTCTCTATTGAATGTGTGGAAAGTTTTATTAAGTAAAAAAAATATTATTATCATCAATATTTTTGAATATATGTTAGTCAGAATCTTTAAATTGGCATATTTATAAAACTTTTTATTAATTTATGTACTTATATCAGTTAAAGTTTCGTTTTTGAACTCTAGTACTCGTGTCATTATAGTGGCTCCCTACAGTAATTCCATTAAATCTACCTAAAGCTCACATGCTTTATCTCACGTCTGTAAATTTGATGTGTAATGTTTCATTGTAAATGGGTATTACCTAGAGAATATTAATTAACCATTGAGAAATTATCAATAAGAAGTTGCAATATTTTGGACATAATGTCTCTGTTTTTACGAGCAGATCATTGGAATAAAACCGTTTAAATACCAGTATCCCCACGCACCGACAAGGCTACCACAGGTCCCCTTGGCGCAGTACTCGATTCACAACAACCTTAGGTGACTCAAGAATTTTTTCATATGTTCTTCGCGTAAGAAACTCCTAACACACCCAGCAGCCTAAACCCTGAAAAGCCATATAACGACTTCTTTCGCCAGTGAATTGTTGAAGAGAGGGTGATGCGGGAAGTTCGTGGTCGGAGGTCATGCGAGGCTCTCCAAAAGTCAAGTTGTATCAACCACTATAGTCAAATTGACTCCCTCCAGGTATGGAACGCGTAAACAACACGCAATGTTCCATTTCGGCAGACTACGGAGAAGGCCGATCTCGTCCTTTGTGGAAATGAAAGCCTTTGAAAGTGATAGTACCTTAACAGAACTATAAAAAAAATTGGATGTGCTTTCGTAAGAAGAAGTGTAAACTTCTATGGCGATATTCTGATATATATAATATATAAAAAAATATTTTATCAATTATAATATTGTGCATTTTATACAAAGGTGTTTTTATTAAATAATTCAGCCACGCTTTAATCACTCTTTTGTTCACTACGCCGTGCAGAAAGCTACACTTATGTATTTTTTCTCTCTTAATGTGAACGTATATACAGTGATCATCATCGAAATTTCGCGGTAATTTACTCACCATTGTATTAACCTCAACTGGAACATTAATTACTTGACCATAAATCCCAAAATGACCGTGGATATGTCGCAGTCGCCTTATTCGCATGAAAGGAATTCGGGGTATTATTAATCTTTCAGTCACCAAATCTAATGGGAAATTTTTCAAAGTATCTCGAAATGGGGGATATTTTAAACCATTATTTACTGATAGTTGTGGTGTATTATTTTTGTGAATGCTTGTGATACAGGTTGCACATATCTGAAATTCCAATTTCTGAACCGGAACAATTTTCCTGATTATTTCAATTATGCTTTTTGTACTGTCAATATTGGTAAATGATTTTAAATCATTTTGAAACCAAAGCCAATCACAAGCATCGAAAGCATGTCAAAATTCATTAAAAATAAATTGCTTTATAAACACTTTATGTGCCGACAAATGTGTTGAGAATGAGCTGTACATTATTTTCTGTTGTGGTTGTGCTCGTATTAGAGGTTCGTTAATATTATTTTCGTTTGACATGTCTTTCTCATTCCACCGTTGAACGAAATCGTGCACAACATTACCAACATTTGAATTTGACTCGCCCTGATCCTCTCCTCCATCAATCAGCATAGCCGGAATATGAAGATCTGGAGATGGTCCACCACTTTCAGAATTAGGATAGGTAATGTCTTTCCGCGGTATAAATGGCACCAATCTCGTAGAGGGACCTGCTATTTGCTGCCCGCAAAATGAATTATACGATCTCTCTTGGGAATGAATTATAGTTTTTTGGAGGGCCCCGCTATTTGGCAATCAGTCATTTCCATAGTTTGTAGTAAATCATCGGTCCCTTGTCTCTCCCTGTAATTTTTAAAACAAATTTTATCTAGGCTCTTTCTATAAGCAGCATCTTCATTTCCTTCACAATCTTTATTCTCGACATCAGCTTTTTCTTAGCACGTTAATTTCTGGCATATTCGTCTTCTTTCCGCTTCTTGTGCACCCTGATGAATACATTCTTTCTTTTTTGCGCGTTAATTTCTGGCATATCTAGCATTTTTTTCTCTTCCGATACATGTTAGTTTTTTCCAATTCGGGATCAGCGTCAATTCTCCCCAATTATTTCATTTAAGCGCGATAAATAACGTTTTGACAAGGTCAAAACAAAATCTGAAAGAGATTGTCAATAATTGATCCCAAAAAAATCTCAAAGAAATTGAAGCTCCACTACTAGGAATAGATCTTGGGACCTTGGTACGTGGGACGACGACTCTGACCACTACGCGGTCTTACACAGTTAAAGAGCGAGCATTCTCATGACTTTACATTGGTCATGCTTAGCGGGGCCCCGAATAGAAGAATCTGACGGTACGTGACGTGAGTTTGCTCTTTTTCCCTCATGCCAAAAGTGCCCAACGGGCCAAAAGAAGTTTACACTTCAAAAATGCATTTTACCGGTTTTTTTTGCAATTCAATAATATAACACGTCGTATAATGACTCATTGAATGTATTTCATAATAATTCGATTACATTCGTCCATATTTTATCCCAATCGAGAAAAAAATACATTTAATATTATCATAATGGTTTCTAAGAAACGTTAAGGTCGCACATGGTCAAAGATTCTTAAAAGGATATTTAAACATTTTTCACCTAAATTTCGAATGCAGTGTTCAAGTCATAGCTTTCAAGGCATAGCATGCAAAAAATGTGAACTATAATTCTTATATCATTTGCATTGATTATAACAGCTATGGTGAGTTTCACAGTTATGGGTACTCAAATGAAATGTGGCCCTAGAATGTTTTTTTGATGACTTGAAAATTTATTAAAATGTGCACTTCATGACCTACGATTACTGCCTCTGCCACCTTGACGTTTGTTATGTTGGCAGCGCTGCTTACCATGTGCTGTATTCTCCCCCCTTTCCTCGGCTCCTTCGCGTACCCCTCCTTGACGTCACGCTTCACGCCAGCGGCTGCCAGGAAGTTCGCTTCCAGTATATTTTGCTGCGACGTATTGCGAAATATGTAGTTTGATTTCTTCTCTCGTCTCTCTTTCCCAGTAAGAGCAGGGAATAGAATGGGAAGGTTCAGTTCCATTAGTATACGTATACATGTACATATATACATTCGTATACATATACATAAGTCCTATAGTATACGTTTCTTTAAGAGGCCCGATAAGGTAAAGGTTTCTATCCCCTGGTACGAGTCCCCATCCTTCCCTTGATGCCTTCTACTTCCACCCACCCTCATCTGACCCTGAAGTTGATCGTCCATCTGCCAAAGTCGTCCCCATTTCCTTATGTATCTCAACTGCTCTGCTCAGGCGCTAAAGAGCTCCTTCGAACTCGCTCAAGCTAGGTCCACGTGGACGGAAACCGACGTGGGAAGAGGAGCGCGGAAAAGGGGAAAACGCGGAAAACGAACGAGCAGAAAATTGGGATGGCTTCACATGGACACGGAACTGCGGAAATCGGCATGTAAACATGGCGGGTGGGCTCATTCTCATCGAGAAGCATTAACTCTGATTTACTGAAGAACAGCACTTGATTTTGAAGTGATGGTGTTAAAAATAAATATAATAGTTACTCAAGAAAATATATCATTATCATGTGCCGACAGGGGTCGTGCATAAACTACGTTACCAACTTAGGGGGAGGAGGGGTCGCCTAAAAACCTTCAGTGGGTAATGAGGGGGAGGGGGGGTTCACTCAAAGTAACGTAGCTGTTACAATGCGCCTGGTTACGTTTCTTACTCGTCAACATCGCGTCGACAATACTACAGAGTTTAACATGAAGAAGGGTGCGCGGGGTGTTTCTTACACCCCAAGCTTCTGCTTTAACTCAATGTAACTCAAACATTGCCCCTACAATGTTGCAAGTCTTCATGCCATCAAATTGTTTACATTTTAAGCTTCTCGCGTGTTAAATAGCGACCTCGAGACAAAGCTTGTCAAGGCCGCAGTCAGAAATGTTGGGAGGGGAGAGAAGAAAGTAGATGAGCACAACACTTTGCGCCGTGATTCATGGTTGATTTTTAGAACTTCAAAATAAATATTGCTTGTTCCAAATGAGATTTGAAGGTAATATTATATCTAGTTTGGCTACTTTATTTGTCTTTTTTCAACCTATTCCTAAAAATAAACTCACTGAATAATTGAGAAAATATTTTTGAATTGAAAGTGTCATTTGTATAGACAACGTTAAATACATGTAAGGGAGGAGGGGTTGGGAAAAATAATACAATTGTCAACGAAGGGGGGAGGGGGTAAAAAATCACCGAAAACGGTAACTTAGTTTATGCACGACCCCTTAGTGTTATTTTGTATATATTAAGAATGGCATTACAATGAATCGCTTAATAATCGAAAATTAATGATGTGGCTTAAAATGGTAATTCGAGGCATGATCGTCAATATATTTTGCCAATACTTAAAAGTTGAGGATTGCTAACAATACGCCAATTATACTGTCAATTCATATGCCCTTATAAATTTTATTATCAAAATCCTGTTATTTCCATGAGGAGAACTGCATCTTTTTCAATACTTAGTTACCTTTGACATTAAATATTTGACGTTTTTAATCGAATTATTGTAAAGATATAGGTATGAGTAACTCTTGTATTATTTAACGACATCATACATTGGAACAAACATTGGATAATTGATTTACGTCTGAGTAAATGTACTCGGCTGTGTCATAGAGTTAACTGAGTTGAAGTGAGTGGCACTGAATAATTTAGTTCATTACTTTATGAATGAAAATTATGCTATAAATTTTATCATTAAACATGAATTTAATATGCTAAGTTTCTCTTTTTTTAAAGGCTTCTTAGTTTCTAGTTAAAAAAAATAGTTTTCTGGCAAACACGGCGGATGTGTCTGCTTTATTGTTTTAGAAGTCGCATTCAGATCGCGGAAGGTGGAAAATGTCTAAAAATTCTAACCGCCCGCTCCGCCAGCAGTTTCTCCGCACCTTTGCTTTCCACTCACCTGTGTTTGGCTAGACTTGTTCCATCTTCCGTATTCGGCGTCGTTTTCCGTCAATGTGAATCCAGCTTCACTACGCTGAGTCGAATGAGTCAGCTCCATTTAACTACTCTTGGGGGATGAACGCTGTCCTCCCCTCTGCGAAATGATAGTCGAGAGGCCAACCCTACATCACAACACCCGCACAAGGCCCTCGAACTTCGTTGAGCTCGGTTAATACGGAATGCAGACCTTGAATCAAGGTTCGGACCTCCAATAACCATGCTAATGACCTGTAATTTTATTTTCGCTTCGACTCGAGTATTGGTTACCTAGAAACTTTGTGCTAATTGATAGTACACTATAGCCAAGTTTTATAATGTCCGGTTAACGTTAACCACAATATGACGTAGCCTTCACGTTACTGTTATATTAAATATTAATTAGGATTTTGTTTATTTCATCTTTCGGTTAGTTGACATGAACGTCATCGATGGTAGAACGTATTAGAATCTGTTTTCTCAACGAGAGAATATCAAACCAGATAACCAGGGAATCGATTATACATGCATTATTTGTATTTACGTACTAAATATATTTTTAAATGCTTTTATTCAACTCCCAAATGAATTAAGATTAAAATGTATTTTACAATGCCATTTTTCTCATGACATGCTATGTATCTTTCTTACTTCTACCATAATCTTAACCTAATCCTTTCCTGATCCCATTATGTTTCCCACCTCAATTCTTGTCATTTATTAAGCTTTATTCTCTTTTTCCTACCTAGTCACTAAATTTGTTCCCTCGACCAAAACCACCCAAAAAACCTTGTCCTTTAACTATTACCTCTTTCCACCCATACTATTGCCATCTTTTTTCTCAAAACATTTTATCTAAATATGCGTTCTAACTCATTGTCCATTAAAATAATTCTTAAAATTCCTCTGTTTTCATACTCGCTAGTTCAGAGGCCTTTATTTTATTTTTCTTGTCCAAACTTTAATTCGGGATTTCAGAGGTATATAATACTTCGGATTTGATGCTCTTCTGGCAAATGGCTGATGACAAGAGCTCTTGGGCTTCATATTGGGTCATCTTTTCCATGATCTTCAGGCCTGATGGTGTAACATTAGCTTATGCAGTTTGATTTTTCGTTGGACTCCAGACTTGTTTGAGTTGTCGGCGTTTCTTTCCGTCGCTTGTGTGTTTGTTTTCCTTCTTATCCATCTCCTTAACTTCCCCCTTTCCTGCCTTTCATTTCCTTTTCGTGATTCTCGATGATGAGACGTAACTCGCGACACTTGGTATGAGTGTTAGTCGCTGAGAGAATTACGACAAGGAAATTCCTGCCCTTTTTGTCCTATCCTTCCCCGTCAGAGTACAGGCGGGCGTTTCCCTTTCCTCTCCATGTGCTGGCGCCCACCCCTTTTCCTTTGTTTTACCCGATCCATTACGTTATTTGTCCCCCACTACACCGCACCCCGCCCAGAGCTAGTTGGGAGCCCGAGGCGCCGCACAGTGGGGCCAAACCCCACTTTAGACGGACAAAAGTCCAAAACATTTACAATCAACTCCAAAATTTCATGTGTATGTTTTTGAGATTGCTCAAATGAAAGCTGGTATCAAATTTGCAATATTTATTGTATTTTATGATTTTTTTTGCAAATTTTATTATTTTTTACAATTTTTGACAGTGAAATTATTTTTCAGTAGAATAATCTGAACGAATCAAATTAAAAATGTTCACGTCAACTGAGATGGTCGTCGAAAATGAATATGCTATCAAATTTACATACTCATTTTCGTAATCACCTTTGCCAAATATTTTCATGTTTCATACAAAAAATGATACGATTTGCACAGAAATTTCACAGGGCTGATATTTTTGAAATCTCAGCCCTGGTGTAACAAACATCACCTCTTGTACCTAAGAGTGGACATAATACATATAGCATCCAAATTTGACTTATTAAAAACTTGTAATAACTTCATAAACAGAAATAATTTACGGTTCTTGCTTTTGCTTTCCATGATTGAAATTGTTTATATTATAGTTTACCCGTTGCCATGCGGCCATAGCGGACGGATGAATCTTCTATCCGCCTCTCGTGCGTAATAACTTTTATATCGTAACAGTCCTTTTGCATGCAACTCAATAGCAGTTGATTTCTTTTACAATATCTAGCTCATACTTAAATGAATAATATATCTCAAAATTACGATACGATTCCCTCCGATTATATAAATTTTCTCTAAATAATTAAAACTTTTCATTTTGAAAAATCAATAAATTTTCATTCGTGATAATTAATTACACCACGCGTATTATATTAAAAAAATAAATTTTAAAATCATATTCACACTCTACTTGCTTATTTCAGTCGATTGAAAGTTTAAAAAATGAAATTGAGGACACCAGTATGCTGTACTAATAGTTTCAAATCGACCGTCCAATTCGGCGTCTGCGTCCGTGGGACCAGTGCTCCTCTATTCTCTCACTTTGACACTCATTTCTACGCGCAGGTGCATACTTACCAACCTGTGAAATACACCGTTACGTAGTTCAAACATCAGGTTACCCAACGTACTATTTCAGAAACTCTAATTCAAACTTTCATTTTCGGACTTTTGTCCGCCTAAAGTGGGGTTTTGCCCCACTGTGCGCCGTTAAAATGGATCATATTATGGAAACATTCATTAACCTTGAAGACGATGGGAAAGTCTTCCTTCGAAACGTCGGCCGCCAGGCCGAAAACCTGCCTTTGGACACCATGGAAGACCTGACCCGATGTGAAGCCCAAGAGCTCTTTACATTATATAATGTTTCATATCAAAATCTACGGAAATCATTTTTACATCTTCACTCAAGGTTGAACTCCTCCCATTTTTTGTGCGTATTAGTCGGCAAAAAGTAATGACTATAGTGTTTTAGATGATTAATGCTTGAATAACTGAAAATCAAATCGACTTTATCACTTCCCCTTCTACTTTAAATCTTACTTCTAGCTCTTCCTATGACTTCATCAACATTTCCTCCGAATATAAGTTGAATAATTCTGGTAATTACATGCAACCATATCTCACCCAGGTCATGTTACCTGTTTCTACATCAGCTACTGTTACTTGAGCTGTCTGGTGAGACGTTTTCTCCCATCAACTTTTCATTTCTACTATTTTCCACACTCACTAAACTTGTTTCCTCGACCAAAACCACCCAAAAAACTTTGTCCTTCAACTATTACCTACTTCCACCCATTACTATTGCAACTATCTTATTTTGAAATGCTTTTATTCAACTCCCAAATGAATTAGGATTAAAATGTATTTTACAATGCCATTTTTCTCATGACATGCTATGTATCTTTCTTACTTCCACCATAATCTTACCTTATACCTTTCCTGATCCCATTATGTTTCCCACCTCAATTCTTGTCATTTATTATGCTTTATTCTCTTTTTCCTACTCACTAAACTTGTTCCCTCGACCAAAACCACCCAAAAAACCTTGTCCTTTAACTATTACCTCTTTCCACCCATACTATTGCAATCTTTTTTCTCAAGACATTTCATCCAAATATGCGTTCTAACTCATTTGTCCATTGTTTGTCGATCTATTTCTTTACCTTTTATTCATTACTTTTAGGGCATATACCCGCATTGGATTTAGAATATTTTTGAATTGTCGAAAAAAGACCCCTATAAATAATACCATACTGTAGCCAATTGAGACCTTCAGCGCTAGGCTGTCAAATTGTGTTATGAGCACCCGACCAGGATAAACGTTCCGAAGTTTTTTCCCCGTACAGGTCCGCACTGGACTTAAAAGAGTGCGTCGAAAGAGAACACCACGCAGTACACTGCACCCCGTTTAACATAACTCTTCTTTATGAGAACTGGTTCCATTATAGATATTTAATAATATGATGTCCGCGCTGTACTTAAAATGTTTTTCAATTGCCAAGAAAAACCCATTACCAATCAATAAATAATGCGCGTACAGGAGTTAGAATATATTTGGGGGGATAGCCCATTATAGATAATGAAATAATTCACGTAAAAGACAACATGTTTTTGAATTTTTGAAAAGCACTATTTCAGGGTTAACTGTAGTCAGCACCGGATGTCCCTTCCCTAGAATCTAAAATGGAGTTGGTTGACACAGATTTCTGCTCCGAGAACATAGACATTTTTGCCCTTGACAAGGAGCGCGCGCGCACTCACGGTGAAGGGCAAAAAACTATATCGCTCGCTGCGCTCGCGATTGGTAATGTTCTTCAACATCGCTTCATTTCCATCTAATAATCTAGAGAGCTTGTTACGTAAGGAAGCGGGTAGATAAGGAGAGCAACCCGGTGCTAGGATCACTATTTCGCGTATTCGTTAAATTTTGTCTGCAACATTACAAAAAATAAATGAATTACAGCCAAAGGTAGGGCTAAATATTTATTACCTTTTCCAATATTGTCATTATTATGAAATTTATACTTTCCCGTTGCAGTCACATGCTGCACTGCCACTTAAATGCGGCAGAGGATTTTTTCCTCTTTTTTCCATGTAAATATCTTCCCTAGACACGTGGATTTCACGGAGTTCATTATTCGCGAATACGAATGCGGAAAGCTCACGAGTATATCACCCTCATTCAGTGGAAATCACTCTTCCCCCCTCATAAAGACCTTTATTTCCCGAGGGTACCAATTCTGCTTCAAGGCGGCATGGGATATTTCGCTTTTCCCACGTAAATATCTTCCCTGATTCTATCATTCACGAATACATCACCCTTATTATGCGGAAATAACCCTCTCGAAAACTTGTACCCCTTTATCTCTCTTGGGCACTAATTCTGCTTCAAGGCGGGACGGGAAATTTAGTTTATTTCCCGCAAATATATTCCCTTAACTCTACCATTCACAAATATATCATCTTCATCTTGTTGAAATCAACCCATTCTGCTAATGATCTGGTAAGTAGATATAATTTTATCGGCGTAAGATATAAACGTAAAATATTTCGCTCGCCTGAATGTCGCATTCGCAGGAACGTCTTGGATCAAACACCTACGACGAAAGTCTGGCAACACTGAGGAAAGCCTCGCAAACCGCTCATATTCTAAATCCGTAGTGGAACTTACTTCACTCGTAGTGGAATAATATGGTGTTGACGGACGCGATAACTCTTCAGCCAAAGATCATGATTAGTAGCCCCGTCGTTCAGCTCACTGCAAGGAAGTGGCTTTTGACTTGTTCTTCCAACCCACAAGAATTTGACTGAGTCCTCCACATTTCTCTAAGCGCGATGAGTCTTTCCTCTCCGGTGCAGCGGTTATTCGAAAACTTATGCGTCATTCACAACAGCAGAACACTCCAACGCGTCTGAGCTTCACTCATTGTCAGACTTGGTGACTACTACCACTTTGAGGTCCACATCGATGGTCGGACAAGCAGATTAGACTGCGCAATCGGAGATTTATTTCTCCATTTACGGCGAGTTTTCGTATTTTCTGAGGATTGATACGTCCAAATTGGATTTTGATAGAATTCGCCTTCTTTGTAAAATGGGTAATGTGATTTTTTATCTAATATCTTCAGTGTGGGTATTTAATAATGAATTTACATTGGTAAATACCTTATTTTAAAAATAGGAAATTCGTTTGAAAAAGAGGGAAAAGCTAATTGTGTAATATGAACACTAATCAAACAATATAATTTATTATTATAATCATGATATATTACCTCAAACCCTTATTTGTCATAGACGGACTAATTCGGATATATAAATATGGATTATAACTGGTAACAGAAAATAACGGTCTATATACTATGATCTCATTAGCCCGTCATTCAGTGTTTTGAAAATAAAATTGTGCAAGTTGTCTTGAATTAGAGTATTGTAGAACTTGAAAATAATATTGGCGGGCGTGTAGAATAAAATATTTTGATGCCTACCTAAATGATATTTTATAAGCAAGTATAACCCTGCATTGCCGAAGCAGTAAACTTGAAATGTTGAACAACACAACTTCCACAATACGCACAGGAAAATTGTAGATTAACGAAGGAAAAACTGAATGAAAACCGATAAAAAGACATTGTGACGAGTATTTTACCCTTGTTTGGGCTTTGGGTCTCCGATATCATTCAATCAAGATTATGAATGACTTTAAATAAATTTATTTTCGTAATTACATTAACATGGAGAGTAACACATAATTGTCATTAGTTTTCTTTAGCAGCCTCTCGTGCGTCTTTATCCACGGCTGCCCTGAAAAGATGAGGAAAATTGTCATATTGACAATAAGTGGTAATATTACAATTAAAACTAATTAAAATTAATTATTAAAACTTTTCTACACCTACGAATTACCATGAAAGCCACCACTAGGGTGTGTGGCACGGGGTGATTCCCCACCACAAGCATGCAGCACTCGTCCCAGTTCAAATCAGGACCTCGCACGTTCCCCAGGCCGCCAGGCACAGACCAAAAAGCAGTCTAGGAGAACAGTGCGCACTACAACGGTAAAATCAGATACTGGGATAGTGCTCCTTAAATGAACATGCAAACACGCAGTATATACTGTTTAAGAGACAACTACTTGTTAATATTGCCAATACTTTAATTTATGAATGCTACGAGATACTACTTAATGCGGAGAACAAAATAATGCAGGGCATTTCAAACGGGGTGAAGTGTTAGTAATGATGCTATGCTAGTAAACTCAAGTCAAAATTCTACTCTACCTAGTGAGGGTGGGAGTTTCAAATGATCGATATATCGCAACTATTATGATTTCTTATTGTACGCGGAAAAAATTACATTTTAAATCTATCGTTTCTGCAGCCTATTTCCTTTATCTTATTCCTATGATCGAAACGATGGATGATGGGATGGGATTCCAAACGTCCGGCAAAAATTATTCTACTTCAAACTGGAGCAAAAGATATAACTGTATTTCTCCCTTAGATCATTTAGAAATTATCACCCTAATTGTTTCAACAATTTGGTAACACTGATCAGTTTATCGTAACAACTTAATACAAATGTTGCCGCTCTCCGCTGTATTCGATCTATTTCTGAGACTAGTGTTACTTCGTTACGGTCCCATATACTAGCGGCATACTCCAAGTGAGGTCTCACGAGTGAAAAATAGCATCGCTCTTTAAGCTGGCTGGAGCGATTTTTTTTTATATACAGATTTGCGTGAAACTTTGCATACGTGTCCTTATTAGTTATATCTATCTATAAGAGTGAAAAAAACTGCATGCTACCGATTTGGTTTCCTGGCAATTCAATGATATTTTAACTAGTACTCGTATGGTACACGGCTTATATTTTGGAATAATTCGATTGCTTATGTACAGAATTTCTCCTAAATGCGAAATAATAAGTTTCATATTATTATAATAGCTGCTAACAAATATCAAGGCATCATGCCGAATTAGAAAAGCGTATTTAGATATGATTTTCTCTGTAAATTTCGAATTTAGCGCCGAAAATCCAAGTCAAAACAATGCTTTAATTAAGGCAAAAATTTGAAATATAACTCTTGCATCATATACATTACTGCATGTATGGTGATTTCCAACGTATAAACAGGTGTACTTGAGTGAAATGTGGTCCAAGAATATTTTTTTCGACTTGCTTGAAAAGTTATTAGAATGTGCCTTCAACGTATCACGATTACCGCTCCTGCCACCTTAAACTTCTCGTCACATTTTCTTAGTATTCATATAATAAATCCCAATTTGCAACTAGCCTGTCCGCAGATTTCCCGAACGTGTTTCCCCCAAGACAGGTCCTGAGTAGGGTCACACCTAAGTATTTCACTGATTTTACATTTGATAAGTAGGTTTGATTGTGCACGCCTCGTTGACCAAGTTATTCTTTTTCCAAAACTTCAATTCTCGCTGTACCATTCATTTATAGCATCTAGTTCTTGTAACGCAAATACTGTCAGACTCATAGCTTAGATCCCTGTTCAACGCTGCGTCGTCTGAGAAGAGGCAAGTTTTGCTCGTAACAACGGTAGTGATGTCATTAATATGCAAAAGAAATAATAAGGGACCGATGACGCTTTTCTGGGGTACACCTGATGTTACTTTCACTACATCTGAACTAACGCCATCTAGAACTACCCTCTGCTCGCGGTCGGCTAAGAACTCTTATCCAACACATTACGTCCTGGTGTATTCCATGAGCTTTCAATTTAACGAGTTACTTCGAATGAGGGACTTTATTGAAAGTTTTTTTTAATCTAGAAATGTTGCGTCTACTTGTGCGAGCCTTTCGCCCGAGGAAAAAATATCGTGAAGAAAGCGGGCCACCTGGGTTTCGCAAGACCTTCTCTTCTGGAATTCGTGCTGATTTTGCGTTTAAACAAGTTTTGACTATTCAAATACCCCGTAATCACTTTTGGTATCTTAGAACCAACAGAGCCGCCAATAGTGTCATTATTCCATGTGAATCATAGAAATCCGACATAGTTGGCGCAAATGACCTCAGTTTTCCGTCATCTCTCCTGAATAACAAACCAACCAAACCTCTCAACTCCTTTCCCCGCGGATGATTCGGTATGCCACCGATAGGACTTTCAAACAAGAATTTATCACTAAGACCATCTCTTCTCTCGTGCAGTGCAGCGGGGTGTTTCTGATCAAGTTCGACTTGCCATATCCCCACATTTTGCCCCACTTAACCATCAATAGCGAAGACTACGATGGAATCCTTCGCCACCTTGGTCATAAACCGTCCAAACTTCACCGAGCACACCAATATAGCACTTGGGGCTGCACTTTTGAAGTTTAAACTTCTATAGTCGTACCACGCACAGAAAATTCTGCAGGCGGTAAATCGTATTCTGGACGTGACCCTCTTTTTCTCACGTCAAGCTTAGCATGCCGAATGTAAACTCAAGAGAATGCTCTCTCTGTAACAGATAAGATGTTTAGTCGTCGTCCCACGTACCGAAGGTCCCAGGAACCATCCATAGAGGTGGAGTTTTTTTGTATATTATATTTATCAGAATATCGCCATAGAGGTTTACACTTCTCCCGTGTGGTCTTACGCACACCAATTCTTTTCCTGCAAAAAGGAGCTCTTACCATTTTCTACTTGCTATGGGAAATGCCGATTAGATAACGAGCCAATTGGATCGCCTTACTTTCCGCAGTGAATTCAGTTCAGTGTCTGCATTAAAACGTAAGTCAACAGAAAGTCGAGAGTCAAGCAGACATTCAGTCCACTCGATTAAGGAGTATTTTGAAGCGTAGCCGAAAATTCTGTCACCAGAGACGGCCCAGGATAGCCAACGCATTTCAAACTTATAGCGTCGATCTGTATGAGCCTCGAGCGTATTTTGTCACGATAATTTATCACGTGATCATTCCAAAATAATATTGACTAATACAACAATGGAAAAATTAATGTACCATAAAGTGGGATTAACAACTTCGCTTTTTCTAAGATCAAATTATAAATAAAGATTTATTATCATTTCCACTATTTTTATTTCTTTCTCAATGGGTTTGTGCTATCACTATGAAATATCTGTTTGGGCGAGCGCGGCCGTCTCTGTATTCTGCCGAAATAAAACTTCGCCTCCTCATACTTTCCATGCATACTGGAAGTTAATTTGACTTCTGTGGCTGGTACAACGACTTTTGTTTGCATTCGCCAAGAGAGCCTAGCAACACCTCGACCACGAAATACCCGAATAACTCCACCTCCTAAAATAATACACTTTCAGAAGACCTCCTGAAGCATTTTTAGGTTCGTTCTAAGAGTGTTAGTTATTTCCTACGCGAGGAATATAGAGAGAAATATCTTGAGTCTCCTCGGGCACGACCACCGAGAGAGAGTTTCTCTGGGTGGTCGTGCTTCAGGTCGTCGTTAGTCCGTCGAGTCTTGCGCAAATAGGATAATGATTGGCCTTTACACACCTAGGGATAATAATATATAAACTGAGCTGCTTAGCGCAACAACAGCCTAACCCATTCAGGGTTAGTTCTGATATATTAATAAAAAAATAAATCAACATTTTTCTGTATTTTTTATTACTTTTAAATGAAATTAAATAACCAGTTTTCTAACCAGAAATCCCTTAGTAGGACGGTAGGACTTGAATATGCAATTCCGCTGACCAGCGGACGAAGCTCAACTCCGACATGCAACAACGAAGTTTGGAAAGTGTTCTAGACGAGATTTCAATCCGTCTCTATCGATGAAATCAATGAGTGATTGATGATAATGAGTGATTAAATGAAATTCGTGGATGAAATTTGAATGAGAAACATGAAAGTTTACGGAAAGGGAAGAGCAAGTTTAGGTTAGAGTACGATAGGCCTCATCACACGATAGCTCCGCTGTAAACCTCCGCGCCATGGGCAAAAAACAGTTCCTTCGGTGCCTTCTGTGCAAGGTGATAGTTTACTATTCCTTTTAACACCTTGCCTTCTGTGTACCATGTGTATCCGGAAATTCTGAAGTGCAATCCTGATAGCTTTTGACTAGTGTATCGTCAGAACTAGATAAGAAGATTAATGTTGGTAATCAGGGTATTTTTTTATTTTTAAATATATCTTGCACGATATTTTGCATCAGACCTCTCACAGACATCACTCCTAAGTCAACTTTTCTTTTTTCATAAATCGTCCTCTTTTTCACAAAAAAGTACTCACACATGAATAGGATTGATGACAAAGAGTTATTACATAAATCTGAGGGTAAATAAAATTTCGGTTAAACTCGATTATCTGGAGCTGAGTTCAGGTAGTCGCAAGATGGGTGGGGCCTAACTTCGCGGGGGTACTAATCCGCAACCCTTTCCCCAGCTCGGAGACCTAACGCCGGCCTCTCTCCTCGACCTACACAGCGGGAGGATCCCTCACCAAAACCAACCGTACTCACTACAATTTAAACTTTAACAACTACGTCTTTTAAAAACAAATTAATACTTTCATCGTACTCCCGATAATTGTACGAGTAAGTACACCTTGTAATCGTTCTACGATGAAAATTAACAATTTTGCGAGCATAGCTAAAAACGTGGTCATAAACAGCGGGAAATATGGCAAAAACGCAGCGGTCCTCTCAAATTTTCCCTTTGTTTTAAGTGGAGTAAGCTTTGTAACATTTGCTTATGCAGTTTGATTGCTGGCGCCAGATTCTAGCATTCGTTTTCGACTTCTTGTATAATTTTGGGAGCGGATTTTCTACGGAAAATAAGGGCATGTTTAGATTTTTCAACTTTTGCTATTAAGATGTCGGATGGTAGTGAGATTTCTCCTCTGCACCCATCTAACACACACAGTTCCTTCAGCGGCGAATTTAGGGAAGTGGTGAATAATGATTTCTTGTCCCCCGTGCAAGACAATGTTTTATTGCGATTGTTGGATAGGGAGTTGAAATTATTTGAGTTGATTCCGGGACGGACGAATGTGGTTAAGCATGAAATCGTGTTGAAAGTGGATACGCCGATCAAATAGAGGTATTACCCAGTTTCTCCGGCTATCCAAAGGGAAATAAATCGCCAAGTAGTCGAGATGTTGGCTTCCGGGGTCATCGAGCCTTCTCATAGCTCATGGTCGAATCCGGTTTTATTGGTCCCGAAACAAGATGGCTCTTAGAGATTTGTGGTAGATTTTCGGAAAGTGAATAGCGTAAGTAAAGTGGACGCATACCCTATTCCTTACATGTCTAGTATGCTCGATAAATTGGGAGCGGGGAAGTATGTCACGACGTTAGATTTGGAAAAAGGTTATTGGCAAGTGGAACTCCACCCCCCGAGTAAAGAGATAACGGCTTTTACTACTTATTCCGGGTAGGGGCTTAAGCCATTTCAATGGTATGCCGTTTGGCTTACACAGCGCAGGGGCCACATTTCAGCGCTTAATGGATCGCGTTCTTGGTCCTGAATTAGAACCGCATTGCTTCGCCTACTTGGACGATATCGTGGTGGTGAGTCAGTCGTTTGACGAACATTTAGAGCACGTACGAGAAGTTTTTCGCCGGTTAAGAAACGCAGGATTGCGTATTAATACAGAGAAGTGCTGTTTTGTGAAATTTCACTTGAAATTTCTAGGGTATATAGTTGGGGGTGGTAAACGGTGCGTGGATCCAGATAAGGTGTCGGCGGTTCGGAATTACCCGAATCCTACCGACAAGACGGAACTCAAAAGATTCCTGGGCTTTGTCAGTTGGTACCGGAGATTCGTCCCCAATTTTGCTACCGTAGCCGCGCCGCTGACCGATTTGCTGAAAAAGAAAAATCCGGCTTTTGTCTGGGAGAAAGAACAAGGTGAAGCGTTAAAAAAATTGAAGGAATTTATGGTATCGGCACCCATCCTTTCTTGCCCTCATTTTGAGTATCCCATAGCGATACAATGCAACGCCTCTGAGGTAGGAATTGGGGGGGTATTATCTCAAGAAATAAATGTATTAGAGCATGTTGTTGGTTACTGCTCACGCACTCTTTCTTCCTCCGAGAGAAATTATAGCGTTACGGAAAAAGAGTGCCTAGCGGTGTTGTTTTCGATCAACAAGTTTAGATCTTATATAGAAGGATACCGGTTCACTGTGATTACCGATCACGCCTCCCTTAGGTGGCTGTTCAACTGCCAAAGCCCTCAAGGTCGCCTCGCAAGGTGGATTTCCCAAATCCAACAATATTCTTTCGAGGTTATCCATCGGAAAGGTAAATTGCTCGTCCTCCCCGACGCGTCATCGCGTATAGGGGCGTTGAAAGGCGTGGGTTCGTTTGACCCCACTCGGATCACAGACCCGTGGTATTTAAAATTGCTGGCCAGAGTGGAAAAGAATCCTGACCTTCATCCCCGCTTCCGAATAATAGAAGGGAGGTTATATGCCAAGGGCTCTATCCGTAAACAGCCGAAAGACTGGAAGTTGGCCATGCCTTTAGAAAACAGAGAGGAGGTGCTACGCATCAATCATTCGGGCCACAGGGGAGGCCATTTGGTTTTTTTTAAACCTGGAGAAATGTTTAAAATTTTTATTTTTGGCCCGGGTTGAGACGGGACGTCGGACGTTTCTTGCGGGAATGTCGGAACTGTCAAAGATATAAGGCGAAGCGCGCCAAACCCGCGGGTATCATGGAACCGCGGAGGATGATGAAACCCTGGACGGTCGTATCTACCGATATAATTAGTCCGTTTCCGAGGTCACTGAGGGGTTCCAAGTATGTTTTGATGCTCGTCGACACTTGTACTCGGTGGCCGATAGCCATACCGCTACGATCCATCGAAAGCCAGCATGGCGCTCAACACTTTTGCACTCACGTAATTAATAAATGGGGTTGTCCCGAGATTATTATTACCAATAACGGCCCCCAATATGTTGGCCAAATACTGCGGAGGGTTTACAACCTGTATGGTGTTCGGTTGCATCACACTGCCCCGTACCACCCGCAAGCGAACATGTGTGAACGGACCCTGTAAACTATGATTGCGATTTTTTGTGAAGGTGCCCAGCGTAAGTGGGATGAAAACATCTCGGATTTAATGTTTGCCTTACGCTCTGCGGTGTCCGAAACGACAGGATTTTCTCCTGAAATGTTGAAGTTTGGCAGGGAACTTCGGAAACCCGAGGACTTATATCGAGAGCTTGACATGGGTGAAATACGAGAATTTGAACCATACCGCTATGCTGAAGGACTAAAGAAATCTTTGGTTGACATTCACCGCCGAGCGGAAGCCGCACCGGAGAAGGCCTGTATTCTCCAAGCATATTATTATAACTTACGACGTCGACAGGAAGAATTGAGTTAAGGGACCCTCGTTTGGCATAAGAGCTTTCCCCATTCCAGCGCCGTAGACTTTAAAACGGCCAAGCTCGAGCCGAAATACATCGGGCTATTTAGATTGGCGGACACACGTTCTCATGACGTGTACGACTTGGTGTCACTTAATGGGAAACCCGCGGGACGCTGGCATATAAAAGACTTGAAGGTGGTTAGATAGGTATCGCATATTTTCAATTTTGTTTGTGAAGATCTTTTCCATTTTTTAAGAAGTTTTCTTTCTGGGGGGAGGAATGGAGTTATGTAACATTTGCTTATGCAGTTTGATTGCTGGCGTCAGGTTCTAGCATTCGTTTTTGTTGCTGTTTTTTATATTTGCCGTGCCGGCAGCGCGGTTGCGCTGGAGTCGAGTAAGGTATTTATTCGTTGGCTCCTCGGGAGAAATGGAATTTTTGTGGGCTTGGAGGTCGTGGTGTTAGGAGCGGTTGCCTGTGGGAGGTCGCGGAGTTCGCGGCGTTTTTCGTTGGACTCTATATTCTTTTGAGTTGTCGGCGTTTCTTTCCGTCGTTTGTGTGTTCGTTATCCTTCTTATCCATCTCCTTAACTTCCCCCTTTCCCGCCTTTCATTTCTTTTTCGTGATTCTCGATGATGAGACGTGACTCGCGGCACTTGGTATGAGTGTAAGTCGCTGAGAGAATTACGACAAGGAAATTTCTGCCCTTTTTGTCCTATCCTTCCTCGTCCGAGTACAGGCGGGCGTTTCCCTTTCCTCTACCTGTGCTGGCGCCCACCCCTTTTCCTTTGTTTTACCCGATCCATTACGTACTTTGTCCCCCACTACACCGGACCTCGCCTAGAGCTAGTTGGGAGCCCGAGGTGCCGTTACCGCTTGCAGAGGTTTTTAACGGGTGTAGCTTTTACAATTAACGTTATTGACATCAGTGAGTGATGGGATTCGTAGTATTAATCTAGTTTAAGACATTGTGCTGTGAATGTGCTCAGAAAAGAAATAAACTGTCTGTTTGCGTAAGAAGGGCAGAGACTAGATGAATTCGGCCCCAGTTAATCGAGTTTAACCAAGATATTTCCTCCAACTATCACGTAATTGCAATTTAAAAACTAGTTCTCGAAGTTATATTAATCCACGGGAGTGACCATTAATATACGACTATCATGACGCGAGATTTTTTATTTCGGGTGCGAGTATATACGATTAAAGCCTTAGGGTATATAATATTACGATATAGATTCAGTGTAGTGAGGTAGATACCATGCAGGATAGATAATAAAATGTGCTAAAACATGCCATCGCGTGATAGTAACTTTTATATTATTTAAATCGTTGGTTCCATTTCTTTATTTTGAGAGGGCAGGGAAGATCAGTGGAAAGGGCATGGGAGTTTCAAGGGAGAAAGTTTTACCTGAGTAAGTAGGAAAGAACCGTCTGTTGACAAATTATCAACATTAATGTTAATTATGGCATAATTCCATTGATGGCTAAAGCTAGGTAAATTTTTTAACGTTGCCTTGACAATGTTGCACCGATAACGTTGCAGCGATGTTGCATTGATAACGTTGCAGCAACGTGGTTTTTCGGGAAATTCGGATGTTGAGGCAACGTGCATGCGGTGGAAGGCATACAACGTGCATACAACCTTGACGCGGTGGAAGGGCTTGCGCGTCTCATTGATGAGGTTGGGTGTCGTTCCCGGTAGCGGGAGAGGCAATGCCTCCGCGGTATTCAGCACACGAAATCTCTGCGCCACAACGTTATCAGGAGATACAAAGACTATGAGAGAGAAAAATGAGAAAAAAGGAGGAGGAAAGCAGCGGAAAACAAAGGAACTTGGAATATTTGCTATGAAGACTCCTTCGTTTGGACAATGGTGAATGCTAGAAAATATTTAATAGAATGGAGATAAAGAATGCATACATGCTTTGGGTCTGTGTGTGGTGAGATGAAAGGGATAGTGGGGACTGTTGGAGTGATAGTTCAGGCGTTATCAATTGGAAGGGAGATGAGAGTCAACGTGCGATAGCTATGGCATAGATGAAAAACCGGGGAATAGTGTAGTAAAATTGATCAGGTTAGCGACAGGATATTATTGGTTGAAATGGAGGTCTGACTATAAAAAAATACTGGTGTGCTTAAGACCACACGGGAGAAGTGCAATCTTCTATGGCGATATTCTGATATATATAATATATAAAAAATATTTCATCAATCAGATTTTTTTCTCTTCCGATCCATGTTAGTTTTTTCCAATTCGGGATCAGCGTCAATTCTCCTCAATTCTTTCTTCTTTGCGCGATAATTTCGGTCATATTCGGCTTTCTTCCTCTTTCTTTCATCACCCTGTGCTTCCGCTAAATTATTCAATTGTAAAAGCTCACCCATTTCGTCTATTGTTTCATTACCCTTTTGATCATCTTGCCGCGCTCTTCCACTTTCTGCATTTTCTAACATTGCGGATTCAACTCAAGTTGCGTTGCCTTCATGACGTTGGTCCAAGTTTCCGTGCCTACAAAAGAATTCCAAATTAATAGCATTTCTCGATTAAGCGGATCAGGTGCGTAGGTCAAATTTCTGAAAGAAATTCTCATAAACACCAATTTTTTATGAAAAACCATTTCCCCCCACAAATTTGTCGAAAAAAAAACTTTTGACAAGATCGGAACAAAATCATGAACAAGCGGCCGATCCCCCATTTGGAAGTTAAAGGAGGAGCGGTGAAATAAACCAATAGACAACTCAATACCCTTTTATGAATAAGACAGCGGTATATTTTATTTTGCATTTTGTAAACCTACTTCATCGGTTGGTGTTTTTTCCTGTCCTGTTCTCATGCTAATTCTTGGATTAGGTGTCAGTCCGTCCTTTGGCAGTAGACCAATACAATAGGCAGGAAAAATCATTTTTAACATTATTCACGAAAATTAATTTGCATCATATCCAATTGAAGTACCTAATTTTACGGTATATACACAAGAACTTCATGTTAGCTGAATGTAAAAACAATGATATAAAAATTAATTACTGTAAACAACATGTAATCTTAAGCCTCAGACGTGGATTTGGTGTGGTGGACTAAGTACTGGTTTCTCTGCACGACGGCCCCGGTTTGAACCCCAGCGTTGGGGTTCAATTTAGTTTCAACTATTCAATTTAATCTCGAACAATTTTTGGATGTTATATGGAGAGGAACTCAAGTTCAGCATTCTGTCCGTTGGATGAGACGTTAAACTATGGACTTCTTGGTGCCTTTCGTTAAGAGAAGGCTACTACCGACGGCGGGTATCTCTCCACCCTTCCTCCATTCCCAAAATGACTTTCCATATTAACTTACCCACTTGTCCCTAAATTGTGGCAAAATGTAATCTAGATTATAAGAGCTCTTCATTAAATACCGTTTTTCAATTGTTCAGTACCCAACTGTACATGAAATGCAATTGTGATACGCTTCTGTCTTTTCTCCTTGCATTAGGTGTCTGAGAAACAGCAGAGTCGCCCTTAGTGTTATTATTCCATGTTAAACGTAGAAAATCTGACGTAATGGGTGCAAATGACCTCAAGTTTCCGTCGTCTCCCTTGAATAACAAAACAACCAAACGTCTCAACTTCTTTCCCCTCGGATGATTCGGTATGCCACCGACCGGGCTGTAAAACAAGAATTTATCACAAAGGTATTCTCTTCCCTCGTGCAGCAGAGCGGAGTGTTTCCGAACAAGGGCGACTTGCCATATCCCCACTTTATGCCCAACTTAACCATCAATAGAGAAGACTACGATGGAATCCTTCGCCACCTTTAGCCACGGAGCGCCCACCATCATAACACATGGGGCTGCACTTTTCCTGCAAAAATGAGCTCTTTCCATTTTAGACTTGCTATGAGAAAAGCCGATTCGTTAACGAGAAAATTGGTTTGTTTGCCTTGCTTCCCGCAGTGAATTCCGTTCAAAGTCAGCATTCTAACATGCGTAAACGAAGTCGAGAGTTTGGCCGATATTTGGTCCCATTTGATTAAGAAGGAATCTTATGAAGTGCAGCCGAAAATTCTGGCCCAGATAGACAACGCATGCTGATCTTCCAACACCGATCTGTATGATCCACTATCTGTATGTCGCGATAATAAATCACGTGATTGTTCAAATAGAATATTACCGTATAGAACAAAGGAAAAATCAAACCTAAATAAAGGGATTAAAAACTTCGATTTTTCTAAGGGAAAAAATTAATAGAATGCATTTATTATCGGTTCATAAATTTTGATTGCCTCCTCAATAGGTTTGTTCAAACGGAGAGCGTCGTATCCGTATTTTGCCCTAATAAGACATCACCTCCTTATACGCATACTGGACTATTTATAAATATTAACGAAATAAAATGCATACAGGACATTTAAACATTTAAATTGTCGTGAAAGCCCCGCAATAATTAAATATTATGCGTAATGCAATTTTAATACAATAGAATTGTAAGGAAAATACCTTTATGACTAAATAAAATGCGTATTGGACTCAAAATATTTTAGCATGGCGTTTAAAACTCAGTTTAGTTAAATACAATGCGTGCTGGACTTGGACAATAGATGCTGTACTGAGTAAAATCAGTATTATGCGTACTGGATATTTATAGCATTAGGAATGTCATGGTATTATAACTTATGTTAAAATACCATGTGTACTGAACTTAGAACATTTTAGAATTGCGTTGAAAAACTAAGAATAGAAAAATACAATCCGTGCTGTACTTCATGCTAGACTTGGACAATTGATGCTGGACTGGGTCAAACTCGTAATATTATAATTATATGCGTGCTGGAATTAAAAAATCTTATAATTGCCGAGAAAAACCTGTTTTATTTAAATATACGCCTACTGGATATTTATGACATTAGATTAGTCAGGAAAAACCCGTTATGTTTAAAAGCAATGTGAACTGGACGTAGAATATTTTAAAAATCGCAGAAAACCAGTTTAAATGCTGTAAATGCAAACCGGAGGTAGAATATTTTATAATTGCTGATAAAAACACCGATTATTAAATAATATTGGTACTCTTCTTTAAATGTCTTTTATTTTTGAACGTGGAGAAAACCCCGATTTAAATAATAATGTGCGTGATAGACATTTAAGTATAAAATTTGTGGAGAAAGTCCCGTTCTTATTAAATAATAATCGTTCTGGATATTTAATACATTTGATTTGTAAAAAAAACCCATAATGAATAAATACAACGAGTACTGGACATTTATATATATCAAATTGTGGTAAAATAAAACTGCGTATGATTAAATTTAATGCTTACTGGATTTAGAACTTTTTTAATAGCTGAGTGAAACCCGTAGTAATTAAATAATGTGCTAACTGGAATTAGAACAACTTAAAATTGCCGAGAAAAACCCGTAATAATTAAATAATATGCGTACCTACTGGATATTTATGACATTAGAATTGTCAAGAGAAACCCGTTATGTTTAAATGCAATGCGTACTGAACGTAGAATATTGCGTTAAAATACTCGGTATAGTTAAATACAATCCGTGCTGGACTTGATCAATGGAAGCTGGACTGGGTAAAACTCGTACTAATAAAAGTATATGCGTTTATTATATTAAAAAAATTAAATTAAGAATGTGCGTACTAGTAATTTAAGCATTCTATTTGTAGTGAAAGTTCGTTCTGGATATTTTATTCATCAGATTTGTAAAGAAAAACCTGTTTTGAATAAATACAACGAGTACTGGACATTTGAATATTTAAAATTGCGGTAAAAACAATGCGTAGAATTAAATTAAATGCGAACTGGATTTAGAATTTTTTTAATAGCTGAGTGAAACCTGTAGCAATTAAATAATGTGCGAACTAGAATTATAACAACTTAGTTAGAATTGCAGATAAAATCCCGTCATATTTAAATAATATGCGTACTGAACTTAGAATTTCATAGAACAACCCATTAGCATTAAATAATATGCGTACCGGATATTTAACACATTAGAATTGTCAAGAAACCCGTTATGAATAAATGCAGTGCGTACTGGAAGAATATTATTATAGAAAATCTGAGGATATCAGTTAAAATAATATAATTATCAAATCTGAGGTAGAATTTTTAACAATAGTCGACAAAAACACACAATTAATTAATATACTGTACATGTAATGAATTTTATTTTTGAATGCGGAGAAAACCCAGTTTTAAATTAATAATGTGCGTTTTATTCATTTAAGTAGTAGATTTGTAGGGAATTTTTGATTGAGAGGATTAGTAGAGAAAGCAGTTTTTATTAAATAATATGCGTTCTGGATATTTAATACATTGGATTAGTCAAGGAAAACCCGTTATGAATAAATACCACGAGTAATGGATATTTGTATATTTAGAATTGCGGTAAAAAAACTACGTAGAATTAAACTTAATGGGTACTGGACTTAAAAATTTTCGTAATTGCTGAGTAGTTCCCGTAGTAACCAAATAATGAGAGGACTAGAATTAGTATGGCGTTAATAAACTCTGTATTAATAAATACAATCCGTGCTGGACTTGGGCAATGGATGCTGATATGGGCTTGGGCAATGGGTGATACGCGTACTGGACTTCGAAAATCTTAGAATTGCTGAGAAAACCTATTATAATTAAATAATATGCCAACTGGATATTTATGACATGACAGTATGTATTAGACTTAAAATAATTGATGTAATGTCTAATATGCATACTTGTACCAATTGCATACAGAGATTTTTTTTACATTTGTCGAGAAGGTTCCATTATTGTTAAATAACATCCGCATTGAATATTTAATACATTAGAATATAGATTAGAATACTGCAAAAATCCGGTATAGTATGCGTACTCATTTAAAGAAACATTAGCATTACCGAATAAATCCGTTATAATTGTCGTACTCGATATTGAATGCTTTAGGATTTTCAGTAATATATACTATTATGATAAGAAACAATGAGAACTGGACTCGATGTGGTGGGAGTTGAAATTCCCTTAATAAGTAAGTTTAAAAGCAGGCGCGGTTGGGACCAAGTGGTAATCACTTGTTTCCTAGCCATCGTAAACAGATCGTGATTTAGATCTGGTAAGAGCTCAAAATCAGACAAAAAACTTCTCTGGTCTTTGACTCTTTTATCAGAGTGAAAAGGTATTTATTGATTTATCATTTTACATATTCATTTTTTCTCATACATCATTCCTCCATGAGTAAATTTGGTGGGATGTGGGTATTATTTCTAGGTATCATGTGGGTATTATTTCTAGGTATCATGTTGGTATTCATAGTTTTCTTTGCTTGCAGGTCATAGATGGCGTCCTCCAGCTGGCGGCTATTTCTAACCATGTAATCTTCTGTGGCCGCTTGGCAAGTGCAGTCTGAAAAAAAGTGAAACATGTGTTATACTTGGTATATTTATTGTTCGTCGTTCAATTTATAAAATTTCATTAAAGACGACTAAAATAATTAATTCTGCCTTTGGATAGTGTAAAATAATAAATATTGTTTATATTGTAGGTATTATCATTTTTTCAATGCCCAACCTGACCCACAGAGCATACAACCGAAAACAGTATCAGTTGCTCAACGTGCTCTTATAGCAATTATTTGTATTAAGGCTAATATAACATAAGCACAATTGTTGCTTAAAATAATACTCCCGAAGTCTTGGAGCGAAAATTTCGCTGCTTTTGTTTACCCCCTCAAAAAGCCTGGACTTTCAAAACAAAAGGAGAATGGATTACAAGCACTTGTTCATTTAAAACTTGTCCACATCTCACAGTATAATGTCCAAGGAGTCCAATCTTGTGCCTTTAATTTCAAGGTGGAGAATTTCAGGTGAGAAACTGCAGGAATGAGACGTTTCTGTGAGCCGAAACGCGTTGTACGCAATAAACCAATTTGTGGAAAAGTGCAATTGTTTCTCATACATTAATTCTTTAAATATTGCAAGCTGTTTATATCCGCCCACAAATAATTATGGCGTAGAACATTTACAAATTGCCGAGGATATCCTGTCAGGATACAAAAAAAACTCGAAAAGCATTGACAAAATAACCTGACATTTAGAACAGGGCGCGAAGTATTAAAGAAAACATCGCGGAAATGTCGAAGAAAATCAGGCATCAGGCAGGAATAAGCGATACTCGACGACTTTGTACGGGAAACACCGAAGGTATGCACTAAATTGCGTTACTGGCAACTTAAACGCTATTCCACAAGTGCGCTTAAAACGCAATAGTCATTTCTCTCCCCGAACCACTAAAGCGGTTCGAGGGCAATCGATATCCTCGCTAGTCTTCGAATTGAATAGGTTTACGCTATACAACCTGTTGAACCACAGAGCTTGATGCTCTAGTGTGATGCGCCTTGAGCCTGTTTCTGATAACAAGTTAAGAACATTCTATTTACTTCATCCAGCGAGGCAGCCATTCAGCGAATTACTTAAGGCGCGATTTAAAGCGGATGTTCAAGTACGCTGGTGGAGCATAAGCCACGACACCGATACTGAGTGTCTAAAAGACAAGTGAAAGTGTAACTGGTTATCAAATAGCTAGTCCAAAGAAACCATTTGCGAATGGGGTTGACAACTTCAGAAGCTCAAAATCATTCATGGCCAAAAAGATGTGTACGCATTCCCGTTACACGAAGAGTATATTATGGGGAAGTAAGATTTTATCCTGTCAGGAAATATTTCTTTTACTGCGATCTAAAATAATAATAAGTTGGATTCGTTGTACTGATTTAAAGGTATGAAGCAAATGTAGGGTCCTGTGTTGGCAACCCTGTAACGGCTCATGTTCGGAAACCAGACTATGAGAGAGAGAGTCGCAATAAAGATGGTGGATACGCTTTGTTTCAAGAAAATGTGTGTGGCATTTAATTATGTGTGTGCGGCAAGAAAATGTGTGGCATTCATTGAAGTAGAGATCACAGCACATGCCGCTGAGGTATATTGATATAAGATTTGCTATTTCATACTCCTCCAGTCTGAAATCACTGTATCAGCCATCAGAATTAATATTAAGATGTGATTCAATTTATCTGCGCTATACCCTTTCCTTCATATTTAATCTGCGCTAGTCAACAGGACAATTAAGAATAGGGACAAGGCCTCATATTTCCAGCATGTGGCGCTCTACCCTTCTTTTGAAGCGCCACTGATTTTCGGTTAATAATAATGAAATAAATATCCGTGATTCAGATAGACTGAAGGGATTTCCACGTACGGTTTATAGTAATGACAGAGATCCGAGTATATAAAATGCTGTGGAAAAAGTTTAATCGTACATACATAATTGCAAGAAAAACTTAAAAGTAAAAAAATGCGTTTTACCGTATAACTATACGTAGATGTCTGTCCAAATAAGCACGTATGAAAAGTTCCACGTACATCTGGAAGTAAAATAATCGACCCAACCACCTTAAACTTTTTATTAATAATTATTGGAGAGCGGGAAATTGTCAACAGCGGATTTTGAGACTAGGTATGTTTACGAACTGCATCAATATGTGCTGAAATTCCTCGCAAACTCTTCGGAGAGGCCCATCTGGACAATTAGATTAAAAGCATAGGTTTATAACTTCGAAACCCTGGTTGTTAAACGCGGGAATACACGTGGAGCATATGCGACGTAAATATACCGCTGTCTTATTCATTATTTGTCGATTTCCCTGCTCCTTGTTTTTACTTCCAGCGCAGTGTTAGGGGATCGCCGCTTGTTTACCATAGGCGTTCTTTTCTCAGTATTTGAGGCAAGCTACTCACATTACTCACTTCTTTCTACCCCTGAATATAGCCTTTGCGGCCGCGTCTATGATCAAGCCCGTTCCAGCAGCGTCTGAAGTAAGGATGTAAGGACGGTTTCCCTTATTGTGGTCCCACTCAACCGCATGCAATCACGACTGAATATGGTGATATGGCGAGGCTTATACTAAATTTGTCATAGTAACCCGAAACAGCACAGTGTAGCTAACGTATTTCGAGCTTAGAGTGCCAACCTGTATGCACCGTCAGTGTGGTTTGTCTACATCTTCAAGTGGCTGTAAATATTTGAACTATTTTTGAAGTGTAAACTTCTTTTAGCTCGTTGGGCACTTTTGTCATGGGGGAAAAAGAGCAAACTCGCGTCACGTACCGTCAGATTATTCTTTCCGGGGTCCCGCTTAGCATGCCGAATGTAAAGTCATGAGAACGATCATTCAAAATCAGAGTAAGATAGCGTAGTGGTTAGAGTCGTAATCCCGCATACCGAAGATCACAAGATCTATCTATATCAGGAACTGATAATGGAAACCTATATCAGGTTTTCAGATAATGCCTATATTACTTGTGCATCGACTGGATAAGCTGCTGTTGCGATCGACGGAACTACTGTTCATACTGCGCTGAAAAATCTCTGTCGAAGTTGTTACCGTTGGGTATAGATGTCGCACATCAGTACAGGACATTATTCAAATATCTCAAAGTTATTATTATCAATGAAGTTAGTATGATAGGAGCAGAGCTGTTAGAACGAATCGATCAGTGACTAAAACAAATTACTGGAAAATTCAATTAAAATTTTGGCGGTCTAGATATGATATTAATTGGAGGTTTGTTTCAGTTACCACCTGTTGAAGCAACACGCATATTCAAACAAATTAAGAAATAAATGACTGGACCGAAATGATGGGCATAAATAATTTTACGAAGTAACTCAAGAGATGAGACAAGCAAAAGTTTTGTTCTCATCAGCACTTACTAAAATCGGAAATGGGGAAAAATTAACAGAAGACTTGTCCTTATTGAATCTCGTTTTTTACAAAAGAAGATGCCGACAAATTAAGCCGTAATGGAATACGGCTGTTCCTAGATAACACATCTATACAGAACTATAACAATTTGATCCTAAATAACATGCATGGAAAATGCATTTCCATTACCAAAGAGATTTTCAATGGATGTCACAATGCGGAACAAGAAGCTTACGTTAAGCAAAAATTGCATAAAAAGTCCACGATCGATACTGGAGGATTACCTTATGAGATAACTTTTGTAACAGAAAAATATTACATCCTAACTACAAACATCGATGTCACAGATGGGCTGGCAAATGGCTATTGATGTAGATGAAAACTCAGAGGTTTCTAAAGTTTTGTTGATATTTCCGAACAATGTTGGACGGAAGCAACAGAAGAAATGGGCAGGACATATTGCACAACATAATATCGATCGAGAAGCTATACCAATTTTTAGAAGAACATCTCCAATACCCCTAAATAACAATAAAACCATTATTGCTCAAAGGAATCATTTTCCATTAGTTTCAGCCTGTGCAATCACAAATCACAAGGTGGCACTTTTGATGAAGTGGTATATGAATATGACCGATCACACTGCATACAGTTAGTGTACGTCGCATTATCCAGAGTGACAAGTATTAATGGTCTATATGTCACCACAAAAGACAATAGCCAAATCGTTTGTCGTGGCCGGACAGACTCTACATCTATGATGGATTTACAACTGGAATTTAAGAGGCTATCACTTGCTAAACTTAAACAACGGGACAGAAATAGCTTTTTTTCAATCAATTTCAAAGCATCATTGCACAAGCACTCTATCTTAATGACAGTATTTTGAAAAAAAAGCAAATGTAATTATTCTGTCGGAAACACTTATGAAAGATGGAGAAATCATAGATAGTCCGAATTTCTATTGCGTTACAAAATTTATACGACCTGGAGTTACTACCGGTGGAGTGGCAATTTATCATACTGCAGGTGATAATGCGAAAATGGTGACCTCGCATATGGATATTCATTCAAACAGATCAGCTGGCCTTGGGAGTGTTTCAGTCGGAAATCGGAGAACTTAGTTTAAGTATATGTGTCACAAAAACTGGACAGGTTATCATAACTATGGCTTTTTATATTTCTACAGGGAAAATATACAGGAGATCATTAAATTTCTTCATCAAAATTTATTAATATATACTAAAGACGGTTCTGCGTTGCTTGAAGAAAACTTTCATGAAATTCCAATGATTATCAGTGGCGATTTCAATATTAACTTTGCCGATGAAAAAAGACAACCCCTAATCGATTTTCTCAAACAAAAGCTAGACTTAATCATGTCGAATAATAACAATCAGAGCACAACGTGATATGGAACAACGATTGATGCTGTATTTACGCGATTTTTGGACAATTTCAAATCAAAAAGTTGCATTAGTTACTTTAGTTATCATAAGCCAATAGTTTCTTTCCTATGATAAGAAATATTAATGAAAAATGAAATAAGTCAAATTATTCATGAAAATAATGAAAATAACATGCGAGAAAATGAGGAAATGGTGATTGAAGATGTAACCAGTGATGATGAGGATTGTTAATTAGAATAGAAATATAATTAACATAAGAGATATAAATGAGTGTTATATTATTCAGACGCATGTACAATACCTATTTTCAGATAAATGCCTATTTTGTCAACAAATAAAATTTACATAAATGGAATATTCATTTTTAAAAAGTATTGTAACTTATTCTCCTTTTTTATTCAGATTTTTTTGGGAATATAAATCGGTCAAAGAAGTTTACACTTCTCCCGTGTGGTCCTAAGCACACCCAATTTTTATTTATATATTTACATTCAATGAAGATTTAGCTTTAATAAGAGCTATTACTCATTGTTATATGACAATTCGTATGTTTAAGAACCGGTTTACATCTGTGGCATTCAATAAACTTTATTGTACACCAAAGAGTAAATCAAAACAAACGACAATATTATAGGTTTTACGTTATCTATACAACATAAAATTTCGATGACTAATGGTCCCTATTCATCACTTAACCCTCCGGGATTTCCATCAGGAGAGAAATTTCCCTCTTAATTAGAAGCCCTGCTGTTAAGGGTCTATGAGTGAGAAGTTGTCGGCTTACAAGCTAAACGAGCGCACACAGGGATCTCTTGAAACAGCAGGGAGATGTTTTTTACGATGTCAGGTGCCTTTGTAGAG
This sequence comes from Pyrrhosoma nymphula, assembly GCA_963573305.1. Taxonomy (NCBI): domain Eukaryota; kingdom Metazoa; phylum Arthropoda; class Insecta; order Odonata; family Coenagrionidae; genus Pyrrhosoma; species Pyrrhosoma nymphula. Next base: position 55,685,381 of record OY754335.1, read on the forward strand.
AGTGTTTTTTTTGTTTGTCGAGGCATTATTACTATTAACTCAGTAGCTTACTGATTAACTTACTTATTTGGTTGAATTAGTCGGGGTTGGAAACATTTTGAAGATTAGCTGACAAGGCTAGCTGCGACCTGTACTGGAATATCCTTACGTGTCCGAGAGCCGATGAGGTCGGATGCGACAGGACTGGCGAAACAAGAGTCAAATAAACTCCAGGAGCCAAAGCCATAACAGAAGAAAACCAAAGGAATGGTTGTTGGTGGGTTATTCCCCTCCTGAGTCACGGGTTCGGAACCTGCGTTTGTGTATTTTCATCACCTAGTTCTGGGTTTTCTAAAATTGATTTTTATATGCATAAAATACGAAAGTTGAGTAGCCTTCTGCGTTACAAGCCTATAATCTTTTTGAAGAAAGCTGTAATAAATACATTAGAAGAAAAGCGTGTATAAAACTGTGCAAGTATTAGAAAAATATTTTGAATAATATTGTCTATAGAACTAAGAATAAAGAGTGGTTAAAAATTAATCAATGTATACCTTTAAGCAATTGAATAAAGCATGAAAATCTGAGACGATCCTTCCTTAAATATTGTCGCAAATGCACTTACTTAAAATTTTCTTTTAAAACACAATGAAAGAATCATTCTATGCGCAGTAAGGGTAGACATTCTCGTGGTGGTCACAAAGGTTCAAGGAATAAATCAATCGAGGAAGAAGGTGCAAAGTCGTGAAGCCCGTTTCACAAGATACTTGATCCAGCACAAGACCTATCATGCTAGCCGGCACTTAATATTTGCAGACGGAATCTAGTATAAATTCTACCGACTTAAGGCCGTTTTACACGGTGCATTTGTTTGTACAAACTTTTCAGTGAACTCTTGCATGAGGCAAAATCTATCGTGTAAAGGGGCAAATTGTACGAACGCTTGTGCGAATGTCTCAATGCCTGCATGGGAAATAGAACCTGTTCTAATTTCATTGAGACAACCGTAAAATCTAACGTACATTCGTTTGTACAAAATCTTTCATCTTGTAAAACGGCATTTAGACAGTTTATTCCATCGGCAAGGAAGCGGTATACTTTCATTCATATCGTAGCGCATCTCCACTATAATTTTGAACTAACATACCAACAGAACTTTGGCAGACAACCAAAACTAGTATCGGGACATTTCCATCCATTGCTGTGATTTCATGGCCTGAAAATTACGAATAAATTCAAAGAAAAAGAGTAAATTTCAGGAAAAATGAGATCACACAGAGACTGTAGGGGCCCGTTGGCTTTACATAATCATGAACAAAAGGTATCGTGTGTTACGTGATACTTGCTTCGTCTGCTTGAGCCGCCCCGACAACTCGCCACCTCCACTCCCGTCTTCCCTCTCAGGCCTTCCCTATCAGGGCACGAGCAAAACATGAGACGGACCACGTTTCTCAACGCTCCAAACGCCTCGTTTTACTATTTTTCATTTTCTTTCACTTTTCCGTGATGGTTATTTTGCGAGTAATTTCCACATTTTTTGTTTGCAATTTTTGTATATCTTCACTGTTAGTCATTACTAAATTAATTTTTGGTAAATATGTATTCCTTTTATCTGCGGGGTAATTTCTACTTAAAACAAGGCATCCACCGTGACCATTGAGAAAGAAATCGAATCTGATTTAATGAAAACAATTTACTCTCCACAAGCGGATTGTTTGATTAATTTTCTCCGTCACAATAAAGTACTATCACTTTCAAAAGTCGGTCCACACGGTGAGCGCAACCATCTTCGTGTTCTGTTGAAATCGAGCATCACGTATGGTATACGCGTTCCATGACTTCTGGGGGCCAATTTTACTGCTTCGACAGGCACAACTTGAGTTTGTTTTTTACTCGCTGAGAGACCTCGCGTGCCCATCTCCCTCCGACAACGAATAGCCAAAACATTCCCAACCTCCACTCCCATAAGAATTCGCCAGCCGAAGAACCCGTGAAGTTTTTTCGGCTGGGACTTTCTTGTGGGAGGTCTTCGGCCGGTATTTCTTGTGGGAGAAAGAAGGCGATAATTTCCTGTACTCTCCTTATGAAATGGGTCGTCATGGCAAGAATCATTAGTCCTGCGCAAAGGGGACAGATAGTAGCCTCGTTTGCATGCAGGAAAACTAGTAATTAATAAAGTTTTAGTAAATAGGTTGCCAAAATCCACTGTTGCAAAATCAGCTCGGAAACCTTTCCCGACAATGAGAAAAAAAGATAATGTTAAGAGATCAGAATTTTTATTTCGCACGTAATAAAAATAGCTGAAATAGCTGTTAAAATGAAATCGGGGAAAGGGAAGGGAAGACTTCCTCGGTGAAGACCAGTATGGGTTTTGGAAAGAGAGCGGGACGCGAAACGGATTTCTGGTGATAGGTATTCTAAAATTTATTTATAGATAATAGCCACTATGTCTCTATTTGCTTCTTAGACTGCTGGAAGACTTTTGACAGAGTACATTGGACGAGAACAATAAATATTACTGCAGAAATATGGAGTACACTGGAATTTTAAGCGCAAATTATAAAACCTCACGGGGATGAAGCGGTATACCGGAAATGAATGACGAATCGGAATGGGTATATGTTGGAAGAGGATTCAGGCCGGGCCATTTCTTATTACCATTGATTTTCGATTGTTCGCTGACAATTTGGTAATAAATGTAGGGAAAGGGATAAAATTGCGAAGGAAAGTAGCAAGTAACTGTTAATTTTGGTAGATTTGCAGATGGCCAAGATTTATTTAGCCAGTCAGCCACGGGACTCGATGTCTATTTCGCAGGTGAAAAGGTGCGTGATATGTGGAATGTGAATTAATCATATAAAGCGCAGGTAATGAAGTTCACAAAATAGTAATAGTAAAAAATGAAAGAAAATGAGGAAAATTCTGAGCTAGGGAAACGGGTTACCTTTCCGGGAAATATAACTACGTCATTCAGCAAATGGTAAATTAATGTATGGAGCTTTGTGTTACAGAGGATTTAAAGAAATGTGTTTGAATAGGAATTTCGTCGTTTTCTAGTAGGATGGAGAGAAAAATAAACGAAAAGTCGAAAGGAGATATAAGAGAGACTTAGCACAAATAAAAAGTGGTGTTGCTTAAGGTGCTATAGATGGGATATGACTCAACGACGGGAAAGGGAACGGGATATTACGGCAAAGATCTATATTAGTGAAAAACACGTGATGATGATAAATGTGCAACTCTATCTCCATAATTGCAAAGTAAAATTAAAACGATTTTGCACAGTAAATTAAAACGACACCTTTGAGTAAAGTTTAAGAACAAAACAACTGATATAGCCTTCAAACTTATATCATTAATTAGTGTATCGGAACGAATATTTGGAGGTTTTGGAAAGCCTCCAGCACACACATTAATTACTGATGCAACGATTTTCCATTTTTGAACTGTAGCAAAATATATTGTTTGGATACACAGACCGTTGAGAATTTCATAAACACCAATAAGGGTAACTGATGGGAGTCAGATCATTCTCTTGCAATCGGGAGTTGAGATTTATTCAATATTCACACCGAATTTCCCTCAAGGTAATGACTAGTGACCGGTCACTACTTAATTAATTTTTGAAAATAATCTGGGCATAATGCAAGGAAACAATCCAAGCCTGGAAACGTTAACTCTAAGCCTATTATTTGTGCCACGAAAATATCACAACTTTTTTGTGACCGAAGTCAAGTGCACTGAATTTGGCATAGAGCTTTTAAGTACTCTCAAAATGAGGCACACAACGTTTTTCATAGTATGGCATTGCTTTTACGAGAATGTATTCAAACTGAATTTATTAATTGATTGCCTTGCGATTGGATATATTGATTTATTAATCAATCTATTTATGCTAAAGGATTGACAGATTTAAACAGTTTAGAGTCCCTGATATCTCCTCAGCAGCTCATTTTTCGTCAGTGCGCGTGAAAGTGTAGGTTGTGCGCTGTGCAGTGAAACAATCTCGTCCAAAGGAGCATAGAAATAGCTACCTAATTAAAATTACGTATTGCGTTTGATACCTTGGATTTCACAAAAATTTCTTTAGCTAGCATCCCCCATTGCGTGACTGATAGATTCGATAGTCAGAGAGGTCAGTGGAGATTTACGACGGAGATTTACGACTTCTCCAGAATATACTGCCACCATAGTGAACATAGCTTCTAGAAATTAGAGGTTCGTTCAGGAACGGAGAGCTGAGTGATGGATATACTTGCAGTGAATGAATCTTTTTCTTTTGTATTAACTTCCTAAACACAGTCGCAGTGCATTTAACAGACCAATAAAAACAATGTAAGACGAATTACAGACTATAGAGCAAAATTAACATTGAAACATGCCTTCGGTGTAACGCCGTTCGAAGCTGATTTCTAAATACGCAAAGCGAGGTGATACCTATTTCATCCAACACTTATCATTACTGAAAATTATACTTTACGATATTACCTTAAAAAGGATAAACCCCCAATTAGGATAAAATAAATTCAAAACTATGGCGAATGAAGTTACAAAAATTGGATTGTAAGTTATCAGAAATGAATGCGGTCATTTTTGAATGAGTTTTCCTTCAGTGGAGAAAAAACTAAATTGCTTCCTCGCTCTCAGAAGACATGCACTCCATTTAAAAATGCCTACGATGAAAAACTGCTCATATATAAGTGATAGGATTTTCAAATAAGCAACATGAAAAATGTTCCCGTTATTTAGAATAGATTCGAACGAAATAGAAGTTGTGGTTTAAAGTTAAAGTTGGCGTTCATTTTGCAGCGAAAATTAATGGGAATGAGTCAAGATTTGATAAGGTTAGGAAGAAAAGTGTACTAGATAATTTGGGATAGTCATTTTAAGTATATTACCTATTGTAACAGAAATCTAAAACAAAATGTTCATTCATCAGAGAACAACTTTAATATTTTGTAATATTGCCATTATTTTCAGTTGCAGATCGTAATCGTGACTGCATAGACGCAACCAAATGTTCTATTACATGGGGAAGTTGACTTGAAGAATTCCAAACATCCCGTATGTAGACTTGTAAAGTTTTACTCGGTTCTTTCTCCGTTGTAATGCCACTCATTCACAATGTTACCCTACGCATTCTCAATTGGGGAAAGATCCGGGGAGTTAGCTGTCCAGGGTAAAACGCAAAGTCGAGAATTATCCTAAAAAAATTCCTTTGTGGAGGTCGGTTCGTCGTTCTATTTCCTCGATTGAAAAAGATTCGTAAGAGTGAAAAATACCTAACGCCTTTCCCTTTTGCATTCTCCGCCTAAAGTTGCCTACCACTTGGAGTCGGGGGAGTTGGCTGGTCAGCGATAGCGGGAGAAGGTCATACGAGGGTCTCCATAGTTGAGTGGAAATGAGTCAAGTTGGCCCTTAGTAGTCGCTGAATGCATAGGCAATACCCGAAGTTCGAATTCAGCGAAATGCGAAGTTGGCCGCGCTCACCGCGTGGACCGACTTTTGAAAGTGATGGTACATATAAACTCGCGCATTAATTGCAGGTTTGAAAAGTACGTTCAATAGGATTTAATTTTTACGACGGAGTATGCAAAATTCTTTAGAGACAGATGTCGTGTTTGTACCAAACATGAATAAATAGCTGTTTATGACCTTAGGAGTAACGCTACTGAAGGATGGCGCTCATTTATCACAGCTTGATACCAAGGAGAGAACATTCCATTTAATACAATATTTATATAGTTCGTATGCAGCCGATCAGCGATACACAAAATTCATAGATTGAATCGAGCATAATACAATGAAAAATGTGAAAGAAACACTTCGCGTAACGAAGTTTTCGTTTTCGCTTTTTTTCCGTTGCGGTGACTACGATACGAGTCCTCCGGTATGAGTTGCAAAAAGATTCGTAATGTGCGTACCTTTCTCTATCTCGAGCTTACATACGAGAAACATTTTCAGTACTTTATTAAAGCTTATGTTTTCATCAAAGAGTAGGAAAAATCCAGAACAAATCGAACAACAATAAATACTACTCTTTTATTGAGACCTCAACTTGATGAACAGATGTGGTATTTGAAATCAATCACCGCATTTCAATCTAAAGGAGACGTAAATTTTCAATTTGACTACTACGTTGAATTGATTTTTGTGGGGTTCTTACTAAACATGCCTCAATTTGATTAAAACTATAAGTAATTTCTCAAAATTGTATTGCTGTTGATTCATTTACAACACTTTTAAAGAATAGGAAACTGGTTACATTCGAAGAAGTTCTAACGGAGATATAAACCTATTCCTCTTCATCTCCGTAACAGTTCATTATAGATCCATTCATTCAAAGTCCCAAAATTGTGGGGAGAAAATATCTTTGTTAAAAAATCTACGAGATTGTAGGTACAGACTAATAAGGAAACTCACGTCCACGCAATCGTTCGGCCGATCTGAGTCTTTTCTGTCGGGGTCAGTCGCGAGGTTTTTGTTCTCGTTTACACTCGCATTTGGACTTACCATTTGTGCATCACTAGGAAGTGACTCCGTAGACAAATTGATTAATTCGAACGGCGGAAGACTAGTAGCTGCTTTGGTTAATTTAGATTCCAAAATTATCCTATTTTTTCTTCTTGAAAATGATGAATTCTCAACACAATCATAAATTGGCTCTAGTACGAAGAACAACAATTAATATAGAGTAAATTCTGAGTTTTTTGTCGTATGACTGGTAATAACTCATATGATATCATGGTTAGGCTAACCATATTCCGCAATCAAATACTTATCATAACGTTACACCCTTTCAACCTCATTTCAATGCCTCATTTCAAACGTGAAACAAATACAGTTTGATCCTCCGATTCGTCCGAGTGCTGTTGCCCCTGTCTGGGCGTGGCAGACAGTAAGTGCGAAATGACCTAGCCGTTGAAGCACGTTAAAAAAAATACTACTACTACAAATACAGTTTCAAAGCTTACAGTGGTCAATTTCAAAAATTAATACTCTTGGAAAAAATAACTGCAAAAAAATTAATCTTTCAAATTCAACAACTGTTCATCTTGTTTCGAGTATATTAACGGCCTATAAAAAGAATTGAGACTTAAATGCAATGCTCAAAATGAAAGCCCAAAAGTTGCTATTTTTATTAATAATTGCAAGTTAAGAATGTGTAGGGGATGAAGAAACCAGTATGAGAACAGGGACCAGCTTTGCGGCTCACACGGCTTTGAATAGAATGACCACAAGGTGATAAAATGCTCAGGTGGTCTCATTTCAATGTTTACGTCTCGGCGATGACGTCACGGCAGACACATCGCGTAACTGTCGGCCAGGTATAATATGGTTTGCCAGAATATTGACCATTTTAACCAGTAGTATACTACCCAATGGTGCTGAATATACAAAAGAGACGACTGTGGGAATTGGCAAAGGCCGAAGGAATTAGTTTTCGCTCTTTCAAAAGGTTTCGCAATAACTGTTAGCTTGCAATAATGGTGATTGACAACGACGCGGAACGCTTGCAAAAGTTGCACTTTAAACATTCTTAGCTACTAACTATACAAAAAAACCGTGTGTTGAAAACAACTAAACCAATAAAGATCAAAATTCAATATTTAATACGATGCCGTGATATTTATATCTCATAAACTACCAGTTTTCCAAATACTCGCTTATTTGTTGACTAGATTCTTCTAGAGCGCTGTTCGTTCGTCAACTAGTATTTAACCCTTTCCCTACTAACGCCGTATATATTCGGCTTTAAGTTTCTTGACCAGGGAGACGAAGGCCGAATATATTCGTCGGAGATTTTTCTGGCCAAGGAAACGAATGCCGTATATATTCGGCTTCGTGCTCCCCCCCCTTTTATGACGGTCGCGGGTACGCGAAGGCTTAGTTTTGGGACCCAACACAGCTGGGATTAGGCCTCACCCACGAAATCCGGGAGCAGGTACCTGTACCCCTCGTAGTATATTACCCCTCTTTGTGGAAAGGGACCGCGGTCATACGATTGTTTATTCAGTCATTTTGCAAAATTTATGTTTTTTTATTTCAGAAATTATAAACTAATAATTGAATTCTCTGTCTTTTGATGAGCGTTTACAATTTTTAAACGAAATTCTACGATAAATATTAACTGAAATCTCAATACAGTATGATACCAACACTTGATAATGCATACCCGGAATGGTTTATTTCAATATTTTGTTGTTAAATGAGTTAACATCCATTAAAATTTATTTTAGAATTGGAAATGATTGTTGCATTAAATCCGTTAATATTGACCGTAGAGCTTCGTTTAAAATTTGACAATGCACAGAAAAAAACTAGGAATTCAGTCTAAAGTCTGCAATTTAAGAGCAAGCAACAATTATGCATGTAGCTAATACATATAAACATATCATAAGTTGACCGCGAAACAATGCCGCAGGGAGGGTTTTAAACCCGGAAAGGAGGTAGCCCAACTACCCTCAGAGTTCGAGATAATGCGGAGTCCCTACTGAGACGGGTCAAAAAAGGTTGGGGTCTGGGGGTGTGTGATTACCTGCGAGACCCTTCTTAACGGATGCCCCGCAAAAATGCTCCGTACAGAGAGTACGAAAAAGTCTCTTGGGGTTCAGTGTAGCAGTAAGAGAGAATTCCACACATTAATTCAGCAAATACTGTTTGTTTATGTGTTAGAAGTTTATTGATTCTATGGATTGTATTGTTGCCACGAACTGAATTGTGTGTAATTTCGGAGACTGAATTAAATATCTTATTACGAAATATTATAAATAAATCCATCCACATAAATTTAAAAGAATATAAAACACCTAGAACCTTTCCCTTTCCTTGTCCAATCAGCGCTGGACAGAGGTCTCACTAGAGGGGTCTTGGCAATGAGATTTGAGTCACGCGCGGCCAGGAGTTTCACCGTTGCCAACCGAGCAAAATGGTATTCTGCATTGCAGCGGGGCGATTTTCTTCTTTGTCGTTTATTTTAAGTAAGGGGAAGAATATAAAAATTTCCTTACATGAGAAGTTTTGCAATATTTTTTCCATAAAGCATACGTAATATCGATATTCATATACTTTTCCACACCTCGGAAATTGAAATCTAGCTTTCGGCCATTTAAAAAATCAAAGAATGGGTAAATTAAAATTTGAAAAGAATATTTGTAATGCGGAGATATCGTCCTCTTCGTAAAAAAATAATGAAGTGAACCAATTAAATATTTTGGCCGTGACGAGATGAAGAAGACGACCGTTTCGCCGTTCTCCTAGTTTTTCGCGTGTTTTTCTTCACTCTTTCGACCGTAGGAGCTAAACGTTTACACTTACACACTATTCAATTAATGCATTTTGTAGTCAAATAAACAAGGAGTAAAACGATATATTACACGGCTCTTTGAAGCTCCGGTGGAATTTCGTACGAATGCTTAAAGTTCAGCGTTCTACCTTTTTCGCGGCGATAGTAAGTGCCTATTTCATAACACTAAATAAGTTACATGCAATAACTCTGATTAACAAGAAAGCAAGTCACTTGTTAAAAGTAATTGTACTAACAACGCTGACTTCGTTCACAACAGCAGTTACTATGTGAATACCAAAACATTCTTTTGGCCTCATGTATCCAACCAAAGGATACATAAAAATATTCCATCTATTATGGAATGTTGAGTCACTTCGATGATTTAAGTTATGATTACCTGTCAGATATTATATTCCGAGGATTACATCTGATATAAATGATGCCCTGGCAACTTCCTTAAGACTATAATTATGATTAGATCATGATTTTGAACAGAAAAATAATATAATTTCAGGAATTAAATTTTCCATTAACAATATTATGGCTAAATGTCCAGGTAGGTACTACAAATCTGTTGGTCCTGACATTTTATCAATAATACTAACAAAAAATGATGTTCGCATCTATTGTTTTAAAAAGTTGTTACCTAATGCTATTTTCTCTGAGTCTTTTAAAATTACATATTTTATACCAGTCTTGTACCCTGCTCAATGACCGCGGTAATGGCGCGCCAATAAGGCTTATTACATGGGCGTTTAAAGGAATAAAATAGCCAAAACTGGAGTGAAAATGATCAATTTACATGTGACTTACTACATTTGATTGACCATCAAAATTTCTAAATTGGGGTAAAAACACTGTGTATTCAATTATATGGAGAACAAACGAGGGAAATCAACCCATTCTAATTTTGAACCAAATTGTAGCAATTTAATTCAAGACAAAATATAACATACATGACACACTTGTCAGAAACATCACAGTATGAGAGGATTTTCCATGAGGATGAAAGTCATGACTATTAGAAATAAGAATGTTAAGTATGTAGCAAACTGGAAAACTAATGAAAGTATCAGATGGTGAACATTGTGAGTCAAACTACAGTAGTAGGTAATTGTGAAATGGAATACAATTTATTCCTGCTCATAAGCATAGCAGATTAGAATTAGTTCCTCAGATATATTTCTTGCATAATTTTGGGAAAATATATCTGTATCATATGCAGTGAGCACTAGTTGAAATCTGAGCAGTAACGATGGTTCAGTAATGCCTCAGAATACACAAAAGCTGATTTTTATGCAAGGGAAAACTTAACAAATGGATGGTTAATAGGGACAGAGTCAATGAAGCGGCAATGTGCATGTACTGAGCACAATGAACTGTTAGCGACTCTGGATTGCAGCAATCCTAATCAGCCAAGAGATATTCATGATTACAAGACTGTCTGGGCAAGTTAAAAGAGTAGGGACTGCATTAGCATGCAACCTTCAAATCGGGTGATAAACCAAACGTTGCACTTGTAAATATCGTCTCTAAACCCCTGTTTGCGCCCTTAGTAAAACTACTCAAGATATTCACATTTATATTATTAAGAGTTACTTGACGAGTGAAATTCATATTTCTTAGGAACCATGCTTCATCATAGATAATCACGAAAAACATAAACACCTGTGGAAGGATATATATGAACTCCATCCATTTTTGCTTTTTTAGAGCTATTTGAGCAAGTAGCCACCGTACAACGCATAACATGCAGTGTTGCTCACAGGCGAAATCAATACCCAAACTTCATGAATTGAAATTCAAGCACAGCACTCGTTGAAAAACACAAAAACCTCAATGCTGTATTCGTAGCGAGTGGGGCAGGAGTCTGCCGTGACGTCACGGGGCATCGTCGCGAGAACCTGAGACAACATTTTCTCTAACACCTTGGAACGACCGTAATAAAAATAACATACATTGTGAGTTTTTTGAGTGAGTTTCTCCGTTTATGTTTGCTAATAACTAAAATGTAATTACTCTTAGGATGATCGAATATCACAGCAATGGGGACAATAAGTTGTATCACATTTAACTTAATTCTACAACGCGTATAACAAGTTAAATATCTTGGAACGGAGGCTTCCGGGGGGATTAATTGGAAAAGTATTTTCCGGGTTAAGGCCGCGTTGGTCCATTTGGGCGTACGACAGTTTCGGGTGCATTCCAGCTCCCGTCTTCAGGTCCAACTGATCTGCAGAGCATCATTTTCTTCTATATATACCTAGTCAGGTGCGCGCTGATACGTTCGGTTTGAATCCCATTGTTGGAAGAGCCGTTTGAAAGATGCAGGGAGAGGATAACCGTCTTCCCTGTTGAAGTTCTTTCCGTGGTTCACTATTTCTATTGCCTCCCTTATCAGCCGAGGGAAATATTATTTTCTCTGGCAATGATTTTGGATTCGTGGAATTTAATCACGTGTCCCGGTTCTGACCATGCATGATCCGCAACCGCGGAAAGGCGAACATTTTTTTTTAATTTATTTTTTTTTCTTTTTGGTTGCCTTAAGATGTTCTTCTATTCTAATTTTTAGGGATCTAGATGTTTGACCGATGTATAATTTACCACAGGTACACAACACTTCATATACTCCTTCGCATATGTCACATGGGTGACGATCTTTTTCGCTCCGAAGGAGGTCAGAGGTCTTCCTAACGCTTTTAAATCTCGTCAAGACGTCGTCGTCCGCCCAAATGGACCAACGCGGCCTTAACCCGGAAAATACTTTTCCAAGTTAAATAGCACTTCAAAATCTCCATCGGCGTAAAACACGGTACCCATGACTCACATGGAATGAATCACCAGTATCCTGTGATACAACTTGAGCCGTAGGAACACCTAGCCCCCTCCAACCCCCTATCCCGTCTTCCCTCGCAGGCCTTGACTGAAGTCCATTTGGGCACCAGCCCATTCCTATTAATCTCCATAGCAGTTCTCAATAGATCCATTCATTCAAAAGTTAAGTCATTTAAAAAAATTGAGCCATAAAGCTTGGATGGTTCTAGATTAGAAGTTATCGTTAGCATTGAAAATGTGGTTTTACGGAAGAACGGAAATGATCTGTTGGATTGATTCCACGATGAGGATGTCCCAAATCAGAAGGGAGAAAATATCTTTGATAATCTGCGAGATAGATTGAACAGACTAACGAGGAAACTCACGTCCACGCACTCGTTTGGACGATTGCAGTTATCTTTTGGGCTCCGTCGCGAGGTTTTAGCACTCAGATTTGAGGAACAGTTCAAGTATAAGAAAAATGTTTTGAATAAAATTGGCTGCATTACAAAGAATAAACAGTGGTTCAAAATTAATTGATGAGCATCTAAAAACCATTGAATGTAGCGTGAAAATCTAAGACGAATTTTCCTCATAAATTGTCGCGACGACGCAGTAGTTAAAATTTTTTTGAAAAATCAGAATTAGAGTATATATCCATGCGCAGTTAGAGCAGTTTATTCTCGTGTGGTAGTCACTAAGGCTCGAGGAAGGAATAAAGCGAGGAAGAAGGCGCAAGATCGTGAAGACCTTGAATTTGTACAGGACTAACTATCTTGTGCAGACTCGCCAACGCATTGTCCTTGACCGAGACCCTCGTCTCCGCCAGCGACCGTTGACTACGAAGTCCAATTGGAAACACGAGGAATAAGCTCGCGGCTCTCGGGGAAAAATATGTACCAGAGTTCGATTTTCACCGCCTAAAAGTGCGGACGTCGGTGGCAGCGGGGTTTTATTCCCTGCTGCTAACCTGAGGTCCGAGGTTCGATCCCCACCCAAAGCGATTTTCACTACTTCTTTTTCCTATTTTTATATTTTCCATTTTTACAATTTTTTGCGCTTTATTTTCCAATGCGGTTTTTCTGTTAGATTTTTTATAATTTTTATTTATATGCGGTGACTCTACCATTTATTCTACTGATCACCTTTTACGTAAATAGCCACCACGGCAATTTAAAATCTGATTTAAGGAAAGTTTACATTCTTTCTACGAGAGTTTAGGTGATCGGATTTTTTCCGTCACAAAAGAAGTAAAATACGCGCACTAACTCACAGGTTTCAAATATACGATCAAAGATTTTTCATTTATTCCGACGAAGTAATGCATTATTTTTTTATTGAAAGATGTCGCTTATGTACCAAACAAAAAGGAATGAGTCCTACGGTAGGAGCTGCAAATATCAAATTCGAATTAACAGTTGGAGTGATTCACCGATGAGGATGTCTCAAAATAGAAATGGGGAGAAAAGATCTTGGGTTAAAAATCTGCGAGATAGTTGGAACAGACTAATACGATACGTGTTGAAACAAATGGAAGAAGTTCGAAGGGAGGAAATTACCAGAAGTTTGGTTTCACTCTGCTACTTGGGAAGGAATGGCCACATTTATAACACCAAATGTAGATAAAGAAAACTTTTTTTAACTCTTCACACCATCAAATTTCATACATTTTAATCTTCTCGCGAAATTAATTATTTTCTCCGGTTGAATAACGTCCTAGAGACAACATTTATCAAGGCAGCATTCAGAAATGTGGAGAGGGGAGAGAACAAAGTAGATGAGCACAGCACCCTTCGCCGTGATTCATGGTTGATTTTCAGAATTTAAAAATGAATATTACTTGTTCCACTTGAGTTTAGATAGTTCTATTTTATCTAGTTCGTCTCCTTTATTTGTATTATTTTATCTTGTCCCTAACAATAAACTCACTCAATAATTGAGATAATATATTTTGAATTGAAAGTTTCATTTGTAGAGACAACGTTACATGTCGGGCGGAGGGATTGGGGATAATACTACTTTTCAAGGAAGGGGGGTAAAAAATCACCGAAAACGGTAACGTAGTTTATGCACGACACCCTACTGAAAAACTCCACCTGATTCGTAAGAGTGTTTGGTAGCGGAAATAGATAACTTGAGTAAGAAACTTTTTACGAATCTAATTCCAAAAATGAAAACGTTTTCGTCTGGAGGAGTTCAATACTACCACGCTATATGAGTCGAAGACAAAACTTCCAAAACGCATACCTATCAATACTCATGAATTTCTGGGCTGATTTCTTCTTCCTTACTTTCTTTTTGGACCTCTGCGTTTGATTTTAGAGTAAGGGGCCATTCAGGTATTTTACGTAAGACGTATTTTGGAGTGGGGGGATTGTGATCATCACACATTGTCTTATCCAAGGGGGTGGGGTCTGGAACCACCTTACGTAAGATTTACGTAAGGGAAAGGTTTATTTGAAGGGGAAGTAAACTCTGGTATTAGGAGCACATTAACTGGTTAGGTTGTTTTGTAGCTGTTTGGAAAGAAATAAACTTTTGCAGTTTTCCCCACGTTTTTGTTTTTCCCCAACCAGTTTCAACGAATACTCATCATTTTCATGAGGTAAATAAACTCCGACGCGATCAGTCTTTCACTTTTATATCATTGACAAAAGGAGGGGGGAAGCAAAGGAGAGGATTGGGAGGAGGAGGGGTTAGAAAAAGAGGGAAGGTGAACACGAGCTTACTCCGAGGGAGCGTGGTCAGTGATTCGTAACCATGATAGGGGGGGACTCTTAAAGAGAGGAGAGGTGAGTTGAGTTGAGTTCATTGGAACCACCTCATTTACCAGTTTATGTCTACACAATTTGTAAAATGTTCTTATTTCAAAGTTTTCCAAAACATCAAACTTGGCACCTTTGTTCCCACAATGTAACACATTAAGATTAAAATTTGAAACATGATCATTGTCAATTAAATGCCTTGCAAACAGATTTTCTTAACCCCTCCCACCCTCTCCTTAAACTTTCCCCCTCCTCCTCGTGTCAATGGTATAAATGTGAAATACTGATCGCGTCGTGGTTTATTGCAAATGACGAGTATTCGCTAAAACCGGTTGGGGAAGAAATAATGAGTAAAGAATGAGGTAAAAATAATAAAAAAAACGTGTGGAAAACTAAAAAGTTTATTTCTTTCGATGCATAGTAAGGTTCCACAAAGTAAGCCCGTCGACGATTAATTTTATCGTTTTGTAGGGCTGAAACTGTTCCATACAATCCAAATTAATCGAAAGTCTGTCTTCCGTTGGGTGGATTGATAGCACTAATGATAATAAATGAGGCATAAAGCACATGGTAGTGTGATACATAAGTATGGCAAACTTGACTTAAACATTAATAAAATTCAAACTTAATATAAAAAATTTATATTAGTCTTGATGGATTATTTCACGAAATAATTAGCAAAATCTAACTACGTAGCCTTTCTTTTCCAAGACCGGCGCTAAAAAGGTAAGCCAAGTAACTCATTATTTATAATATTAGTAGCAGACAAGCGTGATAAAACTGACTGTTGTGAGAATCGGTCAACGCTTATTCCTAATTTTACGCAACCGCACGCCAATATTTCCTGCAAGAGTATGCCAAGTTGGGACATGCACGTCACCTTTTACAGAAACATTCGAATTTCAATAAATTCTACGGTAATATTAATTTGTAAAAAATTTTGGGCAAACAGGTTTTATGATATTTTTTCTGCGCATAGCTCTTCAGTTAAAAGTCTCAGATGTTGTAGCCATGTATAATATGTAGGCCATAGCCTACTACACATGTGGAGCACTCTACTATATCAGCGAACAGAACAATGGGCAAAGCTTAATCCATTCTTAATGTGTTTTTGTGAACAGCAGGTAGAAGAGGAAGCACTGATCAAAATTCTAAAAATACTAACTGTGGCTGTACCCATTCGTTCAGTATTTTGACATTCATTCAATGAGTAAATTTTCTGAGTATTCTTGGATGGTTCCTAACTTACTTCCCATAAAACTCTCAAAGAGAAGGCAATGAGATGCCACTTCAATTGAAGCACTGACACGCCGTAAAACTACAGTAAAAAATGTGATCAAATTGAGTTAATAAAATTTGGCATGAATAAATTGACCTCAGAATTGTTCACAATACTTTCTTTGGAGCTAATATTGTCAATTGATGAAAACGGATAAAGGAGTAATTTATTGGCAAGGTAACAGGCAACCGTCTCAAATACTTTTCCCTTGAATGATGGGACATGTTTAATATGCATATAAACAAATATATAACCAATTATTGAATTAGTAGAAGGAAAATAATAATGAATGATGATTTTCAATTTTTTTTACATTTTTAGTACTAGCATTAAGAAATGCCTAGCACGATCACCTGTTTGGAAGTGATTATCAGTGAAGGGAAATAATGAACTCGTTCACAGCACATGTCCTTCAAAATTTTGCCCACTCCTCCACTTCTCCCCCTTCCCTGCTGAGTCCATCGCCGAAGTCACGGCAAACGCCGCGAACAAGCTTCATTCTAGCCGCCGCCGCGAACAAGATCTATGACTTTCAATTCAAACGCAAAAAGGTTAGGCCATACACCTAAGTATTACCGTTTGTAGGAGGCATATCGATGAGGACGTAAGACTATAAAACCTTGAGTTTAGAGAAGGGTAACAACTCTGTAGGCTCGTGACTGCTCATGCACGATCACCGCATTCATTCACTCAATCTAGGACGAGCAACGTCCGGACGGTGCAACAGCACGCCGTAAACAAGCAAAGAGAAACTGAAATACAGCCAACTGTCAAAGAAGCCTCAAAATTGCCCAGTAACAATAAAAGCTTGCAAATTTTTATCCCCTTATGACCCGCGTTGCCACTGGGTACCACGCATGCCAGGCATTCGACTGCTAAACGAATGTCATAGACCACAGAATGGTGCGCGAGACTCACTGAGCTTCTCGGGAGCGACGGGAGTCCCGTCACTCCTAGGCCCCGATTTAGGTTTACTACAAGGGCCATATTATCTCCGCTGTATACGTCATCCACGGCTGCTATAGCGGGGACGGCGCGCTGCAGCATGACCCAAACGCGGGCTGCAAGAAGTAGTGAACCCCAGACCAGGGTACTAACAATAAGTACCATGCACCAAGCAATGCGGAGAGTTGTTGTTGCGGGATTTCTAGGTACCGTATAGCGGAGATTCTACTATAAGTTTAGCGATGTTTCTGGACACGGGCCTTAGTAGAGCTTCCAAAAATCTTTTGGGTGTCATTGGCATCGTTTTTACTTTGCAAGCTACATTCAATCACTTTGCAGTTGATCCGCTTCCTTTATAATCGGCAAAGCAAGTTTGCAATTCCTTTGTTTGAGGTTTACAGCCATAAAAATATATATTTTCATGTTTACAACAATGCCTTAAAAGAAAAAGAAGATATTCTAGTGTTAACGGTAAACTAGGTCGATAATTCCCTATGAAATTGGCACGAGGTTAACTGAGAGTAAACTTTTATTTAATCAAGTAATTTTTGATGATGGAACACTTTGGCAGTGAATTTTGGCACGCGCACCAAGAGACAACTCTTCACAAGCACAGTCAAGGCGCATAAATGGCATTGCCAGCCCACATTGGGTCTCTCTCGCATTTCAGAGCATTTCCATGCGGCAGTGCCATATACACCTCAGAGTGATTATGGCCTCATTCCCATCGCGGGGGCCCCGCGGGGGACTGGAACGTCCTTCGCACACCTCGACAGTACAATAGGCCGTCTCGAGCCTGTCCATCCACGCGATCCATATTTTTTTACCTCGGGTCAATGACCCGAAGGGGAGCGGGAGACTGCACCTCACTTTAACTGAACATGCACACACATTTTGGAAATGAAAAGGAGAAAGATGATTCTCGGCTGCAAGGTCGTCATTGAGTGACGTTATACCCAAAATCATCAGAATTCTTATATATTTCTGGCTCGGCAAAGACTAACTATCATTTGGAAATTGGTAATAGAAAGAAAGAAGCTTTATATTTCTTTTCTTAATGAAAACGTTTAAATTGGCAATTATGTAAAATTATAAAATTAAGCAACAGCAAGAAATTTTTATTTTGGTGCATTGTAAGACTGAGCAAAGGCAGAATTAACCTCTTTGTACCCTACTACGAGTAGTATATTCTGAGACGGAGGAATATTCAGAAAGGTTGAAGTAGATATAAGATGCTCTGCCTAGGTTATCTCATGCAAACAAGCAAATTCTGTGCGTTCCTGCAAGCAATGCGTCCTGTGAAATATTTTTGCCGAGTAAGAACTATAATTTCACGTAGACAATAAAAAGTGAAGCTGTAAAAAAATCAACAAGGGTAGAAAAGCCCCATTTGGAACCTCGCAAGACGATGCAGAAGAAGCAGACGTAATACCTCTGTCTGAGTTTCCAGTTCTGAGAAGGAAGAATGGTTAAAACGCCAAAGGTGGTTGGAGCGGATATCGTCTATTTACAGATTAGCGTGAAATTTTGCATGCGTGTGAAACTTTAAATTAGTGACATAATTACGTTCATGTGTAAAAACTGAATTATGCCCATTTGGTGTTTTGGCGATACAATGCTATTTTAACAGGTAGCCTAATGGTCCGTGAGATATATTTCCTTAATAACTCGATTACGTAAGCACCTCCAACCGTGGAATCATACATTTCATATTATTATTATGATGGTTGCTAACAAATACAAATGTGTCACGCCGCGACAAAGATTCGGAAAACACTTGTCTACATAAATTTCGCCAAAATTTTGAATTCCGCACCGATAACTCAAATCATAACATGCTTGATTAAAGGATAAAAATGTAAAATGTAATTATTTACATTATTGTCTGTATGGTGAGTTTCACCGCATAAATAACATCTTTTGTAAAATTTAATCCTAGAATGTTTTTCGACTTTTGTTGAAAAACTTTATTTACACTCAATGACCAAGGTTTACAATCAAGAACATGTATATAACACGAAACCGACAAAAACTTGATTTTGAAATTAAGTTTTGTCGGTTTTGTCACTTCATTTATTTTATCTACGTGGTAATTTCTACTTAAAACTAAATACCAATCGTGACCTTTAGGAAATCTGATTTCAGGATAATAATTTTCCCTCTACATGTGTTTTAGGTGATTGATTTTTTTCTTTAACAAGAAAGCACACGCAAAATACGCGCTCTTATTCGCAGGTTTCAAAAGTGTGTGCTTATCATATCAAACATGCAAACATGAAGGAATACCTGCTTGTAATATGAACTGAGAAGAAATATTACAGTATAGGTTAGCGCTTGTCAAAGTTTGATAACAAGTGAGAACATTCTATTTACTTATATATTTATATATTTCGGAGGAGGCCATTCAGCGAATTATATAAGTCACGTTTTAAAGCGGATGTACCCTCGTACCTTTAAATAATTTTTAATGATAAGAGGAAATCTCGTCAGAATGAAATAATGCGAAGAATATTTTAAAATTGTCGAGGAATATCCACTATATTAGAAAGATACTCGGAACATTTCCAAATTGTGAAGAAAAACCTCACAGAACAAAGTTATTTGCGTAATTTTCAATGTTGTTAAGAAAAATTCGTCAGAATTTAATAACACGAAGGATATATGTTACATTTGTCGCGTAATATTCACAATAATTACAATAGTCGCAGTGAGTTGAATGCTTGGAAATTGTGTGGCAAGGCATATATATGCTTGGAAGCGAGTGAGTGACGTGAAAACTCATTGAAAGTGCTAAGATTTTGGCGCAGAAATGTCAGGGAATAGTTAAGGTGGCTGGAGCGGTAATCGTGAGTCGTTGAAGGCACATTCTAATAACTTTTCAAGTAAGTCGAAAAAAATATTCTAGGACCACATTTCACCCACGTACACCTGTTTATACGTTGGAAATCACCACAATGCAGTAATGTATATGATGCAAGAGTAATATTTCAAATTTTCGCCTTAATTAAAGCATTGTTTTGACTTGGATTTTCGGCGCGAAATTCGAAATTTACGCGAAAATCATATCTAAATACGCTTTTCTTACTCGGTATGATACCTTGATATTTGTTGGCAGCTATTATAATAATATGAAACTTACTATTTCGCATTTAGGAGAAAATCTGTACTTTAGTAATAGAAATTTTTCAAAATATATGCCGTGTTCCATAAGATTACTTGTTAAAATACCATTGAATTGCCAGGAAACCAAATCGGTAACATGCAGTTTTTTTTATTTTATCGATAGGTATTACTAACAAGGACACGTATGCAAAGTTTCACGCAAATCTGTATACAAACAAAAATCGCTCCAGCCACCTTAATACTGCTATTTGCACGAGCAGCCTTTTCAATATCAGGGTTTTAGAGGGAGGGGATTCATTTCTAACTTCAGATTTCCGAATGATCCCCATGGACGAAAGAAATAGATACACGGGTGCAAAAGAAAGTATGACAGGGAACCCGAGGATCTGTTCAAGATATTTTTGCAAGGGGCTTGAGAGGACTATGAGAGTCGAGATTAATTTCCCGAAAGAAAACAGTTGCATTAACCTCGGAGTATTCCCTCATAGTAATAAGGAGTCGGACAAAGAGTAATTTATCAAAAATAGATTACTATTCATTCATAATTCTATTGATAACACTTACTGTATCGGAGATATAAGCCTATTCCTCATAATCTCCATAGCAGTTCTTAATAGATCCATTCATTCAAAAGTTAAGTCATTTAAAAAAATTGAGCCATAAAGCTTGGATGGTTCAAGATAGAAAGTTATCGTTAGCATTGTAAATTTGGTTTTACAGAAGAACGGAAATGATCAGTTGGATTGATTCCCCGATGAGGATGTCCCAAAATTGAAGGGAGAAAATATCTTTGATAATCTGCGAGATAGATTGAACAGACTAACGAGGAAACTCACGTCCACGCACTCGTTTGGACGATTGCAGTCTTATCTTTTGGGCTCCGTCGCGAGGTTTTAGCACTCAGATTTGAGGAACAGTTCAAGTATAAGAAAAATGTTTTGAATAAAATTGGCTGCATAACTAAGAATAAACAGTGGTTCAAAATTAATTGATGAGCATCGTAAAACCATTGAATGTAGCGTGAAAATATAAGACGAATTTTCCTCATAAATTGTCGCGACGACGCAGTAGTTAAAATTAAAAAAAAATCAGAATTAAAGTATATATCCATGCGCAGTTAAAGCAGTTTATTCTCGTGTGGTAGTCACTAACGCTCGAGGAAGGAATCAAGCGAGGAAGAAGGCGCAAGATCGTGAAGACGTTGAATTTGTACAGGCCTAACTATCGTGTGCATACTCGCCAACGCATTGTCCTTGACCGAGACCCTCGTCTCCGCCAGCGACCGTTGACTACGAAGTCCAATTGGAAACACGAGGAATAAGCTCGCGGCTCTCGGGGAAAAATATGAACCAGCCTTCGATTTCCACCGCCTAAAAGTGCGGACGTCGGTGGCAGCGGGGTTTTATTCCCCGCTGCTAACCTGAGGTCCGAGGTTCGATCCCCACACAAACCGATTTTCACTACCTCTTTTTACTCTTTTTATATTTTCCATTTTTTTTGCACTTAATTTTCCAAAACGATAATTTCTGTTAGATATTTTATAATTTTTATTTATATGCGGTGACTCTACCATTTATTCTACTGAACAGCTTTTACGTAAATAGCCACCATGATAATTCTGATAATAAGTCTGATTTAAGGAAAGCAACATTCTTTCTACGAGAGTTTAGGTGATCGGATTTATTCCGTCACAAAAAAGTAAAATACGCGCACTAACTCACAGGTTTCAAATATACGATCAAAGATTTTTCATTTATTCCGACGAAGTATTGCATTATTTTTTTATTGAAATATGTCGCGTTAGTACCAAACAAAATGGAATGAGTCCTACGGTAGGAGGTGCAAAATTCGAATTAACAGTTGGAGTGATTCACCGATGAGGATGTCTCAAAATAGAAATGGGGAGAAAAGATCTTGGGTTAAAAATCTGCGAGATAGTTGGAACAGACTAATACGATACGTTTTGAAACAAAGGGAAGAAGTTCGGGAGGAAATTACCAGAAGTTTGGTTTCACTCTGTTACTTGGGAAGGAATGGCCACATCTATAAAACCAAATGTAGATAAAGAAAACTTTTTTTAACTCTTCACACCATCAAATTTCATACATTTTAATCTTCTTGCGAAATAAATTAATATTTTCTCCGGTTAAATAACGTCCTAGAGGCAACATTTTACAAGGTAGCAGTCAGAAATATGGGGAGAGAACAAAGTAGATGAGCACAGCACCCTTCGCCGTGATTCATGGTTGATTTTCAGAGTTTAAAAATGAATATTACTTGTTCCACTTTAGATTAGATAGTTCTATTGTATCTAATTGTTTCATTTGTAGAGACAACGCTACATGTCGGGCGGAGGGATTGGGGATTATACTACTTTTCAAGGAAGGGGGGTAAAAAAAATCACCGAAAACGGTAACGTAGTTTATGCACGACACCCTACTGAAAAACTCCACCTGATTCGTAAGAGTGTTTGGTAGCGGAAATAGATAACTTGAGTAAGAAACTTTTTAGGAATCTAATTCAAAAAATGAAAGCGTTTTCGTCTTGAGGAGTTCAATACTACCACGCTATATGAGTCGAAGGCAAAACTTCCAAAACGCATACCTATCAATTCTCATGAATTTCTGGGATGATTTCTTCTTCCTTACAGGACCTCTGCGTTTGATTTTAGAGTAAGGGGCCATTCAGGTATTTTACGTAAGACGTATTTTGGAGCGGGGGGATTGTGATCATCTCACATTGTCTTATCCAAGGGGGGGGGGGGGGGTCTGGAACCAACTTACGTAAGATTTACGTCTGGAGACGATGTTTCCGAATGAAATTTAGCAGTGACACGGAGCACCCGCGGCATATTTTCCGTAATCTCACCAATTCCCCTCTTCTCTCACCTGACTGGCTAGCTACATTACCATGATCAATGAATGTGATACTCCAACACTGCATAATCATATGATATCCTGTGCTCAATGCTGTACGATGGCTTCTATGGAAAAATGAAACTTAAGACAGCGAGCATTTACGAAGAGTAGATGAAAATATCTGATGTCTTACGTAAAACAAAGGGAGGGGGGAGGATTGGGAAAATCTTACATTGCCTTACATAGGGGGCAGGGTGGGGGTCAAAAATGGCATAAATCGTCTAACGTAGTACTTAAGACGGCCGCAAAAGTTTACATTCTGCTACTTGGGAAGGTAAGGCCACAACTATTAAACTCAGTGCAGGTAACAAAAATACGACTATTTAAATCTCTTCTTTAATTGAGGAATTATAAAATGGAATGAATAACATTTATGTTTTAAAAATAACTCTTTCTTATGAATGTAAAAATTCTAAGATATTCAGGTATATTATTTTTTAAATTATCTTAATTTTTCGATTTCGATTTTCTTCTGTTATTAGTTTCAATCTAACAAAGTACTCGAGATTTAATTATAACCTAAGTTTCTCGAGTTTGTAACACCATTTTGTGCAGATTGGCTCCATTTAGTTTCGGTTTTTAATTAACTCGTCAAAGTTCTTCTTCGTGTGAAAACCTAAGTTAGAGCTACCTCCCGCCGCTAATACTCAAGTCAATTTACCAATAGTCTAATGTGATATATTGAGCCTGGGCTCTTTTTCAACACCAATTTAACTAAATTGGTATATCGTCTTGCAGTTAAAGCTCAACAGGCAATATAAAAACATGGTACTACAGATGCTTATGAAAAAACACCACCGATTTTTTCTTAATAACAACCTAAATTTGAAAGAGCATTTAATCGTGTTCCCGGAATTAGACTGGAAACTTTTATTAATCGTGCGAATGGGGAGGGTAATGTGATTGGAAATAAAGAAACGAATATGGCAGGTGACCATTTGGAATATGAGATGATCATTTGGAATTGAAGAATATTTGAAGGGGAAGTAAACTCTGGTATTAGGAGCACAGTAACTGGTTAGGTTGTTTTGTATCTGTTTTGAAACTTTGCCGTTTTTCGCATGTTTTTATTTTTCCCCAACCGGTTTCAACGAATACTAGTCATCTTCAAGAGGTAAACAAAACCCCGACACGATCAGTCTTTCACTTTTATACCATTGACACAAGAAGGGGGGAAAACAAGGAGAGGGGTTGGAGGGAATACGTTGGTTAGGAAAAGAGGGAATGTGAATACGAGCTTACTCCCGAGGGGATACGAGGATATCTCGTCAGAATGAAATAATGCGAGGAATATTTTTAAATTGTAGCGGAATAACCACTAGATTTGAAACAAACTTTTTCTTGACAATTTGGAGAATTTCCAAATTGGCAAGAAAAAACTCACAGGACAAAGACATTTGCGAAATGTTCAATGTTGTCGACGGAAATTCGTCAGAAATTAATAACCCGAGAAATATATGTAAAACTTGTCGCGTAATATCCATCGGAAATTAAAAACACTCGGAATGTTCATAAATTGACAAGGAAAACCTATCATAATTAAAAAATATTCGCTTTTGCTTTCCCCTCAAAAATCATCTTTCCTTATACTTTTTCACCCTCCTCCTGCTATAATACGTCCGTCATACATAGCTGATTTTAATTTCGTGACTGAGGGTTGCTTATCTGGCTGCTGAGAATCAGTTACCTTTGACAAAAATTGCAAATTTGTTAATTGATTCACGGTCAAATACGCAGGTGGAGCATTAGCCACGACACCGATACTGCGAGTCATGTCCAAGTATATGACACTATTTACGTTTATGGTAAGGAATTTCACCTGGTGTCAGATCATATACCATTAAATATAGTTTTTGGGTCTCACAACAAAGCTTGCAAAGCAATATCAAAAGAGCAACAGAAAACGACAATATGCTATGTGAGCTAATAACTAGTTTCTGAGCATGCCGTTGGTCAAGAGAGCTTAGATGTTTTGAATTAATTCAGTTTAGAAGGAGCTCATGAAGGACGTTTAGGAACTATTAATTAAGAAAAGGTTATTGCCTAGCAAAGTGTGGTGTTGCGAAATGGACAGATACGTTGAGCAATGGGTGCGACATTGCAACTTGTAGCTATTCCAAATACACCTGAACCAATAGCAAAGAAAATTACCATTTAATCCTTGGGAATTATTTACTTGTGATAGTGGATTCTTTGAAATTGTGATCACAGAATCTTTATCAGCGAACGTTCTCATAGAACAAGTCGCAGATGTGTTTGCTATATATGGCCTTCCAAAATGTGTAATGACCGATAAAGGGGGTACAATTTTACTTGGAATCAACGGTGTGATACATTATCACTCCACACCTTTTTGGCCACAAGCTAATGGACACGTGGAAAGAGAATAAAACTATTATGAAAAGGATTAGAAAAGCGCAAATTACAAAAAAGAATTGGTATGAGGAATAGACGGGATTTCTGTTAGAAAGGAAAACTAAGGGTAAGCTTCCGGATATATCTGATAACAATTTCGTACCCTCTTCATTAAGAACTAAGAGATAGGGATACATATCTGAAAGACAAAGGGAGAGAATATGCAGATGGAGCCAAAGTTAGTGACTTACAAATTGGAAATCGAGTATTAATACGTCAGCAAGAAATAAATTTTCTTAATGTAAGTTATGTTCTCCTATCAGGATAAGTTTATTTTACTGCGATCTAAAATAGTAAGTTGCATTTATTGTGCTGATTTTAAAAGAGGAAGCAAATATGCTCGTGGCTTGCCTACCTCACCTCACACTCGCGTCGCCATCTCGTCCATTGGTCGTTATCCAGGTAAACGAGAAGACAATGGATATTCTTGCTCAAATCTTCGATTTGAATAGGTTCACGCTAAACGACCAGTTCAACCCAAGGGCATGATGCTATGTCGTGTATGGGTTTGAGCCCTTCCTGCCACCTCCAGTCACCCATCGCGGGCCTTGACTACGAAGCCCACACGAGGAATAAGCTCGCTTCAATCGAGCACAATATGAAACGGAGCACGTTTTTCACCGCCTATAACTGCCGATGTCGGTGGCGGCGGGGTTTTATTACCCGCCTGCTAACCTGAGGTCGGAGGTTCGATCCCCGCCCGATTTTTACCGCCTCGTGTTTTTTAATCACCAATTTTTCGATTATCCATGATTATGATTTTTGCGCAGAATTTTCGCAGTTTTTCTTTGCAATTTTACAATATCACCACTGCCGTTAGTGATATTAAAATTGAGCATTTTTGTGTTCGTTAACTCGGCATTCATTTTATGTGAGCAGCAATTTCTAATGGTAATGATTATGACGAAATATTTCTCTCTATAAGTGTTTTAAGTGATTGATTTGTTTCATTCACATGAAGGTACACGCAAAATACGTGCACTAATTCGCAAGTTTTAAATGTACGTTTAAAGAGATTTAATTTATTCCGACCGACTATTGCATTATTCTTTTATTACAAGATGTCGCGAATGTACCAAACATGAAGGAATACCTGCTTGTAATATGAACTGAGAAGTAGTGTTAAAGTAGGATGGCGCTCATCTATCAAAATTTGAGAGCTAGCTGAGAACTATCCCTATATATATAGTTGAGAGGCCGGAGGCAGCCATTAAGCAATACACAGAATTCATTGATAGAGACGAGCATGATAGAATCAATAATGTGAAAGAAACACACATCTCGAAATTTTTTTATGTAACCGTCTTCAGCGTCGACTACGGTAAGAAACTTATACCGTAACACTTATATTGTAGTCGCCCCTGAAGACATTTGTAAAAACAGAAAATTTCGCATTGTCTTTCTTTTTTTGAGCGTGCATACGTGAAACTTTTTTGGTGTTTCATTAAAGAATAGGATTTAATCAAGGAGTAGAAAAATGTCCAGAATAAAACTTAAAACATTTAATACTACTCATAAGTGAAATCTCAACTTTAATACAGTCGTGGTATTTGATTTCCAAAAATAAATTACTTTGCCTCAGTACTAACTTAAGAAAACATTTTTTTTCAATTTGAAGACTTCTTTGAATTGATTTCATCGGGGTCATTTCATCTGGCTAAACAGGCCTTGATGTGGCTGAAACCTAGGGTCATTTCTCAAAAATGGATTTTTGTTGATCCACAATTTTAAAAAATATCCAAAGGAAACGGGTTAAATATGTACCGGAGATATAAACCTATTCCTCTTTTCATTTAGAGATTACTTTGAAATTGTGGAGAAAAACCCGAAACAATTAAACGGTAAAATACGTAATGAAATTGGAATACTTGAAAATTGCCGAGTTCAACCCGTTATAATTGAATGATATGTGTAAAGGAATTGGAAGATTGAAAAATTGCCGAAAAATCCCCGTTGCATGACATTCTATGCGTAATGGAATTGAAAACATTTAAAATTGCCGAGAAAAACCCATTACAATTGAATAATTTACGTAATGGAATTAAGCTCTTTTACTATGCCTGCTCCGAAAGAGAACGACGCGATTGGTATGTGTAGTTATATTTCCTTGTATTAATTTTACCACACATTTTTTTGTATTGTCAAAGATAATTTATTAATGGATTTATCCCCAACCCATTGACGGACTCCAACTCATTCGCCGCAGATTTTCACGCCACTAAAATTTATATTTAGTTTTTAAGCTACAACAAACCAATCATTTATGTTATATAATATAATGGTAATAATATATGATAACGGTGTCCCTGAAAAATTTGCTAGTGAAGATCTTGGTTGTATTCCAAAATCGAAATTTAGCATATAACCAATAAGATACCCCAAAACGTTTTCCGACAACTTATTTGCTACGATCCTTAGGTACTTACAATTACATTATTTTTGTTGTCAGTGTAAAATGCTTATTGAATAAATGCTTACAGAAAAAAGGTTAATAATAGTTAATATATATTATTTTACTTGAGTATGGTCAGATTGAATGTGATTGTGAGGCAAAAATCTCTGGATTCAATGAAACTTTGGTTGCAATATATTTTTCTCTCTTAAAAAGGGAGTGAAAATTATTAAACCTGTCGCCAACCTTCACATAAACCCTAACATCCTGGCGTTTCCATTATTAAAAATATGTATTCTTTTTTTCTGATAACAACATTAGAAATCATATCCACTGAAAATAAATTAAATCAAGAGTTTTTCTCCTCACAATCTGGTTGTATCAAATTTCAGTATAATGAAGTATATTATCAACTAGCCATAACACCCGGATTTGCGTGAGAAGCTGCGAATTAATTTCACTAATTCATAAATAAATCAGGCTGAAGTGGAGCATTTTATATTTTCCCGGCTACATGACATGAAATTTGAGATCTTATTTACAGAATATTTTAAATAGCACATTCCAAAGACATTCCAGAAGAAAATATACAGGGTGTTTCGTAATGACTCTGTAATATTTTAGGAAATGATTAATCAGATCAAAATAAGAAAAAAATTCAATTGGACATTGTCCAAAAACGCACCGTTATTGAGCTGTCTGTCGATATACGTTTTTCACGGAAACCGCGCTATAGCGCTATAACGTATTAACTACAATTCGAAATATTTTTAAAACATTGTAAAACATTTTTTTGCAATATTTAATTTAATTTAATAATTGCAATCTTTAAAATATGTTTAAAATATTTCCAAAATATTAAGTTTAAAACGTTTTTTGTATTGTTGAAAAATATTTTTAAAAGATTGCTAATATATTTTTGTGCTACTAGGGTAAATAAAAAACTATTTAAGATAAAGACGTGATATTTGGTATAGCTGTTAATTGCAATGTTCAAAACTAGCATACGATGTTTAATTATTTTCTAATACACTGTTTCAAAATGGTGGACAATAAAACTTTTCAATCTTTAATATCTTTACATACAGAAATTAAAATGGTGGACAGTTAAACTTTTCAATCTTTAATATCTTTGCATACAGAAATTGTATTTAAAAAACCAAGTATGAAAAAGTTGCGCCTTTTATTTTCAAATAAAATGGTATCAATAACATTTGTATACCTACTAAAACAATGGAGTGGTCAATAGATTTTCAAACCAATGCCAAAGAGTTTAATGCTCGTGGCAACTTTCTTGATACATTTGTTACAATTATATGTTATGTGTAATGGAATTGAAATATTGTAAAATGCCGAGAAAAACCCGTTGGATTTCTATCCTATGCGTATTGTAATTGAAGCACTTTAAATTTGACGACAGAAACCCGGTACAATTAAATAATATGCGAAATGGATTTGAAATCTTTTAAAATTACCAAAAAAACCCGTTACAATTGAATGATATGCGTAATGGAATTGATATCTAACTATACTAGAAAAAATCCAAGAAATACCCGTTACAATTGTGTGTTATGCTTAATGGAATTGGAATATTTAATAAATGCCAACTAAAACCTGTTGGATTTAATCCTATTTGTATTGTCTTTGAAACATGAAATTTCCGACAAAAACCCATTATGATATGAGGAGTGGAATTGGAAAACTAGAAAATTGTTGAGAAACACCCGTTTTCGTTAAATGGTATGCGTAATAGAATTGGAATAATTGAACTTTGCCGATAAAAATCCAAAATAATGGGTATACAATTGGAATATTATAAAATTTCATTGAAAATAACGTTCGAAAAAAATCATATACGTAATGAATAGAGAATATTGTAAAATTTCCGGGAAAATCTCGTTACAATTAAATGGTATGCGTCATGGAAATGTAATATTTGAAAAATGAAAAAAAAACCGAACAATTGAATGATATGCGTAATGGAATTTGAAAACTTTAAAATAAACAAAAAAACTGTTTCAGTTGAATGATTAGCGTAATGGAAATAGAATACATGAAAATAAGCGAGAAAAATACGAAAATATAAAATAGTATGCGTAATGAAATTGGAATATTGTACATTTTTTTAGAAAAACTCGTTGGAATAAATAATATGCGTAATGGAATGAAAACATTGTAATATTGTCAAAAATCCTTATTAATTGTTTGATATGCGTAATGTTTATTGCAGAGAAAAACGCTTAACAATTAAATGATATGCGTAATGGAATTGGAATACTTGAAAACTGTCGAGAAAACCCAGTTGTATCAAATGCTGTGTGCAATGGAATCGAAACATTTTAAAAATAACCGTGAAAAACCCCTTACAATTCAAAGATATTCGTTATAAAATTGGAAAACTCATAAG
The DNA here is from genome assembly GCA_963573305.1 of Pyrrhosoma nymphula. Lineage (NCBI taxonomy): Eukaryota > Metazoa > Arthropoda > Insecta > Odonata > Coenagrionidae > Pyrrhosoma > Pyrrhosoma nymphula. The sequence goes on from OY754335.1 coordinate 55,715,707, forward strand.
TTTCGTAGAATGTAGTAATTGTTGATATGTGTATTGAAATTGGAATACTAAAAAATTGAAGAGAAAAAAGTGTTACAATAAAATTAAATGCATAATTGGATTTGAATACTTAAAATTTAACTAGAAAAACCCGTTACAATTAAAAATTACGCGTATTGAAATTTTAAAATTATAAAATTGTTGAGAAAAACCTGTAGATAATAATCAAATAATGTGCGTATTAGAACTTTAATTCTGTATTCAAAGAAAAAAAGGACTCTCGGTTACATCCACTCACGAAGAAGGTATTACGCGCGATATGCTTCTCTCCACAGTAGTATGATGCAGCTGATGAAGACGCTGGTGGCTGATGCCTACCTCACCTCACACTCCCATCGTTGCCTTATCGTCGATTGATTGGTATTCAGGTGAACGAGAGGACAATGGATGTTCTTGCTCAAATCTTCGAATTGAATAGTTTCACGCTAAACGAGCTGTTCAACTGAAGAGCATGATGCTCTGGTGTGATACGCCTTGAGCCGTTCCCACCAACTCCACCCCCCCCCACCCTCCCGTATCCACCTGCTGGATTTGACAACGAAGCCCACATGAGGAATAAGCTCGCTTCTATGGAGCACAATATGAAACAGACCACGTCATAATTGCTGTCAGTTATTTAATAATTTCATTTTTAGGGTTTAGTAAATATGAGTTCATTTTTTCTACGAGCATTATCTAATTACAAATAAATAGCTACTAATTAGCGTGCACAATTTCAGACGTAGATAAATACCAAATGGTACAAATTCCGAACTATTTGGCAAGGTGATGTGATCCTGGGTTCATAAATCATGCTTATAAGGGCAAGATGAGAGATGCCCTATGAATTACAGCGGGTGAAAAAAACATGCAAATCGTTACATATACATCTTTAATAGAATCAATGTGACATGCTGAATTCAGATACTTTGTGGTAGCCAGTGGTAGCTGTTCCAGCCACACAAGGACGGCCTGACCCCAATTGAAACCTCACTAACATTTACTTATACAGCTACATTCTACCCTGCAAGGCGCTGTTTGGGCGAGTGGCACGGGGGGGGGGGGGGGGGGTCACTATCAGTTTAAAGAGTGAGCGAGTGTCAGTCACTATCAGTTTAAAGAAACTGATAGTGAATGATCAAATGAAAAGAAAGGTGCCCATTGATGTTGCGAGATCACTTGATAGATGAATGGCCAAACCAAGGATACGTACGTGTTGTCTGAGAAAGTGGATAGTGTTGACGCTATAATAATATAGATAAAGCATGGGAAGGAAAACAACAGACCGTTATATCAGCCATCAACAAAATAAAATAATGCAGTCTTCCAAGCCAAAGCTTGATGCTGTAAATCTTGTTGAAGAGAAATGAGATTTTTATCCGGAATGGAAGGCTAGACTTTCAGATCTTGATTTTGAGAAAAGATTTCAACCCAGGTGTTATGGATGTGGTTCCACTCAACATTTAATTACGGCTTGTCCAAAGAAAATGGAAAAGGGTAGGGACGAAAAATAATTGGTCAATTTCATAAAATGTGGGAATAGAAAAAATATATTTGGGAAATATCTGAGTGATGGAATGATAAATGGCAATCCAATGAAGATATTGCGTGATACGGGTGCAACAATTGATATAGTGGCCCAGAAATATGTGGCCTCTCACAGGTATACGGGGGAAACAGTGCGAATACAACAAGCTCTGGAGGTACACGATCGATGTTTTCCCATTGCAGAAGTAGAAGTAATTGGCAAATTTGGCAGAGTATTTGGGGAAGCTGTGGTTGTGCCAAATGAATTGGATCGGGGTATATACATTTTGGGAAATGCAATCGCAGGTCTAATCGAAATATGTAGAGAAAAGCAATTAAAGAGGCATTGGGGAAATGTGGAGCAGACCGAAGCAGCAAAGAGAACTAAGGATAAATGTTTTTTCAGAGATCAGTGTGTTCAGCTGATTAACTTTTCCACACTTAACGAAAGAATTAATGGACTTCAACAAAGGCTGTCATTTAATGAAAGATGCAGAGAGCAAGAGGAAGAAAGATTGCCTAAAATTTCGAAGGAAAATGAAGAGCAGGAGAATACAATCCAAGAACAAGAAGATAAGATAAAAGCACTGGAAGAAAGGTATCGACAGCTTCAAGCTGAGACTTCAGACAGGAAAACATCATATATAGATGCTGGACTTAGAGACAGGGAGGACAAGAAGCTTGATGAGAAGGAGATGGCAGTGAGCAAAGAAAGGAGTCGAGAGACAGAATGGACAGAGTACAAAGAAAAAGGACATAAAAGGGATGATAAATTGGGGAAAGGAATAGAGAAAAGGTACATTCCTGAAGAAGTTAAGGATGCAAATAAAGAAGAGCTTGAGAGACAAGAGGGCTCTATACCTCAGGAAAAATACCAAGTTTTGCTGGATGGCAGAGTCACTTTGCAACTGAAAGAAGGTGGAGTAGTAGAGGCACAAAGCATGGAATATGATAAAAAAGAATACAAGTTTACGGATAAAATCAAAGAACTAGCAAGGAAGGAAGGTCAGGTAGGAGGCAAGAGAGAATTCGTTACACAAGAAGTGAAAGAAAAGATGAAGAAAAGTTTAGGAAAGGTAAGAAAGAAAAAGTTGACAAGGTTAGAAAGCAGGAACAAGACAGTAACGGGTGGGAAGTAGTAGATGAACTGAGGAAAGGAATAATTCTCGAGAGTAAGTCAAGGAAAAACAAAGTAGACTCGACCACAACATGTAGTTTGGGGGTCAAGAGCTGTGTTCAGGGTGTAGCGCCGTTCGGCAAGAGGTACTCCCAAAAGTTTGCAGGCATATATTGTCCAGAGATGTAATCTTTGTAACATCCCTGAACAAAATTCTTCAAAGGGTGAAGGAAGACAGTAGCATTTGAACTGTACCCGAATATTTTTTTTAATTTGTTTAATTTGGTATAGATTTTGTTTAAATGTTTTAATTTATTTTAGTGTACTCATGTTTGATTGTTAAAATGTTTTGGTTACGAGGTTTTTTGTTTTGGAGGGGAGATGGGTTGCTAAGGGAGTAGGAGAGCGGTCTGGAAGCGGCTCTGCAGGAATAAAAAGAATTTTGGAATAAAGAAAACTGAAACTAGGTGTTTCTTATTTATGCACACCGTCCAACGCTACACCAGCAACTTGATTATAAGTAATTTAAAAAAGCAAAAAATTAATGCTGCACGGAATCCAATGTGTTTCTTATGGGAATAAAAATGTGGGGCAAAAATACTAATTAAATATTATGTCACTTTAAACCACTAGAATGTTGGAATATGCAATTTGTCAATATTATGGTATATGTTAATTGTATTTCTATGGTGGTTATTGATAACAAAATCCTGTTTTAGTCACATGAACAATTTTCTGTAGAATTATCAATATCTCAGAAATAAAGTGTATTTCCATAGTGGAATGTTTCATTGAGGAAAAAGGGAAATACCTTAAATACTGCAACATTAGAAGTTCTCAATTTGGACCACAACGCACTGAGATCAATTAAATATTAAAATGTCAGAGAGTCTTGTGGTCCAAATTGAAAGTCTGGAAAATATTTTTAAGTGTAAATGGCTTAAGAGGAAGGGCTTGGGTATAACGTACCATTGTTTGATGGGACTAATTATTGTAATTCTCATTGTCCAAAAAGTATCAGATAGGTACTCACTTGGAATACACAAAAGATAAGGTCACAACATTCCAAGCATGGGAAGCACTGCAAACTACATTTGAAAGGAAAAGTATTACAAGTCAAATACAGCTCATGGAAAGATTGCTCTGCAATGAGTTTAATCCCTCTCTTGAAAAACTGGAAGCTCATCTCTTCAGGTTGGATCGAGCTATTAGACAGTTGAAAGCTGCCGGGAAAATAATTGAAGAGAATAACATCATCAGTCACGTACTGTTAACCATGCCTCAGGAATATGAAGCAGTAGTAGTGGCAGTAGTAAGCAGCACATAAGATCATACATTCTGATAAATTAATATTTGTCCTTTGTAAAAGGTCATCTGATAGATGAGGAAATACAATGAGGAAAAAGGACGCAGAAACACAGATCTGATGACAAGCCAGTTTCAGTATTTGCTATGCAGTCAAAGGGAAAATTAAAAGTGGAAATAATTTATAATATCCAAATAATTTTAAAAAACAAGAGTTTACAGAGAGGAATCATTTTTGACAGTCGGGTAATGAATCACTAGCCTTCCCTTTTACCTTTAAATTGTGAAATTGTAAGTCACACAATAGCTCAATGCAAAAAAAAGCCTCAACAGCCATACAGACATTTTAGTGGTGGAGTTAACCTGGGTGAGACTGATCAAAAGAGAGAAAGAAATGGGAAGTCAACTGAAGAGAATGTAATCTCCAGTTTTACAACTTGCCAAGTTGAGGAAGAAAAACCAACAGTAAAAGTGAGTACTAAGTATTTAGCAGTGCATGATGCAGACACGAGAAATATATGGTTTATTGACTTTGGAGCGTCGGAGCATCTTACCTACATGAGAAATGAAGTCAATAATGACCGCAAGCTATAAGTGCTAATCAAAATAAAGATATCCACTTAATAGTTGAAATAAAAGGAGATCTAAATGTAAAGGCCAATGTGGAAGGAAATTGGAAAAATATAACACTGCATAATGTTCTCATAGTGCCTGATATGGACATTAACTTAATCTCAGTTGCTCCATTAGGCATGAACGATCATTGTTTTGTATTTAAGGTTGGAACAGGGAAAATCTACCAACAAGGTAATCTACTTGGAATTGGATACAGAAGAAAAAAGCTCTATGGAATTGAGTTAATATTACAGAGAAAGGATCAAGGCAGTGAAAAAGCCCTTATCGGCACAGCAACTTCAAATGCTTCACTTTGGCACAGAAGATTGGGTCATATTAGCTATGAAAATATGAAACAAATGGAAAAGCTAATTGATGGTTTGACCTTTGATGAAAAGGAAAAGGATAATTTTTGAGTGCGCCTGGAAGGAAGACAAACAAAATTACCACAAAATGCTCCAAGAATCAAGAAGAAACATCCATTGGAAATTGCCTATAGTGATGTGTTGGGACCCATACGTTCCATATCCTATGGTAGCGAAGAGTTTATTCTAATATTTGTAGATGAATTTACTCATCTCACAGTAATGAATTTACTAGAATCGAAAGATCAAGTATTTAAATATTTTCATATCTTTGTAGCTATGGCAACAGCTCACTTCAATTTGCCATTAAGTAGATTCCGCTGTGATAATGGAGAAGAATGTCTCAACTAGGGGTGAGCCGATAATTAATTCCGATATAAATACTGGCCGATATTCGGATATCGGCATATCGGTATCGGAGCATCAAAATCCGATAATTTTTCCACTAGCATAACGTTTTCAACAAATTGCTGTATATCTCCAAATTGAATATTTTGCTTCGTCCGCTTGTTTGTTGTTTGCAACCTTCTGAAATAATCTACTAGTTGGCGCTGTATTTTGAAAACAGTACAAAAGCGTAGCCTAATTTTTCATGAGCGCAATCACGAATATACATATGTCACATATGTATTGCAAAATTAAGCCTCACAATCACGTGTGTGTAACTGATACAAGTGTTGGTCAGAATGTCAGATGTGTGGAAGTATTTTGTTGTGAAACATGATGACCCCAATAAGGCATCTTGTAAACTTTGTAATATACGTGTGTCTCGTGGTGGAAAAAATTCTCGATCGTATACTACGACTAATTTGAGAGTTCATTTGAAAATCAACCATTTGATCCAATTCCGAGAACTGGAAAAGAAGAGACTAAAAACTGCAAAGAAAAACATCGTGACTTCGAAAATAAGTCTTGAAGATATACCTGAAGGAATGTCTGAACTCCTGAGTGATGATGAAAAAATGGATAATTCTCGTCCATCTTCGAGTGCTTCAGATTGCTCGTCCTTTGTGTCAGCCGAATCAAATTCGTCAACGCCAAAAAAGATGAAATTTCAACCTTCACTCAGTGAAATTTGGAGGAAACCATACACGGAAGATGATCCTCGCAGGAAGAAAATTACTAACCTAATAGGTCGGATGTTGGCCGAGAACTTTCTTTCGTTCAAATTAGTTCAAAGTAACTGTAAGTATTTCGTAAATTGTGATGACATTTTGTTCATTGATTAGTTCTCTATTGCTTTCATATGTAATATTATTTCAGCTTTCATTAATTTGATGAAATATTTGGAGCCTCGATATGCTGTACCCTGCCGCCAGACCTTCTCCCGAAGGATAATCCCATTTTTATACAGCCAAGCATGCGACTTTGTCAAGCACGAGTTGGAGGAGGCTGAAACAGTCGCCTGTACCACGGACTTATGGTCATCGAATTCTGGTGATGATTATTTATCATTGACGGTGCATTTCATCACGAAAGACTTTGTGAAGAAAAATATTTTTTTGGAAGTTGTTCCATTTAGTCCTGTTTATCATACGAGTGAAAATATTTCAGATTTTTTAGTTGAAACACTAGAATCATGGAAAATTAAGAGGGAAAACATACATTTATTTCTTAGAGATAATGCATTTAACATGGTTTCGGCATTCAGAATGTGTGGAATCCCGAGTGAAGGTTGTGCTGCGCACACACTGCAATTAGTTGTACGGGAGGCTCTGCTCAATCAAACTTCTATTTCCAATGTTTGTTCCAAAGTGAGGAAGATTGTAGGGCATTTCAGGCATTCCTTGAGTGCAAACAAATTGCGTATTGCCTACCAACAAAACAATAATTTGCCGGTGCATAAACTTGTACAGGACCAAAACACAAGGTGGGATAGTACCTTTCTGATGCTTGAGAGGTTCGTTGAACAAAAAAAAATGATCAATGGGCTTGCCCCTACATTAAACATCAGTGATATACCATCAAGTCAAGAATGGCAACTCATAGAAAATGTTGTTCCTTGCTTGAAATTCTTTAGATGTGCTACTCTTGAAATGAGTGAGGAAGGGCCTAGATCATCCATTGCCAATGTCATTCCGCTGATAGGAGGTCTGATTGCAAAATTAAATGCTATGTTTGACAAAGATACAAATCATTCCAAGTCATTTGGTCAATCATTAATAGTAAACTTGAGAAAGAGATTCAAAAACATAGAGAATAGCCATTTTTATTCAGTGGCTACCCTGATGGACCCAAGGTTTAAAGGTTTTGTCTTTTCTTCCCCAGAGTTACTAATAAAAGCTAAAAGAGACGTTATAAGTTTTATGAAAGACTCGTTAAAAAAAGATGCCAGTTTGGAAATTTCAAAAACAAAAGAAAGTACAGTGGGTTGCCCTTCACAGAGTTTGTACAGTATGATTCTTCCTCAGACAAAAATATCCCTAGACAATCCAGAGGATGAATTAGAGGATTATCTGAAGGAATCATTATTGCCCATTGAATCTGATCCTCTTCATTATTGGAAAAATTGTAAAAAATATGTGCATCTGTCAGAAGTAGCCAAAATAGTTTTAGCTGCACCATCAGGATCTGTTGCATCTGAAAGGTTTTTCAGCACAGCAAATTTAGTATCATCTAAGACAAGGGGAGCATTGAACCCAAACAAGGTTAAACAACTTGTTTTTTTGGCTAAAAATATTTACTAACATGTAGTATCTCTGAAGTCTTGTTAATGCTTATATTTTGTAAACTTTTAAATAAATGTTTTAAACTTTAACACAATTTTTATAGCCCTAAATAGCACTTATCTACCTTTGAGGTATTAAATAAATATACAGGTACCTACATATATATATGATAAAAATATCGGTCCAAATCAGGTTATCGGGACAAAATATCGGGTATCGGTTATCGGGAAAAAAAGGCTATCGGCTCACCCCTAGTCTCAACTCAGATGAAATAAATTTTTGCTGAAAGTGGAATACAGGTAGAATACACTATCAGACACGCCATTTCAAAATGGCTTTTCCAAAATGATGAACTGGAACATAATCAAAAAGGCAAGATGCATGCTGCCAGATGCGGGATGCGAAAAATACAAACCAAAGCCAAGTTTTTGGACTGGATCAAAATCGGATAGCGCGAGTGACATTCAGAAGCGAATAACAATTTGATTAACGTGGTTATAACCTCTTGATTGCAAGAGTATTGCTATCAATTGCGATGTAAAACTATTTGGATAAACAAACAAAACGTAAGCGCGCCACTGCGAGCGAAGACAGGAGGCAATTGGCAACGGCAGCATAATATTCAGGAATATCATGTTTGAGGTGGTTTTTGACCTGACAAAATTGCTTCGAGAGGGAGCTAAGGGGGCTATTCACCAATTATGTCAAGCGTGAAAGGTGGGGAGGGGAGGAGGGCTCTTCTTACTGTTTCACGAAGGGGGATATGGGAATCGAAGATGATCTTGCGTAAGATTTTGTTTACACGTGACATCGTACTTGTATAACCATTTTAATAATTATCGTCTCGTATTTTTAGAACTGCAAGCATGTATTTACTACGAGCTAGTATGCTCCAGCCGCTCAAGCTAAGTCTCGGAAGTTAAAAAAAAATGCGAGGTAAAATTTTCCGAACAGCATAGCCTCGGATTCCTTGTGATTAGCGTAATACATTGTGATCATGAATTTTAACATCACTAGGCAAATATCGCAATAAGGATATGCAAAAGGGATATATTGTACGTCTGATTCACTACTAAATAACTAAGATTCACAACTGAATGTGCCACGAATTGATGGGACTTATTCCATGCACGTCAGCGATGGACATAAGTTTTAGTTGGTGAAATGTTTTGGTGAAATAAAGGGTGGGAAAGACTGGCCGATAAACGTAATGGTAGAAAAATAATGCGAATTTCCTACCCATGTTTCTCACTGACTGTTACGAAAATTCCCTGACTTTTCCCTGACTTTTCCAGAAATTCAAAATTCCCTGACAATTCCAGGTTTTCCAGGTTTTCCCGGTTTTCCCTGACGATTGCCACCCTGTGTACAAATGGTTTCAGGCTTTGGGATGTTAAAGATAATAAGTTGTATGAGTGGAAGGGACATTGTATTTGATAAATGAAGAACAATTAGGTCACCAAAGAAGGATGAAGAATTTAATTCAAGTCTTGATCATTAAGAAGAAGAAAAGAATAAAAATTCTGAAATACAAAGTTATACTACTTTAGATGAATTACAAAGAATAGGAATAGAGCTGCCTGTGGAAACAGAAATTATTCAAGAGCTAAATTAACAATGAAGATGCCAACACGATGATGCAGAGGAAGTGGGAAGAGGAAAAAGACAGCCCCAAGATATTTGGATTACTATGTGGAAGATCTAGATGATGATGAACTTGTAGCATATGTCCTAAGTGCTGAAGAATATGTTAGTGATGTACCAGCATCCTTTGAAGAAGTGAAATAGAGGGAAGATTCAGCACTATGGAAGGAAGCCATCAAGGAAGAATCATCTTCTCTAGAAGGAAACAACTTGGACATTATGTGATTTGCCTAAAGAAAGAAATGCCATAGATGCAAAATGGGTTTTCAGAGTGATGAAAAATGAAAATGGAAGAACTTCAAAATACAAAGCAAGACTAGTTGTCAGAAGCTGTGCTCAAAGACCACTCTACTATGCAGAGACATATGCCCCTGTAGTCCGAATGTCCACAGTTCGAATTTTATTAGGTATGTCATTAATCATAAATGTTTAGTTGCACGTCAAATGGATGTGAAGAATGCCTTTCTGCAAGGTAACTTAAATGATGAAATATTTATGCAAACCCCTCCAGGAGTTACTGTTGAAGGAAACTGTGTGTAAGCTCCAGAAACCACTGTATGGACTAAAGCAAGCCCCCAAAGAATGGAATCATTGTTTTGATGACCATAGGTATAGGTACAAGGTCTTGGTTTTGTTCAGTCAAAGTATGATAAGTGTTTGTAAGTATACTGTAAGGGAATATGTTGGTTTATGTACTTCTATATGTTGATGATTTACATACGGCCTGTAATAGCGATGTAGTCTTAAGGCATGAGAAAGGGAAATTAATGCAGAAATTGAAAATGACTGATCTTGGAAATTGAAAGTTCTATTTAGGGAGATTAACAGAGATGAAAGAGGGATACATATATGCATCTCAAAGAAAGTACATATATGGAAGATATGTTAGGTAGATTTAATGACTGAATGCATACCTAACAAATCACAAATTGAAGTAAAGTTTTGTGGTGTCGATTTTGAGAATGAACCTGTCCTAACTCACCAACCTGTAAAAGAACTAATAGGATGTCTCATGTATTTGATGCCTATTTCTAGATCTGATTTGTCTCTAAGTGTGAATTTGTTAAGCAGGTATCAGAAAAGACCAGTGTGCAGGGGGGCAGTCAACGGGGGGGAAGGGGGGGAATTCCCCGGCTCGTAAAATTGTTTCCCTGGGTGATGACAGAAATATTTTTCCCTGCCAGGGAAAATTGTTTCCCCCCTCTCTTGCTCCTAGCAACTACTGGTTACTTGTACAGTGTACAGCAAGCGGCATGCACGGGAATTGCCTACTCCGTCAGATGGATCCACGCTAGAGCGAAAGTGACGCATTAAGTCTGCCGTTCTTCAACAAGAGCGGTTAACACTGCATTATTCATTAAAAAATGTTATGAAGCAGTTTGTTCGTTATCACGTGTTTGCCATCGCGATTCCCCATAACTGTCGAAGGGGGCTTCATAAGACGGCAGCGGAGACTGACGGCGATGCCGATCACCGCGGATGGAATATGTACCCCTTTATAGCACAGCGGCTAGAAAACAAATCAATGGTGTTAGGAGTCACAAAATTGGCATTGCAGTACCTGCATTTCATTGGAAAAAGAAAAATTATTTGATTTTTCAGTTCAATTTCCCTGATCAAATGAATTAATTAGTTATAAAATAAGTCGTTAATCATTTATTTAAGCTAATTTGATGGCGATAGTTTCGCTTTAACCACACATGTTAAGCAAACGTCCCCATCGTTTTCGTAAGGTAATTGAAATAAGTTAAATATAAGTCTCGAATAAAAACTACAGTAATTGTACTGTCCACTATAATTTATTGTGAAATACACAACACGTGTTTCAACGCTCCTTAGGGCGTCATCATCAGGTCTGCAACCGTTATGCCTCCAATACCCATATTTATACAAAGGAGCAAAGGAAAAAGAGGGGGGGGGGAAATTCTTGATAAAACAAGGAGGTAGTCATAATGAAGGGGGAGGGGGACGGTTGAAGGTGAATAACAAGGGGAGGGGGGGTGTTGTACATGTGACCTTCCCGAGGATTCGGGAGTGTGGCCTATTGGGGGGGGGGGGGGGGGGGGGGGTTCTTGTGGAGATAAGCAGAGGAAAGAGGAAGGGGAGGGGAAGGAAGAACAGGCTTGGGTTGTCAGGTGGACAAGGATAGAATGGGGGAGTGAACATCATATGCTACATAATTGAGAAGTTTCATTTTCTTCTTCTTTCTTATGATTATCTCCCACTGCTCCAAGGTGTCCAGGCATCGTCCCTTTTTCTCATAATGGAGGATCTTCAAGTCAAAGTTTGTTCTATGGGACTCCTCTATCAAATGTTTGGCCAGGTGGGATTTGGGATCACTGTTAGAATAGCACTTCTTATGTTCATTTATACGTGTTTCAAAGTTTGACCAATGTACACACCCTCGCATGTGTTGCAAGTCACTTCATATACCCCGGATTTTTTCATGGGATCGTATGAGTCTTTGGAGTTATTAAATTCCAAAGGGTATTGGGTATTGGAGGCATAACGGTTGAAGACCTGATGATGACGCCCTAAGGAGCGTTGAAACAAGTGTTGTGTATTTCACAATAAATTAAAGTGGACAGTACAATTACTGTAGTTTTTATTTAAAATGCTGTTCCACCAGATATCGCCCGACACTGTCGAATTTATAAGTCTCGAGACTGGAGTCCAGCATTTTATAGTGCTGCAAGCGTAATATTTGTGCGTAAGAAATAACTCTGTATTTATTAAACACGCCAGACAAGGATTTGTTGAACATGCAGTAAATAATAGCCACGGCATGAAAATTTCCACAGGGGATTTCAGTCGGGATGAATATTTTGCGGCGAGCCTGACGTCATGGTTTCTAAAGAGGTTCTCTCATTGGCTGAGCTCTGCCGCTATACCTCCGCCGACCTATGAAGCCCCCTTAATTTCGATTATTTACATTTAAGTTAGTACCTGTACAAGGTACAAGCTGGTACAAGCGTAGTACACAGTATTGGTAAATTTTATAGAATGAAACGTCAAACCATTTTATCTGATCTGTTTAAAAAACAGAAAAACACTAAGGAATCAGTGGGTGATAGTATTTCTGCCGGACTTTCGTCAACAACAGTCCAACAGAATACCGGCCATTCATGTTCTCCTTTATTCAAGGAGGCAAGTACTAGTGGTGATTTAAGGGAATCTGTGCATATTCATTCTGAAAATACTGATCCATTGCATAGCGATGGAGATAATGCGGATGTGTTTAGTACTTCTACGAACTTAATTGGTGGCTGTATCAAGTTGCAGCAATTTTAAAAGTGGAAAAGTTGCAGGCCGTGGCTTTCGTATAGTGCATCTGGTGAAATAGTTAGTTCCTTCTGCAGTGATATGCAAAAACATGGTGCCTTAAAAGACAAATGTACATATTGAAACGGCATTCATTAAAGGCATGAAAGCTAAAAACAATTTAAAAAACTGAACGACAAAATCAGTGACCATGGGAGAGGCAAGTTTCACCTAAAATGTGCGGAAATATTGGAAGAAAGAAAAAATGAAAAGCTGCCAATGGGATTGGCAACAAAGTTTCGACTGTGGGAAGAAAAAAAATGAAGAGAAAATTGAGGTAACCACACGTAGTTTCCGTACAGCTTACCTAACTAGTAAAAGAGCTGCTAATCACTTCTTGTGTTCACTAATCACTTCCAGTGCTAATAACTTCTTTAAAGACTGTGAAGTATTAAACCAAGCATGGTGGCCTAAAAGCTGCAGTGAACTTATTCTGTTTGGTGATGACAGAATTAAATCACTTTGCGATTCAGTAAACATTTATGACAAAGGTGATGAAAACTCTATTGTGTCAAAAACCATTAAAGAATTTCGTTCGGAACTAACAAACCAAGAATTTTTGGGAAATTCAATAAAGGAGCTACTAAACAGAATTAAAGTAGTCCCAATGTCTTCAGCAGAGTGTGAGAGAGTTATGTATAATGAACAATACACTAACCAAGATAAGGAACAGAATGCATATTGAGACACTGTCATCTCTAATTTTTAAATCCGTAAATGGACCTGCTCTAGAAGATTTTCCAGCAAAACGGTTTGCAGCTGATTGGATAAAGGAGGGCCATCCCTCTGCTACAGACATACTTCATCGTAGGGAGATATAAAGGACATCATCTCATGCAAGCAAATTATTTGCTTAAGGGGATTCGCCTCCTTCAGAATGACACCTTTGATTTTTTTTTTTTTCCAATTTTGACATATTCTAATAGTAGGTACATATTCTTATGAGTATGTGTGTGGAATGTTATGCCATTCTGAGCTATGGAGCAGGAACATTATAGAAAGTAGAAGAATGGTTTTTATAAATATAAAATTTTAATGCCATTTCCCACAAATCAATAGTTTCACGGTTTTAGCATACTAATTTTGAATACCTTAAGAACTGCAAGAGAAAGAACAATGAAATGTTTACCACCTTGTCTTGACACCATGTATAAAGTTTATATGTATGCAAAAGTCTATATGTACATGTAAAACTGACTTCTTAAAAAATGTATTTGTATTTTTTTCAACTTGAAAATTGTAAAACTTTCAATAAAATTATGTAACTCTACTTGTATTTTAATAAGCATTATTTCCATGCAATTAAAGCTGTATTACTTCAATTAAAGTTTAACAACGCAAAAGTTTTCAAAATTGATTGAAAAACACAAATGTTATTCAGAATTTTTTTAAATACTGCGAATGACCAAAAAAATAGTAGTCGATCGATTTTTAAATTTTTTCCCATGGACCATTTAATTTAAAGTTAAAAAAAATTTTTAATTCGATTTTTCTGTGTACTAAAGAAAATGTAGCGTAGGAGACGAATCCCCTAAAATTGCAGTCTTAGCTTAAGCGAGTATCTATCCGATCATTTTCATTAATTTATCTATATTTCTTCTCACTTTTCCGTAATTTCATATGTACGCATTTGGTTTCATTTGTTTATTTATTGGCAATCTCTGTATTATACCTGCCAAACTGATTGTAAATACTCTGCTGTAAAATTTTGACGAAACTCATATACAGGGTGCTTCTTCACTCAGTGTCACCAGAGCAGGGATGAATATTAGATGCATTTCTGAGCATTTTTGACACAGGGAACCCATGTCCAGAATCTTCACCTAAGGGAGCTGTGGGGCATGAAAGGTGCTACCGAAGGTAGGCCACCCGTCATACTCGCACCAACAATATCGCCATTTACTCCCACTTTCACTCAAATTTTTGTGTTGAATAACACGTTAGTCTAAAGGCGAATCACCTCTGGTACAGGCTGGGTAAATTAGAACGCCGTGCGACGAAGCCTGCGTCCGGTAGGAGGCATTAAGTCCAGGCGTGTTAACTTGTGACACCGTGCTTCGGCGATGATCCCCCACGTTGGTTTGGCACAGAATGTGTCGATTGAGGTGTCGGACACACTCTCCACTCAAAACCACCGTGATCGCACCATAGGTGTGCCAGCAGTTTAACTTGTGTTGAGAGGGGGAAAGGAAGTGATAAGCTTCACGTTGCTTGCGTTAAAAGATAATCTAATTTTATTGGACTTTGAACTTATGTATAATGGGTACAGAAATCAAATGTTTTATTGCACAGGTTCACATAAGATGCTCAAAATGGCCTCCTTCTTCTTGAACACACAGGTTGACTCTTTGGTGCACAGAATCTCGCACGGTCGCTATACGTCCAGCCGTCTCCTTTATGTGACCCCCAGCAGTGGCAATTAGAGCAATTAGCTCTTCTTCTGTTTCGAGGGCTCTGTTGGCATAAATTAATTCCCTCATATGGCCCCAAAAGTAAAAATCTAAGGGATTTAAATCTGGTGATCTCACTGGCCACAATACTGGACCACCTCGGCCGATCCATCGCTCAGGGTACGTGGTGTTAAGATGATCATGTACAACAAGTGCTTGGTGGGCAGGGGCGCTGTCGTGCTGAAACCCCGTGTCATTACGCACGCGTAGTGGTACCTCCTCTTGTAGTTCGGGTAGAACATCTTGCAAAAAGGTGAGGTACGTGTGCGCGTTTAGGCGCGTTGGGAGGATGTCATAAACGAGGACGAGGGGAGTTCCTGTGTTATTTTTTGTTTGGTGCATGATGGGCTGCCTACCTCCGCAGCTACTTCATGGCGTTGAGGCAGTGTACCCTTGGCGACACTTCTATGGTGTAATGCTGGCACACCTATGGTGCGATCACGGTGGTTTTGGGTGGAGAGTCTGTCCGACACCTCAATCGACACATTCTGTGCCAAACCAACGTGGGGGATCATCGTCGAAGCATGGCATCACAAGTTAACACGCCTGGACTTAACGCCTCCTACCGGACGCAGGCGTCATCTCACGGTGTTCTAATTTACCCAGTCTGTACCAGAGGTGATTCGCCTTTAGACTCATGTGTTATTCACCACCAAAATTTGAGTGAAAGTGGGAGTAAATGGCGATTTTGTTGGTGCGAGTATAACGGGTGGCCTACCTTCGGTAGCACCTTTCATGCCCCACAGCTCCCTTAGGTTACGTTTCCAGACATGACCACCCGATCCAGACTTAAATTCAGTTCTTGAGTTGGATAGACAGGTGAAACGTCTCACACGTCAAAATAACGAAAATAATATAATTATCGGTGGTGATTTCAATGTTCCCTCGATTGACTGAAAGACATATAGTTTCAAAAATGGTGGCAAAGATAAAGAGTTGTGCGACACTCTACTCCTAACATTCACTTCTAATTCACATCAATTAGTCACAACACCGACCAGAGGAAACAACATTCTAGATCTTTTGGTGACCAACATACCTGAAAGCGTACTTAACATAGTAACAGTGAACGGAATTAGCGATAACAGAGCAGTAAAAGCTAGATTCCATATTAGTACTCACAAAAAGGCACCCATAAAGAGGAGGGTATATTTATTTCACAAGGCGGATTTCGAAGGCTTAAAACAAGAACTACTGACCTCATATAAAAAATTTAATGATATTAGTGAAAACCATTGTACTGACTATACATGGAATACTTTTCGTAACATCACACAACTAGCCATAACTAGCGCAATACCAAGTAAAGTTAAAAAGGTCAATAGTGAACCTAGGTGGTATAATTCGGATGTCCGGAAATCTCTCAAGCGACAACGAATCTGACACGCAAAAATGAGGAACGCACATCAGGGTCTCCCCGAAGAGGAGTATAAGAAGTTATGCAAAAATACAAGAAGGCAAAAACAGCAGCTAAGGCGGCCTTTCAAAATGCATTAACGGAATTCAAAAATAAAATATTGGGCAAATATTTAGAGGATAACCCAAAGGCATTTTGGTCATACGTGAGGTAGGTTCAAGGCTGCAAATCAACAGTAACGTCACTAAAGAGCAATGTAGGAGAATGAGCAAACAACAAATTAGATAAAGCAAATATCCTCAACACCTTTTTTCAAAGCGTCTATACAAAATGCTCTCCAAACGACACCGCTACAATGCCTAGGCTATATAAGCACCCAATGCAGTCTATTAATATCACTAGTCGTGGAATGGAAGGTCATTAATTCCAAAAAATCACCGGGTCCCGATCAAATTCCTGACCTGAAAATTATATTTGAAAAATCCCTAACACAACATCGTTGTCCTTACGATTGGAAAATCACGAACGTTACACCAATATTTAAAAGTGGTGATAAGAAAGAGCCCAGTAACTTTAGACTGATTTCCCTTACGTCTATCTCCTGCAAGATATTGGAACATAAAATCATCAGTTCGATTATGGGGTACTTAGATAGTCAAAACTTGTTAACGCCAAATCAGCACGGATTCCGGAAAGGCAGGTCTTGCGAAACCCAGTTGGCCCTCTTCCTTCACGACATTCTTTCCTCGGGAGAAAAGCTTGTCCAAGTAGACGCAATATTTCTAGATTTTAAAAAAGCTTTTGATAAGGTCCCTCCTTCGAAGTTACTCATTAAGTTGGAAGCTTACGGAATACACCACGACGTAATATGTTGGATAAAAGAGTTCTTAGCCGACCGCGAACAGAGGGTAGTTCTAGATGGCCTTAGCTCAGATGTAGTGAAAGTTACATCAGGTGTACCTCAGGGAAGTGTCATCGGTCCCTTATTGTTCCATTTTTATATTAATGACATCACTACCGTTGTTACGAGCAAAATTCACCTCTTTGCAGACACTTAGGTGTGACCCTTACTCAGGACCCTGTCTTGGGGGAAACACGTGCGGGAAATCTGCGGGCAGGCTAGTCGCAAATTGGGATTTATCAAAAGAATATTAGGAAAATGTGACGAGAAGGTTACAGAGCGATGTTATTTTTCACTCGTGAGACCTCACTTGCAGTATGCCACTAGCATATGGGACCCTTACAAAGTAGGACTAAACTCTGAAATAGATCGAATACAATGGAGAGCAGCAAGATTTGTGAAAAGTTGTTACGATAAAGGTAGCAGTGTTACCGAATTGTTGAAGAAATTAGGGTGGGAATCTCTAACTTATCGAAGGGAGAAATACAGGTTAAATCTTTTGAGCAAACTCGGAGCAGACAGTTTTTTGCCGGACGTTCAACATTTACTGCTAAAGCCAACGTACTATGGTAGAAGTGATCACAGGAATAAAATAAAGGAAATTGACTGCCGAACCAATAGATTCAAAATGTCATTTTTCCCACGTACAATAAGGGATCATAATAGTTGCGACAGATCAATCATATGAAACTCCCACCCTCAATAGGTAGAGTAGAATTTTCACTTGTGCTTAATAACACCACATCATTACTAACTCTTCACACTGGACGATTTGTCCAGCATTATTTTATTTTGTTCTTTGCATGAAGTAGTATCTCGTAGTATTCATAAATTAACAGAATCAGTAATATTAACCACTAGATGTGCCTATATCATTGCTCTGCATGTTTGTATGTTCATTTACGTATCACTCTCCCAGTTTCCGGTTGGACTGCGCACTGTTCTCCAGACTGATTTTGGCCTGCGCTTAGCACCAGGGGGTGCGTGCGAGTTTCTGATTTGTTCTGGGACGAGGGCTGCATGCCTGGTGTGGAATCACCCCGTGCCACACACTCTAGTGGTGGCTTGCATGGTACATCGTAGATGTAGATTCAAAAGCGGTGATAAGGAACAGCCATTGAACTAGAGACCTATATCTCTCACATCTATCTCGTGCATAGTCCTTGAACATATAATTGTAAGTTTAGTTATGAGACACCTCAACAGGCAGAACTTTTTAACAAAAACGCAACACTGATTCAGAAAGGGAAGATCTTGCGAAACTCAATTAGCACTTTTTGCCCACGATATTTTAGTCTCGGGTGAACATAACGTTCCAGTTGATGCAATTTTTCTTGACTTAAAAAAGGCATTTGATAAAGTTTCCCACAGTAAGCTACTCATGAAATTAAAATCCTACGGTCCAGACGACGATGTAATTTCCTGGATTAGAGAATTCTTAAGCAATCGCGTGCAAAGGGTCGAGTGGCCTTATATTAATAAATTTTATCTTTAAAAATCAATTATACATGTTCTGCCAAATGCCATGACATTTTAAAATATTTATTTATTAGGATAGTGAGTGTGAATTATGAAAAAGATAATAATAATAATAATAATAGTATTGTATAATTATTTGACTTAGCAATCTAAAAAAAATCGATCACATATCTTATGTAATTATTTGAAATGAATTGAGTTTATGCTGCCCTTAAAAAGGCCACACACTATCTCAGGCCCAGGGGCCTCTCCATCCTAAAAGATGGCCCTGGTTACAGTTCCCGTTCAGTTTGTACAAAGCCAGTCAAACAATATTTACCATGTGATAAAATGAATGTGGCGTTATATGATAATACACAAAAGTGGATTGATGGTACTATTTAGTATCTTGTAGGAAATTTCATGAACATATTATGTAGAAATGGATGAGGGTATTCTTACCAGAAATGTCACTCAATGTCTGCCAAGATATGTATGTTCTTTGAATTTTAAGGAGAAGCAGGTAGTAGGATGTTACATTTCTGGCAATGGCGTGCTGGTACCAGAAAAACCTTCACCTATTAACACAGAGGTTTGAAGAAATACTCAAAACTCAAACTGATACAGAGGTTGAATTTATTAATTGTTTGTGTAACCTGGTGAAGAATTTAGAGGAAAGGAGTGTTGTAATGGAAATCAATTGTGAATTATAAAGGATTTAAGATGTTCCTGGTGAATTATATAAGTGAAGGTTTCTCGGGTTTCACACCGGGTAAGATTATTTAAATGGATCCATTTAAATAATGTTACCCGGTGTGAAACCCGAGAAACCTTCACTTACAATTGTGAATTGTTTATAATTTTGCATGTGCCTGTTTTCCATTTCCGGGTTGCTGTTGTCATGTGGTTGTCGTGTTATGTCTTTGTGTGCTTGATTGCAATAACAAAGCTAATTTTCAAAGTGCATTTATTATTTCTCTGCAACCGCCCTAAACATAACTTAGCAAATTATAAGTCAGGGAGTGTTTTGAGTAGAGCTCAGTTTTTATTCTGGCCACCAATTCTGCATGGAAAGAACAAATTTTCGCACCTATCTGTTCAGCAATGTTTGAACTTGGGTTGGGTGAGGGTGGAATGAGTAAGGACGACAGGGGACACAAACAGGTTGAAAAGAAAGTGAAGATAAATGAATTATACTACGTATCAAAATATGTGGGAGACGTGCAGACTGCAGAGTCGAGCATGGATGCCAAGGGCTATTTTCTTTCAAAAGGAATCAAGGAATAAATATCAATCTAAGAAAGCAAAAGTTACAGTTTACAAAATTACACCGCCTCACACTTCATTGTACGCTTGATCACATGGTCTTGTTGAACAATCTCATAATACACCAAGATTTAATATTTTTCATGCACTGTTAATCATATGTGGACAGGGCGTGAAAACTCAACAATACTGTATCAACAAACCATGCCATGAGATTATTATTTCTGCTCATGATTATTATTTTGGCATTCGAGAACTGACCCATGGGCTAAATGCTGTGGGTATGCGGTAAGGGGTATCTGAGAAGTGCTTGCGGAGGAAGCAGGGTTAAGAATGAGTCTGTGATGAAGGAATATGAAATGGGTGCTCCGATAATTGACATGCACAAAAGGGGCGTACTTTGTTGGTTTCACCATGTCAAGAGATGAATGAGAATTGAATAACGAAGCAGACTTACAATAGATGAGTGAATGGTGTGTGAGGAAGGGGTACACCAAGAAAGTCTTAAATGAATATGGTGGAAGATACTCTGAAGAGAAGGAATATTAGGAGTCTTAAGAACATAAGGGAATAGGTATATCTAGAAGCGTCAGAAGGGGAGGGCTATGGAATACCCCCTATGTAAAATGGGGGTACGGGAATTTTGAAAAATATACATCTTAAAATGTCGCTTTGAAGGTGTTCTATTATGTTATGAAAGGTGATCTATAGGTGTAAAAATGGTGTGTTAAACACATCATTTTTATGTTTTTTATAAAAATGGAAGGGGGGGTTACAATCCCCAAAACCCCCCCTGGATACACCTATGCATGAGGGTATGTATTAAGCAATGTGTGTGTGTAACTAAAAAGGAAAGGGCAGCATGAGATCAATAAAAACTGAACCAGATTTATTAGGATTTTAAGGATGCAGCATGATGGGTATGTATTTAGTTTTTTAACCTGTCTTCACTGAAAATATTTGACCCAAGTTTTCTGGGTTCTCAACAAATGAAAACTTGTGTACGATAAAAATATTTTGAGAAAGCCAGTACTACTGATTAAATGCGGTTTAAGCGAAATTTCGACAGAAAATGTAACGTTTACTTGTCGATAAGCCGTGTTACAGATGAGCTAACAATGATTTATTAACAAATTAAAAAATATCAATGGAATAGTTTGTCAGCTGCGAAATCACTAAAAACGAGACGTTAGACCTGAGAATAGAGCATGAAAAGTTAGCTGGAGCCATTTCAGATGAAGGAGCAGACATCAAAATAAGTCGAATATCTGTGAATGGGACAACGATATCAAGCGAAGAAAAGAAAAATGCCTAGTATAAGTCGAAGGTAATATAGATGTCAAGGGATAGGAGAGTAGGGGATGGATAGAAATATAAATAGAATATGGAAATAAATAAAAACATGGCCAATCAGTTACATATGCAGGAAGATATTAAATAATGCAGACTTGATAATACGAATATGAGGGGGCTAAATGACTGAATCAGATTGACCTAAAGCGTCCACAATTTAAAAGCACAAATTAATCCCCTCCCAAAGCTCAAATAAGTAAACGGACGAGTAAGGAAAATTATTTATCTACACCCGACCTGCCGTGCGCCAGGAGGGCAAGAGTCGATCGAACTCTTAAAACTGTTGTCGGAGGAGGAGGTAGTAGGTCAGATAAATTTCGCGGAATGCTACAGGGTTTTCATTCTCTTCTAGATAAGACTCACAAAAGTAGGCGTGATACAGTTGCCTATATCCAATACACGTTACGCGATCGTAACGTACGTTACGTACGTGGTCTGCCCTCTTGTACAACGCCAATAAAGACCTTTCTTCCAATTAACTCCCCGTTATGAGAATTTGGCTCTCACAATTATCAAACTCACCAAAAGCATGCTGTTATCCTAGATGATCCAAAGGATTATTCCACCGGACGTGATGGTGCACTAATGTCAGCTTATCCTCCTTCAGCTGGTGGTCCCTAAGAATTTGGAATGAGAAATAAAGATGAGGCTTCTTAGGAGGCACGATGAAAAAATCATGTTTTAAGGTTGAGTAGGTAATCTAACACAGTATGTACGGTCAAAACAGGAACAATACTGTACTTCCACAAGGGAAGAGAAAATAACGAAACATGAAGACTGATAAATTTGTACTTAAATAGTATCATGCATAAAAGTTCTCTCTCGTCGTGTTCAAAAGTGTGATGATAAATCAAAGACTGATTGACGATTAATGTCTATAAAATATGCATAACTGCGAATCAGAGAGAATTACCGTTAATAAGACCTTCCCTCCTGCACGCTGCGCTTCTCTCTCATTGGAATTCGCCATTCGATTGAATATTTCTTCAAAATTCTCAGCGGTGGCGCGCCGTGCGTATCCCCTCACGGTGGGAGGGGAATGAGGGGAAGTTTGGTCGAAGATAAAGTGATCAAATGGTTCGGGTAGAAAGTCGTATTGGGTTTTAGCCTTGCGAAACCATAAATCCCAAACAGCAGTACTCGTGTGACGGTCACCCTTCGCAGAAGGTTAGGAGCATTACGTCAGAAAGCCAGGGCAGGCTATTGAGCAAAGATTACATACACGGGATAGAGAACGCACCTCCCGAGAGTGGAGGGATGGACGTGCAATCGCGACCGGTGGGTCAAAACAAATACTTATTTATAGTTTTTAAATTGTATAGTTTATAAAATACTTCTTCCAATGATGACCTGCCTTTGCCATTAGAAAACAAAATTAAGACACAAAATATGCAGATTATTCGACGAATATATTTTTAATGAACACTTTTTCCAAGCCATATTTACCGACTGTACGGTCTATGACCTTGAATAGAACGTACAGTCGGTAAATACCGTGAATATTCTAGGTCTATGGCCTTGATTTTATTACCATTGAATTCCATGGGAAACTTCGTTTCATGGTTCACCCATTATTGCATCCGACACCACGATATTTCAAGTTTATTAAGCGAAAAAAGTGGCGTTCTAAGGTAAAATTGTATTGTTTAGTTCAAACATAGGGGAAACGTTTTTCTAAAAGTAGTCAGAATATGAATAAAATTATACTTAGTTAATTTCACGGTGTAAGCACCGTAGGAGCTGCCAGCGGTTAATATTAAAAACGCTTATTCCGATAGCAAGTAGATGGTTCATCGAAGTTGTCATTTAGAGTAAGATATTATGTGACGCGGTGTATGCTAACAAAATCTCCTTCTTCCCAAACTATCTTTTATATGCGTAATTCTATAATGTTTCTACAATTTTAATTATCCTACGCTTATATAAATACAACGAAGCAGTGGCGAATATAAGGGGAGGGGCTAGCCCCACCCCCGAAATAAGGCTGAATGGCCGCGGCGAGAGGCGTACGCGTGGATAACTAAACTACAGCGGGTCTTGGCCGCCCCAAAGTTATAACCTTATATTCGCCGCTACAACGAAGAAAGGAAACCACATGAGCTCGATAAAAAATCTATAGGTAGGTACATACATATAAAATTGAAATTTTGTTTGTTTTAGTGCTATGTACTTAATTCCAAACCCCTTGACGGGTTCGAATAAAATTAGGACCCAGAAAAATTAACAGGGTTTATTAGAAAGGGGTTGGAAACTATTAATTCCATTATAAAAGCATTGGATTCGGTGCAGAGGTTTATTTATTTTTTAATCACTTGCACGCATGATATAGGCTTGGAAGATTTAGTATCGGATGACTGAAAGGATGAAGTTAAATTCTTGCATTAAATTTTCGTATTAGCTTTGAATTCGCCTAAATTTTAAGTTTTTTGCTGAAAAATAATCAATTTCAGCACCATTTCAGCGAAAGAAATTTTTAGCTAAAATTCTTTTCGTATTCTCCACCGACACGGCCGTTATGGAAAACCTGATCCAGTGGAGAACCCAAGAATCATTTCTACATCAAATACGCCG
The DNA here is from genome assembly GCA_963573305.1 of Pyrrhosoma nymphula. Taxonomy (NCBI): domain Eukaryota; kingdom Metazoa; phylum Arthropoda; class Insecta; order Odonata; family Coenagrionidae; genus Pyrrhosoma; species Pyrrhosoma nymphula. The sequence continues at coordinate 55,739,644 of OY754335.1, forward strand.
GGAAAGCACCAGATCATGCATCTATGCACTCTTACTGATGTTCCCCTCTCAGTAGTCCCCACATGGAGATCCAATTGGAGTACTATTTTGTCTCCGGAATATTTTACCTCCGGAACATTTTACCGGGATGAATGCCATTACGTCATATATTGAATGTAAGGCTACATTTTCTATGGAGACAAATGCGGTGGTTTTCCGTTGCCTTCCACATCGCAGTACTCCGGCCGATTCCGTGAATTTCAGCGAAGCTGTGGCAGTTGATAACGGACCGATATCTGCTATCAGTGCCTTCTGCTGAGACTGCTGCCCTTCAGCAGTCGTAGTTTGGGTAGCATGTAGGGTGTAGAAAATTCTCATCGCCTAGTTTCATATTTTTTATCCATTAATAAATTTTTCCATAATCAGGGAAATAATTTCCCATCATTTGGTCTAAGAACCTGCGACCCTCAGATTGAGAGTTGAACATGCTACCCCTGGGGCTATACCCCAGCACCTCACCAGATTTTTCAATAGACATTTTATTTTCTTGGCAACCACAGCATAGGCCCCAACCTCTCCCCACTTAGTTAGTGACTCATATAGAACATGCATTTTGAATGCAAAATTGGGAGGACTCTTGGAATCCTATGCAACACATTTATTTTTCTTCTTCCCGTTGAAATTCATCGAGCCCCATCCTTTAGTAAGTTATATAGCTAGGACTCTCACGAGGTTCTTATACATTCTCTCTAGAAATGCAATTGATCACTGTTATAAGATATCTACAGGAGCCAAGTGCTCTCTTACGACCAAACATACAATTCAAATATTCTTTCAGCATTTAAACGAAAACATCGATTTCAGCTTTCCTATGCACACTTCCTCTGGAAGGAAGGCACCATAGTGCTATCGCATCATGCCGTAACTACGGTAGTCTGTTCGGTAATACACCGCCTTTACAGCACAAAGGATTCTAAAACAGCCGAGGGAATGCAAGTCGTGCTCGTCTTCGACATGAAGGCGTGATTGTAGCCTGAAACGATTCTAACCTAATTGTGCTACTGCGGTAAATGACATCAAGAACATAAGTCTAATGAAACAAAAAGTAGTCAAGTATTAATTTTTTTGTAAATGTGAACCAAGTAATGATCATAAGAAAGCGTATCGGCGCTAACTTTGTGGAAACTATGGACTTCCATTCTTACAGAAAATAAACACTGGTACGAATTTCCACACTTTTTATTCTTTTTCACCGACCATGGTTTCAGCACATTATGATGACATAACGAGTTGAAACCATGGTCGGTGGCGAAGAGTAAAAAGTGTGGAAATTTGTACCAGTGTTTATTTTCTAATTATGGAATTAATGATCAGCTTCTTAAGCAGGGTATCTCAACGTATGGGATCAAGACTCAATCCATAGCAATAAACGCCGTCTAAGGACTAGGGTAACCAACTCTCCCGTATTTCCCGGGATCTCCCGTATTAGACCCTATTTTTTCACGATCTCCTGGCTCCCGTATTTTCTGTCTCTTTGGGTGCATTTCTCCCGTATTTTTTCGTCAAGTAAAATAATTCAGTTTCAATCTTTTAAATTTTGCGCACACGGTCGAAATTCGTTTAAACGTTCGAGAGCAGACGCCATTGATTTTCTATCGAGTTTTTTCTATCGATTATCTCGTTTAGAAATGACCAACCAATGAGTTTAAATCTCCTCGTCTGTTAAACCAATGAACGCGTACTTACTTCCTTTCTTTATTTCGTTCTTTGTGTTGCTCAGCTGGTGGCGCTTTGGCGTGATTTGGTTTCAGTGGTTTTACTCTTCTATCACCTGTGAGCCGTATAGGGGCAAGAGTTTATAATACAATGTGATGTGATAGTGATGTATAGTGATGAATAGTGATGACGAAGCTAAAATGCCACCAAAAAAGAAAATCAAGTATACATGTATATGGGTCATTCCACCTCAATTCAACAAACGTTTTTCCCTTAGGGTCTCAGATTTTGATAAAAATTGGTGTATGGGTTCAATATTAACTCAAACTGAATACCCTAAAAACCATTTTGTGAAAAAAAATTTGTTGAGTGAATTATGCATATTTTAACTTTTTCGCATTTTTAGCAAAAATCCGTGCCTTAAATCATATTATCACTTATATCTCCGCTTGTAATTGCCATACAGCAATGGTTAATAGCTTTTATTAAAGCTAAATCTTTATTGAATGCAAATATATCAATAAAAAATTATTTTCTTCTTTTCCCTATTGTTGTAAATTACTAATGTTTAAAAAATTGTTAATAAACTTTTTTCAAATACTCCATCTCAGAATCGGCCGAAACTTTTTTCCGTAATCTAAACATATATAGCTAACTATTCCAAAAATAAAATTTAGTGGAAATTCATAAATGCGCTTTTTATAAATATTTAAACATTTACAATTTTCTCTCGCGCGGCCCGTGCTTAAAATATTGTTAATAAACTTTTCTCAAATACTCCATCTCAGAATCGGCCGAAACTTTTTTTCCGTAATCTAAACATATATAGCTAACTATTCCAAAAATAAAATTTAGTGGAAATTCATAAATGCGCTTTTTATAAATATTTAAACATTTACAATTTTCTCTCGCGCGGCCCGTGTTTAAAATATTGTTAATAAACTTTTCTAAAATACTCCATCTCAGAATCGGTCGAAACTTTTTTTCCGTTTTCTAAACATATCCAGCTAACTAATTAAAAAAATAAAATTTAGTGTAAATTCATAAATGCGTTTTTTATAAATATTTAAACATGTACAATTTTCTCCCACGCGGCCCGTCAGCTTCCCATTTGGAATACATGCAGCAGACACGTGATGCAAGCCTAAACATTTCCCTAATTGCTCAAGGTCGTGGCTATATGAGATAAAAATATATTATAAACTATGAATGTTAACAACAATTGTTATTTGTTCTGTTAAATTGATGTTTGCAGAGAAATTAACCATTGAATTTTTAGAATTTGCAAAAAGTGATGACAAACTATTGTCTGTTGCAAAATATATGCAGGTCTTCTTAGTATAAAATAAAGTTATTTTTAATTTTTTTTTAATTTTTTACTCAAATACTGCATTGTTATTTTTGTGAAATGTTGCCGTGTTTTAAATCTCCCTTATTTTTGGTCTAGAAGATAGAAATATCCCTTATTTTCTAAAAAAATAGTTCGTCACCCTACTAAGGACTTTGTTACTACTTTATTGTTTGCTTTCTTTAGCCCACAGGAAGATCTCCATTCCTGGTTTCAGTTGTTGATTATTACCTTATTTCAAGACATTTAAAAGGAAATAATCAAGCTTTAATCGGTGGGTTTTGCTGTCTTTCCTGGTAAATAAATAGCGGTTCAATGCGTGGGGAAGAACTGTAAATCAACTCCCAGCTAGCACAAGGGATAATTGAATCCCAGATATCAAGGGGAAATGACAGGGAGAAGATACACTTAAGAAATCATTACCGGATAATACACGTATAGCATGCCGTCAACATATCCGTATCAAAGAGCATGCCGAGATTCGGACACTCAAGGATGGTAAAACCTGTTTAATAATCCTTATCGCTGTGGTAGCCAGGAACAAAAAAATCATTGAATCACAACAATATTCCGAATTATCACAACACCAACACTTACTTCAGAAATCACTTCAAATCACGAAAACTATTCCCAACCGAGTACCAAACGACTAAGAACTGGCATGTGTACACATCGATGGAAAAGGACCAACTGAAGAGCACCGAAATGTTTCGACTGAAGCATGGAGGAGGCTAAGAAGAGAAGTTACCACCACCCCCAAGAACCTGGGTCTACCCCCGAGGATAACCAGGTGGGTTTTTGGTGGACCGCATAAAGAGAATAATGCAATGCCTGAATTTTGTGCGAAAATGCCTACCAGCGGCAGCCCTCCAATAAAACCCATCTGGAAAGATGCACCTGGAGGGTAAATAACACATCTGTTAACTGCAATTTCACTTGCGGGTCAAAGAAACTGCCTTTAGGCAATAAACACAAGTTGGTTGGTGCGCTAAGTAGGGATAGTAAAATATCCCGACTAAGGACCTTACCCACTACCCTTGGGTCCGGCACATGTGCGGGTAACGGGTCTCCTGTCACGTAGGCTTTGAGGAAAGGGACAGCCAGAGGTGGATTTTCCCAGCAGCAGTAAATACAACCAGTCTTATATACTTCCAACGATTAACAAAATTCGATGGGAATCGAACTGAGAAGCAATCGAAGAAAATATTTTTCTCCTCTTCCAGCGTCACAATTTCGCTTAGTATCGCAGTCTGAAATTCATTCTCTCGCTCTTTCTAGAGTAAATTCGGCCAAGAACAGAATATAATAGAAAAAAATAAACTTCTTCATTTTTAAAATCCAAATCAATAAAACATTGGAAAAGACCTATTTTACAATGTGTCTCCACTGTGACGAAGCTCGCGTGTCTAGTCCCGACGTTCACGTCCGCGGCAGAGAGTCATATAAGTCGTTGTCATTCACTTATTTGCAAATATTTGCAGCTAAATCCTTTGCTAATATCTTTCTAATATAACTCACTCTTGCCACTATAAGAATCTCCGAGTCACTCGGTGTCACTCTTTTTATAATCCAACGTTTATGCGAAATTTGCGAGAAAAAATGATTTTTCTTGAAGAACTCCTTAAGCGATCATCACAACGACTACAAGATTGAAACCTAGTTTTTCTCATGGTAAAGTGTCCATATGATTATAGTCCACACTCATTTTACCAATTGGAGAGCTTTCGGAGGAGGCTCAGGAATCGCGGAATAAAGATACAAGAACTTATCGCGAGCATCACGCAAGAAAAATTTCAAGATTCCACACGACTGAGGACGTTTTCCGGACCTCTGATCCATTAGTCAGTAGGTACATTAGTTGCTGAATTAAATAAATACCGTGGCCTAAAAGATCTGCCTAAAGAGGTCCGTGAGCTCTTGCAAGAATATCCTGACTCAGCGAGTGAATGCGAGGAAGAGGATTGGAATTCAGGAGAATCTGATTTGGAATTATATAAATTGTAAAGTTAATAAGATACTAAGTATGTTTTTATTAACATAAATGAGTTAATTTGCCCTTAAAACAGTTTTAATATTTGTTTAATAATTACTTATTTTTTAGTTTCAGCGGCACTACCTCTGCTAGCTGATAATCGCAATCACTCCAACGTTAGAATCAATTCCCCTAACTGCCTTACATTTACCCATTTTTTTAAATTATTTACTAATTTAAAAGTCTAGAAGTCATATTATGCAAATACTTTTTGTATATTTGCATATTTAATAATAACAGGCGTTTTCTATGCAGTCTCCTCATTATCGGATAATTTAGCATTAAAATTCTCAATATCTTCTAAAATAATTATTTTTTGTTGAAAATAACAGCAGAAATGAAGTAAACGCGTCTCAAAACATATTTATGACAATTTTCAAAGTAATCTGACAAAAATCTGATTTGTGTCCCTCTTTTTCGCGATCCGGACCACTGTGCGGCGGCTCATGGAGTATGGAATACCCCCACAGGAAAAGGGGGGTTGGTGGGTCTCGTCCCGGAAATTCGTTACAAACTATGTACAAAATGGCGCGTTATAAGTGGTTTTGAAACAATAGTTTTCCTTTTACTAAATGCATTTGATTTTCATTCGCATTTACTAACGATGACACGCGATTTGGTCACTCATCTGTCATGAATGTGGACTTGAAAAACCGGGTCAACTCAGAAAAGCACCTTCAACTCTGAAAATCGTGGCCACCGTTTTTTTGCGACAGGAAAGGCGTTCTTTTGGTTGACTTCTTGCCTCGCCTCGTGGAGAGACCATCAAAGCAAACGCATGTTGCGCTACATCCGCTACATTGACAAAGCTACGGTGCGCTATCCAAAATCATTAGTAGTCTCGACCCTCCGTCTCATGAGCACACCCTCTCACAGCATGGGATTGCGGTCATTCTTTGTATGCGCAGTGTCTTTTTTAGACAATCAGTCATTGCAAACGTGAGGGGATGGATGTCTGAAATGAATTATCCGTGTTTATTTGATAATTTTAAATTTTTAAATGAATTTATAGATGTTATATTAACGATTTTAGGATATTAATCGGAAAATAATGGTTAAAAGAAAGCTGAAGACAACTCCATTAATATAAGAGCTAGAATTTCGCTTAAAATTTGAGAGCACATTGCAAAACACAAGTAGTTCATTTCAATGGTTAATGTTTTCGTATAGCCAACGAATATTTATTTAGAAAATCCACTGCACATACAGTTAGTGACGACTGACACATGCTGAGAGAATGACCGCTAAAGGGATCGAGGGTCGAGCGAACTCCGTTGTACCCTAGGGTTGCCTTGGACGCAACCGCCCTTCCGGAGGGAGGGAGAAGGGGATTCGGGACGGGTGGGAAGGAAGGCGCTCCAATGATTTCCAGATGTTGACAACAAAGCGAGAAGAACCCACGCGCGGGTTTCAAGGAAAAACCTTTCTCGGAATTTTCCAAAGTTTTCCTTGCTAAAGGGATGCGAGTTCATGTGATTAGTCGCGTTTGGAGAACCATAAAACGAGCATCTCTTTGCTTTTCTGGAGCCTCTGCGACATTCTATTAGAAGTAATTATAGTAGTTGATCCCAAAACATCGCATTCGCAAGATAAGCACTGTGCGGAACAGAACGAGCACGTTGAGACCATCGAGAAATTGAAGAATAGCAGAAGTCAATCGTAAGTATTCTATCAAATTTTATACTCTCTTAAGCCGTGTTCACACGATTAATGTACCCACGCAAGTACATGCATGAACAGATGCTTGAACACATTCAGCGAATTAGAACAGGGGCTATTTCAAGGCCACGCGTTGACGCGTGCATTTGCGCAATTTTACGTGTTTACACAATGCATTTTTCATGGTGAATGTGTTCACGCATCTACTCACGCACGTACATGGATCATGTAAACACGGTTTTATATTTAGACGTAATTTGATAACTCACATTCTCGGTGGTCACGGCCTAACCCTTCCCCGGGTGAAGGCAGAGCAGTCCATTGTCATTCTCCGGCGACCTTTCTTTATCTCTCACCCCGAGGAGTTACCAGTTTTGAACGCTGGTGAGTGACACATTTCTGAAGTGTTAAATGCTAGATTATTTCTTTTTAATGTTCCCCATTTGTTGGATATGCATAAGATATTTAATTTACCCGCAATTTTATGATGAATTTGACACCAAACAACGTGAAAATCCGTTGATTTTCACGTTGTTTGGTGTCACCTACTGGAATTATCTTCTTTGATGTTGACTGCTTGAAATAAACTTGTTAAAAATATTAAATGGTTACCATGACTAAGTCGTCTTAGAATAAATCATAAAATATATTTAAAAACATTTTATTGTTATGAAACAGTCTAAAAAATTTTATTACAATGATTTCTTAAAAAAACATGAAAACATAATTTTTAATTCTCACTATCGGAATGAAAAAACATCTCGAGAACGTCTTCTTCTGCAATAAGTTTTCTCTTCTTGGAATGGGGTGACAAAATCGCTTACGCCATGACCGTGGGGACACACTACACAAAAACTTGAAAGACTCGCAAAACTGTAACATTATTATAGCCTTATAATGCACCGTCACGAAAACGTAAGTAAACTAATAAGTTGACCGACAAGCACTGATCGCGAACAGTTAACCGGGAGAAAATTTCCATTGCCCTTCGTAAAATTAAATACTTGGGGCACGAGATGTCCAGTAAGGGAATTAGGATCGATCCCGAAAGAGCTAGAGTTGTGAGCACCTTCCCGATCCCGGATAACCTGAAGGCCGCGAAGCGTTTTTTGGGCATGTGTAGCTATTATGCACGTTTTATCCCCTCGTTTTCAGAAATCGCCGCCCCTTTGAATCAATTAAAAAGAAAAAATTCACGTTTTGTTTGGGGTCGGGCCCAACAACAGGCTTTCGAGAAATTACGGGAGAAAATTTCTTCTCCACCCGTGCTGCGCATACCCGATTTTGAAAAGGAATTCATTGTGCATACGGACGCTTCAGCTAATGCAGTAGCTGCGGTACTCTCTCAGAGGGTTGAAGGTCAGCTCGCTCCGATAGCCTTCGCGAGTCGTACGCTTGACGATGCCGAAAAAAAATATGCCACTTATGAAACCGAATGCCTTGCGGTCGTATTTGCGGTTGAGAGATTTGACCAATACCTGAGAGTGCGAGAATTCGAACTTTATACGGATAACGAGGCCTTGGCGTGGATGCGGCATCATCCTAAACAACTGGGTAAAGTCGGGCGTTGGATGCTACGTTTGTCGGTATACAAGTTTCGAGTGAACCATATAAAGGGAAAAGAGAACGTAGTCGCTGATTGTTTATCCCGGATGTTCGAGGAAGAATCCAAGGTTCACGCAGAGCTCCCTCAGGTGTGTGTTTTGCAGGACTTGCCAATGTCGTTTATGACGATATTGGCTCAACAGGAAAAAGACCTTGAGTGCAAAAAAATAAAGAATAAACTGATGAGCGGGGCCAAAGTAAGGGATTTTAAGATATGTCGTGGTCTACTGGTGTTTCGTGGACGGAGAAGCAAGCGTAATAGAGTTTATGTTCCATGTGAGGTGCGGCCAATGATAATGGCATATTTCCACGATTCACTGATAGGAGGACACTTAGGATGCCGTAAGACACTAAGGAAAATTTCGCACGAATTTTACTGGCCGAATATGCACAAAGCCATTCAAGAGTATGTGAAGTCTTGCGTTAGCTGCCAAAAGGCTAAGGCAGCGCAAAATACCATGGTGGGATACCACTCGGCGGAGATAGCTAGTGAACCGGGGCAGAAGTATTTTATTGATTACGTGGGACCATTAACACGTACTCGTTCAGGAAATACGTCGATATTAACGGTTATTCATGCTTTCAGTAAGTTCGTATTCATCGTTCCCACACGAAACATGAGAGCGGCGAATACAGTGAAAATCCTAAATACTCGTGTATTCGCCATAGCGGGTTTTCCTAAGGTGATGGTCTCAGATAACGCCACTACATTTACAGGAAGGGAAGTAAAGGATATGTGTTTTTCTTGGGTCATAAAACATGTCACCACCAGCCCTTATTACCCCAAGCCCTCCCATGTTGAGCGATTTAATAGAAATCTGAAAACTGCTTTAACGATCTTCCACCATAATACCCAAGATCGATGGGATGAAAATCTACATACCCTGGCGATTTCTTTTAATACCGCTTTCCACGAGAGTACAAAATGTACGCCATCAAGCTTGTTTTTTGGAAGGGAGTTAAATCATCCTTTAGCCATGCAAAGCGATGATTGATGAGAATGTAGCGCAACCGGAAAGTAAGGAGACACTCGAGTTTAGGTGGGCGAAAGCTCTGCGTTGCTTGGAACAAGCCAACAGGGTTGTAGCGACCAAATATAATCGCAATCGAAAAGAGCAACCGTATAGGCCTGGGCAGAGTGTGGTATATAAATTGCATCCATCAAGCTCTGCAGTAAGCAAAATTTCCGGGGGAACACCAAATCAGACGGTTCACGGGTCCGGTTACCGTAGAGTTAGAAGACGTGGAACGGAGAGGTTCAACTAATAAATGCCACGTATCTCAGATAAAACCATTTCATCGGTGATAGACCATTTCTCCTCCCAAATCCCCTCCTCCTCCTTTCCCAACGGCGTGGCGGTGGAGAGCGTTGATCTGAGTGGAAGTGGGATTGTTTTCGCTCTCTCGTTCACTTGGGTTGCTCGTCCTCTAAATTGGGGAATTTTGTTTGAATTTTTTTTTATTTTAATTGGGTTCCCCGTTTTTTTGGTGGGAAAAGTGCTTGTAGCTGGCTGTGGTAGAACTTTTTTGTTTTTTTTTGTTCTAGCCCTGTGGAGGAGTTGTTTTTAATAAATTGTAACCTTTGGTGTTGAAGCCTGAGCCCTGTGACTGTTATTATGACAGATGTTTAGGCTATTTGGGCAACTTGTGTTTTTGGGCCATTGTTGTTGATAACCAACTTAGGGTGAAAAATGGAAGATTTTTTTTTTGGTGTAGAAGAATTTTAAAAAAATTGTTTCTCCAACTTTTGGTATGATTATGTTTTGACCTATTGGTGGTTTTGAATGGTTATGTAAGAAGAGGCGCTTGTTCTTGAATGGATGTATTATTGCTTTATTTAAAGAAACGGGCGTGAGCGACCACTGTTTGCACCATTTCCTTCTCCTTCCCCTTTTTCCCTCTGTGCTAAGAGTACTGCGAGCAACGAGGGAATTCCCTGGCAGAAATAAAAAAAAACAGGGAGAAGCGAGGGAGGATGAGCCGTCCATGACGTCATGGCCTTCTCGACGAGCAAGGAGTGAAAGGAAGAATGCGGAGTGTGGGTGGATTCCACCGACACCGCTTGGCACATAGGCACCCTGCCTGTTAAACAGGACTGCCTTGTGCTGCCCTGTGGGGCTAGCCTTATGGGGGCTAGGTATAAAAGGGACACACACCCTGCCCCCGGGCTGATTTTTGGCCACGAACTCCTTGTGTGAGGACGACGGGGAGTGCGTTGAAGGGAGAGACGAGCCGACGCTGCTTCACCAGATCACCACTCGCACAGGTACTACGCACGCCTTCCCTTCCCTATCATTGTCCCTTTCCTTGGCTCGCCGATCGCCCGCTATATTTATATTTGTTTTAATTTAAAGAATAAACTGGTGCCTTTTTTTCTAAGTAATCATTATTTTTTTTGACGTTTCTACCGACGACCCTCTTATCCACGTGTCTCACCATCCCTCAGGAGAAATGTGAATGAATAGAGTGGGTAGGGACCATTGTTCCTTTCCATGCTCACCCTTGTTGGGGCAAGGTTTTTCTCCTCAGACCACTGAAAGCAAAGGTTTTCAGACAGCAAAGCTCATACTATTACATATTGGAAATGAATGATCCTGTTCTCTTCCTATAAATTTTTTAATTTCCAAGATGTGAATTAATAGTTTGTCTTCTAAATTGTAACCCAAAAAATATCAGTAAGTCTTATGGGCTGGGAAATATGGTATCTCAGAAAAATTTATCAAATAGAATAAATACATATAGGCCATGCCTGCTCAAGGCGTAGGCAACAGACACAGGTGGCCGGTTGTAGGGATGGCCAGTGTCACACTTATTGATGAACGTGAAAAGTGCACAGGAAGTGTGAAAATCGAAAAATTTTGCTAACTTCCAACATGTATTTCCATTTAAATGGCCTCCTCCAGTGTATCGTAAAAGAGACTGACAAACATAACTATCTTCAACAAAGAGCATAATGAAACCTATGGAGTAACAATTTCCTTCATTAACACTCTTGTCGCCATATCACTAGAAGGAACCATGGCTGAAATTGCACTACCATATTTATGGTTGAAATAACAGCAACCCACAAGAAGTATACATAATGTTAATAATCCCTAGAAACACTTTTCCTTGTAAAACTCAAAATTGGAGACAACATATAGATCTGGGATAGTTGATTTTTTAACATATAGATAGTCGAGTTCTTGGGGGGGAAAGTGAACTACAATTTTAAGAGGATTGTTCTGGAACAGCAGAGTAGGTATCCCTCATTTTAACTTCAGGGTTGCAAAAGACCAGATTTGTTCAAATTCCAGGACTTTTTCAGGTTTTCCAGGCCAAATTTTTCATTTTTTCAAGGTGAAAATCCACCAATTCTTTGGCATGCATGCATTTTAAATAAGGCATAGGGAAAGGGACACAACACTATAAAGTTTGCACACCACATTGGTGATAACAATAGGGTTTGATTCGCTACCTATGTATTACTTTATGCTAAAATAATGTTTCCTCAGAAATTTGAGACAAGAGATATCAATAGAAAAGAAATACTTTAGCTCATTCCCTTAGATTGTACTCACTAATGTCGGAGATAATTAGTTGGAGCAGCTAACACGTAATTTACCTGCACACAACTTGAGGAAAAACAAATATTCCATCTTTCTCAGCATGAGTGTAAATAATGGGATTTGAAAATTTATTTTATGCATAAAATCGATTGCCATGCACCAAGTATGAGCTCCAGGACCTCATTTAGGCTAATTACTGAAAACTCTTAAGTCCATATGCCAACAGAAAATGCCTGAAATGGCACTGCTCACTAATTGAAACAGATTTTGACTTGGGAAAGCAAATTTCCATACAAATTCCTCATTTCCCATAAATTTTCCTGGTATTCAAGGCCTGTAGAGAGACCCTGAACTTTCAAGGAATCACAATCAGTAAGTAAATTCTTTGTTAGGGGCGGCCAAACTAAATTTTTCCCGCACATTGTAAATAGGTTGGACCGGTACTGCATGTACCTATATGCATTGACTTTATAAAATTCAAAAAAGCACAAGATTTAAAACTACCTGGAAATTTCTCGGCAGTCCTACATGTAATTAGTTGGCATTGAAAGGGTTAAACAAACTCTTCCCCCAAATCATTCACGAATATCCCGAAAATTAACAAAAATGTTCACTTATACCTTCAAATGGATATTCCACAGGAACCATGCTGAGATATACAGATGGCAGTCCACAAAAACTGATGAAAGTATCATGTATATCACTTTATTAATGGTTTCACATGGTAAAATGTTATTTCCTACAACAACATGCATTTTTTTACATAAGTTTCTTTTAGAGGATAGAACCCATTGCCTTTCATATAATGTTCTGGGAACAAGTTTGATCCTCACCTAGATACACACACAAAATTGAAAATAAAAAGATTTTACGGCCATTATTTGCCTCAAAGAAGGATCAAAGGAAATGAAAAAAGTTCAAGATTTCATATTTTTATATATGAAAGCACAATTTTACAGCATACTGAAAATTAATCTGTGGTAGTTAACATTGAATTAATAACACCATTTAATGAAAACCATTAATAATTATCATACTGATTTTCCATTTGTTTTTAATTTCCACACTATAAATATTATTTACGCCTATAACTCTTTTGCTTTCTTCAGCATCTTAGGATAAAGAGCAGTAAAAACACATCGCCTCCTCAACTTTAATGGGAGCCAGTGAATTTGTTTATATAAATCAGTCCAGCAGCACCGTCGTAGGCAAACATTTACAGAAAATATCATGAACACCATCGCCCACCATCCACGATTAAGAAATAACTTAAAAACAAAGCTGAACTTTTAGGCACCATATTATACCTGGAGGCATAACAGCTGTCCCTTTTTTTCATCTCTTTATCTACACATTATCAATTGACATGGATTTTTTTTCTTTCCAGGGGAGATGTGTATGAGGGGGAGATAGTTCCATTTCTCTTTTGCTTCTCTCCTTTCCTTAAATGTTGCATGTATCAACCAATTGTGTTAATATACTGCATACATTAGTGATTTCTCTTATTATGTTTTTTGTCTAAAAGTTTTGCTTTTCATTTAAACATTTTTTCACTATTCCTACAGTAAACAAGGTTGAAACACCAACATTCAGAAAAAATGGGAAAAGTAGGGGAAGAGGCTCATTTAGGGAATCTCCCAGGACAATAGGTGGTGGGCGTTTATGGGGAAATAACAGGGTTTATTTTTGGAAGATGACGGGAGGATTTTTTAAGAGGAAAAAAGGTTGATTGTGGCAGACACACATTTTTCCTCTTAATGGACTAAATCCCTATATAAAAACATTTTTCATATCTGTCTCTCTATATAATGGATTTTGTGAATCATTGTATGGTGTGTTTGTGTGTGAGAGACAAGTTTGGTGTTGTACAAAACGTTTACACAATAACAACCATTAAAAAAAAGCAAGAGCACTAATTTTTTCCCCTCAAGTGTGATATGCCTTAATAAATGGTGCCTGGCACAGCAATCATTTTTAAACAGGAAATCGGTACAAGCACATTTCTTGGAAACACCCAAATATATTTTTTTGGTGTCTGAATAATTTCATTTATCCAATGTCATCAGATATTCTTATGCAGTGCTGCTTATTGGTTATCCTGTTGCTATGATGAGAGGCTTTCATGTGGGTGTAGGGGAAGCCATTTACACATATTTACAACACATGGATTTCGGCAATATCTCATTTACACATAACCATTACGAAGCTGTCTCCTGGGCAGCTCATTATCATTTTCATCAATCAAAAATCATTAAAAGTGAAAAAATTCACACATTTCTTGAGAGACAAATCTGCATAACCTAAAAATTCCCATTTTATTTTTAACTTCCTCCATGGGACACTTCCTATAACCAACATTATAGCATTAACATATTTTCCATTATTGATCAAAATCATTGCTCACCCTTTTAGCGACCTCAAAAAACCACTTCCCTCTTCAGTAAAATCAATGAGCAAGAGGATCCTAAATTGAGCAATTAATTTAATTTCAATTCTTTCAAATCTTTTTTTCCTTTTACTAAGAATTAACCACTACAATATATAAGCTGCATATACAGTCTCTGGCAGCCACCTCACCTACACAGCCTTTCCCACTGCCTGTCCATGACAGAGTAGTAACTGCTGGCCACAATCTGCAGAGGAGGTGGGCCTGCCACGGCCCAAGTATCCGTCACAGGATGTCCGTCTCATAGATCTTGCCAGAGGTTGGGGTGGTTGGAACCACGGCAGCAGAGGGAACGGTAGAGATTGATGCAGACAATGCTGTCGAAACATTCATCGAAGCATCCACTGTCGCATTGGCACCTGCCTCTCGCATACCCATACTGTTACCACCTTCTCCTGGCTGTATTGGGTTGGACGAGGGGGGAGCAAGGTGAGTCAGAGACCCAGATGTTGCTGGAGCTGCACTCAGGCTCAGGTGACCCATTCTGGCAAGGAGATTACTCTCACTGCCTGTCTTCTTGAGGTCACCCACTTGGGGACCCGTGAACCCTGGGCATCCTGGAGCCGTTGCTCCGCCTCTTTGGAGCTGCTGGAGCCTTGCATACTGCTCTTGGAGCTGCCGTTGCTTGCGCAGCAGCTCCCTGTGCCTCTGCTCTAGGGCTTCTTGGCGTGCCTTCGAAGAACCTCCACTCCCACCGCTCCCTCCACTTCCCTTCCTCTGCTGCAGACCCTCCTGCGAGTTGACGCTCTCGCTGCTCGAGCTGTTGCTTGACAGGTGCTCCCTCCTAGCAGCCCTGCGCTTCCTTTCCTCTTCTTCCATCGCCAGAGCCTCCTCCTCCTCAGCGAGGGCTGCTGCTGCAGCCGCTGCTGGGTCCCCCTGTGGTTCTCTCATGGCGCTCCTTGTGGGGGTGAGGCTGCGCCTTGGCATGCATCGCGGTAGGGTTGCTGGGGGTCCGGAAGAGGAGGAAGAAGACGAGGCAGCTGACGAAGAAGAGTGGGATGAGGCAGAGGACGAGGTGGAGGACTGGGAGGGTAATGGTGGCTGTGGTCTGTGCTGCAAGGCAGGGTGGTTGGGAGGGCTGGTGGGCGAGACGAGGGGGGACCTTGAGGAGGTCCTTGGCGGGGGTGGTGGGGGAACGCGGCGTGCCAACAGGTCACTGCTCCTCTCTGGCACTGGAGGCTTTGGGGAGAGCTTCCCGCCCCCACTGCTGACCGAGACATCACTTCCCTCCGGTACAGGGACACCGTCATGGCCAACCTGGAGGCGAGCCACAGTCTGCGGTGCTGTCTTCACGGGGGAGCCAACAGAATCAGAGCTCGGGTAAGAGTGGAGTCTCCTCAGGGTGCCCTGGCCAGAAGAGGAAGAGTTCTGGGACGAGTTGTTTTGTCCAGGGACTGAGCCGGGTGCCGCAGTGCCGCCACCCTGACCACCTCCTCCCCCATCCATACTCCCCTTGCGGCTTCCTGAGCGTGACGAGGGACGGGAGAAGGTCTGGAGTTCATCTAGCAGAGCGTCGAGTGCGCTCTCCGGACGCTGCCCCCCCTGGGCCCCCGAATTCCCCCCACCACCTCCTCCTCCACCTCCCTGCTTGGCCGCCATGACACCGCCCGTTGAAATGGTGGCAGGCTGCATGTGAAGAGAATGGGACAATCCCCATGGGATCATCCTTTAAGCATCTCCAAAAAAGAAATTTGCCACACACTTCCAACAATCACTTTTACTCGTTTACTTAACTAAAGAGAGAGAGAATACAAGAGAAACCCTATGTACACATCAATTCACAGAAATACGCATGCATGAGGAAATATTAGGAACATGTAAACAAGCATTCCCCAAAAGGCTTAAAAGTTGTTCACGGAAGCTAGTTTATGGCTTCTCATTGACTCACTCACACCATTCCATCAGAATACAGAAGAAGTGTGCCATCATTTTTTCAACAGATCCACTCTTAGTACTCAAGCAAATCCATTTCCCAGTGGCATGTGCCAGGTCAATAAGTATATAGATTGCACATCAATATTTTTTGACAGTTTAAAAATGTATATCCAGCATGTATGCAAAAACAGTGTTTGGTAGTATTCTCCTATCTCTCTTACAACAAGCATGCTAGGTAAATTAATTTCTATGCCAGTAGATCCTGGTAAAATGATATGAACAACCACATTACAAAGGAAATGGAATTTGATATGCCACATCAAAAATAGATGAAGTTACTTTCACACTATGAATGCAAATAATTTTATTTCAATGAAAAATAATAAACAAACTCAAGAGATATAATAAGAGTTAATTTGGGAAAACAAGATCCTCACAATTTATGAGGAGTATAAAGTATACCAATATGTAAGGTGAAATCGCAAGCAGATCTAGCCAAGACTAAACTGGAATCACCCACAACAATACACAAGGAAATACAGCTAAGGATAAGCATGTGCATTCCTTTTCATAATCAATGACTTTAGCAGATTAAAAGTATATGAAAGTTACAGTACTAGCAAATGGTAAATAATGCTGCAAAAACAAAATTACTTCACTACTCTAGCAAAGGGCAAAAACTATAAGCTAGAAGCATAGGAAAAAATAAATAAAACCAGTGCAGAGTTAGCAGCAATTTGCAATTGATATAATTTCACATTTTACCACACCAATTATTTATAGTCTCTATTACTCACGTGTGATCTTGAAAATTCTTACAGAAATCTCTTGAAAAGTTACATAGATTTCTCAATGGCTCCATAGTGTGATCAACTTTCATTTGTACATATTTTCTTTTTTATTTAAGAATGAGTAAATGGATAAATTAACTTAAAAAGAAAATCAAGAGAAACTTATATGAGGAAAGATAAGAAAAAAAACAAGAAACAAAAAATATTGAGGAGGAATAAGAAAGGAATGACACAAAATTATTATTTGAAAATAAAGATATAAAAAAAATCAATTGATAAATTATAATAACATCTGATTATAGATCCTTTTACTACTAATCTTTGCAATTAATATTCAAATGTCAGAACAACTACATTGGAAAATATTGACAGCCAATCGCCTCTCTAAAAGAGTTAAGCAAAGGAAGAGAACAATTTGCTCCTCCTTATTTATGCAGAGATGTTGACAAGTCCTCCTCAATATTGACACAAAATTGGAGGAATTTAGGAGAAAATACCAGATCAGAAAAGATGTGACAAAGAAGTTTAATATAGAGTACATCATTTTTAGTTTAAGTAAGAAAAAAATAATAGAATAATCTGCATGAATATAACAATTATAAAAAAATCTTAATTTGCACCTTGCATGTGTTAGATCAACTGCAGTTATATTTATAGCCACTATATCATATTTATATTTCATCAAATGATAGCATCTCCTAGAAATTGTTAATTAACTATATAATAAGTTAATGAGAGCCCCATTACTATGTAATTACATTTAAGTATTGCAGCGAGAGTAATAGCTGGCAGCCATTCACAAAATTGAATTAATTTATTTGAATTGTTATTTATATCTTTGAATTATGAACTGATGTACAACTGTTGAAATTGATGCAATTAACTGAGGCCTATTTATTAATGGTAAGAGAAGTTTGTTTTATATAAATGATTAGATACTCCCAACAAAAATGAAATTGCAAGATAAGAAAAATCTCAAGCAACTTGAACCTACCTCTATATCTTATTGCTGTTATAACATCAGTTTAAAGAAATAAATGGTTGATTAATTTAAATTGCCACAATATAATGAGAAAAAAAAACAATTTCCTCAAAATGAAAAAATACAAGGTGAATGATTTAACTTCTTCGTCACATCATTCTCAGATTCTGATCAATTTTCCTGTCTCCCTCCAAGTTTTTATTTTTGTACTCTCTGTCCCATTTGGTCATTTCTATTCATTCAACTTCTCAGTTCTCCTCAGAGTAGCAGGTTGGGGTCCCTAGGCAAGAGATAAGATGGAAGGACATTTTGCCAAGCGGCTGCCCAGTGGTCTTGTCACCGACCTGTGAGTCTCGCCTTCCACACTGTCGTTCCAGAGTGGCTGCATCCGATTAACACAACTATGGCTTTGTGGCTCCCCTTCCCACCTTCAGAAACTACAGTGATAACAAAAAGAGCAGCTGCTAGCTTCATCTTTTATTTTACAGGAAGAAAGAAGCTTTGTTTTTTTAAATTTTTTTTTGGACAGGCCTTCCTAAGGTGATGGTAAATATTTTCCCCTCCCCCTTTTTTTGCACTGTCCACAAAAAATTTGGAACCTGATGTGTGGCCCCATATTTTTTTAAAAATTTTTAGACAGGCCTTTCTGATCATTGCATGGTTTCTTTTTCTTTCGAGATCAGTTATTTATCAAATTTCTGAATTTCTTTAAAAATTTGTCTCCTTTTAATGATAGAAAACAAAATTCATTGAGTCATACTGAGATCAGTCAAAACTGATGAATCAACTTTTACTTTTTTTTGCAATTTTCTTTTCGTTTTGCTTTTACTGGCAGTAATTTTTTTGCAGAGTAGTATTTCCAGCTACAGTCATGCGAGTGATTTACACTCAATTCCTAATAATATTAGACAAGAAAAAGTGAAAGCTGATGCACTAGAAATTAACATGCAGAAAAATTACCATGCCAATCAATTACAAACAGAAAAAATGTGGTACGATAAAAATATAAAGCCATCAAATTAATTTAAACATCAAAGCATGCACATTAGAGTATCACAGGTAAAAGGAAACATATATTCCAGTTACTGTAAAATGTCAAACTTCTAAAGATAATAATGATAATAATGATATTCGAACACTATGAAAAACCTTGAAAATAACAACTGAAATAAAAATATCAATCAACACATTTCAATCTGGAGAAAAATTGTATGCTTAACCACCAGTGAACAACAAAAATGCTGAGCTTGACAAGTATTAAATGTTGCAACTTTACGGTGGCATTAAATAAGAAACATCAAAGATAAAAACATTTTCAATTTTTTTTTCATGGCCAACACATTTGAAGAAATGGCCAAATTTTTTTTTTTAGATTTATGAAACTAATAATGTGCCCCATTTTAAAAGCAAAATACATTTGGAAAGAAGCCCAATTTACATTGGGCCAGGCAGAACACCGAAAATGGAAACAATAATGGAAACACAGGCACAGATAAGATACAGAGGATGAAGGACGTGAAGGACGTTTGCCTTAGACAAGAGTGGCAGAGATAGTTGAAAAAAAGAGTACTCTATCAGTGATGGCTCGGCCTGTAACAACATGCCCATGGCTCAAAAAGGGTGATGAGGTTAAGATGAGGGATTTTTTTGCAGTAGTTGGGGAAAGAGAAAGGTTGACTGGAAAAATGGAAGTCAAGAGAATACAGAAGAAAGGATCCATTTATATTCATTTATAAATGTATTCAAAAACAGAAACATCCATCTACACAACACTGGCCAAGCACTTTTTATAAGTGAAGGTGGTATTATAGGCTATCCACAATTGGTCAGGGATTTCGGGGAATGGGAAGGTACAAAAAAAAAGAGAGGATTTTGACAGGTTCTTTTTGTTTTGACGAGCCAAGGAAAGAGGGGGCACAGAGTAGTAACATTTCCCTTCCTTGGAACCATTCCTTTAAAACAATCATCCTCACAAACTATGAGTAGGACACAAAAATGGCGTGATATGGAGAGAGGGAAGTCTTCTCTTCAAAAATATCTTTGGGCAGGAGGGAATCTAGGAGGTTGCTGGTGTTGGGACATGACAACTTTCAAAACACTGTGAAAATATATAGGATATGAGTTAAAAGAATGTGATCATGACTTCAACCTGTGATGACTAAATGATATCTAATCAAATATTGGCTGCATATGTATTCAAACAATCAAAATTTGAAAATTTTCATGTGTCCAATATTCTTATTAGTGGGTAGGAATCATTTCTTAATAACCATAATGTCACACATCTTGTAATGGGTAGGTATTCATGGTGTCATTCTAATGTTATACTTTGGTGATACTCAGTTACATGAATGTAAAAGGCATTCAACATTTCATGCCATGTAATTGGCTTGTCTTGCATTCATTTGGAAAAAAATTCATGTGTGATCTTTTACAGAAGGGATCACTATTAAGTTTAACAGAAAAAAAGCATGCAGTGACACAGAAAAAAAAAGAGAAAATGCCAGAGTTTGTGTTTTAAACATATAAGTGATTGAGAGGAAATGTTACGTGAGTATTAAAAAAAATAAACAACAAAAATTTCTGTGTTCATTGAAAAAGTTAGATAGAAATAGGAACTATTTAAAATTTAAGTTTGAATAATAATACTTTATATCCTGAATAGTTTTTTCTAAATTTATTTTAGATTTTACTTGGTGCCCTGTCATCTTAATATCTGATATCTTAATATGGATTTGCATCATCAACTTTAATTCCATTTATGTAATTTAATCTGCACACAACATGTTGCCACATAGGCCAAATGTGTCATTACTTACAGCAAGAAGATTGCATTGCAACAGTTATCTTCTGATCATTAATTCTCATATTTTTCCAGCAATAATAATTTTAAAAAGTCAAAGAAAATCCCCAGGGAAAATCTCTTAGCCTAAAGCATTTCTTAACTGCTTCCTAACATAAATCCAAAGCATGCAATGAACTTTATGCTTTAAAAGTTGAACAGCAAAATTTTCCATAAACACTGATTTTGGTCATGCTTAAAGTCTCAGTGTGGGTGATTTCATAAACCTTTCACTAGAACCTATTCATGTTTTATTCCATTCCTCCAATGAAATAAGTTCTATATAAGGCACTCATTAATTTAAAAAATTACACCTATCTTAAAATAATGATTGATGACATCTTTCTGATTCTTGTTAACTTCTAATCATTTATTACTTTCCCTCGCAATGTTCAAATACATAGCCAGATTTCACAATGCAAAACCAGTTGAAGCCGCTAAATTAGACTCTGAACACATAATTTAGATGTTTTCATCAGTTATCCTGACAGGAAAGCTAAAAAATTAACTATGCTGGAGAAATTAAAAATTGGTAACCAAAGAAAATAAAATGGGAATTGTTATGTAGCATATATGTGCTATAATATACCTACCAAGTGGTTTAATTTTCAAAGACATGTCATTTTTTTCACAGACTCTGAGAACTATTTCAACTCTCTATAATTCATAAAAGGAGTTGAAATGCATAAATGCTAAGATCTACCTGACTATTCAGATGTAGATCATGATGACTTACATCAAGGTTTTTGATGAGATGTATTAATACCATAATTTGTCAAACAAGTTTGAATGCTAGAGCAGAACTAAAAACAGTGTCAAATTCACAATTCGAATTCAACTAAAGCTTGTGCTATTTCGTATGTGATCAATAAAAGCTTTACCAAAAGCGTGTGATTTGTGAAAAAATGCGAAAAGTGAAATAATTTCAGAATGCAATAAAAAATAGGTATTTCTAGCAAAATGTTTGCCTACAACCACGCATTGGGTTGAAGATCATTATTAATGGGATAAGCAAGTACACACCAATGCTTGATCTGCAGGTGGTTTTCTTTACATAATAAGGGGCAGAGCACACTTTAAGAATAAATATGCTACTATTTACCTTTTCCGCTATCCCCAATAACCAACCATATTTGGCCAACTACGGGCAATTACAGGTCCAATGTGATTACATTAGCCAAATATTGTCCTGTTGTTGGCCCAAAGGGTAGGCTATTTGAGTATGGAGTTCATCTCAACTTTAAAAGTGGTTTGTTAAATCAGATTATGAGTTGATTTAAAGTTTCACAAAATGTATTCAATGGAATTACAAAAACTAAAATTTGTCATAGCAAAGGAAAAAAATAAGGGGTTTAGAGTCAAATGGATCATTTTGGATGATGTTTTGATTGTGAAAAAAATCATTGTCCCCAATTTGATCAAATTAAGGTTTCTCCCCAAACCACCAGCCTTGTTGTTCAACTCCCTGTTCCCTCCGTGCTGCCAGAGAAACCTCCCTCTCCCCCACACACAACTATGAGAAGACAACAACAGCAGCTTTCATGGCAATCATCTAAGAACACTGCTCTTTCCTTCTAACATCACGAAAATTCCACATCATGTGCAACTCAAGAAGACCAGAAAGGAAAAAAAACCAAAGGACTTTGAGTAATAAAGAATGCAAAAAATTAAATAAACGTAGTGTGACTCTGACTCATGCGCCAACACGAAAAAAACTCCCATCTTCCATCCTTAAGAGTAAGGCTACGGAATGTTTCAAATCAAAATGAAAAAACCTCTCAAACATTTGTGAATACGAAGAGTTCAGCTGAACCCTAAAGCAATGGCAAAAAACCAAAATAGAGCAATGGGAAGTAAAATTGCTCGACCAATGATCCCACACTATGAAACAGAGGGACATTAGAGCATAAATATAATACTTCTAGAGTTTTTCCAGCTTTTTTTATGGAAAACTTCAACAGGATTTTTCCAAAGTATTCCAACAACGGAAGGGCTTTATTCATAAAAAGGCTGTAAAGTAAGCCAGCAGTCTCATTATTTGTGAACGAGTAACAGAATTTATATTTCCTTACGAAGATGCTACCTTACTTTAAGGATGAAGGGGGGATATGAAGCATATATAATATATATATATCCAAGACAAACTGGGATTTTTATGAAATCTCAAGCTGAGCAAGAGAAAATATTTCAAATATAAAAAAGTATATAGATATATAAATATATATATAGAGCGAGCAGAAAAACTTTTAAAATGACTTTTACTCGTGAATGGTTATGGCTTCCTTGAAGTTAGTGCTCCACTTCCAGCTGTGTCTGTTACACTATAACAGAAAAGGACGGGAGGAGGGTTCATGTCAAATTTTTGCTCATGTGGGAAAACAAACACGTCAATTGGAAGAGTTAAAAAAGATCTTGACAATAGACAGATAAGGTAAGAGATAGATACTTTTCTACAACAGGTGCAAAAACTCATTTGTACAGTATTTAACAAATGCTTCAAAACCCTAGCTACTAGATTTCTTTTTAAAATGAGAAACATCAACAACAAGGAAAAACAGACAAATGTAAAAAAGATTTCTGATAGAAGTTTTAGTCACTGTTTTTTTATAGCAGCCCCAAGATTGAAAAATCGTAACATCCACATAAACAACAACAACACAGATTTTTGGGTTAAAAAACATAGCCATGTCACTAGAAAGAGCCACCCCTTGTTACTTTATTTTTAAAAATAGATTCGAGGAGGAAATCGCCAGATCTTGAAAAAAACAGACAGCTGCAAGGTATTTTTCAACAAGCGTGAGAGTGAATGAGAAGAATTTAATGGCTACATACGTGGGGCAAGATAGGTGCAAGCAAAATTAAAGACTTCATAAATATTTTTCTTTGGTAAAAAAACAAAACCAGTGCCCTTCTGCAAATACTCACTTGATACTTCGGAAAAGTAAGGTGATCATGTTATCACATCCATTGTTATGATACATTTTAAAAGATTGATTAAGACACTGATCTGAGCACTGGCTGATAGTATCCAGTAGCAGGCATTTTTAAGTGGTGCATACTCTGTCAGTTAATGCTATAAAAAGGATGACAGACATCTCACGAGAACAGGGAGGAAACACAAGGGGGGGCTAATAAGGAGACTATATTTGATATACAAGGGCCAGGACTAGGTCAAATCTTACAAGGATTGCTCATGAGGCTTGTGCAAGTGTGTGCAGGGATAATTGAAGACTTAGAAAGCCGACAGATGAAATGAATAAAAAACATAGATAAATCAACACAACAAACTATCAAGTGTGGTGGTGGTGAAAAAGATACACAGAGACACAAAAAGTTTGCAAAGATACAGTGACCAAGAGAGGGAATGTTGAAAAGTAAACATTATATATGCAGTCAAAAAACAAGGGTTATAAAGGGTCCCAAGATAGTTGATTGACACTGTGACAGAAAAACAGTTAATGGTGCAAAACGTTTTATAAGGTTTTATCAGTACAACAGAGGCTTGTGTTGTTTTTTTTAAGAGCCTCATACATTAGTAGGAGTATATCTAACTGGCTCTAACTTGGTGATAATGGTGAATTTTGGAATAGAGGTTCGGGTTTTTAAGGTTAACGGGGTAGTAAATACATATTATAAAAAGAGCAAAAAATATAAATATATATATATTATATTGCTGAAGTTTAAAACTACCTTTCTCTCCTCCTTCAATAAACCACATGAAAAAGAGAACAAAAAAATCAAATCAGTGCAAGGGCAGTGCTGTGTAGTGTTTTTGAAGATCAACAAAGAGGATAACATATGTTTACATGTGTGTGTTGACTCTCTGGGGATTCAAACACACAGGTACCCATATACACTGCTGAGATATAGTGGGAAGGAGAGGGAGGTGGGTCAGTACAGAGAGTTAGACAGATAGAGAGAGAGAGAGACAGTGAGGTTGGCTGGGTATAATAAACAGCTACTCCTCATCAGATCAATTATTCCCTAATCAGTCGCCACTCACTAATAGATTCATTTACTGCAATGTTTGTCATAGAGTGTCTCAATTAAGAAGTACATAACAATTTTTTTAAACTTTACCAGTTTCAGTGAACTAAGAGTATATTCTTGTATCAATGTAAAACTTAACTTTGAGAAAATGAGTCACTCAGCAGAAAGTGTTATATAGAGAAGTATATGTATAGTCAAATAATATAACATATTTAATTCCTTTATAATCTTGATTATTGCCAATTTTTAAGAGGAAAAATTACATAGACTATGCAGATATTTATTTTTTGGAATGCAAAATGCTCAGGCTTACCATTAAACAAGTCCTACTGATATTCAACAAACAGCAAAGTCATGATCACACAAGACTACTCTTGAACTAGATAATTTTCACAAAGTTTCTTCAAGTGCTCATGACCAAATCTGAAAGAAACCCCTTATTTTCTACCTAAAAATAGCCAACAATCTATGTTTGCAAAAACTCTACTGAAGGTATAGCAAAAATTCCAATATTCATTTAACAATGCATTTAAGCAGTTCAGGCAATTTCCTTTTAAATGACACTGCACATGTGAGTAAAAAATGCTGATATTCATTTTGAGAAATTATGCATATCTACAGCCATATGCTGCAGTTAATCAGTCAATGTAAAGCCTATCTATGTATTATACTGGTTAAAGCTGAGGAAAAATTCCTTACAAGGTCTTAAACTAGAATGAAAGGCCAGATGCAAATTCAACTCCTTACGAAGAACTTTCTGATGGACACCCAAAAAGTAACAACCTTAATCATTTAGTCAAAGCTTCCACGTCCGAAATAAATAAAGAGCTGATCATCATGATGAATATTGGAATTTGGGATTCAACACCAAAATAAGTGATATTTTTTAAGATAAATTATCCCAAATCAACAAATTCAGAATTTAAAAGTGGATCAAGACTCTACTGGTATGAACTGTGACAAGATTTTGAAGCAAGATTTTCCACTGGTTATGGACACTGTGGACCAATTCTACAGGGAAATGCTGCTATCGATTCAATAAAACTACATATCTGACCTTACCTTTGAGTTAGGGCCTGGCGATCCACTAACAGGACTTCCGAGGGAAGATGAAACAGAACCACCCCGTTCATTTACCACTCCAGGAATGGGTGGGCTATCATTTAAGGTTGGTGATAAGCGAGCATCTATGTTGCCAGGTGGTAGCCGCTGCTCCTGGACAGAAGCCAACCTAAAATGATCAATTTGAGATCTTGATCAGGATACTATCCTAAAACCATCAGGTTTGCTTCAGGCCATAGAGACTATGAAATTCCAGGGCTTTTCCGGGCCAACATTTTCAATTTTCCAGGTGAAAGCATCCGTTCTATATTAAGAGTGTATTTTAAAGAAGGTGCAAGAATGGGAGCACAACACATTATCTCATGCACTATGAGGGAATAAAGTTTCCCAACAAATGGAGAGCCACCACTATCAATTCAGGGGAAAATTGACTTCCTAGCTGATGGTGAATAATTCTTGGGTCTCGCCCAAGACGAGGGCCACGAATTACCTCGGCACAATTTGAGGAAAGACAAGTATTCCATCTTTCTCAGTATGAGTGCAAAGAATGGGACCTGAAAGTTTATTTTAGGGGCATAATGAACTATCAAGGAAGTTCTACCGTGACAGTGTGAGTCAAAAAAATATACTAAATTCCACCTTTTTGTTTGCTTGATTTAAAAAAATCCTGATTTCGCTGATGGCATGTATTATCATATTATATTGAAAACCAAAATTAAGGTGCATCATATGCAGATTATTCCACAAATATATTCTTAATGAACACTTTTTTCCAGCCATAAGAGCCGACAGCACTGCCATTTCAATTGAATTACCGCACTTTCAATTCAATTGTTGCAGTAATTAGCAAAGAGCTAAAAAATTAAGGTGGTAAAATTCCTATTTTATATTTTTATTCAATTTCCCAGGAGTTTTCGCTTTTTATCAATTATTTTCTGCATAAATGGCATTTACATTAGATAGAAAATTTAGAAAGAAAAATTAATTTCCCCGTGTTCTTCCCATTCTCGCAATTGACACAGTAGTTTCAAGTTCATTTGTTGAGAACAATGGCATGGAAAGGTAACATTTTGTCATTCCTATCAGATAGAGGACATATTTTTCTATAAAAATTCAGAATATAATTTAAATGACATGCCATTTTACGGAGGAACCACCCTTAACACCAAATAAAGCTCCAATACCTCATTCAAGCCAGGCACTAAAGACCATTAGTCCACACACTAACAGACAGTCCCTGAAGTGTTACTCCTTGCTTCTTGAAACAAATCAGATTTTGACTATGGAAAGCACATTTCCAGGCTAATTTCCCATCACTTTTCCAGGTTTTACAGGCCTGTAGCAACTCTGACCATGAATATTGCCAAAACTCTGCAGCAACGTTGCACAGCAACCACCAAGGAGTTGCTAAAGCATAATTGCAATGTCTCTAAGGCTGCCAAATGTCCTCCCTACTATGTCTTGGAAACATATTTGCAACATTATCGCAACATATTTGCAACCCTTGACCCATTACTGCCCAAACCCATTTCACATTCTTGTCTGTAGAAATTGTGGCAAATGTTGCAACACTAATCCCTAGTAAGGGCTAGCAAAAACTGTGAGCAGGATTTTCCATTTTTGGTAACATTGGCACCTACCTACTCTTTATTTTATTTTACACTTATATTTGACGATGAATGCTTCATGTTTCATTTCTCAAAAGTTTCAATTAAATCCCTTTAACTTCATTTGAAAATTGTGCTGTTCTGCATTGATCTGTAATATAATGAACACATATGATATAAAACTATTTTTCTTTGCTCTGACAGAAAGAAAAAAAAGGCACAAGATTTTTTACAGTGCATACAGCAATTTTTTGGCTTACTGGACTTTAATTCCCCAAGTAGAAATTTACAGAAAATCACCCTGCATCTTATTTGGCCCATTTCAGGGTCAGATGTTGCCAAAAGAACTAATGGCAATGAGCTTTTGGGTATGTGGTGGTGGATTACTTAATTCCCAAAACTTACTGTTGAAATTTACCATATTTCTTATTTCCCGTAAGATATACTTTTTATTCTCAGCAATGTATTCTACAATCGACCTGCTTCTGGGTAAAGCTATGTTTTCATTCATCCGATTTTGTATTGCCGTTAGAGGTATCCATCACACTATGTACTTTTATCGCAGACTACATTGCAGCAGCAAGCTAAAGGTGCACTCGCCGTCATTCACTTGTTGTTTGGATTCAACAATGCATAACTTTAATACAGTTATTATTTTTGGAAATAAGTACATAATCTCATTTTCTTCCCATACATTGCCAACACTTGTAGATATTGATTTTGATATTCTCTTTTAAAATCCCACCCAAACAATCACAGAGCATCTCATGGGGTGGTGCATTCTGCAGTCAGGAAAATTGGGTATTTATCTGTTATAATATCATTTGAATAAATATCAGAGGTTATATATTTTGCCACAATTCATACCAGAAATATTGATTTGGAATAATTTTTATGAAATCCATGTGATAAGGATCTCACACCTAGATGTGAGAAAATAAATGACATCCTGGATCACTCTATCCCATATTATTCGGGAAAGATTACTTCTCAGTTTCACCATTAACAATATCCAAGGATTTTAGAAAGGTTATTCATTATTATTTAAATATTTTCCTCTCTCCTTCCACTTCTCAGCAATATAAAGAAAAAATGTTCCTCTGAGAAATCGCACACGGTGATTACAAAGGTGTACCACACAATTTTGATAATGGAAAGCTAAAAATAAGGGAGGTAACTGATGGAAACCAGATTTAAAAAAAACAATTTAGGCTTTACTAAGAAATGAATTATGACAGCATGGAGTATATTCTCACCAGTATCCAAGATGCATAGGTTTAAGAAACACTGTGTTTCCAAAGGTTTGGATGGATCAGGAGATAACATGTTGTGGTTTGATAAGGATCATGCAGGAGAGACGTCCGGTAGTAAATGTGAAAAGTGCAACTGAAAGGTGCTAATGGCCAAGTATTTTGCTGGATTTTTCTATTTTTTCCCATTATAACAGCAAAAAAAACTAAAAAAATGGCAAACTTATTATTTAGGCATATTTTTTACAGCTGAACCTTATTAAAACTAGTGATTGTGGGCATCGTATTTTTTTCCTTTCTTGAGGAACTAAGAGAAAGAGTTTTATGATCCGAGTATTATTATATTCATGTGTATACAGTAGTTATTCATGCACTGGTGCTTTTACCACAAGAATACCAATAACAGTTCACCTTTTCAGAGTAACCAGAGTTCCAGTGAGCTTCTTGCATCTCCGTAGTGCACTTTCTAATCGTTCAGGCTCTTCCTTTAAAAACCTGAAAAAATACAAAGGGTGTTATTTTATTACATATTATGTACTAACCTTGCAGCATACTCGAGATGTTTTGAAATTTATTTACAAAAACTAATCAACTCAAGGCACAGAGTAACATAAACTCTGATCATAAATCAGCAGTAATGAAATCCAAAGTAACATTCAAAAGAACAAATTAAGAAATGAGATAGGGAGAGAGAAACTTGGAAGCTTTAGCTGGAGAAGATGGAAGGAGTACTTGAGTCAGTGGCAGGGCCGTAGCCAGGGGGGGGGGGGGCAGGTGCTGCCCCTCCTGGAATTTATTTTACACCCCCCCTAGCTTTAAGTGTCTTTTTATTTATTATTATAGAACTATAAAACGTTTGCCCCCCCTAGTAAATTGGTTGTCCCTCCAAGGAAATTGATTGCCCCTCCTAAAGGCATGACCTGGCTACGGACGGCCTGGTCAGTGGACATATCTCTGCGTGGAGATAACGGGATAGTAATGCATGAGGAAAAGTGGGGAATTCTTGAGAGAGGGACAATGAGACCAGAAAAAAGCAAAATACATTTAAAACATGATAAGAGTAACAGGGGCCTAATTCTGTAACTCGTAGCTCCGGAGCTAACTGGCTAAAAGAGCTAAAATAAGCTCCTAGCTCCAATTCGTATTCTGTATTGCATCTCAAGGTGCCGGAAGGAGCTAGAGAAAGCTCCGGAGCTTATTTAGCTCCTCATGGTATTCTGCAACGGTCCCGGAGCTCTTTTCGGAGTCCCAGCATGCCTCAGATCGGAGCTCCGGCCAGCGCCAGCCTCGAGACCGCGCTAGGAGGCGCATTCCCGCAGTGTTTTGTTGATTTTTCGTGATGTGTGCATGTTGTTGTGAATCCGATGATATTATTTTCTCTTTCTTGGTAGTTTTTCTTGAAGTGATACTCTTATCTACCGCGGCGGAAGAATCAAGATACCCAAAGGATTTATTTTTAACCTCTTTTAACCAATAAATCCCATCCCTGTTTACATCATGGAAAATTATTTCGATGTCAATATTGCTGCCTTACTTAAGTCTTTCGGAGATCAATTCGTGAACATTCATCGATAAAAACGTGTTTTGCATGATTACTACGTTATTCCATTGAATTTCTTTGTCATTCATACTGTTGAGAATCGTTTTTAAATTAATAAAACTGTAGGCATTGAGCTAAGTCGATAGGAGCACTTCCTTTGTCATATAACATATGTTGTTATGTTTTCACGTGTGTTCTTATTTTGATGTTGTTAACCCGCAAGGATATGATCGTAAATTCTATTTTTATCAACTAATGATCAACTTTTTTATTATTGTTAAGCAAGTTCTTTAATGTGTGGCCGAGTACAATCAATTAGCTTATCTATTAATAATATTATTTCAACTGCAGTTCGAGGTGTTACTCTTAATATTGACATTGCTGCGTGAAGAGAAGGAAAATGCACGATAGAATGTTTAGGTAAGGTATGTTCATGGAAGTTCAATCGATGAAAAAATTTATATGTATAAATGCATGTCTATATGTTAAAGTGATCATATACGCATGCACTCGCAGAATATGATTGCTCATATGCATAACTATAATTGAATGATGTAAATCAATTGCTAATTAGTTCGCAGCTTTAGTTAGTTTCCTTAAGTGAAAAGTGAGCGTATCATCCTATACAGATTCTTCGAGTACTATAGGCAGCACTACATTAGGCAGCTATAGCTGCCTAATGTAGAACGTTCTTAAGGTACCTTAATAATTTAAGTTGCATAAGTATTCATCGGTAATTCCGTAGAACTTTTAAAATAAAAGTTCTACGGAGAAATTCAAGTAAACGTCGCCAATCTTCCTATATGAGCATTTGGTAATAGCTGCACACTTCAGTGGGAATTCCTAAATAATGGTAACTTTCGAAGTGTTGTGTACATTTTGTAGATTTAATAGTAGTTTTTCGCAGAAAATATAACAGAATAACAAATATATCATCAGTTAATGACCCATCTATTGCATTTATCATCATGTATGTACTTATATCACCGACGTTCGTATACATGACGGAATGGTAAAACAATGAACTAACCTATAGATTAACGCCTACTACAGTTTTAAATAAAGCATTTTACCTTAGATTTACTTAAATTAACCATCAAGAATATGAAAATATAGAAAAACATTGAGGAAATCTTCTTATTATTTTCAACTTGCCGTTCACAGAAACAGCTGTTGAGGATGACAAGTGTTATGCTAGATTACTATAATACTTTGCTAGCTTAAGGAAAAAATCAACTGATTCAGGTAATAATGTTCGTTATCAAGGTGTTTAATTTTTGCTTTGTTCTTCTTCTCGATGCGAACAAACTCATAAAATCATATAATTGCGCATGCATTAAGCTGACGTTTTCACAGCTTTCCATATGAAAACACGTCAAACTCGGCAGGGTATTCCTGGATAGTCGTAATTGAGAATTCTGTAGCTTGTAAAATAGTCTGTATATTGCTAAGAAGGTACTTTTTTATATGTTAAAGTCGTACAATCAATAATACTTCAATATTATTTACTTTTGGTATTCTCAACTGCTGTCTGCTATTTTCCGGAAGCACAAGCCGGAAAAACGTCACGAAAAATGAAACGACGATTGTGATTGGCACTTCGTCTGCGGACTTATCTCCACCCCGAATCGGAGCTAGAGTTAGCTCCAGTGAATTACAGAATACTAGTAGGAGCTAATTCTTGGAGCTAGCCGAAGCTCTTAGCTCCGGAGCTACGAGTTACAGAATTAGGCCCCAGGAGCCTACAAATAGGGAAGAGGTGGTTTAGAGAATCAAAGAAAGATAAGAATGAAAGAATTTAAACACTGAGATGGAAAAATGGACAAAAATATGAAGTAAACTTTGATGAGTAATCAATAGGGGTAAGGCTTGGGAGGTGGATACATGAAGTAAGAAAATTCTAAATATGTGTTATGTTAAATAACCCAGACACTCATCAAAATGAAGTATTAATTGTTTGCATATAAATTTAAAGGTGCTGAATAAATGCACAATCAGTGACGGATTAACACACTCAGAGGCCTATAGGTAGTACAAGCAATGGGGCCCATGTTAATAAACAAGTCGCAAGAGAAGAAAGGGAAAAACAATTATCAGGGCCCTGCGGGGGCCTACAAAGCCACAGGGCCCATAGGCAACTGCCTACTTTGCCTTATTGGTAATCCGGCACTGTACACAATTATGAACCAGGAAGAGCCAGTAACAAAATACTTTAAAATTTGAATGATACCTCACAAATTGGAAAGTTGCACAGGAAGAGGTTAGATTCACAGCATTACAAGAGGAAGTAGTTTGATTCACTGTTTTACCAGTTTAGAAAAGAAAAGTATGATCACAAAAATATCTAAAATTATGCAAAATCTATTTTAAGGGGTGACACGATAACTGACAAGAAAGAGTTTCCAAAAAGATGTGCAAAAATTCAGCTAAATTAGACATGGTCATGTTAAATTTCAAAACTGCCTTTGCAATAGGAGACTATGAATGTGGCATTTCCTCCAATGTAAAATAATAAGATATGCTAAATTTAATTAGAAATTTATGCATGTAAAGAGAGGAAAAATTTCCACCTTGAAGTTTTATTTCAGCTTCACCACGACAACCATAAAGCGATGATGCCAATTATTCTTGTATATTATCTTAAATCAGTTCTCTTATTAACCCATTCGCATCCATCCCCTGGGATTTAAATCGACCCCAAACACCACGTATAATAAGTTTGCAAGTAAGAAAAAGAATTTTCTAAGGTGATTTACGATGGAAAAAATTTTCTACATAGCCACCATATGGCAGCTACAAACAGGTACACTCTCAGGCCAAAAAGTTACAATAAAACTCATAAGATAGCAGCAGAATCAACTGACAAATAACACTACGCATTCTGCGTACCAGTACGCTTGTGGTGTTTGTGGCCAGCTTGAGGCCGCGTACCAGTACGCTTATGGATGCGAATGGGTTAACATTGGTGAAATAAAGCAGCTAAATTAAAGCAACCTCCCACCCAGCATTGAACTAGGTAAACATATTAGTGTAGTGCAATACTTAATGACGGAAAAATCTTAGCAAAGAATTCAATGCAAGTGAATAGGAAACGTATCCATATTGAGCATGTAGAAGCATTAAATGATGTGAAATAGTCTGAGCATCTGTTTATAACTTTAAATCTTTTCTAAAAATCTAAGGTTTTTTCAGAGTTGATTATTTCACATCATAGATATGAGTTTGCTCTTGCTACTAAGCATGTCTGTTTTTGATTGTCAATCAGAGAAGTTTCACAGTCTAATAATATTGTATCATGTAAGTGTACAAATAACAGTGAAATTTAGGGAATTTTCCTGCGAAAATGAATAAATTAAAAAGCAATCCTTACTTTTCTTCTCGCACAACTTTCTCCATTTCTGAAGATAAGATACTCTTCATTCCATCTTGAAGGTTGGGGAATCTCACTTTTAGGTCAGCAACTGTTTTACTGCAATAAAGAAATAGAAGCACTTAAAATGTTTCTACAAGTAGTACAAACTAATTTAACTTATATAGTAGAGTTTGGATATTTTGGGACTTGGAAAACTTAGTGAATGGTGGAAAAAGAGGCTTTTCAGGGTTTCAGAGAAATCTATCCACCATCTGGAGATTTTCAGAAGGAAAATTAATGCATGGTGAACTTGATCTTCATTGATGGAAATCTGTACTCATACCTTACAGAAAATTTTTAAAGACAACATAAAATGTGTACTATTGAATGCATTGTAAACATTTTCATTCATAAATCACCAAGCATGAAATTATTCAGCACTGACTACCTTAAAAATAACCAATTTAAATTTTAAAACTCAAGTCATTAGAAACCTTCAATTATAAAAGCACTACCATTAAATTTACATTCTACAAACTGTGAGAAGTTATTTACAATGAAGGATTCACAATGGAAATATAGTATTACTGAAGAATGATGAAGATCAAATGGAAGGAGAGAACCACCAAGTACTATGGAGAAGATGTGTTTAAAACGAAGTCCTCTGAAAGGTTGGGGAGAAAAGAGGTTTAATGGCACAATGGACAAGAAGGAGAGACAAGCTTGCTGGGCACATTCTGAGACACAAGGTTCTTTAAAAAAAATATAATAATGGAAGGTGAAATGGGTGAGAAGGATAACTGAGAAAGACCAAGGATGGAATACATCAGGCAAATTATGAGGGATTTTAAATTAAGACTTTTAAGAAAATGGAACAGTTGGCTTAAAGGAGGATAGGGTAGAGAGTTGCAGCACTCCAATATTCAGATTGATGACTGCCGGCGATGAACTAATTCCCACCTCAAAGCGGACTATTTTATGCTCATCTGGTGATTGTAATCAATACTGAAAACGACTGAATTTCCCTCTTCTGATCAATCATTATCAATTACGTAGTTTTTCACAATCAAAAGTAGTAAATGAGTAAGAAAACATGCAGGAAAAACAAACAAATGCTGTTGAATCCACATTTTCTAGCTTTTACACAATGCACATGAATATTTGGATGAGCATGGTGCTAATTATTCAAAATACTGAATCACTCCTTACCTAGATTTACTTAAAATAAGTGCCATATTTTCCACATCGGACATATTAACTCGAGTCTTCCTGTTAATTACATTTCCTCTAAGTTCTTCAACTGTACTCTCAAGTTCACTGAAAATTAAAATGGAAAAAAGTCAGATTAACAGGTTTGGAAAGAATTTTTCATAAATTATAAACAGCAAAAACACATTCAGGGTAAAATAGCCTTTTTGTTATTACTAGTAAACTGTGAACCTCTGATGCTTTCCCTTTTCATTTAATATAATAACTTAGATGGGGCAATAATAAACGAATAAAAGTAAAATTTGGTGAGGTTAGAAGAGGATGAAAACATTTCTTTTCAGCCCCTTCAGCTAATAGACATGCAACTTCATCAAATAAATAACTGATGGATTCTGTAATTAAAAATTAAATGTGAACATGGCATTAAAAAGTAAATGTGAAAATGGCATCATCTAAAAATATGCCATTCCCTTTCAGAATACCTCCAGGTCTATAAGTGCAAGGGCAAATGCTGCCATTTTGAAGCTGTTAGCACCAAGAGCCATTGAAAGGCAAACCTTTAAGGAGGGGATAGTGGTGAGTACCTCTTTGGATGAGGCAGGATTTGGGAAGTTCATTTAGATGGATAAGTAACTCATGGGCAAAACATAATGCATATCGCAATATTTGCTGCTCCATCCAAATGTATATTACATATAAATATAGTTGACTATCCTGTTCAACTAAGGGTCAGAAACTGACCTAGTACTTGTTAACTTTATTTAATAACTAGCTGATTACCAGTGAAAAATGATGGGCAAAATACTCAGACATGCAAATCTAATTAAGTATTATAATTTTATTTACATTCTTCATGTAGGTTATTTCATTGTTAACCTTTATCGGCTGAGCGGTTCCTAAAGGGACCACAACATATTTTTGCGAATGGCCGAGTGGTCCCTTTAGGAACCACTAAGAAACTCTTTGTTTCAAATCAGCATATTATAGCTTTCATCGCCGAGTAAGCGTTGATATTTTTCTTAGGCACTCTGGATGACCCTCCAGCTAAAGTCAAAGGAACGAATCACATTCTGCTATGTGCTATGCATCCATTATCAAATTCAAAATTAGTCTCTTTTCATCACGAATCGCTCTCCTCGGCAGCCCAAATGAAAACAGTCCCAAGGCCCTCTTATGCTTCACCCTACCCCTTTCTGTCTATCTCACGCGCACTCGCTTCTATGATGATGGCTAGGGTGCGTTATGATGTCAGGACTATTTATCTCTTAACACATGCCCCTTTTGACGTGCTGGCCGGCCCTTCCTTATCTGAGGAGTATCTAACAACAAGCCTTGGATTCCTTATGCTCTGAATACAATCTCTACTGGTTTTTTTTTAGTTCCCCTGCTACTTCGATAGTGAGCCCTTACATTAGTCCTAGTGTTAAAAGCATTTCTTCAACCCTCCTGATTCTTTGGCTGGTTTATTATTGACTGTTTCATTCATTTCGATATGTATTACTTACGTTTCATAGTTGTAAATTTTTCTCCAAATACCAATATTCACCTGGATAAAATCTTTTGTGCATATATTTTTGTATTTATTTGCTGCGTTTTTATTTAGCAAAAAACCACTCTCACATCACCATGGATCGCAAGAGAAAATTATAAGAGAGTGTAATTACGGAGGAACCTTTTGCAGACAGCGATTCCGAAGCACTTATTACAGACGACAATGACAGCTCTGAGGAAGAGGACGGCAACATCGACCAAGATGTAGATCCGACTCATGCCAAGGAGAGAGTGAAAAAGTCAAGGAGCTATGTATTCCAACTTCCATTCATTTTACCCGTGGTAAAAAGGTTTTGAACACAAAGAAAGCTCCTAATACCTTGGCAAGTTTCTCACCTATGACAGTATTTTCCCTCTATTTCCAAGCGATTATTCCTCTGCTAGTGCTTGAGACAAACAGATATTATGCCCAGTTTTTACAGAAAAAGGAATTGGGATCATCTCTGGAACCCAACATAAAATGCTCCGAAATGTGTACTCTTTTGGCAATTGTGATTCAAATGGAACATGATATCCGGGATTTGCTATAAGACTATTGGACGCGATTGGATCAGTTTTACTCCCCTTTCTATGGTAATGCAATGGCACACAATAGATTATTACATATCCTTAGATTTTTACATTTCACAAACAATGAAAATGAACCGAACAGGAATGATGAAAGTTACAATAGACTCTGGAAGATAAGAACTCTTTTTGATGTTCTCAATGAAAAATATTTGAAACTTTATAGGCCTTCAGAGTACCTAGAGGTGGAAGAAATTATTCTTCTATTCAAATGCAGAGCGGTTTACCAGCAATATATTAAAAAAAAAAACATAAAGAGGTTCGGAATAAAAATATGTAAGCTGTGTGACTCAGCGGGATACACAGTAGATAAGACTGTTTACCTAGA
Organism: Pyrrhosoma nymphula; assembly: GCA_963573305.1. NCBI lineage: Eukaryota > Metazoa > Arthropoda > Insecta > Odonata > Coenagrionidae > Pyrrhosoma > Pyrrhosoma nymphula. The sequence goes on from OY754335.1 coordinate 55,776,923, forward strand.
GAAAGACAGGCAAAATGGAACAAAAGACATAACAGCCACGCATGTGACTGTGAAAACATTGGCAAGAAGAGTGGAAGGAAAAGGGCACAAGCTTATCATGGATAACTTTTTTCCTCCCCCAAACTCTTTGAAAATGAAACGTGGAGATATGAAAGTGAGATGCAGAAGAGATCTGATGGCGATTATTTGGAGATATAAAAGAAATGCCCATGTGTTGATGAATATGTATGTGTCACCAGAAGAAGGGAGCTTTTGTGATAGCCAAAGAAAAGCTCTGACACCTGCAGTTATAAAAGACTATAGCAAACATATGGGTTACGTAGCTAAATCCAACAGAATGGCTAATAGTTACTCCATAAGCAGAAGAACCTGGAAGTGGACGAAAAAGTTATTCTTCTATCTCCTTGGTCTAACTATTCTGAATTCATGGATTGCCATTGTTTCTGTGGGGAGTAAGATGAGCCATCGACATTTTCGTTGGCTCTTGTAAGAAATCTTTTGGAGACTGCTAGGGAGGAGAATCACCCAACTTATTGCCTGAGAGGCCGGCCTGGTGCTGCGTCAACAAACATTGTCGCCTTGACGCGAGAGATAATGAGCATTGGATTGAGAGAGGGAAGAAAGCCAGATGCTGCTCATGCTTGATTCGATGCTATGAAAGCTGCACGGTTATTCGATGCTTGCTGGCGTTCATCCCTCCCCTACCTCGCCCATTCCACAAATTTCCCCTGCCGCGCGAGAGTAAGAGAGAGCTGACGAGAACGGCCGAATTCTCAGCCGCCAAGTCATTTGAAATGGACTATAGTATAGATGGGAGGGGAGGATTTTTTTGGAATCCATAGGTTAAGGTTTGCAACCAGAGGTGGTTACTTTTTTGAGGGAAAAAACATGGGTTTCTACATTTCAGTGAAGCTAATTACCTGGAGGGTCCCAGGGGGAGTAAGCCTGTAACTTTTGTAATACCAATAATAACAATAATTGACTCCCTTGTGGACTAAATCAACATTGGCAAGGCTATTAACATATTTTCTGCAACATGGTAGCCGCCGCCCAGCTAACTTCGCAGTTTTACAATTTATGCACAATGAGTATTGACATATTTTAAATTTTCTCGCTGTGGAAATGTGCACCTGGTGTGACAGCGAGATCATAAAAAATTTGGTGGACCTCTGGTGAAAGCTAACACTGCTACAGCAAAAGGTCTGTGCACCAAATGTGCACTTTTATGCTCATTTTATTAATGGTCGACAGATTTTGGATCTGGGTAAGCAGTTGTACATAAAAAAAGCATTCATAGTTGCTTATTTAACAGTTGATGTTGCCAAAAAAAATGTCGACAGTCCAGAAAAATGACACTTATAGACTTGCCAACTATGATAAATGCCACAGAGGCTCATACAACGGATACTTGCAGAAACTTACAGACTTGCCCACACCAAAGCAGTAGATGGAATCAGAGGATTCATTACTCAATGATCACTCAGTTTCATTGAGAAACAAAACATGATTCTTGTAAAAATAAAACAGCTGTGGGTAAACTTACGTTAAGTCTTTTTCTAGGCGAAGCATTTCTTGCTTGTAAAGCTCTTCTTCTCGATTCACTCTTACTCGGTCAGAGTCAGCAATTTGCTGCTGGTGAAGCCAGGATTCACCACCAGTGAGTAGCATTGCCCTAGAGTTAAAACAAAGAGAAAGAGTGAAATGCAGAGTACTGTGAAAATAAAGATACATAATACATTTTACTACAATAAGGTTAGAACTTCATAGGTATCATGAAGAATATAAAATGAAAAAGTAATATATAAGAACACAAAAGACTCATCAAATAAGATAAGAGTGCAGGTTACAAAACCTTTATAAACACAAATTACATATCTGTGAAAATTACTGTAATTCCTGATGCATTAGACGCACTTTTCTTTTGGCTCAAAATGCATTTTAAAGCATCTGATTTTGCATTATTGTGGGAGGTGCCCGTCTCTCTACTTTCACTGCAGACCACGTTGAAGTATTGAACTAAAGGTGTGCTCTCCATCATTCATTTATATCTGATATTCTACAAAAAATAACTTTAATACAGCAGCTACTTTTGGAAATTAACAATCCCATTTTATTCTTATAAATTGTTAACATTTGAATATTTTAATTATTATATTTTATTCTAAAATCTAACCCAAAAATCAAAGTGCATCATTTGGGACTGTGGAACCCATGGGCTGGGCAATAATGCATGTATATGAATGAGCAACATTATTGTACCCACCATTATATCAAGAAATTATTTTGTTTTCATTACTCTTCAATTTTATTTTATCACTACATTACTTTACACCGGTCAGCATTAGATATCAATCTAAACATTAGCCACAAACTTCCAATATCACATTAAAGATAAGGTTGCCAAAATAACAAGGTGAAAATTTAGGACATTGATACATAAAATTTCATAAAAATTACAAATTTGCTTATGAGTATTAATAATTTGTTTATTCAAGTGCAAAATAAAATAGACTTAGCAAAATTGCTATTCAACATTAGGAAATATTTTGAATGAAATTATATCCTGAAAAATATGTATTATACATAATTACTTATACATTTAATGTAAATATCTTAAAATGTTGAAACAATCACATTTCTCTGAATATGACATCTTTTTTGATACCTAGTTAAGAATCACATATATCTCTTTTGCTAAATATAAAAATAAAAGCATCAAACCTGATTTTAATAAAAGTGTCCCTTATTGTTTCTCGAACTGAGTGAGCTTGAGCTTGAGACATACGCCTCAGGTTCCTTACTTCCTGCCGCAAGTCTTTGGCTTTCCTCTGTAGGACTCGAAGCTGGTTATACATTTCAGGGGTGAGATGTAGGTCTGAAAGGAAAAAAGCAAGTCTTCCTTAACAAAAAAATCTATCCTACTTAATATGATTTGCATGATATCATAATTTAATGCATGCCACGGCTAAAAGTGTTAGACTGCCTTTCACATTTTGATCACTTACACATAAATATTTATATATATAGTGCATACAGGCAGTATGTAGCGGATGCATTCAGCGAATGCTATAGTCTAGTGGTAGAGGGAATTATATTAACCCGTCAGTCAGTCAAATAAAAAGCTCAATGCTAAAATAATTGCTGCTCTTAATGAGAGAAAAATATGTCAAGTTATCATCTATTCAGCCGTGCTTTGGTGACTTTAAAAATAAATTCTCGTCCCCAAGTTCACACTTAGTATGATGGAAACCTCCTTTATCCTGTAACGTTAAGCTATGACATGCATACCATATAATGTCTTGTTTTCTATTTCAGCATCTGAGAGAGAGAGAGAAGAGAGAGATACAGGCAGCTGAAAATAAAGTTATATCAACTTAAAAGAATTAAAATGTTGAATGAAGCCATTTTTTTCCTGAAATGTCAAAAAATTGGGCAAATAATTATTTTATAATTAAAAACTTCATGCTGCCATTGACATATCTACTGCAAATTGCATTCCCAGGAACAAATGACTGGACATGATAATTGAGTCATTGGTGACTGAAAATTATAATCTACTAGATTCCTTTAAAATTATAATTGTTAGTTACTTAAATATGCTACCAGCATGATGTGATTTAGCATTACAGCAAATCATGATATATGATGGTATGAGCATTTGATGGAAAAATGAGTACAGATTTAAATTTGTAATATAATTTCAATTAGAGACGATGCAAACTTTTAACAACACTGATGCAATAAAAAGTACGTAGTCATACAAAGCTACAAAATAGCATTGCCAAACACTCAATATTTACCCCAATTTTAGTTTACTTGAGCAGGGCTTAAAGGCAGTTTCCTGAAAACTGTAATCCTAACCTAAATATCAAAGGGCAACTGCTAAATGGAATTACAGGAATGAAATAGGTAGAGAATGAAAAATGCAAACAGTGAAAATTAACTTACCTCTGTAGATATGTCGACCTTCATATTGCCCAGGTGATAATGATACTGGCTTTGGTGGTGGAGCTGGCTTATGGCGATGATCTCTTTCTGCAAATAATTTACTTATTCAAATGTGGCAAGGAATGTTCAAATTGAAAAAAAATATTGGCATACTTCTGCTCTTATACTAATGAACTAACTAATAAAGGCATGCTAAAATGTGATGAAGAAGGTAATAGCACTGCTACATCTGTGATAGTAACTTGAGAAGCATTGTAATTAGTTTATAGTGGACAAGAACAGCTATTTCCATCCCATAATGATTTTATTAAATGTGCAAATTAATTCCTTTGATTTTTTCCCGACAAACTGTCTTAAAACACTTGGGGCTAATGGTGAACACTAGATAACTGCATGAAATATCTAAGCTATCGCAGATAGGTAATTCAAAACTAAGACAAACAAGATATAAAAACCAGTGTTTTTTCATCATTAACAAGACTGAGAAGACTACATTAAAGGGATTTGCTCGGCTTTGAGAGAAAGAAATACTTTACAACATTTTACTCCATCATGGGATGAAAATGAAGCTACAGTAATTTATTCTACTATGGTTAAGTACTAATTGTTGTTAAACAATACTTAAATTTCACTCCCTACTACATACTAAATTTCTATATCAGTTGGTATGGTCACATTTGATGCAAAGTTTGGTCTATCTATTAAATTTTACTTGAGAGCGATGTTAGCAGAGAAATAGCCATGCATCAAAGAAAGCATTTGAACTCCAAGCTTTGGAGATCACTTAGCTGAAAACGTTTGCATGATGTTATAGGGCTTCTAAGAACTAGTTTGATGCACTACAAAACGAATACTTTCCTTCTTTACATGTCATACCTATAACTGATGGATAACACAGAAAGAAGGATAAAGGCATTAATCAAAGGCTTGCCATAGTAATTTTTTTATCAATCCTTCAGTTGCAGTAGTCTCATTCTTTTGCTACCACTGTCTGTGAGAGGAAAGTATGGAGAGTATTCTTTCTTTCTAGAGAAGGCAAAGGAGTGGCAGGTTGTGGACCTTTGCAATCAAGGCTGACCTTTTTCAGCAGGCTGGCGGAAGCTGCCATTTTTAAGCAATGATGAGATGCAATTGCTGAGAATTCATCTATTTTTTATGAAAATTTTATTGAATACAAATTTCACATTTACAATCCTTGCTGTTTACTGATCAATTCGATGCTATATATTACGTTAATTCCTAGATTTTTTAAGCCAAAATACATGATGGCAGAGATTTTTCATTTAAATTGCTACTTGAGTGTCTTGTGAAGGGCACTTCAAGAACAGTACTCCATATTTTAAGATATTTTTATGATATACCTACTTGAAACGAATAACTTTTTAATCAGGCTTAGAGTTCTGCTCCTATGTTTATCACACATACGATTGCTCTTCATTACTTTTTTCAAATGAATAGATCTTTGTTGTTCCTGCTTGAAGCATTCATATGGTGACTAGAATACGGCCTTCCTATTCTGAGGGCCTGAGTTCAAATTCTGGCAGTGGCAGACATTTATTATTATTAACAAGGTTAAAAACTTTTTATTGTCCCAATGCTTTTACTCGATTGATGAATATGTACTTAGCCACATAATTTCTTATGTAACTACTTGTATTTTTTTCTGACATGCTTCATATTCATTCACCTTAACAGTATGTTGTGCTCTTATATATATATTGTAATTAATATTTGTATTTTTTTTATTCTAGACGTGCCATATACAATGAATGTATAATACTTGTCGTCTGGTAAATAAAATATATTATTATTATTATATTATTATTAAAATCCATATCTCAACTTTTGTGTCATTAGGAGAGGACTTCCAAGTGTGAGACCCCCTTTGTTGGATGAGGTCCCCTTGGTGTCTTTTGATAAGGCTATGTTAATGCAAAGCTGGGTTTCTCTCCACCCTCCCCATGATCCCTCAATATATGTACCTTCCCTTACTAACCTAACCATCTGTTTTGCAGCATGTTTAAAATACATGCTCTCCTTTCTTGGTGACAAATAACGAATAAAACTTTTCAAAGAGGATAAAAATTATTAAAACAATACCTGGCTAATAATATTCTATGTTTGCACATAATGACATAAGTCATTTGAAACATTTTCTGATTAAAAAATTATTGATCCATTTTTATAATAGTTATCCATAAGACTGCATAAAATTTGAAGAAAAACTTTCTGATAACGTAATACACAGCCATTCAATGTTAAATTTAGACTAATATACACCAGTGAAATAGACTGAGAGACACAACACTCTGCAACTAATGTAACTATACCTTGAACAGTCATTAATGGTTAAATTAGATGATGGTACAATTAAAATCTTTCCTAGTTATGATAGCTACACCAACTGAATCATATAGGAAGAAAAGAGACCAAATTTTAGATGTTGCAAAAGATATAGTAGACATATAAGACTAAAATACAGATGAGTACCTTGCGAAGATGTTCTTGGCAGAGTGGAAGATTTTATTGCTGGTTTAGGAGGTTTAGTATCCGCTGTGCATGCCGTAGAAGAAGAAGAATGGTTAGTTATATTTAAAAAAATACATATCACAAGGAAATTCTCGTTTCAGTCATGACAATGGGAGTGACAATTCATGAGTCAAAGCCAAAGAGCAATAGCATTACTATCCGGGGCAAAAAATGTAACTGAGGCAAGCATGGTATCATTTAATAAGCATGCCACAGCTATCACTGGCAACTACAAGTGAATATTTCCTCAAACTGTATATACTCTCACATTATCCAAAGGATTGCGCATGAAACTAGCAAATTAATAGTAAACTAGAATGGAATACAAATCCAAAGCTAAATGAACACATTTTCATGAGGTGATTTTGACGTGATAGGAATTTTTAGTTAATACAATCAGTAGAATGTGGGGCAATAAAACTTCAAATAACATCAGGAAATCTACGTAAAACAGGCATATTGAAGTTTTTTAAATCATTGGTTACCTTCAACCAATAATTCAGACGAATAACCCATAAAATGTGAAATGCAAAATGAAAACAAATTTCAAGTAATGAATTGAAATATATAGTTGAATAAGAACATATGAAGCTAACTGAATTGAAGGAATACAAAATTATTTGTAATTGCAATATTATAAATTTCACAATTTCTCTTATGATGGAATAACAATTTTACCAATATTTGAAAATTCGACACCAAAAACTAACTGCTGAAAAAAAGCTGTAGATACCTACAAAACCTTAGCGGTGAGGCAGTATGCCAATAAAGGAGATCCAAGCATACAGCACAAGGGACAAAAAGCTCAAAAGGAAAACAGATTGAACTTGTAATTTTGTTAAACCAGTACCATACATTAAGCCATGTGCTTTGAAACAACATTACACCCATGAAAAGATTGGTAGAAATAATCCCTTTTGAGAAAATATATCAGATGTTATGCATGTTAGTAGCAAGCAAATAAAATTAAAATTATCCTGTTAAAAACACAAAAACTCCCTTCTTGTTAGTGAAAAATTAAAAGAGTAAAGAGTTGAGATTGAAGCACAGACAATCAAGGAATTAGTAAACACAGAGAATCAATAGGCCAATGGTTTGCTAAAACAGACATATTCTAAAAGAGGCATGTGGTTTGAATTTTCTATATAAACAAATGAAATGGCATAACCAGCATAACTGGCATTATATAGCTTGACTCCATAAAGGTAACTACCGTGGCTAGTCCCAGTATCCTATAATATTGTAACCATTTACAAATGATTTTTGGTAAATAATTTTAAATGGCAGATCTCATTCAATAGTCTTCAAGACTGGAGCCTTATTTTACAGACTAATTTCAATAATTGTCTAGAGCATGGGTATTTATATTTATGATAAGCATTACAACACCAAGTCTCTCAAATAAAATGAGCAATGTAAGTTATCCTTGGAGTAATGGACAAGGAAGCCTGAATTCACACAAGGCTCAGACTAATGAGAAAAGGAGGCTTAAGGGTAAATACATTTGAGATATACACTTCAAGTCATGGCATGGGAAGCAAGTGATTTCTGAGAAGATTCCATTGTGATCCTATGAGAACTCACACCATCAAACATGAGGTTCATTGACATTATATTTGACTGTTGATGGGCTTTGAAAAAATACTATCATATAGAAGCCAGAAAATATTACGATGATAAACTCTGATCATTGAAATAATCTTCAAGAGAGATCCTCAACGAACTTTCTTTCTAACAAATGACTTGAAGTTTTTTCAATGTCTCCTAAATAATGTGCTATTACATAATGACAAAAAAGAAAACCTTTTAACTGAAGGCAGACCTGTATTAGCTGACAGAATTGATAAAAAGAGTTGTTTAAGGCTTGATGGGGAGGGTCAGGATCCCCTTACTTGCAATTTTGTATACATACTGGACTTAAGAGTCATATTTGTGACCAGATGATGATGAAGTGCATCGAAACCGGTCGAATTAAAGTTTATATTGTGGAAAATTACCAATATTATTTTATATAGAGAGAATTGATGCCAAATTCTTTCCTACCACCCCAGATAGCACAGTTTTTATTTTATCTACTTTAGAAGATACTGAATTTCTTCATTGCTTTTTTATATTGGGCATTATCTGTTGCTATCTCGTACAACATGGATACCAATAACTCATGATTTTATTAAGAAAATTGGTTCAAAATGTATGCATCTATAGAAGTAATTTTGAGATTTTATAGATGTGATTTGATTTCTATTATATTGTCCTTTTTGCTATTCATTGAGATTTGCATCTCTCCCTCTCTCTCCAAAAAAATCAACGTATTTCTTTGAATACAACAAACTGAACTCACTGCTCTTTGCCCGCGGATGCAAAAATTCATGAGCTATCTGGGAAAAGACCACACAAGTGATATCAGGATAATTTGTACCGTGTAACCAGGGCTTAGAGGCCTCATCTTTGGGACCTAGAGAAATTGACTAAGCTTGAAATAGAATGGATGGCTTCAAAATTTGGAAATTCCGATGAAATGACCAGAATTTTTCAGAATAAAACATTTATCATTCTTTTTACTAATCAAATTCCATTGAAGGGAAGGAAAATACAAACTTCATTAAATTGAAAGTACTACATACATTTTTGAACCGATATTATAAAGCATTTTGATCAGTACAATGAAGCTAAAAGGACATTTTTTATGCTCATGATTCATAAATTTTGTGTTGTAATACTGTAAATTATTTTACACTCATGCATCTGAATCTGTGCCACACAAATAAATGCTATAGAATCATAGAGAATATCATTTCATAAATGGCAACTTTACAGCAAATAATATACTGTGGTCAATCTATTTATTCTAATCTATCATTCTACATGTTTATCTCAAATGAGTTATAAAAAACTTGCAATGGTAACCCTTTAATATAAAAATATTTGGAGTGCATTATAAATAAACATTACCACATTACATAATGCACAACCATTTTCAAAGCAACCTTATTATAAAAAAGACCAATTCCTACCTCATATTTTGGGAAAAAATATTGTACAAAATTTTAGGTACTTAAAACATAGTATCCTAAGATTTGCCCAAAAATATTTTGGAAGTTAAACAGAAAAAAAAAGAATATGGAGAAATATTTTGGCATATTTCGTAACAATTAAAAGCTGATCAGCTTAAGTTGAAATAACTTCAAAACTAAGTTGAAATAATAACAAAAGCAGTTAACGGGACTGTTTTTTTTATAATTGGTAAGGACATTTGATACCAATCACACTTTAGTAAGGGACTATGCTCCAAGTGATCAGTCAGCTAAAATACATGATTCCTAAATTTCTGCTTGAGGCTTTTGCAGCGCTGGAGTGCAGGAATTTGGGTTGAGATAGACAGAAGCAGAGGAGCCCATAAGCCATCCAAATTCCTGTACACAATTCCTACATAACTTTTTTTTACATGAATTGAGATTTCACCTTGTAATAATCATTTATATACATGTAAAAATATGTGACATATACCTGAGGGACAATTTACAGTAAAAATTAATAAATTTAGATAGCCATTTAAAACTCTTCCTAATAATTACACCACATGCCCCTAGAATTATTTTTTAGCAATTTTCTGTTGCAGAAATGAACCCTTCAGCCATTATTTTTACCTGCGTGCTGTGGGGAATGCTGTTTTGGTGAACTCATATCAGGAGGTTCGTCGCTAAAGGATACAGATTTTTCAAAGGAGACCGACTTGTCTGGAAGGAACACACACACAAAACATTGATACAATGGTTTAGTTAAGACCATCACCAAAATATTTAGGCACATAAAAGCCAAATAATTGACATGAACATGATGAAACAAAGCTGGCTTTAATAAACTGGTTACAAGCAATTGTGTCTTGAAGCCTGATTCCATACTTATAATATGCATTCATATTTATTTATCAGAAAAATGATGTTTGACATGAATTTATTTTTCATTTAACATTAATTAATATTTCCCATATTGTGACAAATACCAAAATTGAGTGGGTACTTAATGGAAATATTCATAGTCTGTAGCTACTTACTATGACTATGCAGGGAATCAAAAAAAATACTGTCAACACTAGAAATATGGCCCACAAGATATGCATGCAAATTTTAAGAATAACTACCATCACAGAATAATGGGCATAGGATAAATCAAGCAGCATAAATACATGCATTATGATGCTATTGTAAAACAAAGAGAGAAACAAACAAAAATCAACAGGTAGTGAAAGACACTTTTTTAAACTAAAATATTCCAAATATTGAAAATACAATAATATATAAAGCCTAGAAAACAAAGCTTTCAGTCATCCCATGATGTCTAAATATATGAAACATGTAAACTCGAAAAAGTAGTACACATTTAAAGCATTATGATGAATCGAACATTTCAGAACATACCAGCCAACAGCAGATATCACTATATTTCTTGGATAGACAAATATGATGACAGATATTTGGAATATTTCAGCTGGAGTGAGAATGAGACAGGATGAGGTAAGAAAACTAGAGTCAATTGGGTTATCCAAAATTAGGTATTACCTCTACCCTTTCCTAGCTTGGGAGGTTTGGTGTCACTGCGTAAATATGTATCATCTGCAAGGAGAAGCATTAAGAATTACAGATCACTGCATTGTAACAATATTAGCTTGCCAACAACAGCTCATGAAGCTTTTCAAAGGCATACACTAAGAACCATTAGCTACTGGAAAAGCTTTGAGAAAGAAAAATCAATATATACTTTGCTTAATAATGAGAGTAAAAAATAAGTTGTCGCTTACATTGTTGAAAGTGAAATAGTATAGGCAATGAATATGAAACAATGGTGAAATGAGAAGAGACAAAGTAAGTACATAATTCCAAACAATTAATGGCCATATGATAGTTTGCATTGATGTCAAAGGTACAGCTAACGCAACTTACAGCACTTCTGAAAATATGCCCAACAACTCACTTTTTTCTTAATCATGTCTGAATAGTAGCTTTTTCTGGCTGAAAAAAGAGGTAATCATTCTCGATATTGACCTTTTCTGAGCCATGTTAGAACTTAATTCTCCTACGACAATTTAGCTGTAAACATGGAATAACAATTATTAAAGTCATTCAATTGTATTGTGGTGCAGTAGTAGGAGATTAAAGGATAACACCATGCTGTGAATGTTGTGGAAGCATAAGAAAGCTATTAGTTGATTATTTCATTAACAATAACACAGACACACACACACAATAAACGTAAATACTACTGAGCACAGTGCCAATGAAGAATGACAGATATGGAAGTAAATATACATATTAATCCCATTGATAAAAACTAGAGGAAGGGGAGAGACAAAAAGCATTGAATGAAAATGTTCCCTCATTTATATTTCCTACAAACACATAATCAGTACATGAAACCATAGCTGAAGCTTTTCTTACTCAAATGAAACCGTTGCGAGTAATGATACCAGATTTGTTGAATGAACATCTGAAATCTATTTTTTTATTCCAATAATTCTTTTTGACTCATCTGGAATTAAGAGCCACAGTAAAACCACCTTGATACTTCCTGAGTTAACAGAGAATAATATATTACTTAATGCAAGAATTTTGAGATTTGAATGACAAAAATTTGACAAGTATGTATGTATTACTTTTTTTAGATAAGCTATAAAATGCAATGAGCCCAATAAAAAGGGATTGCCTATGATATAGGAGTTTGATGGGATACATTGGCCCCAGGGCTACATACTAGTCTCAAAGTACCTTAATGTTCATAAAAATGATCAAAAAAATATAACGTTGCTGATAGAATTTCAGTGTGACACTTATTTAGGTTGAGAGTAATATTTAACTGTGTACAATGCCAATTCTCTACTTCAATCATAACCTTTCATGCAATAAGTACCCAGCCAATGTAAATCCTGGTTTATGTTTCAAAACTGAGAATGAGTATAATTTATGAGGTGCTAAATAAAACGACAGATGCAGGTGAAATGGTTGAACTGGAAACTTATGAAGACCCACACTATCCAAGCAGAGATCAGGCACGGTAACTTAACTTATATCAAGCAAGCCACAAGTGAATTTTAAATTGAACACAAGTGACACAGGTTAGTAAGATGCTCCAATATTTTGTTTTGATTTATTTCCATGATGATTTAAATACACACAAGTACTGAATGGCAATTTTTCACAAACATTACTTTCATCCTTAAACTGTGGTGGACATTTTGGCCTTTTTATTACCATTCTTATGAAATCATAGGAATGTTATTATGTATTCACTTGAGCTAAAATCTCAGCATTAACCATATGCCTAATGAGAAGTTAAAACCAGGGCCTCATCCTCTAGTGATTTCCTCACTGATTTCCACAGATAGCTACACCCAGTCATCTCCAATACAACTCAAGCAGGCCTAGTTTGTTAACAACAGTCACTATTTCAGCAGCTAAAGTAAATTTCTCTCATTTCCCATTTTGAAACATTGTGATTTGCTTAACAGAGAGCAAAGTGGTGCAACACACTACCAGGCACAATAAAACCTTGATCAACAAGCTTGTAGAGGTTGTAGGTGGACTGATTGCATAAAGAAACCCAATATTATGAGGTAGAGTCAGCGTGTTAGCCAGGTGGCTAACACAACAGATTAAAAATGCCTGTAGGTATAAGGATTGTACATGTGTATTTCGTATTCGTGTGCATATGTGCGAAGTATTCATGTAGTGGGTTTAAATTCCACATCAGACATATATGTTGTGAAATTTTTATGTTCAGGATATGTTCCATTGAAACTATAATTTTCTCTATTATTATTTCTATTAGCAGTTCCAAGCTGTAGCCATGAGATCCTGGACCTAATGAGAGTTCCTTAACTATATTATCTAGGATAATTAAATGGATTAATATTTGTTCTGGAAATTTACTGTCACTTTTTCCGATGAAAATAAGGCTATTTGGTTGGTTCTTATTTTGAGGAGCAACTAGCCAGTAATTCATAACTATTCACAGTCAGAACATATTCCAGTTCCTCTAATATGTAAGCTCCATCCTAAATGAACGTGAGCTTTGGCTGGTGAACTATGATTCTGTTTTCCATATATTTTAGTTGGCAAAATTATTCATGGAATTTAATGATCAATTGGCCTACAAAGGTAGAGTCTACCTGAACAGTATACTCTAAATCAAATCCTAATGAGTTCAATATTAACTTCACCCAGAAAATTTCTTTTCCATTAAATCATTAATTTTAGTTTTGGTTCACATTCATTCAAGGAAAAATTAACTGTTACATACCTACTCAAAATGTAGGATAAAAAACTACATCAACAGATTTTAAAACAATTCAGGTGCAAGTTTTTAAATTGCCATTAGCAATGCGTTTGTGCTGGAGAAGTGAAGAAGCAATAATCTTTTTGAAGAAAAAATCTTTCAGGCTATCCTATCGTTTTCATGCAAAAATAACACCCACAGTAATTTCTGATATGTAGATTCAAAATATTTTCAAGAAGCTTAAAATAGGCAACAACTATAATAGACACGCATCGTACTCCAGAGGCAACTAAAGCATATCGGCAAAACATGCACTGAGCATTTCTTGGGGGGATAATGCAGACTACCAATGGATGAACATAATGTACAGAACATGAAAAGCAATGCATGAGTAGTAATTCAACTGATCTGAATCTGGGTGTTTTTGAAAAAGCATCGTCTTGTTGTATGAAGATATAATGACAAATTCAGAAATGAAAAATAGCATTATTGTGAATTTAAAATGAAAGTTGACAGCAGCTCATTCACAGTAATTATCTATTCCCAAGAGTGAAAAAAATTGCTCACACGATAATCACCATCCAATTTACCAGCTTAAATTCCAAGAGATTCTCTCATCAATGACAAAGAAAATCACTACATACCTCAAAAACACCAGATGGCATGAGGCAAAACCAAACTCTTCACTTACCAAAATCTCTTCCCTTTTCGTGAAGAGATTTTGGTAAGTGAAGAGTGGAATGGAATGGAATCTTGGAAAGAAAATTCTAATGATTGAACTTAAATAAAAATTATAAAGGAAAATTTCTGGATGCTAATAAAAATTACATTTTATGCATCTTCCCCTTACACTGTCATCATTAAGATAATAAAAAAGTAATAAAGCACTCTATAAGTTGTTTCCCATTTGCATACTCCTGAGGCCACAAAGATAAAATCTTGAAATCTGTATCTTAGCAGGATGATGCTTCTCCCACTTTAAAAAAATCTCACTACCAATAATATGTAGATATTAATTAAACTGAGAACAAAATTTATCCTCCATATAGTATTACACTTTCATGCAATACCTGAAACACTTGAACCTCAAAATAGCCTGTAAGGTATGCATAAAAAGTTTTAACAGCACAATTTTGGTAAGAGACTGAAATATGAGCGTGCTTTACTTTAGGTGCATATAGTAGATAAAATATTTTACAACTAAGTTGTAAAAAATTAAATAAAGCTTTAAAGATGACATTGAAACCTAGATTTAAAAGTATACAGTCATATGAATCAATACATAGTGCAATGCGATAGGTATGCATCATGTACACTAAAACTTCTACAGCAGGAGTGGGAGAGTCTTATATACATATTTGTACCTCACCAACGGAAAGGAGTAAGTCAATTAGGGAATCCACAGATAATTAAAAGCTAATTAATCAAGGTTTTTCTGCCACTAAATTTGGTTTTACAACTTTAGCATAACATGAGGATTTGAGCCTATAGAGTAATTTCTGCCACAGAGAACAAAGGATGTAGATACACAAAGTCTAACTCAGATGACAGAATTGATCACAACCCAAAAAGTAAAGTATAGAGAGTCAGGAATTTTCCAAAATATAAATTTGCACATATAGCTGAAAAAATCCAAATGCAAAAAATATACAAATGACTGAACCACCTATAATCCCAAAAAAATGAGATGGATTTATTTTCAAAACACTTGACCCAGTATTACAAGATCAGTTCTATTCAAATAACATCCATTACCTCAACTGGTTTTCAAGAGAAGACTGCTCCACTTGATTTATAGATGTAAAATAGATGGTGAGAATGAATATGAGATATAGATGATGAAAACAATGAAGATAAGACACAATGGACGAGTCGAGAATGGGCGGAGCTTTGGTAGTTGGAGTTTTTACCGCTAGGGTACTCCCTCCGGTTGTGGGATGAACCCGGTTGCTGTCCCATGTTAATGTGTGGGGAAAATCTGTCTACTCCGCGATATTTGATTATTACTTGATGACACAAGTTACTTGTTGCATGAAAATTATTTTATATTAAATGGAATGGAGGAAGGAAAAATTATTGGTGTCTCTTGGACGAAGTCACTGGAAAGATTAAAGCATTTTAACATAAGTTGCGACTTCAAGTTTGTGGGAAGTTGAGGCAGTGTGAGGCTTTCCTAGGAAGGAAATCGTCTGTTTATTTCGTCCTACTACAAGGAGGTATGGACAGGAATAACTGAGGATGATACGGTTTTTGTGAAGGCGTATTGCTTTCCCAGGCAAAGAAAGAATGAGCCCGCTCAATTACTCTAATTTGAAGGACGAAATAAAGATGAAAACTTTGCAATTAAAACCTCGAAATGTGCATGCAAAGTATGGTACGTAATAGTACAAATAATGATACAGGAATTAGTCATACAAGATTTTAAATGATGATGTATATATATGATGACATCATTTTCTGGTACATCATTTTCTTATGTTGTATGCACATCGTCACAGTGAAAATGATAGTTTCACCTACGAACTAGACATAGTACCTATGTATGATGCAATTATTAGTTAGTTGATTTGTTTCCGCTGCGACTTTGCATTTACTTAAATTTATTTTGATATGAACTTGACGCAATCACCATATACCACTTAATTATATGCACCTCTACTTTAATTGATTACCTACCCTAAAAGTTAATAAATTATACCATAAGTTTTTCTTAGTGACAAGTGGAACCGGCCGAGAACATGGTCGCAAAGTTCGTGGAGGATATACCTAGGTAATCGAGATGAGTCAAAACTTGAACCGAAACTCACGAATATAGAAAATGAAATACCCTTGACTGGATGAAAACATTTTCCGATTTCCGTACTTGAATCTTGTTCTTGTGAACATAAGGTCCATATTTATATCTTATACACTGTTGTGGCTGTGATCCTTTCAGCACACAGAAAAAATGTATTGTTTGATATCGTTATCATGTGAAGTACAAGCTCTGCTAATTTGTTCTTTCCCTTTTTAGACTCTGTAAATGCGTGCACGCTTTTGGGCTCTTTTACCTCCTCCATCATTTAATTTCGACGGGGATGAAGGATATACCAGTAGACGTGTCTTGTACATCCATGGAAAAGAAATGGCATAAGCCCAGGGGAAAGAAAATTGAACACGAAGCAGTAATGAATGCTGTATTTGCCAAGCCAAGCCTGAAAAGAAAAAGGGAACCACCAACATTCCAGTATTGCATTGATCCTAATGCGATTTATTCACCAGGACAGGTGCAAACATTGCAAATTGAACTTAAAAATCTCTTAAAAATCCAAAACTTTCTTCCAGACAAGACTTCTTTGTAATCACCGGGTAAAAAATGTCGGGAGCACACATGCAAAGAAGACAAAATCTATGATTTTCTTTCATCCCGCCGTATTTTTACTGCCGCACAGTTTAAACATGCTTCCTTCCACTGGAAATTTTTGGAATAATACCCCTGGAGTTTTACACGAACTTTTGCAATAAGGAACATCACAATATTGCACCATTTCTCGCAATAAATGTAAAATTGCTGTGGATCACAATGCACGGCAACGAGGAACTCGGCCAATGTATCCCACAACACGGCTTGCTTGTTGTTGTCATGTGACCGTGTGATGTATTTGCTCGACTCGTCCATTCACAGAATAATATATCGGTCCCATAGATGAACAGATATGCCTAAAATTTTCAAGCTATATAGATGATGTTCAAATGCCCAATTACTCTCGATTGTACTAGATGGTTTTACTGCACCAAATATTTCATTAGATCACAAAAAATCATCTTATACCTACATGTTAAAAAAAAACCAATCTACAGAAAAAGAAAGGTGCTCCTGGATTAGATAATTAAATTGGCAGGGAATTACCTATGTGTACACGCAAGAATATTACTGCCTACTGCTTAAAATGTCCAATTTTATTGATGATGAAAGTCAAATACCAAAGTATACCAGAACCACCAAAATACTCATGTTGACACAGCGATATGATCCCCCAACAAATAATCAGACAACACAAAAAAGAAGACAAGGAGAAGAGAAAAAGAGGAATGGAGTTATTCACAAACCTGGGAGGGATGCTGAGCTTGAACTAGAGTGCTTATCATACTCGTCAGCTGAAAGAAAGCACAGGGAAAGTGGATGAAGAAACGAGATGTGGAATAATGAGGCACAAGAAATTAAGACTGCACGGACAAGACATCTCAGCAATGGACCATCCACAAACAAGAGAACTAATCCACACACAAAGACATCTTTCTATTGAATAGACTAGATGTGGTTAGTGAGAAATACATAAATGCATACTGCCTCTACACACATTGACATATAAGTCTACAAAAAGGTAAAAAGGAGTGATCTACGAGCTACAACACACATTATTTTTTCTGTACATTTGAAGGTCTGGAGAGATGGGTGGCTGTTCAATCATGGGGGAAAAAACCCTTGAATCATTTCAAGGTTGCTTTCATATCACATCAATGAGCCTTTCGCATTGCTGAAATATGCGGATATTTAAAGAGTGGTTAAAAATTATCAATAGCAAAAAAAACGTGAACCGTTACAGACCACAGAAATGGTGCTAGGAAACTGATACTGAGCAACTCATTCATTATAAAAAATGCATACATAAAAATTTCTATTCTTTATATTGAATTTGAAGAAAATCTCCATCTGTGAAGAAATTATCAGGCCTAAATCAATAAAAAAGTAATGGATTGATTAATTTCATTGTGCGCTCAGGGGTCTATAATCTTTACACCATAATGAAAACTAACACAGGATTTTATGGAATCACTGATTAGTAACAGGTAACTGAGGGTCTTGATAAATTTTACTTTTAATCTGGTACCTGGTTTTGCAATTGATTAAGCATACAACACTAATGTGATTCAAAAAATTTTCATTTGAAAGAGCATTTCAAGAGCAAATTGATGCCATTAAACATGAAAATTTGTCTGAAAATAAGAGTGATTGTAAGACTGAAATCACTTTCATATTTAGGTTTAAACTTCACACTGAAATTGAAGTAAAATTTATGTTAAATTCAACAAAAGGTCCAGTCAGTAAAGATGACATCATGATGCATCAGTATTTTTTAGTCTTTATGATTCATGTCAATGATCATTAGAGAATTTCATTATTGAGTGAAACATATTGATGAAATATGCACATGATTCTTAATTAGGATAGATATTAATAAAAATTATCAATATGAAAAATAAAGGAGAGAACACTAGAGAGATTGATAAAATATTAAGGAGGAATTACAGTATTGTATAAATTGCTGACTGAAATAGAAAATATAGGCAAATCTTAAGGATGAGCATTCTTCTCAGTTTAAACATCTCAATGCAAGTATTACACATAATATTTCAGCTAGAAGCATCATAAAGAGAAGCTTCTATAGCCATAGGATAATTATCTTACATTTCATGCTCAATGAAAAATAACATGAGAGATTTTCATCTCATTCGATTCCTTGAAATAATATATTTATTTAAAGGAAGCTATTTTTATAATCTCCATAAAAGTGTAATAGAGGTTTGGAAAATATTGGACAATTATAAGACTAAAAAATAATTACGCATCATTAAGAAGCGTGTGATGATTCATTTAGAATGTGGAAATTTTGATAAACTCAATAAAATGTCAAAGGAAAAATAAAATGCATTATCTTTTTTTCAAATTTTGACTGAGTCTGAAATCTGAAGAAATCATGAGCAAAGAATTGTACACTGATGGTGTTAATTTTACTTGCAATTTTACTTACCATTTCGGTAATCACTTCTTGATGCTGGAACCTGGAGATAGTTGCCTGGTGGTGCGCCATCTGGAACACCAGGCTGTGCTGGAGGAACACCACCTGCTGATCCTCCAGGAGGAGGCCGGCCTTGTGTGAGAGCTTTCTGTACAAGTCCAGTCAAGTTGGCCAGCTGACGTTCCATGTGCTCCACACGTATTCTGCAAAGGATTTAGTAACCCATTCATGTGATTGGTCATCAGAGTAAAAGTCAATTTGTTCCAATTACCTATTTTAAACATTTCCAACTGAGTTATGTCTTCACAGCCTCAAAAATAAAGTAAAAGATAAATCTCAAAGATATACATAACATGTGTTATGTACTAAATTTTTAACTCTTGAGTGATATTAAAAACTCACAAAAAATGGCTGAATATTTGGATTGAAGTGTAAAATGATATGGAATTGGTAAATTCAAACACTAATACTGACAACAGAATGATCGAAATTTAATTACAAAAAAGTTTCCACAATCCTATATATGTATTCCAAAATATTAATTATGCTTACAATTATTTTTGAATGATATTGCAATGGACAAACTAAACAAGGAAAATGAAAACATAGATAAGTATCTAGTAAACCAACTTGATTACTTTTGCTAAATGTATATTCATGGAGTGCAAATTAAATTTAGGCACTGATATTGTTAGTGCTTTAATTAAGCTCCCCCACATGGCTTTAGAAGGTTAAATTAATGCAAAAGCACATGCAACAGCACCTTGGAATACATGGAATTAGAATGTATCCCACACTACTCAGCTTAAAGCTTCTAAGGACAAAATAATTTTAAGCAACACAATGGTATTAAGTCATATGAACAATGAAGGAGAAGATTTCATACGTGGTATGAAGTCTGAATAGAAAATATTAAATGTTCTGAACAGGCAGACAATATTGCAATTAATATCAACCAAAAAGCAACAAGTCAGGAAAAGCCCAATGTCTTGATGATGAAATATAGACGTCAAAGGTATCTACCATGGTTTATTTAAAATGATATGTCATTGAATTTGTTGTTGATTACTGAAATCCTTCCATTATATGTATTTATGGCTAGACTTTTGGGAAGCCTAAAAATGAAAATGTTCCAAGCAACAGGTCTGCCAAGAGCATACAAGCATTGTTGGGATCAGATGCCATAGTATGAACCCGATTCATAAGCAATAATGAAAAACACAATGATTTACTCTTCGTACGGGGTGATAAAGACTTAGGAAAGCATTAACAAGCCCTGATGTTCCCATTCACACACATTCCCTCACTTTAACATCAAGTGAACAAAATGCTTCATTATAAACCAGCTTAAACTAAACCGTAGCAATGCTTCGGAGAAAACAAACAGGTGATCTTCAACAAATATTTTTTGAACTTAAATACTCAACTAAGCCCATGAACATAGAGTTAGAACATTTTAGGATTTGGACATTTTTATTATATATAGATACACATTTTGAAACAAATAGCACCTGAAGGCATTGAAAAATTCAAAAATTGATATCTCACGGTAGCTAACTTGACAAATTACAGCCATGGAGATCTATTATTTTAATCCAAAAAAAGACTTCCATTTATATTCATGCTCACAGAAACTAAAACAATTGAGATTTAATGAATCCATGTCAGCCTAAAAAGACAAATGACTTATTTTGTAAGTTACTATATAGAGGTTCAATGATATAATTCAAAGGCATGCTACTCAAGCACAATAGCTGATGCAGTGGTGTATTCGAGTGAGAAATGGGGATGCAACCCTACATTGCATTGAACATGAGACAAATATCCCGATTACCAACAACAAATTATTCTTCTCAAAATTGTTAAATACATAAGAGACTAATATTGACAGCTTACACATAACAGCTGTACTTAACACACTACTGGTATTGTAACATTGTTAATATTTATCATGTAAGGGAAAAAAGGAAAATTCACTCATAAAAAAGCTAAAACATGCTACAGTTTAAATGCTAAGATGCCATAAAAATGAGAAATAGATGAAATCACAGAAATGTGCAATAGAAACGATTGATGACTTTATACTATCTAATGCATCATACAAAATGTGAGATGAAATAAATATGTTTGACACCAAAATGTGATAATGAATAATTAGGGGAAACAAATTATCTCCAAAAAGCACACACTGTTGGCATGAAAAAGCTTCCACTTTGGGTGACTATAACACTAGAGAAGGAATTATTTTTTTGCATAAACCTGTTCCCCTATAATTAGACGGCAGAAATATGTTCCACCACATTCTAATATTCTAAGTACAGCTAGATTAGTCAAGACAATAATTGCAGCAGCGTAGGAGTGGAGAAAATGAATTCATTTGAACCAGGATCCTATTCCAGAGCTGCCAAACTCATGCCAAGTGCTTTAACAAATTTTTCTATCCTGGCATTCTCCCTCACTGTGAATCAGAAAGAGATTTTAGATTAACGAAATGTACCACACAAGGTACTCCGCTTATGATTCCATGAAAGAGTCTCAAAATGGAGTAGCTTATTTTGGGTGAAATCAGTAAGTGCAAATTCAGATATCTGGGTTTGAATTACAGTCCAGGTGAATGATTTTTTGCATGCACATTTGCACACCATGTCCTCCCTGGGCAAAAATTCTGGTTGAATCTAGTGGCCTCAAAACTAGATTTAACTGGCAGCAGCAGGTAGAAAAATGAAGTAAATTATTGCTCCTGTAATGTGTGCCAAAAGCATAACATGCAGTACAAATGACCTTTTGCCAGCTTTGAAATATGCCAGCTGAAACCAATTAAAGGTCACCATGAGCAAGTTGAAATCCGGACTGAAATCTGGTTGACAACCACATAAAGCTAATTAAATCCACTCCAGTATATCATGTTGATTCCAGCTAGATTCAAATATGTATAATTTTCTTAAGGACTGATATGGCACTCCGAGCTAGCTTCTAAACTTCAGAAGCTACTCATGGAAAAGTTTATCTTCCATTATCTATTAGATTGGTGTTTCTACAATAACTGGAAGCTCCTTCAACTTAATGAAGCACAACAGAAGACCTTTTGTAGTTTACTTGAAGTAGATAAGGTTACATGGAAAAACTGTGAACTAATACCCTCTCTGATTTTTAGTCATTGAATATGTATTACAACTTCAACACTTCAATAAAACCATTTCAAAACATACCACTTTACACCTTCAGCTGCAGGAAACATTTCTATGTTTGCTAGGGGAACTGGAGGAAAATGTTCTAGAATGTTAGCCATCGCTTTCTTCCCCCTTAAAGTATCTCTCCAAACTTTATAGCCCATCCTTTCCAAGAAGGGTTCAAATGACCACACTTTCTTATTGTTCATGAAAAGGGCCCATCATACAAGGGGAATTTGGGAAGGACACATGTCCATGAGGTTTATGACCTCATTGCTTACTTACTCAACAAACATTACATAATATGACTGAAAATAAGGAATTAAGGAACTTTTTCATATCAAATCAATTAGAACAGAGCAAAGAAAGTACTGGATATACCCAAATATTAGCCCCCTGTATTCAATGATATATTGCTTGTAAAAAGTGAGAGATTTATTTTCCAGCTAGAAGAAATACTACTGCTCACAATCAGATATACTGTGGCTCATGGCTCAATACAGTGGAGAAAATGGAATACAATGTGCCAATTGTGGGACACTCACATCAGTAAATAATGTCATATTCCTTTAGATTATGTGAAATATTTTTTAGTATCTCATTACTTTTTCTCCAAGACGATTTCTCAATAGCCCTGTAATAGCATGATAAAGACATTATGCAACCCATTAACAAACTGCGCTGTAAATATTGTTCCATACGTAAGAACGCTCAAGGTATACATACGTTAAAAAATGATCAACATTATTTATGATTTAAAGCAGATTAAACAAAGAAGGAAACTTGTGGTACAAGATGTATTAAGAATTGCTAGAGACATTTGGGTTTGGACATTAAATGATAGTGAATGACTGTTTCATATTTAATATGTAGGGTGCTTTGTGTGAAGAGGATAGCTAATGAAAGAAATTAAGTTTTTCCAAAAATTATGATGAGAAGTTGGAGGAAGGTTGGGGGAAGGCATTAAACAGACAGGGGCTATATTAGGACAAATACGGTAATTTCAGTGTGTTAATGATAACATTTCTATATAAAATTGGTTGATTCTTTATGATTTCTTCCCTACAAGAGCTTGACGATAGACATTCACTTCCCCAGCCTGCAGGCAAAGGTTGACCCAGACTATAAGGGTCCATTATCTCCTACTGTCTATCTTGCACTAGAAGGGGATTATACTCCAGCTTTATTTCTCCTACAAACAGTGGAGATCAAAAATTGAAGCTGCTGCAACTGAAGGGTTAATAAACTTCAAATTCCATCTTGGCACACATAACATTTCCATAAGAAATTTACTGGTGAGACCCAATTTGCACTAACATTCTCAGCAAGATAGACTTGAATTATCATAATTAATCCAGTAAATTTTCAAATACAATCATGGAAACTCTAAGTAACTTATATAAAATTGTGTTTGTCAACATTTCCATTCAAAGACCTTCATTGAAACTACAAAATTCTTTCACCACAGAGTCATCAATTACAATAAATGCTTATGCATAGCCAAATCATCCAATTCAAACAGAATTTAAATAAAAATATATCGTACTTCCAAATTTATCTAATAAATAAGAAAAAATAATGTCAATACCTGATTTTTCCAAGCCAGTCTCAGAGATATTGTCCGTAGGTAACTAAGCTTACAAAATATAATTTACACATTAATTCCTAATGGTGCACACCAAATAAGCAAAGTAACTTTGAAAAACGCAGGTAATTTTTGGGGACTAATTAACTCCTAATAGGAACAAATAAGCAAAATAAACCACACATTTACTTCATACAGACTCTTTGTAAACAAAATAATGGCAACAGAACATGTTTTACAGCAAAAAAATACGCATACCTAGTGAGTAAATATACTTTTGCATACAGGAAGTCAAAAATTCAATATTCCATGAAACAAGAGAGGTAAGTATATGTAAGACATTGACCACAGTTCATTACATTGCAGCAAGGATGATAGGCACATTTCACTAAACACAAACAAAACAAAATAACAAATCTGCATACATATCATGTTTTAAGGGCTCTAACCAAAATTACTGGATGCTTGTAACAAAGAATTATTATTCAAAAGTGCAATTAAACAATAGGAACACAAATGTATTTAACATTTAGCTGCCAGTTGGATCATATACATATCCACCTTAGGTCGCACTGAGAAAACTGCCATTTGCCAGTACATACATCGGCAGGCTTTTTCTATGCATACATATATATGAAATGGCTAATTGCCACTGTTTGATTCTAAAATGTCTAATCTTTGACAAATCAATCATAAAAAATGCATAAAATTAATGATTAAAAGAATTTAAAACTGAAACATTATAAAATTAGCAAAAATGCCTGCGACAGTCAGTGTTTGCCTGTAATTTGCTGGCAGTGAAAGAGGCTGCATATTGCCATAATTTACATCCTCACAAATAACAGGAATAAACAAATTCTTTATCAATTGTTCTGCATTTTTGGGTTTCCACCGTGAAGGTTGCTTTTTAGGACAACAGTTTTTCCCCTATTCCAACAGGCGTCTTCAGGTCGAAGACGCCCTTTGGAATACGGGCGAAACGGTTGTCCTAAAAAGTAACCTATGCCGTGAAAACCCGAAAATGCAGAACAATTCATCTGAACGCCGCGGAAACCTACGATGGAAAGTTCTTTATCACTATGATTCCCTCTAGATGATGCCTTAACTGAGCAATGTACTATGCACAAAATTTTGACAGGTGCATCCATAAGTGCTGGTTAGGCCATGATGTTGCTAACATATTCATTTTTTTAAATTTAAGTCTCTCATCATTAGCCACGGGGTTATGCCAATAGGCATTCATAGTATCCAATGAAAAGGAAAATATCAGATCTTACAGTCACTTTTCACCATTGGATACTACCCATTGCTAACCTGCCTACAAAAACGATACATATTGAGTCATTCAGTGTCTGCTACCCCGTGCACACAAAGTAATACAAAATCCAAAGGCCTCGGAATACCTTCTGGCTGCCACTGTGGCAGATACTTTTATTTCATTACTTTATTCACATGTGCCCAATGGGTTGAGCACATGGGCATTGTCCATGCACTCAATCATTATTTGTTTCTTCAGGGATTTGAGTATTTTTTTGAAAGTGAGAGTGGTTATTCTTTTGGTTAGTTCTTCTATTCATCCTCCATACAAATTACTGCCACAACTGACCAATGACACTTGCCAAACTCATTGGTGTTTAGACAGTGACACATAATGTTATACAAGCAGACAGTATCACACATTGCATTCATGGCACCAAATAAATCTCTTTGGCTCTCACTAACTTGACTGGTTTAAATTTTGACACTAGAGAGCTGCATTATAAGAAATAAGACTATGATTTCTGAAATCTAATGAAATTGGAGATATGCACTACACAGCAGAAAATATATGGAGCCAGATGGAGTACAATACCAATGCACTTCCTCATTAAAAATAAAACAGGATGCAGCTTTATGTAACGCTGTTCCATTACCTTCACCAAATAGCTATTAGATAAATAAAAATGACATTTAAATTTCATGTGACAGGCAAAAGATTTCAAAATGTAACATCAAATTTCACATGAGTTCATCGATCTGGGATGAGAGACTGTCAACTTGCTCCTACTACATAGTAAGCTACATGTTTACTTTACTGGGGCTGTTTATTTGGAGATACCTTCTACTTAAGTATGTATTGTCAATCACATATAAGCATAAAGTAAGCATTTTATTTGGATTAAGTACATAATTTCATTTTTTACTCTGGATTCATAACATTCTAAATAAATTATTCCAGTATTAATGAATCTCTAATTGATAATCACATTGAATTAACAAAAAAGGTAAGTATGGGATCATGCAAAGGAATAATAAATACCCAGGTATATAAAATTATCAAGCAAAGCGGCTCTGATGCAAATAATTTCCTAAAGCATCCCTGTTTAATAATTCTGCCATTAAAATGTGCACCCAATATAAAATAAGCATGACAGTGAAAAGGTAATATAAATAGGCAAATACATAAATTATGCAAATATTAATATTGAAATTTCACGCAGAAATAAATTCTCACAAACTAATTAAGCTATGAATTATGAGGAAAATTTTAAATTCCATCATGTACTTATTAAATACCTATTTTAATCATACATGAACACTGTTCACAAAATAAATGAATATTCATGGGACAAATAAAATAAAAAAGGTACATTATGATAAAATCAATGGTACCCAAAGGTGAGAACATGCAGAATAAAACCCCATTCCCAGCATGTTCAACGTCCAGCTAAATGAAAATTAATTCCTTTGAAATATAAGAAAGCACATGCTTATGGTGTAAAATCATCCACATCTAAGTACAATAAGAGACTGCACTAAAGACGTTTTTGGGCACTGCCATGCTAATCATTGGCTGAATAATTTACAATCCAATAAAGCCTCTAATGTTGAAAGTTTCATGAATGTGAGCTCTTCAGTATTTGATAGAACATATAGTACATTTGTCTGTAACTTTTGTTGCTGTCAAAAAATGTTAACAGTTTCCCGTGGCATTTATCATAGATGGTGAGTCTATAAGCATCACTTGTCTCAACAGTCAACATTTATGGACTGTGGATGCTTATTTTACGTAAAACCGCACATGCAGATCCTAAAATTTTCAAGTGCAGATAGAATGAGGGTAAATGTGCAGATTAGGTGCACAGACTTTTTTCCCTTGCAGCAATTGTTTTATTTCGAGGCTTGCAAAATTATTTCTAGTCACTCTCTCAACTTAAATTTTTAAATTTTCTCATTTCTAAGATGAGAAAATTTAAAAGATGTCAATACTCACTGAGCAAAATGTTGGAGGTATTGCTGAAAATGAGGTTTGTAGATATGCTATCATCAATTTTGGCTGAAAGGGAGACAGCTGAAGTTTGTCAACGGGCGACAATAGTAAGAGACTTGGCCCCCAGGTAGAGATGGAAAAATTACCGTAATTTTCATCTGAGGTAAATTACCGTGGTAAATTACCGTAATTTTCAAAAATTACCGTAATTTTCCAGTAATTTTCAGTTTTAAGCATTAAACAGAAAATGTATGGTTAAATAAGAATGCCAAATGCAAAAGGGAGAGGATACGATGTTTAAACCATACTTAATGTAACATTAATCTATTAGAAATTTTCAAAATTGTAAAAAGAAATACGGCAGCAACACGCAATCTGGCTTTCTTTTGTCAAAGTATGAAAAATTTTAAAGAAGAATATTCGACTAATAATTACTCAATAATGTTATAATTTAAGTAAAATATGCCAAAAATGAGTTGAACATTCCTAAATTTATAATTAAACACGTCAGAAATGTGGACTTAGCTTAAAAGAACATCTTGGGAATTTATCTGTATGAAAAATTATCTCAAACATAGGTGAATTATCTTGAAAATTACCGAAAATTACGGTAATTTTCAAGGGGCGTGGTAAATTACGAAAAATACCATGGTAATTTACGAAAATTACCATGGTAATTTTCAAAGTTGCCCATCTCTACCCCCAGGGCATCACAAGAGGATCAAGCACCTCACATGAATAGTGAGGATCAGGGTTTTAATCCCACTCTGGGTGAATAATTTTTTCACTGCAATTTTAATTTTTAAATTTAAAAAGGATCAGTTACACATCAAAGACACCTAATTCAAGGCGAATTTCAATGAGGGCTAAATGAACAAGATGTTCTTGTCTCCAGTCCACATTGTAGCACATGAGAGGTGGTCATGGATGATATGCCACTGTCACAGAGGGTATACCCAACATTGTCACTTTAGAATGACTAACTTCTGATGAGCTTCCAATCATTGTTGTTGAGAAAATGATGAGTTATGCAGTCATGCACATATATGCAAAGATATGTACCAAAGTGGGTGAAATTCACGGTGAAAAAATCATTTGACTAGACGAGAATTCAAATCCAGGTCTTCCAATTGCAAAGCACTCACATGCCCAAATAAACATCTTCAATACATAAGCAAACTGCAGGAATTAAATGCGGGAGAAACATTGCCTCAGACAATCACATGGACAGCTCAATAATAAGCGTAAGCGAGCATGGAAGCATCTAGAATGACTCTCTGAGAGTGGATGAGCACGTGAGGGGTTGGTGCCCTGAGGAAAGGGCAAGAGAGCCTACCGAGTTGCATCGTAGGGCACTGCTGCAGCTGGCATGGTGGCCGTAGGTGGGAATTGCCGAGACTGAGGGGGGGCAATGGGCCTCCCAGCAGCCATCTTGACTCCGCCATACAGGCTGTAAGAGTTGTCCATCATCTCCGTGTCACTGGAACCCACCAACGTCCCCAAAATCATGGAAACCCACCCCTAATGACACATACTCTCCAGGGCCAAATGTAACCCTTACCACACTTCATACAAAATTTTGCACAGACTCAAATCTGATTTTATTCACAGAAATATGTATGCAGATCTCCTCAATCACTTTGACGTCAGAGACCAGCCCATCATATCCTCCCAACAGTGGGTTCAAATGACCCCAAGAAGAATTTATGGAACAAATTTCCCCATTTGTGATTTTTTTGGGATTACAATGGGGTGTGCATAGGCTTCTGTACTTCATCCCCCTCAAATTTTGACCAAAATTAATCTGTGGCCAATACTTGAGATAGTGAATAATTTAAATCAAATTATTATCATGAATTGCATTTACACACTTTGAACTGCAGAAACAGTAATCAAGGTCAACAGTTGTTGTTTTAGATTTTTACTTGAAACTTCATCACTTCCAGCATCATTTGGGTCTTCACCCTCACATGATGCAAGATACACTCATTTTTTTTTAACAGGAAGAGAATTAATGGGGAATTGAATATCATTTCATCAATGAGATGAGGCTCATACAGTTGCAGCCTATGGATGCGTAAATATGGTACATTGCAGAGGCTTTATTCACTGCCTCAGAAATAACATTGGACCAGCCATCAAATCAGCTCATTTAAAAATGAAGAAAAATTAATGTAACCTAATAAAATAAAAGTATTATGCGAGTGATTAAGTAGGTAGTATATGTCTGCACCACACATTTGAAACAGTAAGTCAAGTGGTTACAAATACTGATTAAGGCAAAGCATAGTATTTGGTCTCAAAATTTTCTTATGGCTGGAATGACAGAATCCCTATCGCCAAGTTTAATCCTCATTTAAATTAGACATATTAATATCTCTCTTAACTGGTGCCATGTGCAAGTTTTCATTCATGTAACTGTTTTTCTTTTCCTCTAAAACAATGAAAAGTAATATCATGTGGAATATTACATTGAAAACCGAAGAATGGAAACTTTTTAGTACATAGGCGCTTGCTCTAATATACAATTAATGATAAGAAAACAGAATCTCATTTGGGGCAAACTCAGCATATTACATAAATATTAATAAGCATACTGGTTAAGGAATTTTTTATGTAAGCATTGAGACCATGAGGGAGGGTCAATAATGGCTGCATCCACCACCTACTACCATTACATGCCTTTAAATAATGAAATTCTGAATTTATAAATGTGAAGTGAAATGTGTCTGAAATAAACTTTTGGCTAATGATGGATGATTTTGAGGGAATTTTTTAAAACTTGCAGCCTCAAATGCACATGGCATCGCCATAATATCGGAATAAATATTTATCTTCATAACCTAACCTAAGAACTAATGATATGACTCTTGCACTCAACCCACAACCATTCGTTCATCTAAGTTCTGAAGTTAAACAAATGTGGGAAAAATTGATGTTGCATCCAATAAGTTTTTCATCAAAGAACCCAGTTAATGAATAAAAAATGATACAATCAAAGACCCACCAATGAGGACAGAAGATCCCATTTGATATCAAGTTAATAAAATCCTAAAAGCCATTTTTAACAGCAAATCAACAGCAAAGAAGAGCATATTGAAGAAAACATAAGAACTAATTTACTAACTGCATTCATACAAATGAAAGTGATTTTATCCTTATTGCCAAACTTGGTTCATCAGTGTAAAAGCCTCACACATAATAATTAGTAAACACAATTTAATAAATTAACCTCTGAGGGAAAGTTGCTCTCATAAATGCACCAACTCTGACCCACAAGACGATGAGAAGATCAAATATTGCTTCTACGAATCAATGAAAACAAGTGAATTGTACATGGAGTTTGGGAGTGAAAGCACCTACATTGAAGTGAAAGTTCAATGGGAATCTACAGTTTAATCCTACGGGCTGGGCTGGTGCAGCAAGAATCTAAGTGGATTGGAAAATAGGCAATACTCTTCAAGCATAGGTACATAGTGAAAACATACAATAACCGTCACACATTAGTTAGGTTACTTAGTTAATAATCTAATTATTACATATATCTCTGGATGATGCTGATTCAGGGATGTACATTTTTCAAAGGCGATATCCCAAAAAGAGAGTGGTGACACAATTAAAATAATTGCTTACGAACAAAAGAGAATAACCTCCATGTATGTACATAAGTATCCTGGTGTAAAATCATACATGTGAAGAAAATTATAGATTATGGAGTCTACTCATGTTACTAAAACATAAAATAATACAAGAAAAATGGAAACAAAACATATTAATTCTTTGATATGACACTAAAAAGAAATAATGAGTGAAAGCTATAAGCCAATTTAAGTAAACATGAAAGCATAAAAGAAGGGATACCTATGATTGCTTCCCAATCAAAAACATTAATTGAACATAGTGAAACAAGAGCAGAAACCCACTGAAATTCAAGAGCAGAGGATTGTGGGAAGGAGACGGCAATGGAGAGAAGGGCTCTTAAATGGAGGATTTAGTGCACTAACACAGGCATGTAACTCCAAACCTTGGAGTCAGGAGCCTCCCAACTACATGGGATGGCAGTAGCTTATGGTACCAACCTCGCCTCCTCATCTATGACTGGTGTGATGGAACCAGACCGAGTGGCTCCATACTGCCCGAAATATGGGTCTTCGTAAGGTGGTGCCACACCAGGGGGACCTCCTCCGGTAGGGGGACCGACTGGCGGCACGGCCGGTGATGGTGAGGGATACGGCGGATATGGTCTCCCCCGTTCCGGAGAAGACATGTACCCTGACTCCCCGTGCATACGATCTTCATGAAAAGAAAGTAATTAAAGTAAGCATTTGAAATAAGTAGCTTGAGTGATGACAACTGGACAGCGACTAGTGTCAAACAGTAGGAAGTCACATGTAAAAGAACTATTTTTGTGATTCTGATGAAAGATTTACGAGGCAAAAGTTAAAACTGGTTTTATCTGAATCTGTGGATGGAAGGTAGGATGTGGGAAATTTTTATCTCCTAAATTGATCAATCAATCTCCCTGGAAATGATGCGGAATTGAACTTACCTTTTATATAGCAACAAAGCCTCTGCTTTATAGGTAGAGAAATAAGTGTTGATTGAAAGAAAAAAATTATTACAGGATAATTCCGGCAATGGAGAAAAGTAAATTTTGAATAACTGTGGAATCATCACGTCCTATTTGATTTTAATCATTTGATTGCTGAAATTTAAATTTTCCTGAAGAGGTATAAAAATTTAAATGAAATACATATATGTCAACTGAGGAATGATTTAAAGTCCCTTAGCTAGCCCTTATAAGTCAACCATTTTTCTATCTAAGAGCTTGGAATTTCATTTAAAGGTTGTATTGCTGCAGCTGGATTTATACATTAAATTCCTGACAGATAATGCTTTTCCTGGGTTACAGTATCTGTAAGACAGGTAGGCCTCCTGAGCCTAAGCTAAGACAAGTACTGTAATGCAGGCATAATATTTTCTGCCAATGATTCAACATAGAAAACCATAGGCATCAATTCAGAGTTATGTCACTCCAGAGACATCATTGAGTCTGACTCATACTATTATAAAGCATTAAAAAAACTATAGCAGCTAATATGTCTGGAAAATAAATTGAATGCATTACCAAAATATTATCTACCTATCTGTTATTGTTAAACAATAACATTTTCTCCACACTTTCATTATTATAATTTTCTCTTAAATCAAATAATGTTTGTTAAAGAACATATACCAGAGCACTACCTATATGCTGCGAGAATAGAAACTATGCAGATCTACTGATTTCTATGCAAATAATGACAAGGCCAACTATGTTCAAATCCACAGAGTATACTCTGTGGATTTAAACATAGTTGGCCTTGTCATTATTTGAAAATGGACTGCCACAAAGTTACGCCAGAACAGATTGAATTCAATTTCTATGCATTTTGATACATGATAAAATAGCTTACTGTAATCATGAAAAGAATAAAGAAGCATAGTCCTCGCTACACCACCAACATTGCCTATATACCGAGGGTTTCAGAACTAAAAACTGCAGTAGAGTGTGGAAAATATCAACATAATATGTAATCTGACAGAAGAGAGCTTGTTTGGACATAAGTTCAAAATCTCTTGTTTTCTAAATTAAAGGCACTTTCATGGGTGTCCATAATTATGAAGAAAGAGGGTGAAGCATGACATCTATTGCAGATCACATAGCACACTACAGAGTGAATTAAAGGCTACACAAGGTGACTACGTGAAAACTAGGAAAAGTTACCTCTCTAAGTATGAGCATTCATCTTCAACTACTCATGTCTTATGATGCTTTCAAAAACGGCATGCTAAGCTAAGAAAGGGGGGTATACGAAAAATATCTATCCAAATGTGGCTGTTGGAATAAAAATCTTGGCTGAAACTCTAGTGAAAACCTAAGGGGCTGGACTGGGAGGAGGGGCAGAGGAAAGAGGAGAGCAACAAATTAGAGTCCCAAAAATAGAGGACACCATGTGAAACAATGGTGTTCCATAAAATAAGAAATAAAGAATCAGGTGCCCTATTCAGTAAGACCTTGAAATTTTTGAGTCTTGACAATGATGGCATTTTGACCTCATAGCCTCGAAAATTTCTAATAGTGCTTGCCGATGTGACTTTCGAGTTATGCTGCAATTAGAGCTGCATGCTCAATATTTCTCTTGCATTGCAGTGAGTATATTTAGCAGTGAAGAACAAGAGTCTTCAGGAGTAAACTTCACAACTTACTCCAGAAAATACTCATTGCAATAAGAGAGAAAGTTTGAGTCAAACATGCTCCAAATGCAGCACAGCTTGAAAGCCACATCAGCAATCATGAACAGCTGTGAAAGCCTACACTCAAGTAAACTCTTCTTGGGTTTCCAACTGGGAAAGGAGTTTAGGTACTGACATTTGATGGCAAACACTGACATTGCAGTCAAAGGAGTTGACGATGATGGCAGAGTCATTCATCTAAATGTCAGTACCTGAACTCCTGACCCGGTGGGAAACCCCAGAAGAATTTACTAATAAAATTCACAGGAAAAGCTCCAGATCATCCATCGCATACACTCAAGATTTAAAAAAAAATGCTATTTGAAATTTTTTTGAGGATAATGGGACTATCCTTGATATTACCTCTATGGAATCACCAGCAAGCGCACATGAGTGTGAAAATTCCACATGAAAAAATAATTTGGCTTGACCATGACATGAACCCAGATGCCTAAAAAAAAATCCACAGGGAAGGATGCCCCAGTAGCTTAACTGGCTAAAGCACTTGGTGCGATACTGAGGAATCTAGGTTCGAGTCCCAGTCGAGGTAAATGATTTTTTCCTCCGTGGAATTTTCGCACCTATGCCATTTGAAAGTCGAGATTTGCTGAGACTGTGATGTCACTACCATGACATCATCAAGGTCAAATCATTCCTGATTAAGGCCCAAAGAGAGCATTTTGGAAAGCGGGGCGGGGCAGGGGGGGTTGTATAAAGAGAGAGAATAGAAAATAGAAAGATAGATGCAAGGTGGCAGTTGTGGTGGGGGGGTATGGCAGTGAGAGTGTCTGAAGGTGTGGTGGAGGAGACAGAATCGCAGGAGGAAGTTGGGGGATTGGGGGGCTATTATGATGAATCGACTGACCTTGCGAAGAATATGGCCCGTCCCGGTGATCGGGAAGGGACATGAAAGATGGGGATGGGGAGGAGGAGCCTGGGGCCGACGGGGCACGGGAGCGTCCTCCGTGGGGACTCAGAAAGGCACCCTCGTGGTGGGAACCCGGGAGCCTCACCGATGGCGTTGTGGGTGATAGGGACGGGGATATGGACAGGGTGGGCGATGGTGCGAGGGGGAAGGGGGACCGGGAACGGGACTTGGGGACCGCGAGGGAGGGGGGCGACAATGACGGCTGCGCAGATGGCGGTAGCAGGAGCAGCGTTGGCGGCTGGGAGCACGGCATGGTGGGCTGTTGTTGTTGGTGGGATCGCTGTGGTTTTGGGGGAGGCTGAAGCTGTTGCAGCCGTCCCCCTCCACCTATAAAACGGAGCAGCAACCAAGAGGTGACATCCCTGAGCCTTTAGGAGGCAGTGCTGATGTTTTCAAGAGTCAACATCTTCTGCATATTTTGTACATTCAGGACTGCCAACGCTCATTACGTAAAAATGGGGATGTTTGGCTCAAAAAATGAGAATTTTTTAGGATACCTTATACCTAAGTTACACCATAAACTTTCTTATATCTCTTTTTTTAAAGGTATTTAACCTTTAGTGACAGTTTATCTCTACAGTCAGGAGGGGACAGCTAGTCTAGGTCACTACAAGAAATGGAGATAAGAGGCATTACTTTGTGAAATTGCCAATTATATTAACCCTTCAAGCTGGTCACTTAATGCCCATTCTGGGACCACATCCAAAGTATCTCAATTTAAGATACCCATATATTGTGACTGAATGTCCACATACAGTATACAGATAACCATGAATGAGGGCTCATCAGTGATTGCATACGCTGTTTTGTGCTGGATTGTGACGATGCACAACAAAACTGTGTAGAGAGTTTAAAGACTAAGGGCCTTGCAGATGACACAAAGTGGTCAGTAGTGAAAAAAATAGTGAAATTAATAGAAAAAGATGACATTCAAAATAAATATAGGTACTGAAAAACTACAAGTATAAATTTAGAAAAAGCTGAAAATGTTAATCCGCTTAAATTAACAAACATCATTCCGATGTGTTTCATAGGTATAGGCACTCATAGGTCACAATCCACATCAATATTTACAGATAGAATGAATTAAGATAGTGGCTGATAAATTTGTCTTGCATCAAGGCTCATGCACAGACTACTTTTTTTAATAGAAGCGCCACTGTGTCATCAATTTGGCAAAATAAGCAATCATTATATAAATGGGTTACTGATTTTTCATATGGTCTGTATCTCATTTCTCAATTTTACCCAAATAGCACAACTTCTACTGTTGCGTTTCCATCAAATTCAACTGCTCAGTCAGCATTGAGAGATGATTTTCTTCACTTTGAAATATGGCCAACTGCTCTTCTTAAGCACTAGCATTCAGCCAATATGCTATGGAACAGCTCTTGACCATATCCTTCTGCTGAATACACAAACTTAGAAGGATAAGGAGATTTTTAAATGTAAAGAGCCAAGGATCCAGAAATTTTGCCTTTTTAACTACTCTTGGACAGCCTACGATGAGCCTACTTGAGGGAAAGTTTAGAAAATGAGGATGTTGGCAGCCCCATGTACATGGCAACAGTTTTTAAACTGAAAGCTTGGATCATAAACACTTAAAAATATGATGGTAAACTTTTTTTTACAGTGTGTGCTGTTTTGCAAGCATTATCATGTAATTAAACTCTTCCTGAGTAAAGTTTTTATGCTCAACAGGAATGGGACAAGAAGGTTATTCACATCTTCTCTGACTAAAATTACTATCAGACTAATAATATTCATAGGACCACATATATACCAAGCTAGGTCCGCCCACATGTTTCAGATGATGAAACATTTTCATCTTAAAGGATAATTTCAGAGTGGTAGAGGATTTCATAAGATGATTTAACAGTAGTGAATTTATTCTATATTTAATTTTATAGGTAGATGACATAAGTTTTTCAAATTGGCCAAGAAGAGTTAAAAATAAACTGAGAGCAATTTGTACCGAGTATGCAGTACATTGCATAAGAATTGTTGAAATAATAAGATGAAAATGAGTCAAATGAAAAGAAACAATGAGATTAAATTGCATTGTTATTCTACTTCTACTGTGGATGTATGTAATTAATAAGAAACAATATAATTCTTCAGTAATTGCATTAAGAATGAGATAAAAAGATGACATTAAACAAATAGAAAGAATTACTTAAAAAGCACAGAGTTGATGACCAGATAGTGTATATATTTCATTTTTTAGATTGAGAAAACTTTATTCACTACTTCAAATTAAATTTTAAGTAGGTACTATTGAAAAAATTAACAGTAAAAACTGGTTGCCTAATACTCTAACAATGACATATTATTCAATTCAAATACTGAGACAAAAACATTAATTAATACAATGTGAGGTGGAATAACCTTAACCTACTTGCAGAGGCTTTGTGTACTTTATGACCACAGAAATTACAGCGACAAATTAACACAGACTACATTGAGGGAAAAATATAGAAACTTGCTTAAATAAAAACATTCTCATTCACCTTCACACGCAATCTTTTTGCGGCACCATATTAAATAATATAAGGATATTTATATCATTCAGCAGAATGTGACTGATCCTGAGGTAATATAAAAGGAAATGCAATTTTCTGTCCTCAAGATTCAGGCTTCCCTCTTCCATTTTAATCCAAATTAAATCAGAAGTTCATTTTTGTAGTCATGATTTTATTTACAATTTAGGATAGTTGTTAAATGATTAACTGTCACTGAAGTTTAATTTAAATTATATGCTAACACAATTTATTATTTTAAATAATTATTTTAATGTCCACATATTCTACTTTGAAAAAATAATTAAGATGATGAAACAAAACACACAATTACTTACGGCAAAAATTGGTTGCTCAGTAATTCAGAAACAGAATAGTCACTTTTTTAATAGAAAAAAATCTCTCTACATTTACTTAAAACTCTTATATTAAGGAGTAGGACAGTGATTAAATAAACTTTTAGTAAAATACTAGTGTTTCATTGGCTTATTCACAATGCCCATATAAATGATATATTAACGGTAGTGGAAATACTAATAAGCCAAAAAGGATATTAAGAAAAATTGCCATTAATTGATAGGTGTATCATGCCTTTATGCTATAAGATTAAATATTTCAATTGTTTTTATGTGCAAAGGGTTGCTTTCTGTCATTACTCACAACTAATGTTGGGAGTAATAACTCACAAGGAGAGTCCAAATTCCTTGCCATTATCACTTGGCAAAACTTCATAAATTTGCATGATTTCTTTTGATTTTGAGAAGAAAACTTGGTTCCCAAAAACTATACAGAAATTAAAAAATTGAGGAACAATTCTTTAAAGGAAAGAAGACTGTAATGTTCTCACTATTTCTCCATACACATGTAGGTGAATATCATGTCATAAAAATAATCCATGAGATGTGGACTTCTCTACACTTACTGTCATCTATGTAAAAGGTAAAATCATCAGTCAAATAATAGTTTTATTCAAAAAGCTAGTATTAATTAATGACTCAAGCAAATGTAATAATTGTTTTTTTAAGGAAAAAATTAGATTAATTGAAATTATTTATGGAAAATTACTTGACCTAATTAAATGACCTGTTATTATTACAATAAAACTTTGGAACTACATCTGATCTTGGGAATGATCCACCACAGAATTTGAGTGGCTCTGGAAGGAATACCCAGCCTTTGAACAGGGAAATTAAATTTGACTGCCAATTTGCTAATGTATTAGCATCATCATATTACAAATAGAAAATGAGTTTCATGAGTAATAAAATGGCAAGGATTGATTAGTGAACAACAGAGACCCCCCTAAGATAAAAGAGATTACTATTAATCCTTTACTAACAGCAGGACAGGATCTCCCCAATGCAGGAGTGCAGCATTCTCAGAAGTGTTTTAAATACAGGTGGGGTGGGGGGTTCACTAATTATCGCAAAAATAATAATTATAAGGTATTCCATTCCCCCAGGTCCTCGGTAATTAGCAAGCTGCCCCCCAAACTATTCTTATTCACCTCAATTCATCCCTATAGAATTTCTAGATCAGGCCCTGACTGAGAGGTACAAGCAACTGAAAGCATGGCACTATACATAATATGCTCATAGTTATAGTTAGTTAGTGATCAAAATTTCATGGGTACTTACCAGCAGGGGGCATTGGCTTTATCCTCTCTGTTGCTGGTGAATATGCTCTGAGCAGGGGACCCCTTGGCAGGGTTGCAGACGAGGCTGGCCCTCCGACGGGACCACCCCCAGGTGGGACGACCACACCCGGCTGCCCGCCAGGCTGTGAACCAGGAGGATACGAGTGGGTCATATAGTATGGAGAGGGAGCAGCAGGGCCGCTCTTGCTACCCTGTGAAGTTGCAAAAAAAAAAGGACTACTTAACGCAAATTTTTGTTCCGACTATTCAGTTTGATTTAAAACGATTTCTGTTGAAAGTCTCTTGAACTTGTGTTGAAACTATGATGAAATGCCTTTAAAGTGTCTTGAACCAGCCTTGAACTCTGCTGACCTCTCTTGTTCCAAATGCAGGATCGAGTA
The DNA here is from genome assembly GCA_963573305.1 of Pyrrhosoma nymphula. Taxonomy (NCBI): domain Eukaryota; kingdom Metazoa; phylum Arthropoda; class Insecta; order Odonata; family Coenagrionidae; genus Pyrrhosoma; species Pyrrhosoma nymphula. The sequence goes on from OY754335.1 coordinate 55,816,214, forward strand.
GCTTAATTGAAACGTAACGGGAAATGTCTTGATCTCGCTGGAAATTTGCTGTCAAAGGCCTTGTTTTAAAGTGTGTTGGGACTGCCTTGATCTTGGTTGAAACTTACTTGTTCCAACTCACTCCGTACAATATTTACAGTGAGTTTCAAGAGAAGCTTTGTTGAAATTGTTTCAATTTTCAAAACAGTTTCCACAGAGATTCAAGACTGTTTCATCACGGATTGTTTCACTAGCGTTACCTCTTGGAGTCTTAGACGTTTTCTTGCATATGTTTAAAATATGTAAGTTGTTAACCTTCAATAAAACTCAATAACTTGGCTCAAGAAGTCATAACTTGATTTTAAGATTTGTAATTTCCAACTTAAGAGTCGCTGTTCACGCATACTTATATGTAGCACCAGGGTTCAGGATTTTATTGCGTAGGGCAAGACTGGTGACAATATGAAAATACTTGGAGATTTCAGAACGATTTCAGTTCGAGAAATAGTCTTCTAGCTGCATGGGCATTGGAAAATAGTGCGATTTCTACATTTCTTGGTCAACTATTTTCTTTATGATTAACTACGCTACTCTGCAAACAAGGAATACGGTGATAGCCACAACACTTATTCGTACTCTCCTCAGAAAATACCGTTGAATTCACAAATATTAGCAACAAAAATCGATTCTGAAATAACTTTCATACAAACATCGTAAGATAGGTTTACATTCACAATACCTTTTATCACATTATAGATATTCATTTTCAGCCCCAGGCTCGGTCTACGGCGACTACACAACAGCAAAAGAATATGAACGAGAGTAACTTTTGAGATAATGAGAGTAGGAGGCCCACACTAATAAAACCACACTCTCCATGATTCATACCACGGCATTAGTAAGTACGGATGACTGCTTTTCTCACGCATAAAACTTCACTTGATTTAAAGATCTATAAATCACGGTCGTATACACGAATATAGATATAGAAGATCGTATAGATATGGAAGGTCGTACACAAGGGAGTGTTTAAATTTATAGTATCCCTGGTCGTATAGAAGACTTTTAAATGAATTAAATTTCTAAATCCCCTGGTGGTAACTTTCGTTAGTCAAATTACGATGGTGTTTTGATTGGCGCGGTTTTCGAGTCTATGGACTCTTGTTATAATTCTAATTCTATTCTACTCAAATTCTAACATACAGGGGTGTGACGGTGGTGTCGGTATTATGTTTTCCCTCCTATAAAAAAGTTTAACTACACAGTACGAGTTTACTCTGTGATTAATTGCAGGCGAGTTGACTCGATTTTGCGAAAGGCGCGGTACTATAACACTGTGTAGTCCGCCACCACTCGTTTCGCCAGATTCAGTTGATAGGCTGCGAGGTGAGTTTACACTTTTTAACTAATCGCTCGATAATTAAATCATTCGCCCGTAAGATGGCTGCGTGTAATATATCCGACAAGTCTAATGGCTGAGCCAGTCACTAAAATATCAACGGAAGTACTTTGTGTGGTAATTACTTACTGTAGTTGCCTCAGAGTTGCTCCGAGGGAGGACAACGGGGATAAAGGAAATCTGGAAGGTGGGAAACGTAGGTAGGAAGTATAAATGAACATAAGTAAATCTCGGTAGGATGACGGAAAATACAAGGTGCGCCCAAAACTTCGTGGAAATAATGCCACACCACGAGAAATTTTCCAACAGCAAAAAAATCAACAACACCGCTAGGAATAAATATTATTGAGGGCAGTAACAAAAAAACATGGATTATCACTGTCGTTCCTCATAATTTAAAGTGAAAACAATGATGCAAACACTATATAAAACAACGCAATTAAAGCATGAAGTCAGCACTTTCAGCGACAAACCTTAATTCAGTGAGTGGACGGTTTAAGATGCCAATATTCCATTTGATTCCAAATCAACTGAGGTTGAGCAAAATTGGACGAGAAGTTTTTAAACTTTGAACTAAACCAGCCGAAAATGTTGTCTTAAATTCCATTAATTTTTTAAAACATAAAAGTACACATACAGCGATTGGAAAATTTTTCATGGAAATTATAAGTACATATTTAGGAGCATGCTAAGTCTTTATAAGGAAATAAATTCTTAGAAAATTTCGCAAAAAAAACCAAGAAACCGATAAAAGGATATCGCCCGCGTCATCATCATGGGTGCCTTAGTTCGGCGTCTTGTTTCACATTATTTCCCTAGCTAGAAAACTTTTACACGCCCACTCTAATGCCTATTTTTATACACATTTACAGTAAATGAATGCTATAGATCACGCAAGTCTTGTAGCTAATCAGGCAGCGTGGCAGCACCGCGGTTGGAACCTTAAGCTTCTGACAAAAATAATTACTTTCGCTGTTCCTCACATTTGGCTGCAATCAATCTTTTCTATGCCTCTTTCTTTTCGCTCACCGTAATTTCCCTTCCTTTATCCCACCAAGCATCGACATTTATTTTCCCTACCACTTTCTCCGTAACCCTTTCCTCAGCATATTATACAATCATTTCCTTCAAACCCTTTCATGGATTCCTCACACTTCCTTAATATATACCGGTAATTGTGAAAAGAGATCCAGTTTACAAAGCCTAACAGCAAGAACTTAAGTCTTTGATAGTGCCTACCCTGAAGGGGATAGGAGTGATGGATATGCTATGGACATGCGTAAGAATTCGTGACAGTAAATGCACGTGCATGCAAGACCTGAAAAGGACAGAAAGCTTTGCTCTGTGCGCCCAAAAAAATTCGGAACGAGTTAACTTTTTCAAATGTCTGTGGCCACTTCGATATCTTTTATTTCAGTCACATAACGGGGTCACGCAATAAAAGATTCGAGTCGGGTTACCGATTCCGTCGCAAACATCTGTGCGATTGTCACATATCACCCATGCAGTGCCCATAGCTACCGCATCAGCCCCCGGGGTGGTCTGTCAATTGTCACCCTACCTTCAGGAGACGCATAATACACATTCAACCTATTTGGAAACCATTTGAAAATTAAGTTTTAGGAAAAATTATTCTATTTATTCAAAAATTAAAATACAAAATTAAAAGAGAGTTTTCTTCCTTTTCGTAGCAAAATAATAAAAGATACTATCAAAATCTATTTCGCTTCTGAGGGTGATAGGATAGTTTCCCGTGAACACTCTCAGAGGGTGTGAATGTGAGCACCCATTATTACAGTCTAAACTATTTGTTTAGACTGGGCCATTATTAGTAGTCCTTCACGTGGCCCCTAAATCTGCGTAAAAGACCTACCTAAGGGTATGCGAGTTTCGTCTGAGGTTGTCCCTAGCGGGGAAGCAATTTCCCGTAAACAGCATCAGAGAGTTTGAATGAAACTACTCAATTATTGGTGCTCCTTAAAGTGACTGGAGCGGTCATCGTGGGTCACTGAGTGCACATTTAATTAATTTTTCAAGCAGGTCCAAAAAGTTCTAGGACCACATTTCAATAAATCCACGTCTATGCAATGAAACTCACAATACGTGCACTAATGGAAATGAAACAATAATTATATTTTAAAAATTTTCTCTCTATTAAAACATGTTATGACTTGAGTTTTCGGTGCAAAATTTGAAATTTAGCGAAAATTATATTTAAATACACACAATCGAATTAATAGGAAACATATTTCTTGTATCATAATTCTAAGTGTTAAAATGACATTGAAATACGAAAAAACCAAATAGGAAAAATGCAATTTTGTTCACTTTTATCTATAGATATAATAACACGTACGTTAAGTTCCACATAAACCTGTTGATAGGCAAAACTCACTCCAACCACCTTAGCGTGGCCCCTAACACTTACGTGAAGGACCTAATACTGAGTAGAATGTGGGTGTTTGTGGATTATGATGAAGTGTGACTTGTTCTGGTTGCGTGTGTTTTTTGACGCTCTACCTCCTCCCACCAAGTTTGGTACTAAAACTTTTACGGCCAGTGCATCCTGTTTCTCGTTAAGTATAAAGAAGTTGAGAGAAAACTGGCGATGACTGATTTCTGACAAGCTCCCAGTCAGCGACCGAGGAATGAGATTGGTTTAAAGCTATTTTACTAGCGTACAAACTTCACGAGTCGCAACCCACCAGACCAGTGCATCGAGAAATCACTGAAAAAGTCCCAGGATGTTTCGTAGCAGGAGGCTTCCTGAATGACACAAAACAACTTTTACTTCGCTCTAGAGCGCAGCTTGAATAGTTAAGACAATATTTCCGCTCTTGTGGTGAGGAAGCTGCTTGGGGAAATTAGGAAGAAGTAGGGTAAGTAGGTGGGGCAGGTGATAAAGGGCGACGGGATATTGAGGACTATTATGGTGGGGAGGATAATAATGACAATGTAACTCAATAACAGTATATTGATGCAATAGTGTACATCATAAAATCAAACTAGGACCAAATTTTAGACAAAATACATCTTATTGTTTCACTCAGGTCAATTGCATTCATGTAGTGGGGGGCTGTTTTACAATTTAAATAAATTTCATTCACTGAATACAGAAGTTTTTGTGATTAAAACATTTTTTAGTTTATGTTTGAATGTTTGCGAGGAAAGGATTCCATTTAGACCCATTGAGAGTAAATTAATTAAGTTGCCTCCTTTATATAATGGACCTTGGCTATTTAACTTGAATGAACTTGGCTCTATATGGATATTAAGTTTAGTACGAGTTTGATGTTAATAATTATCACAATTTTATCGTATATGCATATAATTATTGACAAAAAAATGTTGGATGTTGGGCGAGGAAGGGAAAGAAAAATAAAAACCTTAATAGATGGGATGAAGGGAGGTGGGGAGAAGTGTACCGAACTGAAGAAACAGATATCATAAAGAAGTACTTGCCGCCTTTCTAAGAAGTATTGCTTATGTATTATCCACATCTACTTTAATTGATTGACTCCCTCTAATGGTAATAATTAATTTTTGAGCTAGTTTTCGTGCGATAGGGCGTAGCGGTGCCGCGCGGAGGTCGTTGACCCAATCAGAGGAATTGGATTCTATGCGCGCCACACGCACGGAAATCCATCCCTTTGATTAGTCGAACGACCTTCGCATCGCAACGCATTATTGCAAATGAATCCACACTCTCCGAGAATGGTTCGCAAAACCAATTCACCATTTGGGGATATTGAGAAACCGTGAAACGATATGAGACTTGGTGGAATCATTCAAAGTCGCGGGGAGTGCTCATGCTTTTTCCATATTTTTCTAAATAAAACTTTGCCATGCTTTTACTCTGCTCCGCGGTGATAAGTGATTTTGAGATAATGTTGGCAGCCCTTTGGGGTGTATAAATATGGAATCTAACTTAAAAAATTCATTCAGAGATTGAAGAGTACACTGATATGATTTTTTTGGAGAGGGATACAATTCTCAGAACATTACCGAGTTTAGAAAAGTAACGTCCATCGTTGAGGAGATGGAGCATTGTAAGCCAACTCGCATACTCATTTAATCAGGGGCGTATTTCCGGGTGGGGGGGGGCAAACGGGGCCGGTCCCCCCTCAAAACTAAAAATTAGTTTAGTACAACGTGTAAAATGATTTATAGTCCATAATTACGTTGAAAATAATTACGATAATGTGCAATATCATTTGTGGCGGTCATCAATTCTATCAACTAACAAGATTTCATTCTTCAACTCGGCATGCGTCCTAACTCTCTTCAATCCATTCATAAAAGCTATTCTATTTCTTCCTCTCCCCCGCTCACTTAACATGTTCTCCTCCATCACGGCATTCAGCTTCCCCTCATCACCTCTTCCAACCACTTACTCTGCCTCCTCCTATTCTCCTCCCGAAGTGTCCTCTCCTCATCTTCCATGTCGAGCACTCTTGTTCGTCTTTCTTTCCGTCCATCGCACTTTCTCCAATCTCATCCACACCCACCAACAGATTCAGGCTTTACATGGTGGAAAGAATCCATTTCAAATCACACAAACTTGCACTTTTCCACAGGATATTTAAATACTACAACGCGTTTCAACTAACAGAGTCATCTTCAGGTATATGATCTGTCTTGTACCTGAATTGTTCTTGTACCCTTATCCTGCGGCAAAGTACAATTGTGTGTGGTTAAAATTTTATGGTTTATTTTAGTTCCCATAACTTCTAAATTTTAAAATTTTATCTCGTAGGCCCTCGGTTCTGAGTCAAATGGTCGATGCAGCACTGTGAGGGGTCCACAAATTTAAAGGATGAATGCGGCGAAAACTGCAACACCAACAGGAATTAGCACATTCCTAGCATCAAACGCCCTCTTAAGAGTAAGGCCGAGTTCACGAGTCCAACGGTAGCCTAAACTCTCCTCACCTCAAATGATAGGGAGCCCATCATTCAGAGTAGATGCCTTAGACACCTTTCACCCAGAGTGGGTGGAGGGGCAGTGAGGAACGAGAGGGGACGCGCGCACAGTGGATGGGTGAGAGGTGTATCATACGACGGACGTCGCAGGAGATTCCCCCACATACACATGCTCGCTTTTACAGCTTTCCCTTGGCCCAGAGCCCCATTCGCACTCCCACCACCCCTCTCTCCCCACCCTCCCCCTCTCCCTGGGGCCACACGATCCCACAGGGCTCGAATGAAGGCCGATTTCGAAGCGATGAAACAAAAATAAAAGCGCCGTGCGCTTCCGGCTGACTGGGAGAATTTCTTTCCGAGCGAGCTGGCGGGACGGTTGCGAGCAAAGAGCGAAAGAGGTCTGCCTGCCCGTGTCTCACATTCTCGCTTCGTCCGAGCAACCGAGCTCATTTCACTTCGGGTGATCCGGCCGTGTGGACGCATATTGGGGGGAAATAACGGGCGCGACAATGGGCAACAGGTGCGCGAGCTCGATTCTACTGCGGCTGACGCTGTTTCTCGCGACTCTGTCGCTGCTGTCGAAGGGCGGCGACGGACTCGTGGTCAGCGTCAGGAATTCAAAGAACTACATCGCATCCGACGCCGACGAGGATCATCTCCTCAACAAGATCACCCTGACGCAGAAGAATTACATACAGGTGAGAGACTTCTGCTATTATTAGTATCAAGCGTGAAATCGATGGATTCAGGCGTTACTTAGTCCGGGACTTGATTATGATATGTGCGTCAAGGCGAAAAGAAACATTTCGAACAATTCCACAGTTCAGTATTCTTCATATCGTCCTCATTTAATTTTGCGAGTCTTATTGTCTCAATGGTTTGTTAGGAAGTTAAAAACTCAACTGCTCTTGGTCAACGTTTCGGAATTTTATCATTCTATCTTCATGGATAATCAAGAAACATAAATGTCAACAAGAAAATGTCAATAATATTATACTTACATCATGACACATAAATATTGTCATTATCTCTATGGAGTAGTAACAGGTGACAATATTTATGCATAACGATGTCTAATGCTTTTGATACTCGATTGTTGACCTTTATGCATCTTGATTAGACCTAAAGATGGAATGATAAAACTCCGAAACGTTGGCCAAGAATAGTTGGGATTTTAAGTCCCGATCAGACCTCGAGACAACGAGAGTCGTAGTTCCACAATTGTTAAATATACCGGTGTATTTCACCCTATCTGGCTTATTTCTAAAGGTACAAAAGCCATTGTGCCTTGATAATGACGCTGCAGGCATTGAAATAAACGGAAACTGTACCTAAATGCTGACGCCATAGAGATTGACAACGATCGATTAGATGTTGATGTAGATGGTCGGTGTATTTAACAATGTTGAGAAGTGCAAAGTGTTTATTTTCTTAATGATGAACTTAGTATTCCACAATTTCCAAATCACTGCGAATGTACATATTGTACGATACGTAGTAAGGCGCACGAGTGCAAAGATATACACCAAAAGGGATTAATTTCGCCATGAAAAAATCATTTTACTTGACCGGGATTCGAACCCGAATCCCTTAATTGCCGGTCAGGTGTTCCCAATTACATCACCCACCCATATCAATGCAAGGCAAATTTCACAGCTTAAGATAGGCTTTGAAGGGCCATTTTTACTCTGCTTATCCAACTCAAAACATTATCTCATCCCATCAGTGCAACGTATTTCCCACCTCTATCCCGTATAACATTCCGCCTATAATTTTTATCAAGAGGGGCGGAGAGTCTCTTCAGTCGGAAGGAAATGAACCAAGATGAGCCCGATGCATCAGCTAGATCACTCGAGATAAAATGAGACAATTCATATTCGTCTTCACCATTTACCTAGGTCCAGCCTAACGACTATTGTAGTTGGACGACCGGTTAGGGTAGGTTTTGATGCGCAGATATTGCCAAGAGAAAAAATCGGCCTGGAACTGGAATCGAACCACGGACCATTGGACTGCCGGGACAATTCGCGGACTACTACACTACCCAGGCTTCCTTCTCCTTCCTTACGCATTTCATCGCTTTATTTGCGGCAGGCATGAATAAATTAACAAGTTTTGATGGTCGAATTCCGATATTTGTTTTTATGATTTTGAAATTCCCTCATACTATTTCTCTCTTCGGCAAAGCATACTTCCTGGCTCTCTTCATCCGGTCTAATTATGTTGATCCTTTTCTTTCCTCCTCTTCGCTTTTCCAGCCTTCAGTGGAATCCAACACCCCCTTGCCTCATGCTACCTGTTCTTGGATAGACCGATAAGCATCTTTATTTTATGGAGCCAGATAAAGACGTCCGAGTCTCCTTTCCTTCTAAGCCTTTAGTTTCATGGAAAATGTAGTTTATTAGTTGTTACATGAATTTCACACTCTAAACGGTGAAGACTATAAAGTGAACATTAACAAGTATACAAAACATTGAATCGAGTTCAGTAGCTAATCTTTCGACTAGATATTTATTAAAAATTTTGAAAGACAAAATTTGCAGTGATAACATACAAGCAATATAAATATATGTATATGTCATGAACACCTAAATATGTATATTAATGCATCATTAATTACGTGTAATAAAAATACGATGTTGAATGCGAGGCCTTTGCCTTGACATCCGGCTTTTCCCGGACATGTCCTATATTTAAGGTATTCAGCGGACGTTCGTGTTGGGATTTCGATTGCTGTCTGAAAAAATTCCGGAAAAAGAATTACGGTATAGATTGTTGATTTTATACAGTTTAATTCATAGAAAAAATATCCTTTTAGGTAATTACCGTAATTGGTAGATGGAGATTTAATTGGCCGAAAATATGAAAGGAAAGATGGATTGATAGGTGAAGGATACAGGTGAAATCATTCATAGAGTAACTAAATTCATGTTTTTTGTAGAGCTGAAGAGAATTCCAGCTCCGATCTGGACGAAAGCCTACTTTATTCCTACATTTTCACCAGCTTTATCCTTCCAATCATATTTTGACCGGTTGTAATGCTCTCATCATAGTATCGTTTCATGCACGGTTTGGTAAGTGTTATTCTGACGGGATATATTTAGGTTGACGGATTTCTCTCAGAGAAATCTACGCGGCGGAGTCAGAAGTCTTCCCGGGAACAATTGCGGTGTTTCTCAATTGATTTTCTTTGAAGCGCCAAGCGGTTCATGCAAACGCAAAACGGACGATAGTAAATTTTCCCATCACTAGAGTAAAACATTATCCATGCAAGCCGGGACGTAATCTAGCTGCGCCTCTCATGTATTGATGTTCATGAATAGGCATCAGTATAGCACATACACCTGTCGGTACATATGTTGTACCATATCGATGAATAAAAGGAACTTTGTAACATTCCGCCTACTTGTTTCTTTATTATTAGATTTCGACGGCTTAAAGCGTCACCGTATAGTAACTTCTTAATCTGTCATGTCTATATTTATATTACATTAAATTTTTATGCAAAATTACTTCCGGTTCCAACAAAAATATTAGAAACTCACGAAACTGCTTAAGTAAAATGTTCTGTATATTTTTCGATCGCCTCATAAGAAAATGAAAGCATTCTAAGACATAACGGAAGATCTTCACCGACAAACTAAAGTATGACCAACGTGTCTAGGGTATTTAAACAGGAAGTGCGGAACATTTACCAGATTTGCCCATTTTTTACTAATTATGAATACATTTTCGATAAAATATGATTGTTAAATGGGAGCAAAACAATACAACTTCGTATTGGAGAAGAAGAATAAAGATATGCCTAATCAAATGGAACTTTTATTAAACAATGAGACAATTAATAACAGGAAATATTCAATATTGATCATCGGCAATGCATAGCGTAGGGTGCAAAATGTAGGGTGGTGCCACCATCTTCAGTGATTCATCCACAAGAAATGAGTCCAGCTGTTTCTTCCTTTGCTATCTTTCTAAATTCAAAAGCATTAAATTACTCTCAATTAGTTATTCATTGAATTCACTATATTCGCTTGAAAAAAACTTTTGATAACAAAGCGGCTTATTCATAATTGTGCCAATTAACAATTTTATCCTCCGTGAAATCAAGAGACCTAAGAGGTGAATTGGTAAAAGTTTAAAAAAAACTGCAAACCATGGCGAATTTTTTTCTGATTATCGTTAAAAAATTGCATTTCTCGCATTAGCAGGCATCTTAAATTTTTCCACAGGCCGGAAATTGCCAAAATACCCTAAAATGATTCGTTCCAAAGAGTGAATAAGTTATAGGAAAATTATGAGAAAGTTATGTGCATTCACACTTGAGTAAGAAACACTCGTACTTTTTTTCAAAAAGGAAAAGAACCCAAGGAAAAAACAGCTTAATTCGCAGTCTATACCTAATATAGGATACACAAAATGCCGCAATTGAATAGCCCAACTTAGAATCTTGCAATTGACACAACATTAGAATTGGCGAAATAAATATCAACGCGAACATAGATTTAAAAATATTATTTCAGAACAGGTTGCATGCTGAGTCTGTAAAAAGAGATTTGTCCTCATATTTCTGCAGAATTAATGCAAGCCGATTTCTCTTTTTCCGGAACGCAGTTCATCAAGTACCTGATAGATGTACCACGGCTGCCCTCGTTCACATTCTGCCTCTGGATGAAGTCACTCAACATGACAAACCCGCAGCCCATCTTCTCTTATTCAAGTAAGTATACTGATGACCCAGAAATAACGTTTATGAGCATTTAATAAGTCATATATAAGTCATTATGTGACCAGAACAAACTCTACATCAAGGTACGTACATGATATTTTGGCCCAAAAATTTGCATTCTGGGAAATTTTAATGCCTCGAAAACTTAGAGAAGTTTTTAGATATTACAGAAGCTGACACGGGTGATGGATAGTTGGTCACCATACCTCCGACTTGGCGTTAGTTCTTAGTGTACCCAAATGTGAATCCTCTGATTAAGCCACAATATAGAGGAATAACTAGTCCAATTGTTATAGAGATGCAGTATACACTGAATATTCAAAGTAAGATAGATTCGGATCTTTGGTTTCCCCTGAAGAGTTCCTATATGTATTCCTCAAAAAATGTTAATGAAGTGACAGCTTTCACCGCTGAGTTCCCAAGACACATTATGCCCTACAAACAGGACAGGTCAAACATTTCGAATTGATACAATAATTATCTTTCCGCCAGCTTTGAGATTGCGAGTACTAGTACATTATCTCATCTCAAATTCTCAATACTACTGAAAAAAGAGTTAGTACCATCAACATAAGTTCACACTGAGGTAATTTTCAGTTTTCGAAATTTTTATCCTCGTGGTCTTCATTTGCAGATTTGCTCGATATTCTCCTCTTTTCTACTCCCAACTTCTAGTTCATAATCCATAAATGAACTCTTTTGAAAAATAGTCGCCCTCAAAATTTTGTCCACACAAAAACTAGCATAATTTTCAAAGTTTTTATACGTATCTCGTAAAACCAGCTTTTATGATGGCGACGTATTATTTTGGTGAATTGTAATGTTAAAAAAGGAGCGTAAAAACTCAGTAAGAGCATCAGATAAATTTTTTTTTCAATTTCCTTTGGGCATAAAGCCACATTATTTCTATCACGCTTTAGCTACTAAAGTGGAAAGGAACGGTGCACATTTTTAGTAATGAAACAATGATACCGTAATCAACATTGATTTAATTAGGAGATCACACCAAATAACCCACCTGTTCTATGGGACTCTTTAAAATGTGAGCAATGGTTTACCGATGAAAATCACAGTCACCAAGGTACATCAATAAACCATTCTTAAAATATTGCTCAGTTGTTTTATCTAAAATTATAAGAAGGATAATAGTTAATTCTTACTAATTGAATCCTCCAAAGACATCAAGTTCAACCACGCATTCAAGGTGGATGGAACAAGTTTCCTCACCCTTGCAGTCAATAGTTCCTCAATTTAAGTACCAATCCCCGATTTATTCGCGTCTCCGCAAGTTAAGTTACGCGATAAACGCAGTTATTCCCCGGTGAGCTCCCAGCAATCCAGTTTATCAATGTCCTGACAAGCACTCCCCAGCCGAAAACTTTGTCAATAACTTCTCCGGTACTTCAACAAAAGAAACGCCTTGAGCGGACAAGGACATATTGGTGGTATAAAACTTCAGCCGAGAAAAAAGGCAGTGTGAACGCTCTTGAGATGCAGTTGGTAGAGTATATATATAGCTGCAGAATAACTGACGGCTTCCTTGCCATAAAAGAGAATCACAGGGGACCTACTATAGTAACTCAGTCCAGGTTCAAAACAGTTGGCTCGGATGGCAGAGAGCACGAAGGTCACGGAATAATGTGGGATCCTATGTACTTAAAAAAGTTATTCTCCTTTATGGAATCATCAACAAATTTTAGAGAAATCGAACCATAAGCGACTTTTCTATGCCACATTTTGTGCTATAGCCATGTTTGTAGGCACTTGGGGTATATTGGGATAAAGAATCAACCCCAGGATTTGGACAACTATTTTAATATACATTGGTGTTCGCTATTTTCGCGTGAGTTAATTAGAACTGAATTTCGAGAATCAACCAATACCTTGGTCTTTTATACCAATTCGGCTATCTAATGTTCAACAAGTACTCTTTGGCAGCTATTATATTCTAGTCAGATGCCCCGCCCACAGCAGTCGTATTCGGATATACTGTGACAGACGCGATACTTTATAAAAACATAATTCGTCGTTGATTCTGATTCTCCGGATATTATTGTCTGACCGTACCCAGAATGTTGCTCAGCACTTTCCTCTAAAAGTGATCAGTATGCTTTTCGTCTTCTCTGTCACGATCCAAGACGCCATCTTATTCTCTTCTTTAATCTATGCTCAAAATCTTAGAGTATATAGTTCAATAGAGGTGGCGTGACGAACTTCAGGTGAAGCTTTTTCCATCCACATTGAGTGTCCATAGTTAATACTGTGATTGCCGTATGCCATCGTGAGACGGGACGGATATTCTAACGACGATTTATCGTGTTTCTCACTTTAAAGTGAAATATTTGAGGTACGCGAAAGCTTTGTCTCTTTTTAAAACAATTGTACCATGCATTGTAAACAATAATGCTCCCAATAATTAGACAAAAATACTTTTTTTATCGATGGTCGCCTGCACTGTTTATATAAATAATACAGAAATGTTTATGTTAGTCATATTTCCTTCACTAGTTCATAGTCACTTCCGGTATTTAACTCTTTTTAATTTGGAAAACGCTACGCATAGCATAGGCACTCAAGAGCAGACGATACGCTTTTCTTTGGTCCTGCTTGAGTATTTCTCCTTAATTCAACATTTTTACGTACAGCAAGCGTGTAGATGAATATGTTTAGGCTTTTTAAGGGGCAGAAGCGGCTTCACCTTCGCTCACGGCTGGGTACACGTAGCGCCACCTCGGGTACTTCTAATAATTCTATGCTCAAGACGCACTCTTTCTACAAAAGGGGACGAGATGGAGAGGTACGCCAGGGTTTGGATCTCCCCGCCGGGGACGGGACCCGACGGCGTTGAGGAGGTGGGCGACGCGTCTAAGGGTGGCGCCGGGGAGGACCCGGTGACGGCGGCGCCTCACATCAACCTGCGCATCAAGGAGGAGCCCGTGATGAGCGTACCCATCCCCGACATGAGGGTCAACCGGTGGCACCACACGTGCCTCCACTGGACCAGCGGTATGGACGCGGATGAGGGCATGTGGCTGCTCTTCTTCGACGGCGGGCTGCGTGGGAAGGCCGTCTATTCCGCGGTGAGCACGCATGTCTTTCTCTCTCTGATTTCAGACCAAAAAGGTGCTTTTCCGAGAGGAACGCGTATGACATTGCCAACGAATAATTAAGCGAAACGTTGTGAAACGAAGGAGATGAAATATTTTCATACTAGTATTGATTCAAAAAAAACTTGTTTGAACTTTAAATAACACTCCTTTTTTCATACGCATGCTTGTTACTTTTAAATAGTCTTCAGGTGGACAAGGCCCTCCCTTAATCGTACTCCTGCAAAAAATTACAGCATTTCAAAATCTCCTTTTTACATCATAGGTGCTCAAGTGTGGTATTACCGAAAAACTGAAGTGAGAAGCACATATTTTGCCTAAAATTAAAATAAAAAACATAAAATACAAGGAAGTGAATGCCCAAATTCGACATATCTTTTGAGTTGTAAGCAGATGACTATAAATATTTGAGGGCAAAATGAGTTAAATCAACTGACAAGGCAAGAATTTCAGATACTCGGGCAGGAAAATAAAACCACTGAAAATGGTAACCCTCCACTAACATCGCTGTTCTGCCGTAATTTTCCGTTCAATAGGATTTTATTGGAGAAAGAAAAAACATTTCAAATGGCATTAACGTCAATGCAAGATGCCAAATGGCATAGAGAACACGGAAAGTTTCAGCGGTTTAATTCATTAGATCAACAATCGACATAATTATAGGCCTCGAAAAATACATAATTATAAGCATATTACCGACTACATAGTTATATTGTAGTCGGAAGTGGTTTCAATGAGTGTACCTTTTCAGGTTATAACGATGTCACCACAACGAATCAAATTATTCTTCGGGTATCACCATGATATTGTTTCACCTTATCTAAATCAAGGAGCTGGCATTAATCATGGAGCTGGCATTGAAGAATTAACTTGATATTCTCGAAACTGATTATTTTACTAGAATCAGAGAATAAATAAGGTAAAGTGCAGGTTTCGACCACCATTGGGCTTGGAAGCAATACAAAAATACAGGAGACAAAGAAATTACATTTTAAATTGGAACTAAAAAACATGACGATTTTTTACAAGCTCACCGTAAGGGATTCTATTATGAGTGTTTTTTTTCGTTTCAACAGAGCGGATTGTTAACAAACCAATCCCAGTTTCCGGATAGCGCAAACAAAGTTAAATCCACAGTCAAAATAACTAGCTTCCCTAATTAGTATTCGACCTGTATTCGCGCGGATTTGTAATGCGTGCACTGACCTTTTCCCATGACCTAGAGGGTCATTCGCAAACGGCATAACGCAATTATGAAACTTTTCTCACCTCTCCCTTTCTCCTTTGCCGCTACGTGACGGAAATATCAAGTGGCCACCGCCAAAGTAACTCAGGGAAGTGCCTTCTCGTTTCTGGAGCGTAACTGTTTTTCCTTTGGGCGAGTGAGAACTCACAGTCCTACACAAGAATTTATCATGATTTTCTAGGCGACGCAGAAGAGGAGGGATTGAGCAAAAAGCGTAAAAGATTCATCAAAATCTCCGACAGATTCATGGGTTTCGCTAGGTTGAACGGAAATTGTTCCTTGAATCACAAATTGTTCCCATTAGGGAATTTTTGGGAGAAGAATAAATTAAAAAAAATAAAAAATACAGTCACAAAATCTTGGTTTGACGCGTTCCAAAAAATAAAGTTATTTTTTATCTTCTTCATATTGTGAAACATTGATTCATATAAGAAAATAGTTATATTTTTCATTTTAGTCATTTGAATCGTATTACTAGATTGGAGAACCTTTGATTTCTTTGCTAAAGCAATTGTGTAATCCAATTTTCATTCTCATAAAAACTTTCTATCTATCGTAGATATGATTCAGAACCACAAGGAATGTGAAAAGGCTAATGAACGCGGTTGCAAACAGCAGAAAAAGAAATAAAATAATTTTACAACCTTCTTGGGCATTAATTCATCTGCACTGCTCACCATGAATTTTTCCAGAAAGAAATCCCGCAGGGAATATATATAACAACACTCAATTTTAATTTTAAGGCCACAAAACTTGAGTTTGCTTGGATAAATATTTTAGTATTAACCGACGATAATCAATTGTTCTGCTCTAAGGGCGGGAATTTCACGCATATTATTTATTTATCAATGCCATAGATTACTTAAATTATTAGCCAACGGAAATCACTAAAAATCATTCCTAATTCCCAATGATTTTTGTGAGTCCTAGAATGTGGATTACATTCACTCCCATGTAATTAATGAATTCACAGAAATCTTTAATGTCTTCCTTCGCTCCAAAATGATTCTGGAATAGTCTCTTGAAATCCGTATATCTATGAATTCCGGTACGGGAATTTCATCCGACACATTATTAGCACGTCGTTACGCAAATGAATATTATGTTGCACGCATCTTCCTTACGACGCTTTAGCTCCAAAATGACACAGAAACAGCCGATGAAAAGGGTTGAGGACTGTTTCTCGTTACCCTTGAGCTATGGGACGTGAATATCAACCGCAACCGTAGTAGCCCATAATTATAACTTTTGCTCGAATCTCACCGCTTTCGCTCCAAAATGGTTCAGGAATAACCAGTAAAAATCTGTTAGGGGGCAAATGTTAATGTCAATGACCTCTGGGGCGTAAACTGCTTCCAGAACATTAATTACGCATCATTAAAATGAGCCAGTAACGAATTCAATGCTCTTTTTAATGCAACTTCCTATCGACAAAGCTTACGAATGGCTTTTTTTTAGGATACCGGGACTAGCCACGGTATTACCGCATGTTCAAAAAGTCTACAAAAATCCACAGGGGAGAAGGACGCCTCAGCAGCTCAACTGCCTGAAGGATTCGGCTCAATATAGAGGGATCCGGGTTCGAGTTCCGGTCAAGATGAATGATTTTCATTCAGTGGAATTTCACACTTATTACGAATGGGGTTGACCAAAAATCATTACTACATTGCGATAAATTGTACTTAAAATTGTACTTCCCTGACAGGATGACTCAGTAACGAATCCAATATTCCTTTCTACTGTAGCATTTTCTCCCCTATGATTCGGAATACGGCTGATTAAAACTTATCACTACATTGCAAATTGCAATGACCTGGCCAGGGAACGGGGGTTGCGGTCCGCCGGTCCATGCGGTCCGAACCCCCCCGGAAATTTTGAATTTATTTTTAAAAAATGGGCGCTAAAGGAGAAAGTTATATTTGTCATTTTTTAAACAAATAATTTTTTATTCATCCTTCAGTTTGAAAAAATTTTTACATAAATATTTTCATAATTTTTAAAAACATGTGGGTTTTGTGTTATTTCAGAAGTTTGCACAGCTAAAAATATTTAAGTATCGGCAGTTATTCCGCTGTCACAATCGCACTCTCAATTGCATGTACACACTTTTGCTCCTAATTATAAGAAAATCCACTCCCCAGGCCCACTGTTACTCAATATGGACCATCAGCTCGAAATGAAATCCTGGCTACGTCACTGACCGCCAAGGACTGTAAATTGTGTGTGCGGGTTAGGACGGCTGTGATTATAATTGCCTTGTGTCATCATTTTCTGTACAGAAAGGGGACCCTGATGCAGTGCTTCCAGCCGGAGGAGAAGTGGCCGTCGGCCAGGAGCTGACCGACTTCGACCAGGGGCTCGACGACGGATTTGAAGGCGAGCTGTTCGGCTTCAACCTCGTCACGGGACCCTGGGAGAGCCTAGGGAAGGCTTTATACGAGACGAGTTACTTCCACTGCACCCTGCGGGGCGGAGGGACGCCGCCTGCCACCGACGGGAAGAGTACGCTGCTCGTGGACTGGGCCAAGACGCCCATACGGGCGTACGGGGGTCTCCTTGTGTCACCAGCCAATCCCATGTGCGGAAATTTCTAAGACTTCCCATCGTTAGCCTGGTCTAAAGCCTGGGTCGCACGATGCTTGACATTGTGCAAGACCCGGTATGTTAGCCAGTACTTGATACGGAAGACACAACTTAGAGCGAGATCGAAGCAGTCTTCCAAGAACTAATGCGATCATTGAACTTGTGCAAGCTGGAAGCTAATGCATGTCCTGAAGTTGACAGCTGATGATCAATGCGTGTGTAAAATTGAACGTGATTGGCTGCTTGGTCATGACAATCCTTTGTTATCCCATTTTTGTTAGAGATTTTTGAATTTTGAACTTAGAATTTATTGTTGAATTGCGGTAGTGTATTTCGGAATGAATACGCCCGGTAAGCAACAGTGTGACCATAATAATAGTTTCGCATAACTTCATTGAAAAAAATGTATATGTAAGTTTATCCCTAACGATATTGATATCCAGGGCTTATTGGGCTATGGGCTAGTACCTTCCTACGCCCACATAAGTCATGAAATCAAGGATCCAAAAAAGTACGCTGGCGATTATTCATGATAACCAGTATGTTGGTTCTATATCACGCCATGCTCCTACGCGATCATGGTGGATTTAATCTTTGGATTTTTACCGTGTGGTACAGGCTCAGAAAGAGGAGGAGTGACAGAGGTACCTGAAATTTACTAATTCCGTGGAGGTTTTCGCTGATTGTAAATACCTGAAACTGGTATAATAGATCAAACAAGAGTCGAAGGACAATTATTTAAGTTCTGGTTTCACGCTTGTAAATATCATTACTCTTAGTGATGATGAGAGCCAGCCGAGCCGAACCAGACGAAAGTTAGCTTTAAAATGTTTAAGATAAAAAAAATGTTACGCGATAATATCGATTATACGTGTGTTGCGAAGCATGGAAGAATGATAAAAATCACGATGAGAGATGATTTTTTTGTTTCCTATTCAAATTATTTTAATGAGCGGATGCTCTTCCTACGAGGAAGCTCCGTTAATAATAATCAATCGAGTGGAGAAGGGTAACTTACACGAGTTTTTATCCTCACAGAAGCAGGCTCTCCTCGCAACTTCAGAATACATTAAGGGAGGCAAAATACTGGTGGCAGAGATTCAAAACCATGAAATTAGCTCAATCATTAAGGAAAATATTTGAAATCATGCGAGTGACAAAAAAGTCAATTTTTATGAGTGTTCCTGTTTGAGGAAAAGGACGCCTCAACCATTTGGCACATGACGAAACCGATAGTTACTAGAGTCAAAATGTAATGAGAGAAAGTAAATGCTACACATTAGGTGCTATAAAAAAGTAATAATTTTAAACAAGCGTCGGTTATGGCTGAGCTACTTGAGTGCTTTCAAAAAATACTCAGGCAGTTTTGCTTTTTTCTGGATCATTCATAATCAGGGATTCAATTTAGGAATTTGATTTCCAAGATTTCTGCTCGCGAAAATCATGCAAGCTTTAATCCATTTAATTTTCTCGAGTTCGTCATAACAACACTAATTCGAAGAACTTCGGAATAAATAGAAAATCACTTCTACGAGAAGAGGCGTTATAGTGACGACAATAGTCGGCATAATTAAAAATTTTGCTTCGAACCAGGATAATGTGAAAACCATATTTCCCGAAAGCTTTTGAATCAGGATGCGAATTGGAAGGGGGAAGATCACCACTACGTAATACACTGTAATAAAATGTACATAATACTCTGATATGAAATGTAAATAATGTACTGTAATTGTAATGAGTGGATGTAAAACAAATATAATTACAGTAAACTGTTTCGAATCGCAGGCTTTCACAGCCGTACTTTGACGCTGAAGCAGTGTTCCAGGTTTGGTCCGCAAATGAAGGCAACACATTCGTTACACGTTACAACGTAGAGCTTCAAAAGGAGACCATTTACCATTCCTACAAGTGATTTAGCTCAAGAAAGTGTTCACTACAACGCAAAAGGAAATTTTAGAGATAAAACACTCCACACACGGCTGAACTGTCGTGTTTCCCAGGCGTCAAAATGTTTTCTATTTGTATGTATTTTATTAAAGGAGTGAATAAATATGTTCCATTTTTTTAAGAAAACTCTTTCAATCATGAAAAAATATCGATGTAATTCCCTTGTTGGAACTAGTTACAACCTCTTTGCGAAACTTATAAATATTATTCGGTCTCTTACAAAAGAGCGGTGGACGACGATGGTGACTCAAGAAGATGCACAACATGCAGGAATTTTGTATAAAAATACGGTAAATATGTTAAAAGGCTTTGCCGACATTAATTTGGTAACAAAACTGCGGAATAAATGGTAAAAGAATGATGTATACTTAGGCGCGGTCCTTATCGTAGGTAGAAGGAAATTTCTCGCCAAATGACAGACGCATGTGAGAGTGATTGAGAATTCAACAGTGGTATAAGTTGGTGTTCACAGCTCTGAAATATCTCTTGAGAAAAATTCTAATATTTGAATAGTTACTTCTACTAAAACGTTGATATTCAGCTAAGGAGCGCATAACAAAGCATTCATAACTCAAAAATTGCCATAGCCAAACATTTTCCCACTCTACATAATTAGCATTATTACCCGGTCTCAGTTTTGGAATATACATCGTACTCATTTTACCTCTCCTTACACATAAACATTTGAGAAAAGGAAGCAAACCATTAGGCTGAATTGGCCAACTTTCTTGAGCTCAAATGCTGGAAATTTTTCCCAAACCAAGAGTTTGAGTTCCTTTACGGACAATCATCTAGAAAAACGTCCGCAATTATCAACATTTGGAAGTACAAATGTAATCACATGTGATTCCTTTTGAGGAAGACGGAAAAAATATTTCTGACCGGTGAAAGGAAACAAAATTACCGTAAAAAAGTGCAGAACGAGATTCAACCGGCCAAAAAAATCAACCACTTAGACCTGGTAATACGTGACTGATATATAATAACGCGAGAGAGAATCATGAAGGGCCCGTTAAACATTTGAGACATGAATCCAAAAGGGAGAGAGGAGATTGAATGGATAAGGAAATAAAAATAGGCACTCGCTTTTAGGCTCTCCATAAATTCCGATGAAACATCCTGGCTTCACTTTCCTCACATCCCCATCATTACTTGCCAAGGAAGTCGACGATTAACTCCCCATATATTTTCCCCGCCACACTTACGTTGGGATCGTATCAACTGGTGCCCCTCTCTCTCTTCACGAGTTCACGTTTCAGGTTAGCGATCTTGCAAAACGACAATGGACCAATAGTATTAGTGTTCGACTTTATACCCTAGGGCATTTAATCCAAATTGCACCAACAAGGGCGACAGAGAACAAACATGGTTGTTCAAGCTCAACGAAGTTTTGACTTGGTGGCGTTAAAGCGATGATTCGTCTCGCGAAACTGGATGGCATTATTAGAAATGGAAGATCAAAAAGCATGTTTTTTTCTACAAAATATCAGGCATTGATTGGAAGTCAAGGAGATGTGCAATCGAGTCCATGCTGCAGATTTGTCTGAAAAAAATCAGTAAGTTCAGAAATTTGTTTTAGTCAAGCATATCATTAAATTACATAAGGTTCCTTTTAAGACTGAATGCCTGAAGCTACTAACACAAAATACACGACTACCGCAAAAACGAAAGTTATCAGTAGCGTAATAGCAAGTGAACATAGCTCCTTGGGTTGCATGCCGTAGGATCGACATAGGCAACCTTATATCCGTAATTTTTGAAATCACATGGATATTCTAATTTTAATGGCTAGAAAATATTCGAAATGTAACGAAGACTAAATTTCAAAAATATGAAAAAAGTAGAGATTTTCAAACAATAAGCAATACATAAAAATATAAAGCATTGTTTTTTCTGAACTTTAACTCTTGCGTTTAATGGCTAGTTTGGATTCTGGGAGTACATGCAAAAAATGACCAGAATCCCGAAAAATTGCATACACAGAAACTGCTTAAATCGCCAGCGACAGCAAAAATGTCAATATTTATCGCCTGCAGATTACTAACTATACGCCATATTTTTTATTTTCCTATACTTAGAGCTTAATTACACCAACTCTAATGCTGCCAGACATATATAGGTTTATATTTTTTCATACAGCTGTGACTCCGCCATAGGGTGTCACTGTTCCGGTAAGAAGATAATAATTGGCTATACGAGCATTATAACACATTTTAGATTTAAAAAATCGGTTTATTTTATCATAAATATGACATGTCTAAGAGATAGGAAAAAGGAGACACATTTTTCCATCAATTTGACATAATTTCGATTTTCTCACTAGAAATTATTTGCAAAACAATTTCGACACAAGGACCACTATTGAATTTATTCAACTTCATCACTTTATTCTTTGTCAGACTTAAATCCATCTCTCGTAGATGACAGCCATTATCACAAAAACAAAAACGCCTTTCTGACACACAGTCGACGTGGGCCTACGTTTCCTGGATTTTCCGGTATCAGGAGGAAGTGTCAAAGTCAGAGGTGAGTGGGTGGCAATAGCGAACGCCAAAAGTCAAGTGAGGGAAGCCTAAAACAGTGGTCAAGTGGGAGACCAACGGAATAAAACTTTCGCAAGATAGATTAAGTGAGCGACTGTGGAGTGCAGGAGAAAAGGGTGGACCAGTACAAACAGGAATTACCGGAATAGCGTTTCAAATTTAGGGCACGACATCTCATTAAAAGGCAAGAGTGATATATGAGTTTAGACTGTACTTAATTTTAAAATTAATTTCCTAACAGTAAAACATAAACGTGACAACTGGAATGAAATGACCAATGCATATGGTAAACATTTAGGTCACTATCATCGATTGAAATCTAAAAGGTTCAACAAACAACGGCTGACATTAACGCACGCTTAATACTTATTTTATCTGAAAATGCATTGCGACACTATTATATCAATGCGTCAGCAATGCGACAATATCAATGTGACAGATAAAACGAAATGATCAACTTGAAGAGAAAACATAAAGGTCGCATTCAACGATTGAGATTTTAGAGGACATTTTTTTTCACCGAAGTAACAGTTCGCATTGAGCCACACAGGTGAGAACTTCCACCGATAATTGTTGATAATTCACCTCTCAACAGTTGATCAAATTTCCAATAGAGAAAAATTAACATTATCATCCATTAAGTCGCACGCATTTAATCGAAATGGAAAAGATAATATACGCGATGTTAACGAGATACATAATTGACTACGTGAAAGGCTGGGGAAATATTTCAGACTATCTTTAAATATTCACGCAAGTTTCATGAGAAGTCTCACTCTCCCAGCTTCAATTAACGCCTCTTCCGGCATTAATATGATCCAGGATGTGTTTTTTAGGCCAATGGAGTGACCGCTTTCGAAAAAGAGCTAGAACAATCTATAAATGTTCTCACATTCATGTACAAAATCTAAATAAAATGTATAGACACATTTTCAACCGTTGTGAAATTTGAAGAAAATATTCTGCTGAATTTTAATGATGTTCCGCCTGTCTGCAGTGGCCAGTTTGGTAGTGAGCCTATCAGGCAACCGTGAGTTCGCATCTTGCCTCGGAAATGGACGAAATGTTGCCTTAGAATTTAAGTCATAGGTTTGACAGACAGTGTGAGATGACCGTATCAGTTAGAGAAGCAAAAAATCAAAATAAACTAAAGCTAAAAATAACTTCATATTTGAAGTGGATCGAAGCAGATTTCAAGGAACGAAATCCATGAACTTGATTACGACAGGATTCCGCACGAGAAGAATTCCGCATTCGGCACGGCGGAACTGACATGAATTTTTCAGCAATCTTGTCTCCAGAAAAGTTCGAGGACGAAACGAGAACTCGCCGAGGAAAAAATAACCGAGGGGGAAACGTTTTTCCAAGGCGCAGACGAAGAGTGTTTTCGGGTGAAAGGAGAACAGTTGAACGAAGGGAGAGGGGCGGGCCGCGGGTAGGTGGGAGGAAAGGGAAAGATGCATAACCGGAGGGCACCTCACGGCTGCCTTTGGGTCGCCAAGTGGAGCAAGGAGATGAGAAGAAGTGGGGTGGTTGAACGCCTTCCAAGAGTGAAACGTGCGCGTAAAACCAGCCGGAAGGTTAAGGTGAACAGGACACGGCGGTTCGTTAGGTGTCCACGAGTTTCTAGTCATGGCGTGCAAGTCAGTGGAGAGCATGGAATTATCACGTCCATAGATAAAACGTTATAAGCCCCTCAACTAATGGTGGACGACGTTTATTTACGTCCTCGCAGAACTTGATGGCTTTCGACGTCAATTGTCGTCAGAGACATCTTTCTTATCATAATCATCATCATCATTATTTTTCCCATTGAAAAAAGGAGCATGGAAAAGTCACGCTAGCGTCCTTTCTAAGCGCTCTTTATCATTCAACTCTCTTATGACGTAAATTTACGTCATTGCTTTCCTTAATTGGATGGTGTGGACGTCAATTGACGTCGAATGCTTATTGTAGATTATCAACATCACTTGGTGCTCTATCAATTACTTGCAATATTTTTGGACAGATACAACCTATATTTACTTCATAAGTCATTAATACGTCGTACATACAATTTCCTAAAAACGGTAACTGTTTGTCCCGCACTACGTCACATTTTAGCTCCTCATGCCCTCTGCCCCTCTTAACACCGCCCAAAATTCCGACTTACTTCCTTCCTCTTCCGCTTTCCCCAAAAACTCCTCTCAATCTCCCTCTTGAGCATGCTCTCCCAATTCGGTGCACCCTCCATCCATTTATCCTACCCCCGCCGAACTTCCGATATCACACTTCTTTCCTCTCCCACCAGTTCCAAAACTTAATGGTTATCAAACAATAAAAAGCTCAATCTCACACGGGAAAGTACTGGAAATGGAGTACGTACTGAGAGGTGACGATACATCAAAGATGGTGATAAAAGGAAGAATACTAGGTAAAAGTGGGGGCGAGACTAGAAAAAGGGGGTTTGAAGGGACGCAAAAGATATGAGGAGTTTCACAGGCATTTAGAATGAAAAAAGATAATTTTGATAAGACGCTAGACAAAGATTCGAAGGAATATCAATCGTGAAAGACTGCATCCGACACAGAAATGGAGCAATTGTACGCGTTATAGCCGTCGGAAGGTTAAGGCGGAGAGGACAGGAAGGTTCGTTAAAAAGACTGTAGTAGTGGAAGCATTTGTGTTCCACTCATTGCGCACTACGTAGACCCAGTTAGGCTCATGGAAAATTCACACCTTGGTGAGTTTGTTTGAAACTAGATCAGGCAAACTAGACCGGGTAACTAAGGAATCGGTCATCAAACATGAGTGGCTCAAGATTCTAAGGTATTTTAACCGCTTTTAACGATGTAACGCAGCCTTCCAGATCGAGTTTCTCTCTAAGGGTAGATGTTGATCGAGTTTTATACCAACAAACCCTGGAGCGCGTGAGTGAAATCAAATTCCAAGTACAACCTTTCCGTTTTCTCGGTTTAAAATAAACTGCGTTATCTG
The DNA here is from genome assembly GCA_963573305.1 of Pyrrhosoma nymphula. NCBI lineage: Eukaryota > Metazoa > Arthropoda > Insecta > Odonata > Coenagrionidae > Pyrrhosoma > Pyrrhosoma nymphula. The sequence goes on from OY754335.1 coordinate 55,841,645, forward strand.
ATGACGAGCCCAAGCTATTAGAAAACATGAAAATTATACGTGAATAATAATGAAAAATACTGTTTCCTATGCTTCACCTATTTCCCTTCAAATCGATTTAGTATAGCATTCAAGTAGCGAGAAAAAGTAAGAAAAGGCAGGATGATACAATTATTTTCAGTTAGAAGGCACGTTTTTATTAGCTTTTTTCTGAATCCTACCTTTTCGTAAGAAAGATGATTGGTTAATAACCCAACATGAACATAAATATGGGCGTAGTGTACCGGAACTGGGGTGTCGATAATTATGCTGATGGGTTTGTTAGTTATTCAATATTATCAATGATATAACCAGTTTTGTGACTTGGTACTTTAATTAACTGGTCTCAAAACTGGTCCTTGATAAACGCCTGAATTACCGGCGTGTCCATATCTTTCAGACCGTAAATCTGTGAACAAGGCACTGAATTACAAATCTCTTTCAACAAGCATCTTTCCCCCAGAACTTAGGTGGGGAGAGGCCCCGATTTAGGGGTTGGTGGGCTATAGGAAGGGAAGAAAGTAAACGGAGGTGAGGTTATCGGCAGCAGTGGAAGAGAAACTCCGTACTCATAACGCATGAGTTCATTTGCGAATGAATGAACCTGATCTCCCAGATGGATAAATATGAACGGAGGGTACTTTATTGGCTAGGTCATATTGACGTAATGTATGAAAGTCGAATCACAAAGTGGGTATGTGAAAGAAAGTGAATGTTGGGTGAGGAAGAGGTTGGTACACTTTGGAGGTTCATAGGTTAATATGGTACATGAGACTCTCAGGAGCAGGAATATTAGGAGTCATGGCTAAAAAAGAGATGTACGGAGGAACGCGTGACTGGACAGAAGTGACATATGACGCAAGCAAAGTTAGGACAAGCTGAGAGAAATTATTGAAGCACCCTCTTTCCATGGCCTGCCTTCAATAACTGGACCTTTTTTTCACTGACCTAAACGGAAAGGGCACACGATGGTGAAATGTACGACCGATCGCATAGTCCTAACGGAGGCTGCCTCGGTACAAATAAGTAGTTGAAAATATGTAGTTACTTTTAAAATTTAAAGCTCCAATCCTTGTGTGAAATGCAATAATCCAACCTTTACTTTTGGGGAGTTCCAAAGGCTAGCGGTTCATTATGTCCCTAAGAGCAGGAATAAGGTCTTGGAATGGCAGTCGAATCCCTAAAAAATAATTATTATGACGGGGCCACTCAAGCTAGATAGGTCGAAGGGTAAGAAGCCAGGATAGCATAAAATAGTCCGCAAAGCGCTTGTATATCTCTGATACGTAGCTGCCAGAAGGCGTTTTTCCCCAGCGGTTTCTTGACTCACAGAATAATTTTCCTGGACTATGAATGTTAAGAGCACAAAGTTTTATAATAAAAACAAAGATTTGTCTACTCTTTACACCACAGCCAAAATTCAAGGCGGTATATCACAAGATTAAGGTAAAGATAATTGAAAACAGAAATGGTCCGCAGCAGAGCATTCGGCCGAAGTAGTTAGCACCCTTAAGGTGGTTCCACCGTAAAAAGACTGAAATATTATTTTATTCATATTCTGTCTCCTTGTAGAAAGACTTGTCCTCTATCTGTTATGAACAAAAAATTCTACCTATATAGGCTATTTTTTTATCTTCTTGAACTTGAAATTACATGGCTTTCAATTGAAGAGTGCGGGAAACAACAGGGAAAATAGTACCTATTCATCCATATGATATAAATTCCATTTTCACAAAAATATTCACAAGAAGGAAAATATCCCAAGAAATTAAATAAAAATAAAATATAGGCACAATACCACCTTAATTTTGTGAGACGTTAGCCAATCACTAATTGTGAGTTAAAATGCGATAATCCCATGGAAATGGCGCTGCAGTCGGCTCGAATGGCTGGAAAAAGTACTAGTTTAAATATATTTGCGGAATAATCTGCCCATTTTGTATGTACCCTAATTTTGGTTTCCAATAGGTAAAGCATGTCAACTGCGAGAGTCGGGTTTTTAAACCAAATAAATAGAAAGGTGGAACTTTGTATTTGTTTTGACTCACACAGTCGCGATGGGACCTCCTTAAGTAAAAGCGGGAGAGTGGGAAATGACCGAGGACCACGGACTGAACGACCGAGGGGTGAACAAAACCGATTGGGTAAAGGACCTGGGCGGGAGAGCAGCGGGCACGTAACCTGGATTACATTTCAGGCAGGACTCATGGAGCGTGGGGGACGATAAACTTTTTGGGAGTGGGGTGAGTAGGCGATCAGGAGCCGCAGGAAGTTGGAGACAGGATTGATTGGTTCACACAATAAGAACTTTTGGGTAACTAGCACCCGAGGGGTTTTGTGAAAGACTCTTCAGGGGATCATAAAGCCGGTGTGAATGTGTGAGGAAATTTTGACCTTAATTTCAAAGGAGACGGACTCGTATTACGGAGATAATTTTCAATTTTCCAATTAATGGATTAGTTCCCCAAAGTGCCATTTTCACTTCCCTTGCCTTCCGTGGCCAGAGGAGTATGTAAGTAGTCATGACAAAAGGAAAAGATAAAAGTGAACACTGCCTGCTGTTCCAAAGAGTTCTTTAATATTTTATTAATCATCAGCAAAAACGTTTTCAAATTAATATTAATTTTTAGAAACTTCTTTCGAAAATTATGAGTAGCGATATGAACAACGAAAGACCTTTTCATATGAAAAAATAAATATGCTTCGGGATCCAGAACGAATTTTTGAACACTGCGCAGGCGTAATTTATTGAGAGTATATATTTTTCATTGATTATTTTGCAAAATTGCGCACAATTTTAACGCGATTGCACACGAATTTGTAATTTAAAAAAATTCCCGGTAGGACCAAAATTACAAAACACCATTGGTATTGAAGCGAATTCCATTACGTAAGAGAAGATAAATATAGATTTGATTATGAGAGATTAAAAGACATGTGACCTTCGCCTTACATTGAAATATCTCCGGATTAAGTTTAATGGCGTGCATGTCTAACAAGCCTCCCTTTTAAATTCAACTGAATTCCGTATGCCCTCAAAATATTCAGGAACTTGTTATATGGAGGTGACAATTTCAAAATTATATTTTAATATAGCCACCGCTATGCATTTTACATACACTCCTAGATGGTAAGACAGCATGTGGTTATAGTTCTGATTTCACTTTGCAAACTCCCATGGTATTATGTATTTGGCTTTCGAATCATTCTGTACGCACATGGGAATGGGATTCACTCATACACACCCTGATTGAACGTACCGACAAATGATTGGAAACCTCTCTCCTTCATCGCTATAGGAACGAGGAAAGCCATGAACCGACTCGTTGAAAAAGGATATTTATCGAATCCAATAGGACAGAGACTCAGGATGCAGTCCCGCGGGCTGATATAAATTCAAACTACAGATGAGGCATCAGCAGGGATGGCCGCAGATATACAGCTCTCAGTAGTGGGAGTCCATGACGACGGAGAGCGGACGATCGTGAAGCCGGAAATCTCGTTTTGAATTGCGCTCACGACCGACCTGGTGACTGTGGTCACGCCCATTCGAGACATTGAAAAACAAACAAACAAAACAAGTTCTTTTGACAGGGCACCGAAATAACATCGGCGGTGGGCGAGACTTCTGAGTGGAGAAATCTCATTGCATCACTTCCTTTTGCCGTACTGCAGCTCAGTTATTACTATGTACTTCAGCCACTCGAGATATTAAATAGGTCGCATGAGAGAGGATGTCAGAGAATCCAACGCCTTTCGCTTCCCAATATAAAATTTGGAGACTGCTTCTAGGGCTGCGCAACATTCGAATTTGAATTTCCCCGATTGAGATGTAAATTGTACACTGCAAACACATGGATATGAACTCTCGCCGAATTGGATGCGGACAACGTTTCATGCCGCCATTTCATCGCACGTTGATGCATTCAAAATTCAAATACCAACTCTGAAGGGTGCCTTTGAAGTATTTTTATCGTCCATCACTGTACTTAAATTGGAGGTTGATTCTTCCGTGTTTCGGGATTTCCGCCACTCATTTGGACCTGAGGAAGCCTTCAGGATAGTCGGCGAAATATTTCCAAGAAGATGGAACGAAAATCGGAAAAACGGAAAGCCGGAAACGGAAACGGAACGGAAAACTCCCGAAAAACGGAAGAATCAACCCCCATCCAAGCCCCGTGGAAATCTACGTCACAACTGTACCTACTTATATTCTTATAGTGAAAGAGAAAAACTCAGGAAGACTGACGAGACAAAAAAAATTAGTGCTACTCATGATTTTGTTGCTATACGCAAGATTTACTCTTCCTAAGTCATAGAGATAGGTATGGCAGTCAGTTTCATTTATTAGCGGTATTTTGTCCACTGTTATTCAAAATCTGGAATGGTGAAATGAATACGAGTTTTGCGACGCTGAGAAACAAGTTCAAATAGCTTGTTATCGCTATCCTCAGTCATTCAGTATTTCACGTTAAAGTAATTCTATATCTAATTAATTTTCAAGGAAGAGCACTATCGCATACCCACTCTTAAGTTGCCAGTCATTGCCATATACGCTGTACGGCGTAGTTAAAATTTCAAAGAAAAACCGGGAGGAAATAAACTTAATTGCATATTTATGAACATAAAAGCCTCAAAGCTTATAGTTTATACTCTATTAATTTCGACTGGATGGACTGCACTGAGACGATGTACTCACAGAAAAGTATAGGAAAAACTCGGATCAAAGAGAGAAACATCAATCATCAGAGTAAATGCATTGACTTCTTACAAAAGTTCTGGCGGAACGATGAAGCCCTTGGCTGGTGAATTTTTGGGATCAGGGTTTCAGCAAAGGTGGTTCCTTTGAACAATTCCTCGCCACATATTTTTGACTAAAAACTTATGCGTTGAAATTCATTGTGCAAAAAATATCAATTAGACAGCTTGGATTGTAACTACCGAACTCGCTACACCAGCAATTTGGAGCACTGGGTTCGTACCTCAGTGGAGTCATATGATTTTCTTCTTGGCCAAGTATTTCCATGCATTCCACTCCTGAGGGCTTCCACGCATTAGTGCTGTATCTAACACCCGCGCGCACGACTGAGTACAATGTTCATTTGAGTAATTTTTGCGATGAATCAACGTTTTATTTTTGACTTTTTGCACAAGTTTTGCAAGTTTCAAGTAGGCGTTTATCTCCCATTGAGGTAGAAATAAAATACACATTCGAACATCGCAAAACAATAACAGACAATATTTAAGTACAAAGAATGCCACAGTGGCTTTAAGGATTATTCTCATCTTCCAAGTCTGCGTATTTTAATGAGTCCAAGCAAGTTATAATAGCGTTCGCCTATGATTATCATCGTATTTCTTACGGGGGCGGTATTGGCCCGGCATTCGCCCTATTGCGGGCGCGGTCCGATGCTACCTGTGTCCACACGTGAGTACACAACCTAAGGAAGGACTAAGGAAGTCTATGGTATTGCTTCCTTTCATAGGATCCCAATAAGCCTTTGCTTGCCACCAGGTTGCCTAAACGGCCGAGTTTCGAAAAACAATTAAGTCTTGGGAAAGTCTCGAAACCAGCAATTTTTGCGTTTACATGCGGTCACAATATCCGCTCGGTTTCCAGATCTTCATGGGAAACTCAGAAACCTGAGGGAAATGTATCCTGAAGACTTCCCTTTCCAACCCGTAAATGTTATTCCACAAGTCGCAATGGTCTTATGTGGGGTGAGATCCACTTTCGTCCCTAAGCCAACCAACTCTTGGCTTCCAAGGCGTAGCTGGGGGATTTTATTATGACATCAAGTGCCCCATAAATTCACGGAAGCACCTGATGGTTTTTCAAATGGATCAAGCAACTTAGGAGGCTTGCAAACGCTCTACTTGGGCACTGGGAAAAAGTGAAAGCACAGGGAGTGGTGCTGAATACAAAGGATTGATCGAATTAATAAAGGGATTAGAACGTTTGGACAAAGGGTTGTTGAACGCTCCGAGAGCACTTGGCGGTGGAAGATTTTGTAAAGCCACTATAATGTAGCTATAACGTATAATTCCACAATTCAGGTAGAGTGGAAACATTCCGTGAGAAATAATGATCAGTCCATTACCCATTCACAAAAAATGGTAGGAAATGAACGATGATAAGCTAATGGCATTACTTATTTGCGTAACCGTAATTTTGCTATCCTTAAAAAGGCACAGTATTAGGCACAGTATTAAGTCAAAGAGAGATGATGACAGGTTTTGTACTCACGTCAGCAGTAAACAAAAAAAAAATTGTATGAATGCAATCTACCATATATATACGTCTGGTGTAAGAACACCCGTTTTTAGAATTATTTCAAATGTCCAAGAGGAAATACATTCAACTTTTACAGTGGACTTTTTTCTTAACTGTTACTCACGCGAGTTTTATGAAGCCAATTACGTCAACTCAGTGCATTACCATCCGTGAGAGGAATATGGGAATTAATGGAAATATAAAGGTATTATTTTATAAAGGGAAGTAATATTGAGTTTAGGTCATGAAGTTAATGACCTAAACTCAATATTACTTCCCTATGTATTAAATGTGAGGTAAATATTGTAAACAAGGTAATATTTTAGCCTGTATCAACTCCCCAATGCGGTAATTTTATGAGGTAATGTAAAACATTATATGATAGCCGTATTGTGCTACTGATTATAACAAAACAAAACATTAAATACATAGGATGACAAATAAAAGACGCAACGATACAATAGAGACGATAAAATAAAGGTTCATGAAGTGAAAAATCTCCAATGCTCCATTCCATGAAAAACTTTTTGACGTGTCCGCATGTATTTACGCTACTTGAATCTACAGCTGAGGTAAAAGGGCTAGGGTTTACGGGTAGGGTGACGTCTATGCCTCCATGTTGTTTGCAAGGACAAATCATTCATGCATTGAGCTAGAATTACGGTGCATATAAACAGCTAGTGATAGCGGTGTAATTATCAAAGAGATATTATTTATTTTACTGCATTTCCCAAACCTGAATTGAGGCTTCGGCATTATTTATGGGAAAAATTAGGTACTTTATTGATGGAAACGAACAACAAATATCACTTCAGTCGTTCAGTGCTCGTGCAGGCTAGCTAGGATGCTGCTAACAAATTATCATCATTCATTTAAAACGTATACTTTATAAAACATCGTCTATAAAATGCAATATATAAGAACTGCCTGCGGAAATTTTAAGACGCAAATTATTCTTCCAGAAAAGTTTCAACATTTAGCAGCATAAACAAGGTCAGTACCACCTGTCTGGAAACTGAAGCGAATCAGTATATTTAAACGGTATTGGATGCTGACGTCATTGGTTTACGTCACGTCTCATCACGTCGTTCGATCACATCGTATCGTTAATTGAATCAGCGGAGAAGTGGGCACACAGCATCCATGGCGGAAGTTGAAAAGAACTTGGGTCCGCGAGAGCACGGCTCCCATCTGGCGAATCCAGCTGGCTTTCCAACTCTCTCCAAATATTTAAAAATAGAAGAAGCCAAAGAGCAGAATGGGCGGAAGAACACACCGTGAGAGAAATACCTGGACCACTTGAATAATTTCACGCAAACGAGTTCATAGCTATCGCTGGTGATCGCAAATACGCAAGATAATAGGTTTGGACTGAATCATTCATAAAAAAGGGTTTAAGCCAAAATTGCCTATTGCCTTACATTATTACGTTCTATCTTGTAGCGGCCGCCAGGCTAGTGATGTGCTGGCCTTGTAAATCAAGGCTGAGGGTTCGCATCTCACCAAGGTTTCTTATAATTCATCTTCTTCATTCTTATCATCTTCCATATAATTGTTATAACTACACTAACTATCATGTTAACTTCATAGTGCATAAGCTTCATAACGTGGACATTACTGATGCAAATACATATATTTCCTGATTGTACATATTTCCACTGACTAAGTTCAAACTGCTGAACTCACATCCTTTTACTGTTAACTTGGCTATATTTTCTACCACATGAAATTTTATTTTCTATATTTCATGGTACACGTTCATTGTCTGTTTTTTGATCTATCACGCAACAAGAAGTTGGAAGTCTTTAGTCCCAGTATCGCCCCACATAGTGGAGTCATTTATTCATCGATATTGATCTTGGACGTCCAGCTTTACTTAGGAATAAGACCTAAAGTTAAACGCTAATATAACATCATCACTGAGGTTGCCAAGGCTCGAATTGGGCTGTAGTGCCAAAGATGGATGGATAACATCATCACATATATTATAGCCTAAGCGGTTGGAGCACCTATAACTCAAGACTCAGCTCTATATCAATTAACTATTACCTCCTTCTTCCTCTCAATGCAATTAACATACCTATATTTTTCATACCTCTTACGCTCTTGCATCAAGCATTCTCCTATTGCCACCAATGAGAATCCACTACCTCTAATAATCTCCTAAATCTACCAGCTTAGAATTTCTTCCTGCAACTTCCTCACTTCCCCATACACACATAAGCTACGAATCTTAAGACTTCCTTCAAGAAAGTAAACGCTGGACAAAAGTCTTCACTTTTCCACATGGACGTAAATATTCTATGGAGGAAAAACCATCCGCCGTGACCGGGACTCGAGCCCGGGATCCTTCTATATCGCGCCCAGTGCTTAAGCAACCGATCTACCGAGGCGTCCATAGCCTCTTGTGGATTTTTGTGGGCTTCAAATGAGCAAGGTAGGAGATATATCGTTGAGCTTCCAAGAAGCTCCGGGTTTCGTTCTCGGTCAAGGAGGATAATTTTTTCATTTGTGGAATAGAGCCTTAAAGAGCAAAGGTGGTGTAAGTTAGATTTTTGCCATATTATTTACTTAGGTAAGCAGAAGCATTCCTCTACCTGTATTCTATTTTGTGCTTGAGTGATGTGAGTCTATCTTCAGCGTTTTGACTCAAGAAATAAGCACTTAAGGTTTATTTGTAAATTCAGTTTTACGCCTCATTTTCCAAAATCTTTCACCTTTTTGTGGCATTTTGACTCACACCATTCTAGCTCTCGACGGTAAAATTTTCGTACTTACACACGCACTTGCGGTCGACACCATAAAAGTAAAACCGCGGCTAGTTCGCGGCATACTCTATATCTCCTTTCATTTTTACACGAATACATCCGGTGGTGTAAGCTCCGCACTTAGATGTTTAGCCGCTGGACTCGTTACTCCATCGATGGTTATTTGCGACGGTCTCCGAGGACGAACGGAATCGTAATGACGACGGAAGCGCAAACAAAAAAAAACGAGTCGAACTCAATCGAAGGGAGAAAGTGGCCGGCCCCGAAAAAAATAAAGAGCTCCACAACCGATCTCGCAGGCTGCGGAAACGGAAAGTGCGTCGGGAGGCACAAAAGAAAAAGATCCCTCCGGGGAAGGAATCCGAACAGAGAGATTGAAACACCGGATTAAAGTGAACGAAATCATTTGGTGGTTCAGATGACGTTCGCTTTTTCTAACTGCGACTTTTTTCCGTGGGAAATATGGAACAACAACTACGCATACAGTTTGCATGCGTGATGAGATGATGGGAAATTGAACCGTTCTTCTCTTGGCTACTCAATTACACATTTGTCGTTTCCACACATTTCTACATACTCCATTGTGTCGATGAATACACGGGACATTCAAGGAAAAGGAAATGAATTTCAAGAAACAGCAATTTCACCCGCAACGTGATGACTAATCCAAGAAAAGGAGTGAATAGGTAAAATTAAATGGATTGAAAAATACGTTAATTTCAGCATAAAGTCTCATATATATGGTGTCATTATAGACAGAAATTTTGGCAGTACAAATCCTAGTAGAATCATTTGATTTTTCTTTACATTAATTTGTTGGTTATTTGAATAAGTGTGCCCAGGAGACGCTACTCACCGGTATGAGAAATTTAGCTCCCTACCACGTTTGTAAAATAAATAGCTCAATCACAATTTAGGCGGGGTAAAATTATAAAAATAATTAAGGGAACGTTTTTAAAATTATAAGTAGAATTCTCGCAAATATTAATTACTTGCTCAGACTGAATTTAATACAAAGAGGTATCGAAAAAATTATGCGAATTTCCGACCGAAACGAAATCATAGCAGACAAATCTCATCACCCCAAGTATTCTTCTTTCAAACAAACATTTTTCTGACCAGTGAATTCAACTTTATAGGGAATATCTAGAATCAAATTATCCCAGACTACCGTGCACAAATTCGATTCCCACCTCTTCAGCATTTAATAGACTGGTTTACACATTTGTGACATGAATTCAAGATTTAAAAGAAACTAAGTAAAATTCACCCTAAAGCTATCCAACATATAAAATATCACTAAGTGGAAAAATAAAGTTACCTACCTATGGTGAAGCATTTTAAATGACATTAGGCTAAGTGCTCGAGTATGAACCACTTTCCTATGGTTGGGAGAGCATTAACCCGTGATGGAATTAAAATTGATACTAATCACCTCATACCTATTTTCGAAAAAAATAATCAGAGTGGTGACCAAACAGGTCATGGTTAGCCCGTGAAAGGACGTCAAGGCGAGTCAGTTAATGAACTTTAAATCATTCAAGCAGGATCGAATCAATAACCATTAGCAGGCTTTCACAAAACTGAAGAGCGTCTCAAAAATGCTCGATCGAGAGGAGAGCAAAAAAAAACTTTGGTATTTCGCTTCCATTACTTTTCCAGACGTGACCCACTGTCCCATCAACAAATCTAAAAGCGAGAATTTTCATAGCATTTCAAGGAATATATAAAGAAAACTCACTTAGAGGAGTCTCCTCTTATTCCGAAATGGAAACGAAAGCGAAACTCGATGTTAATTCATGAGCAATTTATAACGCTGTCCGGCAGTCATTTATTCGCCGTCGAAAGGAGCAGTTTTCCCCCTAAGGTCGGTTCATATATCCGAGCAAAAGATTACGACTTTCTCTGACAATGAGACTAAGCGGAAATAAAAGAAAGTGTGACCCTGGGCTCGGAGACTTCGAGAGAATTCTTTATAACCGCATTATTTCCTGCGACAAGTTTTTTTCTTTCTTTCTCTTCAGCCGAGCGAAAGTACGGAGCAACTTACGCCGCGACAGCTCCTTATCAACTCTACCTCCTGCAGTCAATTCCACGATCGTTAGTGAACTCGCACAGTGTACTTACAGTAGGCCTGTGCGATTATCGAAATAAATTGATATGGATCAATTATATGAATTATTGAAAATGTGGTCGATTCAATTGTCGGGAATTGAAGAAATGACAATTAATTGAAGTCATTCAATGAATCGACAGAGGTAAATAAATTGACATCGAAATGGATGTCAATTAATTGCCATTGCTCAATTAATTGACATCGACCAATTAATTAACAGACTCAATTGGATCAAGCTTTTCAAACGCTTTTCTTTGGAAATGAGAAGAATGAAATAACTAATTTGAAAAACTATAAATAAATTCAATTCATTCAAAATAATTCAAAAAGCGATTTTTTGAGATCCTCAGCGTTTTTATCCGACAGACACTGGCATGTGTCGGTGATATTGTTCCCACCGAGACTGAACAACCTCTCGGAAGCGGTGCTAGTTGCCGGGATAGCTAGATATCTTCTAGCTAACTTCTGGAGGGGTAGGTGGTGGCCCTCTCCCGCCACTACGGCGACCTCCATCCACACGTTTAGAATGTCCCTGAACCAAACAATTTCCTCCCTGAAGATCTCCTGTGTGGTAGCAGGAGGGCGAGGCCAAGCCTAGCCGAGGCCTGCTCCATCCTGATCACGCCGAGCCGAGCGCTGAGGGAGAGCGAGCAGCAAGCATCAGCAGCGTCGGCCATCAGCCGGCGTCGAGCAAAAGCGAACAAGTTTAAACGTGCAATTTGCAATCTATAGCGATTTATTAACCATCAATTAATCGATTATTGGAAAATAATTGTGAATTGAACAACAACTGACACTTGAAAAAAACTGACCATCGAGTCAATTACCGCAATCGACATCGATGTGCTGAAATAATCGATCAATTGTAAAAGTAATTGAATCGACGACTCAACTAATCGAATAATCTCACAGGCCTAACTCACAGACCGTGCAAATGAGAACCCACGCAAGCCCCGAGGCAAGCATGTTAGTCTCGCGAGAAATTTCAGCCGCGATATCTTTATTTCCCGTCTCCATCCGGCGATTTAGATCAAATTTCAATGACAAGGGAAAAGCCATTCGTCATGGGGAAATACTTGGCCGAGTATTTCAGGAATTTTTTCCCACCTCGCAAGTGATGACAAGGAGAAATGGCAGTTGAAAATGCAAACACCACTCAATTATAGACTCAGGAGTATTTAACTGGAAGATAGAATGAGATTCCATGGTTTCAAGCTCAACTATGTGGAAGTTGAATTTCACAAATGAAAAAGTAACTTGGTTTCCTTGCACAGATTTATTTTCCTCGTACAACATGTTTCGACACAGCGGTGTCATCATCAGCGCTGTGTCGAAACATATTGTACCAGGAAAATAAATCTGTGAAAGGAAACCGAGTTACTTTTTCATTTGTGACAGAATGAGGTGTTTGCATCGAATAAGTTTTCCTGAAAAAAAACCTTAACATCGTGTAGAGAATTGAACGAGGATTATGAAAAATGAAGTTTATGTGGTGTAAAATGCATAGTAATGTTGAAGCAGCACAAAGAAAATCGCTAAAATACTGAAGATAATAGCGGAGCGAGATACCCTTTGTGACGTCATTAACCCGTATCCAAGGCGGTGGGCCCCGCGGACATGACCTTAAACAGATGCACAGTGGTACTGTCGGTGGTAGGGGGCACGGCCGGATCTGACCACTGTGTCAAGCTCTACACTTATGGATATATTATGTGATGGGTTAATAATGAGAGACTCAAGCTTAACATGTGTCTACACTAATGGTGTCTAACTAACACTAATGGCGTCTAATGGTTTGGAAAACTGCCTATAATTCTATGTCGTCTGCATGGATGCAAATTACTAGTTAGATGACTCGAATGACTCGCATATTCTTTTATTTTTCAAAATATTTGAAGAATCTTTCAAATGAAGGCCGCGAATTCAGCTTATACGGCGAGGAATATCCAGGAATACGAGCAAGAACGTTACGACCGGTTTGAGGGCGGCCATATTGAAAGCTATCTTTAAGCAGCTATAAATAACGCAAATGGCACCCAGATGAAGTTCTAACACATGTTTTCATGTCCTGGTCATCATTTAGTTTCATAGGTCTCAGGAAAAACCACGCAAACACCCCATTAGCGTTCTATTCAATGAGGAATCTTTTCACTCTCAATCAGGTTGGTATGGTGGCTTTAATTACGGTAGTATTGCAGAATTTTTATTGGAACCCTCATGTTACTTAAGTACTACGTGGATGATTGACTATTTGATGCGCGATTTGTGGGAGTGACGTCACTATTAGACCATTTTTCCTCAAAACAGTTACACATTTTCACTGAATATGCAAGAGGAAAGCTATTCGTGATGGAAAATACTTGGCGAAGTATTTCAGGATTATCTTACAGCCTGCAAGCAAAGAAAATGAAGAACAGTAGTTACGAATACAAAAATCACTAGATTGAACTCGGAAGTACTAAATACTTTGGTAGGTAGAATTTGGGTTCTTTTCAAAGGAAATATTTTCACTCGGGATCAAGGTTGCTTGGTGGCTAGAATTATGCCTATCCATTCTGAGGGCTTGGATTTGAATCTTGGGAGAGAGTGAGATTATTTATAGGAATCCGAGCTTCTCCCCAACTTTACTCCAATCCTCATGTGATTCTTATCTCATCTTTCTATTCACCAATTCTTAATGGCACAAATCACCTCAGTTTCCGGTTGTCATCCTTAGTGAAAAAGACAAAAGTATCTACTATGCATCAGTAGCAAGGGGTAACGAGAAATATTTCCGCGTCGATGTCTACAAAATGATGGCAGCATGTGGTTGACGCATTGGTAAAAATAATTGAAACATACGTAAGTGGTTAGCTCAAATAGAATTAGATAAGATAATGTGTAAGAAATTTGCTGGAATAAAATTTCCTTTTAATGCGGATTGTCAAGCACAAAATCCCTTGTCTCGATTTTTAACAACCATTTTGTTTGCTAATGTGATAGCAAAATCATTAATTTTATAAACGAATGCTATTTAGTATCGCAAATAGGATTTTGCGGTGTACTCTCATGATATTTATGATTTAGGGAACCAAGTTTTATAATTTTTCCGTCACTAAAAAATTCTAAAAAAATGGGTGCTCTTTAAGAAAACATGGCCTAATGATTCTCATGTGGAAAAAATAGGTTTTATGAGATCTAAGAACACATCTAGTGACTGACTTTCTATCGCAGCAAAAAAAAGAACTACCCCCACGTATTTACACGCGAATTAACAGTATAAGTACGCCGAGACATAATTTTTTAACTAATTACACAGGTTACTCAAGATTGGTGGTTAGACAATCAGGGCAGGGAGAAACTAGAGCATACGTGTATTAAGAAGTCCCGTTAGCCCGTCACAGCATATAATGTGCGATGGGAACGGCGAGATATAAAGGTCATTGCAAAGAATAAGGAAAGAATGTATGTTTTCAGGGAAAAGAAAACGGATTGCACTCTTGAATTAAGGGAGAGAATCCTCCGGCAAACAGCCTCTGCACGCTTCGCCCATCGGTGTAATGAGCGTGACAGTGGGAGCTAAACAAGGCTTCACCTACCAGAGAGTCATTTGCGAGGCTAGGCCGGATACCACGTCTATTGCCTCACTTTTCTCCAGGGCTCCGAGTCACGGCTCCTCAAAAAAGCGCGCGGTATCGGCGTGCGGACGTCCATTCGGACGGAATAAATGAGTCAACGCTCTCTGCGATGAACTGAAAAAACTGCTGACCCTTTGGATACGTGATATTTTGCTCTCCTCTCTTTGAACGTATCCACGGACGCCAATTAGTTCATTTTTTCCTACATCTTTGAGACGAGGGAAAACACTGACTTGCACAAATTAATGTTTTTTTTTCAGCTAAAAACTGTCACAATCTTCTATAAGACCGGGTCGGTGTGGTGGATAGAGTTCTGGTTTCCCATTCTGAGAATCTAGTTTCGAATACCAGATATGGTGTACATTTTTCAAAGGAATCCCGATCCACTGAAAAATCTCCCACTATTATATGGAGAACAAACACTTCAAGGGAAGTTCTCCGTCCGTCGAATGAGAGGCTAAAGCCCTGGTCTTCTAATCATCTTTCATACAAAGTAAGCCAATGCCACACCGGGTTTCTCTTTTCCTTAAATTATCCTTCCTTACCACACAACCAATCACTAGAAAAGCAGACCAGAAAAGATTAGAAGCATTCAAAACCAGGTATTGGAGGAGGAGGTTGATTATCAAATGGACGGATAAAATGAGAAATGAAGAAGTATACAGAAGAGTAGAAGAGGAAAGGACTATTTGGCACTCTATACAGAAAAGAAGAAGCAGATGGATTGGACACACCTTTAGGTTCAATGGGTTTGTAGAAATATAGTTGAAGGAAAAATAGAGGGATAAGTCCCAAGAGGAAGGCCAAGGTGGTAGATGCATCGACCTAATAAAGAGTAAACTTCTTACGTATAAACAACTACTAGGGAGTAAGGGAGCTGGCATTAGATAGGAACGGCTGTATGGTTGCAGTAAACCAATCTTAGGAATGGACGACCGATGAACAAATACAACCACCCATCCTGGAGAAAATTACTTCAGCTGCCAGTCGCCTTCCCAAATAGCTAAACAGCCTACTGCAAGATTCACTAATGAAATACTTTAACATTTCCTACAGAAAAAAATTCTCTGCTACTTCCGGATCCAAATGTATTCGTTCTCATGGCAATACTCAGGGAAATTCATTCGCTATAATTTCGGCTGAGATGAATATATTTATTTACGTAACCTATCAGGAGGCGCTTAGCAATAGGAGGGAACTGACGGATCGGGGACCTTGAATAAGAATGCAAAGGCAAGGTTGGCAAAGAGTTTAATATGGAGTGCAAAATTGTATGGTGCAGAAACCTGTAGTAAACCAATCTTAGGAATGGACGACCGATGAACAAATACAACCACCCATCCTGGAGAAAATTACTTCAGCTGCCAGTCACCTTCCCAAATAGCTAAACAGCCTACTGCAAGATTCACTAATGAAATACTTTAACATTTCCTACAGAAAAAAATTCTCTGCTACTTCCGGATCCAAATGTATTCGTTCTCATGGCAATACTCAGGGAAATTCATTCGCTATAATTTCGGCTGAGATGAATATATTTATTTACGTAACCTATCAGGAGGCGCTTAGCAATAGGAGGGAACTGACGGATCGGGGACCTTGAATAAGAATGCAAAGGCAAGGTTGGCAAAGAGTTTAATATGGAGTGCAAAATTGTATGGTGCAGAAACCTGTAGTCTTAAAAAAAGACGAAAATAGGCTGCAGGCGTTTGAGATGAGGGTGTGGAGGAGAATAGAGAAGGTGCGGGGGACAGAAAGGTAGATGAACGAGGAAAGTGCTTGATACGGTGAGTGAAGAGAGGAAACATCAGGAGAAGACTAGGAGGAGGCATAGTAGGTGGTTGGAAGAGGTAATAAGGGATGCTGAAGGCCGTGATAGAGGGGAGGATGGAAAATAAGCGGGGAATGGGAATAAAGAGATTATTGGCTTCATGGATGGGATGAAGAGAGATAGGACGTATACTGAGATGGAGAAAGAAATCGTGAGATAGGGGCTACCTGTTAAAATATAGAGAATTTTTTCTCTTCAGTTGAAACTTCACTTAACCGGTAGATTACCCTGATAATCAAGGCAATAGTTAGGGAATAGAAGTTATCCTCATGATTAGTGGCGTCTTTGAAGCCCTCTTCACCCTTATTCTATGTTTTTGGTAAATACCTTGTTCGTAGTGCAAGTGGATAAGTAGTTTATTTTTTTAATTTTCATTTAGAACGAGACCAAAGTCACTGTATTTTATGTTTAGCGATGTTTCACTTAAACTACTCTAACCTCATCTGATAGCTATCGCGGATTTTTATAATGCTTAGCAAATGCTATCAACAATTTTTAAAATATGGTCATACATGTAAGATAAGACACCATACAGCCGATTCGACCGCAAGCGAAGGAGCTCAGAGAAACATAGGAACAGTAAATTTTGGGGGGTTACTAGAAAACTTGTAAAATGGAAAACGCCTCCAAGAGAAAAAGTATGTGTCTAAGATCATTTAAGAAACACTACAAAAGAAATATCAGCATAAAAATGCTTCAATTATGCATGTGTAACTAGAACACATTGGAGGCTTTTCGGGCTTTCTTCCGGGTACTTTCATTGTCTTAGACGACAGTTTCGACTCCGCGGATGCCTACATGTTCATATTGAAGGAGTATCTACTTAGTAACTACCTTCCTGATGAAATGTGATGCTTCTGCGACACACTTTCGTACTTCTATAGCACAAGAAAAATGTGTACGGAAATGGTTATTAAGACAAGTTGTATAATCCGGTCAAATGGACACATTTTAAAGTATCACATGAATTCGAACACATAGATCTAAGAAAACCACTTATGCTAAGACACTTTCGTCGGAGCATCATAAATGGAATAAAACTATCTGAAATTTAAGCCTTACACAAAATAAGGGATTGACTGAAGCCTATTAGCTTTCACGTGTATGTAAATGCTTTAAGTCGAGCTTCTGAAATAAAAATAGGACATTTCCGCAACTTTGAGGCACTAAGTAGAAGATTATCCACTACCGGTTCAATTAATTGGCGTCATCGAAACTAGGAAGTAGGATTTAGGTGATGGATAGAATAACCAATTGATCGAACTGATATGAAGAACTGAGTTGAACTTTCTATCATACGACCAAGGACTTGAGAATTTCCAATGCTCTCAGACTATAGATGCAACTTCCATTAACCATGCGGAAGCACTGTGTTACGTTGGAAGATTTCCTCAATCACCGAATCAATGACCTACCAAAAATGAGAAAAACTGGAAACGGAGAAAATAAAAATGTTAAAGACTTTAAATTACCAAAATGAAAGTCGGAAGACAGAGCAATATACAAGAAATATCTTAAAGGTAGAGTCGCATCCTCTGCATGCCTATTCTGAATCATACGCGTGAAAGAAAAGTAGAAAATCCCGTAAAAAACATATCACCCGGAAAACCCAGTTTATTTAAAGGAAATATTTTTATTTCCAAAAGTTCACCATAGGATTTACCTTTAACTTTGAATTGTTTTTAAGATCACAAAAAACTCTCATGAACTACCTATGAATTATACTAGCAGACCAGTCTCTGTCTAGTGTGCTCTTGAGGTGAACTTGGTGTTTTTCTTTTTTTTTTGCACTACTCAAGTGGAAGCAGTGGGAAATGTGGCTAAATGAGTGTATATGTTTCCCAAAAATAAAAAAACATTGAGATTAATTTTTATTCCCCAAAACAGCAATTGGATTGTAACCTATTTCAGTGAACCCGGGAGTCCCGAGAAAGATAGCGGAAAACTAGCCGGCTATCGGGGACCCTAACGCACTGAAAGTGGACCCGGTAGTCCTGAAAAAAACTTTAGTCCCCGGAATCTAACTAAATTTAAACTCTCAAAAAACCACGCTTATTTGCATTTTTATTTTGCTACTCAATTACTTCTCATGAGAAAATGAATTATATTATTTTAATAACTCCGGGAATGCGAAGGAGGAATGAAAACATATCGATGCAATTATCCAAAACTGATTCAACATTGTACATGCGCCAGTTATGTCCAGATACATTCTTTTCTCAAGACTCGTGCTCCTATTAAACTATGTATTTCAAATTTCTCTTATTACAAAAACAAGGATACTATCACCTCAGGTTCAAGCGTAATTAGCTTCAATTGAATTTAGCTTGTTGTCAAATGGTCATTTACTGATCAATACCGTAAAATTCGGTTTATATCATCAATGAAAATAATTCGGGCTAAAATGATCCAATTACATTTGGTCATTTAGAATCAAATGACACTATGTTGACCAAATTTCCTGCGAATTCACCTCAGTAATATTATTCACATCGTGACCTCAAAGTAGTAAAGGGCTGCATTCCTTGTATAAGTCCGTAAGTAAGCGGTCACCAGAGGGCCCACAGCAGCACCGGATAAGGCAAAATATTTCTCGAGAATCACCAAGAGTTACTTTTAGTGATAGCTTATTGAAGTCACATATACCGTCACGGTGGAAGGATAAAAACAATAGCTACAATTCCGCAGTGGCTCTTGAGTGAAAGTTAAACTCCAAAACCGTCTGTTGACAGATACATGGATTCCAATTCTCGAGGAGTAAACCATCACTTCGCAAGGTAAATTAATGCCTCAGCCGTCACACCCGTGTTTTTCTCAAAACAGCCTGACGCCAGGAAGTCTTTAATGAGGTTAAAACGACATTTAAGTTAGAAGCTATTTAATTGCGAAAAAAATATTTTTGCTTGAAAGCGATTCTCTAATTAGAAGTAGCTTTCGCTGGATATCCCTACAAGGAGTGTTCGAAATCGCTGTTGCAGTTCCTAATCCACCTGCTTCATATTAACAAAGGCACGCATAATAGAATATACTGGTTAATTACAAAGGGGGAAAAATGGTTCAGCGTTTGCTTTCAAGCATATACAGAAACAGTACCTACGCACAAAGTTTGAGATTAATTACTCATAACAATGCCGCTTCAGTTACGACAATTTGGGAAAATATTTTTAGCGTTAGTGCGCTATTGATATATTTTAGCATTGCGCAAAATATTATCATTTAAATATAAATTATACCTTCAGTTTACAATAATTTATTTGGGGCGGAGGTAATAATTAAGAAAGCATTAAAAATAAGTTGTAAAAATGCGAAATTTCTTCGTAAAATTGGAACCATCTGCAAGCCGTACCAAAAACGAATGGTTTGATAACATTACAACATATAATTTAGTATCTGGACCATAATTTAATCATTAAATTTAAAATTCAATTCACAGAAAGGAAGTATAGCTGCTTTCTGGGAATACCAGCTAAAGAAACGCCAATAGTTTCATTATCGAATTAAAATTTTATCAATGCTCCCAAAGAGCAGTGAAGTTATTTTAAGGATAAGGATTGTTCCATTATTAATGCTGAAAATGCAGAAAAACCAACACACTCTCTTCAAATCCTGCAAACAGACTCGTTTAATGCACCAATTTTTCATCCAGAAATTTATTCGAACACATTGAAGGGCATAAATCATTCTCCAATTACCTTTGCGATGGCATACTGTTACCCAAAGGTGCGATTTCTCATTGAAAGATACGTCGGAAGCTAGAATATTACAAGAGTGCACCGACGCAACCAACGCCATTTGTCAAACTGAATCGATTGAGCGGTCATCTTAGTCACTTTCGCGTCATTTTCGAGTCATCTGAGCCGCAAGACCTGTTTTTCTATAGCGCCCCACCCAATCATCAACCCGCCGTAGGGCGCCCTCTTGCTCTAGTAGGTGAAAGATGTCCGATAAAAGAGAATGCTTCACCTGAACCGATTCCTTAAAGAGCCGTTCCCCTCCCAGTCTTTTCGCGGGAAAAAAAGAAACCACCTTTCTCTCTCTCTCTCACCAGCGAACAAGATTCATGTCTACTGCCCACCGGAGGAGAGTGGGAATCACTCGCATGGGAGGTTTCAACGTGATCGCACACACAAGACGAGAGAAAAACCTTCTCTCCGCAACATCTCCCTCCTCTTTCACTCCCTGAGATCACGGTGAAAGGTAAGGTGTGGATCCCAAGCCCAGCGGAGAGAGAGAGAGACGCCGCTGTCCAAGAAGACTACAGTTTTTTTTAATTTACCGACAGGATAAGGTCTGCTCTTTAAGTTTCCCGCGTCTCCTAAAGATCAGATGTTCCCCGAGCCTCTACAGTACGCCGCGTGTTTTTAAATACTCTGGGACTCCAGCATCGACGGTGTTGGAAAAATCTAAAAGGATGAACCCGAGGCTTTCCATCCTCCTGTGGGCTCTGGTCCTCAGTGTGACCTCAGCCCACGAGTACACTGTCTTCCATCAGCAAACCAGCTGGAACCCGCAGAAGTTCACGCAGAACATATACGAGAGCGCCATCGATGAGTTTACTTCCTTACCAGTGCCGGCGTTGACTCAAGTGTTCGATTCACCCACGGAGGAGAGCGAGCAGAACTCGGTGGGAGAGAAGATCAACGAACAGTGCACGCTTTACAAGGCAAGGTTGACGCAGAAAGAACTCTACTTTCAGGTAATCACTTATCTACTTCCTATCTTTCAAAGCTTATATTTTTCTCAACTATTTTGCACTTCGTATACCCTGTTTTATAATTCTATTGAACTGTAAATATTCGATGATGTTGGTTTCGTGTTAATGAGATGATAACAGCTAATTTTGGTTCCGTAAATTACATTAGACTACTGGTTACTTGGCTTGAGTGCCATCAGTGTGTGAAAAAATCTACATTGGTTATTATTACGAGAAAAAGTTGAAGCAGAGATTATAAAACCATGTCTTTGGCCCACGGGCTTGAATTATTCTCCTGAATCGAGTATGTAATTCGAGAATGTATGTAGGGATTCGGTTCCATTGTTTTATATTGTCTCTAAAACTTTCAGACAATACTAAATGTTTTCAGCATTACTTTTGCTGTATCTGCTGATGAATAAAATGTTTTTGATATAACTTCTTCACGTTCTGTACAAATGAATGCTGTGTGATTTCGGCGGTCGATGTGGTGAACAGGAGGATTTAAATATTTTTTACTGTCTTATTCTTAATAGCTTCATTGAAAATGGCGTTTTTGGGTATCTTTTCCGTGATATATTTATTGTGCATATTTCCCTTTTTCGATATAAATATATGGACGGTACTATGTGCAAATTTCTTATTTCAAGTTATGAATGTGATATCTGGTGCATTTTATATTATTATTCAAGGATTAAATTCAACAGATTCAGGCGAGATATAGTGGAAGTTCTTCATAATGTAAGAGAAACAATTTGAGAGAAACGCATTGTACGCAATAAACCATTTTTTGGAAAAGTGCAATTGTTTCTCTTACATTATTCAAGGATTATTCATATTTTCAAAACCTAAAATTTAACAAACTGCTTCACACCTACAAAAGTGTTTACATTACGTATAACACGAAAAAACTTTGTCGATCAACAACCACTAGGTTCTTTTCGGGCCTGTTTTGCACAAGGCATATGCTTGAGTGAGTGAATGTGTGAACATATGAGCTAACACATGGAGATCTCGCGAAATAATTTTCAGAACACGGGCTATTTTATGGACATTGGTTCGCGATTTCTTTATGTTTACCAGATGCAATTTTGAGGGAGCATCTGTTGAAACATCTGCTGGAGGAAGAGAACATCTCTAGCAAACAGGCATTAATGGAGAAAAAAAACCCAGGAACGAAAGACTTCCTATGGGTAGTCATAATTCCGTCCACTACACTCAAGTACTTATTAAACGACTCAGAAATTTAGAACGTGTTAGAAATGCCAAATTACATCGACACAAATGGGAAATTTTCCAAATTCAGTTGAGTTATTCATCAGTTTAGATCAATCTAATGGTAAATTAATACAAACGTCCACTCATGATAACTATCTAAAGATTATATTGCCATAATAAAATAGTTTTTCGGCATAAGAACCTATCACAGCGTTTCACAAATTCATAACTGTTTATGGAGAGCTGAGGGGACGGTTGGATTAAGATTGTTTGAATAGTAAATCACGAACCCTATTATCACTGCTCGAGAAGATTAATAAATGCTAATTCACTAACGAAAAAGTAACAGGTTAAATGTAATTAAAAATCATTGCATGTAAATACGGCCTAAACGCTCTCTTTTCCTTCACCTTACTGCCGGTATATAAATTTCACTAGATAAAACAAATGATGAAAATATAATACAGAAAGATATATGATAAAATATCATCCCCTCATTATTTATTCTATCACTGCAAGTTAATCTTTTATTTCCAATTTGTTCCGCCAAAAAATGATTGGATGCTTATGCTCACAACAGTAGCTTTTTGCTCATAATTGGAAGAAATAACTTGAAATTTCTCTTCATTATGAAATGCTCATCTTGCTCCAAATTCCTAATCTCCATTGAATGATAGCGTTGCGATAGACACGATTCGATCTTGAGGATATTTGCCTCACTAAATGAGGCAAAAATCATCTAATCTAATGGGTAATTGGAAAATATTAGGGGATAAATTTTCGCAGATTCTCAGCACTGCCATTAAAAATCCCTGTTCCGATCTCCAAATATCCCGCTAATACATATTTGTTTTAAAAGTGACCGGTAAAAGTTTATTTCTGGAGTGTAATTATTAGTCTCCCTCCACCTGCTTTTAAATGCCCAGAATATAGGGACACGGAACAGTAACAATAACTTTGTAAGCTCCACAAAAAATATTAATTGGTACAACCAGTTTCGCCAGTTACGGCATCTTCAGGTATACACAATAAATATTTTTTGTGTAGCTTACAAAGTTATTGTTACTGTTCATGATGCAGTGGTTCCACCGAGCAATGCCGGAAAATATTGAGTTTATAGGGACACGAATTGAGAAACGAGATGGGAGGCATATATGTTAAGGAAAAAAACGTCCATTATTACGGCCGTTCCCACGATCCCAACCACCCATATCCAGCAAGTACAACTTTTTTTACAGAGATAAAATAAGCTGACAGCTTCATTCTATTTTTTTGTCCCATCGAAAGGGAAATCGTAATGCACATAAAAGTACTCCTCCCTACGTTACAGGCCGCCTTCCATTCGCTCTTGTGCTCTAATTACTTCGTAACACTACAGCGCACTTGCCTTCCAATCGTTACAGATCCTGAGCACTAGGCAACGCACTTCAAAACAGATCGGGAGCAAAGTTGATGTGCGCTAAACAACAAAAGATCGTCCATTATTCCATCCGCGATTGTTATCATGTTTGTTGATTTTCAGTAAAGGCGTCAAACGTGCATACTGTGAAGTTTTTATTACACTGAGAAAAAAATATTCCGTTTTTAAATACTTATTTTGCACGTATTCAACAACTTTAAACTAAAATTCGGTCGTTACAGTTGTTCACTCACAGAATGCTACCTAATGGCAGGTTAAAAAATATTTTTCCAGCGCACATTGTTCCATTCAGCATCGTTCGTGCGCGCTCAAGTGCGCTAACTTCAACACCTTCAATGGAATGCTCCCATAGTATGCCAGTGAAACTTGGGTATGCCAGGATAAGCATAGGAGTACGCTGAATGCAGTGGGTATGGGGTATCTGAGAAGTGTCTGCGGTAAAAGTTGAAGGGATAGAATTAGGAATGAGTGGGGGATGAAGGGATTTGGAATAGATGCTCCACTAATGCTTCATTGGTTTCGCCATGTTGAGAGAATGGATGAAAGTCAAATGACTAAACATACATATGATTGGGGAATGAATGGTGAGAGAGGAAGGGGTAGAACGAGAAAGTCAGGGGTGAATGCGGCGGAAGAGACTCTAAAGAGGAGCAATATTATGAGTCTTATGTACGAGACAGCGTGTATGAAGAAATGCACGAATGTGGCAGAAGCAAAGGAGGTTTGCAATGCTAGGGCAGTATGGAGGAAACTATCAAAATCTAAGCCAGTTTTCTAGGTCTAATGCCGAGAATTAAGCTCTTTCGACTATGCCTACCACGAGAAGGGAAATACAACGAAAAAAAACCGATGTCAATTTCAAGAAAGAGAGAAGTGTCTCCCAAGTCCGCAATGCATGAAGAAGGCGTCACTTTTTTCTCCTTTTGCGTCTCGGATAAAAATTGCTTTATTAAACTCGATCAGGTACGTACAACGCAGCGTCGTATACACGTGAGACTCGCTCAGAGTCTCCCGGGGTGTTAGGCGCGGCTCGAAGAGAGCGAGAGAGAAAATTTGTCAGGGAACCCGACGGAGAAATGCTCGCCTGCCTTCCCTATTCTTTATTTTGGCAAAACAAAAGCACCCCGAGGTGGCGCTTATGCATACACGTAATTACTCGAGCATTTTCGGTGGCGATAAAAACGTATGGATACGTCCCCTTTCGTTCACACACCCTAATAATCATGTGTTATATAGTTTCGTGGGTGATTAGTTAATTTGTCAATACTCTGACGACCATGACAATTGTTTTAATGGATTATCTGCACAGTGTCCCTTGTAAGCACCTCAAATCAAGCAGTAATTCATTCTTCAATTCAGAATACTTTCTCCCTCTCATCATTCCATTAAAAATGTGAGCTTAATCTCTCTATTCCTTCTTCACCAAATATTCTCTAGTCACCATCGCTCTCTCTATAGTCACTAAGTTCTCTTAGTTCTATAATTTAAACCTCCGATTACCTGCTTCATCAGCTTACTTTCTCCTAATTTCTATCATCAACTTCCTCTCTTCTTCTCCTACCATGTCTTTCAGTATGTTTTTCTCCATTAATCTTCCCTATTCTTTCCTTAAGTCACATCTCAAAGACCTTTCTTCTCTCCTCCAAATTTCAACACCATAATCACAGCTCCCTTACCTTTCCCCGATACATTACCACGGATTCCTGTCACGAGTTCGATTCCTGTTCCAGAAAATGTCCTTATTACGATGGCAAACACTTTTCTTCCAGCCAAAACACAGAAAAAATAGTCAACGACTCTTCAAACCTTCCAGTTCAGTTACATTTATTTGAAAACAATTTTCCCATTAAAACGTAACAGAAAGCCTAGAAGGAACCGGTTTTTTCATCAACTGATCAATCGGCGTCCTATTTCTTTTACTTAGCGCACCTACGACACCTAGCTGTTGGCACTCAAATGCATACATTTTCGAGCTTTTCTTCTCACATGTGCGTACCCAACATTTTTTTCCCTTCCGGTGGAGATCTCTCAACAACATCCCGACTCGTTTTTTTTTTTTTTACAAGTCGACCTACATTCGACGGGGCGGACGGGGCAGGGGCAGGGAACGGTTTTCTCAAAGAGCGCCTCGGAATTGGGAAAGTGAGCGTGATTGTGCTGGCTCTTGGTCCGACGAAGTAAAGGGTGGGGCAGAGCACGCAATTGAAAAGGGGAAGCGAAAGAAAACAGCGGAACACACTCTTACAAAACTCTTCACATATAGTTGAAAGTATGGGCTCTTTTGGGGATTGGTTTCCAGTGTGAATCCCATAAGGCAGGAGGTGCGATGTAGTCAATAGCAGCGGGAAAATAAACAAAACGATATGTTGACTACTATAGTACCACTAACACAA
Organism: Pyrrhosoma nymphula; assembly: GCA_963573305.1. Taxonomy (NCBI): domain Eukaryota; kingdom Metazoa; phylum Arthropoda; class Insecta; order Odonata; family Coenagrionidae; genus Pyrrhosoma; species Pyrrhosoma nymphula. Next base: position 55,867,990 of record OY754335.1, read on the forward strand.
GGTAGGTCGTGGCTCATCGCTTGGGTCGAACGCTGAGACGAAGTTTGGATTACGTCAAGCACTACCTATGTACGGATCGCAATGTGTGTTTGATACTTGTGTGGTTTTTGGAGTCTTCAGGAATGCGAGGAAACATATGATGCTAGAGAAGTTTTTAAGATATCCCACTGATACATCTACACGGGAAAAGCAAGTCCAGTGTTTGCTGAAGTTGGAGTCGTTGCTAACAACTAAATTATCCAAATTATCGGAGCTTACATTCATCATTCCCATTCTAATTCTCGTGTAGCCTGCTGTTCGCGTTATCCGGATGACGTCATGTGCAGAACGGACTCATTTGTCACGGGAACATCCTACCTTTAGTAGTAGTACTATGCTGTCTAGTAACTACAAATCTAGGAGTCTTTCAATATGCAAACATTATCCCCATGAGGAGGTTCCGCTACGACTGTGCGAGTCAAAATAAATACTGAATTCCACCTTTTCGTTCGTGATGTTTAAAAATATTGCTTTTACTGATGATGGTTCTTAAATATTTGGAAAAAAATATTAAGGTATTAAATATGCAGATTATACGACTTCATATTATATTTTTAACGAATACATTTTTCGGTCCATACAAGCAGACTGCAGCGCCATTTATATTGAGTGAACGTATTTCGACTTGAGTTCTTGATTGAATACAGGTTAATCTAAGGTGGATTGGTGCTTTCACTTCATATTCATTCAAATCCCTAGGAGTATCTGCTTTGTAAGAACAGTTTTTCGCGAAAATGCCACTTATATTAAATAGAGAAATATTATTTTTTTACCCATGTTTCACACAATGTACTTTCAAATTTAATTTGCGGAAAAAGTAGCGTGGAAAGGCAGGATTTTGTTATTTATATCAAACAAGGATAACTTTTTTCTAATAGTAAGCAGAATATGAATTAAATGACATTTAGATTATTTTACGGAGGAACTACCTTGAGTAACTTCCTTGTATTTAGCGCGGTGCAGGTTATGCTTCCCGACATTGCCATCGAAGCGAGCACGTGGAGCGTAAGTTTGGCAACAGCCTTGCCTATAAGGCCCATACAGCCAACGTCATGTGGAATACGCTCAATAGAACAGAATGATAGGTACATGACGCGGGAGGACAGATAGCGTTACGGCTGTTTCACAAGAGGCATCTCACAGCGCAACATCATCAGTTCGCGCAGCCATGGGTGTAACATGTTGTGTGCACAAAAGGGTTAAAAAATTACAAGGTGCTGACGAACCAGAAATCTTTTAGAGCATTTCATCCACAGAACAGTCACGAGAAATGAAAGTCATTCGTATTTACGGAGTGAATATTCGAGCGTAACAATGTCTATCTCGTAAAACATTGGATTCCATTTTGAAGGAGGGATGGATTTAGATGAGACAACGGCTATTAATACGGCATTATTTGCGGTTGTAATGCTTATGGGGCTGCATAAATTGTGGTGAGAAGTAGGCGAAGAAAATTGAGAGTATCTGATCAAAATTTCGAGAATGAAAGCACAAAAGTTTTTGGGGAAGCTGTTTTCAATGAAGTAAATAATGAATTCGCCGCCTTACTAGCAATTTAATATATAACATTATGCTAAGAATCTATTTAACAGAATGCAAATGCACGATGCTTCGCATTTATCTTCGCATCAGAATGCGCAAGAAAATGCATCGTGTTAAACAGCTTTCAAATAGTGACAGTGTGGGTATTATATGGATCTCATCTATCATTTAGCAACAATTAAGAATTTGCATCCATCTTCATGTAATATTATCCTCATTATGATATCAAAACAAAACTTTATCAATGCCAGCATGAAATAACGGTTATCTGATATTCTTCCTTGAGAACCCATTAAAAAACCATTGAAGGTGATGCTTTCAATAGACCTACCCACTCGAAATTGCGACTGGACATCTCTCTATTCATCAGAAGTAGTACTGCGATGGCTTATGTCATTTTGCGCATACTGCCTGCCACTTGAAAAAAGGGTGAATAGAACTTGGAACGAATGGTTTAAGATCGCCCTTCCGAATTTGTACCGGGTCTCAACGATGCTGAACTTCGCTTTGATCGCAAACCGGTGTTTCCACCGTGGCGGGCCGTTGCCCTCAAAGCCAAAGGGAATAATACTTCGCATCGAAATGCCCCACGCAAGATGACTTTTCGTGTGGTAGACAAGGACGCCGAAAGGAAAAATGAGTCGCCCTCATAAACCCGTTCTTCCGCTACCCTTCCAGCTATCAAGTGGCTACGAGGACGTGGGCGGCCGGCCGGGCGGTCGGCTTGTTGCTTCAAAACATTATTTTTTCGGGCAAGAGGCGTCTAGATGACGGGGAGTGGTTTGTGAAGAGAAAGGTGGAGCGCAGAGGAGGTAGTAGAAAGGGATCGACTTGGTCGAGCCGAGAAGAAAGTAAGAGTTCTATTGAAGGCAAAGGAAAGCGAGAGGGGATGAGGATTTCTTCCACGCCGCTCAAAATCATTAAGGACGACGTCACCAGATTGGAAGGTCGTTAAGGCATGGGAAGGTAAAGATAAAACTTACCGAGAGAATACGGAAGTAACATCTGCACTGAAGTGAAGGAAAATACAAAAGATGACTGTCACAGTTCGAGTGAATGGTGAAATTTTCTGTTTGCTTGCCAGTCGGTTTGAAATACCAGAAGGGATAGAGAAACACAGCAAGTTTTGTCCCACTTTAAGAACTTTGAACAAAAAGAGTGACACATCGACTTTTGAACATAATCCATTCTTGTCCACGGTTCGTATCTCGAAAAATTCGTGGCTCAAAAAATTCGTAACTCCAAAAATTCGTAACTCGAAAAGTGTGTAACTCGAATAGTTCGTATTTTGAAACTTAGTTTTCCATTTAAGTTATGGGAAATCAATCCGAAACAAATTTAAGAAATTTAGGAAAATTTTAGAATGCATGTTTTTCTCGGGTTTCCTACACCTATTGCCATTCGCAGTAAGTAGTTTGTTATGCGCTGCATAAGAAAAGCGTCCGAAGCGTCGCATTTTGAAAATACGTTCGTTAACTAGAGGCCAACGCGGAATATGAAAAACGTTCGTGTCTCGAAAAGTTCGTATGTTGAGCGGTTTGTAAGTCGAGGTAACACTGTATTAAAAGCCCCTCTCATAATTATTTTTAACAATTTTTTTCAACTATGGTATTTTCGGGATTACGATGACCGCTTCCTTTCAATGCTCAGATTGTTTATAATGTATGCACCTGTATTTTTCTTGATCTAAAAATTCAACAACGTGAAACTTAATTGTTCGCTCATAAAAAGCAAGATGAAAAAACTACTACGCACCATAAAAAGTAATTGAAGCTGAAAAAGGTAAGAGCGTTGTAAGGTCGTAAGATCGGGAAACTACTTTGAATGGGAGAAATTTAATATTAAGGAACAAATCAAGTTTTTTGAGAAAACGGTAAATTCCGTGTACTAATTACTCAAAACTCAAATGTATTTATACACGCACTATTTATATTGCCTTTGTTACTCATTATATGTAAGCCTTTAAAATGTTTTCTCAACCTTTGATACGCCGACAACGATATGTTTAACGTTTAACCCTCATTTGCTCCTTTTTTTCTGACAGTACATACGCTACAAGACCGAGATTCCGGACCTCAAAGAGTTCACGCTGTGCATATGGATGAGATCGAATAATCTATCGAACGACCACACGATCCTCTCCTACGCCGGTGAGTGAACACACGCCTTTGGATCTGCATAATGATGTTGACCCCTCCACATCTCTACTCTCGAAACTTTTCGCAAGTGGCGATCGTTGAGCCGTGTTTGATGGCCTCACGGTCGAATTCCTTCCTCTCAATACTATCCCATCTCCTCTCCTCCCTCGTTTTCCTCCCCACCCCCCGCACCGTCCACTGCCGGACATTCGAAGAGGGCCGTAAAACTTCCACATCCCTCCTCGTCCCGCAAAGACAGCTCGAGTACAGAGGGCGATTCGGGATAATGTTTACTTTAAGAGGTGACCGGTACTCTGGGAAAACGGTTAAAGGATTCTCTCGGGTGTCTATTGTACTAACTGTAGCAAATATTTGTGTCGCGGATGTCTTCAATGTCTCGAAAAACCACCTCAAGGTTTTCTGAACCTCTACGAGACTAAACTGAAATTCCTCAAAGACAGACCTATCCCCTCTTTTGTTATAACCTCGAATGTATCGCTTGGATGTCTAATCATGACACACTAAATTACTTCTAAAAATGTAACATCTTAAGACGCCAATAAAACATCTCGATGGTAAATTAATTGTTGTTCATCAGTAGAATTTTTATTGTCTGAGAAATAATTAAAATGTGTGTTCACAGAAATTATAATTTTTAAAAACATTTTAATACCACATTGCAATCACCCCGAAACGTCTCTGAGAAGCATGACACATGGGGAAATAATTAGACATATCATATACACTTTCCATCTGGGAAGGAAAATATAATTACTACCCTGATTTCTTTTCCTCATTGAATTACGTACCGAGCATTAATTGTAAGCAAATGACTCTCACTTTTTCATATCGATTCTATCAGGCATGATGTGGCTGCACTAATTCATAATTGAGGATAGTTAATACTACCTTTCCTACACAATTAAAAAGGGGATTAAAAATTGCGGCACAGCAAAATAATAAAATAAAAAGGCACACATATAAAGGAAAAAACCTAGTTCCAAAATACTCTTCTCCTTCAATCAAAGGCAATCACCAAAATTTACGATGTTCATTCATTTTTTCTAGATTGGGCTACAACAGTACTTCTAAAAAGTTAAAAAATACTTTTGCGGGTAGCACTTTATAGCTACATACGAATATTTAAAACTATACATTAGAGGAGTTGGTTCAGAGCTATCATCTTCTCATCACAACAAGGGACCTAAAAATTCATCGTTCAGATTTAACGCGAGAATTATTTTCACCAGCCAACACCAAACTGTACGAGTTCATTCCATCCCTTTAGATTATGCTACAACGGTTATTTTCAAAAGTTGTTGAGTACCTTAGCTATTAGCATTTTATAACTCTACTCGAATACATAACACCGTACATTATCACCAGGGGAGTTGGTCCAGACCTATCGTCTCCTCATCATTATAAGGAGCCCGAACATTTGACGTTCAGAATAGATGCGAGAATTTATTTTATCCAAGGGGACAAAATCTGTATTCCGGGACTTGATCTGAATATTTTTCGGGAGTTCACGACTCGCCGGTTGACTGCGCCGTCCCGAATTGTGATTGTGTATCGGGTGGAAAGTGGATCGAGACCAATATCGCGAAGGGGAGTCGACGAAACTTCTTCGTGTGAGATTCCTTTATTCCGACACCCCGGGCGGGAAATTGTTAAGGTGGAAGGCTACCGGGCCACGGGGAAGTGGAAAAAAGGAAGCTGGGACGAGGAGGCAAAGGCAAAACGAGGGTATGGTGTTTGGAGCGGGCTTAATTGCCCGTGTGATTCGACGTTGTCTCGTTCGGAGGCACTCAAAACCTAAGAACTCATTTGCACCCGATGAATTCCCCGTAAAATTCAGAAAGGGAGATGAACAGTTACTTTTTTCTCGCATAAGATCAGTCGCAGAAGAATTAAATCCGTGGGACTAAGACTTGTTCTGACATTAAGTAAATATATAAGTACATAACATAATAGTAGATTGCAATAGTGTTATGCCAATTTGAACGTGGTCAAAATGATAACTCAGAAGTAATTCATATCGCAATTACTTTCGCAGCGTACATTAAGGTCATTCATTTCATTACGTTTCATATAGGTTTTCCTATTCCATCCGATCTGAAACACGAAATTTAAGAATACAGGTACGGAAAAATCCCAATTATGGAAACTTGAAGCAACTGAAACAAAAAAATTGGAATGCAGTTCCGAAAATAAGGTGACCTACCTCACGCTAACAAGTGTGAATTCAACTGACCAGTTTTCGTCTTTATTCAGCAAATCCAGGGGATTTGAACGAGAAGTTTGAACACTTTGGATGGATAAAATATGAGAATTATTGCACTAACTTAAATTTCGAACATATTCAAAAGTTTCAGGCATCACTTTTTGGAAATTCAGCATTAAAAATGTCTTTGTATTTCCACAAGATAATGTATTGTCGGCTGCGGTTTTGACGCAATAGCGTCATTTTCAGACAACCTTGTCGTGTGAATGACGCCATAGCGTCTTAGAAATGACACTATAGCGTTGTAACCACGGTCGACAGCAAACTAACGAGTGAAAATACAAAATATTATTTTTTAATTTACGACGTACGTCTCAATATAAATAGAAAATCAAACGCAACCGGGAATTATGTATGATTCATCTGCATTCATTCCCGACTCGCACTGACGCAACTTTTTAAACATTATTTCAATTCCAGTCGACGGTCAACCCCACGAGATACGTTCCTGGCTATCAAACTCAGATCGCTCCAGTTACTTCAACCTGGCGGTGGGGGGCTCTGACGGCAGAGGAAGCGGTGAGAGCGTCCACCTCTTCAGCATCAATTATCCCTTCAGGAGGCGCCGCTGGTACCACACGTGCCAGTCTTGGAGCGGCGAGACGGGAAACTGGCTGGTTTACGTGGAAGGGGAGAGGATTGGAGCTGGAAACAGTCCGAAGGTACGTCACGCAAGGAGAGAGATGGGATGGAAAATTTCAATGCGGAAGAATATTTCACGATGACTTAATGGGACAGCGTACATTCAACTTACCAAGTGGCACAAAAATAAACCAAACTTTGCAAAAAAAAACACAACAAACCGCGTCGTCAAGTTAAAACGGACGCTTCCGCACTGACGCGAGGTCGCTTCAAAACTGCGGGAGGATGAAAACGTAGCGGCAGACGAGGTCTGAGTTTCCCAGCAGCGTACTTAGTGATGAGAAATTCATGACATACACGTGTCTTCCACCCCAGTGGAATAGCTCTCATGAAATATATATGCATGTCATCTTAACTGAAGCTGTGAAGGTAGTTCTCAATCGTAAAATGACTTGAATATCATTTAATTCATATTCCGGATAATCAAATGAAAACGGTTACTCTGTTTGTTACTCTGTTACACCCAAATCCCAAATTCAAAAAGAATTTTCATTAAAATAATACCTCTCTGCGCTATTTTTTTGCAAACCGAATTTGAAATTTGGGCCATTCCACCTCAATTCAACAAACAATGGTACCTTATTAGTCCCAGATTATGCTCAAAATTGGTGTATGGGTAGAAAATCACCTCAAATGAAATAGCCTGGGACCATTTTAAGAAGAAGATATTCATAATGAATTACTAGTTGAACGATATTCTGATAATTACTTTTACTGAATTTTATTTATTCGACCTACGTACTTAAAAGTGTCCCAGACCTAATACTCTACCCTTTCAATATTCCCTATGCATTGCTAGTCGTACCACATTCTGGTAATTTATTTTAAATGCATCATATTTATTATATTTATATACAAATCCCTGCTTTTTTCGTGGAATTTTAACTTCTATTTATCCTTATTTGTTTTCATATGTTCTGATGCGCTGCATGTGAACCTCTCCTCTTCCACACTACCGAGGACTTCTTCCTTTCTCATTTTATCCGTCCCCTTGATCTCCAGCATTCAACTATGACACAAGGTTTGGAATGCTTCTAGTCTTTTCCAGTCAGCTTTCCCGAAAATCAATTTCTGTGACCCATAGGATGCCACGCTCCACACGAAGGTTTTCCTGCGTTCCTTCCTTTAAAACTAAAAGTGACGCAACATTCGACCCACATTTTTCTCGGCAGCAAACAAACTGGATCCAGGAGTTGGCCACGATGAAATAATTACGCCCGTCCGGACAAGAGTAGATTTTTTGAGTGGATTTTCAATGAGTTAGTGACTTCCTGAATTTTGCCCTAGTGATCTGATGATTTTCTTCGGTTGCATCACGTGCAGAAAAACGCAAACCCAATATTAAAACGTTCTGAGTAGGGACATACCGACTGACCGAAGCATTTCAGTATTGCGAAGTATTGGGTTCCAGATTGGAATAATAGCCAATCACCTATAATTCCGGTTTTCTTCCGACAGAGGTCAAAATTAATAACCGTGCTCTGAGAGAAATTTCACGCGGAAGTCATTACCCGGAAACTGGACTATTTTCTCTTCCGTAACTGCACGAACTTGTTATTCACGATGAGTTGCATTTGGCAATAAAATACAAGTTAATCAGCTGACGGATCATGCATCTGAGGTACAATTTTAAATTGCAATACATATTTTCGTCGAAGCTACTAGTCATATCACCTACTGCATTACAAGCAATTTTTTTCACGGAAGCATACATAATTCAGTGTTACCTCGATTTGGCGACGTCAGTAAATAATAATAAGTGAATTGCTGCGCAATGGATCTAAAAGTGTTCCCTTCATTATGAGTCAACTAAATGTACTGCGTATTTTCTTTAAATGTGAAACAGTTGGGCGACATCCATTCAGAACTGTTAAAACCGTTTTACACGACAGTTATGCATATTATTCAAAATTGGATGCTGAATGTATTCGATGAACCATTCTCGATCCAACTCTCCGTTTTTATTCACGAACGGCGTATGCGCAAAAGCTTTTGTGTTAGCTTAAAATTGTTAGTATATACATGATTAACGCTTTAGTATTACATCAAAATCCCTACTTTTATTCTCTTCGATTAATTTTGATGCAGCTTCCATGATCCAGAAGCTTATTTAGAAGTACTCGAAATCTCACTTCATACGGTTTCACACAGCTTCGTGATGAAAACAGTATTTTGTCGATTCTAGCTCCGCCAACGCTATAACCTGGTAACGATCTACTCGCCTGTGGTTGGTAGCTGGATGGATGAAGATTCCTATGAAAAATGTCGTACTTATTTCTGTTTTCAGTAGTGGAAATTGAATCAGACGCATCCATCAAAAACTTTTAGCCCTTTAATTCTAGATCTACATACTAACCCGCGATCCGCCGCAGAGGCGTCTGGCAGGTGGTGTTAGGACATCAACCAAGAAAGGTGAGGGAATAGGGAGGAGGGCGGAGAGAAAAGAGGTATGTTGTATTTTAACAGTGTGTCTTTTGTTAGTCGTACGCTGTTTTTGTAATAATTACTAATGGGGCGTGGATAGAAGGATTTTTTTTACCCATTAGTTTGGCAGTGTATCTGTCTTATTTTGTTGATTCTATCAGTTCTATCGGGGTCAAAATAATATTCTCCGTGTCATACTGAAGCTCGCCTCTTATGCTTTTCAAGTAATCTTAACCCTGAGAGTAACCTCCGAGTCTCTTAACGGTTCCTAACCTAGTCCTTCCATCGGCTGTGAGACTTTCTGTTCCATCGTAGAAATTTTCTACGAAGCGTGTGGCTTTCCTTTTTAATTTATATGCTTCGCGAATAAAATACAAGATCTGGGTCCCAAATTATCGCTGCGTATTAGAGACGTAGAGGCTTAATCAGAGCAAAGTATCACCTCTCTGATGAAAGATCGTGTTTTTCATGAAATGATTTTGAGTATCCTGAGTCTGGCTCGACTTTCAGGAAATAAGCATTGCATAAAACGTCCTGTACCACGCGTAGACTCATCAATCTTTTATCGTTCCCTATCCAGACCATCGGCAGAGTCATCCGTGGCGGCGGAGTGGCTGTGACGGGTCAGACGCAAAGCCAACCCGGGGGAGGCTTCATCGAGGAAGGCGGTTACGAAGGGGAGGTGACCCTGTTTAAGCTACTTCCCAAAGCATTCTCGAGACCGCTCAAGTTGGCGGACGTGGAGGGTACCAGGATGTACCAGACCTCCTGCGACGGCCTGTGCAAGGCGAGGACTCCGAGACCCGCGGCCATCCGCGTCAGAAGTCACCCGAAGGCATCCGAGTCCAGACTGACGTCCCGGGCCAGAGAGATGCTCTCCCTGTCTCCCGACAGACCCATCAGGGTGTTCGAGATGCAATCGGGGGCCTCGCAGGTAAGAAAGCGTTTAAGATAAGATAATTTTGATTACTTCATCTATATATATCTATATATATAAAAGAGGATGTCTGTTTGTCCGTCCGCCCTGCGTTTCCATACGGCAGCACGGATTGCGACCGAAGTTGGTACATAGGTGCATCTCATGCTCCCGAACCCAGTAGTGCTACTTTCGGTTGCGTTTGACGCGTCCTTACCGTCGTTTTCTCATTACCGAACCCTGCAAGTGCGCTCAGCGCCACCTAGCACCCATCCCCGCGCTCTGCTTATTCTCCCACCTTCCGATAACAACCCCATTCAATCTGCCATGTTAGTATGTTTGTGTGCGCTGTGTGCGAGGTGAAGGCCGATTTGGCGACTTCCATTTCCTATACTGCCTTTTTTCGCAACTTCACCGTTCACAGGTATATCGCCCCGGAAATAAAGAGTTTTCTATTTTGCCTTTTTACACTGTTTTCTGTTTATATAGATGACCGTCTCCTAACCTGCTTTGTTCCTTTATCTACAAATCCTGCTATGTTACCATGAATTCCAAGTATCCCCCTTCTCCTTCCCGAGCAACGCCGGGTGGCCTGCTAGTTCATAATAAATAACAAAGTACATTAACAAAAAAGAATAATAGGAAGTTTTAAATAGCCCTGAAGGAAGTACCTGTGTTCTTCTTAATTAAGAACAATGTGCAGCCAGCATTATAAAAAATTACAAATATTGAACAAAACAAAAAAATCTCCAAACATATTCGTTAATTTTAAATTATTTTTACATGAGTTTTACAAAAGGTATTCAATGTCTGACTGAGAAAAAAACCATGTTTTCATCATGAACATACATTTATCGAAATTCCTCTCTTTGGTGAGACTCGTGAAACCCGGCCAACTCAATGGCCGTTTAGAGAGAAGCATCTCTACAACTAACACCTCATCCCGCTTGAAACGCCTCGTATGGCTTTGTTTTCAACAAGAATTTTGCTAGAATTCAAATATCTTTGTGTCTAGCAAGAAAAGGGGAAAGGAAGCTCTACGGCACGTGACTAGAGAATGACCAATGAGATGTGAGTGACAATTACATTTAATGGAATTTTATAAATTGATTGGTAGGTTTTTGGACAGGCTCTACCTGTATAAAATCCGTTCCAGGATCATGACTACATTTGCCTGAAAAAAATATCTCCTTGATTGAATCGACTGCATTACATGGTATTCTCATGCTTCCTTACTTTCCACACTCACTTACTCACCACTCTGGTCACGTATAATCACTATTCTCTTCTTTTCTCTTCCGATTTACCCAGAATTCTCCTCTCAGTCACCCTAGATTTAACATCTACATACCTCTCAATACGATCTCCACTCAATTTTGCTGCCCTTCATATGCTATCCATCAATTGAGACTCAATATAGTCTAGATAGTTAAGCGAGGGAAAGTTCGAAGATAACCTCGAGATGGAGGAAATTGAGGCAGAGACTGAATGTAGTAATCACGGGTATATGTTTGAAATTAAAATTGAGGAAGAAGAAATTTCCGATAACATTCCAATAGCATTCCAATGATGCGTAACAGATCCATCAAAAATGCTAAAAATAACAGTTAATTTCGACGCTCTGCACGACTAAACCTCGATGACGATGGCTGAGTCAGCTGTTGAAACGTTGGTCGTTTATAATCTAACTTGGTGCGCCATCCATTAATATTTTATTCAATATCCTTCCCAAGAAATGCAAAAAATCTTCATGAGGCAGGGACTAATCATCAATTCATAGAAGACTACATTAAAGATGTATTGCTTTCTCAACCCATAAAGTCATCATATTATCCCCTTTAGTATCTCGTTATTTATACCTCAGCTAAGCATCTCCCTGAAATATAATCACCTTTACTCTTACAGGCGCGGCATGCTTACTCTGTGAAAGAAGAGGGTTCCGTGGGCAACCCACTGCCGGCTCAAGTGCCGTCCTCCTTCCTTACCCAGTACAACAACGCCCTCCGTCACCAGGTCACCTTCCAGACCACCCCGGTCGCCGACGGCGGGGTTCAACTGTTTTACAAGCCCGCCGAAGGGAGCCGCGTTTCCCGGAGCCTGGACCACTTCCTTTTCGACATCGCCCCTCGTGCTCTTCCGCACCACCTGGCAGAGAGCGGCTTCGTCTACCGGCCCAAGCAACTTCTCCTACCCAACGCCTTCGTACCAGACCTGGATTTGGCGCAGCGCCACGACTTCCTAGGCCAATTGCAACTGCCGCAGAGCGCCGCCCTGCAGCAGCAGCTGAACCGACAGCTCTTGGCCGGCGCTAAACCTCTGTGCCCACAACAGGAGAATGGGGAAGGTAGAAGCAAGGTGACGGGAGAGCGCAGGCCTGCATCGGCGTCTACCGTGAGTCACGTGACTGTCGCCGCGAGGAACGAAGGTGGTCGGGGGATCCGATTGGTCGTCCAGAAACCCGAAGCGGCGAGGGTACAACAGGCGAAGCAGGGGTTCGAACTTCAGGCTGACGGCACGGCTATGGTGACGGATGTCACGCCCGTGATCGACTGGAGGATGACGCCCAAGAAGTTGTACGCGGGCGCAATGTGGCTGAGGGCCAACCCCGTGTGCAGGAAGTTCTAGGGGAGTTCTAGTTCTGTTAGATGTGAAAGGACTGGTTTCTATTTCAATCCTAAACCAGCATGCAAAGAGTTCTCGAGTTTCTGCTGCTGACAGGACGTGTCAAACTCGGCAACAAGCTTTCCATGCGGAAGGAGGCGCGAAGACTGTGCATATTAATCACAAGACATTAGCGTAATTTAATTTGCAAGCCCATTAAACATACCTGCACCGTAATACGCAAGTCATACGGATAAGCCAAACTCAGATGAAAAAAGAGCGACGGAGGGAAATAGCATTGCAACTTTTTCTGTAATCTGTAAGTCGGATTCAAGACATAATTTGTAAATGAAGAGGTGGACGATAATATGTACAGTTAGTTTATGACATCCATGACATAATTTAGTTTGAAAACATCTTTCCTACGGGCCAATGGATTTCAACGTACTCCGTAGAGTCTTCGTCGTAAAGTAGATCATAAGAGTAGCTGAACTTCTTAAGGAGAGCAGAAGTTTATATTGTAGATAGACATGACTTAAGCGATGCACAGTATTTCTACAGATCACTGGAATTATTAATTTTGGCTATAAGTAACTCTTTAACTTTAAACTACACTGTTCACACCGTTCGTGATATCTCGTTTCTATGATCAAGTTTATCTTTACATATCTGACGTAGTAAGCATAAAGTACACTAACTTTCTTGAAGTTCTTAAGATTATTCTAAAGAACGCAGATTAATTAATCGTGTTAATGATAGCCTAAGTTCATTAGAATAATAACTTGAAGATATACGTAGGCTTATTTAAAGTTTTTAGGACCTTTTTAAAAATAGCTTAGGGAAAGAAAATTAATGCATGGTTTTTTAGCTTGTTAAAGTGAATATATAAAATTCAGTTGAGTATTGTATATGATCAATTGGAATAAAGAGAGGACTCTAAAAATTAAATTTACGAAATGTCATGAAGTTAGGAATTATGAAAGCAGTACTGTATTTTTGAAGATTCGTAGGAACTCATGTTTATTAATGTGTGATAGGCAATCAATAAAACTTTTAAAAATTAACCTGTGGATTATGCAGGCATCGACTTAAGATTACCTACATTTTGCAATAGTATTTGGGAATCTGTAATTTATATCGTGGAGGTATAGACTGAATGCTTCAACTAATAAGAATGCGTGTGCTCATCGTTTCAAAAATATTCAACGACTGAAAGAACTGCTATGAAACTTTGCTGCCTCTAGCAGCACTGATAATTTAGCAGAATTTTGTATATTATAGTTGAAATAAATTTTTAAAAACAAATGAAAATTTTTCTCAATTTGATAGTTATGGAACTAAATCATCAAGGATCATGAAATTAAAATATATCGGTTAATCTTTCAAAAATATGTTTTCACTTTAAATTTTGAATTCCCATACACGGGCTTCAGAATGAAGAAATGAAAATGGGGGATATTGGAATAATATTGGTGCCTTCTCCCCCAACACGTATATGATTTTCCTTCGATGACGCAGAATTATGGTCTCCTAGCCGATTTCCCGGAAGCTTCAGGGGATTGAGGCATTAAATTCCTTTGCAAAGTTCACGCGATGCCGCAAGGAAGACTCTTATGTCAGCTTAAAGACTTCTTTGGGTGAGAAACTTCTCGTCTCTTGCAGAGTCAGCCTACTTCGTTAACGATACCAATGAGATCGGTTTCTGCACCATGGAGTCTTACTTCAAGTTATGGTAGAATATCGTTTCTTCGTGGAGTAACGATCAGACTCCTTCACACATCCAGCCGATGGAAATATAATACCATATTTGCAGAAAGCCGAATAGAAAATGAGGCACCAAAACTGTATCGAAATAATGTAAAAAAAATTCCGAGCTTCAAAAACCTAATAGAAACTCCCGGAAAGTTGATATGGCAGCGGTTTTTGTAAAGCATCGGATTTTCTTTGAGTCCCACAAATAACCATAAAAATGAGTGGGAAAGTGGAAATCGATTACCACTCGACAATGTTGGAAAAGGGAGTCATATTGGTTATGGCACAATAGACAGTCTATATTTTTTATATAAAATTTTCCTAAATGCAACGTATGCGACCTTGCGTGACAAAGGAAGCAGATATTATTGCAAATTTTGTCCATATTCTTATTTGAATGGAGCCCTCAAACATTTTGTCCTCCAAATCCAACTTTATGGAATATATCTGCAATTATAGTGGGTTCATAATGCTACTTGATTGCGAAAATTTTTCAATAGCAGCAATACACATCACATCTTTACCACAATGATTTCCAATTCGAGGTTACTGAGAATAGAGCGTCGCTGAAAATACACTATTTAAATAAATTATTTTAATTTATTAATCGGAGGACGACGCCCATTGTTAAAAGTAGTTTAAAAAACAATGAGGAACTTAAGAACGTACTTATGATCAGTGAAAACGGAGTTAAATGAGAGCGCACTAAAAACGACGCCTTGCAGCAGAAATGCATAAGGCATCTACTCATACACTCGAGTCATTCCCTATTCATTCCCAAATTCGTGACTAAAAACTCTCAAAGTGATCGGAAAATTATTCGATATCCCCTCAATGAGACAAATATTTAGAATGAACGAATTGCGAAACCAGAAAATCATTCCTTATTTTTGAGGCTGGGGGTAACGTTGCGTCAGGCAATAGGGGGATCACATTTACCAGCAAATAAGTGAAAATTCATCAAAATGCACAGCAGGGGCATAATGGCGAATGCATTGAGCATGGACTCATCATTCCAACCTTAAAAAAGCAGAGTTCAAAGCCAAGAAATTTTTAGGCCAAGCGGGGAGTCGTTTCTTTTCGAAGCATCACCCTTTAAAGTCCACAGAAAGAACCCTTCCAAATGGGTTGGTCGTTAAAGGAGCTATCGTTTCGCATCCTGTACATGTGGTCCTTCAGTCAATCGGAACGTTCACCTTACCAGCGGCCCTCACTCGTACCCCTTGAATCATTCACACATGTACCCTGCTGTTTTTCCCCACGCCATTCTCTCTCCCAACATCTCCCTTCTATATTCCCCACATGACATTCCTGCGTTGCCTGGGAGGGGGGTGGAGGCTGTCCCTCTCTTTCTTTCTACCACCCTCCTCCCCTGCGGCTACCGGCGTCTGCGGCCGAGTTCGCCGATCGATCTTCGTGCATTGATAAAAACATCCGCCTCCCCATTCTGCTTATGCACGCTAATCACCACGATCGATTTCCTTCCCCGGGGAGGAGTGGGGAAAAGAGTGCGGAAAGGAAGGGGGATTTACACCGTGCGTGAGGCACGCGTGCCCACGTCGCAGCTTCGTCTCAACTCCTTCTGCCCCTCCCTTCATTTTGAAACTCAAGGCTGAATTGAGGAGTCAGGTAGCAAGTTCGACAGGATGAAGGGGTGTATATTGTATAAAGTGTGATGATAAGAAGGGAGAAACGGTGATACAGTTGAAATTGGGGTTAATCCATAAGTATTCGCGTAATTTCCTGAGAATTGTATTTTGTAGAACCAAATGAGAAATGTTTTAATTCATTCTTAAGTTAAAAATGATTACGACCCCAAACTAATTGAATTTCTCCTCAGAAGGAATCAGATTATCAAAAAAATTCAATTTTATTTCTGATAAACTTCAGATGGAGTTGCCCCTTTAGAACTTCTGTGGGCCACTCTGCATCTCATTTCAATTGTATGATGCCACAATCTTATCCTGTCGATTTTTTAACATCGGCTCGATTAATAGGGTTAATTTGAGGAGAATTAAATATCGACGACCGATAATCATAATCAATTCTTATTAATATGCTACAGTCTTAATAATAGCTTGGGACATTGGAATAAGGTAATGCGAAAGGTGAGCGAGTAATTATTTTTTCAACCACTGAATTCCAACTAAATTGCTTTTCATTTCAGTTCTACTTCACTTACGCTAATTTCTAACAATATTCTACACAATCTCAGCGCACCGATGTGCTTTTACAGGTGATTCGACATCCACTGTAATTTCACCCGTATTTTTTTTTAATTTGCCATCTAATTTGTGTTGAGCAGAAAGAATTCTCAAGGAGTCGCAGAAGTATTTTTTTATATTAAAATATTGGATGTAGGCATGAATAATTAGCACTAATCAATGAGGCGTAACACTAATTAAAAATAATAAGGTGGATCGAAGCAGGACATCAGAAGGTCATGAACTGTGGTAAAATTGATAAGATAGTGTGGTTAACCCGTAGATATGGTAGTCTGAATATCGACTACATTACTCAATAACCCTGGTATAGCCAATATTGATCAATTTATCTACTTCATTATTGCCTCAAAACTAATATTTTGTCACTATATCGGCGTTTTTTCCAATATTAGAAATCGAATATCTTATGGTCAAGATAAAAACCGTACGCGGTGTACACTCGACAAAATTGAGATATTTTTCAAGACCCAAGCTTTCCCTAAAATAAACTTTGTTCCTGAGAAAAAAATGTCACCTCTTTTTTCTAAGACTGAAAACAAATAATTTAACAGAAATGCAAAATAGACGTATTTATCACTCAGAAGACCTAAAAATTTAGCAAACCGTTTCTTTACTAAGAAATAGCCGAATAATTTTGAACTTATTTGAATCTTAAAAAATTCTTGAAAGCCGAGTCTTAAAGGAGGGAAAAATTTAATATTTATGTAATTCTTCTTCTTTCAGGAGATATAGGTCGAATAAGTCGGAATTTTTTATTATTTATTACTTTTTGCCAACGTTTCGCATTTTTATATATGCTTCATCAGGGTTACAATGAAAATATGGGGCGTTTTTACATAAATGGAATAAAGTTTACACTTTTTAGTACACATATATGTTAAAAAGTTTATAAAAAATGTTTAAAAACAAGTTTATAAGTATAC
This sequence comes from Pyrrhosoma nymphula, assembly GCA_963573305.1. Lineage (NCBI taxonomy): Eukaryota > Metazoa > Arthropoda > Insecta > Odonata > Coenagrionidae > Pyrrhosoma > Pyrrhosoma nymphula. The sequence goes on from OY754335.1 coordinate 55,885,476, forward strand.
ATAAACTTTGGCAAAGAGTAATAAATAATAAAAAAAATTCCAACTTATTTGACCTATATCTCCTGAAAGATGAAGAATAAAATAAATATAATAAAAAGAGGTCATGAAAATGAAAAATTTTACTACAGCGACCAATATAAACTTCCCTGACTAGCTGGGGAAAGACGGAACAAAAAGACATACTGTAAGGTACTCTCAGTGCCGGGGCAAGTTATTTTACAAGTGTGGGCATAATTTTATTTAGCCGCCCTTATCAAAGAATTTTTTTTACCGAAAGTGAATTCATAAACCTTACATTAATTTTAGGGATACTCTGGGGTGTCCAAACAATCCTTTATCACTCTCGTTCCCTTTCCCTCCACGAATTCAATTTTTAATAGATAAGTGGGTTGATAGATAAGCATTCCAAGCTTCTATTTCTCCGAGGAAAATATGGATTATTTACATTATTTCTATTCTTTTAGGGTGTGTGTAATTTCGACCGTTAATAGCAGTGCAATTTCAGCCGCAGTTACTTTCATTAAGTTGGTGACAAGAATGCTAATGAAGGAAATAGTCCACATGTTTTATTGTGTTCTTTGTTGAAGTTAGTTGTGAGCGTCAGCCAATTTTACGATACACTGAAGGTCATTTGGGATGGAAATACTAGCTGACTGTTTTGGATGGAAATAATAACATTCAAATTCATTGAAATAGTAAACTCACTCCTTTTGCACTTTAAAAAGGAATACTAGATGCGCCCGCGTTACAACTTGACGTGCATACAGTCCTCAACGCACCCCCACCATTCTAGTTTCACATACCCTCTTTTCCAATAGGAAAGTAATTTCCTCCCTAATCACACAAGGAACTTTTACGATTTAGATGTAGAGTTGTCGGGTTTCCAACCGGGTGATGGTGTTGAACTGCTCCAACGCGTTTCATCTTCTAGTTAGACAGAGAGTACTTTTGAATTTTGGCCAGCTTTTTCCGATTTCAACGCTATCATACGACGCTATGCTCTTCTGTTGTTGAGCGCCACTTTTGCTGACGTAATTCTGTTCCTATACTACAAACGGTAGCACTGATAGTCTATTCATGCAAAAAATACTGCCCAATGAATATAATTACTCCAACTGCTCAAGTTACTAGTTAATTTTACGCTTAAATTAGAACACTTAGTTCCAAAAAAATCTCATTTCTTCAGTTTTCTTGAGTCTCACAAACACATGGATTACATATTTCTAATAAATTATGTTGCTTCACGATGTGGAGACATCTGGAGCAACCACCTAAACATCAGAACATATGCATTGACGGGAATATAAACTTACGGGGACGGGCGAGAAACACTTGCAACTGCATGAACGTCAAGTTGTAACGCGCAAGCCTCTAGTATTCCCTTAAAGTGCAAAAGGAGTGCGTTTACTATCAGACGAGGGTCCCAGCTGGCCGGTGAGATAGCAGAGAGTTATCAAGCCGGACACAATTTCACGTTGAAGATAAACCACACACACTGCACTACGGAATTATGTTTTGAACGTAACTGCATACCTTGCATCATCATCAATTGGAATCGCCGGCCAGTTATCGAGAGTGGTCGACTGGTCTCCTGTTACTGTTCACCTGATTCCCCCCCGTAGTCGTGGCGTATCTGGTTAGTATAAGTGTAGTGCATGCCTGTTGGGAAATTCAGGTGACGACCGAACAAGCGAGATTCATTATCTTCCACTGATAAACGAATACCATAAGCACACGTAGTATCTAACCAACATCATTTCCGTGAAAACTGTTTCACCATGCTGAGCCGCTCATATGCGAAGTGAGATGAAACTCCATTCTTGATAAATGCAGCAATACCACAAACTTACATTTTAAAAGCGGTAAATCTTGTGATTTTCTCAAAAGTTTGACTTCTTAGGTTTTTCTTGCAAGGATTCAAAATTTCGGAGTAATTTTATTTTATTCAAAGGCGAAGTTAAAATGGATCTCTTGGAGGTAGTCCTTTGCTTACTTGGTCACACTGTGGTTCACGGAATGACCAATTGTTGGATGTAGTTTTTAAAACGCAATCCACCAATATTAATCACAAGTTTTCCTTTCAGGTTGTTAATCAACATGGAATATCATTGCGTATGGTACACGATAATATAATTTATTGATTAAAAAAAACTAATTTTTCCACACAAAATGTAATTAAGATAAATGAGATTACCGATTACCGATGTTACCCCTAAACGACATGGTTACTCCACCATATTTCTCGCAATGCTACGAGTAAGGTAATGTTTTCATGCGGAAACGCTTTTATTTTCGAGCACTCCAAATAATCAGCGTAGTAATTCGCTCGTATTTCAACGCCTTACTGCAAATTTACTCTTTAAATATAGAGAAACCGTATTTCCTGGCCCATTAGGATGCACTGTGATTATTCTGGTTCGATTTATAAAAAAATTAAAATCAACATCCGTTTGTGTTAACAATTAATAGGATAAAAATGTAGAGTTTTTAAACTAACAATTTTAAACAAAAAATAACAACTGTTTTTATGTTATTCATCGTAGAACCGCAGAAAAATATGAATGGTGGAGAGCGCACTTAAAGCTCGCTGCCGCAACGCAATTTGTGATGAAAACGGAGAGATGGGAACCTTCGACGATAACTCATAATCAGATGCATGAAAATAAAATTTACCCTCGGCCTACAATAACTCATATTAGAGAAAAAAGTACGTCTAATGTGCCAGGAAATACGGCAGTCATAATTTGATCAAATATGTTACGATAAATGTTTTTGCAATCACAAACTTGAAATTATGTCATCCGCTGGGAGACACACGAATGTGTAAAATTAAAGTAAAATATTTTTCGCGTAGAAAGGGGTTCGAATTCAGATCCCCGAATGTGCATAGAGTGCCTCAGCCTACTGATGTCTAGTAGAATGTAATAGGTACTGCAATGAAGTTTCTATTTAAATCCAATTATATGTCAATTATAGGGATAAAAAGTTACAATGACGACCTCATATTCGTTACATAAAACGAAAAAAAATTAAGGGAAGTTATCCCCTACTTAGCTACAGGAAACAGGACATAGGAAACTAATGACTTAGTTTAGTCAGTTACTTTATTAGTACTAATGCACGACGTTAAATGGAAAAAAGTAAATACGCATACCAAATATGTAGATGGATAACCTCTTCACCTGGTAATCGGAAGGGCATTTGCACATTTTAACGTTAATTTCTAAGGTAAAAAGTATTGCAGCTGATATTTGGATATTCTCTCCTATACAATGATTAAAATTCAAATGGGCAAGTGATTCATTCGAAATCTCACTAATGTACTGCCTTAAACCACTTTTTACGTGTACCATCCGCGACGCAGACGGGAAAACTTGACCTGGCGTGCGGGTTGCCGTATTTTTATTACTCTTAACACACCATCGCATCGGTTTGTTATACATTTTCTATACTTTAAGGGCCATTAATATTATATTACATTATATTGTAGAGCTGTGGAGTGAATTCAAGCCAAATTCATGACCCTTCTATGCTTCCATCTGTGAGTAAACTACGCTCTGCCGGTATAGGGATCGGCATGATGCGGCAGCTGACGTCATGAGGCTCTAATTCTTTCACTCGACGTCGCGGGGGGGATATCGCTGCTGCACATTTTGGCAACATTCAAAACCATCATCATTCGACGCGAATAGTAATAAACCAAGCACCGTAGAGAGGTGGGACCCACTGGCTTTCATTTAAGTTCTCGAGCTAATTATGGCAAATTCAATCTTAAACATTAATAAAATTCTCCATTATGAAATTCACAGCGGAGAAAGAAGCAAGGATTTAATTAATTCTGCACTGGACCGGTTGTCGGGAGACCTGGATCCTATATATAGTGTAGAAGAACGATTTTTTAACCGTGAATTACGCACATTCCAACGAATAAATGCCAAAGGTAGTTCACATGCTCCCAAATACGCAATAATCGCGCTTCAGCAGAATAATCAAACTTGGCGATAAGACAATAAGATGGGGGAATCAATTCTTTTCACAAAGGAACGCGTTCTATTTCCGCCCTCATCCCTACAGTTCCCTTTTCTTCATCACTTCAACCCTTTTCCGCCCAATGCTGGCGGAAACAAATTGAAGACGCCAGTGCTAGAGGGGGAGGATTAACCCTCTCCAGGGTTTGCATGACGGGGGGAGGGGAGGAAGGAGAAAAGGAGGGGAGGTTCAGCATCGTCCGCGTGGCCGGGAACCAGAGACGCGTAATTAAAGGGAGTCGTTATCATGGGATGAGGAGAGATGCTGTGAAATTGCCCCGAAAAGAAAAAAAAAACTTTTTAATTTTGATTTGAACGCGCTCGTCAACCTCACTCAATACGAGGCGAAAGATTCCCCGGGCCGAACGCAAGGTTTTTTCGTCTCCACTGAATACCATGGAGACGCCGACAATAGCTCTGATTTGCTCCACCTCAACGAATGTGCTAGGTTTTACCCGTATAATTTAATACGAAGCTGCACTGCTTTCTTCAACGCATTCATATCACGCAAATCAAAGAGCACTGTGGTCTTGGAAAGCTAGTTTAACACTAGAAGGACCCAAGGAGTTTAAAATGAAAACGGAGTAGGCATGACCGTGATCGCTCATGGGCGAAAGTGAAGCAAGAATAGGGGTGCTTCGGAAGGGTTTTGTGCCGAGTAGGTGTTGCCAAACCAGTCACAAAACATCGCTTTACCCGTGTTTTTTAGATTTGACGAAAATCGAACGCGACCGCCGGACACGTAAGCCAGAGGAAGGTCTAAACTGTGCCGACTGCAATGGCGGAATTGGCTTCAAGAATCAAGTGGTATGTCGCCTCCATTTCTTTTCTAACCTCCTTGCAAGGACCGGACGCGCCATTTTGGCACATTCGATTTTTGTTTCTCCTGCCATTTCCAAAGTATTCGCTCATAATTCTTGAATTTTAATCATTTTAGATGTTCTTTATATTCTAATATTTTGAAAAGGCTGGGGTCAATTTTTTAAAAAATTATTAGTGGATCTACCTAAAGGCTCCAAATGCGCAAATTTGGCTCAAACAGGTATTCCCTAGAGTTACCATTGCTATTATACATATCTCTTGCATTAATTCAGTCATTCAACCGAATTATACTTCATTATCATGCATCAATGTGGGTTTTTGTATTTTTAGTACTTGATAACTTTACAAAGTGTGCAAACAAAAAAATATTTTTTGATAACGGAAAAAATGCAGACGTCCAACAAGTGCATGGTTACTATTCTTGGACAAGTAAATTCTTAATCGCATAAATAATTGCACTGAGGTTGAGACACTAAGACAACTTGATAGCAAAGGATGGAAAACAAGCTTTCTTGAACTTAAAGCATTCATGGGCATCCTCTACGCACGGGGTGTTAGTGGTGCCAAATTTATCCCAGTGAAAGAACTCTGGTCTGAATTTTGGGGACTCCCTTTCTGTAAAAACACAATGTCTAGGGACGGCTTTATGGAGCTAATACACTTTATACTTTTTGATGGTAAAAAACGCGTTCCTTAAGCCTTCGTCCAGACAAGTTTTCCCTTTCTTCATTTGTGTTGAATAAGTTAATAGAAAATTGTATTGCCTTTACAAACCTGGCGCAAATACAGCCATTGATGAGCAGCTACTTCCTAGTAAAGCTCGTATCCCATTCACACAATATATGTCTTCCAAACCACACACGTTTGGCCAAAAGTATTGGCTGGCAGTGGGTATCGATACGAACATGGTGGTACGATGGTACATGGCTTCCCTTACCTCGGTAAGGATGATAGCCGCCCTCAAAACGAACGCATATCTGAAAATGTAGTAATGCATCTTATTGAACCGTACATGTGGAAAGGAAGAAACGTCACCACAGACAACTATTTCACGAGTGTTAGCGTTGCCAAAAAACTTAGAACATGGGTACGACTATAGTTGGTACAGTTAATAAGGCGCGACGGGAGATTTCTGCTATCATAAAAATGTGAAGGAAGACCAATAATCCTCCAAGCTTTTAAAGCATGAAAATTTGACTCTGACAGTTTACCAAGGAAAAAAGAATAAAAATGCGGCACTGCTTAGCTCATTAAATAATAGTGTTTGTATTGAAAATCGAGAGAAGAAAGTCCCAGAAACAATAAGGTACTATAACAACACAAAGTTTGGGGTTGATATTATCGATCAAATGTCCAGGCAGAATTCAGTTAAAGGGGGTCGCTGTAATGGCCTCTAAATAGTTAATAAATAGCAATATGGAAGGGAGTAGGAGGAGAGGAAGACCACGCAAAAGATGGCTACAAAATGTTGAAGAGGACCTGAAGACAATGGGGATTGGAAGATGGAGAGAGAAAGCAAGAAGGAGAGTCGAATGGGGGCATAGAACTGAGGAAGCCAAGGCCCACACCGGGCTGTAGAGCTGAGGATGAAAGAATAAATGTGATGGCCTCTACATTCATTATATAATGCCATTGACTTGGCTGGAATAAATTCCTGGATAACGTACAGGAAGGTTACAGGAAGTAGCATTTCAAGGAGGAAATAACTACAACAATTAGCAGAAGAACTTACGTCTGAATACGAGGTTCCATCCCCCGGTACTTCAGAACTGAGGCAACTAGGTGCGAAATATTTTGTCAACTCCATGGGCGGAAACACCAGTCGTGTAGCATAAGAAATTATTGTAAAAACAGTCACAGTAGAGGCATAAGTAATAACTGTAAGAAGCAAGTGTGCGGTAAATGCAAATCTATAACTGAGATCACATGTGTTAACTGTTATAATAAATTTGGTGCAATGACATAAATGTAACGATATTTTCAGCTTAAAAAAGTTAACCATATATAGCTCACCTGCTCTGTAAGCATGTTCATCTTCATATTCACTAAACATTCCTTAGTAATCTGAAGGTTAATAACAAATAAATAATAATGACAACTTTTATCTCCTTTGTAAGTACCTTACACCCTCAGTTTCTGAAACGAGTTTTCGATATAATTCATCACACTTGAACATATTGTAGATCCGTTGCATTTTTTATGCTTATAATATGTAAAATAAACATTTCATCATAAACTGTTTAATTGTAAAGCATGAATCAAAAAAAGTTCCAAAAAATTGATTTGCAACACAATGAGCCAAATTGGCACATTTGGTCCTTCCGGGAATTCCAGAATTCCGGTCCTTCTAGTGTTAAAGGATCAGATGTGTCAATAATTTTGACCTTGAATGTGCGAATTAAAATCACGGATATAACCGGAGAAATAATGAAAATTGATGAAGGGTTTTTGCGAAATATAAATCCAGAAGGATAATTAAACGGTTGAAAGCGTCAAAAACAAAATAATTTCCATCATAAAGAAACCGTGAGAAAGAAAGGGTACACATTAGTAGGTGCTAAAAATGTATCATCAAAGAAACGAAAGATAAAATATTAGTGGCAAAAGCTCGGATACAGCCGCCGAAGTATTTCGAAAGGACATTGACACTGATATTGTCAATTCGATGTAGGTAATTGATATTAATTCAACACATCACCTCAAAGATTTACATGCATATAATGTAGGCATTTCAAAATTTGGTTCTAGCAATTGCTAACTGCGGTACAAAGAGCGAGGACGGGAGGTCAAAATTTTATTTCATAACTGACAAATAATATCAATGTCGTAATCAAAATCTTTTCTCGAACACAAGCAAAATTAATTGCAGATCTCGAATTTCACTGAGAAACAAGAGCGAAATTCTGAAGAAAATGATAAGAAAGAGCCGTTTTTTTAATACAATATCCGAAATATCACATATGATGTATTTATTCGAGAGTAAAACTTTTGATGTTTCACCCGAGTTACATGCTGAATTTTAAGAATTGAAAGTTAGCGCTACGTTAATGTCCAGGCTAAAGACCGGAAATTTGAATCGATTATGACGGCATTTTAAAGGATGGCATTATCCGAGCTAAGTTTAATAATTTTCAATAGGGGCATTTTACTGTTAAAAGGATGGGTCAAAAACGAATAAATTTAAACGTGGGTTATAATTAAATATCAAATCTCTTATACATTTTCACCATTCCATGATTCAGATGGAAAGAAAAGGAATTAGGATAGACGTAGATGGTAGGGTAAGTTAAGGGAATAGAGAAGCCCACTTGCCAGCTTTAGCCTGACGTGGGGTTCACCCGGAGTCAACAAATATGGCAATGAGACCATGGTTTAACGTCTTATCCACATATGCATAAAACACTTGAAGTCCTTTCTTCACAGCGTAAAAGACTGTATCAGATTACCAACGAAAGCCAAAAAAAGTTACCCCAAAACGGACTCGAGCATGGGGCCTCCTTGCAAAAAGTTTAACTAGCACTTTAGTTAGCCAAGCTAAACCCAACCTCATCGGTAGAATGAAGTTACGAAAAATGCTATGAATATCAAACGGCATCCTCTCAAGTAAGACCACAGCGTGGAAGCTCACCATGGAAAATTTATCTGACTTGACCGGGATTAGAACCCGGATCTCCCAATTGGCTATAGTATGAGTTAGCCTGCTACACCACAAAGTCGAATTCCCGTACATCTTGCACCCGTTAACGTAGCTGCCCAGATGACCATGTCAACAATTTTTGTAACGATTAAAAATCTCTCGACGAGCTTCTCAACCTCGCTCTTTCTGTCTTTCCCACAGACCACGCCCCGAGATCCGTAACCCCGCGCTTCCACTTTCCGCCGTGGCCGAAACTGTGGCGCCACCGTACAAGGGCGCCGGAGACTGGAAGGGGTACGCAGGGAAAGGGGTGGTGAGAGAAGAGCGTGGTGTGAGGGGAGGGGTCGGTCTTTCTCCCAGGACCCCCGCGAGTAACCCCTCCCATTCCGGACACTATATCCTGCCCCTGTACCCCGACGCGTCACTCTTCCTTCTACATCTACGAAGTACCGAGCAAGCCAGCAACCAGGACGTATGACACGGAGTAGTTCCAGGGATGCAGTACCTACTCATTCCAGTTCAAGGTCGAGCCCTGTACCCACCCCTGGTCGCTAAGCGAAGACGGAAGAGCAGTCATAAGTGACATAAGCTACAACTACACATTATAATTGTGGTATTTTATCATTTCGATTCGAAAAGTGTTCTTCTTCTATACATTACTGCGCATCCTTGGTTATTCTACATAATTTAGCGTTGTTACAATCTGATATTTGACTTGATGAAGTTCTAACTTGTTTCGGCCTTAATTTTTATAGTTTCTTTGCTAGTAAAAATTAATATGTAGAAAAAACACATAAATCGCCTTCGCTCCAGACCTTGGAACAAATGCAATTGGATAAGAACAATTGTAAGAATAAGAATATGCTTATAACAAGGACCACGTCTAGTACAAATCCATCTCAAATTTTCTGTACCCTGTTGCCCGCAGAAAAAATAATGTAAAATCTCTCCGATCTGCTATTTCCTTTGTTTTTTACTTTTGATCATTTTTAGACACAATTCTCTTCCCAAACCACTCTTTTTTACGTGCACGCGATCTCTTTAAAATCAGACCAATAATTGGGAACCAGGACATATGCGTCGATGAAAATGTTTGCTGGGCAATCGATTCCAATACATTAAATTCTTGAACATTTACACCAGGGTTTCCCTACCAGGGGTGCTCGCACCCCTCGGGGGTGCAAGATATCATTGCGGGTGCAAGATATCATCCAGGGGATGCGAGATAACATTTAAATTTTTTGGTACTATTTGGGGTACCTTTTTTGTAAGGAGTTGTGCAAATTTCAATTTGATGTTCTATTTTTTCCTTTCCATTTATTTTATTTTTAATATATTATTAAATATGGATTGTACAAATTTGTTATGGTCACCTTCAATTTTATTCCTAAATAAATTATTACTTCTAGGGGTGCGAGGATTTACTTTAAGGGTTGCGAGAACATATTTAAAAAAATAGGGGAGTGGGGAATAAAAAAGTTTGAAAACCACTCATTCACACGTCTTGGAATAATCGTGGTCTCGTTCGATCGGCAATAAGACTGCAAGAGAGTGGCCTTGAGTAGCGCCGCGCATGCGCGAGGAGCGAGTGACGGCTCGCAGCGACTGGCAACAATTTTTTTGGGGCAGGAGAAAATATCCGCGCATCACATCTCACTACTCCGACGTGCTAGCGCGCTGATTTTGGTGCCAAACAAAAAGAATCTTCCCCAGATCCACCGATCATAAACCATCAAAACTGGCTTAGTGCAATATTTGTTCACGCATCAAAAAGTTAATTTGTGAGTGGATTTCAAATTTTAGATGCCGCCTCATACACATCCAAAAGAGCCCATGGAAAAAAAACAACCATAGCATCTCATCGGATATATTCACGGAAAAACACACGGCCCTGTCTCCCAGACGCAGCCACACCCGGCTCTGTTCCCACACAACACTCATTCTTTTTCGCCCTAAAGCAAACGAGAACTCACGAGGGGGAAGAGGAGAGGTTTGCCAACGAAGGAGACTCGGGTGTCGACAGAGTGTGTTCCCTTGTAAGGACCTCTTAGAAGAAAAGGACGACGAGGAGGACAGTGGAGACAGAGGGAAAAATACAGAGAGGGAGAGAGAGAGTAGGGCTTCAAGAAGGAGAAGAGAAAACTCCTTAAAAAAAGAAAGAGAGAATAAGAGAAAGAAGTTGATTGTTTGCGAAAGGGGAGCTGGCGTTATTGGCGTCGGGAGGAAGGGAGAAGGCCATGGAGGGAGGACTGAAAGTTTTTATCGAAGGAAACTGGAGGAGAACAAACGGAGGAGACGGACCACGCCTATATCCGTGTCTCCTTGGGTTCTTTTTTAGAAAACACACGGACAGAATATTGCGTTTAAGGCACACTCCTAGAATTGGCGTAGTAAGGGGGAGAGTTCATGGGGTCTGCTCCCCTCTACCAGGAATTTGTAATATAGTTCATGAAATGGCACTGTAGGGTAGAGTTATATCTGCTTTTTTTTCAAACGAAGGATGTTGAATTCATTTATTCATCAGTTTGAACAAAGTTTTATATAAATGTTTGTAATAAAAAAATAAAAAATCTTTAAATATCGGTTGTTACACCGCGGTCGCAATTTCACTCTTAATTGCCATAACACAAATTTGCTCAAAATTTTCAAATATTTTCAACCCTTTCCCCCACTTATACTCAAAATAGACCCGAACCCCCAAAACGAAATGCTGAATTGTGACCTGACTCCAAGCAAAGCACAATAGAGATTGGCAGCTGTTATACAGGCCTCCCATTCCGTAGGTTGAGGTCCGAATCAGAAGAACTCTAAGGACCTAAAGGAGTTAGCAGGGAGACAGGGTAGAGAGGAGGGCTGGAGTTGACCAATCTTAGGATAAAATGAGAAATGTTGATGAGGTAATATCCTTAAAAAACCCAGCAATGCGGTTACCTCACCCGTCGATCGAAAGATACTTCTCCCGCACCGTCGTCGCAAAAACACGAAAAGCGACGCTATGCACCTGCAGCTGGGCAAAATAGCTACGCATGTACATAAAAGTAGATATGCAAACCAGTAATATAAAAACCCGCATTCAAATTGATATAGAAATGCCTTTGCTGCAAAAATACTATCAGAAAAGGATCAACGCCATATAGGCTTGAAGACATAATCTGCGGAATGCAATATACCAAATACGGACAAACTTTTGCGGGAAATATGCAATAATGATTGATAAGAAAAAGCTCGAACTTAACTTTGACCAGTCCATATGTCTATAAATTTTCATGAATATCCATTCATGGAACCTATGTGGTATAATGTTCGAACAAGGTAGAAAAAGCTGAACCAACGAGTGTCATGCTTTTGGTAAAACGACAGAAAAATATTTTTTTAACGATAAAGTTCGTTTGTTTTTATTTAATATCACTGGAAATGGGGAAAAAAGTCGACAATATGGGCAAATGAATTTTTTTTCGAGTTTAACCAACCACAATCCAGATTCCCGAGGTTGGTGACATGAAAAAGGATAGGGCTCCCTGCCGGGGGCTTAAAAGAGCCACTTCACGTTTGAAAAAAAAGTCGAAGTTCGGAAAATTTAGTCTGGCTCCAATGTCATGCCTTGTGCCATTTGGGGTCACATTAACCCTCATTGCATTTATTACCGGTAATAACATTTTTTAGAGCCGCTCATCAACCGTAAATACCCTAAAATACGACCGTTTTCACTTATTTTTAAAAGATCAAATTTTGTTTAGTGCTCTTCTAGCACAGAACGACTAGATACAGATTATAACCAGGAAAATGACTTTTTAAAGGGGTCGTTCATGCCTAGATAAATTAGTAAACATTTCATGAATTTAAGTAGTATTGTGCGGTCCTTAAATGAATCAATGATTAAGAGTTTGATACCGTGAAAACCACACATTAAAATATTACAAACGTGATCCTATAGCAGCATTGCTTTGGTTTTTCTTATTGAGGCATGGCCATAATACTATAGAGAATGACGAGCAAAGAAAAAAGTTAATTGTTTAAAAAAAACTGTAAATGTAAAACTGGGAGTTAATAGGCATTGCTTTAGCACGCAGGAAATTAATGATAATACAATGATTCACTGAAATGAGTGAAATTTTACATGATACCCATTTGAATTTAGGTTATAAATGCTAACTAATTGAAATCAGCATAGAAGAAAAATATTCTAATCGATGAATAATGACTTGGGGTTAATTTTACTCTGGACTCAGAAAACTTAACTATAATACAATCAACGATGTGATAGACGAGGAGAAAATTGACATCTGTTCAATCAACTTATGTTAGTAAGAAATTCTCACTTTATTCAATTCTCAGATTATGTTGTACTCCATAAATCTTGTTTGTTATAAGTTCAGTGTAGTAACTAAAGATTTAAATAGTGTGTGTCCTAAGCTAATATTATATCATGAAAATTTCTCCTAACTTATGTATTTATTATTTATGTACTTCCATTTCTCCTAAATCATCAATTTTTATGATGAAAATATTAGTTTAATATAGATATTATTATAATATATAAGACAATTACAATAGTGGACAATTTGTGTGCATAAAAAATCAGTCAAAGATTTAGAAACGTAATAGATGGTAACTCCATCTCCTTATTTATTTATTCTAAGGTTATCCCTAGGGGTACCACTGCCCCATGTCAGATAATGTTCGTCCAATTTGAAATTGGAGTGGAATCAAAGCTTTTTTTCCTCTCTCCTTGTTCGTTAGCCTTCGCGGAATTTCTTTGGTCACTATGACCTAATGGTAACAATAGCAATCGCTTAAAAATATTCCAGGTCAGAAAATTTGTTCCTCAAACTTTTACTGTATTTTAAAATTGAAGCGGAGTCAAAACGTTTTTATTCTCTCCTCTTCTCCGATCGAGGACTTTCTTCGGTCCCAAAATGAACGAATGACAACAATGGCAATCGCCGGCATGGTGTAAAATAAACTTCAGACAGGATTGACCTAAATATTCATGAACACCTGTGATGACGCTGTGCGAGTTACGGGCCAAAAGTCCAAAAATAACACGCAAATGTAGTGGCGCTCGTTTTCGCATCACCGAAAATATGAGCTAATCGAAAAGCGTGGAACTGCGAACGTGGCACGTTCCTTGGGGAAGCAGGTTGCCACTCAACCCTGATGGAACAAAAGGGAAAAAAGGGCACAATATGGTTGTATGGAATATTTCATGGTGGTATGGAATCTCTCTCTCCCGCTCTTTCAAAAAATGTCTCAAAAATATTTGCCTAAAAAAAAACGGGCTCCAGGAACCAACACAAGCAATACGACGAGTTTTGAGCCACGTTGTTAACAACACACTTCGAAATTGTGGGAATGTTTTTATCCGAGGCTTGGCAAGAAAAGGCAGGGGAGAGAATCCACTGTGTAAAAACGCACGAAGACGGCATTACTTTCCGCCCTTCAAAAATAAAAAGTCTCCCTTAGCAACGCAGGAAAAAATGCCTTTATTGAGTACTCAAAATTTTGTCGAGGCGGAGTATAATTATAAATTTTCAAATCGACACCTCTGCCTCTTATATAATTCCAATTCTTGTTTCTTTCTGCCTCAGGGAAGAGTGGTTGTGAGGATAGAATTATAATGTGCGTAAATTACTTTTTGAATTAATTGATCCACAGGTGATGAGGACACCTGTGTGCATAACTGGCGAAAGCATTCGGTATTCGAGTAGTGGTAAAGGTGAATGATTTTCCTACATTGGAATGAACACAACTCTTTATTTAATATAAAATGAAAAGGAAAGAGATGTATGTTATGAGATGTCACTACTCGTAAGTGTCTCTCAACCACTCTGAGCGTCAACATCGATCAGCGACATCATCATTCTCGGTATGTAGATATGGGTCATTCAAAGTCGTGAAACGTAGGATATTGCTCTAAACCCGCACTGTATCTCTCATAACATTTGAGCAGAAGTGACAAAAAGGAGAGATATATACTGAAAAAGTAACTAATACAAAAGTTCCTTCTTTCCATGCACCGTTAGTGATTACAACAAAAACAGTGAAAGACACTTTAGGGAATCTCCGTTAACATAAAATTCACTATCGTTCTTCCCCCATTAGGATTCCTTTTTCCTTCTATTTGCATGGCTGGTACCCTTAACACTCCCTGCCACACACCCGTGCGGCGGCTCACCGGCGAGCATGTAGATCATGGTGTCTGCTTTTTCAATGCAGTCCAATTCACAGTTTTTTTTAAAGGTCAAAAATCGCCATTTTCACGGATTTTTGTAGTTATGGTAGTTTGAACGAGATAGTTCCCTAGTCAAAATGGACACCATATTCAAATTATATTTTTTGATTTCAGCGTCTGTAAGAAGTATGAAATAAATACTGCAATATTAATGGCGCAAAGATGTAGTTATATATGACCACAATTCTCAGTAATTAAATTTATTTTACATAAGTCTCTAACTTGACTCATTTTTTCAGGTTTTTTTGCGATTCTGTAAACATTACTGTGGTGAGTAATAGATTATTTTTTATAAATATTTTAGAAAAAATGCATTCTACACACCGTTAGGTTTTCGACAAAATGTAGGTGCTAGAAGTTCCTAATTTGTTTAATATTCTCCCTCTGGAGCGCACAGCTATTATGTATCCCATGTAAAACAGCTTATATTTTTTAGGAAAATTGCTCTAAAAGTAGTTCGGCAAGGGGTTGACATTTTGATATCATTGGAAAGAAGAGAGTTTTTCTTTAAAATGAGGCAAAATTCATTAAATTCTAGGTGAAGTGATTTTTCGCTCTAACTACCTTAAATGCAGTATGATTCAATATAATACAAAGTTTGACATTTCATAAATTAACGGAAATATGCGGGGGGTAAATTTACTTCCCCATGAGACGTGATTATTTTAATAAATTTTTTTATAAAATTATTTAGAAATTGCCACGAGAAAAAATCAAACCGGGCCGCGGCCCTTTGGTTTGCCGGGTCAATGCGCAGACCACTACGCTACCCAGGATTCCTAATTTCCGTGGCAGATTAAGAGGTTACAAGGGAACTATATGTTAATATGAAGATGTTAACTTCAGGTTTTTACTGTCATTCTAATGAAAAACGTTATGTGATTAACTGAATTCAATGCATCAGACACATGCTGAAAACGTATCGATATTGGCGTTTCTTTACATTCTTTTCGACTTTCTCAACACAAATCCTAGTGTTGGGAAGAATTTCAAAGGTTTGGCAAGGAAATTCGTAGTCGATATAACCAGATTTAAAGGATTAGAAACATCACATAATAATGCATAGTTGACCACCCAGACTTGTTCCTAGGACGAAATAAAACTGACTTTTGAACCACCTGATAGAGCAAACAACGGTCCACAAATGCCCAAGTTAAAGGTTTCCACACCAATTTAAGGCTTATTCACGAGTTTTTCAAGGTATAAAAAATTCACGGATAATTAACGGCTTTCACGATTTCACGGTTGAGTGACCATCCAATAGATGTAGACAGCCGCGATCGATGTCACCGTCTGAAATACCATTTCTGCAACCTAAATGTAACAGAGGGTTCAAATGTAACCCGGTTTCAAATCCGAGTGAAGCCTCTCCGGGCACCCTCTCCGAAAATCCTCGCAGTCCGACTATCTGACTGTCAGAACTTCGTGGAAAATCGCTGTGATCCCATCAGTTGAAGGTTACGACTCTAGAAATAGATTTCCCGGCTAACATTAGTCGATTTCATCGGTTTTTGATGAGCTGTAAGGTAACTCCATTAAGTTACGAATTTTCGTCCATGAAATTGCGTGAAAAAATCTACACCGGAAAGAATCCCTGTAAGTTATAAAACACAATATATCAATTATATTTTCAGTCACTCTCGTAGTCAGGAGAATTTTTTCATGATTATAGTCAAGGGCGCAACAACCTATGGTGGTAACTGGTGGTGTAACATTAGTGCTGTCAGCAAAGCTATCATTATCTCTACCGGGGAAATTCCTATCAGAATTATATGGAGTTAATGTTTTGAGAGTGGAAACTGGAAGGTTAATCAGACATCGGGAGGATGAGGAAGATGTAGGGCAGGGTTTTGTGGAAGAGAGAGAGGTGGAAGGGAAAGTGTGGGAGAATTTAAAAGGGGTAGGAAGGGATCAGGGTATAGGAAGGGGAGGGAGCATGGGATAAAGGCCAGGGGAAAGGCTTCGACGTCACACGCCGCCGGAGAAGCCGGCTGTGAATATTGGCTCCACGCCCTTCTTTCCAGCAAGAATTTTTTCCCTGGGCAAAAAAAAAACGGAATCTGTAAAAGCGTAAATAAGTAAGGCGATAGGAAGGAGGAGGAAAAGGGGGTCGCGAAAATGAAGCCGATGGACTTCGGATGGGCATGAATATTGCAAGGGGGCTTTGCAGCACCACGCCGCCTCCTCCGCTTGGACTGCTACTGCGATTAGGTTCCAACGGTGAACGGCCGGAGGGAATGGGAGAAAAATTGTGGACGGTTGGGGTAGGATGGACAGGGAATGAAAGCAAACGAAGAAATGTAACCGGGACAGTAGCGGCGCATGGAAATGTGAGGCTCACTTAAAAAAATATGTACTCACTCTTTAACAAATAAGGAATTTATGACCCAGAAATCGCGTCAAAAATTTAACCATGTGTAGCTCATATGCTTTCTCAGCGATTAAAAAAATAAATTTATTAATTACCGAAATACTTTTTACAACTCAAAAAAATCTTCGGCCTTTTCAGCTTACGGAGTGAAAATAATTAGCCAAGTTAAAGCCTTATGTATTCATATTTAGTTATTTATTGAGAACTTCAGTCAAAAATATTTACGTATTCGAATCATTAGTATTAGATTATTTACTCCATGCTTCTTAAAGAAGCATTAATTAAAAAAAACTCGAATGCGGTATCGACTATGACTAGGGAAAAATCTCGCACTACCCTAAGGTAATTAGAGTGATATTTTTCTCTATTTATTTTAGGAAGGGAAAGACCATGATATAATTTTGTATTAAATTTTTACCTGCAGCAATAGGCAAAGTAAATTTAGCAACTCTATTAAGTTATTATGTCTTAACTTCGCAGTCATCAATTGGCCGTCGGCTCACAACCGACTTCCGTTCTGATTGACAAGTCGTAAGCCGATACGGTAAGAGGTCAACCATATATTTATTAATAGCATTTTTAACCTTTATAATAATTTTATCACCTTTATAATTTATTTTTATCATATTTTCCATTTTCATCATCTTTTATTTTTCATTTTAAACGCAGTAATGTTCTTATCCTTTACTTGGCTAACCTTTATACACCTTCGTTTCTACACCTAGGCGATCTCGCACTCTCTTCTTGGATTGGTTTATTGCTCATACTGTTTATTAAAGTACAATCTATAATTTTGTTATACATAATGTGAAAAAATACTATATGTCTATTTTAGGCGTTAACTATAGCCATTTGTTTCACGCCGTACCTAGATGAAAACGCTTTCGAAGCCGAAGGGTCTTTATTTGCGATGCTATAAAAAGTACTACGGCGAGTATTACATAAATAATCAATAAAGTAATTCGGTGAGTGACATAGTAATATAATTGAGAAGACATGCAACACCGTTACATTACAACGAACAATACATCGTTACATTTATGACGCGATCAGTGCGTCCACAACTTCCGCATTTTTAAAATTGTCTCTCACGAGCTCAAAGCTGCACTAAATCACAAAAAAACGGCTGCTATTTTATTTAGCATGTCTTTCAAAAATTAATGCAGTAAGAGGCTTACATTATCGTATCATAAAAATATGAGATATTATTTTTAATAAAGCCAAATTCAGTGAATGTTATGAGTAGAATCTCACTCAAACTACCTTAAATGACAATAAACGCAGTGCATACGGTAAAGTACGGATATTTGCAAACATGCATTAAATTTATCTAATATTATCTGACTAAAAAAACCTTGAATATTGCTTTAAACTCAAGTAACACTGCATTAATAGTCATTTAAAGAGTGAGTACATCATTTTGGGGCACCCTGAAAAGTGCGCAAGGTCTTTCTTTCATGACATATTCACCTCACTCGACAGGGTACGACAAACTTGCTAACACGATTTAGCCATCGCCCACACGTTATTTAAAGTTGACGTGATTGTGTAAGAGCTTGGTAAAAAATTATACGCATCATCGAAGCATGTAGATGTTTCGGTTTATTTGTTAAGCATCGTGGAAAATTAAATGTTGGATAGCCAACACCAATCACAGAAAACGCATGGCAATATTTCGATTCATTCGTAAATAAAAAATTGGAAATCAGTTACGAAGTATCATGGAGACCAATCTGAAGAGACGTTATATTAATCCAACTGTAAATATGACTGCTAATGTCACAGATATGAGATAAAACACTTTACTTAAGACATATTTACCACGCCCGACCGGTGATGACATCACTTTCATCTCACTACAGCCGCTGACCATACCGCATTTAAAGGAGTTTAAGTTGTTGAGGAGTTTTTTCACATTTGACGCGCTTTATCAATGCATGCCAAAGATTTTATCTTTTATTCATAATTATCAGAGATGGACGATGCAAAAATGATTTTTAAAAGCCGGAAGCTCGAACAAATGATGGAATACAATGATTTAACTGTAAGTATAGCTGCACAGGACACATATTTTACTATTCACAATTTCATTGTCTTTGGTGTATCTTTACACCCTACGCGTGACTGTGTACCACATAATTTGTGCAATCGCAATGATTGAAAAAAGAAGATACCTTTGCTGAAGATCATAGTCTGTGTATCGATTAAAACAGAAATGAATGTTACTGAATTATGCGAAAAGAGGTTGAGTCCTCCCCGGGAAGTTTTCAATTGGAATCCTGCTCAAAGTATTTTCCCATTAAGAGAAATGTCCTGTACCAAATCATAGCCATTATTGTCAGAAAGAAGAGGCACGTAATGTCATAAGAACATTGTTAGATACCCTGAAATCCCTCCCTCCTGCTTGTGAAGTGCAAAAATGTAATGATCCATAGTAAATTTAACCTCAGGTATCAACAAAGCGACAAAAAGGTTGAAATAATAACATATTCGGGCAAATGGAACTAAAACTCCATCGACATAAAGTAATTTAGTGCTTTATTTACATTTGGATGGAAGATTTCACGGAGAGAAGTCTAAAATTATTTCTCTTCAGACCTGCCGCTCTCTGTCTCCAGGAGTATTTGCATGAATGATTAAACGGGACCTTTTTGGGCATAAATAAGATGTTCATTGCACAAAAAATAGTCAAACGAAAAGACGTATTCAATGAAGCGCGCCAAGTGTAGAGAATACATTACAACCGCTAGCATTGTAATCCGATGCGTAATAGGTGCCCAAATATAACTCAAGCAGCACATATGTTACACAGGGACTGAATAGTTTAAGGCACTCACGTGTTAAAAATACAAGACTCGTTCGGGTGGAATCAGACGGGTTATTACTTATAATGGGAGATCTTCAATGACAAAATCCACGATATGGCATCAGTACCAAATCAGGAAAATAATTAAGCACTAGGAAATACTGGATTGATGACGATTAAAGTTTTTTTTTTTAACTTACAAAACAGACAGGTAATTAATTCGTTCCGTGATGCTTAGCGTGAGATAATGATGCTTGTGGCCACGGCATACACTTACCTGAAAAGATAAGAGAAATTTCGTTAATTCATTTGAATACATTTCACAACCAATCAAAAATCAGCCTAAACCTTGAGCGACAGTATTCATCCATGCGCTCAACAATAATTTAAACAGATAACCACGATAATTTGATGAAACGAGATGAAAATTCTCGAAATAAAGAGAAATGAATGCTGCCCACAGAAAGAGGATCCACCGGGAAGTCAAGGAAAGAATGTTAATTGGCACTTTATGAACAGTGTCAGCTCCCCGAATCAATCAGTAATCGGTGAATAATTAACGCATCCACATGTTACAGTAAAATCTCGCTCGCAAAGCGTGATTTAAAATTAATGCATTTTTCCCTAATTTTGAGCATTTTGTTACTTCTCTAGGCGAGTACCATATCGACTTTCAGTTGAATTTCTCTATTCATGATACTCTTGAAGTAGCTTTTCAGAGCATAATAGAAAAAGTAAAAGAAATTTTTAAAGGCTTTTTTTTCAAGCAAAAATTGCTCATTTAGTGGATTTGGTGGGCAGAAAAAGTGCGATGCAAGTCATTAACAGAATATAACATTGTGCGTTTAAAATTATAACAAATTATTCGCACTGGTTAGTCAGTTTTAAAAAGGTGTATATGGGAAAAGAAATAATGTAATTAATTCTTGTTGAAAACAGTCACAAAAAATCGAAAAGCTCTTTGATGAAGGCCTTAAAATTCAGATAAGTGACTTAAAGCACTCTGTTTCTCAGCCCCAATTTTTAATACTAATTTAAAATTGCACGTGAATGAAAGCATTAAAATTATAGATGGATGTTGACCAAGCACACAATTGTTACAGAAGTGCGCTGATAAATTTTAATCCAAGACAGGCATTTTAAATTATATAATGGTTGGCAAGACGGATGTGAAATATCAATATTTGTTAGCAACCGCTATAATAATATGAAATGTATCAATTGCGAATTTATTAGAAAATATTTGCTTATGTAATCGAGTTATTACGAAATATATCTCATGTGTCATAAGGCTACCATAATGAATTGCCAAAAAAAACCACATCGGTAAGATGCGCCTTTTTCACTCCCGTCAATGGATATAATTAATAAGAATACCTACGCATGCTAAGTTTCGCGGAAAATTGTACATTGCTAAGAATCGCTCCAGTCACATTAATGTTCCACCCACGTTCAAATCCGCGTGTCAAACATTCATCCTCGGACGGTCGCACTCTTTCTTTCCGTCTTTCGTCATGCGACCGTGCCTCGTGTCACGGGAGGGGAAGCGACGACATCGATCGCCCGGCATATGCGAAATGGGAGTGGCGGGAGAGAGAGAGAGTCGTAGAGGCGGGCGAAAACACACACGCCCGATTGCGGGCGGGCATGAAGCTACAGATGCTGCGCCGCGTTGCGGTCCATTGAAGGGCACGCGTCAACATCGACGTAACACTATAACTTATCACGAAGATAAATAAATATTTGTAAATTTCTTTTTCTTCCCCTTATGCCATTAGTGTCGGGGCCTCGATAAACTGCTTCCACCTCCTCTTCCTATCACCGTTCATTTTCTTCATTCCCTTTCCTGTATTTGCTCTTAATTCTTTCCATTCCATTCAATTGTTTGCATCCATTTACCTTTCACGGTCGACCTTTACTGTCTCTCCCATGCGGTATTACTTTCAATACCTTCCTCGGGATTCCATGTTGGTCCATTCCACTGAGATGTCCATGCCATCTAACTTAGTTGGTTTATCTCTATTTTTGTCATTACGGGTTCCTGCTGGATTTTTTTCTCGGATTGGTGTGTTTATTTCCAGATCTCGTTTTGTTTTATTTTCTATTCTTCTCAGGAATTTCAGTTTAGCTGCTGTTATTTATTCGTGATTTTCCACTCTTTTTATTCTTCTGACCCGACCGGTTTCGATGGTTTCGCGTTATTATCAATGATAGATGACCTACCTTTGATGATGAAGATGTGAAACCATGGAAACCTATCAGGTAAGTATAATAAAAAAGGTGGAATTTTACGAAGTATTTCTTCGTCCTCGTGATAAATTATGTATCACATAAGGTAAGAGAAAATTGTGTAACTACTTTGTAGGCAACTTGACCAAAAATTGCTTCTAGACGTGACACAACTCTCTAAGCCACCGAGAGGGCATGTGGCAAGGGGTGTCAAGACGCTCTCCACGAAAATGTTTTGAGAAGAGGACGAAGGAGCCCCAAGGGATAGAAATGAGAAGGGAGATGTACTATGGTCTTTTAGTTCTCTCCTTATGTCGTGATCTGGAAATGTGCCTGACAAAAAGCAAATTTTTCTGCTGCCTACATGGCTTTGCGATAATAAAACTCTATATTAAAATCAAGTCAGAGAAGTATATACTTTACCGATCGCAAATTTGCTAAAGAAGTTTATATGCCTCAAATAAATGTCTGACAGAATCAGAAGAAGAAGTAAAAATTTACAAAACAATAATTAGACCAAATATACTGGTGCATGGTGCAGAAACGTGGATTAAAGCTACGTCCACACAGGGATATAATTGCCGGATACATAATGACGGGCGATGTTGCCCAGCGATGTTGACGGAGTGTCTGGATAAAAAGAAACATCGTCCGAGTTGCTCGGCGGTAAAGATCAAAGAATGTTGCTGTTGCCGTGTTTCCCACTCGGAATGGAAAACATCGCTCTGTATGAACGCTAATCGGGCAACATAGAGAAGAATTTTGTGGCAAAGTCGAGGCGATAGATCCATCGGTCTTCATGAAAATGACATTGCGAACACAAGTAACCACTTTTTATTGAATCACCTACTATGAAAGAGAATTATTCTCGTCCCATTCTCACCTTCATGAAGTAAACACGTCTAATTTCATCAAAGCAGGTGTAAATCGGCCTGGAGTGAGTTTCCTGCATCCGCAGTAACGGCAATAATTCTGCATAAACAGGTAAAATTTACAATCTATTTATTTTATTACTAACATACTACATGGTGAGGTGTATGGATTAGAACTTGTTCATTCACTTACAGCAGAATAATAATTTAATACGATAATAACTCTTTTAGTATTGAATCACCCTTAATTTCTCCTCCCATCAAATGCTGTTATTTCCACCATTTTCTCTTCCTTTGTGTCCCACTATTCACGACAATAAACGCATCAGAAACAGGTAAATCCATTTTTCTACGAACCAGACTGAACACTGATAAAATTGACATGGAGAAGTTGCCGGTTCACCGGCGTGCGCGGCGGCGCGGTGGTTCCCAGTTCCCGATTTCATGGACAAAAGTGGTTTTCAGGGATATTTTTTAAATCAGTGATTGTTATAGGTACCAATGTGTTGCCATAATATCATAGAACTAATAGCTGACAGATTTATTTCTAAATACCTTTCAACAGCAGTCAAAAAACAGCTGAAAGTGAGGGAAGCAGAAATTGACGAACGTGTACATATTATGAGACTTTTAATATGACGATTTTTCTATAAGTAAATTCAGACTTGCATCCGTGAAATGGGGTTATTTAAGTTTATATGGCTCTTATCTATTCCACTTAGTGGATTTTGAAATTTAGCTTTAACAATTACTATCCTAGTTACGTTTTTATAAAACATTTTCCTAAGTGAAACAAAATTTTTAAAAGTTGAGCTACAGCAAATCCAGAAAAAACAGGGTATTCAGATTACGTTTAAATCAGTTGTCTTCATCTCCTTTTGTCGATGGTAAAAATGTTTAGCCACGCCCCTCCCAATGCGGTAGTAAAAGGTTATGGTTAGACTTCAAAACGGGTTAGATTGCGAAATTCTCGTCACCATTACTCAATAATTCCATTGAAAGGCAAGTAATATGAGGCTTATTTAAACATATATGATTTATGATCAATAAAAAAATGTTATTAAACATTATTAATCCGTACCTCTGTTGCAAAAAGTTGTTTATTAGTTGCCGAGCCTTATTTTTGGTAACGTCCAGTAAAGTCTCACAATATATGGGCTTTAGACACTGAAAATCTCTGAAAACGCTCTTCATAAGGTAGTTATCGCTTTGTGGCGAATGTAGATATGAATCGGAGGGTTCTGTTTCTCATCGTGTACAAGAGTTGGCCAAGCAGAAATCGCAAGAAGAAGGATCAACTTTTTGATTATGTTAATCAAAAAGTTGTTGTTATGTTTTGATAATATGCCAGCCTCCTCACATACAATGTTGATTCATGGATCTGAAATAGTCAAAGCTGCTCCTCTTCCAATCGTACAAATTTCAGAAGAAGCACAAGAGGCTCGAAATAAAGACTGCAGACGATACAGAGAGCCCAACTCCCGAAAAATTTCTAGAAAAGTCTGCAACGAAGACTTGCTGAATATGCTTCTCCTTTCATCGGATTCTTTACTATGTAGCTTGCATAAAACACCCAAAAGAAAGGCTGGGAACCTACCAAAGGCAGTACTAATGATGTTACAGCCCCCTAATGAAGATTCTGAAGTCTTTGAAATGCAAGCAGACGTTGATCAGGATAATGACGAAGAAATAGTTTAAACGGTCGATATTAGACTAACTATTAAAAGAAAAAAATATATACTTATAGGTATCAGGCTTTTTCAAGGAAAATACCAATTATTTATGGAATAAAGATCATAAATAAGTTATTTACAACAGTTGTTACCATAGTCCTTTCCTAAAATATGTTTGAGAACGAAAATATCTAGATCGTGAAAATAGCCATGTTGACAAAAATCGATATTCATCTGATTTTCCGATTTTCGCAAAACGCTCGATGTCCTATTTCTTATTCTGCAATACAAACATTTCCTGAAATTTTCATTAAAACCTGCGAGGTCTAAGGTCAATTCCTGTCCGAATGCCGTAGAATAACCAGCATGTATATAGACTTCCCAGTAAGCGTTATAAATAAAACTTGAAAAATTAAAAATAAAGTAATAAATCTTACACCAGAGCATCCATGCTGATTAAATTCTCTTCTTCGTCTAAAAAAACCCTATAAAATATAAATAAACTCAAAGTGAAACATATTCTGATCTTTGTCCATTAAAACGGGGCTAGGAACTATTGTGGAACTAGGAACCGCCGCGACGGCTGTGTGGATAGGCAACATCGGCGTAAACATGTATCCAGATACAATACGGTGTATCCAGTGACGATGTTGTCGAGAATAATGTTGTCGGTATCCAGCGATTATCGCCCAGTGTGGACGTAGATTAGAACGTGGGGAAAATGTTGATGTCATCCCAAAAATAATATTAACTATTAATCATTATACTTGGACCAATTAATAATAATTATATTTGGACTAACAAAAGATGGAAACATATGGATACGAAACATTTACCGAGAAATAAGTGATTTTTGGAGAGCACCAGTGAAGTCCAGGAGATACTCATCGAATTCCTTCTATTTAAAAATCGATCATGTACTAACTTAACACGCCCGATTTTTTTGTAAAGGTTTTCAACCAGCGCAAGTCAAAACAATTGTAGTGTGACCGATCAATTCGGCAAGGTTTAATACTCATTTTTGGTCCCTAAATTTGTATCAAATTACTCCAAGATTCAATTTATGTTATGCTCGAGCGAAAAATAATGATCTCACACTCCATTTATCAGATGAATTTTCGACCCAAAAAGATTAATGAATTGCCTTTATACCTACTCTCGGAGCACGAAGGGAAACGCCTTGAAATAAATTATTCTAAAAAAAAACGCACCTCCCGTTAGGTAGGATCCGGAGGCCCTTGATATTCAAAATGAAAAACTTGGGAGAAAACATTTATTTTAAACTCGATAACAGCCGAGCTCTCCGTCAAGATTAGAAAGTAGGAAAGAACAAGGGAGGAAACGGTTTGAAGTAAGTAGGAGGGGGGAGGAGTAGAAGTGGGAGGGGGAGGGAGGGGAGGTAAATGAGGGAAAAGGAGGGAGGTAGGGCGAAGAATAGGAGTGTGAATACAGGGTGACACATAATTACCTCTTATTGTTATTATTAATTAAAACTTCCAAAGTTTATAATCTAATGTATTATTTTTTGTAATATTTAACTTTCATTTAAACCTACCTTTAACCGGCGGATTACTTAATATGTTATGTATATTATATAATAATTAAACGAGTAATAATTCTAGAACGGTTTTATAAAAACATTAACAGCTTACATTAACATTAACAGCCTTCTACGCAACTAACTCAGATGCTAGTCAGACTAGTTTAGTTAGTGTCAACCTAAATAAATTTGTTTACCACGCTAGAGTTACTAGAGTTGGCGCTGGTTACCTGTATATGAAATTCGTGTGAACGAAGTCATAGTCGTGGTTGAAATACGGGTTGAGAAAATGGAGGGTGAAGCAGATAGACGGTAGCACTGCACTGAAAGGGAATTCGAAGCCATCCTAGGATAATACGCCAGCAAAGTCCATTCAAAGGAGGATTCATTGGTTAAATTAACATTCTAGAATGATATGAAATGTGCAGCTCAGTACTGATGCAGGCGCGTAGGCTGCTTCAGTTGTTTATTTAATGATTACTTACTCTTCACCAGCAACGTTGGGCCCGGACGGTGGTTGGATGGGTGACCCTCCTCCATACCTCAACCAGGCATGGATGGAGAGATAATACTCCCTCCATACCTATACCGGCAGGCCTGAGAGGCCAGGCCAGGCCAAACCGGGCCGGTTGGAGGGAGGACATCCTCTATACCTGGTACTGGGGTGAGGCAGGGGGAGTCCAATCCTCCATACCTCTACCGAGGTGCTCTTGTCCCCTGTCTGCAAGTGGCAGACAGGCATGGGGTTGGCACAATGGACCAAGAAAGGTCTAAGTGCCAGGGCTCCTGACGAAGGCCCCCCCAACAACAATCTAATCTAATCTACTCTTCACCAGAGATCACCAGCATCTATACCACGGTAAACTAGAAATCATGAGAACACAAGTAAGTTCGAGCCGCTATATTAAACATCATTCAACCCTGTTACAGTGAACGGGGCAAACGTATGTGTGTAAAATGTATCTAGAAAACGGCTCGAATGATTTTGATGAGACTTCAAATAGTTAGGACTTTAGGCAAGGTAAATTAATTAGGCTGTCTCCATTCTTCGGGAAAAATACGTTCAGGGACTGAGTTCGAACCAAGAAAAGATTTCTAGGACAATTTATGGAAATAAATTGGAATCAAAGCGGACTTAAAGGTAGAGTATTTAATTTTAACTAATTTAAAATATGATAAAATTTACTTTAAACGATCCCAATTAGACTTATTTGCACAAGAATGTTGAGAGTTTAATTGTCCTAGCGTCAGATTTAGACTTACTCTTCTGTAATTTTAGATAATATAGGTGAAACACACTATTTTGGTGTTTTTATCACCCTTTTCAAGGTTAGCTCAATGGTTACAGCTATTGTTGTTTATATACGGGAAAGGATGACACATGCCGTAGCCAGAGGAGTGAGCGATTGGTTGACTTGCAACTTGTTTTCGACGACATAACAAAAATTAATTTGCCCAGCTCGAGTGATTTCATCATGATTTCGGATAAAAAAAGGTTATAATCCTGGCAACGATCAGCCTCCGGGTCCAAAGGCGGTAGTGCATGGATACCACCCAGAGCCAATCTCTGCTGGCACTGCTTAAGCTCGCTCTACAATGGACGTAAGCCGTAAGATGTAAGCCGTTTAGCCTCTCCTAATCAATTCCGACTCTCATCTCAAAGTGGAAATCTAAGCAACCTGTGGAAGATTGGGTGCCCAGCCCTGGAGGGAAGCAGGTCAGGGCTGACGAGAGCAGGAGAAAATGGCCCTCAAAAACGGGGGTTGGACATAGGGCTGACAACCCCATTCCGAAAAAAAGAAATTGATCAGAAATCTCTAAATAAACCTCGGAATGGATGGATAAGGCGACAATGACCCAAGCAATGTAAGGACATCGAGATTGGATTTTGGAACGCATGAAGTTTATACAAAACGGGAGTACTAAAAACCCATATTAACCCAATTGAAGCAATAAAACATGCAAATCACAGCTGTATAAGAGATCCACTGGCCTGTGAGGGGAATGATGGACAGCAAAGTTCATAAAATCCTTTTCGGTGGAAAACATAAATTGGGAGTGGCATTTATTAAAAAACAACCCTTGTTGGAAAATTCCGTGGAATATTGAACCCTCGTTCTCCATAGAAAATATACCCTTAGGGAATAATTTCCCTAGAATGCATTTTCCCTGGGAAATGCTTGATTTTGTTGTACCACACAATTTATTGCCTTGTCTGCAGGTGCTTCTGTTTGATATTTCGTACGAAAAATTCTCTCTACCACCACAACCAACTCACATTTAGTGAATTCTAAGACGCAAAATGCTTTGTGATCTCAAAAAAACGCCATGTTTTAATACTACTTCCACCTAGTGGTTAAATATGCAACTACGCGATGCCACTTATAACGAATATAAACTTTTTACGTGCCTCTTAATGTACTTATAAGCTCCTTTTGTTATACTTCTCTCTGTTTCATCTGTTTGTTATATATTGTTGCATATGTTATGGTTGTATAATAATACACCTGCGAAACCCCGGAGGTAATTATGGTAACACGGTATAAATGGACCGATAGTGAGAGAAAGAGAAAAAAAGAGGGAAAGAAATTTGCGAAGAATGGAAACTTCTCTCTCAAATCAATTCCCATCAATTTCACCGCTCATGATTGACACCTGAGAGGATGCTGAAGTCTCACTTCACTCAAACCAGCCTTCCGACAAAACAGCCTTATCCGTCCGTCGTGATAAAATCAGAAAATATAAACGGAGAATAAAAAAAAACATATTGACTACGAGCTCCGATTCATTCTGTTGATATAAAATTTACCTAAATTACCACTCGAAGGATTCCGCATTCATTAAGTGAAAAGCTTCCCGAGATGTATCGGAATAGAAATATTTGCGGAATATGTCATCCCTTCCATTATTGGGTTTCAGAATTGTGAGTTTCTGGAGGACGAAGCACTCAAAATAGCCACGGAATTAAATTATTCCAATTTATAAAAAACTCACTTTTCCGCATGCTTTTGTGCATACGATTATATCCGCGTATTTTCAAAAATTATTTGTTATTGAAATAGAAATAATCAAATGAACCCAGAGAAATTAAAAAAAAGAAGTGGATAAAATTATGATACATCTATTTTGACTAAAAAAACTGAAGAAAGAGTCAGGGATTTTTATCAGTAATTGCTCGTTGGAAGTAAGACTAACCTGTACAGTGTACGCCCACAAATAAAGGATTCGGAGTATACATTTTGTGTGTTT
This sequence comes from Pyrrhosoma nymphula, assembly GCA_963573305.1. Classification (NCBI taxonomy): domain Eukaryota; kingdom Metazoa; phylum Arthropoda; class Insecta; order Odonata; family Coenagrionidae; genus Pyrrhosoma; species Pyrrhosoma nymphula. Next base: position 55,914,935 of record OY754335.1, read on the forward strand.
CATAGTGTATAATTTAAATCGGAAACTCTTACCCCGTGCAGAACATTTTTTTTATTTTTGACCGAACGTATGAAATGTATGTAATTGAGCCATTTTATGTAATTGAGCACCTATGGATTACTATAAACAGAAGTGAACCACACTGCTGACTGCAAGCAGAGAACGTAAAAAAAATGCTGATAGAGGTGGTAAAACCGAAGTCACAACGCGTCAAAGATAGAGAGTTCAAGTAAAGATTTTGAAATGCATAAATTCAATAATCCATCGTGACAAATCCATTGTACCCATGAGGTAATTACAAGTGAAAATGAAAAAAAAAAATACATTGATGCTCTCATATAATGGCAACCGAGAATGATTTCATCATCTGTACCCATCTTGCTCACAAATTTTATTTTGCCTTCCCTCAGTTTGAAAATATTTTTTTCAACCTAGACAGTGACCAACTTGAATGTCCTAAGAATGCAAAAAGTAGGAGAATCAAGGCTTGCGGATGATCCCTGAGTCTTTTTAACTGACACGTAGAGTGTGTCCTCGTTTAACGTTGTCCCGTTTAACGTTGGTTCGCGATAACGTTGTCCAACAATTAAAACTCTTACATAGTTTAACGTCATCAGTGCTTCACGATAACGCTGTTCATATTATGCGCGAACAAAAAAAATGAATAGCGAATAGGTTTATGGAGCGTCTGATGCGTATTTTCCATTCGGTGGAAAATTTTGGCGTGTGTTTTGGTGTGTGTTACCTGAGCGAATAATGATCCCGTTATTTGTTTTATACCTGTTATATTTGCAGTGCATAAACAAAAATTATGTTTTCAAAGAGAAGTGGTGATTCTGGCGTATCATCCGAGGTGAAAAAAAAACGGAAAACGGTAACGTTAGGACAAAAACTTGAAATAATTAAACGAATTGAGCAAGGTGCAACTGCTGCGGAAATCGGCCGAGTTCTAGGTTCTCAGGCGACGACGATAAGGACCATTATAAAGGACAAAGAAAAAATTAAGGAATTTGGAAGAGCTGCTACTCCTCTAAGTGCAGCGCAATTATCACGCAATAGAAGCACCATTTTAGTAGAGATGGAACGGTTGCTTACTGTGTGGTATGAAAATGAAATTCATGAAAAACAACCAGTTGACCTGGCTAGATTTCAAAGAAAGGCATTGGCTATTTATGGTGACCTAACTAATGACATAGCTAACCCTGAGCCTTTTACTCCTAGTCGTGGGTGGTTTGACAGATACAAGAAACGTGCAAATTCGCGTGGTGTTGTGAAAACTAGCGGTGAGGCAGCCAGTGCTGATTGTGAGGCTGCCAATATATTTAATGAACATTATAGGGAATTTGTCGAGGAGGGAGGTTACCTACCTCAGCAAATATTTAATGTGGACGAAACAGGTTTATTTTGGAAGCGCATGAACCTACATTTCGATGGAAGAGAGGTCCATTCCTGGGTTTAAGATGGCTAAAGATCGCATGACGCTGTTATTGGGTGACAATGCATCGGGTGATTTAAAACTCAAACCAATGTTAGTGTACCACTCTGAGAAACCTCGGGCACTTAAAGGATTATCCAAACATCGTTTTCCTGTGATATGGAAAGTGAACAAAAGAGCTTGGGTTACGCAAAAGATCTTCATAGAATGGTTTACCGATCATTTTTGTCCCGAGGTAGAACAGTACTTCAAAGAAAAGAATCTGGACAATAAAATACTTCTTTGCATTCCTGTTTTTTTATTTTCCTTTATTTCATTTACTGCTTTTTCAATGTAAATATTAAAGATCATGCGGGACATATTCATGCCCAACCTGTTTACTGCGCCATGCGCAGGAACGCGATTGAATGCGAAACGCCCTGGAAGCGAATGAATTGAGGTTAGACTACCCGTTTAGTCTCGACGTACATGCGCGCGAGGCTGGTCCCATAACAACCCCGGGAGCCGCAGCCATAGACTCCGTCGCGAAGCGAGTGAGCTGGGTATGTATTTGAAAAGGTGCGCCGGGCGTGTCATTTTTTTCATCTTGTCGTGCTCTTTCTTTCAGGGCAGGAGCAAGAATGAGAGAGAGAGAGAGGGAGGGAGGTAAAAAGAGACCATTTCTAGGAAGTGGGTGTCATGAAAGGGGAGTGGGTAAAGGGACAGAGAGACGGAAAACAGAGATATGAACGGAACTCTGGAGAATGAATATGCGATGCCACCATCGGGAATGAAAGCGTTTCTCATAATTTATTACTTGCGTGCGATGTTCCATTTCAGGCATTGTTTTTTCAAGCGAAGGCCACCTACTTCGTGCTTTTTGCAATTCTTCCTATGTTTGTTTCCATATATTCTGGATACGGCCATCGTACTAAACCTATGGATTTATTAAAAAAAACGGGGATTGAGTTGGTGTGGTGGCTGGAGTAATGGCTTCCCATTCCTATAGAGACCGGGTTCGGATTCTGGAAGAGGTGGAGATTTTCCAGTTCAATCCTGATCCTCACTTGAGAGTAATGTGGATAACACTTCAAGTATAGCATTCCGTCCGTCCAATGGGACAACACCCGTTTTTTTTGGAAGAAATATTTTCTAGCGTACGAAATGATTCACCCATTTTAATCACGCTTAACTTATTAATTCGACGCTAAATTTAAATTAAAACCCTTTACCAACAACTTAATGCCTGATTTACAACTATAGCGAAACAACTCTTCAATTCCCTCATTAGGCTTGACAAGCGGCAACGTTACTTAATACGGGAGTTTACAAAGAGACGTCACACGGGTTTGAACTCAAGACCTTCGTACTGGTAGCCTATTGCTCTTCTTAATCGATTACCTCGCGCCCAAATATGCAGATACATGCTAAAATACCTTAACTATTCTCCCATTAGCGGTAGGCTTAATTAAAACCTCTAATTTGTGGTGGCGACCATATGTAATTATTTAACAGATTTATTAAGTTCGTCTCACACGATTCATGATACAAAACAAGACTTAGTATACTATCTAGTACTAGGGATTGAAGACGGAATCCAGTATGATTTGTGCCATCCAAGAAGGTTTCACTCGATCGTTGAACTTGTAATCGCGAGAAGCGGCATTATCATTCATAACTTAGCGCGTGTATACTAAATGATCGTATTAGATTAACCAGTCAATTGCATCAGGCGGCCAAAATAGCATATGGGAAATTTTTATTTATTGATCATTTCGTAGCCTGAAAATTACTGATAGCCGAAAAAAGGAATAGATGGTGCTGATTTAATAAAGTGAAGATCGCACAGTGGCTGTAAAAGCTAACGAGAGTGGTCAATACCTATTTGGCCCTACTGGGAGCTAGTAGCAAGCTAATACCGCATCAATTATGAAATCAAGTAACTCCACCAGTAAAATAGCGATTATGCTTGTTAGCCAACATGCTGGTTCTATATCACACGATACTGGAAAGCTATCATACTAGCGATTATCCTCAAAATTGTGGCGAATCAAGTATCGAGTGAAACGGACTTTATGCACTGCCATATCCTGGCAAACATCTTCCGCCTATGTCACATTACAGTACGTGAAAATAAGCATAAAAATGCACGGTATTAAACGATAAGCACTAAAAGAAATCTGGTTGACGAGTTGACTACATAATTTCGGGGGCAATACATCAATTTATGAATTTTAAAGTGATAACAGGATGAAACAATTCAAGTTAAGCAATAGTGAGAAGTTCAAAGAGAGAGATACCTGGAAATTTAACGGGATAGCATTATTTAATTACATCGTAATCATTTTCCAACGAATTTGCAGTGTGAATTAACTACGCCAGACCGCTTAAAATGCCAGAAATCGAAGTATGGCGAAGACCATCGCAGTTTAGTTGAAAGATTAAAAAATATTTTAACTACTAACTGGAAGTCTAAATTAAAATCCGTCACTCATGTGGCATTCATGAGGGAGGGAAATAAACTCTCAATCTAATGAGTGACTGGTGGTTGAAGGGTTTCAAGCTAGACTCTAGACTCGTCAAAGGCTGACTGAACGTTACGGTAAAAAGGATGATAAAAACAGTTTGAAAAAACACAGGCACACAAAAAGAAGGTACACTCAAAAAAATTACAAGACATTTGGATGGTCAAGATATCTCCTTCGGTGGTTGACACATCTACCAGCGACGAAGAAATCTCAACAGTCAAAACGTAAAGCAATTTGTGTCCTTTATTATTTTTGTGAGCCTTTGACCTTTAAACCATATTGTTATTCGTGTACATCATTCGCAATGACGGTTTTCCTCGTAGAGATGATAATCGAAAATTAATTAAATCGAAAAAAAAACATAAAATCCTCTAACTTCGTACTAGAGTTTCCTGGAACATAATAGAAAAAAATAAGGGATAACCTTCCTTAATTCTTCCTTTCTTGTAGGGGAAGAATAATGAAGATAAATAAAATTGGTGATAAAAATTTGCATTTAAATGAGCTAATTGTTAGAAAATTCAATGTTTTAAACAAATAAGTAGTCTAAAAAATGATGGTTTGTAATACGGCAGAATTTAAATATGAGATACGCGGCAGAACACAACATGCTAATCTGATGTAAAAAATCCTCCATCCTTAGAGAACATACCCCATGGCAGCTTTCAGGGTAATTTGGAGATCTAGATGCACTTATACGCACATTTACTTAAAACCGTAAAGATCGATGAGGATGATTCAAGAGACTTCGTCATTGTGAATGTTCTAGACCATCGAAAGAGTTTGACTTCTCGTGCAGTTAGCAAGCGCAGAACAGGGATATATGACGGTGAGCAGAGTTGTACAAAACTTTGAAAAAGAGTGATATCTCCGATACAGTGACGTTAGAGTTGAGAGAAATATGCTACAACAGCAGATGACTTGAGCGTAGAGTGAGCCATGAATATCAGAAAATATCTTCAACTGGTCTATGGAACTGGTATAGACTGACGAATTGCACCAAATTGACTAATACACAGCGCGTTTAAAAATACTAGAGAAGCTGGTTGGAATGAAGTTTGACTGTGATCTATCGGTTACATTTCTAATATCAATTAAACCTAGAGCCACATGATACCCCTGAAAGTTCTAACGTGTATTCATATCGTAATTTCCTCCCGGCCAATCGACATCGGAGGTATAAGTGTAACTTCTGGAGGGAGCAAAAAAAAAACGATTCCAAAAGTTCTTCCCATAAACATGGGTGTAATCTAATTATTAACAAAGCAATGGGAACTAATAAATTTTATCAATTAAATATATTTCACCATAACTGTGAATAAATCGAATGGCATTAAAGTTCACCACCAGCCATAAAAAACTAGGGTGAGCTAAGTAAAAGGCTTGTTTATTTCTCATACTCATAATTGACATAGCTTAGTGCTTTTCTACAACATTTCAAATGTTGTACAATTTCTCAATTCTTGTAGAAAAGTACTAAGCTATGTCAATTATGAGTACTAGTAACTACTACGAAGTAAAAGTCTTCATCATTCAAGTATATTTGTTTATTTCTTTTTATGATGTCTTTTACACTTATTATATTTACAATTCAAGTATAAAACTGAAATAAGTGAATTTTCCTTAGAAAATTATATATTTTCTAGATTTTATTTTTGATTTCAGGGATGAAAACATTAAAACTTCATTGTCTTTCCACATTCAAAAAAAGAAAAAAAAAGTTTTTCATCTGCTTTTCGCAAATAGGTGAACCAACTGTGAATCAAGGTGTTTTGATGGCCATAGCTCCATTCCTTAGACGACAGAATCCTATGTGCGCTGGACAGAACTACATGAAAATACATGCATCTACATTTACATACGACCCTGTGAGCCACGCAGAGGCGTGTGGCAGGGTAGTTAGTATGAGGGCATCAGCCATGTAAGTGGAGAGAATAGGAAATAGGATGGGGGAAATGACAGAGGTGAATTGTATGTTAACGGTAAGCCTTATGCTAGTGTTACGCTTTTTTTTTGGTATAATCACTAATGTTGTGTGGAAAGAAGTAATTGGCATCATCACCAGTTCGGCAGTGTATCTCGTACATAAACGACATCATCCATATATTACCCTGACTCCTCTTGAATCACCGAGTAAGGACATGTAAGGAGATTCAGTTTGGAAAATAGGGAAAGGAAGGACCCACGGAGAAAGGTATCAACCGTCTACGGGGTCAGTCATCTCAAACATGTTTTCCCTTTCTTACTTTCCTCTTCTTCTCTGTCTCACAATTCTGTCACCCCTTTCAAATCCAGTATCGTTCTCAATCCCCTTCCCATTTTCCATGTCTCTGACGTTCGAGACTCATATTTCTTTAACATGTCCTCCGAAAATAGCACGAAAGAAGATCTCATGAATTACCCATTTTGAACTCACCGTTCCCAGCGCCTCACAGTTCACATCATCAGAACCAGATGGCAGCCGGTTGATATATTAGACTAAACAACGTCCAAATAAAAAATGTGTACGGTCGATGCATACAAATATCTTGGGAGATGACGATTTAGAAATTTGCTCCCACAGTGCGTATGAAACACCCTACACCCTTTGTAGCCTTGGCTAAATCTCCAAGCCTGCTTGGCGTGAGAATCGTGAGCATGCTTGAGCGTGACGCAGTGGTGACGTAGAAGAAGCACCCAAGTCCGCTCAGTAAGTCTGCTAATTATCTTGCTATGAACTTCTGCTGAGGCTAGATGATTTGGGCTACCGGCTTCGATATTCGGACAGGCTTTGGCCGCTTGAGAAAAGAGAAAGTTGACTCGGGGTCACCTACCGGGGAAAGTTGACTCGGGGGCTGCTTAATCATGCTTTAAAGCCAATTGTCTCCGTAAAGAAACCATTTCGGCCACGGCTCCTATGTCACATGCCCTTGCCGCGGTTTGTAGGGCTACGTAGATGCAGTTAAGGTGGTAGCAGCGATTTTTGTTTATGTACAAATTTGCGTAAAGCTTTGTATACGTTTTCTCATTAGTGATATCTATGGATAAAAGTGAAAAAATGGCATTATACCGATTCGGTGTTTTGGCAATTCAATGTTGTTTTAACACGCAGCCTTATGGCACATGACATATATTTTGTAATAGTTTGATTGCACACGTACAAATGTTCTTCTAAACGCGAAATAAAACATTTCATATCATTATAATTCTTGTAAGCAATTATCAAGTTGTCACACCAAGTACTATATTCGAAAAATAAATATTTCAATATAATTTCGTATATATTTCAAATACCGCACCGGAAACTCTAATCATAACATGCTTTAAGTAATAAAAAATAATAATAAAATTCTCATATCATTTCCATTAATGCCTGTACGGAGTGCTCCAACGCATAAATAGATGGCCTTAAATGAAATGTGGTCAAAGAATTTTTTCCGCTTACTCAAAAAATATTACAAATGTTCTCTTAATGACCCACGACTACCGCTCCAGCCACCAGATCCTTGTTCGGACATGTATGCACTATCACGAGACTACAAATCTATAGTATTCAAACCGTCGGGCATTGAATGCTACCAGATTTGAAACGTGGATTAATAAAAATGCGACGGGGGAAAAACAGGCCAGGGGTCCAAGCAGAGACTGAAGAAGAGAGTAGATGGCGTCTTGACGCACGAAAGCGAAGCCTTTTTTTATGAAATGATTCACCTAGCATGCATATCGCGCGTATTTGTACATAAATTTCATAATTAATATGCATTGTATTTTTGAAAATTATTTTCATTTTCCATTTTCCCAGATTAATGTTTACAGTACCGCGACGATTCCGCGACTTATACTTATGATTTAGGCGTGTTAACTGCACAACTAGCCCATTCAATATCGCCGATTGCGCACTTTAATGGCGTCAATATTTCCCTATGTTTTAGCTCCGTATGATTTCATCTAATCTCTTCTTAAATCCATGAATTCATTCAGAGCCAACCTCAGCTCTCTCACTCTCTCGGCCTGGAATCAGCTAAGATGGTTAATAATTCTCAGGTTCTCACCGGGAAAGCAATTACTAACATATTGACCAATGAATCTGGAAGGATTTAATGTCACATAAGTGTATCCTACGATACTTAACGGCAAACCAAAATGAAAGTTTGAAAGCAGTGTTTTCTTGGAAATTGTTTCCATTTACCATTACACTAGATAAACCATTACGGCACCGTGACGATTCCGCTACTAATACTAATGCTATCGGCGCATTAACTGCACAAGTGATACATTCAATACGGCTGATTTAGCATGTTTAATGGCTTCAATATTCGCTCTCGTACCGTATGGCTCCATAAGATCTTTTCTTTAAACCACGAGACAAAGAGTGGTCCAGGTTTTGAAGTTTTTCAAGGAGGGTGGCCAGCCTGTTAAGGGCAAGGCATGGATCAAGTTTCTAAAACTACCGTCACACTTAACGCAAGGAGGAGTACACTTAACTCTTCCAACGCCCTCCCGACACACACAACCCATGACTCACTCTCCTCCCGTTTTTGCCCGGCGCTCTTGGATCTCGCAGGGGAAGGATACGATACGCGCTCCTCGGGAAAAAATCCTCTCTCTCCGCTCCCCTCATCCTCCTCCACAGGAACTACTACCTCCACACCCGTTTATTTTTTTCGCCCGGGGGAATCTCCACTTTTAAAATTTTGATCACTTTCATCCGCAGAGGACTCTTATCCGGGAGAATAAGAAATTGTTACTCAGCCCTCTTTCCCTTTCTCCATCATCTTCCACCCCTTCAACCCCTCCCCGCCTCCCGGCCCTACCACTCAGCTTCTTGACGCGGCCGGCCTTCCGCTACCTCCTCCCCAACACCACTTTCCCCGCCCAGCATCCCCCGCCCCCAATCTTCTTCTTGCCTATCGGCTCACCCCGTTCCTACCTTGACGAGGCCCTTCTTGGTGTTCCAGAGCGTCGAGCGGGTGGCAGGAGTGGTGCTGGTTGGGCTGGGCGTGCGATTTTGCGATACGTCGCAGATGCGATCTTCGATACACGAGTGATATCGCGTTGCGGTTTTGATCGCCCGGATTGTGTTATGCGCTGCGCACTTCGATTAGCAACGCGATACGCGATGTAACGCAATGTGATATGCGGCGTGAAGCGAAGTAATTCCATATGCTTGAGACGTTTCGATGCATCGCGCTCGCGATCCGCGATACGCACGAGATATCGCATTGCGATTTTATTCGACCGGATCGTGCAATATGTACCTACGCGATGTACTTCGAAAAGCGATGAGATACGCGATAAGTGGTGCAGTGCGATTCGCGATTAAGAATAAAATACAATGCAATGTTACATGACATCTGAAGCGAAGCTATGCAATATAATACAATACGCCTCATATATCGAATAGTGATGTTGGTCGTCCGGATGATTCAATAAACGATGCACATTGATGTTCCATATATTATGCAATGCGATGTAATGAGATGCAGTATGATATACCTATACGATGCAATGCGATATCGAGATGATACAATACACGATATTTTTCGATACGCAATGCGAGATGCAATGCGATACGCGATGTAATGCAATGTAATATTGCGATATGCGGTGGGAAGCGAATCAATGCGATATACTTAATGTGTTGCAACATGCCTGAGGTATTGATTTGCGATGTAGAGAGCCCGGATGATACAGAACACGACGGATTTTGATAAGGGGTATGTGATGCAATGCGATGCCATGAGATGCAATGCGGAATACCTATCCTATGCAATCCCTCAGGATTTGATATGCGACGTAACGAGACGCGATGCGATATGCTGAGTAGAACATACAATGCAAAATGCGATGCAATACGTGATATAATTTGGACAACTTTTTAATTATCACAATTATTTAATTATTGACCCCCAGGTCATGAACGAGCAGTTTGCTATTTGTAACTCAGAACGCTTCCGGATTCTTCTATTGATTTTGCCAATATATTATCATTATTTATTTACTCTGTTCATTATCAATTTTTCTATATTGTGGCTTCTTGTAGAGTGCGTAGATAACTATGTAAAAACGCCAGTCAATTGTTGTTATGAGTGAGCTTTATTGGAAATGGGTAATGTTGGTTGTGCTGTGGATGGAAATCGGTTTGAAAAAGAAAGAGATAGATGAAGACATTTCACTGTAGCCGAAAACTGGAGATAAAATTATGTAGAATTGCCTTAGATATAAACCTGGACCGAAAATCGAACCATGGATTTTTGGCTTGCCAGGCCAATGCGGATTTAAGAAGGATTAAAGGGAAGATCTAGTTTCATTAAATCCTTCGAAAATTGCCTTAGACGTTAGGAAGCCTCGGTAGCGTGGTGGTCTGCGCATTGGTCCACCAAGGCAACGACTCGTGATTCGATTACACTATTTTGCATTTTGAAATTTTTCGTCAGATGATTTATTAAAAATAGATGTTCTTGAATAAATTTTTTATGCTTATTCCAAAAATGACTTCCATTATTTTCTATCACACCAGGTTTTTACACAAAATAAGAATTATGGTTTCTAGATTTTAACCACTGTAAGCGCAGTTATATTAACATTAATTGACGCAATTGACAATTTTTGTGACAAAAATAAAATGAAGGATAAATAGCACTTCCAAGGTCACAAAACAATAGCAGCAGTTGTACGAACCTAAGACTCATTAGCTTGGGCCAACCTAAGGCTCATTAGCTTGTATTGAGAAATATCCCTCGCACAATAATTACCCACTGCCACATATAATGCACTTAACAATAAATCTTAGAAGTTAAATTGGGTCCATCCTGAAAAAAACTGTACGTGATAGAAGAAAACTAAGAACAGTTCTGAAATCTGCATATCTAAGTTAGCTATTATTACTTACTAGTTTTCAGTCATCTGATATCATGCAGACTAGTGTTATTGGTCCAGGAGGATTGTTTTCCAAAGGCAATTTCTATGCATAGAGATCAGTTTTAGCCATATTCTGGTAAAAATGAAAGAAGGATTAACAGCGATAGAGTAACTGATTAATCTTCATATTTGTATATTACGATGCGGAATGATATCGGAATCCTGAAACTAAAACATCGTTCAGCCCAATGAGAAGGCTGTAGAAAGCTCCGGAGGCTGGAGAGTTGAGAGGGCGAAGGATGAAACGTGTCGAGGATGAGGTCACGTGCCGAGTGAAGGGAAAAAAAGAACCGGAAGGAGGGAGAGATATAAGGAAGACAAAGAGAAGGAGAGTACACTAGCGGGAAGCTTTGAGGGTGCGAAGAAAAGAAATTCGGAGAAACACGAAGAAAAGGTCGAACGAAGATCGACGTCAAGAAGAAAACGTGGAACACGTCTTACATCAAGTCCTAAGAGATTGCTAACGGGTGATGGGCATGGGCTAGGTGAGTGAAGTTCTCCTTCCCACCAGGGAAAATAAAAAGAGTTGGAGAGAACTGCTCTAACGTAAAAGAAAAACTTAAGTGGTAATCAGAGAAATTCTGAAATTTTGAACTCGATAATTATGATATTCACTTAATTCCATTATATTCTCCCATAAATCTAATAATGCAGGAAACATGTAGTGACATGATTGACTTACTACCGCTTATCCCGCATATTAATCAGGAATATTTTGACGTACTCAAAATTGAAAATCTCGTATGCAAAGGAAGAGAAGAAAACCGAATATGACGAGAAACAATTATTCCAAATCATAGTTCTAATATGTTAATATGTTTGTTTTTATCTTTTCAATCAAATATATCTTTTTTATTTTTTATTGCTATAGTTATTATAAATAAGTTGTAAAAATATCATTTCATAATAAGCTAGAAACAAAATTTGACCAATTATTATAAAACTCTTAGTTTAACACAACAAATATATTTGAAATATTTTGCTTGATAGATTTTGTTTGGAAGAAACTAGACATATAATATATAAATTATCAAAATTACCAAGTTATCATAGAGTTACCAAGTTATCATAAATTTTGTTTTCGTAAGCGCTGCTAAAAGTTGAGGGAAGAGAAATTATTTACAAGAAAAATTAATGATGTAAAATAAAAATGACGCATGATCTACTCGTCTACTCTTCTCATTGCACGCCGAAATTACATGAAGTACTTCGTAATATACATGGTAAGTTAGTATATTCACGTAAAATCCGTATCAACCCGAATCCATATCCGTATCCTCGAACCTTTATTTTTTTTGTAATATGATTATAATCTACTGTGAGCTCTATTATAGCATTTCAATTTACTATATTTATAGTGGATGTAATTCTATGAAAATTAATAAAATTATTATTATTATCAAAGCAGAAAAATGTAACGTAAAAGACGAAGTTGTTGTGCTACTGTAGACTTAATTAAATGCATAGCATTCGAAGCGGTTTTTAGTAATCTCTTTTGGAAACAAAAATGGCCGAAGGCAAATGAGATTCACATAAAATTGCAGCTTAAAATGTAAAAAATATAAAGGCCAGGACTCTATCAGTGTGATAAATTTTCTAACTTTCAGGCTTAGTCTGATGGAATTTTATTTCTGGTGGATTCCTATTTAAATTACGAAATGACAATTTTAACTTTTGAAGATGGATTAAAAGACCGTTAAGATCACTAGAAAATGACATAAAGCATAAACCGTCAAATGCAATAACTCTCAATGTGGAATATTGTTATTTAACCTTTAAAAGACTAGCGTGCATTTAAATGAGCGCTAGGATGTGGTGTTCTACGGCCGTGCGTGCATTATAATGCACGACGGATTCCATATTTCGTATAAAAGTGAATAAGGCTTAATTTTGTGGAAGAATGTTACATCCATGGCGATAAAAACACAACAGTAACTTCCACACTTTTTAATGTCACAAATATAGTGAGTAATGTGTTTTTATCGCCATGGCCATAGTATTTCTATTGGGTGTTCAAAATTAAATTCGGTCGGCAGCGCCCGCGGCGGGAATTTCAATCCGTACGATAAAGGTTAAATATGTAACATCATCGTACAGCAATAAATTATGCAAAGTTAAAATAAATTTGCCTACACTCATGTTTAACGGTGACAAATTTAAAGATGCTATCACACCGTCCATAATGGATAAATTGTCTCGTATTGCTGGATAGATCAGCTCAGCGATTCAAAAAGCTCTCAATAAGTATGCTGCTCTTGCGCGCATTCTATAATGATGCTCTTCGTAGTCAAAAGCATTGGAAAAATTCGGAAAAAGATTTAACTTCCTCTCAGCGAACATTATTACAGCGGATACCCTTGTAAACATCATAGCCATCGGAACGAGATATATTCACACGAGCTCCCATCCTTTGCCATTTACGTCGATCTGTGACAAACAAAGGTCGACTCCACAGATCAATGAAGAGAGCAGATGGAAACATACGGTATGATAACACAGGAGAATACCGAAGCCATTAAATTGCTCAATCGGCCATGTTGAATGGATCACTTGTGCAGTTAATGTGCCGGAAACATAGGTATAATGTAACGGAATTATGGCAAAATTGCAATGATTAATTAATAAAATTTCAAAACTAATTTATATATTTCTTATTAAACATTCCCAATTACAAATTACATCTAAAATTATATAATAGTAATTAATATGGAGATTAGCGGAAATTAATGAAAAGTATTATCGTTTACAAAATAAAAACTTCAATCTTCATAAAATTTGTGAACAAAATGCGCGCGATATCCATGTTAGGTGGATCATTTTGCGCAAAAAATAACAGGCTTCACTCTCGTGATTCAAGACAACATATACTGTCTTCTTTAATCCATGCTCGAGTCTCTCCTCTTGTTTCGGTATTGGAACTCGACGGAATATTCCCAAGGTCGGCACTGATTCGCAAATACGCTCCGCAAGATCGACTCCAGAGATATCGTTCTCCTCCCTCTGTTTCGACGCGATCGACATTTGCATCAGGTTCTCAAGGGGATCCTATATTGCCATGACGATGGAGAGCGCAGAACGTTTCCGTGCTCTGTCATGGAAACCGAACGCCGACACGGGCCGTAAATGGGAGGGAGGGAGGTGGGTGGGTACGTTAGGAAAAAGGGATCGAAGAGAGAGAGAGAGCACTTAAGAAAAGAGCAGGACGTGAGATGGAGACATAAAAAGCTGGGGTGGTAATGCCTTCACCACATAGTACGGAACAGCCTCTTCGAGACGGACGGAACTCCGGTTGAAAAAAAAGGGTTGGAATAGGGGGCGGATCGTCAGGAATTGGGTCAGGGTTTTGAGCAAGAGTAAGAGGCGAGACATTCAGAGCAAGAGAAGATATATATTAATAGAGAGAGAAGTGAAGAGCGTACTCTTCACGACAATGCTACGAAAAGGAATCCAAGGTTAATCTGCTCAAGGTACCACCGAAAGTAAAACTCAAAATCATTTTGGATTTCAATATATAGACTCATTCATTCATTCACTACTCGTTTAATCCTAAGATTAGTTTCCAATCATTGCGTTTGCGCAGGGTAATCCCGGTCAAGCCAAATGATTTTTTCATAGCGAATTTCACCGTCTTTAGTGTATAACTAAGATTAGCTGACTACATACCTTCATCCTTCCCTATATAATGCTAGTTCCCTTACTCCTGGATAGTCCTAAGCGCTTTCTTCTTTATTTAGTCCATGTGTTTTATCTTTGTCTTCCTATCGGGACTTTCCTTATCCCCTCCCACTAGTCCCCACCCAGATATCCAATTGGGGGACTATTTACCACCGAAATATTTTACCAAGAGGAACGCTATCACGCCATATTTGAAAGTGCAAGGCTGCATCTTCTAGGGAGTCTCATGTGGTGGTTTCCTGTTGATCTCCCTTTCGTAATGCTGCACCCAATTCCGTGAATTTCACTCTCGCCCGCACCTGTGGCAGTTGATACTGGACCTTCTTGATCTGCGCCATCAGTGACTTCTGGTGACCATCTGGTGACCATAGATTCCTTCCCACTTTATTATATGGTAGCGGAACTTGGATAAGCCAGGATAGGCATAGGAGTGAGCAAAAAGTAGTGAGTATGGGGTATCTGAGAAGTGCTTGCGGTAAAATTAGAAGGGATTAGATTAGGGATGAGCGGGTGAGAAAGTAATTGGTGAATGCGGTGGAAGATACTCTAAAGAGAATGAATGTTATGAGTCTTAATAATAGGTGGGCGTACACGATGCAATATATGAGTGTAAATAAGGCAAAAGAAGTATTCAAGGATTGGGCAGTAAGGAGTAAATTATTAAACCTGAGCCAGCTTTACAGTAGATTCCCAAAATGCTGGATGTTCAAATAAAAAAATTGAAATGAATGTGGTCGCAACCGCTGCTGATAATAGAAAGGTAATTAAATAACAGAATTCCATACGCAAGATGGCAATGACGTAAATAACCTCAGTTAATGGTCGACTCAAAGAACTTTAAAATCACGTCAATAAAGGTATTATGAAGTAACAATGAGGTTACCTGAGAAATTAATGGAATGAAGAGCTACAGCAGACTAATCGTTGGATATATGACTACTAATGACGAAACTGAAAAAAGTTCTATGGTTAGACTAGAATACTTTAAGAGCTTTCCTCACGTGATGGACCCTACCTGGTATCGGAATATTTGCGTCATTATTTACATTTAAAAACATGAGTTAATATAACTGTGCGTAAAGAAAAATTCCCTGCGATTGTATACCGAACTACCTACCTGCCCTCAACGGACCAAATGACCTCAGATGTCTCTCCTCTTCCTGAAAAAACGTACCAACCACCGAGAGATAAGCGGATTGAAGCAAAACATGGAGTGGTGGAACACGCACTACGAAAGCGTTCCGCATGAGAAAGTAAAAAAAAATGGAGCAGATTGTTTTATCGCGTTCACATTTCCATCCACCCGCGTCGCATTAGGGGGGCTTTTGGAATGAGCACACCAGATATGTACCTGCGGGATTGCCGGGTAGTCTTCTTAGCAGTGTGTGGTTCGAGCCAGTTAGAGCGAGATCAACACGGATTGGAGGCGTATGGAGCCGCAGAATTTGGGGATAAAGAAAAAAGCTTATTTCGCTCACGGAATAAAGACAAGGGGAATTGAAGAAATGAGATTTTATTATATCTTGGCTGGTGGAATTTATATACATACTTACATATACACATTATATACGCAATACTACTCTGAGTTATTGTTCTTCTCAATTCTACAAATGTACGAGGGGTTCCCCATTGAATTACTTCATTGGAAAACTTCCTACTTGTATGCAGCGTTGCCAACTCATTATAGAATTCAGCTGCTAAGCTCAAGTAAAAAGACTAGTTTGTCGCTAGATGAAAAATGACATAGTCCATTCTACGTTTGTTTGACAGTATGGGCTCTTATGGAGTTTCGTTTCCAATGTAAACCTCCATTAGGCCGGAGGAGCGATTTTGCCAATAGCAGCAGGAAAATTGACTTGGTACTTTTGCCGTATATTTACTACTCATCTAGAAGTCTTGCAGTACGCAAAAAATATTCCCTTAAGGAACTACTTAAATTTAGCGCGGTCTTGCAAATGGTTGTCTATGTTGCCGAGAGGTGAGTACACGGTGGTACCTTTGGCAACAGCGTTCTCCATAAGGCTCATTATGACAAATAAATGTGGAACGATCTATAGACGTCTCTAGGTTTTACGCCACATGGGAATGAAATAAATAAATTAAATAATAAATTATTAAATTATTAACATTAAAATAAATATATTTTAAACATAAATAATTAATTATTGATTGAATTCAACAACAGCGAGATTTTGAAAAGCGTTCGTGATAGTTTTTTCGCGATTATTGAAGGGTATGCCATTGACAGAGCATTTTATTAATTTTTAACTATGTTTTCAATGATTTTGTAACGTTTTCCACTAGCATATAATAACACACTTTTATAGGTATTTTTGCGAATCTTGTAAACTATTTAGAATTCAGGAAGAGTCCAAATAAAAAAAAATCAGCTCAAAATGTAAAAAAAAGAAGTAGATGCCCACTCCCACTAATTCTACCTGTGTCCTAAGTGTGGACAGAAATGTGTAATCTCTTCCTAGTCTAATAGTAACAAGGTTTCAATAAAGGAATAAAAGGTCAGTATTATGTCAAATTTAAAGATATTACTGTGCAATCAGTTTTTAAACGAAAAAAGCTTGAAGGCACTAATATTGTGGTCAAATAAAATTTTTGTTCAAAACTAGTTGGATTTGTCGCTAAGCTCTGGAATTCATATTTTGCCTTGGCAAAACTGCATATGCGGTCCCGAAAAATACACCTATCAAAATTCGAAGTGGTTCTTTGAGAAGAGAGAAGAGCATAAAATGGTATGAGAACCTCTCAATTCTTTTTGTCAGTGTGGCCCTTTTTTATACTCACTCCTTCCTTATTTTTAAACCAAATCGTCACTTCAGACCTTTTCCTTCCAGCTCTTTCCTTCAGAACTACAGACAATTTCAGAGAATATCTTCCTATCCATTCCGCCGAGAACCATATTCTTCTTCCTCCACCCTTTCGTTTTGTAAGGTCTTCATTGCCCTGTGCAATGGCTCGCACCGATCGTTCCGGCTCTCTTCCTATGTCAGAACGTACTCCTCATGAGATATTTATTATTGAAGAGGATCACCAGAGAAAATGTGCAGCCCGATAGTGAATTTGACATTTTGAGTGTAGAACCCTCCCCATTAAGAGGCCAACGGAGGGTGAAAGTAACGCATTTAAGGTATGGGAGACAGTTCCCGAGTTTGAACCCGAGGCCCTCAACAAAGGACCAATACCCGCAGGGTATTCTTTTCACAAGATAACCAGCCTTCAATCTCAGGTGATTACAGTAGTGGGGGATAATGCTCACCAATAGCTGAAAATGTTGCTGAGTAGCAGAAAGCCGTGATAGAAGGGATTATAGGCGGGAAAGGGTAAAAAATACGCTTCATGGACGGGATAAAGAGAGGTGGGATGTATGCGGAGCTGAAGATTAAAACGGAAGACTAGATAGGTGCCTTTTATGGTAAGATTACAGGAAGGGGTATTTTGGTTTTCCAAATAAATCTTCCAATCTCTTAAAATTACTAATTTATAATTAAATAATAATAATTAATTCTGAGATACATGAGAGGCAACCCTAGACCATTCGTTCAGCAGACGCATGCCATAACCACGAGTCGATGATTACGCATAACTTAAATAGACACGCCCAACAAGCTAAATGCCTGCCAGGTATCTATTGACAATCAAATACTTAAATATATTTCATCACGCATTGAGAATTACTGTTATTATTCCATTTAGCTTAAGGCGATTAAGAAGGACCTTCTTTTTCGAAAATATGTACAAAAAACGGATGAATACCTTTGGCTTAAAAACACTTATCGGAAGGAAGAGTGTAAAGAAGTATCACCAGCAAGCTCTAGTCCTTACTCAGCACATTGCATCGCCACTTGTTTTCCGCACTACACTATAATGAAATCTACACAAAAACTTCGAACTTGGATATCGTTCAAGATGAATGGTCACCGCCATACAGCATTAACTTAGGAATAAATAAACTATTTACATATTTATTGGAAAGAGGAAATTCTACACTGACCGCGAGTTCTCTTGAACCAGTTGGAAACCTGTGAGGAATTTGCTCATACAATTACCCTGGAAAGCATCAGATCCTTAAACGTTTAATTTTTATACCCAAATTAAGTCTATACTGAATTAGGAAACGGTTAGAGTAATCTGAGATTCAAGTTCTGAGATTTTAAAAATCAGAAAGTAGAGAAAAAATATGATATTTTCCGGATTGGCAAAGTCGTGTCTCCGGAAATATTTTCTTTAGAGAGATAAGCACTCGAGTTGTTTTGTGGGAGAAGATCTAAACTATGGAAAGGAATTATGAGTAGAAGTGGACCAATAAAAGTTTCTACTATAAAGCTTTCCACATTTAGTTGCCAATATGGACAGTTATGGGGATTCGTTTCCTGTGTTATCTCCATACGGCCGGAGGTGCGACGTTGCCAATAGCTTCGGAAAAATCAACATAGGCCTACGCTATTTAAGAAGAGAGCAATTGACAAGTAAATTTAAATTAAAAATTAATCCAAATTGTCAATAAAACAGAGGAATTTAGACTCCTCTGCATGTATTTCGATCATCCAGGTGACCACTGACGTGCAGGCTTACGAGATTTAAACGTTTCCTGTCGTTAGTCACCTGGATAACCGAAATTAATGCATAGGAGTCTAAATTCCTTTGTTTTATTGACAATTTGGAAAAATGTTTAATTTATATAGACCTATGCTGTCTATTAACTGCATACATGTGTCTTTCAAATATGTTAATATTTGTTGTTGACTCTTTGAGTCTTTCAAATATGTAAGTATTATCCCCGTAAGCAATTCATTTATATATTAGCGCGGTGCTGGAAATGATTGCCTACTTGGCACAGAGATGAGCACACAGACCGTGAGTTTGGCAACAGTGCTCTCCATGAGGCCCATACCAGCATTTAAAACTGAAACGCTCTATATAAGATAATTACAAGTTCGCAAAAGAAAAGGAATAACTCTCATGGGCCTTCGAAAAGCGATGAGATAAGGATATCTGACTCCTTAGCCCACAGATTTGATTAAGAAGGGTGCCCTGAGGCAAGAGACGCTAGGGCCTTAAATCAACACAGCATCTTTGGTCTCTGAAAATACGAACAGCGAGAGAAACTGATGAAATTTGATGTTGCGAGCTCCCCGCATATCCATGCATAAGTTTGGAAGTTTCTGTGTGTCTTACTGATCGAATGTCTAACTTTTGGAATTCATAATCGGACCCTACTACATCCAAATAAATACGCACTGTTACAGTAGTCGTTTGATGGGCATGAATAATACCCACCAACTTGTAGTGCTCTTCACCGCCCACGTGCTGAGGCAGGATACGTATTCGATATCTTATATTGCAACGATTATTAATTCCTTATCTATCACTTTCGTCAAGCTTTGCTGTTCCTTGTTGAGAGGCTTTATTCAAAAGTTCAGGACGAATACGATACAGAAGAATTTTTCCAAGTTTTGAAACTTCTCAATCTACTCGCAGGTGAACCCATGGGTGGATGAATCTACTATCTTGCTATTCGGCATTAGATATTTACTCGTTTCCCGTTGCTGTTAACCGATGAAACAATACACTGATTCAGTATGCAGTCTTTTCCAGAAAATTATGTATTCATAAGGATAATATTGGAGGCCAGTAAAATTAAAATACATGTACTCTTTAAGACGTCTGCAAAAATAGTAAACTATTCGGTTCCAAAATTATTATCAACAAACACATTAACGTTATTTATTTATTTATTTTCAAGAACCACCGAATACAGCTCATATTGGCCTTTATATCGGGGTATAAACATATAACAATGGACGAGAACATACAACCATGCCCTGGTAGGAGAAAAATCCTCCGGGACTCGAACCCGCGATCTTTGGGTTAGCAGGCGAGGACATTACCTCGCCGCCACCGAGGCTGATATGTCAGTTACATGTCTACTTTTTTAAGGATCGCTAAGAAAACTTGCAAGACTTTTTAACTTCCCAATACTGTCATATCACACTCTATACGATCGTATTACAAATCCGATATCTATCGCTTGCGTCACAGCTTTGCTCTTCCTTGTTGAAGGGTTGCTTCAAAAGTTCAGGACAAAAATGACACACAAGAATGTTGCCAAGCTCTGCATGGACCTCCCTGAACAGCTCACTCTACTTCCACGTGAGCACATGGATGGCTCCAGATAGGAACATGGACCCAGAAATCCTTGCATGAGATGTTAAAATATACGCGACATCCAAGACGGCTAGGGGAAAGGAAGATGGTGAAAGCCTTCGCCTCTTTCGGAGCGTCCCTTCGCCTTGAAGATGTCCTCGCCGTCGACGAAAAAGCCCGGGGGCTTGCCCCGGCGAAGAGTGGAGGGAAGTTCCCCCTTCTTCTCAAAAAAGAATCCTCAAAAGGGTTTGTGGGGGTTCTATGACCCGAGAGAACGAAGAGATGGGAGAGGGTGGGGAAGAACTGTGGAAAAGATGTGCTTTAACCGCGGCATCTTCTTGGCTGCGCGCGCATCTCAACGGGCTCGGAGAAACTTTCATCCCGATCCCGCGGAGCGATTGTGGTGCAAATTTCGGACCCGGCCACTTTCGGCGTCCTTCCATTTTATTGGAGATCGGGATTGCGCTGTGCGCTGAGACCGACCCGGGCCACGCCCCTTCTGCGATTCCCACCAGGAGGCAGAAGGGAAAATATATGTATGCATATAGGTACATTTATAGAAGCTATAGGTATAGATAGCCTGTTGAAAACGGTCATTGAAGGAGAAATGGAGAGGATGAATTACAGGGGACGTACAATATAATGGTGACCATGGTCACCCCTTTACGCAGGTATATTTTCATTTACACAATGGGCCAGAAAGGTAAGGGGCGTAGGCGACGCAAGTGATGTTTTCGGGTGGTTCTACGCCACGCGGGCTCAGAACCAATCGAAAACGTTTATTCAGTTTTCGATATTTTATTGAAAATTTTTAATGTCTATGGTATTTTCAAGATTCAAGATTTTTTTATACTCTGCGGGTAAAGATTGGTGGACGAACACAGATTTCAATTCTTTTGAAATATTTCTCGAATACGTCATTTATATTTTAAGTGAACGGTGATTGTGCCCATGCCTTGATGCATATCGCAAATAGATCACCTTATAACAACACGATTAATGAAGAAAGATCTAACGTTTTCCTGCGTATGCTGGTTTTGAAGTCTATCCGGGGTATTCACCGGGTCAAAATGCTGCCGAAGTTTCGGAGGCCGATGGGAAGATCGTTCAGCTCTGAAGACGATGGACAATGTTGCCATCGAAACGTTGGAAGCAATTAAGAATGTAATCCGTTGAAGATCGCGAATAGACTTCACAACACGATTCTTATAAAACGCAAGTGTGCACATTATGAGGTCCACTACAATCCTTTCTCCTAAAAGAGAGATTTCACGAAACAATTGCGCAGAATTCCACACAAGGTAACATTATTCATGCAATTCTCTTTTAGAGTCTATAGTTAAAAAGTTTTACCGAATATAAATTTGATTCCTACGGGAAAAAAACAATTTTTAAAAGGAATATTTAAAATATTGCAGCGATATCTGAAATACATCTGGGTCTCAAAGTGACACTCGGGCGTCAGACCGTAATAATACGGGAGCGGCGGAAGTGGGTTAAGTACGTGAGGGGCATGCGGGCGAAATCTTCTTCGAATTGAATCGTTTCACTCCTTCCTCCCTTCTTCGGATTCCTTGGGAGTGGAGTTCACGGTGACCTGGAAGATTGCCAATGACGATTGGAAGTTTCAACTGGAGACGAATAGAGGACTGCGTCCCAGACTTCACAAGTAAATGAGAACAACGCAAAAGGTATTTCTGAAGATTAAATAAAAAAACAGCAAAATAATATGATCTATCTGATTTGACAATGTTGCAGACAACGATTAATACGGGGAGTGATATACATACAAAAATACCTTTATAAAAATATTTACATAACCTACATATAAAATGTGTGCAAAAATGCATTTTGATTTAGATTTATTTGAAATGCTTGTAATTTATTATCCTTACAGTGTGCCAATGAGCAAAGTGCAATAAAAATTCACTGGAAGAACTTCGTAATAATTTCGCAGACTGAAAAATATTTGGGCAAATACATAACTCTCCATCTCAATAGCGGGAAATTATCGTAGCCCCAAATAGTGCCTGCTGTTAGGAGGTCAAAAGTAATAAAAATCACAGCTCAAT
Organism: Pyrrhosoma nymphula; assembly: GCA_963573305.1. NCBI lineage: Eukaryota > Metazoa > Arthropoda > Insecta > Odonata > Coenagrionidae > Pyrrhosoma > Pyrrhosoma nymphula. Next base: position 55,937,683 of record OY754335.1, read on the forward strand.
GCACGTTTGAAGCATGCTTCACAGGTAAGCTCGCTATTTCCTATAAATAATTTATGCAACTTATTTTCACTGTTGAGCAGAATGCTAGCATTGCGGAAAAAGTATTGATTAAATACAGTCTCTATATTAAAATCTGCTCAAACATGTTAAATCGATGGAAAAGGGCATTTCGGCGGGTGATTGGTAGACACTGATCCGATAAAATAATGCAAACGATGACATGACCTCTGTGTTGGCTGGTGCATTGCGTCAAAAATTAAGTAAAATCCTTCATGTGCAATAAATTAGTCAACTAGTTTTTAGTCACCAAATCACAGGAACTCCTCCCTTAGATCATAGGAACTTCTCCCTTTAATCATAGGAACTCCTCCCTCACATATCCTCTTTGTCCTCCAAGAGGACAAAGAGGATATGTGAAAAATGTGGCATTGTAACCTATGATCCTTAGTGAATCAATATTAAAAGGACAAAGACCATTTTAACATAGTAATAAAATGCGCTCACATTATGTGAATTTTTTATCATGAAAAACTAATACCGTGAAAATTTACTCTAAAAATTTCAGAAAACAAATGAAAAAAATATTTTATTTGTGATCAAAGGCTTGTCATAAATATCATTGCTTTTTCATTATTTCCCAAATTAAAAAGGCCAAACGTTTATAAAGGGAGTAGAATATGTTTGCTTACAATAAACAAATGTTGACAAGTGCTGTGCTATCTTATTTACGAGGCGTAGAAGAGATTTAGATACCGGTGCCTTTGTGTATAAAATCAGGGTAAGGGAGGTGCCTAAAAATGACATGCTGAAGTATCTAGAGGTGAGCATAAATAAAGAATTAGGTTGAAAAAGCTACGGGGAAAGGTTTCAAAACCCTACATTTCATCATGCGAAACTTAAAGAAAGGAGGAAGCAAATCAAAGGAAGTTAAATAAATGGCTTACAAAACAATGGTACGACCAATATTGGAGTTCGCCACGAGTTCTTGGGAATATGAGATAGGGCTAGTGAAGAAATTGGAAAAAAGTGCAAAGAAATGCAGCACGCTACGCCTTAGGCAGGCATGAGAGATGTGATAGTGTGAGTGACATGCTGACTAGATTGAGCTGGGAAAGTTTAAAGGAAAGGCGGGCTGCATGCAGGCTAGGCAACCTGTACAAGGCCTCCAGAAAGGATAAGGGATGGGAAGAATTCAATAAAAGATTGCTCAAGCCAAACCGAACCGGAAGAAATGACCATAGTTTTATAATAAGAGCACAGCAGCAAAAAACTGACACAGGTAAATTTTCCTTCGTTAACAGGACGACAGAGGAGAGGAATGCCTTACCTGTAGAAGTCTTAAACCTTTCCCAAAATGTTATAAAGAGTTCAAGAAGAGACTTCGCCTCAATAAAATTAAGCGAACCAACTAATAATTTTTAAGTGAATTTCTACTTTTTAAATATTATTTTTGGATTGAGAATTGGAGTGATATATGGACCAGGAAAATGCCTAATGTAATGTAACTGGCTAAACACATAAATAATAGAGTTTCAATAAATGACAGATTTGACAAGCCATTCGCACGATATGCAAGGAAGCAACATTCCAAACATCACTAAATTGTTAGAGATATTTATATTTTTTTCAAATCTCATTACTGAAATCCAATTGAAAACGGCAAAAATAGAAAAACAGAGAATTTCATAAAAGGCCGAACCTTTTCACCCATTCCAAGATTTAATACGAAATAGGTAGGTGTCAAAATAGATTATATTAACGGATATAACAACTCCTAAAGGTTCATTTACCTCTAGTTTCATGGAATATTTTTATTCTCGTTCCTTCATTTTATTAAAAAATAATATAATCTCTGGAAAAATGGTAATATACACTTAAAAGTGTGCAGAATAAGGATTTAAATGACTGCTGATATATGTGACAGATGCCAAGAACTACTCAAAATACTTACGCAAAATTAAGTTAACGCTCAATAAAGACGGAGGAGTAGTATTTTGACATTACTGCCAACACAGGATTCAACAAAAAAAAGAGGAAAAAAAGTGCCATATTTAATTTTAGCTATCCTCAATGACATGACTGGAGAACACTTATAAATTGTAGTTGAGAATACGTGACAGTGATTTACCGAATTAATGATGTTTTCCGTTCCACGGTCACCTATGCCATCTGGTAAATGTAATTACGGTCGATAGCTGATTTTTACTGGTGGAACAACGGTAAAGACAGCCGATGGACACGCTCTGATTGCTGTTGGTTGGACCTGACTGCTAAGGATTGCTTTTCATGATAGCTTATGCATAATGATCAAATCAAGAAGCGCGATATGGATTTATATACAGCCACAACGCCTAAGCCTTAAGGAAAAGTAGTTTTTGGCTGAAAAATTATTGAGGTGATATCATAAGAATACCCTACGAAAATGGCCTACAAATGAACGCAGTACTAATAGCAACGAGACCTGAAACAAAAGGTGTGCACTCGTTGCTATTAGTACTACAGATAGGGTTGTCATATGTCCACAAAAGCGGGATTATCCTGAAAATTGGCACATAAAAAACGATTTGGCTGAATTTTAACAAATTGACTTGTGTCCTGAATTTTTTAAAGTAAGCTAGTGCAAAATTCTATCACACTTACATATCCGCTTATTTCCGGTTTCACAATGATAAAATGGTGACGTTATTGGTATGTTTTACCACTGAATAAACTGCAATCATCTGTCCAGTGTAATTTGAAATAAATGTTATGTCAGCAGTGTCACGATTATAATCTGAAAAATAATGTAAAAAAGGTGCCATGCTAGGAAAAACGTGATTGGTTTAAGACCTGAGGATACTTGCGCCACATTTACAATTAAATAATGCATGTTTTTCAGAATACAATTTCACTCAAAATATTTTATAATGTAGATGTACAAGTTAGTCAAGTCTAAATAATTTTGTAATTTGAATATCAAAATTATTAATTTTTAAAAACACATGTGTCATAATTATGAAATTACGACGACTTGCCCTACGAAGTCCTGTCCTATGACGTTCTATTTACGTCCCTACTTTTCACGGCATCCTCATAGCAACCCTATTCACAGGCCTAAGCCAAGAAACATCTCACCATAGGCTTCATCCATCATGAACTTCAGGAATTCGTCCAATCTCTTATTCTCTCGACTTAAGCACCGCGAGCATCAGCATATCGCCACGTTCAATAACATAGGCTGCCCCGTAATACGAGGGTGGAATTTCCGAGGGAAGCTCCGTAGGCAGTTCTTTGGTGTAGAGGATTGAAGTAATCTTTCCGTGCAGGACAAACCTCCCGCAATCCGTCCCAATTCTTCCGTTCTACACGTTCAATCTTCTGGATTTGCCGGAGATTGCGACAGCTCAGCCGATGTGGACATGCGGTCCAAATCACTCACTCTCCCATCCTTTGTATTCTCTTTTTAGATTTCAGCGACGGAGTCTCGAAGCTTTGGCGACGCGAGCAGAATAGTCAAGTATGCTGGACTAGAGTTAAGTATTTTTGCTGAGGGTTTTATAATAAATACAATGTATATGTAAACTTAGGCATTTGTACTGCAAATATCACCATATTCCGCAAATCACCATCTTCGTCTTAATTCCCACCCGTACGTCGTGCTCTAGAGAATGCTTTAGGTATAAGGTTCAGCATTGTTTGGGTGCTAACGGTAAAATGTCGAAATAAAAAAAACAGAAATGGGAAATGCGGCAAAATGCATAAAAGACGGAAATCGATGGCTTAATTATTTGTGGCGCCCTGAACTGGAATAGATATGAAATAGCTCCGGAGGGAGAGTAGTGGAAAAGATCATTAACGAAAAGTAACAGTAACAAGTTTCTTTCTGTCAAAATATATATGACGAAGCTTTCGACTTGGTAGCAGTGTGGCAACAAGCCACTACTTTACTTCTGAATACACCCGCTTCAACGCAGAAGAAACATGAAGTAAAAGAATCACTGCAATAAAGAAAAATTATACCCAAATGAAACGTGAAATTCACGGATAATTCACGGTATAAAAAAATAACGGCTAATTCACGGTAGAGTTTGGTATCATAGGTTCTGGTCCCTATGGTTTCATCAGATTCTGCCGCTGCCATGACAATGTCGTATGTCGCACGACGCAGCGGCAAAACGACGCAAGGAAGCATAGTTTTGTTGACGACCTGAAAAATGCGTTAAAAGGTTTGGTTGCGCGTGGAAGTTTTCATTATTTTCCCTATCGACACGGATTTTCAGCAACGTCTCGGCCTCTGTCATCGATCTCACATTTTTGTAAGAGACGATTTTCTGCTCCACCCGTATTCCTGCTCTCCCTTACTATCATTTTCCCAATGTCCTCAGTCTCATCCAAACGGAAAACTTCTTCTCCCTCATTGCTTCCCATTCATCCCTCCGCACTATTGTCCGTCCACTATCCGTCAATGAGAGATCCCTCGTTTCCGGCCGGGTAGGTTTCGAGTTTTTCCACCCCAAGATCCATCGGTTAAGTTCCTTCAGTCCCCCATCGTTTATTATTTGTCAATCTTTCGACGAAAATTCTTCTTCTTTTCTCCCTCATCTCTGATGGCTGAGGAAACCGTCTATTAACCACCAAAGAGACATGGCGACCTGTATAGAGAACTTATAACTCTCTCCCTCGCGCAACGACAAAGAAGTATAGGCGCATCCTTGGAAAAATCGAAGGTTAATAAAAAAAGAAACTTAAGATTCTTTTGGACCGCGTAAAGGAAGAGAAGTGATGACTTAGCGGTTAACTTGCTTGCCCTTATAAAAGTTTTATTGTTCGAACTTTTTGCCTTCCAACTCAATTTTTTCTCGTGAAATTCTGAAGAAGAGAGTTTTCTGAGGAGAAATGGTCCCTTCCCTTTTCTCGCCAGATTTCCCCCCACGATCTTGCAATCTCGTGCTTCGATTGATCTTGTCCACTTCAAGTCACTCCCAAGAGGCCATGACATCCCTGATGACGACGTGTTTTGGCAATTGAATGGTTGCTCAGGGAGTGGATAATTTTTTCCCCTGGAAAAACCGTTCATGGAAGATCCTCTTGAGTAAAATTACGGTAAAGAGTTTAGGAAACAATTTGGCCCGTTTCTATAATCTCTGGCTAAATATTTTAACTCTTTGAAAACTAAAGTTTCTCAATTTATCCCATCGATGTATATCACATCAAATTACCAAAAGAGTGAAGCAGTTTGCAAAGTCTTAACTATAGGTTAATATCAAGTTGGGGAAAAGCATTCGTCATGTAGCATTTACAGTTAGCGATGAATTATAAACCGGGGCTTAAAGTACTAAAAAAAAGACGCCAAAAATGAACAAAATTGCGATATAGAGGTATCTGTCTAGCAATGGGCATTGTTCTGGTGGATAAAACCAAATGAAAGAAAAATACTTTATTTTATAACTATATAATAAGCTAATCATGAATCTGATCGTTGTTTATCTGCACATTGCTTAATTTTTTAGACGAACGCTGAGGAAGTTGACAAAATGAGTTCTTCGGTTTGTGTGTGTGAGAGAGAGAGAGAGAAAATGGATCAATTTTGATCTAAATTAATACAGCATACTCTATGCAGCAAAGAGAGAATATAGAAATATAAAACTCTAACAATTATTATTCTATTACTTTTACTACAATTGATAGGTATATAAAATTATAGCAAAATTAAATATTAAAAAAATGATTCCCTCAACTTAAATTACGCTTACTTACCTCAGAAATAATGTCTTTACAGATAAAAGATGATTCATGATGTATCCGATTGTTTTTAGATGGAGAATTTTTTATGCTGAACTTCGCACCAGCGTAGAGCCCATTTTTAGCTACCTTATATCGCTCAGAAAATTACATAATTGAGTTAAAATGATGCAACGTGAATTCCCTAATACACAAGGGATAGCAATGCCAAATTTAATACGAATCTCTCTCTCTCTCATAAAGACCCTATCTGGTTCAATGTTTGTCAACCAAATCATAACGTTGAAATGCCACTTAGAGTAAAGCTACCACACGTTTTCGCTACTAGAAATCACTCATTATTTCTTTCTCGTAGAAATCATTTTTCAGCATCAATATATTTTACTCTACACTTAAAGCTACAAGTCGTTAACGTAGAAATAATGGCATCAGGTATTCGACACCTTTATGGCTCTTTAAGGGTCTCTAAAGCATACTCCAGTTCACATAGTCCTCGTCAATATAATAAAGAAATGAAATAAAAAACGACTTTTCACAATGAATTATTTACAAGAGAACGTCGATGAAAATGAAAAACTAAACAAGGGACAAAAAAAAGAACATAAAACTAATATTTTTTCAAATTAATTGAAGGTCATAAAAATTTGGGAGCAGATGAATCCTGAAAAACTGAGACGGATGTTTGGTTAATGTAACGATTTCTACAAGAATTATACGACATAAAAACCAAGGGACACATTAACAAAAACGTAAGTATTCTGAATCCGCTATGCCAGTACCATCGCATTATCACTAAATGACGCAATTAAACGAAATTCATTTAACATTCGTTTTGTTTTGGATTCAAGTCTGTAAACTTTATTAAGTATGGAATAGCAATGAATAGCTTAATAATCCAAATACACTATATCTTTTACGACCAAGACTCCGACGTGTTTCTACCACTTCTAGTAGATGTCACATATTCATCTGATTTTATGGTACAATATTACGTTCACCTAAATATGTCGTACCACAGCGTAACCAGGCTCATGAAAAATAAAATGCAAGATGATATAGGTACTACGTTATTTATTGTTATCTCAAAATAAATTAAAATTAATACAAAATAATGAACCAAATCGCCTTAAGACTGTGGAATACTATCGTGTCTAAAAATCATTGGATTAAAAAATTCATAAGAAATTACGAATATTCTCCCAAATTCAATCAAAACCACAAATTACTCAATATCATGAAAGGAATATATATTTTCTAGAATCGAAACGAGTACAAATGACGGAATTCGCACCAAACAGGATAAATTATAAAAATGCTTAGAGACCCAGATTGTCAGTTATTTTTTAAAGCGATTTCCTCCAACAGCTACACGAAATAAATCCTTGATACCCCCATTTGTACAGAAGGCAAACGTACCTACGTTTACCACCCTCATTAAACGTAACCTACCCTTGATCCATAAATCCACCCTGCCGCCACAAACTTGTTAATCCCCGGCACCGCGCACTGCAGCGGGAAAACCAGACAGAGGCGGAGAGAGCGAAGTGGGGGAGGTATGGGTCGAGCACGGGGCCCACAAAGGGACCGAACGCTTAGGGAGGGCGGGGGAGAGGGGAACCGTAGTGGAAGGAAGCTAAGCGTAAAACAAATTGCACACTGCCCCCCTCCCCCTCCCTTGAGGGAGGCCAATGGGACTCGGAAAAGACCCCCGAACGGCGAAACTTTGATAAGGCGAGCGCTAATGCGAGGGAGATCCCCGAGGCAAAATGACTGGGAGCACCTGAGTTAGATTACGAGATGCACACCACCCCTCTACCGCAGCAACGGTAACAACCATCGGGAAAGCAAAGCGAAGTGTTATTTTCCGGCGGGGACTAAATCAAAGGGAGAGTTTTCATGAGGATTGATGGATGTACTGTTCAGTGAGGAGGTCATGAGGGTAGAATGGGCGAGAAGAGAAATAAAGATTTCACAATAAAGATTTTTAGTGTACCTTTTTGAACTCGGTAAGACATAAGAGAGGACGTTAGTATATGAGGAAAAGAATGAGAAGGGGGAAACAATAACCTCTCCCTTCTTAAGGTGCAGACGATGAAGCAATTTACACGACTTTATTAAGAGAAAATTAAGTACTATCATAAACCAATCGACATCACGTATGGGATAAAGAAAGATAAGGGGAGAGAGCAATCACTTCTCACTTTTACGATTCGGATGACGAACTAAACTACGCAACTGAGTCAAGGAAATGGTACGTACCGTCATGGAGTTACTACCAATGGTAAATGGAAACAAATTTCGAGAAGACAAAGCGAAGAGTAATTGGCCGGCGGAGACAAAAAATAGGAAGAGTTTTTATGTGGTTAGATAGATGTACCTACTGATAAGATACGAGATCAGAAAGAACGTTAGTAGATGTAATAAAGAACGGTAATGGAATAAGCAATGATTTTTTCGGTGCGGATGACGAAGCAAAATACGCGACTGAGTCATGATGAAAGAACGCACTATCATTAAGACAGTGCTGACAAAGTGTAATACTAAGAATTTCACAGGAGATCGAGTTTTCGAGATATTTTAGGTGCCGGTAGTGATGAAAAGGGAGAGTTATAATGTGGCTGGATGGATGGATGCACAATTAAGGGAGGTGATCATACGGTTAGAATGGGCGAGAAGAGAAATGAAGATTTCACAGCAGAGATTTTTAGGGAACCTTTTGAGGTCGGTAAACCTGAAAGGACATCAGTAGATGCGATAAAGAAAATAATGAGAGAAGCAATAAATTTTCACTTCTACAGCGCGGATGAAGAAACAAACTACGCAACTGATCCTTGAGAAACGCACATAATATCATATGTTTGTGTAGTGCTAATAAAAATTGAACAAATAAATTTTCGAGATGTTTTTGGGGATGGCAGTGATAAAAAAGGAAGAGTTTATATGAGGGTAGAAGCATGTACTGCTCAGAGAAGCACTGTAGGGGTAGAACAAGCGAAAAGAGCAGATGGGGAAATGGGGAGGCTTTAAGAGAAAGGGAAAGGCTTTGGTGAGCAATTTGAATCGGAAATAAAGAGGGACGAGAGGATACATACAGAGGATAAAGACAAAAGTAATGGAAGAACTTAATCATTAATCATGTCTCCAACCAGACGACGAAATTCACTTCGCGAATTAGTCAGGCGAGAGTTAATTACTATATAATTGTAAGAGTAAGTACAGGGAGAAAGGAATAGGTACTAAAGTTTGTAAATAATTTTTCGAGAGGTCTTAGAGAGCCGGAAAAAAGATGCGTTTAAATGAGGATAGATGATATACTATATTGTTCAGAGAAGGGTCAATGGAAGTAGAATTGGTGGAAAGATCAACGAGAGAATTGAAGAAGCTTAAACAGTAATGATTTTAGGGATCTCTATGAACTAAGCTAATGGTGAAGGACATAAGAAAATGAGATGAAAACCTTGGTCAATGGAAAAACGTAATCAATTCTCTATACTTAGGTGTATGTACTCGAAAAGGGTGCAAACGTGACTTTTAAAGATAGCAGTTGTAGGAAAACATCTCAATATATACGACATAAAATACGGTAAAAAAATAAAGAAAAACACGGGAATAACATGTTTTTTTGGCATCACAACCCACTTACGCCGTACCCACCTCTTCAATTTTTCAACGTTCAGGTAATATTTTCGGCTATTTCAACGAAACAGCAATTTCGCTATTCGTTTTAATGTCCTATGGGGAAGAATTTTAGAGTGCAATATATGGCGTATAAGCCCGAGACGGTAATAATGTTCACGTGCAAACGATAACTGCAGCGGTGTCGGGTTGAGTTCACCCAAGCGGAGGAACAAGAAACAAACATTGTCGCATGGGGAAGATTCGTGGGAATTTTTAGTGTCACGTTAAAAGTTCGAGGAAGGCACGGGAGACATAATGCACACTCTGCCCCGGCAACGTAGCGTAATGGCGGAGTAACCTAATTCGCCGGCACGTCGAGTGCAGGGGAGTGGATGGTGGGGGCGAAGGTGCGGTGCACTCAGCCCTGGAATTAAGAGAGCCGCTTCACCAGGGAGCGCGGAAAAGAGGGCGAGACAGACATCGCCGCACCCTCCGCTTCCGACCGAAAAGCGGAGAGGGGATCCGGGGGCGGGAGGCTATGTTGCAACTTGCGATCGTTTATACGCGCAGTAATGTTGGTATGGCTGTCCTCTTCACAAGGACACCTAATGACTGTATGCTACACAGTGATATTAACCAAATAATTAATAATATCCAGGGTAATCCTCGTAGCTCTACTGCCAGTAAGATAGAGTTATTACAGTAAATGCTATTTTCCTGGTATCTTTTTAAAGAACAAAACTCTCCTAGGAAATGGTATGGTGATAAAAAACGTAGGCACCCACCCATTTTATTTTTTCAGTGACTACTAAATTCTACGATAATTGGGTTATAATGTAATAATTGATGGATTAAAAGTACGTACCAGAGGAAAATCTGTTTTGGGATTGCCAACATGAGTAAATTTACTATGGGAGAGCTGGAGCTAATGCATGGTTATCAATTGCATTATTTATAAAGCGATACAGTGATTTAATTTTTTTGGTCATTTTGTGCATTAATATTTTAAAGAATCAAATTTCCTTATGTTGGTATGCGCATAGAAATAGATCTCATACAACTATTCAAAATAACATTTGCATTCAACCTTTTTAATTAAACGCTCAACTTCCTAAAACACATAAGCCATAACCTTCATTACGATGTATTAAACGGAAAACATTAACGAAGAATGACGAGTCAAGAAGTATCCTCGGCGACGATAGAAATTAACCGGGCTACAGTCGTAAAACAGGAACGATCGAAAGTGCTATTTGGAGTGGAGTCAAAAGAATTATAATTTGAAGGACACGGTTAGGAGGAAATGAATTTTAATTGTACGGAAGCGGAGGAAGGGCAAATTCAGGAAAAGGGTAGGACTCAGGGTTTTTTTTAAGAAATGGTCCGCTTCACTCGCGCCAAATTTTAATGTCAGACCGACCAGTGTCACTAATTTTGGTAGAGGTTGATGAGCAAGGGTTTTTTAAAAAGGGAAGATAGGTTAATATGATGAGATAAATGAGATGGAATGGGGAAGGGCTATAAACACTGATGAAACCACGGGGGATAAAATTCAGAATACCATGATGAAAACTGTTCGCCAAAGAGGGCGAACGGTTTAAAAATTACTGAGATAAACCTTAATCCTCCGATTCCTATTCAAATTTAACTTTCGCTTGAAGTTCAGCACTTCAAATCGCACTGTATGTAGTTGGAAAATCAAGGATATGAACATGAGATTTATATAGTAAAATATAATGGCTTAAGTCTAATCTTGCTCTCCTTTCACCCTGCATAATGAAAAGGTCGCATGGAACGCAAAAATATCTTGTTTATTTACGGAATACAATGCTTTTCACTATGGAAAACATTACTTTAAAAATGTATTAAATTCTACATCTCTTATCTTGACGTAAAAGCTCTGAGATATCGAAAAATCCCGACAAGCCTTAAAAAAGTTTTAAAGTACCTATCTTTGTAACTTAATACGGCCATTTGATGAGTAAAATAAATATAGAAAATAAAACGCCTCACGTTCAAAAGAGGAGGGAAAAACATCGCAAATGTAAATCTGCTGCGGCATAAAAAATAAAATTTTTTAAAAATTTTTCTCATTCATTGTTGAATCTGAAACTTTTAATTCCGTACTTTTTGTACACCTATGTGATTTACTATCAACAATCTTCTAATAATAGATTTTCTCCTTCGCGCATGCACTCATAAACAGTACATACACCCACGATTAATGCTCAAACCAGTCATACCGGTTGTGGGGAGTTTCAATCTCCGGAACAGCATTGCCAATTAAGAAGTGTATATTGAGCCGTATAAATATGAATACAGCTTTCCGAAAGGTTTGGGAAGAAATGAAGCTGCACAAATCCTACACAAATCAGCTAATAATTTTATATCATGGGGTCCCGTAATGTTCTTCTCACTTGCTCAATTAAAATTCCAAACAGCTATATAATACTGGAGAATCAAACAAAAGTTTTTCTTTGCCATAAAGGAGGTTTGGTTCGCAGACAGCGGGGAGACGAGGAATTGAGTGGATTAAGAAGAGGCTTTGAGAGTGAGCTTTCGCGTACCTTAGTCTCCTTGAGCAATAAGACGCGCAGAAAAGTAAATGGAGACAAGGGGACCGGTGGCTTAAGCAAAAGGGACCAAGCTCCTGGAAGAAAAAGACCACGGGAGTTTAAGAGAGAGAGGAAGGGGCTTTCTACTTCCCTTTACGCCCGGCTTACGCCGTATACCTCCCCCACTCCTAGGTCTCTGAATATCCACCTATCCTGCCTTAGCTAGGGCACGACCCTTAAACGTACCGGATCTAAACGGTAGAAGAGTCGAGAAACGCCTTTGATGTGAGTGCTTTTAAAGGGACTCGGTTGACTCCACGAGATTACGGCAGGATGATTTTCAATTTGAAATACTGCTGAGGCCTAGAAGCACAGATTAGCATAGCCAATAGAACAAGACCTTGCAATTTCAGGGAATCTGACGATATTTTGCTTTGGCAAACGTCAACTTTGACCCCCCCCCCCTTTCTCTCGACTGATGCCACATGGCGTCATGCGAGGCAAAACAAATTGATAAATCAAAATTTATATCAATAAAGCGTTGTAACCTAAAGGGTGGGTTTCCTATCGAAGATACAAGGTTCAATTCCCAAAGAAGCATTCATTCACGTCAAGTCCGCCTAAACGCACCTAAGCTTAGCGATTTTCTAAAAAGTTTTCTTTTTCTGGGAAACCACTGGCGGCACAGGGATAAAAATGGTCCCCATACTTTATTTCTTGAATGTCACACGCCAATGGACAAAGTGTTTACTTTGAGAGTTCAGCACTCAAAGATCAAACAGACTCTCGGATCGAAGACTGTAGCTAAGTTATGAAAGAAGATAAAAAATACATACTTTTGCAATGCGTAGGTATTTCAAGAATATTAGTAGGTCAACGATCTACCACGGTGGAAATACCAGTTCCCAAAACTAAAAGCATTGTTGGGCTCGGCTCAAATTAAGAGGAGCGATCCTCCCATTCGTCCGAGTGCTGTTGCCCCTGACAGCAAGTGGCAGATAGTATAAAAGAGAGAGTATCACCTTAGCCACCGAAGCACGTTAAACCTGTGAAACTATTACCTCAAGAAGCCCTCAAAAGTTTTCCACCAGGTCGGGCTTCCGACGCTTTGATGACTGACCCTACCACCGTCATCATGGTGTTGAGTGCACCTGATGACGATGGCAGAGTCAGCCAGTGAAACTTCGGCAGCCCAATACGAGCCCTCATGGACAAACTGTGATGACTTCACCCGCAGCTTTGCCAAAAAAACTAAATCCTGTAAAAGATGTGGATGTTTTCAATATACTATCCCCCAAAAATCTTTGAAGTACATCGGATAACATATTGTCTCACGGGTTGGGCTGGAACTGAACTACCGCAAATAGTCCACTCATACTCTCGAAGCCCGAAAGTTGCAGTTGAAGCGATTACATACGTTAAAACAAGGAGCCAATGGTCAGTAGCTGAACGTTCCACATCCAAGGCAGACATTAACCACGTAATAATAAACAAGATACGCACAAGTAAGCAACTGACTGGATGAGCCTCGAGGGTCATGGAGTCTTGTGATCTTGTAAGAACCTTTCACGCGGCTGGGTAGGCTTGGCTTGCAACGTAATCATTTGCAGAGAAGAATGATTTATCCTAATTATAAACCGCCGAGTTAATGGATTTCTAATGATTCCAACACGTAAGTTGTAACGGAATCCAACAGTTACATTCGTTAGTGTGATTTTTACCATTTTTATCTCTATATTCCGCGAAATTATTCCTGCCATTAACTTATCAGATTCCGGGTATATGTTATCACCAACTAGTGCTTTATTGGAAACAATGGATAACGATCGAAGGATAACGAAAGAGTCCATTCAGGCGCACTTTCACAGAAGAATAGAGGGAAAGAAATTCAAATACAATATTAGGTTTCCAAAGGTTTCGTCTCCACCAGACCATGAACGATGACAAAAACATATTAGCAAACTATTTATAATGCTCCCAGTCCATGTTTTTAAAATAACGGCCCCTATCTCTGCAGCTAAAAGCGGGCCCAATTTTGCGCTGCTTCGTGTTTCCGCGGAGACACACGAATGCACACGTTAGAGAGTGCAAGGAAAGGCAACTGAGAAAAATCGCCGAATGGTTACCAGCAAGGATAGAGTAATATACCACAGGGGTGAGTTTAACCACGAAAAAAGTCATTGAACTTTACCGGGATTCGAAACCATATCTCTCAATTGCCAGTCAGATGTGTTAGCCAATTAAACCACCAAGTCATCTGTTCGTCTTCGAGTCTCAGGCAAGCATCAGATTTCGTTGCTGTCATAATTGTCGGAGACTCAGGAGGGGACTATTATTATATTATTCATACTATGCATATATTTATTACATGCTTAATTTTAAATTTACATTTAATTTCGAATGCCCTTCATTTTTCGCAAGCCCTATGCAATACGCCTAAATTTCCAAATGGATAAGAAATTACTGCTTATAACTCGCTTACTCGTAGTCACACATTTGCGTTAGAAACTTTTTTAAAATGACCTTATTTCTCATGATAAAACTCATGATAGGAAATAGAAATAAATAAAGAAATCATATGCCGCATAGCTTTAAAAAATCTTTATAGACCAGTTAACGATAATTGAATTGGATATCATTGATGGCCTTGGGTCGTTATGGTAATGGTAGGGGACGATAATATGCTATTGCAATAAATCCCTTCCGGAAAGTATAGGCAAGTGGAGGAAGAGGTAATCAGAAGTACAGTATCTTCAAACCCCTGACTTCAGAGAGAGAATATCTGGTACACGGGAAAGGAATGTGTACGTCTCTCTATAATCATTAATGAATAAAAGGGAAGCACACAACCACAATGCATGAATAATGAAACATAAAGGGATTCAATGGAACTACTTGAAAATAAAATCGCTTTCGGATGAAAGAAATTGTTTTGAAAATAAAATTTACCCACGCTTGTCTAAAAACGGCATGGAACTCATGATTATATTCATTTTAGAAGCTCCACTGCATTAACATACATGTGCTGCCCATAAGCACAGCAGAAATTTCTGCGAAACTGTAGTGATAAAATAGTTCGGCTTATAATCGTTGAAATACATAATACAAGATTATAGTTCAGTTTATAATAGAGGAATATCGTTCAGATTAATTATTTACTGTATACTATGCCTATGCTTATAAATACAAAAATATTCGAGTGGATAAAAATTTACGAGTGGATAGAAGAATGTTGGGATGAGGACAGAGGGAAAAGATATCCCGTTACTTCATCATTGATAACCCGATTATCTATATGAGCCCGACCTTTATTTTACAAGAATTTGGTATGAAAAATATTTCTAACACGCATTTTGACATTAATTCCAAGCAGAGTGGCAATGTCTGTGAAACCATACTGTCAAATATAGGTTGGCTTATAACCGATTGAAAACAGTATAAAACTATATTTCGGCTCATAATCGATTATATGCTGTATTCAATAAACCTGCAAAATCGTACCGTTAAATATAGGTCAGCTTATAATCAGTTGAATACAGCATACAAGTATATAGTTCGGATTACATTCGAGTGAATACTATATTCAAGCAATATGCCTATGCTTTTATACACGAAAATACTCCGCTCAATTTTCGAGAGGAAAGAAGAATGTTAGGATGAGGAGTGGAGCGAAGGGGGAGGGGGGGGGAGAGGGGGAGGCGGATGAGTGAATATCGAGCGACGAGTTGGGGAGAGGAATAGGAACGGGTGGCGGTGGGAGATGAGTCGGGAGAGGGGAAGTGGGGTGGGGCAAGGGAAGGGGAGCGAAACGCTGAAATAAAGGAGATGCGACGGGGTAGACGACGACAAAAGAGTAGCGGAATTCATCGGGGCGAAGTGAAAGAAAAGAAATGGGCGTGAAATTTTGATGGCTTCCCCCCTTCTCCCATACCAATCTCCCCACGAAAAGAAAACTCCATTAAGCCTTCGAAAAAAAAATGTGATAAGAAAAAATAGAAGAAAAAAAGAAGCTCTCTCAATGGGCTTTCCTTCTTTCGAATGGCCCTTCTTTTTTTTCATCCTGCCTCTCAAGAAATTTCGGATGCAAGGGGCGTCAAAAGGGTGCGTAGATAAAGGGGGGCTGGGTTTTTTTTTAGGAGGGTGGGAGTGAAATGATTTTAATTGGCGGGATCCGATGGAGGGAAGGCGGGGTCAGGAGGAGAGCAAACTGATTAGGGCAAGCAATAATGGAATCTCTCTCGCGTTGTCCAATTCTACCAACAGGAAAGTAATTGCGATGATGCCCGTGGATTTGAATGCATTTTCTAAAAAAAAATAAGTGTCTCAACAACTCCGATTGTACCTCGAAAATTCCTCGGTAAGAGATTGACGCGCCACTTCAAAGCTGTTTCAGTGGACACGCCCACTGCGGCATCGGTGAGCGGAAGGGTCAAAAGTTCAACATTTTAAAACATTTTTCAGCTGAGTATTGAGTTTTTGACAGTGATAAAGGTGATAAGATTTTTTTTCTTCTGTAAATACGGCTTAATTATGAAAAATAATGACGAAATTGAGAACTTTCGGTCACGATGTCCAACAAACTTTCCTCATACCAATCGTCCTTTCACCACGATTTACATATAAACAATTGCCATGCCGCACTTTTTATTTTTTTATTCTGTAAATATGTTGGAACAGCAAATTAAATTGAATGCCTTTACACAGGATGGTATTTATGCAAATTAGTTTCTTCCCATTTTCTACCTACCTGTATATTTTATTACTGGCAAAAAGAAAGAGCACAACAATAAACAAGAGTAATTTTAAGGAAGAAAAAATACATTTTAAGTGTTAAGCGCATTCTGCAGTATTCAATTACGGTGTGCCATTGCTTGGCTTGACTAAAATAGAAATTATCACGCTTGTACACCAATTTAGCAGTGAACAAAAACGCACAAAGATATTAATGTTTTCAATGTTTTCCTTCCTATATCAAAAAGCCTTCTTTAAAATTTTAACAAAAGAGCCTTTCAGCGTAAAAATCTTAAGAAAACGTTTAACTGAACAAATATCTGTCCAATTCCAGGATTTTCTGAGTTAATTATGATTTTTCACACTGAAGCGCAGCTAAAATAAAACAAGCCAAGTAGAGAGAATGAACAACACGATCGCTCAGTGCACAAGCGTGATAATTTCTATTTTAGTCAAGCCAAGCAATGGCACACCGTAATTGCGGCATCGGTGAGCGGAAGGGTCAAAAGTTCAACATTTTAAAACATTTTTCAGCTGAGTATTGAGTTTTTGACAGTGATAAAGGTGATAAGATTTTTTTTCTTCTGTAAATACGGCTTAATTATGAAAAATAATGACGAAATTGGCCGCCGGAAAACCTCATAAAAGGATTTTTGAAAGAAGAAAAATATGGATTTTATCCATAAAGGAAGCAGTAAATCCAGATTTTTAATTTCCCTTTCGCGTCATCAGGTCGATGTAACCGATTAACTCCTCAAACATATCCAACTGGGTGTGGTGTGCTTTATCTGTTCAGAAGATACAAAATAAAATCAATTTTGCTTCTCGACTCACAAGTTTTCACTCCAAGAACCTTAATCTGTTCAACTGACGTTAAAATTCTTCAATGTTTCAGTCCAATACATCTCCAGTTGCCCACATTGCTGAACAAATTAAACGAGCAAACTAAATGAGTGTCATTTCTTGCAAGTGAACAACGATTTTAGTTATGGTTTTTTACAATCAGTTCAAATCACTCTTTTTATAGGCAAGCAGACACTAATTAAAACAAAGTAATGCACTAGGTAATATGTAGCCTATTCTATTACAGAATAGATAAAACTTCGAAACTTATAATGTGAAAGCTCTTCAGCGACAAGTAAGTCATTTGTTGAAGTACCTAAATGACATTTTCAGTGCATTACGCTAATCTCAGTATCTTTCATTCACCTTGACTTTATAAAAAATCCATAACGAAATCGGGGTTTTCCACTGAGCCCTCAGGTCATACACTTCATTTAGTGTACTTAAATGACATTTTCAGTGCATTTAGAAGTACCTAAATGACATTTTCAGTGCATTACGCTAATCTCAGTATCTTTCATTCACCTTGACTTTATAAAAAATCCATAACGAAATCGGGGTTTTCCACTGAGCCCTCAGGTCATATACTTCATTTAGTGTACGAGCCATCGTAGCCTTAAGAGTAATTTCAGGGGCGAATAGGTATTGAAGACGCTGTACACGAATAGAGAGAAGATAGGAAATAGGAAAAAGAAAAGTCTATTAAATAGTAGAAAGAGAGGCAAGATGAAAAGAGAAAATAATTAGAGGTGGATGAATGATAAAAAAACGGTTGTTTTAAAAGAAAAGGGCCAATGAATCAGTAATTTATTTCAAAATGCAATGATGTTATTTATTACTAGTGAACTAAGAGCTTTGCTATAGTTGTCACAGTTAATCTACATCATTCTCTAAATAGGCAAGCTATAATTGGCTATAACAAAGTAACGCACCACTATGTGGCCTATTTAAATTCAGAATAAAAATCATCATATTTAGACCTTAATAAAATGAAGATCTTAAGTGAGTCAACAAGTTAGTCATATCAGGGATCTTTCGGGGTTTGCACCGGGTAGTTAGGTCCATGGCGGCCGACGTTTCGATGCTCGAGTCGAGCATCGTCCTCAGGGCAGAGGTGAGACAACCTCAATTGGACAACAACCAATTTCTCACCTCTGCCCTGAGGACGATGCTCGACTCGAGCATCGAAACGTCGGCCGCCATGGACCTAACTACCCGGTGCAAACCCCGAAAGATCCCTGATATAAATCTTCGCCGGGAAAGCCTGAAATCATTCAAGTTAGTCATGTTTGAAGAAAATTATATTCTCGGTGTACATACATATTAAGATACCTACAATATCATTCTTTCAGGAAAATTTATTTGATAGTAGAATATGAAAAAAGAATCTACATCAAACACGGAGTTTTATGCTGAGCTCCTTCTAAACTACTTCTGTTAAACTTCATTCTTTGTGCGAGATAATGCTGGTTTTCGGAAAACTTTCGGGGTTGTGGGTGTACGAAGTTGTCGCATTTTTAGGTTTCATTGCTTAATCCCTACTGCACAACTGTTGTTAACGCTTCTCACCAAAGATTTCGATGCTTTCACCCTGGGAGAAATTCGCTGAAGAGACATTAGAAGAGCCCGTAGCTGACGGGTAATGTGTGTAGGAAGGTGGGAGGGACGAAGCAGTACAAGGAAATCCCGGAGAACACGGGAGATGATTGATAACCTGAACCGTGGAACATGGAAGGAAGGCTCCCTAGGGGAGAAACTCGCTTCCTCGGGGTAGCATGCTGACGGGAGTGGAGTAGTAAAAAAATGTAACACATACTGTACTACTTCTAGGAAGGTGGGGGGATCGTGAGTTGCAAGAGACACGAGTTCAACATGAGAAGATTATATTAAAGTTGGAAATTGGTTCCTTCGAGCCAAGATGATTCCTTGATCATCGCGGTAGAAACTACTTGCGATATAATTGAAGTAACCTAACAGTAACAGTTGTCTTAAAAATATGTACACATCATTTTCACTCGATATAAAAATAAAATTGTGTCTAAGGTGAGATGTAGTGGAAAGCTTCCAACTTATTTAATAAAATGGCACTTTTCCACGAAATAACTATTGATACGACAAATTTCATCCTGCTTCGCCATCATCAGGTTACTGTCAAATGATGATGGCTACGTAGTCATGACATTTAGGTTTATTTCGTAAATAAGTGTCATTTTATTTAAAATGATATAAAAATTACCAACTACCTACATCAGGGCTCAGTTAAGTGATTTTCTGCCTACATTAGGACTAATATGAAGCATTAATGGCTGTGATCCGACAAAGAAAATAAAGAGTAGTGCCATGCTTAGATCTTTCAATAAATAAAAGTCTTTCGAAATTAGAAAAAAAAGATTCGACAGGAAGAGAAAAGAATTACATAGTAATGGTCAAAATTACGCAAAAGAGTTATTTGCGGAAACAAAAAGTTATTTAATGTGTCTTACATGTGTGCCCGCATACATATATGTATCCCTGCGTTGGTTTTAAATCAAGCTAATCGAGATGTATTCACAAATGAGAGTGGTACGCGACTTGGGTCAGCATACCTATTCTATTTTAACAAAAACACCATTCAATTTTCATTGTCGTTCAAAGAAATAGCAAAAAAATGCTAGAGTTATGAAAATGTTTCATGTGAGTCGTAATTTAACTGTTTTCACTCTAACAATTGAGGTGATCATTTAAAAAAGATGCGTTTCCACCTTAAAAAGATAAAACGCAAAAGATCACCAACGAGAAACGAAACTTTCAAAAATCGACAGAATTGGCAAAAACAAGCGGACTACGACGACTCTCAAAGTGGATCTCAGCGATGGTTTTGAGAGGCAATATACTTATAGAAAATCTGGATATTTTCTAAACCTTTAGAAACAATCAAATGAAGAATAATAGTCAGAAAATAAATAATAACATAACCACAGTGGTAATTGTTCAAATCAGCCCTCTTCATTGAATTTATGAGAGTTTGACGAAAAAATAAATTTATCCAACCCAACTGATAGAGAAATACACATAGGTAGGTACTATTAGGGAAAAGAGCGCTGACGAGTCATATAAAAATATCGGCAAGGACTATTCTGAATCCACTGCGATACCTCAGCACCGGAGCTCTGCGCTTGAAAAAGTAAAAAAAAAACAAAATAAATCGTTTCCGGAATTGCTCGGAGCACTTAGTTTCAGCTACGCGGGCCAAGCCATATATCCCTACTAGCAAACGCTGTCCTCTGTTCGTAAAAACGTCTATAAGACTCCAGTACTCGCTTCCATTCCCGATCAATGGTTTCGAAAACTGAAAAGTCATTAGAATTAAAAAAAACACTGAATGGACTTTAGAGTTACATAAATCTAGCCCTTATTCTAGGTTTGGCCATGAAACAATGGAATAGGAAGATTCTTACCTCACAATGCCCTAATTTCACTCAAGGGACCAACTTTTGCAGGGACCTCCTTTGTGTCGGAGCAAGGGAAGGATTCATATATTAAAATTCGGGGTTAAATTTTCTTTTTTTTTTAGGAGGAAAAGATGCATACACCTGACGATTTACTTCCATGTGAACGTGGGGTGAAAACTGTCATCTGTCGAAAGAATGTCGAAAGATAGAGACGGGTTGATGCGTGTCGAATGTGAGCCCGGACATGGGCCATGACAGAGTACGGGAGAATAAAAAAAATAACACACCGAGCGTCCATCATTTATTTTCTGGGTCGACGATGCAGTCAAATGGGGAACAAAGAGAATATGCGCTCGATAAAAAATGGACGACTGCGGTTGAAACTGAAAAAAAATGCGCGAACGCCGTATTTACCAACGTATTCGCAGATGAATGCGGTGCGGCGATATAAAATGGGAATAAACGAAAGCCTCAAACCCTTGCCGATGACATAGTAAACAAAGGGTCGATGAGAAAAATAACGATGTGCGGCAAGGAAATTGCTTAACCCGGCTCGTGGGAGGGATTCCAAGTTGGGGCCTGTCAGGCGTATAAAAAGGTATATTCCTTCAAAATTGCTAGCGCACAATAATGTATTCTGACCAGCATTAGGCGCAAATTTACCGTAGCTGAACTAAAGAAAAACTAGCGATGCGAATTCAAAAAAATATTTTAAATTATTCAACGGACCGAAAAATGAAAGGAACTATTAAAGGAAAATGAAACTATTTAAGAAAAGACATTAACTACAAAATACTCAAAAAGGTGGCTACCTATTAGATCCGTTACTCCAAGACGATAATCCTATTTCGATAACCTATCCAGTCCCGGTATCGATCAAACACTTTTTTGGATTTACTTTTTTTCGCTCATCTAAACGTAGCAGAGATTATCCCGTAGTATCGGCTAAAAATAGGTTCACTTTTCAGAATCTTGCTTATTACTTGAGAGAAGAATCAGATGAAGTGGTACCTAACCTAACCTAAGGCGACCAAGTAGTCCCAGAAATTGCGAAGAATTTGATTTTTCGGATTGAATTATTCGGTTCGCGAACATCCATTTAAAAAAAGATATTTCGCCAGGGTTGCGGACGACTTCTTTAGACTGTAACGTCGGGGAAGTGGAATATCGAAGTAGTAATTAGAATAATCGGAAACAATTTGATCATCTCGTGAAAATTATCGGAAAGATCGAATTCTTAGCAATAAACCCTCAGCGGAACCCTTTAATATGATTCTAATGTCGGAGATTATTAAGAGGAATTTTGATCCTTACTTAGCAATTTGATCCCTACTTATCAATTTGATCCCTACTTAGCCAACGAAATTTGCAGTCCGTCCGTATTAGAGTTAAGTTTAATAATATGTTTTACTCGACAGTCCACAGTGAAACCGTTGTCACCGTTAATCTCGACAGACGCCAACTTCAGATTACTTTTCACGCTTTGTCGCTTCCCAATGCAATCCCTTTTCTTATCCAAATAACCTAGCCACGAAATCTTAGCGCAGTGGATGGAAAAAAATATTATCCTTGAAAATCAAAATGCTACACCCTTCAAAAGATGCTATTTTGGGAGGATAGTTATCCGAAACATTGGCAAAATTGCTGAAATATCCTACGGTTGAAGATTGAAGAATTCAGTCGAAATACACGAAATTTGTGATGGGGTCAATGTAGCTGCCATGTGTCAGTTTTTTTAGAAGATACAGGACAGTATAATCGAAACTGAAGGGCGTTGGATCAATAGGAAATGCTTGATGTTGACATAGGGGTTAGCAGTGGTGAGGGGCTTGAAAGTTGTCAAAGTTGAGTTATTTCCGCGTGGTTCTCATGGCAGATCAGAGCCCACCCGGAAAACGGCGCGATGAGTAGAATTACATGTACGAATATACGTAACAAACCCTAATCAGGAAAATACGAGTATACCGTACTTACGCGCGTACGTTGCGCCCTCTTGTGATACGCCCACTGCATTCTACTCCACAGCTTATACATAGACGTCTCAGGTTCTACTTCATGCAATTGTTCCATTGAGTAACAACGAACTAACGGTTTACCATAACAGCGTTACTTCTTCAGGTAAAGATGTAGCTCTGCTACAAAACCTGTCGTGTTTTTTTTTTAATATATCTGTGTGAAATTACAAAGAGATATTTTCATTGTATTATTCAAGTTGACGTTTTATTACAACCTCTCCCACAAACTATGCCCGATGCGCGAGATAAAGCTTTTCGCGATCGTAAAAATGACGCGTGTATTACAAGAATGTGCGAGGAACGTGTGTAAATAAGGTATACACTTTCCAGTTCAGCGTTCCACTGGGGTACGGACCCTTCAGAGGAACCGTATCATAATACATACTGAGAGAGGAACCTCTTCAAACTACCCCACAGATCGGTGACCAGTGATGAGATCGATGAACTGGTTGACGAACGCAAAACTCGGGCGTTGTCTTCCACTGATTTCCTCCTCCGAAGCGTTCTTGCAAACGACGCTTGGAGTCCAATCCCACCGGGGAATATCCCGTTCGGATCATTAGGGACAAACCCGTGCTCCCCACTGGAACTAATGGATGAACCACCGAGCGGCGAAAGGTTTTGTCGAGTACGTCAACAGTGAAATGAAAAATAAAATAACGAATATCCCACGGAACAAATACGCGAGAATGATGGCTCTTGAATTACATCTCTCGAAGGAAAACATTTTTCAAAAGAAAAAAATGCCACCACATCTGTATCCTCGGATCTGAATCCTTTAAGGGAAATATGATAGCAATAAGTAAAGTTCTCACAAAAGATTGTGGAAGATGTTCCGTTGACGGTCTTTGGGACTTCCAATAATAAAATTTGTAGCACAAGATTTTTTTATCGTTAGAAAAACTTAGTATCTAATACTTAAGGTGAAGAGAAATTAATTGGTACGGTTCCACTTTGGTTCTTTATTTCAACGATCAATTTTAAAGTCTATATCGTCATTTTAAAGATATTATTTCTAATTTTCAAGGAACCAAACACGTTGTCAATGTTACATTGAAAATAACTCAACAGTCATTGAAAACCGATTTCAGCTCTAATTTTTTGAGTGTTTGTAAATTACTGCAATGATTGAAGTTAAAATACGCGAATTCGATAAAAATGGCATTAAAGTCGGCGTGTGGCTGTAAGCAGTTCATTATAAAAAGATATTGGTCAACTTGTCTGTATATTGTGCACCGACATTTGTTGCCAAATAGTATGCATGTATTCAGTTTAAATATTATTTTGTAAACAATTAATACGAAAATAAGGAATTAATTGTTTATTTTGTCTCACACTCTAGCAGTAGGTACTCCAAGAACGTAACCCGTGACGATTAAACTAGGGATGTGAACAAGATTGAGAGCGTTAGATCATAAAACAAATTACACCAACACATAGCTAAGTTAATATTGATGAAATCGCTTCTAGTTACGATGGCTAGCGAGAAACCACAGTTTTGGAACAAAATGGATTGTAATGTTTTAATGCTGCGGATGGAGAAAATGCATTCGATATGCAATGAAAGAAACAGGCATTCTCATTGGTTGGTTTTAAGCCAACGTTGATTGCAGGACGACCTTACGATACGTCAAGTTCGTAAGATATGTTCTTATGTTCTATGTGAGCGTGCCCTTTAATGAATAGCCGCGTCAAAGTAAGGGATTAGGACGGATAGGGTCGGTAGGTGAAGATATTCGCGGAAGAATAAAAATTAATAAAGAAGAACCGCTTAAGAGATAAGAATTATGGCTCGTCGAATGGGGACACGTGCAACAGTGGGGAAGAAGTCACGGCGGGTTCTCGGGCATTCGACTTCGGGAGAGAGATATAGCACGTGCTTGACCCAAATCCGCGAAAAGTGTTTCTCGACGCGGTTCGGAGATGCGGACGTCGCCTTTCTTTTTTTAATCATTGAGGGTCGGTCAGACAGAAGGGGGGCGTGAAATCATCTGCAACCGCAAACTATCCCGCAAATAGCCGCATAAGATAGCATTGGATATCGCGACACCATTGGTGGATCTAAAGACACCGTACAACGTTTTCCGTGGTTTCACTGTGACATAAGGGTGAAAGGTGCGCAAAGAGACATGCTCTTGTTCATGCCAAGCTAACTTATGGCATTATTTGCCGGGGAAGTACTTACATGAACACCTTAAAGCATACACTGACGTCGGAGAAAAAAATAATAAGGGTTATTGCATCAAAAGACTATTTTTCTCTCACACATCCATTATTTGCATGCCTCAGAAAGTTACCACTTACAATTAGACATTTGTATCTTTTTTAAGTTCTGCGAATACTTGCATGTGTAAGAGAAGCAAAAGAAGTTTGCAAGGATAGGGCAGTATAGAGGAAATAATTAAAATGGAGCTAGTTTTCTAAAACTAACGGCAATGACTAAATTATTTGACTTTGCGTACCCCGGAAGGGAATGGGGTGATGGGTATGTATGTTCTTTAGTCAGATAGGTTACCAAGGCGTCTTCTTTGCGTGGATATTTGTGGGATTTGAAAATAAGCAAGATCTTTATTCGAGTTCTGGTTAAGGTGTGTCATTTTTCTTGAGGAATTGTCACTTAGGTGCCATGGAGAATATACATAAAATTTATTTATCATATTCAAGTAGAGTACACGACAAAATATTTCCTCAAGAACTCAAATATACAATCCAACTGTATGTGAGTCATCAGCAGGCATTAGTAATCGCCTTTAAAAACTGAATTAAAATGTGAAATGTCACGTAATCCCGAACGGCATCTCGGTGGCCTGATATCATCGCACGCTATTGCTTCTCAAATCTACACTGATTTCAACCTGAAGGAGTAAATGATACTAGTTCACTGTCATCTGCAAAGAAATTAAAATTACAATGCCGTCAAATTACGAAAAACATCTCGAACTTCATAAAGAAATGCATCAATATGATGGAAGCGATAACGTACTGTAACATCATTACCGGGTTCCCGATGACGTAGTGTCTCCACGCTACCAAGCGTGCGTAATGTAATTAGAAGAAACATTTAAATAATTTAACACTGTATTCCAGTAAAGCTCCTGTTATGTATTTTTATGAATACGTACTTTAAAATACTAACATCTTTTAATAGTAATGTATATTACGGATTGTGTTCAGAAGAAGAGCCTGTGGGAGAGTGAAAAAGGATGCGTTCAATTCCCTTAACGTAAAAAATAATAGATTCAAACCTACTAATCACATTACATTAGACTGCATTGTAACAGAAACACTTTGTAAAAATTTTCACATCAATTTTTATTCTACCGACCTAGGTTTCGACAAACATTGCCATTACCAAGGTTACCTTGATAATGGCAATGTATACCGAAACCTAGGTCGGAAGAATAAAAATTGATGTGGAAATGTCTACAAAAGTTTCTGTTACCATGCAGTCTGTGACAATTTTCCACAAACTTTCGCCGGATACCTTCAAATCTGCGCATTAAGTTATGTAAAACTCCCATATGAACAATATAAATCAATCAACTAAACTGTCATTCACGTAAACTTATTAAAAGAATATGAACTGGCTTGACGTACTGGCGGTCAATGTAACCTGCCACGAGACTCGGAGGAAACTGTAAAGACAACCTAGCTTTTGGAAATAATTATTTATATCTGGTAATTCTGCTCGCAGCAGGGTTTGACAGCAGCAGGCGGGGGTGCTTGGGTCTCCGCGTTCGAGCTAATATTGCCAACATCTGTTGAGGCATGGCCGCATGCACAAGACGCTTGGGCAAGGCTCAATTGGACGCCGCAGTTTCCAGGGATAATTTAGTTTTTGATGTTGATGAATGACTATGAGACAAGGAGACAGCGAGACTACAGCTACTATATACAGGAAATATATTCAAAAATAAGTCAATTTCTTAGGATCATGACTTCGTAACGCATAATATGTCAGTTTATTAGAAGTTACCACATCATGTAAACAGTCGTCTTCCGCATGTGCTGCAATTTAAAACAGATGTTGGGCAAAAACAGGAAAAACAGACAATAATTAGCAGCTACCAAATTGAAAAAAATAATATACAAGTAGCACCCAAGTTGTACGTAATAAATTGAGGCTCATCGGCATCTACAGGTACACATTCGAAAGTAGTAGTTTAAAAAAATATTTTACTGTAATGTTTATGTTACTATATTTGATTTATGAGTTACTGTTTTACCCTTCCACAGCGTTACATTTTAGTCGATCAAAATGTTTAATCCGTATAATAGTCGGAGTAGTAGCAACTTGTGGAATTTAATAATGTAAAAAGGCATAATATAAAAGCGGGCTGCTTTATATTATTACATATAGGGTCACCTATGGTGAATAAAGGTACTTTAGTCTATAATTTCATGATGCTCCTCTAGAAGTATCATCATGTTTAATATAATTATGCATCAAGATCATTCTACGCGATTAAAAAAAACTTATTGCCATTTCGTATTTTATGATCAAACACCTACGAAATTGAAAATAATTTCCTATTTACTACGTCGATATTGCTACATCCTGTTGAATGAATCAGTCTCAATCAATCTTCAATAATACTAACAATTGACATTCACGGGATGCGTGGTATTGCAACGGTGACGGATTAAGTCGTCGCATTTTTTGTAATCTCCTTTCACGTCAAGCCATTTGGGTTGTCAATGGGAATCTGGATTGAATCGAATCAGGCTTTTATTCTCTCGCCATATCACGCACACTCCCATAACCCCATACGCAGCCCCTATATTGGTAAGTGGAAAAAGAAATGACACAGGGGATTGGTTAGCATTCATGAGCGCGGTTCATTAAAACGACCTGGCGGGAATATTCGGGAACCTGCTTGTGTCAAGGGGTTTCCACTGCGACTGCTTGAGTAAAAACAAATTAAAAACGCCAAATTTCGTTTGCTTTGTTTAGGAATAATTGTTTCACTAATAACTTGTCTAAGGTGTTAGATAAAAAGTTAGGGTACAAAAAGAGCGGATTAATTGACGAATATGCTTTTTATGAACACTTTTTTGCAGCCTCAGGAGCCAATTGCAAAGCCATTTCTATCGAGTTAAAGAATTTTGACTCAAGTTATTTCAGTAATTTGCATATAAATAAAATAATAAGGAAGGAGCCTACATTTTATTTTAATTCTATTCCCTGGGAATTTTCACTTCTTAAAAACAGTTTTAATTTGCGAAAATGGCATTTGAATTCGATAGAAAAAATACAATTTTTCTCCATGATACATCCATTCTCGCATTTAACCTTATGTAATTTTGAGTTCAGTTTAATAAAAAGATGAAGAATGATTTGGTTGTTCATTCACGTTTTTATGTACCTTATAAGGGGATGTCGGTAAAATTTGGACCCCCTAGCCTCAACTGACTACAGCTAACTCCATTAGTGCACTACACAGACAATGCATTTTCCTGACAAATTATACCCAATGAAGATGACACTGTTACGTTAAACTTTCACCATAATTTATAACCATTTTAAATAATTTTAAGAAAACTTTAGTTTTGTGTAATTTGGACCAAGGTCGTGTAATTCGGTCCAGTGAGTCATGTAATATGGACCTGTGCCCAAAGTTTCGCTCGGAAATGCTTGCAAATTTCCATATTCCGTTCCTTTTTATGTATTTATTTACCGAAAATGATTTACAGCAATTATTTTGATTAGAATTTGTGTTTAAAAACATATTTATATATTTAAAAATGTATTAAATCTAAATTCAGTTGGTTAAAAATTTAAAAGGTGCGTGAATAGAAAATCATGACATTTAAGCCACTTCACGGAGGAATCACCTTAAAAGGGTGGTGCTGGAGATCTGGAACGGTATATCTCCAGGGGCGATGGCTAGAGCCGGGGTTGGGGGTTAGGACGAGACGTCAGCCATGCCTCACAGGGGTTCACCGTCTAAGGGTTCTTGGAGGTAGGGGGGAGCTAGGATCCGCGCAAACATTCTTGAGTAGCCGTTCAAAATGTCTAGGAACTTCATCCGGCATAGATCATATAGTGAACATGTAGGCATATGGGAGAGGGTATATCACGTAGTTATCAAGGGGATCAATCCTCCCCTTTTGGCCAGTTTTGTTTCCAGTATGTCGTGGGTGACCGAGAACGGATGTTACTTTTTAAGGAATTAAACTAATTAGTTCCAGATATATGAATATAAGAAATTGACGGTCCATAGTTGAATATCAATAAAATAACTAGCGCTAACCGTTTTTTAAGGGTGAATGTGACAACACCCATGCCTAAAAACAGTTTGACATAAATTTTGACTGCACCTGTGAAATCAGAAAAGTCAACTCATAACATATCAATCGATCCCCACTCATGAAAAATTCATTTATACTCCACTGCCGTGTATGAAGCAACGCATGAGTGTAGGAGAAAAGAAAGAGTTATGCAAGGATAGGAATGCATTATGGAGGACATTATTAAAAGAGAGCCATTTTCCCTAGGCAATAACAGCAATAACAAGTTCTATGACTGACAACTCCGAAAGGGAATCGCGAAATTTGTATGTATATACGCAGAAAAAGGTTCCCACAAATTTTCCCTTGGCATTTTCCATGACTTTTCCATGACTTTCCATACCAAAATTTAGAAATTTCCATGACTTTTGCCAAATGATTTAATATAATCAGTACGGCTTAAATCAATGGAAAAACATGCATAATTGAAACTAAAATGCTTATTGCTTAAATTCAAAACAAGAATTACAGTCATGTAAAAAAATAAGGATTCTACCATGGCACATCAGTCTAGGTTAAATATTCACAGAGATAAAAAAATCTGAGTGAAATCACACAATTCACCCACAGTGCAGGTGTAACAAAACCTTAGACATAAATGGCGTAAAACGCGAAGACTTACAACCTAACGTATTCGCGCTTGCAAAGACGCGATTTCATCATCAAGGGCAATCATCCTGCTTGTATTTTATGCCCGTATTCTGGCTTTCTTTGCTTTCAACTCAGCCAAATCCTCACACATTGAGCGTTTTCTGAGGTCGTTGGACAGTTCTTCCTTCGTCTCTTCTCTTTGTTTTTGGAGATAGTTCCCGTACTGGTCTCTGGCATTACGGAACGAAAGAATCATATCCTTGTCAATCTTAAAGTTCTTTATACCTCCTTCGACGGACTTGATTGCTTCGTAAACCTGGCGGTAGGACACTAATGACGTTTCCAGTTGATTTTCCACGACCATTTCTGTACTTACAGAAAATCCACGCTCAACATAAGCTTGTCCATGTGACAGGATCATAAATTTCTTTAGAAAACCACATAAATTCTCATATTCGTCCCTTCCTCTCAGAAGATACCTCCAAAAGTGATCTATTCTCTGAGGTTACCTCTTGTACTCCTTGCAAAAGGTGATCACTTCGTTAGATGAGGTTAAACCTTTGAATTCTTTTTCAATCTGGTCACATACTTTGCTTGATTACCAGTTCCTTGAGGAGAATGTTTAAAGAGCAGAGGAGAGCCTAGACCTACACACGCTAAGCTGACTAGAAATAAAACTAGGAACGCAAAATGTAATTGCCTTACATGCAGTACATTGCTGGGGACTTTTCAACAGCTGGTAAGAAGTCATATTGATGAGGAGTAACCTACACTCCTCTCGGAACTTTTTTTTTCCTGATCACTAATATTTAGCTTTCTCAGTTCATTTCTTACATCATGGCCGAGATTTATTTTAGAGGAGGTAATAAGGTTACTATCTACCTCAATATCCACATCACAAACAGATTTGGCCATCTTAAAAATGTCTCTCTGCACATATAAAAACATTTAGTCACGAATCATCGCACTCAGATCATTTTACAGGAATGGTGACATGGGCGCATCGCACTGGTACTTAGAAAAGGAGTAATCTGGCCAGCAGTGAAGCCAAAAAATTCCAGCTTTGCTTGCAACAAACAATCATCTAGGCTAGTAACCATTTTCTTGTATCTTCTATAATTTATTTTAATATTTTCCTCTTTGCAGCCTTGAAAAAAGTTTTTTAAATTAGGTATTATTTTCAGCGCTGAACCAGCGACATCTTCATTTTACAACAAACGAACCTCACAAAATTTCGCTGGAAATGGTGGTGTATCAGGAGCATTGAACCTTAAGTAATGACTTCTCCTAGCAGATGCATCTTTGAAAACATAATATCAAAACCACAAGAATGGTACAACATTTCAACCTGTAGACATGGCAGCCTCCTTAAAACTGTTATACACCGTATGAAGGCCACAAGAGCCCATATTTAAGAACATGTGACTACTGTGGCTGTTCCTACGACGAAGTGCAAGAAATTGATTATAAGAAGATTGCAGAGTGATTTACATCATAGGTGGCAACAAGATTGGCTAACAAAGATCTTTTTCTCTTCATGTTTCATTTATGGCTGAATTTTAATAAAGATTTCACTTGCGACTCTGTCTTCTGATAGCAATGTACTGAATGTGAAAAAGGAAAAAGAAGTGGTCGACCAGATTTATACAATTAAATGCGAAAAACAGCACGACCACTGAATCATGAAATGTATCCTGCATACCATGAAGTTTTATTAGCTACAGCTAGACGCTATCCCAATAAAACGAGCATGAATATAAGAGGTGAGATTGCCGAAGTTCAACTGCAATCATAGTTGAATCATACGGCTTACAGAATCATGCAATATCAAGAAGAAATTCTCGCTAATTTGCTCGCAGAAGAGATTGAAAATATGACCTAAATTTGAAAATGAGGCTGTGATGTTAGCTCTGGTCACTGTGAGTACAAGCAGAATTATACTGATGTAAACGTAAAAACGGGTGCAAATAGTCTTTCTACATCTTAAGTTCCGTTGCAATTAACAGCTGTACATCCAGCAACTAACCTACAAAAAATTGTTTGAAAGAACCCTCGACCCTCATCTCCTTTTTTTTGTCGACCAATAAAATTCAATATCCCAATTAATACTGCAACTACACTCGAAGTCATCAACGGTATCAAATATCTGGAGAGTAAGTTAATTCCACTCCATGCCACATTGGAACGCATAATATGATTTATGTGACTATATTAGACAGTAAAAATATTTTAACAGCTTTTTGTTAAAAAGTATACAATTTTCTCGTTGTTAATTAATGTTTTTCTGTTTACGACTGCAATTTTATTTTAGGTGAAAAATAATGTCATATTCGGATTCAGCGACCTGGAAAACATTTTTAATTAAATTTAATTCATATTTTTCAATAATTGGAGTTTTGTCCATCTGTTAGCGATTTTAGACCACTGTGCGGCGGTCCTCACGCGCCTACACCGCCACTCCCACACTTGCTGGCTCGCGCACCTCTCCTCGATCTCCACCCTAGCCCACCGCCGCGGCATGCCGTGAGCAGCGTGGCAGCGGCGGCGGTGGATGCGAGCGCATGAAAGGAAAGAACGACACGTGAGCGGGAATTGTCCCCTACGGCTGGCAGACGAAACGAGAACACTTAAAAGTTTTCCAGGACCACCCTAAAATTGACTCTCCATGACTTTCCATGACCACTTTTTTTCCCCCGACTTTCCAGGACTTTCCAGGTTTTCCAGGCTTGTGGGAACCCTGTGGAATAAAAAAAATCGCTGGGTCCGAGTCATCTCTCGCCGACCTCGGACGCGGAGCACAACAACTTCTGCTGAGCCATCGATCGACAGATGATGCGCCGCGGGTTGCCGACGAGACCTCAATTCGACGAGATACAAAAGGTCGCGGTGAGACGGTACAAACTCACACCAGGACGGCTCAGGGGAGGGATTGCAAAAAAATAAAATGAATACAGAGAG
The DNA here is from genome assembly GCA_963573305.1 of Pyrrhosoma nymphula. Taxonomy (NCBI): domain Eukaryota; kingdom Metazoa; phylum Arthropoda; class Insecta; order Odonata; family Coenagrionidae; genus Pyrrhosoma; species Pyrrhosoma nymphula. The sequence goes on from OY754335.1 coordinate 55,970,437, forward strand.
GAACCGTCTGTTATTGTGGGATCCGTGCCCCCGTCCGAACCTTCGAGCAGAAAAGAAAAATTGAAAACACACCACCGCCGCGTGCCGCAAACGACAAATAATCTATTGGATGCCGACAGGAAGAGGCACAGAAGAGACCAAATCCGATGGATGAAGTGAGCAAACTTTGAAAAGATGGTCGTGGATCCACTCTGGGGGGGACTGTCATTCGAAAGGTATTCTTCGATCGTCAAAGAAGAAAAAAATTAGGAAAAAATAATTAACTAATCATCTTGGTCAAAGTGAAGCTCTAATTAAGAGGCCCTCTTTCAACTCATGGTAAAATTTTGAATGGTTTGGCAATACACTGTATGGAATTTCCTACCAGGCATTTTAAAGAAATGGAAGTATTGAGTGTGACAACAATACAACCGCATTTCTGATTTTAATGGTGACGATTTACATGTTACTGGCAAAGTTGAAAAGATGGCTTCTCTAGAAATATATATTTTTTTTTCTTATTCTAAGTTTTTAGGAACGACAACCTTGAATGACTCCATACCAACATTTCACTCACATCTGTGTCATGTGGTATACCAATTATAGCCAAGTTTGACATTTATCCGGTTAAATCCTCTTCCTTTTAAACATTTTCTCATCTTTACCGCCTCTGTTCTTCATCCCAATCAATATTCCCCTAATCTCTCCTCGTTATAATCTAACAAGTATAAATAAAAGGTCGCCGAGGGTATTAATGCAATTCTCCTCGAGAATAAGGTGAAATTGTAAAAAAAACCCGGCAGGGGTTGCTAAAATACATTGTGGTGTACTAATATCTTAAATTGCATCAGCGCCAAAGCATCATATTTTACCACGATATATTCCTTCTAGAATGCGATGCGATAGGATTTAAACCAGTGATTTGTTTTCTAGAAATTAAGGCTGTAAGTTGAAATTTAACATGTAATTACTCAATTTTGCGTAATTTTAAATTTGTGACACAATTGCTACGCCAGAAAAAAACTTCATGGAAATGACACGCCCAAAGAAACGGATTACCACGTTTTGGTGACGTCACTAGGCTGTACAACACTTACATGTGTTCGTTTACGATTATTAGCAACGCAGCTGTTGGGACTTATCTCTCGCAAAAAAGCCTAATAGTTCCCCTAAAATCTTAAGTAATGGCTTCAAGAAGAGAGAACTGTGGTTGCGAAGAGCCCAATTGTAATAATAATCCAAAATTCGATACGAGTTAACGAAGTTCCTGAAACAAGGGGAACGTTTCCGAGATTATAGATGTGAAGGCCAACTCGTAAGTAAATAATAGTTAATATTTTCTATGCGTATGTGTAGTATTGATAAGTTGAATGTGTATTTTAAGTGGTTTAATTGCGGTGTATACTGCCTAGTGACATCAGTATCGGAGCCAACATGGCGGGGTGGCTTTTTCAGGGCAGCATCAAATTATCCCATTCTTAACTGTTTTATACCTTACTTTTTGTTTTAAATATTACCACTGAATATACTAAGTATTTTTTCGGCATAAAATTTCAACTACAAAAATAAAATAAAATTAGCGCACAATCATATTGATGAAAATACTATAAACGATCACAAAATCATAAAAAAACAAGACACGAGTGATGAACTGGAACTAGAGATGTTAACAACCAGTGGCATTGTTGACGAATTCATCGTATGGCGTATGGGGGAGAACGCGCCGAAGGAACCAATCGAGTACACAGTTAATTTTATCACCTGTAGACTTAATTTATTTTGCAAAAATAAATTAGAAAGATCAACAGAGCTTCACAAATGTTGGTATGTGTACATGGCTAGACTTTTGTTTTGTAATAGGCAGTTATACGTAGAGTTATGTTTATCACAGACTTGCAAAAAAAACAACAACCCAACCCAAACCTAATTTTAATGCCAATTGTAATGATGTAAATAATATTATTAAAAACATTATTTGGAGAGAAGTCCTTTAAATAAATTACTGTTCAGGATAGTAAAAGTACAAGCTGATAACCCGTCAATAATGATGGATGAAATACCCAGTAATGCAAATCTTATTTATGCATGTATGTATTGTGTAGGTTATTTCACAGTTAATAGATGATTAATAGTATATCTGGAGGTCGTAACTAATGTCAAAATAATATAAACATCACTGCTAAAGTTCAGCGTTGTTGACGGTAGCTACGTGGTTGCTATTCAAATTTTAACATGGGGCTTATGAGTTTGAGTTAAGCCGTGGTTATTTTTTCAATTTGGAATTTATCTGAAAATGGAAATTCGGGATTTGTCCAGTTACATGATTTGATATACGAAAAAAATGAAATAAAAACCAAACCAAAACTAAATCGAGTCGGCCGTTTTCTCCATCATTGGCATCGTCCCCCCAACTCCCGACATTGGCTTTTATTAGAATAGATTATCTTTTTACTTTCTTAAAATGAGTTACAGCGGAATGAGCGAAATGAGATAAGTGAATGTATAATGTAACCATTCTATTTGTATTGCACAGGCAGTACAGTACATATAAAATGGAAACAAGTTTCTCTCCTTCGATCGAACTGTATATTGATCATAACCTCCAGCGGAACGAATTGGACGGTAGTCCCTATCTTCCGGTCATCTTGCACCAGTGACATGATTTCGGGGATCTTGCAATTTGCCAAACTTCCATCTTATCATTCAACTGTTCGGACGTGATGATAGCCTCTCCCTGATAATAACACCCAATCGCATTCTTCACGGGAAATTCTTCTTCCTCACGAGACATTAACGCAACGTCATCGGAGATGGTGACGATAGGCGGCGCTCGCGACGCTATCCTACGGGATCTTTTCGGAAGCGGGAGGATTCTTTTTCTTCTATCGGGAAAACCTTCCCTCCACCTTCGAAATCACTGAATTCCGCCGACGTCGATAACGTCTTCCGTGACATACAGGGTGTGGAAAAAGAGTGAATCCTTGGACGTGGCCCGAGATATTCAGAGCGATAGAAAAGAATCAAGATATGAGGAGGAAAAGAAAAAATAGAAGCATCTGGCGAGTGCTGGCATAAATCACGCGAAAACCTAATATCGAAGACGAAGAAAAAAATGGCAGGCGTGTTTGTTTCGTTTTTACGCCGCGAGAGGGGTCTGCTCCCCTGGTGATGACGGTTTGCCTATACTTTCTGCGGAGTGAAAAATTGATTCAATATCTTTTCAGTTTCCCTCCACCCCTCCCTTCTTCTCAATATCCATTACTCCGTCCCGTCCATTTTTCCCATCCGCGAACAGCGGAAGGCTCATAAGTCAAATGTAGGTATAGATGCATATCAATGTGGCTTGTTTCATCGGGAATAAGTGATACCTGAAATTTGTCCGCTAATAATTAAGTCATCGATTTTATGCGATAGGCCGCAAAGAAGGAGAGGAAAATTCAAGGGGGAAACTGATTTACAACTAACAAAAAACTCACACCGAGAGCTCCTCTGATGCTACGGTGGACGTTGAAAAATCTTTCGTCAGAAACCTGCAGCTTTCATAAAGATCAGAAAAAACAGCCTAATTTCATGGAGTCGGTAACCTTTACGGATGAGGTAGAAATAATGGTAAATTGAAAGAATAATTTTTATATTTCATGTTTAAATGATGAGCTGAGATTGATCGATGGTTCCCATTGAGAGTTGAAAATATATTTTATAAACCAAGAGCCAAATAAATCACAAGGAAATGACTATTCTGAAAAAGAAATCACACGACACAGTGCTGGTGAAAAGTAAAACTTTATTAATTTGCTAAAAAGGTAACCAAATGATGGAAAAGAGCCTCCATTTTGTACTGCAGCCACCTGCATCACCCTCACTATTAACAAATTCTCAAGAATTGCAAAATGTTTACCTATCCCTTATAGGAGAAAATAGAACCTTTTTGAAAGCTCTAGATAAGTTGAGCTTTATCTATTAACCTCAGATTTTATATTACCCAGTATATGTGGCATAAATATTATAATTTTAAGAGAGATATCTCAACGGTAGACAGAACTTGTTTCTGCTAAGCTTTCCTAGGACTCCATATGAAGAGAAGAAGTCTTATAGGATCACCATAATCAATTACTAGGTATTTTCACTCGGAAAAAAAGCACTGGACAAATATTTACTGTCGGAGGTAAGAAACTTAGAGCAAAGTGTGTAGATGTTTATTTTACCGGAAAAATAACAAGGAAAAATTATAACTTAGAATGAAAGATAGTGAACACGAAGAGTTCATTTGTATCGTTTACTCTGTTTTCTCGAAAAAACTAGGTTAAAGCCCTTAGTTTACAGCGACTTTATTTTAACATTTAAATGTATATATTCAAATTGGCTAAACCAAATGGAAATATCTGTTTGCAAAAAATGGGAAAGTCATGTGAGAAGATATTTGGTTTACATCAAATGGAGAAGATGCCGAGTTTAGGCCTTGGGATATAGGGCCAACATTCAATTTCACTCATGTATCTTTGTTCATTAGATAACATCGAGGCGAAAAGATAAGAGTGAGTTTTAGATATGTATATGAGAAATAAGAATATAATCAACAATATCCCATGGAGGAAGTTCATCAGTATCATCCCGTTTATCTAACGGAGAGGTCATTGCAATTATGTCTCAATTTAGATTAGGAATAGAAAATCTGCAGACGAAATCCTCAATTTCATACTGGTTTAAAGCTTTTTTTCTGGGGTAAACCACGAGATAGAGGATATTCAAATGAAAAATCCGGGTGAAAACCTTCAATTTTGTAGCCATCACGAAGCCAGACCTATAAGCTTTCAAGAGAGAAACCTCGGTCTTAAAATTTCTCCAGTATCCTGTAGTATCATGCAATGCCGGTCCAAGGCGAGGGCAACGTGGGCGCAACGTAAAGTCATAGGCGGCCGGTCGTAGGAGCAACCAGTCTACGACTAATTTATATACATGAAAAGGAGACAGAAAGTATGAAAATCGGAAAATAACACTAACTTCCAGCATATATTTCTTCCCTATATGAGATATACTGGTGTTTATTACGCTATAAAAGTCACCGACAGCCATTACTAGCTTTTAAAAAAAAATCACAATACAACCTAACAATTTCCTTCGATAGCGTTCTTGTCACCAGCCCAATGAAAGGATATGTAGGTAAAATTGCTCTACAGTTTCCGGGTTAAATTAAACTCAGCCACAAGAAATAGGTATATTGTATTAAACAATCCCTATTAACACTTTTCCCCGTATAATTAGACGATAGTAGACAAATTATAGATTAAAAATCGAACAGGAAAGCAAACGTATTCAGGAGGAAGTCCATGGCATCCGGACCCGAAACTTTGAATTTATTTTTAAAAAGTGGCCCTAAAGCAGAAAGTCATTAGTGCAGAAAGTCATATATATTAGTTTTTTAAAACAAAGAATATTGAATTAATTTATTCTAAAGTTTGAGCAACATTTTTAAGGAATATGTTTGTAATGTTTTGTTTGTAATGTTTGTAATGTAACACAAAAAACTGTGTTTTGTATAACTTCGGAAGTTTGTAACGCAAAAATCTTCAAATATTGGCTGTTACACCGCGGTCGCCACTGCACTTATAGTAGCCTACACACACAAATTTGTTCCAAATTTTCCATTTTTTTTCTTCTCCCCGCCACTTAAACTCAAACATCGCCCCGAAACAAAATGCTAGAAAAAGTCACCGCAGGAAAGGAAACTACAATAGTAAGAGTATCGTTCTGAGACGCAAGAGTTTTCCCCTAATTGACGTGCTGCTTAAGAAATCACGATCGGCAAATAACTTCTCCATTTGGAGCGGCCAAATAAAATTTTGCCCGAACTTGTTAAAAATCTTGGGCCGGCCCTGCAATGACACGTCTGATTCGCTTCCAGGGAACAAACCGAGTTTTCCCCAACTCGGCTGTCCCTACTCTCTCTCTCTGCACAACGCCTCAAAAAAAACTCTCCTCCGCAGCCTCCAACCTCCTCTGCGCTTACTTTACTTCTTCGCTGCAACTTCCCCACCCGTTTTTATTCCCACATCCACTTCTCCCTCTAACTCACACACACACACTTCCTTCCTTCTCTGGCCCTCTTGTTCAACCAAGATCCTTCACCGCGCACTTCCCCATCCCCCGTCTCAAAACTCTCCCTCCTAACACCACCCACCCCTCAGCGACGCCCAACGCTTGGCTGTGAGCCACGTCGTCTGCCTCATAAATCCCCTGGCATCGCACCAAGGGGGACCAGGATCGATAGGGAGAGGAGACCAGCGTTTTACCGCGCAAGAGACGAGGGTACAGGGTTCCCACCTCTTTCTCTCTCCTTCAATTTATAAAGGACGGGGTCGCTCCGCGGATTTTGTTAATAATGTTCCCCCCAGCGTCGTGTGGGTCCAGGGAGATTAACCCGGGATTAAAAGAAGCATTCCTCCCGCCCTGTGCGTGGTTCACCGTGACAAGATGTTTTTACACGGTCCCGTTCGATAGGTGGTCTCCGAGTAAAAATGTGTCCCTCGTTGATAGTGGGTAGAATGGCCGAGATTAAAGCCAAACGATTATCTTGCGCAAGCGAAATATCACCCACTTACGGGGGTGGTTACCGTGAGTACACAACGTATTCAGTCGAACTCGTGGTAACTTATACCATCAATATACGACAGCCTACCTACTACACGAGAAAATATTTTACCCGGTAAAATATTGCATGTTTCGGCTATCTACTTGCCTGGTTCCTTTCTACTTTAAACTTCATGAGATATTAGTAGAAAATCAAGTGGTACATATGAAGAAAAATTATAGAAGCCTAGGTAGCGTGGTGATCTGCGCATTGACCCCGCAACCCTGTCCGAAAGTCCGTGGTTCGATTTCCGGTCCAGGCCGACTTTTTTCTCGTGGCAATTTCTACCTACTGAGGAAGTGTATATGAAATGATTCCTTGATTAGACGTACGAAAATATTCATTATTGATACCTACAGCTTTTGTTGGCATCTACGAGAACAGAAATCGATTAATGATATTAAAATGGCAAATGGCATTGTATTTCTTATCCACTTTAATGTCAAGTAGTAAAACTGGATTTTTATTATGAATCTACGCGAAAGGTCATCAGTACCAAGGTTGATCCAATTAAACCAGAGTGTGAAAAGCTGAATAGTTACAACAAGGGATGTTATTAACAAATATATGCAAACTTATGCAATGAGTGTGACTTTTCTACATTATTTGATGCATTATAAGAAACAAGTCAAACTAGAATACTATTAAAAGCCATACCACTTGGAAAAATAAGTCTATTAGTCAACGGTGAAATTAGAAAAGCAATCATATCAGTATCATTTCAGCATGAAACAGTCTGAAACTGTAGAGAGATCTATCTATAACAACGACGTTAAGCAGCTAAGTGAAAAATAGATCCTCTACGTATCTCGCTTGTGAGATACCAACTGCTTTGCGTTTTGAAAATAAAAGAAGTATGCCACGAACAAGGTAGCTCAAGGACGGCTAACATGAACACGGACAAAAAGAAAACACGCGAAAAAATGAATAACACCAAGAGCCAGCAGTAGCTTTTTTCGAAACCTGCACGACACCACGGCGTTGTCAACGAACAGTCCCACTTTTAGCATTCATGCCACGAGAGAATCTTGTCGAGCTCTCAGACAATGAAGAAGAGGAGAGATGGAACCCGGGGAAATAAAAAAAAAGATTGTTTTCAGTTCAAGGTTGGTCGCTGCCATCCTAATGAAATGCACTGGGAGGAGAATCGTCCTGAATTTACTTTGGACGAAAATATTTTTTTTTTAATTCCAGAGGAATACACTTTAGCAGCCAAAAACGCATGAAGGATGAATAAGAGACCCACACACGTAAAAAAATGTCACCTCGCAACGTAAGTTTTTTCCATGAATTACCAAACCTCCGTGAAAGACGTGGCGGCGCAAAGGAGCTTTCCTCACCTTTTTACGAGCATACCAGCACGACGAATCCACAACATAACAGACTTCCTTAAGGGGAAACGTTATTATCCTCGCCAAACGACACACCCCCCCATTTTTAAAGCACCGAGATGCACTCATCACTGCCGGGGAAAAATGAAAATCACAGAAAAATCCCGACTATGACCGAAGTGTGACTAATAAAAAAAAGCCTCCAGAGAAAGGACAGGATTGAAAGATACATCACGTAACTGAACGAGTGAAGCTTTCTTGGAGTGAATCAGATATTCTGGTTACCGATGCAGATCGTCGCTCCGCCGCGTGGTGGTAAACACTTGAAGCCTTCAATGCGCTGGCATTAAAATAAGAGAATGAGATATGAAAAAAATACTCCCATAAAAAATTCAGTTATTTTTTCTCAAAAAACGTACCAGTGGCTAGCATCTCGAAAAAACCATAAAAAATACACTCTTTGACCCACATTTGAAAATACACAAATGGGAAGCCAAGGCCAGTCGTGAACAAAGGAAATATGAACCCGCGATGTCACCTTCTTTCCAAGCGCCTGGTTCTTTTTTGTTTTGCGCATTAATGAGAGAGTCGAGCTGGGGTGAGCAGGAGAGAAGGATGTCGAAGGGAACATTCGTCGATAAAGGCATCGCTTGTTTCATCGAACGAAAGGAACTTTAAGACTAAGAAAATAAAAAAGGGGAGATCATCATCCCGGAAGGTAGGTCAGTCGGTATTTGGATGCCTGAGACAAAATATTGGGCACAATATTTTTCGGCCTTCAGCTACATCATCGCTCACACGTAGATTTTTTTTAGTATTAATTCCTTCTCTATCTAAAACTATTTTGCGCACCATCTCTCCCATACCAAATAGAAAACCACTTAACACACTTCCCATACACCGTGCTATATCTCATAGTCAAGGTCACTGGACCGCAGGAGCGCACAATTTGGCGCGAAAATCGTTCTTCGTACTCGCTTTTGCTCTCTTATCTTGTTCTCGGGGTAAATATGTCAATGATAATAATTTATCAATAGTTTACATATATGAATATATGAATGGTGATTGCTACATAAGAAAAGAATAATACCTAATTAGCATTATAAAAGAAAGTTAGATTTTTCCCGGAAGTTAAGAGTCGAAATAAAACTTAAATTGCGAATAATTTAGTTATCATATTTTCCATGTATACAATTTGAATGTTTGTTTAAGATATGATCTTCAAATGTCAACAGAAGCGGTTAATAAGATAATAGAAGCGATAGTTGGTCGATAATTAACTTCGTCGATAATGACCGAGCTAGCGTATCGCACGAGCCCTATTTTTATGCACATGAGTCAAGCTTTAATTTAAGGTTCATTGCGATATATCCTCAAACGCTAATTGATGCACGAGTAAGGGAGCACGCCATGGATGCACAGCCAACTAGCGGGCCAACCCGGCCAATTTTCGAAATCCATCCGGCCCACAAAGCGGTGAAAAAAACATTTTGTCACTTAGTGCCTATCGACACATTTCTTTGCTAGGCATGAAAAATGAAAAATTGAAAGTGTGAGCCATATCCAAAAAAGGACATGCTAATGAATTACTGAAATCTTTCCATTACTTATTCAAGTTATTCACCGAATGATCATTCACCGACTCTCTTCTGAATATATTTGAATATTCAATGAAATCGGGCATTTTTAAATCGATTTCCTAAATTCTTTTCATTCAAGTGTACTCGGCGAAGAAGTACTGTGTCGGAACTATTAATTCTTAGCGATTAGTTTACTAAAGTTGCGTGATATATGGTCCACAAGCTGAAATGTTTGTGCCCGTTAGGTATAAGCCAGGAGTCTGCAAATTTTGGAGACTGAAGAGGCAAACCTTCCGATCACAATAATTTCATAATCACTCGAGCTACATAAATATATTTTTACGAATAGGAAAATAATGCAGTTGGTTATAAAATTCATTACATCATCATAAGATGAAGAAAAAAGCACACATATGTGAATAAAAATACTTTCCTTTTAATTTCAATCCTCACTTTTAATTTTACTTTAGAGCCACATTTAAGTAAAAAAAGAAAGAATTTGGCTCACGAGTTGAAGTTTGCCCACCTCGTGGGGGGGTGATTACAAATCTTCATAGACTATCAGTTCGTGTCATCGTAATTTGTTTCACCTCAAATATTCATAATAATTATGTCATAAACGTCCTCCACACTACGCGTGGGGTGCGATCACGGTTATGCATAACGCGGGCGCTCGCGTTATCGTTATTTTTCAATTGCGCACACGAGAGCGAAAACATGATAGTCTTTCGCCAAAATTTGTCAGCTCCTTTAAATCATACACTCTATAGTTTCAGGCATCACTTAATGGAAGTATTTACCTGATGGTGCCGTAGTTCTGGAAACGCGTTGTACCTACCGTTTAATAAATTCTGTGGAAAAGTACAACGTATATTATTTAGTGTGGGTGCTTTAAATCACTAATTTTAATTGATGGAGTGCGTTCTTAGGACAGTGACTCTATTACCCCTGTAGAGCAGTTTTAGTGTTGAGTAACGATAACGACGACATGAAAGAGGGAAACGTTATACCACCCCTGTTCTTTTACAATTCACTGTTCTCGCGCTTGCAGACCGATTCGCTCGAGCTGTGACTGAGAACAGTTCGCAAAACAAGGGGGGACGTTTCCAATTCGGATATCAACTGCGACAACGCGTATGATCTGATCCATGATCGCGCCTAATTGGAATCGAAATATTGTGTGACACATAAAAAAAACTCCTCCTTACCTTCGTTTTGTGGATGTGCTGGTGGTGATACTCGGAGTCGAACTCGGGCTCGCTGAAGTATGACTGGTCTTGGTCCCAGAGAGGGACGGGTGCGGGCGAGGGTCCCGGCACCGGCACCCCTACCATCCCGCCCGGCATGACACCACCGCCGGGGCCGCCGTTCACGTCCGATTCGAAGAGGCGCAGAACGGATCGGTCCCTGATGTCTCGGAGGTGAGACCTGTGATGTGGAAGGGAGAGAGAGGGAATGCATGTGGAGCAGGGATGGGGGATGCACGTGGAGCGCGGAAGGGGTGCGGAATAAGGGGAACGAGGGTACGGAGGGAGAGAGAGAAAAACGGGATTGCGTCAAAAAATGCTCCTCCTTTTCCCCGTAGGAAGAAACAACCTCGTTATAGGGGGCGACAGATTTAACCCCCTTTTCCAATAGTACGAGCCGCGAAAGGTAAGGATGTTTACCTATTCAGGTAACGGCTAGTACGCATGCCCAAGAGTTTGGTTGGCAAATACACTTGGACGAAATGTCATGCCAATCAGGAGGGAAAACTTAGTAGAACACAGAAAAACAATTTATTTACGGAACTTAGTTTCGCCTTTCGATTATCAGTCGTTTTCAAGGTGATGGCCTTGAAATTCATTCATGAAAACAAGACCTTGAAATTTTCTCTGATTCTGTCGAGACTAGGCCGGTAGTAAACGTTTTCGAGGGCTCTAATGAGTATTCAACTTCGCTTTACGGTGAAGTGTTCATCGTCAAACAGCAGTCTGTTCGGCAACGGTGCGAATGGGGCATTTGAAGGATCAAGAAGGTGCTACATGTTCAGACGCATTATTTTAACTATCGGGCTCAATCCTGTCATTAACTTTTTCAAACCATGATATCATGATGAAAAAGATTAATTCCAGTAAAAGAAAACTTGAGACCTTTAGGATTTATTTTTAATTTAATCCATTTAGTTTTAGCTTTGATGAATAGCAGAGGTAGATGGCATTTCATGCATCTCTATGGCACAATAAAATTACAAAATGCATTGAGATTAATGAGAATTATATGCACATAGGCTTTTTGTTGCAATACAGACCATATAAAGAGTTAATAAAATAATGGAAAGATGCCATTAGTGAGCGCTAACATAAAAATATCATTATGTACTCTTATCCCACTATTATACAAGCGCATGATTGCGGGTAAATAAATGACGGCCATAAATTTACCCCTTTTGACTACTGGACGTAACGGTTTACAGGGTGAAACTCTCGGAATATGAACTGAGAAAAGACACTCTGAACTGAGCGAGGAACACTCGGAAAATGAACTGAGTAAAAAAATGTAAGTACAGTAAGTGTAGTATTCAAAGTAAAGTAAAAATTCGTGTTTACAACCGGCCAAAATAGTTAAGGCATTAAACTGTGCCAAATATTTATTAGTTGTTTTCAATAAAACACACAAAGTTTGAAATTATTAATTTATATTGGAACTGTATTGAGCATTTAGCTTCGGCCATGAATTGCATACATGCTCAGGGGCACGGGGTGACGGTGGAGGTTGGATCGCGCGAACGTTTTTTTAGCAGTTTAAAAATGTCTACTTCCGCTAGGAACATTCAACAGCGTCCGTAAAGTAAGAGCAAGGTGGTAAAGACAAAGGCCAGTTGACTATTATTTATTTATAGTAATAATATTCTTTGACCCGAGGTAAAATTTCACTGACGTAAATAGGGGAAATTAGTTTCAGCATACACTAAAAATGAGGCAACTTTCACTTGAATGTCATTCGGTGGTCTCGATCTTTTAAGACACCGCGGCCTCCAGTGGTCCAAGGCTTGTCCAAGTGAATATCGTGTTATGTTCTGAATTCAAACACAATAATTTGTTCCTATGTCCCCATGTTATTACGCCAAATATAATTTAAACAAGATAAACAGAGACAGGACTATTTTTTTTAACGATGCACCGACTAGATCCTTCTCCCTACTCTGCACTGAAAAACGAATTTTGTATTTATTTGATGTTCACAGTAACGCTGGTATTCTTTTCGGGCTTCTCACCGTGTAATTGTCATCATGATAAGAGAGGTTTCGACAGGAGGCTTTCCTATATCGCCAGGGCTCTAGATAAACATCTACAGCCTTAAAGAAGATAGGACAGTATCCAGGAGAAACGTTTATCATGAAGACATCAACCCGGCGGGACCAGAATCATTCGCAGGGAAAGCCTAAAATCTTTACAATAACGCACATATGGAAAATTAAACTCTGCATATTCTACTTAAGTGCTGTTATCATGCAACAGGCGTGAAAACTCTTTGATAAAATTAACAATTTGATGAATAGTATGAAAGTAAAAATTTGAATCGCGAGAAAAAAGCTTAATTATGCTGGCTTATACTGAGGACTCTTGTTCCTGAAAGAACCAAAAATGTGGAAACTGAAACGTCATCTTATGGTTCAACTTCTGTATATACGACGTGGCGACCCGCGGTCCAATGTTCTGACCTAAGCTGTGATTAAATGAGTTTCACGTTACATCCCAAAGTCATATTAAATAGCTTGATCAAATATCATCTTCAAATATTATTAGACCAAATAAAATTCAAACCAAATTTAAAAAATAAATAATAATTAATAACTCTATTTAAGGCCGTTTTTCTCGAGGCACTTGATTGCGCATGTGCAGAAATTGCGAGGTAGCACTCATGAAATTAGAGCAGGGGCTATTTTCCTATTTTTATTAATGCATTCGCGCAGTCATTCTAGCAAGTCGCCACTTTACACGACGCAGTTAACACAGGTAAATGAGCGCTTTCATCCCGCTGGAACAAAAATCGACGTTTGACGAAAATGTAGGAAAGTTATGAACTTGAAAGTAATACCTAATAAAAAAAGAAACCTCGCGCATTTTGGAAATGTATAGTACTGTATAACTCAGTTTTAGTTAAGTGAGGCCATTGCTGTGAAATTAGGAAGACAATACGGATTCTCTCGTTCTTATCGGAGCTGGTGGGAGTTACGATGAAAACACAAGAAATTCGCATTCGGAGCTGAGGGAAAGTTTTATGCGAAGGCGCCTAAAACTGCATCTGCCGCGAGATAATGAGGACGACGAAGAGTGAGGAGCAACTGGGTGACCGCTGCGTCATCCATCGGAGGTTACGAGAAAGGCGCCTTCTATGAAATATGGCTAACTCTGGAAATTGCACTTACCAGGTTTAATAGGGTGTTATAACCTTAGTTGTTGGTATTAAAACAAACATTTTTTTTACAAATGTGTAGGGTGTGTTTAATATGTGTATAAAATTTGGTGGAAATGGTAGCATTTTAAGCGTGTGAAAAAAATTTTTGTTCCAGCGGGACGAAAGCGCTCATTTACATAAGCGCTCATGAGCGAAGGCCTGCCATGATGGAAACACCCGTTCCCGATGTGTCACTGAAGTTAAACATCGTTGGGTTCGAATTCGGATGGGTGATGTTGTCAGTCAGTCACTCCGAGAGATGTTGCAGATTCGTCCGGCAGACTGTGTGTGAAATTACCTTATCCGTTGCAGCACGTTAAACTGAAATACCATTAAGTTGCAATTTACACTGCGCATCCACCCATGCAACGGACTGTGCAGTAAAGTGACTCGCGTAAAACGGCCTTTCAAAACATCCCCACTTACTCACCTCAAATCCTCCAGCTCGTAGAACATGTCTTTCGACGAGTCGTGGATATATATCTTCACCAGCGGTGAATCTAAATACTCCATGGACAACTGCTTCGGGAACGACCTCACGAACAGCGCCTTCACAGTGTCGATGGAGGTGATTTCGTTGGGCAACAGCGCCCTCTTCGTTTCGTTCCGGTACTGCAGGAACACGAGACCTATAATGGGGGAGTCCGGAAAAAGGAATTCGGGTTTTTTTTTGCCGTGAGAGGATGATAGCGAGGAGGTCGGAGGGTTAAAGGAGGAAGAAAAAAGAAGACGGATACGCATCGTTACATGCAAGGGCTTCAAATAAGGAGTGCATCGCAATCACAACACACATAAAGTAGACTCTAAAAAACATCCAGCGGCTCCCAAACACTTTATAGCACGTGAAAATTCAAAACAGGCCACCCGGATCCCTCTCTGAATGAGGAGGGGTCTTGTTTCCGAAGTTATTTTTCAAAATGAGGTCGCCAAAACGATATGTCAGAGTTCAAGGAGGCCACATTGAAAAGCGAATCATAAAATGATGAACTGTGCCCCGTTGTTCCACGACAAGGAGGTTCCTCAGCGATATCTGTGGTTATTACTAAAATAATATTTTTTATTTAAACATTTATTACAGTAGTACTTTAAAACCTTTTTTTTGTTCTTAAATTCTACTGTTAAATAAAACAAATTATTATGAATTTTCATATTCATTCAAATATTAACGTCATTTAATTACAGTTCCTTAGTTTAACCTCTTGACTTTAAACAAAAATTATAAATTTGTACATTATTTAAAGGTAACATAAAGGATTTGTGGTGAAATAACCACTGCCGATTATAATGGAATAATATTTAAGCATGCGAGCATTACGGATCAAATCGTGAATAATTGGTTAAGAATGAATTCTATAAGAAATTTAGCTGGTAACTGATTTAGGTAACTGATTGAACCTGTCCTCGTATTTCTTCACTTATTCACTACTATTTATGTTAACATCACCGAAAGACTCACTTAAAGAAATTGTACATCGGACGTAGTCTTAAAATTTTGCTTGAGCTCTCATAAAACAAGGGAGGAGAAAATCTTTGAGACAATTTTCAACGAAGAATGGCATCCAAGTTGACTAACGTTTGATTATATCTCGGTTCAATAATTGTATGTGATGACAGCAGTGTAGCTAAGGTAATTTTTGAGAAAAGGAAAACTTCGAAAAACTACAAATTATAAGTGACTTCTGTGAACAGCGCGTGACTTTTAAAAACAGTGCAGAAGGTGTTGGATATGCAAAAAGTGAGTCCAATGCTAAATAAACAATGCCATAACAACAGATTTGCCCAAAGCACATTTAGTTAGCAGAAAATTTAATGCAGTTATATAAAAAGCACGTCTTGAGGAGTTTTTGTCGCAAATGCTAATGCTTAGAAGCTGGTAGTTTTCTGTTTATTAGCAATAGCACATAACCTCATAAAGTAATGAAGTCTTTTAACAGCAGTGCTGATAGATTGCTATATACTCAGTAAAAAAAGCTGTGTAAGGATAAAGTGACACCAGTGTAGCTACGGTAACTATTGAGAAAGAGAAACATATTTTAACATTGCTCATTTAGCATTTATGATCCACTGATAAAAGTTTTTTAGATTGATAAATTTATATCTCTAACATGTAAGACTACTCAAAGAAATTTAAGTTGTATTATATCTTTTAGAGTTATGGTTTAAGTAAGGATTAATCGCATAATGAAGAAATACATGTATTATTTGCGTTCAGAATGGAACATCCTTCGAAAACTTATCGATCTCGATAAATATTACACCTTTCCTTACTGAAATTCTATGGCACCGGGATCATAACTAGGAGGTAACCGATTGGGAGCCGCTGTTTCTATATGTGTTCTGCTCAATAATTAGGACGAAGTGCAAGGACAGAACATAGAGTACAGAGAGTTCAGTGAGATTGAAGACGTTCACTTGATGTGAAACGTTAAGTTGTGAAAAATAAATTGACAGCTAAGTAAGACAGCAGTAGCGATTGCAGAAACCAAGTGCGTGAGCATTATCATTCTTAAATCTTAACAAATTTTAAATAAATGCAGCAATGAAGAGGATTTTCAACAAATATTACTCTTAATCTACGCTACACCAATCTGCCTTTATGTTTTGTCAAGCTTTTTACAACCTCTTTGAACATGGCTGCTCACTAAAAGTGGTATTGCTTAAGATTTTATTTCTCAAAATTGCGTTCCAGTGCGAACTTCACGCCTATTATCTTTTTTTTACGAATGTATAATCTTCAAATGCATACTCACGTTGTGGTTCTGATCCTCTATAGTGTCCCTCACCTAAATTGAAGCCACAGGATATCAAAAATACATCAATCCAACAGTATCGATATAACATGGATATAATACAGATTAAAAAATGGATATATCGAGAGCATACATCGAGATATGGAGAAATGGTACACTAGATGGTGAGGTGACACGAAATTGAGAGCATTGTGGTTTCATCTCGATAAAATATCGATAAAAAGGAGATAGCCGCAGTTAATATAAGAAATAGATCGTTTACGCAGTGTTGCCAATTAAGGGGGTTTTCAACGGCTTCCGATGCATTGCATTGCACATCATTGTAGTCAACAAACTTTTCGGATTTACACAAGGGTATACATGCGGACACAAGAACTCAAAGTAGTAGAGCGAGGTATATTTCCGCAGCAATGGTGAGCATTATTCTCAGGAAAAACTCTTAAAGTATTGACGGATAAACTAGTTTACCGCACAATTCGGAGAATGAATATGAAGCATTAAAGGCAACACTGCCGTCTAATGGTGAAATATGACTGTACAGCTGTACATATATATAATATTCATCTTTGTGGATGTAATTCAGCTCATTTACCGATAAAAGTCACATCTGAGCAATAGAACATAAGTTTCCCAAAACAGGTACTTTTCATATCGATATTTTATCAAAATAAATGTAATGAAATTGCGATTTAAACCACAAATACTCAAAGTTTCAACTCTTTATTCAATAGATGATGGCATAGGAAATATGAATCGACAGAGGAATTTCGATTTCGTTGGCATGAGAAATCGATTAAATTGACCAACGAGGTTGGTATTCATAACATCAAACAGCAAAATTTTATGCATGAAGTTTAAGGGGATGAACCGAAGAGAATTTAAAAACATCGGCAGAAGAAATCCGATTGGTTTCCAATATTATATCGATATTATAACAATACACAATCGATATACTATCGACTCCTAATTTCAATATAATACTTTAAGACCTAGATACAGAAGCCACTTCAGCCCGTTTAACATGGACAATTTAGGATTTCAGGCTTTCCTGGCGAAGATTTATGTCAGCGATCTTTTGGGGTTTACACCGGGTAGTTAGGTCCACGGCGGCCAACGTTTCGATGCTCGAGTCGAGCATCCACCTCAGGTCAGAGGTGAGTGGCTTGACTAGAGGTGGAAGTCAATATATACCCCATGGGTAGTTCAGGTCCGAAATTTTGGCGGGAATATTAGGTAACATCCGGTGGTCTTGACTCTTCCATAATCTTGAGGATGGGTTTCCATGTTGTAACTGGAGTCACGGTTAAAGTTTCGTCTTTCTCTCCGGATCTCGATGGCCTCCTTAATGAGCCGGTCCCAGTAGACAGAAGAGCGGGAAATTAATTTGGTCTTCTCAACATGGATGGCATGGTCCATCGTGATGCTGTGCTCTGCTACAGCCGATTTTTCAGGTTGGCCCTATCGAAGGTGACGTTGGTGTTCCTTGATTCTCGTCTCCACCGTCCGACTTGTCTCACTCACGTACACTTCCCCGCATTCACACGGAACGCGGTATACTCCTGGGGTCATCAGGCCAATAGGGTCCTTCGCTCTGACTATGAGCTCCCTCAGTTTGGGCGGCGGTCGGTGAATGGTGTCAATGTCATGTCTTGCTAAAATCCTCGATATTTTGCCTGATATCGAGGAACGGTATGGCAATTAAGCTCTGGAAGAAGGTTTTTCCTTTGCTCTCTGCGTCTTAAAATCCACTTGCTTAAAGTTCCTTTTGAGGGCCAACGTTATGTCCCGTCCCCCGTATCCATTGCGTCGAAACGTCTTATTAAGGCTCCTAATCTCTTAGGGTAAGCTTTCCTCGTCTGCAATAGATACGTCTCAATGGAGAAGAGTGGACAGCACTGCTCATCGTTGCGCCGGATGGTGGTGACTTCTTCCGTCCAGGTATAGGCCCGTATGGGTCGGTTTCCGGTAGACGCTGTGACCCAAAGTGCCGTCAGTCTTTCGCCGTACGAGTATGTCAAGAAATGGCAGTTGACCATTGACCTCTATTTCCATCGTGAAGCAGATTTTGGGATGTTGGCCATTCATATGGGTCAGGAACTGGGCGAGAGTATCAGTTCCATGAGGCCAAACCACGAACGTGTCGTCAACGTATCGGAAGAAATACTTCGGGCGAAGAGGGGCCGAATTCAATGCTTTTTCTTCAAAGTCTTCCATAAAGAAGTTAGCAATGGCCGGAGACAAGGGCGATCCCATCGGTACTCCATCCTTCTGCTCGAAGAATTGCCCGTCATACTGGAAGTATGTGGAAGTCAATACGTGGCGAAATAGCACCACTGTCTTGGGATCGAATCTCTTCTCCAGGAGGCTCAGCGTATCGGTCAGTGGTACTTGTGTAAATAAAGACACGACGTCAAGGCTCACCAAAAATCGTTGTCGTCAATATGGATGCTTTTCAATATCTGCACGAATTCTGTGGAATTATTGACGTGATGTTCACAGGAGCCGACGAAGGGTGACAGGAGTCCTGTGAGATATTTTGCCAGGTTGTACGTGGGTGACATTATTGCGCTTACGATCGGCCTAAGTGGGACGCCCGTCTTGTGCACTTTGGGCAGACGGTAAAACCTCGGTGGTGCAGGCGCTCCAGTTCTCAAACCACGGGCTGTCTGGGTCGGGATCCCCGTTTCCTTGATTAGAGCGATAGTCTTCCTAACGATGGCGTCGGTTGGGTCCCGTTTTAGAGGCACGTAGGCTTCGTCTTGAAGTATTTCCGTGATCTTGGTGTGATAGTCCTCCTTCTTCATAATCACGGTGGCCTTCCCATTGTCGGCCGGAAGAACGATTATGGAAGGATTACTCCTCAGGGAGCGTAAAGCATCACTTTCGTCCTTCGAAATGTTTGACTTCGGCGGCACGGCCCTTTTAAGGACCATTAAGGCTTCAATCCTCACTTTCTCTGTTTGCTCAGCCGGAAGGCTCCGGATGGCTTGTTCTATACCCCCAACAAAGTCAGAGTAAGGGATACGTCTAGAGCAGGTTCAAAGTTTAACCTTTTGTCAGAATGGAGTTAGTTGGTTCGTCGATCTCGTAGTCAGAAAGGTTGACTTACCAGTCGGCCGTGGTCTCCAGAGTCTCTGGGTGCCTTATTCTTCTGTAGACGTGCAACCTTGTTCTTTTGCTTGTCCGCTTCACTCCTGAAGAGCACCTCTCCAGAAGCGGTAGTGGCGCGGTCAATGCACTCCCAGTGACTTGGTGTTAGTGCAGTGGCAAGGCGAAGGTATAGTGACATAAGCTGCTTGGCGTTGGTGTCTATGGCTCTCCGTTTGTGTCTTTTGCGTTCACGCACTAGGGCGTGCCCAGCGGGTTCCATGATGCGTTCGGCTCCCGATGACTTCACCGATGACCGGACAATTGCGAAGGTGGGGATGACCTCTTCGTCACGGCATCTCAAAAGAAAGGCGAAGGAGCTCAGTAATCTCGCTATCTCGTTCCGTAGCAATTCCAGGTTGCGGATGCTGCGATGCATATCCTCCCCGTAGAGGCGGGTGATGAAGGATTTCAGGCTTTCCCGGCGAAGATTTATGTCAGCGATCTTTCGGAGTCAAAGTAATTGCCCACTCTTCTGGCTACTGGGACCGGCTCATCAAGGCCATCGAGATCCGGAGAGAAATACGAAACTTTAACCGTGACTCCGGTTACAACCTGAGTCAAACTTGGAAACCCATCCTCAAGATTATAGGAGAGTCAAGACCACCGGATGTTACCTAATATTCCCGCCAAAATTTCGGACCTGACCAACCCATGGGGTATATATATTGACTTCCACCTCTAGTCAATGCACTCACCTCTGCCCTGAGGACGACTCTCCCTGCTCGACTCGAGCATCGAAACGTTGGCCACCAACCCTAACTACCTGATGTAAACCCCGAAAGATCGCTGACATGGACACTTTAGGTCAACCAGTCAAGGGTCAACGTGACACAGCTTTGCTTAAGTATCACTGCACTGATATGCCAATAATCAAACAACAAATTCAAAATATGAGATTAGACATGAAATGCTGCCATCACCAACCTTAGAAATGGGTAATTAATAGTTCTTTGTGCGATTTTAGAAACATGCATGGTATCACTGCCCGGCAAGAATGATTCCCAACTTAAATTGAATGACTTTGTTTCAGAAATTGTAGGACTCGGAGAATACTTTTCCATATAGCTAGCTGATTCAGAGAAAATACTGAAATAATTATTAATCGGTCTAGCTCACTCCGATAAAAATAATATAATCACAGAAGCGGTTTCGACAATGACGGCGAGTTAGGTATCGGTGGACGATCGTCGTAAAATATTCTTAGGAAGGACACCGAGCACCAAATATAATTCTTCATTACCATCGACTGAAACACGTTTAACATTAAAGGGAATGAGTTCGGGATTCACCAAATACTAAACTCACGCTAAAATAAAACCGATTTCATTTTCCGCCATGAAAGCGCTTTCATATTTCAAAGCGGTTCGACATTCTTGCCAGTCATCCTGAGGAACATTGATTGATAAGCTGTGCAGTGAAAACTTTTCAGTGGAAACATTGAAAAACTATAAAAACATCAATGCGGACTCTTTCTACCATATCAAGCTGGATACTGTAAACGCAATAGCAACCACGGATGTTAGTGAATTTATTATGCTACATCAGACGGGTTCCCAGGTATATCTGTTCCCAAATAAATATAAAAATAATTGTATTGACCTTCAACATTAATAAATAAGTTAAAATGTCAAAAGATTGCTATACGTTATCATTTAATCAAAAATTTATTCGAAAACAAATCCAGCTATTAAATAATATGCTTAAATAAACAGTTTATTTTTTATTTATTTGTAAAATTAACCCTTTTCCTTCATTAGTTTTTTCGCATCATGCAGTTTACTAAAGTATTGAATTGCTATCTCTGCTTGAGGCTTTCACAGCGGCTGTAGTGTAGGCTCGGACCTGATCTGAAGATGTGGCCTGCATTGGTTACGAAACGTCATCACCATCAAGATAACCCTTACGCATAAAACCTGGAAACCATGGAAATGCCTATTGAAATCCTCAACACAGTACACTTATTTCATTAAAAAGATTTCTTGAGGGAAACGGTGCTTAGTTAATTTTTATGCCAGCTGCTATATGAGTGTGATCTTAAGCAGAAAGCAAAAAAGAGGAAACTTCACTTAACATACACTAGGATGTTCAAAATGTATATTCTTGGTCGAGTTCGGATTTTATACTTCATAAAGCAGTGTATGTCTGATTCGGTGAGTTCTAATTCATATGGAATCCTATTGACACTCTTCTGAATCCTGAATATGTTGACATAAATGGTGGGGGCTTTTCCCCAGAATATGATTACCATCAAAAGAAATTGTTGTTGGTAACTGTGTTTATCTCACTTATATGCAGAGTATTACATAAGTCAGACTTTAGGTATCCTGCCACATAATGGATTGCCGAATTCATTACCAAAACAAATGGATTTTGCTGGATACATCCGAAAGGCAATAAAGAGCGACTTTGTTGAAACATAATATGTATATTCATCTTGAAGATTTAGGTGGCACGTTTTGCCACCATCAGTGTCTTCACCTGATTATGGTATAATGTGCTAAAACCTTGGTGGGCAGTTATTAAAATTGTGGAAATTTCACCAGGGTTTCTCTAATCTTCAATATGAGTATATCCGAGATATGCCTGGATTTGAAAATAATGAGTAAACGGGCTGAAGTGAACTTGAACATGAAAGAATGAGCAGCTGATAAAAAATTGAGCTCTCAGCTACAGGAGATGTAATATGCATGTACATGTGCAAACGATGCTTACCTAGCGGCCTCTCCAGCGTCTTCGACGGCGTCCTGACCACGGGCAGTGAGGACCTCTGCTTGCCTCCCCTGCGGAACCCAGTGGACGCCGTTTCAACCTCCGACATGATGCCGGGGTCATCCTCTTCGTACAGCATTCCGCCTCCACCCATCATCATGCCCCCGTGGCCCACACTCCGCGGGTCAAGGGTCCCGTGACCTCCGCCGCCCGTCGTGGGCATACCAGGAGGGTAATAGTTGCCGCTGCCTCCACTGCTGCCCCGCGGCAGGGGAGTCTGGAGGGTAAGTGTTGGGCAATGAGTGATAAAAGATCACACAGGGTGAAAAACACACATTTGTTCATTTTAATTTTATTTTCAAAAAGCCACCAAAAACATAATATTCGGCCTTTTACAACCATTGAGAGCAAAAATGGTGTACTAAGCCAACATTGACAGTTTTGAAACTTCGACGAAAGTGTAATTCCTGACCATGGGGTGTTATTTCTCGAACTATTGTCATAATTATCGCATAGTAAAGTAAAACTACCGCGCGGTTTCATTTGAGGTAAGAAACTTAAAATTTTTCATGCAATAATTTTCACATGCGGACAGGATCTGACAACTCAAAAGTCTTGAAACGCCGAAAAACGTTGTTAACATATTTATTTTCGTATGCGATAATTACCAAGATTACCATTCGAGAATTGACTCCCATGCTGGTCTTTGCTCGAAACGCAGTGATATTTAACGCATGTGAAAATACTAATTTTATTGCATGTTTTCGTCGATTCAGCATTCTCGAGTTGTCGCATCTTGTTCGCATGATATAATTCTACGACATCATAGAGCAGTTTGCTATGTTCGCGTGCGATAATTACCGCGGAATTTCAAACCCCACCGCGAGAACTGGAGAAGAGCTCATATGTACACCTAGGACGCCGACAATACAACAGCCCATTAGTAAATATTTGATGAACCATTCAAAGTTACTGAATGCACCGCAAAATCAGGTGGCACTCCCACATAGAGAATATGAGATCAGGGATAGTGAAGCAATCGTGGATGAAAGGGAAGAGGAAACGGAAGTCTCCAGTAGTGACCACTAGATGGACCACAGGTCTCTTATCTCCACCTACCACTCCCGCATACTTCTCCATGACATCACGTTCAGGAGAGTTCCACAAAGTTCTGCAAACCTATATATTATTTTAATTGCTCTTGTTGTTAGCCCCAGGAATTGTTACAAGTAACTAATTGATGGAGTATACATGTAAATAAGTCAATTCACAAGTAAAGCTATACGATGTTGTTTTCACGGGTAGATAGTTGGTTTGCACGCAGAAGTTACTATTCAAGTAAAAACGTATGGCGTGCCATAGAGACTGTTAGTATATATCATTCTGTTTGGATTTACTGGCAATTGAAATCATACATTCAGGTCAGTGAGACATGTGCGAAAGTTGGACCTAAAGTTCTGTTTCGACCAGCATTCTGGTCCAAAATAAAAAAAATCATTAACTTTTCCAAAACTCAAGTAAACTAATTTGCCTAAATGTACATACAATATACCACTTTGTATCTTTTATCTTGAGGAAAATATAGCAAATATTATTCAATAAGTGTTTTGGGTGTTCACGACCCACCCCTGAACATGCCCAAGAAAAATATTATCCACTGCTCCTATTTTAATGATCCACTGTTTATACATATACAAAATAAACAATACAATTAGCACTTGACGTTTAATCATCACCTCATTTGATGTAAACGGTGCGTTTTGAAATTAGATAGTCAAGACCGAAGAAGCCCAACGACTGCTTTCAATTATGTAAAGGATACCTGTTTACTAATCAGGGAACCGAAATTTCATCCGTTCATTAATTATACTGT
This sequence comes from Pyrrhosoma nymphula, assembly GCA_963573305.1. Taxonomy (NCBI): domain Eukaryota; kingdom Metazoa; phylum Arthropoda; class Insecta; order Odonata; family Coenagrionidae; genus Pyrrhosoma; species Pyrrhosoma nymphula. Next base: position 55,994,877 of record OY754335.1, read on the forward strand.
AAAGAGCTGATACTCGTGGAAAAAAGTTATTCGCACATGTCTTACCGAAACACATTGAAATATGAATAGCATGCATCTCGGTTTGATTATTCTCTCTCAAAATGTTTATCACCATATAAAAATAAACAAAGTTATGCATTAGAACAAGATAAAATTAGCCATAGTTTGAAATAAAAATTATTTATAACAGCTCGTTAAGAAATTACAGGTGAAAAATAATGCATATAATTACAATAAACCAGGCCACGCAAAAATTTCAAGACAAGACATGAGGATTAATATACGAAAGATGATAATATATGAAAGATAAAACTACTCATGTTCTCTCCATCTTTAAAAATAGGTTCCGACACACATGAATATTTGATTATTTAATAGTTCAGTAACATTTGACAACTTTATGATACAAAAGTGAGTTGATTTTTTTTAATATTCAAACCACTGATGATAAAAAACGTTTTTACATTTGACATTTTTGACAAAATAGTAGATTTTATTATTTTTTGAAATCTTCAAACCGCTGTTGAAAAAGAACCTTTTGAATGTCCAGAGATATATATCGGCTTTAATTCACATCGATATAAATTTGGCTATTGTATGGATAATCTTGATGGATGGATAGTCATGGTAATATTATAGTATGCATAATCATGAATGAAGTGGATTTTACACCTTAGCATAGCAATGGAATTTCGGAATTCTCAACAAACTACTAATACTACTAACAATAACTAACAACTAATATTCTTACACCGAGTAAAGCATTATGACAACAAGTTAACAACGGTTTAGAGTACAAATATGACTGAGGGTTTCAAGTATCAACATAACACTACTGATATTACAAAAAGGCTACTAAACAATGAGATAAAGTAATACGATAAGGGGCATACGTACTCGTGCAAGATTACAACACTTATCACGATAATATATAGATAGTTTTGTGAGAGGAATAGTGCTTGTTCCGGAGTATGAATGGGTAAAGAGTGCAATGGGCGCTACTTTTCACTTTGAAATAATAGAGAAAGAAAAATACATCGCATATTCAACACTAGCGTGTCACTTTATATAACGAAGAGAAAGATAGAGTGAGTTACAGAGATGGCCTTGGACAGAATTTAATTTATGTTTGAAATTCTCAGCTAATAGCATTTGATATGTGGTTAAACGGAAACTGAAACAGTAGTTATTGTATAACTCAAAAGCTCATAAAATTTACTAGTGTTACAAAGTCATCGAGCATTCTTGAGTGGGAGTATGAAAGCGAATAAGTTTAGTGACGAGGTTTTAGCATGGAGATAGCGTTTAGTGATAGTATTTAGAAAAAATACATGCCACTTCCGAGTAGATTAAACCAATGTTAGTCTTGATTAGGCTGTATAACGCCATTTTGTTAATATGTGTCAGCCAAATCGATTCCTTCGTTTCTGTGAAACCTCGTCCTCGCATATATCGTACCTTCCCGTATCCGGGAAGTGACGTATTCATTGGTGGGTGCGGTGGTCTCTGCAAATGTCGCACGTAATGCTGCTGCGGTGAAGGTCTCGCTGCGATTGGCGTGGACGTCACGGGAACCTTCCTGCGCATGCGCGCAAGAAACGCATCACCGGCGTCCGACATCTTGGCGTTGTTTTGCTAATGGCGGGTGACAGCAGGTGGCGTGTGATGCGATGTGTTTGTAAGTGATAAGGGATGCAGAGGAGAACACAAAAGAAACGGAAAATTTTAAAATCAAGCAACTAAAACGAAACTACAGGTGTACAACTAAAAAAAATATAACTCAGACGAAAGGAATAAGGAGATACAACTACTTATAAGCACGTCTAATACGATAGGTACCAGATGGAAAATAATAGCGCACTGGCTTATGCGTGACTAATTGGGCTATACCGACACCACACTAATAATATAACATCTACAGGCACAAGGATACACTTCATAAATGGGCAGGGCGAAAAATTATCCCCCTTTAGATTACAAAACGGGTTTATTTGAACAAAAATCATGGACAAAACGAATTCCATTCCACGTGTATGGGACGAAAAAGCCCTTCGACCAAAAGTTAGACCGACGACTTAAACGGCTGGCGAAAAGAGATTCGGCCGTAGTCTTGAATTTTAACCTTTGTTCTAAGTTACAATATCTTCTATACTAATTTGAATAGGCAATGAAATATATTAACGAGGTGCACTATGCAAAGAATAGTTTGTTAAACACTGAAGCCTACAAACCTGTCTCAACTGCCACCACATGGGCAAGATAAAGTATAGGCACTTGTTAAATAGAGCTGGTTTATCTTCCGAGAGAAAAGCAAGATTATACAGGGGCAGGATTCCCAAAAGCAATTACCGGCCCTAAGCAAGCCCATCCGAGAGCTATCAGTTGCAATTTGATGGCATGCATGCATGGGTTAGCATGGGGCGAAGGTAGCTTATATTTACAAAAACAGACATTGGGCCGTAGCACCCTGGTGAACGCTATTAAATTGAAGTTACAGTACACAGTAAGCCCTGAAAAAAAGCTTGAGTTGATAAACAAATTCTTAAGCTTCAAAACTAGCCTTTCGTTGAGATAGAAGAGCGATCGCTACGCTCAGATATAAACGACCCTATTTTATAATTACAGAAACTAATATGAGGAAGTAAAAACATGAAAAAGATAGTTTCGCCGAAAGCGCACGATAAAAACTACTCAGTCATCAGATAAAAAATACTTATTAGTCTTTCATAAGTCGTTGTTCAGACGCTTGAACGCATAAGTAAATGAAAAGGAGGCCTTGACTTACTTGCAATAAATAATTACCAAATCCACTGACTTTCAACTCTGTCATAACAAAAAACTTGCGGATTATAAAAAAATCGAATTTTCAGAGTATTCAAAACTGCGTCCAAATGAAAAAAATGTCAACGTGAACAATTATGGCTACTTCATATGCCAAATTGAGTGGCTCAAAACTTGAAGGCCGTATTCTTACATAACTCTAGATTATGCTGCAATTTTCTTAAATTGAGTGTATATCGCTGATGCCTTATCGTCCTAAGTAGTAAGCGAGGATTCCCCAGTCCGTTTACCTCACTGGTTATTTTGAAAGAAGCAGAAGGATTCGTGCGACCAAAACATCGTCGGTGGAGAATATTTTCATGAAATAAAAAAAAGAATAAGAAACAACCATCACCATACACAAACGTGCCGGCCGAGCAACATGAAGGCATAAGTGCAAAGAGAATATAATGAGGCAGAATTCCCTTATAATGCGGCCTTTTAAGACTCACCTTTCTTCTTTGCGATTTGGAGCTCATCTATCACACAGCATTGGAATATCAGGTGCGGCACCAAGTGCAGATATCACGGTGAATGGTGAATGGGTTTGGGAGCATTAGGGTTTGGTATAGGAAAGATGAAGGAGACAAAGAAACACAAATACATATTTTAGTAGAGGAACATAAGTTAGTCAAATGGAATGGTATTTTGAAGGATATGGTAATGACCTCATTCACATGACAAACGTTTGCTCTTATAAATCTAATAACTAAACCAAATCAGCGGCTTAAATCCAAAAATATCTCTTAGAAATTCTCCGACACATAAAATATCTATGAAAAAGTATTTTGCAAACATAGTCTTTCACTCTACAATAAAGGGACACCTTAAATTAAATTCTGTAAAATAGTTACCATAGAAAAAATCATTTAGTACTAATGAGAAACAGTTACATGTATAAATGATGAAAACACTAGTTATCACTTAAATAACGTCATAGAGCATGTGTCAAAAATGAAAATACATTTTAATACCAAAAGGACACTCCAATAAATAATGATAACACTAGAAGTAACTTATATCATGTAACATTCTTAAGTATCAAAAAGAATTGGTGCGGTAAGAAAAAAATTAAGAAGCATGTTTAAAGTAAAAACGAATATGGATGAAAAATAACAAGATTTTGTCAATATTATTAGGCACCTTTGACCATGATAGCCTCTGACAGCCATTGGTCATTATTACACTACCTAGAAAAGTAAATTAACCGGAATGACCGTGAAAATTCGATCAGTGCGCTGACCAGAGCCCCTTCGGCTAAAAGAAGGCTCTCGGTTAGAAAGCTTATCAAAGCCATGCGGAATGTCGTCAAGGGAACTGCCCGAAATGTTTGCTCTCCATAATGACCTAATCCGCCGGAGGATCTAAAATCCAATTACCGCCGCTAAGCAAGAAATGTTGACACGCAACAATGAGTCTCCGGAGTCTTCCCTCTCGATGTCCCCCTAGAGGGAACTGATATCAGACGGGGGAAATCAAAAACACCAAATTGTCTCGGTCACTCCCTGGCCTCGAATACATCACCTCAATTTTCTGGCATTATTTCAACACAACCAGGACATCAATCGGCCATGAGATCAGCCTTCAATATTTTTGAAATCGCCGATGGCAAAAATTGCGAATAAAGGTCTATACATTTTTTTCCACGTCAGATGTTTAAACCATCTACCTGCTGGCACGTCGCGAACGAATCGTCGTTCGAAATCCCTGCTCTGTTCCTCCCTCAACCTCGCCTACTCATCAATTACCCTTTATCACTCCCTTAAATGGGGTAATGAACAAATTTTCAGAAAAAATACTACATAAAACACCGTCTTCTGTCGTCTTTCTTTTCATGCTTGTGATTATCTCCATATCTTCCATACTTCCAGCGGTTTGGATCTTTTCGGATTAGCATACCCCTAGGTCACACATTTTCAAAAATCGTACTAATTATATTACAAAAATATTTATCTTATATTAATACTGCAATTTCAACCTTAAATCGACCATTATTCAAGTTTTTATGGAACCCCTTTGGGTACGTTTACCACAGGTTGAGAATCACTAACCCACATCACTTTTTTAGGATCCCACAACTAACGCTTATCCTCATTTTTTGAAGGCAAAGCTTCAAATACCAATAAAGCTCCATCCGAGATCAAAACGGAAGCCGGTTAGCTTGGTCCTCCCAACCCAAATGGTCTCAGCTCGAATGCTGGCAGAGGAAAGTTTTCCTGGTGGCATATTGGTCACTGCGTAGGTACTACCATGTGGATATTCCTTCTGATGAACATAACGTTAAACTGTGAACTCTTATTGCTTTTCAATGAGAGTTGGACGAACACCGATGTCAGATTTCTCTCCGCACTTCCACCAGTCACGATATGCTCCTTCTCCTGGCCAAACCTATCCACCATATCCTCCACGGAGCAGATGATCCGTGTCGGTTCCCTCCCTTTTCCACTTTTTCTACTTAAATTTTCAATTTCACATATAACTTTCACGTGCCTTCACTCCATAAATAATCCAATATAATGACCTACCTTTACTAGGGGAATGCTGTTAATAAACAATGAATAATTTACTGTATCCACATAAAATGTTATATTTGTGACTTAGGTTCCGCCGTTGTGCAACATCGCCAGGTGGACAACTACCAAATGTTCTATAGGAACGTAATCTAACTGTAAGTCTCAAATAAAACACTTTATGAGGATGCATTAAGTTATTCATTTTTGTTAGCATGAAACAAACCGAGAAGACTGAAACTAACACTGCAATTTCACAAGAATATTTATTTACACACGTAGGTATGTACCTTTCCCTTTCTCCCAAGGCCAACCTTCGTATATATGGATCTTCTAATAGTGTACTTCATGATGCGTAGCATCGAAACCATGGTCACGAGTGATTGAATATTCTTGTTTAATTGCAGCGCTCCCTTTACTCTTATCATGAATGAATTCTGCTGAGTCAAGCCCGCTACTGCCACCTTCATGAAACAGATCAAAAATATTTACCTTAGAAAAAATTAAGTTTATGGCGAACGCTGCAATGGCCGACGCAATTATTCTCTCCACACATCCTGTAGCTACTAAACGCAATTTTCGACCCGAAATGCTGCTCAGATGCGCGTATCAAAAAAGGGAGAAAATTGCGATCCTGGGATGGTGCGCAGAGGAGTACGATTCGAAGCGAGGTGGTGGAGAGATTCGGGTAACAAACGACCCGGGAGAGAGAGAGAGAGCAAGCAGACAAACAAAACAAGCAGCAGAGCAAACAAGAGAAACGACCGCTCTTTGGGGGTCGCATCTGCCGCCGCGATTTGATCCTCGTCAATAATTAACGCTGCAGCGCTGCACGCCACACGGCCGGGCACCATTCCTCCCCCCTCAATGCCCCTGCCGACGCCCGCCATGGCTGAAGGCTGAATGGATGGGAGTTAAAGGCTTCAGCGGCGACGTCCGGGCGGGCAACACTATTATTGAAAATGGAACTCGAGTAGGGGATTAGAAGTGGTGGAAGGGTAGGGTATCCTTATGAGCCTCTCGTTCCACCCATTCTTGTTATAGCTCCCGGTCCAGCCTCCCACATCTCAACTTCAGCTACAACTCAATCTCAATCCCATCTTGGTACATGCACCCGAATACGAACGCCTTCACATTACTTCAACATCCATTTTAAATCCTGGCCCACAGTGGTGCCAGATGCGAATCTGGCGGTATTAAATTCTGTTTTTTCTTGCTGTGGAAATAAATGTTTTTTTTAAATGGTAATAATGGTGGCCGTCAGTCACAAATTGGCACCCTTATGGCGATAAGGCAGGTAAAGTGGCAATGAACATGAATGTAGAAAGGCGAGAGAAGCCGAGGGAGAACTAAAGAAAGATGGAGGGAATGATCTTTATGGGACGCAAGTATCATCGAGGAACGATTGCATAGATAGAGAGGAGAGGAAGAGAATTATCAAAATCGTCATATGAAAATGGGAAAAGCTGAGGAAGAAAAAGTCTTCTCCCCCAAAAATATAAGGTCCAAAATACACTTATATATGCTAACTCCAGATAATCCAAGTTGAGCTGATTCCGAGTAGAAAAACGTTTTGCATTAGCTGCGACAATTTTTTAAAGCAGTGATCAAGTGATATTAAATTTAAACTCCTTTCAGTGAGCTGAGCAAAATAATGGATCTTCATAACTTAAAAGGTCACCTTATCGTTATTTTTTTAAAGAGCGAGTCTCAAGAGCAGTATAACTTGACTATGAACAGTGAGTAACAATAGATTGTAGTGTTGTTATATCTGTAGTGGTAACGAAAACGGGTGAGGAAGATACTCGATGGCGTCTCGAGGTAGTTGACATAACGAGGAATAGAACCTATTCTCTTCCTCTAAAAAATTTGACGATACGTACCTATATGATTAACAGCCATCACCACCTTGACTCGTTAATACTCCCTTCAGTTGTATATACACAGGCAGTTTATAGGCATTATTCTGAATAGAGATACGCTTGGATCGACTAAATAAATACCCCTTGTAAACATATACCTTCACCTTATTTTATTCTTCTACTCAAGATACCATGATGGCTTAATTAAGACTAGAGTTATCATATCGACATATTTACTTCCCAAAACATGACTGTATTCAACGCTTTCGAGTCATTTTCAAGAGGAATATCTCATTCCTACCTTACTGGGAGGAAACTTCCTCTATTAAATGGGAAGGAGTTGAAACCTGTAGAGACTTTGTTTAATATAAATGCAAAAATTGCAACGTTTATCCTTTCACGTGTACTAATTTTCTGCTAAATAAATGCGCATAAGTTTCAAGTTGTACTGTAGTTCGTTCACGCCAAATTAGTCAATGGCCTTGATTCGAGAGCGGAAAAATTTGAGGAGCCGGTAAATGCTTGAGGCGAACTATTTAGCCATCCAGCATGTACATCGAGATGTTTAGATAATTTCAAATTCGGGGTAAGAGTGGGCTCTCCCATAATCTGAGAGAATAGGAAAGATAAAGTTGCGGACATTGCTAATGTGGCCGTCGAAACTTCTCATCGATAAAGATATACGCTCAACAGAAGTTTTTAGAACGTAATTAGAGAGGAAATCAGCAGAAGAACACAGATAACAGCTTTTTCTTCATTTATGGTATTCTACCAATTAAATAGTACGCCCATGGAAAGCCCTGTCAACATTATTTCCGAAAATGGTGAGTTATCTCCATTCCCTACGTTGCCTTAATAAACTACGATGCTTCCAATATTTAATTTCTTTCCAGCTCTTAGTAATTTAACTATATACATTTCCTATTCTTCTACTTGCTCTAACATGCCTTAAGTGTTCACAAAGGGCAAAATAATTACCTTAAAGGCTGTACCTCAACTTGATGAATCTAGGCATTTGTTGTGCAACAGATTATGGACAACGGCATCCAGCTGGTTTATGTACACTCTCTCGTTTCATAATCAATCCTAATTAAGAGGACGTAGGAGATTAAAATATGAAAAATCGATGCATACAGAAACGTTCCGCTGCGGCTGCTAATTATCTCTTCAGTAAATTAATTTCATCTGTTACTCCTGCAGTAGCGAGGACCGATAACCTAAACAAAGTTAGCTTTTTACTCAGCGCTCTTGTTCACTTTTAGAAGCATTAAATGAACGTAGAAATTTTGTAAATGATGCTCGCTTTGCTGATAAATGAACGAATATTAGATTAGCACCAGATGGGAACTTCGCCTTTTTGGGACGTGATTGCTGAAGCTTCAAAAGGGTGGGAATTGGTAAAAGCATCGTTGTGAAAAGCGGACTAGAAAAAAGCTATGAGAAAATGTAGTCGGAAAGGTTGCCTTGATTAAGTGAACTGATTAACAAATTAAACGAATCACTCCGTAGAGCCTAAAACGTATTTGACATATAATTTAACATAAAAGGAGCTCATAAGAGAAAAAATGAGCTCAGTGCACTTCCCCGTCTCCCAGTTCGAAATTTTAGTCCCCCCAAATGAGTGTTTCAGTACCTGCTTGGCTTTCCTTGTCAACAGTATTTTCCGCCGACCTGATTAAATCACTTGCCAGCTGCTTGTGGAGCCTATGACACGACACGTCAACTGCAGCGCCGTAGAAACGCAACTTAGTAAGAAAGCTAGCAGCGCTTCCGAGCCGTCAAGGAATTTGCTGACACACTCGTTTGACGCAACGCCGGTGACGTGAAAGTATGTCAAGGTGCTACTTTGAGGAACTGAATATTACATTTTGACGTGCAAGCGCGTCTTAATATTCCCGAAGCCATGTAATTCTTAAGGAGATGTAATTTCTCATGCACGTAAGTTCGAACTGGACGAATTGGGCGAAGAAGGGTTTAGACAGGTCTATCCTCGAATAATATTTACGAAATTCTCTATGGATTCCCAAGATAACATTCGCGAATTCTTTACTACGCAATTAAGAAATATAAGTAGCCCAGTGAGCAATAAAACAGTGCATGAAGGTGAAAGTACAAATTTCAGCGTATTTAACCATGAAAATTTCCATTTTGTGGAGATATCCTACCACTACATTGATTGATGTTGTGACAGCATATCGAGGGTCTAAGTCGGAGCACGGAAGTGGTAGAGCAGAGTCTCGATTATCCGAGTACCGATTTACCGTGGTTTTATATCCGAGGTACAAATCTTGGAACAAATACAAATGCTGTGGCTGCACCAAGCCTGTTTAGCTTTTCCAAATGAACTTCATGATTCGGCAATCAGCCGATCTCCAATTATAAGGCGATTTACAGAAATATTTTATCCCAATCATAACAAAAAATGAAGTTCGGAAAAGTATAGAAATATCTAATTATTGCCGCAACAAATTATTGCGCATAAGCCTTCCGCACTATCAGAGTTTTAGATTATCCTAAGTGGCGTCTGCCCATGTTACCTAGGATAATCGAGAATACATTATACATTTTTCTATGGAATACAAGTTCCTAACATTGTGTCACATTGGAATCACTTCAAGAGCAGTCTTCCGAGTTTACAGCTCACCCCTTCACCATCTTTCTCCAAACCCACTTCTCAAACGCCTCATGTCTACGTATATCCTACCTTCGTCATAACCAAGTTTCCGACCCATACAGCGCCACGCTCCGTATTAAAGTTTTCACCAGCTTCATCAACCATTTTCAAGATAACGACAATTTATTGAAATCGGGGTCGACGGGTGGAGATCGAAGTGCCATATTTTCACATTCCATGAAATGCCACAAAATACATAGTTAAAGAATATATCACTTATTAATTTTCCCCAATGTGATTTATCCTTCTAATATGTCGCGATATAAGTTATTTCGCCTGCCATCACATTAAAACCACAAAATACAGCCTAAAACCTTTGAATTTAGTCAGTGATAATTTTTATCTTTGAACCCAAACGTAGAGCATGCTTGTTTTTTGCCTTTTAGGGGATTGTAAGGATTCTTAAATTTTCTGGGGTACATGTTTTCAGACGGAGTGCCATACGAGGAGGGCTCAAGTACAGTACTCAGACCGTCATTAGGGGAATGAAACTTAAGGCCAATGGGCGCCTTACGATCCGTGGACCCGAACAGTAGACTAATTCCGACGCGTGTATCTTTCCACCCATTCTCCATAGCTCAAATGATCATGACAACCTACCAGCCAATATTTCATGATGAATATGCATTCAGTTGTCGGTCACCTCCAGTAGTAACTTAACCTACTATCTGGTGTTTCAAATACTCGAGTACTTCGCCCTCGTCACAGTGTCAACAATGGCGACGAAATTCTTTTTCTTCAGGTGATTCGACAATGTTAAGAGCGCTACCGCGCTTAAAGCCAACTGCAGCCACAAGGAAGACGGGCCTTTCCTCAGTGCTACTCCTCCTCATTTACATATTCATACGCATAGACGGAAAATGCCTCAATGAAGGATGAAGTGCCTATGGATCCACCCCCATTCCTCCTCTACATGACTTTAGGACAAAAGCAGTTAACCGCGAATTATTGATGGAATCCCTTGATAAACTCGAGCAGTTAAAACTCCCTGCGAGCAACGGTATTAAGCTCGTAAAAGTTTGCTGTTAAAATTAGAGCAATGAAGTGGCAACCTCGATTAATACACTCTTTCACAGTATCAAATGACGCTGTAATAATAATGGAGAACGAGACGAAAGATGGCCTTCCTCCTCCTTAGGAAAAGTTCCCACGCCGCGAGATACCTGCTCCGCGAAAGGGCAAATTTTCTGGGATTTGCGAAGGAAGTAACCAACATTTCTTAACATGTGGCGAGATGCTGAGCTATAGTTGAATTGATTTATTTTTATTTCTAAAAAAATTATTCTATGATCCTGTGCTTGATGCAAGCATGACGCCTGAGTTTTATCTTCTGATCATATAGAATATCATTCATTTGGAGTTCCTCTCAAGAGAAAGCTCCTAAATATTACTTCCATAGGCGAAAAATAAAAGCAAAAAATAAAACTAAAAGAACAACCAAGCAAAAATCGTTCTACGGGACGACATATATGCAGTAATAACAGAGAAGTAAAAAAATCAGAAGTTGAGGACTGGATTCTTATTTTTTGGTATAACAATTACTATTAAACTCAATCCGCTCTCAACATGAGGGCATTGATTTTCCAATTTCAAAGTCAAGTGAGAGTGATTTTGACAAAAAAATGAAATATGGACCAGGAAAGTAGCTTGATGAAAACCGCAGAGCTCTGGAGGAATGAAATTATACGCTATAGTAATGCACTTAAATTTCCAATGTTCCATCTGCTATAAAATAGAAAGCTGAAAATGAAAGATGGACGAACTAAACTCAATAAAATTTATAGGCGAATAGAAAGTTCAAAATTAGACATAACGTGGTATTAACTTACATCACATATTCAAATGCATTTAATAAAGATTAACGTTGAAAGTAAGGGCGTGAAAAAGCAGATGCATGACATATTATAGAAAAAACTGGGAATGTATAGTTAACTTAAAGATACATTAATCCCTATATGACAATTAGATTATTTAAGAAAAATGATAGTACCTATACTTTTTAACGGGCGTATCTTGAGCCAAAAAACTGTTCTTGTAGCTTAACCAGCGGGGAAGCTCAAGTAAATGAAGTATTTTATCAAGCAATAAACTAGGGACAACATACCTCTTGGATACCAACCATTTCACTCTTATCTGTAACAATGAGGGCTTAGAATGAATATAAAAAAAACTACCGACATTTTCAAATCCTTCAAATGTGGCAAAATGCATCAATTTAGATGATAATAGAAAGAAACTACTGCGGGCTCGTATTGTCTCAAAACGAAACTCCCTATCTCAAATTCCTGCATGATCTCAGTTATTCCTTAAATAGTACAAAAATCTGGCGTGCGCCTTCATTGTGCGACTGTATGCGCATCATCAAACCATCTCTCATTGGACTCTCGACCCGCGGAATTAGTGAGTGACGTCAATTCACTCTAGGAGGAAGACCTAACCGTCATAATTGAAGTCCCGGTTTCTCTCCGAGAACTGAAAATTTCCTCACGCCTTTGACAAGCGACGTCTGACGTCTGCCACCGAACTTCCTCCACAGGGCAAAGCCCTCTCCGCAGCATCGAGTAGTGTGGGACGAATGCACTTTCCTAATCCGCGACTCGGCGCGTCTGCTTTTCCACCGATCCGGCTGCCGGAGTACTCGTAGAGTGGAGAACGGAGGAGGAGGATGGAATATGGTGGAAAATTTAGGGCGACTGTTCGGTGATAATGCCGGGGACTCGCTAAATCCTTCCCCAGGTTTTAGAGCAGGGGTAGGGGTGGCGACGCACAGCTTGGCGGCGACGCCGTCTGAGCTGACTGCAGAGGGGAGGGGAGAGGGAGAAGAAGGGGGGATTCAATTAGCAGCAAGCAGCAGCGACGATGCGAGTGCTAGGATGATCCAAACGAACGCCCTGGAGATTAACGCCGGGAACATTTTTTTAACCAAACTCACTCCAACCCTCCGTTCCGAACCCAAATCAGCCCAAACATTCTGAGCTCCTCCACCACTCATATATATCATTTCCCATTCCTTTTTTCCAACCGATACAGTATACCATAACGTAATTACGTACTAAACCACAAGCATGTCCCCAGAATTATAAGGGAAAGATATTAAAAAAATAGTTATAAGAAAACGAGAGTATCAGGATTTCAGAGTATCATACAGATCACATATCCTAGATCTAGCATTTTCATCACAAAGGGTATAAGGATTTGTTAACAGATTTTTAAGATACTTGAAGCAACACAAATCAGAAAAAAATATTTTTTTCATTTGTAAGATGCAAATTGGAGTGCGCTTTAATTGTTTCGTCTTCACATTCAAAGAAAGACACAGATATTTGAGAAAATGTAAAAAAGGTTTTGCAAACTGTACTACACTTAGAATTGCATTTATCCATTGCTTGAGAACTATATAGCCTTTAACAACTTGTAAAATATATGAATAAATGTCGAAGTTTAGAGAAAATAGGACTGTGAAGGATTTATCATACCTATATGATGCAATTAATTTCGGTGAAAATTTTATCTTTTTAAGAAATGTAAATTATATTGTGCCGCGGGGTTCACGTTCAGGGTAATAACTTCGTACTAAAATAGATCCTCCATTCCGTCTGTCCCATTACATCCACTGCCATTTCTTTATTTCTATCATTCTCACTCTCACATTTTCATTTCTATCATTCCTCTTCCATAACTTCTCTTTCTTCCGCCATATCTCAAACCCCTCCTTCGCATACCCATCAATACAACTCCGGGAACCCCCGGCGCCGAAGCTAAAGCCGATTCCAGCCGGTTTGCGAAAGCCGTTTACCGCGAGCATTGGTGCATTCCGCTCCGGCGAGATCCAAGCCCGAGCTAAGCGTCCGAAAATGATTGCGCGGGTGCGGTAGATGGCGTCGACTGCGCGTCGAAATCGACCGGAAACGGCGCGGAAAACATCTTAGGCGTTGATATTTCTGCTTCGGCGGGCGAAAGTGTGCACTCGCGGGAAGAAGATAGATTCGGTCCAAGAGTGGTTTAAATCATGGTTTCTCAACCTTCGCTTAACTAACACACCACCTTCACAGGTTTGCTTAACTAACACACCACCGTCACTGCCTGGTTCAGGCTCTGTTACTGGCCAAATTAAGATTTATTAATTCATTCTAACATTTTACCCGAGGTCATTTGGATAAATGTAACATAGAGGGGGTGATTATGATGCCTTAAATTATTCCTATTTTACATAACACAATGCATGATTTTCAAGATTACAATTCAAGTGACATGTAAAGAGAAAATAATATGAAGATGAGAGTGGGTTTTGCACAAATTCAGGTAGAAGTGCTTCTGAAATATTTTCCCTTACAGATACTAAGAAGGCAAAAGAGATACATCACGTTGAAATATAAATAAAAAGGCTTAGAAATTGGCTGGAAGTTTGTTTTCACGTGGAAAAGAGGTGAGTTTGTGTTCATATTTTGCGGAGATGAAAGAGAGTCAGGATAGCCAAGTGGGCGGACAGGGTGAAGTAGGGAGTTTGGATGATGTATCGTGGGTTCAATGCGAATGAAGCAAGAAGGCAAGAGGGTGGCAAGGCAAGCCGTCATAATAGACATTTTATTCATTAGGTGGGCCTCTGGGCAATCCTCACTTGAAAATTATCGCATATCCTCGCGGGAGCGGATTAAATAAGAGAATAGATGGGACCATTAAGGGCGATAGCTTGCGAGAGTGGCGAAGTTAATTAAGTGGATATCCTAGTGACTACGCGAGTCGAAGCATATGAGGGAGCCAACATTTTAATTCACATTCTTGTACGCTTTTTTTCCTCATTGATAGCAATCCAAGCCATTAAAAAGTTAAAATACATTGAATATTTTAGTAAGCAATGCATCATCATTGGTTAACATCTTCTCTTACGGAGCCAACTAAAGACTTACTTCCATTTACCTACAGCACTTTGCCAGCAACGATAAGAGAGATTTGCCAGTACCAGGAAAATTATTTTTTTTGCGGTTGTCCTCATTTTAATACCCTTGTATTTCCTGGAAATCAACGTACTTTATATAAGATACGTCGAAATTTCCACAAGAAAAAAATCGGCGTGAACCGGGAATCAAACCACAGACCTTTGACTTTCCGGGCCAATGCGCAGACGGCTACGCTATCCAAACTACTCCCGGTTACAATTTTGAGGGAAGCAAGTGAAGTAGATTTTCCCATCTTTTAAGACCTTGTCTTGTAAGATGGGAACAGCCAGTTGCATTGTATCCTCCTGAATTGGCACGGGAAAATTAAGTCTGGGAGGCGTAGTGGCCTGCGCATTCTCCCGGCAAGCCAAAGGTTCGTGATACGATTCATAATCCAGGCCGATTTCTTCTCGTGACGATTTATACGTATTTCATCACCGTATTTGCGGCAGACATGAATATTTTCTTTTTATATAATATTTTTAGAAAAATGACTAATTGATTATTTGACTTTTTAGTAGGCTTAAAAAAACATTATTTTTAATCACCCATGTGACACTCCCGGTAGCAGTGAAGGGTAGAAGAGTTCTGTCGGCGTAAATAGATAAGAGGACACATTTTCTATAGTTATCACAAATATAACTAGCAAAACGTTGATTTAACAACCCAATCTCAATAAGATTATGCAATCACCCTTTATGAATCGGCAGCCTGTGCAGCTGACTCATCTACAATTGAGGTCATACGCAAGATGGAAGCAGTAACCGTATAAATTTCCCTTCTATTTAATATTCAAAACAATTCCCTAGAATAGAGCATTTAACATTAGATCTACGATATCATATGATTATAATAAAGTCGTACCAACATGGTTACTTCGCAGTATAAGGTTTCTCAATCGTACAAGAGGCCACCTTATACCTCCATAAATTCTACGGCCAAGGATATGGAGAGAAATCCTCAGACACTACTCTTCGTAAGCTTTAAGAAGGAACACACCGCCGGACCATCATATTCAGATTTTCGATATTTTGATCTCCATTCATGCATTGGAAGATCAATGCTTTTTTCGCTCACCTCGAAATGGATCAAGTCCAAAATATATGGAACACAGACCGTTCAATCTTAAAAGTCCGAAAAATAATAAAAGCATAGTTTACCCCATGAAAAAATGACACTAGCAATGAAGAAGACACTAGTGAGGAAAAACTGTAACGCAAAATGGCAATTAACAAATGGGATTAAAAGAATATGCCAAAATAACTAAACGTTAGAATAGCATGACAAAATGTTTAAGCTCATTATTGATCACCTGGTATTATTTTTGCCTTAAGTTAATATTAGGATTACTCACTTCAATTTTAGATCAAAATGAGTTTAGAATTTTACTTTAAACTATGGTAAGAGCCAAAAACCTGAAACTATCTTTTCCTGCAAGTTATGGAGCGACATCAACCAGATCGGAGGGAAGACTATCCCACTCTTCACACCAACCTGGAGACTTCCCAAAATGAAATTGAATAATTTTATTTTCAAAATCGAGAAAGTGTGAATAGGTGCCTTTCATTAAAATTCAAGCCTTTCATTTCAGCCGAAGGGAGAAAATCTTCCGGGTTCAAGCGCTTCTTTATTTGAAGCTCCGAGACGCAACAGTACCCGTCCCTCACCTTCTCTCGAGGTAGTTGTGGATGCACTCCACACATTCAACGTAAAAGGCAGCATGACAACCGACCCGAGACCCAAATAAGTTAAGAAGTTCTCCTTGTCGAGAATGGGCGGCTAAACTAGACGCTTTCATGGCAGAAGGCTGCAACCGTTTGATAAAATAAGCGGAAGAGAATAAGCTCACAAAACTCAAAGCTGAGCCATCTACAAAATAAGAGCGAAAAGTAAATGCGAAACCTGAAAGTTTTAAAGGATTTGAATCACCCAAGGTTTTTTTTTTTGAAGGCAGGACAAAAAAAAAGAAGATCTTGACTGGAAAGTTTTGACTAAGAAATTTTAAGAATAGTCAAAATTTTATGTTTAAACAAGCCTGCTCGACAATTTCCTTCATAAATAAAAACTATCACTTTACCAGGCGGTAACAACTACGAAGCCAAAGTTTTAATGAGTCATTGAGTTTAATCAGAAAAGATAAGGAAAATTTTAGAAATACGAAGAAGTTCACTGGAAAGACACGAAAAGAAAAAGAATCTAAGAAGGCCACTGTACAAAGGTGGAGTTTGGTAAGTCATCTCTTGATGGATACGAGAATTATTGCCTTCATGCCACCGACCATTCAAAGGATCGGGGAGGCGGCCAATAATAGAAGGCATATATACCATTAAGGTTCGGTTTGTAGACTGATAAAGGTTGGAACTTCTTTTAGGTATGACGAAAGGTTGGAAAGAAACCCGGCGCCAACATAACTTACATCTAAATACATCAATAATTCGTCGGTTTAATGTCCCGTCTGACGGTTAGAGTGACGGTCAGAGAGACGGCTCTTGCCTGCAGTGTGCTCCCCAGATTGGACTCAAGTAAGAATCGGCATTAAATTTCAAACTACCGCTGCCGGAACTCGAATCCGAGTCTTCTGGAAAGAAAACCAGTGCATTAGCCTCAACGTAAACCCGTTCTCATGAAAAAAGTTCTTTACTTATATACGACAAAAGTGGGTGTTCGTTATCCTGCTATTTTTTAATGATGATCCCGAAGACACATGCCAAATTTGAAATTCAAATAAATTCATTGGTTACTTAATAATCGGGTAGCATATTTATGGCACAACATGAAATTCTTTCGTAATTCTCGACCCTAAAATACCAGGAAACAACTTTTGCTGTTCAAGAAATCAGTGAAATTCGACGTTAGGCCAAACGGCGACCATAATGAAAAAAGGAGGCATAAAGACATTTGCTTGCGTGCAGATTAAAATATACAAGGAATAAGTAAATGCATGGTTAATTTTTCACAGTCAACTGCAAAATCACTAACTATACACATTTTTACCAAATTAAAGAATTAGTCACCATATTGCAAAACGGCTGATACGAAGATGTTGAATCACATGGATTCCGAGGTGGCTCCGAATCTAAAAAAAAATTTCTGGCTATATCTACCTCTGTACAATGCGGTATATTCCAATTAATATGTAGTAATATGCAGTAATGTAAGAGCAGCCTATGCCGACGCCGGGTTTCTCTCCAACCTTGGTTTCCCAAAGAACCACCGTCCCACCAGTCCTCAATGGTGCAAATGGTATCAGTTGTCGGTCGGTCACCTTCCCAAATAAGCAACCAACAAACCCACCAACGACGATAGAAGGTGACGCATGTCGGTGAAACAAAAGAATTTACCAAATGGAAAAATAGAACAGAAAATAGATCGAATCCGTTAGAGGAGATGAAGAAAAAGAGACGAGAAAAAAATGAGTAAAGAGAGCCCTGACGAAATGGAGGAAGGTATTTTTTTCACCCACGTCCGAGAGTGTCCGGAATTCCACAGTTTGTTTTTGACGGGAACCTGTAACCCGTGGATGTTCAAAGGAACGTAAAAGGTGGGGAAAAGGTGAGAGAGAGAGTTCGCAAAGATTCGTGTTTTCAGAAGACAAAAGGGAGACCTCCTGGAGATAAGTATGGTACAAGTAGAAAGGTAGAAAGGTGGGGTAGTAGATCTGGCGAGAGCGTTTGGCAAAAAAGGGCAAATAAGGAACAGCTCGGATCCAGTGGGAAGAAAGTGGGAATAAATGGTGGGTAGTCAGGGAGATGCGTCCGAGTTTTTTCTTTTCCCTGGGAAATGAAAGAATCCCACGCGAAGACGGAATCATCGAAGTTCAGATCGAACAAAAAACGATCTCGTTCAAATACTGCGTCCAATTGCAAACAAGGAAAAAAAATTCGCATCGGCCTCCCACTGCGTTCGAAACTGGAAAGTCTTGTTTGCTAACGTGTGTGATATGTATGTACAGTGCTCGCAAAAGTTCCTGGCGCTGCGCAGTGGACGAGTTTCGGGGGCAAGATACTTCTAAAATTTTCTGCGAAACGGGGGAGGAGGGTTTAGTGTGGAGGGTCAGCCAGAAAACCTTTCTAATTCTCGCCAACACAAGCCTTTCGAGAAGTGGGATAACTCACGACTTCCTGCCATCCCGTTTTGACTCCTCTCGCGATTAAACCTTAAGATAGTGTCCGTGGAAAAGTCATCGCAATAGCCGGTTTTAACCACTTGCCTATTGAATTCGCGTGTTTGTACCTCGTGCTTTTCCAGGAATTAATTAGTTTCTCCTGCCTCATTCTCTCTAGTTACCTCCCTCTCTACCCTTCCGTCCTTTCCCTTCAGCACCTCCACCGCTAGTTCCTCTCCTTGTCGCGCAGATCTGCGCCAGGAACTTTAGCGATAGCTATTTTTACGGATCTATCGCGCACCACTTATTGGAGAAAAATATTTCAATTGAAACAAAGAGTATATTCATTCGTTCATTGAGTCCTTAAAGGCCGGACTGCTGCAGGCTTCATTTTTAGACACCGCATTTTAGTTGATGCGGAATGTGAGTACCAATGAGCTCCTTGTCTTGCCTCTGAATGGAAATAAAAATCTTGCGTTGTATCCAGACAAAAACATCCTTTTACCTCCTAATCCCCCTTTTCCGTGTTGATGTATTTGCACGAGGGTTCACCACAATCTAGGTTTCCAAAGCGCTAGAGCTGCAAGGAAATATTTTGGGCGGCAGTTGGCACCACTGCTGTATTATTCCATCCCCTCTTTCAAGCAACTGGTCACCGAGCTCCGGTTGGCAGCCGCTTGAAATGGAGCTCCCTTCGCAGCCCTCACTTGGCGGGAACGACCCGCAAGATCATGGTAACTATGTTTTGGGATCACAAGGGGGTACTGTTGATCGACTTCATACTCATTGGGGCCACAATAAAAGTAGACGCATATGGTGAGACACCCAAAATACCCGAACGGGGGACACAGAACTGGAGAAGAGGAATGCTCACTAAGTACGTGTGCATTCTTCATGAAAATTCTCGCTAAAATGTCGCCCGCACAGCCGTCAATCTTCTAAACGAATTTGGATGGGATTTTATCACCCATCACCGGTACGGACACCGAGGGTTTTTCATTTGTTTAAAAATTCGAAAGAAAATATGGGTGGAATGCAATTTAATGACGATGGTGAGGCGAAAGAAGAGTTCATACGCTATCTCAATGAGTTGGTGGCCTCTACGGCACTGGGTTGCAAAACCATGGAAAACGTTTAAAAAAAAAATGTTTTTCTATTGTTAAAAATTATGGAGACCTTACTTTCTGGTTAACCCTAGTATAATTTGTTAGTAGTGTTGTTTTATTATGTAAGATATTTTATTTCAAGTTAATTCTCCACAAAAATTACCGGTATACATCCAATTTAATGGCCAACGCTGGCTGTTTTTTAATATCTATTAAGTAAATCACAAAATAAAATTATTCAGAGTTTGAAAAAAAATTGCACAAACTACACGTTAAACTCTCCAGAAAATACTGTGTGATTTAAAAAATATCATTGCTGTGCGATCGCTAAAGTTGTTTATGAAAACCTTGGCTGTCAAACGACATAGGTCTCAATCCAAATTGTAGACAGTTCAATCTCAAATTATTATGTCTTTAAAAATTTCAATTGCCGTAACGACTTCCCTTTTAGTGTTAATATTCAAAACGGTTACGGTACAGCCTTGGCTGCGAAATTATAAGCTCCACCGAGATCGTAGCGGAGATCGAGAGAACTTGTTTGATGAGCGGGCAAGAGAAAACGTGAATATTTAATAAATTTTAACGCGATCGTCACACGTTACTGGTAGGTGGCGTAATTAACGCGGGAAAACTTTTCGGGGGTCGTTTGCATTAGATATTCAAATGGGGAATCCCTGTAAGAAAGAAGAGGAAGGCCTCCGCCAACCACCATGAAGGAACTTGAGTTTCAGAGAGGTAGCAATGGGAGAATGGGAGGCTAAAAATTACCCCAGAAGGAGCTTTAAGAGCCTCGCAAGAGAAAAAGAAAAAAAATTGTATTCACCCGCGATATATGAGGAGACCGATGTTTCAAGGCGGTTGCTGCGATTTTTGCTTATGTACTGAATCGCGCGAAAACTTGACACACCTGTTATTATTAGTGATATCTACAGATAAAAGTGAAAAAATGCACTAAACCTATTTGGTGTTTTGGCAATTCAGTGGAAAACCATTTAAACACGTAGTCTAACATGAGATATATTCCGAAATTGTTCACAAGATCGCAGCGGATATCGAGAGAAGATTCGAAAGAAGAAAAAGTCGATTGGATATGTACAGATTTTCTTCTAAATTCAAAAAGATTCATTTCCTATACTTATAACGGTTTCTAACGATATATCGTGCAACGCTGATTCAAAGATTCGAGAAAACACATTTAAACAAAACTTTTGCCCAAATGTCACATTGGTACCGAGCCGAAAACCCAAGTCATAACATGCTTTCATTAAGGCACAAGTTTATATTATAATTATTTTGACTTTTTCATTACTGCATGTAAGGTGAGTTCCACCGAAAAAAAACGGATTTACTACTTAAATGAAATGTAGAGTATATTCTTTCGACTTACTCGAAAAATTATTAAAATTTACACTAAATGCCTCACGCTGTCCAGCCAACTTAATGTGGTTGCAGCAATTTTTGTTAATGTAATGATTTGCGTGAAACTTGGCATATATGTTCTTATTAGTGACACCTATAGATGAAAGTGTTGCACTTTACTGATTTGATTTATTTTGCAATTCAATAATAATACAACTCGTGGCCTTATGGCACATGACAAACATTTCGCAATCATTCAGTTTCATATGCACAGGGATTATTCCAAACCCGAAATAATAAAATTTATTATGTAACGGCTTTATATTATTATATAATTTATTACAATGGTTTCTCACAAATATTAAGGTGTCAGGCTGATTAGAAAAAAAATATTTAAATATAAATTTCACCAACATTTCGAATACCGTGCCGAAAACTCGTCATAACATACTTTCATTAAAGTAAAATATTTTAAACATTTTTATTGAATCATTTCCATCACTATATGGTGAGTTCCACCGCAAAAAGAATTGCCTGTGAGTAATATCTGGTCTTAGAATGTCTTTCGACTTACTTTAAACAAATTAAAATGTACACTCAACGACTCGCAATTGGCGCTCCAGACACCTTAAGGTATTGTTGGGGAGGAGAGAGAGGGTGAAAGGCTGGAGGCCGAGGAATATTAAAAGAAAATTTCGAAGGGAAGTGCTGTAGAGGAGCAGGAAGTGTGGGTGACATTGGAGGACTTGAAACTGAGAAAATGGAAAAGAAGAGGGTTAAGAATCAACGAGATAAGTGGCAACTTTTATGGAACGAGTAAGGACGGCCGCTTTTGATAGAACGGAAGAGGGTGGTTCCTGAGGCTCACGGCGCTTTAAGCGAAGGGACAAGTTAAAAAAAAAAAGAAACCTCCTCCGTCTTATAAGCTATTACTTAGACGTTGTACGACCAATTCAGCAGCATAAAATAAACCGATGACTTCTTTTTAAGCCGATAAACGTACTCAGATGTAAGACATGTTGACACGGTTGGCACTGAGAATGGAGAGATGGGTGAGGTACGAGTGGATGAGGAAATATAGAACAGGAGGTTCCGCAACATATCTTAGACTACGAAGAAAAAGTTGGCAGCGGATAGGGGATTTTAAGGCGAATTAAATGCAAAATTCCAACCTTCCATTTATGGTGGTAAATATACTGAATGTTGACAGTATGACCAGCCTGAAGAAATAAGATAATAAGAACAGAAAAGAGCAATAAATCCTACTTATATACACACTTAAAGATGTTTGTTTGTAACCTCATCACAGATACTCTGATGAACCAACTTCCAAAAACTTATGCACCTAAGTAGAGGACACCATCGGATAGAACAATGGCTTGTATATAAAGGGCCACAGGGCCCGAAATCATGCCGTTTATTATGAGCAGTAGAAAGCTGCTGAAATAGGATCTACACATAGTTAGGGTTTAATCTTTTAAAAATTAAATGTGTACAGAGATCAATGAGTTCAGACATATGAATAAGTCCTGATTGACCTTGGGGCCCGAAACCGGCGGCTACTTTCTTTGGTACCTTAAAAAGGATAAAGAGATGATCCGATTATCTTGAAACTATTGTGTGATAACAAATCTAAGGCAAGTAGGAAGATTCAAAGCAGGCTCAGTATATATCTATATTCTTATCGCCTCAAAAGAGGAATACATGCAGTACTTATGTTCGATAACCTTATTAGTCAACAACGACTACTATGAGCACTGTTAAAAATCTTTCTACACACATAGACCACAAAAATTACCACAACTCGAAAATAACAACGAAAGAAGAAACAAGCACTTTAATTTCGAGATTCCCTCATACAATATGCTCCTTCCAACAGCTTTTCAATAAACAATGACACATATCTATGCTAACACATTTTATCAAAAGCAACAACTGTCATCAAATTCAAGAGTAAGCAGTTCCATTCGTGGATTATAGAAAAGTAAAGGTGAAAGATTGGATTCTATTGCCGAAAATAGACAAAGGACGCTATTTTCCACGAACCAGAGAGTGAAACTTAATGACGCATTTATCGTTTTAACGACCCAATCTCCTTTAAGCATCAAGGGATCGCGGGGGTCGAGGATCTTTTCACAATCTTCCTCGCAGTTGGTAGTTTACGCGGAGATAACTTTCCTCGTCTACTGTCTAATCCGCTACTTTCAACCTCCGTAAACCACAAAGGAGGTCTGGAAATAAACGGAAGCGACATTTCACTAGACTCTTGAAGCCGATTCCACCAGTTCAGTCGGACAGTTTAGGCCTTACTCTGGCTTACGTTTCCGGTGGAGGCGTTTGACTATCGTCAGATCTATGTGACTGTTAGACCATGCCTAATCGGGACAAAATTCTTCCCACGTACTCCTGTTATTGCTTCACCTTTGCCCACGAACTTTCACGGCCATCCGTCCTCCGTTTCATTTTAACCGCATTGGAAAACCCTTTTAAGGCAGCTGGAGCGGTAATCGTAGGTCATTGAGTGCACATTTTAACAATTTTTAAATAAATCTAAAAAAATTTAGGGCCAAATTAAATTTAAGTACATATGTCTATGCGGAGAAACTTATCGCACAAGCAGTAATGGAAATGATGCGAGAATTATATTTTACACTTTTTCCTTCATTAAAGCATGTTTTGGAATTTATAATTTAGCCGAAAATTATATTTAAACATGTTTTTTCTTCAACATATTTCACTCGGCGAGACTACGTGATATTTTTTTACAATCTTTATAATAATATAAAATGTATTATTTAGCGTTTAGAAGAAAATCTGCACACATGTAATCGAGTATAACTCGATTAAAAAGTGAGTAAAAAATATACTCTTGTAACATTAACTCGTTGCACCCTTAGTAGATTTATAATAAAAAAATGTTAAAGATTTCAAAGTAAAATTAATGCAGTCCTTAATGGGTAAAAAAGAAAAAAAAATCCTAATCCCTTTCTCCCGTCCCAACATATAGGAGCTCCTAGGGGGTACCACGCCCTCACATCGAGAGTCCCGAGGGAAGAAGTTTTCGTTATTTTTTTCCATTTTTCCGGTGGCAATTCATCATTCGCTTTTCACTCTCAAGCCTTTCCAAAAAGGCGGATGTGAGATCTGGAGCATGGGATAAGGATTGGAGACGCGTCTTCGGGAATGAGGAGATGGGAACCCTGAAGATGGATACGTAGGGGGAAAGAAAGAGAGATACGGTGGGAAGCGACGAACGAGGGGGTTGACTCAAGTTTCCCGAGAGTGGAAGGGTTGAAAACGTCGATGACAAAAACGTCGGAAAATCTGGGAAACGTTATAATCCCTCAGGAGCCACATAGGGAACGGGGAGGGGGGGAACTTGTGACGAGTGGGGAACCGGAAAGGTACGCAAAGATTCCACGCATTAAAAGATTACGAGGGGAACATCAATCATTTCGGATCGAGATGACGTGAAATTGAAAATGGATGCCAAATGGGGACGCTCTCATCCGTATCTTGAATGTCGAATTCCTTGCGAGAATTGTGCTACACGGGTTTGGTGGGTTTAAAGTTTTTGGCAAGTTTGGTAAATTGAAATTTTAAAATTTTTGAAGTAATGGTCTTATACACAGAGGCACTGACCCTTCTCGGCGATGAATATATCTACGATTTCTGATAGAGGAGCTGTAATATTTATGAGATGCTGAGAAATAACCTTTTTCACCAATAAAAATCAAATAGAAACACAATTCAATGACATAATAACAGTTGTGAGAAAATTTCTCCCGAAAGATCATGACAAGTTTTGACCGTGAGAGATTTACAGAAAGAAGAATAAAAGACAATGAACCTTTTGACTTGACTTTAACAACTTATCATGCATGACCACGAAGTAGAAAAATTGTCTGAAAAAACTACCAAATGAGACAGCGCAGCACTTACTAACCTCATTGAAAAAATAAAAGAAGTAATGAATATGATTGATAATTAACCAGGCGTCATTTTTGGTATTTCAATAAAAAAAGGTAACGTCAGTCCACAAAATATGTTTATGCTGCTCACTGACCAAGGTTTCGACTTACAAAGTCATTAGCATTGTTACGCTTATTACTGAATTTGAAAGTAAGCATGGTCGGCCAGTTTGATAATATATTTTGTGGACCATACGAATTGACGATCCAAAGCACATCAAAACATTTTGACAAGCTTAGCTTCATCCCACCTTGCAAAGGTCCGTCCTTAGTGAATAGCGACACAATCAATGCATTTTTAAACCGTAGTCATGGCCACTTGAAGGCTCTATCTACCCTCAAGTAATTTTAATACCACCCAGAGGACTTTTCTAAGGCTTTTAAGATGTCTCCACCGATTGAGATGTCGCAAAGGAAGTGACGAAGTGCTTCCCGCACAATTTTTATTCTGAAAAAAAAAAAAAAAAAAACCCCATCTCCTCAATGAATGTTTTTTCCGCGTTCCTCCTGGAGGTCATCTCGCAGTTTGGGCACGTCCCTCTCGGCTCTTTCTTGTATGGAACGGACCGGGAAAAAGGATCTCTCCCGGGCACACTTAGCAGAAGGGGAACGCGATAAAATATATATATTCGGCAGAGGAGAGGTGCAGCTCCGAAATCGGATGTGTTCGGATGAGTCCTACGGGGTGGGATTGGGTTCGGAAGGAAAAGGATTGCTCGCGCCCAAAGAGAGGAGAAGTTTTCCTTTTTTAAGGGTTTTTAGCGCCCTTAACGCGTGCGTGCTGGCTCCTCCGAAGACACGAGTCTTGGGATTTGAACGCCCCTTAAGGATGAGGTCGCTTTACACAAGCTTCATTAGGAGTCTTAAATATTTCCCTCGCCAAAGACTCTTAAGATCCGGTTTAATGAAGTCTGGTTAACGTTAACTACAAGATAGCTTTGTCTTTTCGTTCATTTGTTGTTAACTGACAGTTCGGGTTTAGTGTAATTAATCAGACTGTCGATTATTTGACCTGAGGATCATCGATGGGAGAATGTATTCACTTCGGTTTTCACGCCGAAGAAATACTTAACCACAGGTTATAAAACAGGTCCCACAAATTAACGCCACTAACCACAAATTATAAAAAAATAAATGCGGTTTTGGAAGATACACACATCAATTAATATTAGATGTCTCATTAAATTTGTTTTTATTTCCCTGGAATGAGCTTCTTATGGATCGATTTTTTGAGCTTCTTAACACGAAGAGTTGTTGAATGCGGAATATTTGTATGCAATGTGACAATTAAACCTAAAGTTTACACGTAAATATGTTAAGTGTTGACAAACAACCAGAACTCTAGGGTTATGAACAAGGGATGACAGTGTTTTGCAAACCAGAGTAGTAGCAGTAGTGTAGATTAAAACAGAAATATTCTCAAATTAAATGAGGTTTGGCAGGTCAACAGACGCCATTGATGAACAATCAAATATATTTGTAAATATTTTGTAAGAAGCAAGACTTTTTAATATCCCACACGATGTTCTATTTCATAATGAGAGCTTTTTTATGATTGATGATGATATGATAAACATTAAAACCGGTCATTGCATTAAAAAATTGTGTTAAATGTAACGTAGGTACCATGATTAACTTCTGTCAAGCATGCCAAAACCACACAGTTACTTCGCCGACCATTACGTTTATATTAGAAAAAGACGGAGAAAAATTTAATACATTCTCATACAACGAAAAAATGCACGGATTTATGTTGGAGTATTTATTATCCAGCAAATTCTTTTTTAATCCACAAAAAAGTGTTATACATACAATGAAGAGCAGCGCTCTGAAAACTAATCATTCTGATTATATGTATAAGCGTAACATAACCCCCCCCTCCCCTGCATTACAGCTCACAAAAGTATTCCGAGGAAAAATACATCAATCCCAATATTAACGTAATAGGGCCATTTGGATGGTGGCAAAGCAACTCGCCCACGGGTAATCCCAGGGGAAAAGACATCTCAAACCTCATACGCAGCCCCGACTAAGTACGTATTCTCTAATATTGTAAGTACTAAGTACGTATTCTAATATTAGTACGTAGAGTGGACAAAAATTACTTCATTAGTCAGATATATCATTCATAATGCTTTCCACTATTCGGTGGACCTATGACCTACCCCAATAATAAATCATTCTACACCATGAACACAATTAACTCTAAGGGATTGCAAAAAGTGTAAACAGATACGCTGGCACAAAAAGAACATAATTTAATCTTCAATGTTTATTAGTTTCAAAATCCTATTACAATAACTGAGATGGTAATCAACATAAAACGTTATCTAATAGCATACACCAAAACTTTTAAGCATGTTATGAGTCGATTTTTTCTGACGACATAGAGAAATTTACGAAAACCGTACAAACAACCGTCAATTATATCGTAAATATTATGGAAGGAATTAAAAAAATGGACAGAGGTATATATTAGAGACGAAAAATATCACCAATACCATCTTAAAGACCTTTTATATTAGTTATTCGGCAGGTAGTCAAGTAAGCTACATCACTACTTAAAGTTATTTTCACTCAGGCAACCAGTTCTAACAACATGTCTGAAGCTTAATTTAATTTCTGATATTGGACACATCTGAGCATGTCAACAGTAATGCAGTTGTAAGAGACTGATTTAACTCTAGCGTTATAGAAATAAGCCATGATGATAAAACAAATAACTTAGTACGTATCTAACTTAAATAACATATCTTCGACCGTGGTTTCAGAAACTTATTACCATCCTCAAGACGAAAAATTGGCAATCGGTAGCTAAAAGCTAGATTTCTAATAAATCATGAGAGTGGATAAGTCCTAAACTCTTTGCTTAACATTAATAATTATCAATTCCTAAAATATTAATTGCATTCCGCTAAGGACACATTTGATGGAAATCCAGAAACCCCGCCATATACCCTAGGGTTGGTGCTTAAAGGTACTACGTGGACATAGATGAAGAGAGTACGGAGATAGCAGGGGATCTGGTTAAACTTTAGTAAGGCCCTGGGTAGGACGTGCGATGAGGTTGGGGAACGACAGAAGGGGTAAGAGGGAATGGGCAAAAAAAGTAAGGGTCAAAGGGCTCGCATTTCCATGGCTTCCACTACGAGGGGCAGACGGAGAGGACATTAAGGGCGTCAAACGAGGTTCCCTTAGCAGTGTAAATACTACCAGGGTTCCCTTTTAACCCCTTATGTGACAAAGCATGCCCGCCCCACTATATGCCCAACAATGAGGGGGATGACTCCTTAGGGGACAGGGTAAAGCAACAAACATTCTGCAAACCGCTTCTATCTCTCCCATCTACCCAACCAGCTCAACCCATCTCATCCCATATCGCGACACGGAATCTCTTCTTCACGCCGACGGCCTTGCATTCAGTTTCGACCCAAGATGTTAATTTTCCCCGTGAATCCTTTTTTTGGTACGTACATAACCCTACCTACCTTTCGGGCCACCCTCTAAATTCGGAACCGTTCCCCCGTCGCCTTGATTAACGCGGTGGCGCCCTTCTTATCAGTTATTCTCGAGTGCGGATGAGGTCGACCGCGAAATCGTTCTGCTCTCTCGTAAATCTACACACACAGTGCGTTCAATCTCTCTTCTGTGGAGTACAGAAAACCCCATAAGAGACTTTTAACAGGTGACTTCCCAAACGCCGCGCTTTCTCTCAAATCGAGGCCTCATTGCTGGATTCCGGAGCATTTAGTTTACGTAAAATGATTTTAAATAAGATGTTTTTATTTAATTTTGAAATTCAGTTTGCTATTTAACATGAAGCCGTTCCAGAAAGTTTCATTATAAGCTATTGATTTTCACGGAAATCATTCTTTATACAGATATTCGCTATCTTCTCTTGCTCTCGGAATGAACGTTTCAATGACAAATTCTGAGGATACCGGGACTGTCCACGATATGACCTTTACGGTGTTACCCGAAAGTACACATTAGTGCAAAACTCCGCTGAGGAAAGATCATTCACATCGATCGGGACTTGAACCCGGATCACTCGGCGGAACCCGGTGAACTCGGGACGCTATCGACGGATCAGGGTTCAAGTTCCGGTCAAAGTGAATGATTTTTCCTCCGAGGAATATTTCAATGATGATCATTAATCGATATTTTAATAGCTTCTGTTGGTATATAGATATGATATCATTCTACTAATAGCGAATATTGCAGAGGCTCAAACAATTGACAAATTCTGGCATAAATTTTATTGTGTAGCAATATTTTTCTTCATTATATGTATTTGAAATAAATTCGTCTAAGTTTACTTTAAAGCTTGCGCTTGAAAGTAAACTTAGATGCTACATGATATGTGATGTTCAGGTTACGAGCGTTCAAAGTGTTGACTCAGTTTTTTTGGTGGGAAAAACCGTGAAGTTTTTCAATCGAAGCCCCATCAAAATATGAAACCATTATTTAAATAAATTCCATACCTATCTCAGAATGAAAAAAAATGCGAAGATTGTCTCGTTTCCGCAAAATTTAAATATGCTGTTAACCTCGTTAGAGTGGGATTATTGTCTATCGAGATGTATCACCTCGTATGATTTATGATACATAATGTATAAGAAAATTAAAAAAAGAAAACTATTTCTTTAATTGGTTTTCAGGCAATATTTTTCGATTGTGACACACGTCATTACAAATACTGATTTTTACAAACGACGTCAATCAAATATTCAATAACGCATTCTTAGCAGTATAGCAAAATTCATAGAAATCGTACAAATATAGAGACCACGTTTATTTCATTTTCTGACTCTTTGGTATTCAATTTTATCATTATCATGAATTCATTGCCAAGTATTACACTATTCTTTACTGTTCTTCGGTTATAGCGCAGGCGTTCGGATAAAATATCCTCAAGGTGATAACTACTAAGCGATATTGGTGGCATCATATGTCGTAATGTTTCACTTCCAAAAAGACATTCACTAATGGGACTAATTCTCCTCAGAATATAAAATAAAAGCAGAGGGAATGTTAACACACCGAGGTAAATCTGGCAGCTTGGGTATGACTTAAAACAGACCAACAAAAATTTGCAGGACGAGGGATGTTTTTCAACGTTTACAAAAAATGATACAATTCTAGGAAGAAAATGGGTCCCAAAAATTGAATGAACCAGGCGCTGGAGAATCCTACGCTAAAAACTGCAATATCTCGATCTTAATTTGAGCAAAATTCTTCCAAGAAAGAAAATTTTGGCACTAGGTCCCAACTCCGCCTCTTAACAGCAGCATGAAATGAGATGACGATAAGGTTATTATGGCAACAATATTCCCGCGAACTTCCCCGGTCCTTCCAAGAACATAATGTGAACCCCAAAAGGTTCCGCTTGCACTGAAGGGGTGTTGAAAAACGAAAACGCATTCATCGCTAACTCAGAGGGCAGATGGCAATGACCAGCAGTTTCCGTAGGATCTAAAACCCATTTTACCAAACTACCAGAGCATATTTGTTGGAATTATGCAAATTTTCCACCAAGATCGAGTTGGTGTGATGGTTAGAGTACAGACTTCCCAACCCGAGGGACCAGTTTTGAGTATCCCTGAAGCGGTTCACATTAGCCAGTGTAATCCCGTTCCTAATCTGGGTGTCATATGGGGGAGTATGGATAAAAAAGCTAGAACAGAAGAGAATAGGGATCTTAGAAGCTTGGTGCTGATGGCAAATGCTGAAGACCAATTCAACGGATAAAATCAGACACGAGGGTGTGTAAAGAAGAGCAGGAAACCATACGGAGCACCATCAGGAAGACAAGGTATAGATGGACGAGTCACTTTTTGAGACACAAAGAATTTGTTAGGGACATAATTGAAGAGAAAATAGAAGGGAAAGTAACGCGTATAAGGCCGAGGGACAAATACATAAGCTAGCTAAAACGGGATACGAAAAATATAGAGGTACAAGAGATTCAAATAATGACTAATGGAAAGGATAGAATGGAGCGCTGCAGTCAACCAATCTTAGGACTGAAGGACTGATGATTATCGGGGAGTACTTAATATGTTGTATTCCGTCTACTGGGTGGGACGTAGAAATGAGGACCTCTTGCACCTTTCGTTGAGAATAGGCCGATTCTGGCGCCGCGTATCCCTCCACACTTCCTCCATTCCCCAAGTAATTCTTCAATTACCTAAAGGCGGCTCTTTACTTCCGAGCCACCGAGTAAAATTTAATGGGCGTCGCCAAGTGGGGTGTTAATAGTTCCACGGGAAACTGTGAAGACAGCGTTAACAGAAATGGAGTGACTGGCATCGGACTTCATCAGCGCACAGAGAGCAATGCAGGCTTGAACCATTTTCCTCGCTGTGGCCTTAATATGAAATCAGCATCAATCCTTGTTGATTGTGTGCGTAAATGAAGTCTTCGCTAGGAGTAGATTAAAATCCTCGCTCCGGATTCTAGACTTCGCTACGATACCCAGAATATTACTAAAAAAAGGGACGTTTCGATATTTATGAAATAACAAACGCAACCGCTTAGTGAGAAAATGATTGCATTCATAGGAACAAATGATTCTTCATATACATAGGAAAATGTACTTCAAATCCTCAGCTACCACTGTTAAGAGTGGACCTCGATAGCGGAGGGGTAAACTCCTCCACTGGTAACCCTGAGGTCGCGGGTTCAAGTTCCGCGTGGATAATTTATCACGATGGATGTTTTGCGAATTGTTATTTATAACTTCATTGTGAGACAGGACATTCAAGACCCAAATGCGCTTAACTAATGAAGACGACGTTTATTTATCTAAAGCCACTACCTTAACAAATAAGTAATAATATTTATAAATAAAGGATTTTGGCTCAGGTACAAGAACCCCCTTGACATTGACTCAAATTAATTTAATGTCTGCCACTCACCAAATAATAAACCAACCTTTTCCGGCACCGAAAAAAACAGGATTTCAAAATGACGGGAGAATAAAAACCTAATCGAAATGCATTGCCCCTCTTAATTTTTAATAACTACCATTTCCTTTCAATCTAATCCTCATTCCGAGTCCGCTCAGCCGTTTATTCCCTCCCCAAAGGGACTTTAATTTCTTCTCCCTCGTCATATCCCGTCCCGAACTCTGCCTCGTTATTCGCCCTCTTCCTCGGCTTCCAACCATTTCCACATCCCGGCACGCCTTATCTCAATCCCCAATCTTCTTCTTTCTTCCCTTATAGCACCCTGCCTTTTTTCATTCCGGTCACATCCGGCTCCTGTTCCGGCCCGGCACTTAAAAACGACACCTCCCGGGCCGTTCCCGGGGTCCTCTTCGCTATTCAAATGCGAACGGGATGTTATTTTGGACGAAAATGCGTCCGTGAGAGGCTGTGCGTCGTGGGACTGCGCGCGCTTGAAAAAGAGGAAGTTTTGGAGATGGAAGCGGGGGCGGGTGGGATGATGAAATAATGAAAACGGGGTCATTTCATGAAATTCTCAGTCAAATTCGTGGAAAAAAATACTACGCGGTGGAGGAAAATAAAGGAGAGAGTAACGGCTGAAAGAGTGGACGCAGTGCGGTTACTTGGGGTGGCGACCGACAAATGAGGTCATTTGCTCCCTTGGGGATGCGAGGGTGAGGCTACGGTTGCATGAGGAATAGACAAAGGGCAGAGAGAAACCCGGCGTTGGAGTTGGCGTACTTTTAACGAAAGGCGCCTTGGTTGGTTATGTGAGGAGGTGACCGACAACTGAGGGAATTTACGCCATTAAGGACAGGTCGGTGGGTAGGTAAGGAAAGGATCATAGATTATAGAAGAAAATAGAATGAAACATACGGTACGATAGCAAAGGGGAAATCATTAAAATGCGCAATCGGTCATATTGAATGGCAGTTAATACGCCGAAAACATAGGTTAACTAGCGCAAATGTCACTGAACCATAATGATTTATCAAGCAAAATGCAAAATAGAAATATTTTCGGTGTAAGTACTGCATTATTCCTTAATTTCATGTAAAAATTGGGCGCGATAGCCATTTTTGGTGGATAATTCTTTGCAAAAAAGGCAACACTTTCGTGCGTCAAGACGTCATCTACTTACTTCTTTAATCTATGGAAAGGATCAATGGGTATTGGAGGAATGAAATAGAGAATCCCACGTCGGCGTTACCCTGCTCTTAACGAAAGGCGTCAAGGTTTCCACAGTTTATCGTCCCATTCGACGGAAGGAATACTGCTTAATACTCATGACACACAAGTAGAGATTACGATTTCCGTGAATAATCGCCACCATTCACAGGATTCGAACCCAGGAACCTAGGGATGGGAAGCCAGTATTCTAACCGGCACACCAACCCGATCCCTCGTTAAGGATTAACAGCTTAATGTTCCATCCGAATACCGAAGTAACGCACCTTGAATTGCTCTTCACAGAGCACTTAAGATGGGAATGGGAAGTGGAATGAAATAACGAAAAGGGCGCCATTTCATGAAATTCCCAGTCGGGTTCGTGATACGCGCCAAAAGGAAACATATCGCAGATGTAAGGCTGAAGGAGAGGGCTTCAAATACCTAATAGCCGTTGGCCCGAAGACTAGCACTTGGGGTGAGCTTCCATTCCAAACGAGTCGGCTGAAAACAAACTGTGCGCAAAGGCTAGTAATATATCGAATGAATGCACATAACTGATGAACGGGAAAATATTTAGAGGCATTACGTCAAGGTGAACAGAGTGGAGTAAATAATTATAGCTACGAAGAGATCACGAATTGAAAGAAATTAGAGGATGTCATTCTGGAATATATAATTTTACTTTTATACGATAGATTATGTTAAAAGTATTATCTCTTAACTATTTCTCCTATTCTGCTCATAGCACACTGGACAAGCAATACATCACGCTACGGGTGCCTTAAGAAGAACAACACTTGCTGTAAGTTCCTCTACCAAGGCAAATTTCTACGTGCAATGCTTGCATTTTTCTATTGCTTAATCCTCACATATTTCATATCATTTATGCATTCATCCCGACCACTACTAAGACACCCAAAAACCATAGTTCACGCTTAGGTCGTGACACCAATTATTCCCCATGCCTCTATCCCATCGTACCTCATGTAGATATAAAAATAAAAATGGAACGGAATTCATACTTCAGGTCGTTTTTCATTCACGATTCTACACTCTTTGGTGGAATCATAAATGAGTTATGAAAATATTGATACATTGAAAATAAATAGGGGAGAAACCGAGCTAGTAAAGAAATGGCAAACTTCTGAAAGCACAACTTCCAAGGTGACGATAGTATGGAAAGAAATATGGATTTCCTGACATGTGCCTTGTTTCCTTGATAGAACGCTGAACTTCGTGATTCGTCTCAGAAGTTCGACGAGAAACTTCTGTCCGTCATATCCGCATCGTAGTTTCAGACATTGAGAAGTTTCCTACATTGTGAAAAGAGATAGAAATGTTTATTACAGTCGGATGTAGTCAAAATATTAAAAACTTCCACTGGCCACAAAAAATTTCAACGACAAAGGTTATCCCACTAAATTCACCGAGCCTAAAATATGACCAAGGGGTTTAAATATTTTTCTCCAATATACACGAAAAATTGAAGAGCAAATGGGGTTGCACTATCAAGGGTAACTCATTCTAGTTTCCTCCCATGCCATTAATTTCTCCCACAATTTTAATGAGATAAAGTAAACTAAACTTACGTTTCTTTAATTATAACGGCCATGAAATCCTTATCATAATATGCAGGGCACTACGGCTTTTTGATCGGTTTTTGCGGAGGAGTTTTTATGAGTGCTATCCCTCATTCATAGGTACATTTACGCAGTATGGCCTAAAAGTTCAGCTTCCATGCAGTCTCCTGGCAAGGCTTGTGTGGAAACCAGCCTAAATAAAACTATAACCATTCTCTCAATCCCAAGGTTTGGCTCCTTTGGAGTGAGGAAGGCTCACCCTTATTTGAGCGTAAATTGCGTGAGACTACGAAGAAAGAAAAGGGATTGAATTATCTAAAACGCAAAAGAAAAAAAATCGCCACCTTTTCAATTCCTTTAACTCCATTATTCATATTCCCGGCAATCTTCCTGACGCTTTTTTCCTCGAGAGAACCCAATTTTGAGCATAAGATATGTTAAGTAGCTTACTCTTCCAGAGATTTTTTTTCCTTTAACAGTAACTTTTATGAGAGCCGATTCTGAAAATCAAATTTTCGACGGATATGACCGCATTATGACCGAGATTCCTCCCTTGAATAGGGAAAAGTTTTGTTGCCTAATGACTTTTAATAAATATTTTTGTTCGCAGTTTTCAAGGTTGTTCGGACTTATAATTCTGATTGAAATGTTGAAAAAGTACAGCACAAATAAAATTGCGTTTCTTAGATTCAATATATTTTTCATATAAGTTACGCTGCACGGTAACTTTATCTGGGAATTCATGAAGATGCTACGGATATCGATAAGCAATGTTCCTGAAAATTTTTACCGTAGTGAATTATGTATTTCGACATAACCACAATTTAAGTTGAGCGTAAAGTCATAATATGTCTACTTTTTAGTTTACTATCACAATAGAAATCCACAAATTTTCGGTCTCAAATATCACTAATTGTAAGAGCAAGAAATAAGTTTTTACTTCCATTAATAGAATTTGTAACGTAAGATTTTCACTTTAGCTTGGTTTTATTATGTCTGGTTAACGTTACCACAATATGACGTTACCTTTACATGTATTTGATACTGAGAAAACATGTTTCGTATAGTAAATCAGGCTGTCATTCAATTGAAATGAACATTATCGATGGGAAAGCATATTCACACCAATTATTTTGCCAAAAATATTTTTACCCAGAGATTATAAAACTGCACGTTAATTTGGTTGCACTGTAAAGTGTCTTCGATGCCTTTTCATTCATATTCTGGCTACTTGTAAAAAAATGTCCTTTTTGACATGAACCACGAAATCCTACCTTTCACGCTATTTTATTCTCAAATTGAACTTGAAATTCAAAATGTGTTAAAAGCGATAATTCGAGAAAAAAAATATTTTTCTAGTATTTTTCGCGAAAAACTGTCTAAAATAATCAATTTCGGGAGTCAAATGCTAATAAATTTTAGGCACTTATTTATTTATTCATTTTCTTATATTTTTCATGTATTAATAAATTATTGCAATAACTCGGATCTTAAGCCGGTTCTTATGACTGGAAAAAGTGCTCATTAAAAATATATTAGTCGAATATACTGCGAATTTTCTACCCTTATTTATTTCCTCATAGCTAAAGTATGTTTCCCTCAGTGAAAGCAAAATTATTGAAACAGGGCAAAGGAAAAGTGGATTTCTGTAATGGTATTGACTCATACAGTCGCAATAAAGCCTCATTTAATCAAGGAAAGCTTTATACGCCTACCACAATGGGGAACTACCATGATCTCCCAGCTATTACTGTCCTCATACCCATTTACAACGCGAAGAACAATACCAGTGTAACGAAAATAACCTTCTCTCAAGGGACGTTGGCGTAGAAAACACAATATTCTCTCAGCACGGGTCAATATCTGGGATCTTAGATGCGCCTTCAGGAAGGCAATATGTAGGCTTGTGCGTGGTAGAGTTTATAGCTTATTGTTCCCTTCCTTCGCCGTGCTACAAACCTCTAACCGTTACCAACTAAAGACGTTTATTTCTCTCGCCCGAAAGAATACCATCTTCTCATCCTCGTCTTTCACCCCGCACTCGGTCGCACCCAGCAGACAGACGCATGCGATGCTGCAGCGACGGGCGGAGCGGCGC
Organism: Pyrrhosoma nymphula; assembly: GCA_963573305.1. Taxonomy (NCBI): domain Eukaryota; kingdom Metazoa; phylum Arthropoda; class Insecta; order Odonata; family Coenagrionidae; genus Pyrrhosoma; species Pyrrhosoma nymphula. The sequence continues at coordinate 56,032,019 of OY754335.1, forward strand.
CTTCTCACGTATCCGAGAGCTTCATCTTCCGTCCGCTTGGGGAAAATAGGGCGTTGACGGCTGCGGAACCGAAGGAGCTTGCTTTCCCCAATACCTCCCGTCTCTCTACACACATCCCACTCCCTACCCCCCATTCGCTCGGCGAAATCCCAGGAAATATTGCAAAACGAGAGAAAGAGAGAGAAAGAGAGAACTTGGCTCCGTGGGATACGCACATTCCTCGTTTCCATTACTAACGCGCCAAACATAGTGGATGAGTTTTCTCTCACATCCAAGCTGCTTTTGAGGCCGATTGGTACCAATAGTTATCGGCTCATGCATGTAGCATCAATAATAATCTTCATGACTAATTAAAAGTTGTTTATTTTGCAAATGTGATGAAAAATGCTGTTAATGTTAGCGATTTAACAAATATAAGATGGGAGAAGTAAATTTCAGGTTAATATTAAAAAAGTTACTTTTTACTGATATTTTTTCTGAAAGGTGACATTCTCTTTATAAGTCGCCCTCGTCATTTCTGAAAGGTAGTATAGGGCAGTGACGGATCCACACGGAGCGGGGGGGGGGAAAGGGAAAGGGGAAATCCCCCCCACCAATAGGTCAGGCGAGCAAAAGAAAAATCAGGATTTGATAGTAAACTTCATTGTACCAACAGCTTAATTTCATTGATATTCGATATTAACATCTCTCTCTCCAACTAGCATAAAATGTGTTTTTCGGTAAAAAGTTGTTTTGGGAAGTTGAAGTTGGGCAGCGGAAGACCAGAATCCGGTGGAGAGAAGATGAGTCACAGTTGAGGATTAGTCTATCCCACATTTGTATTGCCTACAACTCTTGCAAAGCTGCTTCCCCCATCGACTAAAATGTAAGGGATCTCTGGCATATATCGGTCACTTTGTTTCAAACAGCCTCCCCTGACCCCTTAAAAAGTAAGGACTTATTTCCCCAGTAGTTGGCGAGGGTTAGCACTGCATTTATTATATTGGTAGGTTGCTGACTGACTGTGAGCGATTGGGTGCTAACGCGGTCTCATTCGCTCTTTGCCTCGCGTAGATGCAATCGATGCAGTCGTGTTCCGTGAATGTGTCACATTGTTTTGCCCCGTTGACGTCTCCTTCGGAACCTCGTCCTGGGCGTCAACTTAAACTTTTTATTTTACTGCGCGGACAGATTAATCATTTTCGCTTAGTCGACTGTTTTTGAGTGGATTCTTGTTTTTATGGACTTTACCAGATTAATTCTTTCAATTAACAATACGATCAAATGCCTGGGAATAGTGATTTATTATGCTGGATCTGATACTTCCCCTGACAGCGGTCGCATCCTACCATGCCCACGGATCTCTGCATGCCAGTGACTTATTTGACAGTATTACAGTACGCGTATAAAGTATGGTGAGTACTTACTTTAAATATTACTCAGTGCATAACTATATCATAACAATGTATCATATCTCCCTTCTATTATTTTTACTCCTTCTAATATCCCGTATAGATCCTAAATGGCATGAATCAGTAAGCCAGTAGTCCTGAAATAATCCATAATGTTATACACCATTATATAATGAAAATGAAACTCCACTGGAGTGAAACTTCGGACCATATGTATCTGTTTCATTCTCAAGTATCACAGTTGAGGCTTCCATGAAACTAATTCATAAAATGTCTTAGTTTCCTAGAATTTGTATAACTCGCAGTCATTAGAAAAACTACTGCTTACTAAATCCCACTAAACCGCAATCTTTTATTCTGGCTGTAAAAAGATACCAGGCAATATTCATTTTAATATGCTCTTAAATATTTTTGACAACCAAGTTATCCCCATGCAAAAACTCAGTTCTGATTCTCGGCTTGACTTCATGTAACTTCTTTTGGAATGCGCATGTTGTCGAAATGTCAACCAGATTCAAATAAATGATTTATTGGTTAAAATTTTGAAAAGAATTTCGTCCGTGTGTCATCCGAAAACTTGTTTTTTCCTCATGCTCCTGATTTTTACTGTCATAAAATTACTTTTATTAAAAATAGAGTTGATTTTATGTATTTGATGTATTTTTAACTTCGTAAATTTTATTACGTTTCATCATATTCAAGGCAAGTACGTCGCGTCACGCCGACAAAAACTGACGATTCGATAAAACCCGACTGTAACCGAAAATTCCTTCTCGGTGGTTTCCTAAATTTCCTTTTGGTCATTTAAATGTCAAAACGGCCAAAAAATACCGATATTAACCTTGACCTATTCCATTTTTGCCTATTTCGTTAGACCACATGGTTGGTCATGCCCAATTGGTTTACAAAATATGCATCCATTGCCTTAGTAACGGGAGTATGAAAATTTGAGCTCGTCAATTTATGTTTGAGTTATCCTCGATATCTCCGGACGCATGGTACTTATGTCACAGAAAAAAAAAGCTCTTTTGAAAGAAGAAAGCAACAGCGCATAATATTATGATGCCTTTAGTTATGATTTGCAATTTAGAGCATTCATTTTCATTTTTTAAACATTACACGCGTTTTTCTGCAAACATGTACCCCTTCAATCATGATTTAAAAAAAATATTTGGCTGATAAATATGTTAGCTTTCATCCTTCAAGTTGTGTAATGGTAATTTTTCTCTTAAGGGAAAAATGAATTTTCGAATATCGTTTTTTACGTCTAAGTTTCGCGGCATCCTAGGCTTGGGGGACTGTGGATTTACATAGGCGAGCAAAAACACCCTCACATATCAATTCTGTGGGCTGATGTTGAGCTATTAAAAAAGAATTATAAAGTACCAAATCGCAAAAATGTTGTTGTAGCGATGTCTCCATGTCGACGAATTACAAAATTTGCTCTCGCGATTTGGATGTTGAACCACTCGAAACCTCGCCGTTGTTAAGCTTATTTTTTTCACTCAATATGTCTACGAACACATTAATATCATCATTCCCTATCGATTTGCTTCCAATTTTTCAGCTCCCTTGTTAAACGAGGTGCCAAAGAGGTTTAACTTAATTTATTTTGAGGAGCTGAATAATGCTTTCAAAATAATGTGTTTCTATGAATGCGGCACTGTAGCGTCCATTGATCTAATTGTTGTGCTAACTATATGGTATTAACTTTAACTGTTTAAGCTAGCTGTAAAATATTATTTTATAGATAATACATGGACAACTATATTGACATGGCTTTAAAAGCCAGCTTGCAGCTTATTCTCGCCCACTTCCCTCCGAGTCCAGGTTTCGGCGTCATACAAAGCTAAACTATGCGTTAAGACTCCTCTTCTGTCTTTTCTTTACATTCTTATATAAGTTCCCCATCATCAGCGTCTTTCTATTGCTGAACAGCGAAATTTTCCTATTGATGTCACTGCTACAACGCCCATTTTCCTCCAACGTACTACCCAAATAATTTAGTTGCCCTACTCAATCCAGTTTGTGCACCCCAGCTTTTGTGAACAGCATCGCTTTCTTTTTCCTAGAAAATCTCTTTGGTTAACTTGTGTTTCTTGAGGGAGGAGAAACAAGACGATTGGACGGAATAAGAAAAGAAAAAAGATAGAAGGAGAAAGGGTGAAAGGAGGGGGTCTATAGCTATTGCCCGAGGAAAATGGTGGTTTCGGGTGGCTTATACGCTTGCCGCCGGGAGCAGAGATTTCGGTTGAGAGCAGGAATATACGGAGAAGAGGGATATATGACGGCCTTGCACGGCGTTGATGTATGGTCCGGACGACCGAGCCTTTTCCTGTCGTGAGGCGGGCAGGAAAAAAAATAGACGTTCATATGTTAAGCATATACGATTCGAAGGGGAAAGGGGGGATTCCTCGAGGCAATTTCCCGGATTCTCCGGGAGCTTTTGAAGTGGATGCAAATGCGTCAAGCCCGGAGACGCCTTTTATGAATCGCCAGGATTGGCGTATCCGATGGGAAAGCAAAAATAAGCATCCAATAATTTACATCTATAACGTCGGGGAAGCAGGGAAACTTTTCAATTCGGGGAGACAAGTAGTCAAACTTGGATTTCCTAAGCATTTGCAGTTATATCAGGCGTCATTTCAGCGTTCAAAACGCATAGGTGACTGAAGGCACTGCGATTCTTTTGCCATTCAATTATCGACATCTACGATGGGCTGGTAAAAGTAGAGCAAGATTCTGCATATCAATAATATATGCGACAAATATAAGGAATTAGTGTACGTGGAAAGAAGAGTAATAATAACGATTTCTAAGCAGTATTTCTAATTGTAGTATTAAGTATATCTAAACGATTAGAAGTAGTAAGTAAGTAAGGAAAGTGGAAAGAGTGAGGAGTCGATTTATTTTTAAGGGTTTACTGGTAATTCACATTTTAGTCATACACGTAATTTAACACTGTTGAAATCCTCACTAATATCAGAACGAGATAAACCTCCTTAATCTGGGCTCAAATTGCAAACTATGAAAACACCAATATCAATTAAACCGGTAGCACACCTACGTAAATGCATTAAAAGTCATTCAGGATAGTATTAAACTTCCTTTCACGATAAAAAATTGACATTAAGTAGGCTCCATGGGCGACTACGTGTGCCATGGGAGTCATCCTTGCTCGTAAAAAAAATCATATCCGCCTCGGACCCTTATAAACGCAGATGGTCGGTCATGGGGCTTGGCTCGCTCGCCACGAGGGCCGGAGGTCCCACTCCACGCATTCGAAAAACGCGAAAGCAGACGGTCGCCGTGGAGCCGGGAAATGCTCAATTTCTCAATTGCCCCCAGAGTATTTTTCTCTTCCTCACTCACCCAAACGAGCGGAGGAGGCGTGGGAGTTTGGGTGGGGGATGTGGGATGAAGTGGTGGCCGGCGTGGCGTCAACTCTTGCCGCTTCCCTCACCAGAGCGCATTTCCCGTCCACGCGCCATCCGGAATTCAAAACCGACACCAAAGCCACACACGAGCTGGCCATCACCCCGACCTATACCCTCTTCCATGAGAGGCTGGATCGCGAGACTGCTGCGGTCAAAACAAATGTAAATTTCTTCTTTTTAACTTATGCCACTAAAAAAATATTTATTCCCCTAGCAAAACACACAGAGATGGGGGTCATTCCATGGAAAATGATACAGTGAAAAAAATAATTGGTTACATGACCGTTTTTGAAAGTTTAATTACGCACATACCTACATGTATTGGCAGTTGAATGCGAGGATGTAAAAAAAATATCCGTCCTTATTTTCTCGTGGTAGCCATTTTTACAAGTTGGCGCAAGCAAATTTTTTTAGAATGTTTGTTTACCCTATCATTAAAATATCATGAACTAATTATAACGGACGGACGGACTATTCATTTACTTTATTACTTTAAGTACATCTACTATCAATCTGAGACATTCCTCCTTTGTAAAGTATTTTCAGATTGAAAACCAGGTTTTTGTCGGAAAAAAATGTAGACTTCAAGTTTAATTTCAGCAATAAAGGATTGTAAAAGGAAAAAAAGAAAAATTAAAGGAAATGTCTTCGATTATATGTAAAATATGAAATGACTTCATCATCACTCATCAGTCATAATTAGTTCTTGAGATATTATGGGGGGGAGTAAACATGCTATTCCTCAAAAATTCGCAAGCGCCGTCTTAGAAAAATGGCTGCCGCGAGGAAACGAGGACGTTTAAAGTTTTTAAGTCGTCGCATTCAACTGCCATTATTTGTACAAAAATTGTTCGTATAAAAATTGATTTTTTTTCATAAATAGTCACGCAACCATGACTGTGACATTTGACATGGAATGACCTAGAGGTGCGATCGTTGTTCTTTCCTGCGTGTTGTGGCTATTGGTATCCAAAACGCGAGCGTCCATTGTTGAAAACTGTTCGCAGACACAGTTCGTGCGACTCGATCTACAAATTTAAGAACAGAAATTTTAAGGAGCAGGCGTAGTTTGAAAATCTTTCATCACATTTTTATTATTCATTAAAGCTGTAACAGGATACAATAACGCGAGTGCACACGCTATAAAGCTTCAGGTCGCCGAAAAACTAATAGCAACGAACTAAATATACAGAGACGAAAATACGCCTTATAGGCTGGGGTCTACACAAAAAATGTTCAAATTATTCCCATTTATTCACTTAATTAAGACGACTCGTACGATAAATAATGCCCCTAAACATTTTTAAGCTTAATAACTCCCAGCCTAACCACTGCGAAAAACGTTGTACATCCTTAATTGGAAGTTTTGACGGCAAGTACGTCGAAAATCTGAATGTGGCTTCATATTCTTCAGTTCACATGGTATCGTGGGAAAAAAATAACATGTAACAGCATTAATTGAAGTCTGCTTTACATCATCACTACGGAAAATATGATACTTCTTCCCTAGTAGGAGAGAAATATGGTCTAAAATATTTCACTAAATTTTCGCACGGACGCCATATTGATGATGATTGACGCATTCGAGTCCTTATTTCTATCATCACTTGGCAAATCAAATCGATAGGTCTCAAGGTCATGATTTCGTGGGGAAACCGTCTTGACATCGAATACAACGTTTTTCAATCGATGCCTTAGACTATTCGAATAGCAGGTTGGTTATTTGGGGAGGAGACCGACAGCTGTCATTTGCACAATTATAAGATAGGTGGGTTGATTGGATAGGGTTACTGGGTAATGGATAAAGGCTGGAGAGAAACCCGCAGTCGGGATTAGACTGCTTTTAACGATAGGCGCCAAAGGGGCCACAGTTTAAAGTCCCATCTGACGGACGGAGCACTGCACCTGAGTGCTCTCCACATGGTACCTCAACACGGATCGGGATTCCAATGAAAATTCCCCTTAAATGCCGGATGGACCCGCGAAATGGGAAGCCAGTACTCTAGCCACCGCACCAACCTGATACCTATTTCGAATAGGCATGGACCGCAGGCCAATGATGGCACATTTTGTAAGGACATGCTGATGCCGACGTCGCATTTCTCTCCACCCTTCCTCCTTGCTCCAAATTATCCTTTCCTTACTGGCCCACCCACCTAGTCTTCACAGCGCAAATGACCTCAGCTGCTTATCACCTCCGCAAATAACCAATCAATATCCAAGCAAAACCGAAAAAAATATATCCGTTGCCGTAGCTTTCGGGCACACACACATGACAGGGTTCCAAAGATGAATTATTACTCGTTCAGAAGGCAACCGAAACCTCAGGCTTCAACCCCATGGTCACTCTAGCAAGCGAAGGCAGAGGTTACGTTGATCTACGCCTGAAGGAGGAGTGAGAAAAATTGAAAGTTTTAAGGAGAGGAAGGTCAGTCCATTTTACAACGCCATTTGCGGTTTCTCAGAATGATCCGGCACTCGTTTTTTAGTTCAATTTGTGAGTCCTTGAATCTTTCTGACAAAGGTTTTGACAACGCAAAAGTGTTTCCAACACTTCCCACTGGCCTATTTTGCGATATACTTCAGAAGATGTTGATAGTAATACCTTAGTATGAGTATAACGTGTTATTGGAGATATTTGCGATAAGGCTGGTTTTTGAGGACGTGTATTTGGGCAGATTTTACAAATGGGTCTTAGAATTTTAGAATAGCACGCATAACTAAGTGGGCCAGAGGCGTAAGCCAGCCTTTCACAGCGTTGAATATCGTCCAAACAACTACAATCAGATAATAAATCTTTTTCTTGTAGAAATAATGTCCATATTTCTTAGAAGGACTTTGCTACGCACAAAATAATAAAGATTCATGATGATTACAACGTAACATCGCAGAATGAACCATGCATGAATGTTCTTACAAATGATTAAATTCCAAATTATAATACAGTAAACATCTACGATAAGAATTTAGCAAACAGATTAAATTCTTTCAAAGGTAATTCAACCATTGAGAGGTCATATAACGAGAAAAAGAGCAAAAATAGGACATGATATCATAAAATGGATAATAAATAAACCATATTCGATTAAGAATATTTATCGTATTAAATGAATTACGATGCCGGATTGTTTTATGTAACTATCTAATAGCAGAATGGGTTGAATAATTGCAAAAATCAGTTTATTAAATTTGACCTTTTTAGCGCTATCAAAAGGACACTTTAAAGGCGCGATGTTTTAATAAACGGATCCGTAAGGGCTCATTTAAAATAATTGGGGAGTTTTCCATGGAAAAGTAATATTAAGACACACAGAGGTCAGGTATGCGTGACTTCACATGTTAAATAATTCACCATGATATTTCAAATTTACTCAAACCATTACCATAAACATGAGCACATTTCACACTTGCCAAATGTTTACCGTAAGTACCATTTAGCGTGACTTTTCGCGATTCACCAGGTGGGTGAATGTATTTACTGCAAGGATCAAAGAAAGTAAACGAATTGGTACGAAAAATGCACGTCTTCCATACTTATTGCCTATTTCCATAGAGCGTTTTGCCCTAAGATTTCATTTTTTGGAACGTAAATATATATTCCATCTCTAACATCGATCAAAAATTGCTTGAGTCGACAAATTATCAAGACCACAATAGTCAAATAACAGTATTTTAAAAAGCCAACGTTTAGGATGATCCATAATTCTTTTTGGATGAGTTTGTCCTAGTATTATTTGTCATTCCCTCCCATACTTACAATATATGATTGTTTGAGTAATAAACTCACTACAAGCACACAGCATAACTCTTTGTCGATACTGATATTTATATCGTGGCTCATGATTATTTCTCACAAAAATCATCATAGCTCATCTAGTTTCTTAAATATGGAGATGAATAAATAATGTCAAGATCAACTTCTAAAGGCAGTGCATTGTTGTAAAAGCCACATCTCTCCTTTCATCGCAGCTTCTTTCAAGTAGGTGTAAACTCCATCTCTTGCTCCATGCGTTTTTAAGAATGCAGCGTTTGGTCGTCCTTTAGGTATTCCTTACCACTTTACCTTCGAATACATTTTTTACAAACTGATTATGCTTAAACAAGTATTAGTTCAATTTTATCCTTCCTTGTTCCATTGATTTTCAAAAGCAATCTATTTCCATTCATTCCTTCTAAAACTTTTTCAGTACTTTTTCTATCTACCCGGCTTGTTTCCGTCTACATAGGGGAATAATCACGAGAGAAAAACTACATCGAACAGGGCTGAAAAAAATTCAAAGGTCGACTCATTGAAACATTAAAAATTGGCATTAAAGATAACAACCTTATGTATATCTTTATTGCAACTAATCGGGATTGCACGGGTGGAACTTAAAAAAGGCATCTAATTGAGGTGCAATACACTAGCGTAACTGAAGCGTAGCAAATAGAGGATGTGAAAATTCAATGGAGGATAATGCGAATCTTCAAACAGAAACAGAAAGACTAATTTTCCAGCTACACTCGAGGTGGGTGGTCCAAATGTCTCAACGCTGGCATTAAACTGGTCTGCGATACAACAGCAAAAACAAGAACTATTTAATATCGCACCGAAGGCTGGGTCGAACAACACTGTACCAACATTCTCCGAAAGGGAAGAAAAAAAACAAGAAAACATTAGCAGACTCCCCATTCCCCCCCTCCTCTTCGAGAGACAGAGCTTCGGAGTTTTGGAAAAAAATTTTTTTCTTTGGCGAAGCAGTAAACGTCCCGAACGGCTGTCCCCAAAAACGCCCTTTCTCTTATTTCCATAGCACTGCGCGACGGAAGACTATCGCTTGTGGACGCGGGCGGATCGCTTTCATAAGTCCACATAACCGACGGCCCGACGAAAAGTAATGCGATACAATCGTCTTTTACCTCTGTTTGTGTACAGTTGAGAGCAAATGTAATCAGTTTATATAATTTATATGATTTATTCAATTTATATGATAAAAATTCAATCAATTTGCTACATACGGCTAGTTTCATAATCTGCTACGTAAGACCAACAGCACGACTCGCATGCTTCCTGTACAACTCTTGCCTCTCTGGGAATTTCTGTAGTTGTAAAATACCTACTCTAGAACGTACTCCTAGCTTCTAAAAAATGTTAGCATTCCTAACAATGTAGCGCATGTCAGTGAAATTTCTCTTTCAGACGGGAATTAGCTGATTTTAGCAAATTCATAACTGTCATTTCCTTAACTTTGCCTCTTATGAGAATATAGTTCAGTGCACGTTGGTGAAAACTCATCCCCTGCCACACACCCTTGAGTTGGCTTGAAGAGTGGTATGTAGATGTAGAAGAAAGTGTAATCATATGTAGTCTCTCTATGGTGAAACAGAATAAGGTCAGTCGTTATTTGTCTCTCTATGGTGAAACAGAATAAGGTCAGTAGTTATTTTTGTCAACTTACTGCATATTTAGGGCGGTATTATGATCGAAGTTTACTGACGTGACGGATACGGGCGGTAACGTTCAATTTTCCGCAGGGATGTCAAACAAAACTAGAACCACCAAATAGTTTCGTTCCGGAACAAAAATACAAGCAATCAATACAAGGCATTAAAACTACGCCGGGTAATATTCACAATCGAATATTCACACCTGATATGGGTGCCAGGTTAAATTCTCAAGCAAAGAATACCACAAAGGAACCGGCCGCGTCCCTGATAGTATATCAAAATTTCGCACATACTCGGCGACGATGCTATTCCATTTTCTAAATTATTCATTCCACTGATAACGAAACAATGTGTTGTTAACATATACCCGTGCTGGTGATTTACTTCAATAACGTTCTGATTATTAATTAAAATGTCGTTAGATTTTCATAGGCAAAATATCAAGCCAGCATCACCTTATGTAAATTTATTCATTTCTCAATCATCCATGTATGTTCATTTTAGCTGCAATAAACTGCCCAGCCTTTATTTTTGACTAGTCCCAATAAGAAATTGACGAATCTCACTTATCTCGGAGGATGATAATGGTAGTAAAACAACCAGCATGCCGTTTGGCAGCTTCTGAGGTCATAGGCGGGTCAATTGTGATGACCTTCAATTGGCTTAATGGGCGGTTTTTTAATGACCATTTTCGGTGAGGCGTTACGAGAGATCTCAGGATAAAGTTACACAAATTACTTTGAAGTATACCGACAAAAAACTGGTAAATTAGAGACTCCGTCCGAACTAAATATTTCATTCCAAGTCCTAATTTTCTGTATTCATCGCGGAGAAACGTAGAATTATTCGCATCAAATTAAATCACTGCACTTTGTAATCATCGCTTCGACATATAGCCACCTCTGGAAAGCCATGTATGTGATAAAAATGCTTAAGAATATGCTAAGTTCACAAGTGTTTAAATATATAGGACTGTATACCATTGCATTATTTTATTATGGGCAAAAATGACGAAAATTTATTTTTATAAACTCTTAGCTGTTAAATACCTCAGTGTGCGCTATGTTTATTATTACTTGAGATACGAAAATTGCTGAGCTATCATCCGGTGATACTAAAATTAATAACAATAATAACATTTAAAGACGATTCTATGAGTTCTGTCGGAGTGTTAAAACTAAGTTGAAATCCGTTTGAAAACAAATGAAGACCGAAAAGAAGATACGGGTGTGAATAATTACCTCTACAAAGATGACACCCTATGATAGCACCTTGACCTTGATAATAACGATGTGTTAGAAGACCTGGAGAGGGATTTAAATGGTAGGCAATTAGACATTCAGGAGTAGGAATGAAGATATAAAACAAAAAGTTAAAATTGGCCATGAAAAAATCATTTGACTTGAACCAGGATTCGGAGATGGATCTCCCATATTCCGGCTAATTCGGCAATCCTGGAGAAATCCGGAAGTCTTAACAACTTTTCAATCCCTTTAGTGTACGTAGGTATATCTTCGCACCCCTGCACGTGACTGCGTACCAAGTTATTTGTGCATTTCGCAACGATATTGAGGAAGAGTCTCAAAATCACCCAAAATTGGATTGTTGATGATGAGACTTTCCAAACAACATACCAATCACTCGAAAAAAATGCCACAGTGAAACCTTAAGTTGCGCGAGCTTGATTTTTAGTCACTTGCTACTTACATATTTTACTTGCTTTGTTTTTGTTTTCGCACTCGGCTTTTATCACCTCATGTACGTGACAGCTAGAGACAGGATTCTCTCAAATAAAATATATTTATTAGCATCACAAAATGACAATAATCATCCAGGGCAAAACTTCTGCCGAGAAAACTGAAATCGCGATATTCCTTCTGAAGGGTACGTGTTCTATAGGAGAGAGTCGACACAAGTCGACGACGGAAGAGAAGGAACAACGAGAAGAGGACAAGGAACTCTTGAAAAGAGGAAAATCTTCCCTCCAGAGCAATTAAGCTAAGATAATTTCCACCAGATTCCCGATTAAACGGATTTATGTTAGTCTTAACCGAAGGGGAGGAGGACTGTTGGATGGGGTGCGGCGGTCCTTCGGAAAATTTCGTTTGGGAGCTAATTAAGTGCGATTGTCACAGCGGAATGACCAAATCAAGATAATGGGGAAGGGAATCCTCACCATGAAGGGGAGGGCAGAGAGGGTGACTGGGTGGGCCCAAGGACTGCTAGAAAGCATCCGGGAAACAATAGAGAAGCGGAAATGGACGCAAGCCTCTCTGGCTCGATAAAGGGATATTGGAATCTTCCAGAAGACAACACCAGAATCACGTTAACAATGACTGAAACACGATTTGTCATTCTGAATAGGAATTATTCACCTAACAACTACGTAGTTACGTTCCTATCTGGAAACAAATTGAGAAGAATCACATGGTGGGGACAGAATACTTTTCCTTTGCGTAGGAAACAAAGTAAAAAACTCTTATTTCCAGAATAAGATATAAGATCATATGAGGAAAGAAATGTTGGTAGATTTAAATTTCTCCATCCTGGCATTTTTTGGCACTTTAGTGGCTATACGCTTTATGTGATTCGTGATACTATAACTTTACTAAATTTCCATTGCACTATGGTACAGAATTTAGGGTACATAATCATAATTTTGTTATATCTAGTGTACGACAAGTCAAAGGATGTTCACCGGTGCACCAAGTAAATCCACGTTCTCCCTTCCGTTATGATGGCTTATTGAGACTGGAAACCTTCTTTATGTACCTTTCCCATTTTAAGGCTAGTCACCCAAAGTTTTTATTCTGCGTACCTGGTTTTTCATTCGAATTTACTCATCACCTCATGATTGCAACGTGAATTGAGTAACAGATTATTGCCGTACATATTTTTGGAAAAAAAGCAAACACGACCTTAACTGTAATCTCATTAGAACAAGGATATTTTATCACGCATTTTACGGTTGAATGCCTACATTTACAATCATTACTTAATTCGAGAAATTGTCAGTTCACTTCAGTTTCGTCGCACTATGATACAGACTTTAACGCCCGCAATCATTACTACGTTTCACCAAGTATAAGGCATGTCTACGTAAGTTCATACAGCGCTCCCAGTAAACCAGCGATCGCAGCGTCGCGTCGATTTGGCATCGATTGGCGTTAGTCCCGGCAATTTTAGCCGCGAGAAAGTTTAACTAATAGCAGGCTAGAGTAAAGATTTAGCTATACTAGTAAGGAAAACCGAATACTAAATCTTAGTTCCATTCAAATCCTCACTAAGACCGGTGATAAGTAAAACATCGTAACCCCGGGTTTAGCTTGAATCGCAGAATACGACGAGGTCGTCCTTGATCTCACTCTTGGCAACGGCCCCTTGGCACCTCGAAAACTAAACAATACAGTTCCTGCTTCGTCGTCGTCTTTATGGGAAGATGGATCGTTGGCAGGGACTGACTCAGCCCTTTTTGAGCCCTTCCTTAATACTCTCGCGGACGTCCTTGGCAGGAATGAGCGGACGGAAGCTGGGAATAGCGAAGAAGGAAAGGGTAGATAGAAGATGGGGAATGAGGCAATGCGAAGCAGATGTCAGTGGAAGATACAGAGCTCCATTTTCGGGAGAGAGGTTGGGGGACGAACTAACGCTGACGATGGGGAGGACTTTGAAATATACTACTGGAGAGGGCTCTACTGGTTCCATGAATGGGGTGAGAGCGAGGCGGAAATAGGGATGGATGGGATATAAGAAGTCCACGACTACTTACAGTGGACACTACTTATGATTCGCGATGCAGGTTTTATTCCGTTTCGTATCTTTCGGAAAAAAAATAAATAAACTTTCTTTTATAATGCAGGAGCTAAGTTTTCTGCAGCAGCTGCGTGTGTCAATTTTCATGACGACAGTTTCTCCCCCGTTACAGGAGGCGTCTTCAGGTCGAACCTTTCTTTTAAAATGCTTTTAGGGTATTATTCTTTTCTTTTACCGAAGCAATGACCCATGTATGCCGATTAATATATCGATCAGCGATAACCAAAGTGAAATTTATTCTGAAAGCACTAGAAGAGAACGAATTTTGAGCATGACAAATGATTTTCACGCCAAATAGAGAGCCCCAGCGGCGGTTCAGCGACCCTACGAAGAGGATACGATTACGGAGTTAGGGGTGCATATGGGAAGTATCGCATTAAAAGCTTCCTTTGAGGTTTTCAACACTGCAAGGAAGAGTTGAAACGCACTACAAGGGGAGGACAGGGGTGAGCGTGGGAATGCCGTTCATCGGGTGGCAGCCAGAGGGAAGCTGGAGACGGGACACGAACAGTCACGAAGGAGAGAGAGATGGGGTCCTGGAGGAAGGGAGGTTACAGCGGGGAAGGGTAATTAAGCGAATAGATTGCAAGGGGGTTTTTGGAGGAGGGGGAAACGAGATGATTAGACCGAAAGGAAGAGTCTGGGGAATTGATGTGAGTGCACTTGGGAGAACGGTCTTAAATGGCCATGTATCGACAGCTATTTCCCATATTTTTGTAGAGTTACAAAAATGTATTTCCACTATCAACCATTTTCGGGTTTTCTGCTGCATAGAGAAATGTTTTTTGAGCGAAACGCTCGCGCGTTCTGCCTACTGAGAACGTCGTCAGGAGACTACAAATATATCGGTTATATTTATGTTCTCTCTATGCTATACAACAGATCATTGTTGATCAAATTTAAAAATTATATATAAATAAAAAAGTTAACGGTCAGTTGTTGCATTCATATTTGTGGAAATATATCTTTTCCAAACACTGCTAAGGCGGTAACCGTCTTCCCTATTAAAATTTGATGGACGTTTGGCTATTTCGACTCCCTCTCGAATCAACCAGGGATAATATGAAGCAGTTCTTGCTAGGACTTAGCTTCATTTAGGAGGATTTTGTGCCCCTCTCCCGACATGAAATGATCCTCAAATATGAGTGTAACATTCGACCGCTAATATTTTTATTTATTTTATAAATTGTATCAACAATGATCAGTCGTTTAGCATAGATATAACACATATATAACCGATACCTCCAGTCTCCTCATGACGTTCTTAGTAGGCAGAACGAAAATTTCAAAAACATTTCTCTACGCAGCAGAAAACCCAAAAATGGTTGATAGTGGAAATGCTAAACGCTGCAAAAACCTTCAAACGAAGATTCACAATGATGTATTAATTAAATGACTTTAAGAAAATGCTTTACATCACTCTGCAAGATTGCAAGAGAGAATGGAGGCTGGAGAAACGGGAGTGTTGGAAAATTTGAACAGGGAATAATATGAAATGTTCGATACCCCTAGTTCATTCGATATCACATAGCTACTGAGATTGATCTCATGTGGTACAAGACTAAAATACAAGCATACGAAACAAATTTCATACACACCAGGTATGCGCAATAAACGCGATTAGTGTAAAAAGTACAATATACAATACGCCATATCATGCGACAGTGTGTGATGCGAATGAAATAGGATCGGCCTATTGAATTATACCATGAAATGTAATACACGGCACAAACACTGGATGAGATATAATGTAGTGACATTGGGCCAAGGTAATACATTGTCATAAATGTTAAATAGTAGTATTCAAGCAAGTATTCCTAGAATAACATTCCCGCACAGAAAATAATTTATTTTTCAGAATAAAATATGTGAAAGTACATTGATGAGTCTTACTGAGAAACAAATGAATCGTATCGGATATAAAACGCATCTCTTTTGACAGAAATTAGTCTTTTTAATTTGACAACTCTCTTCCCATTCTGCTCAGAACGCAAGGACCTTAATGAAAAAATATCGAAATTTTAGCTGTGCAATATTCGTATCGCAGGGCGAAATACAAATTCAGATATCGCGCAAGGCTCTTTAACAGACCCATGCTAGAGGGGGTGTCACCACGCGGGAGGTGGACGGTACAGTAGAGTTGGAGAGACGCAATGGTTGGGACATTTAATGCTATCTGGTGGGTGGAGCATGGAGGAAAGGGAACGGAGTTGGTCGCTTAGTCGGACAAAAAATGTGGAGGCCAATGGAGATGGAGAACGCATAAAAAGATGAGGCGGGAGCAGTGGGCAATAAAGTAAACTGCGGTATTTTTCCCTCTCCCCCTTATAACGAAAGGGACGCTTGTGTTCGTGGGTTTGTATTGGTGGAAGCATGTGGGGAGATTTATAGAGGTAGCGAAACATAGTGGTGGTTGCGTAGAAGATCCTTTTCAGTGGCAGAGTCCATTGCCCAAAAATTATCCCCACACGGGGAGAATTGGCAGTCTCCGCGTTTGATTACCAGGGTTCACAAGGTCGCAAAACTTCATTTACAACCTCAGAATGCTAAATCTGTTATTTACATCAACTTTATAGCTCTCAATGGCTCATAAACTAATGGTTTAGATGCAATTCTCCAATTAGCTTCGATTAATATCAGCAAAGTTGACTCACAATCAGATTTGTTTGAACTGTTTAACTAAGTCATGAAACGCGCAGGGGACACTTTCCAGCCCTCTCAATGCAGCTCTGTTGGCAGGGTTGTATAACATGTGCATTCCTCAGGCAGATTATGTTTTTAGCTGATTTATTACAGTGACTTTGTACTAAGTTATCTTAAAATAGGATTGTATTCTTCAATTGCTTATAGATATCACCGGAACTGACAAGTTGGTTGCAATGTAGTTGCTGCGGTTGGACGATTATGTGAAGACCGTTGGGTACTTAGGGTACGGGTTAATACAAGTTATTCCAAGAAATAAATCAATTATTCCAAAACGCGCAGGATAATTGTTTTTATCAAGGTGAAGAGACACCGAACGTTATAGTGCTGGCTTTCCGACCCGAGGGCCCGGGTTTGAATCCCAGCAGTGACAAATTGACAAAGATTTGACACTAGAATCCCAATCCTCAATGGGGTGCTGTCTGGAGAATAAATATCTACGCAAGTGCATACTCCATCCCTTGCATCACGGCGCCTTTCGTTGAGATTAGGTAAAAGACCAACGCCAGGTTTCTCTCCTCCCTTCCCCAAGTACACCTACCCTTACCAAACCACCCATCTATATTTCGCGAAAAAGTGTTCACATATCGATCGCCTCCCTGAATAACTAACCAACGAATAAGACTGATACATTGCCATATTTTTTATCCATTTCCAAAAGGAAGCAGTAGCATTTCCAACCTTTATAAAATTCGGAAAATTGCCAAATTATTTCAACTTATTACCACTTCCCTTCTCTCAATGGGAGCTTTACATTTAAGTTACAATTAAAAACCTAGAAGATTCATTAAAATTTTCTCGAGATATCGAAAATCATAGTCGACATACATGTATAACAGATCAAGCCCTGATCCAATTTTCGAACATTTCCTATTCTCCAGCCTCCAACCCCTCTCATAATCTAGCAAAGCGCCATATAGAATTTTCTTGAGGCTTAATGTAGCATTGCGATGCTACAAAAATATGGTATAGAGCTGTAGATACATAGCAGTTCAAGACCTTGGGAGATTTTCATTCAAGGTGTTGAAGTTAGCGCAGATCGGAACACATCAGTGTTCACTTCAGTGCACAAAAATGACGTTGAATGGAGCAATGTGAGCATACGAAACATTCGGTGATCTTATGGTTCTTTAGGAGCACAATATTAGAGACGTAATGGTTTGTAAGTACCTAGCAAAATTTCCGAACCCATAAGCTCAACTCATACGTATAAAGGTAAGCCTTTTACCGCAATACAATTAAAACTTTACATTATCCCCATGTTCAACGCCGTCATTAAAAATTCTACCAAAACGCAACAATCGTGAATGTGATGGTAATAGTTCCTTTCTTTGAGCGCATATAAGCAATGCTCCTAGTCATAGTACAATCGATGCAAGGTGGGTCGCTGCGCAATGTTTGGGTCGAACGCTGTGACGGAGTTTGGATTACAAGTGTTGACAAGGTACGTACTGCGTTGTATATGTGATACATGTGATAGTATTCGGATACAACAGCAATATGAGAAAATATATGAAGGAAGAGAAAATTTTTAGACATCCCTTTGATACATCTACACGGGCGAAGCGGGTCCAGGTTTGCCGGAGACGGGACATTTAATGTTGAAAATGTTAAGGGTTTCTGGTATCATTCGTAAATGAATTGTTGCCAGGGTTATTTCCGCTGTAAACATGATTTTATTCTTAAACTACTCATATACAATGAATAACCGATCGAATATGTTGTATAGCAGTACTAAAGGATGCAAATATCTACTTGACTCCTTCTTAGTTCCTAAAAACTAAATCACCGGAGATTTCATCCATTTGCATTCCTATTTGATAATTCTCAAGTCGTCTGCTGCTCGTATCATCCGGATGACGTAATGCACGGAACGGACTCATTTTGGTCACTGGGACGTCCTACCTTGTATTAGTAGAACCATGCTTGTGATTTATTTTTAAGTGCTCTTCCAAGTGCGCAGGGTTCGAAAAAATTGGAAAGCAACTGTGACGCAGTGTTGTGAAGTGAGCAACGCACTAAAGCGAGTGTAAAAACACCCCAATTCATCGAAATTTCAACAAGTTGAAGCGCACGACTACCCATTATGAACCCAGTGGGTGGGTTAAGGGGTGGAACTGGGGGGGATGGCGCACCACTCATTAAGTGCATTTTCCGGGGGTTAAACGTTTCCGGGGATGGGAAAGAGAGAGAGAGAGAGATGGTTGAAGAGTTTGGGGAGACAAGAGGAGAGGAGGAGGTACATATTTTAAGGGAGGAAGGACTGACTGGGAGGGTGGGTAAGGGGAATTTTCGGCTCGTTGGGACGGTCTTGGGTGGGGTGGGAGGAGATTGGGGGAATCGATTGTGACCGAGGCAGCTAAATTGAAAGCTTAAAGAAAATAAAGGATTCCTTGAGAGAAATATCGCCCCTCCACCAACACCCAACTTACCCAGCTATCCCCCTTTTCATCTCCACTCTCTTTTGTTTCTCTGTCGCTCACCCAGCCCTTATCTCTCGCCACTTTTCCTTATTCAGCTCCCCTCTGCGATTCATCAACCCCGTTACTCCCTATTCCATTTCTCTTTCCTCCGAATCGTTTGTTTTTCTCGCAAAAGAGAGCGCGTAATGGAATCAGTCTTTCATCACGACGGCCATCTTGTTCCAAGATGGCGGACGGTAATGAGAAAATGGCAAATATTATTAGAGGAAAAATATCTTGATTTAATCCCTGTGGGTAAATGACCATCTCACACATAACCACACCAGTGAGTTATACTTTCCGTAAGAGAAGTAAATGGCAAACCTTATTTTTCTCGGACAAGATAGCGCATAATGGAGTCTGGAGCTATCATGCCTTCCTCCAAAATGGCGGACTGAAAATAGAAATATCTCTCTAACGAAAATTTAAAAAAAATAAAAAATAAATTTTAAGGTTAACCTCGAAGGTGACTACAGGTATGGCGGGGTTTACGAAAATAGAGCTGCTGGCATCGATCGGTACGATTGCCATTGAAAGTTTTGACGGCACTGAAATTCGAATAAGCACAATAATGTCTTGATTACAGTCGAAACGTTGCAAAAATGTGTCAACTATGATAAGGCATTAGTGTAGACCTAGAATTCACCGTCACTTTGCTCAAGGCGAAAATTTTAATTCATTTCAAGGGTGGATATATTGGTGTAGTTTTTCCACACGATCCTGCCGTCACATGTTTATTTTCACGTTTTCTTTGATGCCTTTTTAAAGCGCGAGCGAGCAGCGTGAACAGGGTCAAAAACAGGGTGACACTTTTACGCACCCTTATGAAATCCTCATTAATTTACCTTCCCTCGGGACCCGGCGGGCTCGCAGAGGTTTGCCGAGGTTCAAAATTACGATAGGTAAGCTCAAATTCTCAAGTTATATTTTCCTCATGCAACTGTATGAAAAGTTTTCATATTAAGAATAACTATGCTTCTCATAACATAGATAAGATTACCTACATTACAGGAATGTCACCCACAGATAATTTTATATTTTTATTATATTATAATCGCTGATATTCAAATAATAGCCACAACGAAATTATAAAACCATACAAGTCTTAAATATATGTAACAAATATCTTTACAATAATGGAATGAGTTATTTCCAAGGCATTTTTTCAATGAAGAGAAGTCCTCTCAATTTTCGATGGAAGATAATTCTAATATTATCAATTTATTTCGAATACAGAATAATATTGTTTGCAATACGAATTAGCGCAGGAATGCTAAGTTTCATTAATAGGTATATGAAGTAACTGAGACATGACATGATTCACGTACAATGCAAATGAGGAAAAAAATATTTTTTTGCATCTAGACTGAATATCCATTATGTATCAGCCACGGGTAAATGATTACAATTGAGATTAATGGGAATACATTCGAATATATTAGTGTTTACACATCGTCTTACTCAAATGGCTGTTCACATGCCGGATGAAGGTTCATCACGAAGAGAATAGAAAAAAGACAGAATAGTATCCAATCAGCTATCTTTGACTCCAATATCGATGAAGACGCATTCATAAACGTCACCTTAAGTACGATTGCTGAATGCCTTCGACCTAAGCTAGAATTGTCTTTGACAAGCGTAAATTACGACACGAAAAATTCCCTGAAAGTATAAAGCCATAAGGATGCAAAAAAAACTTTCGTACCACCTTGGCCAAATTGAGATTCTCATAATGCTGAAGGACTATCCCTCGTAATTAAGTAGATAGAGGGAACATCGCGAAAGGAAATACAAATGAAAAGATAGCATTCCGGGAGAAGATCCCGTATTTTTTTCAAGCTTCTCTCTCCCTTGCCTTCCGGCGTTACACAACGATGAGGCTATTATCCATAGTAGCGCGGAGTGCTTCAGGAAGCGTTGTGGAAAGAGGGAAGGCAAAAAGATAAAGTAAGAGATGGAGAAAAATGAGATCGGGTAGCTACGATTGAGGAACTCTTTCTCACTCCGAAACAGGAGCAATCTCGGAGTCGTTCCTTTAGTTCTTCACTGAAAGGAACGAGTTTAGGGGTTCATTCCAGCCGTTTTTATTTTTCAGTTGCTCATGGTATCTCATTTCAAAATAGTACTTTTCTCACCTAAGCATTAAGGTTTAATCGGTAGTCAGAAATTGCTTTAAAGGGTAGTTACATAACATTTTTTCATTGTTATGAATACTTTCTAAAGAATATTGCTCAATATAATGCGACAATAATTGACTAATCAAGATGGCGGATCAAAAGAAATTTTCCCACAATGTATGTTGTGCATATAAATTCGAACCTTTCTCGATATTTTACTCGCTTACACTGATATATTTAAAACGTATAGTACGCAAATTTGCGGGAAACTGAAAATTTTGCAAACGAATTATTTGCCGAAATTAGACGCTTTTCGAAATTGCCATATTTGTTTACTTCAGTCATTCATTTATTTAGGGAAAAAACAAAGTATTTCGCAAGCAGACGATGCCCTAAAAGTAGGTAGTGGCACACATCGAGACATATCTCAGTCGCTCCTTCCACAGAAGTCAACTTCCGTAAGTAAAGCCGCCTAAACCATCGATGAATATCGGTCATTGATGCTCATCCCTATGAGAGCAGTGACGCAGAGCGGTGGAGAAAGATGAGATGGTAGCAATGGCTGCGGAATGCGGGACTCCACGACGATAACAGCGCGAAAAAAATGAAAAAAATATACATATTTTTTATATTCCACGACATTCTCGTTCATTTTTTTTCTTGGCAGAGGACGTGCTTCTTTTTTCATCTTTCCCACGGCGTAACGATACGACTTCGGGTCCTGTTTGTCTCTTCTCGTCCGTGATAAGGATATGAGGAGAGACGGCTAACGGAGCCAACGCGGTTTATCCAAGGCCTGGTTTTTTATTATTATCTCCCGACCAGACAGATGACAAAGCATTAAAATATCGTCTCCGTCCGACGAAATAAATAAAAAATAGACCGGGATATGCAAAAGAGGTGGCACATATTTCCTCTTACTCTCTCCCTTGGGAGTTAGCTATCGGCGTACTAACGCCTAGGAAAAGTTTTCTTTGCGACAAGCTTCGGGGCGATTTCATTTCGTGATAACGTGAAAGACTCCGAAAGAATCCGATACGGAAAAATTTCAGAGGAGGAAAATTAGCGTGAATTGGAGGCTCACGTGAACACTGCAAATTTTTTCAGCTGTTATAAAAGCCTGATTGATAGCCTGCTAGATAGGATTATTTCGTCGAAAGCAAGCTATAAATAATGAGAGAGGAGTAATGTACGGTTTTAAAACAATAAACAGAGACTCCGCAGCGTCCTCGCCCACAGGTAATTCCTTCCCTGTGATCCAATTCAAATTGTGGGCACGCCAATAATTCATCCACTGCCATGGAGAGCAAGCACTAAATAACAACGATAATGCTAAATATCTTCATTCCATCATCACGAGCTAACCTTTTGGTGACTGTTTTCAGGAATGATTTCAATTTTATTGCTAAAAATCAGAAGAAACGCTCAATCTTTCACATATATACCCATCACGCCGTTCTCATTCGGGGTAGGCATAGTCAAACAAGTTTACTACTCTCAGATATGCAAATTTGACTCAGATTTATTAATTTCCTCCAAACTGCCCTGTTCTTACATATCTCTTTAGCTTCAGTTACAATCTTGTATTAATTCATACAAGGCCTCCTGTTCTTAAGACTCTTAATGACCCTTCTCTTTAGTGTGCCTGCTACTATTTTCACCCATGACTTTCCTTGGTCTTTACTTGATCACCCATGACTTCCCTTACTCTCACACCATTCACTCCACATTCATAAATCTGTTTCACTATTCGGCTGTCATTCATTCCCTCAACATTGCCAAACCAATGAATCACGCTCTTTTATACATATCACGTAGGTAATGGAGCACTTATTCTACATTATATCATCACCCACTCATTACTAACCCTATCCCTGCTGTTTTTACCGCAGAAACTTATCAGATAACCCACAACCTTTGCATTTAGGCTACTCCTAGGCTTATCCTGGCT
The DNA here is from genome assembly GCA_963573305.1 of Pyrrhosoma nymphula. Lineage (NCBI taxonomy): Eukaryota > Metazoa > Arthropoda > Insecta > Odonata > Coenagrionidae > Pyrrhosoma > Pyrrhosoma nymphula. Next base: position 56,055,320 of record OY754335.1, read on the forward strand.
TAACAAAGTTTCACTACCTTCTCAATATATTTTCACCGTCCAAAGTTATTCGTTGCGCTGAGAGTAAAAAAAATACTGAAAACGTCACACTCAATAACATTTCAATTAAATGTAAACCAAATACTACAAAGAGAGGATTACCTACCTATATTTAAAAGATATTCATGATCATTAACATCTAACGGAGAAAAAACGCAACAATGATAAGGAACAGAACAATTAAATCTATAATTAAGTATATAGCTCTTTAAAATATATATAATTATTACTATATAATAAATCAAAACAAAAACGCATACATACTAATGAGTTATAATAATTTCTCGACCAATACTATAATATATATTACTTTAGACCCTTTAATGCTACAACAATACATTTCCACCGCCAATGATTTCCTGCCTCCAATTAGGCAGAAAAAAACACGAACTATATGTTAATGATATACGTAAAGTTAAAAATAAAACAGATCTCTGAGTTAGACATTCTTTCCATCATTACTTGGTGGATATTATTTTGGGTGCTTTCCATTTACACACGGTGGCAGCCGATTGTCGAAAGCAACGTCCAGCGATTGCCTGGCGGATAAATAATATGCAACTCCGATTCGGCTTTCCACGCCAGCGCAGTCCGTCTCGCCGCAAACGGATACGATTCGAACCAAGTACTTGTTTTCTTGTCGTTGCTGCAAACGGATACACATGTGCTATTCATTTTTTTTTGGCTCGCCTCTGAAAGGACAGCCGGCGACAGTCGGCCATTTCAGCAAATATGATGGAAAAGATAACACTTTGCACAATTCCGCACTAGTTTTCATTGGCCAATCGATTCCGATGACTGTAGCGTCATTTTCGAAGTAACTTTTCAATGTTACCTTGACCTTTCAACATTGGATTAAATTTTAACTGAATTACATATAGTTTTAAATTTCCGGTAGCAAAGAGAGTTGGTCAATAGATATCTATGTTAATTAAGCACAGATACATTCTCGAAACACTTTGATGTTAGTAGGGAATTCACTGAATGCCTCACGAGGAAAATTGTTTCAAATACAAATGATCCTTGCCATAAAGGAGTTCGAGGCTTTGTTCGAGGATGTAAAATTCGCTCTCACTTTGCATCGATGACTATGGCGACTGTTATAGTTTGGCTTCTCTACCTTTACCCTTAGAGATGAACATGCTTTGGGATCACAAAACACTTTGTAAAAGGCAGGTACCTTGAAAATTACGCCACAGCCGTCGGAATCGATCTATCAACAAAAGCTACAAAATAAAAATATATGACTTTATTTAATTTTAACACCATAATCACACCTAAAATTTGCTTAAAATACATGCAATACAATTTAGGAAGAAAACAGATTTATCTAAATGATGCAATATTGCTACACACACCGAAGAAATTCACGATAAAATTCAACCAGCCGTCTCGGAGTTATATAAATAAGGTTTAAACTCGAATCTACAAGATTTGTGCGCGGACAGGGTTGTGGAATTGAACTGCGTGCCATCTTTTTCGTCATGTTTACAGCTGTTAAATTTCCTAAAGTATCGCCCGATGGCAACTATTTCATTACAGAAAAAATGAAAAGTTCCATGACTATGGGATCGTCGTAAATGGAAAGCGCCCGACGGCATTGCATGTGAAAGGGGAGACCCGCCACGTATACAGCTCGGGAGAAGGTCGGCTCACGCCCACTCACTCACCTCTAAGTCCATACTCCGCGCGAGAGACCCTTGCTGTGGCACGCCCCCCCGGTGATGATGGTGATGGTGGTGATGGTGATGGACCTCGTCGCTCGCCGGCCCTCCGCTCCCGTGCGAGAGCGTGTGGCGACGGGGCTCGTCCCTGCGAGGCCGACCCCCGCCCCGCCTCACCTCCAACTCATCGCCGCTGCCCCCGCCGCCCCCGCCGAGGCCGCCCACCACGCCTCCCCGGGAACCGGGTAGGCCCCCTGCAAAAGTGAAAGGGAAAATTTGAGGTTCACTCAAAAAAACACTGTACTACACAGATCATCAATTCAACATAGAGAAGAAGAACCAGATGAATTTGGCACTCTCAGCGGCACACGATCTGAGGCACAAACTCTGAGGGCGGCTTTTGAAACGTAAGCTGTATGTCGGAAATGATTTGTCCAAGTACATTCTCCAGGTGTGCCAAATGTCCTGCTTCCAAATGCATATGAGGGTTTCCTATTCAAATCAGGATGGCTCGAATCTAAAAGACTCGTACCCCAAATATGCTGTTCGAATTTTTTGAAGAGGAATCGCATGATTTGCCTTCAAGGTTTTAAAATATTTCAAAACCCGCGGAGGAAACAAAGGAATCCAGAGAATATTTAAATACCTGCGATCAAGCCATGAGATGAGTTTCCTAAGCCTCCCAATGAAGCATTCAAGCAATATTATATATACATTGCCCCAAACCTTCTCCGTTCCCTCCTAGTTTGAGCTGGCAAACAAGCTCTATTCTACAATTTCTGCGAAGTACGAAACAATGGCCCATGAATGAATGAAATAATTTTTTATACGAAAAATTAGTGAAACATTTGAAAAATTCTGCAGAATTGGTTTCCAATGGGATAAGAACCTATAAGGAGAAGGCTAGGAAGGAATGAAGAAATATAAAGAAGAGTAGCATAAAGAAGTACCATATGAAATACTAAAAAGTAAAGAAGAACCAGATAGATTGGGCACACTCTGAGGGACCATTGGTCTGTGAGGTACAAAATTGAAGGAAACATAGAGGAAAAATCTCCAAGAGGAAGGTTTAGGGATAAAACACATAGGCCAAGTAAAGAGTAAAGTACATAAGAAGAACTACTCCATTGAGTAAAGTAGCTAGCATTAGATAAGGAAGGATGGAGATCTTCAGTCAACCAATCTTAGGATTGAACCACCAATGAATGAAAAAAAAACTTGCGCTCGCTCTCGAATCCCTTTGCTCATCGAGAAAACTCATAACACAACTTGGACTAACGCATGACAAGAATCCACAAGAAACAATGTTCATAATTTTTTTGTGTTAAATAATAATGACAGTTTGCACTTTTTAGCGTATAAGTTGCTGCGTAATGTTTAACCGCTGTTGAAAGTTAGTAAATTTATCACTCAACATGCAAAACATCTGGGACTATTCATAATACACTCAGTAAACGGAAAATATTTTCTAAACTTGTGGGATGAAGTTGAACTTTGCAGTCAGCAAATGAAACTTTTAAATTGGATATATACAAACTTCGTAACAAAAGGGTCAAGGCCCGGTTTTATAATGTACGGTTGAACATTACTTAGCATGCACACACAATGTAGACTGTTGAGGAGCAGACAAAAAATAAAAAAGGCGAAAAACTTACATTCAAAATGTTAATCTGTTTCGTCGCCCTTTTTTGTGTTTCTGTCGGCTCCTCTCCTGTCTAATTCGTATAAACATAGGTACATAAATGTTTCCAAATTTGGTCTTATTAAATAAATACATTTATAATTCATTTAAATTTCTGGCCAAAGGCCAAAATATAAGAAATGCAAGGTTTAAAAATAAGGACGCAACAGACGTATAAATAGAGCGGGTACTTCATTTCACGAAAAGTAATAGGAATGTGAAAAAGATTGCTAAATATTTTACAACAGAACTTAAAAAATTCTTTTTAAGACCGAGTTTATCGGGATGAACTTTTATTTCAGAGCTTTTACTTTTCTTTAAATGTGACAGTAGAATGTTACCAATTGATGGTAGTCAATTTCATGACTAACAAATGGAGCACTTAAATATGACCTTAAGTTTTAGTTGAAGAGAGGAAAATAGGCATTCAAGCTCCGTATTGGGCGATTCTAATGCACCATTATTTTTTTTCTGAGTCAGCTTTAACTATAGGTCATAGTTGAGATAAGGTCACTCGAGAGAGGGGAATTGAAATGACATATAATAATGAATAAAGCCAAATCAAATACGAATGCATGAAATGTCCATGTCAAACAATTGTCATATCGGCAGTTGATGAAACCGCAGAGAATTTCACCTGCTTTTTATGGGGTTTAATACGCTGACTGAGCTTTAAGCCATCGAGACAGAATACCATAAAGGGGTTAGCGCTTGGCAAACCAACCTCGAGCCACATTTGCGAAGTAATCTGAAAAGTAACGAGCCACAAAAACATAATCTGAAGGAAGGCGCAGTAATATGGGGAAATCGAAAATTCGTTTGTTAGAATTAGATAGGTAGAGTTAGATATTACAAAAAATATAGAAAAAATTCCGTGACTAAGTAAAAGGCTCCCACCAAACAAAAATATCCTTGTCTAGCATGTCAAGAAGCAGAAAGTACTGAAATCAACGTCAGTATTACTTAAAATGTATCACTAAACGGAAGCATAGCGTTTTAATACTGTACAGAGTGTTCCACATTAAGTTGACAGTATCGGCCTTACGGCGAACGCTGTTGCCAAACTTACGCTAGGCACACTTATCTCTTGGTCATGAAGGCGACCATTTTCAACACTACGCTAAATTGAAGTAAGTTACTATAGGGAACGATAACTGCATATTATTATAGTCCTAGATATGCAGTTAGAACACCGCAAAGCACAATGTTCACTCTACTGCTCCTATTGGCAACATTGCATCTTCAGCCTTATGTAGATATGTTGAAAGCCGTACGTCACAATACGCTGCCGATCAACAGTAAGACGTAAAGACGCAAATAAAAATCTGCAATTTTTACTCATGAAAGATATCACACTAACAGCGAAATTCCATGCTCACGTATCTTTCAAATTCCATATTTTTTTTAATCCTTCAAAAGGTCAAACACAAGCTTCTGGCAGGTTGATATCAAAATACTCATTGAGATTGTATTGCGCCTTCTGTGAGAGGGACAGAGAACGAGAAAGGGAACGAGACGAGAAAGATTCCCCGGGAGGAGGTCATAAACTTATTCGGGAATTGTGGAGAATTTCCTTAATTTTATGACGAATCCCGGCCCTAATAAAAACACACTTTCCCCTCTCGGATACGGAAGATCTCAAGGGAACCTTAGTCCATCCGCATGGAGTGCTCGAACGCACTCTAAATGGAGTCATAAAAATGGATGACTTCATCGTACCGCTTTATCTTTTCGTCAACGCTTCCAAATATCTTCCGTTTGGCCCGAAGAGAACGAACTGGTACTATCATTTGGACTAACGTATGTTATTGCGTGTGAACTCGGAGTTCAAGTAAAGAATTACTTATGTACTAGATCAAAGTGAGCAAGAATGACGTTTCCTTTAACAAATGCTGACAACGGAGCTATTCCATTACAATTACTTTGAATTATCGCGTCTTCCTCTGAAATTACTTTTACTTCAAAGTGACAATTACGGTTATTTATCCCTTGGAATAATGATCTATCACACTCATTGATGACGCTTCTATGATATCATACATAAATAGATAATATAATGCAAGCGACAAAACTTATGGCATAGTACATGAAGAAAAGTTAGATATAGTCGAGTTCATAAAAAGACAAAATTTTAACGTAGGTGTCTCATAAATTCCCGATTGATGTATAAGATAATAAGTTGGTATTTATTGATGCTTTAAAGTAACAATTTAAATAAGGCAGAGTTTTTACTATGAACTGGTAAAGCTTGACGTCACGAACATTTGGTTTCCAAGGTATTCTTTTCCAAATAAATGCGATGTGAATGCTAAATATACAGATAAATATAGTTTTGATAGTGATTAGACGTCACGAGTTTACCGGTCCATAGGCACTTGCCAGAATAAGGCCAAAGGCATGGTTGTGCAATTGATATTCTCTTTTTTATTTAAAATCTAAACTATCAAAAGAAGTTTAAATATCTACTCTTGATTGCGACATTATGAATATAAGGTTATATTCCATCTATTCAATCTCTTCCAACACATTTCTGCAAGTTGAGGCGTTTCGCATTGAATTTTAGTTTATTTTCTAGTATATTTAAACTCCATTCTAGTATATGGTCGATCAAATTCATGCCAATCCCATCCTTTAGGATATTTTGACTTGTATTTGATGATGCCGAACATCAATCAATATTTTTCAGCTAATCCGCAGGAATTTCCCGAAGATATTGTTAACTAATATAACTTTCACCTCAAATGGATATTCAATATCTGTACCAACCGGAATGCAAAGCAGGAGGAAGCCCAATCGTATGACGAACCGAAACATGCGTCAGGCCACTCCCAGCTTGAGGCCGCGCAGGCAACGCTCACATTAAAGTTGATATGCCACAGATAGGCAAGATTTGGCAAAGAACGACATCCACCGTGCCCCAAGTGCATTCGACAAATGAGAAACGAACAAAAAAATGGTAGCAGAATGGAGTGAACGTCAAACTAAGGCTATCGCAAACGCTTATAAACATGCATGCATATTTGAAAAGGTCCCTGAAACATTTTAAAGAGCCATGACTCAGCGAACGAGCCGGGAAAAGAAACACAACTCGTGCACCAAACGCGAGTTTGCTGAGTTCATCGCAGTTGGAACAACCGTGTGTGTTTGTGTGAGAGAGAGAGGGAGGGAGCAAGGGGCATCTCACACCTCTCATACCATCTCTCTTCTCTTCATTTGCCCACTTCACGGGCACGGAACGGCACACCACACCATATACTCGCCCGCATTTGCGGTGGCTTCCGAGCTACGTCGATAGATGGCGACCCAGTGCAGGGAAGCTTCTCTTAAAAACCCCGCCACTAAGCCCAACAACGTAGGCGGCGGTGAGGAAAAAAATATGTACACGGAATTGCGAACTCCTCTCTCTTTCCCTCTTTCATTCTGACGATCGATTCCGGAGGCAGGAGGAGAGAGAGATAGAGAGAGAGAGGGAGGAAAGGCACACAAAAGAGAGACGAAAGGGGGAGAGAAGTTGAAGAGGATATGTGATTCGCTCCCCGGCGAAATACAGCCAAGTCTGCCGTCGGTGGCGAAGGAGTCCAATATGCTGAGAGCTCAGCATCAAGGTCTTGTATTCATACTCGCATGGTCCGTCACTGGTTTCAATTTACCCGCGTGTGCATAGTAAACCTTTCCAGAGCATACGAGTTTCAGGGTTACACGGAGGATTTTATTTTAAACTCCATACAATACCTTCAGAATCATTTATTATTAGAGGTAAATGTCCTCCGGCAAAGAGAGCTTTCGATGGAAGTAGAAATAGAGTACCTATGATAATATTTTTACGGTTGAAGGTCCTTGTCTCCACACCCTAATTCATTAATTCAGCCCTTTATTCAGCCCGGCATACGTCCTATCTATCCCATCTATAAAATCTAATCTTTCCCCTCCCTTCCTGCGATCACCCAACACTTCCCTATATCACGGCCTTGAGCATATTTTTACATCTCAACACCTGAGCAAAACCTACTCAGCCTTCTCCTAATTTCCTCTAGAGGTTTCCTATCTTTACCCACCATGCCGAGTACTTCCTCGCACGTCTTCCATCGTCCATTGCACCTCCTCCATTCTCCTCCACACCCACACCTCAAACGTCTGAAGCCTGTTCTCATCCTCTTTCCTTGAATTCAATGTTTCTGCATCATACAACGCTACACTCCATGTTGGACTTACACATGCTTTTCTTCACATCTAGAACCGATAGACGTGACAGAATAAAGGAGGTACATTTCCAAATTGAGAGGTACAAAAATGTTTTACCTCACGTACCATTTATGCCTAAATTAAAAAAAAACAGAGCGAGACATTAAGACACTCCGTTTACATACAGTTAGCTTTTGCCCTTTTACTCTACCAATTCCTTTTATATTTTCCCTCCTTTCATTCCTTTTGCAATTCTACATGCCCAGTGTCCTACGACTTTCTATCACACGACCCAATGGTGACTAGTAGATGTAGATCTGTATACACGATCTACGCCGTACCATGAAAGCAATCTAAAATATGTAAGGCATTAGGGAGTTTGAGGACTCCAGCCATTATCCACAAAGTCTTGAAGAAAAATAATTAAATGCAAATGAAATTACGTCGTATTTAACTGTTTCAGTGGCTATTGGACATTGATTTCAAAATCATTGACGTCCATGCATTGCACATCGTTGTTTAAATATATTTTGTATCCCACGAGAGGATTCGAAATTCCGGGATGGCGTTAGGACTTCAGCCATCGTCTGTAAATTTGTGAAGGAGCTCGAAGCAAGGGTAGTTATAATCTTTCCCCTACGTGCCTGCCCACTTGTCAATATGACAGTAAAAAATTAAAAGATAACTTGGTACGCAGTCACGCGTACGGGTGGGAATATATACACCAAAGAGATGAAATTTGCCTTGAAAACAAACATTTCACTTGAACGAGACGATATTTTCATGGCAAACTCCATTCCTTTGGTGTTTATCTTCACACCCGCGCGCGTAAAGAGGTATTTGCGAATTATTCGCTGTGATAGTGACAGGTGGGTAGTCTGGTGGGGGAAAGGTAACTACCGTTACTTCCACCCATCCTTACCATAATTCACCTATCCTCAATGGGGCAAATGACCTCCGTTATCGGTCACCTCCCTAAATCACCATTGCCTCAACTGCAGCATTATTTAATCGCCCATTAGTGTATATTTAACTCAGGCACATCTTTGTGAAAATCGACACTTGTAGAGAGGCTGATGGTGAAAGAACACTAGGAGGGAAATACTGCTGTGATCAATATAACTCCCTGTTTGGTGAGTCTGGCATCAGAACAAGGTGAAATACTTAAACTGAACAAGAACTAAAATGAAGTTTGGCATTTATCTCTAGAATAACATTCTAGGCATAAATGGAGACTGATGAAGATAACACACTACGAGAGACGCGCTTCAGTGATTTATGCACATCCATATTCCGCGAGAGCTTGCATCCGAACAAGATGAAATAACTAAAACAAGAACTTTAAAATAACATCCTCTACCTCCCGACACCGACGAATACGGGAAAATGACTCGTTCGTCGGAAAAGTTACATTACCGGACGCAAACGAGATGTACAACGAGTGCAGTGCTGTACAACATGTGGATGTGAAGAAAAAAGAGAACTCGTTTGTAAGTGAAAACTCAAGTGGAACAAAGGAAGGACGATAACAAAATAAAAATAAAGGAAGGACGAATCCGCCGGAGGATACCATTGAGTGGTTGCGCGTGTTTCAGTCGTTCGTTTAGAGGACCACAATTTTGTCGAAGAACGCTAAGCGAAGTGATGGAACAGAGAGAGAAAGAGAAAGGAGGACTGACGCAAGTGGGTGGAGAATTGACGGGACGCGTCGTGGAAAACTTTGTGACTTATGAAGAGAGGAAAACATATTTTTCAGCGGTGCTGTTGGCAAGCCTGCGCATTTGGATGATGAACTCACTCTCTTTTATATCTGCGGTAGAGCAGCAGTGAAGGACGAAACAGCTCGTGCGAAGACAAAATTGGACCGCTTTGTCGCTGTCCGTTTGGGACTCCAGCGAGCCGAGAGGATGGCGGGGTTTGCGAATTTTCCTGTGGCATTTCCATGTTGTCAATGGTGTTCAGAATGTTTCAAGTCGAGTAGTGCTTTGAGCATGATAAAAAAATTGGGCTCAATCAACTCAATGCTTGAGGAAATTGGGAGAAGGTAGAGTATGTGATTGGAAACGGTTTTAAGGGGCGAAGGAACGCTGTTAGAGCGGGGGGGGGATAGAAAGGTTAGCGAAGAGGTTAATAATGAGTGCAACGAGATGTGGGTGTGGATGAGAATGGAGAAAGAGCAGTGGACGGAAAGGAAGAGAAACGAGAAAGTGCTTGATGTGATGGGTGTGGAGAGGAAACTTCTGGAGGACACTAGGAGGAGGCAGATTAGGTAGTTGGAACAGAACTTTCAAGACGAGTAGTTCTTTAAGGTAGTTTGAGCGAGATATAACTTCACATTAAGTTCAACGAATTTGGCCTCATGACGATGAAAAAGATCTCGTCTTTCCAATGCTGCGGATGTATCAGCCAATACGATATATACGGGTAAATAAAACTACTTTCTGAGATATCGGCTATAAAATATAAATCTTTTTCCATGGGATAATGTGCGAGTATGCGCTAAGAGACCTTATGTAAAGAAGCAGTTTTGACGCATGGATTACGTAATAAATTTAACGATGAGTAGCTTATATACCTCTTTTTAAAAATAAATTCATTACACATCATAATACTATCAACAAAATTCCAAAAAAACTTCGGTTATGAAGGCACTTTCAGAGCACGGAATGAGTAAAATAAATTTCAGCTATATATAGCAACTATTTTTCCGTTATTTACCATTTCTTCTCACCATGCTTAACGTGGTTAATTTTCACAAAGTGTCTCCAGCCTTCATCAGTTGAGAGTAGTTTATGGCGTATTTTTGGCCTTGGCAGTGACCTTGATAACCTTTCTAGTCGAGTCGTGCTTTAGCAAACAGCGGTTAAATTTCAGCCTGCACTTGAAGTTTCCAAAAAAATTAGAATAAAAATATTCAGCGTTTTTCAAATCTTTCAGTCATCATTCAAATTCGCTCTTATCATTGACCACAATATTTATTCGATTGTATCCATTGTTGAGAAATAAAAAAATCGCCTATAAATGCTCAATTCATTACTGAGTTGCAAACGGTTCGATTACATATTTTTCCTATTTTAATATTCGAGTGTATATTCCCTAAATGTACGTAAAACCGCTTTTAAGATATAATTACAGGGATTTATGTGACTGGAAAATAATGTTACAAAGGTTGTTTGATTTCCCCAACATAAACTTAAGTGCATTGTAAAACATTTCGTTATACTATCCTTCGTAGCCCTGATGCGAATTTAAAAACATAACCAAAACTTTGCAAACTTGGCTATGAGCTGAGCTTTTTTGGAAAAATCCTCGGAAATTGCTACTACTGAATTCGCAGTCTACTTAATAATTGCTGGATAATTCAATCTTTGTAACATTTTACAGTTCTATAGACGGTGCTTGAATATTTAGAGTGGTGTAATACATGATGGAGCAGCTTTTCTCACATAAGAGGTACATCGTTAAAAAAAACATGAAAAGCACCACAAAGCTACTATCTTAGCTCTCTTACGATATGGCTTCATGACTGATTAGAGAAAGCCGAGCGAAAATATTAAAAATCATTAAGATGACCATTGTCCGAGAACTAACAGAAAATTAGCTTTCGGAGGAAGGTGTATTACTCATCTGATAACTATCTTTAATATAACCAATGAAAGCAGTATTTACACGTGGAAATAATTCATTTTCACACAAGAACAATGGTTATTCAATAATTTCATGGTTAGTTATTCTGAATTGGGCATGTGGTAAACTTTCCCAACTCAATATAATAAAAACTATAATTCGATCTTTAAATAGACACACAATAATTCACTCACCGAGTCAACAAGCACCTATTGACGCAAAAAATAGTAGTTGCGCCGATTCCCACTCCCATCAAAATTCCCATAGAAAATAATTATAGAGCCGGTGACACATTAGTTTTAATAAGGCGCCATTTGCTACTCCGGAATGATTCAGCAAAATGAAAATTAAATTGGATTGTTTCGCAATGCTGGAATTTTAAAATATAAACTGGATTAATTTTCGTGTAAATATTCATCACGATGTCGCAAAACGCTTGGGATATTCAATTATCTAATCCTTAAGTACACCACCATTATCGTCGGAAAAGAAATTTAATGATGACAATGCAGTTCTAAATTTTAACGTTCCCAAAACGGAATTTAACTCTTTTTTATACGAGCAGGGGGGGGAGGGGGACTTTTACGTTATTGGAGGCTCCGAGTTTAAAGCAATTAGAGAATAAGGAGACTAAGAATAGCGAAAGAAAAGAACCAACCAACACTGTTATTAAACTTTTATAATTTTAATTCACGCTCGTTTATTCACATGGGATTAAAAACTACGCCTTCCACGGCTTAATTATAATGGAATGCCCACATGGTGCCTCGAGGATATCCTCAAAGCTAATTTAATGAGGCTCCATAAATTTGACCTTAATTTCGAGAGTTGACACCAACAGGTCGACAGCGTGGGCATGACTGAAGCAACATTTCCAATGGAATCATCCTGGTAATACTACTCTTTAGATGAAACTAGCTAGACAACTGAAGGGTTGCGGATTCAAACGTCGCCTCAGGTAATGCTGCTGCAACTTTCTCAGCATTAGTCTCACGTTATACAGTGAAGTAAAGCCTTAGATACAGTGGAGTATAAACTTAAGTTTTGTAGTACATAAAACACAAGGCTAATACAACTGGGGATGGATACGATATTATATCGGGTAACTTACGACTATCTCCATCAAAAGGAGTTTCTCTTTCCCTGCCATCCGAATTTTCATCATAGTGCCAATGGTCAAAGAATTACTTATGTACTAGATCAAAGTGAGCAAGAATGACGTTTCCTTTAACAAATGCTGACAATGGAGCTATTCCATTACAATTCCTTTGAATTATCGCGTCTTCCTCTGAAATTACTTTTACTTCAAAGTGACAATTACGGTTATTTATCCCTTGGAATAATGATCTATCACATTCATTGATGTCGCTTTTATGATATCATACATAAATAGATAATATAATACAAGCGACAAAACTTATGGCATAGTACCTGAAGAAGAGTTAGATATAGTCGAGTTCATAAAAAGACAACATTTTAACGTAGAAGTCTCATAAATTCCCGATTGATGTATAAAATAATAAGTTGGTATTTGTTGATGCTTTAAAGTAACAATCTAAAGAAGGCAGAGTTCTGACTATGGACTGGTAAAGCTTGAAGTCCCGAACATTTGGTTTCCAAGGTATTCTTTCGTATTATTCTTATCCGAATTTTCATCATAGTGCTAATGGTCAGGTGATGAACTCCATTATCGTCGTGTGACCAAGGAAGGTGGTCCGGGACGGAAACTGCAAACTTTTAAGCAGATAAATACTCCAAGTACCTAATAATTTTATTGATGAATGGGCCGCGAAAGTTTTAACAATATCAGTTTCATTTGGGCTAAGATCTATGGTAAGATAATGAACACGATTGAAAAGGCGTCATTACTTAGCGGCAATGGCCAACTAATTCTCTCGCGAATTCCATTTTTTTGCAGCGCGCGCCCGGTGGGTGCCTACCCAAGAAGGCAGTGGACTCAGTTGTGAAGTTTCTTTTTTTTCCGCGGCGGCATAGACGTCGGCGACCGCGCTGCAAAGAATGGACGCTGCCATATTTACGGTGCCGGTCGACCGAATACGAAAAAGAAAAAGGAGTCGTAGCCACGCTCGGCTTCTCGCATAAATTATTAACGGAGTCATTAGCCCGGGACCGCTTTTAAAGGTTTTCCTTCGTCCACCGGAGCGAATAACGTTCGGGGGGGAAAACAAAACTACGTCAACAATCGAAACAAAAGGGAGGGAGGGGTTCCCCCCTCACCCCTCCCTCCATAACGGATAAATCGCCGGCTCGAAAAAAAATAACACAAAAACCCCTTCCCACGAAATTTTTCCAGGGAAGAAAAAAATAATTGAAAAGCAGAGAGAAGAGGGACCACGTGTATTTTTTAAGAGGTGAACGAATAGAAAGAAGTGTTGTTGGTAAGGGAAGGGGCGGGGGTGAGTTTGGAGTGCGTGTCACCTTGGAAACCCGGCTGAGGAGGAGGGAAGTTCAAAGTAGGGTTGCAAGGGGGAGACACCGACGCCGAAACCAAATCGAAAACCAACACATGAGCTACGGGGTGAATGGCGTTCGGTTTTTGTTTTTTTATTATCTGTTTGTGTATTTTCCGCTATTTTTTCCCTTTAACCCTTTTCCTCATCCCCCCCCCCCCGGTCCTTGAACTGCCTTATCCTAGCAACGAATATGGTGGGGAATTTTCCTCTTGAAAATAAAATGAACGAACGGACCCAGGATAAGTCAGCCACCTTCCTCATACAAAACGGAAAATATTTATAATAAAAACCAGTGCCGGATTACCAATAAGGCAGAGTATGAAATTGCCTACGGGCCCCGGTGGGTCCCCGAGAATTTTTTTCCCTTTCTTTTCTTGCTACTTGTTAATTAACGTGGGCCCCGTTGATTGTACTGCCTACAGGCCCCCATGTGTGTTAATCCGGCACTGAATAAAACGAACAATTTGCACCACATACGGTATATTCCGGGAACATATCAGTAATCAGAAAGGTAAGGAAAGGTATCAGCACCACAAAATGCTTTCCATTTCAAGCGGATGCAAGTTTTATTATTGGCGAGTCTTGTAAACAAGATCTGAAGTTGCACTCGTTTTTATGAATACATTTCTCTATTGCACCGTTTTCTTCAATGGCTTAGATGGATGAACACGTACCGCATTAGGAGTGGATTCTGTTGCAGCCACAGGAAAAGATATATCGGGTTGATTTGAGGCGTTAGTAAGTTTTAAAAAAACTCGTTTGCTCGAGAAGCAGGCCCCTAACTGAACTGCGTATGTAGATTATTTAAAAAAAAACAAACAAGTTGAAAATCCTGCGATACTAATTATGAAGGGAGAATTTCAATGGCCGGCCAAATTACTTTCGGTTGAGTTTCGAAAAGGTACCAACAAGAATTAAAAACCAGGGTTTTGTAAAAAGAAATCAAAATATTAAGCCTTTAATGCCAAGTGTGATGAATTATAAAAATAGACCTATATCTCCAGAAAAAAAACATTCATAAATTGAGTTGTCAAGAAAAGAAATCAATTGGATACTAAATATGTTTCTTGATTCGGCCTATTGAACAATGAGTGAAGGTTAATGAAGGGAATGAATTTAATAATTATTTATTGGAGTGCTGAAGCAGATTTAGATTCCACAAGAACCGGAAAAACTCCCTTTTCGGAGAGGAAAATTTGAAAACTTTTATTTATTTATAAAACGCTTATTGGCGCTTCCATGGAATTCCTCCGTTAAAAAATGCACACACCTGCAGTGGAATGGTTGAGGGATTATTATGCTTCCATTCAGAGCGAGACTAAACCTACTGCAGGAATAACTCAAACGGGTCCCCTTTTGATTTCCACCTTTTCACATTCATGAACTATTCCCTCCGCTTCTCCCCGCAAGTTAGAAAATGCCGTAAAAAACACCGCCTCTTCCACCCGAAGGCAAAGAGGCGTGCGTTATGCGTACTACCGTCAACAAACCGAGCTATTCTTCAAAACCTCCATGGTTTCCTTCCGGTCCCTCTCTCTCACACAAACACATAAGATTCCCCTCCCCGCAGAGCAAAAGCGCTTTCATCAGACGAGCAGCAAGGCCTGCCAACTGCAAAGGTTTTCTCCTATCTCTTTTGTGAATTAGCCTTTTACGTGCGCACGACGACGGTTCTCCTCGCAAAACAACTTTTAGTGTTTTCGGTCCCAAAATATATTTCGCCTCATCTTATCCGGAGGTGCATTTCGTTTTTCGAAGACCCTGGGTACTATAGATAAATTCTGCTAATTCACCTGACTTCGAGATGAACGTACAGAGCTAATGTCCCTCCATGTCAGTCAACGATCGTTTGATTTTAAAGTTGACAAAATAATTTACTGTACATTTAAAATCTGTAAGATGCATAAGGAGGAATCATGAGTAAATCAAGAATTAGCGCGCACTGTCTTATCTGGACTTTTTTATATGAAGCCAAGCGAATCACTCAAAAAAGTATTTTGGTAATCTTACACCAACTTAATGACACAACAACCTAATAGAAGCTTTTCTGATACCACTCTCTGACCTCTCCCTTCCCTTCTTATCCAAATCTTCTCCCTTTTCATGACAGCCGTCGTAACACTCCCTGCTACACGCCTATGCGGTGGTTCGCAGTGTAGTATGTAGATGTAGATCCCTTGCATGAAGTGTAGTGCGCTTTCGAATAAATAGAACTTCTTTTAACCTTTCGATAGGATAAAATTGCGCTGTTAAATAGGTCGAATCCAAAAACACATTGAAGCTACAACTGACAATATTTCCATGTAACATAGAAAAATATTTTAGAATTTCCCGAGTTATTTATCAAAAACTTGAAGTTTTCTCATCAAAATCACCGGTTGTCATTTCAGGGTCATATTTAGAGTAGTACGAAGATATTGGCTCAAGCTGCGAAGACGTAAAATAGCATTATAAACCCGGCAAATGTCTTCAAAGAATACGTATTGAGAAGATAAAACTTTCCTCATCCAAATTGCATGTTAAGGCGCAGTAACGTGCGAAAAACATATTTATGAACGCTTAAGTATTTTAATGTTTGATGAATGTTGCTCCGTACCTGAGGATAAGCTTTAAAACTGAATGAAATCCTTGACATAATGGCAAGCGATCATTTTTACGAGTCAAATTACTTGCACTGACGGAAACAGGAAAGAAATGATAAAAATTGGAGCAAGCCGAATGACGTATTCAAAACAAAATACAAGCTCGAAAATACAGAAAAAAGACTTGAATCCACTAGAAGGGTCCGCAAAGTCCGCAGAGACAAGAAGATTGATCGGAACGGGGGACACACCGCTTGGGCCATTTCATAATGCTAATGCCTTCCATCAAATAACACTGGCTTCAGCCACTCTTCCTCCTTTTTTCGTATAAAGGGATTAAAAAAAAGTCCCAAAAGACCCGATGCCATTAAAGAAACAGCTGGGAACGTGAGCCGGGAGAAAACGGATGGTCGCATGCATATTCAATTCTTCTCGCGTTACCTCGGCGAACGTGAGCCTCCGCAGAGCGCGGAAAATGAAGAAATGTTAGTGCAAGGAAGGTGAGCGCTTGAGTCGTATGTTACTTCGCGCCAGGTGAAGGGGCTAAAACAAGGGTGAGTAGAAGTCAGCTGAGAAACGTGGGACGTGGGAAAGTGGGGAAAAAAGGGTTTGGAAAAGGAATGAGACAATACGTTAGATGTGATGTGACGGACTAAGCTGTGTTTTCATGCATTCGTTTTATTATTAACCTCTTCTAAAATTTTAAGCACTAAGGAGTAAAAATAATGGAGATATATAGACGAAGGAAAACTTTGGGGGCGGTGGTAAGATTTCCTCGCCTGCTAATCCCTGGACTGTGAAATCGATACTCACCTAGAAGGGTTTCTCTACATTTACTGTTTTCTAGAGTTCTCTTAGGGAAGAGGATAGGTATCACCTACCTATGCCCGCGCGGTATTGCCGAAAATATTCTTGTTCCTGAAGAAAAAAGGCGATATTATCAGGAAGATAATTAAAAGCCTCTTATCTTCACAGAAAAATACTATAAAACTTTCAGTTACGTTATAAAAATGGAGAAGTTTATTTCTTCTGAATTTCACATGCTTAACTACTGGATATCGCTTCGAACCTAATGTGTAAAATAACGTCACTAATCTATAGTATAAGATGTTTCCGAAATTTATTAGGAAGCGTGAGGCAACAGCATACAGCAAACCCAGGAGAATGACCCGAAAATCAAGACCATCCTGGGATGTCGTCGGTGCCAAAGGTCCTAAAGCAGAATGACCTGTTAACGATATTCCCAATCCTAATTCACGCGGGTTAAAATGGTAGTAAAACATTCATAAATCTTATTCGGAATTATTAACTATACTTATTTTATTTATTATATACTGCTAAAAATTATTTCGGAAACATCCAATAAGATATATCCGAAATTTATGACGAAGTTTGAGGCAACAACATACTGCAAACGCAGGGGAATGACCCGAAAATTGAGAACATTCTGAGAAAGCGCCGCTGCCAAAGATAGTAAAACATAATGACCTCGTATGATAGTTTCAATCCTGATTCACGCAGGTAAAAGTTATAGAAAACATCCACAAATCATCGATATAGATTGAATGCACACTTACCCGGTTTTATAATGTGTACTTAACTCTTACCGTCTAGATGATGTGGTCTAAACGTCCACGTGTAGTAAACCACGAGTTTGGGTTATGTAAATTACATTCGACTAATGATTAGATGTCACCAAAATTATCGCAGAGAGATTTCACCCACGTAAGTTATTAAAACAAGAAAATGTTAATTCATAGATCATAAAACTGTACTTTGAAGTAGGTATCAGAATGTGTGATAATTTGCCACAATTGACGAAGTAGTTTTCGTAATAACCAATCCCATGTTTTGATACTTTTTTCAGGGAGGAAAATGTCTAAGAAATTGACTGTCGCTGATGGCGGAATTACAAGTGCCTTCAATAATTGCTTTAGAGCGCAAATAAATTGGCAAACTGGGCAATAAAAATTAACTGATCGGTTATGAACACTGATAATTGACGGCGGAAGATGGTATTCAAGAAGGAAGAGCTTTGAACTAGTGAATAGATCTCTCTGTTTTAAATTAGAGATACCACAATCAGCGCAAGGAAATGAGCTGATTTCCCTACTCTGATGTTTGAATTTCACTTACGTTTAGCATTTCATGAACTCATCACGGCTAAAACAGACCTTTCGGATGCAAGACGGTGGTTTTGTTCGGTAATAAGCAGTTTGGAAGACAGCAATGTGTCAATTACTTACTTGAATTTGTAACTTTACATCGCTCAAAAAAGGATAAGAAGAATTAAACCATCAACCTAAGTTTAAGCAGTGAAAAATACGAGACACATTATGCTGCACTCTCAGGAAGAAAGGTCAAGTTTTTCGATTTTACTGTGAGTTAAGGAAATATTTTAAAAACCTACTACGATTTCCTATAGCAAAGCACCCGATCGGCAATGATTTGTTCCCATCGACACGAAGCCATATTCAGTAAAAATGGCTCACTCAATCGAAGCTAATGGCAGCTTTTTTCTCTGACTACTTACGCAATGGAAACGAGGAAAACATTCGGAAGATTAAAGCCACCGAAGAAAGTCAAAAGGCCACGCAAGTCGTGAGATCATTCCGTCAATTCACTCACTTATTTTTATCGTCTGAGCGACAAAGTTTTTAAATACCCACTTTTCTAAGCGCCACGGAGATATATAGCGTGCTCCAGGCTAGCGTGTCAGGTCAGCCACGAAACGAAATCACTCATTAGGGAGCTTATCTTACCATTTCTCAGAATGGGTCGTCAAACCACTGGTCATATCTACTTCCTTGTTGCCCTCTTTAAACAGTCACAGATCGCTTACATCTTGAGAAATGGCCACCCTCTCTTACATCTTAAATTAGACTTAATTGCCTGAAGTGGCGTTGATTGCCCAAGTGAAGTTAATACTGGACTACAAGAGTCAAGACTCATCTGGGAATGAGACCTTTTCACAAGAACGCCATTGACACTGAAGACAGTTTTTCTTCTTCTTCTTACTCATTTCGGCCAACTTTGGACCACGCTATTTTAAATCAGCATTTTCCATCCCTGATCTTCGTCCAATACTCCTTCATTCTGTCACTACGCTCAGTTCATGGTGTTTGGGTCCTAGTTTTCTCTCCGGAAAACCCTTGACGCCCTCAATTCTGGATTAGAAGGCTTTTCTTATACACACATCTGTTTCCTGCACTCCAATTTCCTGCGTGTTTCTTTGTACCTTCTGAAACCAGCGTGCATTGCTTTTCCTTTTCCCGAAGAATTTTGATATTTTATTAGTTAATCTTCCCAGGGCCACTCGGTCAGTGAGTCATTTCCTGTGTAAATCTCTAATAAGGCCGGAGGTGCTATGATTCCTATGGGAGCTGGAAAATTAAATTAGTGCTATGTTACCTAAAGGAGAAAGAAATGCCACATTAAATGCTGAATACAATTAATCGATATTGATAATTACAGGCGTTGTATTTCACTCACACCAATTACAATGAAGCAATTTACACCATTTAACGAAAGTGGTATTTTACTACGTCACTGGGGGGTGAGCACGGATAGCCTACGTTCGGCAACACCGTTATCCATAAGGCCCATGCTGTCAACTACACGTGGAACGCGCTATACGAAAATTATCTTCTACCTCCTTCCTTAAATCTCATGTCATAAGCCTAATAACCACGTAAAGACAATAATTCCATTCTCAACCACATTCCAACTACACGTATTAGTAGTAGCATGTCCACTTGTGATAACAATGTAATAAAAACAACTGCTACAAGGATACGAATAAGTATAGTAATGGAAGTTAAACTGAAAGGAATTCAAGAAAACCTATGCCTAGAAAGAATTCATTCAAGAAACCTAAAAAGAATTCATCGCGCATTGCCCAAGGATACAATAGCTTATTCCCATTTATAGCTTCTTCCGCGAACCATCTGGAGCGGTCAAACTTCCTCATTTAGCTTTCAAATTCCTAAGATGTCCATTACCTACCTTGACAGTAGTAGCGCATCGCCTTATCTGAGAAAAATACTAATATTATGAGACCACTTCTTAATATTATCCCTAGACACCTTTTCAACCATTAGGCATGATCTATCGGCTATCTATTTCTATTCTATCGGCTAATAGACAAAACAATTAAATTTCGTTAGCTGCTTTTTTGAGACCTTATTGAAAACATTAATTCATCCATTGCCAACTTTTCGATTTATTAAGAGGAATTTTTGATATTATTCTTCAGAGGAACTAAAAAAAATTAAAATCGTACTCGATAAGCTGATGGGACATGAATTACGAGCAGGACTTGCTGCAAAATGGAACGGGTTACGTGAACGCCAGTTTTTTTTAAACATACCAAGGATACCCCCTGAAGAAGATTTAAAAAAATAAACCTAAACTTTGGCAATAGGCATAAAAGTGTTTTGGATAAATTAACCATGAATTGAAGTCTCAAATCCATGAAATTGATTTATAAATTGGAGTCTCAAAAACTACGGAGAAAGGAAACCAAAGAAAACTGATTTTTTTAGAGGATTAAAATTTTCTTCTTCACAAGGAATGACGGAGGAAGTGAAGCGCAGATGAAACATTCACACCTCCCGTTAAAAATCATTTCATTCATTCCCACTTTAAAGAGTTTTCCACAGTCTGAGAGGTTTTCTTTTCTTTTTTTATTTCCTTAAAAGAAATTAACCTCTTCAAAAGTCTTCAACTTCAACTTGAGGCGGCGGCAAACCGTCAGAATACCTTCTCCCTCTCCCCTATCCCTCTCCTCTACCCATCCTCCTCCTCAAACTCCACTCACATCTCGCCACTCGGCACTCCAAACTTGAAACTTTTCCGGCCCATCGCCTCTTCCACTCACAGTAACCTCCCACATCTCCCGCCGCACTACCCCCAGTCTGTAAACGCCTCGCACGTCACACATCCCAGGAGGGCCACGCCCTCTATCGCCTGCCGGCAACAGGATTCCTCATCACCCTCAGCATCCAGTCTAGTTCTCTGAATTTTCTCATTATTGTAGAACCGTTCAGAGTGCTTTTTGAAAAGTAATCCCATATCCAATCTTTGTGCATAATATAAAATATAGATTCAGGCGTGAAGAAGGTTGAACCGTTCCATGACGATTTAGTGTTTCGCGACTGTCTTTTTGAATGAGATATGCATAATAATGCATGTGTCATAATATTTAACATCGCGATTCCTATAGGACCCATCACAAAGTACTGCACACCGCAAGATGACGCACATCACATGGTGCAGTGCTGTCGTAAAAGTCGCGCGATATCGCGAAGCGATGCATCACTTAGCCCGGCCATATAACCATATAGCCGGCCATATAACTATATTAGCCATATAGTATTTCAAATCTTTGATACATCGCAAATGATCTCACTTCGAGTTCCCAATATCGCAATATCAAACGCCCCAAGACAAGGCATGCTCTCCGATCCCTCCCCCCTTCCCAGATGGAGAGGGATTTACTACTTCTTTCTCGCAAAACGAAAACAGAATATCGCAAGAAGTGCATCTCTTGGTTATGTGACTTCAAATATAGCATTGCGATATATTCAATGTCTCTCATAAACATTGCATCAAATTCGTCAAATCGCATAATATAGACTTCGATGTACTTATTGCGTGAATACAAAATCGGATTAAATATATCGCAGAAACGTAATATAGATTTCTATATATCGCGTATATATGAAATTAAATTTCATATACCGCTAAAAGTGTCTAATTGAATGTATTGCATACATAAAAATTCGATGTATCGCAATATGGAATGTTTCTACTCCGGGAATCTCCTCGGATCTCTTTACCTCTCCCAGATACTGAGGAATTTCCTATTTCTCCCTCCCGCCAACTCCAAACCCCACTCTCATTAACCGTCTCGTGGGGAGCGGGGGGGCTCCAGACGAAGGCGCCGTGCCCCGCAAGCGCCTCCCCCTCCCCAATCCACCCGCTGCCACCCCTTCCATCTCCCCATCCATCTGTCTCCCGGCTGGATTCTTCCGCTCCAAACTATCCCGAGAGTCGTCATCGCTCTAAGATTAAGAGAGAAAAGAGAAGAGGAAGAAAAGAAAACTCTCCCGGATGAAACGGACGTAGGCGCGCGGAAAAAATCGTCGCTTGGGATTGAAGTGGGGAGAATGAACGAGCGGGGTGATGGAAGTTTGAAAAAAAAAGGATAAGGCACCACCCGTAACCCTTGATGATCAAAGGGCTTCATCGGAGGCAAAGCAACGAGAGTAATTAGGAGAAGATTAATCTAATGGAAGGCTTATATGTCTAAAATTCGCGCTTCGTCTGCGCCTGCATATATCGTGCGAAGCCGCCAAAGGAGTACTCAGGCGATCTAGCGGGCTCATAATGCAAAGAGCTTTTGGTAAGAGGGGGTCTTCCCTCTATGCAATTATATCCGAGAAATGTTAAAGGCAACGCCAGTTATTGATTAGGTAAACCAAATAGTTTTTATAGCGTCTAACCAAATTTATTCGTTATGCAATCGGTTAGCTAAGATTTTCAGTACTTTCATTGATTATTATTGTTCCAAGATAAATTACTGTAACAACAAGAAAAAAGTTAAACTTTTAGGATCGATTTACTCATCATTGGAATATGCAGTATCAATTTTTATCTGTAAACAAGAGCAACTCCCTCATTTGACAACAAACTAAAACTATGCGATAGATTAAACTAAATGCTGCATAATTAAGAATATACGGAAAATTAACTCAATATTTCAAAAAACTGAGGTTCTATAATGCAAAAATATTGACTCTTTCGAACCGAACTCTGATAGAAAATCCTGAATAGATAATATGATTTCATCAAAGACCTTCAACTCATATAAGAGAACAAAAAATGTAAAATCGAATCGTTTTACTTAAACATTATTCTTAGCTGCCTGATACATAATGCCCATGGCAAGTTATCAAATTCTTATACGTAATAGAGGTTTAAAAATCCGAGGAAACTCATTAAAATATAATTGTTTAAGACAAAGCACAAACAAACCTTTCGTCAAAAGAGACAACAATGAGAATTTCTTCGGTGATATAGCTGCACCGAATTTTCACCCCGGCTAATGAGGAAAAGCAGAATCACAAAAATGATAACAGATATTAACTATGCGTCTATGTCATCAGAAACCATTGTAAAGAATTGTTCGATTTCATGGTCAATTCTGACATTTTGCGGCCATGAGACCTCGTACAAGGAACGCTAATGTACCAATCACTTCTTTGAAAAGTGGAAAAGCGAAGAATAAAATTTCATATTTCTTTACCTCGGTTCTAGAAATCACTACGAATCATAAAAAAGCATTCGTACTATTGAGAAACGACTTCCCAGCTGGTGTTTCCTGTATACATGGTGTCCTTGATAAAGCTTGAAAAAAGATAATAATGCTTTCCTGCTTTTTTACTCATTCTTCGGAGAGGAATGATATTCCTCTCCAGGTGCTAATGACGCAGCTCAGCTTTCAATTGCTAATTGAGGTGAGAATTCGAGAGCCGTGATACTCTGAAACAGCTTTCTCATCGCTACATTTAACGGTGAAAAACAGTAATTTATCGGTATAAATTAATTTAAAACGCAAGATTGAGAATGAAAATAAACAATATTACCCTCCATGAAAAGTTTAAATGGTTTGAAAAGTACCTAAAAAATCGCACAACACTACTTAATGCAATGGCGTAGCAGAGTAGTTATATTTTTGTTTGAATATGAAATTTATGGAGCTTCAACAATTCAAGTCGTAAAGTAATCGTCAGACTTTGAAATATATCCTCCGAGAAATAGGTTGGGGTTTGAATGATCATGCGTTAGATAATACTCCATTTAAAAATGTATAATACTATCAATGTTTTATCCATGATTAACATTGATTCTGGAAGAAAATAACAAATTGACCAGAGGAAGTAAAATCTGATTTTTTGTGAAAAATGACCAACTCAATGAGACGTTAGTGCAAAACCTTCCCATATAAGTTAATTATTCTATTTTTCTTGTATTTAAATAAACCTTTATGATACCACGACAACCTCTTAACTAGTACCTCTACTTTCGTCATTATATATGCAAAACTGATCTTCTGATAAATGATCTATAGCCATAACTGATTGCATATCCCGATGGCTTCAGCAATCCCTTTTCTTATTCTGTCACATTGGTATATCTCTTCTCTTCTACAGGCTATCATTAGCTCCAATCCAGAGCCAGACGGAATTCTTCGAACTTATCCAACCCTATACAACACACCTGAAGAGCCCTCTTTCGGAGAAAGCCAAGGAGAGTCGGCATCACGTTTTCTTCGCGAAAGACATCGCCGCGTCTCAAGCAAGACGGCACCTAAACAGAGATGGAAAAGCGCAATAGATGTACGATTGGGAAATTTTGCAGAAATACGTGATAAAATGCTACCAACGGGGGTGAAGCCTCCCAAACTTTGATCTTTGCAGGTTTAATATTCATTCCCGCGATTCTCTCACACAGTGAACTCCTAAACAGATACATACTAAACTTTCCATCGGTCCTAAGCACCTTTTGATTTTTTAGATATAATCTATAAATTAACGTGTTTAAGTAACTTTCAAATAATTTGACGCATTTTAACTTAAAGATTATGTAACTACTAAGCATTTTATGATTATCATACGAGAACACTATAAAATAAATAACATTGATATTTATTGTGAGCATAATTTAGTATCCAGCTATCCACATTTTAATTTTGTTTTTAAGACCGGTTTTAATACGTCTGGTTAACCGAAAGATGAAGTAGCCTTTACGTTGACATGATTTTGAATGAAAGTTAATTTCTGTATGCTACGTCAGACTGTCGGTTAATATACGTGAGAACTATCGATGAGACATTTTAGCATTAGTTTTCTTACCGAGATAAAGCCGGGACTTAGAATGCACATATCAATCTAATGACATAATTGCAAATAAAATAGATCTTTATTAGACATTAAATCAATTAAAAATCATTGAAAATAAAATTTGTCAATAACAAAACTCATATTTATCTGCGCTTTCCATAGAAAGTGTTATGTTAAAACAAACGGCAGTTAAGGACATTATTAAAGATTTTTTACGCAAAAAGTAAAAACAATTCTACACAAAATAATCTGGCTGAGCAAGAATTCGATGCTTCAATTTTACTTCCATAATATCTGTTTTCTCAATTTTTCATCTCATCAGCGCTAAGCACTGTCTAAAGTGCCTAATGAATAAGACATGACTGCACTCAACCAGGCAGATTCCCTTTCGTATCAATTGAAAAAAGTGTATAAAAATCCACGTCCAACACAAGCGGTAGGTATTAAAGATCGCGGGAGAAAACCACCATCCACCGCCGTGTTTCTTCCCTAACCCTTTCGTTTTATCAGGGTCGGGATAACCAACCTGCCGAGCTCTTTTCTTTAAGCCCTTTCCTCGGAAAAAATTCCCTATATGAAAGGATAAAAATAAAAAAAAGCCTGAATATACCCCGCTCGGTGACGAAGAATAAGGGGTTTTTGGAACCATTCAGCCCTTCAAAAACCTCCCCGAAAACCATCCTGCGTTCACCCTTTCCCACTTTTGCCATCATCCTCGCGGGAGAGAAGAAGCCAGCCCCCTTCGTCAAACACTACGCCCCTTTGAGGGCAGGACACCCGGACGCGAATCCAAAATGAAGATCTGAATACTTAATGAGCGAAGTCTTACATAAAGAGGGAGGAAGGGATGGTTGAGTGGTTTTGGGGTAGAGTGAACTGTAGGTAGGGGTTGAGCATTCTTATCTTGCCGCTCAAACAACCATTCCACCGCCACACACTTAAAATTACGGGATATATATAAATTTAGAATATTTTATCCACTTTCGAGCGTTAATACGAAATTCACGAAGTACCTACTAAGATTTGGCGTCAGGCATTACAAGTCTTACAAATAAATTTCAAACAAGAAACTCGAACCATTTTGAAGTTCTTCTGCAATGATTTTGAAGTTCTTCGAGGGTCTGAAGCCTCGAGTTGAACCAAAAAACTTAGAGATTCCGGGTGCAGCAATGTTTCTCCGGGCTGAAGGATTTATATAAATATTTTCGGACCACTTTCAGAGGCGAAACAACAAACTGTAAATATTCATACTAAGCAGATATTCCATCAGTAATACAGAATTATCACCGGAGATGCTTATTTAAGCAAATAAATCTAGTTTTTAAACGCATTTTTAATGAAAAATGAGATATATTTAACAAAATATTATTTAATTTAGTATATGTTACTATATCATCGGAAAAAGTATTATGCTGATGTTTAAATAGTCTTCAATGTATCATGAGAATAGTGGAGGCCTTATTGTACCTCCTTGTGGCACACCCGATGTCACCCTTCCGAGCTAGTATTGTCTTCCCCGTCTCTACTACGAACAGCACACCCATTTTGCACGGAATGAAGATGAAGGCGGGGCATGGCGTGCGTTGAATAACTACGCTCCCCCACGGACCCGGAAACGCTTTTGCATTCCGCCTCACCCCCAGAACCAATTAACATCTGATTATTCCGGATCGTGGACACCCTAGCGTATCTGCTCGTGTCCCTCTCTCCTCGCCGCAAAAAAACAGCAGATAATGTTGGAGAATGGCATCACGTATACGGATATTTTGAGTTCATAGCGATTTAAACGCGAATTTTATGGATAAAAATGTTTTTTGGTTGGTTTTCTTTGGGAGGCCATTTGATCCATCGATGACTGGTGCATAGGTTGGTAAGAGGTTAGGATTTCACTGGGGGTGTTGAAGAAGGGGGGAGAGAAACATGGAGTGGGCATTAACTTACTTTTAACGAAAGATGAAAAGGGGCCCACAGGTTCACGTCCCATCCGAAGGACCATGCACTACGCTGTCAGTGCTATACACATAGCCATCAAGTAAGAATAGGGACTCCAATAATCTGCCACAGCCGAGATTGAAACCCGAGCCACCAGGGCGTCATAACTACCACACTATCACCATAAGTTTCATTGGAACGATGCTGCAGTCACTGTCAAGGCGGATGGCATTGTCCTCGATTGTAACGATTACAAAAATTCTATGACACCAACAATGTACCTCCTACTTCCCGACATTCTCGATGAGTGACTGAATACAAAGGTGAACCCTTATCGCATGACGCATACGTTAGTTGCTTTTGATATCACTTCCCATTGCCGAGGACTACTCCGTTGAAAAAGGTTTTTTTTAGGGAAGTTAGGGATTTTTCCCCATATGATTAATATTAACTTACAAAAAAAATCTGCCCATGCCCAATCTTGTGAGCGCCAAATGTTTCGAAACAGCGTTTGAAAAAATGAACTAGCCTGCAAGCGTGACAACGAGACTATCAGCTGTTTGAAAACTCCTTTTACTGGCGTTTCATCCACCACCATATTAAGATAGTTTGAGCGAGACATATTTTCACATAAGATTCAGTAAATTTGGCCTCATTAAAAAGGAAAATATCTCATTCTTTTTATAATACAAACATGTCAGGTGATCACTTCATTAATTTTCGAGATACTAGCGAAAAATATGTAGCCGTTTTCCATAGAATATGAGTACGGCTATGCGCTCCGGAAACACATTATTTAATAAATGAGAAAATTCTGACGCACAGATCGTAACAGAAATGTAACAGTGGGTAGTGCGTATGTTTTCTCGGTTGTTTTAAAGAATATATTCATTGCGGCGTTGATTTTTCTAGAATAGCAAAAAAAACTCGCTGCATAGGTATTTTCAGCGAACAGCGCTCATGTTAAAGCCTCAAACATGCATATTTAGCTAATTAATGATAATTTCCGTCAAATAAAACAAAGTATTTGAGTCATTAACGTTAATTTATAAACTTCATGCTTATTACAACATCCAACATATTAAAATAAAATTCGAATACGTCGTCCGAATCGTCCTTCTCATTACTAGGGAAAAATCTCGCTCAAACTTTTCTAACTGTGATGCATTCAGCAGTAGCCTGGGATTTGAGAGAGAAGGAGAGCAATAAGTCAGGAGGGGGAGGAATTGGGTGACATGAGAAAAAAATAGGACTCCTTGGAATGTCTGGGACAAATGGGTGACGGGAGTGCTGCGGATGGCGCCTCGGAGGGGAGGAGGATCCGAGAACATAAAAAAAGAGACGTTCGAGAAATGATGAGCTGAGAGTTCTCTCCCAAATGTGTGGCCCGTCTCACCACCGCCGGCTATGCCTCCGAACGAATAGCATCGAGACCAAACAGAAGAAAGGAAGCTGGGAGACAGGGTTGGTTGGATATTTGTGGAGGTGGCCAGCAACTTAAGGTCATTTGCTCCATCAAAGATATTTGGGTAGGTTTGTTGAGGACTAGGTGGAGAATGGATAGCAAAGAATAGAGAGAAATCCGGAGTCAACATTAACCTACTCTTAATGAAAGGCGCCAAGGGATCCTCAGTTTCGAGGTGGGTTTACAATGGCAAGTTTATCGCGCAAGTTACTTGCAGCAAGCAACATTCCACGTGAATTGCAGGCGTAAACAACTATGCAAATCCACATGTAGAACTTTTAAAAGTTTTGGTAAGTCGCTTGCAGAAGCATATTGTTACCCTTGTAAACGGCAACCAATCTGGCTCTGCACTAACTTGTGAACAATATAAAACCAGAGTAAAATCTCCTGCAAGCTCTTACAGAATAAATTTACGGAAGTAATTGCCAGTTTAAACCCACCCTAACGTCCGATCCGATGGACTGTGTACCTCATATAAAGTGCTCTCCACAGGGCACCCGAAAATATCCACCACTACAGTCACGATTCTAATCCAGGCCTTCGGGATAAGAAGCCAATACTCTATTCACCGTACGAACCGATCCCAATGTTGGAAGTGGAAATAGGCAAAGAACTCCGAGGCAGAATACAGAAGGACACGTAATGACACGTTATTTTTACATTGAATACTCTTTAATGGAAAAAAGTGGTAACTTGACAACTAGACTAAAAATGTTTGTTGCAAGTAAAAAGGTGGGTATTTTCCATGGTAAATGTTAGCGATATAAAAATTAAAATGCTCCCTTAAACTATTTGTCAGGTGATAGACTTAGTACTAGATTTAACAGATTTTTTTTAATAACCAAAAATTGTTTTAGGGTGGAAAGAAATTTTGAAAACAAGTCTCCTGGGCCCGCCGGGAAAGCTTTGGAGGATGCGTGACACAACTTGATACAATGTTTTAGATTCACAGATTTCTCGCCATAAAGTTGCCACTGCGTATTTATTCGTGCAGTGGACAGCGGACCTAAACGGAGACGTCCCGGGACATTTCGGTGTTAACCGGGACAAACATTACAAAACCGAAGCTTAACCGAGACTGTCCCTTCAAAAATGGGACGTTTGGTAAGCCTAACCTTGGCTGGGTGAACCCCTTTGAGAAAGTTGTGGTGGAAGGAAGCAGAAGGCAACTCAAAGGACCATATGCATGAAGAAAGAATACGCAGGATTTTTCTTCAAAACGGATGTCGCGGAGGATGGCAGTTTTAGGAAGCCCCCCAAGGAAGATACGCTGAGTATTAAAGATTAGTGAGCACTGAATGCGGGCTTTCGGGCATTTTTCGAAACACGGTCGTGCGCATGCGCTGCGCGAAACCGCTAAATTCACAATGGAATTGGGAACCATTAAATTCACAATGAACCAGGGATTCCGACACTCGGCTTCGCAGAAGTCAAAAAAACGTAAAACAAAATACCCAAACTTTGAGGTTTAAATGGATGCAGAATACATAGGAGAGCACTGACGTAACCTAAGAAGGACAAAGGTGCGCTTACAAATGCGGCATTTCAAAGCGGTTTAAGAACTAAATTTGAAGAAACATTCAATATTTACAAATAATGGAAATCGGTAAAGAAAAACGTATTCTGATGCATGACACGAAATTACTTCACATATGGTTCTTGCATATTTTAGGATATCAGCCTTCACTTAGTTGAGTGGAACTGGCAACTGCACGGAATGTTTGGTTTATGCTGACAATACGATACTAGCCCCTACTTTCTGGAGTATAGCTGTCAGCTGCATAGAACGCGTAGTATCTTCAGACAACAGGACACTAATGTTTTATTGCTTGAACGTGTAATCATGTAATGCAAAATGGCACTAAATACCACGACCGTGATAATGCGGTAGTTAGCTGGGGACTCCAATGACATTTTTCCGGGGCAATTTCAGACATAAGTTCTGGCATAAGCCAATGTAATAAAAATAAATGAGTACAGAAATTGACAGAGCCTTATACACTTTTAGAAGAACTTCATTGGTTAAGAATCATCAAGAAATCCGATGATTTATCACCTAAATCTTCAGGCTCATTTATTACCCCCCAGTTTACGGTGTGCCCTAAATACGTATGTGTTACTATGAAGGTTTCGAACAAATTTCAAATGTGCTGGACAGTTTGTTTACCAAATAAGAAATATTATAATGCGCTTGCAAACATTACGGTAAGAGATTTTAAAATCAACCGCAAGGTACTTCATCATGCAATTTAAAGAGCGCAAATTTCTCAAGACATCTTACGCTGATGCAAATTCAAGAAATAATTAATTCTGTTACAGATAAAACTAAAAAGACCGAGACCAAATTTGCTATGAAAAAATGTCACCCACTCCAGAAACAACCTTACATGTCTCCAAACATTCCTAACTTTCTGTCGCCGTAATGCCAAAGTAATTTCGCCTTCAGGTAAACTACAACACGGTGCAATAAGCGCAGTTGGAACAGTTGAACATCCGTTCTAAAGATCTTTAAACGGAATCGTGAAATTGGGTTTTCTTTGTCCAACAATCATTCTTTCTCTGAAATCCTGGGGAACTACAAGAGCGCCACATTTACAATGAGCAAATTCATTTCCGTCGATTTAAGTTTTTTTTTAATTCGTGCCAAATTTCTGCCATTTCCTTCCATAATGAGCCGGATCGACCTTTGTCCGAACTTCGGATCTTCCTCACTGATTGCTACATCCTGCCGAGAGATCTCAAGGGATTAGTCACTCCTCGCATAAATGTAGAATCAACCGCTGGCTGAATGAAGTCCCTCTGGCGCTCCCGTGCATGGAATAGGAAAGACGAGAAGAGATCGGCGGGGAGGGAGAGAAGTACTCTGAGTATTTGCGTACTCAAAGAGGAGCAACGAGGCCCGATACCTGTGCTTGGAATACAAAGTAAGATGGGTATTCTCGTACTTGCTACAAGAGTTGACATGCACGGGACTCGTGCCGAGAACAGACAGGTCGGCATGGTCGGCGATCTTACCAACAAAAATAAATGCTAAATGATCAGCAGAGAAAAAATATGACAAAACTACCAAAGTGAACATTTCTTTAGGAATAATATTTATCGGGTGTGATGGACGCAAAATACGGGAAAATGGGACAGTAAGTATTCGAACTGGTATATAGTTTATATCACAATGGGATGAGGAATTTTAAAATGCCACCAGTAGCGTCAAGGTATTTATTTGTGGAAGAAGATGGTTTAAAATGCATTACCTACATGAATTTAGGAGTAAAAAAAGTACTGTAGATAAAAAGTTATAAAAATTTTAGATCTACAGAAGTGCATTCGGCGAGGATTAATCTTGTTCCGATAACTCTACTTAGATCAGCTTAAATTGTTCGCTTGACAACCTTTTTACCCACGCAGCTTGACAACAGCTTCCATTTAGAATTTGTGAAATTCCTATCTCTCGCATAACGCATTTACATTCCTCTATTTGACCTAAATGTAAACAAAAACGGCAAACAGATTAAACCTAGCCACCTGCATAAAACCTATAGCATCACTGTAATCTATTGCTTCGAAGAGGTGTTAGCAAAACAAATTTTTCGAAATAGTTAAAATTCTACTCATGGGAATGTTGGTTACAAAGGCTTACAAGTGTTATAAATCCACTTCGCGCTGAAATCAGCCATTCTCTCGCTCCATTTTTTTGTGGATTAGAAATTTAAAAAAATAAAACCTACCAATATAGCATAACAGTAATAGCGATAAAATCATGCGGGCCATCCAAAAACTTTGGAAATATCTGTCACAAAATAAAACTGCAGAAATATCCGATTGGTGTGTTCTTCACGAATAAATTATTTTTACTATAATATATATAATATAATAATTGCACTTTAAAAATTATCAACAATTTGAGAAAATATATACTTATTTGGAGGAAAAAAAAACAATTTCGAATGAGAAATCAGCTTAACGGGTCACAATGACAATGATGATGAATAAAATTAAAAAAATAACCCACCTATATAATGATACTAGTACGGAAGAAGTATTTAAAATATTGCTCACAAATTCGTGAGCTTCTTGATATTCATTTGGCACTAAAATAATGACAGCAATGCATTACAGTTGTGGACAGAGAAGCTAACATTAGGTTTTACATGGAATTTTTCACCTACATCATCACAAGATGCAACAAAAAGTTTGGAGATTAATTAACCAAGAATTTTAACAGCCTCACGAGCATTTTTCCGTGGAAGAAGAGGAGTGGTACAAAAGAAGAAGTACGAAAAGGTTTGGAGTACACCCAAGATTAAATGTTAAGTAAACACAAAGACCTAGATCAAGATCTAAGAAGCCTTTCGAGTGATGGCAATTTCAAAATAGCCGGAGAACCTCGTCGTCTATTAAGGCAGACTGTTTAAGAAAGTCTTCGTGATTAAAGGAAAGGAAAAATAAGGTGGAGGGAATGAAAAGGATCGACTAAAGTGTCGTCGTATTCTTTTTTTTGCAATCTCGCAATGAAGACCGGGCGTCGCAAGAGAAGGCCTCGGGATATTTGAAGCGTAGAACCGCCTTCCGGCCAAGAGTACAACCCGATAATGAAGATTGAAGAAAAACATCTCTCGCTGCGACAAATATTTTTTCATTGGCGGGGAATTCTCATTGTACTCACGATCGGGCTGGAAACTGAAAGGGGTTTTATTCTCCGACAATTCCTATCTCACCAAGCGTCAAGATGTATTACCCGTTGATATGCTGTGTAAGCTACGATGAAATCCCATTTATAAAACAGGCTTAATAAATGCGCAACCAATCAGTTATTTCAACCAAATTGACTAAGGAAACATCGACAGTTTAGTCACTTCGACTCTAACTTCACTGTAAATATTGCGTATGAATTACCTAAAACTTGGTTTTGATCATTCCTGATTAGTCCTTTAAAATAAAGTTTGATAGAGTAAATTATAAAACTAATGCATCAATGGGAATATAGAGCTGCACGCGCACCATTTCTGAAGGTAATGAACTAAGAATAAGCTATTTTAAATATATTCATTGTCTTACCTGAGATAATATTTCGTGTTTTTTTTATATTTTCCCAACTAGGAATAAATTATGAATGGAAAAAATGAAGGTGAAGAATTACTGAAATTTGGAATATATCAGGAATATTGTGACGGATTTATGAATGAGGACTTATGAAGGAATAAAACAGTGAGTAGAAAGGAGAATGTAATAAATGCATGCAAATCAATCTTCGGATTGCCTAACGCTGTCCTGGAAGTTGCGCCTAAATGTTGCCTACTTGAAGCAATACTACCTCAGTAACATATATGTCGAATTTCACGCTAGGATAATTAAAGTACCAGTAATATTACTCTTTGCATAATTATCTTCATACAGGTAACTAGGCAGTACTTTTCATGACTTATGAATTTTTTTAAAGTTGGAGATTTTAGAAAAAGCAGAAATTTCGAATATGAGTTATGTTCAGGATAAGAGAGAGGTTTTGGAGAACATAAGAGATTAAAAAAAAGTAGTTGTAAAGCTGAAGAGACTTGTAGTGAAGTAAAAGTTGTAGCAAAAAAACAGATGGGATTTTGCAGAGTATAAGAGAGGCAAATAACGAAACAGATTTGATGATAGAGGAGTGAATGGTGTGAATGGAAGGGGCAGACCGCGAAAGCCATCAGTGAATGTAATGGTTGATACCCTAAAGAGAAGGAATTTTAGAATTCTTAAGAACAGGAGGGCGAATATGAAATAATGTATGAGTGTAACTGAAGTATAATGGGTATGTGAAGATAGGGCTGCATGGAGGACATTATTAAAAACAGTCAGTTTTACATGCTTAACTCCGGGAATTAAGCTCTTCTGACTCTGTGCTGCCCTCTCCAGGAATTTCAGCTTGCAAGTGAAAAGCGAGCAGTTAAGGAGGTTTCACCGCGACTGTTTGAGTCAAAACACATACTAAATTCCTTTTTTTTGCTGTGTTTAGAAAACTGCTTTCTATGATGAAAATGTTACTCAATGAAAACAAAATATGCAGATTAGTCCACGAATATATTTATAATGATCACTTATTTCCAGCCATAGGATCCGACTGAAACGCTATTTCTATGGAATTACCACATTTTGACTTCAGCTACCGCAGTAATTAGCCAATAACTCAAATAAATAAGGTGATTAGACCCCAATATTTTATTTTTATTCAATTTCACGGAAGTTTTACCTTCTTATTCAAAGTTTTCCGCGAAAATGGCATTTATGTATTGTACGAAAAAGTATTATTTTTCCAGTGTTTCTCCCATACTCCTATCAAACACCATGTCCAAATCACGAAAAAAATAGCGTGGAAATGTAGGATTTTGTAGTTAATATAAGTTAAAGGAAACGTTTTTCGACAAGTATCCAGAATGTGAATGAAATATTTATGTGACCATCTGTGGGTGACTCCATTACTGCGCTGCCAATTCCGCAGTTCTTTGAAGGAAGCATTTAAGTCATTTCACGGTGGAACCACCTTGATTTAAAAAAAATTAAAATTCCCTCATCCGTGAGACCTTTAGAAATATTCGGAATGTTTTCAAAATCTAATGACACTCTTCTATGTCTAGCAAACAAAATAATATTATGCCATTCTCTATTTTGTGAAGTATATTCGGGATATCCACCGGGTCAAATTCTGCACTGCTCTCAACGTTTCGATGGCCGAGTCTTCAATCGTCTGCAGGACTGAATTCAGGGCAGTGATGCAGAATTTGACCCGGAGCAGATTATGAATGGACTTCACAATCAGCATAAATACGGTGGGAGAGTATTAGACCTTTCTTCTCCAGTATATTTGACTTATTTTACTAAAGCGCTTCATAATTCAAGTTTTCTCCCGCGATAACAGCGCCAGCAGCTGTGAGTTGGCAGCGTTAGAAACCACGTGTTACAGTCGGGCGAACGTGCATTCCCACAGTGATTTTGGCCAAAAAGGCGTAGGTACCCCGGTCCGAACGTTGGGAGTGGAAACGGGGCATAAGTTTTGTACATGAGTGTACTGTGCGCATACAGCCATATGCTAAAAAGACATTATTGATTTGCCAACTCTGTCCCATCCGATCCCTCCAGACCCCCAAACTTGTTTTTCATCCCATTCCTCCACATCTCCTCAATCCACAATCCTACTCTTCTTCTGAGGCATAATTCAGCCACGTACCAAAAAAGCCATTTCAATTCGGCAACACCGTCTCAGCGTCGTGCATTAGTTTTCGACTGGATTCAGCCGCAAACCAGAAAAAAAGGTATTTCCATTTGGCAGCTCTTAGTACTGTGGGTTAGTTTCGTACATGACTGTACACACTCATTCACATGCAAGAAAAGGCATTTTTGATTAGGCAACCCTGTCCAATTCGATTTCTGCCCCCCTCAAACCTATTCTCTACCCTGTTCCTCCATACTTCCTCAATCCACAACCCTGTTCTTTAACTCGCGCAGTATATCTTTTGTCCCCCCGGGGGTTACCTATTCCCCTTGCCTTCCTCCCCCCTCCCTTACATCACTTACGACCTCCCCCTCTACGCACCCACCTTACATTCCCAACCCCACTCCGGCCCACACCTATCCCTCCTCCCCCAGGGTCTCAGCCCATTCACTCCGCCCATTCTCCATTGTCCGATCCCCGGCCGTCATTGTCCTCCAATCTACCCGCGCCCCTTACTTCTTCTTTATTTCCCCCCACCCTGTGCTTTACTCCATCCCTCCTGCCCCCTCCCCCATTCCACCCTCAGTCACTTTCCAGGATTAGGAGCGGAGCCGAGACTGTCTCGTGGACACAATGAGTCGACTGAATGGCGCAAAGGGAGAGGAATGGAGACCAGAGAAATGTAAAGGTGCGTCGTCCCCACCCTTGGCCCCCAAAATGACGACGCCCACAGCTCCGGGGCTGTTCGATAATGGAATTTTCGCGTCACTCATCGATATAAGTAATGCGTGTTTATCGAAAGCATCGATGCATCTCAATTGAGGTAGTGGTTGTGTAGCCCGGCTTTATAGATCCCCTCCGCTTCGCGTTGTCTTATAATGTCGACGGTTTCGATCAGCCATCCTGGTGACGTCTTCAGGTCGGAAGTGCCGATGCAACTTTCGGTCCATTTTATCGGCCGAGTTGAGTTCGTTGCCTGGCTCCTGATAGGTGAGTCATTGCAATCGTTCCATCAGGAAATCAACAATGATCAGGCGGAGAATCTTCTTCGCTGTTTGGATATGGTGCTTTACGGAGACACACATTAGCGTTGTGTGTGAGACCCTGCATCGTTGAAGAAAAACAAGCGGTGAAAGAAGTCTGTACCTTTTCCTCCGTAGTCTTTCGAATCTATTCGTCTTCCAGATAATCTCTGCCCCAAAGATGCGGCTAAAGTTGGTTCTCAGCTTCCCGCGGCGTCTCGAGCTATGCAGCTCGGCTTTCGGGATTTCCTCCGCGGTGCGTTGTCTTTTGATGACGACAGTTTCTCCAGCCATCACGCTGGAGTCTTAAAGGCATTAACGCCAATGCAGCTTTTGGTCCATTAAAAAAATAAATTTTGGGCCAAGTAGAAGTTGTACTCTTACATGCGATACATTTGCTTGGCACTGCGTAAAAGTATATACGATTAATCAAGCGAAAAGTAGGAAGTTCCTCGGATGATAACGTGAAAGAGAATTAGTATTTTGCTCTGGTTAGGCTAAATCTTGAACATGCCCCGAGTGTTTGGGACCCTGAATATAAAGGTTTGTTTCGCGAATTAAACAAAATGCAGAGGAACATTGTAAGGTTTGTTGAGACCTGTTACCATTGACTACAGCGTAAAATAGCTGATGATAGGGGGGAACCGATTAGAGAGGTGCTACATGATACACAGTAGGTTGAAATCGAAAAAGGCTGGCGAAAGTTCCAAAAATGCTCTTTTAGTCCAAATATTGAAACTTTTCAAGGCAACTGTCCATTGGTAGCTCACATGAATAAAAAAAACGTTGAGAGGGAGATACGGTGTTGTCATTTAGGAGGGTTTTCCTGCGATTGGCAATATACATTGTTCGAAATGAAAAAACCTAGCAGAAGGGGAAAGAGAAAGTGAGACGGTGTTCCTAAATCTGAATGTACATACAACGTTCAGTCCAAGTCGAAACTAGAATAGAAAGTTTTGTTCCATCATGGTGGCTTTGGAGTGAAATGTCATTGGAGAAACTTGACTTCCATGCGTCCGTCTCTATTTTTCAAAAATACTTTTATCTAATAATGTACTACCAATTAGCAAAGGTGTCATTGCATTGTGACTATTAGTTATTTTTCCCATAATTATGTTTTTCTAACAGAAAATGGCTGGCGGACAAGGAAAGGTACTTTTCACTTTGCCTACCGAATAAAATATGTAGTCACTATAATTACAGGATATTTTTTCCCGAAATTCATACAAAATTAGTGTCATTGCATAGAGTAATTTTTTATTTATGAGAAACTCATAATCACTAAGAGTAATAGTAAATAGCATCTTCATTTGACTATAAATAAATGCTTACGTAATTTCGCACTGTATTTCATCATTTCACCAAATTTCTGCTCAATAACTACAACTTTCTCCAGTGATGTTCTTTTACCATTTTCATCCCATCCCCACGTGATCATCCCAGCCGAGGATAGGAGTTGAACCAAATTTTGAGCTAACCGCTGACTACGCAACCCTCGGAGGTAATCTAGATGAACT
This sequence comes from Pyrrhosoma nymphula, assembly GCA_963573305.1. Lineage (NCBI taxonomy): Eukaryota > Metazoa > Arthropoda > Insecta > Odonata > Coenagrionidae > Pyrrhosoma > Pyrrhosoma nymphula. The sequence goes on from OY754335.1 coordinate 56,093,594, forward strand.
GCTTCCTCCCTGTTCTACAAGCAGAATACTACCCATAAAATCGAATCACGCATTACGAATACATAACGTACTCTGAACGTTGGCCAATGAATGGAATGGTGGCCCGACTGCTCGAAATGCGCCCGTAATTTCACAACGCGTCCGTACCAAGCTAAACGCATGCCGAATCAGAAGCAGATTTAACGGTTGGCGAACTGGTTGATCGCCAGGGACCCAAAATTCCCGGACGGGACCCACAGAATCCAAAGCCAAGATATGAAAATATTATTTTCATAGTAATTTTTTAATTGAACAAATCTTAATTTTTACCAAGCTCCAGCGCATGTTTTGCACACACAATAACAATCTTTGATAGTATGGGGTTCCATACATGCGATTTTACTATAAGCTTTTTATCTCTCTGAATAGGTTGCAGGCGTTCAAGTTGTGGGTGTGGAGGAGGATAGAGAAAAGGAAGGACGAAAGGGAAGACTGAAGATGGGAGTGCTTGGTATGATTGGAGAGGAAAGGAAACTTCTGGGTGAGATTAGGAGGAGGCAGAGTTGGAGGTTGGAAGAGTTCATAATGGGCGAAGAGATGCAGAGGGTCCTACTAGAGGGCTGAATGTTGGGTAAGCGGGGAAGGGAAAGAATAGGTTTTATGGACGGGATGAAGAAGGGCAGGACGTACGCTGAGATGAAAAAAGTAATGTTATATTACACTGCACACGTAAAAATTTGGAGAATTTATACTAATTTCCATTTAATCGAGCCTTAACCGGTAGATTACCTCAATAATATTAATTTTTTGTACATGATGAAATAAATAATTATCTGTAAAATTACTGTTGCTAATATAACTATTATAAAGTTATTTTTGCAATTAAATTTCGAGATTAATTTAAAAAATAAAACTTAAAAATGTTGTAATTATGTAAGTGCATGGTTATGTATCTCTTAAATAACATTTGTGAATTTATAAATAAGTAAGTTTATATAATTAAATATTCCGGTGAAAGGCAAAAAAAACTCGCGTTGTATTCGAGATGTGGCCTAACCAGAGCGATATAACATCTCTATTTTCCGTTTTCATCCGAGAACCTTCCTACAATTCGCTTGATAAATCCTAGCTTCACATAATTCAGCGCTACAAATGTTTTGTATGAGTAAGCACTACCGCAGTTGAGTCCCGTTAATCCGAAATAATTGGGACCAAGGCCTGTTCGGATTGCGAGATTGCCGATTTAACAAAATTCACACGTAAAGCAGAGTAACAGGGATTGGAGTTAGTAGTGAGTACTCCTAAGATTTTAGCGTGGACCGCACTATTCTCTTAAATTATTATTATTATGACATAAAACTCAAGCTTTCCCGTATTTCTAGAAAATTATTATTCCAATAAATATATATATATCTATATATATATATATATATATATATATATATATATATAGATATAGATATAAATAATATAAAAATATATCTATAATTGCACACTTCTAAAAGTTTTTATTGATCTCTTCCACTACTTCTACTGTCAAAATATATTCAAGTCATGATATATTTTTGATTAAAATTGATCTTGGGAGAAGTCTGTCAAATCGCGTAATTTCGTCCAGTTTTTGTTGTTTGCTTGAACTGTTAGATATAGTAGGCTTTTGATTTATATGTTTCCCCCACGCTCTCTAGATAGCTACTCTATTGTATTTTACACAGCCTAATGGAAGAGTCAGACGCCTAGTTGAGTCACCAAACTGAGGCGGTGACAAAATACCACGTCGTCAAGTAGGTTTCTAGCGTTATGCCAAAAGAGACAGGCCGATTTCGAGGATAAACATAAACGTGTCATCATAGTTATTGACCACAGTAAAATCCATTGATAAAGGCTGGTTTTTGAGGGTTTGGTCAGGAATAAGTAGACGACGTTGCCAACGTTTAGAGTTAGTTTTCGAAACATTTTGACGATTAATAACTTTAATTTACGTCTAAAAAGGGCCATTTACAGCTCTACCAACTGGGGGCCACCTATAACATCGAAACTCGCAACTGTACCGGAGGACCCAAAACCATTTCGGAAGAACTTCGAAATTCATTGAGTTGCTTTGCCTCACCTCTGTCATTCCTTCCGATCCAAGTCCATCCTCCTACTGCACCCACGGGATTTTCAAAGCGGGCACTCGACGACTCACCCAAACGAGCCATTGCATACCGCGCTCAAAACAACCAATCACGCGCCGAAAATTTAGGCGGATTACCCAATCCCCTGGTGCGCTAGGGAAGGATTATGCAGCTCCCGGACAATCTAGTGGCGGAAACAACCGAATGGAATGATCCATGATTCTCTCAGTATTTTGCAGGATTATTACGGGACCCCGGAAAGCCTCACAAATAGTAGAGCTATTGCATTCTACAGTGAAAATAATGGTGTATCCGATGACGAAAGAAGAAATTAGTTCGAAGCCTCTAACCACCATTCCTCTTATTTTTTTGGATTGCAGCTCCTGAGCTTTTGTAGAATTTGAGAATTATAATTGATTGTCAGTTACCTTATTATGAGCCCAATTTCACTCAAAATATATGCAAAACTTGTGTAAATATTGAACGTGTAGATATGTAGGTATGGGAGAAATCAACATTTGAAGTGGGATCCGCCGAAACCGAACATCGAGGTAACTTAAGTACTGCAGTGCGAAGATTTATTTTATTCTTAATAAATGTCCCCGGCAGTTTATTAAAACATTAATGCAATTGAAGTTAAGTAATGGCATGATCAATTGGAGAGGTTTCTACAAAAATGGTATCAACCCTATTATTATCCTTAAAAGGGAATTGCGAGACTGATTGCTAGAAAATCCCAATTTGGACCATCGTTTCCCTTATTTGTTGGCGCTAAGTAACACCCCTTACGTCATCTTTACATATATAAGGCTTTAAAATTGTTTTACCTCAGAAGTGATAACAAAATTAAGTTATTAACAGACCTAATATGTATAAACCTCGATGCAACAATATGTGACTCTGTTCAAACGTTCATGTACATGTTCAATTGTACATAGGACTGTATCAGTAAAATAATTTTGTAATTTTAACTTTAGGTTTATTTATTACATGATGATGCCGCCTTTGCGATGAAACCAGTCGTCAACAAATAAATCTATTGTGAAAATTAAAAAGTTATTTTACTGATTCGGTCATCACGAAATTTAACTAACAATAAGTTAAGCCTGAGAATATCCAGCGCATCAGATGCGTATATAGGGCCAAAGTCATTCATTAGAGTAACTTATGATATTATTAATACCGACTAAGTAATACTAATATTTTTAACCAGAAAATAACGCTGGAAAGACCCAGACGGTTTATTTGTTAAAATTAGAGGTAGCAATATACATTATGCCATAGAAACAGCTGATTAGTTTTAATTTGTCATATATACCTACCACGTGTGGTTATACTTTCATAGTGTAATACATATTAGATTATTTTATCAAAAGTTTACTGAAACTGATTTTTGGGGTGACATATACTCAGGTAACGCCAATAGAGGATATATCATTTATTAATTACCCGGATAATTGAAAAAAGCTGTGATTCCTGTTTTTAAATGGATAAATAATTATTTTTATAAAAAAATAGATGAGCAATGAAAGAAATTATATTTACAAACAATTAAAATTATCCATTAACACGAAATACATGATAAAAGAAGCGACAGAACCTCTCCTTTGACTCTGATAGCAAGCATAATAAGCGAACATTCACTCATTAATAACAAACAAACAAAGCATGGTTTTTGCTTTAAAAAGGCATACTTAAGAATCACACAATTATCTGTTTGGAAATAATTTCGTAAGAGCCGAAGCCTAAACATTATTATACACTTTAACATGATATCAATCAACGGCCATACTTAAATACTAAGTTAATAAACCTTCCCAAAAGAGGAACTCTAAATTTATTATTTTCAGTATTTATCTACATAAAATTTCTATAGCTCAATTGTTCTACCTAAGGCGTATTAAATACAATGCTATATGATTTAAATCAAAATTATGAAGTATAAAATCAATATTTTACTTTCTGAACACGCAAAAAAGAATTAAAAATAATTCTTGCTCCACGAATCCACTTTCAACTATAACTAATTTTTCATGTGATTTGCCCAGGAAAATAACCAATTCGAAGATATTTTCTCATTTTAACCATTGATGTTACTTACTTCCTATTAATAAACATTTTTACGTACTTAATATCACGCTAAAAAGTTGACAATTACTATTTTTAAGGAATTGCCACAAATAATTTAATTGATTAAAACAAATAGAAAAGAGGTTTTGATAAATAACTTTTCACAGTTTTTTCACAGCGCTAGGCTCAAAAACCAAGTTCACGTTTTTGCAATAAGATATATATTTGCGAAAAACTACCCACTTCGAGAGGTCACGATAAATTAAGTACGAAAAGATTTGAATGCAAAAATTTAAATTAAGGGGACAATGAAAGGACGTACCTACCCAACGAAGGACGAAAGATTGAGGGTATTGATAACTACATAACCATCTCGTAATGAATGCATACGAATTAGCAAAGAGATTGTATCCTGCAACAAGCAACTAGCAATTTAACGAGTAAATTGCATCTCTTTAGATCCAAACCTGGATGGTAATTGAATGGCGAATGCTATGGTCTATTTTCGACCGACAATAAATCATTTTCCAATCAAAGCAATCTACCTCGTACGGAGGAGGATTCAATCGGCTGCATTGTCCCCAGCCCCTGCTCTCTATCTCTCTGAAACGACAAAAGGAGACTTCTACCTTCCCGAGGCTTATGTATCATCCCCTTTCTCGTACTCGAGCCTCCACCTCTCAGCTACCTCGCCCCATATTCTTCCGCGAACAGTCCTCCTCCCATGGGTCCGGCAATCTCATTCTCCACCCTCCTCCCCACTCCTACCTCGAACGGTCCTGGGAGGCGAGGCAATTTTCTCATTTTCCCTTTTTCGTGCTCTAGATAATCCATCGGTCGCTTTGATATCGAAGGTTCCACTTGCATCGTAACGTCATTCATAGCCGTGGAGTACTAACCGGGCCTCTACTGCTGGTTTTTTCATAATGGATACTCTAGTTTAGGCTTTAATTAAAAACGAATCAATAGGTCCGTTACAAAATATGGTACACCAATAAATGATAACCGAATAACCAAAATCGGTTGTGGTTTCCAATTACTACGGTTGAGAGCTTCAAAACAATTCAAAGTAGCCTGTTGTACGTTCATCCTGGGATGAGAAAAAGTTACTGTAGAAAAATTATAAGAACTTTTATTGGGATGGATGAAAAAACTTATAACTGAGCATTACATCACCTACATATGCCTATGAAGTATATAAATGTCATAACAATAAATCAAATACTTTTCCAACTGTAGCTTTTTTATTAACTGAGCAGTTCCTAGAGAAGAAGCCAAAAACCTGGACATTTTGAGCTATAACCACACAAAAAATAATTATTGAACATATAATAAAATTGTCTTGCATAACCTAACACAAAACTAAACAAAACTCATTTTTCAATTCAGCCAATTTGGTTCGTTTGTAATTAAAGCCTAGACTCGTGTATTCATAATAAATAATCCGATAGTGGGTTAGACAGTTTTACATAACATTTTCTTACTGAACTGAATTACTAAAATCAGTCCCGAAAACTAAAAACTGAATCCGGAACTTAATTCGAATTCGATGCCACGGAGCTTATGTTCACACGATGCTAATTTCAGTTCGCAGTGGCGCTCTTAAGACCATTTGAAGAACTACGCAACCTAAATAAACTGCACCATATTTTTTGGTATATGTATTAAACATTGTTTAAAAAATATACCAAACAACTTATACCAAACCAGTTCTGTACAAAATGTTATAATTAGCCATAGTTATTAGGGCATTGAAGAGCCGATAGATTCCAGCTCCACCACCGGTTTTCTCTTGAAACGCTCTCGACTCGCCTGCTTATCATGTGACTGATCGCTGGATCCAAGAACCAGATGGAAAATTAGTATCATACTTCTGTTTTCAGTACTGATCAACTAATTCCATTCTTACATAGGATACGAAAACACTCTTTACACGGTGCGATTTGAAGCACAATGAATTCAGCTCTATCCTCAGAAGATATTCAGTTGACGATCCTGTAAAATGGACTATTGAGACTAAATCGAGACAAGAGAACCGAATTGATGCGAAGAATCAGCCACAGTCACTGCCTTGAGCTCGATTCCCAAAGGCATGTGATACTCGGTGCTCCACTAAATTTGAGAAGTTGGCGATGCAATTTCAAATGTATAACACAAGAAAATAGCTAAAATAATAATTAGCAGCATGACCAACACGAGGGTTGTTTCCAGGACCTTACCTCTTACCTCGGTTATCTTTTCAGCTAAAAGCTTCATTCCCATATAAATCCATATTAACATAAAAATATAGGGGAATAGCAGTCCATTATGAGTATCAGAGAACGGTTTGCGGTCAAAGCAGAAGAGATAGGGTAAGGAATGAGTGGGTGATGACAGGATGTGGAATGGATGCTCATGGTGGTGGACACGTATGAAAAGAACGTGCTTCATTGGATTGGCCATGTAGAGAGAATGGGAGAGAGTGGAATAACAAAGCAGATTCATGATAGAGCATTGAACATTGTGAGTGGAAGGTGTAGACTAAGAAAGTAATGAGTAAATGTGGCGGAAGCGTCTCTGAAGAGGAGGAATATTATAGGTCTTAAGAATAGGAGGGCGTGAATGAAGCAATGTATGAGGGTAATTGAAGCAATAGAGGTATGCAGGGATAGGGCAGTATGGGGGCAATTATTAAAGCAGAGTCAGATGTACAGGCGTATAACCGAGAATCAAACTTTTTTTATTGTGCATGCCTCCAAAGGGAACGGCGTGATGGGTGTATATGTTTTTATTCATTGCTTCTATGTTATTCCTTCCTTGGTCTTCCTTGATATTTCTTCCCATTTCTTTACATAGGTATACTTCCATTATTGTTTTCAGGAGACTATCATGCCTAAGAATGCTTTGAATAAGTGGCTTTTCTAAAATATTGGAGGATAGTTCGTTCGGCATAGGACAATCTTAATTTACAGTACAGTAGTATGAGACATTCGAAATCTTATAAACTAAAGATATGATTCCGGGGATTGTGTTTATGCAAAACACATTTACACATACTGGTAATTATCACCAAGCCTCCCAGTGTTATCTGTGAAGTATTATGAGAAGAAGTATTCCTAGAATCGTAGTTTATGGGTGTAATAAAAAGCGGTCTTGGTATAAAAAAATAACGCCCCTCAGTGACTTTCTCATCACAATTACCCAAAACACCGCCTCGAGAACTCACATTTTTCCCAGGCACAACAGAATCTATACAAATTACTAACTCGCAAAAGATTTTAAAGTACCAGGCGATAATTTGTGGAAATGTGTGACAGGCAGCAATCACAGAAATAATTTGTAAATTTCCACAACCAGTTTATTTTACAGACCTAGGTTTCAGAAAATCATTGATCACCTTGATAATATCAATGTTTTGCTGATACCTAGGTCGGTAAAATAAACTGGTTGTGGAAATTTACTAAGTGTTTCTGTGATAATGCCGTCCGAACTCGCTAAAGTCTCACCGTCCGTTTGTATGTCTGTCATTCAAGTCAGTTTGTAGGACTTCCGGTTAACATAGAAACCTAAAATTTTCCATGAATACAGGTCATAACTATTACCGTCCATAAAAATAATCAAAATTGCAAAAAACAACTTAGAGAGGTTATTTTTACCCCTTACAGTCGACTTTTACGCCTATAAGAAAAACATTGAACTAGGTTCAGGTGTTATTTACTTATTTTTTAAATTACTTGCACTCAAGATATAAGGTATACATTTTCACTGTCGGATGGCTAAGAAAATGTAATTGACCTTGCATTCGATTTCCCTATAGAACGCTTCTTTTTCTGCCTTAACATTCAGTTTTTGGTGAGGCCTCGATGACTTAGGTAATGTGAAAGATGTGAAAATTACAGAGATTTTCAGTGGAGGTATTCTTCGGTATCTCGTCTCCATGGATGGTTAATGAAATCCTAACCGGTATGAGAATTTTGCACGTAAAGTAATGGGAATTCTTTTTTACTATGAAACAGTTTTCACTTTTTCTTCTTCCCACTGAAATTCAACGGGAACCTTCTCCTAGTGTTTTACTAATGACTGTGCCTTCAGACACCTCCGTTACCTCCGTTCACATCTCTGTTCCATTCGACAGAAAACCCGCGCATAGGCGAAACACAACGATCGGACCGACCCGTACACGTCAGCCAGGCGAATATGTCGATTCGTGCCTCGCGCGGCTCGCCATTAATAGTCGATGAGAGACGCATTTGAGGGATTATACCCGGCCCGAGTCCCGGAATCGCAAATGTCCAGCCGGTCGTCGACGGTACGAAGAAAAACATTGCGAGCATTCAAACAGGAGGACGGACAGACGAACAAGGGGCGAGGGAGGAAGGGAGGAGGAAAAGTTTGCGTTTCCGGTCACGCCGTAAATGACGCTTTGACTCACGATGTAGTGCGCCATAAGTTCGGGAGATCAGTTTTTTTCACCAGCGTACGGACCAAGGGATCTGGTGGTGCAATGCACGAAAGAGCCTCCTCGTGTTCTTTTTCGTGATGGAAATCCAGCAGATTAAAAAAACGTTTTCGATGGATTCCGAGCAAAAAAGTCTTGCTGAACCCTGTACTCCACCCGTAGTCCCCCGTCGGCTCACACTACTTCGTTTCCCTGATCAGAATATTTCCTAACTCCCTTTGATTCACCTAAATTTTCGTCTGCCGTTTGTCTCGCATGACATTCTGCCTTCTATTGCCGCTTAAAACTTTCTTTTGACTTTCATTATCCCCTAAATGTAAGTATTCTGATGATCTCCACATTTTTTCTGAATTTCTACCGCGTGAGTTGGCTTTCGAGACAACAAGTTTCACTGGATATCCTGTGAGCGTCTTTAAGACGCAGGTTGCACATCTTCGGTCAACAACTTCCACTCGAAGACGCAGACATTGAGGCCAGCGATACTGTTGTCTCGCAAGTAAACGTACGCGGAAGAAATCCGGAAAAAATGCTGAGTTCATCATCTCAGCGTTGTAGAAACCAACGAGCGAATGTGTTTGCATCTTGCTGTACCCGATTTTTTTATCGTAACTTCCTTTTCTCTGTAGTACCTTGAGCTTCTTTGAACTCGATACTCTCAGGCGTTACTTTGTAAAATTCCATTTTGACAGAATCAAAACAAACTTTGTAAATTTTACAATGGAGATACACCTGAAAATGTCGCTTATGCGATGAAGCCGGTCGTATTGAATAAAATCAATTGTAAAATTTGTTTTGATTCTGTCAAAATTGAGCTTCTTTGTTTGACTTCCTCATCACCCAACCTATTTTTTCATCTTTCTCCACAGCTAAAACCGAAAAGCTCAGTTTTATCCTTCAGTCTATTTCATATGATCATTTTTCACGGACAGTTTCAGGGTTAGTGGCAACGACAGCTCAAATGATACCTCTCTGGCGTCATCGTTTTATGGGATAGCGGCAATGATAGGGATCCCTATCCATTTTTCCATCAATTATGACCGTCGCGTATTCCGTCCCAGAACACGTACGTGTAATGGCGAGCAGCCAATCAAGAGACATTCGTTTCACAGTTCTGAATTTACTCGATGATTGAAATTAGAAAATCTCTAATGCAGAAATGACACTCCCAGCTATGCTGCAAATGATCTTTAGAAATAGGAAAATGATGGCTCATGCTATTCTTTTCCCTATCTTTGGAAAGCATAGCGTAAGTGACCCCTCGACTTGTACGTGACGATTGATCGAGTGAAACAGGTTTTATCCTCTTCCCTTAACTCCAGGTTTTTGCCGTCAAAAATATTTTTACATATTCCAAAATATTCAATCATTTCATTATTTTATTTTAACAAAAACTCAGAGCTTCAGTCATTACTAATCAGTAACAGATTTCGGTTTGTTGGTCAATAAAGGAGGTGACCGACAATATAGGTAATTTGCGTCACGAAGGACAGTTATTTGATTGGAGTGGGAAGGAGGGAGAGCGGAGAGCGAGGAGGGCGTCGGCATAAGTCTACTCTTAATGAACGGCGCCAAGGAGTCCACAGTTAAACATCCCATCCGATGGACGGAGTTTTGTACTCGAAGTTTACTCCAAAAGACAGCCAAGTAGGGATTAAGTTTTCACTGAAAAATCTCCACCACTGCCAGGATTAAATACCGGGCCCTCGGGATGGGAAGCCCATGTTACATACATAGTAATTTGATCCCTATAACAGATTTTTCGCTATTCACACAATCCTCCAGATATCTACCGAATCTCATCCAACATGAAATCAATATTTCGAAGCAAATTCTATTTTAAGCGTAACTACTTTGTCCCCGAGCATAACCTCAATTTTGGCCCATAAAGTCTCATCAATTTTGTTTCTTCATGACGAATCTTCAACCCATACGTCACGCGTCGGTCTACCTATTTTTTTATTAAGTCAGCCGCACGGACGCCTGTTTTTGCATGTTTTTCCCTCAAACAAATGGAAATTTACTCGGAGAATGGGGAGGGTCAAAGAGAGAGAGACCTCCGCGGGACTCAAATGAACGGGCAATAAATACGCCTCTCGGCAATAGCACGCACGGAGTACGGCATGAATACGTGACGATTCGGACGCGGCAGAGATGGGAAGTTATGAGGACTGTAAAGGCGAACAGAGGGGTAAAAAAGTTCCCACCAAAAAAAGTTCCCTCACATGCACTTCAAATCGGACGTAAAATTTTACGTCGCTTTGTTTCAGGGTGAAATAGGAGGAGGTGGATTCAATTCATGCCGAACAGAATGTAAATGGTGGATGTATTTTCCCCGCTAGGCTCATTTTTTTTGGCTAGCTAGACGTCTACGAAAATGATTCGTGACTTTTACAGCTGTTGGTGAACGAGTATACGATGAAAAACAAAGAGTCGAGATGGATGAACTTTGTTATCGCAACTGATGACACCCGAACTCTAGTCGTAGTTTTTTTATAGTATGGCCGAGGGTTATGAACATCAAAGCGAGTCTTCCAAGGATGGAACCCATATGCCATCCGATTTGTCACTTGTGAGAACCAAGAAGGCATATAAAGCTAACTTAAAAAATATTCTAAATCTCATAGATTTTAACCAACCGCATGAGGAAGGAAATATGGGGAAACTTACAACTTATATTGGTGGATAACTTTTGTCATTTTTGCCACAAAATAGTAGAAATAATTAGAAATCCGAGTCAAAGCCGAAGCAAAAATATACATGAAGTTCGCCTCGGTGAAAATTGAATTATTATTGTTATTAGGGAAAATGCCGTTTAATATAAGTTTGAGTTTTGGGGAGGGAGGATTGAAGCCACTGGGGACTCGAAGATCATAACGAAGGACTAACATTTTTGAAAACAAATTTTTTTCTATTTTTTTTATAGAAGCAAAATGGAGAAAATAGGAAGAACTTTATGAAGAGTAATTTCAACGGAAGGAGCGTCCTCAGGAGATACACGAATGGAAATAAGTTTTCCGCGATTTCCCTATGGATTCTGGCGAAGGCTTCGCGGTGTTTTGTGATAGATACTGCAAAGCTTTGGATGCTTTCCATGCGTTCCAATGGTTGTCTATTGCGACGATGATTTCGTACCCGTTCAATGGAACATGTTCAGGTCGAACTTCGACCAGAAGCTGTTATCTAGGAACGGGTACGAAACGGTCTTAATCTATGGTTAGTCAACGTAAAAATACACTAAAAGCCTTGTGATATCTAAAATCATTCACCTCTGCTCAAACCTCTCTTTCATACATGATGAAAGTATTATTTTAATAATTAATTTATTAAACTCCTCCAAATTTGCACACAATTCGAAGAGTTATATAATTTAACAGGTCATAGTTGTAAAAAAACCATCATGAAGTATTAAAGAAAATGTTAAATGATGTGAAAGATCAAGACACAACCCTATCCTTAGTCATCATTTGGAGTAAGAAGACCATTCCTTTATAAGAGTCATTGAGGAGGACCATTACTTTAAGATTTACACGTTAATATCTACCGAAAACGTTTCACCCAAAAGCGTTCTTGCTTAACCCGGTTCACTATTGACGCGTTAAAACATGCTAATCAAAACCTCCCAAAAAGCACCAATTACCCGTACATGATTAACTTTGATGTCTCTTTGTACCATTTCTTCCAAATGGATCTATTTCAAAAAAACATACAAATTACTTATCCATGAGGATGAAAGATTCCAATGGTTCCACACGGTATAGCCCATTTGTCTAAATTTGGTTAGCTTCAATTGACAGATCTAGGCGAGACATTTTGTTTGTCACCAAAATCATCGCACAAGCACATTGGTAGCAATAAGTTCATTCCTATAGAAGATTATTTGCCGTATATTGTTATTTTTATATTAAGACATCAATTTCTACCGAAAACATTTCATTCTTAAGCGTTTGTGTTTAGCCTGGTTTGCTATTGACGGGTAAAAAATGCTAATGAAAACCTCCAGAAAGGCACCATGTACCCGTAAATGGTCAACCTTCCCGTCACTTTTTACAGTTTATTCCACACGGGTGTACTTCACATACGCAAAAATTACTTGTCCAGGAGGTTATAATTTTCCTAAAGTTCCTCACGGTCTCACTAACCCTTAAACCTTTGGTCTTAATTAAGTTAGGTTCAACAGACAGATCTAGACGAGATATTTTGTTTGGTATCAACGACATTACGTAAGCTCGCCGGAGTCGCGAGTTGTAATTAGGGGAAGTTTTGCATCGTGCTAGCACATCCATAACAAGAAAGTATTTACTTGCGAAAATTCTTTGCGGCCGGTAATTACTTCACGATATATACACCAATGTCTACCGAAACCACTTCACTCTTAAACGTTCGTGTTTAGCCTGGTTCTCTATTGACACGTCAAAGTATGCTAATGAAAACCTCCAAAGAAGCATCACGTACCCGTAAAATGGTCAACACTGACCTCTCTTTCTTCCGCACGAGAAAAAAGAAATAATACAGAAACCTTCTGCCCGGTGACACGTGTCCAGTACAGCTCTCCTTGCCTCTAGAGCGCCAGGGGCGATGGAGTAGGAGGGAGCTGGCAGCTCTCTAGTAGGAGTTCAAAGGGTTATGTATTAATACTTAAAGAGGCACGCAGATGAAAAGGAGTGCAGGTAGGTATATAGGGCCCGCCCTTAGGCATTGGATTGGCGCAGGACACAGGAGGGACAAGGCAAAAGATGAAAGGGAGGAAACAGGAGAAGAAGGAGTAGGACCGAGGGAATGTGCCCTCAGGGTTTTCACTCATGCCTCCAATTTCCTCGCTCCCTGTCCTAAGTCCCCCCCCCCTCAAACCCCCACCAGGCAAACCCTGACCCCACACTCTTTCCCTAGCCTCCCACCATTCTCTACCTCCCCACTGCCTCGCCTCGTTCCCTATATAAAGGCTTGCTTGCACCCTGTTGCTCTATCTCTCTCCCCTCGCCGAATACCTGCCTTCTCGCTGAGTTACCTCCGTGGCAACCTAACTGATAGCGGACCAGGGGTATAGGATGGAAAAGGGCTCGTACCTCACCGAGAAAAACCAATTTCCTCGTTCCTGCTGCCGGCCCAGCCTGCGTGTTGCACGTGGAAGGTGTGGCATGCATATATTGACACCGGGCGGTTTTTTTAGTTCTGAAACAAGTTTTTCAATCAGATTTAAAATAAATTTTTATCGATTCTTACATTTTTATGGATTTGAATTGGAGTCATTTCCTTCACGCAGCATTGGGCATCTTCAGGAGCAATGTGCTGACGAAAAATACCATTCCTGAACACAACACATTTTTATACGTTTAGTCCAAAATCGGTTTTCGAAATTTGCGTTTACATTTTGAATTAGGTTTGAATAAGTTTAAACAAATAGGCTCATCATTAAAATTAAAGAAGACAATTAAATTGTAAAGTTGTAAGCGAATTGAGACTGGAAAACTACTGAAAATTCCAAAAGAGGAATGTAATTGCACGACCCATCAATATTTACATAAGTCAATTAATTTAGTAATTAGAGGGCAGTTACATTACCGTAAGAGACAACAAATGAGTCAATTGAAAATAATTTCATGAATATTCAATACCTTGCTATATCAAAATTGTGCTCAATTAGCCTTTATAATAACATTTCCCATTTGTACGAAATGCAATAAAGGAATAAGAAACATATGCATTTTTACACTTTGGAGTTACTTTTGAAATCAGCGTATTTTATTTGACAGTCATGTTAATGAATGCCCGTTGTTTCCTTAATAACATTTAGCCATTAAACGTAGACAACAAATATTAACGAGTACCATACATTATAAATATAAAATAATAAATAAAGTATTTCGTAATTCCTCAGTTCAAAAGCGTTTCATGAGTGTGTTAGTCTGAAACCTGAGCTCCATGGAGTGCAAGAGAAATTGCTTATGCGTTACACAGGTAAGCAATTAAAATAAAAAAATGATAAACTGGAATGAAATTACGAGGAAAACGTTCTCATATATTCAATTTAAGCTGAAAATATGGCGTGGATCATTTCCTCTATTCCCATAGCATTTCCAGAAAAAGAATTTTACAAGTACTTCCTGACAGCAATATTTCATGCATCTTTTTCATGCTTTTTGATTTTTCTCTTTTTTTCCTAGTGGAAGGGGCAACACATGTAAAATTGTAACATAACTTAGGTTCATAATATAATATTTCGTACGATCAGAAATTTATTTCCCAGGAGGATGAAACTTCCTAGAGATGAACATAGATAAGCCTTTGGTCTTAATTAAGCTAACTTTACTAGGCTCTCTCTAGACGTTCTAGCCGATATCTTTTGTTTGGCACCAAAATCATCGAGCGAGCACATCGAATTCGCGAGATGCGATTTTCACCGTGGACAATAAACGCCCTCCAATTGCTGCGGTCCATCACCCGCGCCTTGTGCATGCGCTGGACCAAATGGAGGCCATGATCACATCGTATTTATGTACCCCATTGAATTAGGCTACATCCATTCTAATCCTACCATCAGCCATGAAGTTATAGCACCAGAATAGATCGCCCCGTAAACGTTACATCGGCGTACGCCCCATTGAGATAGATTCTAAATAGTTAACCACGTCAAAATTGGGGAAGTCAGTGGAACTGATTGTCTTAACATCCCTTTTCTTTTACTTTCTATAACATCTCTCTTTATACCATATTCATGCTTTGTTGATCGAAGTCTATCTGTTGTTAATAATAACTATTTATTTATTCGGCACCATGACGGTGGTTTTGCGGATTTCCCAACGTCCGCGGGTAAAGGCCGGGCCGATACCGCTCCCATTCATGGCGGACATGATAAGCCAAAGACTGAAAAACCACACCCTAAAGAGGCGAAATCCTAAAGCTGGGGCCACACTTGATGTTGTTTTTGATATTGCTGCTCACTGCTAAGTAATATTGTTGGCTACACTCGTATTCGCATGCTCAAATTACAAACATGTTTGACTTGACTTTATCGTTCACAATAGCACAAAAATAACTGGAATCCAACCGCCACCTGCATTAACATCTTGCGGTTTCTCTCAGAGTACACCAAGTGGATAGGTGAAGATGCGAAGAGTGATGACCATTTATTGATAGTCGAGTTGAACTGAAACAATTGAGTGAAACAAAGAGACCAAAAGAGATGTTTGAACATGACTCATAGTAAGAGCATAACTTTCAGTCGACGTCTGCTTTTGCAACCATGCGAGTCCAAAGCCAGGACGTCATAAAGGATGCCGGAAGTCCGGGGTAACGTGCGTGAATGCGGTGGCGTTTATTGCCTTAAAAAGCCCAAAGGGGAAAGGGAACGGGAAAATGGGAAAGGACGGACATCGCTCTGTAGCCGTTTGCTTGCCTTGCACACCCAGGGCGATCTATTTCGGGTTGAATTCGTCAGAGAGAGGGATTGAAAGCCAAAAAGCTTATCGGTGAAGACTGCTGCCTTTCACGAATTCCAACGCCCCGTGCAGAGGGTGAGAAGTGACGCATATGACTCAAGTGGGAGATAAGGCGTAAAACGTAGAAAGAAAAGACACACAGAGCATTCCTCCCTTAAAAAAAACACACGCGACACTTTTACGAGGTCAATATTTGTGCACGAAATTTCATACGGTGTTAGCAAATTTTTTTTCAGATTAAAAGTTGGAAAATATATTCGAACCGGCCATTTTCAGTTGGTTGAATATGTCGCTAGATTCTGATTGTGGACGAAAGAGTATCATTTTAGTTAATACCTATTCACATAATAATATGAGTAATGCAAACAATTTATTATGATGGATCTATTGACTTATATATCTGATTTATTATGAGGGAGGGAGGGATCTCATTGCATAAGCGAACTCCTTTTTCACCCATAGACCTACGGGAGGATATTGAAACATTTATTGAAATGTTAAACTATTTAAAGTTTCGATTTAATTCCGGCATCCATCCGTTCCCTCTTCCATTTCTTTCTTCTTTTTCTGTCTTCCTTTTTACCCCTCTTCATCCCATTTAGAATAGCTTTAATTTTCCTCCCTCAGTCCTATCCTACCCAACATTATCCATTTTATCACAGCCTTTAGCACTACGCTGCCTCCAATGATTTTCTCCATCCACATAATTTACACATCCTTTTTCATCAAAGCCACACTTCAAACGTTAGTTATTATCCTCAGCTATTATCTTTAATGTCCAGGTGTCAGCGCCCGCACTTTATTTCAAACTCATCACTGATATTTCATTCACATCCTAAGCTAAAGGTCGCCGTCACCAATAGTTTTTCCCCGGTGAAATTTCTTTCAAAGCTCTTTTCCTCCTCATTTCATTGGTACTTTGGTTTCACTCAAGATACAACCCAAGCAGATAAATATTTCTACTAGTTCTAACTCAAGCCGTACTTTTTCATCTTTCGTAACAATAGTTGTCCCATTTTAAACTACTTTTATAAGAGTGCGAATAAAAAAAAGTGGGTTCTAGGGATAAAGAATGTCATGGAGGAGATGGTGATAACGGTAGACATAATACAGTTTAAATTTTAATAAAAAGATTGGTACAAGACTTAAATGGTGTCTGGAAGAAGGAAAAGAAGAAAATTAACACTCGGGCAGAAGAGAGGAGAAAACTTAGCGGAAGGATGAATAACTATTGGAGAGCAAAAAATAAGTGTAAAATAAAATAAAATTAATGCATTGGGTTATTTTACGTGTTCCTTAGACGACCAAAATCGAGAGAAGTTATCCCAAAGCTGAATTAAAAATAGCAACAAGCATAAAGTTATAAATAGGGTTGAAGTTTTTTCTTTTGGTTTTACATATCGGGTTGATTCTTCATTTCTAATATCAAGAAACAATTTCATCAATATATCTCAGAAGTCTCCGCGGGAATAGACTTATTTTGACGGGTGGAAAAATGATATCAGCGGTTCTTCCTCTTCTGCTTATCAAGGCAAACAATAAATGTAAATATTCGTGTGGGGGATTACGGGCCAGTTTCCGCAGATAAGAGACTTTAGACGAGGCCGACTGAGAAGTTAACACCGCTACGCCCTACGGGTATGCTGGCACTGAGCACCACTCTCGCTTCTCATCAATCGAGCTGGGTGAAACGGATGAGAACAGCTCCGGTAGGAATGATAGATGAAGATTTTCTAATGTTTAAGTGCATGACATCAACAATATCAGCTGATAAATATAACGGAACAACAGAAAAGGTCTTAACAACAAAGAGGAAGCGTAACGAATAAAACAAGCTCATTGTTTAATTTATTAAAGAGAAACAAGGCCAAATTACAATTTTGAGACTTTTGGAGGGTAAGAATATGAAATTGTGCCTTATATTGTTTTCAAGTGCCTATATGACGACCGTGCATGAGCACGTTGGCAATGAGCTGATGAGCCATTCCAACATTGAAAGCTAAATTAAGCCAGATAAGAAAACAATTACAACTGAATATAAAAGATTTTCCTGTTATAGATCATGAGATACAATCCACATTATCTACGCTTGTACCGTTAACTAGAAGATGAAAGCCTGCAAAAAGCAATTCATATATCAATACCTTCAATTTTACAGAGATGAAAAGTATAAAAATGGAATTCTAACTGGTCTCCTCAGTGATTACTTTTGCCAACCCACTAAGGCTGGTGGTCATGGTGTTGATTGTCTCTCAAGTCTTCGTTTATTTATCACACTTAGTTAAATCCCGAAAAGAATTTCAACCTTTATGTAAGTACCAACGTACCTATTTAATAATCCAAAAGAAAACAATATTTAATAACAATAAAAGAGTGGCAGTGACAACTAATTGTCAAAATTCATCATGTCGCATAAGATGCTCGGGCTTAACGTGCGTCACCGGAGAACGCCATTAATGCGGCACAATGTCAACTGGCCCTTCGTTAGCCTTGCTTATATAACATCATGTCTAATGGATACAATGAGGCAAGGTTTCGTGTTTAAACAAAGTACGAGGGGTTGTCTCTACAGGCCTTCGCAAAACGATCACTCACATAATTTCAATTGCGGTGGAATATTTCATCGGTTCCCCATGAGGAAGTTTATCATCTTCCGATTTTGCAAAGAACTTACTAAGAATGAGTGTCTCTGGGCTAATTAAAAGTGAAAGACTCATAGCAGCAATATGCTCACGACAAACGCTTAAAACTGGGAATGTAAGGTTAACGAAGCGAAAGTAACTAAATAACTTGATTTATGGTCAAACTTGAAACAAAGAATAGAGAGAAGACAGATCTAACATATGGATAACATGGAATTTTCAGTGAATCATTAAAATAGGAAGGGCGGAGAGAAACCCGGCGTCATCGTAAGGGATGGGGAGTGATTTCACCACCTCTGATTTTGTCACGGGTGACCTTTTTGTCACGGCTTTGAACCGAGATAGGAACCGTGAAGTCACAGCTCCGGGAAAAACCTTATTCCGTGTTTCTCGGCTCCCTGCTTTGGAGTTTAATTGCTCCCGTCATCACAGAGATGTGCAATTCTTATGATCCTGGAAGCTCTTGTGTGTCGATCTCGTTACATTTTTCTCGTTCCGGAACGGTCATTTTCGGAATATGTGTATCGTGAATCCAAAATCACAACCGTGAAAAAATCACAGGTTTTTGTCATTTCGGCTGTGTCAGTATTGTCACAATCGGAGCTGTAATGAAAAATCCCTAGTTTGCATCGCTCTGCGCTCCATCTACGTCTGCACGCTACCATTCGAGATCCCGCTGAGGCAGAGGGTGTTAGGACACTAGCCATAGAAGGAGAGGTATAGGGAAAAGGGAAAGGGAGAGGACAGAAGTGAATTGTATGTGAACGATGAGTCTTATGTTAGTGTAACGCTGTTTTTGCTATAATCATTAATGTTGCTTGGAAGGAATAAATTTTTGTACCTATCAGTTTTGCTGTGTATCTCTGTTGTTTTGTAGTTTCTATAAATTCTAGAGGTAAAGTGTGGGGCTAGAGTAATTACGAAACAAAACGTACCCCTTAATAAAAACTACTGAGGGGTTTCACAGTTTTACTTCCAAATTAACAGACGAAGTGCCGTTCTTACAGAGCTCTCAAATTGCATCCAAGTGGGCATTGAGGTTCCGTTAAACTATCCACACCACTGCCGGCATTCAGACCAGGACTCTCGGGTGGGCAATGATTTAAACTGATCCAACACCGTTTCGCGGGGCAAAATCTCTACACAGTAGAGCCGAACAAAGGGGTTGTGCGAAGAAGAATTCCAGTGCTGAGGATGATTCGACGAAAATCTTTCACGCTGCTTTCTTATATCGTTTTGCTCTCTCCTCCTGCGATAGCGTCGATGGCCCCTAGGGCGCTCACCCATTTCGCCAGGCCTCGGTGACGATGGGCTCGTTTTATAACGGGTCTCCCGACGAGTTCACATCCACTCGACGGTGACTTAGCGCGATCACCGGAACTCCACGGGAACGGAAACAGAGATCAGGGCGACGCGTTGCCGAGGAGATGAAAAGAGTGCGTCAGTGGCTATGGAAGCAGAGCACCAACAACGATTTTAGAAGGGGTTGAAAACAGTCATCAAAACCAAATCATATAAAATTAAATAGGCTGCATCAGGCTTCACTTCATAGTAGTAGGTACTTAGTATTCATAATTCAGGATATTAATTTAATATGAAATCAAAGCACTCGCACTTATTTACACCTTTTGTATATTAGTTTTACTATGTGCACAACTTATTTGTGCAACGGAGAAGGAAGGGGTCAGTGGAGCCATGGGTTAAAGGTCGAGAGAAAAGTTATTGATTTTTTCAAGGTTATTTTGCCGGTAAGAAGTGGAGAGAGGGGCGGTAATAAATGCTTATTGTTTCGGTCTACGGAATGCCTGATTATCTCCATTTGCTCGAGAGCGTCCAATTTAAGCCTTTGAGGAGGACGAGTAAAATTTCGGGGGCAAATTAGCCAAGGTGATTTTTCTTATAAAGATGGCATGCAGAACGTAAGGAGGAAAGTCCGATAAAAGTGCAAGTGTTTTGATTTCATATTGAATCACTTGAGTCCGTTATGGTGATTGTCTATTTAAATTTCCATATTACAAAGAGTTTTGATGGAAAAACGTCATTTTCAGGTAAACGTATCCGCCTAAGGATGGCCTTGTAACGTCGAGGTAGCATTACTTACCTCAGATTAAATTTCAACGTGGATGTCATCAATTGAATTCCTTCTACATAAGCATAGTATCATAAGTACATATATAAGAGTAATAAAAGCTCTATGGTTAAGATAAAGTAACTGGGTTCATATAACTTCCAGCAAGCCAGTATGCATCTCTACGAAAGTGTCTTCTATTCACTCACCGAACAATGACATTAACTAAAAGAAACTAACAACTACATAAATATTTAACTAAATCCTAAGATATTATCAATACAAGTATGATAGCATAATTTCTAAGCTATCCATTAGTGAATACAATATTATTAAAATAATAAGGATGCATGCATTCTGTTGTTCATTCATTCATTAACTAAGGACTCCTGGATGCAGTCAGATGCACGCCAATGTTGTTCGTTTCTGTCTTATCATAGGCGGAGTGTTTTTCGAAGGAGGGCGGTAAACAAGAGGAAGTTTTCTAAGACGTGAAACCTTAAACAACTAATCGGTCTCCATATCATGCCTGTCCATCACACACCACGGATGTCACACGCTCAAGCAAATCTAGAAAGTCGGACTTTGAAATGGCTTCATCTTCGGCGTGTTCACTCGCTTACCTTCGTCACTGCCATCCACCGCCCTTAGAGTCTGGTTTCAAAGAACTTGAGCACGTATTGATAGATAAAGATATATAGATTTATTGTGCCCTGGGAAAAGTCCACTCAAGGCAAACAAATATATAAAATGACCACAAAGAAAAAGTCATGTTCCGTAAAGGGATCAAATGCATCAAAATTATAAAAAAATATAAAGAGCATATTTTGATTTAAGTTCAGTCTTACGTTTTTGAGAATGTACTCAAAATACGGATGAAAATATATATATTATAATATTTGATAGTAATGCCATTTTTTTATGAAACAAATTAGGGATGAGACAATTTTAATTAATTTTTTCACTAAACTACTCTTACAACTTTACCGTTAATGATTTTATTGTTTAAGAACATTTTTTAATTCTTTATCTGATGAACAAAGGGAGGAGACTTTTAACACCAAATAGAGTATATTTTGTCTCGTATGTCACGTATGACATACACTTACATCGTATTTTTCCAATATTATAGATAAAAAATGGGGAACAATGGCGTCTGTCATGGGGGCTTAGGTACAGAATAGATTGAGTGGCTACGGTAACCGCCAAAACCATAGGTATCTCGACAGTGGCAAATAAGCACGCCCATATTATTCAAGATATGTATATCGTTTTGTAGACATTCCTTTATTTAAAGCTGAATTTTTCATTAGCTTTTTTTTCATTAATTTTTGATTTCACCGATAAAAGTCGGTAAAACCTTTCACATCGTGTATTATGACATGTAACAATGGACAAGCACAAACACACATACCCTAGGTGGAAAAAAAATCATTCAGGCTGGACCGGAACCCGCGACCACGAGGTAGCAGGTGAACCTTGCCGCCTCCGGGGCTGACAAATATTATATCATTTTTTCAATTGGTTTTATATAAGAAAATATTATTCCGTGTCACGATTCAGTTAACGCCGAAATTGGGGATTTTTTCAATGTCATGAATTTTAAAACTCAAATCAGCGATATGTCCTGTTAACACACGCAATGCAAACGAAGAGGACAGCTGGCGACGTCGTTGCTTGCGTTTTTAATGAGATTTGGCATGACAAAGAGTAACTATTACGCGAAGGGCGTTGATTTATGAAATTCTCGCTGAAGTTTGATTTAACAGTAGTCATATACAGAACAGCTTCGATTATTAAAGTCTCGATTTACTGATGTTCCGTGCAATCCGAAGGAAATACACTTATGTTTTGACAAAAAAATAAAACTTGTTCGTTGGGAAATATGTGGTATTGCATGAAAAAACATTTCTATTTAAACTTTTACTTAACCACAAAGTTTTGGTAAAAGTTTTAATAACAATTTATGTTTTCACAGTTTATATCAGGGTTACTCAAACTTTTCCTGCGATGAATCACTTCGTAAATCCTGAAATTTTTAACGGAATACTTGCAGCACTTCTTGCAGCCTTTGCAGCATATACCTATACCATTCCAGGTTTACACGGCACACCTGTTAACTTTCCGCGGAACATTGTTTGGAAACTCTGGTTTAGATCATGCAGATGAGCGCCAGAATTCGGCGATGGATTTGATTTTCATGAACACAGGAATTCCCAGCACAATTTATCCCTACGAAGTCACAAACTGAAAATCAAGGCATGGAAATATCTTAATATTGTTGTATTTTATTTTCACTAATATGCTCTCCTAATTTGAGGAGTTTTTGAATATCTGCGGTGGCCTTATTCTATACTATCTCGGAATATCGAGAGTTCTCTCAAAATTATATTATGCCTTTACTAATGTTTGGGGAAAGGTAGCCCACTTATGTGAAAAGAGCTGACAAACAACGAAGATGGGCTTTTGAACACACGAAAATCTCCAGTAAGCATATTTCAACCTCCTTGACTTTCACAGCCTCGTACTTACTCTCCTCACCACGCCTCTATCCCGCTCCACCCCCGCCTTTACCGCAATCCCCCAGCCTCAATTCCTCTCCCTCCATCTCCACCCTCAGACCTTTAGTGCTTTCCCTTGTATATCACTACCTCCGCCATCCCGCCCACCCAACTCTTCTCGAGTCTCCTGAGTAAACGCCTCCTTCTTCACTTCATACACCCCTCCGCTCCCACCACAAGGACCTTTCTCCGGGAGAAAAGTGGCCGAGGAATTTAGGGGGGTGGGAGAAACGGGAAGGGTAAGGTGCGCGCGATTTAGCGATTTATCGACTGCAACAAACGATGCTAATGAGATATCGCACGACGATATTTATTTACTGGAGAACTATCACTCAGTGATATCATGCGGATTATCTGTCGGAGAAAATTCCGATTCTTTCTTTTAACTCTCCCAACTCTTATTTTTATAGCAAAGTTTTATTTCGCAGAAATTGCATTGGGAAAAAATTCACCTGGACCGGGAATCGAACCTCGGACCTTAGGCTTAACGGGCCAATGCGCAGACCACCACGTAAGATTTCAGGATATCCCGGCGAAGATGTATATCAGGGTTTCTCGGGTTCCACACCGGGTACTATGGTCCATGTTGGCTGACGTTTCGATACTCAAGTCGTGTAGTGTTGAGAGATGAGACCACTACGCTACCCAGGCTTCCTGATTCCTAATGCAATTTGGGAAGAATTTAAGGGAACTAGATTTTCAGCCAAACATTCGATCAAAGATCGCACTAGTAAGGGAATAAGGACTTCAAAGAAGCCACTACCCGCGTGGATAAATCCTGTAACATCATTTATACAGTGATTAGCTACGGATGAAGATATTACGCTTCTGCAGAAACTGGCGATGGAAATACTCCTTTGAAATTGCCTTGGGATTTATTTACTGACTAAACGGCGACGTTTGTCATCCGGTTTTGGGTTTCGGCATTGGGATTTATGAGTCGCGAAGTTCAAGCACCGTGATTTCGCCCTGCTTATTGTTCCCTCCCCAAAGTTAACTCCGATGTTGACTTTGACATGGCGCATGTAGTGAATTACAACCCAAGTTTCTCGGGGTGATATTGGGGGCGAGAGTCCGCGTATCCTACGGGACGTTTAATATGATAAAAAAGAAGCTGTTCCCTGAGTTACGATCCAAGTTGCTCCTTAATTTAGCAGCATCCAAGTTTTCTAAGTCATTGTGTAAAAGTTTGAATCTCACTATAGTCCCTCGATATACTAAAATTTGGTAAGGACTTTAGAGGCATACCTAAACGCCATGCCTGCGGCAACTTGAATGATTTAATTAACATATAATGTCATTAAGGGAAAAAACCTTGGTTCGAGTTCATTAGAAGTGTGGAAATTTTACCAATGTTTCTTTCTCTCTCTCTTGAAGATGGATACCTATGGTTTCCACAGGGTTAGTGCCAATACTCATTCATATAAACTGTGATTGTACAAAATTGTACTTGATAATGTCACCTTAGCGATGTAACAAGTCAACTTAAAACAAATGAGAGTGAAAATAACAGTTTCATAATCAATTCGGAGACAGTGGATTTTCACAAAGTAAGGCCTGAAACAATAGTACTAATCTAAGGCTTGTAGCATGAAAAGCGCTCCAAAGTTCTAATGCACAGCTCTCGCCAAAGATAGCGACATATGGTTGCGAAGAACGGCAAAGGAGTAATGACGAGGAACGGAGGTGAAGGTTAGGAGAGGGGGTGAAAATACTTTGCAGTGGTAGTGAAACTTGGTGGCAGTCGTCTACGTATAATGTCAATGAGGGTTGGCTAAGGAGCGGAGGAGAGTGGACAGAACGTGGTAGGCAACGCTTCCAACAAAACTGCATTTGCTTCTGCTGCTGCTTCCAACATAACTGCTTCCAACATAACCTGAAATGGCGGGATAGTATTAGCAGGGAGTTTCACGACAGTGTTTACGATTAAAACAAAGCTGTATCATAAGACATTGATATTGTTCACAACCAATCGGAGAGTCCCATCTAAAAACTTTGATTGAGAGCCTTTGAGAGCATTTTAGTTATACGAATAAAATATTGAGCATTTTGAATGTGACAATGAATGCTTACGACCTCGGGAACCCTGATAGTCAGACGAGGAGACTACCTTACTCCCTAGGAAGGAAATTCGTAGGGAGGGTACTTTTCCGCTAAAAAGGGTCTTGTGCGAAACTGATACTAAGATTCGCTACCACTTTACGTCTAAAAGTCATTTCGACTCATATTTGAATTGGCCGGTGAATAGCACACAGACTTGTCAAAGTAAACAAAGGCACTCAGCAACTTCCTATACACTCGCAGTGATCGGTTTTTAGCGAACACCTCTCTCCAGTCCCTATACCGTCGACTGCTCACCTGCCGCCAGCTTTAGCGAGGTCTACAAACCCGTTGTTGGCATGTACCGACGGTACGACTTTCAGGGGGTAATTTTACATGCACGGTACATTGTAGCGTGCATGTAAAATTACCCCCTGAAAGTGAAAATTCTTAGCGCACGGCTTACACAACGGGAATGCGTCTAACAGACCTTTTTCAGTCAATATCTTCCTCTTCAAGGATAATGAAATCCGATGCAAATATTTTGTTGCGCCCGATCTCACCGTAACTAAAGCCTCTTCAAGTTTTTTTTCATCGCCCCCGATGAAAGAGTTAAGAGCCTCAGTCAAAAGAAACGAGACTCTATAGGCTCTGAATCAACAGAGCCCCCTACTCTGGTCCGATTAGAATACATTTGATGTGGATGGTCGGGCTAACAAAGGTGCTTCATCGGCTGAATTGATCTACGACGACAAACAACCAATACTTCCCCGCGAAAGACTACTACGGCTGTAAAATTTACGAGTCACCATGGTAATGGTCGGCCAAATGGGCCTACTGTTTGAATATCTTCCCCATTGAAACAAAACTCGATTGAGAAGTAAACAGAAGCGAGGGGATTCGGCGAGGAAAAATACGAAGTATCTCAATGTTTATCATTCATCAATTTTTACTGTCAAATTTTTCGGCCTTTGATACTTGAGGAGTACTAAAACTTACATGAAAGTAATACGCAACGCCACTTACCAGACGAGCGTACATCTTGTTCATTAAATGAAGAACTTTATACAACTAATACAATATAAAACAAAACTCTCTGTTGTAGCTAAATATTTAGGCATTCGCAAAAGTATCTCTTCTACCAAATTTTGCTAACTATGGCTTTCCACAAATTTACTGAGGAAAGGGTTTTATTTAAAATGAAAACTACCTACATTTTTAGAAAATTCTGTCTTAGATCTATTATTCGCCTGAGAAAATATAGACATGTAAGAATTAGCTAAAATTGAAGTCGAATACATGCAGATGGAATTGATGGGGCATCGACCACCAGACTGAACTCGAGGGAAATGAGTTATCTCCTTGGGTGCAACAAGTGCTGTTTCAAAAGGGAATGG
The DNA here is from genome assembly GCA_963573305.1 of Pyrrhosoma nymphula. Lineage (NCBI taxonomy): Eukaryota > Metazoa > Arthropoda > Insecta > Odonata > Coenagrionidae > Pyrrhosoma > Pyrrhosoma nymphula. The sequence goes on from OY754335.1 coordinate 56,120,342, forward strand.
GATATCCAAAGCATATTTACGTTTATTTATTTCGAGGCCAAAGCAGATTCTTAGTTTTTCCAAAGCAGGCGAGGAAACGCGGTACCAATGATAACAGAATAGAAATTTCCACCATCAGATCGCATTGTATTCGTGGAGAATTTATGCTTAAACAATTCCTGAAAAGGTGAAACTCTGAAGTGGAGTCCTCTTCAGTCAAAGAATATTCGAGTGGTTTAGTTGTATTTCTCGCAGAATTGGAAACTACTGAATTATATAATTTATGGACTTAAGCTTAAAAATTGAGTTGGCCTGGACATAATACGCGCTCAACTCGGTTCGTCGCCTTGGATGAAATCTCCTCTATGCGCGAAAATAAATATGCAGACCTGCATGACAAAGAAACGGTCCTAAAACTTTGAAAGACGGGATTATGGATGGGAGCAAAAGAAATTCCCCTTGCTCGCAAAACTCAAGGTGTATGCACAAGTTTCTCTCCCTGGAGAACAATTGTTCCCTGGGACGGTGTCAAATCATCGAGAAGCCCTTTCGCCACGCAAGCAACGAAGGCCGCGGCTAGATCGACCGGAGTATTGAGCGAACGGCGGAGATGTTGAGAGTTTGACGTCACCTGTACGGTCCTCAGCACGAAGATTCTGGCCGAACGACCTTCAAGGCAAAGCCTTCTCTAGCATAAAATGGATTGGGGAAGACGATTATTGACAGGAAAATAGAAGTGCCCACGAGGAAGATGATATGGAGGGTTCATTGTTAAAGCGGGCCGATTTCATTATTCCATTTATTAACTAATATCTGTACCCATAGGATGACTAGAGTCGTATATCTTTTAGTGCAAGGGAGAACCAAGTCCTAAGTTCGAATATTTGCCTCTTCATCGTAGCTGTTCTCGAGAGCTCTCAGTACAGCTGATTTACCTGAGGAACTTAGGGAGCCTTAAACGCTTTTTCCTCAAAATTAACTTCAATATGTTTGGCCCACTTTAACGCTGAGCCCTCCATACGTATTTTTAAATTGAAGATTAAGCAAATTGTCAATTAAAGTATGGGAATTGCGGAAACAAGCACAAATTTACCGGATTTTACTCTCCCTCACTATAGTCACCTGAATGACCGAAATTCATGCATTGGAGTCAACATTCATTTGCTTTCATTGACAATTTTGATTTATCTTCAATTTAATTTTACTTTTCAATTGCTCTCTTATAGAATAGCCTACATAGTATGTATATTAGTTCGATTCAATGCAGTGGCGGATGTTTTCCTTTCAGTGGAACCCCGATCCCTACTTGGGTGCTGAATAGAGAGTACTTCAAGTGAAATATATCGTACGTCCCCACCGCCCTCTTAAAAAATTTAAATTTATTTAAAATCAAGGGTACTAAAACAGAAAGTTATCTTTTTTTAAACTAAGAATCTTGGCATAATTTATTATGCAGTTTACATAACCTTTTAAATAAATATGTTTGTAATTTTGCTGAACAAAATGTGGGCTTTGTATTCTTTCAGAAGTTTGCAAAGCATAAGTATTTTAATAGCGACTGTTACAATGCAGTTTCAATTGCACTCTTAATTACCTTAACACAAATATCTCCTAATTTTTAAAAACTTTAATCCTCCGCCAGCTTATACTCGACATTGAACACCCTCACTTCCGCCCGAAACGAAATCCTGGCAACGTCACCACCGTGGCTAGTCCCCTGTATCTACAAAATTTGTCCCTAAAATTATCCAATTTCTCATCAGATTTCTTTCCTCCCGTACTATATTAACACCATCCTAGCGTGCTGAAAGACATGAACGAAGAAAGGCAACTACTTTATCACCCTAAAACTGCCGAAAGGAGGCGCGAAAATTTCTCTCCGCGGTGGAACAACCGCCTCGCGGACGTTGTCGTCAATCCCTACCAAAACCCTTTAGCCGCGCATCGACGACAATGGAACCGTCGCTGGGCAAAATCGACCGAAATTCCGGTAGAGAGCGGCGAGAGACATAGAGAGAGAAAAGGGAGAGAGCCGATGGGATGGCTTTTGCGTCAACCCGTCTACGCCGGTCGGCTGAAGAGATGAATTCAGGAGGTCTAGCAGCGGGCCGCCGCGCCGTCGTGACAAGCCAATCATTTACTCTCACCACCCCGACGAATCGAAAAGGGAGCAGGAAAACCAACAAGGGATCTCGCAGAGGGATACTCACATAGAAATAGAGAGGGAGGGGTGGGGGGAAGTTGCCTCGTAAACATGATTCCCATCAACAACGGGCCCATCCTTATATCTCTCGACCATCCTGTCTCTCGGACCGCTCGCGGTGCCATTGTGTGTAGCTTGCGCGTCCTCGTGGGCCATGAATAGTCAATGACGAAATGAGGGGATGGAATGAGGGGGACGGCGGAGGAAGAGGGAGGCGGGAGTGTAACGGGCCCCCTTACGCGCCGTCCGGCGCTTAAAAATACATCCTCTCTCCATCCCCTATTACGTCCCTCCCCCGCCGCACTCCGTCAAAATACCACATTACCCTCCCTTTCCAAAATCCATGTCACTCAACCTACTGTAGCACTCTCTTCGTTACGCCAAGCCCATTATGTGGACTGAACGAAAAACTTCCTTCTACCCAACATACGACAGGTGTAATAGAACACCAGCCATTTCTGCCTTAGTTCGAAAGAATAATATAATTTTACGCATCGAAAATCATGACAAATGTTCGCATTCTAGTACATATATAATTGGCTCCTAGTATTCAGGAGGCGGTTGGCAGAGGTATTGACGTGGGAGGAATTGCTGTAGGCCGTGATAAATGGGAGTATGTTGGGTAAGAGGTGAAGGGGAAGTAAGGGATTTCGTTCTATAGACGGAATAAAGGGACATAGGATGTATGCTGAGATACGGAAAGAAATTGAGGGTTGAGGTGGGTCTGTGCCTGCAAAAATCTAAATAATTTTTACTCTCTTCCATTTTTACAACCTTAACCGGTAGATGACCCTGACGATACGAATAACTCACCTTCAGGCCAGACAAAATCGAAAAAATATATAAAATCGTTTCAGGCTTGATTTTGTGGAAGTTCGCTATATCCATGTTGAAAGAACACACAAATGGTAAAAGAGCTTCCTTGAGAATGACACAATGTGTTGAAACCATGGTCGGTTGTTAAGTGTTGTTTTATATTAAAAAAGTGTGGAAATTACCATTTGTGTGTTCTTTCAACATCGAAAAAATATGAGCATACGAAATAATTCCAGTCGTCACTTTGTGGAATAGCTTAACATTCGTTTTAAAATATAATAATTTGGTAAATTTCACGCTTATTTTTAATAAACGATCCAGGCTTGGCTGGGTTGGCTATTAAAAATGTGTTCACATTTATTGAGTGATTTTATTTAAAAATGACAAAATATGAAAAGAAAGCCAAAGGGGATATTGAAACAAGAAAATCTTCCCATAATCCACTCACGATCATAATCAGAGGAAAACAATAATATTCCTTCCTCCTTTTATCCAAATACCTATCTATTATCGCGGTAGGTTTAACTCCTACCATTGGTTGCTATAATGCGTTCTAATAATTTTCTATATGAATATATGTCCTCATCGGAATTAAATTATTTGTGCACGGTATATGTAAATATTTAAAAATAGTAATGCGTTCAATCTGTTGAATAGGACTGCTCATGGACGGTCAAGATTATATCTGCACCTCATACCTGAGACTTCGTTTCTTAATTCTGTATTTTGACATTTCTCTAAAAGATTCGTTTATAAGGTCTTGGGGGAGACTTGTAAAGTTACGATGATGCTACCCCTCAATAATGATATCCATTATACATCATCGTTTAACCTATTCACCCGCCGTGCACTCTCTTAGAAATTTCTGATCCAACATCCTCATCTGGTCGCAAAGACCCCCTTGTGTTGTTTCCAAACAAAGTTCCCCCTGGCTTCCTTCCATTTTCAATTTAAAAAAAACACCCACGCTAAGGGAGGAAATTAATAAATCTTCCCCCTTTACGAATCCACCTCTTTTCGATGAGACCTCCCGCCCCAAAAATATCTTCCTCATTCAACGAGGGGAGGATAAAAAAACTATGGATGGGCTTCCGGTGCTCTCGAATCAGGGTCGCAAGGCAGCTGACAGTCAATTCAAGGATCTTTCTCTGTTCCGCCTCCCCCCCTTTTATTAAAATTAAGTTAGCCCCGAGCGATGACTGTTATTTCGAATTGGTAGAGGCTCAGAAGATCGTGGGGAGGAAATATTAGCCGAAGCATAGTGGTTGGTAGCGCTGAATGGATGAGTTGGACGGGAATAGTTAGGTTTGCATTCAAGGCGTACCAACGTGACGAAGGGGACAGGCGCTTTACGGGCCTTCCATTACGTTTTAAGTCACAGATGAGCTCCAATGGTACTTTCGTCGGCGGAGGCGGCACGACCTTTTCACATCCTACGGGTGGTATGTATAGTAGTAGCGAGACTTGGTGGCAGTCGCCTGAACGTAGCGTGACATCGAGGAGGGTGAAGCTCGAGTCCGCTTTGGAGCGGAGGGGAGTGGACAACTCATGGTTGGCGACGCTGCAAACATAACTGGATCTAACTTGAGAAGGCTGGAAATCGTCGGCATCATGTTTCACGACAGGGCCTACGATACAAACAAAGGTGGATCAAAATACGCTGATTTCAGAGAAGTCTTCTCGGGTCAGCCTCCAGATCAGGAATTTGGTTTTCGTCGTTTCGATGATTGCCTCCGCCATCGTCTTCAAGGCTATGTAGCCTGAAGCCCTGAAGACGATGGCGGAGGCAATCATCGAAACGTCAGAAACCAAATACCTGACCTGCTGGAAGACCCGAGAAGACTTAACCAACGGCATACGCCGGGAAAAAAACAAAAATACTGATATATCGTAGTTCACAACCCACCGGATAATCCAAAAAGAAAAACAATTGGATCAAAAGACACAGACATATAGGGAGCTGATACTAACAACAGACAGAGAATTTTGAAGCTGGCAATAAAGTTATTCGAACTTGGATAACGTGGAGACTACCACACTCCTCTTTGCGGAGTCAGTACGTAGGTTATGGATAGGTTCGTAGGTATTTAGTGCGAATCATAGTTACTACTGGCTGAACTAAATAAACCAGTGCGGAATTGCAAAATTATATTTTTTCACCAATATTCTCTGTGATTAGTTAAGTAATAACTAGGCAAGAGGTGATACTATTTACTTGGATCGTATAGCTTGTTGAAAATGGTGACGAAACATCGATCAAATTTACTTTCATTCAAACTCTGCCTGTCAAAATAAAGTAGATAATAGTCAGTCGTTTGTTCAAAGACTTTTGACCGACTCTTGAACATCGGCTTCAGTTGGAGCCCATGTACTGCTAGGTTCCTGCAGCGCATTCGGGAATTTTCAATAAGGAAAATCATCATCATCATTATCTTATTCACAAGAGATCGATAAATGACGATTATGTATGAAGATGTCAGACAACGTGACGACTTCATCGCTCACGCGTGACTTCGCGGCGGTCGAGCAACGCCTGGGAGTAATGGTCCGATTCATCACCGACGCAAACATTGGCGGCGGGCGAAGAACGGCACAACCCGCTTTCCACGTGGTTGTGGCGCACATTCCGCATGAAAAAATTTCAACGACGCCGAGCGCGAGCTTTCCTTCTCAATGAAGTGAACCGTTCCCCCTCGATATCCAAAGCTTGTGTCATTGCAGAGGGGGAGAAGAGCTATTAGGGAAGAGGGAACGACATAAGAGGTGTGATATACCAAAGCATGAGTAGTGAGTGACCCAAAAGTAACTATGAAGCTGGAATTTTGTACAGGAAATACCACGGGGTTAGGTATTTTATTTGTTTCGTTACATGAGTCAGACTATAACAGATTTCCCGGAGCCAGACGACACATATCCTTTACCTCTGGCGGGGCTGCCACCTTCATAGGTTGCCTTGAAAAACATAGCTACCACCTTACAAAAAATGGGAAAGAATTATTTGCAGAAAAATGGAAAATACATGGGAAAATATGAGCAATTACTATGGTCGACGATAAGGTGGGGTATGATGTGCAATTCAATTTTCACACGATGTATTTGATGGAACCATCCTTAATTTGTACGTGCCACAAAATTTCAACGAGGCTATATTAGCTACAAAATGGATCATTTAAATCATGATTGCACTTTTTTAACATACGTATGTACCTAAAGGAAAATGCAGCCCGAAATAAAACACCTGGTAGGAAATTGTACTCCAAATTCTCTATTGCTTACACTGAGCCTCCATAGCTCAGTGGTTAGAGCACTGGTCTTGTAAACCAGGGGTCGAGAGTTCAATTCTCTCTGGAGGCAATTTTTTTTCTTGGTCAAAACGGTGCGACAAGCCGAAGGCCTTCTTCCATTGTTTAGAATTTCGGCTAATTTATAATGAATTTATATTAATCTACATACTAAAATTACACCTAACGGTTGTGAAATTAACGTAATGAAAATATTTATTTCATACCTTGCGAATAATTTAAAGTTACCATACCACAGCAACTGTCAAATTCATTAACTGATGACTTACTTCCATATCAAGCTACTTCATTCTCTTACTTATATATCAAGATACTTCATTATTTTCCTGCACACGCAAACGCATCGACGGGCTACATTATGATAATCGGAAATAATAACAGCCATGGAGTTTTATTGCTGCATGCAAAATAGGTACCATGACCTTCGTAGGATATGATGCTTAATATTTACCCTGTCTATTCCGTATTTATTGACCGCCTGCAGCAACAAAACTCCGTAGCTGCTATTATTTCTGATGATGATGCAGGCCATCAATACGTTTGCGTAAATAGTAAAAGAATGAAGTAGCTTGCAATATAAGTACGTCAGGAGTTTTTGGATATCCCTCTTGCTGTGGCTGCTATTTACTTTTCGCAAGGAATGAAAACGTTGCTTTTACTTTGTTCGATTCTACAACTTTTGGTAGAGTCTCAATGTGAACATCTTGTTAAAAAATTTCGACGCCAGCGTTCGTTATAGGCGAGCTGTATTAATTAAAGGTTTAAATTAATATTTGAAAAATGTCCATTTGAAATAAAACGCCGACGTGTTTTCGTCCTAAGATAGGCGACACGGAGATTTTCAGTCTCAGAGATTTCTTAATCCATTTGGCTAATACGCACTTGAGTGAGGTCTGCGATCTAAGACCAGCAGTGCGGGGAGTTATGTAACTCACAAACAGGGATACCCCACCATTACGAGACCTCCGTGACGCGGATTCCCAGTTTTTCTTTTCTAACATTCGGAATTGAAACCTCTTCTCCACCTTGGAATCCCTGCCCCATTTCTCCCGAGAATCCCTGGTCCATAAGGCACTTCCCTCTCCACGCACTCATGTCTACTTCGGGAATGACGTAACGGTGAGGGTAGAGGGGAGAGGAAGATGATTCCGAGCGGTGACTTCACACACACACGAAGGGGCATTCCTGTGAAACCTCCGTCAACGACCCAAGGAGCTCTCCCCCTTTAAATTTAGACCCGAAGGAAGGAATCCGAATTGGAAAATAAACTCATTACGCACGCGTGTGAAGGCGTTGCCAGTGGCGGCGTAAACATTGTTACCAGTCTGTCATTCGGACAAGGAAGATTCTTTCCGTTCCGACAAAAATAGAAATTTACATTATACTGGGCCGATGTTAAGCGAGCGTGAACGTCAGACGGAATTTCTATCTTACACGATCCTATTTATAAAACAAGCCCGCAAACGATATCTACCGTGGTAAGAACTGAACAGCTGAAACTGATTGAATCAGCAAGTGAAAATTCACCTTGAATGATAATATACAGCAATGCAAAATTTGTACAGAAAGTACTTATCCTGAAAATTTCCCTGGTCTTCAGAGAAACGAAAATTGGGGAAAGATTGAAACAGCCTGTTTGCAGTTGTATAGCTTCATTTTCAATATTTTTTTCCTTAAAAATTATAACCTACATCTTTTCCAACCGCAATTCCTAAGATGAAAGCACTTCGAAATACAGATTTGTTAATTAACCAATGAATAATATGCTATTACTTTGCATATATAATTGCAGCATAAAGAAGCTTATATCTTTTATGATACCAAATATTGACATGTCACCTAAGAGAGTAAAAATACTAAACTATTTGTAAAAATAATAGAGGAAAGCTGGACGTAAATAATTAACCTCGGCATAATATATTTCAGCCACTGCTAAGTTATTTGCAATTATTTGCAGAACTTGGAATATATATTTTTGAAAATTGTTCTTTAATTTTAAGAGACAAAAGACTGTGGTAAATATGACCCAGCGTCACGACACAAATGCTGCGAATATGCTACCTACACTTAGAGAAAACTGAACTTGACTCTAAAGCTAGAAGCATCAGCCGGTGACGTAACTTTGTGGAATGAACTCACTTCATATCACTGGTTTAAAAAAAACTAGATAATTTTTCACAATTTTAATTCCTGACCGGAATGAATTCAATGGTTTTACATCACTATCAAGCTTTGGGTTTAGCTATGTTTGATAATCGAAACCGATTGAAACCATCGAAACCGATCATGTCATAAAAAAATTAAAGTGTGGAAATAACCAAGAATTTTATATCCTCGTGATAAGCCATGCCCATAGCGCGTTTTCAAGAATAATAAAAAAATATGGCACAACGAGTAGCCCATACACTCAGGAAGTGTACCGGCAGCGCCCACAATTCCGTGTAATTAATAACACGCCACTAGGACGCGAAAATTCATCCCTCGAGATGGAGAACGAGGAAGCCCACAACTGTTCCTCCTACAGCTCAAGCACTCAGATAAATCTCTAGTGGCAAAACCCAAATGCTCCGATGACGAATATAAACTTTTCTTTTTCACAGATCCAGTAGAGGTCATCGAATCCCTCCCTCTCTTTTCCCCAACGGCCACTCCAAATTCTCGAAAGATAAAGGGAGTGGGTCCAAAGCCAAACCGACATTTGAAACAAGCTGTTGAAGTGCTTCCCGAAGCGGGTCTTCATACTTTCCCCACACTCTACTCCACGTCTCACTCGAATCGCCGCCGGCCCAACGGTTTATTCTTGAAGTAATCTCTTTTCGAGAGTCCCATCCAGGCGATGAACCTCCCCATCCTTCGAATTCCCTCAGAAATCTACTCAAGGCGCCGGACGCCGAGTTTCTGGTCAGTTATTTGGGGAGGCGACCAACAATTTTGGTCTTTTGCGTCATTGAGGATCGATGGGTAAGTGGGGGAAGGGAAGGATTGTTTGAGAAATGGAGGCAGGGTAGAGAAAAACCCTACGTCGGCATTAGCCCATTTTTTTAACAGAAGGCACCATGGGGTCCAGGCATCACAGGCTGCGTTGCCATCGGAGTTGCCATTCTTCCAACTTCGACGCAGCCTGCGTCGCTGGAGCCGGAGTCCGACACTTTCTGCCTGTCGTATGCTGTCACGTGATTCTCCCTCGAGGAATTTTGCGTCACCTTCAGATTTGTCGACAAAATTTGAACTTAGACAGTGCAGTCCACCGCAAATACTCCTCGCGGACGTCCATTTTACCTCCGAAACTCCACAAGATAGATTATACTTCCACAAGGTGTAGGAATAATTAGGATGACTGAACGCGTCACAGTTTTCCACTGTCTTCTGTTTTCGTCCGATATCGCTGCTCCCATGAAAACGGCGTATGCGTGTGATGCACAATGCAACGACAAAACGACACAAATACCGCGGCTTGAAAACGTACCTCAAGGTTGAACGAAATCATCGTCAAACGCTCAAGTGAAAACTGTCAGCTATTTGAATATGGTAAAAGCAAGTGGGAGAGGTATTTTTATCTATTGAGTCACCCATTCATTTTGGTGATAACCAGATTCCCTTGTACAGTAACACTGCCTCAGCTGCGCTGCACTGCGGGGATCCGTAATAAATCAGCCTTGAAGGATGAGGAGGAATTAGGATGAAGGAAGTACGAGTTAGGCATTCAGGGCGCACTCCGAAAGAAAATCCAAGGAGAATATGTAGAGAGCTACTCGATAGACAAAATGAAAGCAACACCAGTGCCGGCAATCATGACATGAAAAAAAGGAGGTTCCACATCCCCTTCCCGAAGAAGTTGCCCGCTGCTCCTCATCTGGCTTTCATGCCAAGACTACTAGACCCAGTATTTATCGCTGCGCATTAGGGCCTCTAGAACTATGAGTGATGTTCCTTTCAGATGGGAGATTCTGGGGAATTGCGGAAGGTGATATGTTAATGGGCTATTTGATCTCCACGTTCGAGTTTTGGGAGAAATGTGGTGAGAGAGAAAATACACAGATAAATGTATTATTCTACATTAACAAGGCCGCACTACATTATTCAGCAAGTACTATGGTAATGTACATTCATAAAAAGGTATATTAAGGAAAACTATTATTTTCGAAGAAGATACATAAAATATGTTCAAAGACTGTTATGAAGTTAATCCAGGAGTACCTGGGACACAGTTTTAACTAACAAAAGATGGGAGTCTTCCAGAACACGGAGAAAGTAATGCTCGGATTTATAATCGCTGGCTACATATTTTAGCCAAGACTAGAGCCAAGAAAGGCACATAGGACACATACTGAACCCTAATGCCAACATTATCATGAGTTTCTCATTTCAACGTAATATTCGGCTTCTGAGATAAAATATCGAAAGACGCCAAGACCGATTGTTTAAATTACTAATTCTTGACCATAATAGAACCACTGCAAAGCGTCCTTAATTAAAAAACAACATGATAAAACTTTATCATTTGCAAAAAAAATCAAGTGACTTTTAACATAATATACCCAGCCACACCAGCCCGAGTAGTATAACGTTGATTTCGGCATTACTTAAGATAAGGGCAAGACCAGTAGTGCCAGTAAGAGGCAACGAACACCATGTATTCCCAGAATACGTAATATTTCCGCAGTACAACTAGCATGGGTTTATTAATATATATCGTCAAAGACATGGCTCTAATGTGAATGAGACCAGGCAGATATTACCAAATTATGATTAAAATTGTTATTCATGCCGAAACAATAGATTCTTTTCTATGTCAGGTGGTCATTTAGAATTGAAATATAGGACACGGAGAATCAAAAATGAAATACCAAATAACTTTGAAACACAAAATTATACGTTATAGGTAATTATCACAAGCATACCAATGTAGGCGAGTAGAATAAAATATAAATATAAGCGGTAACTGCTGGAGGACATTGGAGGTTGCATTCAGGTATTTCACTGGTAAATCCTCTCCACCGCAGCTTAAAAACAATCGAATGCATTGTATGTACCTGATTTCATAAGAAAATTTTCACGTATTCCAATTCCTCAGGCGTTCATAGTAGAAATATGAAAAATGGAATTTACAGCAGATTTTTTCACAAGCAGAGCAATATGGTGAGTGGAATAAAATATATTTATTCGCGGTAACAGCTGAAGGATATTGGAAACTGCATAGAGGTACTTCATTGGTAAATCACCTCCATCCCATCCCACTGTCTTAAGAGGCTTAGTGACAATACAACTTGAATGCGTATTTTGTAGGTATAGGTGTAGCGAAACTTGGTGCACTCGCTTATGAAGATCATGACGCAAAGGAGAGGAAATCATGCATGAGTTGTGGGTTGAAGCGGCCGAGCCTTTTTCCAGAGGACCCTGCGGGAGTCCTTCGATAACTTTGCCCGCTCATCAACGCTTGGTTTACGGTCAGTGTCCTCTAATCCTCCACTGGTTAGTGCCACCAAGTTTCGCTATACCCCTGATTTTATTAAAAAACTTTTCATGCATTATTTTTCCTCAGACTTTCATCGTAAACCAACGACACAACTTCAGAATATTTCGCCACCACATAAATATTCGTTGAGTTATTGAAGATCGAATCATGGACACCTTAGAGACAAAGCCATAAGTAACGCCCTCTAGGGTGAGAATTCGGTTTCGGTCCGCCCCTATCCGGGGTCCGTCCAGGCGATCAATTCCATTCCCTCTCCTTCAATGCATAGAAGACCACCTCACACCTCTTCCGCCGAGGCCACCATCTCACGTCCACTCAGCCTTACTAATCCCCTTTTACAGCCGCCTACCCGTTGACCGCCAGAACTTCGCCCTTCCCACACCGCCACTAAAATGGGCTATTTTGGACCAAAGACGTCCTATCTTTGGAAGCACTCGGGGTATCCGTGAGGGAACACAAAACAGACTACGACCCATCTGACTACACAACGCGCGCCACAGGGTTACTGAACCCCCAAGATTAATATATAAAAAAATCGGTGTCCCCTTTCACAAAAATATTTCCACAGGATAAATTTTTTTAAAATAATTTTCCCGGGTAAGAAAATTGTAGATCCAGTGGTCTTCTAGCTTTTTCAGTTCATGGGACCTGAATGAGCGTTAAAATATTTTATAGCAGCCTTCCTCCTAAGTAAATTAAATATTAACAGAAATTTAATTTAACAGATGAAAAAATATTTCTATTTTAATATTATTGTAAAACCTGCAAATTTTGAAGAATAAATAATAATAAAAACAACGATTTGTGTAGCCCACGGGAAGGTTGTGTGGAACACCAGCACTCCTCGGAACACAGTTCGAATACTGCTGAGCAAAACTAATGTTTTAGAAGGCTGAGAAAAATTAAAGCAAGATCTATGATTTCACCGATAAATTTACCGAGAATAAGGAGCATTTAAATATAAAAAAATTACAGTAATCCCAAAAATTACATCCTAAATGCAAAAGAATTTGAAATCAACATAAAACAGACGCAACATAATTGACGGTGATATTTTCGCCTTTGAATGGGTAGGATCCACTTGTACACAATGGAAAACTACCAAATTTGAAAAAAAAATCAGAAGAAATGTGAATGACATTGACTTATCATGCTTTTGATTTATTAGCAGACTTATTTGTAGTGCACTTATACCCAATATGACTATGGTAGGAGGTTAGCATAAAACTTTCAACAGGTACTTAGTTTTTTGTAGCCGCTTCAATGTGAGTACGACAGGTCAATTCATGGAGGTTGATGATTTCAGCTTACCTAAAAGAGAAAAGAATAGGCATTAGTAAAGGTTTAATGGATAAAGCTAGTGTAGGTTCAGTATTTTCATAAACAACAAGAGATCTATTTCATTTCCTGAATCCTTCTACAAGAACTTCCACTACTAAAAAACATTATGCGATAACTACAACACTTCCTTTTGGAATTATAGGTAAAGTGGAGCATGTATTGTAGGTATATTTTATACAATTGTAACTTATAAATCATACTCCATAAAATGTCGTTTAGTTTCCTCATATATTCCAGATTTTTTTATGATAATTAAAACGATTTTCGTAAAAAAAATTGAAAAATCAAAATCATCACGGAGAGAAGAAAAAACCTAAAAAATAAACACAACACGCAAAATCACAAAGGTGTCATTCATGATGTTGAAACTAGAAACGTGTTCAAAGAAATGGTCTCATAAGTACATACTTTACTGCTTGTCACAATTAATAAATTTAATGACGTCCGGTAAAAACTGCTGAATTTACTATTATAGCTAATTCTATACATTCCATTTTTTCACCGAATGCACCCGAGTCTGAGTGTTGCATTACACACATTAAATGATAGACTAAAAATACTTCAGGGAGAGAAGTAAATTAATTAAATCTTCGTAAAAATACGTCTTGTATCAATGACCCTTAAATTTCACTTTTGAAATATGACAATAAAATTGCGCAAATCTAAGAGTTAAAGCGAAGAATCAATGCTTTAGGCGTTTAAATGTGGATAAGAAGTATTTGAGGGAAACATTGAGATGTAACCTGAGATAGAGGATAAGATCATTCTTTCTGCTTTTGATGAAATGCTTTTGACCGGAGTTCATTTCACTGCAGGTTTAGAGAACGCGTCCAAGCAATCAATAACATTTTAAACGGTGGAGAAGTCAATAGGACTGTGATTAACAAAACAAAGCGATAAAAAACAAAGCATATGCGCAGCTACGATATTTATAGGTAGTATATACCTATTTATAATACCCGGGGAGGAACATAGATTCCGAAGGTGCTGATTCGCCCCGTTTCATTCGAATCGAAGGACTCCGGGAAGCAACAAAGCGATTTTCGCGAACCCCTGGTTGTGTGCACAGTACGCACCACTTTCCCTTTGCGATACCTCGTCAAGAGTTTCCTATTCCCTCTCACTCCACACGCCGATTCCCCTTCGAACCCTTAAGGGATACACACTTCCGCACAGGTTATCCTTCCTTCCCCTTGAACCCTTCCTTCTTCCATCCTTTTCTTTTTCGGCACTCCTTTCTATATTTCTCTCTCCTTCGGCTCCCTACTCCCGCATTCCACTCGTCTCCGCCGACTCATCTGCCGCACCCATCTGCCGCTCCCCCTGCCCGATCCAATCTTCCCGCGTTTGCCCTGCCTGCGGGAGGGTGCGGCAAGCAATCCTCGTGACGCCATTTCCTCCCACGTACCCGTCCGCACCCACAACCCCCGGTAAAGGATTCTCCTCTCTCGGGTTCCCACTTAAAAAAAAACAGCCGACCTGATGGCGTATCTCTCCCAGCTTCGTTCCCTTTGCTGTATTCTCCCCCGACAAAAGCCGTCGAATTCCTCTCCCACCGCCGCCTACCTTATCCTACAGCCGTCTGTTTCATTTCCGTTTACGAACTAAGGATCACCTTTCCGTAGACTTTTCCTAACATAAACGGAAGCCTCTTCCCCAACTCTTTTCAGCTACTTATCACAAGGATAAATAAACACTTATTAATTTTTCACACTTTTCATGACTTGACCGGTTTAGAGGCTTTCACATCATCCTCAAAGGTAGGTCTACCTTTTTGGTAAAGTAGGTCTCAAATCCATCACACCTTTGATGTAAAGTAGGTCTACGTAAATCTAAAAAGGTAGATCCACCTCAAAGATACCTCCAAAGATAGACGCAGGGACTCTCAACGGGTGCGATATCGCCCCCTTGAGAGCGAAAAAATCATGGGATCACAATCAGGGCTCCCTGAGACCTGGGCGTTAAGGCGTTATCAAGAGGTGACCTTTAAATCAAATTTACAGACATCAAACCAAACATATAACTTCAACCTAAGAAGCGTCAGGCAAAATTATCTCGCTGAAGAATGAGAGTAAATATAGAGTATTTTGTTGTTTATAGTTTCATGGGGGTGATAACGATACATTTTGCTTAAAACCCTTTACGGGGTGCGATAGCTAAAAAAAAGGCTTAAGATACCCTAAACTAGAGCTACCTATAAAGGTAGATCTACCTATAAAGGAAAAGAAACAAAGGTAGGTCTACCTTTGAGGATGATGTGAAGGCATCGAAGCCAGTCAGGACAAAAAATAAAAAGCGAGGAAAATTAAGACATATTTCTTTATTCTTATGATAAGTAATGAGTCGAATCCACAAAGTTAAGTCAGCAACAATGGCTACTATCCTAACTATTCCACCCTTCCGGCAATTGGTGATTTCCAAATGGTACAAAATAAAACAGAACTATGTCGTTGCTGACTTAGTACAGTAAATAAACATGATGGATTCAAGCGTGACTTCGTAGAAGTGACTGACATCCTTGGAATTTTGCATCAAGGCCTTCATCGTCATACAACGATGCAACGCAAGACCCTCGCGGCCGAGCTAGATACTTATACCGACGCGACGCAAGAAAACCGACATCTCGCATTAACGTTCATTTCGGCTACCATATACTCTCCTTTCACGCCCACTACTTCTCGCCATTGTCCCTTGTTTCCTAGGTCACAATTATAACAACCCGTGCTCTCCACAATCAAAACCTTATCTACCGGATTCCTTCGTCTCAAAGCCCTTATCAGTTTTTCAGCAGCTCCGTGGAATTTCTTACGATCTCTGCGGGCCTCTGGCAGGGTTTCTCAATGCACCCCAATTAACGTTTATCTCTCTCTTCCAACTGCGTTCTAGAAGAATTTGAATTCCCAAAGCGCCATTGGAAAATACCTCAGTTCAAGGTTAAGGCAATAAAGTTCACTCAAACTTGCTCAACTCAAAGTTTGGTTGTACTCCCGGCACTTTTTCCGGTTAACTCATCAACTCCACTGTTTATAAAGTTAGTCGGACTCCACTTGGGAACTTTTATTTTTGAACCCAACTAACTTTTCAATTCTTTTAAATCTGTGAACTTTAATGCTGCTTCACTCGTTTTAAGTTTATAAGTACTTATTTTTTGATGTAATACTGTGAATGTTGCGAATAAAAATAATATGCATATAATATATTATAATCATGAAGCAAACTCCTGGAAATCTAGGAAAAGGATTGCCAAAGCTGCGAAACCCTTCGTCCGACAGTTCCACATGGATCAAATGGTTGTCATTACTAGTATAAAGTCAATGGAAGGAAAACCTGGACTGAGATTTCGATCTTGGGATATAGTCAAAGTTACAAACATAACCATCACGCCGCGGCCGTTCCTAGCTCGGGATAGGCACAGTAAAAAACGTTTGATTTTCAGTGATAGGCCTGTAAAGCTGACTCTGCTTTAATAATGCCCTCCATACTGTCCTCTCCTTGCATACATCTTTTACTTCAGTTACCCTCTATCATTGATTCATATACATGCCCTTCTGTTTTTAAAACTCCTAATATTACTCCACCTACGAGTCTCTTATACCACACCTATCCATGACTTCCTCGGTCTACTCTGTTCTCACACACCTCTCACACCATTCACTTCACGTCCATAAATTATTATTCCAAAATGCATGTCTTGGGTCAAACAAAGGCCATGCGTCTAGTCGATGGATAAACAGAATTTCGTAGGCATTTGTAGTTGGCTCAGATCCAGCATAACTACCTCGAACTTGGAGACAAGGGTTAACATTAAAGACTAAACCAGTCGCAGATCGATAACGTAATCAGAGGGATGGGGTCCCGAACGGAAGGAGAATTACGGGAAATTAAGATGGCGGAAAATTCCGAGTGCATGGAATAACACTGATGCACTCACTACCTATGAGATGCGACATATTCGTTATACTTGATATCGTTCACTTCGAACGAAGTCTCCAATATCAAATGTTGGAATCGCGACAGATTCCAAGTGGAAGACATAATTGTGTATCCTCACTTGCGCAAACTTCTCAATTTAGCGAATTCGGCACTTGTTGGTGATCTTCATTTCATTACATAATAACTTGGTTACTTCCCGGTGACATTTAAAATTTAAAAAACTAGTAACATAAAGACTGAGTACATATACTTTTTAAATTATATTCATTATGCGACTTTTATATACTGTAACGACCATAGTTTTAATTGATCAGGTCTAAACAACTCATACGGCTTTAAATTACTTCGAACCAGTGAGTCATGAATTCACCAGAGAGATGGGTGACAAAGCCCAAACGTCAGTTAATTTCTTCATTTACGGTCGTCATAAAACTCGGGCAGTTAACTAGGAATTTATTTTAATTCAATCTGGCTCGTAGACATAAATGAACTAAACTACTCCAGAGATTCGATTCCATAACTTTCCATTCGAATGCAATCAAGTGAAATGGAGTCCACTTTAGCCACATCTGCTCGTCGCCAGGGTATACGATTATATACACACACCTATTGCCAATGAAGTTTAAGAGCGGCATTTTTCCGATAAAGCTGTCCCCCACCTCAGGAAATGAACGAGTTGAGAAGTAATAGGATCGAGACCCAGGTGTCCACGAAAAATAGTGAGGGGCAGTTCTCGTGAAAATAATGGCACACTATGTGTTGAAAAAGAGATAAACTAGAGAAGAAGGAAAAAAGACTTTTAAAAAAGTGCGTCACGGACACAACTAAATCAAAAAAAATCAGCGTAGAATACATTAGTTCATTTGATTTTCTTTGCTAAACGAAAACATAACTAAAACTTCCCAAACATTTGGATAATTTGCTCTATTTTCGCCTGCCACAGCACCTTCGGCTTCAAGTACACTACACTTGAGCACTTACTTGAAGATGGTGTGACTGGCTAAACTGTTGGTACAAGTTATTTCATGTTCAACATATGAAAAGCTCATGGGTTTTTCGCTAGGATTTAAAGGTGAACTTAAAACTCTGCAGTTTACACTAACTCTTTTGACGTTGACGACCATGGTTTCGTTGAAAATTAAGATCAAAAGATTTTTTTCACTCACTAAGATCCTGATTTTTATATTAATCAATAAAAAAACCATGGGGGTCAACGATAAAAAAAATATTCGAAATTGCAGGGTTATAAATTCAACTTTCGTTCCATGCATTAATATTTCCACGATGCATAATACGCTAAAGACTCATCTTCGTTTAACTTTACCTTCACAAAAAAGTTGAGGAAAGAGACAAGTTAATTTATGGCGCTTCCACTGTAAAAAAGATTTAAATAACATTTTATCCATACACTGGCTGCTCATAGAAAAACGTGCCCTTTCTTTGATATGAGCATTGAAGTCACACCTTTCCACGCTATATTTTTCCAAACTAAATGTTGTTGGATGCAAGAATTGGCGAAACATGGGTAAAAAAATATTTCTCTTATATGAATGCTATTTTCACAAAAACTGATTATATGGAGCGAATCGTCCTAGCTCATCGAATGACTGTACAATTTACACACATTTGCATCTTATTTTTTGACTTATTAATTAATTTCTGCAATAAGTGAGGTTGAAATGTGTTAATACAATAGAAATAGCGCAGCATTCGGTTCTATGGTTGGAAAAACAGATATAAATGTTGTCGACTTAATAGCATATATTGACTTTAATCTTTTTTCTAATGGTTTTCCTGATTAGATTATTACATGCAAGGAAAATGTCATAGTCAACCAAGTCAAGACAACACCCACAGCCTCAAGAGTCCTTAGAATCAGTGAGAATTTAATGATTGATCCACAGGAGAGTTGGGTAACCCACTCCGCAGCCCAACCGACAGTTATTCTCTTCACATACGGCCACTACAAAACTCAGTGGCTAAGGTAGTTTGAATGAGATATCATTTTAAATAGAATTCATTTAATTTGGCCTCATTATAAAAATATCTCATCTTTAAAATGATAGCTAAATATCAACCACTTACCACAATACTTTTTGAGTTATTTTCCAAAAATTGGTATCAGACATTTTTCATGAGAAATGGCATGAGTATGCACTCCAGAAAGACAATTTAAGAAATGACGAATGTATGGCGCACAGTTCTCGTCAGAAATTTAAGTGTGTAGTTTGTATCAATTCTCAACTATTTTACAAATTAAATCAATTACTCACCGTAGTAATATTTATAAAACTCGCAAAACATCTTCGGTTATGAAGGCGGGTAGGCTAAGTAAGGTGTGGAAAAAATGAGTCAAGTTAAAGAGTTATGCATCCATATTTAGTTAATTACCGAAAATTTCAGTCATATAAAACAATATATTTGCGCCATAATTATTACGGTGTTTACTTAATGCTTCTTACAGATCCTGCAATGAAAAAATAAAATTCGAATATGGCCTCCATTACGACTAGGGAAAAATATCAATCAAACAACCATAAGTTGAAATTTTTAAAATTCTATCGGACCAAAATACACGAATGGAATTTTAAAATACTCCAGAGGGTCGATTTCACAATTTTTCATTAGAACGTCCATGTCATCATTAATATATTTTTCAAACGATGCAAACGAAAAGGTGGCATTCAGTATTTGTTTTGACTCACATTGTTGTAGTGTAACCTCCATAAATAAAAGGTGAACTTCAAATTCACGGCATGTACGTAAGTCCGGAGGTTTCGTAATTCTGGATCGAAACCCGTACGGAAACAAAGCTCCGCTTTCGGAGGATTTAAAAGAGAGAGGGGGGGGGGGAGCGATCCCCTATCGTCGTCGTCCATTTCGCCGCTTAATCAGTTTCCCATTCTCACCCGCTAGGAGGCTCTCATTCCCTTCCTCTTCCAAACCCCACACCCCCCTCCCCGTGGGATCTCATCAATTTCTCTTTGCCATTTCCTTTACCCACCTTCCGAGCGAATTCAAACGAGGAGAGTGATTGGAGAGGATGGACTACCAGACATTCAGAAGTGTTATCTACGCACACACTGACTTTCAAGGAAAATGCCAAGGTTAAAACAGCGGGTGACACTGTTGATTCGATACAAAATAGATTCAAGTAGAGTAAAATACATAATACGAAAAACAAAGAGGAAATATAAAAAGAGTCAAATACCTGGAAATCGTCATAACATCAGACCTAGCTTGTGGGAAACACTTACGGCGCTGCATTTAAGGAACTACGATTCATCAAGAAAATAGTAGGAAGGTTCTCGAATGAAAACTCGTGACAGAGGGATACTATTTCGCTCTGGTTAGGTCACTTTTCGAATATTCTCGAGCATCTGGGACACTGCCCATAAAGATTTGATCCGCGAAATAAACAGAATACAAAGGAAAGCTACACGTTTCGTTAAAAACAGCTACGGGAGAACAGGAAGTGTAGCACATCACAATCAGATAGGACTACTAGTAGGTTAGAGTAGGTTTGAAGCCACAAGATACTCGGAGGCTACAACATGATGCATTTGGTTAAATAATTTCCGATAAAACTTTTGCTTCAAAAGCTCCGGAAAATGATACAGGCATCCCAGAAATTTGAATTCGATCAAGTGGCAGTAACTTCGAGTTACCTACCTAATTCCACGCATAGGAAAGAGACGAAATTACTCTTCAGCGCGTTGATTAACCTTCACTGGAATTCATAGCGATAGAAGCAACAAAATAAAGAGGTTAACTTCTAAAGTGATGGGTGCCAAAGTTCCAAAAAATGGTGTTCTCGTCCAGTATGCGAACGTGTGAATCCATTCGACTTTATGCTTGCTGTTTGCGAAGAGCGTTCCTTATTTTTTATTTTTTGAAATCGAAAAAACGGATTCCTGAGGGGGTTATGGAAGGTTTAATGAAGATGAGAGTGCCAGAGGAGGTGTTGGTGTGCATGTGTGAGAGAAGGAAGTGAGCTTGGGTGCGCGGTGAGTGAGAGAATCCACTTGAGTGAGTTCGCCTGGGGTGCCACGCTTTTAAGTCCTTCCGGAGAGTGAGTGTTCGAAGCATTACGAGGGAGCGAATGGCGATGGAGCTCGGAGGAATCCACGGAGCAGAAGCGGAAGAAGGTGTGCATACGTAGGGATGACGAAGGTCGAGTACCTTTGGTCGAGTCCGCTTTCTTACGGGAGTCCATGAACCGGTGGGGGTAGACAATTATCCTCAAACTCGTACTCTTCAGAGCGTTGATCATCCTTCATCGGAATTCAAAGCGATATAAGCGACAAAATGAAAGAGGTTAACTTATAAAGTGATGGGTGCCAAAGTTCCTCTTTTTCCCTCGCATAACCCACCTACAACAAAAAACAGCGAGATGAACAAACACAATCCAGATGGTATTTGGCCTGACTTGGAGGAAACGATGGATAGGTATGCATAGGTATTGAAAAAACAAACTTTGTAGCCTTCACAAACTTGATTAAGTTTGTGGAAACTACAAAGTTTGTTACATGGAAAGACAATACGTAAACAGAGTTCCCTTTTCGGCCTTTCCCGTGTCCAATTCTTTTTAAATATTCCCTCGCTTTTTACATGGCTGGTGTCCAAGCAACCATTGCCAAACGCACCCACGGCGGCTCACTGGGTAGCATGTAGATGCAGGTGTATTTTTACTTCGTTAAAGCTGTCAGCTGGAGTGTTTAGGAGGAGTTGACTAATGAGTATAATGCTTTCCAGAGATTCAATACCTGACTACTCACAAGTATATTTATGGTGCACATTTGTTCCAAGTTATTTGTGCTGATGGTTTGATTAGCATATAATTCGATCGGATTATGATGCAGTATGAGAAGGAGTCGGTAAAAATTTCTTATTGCCTGGAGGATGAATGATGAATCCAGCCTGGATGCTGACTAACTGTTGATGGAAGATGACATCGAGAGTTGACAGATTTCATTCTTTCTAAAAAATTAGAAATCAATATTGAAGAAAAGTTTCATGATTGCGGTGAGTACTTATGGCATGATTTTGGGTGATTGCGTATTTTGAATAAGGAAATCAACAAGAGAATTTGATTTAGTTTTCGGCAATACTCATCGCTGTTTTTCGATTACACGGAAAATACGTGATCATCGACGTCTTCTTCTTCCGTTCAAAATCAATTTTAGATTAATAATCAAAGTTTGCACTTCCACGTAAAAGATAACGGATGAAATTTTACGAATCAGTTTAGAACAAAGTAATAATTAAATCGTTTCTGCTAAGGGGCATTGTTCTTCATTCATCACTCTGTGTCGCAGTCATCCATATTCATTAGCAAACGTCGGTTATTCCTGCGGTGTCACATCATCCTGATGTCCACCTCATGACCGGAAACCAGGATAAATGTTCTGCCAGATGAAGAAATCGATACTCCTTGGTTAGATCCACCAAGTATAAAGCTTCATTATGCTGTACGGTGTTTCGATCTGTCTGTCTGTATCGTCTATGAGAGAGACTCTCTGCCCTGTCATGGATGTCGCCGCTTTCCGTTCGATGCATATTCATGATCGAAGATTCATGGATTTCCTATTCACATTTCCCAGCGGTGTCAGCTTTCGATACCCTATCGAAATGATGGAGACGCTATTTTTTTTCTTTTGTCATTTTCATCAAAACAAATGGTAAGCAGTTAGAGAGATCCGAAGGTCAGGCATGACACTTCCTCAGACGCTGGTATCGCATGAATTCGTTTGGAAGGAGCAGAAAGAAAATAAAAAGGTGGCTCTGCTAATTTTTGAGGGACTCTTATGTAAAAAAGAGATGTGAATATACCGAAACATGACGGCAGTTGAGCTGAAGGTCCTTTTTAGTGGAAGAGTCCATTCCCTACGAACTGGATCCGAACGGGGGAGTAAGGGAGTCTCCACATTTGACCACCAGGGTTCCCAAGGTCGGAAACCTTCATTGCCTGCTTCAAAAATCTCAATTTGTGATTCACATCAACAGTGCATATGTCTCTTAAGGTGATTAGAGCAATGTTTGTTTATGTACAGATTGTCACGAAACTTAACAAAAGTTTTCTCATTAGTTATATTTATAGATAAAAGTGAATAAATTGAATTATGCCGATCTGTTTTTTTGGCAATTCAAAGCTATTTTGACAAGTAGCCTTATGGCACATGTCATATGTTTCGTAATAATTCGATTACATATGTATATATTTTCTTCCAAATGCGAAATAGTACATTTCTTACTATATTTATTGTTGCTTACAAATATCAAGGTGTCATACCAAGCCCAATACCCAACAAATAAAAATCAATACAGCTTCGAGCAAATTTCGAATACCGCGCCGAAAACTCTAGTCATAACATGCTTTATTAAGGAAAAAAATTAAATATAATTTTTGTTAATTTCCATTACTGCCTGTTTGGTGAGTTTCAACGCATAAACAGATTCACTAAAGTGAAATGTGGTCCCAGATTTATTTTTTCTGCTTACTTAAAAAAGTATTAAGATACGCACTCAATGACCCACGATTACCGCTCCAGCTACCCTAATCCAATTGCTTAACGGGTATCTCCGGTGGGTTTCGAACAATATCAGCGTATCAACTTTGTTTGGACCGTAAACATTTTCCCGCCCTCAAAAGTGAAACGCAGTTCTGTTGAATACGCTGCCTACCGTGTGCTCCATTCTACCATCCACTCCTTCAGCCGACCCCTTATGCTTGAGCCTTCCCCAACATGGCGTCACACTTGGTGCAAGTGACTGCTACCATGTTTCGCTACCACTTTATTGTTCCTCAAAAACAAAAAGGGCTCACAGCTCGTGAAATCTGTAGCACACTCCCAGTGGACAGTTTTGAGAGTGGGATAATCATCCCTGAAGGGGTGATTGTTGCCAGCGACTTAGGCCTTGCTCTCAGTGATGGTAGTGTTTCTGGTCGATGAACTCAATCAATAGAGTTGCTTTCTTGGCCGTACACAACTAATACATTCCATTCGTGCCAAAGTAGGGATTCGGTTGATTAGGAGCCTATAGCGAGAGTCTCTTTCTTTTGGTCCGAGGCTCGTTCCTCTTTCAATGGAAGATATAAAAAAATAACCTTGAAAGTGCTTTTATCGCAGCAAGATCGGGTGCCCTTAATATTTCGATCGATTTAATTATCCTTGAAGAGGAGGTTGTTGACTGGCAAATGTCCGTAACCTTCATTCCCGTTTTGGAAGCCGTACGCGTAGAATGCTCTCTTTCATGGGGTAATTTAGCATGCTCGAACATGCATAACATCTGTACAGCAACAGCAAAGGCTCATTGTAGTTGCGCGCTGGACGATTCGTGGGACTGGACCGATATTATGTAAAATAACTTACTTAAATTTAGCGCGGTGTTAGAATTGGTTGTTCGCGTTGATAGGGAAATACCGAGGACATAATATAAGAAAATTCATCTTTACAGTCACCGAGAATTAAGTTCTTATCACCGTGCTAACCTTATTACCTACCGTTATTAACGTATTAAGTTTTTATCACCGTTAACGTAAATTAAGTTCTTATCACCGTGCTACCGTTATTAACGGTATGCTTGCATGTATATTATATGTATATCGCTCCAAATAGGTCACTCGTGCGATAACTGTTGCCGCACTGTTTCCACAGTTCGATGAGCATTTGGGGAGGAAATCATAGCCAGATTAAAAAAGGCTGTTACTGAGGACCAAGTGTATTCGGCATATAAATGCTTCCTTGCGCTTATAAATAAATAATTAATGTAGTCACTGCAAACAGAACTGCAAGACATTACTACTGAATGCGTTCTCAGAGAACTTTGCTGAGTCACGAGGAATATTTGTGAAGTGAATGAAAATGGTCCTCAGTTGGTTAAATAATTAAATATCTTATTGTTAATAGTTCGATTTATTCCCACATATAGCGCTTGGTCTCCATTATGATTTCTAATTGGTAGATGCGACAAAACTCGTACGAAAAAATATAGCCGATTCTAATATCGGATTCACAAATTATTACGAGCAAGAAATCGTGCGAATCCTGTGTCACACGGGACAATAATTGAAAAAGGGCCGTCGTGTAAGAGGAACCATCAGAGATAAGTATTTGTTTCATGGGAAATAGGTCCACGAACTATATATTAATCAAATTTTCAGTATCTTGGTCATTAATCTTCATCATGGCTACTGACTCATTGTAAACCTAACTAGCAAACTACTATATCTGTATACTACCCTGTGAACCAACTCGGGGGCGTGATACAGAGTGTTTTAGGACAATGGGCATGTAAAAGTAAAAATGAAAAGGAAGCTGGAGAGGACCAAGGTGAATGGTAATGGAGTAACTAAGGTTTCACGCTCTGTTTATGTTGTAGCTATTAATGATGCGTGGGAAGTTACATGCATTATTCTCGACCAGCCTAAACGTTGAATGATAATAAATACGAACAGAGAAGCCAAAAAAGTTCTTGAACTTGTGAATATTTGTGCTGCAACTTTATTTGGATGCTAAGTACACTAATCAATGGAAGTAGCTTAGGATAATCGATTTAGATTTGAAATAACACAGCGGACATTTCACCGATTTCATTGGGGCTCAGAAAATAATTCTGTGCTTGGTTCGATAGCAAAAGAGAAATCGAAAGATGATTCGAATATAAAGAGTGCGGCCATCAACCCAAAGGTTTGGCTCGAGGTTAGGAGAAGGAGAGCGATCAAATATATTTATCCTCTACTAGGTGTACGAAATTCACTCATTGTGGACCTTTCCTTCATTCTTTGCTGCCTACGTTTTCAGAAGGGGGTACTTCTTCAAAGATACAGGACAATTTTTATGTATTATTAAGCATTTTAAACGTGATAATTCTATCACGTTTAAAATGCTTATTAATAAATGAGCTACTTCAGTGCACCCCGTAAAATTTATTCGAGATTTACTAAGCCATCAATTTTTCTTGGCTTCACGCCTTTATGCTTAGGGGGTTATTTGAGTCTTAGAAATGTTGAGGGAAGCAGGAAGCCAATCTTCTCTATTCTTGTTTCTAATATCCGTGGGCTTTATAGCTCATAAGCGAGGTAATAAATGTGAGATGCAGCGGAGAATCAAAAATTACCGCTAAAGATAAAAAGAGGCTCGATTCTACATAATAGAGGTCGAGTTATGGCATAGAAACACAGAAGTATCGATTGCAAGACAATATCTAGGAGGGAATTCAATCATAATAATACCAACGCTGTGATTATGATCCACGTGATTTATTTGAGGACTACTCCCGTTTGGTGCAGTGAAAATGGAACCCATTTTACTGAAATACCCTGGACCCTCAAGTAGGAATTAGGTCAGAGAGATGTTATCGAACTTTTAAGCAAACACATAAATGGAGTCACAATCTTAACTACTTGAAAGCTTTCCAATCTAGAAAATAGATACCGAAATTTTACGGCGATGGCTTTAAAAGTCACATAAATGTCTTTTGGAGAGTCAAATTAGTAAAAATTATGCCAACATCAGCTCTCTCCTGTCATCGACGGGAATAATCTTTCCACCTATTACACAAGGGGAATGGTTAGTATGGTTCTTAAAACGAGGAAGCGTATTTAAATTACTCCCAGAACTTGAAGCCGTACCAGTAAAAACGGAAATGGCAAATTATAAACAATTTTCATCCGTTTTCACATGTATCCACCACGGCAGGGCGTCCTCTTTCGGGGTAGGAATTGTCAAAAGATCTAAATCCTCGGCGTTAGGCCAAGAAATCTGGCTTCGATTTTAACAATTTACTCTATACTGCCTTATTCTTGCCAACCTTCTTTGCTTCTGCCACATTCATTCACTGCTCATACACGATCTCGTTTTCTTAAGACTCCTAAGACATTCCTCCTCTTAAGAGCCCTTACCACTACATTCACCCATGACTTTCTCGGTTTATTCCTTCTTCTCACGCCATTAACTCCACTTTCATACATCTATTTAAATATTCGACTCTCATTCATTCAACATGAGCAAATCATATATTGCCTTCAAAACATCCAAAAACTGCTCATTCATTTTACGCTCCTCATTGATTAAAACTGATATCGAAGTCATGGCTCACCACATTGTTTAATGAATGACAAAATATCATTCAACGGTGTCAGGAAAATGTTGACAATACACACGGGAAACACGGCAAGTAATTTTACCCTCAGGTATCAGAATCATGAATGTTGTTTGGATTTTTTGTAACTTAATCCACTGAATCGGTCCACAAAGTATGATTAAAACCCTTGATCTCAGAGCGAGAGCCCTCACAAGGCTTAAGTCACCCCTTTTTCAGCGTCAGTGGTTTTCAATTAGTAGGTGGTTACTTTTCACCATAAAAGACAATAATAAATTTTAAATTAAAGAATTATCTCTGCTGTTGCTAAAAATGTCCAGAAATTAATACTTCGACTCATTTCAATGAATCGTCATGAGCAAGTTGCATAACTTGACCAGCATTAATTTTACCGTCACCGACTGGGTAGTAGCGAACGTTCATAGCATGTAATATAGAATACCCAGCCTAAAAACTCGGCGAAGAAAGATGTGTTTGCATGAAATTTACTCCTGAAATGGAAAATTAAATCTCATCTCATTGTAATCGGAAAATGAATTTTCCCAGAAATGTTTTGAATACACTCATTTTCAGTATGCGAAATCTGGGTTGGAAACCCGATAAACCAGGTAGTATTTTGCCAATTTGTTGATGTTTGTCGTAAAAGAAAAATGCACGTAATCCTACAAGTAGAGCCTGGACGTATTAAGCGGCAATTAAAGTCTAGCTATTCCATCATTTGTCCTCGGATATTGAATGTTTGACTCTTAAAGCATTGCAAAATGTTATCACCATAACTTCTAATGGGAAATGCGACCCATTTTTAAACCTCTCTCTCATAAATTATAGCATGGATGTATGATATTTCAACTTGTAATCTTATCTGGACCCTACACATTCAATAAGGTTTCGAGGGTCTCTTGGGACTTATAGAATAACCCGAAATTTTCGAAAAACTCACGCAAAACTACCCAGAAAACTCTTTAGGTGACGACGCCCGGGGTAAACATAAATTCGAGTCCATTCAAACGCAGGCCGAAAACCAAAGAGCACGGATTCTTACAGGAATAAATTGATCAGAAATGGAATTGAATGCTCCTCTAAGAATTAAGACTTATAAAATTGAGAGGACTTAAAATGACAATTCTGCTATTGCCCTGAAAATAATTTTTAACGTTACATATATATTTTCGCTACACTTCTGCATCTTCAGAAAACAACAAAGCAGTTAGTTTAAGGAAAAAAGACGTTTTTCTTTCAGGCATGATTCTTCATAAAACAAGAATACTTGTTACATATAGGTAGTCATTTACAGATGTAAGGAATACTAAATAAAGACCCTAGACGAGTATATATTGAAAGTTGTCAACTATTTAGTAGCTTCCTGAAGATACTACAGTGTAATAAAACTACTTGAAGCAAAAAAATATTACGTCCAGTTGAACAGCAAAGTTGCTATTTATAGCTCTCTTAATTTCGCAATGGAATTCCACATGCTATGCCTCAGCCATCGCACAAAGAAAAAATGGAACGGAACAGGGAGATG
Organism: Pyrrhosoma nymphula; assembly: GCA_963573305.1. Classification (NCBI taxonomy): domain Eukaryota; kingdom Metazoa; phylum Arthropoda; class Insecta; order Odonata; family Coenagrionidae; genus Pyrrhosoma; species Pyrrhosoma nymphula. Next base: position 56,149,021 of record OY754335.1, read on the forward strand.
AAAAGAGAAGAGAGAGTAATGGTAAAAAATGGAATGAAATATCTCACTGCGAAGCCGTAATCCGCCATATCAACCCATAACCCACCGCTATCTTGGGAGTCCTCGCAATCGCGTCGGAACGATATGTACGGGAAGGCCTTCCCCGCGTTATCTCGCATGCGATACTTCCAACGCGTGCGAGTCAGAATCCAGTCCAGAGAGTGAAGAAATAGAAAAGGAAGAAAGTACGCCGAGGCTACCGTTTCTTATGGATGTTACTCCGGAGAAGGAAGTAAATTTTAAGGGGTTCGGTTGGTGTGACGGATACATATAGTCCTGGCCTCCCACCACGGGGGCCCGCGTTTGATTCCCGATGGTGGCGCAGATTTCTCCAGTGGAAATTCCGATCCCTAATTGAAAGCTATGTGGAGAGCACTTCAAGTTCAGTATTCCGTCCGTTGGATGGGACGTTAAACCGTACAAAATCTTTTCATTCCCCTTCCTCACTTACCCAACATCGTACCCTCAATCACGAAGTTCATCATCCCTTGGCCCCTTATTAACTAAATTAAAATCAGCTATTCTTTGCCAAAGTTTCCGAATTTAATTATTCCATCTTCAGGACTAAATAAAATATACGATGATCAAAAAACAAAACTACAGACGGCACCATATCAGTTGATTGGTGGAGAAAACCACTAAAGTCAGACAGATACTTAAACTTCAAATCTCACCACCCACTCCGGCGAAAAATTAACTCAGCTCTAGCCATGAAACATAGGGCAATACTTAGATACTTAGTATAATAGATAATATACTAGTATAATAGATACTACAATACTTAGTGATGAGAAGTTCCGAGAGAAAAACTTGAATATCTTAAGCAACATTCTTAGGGGTAATGGATTCCCAATAGGCCTTATAAACAGCATTATTCATAACGGTTCTCCTAATCTAAAACATTAAATGAGAAATAAGACGCATCCTATCAGGTGAGGATAATGGCCGTAATGATGAAAGGAATAGTGGTAAGGTCAAATACAGAAGTATGAAATATATCAACGGTGTATCAGAACGGATTGAAAAATATTTAAACAAAATGATTTTAGATTTGGATTTAGAAACAAGAAAACCCTTGGCTCAACCATTTTATCTAAGACCAAAAGTCCGATCAACCCTACATTGAGGAGTGAGCTAGATGCAAAGACTGCGAAAAGGTGTATATTGGAGAAACTGGCCAATACCTGAATAGTAGGATTTCAAATCATAAATCGGACAAATCAAACAAAAAGGTAGTATGTGCTTTAGCTCATCACACTCTAGAGAATAAACATTGTTTTTATGTTGATAATGCTAAAATATTATAATTACGAATTAAACGTGAAAAAAAGACAAATCAAAGAAATGGTGTACATATCCCATGAAAAAAATACTTGTAACAAAAATACAGATGTGGCCAAGCTGTGTAAGGTTTACAGCAATATTTTAAACCACAATAACGTGGTTTCTAACAATAATGTAACACCATTTCACTAAAGTAAACTATACATCTTTATATATAAATAATATCTTGTGTACTAGATATGTTAAATCCTTGGTCGGTATGTATATAGAATCAATTCAAACAAAAATTAAAAAGCTTTTGATGTATTTCTGTTTGTATATTATAGGATTTATTTCGTTGTCAACCTTCGTTTCTATTTACTAGTCATTAACTCGTCATTGACAATAATGAACTGATGTTGAAAGTCTCAAATGAATGTATTCTAAGGTAATATGCTATAGATAATTATTTGACGAATTGGTGTGAATGCTGTGTTGTTGTTTTGTTGTTTGACCATCGTATATTTTATTTATCCCTGAAGATGGAAATATTAAATTCCGAAACGTTGGCAAAGAATAGCTGATTTTAATTTAATGACCTAAAATCGATATTACTTCCCTATATATATCAACGACCTCCTCAGCCTCCTCCTAATCTTCTCCGCTTTTTTCTTCTCTTCCCCCAACGTACATGGATGGCACTTCCTCGTTTGTATCCCTCTCCGGCCACCTATCTTTCACCATTCTCCTCCATCCCTACATGTCAAACGCCTGCATCCTATTCTCTCCCTCTTTTTCCAGGTTCCAGGTTTCTCTACGATACAACGCTGCATTCAAAATTAAACTCTTCCACGACCTATTATTTACATTCTAATACAAGTTTATGTCATCAGCACCCTCCTACTGCTGAGCGCTAGGAATTGCAAAAGAAATCGTTGTCCAACTACCATAGTTTTCATTAAAAATACTTTCTAGGTTTTCGGTGGATTCGGAAGATTCGATGACGTACCTTCTCAATTCTGAATCGTCAAAGAAGACAATGTTACATCTTGAGTGCCCAGGACCAAAGCCTAGTTTCAAAGATAAACAGATTTTTTCAGACTTGACGAAACGTATTTTTTATTGGAAAGCTGATTTCCGGCACCCTCCCCAGGACCAACTGGGGAGCTCCAGAAACCATACCAGTGAAAATCCCCGGGACTGCTGCTTCCCTTACCCCACACAGAGTATCCCCTAAAGACGAGGATACGCCCTCTTGGGACCCCTTCCACTGGGAGTGCGCATTTCGCCTTTTCCAGCAGTTTAGTTTATTCTGTTCCCTACTTTTCTCTCCCCCAAATTCCATTTTTCACGAGGCTCTTTGTCTTAACAACTCCCTCGCCCTTGTTCTCTTTTATCCCACAACCGCCCAGAACCCTCTCGGTCTTCCCCCAATTTCCACCCCCTATCCGCGTCGTGACCAAGTTCACCTTCGTTTGCCCTACCGCTTGCTCTCCCTCCTTGCCTCTTAAGCACATACCGTATCTACCGGAGTTGTGGAGTGGATATTTATCGTCGAATTAAACCCAAATTTATACATAAATCGTACTGCATTCGATTTTTTTCACCGATGTTTTTTGGAAGAATTAATATACATTGATCATTTTTCAGCAGAACTAAGAAGGTTAGGTGGGTTGGGGATGTGGCATATCGTAAAATGATGACGATCAAATGGACGGAGAGAACACCAACCAGGAAGTCTTACGAAGAGTTAGCGAGAGAAAATGTATTTAATTAAGCTCTTCAGAGAAGAAGAGGCAAACTCATTCTATGACGCAACAGCCCATTGAAAACAATACTGGAAGGATAAATAAGTACGAAGAATCATCTACTAATGCCAAGGATTAGATATATATGTAAATTATGAGGGACATTAAAGTGAAGAATTATGGAGTATATCGATTAGCTGAGAGGGTTAGAGAGCTACAGCAAACCGATCTTTGAATTGATGACTTCTGATGATGATGAGCATTTTTATGCGTGGAAGTGTGTAATTTGAGAAGTATCTCGTTTCGCTTTTCACTGTCAAAATCTGCTGTCGTTTGTCATTCTACGGTTTTAGAGCCAAGTGATTAGAGCGTTTGTCTACTCTCCAGTGGTATTAGGTTCTAATCCAGGTCTGTAGAAGTCCAGCCAAGCCTGTATGCTGGCCAAATGCTGTTTCATTTCTTGAGTACTATATAATTCTAGAAAACCAGAAGCGGGGAAAGCGCAGGGAAAGAACCTGGATCCATCTACCGTGATGTCCGAATATCGTAAATTTTTGGGCTCAGTGCCTGTTGAACTTAACCCTCACCGATCAAACCAAACTCTAGGTTGAATATCTTTTTTAGCTTGGATATATTTGAAACGTGGCGTGGTACTACAAGGATCGGAAACATGGAACATTTGAAAATCAGACTAGAAGAGATTAGGATGTATCGAGAACGTGTTGGAGGCTGATGCTGAAGATCAAATGCACAGATGAAATTGGAAATGAGGAAGTATTCATAAGAGTGGACGAGGAGAGCACCATATGGAACAATACACAGAAAAGAAGAACCAGATTGAATGGGTACACCCTGAAGCACAATGGGTTTGTGAGGAATGTAATTGAAGGAAAAATATAGACGAAACAAGAGGAAGGCTTAGGAATAAAGGCATAGATTGAATTAAGAGGAAAGTATCGACATCTGAAGAACTACTAGGAAGTAAGGGAGCTAGCATTAGATAGGGTGGGATGGAGGGCTGTATTCAACCAATCTTAGGAATGATCGAGCAATGAATGCATGTATTTTTAACTGACATGAGATATTTGAAATACTTTCTAATTCCTAACATCAGACTCCTGGAGAAGTTAGTATCCACCCACTCTTCTCTACCCTTTAACTATTTTTCTCTACGGTGTGGGGCAGCCAAAGAAGAAAAAAGAAGACCACTTCCCGCCGTTTTTCCAAGAGATTCCTGGCCGAAAGTCTTCTTCCTCCATTCTCCCAAAGGTACCCCTCCGAGCCCCACCCTATACGGAGCACTTTATGTTTCCCATTAACTTTCAGTGCCGTCGCGTTTTTTTCCGGTCCGCTAGCCCAACTGCACCCCCTCTCCGACGAAACCCACCCTCCCTCACCCTGCTTTATTTTCCCCTGCGACCCCAACCCCCTTAAAACTTCCTTTCCTCGAACATCTCCCACCCCATCTGTTCCCTCCACCCCCCTGTTCACCTGTTCGCACCCCTCTCCCCCGTGACGTTCCCTATCTTCATTCAACCGAATAAAATGAAAATACTTTCGCAAAAGTCTTCCGTCAGTGTTCCTGACAGTGAATGTTGAAATCCTATTCATGACAAAATTTCGCATTAAGCCTGTCGGATACAGGTTCTCTCTTCATCGCCACATCCTTCCCGACGGGGTTGCTGTAGGCGACAGCGACATCGATATGCCGATCTAGCTCGGATTCGTGCTGCACTTCTAAGAAGGGGCCTTGTAGACAGAAGTGCTCGTTTTTTTTTCATTATTCTAGGATTGCGCATCCCTAAAAAGAATTGGCTTATTGTTTCCCTCTTCCTTATCTCATGGTGAAATTTCCTTAACATTGAATGGGGATGTTCCATCCTGAAAAGTTTTCCAGAATTCATGGATGTTTAAATTACTTGCTTGCCTAACGGAGATTTTTGCTGTTCGTTAATGTGTAACCATCTTGGGTACGCCTCTTTTTCCTAGGAAATTACCTGATCGATTTGCAGCCTTATACAAAAATTAGTCGAATGATTCAATGACCTCTGAGAAAAAACCCGTTTGTTTCACTCAAGGGCCCTTGATATGTATCTGAAAAAGTGTGCAACATTGCATGTGCGATTGCTATAGGTTACCTAATCGATTAACAGCCATATGCATGAATTCATCGAATTATTCAATTGCCTGCTGAATAAAAACAAGCCAGGTTCACTTTCTTTGGTATGTATCTGAATAAAGATATATTTCGATTGAAAGATCCAGTTGACGCTGCTCTGTCCCGCGGTCCACAGTAGATGTGACGCCATGTAAAAGTATTTTTTAATTCTGTATGTTCTAATTCTAAATCATAAAAAAATCATTTAATTTAGGGCCCTATTGTCACCTGAGATTCATTTACAAAATATGACCGATATTTTGAAGAGTTACTTTTGACGGAGTGTGGATCATCCCGGTCTCTTTACTGATTAGCCTCAAGTCATGATTATTGTGGCATAATTGTCTTTCCGGGTGTCTATTTGTGATAAAATAATCCCGTATTCTTGTATGAATGGAAAACTTACATTATTTTTAAAAACTATTTGTGTTGGAAGTACGCATTCTTCAATATAAAGAACATTAAAATTTATCGGAATGCAAAGTTGCATAATTGAAATATTTTTTCTTAAAAATTAGTAGCACTTGGCGGCGTGGAAACATTACGACATCGGGAATCCATGAGATGACGTCACTAACAGCAATACGACGTATTTCCTAGCGAATTTCAGGAAGTTTTTCGTGATTTGACGAAATTATCATTTTAATTCCTTTATAGGAGAAATGGACTTGCATGATTTGATCCTTTACGCTGAAATACATGTAGATTTGAGAAACGATACCATGCGGTGACGTTAGGCCACCGATATACCGTTTTCGATCACGTGAATTTATCAAATTATTATACACTTTTGAAAGGCTATTATTAATGTCTGCAGTTGACGCATGTTCACATGGGTTATACATTTAGTTGTTGAGACCATTTATTTTTGTGTACAATATTTAAATTTGAGATATACTTTTTATGCACGTTCCTCATTCTTCTCCGGATACTCACTGGGATAGGAAATCCACGGTGGACAAAAATTACCGTTTCTATACCGCGTATCAAATTTCAGATATATCGATATTGACAGAAGGCTTTAATTCCTGTTTTTTTCTGAACGATGAAGAGTAAAAGTGGCTTACTTATTTCTGTTCTCCTCATAATGTAAAATGCATGCTTGGATCGTGTGACGCGTCAAATGCGGTGCCAGAGCGTGCCCTCTGCCTCTCTGGTGCTCTCTGCCCTCGCGTCACATTTTATGTCCATCTGCCAGAATTATACTGTCAAAACCCTCTGTCACGCCGAAATACACGGGCCCTCCTGCTGTGTCGTGTGGTCTTCTGTGAGTAAAACATGGAAACAGCACGTGTCAACGTGCATGAGCTTGTCTCTAATTTTTTCCAATGAGGTCGCAAGCCAAAAAGCAAAAAAAAACTTACAAACGAAAACACCATCCCATTAAATACTTCCATCTTGAGGAATGAACATCAGAAACTCTGGTAAACATTTTCAAACTTTTAATAACCACTGACCAAGGTTTTGGCACGTTGTGCCATCATTAGGGTACAGTTTTACAAATATTTCAGCCTTTTTTATCGTAATTATGGGGATGGGGAGGGAAGTTTGGAAAAAGGAAGGGTGGGGTTGAGGCAAAACAAGGGAAAGTAGTACAATGCCACAGGGAGTCTGGGATTTAGTAGAGGCGAACGGGTGAAAATAATATCATTGCATAGTTTTGCATTACCATAAAATATTTCAAATCGTTCATATAAATCTAAAGATTGATGCAGTTTGGTGTCACTCCTAATATCAGGCAGTTGTTGCTGACGTATATATTGAGACTCGCTAATTTATATTTTCCCGAAAGTTTGAAGTATTACGATGACTAAATGATGTACTAGCATCACGAACATATGAAAGAGTATAGGTACTGACTTTGTGGAAATATAATATATCAATTTTTAATAAAGAAAAACAGAAACACGTTAACCATTCCACACTTGTAACAATCAACTGTACCCGGATGAAGGCATACCCTGCATAAACCTTAGTGGTTGGTAATTAATAATGCAGACATTTAAGCTCTTTCTGTTTTTCTTTTATCCAGATGGACACATTTGGTTTCCACAAAGTCGGTACCAATACTATCCCACTAAATATAGGAACGATTTCTCCGAAACTCTCACAAACTAGCAAGAAAAAATAATAAACGACACACTTCTTATATTCTTGTATCTCCTCGGTATAAAATAAACTAATACACGCCAATAACATAATATAGGACAAAATAGAAAGTGAGAATCCCCAAGGAAGATTAAGGGATAAGTTCATAAATCTATTAACACGGATATGGCAAAGAAGAAACACCAGGACGTAATAAAGTTAGCATTAATAGGAAAAAACGGAGGGCTGCAGTAGACCAACCTTGGGATTGAAACAATGATGATAAAACCACGAGGGCGTCGAGTAATTACATCAAACTTGCCATTTTCCGGAAAAATCTATCCATCGGAATCCATTTTACCTATCCAGAAAAAACTATTGGACAGTGATCACCATTTTCTCTCTCTCTCTTAAATTCAAAGTAAACTAATCACTCAGGCGTCAAAAAATGGCGTCAAGCATCGGCGTCGCACTTGTCACCTCAAAAAATCTGACTTATGTTTTTGTCTCTCCTAGATTCTCAGTGAACGTGGGCGTCAAGCGATGACGTAAATCACGTCACTTCCGAAAGAATTTGTGATCAACTTAAAAGAAAGATAACATCATTTACCAGGTTCAGACTAAACCGTTTCTTTTCTTTTTATTTGGTTTCGGCGCCACCATTGAGTTCCTCCCCCTTTGTGTTACCCCGAACAGATTTCCTTCTCGCCTTTTTTACTCCATAGGGATCCAGCCAGCCCTTTCTTTCCCCATCTTCTACTTCACTTCCCTCAGCGCTTCTAACTCACCGACCAATCCAACCTGAGGAGTCGTCGTCCTCTCGACTAATCCCCCTTTTCCTCGCGAAGCACCTCTTCATTATCCCCTTTTTATTTTTGTCCTCAGCCGTACGTCCCGAGCTCGCTCGCTCTCTTCAACTTCTTTTAATGCTCCCCACACATCGTCTCAAGTTGTTCCCTCGTTTACGTCCATAGTCCCTCCCCGATCCGACCTGGTCTAACCTCTTATGTACCTCTCCGCTTCTTAACTCTCTCCCTCTCTCGTTTCTCACTGAAAATGGGAAACAACAGAGGAGAGATGCGCGCTCTTCGCCCACGCGTTCGACGAAGAGCGTCGTCCTTGTAATGTGCCCGTATATTTGTCCAACTCATCACCATCGCTTTGCGTCATAAATGTTTGGGCTATCGGAAAGTGATAACAGTTATCCTCGCGTTACGGTAACAGTCACTGCAGTTACGTCAGCATCGAAAACCAGCCGAGGCCACAGCCAGGTTATTTTGCCCTCGCTAACCCTTGCTGTCGTGCACGCAGTATCACCAAGGGCACGGAAGAGATTATCAATATCAGCTGTCGTCGATCCGGAATTTGAAAGCTTCAAGTTCAAGTACGGAAATTGACAATGGAAATGTCATTGCGGTCACAGAAAGAAAAGTAACCAATATTTTGCAAATACTTCGTTTAAATAGCCATAAATTATCTGCAAAATCGATATTGTTTGCTTCAAAATATTCAGCAATCCGAAAACCGTTTAGCTGCAGCTCTCTAGTCTGTCCTCTGCTCGCTAGGTATTCATTCTTTGTCAATTATCATCATCAGTAGTCATAAACCCGAAGATTGGTTTGCTGCAGCTCCCCCTCCACTCTTCTCTCAGCCAACCGCTTTATTCCTAGATATAATGATTTACTTTGACGTCCTCCATTATGTGCTTGATGTATTAGTAAATATTGCCTAGAAATAGCTCGTAGTTTTTGTGAGACATTCCACTTTCGACCTCTTTCTTCCATTCTTTTTATTATTCCACTCTTGATCATACTTCCCCACGAAATTTTCTTCAGTGGTTATTTTACGGAGCCATTTTTTGTCAGTGAACCTCCATCAAGTCTATGCCTTTTACTTCTCTATGTTTTCATTTATAGTCCTTTTTAACAAACTCTTTATTGGTTGTTCTATCCGTGGTATCTTCATCATCTTTATGCAACACAACAAATTCTTAACTTTCTAAGTATCAGAATGTCATTTTAATAGGTATTGCCAAATATACACCTAGGCTGTTGTCCTGACGTTTCTTTGATCTCGCCTCAGCACACCAAGTACTATGTCATAAAGGAGTCAGCTTTCAATGTCGTGTCATGTCACACATATACAACGTTAAGCGCACAACATTTAAATGTCTGGTTTGCATGCTCTAATAAGAGTTGTATTTTAGCATCTTTTCTCGCTACAATTTTTTTGGAGGCTACTCGCATTAGTGTTTCATGAAAATCTACCGCAAGCGATAGCAATACTGTGGAACTCTCTTATGTAGTTAAACCCTATCCCCATTCCAGTGGCGGATTAAGGTCGTTGTTTTGGGGGGGGGGGGGCGGATTGCTACTTTCCAGTGGTTTGGGGGGTATGGAATACTTTATGACCACCATTTTTTCATTATTACAGGAATTATGGGCGGGGGGGTGCCCGCTCCCCCCCCCCCGCAACTCCCCTTAATCCGCCACTGCTCCATCCTGTATTGGTATGCAACATTCAACATTCCTGTGCTCTGCACATTCCACGAAAGCGTAGGAGAATGCTACTATTTCGTTTCCTCTCTTTTTTACCCCCCCCCCTGAAGCTCACAGGAAATAGACGTGATTTCAAGCCCAGAATTTAAATTCTTGCCACTAGATAACAGCGTGTTTTTCATACTAATAGATATTTTTCTCATATTTTTAATTTAGAAAATTAGATTGACAAAAAAAATATTTTGATAGACATATACCACATAAAGGAACAAGAATTACCAGAAAGCGGTGAACAAACAAGCAGCGAGGATTTTCCGTAGAGACCCGTAATTTCATTCCCTGACCAGAAAACCTTTTTCTACTAACTATTTCCAAGTCACTTATTGCCGTTCATCGCGGTAAACTATATTTGGGGTTGAATGATTCATTCTGAGATGTATTTGATACATCCTCGTATGTATAAGCTTTTTTAAAGCAGAGCTGTGTTAATGATGCAGAAGCAGAGCTGTGTTAATAAAGCAGAGCTGTGTTAATCTTCCCATCTGTACAAATCTAGAGAATCTTTGCTCTCTTCTATTTAAATACACCTTAACTGGGAGATTACCTTAATAATTATAATTAATCGCAATACTTTGGTTTAAGTAAGTTATAGCCCGACCACTCTGCATTTCAATGCACTAGAAATTCGTAACACAATTTTTATCCGATCACTCTAATTTTATACCAAGTATCTTAAGCGTTTAAAAACATTTTGCGAAACTTAGCACTGACCAATGAATTCACAAAGAGAATAAGCCCAGTTCCAAATTGGTTTCGTCAAATTCTTTTTTTTCTTTGGTCTCGTCGCTTTAAAAGCAATACTGTATCTGACAACGACTTTAGAAGCTCTTCTATTTTTTGTGCGATTCCAAGAGATATAAATCACCAATATAGCTGATCTCCACGGGATACCTTTTCAATCCAAGCAATGGAAGTGACAGTTTCCACAAAAGAGAGCCAGAAAAATTAAAAGCGAATTATAAAGAAAGAAAAACTTTTTGTATTTCCAGCCTTGACGGGGACAAAAACAAATGGCTGAGGAAAGAAAACAAATGGTCATCTGGCGTCTTGGGCGTGGAATAGGCAGTCTCATGACTTGCTAAGAGAATAAAATACGACTATGGTACATAGAGTACATGATAATGCCAAAGACGTCGAAGGAGTGTTGTACGTTTTAAAATAATGTGGAATTAGCATAGATGGTGAAGTGGTTCACTCCTTCAAGGAACGCCAAAGAGTAATGTTAAAAGTGAAATAGTATTAATTATAGCCCATATTTTACTCCGCACTTTTCTTAACGGAATGATTGTAAAACCAGATTGTTAGGGCAATTGTACGTATTAGAAACAAAAGTACATGTAATATAAATCTGCGAGAGAGTGAAATATTTATACATAATATCACGGAGGCCACTGTACTTTAACTTAACAAATAATTGCGGAGCTAATTATCTGGCTTCGATCACGATATTAGCGTGGGTAAAAAATAATTTTACCTGCTTTCTAACAGATACTTCCGTTGAGCCATGCCACCTTAGAATGAGAGTTGCAGACATTATAATATATGCCGAGATTGAAAACAAAACTTACTCATGGTGTAGATGGATGTATATCCTTTCTCGCTCTTTCAATGTAGAGGTAGTCAAAGAGCCAGATTTTGAGTTTCAGGACTAAACAATCTGGACCTAGTTCTCCATTTTCTCACGTACGTACTGCCCTAAAATTGCAAAAGTCCTTGCCTTCCGTCACATCCATTAACGCTATCCTCTTGAAATTCCAAATATATACCGTCCTGAGAGTCTCTTTAATAAAATCCTCCATAAATTAGTCATTCTACTACTTCATTACACACCATTTACTATTCCTTCGCCTCTGCCTGGTGGACCCTCTCCCTCGCCATGACGTAACGAAAGATAAATTTTATTGATATGCAGGCGAGTGCTCGGTTGAATAAATAGGCGAGAGATAATGCACTTCACACGCGAGTGCGCTCGCTCTGCGCGGCGTAGCAATTAAGTAAAAGCAGAGCCGAGAGATTTAAAAAATATTCTAATGAACTGAGGGGGATCTGTAGCAGCCCGCACTTTCCCCGTCGTCAGTTTGTCGGGCACGGGAGTCATTCCCGGCCGCCGAAAATTGAACGAGGCGTGACTTCCCTCCACACCATTCTGTTCTCGGAAAAGTCCAGCCGGGAAGTAAAGCGGAAGGGAGAAATTGGAGATGAAATGTAACACGCGTTCGGGGAGGTCATTGAAGCCGAGGACTTTGGAAGTACGTGAGTAAAACATTATTGAAAAACGCGGAGGATTACTTTTGAATAATTAGGTGCTAACTACCGTAACTTACGTTAATTCTTCACTTTCAGCTCTGATTCAATACTAACTTTCAAATTATTGTGCGTAGATACTCCACCTAATATTCGTAGAAAATGAAGGGATAAAAAATAAAAAAGGTACACTTAAGCACACCACAATCACGGATCTAATCGACCATACCTTCGACAAATCAAGCCATTTGGGCAATAGCTGTCTAAAAAAGCCACGGTCCTGCAAAGTGGTGAAAGCCGCAGTCAAGCTCCTAAGAATAATGTGAACGTATCACATCTTTTAATACGTCATTATGCTTGTTAAAACATAATGCCAGTAACAAAGACAAAAGTCATAACCAACAGGTATGACTCCATTTGATTGCTAGGAACTTTGCAACGGTAATGGAAATATATAGGATAAATAAATACATAAAATTTACATTAACAGTCCATATAAAATCGCCTAAGGGCTGGTTTTATAATGTCCTGTTAACTTTTTCCGCAAGATTAGGTAGCCTTTAACTTAGCTTGTAAATTACATCAGACTACTGGTTATTTGACAGGAAGGTCATAGTTGGGAACACGTATTAATTTTGGTTTTCATACCGAAAATGTATTTAACCAGGGACAATAAAATCAAATCAAATTGAACTGAACTTTAGACCGTTCCACAGTGAGTTGACAGTAGGTATGGGTCTCAGGGAGAGCGCTGTTGCCTATCATACGCTCCTACGTCGCAACGTAGGCACCCATTTCCAACATCGCGCTAAATTTAAGCAAGTTGCTCTAGTGATTAATGTATACATGCCCGAAGATTCCTACATGAACAATTAGTTCACCGCATTACACTATTTTTATTTTCCCGCTGCTCTTGGCAACATCGCACCTGTGGCATCATCATCGAGAGTTACGCTAGAAATGAATCTCATTCATAGCCCATACTGCCATCTGATTGTGGAACGCCGTATAGTATTATTACCTAGTTCAACAAAAACGAAGTCAGCGTAAAAGCATACATTATTTATATCCTTTTGCCTCCAATCCACGAAGTAATTCTATATTCACATTTAGTTGACAGTGGAGGCCTCATGGAGAACGCTGTTGCCGAACTGTTGGCTCCGTATGCTCACCTCAAGGCCATGTTGGCAACCGTTCCCGTAACCGCGCTAAATTTAACTACGTTGCTTAAGGTAATGTGTGACTGATGGTTTGGTGATGACTGCATATTTGAATAGTCCTAGAGTTGCTGTTAGAATACTGCATAGCACTATTTTCATTAACCTGGTGCTAATGGCAAAATCACACCTCCGGACTTCGGGAGATTTGCACTGGAAACGTCTCTCGATAAGAGCCCATCCTGTCAACTACATGATGAACGCCAAAAGCTAATTATTAGCTAAGAATGCCGCCTTATTCTAACCCAGGAATCCGTGGATTAAGGGGTAAGGAGGCCGAAGAGGTGTTCTTGGGGAGGTGTAAGAAGATTGGAGTACCTAAGTGGAGAAGGAAGAAGAAGAACGAGGTGGGAGAGGATTGTTTCGAGAGAGAGGATGTGGGGTAGACGGAGGCGGCTGTGGGAGAGGCAAGGGACCGTGAAACGCTTTTTCCCGTCATCCTCCTACTCCTTTTTTTTAACGTCTTGCAAGGAGTTGATGGAAAGACGAGTAGAACAGTAGCGGGGTTGAGCTGGCGACGAGAGAGAGAGGGGGGGAGACAGTGGCGCATAGCTACAGCTTGAGCTGCCCCGGGGCGTACTATCAACTGCCACCTTTTCTTTAAATTTTCTGGGAAATACATTATAACCATAGGAAAGATTGTGACATTATTTGAAAATTAATATAAAAAAATGATTCTATTTTTACTTTTCAAAAATTAAAATACAAAATTAAAAATGTATTTTTCTCGCTTTATCATAGAAAAAACCTTTTTAATATTATACATTGTTCCGAGATAGTTTTCATACACATTTTTATTGATATTTTATATTACCACTTTATTTTTTAAACTTTGTATCTCAAAAATAACAAAGTTTAAAGGAGAGACAAAAATCTATTGTTCCGTCTCATCTCCAGATTATTGATTAGCAGTCTGAACGGCCATCATAGTGCAGCACCGTGAAAAATTACCTCTTTTCATCTGATAATTGTGTTAGGTACAACTCTTTCTACCAAAACATGGAATAAAAATATACGAAAAAATTGAGATACGAGTTATTCATTCTAAGGTGACTATTTTATTGCTTGTAGATACTCAGCTACAAAATTCCCTGCAAGCCACCGTAAGAGTGTGTGGCAGGGGAAGGTCGGAAAATTATTTTTTATGCCAAGAATGCAGTCCGATGAGGGCCGCCCCCTCCGCCCACCCTATTTACGCCACTGGGGAGAGACAAGTTACGGGGGACCTTGTGAGGGGAAGAATAATACGCTGGCGGGAAGGAGCAGAGCTTGTGTACGGCTAAGGAAGTAGAGACAGATAGAGAAAGAGAGTGAGAGAGAGAGAGAGGGAAGGAGAGAGACGGGAAGGGGTCAACGGACTAGGGAAATAGGAATAGTTTTCCCCACCCTGGAATGTTTTGGTGGCCCGAGTCGTGCGATGGTTTATAAACGCGCTGGATGGGGCATTTCGTCGGAGGGCACGGGGGAACAAGAGAGAAGGAGTATTTTTACAGTATCGTTGAGTCCACTTTCACCGTTATGAGGAGGAGGGGAATGTTGGTTTATGGGTGCAGTAAACATTAACGCTCTGTCTTGCCACGGAGCCTGATAACTTGAGCGGCGAGGGAAAAGAATTTTACGGAGGCATAGTATAGAGTGTAAAGGGTATAGGATAAACCATCAGGATGCGGAACAAGATATTTACAGGAAATATTTATTACCATGGTGCTCGTATACCAAACGATCATAATGCACGAGGCAATATTAATTACTTAACTTGGACTGAAAAAAACAACAGCTAAATTTCGTACATTTTGAATTTCGCGTTAAGTGGAGGACATATTCATAATTGCTCACTCAGCAAATTAAGTGTAAAATACATAAAAAATCCTGCTGTCAAAAAACACGGAGTATATCAGCTGCATAATTTCCAAGGTCTCTCCATTCAGTTCATTCAAGAATGGCTGTCAACAATCTTTTATTTTTAATTATACACCGCTGCTAGACACATTTTCCAAGATAGTACCCCATTTATAACAAAAATTCCACCAAACTTTACAGTTAACCTCATTACCATGTTACTTACGCCATTTTTCAACTGTTTTCGAGAGCTTACTAAACAATTTTGCATTTACCCTATAAAAATACGCTAATCACAGTTGAATCTATTGTTCAAGAAGATGTCCATATGGTGTTCGGGGAGGACCAAATGTAGCCATCTTTATTGATTAGCGATAGGATTTCTAAATGTGTCCTAATAACATTGCTATGATATCCTAAAAGCAGACATGCTACATTTGAAATTTTTTATGGAGTAATTAAAAATTTAAACGAAGTAGTAGGAGCAATGCCCGAATCATATTGTTCACCCAAGCTTCTATACCAATTCAACATTAATTTCGCCATTAATATTCATCGAACATTCTCTTTAGAAGAGTCGAGGACAGCTGATCCACGAGCCACACCCTACTTCTGGATATTAGTTCCACTGAAATCGGAAAATTTAGTTCTAATTTTTCCAATAATGATTAAGAAATCGAAATGTAATGCATTTGATGCACGCTTGCTGCGCTATTTTAGCCTCTTTGATCTTCAATCTGAACAAAAGCATAAAAGAAAGAATAGTAAGATGCAAACACGAGGTTTGTATGACTCTGAACAAAGATTTTTCAATTGCAAAAGATCGGATCGGAAATTAAAATAATGAATTCTCATGAAACTCCTCTCTCCCGTGCATTGTTAAAATGCTATCGTCGCTTGAAAATTTACATAGAGTGTATGGATGAGTAGTAGCAGCACAACTAGATAAGCTTGAGCAAGTACTCTGAAAATATTAAATTACCCTCTAATTTATCATTATAATATAGCCAATTTTATTATTATAAATATAAATTTTTTATAATAAAATTGGCTGTACATATAATGAACAGGTAAAAAATACTCAGGAAATTTCTTCATGCTGTGGCCATTAACTTTTTGTTAGCTGTAAGATCATACGAAAAAAGGAAGTTAGACCGTTGTAAACGACAAATACAGCATTATGACCATTAAGACCAAGAAAGAAGAGGGCAAATAAATAGAAATAACAGTGTAACTCTGAACGCCACTTCTTCTTCTGAGCAAAATGTAATCTTTACAGTCACAACTGCAGGCTAACTAAGGGAGTAAATTCCTGGTGTAAGAACATTTATTATATCGATAAATTCCCGGCGAGAACATGACAATACACATGATTTTAGGCGGCAAGGAAGCATCCAATACACGGTCTGTATCACCCTCTAGGTAATTGTATAACACACGCGTACGAAAAAGAGCTACGCGATAGTGAAATTTCGAGTCCAGTGCTAGGTGGAGCAGTGCTAAGAAGGGCGCAAAAATACACAAGAGAATACTCAAAATATCACATTTCTCTCAAGACGAACACACCTAGGTCACGTGAGCTCACTCTCCCACGAGGAAGCGACGCAGTGGGGGAGAGGGTGAGAAGTGGGATGGAGGTTCTACCTGAGCTCACCTACTTGGCTCCCGTAACCAAAACCTAGAGACGTTTTGTTGTTCGCTCTTTTTCGCGAGCTGCCAAGGTCGGCCCTCCCCGAGATAACACCGGCGCGGAATAATTACGGTGTGCCTTCAAGCCGCGAGGACGAACCGCGCCCCGTATTAAGGTTGAGGGCCTCCCCAAAGGTAGCAGTGCGCTGCATGCCACGGCCGCACTCCAAAACACGAGAATTCAGGTTGAGGGAAAAAAGAGAATCCCTTAATTCCAACAATAAGGGTGGAATTGTAACCGCGGGGATCACTGTGTCCTTTCGCAAGAAAACTCAAGGATACCGAGAATAATTCACTAAAAAAAGGACTTCAACATCACATTGTTAGAGCAATATAATTTATGATGCTTTCACCCAGAGTTTAAAATAAAAAATAGAACCAACACGCGGCAGTGTTCTCATTCATTCCGAAAATTTCTCGGTTCCAAAATTTTTACGGAAATTTTTACTTTTTGGCACAAATCCGGAGCAAAAGTATCCCACAGAACCGAATGACATCTACCAAGTCCATATACAGCGAGGTGAGATGAAAAACAATTACAAACCAGGTGATAAATCATAAATTAACCCAACTAGCAAGTTGCTCAACTTGGTGCAAGAGTATGATTTAAAATATTTATAAAATCAATAACTTAGTAAATTAAGGCATAGGTTTGGTACGTTTTTATTAAGTGTGTACTTCCCATTAATTTACGAAAAAAACACGGAATTGAGACTCAATCTTGAATTAACCTTTCACACCAAATTCAAAGAACGCCAATATTCCAATCATTCCGATTGCACAAATAATGCGTTACGCAGTCACGCGAACGGGTGCAAAGTTATACACCAAAGACGGTGAAATTCTCCATGAAAAAACATTGATGGGGTTCGGATCCCGGTCAAGTAAAATGATTTTTTCATGGCGAATTTCACCGTCTTTGGTGGATAACAAAGAACGCCTTTAGAGCCAAAGGTTTTTTGCTATTTTTCTTAAGTTCTATGGTGATTTATAAGTTTATTTTTGAGAATAATTGAGGAAATATACGAACTACACTCCATTACATTTCGGACCAGATCTGTGCGTCAGGAATTCCTTACTTGGAAATTACCAAAAGAAAAAATCGGTCTGTACCGGGAATCTAACCACGAACCTTCGGCTTGCTGAGCCGATGTGCAGGCCACTACGCTACTCAGGATTCCTAATTCCCGTGGCTATTTAGGAGGCTACAAGGGAACTAATTGTTTAACTCCTTGCGGTCTATCAAAGATGGCAACGCAAAGGAGCAGAGGACTTTTAAGAAGCCACAACTCATGCGTTTGCATCCTATACCAGCACTTACGCCGCGCTAGGTCACGTATGAAGGTATTCATAATTGTCGCAAATATGGCGATGAAATATGTAGAAATTGCTACGAGAAAATATCGGCCTGAACCGGTAATCGAACCACGGACCTTTGACTTGCCGGACCAATGAGCAGACTACTACATTACACAGGCTTAGTAATGCCCGTCACAATTTAGGAAGGCACAAGGGAACTAGATGTTTAAGCCCTTGCGGTCCTGTCCAAGCCGGTTTTTTCTCGAGACAATTTCTACGTATTTCATCGCCGTGTTTGCGGCAGTTATGATTAGCTTAACTTCTTTACTTTATAAAATAATAACTCTTAGTAGCAGAGCGGTAACGTATCCATTGGAAAAGTGCTCAGGGAAATGAGACTACTTCTTCACAAGCATCTAGAAAAATAGTATGATAATTTATTATTAGAGCTACCGGTTAGTGTAGGTTTGAATGGAAGAAAAATAAAAAAAACCTCTAGGTTGTTAATGGTGAAGGCCCCTATGTCCTGACGCAATGTCTTCCATCATCTCAGAAAACGCGCTACCTTTCTTCATTACATCTTTATACGAAGAACTTCCTCGTTTTTTTCCTCATCATCCACCGCATTCTCTAATCTCCTCCTCACCTAAATCTCAAACCCCAGGAGCCTATTCTCATCTTACTTCCTCAGAGTCCACGTATATGAACCAAAAAACTCTACACTTCATTCCGTTGAACGGCCCTGATGTCTATGAATAAGTCTTTCATCGACATTTCAGCAAAGAAGAAGATTGAACACCTGACTCGGACGGACACCCGCGAAGAATTTATTTCAAAGACTTTAATCCTTTGGGTAATCGGCTAGCCGGAAATGTTGATATTTCGGTGTCATTGGAGATATATTTTCCTCTATAACGAGACCAGATTAACAAAATTTTACGTGTGAATATTTCGCTCAAACTACTGCATTTCCTATTGTTTTATTCACCATTATGATAAGAGACAAAGGATTTGGATGCAGAGTAGAGATTAGTTTGGACAAATTGTTTGAATGAGAGGGCGGAACCACCCACCTCACACAACTTGCCACCGGTTCGCAACGCGCCCATAGCTTCGGAAGGTCGAGTTGGAGCATCTCTCACGGAGAGCTCAGCTGTCCAAGAGAGGTTTGGGGTCCTTGTTTGCTCCACTTAGCGGAGGCAGAGAGAGGGTAGCAGGAGTGAGGCTTCGAGGTGGACTGTCGTCTCTTGTCCCTCAACGCCACAACACCCCACCGCCGAAGCAGTAGGAACGGGAATGAAAGAGGGCAAACAATGGAAGCGGGCTACCAGCAGAGATTCCTCGTGCGTGAATTCAATTTGCATTCCTTAGTACGGCGCCGGGGGGCGGAAGGGGGGGGGGAGGAAGAGGTTGAGGGGAGGTGGGTACAAAACTTGTGGACATGGGAGAGCGGCGGAGGGGAGGGTGTGGGAGGAAACTCTTGAAGGCGAATAACCAATTAGCACCACGCAATGCAGGCCTCTCTCTTTCTCTCTCCAATTTTCGTCGCCCTGAGACGTCAAAATTATATTCATCGCCCCCGGGAAAAAAATAATGATTAAAAAAACAAACAATCCCGCCGCCGCCTTCGCTTGACCTTTACAACTCGCGATCCCTCAGCTAATTGAGCTTTGTGTTCTTCTCGAAGTTTTTTCACGTGGTGTGTGGGAACGCGCGTTTTAATCACCTACCGAAAGACTTAATTTAACATCCATCTCGTGTATCGCGAGCGCAAACGGTGTGTGAGGAAACCATCAAGTGTCATGTATAAATAATATACATTGAGAAGCATTAATAAACCTTGAAATTACCGTTAAAAATTATTTTTGTAGGTCTTTAAGTAATGAAGATAATTTTGACGTGAGTAAATTTGTAAATTTGGGATAACGAGAAAGATCAAAGAATTTGGCGGCAAATAATAATAATATATTCCATCTGAATAATCACAAAATTAATGACTTTCTGAGAATTAACCTATTTGGTTTTGTAATGCTATTGAGTTACTATCCGTAACTTTTAGTAAATTAAGCAACAGCTTTCACTTGCCTCGTTGAGTTTCTCCCCATCCATTGTCCAAGCATGTCTATATTTAACAACCTAAGTACCTGTGCCTGATGACCATATAGGCCTCAGCTGTGGGAAGTAACCAATAAGTACTGCTACTGCTACAACTAGAAAATACATTCGAAAGGACAATTCTCTGAAAAAAGGAAGAGAAAGAATAAGAAAAAATATACGCATTTGAAGGATATTCAGATCACTACATTAGATGCGAAGAGACATGAAGCGATAAAGAGAGCACCGATGGCCATGAAGATGGCAACCTTGGGGCATTAGGATTTTAATCAGACAGCGACTTCGTGAAAGTCAATAAACAACGTCACCCACGGATTCCACACACATTCCAACACCTTCAAACACTTCAAATTAATAATAACTCATCGATGCCTTTCCGATTCATTGGGTACCCACGCAAGGCACACGGATGGGAACGCCTTACCGCGCAAAGAGCCAATTTGTCACGAATTTCGCGAGGAGCTGTCTCTGGACATGAATACCTCAAAGGGACGACGGTGGAGACAAATCACTCGATAGAAGTCACCGTTTCGAGCAAAGTTCCCAAAGGTGCTAGTGCTGCTCAAGGAGGTTCAAATGAAATGGAGGAGGCATGACCGTGTACGCTCATACGCGAAAGTGAAGCAATAATAGGGGTTCTTGGGAATAGGGGGGCTTGGGAAGGATTTTGTGCCCAGTAGTTGAGGCCAAACCAGTCACCAAACTTCGCCCTGCCAGTGATTTTTAACTTAGACTTGAGGAATACCAAACGCGGCCGCTTGAAACGTAAGCCAGAGAGTGTAAGAGCAACTGTGCCGACTGTAACGGCGGAATTGGCTTCAATATTCAAGGAGAATGTCGTCTCTATTTTTTTCTAACCTCCTTGGTGCTGCTGAAGTCGATTAGCGGAAATTAAGGAAGTGCGGGACGACTACGGCGATACTTTATAGAAAATCCGAATAATGCGTTACATCTACTAACTCGCTCCACTCCATTAATTTAAGGTTGGCCGTCCCGACGGACGACACACCACAACCGCCCGGGTTCCACCGTTTCCCAGGCCGCGAGACAAAACGGTCGTCGGGCAGCGGACAATGAGACAATAGGGAGCAGAGTTAGGGTGGATAGCACAGGGCGTGGGAGGGTAGAAAGAGGGTGGAGATTGATGGCCATGGGGGCATTTGGGAAGGAAATGGTAGACGGGGAAGAAAGATGGGGAGTGGGGGCTATTGTTGGGTGGTAAGAGGGAAAGGAACGAAAAACTTAAGATAACAGGATTGGCGTAGTTTGCTCTCATTTTTACCCTTTTGAAAAAAAAATTAATCATTCCATATTAGTGAAAACGCGCGAGATCCCTAGGATAAGGTTTTCCGCATAGCAGAGAAACAAATTTGACCACAATCCACAGGGTTTACTGGGCAGGAGATCAGCTCGAAAAAGTCGAATGTGGCTACGTCGCGGATACGGCCTCGGGTTACCAACATGTGGAAATGTCTGCACTAGCGGATAGTATTCAGCTGCCGATGCTCCCGAAGCCGTCACATGTGCGGACATTTTAAATTTTACTCGTAATTTCATCACTTATTTCTGGCTTGTCGCCATTAAATATAGCACTATTACCCTATATAATATACACTACACTCTAGCTAAGCCAATATTTTTGGCTAAGCTAGAGAGTTCAAAGTGGGATCTTTCGTTTGGCACCACAGTCAATGCGCTAGCACACCTAACAGGCAATCCTTGCGGTTCTTTCACTTTTGTGTTAATCTGTACTTTAGTCCCTGTAGCCTCTCAATCAACCCCTTAAAATGGTCAAACATGTGATGCGATAAAAAATATATTCCCCAAAGCCAATTGACATTTGTTACAAGAACTGGTCCGACATTCATTCTCTAGGAAATATAAGGCACTATTCTTTCTCCCTGGATGTTGTGAGTTCCCTTTACCACGGTCATACGGATTTTATCCACTCTTTTTCCTTTTTCTCCGCCTTGTTCCTTCATTCTTCTCCTCCGAATCCTTCTCCACCCACGGTCGTTTTTCAAACTGAAGAGCCTCCATTCTCTCCAACTCGCCAACTCACAACCGTTCCTCTCGCACCATGGATTAAAGAAGAGAAGTGGATAGCGTCTTGAAGCAAGAAAGCCTGTTATTTTTTTTAGAAAAATTATCCATCTAGCACAGATTTCACGCGCAATTTGTGTATATAATTTTTAAATAATGCTGGGATTTTTTTGAAACAAATTTCCATTTTGCATTTTCTAGACAAATAAAGGCGGTACTGCTACAGTTCCGCATCTAATACTTATGTTTTTGGCGTATTAACTGCACAACTGATCCTTTCAATATTTTTAATGGTTTCAAATATATATCTCACAGGCTATATCAAATAGGCACCTTTGCTTTCGGCTCATTAATGCATAAATGGTCCATGCAATTTGGCCGATTGAAAATTTAATGGCTTCTAATATTCTCCCGTGTTATCGCACCGTGTGATTCAATCTACCTATTCTTTTCTTGAATCTATTAGAGCTTTCCGTTAAGGTGATGAACGTATCACTAATTGGAACTTATCAGCGCACTTAGGTGCACTCAAATGACTGTGAATGGAACGATAAGCGCAGGAGAAACCTTGTGAGTACATCTACGCTAGAGATGTACTCACTAGGGTGAATGTAAAGCTCCCCATGTCTCACACCAACATTAAGGACCCCAACACACAATACTAAAAACCCACTCCAGCCTCTCACGCGGCACCAACTACCAAAAACCTTCCCAGTCTCTCAGCTCTCGCCATCTCTCACTGGTCCATTCTTCACTTCCGCCATCATCCCTCTCTTTCTGCCTGCATCTTTTTTTTTAAAACCTCCCTCGCCCTATCCCCGAGAGATCGCGGGCATTAGAGCTCCTCCAACTCGTCGTCCACCGCAGTGATGCCCCCTCCTCTTCTTCGTTTTTTCCCCTGCCACCAAGGAACCATGATATATTTTCTGGGAACGTCGTTGGGAGTTTGGGCGGGCCTTCATGCAAGAGGCAGCGGAGGGAGAAAGAGTTTACTTTCCTTTGGTGGCAGAAATTACCACGGTGAAAAAAAACCCACCTGGACCTAAGATAGCCAACTCTATTTCTCTGGCAATGAGGACTAATATTGAGGCGAAAAAATCAGGGATATTGATGACGCAGATCCCTGAAGTACCATGCGCACACAATGAGAGCTTTCCATTCAAGATGTTTAAGTTAGTGCGTATTAGTGCAATTAAGCCCACACGAACAACGATGAATGAACGATGTGCGCTGTCAAAACGTTCGGTAACCTGCCGGTAGGTAGCATTCTTTTAATTCACAATAGTCGCGGACAAATGGTTTGTGTACATCTATCGAATTCGTTCAAAACACGTATCAAAAAACGTAAGATTATTACCACAATGTAATTAAAAACTTAAAGTTATCTATGTTTCACAGCTTTACTTAAAATCAACACAAATACAACAATCGTGGATGCGATTATCGAAGTTTACTATGTTTTCGCCCATACACTCTGCTCCCAATCTATTTTGAAGTGCGCAGCCTTTAGTTCACTGAGTGTGAAACGAATGGAAAGCAAGTGCGCTGTTGTGTTGCGAGTTGAGCAGCACACTAGAACGAAAGGAAAGCTCTCCATATCTCTTTATAATACCTAATGTTTCATTTATGCTCATGCACGAATTCCCAAATAGTCGCAAGTTTCTTTTATTTAGTAGCTCCAACTCATATGGTTATTATTGGATTCGGAGGTATACCGCGAAGTAGCCGGGGTTACTGTTACGGCATAACCACAAGCGCACACAAGTGCGGAAGTTCCACATGAGAAAAGTCATCCGCCTTAACCGGGGCTCGAAGCCGGATCCCTCTCTACAGTGAACCCTCTTATGAGTCTCCAGAAAACGTGAATGACTCATGCCTCGAGTTCTGGTGACGACTCGCAGTGTACTACGTAGATGTGCATGGAATATTGGTTTTGTTTCATTGAGTTTATTTATAGGTATAACGGTAATCACAATTTTTTTAAATATTCAATTCTCTGAAAAATATAAATTTGCATGCCAAACATACTCTTTAAAACAAACTTGCACATTTATAATGATTATTTAATGAAATCACATAAACATTAGGTAGTCCTTAAGACAAACTACCTCATTAGCTAATTGCTGCTTCACAGAGATTAAATACGAGCGATTTTTCAAAATATTCATTTCACCTAGTAGAATATCTAAAATTATCGGAATCCATAAAAAGTAATAAACTTCACAGAGAAAACTTCTGCACCGCAAGTCTGACTGGATGACATGAAGACGCATTGTATGGTAAATGGATGAATTTATAGAGGTAATTTTTATCCACATCGGTAGTTGTTTATGAAGGGAAGTCCATATTTCCCGACATCCAATGCCTTATGCAATATTTTTCGAAGAAGCAAGGAGAGCAATTTCTATAAGGAAATCACCGACCCTAAATCATTACTGACACACATTTTTTTCCAAAATAAAGAATTCGCCTCGTGTGCTCGAGTGAACATTCCTCTCATAGTTCTCTATTCGAGGAAATCGCACAGGAAATAAATCAGAAGCGTCCCTGCTCCCAGAGCGGAATAGATCCCCATGAAATATGCGAA
The DNA here is from genome assembly GCA_963573305.1 of Pyrrhosoma nymphula. Classification (NCBI taxonomy): domain Eukaryota; kingdom Metazoa; phylum Arthropoda; class Insecta; order Odonata; family Coenagrionidae; genus Pyrrhosoma; species Pyrrhosoma nymphula. Next base: position 56,173,908 of record OY754335.1, read on the forward strand.
CCTAGAGGAAGAATCGAAATTAGCTCTGACGTACAAATGGGCAAGAGGCTTTTCAGGAAACGAAATGATATTCGCACACCATGAGGACCTCGATTATTTCTCAGAAATCCACTCATCTCTCCCTGGGCCTATTTTTTCCTCCTCTCCTCTTGCGTATGCACATAACCATTCGCTCCATGAATCCCATGTACGCGGCTTGGCTTAGGGCCAAGGAGAACTCCACCGGCTAATCACTGATATTCGGTTCATGGCTCCTAGAATACACCGTCTATTCTCGGTGCCACACTGCACTCGAATCATTCCAGCCAGGGTTACATGAATGCAGGAAGATAACTGAACGACCTGAGGAATGTTTTGATTGTGGTACGGATCCAAGTAGGAACAAAGCAGGATTTTCTCTTTTAGAAACGTCCAGGGAAGCTGGGTTTACCTCCTACATCAGCGGAATTATGAGGCTTCCTTACGTCATCAGTAGGTAAGTTATTACTTACATTCGACCAATCACGTAGAGTTAAATCTATCGACAGGAGAACTGACGATCTTAATCGCTCTTTTATCACTTTCTCAATTAACAACCATAAGAGAATCACGGCAAAGCACCCATGAATTTAAATTCGAGGCAGGTGTATATGTTTAAAACGCTTTTTTCATGCACAAAAGCAGAAAAACTTGAACTTTCTTTCTCCTCCTGCTACATACTATTTCGCTGGCTCAGAAGGTTCAACATATATGTCAATTTGATTACGTTAAGAAACGGAGGTATACCGTATTCATGTGAAAAATAAAGAAATATTCACTGCCATTGGGAAATGATTAATGCTGATAATAACCTTATTACGCATCTTAAATCATTGTTTTTTGTCGAATTATTGTTTTTTTCCATCATGTAAGACTGAGCCATCATCCACGTTTTCATATCTATGGGGAGGGAGCTTCAAGTACAGTAGTTCAACCGTTGGATAGGACGGTGAATCGTCGCCACCTTGGTGTCTCTCGTCAATAATGACTGGTGGCTGTGGGATTCTCTCTTTGCTCCCACCATAAGTTCCACTCCTATCTAAATACCAATACCTTCGGTTTGAATCCTCGATTCGTTTAAAAAAGTCTTGAATTATATTCAGTAAAGAGCTTCCATCTTGGTTGGGAAGAAGCTAATTGTGGTTTAAGATCTCCATCAGAATTGAAAATAATAGGTTCTCCAACATTATAGAAAATAATAGTTTCTGAAGTACTACGATGAGCGACATAATATGGATGTAGTATTTTTATTCCAAAGGTGACCTGCAAAGTTTCGCACGTATTTAATGAAACGGAATTAAAAATTAGACGGTATACTTACCACTTCCGTTAACTGAACTGAAAAGAGGGATTTTGGAGCATGAAGAGGCGGAAATATCCTGGACTGTTCCCCCATTTCCCGTGAACCTAAAAACGGACTGTAACAATCAGCCCCAGAGCTATGCGAGCGCAACCGCTTTCCTGCCGACTCATTTTTTAGGACAGCAAGCACTACAGTCCTACTCTTCCCGGGGGATTCAACCAATAGGCAGCAAAGGACCAGGGAAACACGATTTCAGATAAGGAAAAAAAATGCACCATTAAGGTCGACAAGACTAAACGAAAAAAATACACTTATCGAAGACACCGAGGCATTTAACCCCACCGTTAAGCCTCGCGAACTCCAATTAACGTACCCTTCTCCTCTGAAGGGAGAAAGAGAGGGAGGCAGAGGTTTCCCCTATCGAATCTCGAGCCCAGAGTTCGAGAAATCGCCAGGAATTTCGCACGTTCCAACCGCCGGAACCAATCGGGATGGAATCAATTCCAGCCATTAGGGAGGGGGAGGGAGGTTAATCGAGTAACTCCGCCTTTAAATCCTCCACGTTTTGCCACGCAGCGAGCATATCTGCCTTTCCCAATAATCCAAGGCTACACACGGGAAGCTCCACAATTTAATATTTCGGAAAATGAAGCAGGTATGCAGGTACCAATGAGGTATATGGAGAAGAAAGACCAACAAAAAAGCTTATTCCCTCCCTAAAACGTTTAAAAAACACAAACATCAAAATTATTATGCAATAAACAACCACCATACATTATAAATTATGTCAAGTTTTGTTCATTCTCTTGTTTCTCAAGAAAACATGTGTCATCTATCAGGTTATACCTACAGAAATTACCTTTGAATATTGCATACTGCGCAAAATTAAATTTTACATAGATTAAAATCAATGCGAAATATATAGAAAAATTAAATATAATATTTTTCTTATTCACATGACTTTTTTTCGAAAAAGTTAAGTAACTTTTTAAGCTTCTTCTTTTCAATTGCTCATGAGTGCTAATAATAAAAGTGTTACTTTTCAAACGCGCTAACGAGAGGATGTATATAGGTAAAAGTAGGAGGCTAGGAATGTGTGAGTATTGCGAGAATGTGGGGAAGGATCGTCCGGTAATGGAGATATATGAAAGGAGCGTGCTTCAGTGATTTGGCCCGATTGAGAGAATGGATGAGATTCAAATATAGGAACAGACCTACATGATCGAGGAGTGCATGGTATGAGAATAAGTGGTAGACCGAGATTCATGGGTGAGTGTGATGGAAGAGACTCTGAAGAGCAGAAATATTAAGAAGTATTAAGAACAAGAGAGCAATGCATGAATGTCGCAGATGCAAATGATTTATGAAATGATGGGCAGAATAGCAAATATTATTAAAACAAGACCGGTCACCTAAACCTATCACCAATAAATAAGCTCTCTTGATTGTGAATACTCCGTAATAGAATGGCATGATAGATATGTAATAATGAAAAGATAGAATTTCTCACTAATGATCCTCTATGATTGTCCATGGCACGGAATCTCATTACCGTACACGATTACTGATTGTGTGCTTGGTAATCATAACCCCGGCGTCCTAAAAAGCCCCATTACAGCCCAGTGAAGGATCCCATTTTTGGGTGTAATTTGTGTCCATTGGTTGGTAAATGGCGTGGAATTTGTTTTCCCATCAAATACCACCATTACCCTAATCGGGAAAAAATTTCGCTTCTGGCGGGTGCTGTTCAAACGTAGGAGACTCAAAACTATTTACGGCCATTGGAGTGTATTATCCTTCCCAGTTTGAGTTCCGAGGCTAAACCAGGAACGTACTTCAGCGTTCATAACAATGTTCACCAGATCTCAGATCACCCTGTGAGCGTAAAGTCTTGAGTAGCATTTCAAATGTTTAACTGTTGAGAGGTTGAGTACGTAGTTAAATGACGTCTGGTCGTTGCTGAATTGAACCCAAATTATCAGCTGTCCTCTTTCATTTTCTTTCAGGGTTTAATACTACGGATTTTACTTTCCACTCCGTCTGCTTCGAGTGAGAAAATCTCTCACTAGCTGGCAGAAGGCGTCCTCCAATACTTCGTCGCTCCTAATATTCGCAGCTCTCGGGGTTCACTGCGGATCAGGTCGAGGAATTCGATGATGGCCTCCGCGGAGAAGAACGCGTTACGGCACTTCCCCTCTCCACTCCAACCATAGAGTAAACATGGGTGCGGTCCAGTGAACGCTCCAAACGCTCCGGAGCGTTTGTAGTGGTCCGCTGGTCGCTCCGGAGCTCCGCGGCAGTGTTCATGACGTCATGGCAAACGTCATGGACATCTTTCCCCCTCGCTCCAGACGCTAACGATGGAAACTAGGGGCAGCTGGAGCGATCCATGGTTTCATGGCGGGATTTCAAAGATGACAGTTCGGAACATTATTCGTGGATGCATACAAGGTTAAGTCTACTCAACATAATTAGTGCTTTAATTATTTGAAATAGTGATCAGCCTACCAGAATATTAGATATTTCTGGATCCTGTTAATTGGGACCATTGGGATAAATTTTACATTAATATGAGGTTGAGAAGCTCTACGTCCCCAACTGTAAGAACAAGACAAATATTTCCTCCAATGGCCGTTGGAGTAAAATATTTCTAGTGATCTTTATTTATATATTTGAATTATTATTTATTTTTTTATATTTTTATATTTTTTATATTTGTTGTGCTCTAAATTTATGAACGTGTGTGAACTTATAATTATTTCTTTATCTTTACTTGGCCGTGAGAACGTTAGAGTAAAACATTTTTCGAGTTCTGATATTTCAATAGTGTGAGAATAGGTTTTCGTGCATATACAAACACCGTACTTCATGAAGAGGCCGTGTGAAAGTCAAATTATTCCAGACCAATAATATTCCTTGAATCTTTTGACATGGATATAATTCTGAGCTTTTTCTCAAGTATTATGAGCCAAAGTTTCAGGTCGATTGTTTATCATTATAAGTACGGCTATGAAATCTTATTGCAGAAAACCATCACATTATCAGCAAACTTCGGGAAAGTTAAGATATAGTGCATGGTTTTAATTTATAATTAATTTAAAAGTAATGTAGATGCAAGTTGTTAATAGATAGCCAAATCTGTGACTTCCATTTACAAAACTTGAGTGCCAATAGTCGAGTGATAGCAGTGCCACCCCGATTTCATCTCCTTGTTATCATTAAAATAGTAGCCATCATCTCCGTCATTTTTCTCAAAATTGCCAGACATCCGACCTGATCATTAACAGATTAATTAATCATCTTGAGAAACGAGAATTTGTCTGAAAGCAGGTGTATTCCGATGAAAATAGCAGACGATTCCTTCTTTCCGAACAACAACAAACGGCGGCCATGACACTTTGCCACAAACGCTCTGAAACCGGTCCACTGGCAGAAAGTTGGGAACGTCTGCAGCGACCGTGGACCGCTGTTCGGAAGCGTTTGGAGCGTGAGCGATTGTAGCGTTCCGTAGCGTTCACTGGACCGCACCCCAAGAGAGTACATGATGGCTTGATGGACGAAAAATAAGCCTGTTTTATATTTAAAAATGATTCATCCAAAATGGCTACAGCTTTAAGTTTTACAAATAATGCAGTACAATTTTAAAATTTATATTCATTTCGCTTTTTACTAAGTCAATCATTAGTTACTAAGGTACCGCGACAATTCCGCTACATACACCTGTGTTTTCTTAATTTCTTGTAACTGAATGGGTCATGGAGCACAGTAGCAAGAAATCCCTCAAACTGAAACAATACAATAGGAGATTTTATCCCACATCTCATCAGTCGTCACGACTCCAATGCCTTCTCGTCTTCTCCAGACCCGTCACGCCGCCCGCGCCGTTCGTGGGAATGTATCGCCCAATATCCGCTCGCACCCAATATGTAGGAGCCAATTCGGTACGATCCCCATATCCGCTATTTATAATCATGGACTATATTTGGGCTATTACGGTATTACATCTATAACTGATACATCCTACTATCTGACCTATTGCGAACTTAAACGGTATTAAAACTGCTCTGTGGTATTCTACCGCATGATTCATATATTCACCTCTTTAAATCTACGCCTCCGACACTCCCTTGCGAAAAAAAACCTTTCGCGAAAAAGGGGACGCAATGCCGAGATAAGGGGGAGGCGCGGTAAGAAAGCCTTTTTGGCGCCTGAGGACGCACAAGGGGAAGGGGAGAGGAAGGAGGGCATTCCCCGGTCGAACCGATCCAGAGCATCCGACCGGCGCGGCGGCGGGGGAAAGGCGACTCAATCGATCCGCGGAGAAGGGCGATTATATCGAACGCGCCGGCGAAGACCAAGGATGCCTCCGCCCGCCCTTTCTCGCCACGTGCACCACCACACCCCTTTTCCACGCATCACTCCCCACACCACGCGTGCACCGCAACAAAATTATCGAAATAAAAAAAAACCTAAAATGCGGGAGAGATCCTTGGTCACGGTGTGACGGCCCACCCCGCAAAGGTGGTTGTAGCAATTTATGTTTATGTATAGATTTGCGTGAAACTTTACATACGTGTTTTCATTAGTGATGTCTACAGATAAAAGTGAAAAAATTGCCGAATACAGATATGATATTTTGGAAATCCAATGCTATTTTAACACGTAGCCTTATGGCGCATGACATAGATTTCGTAAACATTCGATTAAATAAATACAGATTTTATTCTTTACACGGAGTAATACATTTATTATAATTATAATTGTTTCCATAAATATCAAGGTGCCACTCCGAGTCCAATATTCGAAAACGACACATTTCTAATACAATTTCCTCTAAATTTCGAATTCTGCGCCAAAACTGTAGTCTTAACATACATAAATTCTGGAAAAAAGTTATAGATACCATTTTTGTATCTTTTCAGTTACTGATTGCATGGAGAGTTCCAACGCATAAACAGATGCACTTAAGTGAAATGTGGTCCAAGAATTTTTTTCGACTGATAAAAAAATTCTTAAAATGCGCACTCAATTACTCACGATTACCGCTCCAACCACCTTAAAGCCGCGTCTTGCTATGCTCATTAAACGTGCTTCTACGACTAAGGTCCTTTTGCTCATTCTGTCTGCCACTTACTGACGGGGGCAATAGCACTCGGGCTAAAAGTAGGATCACCTCTCCAAATTCCAGCCTAGCGTAACGATGCTTCACTACGGTGACCAATCGGGATCCGACGCGACGTGACGTTTCCATCGTGGCAGGCCATTGCAGCCGGGACTTATTCCATGTATGTAATCATTATCGACTTTTCACACAGACCGGTTGACCTTTGAATGTCCTTATCTTCAATTTGCAGTTCCTCATAGTAGTCTGTTGTAAGTCCATGCCACAAAGCTAACATTTTTCGATATACCAAATACAATGTTTATTATCTCTTATCAATGCTAAATATAGCAGAAGCGTCGACGTGCCTGTAATCATCAAATACATTGATACATATCTACTTTACTTTATGCCATTAAAAATGCCTTTATTTATATTTTCTCTCTCCGTCTTCCTTCACGAACATCGTGGCTGAATGAGCCATTTAATCGCATATCCCTAAGTCAGTCTCAAAATGGTATTTAACCTTCAGATTCCAATATACATGTAATGCGACGTGACGGTGAAATTTGTAAATGGATTTAATCCATTCCATTCATTCCGTATCTGTCACAGTCATTTCTTATTATACTGCCCTCTTATATCACTCTTTGACAGTGTAGGTTCTTTTTTGTTCATTGTAAATTGCTACATTAGTTATTGATTGTTTGTCGTTTTTTGGTTTACTGTTGCTATTTGTCCAATTTAATTGGACTTGCGCTGTTTTTGGACGAGATTTATTGATAGATAAATATTTAAAGTGAATTGAGCTCGAATGCCTTATTGTGCAATTAACAGGGCATAGAAATTCCGATGTCTGTAAAAGTTACATACTTACTACTTACGCCACAAATGAAGAAGAGTTAGTATAAAGAAGTAACTTTTACAGTGTTTGAAGTTCTTTTCCTTTGTTTATCTACATATTTATAAGTTTTATATTTATTTGTAAGGGTTGAATGAAGAATTTTATATCGCTTGTGTTGTATCAATACGTGTAATTCCCATGCGGCCTCGTGTGAAGACACACATTGTCATTATTGCATGATATGTTCTTGCACACTGTGATTGCAAAGTTAGCAGGACAGGCTAAAATAAGACATCGACCTGAGTAATTTTTGATAAACTATAATTTAGGATATATATTTTTCCATTTTTAATAAGAAACTTTGTATATCTATCACTTCCACGAAGTCAAGCCTGAAACAATTAAATTTATATATTTTTCGTTCCGCACATGATGCAGTATATTCTAAGTATTAACCGTGCACCCGAAGATTAAGTGGCAGAGGTTGCATTATAACACTGATTTGATTTACTGAATTTGGGAATATATTTTTATTCTTTCTGCGCATGATACACTATAAGTATTGTATAAATCATACGCCCTCAAATCAAGCGGGAGAGGTTGGAATAAGACATTGGCTTGAAAAATATTTTTAAGAACATATCTTTGACCTTATGAATATGATACAATAGGTATATTGTACATATTAGCTGTGGGCCAGTTTGAGATTCCGTCGACCGGCAATGGCAGGGAGCTGGGCTCCCGGATAAGCTGACACGGTCTTCACACACATCCTCCTGTTCAACGCGCACTTGATTTTCAACACTAATTTTGGGTAGGAACGCATGGGTGGTACTAGCGTAAATACATTATTTCCACGCGCTATCGTACCGTATGGTTCAACTACCCTCTCCCTTCTTTAATAAATGCTTCACCCTAATTTCGCCTCCTTTCTCCTCCGATTCCAACTTCTCTCGATATCCCACCCATTTCCCTCATCATTTTAGCGGGTCACGTACTTTGCAGTCCCTTCGAGCTCGCCATTCCGAATCCCATCCCTGGAATGCCAGCCGCGTCTACTCGATCTTCGTATCGTATTAGCCCGGGAGGAATCCTCTCTCTCTCTCTTCCTTGTCTCACACCATCTCTCCCTATCTCTTTCTCATTTGGCCATTCTCAAGTCTAGTCTTTCGCTCACGCTTCCTCACTTGCACGAGAGCCGCATCAACCTGAATATAGCGCGATTTTTGTTTTCAATCTCTGAAAGTTATATCCGCACTATAGAAGAGTATTTTTTTGCTTGAAAAAGCATGTGTACACTGCTTATTTCCGTTTCGCGTTCTCGCGTTTCTGCGCGTAAAAATGACATCGCTCATTTTTAAATTGATTGAGTGTAATGTTTAAACAGTCGGAATAGAATCTATAGAAGAATATGAAAGGAAATTATATAGGGCTGTAGAATTAATGGAAATAAATGAATCCCTCAGGCCGTAATTTTAATAGGATACGGGATTTGAGGAAGGCAGGTTCAAACATGAGGTGTACAAAATAAGAAAGGCGTATAGGAAATTTTGTGAACCTAATATTTTAACCTGAATTCGTCACCTCCTGTACTCTATTAAGATTACGGCTTTGGGGATTCTTTTATTTCCATTTCTTTAGGAGAATTTTGAACAATGTATCACATTAAAAATACAAAAATCAAATGATATGTGATGAAAGTAAACACTGGAGTGATGCAGCTAATCACAAAAAGTTGCAATTCATATGCTACGTCGATTGCGCATAATATTTTATCGCATTCACTACGCATGTTGCAGTGATTTAAAAAATATTATTTGTGCCGTATATCCAAAGTCATCCAATGAAACGAGAATTCTCATAACGCATTGCACGGCGCTTCGATTTGCGTAGGAAAGGGATACTTCGCATAACCCGGTCGAGTATTATGGATTGGGATGCCATGAACTATAATACGTTCTGGGATACGACCCTAATCGCTTAAGAAAGTATTTAAGTCCCTTAGGCTTACCAACCTTTTTCACAGTAGCGTACCCAGGGGGGGGGGGGGGCGAAGGCCCCCCCGCCCCGTGTTCTAGCGCCCCTTAGCTGTGTATTTTTCCACTCTTAAGCCCCAAACACGTATAAATAAATGTGTATAATACGTTGTCAATTGTCATATTTTGTACAAACCCATCCGCCTATTGTACCATCAAGATTTGTAAAGTTTAAGAAACTGGTTAATTAATGAGTCGGCGCCCCCTTAAAATTTTCTGCCCCCCCCTAGACCCAAAACCTGGCTACGCCACTGCTTTTTCATGAAATTTGACTTAATAGGTAATTCAAAGATCTATTCACAGAAGTGGGTGGGAAGGTGGAGGGCAACGAGAAGCCACCACATTATTCTCATTTGAGGATGCAGCCTTGCATTAAGAAACGTGATGACATTCCTCATGGTAAATTATTCCGAAAATACAATAGTAACCAAATCAGATCTCCGCATGGAGGCTACAGGGAGGGGAACAAGGAATCACAAAGGGAACAAAGATATATTGGAGGACTAGAGTCAACCAGTCTTAGATTTGAGTGACTTATGATGAGTCATACAAGTAAAACAATTTATTATTACATAGCCTAGCTATAATTCATTCTATATTAATTATACTATTGATATTATAATTTGTCCAAGGTGATAATTTGCTTCCAGCCGCCGACAGACCTTAAAAACTCAAATCTACCTCACTATCTAGATATGTCATGAATATCGCATTCGATTCGCCATATATCGCATAGTCCCACGGACAGTTCACCGAGGAATTCGTAGGGATGACGGAATGAAGCCGGCTGTGATAAAAGAAGGGTGGGACGGCTGGAAGATGCGGAGAAAGGAATGGCGGAAAGTGGAATTGGCAGAGGTGGAGGGGGGGGACCCGAGGAGGAACGAAAAAAATGGGGATGCGGAGCAGAAATAAGGCGAGGAACGGAGAGCGAGTGTAAGGAGAGAGGAGACGAGATTAAATTATTGAGCGAATAGGGAGGGAAGCGAGATGAGGGGGGGAAAGAGGAGGGAAGTGAGGGAGAGATGGGGAAAAACGTCGGGATTAAGGAAGGAAACGAGAAAAAAAATCTAAAGAAAAAAATTAAACGGCGGTCGTAGGTGAAGGAATGCGGATTTCACGGCGAAGAAATTCTGCGTAAGTGGGAGGAAGAAAAAAAATATTTATACTAATGAGCCGAGGTTCTTCGTCGAAAACGGACGAAAACCTCCCGGCGAGATGTTTAAAATGCACAACCAAGCGTTTAACCCGAGCTGGCTAACGCCAAAAACACTCGTTATATTAATCGCTCAATTTTAAAAACCCTAAGTTAAATCGACCCTTATACGGCGTTAAGTTAGCCGTAACTAGTGGCGTCCCTTTCACTAAAGTTCCCCGACGCACGCGACCCTCAAATAAACTCTCTGCTTAAATGCTCAAGATTTTTTTTCCATTAGAACAAAAACTTTCTACTTTGACCGAACCAATAGAGAAGTCTCAGAGTTGTTCCGTGCAGTTTTCCATAAATTCTATCGTAAGGATAACCCTTGGCTCTTTGATGAATTTTCGATTGCGTGTTGATCTGCGAATTAAAAACTAACAGCATGCTATTTTTGGAAGTCGAAATAATTTTGATTTGAACGTTTTCAAAGCTCATTTCATTAATAATCCAATATGTCTAAGAAGAGGAAAACATTAGCGGTTCCATAGCTTCATTTATTTAATGAACGTGCGATAAAATATGAGGGAAAATAAAACACGGCAATTCCACAGCATTTTTTATATTTCGACAACGACCATGGTTTGATTGCAGTGCATCATCTTCAGGTCACCACTGCATCGAAATCACGGACGCATGAAGATGATGCACTGCATCGAAACCATGGTCTTCGTCGATATGTAAACATTTTAGTGGAATCACAATGTTTTCTTTTCCCACATCATGAAGGAATTCCATCAAGTAAAGACAGAAACTGTTTCCTTCATGCAATTAAATAGATAACCCTAATTGTGTTATTGAATCATCATGAAGGAGTTTCTCTGAAGGATGGAGCAAGGGACGTGAAGCGCTCTCAATATGGAACCAAAGTAGGAATAGGGATACTTCTGAAAGATCACCCTCTTCCGCAACCTCCGAGTCTCTCACCCGTGTCCTCGGGATGGAAAGCGCCTAGTGCTCCACCCACCACCCCACACCACCCCACACCACCCCACACCTCCCCACACCAACCCCATCCCCCAAACGTATAGTGGCATAGCGCGTTCCGCATTTAGTTGACAGCATGGGCCTTATGGAGAACGCTGTCGCCAAAACTTCCGCTCCGTGGGCTGGGATCCTAGCTACGTAGGCAACCAATACGAAAGTTAAACTTAGATGGAAGTTGAACGGACGGCCTTTGGCACTGGAGGAACCATTCCCTATGAATTGAGTCCTCACGGGGAAATACATGGGGGTTAGGTGATCTCGCGTTTGACTACCTCCTATTGCCAACTTCAAAATGCTGAATATACTGTACAAATCAACTTTCTTGCTCTCTATATTTATGGCTGTTTATCTGATTGTTAATATAAGGGTGCAAACAATATCATTCGTATATTGATTTGAAATTTCTACCACAAATGTTGTTCGCACCAACGACGACGCCTGCTGACGGCGACGCTCGGATACGCAGTACACCTCGAAGGAGTGGGTCCTTACCCTTCGTGTCGGGAAACGAATAAACGCACCGAAGCTTTAAAGGAACATTTAAATTAATCGATTGTGGCAATACTTTGTGGAAATTGAAGATAGAATTCATTGTTACAAAAACACAGTACAAAATTCGACCAATTATTTTTAATGCTGTCGACCGGTTTCGACGTCTAAAGCGTCATTTACAAGACAAAATAGTTTTGTTCTGTTTTGTCTTGTAAACGACGCTTTAGACGTTGAAACCGGTCGACAGCATTAAAAATAATTAGTGGAATTTTGTACTGTGGTTTTGTAACAGTGAATACTATGTGAGAATTTATTGAATTGATTTATTTTAAAAATTAACATGTGCGTCTAGAATAGCCAAATAAGGATAGCATAGGATAAGTAGTACGGATGGATAGCACTGCGGCTTCGGGTGCACGGGCCCGCATGGCCCGCGCTTCGATTACCGCTACGGCTGGCTAAATGACTGACGGTGAATGACTGATTTTGTCGATTCACCATACAACCTAAAACCGACATTCCTTCGCCTCTTATTCTTCCAGTCTTCCGTTGGGGCGCGAGGTCCCGCCGGGAAGGAAGAGTCTTCCTCTCTGAAAGCATTTCAAAGGAAATTGTTGGAATGACGGAATTTTTCCGAATCCCCGTAGGGGTCGCCACGCAGTGCTCTCTCCAACGGGCACAGGAAATTAAGTTCTGGGATGCCCGATAAAAGACTTCTTTCTACGCCGCACTGGTTCTCGTTGAATGTCGTCCCTACAGTGGAAGTGTATGGAATAGGTGAATCCCCTCTTACTCAGGGACTAAAATGTTTAAGTGTGAGCGTATTATAACTCTCGCAAAAGATACTGGAGCTGGCCTGCGTGACAAGGAGATGAGGTTAAAGTGGAGGGGGTAAAGGGAAAGAGGGGAGGGGAAGAGAGGGAGGCAACAAGAGAGAGAGAGTGAGGCAGGGGAAATGAACTACTTCGCGGAAAAGGCACGAGGTACACACCCAAGGAAAGTGGTTAAAACCAACCCATCTCAATGGCTTCTCCAGGGTCCCTATTTGTAGGTCTCATTGCGGACGATTCGAAATGGGACGGAAGCTAGTGACAAGTCAGTCGGCAGCAATTAGGAAGTTCTCTACTGACCCTCCACACTAAACAACCTTCCTCCCCAGTTTCACGGAATTTTGAAAGTTCCGGAGCCTATGTCTCAAAATCGTTCACTGCACAGCAGCAGGATCTTTTGCGACAGCTATACAAATATTTTTATCAATTAAATTGCGTGCTTGTAAATTCATGCCAACTTCCAGAAAACAATACAAGGAACTTATGAATTGGGTGAACCGTCATTCAAGTTTGATCATGACGTTAAGTTAACGCCTTTATCCCCATCTCAAAAATCATGTTTAAAGGAGATCTGACCAGTGCCGTAGTTATTTCAGATTTTTGTTTTTGATATCACATTAAATTTTGCGTTTTCTTTTATTTTTGCTGCCAGATTCTCTTTCTATGGATGGCTACTTTAAGCCATACTTCTCAAATTTCAGAGACATCATCGCGTTAGACCGCTGGTTCCGATCTTTAATAAACCATACCTTATCCGTCGATGTAATTTCATATCTTTCCTCTTTTTTACGACTTTTTAAGTTTGTTTACGTCGCTCAGAAGTCCTTCGAAAATAATCGCGAGTATAATTTGAAAGACATTGCATAGAAAACAAATCATAATTAAAAAAGGTTTAATGCTCAGAGAAATGGGATTGAGATTATTTACAATTGAGGATATTTTCATCATATGTAAAAGTAAACAATGCGTATTTTTCACGGTATGTTTACAGTCAAAATGCTTTATTTTTGGTATCACAATTCTTTGATTCCCCGAATTTTTACCTCATTCTTATGACAACCTTACAATCGAGAAGCCAAGTAGCCACCTATTTTATTCCGTTGAGATCTGGAGAGGAGCGAAATACGGAGGCGAAGAACACGAGTGTGTTCAGGGAAAGGACGCTGAGTGAAGGGCTAAAAGGGTGAGGAGAAGGGGGGGGGGAGGAGGAGTGGCGGTTAAGAGGGAGGGGGGATTTAAAGGAAACGAAAGGGTGGCGTCTCAGCGGCTGAGAAATGGAATAAAAAAAGAAAACAAAGGAGAATCGCGATCTCAAGGGGCAGGATTAGGGGCGAAAAAAGGATTTGCTTAAGGGAAGCGATAATTGAAAGGATTTTAAAAAGGCATTAATGGCGTTCCGACGAATTCCTCCCCCCTTGGAACTTCTGTTTTGGTTCCTGATCCTGCATATTATATAAATCTCAAAATTCCACGTCCCGGATGGAACGCTTTCAACTGTTTGCTTCACTCCCGCCCCCGCCTCTGCTCACAATGGGAACTTTTTGAGGCTTGGAGTTATTTCCAAAGCTTGGGGTACCTATGTGTTTGTTGCGTTTTGATAACCGAGGCCCAATTGAACATTGTTTGAAAGAAATCATGTTTATGTATACAAACCCACCTTAAAATTTACCCCTCAATAATAGTTCTTATGCAATGCCGCGAAATAATTTAATAACCTTTCATGGTCCAAATTTTTATTATCTAGAAAGAAATTTAGCAACGCACAATTTAACTGAAGCAAAAGAGGTATTCAAGGATAGGGCAGTTGAAAGAAAGTTATAAAAGCACAGTCAAATTTACAGGTCTATCACCAGGAAATGAAACTTTTTGACTGTGTCCAGCCTAAATTGGTAGAATGTGGTAGGCCTGTATGTACGTATGTATGAGAAAGAATTTATATCCTAATCATTAAGTAATGGAGAGTATATAAATATGATGACAGCTGTTGAAAGAACGTTTTAAAATATTTTTCATGATTATTCACCACCGAATTTGGCACATTAGGTGAATGAAATGAGATTACTCCAGAGACTCCAGAGGTATGTGCTGAGTCCCGCACGGATGCTTTAAATTGTTAAAATATTCAAGATAATTACCTAGATTTCCTCAGAATTAACAAACGCACCATAAACAAAAACCCCAGCAGCATGAATAAGTAACTATTGATAATGCTGTTCTGTTAATCAATGTGATACTGAAATTTTAAAACGCAATATAATATGCTAACCAGAAAAAACTAACTTTATAAATATTTAGTATTTCAAATTCTCATTTTAACAGGCAGAATATAAATACTTATATCAGTAAATATTTACCAATAATGCATTAAAGGAGTTATAAACACAGCATTAGCTATGAAAACAAGTGAGAACATCTAACAAATATGACACGAAGACGGGTGAGCGAATGTTATGCGTCGTTGTCACTAGGATCTTATTGTAGGAGCGCTAGGCGTGTATCTACTACCACAGAGTTCATATAAAGAGGCCAAAAGACGAGATAGGCTGTAAATATTTTCTGTACGATGCACCATGTTCTTGACAAGTTTCATCACGCCATTCGGTATTAAGCAGCTATTAACGCCTAGAGAAAATGGCTTTTAAAGGTGAAAATGAAAACTCGGAATTCATATGTAAGGTGGACAGAATGTATATATTTGATGTTCTTTACTAGGAAGGATGGAATTATGCGTAGTCATTAAAAATATCCGAGAAACAAATTTATCAGGAGATGGCTTCAAATTGGAGTTATCTTCTCTTATTACCCATAAATTAATTTTTTATGTTAGGTCTTAATTAATAATCTCCACAAATTTTCTTTTTACACTAATTCCAAGCGTATATGTTTCGTCAAAAATGACTGTTTTTACGGTGATGATTTCAAGCTTTGCGCGGGAGGAAACTGCTAGGGATATGGTGGATACTCGCTATACAGTAACTACACAATAATGCATGCGGCGCACTAATTCGTACTCACTGCAGAATGTACTCTACGCTACTAGAGGCCACGCAGTCAAGCCGATCATAGTGTTCCAACATGATGATCTGACAGACCAGTTAAATGTTGCGGAAGGGACTCCATTCAGCTCAACGCACAGAAAGCAACGCCGAATGCAAAAGCTTGGATTATGGAGTTTCGCCACTTATATTAGACGAAGCAAACCATGACTTAAAGTTGAGATGTGGAGTCATCCCTTAAAATAATATGTTGGTCGGGCAAACCGGAGTGGAGGCCTGAAATCCAGCGGAGAGACTGGAAATGAAAGGCGAGGAGGAGGGGATTGCTCGAGCGAGGATGATTCAGGGAACGGAGAAATAAGCCGCGTAATCCGGGGGTAAGGCCACGGGTTAAAGACGAGGCAAGGGAAATTGGACATAGCGCTGCGCGATGTGCGGTTCAGGGTTCATCCCCACTTCCCCAGAATTTCAGGAAATTTAAAAACTATCCATCTTCAACACACCAATTGCATGAGCCAGTGTATAATTCCACTAGAGACATTATGATGTTAACCGTGATTTTTTTCCCATACTTGTGGTATTTTTACTTTACAAACCAAAATCGCAAGGAAGATAAAATATTTATGTCACCATTTACGCCTCTTAATTACATACATATAATGCAATCTTTCTGGCCAAATAGGTACGTTACGAAAACTTGATGAGGTTAGCGCATTAATTCTCTTATACTCGCGTTATTTTTATTTTACAAACCAACGCCAAGATAAAGATGAAAATACAGAAAATAATGACAAACATCACAATACCTAAGAAAAAGCTTCAGAAAATTAGTATTCTCCAAAATGATCAAATCAGAGAATTTAACTCATTATTTTGTTTTGACAAAAGCAGATTTTTACGAAAAATAATGAGTTTAGCACAATGATTAAATAAGAAGCATTACTAACCTACTATCATTACCTAATAATCTATTCACACTACTAAGCTGCAACTGTAATACTTTTTGAACTGCTCTTTACAGCAACAGGTGAGAAAAAATATACGCGTTCAATTGTATTTGAATGAAGTTTGACGCGAAATTGAGCATAAATTCTATTCACGTCGGCAAAACGCAATGAACACATTCCTATCGGTAAAAATGCCAACACTAGTACATTTATAGAGAACACAATCGACTGAAAGTTAGGGAAGAGAACCACGATATACAAGTTAAAATTTAAAAGTGATTGTTTCCGAAAAATGAAATTCTATCAGGCGCTTACCCATTGGTTCTAAAAACTTCTGAACTTGCTCTTCGTGCCTAGGGTGTTAGTGGTGTTTTGTATTTTTTTAATCAGATCAACGTACTGTCTAGAATTGGTACTAACCTTAGGCCATTGATTACTAGCCTGGTCAACGTCAATATACCAGTGAGGGGAAGATAAAGAGTGAATTATGCATCACACATTTCAAAAACTTTTTCTAGCCCAGGTACGGCTTTACGCGTAACATTGTCTCAGGCACATATCTGAGCAAGCGAATTCATAACAAATAAATTTTAAAAAATGTTCATTCCATGCTAAATTCATTTAATCAAGACAAAAACTTCAAGGTAAACCATACATTAATGTTTTATGAGAAATCTCGGCGAGAATGAATAAAATATCCGTGGCATAATATGGCATAAATATGTGGCAATTTATGTAGCGAGTAAATTTTTTTCATAATATTCCCCCTTTTTTCACGCAAAATACGCTTCAACGCACACACATCATCGTATATGGTGCAAAATACAAGTATAATCGGCCTTATTATGATGGGGTTCACATCTAAGCGCGAGGCACGTAATTAAAATTCTAAGAGGGATGCTAATAAAAATTCATTTCATTCACTATCTGCACACACCCATATCTGTACGAGGACGACGCAATCGACAGTTTAGACAAGTAAGAAAAAATAGAAATGTATTGAAACAATCACTCTGAAGTAATTTCATAACATAAAATTCCAAGTAAGTAGATAATTCTGGGCTACCCTGGCAGTAGCATTACTGAGGCCAACCCAAAGATAAAAAAGATATTAGATAGTATCTTTAAAAATGAAAGTGAAGCCCAATTTTTTGCAAAAAGGATCCACCAAACATGGCTATCGCGCGAAACTAATCCATACATTTTGTGAATTATTCAATACTTTTTAAAGGAAATTATTTCAATTTTGTATTTCCCTAGATAAACAATTACGGTTCCGCAATAATTTCGCTACTAATTACTTTTTTCGGCGGAATGAATGTACAACTGATCCGATCAATATGGCCGATTGCAAATTTTCGTGGATTCAATATTCCCCTGACCTATCGTACCACATGGTCCAAAGTATTTTCCTCTTTAATTCATTAGCTAACCGATGATGAGAATATGAATGTGCATGAATGAAGGTTACATGAGATAGCCTTATGGCTTAGGCTTAATGGGTTAAAGAACTCAGTACAATTTTAACAGATCTGAGTTTGAATCCCAGCCCATGGGGCGCGATCACGGTTCTCCATAACGTGTTCTGTGTAGCGAAAACGAGATCGTAATTTTTAAAACTTCGTCAGGTGCTTTATATAACTAGTTTTAATTGATGTAGATCTTTCTTAGGACAGCAACTTTGACCATTGCCCTTCTAGAGCGGTTTGAAATTCGGATAACGATAACGAGAACGAAAAGAAGGAACCGTGATCCCACCACACGGGCGATGGCTTCGAGGATCTATCAGACGCTTGCCACACATCCTTGAGGTGGCTTGCAGGATGTTTAGTTGATTTAGTTGTAGACGCTATTGTTCGGTTAATTAAGAAGTCAATTCCGTCGTACACAAACGACTTGAGAGTTTAGCGTATTTGAACCGTTAGTAAAATGGAACACAAACTATGGATCGAGTCTTTCTCTATGCCGAAAAATACTAACCGAGTTTCGAGTACCTCCTGCCATGCCTTGCTCGAAACTCAATTTTGTCTACGATTTCTACGTCTAACATTGCCTATGTCCACGTTTGAATGCTAATATGTTTGTAACTACGATTGATATTGATTGTTCGATGTCTACGATTTTGCCTACCATTCCGATACTAGAAAGATTTCTTCACAGTGAATTCCTCACGTTCGTAATTTCATTCCATTCAAACCGAAACCTTGCCGTACTGCTCCTCAGCATTCTCACCATGTCTTCGTATTCCCGTCCTTTTCCTTCTCATTAGAGCATGAACGAAGGACGAGGGCCCTTGGCTGTATTGGATTGTAGGAGTTGAGACTTGGTAGGTAGGCACTGGTGGCGCAGGCAAGGGTTTAAGACCAGGGGTAGACAGGGAGCGCTACTGAGGGAAGGAAGGCACAGGAGTCTGCACGTAGGGACTGAAGAGAGAGGTTTGCAGGGTCTCACCCCCTTTACCTACCCTCTCCCCCCTCACAATTGCCAAACCCCCCTTCTTCTCCCAGGGAACCTTCAGCCCCCAACTATCCCCGGGGCAAGGAAGCTCTTGGGGGTTTTATTCGATTACAAGAGTTTCAGAAGATTAGAGGGAGGGAGGGTTACCATGGGGGGACGGGGGAAAGAGGAAGGGAGGAAGAGAAGGGAAGAAAATGGATCGTGGTTTTTAAGGGGGAAGGGTAGTAGGACGACAAGAAGGCCCCGTGATGGAACCCAGCTACTGCTGTTTGGCGGTTGAAGGTGGGAGAAAGGGATACACAAAATACTGCGATAAAGCCGTTTTACACTATACTTATATCAATACGGGAAATCGAACCAAACTCAGATTGGCCAAAATCGTACCGTGTAAAGGGTGTGATCGCATCCGATCATATAATCGAATTCGATTATCAGTACTGAAATGAGAAATAAGTATGATATTTATTTTATATCCGATTCTTGGATCCAACGACCAATTACAGGCAAGCAGACAAGTCGAGAGTTTCGAGAAAACACCGTGGCGATTCTGGAATCTACCAAAATAACTAGGCCAAAATAATAATTCTAGGAAATTTTCAGAATTGTTGAAAACGGTAGAATATCACTTAAATATACCAAAACAATATGGTGCAGTTTATTTATATTGTGTAAAGTTTTAAGTACCAAACGACAACTTGTGGAAATGAACGATCGATAAAATCATCACACAAAAGAAGGATACTTTTTAAATTGCCGCACTGCATTTTCATTTCACCGACCTAGGTTTGGGGAACTCTTGCCAAAAGATGCAGGAACCTAGGTCGGTGAAATAAACTCAGAGTGGATTTTAAAAAAATTTTGTTTTGTTATAATGATAAATTGCGTAGTTCATCAACTGCCCGTACAGCACTTCGCACAGAAATCAACATCGTGTAAACACAGGCTCCGAGGCATCGAATTCGATTTTTTCTGAATTTGGTTCCGAGTTTTCGGCCCTGATTTCATGCAGACATAATCATCGTGTAAAATGTACTATACAATTCTTATGCAATCATTAAGGCCCTTTTACGCGTAGCGTCATTGTCGAAATCATACTGAATTAAGTTTGATTAAAATCGTACCGTATAAAAGGGTGTTATATCGTATCCGATGAAAAATCGAATTCGACTATCAGAACTAGAATAGAAATAAGTACGATAGATAGTACGGTAGATAGATAGTACTAGAAGTACCAATCATAGGCAAGCAGGCGAGTCGAGTGTCTCAAGAGAACACCTGGAGCTGGAATCTGCCAAAATAATTTTCGGAACTCTGTGAACTGCAATCGAGCAAATATGCACTTGAGACTTGCAATAATGGTTTATTGAAGATTATTTATGATGTTTTGTAAAAAATATAGTACATACGCCAAAACAATTTGACGTAGTTAACAATTAGTAGTAGTTTAGTAGTAGTTGGGAAGTTATTATAGTATCTAAAAACTCCTGGACTGAGCTACTGCGCATTGAAATCGTGCAATGATAGGTTGCGAGGCATCGAATTCGATTATAGTTCCGGATTTTTTTCCCGAGTAGGTATTCGGTACTAATGTCACTGATTTAAGTGCTGAATTAAGTATTGTGAAAATCAGCCTTTAGTACATCCGAGCCAAATTCTTGTGTAGCATTTCTGTAACATGATTTTCACAGATTTTGGTTTAAAATGGACGTGGTACTAAGGGTAATAGGACGGTAATGGCCTTTTTAGTGCCTTAATTGTTGAGGCGACCATTTAAGCCACTAAAAGCCGTTTTATATGACCAATATTTTATTAAAGGCATAAGCGCAGTCTGAAAAGGCAGTAAGGCTAGGTGGGAATGATGGTTAAGGTAATCGTATGCAGTATTCTGTAAGAATATATTCTTTCTTTAAAAGTTGTGGGCATATAAAAAAGATGCAAAATTCCATAACCACCAACCATATAGTAGGGGAGATATTTCCCCATTAGTATTACCAAATACATACCTATTTGATGCTGGATGAATAGGTTAGTTGGTAGGTAGTCTAGTTCGCAAGGTGCCCTGTAATATGCTAACCACTGATTACAGTACGTCTCGCATTCCTGGAGCACTAATAATTCTACTGATGACATTACTGCTAAACTTAATTAACATTAAATGTAACGTATGTTTTATGATGAGACTTAACTAATAAGAACTAAATCATTGGATGTAGGTTGTGTGTGGATGTTAAAAAAAGGCTAGAGAAGTCTAATTCATACAAGGGTGTAGCATATTATGGCGCAGAAATCATGACATTGAGGATGAAGATGATGGAAGTAGGCCAGAGACATTTGAAAGAGAGAGGAGAAAACAGGAAAGAAAGACAGGAAGGCAAGCGACAGACGTAGGAGGTTCTGAAGAAAGAAATGGTGACTTGAGTAATGAGGTCAGGTTCTATGACTCAATGAAAGTTTAGTAGAAGTAATATTATCTCCATCTAAACCTACCTAATTCTGTATGCCACTGTATTTATCCATGTTGCATTTATTGTATTTGCATTTATCCGTAGTGTATTTAACCATTTTGCATAACCAAATATAAATTCGTACCAGCATTTGTTGCAAGGGTTTCGCCCAGAGAATAATAAATATATATTCCACTAGAAGATAGAACCCGTTGAATTTCAACGGGAAAATGAAAAAAATACAACCGTTGAATAGGATTTTAAAAGGATCCTCCCAATGTGTCGATCAAAATGGATACTATATGTACTATGCAGCATTCATCAACCATGGAAAGAATGGGGCAAAAAAATTTCCTACAAAAATTCTAACAGAAATTCTTTTATTTTGATAATTTAACCTGATTCATACGTTCTTCGGGTATAACATCCCATTTAAAGCCTGAGCTGTGGTTTAAAAAGTAAATAGACATTTATGACGTTGAAATAGTGCAAAAATTGACCACTTTGGAGTAAAAAACCCAAGTTTTAGGCAAAAAAAGCAAATACGAAAATCGAATGCAAGAATTGAAAACTTAACTCTTTCAGTCCTCCGATACTAAGAATTCGAAGCCTATACCATAGTGCAAGAAAATTAAAAAAGCAATAAAATAAACCTCTGTACCGAATCCAATACTTTTCCTTTGGAAGTAAAAGTTGGTTAAAAAGGGCCCACATAAGGTCCCCTGGTTCCCTTAGTTCTTTCTAATATAGTCTATTAATGCTTCTGGTTCCTAAGGAACATGTGACCTAAACTTTGATATTAAACCTTGATGCGTCAAGGTGTGTGGATGTGTATAGTGTTCAAACAAACAGCATTTCAACTGTATATATCTACAGAAGCAAAACAAACTTTGTAAATTTTACAATGGATTTTATTCTGTACGACCGGTTTCATCGCATAAGCGACATCTTCAGGTTAACTTCAGGTTACCTTACGACAACTTCAGGTTACTTCAGGACCTCAAGATGTCGCTTATGCGATGAAACCGGTCGTATTGAATAAAATCCATTGTCAAATTTGTAAAGTTTGTTTTGATTCTGTCAATATGGAATTTTACTAAGTAATGCCTGTGAATATCGAGTTCATGTATCGAGTTCATATCTACATACTTCTCTGCGAGCCACCGCAGAGGCATGGGGCAGGGGGTGTTAGGACTCCATTCCTGGAAAGGGAAAAGGAGGGGGGGGGGGGGAGGACAGAGGTGAATATGTGTTAACGATGTCTCTTAAGATAGTGTCACGCTGTTTTTGTTATAATGACTAATGGTGCGAGGAAAGAATGAATTTTCGCACCAACCAGTTCGGCAGAGTATCTCCCATATTTTGTCTCTCCTATCAGTTCAAGAGATTGTTACATTGTTAATGCTTGATGAGTGTCCATAGAGGGCAGCTCTATACACTGAGCATGGTGGGCCGGAGCGCGGAAAAGAAAGCTCAGTACAAGCCTGTCTCCTCGAAGGTGATGTACTCACGTACCTAACCAAGTAATAATTCAAGTAATCTAATGTAAGCCTAGTGTGTAGCCTCCAAGTCTCTAACGGACCCCAACCTAACCCTTCCATCAACTGAGTGATATAGATTCTACACCAGCTTTAAGAAAAATGTAGTTCATGTCAGATGAAACTTCACCCTCTGCCCAACACCCCCTGAGATGGCTCTCAGGCAATGTGTAGATATATAGACATCTCGACTCGATACATCCCTAGCTGAAGGGATGGTGCCGAAAAGGGATGAAGGAAGAGAGCAGTGCCGTAACCCGAAGGTGTGATAGAAAAAGGGATGGATGAGGGGATAGGGCGAGGGAGAGAGCCCTTCCTTAATGGAATGAGAACACGCGGTTCTCGCCAAGGCACATCTGGCCACTGCTTCCCTGTTTAAGATTTCCCGAAGGGCGGCCCCTATGGCTTCGTTATCCGGGGGAACGAGTGGGGTCGCATTAAATCATCTCACGGCCGACGTGACGGGCTCGTTTCGATCCGACTAATACATATTGCATTCAATTTTGAGCCGCTCGGCAGATTGGGTCGTTGATGAGTGATTGAAGAGATGACGGTACGTACCTCCGAAAACAATTGTCGGCCGCGCGAAAAGCACCGATGTAACTAGAAGTGAGCGCCATGGAGCAAAGAGGGAGATGAAAAGGCGCCATGATTTTGAAAATGTTTACGTTCAATGTTATTGCTATCTAAGCTCACTAGGAAAGGATTCCAGGATACCGTGACGCCAGGTGATCAACAAGATGTAAAAAACTATAATATTTGTAAAAAGGGTGAAAATAATCTTTTCAATGTGACGAGAAAAATGCATACTTATCATATCGAGTCATTATCCTCATATGGAGAGGGTGAGGTGGAAAACACCTCTACCACAGGTTTCCTTCAATCCGTCAAAGATTTGAGATTCCAGCTATTAGGAATATAGCACGCAAAGTAGTTTATGAGTGTCAAAGATGTTACCGACTCAAGAAACAAGCATCTAAACAGTTAATGGGAGAATTACCTGCTCTAAGAGTACAGCCTGCGAGACCATTTTGGGATACAGGTGTCGATTATGCAGGTTCAATGTTATAACAATTTGGAAGCTCACGTAGTAGAACTACAATCAAGGGGTGTATTGCAATATTTGTATGCTTAGCTACCAAGGCGGTACACTTGGAAGCAGTGACCATTAACCACGGCATCTTTCCTAACAGACCTAAGATGATTCATAGGACGACGAGGCAAACCCTCTCAAACCTGGTCTTTCAATGCAACTAATATCTGGGTTTCAGCAAAGTTTACCAAGGAATTGTACCAACTATTGGGATCAAGTAAATGTGGAAAAGATGTTAGAATTTGTGCTAGAAAATTGTGAATTGAGTTTTATGCCACCTTATACACCGCATTTTGTTGGAATATAGGAAGCAGCAGTAAAATCATTGACAACCTAAAAAAGATTTTAGGCGATATTATTGTGACATACCAAGAGTTATTGAAATTATTAATACAAGTTGAAGCATGAATGTATTCCCGCACCATTTCCTTTCTATGAAATGAATAACATGATTCTAGTTATCTATAACCTGCTCATTTCCTAATTGGCAAAACTTTGATCAATTTACCTTCCTGACCTGTCTGACGAGGAAGTTACTATCCTCTCTAAAAGGAAAAAACAGCAAGAAGGTGTGGAGCATTTTTGGAGTCGTTGGTCTAACTTCAAGAACTTCAGCAGCGTCGATGCTGGCGGGATATTTATCCAAATTATCAACCTGGAATTGTGATGATCGTGAAAGATGATCATCTTCCTCCATCTAAATGGAAAATGGGACACATAAGTGAAGTGAATAAGTGGTCTAATGTTGGAGTACGAGTAGTACTGTTAAAAAAATAGATTGGAGAAATCAAAAGGCCTGTAGTAAAACTTTGCCCTTTACCTTGTATCTTATAATTTGTTGGAACAATAGTTCCAAGGGGTACGGTATATTCGCGCCTGTGGTTTGGATCCTGGAACTTGCGTGCGGTGGTGGCAGTGTTGCTGTCAGTGAATTTTCGCTTATCTTTTGTTATGCTCATGTATGCTACGGTTTCAAGTTTTGTTCTCTCTCTTGATCTCAATACCAACCGTGCAACAAGATGGTTTGAATGATTGTTGTAATTTATGAAGGATTGTTAAATTTCTGTTTTGCTATAAATATTATTAGTGTCCACTGTTCAATTTCAAACCACTTGTCTTTTCAATTCAGACATCATTATTGATGTCATCGGTTTCCTCAAAATGTCGATAGCGGAAACATTTGGTCCAGGCATCTAGGCTCCAGGCATTTTAATCATTAAATTAAAATAATTTGGATGCAAAAAATCCCGCAACAACATAGATAAAAGGAAATACTGCTTCTCGTATTATTGACACAGGAAATTATCATAAAATTGAAGTTCCTTCCAGTGGATGAGTTTTGAAAATAAAATAATTTTTCTGATGATAAGACAGGTATAATAGATAAGAAAGACGGACTAACTCTGAAAAATAAATATATTTTTAATACAATCCGTGGTCTTCGGTGCGACTTTGTGGAACTGATTCATATGAAAAACTTGAACTTGGTGATTCATGTATACACCAAAGAGGGATTAAATTTGCCATGAAAAAATCATTGG
The DNA here is from genome assembly GCA_963573305.1 of Pyrrhosoma nymphula. Lineage (NCBI taxonomy): Eukaryota > Metazoa > Arthropoda > Insecta > Odonata > Coenagrionidae > Pyrrhosoma > Pyrrhosoma nymphula. Next base: position 56,199,733 of record OY754335.1, read on the forward strand.
ACTTGACCGTGACTCGAACCCAGATCTTACAATTGCCGGTGTAACTGGCTAAAACACCTGACGCAATAATACAACTGGCTAAAACACCAGCAATTGAGAGATCCGGGATCGAATCCTGGTCAAGTAAAACGATATTTTTCAGAGAGAATTTCACCCTCTTTGGTGTATATCTTTGCACCGGGCGTGCTGACTGCGTTTAATGCGTTCATTTGTTAAACTACAATGATTAATATTCATTGCTATTTTTATGATTAAATCATGCAGCTAAGTACGCAACTGAAACGGACAAGTGACGTCAGTAACAAAGGAATTAATAATCGGGTAGTAATCCGCTAAACTCGAATTTTGCAGGAAAATCTCCTCACAAATTCATTCGCATTTGTGACAGAATATAATGGGTTTCTGCGTTTGGGAACACTAGGCCATAACGAAGAGAGACACACCGGTGACCGCGGAAAGTATGATCGGAACAACATCATCGTCCACGCGCAAGACCGGCTCACATTTAAGTGACGAGCTATATGTTCAAACACCTGAGTCCTCGACTTAATGAAGACGAATTAACTGGCGGCGGCCATTTCTTTACCACCTCTTTCTAGGATGAGTGATGGATAGTTTTTGCATGTCTCGAACGATGAATAATGCTCGGGACTGTGGCATTTTTTTTCTAGACCGCAGCCATAACTCTTACGTCTCCTTCCCTGAAGAAAGGCATCAAAGCGGGGTTTCAAAGCCCCGCAAGTTATTTATCCACTCCTCGGAGCATCGCGGGAAGAGCGCGCCTTGTGAGGACGGGTAGTGTGGGGAGAAAGAGCTCTGGAATTTATAATCACGCGGTCCCAGACTCACGCAAACTTCTGTGTCGGATGATGATGATGATGAGGGAGGGAGAACTTGGAAGTTAATAACTGAATGGAATATACCTACCCTTAGTTTCACACACCGCAGAGAGTCTACGGAGGAGTGAGGCGTTCCCGTAGACTTTTATTCCGAGCATACTACTCGACACTGAAGTTAGTTTACCCGGAGTCAACGCATTTGGTTGGCCGAGACAATATTTTCACTCCTCATTTCATGATCTACCATCCTTTCATGCATGATTTTGCATATCATTTTTTTCGACAAAAACACGATGAATTAGAAGACTAGGTTTCCTTCCACACTCTTAATTTCTAAATAACAATCACGATTTCGTCACTATGTACCATTTTCAAGGTAAAAGAAACTTGAAAATGGTACATAATGCTGAAACCATGGTCGGTTTTTATTAAATAAATGTTTGGAATTTTGCCTAGTCTCCTTATTAATCATGTTTGACTCTAAAACGCTTCCACCAAGTGACACCTGAATATTGTTTTTTTCAAGACTATGCATTTATCAAAGAAATGCGGGAAAAAGACTGAGGTTATCGCGTTTGGATGCCTGAACTGAAACATTTTTGCTTCTTATTTCATAACCAACAGTCTGTTAATGTAGTTGACAGACTCGGGCATAACTATTTGAAAATCCTTCACCGTAGGAAAGTATGACCCTGAAGTTTCCAAATACATTATTACTCTTCACGGCCGTGGTTTTGTTACAGAGCAACGTCATCAGGTGTCACCCTGATGACTGCAGGGTTATTTTTGTAAAGCAGTATTGTTGTAATACGCAGTGTTATAAATTCTTTTTTCATTCATGCGAATTTGTCTAGGTATACATTATTTTTCGTCCAACCACGATTTATTTTACAATAGATAGCATTCACCAAAGAGCTGCACGAGCAACATAAGTGAAATCATCCGAGGGAAAGGACACAAATGTGACGAATAATGAATAAATAAATCCACATGAACAACGATTCAAACCCAAATCCTCCGATTTTTAATGAAATATACGCAAATTCCAATATAAAAAATTCAAGCAAAAACAATTACCTATTTCTTTTTAGAAAAAAAAACTGACCAGTAACAGCGCTTTCATTTCCATCTTTTTTGATCTTCTTCAGCGCCATTTGTATCACTACCGTCGGCGCAGAAAGTATGCGACCCTGAGTTTGAGGCTTAATATTCACAGGACACCTGGACGGATTAAAAAAAAACATACATCGAAATTTTGTTTGTTTCAATCCGCCTTACGAGATTTAGAGCAAACCTTTTCTCAATTATAATGAAAGTAGTCACTCTCATGCTCCAGTTAGGCATAGTCCTCGTCTCAGTCAATACCAACTGATTTAGTTCACAAGATACCACGTAATATAAAAGTCTCTTAGAGTATCATCCTTTGCAATGACAGATTTTTTCTTAACCTTTTCTTCATAATAAGTGTCTACTGAACTCATAATTATTATTTAACTTTCGATTAAAATATCGAGGTACCAGTAGTCACTGAAATAATATTATTAATAATGCATAATTTTTTAAGACCCTGATTACCTACTAGAAGCACATCTTTTCACTTGTTGGCGCAGGTTAGGAAAATATTCTTATAGCCGTCTGCCCGGTTATATGTCCCTCTTCTTTGCGCTTCTCTCAGTTTTACTAATGTAGCGTGGAACTAAAAAAATATCCTGTGAGTCATTTCAAATTTCCTTTGATCTGAATTTTCCCAGAAATCTTAGCCTAGCATGTAAGCTCAGATTCCCCGGCGGCTCCTTGCCACAGCTGTTTACAAACACTGCTCATTTGCGGCAGTTTTTGACAAAGCAATAGGTTTTCCTTTGTAGTTTATTCAGTTCGCTCTCTGCGGTTGTTCCGTTATGCTTGGAGCGTTCTCGAGATGAAGTCTAACTAGAGCAAAGCAACATCTCTTTTTGATTTTGACGTCCGAGGACCTTCTTACTTCTTGAATTCCCAGTCTCTTAATGGTAACGAAAATATCATTCATGTTAGGCACCCGCAATAGGGTGAATACAGTTTAAAAACAGAATAATCAAGTTATTTTCTCCGAAAAATTACATGTTCCCTAAAACACCTGCTTTCAGAATTTACTATTGTTATTTGTTGATTTTAAATTGAATTTACTACTGTTTCCAAATATTTATCACGATTTTACAATCATAGCGATCGCACAAATGGTGTGGTTGGCAGTCACTCGCACGGGTGCAAAGACCAACACCAAAGAGGGTGGAACTCGCCATGAAAAAATTACTGAGAAAATCCCCACCTGAACTCGCTTTGAACGAAGATGGCTTGGTGGGGAACTGGAAAATACTCCTGATCGGCATTTGAAAGATCTGTGTTCGAATCCCGTTCAAGTTAAATGATTTTTTTCATGTCGAATTCCACCCTCTTCGGTGTATATCTTAGCACCCGTGCGCGTGACTTCGTACCACATCATTTTTGCAATGGCTATGATTGGAAAATTGTCAAAAGTTAGTAACTCTAATGGCAAAAGTTTGGGTTTATTCGCAACTACTCGCATATCATGCACGACCCCGTCTCCTCTGCTACAATGTAGACTGGGGACGAGAACACTAGTTCGTATTAACCCTCGCAGAAAATATTTAACCGCCGCCGCTTCGACTTAAGATGGCTTGGTGACGTAACTGGCTAACACACCTGACCGGCAATCAGGAGATTCGGGTTCGAATACTCGTCAAGTCAAATTATTTTACATGTTGAATTCCACCCTTTTGGATGTATATTTATCACGATCTCACAAATGCGTAATCTTTAGTCGGCATCCCGATTCTCAAATTGGACGTCTTTCATGTATGTGCTTCAACTTATCTGAAGAACTCATTAAATATTACAGCTATGAATAACACTTAAACTAACGTGGCATTATTTTAGAGCATGGCGTCATACGATAGAGACACGACTTTCATTCTGTCTCGGGAAAAGACTTGCATAACGCTTCACGATGAAAATTAACCGTCCCGGGTACGGACCTTGGAACCAAAGGTGAAGACATTGAGCACTCATCAATGTAAATCCTCCTTCATCCTTATCAAACATATTCGCAGTCATAAATAACGAAGAATCATAAAGGATCGAACAGTTCGAGGAAATTGGCATTAAGGTAACATCGTTCACACCGCCACGCCGCGAAGGAATACGTCGATAAATCAAACAAAGACCGCTTCAGACAATGGAATCAGATGATTAACGCGTTCTCTCGAAGATGAGTGCCTCAGGGGGAGTGAGAAGGGGACAAGATAAATGAAGACTTTGGATGACGAGAAATATTGTTTGCATTGTGGGTGGAACTACGGAAAAATTTCATCAGGGAAACACATTCCCTTGATACTTAAGGCAGGAAAGTAATTAGCTTTATTAGTCAAAGAAAGGATTATTATAAGCATAGCTTGATCCATGGATTTAAGAAGAGAACAAATGTAACCTTGCGGAACGATAGCAGAATGGAAATTTGCAATCAGCCATATTGAATGAATCTGTCGTACAGTTAATACTCCGAATACATAGGTATTAGTTACGGAATTATCGCGGAACCATAATGATTTATCTAGAAAAAAGCAAAATAGAAATAATAAAAAAATGCATTATTCATTACTTTTAATGAAAAATTGCGCTTAATAGCCATGTTAGGTGGATTACTTTTCGTATAAAATAACAGGATTCACTTTCGTGCGTCAAGACACCATCACCTATCTAATTGAAATTATGATTAGACCAAATAAAAAAACACCATCTAGCAGAAAAAAAGGAAAGCAAATTTTCCGTGCCGTCCGCGCGAAAAGATCAAGACAGCAGAATGAGATCTTGACAATAAGGTCGGACGCAACATTTTGGAGTGGAAAGTAGTAGTGGCATGATTCATAAAAGACTGAAGGGAGTGGATTTTTCACCGTTATTGCCTTGGTACCAATCCGTAAGGCCAAGATTAATACCGATGTTCACATCACCGACCAGCATGCTCATTTCCTCATTTCTATGTACCCTTGGCAGTATTGGAAAGTGAAGACGAATCCATGTCCATAGTTTTATCAGCATCGCACGTGTTTTTGTTCTGCGTTTGAAACATTGCGATTGAAGGAATATTTCGTGGATGAAACAACGAATGCTCGAATCCGCAAAAAAACGACGGAAGAAATAAATATGATGTCACATTAGTTTCGGCCACATTAGTTAAGTGAATAGTTATAGGTGACACAAGGCTAAATTTTGATTCATAATGCTAACACCTTAAATTTAGCTAAATAAGCGCGCAATGCCAAAATAATTTTTTAATTTAAATGCAGCCTGCCCAGGACGATGAGAAAATATACTTGAAAATTTCAGATCCGGCGAGTCTCAGTATGACCCGGAGGATATTATTTTAACCCCGCATCATACCTCTAGAACTGAAAGAAGCAAAAAAATAAAAGGGATTCAAGACTGAAATGATAGGTTCAAATATTTATCCTTATTGTTTCAGTCCACGCACAATTAATAACTATAAGAAAAATAGAGGGAGGCAAAAATTTGCAATTTTAATTTCCTCTCTCGTCGTTTTCCTTACCCTATTCCTTCCCGTTTTCAAGGCTGGTATCCTGAAACCCCCTGCCACACACTTGAGGTAGCTCTCTTGGTAGTAAGTAGATGTAGATATGGCGGAATAGAGGGTGAATTCACGCTCAAAGGCTGAGACTTACTAAAATCCGTTGTCTCCGGCGTGACTTCATGAAATTAATTTTCTCAGCATTTTGAATGAGAAGAGTAGTTCCACACAAAATTTATTTCACGGACTACGAAGGCTTCGACATAGCACATCATCAGGTGACGTAATTGCAACGTAGCACGTCATCGTCACCTTATGAAGACGGGCTACGTCGAAACCTAGGTTGCCTATGAAATAAATTTTACGAGGAATTATAAAGTTACTCTTCTCATTCAAAATGCTGAGACATACAATTCAAAGTTAACTCAGAACTTGATCTGTGAGCATAAAAGTGAACCTGCGTGAAGGTTGGCTGCGTAATGGTGTCAGGCACTGTAAATATGTGAGAAGCTAAATACACACCGATTTTCACGTGCATTTCATATACGTTTGGAGAACTAGGGCCGTCAACATTTTATTGCCTGAATGCCTATCAGCCTCTGCTGTCCGCCTAATTGTCATAGCGTCAGACTGGTGCCATAGTGCTAAAGACAGACTGACCGAAGTGAGTGCTAAGGGGCAATGCTGTGTATCATTTAAAACGTATTTAGCGAGCTTGAAAATTTGATTGGACGTTATCAAGGCTCTTTATTCTCCCGATATGTTTGTTGATTCGCTCTCCGGCCTATAATGGGCCGCGAAAGCAATCTATCGTAATAATGACTAAAAAACATGAAATGCCAGAGGCGAAATCAATTAGTATTGTCAAGAGATGATAAATAACTTGTAAATAATTGAGACCTGTTGGTCTATTTTTGTGTGAAAAAGTGGTAAATGATTTAACAGTGGTGTTGACCAGAATTGTATAAGCCACTTACTTTCTCTGCCCAGTTGCGTGAAAATAGAGCATTCAATAACATCGATGCATACCTGAAAAGAAAGAGAAAGATTGCTTAGAATACAAGCTTGATAACATTTTAGAACATCCAATTGCAATAAATATATACTTAGAGTTGAAAACAAGTTCTGGAAACTAATGTTAAGCCACAGCTGCACCTCTATAACCTTCACCTCCACTCCTGATCTCAGAACCAGACTAATCACGCCTGCGTTCACATTTCACAATTCACTGCTATCTTTAACGAGGTAAAAACATTTATCACCCGTAATGTCATCCTAAATTCAAATACTTTGACTTCTTCCTCGCTGCCTGCCAAATATTCTCCCCTCCGCCTCAGACTTCAACATTCTTAAGACTTTTATCAATCAGTTAAATACTGCGCAATATTGCTAACTTCATTATTCCAACCTATACCGGTGTCAACAAAACACATGCGTGCGGTTTTAAGAGGACGCCATTAAGAATTTACTGGCATTTTTTAAATAATCTTGATTTATTTAGGCTATGAGAGGTATTTTTGACGGAAGGGGATGTTAGATCTCAGAAAAAATATTTCTTTTAGGTTATAATTCGTTATATACGTAATAGTTAAAACGGATAGCACAAATCTTGCTGTTAAGTAACTGAAGAATTTTTTTATAGTTTCCATCCGAATTTCCGGCTAGGAACCGAGTTGGTTTTTCGATTTGGAATCGAAATTTACATAAAAGCTTTTGTGGAAACCACAGCAGACTAAAAGCAGCGATATAGCTTAGAAAAGTATGAAAGGGCAGAACTAAATTGGTTTAACGCCTAGGCATAATAAAACCATACACGAAAAAAGCAATATATTGTCAACTGATAGTATCAAGGAGTAACGCTTTCTTTAATATTAAATTCCACCAACACCGGAAACCATGCACCAAGGATGCTTCACTCAGAATAGGACCATACACGGAGGAAGTCAAAGCATATATAAGGCTGAGAAGTATGCAGAAAGAGGAGAAATGACGGGACACACCGCGGAGTAGAAATGTGGACGGGGTAAGCTTTCAAAGAGGGCTGTCCTTCGGAGCTTCTTAGCGGGGGCATATTAGAATCGATGAAAATGGAGAACACCGAGACGAAAAATGAACTCGGTAAATTTTTTAGGAAAATCGGAGCGAGGGAGGGGCGAGAACTGAGAGGCGGATAAGAAAAAATATTTTTTAAAACTACAAAAAATAAACGGAAGAGCGGATACGACGTTCGTTAGCAACTTTTCGGGGATGCGCACGCGTTCGTCGAATTAGCGACGCTCAGGCGAGCGTCTTTTGTCGACGGACAAGAGATTTGACTCATCGGGATTTTTAAAATTAATAAGGCTATCCCGAGAGAAAGAAAATACTGAATAAATTTTAACGAAAATCCTTTGAGCATAGCCATAACGAAAAAGACCAGTAGGCACATCAGGGATGACTTTTTTTTACATTTAATGAATTTAGGTTCGCGCACTTGGCACGGATAATCAATAATTGCTCCGCAGCAAAGCATGTGAGTAAATATGACTAGATTATGACATGGGCGACTACTTATGGATGTTGTGAATTCAAAATAGAGCTTGAAGCTGCTAGGGAAACGAGAAAGCTTCATTGGTCAACTAATTTTGATGTTTAATAAATGTAACAAGATAGCGGGTTACTCGCAGCAAGTCACTTCACTGAATACAGTTTTACGGGTTAAGCACCGGGTTATATTATTAGAAATCAACGCTTCAACGTCTAACTCAGGGTTAATCCTGATTAGGATGGCTGATTTAGATATTGAAACGTAGATTCATAATGATGTTCCTGAACTGTAACAACAAAATCATAATGTGAAAGTTAACATAGTGAACTAAATTAATGAAAAATAGGGGCAAACATAATAGAAACCTCAATTAATTTAAAGTCTACCGGACAGCTCAAATTTGAGAGGCCAGGGAAAATGGAATGTTGGAAGCGAAGCTGGAACTTCACGTCCCCGCTTCCTTCCACTATTCCTATTTCTTTTAAACGTTATTGAGTTAAATTGATAATGGATTATCTTACTAAAACATACCAGCATAAAACTGTATGGGATCCCCTCTAAAATCTGCAAAAATTGACGATGGATTTAAACTAAAAATTCGACTCGGAAATGCTCCATGAAGACCCAGCGCCGGTGGACCACCTCCGAGTATTTTTGCATAATGGTGCACAATTGCAGCACGGAATGATCAACGTTGAAATTCAATTCCATTACAGCATATTGTTCCAAGTGTTGAAACCGTAGCCAAGGAATAAACAACTAGGAAACAAGCATAGAAAGCTCTTAGAGCAGAAGTGTCAAATGAAAGCTGAGCAAACACCTTAATGGACCCAATTTTCATTAATTAGCGACCCACGAAGCCCATGAATTACAGATCTCATCCACGCTGGGAAAAAATTTCCAAATTCCCCAAGTTGGTAGGTACCTATCCTAAGGCGGTATATTGTATTATTTTTGAGTTTATGAACAAAAATAAAAATGAACTTCATTTAAGGAATGCAATCAGGCTTAATTCCGTAATGTGAGGAAAACTTAGCACCTATTTTTAAGGCTCAAAGCCCAACGAGAATCACTTTCGTCAACAATTCTCAACTAAATAATACGTCTTAATCACCTAGTATTTGCACAGCAATAGCAATATTACTTTCAAAACAGATTAACAAGTATCTCTTCTCTTGTCACTGATAGAAAAGTAATGCAAAAAGCGTACTCCGAAATCAAAATCGTAATGATAGGAACAGGGGACGACAGACATATTTCAGCCCATTTCAAGAACCACCTTATCTGTGCAAGATGTTTCCCGAATGGATTCTTAATAACACAAAATATTGCGTTTAAACCACTTTGACTTTCAACCTTTGGGTTCTCCAGTAAAAACTGTGGCTGACGTCAATAATTCCAAGCAACCTAAAGTTAAAAAACACATTTCCCATCATAATTTTTAAATTTATTAGCGATCACATAAGTTATTCATTATCTGATTAACAATAATTCGAAAAAAATGTAAATGATCAACATTCGTTTGATGCTTGAAAACCCTTGTTTGAGCTCCGAAAGATGCACTTCCGGGCTCTATGAAAATTAAGATTCACGGCATCATTATTTTCAATCCATTAAAAGGTATCATCGCGTTTTACTTGTTTAATAAACTTTGTAATTACTTTAAATGGCTTCTGATAGCTTCATAGTTTTCATTTTGAAGTGCTTGCATTTGTGAGTGCAAGAGAATTGTCCTTTGTATTTAAGCTAACATAAATGAAGAAAATCTGCAGGGCATAAATCTAAAAAAGGATTAGCGCCCGTCTGCATCACAAAGGGAAGTTTTAATTGGGTACGGCTAGCTTTTTCTAATTAAAAACTCGATGAGAGAAAAAACAAGAAAACGAAGGTACAGAAGTCACTCGACATTATAATTGTAATAAGAGAGCTCTGATAATTCTAATCCATTTCTTAAATATAAACAAGTGCAAGGCTTGGGAATAAGGTAAAATAATTATGAAGCAAGGCAGTAAATGAAAAGCATTGACGCGCTCAAGGCGAATAGTGCTTTACCTAGTATGCTTGGCATCACAAAATTAGGTAACAAGAAAGAAATATAGTGGTAATAAACACCATTATGGTAATATCCATTAAATCAAAACTTAAAGGTAGCGATTAATATCTAACTCTCCGTGGGAATATTAAGCAGAAATTTCCGAAAATAACTTCTCTGAGATTCTGGGTTAATCATTTTACACTCATCTGACCCTACAATATACTAATGCAGAATGAGTACTTAAAAGTTGGTTAAAATATTGTTTGGTATCATAGTAATCGTTTACTAGCATTTCATAAAATTTAAAATATAATTAAGCTTAACAGAATTCGGAATATTATCAGATAAAGTGAATTAGTTAGCCTATGTAGTAAACCGTTAAAATGGCTATCAGTAGCGAATTATGAGCCAGTGAACCACTACCATCATAAAGTTTCATTAACCTCTCTCACTTTTAACTTGTGATATTCAATGTCGCAATAAATTACTGGACCATAAAGTTTTGGTCTGGTCTGCAGTTTCTTAAAAGTTTCCGGACCAAAACATAACTTTTTTCAAACGGGGTTCAGTTAATAAAATAAGTTTTGAGTTCGTTTCAGCCTCAAAATGAACGGGTAACGAACAACATTAACGTGTAGGTAATTTGGTCCTGCAACGATTGAACACTCGCAGCGGAGGCTCCATTTTTCGCGACGTCGACTCCCGATGCGACGGACATCCAACGGCCATTAAATGATGCTTCACGACATAAAAAAACTTCACTTCGTGACCTTTTCGCAGACGCCCGAAACAATTTCCCCCTCGCGACAAAAAGCGACACTTTCCATTAAGCCATTAAATTTGGTATTCCACCAACTGCTGAATGCATGTTGGGACGGTTTCCGCCTCAATCCATTCCGTAGAAATTGCTTCAGGAAAAGATCCACCTGGACCAGAAATTGAACCACGTGCTTACCATTATATAAAACCTTCTTGTCATATCACCACAACAGACACCATCCCGCGTTGACATGGGCAACGTCTGACCAGGGAATTTCGTTATAATATTTTAAATATATAGTTTCCCGAAATGGCTGAGTTCTATCTTTCCTATTCGATTGAAACAGAATTTGCCAGTGAACTCATTAATAGCCGAATTATGCGAATATCTCACGAAGCAACAGAACATTTGAAGTTTTGTATCTGCTCATAACAACTAAGGTTTTATTTACTACGGCCGATCTATTTATAAACTGTGAATTTCATTTACATGGGATTTACAAATAAAATTTTACATGCTAAATGTAATTGATATATAATGAATTGATATTATGTTGAACGAGTACTTGCAAAAGTACACGTATGTATAAAAAAATAACAATGTATTACTGTTATTAGTAGGTCATAAATAGGAAATTGTGGGTAGTTTGGCATTTGCTGCATCTTTGACTCCAGTTGTGTTGAGCAAAAGACTGCTTTGTCTCCTACTTTTTTGTGCTTACTCATCAGGTATTTATTATTTATAGTGTATCTAGTAAATATTTATGAGAATCTGAGCAAATATTTTTACTCGTTTTCTCTTGCTCTCTCATAGGGCTTACCCTAGGGCAATAATTTTATATCTTACTACCTTCATTACACTCGACGCAGCGAGTCCGCGTTTCCTATAACACGCTCATTGCTCTCTGCCGTGGACGCGGTGACAAAGGCGCGAGGTTTTGTGAGGACTGCTTAGAAAGAAGAGCTGTCGAAGAGGAGGATCTGGGTGCAGAATAAAGCCCGCCAAGTTTTTCGGTAGTTGGTGGGTTCGGTGCCCTCGCCTTTGGGTCCGCCCCGGCAATTGACGCCGCGGCGGCCGGGGGTGGGTGTGGGGAGCGGCGGAGAGACTCTCCAGGCGGAGGAGGGGGCCGACGACGACCGGCTCGCGGGAGGAGGGCGGGCGGCGTGGTATTCGGCGCCGGTTGCGCCGGGTGCGGGTGCCCGGGAAGGAGGGGGTGGAGGCGGGTGCGGGAGGGCAAGGCGGGAGCGGGCGGCGTGAGGTCTGAGAGAGCGAGAGGGAGTCGGGTCGGTTGCAGAAGAAGATTGTCGGACCAGATCGATGCCGGGGGAGCAATGGACTCAGCTTCCATTCGGAACTACCTACCCTACTGCACTCTCGCACACACAAACGGGCTCTACGGGGGCGTTGCAATATTTTTCGGCAGTGACTCGCTTGCAGATACCGCCACCACGGGACGCACAGGAGTAACTTGGCTACCGATAACGCTAACTGGTATATACCAAGCATAACGGCAGTGCTCACTGAAAATAGAGCCAAACTTTCCGCTAACTCCGCGGGAGAGTGAGGAAATTAAGAGGGTTTTACGTTATTCGATTATTCCTATCCATCCCTGCAAAATCCGGAATTTTTCCCAAGTGTACTGAAATATTTCATTATGTTAGCTATTGTTTGTATTTTAATCTAATTATGACCATGACCAATCGCTTGGATTGCGGATCACATTGAATATATCTATGTAAAATATTTGTATATTAATGTTTCCATTTTTATGGAAAACTTGTGCTCCATTTTATTTGACAAGACCTAACAATAGGTCTACAGATCATGTTGTATGTATACTGTATTTATTAGTTTTTAATATTACATATTAAGTAATATGATAGTGAACAAGGGTTAGGAGGAAGAGAAGACCGTACAAGTATCAACCTCGCTCCGAAAATTAACATAGATATATGTATATCTTTCCCGTCTACGGTAATGTTTCCACTGACTCCTTGAGAGGGAATTTTCGAGATAATCATAATTTTGGACTCATTTTGAACACCGACAACAGTGTACGTTTCATGAACACCTGAGTTAAATTTCGAAGGAAGACATACACATATATATAATTAATTGCTGTGGTAAAAAAATTAAGGTACATTTTTCATTTTTGTCGCGATAAACCTTTAAAAAATGTGCTTTTGCCAAAATAATTCTGACTTCCCTAGGTTGGTTTTGGCCACATTTCAACTTTATTCAAGATTATTTTTCAAGCTATGTCCTCACTTATCATTGATTCATTACATTTAGTATTTTAAATTTCAACCTGAACATTTTTTAATATGATTAAATCAAGTTTCTTTAACGCTCGACCGTTAACTCTATACTTTTGAATGAGAAGAAAATAAGGGGAAATAAGCGTCATAAACTACGTGAAACATATTTTACGCAATCCACATAAAAAGGAAGGAACAATTTGATAGAATTAGATTATCAGAACACCGTGTACTTTAGGTGTTTCCTCATAGATGCAGGCGTTCGAAATGAGAGTGTGAAGGAGGATGGTGAAGGTGTGGTGGACGAAAACGAAGACAAATAAGGATGTGTTTAGTGTGCTGGGTGAAGGAAGGAAATGTCTGGATGATATTAGGAAGAGGCTAAGTATGTGGTTGGAGGAGGAAATGAGGGGCAAAGGATTGCTTAAAGCTGTGATAGAGAATGTTAAGTAAGCCGGGAAGGGGAAGAAAGAGAATAGGTTTTATGAACGGGATGAAGAAGGGTAGGACGTATGCTGATATGAAGAAAGGAATTACTAGTAGATACGACCCTGCAAATATAAATATCTAGAGGATTTTTTCTCACTTCCAATGAAACTTACCTTACCCGGTAGATTACCCAATAATAATAGTAATATAATTGTGACAATGGGTTTAGTAGAAGAGGAGACCCTGAGGTCCACTTTTATAATGTCTGGTTGACGCTAAACGTAAGATGACATAGCCTTCAGGTTAACTTGGTATTATTAACTAAGGTTTGGGTTTTACACATTGCATCGGACTGCCGGTTAGTTGGCGAGAGTGTTAATTATTAGCATCAGTTTTCTTTTCGGGAAAATATTTAACTGAAGATTATAAAATCGAGTCTTGAAGTCTCTCTAGCGCCCAAAATAAATACATTATTCTCCTGTCTACGTCCCCAACACTCACGGACAATTTCCCCAATCTCCTCTGCTCTCTACCCTCCTTTAACCGTTCTACCCCTACCCAGTCACCCCTTCCACCGACAACGTTCTCCATTTCCTCTCGCATCGCCAAGGCTTGCTCCCTTGACCGCTCGTTAACGCCCTTAATTCACACCTCTCTCTTCCGACCCTGGCTCCATCGCCGCCTTTTCTTTCGGATTATTCCCTTTCACGAGAGGAAACGCCAACCAATGGGACCAAATATGAGAAGGGACCCCAGAGACCTCTCTCTCTCTCTCTTACTAATCTCCTCACAGAATTCCCAAACAGCCCCGCAGTCTCGGGAGCCGGAGAAATCAACGTGCTGCGCCGTTTATCACGAAGTGCTCCGGCGTCTCGCCTTTCACTCGGTGAAGAGCGACGGTGAGCATTATCCGCCTCCGAATGAATCGATGACCTTAGGTGAATGGTTACGGAAATCTAACCAGGCTGAACTAAAAATGCCAGCTCTTGAAGCCATAGTTTGCCCCTAATAAAAGCAACAGAAATCTCTTCTTACAAGGGTATCTTTTATCGGTTTCTAGGCATACTGGTAGAGACTGATTAATATTAGAAGGGTCAACTACTGTAAACATATATTTAGAGGTGATAAACGAACCATTGTAGGCTTAAATGGAGGTAAGTTTACCTATACTCATCTCACAAATCACCGCATGATACTAGTCTACCTCCTTTTATGATTTCTTTTTTCGGCTCTGCACACGTCCTACATCTCTTTATTCCATTCATAACGCCTCTTCTTCTAACCTATTTATATAATCATTCACCCTTCTAGAACAACTTTCAACATCCTTTAGCCCCTTATTACCTGCGATATCCACCGATTATGCATCCTCCTAATTTCCTACTGAAGCTTCCTCTTCTTATCCACCCTGTCGAGCACTTTTTCTTATGCTGCCCTCCGTCCAATACAATTTTCCATTTTTATCCACAACCATATCTCAAATGCCTAAAAACTACTATCACCAGCTTCTTATGTGTCCACTTCTCTGTACCGTACAAAACTACTACAGTACAATCCGTAATAGACTCTTCAATAGCATATTATAAAAATCCTTACGCCAGATACCTGTCGTCATTTGTCTAAAAGACAGGCACAGTTTTATAATTTTAGTTAAAGTTCAAATGTCAGAAGACGTAGCAGTTAACTTAATATAATATTAGCTGAGAGCTCGAGTTTTTCTTATTAGGCCTTTCAAACTTCCCGACTTGAACTTTAGGAATGGGAGAATTTATCTATACCGGATAATGCAGTGAGAAAGCTTCCAAACAGACCAAATAAAAGCGGGCTAATGTAAAGTACCTACTTATTTTCATTTTACTCAAATCGGAGCTGTATTTTGTAGAGAGAAATGCATATAGAGAAAAGGACACTGCCCACTCATAAGTATCTAGCGGGCCGGGCTAGGACGGCTGCCGATCCGGCGTTTTCTTATTTATAGAATTCACCTCAGCAAACGCTGGAGATTATATGTTGTTTCGCGTTCCGTTTTCTACCCCTTAGTCTAATTATGACTATGGGGCCGGAAGCTTCCCTCTCCCAAAACCCTTTCACCTATCCTTTTTACCTTCCCATTCCCGCAGCCCTTCCTAGCCCTCGGTGATGAGCGCAGGCTCGCAGACCGGGGGCGAAGGGTGGATCCCTGCGCGGAGGACCCGCTTATTCACTGCTCACTCATAAGTATATGTAATCTTTTATCCTGTCAACGAGGCACAGGGTTCACATTTACGCTCACAAATTTCACAACCTAAAATGGCAGGATAATAAGGTAATTAATAATAATAAGGTAAATTAAAAATTTATAAAACAATTCATTCGATGAGTGTTACTTCATAATTTTGGTCGTAATAAAACAGGCGCGGCTAGCATTTTAACTCAGTGAAGAAAGAATAAAATGGAAACTGTTTGTCACAGTATTTTACGTCTTCCAGAATGAAATGCCCCAAACACGCCTTATCCCTTTGGCCATAATCTTTTATTCCCCCTATTCCGAAACGTAATATCACGCCCGTCGACAGGTGCACGATACGACCCTTCGCACAGCCGCTGGCAAACGTGCGAAATTTCTTAAAGCTGGACCGACCAATGACTGAAATCTATTTTTCGATTGCACTCACTCTTCATTTTACGGAATATTCAGCGAAATAAATTATCTACAAATACTATTACCGTAATAATACTTTTGCCGTCTGCATGGTGCTGCGTACAGTGTCGGTTTCAGAATTCAGAACTACCAGAATTGCTTCTACGCCGGCCGACCGATCGCCCAAGCTATCTTGGATTTCAATCTGTTGCAAGAGGTTGCCGGTTTCATCATCATCATCATCATTGGCGCTACTGTCCGCAGACAGGTTTCAATGGTAGCGTTGTCTCCACAGCATGCTGCAGCATTCTGTCCTGGGCCTCTCTATTCATCTCTGCATAACTCCTTCCTTCTTTTATATCCGTCAGCATTCCATGCCTCTTCCTTCCTCTTCCTCTCTTCCCTTCTATTTTCCCTTCTATTTTCCCTTCTATTATTAATTTATGTAGGCTGTTATTCCTTAAAATATGTCCAATCCATTTTGCCTTTCTCTTTTTAATTTCTCCCAGTATACTTCTTTCTTCTCCAATCCTCCTTAGCACTTCTTCATTCGTGATCTTATCTTTTCATCCAATCTTCTCCATGCGTCGCTATAACCACATTTCAAAGCTTTCTAAGTACTTTTCTTCTCTCTTCTTCAACGTCCACGTTTCGCATCCATACAACACAATGCTCCATATAAAGCATTTTGCAAATCTTTTCCTAATATCCATCTTGATGTTCCTTGCTGTCTTCAGTTCCCCAATCTTGCTAAATGCTACTTTTCATTGCCCGATTCTGCTTTTAATTTCTTCAGTACAGTTGCCATTCTGTGTAACTATACTTCCCAGGTACTTGAAAGAGCTTACTTGTTTTAATTTTTCTTCCTCCAGCCATATATTTAAGGGCCCTTCTGTCTTCGCTATTCTCATTACCTTAGTTTTATTTCTGTTTATTCTCATTCCGTAGTCTTCACTCTTCTTCCTAATTCTTTCCATCATTTTCTGAAGTTTGTCTTCATTCTCTGCTATTATAGCCTGGTCACCAGCATATTTGATGGATTTTATTCTCTCACTTCCCACTTTTATCTCCCCGAAGTTTCACGGAACTGTTTCGTTTCGAAAATGTTTCGGTTGCGAAACAGTTGCAATGAGACTGTTGTGTTCTTTTGGTGCCACCACTACTTACAACCGAGGCGCGTCGTTGCGCAATGCTGGCGAAGGTTGAGACTTGAAGGAACGAATTTGACATCTAGGTGGTTTAAAATTAGTAGTAAAGCTTTGGGGTTCTAGTGCTAATGGAGGAACGCTCATGTGGTCAAATTCTGAAAATAACACATCATTATTTTAGAAAGCAATCGTTATGCCATGCTTCGTCACCCCATACTTCAGTAGACACCAGATGCTTCAGAAATAATCAAATTTTGTAATGGAATAATGAAGCCATTCCTACACAATTTTCTCTCCATTAATTTATTACGAATGAAAATATTTCTTACAAACGAGCTAGTATTTAAAAATTCTCCCTCAAGGTACCCAATAACGACGACACTATTAGAGGATAACTTTAATACATGTTGTACATAACTTATTCCTAAGATACAAGGAAATAGAAAACAAAAATACGGCTAAATAATTGCCATAATCTAAAAATGTCATTTAGTTTCCAAAGCGCTCATAGGGTGGAAACAATTGCCTCATACTTATTTATAAGAGGGGATATAAGAATATAAGACTTAATAGACATAGAATAAGAATAATAATAAAAGACAGGTTTAATCACGTTCTACAAGTAATTGAAATACGATTCCGTACCATTTTACAAACATTTATTTTGGGACTCAAGAAATCTGACAAAAATTCTTTGCAGAATGCAAATGGAATATTTGTTGAAAAATACTTTCAGATTTCATTTCCAGTTTTACGATTAATAAAAAGTTGACCCTTGCTCCCACGTTCTATCGAGGGAGACATAATTTCAAAACCGTACTACAATCTCTAGAAATGATAGAAGCGACAAAATAAGAGAGAAACGCTGCCGAACTCATAGGTACGAAACATTCCTTCCCTCCAGTCACTATTGCTGGTTACGACAAAAACAGACCTTACACACACCGCTCACATACAATTCACATTTCGTTCTCTCCCTCTTCTTACCCCTTTTCTCTCTTTCCTCCCATTTTAATGGCTGGTGTCCTGACAACCTCCACTATACGCCCATGCCCGTGTTGATACGTATAAATCACGCCCGTGAATTAAGGCAGTCTTTCTTCGAAATATACCTAAAAACACGAACAAAATAGAGAAGTTACTTTCCACGTTCGTGGTATAGATACTTTCGTTCAGCCCTGGGCAGGTGAGCCCCCTTACTCGGTCCAGCGCTCGCTTTCTCTCTCCGCGTTAACTCCTGCCACCCTCCCCCGCTCCACTCCTGCTCCATTATCCCCAGCCGACGAATTCCCCCGATGAACCCTCCACCCCCCCGGTCACACAAAACCCTTTCTCCTACCGTCTCTCTCTTTTCTCTCCGAATCCACCTGAGACCACCGTGCCCGTATAGCCATTGCGAAGCGTTCTCGCCACCACACCCCCCTTCACGAAAGTTGCCCTCGGTCGAAACCGCGTACAGAACACCACTGCCTTCCTCTCCCACGAGGCGATTCATTTTCATCCCTATCATTCTGTTTTTCCCTCTCCTTTTCGCGTACTAACGCTCTCCCGTTATTTTTTTTGCGAGTACGAATGCAAAGGAACTCCCTCTAAAATGTACTCGATATTTAACACAAGGGAAACATAAACTTCGTCATAATAAAACGTTTATCATTATATTGGAATATCAAAAAGAGAGCGGGATCTGTGCTCTAAAAAGAACAAATGGATGACAGAAAATCCTCAAAAAGGATTTAGGACTGTGTTTTGGAAACCTCGAAGGAAAAATTTGCACATTTTCAAAAAACTTATGACAAATAAAAATGCCCACTGAAAATAATAGCTCGGCGAAGAGGGTTGAATACAGTTTCAAATATTTCTCACAAAAAATAAAGATTATTTCATCAATAATTATATTATGGCTATGTTATTATCATAATCAATTATTGTTACAAATACATTTAATTTTAAAATGATAGCCAGAAAATTAGCTACGTCCATTTCCTCCAAAAACGCTTCGAAAAGTTATTCCAATTATCCCCATTCTACGGTACGAATACTGGTACTACTGTGGTAGCCATTGCCACACCTTTATTAGTATCGACTTAAGAAATGAATCACCTATTGTACGAGGTAAATAACTCACATATGACTAGACTACTCAGATTGCTTTCAGACAGTTAAATTCATTGAATTGCTTTTTGCGCAACAATTCCAGCACCATAAAAACGATTGTTCACGAGCACAGCGTAAATCTTTTTTCATGCTCAGACGCAATGGAGTACTCAATAATAAGTAACAATAGCTGAAAATGCATGAAATCATGACAAGTGAAAAACTAGAAAACAGCACAAATGCTCGTTCCCTTCAGATGAGTAGGTGTCAGAACATATAAACTGCAAATTATACCTTAGGACTTGGCTAATGCTTGTGTTGGCGGTTACATTCAAAATATTCCTGGTGGAAATTTTCACGTTATTATCGCCGTAAATCATGGCAGGATGACAATCATCGCCTAAGCAGCTAAGCACGGCTTAAACGCTGCCATTTTGGATTCAACCTCACGGGTAGCGACTTTGTTGAAGTCCTCTTTTCCCAACCAATGCCATCCTTAAAGGATCCCAACAGCATATTATCCAGTTCCCTAGAATTATCCAAATAGCGCCGTGGTGGTCTGCACATTAGACTGGTAAGCAAAGAGCCATTCCCTATCCAGGTAAATTTTTTCCTGGAAGCAATTTTCGCGAACCCTTATAGCACCCACATTAAAAAACACATCAATCGGATATTTCATAATTTTATCCTTTTTCCGAAATGCATTCAACAATTAACAGGCTTTCTTCAGACTTTGAGAACGGCATAAGATAATCCCAAGTCTATCTTGGCTCATGAGCCAACCATAAAGTAGGGCTCAAACCCAGGGAGCAACAATGAATCTCACATCATTGCGAACTTTTCTTCCTTTTTTTTCGTCATTCTAATTCAATGATTCCAGTAAAAAAAATAATGCTCCGAAAAGGGGTTTGGCCTTCAATAGGGATTCCTCGCCATAAAAATATATTAACTTCGGAAGTCTGCAATATCACTCAACCTTCGTTTTTCTCGTCCTCTTGAATGTTCATTGCATCATCGCACCCAACTTAAAACTCTTAAAATGATAATCTCAAGGCCGTAGTAATTACGTCTGAACGCTGTAATCGCGATAAGTGATGCACAAAAAACAGTGGAAACGATAAATCACTTTTGAGTATGCTACGCAATTTTATTGAGCAAATATCAAAACATTCGATTTCAACCTTCCAGTATTTTCGCAGACTCAACTCCGCCTTTTCTCGCACAGCTTCGTCCGCCGCAAGTTCTAAAACGGTGGATGACTAGATAAATGCAACATGACGACTAGCTTCATTTTGGATAGTTTAATAGCTCCATTGAATTTTTTAAGACATTGAAGAGAGTTGTTTCCAGCAGCACGGCGACTAGTTTCATTTTTTATACTTGAGGTGACTGGGGCGATTTTTGTTTGTTTGAGTTCTCATTAGTGAAATCTATAGATAAAAGTGAAAAACTATGCATCATACCGATTTGGGTTTTTGGCAACTGAATGATATTTTAACTGGTAGTCTTTTGGCACATGACATGTATTTTGTAATAATTCAATTACATTTGCACAGATTTTCTTCTAAACGCCAAATAATACAATCATTATTGTCGTAATTGTTGCCAATAAATATCGAGGTGTCAAGCTGAGTCCAACATTCGAAAACAACATATTTCAATGCCATTTCGTATAAATTTCGAATACTTAGTGAACATTTTTAAATGTATTTCTTATATTATTTCCATTACTGCCTGTTTAGTGAGTTACAACGCATAAACAAATGTACTGAAGTGAAATGTGGCCAAGAATTGTGTTTCGACTCGCTAAAAAAATATTAAAATTTGCACTCAATTACCCACGTTAACCGCTCCAGCCATATTAATGGATTCACATAAAATGAAAAACAATTGTAATTTTCCACACTCAATATATTATAACAAGTTAAGTACAAGTTAACCGACCATGATTTCAGCACCTAATGCCATTATCAAGGTACACACTTTCACAAACCTCCACAATATATACCCAGGAATGGAGGCACGGGGGTATACCTCCATTCCTGTGTATACATGGTGGAGGTTTGTGAAAATGTGTACCTTGATAATGGCATTAGGTGCTGAAACCATGGTCGGTTAACTTGTACTTAACTTGTTAAAATATATTGAGTGTGGAAAATTACAATTGTTTTTCATTTGATATGGATGTCAAGTATTTCCACGAAGTTCAGCCTGATACGCTTCTTTTTTTAATGGAATTGAAATTTTTAATAACTTAATTGAAAGTTTTAAGACAATAAGGAGAGTGGTTCCCTATGAAGCCACTAGCCGCTGCTGACTTTAGCAGGTAAATGACTCGTCACGGATCAGGTGGCGGGGCGTGGGAGGAAGAGACTTCTACCTATATTCTAGGGAGCAACGTCGCTAGCGGGTATTGGATTGGCTGCGGTGGCGGTGGGGAAGGGAGGAGGAACGAACAAATAGTCTGCACATGGAGGAGTGGCGAGGAATTCGTGAGTTTTGTGTTCCTCTCGTCCGTTCGAATTGAATTCGTTCCTGCGGCCGTCTGGACCCTGAGAGCCGCAGACTCGTAACAGTTTTAACATTTCTCCCACTCATTCCATTCCCACCCACGGACGGAGGGAGAGTTGGGTTTTAAAAAAGAACGGAAGGATTCCCCTTTCGCGCCGTACCCCACTCCCACACTCGGTGATAATCTACTCCCCGAAACTTCAGGGCATACAAAATTTCTAGAGGTCCTCCTCCCGACATATAGAGACACAGTTTCCACGTGACATAGGGACTCGTCGCCGCAGTCACTCAACGACGGTTGCGAAACACTGGCGACAACTAACTCGTCGGGTGCACACGATCCGAAGCCGACGTTGGTCAAACAACAACCCTTTCTCACAAGTGGGCGTCACACGGCCGACGACAGACGGACAGAGAAACGAATTCGTCACCGAATTTGAATACATAAATGTTATGCGACGTTATTGACCTCAAAATGAATTATGAAGGAAGGTCACCCACAAATTATACCGGAATAAACCACTCTTAAGTGGTTTATTCCGGGCCAGAGTCCCACGATCAAAATTTTTCCCTAACGTAGGGATTGTTTCTAACCATAGATTAATTATTCTTTATTCACGTCCAACAGCAGCTCAAGACATATTTCAATGGACAAAAAACAAAAGTGACCAAAAATAAAAAATGAATTATATAATTAATAACAGCAGTAAATAATTAAATAAAGAGTAGTATGTATTTAACAGTGAGCAAATGGATCCAAACAGGGATCGTTAGGGATGAAAGGTGAAACAGAAACACAGCGATATCCAAACTGTTTTACCTTCCACGACCATGGTTTTGTTGCGAAGCAACATCATCAGGTGCGTTAAAAGAGGCAATCCTTACCTTTTAACTCAACTGATGATATTTCTTAGCAACGAAACCATGGTCGTGGACAATAAAATAGTGCGGTAATTGCAGTTTTTGTTTCACCTTTTCCTTTTTTGTTTCCACATTCCTACTATGAAAGATTTTCTTATCTTTATGTCTGAGACTATCAGCCATAGCGCGTTAGACGAGAATAGGATTAATAGGAGGAAGGAGTGGGACAGATAAGGGATGAATGGAATGGATCGAATGCATGGACACTGAATTGTGCCAAAATTTATTTGTCTCTGTGTCACAAGATTGACAATATTTGAATGAAAAATCTGGGATGATAGCACCAAAATAAAAAGGAGCAGGGGACAGCAAGCAAAAAGAAAGGAATAATAATGTACTTGGTGGATTTTATCTGGTCGAGGTCGGTCTCTGATTGAAATAAGTAAAACCCCAATCAATATTGCTCTTGCTTTACTTGACCAAATAATTTGGGGGATTTAGATCGAAAAGCAATTTTGATTCATTAGGCACACAGAAAATTTCTCACACTCATTAAATAAAATTGATAAAGGATAAATTAACAGAGACACAGGTCTGAGATCTGGCAGGATGAATCTAGCGTGAAAAAGCGAGAAGCGGTACTTGAGAACGCCCTTGAGGACCTCTTGAGAAAACCTCTGTTCCTTTGTGCGAGAAGAAAATGTGCGTGAAAACGATAAATATTTTATAATTTAGACCAAATTGTAACACGGACGATAACGGAAATATTCCCGATGAGCTACATAATTCCCGCACCCTTTCCACTTTTTCCACGACAGTGGAAACTCCCGAGTAACTATCTTCTTGTTTTTCCCGGTTGGTGGACACCCTGAATAATCAGCCTTCGGTCTCTTGTCGGAGGCGCGTAAAATTCCAAACCCGGTTGTGAGGAGGAGGCGAGGTTCACTCTCTAGGAGCTTCTCTCGAGTCTTCAATCAACATCAGGCGGCCCTAGCGATGAGATATGCGTGGCATCCGGCAGGGGGCTATAGGGTGGCAAGTTCCCTAGGATGTTTTAATTCGAAGCGGACCGGGAACATACGGTCTCGACGGGTTACAAATAACTTCGAGGAGACTCCTTTTCAAAAGAGAGACACATCTGGATTTATTTACATTGATGGCAAACGCATATACTCCCATTTGCCTTGTTATCGCCCTTTGCAAGCATCATCGCACATCAGATGGCTTAAAATAGGATCCCATCGCCGACTGTCCTCATCCACGTCCTTGTCTCCTTCAAATTAACACTAAACACAAAAACTCAATTTTACTGATGTGAAGTATGTGTCTAAAATTTAAAATGTGCTAAATCGCTAATCCCATATTTTTGTGGTAAAATTAAAATGCTATACTATTACCGCTTGAAAATCGAATTTCACGTACAACTCCTAAAATAATACAACAAAATACCAGTAAATAAAGGTTGAGGGTGTTAAATCCGACTGTATCCTTTAAATCGCGCATGCACACGTCTCAGCCATAGGAATGAAGCGACTATTCAACCGTGGTATGGAATACCTTTTCGCTATTTTTAAGCATTTCGTGTCAACAGTGAGGAAAATACATTAAAATGGGGTCCATTAGGTTATCACGGAATGCTCAGTTCTCAGAATCATTATAGGAGCACTTAATCTTGCCACTCAATTGATGGAGAAAAGTTGAAATAAATTCCCAATAAAATGTGTCTATGAGAGTAGTCTCTGACAAAGGACTATTATTTTTTAAGCACCCCATATACTTTCCAAGAAAATGAAGATGTGACCACCATTTCCAGAAGAGGAAAAGTCAAAAATAACTTCAATCAAACACTTTAATGAAGGCATCTCGAAGAACATGTACACCTTTTTAGCCAAATAAAAAGCCATTTTACAAGATTTTCATGTTCTTTGTTTTTGCTCGACTAATGTTGGATCACGCACAATGGACCTCAAGTCAATGTGTGAGACGCTAAGCACTAAACTGCCAAAGCAGATGTGCTCACATCACAATAGAGCTTTAAATACTGCTGTATTTTTGCCTTCAGCAAACACGGTATTACTAAAGGCTAAGATAAAACTGTCTGTCCGTAAAATTTCGCGGGTTTAGACATTACGACGTGAGATAAACCCTACACCTACAGTAAAATACATAGATCCTCACTGAAAAAAATAAGACCAAACTCGATAAAAGAGGGCATTTATTTTTTTAGCGAAAGAATTCATGCAATCCACACACCTTTATGAGAGGTACCATTGCCATATAGAATCGATGATACTCCCAAAGAGTAAAATAACGATTTGTACTTCCGTTCTCTTGTCGTGGGACTAGGTCGCTACTTTTACGAGGCAAAAAACCCTTAACGTTCCGTAAAACGTCGAACTCTATCCAAAATGTATCTATATAGCTGGTCCCGGTGGTGGGGGGTAAAAGTCTTCGCCTGCTAACCTTGTTGCCGCGGGCTGAGCACCGCCTGGGTTGGTGTTACTCCTCCCATGGTAAGGGTATTTCCGCCAGGTTCTGCTGGTTTGTTTCCCAGGAAACCCGATGACAATCCAATAGTGGCTTATCGGGATTACAGGGAAATACGGATCACCAGAATCGGTCGGAAAGCGAAAAAAATAACTCAATAGGAGATGCATGGTGAAATAAGTAATGGGTATTTCAATAAGAGGAAAGCAATATTAGATTCAAATGAATAATAACAAAAAATAAAAATATGTATGTTTATGTAATGTCTTTAAGTTGAATGGATTTCCATGCTGGTCAACGAGCCGTGTGGAGGGATAGTCATTCGATTTTCAACTGATGTATTCGTTCGTCTGAGGCGTCTTAAGTGTCTTAAGTGTAGGGCAACGGCCTACCACGATGAGAACACCAGTTCCCGATCAGTCACCGAAGTTAACCTTGGTTGGTCTCAGCTCGAATTTGGAGGGGTAAATCCTCCTATTTGTCCAAGTGCTATTGTCCCTGTCTCAAAATGGCAGATGGTACGTACGAAATGACCTTAGCCGTTTAAGCACTTCATTGAACTAAAATACTACTAGGTTTAATTGTAAAGGGCTAACTGATGTCTGTTCATCCTCTTATTCGTCCGAGTGCTGTTGCCCCATGTCTTCACACGGCAGACAGTAAGTGCGAAATAACCTAAGCCGTCGATGGACGTTAAACTAAAATACTACTACTACGTCTAATTGTGAAGGGATAATTTATGTGCGTTCATGTACATATTATCTCTCGCCATATCGTCATAAGAGACGTCCCGCGTGGATACTTGTAACGTTTGGGTAGACAATTTCGTTATTCTATGTTAAATACATAAGTTCCCGGAATGACGGACTTATACCTTCATGTCACTCGACGTTTAGAGATAATGCCGAATCCAAAACGCAAGCTCGCATCCTTACCGAGGAATTCAGACTTCTGTGAGACAGGGACCGCAGGCTTCCTGACTCACAGAAGCACCGCAGGCTTCGGCGCACCCTGCAAAATTCCCCTTCAAAAGTTACAAGTTCCGAGGTCACGTGCATCGGACCCCCGTCGATTTTAGCCACATACGCACGCGTGTCCCCCAGTCGGCCAAAAGCGGATGCTTACATACGCTCGCGTGGTTCCATAATAGAACGGCGTCTAAGGCTTCCAAATTGACCGCCAAGGCCGAGCGGTGGAGGGCGCCCCACAACGACATCACCTATTGCTGCAAAGGGAAACGACCAATCACGATAAGGACGCCGCGAGCGGATGTGAATGGAAACGTCACGGCCAGGTTCAAACGAGCCGACGGCAATCAACTAATGACGGCATTAATTGCCTCAATAAAGTCAGCTCCTCGGAGACACAAGAAGCGATGCTCTGCGATGCAAGGGTTAATATTCGCGGAGAGATTGGGAACAAACAAACCCTTTTATAAGATTCACAAAATTTATGCATAATATATGATATTATATGATGCATTTCTGGAAGAGTAACGATTCAGTGCATGGTATCATTATTAGCCAGGGTATCCCGGTAAACGTCAAGATTTTGGCTATTTCTCAAGGATGGAGAACGGTCTACTTAAAAATCGAGTTGTGTACCTACTTCATGGATGCGGCCGATACATTGTGGATCTCCAATGTTCAAAGAGGGATATTATAATTGAAACTTACCAATCTGATATTTAAATGTATTTATTTCGACTAGTTTCGCTACATAGAAGCACCGTCAGGGTTGGGAATAAGTGACTAGGACGATACTAACAATAAGACAAATTGAGGAGACAAGTTGAAATAAATACACCTAAAACAGAGTGTTTCTAAGTTTCAATTGTCATCGCTCTATTTTAATCGTGTAGTTTAAATGAAGTAACATAAAGACATGACTGAACTTCAAGCAAAAAATAGCAAAACCCTTGAAAGAATTCATAATTAAAAAACAAAGAAAATAGGATTTTCAATAAGGATGCGGTGGAAATTGTCTCAGGAAAAGATTCACCTGGATTGGGATTCAAACCACAGGATTTTAGCATGCTGGGCGAATGCTTACGCAACCACAATACCCAGAATTCCCTCTGCCATTTGCAATTTTCGAAGGATTTAAGGGATCTAGATGTTAAACCATGGTTCAAATTCCGGTCAAGGTGGATTTTTTCCCAAGGCAATTTCTACGTACTTTTATCGTTTGTTCCGGTAGAAGTGAAATATCTTTAAGGAAGCAGTACCAGCACCTTACGAAGCGTTACTAGGAAAGCAAGATCCAGATGGATGACTCACTGTTTATGGCATAACGAGTTTGTAAGGAATATGTTAAAAGGGGCAATATTAGAGAAGGTTCCTTTTGGAAGGCCGATGGACAAATAATAGGCTAGCTAAAACTTGATTTGAGACAGTAGAGCCTTAAAAGCATAAACATATTTGCAAGGTTGTAGTTTGCTGTGTAGAATGGAGGGAAGCAGTCAACCAAACTTAGGATTGAATGAGTAATGGTGATGAAGGGAATATCATCTTGTCACAGTCATAGTTTGCGCGGTAACGTGTATGCACTCGTAACAAAAGATACGTACAGTATTCATCTTTCTTGTACACATCCTGCACGGAGTACCGCGGCCGTCTACTGTTTCTAAATTCAATTTTTGGTTGGGTCCTGTCCAAGGTTTCATTGTTTTCAATTGGAACCCTACTTCTAGCTTCGTATTAGATTTATTAACATGTCTTGAAGTTAATGATAACTTTATTTAAGCCGTTACACGTCTTCCTTGGAGAGGTGCTATCCTTGTTACTGATAAAATTATTTATGCACGTGTGTATTTATACGTACATTAATAAATGCTCAATTTCAAACCTGTAGCTTTCAAGCAACATTAGAATTGTGGGGAAAATGAGCATTCCTTATTAATTGCAGGTCTTTAAATTAGATGTAGCTTACAAGCTACAAATGGCGCGAAAGGGTTAAACCGCGGATCGCATGTACATTTAGCATGACAATCCGGCAAAATATTTCCACTTATGTTTTGAAAACCAACTTTTACTCATAATTAAACGCTACTTTCCGTGGGATAATAACTTCTTTAAGGGCATTGAACTACTCACAGAAACGACGTAATACCGTTTATTAAACAGCACTCAAAGCAAACGCGAAACTTAATAACAGAAAACTGGTGTAAAACAAATCGTCCCGACCATTGGGCAAAACTACGGAAAAGAATACATACAAGAATGACGGTCTAAAGCTGGAAATATTTTTACTTTTGCAGCCTATATAGGCATGCAACTTATTTAACGATTAAGATTGATTACAGTTAGGCGGAATACTCTGAGATAAAAAGCCTTTTCACGAACGAACCACTTTGGCCTCAGAAATGCGCCCGCTCTCACTAATTTGACAGATGGACACAGTTAGTGGTCTAATTAGTTATCCGACTAATTAAACAGCCAGAACCGAGGGAACAAAGCGTCGCCCGAGGGTTAAGGCCGCCAAAATCCTCGCATGAGCCAGCCAGAAGCGCAAATCCAAGTCTGAGTTCGCATAAGCGAATCTAGGGAGCAGAAGGTTTAGCTAGTTCCTCGCATTAGGCCGCCGAAACAATTATATGGCCAAGACCGTTTCCTCTCTCCGCATCACTATACATAGAGGCAGAATCCATTTTGTAACGCCTGAAACAATGTGTAAATATTTCATTCTTCAGGCATGAGGCAATGGGAGTTACCGCAAAACTTCCGATTAAGCAGAAAAGTGATTAAAAATCCTTATTTAACCGGGACTCGAACCCGAATCCCTCTGAGGAATTTCACAATTATGGGCACATGCGGGTGAATCCGTAAAGGTAATATCGTGGTTAGACCCGGTATACTCAAAATAAGCCCAAATTATCTAGAGCGGTATCTTGACATATGGTTTAATCGGTACAGTCGTAGGAAAAAATAGAGGCAGTTGCACCGAAGGCACTTTTTAGCGGAATGAGTCCATTTTCAACGTACTGGTTCGGCACGGGGGAGTAAGATAGTCTCCGCGTTTGACTACCATGGTCCCTGTGGTCAAAAACCTTCATAGCAAACATAAAAATGCTCAATCTGCTATTCAACATTCTAGCCCTCTATCAATCTCAATCCAATTATCGATATGAGCTTCTCCGATGGGTTGCGAACAATATCAGCGTATTTAAATGCATCTTTATGTGGATGGCAAACTTAGTCGTGAATCTCTCTACTCTCTCCTCCACTCCTCAGCCGACCACTTCCACATGAAACTTTCCTTCTCTGACGTCATGCTTCGCGTGGGCGACTGCCACCATGTTTTGCGAACACTATACTATTCATAAAAGAAAGGTCCCATGGTTATCAGCTCAGAAATATTGCAATAACATACAGCACATTCTCGGTGCACAATGTTGTGGGTAGGAGTCGATTAGTGGGATTGACGTCACGCAACACTCTGCCACCAAGTTTCTTTACCACTACACTCCTATTTAATACATGGTTGAAACCCACTAACGCCGGTGGCAAGGCGTTTCAGCTCACATATAACAGTGGGTTAAACAAGGCGACGGCAAACCAACACATTCACCCAAGCCTTTTTTCCGCACCCTATTGGTGCGGAAAATATCTCCGCCGTACGCCATTTCCGAAGCGATGGTCCGTCGTGTGATATTTACGTTTCATTCCACCACCCCGCGGTCGGGGCCGTCGTTGTCATCCCCTGAGCCAAGCGTACATTTTTCCAAAATCGAACGACAGGCAGCGCTCGAAACGCTCGAAAGATAGCGACCGCACTGTTCGAAAATAAGGCAAATAAAAAATCGTGAACGAGTGAAACAAAAACAACTCCAAGGGCGAGTGATCAACGGATTTGCGCTGCGCGATATCCATCCCCTCCCAACCCCCCCACGGCTTCAGCGCGGTACGGTTGGATAAACAGCTTCCGCAGTAGGAGTGCCCGACCGACGCCCCAAGGTTTAAGAGAGGGGCGCCATTGAACGGGTGATGGACGGACGAATGAGGTCGGGGAAATGTTCCGATTTATTCAGACGGGAAACAGGAGAGCGAGAGAGGCATCGGTTATATTATTCAAATCCCCGAGCGGAGACAAACAAAAGGGGAAAGGGGTTACAGATCGAGGAAAAAAACATTTTCTCCCATTCAACGGCTGACTGAATATTTATTTCACACGCCGGGGTTAGGTGAATAAGTAGGGTACATTTTCATGACATGGATACTATAGAGCCGAATTAAAACTACAAAGGGAAAGCAGCAAGGATCTTTGTATATTTACGCAGTTCTGTTCATTGCTCGCCGAACGCGGTTTCAACGCTCGAATATCAAACTCAAGGTAGAAAGCATTTGAATGCGTCAGAGAAATGAGATGGTGTATTTTGGGATAGACTACCTCTTTCAGCGAAGTATTTTAAAAACTTGCTCCGAGAGATGTTTTGCCCTGAAAACTTAAGTTAGGACGCCGAAAAAGATGTTTGTGAGAAGGAAAAAAACTGGAAAATACACTGATACGTATTCCCGCTAAGCGCTTCCTCCAAACAAGCCAATTGATAATTCGAGCCAAGCAGTGACACATCTGTGGATAAAAACGTTTTCGTTTTCAGATATACTAAGGAATTCCAGAAGAAAACTTACAAACAAGAGTCCACAGTTAAATTTTCTTAGTTCTAACTGTATTTTTGAAGATGCAAAAATAAAATATACATATATTTTTATGGGAGGATTAATTGTGGCCGAGATTATCGTGACCTCAGACATCAAAAAGTCTATAGGCGTCAGAAAAGTAGATAGTTGCATAAAAATCTTCGGAATAGATGTGACGAGAAAGTGAAAAAAGGTGAGCCGGATTAATTTCACCCATATTTCCGACGCTTACCATCATTTTCGAATCTATAAAGTGATACAACTAGTTGTGAAATAAATTTCCTTTGCTGCAATTTCTCTGTAATTGCGGTAAGCTGCAATTTCTCACTTTATGACTACGGAACAGTTGCACCGTATCATCCTGGATACTATTATCAGTAGAGTATCATTAAAACATTTTACATCACGACACCAAGCCACAAGATACCTTGATCTACCCCGTTGATATATATTGTTCTTGATCTAACCAGAGACACTGTAGGACGGGAGTACTTAGCATCTTGAGGGATTAATTAGTGTGAAATATAAGAAAAAAGTTTTATCCCTCTTTATGGGTCAGATGAGAAATTGCATGCATAAAAATGTTCAATGTTTCAATACCTGAGGCAGAATACCGGAGGTTATAAGAATCGTATTCTGGCTGATTCACTTTAATAAACTATACAATGAATCTTTCCATCACCTAATCTTCTTCAGTAAATGTCAAAGGGAAAGGAAATGTGATGCCAAATTTTCCACATGAGGTGATACTTCAAATCATAATTTTAATAAATTAATACTACTTGTGTACGTATTTTAACCCAAAATTGTAAAAAACGTGATTTTTTTTCAACATTTAATTACTTCCACGAAGATATTCCGAATTCCGAATTCGGGATTATTCCGAATTGATAGCCCCTGAAATTTTTTCGTCAGTTCCTTCAAAAAGAAACTCAGGGAAAGTGATGTAAAATATTCCCATGTTTCGTTACCACTTGCTTGGGGAGGGTAAAACCCCTAGGGTTCGAGAGACAGTTTATAACCCCTAGAAATTCTTCAACGTAGAGAAGATTCAGAGGGTATTGCAGGGGAAGTAAGAGACCTTGGGGGAAGACTTGCAAGGAAGTGATTGGGGGGGAAGGTGGGGGTGGAATAGTGAGCGGGCGGGAGGGGAAGTAGGGTAAAAGCGTGCGGAATGGACCCCCGATGGTATTCCGATAATTCTATTTCGGCGCGCGGAAGCCGCCTCCCCTCGTTCTCGGTTGCCTCACACCGCGTGCCATCGGGGGAAGGCGGGACTGAGGGGACGTGCCAAAAAGAGTTCGCGGAGGGGCGAGAAGGGAGGGTTTATGGGGACGGAGCTCTCGAGGGGGCGATCGGCGGACAGCGAGATTGTTTCCTTCCGCCAACGATTCCCACCGCCAGCACTCCGCGGGTATGACATAATGGGATTCGGGAAAACGGAAGGAGAAGTAGATACCACCCTAACGAATGCAGTGGGGCAGAGGAGGAATGACGTCCGTAAAACATCGCCGATTGTGAGAATCAGAGGCGTAAAATCGGGGGGATGCAAGGGTGCATTTCCCTTCCTCCTCCCTCAACAAAATTTTGCGAAAGGCGAAGAAATATTGTGCAGAGCGGGTTGCATTCATATAGCTCCTTTTCGAATTACTCGTGCCCTCTTAAGGTACCATAAATACCTACAAATTGCAGTGAAAACACCGTTACCAGGAAACGGACAAGTGAAACTCTCCCGCATTGAACGTGTTACTACCACACGAAAACTTAAACGGAAACCCTCAATTCCGAGTTGAAAATAACAAGTTTTAGGATTTTAAAAAGATTGTTTAAAAGTCCGAAAAAAATGGTGGAAAGGGAGGAATGCGCTAAAGAGATTGCCCCCTTTCCTCCCCTCCATTAATCCGCAACGTTGTTACTCCGCTTGAGGGAAACCTCGGAAAATACTACAATATAACCATAAATAGAGATCATTAGATTCTTGTAATCACTATGGAAACCTTCATAATCACTATGGTAATTGCTGAAATCACAATATCCATAATCCTATACTTGAGTAATTACAACGTCCATAGTTTCATTATCACTGTATGCATTGCTATAATCACCATTATTGTCCTATAATCACTAAATAGTTCTATAATGCCTGCTCCGAATAAGTAGGCATAAAACTATATACAGAGATTGTGAAAAACTGTACGCATTGCTATAATCACCATTATTGTCCTATAATCACTAAATAGTTCTATAATACCTGTTCCGAATAAGTAGGCGTAAAACTGTATACAGAGATTGTGAAAAATTTATTTCTATGATCACCATGTACAGTCCTGTAGTATTTTTTCCAAGGGAATGTTTAGATGTTGGTTAAAAATAGTTTGAAGGGCAAGACAAAATAATTTTTACACTGCTATTTTTTCTCATATTCAACAATATCATCATTATTTAAGGGCCGTTTCTTCAATCAATGACATGGTTATGAGGCACTGTGGAAGACATAACGGAATATGAAACTCTTCAAAATAGTGTTACCTCACATTTTACAGGAATACGATTTCGTATTCTTAAATTTCCAACGGAATAAAAGCAGATGAATTCAATATAACTACGCGCACTCTGAAAAATCCACAAAATTTTAAATTATGGCAAGCCACTTACAACACAATTACCGAGATAATGTTAAATTCTATTTGTATTATACTGAGAGTTAGAGATGAAGATATCAGGCGTTCAATATAATGGGTAAGTTCAATTATTCCCAGAATTATTTATCCAGATTCGATTTAATGTACCAGAGTGACGACGGAAGTACTTTCTTCCATTGGAAGGTTATAAGTCTTCGTTGGGAAAGTAAGGCTGATGAAGTAGCCATGACTTACCCTATCATTTACATGGCCAGTATTTTCTTTTCAAAGTTTTATTCGCGTACGTAGAAAAATACAACGACCGGTAATCAAGGGATTGAGTATTTGAACTTAAGTGTCAACGAAATCGTGGGAAACTTATCTATATATAGTAATATTAAGAATGTTCACGGATAGTAAAGAGGATTTCTTGTAAAAAGTGAATGTGGAATTTAATGTCCGTAAATATTCCCGACTCTACCGCTTGAGTGAACTTGGCACTGGTCCAAGGCGCCAAATCGTGAGGGGAAGTGAAGGGCGCCGTCTAGGATAGGCGATCGCCTAGGGTGCAGAATTCAGGGGAGATGCCAGCAATAAAAATAATCGACCTCCAGGGGCGGGCCTCAAAAACCGGAGTCGGAACAGCATCAACATATTACCCTGCAATCCGCAGCAACGGCGTGTGGCAGGGGAAACCAGGTAGCAGAAGTTGGAAATTGGTGTCCCTTTGTGGCGAAGCAATGAAACTATGTGGAGGAAAAGCTCTAAAACAGTGGTTCCCAAACTGAGTCGTGAACCTCTGACGGGTCGCGGGCGATGTTTTGATGGGCCACGGAAAGCCCACTCGGGCCAAATAAATAGGTGTATAATTTTGACTGCTTTTAAATATACAAACACACATTACTACTTTAGAGAAAAATCAATTTAAAATATGTATAACATGCTAAGTTAATATACAGTATTTCATTGAACATTCGGTCAGCGTTATAACAAGACAAGTACACTGACAGGTGGGTCGCGAATAACTCATCAAACTTAAAGGTGCGTCCCATGATATAACAATTTGGGGACTGTAGCTCTATAAAACTTTTAATCGATTAATTCTATGAAAACATGGAGTCGATGGAGTAAGAAACATAAAAAAAAACATTCATTAGAAGGATGCGACTCATCCATTTCCTCTTTTTTTCAGGAAACAATCGGTGAACCATGCGTTAATTTCAATCACTTCTTCAGCATAAAATAGTTTTTGGTATGAATTTCTTCAGGGTATAAACAACAAACTATAATTGTATCCTCTCCTTCCGTCTGCATTCCCTTGTGTCTGAATATCAACAGACCCTCTCATTCTTATAGTCTGTATTTCAACATCATATTCAAAGACATCATGTCATGTCAAATAAGCCAAGGTATGCAAAAAATCTGATTCGTTGGAGAGCTTATGAAACTAATCTTTTGATTAGCTCTTCACTGAATTTTAAATATTACCACGAGAGGAGGTCTGGTGTTTTGAGAACTGCTACATTTTTCCTCAATTTTTAAACTTGCCATCGAAAATTGAAACATTATAAAATGAGATGTAACTTTAACATGACAAAAATGCTAAAATTATTACATTACAGTCAAGAGAAACTTCTAAAACCTCAGAAGAAGGAGCAGGCACCCTGGATATCAAAACGTCACACGTCTTTAGGTTTAGTATTGGGTGAAGTCTTGGGTGAAGTATCCACTGGTGTCGGTATCAATCGCACGGAATCAACTTAAAATAATGCACTAAGTCATTATAACGTGCTCCGACGGCTAAGGTCATTTCGCACTTACTGTTCACTACATGCAGACAGGGGCAACAGCACTCGGACAACATGAGGACAACCCTCCCATATTTGAAACGAGCCAAACGATACTTAAATAAGGGGGTAACAGAGTGGGGACTAGTGTTTCCATCTTCGCAGGCCGTTACCCTCAATAAACAAAGCGGTGGACCAAATGCAACTATGATGATTTTTTACACTTGACAAGATACGAGGTCGGGATCATTACATTTTCAGTGACAGAGGGTACGATATTAAACACTTTTGAGCCAACATACATGCAACGTCGCCCAAACAGTCATGTTAGGCTTGGGCAAGGGTACCAATTCCCTGCGTGTGCTTTCTAAGCAAGGCTTCGTCGCTGCAGGTATTTTGTCACCAATCCTCTGATAGAAAAGTCTCAGCACTTTAAAAACATACAAGTCCCTCGGTAGAAGGAGCAGCCTTGGCTTCACTTTTTCTCTGTGAAACTCACATTCCTGTAGCTACTGAGCGGGTGACTACGATAAAGATAGTAGTAGTACCTTAGTTTTCGCCGGCTAAGGCAATTTCGCACTTACTGCCTACCACTTGCAAACAGGAGTATCGGATAATGGATGAATATGAGAATCACTCCTCCGAATTTGGCCCGAGCGTAACGACGCTTAACTTGGGTAACTGAGCGGGAACCGGCGTTTCAACCTTGGCATGCCGTTGCCCGAAATTAACGAAGCAAAGGGCCCCAGGAGACCGTTATAGCTACAATATCAAAAGGGCATTGAATCTGTTCCTAGGAAACTCATAATTTTAGTCTGGTTTTCGCTTTATTCTCCAATGTTTCTCACGAGTTTTGATATCCCCTCGGATGGCTAACCCATGATTTCCCGATTCTGTCGCTTCCCTGACGAATTGTGACGGATTTCTCGCGGCTGAACAGATGAAAACGTGGTCCCGCAGTGGCAGCAGCCAGCCACCCATCCGTGCGACCGGGATGTGGGACGGGAGCAAAGAAGCGATCGATCCAGGAAAACCCGACGTACAGACGACGACACATTTGGCATCGAGTCCGTCCGCGTCGCCAAATATAAACGGGACCAATTTGGACGTCCGATGGGGTGGCAAAAGAGACCGCCGTGTTTGATGGTGTAAGGGTGGGAGTGGACCGCAGGGTCCGCCTCCCAGGAACTTAGATCAGGAAAGGGGGGCGTGACCAAAATGTGGTGAAAAGGGCAACAGAGCGTGGCCGTGAAAGAGATCACGTGAAGGCAGGTGCGGACCGAAGGTAAAAAAAAAAACTTGTTAATTCATAATAACGCATTGGCGATCGAATCAGATAGCCTTGCTTTCTTTACTTTAAGATTGTTTAAACGTAAAATTAAGCATGTTTATACCATAAATAAAATCTCCATAGGTATCTATAAAAAAGAAATTCTGTTCGCTTGGACACTATAGACGTCCAAATTCATAGACGAATTTGGACAAAATCAGATGCTCGTGTTCCTTAGGACCTCGGAGAATAAATAAGCCACATTAGAAAGGAAAAAAGGCCCCAGGGGCCGCCACTATGTGAGCCCATTAATAAACACCTTTTATTTCCTTAGGAAAAGCATTAGATTAGGTGCATTTTTTCTTTTTTAAATTACTTGCATTCATAATATAAACTTCAAATATTTATTATCGGATGACTGAAAAGATTTAGTTTCTAATTCGCGTATTTAATTTTTGTAGAAGCTTCGTTTTTCCCAAAATTTGAGTTTTTTACGACCGAATCGTAAAATTTTGTATCTGAGCGTAAAAAGACATAAATTTTCATTCACTCTATTATAATTTCAGATCTTACATGGTTTTCCACAAAGATTAAATATTTAAAAAAATTAAGATACTTCAATCATTAGAGCAAGAAGAGCTTGAAGAAAACTTGAGCAAAATGTCTGGATGAAAAATAAGTACTCGAGTTGCCTCTAAATGGACCACGGTAATCACTGGCCAACCTCTTCGTCTGTCCACTTCTGCACCCTTAACGATGGAACCAGATGGCTGACGTTTGAAATCATTAACAACAGCTGAACAATATTAAAGGGACCCTCAGAGGACACCTCCAATGGAAAAGCCCTACCTATTATCATTGGAGACTAGCCGATTGTGGCACTCCCCGTAAACACAGGCTCTTACTCACAGAGAAACTATGGTAATAAAAGCGTAAGAGTCAAAACTGGGTAAGGGATTAAAAGGCACACTGGTACACACACAGTATTAAAGAATTAGCTAAATTATCGAAGTGATAGCTACCTAGAGATATTTTACGAAAGCGATAGTTTCTGCGACTCGAATGTTGTTATGAGTTCCATAACGTCATGGATCTCATAACTATAGATTCCATAATTAAATTTTGATGCAATCGAGAGAGAACCAAGTGAGGCGAGGTTGCCCCTTTAAAGCCAACCCCGGTTTTTCAATCACCGTTTCTCTCCCGGAAAGGCGAATGCAATATCTCTCAGTTTCCTCACTCTCTGAATCTTCCCAAGTCAGGTTGTGAGAGGAACAAGGGACCCGGTCTGTATCAACGTCAACCCAACGTAATAAAGACTCGCCAATTAATCTTTACCCGTCACTTCCGCTCTCTTCCTTGTTCCTTCTTTCTCCGACCTTTTTTCCCTCCAATCTCCTCCCCATAGATCACCTCGATTTTCCTCGCTCCACCTCCACCCTTTCCCTTTCTTCTTAACACGCATCGGCAATGCAAACAAACAAGTTACGCTTTTCTGTCGGAGCTTGGGAAAACGTGCCCAATCGCTCAGAGCGTTTGTGAGGAGCGAGCGATCTCTATGTCTCGCCCGGGCGAGAAGACGTCCGCTTCCAATTGCAGAGCGTGTAATAAACTTTGAGCTCATACGGTGTAAAAAAAATCAATCACGCTCACTCTTCGAAAAGATAATTCCACATTCCACTGAGTGAAACACGCTTAAGAAGTCACACATTTCATAAAAGTTTAATTACAATCCGGGCGCGGGGCATATTTTCAGCAAATTGAATCACTTGAAATAAGCAACAGATGTCCATTTACCATAACTTTTAAGTAAAAGTAAAAAAAAATCAAACGGGGGTTAGAAAAAATTTAGATTAAGCCCACCCCTACGTTTTGACCTTCCTAAAAGAAAAGGCTGCAGTAAGCATAATGTAATATCATGATGTAATGCAATAAAAATACCCGTTGTCAGGATAAGTAAATTTTAATATTTGCAGTCAGTATTCATTGCATTAAAAATAATGAATATAAAAAATGTATCCACTCATAAATAAAATTTTATTAACATAAAGGGCATAAAATATCAGAAAGTTTAATTTTAATCGTCTTTTCCTTGGCGTCCTATCAACTAACAAACCTTTCCAGTACTACCTGATAGAACGCGTGCCATAGGTTGCCGATCGCTGGTCTAAGCCGTCGTAGTGCCATTATACGTTCTCATAGAGCTTCCAGATAGACACTTCCGGATGTTGGCTTTAAAAATATCCGAACCGGTCGAGGTACGTTCACACGTGCCTCCCCACGGTCTGACTCGATAGCTTCGCGTGCTCCGGGGTTATTGAATCCGATTAGCGTGGATCCGCCCTTCAATTTGTCTTGAGTGGGTGCTCAATTCATGAACTGCCCTGTTGCTTCGGGAACTTGAAATCGAAATTGAATCGATGGTATTATTACAATGAACTGTTCATGAGAGGATCAATTTAATGAGACAATTAAATTGGATGATAATCAATCGAGAGCATAAAAAAATTACTTCCAGAGTAACCTTAAAATGTCGAAATAAAATTAAGAAAATAAAAACCGATTGCGCGAACTCCGGAATGAATCATACCAACTGAAATCGGATTACAGTCAACAAGTAGATTGAATGTCTTCAAAGCGGGTGCGGTTTAATATTACTTCGCAGGAGTCAAAGTTTAATGAAGAGAATATATGAAACAAAATGGAGCATAGTCACAGAAGAATGAATATCATCAAGTCTTTTCAATTATAGGATAATGTAGATTACATGTCTTTAAAGAGGATGATGTCAATGTTGAATGCTTATTCGTAGGAGTCGAAAGAAGAGAATAGGTGGAACCTTTCGGCAAGAAATTATAGGAGAATACTTCAGTCACTAAGTTACGGAATACGCCATATTAAATGTATCACTTATGAAGTTATTGCATTGAAAATAGTGCTACTAGAGGCAGAAACATCGCGGAAACCGGATAATTTATCTCAACTCGGGTGAAAAAAGAAATAATTAAAAAAACCTTTCGCTTTCGCGCAAAATACGCTCTGGATTCATCATTTTTCGCACGTTAACGGCTTACAAGTTCAAAAATTCAACAGAGTAAAAAAATAATTCACCTTGATCAGGACCTGGGTTCGATTCCCGGCAAAGGCAAATTATTTTTCCTTAACTGAAATTTTCGCACTGATGTGCGCTTGTGGGTGACTCCGTTAAGGTAATACCGTGGCTAGTCCATGTATCCCCAAAATTTGTAACAGTCTTACATTTCGTGCACCAAGATGTCATCTATTCTATTCTTTAATATAAGGTTCAAAAATATACTTGGACATTTTTTCCAAATTTAAAATTCCTCTCTTAAAACGTCGTCGCTGGAAATAGCGAGCTAAGCTGGCAAGCCAAGTCTATACGAAACTCATTAATTTACGACAAGCCATAATGGAATCAGGAGCTTGAGTATGGCAATTAAGGTCTTTGATGCTAAAAATATTTTATCAAGTCATTCATTGGAGGAAGCCAGCTGCGAATAAGGTCGAGTTGAGGAAGAAGCTCAGTATATTATCACCTTTATTAAATACACGAAAAACATTATGGCATATTTGGCTAAGGATTTTTCATTAGGCATAAAACTTCACGATGTAAGGCGCTGAGAGCTATGAAATACATACATAAGTATATAAAAATTATGTTCCTTTCCCTTCTAAAACTTAAATATATCGCGAATCGCGAACAGGATGCTGATTCAAAATGCATATTTTCAACTAAAAACTGCTAAAAATAAAAAACATCTTCCAATGATTCACCTTTATCGCCATCACTCTCATCCAAGGGCTAGCAAAAAATTCTCAACTCTATAACTTTATGCGTCAAACATTTCACGGAGTCCTGTTGAGGCGAGCATTTATCTCATTCGTTGTTTATTCGCAATATTCTATATCACTTTACCCTTCTCCATGGCCATTTCTCAGCGTTTATTAGCATCTCCACTTGTCGCATCTACAACTACGTTTTTCTACTCATAACCAATTATAATTCATTCCACCAACATGAGAAAGTTTGGATATTCATAAGTAATAAATTCCAAGAGGTGATTTTCACGTAGCATTTCTGATA
The DNA here is from genome assembly GCA_963573305.1 of Pyrrhosoma nymphula. Taxonomy (NCBI): domain Eukaryota; kingdom Metazoa; phylum Arthropoda; class Insecta; order Odonata; family Coenagrionidae; genus Pyrrhosoma; species Pyrrhosoma nymphula. The sequence continues at coordinate 56,240,306 of OY754335.1, forward strand.
GTCATATATGGTAACATGACAAAATATCTCATCATTGTTATCAAGTACTTTTTTCCGGATATTTTCACAAGGTAATTTAGTGTTAAGCTCCAACACAAGCCAGGAAATTAATAGTGCTCATCATTTGTCTCCAATCCCCGATGAATGCATGGCCATTAAATCCAAATGCCATATCTCAGCAAACATTACTGCTATCGTATTCATTTACGTAAATTTATCACGATTCATTCGAGAATCCGTTAAAACTCAACAAAATTGGCACTCATATCCCATACGTATGTATTCTTGAATTACGAAGTTCGGGAAGTATTTAAGTCAAAGTATGATGCTTTACCAGGATTGTTTTTTCACATTTGTCAGACTAAGGTCTCCCTTCCAAAAGTAAGCTCCGACAGAAAGTGCGTTTAAAACTTAATTAATTGCGTAAAAATTACAACCGGTTGAACATTTCCAGATTATCCAAGACTCCCACGACCCAAGCCATTTTATCTCGCAGATTGAAATCGCTAGCCCTTATCGGTGGAATCGATCTCTTAAAACCTTAACCTTCTCTTGGAACCGTAAATAATTCGTAAGGACGAGAAGTTTACGAGAGGGGTTCGCATGGGAAAGGCCAACCATTACTCGGAGGAGAAGATCAATATGGCATGAAATGTGACGTTTCACATAAATTGTTCAGCTGAAAATTTTTTGGAGAGGAAGAAACTTTTCGAAGAGAGTTTTCCTCGCGAACAAAAGCGACTGATCCATCAATTCGTTTCCCTTATGTTCAGTGTAGGCTGCTATCATTTTACGCTCGTTACTCATAAAGTAGCAAAAAATAGTTTGCCACACGAACGCAAGTTGGCGTCAATGCTAGAAACTTTTTCAACCAAGACTGGGTTATTATCGTTAGCGCTGGTGTAACTAAAGAGATTCCATCGCGACTGTTCGAGATATAGGTAATAGATACTAAATTGAACCTTTTTGTTTGATTTGTTAAGAAAACTGCTTCCATATTTTACAAACGTAAGCCGGTAAAAAACTAAATTAAGGTAAAAAACATTCATATTTATCGACGAATCACCACTTTTTCCATCCTTTTGAGCCTACTGCAGCGATACTTATAATGAAATGTTCCTGTCCGGTTGCGACAAGATTAAATTTAATTTTTTATTTGAAATTTAGCCACAATAAAATAATAAACTTGTGGACGTGGAATAAATTTCACGAATATTGACAAATTTAAATCAATGTCTACCAATAAATTACGAAATGCAGCCTTACGTTCAAATCGAGTTCCGACCGGTCTGTAGGAAACCAAAGATAAATGTAGGGAGCAGACGGCGTCTTGACGCATGAAAGTGAAGCATGTATTTTTTTTTAATGATCCAAAAAATATGACTATCGCATGAAATTTGTGCATAAATATTATGCACAACGCAGTGTTTTTGTGTATATTATTTCCATTCTGCATTTTTCTAACAGAATCCTTGCGGCACCGCGACAGTTTCGCTATTAAGACCAGTGTTTTCGGCGTTTTTAAGCGCACAACTGACCCGTTCAACATGGCCGAAATTCGCATTTTAATGGCTTCAATATTCAAATCTGGGATCGTGCCGATGGTTGCAACTAATTTGTTTTCTTTAATCTACGTTCGGATCCGAATTTGGTCAAAAAACGACGACTGAATATACTGTCTGTAGAAAAAAGTCGAGATACTCCAGTTTGAGATGCTCTATCTTCTAAATGAAGAAATGGTATTTAATGCAGTAAAATGCGCCCGAAAGCTTGTTGATTTCTAAGTTTATTGATTAAAAAAAATTATTTTCATTAGCTGCACTTTCACCAAATTTAGCGTGGAAAAATTTATTTCCCATGTTTGAGCGCATGACATTCTGTTAATTTTCACACTGCCAATTTGTAATTCCAAAGCAAGAAAGCCATGCTTGTTCTTCATAGGTTGCTGAAAACAATTACTTTATACTAAAAAAATTGCAAAAGTTGTCGTAAAAATGTAAAACTCTACTACTACTAATGTTATGCCTTGATTAAAACATGAGTTGGACCGTTGCGTCCTCTATAATGCCGGCATATCAGATAAAAAAGACGAAAATAATTAAATATTACCTGTATTTTCAATGCTGATTTTATTTATATTAACTTTTGGCGTACCGAACCGCCAGCTTTAGCGTGGGGAGGTGGAAGAAGGGACTTGCGCGGTTGCCAGTACAGAGTTGGAATTTGTAGATGCAATGTCGTTCTCGATATTGCCGTAGCTCGAATATTTCTAGTCCTCCCCGAATATAGGCCCCAGACATCATTGCGTCACCGGCCGCATGCGGATAGCCGCCCCGCGCCACCACGGGGATAGGTACACAGTCGGAGAAGACACTTGCGCGCTTCCGTGAAGCGACGACCTCGTAGCGCCCAGACCCCACCCTCTCCCACACCCTTCCTCCTGCTATCCTACGAAGCCGCCGCAGCTGCCGCGCCCTCTCTGGGACGCCAGCACGGGAGGCGTGGTGGCATCAATCGATCACCCCTCCCCCTACTCCCCACCCGCCCTGTCCCCCAACTCTCCCCTTCCCATGACGGCACTCTCAACCGCCCCTCAAAGAGCCCGGACTACTAGGGACAGAGTGCGGAGCTGTCTGCGGGCAGGGAAGAGTTTGTACAAGGTAGCGCCGATAATGCCCCGTCCACCCAACTATTGGGTTAAATAACTATACGGCTGTTACTGTTGCGCTCAATCCTGCTATGGCATTGTACGGCGGCTTTGACCCTGTTACATGCATGCATTCTTACCCATCACGCCATTCCCTTTCGGGGTAGGCAAAGTGAAAGAACTTAGTTATTGTTGTAGGGCCTAGAAAACTGGCTCCCTTTTAATAATTAGCCTCCATGACGCTTTATCCTAGCAAACAACTTTCGCTTCTCTTACCCTCATGCGTATTACTTCATACACCCTCTCCTATTCTTAAGAATCCTAATATTCCTCCGCTTTAGAGTATCTTCCACCACTTTCACCCTTGACTTTCGCCATTATTTGACGCCATTCACTCTACTGTCATATACCTCTTTCGTTATTCGACTTTCATCCAAAGTACACTCCTCTCATAAATGTCCATTACTGGAATATCCAACCCACATATTTTCATGATCCACTCATTCATAACACTATCCATCCTACTTTTGCCGCAAATTCTTCTTAGGTAACCAATTCTCACTGCATTTAGCCTACTCACATGCTAAATAAACAGTATATTGAGGCGAAGAGCCACATGAAATAAAAGGTACATTATCTTAATGAGCTCGCAGTGCTGATTCTAACCTGGTACGTATAACACGTTAAACGTATTCTCCGATGGGTGGTGTGAGTTACAATGCATCAGTTTTGAAATTGATTAATGCAGCATAAACTATATAGCATTGAGAAAATATTGAAAAATACAATTCTGAAAATAATTTTTGGAAGCTACTATAATATTATTAGCAGGTAAAATTATAGCACAATAAAATATTTTCTAAAAATCGTCGGTCGAGACTTAAAAGCGTGGGACTCTTTCGCTGAGGGAAAGTGATGCCTGATTACTCTCACCCTATCGCTATACTACAGTATAAACCCAACTTTACCGACTTAATTTTATCTTTAATGACGCAAGTGACCTCAGCTGTCATGCATATTTCCTAATTATTGGAAAACTAACAGTCATATAGAGTATGCCACTGAAAGAGGCCACCGAAAAAGCTGACAAGAAGAAACGATCATTAAAATGAAGAAGGCTATCAATTTTTTAAAGTTAATTTTATATGTTATTCACGGTCATGAAAATAAATCTAAAAATGACGCTTTACCGATGAAATCTGGGTCTTAGACATGTTTTTTTATTCTGCCTCTTATAAAGTTTTGTCTGAAACAACCAAGTTTGTTTTTATAATCATATAAAAATACATTTCTCAGTCTCAGGCGTGCAAAAGATCAGATATAAGTAAAGTCCATAAGAAGCGCAGTGCAAGACAGACGACCCAGAAGACATGGATACACCCTATGACACAGTCAATTCATTTGGAACATAATAAGGGAATATAGAACAGGAGTTCACATGAAGAACATTGAAGGAAAATGTGCATGTGACAAATTAAGTAGGATTTGGCACATAAAAGAATACACAGGGTTAAAGAGAACAAGCATTGTCAACAGTTAACTAATATTTGTTTGGAAAACACCGATGAATGACTGGTTCGATGCTATAGTCAGATGAATTTAAAAAATGTTTCAAAAACGTTTGCGTTATATCGCCTTCTTTCTTGACAATACCTACGTTGTAAGATAGTTAACCTCTATCTAAAGCATTAATAGACTATTCCTACTACTTTCGTTCACAATTTGAAGGATATCTGTAGCATGAGAGCCTCTGCTTTATTCCACAGTGTAACACAACACTCGACCCCCCTTAACCTCGTGTAACATTACGAAAAATACTCAGAAACCCTCTTTTCACCCTTAGCGGAATATTTGGTGTCCCTTACCCCCACCGCCAACAAGGCCCTCTGGCCCCTCAACCCCCCGTGTTCCTTCCACCATTACGCCGGTCGCATTTACGGGGGAGAACCAGAGTCAGCGACCGGAACGCCACCCCCCCCCCCCCCCAAGAGCGCGGCGAGGATTGCAAGCACAGGTTTGGCGGGAATGCGCGCAGGCCTTCATCTCCTATCGCCGAAAGGTATCCGTTTAGAGCTTTCCCGCGGGCTGGGAGTGGAGGCCAACTTCCCGAGCTGGAATTGTTCTGCACATTTCTCCTCCCCTGAGACTCCCCTGCTACTTCGGGAACTCCCCCTTGCTGCTTCCGCGGTGCGTCTCTACGAAACTAAGCTGGGTCAAATACCGACTTTTTAAAGAGCTTATTGCGAAAACTTTAAAAACTGCAAAGGGTTCCAGAATAAAAACCCAAGAGTGGCGTTATGTGGACTGAGGAGAGAAGAGAGAAACATCGAGACCGAATGAAGGATACACCGTCATCTTAGGTGTTCATCCAAATGAATGGTGAGCCCGTGGACAGTTCTACTTATAATTTCCCCCATCTCCTTCCAGTCTTGATTCTCTCTTATACTATTAATATATTTTCAAATAAAGCACCGATCCGAGCCTATATGCGGAGTATTGGACGACATCACGGTACTTTGTAAGAGGACTATGGCTGGACCTCAAATTTAGCTTATGAAAGAAAGGTATGGGAGAGGGACGTAATCTATGGCGGTAACCATGGCGGCGACGCCATGTATTTTCTGATACATCAATTAATAAATAACTCTTTCAATATTGACCGAAAGTCTTCAAGTGGAAAGGAAAAAGTGATGGAAAGCTTGACGGAAATTTATAAGAAATCCATTATATATTTATAGTAATTTTGGAGAATTTTCCTTCTCAGAATAAATATTATCTCACCTATTTTTAATGGATTCGTCCCACTGGGTATGAGACAACTGAGTCGACCTAATTATTGCAAAATGACTAAACACGCTCAGTGACGGATATAAAAATCGGCATTTTAGGTTTTGGATCAAAAAGTAAGAAACGGTGGATAAAATGTATATTCTTATTTTTTATTCTAAAGTTGACATTTTCCCACATCTTCCTGCACGCGATCATTACCACTTGCAAATACCATAAACAAGTTCAGTCCTTTTATATAATAATTAAACTGTACATTTAAATTACGATTAATAGCTTTATTTTCCATACTCTCTTGCCTTATTATGACGTTGTAGAGCTATAACGTGTATCACGTATATTCTTATTACTTAAGGTCATCTACCGGCTAAGGGTAGGTTATATGTTAAGAGAGTGAAAATAATAAAATAAAAGCAAGACCGTAATGTTGCAATAAGATAAAAAGGACATATTCTACAGTAAACAAAGGAAACAGTAGAAGGTTTACACATTCTTTGCAAAGGCCTAAAGTTGGACGCACATGAACAAATTGAAATTATCAGACAGTCAAATAAACTTAATAAAGAATAATTATTTCCACATCCCTCCCCATTTCTTCCCGAGAAAATTAACTTTTCCCGCCTCACCAGCCCTAGATTTACGGGTCTTTCTCAGCCTTGCCCGAATATTTGTATTTTTCCTCCTCCCCGTAACTACAACAACAATTAACGAATAAAAAAACTTTTGTACCTGAGGATGGTGAAATGCGTATTCGATGAAATTCGTCGTACAAATAAATAGAATAGGTACTTTTTTATAATAAGCACTAAGTATTTTACTTAATCAAGAGTAAGTACTGTCATAAATAACTTCTACGAAGTAAAGCCTGACACTGTCAAGTTTAAAGGAAACAGACTCACTTATCATTACGTAACTGTACCTCAATTTCAAGCAAGACACTGGTAAGTTTATTCTACGGATAATCGTGAACTGAGATACGGAATAAAAAGGATTTTCGACTAGGAAACACAACTGAAATGTAGAATTCCATTCCAGCAACTTCCGCATCGCGCAGCTCATGTCGGCACTCAAAATCAACAACAAATTTATTCCAATTCCGAAAAGTCCCGGCCGCGTTCGTTCAGGGAAACTTGACTATTCATGAAGTTGTGCTACGAGCGCTACCTCCATTTGGGTGAGTTATCTCAACCGGAGTCGCCAACCGTTCTATTTACGAATCGGCACAATCTAGTCGTGATGAAACAGCGTGTTGAGTGCCCCCCTTGTTGTTTACCTACCACCGCTTAGAGTGTAGGAATTGGACGCGGCGCATCTCACATTTAAACCATTAACTACTGGGCGGTGCTTTTTGCCAGAAATGACCAGGATAGCAGGAATCAATTCCCGCCCCGTTTAATTGACTTCGAGATTTAGCAAAACAAAAGACAAAAGGATTGGCGTATACGAGTTAGCGATTTAAATGGCAGCGGGGCCAAAACCAAAATCGTAATGATCGTGAATTTTAACCGATTGCCGAAAGGTTTACGAAGTGAACCCTAACGAAGGAGACTATTTTAAAAATAACATTCATCAGCCACTGTTCATTCAAAAGGTAGGTACTGGGGAATTGAATATTTAATTAAAATGTGATAACACTGTATTCATTATCACCAATAAATGACCGCAAGTTGTTACTTGCCGATTCAAAAAGGTATTTTTTTCAAATAAATGGAAAAATTAGAGGTATATCAGTTTTTTATTTAGATAAAATAGTCAAACAAGGAGTTAACTTATAACTTATTTTTTTCCACGGAATGGATCACGCTTACGTATAAAATAAATGTGATATAAAAATGACATACCTAAAAATGTTACTTGGCAATGAAAAACGGTATTTTTTTCGCAATTAAAAGGAAAAATCAGAGATATGCTGGCATACTGGTTTGAATGCAGAGAAAATAATCTTAAAGAGGCTTTCTTGTACCTAATTTTTTTCCACCGAATGAATCATGACAATTCACGAATAATATATAAAATAACAAATCATCCAATCTGCAAAAGTCAAATTTAACAATCTTAAGTATGTACTATAAAATTATCCTACACTGTCAGACTTCAACTCTGAAAATGAGGGCATTCTCGTGTGAACATTTTTATTTTTTAAAGAAGCATTAACTCCTTTCCAACGCTGTCCTTAAAACGAGCGAAAGAAATTAAAGATGAACTTGCAATCGCTCATCAGTTTGCTTAAGTCACTGAGACTGAAATGGAGTAGGGAGGAAAGCTTTTAAATTAAGGCAGATATGATAACTAAACACTCTCCCGCACCTATCTGTCTCCATTTCTCTTATCTCGAGTACTTACTGAATTTGATATCATAATCTTGGTGCACTTTAACGGTAACGGATTAAGCAAATAAATACGGATAAATAAATTTTAAAATTCTAGAGGTGGTAGCGCATCCCTGCAGAGATTTTTATTGGAGAGAGAGAGAACTGTAGGTTTAAAGTGGAGTGATTCCTTTTGACACCACTACTAAAACTCAAATTATCCTCCAATACAATAACTAGTTACTTTTCGGGATGCACAGGAGGATGGAAATATCCCATTGACAACGGGTAAACCTCACTAGCCGTGGAGGGGGTCTAAAATAGAACTCCGAGCACTACTTGTAAACCCGAGACTCGCCTGCAAATATGCGGGTTAAAGACTTTGTGGCAGAAGTTGGTCATTCAAAAAAGAGTCAAAGAACCTCCTTCATGAAACATGCGAATTAAAACGAATGAATAGTTGACGCTCCGTGAATTATAAAATACGCAAATAAAAAAATGCCACATAATCGTGACAGTATATTAGTTTAATCTTTCGCTGATCGGTTTTTAAAGCTTCACTTTCATGCAGTTTGGAGCCAAAATTAGTTTATATCTCACATAATTATCAATCATAATTTATTCATTCAATATTGATCGCACAATTAAAATAAAATAGATTCCACTCCATGCATTTATACTATTAGAAAAATAGAAACTTGAAATATGTCTATCTGACTCTCGTTACTAGAGATAGTGTAGATTATTTCGAAAATTCCTTGCTACTTAAATACCTCAAGGTCTGTTTTGAAGTCCTATTCCCACTTACGAAAGCAAAAAAATAAATTAAAAGAGTAACCACAGTGATGTCAGAAAAATAAAAAATACAATGTACGTATAATATGTATTTATAATGCAATAAGGCTAAAATATCCAGCAAGGCAATATCGTCTGAGAGTACGCTTCCACGTGGAAAGGCCAGTGATAACATTTAGAAGAGGGTATATCCCTCTTCTAAAAATAGATAATGTACCAACAAGCATTTCCTTTAGAATAACTTCGGTAATCCAGAGAAGTACACCCAAACAAGAGTCTATCCATGCTAGCATGAAAAGAATGTTCCACGTTTTTGGGGTTCAGTGGGAACGCTATTTTAAGGAATCCAATCTTTTTCTTTCCGTAAATCTACAGTAAAACTGCATGAAATGGTTCTCTTAGTGGAAGAGTTTTATTCAAGCTATATTTGCATTTCCGTATTCGTTCCTGGCAGAGTCCACCAAATTTCATGAACTCACATGAACTTATCTTCTTTTTATAATTTCCAATTATGATAAAATCGGCCATTGAAGCATTGCCCTTATTGTGACGGTGTTACTGCTTCATTTCCATTTCAGTGAACATTTTACTAGAACTGAAACACTCATGAAACTTTTTTTTTCAGGATATACTTTATCATAGCTGCTATTTTCAAGTGTACCTACGCTAGACGAAGCTTCCAAATCGATTATTTATTCCATTAAAAAGAATTCGGAACTTCTCCAAAATAGATTGAAGACTATACGCATTCAATAGTAAATAATTTGGATTCTCCGTGAGAATGCAGCTATTTAAATGAAGATGGAGAAAATGAAACACATTAATGGAATATGCTATTTCTCACTGGTTAATTATTTTATTTTTGACAAGTTTTATTGCAATGTTACATCCAATCCCAAACCATCCAATGCTCACGGATGTTAGTTCAAATACTCTTGTCTTCTCGTATCACGTAAAGTTAATCAAAGCACACTATAACAGCTAAACTTTGTTTTTAATAATTAAATTTTTAATAATTAGTTTAATTGATAGCACATAGAAAGATACAGAAACAACACAGAAACATTAGATTGTTTTTTTTATTTGAAGCATTTCATTACATGGATAAAAATGATGTGGTATCAGAAAGAATGCGGAGGATATTATATTGTTTGTAATACGGCTACGAGCCAAAATGAAATAAAAATACCACATGACCGTATAAAGAATTAACTGATGGAAAGAAAATAAGAAAGAAAACATTTACGTAAGCAACAAGAAAAAGGAGAACCGATGGGATGTTGTTTTATTTTAAAAAAAGAAGAAAAGATAAAACAATCAGAAATTTGGAGGAAACAAGAGGGAAATTAAGGAGCTGTAATTTGATTACGAATATAATTATGAGGACGAATTATTGATTAGGAAGCAGATGAACGATTCAGGAAATAAGGCAAGAATAATTCAGATGACATATAACAGATACACTGAAGACAGTTTCACCATGAAGGCTTAGCTCATAAGGAAGAGATCATAAATAATAAAATCATTTCCATAAATGCACTACAAATGTCATACGCTTGAACACAATGACATAAAAATACTAAAAATCTCAGGAAATAGAATCGCGCAAACAACAACAAACGTGGCCATTTAATGATTTTTTACTGATGAAGTAAGGATACCAGATAAGGCAACGAGATGTAGTGAGACGTAGCAGGTCATTTCCTCCCGTGACTCTTCATCTTTTAGCGGATGCTTTGTGTTCATGGAAGCAGAACCGTCACAGATCACTTGTTTAAAACGAAATAACTATTAACCGCGCACCGTTGGGTGGCATCGGGATTCACCCAAATATATTTCTTGTTTGTCTATTCGCTTCTTCGGTTATCTACCAAACTCCGCAAAGGTCTACCAACTAGACGCAAAATTTGGGAAAGAACGACGCTACATCATAGCGAAAAACGACGTGGTTCGCGAAAGTTGCCGTGAGAAAAATATTTCCCTGGACAGCGAGTCGAACTAAACCTTTGGTTTGCCGGGCCAAGGGGTAGATCAATACGCTACCCAAGCTCCTGAAAAGCAAAATATGCAATTTTCCCTTGTTTCATCGCAGTATTTTCGGTAGTATGAAATTCATCGCACACGACGTGGTTTGCTTCCAACTAACTGCCCGTATCTGCAAAATTTACAATATTTCTGAAAAAACTACGCCCACGCAGTATAAATATACTCGCAATTAGTAAAACAAATATAGAGCGTTTCCCGTGGAAACTGATCTAAAATATAACATGGATATATTATCATTTCATTAGCTAGTTTGATGAGGATTTGCGGCGAAAAAAATATTTCTAAGAACTACATAAATTTGTCTTCTTCGAAAGGAGGCACCTCTCAAATGATTCAGGAGGAAATAAAAGAAAACAGAAACTGCGCGCAAAAAGGAAAAGTTAAAAAAAATGGCAATTCATAGGGTGCGCGAACTGAGACACCAACATCACTGGGGTATGAGGGTAAACCTCGCTGGGAATGCTCTCAAAGGTAGAACGGTAGAGTCGAAACCAAGGAAGATAATTCGCTTTTAGACCGCTCCCTCACCGCGCATGTTTACAAGCGTTCCCAATAGCATGCGGCCACGCATATGCAACCGGGGATCGCGGCTCTTCGAAACCAGTTACAGGTTGGTAACACGATTCAGGTTGTCGTCAGGGATGCCGGGTGCCCATCTCACATGCTCTCCAGGCCCAGAGAGTTATCCAGTCTCCCACCGTCCTCACTCTACGTTTCACAACTCCAGCCGTGTCTGCCCTCCTCTCCAGTTGTTCACCCTTCCATTAAGACCTTCACTCGGCCGTAAAGGGCGCGATGAATTGTTATCGAACGCGGATCGTCGCCAAGGTTTCTCCCGCGGGAAATCTCTGGCGGGCTAAAGATAGCCAAGCGCCCGTTTGGTGGTGAATCACCCCGGAAGGCAGGGCGGAAGCTGGGAACGGAAATTTTCTTTGACGCCGGGCGTTCGACAAATAAACTCGTTCTTCCAGTCAGTAAATGTCGGTCGTTCACTTTTCCTTTCAAACTGATGAGAAGTACGAAATTAAACGATGCGAAGACAAGTAGGAAATCTCTCCGGAGTCTAGCGAGGGTTTTAAAATAGGTATTTTCCAGCAGTAAAATAAATATTAGACTTTAGGAGATGAATTGGGCCTTTTCAGCGGACAAGACATTAGAGATGCGCGGTATGTACAAATCTACCGATATATCGCAATCCGATATTTTTAAAATATACCGATTAGCCGAGAGGTATATCGTTAAAAAATATACCGGTATATCGGTACGATTTATATAAGATATAATTATGCTACTATTTTTTCTGGTATCTGCAATCTACTTGTACCTACTTACCTACAATCTTTCGCTAAACTTATTTTGTTCTTCGAATACTAAACAGTGAAGTAGAATCGTGTAAACTATTAAGGATTTTGAGGAAACGAGCAATTAATAGGTAATTTAGATTTATTATTAAAAATATATTTATTATAGAATATTTCCGAGGAAACATTTTTCAATATTTTTTTTCGATTTATTGTGGCTTCCAGTCCATGATTATGCGGAATAAATGCGCAACTGGCTTATTCTAATTACATTCTTTTATCAGGTAGGTAAGTCAATTTTTTAAGCAATTTTTTATGCAGAAAGCACATGCTCTGATAATTACCAAATGCTATTTTCAGCATTCTCAGTTGGACATGGTACTACTAATACAAGGTAGGTCGTTGCGCATGTCCAGATTGGCTGCGTGCGCATCCGCGACGACACCTGGCTCCCACATGCAGACGATAACTCAACAAACTTACGGAGCTGGTCGATTATTGCCGGTATTTTGGTTTGAATTTGTTCAACAAGGACAGTATAGTAATGAATTATAAAGTATTTGGCAGTTGGAAGAAGTATTAACCTTTATTTAAACTTCGCGATGCTGAATTAACTGTAGTAATGTCCCCGAAGAAACATTAGGTATATCTTTACTAAGCCCAGCGATATCTATCAGGTGCGTACTTGCAATCAAAAAAACATAATTCCTTCGTTCGTGTGACATTAAATACATTGCGTTTACCTCTATACTTATGTCAGCTATGGCGTTAGGTGCAACTGAAGGAATGGAAAAATGAATATAATATATATTTATTCTGTGAATACATTTGCCTCGAATGAATGTTAAGGAAATATGATTCCGGTATAAGATATATGATTAATAATGAAGGATAAATCTGAGTGAGATAAATACTCGTACACAGGACCGCTCGTCAAAGGCTTCAAGGCTCCCCCACAGAAGCAAGATGAATAATATCGCGCCGCGTCACGATACAGAGTCGCGATATAAAAGTTATAATTGTGTTCATTGATAGCGTTTACACGTGGGCTATTACCACCCCAAGAGTTGTTTTTGCAGCAATTAGTGCGCGGCAAATCAACATTTTAAGATTGAGACGAAGGACAATAAGTGAAAAGTGTTTATTTTATCTGAGAAGGTGCAATGACTAGAAAAAACGAAGATATCAAATCAATCTGCATAGTATATTAAAATTGAATAGGAAGAATAATTTATACCCGTATGTAATCACATTAATCACATTTAAAGTTATTGCTGCATTTCGAAAATACAATAAACTGTAGGTATCACTTTCGATGAGACACGTGGTGCCAATGGTGGGAGCTTGAAAGGATAGCCATAGCAACCTCCATGGCTGCAGCCTCTTCAAATAATCCATAGGTTAGGCTATGACGTTTCATAAGTGTGTTCTATAAATTCATTTTGGAAGAAATACAAGTTAGGGTAAGTATGTGTTTTCATTGCAAATGCGTTGTGTACGGAATGCCGCAGATCGTCTTAATGGATGGTATAAAACGGAGGTCATCATCCTAGATATAATTAGTACACGCAGAGAAAAAGAGTGCGCAACATTTTTTCCATGACTGTTATATCTTTTGTAAATTATTAGATTTGGGGACATTAATTTTGTTCCACCAAATTCGGATTGAGTACTGTAAAGAAAATTTACAACCGGTTCCAATCAAGGCCGTCTCATGGCCTATTTTTTAGGCACAGCGCTTTGCAGAATACGCAGTAGCAGCTCTGAATAGGAGAAACACTTCATTAAGAGAATTCAAAACCAAGGTAAAAAGAGACACTTTTTTAAAATCGTAGTAAAACGGTAAAAACCATGAAATTTTACTTCCCATTTTCCTTTGTTATTGGGAATTTTCCACTCTGTAAAAAAATTCCCTAACTTAATTAATGAACTTAGTTTTTTTTATGACGACCTGATGATGACGTTAACCGTCGAAACCATGGTCGTCAAAATTAAAACCTAAATATGGAAAAAACAAAGTTGTTAACTTTTTATTCAAAATGAATAGCAAATTCCACAAAGTTACGCCGGGAACCACCAACTTTACTGAACTTAGGTATGAAAATTTTCATTTTGAGCAATATATCGGGTACCGGTATTTAGAAAATAACACCGAATATACCGGTATATCGATTTGAAAAATATACCGGTATATCGATTATACCGGTTTATCGATATATACCGCATATCCCTACAAGACATCACCCCCGTGATTGATACAGATTTCCAGGCTGGTATAAGAGACAAAATAAAAGCATAACTACAGCCTTTCTCCCCTATGTTAGAAAAATGTACATTTCAACGCTCCACTTCTCGCTGAGTTATGTCAAGGAATCAATGATACCATGCCTGATTAATGACCAAAGTTTTAATTCGAATTAGGTAAACTTCAACTCTCTATTCTTCCATATTAAATGAAGTTTCTGATTGAGGCTTCCGCGGGGCTTTGATGGAGGATATTTCCGGCTCCCGGGGTTTCCGCCGCGTTGTTCCATTTCTCCTGGACGATACTTTGCCTTGCTATGCTGCAGGCGTCTTCAGGTCAACCGACCTGAAGAAGCCTGCAGGACAGTAAGGCGAAATATCGTCCAGGAGAAATCAAACGACGCGGCGGAAACCCTGGAATAAGGAAATATCCTTAAATTACATTTATCTCTCTCTCCAAACACGTTTAGTCCCTTTCCTTTTTCTATTTCAGATACAAGTGTCCAACATTTCTTCATTATATGCTCAGAAAGCACTCCTTGGCGTTCCTTGCGGATATCTCTTTTCTATCATTAAAAAATCTTCTTTAATCCAGGGTGCACCTAATCAAACTCCTGTTTCTGACAATGAGTTCCACTGCACACAATATAACTTTTCTACTCCCGCTCTCTACGTACACACCTACTAACGCATGATCCAGAATAATACTCCAACTATTAAAGTTTCTCCCGTTATTTTCTTCGACCTATTAATGAATTCGAAAACTATATTGTATCTGCTTATTATTTTAGGGCATTCAACACACTTAACTTATTGCCCGTTTCAATTTGAAGGATCCAATTCTGCCAATATCTCGCTTATTTTCTTCAGCGAGCACGACATGGGATGGAAAAAACATCTGTGAATGTCTAACGGGAGGTCAACTTCCCTGTAATTCTCTCTGTCTCGACGACGAGCATGCATAATTCATGCCGGCCATCATCACTCGACCCAGACGACCTCCTTGTCCCATCAATTCCCATAAATATACTTTTATTTAACTTACAATCCCTCTCCTCCCTTTTATCCTGGGCAAGCACTCTAGGTGGCTAGCTAAAAATCTCAAATGGTTCCAGGCAAGACCAAGCTGCTTCTTCAGTGGAAACTCATTATTAGAGCATAGCCATTTATCTGTGCAATGCTTACAAGAACGTTCTTTATTCCTCATTAATTCATTTAAGGACTGCTAGAATTCTCTAAACCGTTCACATGTAGTGCAGAATAGCTTAAACAAAAATATCATTCATGCTAAAAGAACAAGTATATTTTGGACTTTCGGTGCTCAAAGAATATGGGATTAATAAAAAGGAATCAGTACACGAAAACGATCGAGTGGAGTATGGTGCTATATGGCTCTGAGACATGGGTCACAAGAAAGCTGGAATATAAGAGAAAAGAGACTTTTGAAACTTGGGGCTGAAGGCAGTCGCTAAAGATCTAGTAGACGAATAGGATCAGAAACGAGTACAGAAGAATAGAAAATAAGTAAACGATGTGGATACGAAAGGGAATGCCCAGACTAAGTGGTCACACTTTGAAACAAAACGAATTCCTAAGGAAGATAATTTAAGGAAAAGCCCAACAAGGAAGACCGAGGGACAAATACACTGGCCAGCAAAAACGGGATATGAAACCGTAGAGCTATAAGGACAAATGGCAGCAGGAGAAAGGGTTGAATGGAGGGCTGCAGTCATCCAATCTTAAGATTTAATGACTACTGATGATGAAATTTCTCTAAAAAAACTAAACAAAAAACGCACTTGAGGATAAGGTTCTTAAGTAAATCATGAACTAAATTGAAAGACTTGATGCAGGTGAAAACGGGGACGGGGATATCCACTTGAGGTGACATGATATTATGGGCCTAAAAAGCTCATTTGGATGTATTAAATGAGAGCCCTGAACAGGAGAATTAGAGAATTACACATTTTTATTCCATCTGTGATAGATGGAAATTTTTCAATATTTATAATAAATGAAGATGCAAGTTTAAGGTAACTCGTCTGGCAATTCTAATACACCAGTGTGCAGAGCATCGTTTCATTATGGCTTTAGTTCCTGTAGCTAATAAATCGATAAAAGATTAGGCGTGATCACGAATCTTTGTAACGAGTTCGCTAGTGTTATCATAATTTTGTTACGGCTTTAACGAATTAGGAAAACACGCTGAACGCTCTTCAAACTACGCCTGTTCCTTAAAATCAATACACTTGTATTTGCAGAGCGAGTCTCAAGAACTGAGACTGCGAACAGTTCACAACAATGAACATTCCCATTTTGGAAATCAACTGCTGAAACGCGCAGGAATGAACGAAAGACAATGAGCACCCTTCAAATTACGCCTACTATTTGGAATCACTGTTCTCTGAAAATTTGTAGAGCGAATTCAAAGAACAGCTGCGACTGTGAACAGTTCACAACAATAGACGTTCGCATTATGAATGTCAATAGGTTCAACGCGCAGGAAAGATCTTTGAAGATCACCCCTAGGATTACATTATATATCTCCTAAGCCCGCGTTTTGGGATTAAACTATGAATACGGCTGAAAGTCTCTTGTGGTGTCATTTCTAATCCTTCCAATAGCTGCCTGCAACAGGAAAGATCCATGATCGCGCCCTAGAATCATACAGAGCCTCCTAAACCAGCTTTTTGGAAGCCATATAGGAATACGCACGCGAGTCTCTTGTGATGTCATTCCCAATCCTTCCAACAGCTGCCTGACACTTTGTGTTGAGGGGATATCCAGGGATGCTACCGCCGAAACAACACACAAGTCGGACCAGAAGCTCGAAGCGCTTCCCGGTGAGGGTTAAAGGGATGAGTAGGAACCCGAACGATGACGAGCGGATGGCCTCAAAGATTCCCCCTCGCCATTCGGCATCCACCCCGCCTGTATCCTTGCCCATCCCTCGCTTGTCCTTGTCACGACCCCCCCCCACCTCCACTTAATCCCCCTAGTCCCATCCCCAATCCAAACCCCTTACATTCAGTTCGATCGGAATCAATACGACCATCCAGTATGCTCTCATGAGTACGAGCAAAACGAGAGACACATCCACACAGTCAAGCACTTCGAGAATGACTGTGCAGATATGAAGACATATATCGACGCCATGCTGGAATTTGCTCCATAGCGAGCTGGTGAATATGAATACTTCGAGTAAACTGATATACTGAGCGTCGATAATTGTAACGGACACGGCGTAATGCACGAAGATTATCGCCATACCGTTTGGGACTATTTATCTCCCATATATTACATCGACATCCATATATTACGATAATTAGGAATGCCGATGTATAAGATATTAGCAATACTCCAATTTGGACGGTAATTATTGAAAAGTCGACATGGACGGACGATATTTATCACCACCAACCAAAATTACCGTCACGCTAAATTGGACGATAATTATAGCCGATTATACTACAGTAATAATCACGGAAACGTCAATAAAACAAAAATGTATGGGGAAAACATATGACGTATTAACGATACTATCGATAGCGTTCGATAATATGTGAACCGAAAAAGACCGAAATTTCTCAAAATGTAATCACAAATACTACGACACGTCACTATTACCATTCCCACGTCGACATGCCGCCATCACCTCAATATTTTCTTCTCGATAGTGAAAATTGAATATATCGCTGGGCCCTTATTCCCAGATAAGCATAAAAGTATATTAAATGTAATAGGCATGGTTTATCTTACGAGTATTGGCTGCAAAATCAGAATCGACATTGTAAGGAATGAGTGGGTGATAATAGAATCTGGAAAGGAGTGAGATTCGTTGGTTTGGCTACGTCGAGAGAATGAACGAGAGTCAAATAACGAAGCAGATTTACGATTGAGGGGTGAATGGCGTGGGGGGAAGTGATAGAACGAAAAAGTCTAGGATGAATGTGGTGGAAGATGCTCTTAAGAGAATAGAAATATTAGGAGTTGTAAGAACAAGAGAGCGAGCATGAAGGAACATATGAGTGCAGCTGAGGCAAAGGAAGTATATAGGAATGGAGCATTATGGAGGAAACCATTGAATCTGAGTCAGCTAAGGAGATCTATTACCGAGAATTAAACATTTTTGACGGTGCCTATTACGTAATGGAACGATGGGTATTTATGCACTAATTTCCTAGCCTCTTATCTCTTTGGCTTCAGACACGAGAGTCTACGTATCTCCGACTGATGATGCGACAGAACCGGATGATGCACGAAGTCCTCGATGAGATGGGAAAGTGTTTGTGCGGAAGAGAAGGAGGCAAACAATGCGATGTCGCGACGACTACCGATAAGCATCCATCTCCTGACCGGCCGTCGCGTCGCCTCCATAGTGAATGCCATCACGGTAGCGCCCCTCCCCCATCTCTTGACCCCCGCACCCCCCCTGCTCGACCTGTTCGCGCTCCAGACGACCAATTCGAAAATGCCCCCGGGGGTGGGCGGGTGGGTGGACTTCAGGGGGTGGGGGTGGGAATAGGGGCGGTCAGTGAGGGTTGTCGAGGGCAGGGAATGGGATGGGGGTTGAGGACTTCCGGGCTGCAAGATCGAGTCTGAGTTCCCGGCAAACCGAGACGACTCCGTTTGTTACCTGATAACGCCCCTCATGTCTCACGCCACCATCCACGGTGAAGTCACACGGACGGAGTACATGTAGCCAAGTTGGTAATATATAAGCTTTGTATCTAACGGTTTAGGTAGCTTGATCGAGATATTACTTCGCTTAAAATTCTATGAATTTGTCCTCATTATAAAGATAAATATCTCAACTTTCTAACTATAGAAAAATATCAGACACCAGCCATTACACTGTTCGAGATATTTACCAAAAATACCATCTATTTAAAAGATACATGGGAAATGGTACGGTCATGCACTCTTGGGAGACTTTATTTAAAAAATGAGAAGTTCTAACGCTTAGATCTCGTCGGAAATTTCACATCGAGTCGTTTACATGCTTTCTCAACTATTTTAAAAAGAAAAATATTACTCACCGCATTAATTTTTACAGAATCGCATAAAAATCTTTAGTTGTAATGGCGCTTTCAGCGTACGGCGTGAAAAATATTGAGTTGAGTTATACATGTACATTTAGTTAATTACTGAGAATTTCAGCAATTTAAAACAAAGTTTCTGCGTCATTAATGTTACAATATTTACTTCACGCTTCTAAATGCTGCTTAACTTAACAAATAAAATTTGAATATGGTCTCTATTGTGACTAGCGAAAAATCTTGCTCCAAATACCTTAAGGTAGGACATTTACTGTTGCAGGCTTCACTTCGTAGAAGTTCTGAGCGTTTGTATCCATAATTAAGTAGAATAAGTAGTACTTATTACTTAACTTTGTAGAAAAGTACTAATTATTTTACTTACTTATGAACACCTTAAGGTAGCTACAACGAGGAAAATAACACACGTTCTTCAGAAACGTAGTGGTATTCCATTTCTAAATGTATTTTTATGGGGAAACTTTCAAAAACCACAGAACAAATGAAACTCCTCGACTTTGGTTTCAATGCTCAAGTATCATTCTGGAGCATTAAGCATTGGAACACGGGGCGTGAAATTTGTGTTATTCTGAATTTAACATTTTCGCTTATCAGCTATCTTTCGTTGGTGAACGGCTCATCCGTAAGCATGTTTTTCCTTTTAGGTAAGGGCAAAAAAAATATATTTCTAGGTAAAATGTTTTTCGTGTAGGCTATAAATTGTTATAATCCATCAAACGTCTGTCATTAAAAATGACGTAAAATAACCAATATTCAGATTTTGTACCGTTTTTCATAAAAAAATTCCACAATATGATGAAGAGAGGGAATCCGATAGCATCTGTTTTTCTCACCGCAAATGATAAGTTTGAAACTTTGTTATCAATATTACTTGGTGCAGCAGTAAAAGCATCAAATAAAACATGTTATTCAATCAACTCAATCTTTCACAATTTTGAAAATCATTCTCCACAGCTATCAAGAAGGTTTCAGCCTTCTGGAAAAAAAGTTCCCGATAGAATATTAATTCGAATGGACAGCTTAGAAATGCAAGGGCGAATGGCGGGCTGGCCCACAATTGATTCGCAGCCAAGACGTGCCTCGTCACGCATTCACGCGCCGGAAGTACCCACATTCCTGCATGCTGCGATGTTGTAGGCACAGGGCATTCGGTCATGTTATTGTTGAATGCACGCAATAGGGAACACGCTGAGGGAGAACGGGTATTGGGTATTCTGCGATTGGAGGCAAGAATGATTCCGAGGTTATACGAGTGTAATATAGTTCACGGCAAAAACAATTTTTGTAGAGTAAGCGGAATATGGATAAACAGCTTCGTAGCCAATATAAACCTAACATTACCGTTAACGCACCAAATAATAAAATATGTACTATTTTCACAGTAAGTTTAACTACGTAGGTACCTAATGTATTCAACGATGTCTGGCGAGATGTGATGGATCAGTATTATGAACTAAAAAAATACAAACATGGTTCTGTACACTGAATATTTCTTTATACTATGCGTTTCGAAGTCTGAGCGTCATCCTCAGGTACAATGCTTGTACTTGAGGATGATACTCACATTCAATGTACAAAACCAAATTTTATTTGTTCAAGTTCATACAAACTTGTTATGAATACATTATAAATTATAAAAAAATATTCCCTAGATATTAAAAAATATGTTGACTGAATCTGAGAGGCACGTACGCATTATCGCACAGCCTTGCTAGGCGAATCATGGTGCCACTTCCAGAAACTTCAGGGAGATTGGTTGGTTTGATCACTCAAGTACTGGCTTCCCATCCTTAAGATCCATGTTCAAACCCCGGTAATGGTGGAGATTTTTCAAAGGAAATACGATCCCTACTTGAGTTCCGTGTGGAGAGCACTCTTAAGTGCAGTACTTTGTCCGTCGTATGAGACGTTAGACTGTGGACCCCGTGACGCATTCAGTTAATAACAGGCTAATGCCGACGCCGGAATTCTCTCCCCACTTCCTTCATTTCCCAAGCAATCCATGCCCTCCTTAATGGTCAAACTCAGTCGTCGGTCACCACCCATAAAAAAACAACCAACTAAAAACTGTGGGCGGCTACTAAACAAACAGTTTCCACCTGTGTTCACCTAATGCAATGGAATAATATCAAAGGCCATGGAATCAATGCTAACTGGTCTTCCATTTCTCACTGCTTTTTTATCATGTAAAATATCACAGTCGCGATCGTTACGCAGTCTAAAGGCCGTTTTACACGATGTAAGATTTTGTACAAACGAATGTACGTGAGATTGTACGTTTGTCTCCACGAAATTAGAACAGGTCCTATTTCTCGTGCAGGTATTGAGACATTCGCACAAGCGTTCATATAATTTGCCGTTTTACACGATACATTTTGCCTCATGCAAGAGTTCACGGAAGAGTTTGTGCAAACAAAAGTACCGTGTAAAACGGCCTTAAGAAAAAATTCTACCTCTTGCAATACTTCGAAATTTAGCGTGCACAAAAGCCGCATAAAATATGCGAATAAAAATGCTCAAAAGAAACAGTGCAATGCAAAGGAGTATGAGAGACAAGCATAAAAAAAACAATGGTAAATAATTGATTCTGTAAGTAACCAAGTAACATGGCAAATCGGTGAAATCTCCAGCACATTACTACCCTCGAGCGATAGGTTCACCTCGTTATACCTGCGACAAATTTGACCTCGTCGATCACATAGCAAAAAGACCTTTGACAAAGAGTGAGAGCAGGGATAACTCTCGATTCCAAGCTCAAACGAGAATGATTTGTAAGAGGCTGAGTTAAAGCATTCCCTCACTCATATCGTGAAGGTGCAGAGATAGGAGCTACGTGGAGCTGGTCTGCCGTGGAAAATGCCACGTATTTGTCGCTCACTGACACCAGAGTTCACCAAGTATTTCCCCGATAAGTACCTCCAATCGTTAAGTTGAAGAGAGACAAAATGGAACGCGGAATTCCACGTACTCGGTGGAGAGGTGCCGTAGGAAACGGAGCCACGTCCTGTGACTAAATGTTTGCGGAACATTTTCTGTCCCGAAGAGGACGGGGGGGAGAGGAAAAACTGTGTGTGCCCAGCGCTTAGGAACAGCGAGATAAGATAAGACACGGCTTGAATGCATGGGCGTGGGGAAGTTTAAAGAGTTCGGTTGACGATGAGGATGGAGGCTGTAAGGGAGAAAAAGAGAGTGGAAAGATAAGGAAAGTCATTCAGTTGGAAGGGGGCCCCGGGAAAAGTGCTCTTCAAGGGCCACCATACAGTCAGCACCGTTGTCAATGTGTGAGGATCACCAGCTCAATGTTCTCCTTTCTAGTCAACGACAAAACGAACACCTTTAGACTGAATAACGGAAATGATCAAAGCCATCAGTGAGGACCAAAGAGTAGTTTAGGGTGAGTGGACTGGTATGGATACGCAGGTTTAACCAGAGAAATGTTTGATTTAACAACTCACTACTACTCAGGTTTCCAAGTTTTCTATTACTCCAATTTCACTTCGATACACAATCATTTCCCATGATTTAGTTTTGATCAATAGTGTGACGAAATAGAGACACGTACCTACTCCTTTTTTACGACACATAAATTATATACTTAGGTGAGGTGGAAAGTATATGGCTCTATGCGAATACGTACATACATGTTAATAAAAAAAAAACAAAATTGGAAACAGCAGATGGCTATTTACGGCCGAGACATCGTTTCAGGAATGAACGCAATGAAAGGATCCATCAGAAAATTCCTACGGTAACGACTAAATAGTAATTGCCATTGGTATTTCGTAAAATCACTTAATTGAATTCAGAAGCCATAAGGTTTTTCAGTAAGATTCAGATAACGCTAGTTTCATTACGTCCACTGATAATCAAATCTATTATGGATTCAAACGCTATTCACTATCAGTTACCAGTTTTTCAATTGAGATTTGTTTAATTCTGATAGTTCCTCAATTAGGGATGAACATAGCGAGTCTTTGCAAATCAGGTTTTCAGGCGGATGATTTAGAGAAAAAATATAAAAACTAAAATATCAATGTCTGTATGATTAGATATATTGTAGATATCTAAAACTTTCTTTCACGAAAATGCAATAGTTATTTTCGCTTGGCACGAATTATAGGCTCCGTCATTGAATTAAATATGAAGATTTTCAAGATACTAACGTTCAAACATTAGACAAAGTGAAGCCAGTAGCAGTACATTTAAAGAATCTTCAACTTTCCAGAGACTAGTGAGGAACAGTTGTAGCAATTTTCAGACAAAGCAATCACTCGGAGGCATGTGAGAGCAACATGTAACGGCAAAGGGGTTATCTCTAGATAAGTTTCTGTTCAAACTCCATGATCCACCGACATTGGATATCGTCAACGGCTCGTTGAAGACGCAAGATGAACATATAACGAAAGGCAGCTTACTCAGTGATAGGCTGGACGAACGTAGGATTAGGAAACGTAGCCATCTGGCGGGTTCTTGAGCATGGCAAAGCATCCATTTATCAATCCAATAAACGGAGCATCATAATCTTAATTAGTGCAATGGCTACACCTTCCTATAGTTAATCATAAATTCGTAGCTCAATGCCTTATTCAAAGTAAGATGATGAGTCCTGACTTCATGAATTTACTTATTTTTAACTGACTGAACTAAAAAAATCCCCGGTTACCAAAACACCCAAGATGCCCCGTCAATTGTAAAAAATAAGAAAGATTGAAACGAATAAAAAGTGCTTTTGAACAAATAAATATGCTGTAAAGTTCAATGGGTCAGTCATTCTAGCCTGACTGTAAGCAATTTCCAGGCCAAATTTACAGTACGCATAAGATAAAGGGAAGAACCACCAGGCTTCTTATTAACATATCCATGAATTTTGAAAATCAAACAGGGCCCCAAAATGGCACTAGCGAAATTCTGGAAAGTTAACTTCTTTCTAGCAAAAGAAGTTCAAACAATTTTGATTCGAAGGTAAATACTAAACATGTACTATTTTACTTTCAGAGACAATGAATCGAGAACTGGAACAAAGAAAATTGCAGTCACTGCTTCAACGAATAGGTAGACTTAAGCAAATAGGCGAAAAGTTCACACAAGTTTAAAAAAACAGCAACTTGTTTCAGTCATTCCATTTATACTATAATAAAAAAACGACTCTAGTATTAGAGTAACTAATCAATTTAGTGTAGTTTTTTTGGAAGACAAACATTTGTTACAACTGACGCTGAAGTTCGCTCAGTGATCACAAAAAATGCCGTCATTATTGAATTTTATTCGATCAATCTTAAAATTCGGAGGCAAAATTTAACTTTTCGATAGTTAAGACATGTTTACCGAGAAAGCAGTTTCTTTTGGAAAATATAAACAAGTAGGTTGTGCTTATCATTTTGCTTAGCTGAAGCATCCGCGGAGCAATCTCTTCTGAGGGAAGAAGCGAATAAAGTTTGAAAATTTTAAATTATTTCTCAATTGTCTCCTGACCCTTGTAGACACTTGAAGGATATCTTTAGCAGAGCTATAAGTGAAAACATAATATAAGAGATTCCAAAGGGACGCTTGGGGGTAAGAGATCATAGATAGCCAATTATTCATCCAGAGTGGGGTGGAGCTGAAATGGCAAGAAGAGGACAAAAAATATAATGCACTAAATATGAAGCCATATAAAGAATAAGAAATAGGAAAAGGACTAAGTGCTTCCAAGTTCCTTATAATAAACGATGGTTTTTCAAGGAATCGAAAAAAAACCTAAAGCCTAAAAAAAGTCATTCAGTAGAAACCGCTCATGATGATTGTGAATACCTGTTATGGCTTCCATACTGAAAATAATAGCTTTTTTATGGGGGTTGGAGACCTGATTCAATTAAACTTTTATTAAATTAATACATCTAAATAATGAAGTAATTTTGGATGGCTTCCGGTGTTCCACCGCGTCTTTTGTCTTCAAATGACGACAGTTTCGTCCTCGTTCAAGAGGACATCTTCAGGTCGAAGTGATTCCGTGAGATTTGGCCAAGCGTTTATAGGCAAGTTTGGCGGGTCACGTGCGGTGGAACGCGGTGGAACACCGGAAGCCATCAAAAATCACTGCATCATGAAACACCGCAGAATCCTACGTCAGAATTACATCTAAATAAAGGTATTTCCAAAGAACAAAAGGTTATTAAACTCAGGAGAACGGCTTGGTGTGGTGGACAGTACATACACTGGATTCCCATCCCGAAGATCCAGGATCTTCGGTCGATCCAGGATCCGGCAGTTTCGGAGATTTATCACCCGATTCCCGATCCCCATTTTGGGAGCTATTGTGAAAATATCACGAGATACAAGACTCCGTCGCGTCGGTCGGACAAGACGTTAAACTGAGAGCTCCTAGTCGCCTTTCGTTAAGGGTAGGTTAATGCCAATTCCTGACTTTTCTATACCATTCTTCTGCTCCTAAATTGATCCTATCTTTACCAGCCTACCCACCTATGTATGACCTCAGATTCGTTGGCTTGGCCTTTCAAAGACAACAACATATGATTATAATAATGAATTAGATGGAGTGAATGAAGTTATTCGTGTCTGCCGAAATTACGGCGATGAAATACATAGAAATTGCCACGATATAAAATTGTCTAGTTCCCTTGAATAGAAAAAAATTTGGTTCCCCTGTAAATTCCTAAATTGCCACGGAAATAAGAAAGCCTGGCTAGCGTAGTGGTATGCGGATTGACCTGGCAAGTCCATGGTTCGATTCTCAGTACAGGCCGATTTTTATCGCGGCAATTCGTGGCAGGAGTGAATGCTGTGATAGGAAAGGGTGTACCGAGTTAGTCATGAGTGAATGTGGAGGAAGGTAATTTAAAGAGGAGGAATATGTTGTCTTAAGAACATAAGAGCGTGTACGAAGCCATCCATGAATGTTGCACAAGCTAAAGTTGTTTGGGCAGGATAGGGCAATGTGGAGGATATTATTAAAACGGAGCCAGATTTCTAGGTCTAAATCCAAGAACTAAGCTCTTGCGACTGAGCCTACCCCGAAAAGGAACGGCGTGATAGTTATTTATGACCTCAGTTGTCGGTCACCCCATCTACCAACCAGCCCATTACTAAACACAACTCCACGCATTCAAAATTTGACCTCTTTTTATTGCAAAACTTTCAAAATAAAGGAGTAAAAGTACATTGACACGCGCAGCTACGCTACACTAGAGACGTGTGATAGAGAACATGGACAGTTTCCCTTCGATTCATTGTAAGGGCAAGGCTTCATGGGAAGGGGAACTCAAGATTGTTCTCTTTTACTGACTTCCCCTCTCGATAAAGTGAATTCTGTGATCACCATTTTGAGGTCCCGAGCCGTTTTTCGAATGTGCCAGAGTAATTGGGAACGAGATACCACATCGACGGCAACTTAAAGGAATAATTATTAAATAATTGGTTTTTATTAACACAACGAGCAATGACTTTATCTAACCAAAAATGCGCAAACGACATATTAAGTGACTTTCAAGGTTGAATTAACTTAGTTGATATTTTTTCCTCAAGCAATTACCAAAACTCACTACTGGAGAAAAATAATCTAATATTCTATTTAGTCTCCCAATGTACATAAAAAGAGAGCTATATGTTAGCATGCCAATCGACGCAACAATTACTCAAATATAGTACGAACGTGAGTTTCAAAGTTGAATTGACTGAGCCTACCCCAAAAGGAACAGCGTGATGAGTATGTACATGCACATGCAGTTTATTATTATGAATAACATTAAGTACAAAGAAATAACGAAAAAAGTGTTCGGAAACGCGTAATTAACACTTATACAATTTTTAATCATTCTAATATAGTGTGATTATTACTTTCATTGGTAATTATTGAAGGAAATATCATCGCACTAAATCTTATCTCATACCGTGAGCAAACAAATGTGCACTTTTATAACATCTCAGTTGGAATGTGCGAATACTACCTATATCCGACTCTCAAATGAGGAAGGTGAAAGCATTCAAATTTTTTCGCGTCGAAGTTACAGCGAGTAACACACTTTTCCCTGCACTTCTGCAACCTCTCCTCACTTTTCCTCTTTCTTTGCACAGAATTAAGTCCGTGAGTGAATTTTTAAGTCAATTTGACTCTACCTACTGCATAAAGGAGCGGCGTGATGAGTATGTACGTATGCAGTTTAGTGTCATAAAGTGAAACTTAAAATGAAGGAGAGCCGAGAGAAATTGTTCGGAAAGGCGTTATAGACACTTTTATATAATTTTCAAGAACTCGAATATAGTGCAAATGTGACTATCAAAGGTATCTATAGGAGGAAAAAGCATCGCACTACAACTATTCGGTCTCATACAGTAACCAAACAAGTGTGCATTTTTATGCCATACCAGTGGAAACAATATGCGAATGCGAATACTACATGGTGCAAGCATCCAAGTTTTTCGCGTCGACGTTCAGAACGAACAATACCCTTTTCCAGGCGCTTCTGCAACCTCCGCCCACTTCCCCCACCCCTCCCTCCGCACCCCTCGTATATACGTCACGCTTTCTGCCCCGCCTGTCTCCCCCTCTTGCCCACCTCCCATGTCACTCCCTCTCTCCCTCGTTGAATTGACAGATCTTTTGTGACGTCAGCCGCGTGGTCCATTCAAATGCCAAGGCACTCGAAGGAGGACCGCGACGGCGAAGGTGACATCGATTGCGTTTAGACAATGGGGCAAAAACATATTGACGATACGTCGACTAATCTTAAACGAATTAAATATTAATTTAGGCAGAAAAAAATGCTTACTCCATTCGTTATTACGTAAAAATTCCACCATGACAGCCTCGATACTATGTCCGTCATCAATAGTTATAATAGAATTTTCGAGACAAAAAAAACATTCCACTAAGACTTCAAAATTGCACTGGCCAATTCATGCTGTCCTTTCAATCAATAATGACAGGTTCCAGTGCTGTTCAATCAAACAGCTAAGCGAAGTGATGTTTGAGGAACAAATAATCATTCAGCTCATAACTTCAACCTTGCCATGCATTAACAATTCGCAATTTGGGAAACCGTTACCTACGGAACGCAAAATTTTAAAGACCGCTTGCATCAGTTGGACTGGGGCACATGGAGAGGGGTGCCTAGTGACCAGCAAACAGAGTGGGGTATCGGGTATTAGCAGCAATAAAAAAGGCGAAGGCCTGCTGAGATTATTCATTCTTTTATGGATAGGTGGGTAGGTTGGTTGACGACGGATGGAAACACTAAAAGCATATTTTCGGTCCCCGTCGATTTAAACGTAGACTACTTACACGCTAACTTTCGGCTAATAGTAGTAGTAATGTAGTCAGGCATGTGAGCGATGGTACATATAAAATAAGTCATGGGTACCATTTGTACTGTAAACATGTAATTTACAAAAGAGCACTTCTTCCCACCATATTGTACGGTAGTGAAACTTGGGGAGGCATGGATAAACATGAGAGTAGGCTAAATGCAGTGGGTATGTAGTATCTAAGAAGTATCTGCAGTAAAAGCAGAAGGTATTGAGTTGGGAATGAGTGTATCAAGAAAGAATTTGAAATGGATGCTCCGGGAATGGACATGAAAGAAAAGAGCGTGCTTCGTTGGTTTGGCCATGCCGAGAGAATGGATGAGAATTGAATAACGTAACAGGGGCGAGATCACATTCTACATAACGCCTGTGCTAGCGTGATTGCTATTTTCTACTCGAACTCATGAGAGCGAAAACGTGATCGTCATTCTTCAATTTTATTGACGTGCTTTCAATCACCAGTGTTAATTGATGAAGTACATTCACAGGACGGTAAATGTGAGAATTTATCTTCTAGAGCTGATTGAGTTTTGAATAACGATGACGATAACGGGAGAGAAGAAACCGCGATCCCACCTCAGATCTCCCTTCACGTTCGAGCTTAGATTACTGTGGCATATGGGACGATTGTTTGGCTCAGAGGAAAGGTCCGTCCATTCTCGGACACTTCCGAACAAAAAGAGCCGCATGTTCGTAGGCGGAGCAGATGTGCGCGTGTGTGTAATTCGTTGAAGTTTCTTTCTTTTTAATCGCTTTATCTTTCTCGCAGGTTTTGGGAGTGCACTGTGAATGCGTGCGCCGCCGTCGGGCGTCTGGAATTAATCGACCTCAAGTGGTCAACAAGAGGCTTGATAGGCTGGTTATGAACTTGACCGGATGCAGATAAGGTGACCCCTTCGAGTAGAGCCCCTTGCATTCGCGAGATGATGAGCCAAAGGTTGAAAATGTTACCGCAATCAACGTCCGATATCTATCGTCGAGGGTAAAATGGAATGTTGAGTCATCTCTCTGTGTCAATGATCAAAGCAATAAAATGTTTATTTTGCGCACAAAGTGAAGCTATTTGCATATGAAACGCCACAATCATTGATATAATTAAAGGCAATGGATGATAAATGAGAAGAAAGATTTTAATATTGCTATAGTGAGGTTATCAAAGCTGTTTCTAGCAGTTTTTTCAGACGACGGAAATACTATATTTTCCAGTTTAGAAAAAATCCTCTTTGCACTTTTCCAATGCTCGTGATAGTTAGAAGATTCAGATGCGGCTTATGAAATAACAAAGTGCACATCATCACATCAGCGCAGTTCGTAGAAAGCCATAAGAATATATTCTTTATGCATGAGAGTACAGTTTATAATAAGTAAATCTACCAGGTTAAGGTAGGTTTCAATGAAATCTAGTAACAATCCTTTAGAATTTTACATGTGTCTATCTTATCGCTATCTACTTACACAATTTCGATATTCATCTCAGCCACATCTTACCCTTCTTCATCCCATCGATAAAGCCTTATCTTCCTCTTCCCCGCTTACCCTAAATCCTCCCTCTATCACGACCTTAAACAACCCTTCACCGTCATCACCCCTTCTAATCACCTACTTTGCCTCCTCCTAATCTTATCCAGAAGTTTCCTTTCCTCACCAACCATACCGTGAACATTCTCATTTTTCTTCCTTTCTGTTAAAGCTAGCATATTTAGTTTTTTTAATGCTTCGGTAGATTAGTCAAGCCATTCGTTGGTATCTGAACGGTCTCCTCCGGCACAATGTTTTAAGGAGCAGAATTTAAATCAATTATTATTCATAACTGGCATTTTAACGATTGGAATAAATTTGTAAGGGCGTATAGTATTTCTACCGAATCTTTTACAGCCGAAGAACGCAAATTCATCATGCTATCGGCCTCTTCACTTAGGCATTGTTTCGGCATCTCTTTTCATCCCATGCATGAAGCCTTCTTTTTTTCCCGCTTACCCAACATCCTCCTCCGTATCACGTTCTTCAGCATCCCATCACCACTCCATCTACTTAGCTCCTCTACGTAAATTATACCAAAAATGGGTTTTCCGAAAGAAGGGGAAAAAACCGATTGCTTAATTACACACCTACGGGCAGACTTGCTGCACGTTTCCGAAGCCCGTCCAACTAACGATAGAAAAACAGTACGTAGAGTCAAAAACAGTTGGGGAGCGTGCAGTGAGAAACAGAAAGTCCGATAACTCACTCTCTGTCACAAGCAAGACACATCATTCACACAAACACATCCACAACCACACTCACCTTCAGCTCACCCTCCCTTTTGATCGATTCCTGGGAAGACTTCCGAGTCCCACTCGAGAAACCTCGTGCGGCGAAAAAAATATAAAAAACTGGAGGAAACAAATTTAAAAAACAAAAAAACTGGTCCAAAAGAGTTAGAGCAAACTCATTCAGAGGTTTTCACATCCTGTCGGGTGTACGTCAAGTGGCCGGTGAGTAGAAGAGGAGACACTTGGGTCTCCGTTTATCCATCGAAAAAAAAATAAAAATAACCGTTCACCTAGGAGACACAACCAGCCTCGTCACGGAAGGGGTTCTCCTCACTAGGGGATTGAAGAGGGCTGTAGGATCGAAGCATTTGGGCGAAGGGGTCAAAGATATTGAGATAGAGGTGTGAGAGGGGGAGGGGGGAGACGCTGAAAGGATGCCGGGGAAACCCCTGTGAACCCGGCGGGGAAGATGACTGAAGCGGTGAGGATCCAGCAAGAGGGATACACACACCCAACACCGCGAGAATCTCCCTCGAAGAGCCGAGTCGACGCGGTTAGGAAACGTCGAAGTTTTGAGTGAATAAAAAACTCAATACTTTTACGAGTAAAAACACGCGGGTGATGGTTTGAAGTTTCTCTTTCTTTTTTATTCCCACACCTAATCCTTTTTCTTCAGCCAATACGCGGAACGTGGGAACTTGAGAGAAAACTTGAGGGAGGGAAAAAACGACACACACGAACTTATCCGGGCGAAAATCCTTTACTTTGGCGCGTTGAGCGAGGAGAAATGGCCACTGAACTCACAACCGAAGCGGTGGGAGGCGTGCTGGGTTTTCTAAAAAAAATACGTCCACTGTACAGAAGAAAACAAAAAGGAGAGCCGAGTCTTGACAAATCCAGCGCCACAAAACTCAAAAACGTCGACGCCGTTACTACTACGAGGAAACTCCCAGAATCCTAAGCTTGTTCCACAAAAATCTGCTATGAGCTCACAGAGGAAGGAGAGAGGGGTGGATCGTCTCAGTTTCCAATCTCACGAACTGGCTTTTTCTTCTCCGTCCCCTTTTGGACCATAAAAATCTGCCGGAGGAAAGGCAGGACGACCGAAAAAAAAAATATATATATACAGTTTCGGAGGAGGGGAAAAAGATACGCCTTGTGGATGGGAAATCCGGGGGTCCACGCGCTGTTTTCCTCCGTACAGGTCCAACGGAGCACCACTATCACGGACACTCCCCCTTTTGAGTGCCACTCGATCGAGGAGTGGTGGGTTGGTCAGTCCCTCAAGACTCCTTCCCGAGACGAACTTCAACCAAACACGAGGGTGGCACAACTATGAAACCAAACCGGAGGTCTTGACTGTTACTCAAACTAGGTGGAGGAGGAGCACTTAGGAGTTGTAGGCGGGTCGGCTCCTTTCTCCGAGGCGGACGAGTGGCGAAAGCTCCTTCCAAGAAATCCAACGCCCCGCGGTCCACCCCACAACAAGACGACACTCAACACGGTGGCCAGGCGAGGAGAGGGAAGGAGGACGCCTCTCCCTTGTGCTTGAAAACTACACACACCCAAAGACCCCCTCCGGTCGCAGCACAAAAAGAGCTGGTGGCGTAACGCTTACGGACGCGAGTGCCGACCGAGACCTTCGTACCGATCGCCGCGGCCTATGGCGGCAGACTGTGGAAGCCCCGGGAAGCTGAGTGAGCGGAGGGGGGGTGGGGAGGGGAAAGGAAGGGGGGGAGGCGGGGGAGGGGCGAGGGATGAGGAGGGGAAGTGCGGGGGAGGGGAGGAGAGGAGAAGAAGAAGAGAAGAAAGGAGAAGGGGTAGTGGGAAAAGGGAGATTGAGAAGGAGTTTTGTGTGTGTGGATGGACAGAAGAGGGAGTGGTCGGGACTGTGAGAGAGCGTAAAGCAAGCCAAGGGGAGCCTTACTCGCTTCTGCTGCTTCCCGCTTCCCACTCCCCCATTCTGCTTCGCCAGTCACCCGCTACTGCCTGGAGATTCGCAAGGGAAGAGTGAAAGACACCGGGGTGTCGAAATTCGTTGTTTCTTGGATCAACTTCGTGACAATTCATGTTAGCAAATCATACTTTTCAACTATAGTCCTCCCACTTCCTTCTTATTGCCCCCTGATAATATCCACTTTATCTAATATTTCAATACTTAAAAGTGTTACTAATTTCTTCTGTTAAATAATTAGGTAATGTGTTTCACTTTCGCGATATGACCCTTCATGGTCTTCCTCAGCTCCATCCAATATTTCGGCAATTAGCAGTACATCTAACTATTTTACAGAATAAATTAATAACACACTTAGCTGCCTAAGAGTTCATGGTGCTCAGGTGGACAATAAAGGGCCACATCGCGAAAATGAGGGACTCCGTATCTAACTATTTCCAATAATAATTTAGTAAATGAGTCCCTCATTTACGTGAAATGTTAACTGATGATATTCTGTCTGCACTGTCTCCAGACAAATGCTTATAACGGATTTAAACACTTCATCGACGTACAACCTCTGTAAACTCGGATGTTAAATTACGTTTATCATTATTCCTGATTTTTATCAATTAAAAATGCCGTTACATTTCTGATACTCTTTCCATGATTTTTCTCAAGACATCAATCAATAAAGCATCAAACAATACATTTTATGAAGCGTGTTATCTATTGCTCCCTAAAAGCAGTTCGACAACTGGTACACTTTGCGCTGTTAAGAACAGGTAGGCAGATTGACTATAGAATAGTTGCTCGTGAAATGGGGGATGAGACGACGATGGTATTAGCCTACTCTTACCAAGGGGACCACGGTTTCAACGCCTCATCCGACGAAAGGAGCACTGCACTTGACGACGTCTCCACATACGCTCAAGTAGGGATCGGGATGTCCACTGAAAAAATCTCCGCCACTTCCAGGATTCAAACCCAGGGAAAATCCATACAAGGCTTTACTCGAGCCGGAAAAAGTACTTTAAAAAACCTCGTTGGCGCTCGGAGTACACATTTACTTCTCCAAGAGGCAGTGTTTGTGAAGAAATATTTCGAGTAATTCCCACAAAATAAGATGAACTCGAAAATTTCGCTATCTATATCATTAATTAAGTCTACAATAGTCTGAAATATATATATATATGTATATGTATATATATATATATATATATATATATATATATATATATATATATATATATATATATATATATACTGACTTCTCAAATTTTCTACAGCTGAAGAAGGGCCTACATGCCCGAAACGTCCCAGTAAGTCCTCTCTCTCTTTTTACTTTTCTTTCCCCACCCCCTGTCAAGTGTTTTTTTATTATATATATATATATATATCGTTCACTCACTCACACACCGCTTTTAGGCGAATACATATATAATATAATAATTTGAACAGAAGGTGAAAGAAAGAGATAGGAAACATGTAACTAAAATTGGACGAAGACACTGGTGATGTGGAAGATGGTAAAGCCGAGAAATCAGAGGGTAAAAATGTGCCGTGGCCGGGACTCGAACCCGGAACCTCCCGATGTCGCGCCGAGTGCCAGTGTCTTCGTCCAATTTTAGTTACATGTTTCCTATCTCTTTCTTTCACCTTCTGTTCAAATTATTATATTATATATATATATATATATATGTATATGTATATATATATATATATATATATATATATATATATATTTATGTTTTAGGTAGAGAGTACTATATATATATATATATATATGTGGCAATACGATAAAACTTCACTCTCATCTTGGCTGACGAACACCATGTCTTGTTGTATGATCGTAGTCACTCGTATACTGTAGCCATCGCACCAACCCTATCCCCACCCGGGGTGTTCCCGAGCGAAAGGGATGGAGGTGATGAGATGATGACCCCTCAGGGGTGCAAAAAAACTGTGGCGAGAGAGAGCGGGGAGGAGAAGAAAAAATTAAGGGGTCCACCAACTCTCCCCTGTGGTACCCTCAACGCTCCACGCCCTGCCGACACTCACGTCAAAAAAACGCACATCCACACAAACACCCCATGCCACATTCCCATCATTCTCTCTCGACCGTGAGGAAGGGGTGCGGAAGGGATAGAAGAACGAGGAAAGAGAGGCATCCATCCCCCTCAAACTCCCTTTCAACTCACCCCCTTTTAGCAGCGGGAAAGATCGTCGGGGTGGCAATACTAACCCCCCGAGGCCTGTCTCGAGTGAGAATGGGATACGTTATCCGCGGAGGAAAGAATATAAAAAAAGAAAAGAAAACGGGTAAAATACGTGAGTGGGACAGAAGGCCCCCCCATGATTTAACGGCGGGCGTGATAAGAGCGCGCGATGGAGAGCGGGCATTTAAAAAGGAATGAAACTACGGGATCGCATAACTAGGCGGGAAACGTTAATTAACAAACTCCTATCCTCCCTCTGGGATTGCGAAACTTTTTAATGACTCGGGGTCCTCGGCAACTTCAATGTGAAACCACTTCCGACACCATTGCGCACTGGAGCCTGCCTACGGCAGGCCGGGGCGCGATGGGGAACTCTGATTGACATGGTGTCTGGCCCGTGTGTATGGAGATGTACCAGGAAGATGTTCCATTGCAATAATATTGTCCTTACCGACAGCTCTCCACATGTGATAACCTTGAGTGTGGGACTGTCATTAATTTATGCACCCCTGACCATACCCCTAAACTCACAGCAAAAAAAGTGTGGTGTAATTAGAATATTCACATTTTTCAAGCATATCATTGCTCTAAATGTTATGATTTTCTGCTTTTGCTTACTCAAAAAACTTTACTATCCAAAACAACTAAATAATTTACAATCCAATGATAAGAATAATTTAGCGTCAGCGAAGTTAATGATTTAAAGCGTTATCAAACGTATGGTTACGTCACAAATGAAATGCACTTAAATCTAATATACTGAACCTAAAATGGAATTGGTGATTTATCATGGGCGTGAAAGTCATATAATACCTCAAGTAAAATGAGCTAAAAGGCTAAAATTTATCAATTGTGGCGATACTTTGTGGAAATTGAAGATAGAATTCATTGTTACAAAAACACGATACAAAATTCCACTAATTATTTTATTGCTGTCGACCAGTTTTGACGACTAAAGCGTCATTTACAAGACAAACAGCAATAAAATAATTTGTGGAATTTTGTACCGTGTTTTTGTAACCATGAATTCTATCTAAAAGGTTATTTATGCATCTGCTGCTAAATAAAACAATTGAGATAGAAGGGATCCCTTAATTGTGCATTTCTCCTATTCAATTGGTGCTTGAAAATAGAAAGTTAAACTTGCTAGCAACTAGAAAAACAATACAAAATAGACACACAGCAATGCTAACAATACCTCAGAGCTAATGAAGAATATCCGAGGCGTGGGGACCATAGTGTTTTGAAAGGAGTTATTTAAATCGGAAGATCTAAACAAGACTAAACCTTTTAAGTGCTTGATGACTTTCTATTCAATAAATATTCGCAATGCATCCAAATTCATACGAAATAATCTTAACGACTTACAACGACAGAAAATAGTTTTCATTATAATGAATGTATTTATGAAACGTGAAAAATGTGTAAACAAAAAAGCGCAATAAGCTATAACTTAGAACCAAAATCGATGAGTTCATAAAGAAAAAATACACAATTCGGTTACACCAAGGTAAATGCATAAAAGGGTGTCAGAGTTGCAACCAGCTTACACACTAAAATCTTGTGAACTCCAGTTTCAGCCTTATTTTCTCAGCAACTACAACTTGAACTTGCATGCTATACAAATGTACGTAAGAGTGATTCAGCTTTTATACATGTTCATTTATTTAGTTTGATATTTTTAAACCACAATATTTGTCATGATTTTGGAGTGAAAGTAGAAATAGGGCCAATAAGAAAATTAATAATATCGTTAATGTAAAATGGGCCGTGTAGAAACTAGAAAATTGGTCTTCTCTCGTCAAGGGGCCTGACGACAGCCTATGGCTACAAAACGGGAAGTTTATTGCCTACTAAATGTTAAAGAATACTTCGTAGTTTGCCAACTATATTTTAAAGAATACTGCGTACCAACACCAGCCGTACAAATGAAACTTATTTCTGTTTTCTAGATGTAATTTTTTAATTCATATTTGAAATGCGTACCGTAATATTGCGGTCGTTATGTGCGATCTTCGAGAGACTTGGCCATTTTTATTTAACTGTATATCTAGGAGCGTCTTAACCAAAACTAACGCCTTTCTTTGTTTTTTCGTGAAAAATTATATAATGACTGAAATTATGCGAGCACACTATTCTATTGAAAAAAGTAGGTTTACTAGAAACGAGAGACCTCTTGCAAACAGTGATTAAGGCGAGCAGTAGGAGTATAGCCTCCTGAGACCTAAGAATATTTAATTTTTTTTTACAAACCGAACTAATTCATATGCAATGGGCATAAAAAAGTTCTTTGGAAGAAACTTGCTGTAATTTAATCAGTTGGTTGAAATATAGGACGAAACCTTGGGTCGGAAGAAATAAAATTTCTGTGGAATATTACAAAGTGTAATTATTTCCAAATTATTGCAATGTGGTCGCATCAAATAAAGCCTGGAACTTTGAAACTTGAAATTTGAAACACAATGGACTTATGATCTTCATGGTTAAACAATGCCATTGAACTATATTTTTTTTAATGTACCGAATTCAAAATTTTAATGATATATTTTCATAAAATACAGTAATTTACAGAAAACACAGTTCAATGATAAATAATTTCATTTAGGAGTTTTTTTAATTCTACCAAATGTTTACAGAATAAGACCGGAATATAAACAAAGTAGAAGTGCTGTGAGGAGAGGCGTGTGAGGCCTTGGAAACCTTACATGACAGCGCATACCTCGGGCCGGACCGCCGATTCTAGCCATATGAGGTGAGACAGACAGTTCCCGTTATGACTGCAACATCGTTGCAGGGATCATATCGCTGTTCCCCCCTCTTCATTAGCCCCGACTGTGACCTTTTGCGGATGGCCTATTTGCACCCTCGACTACCGAGATCGAAATTAGCATAGAGACGAGATTCACGGCCACACAAATCGTTGCGCAATCATTACGCGTTTCTCATTTCGAGCTATTAACGATGGCTACGGACTAGAGAGTACTGCCGCATCTCCTCATCATGCTCTAACATCCATTTCTAGTCGTCGTTGCTGCAACAATTCCGTAGGCGAGTTCTTGAAATCTAGTGAAAACTGATTTTTTTCGGTTGAGGGAAGAAACAACCAATTCAGGTGCTCAACGATACACTATCGGTGAGGAGAAACTCTTCATCTACATGTAAATAATACCCAGCAAGCCATTCAAACCACCTAAAGGATGTGTGGCAGGGAGTGAGTTTTCACCAACATCCAGTACAGCTATTTCCTGGAAATGGCAATGAAACTACAACTATTAATGCATTTGGAAAAACCTGCAAATACCTATCAAGATTGAAGTTTCACCAACATGCAATACACAATATACTAAGGATTTTAAAGAGATTGTGGTTATTAATCTCTTTTGCAATGAAATAGCAATAACTTTTCATTGGTTTAATTCAAATGCTTATACATTTTAATGTTTTCTAACCTTGTCCAATCAATAGGATTGCAAGGAGTCCGGGCTTGAAGAAGCCTTCAGGATAGCCCGTGAAATATAGTCCACAAGAAGGTACGATACGGCGAAAAACCCGGAAGTCTAAAGATTCAACCTCCAAATAAGCCTCATGAAAGCCTACACCACAATCTAGGATTGCAATACTGTGATTAGGCAATAAACTAACAGGAAGGAAACCAATTCGTCACCTAAGTGCTATTGATCGTTAATTGAGCAAAAGCCGACAAAGGTCGGAGAAAAACTATTTCCAAGGCGGAATATAGCATATGATGATGACAGTAAGACCTTTTTAAACTAATTCATGACCCTAGATCTTATGAGCCAAGAAAGAAAACCCACATTTCACGGCAGGAGATGGGTTATATGACAATCATTTTTCAACTAGACTGAGATATGATCGGAGATATATTTTTCAATAATTAAGTAACACAAGGTTTTCGAAAGCATAATGAAACACACTCAACAGGTGAAGTTGTTTTTTTGCCTTCATGTCCATACGCCAAGCATTCCTCTAAGCGTCATTAACCGGAGGAATCCTAGCTAAATCTGCGTAAAAGTGCATTCACTCTATCAATCATTTTACGGAGTGTAAATGACTTCCGGCATACAGCGACTCACATATGCTCGTCTTGAGTTCGTATATGGCCGTTTTTAGGAGAAGGGTGAAGTTGGTATGCTTTTATGTACTCACGGTAGAAGGTTTTAGTTGAACGAAACTTTGAAACGACAATTCCGAAATAAGGAAGACAATTTATCACGCAACCTTGTCGAGGTTTTGGCATCATCTGCAACAACAAATCGCCCAACAGTCCACCGTTAGGGGGTGTTTACTCACCAACTACCGACACAATAAGTAAAGGAAAAATGATTGTGGTACAAAATAAAATGGAAGGTGTTCTATATTGTGCTATTGCCATTGTAAGGTAGAAAAATTGAAGCCATGGTCAGACACAGCGGTGGATTCATATATTTACTGAATAAGTAAACCATATATCTTTCATTTGAGCTATTTCCGACATTTGACGTTATACTTACCAAAGCGAAAAATGAACTCATTTGAGATTATACGTATAACAATTACTAGCGATTATAAAGTTATTGTGATATAACCACGCGCTAAACTTAATCCGTCATATGATTCATCACGTCATACATGTTGCTCAGAATGAAAAGGGGGATTAAATTCAGTGGGCATGCAATTGGAGGGAAATTTTAGTTTCTCCGTGTTTCATCCGTGAATGATTAGCTCATAATTGCAGTGGACCATTAATATGAGTAGGATGAATGTGTCACTGAATGTTTTGAACATAATACATAATATTATCAATATGGCGATACTTAACAACGCATTAGAAGGCATGGAGAATCCTACATGCTCTATCCAAAATAAAATAAAAATACAATGCTAGAAATATTGTCATCAAAGTGATCTCTTTCCTCGAAGGTCATAGTTTCATTTAAAGCATGAATATACGCAATAAAGTTTCCTTTAAAATTCGTCGTTATTTGCACAACGCGTCAGTCTCACACTGAAGGACCTCGATGATTTTTAATATCCCTAAACTGGGTGGGATGGAAGAAACCATTAAGATAATAGGAATCGAGCTGGGCCTTGTTTGTGATACAGCACTAAACCAAGCAGATTCGTGGAAAGATTATGTAATCGATTTTGAGGAGAGATTGATTTTTATTACGCAAGGAGAGTGAAAGAAGATAATTTAGAATACCGCACAAAATCCATGTAAATGTTTCTTCAAATTGGCAGGCAGAGTTTCTTCATTTTACGGTTGAGAGCACGTTAGGCAGATACGAGTAGCAACTACCGTAACTCTTCATCCAAGTTTTAGATCGTATTTTGATTGATCAAGGTCGCGTTTACGTATAATTCCCCCTTGAGGATTAAAAAACGGAATACACGAGGACAAATTAATCCCCTTCATATACTACCGTTGCCATCAAACCATAAAAAACTAAAAATATATAAAACTATTACTAAACAAATTATAATTAATGGAGTAGAAACAAGGATTTTAGCGAGGAATACACGGATAAGTTTAGTAGTATTAGAAAATAAAATATTTTGAAAGATATTTGGATCAACAAAGAGAACAACCTATGGAGAAATTAATATAACAAATAAACAACGTTTTTAAAGGAGAACCTTGAACAGTAACAAAAACCTAAAGTAAGAAAATGGGTAGGCCATGCCATCATGTGTCTATAATGGCCCATGATAGAACATACCTGGAATCAAAACCCAGTAGGAAGAAGATCCTCGGAAAGGCCAAGACAGCGATGTAAAGACTAGGTTTGGCAGGACATGAACAAGATGAGGATCACGGGAGAGGATACAAACGACGAATAGAAGTAGTGGTAACATACTGGCTATCACCTTCGGTCAAATGGTCACGTGGACTAGTAAGAGTTGGTAAGTAGTGCGCTACCATGCGCCCACAAAGCGTAGCTTCTTTCCCAAACTCCAAACGCAAAATGGAACAGGAATCCCTTTTGCGAGAGGGAACATCGGTTTTTAAATAATATCGATCGGTTTTCATCTGGCACGAGGGTAAAAAATTAAAAGCAGCCGCACACATTTCCATGAAAGCAATGGATGTTCTTGTATAAAAGATACATAGTCTTGACTCCACATAGGGCAAGCAGTTACGAACGTTACACGTGCATACATAGATATATACAAAGTGTGCATTCCCATGCGTAAAGAAGGACTTCGCTCGGGATAGAAATACAGTTCATTTAGCCCATTTATACAGTGCAGCCCACTCACCACTGTATACATACAGGGTGTTAAAAAACAACTAACATGTATACACCCTTGGATATAGTGTGAAACCCTAAGACGAATTTTTCTGAGAAATATTTACGAAGATGCATTTAGTTTTTCCGCTATCGAGATTTAAAGTAGAATAAACCTATCAGTAGGTGGCTAGAGAGCTAATACGTCACCCGCAGCAACAACACCAACGTTGAAGTGATTGCGGGGAAGGGAGTTATCTTACTCTTACAACCTTGCGCCCTTTCTTACTCGCTTAAGTGTTGGCACTTCCGTTGCGGCTACCACATTAGCTCCCTATCCACGCGCTGATTGGTTAATTTTTTTCAATTTTCAAAGCACGACTACTGAAGAACTCTAGAACCCTGGAAAAAATCCTAAGGTATCCAAAATAAGGAATATATACGCCAGTTGGCCACAGATACTCACGAAAAAACTTTACAGAAGGGTAAAAAGCTGAAATCATACTAATAGCTAACTGAAATGAGCGTTATCTATGAGAGAAAATTTTTACATCAGCTATCGTGCAGAGAGAAAATTTTTCTAGGACTAGGCCTAAGAGATTCCAACGTTGAAGAAGGGCCAACAAGCTCTAAACGTCCCAAATAAGCTAATTCTATCTTTTTTACTTATTCCCCGTCCTGTTAAGTTTTTATTGTGTGTGTGTATGTATTGTGTACGCCCACGGCCTGGTGACAGCTACCAAGGGGGGCAGAATAAGCAAGATCGATTGCCGCTCTCTCCCCGTGATGACGAAAGGTCTGGCGACAACTCGCGTATCGCGTTCTTCCGTGAAGTCACGGCAAAAGATGGGAAAAGATGCGAGGAACGCTGGGAAGTGAGAGGGGAAGAGACGAGGGGGTGCTGGATGTGGGTTAAGGTGCGTTGGGGTGGGTGGTAGGGCGAGGTCTGAGGTGATTCAGGAAACTGAGGGCAGTGGGGCGAATCGTCGCTCTGTGAGAAGTGTATGTCACCGTATTGTGGGGTGAAAGCGATTTGAGGCTGCTATAGGTACGATTTCGCAATGGCACGGTGTCACGAAACATCGTGGGTTCTATATCGCACAGGAGATTAGATAATGAGAATAAAATTTGAGAAATAGACTGCAGAACGGATGGGTTTTAAATGCCATTTTTCCCGCAAACAATTAGAGACCATAAAAGTGGCCAGTGAGAATTTTAACTACACTAAAATAAGAAATAAAACTTTATCATGCCATCCATCATACGTTGTCGCCACATCTATGCATTGGTCAGCACGGCAATTGGAACTGGATGGGGCATCCAAAGCGATGGATAGGGTTTCAGTGGAGTGTCCTTCCCAGCGCGCTATGTATATATACATTCAGAAAGTGCACGCGTTCGACTTCATTCAGTGTTTAGTTTTACTACTAGTGATTAAGAAATAACTCGGAAACCCGACGTAACACGGAAAGAAATATTATCGTTTTCAAACTAACACAGATTAATCTCAATTTACTGAAAATAATTTTGCTGTTGATCATTGCTGTGACTGTTGTGAGTGCAAGAAAATGTTAACTTCTCAACAGAACTGAGGAAATGTATTGCTACTAAGTTTCCGTTGCTGGTGATGCGATTCCATCAAAGTGAGCTGAGTATATCCGTTTATCAACAATTCACCTGGCAGACGTTTTTGGTGTTATGTGCTAAGCCTTACTGAAATACTACATATTTGGTAATGTTCTTGTTACTTCAATATTTATTTTTACTATCTCCTTGCATCTTATCACGAATGTACTTTTGATTTGACACACTTGTTGAAAGGTTGTATTCCCTGAATATACATTTTGTAATTACCATTGTTACCTGTACATCATGGATTGCTTTTGTTGTAAACATCGATAGTAAAAAATGCAGGAAAATTGGATTTCTTCTTCAAGCGGAATTCCCGTGCAACGATCGGCATCCATTTTGTAGATAGAATATACGTATAGTCATTATAGCATATTAATTGCTTGCTTTCCCCACTTTTCTTGGACGTGGTACCTAAGTAAATTGGACAGTGGATCCCTGAGAGTTGGAAGTGGCATCGAACTCCAACATAACCATT
The DNA here is from genome assembly GCA_963573305.1 of Pyrrhosoma nymphula. Classification (NCBI taxonomy): domain Eukaryota; kingdom Metazoa; phylum Arthropoda; class Insecta; order Odonata; family Coenagrionidae; genus Pyrrhosoma; species Pyrrhosoma nymphula. The sequence continues at coordinate 56,283,533 of OY754335.1, forward strand.
TAAAATGCCTGCCACATCCAACTAATTAGATGACGCCTCAGCGTCCATTTAAATTGGATACAAAATCCAATTCTAAGGTTGCCTTGTCCAATTCTTTTTCTGAGTGTAGGTTTGTCGACAATTAGAGTATCTAATCGGTTGATTTACTCCCTAATGCTTGTATCCTTATCCGCTACGAAGTACTAATAGCACGTTTTATTTATTTTCTGTATAATTCTTGTATCTCTGCGCATTTACGTAGTTGCAAAAAATAATACAAACACTCCCTCCCTAATATTAACAGCATACCTATAGTGTACTGAATGCTTGTGAAATTTTGCCTCCTGACAAGTATTAGCGGGTATTTGCAAATTCATCAGTATTCGTAGTTACATTGACTTTATTAGAGTATAGTGCAATGAATGTTGGCGATAGCTCACCCTCTGTCACACACCCTTGTGGTGGCTTGCAGGGTCTTGTGTAGATGAGCGATAACATAAATGCAAACACGATATTCAATTCCAACCGAAGCAGTTATAAGCGCCATATCTATGAAATTCTAAAAAAAGAAATATGCATTCATATTATCTTATTAGTGACTAACTGTTACCCACCGCTTCGCTCGCCTCACAAATTTTCCTATTATCGTATTTAAATATTTAATTACCCTCGTTCCACAGGCTATAAACCCCATCAATGTGCAAGGGATCACAGTTTAGTATTTACATGGCTTTAAGCGCAATCCGAGAAACATCACGTATAGGCTGCCTATAAAAAACAAGAATATAAAGGTTATATTATTTTGAAATTGTAACGTGTCTGTCCACTCTCTTCAGCATGTATATGCAAAATTATTTTTACGGCATGCCTCATTAAAATCGATAATTGTCCCCAGAAATAAATGGAGTTTAAAATGTATAGCCACTGTTTTAAATTAACTCGTGCAATAGCACTATCAATATTATCTTATTATCGAATATCTGGCGTATAAAGATTAGTTTTACTTTCTCGTTGACCATAATTTCCTCATTCGCAACATTTAACGACGTTTTGCCGAGGTCAAAATGCAGAGAGGAAAAGCATATTCTGTTCAGCAGAAAAATCTGCCCTAGTCAAATCAGGTTCAAGAGAGAGATTGAGAAATTTCAGAGTCAGCTATGATTACAGGAAACTATTTAGTTGATCCGAAAGCTCTACTACGCACTCGAACATCCGATCGAACACGGAATCCATCCTTTAACTAAATGTAGGAGTAGTTCAACAAAGATACGGAAACAAATGCATATCAATCTTTTTCCTAACAATAAGGTTCCATGGTGTAATGGTTAGCACTCTGGACTCTGAATCCAGCGATCCGAGTTCAAATCTCGGACCTATTACTTTTGTTCACCTAGGTACGGGCAAGATAACTTCTTCAATGACAATCAACGTGTCTCGGATTTGAATTCAAGTCCTGCATATTTTTTTGAAACCGCATGCATGCACTTAAATCCGTCCACGTTATTATTTGCATTCTGGATGGTTATGTCCTTTTAAAGAGGCTGTTTTCGAGGTAAATAGAAGAAGAAATAAGTATTCTGTCATGCTAAAAATAATACTCAGCGAGCTATGAAAGTTGATTAAAAATTGAAATTGACGGTTTTCATCCTTAAAATTTCATTCGGATGGGCTTAAAAAGTCCCATGGAAAAAGGCTGGTGGGAGAAATTTTTTAGGACCGAGTTGAAAAATAAGCAAATGTTGTTCGTCGCACAGAAAGAGGTTCTTAGATAATGGAAAAGCAAGAAGAGATTTCAGACAAGTTTTGACAGACTGGAAGCGAGGGAAACGTTTTCCGAGTGGGCGATGAGAAGGAACGCCTCAGGGTTAGGTAGTTTGACCAATTAATTACGGAGCGCGCACCCTCAAAAAGGGTTTTCGGTTGGTATTACCCATACCCTTTGATGAAATTCAGATAGAGAGAGACATAATCAGCGGTTGAATACTAGTTCTAACGGAAGCGAAATGTGATCCTGAAAGACACGCGAAGGCTTTGTTTTGAGGAAGAGAAAGAAGGTTTTTGGCTAAGAGTTGGGAAGTAGGGCACTGAGAATTGTAAAGCACTGTAAGAGATAGATGCAGACGTATGAACAGACCTAGGCAAATTTAGAATAGGAAGAAAACTGAGAAGGAAAATGTAGTAAATACTTAAATATGAAACTTTCCTTGCTCCGAAACTTGTACCCGGATGGAATCTTATGGCAAAAGGAATTTCATAAATGAGATTGTGGAATGATGGCGAAGATCAGATGGACAGTGAGGGAAACTGGAGGAGCACAGCAGAGGAGAGGAGAGACGATAAGAGGCAGTAAGGTGTTGAACGTTCTGACAGAAGGAAGAACAACGAAAGGAAGTACGACGGAAGAGGACGGCAAATTATTATTGTTTACGATATCCTAAAGAGCAACGCATGGCTTCAACAAAAAAAGGAAATACTAACACATCTACCACGTTTCATGGTGTAATGAATAACACTTTGGACTCTGAATCCAGCGATCCAAGTTCAAATCTTAGTGAAACCTATTATTTTTGTCCGCTTCAAGGAGGCCATAATGACTTCATTGACGTAGAAGGAAGCATGCTGCTATGGTCAGTAGAATAGAGCAATTTATGGGGTGATCTTGCTTTTTAATGTATTCATATTTTTTATTTATGTTCATAGTTGGTTTTACACATAGTGGCTTCACATAGTTGGTTTTCCACTCACACGAATTTTAATTATCTGAAAAGCAGTCATTGAAACCTTTCGGCAACCGCAGAAAGCTGCCTTGGGATTAGACATGTCTCAATGTAGTTAGTTGCAGGATTTTTAAAAAGGTTAGTTTAAATACATTTCTTCATATTGTGATTCCATTGTTCAAATGCAACAGGAAAAATCTACATATTTTGATTGAGAATAAGCCGCTTCAGTCCTTAGAATGAATATATTCATCACCTCTACCTCTGCTCCAATATACAAATGAGAAGTTCCAAATGACTTACGATTGACAGGGTAAACCCTCGGGTATACGGTTCCCAGGCTGATTTATTCACTTGTCACCTTGATTAATTTTATTAAAATGTAACTTTATAACTTTTTAATTACCAACAACCACCCACTATAATATTGATAAAAAACAAACTTTTTATTGGTCGCAGGAAACACTTTATCGTTGGGTACCAATTAATACAGATATAAATGAACTCAAAGTGCTAAGGAAAATTTATTGTGTTCATAAATATCGCTTTGTCTTCACGTGACTTGGGGATAATTTGAGGGCAACTGCTACTTAAAACTTACTTCATATTTCACTATGGTTTAAACTACTCTAAACTTTCACTGTACATAAAATGGCAGGGATCATTTGAATACATCAGCATTTCAAACATGCTTTAAATGTCCCCGGTAGTAGAGCTGATGAGTAGCAGATGATGCGATGTAATGAAAACCATAAACGAGTCAGAAAAAGGGTTGAAAAAAAATATGAAGGGAAGAGCTACTTAACCATTCAGACCTTATCATTAGAGAAAAAATACTTGTTGAAATTTTGTTGAAAATTATAGTTTTGGCTCATCGCTAAACCTTAACTATGGATTTTTCAATTCCCCGACAATCCCGCTCCTTCTAAAGCAGTTGCGACGCACAGTTTTCCCTGCCATTGCTCGCGCAACTCTAAGCTTTAAAATACCGCTTGCACCGGTTGGATAGTGGAGCATGGGGGAGGTGCCCGCCTGATGCTCGGCGAACAGGAATCCCTCGCCAGTGATTGCACGAGTTGATACGAGGCGCTAAATAGGGAAGTCACGCGCCAAAGGTTTGCTAAAGGCCAGTGGGATGCGTGCGTGAATTGAAGGTCTAATTGGGAGAGGGGGGGAGAAGAGGTTTAGGGGACTATGGAAGAGTGGATAACAAAGCATTCGGCGGGAGAGAAGAGACAAGAGGGGAAGTAACTGGATGCACTTGCAACGTTAGTACAATGGCGGATACATGGCTGACGAATAAAGAAGTAAAAACACAAGTGAGTGCCAGTGAAAGAGCAAGGGGTTGGAAGTGACTTCAAATAAAGTGGTGCAAAACCCACTTCCAGCCATATTTCCGGAAATCTATGCGTTTATTGTCAACAGAGTCATATCGCTGGTTAAAGTTCTACCGGAAATGTTGATTTATTGGGCTCGTTTCCTGAAGGTGCAAGTTTAAACACAAGTATTCACAAGTTATAAAAGCAGAGATTGAAACGGCATGTTGCAATATTCAAAACCCAAATAGGTACGGTTTAACGCCCAGAAGCCCATGGAATTAGTACCTGTTTGGGCCAAGAAACCCATAAGTTTTTGAGTATTTATGGAAAATGTCATGAACTAATAAAAAAGTTCCTTCAAGTGAATGACTTTTATAAATTAATTTAAATTGAATTAAAATTACGGCAGATTATTTCTTACTAATTTTACTTTCATTATTCCTAATTTGCGTTAAAAGTATGCACATGAAGAAACTGACAATAAATTCCTAAGAAAATGTTTGCATTGGAATTTCTTTAAAAAAATTAAAATGAGTTGAACCATTAAAAAACAAACGTCGACAGATGGCCAGGGCAACATCCCAAGCAAAAGAGAAATAAATTCCCAAATATGTATTGGCCCAAACATATAAAAGTTGGCATAAACGGTTTGTTGAGTTGATGGTTGAATCGGTCATGGGCTTCTCTGTTAAAATGTTTTTTTAATTTTACAAATGCAATTGTTTTTGGAGGACTTTCGATATAACTTTTTGCTTTGAGAAACAGTCCAAAAGTAGCACATACCGTCCTTAATCACGATATTATCGGTAGTATCCAAGACAAAACATAAAATTGCATGTCCCGCGGTCCTAGTGTTTAAATAATGGAAAGTTCTTTATCTTTTTCTTCGCAAACACTCTATTCATTTAGTCTGGATTTACCAAAAAAAGATAGTGCCGTGCAAGTTTAACTCATGAACATCACCAAACAGCTACTCTTAATGTATTTGTGCAAGATTACGGAAACATTCCAAAGCAAACAGCTGTCAGCCTGGCTTTACGCGAATTAATCTAGGTATTCTCTGTCATAAAGTATCATAGATAGATCAATCTCCAACAAATACTGCATTGCACCTCTATAATATTTGAAAATGAGCACGTTTTTATCTCCATTAATCATGAAGAGAAAGCTGATTGTCATTTTGAAAAAATACACCAATTTAGCGAAACTTAACGCTAACAAATTACGGGATATTCTGTAATCTCGTACAACTATATTTTGCATACTCTGTCTGTATATACAATACCACAGAGAGATGAATGTGTCAAATGGAGTTTCATGGGCGACGTCGAGCAAAGGGATATCCATCTGTAGGTCGACTATTGTGTTTATTAGCCTGGAACGTCTATTCATGAAGGACTAATTACTATCTGTTCATGTATAATACATCTCTTCTTACGATATCGTCCTTTGGTAGAAGCCTTGCATCGTCACTGGCAATATGTGATCATACAATGTCGCTCATCTCTAACAAATACATAAGTTTCCGGCAAATACTGAGTTCTTAATTTTATTTTACTTGACGCGCCGGTTTAACCATTCTTCAGACTAACTAGCAGGAAGGAATTTGCAAATAATCTCTCTTTCACGCAAGGGATAGGTACGCCAATCAATAATCCAACATAACCCACTATCACAAAGTTCACCTAGCGTATAGTTTGTTTACCAGTGTATGCAGACGCTAGAACAACGGAACAATGGCAATTTCTATAGTAAAGAATGGACTAATTTTCTACCTTTTGTACGAGTATAGCACTCATGCAACAAAGGAAATCACTGAACCCTCTCCGTCGCCGCTGGCAGCAATAATGAAGTTAAGTGATTCATTCTTCCGCTTCAATCTACTCGCGATTGGCACGTTTACCTGACCCGCCCACGTCACTCCGACGTCATCTTGCTCCATTTGAATCGCCCCTTTTGACCCCGACTTGCTCGGCTTCCTTCCTCGGTTCGAACGGCACGATCAATCGGAGGCCTCTTCTTTTTTCCATTCGACCCACCTCTTTACTCCATTCAACCCCACCCTGTTCGCTCTTTATATCACACCCACACTTCGATGAAGCCTTGAGTCCAAAACAATCCCGCCTACTTTATTTGTTTTCTAAGAGAGAACTTCCGGTTGTAAATATGTCTCACGGTCTTCAACCAGTTGCGCCATTTCAAAAAGCTAAAAAAAAGCGCAACGTCAATCTTCATTAATGGTTAACTAATTTTCAAGTATTTTCAAGAGGAAACGTTATCCTTTTTTCACACTTATTTCATACTTCAATAAATGTATGGGATGCTTAAAATTTCCGCGGTCCATATTTGTTAAGAACCTCTTCTTTTGATATCTCCTTTTTCGGAGACCTCCTCAGGGTCAACCCTTTGGAAATGTCCGGTAAAGAAGAAGAAACGCCGGTATCTTTAAATGAAGACGCCGGTAATGTCAAAAGAAGAAACCGCATACCATGGATTCTGTTTGTCAATTTCTGGGGTAAAGATTTCCGAGAAAAAAACAATCGACCACATCAGCACCGACGAGTGATCTTAGATTCTTAAGGGATTACATTATGTACCTTTTAGTGATAACAAAGTACATTAAAAACGAAAAAAATAAATAAAATAAAATAAAAATAAATTGAAAGCTTTGGGTAGCCTTGAAAGATGCACCTGCGTTAAGACTAACTTCTTAATTATTAAGAATACCCTGCCAGATTTACGAAAATTATAAAAAAGCAACAAAAAAGTTACAAATAATAGACAAAAAATCTCTTTACTCATTTGCTTATTTTATATATACGTTTTATAAAAAAACATTCAATGTCTGTCAGAAAAAACAACCGTTTTTAGCAAAAACATTAATTTATGAAAATTTATTTCCTTTTTTATAATATTTGGTGATATATTTAAAACATTTTGCCCCATATACAACAAAGATCTTGTAAATAGATCCAAATTGGGTTTGAGTAAGTGTATATGCCACTTGTTTCTCATAAGATAGCAGGTACCAATAAAAAGTAAATTTTTGTGGTGTTTCTACGTTCTTAACAATATTTCTATATGCAACTCACCAACATGCTAACTCGTAATTTAATGCTGACAGCACAAAGGCAAAATAGTAAATCTGTAGAGGCTCCTGTCTTACTAGGTGAGTTTCACATGATTTACCCCTAGTCTATGTAGATTGTGCACGATGGATAATAACTGCTAAATGCTTATGAATAACTCCTACCATCGATCATCAGTACATTTCGATCAGAAAATATAAATATCCCAAAAGGATTAGAGGAACATTACAATGATGAAGTAACATTCTTTCAATTAGTATTCAATCTCGGGGTTTAAGTCACAAGTTGAAAGTGTAAAATCTTCTGTTTCAGCAAGTATATGGACAACTTTCGAAAATCCGAACCTGAACGATTTACATATAATATGTTATATGGAGAAAACTCTAGAAAAGGATAACTAGCTTTTGCACTACGCGCGCAATCCTTGTATTTGTGGTTACGGCATCATAATAATGGATATAATTCAGAAATATACGTAACGAAAACGAGCGTGAATATAGTTGGTGGTGTTTGTCTATGATACGATGTGGAGCGTTGGTTACACCGACAGTGATTGGTATTTGTGATAATATTTACACTCTAGAAAGATATGAAAACGAAGCGAATTCCATCACTGTTTCCATAGACTGCTTAACGAATGGTCGCAGTAGGGAAATAAGATACATCAGTAATAAAGAAGGGATACAGAGGAGAGAGAAGTAGAGTCATGTTCATGAAGATTTAGAAGTATAAGGCAGAGATGATTAAAATAAACATGAATATGACCACAATAATGCTATCTTTAACGTTGATCTGAACTTCTATTTGCAAATAAGCTCCATATCATGTGAATTGAAAACCTCGCTATGCCTTCAAAAAATATGTTATCTTTAATGTTCAACGTCATGATATTGATGAAGAGGTCCAAGTAAATTTATTGTAATTTTTACCCTTGCCACTACTTGAAGGTAAAAAGTTGAAGAAAGAGCGCAAACGAATACCCGGAATTGGATGAGAGGAAATTTCACATGCATTCACGCAGTTTTTCACACCCTTCCCCGCTTTGTACGACGTAATACTCACTACGCATCTGTCCATATATTAAATAATACCATTAAATGATCCGAAAGAAACAGCTACTGTCGTACTGGAGTATTTGATTTTGTGCCGGAATCTCCCAGTGAAGAGTGATACAAAATATCTTTCAGCGAGAACGTAATTGAGTCTCATTTCTTTCACAGGAAATAAGCTACACAAGCATTTTGCATTGCTTGTATTTAGAAGAACATTTTTGTAGCAAGATGTTGCTTTGGCAAGCACGCGTAAAGCATGTTTACAAAGGAGCGATTCCTAGGCCCCTTGATACAGGGATATGAGTGACTTAACATCTGCAGCAGACGTAAATAAATACCATCGGAAGCAGCTGGTTTGCTCGAGTTTCGAGTTCTCTTCCTTCATCGTCATAGCAGAGTGGCAGCTGCAAGATCCTAATCATGTAAGAGCGAGAATAAACTGACTAGAGCTCAAGAAACCATATCCCTCGCCGTTGCATCGCCGGAACTTCAATATAATTCCGTACATTCACACTTAACTGATTTCCGAGAGTAACTATTCGTTGAAGACATACGGCTTCGTCCAATGCATGCGTGGTTTTCTGCACAATGCAATGAAACGGCGATGACTTTAAGGTGTTTCTTCCACTGGATTCCTAGTTTTGCATGGAGATGAGAAAGGGATGCAACGTAGCTACTAATGAGGAACATTTACGGAGAAGGCTTGGCAGAATTGTATCTATTTAGAGAGAAGGAAAGTCAGAGGTTCAATGGATAAACTGACCAAGTACCTGATTCATCGGAGAACAACCATACCACGACATTGACTGCGTGTAACGATTCAAAACCTGTATCTAACTCCAGCTATAGACATGTTCCGTAACAAACGTTGTTAACGGCCCATTCCTATCGTACAAAATTTCCTCAAGCGGAAGAAAAGTTATAAAAGAAGAATTTTGGGGAGATTGGATGGCTAGCATACTGGCTTCCCATCAATAGGGGCAGATTCGAACTTCGGCAGCGGTGGAGATTTTTTTATTGGAATACCGATCCCTACTTGGTTGCTTTGTGGAGGGGGACCTCTAGTGTGAGGTATACGTAACTCTCTTTATAGTTCGATATCTCGATACTTAGGCACTTCCAGTCGTACGGACAATGCATTTTTGACTCCCCAATTGGACATTTTTGAAGCTTCTTCTCTCAGTATTTCCACAGTCGCAAGTATTAAATATCCTTAAGTGCTAAAAGGCAATTAACAATTGCAAAGAAAACAAAAATGGATTAATTCTTTCCCAAATGAAGTAATTCATTCAGATGAATACAACCAAATTAATTCAAACAATGATTACCTAAGACATGCACTAGAGGATTCACCAGCGTTAATATCTACGTGAAATCAGTGCTTAGTCGAGCGACAGATTGGATATTCATTTTCTTCTCTCCTGTTTGGCAAGAGTTAAGAATGTGCACAGTTCGCCAGCGAATAAAATAGATTATTTCGGACAAATATACGAGAAAACCAAAGGAAATAATATACATGTTCATTGCTCAACTGTATCAAGCATGAAAAAAAGTCCACAGAGGCATTTCCCTTGTAATTCAGGAGAAGTTATGAACTATTGAATAAATGAACTATTTTAGGACTCTGTTAAAAAGTCAACATCATATTTAGCGCAATGTTTAGTGCAGTTGGGTTCAATGAATAGTTGGAAGAATATAAAGTAAAAAAATGACAACCATTCGGGTACACTTTCCGGTACAGCGGTAAGCAGAACAGGACAAAGGCATTGCAAAAATGCAGCTTGTTAGGTACTTGGTTGAAGGACCCCTACGTTAGAAGCCAAGGGAGGGCCAGACTCAGTGTGGGCCAAGAAGAGTTCAACCACCCAACTAATAGCGAGATTCGAACCACGTACTCCAGAGTTTGGTACTGACAATGAGACAATCTACCTTAGTAGCAAGTGATGATTTTATTCTGTAAATGTAATCAAAGAATAAAATAAATGTACAGAATTAGCTAACATTAAAAGTCCCGATTTTGTCCCGGGTTCAGTCTCTACAAAACTAGATATGTACAGGTTTTAGGATATCATAAAATGGTAAACCTAATGGTTATGTATAAATATGCATGATTAGGGTTCCCTAAACCGGGACCTGTTCTGATTTGAAGAGACAGGAAACGGGGCAAAATCGGGACGTTATTAATTAAAGTTTATCCATCGGTATAGAGTTATTTTAGTCTTTGATTGCAATTACGAAAGGATATGATTACTTGCTGCTGCGGCAGCTTGTTCTATTACCAAAATTTGATATAACGAGTTCGAATTTAGTTAATAGTGGGGTGGTTAACCCTTCTTGGTCTCCACGAAGTAATTCCTCTGCCCTCCCCTGCACCCTCCGGGAAAGCGTTTGAGGATGCATAAAACAATTTTATGCAATTTTTATTTGCACTTTTCTCACCACACATTTGTCGTTGTGTTTTTCTCCATGCAGTGGTAGGAATAAAAGGAAACATTCCGGGACATTTCTGTACCATCCGGGACAAATTTGCCAACCGGATGGGACACCAGGACAGAACCATCAAACCGGGACTGTCTCGGCGAAACAGGGACGTATGGCAAGCCTATACATATTGGATTATTATACTCGGATATACCAAAACCAGGGAATGTCTAGTTGTGAAGATACTAAAACCGGGACAAAATCGGAACATTGTTTATAAAGGTTAGCTCATGGTACACAGTTATTTTATTCTCGGATAAAAATTTAAAAAAATAAAATTGCTACCTGAAGCCGCGATGATGAGTTTATGTATCAATGTTTAAGAAATGAGCTCGAATCTCGTTACTGGTGGGGTGGCTAAACACTTCTTGGCCTCCGCTAATTTAATTCTTCTGGTCCCCCCAGGGAAAAGCAGAAAAATAACGTTGCTCAGCTCGGCTCCTATCACAGGGATCCTTCAATCAAGTGATAAATACTCATAGTGTCTGGCAGATACCTTCGGGGATGCGTGATACAATGTGATCCAATGTTTTTGATTCACCGATTTCTTTACAATTTAATAAAACTTAACTAAATACTTTTCAAAACTCATGTGTACGGTACATCTTTGGATTACGCCGCCAAGATCACATTTCCCCCTACAGAGACTAACGAAAGTGGCTGACCGTTAAAAATAGACGATTATATTTTCAGCGTGTGTTTTTGCATCAGCTGTTCTCATTTTAGGGAGCCTGACTATCGGTTCCAATTTTTTAAGTCTGTTCCTAGTTCTCGTTGGGTCATAATTAGAAGCAATTCCTCAATGCTTTATTTTCCTTCTCATCGCACCACCAAATTCAGTGATACATTTGTTGCAACATCAACCAAAATATGGAACTTATTGCCAGTAAATGTTAAAAACATTAAATCAATTAAAAATTTTAAAAGTAAATTTATGATTTTTTCTAAATTTGTAATAGCACATTTGTTGTAATCTATATAAACGTATACTGATTGATTATTCTTATTGGGCCACATATGAACGTGTATGTATGTACGCAAATGTTTGTGTTTTTTGTTTTTAAGGGCCTGTACCCAGAGCGATCAATGCATCATATACTTACTTTACTTTACTCACAATTTACCGCCACGAATATCCGGCTAAATTGGAAATTATGGTAAGCCTATAAATCGCTACAAGTACGCGTCGTGACGGATATGGTTGAATGGAAGCGAGTGAATGTGTGGACAGGGAGAAAGGTGCGGGTTGTGAGCGACAATACGACGGGAGAGGGGCACAGTGCCGTATGGGTGAGAGAGAGAGTCAAGGAGGAAGTAGGGTTAGATGGGGGCATTGGTAAAGGGGTGGGAACGAAGAAGGGGTGTGTTGGCGGTGCAGTGCGCGGGAGCTGAGGCCAAGGCTCTCTCTCTCTCTGGGCATGCGCGGTGACTGGGAACTCAAAACCGACCGGGGTGTGGCGCCAATCCCCGCGGGCGCCACGGAACGCGACGCCGATACACGCGCACAGCTTCACACGCCCTAGGTCTCCGCTCGCTATGTTATTAAAAACTCATTCACCGAGCTCATTTCAGTGTACGTAGTAGTAGGTTGTGTGACGAGACCGAAAGTTTAGGTGATGCATCCTTATCAAAGTAAGCATAAATACATTTAAAACTCTCTTTCTTAATAAACTTGGTGGTACACCATCATCAACGAAATTTACTGAAGCAAGCTCCAGTAAACCACTTCCACTGGTCGATGAGCACATTTTCTCAATGATGTAACAATTCACTTAATTCCTCCGAAGACTATTTTGGTAGAATCCCGCTCCATCACCAGCATTCCCTCGAAACACTCGGCTTGTCTGCTTTCCTGTGATTAGTTGTTGGATCCAAGGAATAGGATGGAACATTAATTTCGTACTTATTTCTTGATTGAAGCTTTCGCGGCTCATAATGACTAATAAAATAATAATACGGGCGTATGCCGCGTGTTATTTCGGTTTTCCCCGACGTTTCGTAACCCACAGCTGGTCACTTCTTCATGAGATTGAAACTTGCTGCCATTGTTTGCTCTTGTATATCTATACCCACTCAAAAATTGATTCAAGTGGGAGAGTTAAAAGGGGGGAGTGAGTTAGTTCAGGGGGGAAGGGGGAGGTAGAGAATGTTTACGGATGACTGGGTTCCATGTGCTGCTGATTTTTAGCATTTGCTGTAGATTTTTTCTCTCCCCCCCCCCCCCCCCCCCCGCCCAACTCTTTCACTTGAACCAGTTTTGGAGTGGGATAGATATATAAGAGCAAACGGTGGCAGCAAGTTTAATTCTCGTGAAGAAGTGACCAGCAGTGGGTCACGAAACGTCGGACCAAACCGAAATAACACGCGGCATACACCCGTATTATTATTTAATTAGTACTTATTTCTGTTACCATAATCCAATCCGATTCTTTCATCGGATATGACAACACTCTTTACACGAAACGATTTTAAGCAAGCTGAATTCAGTTCGATTTTCAGCACTAAAGTTCGCATCGAGTAAAAGGGCCTTTGGCTTCCCACCTCACATATTCTGTGTCCGACACACTCATTCCTATAAAAATGTAAACATGCCATCTCTACATCTCTAAAAACACAAATAGTGTCTTCCTTAATTCTCCCATTATTTGACTATTCTGGCATAACCTACCAAGACCCCTCTCAAGAACTTTCTAGTCAGTTACAGTCCTCCAGTGGAGTTTTTCGCTGAAGGATATTTGCCTCTCATCCTCACTTTTTTCCCACACTTAAATTACTTTCACACTTAAATTCACAAATTTTATTGCATATCGTATTCTCGGACATATTACTTGAAATTTGGTTTTTAAAATTGTATTTAAAATGTTTTATCCTGAGATCGTACATACAAAACCGTTTTATTGTAATATCAACGAGGGGATAAAGGACTATTTAGTTTCAGTATTGCTCCCTTAAAGACATATTAATATTATTCCTCCTCTCTCCCGACCACTCCTCAATTCCCTTGCTCCACGTAACACTGGTGCCCCGACAAAAGCACGCATCACCCCGGAAAACGACGGAAGAGCGGAGACCAACTCCAATGGAAGGACAAAAAATGAAACGGGGTGGAGAGATAGCGAGTAGGTACGTATATACGAGTGCGTGTTTGTGAAACGATGAGAAGAGCGAGATCAAAGGAAAGGAAAGGGAATGCATACGTACGAAAACGAGAAAGGTGAATGTGTTTTCGAATGAAGGAGAGAGATGAAAAGGACCTCCATTCGAAATGTGACGCGAAGCTGAGGAGATGAGAGAGAAGGATTGAGGAGGAATGGAACAAAATTGAGAGAAAGAGAGAAAATACATGGAAAGAGACGAGATGGGAATCGGGTTGGTGTAAGACCTCTGAATTGGGTGCTCTCAACGAGACTGGAGTATCGAGTCCTAGTCCCAAGCATTAGCCAAAGTTCTACCCAGTATATTCTCTGTATATCAGCATATCCGACAAAAGATCTCAACTGATAATTGTATCCCACTGCATGGGATATTTTTCCTGTCTGTCGGATGGGGCGTTAAACTGTTGACCCCTTGGTTCCTTTTGCTACGAGTATGCTGATATCGACGTCAGGTTTCTCTTCCTCCTTCCTTCAATCCCCAGATACTCCTTCCCTTACCGATCTCCCCTACGATACTCAGCTGCTCAGTTGACCTTAGCTGTCGGTCGCCTCCCCAAATTGGAATATAGGAATTTAAAAATGGACAAGGAAAGGTATGGGGTGTGCTAGGATGAAGAATGAAATAATAGTTAAAAGTATATGTTATGGATAGATAAAGAGCAGCACAATTTTCCATATGATCTTTTTATCTATCAATAATGTGTAAATTCCACGCAATGTCGCTTGAATCTCCTGAAAAGGTAATGTACCATGAGAGGGAAAGCATCACAAAAATACCCCGTGGACACATTATTCATCAATGAAACCCCGCTATATGCTGTTCACATTTAGTTGCCTCATGGAGAACGCTGTTGCCAAACTTAGGATCCCTGTACCCTCCTCTAGGCCACGTAGACAACCAGGTCCAACACGGCACCAAATTTAAGTAAGCCAACCTTATTAAATGATATTTTTATAATAGAAGACTTCAGTTATACTGCATAACACTATGACGATTATCCTGATGCTATTGGCAACATCGCACCTCCGCTTTAAGGAGATTTAAACAGGTCAAGTATCTCCATAAAAGGACATACCGTGAACTAAAATAGAACACCCTATAATAGCATCTATTCCTGAATTTTACAGCACAGAGAAACCTTTAATTAATTGCTGAGTTAAAGACAACCCCATCGTGCCATATTATATGTGCCGTGCCATCAAGATGTGCTAAAGAGCACGAAGTCCCAAAAAACACACGAAAAAGTATCCTTAACACTCTCATATTTTAATAAAAAATGAGCAAAAGAGTGTATACAGCACTGCTAACGGGCAGCATGACGCGGTGCAGAAATTAAGGCTGCGAGATAATAATTTTGCATCAGCGACTGTAAATATGGAGGTGTAAAATGAGTTTCTTTTTTTTCGAGCGGACCTCTCTCCAAAATTCTTTTTTTTAACAGGAATGACACGAAAAGGGAAGGGCGAGGGCATCATGTGCATGGAAACAAAAACCGTCCCTTATTTGTTGGGACACTGCCTCTCAATGACATTACATCTCTAGGCAAGTCCCCTACGAGACCCTACCTCCAAAACACCAATTAGTGTGCCCCAAACTCTATAACTCTTGAGCGTAATGACATTAAGGTAGAGGAGTTGATGCCATAATTTACCGGCGAGTGTAAGAGGAAGATGGCTGACTTGCTTTCATTAACGGAAAATCGTATTGAATACAACAGCTCGGCAACAAGTTAAACGTATTTTGGTGCGGGGTTACTTATAGTTTAAGTTTCCTCGTTTTCCTACCATAGAGACTTCAAGAACAAAATTAGTCAATGGATCGATGTAAATAAGAACGGTAAAATAACATATCAAATGTGACTGAAAACTTCTGCGTGTAGTTTCCAGACAGGTTTTCCTCCCTTAAGTCTACGTAGAATTGAATTCATTTTTAAACTCAATACTATCGCTTTGATTATTTAGATTGATTCCTTTGAGATTTTCCCACAGTCTTCAGGAAACAGGTACGCCTTAGGTCGGATTTTTGGCCGGAAACTCATTATTAATTATTTTGAATTTTGATAATTTTGGACTATTTTTGTATACACCTGTTTTTTATACTGATTTATTTATTATTGACTAACGTAATACGCATTAACTGCTAGTATTGGGTTCAGCGAACGGATAAATAAATAAATGAATATAGGGGTGAGATCTTCTGGCTGCCTGAATATTGTTAAGAAATCAGAGATCGCTCGTAGTAAGGAGCTGGCTCATTTTCCAGAATACGTAGAATTCACAAGTCTTAGGGCTAGGTAGATGACAAGCTGAACCTTTAACACTTCATAGATTCATCACAAAGTCGTTCTCCTTCTAGACAAAAAAAGGTTTGGTTTCAAATTTAACAAATGGGGTGAGAAAAACTCACCGAAAAATCTTGAACAACCATGAAAATAGTGACATTGGACCATTTGTTTTTTTTGTTGGCCTGTTTTACCGCGGCAGCTACAAGTTAAGCGCATTTCACTTTTTCTGTTTTTCTCTTTTTGAGTTGAGTACCTACCACAAAAAGAGTAATATTTGCTAGCGGGAACAGAGGAAGAAGGTTGACTGCGGTGTCCATAGCGAAGTCATTCATTTTTATCCAGTGCATACATAAAATTTTCTTAAATTTAACTACTTTAAATCGGAAGATGACTTAGACGTAAAGAAATTGAAAGACAGAAAGCCCTAATGATTTAAATATGAAATTTACACGTCCTGCGGGTTGGTAGAAGGTTGTCTCTACCGTCCTCTAGAACACCGATCAGATTGATCAGAAAACCATTTTCTTCCAAGGACAAACAGCGATTGTTCCGATAGAAAAAAGTGAAGGGTGAGACAAGAAGCCTCCATAAACATCTTTAAGACAAGAACTAAGAGAGCCTATGGACGACAGGGGCACGGTGAGATACCTTTTGTCTGCGACACGTGGGTGAACGTATATTTAATTCGGGGCCGTCGCGACATGAGGCGAACAGCAAGAGCGAGCTTCCGCTTGAAATTGGTGTCATTATCGTTTTCCCTTCCTCGCATCGAGAATTCTGGCCTTCCTGTGTCGGGAGACAAAAGGACTCGGGAGGTGGGAGGTCTTGGGAAGGGGGGAGAGGAGGGGGAAAGACAAGAGAAGTGGGGGAGACACGCCCAGAAGGCGACCCCACCCCAAAAAGCCACTATCCACCCACCCCACCGAATAACCTCCCATTCCACCTGCCAACCTTCCATAACCCACCCATTTGTAGTACCTCACTACCTGAGCCCATTATCAACCCCAACTTCTTCTTCTTCTCGCCCACTGCCCCGCC
Source organism: Pyrrhosoma nymphula (assembly GCA_963573305.1). NCBI lineage: Eukaryota > Metazoa > Arthropoda > Insecta > Odonata > Coenagrionidae > Pyrrhosoma > Pyrrhosoma nymphula. The sequence goes on from OY754335.1 coordinate 56,300,648, forward strand.
CAACAAACCTCTCCACCCCTACGTCTCTCTCCTTCGTCCGCCGCTGCGCCCATGAATCAAGCCTCGTGTGGCACAGGTGGAGGGGGTGGGGAGAGGTGAGGCGGGGTTTGAGGCGTGGGAAAGAGGGGTAGGTAGTAAGAGAGAGGAGGGAAGGGAGAGTGATGCGATAACCGAGGAGGGGAAGATTCGCAGGTATACAGCTACACGATTCATCGATTTCGATATTCCGGATAATCCTTATTGCAATAATTTTCGATATATCTCATTGCAATATTAGTCAATACGTCGAATTTCGATATCATTCGATATATAGCATTGATGCTCGCGATGTAAAGCAATGCGGTCGGTGATCAATTGTGTGGAATGCGATGCAGTTCGATATTATGTGATGTAATGGGAGAGAAATAATTCGTAATTATACTGCCACGTGGCGTTGTATCGCATCGGTAGTCATATGCCGTGGATATCTCGATCCGATATTTCAAGTCTGGGCAATAATACGCATTGCCTTGCGTCGTAGAGCTACGCGATAGGCGAAGCAATGCGTGGCAATGCGATGAATGGCAATATGCGATATGGTACGATGCAAAGCGACGTATTTTTTACGCACTGCAATATGAAATTTAATGTGATGCACCTGATGCGAGCTTTCGATAGGGAAAAGATATCGCATTGAACACATCGCACATTGCACCTCCTTCGGATAAAAATATATGTATAGCAATGCAGACTCAAAATTTAGGATGAAATACAACATATGTGATATAATGTGATATAATATAATACATGATATGCAATGCGATGTACTGAATCTCCTCCGGTTAAAAATGATGTGTCGCAACGCTAAATCTAAATTTCCAATGTTATGCGATGGATGTGATAGTATGCGATGTACCTATTGTGATGCAATGATTTACATGATATGCAATGTGATTAATCTCTCTCCTTTGAATCATAAATAATAATGATATACCGCAAAGCAACGCCGAAATTTGTGATATGAGACAATAAATATGATGGCATGCAATGCACCTACTGCAAGGCGATGAGATACATGCAATACATCGCGTCTCCTCCGATTCAAAATTTATGCATCGCAACGCGACATCGAAATTCATTACCTAATGCGAAAAATGCGCTTGTATGCGATGCAATGCGATACATCTCTTCTATTTTCATGCACAAATTATGCATCGCATTGAGAAATCGAAATTTTTTCAAACATCGCCACAGTCCAATATCGCGTATAGAAGCGAGGTGGGAGGAGAAGCTTTTAGATTTTCGTAAGGGTGGGGAGGTGGAGGAGGAGGGTTGGGGAGAATGCTGGCGGGAACACGCGGCGCATGCTCCGTGACCCCTTCGTATTATGGGGTCATCTCCCCACTTTCCTGGCGAGGCCTAGGCTCCAGCATGCAGCATCCGGGGACGGGTGAAGAGTACACGGCTTTATTCCTTCTTTTTTTTTTGCCTCGGGACCGGGGAATGGGGTTGAGTGGTGGAAGGGAAGGGATGTGTGTGCATGGATATATATAAATATATATAAATCCGTACGGTGAGGGAGAAGGGCGAGGGAATATCATGGAGGGAGGGACTCCACGAAGAATGGGCAGAGAGAATCGCGTCGGTGTAGAACGGAGAGAGCGAGACGGCATCACTACTATTTATTCCACACACACAAACACACCGTGACGTTCTGTGCATAACAAGTTGTCACACACAGCTGCGCTTGTCTTAAGATTATTCCTATCGTTATATAATTAATTACTTATTTTACCAATATACTGAGTAAGGATATATTGAACATGACTCTCCTCATTTCAGATTAGGGTATATATTTCCGAGGTAACTACCACTTTACTGCCTGTAAACATAGTTTTTTAAATCTCCATTGAATTTTTCGCTGGTCATTATGACCTTTTCTGTTAATACGCCGCGTAATCTTGGATGGATGTTACCTGAAGTTTATTCGCCGTTGCTGGTCACTTTATCCAGGGAATAAGCCAGCTGCCGAATTTTGGGACTTAAGTATTAATTTTTACTCCTAGAATTATAGGATCACATGTGTGGCTGAATCCATGTGATACAATTATATGAAACACTCCTAATACTCCTCCTCCCGTCCTTCCCCTCCTTATCCCCAATGCCCAAGCGGCAAAATGGACACCCTAGAAAGACAAACGAATGTATAAGTCCAAAACTTCGGCTGGTGGCTTATTCCTAAGATAAAGTCATCGGAAACGGCCACGAAACGCCTGGTTGCATCCATCGAAAATTACGCGGGGTATTCCCAATCAACAGATCATGCCTTTGTATCGCTATGCATGATGAAAAGAATTCACTTTGTAAAACTGCACTTAGGTGCTTTATTAAAACGATGAATATCAACGGGACGTTTACTGCGTGATTTTCATGGTAACATTCACAAAGTTTACCTCGAAAATGACGCATTAGACGTTGAAATCGTTCGGTAAAATAAAGAAACCAAGTGGAATTGTATGAAGTGATTTATTTTTACCATGCCAGAATTTCATTTGTGATGGCTTATTTGTGATAACCAGAGAGAATCAAATAAATATTATTTTCTATTCTAACTGTCCCTTTCATTCGGTTTAGAGAGTAGTAGTATTACTTATTCAAGCCAAATATTTACATTTCGGGGAAAATTTAATTTTACACAACAGGCAACGTGTAAAACAGCGAAAATTAACGAAAAGAAAACAGTACGGTAAAAAGTATAACCTCAAGAAAGGAGAGAGAGAGAGCTAGATCTCAAATATCTCCATCCTTTTATTAACACAGACGTGAACAAAATTGAATTGCTCTACAAGTCGAACGGTAATTTTTATTTTATAATGGTCGTCTTCGAAATGAACTAGAAATACGATTTTGGCTGGATAGTTCGCAAGATACAATCGAGATTTAATTTATTCTATTGGACTCGGTTGCCCCCATTTTAATTTTATTTATTTCATATCTACTCTATAGTTATTTTTTCTCAAGCAGTTCTCTGGAAACGGAAATCCACATCAAGTCTGAGAAATATCTGGCCATTCTAAATAATTAACAAAAAGTGCCCAATGGTTGATTTTTTTGTTTTGAAGTGGGGAAGTTTGGCATTTAAATTGTTTCATACCAACTGTTTAAGTGGGTAGAAAATTACATAATTTAAAAGTGAATAGATTTTTTCGACGAGAAAATATACGATTTATAGGGGTATACCAAGAATCCTGAGCAATTTTGCGAAAACTGGAATGCCTAGAGAATCTCGACTATTTAATAATTGTCAAGTGAAGTTCTTTACCTTATAGGAGAGCATTTTTGCATCATCTCTTCGATTTGATAAAATATTAAAATCCATTTTAATAACACAAATCATTTAGAGGCACAATATATGCTGAAAGTAGTACTCAACATCTTGGCAACTAATAATAATTTTTTTACATTTCCTACACCAAAGTTGGTAAGAATATTAAAAATTACAATAGTTATAAAATACGGTTTCCATATGACCAAATTTGTTAGCATACGTGAACGCGTTTACGAAAAATAAAGAAAAGGTAAAGCAAATGAAAAAATCACCTAGCCATAATATGTGCCAAAAACTACAGAACGTTAAAATAAAACACAAATATAGAAATTGCAGGGAACCTTATGATACTAAACACTCTACGTTTACAAAATACCCTCCACAGGGAAGTGTGGCAGGGAGTGTAAGAACACCAGCCATGAAAAGGTTAGGGAATAGGGAAATGGAATAGGAAGGTCATTTTCAAACCAACTTCCGGCAGAAAAACAGTTATTTTTCAAATACCAAGGTTTTTCGAGACTCGGTTTGTGAGGGATGTATGTGTAGGATAAGCTGTGAGTATAAGGAAGATATCTACATATACTTATACATGCTACCTAGCGAACCTCCTGCTAGAGCTAGAAGCAGGGTTGGTAGGACACCAGCCGTGGAAAGAGGAGGAATAATTGAAAAAGAATAGGAAGAGAAAGATGATGAAAGTGAATTGAAAGTCCTCGGAGTGTCTGAGTGTCCCACTCCGTTTTTATTGCAATCAATAATGGTGCGTAGAAAGAAAAATTTTTTGTATTATCAGTTTTGACAGTTAATATGGCACTTCCATCAATTCTATAGATATAGTGCAGGGTTATAAGAGTATAGTACTGACAATCGGTCTTAAAATTTGGAAATAAACGAGAAGTAATGCTTAATTTACAAGCATCTCGATTGAAACTATGGAAAAGTTGAAGAACATTTAACACTTTGAAAGAAAATTTTAATAAACGGAAATAGAAAACTTGAATACTGGTGGACATTAGTATTTCTGTATTGTCTTTCGCAAAACAGGGGACGAACACTTAAAAACAGGTATTTATTACAGGAAAAGGTACCATAGCTATTGGTTGAAAGTAACGTGATCTGATTTTTGATCCACTTAACCAGAACAAACTTTAGTCTCTCCTGCGGCACAAGTAGTTTTCCAGACATGCTTCTCTTTTCACGTGAAGTGTTGGAGAAGTCGTCACTCATTTTTAAGTCCTACACGACTCGAATGTTCCAAATCTCACCGTCCTTAACTTTCGTAAGGGCTCAAGATGTAATGAACATACTTAAGCATTCATTGTCAATAGAATAAATACCAAATATGTAGGAAAAGGTTCTTTCATTTTAACATAAATGGCAAATATCTTAATCGCACATTAAAGAAGATTTTCATTTCAGGTAAAGTGCACTACCAAAATGATTTTTGGAAAATTTTCAGGCTAAGCAAACCCCATATATGCATAGCACTGCCATCTGGGCTAAAGTGAGTCGATATCTTGCCGTTAACGATGAAGGGGGAATGGGAACGAGGGCTTGGAAAGCCGTTGCTGCAGCACGGGACAGATCAAGCAGCGAAAATTTATCTCACACCACAGGCTAGGGTCGTTGATCCGAATGGTAGACCCTTGATATCCCCAAACCCTCTCACCTACGTGGTTCCCCTGTCTAAAGGGATGCTCGTTGGGGTAAATTATACGAACTCGTCGAAGATAAGTCTGCGGCGCGCTCCCCTTGGGACCAAACCAACGGATTTGGCTAAGCTTCACTCCACTGTCCGTTACCCGTCAACTTTCGTCTCCACAGATTACAGAGTGACGAAAATGAAATCATCCAATCGGCCGTCTAGTCTGATGAAGGTATTCGGGCTGGATGGCTATGGTGTCTTGTCTGCATGGTCAAGCAAAGCAAAAACCAAAACAGAAAAAAAAATTATCTATTATTTGGGGACCTTGTGCCAGAATATAAAGAATAGGTTGGCGAAGAGTTGAAAATGGAGCGTAGAGATGGAGAAACCAGTAATCTGAGAAAGGAGGACAAGAATGCGATGCAGGCGTTTGTGGTATTGGTGTGGAGGAGAATGAAGACAGGGACCTTGTGGTAGAATGTAAAGAATAGGTTCAGAACCCTGGACTATGAGTAGGGCGAGAATAGGATGTAGATGTTTGACATGTGAGTGTCGATACTGAGGAAGAGAATAGAGGAAGTGCAATGGAAGTGAAGGAAGACAAACGAGGAGATTCTCGGCATGGTGGTTGAGGAGAGCAAAGTTTTGCAAGAGATTAGCATGAGGCAGAATAGGTGGTTGGAGCAGGTTATGATAGGCATGCCGAAGGCCGTGATAGATGGGCGCATGTTGGGTAAGCGGAAAGGGAAAGAAAGATAATAGGCTATATGGATGGGATGAGGAGAGGTAGGACGTATGTAAAAATGAAGACAGAAATCGTGTGTAGATGAACAGCTGTCTCCTGTAAATGCCTTCTGTCAATCAGTATAAAATTAGAGTGGAAGGTACTTGAGGGTGATGCTAATTAAAAGCGAGCAAATATTACAAATAGTATACAGACATAAGGCCCTAGGTTTTCGATAAGCTTCTAAAAAGAATCGTAAAATGTCATGAAACTATAGAATAAATATTATAATAATTTCCATTCATCGTAAAAGTGATTCAATACTAGATTAAAGGTACCTACTTGTAGCAAGAAGGAAAGAGAAAACCTTGTTACTTTAGTAGGTAATAATCCATATTGCACGTTGCACCGAAGACCAGACATAACACCTCAGCACAATGAATTGCTACCGATAAAACGTATTTATGTGCTCCCTTTATCATAAAACGTTTACGATCATGACAAAAGACGATGGGTAACCTGAACCTTCAAAATTATTAAAGTTTACACTCTTCTTAACCTTTCCTAATAATGCTTGCGACCAAGCACTTCATGTCACACGCCTTTACGACGCCTGATGGAGAATCTTTTATTAAAGTTTTACCAGAACACTCACTCACTAACCTGAAGGGCATGACCTTGAGAGGGGATGTCTATGCCCAGACGTCAGGTCGATATTAGGGATTAATTTTAGATTGGTAAAAGCAATTAGCGAGCCGATTAAAGGGGAAACTTAAGATTGAGGGAAGATTGAGAGAGCGACTTTTATCGTATGACGATTAGCAATGAATATCGAAATTAAATTTAAGAACAGATTTCACCTCGTAGATTCCCCACGATTTATTGCCGCCTGCGGATGTTGACAACTCTTCAGCGGAGCGGAAGATAGCGTTTCCCGCACGTCAATGCTGCCGTCTGAGTTTGTATGCCTCCTTGAAATTCCTCCAAAATTACTTTCTATGGTCCCCTGCATCACCCGCCTTTGAAACTAAAGAAGAGAGCCTTTATTTCTGAATGTTTAAAAAACTTCATTTCCAGATTGTCCATCTTAATTTTTGACTTCTCAAATAAACAAAGTTAACTTTCTTGAGGTAATATATGTCATCAATGTTATCAGGGTATTTTAATCATAAATATTTGATCATAAAGTATGAAAATAAACAACTAGTTCGCAACTGTTTAGTACCCCGTTTGCAAAATATGGTCCAAATATTGGCGCTGATACTCCCGTCAGTCGTATTACACTCCACATAGATGAGAAGACAACGAAAGACTGTACCCCACTGTCGGTTTCCGTCTCGTCAGAAAACTTCTATCGTTGATACACCTAACACCGCATCTTACATCTCCCCAACCTCACTCCCAGCGAAACTGTTTCCAAAGAACTCCCTTCTTTTCTTCCTCGGTAAGTATTCATTGTCGAATTCCAAAGTCCCTCTCCGTCAACCAACTTAGGAAAACATCACTGAACCACTTTCTATGGAAATGATTGAGGCAGCTAGAAAGATATGTAATGGTATGCCTATGCTCATTCAGGCGGTTCCACGCATACTCGGCCATTATCTCCATGTTCGGTCACCATCGAATCTCACGAATTACGATGGCACAACGAGCAATACGAAAAACATTTGCCCTTCATTACAGAACATAAAAAACGTGACGATCCGGATATCTGAAGCTTAGGTAAAAAAGAAACGGCACAGCTACTAACAGAGTTTTATTTTAACAGCAAACTGTCGCATTCTGAACACAATGACGTTTTTATGAGCATTAGGCTGCATAGTAACCGTCAAAGCATTTTCCACCTGTATAAACATCTCATTTAGAACATTTAGACAGACTTAATTTCCCCCATTTTTTAAATTTCAAAATTTCCATTTTTGGGATTATACATATGCTGAGGTTTTTCACATGCTGCTTTTCTATACAATGTACACGACACAAACGTTTTAGCAGGCGAACCTGAAAGTTTTGATGAAGAAAGAAGCCGTAGATCCACTCTAGAACGCCCATTACTCCAGTTTTAAGCTATTTCTTCATGGCCTATGTTGGCCAGTAAGTATTATTTTAATCTGCTTTAAATAAATAATTGCAAATGCGTTTTAATGAATGAGTTTTAACTTTAGACTGGTAAAAATAAGTATTGTTGAAAAATAAACATTCAATATAAAAACTTACTATTTTTGTTAGTCCATAATCACGTGCAGGTGTGGTTAGCTTAAGATCCGAATTAACTTCTTACCTGAAAGAAAAAAAAAGAAAGCGGATTAAAATTATGCCATGAATAACTTCTAGCAATAAAATTTTTAATGAAAAACAATTATTTTTCTGATTCATATTAATTAATTTTACTTATCTAATATATATTTATTGTGATTACTGAAGCTCATTTCATTGATACAAAAAAACAAAGGAAATAGAATCCTGTCCTTTCAAATTAACCAGGAATGAACCAGCATGAGATTTAATTTGATAAACTTCGTCAAGAGTTCATAAGTATATAACATACGAAACAAGCAATGTGTAGCTTGAGATATTACATCGTAACACGTAGAAAATAATTATTTAAAAAATCATTTAAGCCTGAGTAACATGTAAAAGATCCACACATACATAAGTATCTAAATATCCATCATTAATAAGTAATGATGAAGAAACAGATTTGAAAAAAAAAATCCACAAACGGAAGAGGATCCATCCGATTCCGGCCGAAGACACCGCCACTAAAAGCTTTTAACAAAATTATCATAGAAAGAATTCCACTTAAGGCGTTCCGCTCTTTTTCTAGACGGACATGAAATACGCATTTCTCTCTCATAGTGAGTTCACTGACCAGGCGATGCGTGAAAAAAGTAGAGCAATTCCGCCAACTGGGCGTGGGTGTGAAACGAGACGACTTAGCATGGAATCGATACACAGGACTGTAACGTTGATAAGGGTGGGATTGAACCGGGAAACCGAACCTGCAGCGTTACCTCGGATATCCTTCATCCCGATCGGCTTCCAATGTACTCCTTCAATTGGACTGCACTCGATAATGAGTAAACTCACGCCTTTTGCGAGCACCTATTGTAATACCCTGGCAGATTTTCATTTAATGTGATGCATGGTAATTAATCTAGGGCAGGCATATTTAATTGCAGAAGCAAAACACTTGCAGTTTTACATCAATAAATGATTTTATTATTATTATTTATTATTGCGTATTATAACTGCTATTAGTGGAAAACTGCAAGTTTTTTGTTTCTGGAATTATGGAACGGTTCCCACACATCACAACCGAATGTTTATTATATTAATAACGTGCATTAAACTTTGAGGAGCCAAACATAAATAAATAAAACGCTTGATTCGAGTAATCATTTTAAAATAGTAATGCATAGCCTTTCCCACTCCTCCGCTACGTCGAATCATATTATACATAGTTTTCACACACTCTAGATCATCTGCCACGTATATATCATACATTGCAGTTCGCAAATACACCCCAATAGGCCTTTATCGTCGATCATTTTTAGAAACACGAGCTTTGCAGGTGAGAAAAATCTACAAATAATTGGAACCAGTTTTTTAAAATGGGAAAATGAAACATGAGAAATTAACCAAAACAAAAGTTCAAAACTGAAGAAAAAATTAAATTGTTTGCATAAGGAAAAACTTTTTTTTAAATCTTTCAGAGAACTGCTTGCTGATTTACGATGGGTAAAAACGAATTCATGAACTGAATTCCGAAATTTAAAGTTTTCCTAAAAGACGCTAAAACATCCACTTAACGCCAAATAAAAGAGTGCTTACCATCATAATTGGTAATGAGTAAACACTCTGATTTCTTTTCTTATTTTTTCAAAGATATTTTTTCTGTAAATATTCCGGCATTCCGTTACGTTTTTGTATTGTCTTTATATTTTGGGATTTCGTTCATGTTATAATTATATGCTACTACTTTGATATTTTCGTAAAGGTTTTATCATTTTGTATCGTATCATTATGACTCGTATTCTGCCTATGTGGTGAAATGAAGTTCGAATTAATTATACATATAATATCTAAAAAATCTGTGATACAAACATTTCTGATGATATTGGAAAGCTTTATATTTATTGTTGAAGCAAAGTATGCGTCTGCGTCCATGGGAATTTATTTCCCCGAACAATAAATCATTAATATTACTGCCTCACACCTTGACCACGAAAAAGGGAACCTATTAAGTAACTGGTTGTTTCAGGCGTAACTTGGTGGAACTTATTCATTATGAAAATGAAAAACTTTAACTTTGTGGTTCCACAATGATATTTGTATTGGCATGACCCGGGTTTCGACGTATTATAACTCATTGTTATCATCAGGCAGGTCATTTGTAGCGTCTTCACCTGATTATGACGATATAGTACGTCGAAACCGGGGTCGTGCCAATAATAATATCATTGTGGAACCACAAAGTTAAAGTTTTTCATTTTCATTTTCGGAACTTATTGAGATTTAGTTTTCATCAGAGCCAACTCATTGAAAATTTAGAGGCGACTGAACCAATCATGCGAGAATTAATGAACCCTTAGAAACCTAAAAAATTGAAAATTTTTCCCCTTATCGCAGGTCCTCTACGAGGAAACTGGAGTATATGAAGAAAGAGATAGTGGTCGTTAACTCAGAAACACACACTCATACAAGAGGTTCCAGTGTATAAGTAGAACTCTGACAATAGAATGAAGAGGGAGGATATGATGTCCTTTTAATGCAGATTTTGCGTACGGAGCGGCGAGCATATACAAAAAAACATTTATGGCCGTGTATCCCGGAGATTGGACGAGATAGCCACAGCGTATTAGAGACTGGGTGTATAGGTATAAGAGGTAGAGAATCGGGTAGAGAAGGAGAGAACAAGGTGACATTTATGTATGTGTGTAGGTCTGAGTGCGAAATTGACCCAGGCGATTTCCACACAGTCCTCGCACTAAGTAACGTAATGCACACCTTTGTTACAGAGCCGGAGGAAACTGTTAATGGCTGGAGGATGAGGATGGGAAATAGTCGGCTTTCGTAACGACGCAAAAAGCGTTTTCGCGTCACGAAGCGTTGAATGTTGGTATTTTTTCTCTCATGATGGTCGCAGATAGACCCTTTGAAGATGACTCGATCAGAGAACGAAGATTCGTAGACGTAGGATTCAGGAAATGAGAATGACCATGTATAACAATTTTTCGAAACAGAAAAAAGTTTATTAATAAAGCTTCTTTATGTGCCATCAGAAGAACCGAATAATAAAATGAAATGTATTAATCTTGGTAAATTTCCGTTTCTTCACCGGCTGAAGACGATTTAAAAACGCGGTTAGCTTGAAAAAAGTGGTCAACGTGAAGATAGGTACTGTGCTAGTTATACGATGTTAAGTGCATATGTTGACGGAATAGACATTTCCACGACAACCTCACTACAGTGGCACTATTTTTAGCGTTCTACAAATGATGAAATGCATTTGACACCATAATAACAGCTAATAAAATAAAAAACATTCTGAAATATACATGCCTCTCATGCCAGTCACACTATTTATAAATGACATATAATACAATATGATTGATCCACTGAGAAAATAAAAAAATGGCATATCGAATTTTTACGTATCGAGTCATCAATAAAGAAACTCGTTTTTACTGTTAAACTACTTCAGTTTAAGGTTGAGAAACTAAAAATTTACAGTCTTTAGATTTTTCTTTTGCATATACATAGCATAATTAATTCCGAGTGGCGATTATATTTGTGAAAACATATTAAAGGCATTCTCTTCACCCTAGAGGTGTGATAAATATAAAGATGTTTAGCATACTCGTACTTTGGTCTCGAAAATCTTCTTTCATGCACCACAGAAATATTTTTCACTTGCGCTCGAAAAAGTGAATGCTCAGATCTTAAGAAATAAAATGAGACTTTTTTTCTATCCATGTTTTTAAAGTGCACTACAGACGAAATATATTGGGCTAGTTTAATGCTACGGATGGGATTAACAGACTGGTTAGCATTGATGAATGGCAGAAATAAGGTAGTGATACATTGAGTAGAGATGTAGTTATGTATTGAACTCCCGACATGTGTAGCTATTCAATGAATAGTCTAATCAATTATTGCGATCAACGGTCTTGCAATGAAGTCGTCTCATTGGCATGGGTATGCCAATTAAACTGAGAATGTCAAATCCTATTTACTATCATCTCTGGCTCTCTACGCTGTTTTGGAATTCTTATGAACGCTTTTTATTCCCTTCCTATTTATTTAACATGGTTCTATTTATCAACCGATGTCTTCCACCTTTCACATCAGTCAAATGACGCTGCATGCATGAGCTGCGTATGATAAATGAAAGCTGTATTTTCGGGTTTTTCACCGCGTGTGTTGTCAATTTATGACAATACTTTCGCCAGCGTTCCGGCTGACGTCTTCAGGTCGAAGTGACTTAAAGGTGTCGGAAAAAACACGAGGATGAAACTGTTATCAGTAATTAACTATGCATGCGGTGGAAAACCCAAGAATGCTGCCTTCTCATTCGCTGGGGGTAGGTAAAGAGCAACACCGGGCTTCTATCAATATCTTTATCCACTAAATGATCCATCACCTAAAACCTCACTCACAATCTCTCATTGGTTTAATGCCCTAGCTGTCCGTCGCCTGCCATAGAAGCTGCCACAACTTGCATTATTTTCTGCAAAATAGTTTCTCTTCTTCTGAAAACTTTTTGGTTTCACAAGACCTACAGAAGTAATTCTCAGTCTTCATATGCCACATTTCAGACGTTTCCAGCCTTCGAAATCCCTTCGTGAGCAGCGTTTACACCCCTGACACATAAAACAATGCCATGCATGCACCAAATATCCGGCGCGTATATTAGATTGTTACTCATCTTCCCGGTCAAAATTCCTTTGTTTCTTCGGAAAGCTCCGTTCGTCACGCACCAACCCTCATTCCTATTTCACTTGTAGCGATGTGTAAACCAGTAACTACGTTTCGGCTTCCCTACGAGGAAATTTCCAATGATTGAGTCTGTGCAAGGGCGAAGGGTACAATGAAATACGCGCGCTGGTATCTCGAGGTTGGAGAAAATGAAAATGCCAGGGCTGGTAAAGGGTGTAGGTCTTCGTCGGAGAACTCAAAAGGGCGTACATGTCATTGTCGGTGTGTGGGGAAGAGAGAGAGAGATAGAGAGAGAGATGGGCGGAGAACTATGAAACAGAAGCAAAAAAAAGGGAAATGCTGACGGAGACGGGGAATATATAGTTGTAGAGACGCATGGGAGGAAATTGAGTCGTTCGGATTGGTCGGGACAAACGGCGCAGCGGCAGCGGGGTGGGTAGTCATTCATTCATGCGACAAAAAGGAGACGTTTCTATTCAAGTAACCAGAATATAGAATGACATTTAAGTCATTTTACGGCGGAGCCACCTAAAATTAAGTAGGAGGTAACCATCAGGATTAATTTTAAACGATGAGTATATATTATGCGAAGCAGAGATTCTATAGTACAAAACGTGATGACATGGCTACGGTCTGTATTTTTTTAGTTGAATATTATGACTACTTTTATCAAAACGCGTCCTTTCCGTGATAATAACAACAAAGCCATGTATTTCAACGTTCTTTTTCTTTGCAAATATAACTTGAAATTACGTGGTGTTCAGTATGAGAATAAATTTAACATGTCAGCGTCATAGCATTTTATTGTCTCGTAAAATTGCCAATTTAGAGAAAAACTGATTGTAAGAAGGGAATTTTCCCAGGGAACTGAATATAGATATAATATTCAGCGTCTGCTCATCTTATTTCTTGAGTTCCTGTTAAATAAATAAGTGGCGACCGTCAAAACAACCGACCAGGAGGAAGAAAGCTACAGAGAGATCATTAAAAAATTGGACAATATCTGCGAGGGTAAAAAAGGTGGAAAATGGCCAAAACCAACCGAAAAAGGGTCAATTTAAGCGGAAATGGAACAAGAGCCTTCCGAATTTGTTTTTTATGAAAAGTTCACTAAACCATCCATCCTAATTTGAAATAGCTTCTGGAGTCACGTCACAAAATACCCCTCTGCTGTCTGTAAAAATAGTCCAGATACCGGTACTTCTGAACGATGTCTACCAGGTCTTCTGAACGAGGAAACGGAATATAATGCAATAAAATTCCCCTAAAATTATACTTTTCATGTATATTTATTTACAATACACATTATTTGCTGCCTTAGCGGTACTTTTACTATATTTTGTCGCAAAACGTCATGATTTTTGGCGCGTAAAAAATGAGTGCAAATGTTTGGACGCATGGTAGTATGTTACTTTAAACTCTACTCAATGCAATTTTAAAATGGAAATTCCAAGGTAATTTTTAACTGTTTGCTAGGGTGGGTCGAAAAAAATAAATGTTTCTTTTTCGGAACGCTTTAGTGCGGAAAAGTTGCCTATTGTAATAAGAAGAAAAACGGCATACAAAAAATTTAAATCGGTTGACATCTTCCGTTCGCGCATCGTACTTAAAGTTCATGACAAATTGCGAAAATCAGGATATTTTTGTATTTTTTTCTGTTAGCTATAACTTTAAAAATAAACATGCTTTATTTTTTTATTCTTGCTCTATGGTTTAAATAACCTAAAAAATTAAATTCTGATCAATAACCTAATATTTTCCGTTCGCGTAACGTCTTAGAAAAAACAGATATTTAAAAATATTTCGTAATTTTCACTGTGTAACTCTCCGCTCGTTTTGCTAGAACAGTCAGTAAAATATTTGCTTTTAATGGTAAACCACACATGCATGTATGTTTTGAAGATGAAAAAAACTATTTTTTTAAGTTTCCGGATGGATCTGATGAATTTATATACAACCTAAAGACTCGATTGTCCGCAGGAAGCCATCTGGAATGGGACAAAGGACCAGGGTTCCGATTTGCCAAGTCTTCTGGACAATATCCCAAGGTGATTGCATTTGAAATGTCCAACAGATAATGTTGGTCTTTGCTCAACAAATTCCTGTCTATAACAGGAATCGAACAAGCTATGGGTTCATAATCGACCACTGGCAGTTTTTCACAGCAAGTGAGCTGCTGCCCGATCGGCACACTAAAAGATTTAGGCCCTGCAGTTTGACCATCAATATGTTGGAAAAGGCGAGTAAAAGGAAGCTCTTTAAAATGCAGGAGGTATGCTCCACTGAAGCGGGCGTCCAACATGATTTTCTAGCCGATGGACGACACCGTTCTTCCATCCAGTGTTGTTTACAGTGCCATCACACCCTACTACTAGTTTTTCTAGTGATATTGTTAGTTAAGACAAACGAGAAATATTGCTTTGAGTGATACCATTTGATGAACTCGAGGAAGAAGATACATGTTCAATATAAGTTGATCCAGGTACCTGAATAATAATATAGTGTTCTTCTTGCACATTCGCATAAATTGCGAAAAATTGGTAAATTTCTGTTTTTCTAAGACGTTCCGCGAACGGAAAATATTAGATTATTGATCAGAATTTGATTTATTTAAGTTATTAAAACCATAGAACATGCATAAAAAACTAAAGTGTGTTTACTTTAAACGTTTTAGCTAACAGAAAAAAATTACAAAAATATCGTGATCTTCGCAATTTTTCATAAAGTTTTGCACGATACGCGAACAGAAGATGTTAACCGATTTAAATTTTCTGTATGCCACTTTTCTTCTTATTACAATAGGCAACTTTTCCGCACTAAAGCGATCCGAAAAAAAATATTTATTTTTTTCGACCCACTCTACTATTTTCTGATAGCTGAGTGTATTTTTACTACAAAAATTGCACAAGTTGTTGTGAAATGTGAAAACATCTGCTAACTTAAATGTGAATAGCTCGATTGAAAATTAAGTGGGACCGCAGGGTGCTCTTTAGTGTACCAGTGATATGGATATTTAGATTGAAATAGTTAAATCCTTCCTTCTATATCCTCTGCAGAGGATATTTCATGACCTTAGAAAGGGGATAGGATAAGATAACTCTGGCGTTCAGAGAGTGATGACCATTATTGAAAGGGTCACAAGTGAACTGGCGAACGGGGTAGGGTGGTGAAGTGATTCTGGCGCAAAAAAAAATCTTTTCGGACAATAAAGTCGAATGAAAAAAAACTCCAAGAGTCGAAATTGAAAAGTAAAAAAAATATCGAAAGAATATATACCTACTGTGCGGTCCCATTAAAACGTGAAGCTAGCCCATTGGCAAAAAAGCAAGCAATGAGAGAGATGGGCGAGCAATGAGAGCTTCAGGGGATAGGGAATGGAAATGAAGAATGCGATGGCAATCAACACTTGGGATGGCTGGACTGTGGGACGACGGAATTGAAAATGAGGTCGTCATGAGTGCTCCCGCCCACGTTTAATCCTTTTGCCATCTGACGTCTCGGAACACTATAAAAAAACCGTAATAATGACTCGTACGTTTATAAGCAATAGCGGGAGAGTTTTGTATCAAGTGGCAATGCCGACTGAGTAATAAAACCACACATGTTTGGAAGAAAACTGTCTCTGCGTTTTTTTTTATAATATTTTTTGGCCACCACTTTTTTAGAATGGTGGCAATTCAAGCAGTAATGTATATGTAAGAAAAAAGCGTGCTTCATTGCTTTAGCCATTCCGATAAAATGAATGAAAATCGAATAACGAAGCAGATTTATGATAGAGGAGTGAATGGTGTGAGACGAATGGGTTGACCGAGTAAGTCTTGGGTGAATGTAGTGGAGGTGAAGTAATTGGAACGGCTATTAGGAATCTTTAGAACTGAGGGGGCGTGTATGAAGCAATGTATTAATATCACTGACGATAAAGAGGTATGCTAGGATAGAGCAGAATGGAGAACATTTTTAAAGTAAAGTCCGCTTTAGAGGCATATAATCTGGTATTTAACTATTTTTGACTATCCCTATCCTGAGAGGTAACGGCGTAATGATATGTCTGTAGCTGTAATTTATTCCATGTAATCAGGTGTGATAGAGGGAGGCTCTTTGGAAAGTCATCATTGGAATTTCACAAGCTATATAAAAGAAGGTCTATATTACCAACGGTAGCCGTGGTTAGTTAGTGTTTTTTGAAGTAGAAAAATGCACGAATCTCTGAATTACGGGTTAGCATATGCGCAAATGGGAATGTTTCTCCCATCCATTGTGATTAGAAAAGCTATACAATTAAACATATTATAATGAATCTTTCCACGGGAGAGTTGTGTGAGATTTTGTCAACTTTCTTTGAGAAACTATCAGATTGGATTAAAATATTTGATTGAGTTATGTAAAGCTCAGCCTTTATTTCACTGTAGGTGTATACTTTGAATTGCTTAAGTAATCATTTTTATCTCAATCATTCACAAGGTACCTTAAAGTAACACTTAATTCATGGTAAATTTGAACGAATATTAAGGTCATATACGGACCATAATAACCATTTAAAAAATTAGATCGGAATGAGCTCCGACCGGCAGCAACACTAAAAGATATATAAATTCTGTACGATGTGTGTATGAATATATTTAGATGCTCAAATATTTTCAATGGTATTTATAAAAATTGGATTTTTATAATATCACTTCAAATATTTTTGCAACGCTGCAAGTATTGAAAAATATCTTAGTAACAACATAAAAAACAAAATGATCCACAACGAATATAAGAGGGAGTGTTAAAAAAAGCACACTCACTTTTCCCAATTACTGTATCCTCAAAGGTAAATGTCTTCAGAAATATATTATTTTATGTATTATTGTTCCAAATATAAAGTTTTAACTCCTTATAAATAATATGAATTAATTATAGTCCCGATGAAAACAAATATAACTCAAAATCTTGGTAAATGGAACAGCACTTATTATTACCTAACCGAGATCTATTTTTACCTGAAAAAATAATATGAAAATATTGTGAAAAAGGTGAAATTAGAATAGAAAATTCAAGGGTTCAAGAGAGTGAGGGAAATGGAGGAATTTTCGGGATGATAACACATGAAACAGTCATTCATCTCTATGAACTACGAATAAAAAAATACCTGAAACACAAATTTAGAATGGCCTCCTGAAAAATCGTGAAAAACTCCTACTATTCCCTATCTCCCATCAGACTTTAATTTTAGTTCCTCGAATTTCCGGCTTCAAGACCAATAGATGGACAGATATACGACGACACCTTTTCACCACGTGGAAATTTACGAGGAAATCCCTTCGTTCCAGTCCAGCGAGCGGCATTAATTTCCTCTCGACGGTATCAAGCGACGCGAGTCGTTTAATATTCGCCGCTTCACCTCCATTTTTTTCCCTCGTGCATTAACCTCGGCTTCATAGCCCGCGTCTCTTTGAAACCAATGCTATATAATATGCTCTATAGAGGCTAATTGGCATGTCAGTCTCAGTGCTCAGGGCGATATGTCAACTTCTCAACCATCTCCCTTTTGATAACGATCCCTTTTTTCCAATCTTCTGTCCAGTTCTCATTTAATTCACATTTCATTCCATCCTTACGTGCAGGGTCCTTCATATTTTTGAGAGTATAAATAAAAAATGTGCAACAGAAGGAAAGGAGACGCATTAAACGGAGTAATAATTTGGAGATTGGGTTGAGACTGGATTGGGTGGGTACTGTATTACTATTCAAAAGACCCTGGTTTGTTTTCCAGCAGTAGCGGTGAATTCTCATTGTAATTCCAACTTGTACTTAGGTGAGCGCGTATGACAGCCATTCCGTCCGTCATATTGGAAATAAAATTGTAGATAAATTGGCATCTTTCCTTTAGACACAAGATTTCTCAAACATTCTTTAACTATTGTCCCCTTTAAGAGTTTTGAACAGCCTTTTTCTTACAATTACACTCCTTATTCAAAGGAATCATTGGGTCTGATGCTTCTATGCTAGAAGTTCAATGTTCTGTTCGATGTCAGTTAATCTAATTTTCATGTAGTGTACTGACAGGGCCTTAGCAACCACTTTCGAGATAACCCTGATTGTAATTCCATGGTTTTTGCCCCACAAAATTTAATTTTCGCCCCTGTTCATAATTCATAATTCCTGATTTAGGGTTATCTAATGTCGAAGCCGGATTTTTCATGACCAGTTATTCGTTCCCTAAATTAGTCTACCATTACGAGTCTACCTACCTATCTTGAGGAGCGAAACTAATATGCGATCTTAGCCGTCAGAGGTAATATCATACTTGGGTTTTTCTGTACTCCAACAGCCTGAAAAATACGGCACCGTCATACTCAAAGTCTAAAATATACGTAGCAACAACTGAGATTTAGCACCAAATGGAATACAGACAAATGATGGAATTAGTAGTATTATTAGGATTGTTGTACCAGAAAGGTTTTTTTTAGATGGAAGCAGGAACACCTAAACTAACCTTTTACTGCTGAAAGTCTCTGTCTCCATACACTATTTCTTTCTTCACCCCGGCATACGTCCTACCTCTCTTCACCCCATCCATTAAGCCCATTCTCTTTCTTCAACTACCTTCTCTCTACTCAACATCCTTCCCTCTACCACGGTCTTCAGCGTCCCCGCTCCTATCATTACCTGTTCAAACCACCTACTTCTTCCAATTCCCTCAAGTATTTTCCTCTTCTCATCCACTATACCAAACACTTCTTCATTTGCTTTCCGTTCCAACCATC
This sequence comes from Pyrrhosoma nymphula, assembly GCA_963573305.1. NCBI lineage: Eukaryota > Metazoa > Arthropoda > Insecta > Odonata > Coenagrionidae > Pyrrhosoma > Pyrrhosoma nymphula. Next base: position 56,320,015 of record OY754335.1, read on the forward strand.
GAAATGTCCACATCTCCATTCCCTCCCACACCCACAACCCAAACGCCTGCAGCATATTCTCATCCTCCTTCTTCAGAGTCCACGTTTCAGCACCGTAAAACGCTACATTCCACAGTAAACTATTTGTCAAGCTTTATACATACAAAATACATTAAGAAATTTATATAGGATTTCAAAATGAGGCATTGTGAAGAATTAAAGCAGATAATTGACATGAGAAAGGAGAAGAGAGCTGCAGTGAAGAAATCTTCGGATGGATTACTCACGATGATGCGATCTTTGTCACACGAGAAACGCAACAACTACTGACAACGAGACCTCACAAGAACGATGCCAAAAACCATTGTGAAACGTTTCCTATGTAAAAATAGAACATTAATAGGAATTTGGTTGACAGCTTTAGGCTCCATGAGCCCAGATTCGAGATAAACAATCTTATGAGAACGACACGGATATTATTATCAGTATTTTTTGGGTTCTCAGTCATATACACCGATGTTAACGGTTAATGTCACAAGCTCCTAACTGGAGGATCGAAGATTCGAGTCCTGTGGGTGTGCGTTTGAACCATTCGAGATAATTTGGATCACGTAACTAAGGAGCAACGTGATGTAATCATGGATGTATGGATGGTTCCAGATTTGGATGATTTTTACTCACTCGTAACAATCCCATGTGGTCTCCTCGATCGAGTTTTTCTCAAGGGGGTATTGTTCATCGAGTGGTAAATGCCGTTTAAAGACGCGAAAAACAATATGGTGGACGCTAAAGTTATCTATTCGAGTGAATACAAAACACTAACGCTACGTATCGGTTGTTATATCACCACGGGACTCCTTGGGACGTGATCGTAATTATAAACAACGGTTAAAACACGTCCCTTATGCTTCGGGTATCTTTTTAATTATCTTTCGTACTTTTCAATATCGATTAATCCGTATGCTAAAGGCTATTGATGATTTTAAATATAATTTAATATTACTTTTTGCGTTAACTAGTAGAGGCAGGAATTTGACCGAAAGGACATGAGATCAAAGAGTAACATAGTGGGGATGGAAGTAAAAAGTTGAACTCGTTCCGCTTAGAAAAAAGATTTTGATACGCCCGCATGTTTTTTTCTTCTAGGGCCCGCAGATAATAGGATATCTCTCGCCAACCGTGTGGCTTCCATGCGTAAAAAGCCATTAGACAAATTCCCCTTCCCATCATCGCCTTTCTTAGGGCCGGTTTTATAATGTCTTGTTAACGCTAACCAGAAGATAATACAGCCTTTAATTTTACCTAGAAGTGGCTGAAAGTTCCGGTCAGCTTCTGTATAAGATCAGACTGATAGGTAACCAGTACTTTCAGCCACCTGCAGGTAATGTTAAAGGGTGTATCATCTACTGGTTAGCGTTAACCAGACATTATAAAACCGGCCCTTACTCTACCGAGGAAATTAAAAGGCTTAAATTGACTGTCAGTTATTTTGGAAGAGTCAAAGAATGTAAGTTATCCGAAAAGTTCATATGAATTAGCCCTGACTAGAAAAAATTACTGATTCCCGGTCAAAAGCCATTTCCACGTATCTACTCGAGAGGATCCTGCGTTCAATATATTTAAAAGAGCACCGATTGAGAAAATATGTGCTATTATTAACTTGAACTACATAAAAATCCTTGAGGAATGCCTGCTTTTCCTTCGTAACTCTACCAAAGGCATCACAACTCAAGACGGATTGATTTATAAAAAAAGTAGCCATTACAAGCTTGTAACTGTGTGAGACCCAGGCATATAACCTTCAGGCCCCATAGCGTAAAATCGCATAACTAATAAATTACATTTTGTTCAATAGAAAAGAGAGTAATACTGGACAAACAATAAATAGGATGCTGGAATGCGTTATTTGGTAAGTTGTACTGATATGATGAAATGGAGTCGATATGCGGGTTGCGTGCTACGCAGGCCTATGGTTGTGAGGGTAGCCTACATTTTGGGCGCTCTTAAATTAAGTGAGTTCTCCCAAGATCCTGTTCAATCCACTCGCTCCATTGAAAATAAAATATGGGATGTAAAATATTAGTATTAAAGTGTTGAACCAATACGAAACAATGAGTGAAAAAAGGAAATGTGATAGAAGACGAGATACCCTATCGTTTAAAGGCTCTTAATATCGATCTTTTGTCCAACTTTATTAAAAATATCTAAGTTCGTCCAATAAACTCGTAAATCTTTCAAAAAACCTAGTGAATCTCTAAAAGAAAAATGATTGATTTAAGCAATAGTAATAAAATTCACAGTATCTATAATTTTCACATAATATTATTATATACTTTGGGAACTCATGCAGAAGTATAAAGAACACCTAGAACAACAAAAGCACGCAAAATTACTCAAGTATTCACTTAAAACAAAATTACCTATGCATCAAATACCTATACTTCCGTCCACATCATAGTAGGGCTTTTAGCAGCCCCCACCAAATGCCCTTGCAGTGATTCGTGGGTCTTCAACTTATATGTAGATGACGGAGGCCAGTTGCCAAATGGGAAAGAACTTAAAGAAAACAACCAGGTGCACTATTCAGGAAGACCTCGGAATTTTCGACCCTCAACAATGAAGAAATCCGGGCGCCACAACCAAAAGAAATCTCTATTGTCGCATTGCTCAAGTTTGGGTTTTGGAAAGGATGTGACGTCACAACAACGATTTTGGCGAGGTTCGATAATTTCAAACCCTTTTTGAATAAATTCCCAGGTAATGCCGCCGAGATGTCCTCGGAGGGATCCGAGCCGAGCCGAGATGTCCTCGGAGGGGAATGAGAGATAATTCAAGATGTCCTCGGAGAATTCGAGAGTGACAAATTTTTGACGTCACAGTCCGGAGAATTGTCATAAAAAAACATAAATTTTATCAAGGATGGGACGTCACACCCTCGACATTGTGTAAATTCAAGTTTTTCGAGCCTCTCTAGAACAAGGTCCAAGGTGCTCCAGTCAGGAAGGTCTCGCAGCATTTGAACCTCGATAACGACGAAGTTTTGACGTAAATGCCTTTAAAAAACTCGAATCTTACATTGAAATATGCTGAGTACAGTCTAGGTTGTGACGTTACTCCCTGGATTTGGTGAGGTCGAATTATTTCAAGACCTTTATTAATAAGTTATCAGGTACACTATTTAGAAAGGCCTCGGAATTACCCACACTCGACAATGACGACATTTTGACGTCACAACCCAGAAAAATCTCAATTGCTGCGTTACAATAGTTGAGTTTTCTCTCGGATGTGATGTCACCACATCGTCCTGAATAAGGTTCCTGAACAGAAATGGAGAAAATTCGTGTTGGAGCGGAGGAGTTAGGAGAGACGAGGAACTTAGCAAAGAGAGAGAGAAATAGTGTGAAAGAGAAAGAGAGAAAGGCTCATAAAGGAAACGCTACTGAATTATTTAGAGACGCGGAAAAGAGGCCGCGGAGGACGGAGCACGAAGAAAAGGCCGTAACAAGATGTGGCAAGCGTAATTTTTTAAAGAGAAAGGCCGCGGAGAATGAAAGAAGGAAAAAGGAGGGGCTCCCTCCTTCATGACCGTAGCTCTCGCCCATTCCGAAAGGACACGGAGGAATAAATTTCGGAGGGAAAGGAAAGGGACGTGGGATGAGTGTGGGGGTGTTTACGACGAGGTCATAACGTAATCGTGGTTGCACCGAAGCAAGAGTAATTAGGGACCGAATATGCGCAGGACGCGTGCGTGGGCGTGGACGAAGGGGGGGATTGGGGGTAGGGGGTTTCCCTCCATAAAATCCGCAACAGTAGTCACTGCAAAAGGGGCTCTCGAGCCTTTTGCTAAGCAAAAACACACGCATGGGGGCCAAACTCTCTGGGCAAAGCCTACTGCTCTCTCACGGTTTTTGTCTAATGAAGAAGAGGGACACTGGAAATATTCGAGAGTCCAAAGTTTCATTTCAGAGGTTGCCATGTGTTTGGTAGCCTTACTTCCAGAAGTACTGTTATAATAATTTGGAAAATTATGACTTGAGAATGCGTTAATGAATTCACATTGCCTAATTTCTCTGAAGTTTTATCTGAAGACAAGTAATGCTTAGGGAAGATTACGAAGATATACAGATAATGAAGAGTTAAAAAAAGTAAATATTATAGCTCTCTTAAAAAATTTCACTTACACAGAATAATTTTTTTTGCAATAGTACAAAAATTGATTTTCTGAAGCAAAAAAGTAAAAGTAGACCGAAAAGGTAAAAATTTGTCTACTTTCAACTAAATGAAAATAAACGTTTTACATCAAGATGAAAGCTTAAATAATGCACTATTTTATATAATTTGAAATATAGGAGAAGCTATTCCCGACGCATAAAATGCATGACTCAGTAGTGGCACATAAAACTTCAAATATCATCTCTATATCGTTGTATCTATGTAAATTCATTAATGACTCATAGTAATGGTGCAAAGTTAAGTACTTTGCTTTAAAACCATCGCAAATTACAGCAGTACCACGAAACATACAAATACGGAAAGTAGAAATAAATAAAATACTAGTTGGATAATACGGGCCAGTAAATTCCGTAACATACTATCAAATATTCACACTTTCATTAAACTTCGAACAGTGGATGCAATTACTCGACTCTCTTTTATGAACCGCAATGCGGCGGAGATAACATTGATTGTTTCTACGGCCCCTCAGCAATGAGAAAACTCAGGCGAGGAATTAATTTCAAGTTGCCACTCAATTTTTTGTCAACTTCTGTGCTTTACACATTGGGGTAGGTGGGAAAACTAATCGACTTGCATTCCCACGCGTTTCAATGCCATTGCATACGTGTGAATAAGTGAAAACGGCCATTGAAGTTCAAAAGAGAATTACTCCTCACATACCACCCACCTTGAATGCTGTGAGAATGAGAATGCGTTGTTTAAACTACATTCGAACACTGAGGTTGCATGATTCAGGAATTCCATTAAAATATCGAAAGCAATTGCTTGGTGGAGTGGAGCAAAACGATGATAAGCCTTGCGCTACAAGCGATACGGAATACATCCAATAGCTCCTAAACTTACTTCTATCACAACGGTTTACATAAAAGGCATTAAGCAAACATGTCCCTAAGCAATCACTTAATCACTTATTGCATTAATCACTTAATATTTTACAGTAGCATTTGATAGATGTTTTTGCATTGACGTTCACAGAACGCATTTAAGTCTTTGATGTACAGATCTATGCTGTTGAACGCAGGACTCTCAGTGAAACAGAACTTTGGTGGAAACGCGCATAAAGGGCTCAAGTATTGATTTGCCCATCATTTGCAATCCGTTGCTGTGAAAATTGAATAAGACCCTGGAGCGGTAATCCGAACATATATACGCATCTCCCAGTCCAACATGCTAGGCTTGATGACGCAGTGTAATTGAATAACACCAATAAGTAACTTTAGCGGCAAATGGAATATCATTCAACACCGCCATGCCGTGAAATATAGTGCAAGTAGAAGTACTAGAAAAGAGGGCAAATGGAGCACTTTCAGAAAATACAAACTCGGGCACTAAAATTAAACCACCAATACAAATCAAAGAAGAAATGTCGAAAAAGGGTAAATATAGGAAGCCTTTAAATCTAAATAGCCCCCTTTTCTCCATTAATGCTACCCTAACTTGAGGAAATGAAAAAAGACATTTCATTGAATAAATAATATTCACACTAGATTTTTAATATTCAGAAGAAAAAGACAACTAGTATTCATTTTATACATTCAGATAACGTACGCCATCATGAGTGTGATTTGAGATACATTACAAGCTGAACGCTGAGTAAATCACTTCTACTTTTCAAAATATTAGACAATGCTAAAGATCCCAAAAATCCTTGAAGCAATATTCAGATCTAGTCGCATAATGTATGACCATCTTCCCCTTCTATGCTTTCATTTCACACCGAGTGAGGCTTATCACATTAATTTTCATTCTGAAATTTTTTCGGCGTCTAGCCGTACACCAGCAGACTAACAAACTAGTTCATCATCTTAGTCTGAGACTCAAGGTTTAACTCAAGAACCAATATAGAAATGTATTAAACATTTTTTCCTAGAACATAAATGTAACTACTAAAACTTTTTGAATTTATATTTCATTTTCCCTTGATTATGATTATAATTCCTTGTTCTTTGCTTACTCGTTCTCACTTTTTTTTCGCAAAGGAAACCAGACTTCCATTTTCAATAAAATTTTAGCTCAATAACGTACTGGGGATATATACAATCTTTTTTGCTGGAACAAAAAAGAAAATAATAAGAGAAATAGAATTCATCATGAGTTTTCTCTTAAAGGAGTCAAATAAATGCTATTTTAGTGATGAAAAAATCAACTCTTTTCGCAGAAGAATCTAAGCTATAATTTCTTAAACTAATTCACAGAACTTTTAATACTTAAATCTATGACCGGGTGGAACTGCGGTGAAAGAATAGACAAGGGAACTTATCAATGAGAAAGGAGGGAGAATGGAGATACATAGGCAAATAAAGACAAGCACCCTGGTATGCGATTCAAGATTTAACTCAATAACCTATTGGAAAATGTACATAATATTTTTACTGGAAAAAAGTAAATCGTAAACAATATCATATTCACTATGAATTATCCATTGATTACGTAAGTTAGCAGCTATATATAACAGCTAGTTTGGTGCATCGATTTTCGCAAAAGAAACCAGTGGGCGTTCATGGATCTTTCCTGTTCGTTGCTGCTTTTGATATCCAAAACCGCGAACGTCCATTGTTGCGAACTCACTGTTCTTGCGACTCACTCTACAAAAGCGAGAACAGTGATTTTACAGAACGGGTAGAGTTAGAAGAATGTTCACCACATGCTTCTCAATCCTTAAATATTTGATAAACATAACGATACTACGAGCGCACAATCTACAAAGATACACGCCCCAAGGAGGAGGGGGGTTATTTGAAGAGTTCGAGATAATTTCGATCATGTAAAACTCATGAGTCACATGATGCAATCACGAACTGTTCGAGGATTTGGTGTACTTTATTCAATGGAATGGATCACTTAAAGCGTCCACAGTGTTGCCTATTGCGTCTGTAATCGGTATTTTCAACTCGATCAACAATATCCCGGTGAAGTTAAACTCAATCGGGAAGACAGCGTGAGATTTATACGAGTGGTTCACACGCACTAAAATCTCGAACCATTCTAGATTGCAAGAAATGAATCCATAGTTTAGTGATAAAACTTATTCCAAACGGTCTGAATTCAAATTCTTAAACCAAGCCGCTAAACTATTTTATTTAAAATCTATGATGTCGGGTGGAACTGTGACATAGGAAGACAAGTACAAGGGGCATAATCGATGATATAGGAGAGAGAGAATGGTGAGATGCAGAGAGAGGGAGAGACAGAAAAGAGACCCCACAACAGAGCACAGGGGCGTGGTCGGTCTCCGGGACATGCCCAACCTCTCTCTCTCTCGCACACAGTGCATGCGGGAAAGGAAAGATGAGATAGGGAGAGAGGAAGGTGAAGGATGCTGAATATTCATCGAGACCTTCAACCAACACCTTTCCCCAAACTCACCCCATCTGTGCCGCTCCTCGATACTTGTAGTGACTAACACAACACTCAGAGAGAGATCCATATTTCCCCAACTTCTCTCTTCCCCGCTTTCCCCTCCTGCATCCCTATTCCCATTTCTTCACCCCTAAAAACCCTTCCGTCAAACCCTTTCCCCACTACACGACCTCCGAGCAAAAGACGTGAGCCACCCTTATTCCAGGAAGACTGCCTCCACGAGTTCTCCAGCCCTTTTACCAGGAGGTGGGTGGAGGAGGTCGAATTAAGCATCGGCGGCGGTTTGAACGTTTCACCCCTTGCAAAAAAAGACAAGACTCGGGTGAATATCAACGGTGAGGGAAAAGTGAGCCAATTTAGAAATAATCAAGAGAGGTCTCACGACTTTTAGTTACGCACGCATAAAATCTAGTTTTACGTCTACCATGTGGACCTCTTTTCTCACGAGGCTTTAATGACAAAGGAGCGATAAGAACCGATAAATTTAGAATAGAAAATGCTCTTGCAGTTATCATAAGGAACAGGATAGTAAGTAAACCAAGATCTTTATCTACTCTATACTCGTGCTGTGCTACACCGATGACCCGAAATTGATAAAATGCAGAGCTTTATACGTAAAAATGCATTTACACGTATTCATAAGCAGCACGATATTAAATTACTATTATCAAGTATATATTACTCACATATCCTCCACCACGTTGATGACCATAAGGAGATAAATTGCATAGTTTTTGATAGTTAATCAGCATTTTTGATAAATTTGAATAGTTACATAATCAAAGTGCCATTCATTATCGAATATAGAAAGCAGTTATAACATTTTAAACAATATACTTTAAGCCCGGAGAAAGTAAAAGCTGTTGATTTTGACTACAAAAATGCTTTACACAGTAACCATAAAAAGGTTTTATAAGGTGTGAAATAATAAAAAAAATTCTCTGAATAATTTTATTCCCTTTTTTTGAGTGAGACGACCAAACGTATCTTGAAATATTCATGAGGAAAAAGATTGTTTAAACCTTTGCACCCAAAATGGAATAATTACAAACTAAATCAGTCCTAAGAAATAAGCAGCGAGATAAAGAAAAAAAGAAAGAAAGGGAAACTACCGCGACGATACATTTTAAAGGTTAATTATAAATCCTTCAGCTTTATGCAGCTAAAAATAGTATATTGATATCGCTATTGGTATACCTGATTAAAAAATGCCAAAACATATGCATCCAAAACGAGGATAACAAAACATGGAGCCCAGTCAACTAGATATAACCTGCAGTTTTCTAAGTTAATAAAGGAAATAGCAAACCATTTACATGAAATAATCGAACAAAATAAAAAGTGTCAAGCAAAAGAAGAAACGATAAATACTCCTGATTTCAAAACCACTGCATACACTTGAGCGCAGCAAAAAATATTAAGAAAATCCAGGCTTAGGTGAGTAGAATTTTATTGAATAAAAGAGGTTTGGCCTACATAATACCAACAAGAGAAAAACGGATATAAATTCCAAGTTTCACACACTTTAATCTATTTCTTTATTTTTAACACTGTTTTATATCCAATTTTTTCATCACTATGAATGAGATACTGGCAGTACTAGATCATAACTATAACATTGTTGTCAGATAAACTAATGAAAATCATGAATACAGCACCGAGGATGACTGGAAAATGTTGCAATTAACTGCGAATCGTAGATATTTCTATACAACTATCTTCCAGACTCTTTGCATAGGTTCTTTTTAAACATGACGCGTTCACCTCACACGACTCAATTTTATTCCAGCTTCGAAGGCACACGTCTTTTGGCCTCCTTTATGCAAGAATGAAGGCGAATCACGAATAAAAAAAATGCCCCTCGAATTTTCCCTTTTCGTCTTGTACCATACCACTTCATAACACGCCAGGCATTCCTCGAGTCTTTTCAGTGAAAAGGACCCGTGACTACCTGACCTCACAGCCACCTTTCGCCGTACATTATTTGATTTCTGCAGATTGCGGCACGTATAACAGTTCCGCGTTAACATCCGCCAAACGGGTCGAAGCGTGACCCATTTAGGAACCCTTTTGGGGCTCAACCCCAGCAAGACGGACTTCGTTGACAACATCGGCGGGTAAACAAGGCACAATAGTCAACCACAACTCAGGAACATACGTGATAGGGATGTAAAGGACTGCAGGAATTCTTTCTTCCCAGTCTACCGCCAAGATTTGAGTTCGAATTTGGTAAGCAGCGCTAGAAACTTGAGAGGTGATTTCATAGCCATTTTAGATGTAAAAACGCTCAGACGCTTCAAATAACGTGGAATATTCTACCCATCCCATAAATACTTGATGCACTCTCGAAGTAAATAATAATCAATTGACGCTACTATTAAATTTCATCTAAAAATTAGTATTTTCCTGCCCAAAGCAATGTAATTATCTTCGGGTCATCATTTTAGTTATCATTGCTAGTATTAGCAGCTCTATATAGTAGGTATTCCCCCATTTTTCATCAAATCTGTCTCCTTTGCCCTTCCCCACTGTTAGGTTTCTTCCTCACTTCCCCACTCCTCCACTTCCATCCCTTCCTGCATCTATATCTACTCGTACAGCAACTTGCAAAAACTGCCTTGATAATGACTGTGTAAGCTGAAACTTTGAGCACCAAATTCAATAAAAATGTTTTCATGGAAAAAACAAAGTTTTTCCTTTACTTTTCGATAAGTGCTCGGGAACCGATTCCGCTAAGGGGAAATATTTCTACTCGGGGCTTACACGTGCATGCCCTCCTTCCAAATCATATCACGTGCCAGCATGAAATAAGCTGTGAACAAACGAAAGCATCAGAAAAACCGAGTTAGATCAATTAAAGAACGCTTACCTTTGCATGTTTAAATGGCTTCACACTTTCCTAGAAATGTATGATCGTCGGGGTGGAATAATAACAGTGCTAAGGCTCACTGAAAGATACGCTCCAACGTTTTAACTTCAATTCATTGCCATTTTTCCTCACAATTTAACTTGTATTCACATATTGAAGACGATATCTCATACAAGACACCACGCAAGCTGCCGTGCGTGCGGAAAAAAATTTCCTCTCCTCGCTAATTCACCCCTCCCATCCAAGAGTATTTTCAACACAAAGAAAACGAGGGCGGGTCAAAGGTGCTGCCAAAAATAAAATGATTCCCCGCAAAGAAACGCGCAAAGGACGAAAATAATTTTCGCGGAATATCCCATGCAATCGCCGCATTTAAAGATCGCGTCACACATACCATCTCCTGTGGCTGAATCACCGGGCAGGATGTGGAGCGGAGCCAGCGGCGGAGGTTGAGGAAGCCGCCGACAGAGGGAGCGCCAAGACGAGGACGAAGTGAGGAAATTAACGGCTATATTCTCACCCAAGTTCGTCCGCCGATCGTCTCTTAACGGCTCCCTAGGTGACATCACGATAAAAGGGTGACAAACCTTAAATAACTGGAGGACGAAAAATACGTTTCTGCGCGGCTTTTCTTTCTTTTTTAAGTTTGTGGCCAATTTTTCTTGTACAACTCATTGTGTATGGTGGCTCCGAAACTTGATAGATGGTCAATCCATGTGTAATCATCCAGACCACGTTGCTCACCATTTATGATTATCTTGGTTTTTTGCCAACCAGTTAGTTTATCAGTATTTTGGGGAGTTCAAAACACTTGCAATTTTCAACTCCCAGATATATTTTGCGGCCCTTTTCAGTTAGCGTCACCAGTATTTTTTGACGAAAATAATGTTTTAGGGAAAACCTTTTAGCTTTGTCATTTTTTTTACGAAAACAGAACAATTGAAATCCATTGTATTTAGCAAAATATTTCCTATATTTTTTGCAATTGGTTCCTTTCAGCCAGATAATGATTGAATTGAATAAAATTTACAACAAAAACTGCGTTTCCCTTTGTCAAACCCAATCTTCCAAAATAAAAATAGAATGTTGAGCGGCATTTTATTTTGATTTTGAATGATTTCATTTGGAATTGGCCTATAAGAGTTAATAATTTTTTAAATAAATTTTTAATTATAACTATGAGCATAAAGGTTATAGTGGTAGCGAAACATGGTGGCGGTTGTGCAGAAGACTAGTTTCAGTAGAAGAGTGTATTGCCTACCAACAGGCTACGCAAGGGGAGCAAGGAAGTCTCCGTGTTGGCTATCATTGACCCCAAGGTTGCAAAATTTCATTGCAATTTTCCAAATGCCTAATCTTTTAATCTCATCAATTTAATAACCCTCTATGGGTCTTACTCCTATTGTTCAGATGGGTTGCAAACGATATCAACGTATTTTGATCCAGCTTTGATTGAATCGTAAAAAAATGTCGTGAAACGCGCTGCTGAAACTTTCCCGCCCTCTCTAGTTAAATGCAGCAATGTTGCCAACGCTGCCGACATTACTGCATGTGCTGTCCTCTCCCCTCCGCTCGTTAGCCGACCCCTTCCACTCGAGTTATGTCCTCCCTGGCGTCGCGCTTCCAGCCGGCGACTGCCACCGAAGCTACGAATCTTGGTTCATGATGCTCCGCCAAGTTGTGAACACAGTTTTCCGTTCAATCACCGAAGCTCACCGTGGTTGGGTTCTACTGAAAATCAGGAGTTTGATTGTCGTATTCGTTCATGATTATTTTGACCCTGTCTGAAAGTGCCACTAAATAAAAGCGAAATAACTATAGACATTTAATTTGAATAAAACCTCTGCTATTTGGTCGACAAGAAACAATTTTTCGATAATTGAAGAAAACTTAGAGAAAAGTAAATAAAAATTGTATATCGTAATCACAGATGAACCCGAGTACACACTTATACCGTATACATTGGACATTCAATGTCTCCAATTTAATGAATAAAATCAACCATGTAACAGGAACATGGCAAAGACATTGATTTAAACCTTGTAAAATATTGCATACTAGCAGGGCATTAGAATAAAATGAAGTAGCTTGAAGCAGGATAATTAAATGTAGGCGATTTATTCTTTCACAACGCCAACATAAAAATACTATCGAAGTCGTAAATAAAATTAAAATATCGAAGAGTCAAATAGAAATAAGACATGACACCGAGGGCGCGAATCTTATGGACGACAGAAGTTATTATACTTATTATCATTCATGGTGGAGATTTGATCGGTCTGAAGTCCAAAAGTTGTTAAAGTCATATACTTTCCACATGTATTTATGTACGAGGATAGTGACATTGGATTCAATTTTTAAAGTTTCAGGTAGTGGTACTCATTACGAATTTATATGCAGCAATGTTAAGCCCAAAATAGTAACATTAGTTGTATCTTATTTGCAAGATTTTATTTGCAAGCATTGTATTGTATCGAAATTAAATATAAGCCATCGTCAAATTTCCGCAATTTCATAGAAGCAATATTGAAGTGCACAAAGGCACCTAAAGATTTTTCTAAAAAATTAAAAGGAATATTTTTTAGCTGAGAGTAATGGAGCTCCCTCCTAGAATTTTTTATGGTCACCTAAGAGACCGTGAGGTTCTGAGCGTAGAACAAAAAGTACTATCGCATGCTGTGTCCGGAAAAATCTGCTTGGGAAGCCGAATCAGAGAGCCAAATAAAAAGGTCGTCGACAGCGCACATTTATGCTAAAGTACGGCCTCCCCTTCGGAGGATACCTTGATTAAAATTTTCAGACGATTTGCGATAGCGGTTCTGTTAATTATTCCAGCTAAATAAAGCGCTGAGTTAACCTAATTGAGCGTGGGTAAACATAGCCACAACGCAAAGTTCCTGGGAAGCGAACCGAGAACGAAACGAGAGAAGTATGAGACTAACGGGAAACGGTATATGGAAAATTACGAGTCATACGGGAGATGGAGTTATAATTAATACTATTAATTAATACTAAAGCTACCACTTGGAGTGGTCAGCGACAGATGTTTCGTTTGGAAGACGATCATATTCACGCTAACTAAAAGTATATTGATGTAAGTAAAAACTTTACTCCTTTCACTGAGCTTCATAGGTATATGTCGCCATGGGTTGCCCATCATATTGTGCGTAGGACGAATATGTCTCGTCATATACACCAAAGAAGATGAAATTCGCCATGAAAAATTCATTTGACAGGACCGGGATTCGAACTCGCATTTTCAGCTCAGTCCACCAAGCCATCTTAATTCAAGGCGAATTTCAGCTGGAGTTTATGCGAACAAGGCGTTCATTATTTATGTATTTTGCAGTGATTGGTGTTGGAATCATGGTTTATTTTCGTCCCCTCTCCCCCTATTATTTCGTTTGCGTTGTGGCGCGTGCAGCATTCAGTGCAGCATTCAGTAACCTTTCGTATTTTATTTCCTGGGTTAAAATTATTTCATTGGTTGGATTGATACGTAGTTCTTTTACTAACTGAAAGATATAATTCTGAGTTCTCATTTGATATGGAAATGACGGGTCACAGCAGCTAAAGGGTTATGCCAACCAAAGAAAGAAACGAAGGATCATCAACGCCGATGAATTTTAAGCCACGGCAAGATGTCTCACTCTTAAAGAGGGATCAGAAAAAAGCAAAGAATGGCGTTCGTAGCTTCACATTAGGCTGCAGAAAAATGAACCACTGAAGAAAAAAGAAGAATCACGATTCGTTAACAAATAAAAAATTTGGCAAGAAATTCAAGTCTTCATTAATAATAAAATGACAAAGGGAATCAGCTTGGATAAAAATGGATATGCATTCTATCATGGTAGCATGTCACACTACGTTTCGATCGTGCAAGGACATGAAGGGAGAGATTATAATTGTACCAATATTTGTGATACTAGGAGTTTTCCTATTACTTTGGCTCCTGTCAGCATTCTCTCTGCCTAAACCAAACTCGTTCAATGCGAATTGCCCTTTAGTGTGACTCTTCTAGTCTATGTAGTCACTCCCATTCTTGTAACCCCAAAAGGTGGGTAGCGCATGATCAACGGATCATAAAAATATGCCCGTGGTTAGTATCTATATTATATAGTACAGTTTATTTAGTTATCTTTATGCCATAACCCTTTTAGACCGATATGCCGCGTCGACCGGGTCAATATCTCTTTTATTCAACAGTAAACTGCGTAAAGACTGCGGTCCGGTGAGATAATATAGAAACGAAGCCATTCTGGTACCTCTAGAACAGTTTTTACTTTGTCAATCAGCTGCCTCTTGCCAGTTAATATTCATAATTAAAATTAAAATTTTTTTTTTGCAGTTTACTTTTCTAGCAATTTGGCGTCAAAATTGTGCACATTTATACCTTCATTTGTTCGAGGATTGAGAAAGAAAAAAGTTTGAAAACGAATATTTTGAAATGGAAGTGTTCAATATTGATCCAGATAGTCAGCGAGCATTAAAACTAATTTAAAAAAATCTTTAAGTGCCCTTATTTACTCTTCTGAATAATTATGCATAGGCATACAATAGACGAGTATTCTTCCAGTTAATAATCATTGTAACAACTACGATGATAGTCAATTAACCCTCGTCAAATGAACTATTCATAGTTTTACTATTGTCACCAATTATCGCCAATACAATTTGAACGTCCTCCTTTCATAGGCAAAGCAGTCACCCGTGCTAAACTGCATCCGTGGTTTGACCACTATGGCTTCGTGTGTGTGGAACAGTGAAATAAAACTCGTCATCAGTGCCACGATTACATCCGACATGGCCAGGCGCTGGATTGCGGGCGAACTTTGGCACAGTAAAATTTTCCCTAGATTTAAGGGCTTAAAGGGTTCATTGAATCGTTCTTGAGCAAACTTTGGCCTCGTAGGTCACACGGGAACCACTTAATGTGAGCGACGTTTTGAATACGAGAATGAAGGATTTAAACATTTCAAGTTCACTAAAAAAAACACGCAATCAAAACGGAAATCAAATTAAACATTCGTATGACCTCAGTTGACACGCCCCTTTATATTTGCAAACGAAATATCGCTGAAAATCAAAATCAAATAGCACCAAGTTCATCGAATCACAGAGGAACTTCAAACCTTAAGGTTATCCAATTAAGTTTATTACCTAATTCGAGGCTTCAAATATTGAATTTAGAATATCTGATGGTTAATTTCATGGAAAGGAAATTAATCGACTCCCAGATGGTAACAGATTTTCCATAATATGCTATTTTCAAGCTCTAGGAAAGAAATTCCCATGGCGCACGGTACAAAAGCAATTTACACACTTTACCACAATCGAAACTAAAACATAAAGCTTTCCAATATCATCAACATTGTCTATAGAACAGATTTTTAGATAGAATAATTAATTCCAATTTAATTTTACTCCATGGAAAGAATTAAAAGTCATATCACTACGCATTGGAATAACATATAATTAGCGAATATATCAGAAGATTAGCAAAAAATAAGAGATTTAACAGAATACCAAAACATTAACAGAAAATTATAAAATTTGCAGAATACTAAAATATTTACAGAATACTAGATAATTAGAAAAAATGTGGAGAAAACAGAGAATTTAATCAATATTAAATTTAAAGGGATTGTCATAAAGAAGAAATAGTTCTAATAAGGCATGGTAAAAAGGGCACCTCACGTGTTGCGAACTGAAACTAAAAATATAATCCACATAATGAAATATAAGTTTGCACAAAACAGCCACATTTTTACACACATTTTCTTCACCTTGATATCATCAAGAAAATATTCAAGAACATTTTCATTTTAATAAGAAATATCACGACCTCCGTTGAAATGAAAAAATTCTTTCGAGGCCCAAACGATTTGAAGGGTGACGCTGGTCCTTTCACATTTAGTGTATCAGGAAATAAGAAAGGGGAAGGGGTGATTTCATATTTGATTCGACAAATGAAAACGTATTGAAAATAAAAAATAGCTCTTAAAAATGATTTAAAAAACAAACTTCCACAGTGTTAATCAACAAACATAAAAAAACTTGCAATGAGGACGACTCCCTCACGATTTATTTTGGTATACCTCCAGAAGTTTTCATCAGTAGGCATTTACGACCTTCCATAACTTGGTATTACAGCGAAGTAAAACGTATTCTTCACCTCATCTTGCTAGTTCTATGACCTCCACAAAATCGGAGTTAGATATATAATAATCGCAGATGGACCACTATAACAGAGTAAGGCGAAATTAGGAACAGGAAGAATAATGACCTGTTATGAACAAAGAATGAAAAAAATGCTAGATGAGATTAGGAAAAGGAGAGTTGGGTTATTCGACCACGTAATGCGGATGGAAAACAACAGACTCCAAAAACGAATTTTCAATCATGTTCATAAGAGTACAAATGGTAACCAGTGGGTCCAAGGGATAAAGGAATACATTGAAGAGAAGGATAAAACTAAATTTAGAAGATTATTATGGAATTTGATGGGTTTTCGGAAGAAGGAAAATAAGGACGGAAATAACAACATGACGGAAGAGAGGAGGATATGGCAAAGCAAAAGGATGAACAATTATTGGAGTGCAAGAAAAAGGTTGGAAAATGAGAAGCGATAATTAATGCTTTGGATTACTCTACGAGGTCCTTAGAAGGCCGAGGTCGAGAGAAGAAGAAACGCAGACGTCACCAGACTGTTGAAAAAGTGACCCACAGCCACGTACAAAAATGTGACTCACCAGCATCCAAACGACTCATTTCGGAGACAAGACAATAGATCCATAAAAATCTCTGGACCTGGAATGTAGGTCTGTTTGATACTAGAGTTTTAACTTTTTAATCAGATGGTTCATTGAAGGATATGGTACTTTCTCAGCGAATGGTGAATGTGACTTTCTCACGGGAAATCCAACTGGTCTGGTGTATTGCTTCAACCGACGCACGTTTCAATGGCAGATCAATCGAACCAATGCCATGAGGAAAATGACAATATCATCCATAAAAAACGTCGGAAAATACCAAACACCTGATCCTGATTGCTCATTGTCAGAATGTGAATAGATCCCACATGAAAAAAATAACGTTTTACTCATCAAAGGGAATGTACAGATCTTATGATTTACAGAGAAGAGTGGTTCGATTGGACTTAAAACCGTTAAAAAAACATCTTGTGTCCTTTACCCTGGGATGCCTTTTTTCAAACAAATCAAAATCATTTTCTGCGCATACGATGCATTATTATTAGCGGAGACTGGATATGATCTCCAGCGGCTGATGCACATATTTAAAATAAAATGAAAACACTGGAACATGATAATATCGGCGGAAAAAACCAAACGCATGGCAGTGTTTAAAGAACCTCATCGTCATCATTGGTCGTTCAATCCTAAAATTGATTGACTGCGGCCCTCCATCCTTCCCTATCTAATTCTAGTTCTCTTACTCCCTGGCAGTTCTTATCATGTAATTTCTTATTATTTGTTCTATATTTATAGCCCTTGGCCTTCTTGGGATATTCCCTCTATTTTTCCTTCAATTATATTCTTCACAAAGCCAATATGCCTCAGGGTGTGCCCAATACATCTGGTTCTTCTTTTCTGAGTTGTGTCCTTTCCTCTTCCACTCTTCTGTATACTTCTTCGTTTCTTATTTTCTCCATCCATTTAATCTTCTGCATCTGCCTCCAACACCAGGTTTAGATTGCTTCTATGCGAAACATATAAGAATAAGTAAATATGCCTACAAAGAAAAATGCCTTAAAATTTCTGCTTCACAAAAAACGATCATGTAGGAGGAAATGCACCCGCCAACTTTAATTCAAGCTCTCTCTTTCGATATCAGTGGTCATGTCGACAGAGATAAATGCTGTAGCGCTTTTGTTTGAGATCCATTGTAATACGGGGCAGGAATTTTTCAGCGTCGGTGTCAAAATATTTGGTAGCAATTACAATAATCTCCTGCAACAATGCTTTTCGACTAGCCGGGAGGACTATTTTTTCAGGATGCTAACTGACTATAAAATCAGGAAAAGACCGAAATTTTGCGGTTCCAATGCTCTTTCTTCACCATAGTCAGAAGAAATATCGAAACAAGCTTGCGTCTCATTTGGTAAAATTCTTAAATCTCCGTAAGAGAGCAACGGGTATCGGATATGCCTCTCGGATTAGAAGTTTCACGGCAACTAGATCATTACAAAAAAATCCCAGGGTCAGAAACTTTGCGAAAATGGCTACTGCTTACATCTGGCGTTTAACGGCCCTTACGAGCAAAGTCTACCGGTAAGTATAGTGTTACCATTCTGACTCTAGGTGCATTAAAACTCGGGAAGCGGTAACTATTCTAGGACTTAAAAGTTTTGAACAAGAAGTGATCATGGGGCAGACAATAAGAAGTTCCTTGCTGCCCCTTCAATTTTAGTCCACCCATTTTTTTGGCTTCATTAACGAATAATGAGGCAATAAAAAACCTATTTCATGCGCCAAATTTAGGCCAGGATCATTCCCGAGTTTACCGCACAGTGGATCGCGCATGCTGGACTTAAAAAAAGCGGCTTTAGCGCGGAAAAAAGCGTTGGGCTCTTCCAAGTCCCTACCCGACCCTACTCCATGATAAACTGATTAATGTATGCTGTGGTGAACACCATCCACGTTAATAATTTAAGATGCATACGAAACAGGAGAATTAAACTTTGAAAAAAGATAGCAAAGTATAACTGGCACTGACTCTTCAGGATATTCCAATTCCCTGTCGTAAATACCATTAGAAAGTTCGTTTGAAACGTGATAATGTTTTTAGGAAAAACATTTAAATGCTCCTCGTGTAAATACAAATTGAGCTTTCCATTCCCTATAGAGCGCTGCTCACTTCGCAACACAGCAGCTAACATGCTTTCCATTTGTTTCAGACACTGCGCACTAAGCAGTGAACTTTAACATAGATTGGGAACAGAGTTGATGTGCACTAAACAATAAAAGAACGTCGATGATCCCGACCACTATTTCGTTATGTTTTGTGTTGACATTCAGTAGAGGCATCAAACAAGAATCATGTAAATCATTACATTATTGTGTTGTGGGGAATTGGGGAATATTTTTGCGGGAACCTGCTTTTACACATGGGAAATTGTTGACAGCTTGGTCAAGAGTCAAAATTAAATATGGACTGCTACTAGTTTTTCAATGAAATAGAAGAAGAGTGTTCACACTGTTCACTCCGAGTTATTGTAAATGATTTGTTGCGGTGCAGCTCCTTAAAGTAATTAAGAGAATGACTGCTAGCTAACTAAGGTCTTCATCAACACCTATACTTCATCTATGAGTTGATATTTTTCTTAAAAATTGACAAATTTTACTTAAATCAAACATAATTGATTGCAAGCAACTTAATATATGGAGCCAAAAATGCAATATTTTTCCAAGCAGTTCCAATGTAGCTCATGTGTTAGTGATGGGCAGTTTCGTTCCTTTCTTGGATTCGTTCCTTTCGTCCTCGTTCACTATAAGAAAGGAGTTTAAAGATTCGTTCCTTCCGTTCCTTTTCAAGTTGCGCCTGGGAATTTGGGCATTAGGGTACGTCAATGATATGATTCAATATGATTCGTGCTATTTGCTCTCGTCAATTACTCGTTGCTTCAAATAATTTAAATAATATACGAAATTTCTCTTTCAAAATAAATGCAGAGGTGATACTTACTTAACCACAGCGGCCACGGCCGACAAAGTATCCCATTATGGGCTAGAATCACGCAAACTACCGAAGATAATGAAGGTAAATCTGGCTTTCCGTCACTCCAGCTAATATCTTTTTTGTGAAAAACTCCCGTTAGTTGTGAAAATGATAATGTAACCCAGTGAAAGTGCAAGGAATGCGCATTTAAGAAATTTAAGAAACACCCGTGTGTTGGATAGTTATATAGGAACTCGCTTTGCTCGCTAGGGTGCTGCGCCCCCAATGGCTTAGTCAGTGGAGGCGTGAGAAAAATAAACATGCGAGATTTTTACTTTGGCACCATGTTGCCAGAGTACTACGCGGTAGTACGAGTTTTTGCAACTTATCCGTAAAGTTCATGTTATGGCACATGTGCCTGTCGAGTTTCAAGGTAATACCTACACTGGTGAAGGCGTGAGGGTAAGATGCATTTGAAAGATTCAAGAAAAGCCGACTTTGGAATCATGTTGCCAGAGAACTACGAGAAATGAAGAAAACAAATAGCAGAAAGTTGTAGGCCTAAATGAGATTTAGAAAAAACCGCCCAACAGATTCGTGAACGAAATTCTAGTTTAGAAACCACAGTCGAAAATCCAACTTTTGCACCATGTTTCCAGCAAACTATACGTGTCAGAGAATAAGAATAGGCTTAAAGTTGTAGGCCTCGATGAGATCTTGCTAAAATCACCCAACAGATTTGAAATACGACTTCTAGTTCAGAAGCTACAGAGGAAAAACAGAAAAATCCATCTTTGGCGCCATGTTTCCAGCGAACTATAGTGTTAGAGAGGAAGGATTGGCATAAATGTTAGGACTTGATGAGATCTAAAGAAGCCGCCCAACAGATTCGAGATCAGTTTAGCAGCTAGGAGACGTGAGGCAAAGAAACATTCGAAAATATCACTTTGGCACCATGTTGCCATAGAACCGACAAGAAAATCCGGGTTTTTTCTAATTATCCGTAACGATCATATCAAGGCGCATACCTCTGCCGACTTTCAAGGTCGTACCTATACTGGTAAGGGCGTGAGGGAAAGGAACATTAGAGAGTTTCATGAATTAGGCCACTTTGGCATCATGTTCCCAGAGAACTACGAGGGATGAAAAAAACGGATAGCAGAGAATTAATTGTAGGCCTGCATGAGATCTAAAAAAAAACCGCCCAACAGATTCGAGATCTGACTTCTAGTTTAGTGGCTACAGTCGAAAAAAAACGAGATTCACGAAAAGCCGACTTTGACACCATGTTACCAGATAACTACATGGAATGGAAAACAACGAATAAAATAAAGTTGTAGGCCTGAATGAGATCTAAAAAAACCGCCCAACAGATCCGAGATCCGACTTCTAGTTTAGAAGCTACGGTCGAAAAACAGCAAGTTTCACAAAAATTCCGAATTTGGCGTCATGTTACCAGCCAACTATTAGTGTTAGAGAAAAATTAATGGCGTACAGTTATAAACCTCGATGACATCAAAAAAACCGTCAACAAAGTTGAGATACGACTTCAAGTTGGAAGATACAGTGGAAAACTGGGAAATGGTTTACTAAATTTCGTGTTTGAGGACCTCTGGTAGAGTTGGTAAAATCTTGTAGAATATTTAATCTTCCAGTACAATATATCGTCATAATCCAGATCCAACTTACCGTTCAAAAGATATGAAGCTGGAACAGAAAGTCTCGTATTAGAAATGCCAAATAAGCCGCCATTTTTATTTTTTTAGTCGGATTAACGATAAATAATCTTGATTTTTACTTATTATTGGTGAAAAGAATGTCAAGGTGCATGCGCATGTCATGTTTCAAGGTCGTATCCCCACCAGTAAAGGCGTGAAGGAAAGAAACATTTGACAGTTTTACCATAATTCGACTTTGGCACCATGCTACCTGAGTACTATAAGAGATAGAAAAAAAACAAAAAGCACCAAGTTGTAGGTAACGATGATAGCTAAATGCCAAGGAAAAATAGTTTTAAGATCAGAATCCTAGTTTAGGAGATATAGTAAAAACAACCGCAAAAAATAGAAATTCTTCACTAAATGTTGTGTTTGAGGACCTCCGATATATTTATTCTGTAAGCCAACGTTTATTTTATAATATTTTTCCGTTCGATGAATAACATATTAACATCATTACATCCTCGTCTTCAATGTACCTGGCCTGCAATTTCTGCAAATTGGTTGAGTTCTCTCTTTCCTTTGATTATTTTTGTTCACATTGAATTCCCTTCATTCAATTGATTCCCTTCGTTCCTATGAATCCTTTCCTTAATTTGATTCCTTTCGGTCCTTAGAATCCTTTCAGTCCTTCGTTCCTATGAATCTATTCCTTTATTTGATTCCTTTTGGTCCTTCGAATCCTTTCGGTCCATTCGTTCCTTCGGAACGAATCCGTCCATTCGTTCCTTTCGGTCCTTTGGACGAGAATATTTCCACAACCGGATTCGTTCCTTCTCGTTCCATCAGTGGATTCGTTCCAAAGGAACAAATCGTTCCGAAATTGCCCATCACTATCATGTGTTGGCAAATTTAGTTTTCTGGAGCACTGTGTAGTTTTTAATTACGATTTTTTTTTCATTTTCACAAAACTGTTTCTATTATAAAATAGCGTTACTCAGAAAGAGAAAATGTCACCGATAAGCACAAAAAACTAAGAAAGGGATATTGAAATTATTTTTTTTCTGCTACCACATAGTTACAGCATAAATATAAAAAAAGTTAAAATAAGCCACATTAGCCCACACGCATGTATCCTAGTCCATTCCGAATATAAAAAAAGATGTTTGATTAATTCGATTCATTCTACAATTGCGTTAATTATAGCATAACACTATGTTTAGAACACATGAAGTTGATCACACATATATCTCTTTCAATTACAGATATGCTTTTGCAATTCGAGAGGCAAAGAGAAGGCTTTAATGACTAACAAATTTCGCAGTGAGACGATTAGGTACTCTTCGACCAAGCCGGATGGTTTCCTTGGCTTGGCATCGCCGGTGGCCTCGACAGCTCACTTCATTTATTACATCCAGGGCGCTTTTTGAGAGAAGCTCGTCAGCGAGTCACGAGTGTCCGTGGCTTTGAGTTCGGGGAGGGATGATAAAGGGACGTACGCTGAGTTAAGAAGGAAAAAATATAACGACAAAGCGGCGCCTAGCATTCGCCACCTCAGTGAGCTCACGCTTATATTTACAAATCGACACAGGTAGCATTGCTCGCAGGCTCAAACTTTCGACTCACAGCTATGAGTCAAGTAATTTGCGCCCATCTGATGTAACAATGCTTTGTTTATAGAACTGCATCACAAAGAGGAACAGGAGTACATAGGGGTGCCTGCAGCAACACTCTTCCCGCCACGTTTCTTTTTGTAAATTGACGGGTGGAACAACTTAATCACTGGTCACGTCATAGGCAGCGTTGTGACTTTTAATCGATTTAAGTCCAAAGATTTACAATGTCAGAGGCGACTAACCTCCCAACTTAACATAAATCCTTAATTTCGGGCGATATTAAAGGAGCGACCATTATTATGCAACCTCCACCACTTAAAACATCAGTGTAGAGCCCAAAATCTTCCACGGAATGTGGACCCCCAATCTGTCCAGGGGGAAAGCAGGCAAGACGAACAACGTGCAAACGGAAATTTCGGGCAACCACGCCTCTTGAGGTCACGTAAACGACGGAATGATAGGAAGTCAGGAGGAAGCCTTGAAGGAAGAGAGAGAAGAGGGAAGGACGGATATATAGATGAAGAGATAGAGAGAGGGAAAGAGGAAGGAATTCAGGCGAAGGAATGCTACGGCCCCGCCCTCTTTCCAGACTCCGCATGCAGGGCCCAGCACAGAATCTCAATCCGTACCCCGCGCCTCCGAAAAACTCTTTACCCCTTACTCTTACCCTCAGCTTCTCTCACACTACTCTCCTCCCTCCGTCGTAACACCCCGCCCCCTCCCACGCCCCCTCGCCCGAAAACTGCACCCAGGCTCGGCCCGGGCGACCGACGTATCCCCACGGCAGGCAGGAGCGGCCATTACCCTCGCCCTCCCCTCTCCTCCCTCATCCCAACGCCCCCTTCCGTCGACCCACATTCCCCCTTCCTAACTCCGGTCTCCTTCCCCTCCATCCGCGAACTGTGCCCTTTCAACCCCTCTTCCCCCCTCCGGTATTCCTTCCCCCCTTCCCTCCTCTCCCATCCTCCGTCCATATCCAATTTTCACGCCCTCCCCATACCTACCACCCCCAACGCCTGCTTGCCTCTTCCAGCCTCTCTCAAACGTTCGACGTTTTTCCTCTTGCCCGTATCAACCCTCTTTCCGATATCTCTCTTGGTCTCTCTCTTATTCCTCCATGCCGCTCATTCAAAAACTCCCAGAATTGATACAAAAATACCCATCACGCTATTCCCTTTCGGTGTAGGCAAAGTAAAAAAACTAAGTTAATGCTGTTTAGGTATAGAAAACTGGCTATCTTTTAACAACTTCCTCCATAATATCCTATCCTTAAAAAAAACCCTTTTGCTTCTCTGACTCCTATGCATTGCTTCACACACGCTCCCCTATTCTTAGCACTCCTAATATTCCTTCTCTTTAGAGTCTCTTCTACCAAATTCACCCATATCTTTCTCGGTCTACCCTACTTCTCACACCGTTCACTATACTATCATATATCTGCTTCGTTATCCGACTCTCGTCCAGTCTCTCAACATGGCCAGATCAACAAAGCACATTAGGTACTTTCTTTCATGGTGAATTGAGTGTATGAAAGCTTTTCGGTTTCCATCCGGGTAATTGGGTCCATGACCGATGTTTCGGCAGCGTACTCTTGTTGGGTACCAAAGTGCGGTCAATCCGGGTAATTGGATCAATAGCCCGGATGGAAACCCGAGAAGCCTTCATGCACACTTATTTCATATATATATCCATTAATAGAGCATCCAACCAACATTCTTTCATCACCCCGCTTATTCATAACCCTATCCATCCTACTTTTGCCGAAAAAACTTCTCGGGTACCCCATTCCCACTGCTTGGACTTACCCTAACATACCAAAGTTTCTCTGCCAATTCATAACGCTGGGAGAACACTTTTGTACCCTGCGATTCCAGCCTCCCTAGACAGACATTCATTCCTTGATGTTCTCCAAGACTTTTCTTTCAGCATAAACGTGCCTTATAATCTCTTAATCTATCCTTTCTTCTTTCATAAATATTCGACCAAGACACAGAATCGTCCACATGTTCAAATAACACCATTAACCGTCATCATAATATCATTCTAGTCACTCCTCCTATCTTAACAAAGCCCTCAAAAATCCGCAGAAGAGAATGACCCTTCGCTGACTTAACTGCCTAAGCACTCGGTGCGATATCGAAGGATCCTGGTTCGAGTCCCGGTCAAGGCGAAAGATTTTTCTTTGTGGAATTATGCACTTATGTGCATTAGTAGGGAACTACTTTGGACTTTGATGCATTTACCCTAAGTTGATAAATTAGCCCAAATATTCACGGGTGATGAACGCTGTGATTAAAATGTCGATCATTAAGGAGGTTAAGAATTACATTCGCAAAAGAGTTTACGTAATATTTTGATAGCCTACATTTAGTTTTTCAACGCAGTATCAATAAATATTTGGAAAAAAATTTCCATATTACACTTTATTTTCACATCATTGTTGGAGCCCACAATGAATTCACAGGGGAAGAGGACACTTGGGTAAATTGACTGACTTATAAGAGGTCGAGAAGGAGGATGGCTCCTTACAGGAATTTTCGCACTTTTGAGGAATTGTGACTCCGTAAATGCAATACCGCGGCTAGCTCGCGTTGCCCTCATTAAGTAAGAAAAAAATAATCTTCCGTTTCTCAATGGTCCACACTCCTGATCCATAAAGCGATACACTACACATGAATATCCTTACGAACGTATTGTCTCCAATGACTTTCGATAAATTATCGAAATAATTTGCGAGTGATGATTATAGTGAGAAAATGCAAGTGATTAAGTTAATCGTAATGTATCACGACATTTCCATCGTCTCCTCACCCCTATCGGTGGAGGAACTTCTATCTCTTCTCTGTCCAAGCGGAAATATCACGAATCTCTCTTATTTAGGAGATCTATATCATCCACGAATGATAAACACTGTAATTAAATACAATTTTAGTTTACATATGAATTACTTTTTAAATTAATGTCTATAATTTGAAAATTCCTTCTTTTGATTGCCGGCATTGTTTCATCACGAGGGATTACACATAGAGTAACGGAGTAAATATGACATAAATGGTCAAATAATTACATAGGCATTCCTTAATATTTGGAGCAAACACATTTCCATGCTCCACGCTTAATATTTTAATGAATAATAAATGATAAATTATACTATAATTTTAAATAATTTTACGAATACATACCTACATAACACGGTTTGAACCGTCACCAATATGAGGCGAGAACGCTCGCTTCAAAGATGGAAAGAAATATTCTGTAAATTAAAGGCAGGAGAAGAAAATCTCAAAATACCGTATGTTCCTCGTACTACAGCCGAATATATTTTTGTTTTGAATTTTTATAGCACAGCAGCACGCACTATATCAGCAACCAAGAGTGGCCAGAAGCTTTACCTGCCAAATTATTATTGCATGGGCTTATATGTATTTTGCTGTGCAAATCTATCATACCTAATACATATGTTGCCTCTTGTTTTACTTTTGATATTGTGATATTCCATGGCAAACATCAAACCATTTATGAGTGTATTCACGAATCCAAAATTGTAAATAAATTTCATTATCGGTTTTCTAGACGTCAATCTGTCTACTTTGAAAATTAAAAAATCATGTACATAATTTGTCCAACAATGGTGAGCAATTTCGTCAATTCATCTGTAGGTAGTTCGTCAATCAGTAGGTATTTCCAAATATCAAATGGATTTACCAGTATAGTGTAACGCTTTTACTTTCACTAATGTTTTAGTTTTAACATTATATCATAAAAATTTTCCGTAAGGAGAGTTTTCTTATGAAAAGGAAAGCGTGCATGACGTACTTCATGGTTGTAGCAAAAGAAAAAGAAGCATGTGTATATATCCCAATGTGAAGGAAATTATTAAAAGAGAGCCAGTTTCGTAGGACTAACAGCAATATGCTCTTAAAGCTTTGCATATATTCTCGCTCTGAATGCAACTGAAATGCTCTGATACCAAGTGGTTCTTGATTAAATAAAAATTCCATCGCTGAGTATTCTCATTCACTTAAATCCGTACATAATTCACACACCGAGCAATTCCATTTACGTGAGAAGTCGATACCTTTCCAGCAATGTAATACCATTTTACACAAATATATAGATTTGAAAAATTATTATTATAGTGTAACGCTTTTACTTTCACTAATATTTTAGTTTTAACATTATATCATAAAAATTTTCCGCAAGGAGAGTTTTCTTATGAAAAGGAAAGCGTGCATGACGTACTTCATGGTTGTAGCAAAAGAAAAAGAAGCATGTGTATATATCCCAATGTGAAGGAAATTATTAAAAGAGAGCCAGTTTCGTAGGACTAACAGCAATATGCTCTTAAAGCTTTGCATATATTCTCGCTCTGAATGCAACTGAAATGCTCTGATACCAAGTGGTTCTTGATTAAATAAAAATTCCATCGCTGAGTATTCTCATTCACTTAAATCCGTACATAATTCACACACCGAGCAATTCCATTTACGTGAGAAGTCGATACCTTTCCAGCAATGTAATACCATTTTACACAAATATATAGATTTGAAAAATTATTATTATAGTGTAACGCTTTTACTTTCACTAATATTTTAGTTTTAACATTATATCATAAAAATTTTCCGCAAGGAGAGTTTTCTTATGAAAAGGAAAGCGTGCATGACGTACTTCATGGTTGTAGCAAAAGAAAAAGAAGCATGTGTATATATCCCAATGTGAAGGAAATTATTAAAAGAGAGCCAGTTTCGTAGGACTAACAGCAATATGCTCTTAAAGCTTTGCATATATTCTCGCTCTGAATGCAACTGAAATGCTCTGATACCAAGTGGTTCTTGATTAAATAAAAATTCCATCGCTGAGTATTCTCATTCACTTAAATCCGTACATAATTCACACACCGAGCAATTCCATTTACGTGAGAAGTCGATACCTTTCCAGCAATGTAATACCATTTTACACAAATATATAGATTTGAAAAATTATTATTATAGTGTAACGCTTTTACTTTCACTAATATTTTAGTTTTAACATTATATCATAAAAATTTTCCGCAAGGAGAGTTTTCTTATGAAAAGGAAAGCGTGCATGACGTACTTCATGGTTGTAGCAAAAGAAAAAGAAGCATGTGTATATATCCCAATGTGAAGGAAATTATTAAAAGAGAGCCAGTTTCGTAGGACTAACAGCAATATGCTCTTAAAGCTTTGCATATATTCTCGCTCTGAATGCAACTGAAATGCTCTGATACCAAGTGGTTCTTGATTAAATAAAAATTCCATCGCTGAGTATTCTCATTCACTTAAATCCGTACATAATTCACACACCGAGCAATTCCATTTACGTGAGAAGTCGATACCTTTCCAGCAATGTAATACCATTTTACACAAATATATAGATTTGAAAAATTATTATTATAGTGTAACGCTTTTACTTTCACTAATGTTTTAGTTTTAACATTATATCATAAAACTTTTCCGCAAGGAGAGTTTTCTTATGAAAAGGAAAGCGTGCATGACGTACTTCATGGTTGTAGCAAAAGAAAAAGAAGCATATGTATATATCCCAATGTGAAGGAAATTATTAAAAGAGAGCCAGTTTCGTAGGACTAACAGCAATATGCTCTTAAAGCTTTGCATATATTCTCGCTCTGAATGCAACTGAAATGCTCTGATACCAAGTGGTTCTTGATTAAATAAAAATTCCATCGCTGAGTATTCTCATTCACTTAAATCCGCACATAATTCACACACCGAGCAATTCCATTTACGTGAGAAGCCGATACCTTTCCAGCAATGTAATACCATTTTACACAAATATATAGATTTGAAAAATTATTTCTAAATCAAAGTAAATAACTGAAACGAGATCGCAATTTCCCCACTGGAAAATTGATGTATTTTTTCGCATACGGGAATTACTTTTAACCTCACTCTTTAGCTTAAATTCAAGATTCGCATACAGAGAAATATTCTTTACTTCAGAAGCTGGTAGCCTTCCACCGAATCTAACTTTATGTGAAATGAGTGATTCCTTTATAATAGTGTAGAATTTAAAAAGTGATAAATCATTTCATGTGATTCAGTTCCAAAACATTATGCCGGAAACAATAACTTGTATCAGAACTCCATGATATGATAACATTTTACACGTGTGTAGGCATACAAAAATATTTCCAAATCAAAGCATACGAGAAATCAACGCGAAATCGCACCTTGCTCAATTGAAAATTTTATTTTCATCAGCATACTGTAAATGCATTCTATTCCATTCTTTTACCTATCCAAAGCCATTACTTCTTTTTCAATTATCCCAACCTCCAATCTCTTTCATTCTTGGAGAACTTACATCCTTGTTTCTTCTCTTTTCTCCACAAGCACACTCTTTCTCTTCTCCAACTCTCTCGCTTGAATTTAATTCTGCAAAACCGACGTATTTCCAAGGCATAGCCTCGTGCGGAATTTTTTCATTACGGCGCTCCAAATGACAAAAATAGGCCTTTTTCTCGCGACTCGGGAAGGAGTCGTGAAGTTTTACTTTTTTATCCTTTTTTTAAAAGGGCCTTTAAAAAAAAAAGAATATACATTTATTATTAATTTTTTCGATCCGTGCTCCTGCTTCATAGGGGAATGCGATTCGTAGTTTTTTTACCGAGGGTGCCGAAACTGAAACAGACAGAGAAAAGAACTGTGTTCGAGAGGGCGCAACAACATACAATGGAATGTTTAAAAGGCATGGCTCGATTGAAATCTTCGCCGCGCGTGTTCGTTTCTTATAGTATGGGAGAGTATTTCTTACATTTCAATTTATAGTTGTCTGGTATCGACGTAATATGAATGAGAGATGCCTCTTCCCAGGGGAAAAATACATTTCGAGGCCCCTTGAAAAAAAGATAATGATTACAAATCGATAGAATCTGACATGAAAAACCAATGGCTAAAAGACAGCACATGAACATTTCCACATAGCATTAAAATCGTTGAGGCAAAATAGTATGGATGTCAAGCTACGTACAGAAATAGATCAACTAAGGCAATTTCCAATAAGCATTTTTGGAGTTACGTTTATTTCATATCATTATATATTTATTTACACATACCATACACTAATTGATTGGCAATAAAATTGTAATATCTTCGCTTTAAAAAAGTCATTTATGTTATTAGAGTAAATTAGTGCTGTTCGCAGAAAGCAGGGAGCTTTAAAAACCAATCTGCAATGGAAATGAGTACAGCTTGCTATTTTAATGAAGAAGCATAGTGGGTTGCCAATTGCTTTTCAAACCATTTTTAAAGCTTCAAAACGCCTCAAGGTTGCAGGAATTCTGAAGACGTAAAAATGATCTGCTTGCTTTTCACTTGTTAACAGGGATTATTTGAGGAAGCAGCACACAGTTACGATGGTGTAGTAAGAATGCGTTTAGGCAGGTTACGTTGGTACGTGCGATAATTGTAAGATTACTCATAACAATACATTCCTATTCCGACTGCCCCTTGACTGCTATTTGTGGCGCAAACTGGAATGTTATCGGTGGTTTAGACGGACGTTGAGAGCCAAATGACTGAAGGAGACCCCCGGGAAAGTGTAAGACGGAAAGGAGCATGTGGGAAACTGCGAGGTGACAACAAATGCATCGGTAGAAGAATATGATGAAGATCATAACTAATATGAAGAAGAAGTGAATGAAGACAGAAGGAGCAAGAAAAAAACCACACTAAAATATTCACCACAGTAATGAAGGCACGATATCTGCTCCCGAGGTTCAATAATGGCATTCCTTTTACCCTTTACAAAGGCGTTTGCGAGATCCCTTGAAGTTGTTGGAGGAAATGCATTGGATAAACCTAAATAGCAGTCTAATTTCGACTGGAAGTGAAAAGAGGAACGGTCAAGAACAATCACTATATCCAGTTGGTTCTCAGTAGTGGATCATCTAATACAAGTTGAAAAGGCCAAAATATTAGCTAAGGAAAACTGCTCTTTCCCAAGACTGATTTGTGAGGCCATATAACCGGCATAAGAACCCAATAACTTCAACCGAGAAGACGGATACACATTGGTAAAGTGTTGGAAAGGCCTCTTCTACAGGAGATGGAGAGAAGAAACAACACTGATGTAACGCAGCAACGACTCTGTTTGGCCGAAAAGACAGTGAGCCTCCCCGTGCTTCCTTAATGGCCTCACTTCCTCGCAGCCATGCTATCCTTGGGGATTGCTTTCATATGTTTCTGCTTATGTTTTTATATTATAGTAACTCACAGTACTGGCTGAATTCTCATGTTTCTTGGGCCCTTTTGTACGCAGTCATCTCTGTCGTTACGTACGCAGTCATCTACTTCTTTCAGTATCGATCTACGGTTTTATCGATTTTCCGTGAAAGCATCGCGTGTAGTCCATTCGTTTCGTCCCATTTTTTGGAGGACTTGTTCTTTGAATTTATTTAAGTCCAACTGTGTAATCCAGATAATTAATTGAAGCAAACATGTTCCATCACATTGGCCTTCTCTAATGTTCATTTTTCACAGTCGTAGGAAAGTAAAGCTGTTCATTAGCGGACCATTCGTCCACACAGAAACGTCCTTACAGAAATTTTATCATTAAAAATGGTCCAAGATATAAACCGTGTACGATATATCGTGGAGCCCTTGAGAAAGTTTTTCTTTACAATGAACGCAAATACGACAACGTTCCATCAAAGTTACTAGTTAGATAAAATAACCACTGGCGTCGCTGATGAAGATGCATTTTCCTTAGAGCCCTCCAGTGCGTAAAATACCGGAACAAAAAAATAGCAGGATCACGTTGAGACAAGATAAGTTACTCGAAAACGGTCATCTTGGTTTTGAAGAGCAGCCCGGGGGCATTAGCCGTGATTGCAGTTCCTAGATGGTTATGCCTGTGCCATCATAAGTCTTTTAGTTTTATATTGATGCCCCTCCTATAAGCATTTTCGCGGGATGGATGAGATAGCCCCGACGGGTTCTGATCCGGCCCTCGGGCAGTGTGTCGGCCCCTCCATCCGCCCACGACCTCTTCACGCCGATAAATCAAGTGTGAGAGAGAGCTGTTAAAGGACGAAGCGAGGGAAAATGGGCGGAAGATAAAACGGGGCGATATCAAAGGTGAAGGCGAGAGTGTGTATGAGTGGACGAGATGTTATAAAACGAGGAGGATTCGGATAGAGGAGATTCTGAAGACATGGGGAGTCACTGCGGCACTAGATCATGAGCGAAGGAGGAAGAATTTTGATGACGATTTGAGTTAAGCGGTGTCAGAAAGAGGACGGACTGCCAGGCCAAGAGAAATAGTTAATGGACCTCACGACAGCCACTACTCAGAGTAGTGGCTGTCGAGAGGTTATCACCATGTCGTGAGGTACTCACTCATTATTCTGTCCATTTTTAGGCGCGAGGATCACCATTGACCGTATAATTTTCTTCGGAGGATTCCAATACTTTCCCTTTCCTTTATTATTCTGTTCTCGAATGAATTCTTACATGGAGCAGGGTTTGCCGGAATGTTTCGCAGCACCGGGCAACGTTTCGGAGGCAATGCAGCTTCCAGATTCAAGGCAGATGAGTGGAGCTTGGCAAATGCGAACACTTACCAGGGTGATACAACCCTCGTTATAAGTTAACTGGTTTCACAAGCGAGAGAGTTTTTAGATTTTTTTACGTTTTAGGCATTGATTACAACATCATTTTGAGAATCATCTAAAAGAAAAGACGCAATCATTGAACAAGGGGCAAAGCCTTAACCTTGTGCAACGGTTAACACGTCCATATCTAAGTATTCTACAGTTTTCTTTTGACGATTAAATTAAATTGTGGCAGATGTGACTAGAGTCACTTAATGGACTGAAACTATATCTTATGAAAATAATGCATATTCATAAGAAAGGAAAGCGACCTTTTGAGTAAAACTAAAAAACTCCCAGATAGGCCACTAACTTGAAATTTTCCGTCACGATCCAATGTGAAGCAGTTGCAGCTAGATTTTCAATTACTTATGTCTAAACAGTGACAACCCCGATAGACAGCTGGAAATACGTCGGAGAACCCCGACAGCCTATCACGTGCTCAGAAATTCCGTGAAATTTCTGAGCACGTGATTCTCGGTGTATAGACAGGGAGAATGATTTCAGCGGCAAATTCGTCTGGGGGCTATAGGGAAAAGAAGAATGAATAATGCGAAATCATCTGAGATGCTTGACAGACCTTTCTAGCTGTAACCATAATATTTTATATCAAATCTCGGGCATGGAAAATAAAATCCAC
This sequence comes from Pyrrhosoma nymphula, assembly GCA_963573305.1. Classification (NCBI taxonomy): domain Eukaryota; kingdom Metazoa; phylum Arthropoda; class Insecta; order Odonata; family Coenagrionidae; genus Pyrrhosoma; species Pyrrhosoma nymphula. The sequence continues at coordinate 56,353,685 of OY754335.1, forward strand.
TCGGCGCTTCCATCAAAACCGCCTATACAGCGTCAATTCAGCTCTCACTGGAGTTGTTCTTGGAAGATCAAGGCCAGTGAAAGCAAAATCTACGGTCTTTGAGTCGATCGTTTGCATTATTAACACGAAAAATGCCGGATATCAATTTTTAATCTCGATTGAATCCTCATTTAGACCAAGACTGAGTAAAATCTTGAATGCCTGGGCCCAGTTTAATTCAATGAATACGAGTGCCAAGTCTATTTCATTCATACCAATCTTGCACGTCACACTGTTACATCCCCGATGTCAGTAAAATCACAGAGGGACTTTTTTCCGTTATACTAGCAGGTTCGTTGGGAACAAAAAAGAAAAAGTAAACGCACCTAATAGGGGATCACTGTCGGGCAACACGTGTCAACGGGAAAATGAAAAGGAAATTGAAAGAAGTCCTAATCACAGTTTCAAAAAGATAAATCCAACAAAATCAAAACAAAAGTCGTTTTCAGTACTTTCCTGTTTAATGAAGCACCCAGGGCACGAAAGAACAAAATAAATAACACAGGAGACAGAACCTCCGCGGTGTGAACAGAAGGAAACACTGCTGAATAGTTCTTCTTCAGGGCATTGACAGAGATAGACCCTCTGGTTACTACACCTCTCATTTTAACAACTCTCGGAGGTCATCAGCGCCACCACTCTGAAACTTAGATCGTCTGCTAATAAACAAACAAAGAACATAATCCCTCTCTGCTCGGATTCAAGGAGTTATGCCACAATACATCAGAGTGTTGGGGTTAGTGAATCGTCTATAGCAATCCATGGAGTTACAGATGACGAGGTACGGTTGACGCGTGAGTAGCTTGCATGTGAAATATGTTTTTATGTTCAGTGTAATGATTGTTCAATCTGCTATTAATATAGCGTTCAGAGTATCCGCGATTACTAACAAAACACCACAACCGAAATATGCTCGTCATTCGAGGAAATACGCGTTCTTTTCTGTTTGATTTTAACACCAATGCTTCGAAATAAGGTTGCATCACGCATCCGAACAGTCATGACATTACATGATTATATTTAGATCGCTAACTCGGGATCACTCGATAAATGAAAAGTAATTCACCATCTTAGCCTCCTTTAATGTATCCAGCAGATATTTTATCTTTCCTCTCATGACCCCTTAGATTCTCCAAACGCACCTACCCTTCTTCCTCCCGGATTACCTCAGCATTTCTCTGCCTTCCTCTCTTCCGCTCTCTCTCTCTCTCTCTAACGCCTTATAATCCTACTCAATTCCGATTCCAGTCTTCCCCTTTTGAATTGGATTAACCACCTATTAATCCTTCAATTCCCACCCCGCAGTGCCCGCTAACTCACCCCACTTGCTGTCAGAGCAACCGTTACGTAGAACCGATTCCGCAGTGCTACGATAGTGAAATATGATCAACATCATCACAGTCCACTTCCAATAACGTCCGTCAGACGACTATACGACGTGGGACGACAAACTGGATGCTACCCTTGGCGCCTTTCGTTAAGAAAAGGCTAATACCGGCGCTGAGTTTCACTCCACACTTCCTTCATTCCTCCTAATAATCTTTCCGTTATAACCTACCCACCTCTCCTCAGAGGCGCAAATAACCTCAGTCGTCGGTCGCCTCTCAAAATGACCAAGAAAAAAACTCATATAATGTAGGGTTACCATACGTCTTCTCTTTCCCGGATATGCCCTCTTTTTCAGGTACAAAAATTGTCCGGGCGGATTTCATGAAAAATTAAGAATGGCCCTCTTTTTTGGCTCCGAGAAAAAAATGCTCACTTGCAACACTGTGTTAAGCCCTTGCGGTTCATCAAAGATGGAAACACAAGAGAGCAGAGGATTTCAAAGAACACACTTTGGCGAATAGTATTTAATTAACATATAGTTCTCTTGTATCCTCCTAAATTGTTTAGGGAATAAGGAAGCCTGGGTAGAGCAGTAGTCTGCGCATTGGCCCGGAAAGCCAAAGATCCGTGGTTCGATTCTGATTTTTTTCTCGCGTCAATTTCTAAATATTTCGTTGCCGTATTTGCGGCAGGCATGAATAAATTCAAGATTATTATTTGTTCACTCGTTGATATCAGTTTTCAACAATAATAAATTAAACATAGAGTAAGAATCCAATTCTGTCGCTGAAACAGTTACTATTTTGGAATCCACTTTAGAGACTCTTGAGGGAAGATACAAGAATAATTATAAATCCTTAAAATAAAGGAAATAACTACAGAAAAAATAGAGGAAAGTTACTCACAGGAGTGTGATAGCTTTGGTGAGGAGATGACAACTGTGTATAAAACTGCTATTGAGTATCTTAAGAAGTGGGTGGCTCATTATGAACAGTTCAAACCTTTCAAATGGATGCAACTTTCAAGAACCCCTAAATGGTAGGATGTTGGAAACTCCATCATATATATCTGTACAAAAAACCAAACGTAAGACTAAATGACACTAAGTATTTTGATCAATTTTGTATTTTCACAACATTTCGCGGGGTGTGGGTGAAGGTGACCCTTGGTAGACTGAAAGTGAGCTCACGGAGTGTAAGTTTGGCAACAGTATCCACCATGAGACTCACACAGTCAACTAAATGTGGAACGCTCTATAGCCATTCCTTAAAGTGGCTTACTATAATTTAACGGGGTGTAGGAGATGGTTACCTACCTAGCCTGGAGGTGAGTACATGAAGTGTAAGTTTGCCAACAGCGTTCTCCATAATGCCCACACAGACAACTAAATGCGGAACGCTCAATAGCCACCACAATAAACCCACCCCTAAACTTAAATTCCAACACCGCGCTGCCCCACTCACCACCACCGTGGAGCCCCATCTCAGCCCACACACGCCGGGAGTAGTACGTGTATGACCCCCGGGGAGCCCCGCCCACTCCCGCCCCTACTCTCTCCTCACATCTGCCTCTCTAACTCTCTCCCGGGATTAAGGGAGATGGGTCACGACGCCCGTCCGCTCACCGCCCGTCCCCCGCCGCGCCGCTCCGGCCGAAGGGAAGGGAGGGAGACCAGTCGGGGGAAAGAAGAGCACATACAAAAGCGGGGTCTCGTTCGATTCACGACTACTGCTCCATGCATTCCCTCCTTTCTCCGCACTCGGAAAAAGCCTTTCCTCCTTCCACGTCCACCCATCGATGCTTCTTCAGTCTCCTGTATCCTACGCTGTCTATACGGCCGGCCTCGGTGACGGCGGGGTAACGTTCTCGCCTGCTAACCCGTCGCGGGTCGAGGTAGTTATAAAGGGTTCGAGTCCCGCCTGGGTATGTTTTTCTCCACTCAGGGCATGCGAGTTACATGTTTTGAGTTTATTGTAAGAAAGGTCTATAAAGACCTCAAGTCACTCAGAAATAAAGTCGATTTTATCATTATTATTATTACCGCGGTATCGCATTGAATTTTTGCTGAAAGGGAGCGTGGTGGCCTAGTGGGTAGAGCGCTTGGCTACTGATCGAAGGGTCCCGGGTTCAAATCCGGGTGAAGCGTTTGAACGCCCTCGAACAAAAATAAAAAAAACAAAAATCCTCGGAGTGCGAGGTGGCCCAGGGAAAGGTCGAAGAGGGATCCAAAGAAGTCCATACACCTCAGTTTTATAATTCCCTCATAAATAAGTGCAAAACATTCGTGCATTATGTAAATGTAAAATTTTCGTTTGATTTCCAGACCTTAACCTAGCTAAAATGGATATTAACAGAATTTTAAATATATTCTTCCCAAAATCGTCATTTACAACGCGTCTCCATCATTATTTGAACAAGCCTAATTTTACATGAATTGATGTATCTGAAAAGATACACTGAAATGATTCACATATTTAGAGATACTCAAATTTTATAATATTTGAAAAATAAGATTTTATGTTAGGACTAGAGCAACAGAGCAATCTATTAAAAAGGGAATGAATTTTAGATTGGTCATCTTAGGCTTGAAATTATTAGTTTTTTACAAATGCTTTCACAAAAGTAGATAATTTGGGCCAACCGTCAGATATAATTCAATGAAGAGGGTTTGAACAGAAACATCATGACTCTCCTGATTTTTCAAAATAATCTCAACCCTGTTTTAGTCAATTTGCACCCTGATGTACACATATTTTCAAATCATGCTTAAGTCCAAAATTTGATCGGAATTCAACGAAGATCCTAGCGTGCAACAATAATTTTTCGGGCTTTACAATGACAAGATATAACGGAGTCTACAAGTGAAATTGTATTGAATAAACGAGAATAATGAATCTAAATAAGTATTGAACCTACACAAACTTTTAAAAATTTTCTTCAACCATGGACGAGACAACAGACACTATGGCCCAACCTATTTCATCAGCGTCCACTCACCATCCATGTAATGAGAGTGACTCAAAAGCATTGCACAAGGTCGGACGCTTCCTTTACCAATATTCCCGGCAGCGGTCCTATTTCATTTCATCTCCCTTCCCCCAACTTCCCCTCGATGACCATCCGTCTTCCCCCCTCTTCATTTCCCCTCCCCACCTAACCCCCAGCATGGCCAATTACTCCTGTCCTTAGGGAAAGGGCCCCAAATCTCCCTCCCTTGCTCTCTTCTTCCGAACCTTCTTTATGAAACGCCGACGACCAAACACACGGCACCCAAGCCCTCGATCCCGTAAACCAAAGGGGGTGGGGAGGAAGGGGTGTATACGCTTTTATTTGCCTAATTGCAAGGCCTCGGAAAATCTGCTTCGGAATTGGGTGCCCTGGCCGGGATACCTGCGTATTTGTGCAAACTCAGCCATCAAAAGGCCAGGAAAGGTCGGCACAAAAAAGAGAAGGATATAGGGAGAGTGAGGTGGATGACCTTTCCAAGCCAAAATGATGAAACAAGCTTCGTTAGCACACCCTGAGCACCAGTTTTTGATAAATGTATTTATCGTATTTTTGCAAGGGAGAACATGAGTGAGGCTTAAAGAACAGGTATATCTATAAACGAAAGAAATACGCACGTACATATTCATCACGTCGTTCCCTTTCGGGGTAGGAACAGTAAAAAAGGATTAATTCTCGGTAATAGGCCTGCAAAACTGACTCTCCTTTAATAATATCTTCTATACTGCCCCACCCTTCCATACCTTTTTTGCTTTAGTAATAACTGTATATAGTATGTTCAGTGCATACACTCATAGACCAGGACCAGACCACTCAACTTCGTTCACGCTCTCCTATTGTTAAGAATCCTAATATTTACAATTGCATGTCCATCAAACCGTTCTCTTTCGGGATAGTTACAGTAAAAAAAATTCAATTGTTCGTGAGATTCCAGTAAAGCTGACTCTGCTTTAACAATTTCCTCCATTTTACCTTATCTGCATACCTCTTTTTCTTCATTTACCCGCATGCATTGCTTCGTTCACGTTCTTAAGACTCCCAATATTCCTCCTCTTAAGAATCTCTCCCACCACGTTCACCCATGACTTTCTCGGTCTACTACTTTCTATTATACCGTTCACTGCACTATCATATATCTGTTTCATTATTCGACTCTCATCCATTCTCTCAAATGGCCAAACCAACGATGCACATTCCTTTTATGCATGTCTATTATAGAGAATCCAACACACATTCCTTCACAACCAACTCATTCCCGACCAAATAAATAACATTATAATATTCGTTATAGTATAAAGGACCCTTAGGACGCTTCCACTTAGTGAAAATTTATCTTAAATAGCAGTGTAATTATCTTCTTCCTCTGTCTCATCCGGACTGGGGGTTGACTATCAACATTGCAATGTCCGCTTTGCTTGATGCAGTAAGGAATCTTTCTATGGATGATGCTCTATAACAATTTCTGAGAATAGCGAGTAAGGAGATTTTTCTTCAACTAGGGTCTCATCTTATCCAACCTTCCCTTGGAAAGCTGACTGAAGAACTCCATATTCATTGACACATAAGATAAGTAATGGAGCGTACGGTCCATTATCTGCTATAACGCCTTATCCAGCGCCACAGTCACCGTTCACCATAGCGAATGGTTGAAGCTTTTCAATCAAGGTGTTGGAGTAAGCGCTGCTCGGAACACACCTCGGAGTACTTCAGCGCAAACGAAAGAGGATGACTGGAACCATGTGCTCAGGCGAAACGTTCGGTAATCTGCCGGTAGGTAGTATTTGTAGGAGTATGATATTAACGGCAGAATTATATGTGCATAGTAATCGAATTTTTTCGAAATACGCATTTAAAAATTGAAGCTTTCTACGCCACGATGTCACTAAAAAAATTACATTATCCATGCTCGACGCCGTCACTGAAAACTAGCACATGCGCACGATTGCTGTTGCGGCTATCAAAGTTCTTTCATTTGTCTAGCACACTTAATCCATGCTCCCGACTGGTTTTGAAGTGCACTGCCTTACTGCGAAGGTTCTGAAACGAATGGAAAGCAAGTCCGCTATTGTGGCGAAGTGAGCAGCTTAAGAGAGCGAATTGAAAGCGCCCGATGACGTAAATACATGAATAGCTCGTATATGCTCTTTCCTTAACGTTACTACCTCTGCGTCCACTTTTTTACAACACCTATTCAATTATCTTTCACCACAATAACATAAAAAGCTCACAGCAGTCGTGAAGCCAGAAAGCTTGGTCTGCGGGAAAGGTAGTTAAATGCTCCCATTTTTGCCCTCTGATCCCAATCGTCTTTCGGAATATGCTTAACCTTCTCATTACCTGAAAAGACTTAGAAAAGTGATTAATTTCTCATCAAAGGGTGCGACCCTTTGAGGTCGAAAGGTACGTTTTCGCTAAAAGCGACAGAATTTTGGAGTCCGCGGTACATTAACTCTTAAGGGCAAGTAGGAAACCGACTTCCATCCCCTAATCAATTAATCACTGGTCGTGTGACTGGATTCGGGGCCCAGATACCATTAAGTTTTGGGCATATTCATCGACATTTGGGTGAGAAAAAAAAGGAAGTAACTACCCTCACTCAAGCCAAAACAAAGCGTACTAAGTTCAAACCAGCAGTCCTTGGGAAACACTGATGAGGACGATATCTTTTATCAATATCTAAAATTGAATTCAGTCTGAAAGATCATGAAAATATCCACTAAAAATAATCACCTGAATAAAAATTGTCATAAAAGGATATTTCCTTCACCGTATTGTACTCAACGAATTTCCAAGTTAATTAAAATATATAAATGATCTCAATGAAAATAAACAACATTTATCAATGCTCTAAGCAGAATTTTCACACAAGGAATATTAAATAGCACGCAACATTGAATTAGTTGACTAGGGAAAACTTGGAATCCAAGGCATCGTTACAAAGTAGAAAGGCAAGTACACACACAAATTATTTCGGGATTCATAATTTCGAAATACAATCAAATGAGTACGACAAAATATTTGGGCAACGGAAAAACTCAATCTATAACATAGCCTAAGCATAAGGGTTTATCAAAAGATACCACAAAAAATAAGTAATAAAAACGGTATCTTGAATAGGGTAAAGATATATTAATGGCAACATCACAATTTAAAAAAACTGTTTTGAGAATTATAAAAAGAAATGCATGGACGTCTTTGGGTCCCCCGTCAGTGTATGTCAAGAGGTGACATGCCTAAAAGTTAAAAGCCAAATATTTACTACGCCGTCGTGATACTACGTGATTGATGGTAAATTCTCCGAAGTTGATTTTAGGCATATTTAATACTTTATTATTCAATATGAAAAACGATATAACTCTTTCTCATTATATGGATAAAATCGGAAGGAAACATACTGTACGCCACGACGAAAACCCGATTATTGTATGGTTCCCGGAGTAGCAGTCACAAAAAATTTTTTTAAATGAGCTGTAAATGACTGCGAAATTGATTCATGCAATATTAATAAAAATATAACTCACAAAATTATGCCTCTGCTATGAAAAATGCTTGGTTACGGTCATAATTAAGGATTAAAGTTTTTGTCTAATTAGTCTTGTCCTAAATAAGGATTGTTTAGATGCTTTAGTAACAGAATAAATTTAGTAGATGAGAATAATCAAAAACAAAATGCAGTTTTCCTCTTTGTAGAAGCTTAGCAAACTATGCACAAATTAGCTCAAGCTGGTACGTAAAAGTCACAGGGTAATTAAAACCTGTAACCCTTAGGAGAAAATAAACGGTAAGTGGCTGCACAGCAAGTGAAGTTTGACGGCATTGCGGGCACTTTAATCCCGTGCATTCTTTCAATTTTGGTGGCCTCTAGTGTTTCGCCATCCTCTTAGGTACTCGGTAAACGAGACGAGTTTTGAAGTGGGATCAGGGGCCGCATTAATGATCTGAATCTGCGAAGCGCTTAAAGTTGCTTTGCACTTTTTCTAACGTAATATTTGCTGTTATGACACGGCGTGAGGTAATAATAAAGGATAACTATCTTGGGAACAGGCTCATTAATTTCCAATGACTGATAGTAGACAAACAAATGAAATATGATTAGATGAAATATTTATTTGTCCCTTAATAACTCGTCTACATTTTTTATCCATGCCAAGACTCACAATCACGGTGAAAAAATGAATCTAATCTCATAAAGAAGAATTACTGTAAAGTCTTTGTTTAGCATTGGACAAAATTTCCGATACGGAAGCTACTTACCAACTTGAAGCATTATATTCATTAGCGCCAAAATAACGACGTAAACAGCGATAAATGTCTTTTGATGGAAAAGTTGATAGGTATCCAAATATTTATATTTAAAAAAACAGTTATTGACAGGCTCGACCATAGGATAAATTAAAAATATATTGCTTAACTTTCAACTCGGCATCAAAAGAATCACAAGTTCCCCAACATTTATTTAGCTCGAAAGAAAACTTCCTAGCACAAGATCCTCATGGACATCTAAGCAATAGCTAATCTAAGATTAAAACACAGTTTCATTACTTTATTCTGCATATGCTTATGCTCTCAACCAGACGTAGGGTATGAAGTCGCATATAAATCACGGATTAATATTTTTTTTTCTAAATTTGTAGCTTCTCTTCACAGTGACTTCAGCACATTCTCAGATGACACATACAGTGTAAACTACAATAGAACAGAAGGAGTTAATTTATTGTAAACTAATTAGAACCGCTGATCAGATACCACTTCGAACACCCAGATAAGGCGGATGCAATGACTACTGTAGCTCCATTCATTACAATCACATCCTCGACGAAGAGGCCGCCCACTGTTTCAAACGTCTGGAGATGATAAATGACCATTTAAATAAAAAAACCCAGCAGTAACACCCGAGAGAGAATCACCACCAGACTGCTGTTATCTCTCGACATTCACGTCATTCCAGCTCGGTTAACCTACTTCGGCAAACCCTGGGAATGGCCCGCATTCGCACTGCGACATTCGGGCGAGCATTAAGGGTGCGCGCTGCTGCCACACCCAAAACACACCTCCATTTTCCTCCATGCTGAATAGTGCTCTCCAACTGTGCCCGAAGCGTCGCGACATATGCATGTTATATCAGTATTAGGGATATTTAGAGAGATAATGTAGATCCCTACATAGTAGCTATGTAACAGTATATGAAAACAATCATGTGGAGCGTGGCACTCATTGAATCGGAATCATGGAGCATTGGAAAAGCAGACCAGGGGGTTATTTTTTAATCTCACTTAAGTGAGAATACGTCATAAAATACGGAAAATTTCGTAATTTTTCGTAGTTCCACTCCGCCACCCAGGCGGCGTGACCATCTTCTGTTCTCGAGTGGTGATATGCAGGCCTTTTCTTTGATTCATCCGCTCTTTCGACTCTTGATCCGTTTCATATTCATTCCGGACGGATAAAATAAGAAATGAAGAGATTTACACATGAGTAGAAGAGGAAAGGACCATTTGGAACCCTATAGAGTAAAGTAATAGAGTAAAGTATGGATTTGGTACACCCTGAGGCACAATGGGCTCGTGAGGAATTAAATTGAAGGCAAAATAAAAGGAAAACCACAATAAAAAGGCCAAGAGATAAATAAAAAGACCAAATAAAGAGGATAGTACAAGAGAAAAATTACCAGGGAGTAAGAGAGCTAGCATTAGATAGGGAAGGACGGAGGGCTGCAGTCAACCAATATTAGGATTGAACGACCGATGATGACGTCTTGCTCTTAGCAAGTAAGTGCCAGATCAACATGGTTCAAGCATAATGTAACTTTTATAGTTATCCAATAACTGATTCTTGCTGAATGCAGAATATAAATTCTTCTTGGTGTTACAAATCTGGCAAGATCCTCCACATCCGCCAACGTTTCGACGTGCCACTCTCTCAACTTCTTCAGGGCTTCTTCTTCTGATAGCAGGACTTCGTCATCGGAAGTGCTGAAGAAGATGAGCGAATCGCTCATCGAAACATCGCCATGGGCGACATGGAGGACCTGGCCCAGTTTGTAAATCAAGAAGAATTTACATTCAACTTCTATCAGTAATGGAATTGCCAGCGAGGGTCAACTATGCATTTTACTATGTCAATTTGGATTTCATCATTAGATGGACTTGGGTGGAAATAATTTACGACGATAAGGAGATAGCACTGTTATTTCATATAATTACGAACGATGAGGGATAAATGTTTGATTATTTTATATATTCTCTCGATTTAAAGGGTTTGTATCATACGAGTGATGATGATTATCGAGCATAGGAAGATACCAAAGGTTAAGTAAATAATGATCGGCGATACTACTACTATAATACGATGTTGGTGCTTTCGATGATTATAGTCTACAGGAAAGGAGCAATAAGAATGGCAGCATCGATGAACAACGTTTCCATGTCAATGAGCATGCAGTACTGTAATGATATAGTTATTACATAGTTGGTAACGATCACTATCACATCATGCGACCATTTTTGATGATACGATTTGAGAAACGTGACCTAAAAATACGAATGGCTAGCCAATCGAAAGAAAAGGCTTGCTGTTAAACAGATTTCGATCAGAGAAAGTAGGAAAGGGAAAGAATATGTGGAAAAGGAAGGCCAAAGGCAGCACAGAAGGAAAAAGAGGACGCAAACGCTTCCAAAATCTTCCATTCAAATGTTTATTCAAACTCTGGCCAGGTGAAGTTCATCGCTTTACTTGTTCTATACTTTCTCCAATTAATCTAATGCGCCGTTTGGTAACAAAAAGTTTTAACTCATCCATCATTCCATCAATAAATCAGTGCATTTTTATTTCTTTGATTTCTAGCATTATTTACTTGCATTCCGAGCGATAATATTTTCTCCTGGAGCCGATTTCATTCGCCGAGTGTCACACTAACCTAATTTTATCTTCATCCAATTACAGTGAAGTCTCGATTATCTGAGGTTATGAGGACTTAGGCCACCTTGGATAGTGAAAAACTCGGATAATGCTACAAGGCTATTGAGCGAGAATAAATTGGGACCCAAATAAGACATTTCCATGTTTTTCTGAGATTAATATTTTGACATGGTTGGGATAAAACATTTCAGTGAATTGGTTTTTATCTTGACATATAACTTACTGCAGAACTCTGACGGTCGTATGCGTGAGAAAAACTGGCTTGGTATAGTCATAGCATAAGGATATTTACCTTGGATAATTAGGAACCTCGGTAAATTGGTACTCGGATAATCGAGACTGTACAGTACTCACCCGTGACTAAACCGAATTGGTGTGTTTGGTCACCAGTCATAAAGAAGGAAACATATTCTATTTCTTCTTATTTGCCTGTTCTTTATGATTATGTCCGATAACTGAAGTTGTCGGACACTCTCTTGCGCAGTCAACCTATGTCCCTCTTTCCGACTGGTATTCGGTCCCTTGCTATCTTGACGATTCTTGAGTCGTCCATTCTTGAAATATTTTCATATCATTCTTCTTTCCTTTTACGTGCCCATTCTGTTATTGGAGGTATATTACATAGGTCTCTGATATTTTCGTTAGAAATCCTATCTAATCTTGTCTTGTTCACTATTTTTCTCAGTACCGTCATTTGTGCAGTCTGCATTCTCTGTTTTGTTTTACTTGTTTGTACTGTCGTTTTCATGGAATGTGTCATTAAAGTTCTGGTAACTGCTGAAAAACTGGAAATCACCAGGAAATGATGAGATAACAAACGAAATGATTAAATGGGGAGGGCAGCAGCTAGTAGAAGAATTCACGAAATTATTACAAAAAAATTATTAAATCAAAATCAATACCAACAGAATGGAAAGAATGCATTATAATACCTATTTTCAAAAAAGGTGATAAAAATGTCCCAGAAGAATTACAGAGTAGTGAATTTACTTAGCACAACATTAAAATTAACTGCGAACGTAATAATGGAAAAATTAAAATCGGAAATAACATTGGAAGATGAACAACAAGGTTTTCGAAGCGGTAGATCTTGCAATGACGCTATATTTGTAGTCCCGAGTAGTTATAGTTAGGTATTCCCGAAGGAAAGACATTCGCCTAGAAGTAAAAGTTAAGCTTTGAAAGAATAGTTTATAGAGGGAAGTGGCAAAGGGGGGGAAGATGTGGACAACGTGGGGGTCAAGTTAGGGCTGGAAGAAAAAAAGAGGATAAGATACACGCTTTACGTATCTTCGATCCCTCGGAAAGAAAAAATAAGGAACTACGAAAAGGAGATGGTAGATGGAATAAAAACCGGAAGGGAGGACCAAATGCGACCTCCCTATCCCCTCCACGTCATTCCGACACGCCTCTTCCGCCTCCCCACTCACCAACACCGCGCCCTTCCCCCTCCACTCTGAAGTTTCTTCCCAACTTCCAACTTCCCTAATCAGGATCGAAGAGGGGGACAACTTCATAATCCCATCTCCGAGGCAAGTCAGATGAAAAGCGAGCCAGCATCGACCATCTCCGGCACGTTTCTCTACGTCCAATCCCAACAACATACATAGCTGAATTACGATATACAGCAGCCCCGAAGCCACATCTCATTTCTGCCCGTCGTGTCACACGGTGATAGTCGGGAGGTGGGGGGATGGTGTTTGAACCATTCGAGATAATTTCGATCACGTAACTAAGGAGTCACATGGTGTAGTTGCGAATGGTTCGAGATTTTGGAGTGTTTGATTCACTCGACTTGCACCCACCATGTAATTAATTAAGTTTCAAATTTTTTATTCTTAACAATATCAATAACACCCCGAAGGGAAAAACTCGGTCGGGAAGACAGCTTAAGATTTTTACCAGTGATACGTGATCGGAATTATCTTGAACGCTTGAAAAAAAAACCCTCCTGGGGTTTGTGTTTGAACCGTTCGAGATAATTCCGATCGCGTAACTAAGGAGCCACGTGTTACAATAACGAACGGCTCGAGATATTAGTGTGTTTGAACCACTCGGGGGAATATCTTAAGCATGTGATATGTTTTTTGCTGTGACTCTCACCAGGAGATTTTTACTAGTGCGGTTCAAATAAAACAAAAAATCACTCCGTGATTGTGCCACGTGACTCCATAGTTACGAAATTGGGATTATCTTGTGGGCTCCAAAAACACCCCTCCTGATCACTCATCGATTCGGTGGAGATGACGAGAAGGGATGGACTTCGTCTTCGGTGCCCCGATGCTGTTTTATCACCAGATAAACGTGAATAAACATACGACAGTTCGTTAACATACAATTCCCCTCTATCCTCTCCCACTATTTTCCCTATCGATGAGTGGTGTCCTAACACCCCTGCCACACGCCTCCGCGGCGGCTCGCAGAGTAGTATGTAGAAGTAGATAAAACCTATCTTATTATTAATGACTGATAATCATGAAACAAAAATTAATTTAAACTAAAAACATAGCTTTATATTGCATAGTTCAAAAATGAAAACTAAATATCACTATATCCAAATCATTCAAAAAAATCCTTAATCTATTGAATTCTATTTTCACGTTTGTTACCTCGAACGCTTTTTTGTAATCACGCTCATCAACGAAAATATTTTATAATCAAAAGATTAAGCTCATATTCGCTGATAAAGTTACAACTCCGCTCATTTTTCAAATAAGTCTTTTGTTTAGTACCCGTATTATTATTCTCACCTCGCCCACTCCTCTCTACGTCACTATCTAATAATATGCTACCGCGCCAAACTTAACACCACTATCCAACAGCCCCAGAGACGCTACTGCTCATTTCTACCCAGGCATTGATCTTACTGGCCCGTTGTGTCACACGGGTATCCTCTCAACCCATCCAATGGGTAAGACGGATAATGGATTCAGGGAGATATGAGGAATTGTTAGGGGTCCGTTTCGTCCTTCCATCTGTCCCTGTCCTCATGCACTCATCCATTTCTCTTCATTATTTTCCCTCTGCAACCAGTTTCCTCTCATCTCTAACCGTTACTCCAAGTTGATCTATAGTTCCCCCCTATCGTTCAATCACACGTAAGGCAGTTTTACAGGTAACGTAGAACTGTACTGAAATCAGCACCAAAATCAGCGTCGAAAACGCGGCGCCAAATCCAGAGCTTAAATCCAATTCGATGCCTCGGAGCCTGTGTTTATTCGATGCTCGTTTCGGTGTACACAGGCGTTTTACGGACTTTTGCTAAACTGCACAACCGAAATAAACTGTGCCTTATTGGAAGCTTTCCATTATCTCTATTGGGCTAACCACTTCGTAACACAACAGCGCACTTGTCTTCTATTCGCTACACACCCTGCCCACTAGGCAGCGCACTTCAAAATAGATCGGGAGCAGAGTTGATGGATGCTAAACAACAAAAGAACGTCGATAATCCCATCCAAGATTGATGTATTTGTGATGATTTTCCGTAAAGACGTCAAACTTTAGTTCTTTAAAACTTTTAATAACTTATATTGATAGAATTCGATCATTATAATCACAGCATTCGACTGTGACTGCTGTGCATCCTTAGAATGCTAACTACCGGCAGATTACCAACCGTTTCGCCAGCGCACATCGTTCCATTCAACGTCGATCGTGTGCGTTAGAGTGCGATGGTGTGTACAATCTGCCTTAAGGACTTATAATCAAATTAAAATCTTTCTTCTGATACAATAACATCTTTTCCCCATTACAATTAAAAGCATACTGAACTCAGTTTGATTTTCAGCACTGAAATAAACTTCTCGTTAAATAAGCCTTTAGTCACATTGAAACCAATACTGCTTTCTTAGATTCCATCTTAGGTGGTCTGAGCCAGGAGAGAGGAGTTAGGGCAGTTAGAAGTTTTATCAGCGAGAGATATCGCAATGTTATCCACCCCAGTATGACATATAATTACCATTATCCCATTGTTACGAGTGAATGTCGATTCATCATACTGGCACGACAGAAGCCATTCGAAGTTCCCATAGATTTCTAGCACTATTTGGGAATGAATTAATGAAATAAAAACTTGGTAAAAAACAGGTGCGATCGTACCTGATTATTACAATCTCGTTCCGTCCTGTCGCGATTTTTGTCAAAGGTTCATATTTTTAAGCTAAATGGCACGAAATTAGAAACTGAGCATCTTAAACCCGAGTAAACAACCTACTAATTACAGTTTGAAATCAATGATCACTACGCCGGTTAACTAATTTCAGTGAATAATAAAAAAATATATACTTAAATGATAAACAGGTGGAACTATTTACGAAGGGTTGTCTGGCAGGAGAGAAAGCAGGTCCTCAGGCGTACAGGTAAGTAAAAGAATATTCTTCGGTACATTGGTAACTGATCATTGTTTTTGCTCCAGAAACTAAGTCCTCGAAAGAGAGCATTTGCTCGCTAATGCTCAACGTACCACCATCACTCAACCACGTATATCGGTAGGATTGACACACGTCCTGAAAAAGTGGGACCATCCTGAATTTTGGCACTTAAAAAAGTGTCCAGAATTTTTAAAGTACGGTAGATCGAAACTATGGTACACTTCATTCTAACAGTTGTATGTTTCTTCTTCTTTCTGGTTTCACTATGGTGAAACGTTTAATTAGTGGTAACTTGTACCACAGGCAAAACTATTGCATGTATACCATAGTTATTGTACGTCTGGTGACCCTTTCGGACAAATAATAAGTGAACATTCTAAGGACAGGAATAGATTGGAATTTGAATTTATTCGGGAAATCTTAACAATGAAGTATTATGTATTTAAAATTCATGTCTGCGGTATGATGATTACACGTTTAAAAATATTTCCAAAAAATCGTCGTTAATAATCTTATTCAGAGAAATATGATCAGTTTAGGAATTGAGAATATTAACATCACATGTATTACTGGTAAAACTTGAAGATTCAGCATAATTTTGAATGCCATGCCATGCATGCGATATCATAATCACAATCTGGATAATAATAATGAATAATTCAAAAAGGTATAATGCTAAGAGAAATGTGATTGATGGATATTTACTTATACCACATGTAGAAGTAAATAATGCATATTTTGCAGAATAATAGTTCAATCAAAATTATTGTTATAATATGTATAATGTAGAATTATATGTTTGCTAAGCCTAATTTATTTTTTTTTTGAATAGGCAAATCATAAATATCTACACACATATTTAATTCATTAAAATAAAATTACGACGCAGTGATGACCTGAACGTTTACCTCACCCTTGAGCGCAACCCGATCCACCTCAAGCTAGTTAAATTCCAAATGAATATATCACACCCCTCTGTCTTCGAATCTTGATACTTCTTTCCATTCTCTTCCATTTCTTCCAGAAATTCCTTCGCTCCTGTAGCCTCTATTCAAACCGTCTCACTCTGGTGGATTCCGTTCCCCTTCTTGTTGGGACAAGTTCTCCGCCCCCTTCCCTCCACCACTTCTGCCACACCTCAACAACCTCCTCACCCCCTTCCTGGGTGGAGGCCGCACAGGTGCCCGGCGCCGCCGAGCAACAAGCCTGGCAATATTGACCCGGAAAAACATTTCCTGCTCCGGCGTAAATAAGACTGGAGGCGCCGGAGGAGGCGCTACCTGCCTCTTACTACTTCCTCCTCAGACTCTCTCTTTCTCATGATTCATCCCCGATACAGAATCCATCTTCCCATCCTATCCTAAATCGAGTACCACGCCCACTGATGTACCCTCGACTACTCTTCCCCGTGGAGACTAAGACCCCGTGGAGTCATAGACTAAGGTTTCAGGTAGTTTGAGCGAGATTTTATCTATAGCCATAAAACTGAAATCCCGTTTGCTTGAACGCAATATACTTTAAACCCCCTGAACGGATTCGAAAAAAACTTTTGGCATTCATGTGCCTTGGAACCTAAAAGGATTATTATTCTATATTGCAAAGGTCAAAAAGCTCCAGGGACCCTATTCTGGCCCCTTATTCTAACAAACCTTTACTTCCGAAATGATTGGTTTACAGCGGCAAGTTTCTTCCGCAAGTTTCTTCTGCAAGAGCTTGTGGAGGATTTTACTCTGACAAAAAACATTTCACGAGTTATTGCAGGTCCAGATGGTTTGTTGTTTACACTGCCAACAGTATGCTCTTGTAAGCAATTTGTCTGGACTATAAAAAATGCTCTACAAGTGTTAGAGCCGTTTTCACATCCAATTCACGTCGAAAGTCGTATTCTGCAAGTTTCTTGCGCAATAAACCTGCAAGTGTAAACCAACTTTAAGAAAAGCAATAGATTCGGTGCATAGACTTCTTTTTTCAATCACTGTACTAATGAACTCATGACATAAGCATGGAATTATCACTATCGGATCTCTGAAATAATAAATTTTTAATTTTTGCATTCAATTTTCGTATTTGCTTGGTTTTTGTCTAAAATGTGAGTGTTAGGCTCTAGAATTGTAAATACACTTTTGGCTACTTAGAAATTGGCTACTTATCGCGCTACTTTTCGAAATATTTTTTACAAAACATAAGCCGTTTTCCATGGGATATGGTACGTCTCTGCGCTCTAGAGAGACTTTATTAAAATAATGAGGAAATTCTAACACACAGATTGTTCAGAAATGTAACTGAGCGTATTTCATATGTTTCCTCAATTATTTCCAATAATAAATTCACTACTCACCGTGTTACAATTGCTAAAAAATGCATACGGTTGTAAAGTCATTTACATTGTACGGCGTGAAAATAAACCTAGCCAAGGTAAGGACTCAAACGTGCATATTTAGCTATTTGACGAATAATTCAATCGTATAAAAAATGTTTTTGCGCCAATGAATATTTCCACATTTAATCCATACTTATTATAACTGCCTACATTTTAAAATAAATTTTTTACATGGTATCTGTTTTGACTAGGGCCAAATCTCGTTCAAACTACCTTAGGATGACCCAACTGATGAGGTGGTATCGCGAAGTACTTATATTGGTAGCGAAACTTGGTTGCGGTCGCTTGCACGTAACGTGACGTGCGTCGATGTGGGGAAGGCTCGCATGGAAGCGGTTGGCAGGAAATAGGAGAAGAAGGGATAGTACTTGGTAGGCGACGCTGCCAACGTAGCTGAAATTAACCTGAGAAGATGGGAAAGTGTCAGCAGCGCGTTTCACCACTATCCGTTTCACGAACAAAAACTAACCTGGATGAAAATACACTGATGAAGCTTGCAATCCAACAAAGATGCCAGATTCGATTACCAGCCATAGGGAGATATAAATTGCTGTGGATGACACACATGTGGATGTGGATGATGTGGATTTTAATGTTGGCAACAAAGGTTTGCGACCCTGGGACTCATTGCATTTGAACGATTGGCCAACCTTCTGCCCCCGCGTGGAGCTAGCTTGTAATCAGTGGTCTCTTCCACTGAAAAGGGCCTTTTGCGCTACTTAAACCATGTTTCTTTGCAAGCTTTTGCTGGCTGTGAGAGAAATAAATCCTGAATAATTTTCATGAAATGTATAAAAAGTCATTTCAGAGGTGATCTAGCAAAATCTCCAATTTTATTTAATTCAAGAAATGTTGTGTTAAAGTTTTGTAAAGCTAAGTCGTGGAAATTAAACCGCAACATAAAAACCGCTGCTCTAACCTACCGCGGAGAAGGGTTAGGCTGGGTATTTTGTAATTCCACATCTTCGGTTTCTAAGAATACAAATCAGTACGCCACATTTTACGTAGTTAATATTCCATTCCTAAGACCATCTGTGGATCACCCAAAATTTGACCAGCTCGTTACGACTAGCGACCCCTGGTGTGCACGGAAGGAACTACCAGCCAATTTCTGTCCACACTTGTTATGACAGAACTCTTCCCAAATCGATATATTCTTGACGATGATACAGTGCAGCAAAACTCATCGAAGTTATTATATGTAAATCTAAAACAATGAATTGCTAACCTTCAATCATTGCACTCCTCTTTGATAATAACAGTGAACTTCTACGAAGGATCGGACGCGTCCATCAACCACTAATGGATCAGAGGTTTGCGGTGAGAGAAGGCTCGAAGGGAAGCCTAGGCTTGAGGCTTTGGAAGGATGGGAGTCCACGTTGGAAGGGAGGAAAGAATGGGTTGATGAAGAGGGGATACTGCGGCGGCGTGGGATTGCATTCGGCTCTCGAGTTGTGTATAGCACACCCTTGGGATCGGATGGCGGAGAGGCCCTGATTTCGGACGCCCTGTTACGTTCTTGTGTGGCCAGGGCCATTATTTCCCCCATTCAACCGCGGCCCAATCTTCGCTCCCCTTCGTCTTTCGTGCCTCGAACCCCCCCCCCAGTCAACCCTCTCTTATACGCTGTTCCTACTCATGTACATAGGACTCGAGGGCTGAGATTCTGTTCTGTCGTAACGGAAAAAATTTAGTTCTACAATATAACTGAATAATTAAACAATGAAAGAACGTTCATGCCCACATAATCGTTAAATATGCTTATATTTTGATGGCATCAAAACTTTTAAAATTCTCATAAACCCGCAATGAACAAAAATGGTACAGTTTCGAACAATGAACAGCATTTGCTACACATTTTACTGTAAAAACCTTTTGCTTCCATGAATAAGTTTTTAGAAATCGATACATTATAACTTTCATAAAAGCATTTTCACGTAAGATGCGCAGCTTTTAAGTTATAAGCGTTCAAAGCGGTGCTACTATTTTTTCGGCGCCAGAACCGCTACCATTTTCCATTAAATAATAAAATATATATTTTTTTTAATTTCCTTAGCTATAAGAAAACGTAAACGTAAGTAACCTAAGGTGTTAAACAAAGATAATTTAAAGTTTACATTTGCTCTGTGGTAAAAAAACGAACTATTTAAACAAGTATGTTCAACGAATTCGATCATGGTTCACTAAAAATACAACTGTAGCTGTGGTGCTCCTACAAAATGCTACCTATCGGGAGATTACCAAACGTTTCGCCAGCGCACATTGCTCCATTTAAGGTCGTTCGTGTGCGCTGAAATGCGCAGATGTTTTCTGATCTGCGCTAAGTCTTCAACATCTTGATTGTAAAGTTCCCACTGTCTTCCAACAGATTTGAAAGTGACGCCCTCAAAACATTTTGCCTTGTTTATCTTATTTATCTGCCTGCCGCTAATATAATTTTTCATTTCATCCAGGCATTCCACACCTTGACTGGTTAGTTGGGGTATGTGACCGACAACTGAGCAGTTGGGCTGGTTGACGATGGAGGGTCTATATGAGGAATGGAAGAAGGGTGGAGAGAAACTCGGCGCCAGCATTGGACTGCTCTTAATGATAGACGTCATGGGAACCACTGTTCTTGAACAACGTACGAGGCTCAAGGAAGTGCTCCCCACACAGCACTCAACTGAAATTCACTGGCAGGGATACAAATTACTGTGAATAATCTTCACCATCCCTAAGGTTCGAACGTTGGCTCTCAGGATGTGAAGCCAGAAGTCAATCTTCCTTTCCCAACCGATAACCACACTCATCAGCGCTTTACGCACTGTGCTCCTTTATCATCGAACTATCCCTGATTTCATTTTCCATTGCATAAATCCTTCAAATCCTTATTCTACCCCTACTTCACTTACATTCATCCTCATACCTCACTACATGTTCACTAAATAGTACTTCTTAATACGATATAATTCGGCGCAAAACATTTCCGAGAGTAATATTTCTATATCATTGCCGAGGAGATATGAACAGGACTCAGAGATGCCCCAACCAATATGTCTATTTCTTAGTACTGAAATGGAATTTCCTGAAAATGGGCCATCGATACTAGAGGCCAGAACTTCTGGAGCGGTAATCGTGGATCATTGACTGCACATTTTAATTAATTCTTAATCAATCTCACATTTCATTTTAGTGCACCTGCTTATGCGTTGGAACACATCATACCAGTAGTAATGGAAATGATACAAGAATTATATTTTACTTTTTTTTCTACATTTAAGTACGTTATGACTAAAGTTATCGGTGCGGTATTCAAAATTTAGACGAAATTATATTGAAATATGTTTTTTAGAATATTGAACTCGGCGTGACACTTGATATTTGTTAGCAAGAAGTATAGCAATAAGAAATGTACTATTTAAAGTGAAGAAGAGAATCTCGTAATTTTTAATCGAGTAATTACGAAATATAAGTCATATGCCACATGGCTACGAGTTAAAATATGAATTGCAAAAAAAATCGCTGTGGTGCAACTTTTTTCACTTTAATATATAAATATCACTAATGAGAACACGTACGCAAAGATTCACTCAAATATGTGCTCAAAAAAAATTAGCTCCAGCCACCTTAAGCCACCAAACCAACCCAGGATATCTCCAATTGGAAATTGTAAATCAACACGTATGAAACTACGGCAGAAATGTTTTGCGAGAAGTGCCGCTTTGAATAGAGGCAAAACGGAGTTGAGGCCACTCAGAGGTCTTGTCTTTGTCCCGGCATGCACCCCATCGGAAAGCGATTCCCTCGCGCGGGCGTAAGCGGCAGAGGGCGTTTGGACTGTGCTCGCATGTGGTACGAGGGCAACCACCTTCCGTCTCCCACGCTAACGCACCCAAGAACAGACTCCATCTCGCGGATGAAACACGAGTCCGAGGTAACAAGAGGCGCTTAGGGACGCGAGAGGTCAACATGTCATGAGAAGGAGAGAAATCGAATTAGAGCCGGCTCAGTGTCCTGCAAAATGGGGAGTGACTAGCAATCGATCCCTTGTAAACAAGCGAGTGAGGAGGGAAGATTAGGACTATGATATCTAAGTCATCGGGAAGTTTTTTGGGCAAAACCTATTCAGTTCCGGCAAAAAATATCTTTAGGTCATCGTGGAAGGTTATTCGGGATTTCCACCGGGTCAGGTTTTCCAATTCGGCCGACGTTTCGATGAACGAGTCGTCCATCGTCATCAGGGCATGTCATGTCTCACAGGTGGTCCTCCTTATATGCTGATGGGCGGGCGCGTCAACTACGTCTCGATTCATGGTGGTCTTCATACGTATGACCCGAATAACTTTCCACGATGCAATACGCCGGGAAAGCCTCTGATCATCCTTAGGTCATCGTTAGGCTCAAATAAGGAAACGAAAAAATGTGAATATGTTCATGAGGTGTGTCTAATTTTCGAATACGTTACTGGAAAGCCGCCAAAATGCTAGATGATTTCGCAATGGAGCAAAGTAGGTGGTTGAGTGGATGCAATACGGGCGGACTGCGGGGCCCTCGATGGAAAAGGGCTCCGACTGCAAGGCAGCACGACGAGGAAGAATTATGACATCCTCCTCGGTTATCACGACTACAAAAATTCTTAGGAATACCCACATAACTAAAATGCCGTCTTTCTCTCTCAAGTGATCTCCTTTTTTTCCGACTCCCTGAAATGTTTATCACCATATCGTCCTCCCACCCTTCAATAGACATCTCTCTACCCTCTCTCAATTTCATCAGCAAACTTAGAAAACAGGCTGCCTTCAAACCCTTCATTTTCCGTCTTGCTGTCTTTTGCATGCATTGATAATACTGTTTTTTAACTAAGTAATATATTTTTATTCGTCGAATTTCTCTATATAAGTTTATTTTTACCTACACATTCAATTTAAAGGACAATGCCCACTGTTTTTTTTTATATCTATGAAATAAATCAAATCAAAATCGCAATTTAAAAATGATCTAATAGTCTGTTTTCAGCAAAGTTTGCAAATTATTTTCGATTCCAAAATAGTGATCATCAACTTTAAAACAAGTTTCCTCCATTTCTTCATATTTTATTCGACGAATGAGATATCATAGTTTTTTATATCTATGAGCATACAGCCGTGACTATGAAAACTCTAACGGTCTGAAACGGCTTTCCTGGTGCGAAAACATATAAAACTACGATTATTTGTTATATTGCGTACTTATTAATGAAGAAATTTCTAATAAATGCTCACAAATTAGCTCGCTTAGTAAAATAATTTTTAGATAAAGGTATTACAGAAGTTTTAAAGGAGAAAACGATAGGAAGCTGTTCAACTGCGTAAAGCAGGAAATTATATTAAAATAAAAATTACGAGGTTAAACTTTTTGATTCGTGTATCTAAGTTTCGTTTACTTTAACAGAAATAAATTATTTAAATGGAAAGTTTTCCAGTTCAAAGGTGCGGACAAATTCCGAAGCGAGAAAAAACTCCGGGAAAAAGTTCGCAAAACTAACGTTCAAGGCGAAGGTTTTAGAGGAGAGCATATTCGTGTCAAATGGCTGCCTGCCACTGATCTCCAGATTTGAAGAGACTTGAAAAACTAAGATTTGCTTTCTGCATGATAAGGGCCATAGGATTGGCGTCCAGGACGTAACTTCGAGAAACTGGCGATTTTCCAAGTGCTAAGAAAACGTCTGGGTGCAGAAGGATTTATTTTCTCAAAAACAATGAAAAGAAGGACATATCTCCAGCATTTCTCAGACAGAAAGCCGTGTACATCCCACGGAGAAAACTTTTAAATAGAATATTTTATCAACCTTTTTAGTTTTAACCTTTTAAATAATATTTTTTCCTGATGGCAAAAGTTTTAAGTTTTCCAAATCAATGTTTTTGTGAAATAGGTAGGTCGTAATTTTTTTGTGGCACAATTGTCAAGTTTTCCAAATAAACGTTTTTGTGGAATACGTCAGTATTAGACACGGAATTCACCTACCTAAATATCACCTTTCCCAAGTCGAGGAGGAAAATTGATTTCCACGAAAAATGGATAGGTATGCCATCTTTCCGAGAATTTTTAATTATAATGCGATATATTTAGCCTCAATGGCTCCAGTTAGTTGGATAATTTTGGAAGAAAATGAACGCTGCGGGATGTCATAAGGACAATGTGCCGTCGCAAACCTCTTTAATTAATATTCTAGTTTAGATATAGGAATGCAGTGTGATATGCTATTAAAAAATAGAGATTGTTTTTAGAACTAAGCTCGTTTGAAACCAATTCAAGCTCATGTATTTGCGTGTGTCGTCAGAAGGTATCTGGAGTGCCGTGTTTGTCCGATGTGTTTGCCCGATGAGGAATTTGAACACGCTCTGGGACGCAACCCGCGTATCACCGGGCGCTGCATGTCACGCACTGCCAGGCGCGTGCTAGTAGCCATATGGAGCCTTCAAAAACGCCAAATAATTTAAATTTCCGATCCAAGGCGGTTATGTATTGAAAAACATTGTAGACGCTGATTATAAGCAAAGCAGTAAAACGCGCATCTTGAACCAGTTGTACGTTGACCCCTGGCACATAGCTGCCGCGGGACGAACAGCTATGATTTTTCATTCAAATTGTTGAAGTTAGCGGAGATCGGAACACATCAGCGCACTTAAGTGCAAACGAACGAGGACAAATAGTACGATAGTACGCATGCGAAACTTTCGGTAATCTGCTGATAGGTGGCAATCTGTGGTTTCACATTAATCCCGGCCAAATATTTAGTCTATAGATATCAAATTCGTTCAAAATATGTATTTTAAAAAACGTGTTATTTAAAAAAAAAAGTAATTATCTTCTTAGTTTGATACCTTTGCAGAAAATCATCAGGAAAAAAACCATTGCGGATGCAATTATCAAAGTTATTTTATTGGTTCATGCACATCAACTCCATTCCCAGCTCTGAAGTTCACTGCCTAGTCTGCAAAGTTCGAATGGAATGGGAAGCAACTGTGCCGTTACGATAAGAAACCAGCAGCGCATTAGAGCAAATGTCATGCTCCCATTTTAACGTGCGTTTTCCCACCATATCGACCAGCGTTAAAATTCCTAAGTCTCCTACGTTTAAAAAAAAGAGTGCCTTATGAGGAAGATTTTGTGGAAATGGTCTTTATTGTTCTGCCTATTAATTGTTCTGTAACAAACAAACAAACTTTGAAATTTATAAAACAGTAGGATTATAGTATATTCAAATGGCCAGTAGTAGTGGGTACGTCGACCGTAGAGGGTAAAGAATGGATGAGACTCAAGATTAGTCACAGGAGTGCCGGTTGCCGAGAACAGTGAATTCGAACCGTCTTGGAAGAACACAATCGGACGACGAGCCCGCCGGGAAAATGCTACAAGGACTTGGGGGAGCATTGAGAGACAGCCTCGGGGGCAAAACGACCGGAGAGAATGAGAAGGTCGCCATATAAGACGACGAACGTCTCGAATACACTGGAGAGCTGTAAAGCAAGAGGGAGGGTGGGGGGCGAGGGAAGGAGAATAAAAAGACAGAAAGAATGAAGGGGAAGAAGAGATGGAAAGTTAGGGCCGTAAAAATGGAAAGGTGGAACGAATGGGAGAGAAATTCAGAGAGAAAGAGAGAGAGGGAAGGAGGAAAGGATGCATGCGACGAAACACGGAGAATGGGGACGAGAAGACGACGACGGACGGCTGGGGGAAGGGGTGGAAGAACCGTAAAATGGAGGAGAAAAAGATTGAATAAGAAGAACATAAATAAAGGGAGAACAATAAACTCGAAGGCTTTGGTGAACCTCCGAGGGAACTGGGGCACGGTGTGGACGGTGTGGAGTAGGTATGGACGAGGAAATTCTTCTGGCTCGAGCGTTTAACTATTCCCTTAGTAGATTTATAAAATCGGCTTCAGCGATGTGTAAATTCACCCGTCATTGCTCCTACCTGGGACGTAGTCAGGATTTTGTTTCTAAGGGGAGGGGTTCATGCTGAGTATAAGCGGGGAGAGGGAGTCAGAGAAAATATGAAAAATTTAAGAGCAAATTGGCGAGTTAAGGCAATGAATAGTCCAACTGCGTCTGCGGTGTAACAGCCCATGTTAAAAGATTTTAGCTCGGGAAAAACTCCTGAAATATTACAAAAAGCCAGTTTTTATGTTTCAAAAAGTAACAAATATATTTATTTTAAACGTGGTTTAAATTGAATTATAAACGAATTATAATTTCTTTGTTAAAAAAGCAAATATATTTTCCTTCTCTAGTGCCACTTTTTAACAAATAAGTTCAGACTTTTGGTGGGGGGGGGGATGTCCCGACTCCATTGAATCCCCCTCCCTGACTACGTCACTGCACCTGTTTATAACCTACTTATGTTACTAACTACCGAGATATGCCTCCTGGCCGTCTGTGGCGGCTGCCCTCGATTCACTTTCTCCGACGCAACTCATGGTAAGGAATGAAAAAGTAATACTTTTTAATACAAAACAGTACTTCTGAATGTGAGAAATATGTGAGTCACTGTTTCACGACACATCCGAGTGACTGAGTGACTCTAAGAGAGTATTTTATCTTTCACTGTTTGTTTTAATTTTGCGTTTGTATAATTGGTGGGTCACTGGCAGAAGAGATATCCTTCTAAACTCTGCGTGTGCGTGAGATTCACTAGGGTTTCTGTTTCACGACACACCCGAGTATGTCAGAGTGTGTATTTCACTGTTCACACCTTTTTGACCTTGTAATTGTGTAATTTATCTATGTTTGTGATTGTGCATTATTTTTTTCTTGTTTGTTTTTTTGAGTGATTTCGCTTTCCCTATTCCCCATGCAGGTACAATTGTATTTCCAATTTTGTGTACATTACATCTTAACCTGCCTTCCTTCACCTCCCCTGCGCTATCAAGATTACGGCCTAGGAGATTCTTTTATTTCTATTGGCAGTACATTCCGAAGTTATTTCCGAACTACATTTTTAATTCTAATTAGTAACATAATAAAGGTTTTGTAATGTTATGCCACTCTTTGATCGACATCATGATAGTGATACATACAAATGTCCATGGTCAATCAATTTATATACCAACATAAATGAAGTGAGAAGGTGATAAAATGTTGATTTCTCCATTGAGTTTCACTCTACTCACTCTTCAACGATGACACGGATTGCTGAGTGGTTGATTTAAAAACAAAGCGTTGAATGCTTCGGAAGTATTTCAATATTTTTCCAAAGAACTTAAAGATCTTACAAAAAAACTTATGTTGGAATAAAAAGATTTTCTGAGAGAATAGTGGCGTGGAGAGCTGCAATAAACCAGTCTTCGGATTGATGATTGCTGATGAAATTTCAAAATTGAATAGAAACACAGAAGTTATGCAGGAAGAACAACTATTTATATAAAATTATATAAATATATAACGTATCCAAGGTTTTGCTGATAAAAGACAGCAATAGTGAGTGTAATGCCTAGATCGACTTGAGAAGAAACACGAATTAAAGCATATTTTGTTTTTTCTACTATGTGCATGAAAGTGTGAAATACTTAAGGTAAAATCATCTCGAAATTACGAGTATCATTTTCAGATTGTCATTTTCCAGGGAATTTTCACAAAATTGACAGCTCAATCCAGCAAAAAAAGAGAGATAATTCAATGGATTTGAAATAATCTAAGATTAGGCGCATATTGGCAGCCAACTTCATAAACAAAAACCAGCGGTTCTTCATCCGTAAAGGGCTCCGTGTTTTTCAGAAAAAGGCGCTGATTATAGTCCAATTCGATCTATTACTAAAATTTAAGAGTGTAAAAACATGCAGGAAATATATATTCTATAAGGTTAATGGCTTAAAATTGCGGAACACACAAAGTTCATATAATAGTTAAGTATGTCTGCAAACAAAGTAAACTTCTAAACATGCACGTTTTACGTGATTCTACTTTGATTGACAAAGCGTAAACATGAAGTTTTAGATGATTTGATTGTAATGTAAGGTACTACCTTTTCAAAGGTCATGCAAAAAACTATTGACTTCAAAATAGGGCACCGAAGTAAGTCAATTTTTTTAAGGGAATAACAATTTGAGTATAGCAGGTTAAAAGCCTTTGTGCTGAGAACGAAGGGTGTTCAATATAGGTACATACCAGCCAGCTATAATCAATCAAGTTTAAATGTCTCAACGCCCATGTTACATTCATTAATCTTCATTACTCATTCAAACTTTGAAATTGAGATTAAAGGTGAGACTAAGTGGGAGGAAGGCAAGATAAGTTGAAGAGATAATGGAGATAGAAGTTTGGAATACAGAAAAAATAAATAAAATGAGTACCCATCTTTTTTTCGGTCACGCTCCCAAGAAGATAAGAATTTTATCTGAGGGTGTGAGTCTATATGGTACTTTTGGCATCGCCGCCATCTTCAATATGACTACGGATACCAGTAATTTCCGCTAGTAATCGTTTGTGAAGGTCTAACATTTATATTTCCAGTGTGGTGATCGTAATGGATTTTATAGATCATGACTCCCGAGACCATAATTTCTTCATATTACTATTAAAACTTTTACAAAAGCTGTACGGCTTGAGATATTCGTGATACAGGCAGCGGAAGATACATGCATGCAAGATTTGAAAGCAGATATTTTCGCAATAGCTAAAAGTTTCGCGTGCCTCAAAATTATGGAGGATTCCAAGTATAGTCAAACTAACAATAAATTTGGCACCTGGTCTCTTTCTTTCATAAACATACTCAAACCAAACTTACAAAAAATCCTTGCACATATAAATGGAAATCAGAAAACAATGTCACTGCATTTATAAAACTTGGTAATTTTCACAGTGTTCCCATCGTTTTGAAAATTACAAAATACTAAATATTGATTTAGAGATGATGCATTTCCAAAAAGTTATATCTGAAAAACAGTATCAAGTAATAATCGTTTCTTAAATCTAAGAAAAACTATGAACTTGCTAGCACTCACAATGTATACAGACAACTGTTTCAGGCTGAACCTTATGAAAATGTTAATGGTGACCGATTTATTGGTGACGACCGGTTTCAACATTCTAGCGTACATTAATAAAACCGGTAGGGCTACCAATAAATCGCGTGAAATAATACTAAGATATTTCATTTGCCGATGCATACCGTCACCTTTAAAACAAAAAACGTCCATGAACGTGTCATCTGTAATTGAAAGAAAAAACTGGTGAAGTATACCTAACAGTGGATAGCGTAGCATGGTTAGACTGCTCGTTATCCGTGAGAAGAGAGAGGTACAGGAAAGAAACGGAAGGGAACGTGTGGGGGAGCATTACTAATTTGTTCATAATGTGGTTAATATTCACCATGTCACCAAAAATTAAAAAAAAACCGCGTACAGAAAAAACAACTCGTGGGTCTTGGCGAAAAAAGTTACGTGAAAAAAACAAACTACTCCCTCAGATGAAAAAAACAAAGTAGGTAAATAAAAAACAAGAGAACTGGAGAGTGCGTTATAAAACAGGGACAATATGTGGCACAGGGGGTGGGGGGAGAGGGGGTAAACGCCGTGGCGTTGGTTGGTTCGCGTGCGATTAATGAAAACTAATTCAACGAAAAAGCGGCCAGGAGAATAAAAAAAACGTATGTGTGGAGCGTGCGTACAGCGTGGCGAGTGAAGATTAATGGAGGGGACTGGAGGAAGGGGTGAAGAGAGAGTAGAGCTCATGAGCCCAAGATAGAGAGATAGCGGGAATCAAGTGAGCAGTGGGAAACGGGTGAACGCAGGTAAAGAGAAGAAACGTAAATTACATGCTCACCACCGGAATTCTATTTTCAAATAAGTAAGTAACGTTTACAAAACGGACTTAGTAATTTTCACAGTTTGTTACGAATGCACAATCAATTTCGGCCGTTTAAGTGGCTGGTTTTGACCATCATTTTGTATCTTTTTCTTCATAATCTTGTAAATAATAAAGTAGGTATATTTCCCATTCTTACTTAAGAAAATAAACCTGAATACCCCAGTCATTAACACACGAACTACAAGAATTTTCTCTGTTTCATATCACAATTCGAATTATGAAAAAATCAACACCATGGATCGAGTCATGAGAAATTAAAACCAATATCCATCTCTAGATTTCTTCAGCTGCTCAAAGAGTAGTTTCAAAACATATTTGAATAAGATAGTAAAGTGGTCCTGTACAACTGAACAAGTCTTTGTTTTATATCATTCATGAATCTGCTGAGAAACTAGTTCCTATGTTTTTGTGCAGTGTATTTTTATCTCATGGCTTGTTATATATTAAATTATTTGCTACTTCATATTTTCTCTTAATTTCAAATTCTAAAAACTGTGTATGTACTCAATTCCTGAATTAACCTGTGTTGAATTATTCTGTGTTGTTTTTTGTGATTCTTCCTGTTGTTAATATTGACGCTATTTTACAATTTTAATTGGACGATGTCCGTAATATAATTATTGTCATAATCATACATATTTGATATTTGGGAATTTCAATGATATTTTAACAGGTATCCTTATGTGATATATTTTGTAAATTCGGTTACATATGCACAGATTTTCTTTTAAATGCGAAATAATACATTTATTATTAATATAATTGCTGCTAGCAAATATCAAGGGGTCATGTCGAGTCCAATGATAGAAAACATTTTAATATAATTTCGAATACCATGCCGAAAATTCAAGTCATAACATGCTTTAATTAAGGCATAATGTAAAATATAATTTTTGTGTCATTTCCATCACTGCCTGTGGTGTGAGTTCCTATGTATAAACAGAGGCACTTAGGTGAAATATGGTACAAAACGTTTCTCTCAACTTATTTAAAAAATTATTAAAATGTGCACTCAATAACCCCCGATTACCGCTCCAGTGACCGACGCCATCTTAAGGTATATTCACAGGGGAGTACCAGAGAACAGGATACTGAATGCACCTGAAGATGCCAGCTGTGCATTCATAATGAATTATGTAAGTTACCAAATTCGTTTTATAACCATGGCGACCTTCCACCAAGTTAAGGCTACAACTTTTGATTTTAATAAAGTTTCTTTCTTTCGAAACCAGTGCCTAAATTACAGATTTTTATTCATTCAACTAAGAAAGCATTAGGTTGTCTCCTAATAATAAAATTTGCGCAGAGGCAACCCTCAACAAAAAGGCAAGCATAGCTAAACATCTACAAACCTTAAGTTAACTAATATATATTGGGCGGTGACATCAAGTCATCGTGACCGTTTTTTTTTGGATCTACTGTCTTCGTGAAAACGTTAAGCACTTTTTAAAATAATAATACAAAACTTTTTATTTCCTGCCGGTGACACATTAGGATTTTATTTAGGATTTATACTCGATTTCATTGGATAATTTAGATAGCTACTCAATTATCCTTGCTTTAGCACAGAACACTACGCTACCAAGAGAAGTAGATTGCAAAGCTAATTTTTAGAAGGATCAGTACACTACGCTGCCTAGATTTCTCAATTTCAAAGACAATTTTTGGATCACTCATATAAACGATAATCGAGCATGGCAAATTGCTCCGTTTAGTTTACTTTAGTATAAGGCGTTCCACGGTTAGTTGACAGTAGGGCCCCTTATGCATAATCGTTTCCAGAGAAAATATCCATAAGGTCGGAGATGCAATGTTGTCAAAAGCAGCAGTAAAATGAACATTCTGTTAAGCAGTATGCCAAAAGCACATTTATGAATTTATAAATACACAGGTATTATTTGCTTAAGTCCCTCGCAAAAATTTAGTACGGTGCTGGAAGTGGCTGCCTACTTATCGTAGAGGTGAACGCCAGGAGCGTAAGTTTGGCAAAGGCGCTCTCCATATGGCCCATTCTGTCAAATAAATATGGAACAGTCTATAGTGGTATTCAATCGATGAATGTATTGGCGGAGTATTTGTTCAATTCTTTCCCTCTCGTCTCTTGATGCATTAACTTCTTAGAAGCAATATGACATAGAAATTAAACATTATGGATGGATGAAAAGGTATTGTGGAAAATTTAGCACATTTTAATCGATCCATACCATATACATACTTTTAACCATTATTTTATTTTTTACCCTAACACACCCCGACAGCCGACAAGTAAGGTCATTTGCGCCATTGAGTACCGGCAGGGATATCGGTAAAGGAGGGATTATTTGGGGATTGGAGTAAAAGTGCAGAGAAACCAGGCATCGTTATTAGCCTGCTCCCAGCGAAAGGCGCCGAGGGTTCTACAGTTCAACGCCCCATACAACAGACAGGAAAAACACTGCATCTCGTGGGGGACAAATTATATATGATAAGATCTTGCACCGGATATGCTGATACACAGCGAAGATACGGGACGGAACTCGGACTTATGCTTGAGACTAGGACTTGGTAATGCGGTCTCGTTGAGTGCCCCAAATTCAGAGCTGTAACATCAAGCCCATCCCCATGGTAAGGGTTGCTGCGCATAACCTAACGATATATAACGGGAGTCCAGTAGACAGTGGGAAAAATGGTAGAGAGAGAAAGGATTGAGGACAGAGAGGAGGAAAGAGTGGAGAAACTGACAAATTAATAAGCTGAAAGCAGCGAGGGGTTCAGAGAAAGAACGGCGGTGGGAGTGGACGATAGGGAATGATATAAAATGGACGCTCTGGAAAATGGAATAAATGGAAGCATTTCGGCGGCGTGCACGTAGAGGGGGAGGGGAAGGAAAAGAGCGTGGAGCGAATCCCATGGGGGGGATTACCGAACATGCAACCGGAGCATTTTCATCAGCGGGGTGCATGCGCACAGGGGATAAATTTGATAGCGCTGATAACGCATTTCGTTGGCCTTTTTTTCCGGACAAATGGTTACAAGTTAGACCCCTTCCCCCACGATCCCCCACTGTCCACGACATAAACGAGCAATGCACCGATCTCAAGCTACGAAGGTCTTCATTCAATTTTATTATTTGCGACATTACTGTATTGAAACGGGGGAATGAGAGACGGTCGAACACTTTCACTGCCTACTACAAGTTTTCATACAGCTTGATTACCAAGCAAAGTTCAATAGGGTTCGGAAACTTGGACTAGGTGGAAAGAGAATGTGAGCCCAGCCCGTACAGCCCAGATATCCGAGCCAAATATTTACCGATACAAATACCAGCACGATCTTTCTCCAAATAAATTTATTACCATGTCTATTTCTTTTAATATGTATCATTATAAGAAAATTATACAACCTGTTACCAGTATGCAGACCATAATCATTTCATTTCATTAATAATGATATACATAATTTTAAATTTCCGCAACTTTAAATTATCATTAAACTTTATCAAAATATAACATAAGGTGTAATATGTCTATATACTAAGAAAATTATCGAATGCAATTAAATGTAAAGTAAAGTCAGCCTTTTATGCAGATTTATTGCAAAGTGAAGCACAATACGGTTCGAAAACTTGCACTTGGCAGAAAAGATGTGAGTACACTGGCTTCTAGTCAGATTACAAGTTACACGCCCTACCTCTCTCTGTCCACGGCAAACATGGACAAAGCACCGCTCTCAAGCAACGAAGGACTTCATTCAAATTTATCCTTCGAAGAATTACAGCAATAAAAGCGAGCAATACAGGGCGACCGAAGGTTATTATTACTACAACTTTTATACAACTTTATTATCACGCGAAATGCAAACTAGGGACTTGGCGGAAAGGGAACGCGAGTAAATCGGACTCCAGTCAACTATCATCCACACTCCAAAGACCACAGATTTCCGAAAAAAGAGATTGACTGAAATCAAAACCAGTAAAATACAAGTACAATCATTAATTTCACCTGTTTAATCACTACGATTCCGTAATAACCGAACTATCCTACCTGATCCCGGCACACATTCCGCAATCATTTTATGGCCTTCGCCATGATCTACATACTTTGAAAATTTCTGCAACGATAAATGTTTTATCATTTAACTGTATCAAAATTTAACGTAAAATGTATCAAATTACTTTCATGGAAAAAACCATCGAACGCAATCTATTACAAATTAACTCTTCCTCTTAACGGGAAGCCATGGACATCTAAATATCCTTATTGACCTTGATACATTGATACCTCCATTTCTTTTAACAACTACAAACGTCATCGGATGGCAGCCTACCAGGTATAATACTATATGGAACTCAAGGGGCAGCTAGTCATCAAACAAATAAATCAAGGAGTAATATCCCTGAAGAAATCTAGTCGAACCAAATTCAGGAGGCCATTGACGAATTGCCTCGATGAATTTCTTAGCGACTGGTATATTTAAAGCGCACTCAGGAGATTGAACCTCATTCCGCTGGACAACTTGCTGAGTCATGAGACCCAGTAGGGGGGAATTAGGTTGATGAAAAAATCGGACAAAGGGAGTTAGCAAGAGTTTAAGCGTGGCCGTCGGAACGCGGACGTTTTTACCTGCGGTAATGGATTACCTAAATCTTAGGAACTGCGAGGACTAGTAGCTACGTAGATATATGATAAAGCGTGATGGCTTGAAAGATTTATACGAGAAGGTTATCAGAAAAATACAATTGTCAGGGAAAGGATTTTCTACGAAAATACCCAAATCCACTTTACTTTTAGAAGAAAAATTCCGTCAATACTGACCCTGTATGCCCATCCCTTTTTCAGAATTAAAGAAGGAAAGTTTACCATGGAATTCAGTATTTTTATCACAAAAACATTTCAATTACGATACATAAATGCACTTGAATACGATATCAATGAAGGGCAGACATTAAGCGGAAAATAAAAAATATTTAGGCAATTCTTAAAATCTTAGTAAGATATTAGTAATTCATTAATGGCGAGATATTATAGTGTACTAAATTACTCTAACGCCACGGCTTTACTTAAGCTATTGCAAAATGACTCACTTGAAATTATATTCACACATCATCATCAATACAACAACTCTATTGGAAGTTTGAACATTGATATAATCACAGGATAGAATAGTCCATTCTTAAGTACAGTCAGTCATGTCAATCGAAATATTAAAAATCATATACAATTAAATGTAAAACGCACCAAACCTTATGTACCCCAAAGAAAATAGGGCTGCGAAAACATAGGGACGGGCACAGGTTGGGAAAACACAGTGCAACGAAGCTGCCACACGTTTTGCTCGAACTATAACATAAAATGTTATTACTTTAAATCCAATGCTAGCCTTGAGCATAATTAAAAGAAATCACTTTTCACAACTCAACTCGAGGTTTTTGTTTCACCCATTAATTTTAACGTTGCATCATTTTCAATGTAACATTGATTGGACAATTTTATCTTGTAAATGACGCAATAGACGTTGAAATTGTTCGATGAAATAAAGAACCATACTGAAATGGTACAAAGTGATTTTTTCAGCATGCTAAACATTGCAAAACTCCGTATCGCCGTCTCCATTAATTTAATTCACATTACCAGCCACTGTAGATGTGAAAAGTGGCCGATCAGGGCTGTATTTACCACATAGCGTACCCGACTGCCGCTGGGGTCTTCGCGAGCGCTGGGGGCCTCGCGAGAGTCACGAGGAGGCATTTGTTTACAGTTCAAAAGTTAAAAAATGTAAATATAGTTTTTAGTTACTGGCGCCTACTATTAAAAGTGATAGATATTTTTACTCATTACGTATTGTCTTTATAAGCAAGAAAAATTCTATGTCAAGCTGCCAGGGTGCATTTTGGGCCTCATTCTAGATTCCGCCGGGGGCCTCAGAGGTCATAAATACGTCCCTGTGACCGATAATACACTCAAGACGGAATTGACCAGGGCAGTAAAGCATTTCGTTCGCTGCTCTTTTCTTCGACGTAGGTGGTAGCAGTCACGTCTTTTGGAGCTTCGATATCTAAGGCCTTTCATCCAGGTCTTTTCCTCCGATCAAATTAGCCTAAATGAGCCTCGAAATGATTTGCACATGCAAAAAGTGTGTGGTAAAGAAGAGTTTTTAAAATTTCCGCCTATCGAATACAGTAGCTACGATGGCCATTTTGGGCATGTCCATATGCTATCAAAGGCTTAAATAGCCATTTATCACACTTATAAATGCTTTCAGAATAGCTCAAAAAACACACTATTTGAGGTGTTATTCCTTCGTAGGCAACGACTCCAAAATACTAATTTACGATAATTCCACTCAGTCCATGAAAAAGTGTAGCAACCTAAGTCGTCCGGCCACGATTGCGATGTGTCGACCTGACTTCATCTGACTGAGCGCGGACATTTTGAATGATCACCATTCCCAATCGACGGGAAATTTTCATTTTCCGAAGTGCCTGCTCAAAGCAAACAGTAAACACCTCGGTCAGAGAATCAGATATATTAGCCATCATATAGCTATTTTTAAACCAGATATTTTAGCAGGCACTAAACCAATCTGATTAAATGAGTCGGAAGGATTCCTTGCTTATCATTAAAAAGAACTTTTAAATCAGGAGACCCACGTGACGTAGCTGTCTGCGTATTAGATCCGCAATTAAGAATTCTGCGGTTCAATTTATCATCAAAGAAAACCTTATTCCTCCGGATGGTTTCAGCGCATTATCTGCCAATTTTCTAGTTAGATGAAAAATCTTACATTGGCCAGATTATCACGCTCAAGTCCGATTTAATAATGCCTGATTAAACATTTTCTCCTTATGATAACCTACGAGAATACGATCTATCATCCATTACACCTGCGTCAGCTAGTGAACTTTATGAAGTATTTTAAAAACAAAAGCTTTCAGTCCATACACCTAATGGTAGCGTAAAGGCTTTGTCACTTGCCAATAAACGTTAACCAAATTAAAAGAAAACTGGAACTTAGAAAACTGATTGATGCATCTTTTTGATGAAAAAATGTACACCCAACTTGGATATTGAGTGAGATATCACCATTCTCATTATAGCAACACTATTCCATCAAATAAATGGTAGATCCTAGGACAGCCCTACTTAATCTCCGATTTCATTAACTCTGAATATTTTTTCGAAAAACTACCTTACTATCGAAACTAAATCCCCCTTTAACCCACCTTATCTCTCATCATGCCGTCCATAACCAGTAGCATAAATATAACAAAGCTTCAATATTACTTTCAGTATATGTATTTTTAGCAGATAAATTACAACATTACCTCTACATTTCTTGAAACTTTGGCATTATGACTGCATAACTGATTTCAGCACTAAGAACGATAGCGACTTTCAATTGTTTCCATAGGTACTTCCCCGAGCTATCGTTCCGTCTGTTCCAATGTCTTCTCTTATTTTATCTATAGCTTAGCAACTGGTATTAAATTACTTTAAGTCCAAATCCCAACGACGCTACAAAAGCCTAATTTGGGAGTCCTCCACAGCAGAACTCCAAGGAGAAGGCTGAGAACAAATCAGGCTTTTAACCCGAAGGATTCCGACCGAAGTTCGGGTAATATGGAGTCCTTTTGACTTCGAGTTCTCCCCTACAAAAACTTTCTCCCAAAACTTCTCCCGAATCCTCCGTCTTATTCTCTTCCCCACACACACGTACAATAAACTCCCAGAGACCCGTCTTTATACCACTCCCAGAACCCACCTCCATACCACTCCAAAACCATCTATGCTCTTCCCACACCCATTCTATCTCCATAAATCTAAAACTTTAAGCATACGTTTTTGGTGACGCGAGGCAAGGGTGGGAGAGAAGAGAGGTTCGCGCCGTTAAAAACGAGGCACTCTTAACGCCCTACGTACTGCCTTCATCCCACGACCAATCCACTAGCCTATTGCTATCCATTGCAATGCTATCAAATTCCATAACCAATTCTAATACTATCAAATTATTCCTCTCCTCCATATGTATTGCGTAAAATATTTCTTTTTCCCTATTTTTTTCTCATTCGAAGAAAAGAGATAACCATCGACCGTCAAAGAAACTTGAGTAAATACACATAACCATCACGCTATTATTTTTCAAGGTAGGGAATGTCGAAAAACTTATTCGTTCCTGTTTGACCAAGAAAACTGTCTTTCTTTTAAACATTTCCTACATAATCCCCCGTAATGCCTTCACAGGAGTTTTAACTGCATTTACCACGGCTTAAAAATGATCGAGAAAACAATCGAACAGAAAACAGCAACATTTAGGATGCGAACTGCGTATCAGAATTCCCTCATTTTTTAATATCTCTTTCGAACGTACATCACTACCATGATCTATGGAGCACAGTATTGTACTTTTGGGAATGATTTTGAAAAGTAGTACGATATATGTAACTAATATTTTGGTATCATAAGAAAGATGAGATCTTTACCTTTTGATGAGGTCAATTCATTGGAATCAACGAGTAGTTACATATCACTAAAAATATTTTTTAAACCAGGGTTTTCTTTACTTCTGGTCAGAGAGAGGATTCCAATAAGGCTTCAAGCGGAATTTCGAATTCTGAATTTGGGAATGTTTACATTGAAAAGGGAATGAACATTTTTTACAAACGGGGTATTCCTTCTACTCCTGGGGGTTATTCCTGTATTCAACGTCAGTCAACTGATTTATGTCAAATCTTATAGGCAAAACAGACCCTTTGTCCTTTGAGTAATCACCCAATATCTTGCTAAGATCCCCAGTGATTTTGAGCCTCAAATGCCTATTGATTCCATATAGCGTCAGCACACTTCAGCTGCGACTTTTAGTATTCATTTTACACATTCAATATTTTTCTGTCTATTCAATATTTTACATTCAATCGCTTTCCTCCATGCTTCCTGTTCTTTAAATAAAATACAAACAGTCTTTCAGTGCTGTTCATTTCACCTTATTACATTAAAACTGATAAATAGCAAACATAATTTCGGATTCCGAGGGATAAAACTGTCACATAGCGCCTGATAATTTTGTCAATAGATGTACAAAAGTGAGATGGGACAAATTTTGGCAATACTGGGACTAGCCACGGTATTATCGTTGCGAAGTCACCCATAAGTGCACACATGTGCGAATTTCCACATACGAGAAACTTAACTGGCTAAAACACTCAGCACGATATCCATGGACCCGGGTTCAAATCCTGGTCGAGGTGAATGGATTTTACTTTGTGGAATTTTGCCTTTAAGTTAGATGGGAGTCACAGTCAGTCCATCTAAGGAAATGATAGATAAGAAAGATTTTAGCGTGCACGGACATTTCTTAGCCTTGTAATTATGAATGTCGTTTCGATGTTGGAACACAAGTATTTTCTCACTGTTCCCAGCCATCAATGGCCTACATACACTTGCCCGTTCCATCTCAATAACTCTTTAAGCACTCGTTTTTGGTGACGCGGCGTATAGGATGGGGAGTATAAGGGAGGGATTTGGCGTTAAAAACGAGCCACCCAAACTGCTTCCGACTTATTTCGACCCCCACATCTACCGACCATGAATAAAGAGGGGAGAGGTCCGGAGGAATATATAAACGGGCAGAAAGGGCGTAATTCATCCTGGAGAGAGAGAGAGAGGCAAAGGGAGAAATGGAGGCCCGGAGGGACACGAAGTGGTAAACGTAGGAGGGTGCGTCGGAAAAGTGACTCCATTCCGACGAAAATGGAAATTAATGCCGCATGAAGTGTGCCGCAGTCGGGGGACGATGCGCGTGTGTATGTTTGTTATGCGTGAACCGGGGACGCGGTTTCAGAAGAGAAGCCTGACGTGGTGGAGGATTCGGGGAGGGTGGTGGAGGCCGGGGGTGTAGGGGACGGGAAAAAAAAGTTAGGTTGGGGCCGTAGAGAGAGGATGAGAGGTTTTGTAGGGAATAGGAGGGAGAAATAGGTGAAATAGAAGATTATTATTATCATTGTTAATTTAATATACCGAATAAGTGGAGGTTTAAATGGAAAAGGGTAAAAATCCTCTAGATATTTACACGTGCAGGGCTATATTTACCAATTACATTTCCTTTTTCATCTCACTCAGCTTACGTCCTACCCTTCTTCATCCCGTCTATTCTATTTCTTACCCTTCCCCGCTTTCCCTACAGCCTCCCCACTATACGTATTTATGTAAAATATTTGTATATTCGTGTATCCGTTTTTTTATGTTTTGTAATTTTTATCTTTGACAATGACTAAACAATGCGTCTGCAGATCATATTGCAAAATGCATTTAATAGTTTATATTACTAGATATGCATATGGTTATATAATTGTGGCAAAGGAATAAGTGGAAGAGAAGAGACTACATTCTTAATATCGCCCCATTAATAATAAATACATTAATCTGTTCATCTATCAACAGTAACTGGCTTTGAGATTTTTTATTTTTTCGTAAATAAGATATCACCAGGTGCCTTCTTTAATTTAAGTGAACGTAATTCAGCGATATGCATACGTACATCACTAGATTAAGCGGGGCTCTTTGGAGTAGCGATCGGTTGCCGCCATGCAGTTCGACGCATAATCTCAGTACTTAGTTTAACATGATTCGGCGGTTAAGACATTTCGCTCTTTGTGTCTGCCACTTGCAGACACGGGGAACAGTACTTAGACCACCATAGATTAAATAATACAGTAGATTGAGGGACGAAAGTGAACCTTGTTTTTATTAGAAAATTGATCCAGCTAAGATAACTATAGCGTGCATTTTTTCCTAACATTTTATGGATAACGCGATGCTTTTTCAGGATTATTTTTACTATCTATTTTTATACAATATAAATTACGGTACCGCGACGCCTCTGCAACTAATACCTCTGTTTTCCCCGTATTACCTACGGAGCTGTAATAGGATATATTTATGTATTTTTGGGTTTCAGCGCATGCATAATTGCGCAGAAATCGGGAAACGTCGAAAAATAAAGCTTGAAAAATGAAATGCTAGCATTAGACTACATGGCATACAACGTGTCTACCCATTTACCTTATTCGTTCTCTTCAGTAATTCTTTTATTTTATTTCAACCCTGTGATTTGACTCTCTCTAATTTCCATCAGAACCTTCCTTGCATTTTACACAAC
Organism: Pyrrhosoma nymphula; assembly: GCA_963573305.1. Lineage (NCBI taxonomy): Eukaryota > Metazoa > Arthropoda > Insecta > Odonata > Coenagrionidae > Pyrrhosoma > Pyrrhosoma nymphula. The sequence goes on from OY754335.1 coordinate 56,394,691, forward strand.
CAGGTACACACCTTCATTATTTCCGTTATTTTTATTTTTTCCCTATACTCTTCCACTAACGCACATTTGTAAATCCTACAAAATGCCCACTTAATCCTTTCCGTTGGCCGAGAAATCTTGAAATGCATACTTGGTTGCATTTCTTTCTTTTAGCATATTTTCTTGTATCTCCCTTCCAATTATTAGGTTGACATTTTGCTGCTTTGGATTTCCAGAGGAAACGTTCTCAAGCTTGGAAACGCAACCCTTAGAGGTAAGTACTAAAAATGTGTAGCTTAAGGATACTCCGAAAAAATGTAATAACTGCTGAGTTGTGGTATGCATAGCATGCATATGTCCACTCTGCGATGGGTTCAAATGTTTGAAGAACGACCTGTAAAATCACTATAAATGGGTATGAATATCATGTAACATATATAGGCGGTGCGATACAAGGTTAATAGTTGAGAGTACTTCAATACCAAGGTCTTATTCCATAAAAAAGATTATGTTGAGGTGACATAATTGTATGATTACTCCATGAATGTGCACAGTCCAGCAGCAGAAGGTTTGAAGTGCGATTCGATATATATTTTCTTTCATTTGTCAACGGGTACAATAGTAAAAAAATTCAGAAAGAATGAAAACAATCTAAGAATAGCCTCTAAACTTACGGAGTAGTTTTTTGAGATTACCCGTACAAATGCATACTCATACTACGAATAACTCATCGAATTCACTCTGTGGGAGCTTTGTAGAGTTTTCCCGTATAAGTTACATCGCGATGCTCGACGATGCGAATAACTATTTCTCTACATGTATTAAAAAATGACCAAAAATGAGGCTCCACCATTTTGTTTAATATCTTTGGTAAATAAAGGCAAAAAAGTAAGTAATTTACATTAAAACAAAGATGAAAAATATTTTCATTTTACTGCATCACTTTTTATTCCAATTCATTACCTATAAAGACTCAGCAAGGGCTTGATTTTGAAAATTTCGTGAGAAAATTGAGTGTAGACCATTTTTGCGAAATTTGTGCAGTGTTGACCTCATGCAAATTGTTAATTGTAGAGTACTAAGGAAAACACTTTGCGTCATTGAATGCTCATGTCTTTTGAAAATATTAATGCTAAGTTTCAGCATCCTGGCTTGAAAAAATCATTTCTTTACTTTTGGCCAGCTTTTTTCGATTTCAGCCCACTGTTCGTCGTAGCTAAAGGGCTAAAAAAAGGGGTGCGTAAAAGTTACTTAGGAAGAGAGGAGAAATTACTGAAGAAGAAAGGAAAAAGGTCAAAGAGAAGAGAAAAGTGGGAAGGGTAGTAAGGAGACAACTAAGAAACGTCTTAGCAAGGGCTTGGGAGTTAGCTTTAAGATAAAAGGAGCTTTTTTGTGCAGCCTGGGCGGTTAGTTTATGGGGGGCGTAAGATATCCAATGCAGGGAGGAAGGAAGGAGTGTAGACGAAGCGGGGGGATGTAAGAGAGGAAAATGAGAGGGTATGAGGCTGGAGGGGTTGAGGAAGGGGGGATTTATGCCAAGGGGTGACCCAAGAGAACGAATGAGGAGAAACGGCCATGGGAGGACGGCTGTGGGGATTTCTGCAAAAGAGGAGTCCTATTCGAATCCCATTTTCCCTGCTACGACTAAAAAAAGGAGTCGGGGTCCTTCAAGGTAGTTTGATCGAGATTTTTATTGTCAGGGTAATCGGCTAGTTAAGGCAGGTTTAAATGGAAAGCAAAAAAATTACTCTAGATTTATGGAAGCTGAGGGTGATATCTTCTAACGCAACTTCTTTCTTCGTCTAAGCGAACGTACACCTCTCTTCTTCAAGTCCATAAAACCTATTCTCTTTCTTCCCCTACCCCGCTTACCCCACATCCTCCCTTCTATCACGACCTTCAGCATCCCTTCGCCCCTCATTACCTGTTCCAACCATCTACTCTGCCTCCCGGTAATCTCATCCAGAAGTTTCTTCTCCTTACCCACAATACTAAGCACTTCATTGCTTGTTTTCCTTAACGTCCACCGCACATTTTCAACCCTCCTACACACCCACATATAAAATGCCTGCAGCCTATTCCCTTACTCTGTTCTCAGAGTACACATTTCTGCACCATAGAACGATACGATCCACATAAAAGTCTTCACCAACCTTTATTTTCATCCTTGCATCAAGGTCCTTGTTATCAGCTCCCTCATGGTGCTGAACGCTGAAATTCTCTTTCGAATTTAATGCCTCTGTTAATTTGCTCATTTTCCCGCAAAGTAATTAAACTGTTATACCTCTAACTACTGTACCTGCTGAGGGAGATTTGACTACTTACAAATTTTAATAAATGTTGCCACAACATTAAAAAATTTCCCGCATTTCTCATGATATCATGATACTTTTTGCACTACCTTTTCTAGGTAATCACAAAAATAATAGAAGTCATTTTCCACGGGATGCAGCGCGAAACTTTAGTTATGATGAAGCAGCACCAAAGCACCAATTTCCGGAGGGGACAAGGAACTAGTTGTATAAGTTCTTGAATCCATGACCTCACCGGTCAGTTCACGATGAATATAAGAACGTAACTTCTGAAAAAAGCGTAAGTTAAACTCAAGTTGCAATTCCCAGTGTCTTAAAATCAAACAAAGACGATTCTTCTCATATTTCTTAATTTTACCATTAGAAATTGTACTTCTATGCTAATTTACGAGATTGATTCCATAAGTCGCCATTCATTTTCCGATTTTAAGTTTTCTTTTCCAGAAGAGACATTCTGAAAAAAACGAGAATGAGTTAAACTATTAAATGAAAATTGAACGGCTAGAATGGGCTCCAATTTTAAATATGGTCCTATTTTTTATGATATTATATGGCGGAGAATGCACTAACATTTTCTCTTATCGACTCACATTCTGAGTGTAGAATATATGTCTGAGGTCTAGAATACTGGGTGATGAAATAATGTGGGTTGGTAGCTCCAGAAATGGACAAATATGAAAAGAGTGCGCTTTCTTGGTTTGGTCATGCTGAGAGAATGTATTAGAGTTGAATAACGACACAGCTATATGGTAATAGAAAAATGATGAGAGATTAAATTGCAGAGCTAAAAAAACATGAACAAATATGGTGGAAGCGGCTCTTATTATAGAGACTAGAGGGATATTAGGAGTCTTAAAGAGCAGGTTAGCGTTTATTGAGAAAAATTAATGTTGTAGAAGCGAAGGAGGTATGCGAAAATAGGGCAGTATGGAGACAATTATAAAATAGAAGCACGTTTTTTTAAGGTCTAACACCGAAGATTTAGCCTTTACGGCCGTACATAACCGGAAATGGCAGGCGTTATAGGTATGTGTGTACATGCATACATTGCTATAGCATAGAAATGCAGCCTTCTAGTAGTCCCGGGGTAAGTAATTGCGAGACATGTAAGATAACCGAAGTCATGGGATGGAATTGAAAGTGCTAAGCAAGGGAAATGAGAGACATGTTCCTATTGTTTGGAGACGACAAAAGAAGTACGATAAGGTGCGCACGAACAATGAAGCTCTCTTAGATTCAAACTATTCAACGGACTGGAGTGGGATCACACCGCAATAACCTGTAAGACGATGAGATTTATAAGTGAAGGGAAGGATGCAGTTTTAATAAGGGAAAATGGAAGTAGCATACTGGGATGGTTACGTGGTACAGGGCAAGATGAGATACAAATGAAATCGTAAACAGGGAGAAGACCACGACAGTAGGTTGATTCATGCCTGCGACTAAATTCCAAGAAAAGATTATTTCGAAATTTTTGAACGAGGCTACAGTTTTTTAATATGAATCGAATTTTAATTACAATGTTATGGTCATGTATTTAGCCAACAGCATAGACAAAAAAAGACAATAAATATTACAGAGTAGTTATGAGACTATTACTTAAACGTGATAGCTATACCAAAATTTAAATTATGCTTTAACGCTACAATGGACCGATATCATTCAATACAAGTATGAATAAACCATATATTAGTTCAATACAATTTCTTAATATTTATTCATTATATATTAAAATTCGGATCTTTATCACCATCACATGAACCACTCTTTTTTAAATTAAAAAAGCTAAAACTTGGCTACCGATCCTAATTAAACTTTAATCAATAAAAAATTGATATTATCTAAATGTGATTCAGTTCTTGTCAACTTTCAGTTGCTTTTAATGAGCCAGAAAATGTGTTAGCAAATTTTACGAGATAACTTTTCCTTGGAACTGTAATTGTTAATCTGACAACAAAGTACATAGATTGATTTCAAATGAGGTTTTGAGATGATCGGACGAATGCGTAATCATTCGCGTTGGCTTGCAAATCACGGTTGTGCCCTAAGCTAAATCACACTGATCATTTGCGCATCAACGGAACGAACGAGGGAACCGGAACGATAACGTCACCAGAATCCTACGGACGATCCCTAACGAAAAAACTTATAGCCTTTCTAGGAGCCCCAAAAGATATCCTTTCCGGTCAAAAGAAAACCGCGACCATATTTACTATGTTCTTTTTTCTTATCTCAAACACTGAAGAAAGCTTCTCCCTATCCTAGTCTTACACCATCAGTCTTGTACCAAATCCCGATGATATTTCTCGGCTACGGCCCATTCCTTACTTGGCAGGCGGCCAGCTTCAGCTTCTCCGCGCGTCGCGCCTCCCAACACAGACGGGAGGCAGAGAAAAGTCATGGAGCCCCGACTTGGTTGGTCATCGACGGAAGGAAGAAGGGAATTGAATGGGACCAGAATAGTTGAGGGGGGGGAGAAAGACTCATTAGATTTTCCCTTGGATCCATTCGAAGCGAATTGGTTTCCCGAAAGTCGAGCGCCTATTTCGCTCCCTTCCGCACGGGAACTGCGTCGATTTGAAGGACGAAAATTCCAAATATAAAAGGCAATAGACCCTTTAGGAGTACGACTAATTTCCTTATAATAGCCGACCATGGTTTCTTTCCAATTGAGTGACTCCAAATTCAGTCGTCCTATTTTATTTTAATAACGACAAAAGATATCAAGTCAGCATTTTCAATTAGCATCAAACAGAAATTCTACACTGATCGCAATGCCTCTGAAGAAGATTCACTCGCCACTGTGAAACAAAGTTCCAGTGTCAAAAGTCAAAATATATGAGAAATCCCACCTTTTTGTCATTGAATTTTAAATAATACTGCTTTCACTGATGAAAGATATTGAAATAAGCAAATACGAGAAAAATAATAAGTAGTCATGGAATAAGATTGTAATCGACATTCATCCCACCAGACACGACATCAGAGCCGTTTCTTTTTACTGAATCGTAGAAGGAATAAGGCAAGAAACGATTGATTTTTTACTGATGGATACATCAGTAAAAATGCATATGGCAACAGAACGAAATAATGCACGATAAAGACTAAAACAGAATAAATCTTTAAGTCTATTCATAGTACATACCACACAGAGACAAATTATACCAATCTGTTTCAAGGCCAAAGGGACGATTCAGCTTACCTGTAACAATAAAAAGGAAACTTTAATTAATTACATCGTTAGGTAAATAAAACTGACATTGACTAAAAGAAGGCATTCTGAAATCACGTTAGCCACAGCATGCGAACGAAAAACCATTTTTATAAAGATTTAGTCATACTTTTCCACGGGAACTTTTGGTAAAACTTGGTATCAAATGAATAAACCATCTGAAAAAGTTTAAAAAATGTTAAATAATTACCTGCGGGGATACTTAACTTAGCTCAAAAGCGTGTGAAATACGCAGAGGGATAAGGGCCTTTTCACAGTACCGTCAGTTTTTGCCTGAATAATTGGTGTCCAGTAAATGTTCACACTTAGTTAAACCTGGAGGTGCTCTAAGATGACTCTCCCAAATTTGAACCAGGAAAATTACTACTAATAATTAATTATTGACACATTTATTTCAATCAATTTTTATATTATGGTATCACGTATTCATGTTAATTCACACATAAGAATAATCATCACTACACAGATTTATGCTTTCACCTTAATATAAAATTTATAAAAAATTGAACGAAACAAATACTTGTACTGAAATTGAAGTATTTGATGAGAAACAATAAGCATGGCCATCAAATAGGTCAAGTAATGACGACATAAGAAGAAACGTTGGGTCACGAAGCCACGAGGCAAAGGTTATCTTCATGTTTCGAAGGATTAAAATAACGATCACCCGTAAAAATTTGCACGCATAAAATATTTTGTGTGCAAAACGAACATCCAATTCAAACACCCACATTTGCATTGATTCAAAATAAAATTAAAGATTTCCTTCTAAAAGAAAAAGAAGCAAGATCCAAACCTTTAGAATTCGTTTGAAAAGTAGAATCAGTCCAACGGGACGACATGGAATTCTAATGGGATAGCGTTACAGGGACGGCCATGAAATGAGTGGAAATTCGATTTAATTTTTTTCTCTCAGCATTTCGCGTCGGAACCGATCGGAAAGGAGCCTTCATTTGTTTTAAACAGTTGGAACTATTCCACGTGCGGATCTAAAAAATAGCTGCCCCTTCGGGACTTCTCTTTGATGCTCGTTCGGTGCTCTGTCTGCACCCTGGTGGTTGTGGCATCATTGTAGGGTGAGGCGCCGGTACCCCTCCTGCTCTCCAGGCCTAGTTTATCCAACCTGGTTTACGATGGAGGCTGGACCGAGTCCTCCTACTCCGCGGTGGCTGGCCGTTCATGCGTCACACATAAAGGAAGACGGCAGTATTCGCCGCAGCAACCAAGCCCTGTGACCTTCGACCTTATGCCCTCATCGCCTCCGGAGGGAACATCCGGGGGGGAGGGGGGCGTGTCGTCTCACCAAGGAGTGGGCGTGGATTTGGAACGGGCGAGAAAGGTTATAGGTCAAACGTGAGAGATGCAGCGACAGCGGGCATTCTCTCTCCATCTCGCCCACTCTTCTCCGGGGAGGTATTTTCGAGTCCGCGACGAATAAAAAAGAATTTGTCGCACGTCCTGCTGGATTTCCCCCCTCTGATGGACCCAGTCGATTAGGGTTAGCAGCTTGCTATTTAAGTGATGGAAAATAGGTAATTTCCCGCTAGAAGTAGAGGGTGTAGCTCTGTCGACGAGCGAGTTCCTATGATGATATGGAGCTACCGCAAACACTTTTGTAAAAGGCAAGTACGTAACATTGACTAACTTTAATTGACTCCCATGCATCATTTATCATAGTTAGCGAGGCTATAAGCCTCATTTTTCTCGAAAACGACAATTTTGGCGATTTTTATTAAGGAAATCTACCGGTTAGGGCAGGGTCAAATGAGGTGAAAGAATCCGCTAGATTTTTAAATGTGAAGGGTCCTATTTATCAACTCGATATCTTTCTTCATCTCAACATACGATGTCCTAACCTTCCGCTCGCAGTCACTGGTCTTCTTGCATGATTTCATTCTTAAGCTCGGAAAATGTCCTACTCTTCTTCATCCCATCCATAGAACCTATTCTATTTCTTCTCCTTTCTCGGCTTCCCATCATCCTCCCCTCTATCACGGACTTAAGCAACCCTTCGCCCTCCGTAACCTCTTCCAACCACCTACTTTTCCTCCTCCTAATCTACGTCGTCAATTAAATGAGGAACTATGGACGCTTATGTTACGTACAAGCGCATATTCAGATCCTGAAATATTCGACTGTCGATAAATATTATGGGAAAAGGGCGCAATAGGCGCGCACGGACGTTTTGCTCTAGCGGCGTTAGTTTTAACCCAAAGTTTGCGGAATTTTTATGTCCTTTCTCCCGAACTAGAAGTACATTTCCGATGTGGGAAAATTCGTATCAATGCCTGTAACCACAGCGCAAAAAAAATGTAAAACTATGAGGTTATCACGTTGTCGAAACTAGATTTTTAGAATTGCCATTGTCGATATAGGCCGCAAGAGAGAGAACTGATATTTGTCGATGGGAGAAAATTGTAACATACTTGCCCCCCTGGTCTCTCATTCGAAGGCCTCTCTCGGCGGATATGGGATGGATCGGTTGTAAGGGCACTGGCTTCCCATCTCGAAGACCTAGGTTCAAGCGCAATAGTGGATAGTTTTCAGTTTTAATTGCTGATCCCTACTTCTGCGTCTGTGTGGATGCAGTGTTCCGTCCGTTAAATGGGACGGTAAACTGAGGTTCTCTTGGTGACTCTCGTTTCATTAGACATAAAAATACATTTTCCCTTATGGATCTACCCACCAATCGCTTATAGTTCAAACGAACTAGGCTGTCTTTCGGCTCCCCATATAACCAACCAAACAAACAAAGACCTCTAAATCGCTCTACCAGAAAAGAATTTAACGGATCGCGTGACGGTACACGAATGTGGAGCTTGATTATTTTGCGAAAAATCTACTTAAACATCTACGCATGGCCCTACGAGTCAGGGCGTGCGGTAGGGGTAACAGAGACACCAGCGAATAAAATAGGGAATGAATTAAAAATATTTCAATGAAGACTATTATAAAAGATACGATAAGGATACAGGAATGGACGGGGAAAACATTATTATGTAGTGACATGTGGCTAGATACGCATATAACCAACCAAACAAACAAAGACCTCTAAATCGCTCTACCGGCAAAAAAATTAACGGATCGGGTGACGGTACACGAATGTGAAGCTTGATTATTTTGCGAAAAATCTACTTAAGCATCTACGCATGGCCCTACGAGTCAGGGCGTGCGGTAGGGGTAACAGAGACACCAGCGAATAAAATAGGGAAGAAATGAAAAAAATTTCAATGAAGACATTTATAAAAGATACGATAAACTATACAGGAATGGACGAGGAAAAATTATGTGGTGACACACGGCTAGATACACATTATGATCATTCGTCGAAAGAAGAGCATCTTAGAAGTTGCGCAGGAAAAGCTAAAAGAATCAGGATGATTCGAAATTTCAAGAGAAATGAGGTGTGCGCGCGAATATAACTGGATAAAATGCAGAAATTTATTGAACAAGGAATAGATTTATAAGGACAGAATGATTCAATAAGAGATACGAATTTTAAGTCTGATTTTGTCATTTGCTCTGAATGGGCGAATGTTGATTAACTTAGTAGGTGCATGCATCGGAAGAAAGAATGGCCTGAGGTGAAAGGGACGATTGCAGAAATATTTTACATGAGACTAATGAGAATCACAAGGCAAACTTAGAAGTTAATCAATTTGTGTCGATTTTCAACTTTTGAAGACATACACGAAATGAAAAAACTGGGAAAAATGGGTAAACGAAGAGAAAAATGCCCTTGGTTTTTTTACCTTTTAAACTTTTGATTTAAAATCTAATAATCTCCTTTCGGTGGAAGAGACTTAGGTAATTACTACGAAGACTCCCAAGTGACGGTATAGCCCTAGATATACTCATATAAAAATAGCAGAGTCGTTACGGCGTCCATAGAAATTGAGGTTTCAAAAACGAAATGGAGTCATGACTTCACAAATTAGGTATGGAGCCTAAAGTCCGACTAAACATTGCTTAAATGTGTTCATTTTCCCCTGAAATATTCAAAGTAAAATCAGAGGCCATGGGAGATTTTTCTTCTATATTATTATTGGTTCAGTTTTCATCATTTGCAATTCAAATGTGCAAGCTCATGAATAAGGTCACCTTATATCAACACCGCAATAAATATTTTACAAAACTGTAAGACAAGTCTTAATTTACGAAGCACATCCTATGCTCCTGAGCTCGGATTGAAAACTTTCCGCATGTTTGGCCAATAAACTTTGCGTCACAATAATGCTCAATTAAGGCACAAACATCATTCTTGTTGGCATCATTAATCTTAACACTTATATCAAATGTTATTTTATCATTCGAGGTTTGCTACTCTCACAACCTTTGTTCCCCATAAAAGGATGTCACTTCCAAAATAACTGGAGATTCGAAAATGTATAGGGAATTTGTTAAATAAGCCATTCTTCCTCTTCGTCAGAGGGAATTAATCCTGCTTCGGGCGCCGTATAAACTTTAAGGAAGCGTATCCAATTTCTTGAATTTCCTTAAAGTATGCCGTCTGCATAAATTGTGTTCATTATTAAAGCAATCAATTTAATTGTATAATGCCCTTAATTAGATGGCAAAAGCTTTACTCGGGATTTGGTTAAAATGCTGTAAATAGTTGGGAGTAAAAGCTTGAGCTGTAGAATGAGGACAACCTTGTGCAACAAGATGAAGTTTTATAATTTATTCATTCTGAGAACTCGGCATCGCATCTCGGGATATTACACGCGCCTTGTCTACCATACCGCACTGACACTAGGCTCTCCATTAGTCGCAAAGAGAATCGTCTCATTAGCGAATGCAATGGACCGTAGGAACTGGTTATGTCAATTTTTAGCCACATTCAGCATTCTCACTGTAATTGAGATTTATATAAAAAAACACAAGTCTAATTCTCAAAAATTTTCATTCACTTTCCCAAAGTTTTAATTAGAACGGAACTCTAGGAAGTTAGAAGTACAGTCGAGCACATATGGTTTTGTTTTTTTTAACTCGACAAAGTAACAGTACAGTAGTAACTGACATTTCACATTTATTCCTTATTCATTTACTAAATGTAATCTACTGACTAAAACTTGATTAGTCAAACTCAGCTTCTTTCACGGAAACACGTTCGACGACCCGCTTAACTCAGAGTTGAAAAGTTGAGCAACTATTATAGTACAGCATTAAACAATGATAATGCTTCTCCAGAGCTTCTCCAGTGCTCAACCAGACTCACACTTGAAACTTGAAATTAACATTCGTTTTTCAGTCATGTTATTTTCAATTAATTATATCATATATTATTTCCTCAATCGTCAGCAATAAATAGAATAAGGTAGGGTGAGTTAATTTCTATCACGAGGAAATTCCGATCACGATAAGAAAAAATGCTACCGCGCAATCATCATACGCTCTAATCCCATCATTCAAGAGTTTAAGACACTAACAATAGATTTGCAGTAAAATTTTAGCCAATATCATCGTTTTTTTACAAGTGTAGCAAGTTGATACGGATTTCACTGTCGCGAATATTGCGTTTGAAATACAATTCGTTCGCCGGAAATAATCACTGTAAGTTATAAAACTGAAAGCATATATCGGTTGTATTTTTAGTCACTCTAGTATCTAAGCTAAGTCTAGGTTTAGCATGTGAATGAAGATTTAGGCACATTTTGTAGCTGCCAGGAGAGATTCGGAGAGTGGCAGTTAAATTTTAAACGTGCCATGAAAGGGATTTCTGCAAAATGCTTTTTATCACGGACATGGGCAATTTATACAAAGAAGACGGAGAAGTTTGGTCACTCACAATGGATCTTTTTCCAAAGGACAACGTTTCCTCCGTTTCCCATGAAGGAATTTAATCAAACACGATCTTAGAAACGTGACTTTCGGCACGAGCTCAAAGAAGTTGAGTGATTGCAAAGAAGAATTGCGATTTTTTTCGCACACAGTACGGATCAAGGTGAACAAAACGCGACCTACTATCACCAAGTTTTTGCTAAGAAATAATTAAGTGATTAAATAAAGTCATCATTTTAAAATAATCACTTAGGTAGTTGCAATAACCAGAATGAATCTACAGAGAAAAGATTATGTTTTGAAGGAGAAGTTTCAAATGGAGAAAATCTGCCCGGAAAAAAATCATCCCCCTTGACCTATTTTCACTTTCCCATTCTCGTGAGCAAAAGTTTATGCGAAAATTGGAAATAGAGAGAAAAATTTTATTTGTTAGAATTTATTTATATTTTGCTTAATTTTCAACTTCAAGATTCTCTAAGAGACCAACTGACTCAAGAATTCCACGCGTTGGCCTGTGAAAAAATTCCTAGTCACAGGGAAAAAATAATGGACGATGAGGGCCAATTGATAGGGCATCAAGTACCCAAGGTATTTAAGGCGATCTTAAAAACCCATTATCCACATGAAAAACCATATTGTGTTCATTTGCTAAAAACTGTCAAAAAAATAAGCGACTTGGTTTTTTAAACAGGCTGCCGGCTAAAAAATTCTGGAAAATGCTCTCAAGTTTTCATACTCTTTGTTAAAAATTTACGGAATTTCAATATCTTATACTATATCGTTAAATAATACTGAACATTGGATTCGGGCCGTTTTCATTGGTTTATAAAGCACGATAAATCAAAGATCACCATTATAGATTAAATAACATAGTAATTTTATAAACACTTTTTGTCTTACTTAATTGCTTTGAAAGCTTTAGTGCTATTTTTGAGGTAATTACAATTTTAGCCTTGAAATAAATTTTGTAGCATTGATGTCAACTGGGTTAAAAATAAAAGAATTGGGTCGAATATTACAAAGTAAATTCTTTCCCAGTCGTATAAATTTTCATCGAAATGCCGCCGCGAGTATTTGACGCTCATCACCGTCATCTTAAAAAACTGAATGAATAACCATAAAAAATAATGTAATTCAAGTTGATAACTTCATGAAAGAATGTATTTCAACAAAAAATAGTTGGTGTTTTTTTCTCTAACAATTATTCCAACTAAATACCTAATTATATATTAAGTTAGTTTCATTTACACTACCCTTATTTCTAACACTAACTACACAGAACTTCTTTCGCTCATCAGTTCAGAGTGCATTTACGTCCCACCCGAGCAGTCTCATTACTCCACACGCCCGCTTCCAGTTTGCCACTCATCAAACGATCACTCTTTTCAGTCTCTCCTCCTTGTAATAAATTCTCTCCCTGCTGACATAGACACCTTTTCTCTGACTACTAAAACAACACCAACCTGGTCATTACACAAATTTCCGTAAATAATAAGAAACCTCTCTTTTTGCATGACCTGTTTTTTTCTCTTGTCATTGTCTTTTGTGGTACGTCTCATATTTATTTTTGTTACGAATGCATTATGATTTGGCATTGCCGCTTTAAGTGTACTACAATTATGTCCACCTTGGTAACGAGTAGTTTGGTATTTATAACTCAGAACACTTCCAATTTATTTGCATAAGTAACAAATATTTTAATATTATAATTGCTTTATTTTGGTGGATTTTGGAGTAGTGTTTGTTACTTGGTAGTTTGTGTTAACAATTCTAGTGTTCTCCGGAAGCGTAGAGGATCACTTAGAAACGCCAGTAAGTTGTTTGAGAGTTCTGTTGGAGATTGTTCATTTATTAATTTTTAAAATAAATTTGAGGAAGAAAGGAATTAGTTTTTTTGTCACATTCAGTGGAAAATAAAAGAAATTTTGGCAGTTAAAGAGACACTTAGTAATCCCCATCGCTGGACAATGTAACTTTCCAAATAAATAGTGATTTATTAAAATCAATACTCCTAACCAAGTACTCCGATCCAAGGACGCACACCACAATCCGGAATGTAGGCATCCATCCGATGCACATTCTACTGATAGAGTTTCATAGCCTGCCCATCAGTGCTTCCGTTTTTCCCCAAGTGATGTAGAGAGCTCCTCAAAGAAAAAAAGACAAAAAAACACGGAATATCTCCGCCTTGATAAAAGACCCTCAGCCATTTTTCGTGAACTTGAAATGCATGCTCGTTTTGACGGGGGAGCCTTTTTTCCCACAAAACACTCCGACGAAGTGCGTGTCCCTTAAATCGGGAGAGAGAGAGGACTCCAATATTGTGGAAAAAAGGTTTTTTTTTCCTCCAAAACTCGCCCACTCAGTCCGATCGAACAATCTTATCGATGAACCTCTCCCTCCCCAAGACAACTTCCTGCGGAGTGAGCAGGTCTTTTTCGGCGGGCCATAAATCCAACAGGGGGGGGGGGGTGAAGAGAGAGGAAACCCCTTGGCAGGAGACGACGGGGAAATCCGGAAACTGTAGCGCGCCCTGGCACGCGTTTCCGCTGACTGCGTGCAGAGCAAACCCCTTTGAGAAAACCCACAATTTCCTTAATCAGCCACTCGCTCACGACCTTTATATCCAACTGTACGGTATGATGGAGTTCACTGCGCTTTCTCTCAAATGAACTAGATTTAATCGTTTAATAAGATAATTTTGCTAACTAACTCAATACTCGATGCGTAGTCTAGTATACTGCATGAATTTAGTGTGTTCAGCAATATTTCTACAGAACGATATTTTCTCCAAAAGACGATTGATATGATTCCCACTATTCTTCCACTGATTTTTTCTCTCCATAGTTATTTTCGAATACTTTTTTCCGAAGAGGTAGATGATAATTTAAACTCAGATATCCACTGCTTTACATATAATTATTTTGACGATTTTCACTACACTAGCATCTTCAGGAACAAGCAGCATTAGGATCTTATTCCTGAAGATACAAAAGTGTAGCAAGACTAGTCTTGATAACTGTTTCGAAAACAGCGGAGTTCTTAGTTGAAACCACCGAATCCTTCTAAAAACAATTAAATTCCACAAAATATCGGCCACATCCATCAAATAACATATTTGCACTCGACCAAAATAATTTTGTATTTATTTTAAAAAACGATTAGTTGTTTCATCCTTCATTTTGACCCATTTCTTTCGGATAATCATCGTCTAGATCGCTTTTATAAAACCCATAGATGCACAGCCTCACCGAGGACCAAGGTGTATTCCTAAGAGCAAACAAAATTTAAAATTAGTTAATGAAGTCAGTCGAAATTACAACGGATGGGTTTCGCATCCCAAAACGTTTCCACCCCCTTTTTTGGTAGGAATAAAACATCTATTTAGTTAACTAAAACTTTACCGCCTAATTGCGCTCGCATTTTAAAGAATTGATATCACCATGCAGGCCACTTTTTTGATGGCCTATTTTTCATCCATACGCATGCTTCGGGAGCCTTAAATACAGCATATAATGACAACACTTTTCTTCACTAACCGCATCTTAACTGATCCAGAGATTATCGTCGCGTTTGGCACGGCGAATAACAGATTTCGGGCGTTCCTCCGCGTGGTGTCCACAGCTGACAACAGTTTTTCCAGCCATCGTGATGGCGTCGTCGCGGGAAACGGTTCCAACCACCACGACAATTCAACGATTCATGAACGACTGCTTAAGACGGACCAAAAGTAAGCAACGCCACTTGATGCAGACTAGAAGGCGCCAGCGGGATTGCTGGAAAAATTATTGTCAGCAATGAACACTTCTAGGAAGAACGGCTAAACTATTTCATTCATTACAACTCAGCTTAGGTAATAAACGAAGATTTGTTTTGGAAATGGAAAGATTTTGAAATATAAGGGCATTATTGATATGTTAATTTCCACTTTCTGAACTGAGGAGAAAGAAAAAATAAGTTTACGCGCGCTTGTAATGAATAGATTAAAATCCAGGGTAAAACTACCACGAGTAAGATCAAATGAATAACTTTTCAATTCCTCAATAATACTGCATTTCACCTCCTTTCTAAATCGTGCTTTAAAATATCTACCATTTAATCGAGGTAATTCCGCCACCAAGATCAGAAAAGTAACTACATTAAGACATTTTTGTGATATGTTCCTCCCAAAAAAGTCATCTTCTAAATAGAAGGTCAAAACATCACTTCTTTTAACGTAGTGTATACATAGAGCTTACCCACGATTGATGAATAATATACTCCCCCAATATTTTCAGCAATTTGAGCTCGACCACCATCCCCAAGGAGTAATACAAAATTATAAAATAGAAAAGCACTCGCTTCCACCACGAGAAATCCTAAAATCTATGAGGTAGTTGGTGGTTTTCTATTTCCTTTCGTATCTGTAAATCCCGCTAATCGATATATGGCATCCCAGAAGTACTTGAACTTCGCATTGGGGTCTTCGCCACACCAATTTTCCACTCCCTCCCGAGAGAGCATGTGCTCATTCCAAATATATCCTTTAAACTCGAACGAAAAGCTAGCTTCCTGCAAACGGAAAACTACTGCATCAATAAGCATTAGGGGTGAAAGCATACACCTTACACGTAATTATAGTAGTTAGGTTAATATATTGAATATGTTACGCTCATTAAGCGTAACATATTCAAAAGTGTGTGTCGAAAAGAGCAGAGTACGAAATCAGAGTTGCTACAGACAAGAGATTAGGAAATTCCAGGACTTTTCCATACCAAAATTTATTTTTCCAGGTAAAAATTCCATTCTTTGGAGGGTATTTTAATGAAGGCGCAGGAATAGGAGAACAACACATTAATACAACACATTAATGCAAGGGGATAAAGTTTTCCAACAAACAGAGCAGCGCCACTATCGCCTTGGGGGAAAATCTGCTTCCTTTCTGATGCAATGTTATTCTTAGGTCTCGGCTGCGACTAGAGTCACGAATTGCCTACGCGCAATCAGAGGAGAAATAAATTATACCATCTTCCTCAGCATGAATTTCAAGAATAAGACGATAAAGTAAATTTGATTGTTTCAAATGTTCTCTGGGTATATATAAAATGCTCTAAGTTTCAGAATGTGCCAGAAGATGCCTTATTAAGGTGAAACCGGTCGAAGTTTTTAAATAAAGTGTGGAAAATTACAAAGTTTCTTATTCAAAATTAAGACTAAAAAGGTTTATTTTTGGGGCACAAATACATGATGAACTCCATTGACTAATGCCTCATTCAGGTCGGGTACTAAAAACCCGAAGTCCACACATCAACAGACAGTGCCCTAAAATGGTGGTCCTTACTTATTAAAAACAATTATATTTTGATTTTTGAAAAGCAAATTTCCTCACTGATTTCTTATTTTCCATGACTTATCCAGATTTTTCGGTGCCATTTTCAATTTATATGACTTTTCCATGAATTCCAGGTGATCCACGCCTGTAGAAATACTGTAAATAGTATATTCAATACGCAATATTGGTAACCTGAATAGAAAAACTAGAATAATCTGAACTGGAAAAAGGAAGAAAATTGGATGCAGGTGTTTGAGACGTTGGCACGCAGGAGAATACTGTGGTGGATGGAAAGGAAGACGACCGATGTAGTGTTTGTTATACTGAGGGAGGAGAGATAACTCCTGGAGTAGACAAGGAGAAGGCAGAGTAGGTGCTTTTGACAGGAAATGAAGGGTGAAGGGATGATGAAGGCCGTGACAGAATAGAGAATTCTGGGTTAGCGGGGAAGGGGAATAAAGAGAAAAGGCTTAGTGGACGGGATGAAGACAGGGAGGACGTATGCTGGGATGAAGAAACATATTGTGTCAGGAAACAGGGGACTGCGTCTATAAATATCAAGAGGATGTTTACCCAGTAGATGACACTGACAATGATAAGACGCTAGTAGTCCAGCCATATGATTATTGGCCAAAGCAACGCTTTTAACATTTGTAAATGTCAGGTGTGGCTCCGTAGGGAACACAGACGTGGATTTCGCGTGAGTATATGAGATAAGTTTGATGATTTTTCGTTGCCAAATACAATGCATAGTACGCTTAGGATCGGTTTAACAATGTCTCGTCAACGTTAGCCGCAAGGTGATATGGCCTTTTCGTTAACTTGATGTTAAATGAGAGTTCGGGTTTTGTGTATAACATCCGACTGTCGGTCGACGGCCCTCGTATGTCAATGAGAGAGAGATGGAGAGAAGAACATCTGGGAAGCGCGGAAGATAAAGAAAGTGGATAAGAATTATGGGTGCCATTAGGGGAAGCAGAAAGCATGATGAGCTTAAAGAGAATTCATGGCGGGTGAATAAATACTTATGTATTTCGTGTGCTGCAATCTCCAAATATGCCCCAGTTTTGGGGTGATGTCCAAATATCTACCACTCAATTGATAATATACCTTGAGTTGGTAAAGGACAATCCCAACGCACATCTTCACTCACGGCATTCTTTTTCCCACGGATAATCACGAGACGCAACACGGCACAACTGTGAATCTTCCAATAAGCCAACATTATTCCTTGAAGTAACTAACTTAAAAAATAGCGCGGTGTTGTAATTGGTTGACCAAGTTGTCTATGGGTGAGTAGGTACTCGGAGCGTAAGTTTGGCAACAGCGTTCTTCATTTCGCCCATGCTGACAACTAAATGTGGAACGCTTTATAGCAGTGCTGTACCTATATTTTCAAGTTCGTTTGGTGCGTTAAATGCACATAAGGCCGCGCCGGAGGTGCGATATTGCCAAGTGCTGCTGCACTAACTGCAAGTCTATCAGTCTTCCAATAAGCGAATATTATTTCCTAAAGTAACTTATTTCAGTGAAGGTGGTTCGAGAGAGATAGTTCCCTTCTCATAATGAAGACCATATTTGAATTATATTTTTAGATTTCAATGTCTGTAAGAAGTATAAAATAAATATTTTAGTATTGATGGTGCAAATATATATTTATATATGACCAAAGTGCTCAGTAATAAAAAAATTAAAGCTACATAAGTATCTAACTTGGCTCATTTTTTCACGCCGTACCTACGGCTGAAAACCCTTCAAAACAGCAGGTTTTTTGAGATTATGAAAAATTACTTCGGTGAGTAAAAGATTAATTGTTATATATAGTTGAGAAAACATGAAAACTATACACCGTCAGTTTTTTGACGAAATCTAGGTGTTAGAAGTTCCTATTTTTTTAAATAAAATATTCTCCCTCTGGAGCGCACAGCCGTTATGTATCCCATGTAAAACAGCTTATATTTGTAGGCAAATTGCTCGAAAATTAGTTTGGCAAGGGGTTGATATTTTGATATCATTGGAAAGATGAGAGTGTTTCCTTTATAATGAGGCCAAATTCATCAAATTCTAGGTGAAGTGATTTTTTGCTCTCTACCTTAATCGCGGTATTGTAAATGGTTCCCAGCGCGATGTAGATGACGTAGATTTGGCAAACTCTTTATCTAAAAGGCTCATGCTGTCGACTATATGCGGAACGCTCTTACCACTACTATGCGACTGCCATGTGAAGGGATAGCGACCTCTGCCGGCATCAGTCCGATCCCGGATTGCGTGCGCACTAAATGCCCCTTTCAAACCTCCCTTTACGCAACCCGTCCTACTTCCTGTCGTGACCGCTACGCGACGCGCGTGCCCACCGCGCCTTTCCCCGTTCGGGAGTCCCATTGACTACGTGTACGACGAAAAGGGGAAGGAACAGGAGGAGGGTGTGGTGCATAGAGCGGGCCTACCGCACTGGTTCGGCGTGGAACAGGGGAAGGGGGTCCTCAGCCTCGCGCGCAGATAGTATCGATTGGCGAGAGAGAAGGGGGGAAAACAAGAGGGGATTCTCTCAACATAGCAGGGTCGGCGAACGACGGGGAAGAGGTGGGTGAGATACGCGAATGAAGGGGCGCGGCAGTATGAGGGGGTTGAACTTTGAGCTTACGTCACACGCAACGACTTTTCCTGCGCTTTCCCTGCGTCTCGTACCTGAATATAAACCGTAGGTTTTTATGGCTCAAAAACGTGGTCGCGGTTGGGAAGAGTTGGGTGGGATACACAAATGAGGGGGTTTGGCAGTATGAGGAGGTTGAACCTACGTACGTTGAAAAGATTTAGCCTACGTCTCACGATTTTTCCTCCAGTATTCCTTAGTTATAATTAAAATGTTGATGTGAAGGTTAGCTCGGCTGTTAGTGAGAAGATTAAGGTGAAGGTTAGCTCAGTATGGCCTAGAAACGTGGTTGTAGTGGGGAAGACTTTAGTGGGATAGGCGAATGAGGGGGTTTGACAGTATGTGAGAGGGTTGAACTCCTAAGTCTACGTCCCACGAAACGATTTTTTCCTGCTCTATTCCTTGCGTTTAAAACCTAAATATTAAGTGTAGCTCGGCATGGTTCAGAAGCGTGGTTGTGGTGAGGAAGAGGTACGATACGCAAATGAAGAGGGGGTTGGAACTTTAAGCCTACGTTACACAATTTTTCCTGCGCTATTCCTCGAGTTAAATTAAAATCTTGATGTGAAGGTTAGCTTTGTATGGTTCAGAAACGTGGTGGCCAAAACGTGGCAGGGAAGTTATGGGTAGGTCACGCAAATTAGGTAGACTTGGGGGTGGGGGGGGGTTAACTTTTAAGTCGATGTCACACAGAGCGAGCTGTCCAGCACTATTACTTTCGTATAATTCACACCTTAATATGAAGCGTAACTCTGTATGGCTGAGAGAGTTCGTCGCTGTAAGATGAGCGTAGACTGGAGGGTTGGTTAAGTTGGAAATCCAGAGATGTGATTGACAACTGATAGAGGTTTGCAACTAACATTTTCGCCGTTATGGATTGACAGGTGGGATGGTGGATAAGGAATATTTAGGGGAAGGAAAGTTGGGTTGAGGGAAACAGCGTACGATTTACTATATCCTCAACGAAAAGCGTCGAGGGACTCGCTGCTTGACGTCCATCTGACGGGACTGAAAACTACACAGGAAAAGCTCTCTCGCTCTCTCCACGTAGCACTCAGTTAGTGATAGAGTACCCAATGAAAATTCTCCAATACAGACAGAAATCGGTTAATCTATTCAAAATACACGCCAACTACAATCTGGATTGCACTATTCACGTGGAAAGAATAGGTACTTCTGATTGGACTAAACTCACTTCTCCGGAAGCAGAGAAAAGCCCATCGGTTCCATCCTTGAAAAATGCAAAAGGATTTCCTTGCAATGGATGCACAACTACAAAATTACAACATCATAGCCGTCCAACAAAATTGAATTAAAGTTTCGAATAAGCATTACTTATTATAAATATGCATCACGTAAATATTTATATATGCTTGGATGAAAAGATTTTATATTTTATGTAGCGGTGGACAGAAAGAAATACCCCTATGGAAGTTCTTGGTATGGTAGTGTGAGGAAAGAAAACTCCTGGAGGAGATTAGGAGGAAAATTGGGTGGTCGTCACTGATAATTAGGACCAACGGGATGCTGAAGGCCGTGATTGAGATGAAGATAATAGGTAAGCATGGAAGGGAAAGAAAAATAATACGCTTTAAATACCGGAAGAAGAGAGGTAGGACGTATGCTGAGCTGATAATGAAACCACGCAAGAAAAGTGACATCGGTTGTAAAATATAGTACAGATATTATTCATTATTAAAAACGAGCCCTACCCGACATATCACGTGTAATTATAATTGACTGTAAAACAGGAATTATAAAATACGTAATAGTATACTAAAATATCTGTCAAAATTTAATTTAATTCTTGAATAAGGTTAATAAATAAATGTGTGCGAAAAAGTAGCACGCTATGCACATCGCAGGAAGGAACGCAGGGAAAAAAGTTCCGTTTTGACTCCGACTTTAGCGAGGAGTGTCGTGGTGGAAAGCTGGTAGAACCCCGAATGATTTAAGAGTAGGTATTCCCCCTCTCTGTAGCAAGACGGGGGAGTATATAGCTAACAAAAACGTCGTCGGATGCGAAATCCCACGTTTGCGATTACAGCGACGGATGTATCATCACTTTTCATTCAAAATGGCTGGCTGACTTATGGGGACTACAGTTTAACGTCCCATCCAACTAGGGATGTGGTATCGTAACAGTAGGTATCGCTAATGTACTCACAATGGGCATCGAAAGACATTTATCGATCCCACATAAGTGTTAAAACCTAGATCTCGATATTAGTAAGTATCGAATCAACAAATAATAATTATAAGTAACCATCGAATCCAATCTACATTATTGCTTAGGAAATAGTATTGAATGTTTTTCTGAAGAAAAAAAATTACGATAACTGAGGTTATAATAAGTAACCTATTATTTGCACTTTTACAATATACGATTCTAAGACTCAACTTCGTTAGTTAAGTATAAGGCTAACTCATCCTTCTCTCTTTCTCCAGCAATTCCCCTTTTCTTTCTTGGTTTCCCATGGTCCAAATTATTACGGTGACTCCGGAAGGTTTTTCATATTCTGGAACTGTAAATGGAATGAATGCTTCTCCCTCCATCATCAGCACGGACAATAGGCACTCTACTGTATTTGATACCGCAATATTCGAGTACATTATAGAAAGAAAAGTTTCGAGTACGAAAGTACTTCGCTGTGTATGGGCAGTCCTCAAAATTACTGACTTAAAAACGCACTCTATCTATCAAGACTAGTGGTTTAAAACACCTGACTAAATTTTATCAATGGCGGTCACATTTTCACTCTCGTGAACACTATTGAAAAATAACAATAAGGCGAGTGCACGCGTTTTGGAGAACCGAGATCGAGTCTCAGATTTTTCTCAATAAAAACGCCATTTATTGATTGTAAACTATTTATTTATTCATCAAATATTAATTCCCTGAATCATATCCTTCACGGTAGTTGTCTGCCTTTTCTCTCAAAGAGAAAACGACAGACTAACAAATCCGAGTACGTTTGTGGTATTTTACCTTCACTCAAAAAATATATATTCATATCGCTTCGAAAGTGTGAAAGCCGCTTCGTGAGATACAAGTTATCCGGCTACAACTTCTGGAAGTCTCAAATCAAACCGCTGACACGAGGCACTGTTAGCCCCCAAAAATCTCACGAGGGCAGGAAAACGCACCATCTCAAATTTTGAGGGCGAAATGATCGTCAACAGTGAAGAGGAGAGACTAGATTGTGCGAGAAAGAAACCGCTGATGTTATTTTTTATTTCATTCCACCCGACAAAGGGCACCCTACCTCCCTCCTAAACTTCACACGGCCTTCCCTCCGGCCGAAGGTCGTAAGTGGTTTTTCCCAGAGTTAAAACTCTTTTCATCTTTTATCCTCAACTTCTCCTTTCTTGTTTTTTCTTCGCTGGAGCTGCTAATGACGCGACGAATCACGATCGACTCCCAGATTCCGCGTTGCCGAGCGCTAGTGGAGAAAGAAGGAGGTGAACCGAAGAGAAAGGAGCTAGCGGCATAGCGATATATCGACTTAAAAATTTTGCGACACATCGAGATGCGATATCGATCCACCAAGAAACAATCGATTCATTACCGTGCGATTGTTTGACTTCTACATTCACGAGGTATCGTGCTAGGATATCAATCCACCATGAAACAATAAATTCATCGTCTTGCGATGTTAAGAAATACCGTGCGATATCCCGATGCTAATGCCTATGCCTCTCATAGGTAAGTGTTACCTCAATCGGACATAATGTTATAATTTCATAACGATCTATTCTCATATGCTTTCCATAAGTGGGAGAAGTAACTACCAACCAATTAGATTATTGAATCCGAGGCCTCCTGAAAGTTGTATCAATCAAACAATCTTAATATATTCTTTTAAGTACACCACCTCCAAGCAACAATACATTTGTTCAACTCCTACCAAATTTTTTAAATCATGAACCGTGGTTCGATGTGGTCCAATACCGATTGTTTGATAAAGACTGGTAAGTTTACTAAAAGCTCAAAGAAGCTTATCAGAGGTGCAAATATGCACGCCATTATATGTAGTACCTATATGATACGATTTACGATATCATGCGTCGCGTATTATAAATGTTCGGATCTGATAGATGTATAAATGCTTAACGCGATAGCGATTTGTCTTATGATGGTGAAAATGGGAAAGAATATAATTCCGATATTTATAAATTTTCTGAGTTGATTTTCTTTTAAAGCATATGGAAATGAATAATAGTCCACGACGCTTATGACCTGGAGAACAATGGATACACAGGTGAAAAGAGAATACGAGCGGAAAAGTGCAGAGCTTGGTAAGAGAGGAATGATGCTAAGATTAAATCATAAGGCGAATGTAGTGAACGGTAATTGGCAATGGCAAACTGACGGCTGTGATAGAGTGAAGAACTTTGGGCAAAAAGAGGAAGGAGGGGAAACGAGCGCGAATTCTGGATGGAACGAAAGTGTAGGAAAATGTGCGCATGTGAGGAATGAAATTATGCGAAGCAATGGATTTCAAGCTAAAATGGAGCACGGCGAATAATTACCTTATCAACGTATGAACCTACCAATAATTCGCTGAATACCCGAAATAAATAACAACGTGGACATTTTTGTGGTAAAAAATTTACATCTGGACATTCATTTATAAATCGCACAAAAGTCTGACTTCATAGAGTCCCTAACTCCATACTCGTAAGTTTTCATGAAAAATTTTCAGTGTGTTGCATTATATCAATTTCTTGCTTTCAATAAACATTGATGGTACTTCTCAAAAGCGCGAGCTTTCGCCGACCATACTGCCGGCATCGTCAGGAAATAATGAATCTTTTAATCTCCTGGACTTTATATATAAAAAAGATATTTTTGGGGGTTCAACAACGGATACTGATAATTGTCACAATTTAAATTTAATATTACTCTTTCCCATACGTAGATGAGTTCGTACTCATTATCTCCGTTAACGATGGCTGGTCTTTTTTAATATTTGAATTGCTTTACAGATTAACCCGTCAGCGCCCAAAGTTTTTTTTAAATCAAACATCGTTCATTTTTCCAAAATATGATACATATGAGCAATAAAAAAGGCTCCTAAAATTTTTCCCCAAAATATTCCATAGATCCAGAGTTACATGCCGGTGCCATATGGCACCGCTGGGCGTTAGTGGGGTCTTTTCGCTCATAAAGGTAAGAGGACAACTTTTTGGGAAGAATCAAACGTCGTCAACTATAATAAAACCTCTATTTAATTTATTTATTACACATTAGATTTGGAATGGTAATGAGCGAAACATTGAACACAAAGACCAAAATTACATTTCTTGCACTCGGTTCTTGTTTGAGACATGCAATAATCACCAGCACATTTTCTCCTACTCCCCTTTTGGGTGGGAATAACGAGATGGTTTATGCCATCGTATCGTAGCATATTTGCTGCAAGGCGTCCGGCATTTTTCCCTATCTGTTTTCCCTGATGTGAGCCAGTTCCGTACTTAACCAGGTATACTTGGACAATAAGCCTCCTTACCTCCAGCTGCGATATATCCACTCCTGATTTACGCATCAAAATCCAAGTGTTGTGTACACAAACATCTAACAGCCACGTAAAAATTGGCCACCACCATTTCTTACGGCGCACACCCACTCTGTAGGCATTTATTCCTCGGTCCATCAGGTCGGTACCACCCATGTTCTCATTGTACGCCTCAAATAGTTTTGGTCGCGTCACAGAAATTTTCTTTTTCGCACCACTCGAGTACCTTGCTACGCTTGTAACGGGATGCACACCATACCGTGTTGATGCACCCATTACAACCCTATTGTCCACCCATTGATCAAGGATTATAGATGTCTCTGTATCACAGCTGTACTCGTAACTTCCCCGTGGCTCCTTTTGAAAAATGGATTTCGGGGTGAGGTTACTTCCTTTCGGCAATCGATTGCTCCGGAGTGTACCAGTGCCACTATAGCCCCTACTTTTCAGCTCCATCAAGAGGTTCATTCCTACATAAAAAAAACCAAAGCTTATTTCCTTCCCCTCGTGGTAAACAGATAGTGACATCATTATTTAAGAATTACAAATATACCGCCTACCTGTAAAAAGGTTGTCGAAGAAAATATTATACGGCAGGTGCCGTGCATCTTCTCTGAGATTGTCCAACATTGATAACATCGCATCGGGGCTGTTGATTTTCCGCACCTCTTTTCGTATACTTCATTTCCATTATGCCTTTTTCCCTGGTATGCCTCGAAGTCGATTAGGTAACCAGCTGCACTATTCAAGCACCATACCTTGTAGCCGAACCTAATAGGCTTGCCTCTTATGAATTGCTTACATCCATGGGATCCGTAGTAAGCCACCATACTCTCGTCATAGGCAATATTTTGCTCAGGTCTAAATAGTTTCCTAATTCGTTCCTGCAATAGGTTCATTAGAGGTCTCAACTTCCAATATTTGTCGGTGTGATGAGGAGCATTGTTGTCCGCACAATGTAGAAAGCGTTCAATTTCCAGGAAACGGTTCCTTCGCATGGCATTGCACACAAAATCGTTCCGTACGTCTCCCCCTTCCTCCCAGTAATTGCGCTTGTCAGGGACCTCATTATATCCGGAGAGAATTAAAAATAGTTCAAAAATATCCACAGCATTTAAATTCCGGAGGTCTGAATAGTCAGCGCTAGGGAAGAAAGACTCTGTACCATTGATATCTTGGTTTTTCTGCCATATAAATTTAGAAATTTCATTATTTTTCTTCGAGCTGCAGTTAGATACATCTCCATCCATTTTCTCTCTCCGTTTTTTAAGATCCGGAGCTCTTTTTCTTTTCATATTGCGCGACATTCCGGTGACGGGCTTACTAGAATCAACCTGAATTGTTGAGATATTATGGCCACTTTGCTCATCAAATTCTTCATCATCATTTTCTCCACCTTTTAAAACCAGTATCTCTGCTTTTGCTCGGAGCTGACGACCAGATAAATTGTCAACTAAGCCACCGTCATCATCATCTGAATCTTCGTCAGTCAAAACGGTGCTCTCTGGTGGCTCTACAAATATTTGGTGGACGTTATCAACTTCTTCTTCCTCTAGGAGTTCTAAAACCTCTTGAAGAGTTAAATTCCTAAGTGAACAAAATATAATTAAGAGCTTGGAGAAAGTAACGTGGCATCAGCAATTGAAGCATTTTAGAATAATAGAATTTTATAAATGTAAATAATTGTAAAATTATACTTTTAACACTTCATTCGCATATTTCCTCATGCAAACATAATGTATTGCTCTACGCATGAATGAAACAATTCTCAGTACAGTGATAAAAAGGGTTTATTTGTAAGAAAGATATGAGACTAATTTGGTGTTTGAATTTTTTCGAAAAGTAAAAATTCACGAATCATAACCTTGAAATTAACCCACAGCATTATAAATCTACCAACAAATCCCACGCGGTGAAACCCAGAAGTCATGCAAACGTTTGGAAATCAACGCCGTGGAAATCTACGAGTCAATAATTGTATTTCTTAAATCTTATTTAATAATATTTTATATGAAAATAAGCCTTAAACATAGCTTATATACCTTTTGAAAACGTTCAGCACCCATTTCTGTTAAGAAAACTGCTTTGCGATGAAATATAGAGCTGTAAATCGCAACCGTAAGCAAAATAGGACCACAAGGTGAATTGATACGGGTAACGCCCAGCGGTGCCAAACGGCACCGCTAGTGTTTAACTTCACATATCTCAACTTTTAATCACTAGATCCTGCTAATTCGTTTACAAATATTAGTTTGTACTTTACATTTCAAGAAAACATTAAGGTATTGCTTTTAAACTAATAATTATAGACACAGTGAGCACTTACCTCGATCGAGTACCCATAACTCATGGGTCCGGAAAAAAACCTTTTGCTGTGAAACAGACTGGACGATCCGATGTGGTGCGAAACACAATTCACACTGGCTGAATGATAGAAGAAACCTTCTACTAAGTATGCGCACCGAAATTTACGCTAAGAGTTACATATTAGTTACGCTGTAGGAGTTTCGGCTCGGCGCTGCACTGCGGTGCCGTATGGCACCCGTGGGCGCTGACGGGTTAATCAAGGGAAGTATTCGATTTATTTAGAAAAATGTTTAGTCTCATTCAATCTGATTGAGAAGGTTTCATATTGTCACATGTAGGGTTCCTCGAGGGCAGAGAGATACCAGTCTTTCTTCATCATTACTCTTAGAAGGCAATATTCTCATCGAGCAGACTGGTCGACTTTAAAAAATAATGTACGTATGTCTCACTCATAGGTTTGTGGAGGTAAAAAATATATTGGAGTTCTCTGAAGTTCATCCAAACCTAGCTTCAATGTTTAAAAGAAAACACTTAGTATTTTTGGGAATTTATTTAAAACACTGAGACCCAGTATTATGATTTCTAGTTAAACATTTTCCCGAAACAAAAACCGGCGGCAACATGTTCTCCCACCGAAGACGCTGACGTCAACTAACCGAACAACTAACTGACGCAACATAGAAAACTATAAATTTCAAATAACATCAAGATAACAAAATTACCATATTATCTTGTGGTATATGTAAACTGGATATCATAAAACCTGACGTAGGTGATTTCTTTTCAGAATGCTTAAGTTCCTCATGGTAGAGCCTAAAATTATATCATAAGTTTTCGTGTACTTCTGCGTATTCATTTTTAAAACTCAGCGTGTTACTTCATAATATAATACACTTACATCATACACATGAGCTCTGAAGACGGGTGAAGCATTGTTGCATTGTTGGGAAAATTTAATATAAAAAAAGGATTGGTTATTTTTCCGTTGAACGGAATCTTTTACAAATCACACTGAGATTATAATCGTCTTCCCCGTTGAATTTATTCGGATGTTTATGGACACGTAGAAGTACCATCTAATATAGTTGATTAAAGAAGCCGCGGAATCCTTTTAGACTAGAGCTCTAGAGAGACTAGACATTTGAATAACTTCAATCGGTAAATTATTCGCAATCGATAAACAATATGGCGATGTTCAAGAAAAGAAATTCACATCGAGATGAAAATAAAAAGTTAAAGGTTACACATTTTTTATTTTCTCTGGCAACATATAAATATTTGGACTCATATAAACATAATATCACTTATAAATAGATATGGCTTAATTAATGGAAAAATTCCCCTTCTCATATTAAAAAGTGCTGATAGAGATATTTGGCATATTACCACTCATAATATAAAATTATTTTATTACCTTGAACAAATACATACTTGTAATAGAAGCAATCTCAGATTTACATATTAAAAGTACCTATAGATTGTCGGATCTATTTTTGTAAGTAATATCTCTCATAATCTTATTTTGAAGAATGACGGCATGCTTTAGTATGTTATTATATGCGCCTCGCCAAACTTCTGATTTATAATTCAATTTCTATTGGACAAGATCATGTTAGATGGTATTTTTGAAAAATAATGTGTGTTGATAATGAAGTAGACTTGATAAAAAATTTCTCAGAAGTAAAACTGAAGAGACTTGTGGTTAAATAAATTTGATGGTCCCAGTTCAGTGATTGGTCCAAAATAACTCCCAAATATTTTTTAAAGTTAGTACCCGTACGATGAGCATAAATCTTGAATTTGTGGAGCCCGACCTGAGAGATAGGCTAGAGCGATTACGCGGTGGGGTAGATAAGAGGGATGAAAAGCGATCCGGGAGGATGGGTACCGGGGAGAAGTTTGTGTAGGTAGAAATCAAAGGCAGTCGAGCGCGGAGCGTAGCTCGGTGGTGGTGCAGCGCGGGAGCAGGGAACGGAGTTGAGGGGCGCGGCGTCGGCGGGCGGGAGCAGCGGGAGGAGATGAAGCTCTGGAGCCGCTTATCGATTGGCCGAGCCAGAAGAAAGGGGCCGCCTCCAGAGAGTTCCAGTCGGGTAACGATCTCCCGCGGTCTGCGGGTGTATGCGAGTGTTGAAGGAAGAGCTATCTATAGAAGAAGAGAGGGAGGAGAGGTAGCTATTTACCACCTCCCACACTAGTGATGGGGAATAGGACTTTTTTTAAAGTGTACCTAGGTACTATCTAAAACATGGAAAAAGTTATTTTTTAACTAAGTCTTCACCATTTTTCCTGGATGATTTATCTAGTGATCTGAGCATACGATGCAAAATCGGAATGTTCTGGGTTTCAAACCGATTCATCCTTCATCGGTTGGAATAGGCGAGCAACATTAACGAAGATATCATACGTGATGAGAAAATTAATTTTTGGGACATCGTTGTAAATCACATCGCTTCTCTTCCAATCGCTTTCAATGATGAAGCCGAATTTATCTCCACCTTTTTCTCCCATTACCCGTTTCAGATAGTTAGAGCGAAAAATCACTTCACCTTGAATTTGATGAATTTGACCTTATTTTAAAGAAAAAACTCTCATCTTTCCATTGATATCAAAATATTAACACCGTCCCAAACAACTTTGCAAGCAATTTGCCTAAATATATAAGCTGTTTTATGGGTGTGAGCTACAGAGGGAGAATATTGAACAAATTAGGAATTTAAAACATGTATTTTTCTTCGAAAAACTAACTGTGTGTATGCTTTCTCAACTATTTATAAAAAAATATAAATTACTCACTGCAGTATTTTTAAAGAATCGCAAAAAAAACTTCTCTTTTGAAGACGATTTCACCATACGGCGTGAAAAAAATGAGTCAAGTCAGAGACTTATGTGATTATATTTATTTAACTAGGTACTGAGAATTGTTGTAAGGTATTACTATATTTTTGCACCAATAATATTACAATATTTACTTCATACTCCTTAAAGACGCTGAATTAAAAAAATAAAATTCTAATATGGTCTCCATTATAACTAGAGAACTATCTCACTCAAACTACCTTAATCCTCCTCTTGCCAACCAACTCCCCGATTCTATAACGGAACAAATGGCCACAGAAGTCGGCCGCCTCGCCGAAATGGTCATGGGAAACTTTTCACTTAAGCCGTGACTCAAACCCCGGGGCTCTGCGTGGGAAGCCAGTACCCCCATACACATCACGCTTATCTCTCCCGATTACCCCAGCAACGATGAGTGAAGGAGGACAGCACAAAAAACATAGACACAAGTTTTCTCTGAGTGGAACGATAAGTGAGTAATGCATGTAATCTCGGTTCAAAAACACTTAAAACGTTACGTAGGAGAATCACTCAACAAAGAGCTATAAATAATAAGGTATGATAAGAAATGATATAATGGATACTAAAAAGTAAAAAAATGCATTTAAAAAATTCCGCACCGAGTTCAACATTTGTGACTTAAGAGCGGATCATATCACCACTATCTAAAACAAAACAAAAAAAACAAGGAACCCCCCCGCAAACTTAATCAATAAATATGTACATCAGTGCAGTCCCGCGGATACACCATATCAAGATACCAGTGGTGACCGTCGGTTATTGTTTCCGCTTCTAGAAATATCCCCGTTCCCAACTATCGTCCTCCAGTGACGAGTTCCAAAAACGTACAATATCTCTTGTACGCATCGACCCCACCGCCTCGTTTTTCTTTGACCGATTTCAACCCCTCGAAAAAAATGGCTCAATTTGTATCGGAAGCACCGGCGGGGAACGGGAACGATAAGGAATGAAGGGGAACTCCGTGAAAGGATGAGGAATAAAAGGTGCGAAAGAGAAGAGAAATGAAAACAGAAAAAGAAAGGAAACAGTGGATTTATGAGAAGACTACGGGGAGAAGAAAACTTCTAATTTAGCAAGATGGAGTAATAGTTGAAACTATTTCTTAGGATTAAAAGAATCCCCATGATATGAATTCATAGGGAATTTAGGAAAAACACTAAATCATACCATTTAGTGTCCCCGAAAATGCACAGGTATACCATATACCATTAATTAACCACTCATAGAGAAGATTTGGTGAATAATACCCCCAATGAAATCTTATTATATTTCTCCTGTTGGTCTATTAGCCTGAGTCATACAGGCTAATAGACCAACAGGAGAAATATAGTAAGATAGATGCCTGAAGCATATGTTCCCATTCAAAGTCCATGCTGCGGCTTCCAAGACTTCTATAAAATTTATTTTGTAGAAAAAGTGAAAAAATACAATATTTTGGAGCCACAAACACAATTTTCAGGCAAAAGCGAAGCGTATAGGAAAATCGAATGCATTAATTAAAAATTATATTATGTTAACCACCCAGCAGTGGAAATTTAAGCCTTAAATCTAGCGAGGCAAGTAATTTTAAAAAACAAAAAGAAATAACCCCAGAACTGAGCGGATGACGCTTTTCTCATGGGGATAGAAACTAACAAATTCAGAATTAAAAGAACCCCTTAAAATTGCTTATTGCGGTTTTTACTATAGTTTAGCGCGGGCATGAATTCTTTCATCTACCTAAAAAAGTAAATTTCAACATAAATCTATATAAACTAAAAAAAATAAACACATGCACAATTTATTTGCTTTTCTAATGGGAAGATTAGATAAAAAGTTGGGTAATAAAAGACCCATTTCAACTTTTTTCTAAGTTTTTACTATTTTTCGGTCAGTTTGAGGTTACGACTGTCATTCTTGCCAAATTTGAACTTCCTAGGCCCCCTGTTAGTCCTCCAAACAACGTGACTGACAGACTTTAGTGCATTAGCAATATGTAAAGATAGGAAGAAGAAGACCTTTTCCCTACACAATTTTACTTGCCCTTAATGTGCTTTTTGATTGTCAACTTCCTTAAAAAAGTCCCCAGGAATAAACTATGATTAAATATATAAACATAGTATATTACAGACTTTTATTACGCGCAACCCTAACGTTCAATATTCTCGCGTCATTTCTACGGGAATATATGTTTCCCCGTGGCGAGGTCTGATGGGATTTCTAGTAGTCTAACAAAAAAAAGAGGGAAGATTACGGAAGTATTGGCTGGGGTGAAAAATAAAGGATGTGAAAATAAGACAATGTTTACGAGGAAGAGTGGAAGAGGTTGTATTTTATTCTAACGTGCTTCGAGGACTGAGGTAATTTCGGACACACAGTCTGCCACTTGCAGACAGGGGAAAAAGCAATTGAAGGAATATCAGGATCACCCTCCGAATTTAAGTCGTGCTCAACGATGCTCAAATTCGGTGATTTGAACGGGAACCGGTGTTTCCATCGTGGAAGGCAGTTGCCCAAATGGTAAGAAATACGGACTTAAGGTCATATCAACGGAAAGTATTTCTGAAAGATGGGAAAAGTACATGATAACGAGGTGAGTGAACTGTTGGTATCTTGGTAACGGCCCTGTATGTCGAAACCTGGGTCGGTCTGTATTTGTGACAATAAAGTATGGAAGTTACTATTGCGTTTTTATCGCCATGCTGCTTAGTTATTAGGTGGAGGACACCGATAAATGAGGACATTCGAGCTATTTAAGACACTAGGGTAGGTTAATAAGGGAAGTATTGTCTGGGAAATGGATTAAAGGTATACAGAAACACGGCGTCGTCGTTAGACTTCTAGTAACGCCAAGAGAAAAACAACCTGACTTCCCATCCGACGGAGTAGTGTACTTTGAGTACTATCCACATGACGGCAAAGTATGGATCAGGATTCCTCTGAAAAAAATCTCCGCTACGGCCTGGATTCGAAACGGGTACCACGGACCAGAAGGTCATTACTCCAGCAACCACATCAACTCGATCCATCCATAAGGGGTTTTCTTGGGCACATGCACGCCAACATATAGTTGTACGTGAATTTGTGAATTTTCGCATGCCGGATAATATCAGATACCTACCGAATACTCTAGAATACCGCAGGGCAATGTATCGCACAGACGGAAGAAAGAACATCAATATGCAATATTGGTGAGTATCGTTTATCGCAATTGTCGCATCGCAAAAGATACATCACAAACGATAAATCGCAAACGATATCCCCCAAACGATACAACGCAAACGATGTATCGAAAACGATACATAGCTAACAATACATCGCTACATCGTGAATCCTAAACCTCGCCTGCCCAACTAACCCCTCCTGAGGGGACAAGAACTGGTGGGGTATGAGTTTAAGCGGGCGACAAGGTGGCGGAGAGCGTCATTGTGAAGAGGACACGGTATAGCAGGGCCATCCATTTTTTCGATGACGCAGACCATAAAGAGGAGAATGGGGCGACTCGGGTCGAATGGGGTGGGATCTTTTCTCTCTCCCCTCCCCCCCCCCCCACCATCCATAAAGCTCCGCGGCAAAACGGAGATGAGAAGGCGAACTACCTACATACAATGAAGGGACTCTTCCACGAGGATGATACTCTCCTTCTCCCCCTTTATACTCTCTCGCCCTCCCCCCCCCCTCAACAAGAGGGTTTGGCCTTGAATGCACCCCATCGCATTCAATGCCACGACCCCCATCGACACTCCAGAAAAATCCCTTTTTCAGACCCCCTTTAAATTCCCCGCGCATGTACGCGCGGAACGAATCCTCCTAAGCCTCTCGACTAAATCCGGCGTCACGCGGGACGTTTAGCCCTGCGTTGGCCCTAGCGTTATACTTACAGGTTGGAGCGATTTTTGTCTATGCACAGATTTGAGTGAAATTTTGCATACGTGTTTTTATAAGCAATATATACTGGAAACAACTGAAAAAATTGCATTTTTACGATTTAGTTTTTTTAACAATTCAATGTTATTATAATACTTCTGTAGCCTTTTGGAATATAAGATGTATTTCGAAATACGTAGGCACAGAATTTATAAAAAACGTAAAATTACGCATTTGATATTATTAGAACGGTTGCTTACAAATACCAAGATGTAATACCGAGTTAAAGATTTAAAAAACATAATTGTATACAGGGGTGGCGTGGGTGCTCAGGGGCCCGGGCCGCTGCACGTCCAGAGGGGCCCGGTTTTTGTGACGCCCCCTCCCTCCTCCTGAAAACAATTGTGCGTTAAAAACGCGTTAAACTATAATTTCATAGGTATTTATGTACAGTATGACAAAATTGTACCTTCACTCAGAGATGTTTGGTCTGCTGGCTGTTCAAAGTTCGGGGCCCGGTCCGCCGGGCCCTTCGGACCCGAGCCCGAAACCTAGTACGTGGCCCGGGGCCCGGTCGGGAATCCCCACCTTCCCGCCCTGGCCACGCCGCCCCTAATTGAATATAATATTCACTTAAATTTCGAATATCGCTCTGAAAACTAAAGTCATAGGCCCAAACGTAAAATCCCATATCAAAAAAACGTAAAATATAATTCTTGTATAGTAGGAAAGTTAACTGTATTTCCAGCACAGCTTTTTCCACCTGTTGTTTTATTTATCCCGACCATGGTTTCGTTACAGAGAATCATCTTCAGGTCCAAATCCTACTCTGTAACGAAACCATGTTCGTGATAAATAAAATAACATGTGGAATAAACTGTGTAGAAAACTCATGCAACTTTCCTATAGTGAAAGACTTCCACAAAGTTACGCCTGAAACCGTTTCTTAAATTATTGCATCATTTACATTACTGCATCTATGGTGACTTCCGCCGCATAAACAGATGCATTTAAATGAAATGGGGCCCTAATTTTTTTCGACTTACTATAAGAACTATTAAAATGTCTCAATGACCCTCGATTATCCCTCCAGCCACCTTGAGGGAATGGATAGTACGTAGGAAAAGTCATCTTCGGGTCAATGTGGTTTTCACATAGAGTTATTTAAGTGCTGGGGGTGGCACTGAGTACACCCGGCCGTCTGCGAAGGTGAGGAAGGAAGGCGCCTAAACATATCATTCTAAAAGTATGCAGTACATAACAATGTGTGGAATTGCTGAAAAAGAGGAATAATATCGGTTAACATGGTATGGTATATGTTTTCATCACCTCCAACCTAATTCAAGGAGAAATAGGTATGTAGGAGCAATGAAAAGCATATTGTCCGCTCTAAAGTGCGTATGCTACTTATATGCAGAGAATTCCAAAGTTTAAAGAATTAAATAACATAAGTGATTTGGAAATACAACTAACATTAGCAAGTTAGTATTTTTAATATAAACAGCGCAGGTGAAAATCTACGAAAAAAGCTTTTTTTCCAAATCACGGCACGCAATGTCGTTTAAAATGCATTGCACAATTGTTTTTAGAAGGAACCAAGTTCTTAATCACCTCAAATATTTAACTTATAAGCAGGAAACAAGAATTCGTCATCAAAATTTTCGTCCCGATCTTACACGCCAATTACAGTGTTCTATGTGGCGGTAAAGGCTTCTCCGGAAGTTCGTCGCGCCACCTTTGTTGTCGTATGTACTCCAATGGTTTTTATTGCCATGGTTTAAAACAAGTAGATAAAACAATCTTGTTTGCACCATTTGACGATAAAAATATTTGGTCCGGCAATGAGACGAAACCTTTTTTTGTCAAGTTGATGCTAATAATATCGGAAAGAAATGATTTTTTTAAATCGCTTAAAAATATAGAATTTTCACCGGAGCATTACTCGGCAAAGAGATTTCATACGAAAACAAAAACTAACTTATAAGCCATGCTTTATCATTCATTAATTAATAATCTTTCATCTTCCAATTCAGTCTTTTCTCGAGGATTTAGATTTCACAGCATTTCTGTTATCATGATAACCGAGGAGGAAGTTATGCGCTTTCCTCCCCCGGCGGCCATACTGGCAAAACCAAATAACTGTTACAGTACCCGGTGATGGGGTGTGACAAGAATATCAACTAACTTAATTGTCATGCAATAACCTTTCACCATTAAACTTAGGCATTTCTAGAGGATGTAGATATCTTTGTGTTTTTGTAATCGTGATCGCTGATTACGATAGCATACGCATTCTTCGCCGGACTGCCGTGCGAGCAGCGCCCTTTTCTCACCAGATCCTCGCAGTCCTCCCGCATTGCCTATCCTCAACCACCTCCATCTCTCCTTTGGCCAATTCAGTCTGCATTTCGGCGAATTTCCATTTGCATTTTCGAAAACTATCCACTTCCCTTTTACCCGGCATCACGAGGGACGTTTTTATCTATCGCCATTCTTTGCGTTCACATCTGCCGGCGTTGCGGCATCTTGGTCGTCGATGCGTTCTACTGAGTGTGAATGGCGTCAGAGCATACTTTCCCCTTAAAAGGGAGATTTTTCACGGAGAGGGTTGCATTTCCAGGCACCCTCCTTTTGAACGTTTTGGAGACATCCGCTCTCAGTTGAGGGGAGAAGAGACTTCGTCAATTTTTCCGGAAACCCCCCTCCCAACCAGCCGGGGTTTCCGCTGCACTCGAGGTAACGTGATCCTGCGGCCGCGACTGGGATCCCCTGACCGTCGATGAAGCGCTGTTTCCCGCACACGTGCCGGCGCGTGGTTACCTTTTCTGCATCCGAGGGTGACTCTAGGATGTTTTACACGTTCCCTAGGGAGTCTATATTTGTATTCATGTCTCTTTGTGTATGCTTTAAAGAAAGAGAATTAGCTTCATGGGAGGGATGAAAAGAGGTGGGATATATGTTAGGATGAGGAAAGGAATCGTGTTCGGAGATGAGCGAATTTTCTACATTTTATTCTTTATTTTGGTACTCATACTCGCACAAAAACATCACATTGGCCAAAAAGATGGCACTTAAACGTAAGCTTTCCAGGAACTATTTTATCGGTTGACTTTCCGTCATTGTCGTTACGAGCCTCAGAGTTTTAGCGGTGATAACTATCGGTACTCTGATAGCGTATCTAGGCAGCACAACGATCTAAGAGTTATTATGACAATAATTGAAATCAAGTCTAAGTTGAGGTTACCGGGCTGACCCATAACACTCCAACAAAACTTATTAAATAGCCATGGTGGTAAAGCCATATGTCAAATAGCGAATGAATAAATTCTGGGAGAGCTGCTATCTAGTTCGAAATAAATCAAAGGATTGGATTTGAGAAAGGACGACGGTTTTCTTTTAAAAATATGAAATAATTCACGTCGGACGTATTCATTTTTTCTTTCATAGTTTTTTTTTAAGTTCTGACTTTAAACGAAAACATTTCCCGTTTGAAACTTTCATGCATGTGATTCTGAGGAAGAATTTCCGGAGTGAAAAAAGAGACTTCGTCGTGGGTTGAAAAAAAAACAAACACAAAGAAAGTACACGTGCAACAAAGTTTTGGGGGTGCGGTGAGAAGGAACTTAGTGGATCAATACGAGAAGTTTCGGATTCCAGTCTTAAGTACGGCTTCTTCAGCTTGGGCTCTGGCCATACAACCTCCAACAGCCCTCTCTTTTTAAAAGGAAATATGATACAGCCGCTGCAAGGTGGAGAAAGGAAGGGTAAATTTTTAAACTGTGTAAGATGCTATGAAAACTTTAAGTAGGATTACCTTCGGGACTGTGAGAATTAGAATGTGCAAGAGAACTATCTAAATGTTATTTTCCATTAACAAAATAGTGCTTTTGCTGATAAAGTACCTAAGCTACTATTACATAAGTATAAGATAGATAAGCGGATCAGTCGACTAATATTTAATATTTTTAATGAACACCGTCCGCAAAACATGTGAGCCAACACAACGCCATTTCTAATGAACCAAAGACTTTCCACTTCCGTGATAATTGGTTACACTATCGACTGATTGGTAGGTTTTTGAGGAGTCTCTCCTAATTTCCGGATAACCTTTTCACCTCCCTGCACATAACTTGCTCGCCGGCAAAGTTCTTTAAAGAGCCTCATACCTTTCCGTAAGTCATCCAAAATGTCAATCCCCTTCCTTCATCTCCCACACTTGCCAAGCGCTCTCCCCCCAATCAATCTCTTCAACATGCCTTCACCTCCCAACACGTCCTCCAATGACATTTTCTGCCTTCTCCGGATCTGCGCCTGTTATTTCCCATGGTTCGCACACCCTGCCACCCTGCTGCCCGGAAAATGTGCTATAAAATTATTAGTACAGTAATCTCACACTGTTATCAACCTGGCTACTTACAAATTCACTAGCTGATTCATCGTTTCAGGCATTGAATCCTTTTCACGTAATAGATTTTCCATCTTGTCGAAGCGCAATTTTCTTTCTTCAAACTCACATCTGAAAGAACTCCAGTCCACGAAAATCCTCTTTCCGCAATGACCAAGATTCTGACCCTGATTTTTTTTCTTTGGCCAGCGCAATCCTGCATTGGATGCAATCGGAGACCAATCCTTCATCGGATCACCCTACTCTGCACGCATTCACCTATAAAACAGCCCCTAGGCATGTAAACTGTTCCATAAGCTCTATATATGCCCTCCCACCCTTGTCTTTAGCCCCACTTTCTAGTGTGTCCAACTCTTTTGATTAGTTTAGACGAATTTTCATAGATGTCAGAACACATTACGTATTTTTGAGTTTGGATATTCTCCTGAGAACGGAAATAATTTAATATGCTACTATGTCGAAAGATTTAGTGACAGGAAGTATATTTTGGTGCGCTGTAGTTGATCTTTCTATTCATAGGAGTGATTCATTATTCATAGATCCACTTTTTACATAAAGCCTCCAATAAAAAAAATGTACGAAAAATGTAATAAATTATGAAACAGAGTTAGTGGACACCTTTGCAAACATAATTTCGAACTTGTAGGGAATATTGGAAAATTGGAGAAATGCAATTAATGTGATTCACAAAAAATTAAGGTGTAATTTATCAGCTTCAACGCGTTAGTCAGGAAGGTAAAGATATCACAGCAGTATCTAGAAAAATACTGAGTAGAAACATAAATTAAACATGCACACATTAATTAAACATTTAAGCCTGAAAATTAATGTGATATGTTTGGGACGCACACAGGAAAGGGATGATTTTAGTTGAACATGGGTCTAGTTTTGTTGATAAATCTGTGAGTCCAATGGAATACATTCATTTTAAGTATACAGACTGTAAAAGAAAATAACGCTTGAGCAGAACAAAGAAAAGCTTTGTGACAAAAGAGTGCTTAAAAGTAAAACTCGCCATATTTTATAGTTGATGGAGTTCAATCAAACCAACTTGAAATCGTAAAAATCCACAATATCATAATGATAGACTTAAATATATCTTGTTCTAGAGTAAAATAAACTAGGGAGGACAGTGCTCCACGATGAATGATTGCCTTTCGATACGCGAGATTATCAGCAGTAATTGAAACCAAAATGTATTTTCCCTGAATGATATATGAGAGGTGTCACCAAGCACCCGCACGGATAATCGATTACCGAAGATAAAGATGGGAGATCAACTCAACGGAAAAAATAAGCCTCGAAAAATGAATGGATATTCACGTGAGATCCTTTTTCCGTGGATATTTACGGAATGGAGTGAAACATGTCAGAGAGAATTCCGGACGGCCATGAATCATATTGAGAAAGTACGAGTATAAGGATGTACTAATTTGCGGCAGTGACTTTACTGGAATTGTAAACCAATTGGAGCCGTATATATCGACCAATTCAAAATTTTCGCTCTTATAAAAGGAAAATGAGAATTAAATGAAACGAGGTTTCCAGAAATATTCCCCAGATATGAATGCATTCACTCAGTCAATTTTTTATATCATTTATTGATTTAATATTTGGTTAAACATAGCCTATACTTGCTGGCATTGGTGAAAGTTGACGACATTATCGATGGCTGAAATATTTAGGGTTCTTCAACAATTTTGTTTATGCAAACTAACGCATAAATCATGATTATTATTGTGGCATATTGCGTTGAAACACGCTGTGTCAACTAAGATTTAGTCGTATAAAAGTAATGTCTTTCATTCCTCCTAACTGTTTGGTCGTTTTTGGCTTTAGGTTGATTATTTTTACATATTTCTATGAGGATTTCTTTCAGAGGAATTCCGATTCCTACTTGGGGGAAATGTAGAGAACACTTCAAGGGCAGTACTCTGTCCGTCAGATGAGATGTTAAACCGAGGTCCCCTTCGCGCATCACGTTATAAGTACAGGCAAGTGACGACGACATGTTTCCCTCCATTCTTCCTCGCTCCACAAATAATTCTTCCCTTAACCACCTGTTAAAGTAATCAGCAGGTTAAGGTAGGTTTAAAGGGAAATGGGTTAAAATCATCTTTTTTTCATGAATGCAGCTCATGAGTGCAGCTCTACCTATGTTACTTATTTCTTCACCACAGCGAATATACTAACTCTCTTCATCCCGTCCTTAAAACCCTTTTTTCTTTCCTCCCCTTCTCTACTTGCTCAACATCCTCCCCTCTATCACGGCCTTAAGCAACCCTTCGACCCTCATTTCTTCTTCCAACCACCTTCTTTGCCTCAACCTAATCTCATCATTAAGTTTCTTCTCCTCACCAGCCATACCAAGTACCTCCTCGTTCGCCTTCTTTTCGGCCCCCCACACCTTCTCCATCACACACCGACATCTCAAAACCCTGCAGCCTAATCTCGTCTTCCTTTCTCAGAGTCCACATTTCTGCCTCATACAACGCTACACTCCATATCAATCTCTTCACCTGCCTCTTCTTTATATCCTTACCCAAGGTCCTCGTCATCAGCACTCTCATATTGCTGAACGCTCCTTTAGTTAGCGCAGTTCTCCTCTTAATGTCTTCGCTGCTATGCCCATTTCCTTCGTACGTGCCACCGAAATTAAAAAATGGCACTGCTTGCTCCAGTTTGCGCTCTACCTGAATGGGGTAAATGACCCAAGAACACAACGGGGTGAAAGGAGGAGTTTTTAGGTGAACGGCTAACGACGGACGAAACGTAAGACAGACGAAGAAGTCCTCGTCATGGAAGGGGATGGAGCTGTAACATCGAATTGTGAGCACAGTTATAGGAAAACTTGGTGGCAGGTAGAGCATGATGTCCGGGAGAGTAAAGCGTGAAATTGATGTAAGACAAGGGGACCGAAGGTAAATCTAGAGGTCCACACTAGAGTCCTTTGGTATGTAACATCTGCCTGTTTATCAACGCTTGACTTACCCTCACTGATCTCAGATTCTCCGCAGTGGAGTGCCACCATATTTTGCAAACCTATAAGCGACAGTAGTCGATACGACCTATAACACGCGTTTTTGGCTTACACGACAATCTCAACGGTAGAAGTACTCAGCGCGTCCGCTAGGGCCGTGCCTCGCCGCTGTGTTTACCGATATGAGCCGAATGTAGATGCGTCCAATAAAAACCTTGCCGACTACTAAACCTTAACCTTGTCGACTGCTTAAAAGTCAACCTTGTCGGCGAGATCTGGTAGAACAGCATTTTTGAAAATAAAAATCAATAGACTTAGTACAGTTTACTTTATTTAACATTAACTACAAGTGTTTCGGCATACCTATCCCATAGCCATCATCAGGTACAATATGCACGTAACGTTCGCGGTGCTGCATTTCAGCTGCTACGGGTTGTGAAAAAGAGTATGAGAATACCTATTTATTTATAATTTAAGCAAAACATATTGTACCTGATGATGGTTATGTAATACGCCATAACACGCGTCGTTAATGAAAAATAAAGTGGGTAGTACTATATCTATTGATTTCCAATTTGAAAACATTTTAAATACTACTTACAGAACAATGACACTTTATAATCAAAAACTATGTTTAATGGCTATTCCTGTGAGTGAAAAATTCGAAATTATCTGAGTGTTGACTTAAAAAAATGCAGCCCAGATTTCAAGAAAATATCAGTGCGAATGGAAAAATGGCGTCTGTTCGATTCAAGGAAAGATTTTTCAATGGAAACTCATGACAAATTCAAAAGAGCACTCGGCGAAAATCGAGGGGTCTGGGTTCGAATCCCAGTCCAAGCGAATGATTTTATCATTGCGAATCTCACACAATTGTGAAACTCATGACAATAGAAGAGTAGAAGTGACACATCAAATGCCATCCCTGACAGGTAGATAAACTGGTAATAATGAAACAACTGAATGCATACCCAAGGATGAGGCGGAAGCTGGATCCGAGTTGCATAATTTCTGGAATTTCTCCCTTCCGTTCTTCTCACGAGTGATGTAGAACACTGAATTCAAATCCAAAGGATGCTCATTCACACCTCAAAAGAATAAATCCCATCCGCCAAATTTCAAAATATCCTTTTTCCTTCGAAAAACACATGTAAAGCTCGCACTCAATCACAACATAATCCACTCTTCATAGCCACACTGTACCCCCCTCCGGTATCGAGGAGGTTACACAAATCAACCTGGGAATAATTGAGTCAGCGCTCGCATTCAATGTCGTAAAATATATTACTGTCGGCACCTGAAGGTAGCTACAAAATTAAGAACGATGCATGTACATTTGAATTCGCCTACAATGTGGGCGTCTAACCGCTCATTTCAGCCATGAAAAAATAATCGAATCGTGTCCGTATAAGTAGTCTATTAGACTATATATTAGTCTAAAGTAGACTATTCATAAGTCCTCGGCGCACAATGCGTCTCACAAAAAGTTCATGTGATTGGATATTGTTTCCTTAAAAAAATACCCTATTTTAGCGCACTCACATTGATTTGATAGATAAAAGGCGAAACAGCTTTGCAAGTCAAGTAAACCTTTACTCACGAGCAAAACTAATGAGCCAACTATGCCACCGGACGTAAAACGAATAATTCTAGTCCTCGCTCACGAGCGGGAATTTGTCAACACTGCGATTCGACCCCTCGATATACGCTGGAGGTCACCCCCAGCCACTCAATATACGCACACACATACACACGTTTTAATCAAAGCTAGGTACGATCTGGAAGCTGGAACGCCTCTTTGAAAAAA
This sequence comes from Pyrrhosoma nymphula, assembly GCA_963573305.1. Taxonomy (NCBI): domain Eukaryota; kingdom Metazoa; phylum Arthropoda; class Insecta; order Odonata; family Coenagrionidae; genus Pyrrhosoma; species Pyrrhosoma nymphula. Next base: position 56,437,679 of record OY754335.1, read on the forward strand.
AATCCACTCGCACACAAAAAAATAATACAAACCAGCCGGGCGAAAGGAAGTTTTAAAACTCACTCGCCGAAAAGGTGCCGACGATCTCGCGTGTGAGGCAAGAGAACTCGGGCCTCAAAGACGCTAATTACTCCGCACCCAAAGCAAAAAAAAATTCAGATCAAAGAGTTCAGAGAACCCTTAATGAGGGGTGCAAAACCAAGGATTATTCTCTTGGGAGGGGAGCGGTAGGCGTAGCAGCGTAAACACGAGGTCGCGTCGGGGATTTTTCGCTCACTTCCAACGCCATCCAAAGGGATGTTATTCCCATTGGGCTTCCTTCGCATGGGAAAGGCAGATGCTTCATCTACGTCTTCACTAACGCCCGCCAGCTCGTGCAGCGAAACGGACTGGGGCTTATCAGCTGGCGTTCCTCCGAGTCCACCTGCTCTTCGTCCCGTTACACACTTATTACTTCCGGCCGGTCGTGAAGAAGGAAGGAGGGAATCACAATGCAATCGGCCACGGGCATGGGTTACCTGAGTGAAACTTTAAAATTTCTGCGAGATGCCAACCCGCTAAACAGTCCTCTAATTATTTGATATCTCTCTTCATCTTAGACGGTGTTGGACTATTACTCTCTTTACATTATTTCATAGCACTATTTGTCTTCGTGTCCGGACCATTAGCACTTTATCGTACCATTCTTATACTTTCCCAACCAGAGCCGATTCTGAGTGTGAACAACATGGCAGCATGCTATCCAGTCGCACTTTGAGAGGAGCGTCGACTTCCGCAAATTCCTCCGCAACTTAGAAGATTATTATCGTCTTCGTGTTTTTAAACTTTCCACTTCATCCTTTGCTCACCTATTCACTTTTCCAACCAAAACCGAATCAAAATGTGGACAGCACGCCAACAATCCATCCATTCTCACTGGGTTTTGAGTAACTTCTAGGAGAATTCCTCCTGAGCTTTAGGCATGGTTGTCGTCTTTACTTCCTTAAACTTTCCACTGCATTCTTTTACTTTTCCCTTTTAACTTCTCCGACCCATGCCTCGGAGAAAAAGAATCATTAAACGACCTAGTCTCGTGGGAAAAGCCTTGAGAGGTGAAAATTTTTCAAGGACGGGAAAACGTGGTGAGAAAACAGAACAACATCGTTGGGACCATCCGGGTAAATACTGGGAAGGCGTAGAGTGTTTCACTCCGTCGTATTTAGACCGTTTCACTCCACCAGACATTAAAAATGCAAAAATGAAAAAGTTAGAAAGGAAGAAAGAAGAAAATTAACGTCAATCGCAGAGTAGGAGAAACCTTGGATGGTTATAACGTTAACGTTAACGTTAAGTAACCAATAACGTTAAACCAGAAACACCGAAGAGGTTAATACGTACTAGGAAGGAATGGATGGTTTTACACCCGCATATTTCTGCCAGACATTGATGACGCGAAAATGAAACAAGAGAAGGGGAAAATGCGAAACAAAATGGAACATTAATCGTAAATTAGGAGGGACGAAATGTTTTTTTCAATCCTTGGCTTCGTCAATGGGTTTATTTGCGGGTGAATGTGAACGGATAAATCCGAGGCATATCTGCCAGACACTGACGACGAAGTAATGAACCGAGTAGTGAAGGAGATAAGAGAAAAGAACGCTTATGGCATGACTGCACGGGAGTATACAACACCATCGAAACTTGCCGCTGCCACAGACGAACAACAATGCAAGCCGCCGCCCTTCAAAACCCAACGACGGAACACGTTGGCTCGCACAAAATCCAGCCACGGCAAAAAGTTTCCACCACGGCGGCAACCCGTCACCATGGCAACGCCACGCGTCGTCCAGTGGAGGGGGTAAAGCAGAGTGGATTTTCTCCCCACCCCTGTTCTTCCACGAGACCAAACACTCAAGTCACAACTCACAACACCCAAGCGCTGGGGAGGTGAACACTCGACACACGATCACCAATGCGCCACCACAATCATCAATCCACTACGTATTTCTAGTCGGTTCCCCACGAATCGGTGCCTCAGACTGAGATGATATGTATTAGGATAGGAGAGGAACGAAATAAGACGGTATGGAAGACGAAAAACCGGCTCCGTCTACAGCCAGCTCTCTAAAACGAAAGAAGCCAAGGGGTCCACCCTTTAGCATCTCATCAACCGGACAATCTATTGTATACTTGAATAAAATCTCCTCATATGCACTCAAGTAGGGAACGGATGACAGCTGAAAAAATTCCACCAGCGCCGGGAATCAAACTCCTTCTCTCGAAGGTGGAAAGCCGGTACACATCACACCTCTACGTCCCCCACGCTTCTACGCTCGTCCACACGCCCGAACGGAAGAAGAATGCGATAGATTTCGTCGAAAAGTTGAAAGAAGTTAGGCTATTTTGTTCCCTCACACCATTCGCAGTCTTTCACTAAGGGAGGGATTCACCCTCTCCTGACCGAAGTTAACACCACAAGCGGGGGATGAAAGGAAAAACCAAAATATGTGCGCGGGATATAATAAAAAACGGTGTAAGGAACGCTGGCTGGTGAAGAACGAGCCAAACAATGGAACACGACACGTAAGATTGCGTCTGTTTGAGTGGGTGAGGGACGGAAGGGAGATTTCGGGAGGGTTGGTTAGGAGGTAGTTCGTCGACTCGTGATGGGGTGGCGTTGCGAGCGAGGAGTAAGGGGCAGTGGGAGGAGAGGGTATTAAGCCTGGAGGGTGTTCTGGGGGGGGGGGGGGGCAGCGTGACAGGGGCTGGGTTAGGAAAAGGGAGACGAGTTGGTTTAGGGGTGGGTAGGATTTGTTCGAGCTGAGGGGAAGAGGACTAGGTATGGAATGGGAGCACAACAAACTTATGTCCCGTTCACCCTACCATGGCAAGTACCAACGTTACCGGGAGGCATGCTTCCACATCAAGAGAATAGATGGAACCATACAATATGATAGCACAAAGGAAATACTGAAGTCATTACAATGCGCAATCTTCCATAGTCAATGGATCAGTTTAGCAGTCAACACGCCGAATACTTAAGTATAAGGTGCGGAATTGTCGCGGTGCCGTAATTAATTATCAAGAAAAATACAAAATAGAAATACTTTACAAAAAACACAGTATTTTGTAAAATCAGCGCACATATTGCGCGCGATTGCATGTTATGTGGAGTTAAGTGGATCGTAAAATAAAGCAGCCTTCACATGCATGCATCAAGGCGCCATATACTCCTTCCTCAATCGATGCTTCACACCACTTCTTGATTTACCATCGTTAACTCAATGCTGCTCCTTCGGAATCCGTCCGGTTTGCCGAGCTCGTTGGAAGCATCAACGCCTGCTTACCTGAGATCGTGGGTTAGAGTCACTCTTGGTTGGCTTTTCACCATCCAATGCACGAGTTAACGTGTTCGTATAAGTATTTAGACGCACAAAAATTTGCCGTAGTTAGAAAATCCGTGAAAGCAATGGTCGATGTAGAAATTTTTATGCATTATTAAACGGGAATTAGGCTACCGAAGAGGCGCTCTGCAGGATTCGCAACGTACTAATTAAAAATAAGCAGCTAATTCCAAACAAATCACAATTTCCGAATTCTTGTGACGTTCTGCATTTTGTAAAAAGTTATTGTTTCCAGCAAATAACACTCTTTTGTGTTTGTTTATTAAGAAAAATTCACTTTTGCTTATATTTAATTTGATAATTTTTAAAGGTAGGTTCATATGGATCAAATATTACCTCTAAATTTAACTTTAACTACTTAATAACGCTATTTTATTACTGCACTTCATTGATTTTAGTTAGCCCTAGCGATGATGAGTTGGCCGAGTTAAAGGTCTGAATGCATTGATGAATGTACCGACACGCATTCCCTCAACGTTTTCCGCATCCTATGTATGTAAAGGAGATTGGTGCGTTGTTAGCGTGATCGGAGCATGAGGAATAGGCCTGTAGCACAACGAACAAACGGGAGAGGTATCAGGGGAGGCCGGAGGGGTTGGCTTGGCAGCCGAATGGGATGTAAGGTGGAGGCGAGGGTGGGGGGGGGTCCCTTTGGCGAAACGGAATAAAAAAATATATGACTCCGGGTGGGGAGCGAGCGAGTGTGCGGGAGTGAGGAGACTTGACTATCTGGGTGCAGTCGAACCGAAAGCAGATATAAGCGGAGGGGGAAAGCATTAAGGGTAACAATGCTTGGGGAGAGAAGACGAGTGATATATATACTAGGCACTGTCTGGTAAATCCCAAACGTTTTTACTCACGACGCCAAATATGATAAAAATTATCACCACGAGGTTTTACCGAAGATATACGTAACACCTACATAATATCCTGCAAGACACCTCAAGGGTGTGTCGCAGAGAAAGATGATTATTCTCCAACGTACATTAAAATATATCCTATCCAAACGCGGTTTTCAAGTTATTTGGGTTCAAAGTGGTGTTACTTTTTTCGGCGGCTAAAATACCGTGATTATTTAAAATCAATATAAAAAAATATGGTACTATTGTTTAAAACACCCAGTAATTATGCTGCGGTAATCAACATTTAAGAAAAGGAGTGTATTTCGTTGGTTTGGCCGTATTTAGAAAATGGGTGAGAGTGGAATAACGAGACAGATATGATAGTAGAGTGAATGGTGTGAGAGTAAGAGGTAAAACGCGGAAGTCACGAATGTGATATAAGAGACATGTGAATGTTATCGAAGAGACAAAACAAGAGTAGTAATAATAGGTGTCATAAAAACCACTGCGCTATTCATAATAATCAATGAAAAAATTTCTCGCGATGTTAGGAGTGCCATTTTCCGCGAACAAAAAGGATTTTTTTTGCTCGTCGAGACGCCATCTATACTATTATTTAATCTACGGCTGGTAATCATAGCATTTTGCGAAAGGATAAAGCAGCTCGGAAGAGGACTGAACTGAATAACGTGATGCGAGCGAGAGCCTATTGATGGATCAAGTACGGGATTTAAATTAGTTCCGGGATAAACAGGAACGGAATTACTGCCGCAAACTCAAACTTCCATAGGCAGAGTCCACGGTGCCAAGCAACCAAAGGGAGAGAGAGCTAACTAATGCTTGAGACGTCAGTGGAGCAGTAACGAGTGGACTCACCGGAGAGGCCGGGTGAATGAGCAAACGAATGCCTGAATGCTGGATAACGAATAGGTTTTACTGCCACTCGACTCTTCGGCAAGTGCGGAGGATAACGATGAAGAGGGTCAAGAGTAGGTGGGTACTGCCGTTGGTATGTAGCTTTCCCGTACACCTGTTTAGCATCGCTTCCTTTGCACCGTTCCAGACATGTCGAGTCGGAAACAACTCAAGAACGATGACAAGACTATGTACCTATCACGAAGCTCATCCTGCATCACAATACTACCAGCCAGTGGATCATGAAGGTAATTGCTGTGGTTTGAGGAGAGAATTATTATGAGATGCAGGTGCACAGATTTATTACCTTTTGTCAACATTTATAATGAGCACAATCTGTACGATAAATAAATAACGTATTTATGTAGGGCCTGTATCACACAAGTCATTTTACACAACACGGTGAAGCATTTGGCTCTTTCGCGAATTGAACGAATAAGTATTAACAACAGGTACGAAGGACAAGGGACCTGACGAAGGCGAAACGCGTCAATTAAAAGTTTGTAGAAAAGTACTAAGTTTTATCTTTAACCATGAGTACTAATATAATAAACTTATACGAAGTAAAGCCTGACACTATCAAGTTTATCAAAGACAAAGGAGTTTATACGGCTAAATTTCAAGTATCTAACATGTCAAAAAAGGTATGAGTACAATAAACTTGATGTTGAAACAATACCAACAGTTGTTAACTCGACTTATTAGCACCACATATATACAATTTCCTTGATAGACTCCCAAAGGAAATAACGTATATACACAGGCATACATAACCATCTGACTTTCGAGGTAGGCATATCCAAAGACCTTAGTTATTTCTGTTGGGCCTTCCATTTCATTAATGCATTGTTTCTTACGGAACACATGTATAAATATTATAACTGATATGAAACCTTCGGTAACTCACAAGTATATATGCCTTTATAGAGCAGCAGTCCCTCACGGGACTTCCCGCAAACGCGTCGATCGCAAAAATTTCTTTTGTGTCCACTGCACACACAAACTGAGTAAAGTACTCGAATGGGTATGGAAATGGGGCTTTCTTCGAAAAAGCACCTCATATAAGGAAGATAAAATTCTGCCAAAAATTTGGAAAACTTTTTTTTTAGAAAAGTCTTGTCCAGTGACGGGTGCTCTCCTGAAATAACGCGTGACTCTCAAAATAGAAAAGTAAACAATTAGTAACCTTCAAATTCCCATTACATTGCCTAACTAAGTATTACAGAAGTTTGAGCAAGGCATAACTTTACACAATTTTCAATGAAATTGGCAATGAAAGAACAAGATACCAACTCTACCAATGACGCCAAAATGCCATCCACTTAATCGCACTTACTTTTCGATACATGAATATGCCGAAATATAGATGCAGTTTACCATGGGATATGATACGGCTGTGCACTCCAGGAATACATTATCAAATAAATGAGGAAGTTCTGATACGAAGATAGCGTCAGAGATTAGACGTGAGTATTTCGTTTTCAAAATTATTTTTATAAATACATTAATTTCTCACCATAGTACTTTTCATGAAATGGTATCTAAATTACGGTTTTGAAGGCGTTATTATATATATATATATATATAAATTCATACATTGATAGGAAAATGGAAATGGATAGGTACACATAAAAGGACGAACACAGGGTTTGGTGGGGAAGATGAAAATGAGTCAAATCCAGACAGAAAAAATTTCACCTTAGCCGGGATCCCTTAAGGTGAAATTTTTCCTGTCTGGATTTGACTCATTTTCATCTTCCCCACCAAACCCTGTGTTCGTCCTTTTATGTGTACCTATCCATTTTCCTATCAATGTATGAATTTATTCGCGCCTTTGAGCGTCATTTTCGTATGATTGAGTATATATATATATATATATATATATATATATATATAATGTCTTGGTAGAAAATCGCTCTCGCATAAACCTCTCTTCTGGGCCCGCTACATTGACGACATATTCGTCCTCTGGCCTCACGGCCGTGATTATTTATCTTCTTTCATTTCCACACTGAACTCTTCATTCTCAGTTTCCTTCACATCTTCCATTTCTGACTCCTTAATTACGTTCCTGGATATTAATATCCAAATTAAGGACAGTAAATTCATCACCTCCGTCCACAAAAAACCCACTAACCACGACCAATACCTCCATTTTAACAGCTGTCATCCTTCTCACACCAAACGCTCAATCCCTTATTCCCTTTCTATCCGCGGCCACCGGATCTGCAGCAATGCCCCCTCTCTAAAAGAATATATCGAAACTCTCCATCACTCCCTCAGAGAACGAGAGTACCCAGAGAAGTTGCTTTTAAATAAAATCCTGTCTCCTACTGCAAAATATACCCCTCGGACCAAGACCCACCAACCTGACCAACTTAACCTTGTCACCACATTCTTCCCTGGTGCACACAGGATCAAAAACATATTGAAAGACCTGTATCCAATCTTAAAAAACAATACCTCTACTTCCCTCCTCCTACCTTCATGTCCCAAAGTTTCCTATAAGCGTCCCTCAAATCTTCGGGACATTTTAAAATCCACTAGACCCTCCCTGCAACCCACCGCCCCCCCTCCGCCACTTTCCTCAACATGCGGACGCCCGAGGTGCAAATGCTGCTCTCTCCTCCGCCCCTCCGCCACCCCCTCCCTCAAAAGATCTTCCTCTACGGCCAATTGTACCACCAGCAACATCATCTACCGCCTTTCCTGCAATTTCTGCCCTGCCTTCTATGTGGGAAAATGTACCACCCCCCTCAATATCCGTATGAACAATCACCGCCATGCCACCAAAACTCCACCTTTTCTTGATCCCATTCCCAAACATACCGCCTCCCACTCTCAAAATTTTGACGATTGTTTCTCCCTAGAGATCATAGAAGCCCTTCCTCAAAATGCCGGTAATGTTGACGTGAAAATTCGTGAATACGCCCATATTTGGGTGACAAGAGCATTCGAAAAGCCCGGGCTAAACCTAGCCCATTGAATTAAAAGCCCAATAGCCACCTCTCTCTCCCCACCACTATCCATTCGCACTTACCCCCCCTTTCCTTCCTCTCTGCCCTTTCCTTCCCAAGGGAACAGAGCGGACTCATCATTCCTCTACCGCTGACGAAGGCGTCCTGACGCCGAAACGTACAAGTTTTATTTTGTGAGTGTCCTTTTTGCGTGTTTCTGTGTTTGTTTAGTGTATCACTGTTTTATTTATGCATGTATATATATATATATATATATATATATATATATATATATATATAGTATTTATTACCACTATTACATATACTAATCGAATTATTGAGACGTTCAGCCATACAAAATAAAGTTTTTGCGACGTCATTATTACAATATCTACTTATTAAAACTGCTTAAACGTTAAAATTAAATTCTAACATGGTCTCTACTATGACTAGAGAAATCACTTAATTACTTTTGAGCTTCAGACAACACTCACAAAATGGGTATTTTTTTAATTAGCGCTCAAATTTGGCAATAAACGTAAATCCACGCTTCAGACCGTTCGTTTGAGAGACTAGCGATTGGGGGCGCATTTGGCCACCGTCCGTTTCCCCACCACGATTTGGGCGTATCCGAAAAAAACATTCGAGAGAGCATCCTGAATGATTAAACCCTGGCTGGCTGAAAAAAACAGGCGGGTCCCAGGGTTAGATGTAGACGAACGGGGAGAAGAGGGAGTCTAAGGAATTAAAGCATCCTTGCTCAGCGCGCATTCGGGGATGCGATAAATAATTAACGATGGCCAGATAATCTGAAGGAGGCTGGCACCCCAATTACGAATGCCGGGCACTGCTCAATTTAGCTAAAAGCCAATTACGGGGGTCCGCGGAATAACAGCAAGAGGACCGATGTAGCCGGGAGCTGTGTGGACAAATGGAGGGAAGGCATACAGACATTATGAATGTTCTGAAAGGGGTTAATTTTTCATGGGACACCGCGAGAGTCTTAAAAATAAAAATTGAAGGGGAGATATTGGGACCAGGGAGGAAAAAAAATAAAGAATGGCGGACCGTTAAATAAGGCATCAGTTGACTGATAAATCGTCCGTACACCCAAGTAGAACTGGGAACCCAATATCTAAGGTCTATTTGTGTATCACACTCATGGATTGTGATACACAAACGACGCACTCGGTGCAGGGAATTTAAGTTTTGAAAAAGTTGATGCAACATGCTATTATTTCCTAAAACAATGTCTTCATCCCAAGATTACGATTGCTATAAATGTGAAACAGGGATTAATTTGAAGAAAGATCTTATGCTTTCCCGGCTTATGCTGTTTGGGTTCTTCGCGGCGTCAAGCTTAGCCATTTCTGCCGAAGTTTGTCATGAAAAGATCTGTCGTTGAGGACATCACAAGCCACACTGTTAGAAAGTCGGATACCTGGGATTCGAATTGAGATAGAGCAACTACTAGGCCACTGCCGACTAAATAAATGGTTCGAATGTTATACCTATCATGAAATAATTTCAAAAATACATACGTATGTACGTGAAATAGAATTTAAGTACGTAAAATTATTATAGGTATATTTAATTTTAGTAAAATTGCGTGTATAACTGAAATTATTGTTCAATTGAAATGATAACAAGAATAGTATATATTGTAACGGAAGATTGATTTATTCGAGGAACATTTGAGTGACTGAATTGTAAATCTCCAGTTGAGCTAGCCAAAATTTAAAAAATCAAGGTTCTACGTTAAATATCATCCGACATAATGCAATTTTTTCCGGCGAAATGAATTTGAAGCGCTCGGGTCTCTTTCTTTCCGCGCACGGTCAAAGCTCGCCGCAGCTTTTCCCACTCCGCCGCTGAAACGTAGTAACATCACTTTCACCTGAAAAACGTTTGAACTATTGACCGAGGATTTTTTCTTAAAAAAAACATGAAAATGCTACTATCGATCCCGGTAAAAATTAGTTCTTAATGTTAATAAATAAACTCACAACGAGTTTTTGAAAAGAAATTTCTCACTCTGCTTCCATTGTTTGTATGTATTATTTTTTTAAATTCATGTAAAATTCCAGCTGACATATGAAGTTAATTTTATTCCAATTGAATGAACGAAAAATAGTTAATCAATTTGTTATTAACAAACAAAATCATGAGTCTATTTTGTAAGAAATTTTAAGAAATTCATCTATTAAAATGTACCATTTTTTTTAATAACCGTGTTTAACCGTGTTAATACTTCTCGATCAAAGGTTCAAAAATCATTTTTGGAAAATGCCCTATGATTGCTCAAACGTTGGGAATTTTGAGTGCATAATGACTCTCCTGGGATAAACAGTTACAATTGTGCATAAACTATTTAATATTTCAAACTCAAATTTAGCACACATATTTTTCACTTTTAGAAGCATGTTTTACGAAATTGATAAGACATTTACAAAATATTTATGATACTTTATTAATAATGTTAAAATGAGCTATTTTCAAGATGTTAATAAACGATGAGACAGATTTATTCACCGTATGACTTACTTTGTAAGTTTTCTCTAATATCTACAACTTTTAATCATAAAAAATGCCATTTCCTTCACTAAAGACACTGATTTTCCCAAAAAAACACTTTTTAGTCACTTATTTTTTAAATAATCAAATTTTCCACTTACAACTGATTGAAAAAAATATTTTGAACCTGTAATGCACATCGTTCTGAGAAATTCCCAATTTAAAAATCTTGGGTAACATCAAAGTTATCTTTTATTTTTTTTAGAACTAACCCACCCAGCCTACTAAGGGGAGCGTGAGAGGCTGGATCTTGAACACGGACGAGTTTTTGATGAGAGAGATAGATACCTGGTGCGTAATGATCTCGTGCCACGCCTTAGAAGTTGCTTGCACGGTATTTCATTGATATAGACGTATGGAAAGCTCTGAGTTGACCCCACTTCAAATGGAGAAATTAAGATTCTAATTCTGAAGATTAAATATAGAGAATAAGAAAAGCCTGTATAAAAACGTATTGATTAATTGGATTAACACTAAACAGATGATATACAGAATGAATGTTTGATCATATCCCGATATTACAATAAAAGTAGCAAACGCAAATATTATCATGAAAAAATATTTCTTGATCAACACAACGGGGAATGAAATAATACACATGGCGATTCCTTCTATTGGAAAAAAAACTTATTTTGCACGTAAAGGTCCCAGCTTTACTACCAACAATACTTGTGCGAGCAACAGATATTTACCAACATCATTCACCGCAGCCATTACCACTATGTAACTCTGAGTGAACTTCCATCCAACCCTGGCATTTCATCAAACTCGTGGCCGGGTTTAAGATGAGAAGTCTCCTTGCTGTGTTGCGTACTGCAATACTTTCCACGTCGTCCAACTCGCTTATGCCTCAGCGTTGTTCTTGGTTACTTCTCGCCGGGAAGGGAGCTTGGGAAGGGGGACACGAACGCGCGGGGAAATGAAGTCTTTAAAATTTGATTCCCGAGGATTGGTTGGGGTATGCAGAAGCGAGGGATGAAGATCAAGGAGTTTAAGACGAAGAGCCTGGTTATGTGCATGATGAGAAGCGAAGCGAAATGAGAGAATGAAAGGATGAGAAGCGAAATGAAACACGTCGACACTTTATGTAGAGTGAGACTTCGAGGGACACAAACTACACATATAATAGTATTGATCATACCTGAAAGTTCGATTTAATACATTTGCTCACAGAAGTTTAAAATATTTTGTACGCATGTATGCTGCGTAAAAATGAAAAATCTCCGCCTATATACCTACGTACGATCCCAAAGATTCAGAATACACAACTATTATCAACCAACAAAGTCTATCTGCTGAACTATCTAGACGCTATTCTCATCAAGTCTGAAATTTTATGACTTAGAATTTATAGAAGTGTTTATACCTCCCTGCAATAATGCAAGTCTTTATTTTTAAGAAAAACTCATGAAAACACTCGCTCGAAGAGTGTGAACGAAGGAAACATCATCCTGAATAAATTAAATGACAAATCTGTCTGTTGCATCTCTGAATTACTACTACCCAAAATAGGGGAACAGTCCTGTTAATCTTGTTGAGGAGCATCATTGGAGCATTAAAGGATGTGTCCTTAGATGGAGGGCATAACTGGCCAAGTAAATACAGTAAAATATTCCATCGATTTACTGACCAAGTAAAATTGTATATCGATCATTGCCATAAATTGATCTTCAGGTGCAAGGTCGAGGCTGAATAATAATTTTCTGACGCTCCTTTAAAAAACGAAACTTGGTGGCATTCACTTGTGAAAATAATGACGACAGGGAGGAGAAAGCACGCAAGAGAGGTGATTCAAAGTGACGGAAGGCCCCTCGAGAGGTCCACATAAGAAGACACACATCCACTGTCGAGTGCCACCAAGTTTCGCTATCTCTAAGCGACAGTAGTCGATACCGAATGGAATTTTTTAGGAAATAGGAACAAAAGAGAAGGAAGAAAAGGTAAAGGAGATGTTCCACTATTAGAACCTTGGGATGAGAAAATATTTAATGCTCAACAATTTATTTGAAGACAAACCTTTACAAATACCACGCAATAAATAAAAGTTACATGACCCGAGTTTCAACGAATCATCATCATCATCAAATTAAAATAAACTGTTGACTATTGAGTACAGCAAAGTTACTGAAGACAGATTTGTATTTATCAATTGTCCGATCGGTTAATGAGGGGAAACAATAATTATAAAGGGCAAGATATTGTACGACGTAGGTGATTGGTGGAGGTCACTGGCAGCTGAGGTTAAGATACCACTGAGGATATGAGGGTATGTAGGTTAGAAAAAGGATATTACGGTTGGAGGGAAGGTAGGTAAAAAACCAATACCACCACTAGCCCAGGCACGTCGCCAGGCTTTAGGGGCTTCAGCCCCCCGAAATTTTTTTCCCGTGCAGCGACTGCCTTTCGGCAAGGGGCACTTATGCTCTGAGCTAGACTAGAGCCCCCCCCCCCCCCCCCCCCGAAGAAAATTTCTGGCTACGTGCCTGCACTAGCCTAATGTAAACGAAAGCCCTATGGGCTCACATATTTGTGTTTTTCGTCACATAGCACCCAAGAAGGAACGGGATACCGCGGAAAAAATATAATTTCCAATGGCTTGAATCGAACCCCGGCCCTCGCGAAGACCAGTACACAAACTCGTATCCCCGGATGAGAGAGAAGTGGGATGAATAGAAAAGAATATAATGTCGCAGTCTGGGTATTAATTCGCTCAATCGCTTTGGATTTAAAAACGAGAATGGAGAGATTGAAATTGGAAACTGAAAGTGGAGAGGAGAAACAAAAAAAACACTAAAATATAGACGTTTCTGGGCCAACGGTCGCCGTTGCTCATCTCTATTAGCGAGGGTTTGTGGAAGCGGCGGTGGATGGCGCGACTGAACGCGCGAGAGGCGGAGATATGAGTTGTTTTCAGGGACCTTTAGGCACGATGATGAGAACGTTGGAAGCAAAGGGGAAGCTCGGGGTGCGAAGGGAAATTTTATGTCTAAAATGAAGGGAGGGTTGGTTATTGTAGGGGGTTGAGAAGGTAAGACGAGGGGAGAGGGGAATATGAACGGAGGGGAATAAGAGGGGAGGGGCCGCCTGGGCGCTGAGTGAGCCCTGGCGAGTGCGCGGCTTTGGCATGCGAGTTACTAAATACGCCGCTTGGAGCCAGTAGTGGATGACGAGACGTCCTCATGCGGCCATCATTAGAACTGCGTCGTCCGAGCGGGAGCCATATTAGGCGCCATATTTCAAAACGGCTCTGTCGTCGTAATCTTGCATCAGTTTTTCCGGTGGTTTACCGCCGTAATAATTATGCGTAGTTTTTCATAGCTAGGGGTATGATTTGATGGATAGTATCTAATATTATTTTTGATCCAGTAAAAGTCTCATTTCTAATCGCTTTTCTACCGTCAACCAGCAAGACTATCATCTCTGTTCAATTCCTACCAATTCCACGCAATCTGCTTCAAAATAATGGTCTCCTTTTTATACTCGCCGCTAATGAAATGCTTAATCCACCTATTCCGTCTCCTAATATTCTCCTATGATAATGTCTTTTCGCCAATCTGTCTTTCAAGAGCAACAATAGAGTTACGTTTTAAAATACAACAGGATTTTTCCAAGTATAGTAAACAACTGAAGCTGCCAGGTTACTATCCTGCTCATTTCTTAAACGTGTGGTAAAAGCCAATAACAGATTTTTTACAAGCATATCTTTCCCCTATGATCCTCCATTGTTGTGTGCCTTAAATATCATGGAATTTCCATACATGCTATCTTAATAATACTTTCCTATTTTGAGACGAATGCTTTGTTTTACTTAATGCTTTAATATACTTTAGTTGCTATGTAAATTTGATATAAAAAATTAATATTAATGAGAAGGGCAAAGTAATTTAAAAATTTATATTTTACTTTTGAATTATCAACGATTTATTTATGGAACTCAGGAAACTGGAAGAAAATTTATTTCATTTAAGATTAAAATATTTGAAAGCAAGGCGTTCGGTAAAGGCAAAATTTCCACCAGAAATACATTATGAGAGGTTGCTATGCTTGCATAAAATATGGAGAATAGAGAAAGTGTCATTTTCAGCAAGTAAGCTACAAATTTAAAGCATACATTTTCCATTGTATGTATCACTTAAATCTCATGGGAATAAATCACTTTAAGTTCATGTAAAAACAATAAATTTTGTTAAAGGTTGCAATAGCACAAAAATTCCGATACGTACGAAAGGTCTATATTAAATAACACTCTCCGCAGATTCTGCACAGACTAGCCTTATGTGTGTAAGTATTAAACATTTAATCTAATAGGCTTATGCGCAGAATATCTACCATGGTGTACATTTCAACTTATTAGTATTCAGGCTTCAGAATAACGTAAGTTTTATTCAGAAGTAAGACTTACGAATTCAGATATTCTGGAAGATTATTGAGAGCCAAATACTCTGATCTTCAAATCTTCATGCCAACGGTTCCTCGATAACATTCTTATTCTATCAACCTGTACATCTCCAAAATAGCCCAGTGGGGCGACATTGACCCATGGGAGTGTTTTGAAGATTTGAGGATGCGTTTAGGAGTTTTCCCAGGGATAAGGGATGTCTACCATAATCCCTAAGGGACAGAAGAGATACGGTGGGAGAGGAGTCAGATGTGGTTTACAATCTCTTTACTGATTAAATGTTTTTTTACGGTCAGATGGGACTGTGAGAAAACAAAAAAATGATGAAACGTAGGTTCTGATGAGGCTGATATAAACTACTACGCACCAAGCAAACTTAACTTTTCTTTTTAGCTTGGTTACCAAGCCAAAATTTCTATTTTTTCTCCTTAGTTTACTACTTCTAAACATATCAGCGTCCATAAGACTTCGATTCGTACACATTTTTGCTAAATATCAGCACTTGTGTATGAAAATGAATCACAGGCATTCGTTGATTTATCAGGCACGTCGAAGCCAAATATATTATTTTTATAATACTAATTACCAACCAATAATATATCATCATCAAGGTAGATCTGTCCTGAGACAGGTCCCGGCTGAACTCCGCCAAACTTCTCTATTTTGAGCCCACATTTTCATCTCTTGATAACTCCTATTTTCCCTCAAATCCGTCAACATATCAAATTTTCTTCTTCCTTTCTTCCGTTTTCCTTTCACTTTTCCTTCCATTATCATACTCAGGAATATAATAATAAAAGAAGCAGCATTATTTTCCGGTCATGTCGTCATCTTGCCGTTATCTTTCGGGTAGACAGTCAAAGTAGGTGACTTTGCTTTCATAATTTCCTCCACACTACCCTATTCTTCCAAACTCTTTTGCTTCAGATACCCTCATGATTTGCTTCGCACCCGCCCTTCTGTTCTTAAGACTTCCTTTAGTCCTCTTCTTCCACCATATTCACCCTTGACGTTCTTGGTCTACCCCATCCACTGGCACACCATTCACTCCTCTATCATAACTCTGGCTCGTTATTCGAATCTCATCCATTTTATAAAAATGGCCAAACCAACGAAACACACTCCTTTCATATACGGGCACCTGAATCAAAAGCTTAATCCAGTAAAATTTGCTGGGAATATAGTGCAGCTTCGAAAAAGGTATTAGCACACTAAGCCACAATACGATATCCAACTCATTTATCTTCTGCACTTTGAGAACTTTATCCCCACTTAATTCAATACTTCCGTCACTTCATAAAAGACCGATATTTGATTTAGTATGATTTCCAACTTTGGCTGATAAAGGTCACATAACAGCAGGGCAACAAATCAATGCGTAGCTCATAAAATTGGTAGAAATGTAATGGAGAGCATTTTCAGAGACATCCATTTATCCACCTCAATTTAAATAATGAATCGAGGAATATCTTAAGCCAATAAATTATTGTATGATCAACTTGTTGCATAGTTATGATGGGGTGCCCATAGTTATTTGCATAATATTTGAGACACTTAAAAATGTATGCTAAAAAAACTGGAACATGTTGAAAAAACGGGATGTGTTAAAAAAATCAAAATAAGGCTAATTTATTTAAGATAAACAATGAATTAAATACTGCGATAAACATACATTAAATTAGATTCGCTTTGTAAAATGATAGATAATCAAAACCTATTACTAAAATATAATTTCAGGTATTTTAGAATATTAGAAAATATATAACAGATTTATACACATGTTCAGCATTGCAATAAAAATTCGCTCTAAAAAGACTATAGTGCCCGTTTATCCTTTTTAAATGTATAGACTATAGATATCTAGAAGACGGTTCCCGTTGAATGGCAGTGGGAGGTAGAAAAATGTTTAATTGTTGCATAGGGTTAAAAGAATCCTTCCAATACGGAATTCCAATGTGTATACCTGCAGCGGTCATTAACTACACATGGAGAGATTGAGATGAAAAGTACACCAACTATAATCTCGCTGTGATTCCTGATGATTTAAAGTGAGCCATAAGTTCTTCTGGCATTAGTGCCGTTTCTTAGCCAATTCTACGGTTTCCAAGAAAATAAAATCTTCAATTGTTGAAGTAGCGCAAAAATGTACAATTTTGAAGCCAAAAACTAAACATAAAAAAACTATCCATAAACGGAAATCGAATGTAAGAATTATAAACCTTGTTCTTTCAGTCATACGATATTAAAAATGTCAAAGTTATATTATGAGTGCAAGTAATTAAAAAATAGAAACATCTGGACGAAATACAAAGTTTTTCTTATAGAAGTGAAAGTTGGTTTAAAAGGGGCCGAATAGGATTTTTCTAATATAGCCCATTAATGCTTCTAGGCCCTTAGAAACACGCGTGACAAATTTTGTTCGAATCCGTCAACGGGCTTTTGAAGTGTATAGCATTCAGAAAAAGGAATTGCAGTCTTATAGATATAATTTAGACAGATTTTTAAAAGCGGGAATTATGGAATTTACTGGAGAGAAATTGAATGTAAAACAGAGATATCTTGGATAAAACGGGACGAATGCAACGCTGACATATATAATTTAGAATAGTGGTTCCCGCCTTAATTTTAACCTGCGCATTCATTAGGGCTGAATTTATAACGTCAGGCTGTGGCTTTAGTTATGGGGTTTTATTCGGGGTTTAAGAATGCTTAACCATCACCGCAACTCAAGCCGTAGGTAGACATACAAAAACCAACCCCCTTTTCACAAAACTGCACCTTGTACCGGAAAAATGAGCTTTAATTATTTTTCACCAGATATTTTAAACGTCCGCCATTAGTCAACTTTCATCGCATACTTCTATACCACCAGAGGTGTACCCCTCAGTAGGGATATGGAAAAAGTATCGATACTTTACTATCATCGATATAATTCTCTCAATCCCAAGTACTATTGTACTCAATACTTTTCTTTCCATAATCTACTCGAGTGAGTACTAATGCTGTGGTATCGAAACCTATGGTATCGAATACAGTAGAGCGCCGATTGTCCGTGCTGATGGAGGGAAAAGCGCAATCAGATAACCGAAAGTGACGGTTAATCCATTCATCCTCAGTTTCGAGGAAATTGTGGACTTGGTTTCAGCGCTATGCTTTCTTAAAGTCTTCCGCGCATCTGGCATTGAAATACTCGTTTTTTTCACTTTTCCTTTACCGGGCAATCATTTATTCCATTTATTGTTCTAGAATATTATAATAATTCCAGAAGAGCCGCGATAATAATTTGGGAAATGGAGAAACAAAGAAAGAAGAGGGGAACTGCTGGAGAAAGAGAGAAGGATGAGTTAGCCTTAGGTATACTTAGACTACCAAGTTGAATAAACTAATAAACGTCATGTTTTCATTCTTCAGAATAAAATTCTATGAAAACTATTTGCAAGGCAATAATATTGAATTAATTCGATAGTTACTTATCACTATTATTTGTTGATTCAATACTTATTTATATCGAATTCTTTTTCAGGAAAATCCACTGTAAGTGCATGTTCCTGAAAGTATTGTGACTGGAGTTGAGGTTTCAATGTTCACATACTGTTGCATTTAGGTTGCGGGGCATTCCTTCTGTTTATTTTGTTGTGGCACCAGAATCGTACATGAGTGTGGCAAGTACATATATATTATTTAAGGCAGGCGTGGGTGATGATTGGCAGACTCACAATGCTTAGTGCGTTTTTCTTCCTTGATAATATAAATGTGTGGCAATAGGCTTAATTGGGATGGTGCACTTAAACATAAACTTTGGCTACTAAAATGTTATGTGGCGGATACTACTGCAGAATTGTTTATCATGGCATGAGAAATTGCAAATGCAGAAGTTAAAATGCAATCTTTTCTGTCATATAATTTCAAGGACATGGGCTGTTAAAAGGCAGCACAAATCAAATTTCCAATGTACCTGCATCATCCATGGATAGGGGGCAAGGCAAGCGCGGGCAAGTACCAGAGCAAGTGCATTTATGGAAAACTTTTCGTCAACATGAATTTTGTCATATGTTGGAGTGTTTGTTCCTGGACCCAAAAACTTGGATGCATTGTGATAGAGGAAGAGAAATTGCCCTGGAATGAAATCCTGCTTATACTGTTCAAGGAAGTAGTCATTCTTCAAACAATGCAATTGTAAGTCTGTTTGTTATTTAATTTTTTCAGTGTCTTAATGATGAATGCAATGAATAACTATCTTATTATTGCAGGTCTTACGTTCAGAATCATGCGGCAGTATGTAGCGATGAACCTGTTATTCTATCTCTTGATTGATGAAGAAAGTTTTTCATGTGCTGAAGTTTATTGTGTTTGCACTTTTCTGATGTTCATACACATATTGCATTTGAAATATATGTTCTCCTTGACATCTCAGAAGTGAGACATTATTATATTTAACATTGGCTTTTATTATAACATCATAATGATGTTTCTCCAGGAAGTGTTGGCGAATTCCACGGAATCAGATTAATTTCAATTTGCTTCTCTCTTTGGTTTTGGGGATATTTATCGGTTTGAAAGCTTTCGGATGAGTTTTCTGCTGAATATTTGAGGTAATTCTTTTTTGGCTTGTAAATAATTTTTACTCTTTTTTTCTTCCTGTTTTTGAATTCTAGGATTGGATATGATGACAACACTTCCTGGAATAATTTCATTACCATAGTGTGGTGAAGCAGGGAGGATGATTTGTTTTGGTGAATTTCCCAGACGGTGTCACAGGTTTAATTTTGCCTTTTCATTTTCACTGATTAAAATATTTTAGGCTGGAAATTTATTGCTTGGCCATTTAATGAATAAATATCCTTGAATGGCTCTCAGTAATCTGTTAAAGGTAATGGTTGTTACATCTCTACATGCTGCATAAATATCAAATAGAAATATCTTTGATTTATCATTGAATTATGTTTTCAGGAGTTGCACAGCCCGCGGAGGGTAATTATTAAAAATTATAATCACACTGAAGATGCATGGTAAATAGGAGTAGCTTCCCATGCAAAAGACTGTAAGCCTAGGAAATTATGCATGTTCTAAAGCATGTGCTTCATGTTCTATTATATGGTGATTGTGGACAATACTTGCTAACGGATGTTGACTGCTGCTGTGAACATTCAAAGTGATATATGTAAGTAGGTTTTATTTTCTGAAGCTAATAATAGTTAATAATAGTTAGTTAGTTCTGAAACTAATAATAGAAACTAATAATAGGTTTCTGTTATCAGGTATACACTGAACCTTTCTGTTTTTTCAGGTCAAACAAAGAATGCCTTATTATATTCCTATTCATGATGTTCTATCACTCCTGTATCAATAACATCTACAGAGAAGCCCAAACCCTCTTGTCCCTCCAGAAAAGTCCCTCTTGTTCCTGACAACTTGGATACCAGGTTCCTGCTGTTCTTCACTTGGTACAATTTGAAATTCAGTTTCATAATACGTATAACGAAAGTGTACGTGAGTAATTGACTTCGATTTCTCAACTTCGTCCAGCTAGAATTAAAAGTGCAATGAAATGTGTTCTCAGGGGAGTTCGTAAAACAGTAAAATGTATTTACTTTAACGCATCAGAGAGTGCTTTTTACATTTTTCAATGTTTTCATTTTGATAGCATTGCTTATATTTTTAATTGTGATAAATGGTATAAATACCACCTACCACTTTGAGAAAATGAATGAAGTCCGTGGGGGGACTGAAGATTTTTGTAATTTTATGGAATAAACCCTGAATAAATTAATTCCTTTTTGTATTCTGTGCTCATACCCTGTGAGTTTATCACGCCAAATCACTCCAAGGAAGAGTCATCTTTGACTACAAGGTATATCAGTTCGTGAGAGAATGTAGTCCAAGGCAGATTATCATTTATTTTGGAGTAATTTGACCTGCTCATTTGTGAAACGTTGGAAGGAAAAAATTTTAGTTTTGGTGAACGAAAAAGATTGGTGATCTACGAACTTCAAATATTTGGGTTAACGAAGTGAAAATTGGTGATGATGTAAACTCTGTAATTTTCTCAATTGATATATTTATTGTTCACAAGTTTCACTGCAAAGTCGTGTTACCTTTTCGATGAAAAAGACAATGTGTCAATTGTGAAATTTTTAAAGTTATTACAGTGGTTCCATCACTAAAAGGATAAAGTAACATTGGAACGGAATTCGAATTTCCCGCTCGTCGAGAGTTGTAGTTCTCCCTTTGGTCGACAAGATTAAGGTGGCGCCTTGGTAGCCATTGAAAACTTAATACGTCAATTTTAACACGGAGATAACCATCTTTCCTGTGTATATATTCTTTGGTCGTTGGCATTTAAGTTTAAATTGCTTAACAGTATTTACCTGCAAAGGAACTAGTGACACTCCGCTAGATTAGTGAATTTCACGAAATTTATCGAGATGACGCTGTTATGCTTTAGCTTTCCATGCTTTAGTTCAAAAAACAATTCATATACATTTTAGTGAACCTTTGATACCGGGTCAAAAAAAACAGAAAGTCCACCAGGAAGAAAATTTACAAGCCATGAGAAGATTATTAATACTGAACTGAGCTTTTGAGGAGTAAGATGTCGTAAGGAAGAAATAAAATTAGAGAGCCTGGAAAATAATTCAGTAATAATCAGCCATCTTTGAGCTGTAAACGATGGGCAGACAGAAGCGTCATCAGGCGGGTAATTTTTGAAGCTGTCTAGTAGCATGTTGGCGCAATGGCCAACCATACGATGAAAATCATGCAAAAACGAGGCAAATGAGAGCGGAAGGGAAGAGAGAACATGACGCCTTGACATAAAAACCTAAAATACACATTTGAACTCTTGCTAAAATTTCTCGACCCGTCTTTCTCCTCGGGAACAGCCAGAAACCGTGGAACAAGGAGGATTGTGAAGAGAGAGAGAAAGGCGAGTGTAGAAACAAGTGTGGAGAAGAAGTGGAAGAGATGAGCGGCAGGGGGAAGTGGAAGATCATCTTGACGGCCCTCAGTTGCGAGGATGCCCGGGGGCCAACACACACTCATGGGGGAAGGCCGCACGTAACTCAAGGGAAGACCGGGAAATGGACTGGCAGAGAGGAGGAGAATGGCGAGACGGCGCGGGATAGAGGAAGCCATAAGATGAACATACAACATGGGTCCATCTTCTTACGCATGCATACACGAGATGAATGCAAACTACAGTACTAAAATGGTAAGTGCCAGAAGATGCCAGTAAACATGGTCGGTAAAGAGTTTTCATGCAGCACCTCCAACATATGATGAGGCATCCTTATAATAATATTCCAATACGAATTTTTGAAAGAATCCATCTATTTACTTAAACTTTTTAACCAAATTATTATCATAAAAATATATAAATAAAATAGTCACCGCATTGTATTTTCTTCCTCCATGAGAGAAAGGTCGCCGCTGGCAACCGAAATATCGTAACTATGATATTTATCTGTATGTGTTCTTTATATGTTCATGCGTAGGAAACTGCCTCACCTATGGCATCTGTTCTTTACATCATCACTCGTGTGATACTTCTTCGAAGTTATAAATATAAATAACAATGTAAATTACAAATTTATTTGTAAAATTCATTAATTTATTTCTAACTTCCATTAAATTAAAAAAATGCATTAAATGGTATTATTCAAATCCTTAATTTGTATTTAATTTAAAAACGAAACTTAATAAAATAAACCCATTAACAAGTTAAATTTACCCCGTGCTAACATAGCTATTACCATTCTGCTTGCTAATAATTGCTACTGTCATGGAAAAGAAAGCATAGATCACCTAAATATAAAATTGCTATGCTTTCTATTTAATTTTCCTAAAACAAAACTACGATTAGAATTTCCAGTAGCTTTGCATAAAAATTAAGCAAGCTGGACATAAAGCTGGATCCAAAGAGATCTGAAGAATTAATTTTTTCATTAATATTTAATTTTATCGCACTGAATACGAAATATTAGCAAGAGTCTATTTTGAGTTGTTCTCATGGACTATGTTTCCCATTACTTCAGGTATTGAAATCCACCGAATTTCTTTTTTTTTATCTGCCCAGTATATCTGCCCGAATTTCTTTTATTATCATCCCTATGTAATGTAGGTTTCAGGATTTTGTCGCGTCTTTCATTTGTCGGTTACGAATAATTTACCTGGTGAGAGTCAAGAGATTATTATATCCATTCCATTCGTTCAAAATGATGATGTGAGAAATAAATAAAAGTTCCTACGCATTTTACTGTATGAACCTTGTATGTTACACATTTTATATACCTCGACCGATTTCAACGCTCTCGTGACATTTTAAAGGGAGATAACTTTGTTCCCCGTGTAGAGTTCTCATTTATACTTGGCGAATATTAAGGATGAGAGAGTAGTTTGTGGTAGAAGTGGTTGGGGCGAGGGAAAAATGAGGCAAATATGAGGAAAATAAAGTTCAATGGAAAAAGATAAAAAGAACAAAATGGCTAAAAATGCGGACGATTCGGGACCACTCTCAATTTGAGACAGGAGATATTGAAGAAAATGTTAAAACTCACCACTCAATGATGAAACTCACACATACGATGGAAACTATTAAAATAAACTCTCTGAAAGTTATTTGCATTGTTTGAATAAGAGATCACCTAAGGGAAAAGTGTAATCTCTCCTTGAAAATAACACCAAAACGTTGATGCCAGTCGAATAATAAAAAACAGTTTGGAATAAAAAAAATATTGATTTAAGCATGTCTACGAATTTCCACATACTCTAATCGCAAACCGCTAAAGTGATCTTACACGTTGCCTCTTTTTCCCTCTCCTCCCGATGCCCGACAGAGAATGGCTTCATTCGAGGGTATTATTTTCATATTAATCTATGACATACCGTGCACACTACCTCACCTGGCATGCTATAATAGTCCCATTTCG
This sequence comes from Pyrrhosoma nymphula, assembly GCA_963573305.1. Classification (NCBI taxonomy): domain Eukaryota; kingdom Metazoa; phylum Arthropoda; class Insecta; order Odonata; family Coenagrionidae; genus Pyrrhosoma; species Pyrrhosoma nymphula. The sequence goes on from OY754335.1 coordinate 56,461,676, forward strand.
CATTCAAACTTCTCACCCTCCCCAGGCCACTAGGCGAGGACCAGAAAGTGGTCAGGAAAACAATGCAAGGCCAAACCAGAAACCAAGAAACCTGCGTTGAAAAATATGCTAACATACAGTACAATAGTGAACATGCTACCATTGATTTGTTGTACATAGTATAATAATTTACAAACTCAGTAGCAACCTACTAGCTCATTAGTAATTACAAGTAAATTAAAGCTAAATACCGGATATTCAGAAAAAGAAACCGCAAGCAAATTTCAAGAAAGGTTTTATAGCACTCTCTTGATCTACATTCTCCAAAGATAATCAGTAAGAAAAATACCCAATCCATTGTTGTTAAAATATTTCAACTCATAATCACAAATCCTACTCTATCGGTCTCAAGCAGGTATATAGCGACAGGCTATATTTATAATGTATATATCTGAGCCCATCCAATGTTTTACATTTGATGGGCTCCCAATGTAATGGGCTCCCAGGGCTGTCTCCCAATAGACTTGATGATTTCAGGCGCTACTTTGTGGAACTCCATTTTTACATAAAATGTGAACACAATTGCCTAGAATACAACAAACATTTGACGAACTCGTCGACCAAGCTTTCCACTTTCAGCCATTTTTTCAAAAGAATAGTCCTATATCCTTACCTTCCTCTGGTACAACTACCTTGAAAATGACTTTGTAAATCGTAAACTTGTTTGAAAAGTTCTATAATATATCTTGTTGCGGACAATGCAGGGTTTACCTCATTTCATATAGGTTCTCTATAAATTCTTTAACAAAACTAGAATTTGGAAGACTTTCTTACACACTTGCACATTCTCTCTGAAACCAGTAAACAAATTCTTTGCGAGGAAAATATACGAGCATGGCCATCGCATGAGAAAAAAGAGGAAGGCAGCGGGTACGCTAAATAATGCAAAAGTTGAGTATCAAAGGGAAATAAGACCTCCTCGGGATAAAACCGAACTCGCCGGACAGAGATGAGAGTTCTTCGTTATCCTCCTTCCTTCTTTCGCAAAAAAATATCAGCGCGCAAGTTTAAGAACCTAAATAAGAGATGGAGAGAGAAAGAGAGCACGAGAAGGAAGGAAGCAAGAAAGCGACATGAAAAGACGAGGGAAAAGGGGAAAGGCAGTGAAGCAGAAATGAACAAGAATGGAAAGCGGAATGAAGACGAGGAAAGAGAGAGAGGAGAAAACCCAAACAAGAAATAGAAATTGCGATCCCTGGAGGACGAAAAGGGGAAAGTTTTCGCATTACGGAAAACCCCTCTCCTCATATCCTCACGAGACAAAATATGGATCAAGGATATACGGACGAAGTTTTTGACTTCCCCCCTCACCTCTCCCACCACCCACGCCATTGGGTTTTTCTCCTTTCCAGCTTGGGGCGAGGGGTCGCGTTTGGTACCCCGGCATGATTTAATAGTATCTCTAGGTCCTATCTCACGAGATGTACTAAGGAAGGCGAACATGGGTTCACTTTTGAGTATTTTGTGTTTCAGATGATTAAAACTAGTAGTAGTTTTTGATGGCGAGAATTATTGTATAATGAAGGCAAATGATGAAGTAACTGAACAAGTAGACGATTTTGTGCATCCTGGCTGAATGCTAGCGGAAGATGGAAGGATTGATGAAGAGGTTATAAGTCGTGCGAATGCCGGTAGGAAAGTCGTAGCTAGTGTGTGGGGCATATCTAGGAATGACCTTTTTGTCACAGATCGCAGTGTCTAAATGTGTCCTACTCCCGATGTTATTATTACACGGTTACGAAACCTGGGTATGCCAGAATATGCATAAAAGTAGGCTAACTACAGTAGTAATGTGGTACTTTAGGAGTGTTTGTGAGAAAAGTAGGACGGATAGGGTAAGAAATGAGTGGGCGATGAAAGAATGTGGGTTTGGTGCTCCAGCATTGGACATATTAGCGTTACATGAGCGTGGATTGAAAATTGTGAGAGGAAGAGGCAGACCGCGTAATTCATGGGTGAATGTGGTGGAGGAGACTCTATAGAAGAGGAATATGAGGAGTCTTCAGAATAGGAGAGCGTGTATGAAGCAATGCATGAGAGTAATATACGCGAAAGCGGTTTGCAAGGGCATTATGCAGGAAGGAAGGCAGTGTTATGGGGCTAAAGGAGTAACATAGAATAACAAGGAAGCCAGTGTTATGGGGCTAAAGGGGTGATAGCTAAATTCTTTAAATTTGTCTTCCCCGAAATAGAATGGTGTGTTGGTATGTATGAGCGTATGTAAAGCTATGTTTTCATGCAGCCGTTTTGTCGTCGTTTTCTCACTGCGTTGCACATGTACACACATATCCCACTTTCAGGCCGGCCTCGGTGGTGGTGGGGTAACGTCGCGTCGTCGCCGCTAACCCGAAGTTCGCGGGTTCGAGTGCTGCCTGGGTGGTTTTTCTCCACTCAGGGCATGAGTGTGTTATTATGTGGCATATGAGTTAAAGGTAAGGTCTGTACAGTCCTAATTTAGCTCAAAAATAAAGTCGTCATTATTATTATTTCATGGTAGCGGCAGCATCCGAAGAAAAAAGAAGACAGGTAATTCACGATAAACTCTCTTCAACGCACCGTAACAATTTTATTACTTGTTCAAAAGCGGCGACTACACAATCTAAAAGTAAAGCGTAAAACGGAGGAGAATTGTCTCCATAAGATGCATTTTCTTAGTAGTTTCAAATTTCATAACCATTCATTCATATTGCAACTCAGTATTCTGATACGAGCCACGAGGTAGGACTACACAAGTTTGTTGAAGCCATACGAGTCTCAATGGAAAAAACTTAGGCAGCCTAAATGAATGCAACTACCATCGGTATCCACTAATGTTAGACCCATTCCAATATACAGCGTGTTGACTTCCTTCCCTGTATACTCGAATTTCTCGGTTACACAATATCCATAATCATTATACCAATGCTCTGCTACTAATTCTCCCTCCTTCTTCATGTTTCCACCAGCGATAGAAACTCCTCATTCTCTCTATCTAGTAACACCCCATTTGTATTGCCCCATGTCCAACGAGGCCGTAGTACGCAACCCGTAATTAGCATATGTGCTTTGCTGACTACAGGCTGGGGTGCAGTAATCACTTTGCAGTTGTTAATGAACACCGGCCTTGTCCTTCATAAAAAAGTAAGAGGCTACTACGACCCACTTTCTCAAAAAATACCCTCAGTTGATGCACAAACAACAAGTGGAAAATTGTTTCAATAGAAACTGAGTAGATGAACTTCATGAGGAAACAGCCTTCCTGAGCATCATCTACTGTAATGCATCAAACTATGCACAAAATAAAAATTATCGTTAAATTGTCATCTTCTCTATTTTAAAGTGACGGGAATAGCGTAACTCATGTTTGGAGAGGCACTTTAGATTACCGATTAATCCAAATTGTCAAGGAAAGCACTCGGACTTCTCTCCCTGTCGACGGTCACCTGGATTACCGAAATGCATGCATATGAGTCAAAAACTCCTTTTCTTTCATTGAAAATTTGTATTAATCATTAATTTACATTTAATTATATTTTTTTCTCTTCATGAATTACAGTGACACTGCCAATATGAATGGAACAGCAATTAAAAAACGAACTAGAACAGTTGTAGATGAAATGTACTTGAAGCACATTCCCATACGATGTTAACTCACTAAATAAGAGGAGTGGACACTTCTCGAAGATGAATATATGCAAATTCGCCGAAACGGAAGAAGAATTAGTGATGGAGTTCTGGAGATGGTGGAAGGGGAGGTAATTCGGGTGGACTGCAGGGCCCTGGCGGGGAAAACCGGCGCTGACAACACGGCATACCACGGAAGAAGGCGTATGCCATCATCCTCGGTTTCCGCGATCATAAACTTTCTACGAAACCTACATTCTCAAAAAAAAGGCTGAATTCAAAGGTGAAAGAACACTACATGGCGTATTTTTGAATTGGTTTACGTATTAAATCCCATCATCAGGTACCGTGATGTTGAAAATGGTCTATATTTAGCAAAGTTTGCGATTTTTTCTATTCACCATTGGTAGTACCAACTTTGCCACCAAATAAACTTCAAAGTGGTATGCTTCATTTCGTAGACGTTTTTATGTTTGTATTTTTGTTAAAGTAAAATCAATTGTGCTTTTTGTATTTTATATTTAATCAGGTACAGAATATTTGCTTGTTTCAAACAAATAAACAAACATTCTGTGTCTGACTGTGCCGTAAATAGGTGAAACGCGTCGTACTAATAAAATGTTGTATAAAGGTACAAAGTATTTCCTTTATCATGAATAAAAATTTACAAACTAACCCCATCGCTCAATTCGAAGGATGTATACAGACGTTAAATGACCAACAAGTTGTGGCACCCGTAAAAGAAATACTGCATTAGAAGTTGAGTGAAAACCAGACAGTTCTATATTTTGAAGGAAATAAATTGAACAATAGTAATGAAAATAGTGTTTATATACCTTGTACTAACGGTCCTTCTAACATTGGTAGCATACCTGTAGTGCAGTGCATTCTTGAGCAGCAACACCTCCTGACAAGCATAATGATTTTTGCTAATGCATCAGTAGCCATAGTTACACTATTTTTAATAGGGAATGGTGTAATGCATTTTGGTGACTACTCACCCCCTGCAACACACCCTTGAGTTGGCTTGCAGGGTACTTTATAGATGTAGAATGAAGGCACTGTTAAAAATCGTAATTCCAGGAAGAAAATATGCACGATCTGATGCTTGCATTGTACATAAACTGACATAATTGAACGTGTCTGAACAAAAAATTATCATATTGCATCATCGTACGACAATATGGCAATAAATTTGAAACAAAAGTGGATAAAATAGTGAGAAACTTCGGAGGTAGTCAAAATAACTACCTAAATTAAACTATAATCAAAGAATGATGAAAACAGGTATTTTCTATCCACTAGCATGCGACCGTGGAGTTGAAAACCCAAGCGGTATGAATGCGTCCTTTTTGACGTAGTAACCGCCCATGTAATGTAAATAATGTTAATGTTCTTTTTCACAAATGTAACTTAAATTTGCATGGTTTTCAACATGAGAATTGGTAAATTATGGGGAAATTTATTATTTTCCTATTTAATATAAATGCTATTTTCGCGCAAAAATATTTACAAGAAGCAAAAATGCTTAGGGAGTCGAATGAAAATAATATTTTGACACTTTACCATATTGATAACTTAGTTTTAAGCAAATAGTATTGAAGTAAAATGCGGAAATTCCTATATTTATATATTTTTTACCTAAACTTTGCTTTTGAATACCTAAGGCAGGTTCTCCATGAAATAATTTTTTTAACAAACAAAAAAAGGTTTGAATGTATTATTTTTTTTGGCTAACAACGTCGAAGTGGAATCTCCTTAAGTAAATTATAAAAGGATGTTTTGTAAAAAAGGCAAAACTTTGGAGTGCCACATCCCCTACACTTTCCTCATTAAAAGTTAAAATTCCTCTTTATCTACTCGTAGTAGTCAAAATACCCGGATCGACACCGTCGTTGCTCGTCCAAACCAGCAACACTTCTATACTCTTCACCGCCATTTTCCGCGGCCCCAACATCCATTCTCCCCCCAACGCTTCGGGACTCGGGAGACGCCGCGCCGGGGGAGCCAACAGCAATTCCCCGCATAGTTTCCGTCCCTCTTCGCCCAAAATGGAAATGCCGACTGCCTGCCAACCCCAAACTGCTGCCATAAGTGCATGTATATGTATGTATCCACCTCATCTCACTCTCAATTTGCACCGCGTCGCATGCTCAGGAGTCTTTCCCCATTCTTCCCATGACGGTGACGGCCAAAAAACGACAGTGTATTTCGTTCGTGACAGCGGGTCTCTTAAAGGCAGGCTCTCGTAAAACAAAAGTAACGGGAAGTAACTTAAGGTGGTTGGAGCGATTTTTGTCCATGTGTATATTTGCGTAAAACTTTGCATGCGTTTTTTCATTTTTGATGCATTTAGAAAAAAGTGTAAAACGTTACATTACACCGATTTGCTTTTTTTTGTAATTCAATGCTATTTTAACACGTATCCTTATGGAAAATGGCAAATATTTCGTAATAATTCGTTTACATATGCATAGATTTTCTTCTTAACGCAAAATAATACATTTATTATTATTGTTGGTAAAAATATCAAGGTACCACACCGAGTATAATATTAAAAAAGCAATATAATTTCGTCTAAATTTCAAATACCGCGCCAAATCATTTAGCCATAACATGTTTTAATTCAGGAAAAAAATTAAGATGTAGAAGATTCTAATTCTTGTATCATTTCCATGACTGCCTGTATGGTGCGTTACAACGCATAAACAGGGTAAACTTAAATGGAATGTTTTCAACTTACTTAAAAGTTATTAAAATGTACACTCAATGGCCCACGATTACCACTCTGGTAACCTTATGGAAGTTCTAGTTTCACATCTACAGCTTACTAATTTAAATGTTCCAGTAAGCACAGATCACTTCAAAAGAACAGTCAGAACACATCTGCGTACTTCAGCGCACACATGCCACGATATATAGAACGAGTTGCGCAATGGAAACGTTCGGTTAATCTTCCGGTAAATAGAAATCTGTAATTTTGAGGAAACCGGGACTACAAAAAAATGTAGTCACGGTAGTAACCTTTACGAAGTCACCCGCAAGTGCACATAAGTGCGATATTCCGCAAAAGAAAAATCATTTGCCTTGACCGGGATCCCGGTCAAGGCGAATGATTTGTCCTCTGTAGAAATCTGTAGGTTACACAAATTGAATTCACGGACGAATATTTCGTAAATATTTAAGGTACCCATTCTGATTACTTACTTAGAGGGTCAAATGTTCACCTCGCAGTAATTTTCATTTAACTTGGTCCGTGTTTGTCGCCGTACATGAAAATCAACAAATCGCGGATCCAATAATCGAAATTCATCTCTTCTCCAGCGCACATCAACTCTGCTCCCGTTCGGTTTTGAAGTGTGCTGCCTATAGTGCGCTTGGTCTGAAACAAATAGAAGGCAAGTGCGCCATTCTGTTGCGATGTGAGCAGCACACAAGAGTGAATGGAAAGATTCCAACTACTGCATAAAAGGCTACGCGTAGGTACGTCTGATTCAGTTGCTAGGCGTAGTGATTCAGATGGGCACCTATAGATGGCAAGCGAGCTCCCATATACGTTCTCCACTAACTGACACATGGCGCGGGCGTATTGATTTTTCACAATATGCACTTGGGAAACTGCTTAATGACAGCTCCGCCTACTTCACCAAAACTTTTGTATACAAAGCAACATGACAATGTTATATATTTTTTACCATAGTTACAGATATTGGTCTAGTTAAACATACAAATACATATTAATTTATATTTAATTATTTACTTTATTCATTAGTTTTTGGCTATTTCACCAATATTTTAGCCAGTTTCAGCAAGCTTAGGGGCAAGGGCCCAGCCACATTGACACACAGGTTCCTGTAAGATCACCGAAGTTAAGCAATGTTGGGCCCGGACGGAGGTTGGATGGGTGACAATCTATTTTCAGTAAGCTTTTAGAATAGTCATTTACAATTATGGCAGATAAACCCTTAGTGGGGAAAATTGTCTTCACGGCTACTACGAGGCGTATGACGTCAAACGCGGGAGACTATCCGATACAACCCGGAAACGCTCCATTTAAGTGTCATATTTCTACCTAAAATGACTTACTTCCTTGAGTTATTTTCATGCAACTCAGTACGGTTGTCCGAAAGAAGAAAACAATACTACATTTTCGTATACTAACCTCATTACTTCATGGCAGAGAAACGAATAACTTGCCTTTATCCCCTTTCAATTATTAGCAGCTAATTTCAATGACTGTGCAGCTCTCAGCGGTACGGCGGTATTATTTCAGTTTATTAAACTCAATTCCTGAACGCTGAGATGTTGCTTAATACCAAGCAAAGACTTAGTAACTTCCACAGATTGCATTTTATTACGATCAGGTGTCAACTCAAATACACAATTCCATCCTCTCATTTGAATAGCTAAAAACGTTACATAACAACGAGATGACATGCCTCAGATATTAGAATATAAAATTATGATACAAAATATGCACATTATTCTACGAAACAGCCATAAGCAGCCAAATCCAGAGCTTTTTTGCTGAATTAACGCATTTTAACTTAAATAATTCCTGCATATTATTTACAACTAAAAATTAAAAAGGAAATGAAATTTCCTTCCATTTTTTACCATTCGATTTCCTGAGATAATTCGTTTTTTATGAACATTTTTCCGCGAAAATGGCATTGGTACTGAACAGAAAAATCCAATTTTCCCCCATGATTTACCCATTACCGCATTTAACACCACGTAACTTCAAGTGAAACCGTCAAAAAATTGAATTTTTAGGGTACAAATAAGGCTTGAGATGACTTAGAGTATTGGTTATGGATCGTATTAGGATTTAAAAAATATAGTGGAGATAAAACAATATTTCAATACATTTTTGTCTCTGGGACCGGCATCGTAACTTTTTTCACATGACGATTTGAGGACTCCGTTACATTTTTACGTGCAATGTTGACTGGGCTGAAAGGGAGTCCTGAAAAAAGTAACAGCAAGAGGCAAGTATCCTCATTTCAACTTAAGGCATGAGGAAATTGTCCTCATTCCTAGGCAATAGAAAGACAGATTGCAGCTCTAGCATAAGTTATTTTTTAAGTTTAGCCCCAAAGTTCCTACGTTTGAAAGTTACGATCATAAGTTTTGTTCGTAAGTTTAACCCTTAAGTTGTGTTCCCGTGTTATGTCATTGAGTTGCATTTTTATGTTCAATGTTAAGGTGCCTGAAAAGGGAGGATAAAAAAATAAACGGGTTGGAAAAAAGAAAGACACATTGGGCATCATTGGAGAAAAAAATCCAGTAAATTTTTAAGCAAGAGAATGTTATATTTTTAAGCGAAGTTCCCATGGTATGTTTAAGTTACGATCTTAAGTCTTGCTCATACGTTACGCTCTTAAATTATGCCATTAAGTAACTTTCTCGTATTCAATGTTATGGTGCCGAAGGGAAGGGAAAAAAAGTAGCGGGTGACGAGGAAAAACGACACGGGGAGAATAGAGATGAGATAAGGGAAGGAGCGCGACTGCCTGGGGAAACTTTGAGAGGCACAGCGACCGTCGGGAAGATCACATGAGACTCATCAACCGGGTCATTTTACAGATGATGAGAGCAGGAACGCGATACATGATGAGGGGAGCGCGAAGGTATTATTCACTCGTTTTGCGGTACTTGCAAGGGAAGGCATGAAAAACTTTTCAACCTCTGACCTTCATGAAAGAAGGTACAATAGCCTAGTTTCGCGTCCGATTAGAAAAATGAATTTGTACTGTCTGAATTTAGCGTACGATTTAGTGTTCAAATAGCTATACAAAGTTGGTAGGCACCTAAAAATCCTTAACGACAAAAGGCTTCAACTAACTTAAATTTTCTGCTGTGACCGTCATTGAGTTAAATTTTATAATCATGACATTCATTGCGTTTTGTCTCGCAAATACCGTCAATATTTTCAAGTTTCTACTGATAAGTAAGATTTGAAAATAAGCACCTCATTTTTGACAACCTCGAGGCTTGCAGTAGATCCTATCCCAAGTAGTAAAACAGATTTACCGGAACATTCATTTCTTCTCGTCTCATGAATGCAAGAGTGGTGTATCTAATCACTCAAGAGGTAACCATTTTGAAAACTAAAATGTAAATCCTTAGCATCATGTTGGAATTATGTGGGAGTCATGGTATCCTTTTATGTGGGATAATCAATTTAAAAAAATTAGGAATTCCTTTAAAGAAAACTGTTAAATTAGGAGCTGAAATATCTCGAGACTCATGAAATTCTTGATAATTTGACCTTGATAAAGGTCTTACTTAATGAGGGAACGGTATATTTCCCTCTTGCCAATTTATCCCTGTCTCACTTAATGTATTTTCAATTTGAGAGTAATCAGACGACTGGAGGCAATTCGGAAGGACAATTTTACCAATCGGTCTCAAAATTCAACGAACAACAACACCAAAACTGTCTTAAATTAGTAAACATTGAATCCTTATCATCCTCTCTACATATGTATAAGGAGCGTAATGAAATCAGTTGCTAGGGGAGAGAAAACATTCATCAAGTCCACTAACAAACCTTGCCAAATGGGAGCAATTTAGGATTACATGATTAATGGGATCAATTCATATATCGCCAGAAATAAGAAAATTAAGGATGAGAGATACAACCATAAGACCAGAAAGCGAGATGGGTCGTATACGGCTGATTCGCTGGTTTTGACGGTTCATTTAGGGCTGCAAAGAAAATCACGTCAGCTCAAGTAATGGGATTGCACCGAGAGAGATATCAAGCAGGAAAATAAGGTAAGGATTTCACGCTCCAACTCTTCCAATGGGAGTAAAGGTGGCTACGACAAGGGACTAAAGTTTTAATTGAGTTCCATAGATCTCCACGCTCGTCTCCTTGAAATAAGATTATTCCTCGACGGGCTTCACGCTAGGCTCAAGGATTTCCTTTTGTGTGTTTCCTAATAGAACTCGACGCTATAAATCATCCTCAGTAGTACTTCCACGGTTGTGTTTTTTCGATCAAAATATTCTTTATTGTTTTGAGCTTTTTAGCCAGGAGCCGTGAAGCTGACATCACCACATGAAATATTTAAAAACTGCTATCATCTAACTTTGCACATGGGTAGGGGAAAACAATGGGAAACTTTCTCATTCGGATACACATTACCTTTGCAGATAACGCGAAGTAGTATATGAGAAACCTAAAAAAATAACACCCATTTTGATATAGATCATGATTATAATACAAATTGTTTCCTACAATTACAACTCACTCGGAATAAATACACACTCAATATGCCAGAATATCGTATAACCAACGAATAGGGTTTGCACCATTGGTGCAAACCCTATTCGTTTGGTGGTTGATGAATATGGTGCAATGCACCATATTCATCAACCTCAACATGAAAATTCGTATATAACGTGACAATTTTGTGTGGGACCGGAGTATGGTATCATCAATTTGGGTGATAGATTATGGTTCGCAAACTCATAAACGAACTACGTTTATCCTCAAGGGCATACATCGTACCAATGTGTTTCAAACCTAAGAACCTTTTTAATTCTTTACTCAGACACCCTTTTGTGAGTCTGCGTAGTTCCAAAAAAACAACTTACATTGATACATTGACAGAAAATCACTACATTAAAACTTTTTACGAACATGAACTGGAAAATATTTAGCTTTCTAGTACTCGCTATGCAGTCAATCAACTACTAGATATATGAGATCATAAAACATGAGCTTTCTTCAATGTTCAAAACGGTTATTGAATATTTATTTACTCTGCCTTCAGAATATGAAGTATGAGTTCTCAACTTCTCTAACGTAATGAAATCATCGTAAAACTATACGGACAGAACTATCATCGAATCTGATATCACAAAAAGTGGATATTCAATAATTTTCGAAAAATTGGAACACTTCCCTTTGTAGGCAACAGTTAACCCTTGAAATGCAAGGCAAGAATATTCCAATTCCATAAATTTATCTATTTAGGCATGGGTTCTCAGTCAGAGGGAAATTCCTCCCCTGGGGAGAATTTAGGGGTACCTATGGTTGAAGTAGTGGTAGTGCTATCTATCTGACGACTAGAAGAGCGGGGAGATTTTCGCGTATTAAAAAGTGCAGTTTGCCAACTTGTGGTTTGCTAACTTTTGTTACATGGAAGTTAGCTATCTTTCTTGTAGCATAAATTTAACCATAAACTATTATACGATAACTAAAGGTTAAGTAACTTTCAGCGAGAAATTTTAAGATAAATGCGCTTCATACACGTTGCAACGTCGATAACATCTTAATAACACCGTAAAAGTCAACAGCTTTTCTCCTTGTTTTGAAACGGAACGCAACATCCCGTGGAGTTTCGCCAAATTCCAAGCAATAATAGAATAAATGGTAATATTTTCAGCGTAGTTAAATGTAATATACGGCTCACTTAAAATTGAGTAGTTGAAATAATTAAAACCTACTACAATTTTCAATGCATAGTCAAACCAGGGGTGGCCTTGCAATCCCAAGCACCCCTCTCCATGCATGTTAACCAGCTGCGCCTAAAGCCCTAGATACAGATCCATATATATGGCTTTAGGTGCGCTCTCTCCAGAAGATTTCAATCTCATTAGATGGACCAGACCTTATCCCACTCTTACGTGAGATGCAAAACCTGAGTAATGGATGAGCTCACTTCACAGTTACACAGTTCACCACTGATATTGTGGGGAAGGGATGCTATTGCAGGATTCGAATAATAATCCTATCTAAAATAACTTGGTGAAAGTTGAGGAGGATACTTGAAAACTGTAATGTTCTCTTATCTGTGCAGGCGGATGTACCTGTGATCGGTAGCGTGGCCGAACGGTCTAAGGAGCTGGTATAAGGCGCCAGTATAATGGGAGGCGTGAGCTCGAATCCCACCGCTGCAATTATTATTTTTACAGCAGGGTTAGCAATTCCAAACTCCGCAAAGAACTAAAAGGGACGTGCAAAGCCCCACGTAGATATCAAGAGTTTGAAAACCAGCAAAGCAGTAATAAACTGTACCACAGCCTGAACAAAATACATTCGAAGGAAAGCGGCATTTTTGTTGAAAACCGGCAAGAGCGAAGAGAAATTACAACATAGGTATCGGAAGGATTGGGTTTGGTGCCGCAAGTCAATTGGTCACTGGTCAATGGTCTCAAGTATAGAAGGATGAGGTTCGAAGGCTATACACGATGTACTCATGTGATTATGCCAGAAGATAACGATGAAAATGGAATTCTCAGAGCGAATGAAAAATCAAGATGGATACTAACGATTTTTTTCCAAAAATGTATCTTTCCCGTTTAGCATCAATTGTGAGCCTTATTAATTGCACCGTGGGTCACATTCCCTGGGTACCCTCTTTCGAGCGAGGCATTGTGCGCAGGCGGAGAATGCCGAAGACCCGGACCGGGGCAAAGGGACAAAAGGGGCTCGTCGACCTTTGCTGAATGCATTTACCTACTTTCCTCCTTTCGATTGCCGCCCCTTATCCCGCCCGTCTTCCGCCCTTCGAGTTACCGCCCCTGACTGTTTGACGAGCTCCACCAATTAAGTCACCCGTTCTCTTCAAACATACGTGCACACTCTCCTTCATTCCAGACCACTCCCGCCCGAACTGAACTGCCTCGCTTTCCCTTCAGTATCTACTACTTCAGTCAAGGCAGTTTCGAGCAAGATATCACTTCACATAAAATTCAATGACTTTGACCTTATTACAAAGAAAAATCTCACCTTTCCAATGATACTAAAACATTAGCCAACTCTGTACTACTTATCGAGGTATTTTCCTGAAAATAAACTAACCTTTTAGTTATTATATTAGTACATACTTAATTACCACCGGGAAACTAAAAAGGCGACTTTTGACAATGTTTTTTAATTCAATGGGTATAACTGGCTAGTAGTTACATAATGACACCCAGGGGCATCCCAGAGTTAAAGGTAGTTTCAGCGAGATATTGCCTCATATAAAATTCGATAATTTTTACCTCATTATAAAGAAAAAAATCTCACATTTACAATGTCACCAAAATTTAAACTCCGTCCATCAATTACGTGAGGCGTTTAGGGGGGAGGGGGGTAGAGCCGAATCTCACCCAATCTCACGTGGGGGAGAGGGGGGGGGGTCTCGGAAAATATCACGTATTTTTTTTCCGCAAGAAACAGTGTAACATTGCGAGAAAACTGGGTAAATTTTGTAAAACATGTGGATACAAATCACATGAACATGTTGGTTCCAGTATTTTCTCTTGAGACCACACATGAGTTCCCGTGGACTGAATTAGAAAAAGTATTCTTTAACGAATTTTAGTAGTTCCAATTTAAGTATTCTATTGTTCGATTTTCTTACTGAGATTCTAGATTACGTTCTTAGTAGTCTTAAATCCTAGTCCTAACTAGTTAGTTATAACTAAGCAAATTATGTTTTTTTTAATAAATCCAACGCAATCAAGCACAGATTAAAGTATTTACACTAAAAATACGCATTTTTTAAATCTCACGTGATATTAGGGGGGAGGGGGTCGAGCCAAATCTCACGACATCACACCAAGGGGGGAGGGGAGGTCGAAAAATCACCAAAATCGCCTCTCGTAATTAATGGACGCCCCCTTATCGAGAAATTTTCCAAAAAATGCACGCCGTTTTTTTATGAGATATGGTACGGCTATGCGCTCCGAAGATACTTTATTTAAAAATTATGGAAGTTCTGAAGCGTGGATTACGTCACAAATTCATCGTTGTATCGTACTTCGGTTTGAAAGGTGTTTTCAGTGTGCAACGTGAAATAAACGAGTCAAATTAAAATCTTATACATGTATATACAGTAAATTACTGAGAATTTTAGCAATACAAAACGATGTTTTTCTGTCATTGGCATCACAATTTTTCTCCTTGCTTCTTGCAACTGCTTAAATCTGAAAACAGCTATGTACCAAAGAGGGATATTCACCATCTTTCGACCCGGGATTCGAACCTGGCTTTTCCCATTAGCTGGTCAGGTGTGTTAAGGCAGTTACACCACCAAGCAATCTAGATTCATTATGAATTACAGCGGTTATACATGCGAACAAGATGTTGTCGCCTCCAGTCCACGTTATACCGCAGGAAGCATGGTCGTACTTACTAAGCCCCTATCGCGGAGGATAAACCAACATTATCGCTTTATAACGACAAACTCTGTCAATTTTCCAATCCCGGCAAAATACACAAATGACGTGGTACGCAGGAGCGCGCACGGGTGCGAAGATATACACCAAAGAGAATGGAATTTGCCATGAAAAAATCATTTGACTTCGCTGAATTCTAACGAAGTTGAAACCCAACCACATAAGGAAGTGGGAAAAAGGTTCAAAGCTTTTTTATTGGCAACAAGTTAAGATGGAGATGGCAACGCTTCGCCAAAAATATCTTGGATGGTGGAATTAATAATTTTATAGAATATCGGCTCCAGCTTTCATTAGAGCGCTTCAAGTCCCACCGTTTCCATTGTTACAGCCATTTTCTCGCCTTCGTCGGACCCGCCGTTTCTCTTCTCTTTCCAAAACTTTCTTTTCAGAGAACCTATCAATTTTTGGACCCTTTTTACCCGGACCCTAAGACCACTTTAAAATCCATAAAGGAAATGAATGATTCCAATAAAGGGGAGGAGGAGGGAAAACAATATGGGGCCCGGCGGGTAACTGAATTCAATCTCCTCTCCATTTTTTTACCATTTCTTTTGACCATTCAAAGGACCTCAGAATAAAACTTTTTTTCTCAATTTTCGTTCCTTTCATAATTTTCGGATCAAAAATTCTCCCCGCGCACAACAGTTTTCCTTTGTTCTTCCGCCCCACCCGGAAAATTTTCATTTTCACTCCCTTCGGCACCTTTTCCACCGCAGCCAAATTAAACCTTATGGATATAATAAATCATTTAATCTCTATATTTTTGTTTTCCCCATTTATTTGGGGATGTGGAACTATTCAATATAAATTTTATTTACCATCATCACGCGAATACATAGCTTACTGTTCTAAAACTATTTCATCAAAGCATTCTCAGACGTGATAACTGATAATGGCGGTCAAGCTTACCGCGGCGAGTAGGCCCGGAATAAGAAAATCATATGACGATATGCTGTCGTACAATTAGTTCGCTAAAAATAAAAAAAAAACAAAATATATGAAGGCCAATCATCGATTGGATTTTATCCCGCTTTTCGCGAATCCAAAAGGAAATCCCAGGTGCTAAGCAAATCAGTTCTTGGGACGTGGTTGCAAACACGTGGTTATGTCCACCAATTGCAATCACATCGCCGGCTACTGCATGTTCCATTCTTTTTCGCAAATAAACAACAAGCAAAAGTGGCTGTAACCATGGAGCAAATCTTAAAATGGGTGATAGAACACCAAAATGGTGTTTGCTCTTAATTATTCTAATTTATGGAGCAGTAATTTCAAATGGAGCATTAGAAAAAGAAATTTGAATTCTCTCCCAGAATTTACTCCAATTTCCGTTATCTCAAGTTTATTATATAGAGCCGGCTTCGAGATAAAGTTTACGCAGTACATTCTTTCAATTATTACTCGTTCAAGGGTATTGGAGAGAGGAGTAACAAAAAAATATGCACTCGTTTTTTCAAAATTCCAAAACTCTTTAGTGAGAAGCCTTTTTGGGAAGTCCAACTGGCCCGGCTCCCGTCTTTCATTCCTCAGCATCATCTCGCATCCCTTCTCATCTATCCGGTATTCAACGCAGTTTTTTTCCTCCTTTCCGCGTGGTGGGGGGACAAACCATCCATCTGTCTGGGTGTGGGTACCCATATTACGATTCGGACTGCTTTAGTAGACTCCTCTACCCCCCCCCCCTTTCAGGGAGTATGTGTGTGCGAAGATCCCCACGCTTCAGAGAAGTCCGCTTCCACCTCTGCGCCAGACCCCGCAGTCTCGCCCCTCCACTACGGTACCCGAATTCCTTTGCCGCGGCTTTCCTCTCTTTCCCTAGGAGACGCAGAAGAGAAGGGGTGGGGGAGGAAACTTCCTACTTTCGGTCCCCCCCCCCTCCCCGTATACAGCCCACCTTGCATCTGAGTCTTCCTCCTCCTCTCTGGCCTCTCTTCTTCCGCCCATATTTATTTCCTGAAAATCCAGGAATGCTTTCCTCCATCCCCCCCCGCCCCCTTCCTCAGTCCTCTATCCACTGGTGTGCATCCCAAACGGTTCTTTTTTTGCATTTTATTTTTTTTCTTTCGAGGGTTCGGACTAGATGTGGGACGCATCCTATATTTTCTCGAATCCGAATTCGGGTCTGAATCCTATAAGGTTCTCCAATACCACGAATTTCTCGAATACTTTAGTATAAAGAACAAGAAGCGGAAATACCAAGCTTTGCTCCTCGGTTGTGAAGTTTTTATGCACATAGGTCTCAGCCTTTCGTTGCACACAATGATACTCAAGAGAATCTTAAAAATTGACCGATGCAAAAAAACTCTAATGACAATGATAAGTCGCCAGTCAATTTGTCATAAAAATTAAGTAGGTATAAAATAGTTTAAATGAATGAAAATTACTTTCCATCGATAAAAAAAATAGATTTTCCCTTGCCACATAAAAAAACCTTAGGCAGGATTAAGAAACTGACGAGGATACAAACAAACATAAGTCATATTAGAATGCATTATTATAATTTTAAAACAAACTTAGAATTAAACCTCCGTTTTCTGAAAAACAAAATGGGAAATAAACAACACATTTTTGAGAAGATAAAACTAAAAAAATATCATCAGTGAATTTCTTAGATTAAAACATAAAAAATGAGCCCTTCATTCGGACGTCGATAAAACTAATCTTTCCAGAGCTAAAAAAATACGAAGAGTACGCAAAATAGAGTCGGAAGATTCTCACAACGAAAAAACATAATAACGCGAAGACTCGACCTTTTTCACGAATCTCAAATCTTTTTCCAAGATTCATGAACTCAAGAATAATTCGGGATGCCCTATCTAGAGTTTGAAAAACCCTGCCATCCTCATATCCTTGCAGGGTCCCGCAGGCATTATCTATCTATCGCTCCTCGAGCTTTTTTATTTTAATTTTTTTTTCCTTTTCATCCCCCGGACTCGGATCGTCTCGGTCGGACGGAGACCCTTTTCACTGCGGTCCAGCAGTCTGCGAAAGGCAGCGGCTCCCAACGGGACGAAGGAGCGAAAAGGAGAGTGAGAGCCCCCGACGATTTCAATCGAACGAGATGATGTGGCCGAGATTATGCGCGGCGGACGCAAATTTTGCATAAAGAGTTCCTAGTCCGGAAATAAAAACTTGCGCGGAGGAATATATATCTTTGGGGAAAATATTATTCTTCCCCGGTGCTCCCTCTCACAGGTACTCATCTTCTTATCAAAGCTCAGAACGATGGCTTTAATATTAGTCCCGCGAACGCCAAAATAGATTGTCGAGTAACGCGATATCGAAAACTTCCGAGAGAGCTACGAGAAATAGGTCTCTCTGGGAGGCCTCAGTCCCGCGGTTAGAAGAAATTTTCATTTTCCATAATGTTCGAAATTGCCAATTATTGAAATTGTAAACAAATATATTTTCCTATGCTAAGGATCCAGGTATATTATTGAAGAATATATCTCTGAGGGAAATATTTGAGAAACAAATAAAATGCGATTTACTTACGCATGAAAACTTTTACAAAGAACTTCACGACAAGGGTTCAAATGCATTAGTATCATCATAATCAAGTATTTGAACGCGTGAAAGCTGAAATTCATTTATTTATTTTTACCTTTTTAACTTTATAAGCTAGAATCACTGAGAAACTGGGCGCTCATTTTTAAAGCATACGAAGCACGTGGATGAAGCATTTAAAATGGAATTGGATTCGTGAGCTGAATAGAATAAATCACTAACACGACAATGCATAAGTGCTTGCCTATGCCATATGGTATCACTAGGCGTAAACGTATAAAAATTCCCTAATATACTATTTGAGTAACTTAATGGGGAGAAAGAAGGATGCGGAAGAGCGGAGAAATCTTGTCACTGCCAGCAGGATGCGGCGGGGAAAAGACACTGCGGGGATCAACTGTTTCACGACTTCTTGTTAAAATTTCGGCTGTTCAAAAGAATCGAGCTAAAGTTGGTTGGTTTTACAACTCTGTGTTTTTATTTTTCAGAGGTACGTATAAATTTAGTTAAGTTAATACCCCGAAGAATCATAAGAACGTATTTGATTTTAAAATAAAAATTGGTTGCAGCAGCAGTTACTAGAGGGCGGGGGGGGGGGGGTTATTTGAGTGTGGCTGACAACTGAGGCTATTTATATCATTAGGAATAGAAGGTCTGGTCGGTAAGGGAAGCATCATTTTTTAATTTTAATTTAATTCTTTATCGGTATCAGCCTACTATTTAATGTATACTGCCAAGTTGTTTCCAGAATTTAAGCCCCATTCCCATGGGCAGAGTACTCCACCTGGAGTACTCATCAACATGACACCCAAAAAGGGATTTTAATTCCCAAAAGTATCTAAAGGGGAATGGAAATCAGGCTCTATAAATGGGAAGCAATTTGAAATTGTCATGCTGCAACACCAACCAAAAACATTTAAAATACATTAGCTAGTAACGGCTCAAATTGTCCTTCGATCTACTGAGGCGTATAGGCGTGAGTAATTTCTGATTCAGCTTGTTCACCCTTGGAAAAAAGTATTTTTTGTGTGTTCGGAACAAAAACCTATTACAGTAATAAGATGATTATCGAAAAAAAAAGAAATTCAAAATCTCTCGGGTAATTTTAATGTGCCTATTTTATGTGTGGTGAGTTTTATGCATTCTATATAGGTATGTATTTTTTTTACATTAACTGACTTAAATTTTTGCTCAGGTTTTATGCGACCAATGTGTTAACTGTTGGATGTGGTCAGATATGGGTCATACGTCATCATTAACAGAGAGAGCGAGCCTCATCGGCAGACATAAAAGAGACAGAATTCTTTTAAAATATATAAACTTATCAATACGTACAAGATGAACCTATGTATTGGTTATCTTTGAAAAATAATTTTCCCCAATTATATATCATACAATGTAACTCTTTTTCACTCCCACATTTTTATATTGTCATGCGCATCAGATCGCCACTTTACCAAAGTTACGTCGCTGGGCAATTTCCCGGAGTTTTCTCCGAAGATTTCAATTAGTTGCGGGGAAGTCTCCTGGCGAGGGATTCATTCTATTTCTGGGTTCAGTCGTTAGGGTTCGGGAGATTGGAAACGGGTGGTATCCTCTAACTGGAAATTATAAGTCAATTACGAGACCAACGGAAATTCCAAGGGGTCCACTAATGCCGGGACCCTGCCTCACGGCTCCGCGCGATGAATTCGTGAGGACACGGTTGCTTTCGGCACCTCTAGCTCGATATTTTCGAAAATTGGATTTGCCCATGTTGAGTTAAGATTCTATACGCTCTCATTACACTCAAGGTGTTCCTTCTCCGGAAGCGTGCCATCATTATTACATGAGGTCTCTTCCCAAACATATTCCTGTAAACCAGCAATCACAAACAGATGTGTGTACGCGTGCCAAATATTTTCTTAAAATTCCATTATAAGTCGGGCGCGTGCCACTCCTAAGTTTCACCATTCTTAAGGAATTTAAGTAAGTAATTGAAGTAATGATAATATAATATTTTGATATAATGGACTGAAATTACTTATATTATTGTGAGTATTAAGGGTAAGCATTTAGATTTGGAAACAAGATACGTATAACTTAGGTTTACCTAATAATTAAACAATGAAATTAATTACAGCCATAAACTAATTGCATATGTAATTTGTACCACACTCTTTTATTTACGATCATGGTTTCGAAAATCATTGTCATTAGCAACGCTTTGACATTGATTGTCGAAACCATGGCCGGAAATAAACAAGTGTAGTATATTAAAAGTACACATTCATTTCTGGACGTGTACCAATCCATAAAGTTATACCGGAAACCTTAGCTTTCATTGCAGCCAATATTCATTGCATTGAAAACAAGAAACTAAAAGGAAAAATATGAATATACTCATAACTTCAATTTTATAAATAAGAAGGGTATAAAATATCGGAAAGTTTGATTTGATCTTCGTTTCCTAGGTATGCCATCGACAAGCCTTCCGCGTGCCATCATTCCGATTGCCGATCGTTGCTGTAAATCATATTTTAGAAGCTTGTGCTCAAACGTATAATCTGATGCACAACGAACGAGGGGTACACACTGTCACCCAAGTGAAAAGTTGGAAATAAGGCAAGTTAGCCGCACTTATCTGGGGCAATTTTTTATAATCTCGGGTTAAATTATTTAACGGCATGAAAATCGAAGTTAATGCACTCTCTCGTCGATAACGCTCACGTCAACTAACCGACAGTCTTCTCTAATATACAAAATCTGAACTCTCAGTTGATATCAAGTTGAAGTAACTACGTCATCTTGTGGTAAACATAGACCAGACATTATAAAACCAGGCCGAAGGGAGTTTATCAAGCGCTCTAGTACGCTCCTAGCAAGGCAGCGCACTTCAAATCAGATTGGAGAGCAGAGCTGATGAGTGCTAGAGAATAACGGAGCATCGATACTCGCATCCCCGATGGCTATTTTTATGTTAATTCTCAGTATCTTCTCATTGTAACATATTTCCCGGCCGTTTAAAAGGCAATGTTTTTTTTAACGCATTCAAAAATTGGACTACGTCTAATAGACTGAGGGCAAAGCTACGTGATGTCGCATCCGATTTTGCGTCGTAGTCGCGAAGTGCCCATCTCTCTATATTCACCGCGGATTGCGTTGCGACACTGAGCTAAAGGTTTGCTCACCATCATTCATTTCTTTCTGGGATTCTATGGCTAATAACTTAAATAAAATTGCTATCTTTGTCGGTATAGCATTGTAATTTTATTCCATGAATTGTTAACCCTAACGGATATTAATATTAATTTTTTCTTCAAATATTTAATTTAAAAAAACACAATGCACCTAATTGGAAATACTTACCAAACCGAACGTTTTAACTACGCGCGTGGTGACATACATCGTCGTTCATACGCGCTGAAATGTTCCTCATCTGCTTTGGAGCTCGGAGTTGAATGGAGTTCCATGTGTGACGTCGAGCGGAGGGATATCTATCCGACCGTCAGTTGTGTTTCGTCCAACTGGGAGGTTTAATTCTGTAGTAATACTTGACGCCTGTCCATGTAAGTATACATAACCTTTTTGTGATATCGCCACAGTAGATGTGGTACTGCACTTACAAGGGTAACATGTGGCAAGACAATCTCGCTAGTCTCCGTGAAATACATGTTTCGCTGAATCGGCTGAGTTTTATCTTCATTAAACTCAACCCTACGAGATCGCATTTCCTCTAACACGCTAAACTCAACATCTTGAATGGAAATCTCACTAATTTCAAGCCGGAGGATAAGCTGTACGGAGTCTAAAGGTGGAAGACACATACGTGACGTCTTTGAGGTGGATGTTATGCGTCTCCAATGGTTTACGAAGCGATCCAAGGGATCACTGTAGGTGGCGAAGGATGGAGGGCAAAGAAACATTACGCTCCAAACGATATCACACGGGCGTGCGAGGAACAAACTCTCACGCAAAGCCCCGCACCCCTTTACCTTCGACTCACAAACACACCCACACACCTCTCGGGCGGCGGCGGCTTGACCCACGAAATCCAATTACATTCCTTTTGGATGTTCGTTACGCGCGTTCCCATGGCAACCGGGCGTTATCCCGCGCAAACTTATGGAGCGTCCCGACTCTGAATGGGAAGACATTTTCGAGTGGGATTCGAGAGTTTTGGAGAACGTGTGAGAGAGAGAGAGATATATATAGAGGATGGGAGTGTGAAGGTAAAGGGCAAATGAGGGAAAGTATAAAAGCCCTAAAAAAATCCGTCTTCACCACATTCTCCCACTGCATTGAAGTCTCAAAAATACCACTCTTAAAATACTTATGCAATTGCATAATGAAGGGCATTGGAAGCAACGGAGATGTTAAAGAAATAACCTCTTCATAACATCCCATGATATGTTTGGTTCACTGTCGAGTTTCGATGCTCATGCCAGCATCATCATCAGAATAATAAGTAGTATAAGTTGATTCTTCTAGGGCTTCCGACCGGGTTTGGTTCACCATCTTTCGGCGGAGTGGATCCAGAAGGCGGATGGGTAGACGGAAAGGAAGACAAATGAGGAAGTGCTTGGTATGGTGGGTGAGGAATGAAAAATTCTCGATGAGATTAGGAAGAGGCAAGATAGGTGTTTGAAGGGGGTAATGAATGACGTAGGGTTACTTAAATGTGTGATAGAATGGGGATGTTGGGTAAGGAAGTGGGGAAGGAAGAGAATAGGTTTTATTGAGGGGATGGAGACGGGTAGGTCATATGCTAAGATGACGAAAGAAATATTATTGGCTGTGCACTTAAAAATCCAGTTGATTTCTAATTCCATGTAAACCTACCTTAACCGGTACACCACTTGATAATAATAATTAGCTATATCGCACCTCTGGTATTAAGAAGATTTACACAGTTAATGAATCTCTTTAGGAGCCCATGTAGTCGAATGTGGAACACATCATGGAATTAAAACAGAGAATGGGTAGAGCTGCAATAAATAAGTCATCGGATTGATAACCGCTGACGATGACGTAATAAGATGTACTTAGGTATACTTTATATATAGAATAGTCCCAAAACCTTCACGTGCGGAGTAGGAATATAATCCGCAAACAGCCAAATCAGTATAGCTAGAAATAACTCATCAAAACTGGCATACTCCTTTTTAAACCGCACTCATCTGATTTTTTCAGAAATTTTTTGTTTATCTTTCGCGAAATATTTTAGTCAACTACATGTGGATGGACAACGAACATAAATCTCTTTTTAAAAATTTAAAAAATTGCCATTAAAATAAGCACTGAAATAATAGTATTTAATAATATCGTTGAAACGCTATTCGTGTATGCAACGAATTTCACTGCATATGGTGAATCTTTACACATCACACGCTTTTAGGCCCATATTTTGTTCATGCTGTTGCAGTAATGCTCAACGTAATTCCTTGTTACCCCACCACAGGGATAACCTAAATCTTTCATATATTTGTAAATATTTTTTCATGTTACAATGTATGACAAGGACCTAATGAATAATAATAATTATAATAATAAACGAAGGTATGTGAGATGTGGGAAGTTGAAACCGCACAGGGAGCCAAATGTATAATAAGGACGAATGGGAGAACGGAGAGGAAAAGCCCGAGAGACGTGAATTTCGGGGCTAATTGAGGAAAAACGGCGGAAAAAAGCTCGTTTTCCAGGTGGAAAAGGCCTGTGGTCATGGAATTCCATTAGCGCGTTCAGCTTAGATCATGGTTTTTCTCCATTTACTACGGGAGTAAATATGTGTTTATGTACTTCCTCGTAGGGAAAGAGAAAGTTTTTCCCCTGAGCCCAGAGTAAATATGTCCCGCGCAAATTCATCACCTGATTACTGAGCATGAAAGCATGGTGGGCCCGAGGAGTATTCTCAATTTTTTATATCCTTCCTTTCAGGGCACGAATAGCAGAAAGTTCAAACGAAATGAGTAATTCCGGATTAATTTTTGACGGGAGAAAGGTGATCAAAATTTCATTCAGTCGTTCGGTAAAAACCTGCACCTTCTATTAATATTAGCTGGTGTCGAAGGGAGAAATAATTGAAAAAAATTGGCTCTTTTTTCAAATAGAGACTTCTGTCATTTTGAGAAACGAATACTAAATTGCAACGCGAAAATTTGAAGGACATGAAATGAATCTATGTGAAATAACTAAGTTATACTTTTCATTTACAACATGAAATGAAGCTTGAGTACTATCTAGAAATTATTTCACCCGGTAATATGTTCTATTAAGAGTCCCCAGAGGGATAAAAAAGAAATAGCCCTGATAGTTTCAAAAATAAACTTTGTTATATTCCGCACCGTATTTATTAAAACTCAACCGGTTTCGACCTTTTCAGGTCATTCTCAAGAGTTAACAACAACAACAACAAGAGTTAAAAAGTTGTTAACTCTTGAGAATGACCTGAAAAGGTCGAAACCGATTGAGTTTTAATAAATACGGTGTGGAATATAACAAAGTTTATTTTTGAAACTATCATGTCTTCATTCCACGAAGTGAACTCGCGAACCATTGATTAAATAGGCCTGATTTGATAATGTCTGGTTTGCGTAAACCGCAAGGCTAAGTAGCCTTTTCCTAAACTTGATGCTAAATTAGATTTCGGGTAAGGTATTTGCATACTGGAAGGCTCCTAGATGTTCAGTTGGTATATTGCATAGCATTATGTTAATTTTCCTCCTGCTATTGGCAACATCGTTTCTCCAACCTTATTGAGATCAACACATCAAACAAATCTCCATGAGAGCTCATATTGCCAACTAAACGTTCACCTACACAGGGCAAAATTCGAGATCTAAATCACCACCGAGAGGATCGTCCGAACCGAGCTTATTATGAACAATTCCAGTGATAAATACTCGGATCTGGGTTTAGAATAATATCGGATAGGAAAGAAGAGTACAATTGAGCCATCTTCGGAATGAGCTACTGATTATGACACAATTTCCGCAGCATCTAATGAGAATCGCCAAAATCATTCCTGTCCCTTCGATAAAAATCAATCTCAAGTTAAAAAAACTAAATAATATTTTAGGTGAGACTTACCTGGTTGGTCGGATCCAGGGAGGCCGCGGCTTTTTCCGTCTGCGCCCCATTCGTCGTCTGAAAAGAATAAAATATAATATAAGTGGTGGGAGCCTTGAAGGACTAATTTTCTGTAATTATAGAACCTCTATTTTAAATGTTTTCGATGGCATACCCAAAATTTAACATATGTTTTACTATAAACATATATTTTTGTAAAGCTGTGAAAATAATTGAAACCGACACAGAAATTGAGTAATAAGGCCAGAAAGTATCTACACCACTAAATACATGCTCTCAAAGAGAGCAGGGGAAATAGAAGAGATGTAGAAGAAGGATAGAAAGATTCTCAAACATCCGACGACCTCTAAAAATAGAGCAAAACCAGTATAGACAAAGGAAGACTGATGACCTCTACAAGAATGAAGAATATAAAAGAATGCCAGATTACATTAAGAACGAAGAGTTGAGTTATTCATCCACATAATGGAGATGGACAACAGGGTACTTAAAAAACAAATTTTCAATCATGTTTAAAAGAGAAGGAAAGAAAACTAGTGGGTACGAGTGATAAAGAGAAACATGGAAGACATGGAGATAACGGAAGCCATAATAGATAGATAGATAGATAGATAATCGTTTTATTATCGTAGACCTCCAAGGTCCATGAGATAATACATACACTTCATACAGATAATATATAAAACAGAAAAAGAAAAAATAAGAAAGAAAAATAAACACGTCAAATACAAAAAAGACTGTAGTATTATACGATATGGTGTAACAGCACACATAAATAAAACATTTTCAAGTAATATTTTACAATATTTCTTTTTTACAATCATAATACAGGATAAAACTAAATTTAGAAGGTTGATACGAAACTTCAAGGGTTTTCAGAGTATGGAAAAGAAGGTAGGAAATAACTCATGGACGGAAGATAGGAGGAGAATGCTAAGCGAAAGGCGAAAAAAATATTGGAGAGCAAGAAAAGAAGTTTTATATAAAAGAAGAAAATTAATGCATTGGGTTGTTTTACGTGCCTCTTAGAAGACCAAATTCAAGAGACGGATAATTGTGCGTAAGCGGCCATTTAATGCCTATAATAAGGTTAAGAAATCGTCATTGTCGGCCACACGTTACATTTCCCTAATGGCAGAATGGTGAAATCTTCCTCTTTTATATCTTCTTTCCCGAAATTTCCCACGTCAAGACTTTCTCGAAAACAAAATTTTGTCACGAAATCATGAAATTGGAAAACAATTTTTTCAAGGTGTTTATTGAACAGCAGATTAATGAACAGATTAATTTCATAATTCAGGTAAATTCTAAGAATTGAGGATGTTATCATCTGCCGGAAATCACGGCGAATCAATACGTACCAATTGGATTGTATTTCCTCTCGTGGCAAGTTATTCGTATCTATTCGCATTTATTATAACATATTCAAACTTCAACAGCGTTAGACTTGACTTTGAACATTTATTCTAACATATTCAAACTTCAACAGCGTTAATCTTGACTTTGAACATGATTTCAACAGGAAAGATGTGTAAAAGAATAACTAGGTATGAAATAAAAGACTTTATTGACTTGAAGAAACATTTGGAAAACACCCCTGTGGAAATTTGGAAAGGGCTCCTCGGTAGCTTAACTGGTGAGAGCACTCGGCGCAATATCGAGGGATCCAAGTTCGAGTCCCGGTCAAGGTGAATGATTTTTCCCTTGTGGAATTTGCACTTATGTGCCCTTGCGGGTAACTCCGTAAAAAGCAGTACCTTGGCTAGTACCGGTATCTTCAAAATTAATAATCTTCGATCCCTACAACATGTAAATAGCAGCAGTCCAATCGGTCAAACACTACGGCAAAAGAGCTTATCCAACTTTTTAACCGCGATCTAAGCTGTAGAAAACATTTTAAAATATCCAAAGTACTCATTTTTCAATCTAATACTTGCATGAAAATGAATGTTTCTCTTAGATTCAAGGACAAGAATAAAACCATAGTACACATTTGAAGGATAAAATCAAGGATTAAGTGAAGACTAAGCTAAGAGGAGTTTTGTTTAAGCCGGATGATTGTCTGAAACATCCATCGCTGGCACTTAACTTAACCGTAATAATTTCTAATAAATTCAACAGATTCAGGCAAGATATCGTGGAAGTTCTTCATAATATAAGAGAAACAATTACATTTTTCCACAAATTGCTTTAATTCGTACAACGCGTTTCGGCTCACAGAGCCATCATCAGGTACCTGATGATGGCTCTGTGAGCTGAAACGCGTACCTGATGATGGCTCTGTGAGCTGAAACGCGTACCTGATGATGGCTCTGTGAGCTAAAACGCGTACCTGACGATGGCTCTGTGAGCTAAAACGCTTTGTACGCATTAAAGCAATGTGTGGAAAAGTGCAATTGTTTCTCTTATATAATGCAATAATTTCTATCACAGAATTCCATACACGTAGGAGGAAATTATAGTGGCAATCGTAAATCAAGTAATCTTCTGAGGTAATTGGGCAGAACAACCTCTTGTACGTTGCTGGCGAGTTTATTAATAGCAGTAACAGGATATATCGATTACAAGGGTTGAAACTGCTTCAATTTTTCATCGCGGAAACCATTTAAAGCGTCATTGACCGCATCACCCTCTATTCTCAGTATTCGTCCAACACGAAAGATTAAAAAAAAAATAGAATTTCGCATTTCCATTCAAGCAGCGACGAAATGCTCGTTTCATGTGTACACAAGTGAAAAACATATACGCATAGCATAAATATTCATGAGTATCGGCTCCAGGAGGGTGGAGATGGAGCATAGTGAATGAACGGCGATATTTCCCAAGTGACAGCGCGATGTCGCTGAGGTCACGAGAAATTGACGACGCGCTGCCAGTTAAGCAAGACGACACAATGGGGAGAGATGAAGAGGAAAGTTTCACGGTGTAGCTTCAAGAGATGAGGTATCGACCGGGCGTCCAACACAATGATGCAATAAGGGCTTAATTTCCATTAAGTATTTATACAATATGTGGTATTATATAAGAATTTAATTGATCCAGTAAAATACTTAAGTACAATTTATATTTCATAAATTATGTCATGGACTCGACCAAAACCCAATATGTATAAGATTTAGAATACAATGACAACGTAGGTTATTTTTATTTCTTCAAATTGTGGACCTGTAAAATAAAATCCAATTTGCTGTCCTGCAACGATTTTCAACGACTTTCAATCATGCCACGTTAGTATTAAGGGAGGTGACCAACTGCTATATTTATTTGCGCGATTAAGGGTCAGTGGGTATGGTGGTAAGGTATTCCTAAATTGGGATTTGATTGTAGGGTGGAGAATATTCTGGCGTAAAACGCTTAACTAAAGATAACAAAGGAAACAGAGCATTAGGTTTCGTCTGATGTATAGAGTACTGCACCCCTCAGATGACACCTAAATAGGATTTTTTTTAAATTTGGGATTTTTTTCACTCGGCAGCAGTTTCCCTCACCAAACCCCGCACCTCCATCTTGCATGAGGAAAATTACATAATATCAACTTCATCAACCAATCCCTTCTCTCCACACGTCCCTATCAAATGCATCTCCCATATCCAACCCCCTCCTATCCTAAATGGAGATTAGGATTCCATTGAAAAAATCTCAGACACCGCTGTGATTACATTGCGATGGGATCCCCGTAAACATTTCAAACCAATACCCACAAGCACAAGGGATTATGGAAATAATAATGAATAGAATGGCTCGCCCTTTTTCTTCAAAGCTGAATTAGGATGCCTACTTTGACGTGTTATTTACAGTCAAAATTTACACTTGAATTCAACGCGTGGTGTCCTCATTTAGTAAGTATTGAGTACATCCCGATAACTCAAACCACTATATCATACCATCCCAGGCCACTTCATTGATTACCAAAAAAGTAATAGCAAGGAAAACTCGGCAACGTCCTGCGACCACACACTAAAGGTAAAATTATATTTATTGATGCGTTTTCCCAAACAGGCCCACCAAAATTTATGCAGTGGATTTGATAGCAAAAGGAACGTAAGATGACGAACATAATAAGTAAAATGCACGCAACATTGCATGACAAACTATTTCTTTACAGGATGGGGACAGGAAATTCCGAACGTAATTCCACCTTTTTAGCGATCATAATCATAGGTATATGTACTTATGCATTTTACTCTAACGTATCAAATTTATATCCGCGTATAGCAAATGGATGTAAATTATCAGTTTTTTGATCCTGATTGAAATTTATGACTCAACCACCGCTTGTATCACTTATGGAACACATGTTTCCTTTCATAAAATTGAAAACGTAACTGTAACTTTATAATCATCAATAACTGTTTTTACTAATATTTAATTTGGAGTAAAAACCTGGATAAGAAATAAAAACCATATGATTTGCATATTAGTTGAAACAACTAGTATAAATTAATCGTCAGATAATATAGATGTGATTCACAAGAAATTTTGAAATGTCCATAAAATTTAATGTGATTGAAATAAAGAGATTTTCCTGATCCGTGATTTCCATTCAAAGCACGAACTCCTTTATAGAGTTATAAAAGCGGAATGGCCGATGACGAAATAATTCCATTTCATCCACTAAATTAATTATAAGCTTTCGAAGTGGTAAAAGTTAGGCAATATGCATGCAAATGAACCTGATAATAATGTCTACTTAAAATTCAAGCACTGAAAAAGGAAAACTGATTAATGAAAATATTGAATTTGAAGGCTGCAATGAATGCTATTACAAGCGAAAGTGTGTTAACCAAGTCAGAAATGATCAAATTTATAATTTTACCATAAATTAACATGGTCAAAATTACTTTGGGAGCTAAAGATATCTTCAAAATTATTCGTAAAATTTTAAATACCGACACGGGACGGAAAGCCTGATATCATAAGCCTAAAACCTGGAGAAACTCGGGAGCAAATGATGATATAGAATTTTTCTAAAAGGTTTGAAAATTCACTTTTCCAATATATCCAAAATTAAAAATTTTGGTACCTGTTCAGATACAATTTTAACCATTGGACAAAAATAAAATAATGTATCATATTAATATGCTTTTCTCTTTTGTATAAGATTGTCAGTGTTAGCATATGCGTTGCTATGAGAGCAAAGCAGAGGAATGTCTCGAGTTTGATTACCTTATTTCAAGTAATGGTTAGAATATCGCAATATTTTTGCTAATACAAGAATTCTTTTAGCTTGGAAGAATATGAAGAAACCTTACCTAAAAGTGTTATCATCATTGTCCAATAAATGTGCAAGTGAAAATATAAAATAAAAATCCTATATTTAAATTAAAAGGTCTTTAGTGCTGTTTTCAGTGGTAGTCGAACACAGTAACATAGGTTGGGGACCACTGTTCTTTAACATTACATAGCTATAGAGTTTCTCGCTTCAAATCCTGACTCCTCGCGATACATTCCGTAACGGACATGAGGAAAGAAAAGGAATATCTCCCGCGATAGGCTTTGACGAGCGAGATATTGCGAAAAAAATAGAAGGAACAGAAAACACGAAGAGAGCCACCGGAAGAGGTAAATACTCCAAAGAAAGCGTAGGTAAAAAAAGAAGTCTGTGACAAAAGGTGGACGACAAGGCGCAGATGAGATCGGCTCCGACACACACAGTGGTTGGGACGGCCAAAGGAATGCCCGAAAAAAAGAAAGAAAAAGGAAAAAGGTCTCTCTTTTGAAGGGTGACTCACGAAAAGGTGTCCCCTGGCTGAAATAAAGAAACAGGGTACGGACGAGAGGGGTGTGGGGCGGGAATGTGCTCGCACTCCTTTGTCCCACCCTTCCTTGGAGATTTTTGCATTCATTTCCCATTAAAAATATTCCACCGTGCCCTCCAGGAAGCTTCTATCACGCCGGGAAAAAGAATGTATGAAAAGCGGAGAGTGTGTGTGAGAGAGAGAGCGGGGGGGGAGAAAGGAAGAGAGAGAATAAGGAGGAATATGATGATGGTGGAAGGAAAGAAGACGTTTTCCTCGTGAATGGCCAAGACTTGATGTTCACGGAGGTTTTGAAGACGCTCCTCGGGGCTTGAGAGAGCAAGAGCCATGCTCGGCGCGCTCTCTTGAATACCACGAGGGAAGAAAAAATAAAAACAAAAAAATTCGGTGACAAGGAAGAAGAGAAGAAAGGGGAAGGGGTGAAAGAGAAAGAATTACACTTTTATGTTATTCAAAATGGAAGTTTTTTTTCCTCTCCACACTTGTGGCTCTTAAATAGCCCTCTAGATACCTATTTCTAATTACTAGCTTACTCCAATTTGAAGCACGCATGAAAATAATTCCTGGTATTTGAGTAATGTATATGATATAAAATTTTCTTCCAAACTCAAATGTATAATCCATATGTGTAAGCAACTATCGCAGACATTAATAGTAGCCTTTAAAAGGGCAAAAATTTAATAAGTCACGTGATCCAAAACGGCATCTCAATGGCCTCACACCACTGCACGGTGTCCCATTTCTGCTCTAAGCATATTTACAAATGGAAGGATAAAATATTACCAATTCATTGTCTTCCACGAATGAAAAAAAACGATTATTTTCATGTAACAATATAAAACCAGCTGAACTTCACATGAAAACTCAGCGGATTACTGGCAGAAATACCGTTTAGTGACGTCACAAAACATGTTCCCAAAGACGCCACTGAGGAGTTTTGACGCCACAGAGCGCGCGTAATTTTTAATAGTAAGTGATGTCATGGAACAATGTTTGTGTGCTAAATTTGACTCCTGTGCATATAGGTATATGAACTTTACATTAAAGTAGCTTTTAAAAATAGCACATGGTCCTCATTACTAGGAAATTATGACTTTTATTTTTTATAAATAATGGTGAAAATGTGTTAAAAAACTTAGTATGTTTGTCTGGTTATTTAGAAAGACGAATTTTTGATGAAAATTAGTAAGTACGCTCCTATAAAGCAATATAAAGCAATAAATTTTGAGAGACCAAGATAAAAGCACGCTTGCAGATGACGTTGAATATGTTTTTTCTCACTAAACGAGCTGTATGAGTTCTAAAATTTCATCACGATTGAACTAGGTAGAAACTAGATTGACTTATTTGCCAAGGGTTCACTTTACAGTTTCCCCCTAACATTTGATATGTTAGGGAGCTCACTCACTCACTTTTCTACCTGACGATGATGTAATGTATAGAACCCGTGGTCGTCATAAACGTATTATTTATACGTGAAAAATTGAGCATGTGTGTATCCATCCATTAAAAAGTAAAAACATAATTTTTTAAACATAATTTATAATTTATTTTGCATAACACAAGAAAAATATTAAAACTGAGAAACATGAAGGTCATTCATAAATTCCAAAAAGTTGACCAATTACTTTCACTTGAATGTGTTACAGCTACCGTTGAATGTGTTTTGTCCACAGGATGAACAGCAAGAATTCAACAAATATATCACATTGGAACTAGCTATTAAGAACTACAATAGGATAGATTTTTTAAATGGTTCAATTTTACAATAATGTTTACCTGTCAAACTGAGATTACTTACCCGTATCACACAACACAAGAGTGATTTATTCATAGAGAAATAAGATACCGCCTTGGATAAAAAGAATCATATTACTTCCCTTAAATTTTATTTGCGGATCGTATAGCATCCTGAGCGTTTTGGAAAGCCATTTCTCGGATTGATTCGCTAACAGAACTCGACCTTTCACGGGAGTCAAATTAACGCAGAAAACCTTCATTCCAACGCGGCTCTTTCAATATCACGGGCATAATATCATACCATGAACATTTCAATAAACGAAATCAAACGATATCCCGCCTCACGCCGTCATCCAAGATAATTAGGCTAACTTTCAAAGCACTCCACCACTTGGAGCAAAATGTAACTAAAAGTGGGGGGGGGGGGGCTTTAAGCTTTCATCCTCATTTTTTCCTCGGGAATAATCGGAGAGGTAAAAAATACGTTCCGGGAGCAACCATATTGACAGAGCATCCTATCGGAATCGACAGAATGAGATTTCGGTTACGGTGCCCGCTCTTTGCGGAGGGTAAGAGGGACCAGAAAGTAGGGATTTCCAACGGGGAAGAAGAAGGTAGGATAAATAAAGCAAATGGAAAATTCGGATAGAAAGGAGGACAGTTTGTGGAAGAGTTTGGGTCGAAGGAGGAGGCAGATATTACGTGTCGACCGGTAGGTAGAGGAAAGCTCGTTCTGGGGTTTGCCACGACGTGGACGCCAGAAAAGGAACAGGAAGGTATAGGGTTGAAATGAGAATGGAGTGAAAAGCTATCGGCTGGGGCGTGAAGAAATAAGAAGTTTCTCCACTTTCTTTTTTTTAACCACCCCGAATGATAGATGAAAAAGGGCCAGCGCAAACAATCAAAATGACTCCTTTATACGATCGAAATCTAAACTCGAATTATTTCTTCCGAACTCGATATCCATGATAACCATCCTACCTCTCTCTATTTCACGCCCATGCGTAATCGACCAACTCGTAAACGACACCCACTAGCTGACTTTTCGTTAACGGACAGAAAGTAACCACGGCAATTCTTGACCGCGACAATTCGTGACCACGTCACTTCATAACCACGAAAAATTGTAACCTGATCTCTCGTTACAGTAACATTTCGATTAACCGTGTCCCGATTAACCCAGGTTCTGTACTAACCGAGGTGCAGATCCTTATGTTGTGGCTGCACCAAGCAAGGTCAGCTAGTGCAAGCGAACGCCAATATTCGGTTATCGATTCGATTTCACACTGAAAATTGATTCACAGTAGTTTTTTATCCCAACAAAGTGAAAAAAATGAATTACGACAAGGCATAGAAATATCTCATTTTTTAGCAATTAATTCCCGCATATTAGCCTTCAGTGTTATCCGAGGGGGCGTCATTTTGCATTACCTCTGATACTCGAGACTTCACGTACCTGCTATATCGTAAACGCACATTTTAATAAACAACCACTTCGTAACCGAAAGTTGGCCGAGGGAAACAAATAGAATATGGAGGAATATGATAATTTGCATGGTATAGTTTACCATAATTATTAAAAAAATATCACAGCTTCTCGTGAGCCTTTTGGCGCGCGTGCAAAAAAACAGCCCTCATACATGCTTATGTTCAATAATGTCTATTCTTTAATGACTTGATTATTCTCGTATTTTAATATATCAATATCACCGCATGCTTTCGGCAATTCGATACTGTTGAGTTGTCACATCCTGTCCGTAAGTGATAATTATGGAACAAAAAATATGAAGTGTTGGTCTAGCAAGCGATGCTTGAAAAAAACCGTGCGATAATCTGTTGTGCTCACAAACGATAATTATTACAAAACTTCTAGAACTGACCCATAGAGTTCCAAATACATTTGAAAATAACAACTCCGTCAAAATCTGCCCTTCAGGTAACCGACAATCCCTCAAATCCCATATAATTTGCTAGGATTCCACAAAAAACTTCAGACCAGGTCGTCGCATCCGCCGATTAAAAAAAAATTGCCCCTGGAAAACTAAAGAGCACAGCTGCTAAGCGCCTCTACCGAACGATGTCATCGGGCGCAATTGAGTTTTAACAATGGTGCTAACGAGATTAAACTGTGGTCAACGAAAGTAGAAATAACGGTGAAAAGGAACATTGTATTTAATTTTAATCCAAGCCTCGTGCATAGAAGCCATTTTGAAAGGCAGGGGCCTATATATATATATATATATATATATATATATATATATATATATAAAATATATAAACTTCTTGGAGAATCACTCGGGTGATAAATATATAATATGCCAAGAGGGTGGCCGATAAAAATACAGAAACAGAAAAAAAGGACTCTCTACCTAGAGAAAGGTGGAAGCTACTTTCCACCAAAATTTCAATTTGTGAGTCCTTTTTTTCTGTTTCTGTATTTTATCGGCCACCCTCTTGGAATATTATATATATATATATATATATAGGACACCGGTGTCGTCATTGATCATCCGCCTGTGAGTGTCCACTTATTTACTTTCCTATCCTTCCCCAACCTCAACGCCTTGTTGCTAGCATATACTTTTATATTTATTTCCTTTCCTTTTATATATATATATATATATATATATATATATATATATTTTTTTTTTATACACACTCACACACCGGAAAAAAATTACGCAATTTTCGACACATCGAAAATTGCGTAATTCATGCCAACGATCCATTATGTTCATTCTCTATCACTTCTATTCATATATTTATTATCTAACCATTTGCGTTAGACTGTGTTCAATGAAGAAATCACGAATAAATGAAGCATTCTTTACTACGCAACGCTGGTGTATACAGCAAAGCCTCTTCCTCACTCCATGTGACGGTATACTTACCACTGTTTTGGACGACTTGGTAGTTATTTTTTCACTTTATGGGATACTTCACCGTCGGTAGGGTTGCAAGTGCTGTCTGCGGGTAATAAAAGGCTATAACTGTTGTCCTAGAAACATGGTGCACGTGTCTGGAAAAAACAGCATCTAGGATACACACGTGGAGCTACCTCCATTTTTTTCTAATACCAAGGTATATACCCATTTTAAAGGCAACGACAGTTTCTTTTTAACTCCATGGGCTGAAATAAAACTTCCATACATTGGCGTTTCATCTTACAACCTTTTGCGTGACTGCGATCCTTGTGGTATCCTGCGGTCAATTTTTGTTTGTTTTTCATTTTGCAGTCATTATTTTTACCGCCCTCTAACATTTATGATGCCTACGATATTATGTTCAATATCATCTCTGCACTAATACACCCTCCCTAAGAATCTTTAAGCACGCTCTAACTCCTGGACATATTTATCAATATAAATATGTCATCCGTCTAAAAAACTTTAAAGATAGAACAGAAGAAAAAAATACGGTTTTCTTCATGTCTACCAAAATGCGAATATAAAGGTGTCATTGTCATAAAATCAGTGATTTTGATCAATGAAGAAAGGTAAGAATGTAACGAGAATAACTGTGTGATATAGCGGCATCAGAGAGGGAAAGCTAGAAATCTGATTTCCATCACCATTATCCTTGGTTAGCTACATATATGGAGCAACTGGAATACATATATTAAATTGAAAATTGATAAAAATCTCTGCAAACGTTATTTGAAATTGAGCGCCGATATGCGATTTTAAACAATGGAAATTATGTCCAATAAGAATTCCGAAATTGAGTGATAAAAAACTGCAACTAGCAACTGATATGTGTACGCGTGCCATATTTTAAATGAAATTTAATTACAAGCCTGGCGCTTGCCACATCTAATTTTTTACCTTTTCTTAAGGAAAAGTAGGCTGTAAGGATAATTCAATATTTTGATATAATTTTATGAAAATACATTTTTATTAGAATAAGTATCAATGGTAAACATACGGCTTTGGTTTTAATGGTATGGTAATACTTTGGTATAGAAATTAAATTAAAAAATAAATAATGAAAAAACAATAATCATTCATATCATCATGAAGATTAACGCTAGAAAAAGTTAAAAGAAAAATATATTTTTTTTAATTTCAACCAATGTACCATACAGAGGTTTAATGAATTTATTTAATCCCTTGATGTACATTTCTGTGACACAGTTTTATATTCTTTAACAAAATTTCATAAGTAATCAGGGCATAACGTATCGGAAAGTTTAATTCAATCCTCGTTTTCTTGGCGTGCCACCTGGTGGTACGCGCGACATATGTTGCCGGTCGCTGATCTAGTATTTCTTGCGGGAGGATACGATATTTTCTCAGGAACAAAATAAAAATAGAGCCCCGAGATTCCTTTAAACTTTCATCAGATCGGTAATGGAGATCCAATCAAGTTAGTCCAATCCAAATTATCAGGGCGAAACTTCCTCATTTCCACAGCCGAGGAGACAGACCGGATGAAGAACTGCCGTATAGAGAGGAGAAGAGAGAGAGAGATAGAGAGAGAGTGAGAGAGAGAACCCCTTACGAGTTACCAGCTGAGAAGGTGGGATGGTAAAACAGTCCCTACAGGCCCAGAGGCGGTGTGCTCCTTGAAGGAGGAGCCTGCGGCAGCGAGAGAGGACAGGAGGAGCCCAGCTTCGAGGCGGAGAGTCGGAGAATCTTCGGAGATTGGATTAAGGGCATTCAATATCCACTCATTATTCTCCCTCTCCCCACTTCAGGATGCTCCCCGCAACCACTAGCCAGAGAGAGAGAGACGGAACGAGAGTTGAGGAACTAAGCGCCCGGATCCGTCGTCGGGGGATTGGAATTGGTTCGGAGAAAATTGATTAAACATGAATAATTCACGATAGGCAAGCTAGTTAAACGTATAGCAGTGGGAACCGCAAAATCACCGTATGTAAATCATGGACGGGCGAATCAATCGGGGAATCTGAAAGACTAGGGGCCTCCTTCAAACTTTCGGAACTCTTGACGTCTATGAGTAACGTACGGAGAGGACTCAAAAGGTGGGCCCACTGCATGAATGACTTCGTTGTCATTTAATTGATATTCTGATAAATTATGAAAAAACGTGTTCTACGTTTGACTTGAACAACAAAAACCTAACTAGCTGCGCAATATATTTTTCACAAATTGGACTTGAATTATGTTGGTTAAATTCGAGAATGGTTGACTCGTCAATAACAGTATTTGTCTATGTAATATAAATGTCATTTTCATAAAATTAATTGTTTACGAGGAGATAATTAGACTGGCAGACTAGAGGAAGAACGTGAAAGTCAAGGGTGAATGCTGTACAAGCTATTCTAAAAAGGAGGTATAGATAAGAGAGTTATGCAGGCGTGTATGATGCAGAAGTATGGGGAGTAAGTGATGCACAAAAGGTATGTAGTATAGAGGAAATTATTGAAGTAGAGCCAGCTTCTTAGGCCTATCACTAAGAATTAAAGTACTTTGACTTAGCCATCCCCGAATGTGAAACGCGATATGGGTAGGTATGCAAAAAGGTTTGATAGAGAAGTAAAAAAATTGAATTTCTGTTCAATTCTTTTTTGGACTCAAAACGGAAGATACATATTTTAAAACTAAACTTACATGCACTCAGATTAATCACCATATGATTAAATGATTTGGTCTGAGAACGACAAAAATCTGAATATATAACCTTATCAGTGCCAAAAGAGGTTTCATGTTTTACCCTCTGCTTTATAAGCCAAATATTCACACTCGTAAGATAAGATTTAAACGGATATACGTTATTAAGGGCTTCAAAACATAGAATACAGTAAATGCAAAACCCCAAAATATCATATCCCTCCTACAAAATGGGTAGCGTTTTTTTTAACGGTGGTACGTCAACAGTCAACTTCAAAGGCATAAATCTTCTCATCAAAGCTCAGTTCCAAAGATGACCTAATTCCAACGCAATAATAAACTCGAACATAAAAATGCACAATGTTTTCATTCGTCCATGTGCGAAAACGCCATAGGACGCGAAAAATTCAAGGAAAGATTGAGGATACACTTAATCTTGTATGAAGAAGCGAATTTTACGGCTGTTCCCGAAAATTTAGAGGATAACATTCCACTGACTGGTTGAGATCAATGGAAAGACTTCATCAATTGGAATGGATTATGATGGTAAGTACCCAAAAGCCTTCAGACCACGTACTTAAAGATGACGATAAAAATGTTTTCCTACATTCATTGGCCTACGTCTAACCAAACGGCGACAGCTTACTCTTCTACTTTACTGCTTAACTCCGTGTGATTTTACTACAGCGGAAGTATGCCCAACTCAATTAAACCGGGAATTTCATAACATCTTTTTGGAATGAACTACCAGTTTGATGGTATCCTGACTACAATAAGAAAATTTCACCTTTGTAGCATTATAATGAGATGATATAATACAGTATCCCATGAGGGTATATTTACAGTATATTTACCCGAAATGAACAAGTAAGTACCTACTGCGACGGTTGGTACAACGATTGTGTAAAGTTATCATCGTAAGAAATCTTTGACGAGAAGTCAGCAGAAGATTATTATATGTTTTTAGGGGAAAATACAGACTTTAAAAAAATTTAAAGCAGCAGAAAAATAATATACTCTAAAGATATCAAGGAAACAATGGCTACCTCTCACTACCTACGTCCACTTTGATCATAAAACAAAATAACATGGAAATATACATCAAACTTCATCATAAAAAAAAATAATTTTTCAAATGTCAATCTTTACGCGCATTAGAAAATACGCCAGTTCAATTACAAAATACGTTTTAAAAAAAAATATTGCATGGAATTTAACCATTCGGTCCGTGTAAATCATTTTGACCACGATAAACCGATAGTGGCTACATACTTTACAAGTCTATTTTCACTCTTCAAATAAAAAATAATGCACGGATATTTCCGTGGAGTTTAAAAGATTATCACTGTATGGCTTGAAGACCAAACACAGTAGCTCAGTTCCGATGAATATTTATTATAGAGAGGAAAATTTCTATTTTACACATCAGCCTGACCTACATCTTTGGTTCAGCTTACGGGGTACACTTTAGACCTAGATGTATTTAAGTGGTAGAACTAGCAACCAGTAACTACCGGAGTTCAAATCATGATTTCATCCTTTCTTTATCCTATTAACTATCCCCATTCATCCGCTTGACGAGTACCTGAGGGGTTCGGAGATCTGGAATAATTACAGCAAATGAAACTTGAGTTGAGTTAACTTGTGGAGTTCCATTCTGAGATTAAAAACACGATCAACAGCGGAAGAACAAGGTTAACGAACTTTGTCATCGAAAGGCTTCCGGGAAAAAAAAATAAACAGAACAAATAAAAAAACGGAAGGCCTATCGGAATCAGAATATCAAGGAAGCCATTTATTTCCTGATGGGAGCAACTTTGTCCATCTGCTCCTTCGTCATAGCGCCCCTTTTAGGGGTCGTTTGCAGAGAAAGAACGGGGCCCAGCACAGAGGACCAGATGTTCGTTCGTCTTGGCCAATCGGGCGTGACTGCCCGATAGGAAGAGAGGGAAAGATGTTAGAGGAGAGAGAGCATTGGATATTTATACAATCCCCTTTGCATTTCTCTTCCACGTGCTTTAAGCCCGGCAACACGTCCACCATTTGGCCGGCCCCACGTGGTTCCACCGTAATCAGCGAGAGAGCAAGCGGGTACCCTTGCCTCAAGGGGTAGAGCCATTACTCCCATAATCGCCATCTCTGATCCATTTTTAGAAACTTCCCCCTAACCCCTCAACCATCGGCGGCCCATCTCAGCTGGTCATCCGGCGATCATGTTGAAAAGAATGGCTTCTCGTCGGCTGAATTTTCCAGCACGTCAAGAGGAAGAAGCCATTAGGAGAAGCGAATTAATGTCCCTCTATATATTTTTTCTACTATTTATTCCTTTCGCTGTGGATTCCAATTCAATATGGACACGGCTCCTCTCAAAAACTATGCACCCGTGAGATGGATATCTAAATCTGGAGTAAACATTTTTATGGCATAGTAGTGTTGAAACTGGATGAATGGTTTCGTCGCCAATAGAATTGAACTCAATCAGACATCAAACATCGCTACTGCCTCCATGGAATTTCATGATTTCTATTTATTAAAGTCATTATGATATCATCAGAGGAAGAATCCACATCCAGATAGAGACAACCTTGGAAACAAGGAAAAACGTTGGAATCGAAGAAAATATTGACGAAAATCCCGCAATACATAGGGAAATGTTTAAGCATCACATTGGAAGAATAACTGAGGCATAAAAAACTATATCATTAATTTGAGGTATAAATTTGGAAGATAAAGCAACCGAGAGACTTGGACAGCAAAGAGAGAGGTATGGGGAAGAATAATTGTTGTCTAGAAAGCAGAATCACCAGATACGGTAGAAATTAGAAAGATTGAATTGAAAGAGAAGCTGAATTGCGCCAGACAAGAAAAGATTCTACAAGCAAAATGTCGCACAAGCATAAGTAAGAAAACATTTCATTAGAGCATATGCATAAAGCATGCAATTATGTGACAGTGAATCTTGTACGATAACAAAAAAAATGTTAAAGTACGATTAAGGAGATCAGCAGGAAGGAGAGAATCATGAATGAATAAATCCTTCAAAGATCAGTAGCTCAGTTTCGAGAAAACTTTGTGAAATAGAGAAAAAAAACTATTTTGAACATATTTTACTGCATAACAGGTTCCTGAAAGCCCTTTTGGAGAGGGAAAACGAATGGGAGGAATTGCCGAAAAAGATCAAGGATGGAGTGCATAACGAATAATGAGGGATGTGAAAATAATGAATCGTTAAGGGATTAAGCTAAGTAAACAGAAGAGCTGTAGCAAACCAATCTTACGAAATATATGAATTCCCATGAAGAATATGATTACTCGTTGCCATGAAACTCACAAAGCACTTAATTCGGAAATCATTATAGTTTGATATGAATACAGAGAAAATGACAGCTTCCAATGATAAAACAACAAGAGAATTATAGGGGGAAATCAACTAATTGACAAAAATGCAGTACATATTTGAAAAATGATTCAGTGCACGTTATCAGGCTTCAACTCCCCCTTACCGCATCCGAAGAATAAAGGGAAATCAAATCAAAAGAGAAGAAGAGAAAATCTGAGTTTAACCTCTCACTATCTTTTATCCGAGGGAAAAGAGCTGTAAAAACTATGTCGTTGTAAATGACGCTTAAGTACCTGTTTTAATTATTGATACAGCCTTGGTTCTAGTAAATGCTTCATCACTCGTCTCATCACGTGGCTCAATCTCCAAGCAATGTTATCGTGGAAGTTGATAGTGACATTTCTATAATTCCCTTTTAACGTTCCCAAAACATTCAGACGAATTGAGTGCAAATAAAGCGACGACGGAATTGCTGGCGAGATTCGGTAAAAACACCCGAAAAACTTCACGGGGCGGACGGATATAAATTAAAGCCAATAGTCCGCAGAGTCGCCGCGTTAAAACCGGCATAAAATTTGATTGCTCCCCGGGAAATACGTCACGTCGTAAAGATCATTCGCGCCGAACAAGGACGAGCGTCTCTCTTAACTCTCACACTAGCGCCACGGCGAGAGGTGAAACCATACATTACGAGGGAAGGAAAAAAAACAAAAGAGTAAAGCCTTGCGCCAGGGATTTGATGACGTCGCGTCTTTTCCTCTTTATGACGAGGTAACAGCCCTCGACTAGCAGTAAACGGGTTGACACAGATTATTACATAACGCCCACATAATCTTTCTCCCCCTCCCTCCCCCTCGCTTATTATCGGCCACCCCTCCTCCCCGGCTTCAACTATCTTTTCTCTCTACACTTCCCGAGTGTGCTGGAAGGGGATCCATTATTGTAATTTCTTCCCTTTTATTTTTCTCTCTAGAGCGGATACGATGACACGGTGTCTCCACGGAGAGTTTTGCAGCGTGTGTTGGTTGGCTCAAATCCAAGGGCGTCAAGGCTGGAACGGATCGTAAACCGGCGATGTGGAAAGAGGAGCGGAAGTAGTCGTCGGAAGAATATTAAAATGTACAGAAAAGAAAGGAAATGGATAAAATACTCGGCAGTACTCTATACAACAGTTTTACCCCGTACGGTGCACCAAGCGCGTTAAAAAAAACACATAACGGAAGTGAACTCACCCAGCAATTATATTTATATATATAGGTATATACGTACATATGTATACATACACCGATAACATTTTTACGAAAAGGGAAATAAGGTGATTCTCGGATAAAAATAGCAAACCGACATCCAAACCTTTAAAAGAATAGCGAAAGATGAGTTCACCGAGATGTATTTTTACTTAACTTGTCTCACGGGATATCTATTTACTTGTTTCGCGTGTTATCCCTGGCTGAAATGGCCTAAATATTGGGGAAAAATATACAAGTTTACATCACAGTGGAAATCCGTATCTCAATGGCATTATGATTTCATAATTGTTTACTTTTTAATTTTTCTCATGGAGGTAGGCATGCATTTAACTAAAAGTTTCATAAACTGAGCTCAGTAACGACTGCGAAACGATAATACTATTAAACAAATTTCGAAACTATGCTTGAAGTAATCATTGAAATTCTAACTCTCCTTCTCAATGTTAACCAATGGTGTCACTTATGATAGTATTCAATTGACATAGTGGCTAATAGCTCAAATAAAAGATTATTTTTGTAAAGAGGAAATTTTTTTAGACCCATCATTAAACATGTTGTTACTGTTTATGAGATAATGCTTTCAAATATATTTTTATGATAATGTTTGCATGTTTATGAAATAATTTCTACGATCCTTACTGAATGTTTTCACCATAGTTTTTCAAATAAGCAAATGTACTCTCATAAATGTGTTTCAAGAGGATCAGTAAATATTGCTATTGTATTCTATAATTATAAAATTTTGACAATGATTACCGATTTTTAAAACAGATAAATGCAATATATATTTAGTGCTGGGTTTCGTCTCTCTGACATGTTTATCCAGGGAATGTATGCTCCGGTAATGGGCGTGTATGAAAAGAGCGTGCTTCGTTCATCAGGCCGTATCTAGAGAATGAATTTAACTAAAGAAATATATGATAGTGGTGTGAATTGCGTACGTGGAGGGGTAGACCGAGAAAGTCACGAATAAATGCGATGTAACAGACTCCTTAGAGGAGGAATACTAGGAACCTTGAGAATTGGAGAGCGTGTATGAAGTAATGCTTGGATGCGTCTGAAGCAAAGGAGGTTTGGAAGGGTTAGGAAGTTTGGAGGGAATCATAAAAATCGACGCTGGTTTTCAAAGTCTGACGCTTAGTGTTTGCGCCAAGAAGGTGCGAACTCGCAAGGGTTTAATGGGAGCCTACTACAGAGAGAAGAATAATTGCTCACCTGTTTCTTGTTTTATTTCCGCGGCCGGATGGCGGGCTGGTTATAATGTGGAAGTCTAGTGTATTAGT
This sequence comes from Pyrrhosoma nymphula, assembly GCA_963573305.1. Taxonomy (NCBI): domain Eukaryota; kingdom Metazoa; phylum Arthropoda; class Insecta; order Odonata; family Coenagrionidae; genus Pyrrhosoma; species Pyrrhosoma nymphula. Next base: position 56,506,022 of record OY754335.1, read on the forward strand.
TATAGTGCACAAGCAGGTAAGAGTCAGTTACATGGTAACTATCGCCGGAGGATACCAGTAAGGTGAAGGCGACAGGCCCGGGGAAGGCCCAATACCCCGAGAGGTTGAGTGGTGTTTTCGGTTCTCGGTTCGGGGCTCCCATTTTTCGTGTTGCGTAACTAAAAGATTTTATTAAACACATACTATCTAAGGTTCGCGGTACTGAAAAAACAATGAAAATTAATCTATTTCGACTATCAATACCCTGAAAGGGAACGGCCTATAGTTTTGGGGGAATATTTAATAAATGAAAACAAAAAAATAAAAAATGATTCATTGCAGAATTTGACCATGCGTCCCACTATCGTCCCAGTCCCGGGAACGTCCAGAGGAGGATAGCATTGACTGAACGTGGGCGGAGGACATAACTTGCACCGCCAGAAGGGTCAGGTCACCCGGGGCAGGGAAACAATGTGGAGACGCGGGTGGTGAGGAGAGGAGGTGGGAGCAGTTGGAGGTGCCAAGAGGAGCGAGAGGTCTAGCTAGCCGGGGGCCAAGCCGGGTGGCTGTGTTACGCGGCGGGCATTAGCGCCCCCACCGCCGGCCCCACCGCCCCAAGCAACACTAGTCCCCTTAGGAGAGAGGGAAATCGATGCGACCGTGTAACAGGAATTTGCACTCTTCAAATGGTGCTGTTGGCTCTTGCTATCCTCCTCCGAGCGGACCGGTTTGGGGTGAGAGTGTGTTCCCTTGTAAAAATTCACATCACGAAAGCGATGATGCACGCGCAAAATACACACACACAGGGCTCTCGTTGGGGTTTGTGCGATGGAAGGCCGGGAGAAAAGGAAAAAAAAAGACTTTGCTTTTTGTTTTAGTTTTTTTAGCAGTAGCTTTGTTTGCTTGTGACAGAGAGGAGCAAAGCGGGTAAGCAAGAAGAGAAGCATGCATCCACGTACTACTCTGGAGTTTTTTCATCAAATCCTATTGGTCAGATCCTTTGTAAACCTTCGAAATACCATTGCGTGTGACGTGGAGGATCTCCAACTATCGAATACGTTCTGCCGCCCTTGCCGGCAGCCAAAAAGGCGAGCGGCAGGGGCTGTTAGGACACCAGTAATGGAAAATGGAGGGACGTGGGAAAATACTATAGAGCGCCCAACATTAAGTTCACACTATGGGCCTCATGAAGAACGCTGAAGCCAAACTTAAGATGTGTTCCCACCTCTAGAACAAACAAGAAAACATTTTCAACACCGTGCTTCACTTAATTGATTTGCATAAGAAAACAATATTTACCTATTTTTAGACTGCTAGATGTCCAGTTAGCACGCTGCAGAGCGCAGTGATATTTTTCCTGCTGTAGCTGGCAACATCGCACCTCCAGCCTTTTGAAGATTGTACACAGGACACGAATCTTCGTATGAGCTCAAGCTGTCAGCTAAATGTGGAACGACCTTTAGGAGTGGTAAGGGATTAAGCGATGTATTGACAGATTACGGTCACGCTCTATTTCTTATGTAGCTGTAAATGTTGTGTGGGCCTAAGGAATCCCTATATCTCTCTGTCAAGCAACGTACGCACCGCGACAAAATAAGAATAAATTATTTTCTGGCCTATGCCAGTTCCATATATCTTCTGCGGGGATATTACCTGAAGATCACTCTGAGTTTTCAAATTACTCTGAGTGCAATTTTCGAGTCTCTCTCAGTTTCCCATCCAGTCCTTCTATTACAGCTATGCAACATGATCTGATATGTTCTCTTGGAGCAGTTAAAAAATATCTATATTTTGCATAGTGAGCGTATTACAATTTCTGCACTGAGTCGTAAACGATAGTGGCACAATAGATATGAGCATAACCAAAGCAAAGTAATATCTCTCTTTTACTTTTCGTCCGAGAAACCTCCCTCAATTAACCTGATAAAACCTCTATCATTCTGCGCAGCAAATGTTTCCATATATTCTCCTCATGATAGGCCTGAAGTTGTGGCGATTCCCAGGAAATTGGCTTGCTCCCAAACAAATATGTATATCCCCAATTTTTAGATGAGAGTTGATATGATTTCTTTCGTAAGAAGTGTAGTGCAGTGCATTTCTCAAATTCCTCAATTAATTCTAACTTATAAGATTAAATTTGAGTTCCCACTCACAAATTAAAGCTATTATGATCTAATGAGAGGACTTCAAAATCTGCATTTGAGTTGATTTATAGGCAGAGGACAGCATATTCAACAAACAGTCCAATTTTGCTCCAAAGTTTGGAGTAAATATTGTAACTAAAATTAGAAAAGACGGAGCCGATCATGCCTCACTGTGGGACGCCATAGGTTACCCTAACCTTGTCGAAGCCAGAGTCCTCTACATAGCGACTACTCAACTGCAAAATTGTAGTTGAGTAGTCACTATGTTGAGATCTCTGGTCTGCCTACGCTCTGCCACAACAATTTATTGCTAATTGCTGAAACGGCATACCATGATCCCAGAGAATGACCCTGATGAGTCAATCGTTTACTAATTTTTTTGCGATCAGTAAATAAGTCACGAATCGAATTCACTACTACATATGTTGAATAGGCTCTCATTTCCGTAGAGATCCTGCTATTTGCTTGACAAAGAGGTACTACATTCTCTCGAATGCAGCAGACGGACGTACCTGTTTGGGAAGATAGGCGCAGCAGAAGACCACGATTCACCATTGCGTGCGAACCACTGCGTTTGGTTTAACGAACTCACACTGAATTGAAGTCAATGGAGGGAGGAACGAGATACGTGAATCAATCGAGACCAGACACTCGAAAACTCGTCGTTTTCATTGTTACCGACACGACTTAACAGGTTCCCCGTCTGGCAAAAAAAAACTGGATCCCGTGAACCTTCGTCCATTATGTGACCGACATTGGGAAACGCGAGCCCAGCGATAAAGCTTTTGTGCATTCCTGTCGACTCCCCTACTCACTCAGAGATCCAAAACTTGTATTCCATGTGGAGGGACAATGAAAAAACAAACAAGGACGCCGATTCGATTTGGGCGCTGGTGCATCGTCGAAGGATGCGATGCGGATCAGAAGAGCGTGCCCCGAGCGAAACTGAAACACCTCTGACTCATCGGATGACAAAAGTGACTGAACCTCAAAGGGGTGGATCACTGCAGCCCTACTCTCTTTCCAAGTAACAGCTTTAATCGTTAATGATTCTTATTTTTACACCCTTCGAAGTTTTAATTATTCACTCAATTCGGACGCGAATGCAATTCTCTATAAAGCGTGTGTTCTCGTGATTGTTATTTTTTTCAAATTCGTTCATAAACGCGGAAACGTAATCATCATTCTTTAAATTTTGCCATGTGCTTTAAATCACTAGTTTAACTGACGGAGTGCGTTTTTGCGACGGTAACCGTAAGCATTTCTCTTATAGAGCGGTTTGTGTTTCGGATTACGATAACGACAACGCCAAAGAAGGAACCATTATCCCACCACAGAGATAAGTCTGGCATTGGCCTGGGGTTTCATTGCTCACCGTCCCATCCGACGGGCTGAGTACTGAGATTGAAAATGTCTCGACATATGAATCGATATTTCATGAAAAATTCCTGCCACTACCCGAATTAGAACCTGGCCCATCAACATGGCAAGGCAGTACACCGGCCACCTCAACTACCCATTCATATGGGAGTTCAATGTTAGTTGGGATAGATTTTCCGCACGTGGTTTAGGTTTTTCTCAGGGAAAACCAAACAAATCTGAAGCTAATATACACTTTGAGTATTTATATCACATATCTCTCAAAGCTTTGTTAACTTGTCTCCTCCAATGTCCTTCAGTAACTTGCAGGCGTGATCTTTTTTCGATGTTGAAACGCGGATGGAGCGAAATCTCTGCGTAGCGACATCTAAAATGTTTTACGCACGCTTTTATTAATATTTAAATATACAGAATTCACCAATATTACACTTCTCCTAGAAGAGTCTAACAAAAGATCCAGGGAAAAATATTTTTAGAAGTAGTGACTCCGGTCAATATGTCTCTGTGGAACGAAAAAATCAGTTGAGAGACGTAAAACAGATATCGGAAATTTAAACGGAATCAACTTGACGATGATTATTTTTCATTTAGTAATTTGTTTGAAGGGCCTATCCTCACCGTTGCGTGTAAATTATTTTCTTCGCCTCATACTCAACGAGCGGCCTCTTCTGAAATCTTAAACTCTTCAAAAACTCTCTTCGATCTTATGAAAAAATTCCGGTAAGGCGCGTGAACTACCCTTTAATTATTCCTTCGCCTTTTCAGTCTAACGTGCGCGATGCCCATACAACTTCCTTTGAAGGCTGATTTTACATAAAACTTAGGTTAGTACAAAAATCAGTACTGAAATCAGCACCGAAAACTCGGAATCAAAATCGGAATAAACATCCTATTCGATTCATCGAAGCCAGTGTTTACACGATGCGTTTCAGTGCGCAGTAGCGCTTTCCAGGCTTTTGCTGAACTACGCAGTTTAAATAAACTGCGCCATATTGTTTTGATATATGTACTACATTTCTTACAAAGTATTCAAAACCAGCTTCAGTAAACCAGTTCTGCAAGTCTCAAGTGCATTTTTTTCTCCATTACAGGGCGTATAATTCCTTATCTTGGTCTATTCAAGCTCCACCACCGGTATTCTCCGAAACACTCAACTCACCTCCTTGCCTGCGCTTGGTCGTTGAATCCAAGAGCCGGATGGAATATAAGTATCGCACTTCTTTTTGTTTACCGCACTGATAATTAAATTTGGTTCTTTCATCAGATATGACAGCACTCTTATGCGGTATGGTTTTAAGCATACTAAATTCATTTCATAGACACATTTCAGGCTTTCCCAGCGAATCGTTTCGAGTTAATAACTTCATGAAGGCCGACGTTTCGATGGAAGAGTCCATATTGCTTTTAAGCATACTAAATTCATTTCATAGACACATTTCAGGCTTTCCCAGCGAATCGTTTCGAGTTAATAACTTCATGAAGGCCGACGTTTCGATGGAAGAGTCCATATTGCTCAGGGTTATAAATAGTAGTAGGGCCCTGTATCCGGGCTCAACAGCCCTGAAGATGATAGGAAAGTCTTCCATCTAAACGTCGGCCGTCATGAAGAAGCATTTACCTGGTGGAAAGCGCGAGAAGAATTTTTCACCTGAATTCAGTTCTATTTTCAGCACTGAAGTAAGTATCGTGTAAAAAGGGCCTTATTGCACTCATGTAGACATATATCCATAAATATATATATGCGTACACAAATGCTCAAAAACGTATGTTAAGGTGGGTCTAAAAGAGCAAATATTCGAGTATCGAATTCTAATAGTTCGGATAAGTTGCGTATTTACATACTAATAAACGGAAAAAATATTGAAAAAAAATTCTTTTTCATACTCCATTCACAAAAATGGTCTAAATTTAAATAAACACCAAATATCAACACAACACTAACAGTTTACAGGCTAGGTTTTTCAACAGTAGGAAAGGTAAATTTTATTGAAAGGAAGAATTCTTTGCAGATTTCCACTTTAAAAAAAATTGTTTTTATTGCACGACCGGTTTTAATGAATTTAAACCATTGTAAGGAAACGGTTCCAGTCTAGACTCTATCCTTTGTTTGACAATTTTGTAAGTATAAACATTGAAACCGGTTGCTCATTAAAAAATGATAAAAGAAGTGGAAAAGTGCAGAGAATTCTTTATTTCACAATGAATTGCTAAATTTTGTGCTACACAATGCTAAATTTTTAGTTCGCGCATAAGGTCTAAAGTTTGCGATTTTTTTGCGAAAAATTGTTACTTTTATACTTTCACAAAACGTGCAAAATTTAATGTATGTGGCAGGTTTCCTTTCTTTTACTAAGATCCAACGCACAAGACACTACCGTTGCTGCGAACATGGCGAGAAAGGGGATGGCTACACTCTTGGTGTTTCCGAGGGCATGGAACCACTGATAAGTAAAAATGATAAAGGAATTCCGCTTCTGCGTACGAATGGAGCGAGCGAGGAAATGCTGAACGGAGGAAAAGGGTTTCAAAAAAAGGACGAAAGAGCTGTTAGTGGAGAGTGAAAGAATGAAGAGGGAGACAAAATGGAAGGGGGAAAATGGAAATGGGAAAAAACAAGGGCGTGCATAAGTACGAGAAAAGCAAGGTGGGATAAGGATGATAATTGTGGGGAAAACGTGAGAGTGTCATGGAAAGCCCGACAGAGAGCGCCTTTTCCACGCCATTGGAAAAGACATCTACACACTAACCCGCGAAACGCCGTAGAGGCCTTTGGCAGGGGGTGTTAGGACATGAGCCGCAGAAGGAGGAGAAAATAGGGAAAGGAGAGGGGAGAGGACAGAGGTGAATCGCATGTTTAAGATGTGTGTTATGGTGGCGCAGAGCTGTTTTTGTAATAATCACTGATGGCGCGTAGAAAGAAGGAATTTTTGTAATTATCAGTTCAACTGAGCATCTTTAATATTTTTTCGCTTGTATCAGGTGTACAGATATAGTGCAGGTCCAAAATAATATCCTCCGTGTAGTACTGAAACTCACCCGATCTGAAATTTTCCAGTAATCTAAGCCAATCATGTAGTCTTCGAGTCTCTAACGGCTCCCAAAGTAGTACATAATTTCATTTCTTGCGAGCATTGGACTGAATTCATAGTAAACGTAACTGCAGTTATCCCTTGCGGAAGGATAAGCCTAAGGAAAAAAAACCTGTTTTTCTGAAATACCAAGATGTCTAATACCACTGTGTTGCTTTCATTACGGACGTCATAGACACCAAGTGGCAGGATTTATAATATTTTTTTATCAACACGAAAGTAACACCAGGGTGTTTCAATACGTAATTACCTGGATAGAACCGTTTTTCTAGAGTGAATACGGGGATTGTCTTGGCGTCGCTACTTATCAATGGCTTACCATTCCGAGGGCTCGCAATGTACGCAAAGGAGCTATTCCAACATTTCTACTTTGCTGTCTTCCTGTTGAATCATGAGAAAATTGTGCATGACAACAATTATAATGTTTAGCGTGACACAACCTGATTTTCTTCAAGTTCGATAATTTCGAAAAAAGTTAGTCATTTAAGAATCAAACTATCTTTCGATAATGTAGTATGGGGTTGAAGTTTATGAAAAAAATCTTAGTTTTTCAAAGAGATTTTCCTCTCCGCTTTAAGTAACACTTTGTAAATCCACAGTAATTTTAAATAGAATGATGAAATGGATACGTATGTATCGAGGAGTAAGAGGGAGGGGATTCTGCTCTTGAACATTAAACTTTAAAAGAATTCAAAAGTTTCAATCGTTACTAGATTGAATTTGAAAACTATGGATGGATAAATGATTTTTCACATTTTCCATACATAAACTCGTGGAAATTTATACGTGAACAACTGCATATCTTTTATTCATCCAGTAGACTTAATATTTGTCTTTCAAGATATGACACCGTCTCCGGCGTTACCCAGTGGAAATCTTTGATGTTCTTCATATTAAAATAAATAACTCGGTATGGTTCCACAATTGATTGCTCTAACAGTCCCAGGTTTTGGCATATTATGCTATTTTCAAAGCGAAAAAAATGGAAAACACATTGTAAATGGCATAATATGCCAAAACCTGGGACTGTTAGAGCAATAAAGAGAGGAATCATACAGAGTAGATACCAAGCCTTGATGAGACATATGCCACAGTTAAAGACAAATTACTGAGAGACTATCTTGCTGGATGAAATAACCATTACAGGTTGACGGATATTAGTCGCTTCGGAGATGTTTTAGTCAGAGGTTAACTAACAGAGGCAATTGTCGGAGATAGATATTCATGGCACTCTTCCGCGCTTTCACACCAACACTTTCCATGTCTTCCTATTCCCCTTTGATCATTGCGTGACCATACACAACCTTCTTTCAACCCTACATTTTCTTTGCCTGTCCCAGCAGTAACGGTGCTTGCACTCTGCGCGCCTCTTCTCCTTATTATCTTTCATCTCGGTCGCAGTCTGGATAGCAACAGCCCGTGATGTAGTTTTGAATGCAATGCCCAGCTCCTACTCAGCCCTAAGCTCGCGGACGGAGCCAAGTGACTAAAAAGGAAGAATGCCTTAAGTAAAAAGTGATCTTGGAAATACACATTCAAGATGTCCACGCTATCACCTATCGTAGCAGTCTCAAACAGAGGAACCTGTAATTTGTTCTGAGAAGAGGAATCTGACCATCTTACAGTGCCTCCTTACGAAATTCCAAAATGTTATTTGCTTATTTTAGCTAAATCGTTTTCAAGCATTTACCCAGAGGTGGCGTGGCCAGGGCTGGAAGGCGGGGATTCCCGCCCGGGCCCCGGGGGTCGAAGGGCCCCGATTTTAACGTAAGTAAAATAATACGTTTACCGCATCGAAAGTTTTTATGTCGTTTATATATTATTTGCAAACCTTTTGCCCTAAACGACCTGAAACGCGTTGTTGACGCACAATATTTTTCAGAAGGTGGGACGGGGGGTCACAAAAACCGGGCCCCTCTGGACGCTCAGCGGCCCGGACCCCTAAGCACCCACGCTGCCTCTGCATTTACCCATTACAGCTCGATTAAAACAATGTATCAGTTATAATATTCCGTTCCAAAACCATTCCTTGCAGAGCATAAACGATGTAAGGGAGAGACCGGTCTTTCTGTCCTTCTCTAATCCTTAATCTTTCAACGATCTCTATCCAGTTATCATGAGGGTTTAGTTACCCTCTTAGTCTACCCAGTTATCATGTTTCACTCTACACTTCCCAATACAATAAAGCAATATTTCTTATTACGTGCTATTATTAAATTGCTATGCAGTTAAATGCAGTCAAATGTATTAATAAACACACACAGCAATATTAAAATACTGGAGAAAGACCATTAATAAACTGACATTTTGTCTGTAAAGCAGAAATATTGTAATACATTAATTAAATATTTAATATATTTGTATTAAAGAAGAAGTTTCAAAGCATATTTTGAAAAAGGAAGAAACAAAGCATACTTGTCACGATGGTGATGGTCGCTGAAGAACATTTATTAAACTAGCAATGATTAATGATTCCGAGTTTAAAGGAAAAAAATTGATCGATTAAATCAATCATATCATATAAGATAAGCATATAAATCAATTTATTCCAGTAATTTTGTATCTTAAACTCAGTTCCTCTACTTAATTTTGCACTCATATGTGATTACACTCCTCATATTACCGTAGTTTCCTTACGATTTTCCTTAAGATTTCCTTACGAGTGACCTAAAGCTCATTATTATATTTGTAGTGTTTTTATATGCATTATTACCAAGGTATATTCGCCAAAGGCTCTCGCCTGCCCTCAAGGAACGAAGATTTATCACAAACGAGGAGATGAACTTAAATCGCTAGAGGTTCGAAATAAGAATTTTTAAACAGTTTTCTTTACGATTCATAGAAGGATCCTTAGGGGAAGTGTGTGGTTAGTCATAGGTAGTTATTCGTTGAGGATAATGATAAATAAGCCGTAACTATTTTAATAAATTGATAAAAATCAGTATTGGTACTTTTTGAGCATACCTTCACATAAATCAGCAATAACACACCAACATAGCTATTCAATGAATTCCTCACAGAACTATTATAGTAAAAAAAATAAGAAAAACATACAAGGCTGCTACGTAATAAGTGTTGAAGTCTGATTCAGATATGACACAGTTGGAATTCACTCCCCTTAAACTTTTTGATTCAATGCCATAACTAACCACCCAGATCACCAAAATTTAACCGAGTCTCCAAGCCGTGTACCCAAGGGTGGTATTAAAATGGGGGGAGTGGGGCTTAAACGCGTTGGCAAGCGGTTAAAAAATGCCAACGCGGAGGGAATGAATATGTGCAGAGAAAAATCTTCTGGTGGTCGATTCAAAAGTGCGTGAACATCGACTCAAGTGGCGAGAAACGGGCGGAGAGAAAGCCCTTAAGTGCGCGGGGCCGGATATCGCCTCATTTTCATACTTTTTAATTCCGCGAAGAGAGAGAGAGAGAGAAAGATGGACGGAGAAAGGAGAAGGCTGGAAGAGGTTTAGGAAAACAAGTTGATGGGAACCCGGGGGGAGCGACGTTGGATGAAGGGATGATGCAAGGGGGTTTGAAAGGGGGAAGTGGAGGTAATCACCCCGCAGCGAGTGGACGGGAGTTTAAAGAGGGATGAGGATTAAAACGCGGGTCCGCGACCTGTGAAAAGATAACGGCAGCGTTGACTTGAGGTAGATTTGAAAAAAAATTGAAGTATACATAGATCAGAAAAAGAAGAGCTATGTTCTTCGGAAACATCTAATGGATGGATCAGGTAAGCTTAAAAAATAAGGTATTGAAGTTCTCCGAGTATGAGAAAACCAAGTCACGCTAGTTTCAGGAGGTACAAAGAGACTTTACAGGAAATGGGAGAGCAGGAAACAGCTGTGCAATAGTAAATTCTTCATTTCCGTAAGTTGAGGCCATCAAGGGTTTCCCAAATTGAACGAAAACTAGGACCCGAGCACACCCTGGGCAGAGGAAAGGAGGAGAGATCAGAGTAAGAGAATGAAGAAATATTGGGCGAAGACTAAAGATTGAAAATGCTGATTCGAATTGATGTGGTCCAAAGTCGCTCGTAATGAATATAAAGACCATCAATCGAATACAAGAATTACCACTCGAATAAAGTGGTAATCTGAGAAGTAATGGAGAGGAATACTCTAACAAACCATTCTTCAGATTGATGAATGTTGATGACTAAATATGATGATGCATTAATTACACACGCTAATACGAAAAGACAGGTATGCTATCCAATGTATGTAAATTAGTGTACAAGATAAAGAATTGAGTCAATAAAATACTCCTTATGGGGTGGAGACCTAAATCAAACTAACCTTATGACTGATGACTGCTGATAGAGATGATTATACAAAAATTACAGATGATAAAACGAGATGACGGTAAAACAATGCAATGCATACCTATCGATAACTGTGCAATATAAAGAATCGGATTCCGTTGTTTGAGGCGTAACATACAATTAGTGGAAATATCTGTTTATGATTACTGATATAAACTTGGATATTCCACACAAAACTTAATAAAAACTAGAATAAAAAACCACCCGGGTTTCGACGGCATGGCTTGAAATGTCCAGATTATGAAATTTTGCCGTCAAAACCCGATTCACGTTTTATATTCTGGTTTTAATAAAAGTTTGTGAGGAATGACAGAGTTAGTTTTGGTAGTCACAAAAAATTTAGTTCAGTGGCAAATCCTCCATCAGGGGAAAGGTAAAGGTAAACGAGATAGGTAAAAATGAAAATTTGATATACTATCACAGCTACCTATATATAAAATTGTTTTCGGTCTCAACGTTAGTGGTGTTATATCCCTGTTTTCTTATGTAAGGATCGCGATTTCAAATCCCATCTGAATGGTATTGCACTACCCAGAACATGGATGTTTGTGACTTTCAGAAGTTTTATTCAAGAATAGAAATTATTGAAATGCACATAATTGGGTTTGCATTTCTAGATCTACATCCACGTACTACCCTACTACGTGCTACGGGTGTGTTTGGCAGGAGGTGTTAGTACACCAGCCATAAAAAGGGGAGACAATATAAAAAGAATATAAGAAGAGGGAGAAGACGAAAGTGGATTGTCTGTGAATGGGGTGTCTTTATATCTCGCTCTGTTTTTGTTATGATGGCAAGTTTATTGCGCGAGTTATATCAGCAAGAGATTTTAGATTCTAATTGCAGGTTTAAACGTCTCTAAAAGTGCGCTTGCAGAACATTTAAAGGTTTCGGCGAGTCACTTGCAGAAGCGTATTGCTGCCCGCGCTAACAGCAACCAAACTGGCTCTACAGCAACTCGCGTCAGAATAAAATCCTCCGCAAGCTCTTGCAGAGGAAATTTACGGAAGTAACTTGTCTGTGTAAACTCACCCTAATGGCCACTAATGGTGCGTGGAAAAAAGAAATTTTTGTGCCCATCAGTTCGGAATTGTATCTCTCTTATTTTGCCATATCAATCAGTTCCAGTGGTATTGTGCAGGATCAAATAATAACATTCACCGTTTCACAATGAAATTTGGCAAAGCTGAATTTTTCAGGGAATCTAATTTGATCCTAGCGTTTAGCCAAAAGATCTGTTGCAGCCTACTTGTGCAGGTTTTGTAAAATATGATCATTCAATACTACGCATACGGCAGTAAAAATCTGAGCTGAACTTGAAAGAAAGAACGTCTGAGGAGGAGAAAAAAGGATTAAGGTGTGGGCGAAGAGGAGTGCGAATAGGGTAGGGAAGGGAGAGATATGCGCGAGGAAGGGAAAGAGTGGAGGCAAATGGGAGGATTCGGGCGAGGGCAGAATCGCGGATGAAGGAGGGATAAGTGGAGGATAAGTGCATCCAGACTGAAAAGCAGAGACGGGAGGGGGATGCTGGGAAGTCGACCCCTGCATCCCTCCTACCACATACTCCCACACGATCCTTTTTTATGACGGTCGCCACGTCAGGAAGAAATATTGAATCGAATCGGGAGCCCCCCGAGGATGAGTGCGAGAGTTTTTCAAAAGATTGGACTCGGAGTGGACGAATACGAAGATGAAGGAAAAAGAAATGAGAAGGAATGAAAGATGGAAAGAGGGTAATGACTTCTAGCGTGTTTTGAACAAATTATTTCGATAGGAAAAATAGGATAGGATTCTATAACATATAATAAAATCGATCATCATAACATCAATTGGATCGATAATTGAAACGTTAAGTAAATAGATATTTTTTACAAACAATAAATAAAATCGATTACCAAAATGTTACGCGGTTGGATAATGAAAATATCGCACAAATCGATTCAATACGTATCCCTTTAATAGTTTGGAGAGATAACGAGAGTGGTAAAAAACGAAAGAAAAGATAGAGGGAACATAAAGTGGATTGATTGTAAAATATAAATTCAATATATTTTTACAAACAATGGATTCAATTGATTATCATGATATTTCGCGGATAAACAATCGAAATATCACACAAATCGATAAGAAAATATGACGTTAATCGAGTCGATACGTATCACCATTATAGGTTTGAGGAGGGAACGAGAGTGGTACCAAAAAAACCAAGAGTGGAGACGGAAAATTCAATGCTTGAAATGCCCGATACGGAGGCCAAATCGATTCATTAGGTGAATAGGTAATCAACTGATAAAACATCGCTTGAGTTGAAGACAGACTGTAGTTGCCTTTTCATCATGAACGCTTTCTTAGCTTGGCCTATTATGCGCTTGATACCCGTTGTACTTATTCCACCCCACGTGTTGGTGCTTCCAGCTAGGTGAAGGAATCCTCTTACCCTAATGTTTCTCCTCTTATAATTAGTGTAACTTTTGCATGCAGCTTCTCTCTTCCGCATAAAAGAGTTTTGGTTTTCTTCCTATTTATATTCATGCTACCTCTATGTTCAGAAGGTTATCAATTATTTTATGAGGAGGATGTTCTCTTAACTAATTGTTTAATATAACTGTACTAATCATACCCTCAGATAATGTTGGTTACTTAACAAAGGCCTGAAAAAATTCCGTTTATACCTGCCAGAGAGGTTTTATGAGAGACCTGAGGTTTCCCGCTTGCTCCTAATTTTGGTTTCGAGTAATATAGGTACATCATTCGATAACCAAGGTAGGTTTTGTTGGCAAATTTATTTATTTAAGCATCGGAGGAGAGTTGTTAACTATAAAGAAACTAATAGTTCATTACTTAACTTTAATTACATGGGACATGACTCTTCAATCTTATTTTTCATGTGACACTATTAAGCAATGATCCAATATATTCTCTCCTTCAGTTTCCTCACGCATTCATTCGAAATTATCTCCTTTTTTCAACAGTAGACCATGCGAAACCTTCGCTCTTTCCAAAGAGCTGACTATCAAATTAATTTTAAATCAGAAACTCGACCAAATGTATACACCAGCGCAGGTGAACGCTCGGGTGTATGACTCAGCAGCTCTATCGACTTAATGAATGTCGTGCAGTGTCTCTTAATATTCCACTCGGCATGGAGGCGACAAAATATTTTTGCAATGGTGACAGTACCACACCAAGTACGAGGAAAGATAACCCGCTAATCACCCGCTAACGAGCTTGATCTTCTCGGAAGTGAACACACCGGCGTCCATGTTAAAACCGTATGTGCTCAGACTTTTAAAAAGCCAATTTCTAAATTTTCACGTGAAAAAATGGAGATCGTTATTTCAGAGGGTTTCCAAATCCAAGAGAGCGCTCTTAATTGTATTATGCATTGAATAATCCATAAAAAAAGAAATGGAAATGAAATACTTGAATGTACAACTTAAAGGATAGGTTTTAACATGTAAGTCTATTCGTAAGTCATGACATCTTTAGATTATCGCTGTGGATTGAAAGTGTACACACTGAATGAATTTTAGTCGAATTATTTAAAATATAATGATTCAATAAGCCGACGAAAACCAAGAAATTCCGAGATGTAGAAAATTGCATCATATAAGCTGCTTCTACGTTATAAAAAAACACCAGCGTAAAATAGATTTCTCACAGATCATGGAAAATAAAACTTAAGTAAGAATGAACTATAAGAAGAAGTTCAAATGCATTTAACATAGCCATCGATTGGAAATATTCAAACTTCACACCACCACGATTGCAAAAGCACGATTAAATGTACGTACACGTTAACAAAGTGTACGCACTATTCCAATTATATGACTTCTGCACACAAATAAGACTTTCGTAAAATCACATTATCACCATTTAAAACGATTTGAAGAGCAAACAGTTTTGACAAAAACATTCAAATTATACTATAAAATATGGTGTTACTACGGCGTAGGAATGAAAGACATTCACGAAGGGGTGATTTTCTTAATCTACTGTCAACACGGGTGACGATTTGGGCAATCACCTTCATGTGCACCGTTATGATTTCTGAACATATAAGCTTAATAATAACGGTTTTATTTAAATTATTTTAGAATGACTGCCAATCATTTTGCATGAGACGTGATAGAAGGGTTTCGGGTCGAGTCGACAAAGTAGTCGACTGATAATGGGACCAGAGTATCCAACATAGGAAGGAATGCAATGATAAAAAAATCCTATCGAGTAGCTGATCGCATTCATTCCATTTTATTTCCATCCCTTCCGCGACTCTAGTCAACCAAGATTTTGCATTCATGCTCCCTCACGCTTACAAGTCTCGTTTCACTTTAATTGAATCCATGACAGCAGTATGAAGGGAAAAGAATTCTTCAGCAATCTCCGATGAGCGATATGAGAAATGTGGAAAAAAATCTCACGAGGGCTAGACGACGACAAAAGCTAAACATTGAAGGGCACTTTTGGAATATGTCACTCGACCTCGATACAACAAAGAAAGAACGCATGCGTTTAAAATCATTCAAACATAGGAATTGGAAAGGGATAGGAACACATAAAAGGAAGAACACTGTTTTTGGTGGGGAAGATGAAAATGAGTCGAATTCGAGCAGGAAAAGTTATATTAGTATATGTAAATAAATGTATATAAATTGAAAGAGAAAATAAAAAAATAGAATCTAAAATTTTATTCCTTTCCCCCAAAAAGGTTCTCCAGTTGATGGCTCCAGCATTATGCACGGGATAACGCGGGTTCACCCGAGGAACGTAGGCCTTCGAAAGATATTGGTTTCGAAGCGGTCCCGAAATCTTTTTCCCCACTGCCGTTCCCCTGCTCTCCTCCGATTCTCATCCTATCCCCGTTGTGTGCAGGCCTTTCCGAAGGGGAAAAGAATGTCACGGATGCCCTGCTTTTTGAATGTAAGCCCTGAGAACGCCTAAACCCGGGCTCTGAGAAGGGATATCATTGTAACCCAGATGGAAATTGAGAAGGAAATTCACCACGGCCCACCCGCTCACGACTAGTGTTGGGGAAAAATCGCTTTCTTTTCGAGAGGACATTTTCAAACGAAAGAAATTTTTATTTTCATCTTGTTATAGAAAACTTCACTCCTATAGCATCCATTCATACAACCGTTTCAATCCTACATGATGATTCACATGGACGTCCTTCATAATTTGTCTGCTGCAAACCAATCTTTGTCTTCGTCTGTGCTTGATAATTAATTCATCGCAGTTTCAAAGCTGCTTTGATACTCGCCTAGAATGAATAATAGAGACAGTGTATGCTTTACAATCACTGTATTAATTATTCAAAGGTTGCAGGTTCTACTTTTCGGAAATTCATTATAAAATGAAAGAAAACATTTTGTGTTTCCACACGATTTATTAGTGGGAAGAAGAAGAAGTGATTTTGGGAAGAAATAAAGCATTTGTATTTTCAAGACGACTGGGGAGTAGTTGGGACAGGTAAAGACACGAACGGTGAAGGTCACGCACAGGTTAAATCATTTAGGAGCACCATGGGAATGCAATTTAAGTGGAGATTTATTATTGTTCTAAAAGATCAGCCTGTTATCTTTATCATTTACATAAAATAAGGGGTTAAAATCACTCTGATGTCCGGTCTATATTAAATGCTTTGCCATCTCTTCCAAAAATCACTTCCTCTACTTTCAACTCCCTCTCCTCATAAACCAAATGGGTACAGATGAGGCTTAAGACTCTAAGTATAATAATAATAATAATATAGTTTATTGTTCACAGATTGTTACATCCGATTTGAACATATTATTAAAGAACAGTTTATAGCTCAGCAATCATTTTTATATTAAGCATGGTAATTAAATTGAAATCCTAAACAAAATATAACAAAGAGTTTACAAACATTTTCATAGTGCATGGAATTCATACTGATGAAATTCATATTTGCTTTTAATATGCTGTCTCATTTTATTATATCGTTCACAGTTTAATTTCTAAGCACAGAACAAGAAATGAAGCTTGTTAATAAATGAAAGTATACAATAAATGATAATATACAACACAATGTAAAACATATATTAATGAATGTACAACATTGAAAATATGGATTAGTTTGGGCTATTTAGAAATAGGTATAATTGTTTTTTGAAAACTTTCAGGGATGAAGAGTCTTTGATTAGTTTGGAATGGTGTCTTGAAAATAACGCTTCTGCATTGATTCCGGGATCAGCCTATTAAATCGTGTGTAAAAACTGTGTTTTCTTTCATTTCCTTTATTAGTGCATAAACACGACAAAAACGTCGTTTTGGAGATATATTGTGCCAGAAAACAGCAGTTAAAATGTATGCCAACTCATTATTTGTCAAAAAACACGTAATATTTAGTGTATTTCCTGAAAAAGAAAAAAAATTCCTAAGGTTATAGAAGGTTA
This sequence comes from Pyrrhosoma nymphula, assembly GCA_963573305.1. Classification (NCBI taxonomy): domain Eukaryota; kingdom Metazoa; phylum Arthropoda; class Insecta; order Odonata; family Coenagrionidae; genus Pyrrhosoma; species Pyrrhosoma nymphula. The sequence continues at coordinate 56,523,354 of OY754335.1, forward strand.
GTGCCGGAGGTTCAGAGAAGGCAGAAAAGGTGGATGAAGGACGTGTTGAGAGGCGATGGCTAGTTCAAAAGGATGTTAGAGAGTATAACACAGGGGAAGCGTGGAAGAGGATGGACATTTAGACGACTTATGGAGAGGTATGAGGACTTAAAAAGAGACCTGATGGGAAGCATTTCTATGAGGAAAATTCCATCCCATCCCAGAAATTGGGATCTTAGGATTAGGACTGTCCGAAAACCTACCAACCAGATAGTAGAATACCCAAATGAAAAAAAAAGCTTTGCAACGCGTTTCTATGAAGCAGGTTAGTAAAAATTAAGGCAACATTCCACTTGATTTTATAAGCCTATTCCACCAATAGAGCAAGTTCACTTTTTACCCTGCTCTGCCTACATTTACAGTGGTCGCGTTTGACTTTTGTTAAATCTAAGTTAAAATCCACGAGCAATGCTATGTTTTCTGACTGGTAAGACACGCACCCATACTTCCCATGCACCCCTACCTATTCATACTTCAACTTGGCCCAGGAGTGTTCACGGCCATGCCTCCATTTCATTTTAACCTTCTATGGTTTTTATAACGTTTAATTTTTTTCAATCAGCCAATCTATGTATCTGCATCTTCATACCCCCGATTCAAACTTGAAAACTTTTTTTAACGTACATTCCACATTTCGAGCACCAATATTGTCCCTTTTGACGTTCGGAACAATAACTGCTAATCTACGTGATTCCTTTCGCGAATCGAAATATGATCATTTCTTTTCACTCTAAGGCCAACTCAACGGGAATTCTCATTGATGCAGAAAACTCGTCAATTCCGAATTCTGCCGTCCTGTGTCGAGGCTCCATGGTTGAGATAACGATTTCATGGCAGCGATTTTTTTAAGCGCGAAATAATCTAGACTCCACTTTTGATGTGAGGCAGACACTGTGCACGGTGTCGCAAAGGAAATTGTGAGCAAAAATATATGCATCATTATTATCTGAAGGGGATGAATTATAGAGCTTAGGTTCACCAAGTCCCACGAAATACATTATTTTACCGGATTAGAATGAAAGACAGGAATATATTATTTCTGAATTTCAACACTGAAATGAGTAGGAAAACTAACTGAGCCTCCTAAGATGAACCCGATTCTCACTTCAGAACCTTTTGATACCCTCAACAGCACAGATCTTGGTATGATTGATAATAATCAGAGACAGAACGTTTACGACTTTAATTTTTCCATTTCATGACCTTTATTCTATGACTTTCATGACTTTTATTTTCCTATTTCATGGCGTCCATTTTTTTTAATTTGGTCATTTCGTGACGCTAAAGCTAAAAGTATGACATTTATTTGACTGTAAAATTAAAACTAATATTATGATATGTATAGTTACTATTAGGTAAGTGGTTCAAAAGAAATTATCCCCCTTGCTTCATATCTTACCCCTAAGCACCAGGATTTCTGTATATATATACGGATGTAAAAATTGTCAATATACCTGAAGATGTCACTGCGATATGAAACCCGGGTCGTTAGTGACAAATCAATTTAGTGGACCATTGCAAAGTGTAATTTTTATTTTCCGATATGGAAAGGGGTATTTGTATCGAAGCGACGAGTCTGCGAATTCCTCCAATTCACCTGCTTTCCTGCAAAAAATGCTCTACAACTTTCACCACAGTACGAGATTGTTATACCTTGTCACTTTAAGAGACCTTAGACCTCACGTTCCCTAGTTTTAGTTCAAATACTGGTGTTATTTCTTAGCCTTATTTTATATAAGCAGGGTTTATTCCATTGTCCTCCTCTATTATAAATACTCTGAGTGACCTTGTAAATAAATAAATGCCTGAGATGTAAAATATTCAATTTGGTATATAATAGAAAGGAGGTACCCGTGCTCGCTGCTCGAATCATGATACGTATAATTTTATTTAAGATTAGACATAAAAGCTGAACATTCGTCCGATACGTGCCACCCCAACAAGTACCACCATATTGTAATCTAGAGTGCACTAAAGCAAAATAAACAGATCTCATAAAAGATAAATGTCATTTAAACCTTAACAAATAAATTTTTCTTAGCACCAGAATTAATTCAGATTTGAATTTGATGATATGTTGTTTCCAGCTACAATTTTTATCTAATTTTAATCCCAAATATTTAATTTGGTCAACATATTTTATTTTCATGCAATTGTCACATATATTTCCATTCAAAGATATACAACGAGAACACCTGTAAAAAATATTGATATCTGGAACTGGTACATTCTTTAAAGTAAATATAGTGTTTATAGTTTTAGTACTTAGGGACATTTTACTAACGAGAAACCAATATTTAAGTCTGTCGAGATCACATTGCACTTTTAGTGCGAGGTCAGTAATTCTGGATATTGAATATAGCAATACTGTATCATCAGCGAATGAAGTCAATTCTCCATAGAATAAACCAGAACATAAGTTATTTACAAAAATTAAAAATAATAATGGGCCCAGAACAGAACCCTGAGGTACTCCACAAATAAGGGGTGCCTAACTACTAGTGCAATTGTTAATTTTTACACAATTGGTCCTACCACTCAGATAACTCCTAAACCAATTGTTAGGAACACTTCTGATACCAGCTTCTTCTACTCTATTTAACAATATTCTGTGTTCAACCAAATCGAAAGCTTTTGTCATGTCAATAAAAAGCCCAGCATTTTTATTATTTGCATTAAACCATTCAAAAAGACCTGAGCAACATTTTAACACAGCATCCTCAGTGCTTTTGCCTTTCCTAAAACCAAATTGGATGTTATTAAAAAAATAATGTTATTTAGGAAACTTAAAAGCCTTTTTTTCACAATTTTTTCTAAATTTTTTGAAAAAATTGGAAGAAGAAAATTGGTTTATAATTGTTTATATCAGCCCTATCCCCCTATTTTAAAATTGGTATGACCACACCCGATTTTAACTCTTCGGGGAAAATTCCCGTTTCCATGCTTAAATTAGTGATAAATGCAAACACAGGAGCAATGTTTTCATTTATGGCCTTCACAACGTTTGATGTTATGCTATCTACTCCTTTTGAAGAATTGGGTTTTAGCTCTTTTATGATTTGCATAACTTCCTAAGAAGATATGGGAGTAAGAATAAAGATTGTTGTGATTTAAAAGGCGGAAACCAATAGTTATAGTTCTTATTCAGTCTACTGATGTTAATATTAGTGTCGTTTCTAAGTCTTTCAACGATTTTAGCAAAATAGCAGCAAAATTCACTAGCTATATCTTGCGAGCTAGTTAATACGGTATTGTTGTCTAATGATATAATCTTATCTATATTACGTTTCTCTGACCTCGTACCTATGAGCCCATCTATAATTCTCCATTGTTTGGCTGTATTATGTCTATTAATTTGAAAAATGTGCAGGTAATAATTTTTTTGACTGATTATATCCCAATCGAGTTTCGATTTGTACGTTTTGTAATATCGTGCCAAAGTTTCATTGTATGGTTGCTTTATCATTTTCTTATCCAATAAATGTTTTTTTGCAATGCGTCCACAAAGTTCCGCAGTTATAAACGGTTTCAAGAATTTAAATTTAATTTTTCTCTGTAAAGTATAGCTCGTGGAATCAATAATGATATTAATTTTATATATAAATAATTTATAAGCCATCGATGCGTCATTTTCATTGTATACGTCATTCCACTCAGTTTCAGTCAGTAGTTCATTTTGAGCATTAAAGTCTATTGTTACGAGAGCTGCTTGTTCCCTAGCAGTGGAGTGTGGATTAGCTTTCAAGGAACACATGGTTAAATGGTGATCTGTTAAGCCTAGGTCAACTAATTTTCCACTTATGACAGTATTATCTGTTCTTCTACAGTATATATGATCAATATAAGATGAACTTTAACTGGTAACTCTAGTGGAAGAGGTTATTAGTTGTTCCATTCCGGGACAGTCCATTAGAGTTTGATACTCATATGCAGTATCCGTTAGTTTAAGTGTGCATAAGTTCATATCCCCGAAAATAATCAAGTTTCTTTTAGTAGATTTTGCTACAGAATTTGCATCTAATTTAAAAACAAGTCAAGAGGAAAAGAAAGTAAAGTACATAACTATTAAAGGAAAATAGAGGAATTGATTTCAATTTCTATTTTCGCCACATCAGCTGATACCAATCCTGGGAATTCACAGATAAAATAGGAATGTTTAACCCCACCAGCTCGATAATTCATGTTACATTTTGCAAGTTGGTAATACCCAGGCAGCTTATAAGCACGTAATTCACATTCATCTACCCATATTTATGAGAAAATTACAATGTGAGGTTTGACTTGTAAGTTATCACATAAGATGACAAACCTATCAAAGTTAGCTCTTAGACTTCTTATATTTTGATGTAGTATATGAAATTGGTCCGAACGTTTAACCAAGGTATTATTTAATGGGCACCTTATATTTAAATAACACATTTTTATGCAAGTTAAGAAATATAACTACTAGAATATAGTCTGCAAATCTGAAGGCACAGAAAACCATAAAGCAGGTATAGAAAATAGGCCCTAGAATTACAGCACTAGAAAAAATCTTAAAGAAGGTGACAATACATGAATACTGAATATTGTAAGCGAATAAGAGGATGAAAACGACGTAATTGTTGTTAGTTATGAATATTCTAAGAATAAAAAATAAGGTCTTACAGTTTCTGAAGATCATCGAAAGAGTTAATATGAATGTTTTGGTCTTTTTCTTTCTTCCACATCATAATTTTACCATTCCTGATCCATAGGTATTTGTAGCCTTGTGTTGTCTTGACTTCACGAGCCGTTGCCAGAAGTTTTCTTCTTCCGAGCGATACGCTTTCATTGATGTAGACGGGGATGTCTGACGTCAAGCTCATGTGCCGGGTTGAAAGGGTCCTCTTAATTCTTCTTTTCCGCATCATCTCCTCCTTGTCAAATCTGAATAAGAGTTTGACTATAATGCCCGGTGACTTAGTTGGCTCTCTCTTATTCATACGATGGCAGAAGTCCACCATATCACTAGTAATTTTTATGTCAAGTGCAGCCCCCACATATTTAACTACCCCTAGCACATTCTCGATGGGTTCTGGCGGAATTCCGCGAATTTCCAAAACATTTGATCGGGAATTCTGTTCGTTGTCATCCACACGCATTTCTAATGCAGGCACACGCTCTTTCAGGGATACATTTTCCTGTCTCAGCTGATCGATAATTTCTAAGTACTGATCAATATTAGAACAATGGTCTTCTAGCACTTTCTTATTATCGTCAATTTTTTTATGCACAACCTCTATAGAACTATTAAGATCCACTTCCATTCGTTCTCTATCTTTCTTGGCTTCTTCAAGCATAAATATGACCTGGGAGATATTAGCTGATCCAACTTTAGCTGACGAAAGTGCAGACATACTTTTCCTCCTTGCCTCGGAACAGGTAGGACAACGCCAGATTTGCTGTTCAGCAATTATGAACTCCAAATCGTCCTTAGAAATATTAACACAATTTCCGTGGCACTGATTTCTGCACTCACTGCAGCGAATTTTCAACTGACGACTCTGGATGTTTTTACTACACACACGGCATTTAGCCATTATTAAAGGGAATAATATGTTGACACAGATTTATAAGTAGAAACTGCACTGAAGAATATATCACTTAATAAGCCATAAACTACTTTATAGGATTTTATACATAGTACACAGAGCACACGTTCAAGAGGAATTAAACTCGACCCATGTCTATGCAAGTTGCCCTTCACTTTCAGAGCTGCTGCCGAGCACGACTACCTCGATCGCTACCTCACACATGACTGCCTCTCGTATCTCATCGTACGTTTCGTCAGTAAAGTGACTGAACTGAAATACTGATTTATTCGCTTCCATTAACACGACCAAACGATAGGACCATCATTAAATCGGAATGTATGAAACAAATACAAAAAAAGGAATGAATTCAAGGATCTCACCATAGACAAACGGATGTTTTCAGCATTCAATCGGACAAGAATGTTCAATAACATCGCAAACAAAGCTATTGGACGTACAGTGATATTCAAAATTCACGAAATCGCAATAACCGATTTGAATCTGTCAAACCTGAATTTTTAAGAAGATGGGACTTATTGCTTAGTCTTCCTCATTTACATCTTTCAATCAAAACTGAAGATTTAAAAATATTTAGTTTTCAGGGGAGAAGTTTTGGTCCCATCTAGTGATAATCTTTGAGGTGCATGATGCGCGTTTTTACGTTTTGACGTCACATCTAGAAAAATATGAGATACATATATTAGGCGTATATGAAGAGGGACACTTCCAACTAAAACCATGTGATCTTCCTATTCATCCAAGTGCAATTGCCATAGTCTGCAAGTAGCAGGCAGTAAGTACGAAATGACCTTAGTCGTAGAAGAACGTTAAACTGAAGTATTACTACAAATAAACCATTAAGTTTTGAGAAGTCTTCCAAAAAGTCGCATTCAATTAAATAGATGATGGCTAATCCCTCTGACATGGGTTGGGATAACGGTTCCTTCTTCCGCGTTATCGTAATCCAAAACAGAAACCGCTCAAAAAAAGAAACGCTTATGCTCCGTTGACATTACTAGTGTTGAATGATGGTTAATATGGCGGCTAAAACTAACCTGCGTATTCACGTCCTTCCCAGAACCGTCGTAGAGACGATTGTGACATATGTTGGCGAGTTCAATTAAGTCGAAATAACAATCGAGCATTGGATAGCGTTTTTGTAGTTTCTGGATATGTGAGAAGGAGGAGGTTAAAAAGGAGCTATTTAATTTGTAACCTCCTTGAGTCATAACAACTGTAAATAATTTAAAAGACTTCCTGATTAGCAAATACCATTATTTAGGAATAGATGAACTCTCGTTAATATAAGCCTTTCTTTCATTTCAATATTGGCGAGGTCACCGTCATTTGGCATAAATGAGTGCCCTCGTTCAGGAAAATTGTGCGTAATTTTCTGAAATCGCTTTGAATGTGATGGACTGTTCAGTTATCCTACTGATATCGCAGGGGAAAGTGCACTGTTTAGATACCAGTCCATGTAGGAAATAACTTCCTCTGAACTCTTTTTGCCATCGCAGTCTGTATACATTAACATGTGTACCTTACCATCTATGGAAGAAGGTACCTAAGTTAAAGTTATGCATCCATAGTTCCCCACAGTAAAACATATCTGTTGAAGGAAGTATATGCAGAGGCAGATTTTGCCATACATATCAAATACTAAACATGCAACATATTTATTTTCTTTTGCCCTATTATGTAGCTTCTTTTCTCAGTAATGTTTTATAAATCTTAGTTATCAATTCTGTAATATTTCCGTTGGTCTAGTTAAGAATAGTCTTACAGAGTCAAAAGTCTTTCGACCTTTTACTATGGGTTATAAACATTTAATTACGAAAATGTAAGGGGGTCAATGTCATTCAAGCCATGTTCTGTGATGCACAAAATAGGTGTTTTTTCTACGAAGAGAAATGCTTAAATCTAACTTCTGAATTGATATATGCTGCAAGTTTTCTAGTCCTTTTTTAAGTTTTTCACTGCAAATAATTCCTGATAGTTTTGCTGCTTGTCTATTACGCACCATAGACACATAAATTATATATAGCCTTTGGTATAAAGCGTCTGTATACGCTCGTAGTCTTTCCCGTACGACTTCCATTTTCAAAGATAACCTTTATTCCACCACACTAGCGTTTAAACGCACGCTCAGTTCAAAAGCCGGTTACCAGCGCCAACCGTGGTTTCTCGACATGGGGATAAAAAGCTTACTAGGGTTAGCGCCAACTTGCGTTCACACGGCCAATTTCCAACCTTGGTAAGCCTAACCAGCGTAGAAAGCTAGTAGTGTAAACGGGGCGTTACAGATATTGTCCAAAAAACGTACTATATATCTCTAGTGATTTAAATCACCTGAGGAAATTTGAATAATGGCAATCACGTTTCCTATTTCATGATCGTAACTGAAAAATAGCGATAACGCCAGCGCACGCGTAATGGAGAGCAGTGATCGTGCCCCTGAGCAGTGATTGCTGTAGTTTTGATACAAGCGAGAAAATGAGTTAAATTTTATATCTGCCCATATCACAACCCCTTCTTTCCTAAATAGCTAATAATAATAATTTATCTATAGGTAAGAGCTTTCGCCACTCGCTACCTATTTATTATATTTCGACAGTACACACAACCATTCCCTGGATGGGGAAAAACTACCCAGGCGGGACTCAAACCCGCAACCTACGGGTTGGTAGTCGAGAACGTTACCCCGCAACCACCGAGGCCGACCATGTTTGGGGATTACAATGAAATTTCAGTTGATCAAAAGCCCTGGGAATTTGATAAGCATGAGTAAATGTTTAAACATTTCCAGCAATCCTTCTATTCCAGGCTCGATCACTCACTTTACGTTTTAGTGGTAGTTCAACGGCATTGACACAGCTGGGCCTAACTATAGACCCAGATGTAGAAGAGAGTATGTTCAAAAAAATGATATCCTTCATTGGGCGCATATTTTAAATACGATGAAGGCGAATATGGAAATGGTTACAGACGAGTACAATAAATCTTGATATTCGAAACTGTTGCCATAAAATTATAGAGATCCAGGAATTAAGAGAGGGATGACAAATTAAAACGACGACAGACGGTTTAAATTACGGTAAGGATATCTTCTCGCGCGACATGTAGAGAACGCCTGTCAACTAAGGGATTTAATGAAAGAGAAAAGGGTCCCATAAACCAAGAGAAAAAGGTTGGAGCTAAATTGACCACCGCGTCGTCAGGATTTTGTGCTGAGCGTTAAGGTTCAGGGAGTTGACGACTCTAATTGGAAAATTGTCCCATTAGCAGAATGAAATAATCTAGATATTACTGTCAGGCGTTTCAGAGATCAGTACAGAGAACAGCTGATAGGCCCCTGAAGGGTTATCATGTAACATTTAGACTACGTTAGCAATTGAATAGATAAATCGACTCGGATGCCTACGGGCAGGATTTAGAGAATCAGAGCGAAAGAATGGTAAATAATTGGTGGAAAATTACTTAATACCAAAGTTCGGCAAATTCATTCTACTGTGATGTAGATTCCGATTTAAGACCAGGTTGCGTTTGAACCTATCTAGATAATTACTACTACGTAACTAAGGAGTTACGTGATATAATCACGAAGACTTAGAGATTTTAGTGTATTTTAAACATTTATGAGTATCTTAAGCAGTCTCCCAAATCGTGTTTTTCTCCTCGAGATATTGTTCATGGAGTCAAATATCTCGATTAGAGACGCAATAAACAATATATCATACGTATAAGTTATCCACCCGAGCGGTTTTCGAAATCTCGCCCCGTTCGTTATTGTACCTACCACGGTACTCCTTAATTACGAGATAAAAATTATCTCGAACGATTTGAACACTATCCCTGTGGAAACGATTGAAGAGATATACACGATCCTCGTATAATAGCCACTGCACCTTAATTGTTCTCAGAAGTTTTTCTCGACTACTTGCTTGAAAACACGATACTTAGGTATCACTAGCTTCACGCCAGCAAGTTGAATTCGAAACTCTTATAAAAAACGCCATGCAAAAATAAGTGACCCCTTTCATTATATTATTCCAAAGAACTCTTGCCTCTCTCTTAAAACCAATGTGGATGGATAACTGACTTTTAAAAAGCCATGCAAAAATTAGTGACCCCTTTCATTAGACTATTCCAATGAACTCATGTCTTTCTGTGAAAACCAATGTGGATGGAAAACTGACTTTAAACAAATTGATTAACTAAAAATATCAGGTAATGACTCATCCTGTAAACATCCTTTAAAGTAAGTCAACGACAGAATTCAACAGGAATCGATTGTAAATTAATTTTGTCTCAACTCAAACTCAAAAATGATAACCAACAATCGAAATTTCAATCTTCCGGACTTGAAATTACAATGAAAGAGGCTACGATTATGGCAGGGGTTAGGGTATTCATAGTTTTGGGGTGAAAAGCTAGAAAGGGAGGAAAATACTATAAAAGGACAGAGGAGATGAGAGGAAATTCAATACCATTTAGTTTCGATCAGTGGTGATATAGATTTCATTCACATCGGAGTAACTTCATCGAGTTTGAGTGTGAATAAAAGTGGTACGGAATCCGCCTATGTTAAATCTGAATAGCGCTTAAGGTGGCTGGAGCAATTTTAGCCTACGTACAGATTTCCGTGAAAATTTTCATGCGTTTCCATAAGTGAAATCTATAGACAAAAGAGAAAAAATTTCATCTTACTGATTTAGTTATTTTTGTAAATTCAATGCTATTTTTAACACGTGGACTTCATAGGATATGTCTAATTAGTAAACATTCGATTAAATTTGTACGTAATTTCTTCAAAACGCGAAAAAATACATTTATATTAGAAAATTGTTGCTAACAAATATCTGCGCCGGATCCCATCTGCTCGCTGCATATTCAAAGTGTGGCCGGACGAGTACGAAATAACACCTCTCGTTTACTTTTTCATCTGAAAATCTTCCCACAATACGCTTGACGAATCCGAGCTTCTTCAGAGCTCTGCCACAAATATTTCCCCACGATATGTTCGAGGTTATCGTAACTCCCAGATACTTCACTTCATCTGTCGCCTATATGTTAACCTAATCCACAGCATATACATGGGGATAGTTGGACGACCTCCGCAAGAAATGTACCGCCGTGCATTTGCTCAGATTAAGTTCGAGTCCCCACTCTTGGCTCCACAAATGAACGTTGTTTAAATCCGATGATAGAATTTCAATTATCCTTGAGAGCCACAGTTTGTGCACATCCAAAGAGGCGAACGTGACTCGCGAGCAGCAGCATTTTGAACCCAGGGTCAGTAAGGTGACCGTGGCTTTGGAGTTCTAATTATAAGTCAGGTGAAAGAGAAGCAGCGAGAATGAGAGGAATAAAGAGACGAGAGGCGAAATGGAAGGAGAACGAGACACGGAGATAGAATTGGATGAAGAAGGGGGAAGCAGCAGGAGATTCAAGGATGGTGAAGAAAAGGGTGGAGGAAATGACAAACAGATTCCCATAGGAGTAAAAAAAAACGAAATAGCGTTGAACCTTCCCCCCCCCCCCCACTGCTACACCCTTGTGTGCGAACCGAATTCCCTAGGGTGTCCTCCCCATTAAAATTAGTCGGCAATTTCGTTAGTCTTTTCCGGTCGGAAGGGGCAGACAGGGAAAAGGGCCTAAGGCCAAGGATGCATGGCGAGGGTGGTTGGGAAACAGGGGAAAAAGGGGCAACAGGACGCCGGGCAAATCAAACAGATCGATTTTGGTGGTCCGAAAGGCTTTGGCGACGAGACCTCTGGGTGGATGACGAACTGGCCTCGCCGAGCAATGCTTGCGAGTGGTTGTAAAGAGGATGTTATAGGAGCGAAAAAGCAAAGACCGGAAAACAATAAAATGTCGGCAGCCACCATAGGTCGTTGGAATGCGAGAAAGAGTAAGGGTATTTTTATTTTTAATTCCAGTAAAAGAGACTTATTAATTCTGGGTGGTTACCGGACCACACACTCTTTGCCGGATATTTAGCGAAATTTTGTTGTTTCCGGAGCAATGCAGATTGAATGAGCAATCAACAGAAGGAGTTTTAACCACGGCTTCACGGCCTATGCACTCTCTACGGCAGAGTTTTCCAACCCCTTAGTGGTGTGCTACAGCATTCCAGGGGGTGCGATATAAAATTTCAGGATTTTTTTATTAAGAGTACCTTTTTTGCTGGTTTTATGCAACTTTTAATTTGTTGTAATAATTTTTCAATTCCATAAATTTTATTTGTTGGCATATAATTAAAAATTGAATAAACATATTTGTTTCGGTCACTTTCACATTTATTCTTAAATAAATTATTTCTTGAAGGGGTGAGAAATATTACTTTAAGGGGTGCGAGAGCATATTAAAATTTTAAGGGGTGTGGCGAATAAAATATTTTGCTCTAAGAGATTACCAGAATGACGTACCAGAGGGGGCGTTGAAAATTCCTATTCGACAAATCAGTGAAAATGACATGGCATGGCAAGACGACACCAACATTTAAATATTTACCAGCTACAGGGCAGAAAAAATGTATTTTACGATGCTCAACCCGCTAATTGAGATAGAAGCATCTTTGATAATAGATCTGGGTAACAAAAAATCACTCAATGAGTACGTACATTCATGGACAAAGATACGCATGGTATTAAAAAATGCAAATTAAAAAAAGAACTCGAGCAAAATCAAAGCGAAAACTTCAAAATATGTGTTGTGAGACACAACTCATTTAGGTCACGCTTAGCTGAAACCCGTTTTTATTTCTCTAATTAGAAATTCAATGTCCATGCAATAAAGAAAGAAAATTATCAATTAGAATAATCACTCCAGAAAATAAAAATAGTTCAGTATTATAAAATATTCTTGGTGGAAATGTTTCGCATAAAAGTTATACCTATAGATTTAAAATGAAAATTCCAAATATTATACTTCAATTCCATAAAGTGTACTAAGTGAAAGCGAAGGTACTACCTAAAAAGATGTAAAAACCCACCGAAAATCATTTGTACGTGGTGATGTAAATAATGTTTCTAGCTACGATCTCAAAACAACCAATAATTCAAAAGTCTGACATAAATTACGAAGCATTTTCTACGAATGGTAAAACATAAGAGTTCCTAGCCAACATTTCCACCATGAAATATGTATTTCAGGCACAATTTTAGAAATTAATTTTATTTTAACATTCACGGTCAACGATATTTTTTTAAAGTTTCCATGACAATAAACGACTTTTTATTCCTTCTCCCTACTATATGACTCTCCTCACAGGAACACTCTTAACGGCCGCAGGCCATTTGGCGAATTTTGCGAAACGACACACAAGAGTTGTGATGCCGTCCCCATCAAAATGACAATAAAAAACTCACCTACACACACTCTTTGGCCCTAAACTAATTTTCTTATTCTTTTTTTTTAATTCAGGCTCTGATTCTCAACGCCAAATTTGTTTGGGTTCCTTTTTTTGCCAACTCTCAACGTGCCACACTGGTCGTCATTCCGTCCTGTTTGCACTGCGTGCTAAAGGTTAAGTGGGTCCTGAATAAATCTCTCTCCCCCCCCCCTTCTAGCCCAACACTTTCAACTCACCCCCAAAAGCTTTTTCATCCCTCTCTCTTGTGACGACCCCAAAAAAAACACTCTCCATCCCCCTTAAGGACACAACCTTTACTCTCTCCACTCCCGACTTATGCTCTCTTACTCTCTTTTTGTTTAACCGCGGCCCCACACGCACCCGGCCAACTAACGCGGCGACAGTATCGCCAACACACCTTTCCCCCCACTGAGCACTTTGCTTCACTTCTCATCCTACTCCGAGAGAAGACAAGAGAGACAAACCGAGCTCTATATACATTCCGATGCTGGTGGTCCTCCAAATCCCTTTTCCCCAGCACAAGACAGCCTTTCTCTTTGAATAGTTCGGACCAGTTCAGCTTTACAGTAGATGCCTTTTTCTTGAAACACTATGCTTCTCTTATGGATAATATGACGAGGAAGGTCATTGATAAGTACAACTCTTGGTGTTTGGCAAGTAATACAAGTGGTTTGAAAGGAAAATTGTGTGGATTGTTCATTCAGACATAATTAAAACCAATGATCAGGGGGAAAGAAAAGGAGGTAATTCCGATTCCGAAAGAGAATACTATAAAATCTGCAAACTCGGCAATTTTTATAGGCGACGCATGATTTTCTTGTCTGTCTTGTTCACATGAAGGAACTATGAAGGGAATTTAAGGAAATTATTTCATCAATTCACATGTAGCACCTAGTAGTCAAACATCTACTTCTTCTTGAGGTATTCTACCGGTTAAGGTAGGTATAAATATAAGTGAGTAAAAATCCTATACATTTTTACATATTATTAAAACGCCAAGCAATTTTTCCGTCATCGACCTTGGGATGGAGTCCATTAATTTTCCAATTGGACTCCAAAACATCAATAACAGAAATGATATTTTGGATAATATTTCGAGTAATATTTCCTCTTTAAGGTCATTGGAGAGATTTTTGTTTATGTACACATTTTCTTGAAACTTTTCAAACTTATTCTCCTTCATGAAGTACATAGATAACGGTGAAAAAATTGCATTATACCAATGTTTTTTTGCAATTCAATGCAATTTCAGCACGTAGACTAATAGAAAATTTATTATTTATAATTTATTTATTTATTAAATGAAGTCCAAAAACAGCACAAGGCCAATTACGAAGGACACATAAAGAGAAACGAAAAAATCCAATAAATAGCACACAAAAGATAGATAACAATGAGCAAAAAAAGTTCAACAATAACATCAAGTAACAAACATGGAAATGAAGTGTTCATGGGTTAGGATGGAGATGGTGCACAATGGATGAGGGATGAAAAAAGCATGGAACTTGGGAAGACATTTTGAAAAGGAGTAAATGGAAGAAGGGATTCTGAATAGAAAAGAACGTTCAGAGACAGAAAGGCGTGGGGTGAAACAATGAAATAGGTCACTCGACCTCGTCGTGCGCGAAGGCACTCGAAGTGGGAAAAGAGAAAGAAGGTCGGATGATCTATATTTGCCATTAATAATGTTTATGAAGAAATTCATGTCTTTGAGGACACAACGATCAGCTAGAGCAGCAATGCCAAGAGAGGATCTTATCATACGGAGTAAAAAGTTACAGAAAGGTTTGTGGCGGTAGCGGACGAAAGATAGGAAAAAATTTAACGGACGTTCAAGGAACTTAAGTGAAGAGGGTGGGGCCGTAGCCCAGATTTGGCAGCAGTATTCCAGGACCGGCGAGACACAGGAACAGAAAAAGGTGCGTAGAGCAATTAAATCGGAAACTTTTCTTTGGTGTTTGGTAAGTAATATAAGTGGTTTGAAAGGATAATTGTGCAGAAAGAGTTTGTAAAGAAAGGAATTGTAGAGGAAAGGACCATATGGAAGACGAACCTGATGAATTTGACACACCCTGATGCAAAATGGGTTTTTGAAGAATATAGTTGAAGGAAAAGTTAAAAAAAAGGCCAAGGGATAAATGCATGGACCAAATAATGAGGAAAGTACACTAGAAGAACTATCAGGGAGTACGGGAGCTAGCATTAGATAGGGAAGGGTGGAGGGCTGCAGTCAACCAATTTTAGGATTGAACGATACATGATGATGTAGGTATATGGACTTGCGCATGTGGAAGAATTTTGCCATCTGGGAAGCAGGATCACCAGAGACGGAAGGAGCAAGGAAGATATTATGAACAACATCACCAAGTCAATGAAGGCCTTTTATCAGAAGAGGAGTCTGCTGATAGCTGGTAGCACGAGCTTAGAAATAAGGTAACTCTTTATTAAAACATATATTTGTAGCACACCGTTTTATGGCAGTGATTCCTGGACATTAACAGCGGTAGAGTAAAAGAGATTGGAAGCAATGGAGATGAGACGTTGCGGAAAAATGATAAATATCAAATGGACGGTGAGAATCACTAACAAAGTAGTGTTACGAAGAGTCGGAGATAAAATAAGTATGATGAAAACTCCGCGAAGTAGGAGAGACAAACTTATTGGACTCAGTTTTTGAAAAAACAGCAAAATAAAAACAATATTGGGAGAAGAAACGAATGGGGATAATTACAGAGGAAGACCAAGAATGAAATATATCAAGAAAAATGTTTATGGACGTCAAAGTGAATAATGATTTAGGAATGAAGCGGTTGGCGGAGAGAAGAGTGGAGTGAAGAACTGCTAAAAACCTTTCTTAGGACTGACGGCTACTGATGATGATCTAGGCGTATGATTTCCACATAAGCAAGCTGGTAGAAACTTTGCTTTTTATCATACTTAACATTTTAATAACGAGATGGTGTACTGATGTCTCAGAGAACAACTTTCTCCATCAACGCACTCGTTTGTTCACCGCACATCTCCGTCAAAGGCATGGAACAGCCGACAAAAACAAAATAAAAATACATATAAAAAGTCCCCTCTCTGATGAACGGAACGTGCGTGAGAGTGCTGCGTTGCGCGAGCCGGGCGATGAAAAATCACACCCGCCGACCGCCCCTCACCTCACACAACGAACGCCGCCGCGAACTCATCTTCCATCCCTCCGCATCTCCTACCCCATTTTCTTGTTTTGCTTTCCTCTCTCTCCCGCGATTAATTTCGCCGTGACGTCCCCCCCCCCCTCGGTGACGCAATGTGCCATGAAGTCCAATTCAGTGGGCGGATTGCGTAAAGAGAAAGAGACGGACGATGTGTGTGTGAGAGAGAGAGCAGGAAAGTTACATATAATATTGTGAGCATAGCGCTGTACCCTTCCTGATGTCGCTCAGAATATGAAAGTCCGAGCGTTATTTACAGGTCAAGTCCCTGAAGGTGCAGAGGTACATAAACTTGGGTTTTGGATTTTCCAACTGCTAAAGTTATAACGCACGGCTCTACTAACGATGCTTATTTTCATTATAATAATGTTTGGTACTTTTCTACACTAAAAAGTGTACAAAAGTACCAAATTCTAAAATAATGAATATTAAAAGTTTCTACATAGTAGAGCCTGAAACTGTGAATTTTGATGCTTATTTTATTTATTTATTAGCTCGTTATGTGAAAGTAGACAGGATCTGGTGGTACAACTTTGATAACACTCTTAGCAGCATATCAAGAATCTTACACGACAAGAAAATTAAAATGTCATAAAATATAAATAAAATAAAATTATTGAAAGAGATGATCAGGATAATAAAGAATTAGGTATTAAGAAAATGCAGCATCATATATTTTATTAAATATATTCACACTTCTTGATAAGGTATCAAAAAGCTCTCCGGGGGATTGATTCCATTTTTTTATTATTCTATTTAGATAGGAATATTTCTGTTTTATTTTTTTGCATTCTATGTTTGATTTTGTAGGAAGGGTCTTTATTTACCAAGCACGTTCGTTCTTCTATTTTTAGCGTGTATTTCACCCCATTTTTCCTCTTTCATTACTATTTTAAACGTTCCACACTGCCTATTACTTTTTTTCCTTTCTTCAAGACTCTTCCATTATATTCTACATGGACAGGAAAAACACCTTCCAACCTTCGTTAAAAACTTTCGGTTGATTACCACCGATAACTTAGGATATTTCATTATTTTATAACATTTAGGATAGGTGAATAGCTTCAAAAGTTGAAAGTTTTACTAGGTGGAAGGTCGTCATATTGATAGTAAGATGTACTTTGTAACTTCCACAGTTTATTACAGTGTGTACCTTCATGATACCGAGGGGACTATGGTTTATCATCTTATCCGGCAGACGGAGAACTATACTTGAAGTGCCCCCCAAAACGCACCCAAGTAGGGATTGAGAATCCAATGAAAATTCCGGTCGGGATTCGAACTCCGTCGGGACAGTACCTACTCTAGCCACCATACCGACCCGATCCTCTTAAAAACCGTATAAGGCGAACGACCCAGCTGATGGAAGTCGCTAGATAAGCGTATGCTACAAATTAGGTTTAAATTACTTGAAAATTTTAGATCTGATGCCTTTAGGTTCAGACCCGAATGATATTATTATGGCCCCGCACTATATCTTAAGAACTGAGAGAGGCGAAATTACATGGGAGATACTCGGTCGAAATCATAGGGGACTCAAGAATTCATTATTTTCATACACCGGCAATGGCTATAACAAAGATTTAGCGACTACTAATATTGTAACGCACCATTTTACACACGATTTTCATTATCTATGCAAGAAAAGTATCTTTTAAAATTTATTAAAAACTATTATAGGTGAACAAAAGGGTCACATAGCTGATGGAAGGACTAGGTTGGAAGCCGATAGAGACTCGAAGGCTACACGCTTGACCAATGTTACTTGAAAATTTCAGGTCATGAGACTTTGTGTTCAGATACGGAGCATATAATTATGGCCCCGCACTGTACCTCAAGAACTCAAGATAGAGGTGACAAAATAAAGAGAGATACACTGTCAAACTGATGGGTACAAAAACTACTTCTTTTCACGCATTTTTCACGCTTTTCATATTTAGGGCGATAGCAAATATTTTTAAACTGCTTAAGTTATATCGAACCATCTATCCTTAGAGCTGTATCTTCCACACAAGGAATACACCTTTCAAGCTTCTGTAAAACTGTTACGGCTTATGAAAGGACTTGGGTTGAGAGCCGCTAGAGCAAGGAGCAAACCGTCAAACGCGAACTATCGATAGCTTGCGTGGATGTATCCGGTAGCTCGTGATTGACAGTGAATGAATCCAACGATTGAATTAAAAAACTTTCATTCTACCTTTGGTAGCTCACAGCATAGTTCCATATGTGGAGAGTGGCACTTAGGATCGAGGAGTTTGCTGACCCCTTGCGCTAAAGACTCGGAGGCTACACGGTAGGCCAAGATTGCTGGAAAATTTCAGATCATGTGATTTTCAGTTTCATAGGTGTTCGAAAGTTATGTAATTACTTTGAAAGGGGTTGTTTTCCCAGAAAAACGCTAATCTAGATCTAGTTGACCATTGGCTCCTGGCACACGGCTATGATGGGACGCCCAGCTATATATAACTCTAAAACATATGTGTTCTCGCACCAAATCGATCATTTTCTAAGCCGTGTGAACACCGACGTATCTCATATTTCAAAAAATAAGCGCCGCCCTAGTGAGCCATTAATTCCTTCCCTTGTTTTTCACTGATTTTCCAGAAGCACGAGAAGAAAAGAGGAGGATAACTTGATGGGCATTTTCGGGATAAGGTAATTCGGGTGCTTGGAAGGGAAAATGACGGGACGGAAACAACGGAAGAACTAGAATGGCGTCTAAGGTGTGCGTGGCCATAAATGCAAGGGTGGAGTCGGCCGAAGCACGAGTTGAGGGCGGGTTTTGATATGTCCCCGTTCATCAGCGTTGGGCGGGGACCACAACGCCACTACCTATTCTTGACTTCATCCTCAGATAATCGTTATAATGGCATTAAAGCATTATGAGTGATTACTTCCGTGCACATGCTTTTTGATCCTTGAAACCTCCGACACCATCCAGGAATGATGGAAGAGTACTTGGCGAGATATGGGATAGGATGTCATACGTCCAGGATGTGATCAAGCAGTATCGTATTTATAACTCAGAACACCTCCAGATTCTTTTTTTACGGCAATGACTGTTTAATTGTTATTATCTATTATCATTGCTCATTATGAATTTATATTCATTTAAGCGAGCGTAGACATATAAAAACACCATTCAGTTGTTTGTCTGTGAGCTGTGTTGGAGATGGGTAATTATTTTTGTTTTTTTTCGGTAAGGAATTTGGTTTGAAAAAAAAAGATAAAGATTAATTTCGCCACATTCTGGAAAAAAAATAAGTGTTGACAGTAACAGAGTAACTGATTAATCCTCATCGCTGGAAAACGTTAAGGACATCCACAATTTCTGTAATGCCTACTGAAAAATCCTAAAATTGTATGTATTGCTTTTCCTGTTCTATTTTTTGGAGTCAATACGCCGATTTCTAGGACATATTGAACATTGAAATACATTAAAATACGGCAATAAACGTTTTCAACTTGAGGATTGAGTTAATTTGATAGGATTGATTATAATAAAGGGTTGAATACCTATAGCTACTTTAAATGAGCGAGATAAATTTAACGCAACTTTTTTTTCAATCATAATGTTTAAAGTTACGATTTCGCACGATAGGAGCCCAGTGTTCTACTCTCCCCTATGCAAATGAAGACGCAATAATCTACGTTAGACCAATGTCAACTGCAACAATTCTCCATTTCAAGTTTAATCTCCAGGGAACGGCAGTTATAATAAACGAGCATCTTACGAGACGGTTAAATATGGGGTAAAAATTAAACAAATATACCTTGAATAAAACCTGTGACACTGAATTTGGACCAAAGAGCACTGGAAAGTAGAGCATAAGAATTTCCGATTCAACAATTTGGAAATACTTGCGTTTGTAAGGAGGAACATAACACCTTCCACAATTTTATCGGAGACAAGAAAGATCCTTCTGGCTCCTAATGTAACCATGTCAAGGAGTACCTTGGTTTGCTACACCTTGATAATGGCATTGTATGAGTTGAAATATAGTTGGCGTATGGAAATAAAAGCGTACAACAGTTCTTTCCATTAGCATTATCGGCTGAAAAGGTGAGCATTCATTCCAGTGCTACACAAAAACAAAAATAAAATAGGGCAGCTATAACATTATTTTCCTTAAAAAATGGTAATTTAATGACTTTGCCACCTTACTTCCTTTTGGCTGTGAGTGTCTTTGGTTGCGGCAGAAGGGAGCAGAAGGCCCCCACTTGTCCTCGTAGCTGCAGAATGCAAATGGTCTATTCCACGTCCAATTATCCACCATTCTGTAAGGGGCGTAAAAAATCCAGTCGAGCAATAAAAAGAGGATCGGGAAGTGAAGAAGAGGAGAAGGAAACGGCTTCACTTCAGCAAGGCAACGCGTTAAATAGGCACAACATTTTGTCATCATTACTACTATTATTATCATTGCCATTGTTTCTTTTTTTGACGACTGGCGAAGGTGGAGAAACGACGACAATCAAATAAAATAAAAGACGCTCTTTTGCCTTTTTTACCATTTCCAATTCCAAGGAAGAGAAAAAAAGCCAACGAGGCGGGTCATTGGCTGCAAAACATCGATTCCTTTTGCTCCCTCACCAAAGTGTCTTTCCTTCGACCCTTCTCTCCTCTCCGTCTTCATCTTCTTCTTTTTTTTATTCCCACTCAAAACGCCTTTCAGACGTTTATAGTGGGGTGAATGGGATGCACTTGAGAAAGCAGCTCGCTTCCCCCTCCCAATCCCCATCGTCATCTCCTCCTCTTTACTCTCTGCTCCTTCATCTTCGCTCCGCGGAAGGAAAAACCCCTTTGAATTAATGACGCGGAGGGTTTGGACGATGGGGGGAGGGGAGAAAAGGTAGGGAGAGGTAGAGGTGGGGAGGGAGGTAAGAAGGGGAAGTGAAAATGGCGGAGCCATCGAGGACTGGGCACCCGTGTGAAAGCAAGCGGTTTCGCCGGTGGTTGGGGATGGCAGGGGTGACTCGTGACGGAAGGATGCCAGGGAAAGAGAAAAGAAGAAAGTAGAATACATGGCGAGTAATATCACTTTTCACACAATGTTTCCTCTATATTTTAAAACAACCGACCCATGTTTCGACATTTGGTGTCACTGTCAACTTCTTACATGTAGGCATATCCTTCTCCTCCCTCTAACCTGCTTTTCTAGGATGAAACCATTGGTTAGAATGTTCTACTACAATGAACTGTAGAACAAGCCATATTGTAACTTTAACGGAGACACTTCCTATTGATTCATCTACATCTATATAATATCCCGCGAGCGACCATGCCATAGGGGCCTGCGGCAAGGGTTATCAGGACACCTACCATGGAAACTTAAGGGAAAAGAAGGGTGGTAAAGGGTAGAAGTGAATTGTATTTTAACGATGTCCCTTATGTTAGTGTCACCCTGTTTTTTATCACTAATGGTGCGTGGAAGGAATGAATATTTGAATGAGGACGTATATTACAAACTACACCTTCTGTGGAACATTATTGTGAATTTGTTTATTCATTTATGATTAGAAACAAGATAATTATTCAGAACGGAGGAAGTCGTGAAATGCCACTACTACAAGCTGCGTGCAGTATCTGCGGCCAACAACGGGAAATCATTAATGCCATGTGAAAAATACCACAAGACGATTTCATGTAAGAGGGATGTGAACTGCTTGAAGGAAAAGGAAGGAACTTAGCGAGACATGGCCGACATGCAGGAAACAATCTCTCGCGAGCGAGCACGAAGCGAATCGATGCTTCAAGAGGGTGACGGCTGTGGGTTGGCGGTCGAGGGCCTTCGGAACTGGAGAGGAACTCCGTCGTAATGTCGCTGAGACAAGCATCCGGGTACATCCGACGCTTTGAACATGCCGAGTGCCACTGAGGTTACGGCCGTGGCCTTGGAGAAATGATGACTGCCCATGACAAGTAGAATTACTTTACTTAAATGATTAACTTAAGATTTTTCGAGACATTCACCTGTCTTTACTCGATTTTTTATTATGGTGATCTACCAGTTGAGGCAGGTTTAAATGGATGAGAGCATAAATGCCCTAGGTTTTTACAAGAGAAGAAATCTATCTACATATACAATTTATTTCCTCCTACCAGCATACGTCCTACCATCTTCATTCCTTCAATAACAACCTATTCTCTTCCCTCCCCTTACCCGCCCTCCTCCCCTATATCATGGCCTTCATACTTCCGTCTTTTGCCCCTCATTAACTCTTCCTACCTCCTCCTCATAATCTCCTTCACAAGAACTAGACTTAAAATAGAGTGGGGTGAGATTGAGGCACCATGGCCAGTTTTTATAATGTCTGGTTAACGTTAACCACAATATTATGTTGACTTTATAGTAACTTGAATTAAAATGAGAGTTTAGATTTTCAATATTACATTACGACCTTGGTTTTTTGACGTAAACACTATCTATGGGGGAACGTAGAAACTTTGGTTGTATAGCAAGAAAACATTTAACCAGAGATATTGAAGCTTGGCCTTAAAGTTACCTCTACCGCCTAACTCCTTGTCACATGGGGGAACATGATCCAAGCAGTTCAAAATAAACCATAACACATAGACATTAAATCTTGGAGGAAAGCAAAATACTATTACCACATTCACAGGGAAAGAAGTTGAGGTCTGCTTTGTCAATAAAAATATTCACAATAAGGATAATAAATACATGTGCATCACCAATATCGCTGCACGTCATTAAGTTTACACGGTATGAATTACGCATGTTAGTGAATAAAATATTAACAAATAAAAGAAAAAGAACTTTTGTTGGAAAAAAAGAGTTTGCTGTAATCCTAAGCTTAAAAACTCCCTGCAGGAAACCACCAGCACAGAAAAGGGGTGTGAAAAACCTGCGAAACTGATGAACTAGTTGCTGACGAGGAAATCTCAGCACATCTGAATAAAGGAAACTATTTTTGGCAGAGGAAACAGTAACCTATGTCATTTTATCCCAATTCCAAACCAATTCCAATCACCAAGGAAAATACACATCCGCATTTCCTCTTTAAAAAAACTTTGACTTAAGAAATCAGTCATCTCAGGTGATTCTCAAAGTAGAACTTCGCAGGAGGTTAGTGATCATTAGCAGCAATTCTAAATCCGTATATAGGTTTTCTTCAGCTTCCTACTCCATTATCCTTTCAGATGAATACATCATTCTTTCTCCAGTTGAGTATTCTTAAGTACCTAATCACGTCCCAACGAGGTCCTACGCTTCGTAAACTCATATAAGGACTAGAAGATACAAATAAAGATTGATTGGGTAAATATATAAAAAAATGGGTCTATAGTAACTTTTAACATAGACCCAAGTGATAAAATTAATGCAATGATTCACAATTATAATTATGAATTGTTATGTAGGGAGCAGTTTCCAGGAGAACATAACAAGTATCAGGTATAAGATAGGGTCAGCATCCATGAATAAAACGATATACGTTAAGATTCCAATAAAGATCGTTGTTCAATAAAGCCTCTCGATAAGTCTTTATATTAAATTGCTTAACAAACTGTCCACATTCTAAAAAAAAATAGTTAGGAATGGAGTGGAGGAAATTTAGAGAGGGTAGAAAAAGAGGTCAGAATACGTACTCAGGGATGGGGAAAATGTTGGTTAAGAACGGAAGTTGGGATTGTTGATGGCGCAAGAGAGACAAGAAAGATTATGAGATATGAAAACTTTTACATGGGGAAAGTATGAATAGAAGATCTGCAGGGATTCGTGGCAGGGTTGACTTAGAATGTACCTAATATTTGAGGGTGGAACACGTGAAAGGACGTATCAACGTACCAATATTGGCAGAGAACCGTTAACAATGGTCTCTAAGCAGCTTTAGGGGCACCAATTGAAACAAAAAAAAATTTCCCAGTTCAAATACGCGTTACATATCACAATGCTGGCCGAATGACCGACTTCAACGAAAAAGATGGGTTCCGCTGCTTAATCTGTGTCAGCGACATTCCTTTACCACCAATTTGCACGCACCAAACAATGCAAAGTCTGGGTACTGGGCGGCCAAAATGTCAAAGGAGTGTACGTCAAGCAAACAGGCAAACAAACAAAACTTCTTCTTCGTTTGCATTGATTAACGGCATTGTGAAACGACAAGGATAAGATAAAGAGGTAGGTAAGAAACGATAAAAAAGGAGTAAATGTAAGAAAATATAGGAGTGGAGTTAAACTGAGAACCTGGCACATAAAGAATTTTTTCGCGATATAAACCTAATTGCAAAGGAATGCTGCAAGCTTCGTTTAAAACTGCTACAAGTGAACAGAGAGTACATGCATTGCAGAGATGATATAAGGACTAGGTTGGGAACCGCCAGAGACTCGGGAGGCCACACACTAGGCTAATAAAACGTGAAAAATCCAGATCAGGAGAGTTTTAGTACGACACGGAGAATAATATTTTAACCACGCACTACATCTCTAGAATTGATAGATGCGAGAAAAAAGGAGAGATACACTGCCGAACTGATAGGTACAAAGATTCCTCCTTTTCACGCACTATTAGTGATGACACGAAAAGAGAGAGAGAGACTTTAATACATTCAGTCAATAGGAAAAATACTAATGTTCACATCCATTTCATATTTCTTTTCCCTATACCCTCCCCATTTCAGGGCTGGTGTTCTTAGCACCTACTGTCACACGCCTCTAAGGCGGCACGCAGTGTAGTACCTATGTATATAAGGGGTATAGGGAAAAGATGTTTTTTAAACCTTCGGATACTTTCGTTGACGTGCATGCAAGGGCCTCTTTTCGCTCTGCCTCTGCAATCTCTCCCACTTATCTCATCAGCGTGAGTGTGTGGGAGGGCCACTGCTTGGGGAGGGCACTGTGAAAAGAGAGCAGAAGAGGACGGAACGGGGGCTATCGGAAGGTGTGAAAAGGGGAGGATAGGAGTGGAAAGGCTACCGACATGAAATACAGCACGCGAGAGAGTAATGATATCGGGATAAAATGAGACACGCGAAAACCCAGACGAGATTGGCTGGCCAGAATGAGATGGCGAGTTGATGGGAACGGACCACGTACAATACATAAATACATAGCATTCCCTTTTCGCGGTGAGCACTCGGGCTTCTCACCGATGCAAGCCTGATACCGTTCTTTGCGGTCGAAAGAAGAAGATTATTGGACGAACGCGAGCTGAATCGGATTATGCGACAAGTAAAATGGATATTTTTTTCTTATTTTCTACCTCATAACACCATCACTACATATATATTTCTGTCATCCTTCCTAAGCTCTATAGGTATACAGGTACTTTTACAGGGTGTTTCAGGAGGAACTTGCGAAACTTCTGGAGTTGAAAGTGGGTATGGATTCAAGCATTTATTGCTCAATGGAAAAGGGGTGGCAACTCCTTTCCTACGGAGCCATGGTAACACCAACATGTACTTCAGCTCATTCCTAAGTCACAGTAGAGTTTTGTGCTATCCGAGGCATACATCCTTCTGTTGTGGCTATACTGAACCAGTTTAGAAACGAAGGTCAGTATTTGTCAATCAGTTCAATCTCCTAATAATAGGCCAATCACAGAATATTTTATCCCAAACTTGACAAAAAATGAAGTACGACAAAGCAAAGATATATATAATTTTGGCCGCATTATTCAACTCTAGCACATGGAAATGCCCTATTTTTCGAGTTTTTGAGTATCCAATGTTGCCTTTCACAATATTTTGGATGGTTGAGACTTCACTGTACCAAGGAAATGCCGAGTCACGTCCTCTCATACGAAGAACTATTCAAATATACACTTGGAACATTTACATCTCCGGTAAGCCACTACGTTTACAATCCCTATTTTACGAAAGGAGATGGAATATTAGATAAAACAAGGGTAATGTACGAAAAAATGGGTTTCCTCGTGCTGCTACTTTCACAACAACGAACGCCAAATGCATGTGATTCATACTCGACTCACCATGACATATATCGACACCATTTAGGACTAATTTTGTACCCGGGATAAAATATTTGATGGCCAACTAAATCAGAATAAAACGAGCACGCAAAAAAGCTTGGGATATGAAATAGTGCCTCGCTGAGGGACAAGCCAATGATAAGTATGCATGGGGACCGTCCCTCCGCTAATTTAGAGGGGATTCTTTGCGCGTCTGGGAGGGAACGTAAAACCACGGGGCTTAACGAAGGGGCAAGCGGTGGAAACTGGAAGAAATTGGGAAAGATTACGAGATGAGGAGGGAAAAAGGATGGATGGGCGACAGTGGGAGGCGGTAGAGAAAACTGGGGGAGAATAGGAAGTGAGGATGAAAGAGAAAGAAGAGGAAAACGAAATAGAGGGAGATCTCGAAGAGGAACGAAGACAAACAAACAGACTCGGGCATAAAACGAAGCCTCAATAGAGAACCCATTTTTATGCCCGACCCTTTTCCTTCTCAATAATAAACGTAAGTCACATCAAAAGCAGCAATTAAGCCCACGGGCATGAAATTCGGCTACAAACCTTCGCGGCAACGAATCAAGCAATTTGAACAGGATAAACAAATAGATGCTTTAATTGGTGGCAACAAAATGAGGGAAAAGAACCTGTACGTTGGACTAGAATGGTGCGATGTAGGGTCTAACTAGTTGGCGAGAACTTCCGTGCAATTTGATTAATAGGATGCTAGGAAAAGATTCCGTCCTAAAATATTAAGTCCTTAGCGCAATAAGAGGGAGGGAGGGAGGAGGGAGCATGGTGGCCTAGTGGGTAGAGCGCTTGGCTACTGGTCCCGGTTTCAAATCTGGGTGAAGCCTTTGGACGCAGTTGGTACGCATGCCATTGCCTTGTGTCCACGCCTCTGATAGTGCACGATTGCACACAACTTAATATAGGTTCTTACCCTCAGGCTTCGAGATGCGACTTAGGATGAAGGATTACACAGAAATACTCTAAGAAATGTCTTTACTTCCAGAAAGAGGCGTAAAAACAAGACCTAATGGTTACCCCATTATCTAAAATATGACTTGGGGGAAGGTGGTGACATCGAGAGACCGACAGAGAGAGGGCGAGAGAGCAGTATTAGACAAAAATATTTATACCACTAAGGTCTTACGAAGACGGGATGCGGTAACGGCCGGTCTGAAGTCACTTTCCACGCAAAGAAGTGTCGCCACCCGCAGTGTACCTATTGAGATCCCTCTTCTAGTGAAAATATTCCTCTTTATATAAAGCTGTCTGAATGTGCTTGGAAGAATTACATGAAAACAGCTAAGAATAAGAGCGGGGACAGAAATAAGAAAAGAAACTTAGGAGATTTTTCAAATAATTCCTCGCTTTGTACAGTCCACACTTTTTATTTTTACCGACCATGGTTTCAAAATATAACGTCATTCTCAAGATACATATCTCGTCTTTTAGTTTCCATATATACTCAAAATGGGGGTGGGTGGGGGGAGGTGAGGGAGAGAGAGGAAGGGGAAGGTGGGGGTTTGGGAAGGAAGGAGAGGGGGAAGAAGCTTAGAATGACCTCCCCTTCCCTCCTAACCAACACCCCCCGTTTCTTTTCCCCTTTCTTTCTCCTTCCCCTTTCTTTCCCCTTCCCCTTTCTTTCTAACCTCCCCCCGCCAACCCCCGGTTTGAATGTACATATTTATATTTAACTCAATTTGTACTGTATTTTAACTAATCTCATTTAAAAAAGCATAGCTATATAGCCTGTAACTTTCATATAATAGCGAGTCAATAGGAGCTAGGAACCAATTATTCCTATTTCCTTTATTTCTTATGGGGAAAATTGTTTCGGATAGCGAACATTTAGGATAACGACCAGCTTTCTGGAACGGATTGTGGTCGTTATCCGAGGTTCTACTGTATATGGAAACTAAAAGACGAGATATGTACCTTTAAAATGACATTTTACGTTAGACAGTGCTTTCCTGGCGTACGATGTGAATAAAGTCTTCGCGGGTTTCCCACCAAGTCAGTTCTTTACCCAAGGCCGACGTTTCGATGTTTCACTCTGCCATCGTCCTCAGGGCGTTGAGTGAGTGATTATGTGTCGAAACCATGGTGGGTAAAAATAAAAAAAGCGTGGAATGCACAAAGCGAAGAATTATTTCACGTGTCGCGTTTCCACAAAGTTAAGCCTGAAATTGTAACTTATATTGGGAGATTGTCTATCAGCAAACAATCAAAATCTAGAACAAGAGGATTTTCTAATAGTGATTAATAATTAAATCGCATGGTGTCACGCACACTCTTTCTCTCTAGATACCGCTCACAACACTTATCGCCGATCGCGGGTCTAACAGATCCTAAAGACCTAAGAATGCCCTCCTTCTGTCAGGATTCCTAAACACCGGGGGTCATCCCCCCACCTCATGTAGAAATGAGCGGGGAAGGTGGCTGGATGGAGACTCGACGACGTAATCGAGGATTCCCACCGAATAAAAAATAGGAATTTCAGCTGGAGGAAATAAAGGAAGAGAGCAGAGGGCGGGAAGAATTTAATAATGTCAGCGGGAAAAGAGCGTAGGCATTATGACAAAAAAAAGACAGGAGGAGAAGGAAGAAAAGGAGGTGTGAGAAATTAACCACGATGAATAGGAGAGGAATGGGATGCTAAAAGAAGAAAGGATCTGAGGACGGCGCCCTGAGATGCCGAAGAGGATTGGCTCCAGGGTGGCGTCATGATTCCGAGGAAAGCAAGAGGGAATAAAAAGTGAAAAGTAGAAGTATTTTACATTGTCATGCTTTCACGGCTTAAATCTTCCGCACATATTCTCTGACACATGCAGAAATGGGCTACAGCACTTGAATGTATAGGAGAGTCACCCCTCCAAATTTGAGCCTAACTAAACATGCTTAACTTCGATGGTCGATCGGGAACCGATGTTACCATCGCGGCAGGTCTTTGCTCTAAAAACAAACCGAATAGTTGACTGTCAAAGGACTTGAGTAAGGCCGTTTGACAAGGAGGAAAAGAAAGTTAATGAAATAATGGAATTGTAAACAATAGTCATTCACATGAACTTCGATGGGAAAACCCAGGTCCTTGATACCATCACAAAATTCTCAGTGGAAGAGGACGCCTGGGTAGCTAAACTGGTAAGTCCACTCGGCTCAATATCGAGGAGTTGTTAGTTCGAATATTAGTTCAGGCAAATCAATATTTTCACAGTGAACTCCACACCATTATCCTAAGAAGAGCCGGAGAAAAACATAAACTATAAATAAAAACTGCGAAGCAAATGAGACAAATTTACACAACAAATTCTTAGGTGGAGATTGGCTTCCACATCGATTCACTCGGAAATCGATTAATTTCATAGGGACTATTTTGAATCGATTTTTAAAATTTCAGTTGTCGATTCAATTCGCCTCAAATAGGATACATTTCCAATTCAGTTGCGATTTAGAATGTCATCCGATTCATGTTCAAAGTTTTACCACCAGGCGGCTTCAACCGTAACTCAAGACAGGAGGCATCTGGAATGCTATTTTATAACTAATAAGTGAGGGGGTGGTGTTGATAATGCCATACAGAGGACTCTGCTCGATGCTTTGAGAGTACTCCACGAAGAAACACAAATGATTGCAGCACGTAGATATAATGCACAATCATAGGTGGGAAGAACACAATTGAAGTACCACGGAGCAACATGTATTCTATTCCAAAGTCGGTTGCCTATATGCAACCTTATGATAGTATACGAGATATTTTATTCATGTATGAACATATCATGGCAGATTTGTTTCGAAAAACGCCAGGGTTTGGATGTAGTTAGCTGTCAATAGCAATAATAGGAAAGATACCAAGTAGAAGACCATGAGAGAATAGTCATATTAATGCGGATTTAAGGACATATCAATAATGAGAAGGTACATCAATGGATATCAGAACAGAGGGTTGCATTCAAACAATAGTCGGCTTAGACATTGGAGATAAAAGAATACTGACGTAAAGTTCAGTTATTTGGATCTGATTACTATCGTAGAAATAAAATAGCCACGTCAGCGTTTTCTTAGCAGCTTACTGAACATACACCTTAATTAAACAATCATTTCAGCTATTATTTTACTGCTATCACACATCACTATAATGTTTTTCCATTTTTTCAATTGAATTTTCAATATCTTTAAAATATATTCCGTGAATATTACGATTCCGGAACACACCAGGTCATTAAATTTCTAATCTTACCTTTATGATAACATTTCTGATCACCCGTATATGTTGAACATAATGACGCTGGCATGGAAGTAATAATGGATAACTCACCTGCAAAGATAGAAAAATAGTATTAGTTTTCTTCTACTGAATGAGCAGAAATAATATTTTTAATCAATTCTTTTATGACATAAAATCTATTTCAAATTTTAAATCTTCAACCAATTAAATATGGAATCAGAACTCTACCAATCTCTACAACGCCAGTCAAATTTTATATAATCCGTTTACTTGAAAAAAAATTCATATTATTCATACAAACCGAGGGTAGATAAAAAATCCAAGTGGCCACGCAAAATTTATTCGACTCATATATTATTTTAAAATATTAATTAATATACATCGATGAATAATTAAACTTTCATTAGGTACATTACACATTTATATAACATGGATATTTAATATGCAGAGATAAAAAATGACTAAAATAGGGTCAGTGAGTTTTTCCAATCAGCGGCATGAAAGAAACTCTAAATCAATAGTAGCGGGAGAGTATTTGGAAAGACCGTCGTAAAAGCACTCTTATCCTTCAAAGAACTACGGCACTGGCCGCGCAGTAACTTTAACGGAGTCACCCGCTGATGGTCACACAATTGTGTAAAATTCACAGTGAAAAAAATCATTCGCCTGGACTGGGATTCGAACCCAGACCCCTCGATTTTGCGACTCGAGAGTAATCGGCGCGAAATCGAGGGGTTTGGGTTCGAATCCCAGTCCAGGCGAATGATGTTTTCACTGTGAATTTCACACAATTGTGTGGCTCTTATCCTTGTCAAATGCCACAGGGGACGCCATATCGGTTTTTGGGCTGAATGGTATTGGGGTTTGAAACTAACTGATTGTGAATGGGTAATTTTTTCTGCTTTGCAGTAATGAGTATCCGATTCCTCAATCGCACAACAGCTGAGGTGCCTTCCAGGAGTAATGAGGGAATAAATGAGGCATTGTTGTTCAGTTAGGGTGGAAATACGATCAATGCATCCTGACGTGATAAAAGTTCTCCTAAAATTAATCGCACAAGTTCTCCTAAAAATTATCGCGCTAGTTATCGTATGGTTCTCATTCAATCACAGTAAAAGTTAAAGAAAGAGTAAATTCGTCCACAGTGGCACAGTGGGCCGTAAGGTCAACACCTAGGTATTCAAGCTTTTAAGGGGCTTGACTTCGGGTTGATGAGTCGGCGTTTACGGGGGTTGCTTTTGAATCCATCAACCGCCGTGGGCTTAGGAAGGGATTGGACTTCAATGAAGGTTCCGTGAAGCATTAAGGACTATATAGTAAGAAGAGACAGACACAGAGAAAGAGAGAGAGAGAGAAGCAGACAGCGGAACGAGGAAATGGGGAGCTGAGGGAAGGAGAGCGTACCCTTAAGATGAGAAACCAAGACGTATAATGCATCAGTCTGAAGCAGGATTGACTCCAAATTGGCACAGGGAGCGACGTCTATTTGAGCATGTCTGGAATCTCCCCTTCCAAATCCTTTTTCCCTTTCTCGACGAATGGGTCATGGGGTTTCGGTTTCAAAGGCCTGGACAGACCCATCGTTTGCTTTCTCTCTCACCTAATTGATAACCGCCCATTGTGCAGTCTATTGCTTCGCCCTACGAGCATGATGAAGGTTCAAAGTATTTTCAGGGGATTCTTGTATGAAACACATAACGAGTATAATTAATTTCCTAACTCATGAATGTACCCGTAATCATTGTATTACAGTATATTGCATTATTTTCCACAATGGAAATATTAAGTTCCTCATAACTGCGGTGGAAACTTTCAATGAAAATGTAAAAGATCATTTACACAACTAATTCCATCCAAATTAGTATTGTACCCCAATAGTAAAATTTTTAATGTGGTACATCGTGGAGCGATAAAACTGGAAAAGATACTAAAGAAAGTTGGACGATCTTGCTTGAACCGCAGAGTAATGGTCATAGAGCTAAGAAGAAAATAGATGAAATCATATAGTGCGGCAGCGGAATGTAATATTAAAAATTTCTAAATACGCAATCGACCAAATTGAATGGACCAGTTGCACAGTTAGCACGCAGAAAGGATAGATATTAGCTGCGGACTTGTCATGGAACCGTAATGTTTTACCATGGAAAATAATAAATGGAAATAATTTCCAAAAAGTACTTCATGACTCATAAAGTTGATGGCGCGACTAGAAATGACGCGCGATAGCCATGCCAGGTGGATCATTTTACGCCCAAAAATCGGGTTTTACATTCGCGCGTCAAGTCACTATCTACTCTCTTCTTTGGTTTAAAATTTAAATCTATTCAGGGTGACATTTCAGTGTTTCAAACATGATCCTCGTCAAGGCAGAGACTATCGCTTGAGAAGAGCTATAAAAGAAAAGCCATACTTGAAAATTACTTCCTAAAGCAAGTTTATCAATCAGAATCATAGAAATACTTATAGAATACATACAAACGAGGGGTACAACCGATGAATTAATGTATACCGATGAATAAAAGGCCGAAAAAAAGAGAAATTTGGTTAATATCCTGGTCATCATTGCAACACTTGGTTCATATTAGCAAGAATCATGAGTTACTTAAATGACATTGTGGTCCCTTCAAAAAAGCTATGTAATATCAAATCACTAAACGTAATAACCAATACTATAAAAGTGGTTGAGCACATGAAATATCTACATTAGAATGGCGATACATTAAAGCTGCATAAAATATTTTTAAAACAAGTAGGAAAATGTGTATCTGCGCTTCGCCATCAAATATATGCCGCACAGAAGTAGTACTCGTAATTGGAACACAGTGTACGCTCGGAACTTGGGTAAGTTGGATGAATATTCATTTGCCGGAATGTACGCAGGACTCCACAGACGCAAACGACCTCATTCTCCACTGAGTGGCGTCATCAAAACTCTACACTTTTGTCATATGGCATGCTAATGTAGCAGGCGCGTAAATGTTTAAGTAATGGAAATTGTTTTGTTTGCGTTGCCGCACATTCCCAAAGGTAACCTCAACGGTTTGCATTCACGCCACTTGACACAGCCATGAGGTCACGTTTTCACAAAGATAGCTTTCCACAATTAACTGATGAAACGAGGATCAATTTGAGTAGACGTAACTGCTCCACTAAAAAGTTTTGATGACATCATCGCGAAAGGCTGTCAGAGTATAATTAGGTCATAACTTAGGATAGGATGGTGAAATTGGTTTTCAAAACTTGTTTTTTTTTTCTGCTGAATCCTCACGAGAGCATAATCACAACACGTTTAACCAATTATATTTGTCCAAATAAAACACGATCCATTCTAAGGACCGTGATTGTTCTCCGTCAACTGAAAAGCAAGAAGGAGCCAAAGCTCCATTTCCTATTCACATCTCGCAATGAAAACCGCCAAACAATACGTGCCGGGAGGCACTCTGATAGGATGTGAAAACAGTGAAAAAAACTGGAATGGCCTGAGGAATTCTACGCAAACTCATGGCGGACAATATTTGCTCGTACAAAAACAGACTCAGCGGTAATGCAATTCCGTGTCGTGGTGAGATTAACAGAAAACACTATCAAGTTTTAAAAGTTTTCGGTCTCTTTTGCATAAACATGCATATTATTTTCAGGTTTCGACATGGATTTTGTATTATTAGCTTTAAATTGAACTTACCGGTAGCATTTTAAGTTCCATGCTGAAAATGTTAGAAATTGACAGTTTCAAAATGACTGCAAAAAGCGCAAATTATATGGTGCGGCGTCGCGCGCACGGGTTCTCACTCCAATGCTCATAAAAGAGATGCCTTTCGCTATGAGAAAAGCATTTGACTTGACCGAGATTCGAACACAGTAAAGGCCGCTTACTCAGCAATACCACCAAGGCATCTTTGTCCAAATTGGGCTTTTCGCCTTGCTCATTTAGATCAACCCGATTAAAAAAAAAGGAAATGTGAGATCCTGGTTCGAATCCCCGTCAAGTGAAATTATTTTTTCATGGCGAATTGCATCTCTTTGGAGCGTATTATTGATATAATCCTCAAGAAAGTTTTTCCTTCTCTAATTCATCATGACAGCGATTGGTTACTCGCTCTTACGGCATGTACGTGTACACTGTACATTACTCCAAATCCGGGCATAAATATTGAAATGCCACGCCAAACGAACGCAAATTCACGCAGCGTCAAATGCCATTACTATAAACATGCAAGTCAGACCCACTCTATTATTATCATTTTAACCGGAATCTTTCTATCCAGTTAAGGAAAGGATTATTAATAAAACTTTTCTGCCATCGACGCAACAGGACTCGTATTGAGTTCCTCCGCATTGAAACCAGTAATCTAGCCACCACAAAAATAATTTAAGCATTCAACTTATTCTTACCTAGATTTAAGCCGTCTATAGATCACGTAAAATAACCAAAGGCAATTATTTTCGTTTCTTATTTTCAGCTCCTTTTCTTGCTCCCCTATAGCCTTTCATCCTTTCACCACGTTTTCTCCTCTTTTCCGTCCAGGTGTTGCTTTTCCTCTTTGTCTACTTTCGGAAATTCTTTGTTTAGGTTTGGCAACGATCTTCTAAATGTAGTTATATCCTGTGTTGTGTCTTCCATAACCCACACATTTCCATATCTTTAATTATTCTATGGTCCCACTGATTAAAATTCTTACTTTCATCAACATGGTTAGCAATTCGTTTTGTGAGTCTATTGTTGTCCACCCTTATTTTTTGGCCGAAGAACTCTCCCTTCCCTAACTGTTTCTAGTTTTTTCAACTATATTCGTGTACCATTAAACTATAAAAAACATTTCACCACTTTCCAATTCAAGAAAATACATCGCACAACATTATTTTTTGACGAATGCGAATAGTTAGATATGGAGAATGGCAAATTCTATCATTCAATCCGAACGAGTAGAGTTTGGGTGGACTTGATTGTACAATTAATTCACTCCCTCGCCACATCGATCACGACCGTTTGATCGCGAATAAATTCTCCTGAGTGCGACGCGAATCGGTCGGGATAATAAATAACGACCGAATACTTCCGCCATCTATTATCTCAATTTCCTCTCTTTCTCCCGGACACGCTATGAACGCTCGGATGCCTGTTCCCGGCCATCCCTCGATCACGGCACACGTTCAAGGGCGAGGGAAGGATTAATTGGGCGTGAAAAGATGGCAACCGGTGCGCGGTGAAAGGATAGTGCAGGGAGGGGAACGACGTTAAAACTTTTCCGCGGGCGAGGGAGATGATATATTATAAGAACGACGGGGGAAGATACAGTGGAAGTAAACCGGTGAAGTCTTCGTACAAGGTGCCCACTCGTTCATTAAATTCAAATTCACGGTTTTTAAGGAGGTTGGAGCTATTTTTGTCCATGTACGCATATGCGCAAGACTTTGCATGCGTTTTCTCATTACTGATGTCAGCATTTAAAAGTGAACAAATTTGCATAATACCAATTTTTTATTTTTCTGAAATTCAGTGCTAATTTAACACGTAGCCTTATGGCACATGACATATTTTGTAATATCTCGATTATTCCAGCACATATTTTCTTCTAAAAGCGAAAAATACATTTCATTTCGTTTTAAAATGTTGATAACAAATATCAAGGTGTAATACCGAGTCAAAAAATCAAAATC
The DNA here is from genome assembly GCA_963573305.1 of Pyrrhosoma nymphula. Lineage (NCBI taxonomy): Eukaryota > Metazoa > Arthropoda > Insecta > Odonata > Coenagrionidae > Pyrrhosoma > Pyrrhosoma nymphula. The sequence goes on from OY754335.1 coordinate 56,559,342, forward strand.
AACATATTTTAATATAATTTCTTCTACATTTCGAATACCACGCCTAAAACTAAGGCTATAACATGCCATAATTAAGGAATAAAATTGAAATATTATTCTTGTACCATGAGAAGTTGCATCATCTACATACCCTGGTAGTAAAATATCTAATTTACATAAGTATATCTAAACGTTCAACACGTATGAATAACAAATTAAGTGCCTCAAACTAGAAAATAACGAACAAATTTTGGTAAAGTTTAAGTACACTATCGTCACTCTTGTATTCAGCTTGAATTCTACCTAAACTTTGCATCATTGACGGTAATTTCAGTGATATAGAGCTCCAGAAATAAGGGCTGAAAGAATTCTATCATGTATAAAACTTTTATTTGAGTGAATATTGATAATACAGCATTTCACGGAGTAAGTATGCATGAATTAATGCAATTTTCAATATTTTCTCGAGCATTCAAGCTACAGTTTCGTAGGAATAGGGGTTATCATAGTTCAAGTTGTCATTTTTCAGTTCGCACAGTCATTTTTATTGAAACTAATTGCATAATTTCCGCAACCGAGATATTTCTGATGTCAATACTATTGAGATACTACTAAAGTAACCTAAGTATTCATTAGCCAGTCACTCACATTCGGTGAAGGCTTATGACAGCACGTTGGAGTTGTTCATAATATTAAATTATATTCAGATATATAGAAGTCAAGCTTTTATTTTATATATCCTTGAATAGGTTGTCGTAAGAGACACACACAAAGAGACAGAGAGACTTTTGGGGTCATAGAAATTCAGATGGAGTTGTGATTAACGATTTATTGAAAAAATAATGGTGAAATGAAAAGCCATTAATTCACCTTATGGCCCCGTCATTCAAGGTTAGAATTCTATCATTATTTTCTTTGCTTGCAAAGTGCAAACACCTTTTACTAGTAATTGAATATTAGTACATATAAGGGAAAAACAATTTTTTTTACATCGGACAATAAACGCAAAAGTGTACCAAGATAGGGTATCTCATGCATCGCATGGAATTGAATTTCGTGGCCCCATCTCGGAGATAGGGCATCCGTAAATTCAAGAGCATCCACTTTTGAAAGCTTATTTCGCAGACGGAGTGCGCGAAGCGATAAAAACAAGTATGAAGAGCAAACTGGAGATGAAGGTAGCTGAAAAGGCAGGTAGGATGGCGGAGTGAAAGGAGTTAATTGAAAAAAAAGGATTGATTTAGGGCAAATGAACTTACAGGTTATTTTGGACAGTAATTGTCTCTCCAAGAGGAAACCAAATCAGTGACTCCACGTCGAAGGAAGGTAAAAACCCAGTCTTTCTCCTCAAAATTCTGCATGAAATACATTTCTATCATATCTCTTCATTCTCTTCGCCATAAGGCTGCTGACACAGGATGTACCATGTACATTTTGAAAAGGGGGCTAGACAGATGTAAAAATTCTATAGTTTTACTTAAGAAACTAAATGGCGCGATGACACAAGCAGATCAAAGAGAAACGAAACACAAAAATGTCGAATGATTGGGCGACCACAAAGCTAAAGCTGTGAAAAACAAATAGCACTTAAAATCTGTACAGGTATTTGTTGTCATCTAAGGGTACGGAAAATTGTTGTCATTTTTTCTACTCAATATAAATATGACCCTTTAAATGAACTACTGACGAAGCTGTACCACCAGTTTGTTATGATATTTATTGTTAGTTAATTTTACCCCTTTACAAACATGCACAGGGTTAAACTGTCACTCAATTTATGCACAATCGCGCAGATGTATAGATTTTTTTATTGATTCCCAAGAGTAACAGTAAATTTCCCGAGCCAAGCGTTTAAGGGTCAGAAGAAAGAAGAATAAACGCTAGAGAAAAGTCTATCATAGGTTAAAAGTTAATAATTGGTGATTATACTTTACAATTTTGTCAATCCTTATCAACATTTAACATATTTTAGAAATAGAATAATTTGGCAATCAGAATCAGATTTATCACTGCATTATCATTATCAAAAGGTAAAAAAATATGGTAAAGTCAGAATGTTACAGCGAATTACGTATGACCATGTTTCCAAATGAATTCAACAAGAGAAATGAAGCGCATCCATTTGAATGTACCACAAGTGACACTCGGAATATGCAATCAGCACCTTCCATAAGGAGCGGCGAGATGCCTTTACGTTTAAATCCGCACCAACTAGGTATTTACGCAAATACACTACATGGCCTTCTTTATTAGTAAATGCAAACTATGATCACAACGGCTAAGCGTTACATTGACGTAAATGGCGAGAATGCTACAATAATAAACACGGTCATTCGATTTAATCTTGGATTTAAAAAAATGAAATGCAACGAGTGTACTCGTGAAAGAGTAGCTGGAGAAGACTAGTGAAGGAGAAGCTGACATAAGAGTGGTGTGAAGAGCTGCAGCAGAAAACCAGTATACGGAATGATGACTGCCGATAGCGATAATGACGAAAGGGTATCATGCTAAGCAATGAGAAGAATAAGTCAATCTCGTACATCTATCTACGTATTTAGAATAAAATAATTGACAAATCAACTGACCTCAGATACTGGCGAGATATAGCTTCAATACCATATAAGCTTCAAATAATTTTGCATGCTCCTAATAAATATATTTTCTCATGAAGTTCTCTCTTACTTCTAAGTTCTTATTTCTGCTTGTAAAGGACAATATGGAGGAGAGAATGTTGTTTGACCAGTCGCCTTGCGTTTGCTCTACTCTGTTATGGGAAGAAATTCCTTCACAAACATTGATAATTAAAGAAAACACCATGGGTGACTACACAGGGAACGAAACATTAAACATATGAACGGCCTCTTCAGCCATGTTCTGTTCCATCGTAAATTTCAAGGCGTGGAAGCAAATGTTCCCACGCTCGTGGGTGTTCACATTTGACCTGATGACTTCAAGTGGAATACGGACGAATTTTTTGTCTACAAAAGCTACTTACGTGGTGAACACTTGAGAGTGCAGGAACAAAGAATCTTTAAGGCCGTTTTACAAGAGGGTCATTTGAGACAAGTCTTTATTGCACAAACTGATATATGTATGGATGCGCATTGAAATTTTGTCATGAAAAGCGGTGAACTGCTAGAATGCATCCACAAATGCATAAACGACAGATGGGAAAATAGCCTCTCCTCTAATTCCATGCCCGCATTCTCGTAATTATTGTACAATTAAGTGCCTAGTGTAGAATAGACTCCAAACTAGCTTTGATATATATAAATTAAACATCACATCTTCAACTCTTAAATACTTTTTCACTTCGTTTATTAGGGCACGAGCAAATTGCTATATTTTTCACGTTTCTCACAACCCGTGCTGTCACACGACGCGTGATGTTGTCATTCTACTCGTAATTAGACTATTGGTACAATGCCTTCTTGGCTACCGCTACTATCCTTATTCTGTATCTTACTTTAGATCGCGAAGATTAAAATATTTATTTCGCGAAGTAAGAAAATGCTAAGAAAAGCAGCACGCTTCGTTAAAAATTACTACGAGCGAACAAAAAATGCTACACAGCTGATGGATGGAAGAACTAGACTCGGAGGCTACTCGCTAAGCTTAGATAACTTGGAAAATTCAGATGAGGCGACTTTCACTTGGACACGTAAGGATATTATGTTAACCCGTGCTGCATCTTTAACACTGATAGAAGCGACAAGATAAGAATAATACACTGCGAAGCTGACAGGTAAGAGAATTCCCTCTTTACACGAACCATTAGTGATTATTACTAAAGCAGCGCTACAGTAACATAAGACACATCGTTAGCAAACAACTCACCTCTTTTCTCACCACCTCCGTTTCCCTATTCCCTCACCTATTCTTGGCTGGTGACCTAGCACCCCCTCATAGGGTAGCAAGCACATGTCGATGCATATTTTTTTCCTGTGCCTTCCGTCACTGGTGATCGAAAAATGACAGGGATTAAATAAAACTTTTAAAAGCCGTGTTAAACTTGATACTTCCCACTGGAACGTTGGGCATGGCCGTAAGTCAAACAGATGATGCCTTCGGAAAAAGATCAACATGAATCGTTAAGCCCTCGAATCATCTCGATATGAATGTATCCTTATCGAAAATGGTGGTTTGATGAATGGCTGGCGATGCGAGTGTTTGAAGAGATGAGGAAGTCACTGATGCAATAGACGGAGAGGCCTTGGCCATGTTAGGCGAAGCGGAGTCAGCCAGTGTAATTTCTCATGTCGACGTGCCTCCCCGAGTTGAGCAAGGATTCTCCCCTATTATTTTTTCTCCAACGTGTTACTAAACAGGAAGCACCTGGCAGCGCATCCTCCGATTCGATAGCCGACTGCCAAGTGGTGGTCGCGGAGTGCGAATCAGTGGAGGAGTAATCCGGAGGAGTAATCCGGAGGAGAAGCATGAGCCCTGAAGCAAGCTTCTTACCGATGTTGCATACTGGCAAACAGCGCTTGCAACTCACCGATGATAAAGCTTTAAGTTGAAAAGGCGTGACAGAAATGCATTGTCATCAAAGAATTTCCACTGCAAAAGTACGCCAGGAAATCTGTTGATATACCTACAAACATTTAATTTAAAGTTGTACTTCACTAATGAAAGACGCAGCAAAATCTGTATTCTCATTTGAGAAGTATCATCTTCATCATCAGTAGACATCAATCCGAAGTTTGGTTTGCAGCAGCTCTCCATTCCACTCTTCTCAGTGCCAACCGCTTGATTCCTACGCAATTATTTACTTTGACGTGCTTCCTTGTATTCCATGTGTATTCAACGTACCTGATTTATTCCATTCTTGGTCTTCTTCTGTAACTGTTCCCATTAAATTCTTCTCCCAATATTATTTTCATTAGGCTGATGTCGCAAAATGTGTCCAATAGGTTTTCCTCTCCTTTTTCTCGGAGTTTTCATTATGCTTCTTTTCTCTCCAGCTCTTCATATCCTAAAACATACCTTAGGCTTAACCTTTATTTTTTCCTCAGAAATATCCGCTCAAAAAAAACTTTTTTCATCTCGATTTTCCCTCAGAATGCAATATCGCAAAGGATCTCTCAACATGTGCAAATCACGTTTAAATCTTTACGACTCAAGTGGCGATGCCAACAGGCTACTTTGAAACCGAGCTAAATGACTATATCTAATGAGGCCTAAACTTTTGAATGTAAAGCAACATGACATGGGTCACTATAAACCTATGTTTCTTTGGCTAGGACACATGAATAGAATGACCTATAAAAACGGAAGAAGTTTTAATACGGTATTTAATATTCAATTGATAAGGCAGAAACTGACAAATTGAACTACCAACTCACACAGCACTTTTCAACCTACCATGTAACTCACTCATCCAATAGCCAAGAAAATAACTAATTATATATTGCAACACTTCAGTTGCCATATCAACGAAATGTACAGTCTTAATAAAAACGACTGGTTTATTTTTCATTTCACCTTTAAAAAAATACTACAATAGTTCATAAAATTGTTCTGAGCACAAGATTTTCAACATTGGAAAAAACGACGCCCAAGGGAATGAGATCACACAGCTATTAATGCTGGAGTGTAAAGATAATAACAATTCATGAACGTATGTTACTGCTTATTAATCACGCGTAAATTAAATAATACCAATTTTGTCTCCCCATTTTCATTCAAGTTCATTAAAAAATTCACAATTACACCCTTCAAAATAGATTGATCTCATTGGTACATTAAATTTCTTCTTCCTTTATAGTAGGCACCTGGGGCTGGTTCTACTTCAATTTCAGCCTCCTCTAGTTTATGCGATTGTACCACCTTTTTATTTGCGTACTGTTGTTTCATCTAACTGTGAGCAGCTTATCTCTTGCGAAACGCACTGATCTATCGCTTGTCATTCTGTTAATATCCTCGTTTCATTCTCGTTTTCGTTTTGTTTACCCAGTCTTTTATATTTTCTGTTTTTTTTTACGATTGCTTTTCCTTGATTAAACTTAACAAATGAAAGGTTGTATGGAAATTATAAAGAAAATTACATAGAAAATCACAAGGAAAAAAGATCAGGATTATGTGTTTCTAAATTACCGACGTCGCTTCCCGTGAAAAGTATGTACTTTCTTCGGGCATCAACAATCATGAGATAGATCTGAAAAATTCCTTTTCGTCATTAAAACCATTACTTTAGCCTAAAAATACAAGAAACTGTGAAAGAAAAAGAAAAAGGGGACGATCGATAAATCAGAGGAATGTCTTGGCCTCCAGAGACGCGCTGACTCCCTTCTTAATCTCTTCTCCGAAACCACGAAAACAAACAAAAAGGGGACTGCGAAGGAGACGAGAGGAATAGGCCCTGGGGAGAGAAGAAAGTGGATGGATTGTGCGGTGGCTCAGAGATTTTCGGGAAGACGGGCCGTGGTAGCGGAGACAGCAGCGAAGAAATAATTAAAGCCTACATCCAAGGGATAGAGATGAAGACGAACGGAAAAACAAAACATGAAAATCGTCTAAGCCAGATTCCGCAGGCGAGAGAGAGAGAGTGACAAATGCACGAAAATACAGCGTCTGAAGGCATTTAACATTAAAGATTTATCATTTAAGATAAAATATCGACAACATTAAATGCAAACCCTTCAAATTAATTTTAAACTGGGAGCTAATCCTATTAACCCTAATAATTCACTGTAGCGCGCTAATCACTTCGCTACACAACGGCTTACTTGCTCTCCAGTTGTTTCAGACCCTGCACACAAGGTAGCGTACTCCTAAACGTATCGGGAGCAGGGTTGGTGGGTGCTTAAAAGCAAAAGAACGTCGATGACAGCATCCGTGACAGTTATTATTGCGATGATTTTCCGTAAAATCGTCAAAAACGGTTATTATAAAGTTTTTAATTACTCAATGGGACAAAAATTTCGTTTTTAAAGACAGTAGAACTCCAATTATACGAATCAATTGGGACTGGACCCCATCCGGATAATCAAATATCCGGATAATTGGATAACTTACAAAAAAGGTAATTTCATTGGAGACTTCCTTACGTATTCACTTCGGATTGATCTAAGAAAGCCAAAGAAACGTACGTGTTCTAAACAATAACTGTCAAACGAAATCAACGGTATAAAATATACAATACTCGTTTCGAATAGCCTGTAAAAACTAAAAGACCGTGACTGTAAAAAGCCGATTTTCGAGTATTTTTTTTCCCTATCCCCTAGAAAAACGATCCGGATAATTGGCGATTGGGATAGTTGGAGTTCAGATAATTGGAGCTTTACTGTACTTATTTAGCGCGAATGCGATAACTATACACAAAGCATTCGTCCGTGACTCTTACACCATATCTTTTTCAAAAAATTTAACAACTGACACCAGTTGATAACAAAAAATAAAACAAAGGGTAAAACAATAACCACTAGAATTTATTGTGATAATTCTCACGTGTAAGCCGCAAAGATTCCATTGGTGATGAATCGAAAAGTAGCGTGAGGAGGAAGAATTTCCTGAAAATAACTCTACAGGGGAAACTCCTTCCCAAAAACATCACGAATGTGTGAAGAGACATGGACTTCGATAATATTTTACTGCCAAAATCCAATACGCTTATTCTAAAAATACATGCTTTTATTTTTGGTAGCATATTTTATGTAATATGCTACGTAGAATAGAAGTAAATTTTAATATATCTCAAAATGGTCAGATAACAAAGGAACATTTCTCAAAAAGTAAGATAACAGAATTCTCACAATAAACTTCTTTGCATGTCAACATTAACATCCACAGAAGGATGCCATTCCCTTTCGCGACTTAATGTATCCCAACGTTTTAAATTCAGAGCTCGAACAGAAAGGTTTTTTTCGATGGGCTATGCTAGAGTTCACCTGATACCAATCCCAAAGGCGTATAAAATTCACACTACAAGCAAGCATGCGGGGTCCAATACCTTTCCATGTGCCGTATCTGACCTTTGCCGGCACGTGATTTTTTAATGAGAACGAAACAATAAAAACCCCTAGGGTCCCCCATTAGCGATCACCTGCTTCTACTTGTTTAAAAACGGAGTGAAGACAACACGGTTGCGTATGCCCGAGGTAGCGCGGACGCATAATTCAGTGAGCAGGAAGCTTCGGAGAGACATAGGTCTTAAAAGCAGGGACGAAAGAAGAGAGAATCTTAGCGAAGACCTGCTAACATGCCGCGCGCTGACATGGAATATCTTTTTATATATATTTACGGACCAGAGAAACATATCGTCAGCTGTCCCCGGAGGGTTTCGTGTAATAGAAATGCCGTACGAGGGATTAACGCTGTCGGAAGCGTGTCATGAGACACGAATGACAAAATAGACGGAGTGAAAGAGAGACGGTGGAAGACAGATCCGTGGCTGATTTCGGGAGAAGGAAGGCCGTCGCAGTGAAAATATATAAAAGAATGCGTAGGGGAGGAAAGGAAGGAGGGGTCTGAGATATCGTGCTGGTGAAGCAGAGGAGAGATAACAGTGGCGCATTGATATCATACGGTCCAGTTTGATCTTAAGGGGACATGTAACAGAGAGAGAGAAAGAGTAGGTAACAAATATGCACTACCCAGACATGAGGCGGGAGGTACATCAAGTTAAGCTCAGGTAATTTTGAGGATTCCAGAACTACCAACGGTATTACCATAACGATGTTACTCGCAAGTGATCATATGTCTGAAAATCCCTCAGAGGAAATTTTTTTACAGTAAATAACTTTAGGCATCACTTTGGGAAACATTTGACAGTCATGATGAACAATTAAAGATTACTATTTTCTCACTTGTTTTATTTGCCGAGCAATATTTCAACACTGTCATTGTCACTGCCGATCCGTTCTTCTCACCAATGAATTTTATGGGTACTTAAATTAAACTGCAGTAGTTGTACTGTCCACTTAAATTTAATGTAAAATATTACACAACACGTATTTTCGACGCGACACGTGTACAACTACTGCAGTTTTATTTAAGTACTGAAATGCTGTTCCACCATCTAACGCCTGATACTGTCGATTTTTATGGGCTTTAAATAAACAAGATATTAACCCCTTCCCTGACGAATTTTTTTGAGGAAATGGTTCCAAAAAGGATCATATTTTTTTATTGCATTTTTTAATTATTTATATGTTATAATGATGGGAAAACAAGTTTATTTTGAGCATTGAGCTTTTCTTTATTAATAATTTCAATTTAAACCCTTATTGTTATAAATTGTCTAAAGTGAGAGAGATTCACTTCTACCTCAGCTAGAACAAGTATTTAAGCCAAAATATCTATATTTTTATTGAAAATTCTACAACCCTAACATATATCCAAAACGATTAGTACATTTTTTAATTATTTTCAGATTTTTTTGTGTGGTAAGTCCTAAAACATGGCGAGAGAGAGCGTTACAACCACAGAGTTACATCGCAATCTGGGCAAAAATATCTGCTTTCCCTTCGAATAATTTTCCCGTGCACATCTCGATTTCTAGTACGTAAAAAGCACTTGCGTGTTGGGCTTGCCTTCTTATTAGTGGCTAGGATCAGCTCAGGAGAGTGCATTTCTAAGGGGCGGAGAGGGTGATGTGTTGCGGGTGGCCTACCCACTTCAGGAGCCAAAAATTGGGGATGTACTCCTCAATAATTTTTTTCGATGAGGTCAAGTCTATTATTCAAATATGACTTCCTTCCACCTGTTCAAAATTTGGTTTATTTTTCAAATCTTATTCAGTTTTGGATTAGTACATATTTCTGCGACATATTCCTCATTTTTGTGAAGTGTAAATTTTTCCAGATTTTTTTGCAAATCGGCGAATGGCATCGTTTCCCAAAAAACGGCGTACACAGAATCCACCGTGTGGTCCAAAAATACTCTTTGTCAAGCTTTTATACAATGCTCTGCAGCATTATTAGCGCCAAGAAAACTCGTATTTCGGGAGCACTCCACGCCATTGTTCTCTGGAACCAAAGCGTTTTTCACGAAGATAGTGATCAGCATACCAATTTTTCTCGTCAGTAATTAGTTATATAAATTCATAGCCGAAGAACAGTTGAAAAAACTGGAGTACACCACCATCTTCTTGAACTTGAATGATCATGAAGCTCTGAGATCTTGAGATCATGAATGAACTCTTCATGAAGCACTTTCAAAATTGAACCTTGCGGGTGCAGGAGGGGGAGCTTCGCTACTTTTCATTTCTCTCCATTGGTCGTCTTCAATAGGCTCACCTTCGCACTCGGCATCTAATATGGTGTGCTCGGAGAAGCTTGATTCAGATCCCGAAGTTTCTAAATTTTCTTTTTCCACCGCAACACCCTTTCACTCTCACTTTCTGTTGCAGAATGAATAAAGCAAAACAGAAAAAAAACACTGAGGTAACCGAAAATTGCTCTCGACCTCTAATCGCATAAAAACGGATTTCTGTGAAACGTTGATGGAGAAGGGACACTTGACATGAATGCTCAGGAGGAGAGTGAAGTACTAACGTATGTCTCCGTTGAAAATTTAGGATAAATTGAAATGATTTTATGTCGACATCCTTTGATAAAGGTAAAAGAATTTCAGGGGTACATTTGGAATATCCACGGAGATATTGACATAAGCTTGTATACCATACCTTCCCGAAGAGGATAAGACAAATCGGTGAGATTTAGAGAGAAGGGAGGGGTATCGAGAAAGATAGAAATCAGGGGGAATAATAACAAAGGCGGAGTCTTCCTGCTCAAAGTCTTGCTAAATGCACGCCTGAGGGAAAATATGCCTTTTCCTTATGTGCGTATTCTTCGCTTTCAAAGATTACCGCAAAACAAGCACATGAGGTCGTAAAGCAATGAGGATGAAGGCATTCTTTTCCACAGAAGATCTTTCCCATTCATAAGGGTCCGCTGTCCCACTTGAGTGAAGAAATTATGGCTCTATTATGACAGGCACCAATCAGGGTCGGAAAGCGACCGCACGCCCAACCATTTTCCTGGGGCTTCTCAGACGGACAATGCACTCTTGGCGGGGCGCCCCTTATCTATTGTCCCTTTTTTCCCGGGTGACCTTGGAAGAAAGAGAGCTGCAGCTAAGTACGTGATTGCGAGAGGAAACCTGTACGCAATGTAATGAACGGGAGAACAAGCCACTGCCACTTTTCTGAACATTTTTTGAACTACATGCTGTCGAGAGGTTTCTTCCGATTTTTCCCGAAAAATTACATTTACGGGGGTTGGATATAAGATGACTATCATCGTCTAAATCTCAACCTCTAAAAGCCGTTTGTTGCATAAGTGGAAGCCACAAGAGACTGAAAGGTCTGAGAAATCACGAGTTTCACGTCAACACGGCAGATTTTATTTTACTGCAACACCGCATTCGAAGGACAGGAAAGGAAGGCTAAGTATTTGAGAAATTTGCTGTAATAGGTATGCATAAGTTCAACGATTCTTTCTACTCCCACACAATGTATTACTAGAGCATGAATATATCTAGACTAACCATGCGAAAACACACTTCACTAGTCATAGCTTTATCCGAATATTCCTTTATCCTGTATTCGCTTTTTATATGGCTGGTTGCATAACACCCCCTGCCACACGCCTGTGGTGCAGTTTACGGGTAGGTAGGTACGTAATGTATTGTTTAGAAGCGATTGTAAGGGGTTATTTTTATTTTTCCTAATACATAGTATCACCGTTACGAGTGTATATCGCGCGACTGTTATTTTTGCATCCGGCCAGTCGCCATGAATGTCGGAATCAATTATATTTAGCGTTTTGAACCCAAAAATAAAAACAAATGCAATATTTTTGTAAATGTAATAACATTTGAATGCGGTATACATGCATTGATATTACGCCTATATGTATGAATTCGATACCAGATAAATTTATCTAAAACAAGAGCAGATAATGCGCTAAATCTCACGTGTAATGGTCCCAATACCAAGGTAAAAATTACGAAAATTATGACGCAATTCCATACGCTAATGCAACGAAATAAGTCTCAATAACTGGCTAAAAATGAGCCAGTGTGTCCGCAAACGCCATCTGCTGCCTAGATATAGAATTTCTACGAAGGGGACGAGATTATTCGTCTTCGGAAGCTAGGAAGTCGAAAGAGCGGCCTTGGACGAGTTAACTCGTCCCTGACGCGATTTGACACACCTGGTTAGGACGAGTTAACTCGTCCTTGTCAGGGAAGGGGTTAAAGACTGCCAGGCATGTAATGTCACAAAAGGAGTCACAGCGAGCGCTAGGAGCAACCGTCCACGACGTTAAATTCATGAACACAACCGTTTTCCTCTGTGAAATTCAGGATCTTCAGCTCAGGTGTTTGGAATACATTATCTTAATCTGTCATTACATCAGTGAACGCTAAATTTGGCAGGATCGCGACTGATTGTGAGTCAAACAACATATTAGGGAATTGAAGGTTTTCCTGGCGAATTATATACGTGATGGTCTCTCGGGTTTCACACCGGGTAGGATTATTAAAATTGTTCAACGTTTCGATGGTTGACTCAGCCATCGAAACGTTGATCAACTTTATTAATCTTGCCCGGCGTGAAACCCGAGAAACCTTCACGTACAACGTATTAGTTTTCCCTTCATTTTACTTAATCAATCCGAACGTTAGCTCTCAACAGCCTTCCACTGCATACTGTTTGAAACTTACCTCCTGATACCCTCATAATTCCTTTATTTTCATCAGTACTCGTTATTTACTTGGATTTTATTTTACGTATACCGCTTAAAAAAATTCTGCTTTCATTGATAATATTAGTGGCAGTTCTCAAGGTAGAATTCTTTGATCGAAATGAATAACAGTACTATAAATTTTTTGTTAAAACAAAATGTAATCTGATCACTCTCTTTCATATTGTTAAATCAAGTAGAGTATGAGCAAGTTTCATTGAGGTTCCTCTATTTTTTTTACCAAAGAAATACTTAAGCCTACGCCCTTAAATACATTCAGTTACAAGATACTTGAGCATTTCGCGCCACTATTCACAAACATGTTCACAACCGAAAGCCAGTTACCAGCATTTTCTTGGAATCCTATCTATGTTGTGGCATACAAAAAATTCTTTGACCGGTTTTGCTCATCTGATAAAATACGCAAGATCAAAACTTTACATGGAGCTTGAGCCAATGAAATTTGAAGCACTCTGGATGATGGTCGTTCGGCAGAAAAGATTTCTTTGCTACTTTATATTTTTCTATGGCCTAGAAGCCAACAAGAGTGACTCAAGAGCCAAGATGGGTACCTCGCTTCATTTTATTTATCGGAAAAATGCGCATAACTTATCGGATTTTTTTAACGAAAACAGCATGTTCCTCTTCATGAGCTTCCGATTTTAAGTAAGAGTATGATCCATTAAAAATGAATAATGGAGTTAGTTGAGAAGTAATGAATGGCCATAATTTAGTTTTATGATAATTGGTGGGTGAGTATTTGGACTGTAAATAACCTCAGTTACCCCATTGCAGGATGATATCTGATACTTATGGCAATGGTACTACAATGATACTTCTAAAGCTTCAAAAAAGATTAATGAAGAGGGGTAAATAAATTTGTATATACCCTCATAAATAAAGAAACTTTCTAAAAAAACTTATGACAATACTAACACTCTCGCGTCTATTTATTTCTTCAGCTCTTTGTTGGAAAACTCTGCATCCCCATGTTTCAATAAAAATTACCATTATTTTTCTTCTCCTTCCACGCTAATCCACCATTCTCCCCTCCATTACCCTGTTTAGTAAAACATTCCCTTCGTGTGTCTTTTATTCATTTTTCTTCCTCTTTTGAATAACCACAATCAACTTAATAATAATCATATTTTAGCACAATGCACCACCCTGATTAATGCAAAACTAATGGCATACGAAAAGTCCCCTCATCATAGTACACAAATTTCCTACCCACTACAGCAACTAGGAATTAGAAGTGCTCCATCATTGCCAACTGCGAGCACTCCCACCGTGTGGGTGCTACACCCACACACGCCAGCTATCACCTTCTCTTATAGCAATTTCACGATGAGAGGATGGAAATACAAACAGACGTGAAACCTTATTCAATAAAAAGAAGAACCATTAGGATGGGCTTATGTTTTCCAGATGACTAGGGGGAGCGATGTGGAAAAAAAGTGATAGGGCCAAAGAAACAAAAACAAGGAGAATAAGCGAAGAGAATGTTGAAGGACAGTGGAGGAGACATGGATACACGACCGAATGATTCGTTGTCATGACATGGCGTTGCGGTACCGGAAAGAACGGAAGAGGAATGGGAAACCTGGTAAAAAAACCACTCCCCGCTCGGAAATAGGAGTCGATGGTTTCACATAGCGTTTCAAATCGCCGAAGAGAAAAGGTTTCCGGTACCCAGAATCGAACGATAAACCTCCGATTTTACGGATCACGTGATTACCGATCATAATAGTGAGTGAGCTCGCGTTATCGTCATGTTGATGCATATTTAGTAAATAGTAAAAATTATGTAAAAATTCTAAAAAGTACGCTATTACTCAAAATTCATCGCTTTCGCATTTATAGAGCAAGTTGCACGACCTGTAACTGTGAGCAGTTCGCAACAATGGACGCTCACGTTTTGGATATCAATAGCGACTATACTCGCGAGAGAGATCTATGGTCATACCCCTGACTCATTTGAGAATAAATTGAACATATTTCCTTCCAGTATAATGGATTTCGAATATTTTTGTACAGTGCAGCAATTTATAGTAATTTAAAGTAATATCCACAGGTACAATTGTACCTGTGGATGGCAAAAGAAGCCGAAACACGCACTGTAAATTTAAATAAAAGTGGACAGTACGATAACGATTACTTTCTTTATTGACAGTGAGATGCTTAGCAACGCCACTGTCATGCCAATTTGAAACTTGCCTGACCTCTCAGGAAAAAGCTTTCAGCAAAAGCTGATGTTGATATCCTACATCCTATGCTGTAGTATATATACGAAATAGGAGCAATGGAGGACGGAGGAGGATTGAGTAATTGGTCGATTAGGAAAGGAAATGTAGTTAAAATAATGGCAGGACACGTTTGCATGAAAAACTTCGTACCTCAAAAGCTTATAACGTCAGTTTCGTGATCGTCTTCAGCTTCAATGAAATACAATTTTTGGTGAAAAAGATAACGAAAGCATATTTATATCATTTTAACATTAAACACTCCTGTAGCTTAATAAAATACCTGTATTCGTGAAAAACAGGTAAACACAAAAAAGCTCGTCGGTGTACGATTCTAAAAACTATGTTGTAATGCCACTGATGTGAATTATTTGAGAGCCTAAGAGATATGGGCTTGGTGAGTGGCACCATAAGAAATGAGATGGAACACGGAAAAATAAATCCTAATGAAATCGCAGGACTATTGCAGCGATACTACTTCCCTATTTCACAAAGTGCAGCCAAAATTTGATGACTTTATGTCATAGAAGAAGAAAAACTTTGAATAAGAATGCAGAGGAAATGATGTAAGGTGCCAAACGTATTCCAAGTTGAAAATTTTAATTCAACATCAGTAATAAAAACCTTAAAATGTTGCTCAAATAAAATGTAATTAAGTAATGGCAGCCCCAACTCGTATGCATGGATCAGTATGCTGGGAAACAAGGCAAAAACACCTAATACAAATATAGACATCGGAAGTGAAATTTCTCCAATCAGTAAAAGACTGCACCGAAGCAGCAGACATTTTAAGAAATACATTCATATGAGAAGCGCTACGCATGCCATCCATTGCATATAAAATGAGGGCATACAAAAAAATGGAACGAACATGAAATACAGATGCGAGAGAATTTCACGAAACACTATGAATTAGAAGCCAGCTGGAATGGACTTAAAGCCTAATCTTGGTGTATAGAAGAAGATAAAGCAATTATGCGATGAACTAATCAAGATGCTCAAGAAGGCTAGGGTAGCCCTTTGTCTTGGGTCATTGAGCGCAAAGTTTAACAATTTTTTCCAGTCAAAAAAGTATTAGGAGCCCATTTCATTTAAGTGCATATGTTTATGCGGCGGAACTTACAACAGTACATGTGATAATGGAAATAATACAAGAATTATATTTTATATTTATTACTTCATTAAAGAATGTCTTGAGTCATTGGTAGTTTTTGGCTTGATATTTGAAATTTAGGAGAAAATTGTATGCATATGTTGTTTCGAAACTTTGAGTTGGCGTGACAGTTTGATATTTACAATATCAAGCATTATTATAACATAAAATATATTTTTTCGCGTTGAGAAGAAAACATGTAATCGTATTATTAAGAAATATATCTCATGTGTCGTAAGGCTACATATACAATAATTACATTTAATTGCCAAAAAACCAGGTCAATATAATGCAGTTTTTCACTCTTATCTATACCAATATATCACTAATAAGGACACGCATGCCAAATTTCACACAAATCTTTACGTAGGCAAAATCGCATCAGCCACCTTAAAGCAAGTGAGTAATAAGAAAAGCAGTGTTTAACCATTTAAACATCCTATAAATGGTGGAATACCAATGATAACAACGCTGCCTTCTCCTCGCACGATACCCACGACCTCACTGAGAACTTAAAGAATATACCCATCTCGCTCACTCGGAGAGAAAAATCTTCACGCTCGGCAGTTTTGGAGTAGCGGCATGCCCCGGGGCCGAGGAGGAGCGTCGTGTGGGTGAAGACGTCCCTTCAGCGGGGAGGGGGGGGGGGGGAGTGGGATAGGGGCGGGAGCAGGCGAGAGAGGAGAAAGGAAAATTCCACGAAGATAGCATCAGCAGAGACGAAGAAGAAAGAGAAGAACATAAGGCAACCGTTGGGGGAGAAGAAATGGAAAAGGCCAATAGAGAAAGAACATAAAATCTGCTTTATTTTTTACCCCGTTCATCCTCTCTCCCCGCGCGAACACAAGCTGATCTTTTTTTCCCTCCGAAAACGACAAACAGAAAGTGATGGAAATCAGCGAAGATACACTTGGAGGGGGGGGGGAAGGAAAGGGGGAGTGGTGTGCGGGAGCGAAAGTCCTTGGAGAGATTCCGAACGTTTTCCTCCTCGAGAGTGTGAGAAGAGGCGACGAGATGGGAGGAAAGCGAGAAAGTACTGGAGTAAGAAGGAAAAGCAACAATGAGATAAAAAGTAATAGGAGGGAGAGAAGTGGGTGTGTGTCTCTCTTCCTCCCACCACTGGGCCAATAAGGAGGAATGCGAAGAAGTCGGTGAGTGAAGGACTACGAAGAGGCATTGGGGGGAGCAAATAGAGACTCAGAAAAGGGAAAGAGAGCTCGAGGAAACAAGAATAAACAGGTAATATAAGCATACACAACAAGAGAAGGGACGTGCTGGCTCGCCAATTTCTGGGGACGAAATTCCCCGAGTGCCCAAAGAGGCTATCGCCGTTCTTCTTTTTCATTTTTTCATAACACAGAATGCAGCCCAAGAGGTCCTTCTTTTACATAGGGTGTTTCTCACAAATCATGTAAGACGAACGCACAAGACCAAGCTCTGGGTAATGAGGCAAACTATGAACCCAGGCGGGACTCGTACCCGCGATCCCAGGATTGGAAGGCGTGGACTTCACTCCACCACCAACGAAGTTAACTTTTCTTCAAGATTTTTACAAGAATGAATTAATTATTTATCCAAAATAGAATTCGTGAATAGTTTCCAAGATTATTAGACGGATAAAGAGCGTAATGTTGGCAAAAAATGGTGTTAAATTCCAGCACAGTTTTAGTTTTTTCCCATGCTATAAAGTTACGGCAAACATATTTCTTACTAATTCCATACTTATGAAAATTTCATTTCCGCCAGTGATATCTAAGCTCGTCTACATTTAAGAACAGCTTTACTATCATAAACAATAAATTAAAGACCCGTAGTCGAACTTCTCTACTATCCATGGATGATATTCTTTCCCGGCAGTCTTGAAAACCTATTTTGTAGTTACAATTTATTCCACGAATAGGAAAGGTGCCTCAAGATGCATTTATGGTGCAAATTCACAGGTAAATTGAGGTAAAAACTTTTAACGACAGCAGCTGGGCTATGACTCTCAATCATAAGAAGAGTAAATTGAAAAGCTAGGGAGAACTGCAGAACTCAGCTATTCCGAATCCACGAAACAAGGAGGAAATGCTTTCCATCTATTCTTCATACACCAGATCCAAATTTGGCTATTGTAATGGTATTTTTGACACACAAACAATAGAGGTGGCCTTACCTTTAATCTACCCCAAGAAACTATATAATTTTGTAGTTAATTTATTCCGAGAATAAATCCAAGTCAGCGACCACCCTGTGCATCAGAAATCACGATGCCAGTTTGAATGAGACTTTCATTTGCACCCTGAAGATCGTCTCCAAAGAGTTCAGAAGGATTTCAGGACACCCGCAGAATACATTTCGTAATAAGTACCGCATTACACTAGAAAGATGAAAATTTCAAGTTAGACAGATTGCCATGGTTGTACGAACATTATACATCTCCCGTTGCCCGAGCCTTGCTATGGAACGAGCGGGAAGAGTAAAGGATGAAAGTTGGATAAAGATGAGGATAGGAAATGGAGGAAAGGAAAAAGAAACAGGAGTAAAAAGAGACAGGAAAGTGGGCGGGATCTCTGAGGCTGGAAAATAAATAATAAATGACGTTGGAACCTAAATCAACACCAAAGCCTCGTCATCCGATGCGAAAGCACGCAAAATAAAAGCAAGCAGGGAACAAAAAAATAAAAAAAACAACGCGGGAGGAGAGGTAAAAAAGCGAAGCAAAAGCAAAGTGAGAAGGAAATAAAAAATCCTGAACCAGAAAAAAATGAAAGCTCCACTTAGCTACTGCTTTTTCTTAAATATTTCACCCTCTGACCGTAGCGAGAGCAGCACCACGAGTTGCAAAAGGGGACAGAATAAACAAACATATTCACCCACACACACAAACAAAAAAGAAACGTCGGGCGCTGAAAGGAGAGTTTGACGGGACGGTGGTGGGTGGCACGCGTTTTATTTTTGGGTTGGCAACCCTGGTTAGGTCCAAGAGGATCGCAATTCACGCCGGGGAGGGAAAATACGGAAGTTCCAGTGCGTTCGTTTTTTTTAACGGAGGGCGAGAAAGTTGCGCCAACGAGACGGCAGGAGTAGTGAACCCGCTTTTAAGGATTGAATGGACGGGAAAGAAAATTCATGCGAGGGTTGGAAAACCGAAAAAAGTAAAAAATAGCCACCCCACATTGAGGCTTTCACGGGGGAAAGAACATATCATACATATTTTTTTCTTTAATGCCCGGCTAAAGAGATGCATGGTGGATTGTAAACTAGGGACTTAATGACCCCGAACTAATATGTGTTGATTGCGGGGGAGGATGCATGCAACCCGAGGGATAAGGTAGCCAAGACGATTTTGGTGGGATAAGGGAAGAGACGAAGAAGATACCCTTTTAAAAAGGATGAAAGTGTACGGGGCTGAGCAGGGGAAGTGGTGGTAGAGCCATAAGGTCGTTGATCCTCTGTTATATGAGGCAGCGTAAAGACATTTCTTTATTCCAAAGCTTTGTGTGTCTCAGCATTAATACGCGGGGTTCAGCGGCGGTGATTTACACAATGGCTCGGTTATAAAATTAAAAACATGAGCATAAACCACGGACGGCAACTTAAAATAAGGGCGGAGGGCCATGTAACCCCCAAATAACACGCTATAGGCTTGACATAAAATCCCTAGAAATTTCTTCCGAGTACACTGGGGCAGTTCCTGAGGTCACACTGCGATTTGCCTGTTTGATCAAGGTCAACGGTACGATTACTTAGGAATTTTCTTTCTCTGATGATTTCTAGTTTCCATCTCCTGCCTTATTTATCACCATCTAACGCATAGAATCAATAATTTACACTTTCGACCTATGAGATAACGGTAACGCGAATACGTTTGAGCAATAAAAAATATCTCGACTTAAGTATCCTACGCCAATGCAAAAATCAAATTCTTAGCTGTATTTTAAGTTGGATTGTTTGGAAGACGAAACGCATGAATTCACATGCGTTTATTTTATTTCCAAATTTGCGCACATTTCATTAATTATTCACTATCATTAGTACGCAACCCAGTTATTTTCCACTGGTAAAATTTTAATAATGATTGGACGCGTTTGGATGATAGTAAAAAAGAATGGGAAAGAAAAAAGAAAGGAAGACAAAAGAATAATTTGGAATACTGAAAACGAAGAGAGGAAATTGATAAAGGAAATCCAAGGCAGAGGAATATAGATGAAGGAATTATCAATAGGCAATAGATGTAATTTGACGCCCTTAAGTTCGGTTGTAAAAAAAACATATTTTAGATAGCCCGATGGAAATCGACAAAGAAATGAGTGTTCGTAGGTAGTCCACGAAGTTCATTAGCATATTTATTTTCAAATTCTCCTACAAGAACACATCTCCAATCGATTGAGTAACAACGGTCTATTTACTATCTCACACAACCAAAAATGGCTCAAAGGCTAATTACATTGGTCGAGTGCGATGTGCACTTGCGGGTGACTCCGTAAAGGAAACTACCGTGGCTAGTCCCGGTAACCTCAAAATTACATTGGTCGATGTAATAAAATAAATAAAGATAGAACCACAGTAAAGTATAACATGAAGAATGAAATAACAAAATTATCACAACATCAGCAATAACTCAAAATTGGGGTTTCTTCACCTAAGTGCCTATTGATTGAAGATTGGAATTTGTTCAGTGAGGAGAAGGGGTCTAGCGAAGGATATGTTGAGAACAATTTGTTAAATTTGGAGGGGATTTGGTAAAAAAATGAACGCTGAGACCGAGAGAGACGGAATTCCGGGATATGTAGCTTCATATGGAGCGAGGAGGGACATGAACAGGAAAGAGAGAGAGGTCGCAGGTACAAAGTTGTCCATTCATAATACTATGTAAGAATTTAAGGTCAGATAGTGCACGGCGGTGAGATAGGATAGTAATTCCCAGGGAGGACGAAATGGATTCACGGGTTGAATTTCTGAGGGTGGGAATGCGATGACGGGCAGTTGACGGGGAAAAATTGACGGGGGGATTTAGAATTTTGGGAGCGGAGGAGCAAGCAGTTAACAAAACTGGTGCGTAGTTTTCTAAGATTGGAAGGTTTCGACAAAAAAATAGTATTCTAAGGGCTATGGGATCGTGAATATCTGTGTGACTGTACAGAAGGCCTCCACCGCCATCCCCTTACCAACAACTTATTTTTATATGGCCTTGAAAATTCAGCTTATCGTAAAAAATGAAGCTTAGGTCGCAGTGGGATCTTTTTTTCTGAAAGACTCTGGTGGTCCGTATACCCATTCGATCCCGATAAGCCATTGGTTTGTCATCGGGTTTCACAAGGGCTGAACCACCAGAACTTGACAGAAACACACATGCCCTGGGCATGCGAAAAACTGACCCTAGCGGGACTCGAACCTCGGATTAGCAGGCAAGGTATTTACCCCGCCGCCACCGGGACATTTGGGATCTGACTGAGGGAATTAGATCATTTGCGAGAGCGTAAGAATGATGCGTAGTTTGGTGCTTGAATCTAACATAACAGTATAAATGCTTGTCAATAAAATTGTTTCAATGGTGTGGGAAATATTTTCAACAAAGCAAGAAAAACTGTAAACTTCAAAAACACCCAACCAAGGTAAAAACCAAAATAAAATACATGGCAATGTTACGATCATTTGGAATCGACGTAGCGAAAGAACATTTGTCTCCAAATCAGGAGGCCGAGAAGGTTCAAGCTTCCAAGATACACGATGTGATGACGAGTAGTTCGGCAGGCGTGCCCAATCAAGCCTTCCTCTCAAACATACCAATGACACAAGAAGGTAAAAATAAGAATGAAATGGGAAATGGTATGGGCGAGGACAAGATACGGATGAAGAGACAGTGGATAGAAGGAGAGAGCGTGTATGCGTTAGCAAAACAGGTTCTCGTAACCAAGAGCTTCCACATCTCACTTCCACTCCATACGCGACGGTATTGACGGCACGGCCTATATTAAATACGATAGAATCAAAATATTTGTCCGATAAAAAGTATAAAAAGACATTTTAGAGTGTCCATGAATCTTGAATAATGAAAAGAAATTGCACTACTTTAAATAATATTTGTTCGATAAGCGCTCGATCGTGAATAGTTAACCTTATTGACTACTCACGTATATTAATAAAGTTCACGTGAGTAAAGGCCCTATAGCCAAGTCCATTACGGCATTAGTGGTCAAATCTGAAGATCAACTACAATTTTTTTCATGATAAAGTATTACTTACACACCTTCACCATTGATTTTGTTTTAATATTTCACTTGTATGTTTGTGGCCTCTAATATAATTTATGTGATATCACGATACTTTTAAAGAATAGCGTCTTTACTTTTGGTAGCATACTACCTATCACTGGATTCACGAAGCTTTATGCTACCAACTAACTCAGCTACTTTTACTTGGATAATTAAATTCATTAAACTTTTGTAATCAATGCACATAAAAGTAGTTTACCGATGAAGTCCATTCAACCGTGAAGCCGTCTCGGAAGTCATCTTAACGGTAGATAATGCCTAATTCGTTTAATATACCGTCATTATTGCTTGAATTTGGCGAATGAAAAGAAAACGAAACACAGGATTAGGACATAATCCCTGAAATCCGTTAACCCACAAGTAATAGCCAACGAGGGTGAAAATACGAAAATACAACTAGCAAATGCGATGCAAGAGCGAAGAAAATTAATTTTACTCATACAAATCACTAAACAAGAGGTTTTGATTTTTGGCCGTAGTTTAGCTATAGAAAAGGGATAAGTTGGAGCTAAAAAAATTAAATGCATTATTTTAACGAAGACGGAAGCAGCAGTATTTGACTGCAGCATCAGAAGACAATACATTCCAGGGCACGGATATTAAGAACAATTCGGAAAAATCATGTGGTTGGTCAAATATTCAAAAGGACCACCTTCACAGCATCGAGACTGACTTCAGTGGATGAGAAATATGAAACAAGCAATGCGAACAATAGATCCAGGAAAACCATGCCTACCGTGAAAAGCAAAGAGGCGTCACAGCACAAGCACTTTTAAAGAATAGAAAAAATATTCGTTTTTTGGCAACAAGTATTAGTTTCTTAACGTGATACGTTGTAGAATATGCCGTGAAATATTTGAAATATTTTAGTTAGAAAAAAAATTGAAAATGTGTGATATCAATATGAAATCAAACCATAACACTAGCGTAAAAATATTAGCCATTTTATACCATTCAAAGCACTACTTTTCCTGAGAAATAATAATTTATATAAAATTTTATGAAAGTAATTTCCATCTGTTATTACTTTTGTTTAACGCTACTTCTAAAAGAACTACCGAAGAGAAAAAAAATCACGTCTTAACATATTTATTCGTTCAAACGGAATAATAAATGCAAAAAAGACGAAGAGAGTGCAAAAGGAATAAAAATATTTGAATATGGTAACGGCGGCCATTTTCAATACATTTTATAGCCATCCGGAAAAGGAAATGAAATTTCTTAAGGGTTTTCTGGTTGCAAATTTGAAGCGATTATTCCCGACTAATGCCTCTCTCTTCTTCCTCGATTCAACGAATATAATAGCTGTGGTAGCGGGGTTGGCAACAACCTAAAATACTTTTCAACTTTTGGCGCGGGTTTTCTTACATGGGCATGTTTTGCTTAAGCCATTCAATAAATGTGGAGCAATAAAATTTCACATAATGAATGAAACATTTCCCGGGTACGAATAATTGAGTAGTTGGTGATCTTTCCAAGGAATTCCAACCTTAAATTGTGTGCACTGAATCGTGGACATCAGTTTAAGTGCAGTACTCCACCCATCGGATGGGAAGGTGCAATTAAGTTCCACGTGAGACGTTTTGTGGGAAGGTTAAGCATTCTTTACGTTGTATTTACGTAGTAGGGATGAGAGACTATCTTACTTAAGATTTTAGTCACTTCTGAGATCGTATTTTACCAGTTTTTTTAATTATTGTCGGGTGGAAAAAGTAACATTTTAGGATTGGTGCTACGGCGGCACGCCTGAATTTATGCTTAAGTATAGGAAAACGTATGATCAATTCTTTTCGTTCATTAGATTGGAGATAATTAATTTTTAAAGATAACGTATCCTGCGAATAATGCATTCTTTAAATCGTGAAATACTGGAAACCGTCATTGATATCCGGCTAAAAATTTTAGTTTTAGTTATCCCTATAGGATTATATGAAAAAATAAAGAAAACCGGAGGGTGTAAGGTTAATCTAGCGCACTTGGGTAGGGAATCACCCATATATTTTTATTTATGTTCATGGCTCCAAAAATGTATATCAACTTACGTAAGATTGGAAGGGGAATTCATGAAATCCTAAGTTGTAATCGTGGGAGAGGTCAAAAAGTGACCAAATTCGCCTTACGTAATACTTGAATGGCCCCGAAGCAAAACCGTGGACCCCTTGATGCCTGTTTCTCTATGAGATTCCACCACGGCTGTGTGAGTATAAACACAAACTAATTTCAACCTTTTAGTTTGTATTGCTTAAAAAAATACTATGCAGTCTCAATTATAAGACAGCTGATGGAGGAGTGTTAGGAATTAGAGGGTGATGAAAGAATGTGGGTTGGATGTTGCAGTAAAGGACTTACTTAATTAAAAAGGGCGCTTTGCTGATTCGGCCACGTCTAAAGAATTGATGATAATTAAATAACAAAGCAGATTTATGACAGAGAGGTGAATGGGGTGATAGGAAGGCGTAGACCGCGAAAGTCATCAGTGACTGTGGTGCAAGATATTCAAATGAGAAGGGATATTTGGAGTTCTAAGAACAGCAGGGCGTGTATGATGCAGTGTACGAGAGTAACTGAATCAAAATATTCAAGCATATAACATATGTACATACATAATTGATGAAATCTGAGGAATTTCCGGGAAAAACTATAACATTTTGATGATTATTTCATTCATGGGGACTACTGACAGCCAACGTTGTATCTACATGGCATATGACACAATAATCCACGAAAACTGTGATAATTAATGCGAACATTCCCAGCAAAATCATTTAAATATATAGCTCATATTCTTCATCTCTGGCGTCCTTACACCTCCAGCAACACGCCTTACAGGCGGCAATAAGAATAGTATGTAAATCTATCCACTTAACCTAATGTAAGTGGCGCAAATGACCTCAGTTGTCAGACTCCTACCCTGATAATTACTACTGCATCACTTCCCAAGCCAAATTCCTGCCACCATTTCGACGGGGTTGAGGCGAAGGATTAAAAAAATCAAGAAAACCCTCTCCTTCTCCTGCGGGGATGGGGGTAAGGGGAGGGAGGAAGTGACATGGGGGGAGAGAGAGATTTGAGCGAAGGGAGTTATAACAACTCTCTTAAAAGATTGCCACGTTTAATGATGCCTCCAATTAAATGTCGACAAGAAGGAGCAAGCAAGTCGGTGGCATCCCCACGCTCCCACCCCAGGCTTTCCCCACCCTCCCCCCTTCATCAGAAACCCTTTCCTTTACTTCCCCCCCCAAAAACCCTTCCAGCACCACTCAAAGCGGGAACGTCTCAAAAAGTCACGCGGCAAAAGAGGGGAATAGGGGGAGGGAGACGGCCCGACGACAGGGAGAGCTCAGACTGTCTCTGGGTGGAAGAGAAAAATCACTGTCGGAATTCAGGGTGGGGCGTGGATTTTTGAAGACAGGGGTTCGAATGGATGAGAAGGATACGACACGTTTTAATGGAACTGGTGGTGGGATGGATGAACGCACCGACGGCGAAAGCATGAGAATGGTGAAACGGAAAAACAAGGATCGAAACGTATGTGGTGGAGGACAAAGCATCGTATTTCAGAATGGCTGTGTGATTCGGTATCCAATGAGGAAGTCAAGACTTCCGATTTCATTTTCTAAATAAAAATCCGGGAAATTATTTTTCTTCCAATGTGCATCCACTAATGGATGTTTGCGATCACATTTTACAACACTTCTCTGTTTCCTGCGGTGTAGATCAGCGATTGAATATCATTTAGCTCCGTCCATTGCTTAATGCTTTGCATCCAGGACATCTTCTTTCTTCCAAGTCCCCTTCTGCCTTCGATTTTACTATTAATTAACAACTGCAAAAATTGATATTTTCATTTTGTATTATATGGCTTAGACATGCCTTGGCTCTGCACTGGCTACGTGAATCATAGCAAATACTAATTTACACATTTTTAGTTATTTGGTTTAAAAATCCTGCTTTCGCTGAGGAAATTAGTTACCTATTGAAAACCAAAATGTCGGTACAAAGTATGCTAATTATTCCACGAATATATTTTTATGACCACGTTTGTTCAGCTATAGGAGCCAACCGCAGCGCCATTTGCATGGAAATACCGCTTTTCGACTTCAATTACGGAAATAATTTGCAAATAACTTTAAGAAATAAGTCGTAAGATCCTTGAATTTTACTTTAATACAATTTTAGAACTTTTTGCTTCTCATAAACAGTTTTTATTAAAAGCATATAAAAATAAATGCTTTCTCGTTCAAACTGATGTTTTTTTGCTGAAATATGAGCAATCTCCATAAGAGCCCATGAAAAAAATCTCCACATTCAAGGCTGAATTACAGTAAAACTAGTCTCTAGACCCTATTTCTTCATCTCAGTTTATAAAATACACTTCAAAGATGCTCTGTTTAAGTTTTCTTGCGCTCTTTGCCAACACACGTAAAAACTTCCTCATCTGTCATTCTCGCTATCCACTGTATCTTAAGGATCTGCAGTAAATCCACATATCGAAAGCTACTAATTTGTTGATAGAGTTAGCTTTCAATGTCTAACCTTCTACACCATAAAGAAGTATCGACCAAACGTAACACATTAATAACCTTAGTCTTTGGTCCAAAATAAAATCCGAACATGTAAGCCCGCTTCTAAATATTAAGAATGCATGTCGAGCTTGTTCAATGCGAAACTTTACTTCGTTGTAAGGTGCCCATTCTTCGCGAAACCGTGTGCCAAGATATTTGAATTCTCTGACTCCCTTCATGGGTATCGTGGACTTTATCTTTTTAGTACTGATAATTAAACCCATTGATTAACGGTCTACCCCATCTACTGATTCACTGAACCATTGCATGAGCTTTTAACCATAAAATGGTGAAAACAGGATAATTTATCTACTGGCATGCAATCTTGATAATGAAAACCACAGCTGTCGGAAAAGTCCTTGGTGGGTGTTCACCCGCCTTTAAATGTTTTCTTTGCCCAAACTACACATCGAAAACTCCCATCCATCTATATAGCAGATAGATGCACGAACAAATTTCCTCTTACGAGGACTACAAGGAAAACTTTATCAAGATGATTTTAAAGGCGACGCTAACCCATCAATGTCCATATTTCTTCTCACGAGGCCCTTTTTTTACTTCTTATCCATTATTTGACACGTCATCACGTTTTGTCGTCGAAGTAGGAATCTAGGTAGATTCGTGCGACCATCGATCGAACATGCGACAGCATTTCCGATCCCCATGCTCGAATCTCTAATGGATTAAAAGTGCGTGAGGTTACTCAATCACTCGGACGAAAGGACAAAATGTCGATGTTTTCCATGCAAGCGGGTATCCCATAACAAAGTCCCTCTAATTCACTCTGTTTGTATGTATCTCCATTGTCCCTCTCAGCTTGTAAGCTCAGCTTTTCTCTCTCGCCTTCCCCCTCCCCTATTTCGTTCACGAGTCCGGTGCACTTGTTTGGCTTTGCCCGTACATAACGAAACCCGGATGAGAGACAGACCCGCGAAACCTCCGTTGCATTGAGTTGACGAAATAAAAAAAGAAGGGAGTTGAAGCCCGAATCCCGAGCACCACGTATGTGAACATTCGTTGGTCAAATGGAGAACGAAGTACGGAGACTTTTAACGATGTCGAGATTTTGCAATAACCCCTCCAAGTTAAATGTGAAAAAATGTATAACCATGATTTCAAATGCGCACTTAAACTCGAAAGGCCAGCAAATAAATTCCTCTAAAAAATTACAAATGTACTGGGATCTGGTATTTGTACAAACGTAAATGGCACACATGCGGCGTTAATTTCATCTAGGCGAAAACGCGTGCTTCGTCATGGTGATTAACGCGGTGATTGCTTAATGTTTGCTTGCCCGAAGTGCTCATTAATGATTTCGAAAGATGAGAGGGAAAACGATATGCGGGGACGTGGATAAACTGACTCTCACGTTTTCGGCGACAAACAATGCTGATGCAAGCGCGCAATCATTTAAGATAAACCGTAGCGAGAGGCAGGAAGGTGTTTGCACGTCATCAGCAACATTTATTTTCACAAATATTCCTTCCTTAGCAATAATATAAGCTTAAATATTTCTAAATATTTATAAATTAAATATTAATTAAAATCTCTTCAGCTTGAACTTGGAGGGATTTCATTGCGTATTATTCGAATATGAAGCGCTCAAATCTTTCATAATGTATTGACTGCTACGGTTATACGAAAAAGAGATGTTAGCTCATCGACCTCTACAGGTTTCATCTAATTTTACATTCAATGATGGAAAACAAAGTTTTTCGATTTACTGTCTGTCTTCTTTCCAGAAGATTAACCAACTATCAATTCCACCCCAGGGTTACTGATTTTTCCCACTTCCATACTCAATGCCATAGTGGATAAGTTGTCCCCGTCACTTATCTTCAAGTTTGATTACTTAAAAAATAGGATATGTAAGGTGTGGTGGCTCGTGCTAATTAAAG
Source organism: Pyrrhosoma nymphula (assembly GCA_963573305.1). Classification (NCBI taxonomy): domain Eukaryota; kingdom Metazoa; phylum Arthropoda; class Insecta; order Odonata; family Coenagrionidae; genus Pyrrhosoma; species Pyrrhosoma nymphula. The sequence continues at coordinate 56,588,126 of OY754335.1, forward strand.
GTAATGGCTTCCCATCTTCAAAGTTCTAGTTCGAATCCAGGCAGTGACAGTTATTTTTTTCTGTGGACTCCCGATCTCCACCTCGATGCCACGTGGGAAGCACTGTAAGTACTCCACCCGTCGGATGAGACGTTGAACTGTTGCTGTTCGTTAAACGAGCAGATTATAGAAAACACCGGTTTTCCTTCCGTCTGTTTACCGTTACCTGAAAAATTCCACCATAGCAAGATGCACCCAAAATGCAAAACGCGGCGCATTAGGTCTCAGATACTGACTTTCCCTAGCATCCATTTGCAAAAATTTCTCTAATCGTTAAAATAAAAAAAAACAAGGTTTGAAACATGAGAATAATACATTCACATAATTCACCGATAAAACAAGAAATCCTTCCATAATGCCATTTAACAGTAAAAACAAAACCATTACCCAATGCTTAGTGACTTCTGAGAAGTAAAACGTGTTTGCTGGATAATCAGCGTCACTGAAATCTACGTAAATATTTTAACGAAACTGAGAAAAAACAGTGACTACTGAAGAATGCAATCTGATAGTTTTGTACTTTGCGCAGGTGATAGGAAACCATTAGCGTGTAGTATGATTTCGTTCTTTCGATGATGCAGAGTGTGGGAGCTTATTGCGTGTGCTTTAACGTTTTGCGTTGAGTTGATCTCTGACTCGATCATAAAAGACGAAATATTTTGCTTCCTTTTCTCATTGCCCTCATGCATACGATAGATGCAGTTGTTAACGGCCTTAGAAAATTGACATTTCCATTTACCTAAGAAACTCAGAATCATTTCAGCCGAGTCCAATTATCATTTCAAACACACAGACTAATGGCAGTTTGAGCGAGACACGACTGCGCAAAACATTTAATGAATTAGACCTCATCATACACAAAAAAACTCAAATTTTTAATGATTTTAAAACATTATCTATTTACCGTACTACATTACTCTTACTTGTTCAAAGTTTTGCCAAAAAATCATATTTCCATGGGATTTGTTATGGCTGCGCGATACAGTGTGAAATTAATTTTTAAAAAGAGTAAGTTCAGATGTACTAACAAAATAATGTTGGACATTTTCCACAATATAAACTTTAATTCGACCGGTTTCGATGAACTGCATCATCACACTTGATGATGATGCCGTGCATCGAAACCGGTCGAATTAAAGTTTATATTGTGGAAAATTGCCAATATTATTATATTATGTTATTCCACGACATGAAGCCTGAAACAACACTTTTTATTAACATATACTGATAGCGTCAGCAATGTAATGATGTGTAGTCCGTATGATTCATAAATTATTTGTAAGAAAACAAATATGACTCAACGCTATACTGTTTACAAAACCACAAAAATTTTCGATGGTGATGGAGTTTTTCAGTGCACGGAATGAGAAAAATATAACAAGTTAAATCCTTCAATGAACATATAAATATTTCATTAATCACTGAGAAGTTGACGAAAAAAACAAAGTTCTTTCGTTATTAAAATTGATATATTTACTTCACGCTTTTTTCAACAACTTGTATTTTTTTAAATTTTGAGTTCTACTTTTATAATAACTAGGGAAAAATTTCTCTCAAATTACCTTAAAGATAACTTTTAAGTAATATTGCCATATCATTATTGATCTTTCATAAACTGATATATCTCGTATTTACGACATAAAAACAAAAAAAATTAAATCTGACACTCATGAGTGAGGAACAGTGAAGATAATTAAAAATGTCCACAAATGGCACCAAATTGTACCGCTAGACTGTCATTTGAGCAATTATATCTTGCTGAAGTTGTAACGAACGGCATGCGGAGATGCAAAACTAACTCAACACAGGTACTGCATCTCGCCGGAGTGACGCTGCATCACAAAGGAAAGGCCAACGAAGGGAGGCAACACGAATAAATCTCGTAACTTTTTTTTCTTTCCTTCGCCCCTATTTATCTCTCCGTCCTCCCCACTCAACCCCACTGGAATATCCCTTCTGAAATCGTGACGTAAATTCCAACAGAAGGCAACACGGCAATGCAGAGGAGCCTGAGAAGGCAAGAGCGACGAGCGGGAAGGATTCAAACCCACGTGGCCGGAGACTCCCCTTCTACTTTCCCCGGAGCGGCTTACTTGCTCTCCCCGTGTATAGTGCGTTCCACATTTATTTGACAGTACGAGCTTTATGGTGAACATTGTTGCCAAACCTAAGCTCCGTGTACTCTCCTCAAGGGCACGAAGGCAATCATTCCTAACACCGCGCTAAATATAAGTTACTTCAGGGAATAATATTAGCATATTAGAAGACTCCTAGAAGTGCAGTTTGTATACTTCACAGCACTTTTTTCATTTTCCTGCTGCTATTAGCAACGTTGAACCTCCGGTATTATGAGGATTTGAACAGAAAACGAATCTCCACTACTGTCCAATTAATGTGAGACGCTATGTAACTAAGGAATTTCACTACGCCGTAATAAGTAGCGCTCAAATCCTCACCTGACATTCCTAGGATCGCGAGTTCGAGGCACTTTGGGGTGGTTTTCTCACCGCCGAGGAATGTGTTACTGTTTGCTTATCAAATAATAGACGTTAAATCCCTATCGTAATGGCCAACTGGTCTTTTAGCAGGATGCTTGAAAAAAAACAATAGATGGTAAGTTGATAATCTCTTACAATCCCAAGTATAGCTCTCGCAAAAAATAGCTCTGCAACGAGAGGAGGTAGAATTGGAGGGGGTGAAGGGAAAGAATGGAGGGGAATAGATGGAAGCAAGAATAGAGAACGAGGCAGAGGAATCAAACCACTTTGCAAAATAAGCTACAACGAGATGCTAATCAGTTAAAATCACCCATCGTCTTGACTTTACTAGGGACCCTATCTTGAAGTCTCACTGTGCGATTGTCTCATCGCTACAACCGGCCGGCTGGTAGTGGCGAGTCAACTCACTTCTCGAAGCGCTTGTGCTGGCATCAATTGGAACCGCTCCTCGCTATACGACCTAATACCCCGTTCCGCAGCATTTTGAAAGTTTCTTAGCCCATGTCCCAAAATCGTCCCCTGCGTAGCGTCAGAAGCTTTTGCGAGAGCATGCTCTCCCATGGGTAGCAAACACAGAGAGTTACACATACATAAGACACGTCGTTTATATGAAATTCACATTCGTCCTCTCTTCCTTCTTTTTCTATTCCCTATTACATCCACTTTAAATTACGATTTTTTCCAAAAATATACCTGCCAAAAGCCCCAGAGGCGGCTCGCAGGTTATTATGTACATGAAATCCGGAAAAGATTTCAAAGTTATGTCACTATCAATTAGCAACAATGTGGTCGTGGTGGCCTAGTGGATAGAGCGCTGGGCTACCGACCGGAGGGTTCCGAGTGCAAATCCGGGTGAAGCCTCTCTGGACACCACCTCCAAAAATTCTCACGTTGCGACTTACTGACTGCAAATTTCTGAAAATTGCTCATGGCCCAGAGAATAGAATAGTCCCCCATACCAATCCTACCCCAAACACCAGCCTAACCAACCTTCGGGTTGAAGCAATGAGTATGAGTGAGTCAAAATCAAGAAGAGCTCCTGTAGTTTTTAAGTAGGTTGGGATTAACAATGTGTTTTCTCGGTTTTCAAGGAAGGGTGGTCATCCGGACCGAGAACATAGTCCACTTGCGATAGATTCCAACCGCGTTTTGCAAAAGATCCTTGCCCATTCACCCGGGGCAACAGTTCAAGTCGTGACCGATTTTATAACGGTATAAAATGAGCAGACGCGCGGTCTATTGGAAACATGACCGGGAAATCGAGATGAAGCACCGTGAATCACAAGACAAGATTTGAGATCAATGAACCAGCACCATCTGGGAGTAAACGTCCTTTCTCAAGGTTTACTGTTCTCCATTGGTTGGTTACATCGAGGTGGCGACCGACATGCCATTAAAGACAGATGGGTGAAGGTGGTTCCTTCACTGCCCAAAAACCCTTCCCTCATAACCCAACCAACCTGTCCTAAATAGCGTTAATGACCTCTATTGTCTATCATCTCCCCAAATAACCAGCCTAACCTTGTTTATTTTCTCCGAGTGTTTTCTAAAAGTTTAAATTGATTTAAAAAATATTTCATCACTAAGAATTGATAATCCAATGATTCGACCGTCAAATTAAGGATGAGCTGTTGAATAACATACTTGAATTATCTTCCTCTAAAGTGCAATACTTAACTAAAATGATTACATGTAGTAAAATGTATCATGTTTTAGCGAAAGAGAATGTGACAAATGGGAATCAAAAATTGCTCTGAAAATGGTTTTGATTTGATAAAAAAAAAACCCTTTTAACCTTTCAGGCACCATCTCCAGGTCTTGCTCAAACGCTAATATTTTCCCATTCCTCTCCATTGATGTTCATAGATCAATAGGCGCTCATCTTATGCACGGCAAAAATATTCATAAAATGTCGCCTACTTACCCGAGAGGAATATTCACTGTATTTATTTTACCTATCAAAGTCGACATTAACTTCCGAATGTTTCTTCCACCATGCAACGAAAACAGGTGGGGCTAGGAAAGTTAACTAACAATTTCCTTGAGACACTCGAGGCAAATAATAACGCTTGCAGCGTAAGTATTCAAGAATATTTTCAAGCATAAACTAATAAACCACTGAATATGGAAAATCCGCTGGACTAAGCTAAAAATAATTGCAGGGGGGGCAGAGGAACGATTATTTTTTAAAATACACTTAGGTGTTTCGAAATGCGAGTTTTGGGAGAAGGATATAGAGAATAAGCTGGGAGGAGAGGAAGACGAGCGAGGAGGAAAGGAGGCTGGTTGGGAAAATACGAAGGAGAAAGAAAAATTGGCTGGAAGGTATAATGAAGGGTGATTGACAATTGAAGAGAGTGATGGAGACGTGAAAGTTGGGAAATAGAGAAAGAGGTAGAAAAAAATATTTCGGATGCTGCAAAAGAGGGTCCGTGGTATGAAAACTTAAATATTAGAACAATTTTGCTGTGATTCGCGACACAATTGCACTGAATGGACAAAAGAATTTGAAGTTTTTGGATATAGTTGGGAACAGTCCACGAACTTAACAATTTCCTTTGGTGGAACACCTTTTCGTTGTCGTCTTCCCACTATGCAAACGGGCGTGCTAAGGAATTACGATGCTACGAAGGCCACGAGAGGGAATTAGTCTAGTGACATTGTCGCTATAAATTTACGTGTATTAAAGCGAGTCCGGCCACAAAATAAACAATTGTTAAAGCAGGAAAAGTAAATTCATCGGCATCACATCAAACGTCATTGATTAAATCAATACCAGGTAAAGGATAATGAGCCACGAATTGGACACATATGAGTAAAAGAAGTCTACCTCAGAGTCAGAATACGTTTGCCATCAACTTTCATGGCACATTTTTAGCCCCAAAATCCCACAAACTCAGTATTTTGAAGTAACAATAATTTTTCAATCCCCTTAAATGTTACTAAAATCAATCCGCAGAGTTTACCTTACCGATCATGGTCACCAATCGGAAGCCCCCTCGTGTTTCGGATCCTTAATTTAATCCACTGAACTGCGGCTACGCCTCAGGGTCGAATTACTTTTCTAGATGTTATCGAGACCAAGCAACGAAGAAAGACACTTTTAGAAAAAAACGGGTTGAAACCTTTACCAGAAATACCCACTGAAAGTATTAAACCCTTGCTTATCCACAGTCATCATATAACATTATTTTATACATAAGTCAGTCAACCTTAATGCAAATTAAATTTCAGATGCTTATCAAAAATGAACCACGTACTATCACGTGAAATGATTATCAATTGATTCACGATCATAGGACTCTCAATTACCGCCTACCTGAGCAGATGGAGCTCCTTCGGTCCTCATCGGAGCCCTTGGACCCCGTGTCGCAGCATTCGCTGCAGTTGCTGCACATTTTTTCCAAAAAATATGATCTTCCTTTCGAGACAGATATACTAAAACACAGCACACACGATCCACCGGAGGAGATACTTGAGAGAGTGGAAGTAGGTCCCGGGCAAATTGGACTAATGTATGTATTATATAAATATTTTTCTTTCTCTCGCCTCACTTATGGGTGGAGGATTATCACGCCCCCATCTGTCTTACCTAACGGGTGGGAAACTCAAGAGCGACGAGTTTGAGAGAAGATCCCGCGGGCACTTGACCAAGTCCGACCTCGTGAAGCACTCTCGCACATACGACGGCTTTTGGAGGGAAGAGAGGGGGGAGGAAAGGTAGCGGAGTGCGGCGCTTGTTTACGCAAAAGGTGGGGGTGGTGGTGGTTTTAATATCCCGCGCCGGACGGTTTAAACGGGGTGTGGAGGAGAACGCCGGTGAACGTGTGATGGTCCGGTGTGGCGGGAGGGGAAGAGGGGTATTATGCGGGCCGCCTGGGTTTGAGGCTGCTGGACCCGCCGCCGAGCCGACGTCAAAGTCTTGACCAATCCCCCTTGATTCCTTCTTTTTCCTAACGGTCAGCCACCTTCCTCTCTTCAAACTCAGGAGGAGAGGGTAGAAAGATTGAGGATGAGAGGGAGGAGCCTGGAGAGATCGCTCCAACCACTAAAAACTTCACTTTTTATAGCTGTACTCACAACAAATTTCACGTTCGATTCCCGGTCCACGGAAATCCAGCAATCTTCCAAAGTGTGACCCAGTGGTGCCTTTCGTTGAAACGGAGGACTACGCACGATGCCGTGTTTCTCTCCAATCCACCAAAACCCCCAAGAATAATCCTTTTTCTTTTAAACCGACCTACACACCTATCCTCATTTACACAAAGGGGCTTAACTATAGGTCTCTTGTTATCACTGAGTGGTCTGGTGCCTAGATGCCGGGTAAGTTTTGCGTTTCTTCAAGAAAGGTATAAGCAAGCAAAAAAGAACACACACTATTACACCGAAAACTTTTTGATAAAAATTGTGTAAAGCTTCTCTTATGCGTACGATGAATAAAAACTTCAAACTGTTCCAAATAAGTCCACCGAGGACAGCAATAAATATGAAAACTTGAACAAGAACTAATGTGTGCTAGGTCTCCAGGCGTAGGTAATTTAAAAAAAACGTATTATTTCGTGTGTGGACCACAATGTTTTAATATCGTTATCCGCACAAACGGCCTCAAATATCGGTCACTTTTTCTATCAATTACAATAGTTAGTTTCTTTTAATTAAAGTCACTATTATACCACAAAACGTACGATTGTGTCACGTTGATGTGTCGCTCATTTTACAAAAACCCTAGCATCACTGTCATTGCAAAAAAACATCACCTTTTCGCTCTTCACACAAGACGACACAGACAGAGCCTTAAAGAACTCTTCTCCGTTAATCACAACTTACTATCTTCTTTCTTCTCCTTCTCTCCGTCTCAATCCTTTGGAAAGCTTCGGGCGGGCGAACTAAGAGAGAAGAGAGGTCATTCTCCCCGCCGTCTCGTTTTGATTTGTCTCGGAGCGCCTGTGTATACTCACACACAAGGTGTCTGAGCCGAGCTCGAAGAGAGCGCTGTGAAAGACCAACTCGGGAAGAAGAAAGTCTTTTTAGCGGTGCGAAAGGATGGATTTCCGACCCGCTAGCCACGTCACTTTGCCACTGACTATCTATATATGCAGTCTCACTTACTGTTCTCAGTTGTCCTTCCCGACGACGGCTAGCTTGTAGCAGCAATCCGCTGTTATGAAGGCTTAGGTACCTATTCTTTTTTCTCCACAAATGAAGGACGGGAGTAGCATAATATATATGTATGCACGCACACACACTTACACACACCTCTTTTACGTTTGTACTGCGTGGTTAGATTCCTCATGAACACAATGGCGGAGGCAGTGGTGGAATGGCAGAGTTTAATTCGTCTTGCGTAAGCAAAGACGGAATGCGCTGTGTCGTCGAGAGGGACTACCTGCAGGAACGGGCACCACTTCCTGCTTAGGCGGATATGTTGTTTTACCTACGAACTTCCCTTTTATCACTTGAACACAATCGGTTCGATCACTAGAAGAGGAGAGAGACTTAAGTAGCACTATCAATTCATTTCCTTCCGTATCTCCTCCACCGGAATTCAAGAAAAAAATGCACTTCTCTGGCAGTGTAACAACGGAGCATCCGATATCTCGGTCTCGCTCCAGGATCAGTTTGTGCCCGCTCGTTGTAGGTTGGCGTAATGGGAGACTGCCGCTTAGAAGCCTCACAAAAACAGACAAACAAGGTTATGCTATACTATTCCCGTATCCTAGAGATTTTTTTCATTTCAGTAGTGGGAAGAAGGAGCGAGCGTTAGGTAAGGAGGGGAGGATGATGCACGTATTCCAGTGCTCTCTCTCTCTCTGTATAGCGCTTGGCGTAGAAAAACACCGCAGGTAGAGAGGCACTAAGCAGCTCGTCACACCCAGCGAGAGGAGTTAGAATTGTAGCACTGGGTGCATAATTCTTGCGTGACCTAGATCAAAGCGCATTGGAGATCTTGCACGTGCGCTCGCCACTTCTTTTGTCCACAGAACGACGGCGTGTGGGATTGCTTGCTCAGATAGAGAGCGAGTCTATTCTATAAGATGCACTCGAAACGTCGGCCTCAACACTTGATGAAATAAAATATGCGAATTAATATAGGAAAATAAATTTGAACACGAATTATACGCCACTGGAAGTTCGAATGGATCACCTTGCTTGTCGTCGTGCAGCAGGGATAAACTTGGCACGCTTTTATGCTCTGCATAAAAGTGATTCTGCGCGTATTAAGTTTCAACGACGAAAAATTAGCACGCATTAAAATTTCCGCGATAAAGTGGCCCTTGTTTTATAAAGTTTTTCACGGTAGAAAAAACCGCTAATGAAGATCCTGTAAGGGTTAGGTATTTTTATTAGAAGTTATATCTAAAAAAAACCGTTCACGAAGAGGCCAATTTACTTTCGTTTCTCCAAAACAATATATGTAAGGGGCTTGAAATACAAGAAAAAGGTTTCCGTTTTTGCCCACGAATTTTACCGTGATGATTCAAACTTTTTACTCCAGGCGAGACTGAAGCCTCTCAAAACGTCCTTCCGGCCAAAAGCCGTTCTCGCCTCCGTTCAAAGAATGGAAGCGTAAGTTCACCTCTTCGACTAATCTAACTCTCCAGCTCTTTTTCCGTCTGTTTCCCTCTTTCTTTCCAGTCCTGAGACTTCAGAGACCGGAAGCAAAAGAAGCAAATGTGTGCGGGACAGAAAGAGAAGGAAGTTTATCGACGAAATCGCTGTGATTCAATCCCTATGGGTTTCCACCTTAGAGTTCTCTAGCGTTTTCCAAAATTTCCAAGCTTTGTTTTTACCTTTATTTCCCATTCACCATTCACGCCAGATTTCACTATTTCAGTTTCCCACTTTCTTTACGCCACGAGAATCCGCACGGTGGAAGCGAAGACGGAAATTTGTAAGGGAAAGGAGTCGAACTACAAAAATTGAATAAGCTGACACATTATATAAACCCACCACTTCCACCCTCGCTTCTCCTAGCATCACAACTTTTCTCTATTTCGTTTACCCTATCTCCCTTTCCCGCAACCATTCATGCCTTACTTTTACCTTCTTCCATTTGTCTACATCATCACTCCAAAATCGTACTGGAAAGAAGTCGCACAAGAAAAATAGTCTGGGACCACTCAAAACTTAGCTTTTCCTCCCAAGGTTCTCTCTAGCACTCTCCTTACTTTTTAACCCTATTTCTCCCTCTTCTCTATCATTCAAGTCTTTTTATTTTATTTGTCCCCGTTACCACCTACGGCGGTGGTGCTCGGTTTCAAAAAAAATGTTCCGATTTGATTTGGTTCACCTCTATCACTACGCCCCTTTCGTCTGCCTATCTGTCTGTCTATATCTCCCTTCTCCTCCACATAAAAAATTTAAACGTTTTTTCGGCGTCTCCAACTCAGAACCCTTCCTCTTCACGGTTCTCTTTTCCCACAGTGCGGGAATGCGGTGAATTTCAAAAAGGCGCCCCTTTCACACTCTCAATTCCACTCGTCGACACCCCTCCTCTATCTCCGTCGGCGTTTTAACTAGTTAAGCAGTTGGGAAAACAGATGAAGAACGCAGACCGCGTGTGCACACCCGACTGTCGGGTGGAATTAAATCTCTCTCGAAAAGCACGCTTATATTTCTCTTCCTCTCTGCATGTCATTCGTTATATACGTAGGGCGTAGGGGAACACTACGGTGGCTTGGGATGAATTTTATAAAACGCTGTGATCTTACAGACGCTAGACTATTTTGTCAACGCATAGAAGACAAACGATAAAATCGAGCATAAGGTAGATTCAACACGTCACCCGGATGAATCGGAGCAAAAGGAAAATCACTTGCGTAATTTTCCCAAAGCTTCAAGAAAACATTTTCAGCCGACGCGGTGGAACGATTTGTCTCTCCCTACACAGGCGGGGGAAAAGTCATCAGGACCAATTTTATATTCTCACGCAATATCCGTTCACTTCGTATCATCAATCCACGTAAAACCGTGTGAGAATAATTGAAGAACCTAATGAGCGGCGAAAACACCTGACAAGGCAGAATTAATCCAAAAACGCAGTCCAATCACGCGTAGCACCGAAAAAAATGTTTCGGCACCAGGTCAGTGGTTGCGATAGGCCGGTGGGCGAGAGATAATGGTTCCTTCCCCACAGAGGGATAGGCGAGATCAGACTGGGGAAGAGCAAGCAGTCGATAACATAAAAACCGAAACAGGGTAGAAACAATGCAAAGACCCAATTTTCCGATATCGGCAGGGCAGAGCAATGAGCCGCGCGATTCACATAAAAACAAGATTTGGCGATATCACCTTAATACACTCGGAAGAGAGCGGGAATACCTGAGCGGGATGCCTTTCCGATCCCCAGATCGAAACTACAAGAATAGGGCGATATATGAAGGCCTATCTCAAGGGGAGATGGTTCTATTTGAGCGATGTAAACTGCGATTAAAATATCGAAAGATACTGGAGAGAGAGCGAGAAAGGTAGCGACGACTAAATGGGAATTTGTTTCAAAAGTTAAAAAATAAAAGAATAGTCTAGTCTAGAAGCTAATGTCTTACCTCTAGCGGAGATGGTTTTATTTGAACGACGCAAACTTCGACAAAAAGATAGGAGAACGCAGGAGGGAAGGGGAAGAAAAGGAAGCGATGACTTGATGGGGGAGAAAAAGAGAGAGGAAGAAAGATTTTCCTCTCCCTGTCACCACCCTTGGAGAAAGGAGAGAAGTTGATCCCAAGTAAGACAGGAGAGAGGGAGGGAGGATGAACGATAGGGCGAAAGGGAGGAAGGGCTAGGACGGTAGGAAGATGAGACCGAAGAGTTGGGAGGAGGACGCGAAGGGGTAAAAGAAAGAAAGCAGGGAGGGAGGGATGAGGAGGGGATGCTGCCGCGGGTCCACGCGCGGAATGCGAATCAGGCACCGTCCGAAAAAGTGACAAGAGAGGGAAATCCTCTCGCGTATCCCTCGCGAGAAAACGAAGACTGCGGAGAAAGTAGACAAACAACAGGGATCGGGAATGGATAGCGAGGAGGGAGAAATATCAACAACGCCGAGATCGACGCCCTTTTTCGAGAGAGTATGAAAAGAAGGCCAGGGAAATGTGTTCAATCGGCGGATGAGAGTAGAAAGAGAGAGAGATAGAGAGTGTGTGATTGAGAAACTGGTCGGAGAGGAATAAATGAGAGAGGAGAATGAGGTGGAGGGGGATGCTGGAAGTGGAGCGACCGAACGCTGTAAAAGCCCGTTCGGCTCAGAAAGGTTAATTAAGATTAATTAGAGCGCCGTGATAAGGATTGGCGGGCCGAAGTAAACGGGGCGGTAAGAGGAATGTGGGTGGTGGTACAAGGGGGTGTGTAGCCGTGGATGAGCTGTTGAGGAGATCAGTAGGGGGAGCTTAGATGTATTGACAAAAAAAATAACAAATTCAGCTCCTTATATCCCAGAGAAAATTCGTTGGCACCCGACAAATATTTTTAAGGAAGTCATAAAAAGACTGGGTACCTTACGAAGTCAAGAATTATGAAGAAAATTCACAAATTAAGCCTAGAGGAATCAAACAATTAGGGTCAAAAGTGAGCTGGGGAAGGTGGATGAAGAATTATTAGCAAGATGGAAAGTCTCCGAAAAAGTTGCGTAAAATATAAGTGGCCAATAAGAAATGCGTGAAAAAAATCCTGGTGGCAAAATCGGGCGGGATATTGAGGTTGGAAGACAAGGGGAGCGACAGGATATGCTCACCGTATTTAGTCCTCACTCTAAAAGATCAGTTGAGGAGCTATTGGGTAGAAAAAAATGATTAATGAATGAAAAAGGGGATAAATAAATTAAAACGAAAACAGGGAGCTCCAAGAAGAGGTTAGAATCAGCAATTACCGCAGGAGAATTTTTTTATACAGATTATTCAGTGCCCGGAAATTCCACGAGGAGGAAATAAATGGGGATGAAAAATGTACTAAAGATGAAATATTTCGGATCCTACAACCCTTCGTTTCAGCGATACTCTGAATCAGCAGAAAAAGCCTACGGGTGTCGAAATGCGATGAAAAATTACTCTCTCGTATAAGTTTAGAGTAGCGAGAAAAGTTCACACTGATTTCGTACAATCTATCTAAACTTTCACAATTACTATGGTTTATTGGGGAAATGGACGTAGAGAAAAATTTATCCAAAGTAGTAGAACATGGAAAAGGATCGTAATTGAGTAAAAAAACAAACTATCAGAACTTTTACCTGTAATTACTTTATTGTAATAAAATCAATGCTGAAATTCAATGGATGGAAAATCCTAAATTTCCGAAGGCTTCACGAGTCTCGGGATTAGGCAAGCGTTAGCTCTATCCAAAACAAGGCCTTTTCGACACAGTGATCCAGGTTTAAGGGAAGCGACCTCTTAAGCGTAAATATTCTACGGGAGAGAAAACGCCGCCCGGGGAAGTAATCTGTTGGAGTGGGGAAGGTGAATTTGAGACAGGAGGAGAAGGGATGGAAATATATCAAATTAATTCTGTTTCCTTATATTTTTATCACGGCCCCTTTTTCAGAATGGGCCCGCATAAAAGGGGATATTAAGTCTGAAATATTTTCGCGTCGGAGAAAATGGGATAGCTGAGTTTTGAAATAGATGACGCCCCACCACCGCTTCAGCTCTCCGGGGAGGAAATTAAGGAGAAGAGGGTGTGTGCGAGCGAAAACGGGGTCTGTGCCCCACAAGAAAGGAAGATGCGGGCGTATAAAGTGAGATGAATAAGGCTCCTATTCCAAACCAGAAGGAAATATTGAGAGGAATACAGGGAAGAGGATGCACAAATGGGGAGGAAGTGTACGGAAGTTTTAAAAGAATGTTCCCTTCTTGGAGAAAGATCACCATCAGCAGCCAATCAGCTCAGAGGTGGGGGTTTGGGGGGGAGGTTAGAAAACAAGAGCAATGACTGAGGAGTTGGAAGGAAGAAAAACAGCGGGAAGTAAAAAAAAAATTCCTCCTTTTTCTTCCCCCACAAGGGGATAAAAAAGGGGTAATAAGGAGGCGAAGAAATACCTCAGTAGGAAGATGGGAGGGGACCGGGCAATGGCGAATCTAGAGAACGTGTCTAAGACGAAGAAAATATTTAAGAAAATAATATTTATGAGAAGAACTCAAGGCGTGAGGTAAGAACACGGTTATGTCACAGGAGGATTGGGATATTGGCCGAGGAAAGAGGACGGAGAGCTCAGAAGACGAAGAAAAAAAAACCACGTCCCGTAATACAAGGCGCGGGTAAAAAGTTTCACTACCAAAAAGTTTTGGGCGACGAGGGAAAATTTCGGCAAGCTTTGAGCCAAGATCCGAGCGAGATCCGAGAAGAGGAAGAGGGAGGGAGAAAATTGCAATGGGAGAAAAAGGAGATGAAAGAGGTCTTAACTGAAAACACAAACCGAGTAAGAAAGTTTTTGAATTGTGGGGGCGGCCGCAATCAAACAAAAAGATGCACAAACATAAAACTTTTAACAAGTTATAAGGGGAACTTATGCATCTATTTCAATGAAATGTGAGCAATAGTGTAGAAAAAACAAAGGGAATGATTTGAAGAAGATATTTGAGAGGAGTTTATGGTTGCAAATGATTATAAAAAATAAGTTCAATATTATATTCGAAATCAAATTACCTCTCGGTACTCTAAGGAAAATAACTGAATACCGGGTATTGCAGAAAGTATTCTAAGAGTCAATTTTTAGACACAAAAAGCCTAAATTATTGATACGCAAATGGAGAGGAGTCTGCTCAAAGCACAATATGCTAAGTGCCAAACTAAGCACCAAGTAATGAATATCCGCCAGCTGCTTCGCGTTGAATAGTACAGCCAAGCGGTTTCCTTGGGGAGGAGGCTACCGAGGAGGAAACAATGGGTACAGCATAATTAATGAAGGAGAGGAAATATCTTGCTGAGGACAAGAGAGGATAAAACGGTGTATTGACGGATATATAATGAGGAAGCAAGAGGTTAGCCGGCACAAAAAGATGATATCTTTCCGGAGACTTAAGGGTGCGGGATAGTTGAAAAGATTCCCTCCTGAGTGCCGTTTAATCGACGGATCGAGAAGGAAAATAATCAACAATGCGATGAAGTTCAAGACTCGAGATAGGCCGACGGACAGTGATGAAAAAAATTTCGATCCTCTAGTATTCCAAGCGAACTTTTAATGAGTTTCAAAGAAATGAAATTAGGTTAGTGAGAACCACTTCAAGGTGTAAGTGGATAAAAAGAGAGGAAAAAATTTTTTTAAAAATTAGGAATACTCATAAATGGTCAAACTAGCAGCGGTTTATTATTACTAGGCGGAAAAATTCAAAAATGAAAATTTAATGAAAATATTAAGATAAAAGGAACGTAATATGAATTATTACGTATGCACAATATAAACACTCCAGCTAAATCCCAAGAATATAGACTGTAACTGCTCCTTTGTAGGAAAAATAATAAGTATTATGGAAAGTATTTAATTTTTTACGATAATTATTGCACAATTAATTTCAATGTGAGGTTTTCACGGTTTTTCCGTCGAAGCCTGCATTCAATTTAAAGTTGAAATCGTGGAAAAGTAATCTTAATATTCCCTTCCTCTTTCAGCACTACAGCCACAAATGTTTATGAAAGAACCATACGCTCAAGGAGTGAAAAAGTATTGCATTAACCAAAAACTTTTTCTTTTCACATTCACTTTGTATTCGTAGTGCACAAACGACAACACAACACCTACTGAAGACACTGGTCAAAACGATCCCAATTAAATCAGTCTTCCACAAACAATTTCTTCTGAACTGTTAATGGTCAGAACTAAAAAAATTATCACTCAAAATTCGCCGAAAATAAGAGGCCTTAATAAACGAATGGTGAATTAAAGGATTCAGGAAACTAACAAAATGACGAAGCGGAAGGATATTGATTTAAAAAACCAAATAGGCCCAGCTAAAAAAAAAGGCCGGGCAGTGTAATTTAGAGGACAGATAAACCGATGCGGGCAATCAAACAAACTTCTCCTCTCGTATCCCTAATTCGAAGAAAATCCTGGGGAACAGGAATGATTTAGTGAATGACTGAGTGAATTGCTTCAATTATCAAGCATAAAACATCGAATCGTGTTGGAAGGAATTAAAACAAAAATGCCAATAAAATGAAATCTACGGAAAGTTATGGGATTAAAATTGAGTGAATTCGAGCGAGACTCCTCTGCGAGACAAGCATCTGATTGGGAAAATAAAAATGTATAAAACGATGTAGATGTAGGTTTAAACCAATCGACGAGACCACTATTCCAATCCCAATGAGGTTTTTTTAACGTAAGGGATTCAAAACAAAGGAAAAAATGATTCGAATTCGGAAATTATAACGCAAGTTAGTGCTTAATTAAACGCAAAGTACTGAGAATTACGAAACTGGGGTACGGGAGATTAAACCAGACGAAAGCGGATGGAAGGTTTTATAAGTCTTTTAGGCCGGTGACCTAAATACCCAACAGCGGTGATGCAGTCAGTGACGGTATTTGGGTTTTTAAAAGGCCCAAAAAAATGCCTAGTCGATGGAAAACGGCCCGCCACAAAAGGTTCGTCACGACACTGCGTAAAATATTTTTTAAAGGAAGTATTTTTTTTTAAACTTAAAAAAGAGCAGGCCCTCGTTCGGTCGTCGGAGCGAACTCCTTATTCTGAATTATTCCGCGTGAATCGAGAGAACTAGTCGTGGTGAGAGTTATATCGACGTTCACGGCTAGGAAATATTGAGAATGAAGCCCGACTAAGGTACACGCCCACAAGAGTTTCCCACGAACTATAAAAGAAGACGAAAAGGGTTTAAAGAAAAGAGGAGTTTTTGCGGTGGTGACTACGCCGAGCGAAAAAACTTCACCGTCACGGGAGATGGGAGCGTGATACGACTCACGAATGGAAAATCGAGGCAAAATACGTGTATGTGTACGTAGGTTGCACACACACATACGCATATACCACAGTGAAAAATAATATGAATAGCAAAGGGATCACGTCGCAAACCGCTTGTAGCACATGCGGACGCCTTTGTGGAGAGAGAGAGAACTGAGAGATATGTGAATAAGGCTCGGATCAAAGCACGAAAAAAAATAAACAGGCCAACCCTTTTGTCGAACAGTACGCCTTCCAGTAACCACCAAGACCGCTCGCATAAAACTTTCACTGCACCACGTTAAGAACGATATAACCCACCGCGCTGCCGTCTATGTCTTATCGATATGCATCTAGCCGAAGTGTACCTACGCGTCGAAAGAGGACTCGAGAGTCTGCGGTCGCGGCCAGGCAATAATAGTATCGGCGGTCGCCCGGGACAACGGGAGAACGTTTTCCCGGTATCTACGGCCCCGTATGCACGGGTCGTTGAACCACGTGCACGTGAGACACACGGTCGCGCAATCTCGGAAGAAAACTTAAAATGATCTTTTTCCCAGGCCTAGTTACACCTTTCAAGGCGATGATTTGGCGTGTTTCCTTCTTAAATGAAGGCGATCCCGCTAATACCTACTTTTTCTGTGAACGGCCACACGAAGGGATGAACTAAGTCGACAGGCTTTCTCAAACAGGGCGCAAAAGAAATGCACAGTGGAGGATATCGCCAGCTCGGTGCATACACCAACTACGCCCAGTATCTCACACTACGCCCGTAACTTTTTATGGACGCAAAGATAGGCAAATCTAATAGCGCAGCTAAAACATGGCCATAGAACGCTCAATAGCAAAGTAAAAATATGTTACTAATAAAACTATGCAGTCCAAGATGCGCATTTATCACTCATGGAATTAATTCAAATTCGCACCAGACCTCGACCCAGATATTTCATTGACTAACGATTCAGCCACAGTAAACTTTGCTTTTTACACTCATGAGCGAACTATACACGTCGTAAAAACCACGGAGATGAATGTGCAAAACTTGAGAAATTATAACTTTTACAATAAAACGCTTCACCAAGACGTTTCGATAGCAACGTTTCGGCTGATGAAAACTTAGATTTTACATTAACGACCGCCTCACACGGAGTTAACTTAAATTTATGACAGAGCGTTAGGAGTCTCTCCTGTAAGTCTTTTCCAAGACAAAGTAATGTGAAGGTCCCCTTAGGATAGCGAATAATAGGGTAAAACTATATGGGTATCGAACGCTTGCTAATGTAAATCCATATTTTTGTCAACAAAACCGCACAGCGCTCTTATATGCGACCTTTGCTCTTTAACTCCCCGGGTGCATTAAGCGAGTTCTCTGAAAACTATGATAGAGCGCTGACGTTTTTCTCGTGGGGTCTTTTGCAAGGGGAGGCTTTATGAATCCACCCTTTTCCCTCACGGACTGCGAATAATGGCTGAGAGAAAAAAAGACATACACCCCGCGGAATCTCGAGGGAGGGCACAATACGTGTATATATATTTTTATATTTTTTCTCCTCCCTTCATCATCGCCACCTTATCTCACCATTTAAGTGCACCCTCTCTTAAAGATCCTTTCCCTTAACAAATGAAAAAAACTTCCGAAAAAATTTTTTTTAGCAATCGAATTTCACCGAGCGGAGTGTGAGACAGGAGCTGTAGATTGAACGCAGAGAGCACAAGAGACATCTATTTTTAGACTCCTGAAATATGGCCCCGTAAGGAAATACGGAAAAACACTTCTGCCACCCTCCCCCCTCTCCAAAACCCAATTCTCACAAAACACAACCGCGGTTCGAAAACGCTTATATGGTCCGTCTCCCCCTAGGCCTCTCTTCCTGAGTAATGTTTGCCGCCGGAAGATTGATGGAGGATAGGAGTGGCTGCGTTGGATCACCACGGCCTTTGCACTTAAAAAGACCCGATGCCGTCTGGAGATGCGGTGTTATAACATACGGTGCATACAAGGGAGGGAATCGTCTGAGAAGTTGGGGCCTTTTGGTGGAGTATTACAAAGGGGGAAAAACACAGGGTTCGGAGCCCTTAACACTCGCATATATATGCAACGAACGTCGAGTATGACCGTCAGAGATTTCCTAGAACGCCGTCTGTGAAGTTGTGAGTTTGGGAAGAGCCAAAATCGGGGAAACCACAGGGTTCAGAACCCTTTAACCCTGGCGTATACCCGTCAGAGATTTTATAGCATTGAAGGATGAACGCCGAGAGTACTCGTCAGCCGTCTTCTATGCTATAGAACGAATGGCAAGTAAACCCGTCGGTATATCCCTGTACAAAAAATATCAAATGCAGCGTATAACCGTCAGTAAGTTTTCCACTACACAAAACAATGTATACCAATACCAGTGGCTGATTGAGCCGATATTCCCTACGTATTCCGCTGGCGCGAATGAGTCAGAGAAGTGAGGCGCGAATGAGTCAGACACCAGACACTGAATTTGAAAACTAAATTTCCATTCGCAAAATAAAGGGACGCCGTGTTCAACCGTATCTTTTCTACCGTATAAAACAAACGCCGTATAGGCCAATATCAGTGGGGATGGGTGAGCTAATATTTCCTGCGTATTCCGCCAACGCGAGAGGGTTATTGGAAAAAACTAGGAGAAGGGAATTGAAAGATGGATAAGGGGAAATTAAGGGGAAAAAACGAAACGAAACGCTAAGAAACGTTTTCTTCCGCCGTCCCAAAATGCACTTATGTTTATTTCTACGTCGGAATCGTATTAAACGAGACTGTTCGTTGAGAGCGGAGGTGACACGATTGGCCTCGCAGAACACAAGGTAGGTACCTGTTATTCCACCGCGAAGACACTCGCATACGTAAAGCACGCGATCTCGCGTAAACCGTAGCCGGGCGGTCAAGCGAGTTATTTCCCTTGTTCGTCGAGCATCTCTCCTTCTTCGCAAGCCGGTTTTGGATCTTTTCACCCTTTTAAGGGAAGAGAACAGCCAATCCGAGGGGGAAGAAATGGGGATTGATCTCAAGATATACGGAGCTGGAAAAATCGAGGCAACAAAAGAGGGGAAATGTTTGAAGGAAAAAAAAATATATATATAGAAGAGATCGGAGCCAATGAACGAGACGGAGCCGCTTGTATAGACGAGTAATCTTTTATGACCCCGACGGAGGAACTAGCGAAGCAAGGAAGGATTTTTTTCGGAAAGGGGGCGTCCGTATCCCTCAACGTTTTATTTTATTCCGAAAGGGGAACACCCACCAATGGACACAGCTAAGTGAATACTTCCAAATTTTTTCGATGGGCGGTTACCGGAAGAATGTGTTTTTTTCCCTTTTCCAAACCCTGCGGGACAAATTGCCCTCTTCCTATGCAGGCCTGGGATAGTGAGAGTAATAGAGAGAGAGAGGTATCAGTCAGTTTCGGTGGCCGAAGCGACGAGATACGTACATCCGTTTGGAGTGTTCGCCGGGAATACGAGACTCACCCTTTCTACGGAATTAAGTTTTTGAATTATGACGGGAGATTGGGAGGAAGGTTTACCTCACCAATACCCTGTGATTTGTGCCATCACGGAAGATGATGATGATAGAGACAAAAAACGAGCGACGCCCTCTTTACGCTAGACTGGTTTGATTGGGGAAGGTAACCACTTGAATGAAGACCTTCTACGTAACAAAACTTGAGCGAAGTTCCGAAGGTTTAGAAGCAGAGAATGAGACGTAGATTATTCCTTCGTCGAATCGGAGATCACTTTTATGTAAGTGCACACGGATGACGGAACCCTTTTCTTCGATTATGTATCCTTATTGACGGACATCATCCACATATAAAAGCACACTCCCCAGTTGAAAGTTTAAGAGAGTAGATGGCATCTCGCCATAAGGGGAACAACGTAATAAAAACACTTTTACACGGTCCTCTTGAGGGCTCCTCCGGAATGTAAACCTTCTGGGCGGACAATCCGAAGCACTACTGAAAGGGACTGAGCGTTCGTAAGTAAAACCAAAATACCCAACCGCTCTGAGAGAGCACTGAGCCGTAACAATTTCCTTACTGAAGAAAGAGGAGCGCGGCACTACAGAAATATAACACGCACGTGGACGCAGGAATCAACACGGTCGTCGAGCACGGGGACAGATTCACTCTCACGCCGACAGATGCAGTCCAGACAAGACACGTCCTGACTCGACCTTTTGTGTGGAGCACTTCATTTCCGAACTTCTTGCCGATGATTGCAGAGAGACATGAAGGAACCCGAGACGGTAGATTATAGAGAGGGGGGGGGGGGGGCGGAGGTTTGATGGCTGAGCAAGCAAATGGGAGAAGAACGGGAGAGCAGCGTACACGGGGGAGGGAAACAATTGTTGCGTCCTACACGAAACAAAACACGGCCTTTCTCCGTCCGCTCTCAGGAAGTGTTTTGTCTTCTTTCGTGGTTTTGGCGGGGGGTCGCAGCAGGACACTTAAGCACCGCACACTCGGAGAAACATTCGTGAGATGAAAAATCCTTCACAGTTCTGGGGAAATACCATCGAATCGAGGAGACAAAACAAAAGAATGACGATGTTGCGAAGCTCCGGGAGACACTGCGGTAAAATTCTCTCTCTCTCTCGACCCCAAACTGCGGATGAAGACGAAGAACGGAATAGAAAAAACAGCGAGGAACTACGGAGAGTCTCCAAAAAGGACAGCGATTCAGTCACACAATGTCCCCTTATTGACCCGTCGAGGGGGATGGGTGTAACAGAACCAGAAAATATCCACCAACGTTTTACTTCCTCTTACCCTCTCCGAAACTTTCCGAAAACTTTTTTGACGACTCTGGGGTTGTTTCGTCGGTGTTACGATGACAATACCTCCTACCACTGCATGTGTCTGGTGCGGGCATGAAGCAACTACTTCGTATAATTCGCGTGTATCAAAGGCGCTCGTTAATAATCTCGCTTCCGCCGTCCAATCGCATGACGCACTACTGAAACGTTCACTTTTGGCAAAAGATTCTTCCCTTGCTCGCAAAAACGGAGCATACACCAACAGATGAACAGTAAGGGTACCTTTTTTCTTTTCAAAGAGCAAACTGTTTCGGTGAAGAGGCGTGATTCACCGTTGAGTTCGCATAACCATTCGAGTGCATCGCGGGCGCAGAAAGTAATGTTGTGCATACACTTCCCACGATGTCAACACAGTACACCACACATGCGTACAGGGTGTGTGGTGTGGGGGGTATGGAGGGGGCGTTGGAGGGGAAATACGTTGGACGTAGTACTCCTGGAAGGAACGAGCTGGCTCGTAAGGAGTCCGTCCGGCCGGCTGTCCAAAATAAACAAACACACACAAGGATGAGACAAGGTTATCCCGTGACAGTGGAGGTCGAAGACTGTGGCTCGCTTTCCGTTTGCCTTGTTTCCCCTTAGAGATGACAGCGTACGTTGGTGCAGCGGAACACGAAACTTCTTCACGAAAGTAAGAGCCTGGCGTCCACCGTAGAGGAGCGGGGTTCGAGTCCAGGCGGTGGTGGAGGTTTTATCGCCGGTAAACGGATCCTTACATGGGAACCATGGGCAGAACACCACAAGCACAGTACTTCGTTTGATGGGATGTTAAACCGTGGTTCTCTCAGAATATTTAGACTGGAAGAGAATATTGCCGGCGTATGGCTTTTCCCCTTCCTTCTACCTTAGCATCCAGAACTGCACCAATACTAATTCCCCCTGATATACTAGAGACACTGACAATATACACTAAAGTAATGGTAACCCCTTTACGTAGGCGAGGAAATTCAGATGGAACATTATACAGTGGTTTTCATGAGGTCTCGCGTTTATTTCGGCTTTGGTATTCTCTCTTCCAAACATAACAACCTTTTACTATTGTCCTTATACCAATCTTCCACTGGTACTCCGATTTCCACTTAGGTGATGGGTGGATGGGATGCTACACCGTGGTACACCTGACGTATTTCGCCCACAGCCGGCGATAGGATTCTCTCCTCCCTCTACCCTTACAATCCGCTACTGTCATCACACCTATCCTGCCGGTAAGGAGCGCGCCGATTCGTGCACATCAAGACTTGTATCGCAGTTCGAAGCACGAGAGACGCAATGAGGTGATTGTCTTCACGCAGGCAAGGCGATCCGTCGGTCGGATAGGCCGTTTAACCACAATTCACCGGGTTCTTTCGTGTATTACCAAGTACCAGGTCCCTACCCTATCTTCCACTCCTGCACTTGTGCACTTTTACAACTGTTCTAAAAACGCCTATTCGCGTGAGACTCGAATCACGTGGATAATTGTAGTCGAGGGGACTTTTCCCGGTCGCTGTTGTCTTATTACACCGGCACGTTGAGGCGAGAGAAAGAGAACGGGGGCCGGGTGGAGATGAGGCGATGTGAAGGAAGGCCCGTTGGATTTCGTTCGAAGCCGCTTCGAGCCGAGCGGGAGCCCGAGGAGGAGTAAGTCCGTAGGAAACGGTTTTGAGACCCGCTTGGCCAAGAGAGAGAGAGAGGGAGAGACGAAGTGAGGGAGGGAGAAAGGACTGAGGGAGGAGGAGAAAGGAGAGGATACGGGAAAGAGAGGGAGAAAGAAAGAGTAGGAGAGAAAGAGAGGATGAGTAGTAAGGAGGGGAAACATTGAGGGTTATACGGAGTAGTGGGAGCAGTGTGGGAGGGGGAGACCTTTAGAAAGCATACATGAAGAGGGGGGGGGGGTTTAGAGTTTAAGGAGGGGCGGGAGAGGGTGAGAGGGAGGAAAGGAATGGGGAGAGGTGGCGAGGGGTTAGGGCACGGAAGAGGGGAAGGTCGGCTCGGTGGGGGAGACATCTAGCGGTATGACGCGGAACCCAGGCCGGAACGGCTGACGGAACTCGCCTGCAGGACTATCAAGTCTACATTCACGTAATAGAACAGTTCAGGGAAGTGTTGGGGGAGAGAAAAGAAGTCTAATGAAAACTCTGCGAAGAAAAAGAGGCACATTTCGCAACACGATTAGTCAGTTGAAAACTATAATGGTAGGAAAAATGACTAGGAAAAATCGCAGGGAAAGACCAAGAATGGAATGCATCGGGCAAATTGTACGGGATGTGAAAGTAAAAAAATTACGTAAGGTTGAAACGGTTGGATGATAGGGGAGTGACGTGGAGAGCTGCAGAAAACCAATCTTCGGATTAATTAATACGTGTGATGACCAGAGATGAAGAGAACCCATCATGACTCTGTAAGTCAATAGAAGTACTAAGTTGCACATTTTTGAAGTGGAACTTGTTTACTGCCATAGCGTATGTTACGCCGGCTGTAGTGCCCGCTATAAACACGTTCGCTTGATGAGGAGTAAAGCCATTTCATTAACGACACACGACACGTCACGGAAAAACGTCAGATGATGTCATATCTCTTTGATACACATTCCTGGGCATTTATAGTTGAGCTGGAAGGCTGACATTTTCAGGGAATGTCATTCAAGTGTCATGAAATCATCCAGCGAGTCGGAAAAAACTCGAAAACTCTGAGTGTGTCTCCATATTTCGATCAAAGAGAGAAATTTGTTTTCCAATGGAATGGAATGGGAGTAGCGAAAATTATTCCCAGCAGATCAATTTTCATTTGCTCCTTAAAATATGAAAAAATACGCCTACAACTGTCATTCTTGAACCGAAACATCTCTAAATGATTACATTTTTATTTTATTGCGTCCGTTTTTTACGCAGTGATCTCTAAATTGCGAAATATAAGTTAAAGCGTTTGATTTTAGCGTTTTTTCCCCTCTATTCCACGATCATAACTATGGAAATGACCATTATTGGCCTCGAAAACTCAGATTTGTTTTTAAACTAAGATTACGCACTCGTATGTCTAACGATGGGATTAATTTGTTTGAGAAACATATATTAAAACGATTCTATGAAATTATTAAGATTAATATTCCATAGATTATTTTAATCGTTAATATTTCTTCGTCAGTGTAGAATATGGCCTGATACAGTGTTTTTTTTAATGAATAAACATATTTTGTTAGTTTGTGATTTCTGTGGTTGTAATAAACAATTTAAAGAGAATTAATGGAAGAAACGATAAAGGAGTGAATCCTAAAGAGAGATAATTGGAATTAAAACTTTGCATTCAACTATATATACCAATATGCATCAGATAGAATTTTACTGGATTTATCTTTAAATAGTCAATTCTATGAAACTAAAGAATATTTAACTAAGTATATTTAACGTAGTACAGAAGTTCCACTTCTGTCGTGCGCCCACGAACCGACACATTATTTTTTGTTGTTAATTCTGCATTATCTGATAACATGATTTAGCTTTGTGAAAACAAAAATCAAGGTACAAAATATGCAAGGTTATTCGACGCATTTTTTTTAATGAACACTTCCTTTCAGCCATAGTAGCCAACTGCAGTGCCATGAAACTACAGTGTTTTGACTTCAATTATTGTAGTAATTTGCAATTAAATTGGTAAGGTACTTATAGGTATTTCATTTTTTATTCAATTACCCGGGATTTTTCACTTTTTGTAAGCTGTTTTTGTAGCAAAGATTTCCTTCATATAAGATAGAAAAAATTATTGTAAAGTAATACAAATGATCGCATTTGATACGATGTAGTTCCTAGTTAAATTTGCGAAAAAAATATAGCGTGGAAAGGTATGATTTTGTTGCTCGCATTAAACAAAGACCGCGGTTTTCTGTACGTAGGTAGGAATACGAATAAAATGTCATGAAACAAGAAAATTATCCTTATTGTGGTGATATTTATGTTATTTAGCAAAAAAATCGAAGAAGAAGCGAAATTCCCAAGGGAATTGAACGGTAATAAAAGGGTCGATCTCTTTTTGTTATTAGTAAATTACGGGAATAATTAACGTCATAATGCGTCGATTCAATCAAAATTGGCAGTCACGGTCGGGTCTTATGGCTGGGAAAAGTATTCACTAAATTATATATGCTTGCATATTTGAGTATATATGTTTGACTGGGTAGCCAAAAATTGCAGTGTACGAGTTCTCAAGTGTTCTCCTCCCTACGTTACTATATGGCAGCGAAACCTGGGTATGTCAGGAGGAGGGGCAGGCTAAATACACTAAGAATAAGGAGTATTTGCGACAAAAGTAGGATGGTTAGGGTCAAGAATAAGTTGGTCACGAAAGAATGTGGGCTAGATGCCTCATAAATGGACTTAACATATTATGTGAAAGGAGTGTGCTGCGATGGTTTCGCCAAATCGAGAGAATGGAAGAGAGCCGAATAACGAAGCAGATACACGGTAGTAGGGTGAATGGTGTGAGAGAAATAGGTTGACCGTGAAAGTCATAGGTCAATGTGGTGGAAGAGGCTTTAATGATGAGGAATACTATGAGTCTTAATAATAGGAGAGCGTGCATGAAGCAATGCATAGGTGTAAAAGAAGCGAAAAAGGGTACAAGGGTAGGGCATTATGGAGTAAATTATTTAAATGGAGCTAGGGATTACGGAAATAACTAAATTCTTTGAGTTTGCGGTAGGCAAACTTCCGAAAGGGAGTGGTCTGAGTTTGAGACTTTTTACCTAGAGAATCCTTCAACAGATTTTCTCGAAAAAGGCTTTGAAATTTACCATCCATTTTTTAATGATTACAACTTAATATTTTCCTAAGGGCATGATGAATATACTTGTAGAAACGGATAGGTCGAATTAAGTATCTGTTCGTTTTCAGCCACGTAGTCGCTACATCATTGATGGTGCAAATGGCCTAAACTGTCGGTGGCCATCTCGAAATGATCGACCATTCAGAGGCTTTGAAGAGAGACAAGGAGATTTCTCAGTTTACCTCTTCCTCTCCTTCATCGCTCTTCCTCTTTCTCTTCCTAATTTTCCTCCACATCCTCCCGCGCGCATCTCCTCAAAAAACCCCACCTCCCTGAAATAAATCATCCTCATGCATATTATTCCGCTAGAGGTATTCTCCTTTTTTCCCTACACTCTCCTTCTTCAGCTGGAAATAAAAAAAACGTACCTGACTGGCAATATGTGGACGGCGAAAGCACGTGCCAGCGATAATTCACATTGGCGTAGTAGCCGTCGAATGTTCAAAAATTCAATGGATGCAGCAAGCACACTACTGCTTCCGAGTACCTCTTATGGGGGAAATTCTTTCGATTCATTCCAGAAAATGACACGCAATATACATTTTTTGTTTTAGCGTTTTCAGCTGACCGTAATATTTTTTGTCCAACGTCACATTTATGTAACCGTCCTATTCGCTTATTGAATATCCCTTGTCGCTTGACGCAAGTGAGAGACATATAGAAAATAAAACATTTCTATGTCGTGATGAACGAGGTGGGTAGAACTCTACTTTATGACATATAAACGGGTTCTCACTCACAGATGTGCATCACACGGAGTTAAACAAGAACAGAAATGGGAAATAACTAACGAGAAAGAGACTGGCAGCTTTAAAATGAAAATTGTTCATCCCATAATACACGTAATAGGTCACGTGCATTCTTACTCACAAGTCTTTATTCTTGTCAGAGGCTATTTTTTCCACACATATAGGCTAGGTTTGTTGTAAATTAAGTGATGTAACACATCACATTCAATCAATTTCATTGCTTCATTACTAGGAAAAAGATATCATTTTGGTATCACCAATGTGTCAGAAACTTACCACTCTACTTTTTGAGTCATCTGCCTAAAAATAAAAGCATTTTTCCTTTGGATATGCAACGGCTGTGCGCTTCAGAGATATATTACTAAAAACTGAGGCAGGCCTGATTTAGTTAGAGATTGCGTGATAAATGTAACGGTTAGTAGTTAACATGTTCATTCAGAATAATTTTATAAATAAATTCATTTATACTTAATACATTTATTTATACCGTTATAATTTTCATAAAAATCACAAAATTACCTTCGGTGGCGAATTCCTATCCTTGAATAAGTACATTAAGTGAATTTCCGAGAGGTTCAGTCGTACGAAGCAAGAAGAACGCAACGGTATCTTGCCGGGATAAAGCACTCAGCATGATATCCAAAGATTCGGGTGCGAGTCGAAGGAAGGATGATTTTTACTCTGTGGAATTTCACAACCATTATATTTACTCCATGCTTCTTACAAATACTCAAGGTTTCAAATTTAATTTGAATATGGTCTCAATTATAACTCGATGAAATTCTCTCTCAAACTATCCTTAATCGTCCTTCACCGCAATACATAAACTACACCATCTACACGCTGGCGGGGCAAAAATAGTATCCTTATTCCAGAAATATCTGCTCAAATATAAAAGGTATTCTACTATGCGCCAATAAATTATCTAATTTGAAAGAAACGCGTATTCCGAAAAATTTTCACAGGTTAGTATAGCAATTAAATCAATGCAGTATTTATTAATTATTCCTTGACTAATTATGTGGCTATAATAATCAATTATAAACCTAGTTCCGAATCCAACAAAATATGCCATGTCATTTTTGCCTGTAGACTAAGTTCCTTAGTCCCATTCATACTGTAAGTTATTTTTTTTGCTTTATATTTTATAGTTGTTTAGCTCAGTCAATTTGGAAGAGAATAATTTTACGATAAAGCATGAAAATTATGGTATGCAAAACAAACAAAGTAAAAGGAAATGAATTCAAGGAATAGTACAAAATATACTACATTTTTACAACCAGCCACTGAAGTAGCAAATTGCTGGTTGAAGCATTGAAGCAGCGAGCGGCTCGTGTACTTGTACGAGCAAAGGGATAAAACGTTAGAATATAATGAGAAAAGCTGTAAAGACAAAAAATATACTATCCAATCTCAAAAGAAATAATTACATTTGCAGGGTTACATGAATTATATGTTCAAACTAATTACAACTGACGGGGAAATTACTATTTACATTTCCGTCCGTTAAAGAAAAATGGCCCCTTATCACCCCTGTTTCAGATGAAATCACGAGCGATAGTATTTATTTGGCAAGATCCATAATTTCATTATTAATGTCCGAACAGCCGAAGGATACGTTTACAATGATTTTTCATAATCAGCGAGTCAATATTTTTATGAGCGCAAGATGGAGTGCCATATTGATTGTGCAGCCCTTCAATGCCACGGAAATACCCTAACAGAGATCATGATTATGCGTCAGCTCGCGCTAGACGGATGTGACTTTTCCTCGATATCACCGTTTCATATATTTTTATTATGCTATCCATGTCCATAGTGGTCATAGGCTTCCCTTCCATGTAATCACATCTATTATCCAAACAAACATTGGTATTATTTCTCTTCCAAACAATGCCCTCGATTTAAAACACTTAATTCCATTATGTGAGCAAAGCAATTTTCATATTTTCTATTAAAATATTTATTCCCCAACTGTAATACGTGACTTAAACCGTATGATCATAATACAGTGTCCAATTAAGCTATAAGATAGAGCAGCTGGCGAGTCTGAGCTCTGTAAACACAGGAACGCTAATTCTCCGCGACCCAAACCACAGGGCTAACTTTATTCAATGGTCTTGATTGTTCTGTCATCTATTTGGGAAAATATTTCCTTTGATGAATGAATACAATTTATCTGTAGATGGGTACAAGGTGAGCAATTTTCCACCAATGAGAAAAACTTTAAATAGGAATATTAATACTTTTTTTAACTAATTTAATGATTCCCTAATGTCCAAATTCCACGCAATACCGTCAGAGTCTTTTGACTTTGCTGGAATTTACTTGAATTAAAAATTTCAATTCCAACCATGCATGCCAATTTTGGCCTCTGCCGTTGAACTACACAACATGGTGCCATTGAAAATTTTTGAAAAATAGCATAACTTTAAGCGAAGCACTGAGTTAGAATGATAAGAAAAATTGATCGTTTCAGTGAAACTTTTCTGCCATTCAGGTTAAAAATGTTTTTTGGCAAATAAAAAGATAATCTTGTCTTCACAGTCGAGGTAAATCACGGCAAAAAGACGGGTGAAGTAGGAAAACAAAACTATGTTTTATGTTTTCAAATACAACTAATTTCTTTTATAACGCTGAACTGTATATTACGTTTAAAACGAAGATGGAATTCGGAAATCTTTGCCTTAGCATTGTCAAAAGTCTTCAAAACTACCCATCACAGATCTTAAATCACGCTTCAATCAATTTCAAAAGTATTTATGTGCTCACGGTTGACAGTCACAAACCTTTAATAAGCCTAAGGGTTTATTATGCGTGGTATTGCGAATGTTAATGACGCCTGTCATTATAATTTCGCGAATGAAAAGCGGATCTGATGCCTAGGGGCTTACGAGGTCCTGATTGCTGGCTTCATTTGCATCGGAAATGAGAGCGAAGCCGTTTCTCCACGCCCTTCATCGAGACGCTCTGGCTGAAACCAGTACCACGGAACACTCTAAGCCTCCTCCCAAGACATCTTACCGCATAATCTCACCTCAGAGTCAAGATCTTATTTCCACATAAGTTTCTCATCCACAGCGATGGCTAGATGAGGTACGTAACAATGTCAGTTACCATAGACTTTGAAACACCTCGTTAAATGACACTGAAAGTTTAAATTTATAGTTTCCGTCAGCGTTTAAATTAATCAACTCTCAAGAAATAATTAAATCTCACAGCAGGGGCTACATATTTGTCTCCCAATGACATCATACTAAAGATCTTGTTTATTTATCATAAATTCGCGCCACTAACTGTAACAAACGTCACAAGGAGAGAACCTTAGTAGATACTTATTCCATTGCAGTATACTGATAGCAATGTAGGTCTAATCTTGAATTATTGAGAAAAAAATTTTCTTGAGTCGAAATTTAAAATAAATTAAATACACGCGGTACAAAACAACTTACACAGAATAAGAGATTCCATAGTTTCGACAAATTAGTCTGGCAAAAGAGAAAATTAGCTTTTGGTAATTAAAAAATATCAGAATTTCTTGAATTTTTCGCACGAACAATATCTCATTCGTCATGATAAAATTTTATTTGCCGCTATTAAAAATAAGGTTTATTAAGAAAAATCATTGATTGCTGTCACAAGAAATTTAAGTGAGCCCACAATCAGGGACATAGTAGTATTCCAAACATAATTAGCGCGTACAATAGCTTAAAATGGCTAGCATGCAGGGATATTAGTTGAAGACATGAATACGAGTTGATTGAAATTTAAAAGGATTCAGTATCCTAACTTCACTTTATAGCACTAGGCTCTGTCTTAACGCTTGTTTCTGTGTTTTCTGAAAATCAAGCACCATTCACTTTTACCTTCAAGGCAAGCAAATCTCAGCCATGGCATAATTAGTCTCGTTTGAAGTAATTTTCTCGCGATTGTAAGCTTCATTTTGCCGTCAAATTTACGAGTTTGTCGACGTTATGTGACTACACAGATGCCACATTTTGACTGAGTTAGGCGGAACAAGTTTTTTACCAGCCAAACGTGCCGAAAACGACTATGATGTGAAGACGGTTCAAGCTATTTTTGTTTATGCACAGAATTACGTGACATTTTCTATACATGCTCTCATTCGGTGCTACCTAGAGATAAAATAGAACAAAATTACCGGTTTGGTTTTTTGGCAAGTCAATGCTATTTTAATACGTAGGCTTATGGCGCGTGATATACATGGACTTCGCAGTAGTTTGATAATATATGCGTAGAGTTTTTTTTTCTAAACGTGAAAAAATACAATTCTTATAATTATAATTGTCGCTAACAAATATCAAGATGTCAAGCCGAGTCCAATATTCGAAACAAACATATTTCCAAACAACTTCATCTAAATTTCGAATACCGTGCCGAAAACTCTTGTCATGACATGTTTTTAATAAGGAAAATAATATAATTCTTATATCATTTGCATTACTACCTGTATGGTGAGTTACAATGCATAAACAGATGCACTTTTATGAAATGTGGTCCAAGAATGTTTTTAGAGTTATTGAAAAAATTATTAAAATTTGCGCTCAATGACCCATGATTACCGCTCCAGCCACCTTAAGAAGCTATTAAAATTTTTAAATTTGAAGAAACTATTTAAGAGTCTAACACATGAAAACTTAATCTATAAGAATATCTTGACCCTAGTTGACGAGATGAGGTGAGATAAATGAAATTAATTGTTTCTGCCGTAACTATGTGGAACTGCTTCATGTTAAATGACAAAGAATAACTTTGTGAATCCCGAGAGACCTGATGATGCTGCACGGCACTGAAACCTAGGTCGTAAATAAAACGTTTTGCGTGGATTCAGAAAGTTAGTTAGTATAAATTACCCAACGCAATAATTTTTATAGAATTGCAAAAACCTTCGGGTTAGAAGGCATTTTCAGCGTATGGTGTGAAAAAAATGAGTCAGGTTAAAGACTTATGTAAGCGTATTTGGTTAATTACTGAGAATATTTGTCATAATAAACAATATTATTGCACCATGGTTATTACAATATTTACTTCATGCTTCTTACAGCAGCTGGAATTAAAAAAGGAAATTCGAATATGGTCTCCATTATGACTAGGAATAAATCTCGCTCAATCAACCATAAAAGCGAAGTAATGTAATCAGAGCAGTAATCACGAAAGCAAGTACATAGCAAATATTTTTCAGGAAGTGTTCTACGACTTAAGGGAAGTGGATCCTTCTGAAATTTGACTGAAAGTTTTCAATATTTCAAGATGTTTTTGCCATGAAGCTATGGAGGAGGTGCGGGGGGAGATACACGAGCAGACTTCGGGGCTCAGGCGAAAAAACGTAGCTTCCTGCCCGGCAGACCACCGAGAAAGGCGTATGAATTCATCCTCGGTTATCGCGATTTAAACCATTCTATGAAACATACATTCTAGAGATATAACTAAATTCAAATGTGAAGGATCATTGCACGAGGAATGCATTAATTAGTTTCCGTATCGCTCCCCTTTAACAAGAGCTGCTTTGTTTTAATGTACTATGTTTAGTGAAAGTTGCGATTTTTTTCCTCTCCGTTATGGTTGTATCAACATTTCAAGCAAACGTTTCCTCCATTAATCCATCTGTTAAGCGCCGAATGGTGAAAACAGGATTTTTTTATGCATTAACATGCGACCGTGGTGATGTAAACCTTAGCGGTCTGAATACGCCTTTTATGGCATAATATTCGCCCCCCCTTAACCCTAATTGGTTTAGGCTCTGCTGACCGGAAACGTATAAATCTCCATTAACCGGCATGCGGATTAGCGCATCAATATAAACCGCGAAGTTCCAATAGAAGGCTTTTCAGCCGCACCACTGCGTAATAAACACTGAAGTAGGTTGGGATAAACCTCAATCCCGATTGACTACCATGCGGATATGCGGATCATCATGGGGAAATTCTCCACTTCAAAATCGTTCCCTTTGCGAAGTCGTTTTCCAACCATTCCATCGCAATGCGAAAGGCCAACCGTCGCGAACATACCCTCACCCAATCTACTAATTCACATCCTCCTCACGACTCCCGGAGTAACAGCAAAGTGCACGGGCACGCGCGTGTAATAAATATGGATGAAAAAATTAGCACCTCTCCTTCCCTCCTTCGGAGGAGGAGTCGGGAGGCAAAACAACACGGACTTTCCATTACTCGACGTAGCAGCGTCTCTCCTTGTTTCCCCAAGCCCTCTCTATTCCCACTCCTCCTCCTTCGTCCCTGCAGAGCACGGCACACAACAGCCCCTCCACCTCCTCCTCTTCATCCCTTAACAACAAAACCCGCCCGTCCTCCGGATCTCTCCCATTATGCAAAGCATTCCGCGTGGCATGCATCTCTCCTGCGTGCGGCGACGAGAGAGTATGTGTGTATATGTGTATGCGGAGGTTCCTTTTGTCGTTTCCATTCTCTACCTTACCATCGCTCCCCGCGCTCCTCTCTCGCGCGCGTACAGTCATTTTCAAAATTCTCTCTCCTCCTGCGAAAAATTGAGAAGGGGTCCTTCACCCTCTCCATTTCTCACTCTAGTTTTCGAAAATTTCTTCCTTTCGCTCTCAGCTCGTGACTCGAATAGTACAAATATAATTATAATTAGGGTAATCCACCGGTTACGGTAGGCTTAAATGAAAGGGAGTTATAACATCCAAGGGGATGTAATTCGACATGAAAAATCATTTGAATTGACCGATCATTTACATTGATAGTCTTAGCGAAACTTGATGGCACTTCTTTGCGGAAAATTTGTGGTCAGTGAGAGTGAGTCATGCTTTGACGAGCGGGGAGATGTACTACAGGGCTCCAGTATAAACCCCTTGAAGGATCCTCAGTTTCTTTGTCCCTTTTCTTTCACATGGTTTCCTATCCCTGATGTCATGCTCTTCACAAGCGAGTGCCACCAATACTAGGAGTTGAAGAGAGAGAGAGTTTTGCTACACCTGTACTACTCAGTGACCAGAGAGGAGTGGAGAGCTGAGACCAACCAATCTTCGGTCTAATGACCACTGTTGTGGAAGAATATGAAATCAGCCTCGCAGAAAATAATTCATTCAACTCTTGGAAAGCTCCAACATTTCTTATCTAGGCTATCTGCCGCCTGTTCACTCCATGGCATCTTTTCAGGTGCGCTTTCTTTACATGTATCTTCGCATGTCTTGCACGTTTTCTGATCAATGATCATGCCTTTGACGATTCTCTCACTCCACACCCGCAGTCCCCTCTCAATATCTCCCTCAACCTTCCTCCCTGGTAGTGAATTTACTTCCTATCTCTGTCTCTTTTTGGGCCTTTTTCGTTCCTTTCCGCACTGATCACCTTTCCTTCCAGGAACAATGCCACTACGTCATTTTATCAACAGTCAGAGACGATGGGTTTCGTTTCACCAACAATGCCGAGAGGAAAGCATATCATCGTCAATTCGTAAAATAGAGTCACTATTACATTTTCGTATGTCCGTGGAGCTAATGAGTTTTATATTCTTTAGACTTTACATTATTTCGTAAAAACATTCGAATTTAATGCTCTTAGTCAATCATACAAGGAAGACTTTGATAGTATAAATTAATTCAGATTTTTTCTTTCAATAGGATATTTTTACACACAGGTCCACATCGTAACCTGTACATGCATATCCCAAAAATAATGATCATTTTGTTAAGAAATGTTCCAGTTTTGAAGACATGATCAATTAACGAAGAACTCGTGCCAAGAGCTGGAGAGAGATGTCTAATGAAAACTCTAAGAAGGAGAGGAGACACTACTTGATACTTATTGGAAACATATTGCATCACAACAGCCTCTTGGGAACAAAATAGAGGGACAAGTGATGGGAAGAATGACTAAGGAGGACCAGGGGTGGAATAAATTAAGAAGGCAGCTTATGAGGGACGCCAAAGTCAAGATGTTTTCACGAATGGAACCTTTAGCTAATATGAGATTGGAGGGGTGACCTGCAGCTAAACAATCTTCGAATATATGACTGCTGATGATGGGAATGCATAGCTGCTCAACATGATACTTTCAGCTCAACTGAATTTATAATTACGGCAGCACATAATACGCATGAGGAAGTTTTCTCAAGCATCTCATTTGATATAGTGTTAATAACTTACTCATCGTGCGATGCTTCTAGCGTCTAGAATATTAATCTCAATAGTATTCAGCACATATTGACCTAAATATCAGAATATGCATCTAAACACACTCTTCAAGCATTGTGGATATTATGTGCTCAGCAAGGATGCGAAAGGTTAATTTGTCCCCATCGATCAAATTTGCATCACTCCATGTGCAGTCAATAAATTCCAAAAAGAGCCAATGTTCGAGGTAAGCGTGAAAAACTGTGTTGACAGACAGCTCATTGTCGTCATGATGAGCGTTATTTCTTTCTAATTTATTGCGTTTCACCTCAAATTGAACGCAACAGTGACTTCTTTCAACATACTCTCTATTCGTTTTACTAATTTAGGCGTACGGACACCAGGTTGAACCTTAAACATCAATATTTCTGTGTTTCCATAAGTCAGAATGACGGGGATGTTTCAGTTTAATTATTCGGAAATAGAAAAAAGAAAAATAGCACATATAAACCAGTAAAAAGTAGCAGCGTCCCTGTTTTCCCTCATTACGTAGATTAAATATTTCCAATTCATTACGAAATTCAAAAATAACATGTACACAGTCAAATATGGGTGCAAAGATATACATGAAAATGATGCAATTTCCCACGAAGTAATCATTTGACTTGAACTTGATTTGGATCCGAATCAGCCAACTACCGGATAGGTATGTCACTCAGTTACACCACTAATATATCTTTTTCGAATTGGCGAATTCCAGTGGAGTTTAATACGACCTAGACGTTCTCATCACCAGTACAAATTGTAGCTAGGATATAATAAAAAATCAGTTTTAATGAAAAGCTGAGGAAGAATCTAGCAAAGCATTAGACGGCGGTCTAAGAATTATTGAACTCGTTTGTGCAGTTAAAAGTTCATAATTTCGCTCTCAAATGAGACCAAGCAATATGAATATAATACTAAATGCTAATAAAATATTTTTCATCTCTTTGTTATCTGTTGTTTGAAGAAAAATAGACAAATTTGAATACATAGGCACAAATACGCGCAGATATCAATATTACGACTTGCTAATTTAGAGTACCGCTTACCCTTGATTCTACTAGCATCGTTATTTGCTTTCAATTTATTTATTACCACATTAGATTCAAGTCAAAAATGAGAAAAATCATCAACAGTGATAACAGTCAATTTCACCATAGTAGAGCGAAGGGAAGGTGGGCGATGGCAGAAATATTTGGGGAATGGAGGAAGGGTAGAAAGAATCCTGGCGTTGGCCTGCTGTTAACGAAAGCCGCCAAGGGAAACAAGGTTTAACTTCTCATCCAAAGAACGGAGTACTGCACTTGAAGTGCTCTTTACATGGCACCCAAGTAGGAATCCATAAATCAGGACTTTTCGGGATGTTAATCCTGTACTTTAGCCACCGTACTTGCCCGATACTCAAGTTACAACGGATACGCATAGACTTTTCAAAACTCCCTCAAATTCCTAAACCGCTCTCAAGACCTTGTTCAACTTCACCACAGCATCGAAAGCGGAGGTTTGTCCCTCGTGCCCAACCAAAATTGCTGTCCTATTACGTGGAGACGATGGACGTAACGCTATTTTAACCCCTGCATCTTTTATGGCGGGCAGTAATTGACTATGTGATGAGCTACGCGCCCCTCCATCTTGCGAGATATTATTCGTTACCAAACCCCCCCGATTGCCCAGCGACGGAGGTAATTGATCGTGGTGTCGCCCACCATCGTGCAATGCTACCCAGAGGACTCGGCTCTCCCTCATACGAGCCCATTGACTATTTGTTTCATCGAGTTGGCTATTTGGGGAGGCAAACGACGTCTGAGAACAAGTGAACTATTTAGAATAGTTGAAAAAAGAGATTACTCTGTATTTTCACACAATAATTTACTGTAGTTGTTTGTCTATTGTGGTTTCAACGCTATAGCGTCATTTTTTGTCTTTTAAATTACGCTATATCGTATAAACCGCGGTTGACGCTAAATTATCGCGTGGAAATACAAAGTATTCTCTTTTTTTATTTCAAAAATGATAAAACATCACAGAGTGACGCCAGAAATCTTTGAATATAAATAAGGATAAGCGATAAAACTGAGGAATGGCGGGAGGATTGAGAGAAACCCAGCGTCGGAATTAGCCTGTAATACAGAAGTACAAACAAGGGTTCTCAACCAATGGGATATTTCCACCTTTGGGGCTCTTTGGAGGGTTTTAGCGGGAATTGGGACCACTACTCAGCAAAATGTGATATTCTGTCGATTACGTATATCTGAGGATCTGTAAAATTGTAGTTTGCTTTAATTTATTCAGTAGCACTCGATATAGTTTATTGAATACCACAGATTAAAATCTATTCTTAAATAGAGCATTCTTAACCCGGGAGTGGTCGCTAAGCTACCTTTCACGCGAGCGGTCGCGTGTGAGACTTTTTCTCACACTCCGGTGTATAATTGTTTATGTATCATAGAGGGTTTACTGGGAATATATTACACTATATTTAGATTTAATTTATTACTCCAAATGTTTATTTGAAACAATGCTTTCCACAGATACACAATTACTGATACAACTACGTAATCATCTCTAATTTCACTGGGGATGATATCATTGGGTATAAATGAAGAAAATTATCGTTCTCATGAAGAAATATTTATTTATGAGGACATAAATTCTTATGACTCATAATTTTGCATTAAAATAGCTGCTCTCCACGAAATGAATCAACTTTGCCCGCATGCTGCAACAGTGTAATGCATCTGAGTGATACACAAAAATTATCGTCAGTGGTCGCACGATGAGAAAATGTCTCACACTTTGTAGTCGACGGTATCAGACACATCATTACACAACTGCGGACGCTACATTTTTACTTTTTGAGACGGTCGATCAATAGGAAGAGATAAAAAGTCAGCTTGACAGGAAAGGAAACTTCTTCTAAAACATGATTAAAAAGTGAGCACAAGTTTAAATTTAGTGTGAGAGAAAATCTCATTGAGCGACCAATGACGGGTTAAGCATGCATGTTTTGAGTTTGACTATCTTGGGAATGGGGAGTGATAGCCTGTACTAAGGTGAAAGGGGGAAAAGAGCGAAAAAGGTTGAGAACCACATGGTTACGGTACGTGGTTACACTAAAAAAATCATGGCCACTCTCAGCATTCAAATCCCGGGCCTTTCAAGATGTGAAGCCAGTATTCAAGCCACCTCACCAACCCAAATACCCAGATTGATTGGTTATTTTGGGGAGGCAAAATACAATTAAGGTCATTTGATCCTTGAGGACAGGAGGTTATGTTGGTAAATCGAGGATTATTTCGATTTATCAGAGCCGTACGTGGCTAAGCACCATCGCGGCTCATTTTGAAATATTTAGTGTGATGGTTTGAAAAGAGCCAAACGTGATTAATAGCCTCACTGTGACCGAAAAGTGCGGCCACCATCGAGGATTTTGCAGCTTCTACATCTTTTTGTGTTTTGCTGACCTTTGCTTCACTTTATGAAAACTTTGTAAACAGCGCTAGATCACCTGCCGCACTGAGCACCCCTTGGTGTAAGGGGAATGAGAAACCCGACGTTGTCATTCAACTATTCTTTAAACGAAAGTCGCCAAGAGGACCGCAGTTCAACATCCCATCCGACGGACGGAGCATAACCCTTGAAGTGTTCTCAGAATTGCACCCAAGTAGGGTAGGTGATTACACAGAAAAAAATCTCCGCCACAATCAGGATTCGATCCTAGACCCTATCGGGATGGAAAACTAGTAGTCTAGCCACCACAAAAACCCGATCCCCAGACTATTTTGCTATTTAGGGTAGGTAACCGACAGTTTTCATCATTGAGGACAGGTTTCATGATCATCATTCTTTCGTTTAATCCTAAGATTGATTAACTTCAGCCCTACATCCTTCCCCATCTAATGCTAGCTCCATTACTCCCTGGCAATTCTTCTATGCAATTTCCTCTTTATTTGATTCATGCATTTATCCCTTGGCCTTCGCCTTGGGACTTTTCCCTCTCCTTTTTAATAATTTCCCCTTTAGTTATATTCTTCACAAACCCATTGTGCTTGAGGGTGTGCCTAATTCATCTGATTCTTATTTTCTGTATAGTGTTCCATGTGATCCTTTCCCCTTCTACTCTTCTGTACACGTCTTCATTTCTTATTTTATCCGTCCATTTGATCTTCAGCATCCTCCTCCAGCACCAAGTCTCAAAAGCTCCTCCTAATCTTTTCTGGTCTGCTTTTCCAATGGTCCACGATTGTGATCCATAGACTAACACGCTCCACACGATTATTTTTACTTACTGTTTCCTCATTCGTAGTCCCATCTTCTTTGAACACAGTCACTGCCTTTTCGTCATGAACGCTTTCTTAGGTTGGGCTGTTCTATGCTTGATCTCCGTGGCACTTCTTCCGTCTCACGTGATGGCACTTCCGAGGTAGGTGAAAGAATCCACTGGCTCTAATTTCTCTCCTCTTTTAGTGATCTCTATACTCAGCTCCTCTCTTCCTCATACAAAAATTGTGGTCTTTTTTAAATTAATTTTCATGTTAAATTCTTGTAGAACTTGATCCACTGGGTTCGTTAATCCACTGGGTTTAACCAAGGATTTTTCTGGTAATGGAGAAAGGCGGGAAAAAAACTCAGCGTGGGCAGTGGCCTGCTCTTAAGTCCGCTTTACACGCGGCACATGATTAAGAAGTTTGATGCATAGAAATTGCGAGAACTCGGGCACAGAATTAGAACAGGGGCTATTTTCATCCATTCTTGCAGTCACTCTGTCAAGGTTCCGCTTTACACGACGCAATTAACCCTGCACATCCTCCCATACATCGGACTGTACGGCAAAGTGACTTTTGTAAATGACCTTTGAACGTTACGCGCTTAGGAGAAAACAGTGTAACGCCCCATCCGATGGCTGGAGCACTACGACTATTGGAAGTGTTCACTGAATTTCACCCAAGTAAGACTCGTGATTACACTAAAAAAATATCTCCGCCACAAACAGGATACGAACCGAGCCCTTCGGGATGGAAATGTAGTAGTCTAGTCACCAATATACCAACCCGATCCACCATCGACTTTTTACCCTCCTATTTCTTCGCTCCGTCGCTTTCATTCGCTTTCCCCATTCAAGGGTTCGCTCTATATACCCCACAAACGCACACACACATTCACCAACTCTTCATCAATTATTCCTCGTCGGTCCCTTTTCCTTCCCACTTCACCAACCTTCCTTCCTTCCGCCTCTCCGCTATACCTACGCCCTTCTATCGTAGCCAGTTCAGCTCTCTTCCACCTATTTTTTCTCTCTCTTTCTTCCGTTCCCTTTTTCCCCTTCAATCTTTTATTCCATCCGTATTTTTTCTTTCTTCAAAGCATCCTTTTTTCATGCACCCTTCTTTCTTCCCCATCCTCTCCCCCTTCCATCTTTTTTTTACTTTATGCCTCAACCACCTTCCTCTCCTACCGTCCTTTTTACGTCGACCTTTATAAATACCCACTTTCCTTTCCTTTCATAACAACATCTTTTTAGCGTCCTCCTCCTTCTTTCTTTTTGCTCCTTTTTTATCACTCTTTCTTGCTCTTTTTCCATTCGCCACCATCGATCTCATCCGTCAATTGCTAAGCATTGTTTCGATAAGGGTACGATCTACCTCCATTCCCATCCATATCCCGTTCCCGACGCGAGCATTTGGGACCCTGTACTGAAAGACTTGATACGCAATAAACAAAACACAAAGGAAAGCCGTGAGCAAACATGCAAGTAATGCTATGAGTACACTGAGCCCAAGCTTTTCCGTTCCCTCCAGAAATAACATAACCTTCACTGTTTTATGTCTGAGACTTACGAAGCCTTTTACAAAGAAAAAGTAGAAGATCTTCTGTGGAAAAAGTTTCATTTTTCTCATCCATTTTGTTTTTGATTTGCCATAGCGTGTCATCATTGAAAGGGTTTTTTTTAAATGCATACGAAAAGGTTGAATTATTTGTTTTGACTACAGAGTCATAGTCACAGTGAGATATCCTTAACAACAAGGTATAATGATGCGGATTTCCACATTTAAAACATCCACCTTGACCGGGACTCAAACCCGGATCCCTCGATATCACGCCGAGTGCTTTATCCAGTAAGCATGATCTATCCGGCTTCAACATTATAATTAAATATAGCTATTCGAATAAAGCAGCAATACCATGGACTTTTTCTGATTCATTCTATAGTGAATATCAGCCTAAATCACAAAGCGATAGTAGTTGTTTACATTCAGACCTTAACTTTCAAGAGAAATGATTAAACTACTCATTCATGGAAAAAGGCTTCAGGCGATACTTTGTAGACATACTCCATGAATAAAGAAACCAAAACACAAGAATTTTCACAAAGGAAGTTTCTTCCCATGCGAGAAAAATACTTCAAAGAAAAATGACTGCATGGGTGTACAGAGAGTAGTGGTTTCTTTAATTGTGGCGTTGCAGTTTCTTATGTAGGAAATTACAATTCGGCTAAACCTCCAAGACCAGCCGTAATGAGACCGATATTAAGCCTACTTGATCAGAGAATGCGTTCCATATCTTAGTAATCCCTCGATTCTTCTAACCGACGATATAGCTCCTAGGTATTTTTTGCCGTGTGTATTCAATTACACGGGATTTACTTACCTTGAGGTTTACTGATACCACATAAACAAGAGCAACATTCCAAGCCATGCATTTGGGTGCATTAGTGCCAAAATTTTTGATAGCCAAATTCATATTCTCTTATACCCTGTCCAAGATAGTAGCGTAGTTGACAGAAGTGCAGCCAATTTGTAAACACGTCCATCATACGATCGTGAAACAATCGTTTAATTTTAATTTCTTTCTAAGATAAATCAGAATATTGCAACTGCGCTATTATCTTGGACGGGCTCAGTGTTACAGGTCCCATGTCAGATAGTGCATAAAAAGGGTCCCAGTATTTCTATTTTCATAATCAAAGATTATTCTCAGTTTCCCAGTAGGAAACTGACATTTTTCAAGGATGACTGGCTAAAGGGGGTCGATGATAGAAACTCATGATAATTATTGCATGCGAACATAATTTTTTTCGCATGGTTTCATCAATTCAGTATTATCGAGGGGCCAAATGTTGTCCGTATACTGTAATCCATTCACGTTGACTATCTAGTAGGCATTTGGTGTACAAAACGTCAGCAAAACCATGCGATAAACTGCAATTTCCGTATGCCACACTTACCAAGCCGTTTGAGGATTGACCCTAGGATCAATTGTTGGCATGCATAATTTTCCTCATTTATTTAACAGCATATATGATACATCCTGAGCATTATTCTCTATCCCAACTCAGCTAAATATGGGTTGGATGAATTAACAAATATTTCAGAAAATGAATAGACATTTTTATATACTATTAAACATGTTGTTAAAGTGACACGGATGCATTCCTTATTAAGAGCAATTATGCAAAGGTGTATAATCTATTCAGCAGCTGAGATGACCAACTATTGACCTAAACACTAAGGTTTTTGTTAAAGTGACATGGATGCCTGCATTATTAAGAAAATTCATGCCAAGATGTTTTACTTAATCAGCATCTGAGATGCAATCAGAAACAAAAAAATGCAATGACGCTGTAACGAAGGCAAAAATACCTACATAGGTTCTGAGGACGAGAGATGGAATATTGGCCATTGACGTAAATAAAAAATTATCTTCAAACATAGTATGTACAGGATTGATTTCTCGGTTCTGCAGAATTATCCCGAAAATCTTGAGGCGCAATCAATTACGAGTAAATCACGGAGAAGTTCCCAAATTACGTCGAAATCAAGCAGGATTCCCACATTTCTCGAGGATGTAATAATTTCGAGAAGAATTCCCGGTTTTCAAGAGTTTTAAGAAGTGGTCACGTCACACAAGACTAGTCACTTCCCCCCCTCGAACCTTAAGAGCCGCTTTTCTCCACAAGAGAGACATACGTTTAAGTAATCTCAGTCTTCCTCAGTAAACTTTTCATTATGTATCTATTCCAAAGGTTACGAATTCTCTTTTAAGAGTTCCTTCTCAACACCTGAACTTCACAGAGCTCTTTCTCTCCTGTTCCCGAATTTTTTCCCGTACGTACCTTGGTAGCAGTCTGTTCAGAGTGACAGTCCCATCTTTGACTACGCAAGGTGTTCCAGACCAGACAATCCCAATGGTCTGAAAAATCTATGGGCGCAGATTGGTTTCCGCGCCCGCTGTCATCAATCACTTTCAGATGCTCACCGGATGACATGTGGACAGAAACCTAGTGATAGCGGAAAACATGGGACATAGATGACCTTCAGGTCACAATATCTGCGAAGCCAGTGAACCAACTGTAGGGGTCAAACTGGGAACGAAATGAACGACCTCAGGCCATTCAGAAATTCTATGTGGAATTTCTCCATCAAGGAAGGAATGAAAACAAAACAATGTTAAATTCCACTTTCGAAAATATAGGTTATATACCTGGATCTCAGCATGTTTGCCATAAAGTGGATAAATATGACAGTGCAACGATTATTTCCCCAGTTGAATTTTTGATGGTATACTCGTTGAATTGCCAAGTTTCCCTACCTGACGATGGCATAAAATGCCGAAACCTAGGTCGAAATAAATAATTTATTTCCTAAAGTGGAATTCTACATTTTTTAATTATTCAACAATTCTTTTTTCATTACTTTCTTGATAGAGAAATTCCATTTTTTCATTACTGGCTCAAATACGGATACAGGAATATCTGCTATTGAAGGAACGCCGAGTCATGCTCATCCGAGTATATATTCGAGTACACAAAAGGGTAGTGCCCGCTAATTTACTCATTGTGCAGCACACGTTTCAACGCCGGAGCGCCTCTTATAAGATGAAGATTATTTGAATTACCATGATGATGGTGCATGGGTCTTAAGGGGCTTGGGTGTAAAGAAGTAAACAAGTGTATTTATTAGTGGAAATAACCACTAACTTTTCAAGCAAGTGAGATATTTTGAGCAAAATGGCATAAGCAAAGTAGGAATTCTTCCAGAAGAGGAGTCTCTTAACAGCTAGTAACACAAGACTGGAAGTAAGGAAGCACATTATTAAAAGATATACCTATCTGCAGCATGCTCTTCTAAGTGACTGAATCCTGGGCAAATACAACTCCAAAGAAAAAGAAATTGGAAGCCATTGAGATGTTGCGTCATCGAAGAATGATGAATATGAAGTGGACGGAGATAACTAACAGCGAAAAAGTCCTACGGAGATTATTTTCATGCCGCCAATTTTGGTGACGAAATACGTGAAAATAGCCCCGAAAAAAGTCGGCCTGGAATCGAACCACGGGCCTTAAGCATTCCGGGAAAATACGCTAATCAGGCATCCTAATTCTCGTGGAAATTAATTTTTTTGGAGGATTCAAGGCAACTAAGCATTACGATAAAATTTTCGCGTATATCATTGCCGTAATTCGGCAGGATGAACGTAATCAAATACGCAGCTAAGGACGGCTAATAGGTGTTCTTATAGGATTCAGCCTCACGGGTTATGATTCCTTTTTGGGAAGTAGGACCCAGTGGCGACGTGGTAAAGTCGTCGTCTGATTATAATCAGACGACGTCTGATTATTATCAAAGGGTCACGAGTTCAAGTCCCGCCTGAGTGACTTTTTCACCACACCCTGACATGAATATTTGTGTTCGTCCGTTGTTACATGTTGAAACACCCCACGTAAAATGTTAGTAAAGCTATATCCGAGATTGTGAAAATAAATAAGTCCTCTTCTCCCTTGCGTTACCATCCTTAATGAACTGAAAGGACGCTGAAGATAATTCCTCTTAAATTATCCAAATATTCTCACAAT
Organism: Pyrrhosoma nymphula; assembly: GCA_963573305.1. Lineage (NCBI taxonomy): Eukaryota > Metazoa > Arthropoda > Insecta > Odonata > Coenagrionidae > Pyrrhosoma > Pyrrhosoma nymphula. Next base: position 56,632,937 of record OY754335.1, read on the forward strand.
AATTTGGAAGCCTGGTAAGCATAATGGTCTCCAAACTTTCCCGAAAAGTAAACAATCCGGGGATCAATTACTAGTCCAGGCCGATTTGTTTTGCGGCAATTTTTGCCAATGTACTACCAGAAAAGACGTATGATGAAAGTTTTGAGGTAAAGAAGTAAGACAAAACAACTTATTGAACACATTTTCCGGCACAATTGTCTATTGAAAACAATAATGAAAGGATAAATTATTGGAGATAATTACAGAGGAATACCCAGAATGGAATATATCAGGTATGTTATGAAGTATGTATGTCAAAGTGAAGAAATAGGCAGGAATGAAACTATTGGCTCACATAAGAGCAGAGTGGAGAGCTGAGACATAGCGGTCTTCGGATTTATGATCAAGGATGAAAGTAGAGGGAGCTTGCCAGTCATGGGGTTGAAGTTGGCGCAGATCGGAACACATCAGCGCACTTAGGCGCACACGAACTACGATGAATATAAAGATGCGCGGTGGCGAATCGTTCGGTAATCTAGCAGTAGGAGGCATTCGGTAGTTACACAATGGAATAGGTAGAATGCATTTTCATCTTGGGCTATTCTGCCCACAGTATCTTCTTTGCTGGTAATCCTTCTTCCGAGAGAAAACAAAATTCATCCACTTGCGCAAGTTTTTGCCGCCCAAGTTTGAAGGTAACCCTATCGTCTTGATTTACACCCATTCCACCATAAAAGGCGTTCGATTTTAAAAGACAAGAGAAATAAAAGGAATGGCTATTAATCCGCTCATCAACTCCTAATGCAGATAGGTAAATAATTACGAGTGGTGGGGGGGGGCACCAACGTCCACCCACTCTTCCTTCATCACATGTCTACAGCGTGAGTCAGGTATGCAAGCGAGCAAGGTAGTGAAAATCAAAGTGGTGAGGGGGATGAACCCAATTTCGGCCGGAAAATTAGACATGTTAATTCGTTTGACGTCAAATCATCTCTCCCGATGGAGGCGTGCAAAATTCACGCCCCATCATCGCGCCTGACCAAAAAATATTTTGTTGAGGAGCGTCACAAAATTTGGACGACGAGCATGGCAAGAGTCGCGATCGATGCACACACACGCATATGCATGATTCAGCCACCCACTCCACTACTCGCACACTTCTGCTTCCCCGATATCCCTCCCGCGAGACATGAACTCTCACTAATGTATTCATCGCCAACTCACGTCATCCTTTATCTCGCTAGCATCCATTTGCCACGACATTTAATAAACGACAGGCCGCCTGCGACCGAACTACGCCTTCAACGCCTCGCTAATCTCTTGCCATTATTTCGTTCGTCTGCGCTACACTTACACTGCCAGACATCTCTTCAGCATGATTTTTTTCTTGCCAAGAACGTCACATCGCTTAAGGAACAGGATAATGCTAGCACAAGGAAAACGTGGACATATAAAGAGAACAGTGTATAATGCAAGCGTTAGCAAAGTTTAGTAAGGATCATTCCTATGAGTCACTTACAAAGCGTTCTCTAGTTAATGATATTCACACGATGCATATCCTAGGAGTATTTTTCACTGTGCACATCCATTGCATTAGTAGTCTCTAAATAGTACTCTCATTAATTATATTAGGAGGTATCGCATTAGCAATTATACCAAGCAATTACACTATTAAGTAACCAATAGTTATTAGGGTAATCTATCGGTTAAGTTGGATCTAAATGGAAGAGAGCAAAACTCCTTTAAGGCTACAAAATTTTACATGCGCAGGTCCTTATCTCCTGCACGATGTTTTAACGTACATATGGCCTATTATCTTTCTTCTCCTTTCCCGCTTACCCAATATTCTCCCTCTATTAAGATCTTCAGGATCCATTCGTCCCTCATCCAACTCCTTTCTCCAACCACCTATTCCGTTACCTCCTAATCTCCTCCAGTAGTTTCCTTTCCACCGTGACTATCACTTATCTAAATCTCGTAATTTTCTTTTCAGTGATTGCTGGCCCGTCGTATTGCACGTAACTCGTGATTTTTTAAAAGAAATAATTGGTAAAATATTGCACGCTATTTGAAAATACATGGTCTTGCAATTTACGATGAATTTACGAAACAACTATGAAACGCTCACTGAAACGTACCTAAGTCATGGCAAAGGTCATGGGGCAATCAAGCAAAATGTACGATATGGAGACCCTCCGGATGCGTTAATATGTCAATATCGTAATCCGTTCCCTATTTGGTTAATCAACTTCTAAGAAAAATGTATGCGATAAACTAACATCCTTCATTTGGGAGTTTATGATAGCTTCTAGAGGGCACTGTTTAATTAAAGTAGAACTACATGGCATGTGATCCACCACTTGGATGATTGGAAAATACAGCACCCCTCAACTATGAACTCGAGGAAAAATAAGCATCTACGCCTATAAAACATTCTCATACTACTTTAAAATCCGCCGCAAAGGCGTGTGACAGAGGGTGAAAGAACACCACCCATGAAAATCAATGTAGGAATTTGGGAAATGTCTAGGACAAATAATTTAATATGTCTGGACATATTATTAGATTAATCAATATTCATGGCGTGAGTTTCAGATACAGTAATGGAAAAAATAACAAAGCATTTCTCAGATAATACCTTGGGCGCTTAAACTTGGAGCAGTTGTTAATGGAGCCTGAGCGAGGAGAGGTTTCATTTACCAGTACGGAAGTTCACGCCTCATAATTTTGCCTGGCTGTACAAAGTGCGATATTCCACAGGAGAAAAATCAGTGACTCCGTAAAGGTTACTACCGTGGCTAGTCCCGGTTTCCTCAAAACCGGCTGTACTAGTTTACCGGTAGTAAGCGGTTTGTTTAGTGTATTACTGTTTTTTTTATGCATGTGCATCGTCGCCGAGAGCGATTTTCGACCAAGACATTATATATATATATATATATAGCCTTGTGTATATTTGCGCTAGCTTTCTCTCGCGTGTTGTAAAGGCTATGATTCCGCTGCCTTGATAACTATACCTCTGATTAGGTATAGCCTTGCGAATAAATGATAGTTGAAATGACTACTCCATACTGAAGGATAGAGTAAGTAGACTTTCTATGAGTACCTATCTACTAGACCAGCTTATCAATTGCAAGAGCAGAGTGTCAGATATTCTATGCGCGTAACCCCTTTCATCGACCACAAAATTTAATGTTCCGCATGAGCAGCTCTTGATCTATAACAGGAAACGATTAGTTTGAGGTTTGTAAAGGCAATTGCGTGATAGCTTTAACATCAAGTGTCCAGATTCCAATCCTCACTGGGGCAATGACTGTGAAAATAGTGACAGTGGATGGCTAAATGGAATTATGACGTATTTGGGCAGGTAGATTCACATAAAGGCAAAAACTATCTATGTCAGACTTGCTGGCATAAAAAACACATTTGGTACAATAAGTACAAAATGACCTCTGGCCACAGAGGTTAAATAACCGATAAAGAATAATTTGATCAATTATTCGAGCTAATAAAGCCATGAAGCCACATCGCATCGGCCATTCGAAATATATTAAAGGGACTCGACAACAATGATATGTGTCAACGCCCAAAGCAGGAAAACGGAGTATTTCAATGCATTAACAATTTGCCTAATCATTTGGGAGAAATTTCACGCAGTATTGACTCTTATCTCGACTTTTGCAAGTACAGAAAGTGACTTGAGGCATCTCGATGTGAAAAAACCTAACGTTCATGATCTGGTACCAATACTAACTTAGTAATATTTTGACAGTTATTTTATTTGCCGAGACATTAGTGACCCCTGATAATGACACTAATGTTTTGAAACCTTGGTCGGACTATGAAATAGTTTCGAAGATGGTAAAAAGTTATAATTATTCATCTTGATCAACAAGCTACTCCTTCTGCATTTTTCTCTTCCGGATAATCAATTTCTACTCCACGTCAGATTTTCCATGCAGCATCCCTTCACCATTCACCTTCGGTCCCTTGAACACGGCGCCTAACTCCCTGCTTCCATCCCCATTGCAATTCCGGTAAATCAACCCAATTCCACGCTGCTCCGTCCCACGGAAAGGGGCTTTCCCTCTGCCTACGTCATTTATTCATTCCCCTCCTTGTGTCTCTCTGGCTCCGCCGCGCCGCAGCATCGCACCGTCACCCTCATTTCCTCCTGCGCAAACCCCTTCTCCCTGGAACCCACCCTACCCCAGCAAAAACCCCCCTCGTTTCCCTTCCTACTAGGACTGACTCTACCCTTTATAATTCCAACTAACCCCGCTCACACACACACACAAGTCCCTATCCCGCCACTAGGAGATTCCCTTTTGAACCGCGGAGAGAGAATATATTAGCGAGAATGGAATATTTTTACGCTGCCAGCCAGCCACCCCACAGCGCCTCACTATAAAGCACAAAGATTCTGACCGAGCTCTGGTGGATTATTTCGAAAGGTTTAAAAAGGACTGGGGAAATCACTGTGGGGTTGAGAGTGAGAGACAGAGAGAGAGAGAGAACATTAGGAAAATAAAAGAAATAGGATGACAAAGTCAACCGGTCTGTTTAAAACGGGAAGAATTGAACTAGACAATTGCGTGCACGGTTATTAATTTAGCCCTGGAGCTCCTTTATTCGTGATCCGCGACCAAAATGCCAAAAGTGCACGACGATAGATCATTAAAAGTGGCACGGATTCTTAAACGAATTCATTTGGCAGTGAATGTCCCTTTTTATCGCATTTCTCCGTCCCACAAGTGTAGTGAAGAGTAACATTTCCGAAACGGTAATAACCACGACTCGACAAATTTTGAGGGTACCGCGAGTCAGCCGTGTTTATGCCTCCTCGGAGTGACCGCTGCAAGTATCCAGAAGTGCGACAATTCCACAAAAGAATATTAAATTCATCCATCATGATCGGGACTCGAATCCGGATTCCTAAATATCATGCTGAGTGCTTTAGCAGGTTAATTTTAGGCGCCCCTGCAGCTAAACTATTTACAGTACCCTGCGCGATACTGAGGGTGGAGTACATATTCTGGAGGGGGGGAGTCAGGGAATACGCTATTCTTTCAAATCAAGTATCTTTATCGTAGTACATGATCACCAAAGGCACAGGATAGCTATACAGGTCTTTTTCAGGGAATCGTTCCGTCTGCTCATGTCGTCCCGGTCGGGTGCTTTCCAGTCAAACATCTGTATTTTCTGCTATTGCGAGTGGCGTTTATATTCCCTCCGGCCATGTCATTCCGGTTTTCCGTTGTTTTGCTTTCTACGTTCAACCCCCAACGTAGATCTCTCAATACCATAATATTTTTCAATGAAATTCCGATTGGGTACCAAGTGGATAACACATCGTTGATATTGGGACGTTAAACTATGGTCGCCATATGGCTATTCGTGTATAGAGTATGCTATCGCCGACACTATGTTTCTCTCCACACCCTCATCATTCTTCAAATAATTCTTCTACCACCTCAGCTGTCGGTCAAATCCCCAAATAACTAAGCGAGCAGTCCTTCACTCAGTATTCATGACCATAAAATCAAAATGCATGAAGCAAGGATACAAAAGAGGGACTCGAAAGCGAAAAAATAACTTCCTAGGATGAGCATCCATGGTTCTCATCTTTGATGCCACGAAATGGATTTCCCCCGGTGTTTACTTCGTCGCAAATTGCACTCCAATGAGGTATCTCCTGAAAGGAAAAGTCGTAGGAGCAGGCTTTGATTTCGGGGCCAATAAAACTCGGGCCCTGTAACGCTCTGGATTTCGATGGCAATTTCAAATCCTCGGAAAAATTAGCATGTCCCATTCCGACATTCATATGAATTAACCAGGCCAAAGAAAAGAGATGCGTCACTTCAAGGAGATTTTGGAAAAGGGAACAAAGCCCCTTTGACCCAGAAGAAACGAGAATGGGGTAGGTAACTTTATAGCCCAGTGTCTCCTCTGCCGCATACCTCCTATTTGAATCGAGATAGGGTAGTTTAAATGCTGTCAAACTTAACAAAACTTCACGAGATTTTTCAATGTTGAATACCCTTTGAAAAATTTTTCATTTTATTTATAAAAGGAAAAATAACAACGACTTATTTTATGAGATAAAATGAGTGTAAAGTTTGGGACCAAAGGTTAATTACTTAAGGATAACGTATATTAAAAGTTAAATACTCATTCGGTTTGGTGAATTCTTATAATTACCTAATTATGCCTGAGAAAATAAATATTAGCAAGTTTCACTATAAAAAAATATTGTCAAAAACTATCCCCTTCATTCATGTATGCATTTTATATTGATCTTTACAAACTACATTGCTAAATACTTGAGTGAAATTGGGATTAAAAATTTTGATTGGTAAGTTTCTCACAATAATCTTAAGTTTATAATTTAAACAAAAAAATAGTTCTATTTTTTTGCATAAGTGACTAGGTATTCTGGTAACTGAAGATTAAGCTAGTTTGAGCAAATATCATTTCGCCTTGAATTTGATTAATTTGATCTCATCATTATACTAATATATAAAAATTGAATGGTGTCTGTCTGTTGCTAAATCACGGAAAAACTGCTGAACCGATTGAGCTGAAATTTGGAATGTAGTGACAAAATGTATCTTGGTGTAACATAGGCTATATTAAAAAGCCCTCAGGGCCCCCGTAGGCCCCCCTGGTGGTCCATGATAAGCATTTGGTACAGTGGTTTAATTTTTTATTTTTAAAAAGTACTTTCACTCAAGATCGAGGGTTGGGATTTTTTTTATCGGATGGCTGAATAAATGAAGTTTCTAATTCTTTCAATCGATTTTCTTTTGCGCTTCGTAATTATCTGAAAATCATGGTTTTTCCTGAAAAATCTCACATTTTTCTCTGAAATCAACAATAACTTATTTCCTTGACAACCAGAGATTTGATTTCCAAAGGATATTCAAGTCTCTAGCATTTAAGTTTTCCTATAGGCCCATGATAGCACGTTGAAAGAAAATCTGTATTAGAAGGGCCCAGAGTCCCAAGGGCTTCATGATAGATTGCTTAGGGGGGTAATCGATAAATTCAATGCATTATTACAACAAGTATACTCTTCTATGTCTATTCTCAAAGTAGCTCTCATAGGGGCACTGGATGTACGATATGAGAGAACACTAATGTAGTAAACGATACAAATAAAGGAATTAAATGCGCAAGAATATTTACGTGCATCGAATAGTAATGGTAATAATGCCTCTGTTGCTACAACAAACTCGACGTTGTTCATTAACGTTTAATACTCTATTATTATTACATTAATTAATATTATTAACTACTATTAATTTTACACGTGGTGGAACCGTCTGCCTCTCAGTACGATAGTGAACTGTTTATTTATACCAATTCCCACATCATAAACGTAACGAGTTATTTACATATGTTTCAAAGTGTTCAAGTGCAGTAAACTTACATTCACTCAATCATCGAGTTGCCTGTTCTAGACTCTCACACGCTGCTGTGTTCCCCTCCTCGGACTTAAAAATATCTCCATCGACATGCCTAATAGAAAAAAGAGTAGCCTTACGAATAAATATTCTAAAGCAAGAGGGTTATCTTATTTGCGAGAAAATGAGCCCCTGAAAGAAAAACGGCAAAGGTTAGACTTGGATGGTCAAAGACATGATCACCAGCGATCTCATGAGCATCTCCCCGTGGTGTTTCTCGGATTACGCTAAGAACCGCAAAATTGTCATCCTAATCCAACCTACGGATGGGTAACCAGCTATAAACCTGGTTCAAATATACACCCATCTGTTTCGAAACTTCAATCGGTTTCAAGATGGAGGAAATTATACTGACGTCACTACATGCTTTTTACCCGAAATAAGAACCTAAGTTCTGCGCAATGAGCAACATCCGTGCATGAAAATCGACAAGTGCACTAAGAATCACCATAGATTTTTTATTTAGCAACCGAAACCAATGATTATTGCTACCCTTTATGCTGAAGGCGCAGTCCGGGTGATGGAGGATTCATAGGACAAATAAACATGTCTGCTGCTGCAAATGCTCCTTTTAACATTGTCAACCGCAGGATTGTACCCTACACTCCAATCCTGATTAAGATACTCAACGCACATATCAAAGTTGAGTAGTTCAACTCAATTAAGTCATTGAATGCAAATATATGTATGTGCACAAGAGAAGCGATCAAGCTGTTAATCACTCAGAAGACGGCTCAAGAGAACCGGAGGGACGAGGTGACCATCTATCAACCTGGGTGCTATTTAGGTAGTAATGAGTCTGCGTAGCCCATTTTTGGGTTTACCCTCATGATAGAGGACCAACGGTAACTCATCTCTCCGTACACCTGGAAAGCGGTCAGCGTGTCTACTACAACGAACATAGCATACAAGATAGGTTATGAACTCCTCAAATGACCACGCCGACAGTTTTTCTTCAAACTTTGTGGTTTTATTATAAAGTAAGTTCAATGCTTTTCATACCCCTTGAATTTCAACGGGTACCTTCCGCTAGTTTTATATAAAAAAACTCACTTCTTCTTTCTAATGACATCAAAATATATACCCCTTACCGAACCTCATTTCGAGTACGTTTGCCTAAAAATGTACGCTGTTTTACATGGGATAGATTACGGCTGTGCACTCCAGTGGGAGAATATTGAAAAAATTAGGAATTTTGAACACCTAGATTTAGTAAAAAAATTAACGGTGTGTAGATTGTATGTCTTATCAACTATTGTTTAACTAATCAATTACTCACCGCAGTAATTTTTACAGAATTGCAAAAAAGAACCTCTGCTGTGACGGCGTTTTCACCGTAAGGCGTGAAAAAATGAGTCAAGTTAAGAGAATTCTGTAGACATATTTATTTAATTATTGAGAATTTTTGTCATTTTATTGCATATAACTCTATTGTTGCACCATGAATATGCAATACTTACTTCATGCTTCTTACGAACGCTGAATTAAAAAAATAAAATTTGAATATGGCCTCCATTATGACTAGGGAAATATCTCGCTCAAGCTACCTCAATGCACAAGTATCGTTTTTCACAATGCATGGGGATATGTACGCAATATCAATCTTGAATACAATGTTTTTACTGAGGCAAATATATTTATTACCAAAAAAGTAGGAGCTATTTCCAATCTGCCACGAGAAAAGCTTATCGGAAATAGATTTGTTATTTGTGACAGCATTTGCAAGAATAACAACAAGAGGCCCGGAAATCTGAAATTATTCAGCTGTACATATTTTACCTTTAGCACTCTTTTTCTTCGAGTATTCATCGCACATGTTTTCCTTATCAAAATATTAGCAGGGCTTCTTCACAGGTGATTATCTCCGTTAATTTGATCTTCGTCATCCTGCCATAACCCCACATTTCCACTGTTTCAAACCTTATTGGTAATGCTCCTGTTTTCCTCCAAGATTTTCTGACATTTGCAAAATCAGATGAGCGCTAAGTTATCCGCTAATTCGATGAGACTCGCCCATTTGCCTCGAAGCGTGTCAAACCAGAGATTTCCTGAATGCGATCATCCGCGAGTAAGCATCACCGGAGCAATCAACCCGGAGTACGACGGAGCCGGAAATGGAAGAGGCTCCTTGCATGCCACCGTGATTATGTGAGAGCGTGCGTCGCCAAGTACCGTGGGGGACGCCAACAACCTTAGGTGTAAGGGAAGGGGCAAGTGTTGCAGTCTGCTCCACGAGGGGAGCCACAATAAAGAGTTCGAAAACTTTCGCGGCGGAAACAAGCGAGGAACGACGCCCGGTAGTGAACAGGGAAGCAAGTCAAGGAGGTTGACATCACAGTCCTCTACATAGGAACCACATAACTACGAAGTTGCAGACTCAACTTCATAGTGACTACTCAACTACGAGGTTGTAGATATTGCAGTTGAATAGTCCCAAGAAGATGATTCAATATAAACATACCGAGACCTAGTTATATAGTCGCAAGTTCATTGATAATAAATTAAAAATGAAAAACTTCGTTTATAACTAATACTTAAGGTATCTAAAAAAACACGAAAACATTAATTAAAATATCTTGCAAACTCAGCAAGAGGTTTATAAACAAGCCAGCAAGCAAATGTAAACTAAAGTATTTTTCTCACATAAAATTTATGTAGTTATCAAGTGTGATAAAAGTTCATTACCTGATCATGTACCCAATTTTGTTTCTAGCCAGAAAAATTGTAAAAACCTTATGAATACTAGCGATCCGCTTTTTTCGTACTTTCACAGGGCTTAACCAGACGAAAAGACGGATGCATCATATACTGTACAGCTTTATATACGACGTTCATACTATTTGCCTAATGGCGAGCCCTGTTGCCAAACTTACGCCCTGTGTACTCACTTCTACGCCAGGGCCGCAACCATTTCTAACTTCTCGATAAATTTAAGTAAGTTATTTAAGGGAATACTATTTGAATATTGGAAGATAACTATATGCGCAGTGATTATACTTACTGCATATCATGATGTTAATTATCCTACTGCTATTGGCAACGTCGCATCTTCGGCCGTATGGAGATTTACGCAGGAAACGAATTTTCATTTTGATCATACTACCAGCTAAATAGTAGAACGCACTATAGGATTATTATTGAAGAAAAAGTACGGGAGACGAGATAGATTATTCGGAGGAGAAGAGGGCAGCGGACAGCAGTATGCGTGACGGTAAAGGGTTCCTTTGCGTCCACCGAGACGTAAATCTTATGCGTGAAACCGCACCGACGGATATTGCTGAACCGAAGTCTTGGAAAGGTATGGAATGGAGAGGGAGAGTGGCGGAAGGGGGGGGGGGGATACAACTTGACGAAGGAGGGGAAATACGTTCCGCGGAGTGATTTAGTACCTATCCCACCCACCAGAGGTAGTTACCGGAGAGGACGAGAGAGATGCGTCTGAAGTAAAAAAGGGCGGAGGAATTTAAAAAAATCCACAAGAGAATAAATATGAAAATTTAAAGGAAAGACAAGTTGAGTAGGCGAGACGGAAGGGTATATGCAAAAACTTTTCGCTTATAACTTGAAAAGCATCGATGGGAAATATGTGCGCGATTTCAAATACAAAAGTACATTAGTTAAAAATATATCACTGATCAACTTGTAAGTATAAGTAGGACTGGACAACCTGGAGAAGGAAACCACGGTTCCATCGTGTAACAAATGGAAAAGGTTTAAGAGCTCAAGAAAAGTGCAAGTAGCAAAAGTTCATATCCAAAAAATACCAAATTGAAACACTATTGTACTGTGGTGAGGCAAGAAGGCCAATCTGCAGCTCAATGTTGATACGATGACATATGTTGGATTACTTAGGGACTGGAAGAAGATTGCAGAAAAAACCGGGCTTCGTTTTTGGCATTCTCTGCTAAAATGAATGAGCAATTAAACGTCCAACCAGATGAACGACACACTGCACTTAGGTGATCTCAACATGGCACCTGGGTAAGGATCGAGATCCTATTGAAAAACGACAGAGAATTAAACCAAGACCAGAGGGCTAATTCTAATAACCATATCAATCTTAATATACGTTTATTAAGGAAGTTTGCGTGAGATGTCAATTCATATAAAATTCGATGAAACTGGCTTGATTATAAAGAAAAAGATTACTTCTGTCAAATGAGAGCAAAATATTAGCCACTTACCATTATAATTATTTAGATATTTACCAAAACATCAGCCATTTTTCATGGGAAATAGTAGGTACGGATATTCACTGAAGAGGCTCTTCATTTAAAAAATAAGGAACTTATAACGCATTGATCTCGCCAGAAATTTAATTATGTGTAGTTGGTATGCTTTCTCAACTATTTATAAAAATAAATCAATTGCTCGCCGTAGTAATTTTTACAGAGTCGTAACAATATCTTCTTTTGTTAAGGCCTTTTCAGTGTGCACCGTGAAAAAATAGCTAAAACTCCAGCTAAAGCCTTATATACTTTTACATTAATTTTATGTATTTATATTAATTTAGTTAATTAATGAGAAATTCAGTAATTTAAAAAAAATTTGCTTGCGTCATTAATGTTAAAATTTAAAAATACAATTTAAGTATGGTTTCTTTCTTTTATGACTAAGTTTAAATCTCGCTCAAACTAGCTTAAGTCCCGTTCATACGTTATGCGCACATATAAATGCACGAAAAAATCTGTGATTGCACGATAAAATGCTCGGAATTAGCTCTGGAGCTAACTTTCTGATATGCGATTGTGTAAAAATTTTAATTTATTGCACGCGTCAAGTTTGAAGGCGTTAACAATTATAGTGCACATTACTTGTACATTCACATCTCGTAAAATGATTTTCAAGGAAAGATGCGAGTAAGGGTAATGCTTTTCAGAGTTTTAAATTTGTTTCCACCTCTCCTTTCTCAGTCTGTGAATCAACTTAGTCCTTGAAGCCAATCACTGCCAAGGTGTTCTTTAAGGTTCAGCGTTGCATTATGCATTAACTTTTTGATGCGAAGGCATTACCTGGAGAGAATGAAATTTGATTTTATGACTTTAAACCGTTCAGAGGTTTTTTTATGGGGTAGTAAAATGAGGGTTGATTGTAAAAATATAGTGTAGTTAGTATGGGATGAAAGATTTTTACAGCCGTTGGTGCATATGTACCAAACAGTTTTGAATTATACAGCGGCCCTAAAAGCAGAATTATATCGGTTCCGCGTCACCTTTAGGCGATTAGAAACTCGTTAACTCTGCGCATAATACACTTGATGCGTTCCACCATACTAAATTAAGGCTTATCGTTGGGAGTGAAGGCAAACTTTATTCTTATTATTTTTTCACTCGCGCAAAATTGAATTTAAACGTTTAATATGAACTCATGGCACATTCTACGTCAATGTAGGAATTCACGAGGTCATAAAAATGTAAGTTTTTCCGAAGATATTATGAGGCACATAGCTTCCTATGATAAGACTTCAATGTAAAAGGCATTACTCCACAAAATAATATATTACACGTTCAATACACTCCAAGAAAAATAAAAAAAGTATGAGTTTTTCGCATGCATGCTAGATATCCCGACATAAGAACAAATACCACGTGTCGTACCTCGTAAGCAGCAACATTAGAACTCATTGCCTTTCACTAGAGGAAAACAAACGCTAGCCACGCCGGGATCTGACCGAGAGTAGAATGTGAACGATTGGTCACTCGTAGGCAACTCTTTACTTCGAGCTGGCGACGCGAAAACAGGTTTAACGAAACCGTTATGTGTACCTACGTAGCGCAATTCCAGCACATGAACCAGTGGGATGCACAGCACCGAGTCTCTACTCACCAAAAAGAGGGGAATTTTGTACCGTAATTCTAAAATTTACATCACACACACTTCAAGGTAGATAATTTACATGCTCTAAGTCTAGCAGTGAACTCCTAATCGTTAGGAATGAGAATTGAACTCAAAAGTTCTTCAAATGATCACATGCTGCTCGGAGAATGGACAATAAAATGTCTAGGATGCATGACCTGATGTTTTCCCGGCAAATAATGAAAAGGAAGGTTTTTCAGGTGTTCCGCCCGGTTTTGCTTAGTAATACAAATATGCTTAGTGATGTCACCAAAAACGTTAATAATGACACCAACGCTTGATTTGCCTTACTACATGTAACTACGATTAACTTTAAACTTTATTTTTTATTTTAGAAGTAATTCGAACTGAACATTGAAAAAAAATCACCATCAAAATTTGTAGGGAATAAATAAATATGTCAGACGACAAGACAGGTAGAAGAGCACTTTCTGCGTGAGAAGACGCGATTTGAAGGAATAACGTAAACCAAAAAGCAAGCAATATCAAAATTGTCACGTGAAACATTTTTATACAGATTTCCGTGTCCTTCTAAAGCTGAACTTATGTTACCTATACTTACAATATTTTAAACGGTGGATGAAGGATTATAAATACGAACGTTGCTCAATGTGACACCTAAGAACGCAGAATACATAACATGTAGCAATTCCTCATGCTCAACATATTCATGATTCATATCGTATGCATACGTCACGAGGAGAACCAACACCTCTATCCATCATCACATATTCCTTTTCCTCATCCACTCCACCCTCTTCACTTTTTTCATGCACCTACTCCTTAAACATCCTAAACCAGTTCACCATTTCTCATTCTCATCCCTTTTTCCCAATAACTGTCGAGGCATGAAGACAAGACTGAATGTCGCTTGGCAAACTAAACGTTTTACCTATGTTCAATAAGCTATCACACTTGGTGTAGAATTTTGCTCTCTCTTTGGATTTGTCACTATTTGATTCTTTCCCGGAGTATCCTGTGAGTGAAATCTTCTTGAGTCTTCCACCAGACAAGGTATTTGGTTGCCTACGTTTCAACGACTGCCTCTGCCATCGTCTTCAGGGCTATGTGCGTTGGACAGTTTCCTCAATTATAAGGCATTTGACCCGAGCCGGAGGACATATAAGGTGGCAGAAATTGTCCAATACTCATAGTCCTGAAGATGATGGTAGAGATAGTCATCGAAATGTCGGCAATCAAATACCTGATCTGGCGGAAGACCCGAGAAGAATTCACTCACAGTAATCATTCTTACTTTCGCATCGTTCCGCTTGATATGTCCCGCATGATTTAATGTTTGACATGAATTAATATCTCGTTGTACACATAAATTGTTAGTGACACCATGGAGTAATTGATTAAAGTATGATTACTCAATGGTGATACTAACCAGCAGTAATATGTTAACCCTGTATTTTAGCTCGTTTGTCAATGATGTATTACCTTGGTTCATGATTTGCCCTTCCTTTATTCCCCTGACTGTTTCTGATCATTACCCAGGGGCTGCGAGAGAATTTCAATCTTGAAGTGGGAAAACGTGACTTGCCCATAGCGCAAGCTTCTAAATATCGGTTGTCGTGGTCGATATACCGACCGGTTTACCGGTACCGCTTTAGAACTTCAACCAACTATGTGTTGTAGTTAAATTTATCACTTTGGAGCGTATCGACCGATGTATCGGACATCGAACCGATATATAAAGCCGATTGGGCCATTGAGCACAATAGCAAGGAAGTCCTCGCACTGAAACAATAAGAGGGTTTTTTTACTACTCCCTCATAGTCGTCACGCCTCTAATACCTTCTCCTGTTCTGCACACTGAGAGAATGTATCGTCCAATATATCACCAAATATCCGGTACCCGATATTCCGGAGCCAAACCAATTAACCCGCCAACCCGTAGCAAAGCCCAATATCCGCTTTTTACAACCTAGCTGGTGTGGAACCTAGATCAGTAACAAGGTCATTCTAGTCAAGGTCTTTGGTGTGGAATCATTCCGCATCACACACTCCCTGGATGTGGCTCGCACGGTATTTCGTAGATGTAGAAGTTGAAAAGGAGAAGAAGAATTAGAAAGGGAGTCTCACTTGCTTCCCCCTTTGGGGGCAAGTGAGACAGGGAGAAAAAATATGGGATATCGCTGTCATCCGCTCGTCCCGTGAGTGGGAAGTTGGATTTTTTCTCCACAAGACGGGAGTGGAAGCGATAAAGAACCTAGTGGAAAGTGTTGTGTGAGTGTTATGGGAGAGAGGTTAAAAGAGGGAGGGAGGGGGACCGGAGAAAGAGGAGCGAAGAAGTGGGGGACGTGCCTGGAATTTCCCCGGGAGATGCCGGTGGGGATGCCGGGGGGCGGCGGGTATGAGGAAGGAAGCGGGCTTCGGAAGGAAAGAATGAGCGACAATGGTCCCGGGAGTCGTAGGGGGGAGAGAAGAGGAAGGAAAAGACCCGGAACCATTCGCTTTGTGGACAGGGAGACCGGAGAAGAGTGGTGACGTGGCGCGGCCGGAAATTTTCCGGGGAGTGTGTAACCGATAGAGGTCATTGTTGGACTCAGAAAGAGAATCAGTGCGAGACACACATCGGGATAAGTTTTAATCATGAAAAAATTCAAGGATGATGATACTATCTGGTAAATAAAGAGGCTTGCTTGAACGTGTGTCTTTAGACAAGCGTAAGCTAGGTTTCATAGAGCTCTTGATTTTCTCGTATTGCTCATAAATATGACTAAATAAGCGAGTTCATGGCGTATTGACACAAAAAAGTGAAGCCTGTAGCAAAAACAGCAATAACAATCTGTAATCAACAAAATAATTACTTTAATACGTGAAGATAACCTTGTATGCATTCACATTGAAACTTAAATATTATAAATATGTAAATTCAAAGAATAAACTTTAGGTACTATGCTAATAGAACTAATGGGAACTATGTTAAAATGGGATACCATAAAATTTTAGTTTTAACATGACATGATTAGAACGCAAAACAAGATCAGGATCGGATAAGATAACAAGCAAAATACAAAGAACGTGTGGGTAGCATTACCGATGGAATAACATTCGCATACAGTGTATGGGTCACATGGCAATAGAGACTACCTATTCTTGCTAATATTGAAATAGAAAATGTTTTCTCTAACCTGAAAACTGTCAATTGCAGACAAACCACAGGGCTGTCAATATCTTCATAATCGGTGGTAATGACATCCCACGGCTACTGCCTTCCGCCAGCGATAACGTAGGCGATTGAATAGGAGCCGTAGGAGGCTGATGGAGCCTTGAAGGAGTGACTGACGATACGGCCCTAAATTTCTAATACCATACCGAAAACACCAGTCATAACCTGCTTTAATTAAAAAAAATTAAAATATAATTCTCGTATTATTTCCG
The DNA here is from genome assembly GCA_963573305.1 of Pyrrhosoma nymphula. Lineage (NCBI taxonomy): Eukaryota > Metazoa > Arthropoda > Insecta > Odonata > Coenagrionidae > Pyrrhosoma > Pyrrhosoma nymphula. The sequence goes on from OY754335.1 coordinate 56,649,625, forward strand.
TTAATGCCTCTGCGGTGCGTTCCAACGCATAAGCAGATGCATATAAATGAAATTTGGCCGGAGAAAAATACTAAAATGTGCACTCAAAGACCTACGATTACCGCTGTAGCCACCTTAAGCAGATGTAGATCGCATGCACGATCAGAATGGTATGTCAGTACAAGAATGCACTGCTGAGCCTCATCTTCTCCATCACCAAACGAGCAGCTTCCCTACTTCCCGGGATATTTCTTGACCTCGCCCTCCTCCGCACGGCCATTTTTTTTCCAAGTGACCTGATTATCGGAAAAATACGATCGCTTGCGCTGTATTTGTCGTTCCAAAAACATCATTAGTAAGCTAGTGTTGGCACGGCGATTATACACGCTGGAGTTGGATGCGAGTTTCAAGGTTTACATTATTAAAAAATGGATACAAAATGGAGAGGTCAAGAGGAATTGATCAGGGAAAAACTTGTTAATTTGCGTGAAACCTGTTAGCATTTTTCCTGATCATTACATATATTTTGGGTTGCTACTTTTTAAGGATAACTAATTTCATCTTTATTTGAAAATGAAAGAACTTATAATGTTTTGAACTCTCAAAAATGGACAAACTTGAATTGATTGGCAGTTTACTTTGTGGATTTTGTGGAATCCTAAGAGGCTAATGGAGCAAATGAGCCTTCGGCTACATACGAGCAAGTATTTATTATCAAAATTAAAAACCAGCTTGAAAATTTTGTGCAAAATTAAGTCTTGTTGGACCTTAATTTTTGATGGAATCTATCGAAACTACGTAAAAATGTGGGAAATTCACGTGGACATAATCACATGTGCTTGAATCGTTCGAGATAATTCCGATTCCGCAACTAATGATACTCGTGGTGCAACCACGAATGGTTCAAGATCATCGTGTCTTTTATTCATCCGTTGGTTATTGCACAACGTAACTCCTTAGTAACGTGATCGAAATTATCTTGATAGGTTCTAGCACAATCCCCTTGACTGGGATTCAAACTCAGGTCCCTCAATATCGCGTACAGTTCTTTAACCAGTTAAGTTAACTTGAAGTCCTGTTCCACACAGTTAATGTCATGGAAGCCTTAAGGAGAAAGATGTTTTCACTGGTGAGAGCACCCAACGCGATACTGAGAGGTCTGGGTTCGAATCCCAAACCAGGCGAATGATTTGCATCACTCTGCATTTCCCACATATACTTTTATACATTTATGGGTGATACCGTTGAAGATACTGCGCGGCCATTTTCGCAGTTATTTGCATTGGGACGTAAAAGTGTATTTTAAAAAACCATCATCCAGGAGCACTGCTAAATTAATCCTTAACAGAAACCAATACCCACGACCTCATGATGCTAAACAAAATGATTCCGCCTGGGAAACAAGGCATATCCATGCGAGGTGGCAATTAGTTGTCGCATAGGCTAATTATTCCGAATTACGCTTACATGTTTGCACAATACGCTTGTACCTCCTACTCCTATTTTTCTCCCCAAAGGTATATAATTCGAGAGATGTGATCCCCGTTCACATTTATGGTCCTCTCCGCCTTCTCCACGACCTCAACTACCCCGACTTTGACCCTTAACCTTTTCCCACTTCTGCTCTCCTCCCATCCAATTACGCGTAATTTTCAACCGGGGGAGCTAGCTGCAAGCAGGAAAAAAAGATATTGAACCGCTTCCTTACCCCTTTCCGACTGATACCATTCACCTTATTCCGTTCCCTTGACTATTATTTATTTCCGTGAATACTTTTCATGCTGATTCCTCGCCGAAAAGGGCCTGAGGATACTCTATAGGCACATTTCGGCCTCCTGATTGAGTTTTGCTGGCGTTCCGACTGTTGATGCGACGCCTTTATTGATTCGCGGTCGTCTAGGATAAACTACTCACCTACCCTACCTACGCCGTCGTGCATGTTTCTAACAAACAGATCGATGCGAGGGTCATCGTTCTCCCATGGGATAAATGAGATTTGGTGACTGAATGATCCAGTCTTTCGCGCAAAATTTGAGCGTAATATTCCGCAACGTTCCTGCTCTTTGGGGGCTTGCTGATGATGTTCCTTTTTCTAGTTTAATGCCATTGAAATTTGATTGTTTCAGTTTTGACTTCGTGGAAGTGAAATATATCCATTTTTGGAGAAGCAAATTCGTAATTTTCTACACGTTATTTAAAACTGCGACCGGTTTCATCTTGATAAGGTACATTTTGAAATGTAGAGCATTCTTTATTTACAGAGAGGATTTTCTTAAAAATTGGTGAGGGTTGATTTGAGATGGAGGAGAGGGGAGCAGGAATGTTACGGCATGGAATGGTGAAGACAAAACAGAGAGAAAGAGCATTTTTTATTCATATAGCCTATAAATAGAAGGCAGGGTAGTAAGCGTAAAATCTTTCATCAGCCACTCATATCCTCGATGTTTTGCTAGTGACCAATAACTTTTTCATTTACTTTGTCTTTAGATGCAAAGAAAACAATAATTTCTCATAATTATCAATGTATACCAATTTATAGTCGATGGGTCTGTGCATCGTACTTTTCAAGATCCACTCTTAGTCGTGGATATTGCCAATTTGTATAAATTAAATGCATGAATGTATATTGCATGTAATAATAAGTATTGTATGGATAATCAGTATTATGATAGTTTTATTCCTTCTTCCTGAAAAAGGGAGCAGTCATGAGTCTTCCTGTTAAGTTATCCCTTGCAACAAAAAACATCTTCAATGAAGGATTATTTTCAATTCTAGCATTAAGATCTCCTCAGGCAAATTTATTTACTGTTCAGATGAATAATCACCACTTTCAGTCATGTTATTATGATTTTGCCAGATGCTATGCGATACTATTGCAGAGTTTAAATACTACTTGCAGACAGAATAGATGCCAGTCTATATTCCACAGAAGAGCGACTCGTGGTCGATTGTGTACCGATTGCTATCCTTGTCGAACCCTACTGCCATAAAAGTCCATTGACGTACCACTTGCAAACGACTTATAAGGCTACTGCTAAAAAAGTAACTTCCGTTTATAAATCCACGTAGAGCTAGAGAATTGGAACAAGGGATATGCGAAGTACAACTGGATGGAGGAAGACGTTTATTGTGGTAACCATAAGGGTTACTGTAAAAAAGAATACTTTCAATCTATTTTTTTCACAATACTGAATTTACAGAAAGGATAATCTGAAATCTTTGAAAAAATTATAATAATTATAAATACCTAATAATAATATACGTTTATTGTTGTAGACCTAATAGGCCTAAGAGATATTTTTTTACATATATATATTTTTTGAACAAAAATTGAAACAAATTATATCATTACTGGGTAATAGTGAAAACAATTAATAATTTGAAATGAATATTTAAATTAAATGTAAATTGAAATAAATAAATTATAGGCGCAGACGTAATTTACTTGTATTACAAATTTGCTTTTTACGTACTGCAGTTTACTTGTTATGCTAGAGACTAACGCAGGCAATAATTCCGTGTCCTCAAAGGAATCAACCTCTTGAAAAGTATTCAGTATAATACAGAAATTGAAGGGCAGCAAAATATTTTCCCAGGAATTCCACAAAGAATTTAATTTTACTGATAAACTATAAAGAAATGTTGATGAGTTATGAAATAGATGAGTGGAGAAAAAATTCCAATGAATGCTTTATTAAATCGGAATCTACATAACAAAATAATCTTTTGATGCAATAGATGGAGCGTTATGTAGGCATAATTTGGTGATGAGACCGCGATTATCCGATGCCTTTGTATTTAGCGCTCACAATGCATGAGTTGATGCTCATATTGAGGAATAGAAGAATAGTATTCGCGTGACCGGAAATCATATTGGAGTAATCATCACAAATGCATTTTCAGGCTCATTATTCACACATGAAAGCATTCAGATCAAGTGAAACATTTCAAAAGGATAATCTTTTACTGAAATACATGTTAATATAATTACTTACAAACAGCTTTCGCTGGATTCTCGCAACGATTGTGATCAGCATATGCTTTGACTCACCTGCAAAAGAGAAGAGTGATACCGTTAGTAACTGAATAATAATAGCATTTCTAATTAAAAATGCTACATTCATTTAACAAATATGAGACACTACATTTGCGAAAATACATTGCGGAGCAGATGAAAATGACATTTTGCATATGGTATAAACAACGCCATACTAGACTTTTATTGGCAGAAAATGCCGAAATTAGTATTTAATTCGACAATTTTCGATCTATATATTCATATGCTAATTGAATTGTATACCACTTCCAAAACTTTTAAAATACAGATAATCACTAAAAAATATGATATTATTTCAATCAACAAGCATTTTTTTGTAATAACTCGAAATAATTTGGCCACATTAGCTACGAACACAGCCCAATTGGGCATCACCATCGCACTTGACTGAGGGAACCACGGTTATTAAACCGTCATCCCAACAGACCGAACAGATACAAAAAAATTACAACGATCCAGTCACACCGATTGTGTGATGGGAGATAAGAAAAAAGTTAGAGAAAAAAAGATCCTTAATTGGAACCGATTGAAAATGGCTTTCGCGAGTGAGAGACAGAGAAAGGGAATGAGTGAGGGATACTCTCCTGACAGGGAAACGATGCATTTGACGGGCTGAAACGGGCGAGAGATGGGGATGATGATGGAGGAATTAGCGATTGAGCGAGGCGCGGGGAGAATGACAGGAAGGTGAGAGCGAATGAAGGGAAAGGTAGGGAGACAAAAAAGAGTTGGAAATCGCACACGGGGAATATGCGAGAGGGTGTCCAAGAGGGTTCGACGAGGGCATTAAAGCACGAAAGCGAAAAGCGATAATGACACGTGAGCCACCCCCGCAGGGGGCGCGCCGAGGTTTCAGCCTCGTGTCAATGGCCCTGGGAGGGGAGTTAATGTCGGTGTGTGTGTGGAGTGGGGACTAAAACGTCACCTCCTCGTATCACCTCCTTCTACCCACCCTTGAGCATATAAAACGTCGTGTGCATAAAGTGATGAGCGACTAAAAAATAATTGAACGTTCAAATAAACCCTTTGCCAGGACTGAGATTCGAACTCAGACCTCCTTAATTGGCGTCGAGGGCTTTCAACCACTAAGATACTCAGACACACTCTTCCAATGTGAATTTCGTAGAGGTCTAAAAAGGGAAATATGCCATGGATGGATAAAGAGATTTTCGACTAAAAACAACTGCCCTTTAAATGCGTAAAATTACTACAGGTTTCACTCAGAAGGATTTTCTCATTTTTTTGAATAAATGATTAACCATTAGAATTATTTTATGCAGAAACTGCACGAGAATTGACAACTGCTGATGCATGGTTGTAAATTTACCCTTATAGATACGATACCAATGGGGATATATACTTGATCTCCGCAGTTGATGGATCATATTTATTTTAGCTTGCGGGGTAAAGTCGGACTCCGCAGTCAGTGAGTAAAAAATGTTTATTTGGATAGGGCAGAATGTCGCAAAAATTATTTAAGGGTTGCTATGTATTACATCATCATGAGGTAGAAAAGTGAATAAAAGAGCCTTTTTAATTACTTAAATACATAAGGATGTTATAAAACATCGAAACCTATATAGCAATTAAATTTGTACTTAAGTATATTAAGACAAATTGCACACCAAATCCACTTTTTATTCATCCCCCATATTCAACTTCCACGCAACACCGCCTGAATCTTCGGCATTTTAGAGCTCGCGTTGGTGTACTTTGTGCATCCACGCAAGTAGTACGCGATAAATATAATAGGAGTACTTTTTACGATTGTGTGCATTAAATATTATTATTTATAAAACTGACATTTTCTGATAATATGATGCAACAAAAGGAGCATTTCAAATTCTCAAAAATAACAGTAATTTTAGGTTAAAATTCAAGATAAATTTCTCGTATCGTGTAAAAAATTCACCATGTAAGAAGTTGTGTCCCAATGTAATCGACGGTTGTTTGTGATCGGTTATTTGCGAAAAGAGACCGACTACTGAGAATATTTGCGCCATTGAGAACTGGTGGATGAGTGAAGAATTAGATGGTAAAAGGTGGAGAAAAACCCGGCGTCATAATTAGCCTACTCCCAACCCTTTAATATCAGGTGTGTTGAATTCGACTTATACCTCTGGAGTCAACTAATTTACCGATGTGCCCAATGAGCCAAATTTGGTGAAATCAAAAATTATATAATCAAATTCGAATCAAATCCCTCTCGGCGTTGGGAATATACTATAAAGAAAGCTTAACCGTGAATAGTAGTCACGTTCACGCTTTCGGTTTGCGATCGGGTGCCAACAAGAACTTGCGCCGGGAATCATCTTCCACTCTTACAAATCTTCGACTACATCAGCTCTTGTAATTGTCCACCAGTCTGAATGTAAAGTAAAAGATGACACTTTTTAGTGAATCACGATATTAATGCATACGGCATAGTGCAGTGGACAGAAATAATTACGCTATTTTGGCCAACATAATAATAACATAGACCACTTATTAACAGGCGTACCTACTCGGCGTGGAAACCTGAGAAATTCAGTTTGACATGGGTGTAAAATGAATAACTATAATAAAACCAGTTTTGCGCACGCACTGGCGTCAACCGTGAACGTGAAAGTTAGGACTGGTCGTACTTCGATGTTGACTATTGACGCTCACGCTTGACGCCTTCGCAAGATCGGAAAGGTCTCCATAAACACCTGTGCATTGACTTTGCAGTTTAATGCCCTGTTTCCTCTATTGATATACCTTCCGGGGTAAGGAACCTATGCATACATTCCTGCAACTACGAAATTAGAGGCGTTAACAATGTTCTGCCCACTCCATGATTTGCAGCAAGCAAGTGAATAGAGATCAGTTAATTTAAAGCTAAATAAGAATTCACGCATCCCCGAGACCTTTTGAAATGTTCGAAATGTTTTCAAAAGCAAATTATACTCTTCTCTGTATATAAAACAGAGTAATAATATATGCTCTTCTCCATTTTGTTTGCCAGTCTTTTACTATCGTGATCCATCTTTCCGGGTTCATTATGCGACGCCAACGTCAACCTATTTACTCCTGTAAGTACATCAGTATAATCACTGAGTCTCAGTCGTAATTTTCCCTAAACTTGTCTTTATATTCAATGACGACGGCAAAGAGCGCGTTTTCTTCTCCCTCTATTCCACTTTTAAATAACTGGACTATATTAATCGGAACTGGTTGAGAAACAATATAGCCTCTACTTGAGTATGACGTGAAAACACCTAAGCGCGTTGTACGCCACCTGACAGTTGAGGCATGAAGGTGAAACCGTTTTTGATTAAATATTTGGGGAATTACGACTGATTGTGAGACTCATTGATTTTTAATATGAATTTCCACTATATCTTGCCTGAAAGCATCAATTTTACGTGTGCGTAAGAAGTGGAAACTGAGGGTAAGTTGAAGTTCACGTTGACGCCAATCGTAAACCAGGAGGAGCGAGAGAGTATGAGAGCGGGGTGGTGGGGTGGGGTGAATAGAAGGGGGGAAGTGTGGGAAGTGGGTGGAGATAGTAAGGGGTGGAAACCGTTAGAGTGGTGCGTAAGGAAGGAAGAGGAAAGGGCTGAAGTACAGAGCGACGGAGGAAAGAACGTGCAGGTGAGTGAGTGCATCTCCCAATTAAGGCGTGGTTTCGCCTCTTTGCACTTCAACCTTGATGCTATCGATACAGCGGCCTCACGTAGAGAGAGAAATTCACCCCCCCCCCCACTTCCGTGAGGCCCCCCTTTACATTACTAGCATATTACGCCGGTGACTCAGAGGCTAATGAAATGTTCACCGTGTGAACGCAAGTTGGTGCTAGCCGTAGTAAACTTCTTGGCCACGATAGAGTTACTATAGAGCGTTCCATATTTAGTTCCATATGTAGGATGGATAGGATTAGGAATGAGTGGGTTCGATGCTCCAGCAATGGGCATGTATGAAAGTATTGTGTTCCGTTTGTTTGGCCATCTTGGGAGAATGGATGAGATTGGAATAGCGAAACAGATATATGGTATAGAAGTGAATAGTGTGAGAGGAAGGGTTAGAGCGCGAAAGTCATGGGTGAATGTGGTAGAAGAGAATAAAGAGTAGAAGTATGAGGAGTCTAAAGAATAGTAGAACGTGTACGAAGCAATGCATGAGTGTGAGAGAAGCGAAAGAGATGCGCAAGGAGAGGGAAATATGTAGGAAACTATGAAGAGAGAGCCGGTTTCCTAGGCCTAACAGCATTAACTAAGTTCTTTGACTTCGCTTACCCCGTCAGGGAATGGCTTGATGGGTATGTATGCGAATATGTATTTTGCATGTCAACACGACCAAGCATTAGCTGATGGTTCCCGTGAGTATATAGCCCATTCTGCACGGGTAAAATGGTTGGAGTTGAACTTCATGTGAAATATACTTAACCCTTTCACTGCGTATTACCCTAAGTTCGTATAAATCTGAATGAATATTTTCATCCAAAGACTGCAAAGATCTGCTTTATTCCACAATTTCAAAAATGTTTTGCCTCTGCTGTAGAGATCAAGTATATCCCAAGAGGTATTGTACCTAAAGTGGTAAATATACTACCATGCAACAAAGGATTAAAAATAATTTTGTAATTACAGCATAAAACATCGCGCGTTGTTAATAGGTATATAACACAAAAAATGGCGAACATATTTTTGTGGATACTTGACACATTTTATGAGTGATACCAATAATTAATTAACGCAGTTAAAGGGTTAAAATTACGTTACTTAACTGTATAATTAGTGTGATAGCGAATAACGTTGCGATAGTGTGCTCGTCCGGTGAGCAGTCACCCATTGTCCTGTAACCTTGAGGTGCCTAGCGGGGTATCACGTGTGCAGCTGCAGATGCCTGTGCAAGGGGGGAGGGCTGAATCATCTGACTGTACTCCCACTCCTCTCCCGATATTTGATTAGAGGTCATCTCCGCTCTCACCTTTCAATCGATTTAATTTGAATGCGAGGAGTGATGTGACACAAGGGAGAAACCGATGTAGAGGGGGAAGGCCACATCAAGTGGGTGGATCGTGGGCGCGCAGCGCTCTGAAAACAGTTAAGTGCGCCTTTCAGCCCACGGCACGTGCCGGGCGAATACGGAGGCAGACACAAAACGGGCGTGGTTGGGACGCATTATGGAAATGAGCTAGAAACAGGGGTGCCAGTCGTGTCGATGGCGCGTGAGCTTTATTTTCCTCATAATAAAACAAAGAAATCTACTGAAGATGTTTGATAACACTAAAGAGCCACATTTTCCACTTTAGTTTAAACTTAAAACAGTAAAAATAAAAATAATATGACCTTCCAATTCCGCACTGATTCATGAAACACGTAACGGAGTGACGTCTTCACGTGAAGATGTAACTCTATCACGTAATTCTACTAATCAGTAAGAAATTGCAAAGTATTACTTTCATTGTTACATAATAAGACGAATCCATTAAGTACAGCCTTAGACGCTAGACGGTGTCTTGTCCGACAAGTGACGACTTTGAGCAATAACATTTAAGAAACTTTAAGATGAGCTTTTTCCAAACCTAACAGCTTTTTGGTAAAAGCTGAAACAGTTCAATTATTTTCAATGCACCTCTCACAACTTAGGCTAAGAATACCAACTTGTTGTAACCTTAAATGTAAAAATAATGTAATGGGCATGCTACACCAAGAGGTTCATATTTCTCCTATAAGTATATCCTCAAATTTACGTTGCGTCAAAGGTAGCTTATTTATGCTTTCCTTAACCACCGAAAGTTGAAGTGAAAAATTAAGTAGGGATAAAGCGGTTGGCTGAAAGGAGAGTGAAGTTTTGGACACATTTTGAACTAGGTTCTCTCTTGCACTAAAAATATACGACTCTAGCCATCCTTTACGTACGTTAGTTAAGAAATGGAAAAATAGACTTCAGCACGGAGACCTCAAAATATAAATCTAGTAATCTTATACTAAGCTCACGAACTTTCACTTTCCGATGGGGCTCTTGACAGTGACTCTGTGCACAAATTGTTATACTAGAATATAAAACAATCCAAGATTCGAAAAAGCATATTTAAATATAATTTTCGCCTGAATTTAAAATACTGTGCCTATCAAGAGCTCAAGTCAAAACATGCATTAGTTAACGCAGCAATACAAAATATAATTTTTGTATCATTTCCATTACTGCACGTCTGGCGGGTTAGACCACATAAACGAATGTACTTAAATAGTGGTTCTAGCATTTTTTTTCGACCATATTTAAAAATTATTAAAATTTGCTCTTAAATGACCCGCTTAAACCCCCTTTAGGTATTAAATATTAAAAAAAAACATTTTATCAAACTACAGGAAAACTCAAAAATTATATAAATCAGACGTTACGGTACTTGCACATAAAGTGGTCACACAGAATAAAAAGCTAGTCGCTACTCTGTAACCCGACTCAGCTCGTTTGCGAAGCGGCCCATTTTCCTGTTGCCTTCCAGGAGAGAAAGATGAAACACAAATCTAGGGAGGAAAATTCGGAATTCGAGTTTACCCACGGCACCATTTCAATTTCCCCGACCGACCCTTGCTTTCCCAGCCCATTTCGTCCTGCAATTTCCATAATCCCCTGTCCACTTACGGGTGGCCCTTCTCCTATCCTTCCTCGCTTTCCTTCTGTCCGTTTCCGTCCTCTTCATCGTGTCCCTCAGTTGAACCAGCCTTGTATCTCATGAGCAAGGATTAGAAGGAAAGTAGATTCTGAATATGAATTTTGGACACTTTTGGTAAGGGTGAGAGCCGAGTACAATATGAGGAAGATTGAGGAAAGTTGGCGCAGATAGGACGAGAATCAGTCCTAATTACGATTCTGCGAAAAGGAGCCAGGCCAATTACTATAAAATGTTATTGTAGTTCCCACCGCTATGAGTTCTACGTCATTTAGGCTTCTTGAAGCCGTTATAGAGGTATTCTATGCACTTCAAGTCCACATCATCAAATAACTGATTTTTAGCTTTTTCACGGAATAATAACATGCTTAATAATCATGTAATCTTCACGAAAACTTTAAATATTGTCTAGCTCCTATATTTGAATTTAAAAAATACTATCAAAGTCTGGCTTCAACTCATGTTATAAGTAAAATAATCATTTCATGCCTTAAATACCTCCAATGGAGACAGACCTTACCTAAGTCTCCATGAAATACATGCATCGTGCAGTCACGTGTTCAATCCACTTTACCAAAAAGTACCTAAATCACATGATCGAAGAAGATCAATATTGTCTTCCACCTTACTGATTTTGGCTGCATTTGCAGAATTTATTTTTTATAACTGATTTGTGATTACGCCCATTCGCATTGGAACATTGGTATGCATTCATTCCTCACGAATAGGTTAATTAGAAATCAACCACTTAAATTAAAGTTCAGGGCACTTATTCAGATTATGAAAAGCCTACACAGGGTGTTCTAAAAAATCCTATATCTTCGGTTTTGATTACTATTTATCTGCCAAAACTAAGTAGTTTATCTATTCATAATTAAAGTATGGCGATGCCAATTTTCAATTAAACCCTCTCAAAGCCATTCCATTAAACTATTCCATAAAACTATTGAGAAATTCTGCTGGCAATTTTGACAAAATATAACTCTTCATAATATGACAACATTAGGAAGTTAGTTAAAAAATAAGAACCTGTAATATACTTTTACTGACACGCATGGAGTAACTTGTTATTTTTAACACTTGTTTCAAACCGTAGGGACAATAAAAAAATCATGATCAGTCACAAAACACACATTGGGTACGCGAACATGACACACCCAGTATGTGTCATAATAATATGAAAATATGTATATTTACATGAGTTAGTCTTGTATTAATCAGAATAGTGTGTCAGTTATTATAGTAACATTAGGAGTCTTGAATAGATTATGAACGTACATTTAAATATTCAACGGTTGATTTAACATTCCCTGGCAATTCCACATCCTCTTACGAATTCAAATCATTTGCATGCTAATACAGCTTCATTTTCACTCATACACTTGCACCATCTATTTTTAAATTCCACCCAACATTAAAAATCCAAACGGGAACCAAGACAGGGTCGAGGCGGCTTGTTGGAGCTTAGGGGCGAGGAAATCCGACTCATCCTACAGCGGTCCTCCAAAACCAGCTCGCAGCAACCAATCCAGCATGACATGACCCCGCCCCCTCCCTGTGAACCCCTCGGCCAGACCCTCACCGGCTACCCTTGCAGAGCCGACCACCTCACAACCGACCGAATAATGCCTTCATTTCCTCTCTCTCAAAGGGCCCGGGAAAGACAACAATGAGACGGGATTCGTGAGAAATGAGGAGGATGACAGCCAAGTACGGTTAGAAAAAAAGAAGGAAGCAGGTCTGGGACACCATTCTCTATCCGTTCCAAACCCAAAAACACGACTTTTATCCCGATTGAGTTTCCCGCCAGACTACTCGAAATGGAGAAAGAGAGTTGGTCGATGGAAATTATGAACATATATGGTGCTTTCCATCATCTTCAACAGATAAGGAAACAATAGAACAACAAACAAGGAAATACAAGAACACAAGTGCACATTCAAGTCGACGATTACAACGATCTGGGCTGTACTGTTTACAAAATGGCGGGATGAGATTTAAATTATTCATAGAAGTCGTCCAACTCATCTATCGAAGGACGAAAGTCCGATTTATTATTATTTTTTCTCAAATAATTATCAAAATTATCTCAGGCATTTAAATATTCATGTTTCTACCGCTACGCATTTCCCCGCCCTCACAAATTTCATCTACCGGCGCACAAGCTAACGCAGCTGAACTACGGAGGAGATGTATTTGGATCTGCTTAGCGCATATGGAGTCACACGTGATTAGAGCACACTCTGCACTAAAAAGATTGCAGCAGTTTGGCGTAGATGCATGAATGGAAAGATTCCATAGTATTCATTACACGGGACGTCTCTTTTTTCCTGGGCTATTTCATGCGTTCAGACACGCATTGTATCAAATTTTTTTCTACTGTGTTCCATTCAGAGCGAAATGCATAAGATGATACTCCTCCTTCCAGCGTCGGGGAAATCCCTCTCGCGCGCCAAGAAACACCGAGGAAAACAAAACAACATAGTCATTCTACTCTCTCACGTAAATACAGTCAGCATGAAGCAGGGATTCTTAACGGGGATAAATTGCCACATTGGAAGCGTAAATGTATTATTCTGGAGTACAAAAAATCATGGAAATACAATCAGAATTCACTTTAAAACTTGGCACTTGGAACTATCAAGAGGTGAGATCAAAATAAAACATAATATTGAACATCTAGCCAAGAATCATCAGGAACACGAATCCAATTGAACAAGGAGAGTAAATAAATAAAAAGTGCTTTCGCGTTTTCAATTTCATGGGGTTTATTAGGAAACGTTTTCCCTAAAATCCTTTTAGAAGGATCGTTAGAAGGGCCAATAGTTAGAAAAAAGTTTGAGAAACCCTGGTCAAGAGAAACGAGCTACCGCACCGAGCAGGCCTGTGCTCCATGCTTGAGTGCAGGCATTCATGCGCGAGGAGCAATTCTAGTATACTACCTCGCCTGTCGGATGATGCACGAAATTACGGAACACTTGAATAGAGTAATTGACTGATCTATTCTGGATTGCGAGGGTGAAATGGATGCCTTACTTTAGCTGTAGCAGTAGGTAGGTGTGTGAGTGAAGTTTAGTATTATGATATGATTGGATCCTATTTGCTGTTTGAAGAGCATGGAACTCGTTGGAAGCTTATTTGGGGATGCCAACGCCATGCAACACGGTACGTATGACCTTGACGGCATTGGAACGCACGTGCGCTAGGTAACGATTCACTGAACTGTACCTCTAGCTGTAATTGCATGACGTCATGAACGGCAGCCCGATAAGACACCCTATTAGCACGAGAGTAGTAGGAGGGGATCCGATTGCACCACTAGCCCAGCAGGGTCACTTCACCTGCCCAGTGTACAACATAGCTTCAACAATTTTTATTCATATTCACTTGAGAGCATGATCGAGAACGTGATCGAGAATCCGATTGCTCTCATGCATGGAACGTATGGGTCGTTAATTTTTCGATCCACACGCGGTCTTTTATTATAATGAAGGCTAATGATGACGCTAGATTTTTTGTTCAACACAACTTCAATCCTAAAATAACATTGCTTATCTCACTGATTATCCTATGAACTCTATCAGCACTAATGACGGCCATCGCCCACCTTGCCTCCCTTGATTAAATCTACGACTAATGCTAAAGTAAGACATCCACTTCATCCGCGTACTGCACACAAAATAATTCAATAGCTCTCTGTTTGTACATATCATAGATCTATTTGTTCCATTAAGAGAAGTTCATTATGATAGTGAAAAAAATTAAATGAAAAAATCAGAATTGTTATGGAATCTGAGTGGCGTTGTATCTGTCACAAATTTCTCGGTCATTCAGACCAAAATGAAAAAAAATGGTTTAATTGACTAGCCTACAAACAGTTAGCAGTACAAGTTAAAGTTTAAGGCTTTACCCTGTGGAAACGAATCAAGTTAAATGATTTAGCTCTTAGTATATTCCACACTGTTTTAACTTTCGCCGATCATGGGTTCGGTATATAAGGTCACTATCAAAGTCAATGTTTATAGTAACATTGTTTCTCTAAACCATACATCAAAGAAGAGAATAGATGTAACCATACGATACGACACCACAGGTAAATATTTAAGGCATTAACATGCCCAATCAGCCATATAGAATGGATCAATTATGCAGTTGAAACGCCGAAAACATGGATATTATTAGCAGAATGTCGCGATACCACAATAGTTTATCTAGAAAAATGGATGTAATTTCATAAAGCAAATACTGCATTATTCATTAAACGTATTCACAAGTTGAACGTGAAAACCATGTCAGGTGGATCATTTTATACGATAGTACAGGCTTAATTTTCGTGCGTCAAGATGCTATTTACTGTCTTCTTTTGTATATGGCTTTACAATAAAATCTGCACCAATTCGACGCATTGTTTTGTAATTATTTTAATTCACAATATGAAAAGGTGGGTCATCAATTGTTTAATGTACCAACTATTTTCCAAAAATGACATTGTCATTCCATTCATATTATGTTAACTTGTAGAAAAACTTGACCTCTATCGGATATGAACAACCAAATTTTACTTTTCCGCGCTATTTTATTTCCTAATTGAACTGGAAATTACAGTGTTCAACGAAATAATGAGTAAAAACCCGAGAAAAATTAGCATATTTGCATAAAATGTAAATTTCGATTCCGCGGAAAACTGTTTGCAAGGAGGAATAAATCCCCAAAAATTAATAAAAAAGGAATATATGTATTACCACCTTATTTTGTGTTATTAGCCAATTAATTTGAAGTCAAAAAGCTGTAGTTCCGTAGAAATGGCACTGCAGTGCCAATGGCACTATGGCTGGAGAAAAGTGATAATTGAAAAAATTCTCGCAGAATAATCTTCATCTTTTTTTTACCTTTATTATGGTTTTCAATAGTTATCGCAAACCATTTCCGAATAAAAGGAATTTTAAACCAAATTCACAAATAGGTGGAATTTAGTATTTCTTTTGACTCACACAGTCCCGGTGGAACCTCCTTAAGTTAACCTTGGATTTGATGCTGTAGGACGCCTACCCAAGTAACCAACCAACCAGAAGAGGGCGAAGGAGAAAAACTCCTCTACAGAGCTCACCCATTTTCCTCATCTCTTTCTCCCATCCAGGAGGCCCAGGGGGAAACGGCGTCAAAGTACTCAATTCCGACTCATTTCCTCCTCCTACTCTCCTCCCACGATGTACCTGCCATCGTATTTCGAACGTCCGGGGGCTGCCTTGCACGCATCCAGCCTCCAGAAAACGCTCACTCTCTCCACCAGCCCCTGCCAATTTCCTCCACTCCATCTGCAAGCCTTCTCCTGCCTCGGACGTATCCATCACTCCCGCCTTCACTGCGCTGACTGCCCCGTTTCTCTCCTTCCTCGGTGAGAACCTCTTCCGAAAACCCTTTTCCAGTTTTTCCTCATCTTCTTCAACCTATCTCCCCCGCGGAAAAATCGGTGGGTCCCCCGGAAAGAGGCCTCGTGCAGTCCTTTTTGCCTGTTGATCGGGTTTGGAAAGAAGGGCTGACGAGAGGTTACGGAGGAAGGAGCAAAAGTGGATGAGGCCGCACTTAGGAGAGACGTTGACGTAACTGTACTTTATTATTTATCCACCTATAAGAAACTTTTGTTCAAACTAAAAAATGGATCCCGTACATGAGAATTTTAGGAACCACTTAAATACGCATGCTTAAATTAAATGCCTGGCTGACGGGAGGTTACGGAGGAAGGAGCAAGAGTGGATGAGGCCGTACTTAGGAGAGACGTAGACGTAACTGTTCAGTTTTATTTATCCGCCTATAAGAAACTTTTGTTGTAACCAAAAAATGGATCTCGTCAATGGGAACTTTAGGAACCACATAAATACGTATGTTTAAATTAAATGCCTGGAAAAATTCCCACAAGAAGGACCGTAAGTGGTACTTTAAAGTCCAGATTTTTAAGTCTTATCACATTTCAGCGGTTATCCTGTATTTCCATTATCCACTTCTTATGCACACATACCCATCAGGCCGTTCTATTTCGGGTTAGTCACAAGGAAAGAAGTCCAGTTTCCGGTGACAAGCTTCTAAAGATGACTCTAATTTACTAATTTCCTCCATACTGCCCTATCCATACATTCTTTGCTTCAGTAACCCTCATATATTGTTTCACACACGCCCTCCTGTTCTTAAGACTCCTAATACTCCTTCTGTTAAAAGTATCTTCCACCACATTCACCCATGACTTTCTCGATCTACCCCTTCCTCTTGCATCATTCACTCCACTATCATAAATGCACTTCGAAGTTCAATTCATATCCCGACCCTCGACAAGGCTTAACATACGATGCGCTCTCCTTTCTCTATCATTGTAATCTTTTTCCTCCCAGAACCAATTCCGGATCATTGATGTAGTTAAGTGAAATATCACACGGCATTAAATTCAACGAATAATGCATCGTTATAAAGGAAACATTTAATATTTCCAATGGTACCGAGATATCAGCCACTTAGCTTACTACTTTATGATACATTTCCCAAAACATTTAATCCGTTTTCCATAGGATATAGTGCGGCTGTTAAGGGCCTTGGTGACAGCGGAGTATAGTCCTCTCCTGCCAACCATAGGGTCGTGGGGTGGGTTCTGGGTTTGAATTCCGCCTGTGCTGATTTTTCACCAATCAGGCCATGGTTGTGTGCTCGTCCATTGCTATTCGCTAAACACCCCGAGGTAAAGGCCATAAGAGCTATTTTAGCCGGTTATGAAAAATATAAAGAATAAAACTGTAAAAAAAAATAGGAACGTTTTGACACATGGGTCGCGCCGGAAAAGTAACAATATTTAAGATCTCGAGTGCTTTATTGATTATATTTCAAAATTAATTCATCAAGCACCGGAATACTTTTTATAAAATTGTATACATGTAAGCTTTTGCTTATGAAGGCGTTTTCAACGTACGGCGTACATCAAATGCGTAAGTCAAGTTAAAGCCTCAAATGTGTGCGTTTAGAAAGCAAGCAAAGATTTTACGTAATTAGTTTAACTATGTTTATTTCAATTATCTCACAAGTGATTCAATTTAAAAAATAGATAACCATACCTATTATAACTAAATACAATTCACCAATGGTCGTAAATTGGCCAAACTCCTACTGAACACGTTGGACTAATTTAATAATCCACTTTCCAAAGGCAACCGAAGGAATCAGAATCGGGAACCTTAAGGAAATTGTAAGAATAAGGTCAGACCAATGTGCTCGCTTCAAAACTAAAATGCCAAGCTCTAGAGCCTTTTTAAAAATGACTTGAGGGAGTCTAAAATTTTCTGGACGTGTTTTTTTACGACCTAAGGAATTTTCACTGTAAATGCTCCCGTAGCGGCTTGGGTCGCAAAAATGTTTCCCATGCTAATTGTTAAAAAAAGTATTTAAAAAACTTTTACAGACCAAATTCTGAACCGAAAATACTTTTTATTGATGAGTGACAAAACGAATTATAAAACCAAATTAAATAACAAGGTGGTAGACCTCAAGCTGAACTTGAGTTTTTTTCAGGAGTCGAGGTGTTTCAAAATCCGGATGGCACCTCAAGCCGAGCCTAGTTGGTCAATTTGTTGGGTATGCCTTTTGGTGAAGCAAAATCAGAATATGGAACGGGGCTGTGTACCTGCCTTTAGTACTGATGCTTTCACAAGCGTTAAGGCATAGCGTCATGAGATTTCTACCCTAGTCTAGGTAACACTTTCAAAGCTAATATGCCAATAATAATTTAAAATGATATTGAATGCTATTTTTATATTTTCGTAGTATAATCGTAACAGTCACTGTCGTTCTCGAAGAAGTCATTGCCATCTCCGGTGGCTGCTGTATATAGTACTAGCTTGATAATCCTGCGGTAGTGGATTCATGCCCCAACCGGGATAGTTTTTCTCAACCAAGGGCATGGGTATTTTTGTAAAATTGTTGATTCGGTTCCTGATAAACCTGATAACAAACCAACAGTGGATTAAGTATCGAGATCAAAGAAACGTCCAGAAAAAAACACGCACCGTCTTACGAATACGGATGGCGAAATTCCAGCATTTTAAAAGGTTAAAATACATAAATATTCCCAGAGATATTTTTGGGCTTGAAAAAATTTGTATTCATTACGTCTCAAATTATGAAACGTAAAAAAAATTTCTTTGTATATATATTTATTTATTTATATATTTATGTTTAATTTTTCTTTATATTTAAGGATTTCAAGGGTATTCTAGAAGACTTTGACATATTTTAACGTAATAAATCGGTACAAGATAATACTGGAGGTTTCGAAAAGATTTTTAAAATAAAAGAGAAACGAATAAGAGAAGCGCTTAATTCGACTTACTTTTACACTCCTTTGGTTTCTGCTCTAAAAATACACGAACGAATTTATTCTTTGTAACCAAAGTGATGCCATTGATGCATTACTGAAAAGGCACTTATTGTTTGCTCTCTTTGATGTCAATTCTTCGATAATTTCGATGGTAATAATTCTTTAGAAAAATTATGGCACGAAATGCGAAAGGGAACAATGTGTTTGTATTTCCGTTAAATTTGGATTCATGAAACGTTTAGAGACCTTAAGGGCATTCCTTATTTAAATTGGATGATAACAATCCTCCAATGTCACTGAGATCAAGTTTTGACCGCACCATATTCAATGCAATTATGACCTGAGGTTAATATTTAATATTTTTTCAAAGAATTTATTTTACATTTTTATGGCTATTGATCTCTCATTAATTGGAATTATCCAGATTTCACGAGGTCATAATCAAACTATTGCTCAGGGATAAAATGCACCATATTGACAAGGACGTTCAAGGGAAATAGTTACACCGAAAACTATTGCTTCTTTCTGTCTATACATTCATTGGTTGATGGGGGGCAATACCTAGACAGAATTACAATAAAAAAAAGTTTTAATTTGTTTTGTACATCCAAGAGCCAGCTAATGACGTACTTGTTTGAGTATTTCCAAAACGTAATAACTCAAGTATCACATGTTTATAGATTGAGCACACCTCAAGCTAAGATTGTAGCCTATAAAGAAAGAAGGACTAAAATATATCAATTTTTAAAATCAGATTTGGACATGCAGACATGATCAAACGGGTTAATAATCTTGAAGTAATTTCCACAAATATACAGAAATAAGGAATAGAATGTGATATTCCACAGAGGAAAAATCATTTGCCTTGACCGGGCCTCGAACCCGTATCCCTCGATTTTACGCCCGGTGCTTTATGGATAAAATGTAGATAAAATTACAAGCCTTGAAAACAAGGAAGTGTGTATGAAAAGTATGAACGTAATTGAGGAAAAAGAGGTATGCAAGAATACTGTAGTGCGGTAGACATAATTAAAATAAAGCTAGTTTTCAAGGCCTCTCACTCTCAGTAAGAGGAGAAGTCTTAAGAACAGGAGAGCGGATATGAAGCAGTATTAAATGAGATTGAAGCAAAAGGCATGCAAGCATAGGGCAGCATGTAAGAACCCATAAAAATAGAGCCACTTTTCAAGGCCTAACGCTCTTGAACTCTTTTGACTTCGCCTACCCCGAAAGGGAATGGCGTGATGGGTGTGTGTGTGTGTGTGTGAATAGGAACAAGTCTTCTCTTTTTTGTTTTAGCGAGAACTTCAATTATTCTCCGATTCTTGCACCCACCGGTGCGCGGAAATGAAGGAATCAGAAGCAATCAAAACCGTTACACACAATGGAATGGGAGTCATTATCCAGTTATTCACGGCCGACGCGGAGGATTCGCCTTGCTGCCTGTCCCCGAGGCGGATATGGTAGATTTAGCAAGATTTTTTCTCTAGTCATAATGGAGGCCATTTTTAGATATCATCTTACAACTTAAACAGTTGTCGAAATCGACAAAACAACCAAAAAAATGAAAAATAAGATGGTGATTATGATGTTTGTGCAGCTGTAAGAATCAGGAATAATAAGAAATATTGATGAAGTAAAAAATTCATTTTTATGACTGAATTTCCAACCAAGAAAAGAAATGTACAGGGTGTTGCAAAAAACACCGGCAACAGAGGTGAGGTACAACATTGAAATGGGTTGATCATTGTTTAATAAGGTACGAAAAAAAATGAAAAAAAAAAAGATTCTTCAAGTATTGTCGGTAAAACGTCCACTATAAATGTGTGGTACCGAGCTCCATTTAAGTGAAGCGGCAACATATATGGTCCAATCAAATTGTCACCAATTATCCCGGCCCAAATGTCTACCTGGAATCTTTCCTGGTAGCAGCGTACAACTTTTTCCTTAGGATTTTCATCCTTTTTTTCATTTTTTTTCGTACCTTATTAAAAAATAATCAACATATTTCATACTACCCTACCTCCGTTGTCGGTGTGTTTTTGCAACACCCTGTATACATACAATATTCGAGGCTATAAATAGACTTATTTGTTTCACACCGACTCGTACTCTGAGAAATTCTCATTCGATGTTTTTGCGAATTTATGTAGTATTATGGTGAGCAACATTTATTTTATAATCAAAATAAAATAATAAAGTCATGTGTAACAGATTGTTCTTTGGGCGTTCCACATTTAATAAACAGTAAGAGCTGCAATGAGGATTCGTGTCCAGTGCAAATCTAAATAACGCCAGAGATGCGATGTAGCCAATAGCAGTATGAAATACGACATAGGGATAGTCAGTGTACTAACTCCACATTTAGGAGTCCTGGAATAGGCAAAGCATGTTATAAATTTATTAACTTTAACGCGATATTGGAAATGGTTGCCTAAGTAGACTACATGTAAGGTTACGGAGCGTAAGCTTGGCAACAGCGCTCTCCACAAAACCGAATCTATCAACTAAATGTGGAATGATCTATATTTAAATAAAATAATATCTATCTGGAGGGCACAGCCGTACCACTTCGCATGGCAAACAGAGCAGAGCTTTGGTGAAAACAGCTTCTATTTTTTTGGAAAATATCTCGACAGGTATTGCGATAAGCGGCTACAATTTATTATCATTCTGCCATTCATTCATATTGGCTATAGCTAATTCACAGTATTTAGAGTTTGAAATTAGCAATTTATGCATGGTAAGTACAATGTTTCATCAAAATATACATAATGAAAATAAATACCCAAATGTTTTTGTACTCATCAGTGAGAATAGGCTCCAGACGTTTCAGATGATGGTGTACAGGAGGATTGGATAATTGGTGGATGGAAGGAGGTCGAACGAGGAAGTGCTCGGCATGGTGGGTGGCAGAATAGGTGGTTGGAGGAGGTGTTGAGGGTCGAAGGGATGCTGAAGGCCGTGATAGAAGGGAGGATATTGGGTAAACGGGGAAGGGGAAGGAAGAGAATAATTTTTATGGTTGGGATGAAGGGAGATAGGACGTACGCTGACGATGAGACGAAGAAAGAAATTGTGTGGCTAAAATTGTCTAGATTCTAAGATAGCGAGCTAAATTAGTGTAGACAGATTTTCTGCGTCTGTAATAATCTATAGGTTTTTTAACTCTCTTACGTGTAAACTTACCTTAACTATTAGATTACTCTGATAATAATCAAACACAAAGAATGACATCACTCACTTTCAAGATTAAAATATTCAACGCATATTTCATTATGAAGTATTGAACCAAATATAAATTACTAATACCTCGCTAATACTGTTGATTAATTACAGCTGAAATGAAACAAAACTAAATTTGCAAATCGTTGGCAAATTAGGTAGTTAAAATCTATTTATTATTCAAGGCTACATTATCCTGACAGAGAAAAATAATTTGCCATAACAAGGGTGGAGAATTATCGGGATATGAAATGTTTTGTTTAGTGGAATCTAGCTGAAACAACTTTGATCCACAAAAGTGGATGATGCAGAGGGTCCCCCTCAGTCAGAGTTCTTTCCAATGACGACCCCTTTCCCTCATAACTACCCGACAAACTCGCTTCCTTTCCTTTTCCGCCGGAGCGCTTCGACAAACACGACGCTCAATTGCGCGAATGAATTCCAATTTGGTCCCCACGTCCAAAGCCTGAATCCTTTCTCCTCCGTGCTATCTCACTCTCACGCCGAATCATTACTCCCTCTTCCCATCGTGCTTGCGGGCAGACACATACTCGCGAATGCACAAACGCAGATTCCAGCATGGTCAACGAAGGAGAGTGAATGGTTTCATTGCTGTGGCAACCGATTTACTTAACAACAGCGAGAGAATCCTGTGATTAGATTCATCCCCTCAAACCCGCCTAGTTCTCACTCTCACCATGAGCAAAAACCTCTTTGTGATCGTGTTGATGTATGCTACCTGAGATTATATATAAAATCCCCATACGCAAAAGGAGCTACAAACTTCATCCCTGAGGTGATTTCAGGCAAAGGAGATGAAGCGTGGGTATTTAACTCTCGGTTAATCCCAAAGGAAAAAAAGTCTTTCTACTTTGGTCGAAAGGGCCTTCGACAGGAGCCCGGGCACTTAGACTTTCATGGTCCATTGTGCCAACCCCATGCCTGTCTGTCACATGCACCTTGAATATACAGCGAGCATATGGGATCCGGTGCAGAAAGACTTAATCCGGGAACTTAATAAAATACAAAGGAAAGCTGCGCGATTCGTCAAAAACAGATACGGGCGTACAGACAGCGTTACACAGATGTTAAACGAATTAGGCTGGGAGACGCTAGAGACTCGGAGGCTGCACGCTAGGCTTAGATTACTTGAGCATTTAAGAATAGATATCTTTAAGAGCGACACGGAGAACATCATATTAGAACCCCACTATATTTCCAGGTCCGACAGAAACGATACATTAAGAGAGATATTTTGCCGAACGGATAGGTATGGGAATTCGTTTTTCCCCGATCAATAAGGGACGTTAATGAATGCTAGGCGTAATTTCATTAGAGCGTTTCCTTTTTATAAGTGAACGGCTGGTGTCCTAACACCTCCCGCCACACGCCTATTGAGGCGGCTTGCGGGGTAGTATGTAGATCTAGATGCAGACAGGGGACAAGAGCGCCACGGTGTTGGTATGTATGGCCACCCATGCAACCCCCGTCCGGGCCCAACATAGCTTAACTTCGGTGATCTTACAGGAACCGGTGTGTCAATGTGGCTGAGCCCTTACTCCCGTGGCCAATATAGGTGACACCGTAATGGTATTGCGTACCGTGGCTAGTCTCGGTATCATATAAAACAAATGGGCAAAACGACATCATCAGGTACAAAGTCAAAATATGTTTGTTTATTTTCCGTTGATTGTTGTCGTAGTTACGGGGGAATATAAAAAGGTTCGGGGAAGGTTAAAAAAGGCAGAGAACAGTAGAACCGTGGGTCAGGTGAGGTGTGGGTCAGGGTTGAGGTCTGGTCATTCGATAAAGGTTATGGATATCATGGATGGTTAGCAGTCGTTACGCCGGTTACGAATGGAGTATCAATATGTTAAAGCAGGGCTATCATGGCGACAAAAGTACGATTTGTTAATTTTGACAACTCTTAAAAACATTGTAAATACCATAATTTGATGAAATCTACTAACTAGGCAAGTAAAGTAATGAAACATCAACAAAGTAGTTACGGTTTATGATGTAAACAGAGACTACTATCTTGGCTTCATAGGTCACATCATTCGCTTTCCCATCCGGCATTGAATATATTAATTAATTGGCTGCATTTCTGTCAACATTACTATTATTATGGACGAAGTTTAGTATAAAATGACGAAGTATCATAAAAGACAAAAGGGCATCATTGACCGGTGACCGATCGGTATCGCAGATATTGTTCATCGTAATTTCCCTTCATTGCGTACCACTCGAAACTCAACTACTCTCACCTTGTGAGGCTATTCTGTATAGCTTCGGAATATCAGTTTCGAGAGTGACGACATGTTGACGTCATAGCCGCAAAAATTTCAAACAGTGCCATTCAAAAGTAGAGATTTTCCGGGGGCTTTGACGTCACATCCACGGGTTTTCCGAGGTTCGACTGTGTCCTTACTGAATAAGACACCTGCTCTCACCTCTTTCCCTCCCCTAGTTCCTTTCCCCTACGCTTTTTATGCCTTCCTTTCCCACCGAGCCCCGTGGGCAATGACCAATCACGCTATCCAAAATGAACGCAAAGCATGAGTGACCGGTGATTGCCGAGTCGACCCAAAGAGGCAGACGACGGGATGCCCGAGATATCTCTCTCTCATCTTGTTTTAATCACATCCCAAATCAACACACATACGCGAGCACCAAAAGTCCGTTCTCGTCTTCACTCAGCCGAAGGAGAGAACGACCGTCCACCGATCCGATCGTGCATTCCACGGATCGCTCGTTTACCTGCCGTGATTGATTTCCAATTAAACCTTCTCGCGCGTTCCATTAGCACAGAGGCCAAATAGTTACGGGGGGCGGGTTCACCGTGGTGTGGGAGAGAAACTCACCGCTTTTCGTGGATTCCGGTGCGCTCAGTAAACTAGTTCGGTGGAAGGCTACCGTCTTTACCCAAATTTGGTAATCCAAGGACAGTTATTTCCTTGCTCATTGACTCCAATTCAACGCACTATTCTTAGCTATAGGGTCCTAGAACACTAACTACGCCTCATATAACACATGAAGTGCATAGCATAGGAAACTTCTCCGATAAAAAGGTGAAAGAGAGATGCTGCTTGGATTTGGTTAAGCTACATCTCAAATACGCCGTGAGAATATGGGACCCTGCACAGTAAGAAAAATACAACGGATAGCCGCGCGCTTCGTGAAAAACTGCTTTGAGCAAACAGAGATTGTCTCACAGGTGATGGAAGGATTAGGCTGGGAACCATTGGAGACTCGGAGGCTACACGCTAGGCTTAGAATAATTGAAAAACTCCGTACAGGTAAGTTTCAGTACGAAATGGAGGACATTATTTTAGCCCGGCGTTATTTCTCTAGAACTGAAAGGAGGGAAAAAATAACAGAGATACTCTGCCGAAAGGACATGTCCCTACAAAAAAATCTTCTTTCCACGCATCATCAGTGATAATAAAAAAACAGCTCAACACTAACTTATGCTTCCTGCCTGTTGACCTCACTTTGTAGAAGATTTGAATGTTAGTATTCATGATGAAATACAATACTTAGTACTTTTTCACAGTTATACCTTTTAATTTCACTACGCGTCTCGACAACTTTTCGCATCAGTGACAATGTTGGGTTTATTCTCCTCGACCGTGGCATATCATGCACAACAACGTCTCCTGTGCTATAATGTAGACTGATGGGGACGAAAACAACTTGTTCGTAAAAAAAAACCCTGAAAATCGTCTTGAATTAAGATGGCTTGGTGGTGCAACTGGCGAACACACCTGACCGGCAATTGGGAGATCCGGATTTGAATCCCGGTCGAGTCAAATGTTTTTTTCATGACGAATTTCACCCTCATTGGTGTACATCGGGTGCAAAGTCAAAGTACGCATTTTTATATTCAGTTCATCGCTGTCGTATTTACGCGGGGGGAATTGCAAAGGTACGGTGGAGGCTGAGAAAGGCTGAGACATCGCCGTCATAGACGGCCGTGGCTGAGGCCATTACAACTGTGGATCAAGGGCTGGTTATACGGGAAAGTTTAAGGTCATCATGGATGGTTAGGCGAGTCATAAAACATAAAAGATTAAAATGTATTTTTTTTTAATTCGGGTGAGGAGTTAATTGCACTAAATACCCCAGCTGAGGATGGCATCCTTTATAAATAATAGTTACTATAATTTCACTTTTCAAAATAGTTGGCTGCATTTAATGAGGCCAGAGAAAAGTGTATTAATTCACTTTGTAATATATCTCCTATATGAAGAAACTCTCAATGGATAAACTATTGGACTTGACCGATATTCCCACAAGGCTCTCCTAATGCCGGTCATGCACGATTTTATTCTCATGAAAAATTCTCTCACTTCAGTGTTCTTTCTCGCAACCGAGCACGTGACTGCGTGCCATATCATTTGTGTCATTTTCGTAGTGAATATGGTTCTCGCCACAAAATAGCACGAACGCTCAGCAAAACTGCGTGTGTGTTATTAAAGCTTACAGTTAAGCCGCGAGAGTATGCGTCCCACGAGAAGACCAAAATATCCAGCGCGTGGAGAAAATTGTATGAGGAGGATAGCAGTCATAGCGCTCAGGCGAAGCGAAAAGAAAGGGAAGGATAAAACACATTAAGGGCAGGATAAGAATGCCGTCGTGAAAGGACACCGAAACGATAAACTCCATTCTCATGAGAGGACGAGGGAAGAGATGAAGAAAAGAAAGAGAGCTGGATTTCTAGAACCCGGCCCGGAGCATGCTTTCGGAGGCGAGTAGGTGATTTTAACCCCCGAAGGAGGGGGGAGAAAGGGATGTGGGAGAGGGTAAATGGAGGATAGGGGAAGAATAGAGAGCGTGGGAGCGAGTGAGGGCCCCCGCGTGAGGTCCAGAGAAAGGTCAAGGGATAAACGAGGAGAAAATGCAGAGGGAATGTGAAGGATGCTGGGACCCATCCAAGGAGGAGATTAATAAAAATGGAGAAAAGTGGAAGATTAGAGAAGAATGGGTAGCTCGCTTGGAGTAAAGAAGGGACTTGACGGAGTCACTATGACGCGATATCACAAGATCACATCGCAGCTATTAAAAATCGCAATCAGCCTCATTGAATAGATCAGGAGCTTATTCAGTAAGGACTCGACACGGTCGAACCTCGGGAAATCCGTGGATGTGACGTCATAGCCCTCAACTTATAAAACTTTCATAAATAATATAACAAATAATAATAACGTCTCTAAAGAATATTCAAAATATGAGATATGCTATATTTTATAATTTAAGATTAGGTTCAGTATGGGATAATAATAGGGATCGTTATACTTTTTCGCGTGGTCATGGAAGACGTTACATTTCAAATGTTCTCATAAAACTTTAATAAATTATAAAACTTAAAAAAACATTAATCTAAATTTTATAGTGACCACATTTTTCGAATCAGTGACGTCAAAATTACGTCACTGTCAAGGTTCAGAAAGTCCGAGGCCATACCGAATAGGGCACCAGATACCGAATACGATCGGTTTTATCACATTGATGACATCTTCAGGTCACCTTTATGATGTCACCTATGTGACGAAACCAGTCGTGCGTTAAATTAATCTCGTTAAAATATGCATAGTAGTATGTTATAGTATTTAGTTTCAAACGTTGAAAATTGTCTTTTTTTACTTTAAGTTTGTGGTAAAATCTTTCCAATGTCATTTGTATGCACAAACATTTTCTCCGTTTCCCCATTTTACTTAAGCGCGGAGTGGTAAAAAAAAGGTTTTAAAAATCTATTATAATATAATCGTGGCGATGGAAACCTCAGTGGTCTGACAAAGCCTTTCCTATAACAGTGTAATATTCACCACCCTGAAGCCCTGTACACACACGAACATTTGTTGTGCCAGAATTGGCCTGCAATCCTGCCCCCGGCTATATCGGATGGAATGTTGGCAACCAATGGCGAGCAATATTACACCGCTGTGTACTTCTGAAGCCATAGGCATTGACCAAGTCGCGGAACAAGTTAATCGTGGGTGACTACTTTGCATATGAAACGGATGACGCTAAGATTGAGGATAAGATAAAGTAAGTTATGCATAATTTATTTGAATAAAGTTCATTGGTAATTATAATTTTATTTTCATACTATATAACGTGAGAGACATTCTTTGCTCATGTATCTGTGCATAATTACTCAAAATAACAAATAAAAACACAGGAAATATAAAAAAAATCGATTTTTATGGTCACTGATTGGTATGGTAAATATATTCAACACTTCTGTTTAAAAATCTTTCCCAGCATACATATTCATTTCTCTATTCGTAAACAAATGAAGGCGGAAATACACATCAGCTGCCTGCCAGATCGTCAGGAAAATTTAACGTATTCCTATCCTTACTAGAACAAGGTAATCGCAAGCGTTAATGTAGCATGCCGGAATATGACATGCGTTACTGTAGTTCACTCGGAGATAGTTACCCCCAGCCACTTGCTTCGCCGGATATAAAACCAGAAATGACGCCGTGTGTCAGTACGTAAATCTATGGGCACTGGGTAAGCAAGAACATTCTGACATTATATTCACCCACTTCCCACACTGCGTACTCATCCTTTTCGCCACTTTTAACGTTATCTTACGAGTTCACCCCAAGGGAATGGGAAAGACGAAGAAATACGGGAAGATAGAGAGAGCGGAAGACAAAGGATGGAGGGTGGATATGGGTTAGAGAGTATAACCTGAAGCACAGGGAGACCGGCTGTGAGGGCTCGGGGCATGCGGTTGCGGATGAGGCAAGAGCGGTTGTCTGGGAAGTGTCGGCCTTCCCTTGAAGGTGGTGGTGAGGGTTATTTCCAAAGGAAAGGAAAGGGAGACACCAGCAGGCAGGGTGCGGGGAGCAAAAAAAGGACCAATTTTTCTCGTTCCTTCGCACTCCCTGCTTCAATTTTCCATCCCCGTCTTCTTCTCTTCAGTTCTTACGATCCTGATTAAGGGTGCGCGGTTTTGATGCACGACGAAACCGTAAGGCAGATAGGGGAGGTTATCAAATTATCAAGTGCCGTTCTCGGAACCCTGAAACCATAAAGTACTTCTTTATCTTCTTCCTCCATCGCTGCAGTACTCCGAGAACCTCGGCTTTATTAAGGTAGTGTAAGTGAGATATCACTTCACTTAAAATGCAATGAATTTGACCTCATTGTGAGAGTAAATCTTATCTGTCCACCGTTATCAAAAGGACAGACCCTGGCCATACTAATTTTTGAGGTATTTGTGGTATGAATATATTAAATATCATTACTAGTGGAAAACAACACACTTATTGGAAACACTTAAATATAAGAGAAGCTAATTAATGAGATAACATTAGAGAACTAAATTACTCGTCACTTTACTTAATCATACCTCCCCTATGATTATGCAGTATCAAAATGATCGAGTATTAGACGAAGACATTTATCATTTCGTCTTCCCCAGTAATTGGCAGTAAATGTACAAGCTACTATATACCCACACTTAAAAACATAACAACTTAAAGTATCTAGCTAAAAATCAATCTAGAAAGAGGTAAATATGCAACAACTTCAGCGGCACATGTTATACGACAAGCGCAATGAAAAATACTAACGAATGTTTTAAAGCAAATGTAATAGTTTAAATGATTTTAAGATGTTGCCTCAACTTAGGTCAAAATTTTCCCTTTTTATTCAGCTCAACAAAGGACTAACATTGTAAAACTGCAATATTAAAATGAGAATTCCGTATCTCAATAATAAAGAACTTTTTTTCTGCAATGCGAGATCACAGATATAAAATCAAATTTTCAACTATTTCGATGAAATCTCCCTACAAACGAGGCAAAAAAATCAAGGTTTCGACGTTTTTATGAGCAAATATCAAAATTTGACAACCACCAAACAGAACCTAGTTTAGCATTAAAGTAGGATTAATCACTTTTTTAGCGATCGAAATCCGCTGTTATACAAACTCATTAAATGACCCTCACATCACTAATAAAAACGTTTTTGAAGGGTCTAATATGAGCATGGAAAAAAAGCATTTAATTATCATTATTAAATAAAACAAAAAATATCAAAATATCTAATGATGTCCACTGTTGCATGAAACCAGTCGTTTTTGAAAAAATCTGCGATATTTTTGACACATTTATTTTGTGAAACAAAGTAATCTCACAAAGTTGAGCCTGACTCTACGAAACCTTTTCCTCTACCTTAATTAAATATTTATATTTACATCGCTATTCGATCATTCTTTTCGCATCGCAGGTTAACCTAAGGAGAGACTCGGGTTTTTCGTATAGTCATGTTGATGATCCGTGAATCCTTTAATGTCCGATACATTTCGTCCTCGTTACGATTGAGTGAGTACTTTGGCACCATTCACCATGTTGGCGGTTCTGTCCCATTTAGCGCCGGAACAACGATCAGCACGACACAGCACTGAAGGGGTGATTGGATTGGGTAATTCTCACCATCCATTCCGCAGGGTCTGTACATTTTCCCCGAAGTCATACGACGAGCGGTGAAGCTCTCTCGTATGCAAGACCCGTTCGAAATCCACGGTTTCGCTGCGAAGATATTTATTAGGTGTGGTGACAATCGAGAGCTCCCATTTCATACAAAATTGCTTTGCTCTCTCCCACTGTAGCTATCATTGAGAGATAATCTCTGGGACTAGGTGGTGGACAATAGCGTCGAGGCAATCGGCAGGATCTATCTGTCGTCAAAGGGACACAGCGTAATCGTCTACCTTGATGCCTTTAGTGCTGCGGTTCTAGAAATGGCTTATCTGGGCCGATTGGACTCTTTATTTAATGCTCGATTTCAACCGCAACCGGTCGACTCTAGTTGCCCTCGCGGTGGTATCATTTCACCTGCATTTCCAATAGAAAGTTCAATCGCGCCTCTGACGCGTGAGCTCTTCGTATGCTTACCATTGTTAACGAAACGTATATCTCCGAGAAAAAAAGAACAGGTATACACGCAATAGTTATTTGACGTTCTTAATGGTTACACCTGAGGCAGTGACTGTGGGAGAGGTGTAGTGGTAGCGAAACATGGTGGCAATTGCGCAGAAGTCCTTTTACAGTGGAAGAGTCCATTGCCTAAAAACTGGCTCCGCACGGGGGAGCAATGCAGTATCCGTATTTGACTACCAAGGTTTCCACGGTCGCAAACCTTAATTGAAATCTTCAAAGTGCTCAATCTTTTATTCACATAAATTTACTTACGCTCAGTTGCTCATAATCCAATTATTTATATGGGCTCCTCGGGTGGGCTGCGAACAATATTAGCGCATTTTGAAGCGGCACTTTTTGGATCGTAAACATAGTTGTGAACGCGCTGCTAACACTCCCCCGTTTTTTTAGTTAAATTACATCGTACAAGTAACGTTGGTAGCATTGCCTACCAATCTCCTCCCGTTGTCCTCTATTCTCCGTTCCTTAGACGACCTCTTCCACACGAACCTTCCCACCCTTAACATCACTCTTCGCGCACGTGACTCCCAACAAGTAGTATACCATACCCATGAAGTGGTTCTAATGTAGAGGTAGCCTGAGTCCTTATTCATGAAAGAACTGACATTGCCTAACCACGGAAATGTCTTGGATGCTGAATTAGTCAGTGGGAAAACAGTACTTTATAAGTAAAAGGTTGCAAGATTTATTTCTCCTTCATTAACTTTGCTTGTAGAGCGCATACAACAAATTGCACGAGTTGAACGTAAACCAACTTGCTAAGCGTGATATAAAATAAATTCAGATGAGGCTTGAACTCGTGAAGCGGAAAACCCTAATTTTTTTGCTTCTCCCAATGACATCATGTTATTTTTCCCCGAAAAATTACGTAGGACACGAAGATGCATTGGGGTAACTTGCTATTAAATCCAACTGAACAACTTTCAACAGAAAAGTTAATACGTTTTAGCTTCATTTAAGAAGTTCCGGACTCCCAGAGTATCTACCCTTGGACCGAGATAGAGATATTTTTCCCTGATCCATGGCAGCCATAGGGTAACACACTTAGATAATAATTGTTTAAAATTTTGAAAGCTTAGATTTTTGTTCTTTTTTAATATCCGTTTACACAGCACAACAACATTAAAATCATACCGCCATGTATTGTGTGATCAAATCACCCACGCAATCTAATGCAGCTATATCAGATTAATATCGATATTTTTCAGGAGATGATACACTGGGAATAGTTTAAAAAACACCTAGCAACTTGCTTTACGTTGATTTTATTCTCAGGGGGGTTACTCAGAATTTCCGAGCCTCGACTATGACAAAATTTTGACGTGACCAACTCAAAAATTTCAAATAGAGCCATTAAAAGTTGAGATTTGTTGGGAGCTGTGACGTAACATCCTAGGATTTTCCGAGGTTCAGCCGAGTCAGATTCTTACTGAATAAGGCCCAATAAAGGGTCTCCACATCACAAAGTCATCACTTTTGTGGAAAGGAAAAAAAACTTTTCCGTCGTAAATTTATGATAATGCAGTTCTGTGATATTGTCCAATGTTATTTCTACCTTGTATTGTCAACTATTTTATTTTTATTTCACTTGTTGACCAAGGATTCGAATTACAATGTCATTTTCAAGGCCTTGAAAATAACTTAAGAATTCGAAACCTAGGTAAGTGAATAAAAAATATACTGTGAACTATGCAAATTTTAATTATTTTTATAGGAAAGGAGATAGTAAAAAAACAATCACTTTGTCTTTAATTTTACCTGGGTAAAATATTCTAATAATCATTCATTTTTGATCCGTGCTTAGACCACTGCAGGGAACCTAAACTGCTCTGTGAAATAAAGAACACTTAGCATTATATAAGGCCATTGAAAAGATTGTAAGTAATAGCATCTTTTAATAATGGGCAATAAAGTAGTCCGATCATTTATTTCTCATCCCGTTATAAAATATGCGCGAGCGAGCGACCATCCGCCATTTTTAACAGATTCCTTCATTGGGGGAACCGTGTTGAAATTAAATATATCTTCCCCCCCTACCCAACCAAATGGCTCCATTTGACTCTCCACCCAATTCCCACCCGGTCTCGCCAAACCCTGCCATCTCCCGCAACCCGAACGAACCTCCCGCCCAGATGAACGAGAGAAAAAAGTCAGAGATAGAGGGAGGGGGGAGACATGGTGACTCATCCCTCTCTTTTGCACGGCGTGCCTCGCCGTTTATAACCTTTGACCTTTCTCAAGGTCGACAGAAAGAGCCAGGGTTCGGTCCTCTTCAGCCATGGAAACACACACAAGGGGATTCAATGATAATAAAGACGGCGAATGGGGATGAACAGCATTCGACGCCCGACGTGGAGTCTCACTGAAGTTGAAGCCCCTCTCAAAGACTCCAATTTCGGGAGTCAGATGACTCTACGCCATCGAGCCCAGCCCGCCAAGGGTACAAGAAAAATTGGCTACGCAAATTCTGAGGATGGGGCATTTCGAATTCCAGTCATCATCATCATAAAACCAGCAATCATTAATGGGAGGTTCAGTTTCCATCCGTTCTCCATTGCACCTTTTTTATGTTCCCGCGTCGTTCCTTCTTCATTACTTATTTTAACATTAATGCGTACATATCTATAGTGGTAGCGAGATATGGTGGCAGTTACAAAGAAAAGCCTTTTTCAGTGAAGGATTTCATTCCCTACGAAATGGCTCCGCACGGGTGAGTAAGGTTATCTCGGCGTTTAGAAACCACAGTTCTCAAGGTCGAAAACGTTTTTTGAAAACTTCAAAATATTTTAAAATATTATTTCTTTCAACTTACTATCCTTCTATGTCTTTGAATCCAATTTTTCAGATGGGCTTGTTCTCTCTCCTTCTTTCGAACAATATCAGTGTATTTTCAACCATATTAGTATAAAACAACATCAGTGTATTTTGATCCAGCTTTGATTGACTCGTCAAATTTGTCGTGAAACGCGCTGTTGACACTTTCCCACCCTATCAAGTAAAATGCAGTTATATTGGCAGCGTTGCCTGCCAAGTGCTGTCCTCTCCCCTCCGCTCCTTAGCCGACCCCTTCCACATGAGTCTCCCCCTATTTAACGTATATCTTTAACTGACACCGTTTTTAGCTACCTCTATACCGATCACGACATTCCATTTCGGAGTGGACTCAATCAAAATAGGATTTCCCGAATTTTTAGGATATTTAACATATTGGTTGTATCATCTAACAACAATTTTGCCCTTGTTCCAATGGATGTCTTTAGGTCGAAGTGAAAATGTTGTCAGACAATCAATTCCGTGAATACTCGAAAAATGCAGGAATCCTCGCATGAACGCCCGCGGTAATCTACGATACAAAGCAATAAAAATAGTTTCATGATTGGTGTTAGGCCTAACCTAGGTCTTATGCATACATACGTAACCATCATGCCTTTCCCTTTTGGCATAGGCACAGTTAAAATAGCTTATTTATTTGTGATAGGCCAAGGAAACTGGCTGAGCTTCGATAACTTCTTCAATGCTGTCCTAGCCAAGTACACCTCTTGGAGCAACTCAAATATGAAAAATAAAGTGCTACCTTACTTTAATGCTAGTATTACTAGCTTTGGATTTTAACTATCGACTAGGGATAAGGATCGAAAATCAATAGTGTGCAAATATCAATGATATTTTTTCGATGGCAGATATTTTCACCCCTGATAATTTGCTATCAATGTTTGACAATATGATACTTACATCGTTTAATCGGCAGTTTTCTTCGGTGGTCCCCTTAAATTTTAAACATTAAACACATTTCACAAGTTTATATTTTAAGTATGGTAGTAGTATGCATACCTTATTAATCCGCAACCTTCGATAACATATTTTGGTACATAAACCGACGATAATATGAATATCCATAGCTAGAGTATATAGCAAATAATCAGAAAGACTAGGAACAGGATGGAAAGAAAACTGGCCTGCATCCCTTTTATATTTTTTACACTAAATAATGATTTGTGGCCGCTCTAAATATGTTGTCAACCCTTGATCTTGGTTTGAACATCCGAAATTTCATTTGTCGATTGTTTTCTTTCGATGTTTTTCGCAGCATTTGACTGTCGAAAACCAAATTTTTGATTGATGTTGGGGAATTTTCGAGTTTCTCACCGGGTCTCTCTTTCCATTCCTGCCGACGTTTCGGAAAACGAGTCGCTCTCCGGACTACACTTGGAGTGCTTTCCTCATGGTACGGAGTAGAGATCGGTTTAGCAAGGAGAAATCTCCGTTACTTCTGACAGCATACCCTGTATATGTTCGACGTAATTATCTCCATACCACCAGATCGTCATCCCAACAAAATTTAGTGGTCTATTTCAACAACATATAACTTTCAGGAAAGGATCTCGGTCCCTAACCAATTGCAAGTGCTAATTATAAAGCAAGAAACAAGAAAAAATACAAATTATGTAAAATGAGGATACACATGACAATGAGGATTCAATGGTGCAGTTGAAGACGCTAAATAATTTCATCAATCTGAATAATGGTTAATTATATTTCCAATTAAAAAGGGCCGAGGGCAAATTAAGAAAACTTTCAAGAAAAACATATTTACGCGAAAATTTTCAGCTGAAATGAGTCATCACGCTATGAGATTAGATAGATATTTTTTTAATTAAAAGGATCGGTGACCATAATTGCTTCTGGGAATTAATTATTTATCGTTGAGGGAGAGAAACATTATCAAATTGAGGCAAGCCTCTTTCACTTCAGGTGCTACATGGTCTGCCAGATTACCCAAAATATTTTTCATTTCATCTCAATTCTCCGAACTCGATATTACGCATTGGGAATGGTATTCTTGCAATATTCAATTTTCAGCATTAAGTGATATCTAGGGCATGCAATGGTCTCGGATTAAAATAAAATTCCAGCAAAAATGGTAATAAAGCTCCATACAAATTGCTCATTTGCATAATTAAATGACAGGCAGGTCTAAGGCCGCAAAAATAAAGGGACAAGCTAATGCAACCGAGAGAAAAAAATGAATTTTTTCAATCAGGTTTCTCTGAGCAAATTAATTTCAAATTAACGCTGTAGTCATTTCAAGATAGCATAAAATTCATTCTACGATATAAATTAATGAACGCTTGTACATGGAAAAACAATTCTTCATCGGGAAATCTGGAAATTTGAAAGGGTTACAAACTATAGACAGACACCATACCTACTTCCCGTATTATGAACGAATTACAGCAATTCGTAGAGGATCAATACGATAGTTCCGCAGAAATGGCGCCGCATTCAACACCTTGGTTTACGAAAGATATATTTTACATGTAGTTTTCTACCGGTAAAGATAGTTTTCTGGTGGCCCCTTCTTCTCAGCTTTTCTATCATCGTATAGTGATCTATTCCCCTACATTAGCACACTTCATACCTGTCAAAATGAGCCTATCAATATCCCACTCTTCCTTGCTTCCTTGGCATTTAACTCTCAATAACTATACCTGTAATGTTTACTCCTCCTATCCTCCAGCAACTCCCATTCCTTCCCTACAAATACTAAATATGGATTCGCCGACTAGTCTGCGACTTTGGCACGTTAACTTTAAAATGTTAAAGCCACAACTCAGTGAAAAACTTAATGGAATAATTTCGGGGAGTTTGACCTCCGTGAAACATGTGAAAATCTTCTAAATCATTCATTTTTGTTCAAAACGATCGTGAATAACGCAAGTATGAATCATTAACCAAAACAAAACTAATAAAACTACCAGATTTCACAAACATGTCCACACCGAGACTTCCATTCACACCTCTGAACCCCGGTCTTTTATTAAGCTCAACAATTCCGTTTATTTCTTGTTAATCCAGCTAACCGTTTGGTATTTGGACTGGAAAAATATGACGTCATGAGTAATTGATTTCCAAGTGTTTATTTTCAAATAAATGCGAAGTCAAAGATAAATAAAATATTTTTTGGAAAGTGATTTGATGTCACGACTTTGCCAGTCCATTGGGATCTGATCCATCTCTAATTAATCAATTAAAAAATTGTAGTTCGTTGCAGAAAAAAATTTTTGATGGTGCCAATACGAAAGGCTGTGTCTCTTTCTCTTGTTCAGGAACATACAGAGGAGACCCGAAACCTAATTCAACCAAATAACGTAGCGATCCTACAAGGATCGTGGGGCGTGTTGGTAAAAAGCACGTGCGTAAGCATTTCCTCTTCTGCACGACACATGGAAAGATTCATTCTCCGTCACGCTCGGCTTGAAAAAAAGGTAGGTATGAACATTTTTTAACGAAAAAAAAACAACTTTTCCTTAAAAAAATAAGGACGTGATAGTAAAAAAAATTAACAGAAATACGATCCACAGGGACACGTGCGCGCCCACACACGCATCATACTCCCGTATTAAAAGCACGCCTCGCAAAAATAAAAAAAAATAAAATGAGGGAATCCCATACTATTCTTCCTGCAGCCCCCTCCCCATCGTCCTCTGAAACCACACACTACCTCTCCCAACCAGCCTCCCCTACCTTCCTTCCCCTCCAGATACCCTTCCCTCCCGTAAGTATTTCCTACCGGCTCCCCTCCTTGGCCCCACCACAATTCCCCCCTCTCTTCCTCGGGGTCTCACGACTAACCCTCATCCTCATCAGCCCATCACTGGCTTCTCTCTTCGCCCTTCTCGTGCGAAGATACCATCGGCTACCCGTGAACACTCGACCGGAGCTTGGTGTAGGGATAGTAAAATGAAAATGCAATGGTCGCAGGACGATTGCACGTGGGGAAGAAACTTTTCTCCGCAGCGCGAAACGTCTTTCTCCACAAAACTATTATACGGAATAACTACGAACAGCAGAGAGATAAAAGCTACTTATGCTGATGAAATGCTGCTCTTGAATCACTTTGTTTTTCGGTGCGGAACGATGCTTAGTTGTAGAAGCATATGTCGATGCGTTTAAAATGACTTGTCACCTGATGAACTTATTTCATAAACTACGAAAATTAAAGTTTGGCTAAGGTTTTAGAATTAGGTACAATGCCATGTGTGGTGGAAACTTGGACACAGACAAAGAAAGAGAATAGGGTGTATGCGTGTGAGATTTGGTTGTGGAGGAGAATTTAGAAGGTTCAATGGACGGAAAGAAAGACAAGCGAGGAGGTGCTTCTTATGGTTGGTGAGGAGATGAAACTTATGATGAGAGGAAGAGGTGATGAAGAGAGGTAGCCGTTTACTAAGATGGAGAAAGAAATTCTGTAAGTAGTGTGGGAAGCACGATGGAAATACCGGCTCCCGATCAGTCACCGAAGT
The DNA here is from genome assembly GCA_963573305.1 of Pyrrhosoma nymphula. Taxonomy (NCBI): domain Eukaryota; kingdom Metazoa; phylum Arthropoda; class Insecta; order Odonata; family Coenagrionidae; genus Pyrrhosoma; species Pyrrhosoma nymphula. Next base: position 56,688,146 of record OY754335.1, read on the forward strand.
TAAGCATCGCTGGGCTCGGCTCGAGTTTGTCGAGGGGTGATCCTCCGAGTGCTGTTGCCCCTGTCTGCTCGTGGCAGACAGTAAGTGCAAAATGACCTTAGCCGTCGAAGCACGTAAAACAAAAGTACTGCTATTAGGAGGTAGGGGCTTGCGCCTGTCAAAGTGAAACGCATTTTTACTCGCTTCCATTTAAACGTACCATAAGCGGTAGATCACTCTGTAGTATAAACATTAATTCTTCCGATTGTTCTCACTTCCTGGAGACGGTAAGTCGAAGCCTTCGCCCGTAACATCATTAAAGAATGGGAAGAAGAAAATGCAACAGGCAAACAATGAAGCGTAGACAGATTCGTCATTGCAGAAAATAATACAAAAGCGGTGATAAGCATTTTTCGTGCAAATTGACCACTGCTTTCTAATCTTTAACCTTTAAGCGGGCAAGCCTAAATTGTTACATATCCTGTCAAGTGGGGTCAAATTTGACCCTAAATATATTTTTTTATTATTATTTATACGTTACCTTTTGGAAAATTACGTCTTATGATTATGTTTTCTATATTAAGTTTATTTTATAATTATACTGATGTTAAAACCTATATATTTTATCAAACTCGCCACACAACCTCTCATAATATTTGTTTGAGATTTAAGGTGTAATTCCAATAGAGATACATATTGAATAACTTATATTTATTTATTATTGCATATTTCAAAAGCGATATATTGTGATTAATTTATATGTATATACTCTAGCATATTCTGCTTCGTTGATTCAAATTACAGGTTATACATGTAGTTACAGGAGTTCTAATCTTCACATCCATGGCAAATTCTAACTGCATCACAATAGTTAGCTATGAAATGAATACACTTATGCATCCGTGTTGAACTTAATTTTCATTCTGCCTGTTACACTTATTACATCGCTCCCTCTTGTTTTGTGAAATTATATCTCCATTATCACCAGCAATCCTTTTATTTACAACTCCCTTCATAACCGGCTCTTTGAATCGATAAACACACATTCGGTACGGCTTCTGTTCTTCTGCATCTACATCTGCAAAATACCCTGCAAGCCACCACTGGGGTGTATGGCAGGGGGTGAGTATTCACCAACATGCATTACACTATACCCTAAATTTAGTGTAACTACGACTAATTATGCATTAGCATAAATCGCTAATGCTCGTCACGAAGCGAAGCCTCATAAGCATGCACTACTACACTACAGATATTATCACAATGGAGAGGGACCGTTAATATATATGTATTTTGCAACTACACAAATGGAAAGAGACTCAAGACATATGTTGAAAACACGCACGGACTGATGACGTGACACGTGACTGATCTGTAATTTCCCCATGAAGACTTGTCATATGGTAGATTGTGATCAGTATTACGACGAGATATGAAACCAAATTGCGATATATAACGTTACTTTTCGTGGAAAATTTCCAAAATAAAGAAAAAAATAGTGCTTTTCAGAATGAGTTATTCTAAAAATGTCCGAAACTGTCATTACCTTGAAAATGACGGTTAAATGTTGTAACTGTGGCTCCATTTTGTTATAGAATAACGCAGAGTGAAAAGAACTGAGTTTTTCCTTTATTATTAAGAATATAACTCATTGAGTTAAGTCTAAAAAGGAGGATGAGGAATGCGAATTGGGGGTACAAAAAGAAAAACGACGATAAGCTGGGTGAAAGTAGTATGACCACACCATGTTTGCCGCCCTGCCTTCCTGTCTTAAATAATTTACTCCATCTAACCTAATCATCAATTTTATTTATTAAAGGTCGTTTTACACGGGGCACGAAATTGCACAATTTCAAAATGCATGTTTATCTCATTTTGGCGTGCAATCATTTTCGAATTAGAGCAGGGTCAATTTTGCCATCTCGCGTTCATGCATTCGCGCATGCGTTCTTGCAATTCACGGATTTACAGGATAAAACTTGAAGTGCACGTTCTTACGTACATCAGATTGTGCAATTACGTGCCCCGTGTCAAACGGGCATAAAAAAAACTAACTATTCTGTCTCTACTTATTAAAAAACTCTACACTGCATGCACCAGTGATAGCCAGTCATAAACTGATTCGACGGTGGAAAACGAATTTTAATTCACGAGTTGGGGCGGGGTTTTTCTAGGAAGCAAGGGCATGTGACCAACGGTGGATGGTAGTAAAATAATTTAAGTCATAAAGTATAATATGCGGCGGGCTTCAAATCATTGTCATAAAATATAAATTGGGGAGGTAATAATAAAATAAAAAATGTTCAGTTTTTTAAGCTAAAATTCAGATGATGTTCAGCACAAGTTACAACCTTTCTTTCTAGACATAAATGTGCTATTGTAAAACTGTTTTGGATTTTCCACATAAGAATACACATAAATATAAGATTATGCTGGTTTCTAAGTGATAGAAATCCGCCACGAATGATCAAAATACCGATGCGATGCTTTGATTGCCATTTCGCATGCACGTGAATATAATTTTTGTTCAGGGAAATGCCCAATGATGGAAGAAACTGTTATAGATATGTTACATTTGTTTTAGCAGGTGTTGTGCAGAGCAATTGACTCCATGTTAGAAGACAAAAAAATAAAGACAGATGATTAAGGTTTTCCGGGATTTCTATCACGTCTGAAGTGGCCTGAAGAAGTTAGCTGGAATACTGGCGAAACTGTCGTCGAAGGACATGGCTCAACGCGGTAGAAAACCCGAAAAATCCTCTCCATCTGAAAGTCTCCACGGAAACCTTCGCTCCAAAATTTAATAAAAGACAACTTATAATCCTAGTAAATATTTGAAATACCCGTCGCTTAAAAATTCCCTAAACGATTTATCTCAGAAATGATATTGTATACTAGGTATCCCACTTTGACTCTTGTCTGCCCGGCACTGGGTAATGAAATATTCCAGCGGAAGTAGTGGATACAATTCTATTGTAAACGCTTTGGAACAAATATTTATGGCGGGGATAATGTTTCTGTGGTGGTTAGAGAACTAGTTTCATATAACGAGGTTCCGAGCCCGAATCCCGGCAGTGACGGAAATTTTACTGTGACCCGATCCCTTTCCGGGTGCTATAGGATAAGCATTTCCAGTGCAGCACTACGTTCGTCGGATTTTTAGTTCGTTTAAGCTGTGACCACCTGGAGGCCTTTTGTCCGAAGTAAGCAAGAACCTACTCTCCCTCCATTCCCCATTATATTCTTCCGCTTGTCAACCTTACTCCGAATGTGTAATGGAACAAAGGATATCACCTGCCGTTCGCTTACCCAAATAATCAACCTACACTTATGGTATCAATATTCACCCTGAAGTGCAACAGATTATATATACGAGCAACCATGGATCATATTTGGGAAAAGATAGAGCTGGATAGTAAGAAAATAAACTTATCCAGTGAAAGGGATAAGAACTCACAATTGGTAAACTTTTATTGACAAGTAAAACGTCAACAAGTAAAAAAATCGATGATATTTGCTTGAAGCTACGATATGAGAATGAAAAATATCATTTTTCGCTTTGATCTAAAAGAATACGCAAAACATCTTTCTCGTGCATCTTGGGCTTAGCAAGCAGTCAAGTAGAGGAATCATTGATAGTTAAACTTAAGACATTTTCTCCCCAAATTGTAATATATGACACAGTAGCACCATTCTCCAACTTGAGAATGACACCATATATTGAACCATTGTCAGTGTTTACTAATACAGAGCGGATATTTACTTGTGTTTTCTATCCCAATAATGAATATTAAACATTTCCACCAAGATATGCCTGAATCACTCTCCTGCGGCCTTTTCCTGTTTGCTTCACGACATGCCTGAACCACTGCATCACAGCACTGATGGTACCTCAGAAATTTACACTGCCGAAGTTTATTAAGTTAAAGGTAAATACGAGAAACACTTTCTTCGTCACAAAATTTAGTGCCGACCCAAGATTTTTTTTCGCACCTAATCTCTCCCAATCAAGTCCAGTCATCGTCAAAATTCGATTAAACTTACGGACACCAACTCCAATCTCCATTATGATCGCATTAACGCTTGATTCTTCTTATTTTTCCCGACTTTTCTCCCTCCTTCCTCAATCATTCCACTTTCAATAAACGAGATTTCCTCCCCCAACTCCCATGAAATATTGCCTCCAGCCTTCTTCCTCTCTGCACCCTTCCGTGACTCCGTGGCTCTCCTTCGTGGTTCATTCACATATCATTCTGCGCGCAAAGCACATCCCTTTATCCGTATTTATCCTGTTAGAGTATGACCGAAGAGCCTATGTATGACCTGTGATACTTGTTTGCCGCTCTTGGAATGAAAAAAAAGCTCGCTGGATGAGCTTAAGAGATATTATCACACACCTTTTAAGGCGTTCCACATTTAGTTGACCGTATGGACTCAAACGGAGATTTTCCTCCCATGCAAATATTCATAATGCCAGAGGTGTGATGTTGTCTAGAGCAGCAGAAAATTTGACATAGTGATATGCCATGTGCTTCCTGCACATCTATGGGTCTTCCGATAGAAAATATATTATTCCCTAAATTAACTTACGGGCAAGGTGCCTCCATACTTCCTAGACCACCTTAACGACCATGCGCCATGAACCCTCTTGAGTGTTGTAAAAAAGAGGAGAGATGAGGCCTAGGGCAGAAGTGGGGGTAGATCAGCAACGTGCTACATCAGCTGAAATCCTCGATCCCCATTATTACTCGGATCGCGCCCACAAAGAGCTTGAACGATTTTCCTCATTGAGCCTTAATATGGACAAAGGATCAATAGTTGTTGATTGTATGAGTAGGTGAAGGACCAATCTTTCCTCTAAATTGGATTGAAAAGTATCGCGTCAAACTCTATCCTTAATAAAATCACCCGAAATATTACCAACAAATGGGCTGCTAAGCTATTGACTATAAAAAAAACCTCTACCGTTTTATGAGAAAATTATTCCTTTCATAGCAATAAATGATTCCTCGTCTACTGAGGAAAAGATACTACAAGTTTTCAGCTAACACGGTAAACCCGCTACCAGCAAACGTCTGTAATGAGTTTTCAAGCCCAAGTATAGAACCCCTGGAGTTGGAAATAGTTGGCCACGTTGACGCTTATAAATAAATGTTTCTGACGCTATGTTTGCATATACTCTGGATAAAAAAATACTAATAAAGAATGAAACAGCTCCATTCAGTCCCAACTTATCCAGAATGAAATTGTCCACATCACGCTTTAGGTCATTACAAAGATTTTAGTAAGGGGCTACACATATAGCATGAAATTTCATCAAGTACGGAAAGAAAATAATTTCCTCCCGAATCAAAATTGGAAGCAAACGAGATATTCTGAGGGTAATACACGATCCCTCAATCATTGCTGTGCTGTGTTAATGACCACCTCGATCCATGGGTCACTCTACTTCCAAGGGGCCATTGAAACTGTTTTAATGGCCGCTTTCCAATAGAGAATCCCCAGATTAACTATAAAACATGTCAAGTGGTGGATGGGAGAAATGCTGGTCTAAAGGGGTAATATAAGGAAATCTCGGAAAAGAACTCCATCGAGCAGGAGTCCCACTGTTCATAAAATCGTCCTAAAATGATGGATGGAGAAGGAAGCGAAATAACTTGCCATATCAGCGGAGCCTCGAGAGTCTACTCGATTGAAATTTAGATTCTTCAAGAAAGAAAGATAAATTTCCAATCCTTTCTGTGATAGGGCATTTCCCCCTATTTTATGACGCAGAAACCATTACGAATATCCATAAAAAACACCCTTCAGCAGTGAAATTTTAGGATCTAACTTTCTTCTTTCAGTTACTGATTTATCAGCACATAAATAGGCGAATAACGTGACTGGGCATAACAAATAGCATTTGACAGAGTAAATAATTGATTTCTTTGAATATAAAACTCGACACAATACGGCTGATGGAAGACATCTCCAAATTTAGGTCAAGACCTTCGCCTCATACATCCTGACAGGTCAACACGAAAGGTACGGTCGAGTTCTTTCTTGTAGTAGCGACAAAAATTAAGAAAAATTCTCTATGCATTATATTTTTTTATTCCTGTCACCTACCTGAGAGCTAAGAATTCTGAGAGAAGCAGAATTAAATTCTCTGTCGAGAGAGAAGAAATTTTACTGACACAATTTCTATGATTTTAGCATCATTTTTCAACACAATCCAAGTTTGGTGATAGTTCTAGATTATCTCTGGTCAAGCTTGAAGCACTACCCTTTGTGGTTAAAATGTATCGCCGATCGATGTGACGGTAAGTCACGAAATTATGTAACCACTCCATATGTAACATAAGGGACAGGTTGGAATAGCAAATAGTAAGATCAGAACATCTTTCCTCTAGAGGCCAGTGACCAAAGAAAATTCCTACTGCTTTATCATTGTATGATCTAGTATTACGGGGAATACAGTATGACCAAGAGACCAGAATACAATAACAGCAGAAAAATTTCAGGTAAATAAAGCACTAAATTTCCTCATGGTAACTTGGAATTTCAATCAAACAATATATTTAGACGAGCTTAGATAACCTGAACAAACTAAAAATAAATGTAAAGAACTTGGAATGCATTCGCATGTGAATTTCATATTCTTCCGCATTTTGATGGCTGCCACTTGAACTCTATTCAAATTACTGAAGAGGCAAATACTAACGTATACAGGGATTTGACGAAACCTGGCATTAGAAAAAACATTTGACTTCTGGAGATTGTAGGCAAACTTGTAGGATGATTTGTAGGTAAATTGTAGGATAAAACAGGTAGTGCAATAACAAGATTATCGCAATAATCTGTAAAGAAATTCATTCATTCCGAACGATAACTCTAAATGGTCAATTAAAATATGCAATGAAAATACAGAATATGAGTGTGAAATTTCCAGCATTCTAACTGATCGGTTCATGACAAAACAAAACGTTTCAGGCTACGGAAAAATACTTTAAAGGTAAATTACAATATGTTTTGAGAATACAGAATACGAACGTGATATTTCCAGTATTCTCAAGACAATTGATCCAACGTCGGAAATGTATGGAGTAATTTTGGAGATTCACCCTCTTTCATACAGCAAAATTCCTGTCAACTTACTTTAAGGATTAAAAAATCAGAGGGGAATAATCCTCTTTGAATGTAATACAAAATGATCCACGCCAAACAATTTTCGACCGCCCTCAGGGCCCGGACCTCCTGCCTTTATAAGTAACTTCCCGGCAGGCCCCACGGGTGGCCCATCCCCCATCCCATCCCCCGCCACTTCCCCAATTGAGGCAAAGCGGCAGATGTCCTCGCGACCTATCAACCGCAGGCTTACCTTCCTCGTACTCCTCCTCCAACTCCAGAATGGCTGGCGTTGTCAGGCAGTCCCTGTCCCGCATTGATGCCAAAGGGAGTGGAAGGACCAGGTAAACGTGTATCCTATCAGCCGGTGTCTCAGTGCGAAGTTGGCACTCTTCTCGTCCACCTTATGTGTGTGACCTCAGTCCAAATAACAAAAAACCTCCGTCTGGGAAGTGGACCTTTTGACTTCGTTTTTATCCGTTAAATTCTTCCATTGATTTTCTCAGAAGATTGTACTTCTTCTACTCAACCATTGGACGACCAAAACCGCTCGATTATTTTGTTTTTCTATGGGGGAGTCAAAAGTTTGGTATATCTCCATCGGCATTTGACTAGCAAGCGAGATTTGTTAGAGAAGGACGATTAGTGATACACATATTTTTCATACTTGCCACTCAGTATGAGTCAGACATCATCGGTTTTTCACTCAATATTAGGTATTAACACGCTTTGATATGAGGATCAATCACGAAGAATATAACAGATGACACCACTTATGTTAGTTCCGGACCGGTTTGGATAACACTTTTTCCGTGGTATTGAGAATTCTTGTTATTTATTTAAACCTCTTTGCCACTGGCACAATAGCGTATGACTCATAGATTCTTCCAATAGAACGCGGTGATTGATGTTAAATTATAATCAATGTGCCTAAGCAAATGATTATGGAAATGAATTCAAAACTATCCCACGCACGTTAAGAGTTACAGCTTGATGGGAATGAGAGTAGGTCAGTAGCCTTGGACATATATCGTTCAATGCAAACGTATCATTTGCACGGTCCATCTGTAACATCAAGTAGTATTAGATATAGTTAGTCACTGCGCCATACCGCATGCAAAGTATCGTTTCGTCCACTTCTCACTGACCCACACACCGGTATAAGGGCAAGAGCTTTCTAAAAAAACTACGCTCTCAGATATGCCGTCCAGCAGTCGGTCACAGCTCCGGTCAGCGGAGGCAAAACCACACGCAAGGAGAGTAAACCAATCGCAAAACCGCCGGCTATTCTCCCTTGTAGAACACTTCCAGGTCCTGAGCACGCACGTAACCAGAGAAAACCACGTCAAAAATACACACACTGACCCCTGAACACTTTCACCACACTCGTACACACAAAAAAACAACAGGGGATGGGAAAGCACGACCATGCAGTAAGTGAGGGGAAGTCACGGGACACGAACACCTCCGTCACCCGTGCACGGAGAGCAGTGCGGGAGTTTTTGTAAACCCGCCAAAAAGCCTCTCTCTCCACCGCTTGGCAAAGACATCCGCAGACGCCGAGGAAGAACCCCGGACACGCTCCCGCGAACTCTTCAAAAAGCTCGCCGTCGGGAGAGGGGTGAAAAGGAAGGAAGAGGAATCTGTCCCGCCGATCCGTCAGCTGTCCTACACGCCCCTGTGGGCCCAAGAGGGAGGACTCCCAACTCTCTCCACGCACCGTACCGTCGACCTTTCAGTGGGACGTGAAGCAAAGGAATAACACACGCGTATATATAATTCCCCTCCTCTCCCGTGTCGGTGGTCGAGGCTACTTTCGGCGGGCAGGGCAGTCACCATAGGGGGTGGGTGAAATATTACGAGCTCCGGAAGAAGGGGTGGGGGAGAGAGAGAGAGGGAGGGAGGGGGAAACGAATCAGGGGGACGGAGAGGGGGTAGTTGAAGGGGATTGGCGGGAGAGAAAGGTATAAAAGGTGCACCCTGAATCCCTCTCCCCTCACCACCTTCGTCTCATCCCTAAAAGCTCCCCCTCCTCATTCAGGTTTTCGGAAATGAAACGGTGTGTGTACAAAAAAAAAGTGAGCGTATGTGAGTTAGGGTCGGCGCGAAAACGGGGGAAAGGGCAAGAGAACGCGTGCACGGAGTTTGCCTGCCTTGCGTGCGTCAGGGGCCACGTCAGTGTTGCCCTCGACTGCGTCAGTGGGGATACGGGGGCGAGAGAGGTGGGCGTTTTTTGGAGAATGTGCGTCGGGTGAAAGTGGTCACCTATGACCCGCGCGCGAGAGAGAAAGGTCAAGTGCGAAGGTGAAAGGGGATGGGGGAAGGAGTACTAGAGGTAGGAACTGGCGCAGAGGAGACCACTAATCAGTTGCCCCAGCGCCTCGCAAATGATTCCCAACGGACCAAAAAGAGGTGACCTCAAATTTACGCGTCATTTCCACCCACCCGTTTTGAAATGCTAAAAGTAAAAGAGCATCAAAGACCTAAATTGATTATTTTTAATTGACTGTTAAGTAATTTTCTTTATTGAGGACGGGTAGGTGAGGGAAGAAATTATCTGGGGAATTAAAGGAGAGTGGAAAGGAACCTGAGTTGACACCTATTCTTGATACATGGGCTTGGAAATGCGATGCTCACCTTTGTGATATCATAGAAATGGAATAATAAATGACTGCAGCCAAAATGAGCGTCGTTAATTGGTTAATTATTTTGGCAAGATGACTGATAACGGAGGTCATCTGTGCCATTGAGGAAAGGGCATTGTGGGAAGGTTGATAACGGGGTGGATCGCTTTGGGAATGAAACAAGGGTAGACTGAAACACTTTGTCGGCATTCATTTACTCTTAACGAAAGGCGGCGAATGAGCCACAGTTTCACGTCCCATATGGTGTACAGAGTACTGCATTTTAGTGCTATGTACATAGCACGGAAGTAGGTATCGGGATTTCACTATAAAAATTCTTGACCTCTGCCAGTACTCATACCATAAAATCACCCCGATTCCCATAAGTTATATTGAACGGATCAAATAATGCTAATATTGCAAAATGTTGAAAAATCGTGGGCAAATATATTTTTATGAATCGTTCAAGTAGAGTGAAACTTTGGATATTGCACTTAGACAGTTATTCACCCTTCCAGGCCTATATGCATGGCCATATGATAAGCGGAGATCCTAATTCCACAGGCATTCTATCAATATGAAGCTAGACTCGTTAATTAATCATGGGGTTTTATAGATAACAGAATCTGTCGTCATGGGCAGTGCCTTCTTTGAGACACGGTTTAGCCTACCGAGTTCCATCTTGTGTGAACAGTTACTGCACTGGAAAACAGATTCTTATAATATCAAATTTATAAGTTTTGATTCCTTGCGTGGTAGAAATCTCACCTTTTATGAATGTAGATCGAACGAGTCGGAGTCATAAAATTTAAAGTCTCCAATTTAGCTCAAACAAGTATTTCAAAATACTGAATTGATTGCGTGTATTCATTTTAATAATCTTACAATTTTCATGACGAGATGCTACGTATATTTACAATCTATTATTTTCCTAAACTCAAGGGATGAGTCAACAAATCAAGAAATGTCTCCATAATATTTGAGTACTTTGCGTTATAGTTAAAATAAAAAATCGAGAGAACAGAGATAGAATGTTACAACGGAAAATCATGACCAATTGTAGTGAGGGTTCGATGGGTGAGCCCAGTGCTTTCAAAATACAGTCAACCATGCTCAGTCGGGAACCCTACAACCTTCACAGTAAGGGGACCGGAAGCCAGCAGGAGGTCACACCCTGCAGGGTATGCCGCGGAAAGACGAGGCGTGGAAACGTTGGGGGTCAAAAGGTTTAGGAAGGAAAGAAGGGGAGAAATAGCTCCTACGTTCGGTTGGCAAGACTGCGGTGGCTAGTGGTCGAATTATAATGGAAAGGGGAAGCGTGTTAGGTATTGGGCGATGTCGGGGGCGAGGTTATTCTTGCGGAATCAGGGGGAAACCCAATGAAGAGTTGAAAAAGGGTTAGGGTATGTGAAAATCTCTCTATAAAAAGTTTCGTGTCAGATGTTGCGTGCTACAGCTGGCTGGAATGAGTTTATTAAGTGTCTTGGGCAGTAATCCTTGCCTAGTAATTAAGATTATGCCCGATAAAATATCCCATAAAATTGAACCACATATACGGTAAGAGTAATGAATCGTACACCATTGTTAGCGTTTCCTACGCATTGCAACTCTCATAATCCTTTGGGCATTCAGACTTATGAACCATATCTGAGGCTTTCTGAGACGCTGCATATCTGAGGCTTTGCAACAATTGGAAAACAATTGCTTGGACTATGATTACAAAGAAAAACATACACATGCATAATGCTTTATGTCTCACGAAAGCGAAATTACCAGCGAAAGATGCCGAATTAAGCAAAAACGTTGCTTATGGTCAAATTCTTTACGCTTCCTTCAGGATTATTCCTGAGGGGAAGAGGATTTAATTACTACCACAATTTTTATCAGTAGACTTGGATTTACACGTACTCCAACTGCTAATTTTGATACTTGAGGCCACAATCCTGAGGCAAACACGACGTCTATTTCCGAGTAGGAACCAAAAGGGTTTGAGGCACCAAACCAATACGGAAGAACCTTTGGTTGAACCAACGCACAGAACCGAAAAAATCATAGGTTTTTAAGGTGTTTTCATCGTACGACGTGAGAAAAATGAGTGAAGTTAACACCTCATACCATGTATATTTAGTTAATATACATGGTATGAGGTTTTATGTATTTTGTGTATGGAGTAATAATAAACTTATAAAACTAAACTTAAACTCAATTACTTGAAATTTCGGCAATTTATAACGTGTTTACGTCTTATAATTTATTTACGTCATTGATGTTAAAATATTTTATTCTTGCTTCTAACTGTTGCTTAAATTTAAAAATATAGTATGAATATGGTTCTATTATGACCAGGGAAATATTTCTGTCAAATTACCTTAAGCGACTTCCTTGTTGATAGATCAAGATTCATTCCCATGGTTCTATCATATTGATTGGATTACGGAGAGCTATATCTGTTATCTAAGATCAAAAGAGGACGTAATACACCCTTTGGTGAAGTGTAAATGGCAGACTGTTCTGCTGAGAGGATTCTTCTGGAGGAGATTAAGAGGAGGCAGAGTAGATAGTTATTAAACTGGTAACGAGAGGATAAAAGATATCGAAGGCCATTGTGTAGGGGAGGATGTCGAATAAGCAGGGAAGAAGAAGAAAGAGAATAGGATTTATGGATGAGATGAAGACAGGACGTATGCACAAACGAAGTATAAAATCGCGTTAGGAGACTGGAACTTTCGGCTGTGATAAATAGAATCGGTATTCGCAATTACATTTGAACCGACCTTACCCGGTTGATCACCTTCAATAATAATAATAATTCAAACCAGTTCGAAACATTTGGAATATTTTGGAGTCGAATTAAAAAAAAATTTGTTGTATCCCAACATTTGTAAATTTCAATAGTGAGTTTCAGCCCGTAAGAAGCCGAAAAAAATATTTGGCGACGTCGAACATTCAATTTAACCATTAATTTTTTTATTTTCCATGAATTTGTGTACGTAACTTTATGTTTATTTATTCAGCCACATGGAGATCAAAGTTAATTATTTATAAACTTTATAGTTGAGCTAAAATTCCCGTTTCAATTGATAGAAATAAGGGATCATTCTATTTCTGAGCAGTCACAAACATGGACTTAATTTCATATAGAAAATGGTTACTATCAGACTTATATTTTAAAGTGAATAATTGGTACCGCTTTCTTTGTCAGAAATATGTAATGGAATTTGCAGTAAAATTGCGAATAATATTAGTTATTTTATAAATATTTTCTAGATTCTTGATTCGAATGTCCCATCAGTCCCAATGGGATGGCCCATACAATTGCGGTTGCGATGTGCCAATGGCATGGGATGCTCCTTGCAGTTTCTTAACTTTAAAAATAGAATTTCACACGATATCTATAATGACTTGGGAAAAATCTCGCTCTTACTACCTTAAGAGCCGGCTAGTTCTGACGCCTCATTTCTCTCCACCGTTCCTCCTTCTCTTAAATAGCCCTTCCCTCACTAACCTACCAACCCACCTCTAATGGCGTAAATGGCCTAAACTATCGTTCGCCTCCCACAGATAACAAAATCCTAGGCCAGCTTTCATCATTTTACTCGAAGTATGATCCCTACTGAAAGGTCTATCTTAAGAGGTCAGCACACTGTTGTCAACGACCCACTTCTTGGAGATATATACGGTGTGCTGACACACTAAGGATATGGTAGTATTGAAGTAATTATCGAAAGAGCCAGTTTTAAAGGCCTAACCCCTAGAATTATACCATTTTCACTGTGCCTACTTCGAAAGGTAACTTCATGATGGGTAGGGTATGCATATTACGGCTATCTATTACCGTATCCTTCCTCAAAAACAAAATATTTTCCTCTCCCACCACCCCGGGGGAATACATGTGAAATTATGGGTCCCTCGGGAGATGCGGAGAGAGGAAGAGAGAGAAAGAGCGTTTTTCAGGATTAAAACTGGCTTGAACTTTTATCTCACACCGTGACTACATGTAAATAAAATAAACGGAGCAGGAGGGGGATGGATTTGTATGAAAAAAGACCCCTGACATTTTGGCTAAACTCGCCTCTCAAAAAGATGGCCGGAACGGAGAACGCTCAGAGCTTTCTGGAATTACCGCCAATTCCTAATATGCGAATTTCCCACCCATCCGGGTCTTCCGACCGGTATATCACCGACGAATAAGACACGCTTTATTATTCCTAATTGGTAGTAAAACAAAAGAGCAGTGTGGAGTGCTGATTTCATCCCTTGGTCAGGGTCATATCTTCGAGCTCATATGAAAGCAAGATTTAAATAGAAACATTAATGGCAACAAACCCTTAATTTATCACACATTTCGTATGAGGATGAAAGAGATACTTGCTAATGGTTTTCCTCCAACTAAACCGATAAAATGGCGAATGAAGTTGTAGTTTAATTACCTGGAAGGATCCATCTTAATGACAAAGAAACACTGTTAAGATTTTCACTGTTTTATTGACCACCGACCAAGGTTTCGGCACGCTGTGCCATCATTATGACTATCTGCCAATAATGAATAAGCCAAAAATTAGAGCCAATAATCTTTAAAAATAACCATTTACCAGATTCGTTACCATTAGTTGATATTTTTTAGATTGGCTGATAGCTATGACGGTAGTAAACAACCTATAGATGGTCTCACAATTAACTAGGCAGCTAAAAGATCTAAGATCAAATAAGATAAACGAACCATTCAGGAGACATCTGATCCTGAGTTTTGGTATAAATAACGGCCAAATTTGACGCGTGCGGCATTAAAAAGCCCTGAAGAAGTACAACAAGTCGTTCTTCAAAATGTTGGCAGATATGAAGCCTATTACTCGGTGGTTTACCCGAAAAACATTTCTACCTTGGCAGCTTTTTCAAATAGACAACTAAGGAAAATATAATATAAAATTTTCTTGGATATTGTGAATATGGTTTTAAAATAGTGCATTGGTAGTAAGAATAAATCGTGATTTATGAATGTGAAGACCATTCTATAAATTCAATCACATCCAATGAGGGAAGATTATAATATTTAAATTTATCTAATCAAATGAGGGTAAAAGCATTGGTACCCGAATTAACCCAGGATCATGGAGTCAATCGGGTCAGTGCTCACGTTCAATAATTTTTCCACTTCACCAGGAACTAAAAATAATTGTGTAAACATTATCTTGTTTTTGTTTTACGGAATTTTAAGGCAGTAATTATAATAAATGTTTTCCAAAAACTAATCATTTATAAAACAAAAATTATATAAGTATTTCTGAAAATCGACCCGAAACATACTGGCCTTCCCAATACTATCAAAATTATTCTTTTTAAATAAGGGTAAGAATGTATGGGAAGGTAGAAACGCCTAATCAAAGAATACGACGTGAATTCACAGCCAGTTAGTAATAACGGATAAAATTCGAGAGAAAAGCACGTGATAGCAACGCAAAATCAACATCAAAGTCACTTCTCTCGGAGTTGAATATCAGCAGTGAACCATCCTAGCCCCAAAACTGGAGAATATATCCAAGATTATAGCCTCCTTAACCCCTGGTGTCCCACCTACAGATCTCTTTTGCTGAGAACTCTCTCGGCTGGATATTCAACCAATATGGCAAGAAATCAATAAGAGCGAACGGTAATATCCCCCTCGTTCATACATGAGAACACATCTCATCACATCACACACATGACATAAAAGCTGACCCTCAGATTGAAATACTCAATGAGGCGTGAACTGGAACGCAAATTTATGACGAGAAAAAGATATATTTTTCAAAAATAAAATAGCGTTCTAAATGCGTACCATATAGGTACATATGGACCCTACAGGAAAACCGATATTCCTCAATGACGCAAAATCACAAGGCGAGGTATGCATTTAAATTGCACTTGAAATACATGATATTTCATTTAAATTCACATTGGATTTTTTTCAAGCGATATAACTCAATTTGCAACAAATTACACTACCAAAGCTAACACTGAGGAACTTCGGGCGTCCAAACTGAGCTTCGAAAATTCAAAAATTTTAGGATAAAAAAATATTAGATTTTTAAAAAAGAAGAGGTCGAAAATTTGTATTTAAAAATGAGTAAAATCAACGAATATAAATGTTTCTCAAATATTGGGCATGGACGTTGTATTTTTGTTATTTTTAAAATGTCAATTAGCATCTTCCTACTGAATAGTATATATTTTGCACCTATTTTCCCACAATTTTTATCACGTTCTTTACGAAATCCGATTCACAAAGATGGTGTTGGTTTTGACGGCTTTGCAAAATATATCAACATTCTTAAATTTGTGTTTTTTGCTGAACATATTTTGGGAGAATTAAATGAAAACTTGTAACACATTTTCTGCAATTTTGCAGTGAAAAAAGAATAGCCATAATTTCAGGTGGCCTCGAAATATATTTGACTAATCCGTACCTCAGCCCAAACGGAAATTATTTTAAAGCGATCTGTGTAAAAGTTCATGCTCAGGAGCATGGTGATAAATAAAATCCGTAAAATTATTCATAAATCACGTGACACCAAAAATTGAACTGTGCTCCTTCATCGCCTCCATTTCTCCCAATAAAACGAAGATTCCCACTAGCAAAGATGAAGCGAAGGACAGCCATTTTCACGGCAGGCTTTTAATCAATGTGGTCACCCTTTAATTTGCCCCGAAATAAAACGCTTTGGCGAGCGGATAAAAATCAGCTTTATCGTTGTCATAAATTACCAGACATTAGCTTTAAAATACCCCAAACAATAAACCTCATTGGCATTAAAAGTTTGACGTTTCACTGAATAACAATTTCCAATTAAAAATATTTGTACACGGGGCTCTTTCTCGATATTATTTTTGAGAAATGTGTCGATTTTTCTTAAGCAAAGACGAAAACAAGAAAGTAGTACCAAACTATTTTTGACCACGAAAAAAACACGCTACTACAATAACAAGGGAAAATCACTAATATCACGTCAAGGTTAAGTAATAGTACAAAGTATTTAATTGTGACAAATACAGGAGTCATTTCACTACCAAAAACTATAGTTATACTACCGCAGCATACAGAGAAAAAATTGGCCAAGCCATTGGCCATCATATGTCAGTAGTCATATGTCATGTACTTGCTGCGGTGGATCCTCTTTAAGTTTTTAGATTTCTTAAATTAACCGAGTAGAGAGAGAACATGGTACAAGTTTAGGTAATGGAAACGAACAATAAAAGATAAACGGCGACATACAGAGGCGAGGGTCCCAATCAGTCTCTTTCCGACCCCGAAGCCCATTAGTGCGATGAGATACAAAGCTAAAGGCGGCTTTGCACATGAAAGTTACTTCTTTGACTGTAGCCTTAGAAAGTCACTTGGAAGTGGTACTTCGATGTGAAAGCACTAACTTCTATGCCATAAGGGGGGTTGATAGCGGTAGATTTCAATCGCGGTTCACATTTGCGCGGAAAATAGACTGGATTCGATTTTCCGTGCAAGTAGCATCTCGACTCTGCGATAATATTGCAAAACATTCGGTGAAATTCTGATCACATGTCGGCAGCAATTAAAAATGAAAGCAAATAAGCTTACTGGTGGAGGGATTATTCTTACACATGAATACATTTATTTTTCTTATAGTTAATTGTTTTTAATGCTAGAGAATATTTAAAAATAAGACTTATCGTATTGAATAAGATGAAATATGTCACTTGTCATCCTCGACAAAATTTGTAGATGTATACATATTTTGATGCAATTTATACGAAATTATAAAATCGATGAATGCCCGTTGAACTCAAACAGTGGGTGTAAATACTCGTTTATTGCAGAAACTAGTCGATTTTCAACATTACCATATAGTATAACATGTCTTACTCTCGAAAATTATATGTAATATATTTATTCATTAATTATTTCCGTCCTTCATTTATTAAGATAAAACATAAAGTAATGTGTAAGTAAATTCATGACCTACAGGTAGCATTACAAAACAAGGCATACTTCAAACCGCCACTTCCGTAAAAGTCAACTTTCATGTGTAAAGCCACCTTATTACCTGCGACTATTCACCAGATGATCTCTCTACCCTTTGGCGGAAGCCCACTCTATATAGAGTTCAGTTCCCACCCTTTCTTTCCCCTCACAGTAACGCGATACGCACACCTGCTTTCATGACGAGTCCCAAGGTAAGGACAATAAGGATAGGGAGAGCTGTTGATGAGATATTCCGTTCTATTGCAACTAAGCTATTTCAGGGTCGAAGTGGGAGAGTTTTGAAAATATGAATTTTTCCACGAACAGTAAGAGACCAAAATATGATGCTGCCTATAAGACATTATGATTTTATTTTCAATAGGTACTTAGCTAATTATTTGATCTGCTCTCTAACGCACATCCACACACAGATAACTACTTTTATCCAAATTTATCGTCCTCCCATGAGTGGGTACAATATATATTTACCTATGATCTTGCAAATGGAATTGATAACAACCCCATAAGCCATTTTTCCAACTTTTGCGTTTTGCATGCGTATGAGATAATGCTTTACCCGAAGTTTTTAATATTAGACCTTGTTCGCAAAAGGTCTCGAGGTAACCCTGATTTCATTTCTATACGTACCAAAAATGTTGTTTGCTGGTTTAAAGAGAAATTTATATGAAAATCCAAAGAAATAAATAACAAATCTCGCCAAAATAATTATCAAAAGCACGCATTGAAATCAATTTGAAATTTGAAAGTAGACCGATTAAAATCTCCACGCAAATGACTATTTATATCCCAAATCATCTTATCATCTCATTCCTAAGTGAACAGAATATTTATATACCTACTAGCTGTGCCCAGCATGCGTTGGAACGTCTTTTTCTTTCCAAGTAAGCACATATATGAAAAGCAGACACATTTACATGTAAAATATATAAATGAAATATTTTTTGTATAAAATTAAAGTTGAAAACATTAATTCAAGTATTTTGGGATATACAATGTTTTTGGTCTTACCACCCTCTGCAAAAACAAATAAATATTTCGGCTGCCCCACCAGTGAGCATGCAACATAAAATTGATTTTCCAGATTTAATCCACACACTTGAAGCGATTGCCCTTGTTTGAGAAAGCAAGGTGAACGGGGAAATACAGTCGTTTCAGAACAACTATCAAATTAGCCACTGAACCTGGCCTTTACATGATACAGGCGTGAATAGATATTCATGAAATCACTATTAAATGGATATTCACACCTAAACAAGCCTTACCTGGTGGCAAACCCGAGAAGATTTTACTGATATTCACACCTGGTTGCCAAGGAAATTTCTATTGTTGAAAAGGAAGAAAAATTGATGAATTTAGAGATAAAAACGCAATACTTGGAAAAAAACGAATCGTATGAGAAAATTGAATGAAAGAATTAAATACTGTATTCTTTAATGCATTTACATCCAATATCTTGAGTGCAAGTAATTTAATAAAGCAAATAAAGATACACCTGCATCGAATTCAATGCATTATTATGGGAGTAAATGTAAACAATATTGGGATAAAAACAACCCCATAGTTTTCAATTTTTATAATAAAGAAACCTTTGTGTATTTAAATTCAACGTTTTGCCAAAATTTCAATTCAATCGACCGACTACTTTTCGAATTTTGCGTGCACAAACATACGCAGGCTGAATTTTTATATATAAAGATTTTATTGCAAAAGGAACTGAGCACAGCCTCAATAATATCTTTTTCCTTCTTTTACGTTTGGGATGTGAGTAAGAGAATGTTTTACCTGTGATGTATCATATTAAGGCTTTGATCGCAAATGTTCTCAAGGCCATAACCAAAAGAACCAACAAATGTTCTTCTTCCGCTCCAAAGAAAAGTTTAAATGAAAAGCCAAAATAGAAAGTTGAGCTTATCTCGCTGAAATCTGTATCGAAAGCACGCAGTGAATCCATCTAAAATTTTAAATTTAGTCCTAAAAGCCCCCAAACATAGGCCCAATTATATAATAATGGATATCCTTCTTCCTGAGTGGGTAGAATTTTTATTTACTTCAAGCCGCTTGGACGAACACCTGACAGTTTTCCGCGGAATCGCCCACGCAAGCCTAAGGGGAGTGCTCCGGGAAGTTATGATTGGCTCCTCCTCCTCCGTCGAGAGTGGGCGAAGAGGGGAAAACGTTGAGAGGAAGCTTTTATCAAAGGAAAACCCGCGTAGGAGGAGGGTCCAGTGAGGAGATCCAAAGGTCTAAATAGTGATTCATGTGAGTCCAGAAAGGGCTACGTCGAGGTAGAGTAAGGAAGCTGGAAAAAATTATCCAAGGAAGGAAGATGGGTGGATCAAAAGGAGCCACATAAAAGAAGAGGACACACTTGAAAACAGTCAGGGTCCACTTCAACTACGTGTCTCTTCTTACGAGGACCCCCCTCTTTCATAAATTGCTCTTCGTCTACCGCCTACTTGCGATCACACTCTCCACTGAAAGTTGTAAAAAACATCACCTATTGAGGTACTGAGGTTACTAGTGATGGTAGAATGAACAATATAAAATTACATAAAAGATTATAGAAAGGAGAAAAGCTGTTTCAGAGTGTGAGAGATTTACTCTGGGACAATAAAGTAGCAAGTTGGTAAAACTTTGATACGTAAAATTAATGGTACCGATACGTACGTATGCATCAGAAAAATGGTCGATGAATGAGAGGGTATAGATCAGACTGCAAACTGAGGAAATGAAGTTCTTGAGAAGTATAGTGGGAAAGAGTAAAATGAACAAAACACATTATCATCTGCCCCACCAAACCCTGTGTTCGTCCTTTTATGTGTTCCTATCCCTTTCCATTTCCTATGATTGTATGAATTTATTCGCACCTTTGAGCGTCTGATTTTCGAATGGATGAGTATATTTGGCCATGTTGGCTCTTTTCTTCTTCTTCGGCTATGCATGGCTTTAAACGCACTGTTCACCCCTGTATTTGTTGTATATCTGTATTCCTCTTTACCTTTCCTCTTCCACTTGTGTTCGTCTCCTATATGGTGGGTGAAAAAGCTCCTGCGCGCCATCTCTGTCCGCTAAAAGTTGGGCATGGGGTGTGAGATAAAACCCCGTCGAATTCAACAGTTATTTGAGTAGCCTTGTTGGTGTAACTGGTAGCACACTCGACCGGCAATTGGGAGATCCAGGTTCGAATCCAGGGTAAGGTGATTTTTTTTCTGTCTGGATTCGACACATTATCATCTTCCCCACCAAACCCTGTGTTCGTCCTTTTATGTGTTCCTATCCCTTTCCATTTATTTCCTATTCCTATGTATATATATATATATATATAGGAAATATAGTTATAAATAGAAAATAGCTATAGATATATAGAAAGAAGTATATATATATATATATATATATATAAACTTCTTGAAGAATCACTCGAGCGATGAATATAAAATATGTCAAGAGGGTGGTTGATAAAAATATATAAACAAGCGAAAGACACTTACAAATTACAACTTCCAATATTTCGGTGGTATTGGATCAGCTCAAGGATCTTGAATCTTCTTGTATTTTGATCCACCATGCCTTCTCGCCCCCTGGACTCAATAAATTGCACTAGTTTCTCCCTACCCATCATCTCCTCTTTCCCTGCTTCCCCCACTCTCTATTTCCCATTTCTCCCCTTTATTTCTCTCTACCCTCCGCTCACCCTCTCCACGCTCTTCCTCTTTCCCCTCCTTCCCCTCTTACACCATCTTTTCCCCCTCTTTCCCCTCCTACCCCTCTTACACCTTCGTCTCCCCCTCTTTGCCTTCCATACCTCAATCTCTATCCCTTTCCTCATTCCTACTCTTTACCTTGAGAAAGGTGGATGCCAATACCACCGAAATATTGCAAGTTTAAATTTGTGTCTTTCGCTCGTTTATATATTTTTATCGTCCACCCTCTTGGCATATATATATATATATATATATAATATGAAGTGGTAAAATTCAGAGGTTTTTTTCAATCCTGTAACATTCCGAAGGGAGGAAATGGCGGCCACTCGACTAAGAACTGGGCACACTGCTAAAATAAACTACTTTCTCTTCACGGAAGAAAATATTTCCACAAATTTTCTTAAATGCAACACAACTCAAAGTGAAAAACATACAATGAATGAACGTTGGATGTATGAAAGATGCAAGATGACATAAACAAGCTGAAATTATGGTTTCATAATTATTCCATGAAGCTGAGTAACAAAACGAAGTACGTCTTGTTTAGCCTAAAAAGTATGAAAGTAGAGCAAAATAAACATTTCTATAGATTTGACCAATGTTTCAATGGCAATATCCCATTTTATGATAAATGCACCGAAATTGAGCAAGTCAGTGACACAAAATATCTAGGGATTTACATTGACCAACACTGTAATTGGAAAAGTCACATAAATAAATTAAAATAAGAATTGATCTCCGTCACTAGAATATTCTATCTATTGAGATACATTTGCTCATTATCTGTGCTCAAGGTCGTTTATTTTGCTCTTGTGAACTCGAGGTTACAGTACGGAATTGCGTGCTGGCGAGGTGCTTAATCCATAAACATCAATCCACTACTGGTATCCCAAAAAAGGGTGTTAAGGGTAATGACGGGATCCTCAACCACGGCTCATTCTTTTCCTATATTTAAAAAGGTGAATATTTTACCTCTAAGGAATATTTTTGTTTATAAGGTTTTACCAATTTTTATAACCGTGGTGGAGAGCATGAAAAACCCAGTCTATTCTCTAAGAACAAATTATAATATTGCTCTACCAAAACTATAAAATGAATGTTTTCTAAGATCATATTTTAATCTCGGCCCTAAATAGGTTGTTTCCCTACCTTTCAATATAACTGGTACTGATAAAGAAAGAACATTTTTTAAATTTGTTAAGGAATGGTTATTCGAGAACAAGGAGGTAGAGTATTTGCTTAAAAGGAATGAGGAAAGGCGATTTGTTTGGACAGTGACGATACTTGAGTTTTTTTATTTTGCATTGTGCATCTTATGCTTGCTTGTGATTAAATAACTTAAGACTCTTTTCCCGCAAAAAGACTCCTGTCAAAATGTTTTGTCTTTGTTAATTGCAGTGATTCTAATCAGATTCTTGGCGATAACAATGTATTTTTTTTCCATTTTCATTTTTTTATTGTTTATATTTATTGTATCAGCTATATATTTTGTATTGTGATTTGTAATTGGCGGCTCAGTAACTGATTTTGTTGTTTTCTACATTGATGTAAATTTTGTTAGACTAAGAAGGGTCAGTTAACCCCAAACAGGATGTTATCCTAAGGGGAACCTATGTCTCTTTTAGTAAAATGTTTGTAATGTATACCGTTACTTGTATGACCTTATACGAGGACAAATAAATAATAATAATTTGGCCAGGAGTAAAGCTAAAATTAGGATTTTAGGCAAAGGCACGATTATTTTGAGATAAGACATTGACGTTAAACATACTTCCGTTATATTTCTATAGTAAATAGCAACCTATGTAATATCTCATTTACGCTCTGTCCTACAAGTTCCTGTACTTGAACATCTTCGTACTATATTTGACACATAATTTCTAAAATTTATTTCTAGTAAATAATTTGAAAAAGGAGTTAGCACGGAGCAAAACTTTTACATTGTCAATGCACATTCATTTAAACAATTCTACCGCCGCAAAATGTACATCAGAATGCCGATCATTATGTAACATAATATGTAAATATGCGTTTCAGTTTTTACAAATGCAACTCAAAGTAAAAAGGAGGGCTATATTTTCTTCATATTTAAATAATATAATAGGAATTTAAAAAAATAACTTTAATTAACCTTCTCGTAGAAAGAAATAAAAGGTATAAATAAAACGATAAGAATAACGGGCTGCAGGGAGATGACAATGAGAACAATTGAGCTTCTTCAAAATATATTGAAAAGACCTGATTTTAAATGAACTGAGATTTTAATCGCAGAAAATCTTCAAAATTTTTTCTAGGGAATTGGGCATATTGGCAATGTGATGCTTTTTGTGCATATGCATGACTGATGTTAGCGATATTCATTTGTAAAAAGGCACCTATCATCAAAATAAGTTTCAAAAACACCTCAACTAACCTCAGGCGTCAGCAGCGGTTTTGTGATCTGAAGAAAATTAAAAGGTCTTGCGTTGTTTGGAGTGTTTGGAAATTGCACTCAAGATAAAAGCAACGAATGTTTTTTCACCTTGAATAAGGATGAAAATAGGAGAAAACCTTCTAGAACTCCAACCATCTACTGATTGGGTTGTTTATGGAGTGTTGGCTGGCAATACAGAGGGGCCAAGTACGAATTCCGGAAGTGTCAAGTATTTGAAGCGAAGTCCGAAGCCCTAATTGGGTGTATGTAACAAGAACGTGAAGTGCAGTACACCGTCTGTCGGATGTGAGGCTTAACTATGGATCCATTGGCACTCTGGCGAAAAGAAACCGTATAGGAACCGTCAACGAAGTATCGATTGGAATGTGTGTGAAACGTTCTACAAACGCAATTGGGAAAGCAAGCGCAGAATACGGAGCCGTAGAGTGGAACAACTTGTAACGTTCATTTTGAGTGCAAACCAAACTTAAATGGAGCGATGAGTCTGCTCTCACGCGATGTTTCATCAAGAGAAAATATTTAGCAAATCTACAAAAACCCCGTTTCTTTTACGATAAATGACTACAGGATACCTGTGATGTATATTAATTTATTTCTCGGAGCATAAAAAAATATAAAAATAATATTAACCCTTTGCATATGCTATAACCTACTTCTGATTCTACCAACACATGCCTTAACCTCCTAGGCAAGCCGTTGAACAAGTGGAATGTGGCTAATTATGATGTTTTTATCCAAATTAAAACCATGACTGACTTAGCTGAGGACATATCTAGACACAACTAGATGTGAATTTTAGGTACATCTAGGACAATTTCTACGTCCGCCTTTCGTAGAAAGTGGGCTAGCGTCATGCGTGACACTAGGTCTTTCTCTATTCCCCAAGGAAACCTTCCCGATCCAACCTACGCACCTGTTACTGATGACGAAAATGAAATAATTACTTGGTCACCTTTCTTGCTAACTTTCCCACATACCGCTAGGTAAATAACATCCTCTTCAAAGCAATGCCGCTAAGGCTTCGAATTATATTGTAGATAGTTGATATAAAAGGAGCCAAAGACTATAAGAGTTCCTCAAATATTAGTACAACCCTAGTGCTGGTAAGGACTTCCAATATTCCCACCAGATATACGACAAATTTGATTGGATACTCCATGATTAAATTAACTGACTTGATCGGAGCGTAAGGGGTCAATAAAATAACACATTGATTGTTGACATGAAAACCCTGTTTCGAATACCTGCAAAAAATACAATTATTTATAGTGAAACTCAAATTTTGGTGTATTGAATTGAACCTGCAAGGATGACTTATCTCTATTTCCAATAATCTATTTTAAGGAGACGGAGAATTATCAAGCGAATGATTAGAAGGCTCTCCGACAAATAAATTAAAGATAGATGTTACTTCGCTTTAATTATGCCACGCCTTGAGAACGCCGAGAGAATTTTGACTATAGTATTAACAGAATTAATTCACGTAGTAAAAAGAATACGAAAACCGTCATGAGCGAACAGAAAATGCAACACAGTTGTGAGCTACTAGGCCACACGATAGGCTAAGATTATTTAAACATTTCAGATCACATGAGTTTAAAGATGACCAGGAGGATATTATGTAAACCCCGCTCTATAATTCTAAAAGTCATCGATTCGACAAAAGAAGAGAGTTTCAGTCCAAAGACAGTAGAAATAATAGGCACAACAATTCCTTATTTTTACTCATCATTAGTTGCAATAGCAAACAGAGTGATACACATAACAATAAGATTCTCCGTAAATATAGAATTCACTTCCGTCCCAATCCTCTTCCAATTTCTTTTCCCTATCCCTTCGCATTTCATGGCTGATGTCCCTGCCACACGCCACTGTGGTGTCTTGCAGAATAGTATAAAGACGTAGACGCAATGTTCTATCTACCTTTTCACACATTTACCATTTCACCGATTTAATACCATTAGAATGAATACTATCTATCTACGACGAACTTTTGACTCCTCGGTTGACGGCGTAACCTTAACCTCAGTTATCATTAGAGGAAGGGTGATGAAGAAAGACAAGAGAAAGTGAGTTGAGAGCAATGACAGCATCAAAGGAATGCTTCCCGAGTGAAAAGGCCACGGGTTATCGCGCACGGCGCATTCACCAAGAGAGCAATTCGCGAGGCGCCATTCGCGTGGAGGAAACGTAACTAGAGCCGAAAGTAAGGGAATATGGGGAACTTGTATAACAGCCTCAATTCTCGCCGAGCTGGGCGATCCGGGGACAGACAAAAGCTCCGTTCCCAGCATCCAAAAGGGTTGAGGCGTGAAAAGATGAAAGCAAGGGAAGGCATGTATGGTTAGCAGGTGGAGGAGAGGTAAATCGATTCGGTTGGTCGGTTTCCAAGGCAGTGCGATGCTGCGATGTATCGACGGCGAATGCCTGAGATACCAAACTTTGGAAGAGGCCGATGTGACGCGATTCAATGTGATGCATGGTGCTCTGCAAATCATTTAGATTACAATACGATTTTCGATGCCATTAGCAATGCGAAGTGACAATACCATTCGATATGCATTGTTTTGCAATGACATATGAAATTCAATGCGACGCAATGAGACAGAAGTGTTACTATGTGATATGTAATGAAATGGGATGCAATGCGATGACTCGATACGAATCGATATACGATGTAATGCGGAGACGTATACAATTCAATGCGACGCAATGAAATATATGCGATGCAATAAGATGTGCAACGTAGCACATAGTAGCTGTATTGAGTACAACAGGATGGAATTCCACGTGTTACAATGCGATATAATACGATATTCTATGTAATGCAAATACACACTGTATCCAAGTCTATACAACACAACTAGGTATATACGACACATTGCGATATGAAAAATAATGCATAGCAGTGCGTTATGAAGTAAATGCGATATACAATTCAAAACAATAAGGTATGTGACTCGATACAAAGCGATATGCGATGCAGTGCGATTATATGGAAAATATACAATACAATTAATCCTAATTAGATATACGCGATACATTGCGTTATGCAACGCAACAAGAAGTAGTGCTTTGTATGGTGAAAGGCAATGGAAATCGAAATGCGATGCAATGCGTTGACTCGATAATGACTGATTCGCAGAGTAATGCGTTGACATTTACATATAAATATGCGATCCGATACTTCGCATTTAATGCACGCGATACACTCCGATATGTTGGTAATGTAATCCGAAGCAATGCGAAGTGAAAAGCTATGAGTTGGATCGCGTCTTTTGCGATGCAAAATTCACATCGAAATGACAGTTTACACTTAGGTAATGGATTTTTAAGTTCGCTAATGTCCTGTTCTCATTGGTTTCTACCGAGGCCGTTAAGGGGGCGGAGTCGTCGTCTCTCCCGGGAATGGGAAGTTCGCTTGGACGATGCTGCCATCTACCTCCGGAGATTGCGAGCTCCTCGGGGCGGAAGGGAACAGGTGTGCTCGTAGGCAGCGAGCAGCGGTGGAGGGCGTGCCGGAGTTGAAATGACGAGGCGCGAAGAAACGAGAGAAGAGGATACGAGAGAAAGGGTGCCTTCTCTGGCTACACGGAATATCATCCCAAGATAAAGAGATTAGCAGCCGTCGGAAGATTGGAATATTTACGCCTGAACTCTGTTATATCCTCCTCCTTCATCTGTTTCCTTGCACATTAGCTCTTGCCCCCTACCTCGATTTATGAATTCATTTCCAGTCACCATATGCTTTAGATAGTTTTCAGCGAGATTTTTCTCTAACTATAATATAGACCAAATTTTTGAAAAATGTTTGGTTAAATTTAAGCAGTAGATGCATGAAGTAAATGAAATTATGCTTTTTACGTAAAACATTTTGTTATGATGACTTCAATCCTACGCAAATACCTAAAAATGCACATTTAAGGATTTTATTTGACTCATTTGTTCCACGCTGTACGCTGAAAAAGTCTTTAAACCAATGGTTCCTTTTGCGATTTTGTAAAAAGTGATACGGTGAGTAATAAATTTACTTTTTTAAATAGTTAATAAAACAAAGGAACTACACAACGTTAAATTTTAGTGAACTCTAGGCATCATGAGATTACTCATTTATTATATAAGGTCTCTCTGGATCACGTATATCTACCTAATAAAACGGCTTGTATACTTTAATTTTTGTCAAATATCTCGAAAAGTTGTTTGGTAAGAGGCTAGCATATTTGGAATATACAAGATTAAATCATTTGAAAGATACGATGTTGGAATGATAAGATATGTTTCTTAATAATTGGGCTAAAATTATTGAATTTAACTGTGAGGTGATATCTCACACAAACCCAAAATTAAACTTTGTATATTAAACACTGTTTTGTTTCGCGCCACCCTGGCCGAATTCTGTGCTTTTCCGTCATTTCTAAGGTAGATCAAATTTTTTTCCATGGCTAGATGTTACTAGATTATTCAGTCGGACATAGTACGACAGCAAAGGGGAATTTTGATGCCATACGCCAAAGGAGATGAAATTTGCTACAAAGAAATCATTTGACTTGACCGTGATTCGAACCCGAATCTAACAATTACCGGTCAGGTGAAAAATGCCAGTTACACATAAATGCCGTTATTTTACTATAAAGATACCATCTTCACTCCCGTGCACGTGACACTCATGTGCGTAGGTATCATATCATTTGTACATTTAACTGCGATGAGTAATATTGCAGCAATTTAAATGCGCAGTTTTCCATGATTAATGGGTCATTTATGCGTTAATACGCCTAATTAATACTGATGGGTATTAGAAGTAATTCTCGCGCTGTCATTATATTTTAGCTCGAAAAATGCAAGATATCTGCAAGAAGCATATTTTTAAAAAGTACCGTATTATTCTTAAAATTTAAGTTCAAACTACGCGTAACAGCCATGTTAAGTGGATAATGTTTTGCAAAAAATAATAATTCACTTCCGATGGTCAAGAATCTATCTAGTCTTATCTTAAATTAATGGTGGGGAAAATGGCACATTACAGATTAGAATTGCGGACCATTAATCAAACAAAACACCACAACCAAACCTTTAATTAAGGGGAATGAGTATTCCGATTAAATATTTTACTTCATTGATAATTAGATTTTATCCAAGCATATTATATCACGCACAATAAAATTGCAGACGCAGAGAACTATTTTTAGTATAGGTTTTCGAATGGAAGCATTCCAGTAAATTTGTACCTAATATGATCCTAATTCCGGGTTTTTGAGAATCCAATTCGTGATAGGCATATCGTAATATATGTGAACTTCCCTAGACGCAACGTCTTCCTTCATCCAAATGCTCGTTTCCAATATATCCCAAACCAAGAATCAAGATTAATTCCAGAATTTCCGGATGGGGGAGGTTGACATTCTAACCACTGTGAGTTACCCACAGCCGAAAACACTTCTCTTTAGCTTCAGTCAAATCAATGGAAGAGACTCGGTGAATGAATCAGTTTCATCAATGCTAATACCCATGTATGTGTACCAATGACATTAAAATTAGAAAGAAGCGTTTGATAAATCCGAATGCACGTTAACTAAACCCAACCATTATTTTTACTCACCCTAGTTTGGTGATATCCTCAGTTCCAACCATGAGTACGATATAATGCAGGGCAATGTCCGAATCGACCCTATGGTGGTTGGAATGTAGACGCAGCATAGTGGGCTAAAGTATAACTCGATCAGAACGTGTACAAAATTAATTTAATTAGCAATTTCAATTGCGAGAGTTTATGCATAAACTCTCGCATTTTGAATAATTGTGTACTTATTCAGGCCAAAAACATTGTAATGGAATAATCGGCCATCTGTTGTCACATAGTAATAATTTTTGAGATAGCGTAATTAGTCGCCGGCGCCACTATTTTAACAAAAATATCAACATTCACCAAATTAAATTCCTCATTTTTTGAGCTTGATATTTGGACAATTTGACTGGAAAATTGCCCATTTTCCAAGAAATTAAAATGCAAATGATGGAAAAGTTGATGAAATGAATAATTAAAAATACCTCCTCAAAACAAATATGATACTCAAGGGAAATTAAAATCATTTTTCATAGCTTCACAAACGGCCACTCAAATTAAATGGTGGTGAGGTTTTAGGGGAGATTATGTGGAGGTCTTAGCATTGTTAAATAAAAAGTCCATTCTCCGTTTTTCCACTACGCTTTGTTAATAATTTAAACTAGTTACTGCCTAGAAATAAATTTTTTTAAGAACTGCTTTCACTTTCCCATGCTGTGATTTTTCCAAAATAATTGTGAAGTCGTCTTGTGTGGGCTTTGATGAAATTCTAAATTCCTAAGTGCCATTAATAAACATGAAAGAACCGTTGAAGTGCTTGACATGGAAATTATATAGTCTCATTTTACGACACAGCTATGGTGGAAAATATTGATTTAATGAGTAAAATAGCTGGAAAAAATTTTATCATTCCAGTCCATCCTTAGCATTCAGCATGTAGGTAAAGCAGACAAAATATCGGCACAGAAGAACGGTGTGACAAGTAAATGAGGGAGTATAAATATTACTTGATACTCAATCCTACAGCATGCCATGTATAAACTAAGCGTCATCAGCAGCTCAATCATTTTCTCATTAGGATTAAAAAACATAAAAAATAGTTGGTTTAAAGAGGATGTACATACCAAGAGGTTTAAATATTTCAGTACTAAGCAGCGTGTATCAAAGGTAAGCAATGTTTTGGATTCGGCACTTAGTAGCCCGCTAGAAATTCGCATCATGTCCCGCTATTGTTCCAGAAAGGTACATAAAACGCAACAACACAGCGAGATGCATAAAATGCGAATCGAATGTTTCTTATAGATAATTCTATATTCATATGCATCAGGGATAAATAAATCACACAAAGCCAACAAAATATCAGAACAGCTGCAATTAAGTAAAAGAAAGTGTATTATTTAGAATATCAATAATGGCTATGAGTCATAAGGAATTATTAAAAACGCAGTCACTTCACACTGATTTATTTATATTTGATATTTTATAATTTGTAAAACGTCAATTCTTCCTCAGTATCCCAGTGAATGGTACGAATATACGCTTAATAAAAGCCATACATAAAGCTAGAGATGAAAAAATAAGGGAATCAGTCGTCCTTTTCATTTCACAGAGGCACTCTGGAAAATGCATGCCTTTCTTCCTAGGATAAAGAGTTTTGTTAACAGAGGAGAGAAAGAGAGAGAGAAGTACTAGACAGATTTAATGCAAAACTCTTATTGTGTTAGCTATAAGCACTTTCTTGGAAACTAAAAGTTTCTTCTTAGATGAATAAGAAATTCACCGTTAAACATCTATTAATGACAAGTATTAAAAAAATCCAGCCATAGTACGATTGAGAGCACAGAATGTTCACCTCTGATTCATTTATTGGAATAACGCCTCTGCTCTCTCCGTTGGTGCTTTTTCTGTAATTCTTACTCCCAACGGATCTTGAAAAATGAGGAATTCAGTCTCATCCCATCAAATTCATAGGTTTTTTTAATGATTAAAAAATAGTTATAGCTTAAATATTCCAGAAGAGGATCTGTTGGCAGCATTTTAAAGAATGAACAATACAACGATGTAATGATGCAATTAGGTGCAGGAAAATGAGTTACGATGGTTAAAAAATAAATATTTCTTCCTTCACGGCCTTAAACTTCCAGAACCCTGCAAAAATAAATAATGACCATTGCAAAGGATAAGAATAAATATGGACAATATCAGAACTGCTATAAAAGCATTAAAACATTACTTACTGGCAGCAATAATTAGAATCTCGGATGCATGAGATCCCCGATAGCAATCATGGTATGAGCCCGTATACAAGGTTTGCTCTTTAATGTAACGGTTAAAAACATTTAATATAGGAATAACTTTGAAATGTTAACAATAAATTATTTGCATAGTAAAAAAACTTATATTCACATTTCACCTCCAATTGCTTTTACAAAAAATAACTTGAATAAAAAATATGAAGACGCTTTATTGATGATGTCTTGCCGGCAGACGTCATCGCTTCAGGTGCCCGTCCGAGGCATCTCGCAAACATTACAATGCCTTATCTCGTAGCTGCTACGTAGCCACTACCGTTCCAAATCGTCCTTTCCAATGATAAAACCGCGGGCGCGCATGACAGCGAGAATCTTATGACTTCCATCTTTCAGATATTAATGAGATAGCCATTGTGAAAATAATTAATCAACTGTCTCTCAAAAGTTTAAAATACTGCACTGCCGACTATGACCGTGAGAGCGAATAGTTTACCACATACACAACCTTGACGATTTGGGAATAAGATATCTTTCGATGGAAAATAGTCATATAAATAGAAAACATTGTCATAAAGGGACTCTGGCAATGAGAAACATGCTATCTGATAAGGAGAACCCCCATAAGCTGAAAGAAGATATATTTGATCTTCTCAATCGTACAAACTGATTCCAGTGAGCTAATTTTGTATCCAGGCTTGAGCAAACGCAACTAACCACATGGAGCTGCCTTGAAACCTTTACTGATTGGTAATATGATATTGCAAATTTTAACATTCTAACAAGACAAAAATGTGAACCAATGTGATAGGAAAGGCCTTCTTTCACAGTGAAATGTTTACCCAAACATCAGTAGTTTTTGAAACTCGGATAATTCTGAAATACATAAGTATAAAATACATAGATTGTGAGAAGAAGCTTACATCTTAAAGTAAATGAACAAGAATGCTTCCGTGATAATGATAAGTAAACAAATAAAGTTTAAGTTATGCGATCTGCTATGGCAATGCGATTGCAGTACAAATGACTCAATCGAAATTATTAAAAAAAGAGTATTTATTTGACGAACTCACATCTGAGATTGACATTTATTTGACGATCTGAAATATTGTATGAATTCATGTATTCATGAATGCATGCTCTTTGTTATAGTGTTTTACCACTGTACGACCCGAATACGCTTGAGGAAATAAAATTACACATGAAAATTAAAGCCGAGGAAAATGATGCACGCGGAGCACGAGCCAATATTAAATATTCTGATATGCAGATGTCTATCAGTTAAGTGACGGTGATGTTTCATATCTCAATAACAGCCCATCAAAGGCCAAATAATTAAATTTGGTGAAATGCATTTCATTATACTCTCATTTAATCAATACGCTTTGAAAAGCAATACGCGCTTGTAGGCGTTCAAAACGAAATGAACACTGATGCATGCGTAAACCACTGATTGGATCTTTTCACTAAATCATTCTTCACGCCATGTTTCTGTAGTTATTAAATATGAATAAACCACAGAATTTATGTCCCAAAATATCACATTTCTATCGTTGAAAACAGCATTAAAATTTTTAGCAATAAGTTAATGTTAAAAACGTCAAAATAGGAGGCGGTAAAACGAAAACGTTGAAATAGAAAGAAGGCTGCCATTTTCTATCAACATATATAAAGTTCCATCATAAGAGCTCTTTAATGAGAAGTTATCTAAGAAATGGTCGAATTATTAAGATACCCCATCATAAAATCTACTGCTGAGTTACACGGGCAAGTGAATTAGCATTAAAATTGCGCCACTCAACAACTTTGAAAAATCAATGTTGAACGGCTCAAGACAAAGCACTACGTAACTTAGACTCGTCCCAAAAATGATAGGGAGGGAAACATAATTAGGCCACTTAAATTTCATTACCTGTCTAACAAAACATGAGTTAAAAAAATCGAAATTTCATGATCACTTGCGGTTCAATTAATCACACTAGCAACACGAAACTTACCTCGTTCCAAAAGACAGTGTTAAAACTGTGAAATTGAACGGGTAAAGAGGTAGATAAACACCCATCGTCTAGGCCAGGGGTCTCCAAACTTCGGCCCGCGGGCTAGATGCGGCCCGCGAGGCCCTCTCTTCCGAAACCTTTTTCTCTACGGAAACCCTTGGAGACCTTTTTCTCTACGGAAAATTACATAATTTACGTGTATCCTGCCAAGATCAGCCGCCGCTTGCTTAGATGTTATGTTTTTACCGAGTTAAAATAGAGACGCTCAGTAGTGCGTTATTTTTTACAACCTATCACTACATTGCTAAACCTTATTCGCTGCTAACTTTTTCTACTTCCGTTAACAATCAATGAGATGATATAACGCCATCTAGGGGCGGAGTTTTTAAACTGTTTGCTGCTTGTTCAAGACTTGATTATTTTGATCACAGCTTGCCAGTAGCGGTTTTCTGCTGCGATGAGGTGTTGGTGTCAGTTAGCGTCAGATTGCGAAACATGTTGCACTCCATTTAATTTAGTGATAATTTCCTTCGCGTAATTACTTATCAGTGTGTTTAAAGTAATGGTAATGTCGTTGGTTTAGTAAGAATTTTCCGAATATTCTGAAGAGGAAACATTAAAAGCAACAATCTCTCTACCATAAGTGGATATATTTGCACACTATTTTCAAGTAAGTTAAACTTAAGAATTTTTAGCGTTGTTCCGGGTCATTTGCAGCTATAATTTCGACGAAATTAGTTCGCATAAGCAGGTTTTTTGAGCAATATTATGTGCAAGATACTTTCAGTTTCACTATTTATTGATGTTGAATTCACTTTATTTTAGTGCCCAGCGATGGCCGAGAAGAGGAAAAGAAAAATAAACGATGACTGTCGGCAATTTCAAGAAGAATGGTGTTTGAAATACATTTTCATCAAATTCGGCTAGAAAGTATTGTGTGTGATTTATAACGAAATCATGGCTGTGATGAAAGAATACAACCTGCGCCGTCATCATATAAGCAAACATCAGGTGAAATATGCAAAGTTGGAGGGTGAAGTCCGTGCCGAAAAATGGTTGAAACTTTATGTTTCACTCAGTGTTTCAACCGGAAGGTTGGTTTTGATAGGTGAATGTAGAGCTCACACCGTACTAAGTCATTGGCGTGTGAAATTAACACATCACGCGCACACAAGGGTAGAGGGGCCAGTTCTTTTTCCTGAACTACCTGCGAGTTCTGACAAACAATCGCACCGCGAGGATTTTCGGAGGGGTGTCCAGAGTGGATTCACCCGGATTTGAGCCTGGAACCCACCGGTCGGCAGCCCAGTGCTCAACCCACAAGGTCACCATGATCTCTCAATGAAAAAACAATTTATTGTATTCAAATAGTATTCCTAATAAATAAACTTTCATCAGGAGACCCATCCTACTGGGTGGGCCGGTGGCGTACGACACCGGCTGCTAGCTAATGCGGCCAGTACACTTGTTTGACATGTAGTACCTGCTACCATTAAAACCAAAAAGCATCCCTAGAAAAGGCTAAATGGTTACCTGAACTGTCAGCAATAGGTTCAGAATATCATCCGAAGAATCTGGCTTAATTACTACGAATAATTATGGCCATTACCGTAAATTTTCGTAAATGAGCATCAAATACTCCGTAGTGTCACGACTACAACAATTGAGGAAATCCTTTTTAAGGATTTAACTTCAAATCGCATTTGCGATTATAACGCAACGTAACAACGTACTAGCCGCGGCACTGCAAGCCCAACTGCCGAAGGGTGGAGCCAAACTCCGCCGCACGATCTAAAATACGATTTTATCATCGGTGACGCAAAACGGACGCAACACTTTTCTTTAGATTCACCGTCTAAAAACTTTGTAGAATATTAATAGAAATATCTTTACATATTTTGGAGTTAAAAAAACTATTTTAATACTCGAAATTAAAAATTTCAGTTTTGTAGTGCTCGCTATATTTTTTACATTTTCGAACGCAAAAAATATCGAATATCACTTCAGTTTCATTTATTTCATAATTTAAATCGCGTTAACCTAAAAACAGCTGTTCATTAAATAAATTTATAGCAAGGGGTTCCGCAGCAATTTGAACCCCGCTATTTATAAAAAAATTGAAGGCGGACGCTTTCCGCGAAATTAATTTAACTTTGAACCGATGCTAATAGTTAAATAGATATAACTAAGAAAATTGAGACGCTGCAATCAATTTGGAGTAGCCATATAGAGTTTCAACGTCCAGACTGAAATGAAAGCATTATCGTAATTTTGAACGGCTTTTTTTCGATTTCAGCCCACTGTGTGAGGTCTTAATTAGGAATTTAATTAGGAGACATCAATCTTGGTAGAGAATTGGAAATGAATTTCCATATATTCTTCTTCAGCGTAAGAAAGATAACATACCGCATTGAATAAATTACATGCTAATGCTGTTCACGATAAAAATCAAGCAAAGCAACCACTAGATTTGCTCAAAAGTCTTCCATAGAAGATAGTATATGGATTCAATTGCATCGCGAAGCAGCCTCATACGAAATCGGACTCTGCGAGAAATTTAAAGAAACCTATATTTAAGATATTACATAAGTTGCACTCTCTACGGGGTAATGCACTCTTTTGGTATCATTCTTCGTAATTTTCTGATGATCCGCACGGGACGAGGCCTAGAAAAATTCTCAACTCTACTCCACTATAGTACACATAATTCAAAATACGGCCTTGTGAGGCCGTTGGTAATCTTTCAGTACTCTTCTCCCTTGCTCTTATTTTCTTCACCCAACAATAGCCTGATCTAAAACAAATTTTCTTCTCTCCCTCTTTACCTCTCTCTCTCTTGAAGTAAATGAAAAAATCAATTGAATATTCGATCTCCAGCACAAAAACGAACGCTACAAATATATTCATACAATGAATACATACGAATTTTCTGAGTTTCAATGCTCCAGGTAGAATTCAAGATTCTTATTAGTCTCATATAAGGATTTAAAAAGGGAGAAATACTTTAAAGAACAAGGCCATTTAATCTCATCGTAAGATGAAGCGAGAAAAACTACCGGTGTTCACGGTTGAAGTTCCATCAATTCATGCAAAACTTCAATAAAAGAAAGAAAAAGGAACCGGTCAATATTTTGTCCTTCTTACGATTTTAACTTTATAAAACCCACCCCATAGTGGGCAAAGAGAAACGCTTGAAAAATCTGTTTCACGAAAGAGTGCGCAAAAACTAATCTTTCAAAATTACCTTTAGTTGCACAATTATTTAGTCAGTGCGGTCGTTTTTAGGATAGTTGACACTTTGATCGAATAGACCAATGAAATTTTCACTTTACAAAGTCATGGAGAAATATTAATATGAAAAAGTTACAAGACTCCTTTCATAATCAAATTTACTAAACGATCTGCCTACTCTATATTCTGATCATACTTCCGCATCGGTTTCCATGTAAAGAAAGATACACATTCTATTACTAGATCTGCAGAAGGAAAATTGAAGCTACGTACCTATAGAGATACTCCAAAAGAGAGACTCTGTAATGAACCATAAAAAAGGGAATCACGAGAAAAAAACGGAATGAAAATCTAGTGGAATCCTCATCAGGAAGTGAGGTTGAGACTAAGTTATACGAGAGAGATGGAGTTTTTACTTGGAATCATTTTCCCAAAATTGATTCTTTTTTTCTCCTCTCTAGTCGTTCATGGGAAAACCTATGGCTTGACTTTTAGTGTACCAGGAAGAAAGAGTACAAGGGGTAACCGCGGTGATGGAAGTAGGATGAGAGGATGCGCTGCTCTTGAAAGCCAAGAGGAGATGAGATTCCGCACCTTTGGACCGAAAATTTACCGAAGATTGAGCCCTTGGCTTGGCGTTCCAATCGGCGGCTTCCTTCCGCACACGAAAATGCATTTGCCGTCGTAAAGAGAGTAGGTTCTTGCAACGGAGGGCAACGGGAGCTGCATTTTCTTTCTCTAAGACTAGTCGCCCGCACAGGAAGAAGTCCTAACAAATTCTTTCCCATTCCATTAATTTTTTTCTTTCCCTCGCTTCGTTAATGCTTCCCTTCCTCCCCCGCATGTCGATGGATGAGTAAAGGTTTGAATCTTCTGGAAGGCCGGAGGTGGTTCATGTCGCTAGCACGCCTATGAGCTTCCTGTGTGCTCCTCAGAGATGCTTATTTACGCGTAATAAATTGAAGTTATTACTATTTTTTCTTTTTTAATAATTTTAAATTACATATATGTACGTCCAACTTAGATTGGGATAGGAAAATAATTTTGTAAATATTAAAACAAAATTGAAATGTGAAAATTCCACCGACGAAAAAGTTATCCACCTTAATGTTCACAGGCGTAACTTTGTGGTAATCCATAACAAAGTAAATGAAACTTTGTATATCGAGGCTTGAAAATTGCTTTGTAAGTGGAAACCATGGCCGGAAAGAAATAAAATTGTTTTGTGGACTAAACTAAGTTTCTTTTACTTAATCATTTGTCTTATCGGTGACTCGAACCCTGATCCTATTAATCTAATAATATTAATCTAAGAGACGGCAAACAAAAAAATACGGATTTCACGTCCAACCCAAGTTTTCCATCATTACCAATGGTCCCTTGGATTTCTGGCATTTTCATGGTTACTACAAAATATGCTAGATGAAATGTTTTCAAATGTTAACAACCAATATAATCGACACCGAGTATAAGAGGAAGTATAAAAAAATGAAGGGAGCACTATCCTTTTAACAAATATGCACTCTTTAGGTAAATGTCTTAAGCATAATTTGAATGAAAAATCGTACAAAATATACTTAGCTAATTCCTTGTAACTGTAGTGAATTATAGCCCTGAAGAAGCAAAAGTAAAGTTTGCCAAGTGTTGAACAATAAGTGAATAACATCTATTAAATAACCAAAACCTTATGTTATCCTGAAAAAAGATAGGTAATTTATAAATAATAAGGGGTCGATATAGTATAACTTCTGGATGAAATGCTTACTTCCTTCCTGAAAAGTTTCGACCACATGTTTATTTGAATAAAGAATTATAAAAAATCACCTGCCATCACATATGCTGAGCTACTGATATATCTTCGCAAGTTTCAGCCTCCGTATATATTGGTAGTGTAAGTTGCGCGACTTCCCACGTTTAATCTTGCTCCACTGGAATACGACGGTGACATGACTTTCCCGGAAACTGCGGTGTGTGGTGGATCGATGAAAACCGATTTCCTGAGCTAGGGGGATTAGCAAAATTGGAAATTCCCACCCCCACTTTGTGGACGAGAGAGAGAGAGGGAGAGAATTCGTATTCCTTTGGCCTCCTAAGGAATTTGACCGCAATATTTGGCACATCTCCGAGAGCAACGACGGGGTAGGTAAAATGCCACAGGGAATCTTTTTCAAAGGATCACAATGACAGGCGCACTTTGAAAATATATTTGGGTGTCAATAAATCTCCATTTGGAATTTAAAAAGATTATGTTAGTTTATTTAAAAAATCATTGATGAAATTTTAAAATGCCTTTCATATTAGGACAAAAACTAGGAAGCAGTACGTGAACACATTCAACTACATTGCAACACTTTGTTGAACGGAAACATGGTCCATTGGGAAATCAGACCAGAAAAAATTAGGTGCTTTAGACACCTGGTGCTGGAGATGGATACTAAAGATCAAATGGAGGGATAAAATAAGAAATAAAGAATTTTACAGATGAGAAGAAGAGGAAGGGACCATAAGGAAAAGTATACAGAAAAGAGGAAACAGATGGATTGGGAGCACTCCGAAGCACAATGAATTTGTAAAGAA
Organism: Pyrrhosoma nymphula; assembly: GCA_963573305.1. Taxonomy (NCBI): domain Eukaryota; kingdom Metazoa; phylum Arthropoda; class Insecta; order Odonata; family Coenagrionidae; genus Pyrrhosoma; species Pyrrhosoma nymphula. Next base: position 56,727,604 of record OY754335.1, read on the forward strand.
TACAATTAAAGGAAAAATAGAGGGAAAAGTTTCCAGAGGAAGACCAAACGATAACTTAGACAAAATCAAGACGTTAGTGCATAAGATGAACTACCAGATAAAATGGTAACTAGCATTAGATAGAGGTGGATGGAGGTGTTGTAGTCAACCAATCTTAGGATTGAAGGACCAATTATTCTACATCTCAGTTCTCCACCATGAACTACAGGAACAATGAATATTATAGCAAACAAACTTTTCAGCGGCCCAGCCAATCTATCGCAATGCATCTCGACTGCTCAAGGGGAAAATGAATATTCCCTTACTCAACTAATACGTTACGTCTCTGGGCATTAAACGAAAGCATAGGCAAAAACAAGATTTATCCCCGTTGCAAAATGCAGTCGTAAGAAAAGCGGCTGTCTTGAGTGTTTTTCTTCGACCAAAAACTCCTTCGTATAGAATATACAATTCCAATACTTGCTCAGTCCTTGAAGTAGACCCTGAAATACTCTCTAGCTTGGTAAAAATAAATAGGAGATGTGGAATACATCGGTATAAACAAGATGACTGCCGGAAGGACTTAAAAACGGCAATGAAAGTTTGTAACGGGCTATGTTTCCATGGGAATTTCAGTAAAGTGGTGCACAAAGTTTAATGTTCATTGCCTGAACTTGCAGCGCCACATATTTTGTGAAGACTAAACAGCAATTACATCAGAAGAAACTAAGGAGTGGAATGCCCAACTTTTGCTATTTGATCATAAGAAACTTTCTCTTCCTCATGAAGACGCTGGTAAATATTTTTGCCGAGCAACGTTAAATGGATAAGATTAATCGTTAATTTTGCCAAATGTTATGAACAATCTGAGTTTCATAGATATAACGGATTCTTCCCTGGATATAACGGATTTTTTTGCATCCCTCATGTGGATGCTTGAAAAAACGTTGGGAAAATGAGGAAGTAAGAAAAGAAAAATTAAAATTTCTGTCCGCGTGATGTGTAGTAAACAGAGCAATAATGTGGTGAAAAGTCAAGGGTACGCTGGGAAAAACTTTCAGAGGCCGGGGTAAATGGGTTAAAAACCCTAAAGAGGTATTTTCCTTACTGCGATGCAACAACAGATTACACATTTCACTATTTAATTAAAGCTTATCAACAATATCTACTTAAGATAAAATCCCGAACCATTCCTAAAAAAATTAGTCAGGTACTAAAATGCTGATAAGCATCAATGTCTTTGTAATTTATACATTTTTCCATCATAAGCCCAGCATTACTTATAATGAAATAATAAATTTTGCCTTCCATTACAGTGGAAATCTGTACAGAGCTGAACAGCTAAGTTGAGTTGATGCTTTTCCTTAATTATCGCTTTATTTCCCAAAATAATTTGCTTCAAATTACGCTATTCTCTAAAACGACATTTAGTATGGAAAATATTTTAAATTTCAACTATTTTGCCATTGAGACAATGTTTAAGTTAATTTTTTTGCAAAAACTTTAGGAAAAGTTAGGGTGTAGTCGATGTTATCAAATAGAGAACGTTTTCTTTAAGTAGATACCACATGAAATAAAAAGTTACAAATACTTTAATATCCGGTGGCAATTATTTAATCGTGCATGACACTTAGCACAAATAGCTACAGATATAGACTGTTTTGATCAAAATTATTTCCTTTTTAAATTCTTTAATTTTGAAAACCATTTATTCTAAAGAACTGTGATCCTTTTTCTGGTGGTATAATTCAATATCGACAAATATAAATGTATAATTTCGTATTCGTATCTTTTCACGAAAAACTCAGTAACCATAACCTATTCTCTCAGAATGTGTAGTAGAAAAAACGAATAAAAGCATAATATTATATCCTTCTCATGGGATGACTGAAGCAGCGACTCAAAACCAGAAAGAAGTTAAAGCGAAATCAATACGAAGTTTAAAGGAAAAAAATTGGAAATAGTTCATTGCACGACAGAATTTTAAAGCATAACATTGATGACGTAATTCATACCACATCAGCAGACATTCATTCTATAAACAAATTAGAATAATTTTATATATAATTAGATAGCAAATGAAAATGTGCATAATCCCAAAGCATTCTATAGCACGGTAAACCTCTTCAAAAAAGGGTTCAAACCGTGTTTATTTGGAGTTAAACAGGATGGAAAAGTTATTACAGAAAAGGTTATGGTTTTGGAAACTTGGAGGACATTTTTTGATGAATTACTTAATGCCGGAGATAAATATTTAGACAATGCAGAAGGAAGTATTTCCCAAAATGTACAACCAAAAGTAGAAGAACCAAGCTTTGAGGAAGTGGAAAATGCAATTAAGAATCTGAAAAATAGTAAATCCCCAGGAATAGATGGTGTAAATGCAGAAATAATTAAGGCGGGGGGTAAAGATCTGGCAATACAAATACATGGATTGATGTTGCAAATCTGGGAAGAGGAAGAAATCCCTAAGGATTGGGAAGAAGCAATAATTGTCCCGCTGCACAAAAAAGGTGACAAACAAGACACTACAAACTATAGAGGAATATCTTTTTTAAACACCACTTATAAAATATTTTTTATAAAATTGTGCTAAATAGATTAGAAGTGTATACAAATGAGATTGTAGAAGAACACCAAGCAGGATTCATAAAAGGGAGATCTACTACAGACCAGATATTTATACTTAAACAGGCTGTTTCAAAATACTGGGAATTTAATAAACACTTCTTTGGCTTATTTGTCGACTTTAGCAAAGCTTATGATAGTTTAAACAGGGAAAAAGTGTGGGAAAAAATGGAATACTTTGAAATTCCTAGGAAATTAATTAAGTTAGCAAGGCTCAGTGTGAAAAATAGCAAATGTAAAGTAAAAATTGAAAATGAATACTCCACAAGCTTTGAAGTAAAGACTGGTGTGAGAAAAGGAGATGGCCTATCACCTATACTTTTTAATTTGGCACTGGAAAAAGCACTCAAAGAAATCAGGAAGACAGACTTAGGAATAAGGATAGGGAAAAATATATCAGTGCTCGCCTTTGCAGATGACTTAGTATTGCTAGCGGAAAATAAGGAAGATTTAAAAAGCATGATGAAATTCTGATAAAAGAAACTCAAGAAGTAGGACTGAAAATCAATCAGGATAAGACCAAATGTATGTCCTTTGGTCGAAACCCTGATAACTCCAGAAACATTACTATTAAGGTACACAATTTTCAAGAGTAAACGAATTTAAATACCTTGGTACCATAATCAGCGCAAACAATAGTGAATCACAGGAAATCCAAAGCAGAATAAATTCAGCCAATAGAAGCATGTTTGCCCTAAATAAACTGCTAACATCCAAAATTTTATCCATCAGAACCAAACTTAAAATTTATAAAACCATAATAAGACCAATTCTTCACTATGGAGCTGAATCATGGGTTATCGACAAAAGGACGGAAAAGAAGTTAATTACCTTTGAAAATAAGGTGTTAAGGAAAGTTTTTGGACCCACAAAGAAAATGGAACTTGGAGAATAAAACACAATAAGGAAATCAGGGATCTTTTTAACTCACCAGACGTTGTAGCTGAGGCCAAGAGCCGGAGATTGCAATGGGCAGGGCACGTCATGAGACGAGAACAAGATACCATATTAAAACAAGTCTGGACAGAAAACCCTGATGAAAGGCGACCTCTGGGAAGACCGAAAAAAAGATGGAAGGATGAGGTGACCCCTGATATGAGGAGAATGAAATTCAAAGGTGGATGCAAAAGATCGGAAGAAATGGAGGCAGACAGTTGGCGAGGCCAAATAACATCGGGTATAAATGGCCATGGGAGTAAGAGTAAGTATAATTAGGTAGAGAAAGAATTCAGTTAAATACTATCGGGCTCTATGGATTAGAATATTTAACGATTAGAATTCATAACATTAATATATTTTATCAACGAGGGCTCATCAAATCAGATTTGAATAAATTAACATGTTGACACCATACAGTTTGGGGATCTTAAGCATGCAGAATTTCAAAGTGTGAAAAGGTAAATATAATAATAAGGTAATATTATGGACGAACAGAAGAATGACAGAAAAATCTCATTCCATTTTCACTGAAAATATTTTTCGAGCTATTTGTGATCATTCTACAATTTGAAACCATTATTTGTTAATTAATTAAGGTAAATTAAATTAAGGTAAAAACCACGATTCTTGCTTGCGGAAAGATCTAGCAAAATTCGCTCCAGGAAATGATATAACGGGTTCCTGAGATCAATTCCTAATTCCAATTAATACCTGAAGCACCCGAGTAAACATCTGGATCAAGGTATTCTCCAGGCATTGTCCAACTTTAGATCTGAAAGCACTCACATTCCCAACAATCGGCTCTGCTTCCCTGCTCCCTGCCAACAAAATCTGATATTCTCTCCCACCCGACTCCATCACCTTTCAAATCCGCACCGATACTCAATTACTACGATTTCATCATTTGGATACACTTCATCCGGTCGAATTTCCTCTTCCGTTTGAATTTCCCGAGTGTCTTTGCGTTAATCAAATTTACAAATCGGCCGGCTTGTTTTTCCTACTGAAGCCACCTTACGAAATTTAAAGCATACTCAACTACTAGAAGAAACATCTACTTCGCGCTCTTCGAAAACAATCGACTTAAATGTTTGTTAACACGACTGTTTTTTAATAATTAAGACTTTATTCACCGATAAATAACCTTAATTTATATTGAAAAACTTGACATAATATTTGTAAGAAGCTTGCGCTCTGTGCTGGATGCTTTGGATGAGAGAGACAACGGTAATCAGCGTATAGCAATAAAAAAGAGAATCAGGTGCACGAACGTTTTGAAGACATTTATTTGTAGAGCGCAGAGCATTTACAAAGAACACATTACAATTTTAAGGGTTTGTTTGAGCAGTCACCAGTTGAAGTCAATAAGGAAAGAACAGAATATGCAGTAAAGCTATATACAATAACAAAACCCTTAGTGCCTTTAAAAATGTCAAGAGCATTTAGGCACAAACTATAGGTTATAGATCTAACATCTAACACCTTAATAGACCTCTACCTCCTGAAAGATGAAAAAAATTACATAATAAAAAAGAGGCCATTAAGAGGAATCATCTAGATATTTAAACGTGGAGAAACAAATATCTATAAGCAGAGCTCAACAATTTCAAGAATACCGACTCAACTAAATATGCAAACAACCATACAGCAGAAGACACGGATGCCAAAAGTTAACTGCCATTCCTAACTAGTCCAGTATGAAAGATTTCAACAGGAGATCCACAACTTACATAAAAACCCTGAATAAACATCTATAATAATGCGAAACGTCGGCATGGAGAATAAATAATTTACCAATTAATAGACCTATATCTCCAGATATAAGAAAAAAATATTTACACAAACGAAATGTATATAAACAACTTGGAAGCGTCTATTTCCAAGATTCTTAGACAAATTTCAGTTTTTCTAAATTTCATGTTTTATTCTCCAGCTATAAAGAATGAAAGAACGTGGAGGAAAATCCTCAATCCCAGGCATGAAGTAAGCAATTATAAGTAACGTTTTCGTTTTGAGAAAGAATCATATTTCCTCTGACTTTCTAGTGCTTACTAGTTGCTACATATATGCTCTTCTGCCGCGACAAAAGTTTGATATCCAACTCATAGAGAGCAGATTTTTCAAATCCTGGTAAACCAAGACGGCTTGTTGGGCTGTGACTTCAAGGAATGTGACTGAGGAGCGAAAGAGTTAATGGCACGATTACTCATGAAAAACTCGTTGCCACAGGTGAACGTTCATGACATAGCAGAACGCAGTACAATTCAACAGATTCATTCAAAATTTGACAATAGGATCAATTTAGAAGATAAAATGAATGTATACATGAATAAAATCAGATGATTAAGGCGAAAGAAAACTTTAACATGGCGCTAAAACAATGACCGAACCCAATTGTTCAATATGTGCAAGTAAAATGAGGGAAATATTTTAGTTACAAACCAAATATAAAGAAAAATAATAGAGAGATCCCGACAACAATCATTAATGGCTAATTATTGTATGATCGATTGGAATTAAGATTCATGGGATAAGAATAATCACATCTCTTAACGAAGAAAACATACAGGGGTTAAGATAGTCAGGTTTAAAACAATAAAATGCTGATGATCTGAAATGAAAAATCCTGAACTCGTGGAACAATCAATTTCTCGAATGCGCACAGTTCAAGATAATAATAGCTTCTTCGCAAGGGTTATCCTACTTCCGATCGCGGATAACATTACAACATTTGGACCATCTAATCTCTTTCCGCCACGTCAATCCCACACTCAGCCAAAAACCTTTATGGAGAGAGGGAGAGAGTGCATGCTCTTTTTGAAAGTCCACCACCTCGATCCTTATCGTTCGAGCAGACTCGACCCATCGGCTTGAGATCACCACCAACCAACCCTTCTCTCCCAGCTCCACGCACACTGAGAAACCCCTTCGAGCGCGGATTCCAATTTCACTTATCTACCCACCCGCCAGACCCCGCCACCTCTCACCCGCTATCTCCCTCAGACGAAAGACATCGTCTTCAGGGGGATAAATCCAAAAAAAATAGAAGTGAAGAGAGAAGGTTTTCAGATCGTAGACGCTGTAGACGACGCAGACGTCGCCGTGCTGAAAAAATAAACCCTACCCGAAAAAGTTTTACGATTCGATTATTTAATTTAAAAAATCGCGGGAAAAAAATTTGACGGTCCCATAAAATGGTTGGAGGAGACGTACTACTGGTGAGCCCTTCTCGTCTTAAGACCCTCTTATTCTTCCAGATATCTCTTCCGCCGAGTTTCGAGAGAAAACGAGTACTATTTCCTCCGGAAATCGTGTCCTGCATCGGGCATTGAGAGAAAAGGAAGGTGGGTAGCGGGCGGTTGAGAGACAAGGAGGAACAATCCACTGTTAGATGGACGACCTTTTCTCCAACCTTCTTCCTGCTTCTTCACCCGAGGGCAAGAGGTTTTGTGGGTCAGGAGTGAGCAATTCTTTAGAAACTCTGTAGTAGTCTTGGTGTGTGGTTTGCATGAGAAGTTATTTCATCTCCATGTATGTATTTGAATGCAAATTCCAGATAATTTTCCCCAATCCGTTATCCCAAAAACCGAATAGCCAAAAGGAATTTTTTCCCGAAAAAACATACCCTATTCTATTTTCCCGTATATGTACATTTTTCCTATTATTATTTTTTCCGAAGTTTCAAACAACAAATTTCGATTTTTGCTGATTCATTTTCACATAAAATATTTTCAGATAACAATCTTAAGCGATATCGCTATTGAACATTATAATTCAAGTCCATTATTGAACGTAGCACAGCTGGAGGTCTGTTTTAATGATTGTTTGAAAACCATTCAATTATTGTTTGGGGGCAGCTTTCACTCTTTTGCCTTAGATAGTTCAGCTATATTTACAACTGCATGTTCATTTTGAAATTCTCCAAGAGCCGAATACAAGTCTGGGTGAAGATTTTCAATGAAACATACCCTTGAGTTTTACGCAGGCAACACCGACCTTCAGAAAACAACTTCGAAAGTTAAATAAATATCATGTAATGACTTAATTCATCAATACCTCGTAGGTTGAAAATTGACAATTTTGCCAAAACGTGTTATTTGAATGTGTTCAATGACATTCATGAATGAATGATTTCCACCTAAAAATGAAAAAAATAGCCTGGTTTCCATTAACGCTGATAAAATTTGTACAAGAATTTCGACATTTAATGTTTTATAAAAAAGAATAATGCTTGCAAGATGGAAGTTCCTTGTCCAGTATCCAGAAGCAACTAAAATATGTGAGGCTTTCTCAATAAAATATCACTTCGATCAATCTTTCCCCTTTAATAAAGATGGTCTTTACCTAAACGCATTCCTCGGTTTCACCATCGACGACATTTTAATAACCCTTCTCCTTTAATATTTTTTCATTCAACCATGATGTATGCTTCTCAGGACTTGTGTCCTCGTTGCATGAATTATTCCCTCCGAGGATACAATTCTATGAGAAACATAAAGGACGCCATTGCTCAACTCAGACAACCATCAGCCAAGGTATGCTTCGGAGAAGGGCTTTATCACTTCGTATAAAATGTAGCCGTTACCAACGATAGCTTTCGCCAACATTTTATAGAAGAAACCTGGTATTACATTGGTATGCAATCAACTAGCCAATTTCTTCCGGATAAACTTGCAATATGAGACCATAAAAATATTATCAAACATCCCCAAAAGTATACATCTCCTCGTATTAAGAAATATTTAGGGCAACAGATATTACGTTATGCTATTCTTGGCCGATATGGTGGATTCATTCATAGAAACAGCTAGGTTTACAATTGATGAAATCTCAGTAAACAAGGATGAGAATTTCATGGTTAATTTATTTTTATAGCCATGGGAATTTTGCAATAAGGAGAGTTTTTAGAAACTGAATCCCATAACGTCTATTTATTAGTCCCTTGAGATAATGATTTAATGTGCAAATTATCAAAGAAATTACGTGTATTAATGTTCGAACTGTTTTACGTCAACCAATTATATTTTGTGCAACTTAACTGGTGGCTTATATACTAAAAAGGGCATGTATGCATAGAAAAAGAGCTGAGTAATCTTAATTAATGATACACATCCCTAAATAATAATTTTATGGAATGACGGAATACCTAGGTATTCCTTTACCTTCCTAATGTGACGATGTCACGGTTTATGCTAAAATAATAAAAAATATCTATAACTAATTATTCTGAATGTTTCTGTTCTGGTGATGGAAAATAACTATGTTGTTTTTAATGGAAAAATTCTCCATTATAAGAATCAGTAATCTACAAGTTAGTCTAAAATGAAAACAGTGTATAGCTGTTTTTATGCACTCTTTCACATTTTATTAAATTCACAACCAGCGTCTCTAAATGCTTCTGATGAATGTTATTGGTACAATGAGGAAAAAAAGCAACAAAGATAATTTGAAAGCGGTATTGATAGCAATAAAAAAGAACGCCTGTATGTCTTCCGATACGTCCTGCTTGTGTTAAAAGTGTTGAGGGTAAAAGACCTCCACGGCGCACCGGTAGAAATAATAAAATACCATCATAAGAATTCACAGTACTTGAAACATGAGCCACAAAATAAGTGAGCCGCCAACAGACTGTTTTAGCTTGGCATTCATTATTAAAAGGACTCATAACCTCTCTGAAGAAGAAAAATAATTTTCGACATTTGCCCGTTAGCGAACTGGTCAAAGCAATATATAAAATCATGGAAATAATAAAGAGCTATTAGCAAAATGCTACTCATTGCTAGATCACTTTAAAAATATTTGTAGCACATAGTAACTAAGAGCAAATAAATGATAAATATTAAAAATTTTATAGAGGTAAAATTCATCATTAAATTCACAAATGAGTGGAACCGTTAATTGTTTAACTTCGCAATGTAGTAATATAAATGGCCTTTAGTATTGTTTTCATGTCTATGCATACATAAAAGGATAGAATATGGATCCTCAATATGGAAATAAATGTATGTATTTTATTTTTTCCATTCCACTTATTTGTAGGCACGAAAGATTTGGGCTGAACAATTCTTATTGCTAGAGATTCACTACATTCACAAATGAGTGAAACCGTAAGTTGTTTAACATGGCAATGTAGTAACATAGATGGCTTTTAAGCCTTGCATTAATGTCTATACATACATAAGGGGATAAAATATAGGTCCTCAATATAAGAAGAAATGCTTTTTTGCTGGTTTTTTTTTACTTTTTACCATTCCAATTAATTGTAGGATCCAAACATTTTAACTGGAAAATTCTTATTTCTAGAGATTGATAACATAGATAAATTTATGACATGCAACTGATTAATACCTAAATAATAATGATGATAGGGATGAGGTTTTTGGACTAAAAACGCTAAATAAAGGATATACGCAAGATAAAATAATCCCGGGTCGGTTTTAAACTATTAAAAGCTTCAGTACTAAGCCATACGAGCTATAAATTTAAATCGTAAATCGTAAAAAAATTAAATGCGTTAAGTAAATTCACAAAAAAAACTTAAACCGTGCTTAAAAATGTATGATAAGTTGGAAGTACGATTAGTTGAATTATACCCGTAAAAACAGGTAATTCTGTACAGAAGACGTGTGTAGCTCTCATTAAATGTATGTAGCTGACAGAAAAATAATTCAGTATCTTAAATACTGTTGATTCTACTCTGCGCCATACTCTTAGAGAAAAAATCATTCTCTGGACATATTTCATCAGTTTTCGAACTGCTAAGGAAAAATATTGAGCCAACGTCAAGAAGGTTTCGATGTCGCTTCTTTCTTAACTTAAACTGAAAAACGCAATATTCTTGGGTGAGGTAGCCTATCTATAAATACAGCTCTCGAAAAGACAGGCCATGGTTTTTGATGCCGAAGAGCCTTATCTAAAAAAAATCGAGGCAAAATTGAGCTTCGCTTCCAAAATTCCTTAGAGAAAAAAGTTATATTTTTCCATGCTACATGATGTTAAATACGGCGGCCCAAGAAGGCGGCCGCAGCTACAGTTAATAATTTATCGTGCAGTCTATAACTAAAATCAGTTTCTCGCCTCACCATGGCCGGCTAGAGGTTGCTCATTTTAGGCAGAGACATTGCCATTGTCATGAAATCAACATCTTAGACCAGACGACGTGACAGGACATCAGTGCTACATCAACTCCTAGTCTTCTAATAGAGGTTCACTGTCTAAGCAACACGAACGTAGCCGAGGAGGGTATCATTTAGCGCTTGTCCAAACGCCAGGAGAAAAAAATTAAAACGCCAAGCGCTAGTCATGTCAACCCCCTTTTCCTCCGCGTTCTCTTTCCCTTCACTCGTTCCACACGGAAAGCCTTACCCCTTCTTCCCACCCACCCACATTCCGCGGTACCTGAACTCGAACGCTTTAATAATTTCGTGCTCCAGCGTAACTCTGCATAATTCAAGCCACCCTCACCACCCCATCCGTACCAAACCACCTCATGTCCTTCCTGATTCCCGTAAACCCACCGTCTGTGTCCCTCCCCGTTCGACCACCATACTCCTCTCTTACCCTTACAAGTAAAAACGTTTCCTCCTCCGTATAGTCCTCGGATTTCCTTCGGGCTTTGCTACGACAAGTCCTGTGCATCGATATTTCAAAAAACAGTATGGTGATTGTGTGTCGGGTCTACAAAGATAATAATATTGGTTTTATTGAGGAATATATTTTATCCTTAGGATTTTTAGGATTTTCTATTTAGTATTCAATGTAGCAAAACAATTACTTGAACACCAGTAGGTTCACACAGGTTTTTCACTTTCTTCCGCGGCTTTTTTCCTGCGGTGCGTTTTTCAAAGAGGATGTAAGTCAAATAATTCATATGCGTACATATCTATTATAAACTTTCTGCTGATACTGCGTCATATTTAAATTTTTGTTCACAGTGCGAATGTTCCTTTGTCCTGCCATAGTGTTTTAATAACGCCTGAAACACTAGCATTAACGCCTGAAATACTAGCTCTTTTTTACATTACATGTTAAATATTTTACGAGGATAGAGGTGACTTTATAGCTTCAATCTCTCTTCAGTAGAGCCGAGGGATTACGAAACCTATTACATATTATTATGCTTCAAAAATATAGTTAGGGTAAATAAATATAATTTGTTCTGCTTTTAGTTGGCATCGTGGGAAAGGTTCTCACCCACCTCTAGTCCTTTTCATTCCTATAAACCTGCTCTTTCCTCATAATGTCACTCCATTGAAGTACATTAGGATGAAATTTCAATAACAAAAAACCCTATAACGATTTCTTTTAACTGCATTTTATCACTAGCATTCACTGCTTCTTCTTCAAATTCCCCACATTTTCTTACTCTCCACATCCCATACAAAATGGTTAATGGCCATCTCCTTTCCATGTAAACCATTTCTCAACAGTTTCAAACCAATGAGCCTGTGTAAACATAGGGACATACAACGCACCATGTTTGAAGTAATTTGACCTGGACGACACCATGTCAGAAAAATCGGTATTTGGACTTTGCCGACTCACATTCCTTCTAGGAAAAACCCTTCAACCACAACCAAGACTAATGTACATTCGCGTTTATCAGTATTTATACCATAGAAACGCTGGACTATAGCCGGTCCCGCTTAGACGTTAGTACGTAGACCCTTTAGAATTCACATAACAGCAGTGATAGCATAAATTAATGGTAAAAAATCTGTGGAATGTTACCAAGCCTATCTTCTTATAAGAGCACCAAATCATGTTCACCGCTGGAATAAATTCCTTGAGGTAAAAGATTCCTTTGGACACATGAAAGATTAGTAGGAAAGGGTATTCTTTATTAAGAGAGGAAATAGGGGGCAAAACGTTCGAGGGATATGAGATTAATCTCGCGCGACAGCAAAATTGTTTACTATGCACAAAAGGAAATTTAAAATAAATTGTTTCAAAATATGGGTGGTGCGTCTAAAATTATCTAAATTCACCAAATTTAAGAGCAAAACTATTCAATAGTGAGCGCTATCAAGCGTGAAACTAGTTAAAATTCATTAGAGTTTATGACGGACAGCCAATGAGTAAGCGTTGCACTCGAAATGGTATTCCAAAATTTTATTGAGGTGAAGAAGCGTTAACGGTTAAGCAGCAAGGTCAGGATGTCCATTACGAAGCATTTACATCGTTAAGTATTGTGTGATAACAAATCCATTCCACAAAACACAAATACACAAAACATTTTAAAAGTATATTTAAAGTGCTGATGAGTTTAACACACAGAAATTATATTTTATGTTCTCATAATCAACTTAATTGAAGAAGAAACGAAAGAAATCAGAACTCTAGCGGAGGGTTGCAGAAAAAACTAAAACATTGTTTTTCATTAAAAATGTCATGAGGTTAGAAAATGCAAAATCCATTTTTCAAAACAAAATATTCTCATTCAAGACAGATAAAATATGCACGGCACATTTGAACGACATGGTGAATTTTTAAGATAACATTTCAAAATGCTCGCTAATGTAACAGAAATAATGTTCAAATGAAGACGGGCTTATAATCTGGGATTCAAAAAGTGTGAAATATTACAGACATTGCCACCACATCGGTGCTCCTAGTAAATGCAACTGGAAGTTTATTTCCAACCACGGCCTCTAGAAGGCGATGGCTTTTTTAAAACCTTGATGCATGTCTAAAGTACCCCAAAATTGCTTTGAAAAAGACTCACCAAGGATCTTCCCTTTGACCTCATTTGAACCAATTTAGAGAGAACCTCAATGAATATCCAGCCACAGTAGTAATATAATGCGTCCACTGCGCTAGAAATAGACTTTTTCACTTCCCAACGGACAAGCATTTCATCGCGGCTGTGATAAAAAATTCAATAGGAAAACGGCAACCGAGTAAACACTGAGCACCACAAAAACTATGCTCAATTATTACAGTCACGTTTTAAAATAAGAATTAAGGGTTTAGCTAGAGAGAAAGAAGATGTATTCATGTGATGGAATGCGCTCAGCTAACTCGCGACAGCCGCTAACGTTCCAAAGTTTAACCTACATTAAAAATCAGTATTTTCACTGGATGAAATACTTTCCAGCTTCACTTTGTGGGACTGCATTTTAAATAAAGAAGAACTCATTCTATAATGTTTAGCAAAATTCAGTTATGCTAAACCAGTTTTGACGCATCAAAATTATCAGCAGGCACGTCGATGTGTCGAAACTTAATTATTAGCATCTAAATAATTGTTGGTAGAAGTATAAGTTCTGTTCTTATTATTTTAATATTTTCACTCCACGCACTTTCACCAAAACTAACAAATACTGACGGTATCTTGTAATAGTGTCACAAGCTAAAGATGCTAACAGTTTTAAAACTTGAAATATAAGTTCATTCACAAATTACGAGAAAAGCACCGATGTAACAGAACTATTAAACATACGAAGAGGATGTTACACTTTCATAATGAATAAAAATCACTTGGTTATCTTCCACAGAGGGTGTTACAAAAAAATTGCGATGAAAATTTAAAAAAATCGGCAGCATGTAGGTTGTCGTGATTGAAGATCAAGTTATTTTTGTACAAGAAATAATTACTCTAGGGAAACGATTACTATTATTATTATTTAGCAGTATTACTATTGTAGTTTTCACCAGACTCCTGAAAACGAAAGAATGACGAGTTTATGCATTGTTGGAATTTCTTAAAAAGTTAGAGCTAGGAAATTTTTTTCACTCACCAAAATAAGGTTTTCTTACTCCTAAAACAAGGTGAAGATGCAAATACACTCACCTGAAACAAATAGAAATGTTAAAAATGTTAGTGCTAATATAAATCACCTTATAATAAAAAAAGTTTTAGTAAAATACATTTACGAGAAAATGAAAAACTCAATGGGGGTATTTGATTGATATTTCAAGACAAATATTCCTCAAAAGTACAAAAAAAAGTTGTATGTGCTCGAAATAAAGAACCATTAGAAATAGTAAAATAGCATGATTATTACCTCAATTTAATTTAATTTATCTTTAAAACATGCAAATGAATTCTCCGATAGCTAGCTACCATTTAGCACTGTAACACAAATGTTGGTGCCCTATTCGGTGTTTACATGATATTAGCCGAATAGATCAAGATTTACTATATTTTTTCAGTGTCATCTGGAGCCATAAGAAGTTATCATAGAACATAAATAGTAATTTCATACATTACCTGCAACTACCTTTGTATATGATTAAAAATTGACATTTTCTACCCTTGAGGTCAACGATGACAAAGATATAACTTGAAAAACAAAAGTGAATCTGGCTATATCTGAGCAATATAGAAGCCCTTTTATATAAAATTGTTTCCTCGACAGAAAATCTGCTAATATTTACGCATTTTGTTTTTCAAGGTCCGAGTACAATCAAGCGGACACGGAAAATACTAGAATTAAAAAAAAATAGATAAAGGCGTTTTTAAGCTTAAAATAATCCTCAGGTGCAGCTAACTCTTACAAATAATATGAGAACACCTATTTCAAATGAGAACGACTTTGACATTCCATTAAAAGTCATTCCAAACGTTAAATACCGCTTAAAAAATGGAAGAAATGAAATGAAAAATTTAAGGACAATGTGGGAAGTATTTATTGGAAGCAAAACGGAGTACTTTAAAGTAGAAAAGACATCGCCGACATGAGGAGTAGGAAGCACAGTGGTAATCTTCATTTTACTGCACAGAAAGTAAGCCACACTCCCACCCTTCAGAGATTCGACGAAAAAGAAACTCACAGGCATCACAGAGGAACAAAATTGCATTAGGCACCCAATTGGCCCGAACTCGAGTTGAGACGAATCAAACCTCCGTTTCCCTTTATAAAAAAAAGCCTTCTCAGAGGAAAACGCTAGGAAATGACATTGAAGGAAACGTTTTAAGGCTAAAAGGGTCTTAAAAGCGTAGCTAAGGTCACGAATATACGCGGTCTCATGGAAAATGGTGAGGAAAAAAGAAAAAGGGCAGCGATGAGGGGGAAAAGTTTTTAAGTGGTCGTTTAATGCGAGGAATCGAAAGAAGCAGAGAAAAGATCGCTGTGATACAAAAACTCATGAGAAGTAAGTAATTCATGTAAGTCGAAATAATTCTGGAAACGGCTGACTTATTTATCCCCTATGTTGAATTTTTGAAAGCTTTGGGAATAAAATTATTTCAAGTTACCATCCTCCGCGAGTGTAGTGAATAGGAAGACATTTTAATTTCGCAACTAAACAAATTGCGAATGGTAAAATTAATTCACTCACCACTGTAACCTATTAAAAACTTCATCGTTTCCTCGCAAATAACACCTATGCATCAAATTATTACGCAGTATCCGTTGCTTTAAAATACACTGAGTGTTTACTTTATGACATGCGGGAATAGTCATCTGAACCAACAATGTTCTGCTTTTATAAGAATTCAATAGGCTATGAAATAATGAAAATGTTTTGCTTGGTCTATAACACTAACAATAAGCATGTATTTAAGGATAAAATCCATCTAATCATAAGTCATACATTCATGATATTTTTCTCAGAAACAGTGAGTTCCATAAAAAGATTTTCTGGTACAAAAACAAGCATCAGTTTTTTAAGAAATGATGCCAAATGAGCGATTATCATTGTTCTTGGATAGAAGAGGGTAAAATAATAATACAGCATGCTAGCACGAACAATGACAGAATGGGGAGTCCTATTCGAGATATCAACTACTCTAACCTATTTCTCTTAATCTTTGGAGATGACGCTGACTTGGGTGATATAAAGAGCGATGGTTTCGAAAGTAAATCGGCTCTAGCCTGCCAAAATTCGCCATGAGTAAATCATTTGACTTGATCAATATTCGAGCTGAGATCTCCTATTTTCTCTTCAAGTAAGTAAGATAGTTTCGCCGGAAAAACAAATCCCAGTCAAGTCAAAAGTTTTTTTAATGGCAAACATCTCTAATTTGGTGTACATACATCATTGCCCGGTATACGTTTCTTCGAACCAATTTATTTATGTGATGAATACTGGCTTCTTCAAAATGTTCTGCGCCCTCTGGAAATAAGTTGATATTTTTTAAATTTTAAGGAAATAACTGCGACAACGACGAAAATATTTCATTCTTTGGTAGAAACAGCGATAAGGAATATAATAAAAAGTTCGTTAAAACAGTATAATTTGTTTAATTGTAGCACGGATTGAGGTAAATCCCGGGAACTTTGGTTCAGAGAAAGTTACACCTATGCAGGCTCATTTTTAAGTGAGTTTAAACCCGTACACCAACGGAATACAACTTTAGCTCCCTCTCGGATCCCAGACTTGACCGGGACTAGCGAAAACTTAACCTAAGGTAAGACTGAACAAAAGATCTATGAGTATCTTCGGCTTTAAACACTTGCTTAGAAAATGTTCTCCAAAGATATCTCATCTTACGTCGGCGTCACTTGGATTTCAATAACTCACTGAAATCCTTTCAAATAGCCCTAAAAATGAATGCGGTATGCACAAAACCATAATTAACGAACCCGTGACAATTAGCCAACAGCTAATGTCGTATAATAATCATCTCTCTCAAGTGCTATCAAAGTTTAGTAAGTTCCTAAGTTTTCTCTCTCAAGAGTTTTAGCTTCACATCCGCAGAGATTACTCTTGCAAAAAAATGAACGAGGGATTGAAGAATTGAGAGATCATCTTCAGAGTAGTGGATCGCATGAATATTCACGGAGAATAAAGAAAATGCAAATTCCGTCTATATTTACTCGGGGTCGTCCTTGGTGGCTTGGGGAAACAGGGATCCATTCTGAAAGGAAGAACAACAGATTCGTGCCGTGATTTTTAAGGGTTCGCTTCTACTGGACGATGGACGAGCCACAAATCCGCTGCTCCCTAAATATGATTTCACCATCGACCACGAAAAAAAATATTTTTTCCAAAAAGCAACCATGCATTCATCTGTTGTTCATCTGTCGCATAAGGTGAAAAAAGTGTGTACAGTGTATTGTTGTCCTTGGAGTATATTTATAGCCAAAAACATAATACGAAATCGGTATTTTATATATGTACTTAGGCGAATTTCATTCATTTCTCTTCTAGTTCGGAAACTTATAAAAAAAAGTTGTTCAGACAGCCTTATCATAATAAAAAAAATTACGACGAGAAGATGGTGATAAGCGTAAAATTCAGTTAGTTTTAAGTGACAAAATCTATCCCAAACAGAAAAAAACGATCATTAATTTTACAAAACGGTTTATGAAAATATGTAAATGACATTCACTCAATAATGGCTTGGTACAGGTACAGAAAGTATAAATATTAATACATATCCTCTATCATAATGATCTTATAATGAAGTTAAAACACCGATGGAATCATGTGATTCGGAAAATACTAAGTAGACCGTATGAAGAGGGCAAAAACCACCAAGCTGAAAGAGATCGGTGATAAAAATATATAGAATGTCGAAAGTAATGAAAACGCAGAAGGGTAATAATTAATTCTAACAATTACATTATATATTATGAGAGGGTGACATTATCTAAAGCTTTCAGAAGGGCAGAAGATGAAAGGGTGCATTTGGAATATTATCCGAAAAAGAAGATCCAGGTTGATTAGGAAAGAATTAAGAGCTAACGTATTTGCTAGAGATTTAATTGAAGAAAGAGCAGAATGAAACACTGATGATGATTATGTATGGAGGTGTTATTGTAAGGAGCAGCATTAAATGTTGTCCCTATTAGGATATCAGTGGGCGGATATTCCTTAGTGCAGTGTCCTTGTTGATTTGTACCTGATGGATGTGTGAACATACGTGAGTCTGAGGTTTCTGCTGCCAGTCTATGAGTCGAAATATTATTGTGTCTCCTGGTGAAAAGCATGACCTGGCCTGTATCTCCATTCTCTTGAATAGACCCCATTTTTTATGGAAACTGGTCTTTCTATAACCTAAATTCATCGTTATCTAAGTGTTTTCCACCATTTTCAGATTAAGTGGCTTTGTTTAATTCAACAGCCTGCATACGTTCATTGAATCTGACACTGAAGAATGGGAAATTTCACGGTAAAGGTCTAGCAAAATAATAATTTTAGTCAATAGTATCGTGATGACAATAATAGTATATTCATTGCCCTTTTATCAACACAACATTGCGGGATAAATTTATAAAACAAAAAACGACGATATTTTAAACATTTAAATACGCCGGATTCAATTCACATGTGAGAAAAATAGGATGCAAACGGAAACAAATTATGTAGAGGCGTTCGAAATGGTATAGTGAACTTAAATTTTTCCAATCCTTACCACGAATCGCCATCAGCCAATCATCTGGCACTCTCGCAAATTTTCTTACATATCTCTGCAATACATGTGAAGCATCCACCAAGCAATCAAAACGGTTCAAGGGAAGAACTGGTCCTGGAGCGAAGACAAAAAGCTTAGACGGGAATAGGAAGAGGGAGGTAAGAGAAGAAACAGGGGAGTGGTGGGAGGCTGGGAGGTGGACTGGGAATGGAGAATGAGAAAGGGAATGCTCCAATGAATGGACAGGAGTTTGAGCGCAAACGCGTCTCCTTCGTCGGCATAACAGAGACAAATGACTGCTCGCTTATCCGGGGGACACGGCATTTTGCGAAGCCTCTGCGTGAGGCACCTCAAGTAATGGAGATTGAGTGAATATGCAGCGAGAGCTCGGGAAAACAAGGGAATAACGACGGTGATACTTTATTACCAAAAAGGGCTTTGTGTTGGGCTCTTGTTTGAATTTCGCATGGGGAACATGAAAAACCGCGAAGATATCTCTACAAAGGGAGGACTTGCTCGGGGACTCATTGAAATATTTTTCTTCAAAGACACCTTCAGCAACAAGTTCCGTTTTCCGAGGGATGTAACGTAATTGAAACATTCTCAGACTTATGGAACCGTAATTTTAAACGTCGAAGTGAAAGGAGTATTGTTTCATTTTGAAAATAAATAAACTATGCATATTTTCACTTAATTAATTTAATGAACAAGAGGTTTCATTACATAAGAGACTTAATTAATGGATTATCTAATTTAAATACGAGGGCTATTTGGAAAATAACCTCCGTTTTTGCGTAGTACTGCGTGATGCCAAAATACTTTCTGTGACAAAAATTCACCGTTAATTGCGACGCTATATACGGCCAAAACGTCATAAGTCAGGTTTTTTCGCGTTTGCTCAAGAAAGGAAGAACAAACATCATGAATAGGAACGGAGTGACAGGCTACCTGTAAGTCATTGATTAATTAGTTCAGAGAATTGATGATACGAGTAATTCCGCGAACATCGTCGGATCAAAATCTCTGAGCTTTCTGAGCAATTCACGCAAATGTCTTGAACTGCTTAGTTGTGATGGCCACATAAAAATTAGACTACTAGAAGATCTGTTCGCGTTGGGTACCCAAAGATGCTTTATGAAAACCGCAATACAAATTGAATGGACTTTACTTCAGTCAAATGGAACTTAATTGAAATGGGACAAATAGGACGGGGACAATTTAGTTCATCAGCCGTACAGCCCAGATTTGGATTCCAGTGATTTACACCAATTTATGGACATGAATGAAGTGCTTAAGCTCCAATGAAGCAACAATGAAGAACTTCAAGGTTCTATGAAAAAGGGATTTAAAAAATGGTAAGGGGTAGAAGGGGTATGATGAATGCTGAAATTCAAATGGGAATTGTACCTATAGAAAATACTGGAAAGCTGTAGTTTTAAGGCGAAAAAATTAAAATACCTGTATTTATGTCAGTCATTTACAGACAAATGGAGACCACGCAATTGTGTGAAGTTCACAGTGAAAAAAATTATTCCAAGTGCTCCAACCAGTGAAGCCACCCATGCATCTTCTACCACGGTGAATTGCATGAAGGCTTTAAGGAGCCAGGGGTCCTCACAGGTACCGTTGATAAGATACCACGATGCACTCATATTTATGAAATTCACAAAATTGTGAAATTACCTCAATGTTTTCCAATCTTTTTATTCACACGTGATACGCAAGATCTTACAGTGAAAATGAACTGCTTTTCAATGTGTGCTAATAAAAACATACAGAAGGTATTTATTCCAGACACAGAAGAAAAGTTTGTGAAGAAGTATAAGCAGTCAAAGCATAAATGTATACACAACGAGAGAAAAAAAAGCTAATTAACTTGGAATTCAAATGCAGCATTAAGAGAAAATAAAAAATATCATGCTAATAATTTCAAATTATACTCATAATTTTATACGAAGCAACACCGATCATACTCAGTAAATTTTGTGATGTTATCGCGACCTTAAATCTCCATTGGGAGCAGCCGTCGTTTTGAGTTTACTAGATGGCAGAGTTCCATAGCGAGATGGCAGATTGTTGAGTCCGAGTTTAACGGGTAAAACGTTCTAAAACATGGCATTGTTGAGAGCTGTTGCTCTAAAGATGGCCTCACATTATATTCACTCAGCGATACCTTATTCGTGGTATTTGCAAAATGGCAATTAAGCTGAAGAAAGCTCCAAGGCAACATTCCATGAAACCAAACCTGATTTCACCCCGTTGAGACAGTTGTAGCAAAATTCTGGGGAATTCATGCTAAGATAAACATCAAAATTGTGATTTTTATGAGCGTTTTGTCCTTAATTAATACTCAGGGTAGAGCGTTAACTTTATCACTGATGTACACGTAAGATGATTCAACATAACGTTGAACAAAAGTGATTTTAATTACGGTATCACTCTGCTAAAAGCACAAGTTGTCACACAGTGTAAGCTATTCACGATAGATAGATAAAATACAGTACTAATACACTAAAGAAATAAAACTTTATTCTATAACACGGGCTTCAGCTTACAAAGCAACACACCTGATTATGTGTTATTTTAGATAAAACACATCACCAGGTGTAGCTTTGTAGTATTTGTTAAGTGGACTAGGGCTGACTTTTTCTTAGGGTATCATCCACTCATAAAATAAGAAATCACAGTTTTAGCAGATTGTTTTTCGTAGCAATATTTATGGCATGTAATTATTGCTAGTTTCAAATTTCTTTTGGGCAGTTTTTATGGAGGATTTGGTCCAATAAGGAACATGTTTATCACATAGCTGTCAATGCGTATAAGATTGCCAGTCAGTGGGGTACTTGTAACGCTAAACCCGATTGTCCAAAGGCAACTGGTTAGAGTTCCACCGCGGGCATTGTGGGTTTTTGCATTAGCATTGTAAGCTTAGATTAGAAGGCGACATATTGCCTTAGCAATTAGACAACTTGACATTCAAATCTGACAATAGTTCATAATTAAATGAATTTTCGCCAAATTTCGCCAAAGGCATTCGAAGTTACAAACATAATCAATGAAAACACCATTTTGAGGCCCTCAACTACAACCATTAAAGTAAATGCAACAGTGGAGCAAACGACGACTAACCTGCATAACTTATGAAAGACATTCCAAATTTCAAATATTATTATGTAAATTCGACAGTATCTGGCGTTACATGGAGGAACAGCATTTTAGTACTTAAATAAAACTTCAGTAGTTGTACTGCCCACTAAAGTTTTAATGTAAAATATTACATAACAGGTGTTTCGACGCCATTAAATTTCATAAATAAAATTTCGACACTAAAATTTCAGTGGACAGTACAACTACTGCAGTTTTATTTAAGTAATAATTATTTAAAACACCATTTTAAGTCCCTCTGCTATAGTCAAAGAAATAGGAAGAGCAGAGTAACTAATGAGGCATAAATGAGACATAAATTATACTCTCCGTTTTAAAAAGCGCGTTTCTACGCATCAGCAACAAGCAGCACACCACCATCATAAATGCCGTTTTACAGGATGAAAGATTTTGTACGTGAGATTGTACGTTTGTCTCAACAAAATTAGAACAGGTTCTATTTTCCGTTCAGGAATTGAGTCATTCGATACATTTTGCCTTATGCAAGAGTTCACGGAAGAGTTTGTACAAAAAAATGTACCGAGTAAAACGGTCTTAAGACAAGTTGTCTTTCCAGAGTCATCTGGGTCTTCCTACACCTCGTCTGCGTACTGGTAAATTGTTTCGTGTAATCTTTAGATATTATTGCTATTCATCCTAATGGCATGGCCCTTCCAATCAATTTTCTTTTGCTCTGCTAGACACAATATTTTCGATATGATATACTTCTTCTAATACCTTCATTACACTAGACTTCATGGTCTAGTAAGGTCTTTCCTGAAATTCTACCCTGAATTCTCATCACTGTTGTCTTCATTATTCCTCGTGGTTGAGCAAACTGCTACTGTTGTGTTATTCATTAAAACTCTTGCTTGGAAAGTCAGTTACCAATAGTTCTCCCCAATTTTTTTTTATTTTGCTTGTTCAACGTATATTTTCTGGGCTGTTGAGATTGTTTTTGTGGCTCCACTAAATGATGGCGCCAGATATATGGACTAGTCTTATGGGCTAGGTACCTAAAGCTACAGGATCTATTATTTACGTTACTATTAAGTTATCCTATTTACCGTGAGTCACTTTTCCATTATTTGTGATGAAATTTTGACGCAGTAAGTAAATTATGTACTGTTTATTGTTGTAATATCAATATTTGGGTGTTAAACATTCATTTATTCTTTCATTAGCCTCTTTACTTTTGTAGTTTATAAGCTTTTTTGGCAGAAAATACGCTGTTAGGAAAAATGGTATTTCTCTTTAATTCTGGTTTTTATTTATACTCTAATATGTCAGTTATAAAAGGTAGTATCGTTTAAGCAGCCAGCTACTTTGTTACGGCGGCGTTAATTATGGCAGGATAAGAGGTGGTATGCCAAGAAGCTATCAGTGGCTAAAAGCAAGGGATTTCTAAGAAGTCGACTCTACCTGCGAGGATAGAGCCGCCCCACTTCCAGGCCCCAAAAATGCAACGGGGTGAGGAGTCGGGAGCCATATGGGGGAAGAGAAGGGAGAACTTCTGAAGGCATTAAGGCGTTATCGAAACTTGGGCGTAGGTAGGACAAGGAAGGCGGTGATGGATTAATTAGCTATATCTCACGGGGCGCCGAGCCGATCCATCCGGGGGGGGGTTAGTGCCTTTAAAGTTATGCTAATCGCAAGAGTCAAAAGTGCCCCGGATCTGCCTTACACCCAGCCACTCCGGTTCAGGAGGTTTCAAGACTTACTCGGTCAAGCGTTAAGAGCGAGAGAGATCTGGATCCATGGCGGAGGGTGAAAGGAGGGGATAGAATTACAACTGTCACATTCGCTTGAAGAGCTCTAGCGAGCTCTCTACGGTGCGAAGTGTATCCCAGGGGCCGGTTCAAGCATCGAAAATATTTATTAATTAAAATAAAATATATATATACTCGTTGCTAGTGAATTTTCCGCAGTGTTTAAACGAAATAAAATGTCAAACTGATACTTACACACCCATCAAGCCGTTCCATTTTGGGGAGGATTCAGTCAAAAAACTTATATTATTGGTATTAGGCCTGTAAAGCTAACTCTGCTTCGATGATTTCCCCCTATTCTACTTTATGCGTGCGCACCTTTTTTGCTTCAATTACACTCGAGTATTCCTTAACACGCGCCCTCATGCTCATAAGACTTTCCGTCCTTATTAGATAGATATTGATGGATTGATATTGTTTGATATACATAAAGATATTCCTTCTCTTAAAAGAATCTTCCATCACATTCACCCTTCCTCTCACACCATTCACTCCTCTTTCATAAATCAGCTTTATTCTTCCGTTCTCATCCATCCTATCGACAGGGAAAAACAAACAAAGCACGTATATTTCAAATATGTCCAAATAAAAGGGAATATCTATACTTCACGTTTTTTTATCACATTTTTATTCCTATCTATACGTTCTGCTTTTACTGCAAAAACTTCTCAGATACCGCACACCACTGTCGTTACCTTCCTCTTCTGTTTAACCTGGTTTACTCAAGTTTTGGTTCCATACAATAAAATTCAGAATTTATAATCTCAAAAAAAAGCTATTCTTGATTGTGATAACAATGACCGTAAAAGCCTGTTTCATGAAAAGTATGAGGAAATAGATAAACGTCAATTTCTAATATCTCACTTTACAAAATATTGATAAGAACTTAAAAATCGTGATTCAATGTAAGATTTAATACGCATTATTCCTGCCTAGCATTTAAACACTCATTTTGAAGGTGAACTCCTGAAACAGATGTAACTATTTTAATGCAAATTCTTAGATCAAGATGTGAAGAAAATATTATGTAAATGTAGAGACATGGAACAGGTTCCTCAGGATAAATATTTGGGGGTCATATTGGATCAAACCTTAAGTTTAGAGAACACTGTAATATTAAGATATAGCATTAGGTATTGTTTGGGGACAAAAGACTGTCAAACTAAAAAAGTTTTGTAATATGCAAAACAGAATAGTACAATGGTTTAATGTAAAGTAGTAAGAGATATTCGGGGGTCTGTGAAACCAAATGACTGTGATACAAAGAGCATTTACAATATATTGCAAATACTACGCCTTGAAGAAATTGCTAGCCTAAATTTTAATTAAGGACAACTCATTTACTAGCCAGTTTAAAAACTTGAACTTAAATGGTCAAAATATTGGGAAAAGAAGTTCAAAAATATTTTAACAATTGTTTTGTAAATAGAATGAGAGTGATGATGCCTCAATTACTTAATGAATTACCAAAGTGTAGGTATGCACGTATTAAAATCGTTTTGGGAAGTCAAAATTAAAGATGTATTTGTTGTAAAATTAAGGGTCTAGGTAATTACAAGACCCAATGTAAATAACAGGAGTCGAAGAGAAGAGATTAAATAAAATATAGATAGCAGGCAATTGAGAGTAAAAAATGCGCACCTTCTGATTTGTCTACGATGGCTCATGAGAACTGAGATGAAATGTAAAGATATTAACTAAATGTAAAATCTAATGCAATGTAAGCCATCATGAAATTTTAATTTCAATTTAATATATTATTATTAATTAGCTTAGCGTATAATACTGATGCACCAGGAAGGTGTTTTTGGCGTCATCCATATCAATACTTAAATCGGTATTTTTTTGCATGCACTCATATAATTGTAGATATTATTCGCTTTCCCAATTCTAAAGAAGTACAGTCCAGAGGACTGTCATTTTTCTACAACTGCAACGAGTGATGATTTAGTACAATGTAAAATAAATTGTTTTGGGGTATATAAAAAAGGTTTAAACAGAATAATTTCAAAAAACTCTTTCCAGTAAAACTTTTCGGTGAGCAGCAGGCTAAGTTCTCATAAAATTTTAGGAATTAAACAATAAGAGTTTCAATGATGACATCGTTTTTTATTCTGTAAATTCTCCACGAGATACACCTAAGATGATATAATGTCAATGATCTTGCAGGACTTCACACGCACACAAACAAAGTATAGCAAAGAAATTCCAATTAGCGAGTAGCATTCTCCGAGCATTGCCAAAAATAACGAATATCGAATTGGCAATGCTACCAATACGAGATTCAAGACAGCTGATGTGCCTCCAGAAAGGAAATGGACAAGCAAAAGGAAGAATCTACGACCAATAAAAAAGGCACACCAGATCTTGAGGTGAATCAGTTCTCCGAGGTATAGATGCTTACCTAGGGATAAATAGAGTTTATTTCTGTTTAGATTAATGTTTCTGTAGTTAATGTGTAGGAGTGCGTTATTTGGAAATGTCAATTTTCTGAAAAACTGAAAACAGAAAAAAAATATTTCTTCTGCCTCTGCGTAATAGAGTTTTTCCAGCAATCCTTAGAAGTATTTTCAGCTCTGTAGTCTCTAATTTTTTTCTAGTCTTGCATGTATCTGTCCTCGTTTATGCTGAATATACTTTGATTGCTCTAATGTTGGTATTGGTAATAGTGTATTTTGTGTCTCGCCTAAGGTATTTATTTCACCAAATTGTATCATTAAGGCAGACTGCCACTTTATTTTCCTTACTTTTACACCTCATCTTTGACATCTCCGTAGTTTGCTACCTGTATGCCTAGGCATGCAAGTTTTGATTCTCGTTCTATTATTTGACCATCACATTAATTAGATTTAGCATCTAAAGGGGGTTCTTTAAACGATTTAATTCACTTGGGTCTTTACGGCTGATATTAACAAGTTGTATTTTTTGCATGATATGTTAAATATATGAATCAGCCTCTATAGATCGTCTTCATTCTCAGCTAATTATATGGCATCGTTTTCCGTCCATCTTTTTTGTCCCTTACCCTAGCATGCCATATTTATCACTTCGTCCATTACAATGTTTTAATAACACCAGGCTTAGTGAGGATATACCTTGCACGATGCCGTTACATTAAGTTACCATAAACTCGATTTTGCCGAAAAACTATACATTTTACATTTAATGAGATGACATTAAGAGAGGCCATGGAAGGATAATTTCATTCCGCAAGTCATTCTGAGAGTTGAATCGATCTCTCAGGAGCAAGAGGTATCCCAACCTCTCTATCCGCCCCTTTACAGAGAGAGACCTTTAAGAGCGTCACCTATAAGGTGTAAGGTTTCAGGCCGAGCTATCCCGTGGATATGATATCATGACTAAAGAGAAGGTTTGGTGGTTTCGTGTGAAGCTGTGGAGTAGATTATTACCATCGTACGGATGGAGGAAGTTGGAAATATGCCATGAGGTATTATTTTTTATTGAGTAATAAAAGATTCAAATGAGGAAGAAGAAAACAACAGAGATATGTTATGGACGTTACGAAAGTAATATTTGACTCTATGGGGCACAAGGTTTTCTCTGCGTAACTACAGACCATGAAATGTATCGATCAAATAAAGCCTTTTATTAAGCACGTATAACCCGGTGATAATTAGCCAACATTAATACAAAACTGCTTTCTGAAAATGTAAAATTTTGCGTTTACTGTAAAAGAGTATGAAAATATTATTTTTAAACTGATGATTCTATTACTATATTTTCCAATCATTGCATTGCACAAAAGATGTGGTACGCTGTCACGCGCACGGGTTTGTGCTACAATGTGGACTTCAGACGAGAGTATCTAGTTCACATAAACCACTGCAGAAATTCACATCAAATTATGATACGTTGGTGGTGTGGCTGGCAATCACACCTGACCGGTAATAAGGAGATCCGGGTTTGAAACCCGGTCAAATAAAATATTTTTTCAATGCGAATTTCATTCGCTTGGTGTATCTATTGTTGTAATCACATAATTTCCTGTACCACATGCAATTAATGATGTATTTTTTCGAAAGGTGACACCACCTTCAGCTAAAGGCCTTAGTGGTCACCTTAATCTCCTCAGGTTGTATTAGTTGGAATTTTTATTATTTTCTTTGCCCTTAAGGGGCGCTAAAATATAATTATTATTATTAAGATAACACTCATTTCATTATTATTGGCAAATTAAAGTTACAATACTCAAATGCATCACTTACTCAAATATTTCTGCAGATAGACCGTTCCAATCAACTTTAATATTACCATATAAATTGGAAACATCTTTTCCCACCCCAAAGCACTCAATTAGAGATTTAATTAACTCCAAAAATATTCTGCCAACACCGGGACTCGAACCGGGAAGCCATGCATGTGGGAAGCTTATTACTTTATATGCAAACCCATATCTCTCTACCAAAAAAGCGATGTTTAACCACCCACCTGCAAGTTGCACGGTTTCAGGACGAGCTGCCACTCCCCGGGCGATATGATATGGTGACTAAATAGAAGGATGGTGAGTGGTTACAGTAGAAAATACCAACGAAACGGAGCGAAACCGTCTGCTAACTCGTTACCGTGCGCTCAGATTCCTTCCCAAAATATTGACGTCGACCCCGTGACCTTTACGAGTGCCCCCCGAAAATATAAATATAAAAAAGCTGCACATTCACTTACCTAACACCCTTCCCTTAACCCACGCCGACAAAACAAAAGCGAGACGAAAAGAGAGAAAATTAATTAAAATGAATGAAACACTGGAGGCACACCAGTGGCGGAATTCACCCCGTAAACACGGCAGAATTCCACGCGCTGAAACTGAATATTCGACGGTATGGTGGAATTTCAGACATAACGGTGGAAGTTCACCATTTTAATGACGCGTAAAAACTATGCGGGACTACATAAAATCGAAATATCTCGTCCACACAGTGTGTTTAGAAAACTGGTTATTTTTGTCTAACTGAAAGAAAAAGTGTGTGTCAATGAATGAATTTCAAAGCCAATAAACTAACTTTGAAAATTTCATTCAATTTTATTCATTAGTGGCCATACTTTCAGCACTTTCTAACATATTTTAGACAACTCGAAGATGATACAATGCATTGAAAGAGCCAAGTTTCGAACTGACTAAGTCGAAAGAGAAGTCGACCATGGCACAGAGTCGAAAGAGTTTCTATCATGGTCAACAACTCTTTCGACTCATTACATCAATATTCATTGATAAACGATCATGATACTGAGCGCAACTCACAAAAAAAATGTGAAAAATCTAAAATAGTGGACTTGCATTTTGAGGTTCTTCAATAGACCAGGTTATTTCGCACCGTCTAGCATAAGATGGGCACTAAATGCATTCGGAAAGATGGATTCAAACCTGAGGCCTTCAGATTACTAGACCATCCCGTTGTCTGTCTTCAAAGTCGCATAAGAAAATTACTCCATTTAATGCAACAAATAAGTTTTCATCTGCAGTGAAAACAACACGGAAAGTCTTAAGTTGTCTCGGTATAGTCGCTACCGGGAAATAGTTAAACGTCTGGAACGAGCTTTTTAGCCCAGGCATAGAACCCCCTTCTAAGGTATTTAGGGTTTAAAAATAGATTGTTCGATGATGAGAAGGTTAAAGAACACCTCTATAAGGCTACGTCTCAGAAAACTTATCATGGTCGTGGGAATATCGAGAGAACAGTCCGAGTCGAGAGTCGAGTTGGCAACAGAACACCAACGATGGTTGGTCGAGAACACCAACGATGATGATTTTGTAGAAAAAATAGCAAAACAAAATTCGCAAATGAGCAACTTTTGATTAAGGTAAGGGAGGGTAGCTAACAGAGGTAAAGGTAAAGTTCGTCATTTTAATGATACCAATAAAACAGCGCGGGGTTTTGCAAAATCCAAAACCAGCTAGCCTTCCAATTAACAACCTGGTGTATTTCGTGTAGTATGTTATACAACGGCATTACAGACGATACAGTTGGCGGCATAGAGCTGAATAACTGCATGATTATGGTACAATGTTACCATAAAATGGTTTGGAATCGCAAAAGATAATGACATCATTGAGTAATGCATTAAGATAAATTACATGTACGCGCTCATTTGCCTTTATATTTCGTAACAGAAAGGCCATTGTACAAAAACTCCCAAGAACATGTTCCATCATAAAAAGTGTCAAACTGAACGATACATAAAAGTTACTATCTACACGATTACAGAGCCGTCGCAATAAGCCCAACACACCCATACCGTGAAAATATACTGAGTTGGAAAAAGTTACAGAATTTATTAGATATGCATATATTTACAGCTATAGCTAGTGCCTTTCATTCTTTTCGATTTCCATTAGGTGATGTCAAAAACATTTAGCCAGGAAAATTTACAATATTTTCTTTTTATGGCTACCACACACAGCTAGCAGGACATTTCAATAAAGTAAACACTTGAAATTACCTTAACATTTCTATAAAGCGTTCCACATATAGTTAGTTTACAGTATAGACCTTTTTCAGAGCGCTGTTGCCAAACTTTCCCTATGCTCACCTCTGAGCCACCAAGGCAACCATTTCCAGCACTGCGTTTAATTTAGGTATGTTATTTTAGAGAATAATATTCACATGTTGAAAGACTCCTAGATGTGCAGTCAATACTGCATAGCTCTGTATGCCAAATGTCCTGCTGCTATACGCACCACCGATATTACGGAGGTTTAAACAGGGAACGAATCTCCATTGGAGCCCATACTCTCAGATAAATAGGAGACGGACTATGGTTTGGAATATATTTAGATAAAATGAATCACATTTTTTACTCACATAGCGATAAGTCCAAACATTTAAATACCGTTACGATGAGTAATGAGCACAACATTCAGGTCTGCATGATGAATGATCCACATTATAAGCACTTCTTTTTTTGACTCAACTTTGTTCAAGTTACTCATACCCATAATATGAGACCCGGAGAGTAGGGAATGGGAGGAAGTGAGAGTTTAGAAATACCGGGATATTACATTTTAAATCTTTTGAAAATGATGTGTTGCGTATGGAAACACTGCTGTATAAAAAAAATTAATATGGAATACTTAAATGTGATTATTTCATAGCAATGACTCAGTTTCACCAAGTTGTTTCGCCAGATAACACTTACATATTTACTTCTGTGGCCAGGTGGTTACATTGTGAATAACATTAATATCATATAATTCATATTCTGACTACTTTAAAAAAAGTGTCCTCTCTATGTTATAAATAACCTAATCCTACTTTTAACGCTAATTTTTCTCAATTGAAACTTGAAATTACACGGTATTGTATAAGACAACTAGTGAAACTAGCAATTTTTTACCCTGCATGAATGATATTTTCACGATAAAAGTTAGTAAGAAGGGAAGGAAATAAAATGGTAATAAAATTAGCCATATTTTTATAATTGTTTTAGTAAATAGTAAATTTCTGCCATTATTCATGCCAAAATTCGTTAACTCAACGATGATTTCACAGCAGACTCTTAACGCTCTAAAAGTTGATAAATAATCACCAAATTTTGTACCATTTTCTAAAGCTAAGGCATCTCATCAGCATGAACAGTATTAAAAAAGCAAAATAAGTGCTAGGAGTGATTATTTGTTTTGGCTTACGTGGTTGCGTTGGGAGTTCTTTAAAAACAATAATTTTTTAAGTAAGTCAAGGAACCCGACGCTACTCTCAATTGTATTTCAACCAAGGAGACAGCCCAAAAAAACCACTTTGCCCACAAAGCAGCCACATTGCACAAACGGCGTTGGGACGACAGTTGCAAGCGCATCACAGTTTTGCTCGTTACTAACTTCTCGAATGAGAAAACAAACGGAACAAGATGTATTTAACGTTTCTCTACGAGTCAAATGGCACGGATATTGCACGGTCGCCGTCGGATTATCATCAGTGTCCGGCTTGGGCAATTTGAGCTCCCTGCGCTGTCTTAACCAAACAAGTGTCAT
Source organism: Pyrrhosoma nymphula (assembly GCA_963573305.1). Lineage (NCBI taxonomy): Eukaryota > Metazoa > Arthropoda > Insecta > Odonata > Coenagrionidae > Pyrrhosoma > Pyrrhosoma nymphula. Next base: position 56,759,354 of record OY754335.1, read on the forward strand.
GAGAGAAACTTGAAAAAAATCGAGGGCTAGTCTTCTAATCTCGAAACAAAAAGCTTCCTCAAGTTCTAGCGCACCATTCTTTTTGTTTTCCCTGCACTACTGAGCTACAGAAACTTGTTCACGAGTGGGTAAGATTCCGGTGTTCAAAGAGAAGGACGGCTGGACGACGGAGAGGTGGAGAAGGACGGCTTTAAGCATCAAGGGGGGGTCCTAAACAAGCACATTGCGCAGACTTTAAGCGATGAATTCCACTCCAGAGAAGTCGAATGAGCTTAAGGAAGACAAAGAGGCCTGTAAGTTCCCTCATCATTTCCTTCTGATCTCCCGACAAAAAAATAGAAAAATACGGCCTTCCGATTTAATTGCGCCGTTTCACTATTGCAAGCAAATTTTTTCCTTCAGCTTTCTTAAAATTCAAAGACACATATTGTAAATTATCCCGACCTATTCATAGAGCCATTATAAATAACTACTAGTGAAAGATAAGGTTTGAGGGCATCTCATTTCCTCATTTCAATTTTTAATCCGAGCAGCAACAGCAAAACACACTCGAGGCTTTAGAGAAATGGTTACTGACTAATGACGTTTTGAATGTCAATATTAAGTTTCTATGTTAACAATATGATTTTTTTGCTCAGCAGCATCACAATGGTGGCTTCGTATAGTATTTAGCCAATTCAAAAAGTACTTCACTTCAATCATACACGAGGAGAGCCTGATTTAATAGTTTAAATAAAAATCTACTTTGCACATAAGGCAAAATAGTCATTAAAATGAGCCTCGGCAAAACCTTCGTTGGAGAAAAACGTAACCACATGGATGTCATTGATGATAATTTCAACAATATTTTATAAATATATAAGGCAAAAGTTTTCCTAGTACCATAGCAGCTAAGCATGTTTTGTTTCTAATATTTGCACGAATCCTGATCTTGCGTTTATCACCAATTATAAAAAAAACATGCTTAAGAATGACCATGCTGTTAGGTCAATAAATGAAACCCCTTAATGGTAATTACCACTTTATTTATGCAACTGCGCCAATGGTATCCGTACTGAATCGTACGAACTACAGCAAAATAAAACTTGAAAAGTCAGAGAAATTAGTAAATTGAATATAAAATTTTAAAAAATACCAAACTTTTGTCATATGAATGGCGACTATTGAATATAGAGAAACAATGAGATGACGTTGAGTGAGAACTTGCAGTTTTAAAATAAAATGGCCTTGCCACCTTAATATTCTCCCTCGAAAACATTCTTTCAGTAAGAACAGCTATGCTTTCAAAGCAAAAAAAAAATCAAACACAAGCGGTAATTACCGCTACTGTATTAACTATGCGTATTAAATTTTACCTGTATAAACTACAGCTAAAACGAAGAATTGCATTTTGAAAATGAAATGGCTTCTCCGGCATATTCCGTATTTCGGTTAGCGCATGTAGTCTAAAATCCGTCGGAATTTAGGACGCTGATCCTGAATAAATGAAGTTCCACAGTTGACGGTATGTTAATCCTCTGCCTTTGGGCCCCAGATCGTGATCAATACATCCACGCCCGAGAAAGCGTCAAATGGCAAGGACGTGAATCACTTTGGAAGAAGATTAATCGATCCAAACCACTTCCGCTTAAATGGTCCCATTTCGCTCTGGTCATGGGACAGGAGCCAAAAGCTATCTTCTGAGTGCTCGCTCCGGCATTTGCCGCTAAGTTTCCACTCTGTGCTCACAGTTAGCAGAGGGACATTGCAGCACCGCGCTCTTTTCTGCTCCAGATACTGCATTTCAATCACGATTAGCATGTGAATAAGCGGTTAGTTTCACACTGTACCTTTGTCAGCTTCATCATCTTGTGCACAACAAATGATCCTGAACGATCATTCACAGTGGTACCTATACCGCAGTGCAAAAACTGTGTTCGTCATCTTTTGACACCTATTGATTAACAGGGTTATGGACACTTATCGGCTTGAATATATTTGAAGAGTTTTTCTTAAAACTTATTTTTACCTGATTTGCCTTCCCCTATTTCCAGCACAGTAAGAGTGTTTAACTCAAAGTATGAAGACGAAAAACTAGAATTTGAACTGGAAAAAAATATACAAAGCAAAAAATCGTAAGAAAAATATCTGCAAATGCCTGTAAAGTTATACGCAGGGCAGGGAATCAAGACTTTATTACTAAAATTTACATTTTAAGTCCATATATACTTTTAAAATACGTTTAACGCTACTCTACCAACTTCTTCTATTTTTTATACCTTTCAAATAACCGGTTTTATGGATGAAATCATTCGTCACTAACTTATGGAGTCATTTCTCAATTAATAATACAGGGAGAAAATAGTGACAATAAATTTAAACGATAAACATTTTCTCCCGGTGGATAAATCACCATTTCTTCAAAATGATTGCCAAGGTACGCAAATTACTTACAGATTTGAGGCTTTGTTTCATGACAGTTAACTTTGAAAATTCAAGTTGGCGAAAGCTAGTGGTTTCATTGGCTATTTGAAATAATTAACCCTTAAACTGCTTGTGCATTCAAGCTTACCAGAGAGTGGAATCGCACGTTCAACTTTCTACGGCTCACCAAATCCGAAATTCGGAGCTAGATTCCCGAGTGCGTTATTATGCTATTTTCCATGGTTTCCCACTTTGACGTTACGAGGAGAACACTTTAAATTCAGCACACCTTTAGGAGAACACTTTAAATTCAGTTGGATGAGACGTTTAGCAGTAGAAGTTCTTCGTAGCTTTCGTTGAAATTAGTCCAAATACGGCGCTTGAATTCCCTCTACCTTTTCCCTCGAGATTAGCATGCTCAAGACAACTCAGAAATTTCGAATGGCGGTAATGAACTTGGAGTTAGCTACCTTTTCATAACAATGGAATTTGCATACCCTGCTCTTTGAGAGAGTTTTAAAGAGTAAAAAACATTAAAATTATGGAAAATGACCCATAAACGTACGACAATATCACCAAAATGAGTGAAAATCGATGCGGATCAATGCTATGCAGCCCGTAAATATCATCACACATTTTTCTCATTTCTTTTCGGCACTTAAGCTTGACATATTTTTATTAGGATACTGATGGGGAAATATATACTTTAGTTCTTGAAGGAAACGGATGGATAACGACTTGAACTAGATAAAGCGGGATATGAAACCAGAGCTATCAATAGGAAAGTTAGCACAGGATTGGGATGAGTGGAAGACTGCAGTCAACTAGCCTTGGGATTGAATAACTTCTGATAATGACTTATGTCAATTACTTATGACAGATTTTATGCCAGACCAAACTCACTTCGAGAATAGAAAATCTTCATTTTTAATGGAATTACTTATCCTTTAAACGGACGAGTAGGATAATCAGTTAGTGCTTCTGAAATACCAATTCCTATTACACGAAGACGTTCATTCTACATTCGTGGAAAAATTTTGATACGTCCAGTTGAGTGCGATCCCTGAAATGTTTTTAAACCCCATCGGCTCCAAATCAAGGACTTTAGTGAAAATGTTTATTAAATAATTGCATTGCTAGAGAGAAAAAGAGGAGACAATTAGAACCACCATGTTATAAAAGTGGTGTACCATGAGATGTATTAAAAATTATTACTTTCTTAGACAATGAAAAAGATAGGTCATTAGCAAAGATAGGACTGAATAAAATGGCAATCGGAAATTGCTACCATTATATTACAACATTTCAAATTTTAGAGCAGCAAATTTCCTATCTTCAACCATTCCATTTTCTATAAGATTTTTACTCCTTTCTTCCTAATACTAACACCTGCTAATCTAGCATTTTCCTGACGTAGCTACTCAATGTCTTCAGGGTTGACTTGGTAAACATTCATAATGACTGAATCAAAATAATAAATTAATTTTTCATTACAGATGTATTTGTTGTCGACCGGTTTTACCGCAAAGGTGACATCATCACGCTTCATTGGCAACTAGCATCAGGCTTCAACAGGCCTAACAAAGACTTTGAATGTCATGATAAAAAAGAAAATGGCTACTGAATCAGTATAATATCTTTGCAGTTACCGCGGTAGATTTATATACATTGTCGACCGTTTTCATCGCAAATTTGGCAAAAATAAATTTGCTGTGGATATCGTTAAATTATCATCCTTATTTCAGTGATCTGACCGTTCTCTGCAATGGCTTTCAAAATCTCCTGGTGATCTCCTTCCTTCAAATAAAAAGCCTCTGATGAATTTTTTCCTCCTCGACCACGCCAAGCACTTACTGTTTTGCTTTACTTTCCTCGCCAGTACATTCCCACATTTTCCGCCCGATCCACATGTCTGGATGGTTCCAGTTTATTCCCAAGGATGCCCAATTTTTACCCTATAAATCCTCCTACTTGACTTTATTACCCACAAAAGGGGCGCTCGTCCTTCAGGAGCATCTCCTACTCCTTCCGTCCTCCTCTCCAGATGCCTCTCTCTCTCTCTCTCACGGGTCAGTTGGTATTCATGAAGTGATACCGCCCTGTTCCGGCGACACCACCTCGTCCTGCCCAAGGATTTCGGCCAGTTCATTAGACCCTCCCGTGATTGGTCCCGAGGGGGCGTCCGTTTTAATATGCCCTCGCATGTACACAATCCAGACCCTTTCGGTCCCGAGTCCTTTATTTTTCTACAAGCTTCTTACCGCCCTCTTAAGGCTCATCTGCATTCCTCTCCTCTCCTATCTTTTAGCTTTTACTACCGTGCGCTGCCACTAGCTCTGCGCTTGATTTGTTCAACGACCCAACCAATACCCTACGCATGGCAGACATTGGAATGCATCAGCATTTCAAGGATCGGCTACACAAGAAAATGCCAAGTATTTCGAAGTGATTTCAATAACCGAGAGAGTTCATTAATTCATTTCACTTCACTTCAGTTCATTAGTTTACTAGAGAACAAAAACAATGCTGAAATCTATATAATTAATAATTGTGTTTCAGAATGGACGAGGAGAATCATAGGTATACATGAGGTGGTGAGATTTTTTTGCAGCTTCACCTCAAAATAATAATAATGTTAGTAATTATTTTTTAGTGGAAAACAAAAATCATAAGGTTTCGAAAGGTTTTTTGGAAGGCGCTATATTGTCGCGAATAGAATTGCGTTGGTTGAAAAATTCTATATAAATATATTTTTATATATATTTCACTAAATATCAGCTAAGATGTAAGCAATGACAAAAATAAAATAATGGGATAAAAATATACGTTCAAAGATCATATCAAGGAATCACGATATCGGCGATAGTAGCAATATTTTATCCAGCATATTAAATTTGAGGTGAAACAGCTTAATGCCCAAATAAACTTTTAACAGAACTAATTTAGTTCGTAATCTTTCTGAATTACCCTGGAGTTATACCATGCTGTGAGAGAACCCGGGGGAATAAAAAAATTACTAAATTATATTTATAATCATTAAGGATTCACGGAGTTTTTCAATAGGCTTGTAATCTCTCACTCAGTGATTCAACCCGAAGGTTGGTTTGGATATTTGAGGGTAGAGCTCATCCCGGACTAAGCCATAGGCGTGTGAATTTCACACATTCAGGGTAGGGGGACCAGTTCCTTTCCCTGGGCCACCTCGCATTCAGGGATTTTTTTTTTCAGGGGCATCCAAAGGCTTCACCCGGATATAATCCCGGGACCCTTCGATCAGTAGCCAAGCGCTCTACCCACTAGGCCTCACGCTCACGCCTTATAGTCATGAAGAATTCACGGAGTTTTTCAATAGAGTTGTAATGTAAAGTGGTTTTTCTAGTTTTCAAGGATTTCAAGCGTTCGGGCCACCCTGAGGTGTTTTAAAGGCCACTCGTAGCACTGAAAATTTTAAAATGATGAATTAATGTTGAAACAACAGTCAATTATCAATAAATACTAAGGAAAAGTGAAAATGCTCTTATTCTAGAGACTGCTCTTAAGAAGTTTGTCTTAAAATATTCCGTACTATCAGATAGTTAAACGGCTTATAAAAAATTCCCGCTGATGCCTGATATTTTACCAAATGTTCTGAGCAGAAAAATAATATATCATAAGTTAAAGGCGGAAAAGGATGAATATCAATACTTTTAAAAAGCACTATGCTTTTTGAACGATGGACTACGCAACTGGAATCTCAGAAAAACTGATGATTAACATGCCATCCAAGAATGACCGAGTCAAATGGTTGTTCGATGGGTGCGCTGATCTGCTATTTTTACGATCACTTTCAAATAACTCCTTATTCCTTGATTGACTGTTGGATAGTGATCGTCAGATCTGAAAAACAATTATAAAGGGAATGAATTGAGGATTTGATTTGATAAATAAAGCATCCTAAATTTTTAAACGATATTAAAGTTTCTTAAAGAAAAAATGTAAGAAAAGGCTCGGTAGCTCAACCAAATTTTCTGGAAAAAGGGCTGAATTATTCCACAATTTTTGCAAAATGTTCACTAATATCAGTAACATATGTTTTTAAAAACTACCTAAGGTTTACGTAGTTTTGACGCTGTCAGAATTTGATCAATGTGAATTAGAGAAAATTGCATTGCCCTCGAGAATTAACTCTTTTAAAACATGACATGTAACATGAACAATCACGGAATAGATTTGCACTCTCCGGTGAAACTAGTGTTCAAAACCATTCCATCTCAATGCCCAAGACATTTTCGACCACGGCGTCCACTTTCGTGAAAACTCGGAGTAACTTCCACACCATCCCTTTCACTTACATTCGCCCCCGATAAGCTGAAGTAAACACTTCGTAAAGCAGGAATTTCCACTAGAGAGAGAGCGACAAGAGAACTTTTCGCGTGGACGTAAATCATCCGGTGACAGCCACTCTTTTAAGAAAGCTGCTAAAAAGTAAAGCTGAACTCAACGTTTTGGTGGCCAATTAATCATTCACGCAAAGTTGAACTAATGAACACGCAGAGTTTTTCTCTGATTAATAGTCATTGCGAGACGAAAAGGATTCTTAAAGCTTAAATTTAGGTTTAATGGCGCAGAACAAGTACATTTACTCTTTAATGTGTTAGAAACACTTTGTCAAGCATCGGGAAAGAAGTAAATCAAGGAATCACGAACAATCTTAACCCCATTAGAAAAAAACTATAATATAACTCCAAATAACTTGCCACAGTAGTTTTACATAACCAGATAGTTCACGGATAAATCTTTTTTAGGAGGTTCTAATGGATGAGTATGGTGTGTACCTTAAATGCCTAATAATGGAATGTGTTTGCAGGGACCATGGTAAGCAATATCCGCAACAATTATAATGAACATCACAGACACCTATAGGAGTATTTGATTCTGTTTTTACCAGAACTTGTAATATATATTTGCGCAATAAAACTTGTTGTCACTCATTGCTATGGAAACATTGGCCCAGAAGGAACCAATTGGTAAACACAGTGTATAAGAGTTTACTCACAGGATTTACTCAGTGAAAATTCTAATCAAATGTCAAAAAAATAGCATCAGATTTTAGAGATTTCAAGCTCGATTTTCCACTCAAAATGTTGGCAATTAAAAATTGAATGAATTCCTTTATTATAAAAATATTTATCATTGTAAAATTTTACTAATGCAAGAAACCTTTCTGTTAAAATCTCATTTCCGTCAAATGATTTCATACGACCATTCAAAAACGAATTTCATCGTCAGTTTTAAGGTGAATCTCATGAATATCACGATGAATATACATAGCATCACTAAATAACTACTACAATACAAAAAAAGAATTTACTATAGGTTTTTCAGATGGGACTCAGCTTAAGAGAAAAACTACGGGCATCAACATTAACCGATTATCTCTTGAGTGAGATATAACAAAACGTTGACCACATGCGTTTCTTTACGGCTTACCTAAAGAGAGGAATTTAAATATGATTTAATATCTTTCTCTTCGCACACCCACTCAATTGCCCGGGGGGAAATATAACGCCAAAGTCGGATTTTTTTTTACAAATAAACGGACAAAATGTATATTTCAGATTCAACGGATTAATACGAGCCAAACCAAACCGACAAACGTCCTCAACCCTTGGCCTTTTCTGGATAAAAATGCATAAATTTCACCCGGATTTTAAAAAAATTATGAAACTAGCGAAAAAGCTCCATTACTAATCCAACCAGAATTCTCCAGTCCCTTCTTCATTTTCCTCGCCATTCTAACCTTCATCTCCCTTTGGCTCCTCCTAAGCCTCCACCTGCTTCCTCTACATCCTCCGCTCCCTATAAGCGTCTCTTGTAACAAATCAAACTGAGGTTAACCTTCCAATTTGTGCCAGCTAACTGCTGAGCCCGGCTCCCATACATCATTGCGTATTTCACTTGCTTGAAGCACGTATGCAGTGGCAAAGAAACATTGTGACAGTGCGTTAAAGTATGACGTAAAGAAGGGGAAAGATCGAGTGGAATCAGTAGAGGGGAGTGGACAGCACATGGTTTTCAGTTTGGCCAACAAAACTGCATTTAGCTTGAAAATGTAGGACCTGGGTAGCAAGTGAGATCTGAGGAAAAGGTTTTCGCGTAAGCAAATGAGAATAAAAGTGGAGAGTTTGTTAGACAACGAGGTGAGACTACCGTATGGGTGCATGCTTGTGGATATGGTATCTTCGAAGTGGAGATAATGGGACGAATATATTGGCAATGGGAGAGTGAATTATGCGTTGGTGAGTTTGAAGGGAATAGTTGTACGTTGTGCAGTAAGCATTCGTTGAAAAGGAGTGGTAGGGAAAATGAAAGGCGAAGCATGGTGGAATAAAGGAGGAGTGATAATTTCAGTGAGTGCAAAGAAAGAAACGTTTAAGATATTGACTGATGCCAGGTCTGAGGAAGTGATAAAGTGAGCATGCGATGAATAAAGAGTAAAATAATGAATACACCACCCTTTTGAAAGAGAAAAGCAAGGCATTAATGCGTACAGATGAGGCCAATAAAACGTTATTTTGAAAATGGGTGAAAAAGTGAGGGCAAAAGGAGGGGAACGGATGCAATAAAGAGCAAAAGTGGCGAGATACCGTGGGACGAAGGCAACGTCAGAGACTGAGGGAGTATTTGAAGAATTATTAAATAATAGTGCCGGCGATGAGGATGAGCCTTGCGAAAAAGCATGCGAGAATGTCAGTATGGAAAAGGAAATAAGTGAAAATGAGGTCGTAACGGAAGCGAGAATGGATAGAATGAGATTTCATATGAAATGCTGTAGCGTGGGAGTGAATTACCCATAAGTCGCTGGTGTGAATTGTGTAATTTAAGTTTAAAAGCTTCTGACTAGTAGCGTGCTCGTCCCCGGGAAGTTCTCACCGGTTCGGGCCTCTCACGGGTAAATTTATATTTTTATTTTTTTAAGCCACAATATTTTTACGATCTGGATTTGAAATATTTTCAAAAACAGTGTCGGAGAGTCTGACCAAAAATTTATTTATATCTCTAATTTCGAATATTTTTAAGGTGAAACATGCCTCGGCGATTTTAGGCGAATGATACGGGATCCCTCGTCTGAAGTTCGGGAAAGAACTGAAACTTATATGCCTAATGCACGTCTTCGTCATTGCCATTACCCGTTTCAAATCCTATTAAGATTTCATTTGGATCCTCTGAATGCAATGCCACCGCTTCAAGTATAGTGAAAATGCAACTATATAGCAATATGTGTTTCATCTATATCTTCTTTGTTATTCAAAAAAGAATGTCAAGGACATGTCTTCGCTTTCTTATTCACCTCTTTCATTTAAGTGAACCTATATAACCTATTAAACGTCTAAAAGTACCATCAAACGCAGCTACTTCACAATAAATAGGTATATTCAACGGCAGCGAGGGAAACATCACAGGCCACGCTCCCACCAAGTTCAACTATCTGAAGATAACCCACAATCCTCGGAAAACAACCAACCAACCAATATGACCAACAAATGACGGGCAGAAAGCGTGGATCATCCCTCCCTGACGTAGCTCCGTCGAAGCAGTCTGCGTCAAAAGATAAGAGATGGGCAACTTTGGCGTCAACGCAACCTGCGTTGAGGATCTCGCTTCTGATTGGCAACGTAGTGTGCGTCAATGCAGAAACGGCCACATGAAAACGTAGCTTTAATGTGGTCTTCAATGACTGATATGAAATAAAACAGGGCGTAAAGCAAGGATGCGTAATGTCACCGTGGCTTTTCAATGTATTCATGGATAAATGTGTGATAGATGCTTGTAGGGATGACGTCGGTGTAATGGTTGGAGATATAAATATACGAGTTTTTTTTTGTACCCAGATGATGTAAAGTTGCCGACTGAGAGCCCAGAGAAATTACAATGGCTCTTGGATAACTTCTACGACGCAACAAGGAGAATTTATTTGAGGGTAAATGCGTCAAAGACGAAAGTAGTAGATTTTAATAAAGTAAAAAGAATGGTTGTATGATGAGGGTAAATGATGAAGTAATTTTTAAAAAATTAGACGATTTCCTTTATCTTGGCCGAATGTTTGCAACAGAAAAATGAGAAGTATTATAATAGTATAAGAGGTGCGAATGCCAGTAGGAAATTCGTATATAGTATGGTGAGGTGAGCATATCTAGGAATGAGTATCTATGAAAGCCGCAGCGTGAAAAACGTGTTCTCCTTCCGAAGTAATATGGCAGTGAAACTGGAATATATTAGGATAAACAGAAGAGTAGGCTAAATGCAGTGGTAATGGGGTACCTGAAAAGTACGAGTATTTGCGGCAAAAGTAGAATGGATAGGTTTAGAAATGAGTAGCTCATAAAACAATGTGGGTCGGACGTTTCAGCAATACGCATATATGCATTGAGTGTGCTTTCTTGGTTAGCCATGTTGAGAGAATGGATGAGAATCCAATAATGAAACAGATATATGATTGAAGAATAATAAGTGTGAGAGGAAGGTTAGACTGCGAAATTCATGGGTGAATCTGGTGGAAGAGACCCTTAATAGGAGAACTACTTGGAGTCTTAAGAATAGCTCACACAGGAGTTCTGAATCCTCTGGAGTTTTAGATTTAGTTTGTTTCTAAGGTCAGAAAGTACCACAAAGAAATAGTCTATATGTGGGAAAACAAGAGTATCGACTAATATTTGGCAAAGGGGGACAGGGATAAGGTGTCTAAATTGTTTGAACTGATATAGAGTCTTAAACACCTTATTCGAAATGGATTTTATGTGTTCATTCCATGATAAGATTTTATTTAGTGTAACTCCTAAGTTAGTTTCTCTATCAGAATAATCAACTTGGACACCATTTACACTTATATTTGGCAGGACATCAAGTATAATTCTACTAACATAAATATCACCACCAATGATGATACTTTTGGTCTTGTTTGGATTTAGTTGTAGACAGTTTTCCAGTGACCGCTTACATGTATTTCGAATATCATCATTCACCTTAGTAATGGCTTCAGTCACATCAGAACAGTCAATGTAGATCTGAAGATCATCAGCGTACATGTGGTATTTACAGTTTAAGATAACTTTAGAAAGATCATTGACATAAATGGAAAACATATGGGGTCCAAGGATTGATCCCTGTTGAATGTACACACAAACACCACCACCCACTCTTCCAATCCGGTCATTACGAATCAATGCATATCCATCCAATGCAACTGCAATTGAGGGTATTTTAGTATTCAACCATGTCTCAGAGACGGCAATTAAGTGGTATTGCTTGTTTGAAAAATGGTCTCTAAATTCGTCAATATGGCAGAACAATGACTGAGCATTCACGTGGCAGACCTTCAACAGTTCACTTTGATCACAGCTCATTTCTAGAATATTGAGAGACCCTCAGGGCAAGTAATTGTTAAGCGTTCTTCCCCCTCGCCTTTGCGAACGTAAATTCTGCCATTTCTTATCCATAGGAATTAAAATTTACCTGCCCTCTTTAGCTCCCTTGCCTGTGCATGCAGTTTTCTGTAGAATGGAGTGAGAGACTCGTTAACATAAATAGGGTGACTATTTTCTTTAGATAACTCCAGATTCCTTGTTTCAAAGTTCCGCTTTACCCTTCTACCATTCACCATGTCTTTTGCAACACATTGTCTTACAAAGCGTACAATTATCGTGGGAGGCTGCGAGGTGTCATTACGCGATGTATTAGCATAAACATAATCAATATCTAAACAGTTCAATGTGACGCCAAGTGCCACCCCGATTTGACAGACAAGGGCCGTAAGTGATTCATTGTTTGTACGATGAGCGCCATGGATATCCACCACGTTTCTTAGCGAGTCTTGCTCAAGCTGGTGTTGATAGGATTCAAGCTGACTCACCCGCGAGTTAGCGTTAACAACATAACATGTTCAATTATCGATACGCTAATTTATAGTTTGTATGGCAGCATACAGTTCAGTTACTGCCTTGGTATTGACTTTATTGTCTTGGTATTGACGTTATTGACTTGGTATTGACTTGGTATTTCCTCCATTGACTCCTTGCACCACATCAAAGTTTTCTTTACCTCACCTTGTTCGTCCTAGATAGCCTCCACCATTGCCAACAGCTCCCTCAGCAGAGACTTGGTGTCCTCACTTTGGGCCTCTGGTTTGTAGGAAGCTGCCCTCACAGGGGTGTAATCCGCTCGGGAAGATCTCGCATCGGCAGTGCATAAAATGCAGTACCAGGATCGTTGTTGTTCTTCAAGAACATTTAACTCCACCTCCGTAACTTCGGCGCAGGTTAGGTGATACAACTCTTGACATTTACCGCAAGATATAAGCTTGAAGTGCCGTTTGATGGCAACACCACATTTAACACAGGTATTCGGCATTCTGTGACGAGAGTGACTAACAGATATGTGCTTTCACGACGCGAGCTGACTCTAGACTTCATCGACAGACTTCGTCGTCTGTTAATTGGTAATGGGGAAGATTAAAACTCACATTTAGCACAGAGCATTTTCAGTTATAGTCACGTAAATAACGTGAAGTTTGAAGTACATCGCTGGAATTATTTAAACATAAAGGATGCGGCAAAATGTTTACAGAATAAACTTCCTATGTCTTGGCTCTTGATGGCAATGATAAATCAGTGATATATTCTGAGAAGCAAATCACATACGGACTCTGTTAGGAATGAGGTTTTAATTAAGATACACAAAGTATATACATATATTTGTCTTCACACTAAGAAGACTGAGGTACTAAATTTCACAAAAAAAAGTCTTCGAAATAATGTTTGAAATTTCTCTGGCACTAGTCAAAGTATAATGATCTTTTTATTCTTCTCATTTAAGGGTACATTTCCGTAGTTATTGAGACGGAATTATCTTTCATAGCATCAAAAACACGTCCTACGTCAATACCGCTATTGTGTATTCAGAATAGTCACAGAACCATATATCACAATCAACGGTAGTCACTAATCTTTATTCAAATGGATGAATAGACTTGCTATTAATGAAATTTGTTGTTTCTGGAAAAATGTTGTGAAAAATTATGGTCACTAAAATAAACTAGAAGTATATTTTCACAGATTTTTTAAATATACGACAGGTTTCATCACATAGGTGACATTAGAAAAGGGTACATATGAGTATTTCCTAGATACAATTAGGAATGAAAATCCTGGGGAAAATATCCCCAGGGTACAAATAAATCACAAGTTTAACTTGCCGCCCCGCCCAACGAAGACCCCGACTTGCACGCTCTCTCAAACACATTCGCGTAAACCCTGTCTCATCAACAAACCGTTTCACTTACACGCAGTCCGACCAGGCAATAAAACTCGAGAGTGAGGACGGTCGTGCATATTACGGGCAGTAATCCTACGATGATAATGAACTTCTAGAGTTGAGGGCTTTTTCATAAAATAAGGAGAAAATAAATCACCCCGCCTCAGCAGGTACAATGTAAGGTACCTACGTGAGAGAGTTCATCAGAAAAAATGCTTTCAAGATAAGAATATTATGCAATTTTTTTTATAAAATTAAGGTCAAATATTCATTAGTGTGAAGTCTTGGATAGTTTATCGGATAAGCTAAAGTAGGCTGCATGAAAATAGTCGATGTAGTTAAAAATTAATTTTTAAAAGGTGTTAAAATCAAAGTAACGGTGAGTTTCGAGGCTTTAACTGACGAGCATTAGAGTAAATCAATGATATCACAATTATTTCGAGCATTTATTCAGTGCCACTTGTTCCAGAAGATGAAACGTGCTTCCAAAATCAGAAAGCATGTTGTTTTACGATTGAAATAATATTGTGTCCAACGTCAGATTTTTATTTTCTTCAAGATCAAATGACTTAAGATGCTGAGACTTTAAATTAAAGTGAGAAATTAGGTACTATTTTTCTCCTAAACTTCAATGAGTAGTGAAGGCACTATAGTCCATTTCAAATGACTTGGCACCTGGAAAGGCAAAGCCAGCCAGGGGGAGGAGCTTGAGCCCAGTCATGTGGTCTTGGGGTAACCAATAGGAGCGTGGGTGGGGAAATTCCTTCTCCCGGGACCTCAGTCTTCTCCTGCCTTCAGTCGTGCGAAGATCTGCTCTCTCCTTACCGTGTTGCCACGTGTCCTGCGTTTACATCAGCGATTGAAAGTATGGCTGTGCGATTCATGTGGCGGTGGCAACGCCTTGCTGGCGTTCGTCCCTCCCCTACCTCGCGTTTGTCCCTTCCCTACCTCACCCATTCCACAAATTTCCCCTGCCGTGCGAGAGTAAGCGAGAGCTGACGAGAACGGCCGAATTCTCTGCCGCCAAGTCATTTGAAATGGACTCTAAGCTTCAACAAAAATTGGAAACGAACAAAGCCACCTCAAGAACTAGCAGCCATCCTCGATGGTTGACGTTTCTGCATCTACCCATCCCTTAGATTTCATGTAATGCAAAAAAGAAAATACTTTTTCTTACAGTATTAACTCAATAACAATACTTTTACTGTCAAGAGCTATGTTTGCGAAAAATATTGAACGATTATAATTTAAAGAATATGAATTTGAATATAATGAAACTGGATTTTTATTTGAGAGTTATAATGCGCATTCTCCTTTTTATTTCCCTTTTAGCCATTGGCGTCGGGACTTCAATAATACCTTCCACCTCTCATTTTCATTGCCTTCTTTTCTGTCCACCATCTCTATACTTTTCAATTGTTAACCCGTTCCTCTCTCGGTCAACCTCCACTCCTTTTCCCAACAGGTTTCACTACTTCCCTTGCGATTCAATCAAGGTCCAATCTATTGAGATGTCCATGCCATCTTACTTACAATCAGTTGGTTTCTGTCCATATTTGTCATTAAGAGCTGGAGTTTTTCATGAGATTTTATGCTCATCTCCAGATCTTTTTGGTTAAATTTCCTATTCTTCTCAGTAATTTCATTTCTGCTATTGTTATTTTACTTTTTTCTGTGGTTACAATAGGTCAGCTCTTAAAGTCGTATGTTAGAATAGGATCGCAAATATTTTAGCGAGCTTATTTATTTATATTTTTTAATTTATATGAGAAGCACGCGTGTGTGAGATAAATTAGCATGTATAAACACTTAAAGCGCTTTTCTACGACAAGCAATATCATATATAAGGTTCGATTGAGGTGGCTTAATGGAGTCGATTATTTCAATTATCCAGTAAAAGAATCAAGCGATGGTGGTATGGCTGAAACGACTCTTTATCTATCGCAATTCTCCCGAATATACAGTTCCATCGTAAAAAATATTCAATAAGCAAAATCGACTTGGAGGTCTCTGCGATTATTGCTATAATTCCCAGCGGGCGGCGAATTCTCATTATGGATCGCTCGGAGATGAAATTAAAGAATCCATTACGCGGATGCCTTGCCAAAAAATCAAGAAGATGAGCGCGGTCCAAATTCCAAGCATTTGAGAGGACAAGAGATTTGAGGAAGGAATTGCCTCGGGAAGCATCAGTACAGCTCGAGAGAGAGAGGGGAAGAGAGAGAAGCGCTGTCTAGTGGAAGGAAAGAGAGGTTGAAATGAGGATGGGAAGAGAGAAAGTTGAAGTGGGGCTAGTGAAGAGTGGTTTGAAGAAAAGCTAACGTCTTAAACATTTTTATTGGAACTCTATGGAATATTGTTAATATCTATAATTTTATTTATGAGAAAAGCATCCGCAAAAACCCCCTTTTTTAATTCTGACGAAGAGAAACAAAAAAATTCAAAATTTAACATGCCTCGTAAATTATTCCCACCTTTTAAATTGTTCCAAAGCTTTCGAGCATTGTGTGAAGAGATAAAATGGAGCAGGTGAGCCGGCTAGCAAGGAAGAGTATAGGGAAAGTGTTAGAAATGGTGGAAGAAATGTGTTGATCCTTGATAGCGATGATGACGCAGTAGTACCTTCCGCTAAGTAAATCATATACTGATTCTCGTAGGGATGGAGTTTAGTTAATGACACAACTGAAATTAATATTAGCCGTCTCAAAAAGAACAATAGGATGTTACATTTTAAAAATTTTCAAGGCTTAGAAATAATGACTGACATTTCTCTTGCTTTGGTAAATGCGTTAAAATTATCATTGCTATTTATTACATTGTTTGGCAAGGACGACAGACGAGAGTGTGCTGAAGATGGTGGAAGAGGAAAGAAAGTTGGCAACGAAGCAAAAATGAATGGGTGGTATACACAGAGGAGTGGGTATGTTGAAGAGGGCGATGGATGGGAGAATATTGGGCAAGTATGGAAGAGAAAGAAAAAGGATAGGTATTTTGCTGTGATATAATTATAAGTAAAGCCATTCGCAAGAGCTACAAATAAACGGATAGAACACAAAATAAAAGAATGAATATAACGCTGCCGATAGAAAATCCATAATCCAGTGCCAGTGAACACACGCTAGAATAGGATAACACAAAGTAATGGGGTGTAACGATCTCTTAGAGCTAATTATCGCATGCGTATTATTCATAGGCTGGAATCAAAAGGTAAGAAAAGTTTTCGTACGATCATAAATCTTTTTCATCTAGTAACTTTAAAGAAATTTACCCTCAAACTGTCAAAATACCAACCAATTTTGTCATAAATATAAAATAGGCGTATTTTAGCAGGAACAGTTCTCAGGATAACCTCCGCGTTCAAGGCCAAATGATGGACAACATTTCGATGTCCGACTCTGACATCGTCTCCAGGGTAGTAAAGTTAGCCCTTATGCTGAGTTGGTATCAACTTCCCTGAAGGCTACATTTGAGTTGGACGCAGAGAATGTGGACAGCATTGAGCATTATACGCGGTTAGACATTCGAGAACACTTCTAATTTGATGGGAAAGTAACTTATTTCTATCCTACTTCAATCGTATTTTGGTTAAAAAAATATTTGGAAAAATAAAATGCCATATAGGTAAAAAAACTATATTTTTAAAAACATAGGTATGGGAGATGAGATATGCGGTGGAAATTGGTAGCGAGAGACAGAGAGACATATTAGCCGGGAATAGGGAAAGAGGGCAGGGAAGTTTTAAAAACCATGAACGTGAGCGAAGGTTTCATTGCGGAGTAAGCGAGGGATGTGGGGTAGACAGAAGGGTTTTTACCGGAGGCACAGAAAGGGGTGCAAGAGACCGGAAAGAGGTTTTTACGGGCTTTCCAACTCGTATATCATTATGCAGACCGGGGTCAGGCCTGCTTCAGCGCTTTAAAGAGAAGGGAGAGTCGTCTCACCGCTCTCTCGGAGCAGACTGCGCTTATTTGGTCCATCCCGACTCTTTGGAGTCCAAACTCTTCCCCTCCTCTCCCATTCCTGCACTACCCGGGGCTCCGTTTGGAAACCTTTAAAAAAAATTTTACCATCTAAACCACTCTTGCAGTTTGAAAAAAAAAAACTGCTTAAAAATCCATTTTTCCCAATAAACTCTTATGCAATTAAAATTCTGAAGTCTAAACATTTTTTCTTGAGCCTAATCACCTTTGGCTAATATAATAATTTTTCAGTCGAGGCCTAAGGAAGTTCGTAGGGCCGTTTCATTGAAGGAGCACTTCTCGCAAAATTGTCGAAATTTCACTTCCTAATTGCGTCATTCATGGCAGAATTAATTAGGATAACGTTCAACTCATGGGATTCTGAGCGCAGAAAGTTTAAACTAACTTTGAAGCGTAAAATAACTTTTAATCTCATTTGATTCCTTACTTGAGGTGGGCTTACACTGGAAAGTTTATTACGTAAGTTACTTGCCAAAAGAGGTTTATGAAATAAATTGCAAGTGCAAACGGCTCTACAAGTCCACTTCCTGAACTTTATAAAAAGGTTTGGCTATACGCTTGCAGAAGTGTATTGTTGTCAGCGTAAAAAGCAACCATTCCGGCTCTGAACTAACTAGGGAAACATGTTTCGTCAGCATAAAATCCTCCAAAAGCTCTTGCAGAAGGAACTTGGGGAAATAAGTTGCCGGTGTTGACCCACCCTTGGATCAGGACTAAAAAAACCTCTTTTATCCCGGTTTGACTAGTATTATATGAATATCACTGTATGAGAACTGCGTTTGCCAAGGAAGCTTGAGCTAAATGTAGAGATTTAACTACAGGGATATTGTGTAAGAATGTGAAGGAAAAACAGGCAAAGAGTCAAGTATGAAGTGTGCCGTTGTTTGGTGCAGATACGCGGGATCTGAGGAAGGAAGACGAGAATAGGCTGTAGGCGTTTGAGATGTGGGTGTGGAGGAAAATAGAGAAAGTGCGGTGGATGGAAGAAGAATGAGGAAGTCCTCGGCTACATCTACATGCTGCCCTTCGAGCCGTCACAGAGGCGTGTGGCAGGGGGTGTTAGTACACCAGCCATAGAAAGGGGGGTAGGGAATAAGAGGGAGGAGAGGTCAAGGGTAATGTGTGTGTTAACGATATGGCCTTAGTTAGTGCCAAGCAGTTTTTCTTATAATAACTACTGGTGCATGATCAGAATTTTTGTACATGTCAGTTCGGCAGTGTATCTCTCTTATTTTAAAGCAAATATATCAGTTCTGCAGATAAAGCACGGGTCAAAATAATGTCCTCCATATCATACTGAAACTCACCTAATACTCGAATTTTCATACATTCTAAGCGTAGCGTGTACCCTCCGAGTCTCTTACGGCTTCAAACCTTATCCTTCCATCAGTTGTGTGGCAACTTCTGTTCTCTCGTAGCAGTTTTTAACGAAGCGTGCGGCTTTCCTTTTCATTTTACTTACTTCGATGATAAAATCTTTCTGTGCTGCGTCCCTAGTGCTGGATAAGAGGTAAATGGCGCATGCCGAGCAGAAGAATAAGATCGTGAGGGTGTCATGGGACTGCGATTTCTACTTCTATGCTAACCTACTTAAAGCGTAACGGAGAAATTGCCACAAGAAAAAATCGGCCTGGACCGAGATTCGAACTACGGGCCTTTGGCTTTGGTAGCCAAAGGTCCGTAGTTCGATTCCCGATCCAAGCCGATTTTTGTTCCTGTGGTAATTTCTCCGTTATTTCACTGCCGTATTTGCGGCAGGCATGAATATCTTCATGCCTAAAACGTGATGGACTAAAATACTTAGTAGGCACAATCTCACATTTGTTTATTTGGGGAAACAAACAAGTGATGCATTACGTGGTTTATCCATCATGCTTAACGTTGTAAATTTCCACAAAGTAACGCCCAACTCTATCAATCCAACCTACCTTAACTTATAGTTTATCCCCAAGAGTAACAATTTTGGCCATATACGGGTGCAGGCACATGGAGATGGTCACGCATAAATTAAGGATTTTTTACCTGGTAACTTGTGTCTTAAAGGAAACAGAACGACTTTCACTACATTGAAAGGAAGCAAATTTAAATACTTACGTAATTTTACACCAGAAACTTTTAATCCATGTGCCCTCATACCAAAATATTTGACGACAATTTTTTCGGCAGAAAGCACTGGCTCATTTTTCCCGAGTGTCCGATAAACTATGAGGTAAGATGAGATGCTCTCATTTCGTATGACGACGGGTGAGAAGAGACTCAGAATATTCTAAATTCATTACCTCTATTCCTATCCATAGATTAAATTGTCGATTACAAGGGCGAAAAAAGTTGACTTGCACCGTATTTTATACCTAACCAATCGGTAACTTCTTCCGTAAATACACCCAAATCAATGTCAAATCACAATTTTCCACATTAGCTTCCAGGGTCGATAATATAGAAAACTCAATTACTTTTTAACAGTCGCAACAAAATTGTAATTATATGAATTTCTTATAAGCTAAGCAAGTACCTTAATACAATTTGAATTCATGCGAGCACATACGACCCAACATCCTCCATTTTTTTAAGGTGAGAAATCAGATCACTAGCTTGGCCGCCTTGTATTTAACAATGAGCTCTTGTGATTGGTTTATATTGGCAAGTTTATTACGTAGATTACTTGCAGAAAGCGTTTTGTGTAGATTCCACGAGTAAAACGGCTCTGCTAGTCCGATAACAGAACTTTTAAAAGTTCCGTCAAGTCTTTTGGGGAAGCGTATTGTTGTCAATGTAAACAGCAGCCAATCTGTCTCTGCACTAACTTGTGAAAAACTTTCCGTCAGAGTAAAAATCTCCGAAAGGTCTCGTAGAAGAAACTTCAAGAAACAACTTGCCAGTGTAAACCCAGCCTTAACAACGCCCCTGCGATTGCACACAGTGACCGTTTTTAAGAGCTCATTCAGAGGAGAGCGGTCAATTATAATTGGTGAAATAAACCTTTTAGGAAACCCGCTGGAAATGTAGCACATCCTCTTCATAGAATAAAAATGAGAACATATGTAGTCATGGCTATGGCACTAAGGAAAATTGAAGCCAATAAAATGTGCAATCGGAAATATTTAATGAACCATTTCAGCAATCAATGAGCTGAAAGTATAGTCATTGTAAGTATAATTACAACGATACCATAATGAATGCTAAATGTACCTGAGGACGTAATATAACATTAGCAAAGTATATCATATTATGTAACCTAGCAGCAAAAATTTACGTAACAGCCACAATACGATTTTACGCATCTTACTTTCACGCGGGAAGTCGCCATTGCGGCAAAAATTCACTGAGTATACACGTTGCTATCAACATCATTGTAGAAAAATGAATCATAATGCATTAATACCAATCGTAAATTATATTACATTCTGCGCGATCTATTTACCAATGGATTTTTTTTCTCAAATTGGGGTCTCAGATATGCCATCTGCTTCAGTAGATAATACTTATGATTCTTTCTTTCTCAGTTTAAAAAAATGCTTTCAGCAGTATGCAACATATTTTGCGAGGATTTACAATTTTTTGAATAAATTTTTCATGGCCAAAAGCTCCAACAAGGATTGATACTAGCCGGAAAATTATTATGTTCTCGCACGGAGAAAGGTCAAAGGGCAGGGCATTGCCCATCCTCGGCGCGGAGGGATCGCCTCAATTCGACCGAATCGATTACATGAGGCGAGGGCGCGGCCGTACAAGAGGAAAAAGAATAAATATACGCGCATCTGCGAAAAAACGGAAGGAATTCCGACATATATTCATATTCGAAAGAATGGAAGCGGAGTGAAACGACATATATATGTATGTATGTATATCGGTGAAGAAAATGACCCTTCCACTGAACCATTTGGCTTCGTAGGGAGGGAAATATGATTGTTTTATTGTCTCTCCGGGTGCCTGATTTTGACACCCTCATCCCAGGGCTTCAAGCCCCTCCTTTCTCTTGCTGGAGAGGGGGAGGTGGATAGATAGATATGTATAGAGAGAGAGCGGGGAAGAACAGCTCATGCCCTTTCGTCCATTCGTCAAACATCAGGAAGCCAAGCCCATCTGGTGACGTCAATGCGAAACAATCGGCCGAGCCCGGGGAGTTGATGGGGAAGCAGAAAGGTTGGGCTGCACGTGTGTGCGGAGGATCGAAAACGACAATGGTGGAGTGTTGAGGCAATCACGATCACAACAAAAAAAATCCAACGCATCCACAAGTCCCCTCCTCCTCTTTCCCCCTTTTCTCCCATACCTACGCATCCTCAAACTCTATCTCCTCGACGCAACACTTTTATAACGGCTCCACACAAATTGGCCATTTACGCGAAACCACACAAAAGAAGAACGGAATCGGAAAAAATCAAAATGCGAGAGGATCGACAGGTTTATAATAATATAATTCCATTTCCCGTCGATGGATTCTCGCACTGTACTCCTTTGTATGTGAATTTTTGCTGAGATTTCCTTTGATTCTTTTTTTTAACGATGAAAATCGTGCGCAATAAAAAGAAGATTGAACACTCCTATTCAAATCAAGGGACCGGATGTTTCTGGACATGGTGGGTTTTCATCTTTTAGTGATGTAATGCCGGAGACCCACTTTCGACCCCATATTGTTCTTCATTTGCATACATTATATTTCTAATTTTTATTCTATTATTATTTCACGCGTGGTTTTCTATTTTTGATGATGCATCACTGTGACTCGTGTCAGCATATTTCCCGGAATAATAAAAAATAAGGAACGGTCCACCGGCCAATGCAAATAGCTAACGCCATTCCAATTTCAAGAGGAAAATATTCCCAAAAGGGGAACACAGGTGATTAACTATAGATTTCGTTGAAAAGCATAACACTGTAAGAGAAAACAAACGCAAACAAATAGTATGCTAAACAATGTTGGAAAACAACTAAATTCAAAATTACCGTCAGAAAAATATACACAAACGTGAAGAGGGACAAATTTGAATAATAAGACCAGAAAAATGGGAAAGTAGCAAATTTAATAGCACTGTAAACGAGTTATATAGTTAAGTGATTGTTGACAAATCGTAGTTTTCCACGTAACAATACCAATTGTTTAAAAACAAGTAATAATAAAATACTAAATTGTCTCACAGACTTTTGTAGGTGAATCTGGAGTAAAATCTCAAAAAATGCGCTGACGCTATAAAAACGTTTTACAATATTAGGCTATCGAAGCAAATACCAGGAGCTAATTAAATTTGTCAAAGTAATGTAAAAATGTATGCTAAATATTGTTCTAATTACATGTTTGTAGCTCAAGAGCAAAAATTTTAGCTTAAGGAGTGGAATTTATTTCTATCAAATAGGAGGGTCATAACGAGAGCATGTTATTGAAAAAAACGAAAAAATATTTCATTTTGAAAATGTTTCATTGAATCTTCACCAAAAGAGAAATAGTCGATCGATTTAAATTGACTTTAATGGACTGTATTCCATAGCAAATTTACCTTCTATTCAAACAAGGACTTCGATTAATTTTTCGTACACTTCAAGTAAAAATCTTATTAAGTAATGAAGTTTTACTTCGAAGAGATAAGTACGTGCACTTTATGGCAATCTTCAAATCCTGAGCAGTTTCAATAATAGCACATGGGCTGATAAACATTAATTTTCGTTACATATTACTCCGTTTCGTTGACCTGTGTTCATATTCAGTCAGCTAATATACACTTAGTCATACGAAAACATGACTCTCAATGGCGCGAATAAATTAATTCAAGTATATGAATTGGAAACGGAAAGGTACACATAAAAGGACGAACATAGGTTTTGGTGGGGAAGATGGAAATGAGTCGACTTCAAACAGAAAAAATTTCACCTGACCCGAAATTTCGAATCTGTATCTCCCGATTTTCGGCCAGGCATACTATCAGTTACACCAGCCAGGTTACTCAACTATGTGCCGACGGGGGTTTATATCACACCCCATACCCGACTTGAGCGGCTAAGAGTTTGGTTCACCAAGCGGGTAGGAGACGAACACATGTGGAAGAGGAAAAGTAAAGAGGAATACAGGCATACAAAAAATAAATAGGTGAGCAGTGAGTTTAATGGCACTCCATTTCCAATCCGTGTTTGAATGAATCTATTCGCGCCTTTGAGCGTCACGTTCTCGTATGACTGAATATGCTTGGCCATGTTAGCTCTCTTTTTCTTCGGCTATCCGTGCCATACTCCACATGAGCAGAATTTCTTAATTATAAGAAAGGTTTAAGGAGGTTCTAATGCGACCGTGTAAGTCAAAACAAATCCTAAATTCCACTATTTGGTTTATATTTTTTAAACAATACTACTTTCACAAATGGCATGAAAATGGTATTTTAAAACACAATTAAATGCAAATTATGCAAATTTTTCGACAGATATATTTTTAATGAACAATTTTTCAGGTCTAAGAAAGGACTAAAATGCTCTTTAAGGATTAACTTAAGCATTTTGGCTTCAAGTATTGCAAAAATCTCCAGTAAAAAAAAACAACGGAACATTTGATTATCGTTCAGTTTCTTGTCCGAGTACACTTTTTTAAACAGTTTTTCGCGAGAATGAATTTTATGATAGGCAGAAAATGCAAAATATCCCAATGTTTCACAGGTACTTGCATTTAAAATATGTGATTTCAAGTTCAAATTATGAAAATTTAGTGTGAAAAAATAGGATATTTTTTTTCCGATCTTTTCTTAATTTAGCCAAAATATGATTCAAATGACATTTTAGTCACTATGCGGTGGAACCACCTTCAACTTGAAAGGGGAAACGGAAAATACACTGCGTGCGTGGTTTAACGAACCCAGAGAAAGCTTATACACGCAATCCTTCTGCTGCTTTGCAGCAGAAGATCCCCAATGAAGATAAAACTTTCTTTTATCCCTCGGAATAAAATTATTTCCGCAAAAAAAACGCTCGGATAGAATAACATATACCCATAAAGGAAGCGGAAGCACACCTTTTCCTTTCACACCTCTAAGCGGAAAACGGGCAACATTATTCCCTTTCGCGTCGGATTTCCACCCTTCCAACTTCCCGCCTCTGCTAGACTGCTTTCCGCCTGCGCCCTTCACCCCCACACAATCCAAAAACCAGCAGAACCGTCCGCCTTCCCTCGTCTCAACCCAAGCTTCTAACCTTTGAAAAAATAAATACACTCCCTTCAGCGTGGCACTCACACAACCCACAGCAATCTCCTCCCCGACGTCCTACCCGAATAAAGGAAGAAGGCCCGCAACGCCTCAAACGCTTCTTCCCTCCTTCCCTTTTCCAGAAAACCCTCTTGCGGCTGACCACAACAGCCCAGTGGTGAGGGAAACAACTTACAGGGCCGACACATCTCAGGACCCCAAGCCCTCCATAGCATCCCGCCCCGAAATCCGAACCGGCGACCAAATAAGGAAGGGTTTTACCCTTCGTACACTCAAAGCTTCTCTTCTCTCTCCTTTGCCCTCGAAACCCTAGCAATAATCCTAACCCGTATCCTTTCCTCTACCTCTTGTATACTGTTAGCCATCTCCCATTTCCTCTTAAGCACGAACGAGATAATCTAATTTCATCATCGCATTGCGAGAAAAATTCAATATCAAAAAACTTGTGATTCATGATGTTATCAAATAATAACTCAAACAAGGGAGCAACCAAGCAAGGGATAAAGAGGTTATGAGAAATTTTTTATCTTGTAAACGTGGAGTCACAACTCCTTATTTACGGAGCAATGGTAACCCAAACATTTTGTCAGAAGCATTTGGTAGTTACCAGGAAGACGCCAAAAAGCTGTGGTATGAGCTAACAGGTATTAAGCAAAACATTTCATAGCTGTACTTAGGATTGGTATCTTATTTTTCCCGCCAAAATTTATGTTAATAATTAAAATATTTTAAGATAATTTTCGAAATCGCTAAATTTTTTCTTCTTAACAGTTACCATATTTAATACTTGGTGTTTTCAAGGGCACAAAAAATGACCAGAAACTTTACACATTGCATTTTCTTACATTCGTTGGGAACATTATTTTCCTATCATAAAAATTAGCGGAGTTATTGTATTTTAAGTGATTAAGTTACATGGACTGATTGATTAGCTACTCTCTCCACTCATATTACTGGCATTCAATTATCGACAAAGTTAATTAAACTCACCAATTGAAGCTTAAGAAGAATATAGTTGAAGGAAAAATAGAGGTAGAAGTTCCAATATTTTATACACAAAAAATGAAGAGGAATGCACAAAAGAACTACCAGGGAGTAAGGGATCTAGCTACCCATGGATCTAGGATTGAACGCCAGATGAATCAATAGAACATGAAGTATCGCAGGTTTTCCGTGAATCTGTATGTATATGCATATGTGATACCTCATTAGATCCCATATGGTGATCGTTCGTAGCTGAATGGATGGAGCATGTTTGGACAACGAAGGTGAAAAAAGCGAGAGTAGAATGAAAACGGAAACATGAATGGGGAAGGGACACAAAACGATTGGATTCAGGTTTTGCGGTCAAACAAATTTCAACTCGTACGAAATCCCGACGTGGATTCCGAATTGGATCGATTCCATCGCGAGAATGAGTGAAAGATGAAATTTACCTCAAATACGAAACTTTTTTCGACAGAATTCGGAACGCTAGAAGGGCAAGAAAGAGATGAAATTTTTCAGAAAATTTAGATCATCTCTGCCCGAAAAATATACCAACATATCATAGTTATCTTTAGTTGTCATTCAAAGTTGAAGATATAATAAATTCTTCTTTCATCAGTGACTACATAAAAAACAGTGAAAGGCAAAAATAGGGTTGTAAAATAGTTATTAATTTGCTAGAAAATGAAGAAGTAGGTCGAACATTTGCGTATTATTATTCAGTTGAGCAAACATTAAAATGAGTGAAATATTTCGTACGCAATAAAAGAATAGCAAAACTATTCAATAATTAAACAAGTAAAAAATGATTTTCCATGTTTTTGTGACGTCAATAGGCAGAAATATGTTTATATCGTCAAACTTTGGATCTGTAGGGAATTTTATAAAAACAAAAAATGGCAAAATATTTTCCTGGTCTTTTAGGAAAAATCTTCAAGAAAAGTGATATGTGGATGCGACAAGGCCTCGACGTAATAGCTGCAGATTGATAATTATATTGAAGTTTTACCTTTTATTAAAACAAATGCCATTATTAAGTAATTTGTTCGTTAAACACTGAACTTCATCGAAATTATGCAAAAAACTATCATTCCAAGACTTCTGATAATTTACACGAGCGATTAAAATAAACTGCAACTCTTTTGGGAAAGAAGTTCTATAACTCTTACCACAAGTGTGAATAAATTCTTCAAACAGTCCAAATTCATGCGATAAAAAACAAGCAGGCCGATACCGCTAAAAATGCATAACTTTGAGTAAAATGCAACAGAATGATGTAATAGCTACCCCCAATGTAGATAACGGTGTATGTAATGCAGAGAGCATAAAAAATCAATTGGCAGAGAATATCGCCAGAGCAGTACAATCTTAGGAAACAAAAAGACGAAGTAAATCCAAGCAGGAACGGAGAAACCCTGATGGTAAAGCGATTGGATTCGTGAATGAGGTTGAACACATTACGAGTAAAGACAAAAGAACAGCCGTAATCAAGCGCTGCTCAGGAATATATACATACTTATATATAGTAGCGGAGGGTACCCGTTGAAATTCAACGGGTGTGAAAAACATTGAACTTATTTTATAAGAAAACCACAAAGCCTGAAGAATACTGTCAGCGAGGTAATTTGAAAAGTTCGTAACCTATCTTGTACGTTGTACTCGTTGTAGAAGACACGCTGACCGTTTTCCAGGTGCACGGAGAGATGTGTGACTGTTGGTCCTCTTTCATGCATAGGAAACCCAAAAATGAGTGAATGTAATTTAACTGCATTTTAATACTGTTAAACATATATAAATAACTCGTAACGTTTATGATGTGGGAATTGGTCTAAAAAACAGTCGGCAGTAGTTACGATAGGCAGACTCATCCACTACATGTAATACATCTGAGTATTAAACGATAATAAACAACGCTGTGTTTGTTGTAGCAACAGGCATTATTACCATTACTATTCGCTGCACGTAACTTTTCTTGCGCATTTAACTGCGTGTGTAGTCTATTTAATTCCTGTATGTGTATCGTTTACTACGTAAGTGTTCTCTCATATACATGCCGTGCCGCTATGAGAGTTACTTTGAGAATAGACATTGAAGAGTATACTTGCTGTAATTAGGCATTGAATATATCGATTACCCCCCGAAGCAATCTATCATGGGGCCCTTGGGACTCTGAGCCCTTCTTATACCGATTTTATTTCTACGTGATATCATGGGCTTGCAGAAAAATGTGATGTTTAAATGCTAGAGGCGTGAAATATCCTTTGGAAATAAAATCTCTGGTTGCCAAGGAAATATTCTACTGTTGATTCCAGATAAAAATGTAAGATGTGTCAGCTAAAAACACGATTTTCAGACAAATACGAAGCGCAAAAGACAATTGATTGAAAAAATTAGAAACATCATTTATTCAGCCATCCGATATAAAATATCCCCGCCCTATGTGTTGAGTGAAAGTACTTAAAAAAAATTAATGAAACTACTGCACCGAACCCAATACTTAGCATGGACCACCACCACCAGTTTTTGGGGACCCTGAGGGCTTTTTAATATAGCCTATGTTACAATCAGATATATTTTCTATCTACATGCCAAATTTCTGCTCAATCGGTCCAAGTAGTTTTTGCGTGATGGAGCAACAGACAGACATACACAATTACATTGTTATATATTAGTAAGGATATAGCTCTCTTTCTTTTTCAGGAGTCCTTTTCATGATTTTTCTCACAACTCAGCATGTGTGCGATGCACATTTCGAAGTTTCTGCGAAAGGAGCACGCAGCAGTTGTATTTCCTTTTTTTTGTTTACAGACGACCTTCATAAACTTAACATACAAAGTCTCCGAAATCCTTATACGATTGGAAAAATCACAACACGATATCCTCATGTACTATAAATTATCTATGTTATCATCTTCAGTAATGGTCTTATATCAATATTAGAAGATACAAGAAGGTCCTGGGCTCAGAATATCATGACTTTCAGACATAAAATCTGCTATGCTTCTTAAACAAAACCACTCTCTTCTCCAACACTAATTCCCATTTCTGAAATTCTTTATTATACTTTAATAAACCCAATATCTCAATTATCCTTTTTAACCCTGTGAAACAACACATAATTAAAACACTTTCTACTTGCACAGTGCCGTTAACTCTCAAACTAGGGGACGCTTCAGCTAAATAATTCCAACACTTCAACAGAGATAATGACTTATATAATTATTTCTAAAACAACAAAATTATATGTAAGCCTTTTTAAATTTGAGCTACCAAGACTATCAAGGCACTGTGTAATCAAGAAAAATCTAGCCAACAATTTACTCCAAAACAGCGTCTTTAAAAATTTAGTAGGAGTGGTGATCCTGGTAACGGTTGCATAGCGGTGATAGTTCGACGAATCAGCTAAGCGTAGATTGAAAAGTAAAACAGAACGGGGTTCTAGTGAATAAGTTTCACCAATTTTGTGGCGGACTACAAGTCATTTTCGGATTCCAATTGGGATATGCAAACACAGTTCGCAACTACTACTCCAAACATTCATTGAAACGTCTTTACGCCCCGGTATTTTATAAGAATGCTTAACACGATAAAAAACAAAGAAGGCCTGGGATATGCAATTAAATTAATTCAAGACAGGAGACTTTTCCATGCACATTTGATAAAGTAAAGAACCACGCCAATCAATGACTATACGTCAGCAATTATGCACATGCAAAATTAATAAAATCAATGAAATAAATGGTCTAGAATTGCATCGCGTTTTGCTTCAACAAAATAGCATCTGTAAATTCAAAATGACACACTTAAGAGCAAATCAGCAAAGTCTAAAATGTATAACTTATTTATTTTGATTATTAATACTTATAAAATACTGTTATTAATAATTTGTGTCACTAGCACCACATTGTGCCCATAGACCGAGAAATATGCTAAATTCAGTAGACTAAGCTATATATTTTGTTACTTACAAACAAGGGACAAAATTATAATTATAGAGCAAATGTTCCGATTTTAAAATTGACCTTGTATGAAAGACAATGAAAAAGTGGAGAATCAAAATAGCATCTTATTACTTTGAGGAAAAATGCGAAAGAGGCTTCCGCGAACTTAAACAAGAATCGGAATACTTGATAGCATGGAATAAAATATTTTTGGAGGTAACACATACAGGCTAAAAGTTTCTCCTCTTTGGAAATTGGAGTAGAAAATCTAAAAATAAAAGATTCGAAAAATGTTGATACTAATTTCATATGTGAAGACACTTCTTCTCAGGCGTCATCTTTTGGCGGGAAAGCATTTTCTTCAAGATTTAAGATCAGATATGTCGCCAAAGAGGGTCAGACGACGAGGGGCCTATCCATCGTACCCTCGCTACGATGGATAGGCGCCCAACGTGAGAATTCCTCCTCCCACCGTTCCAAGATGCGGAAATCGATAGTGTAATCCAATTCCACATGGGATATTACTTTTGACTTTTTTAGAGGAAAAATTGCAATAATTATACTTCCACGAACCATATAACATGGCAGTGCGAATGCATAATGTATTACATTATATAAAGGGGCGTCCTATTGGCATCGTATATACGTGAACATTTCAAAGGAACATTTATCAAAGTATGTATCAACAAAGCCTTATTTCGGGGTTCCGACAACACTTAATTATACATTCATATTTTTAAATGACTTTAATGAGCACAAACAGAATTAATGCCTCCAGCTTGGGATTCAAAATTCTTTCCAATCGGAGTAAAAAAATCGATGAATGCATACTACCTTTAAACTTATCGGTTAAGTAAAAGTATGATTTTCAAAGAGATTTGGAATCGTGACACGCAGACCTTTTTTATCGAGTCGAACTTGCCTTAAAGAGAATAAAACAGTTTCCTCGCCCCTTAACATTTGCCACTCTCTTCTTTCGCCAGTTTTTTGCTTTGCCGCGATATTGGTCCCATCGCTCGACTACGGGCGTTAGGAGGTAAATTAAATTTGCAAAAGCAATACGTCAATTACAAAAGGGTTTCCACTGGGAATTGAGACAACAGGGGCGATGGAGAGGAGAAACCGTCAGAATTAGTTATTTTGTGAGTAAAGCAAATTTATACACACTCTCTCATTCCCATGAGAGGAAACTGAGGAAACCCATACGCTCTTGATGCTGTTATGGTGGAAGGTTATTCATTTCTCCTTTCCATAACACGCAAAAAGGTCATGCAAGGATCAAAGATCAAAAGAAACAAGCTCCGGAGTCGACGTCAACTTTCTTTACAATTTGAGACTTAATTCACGCTCCTTGGGGATGAATGGAGTTATTATTGATAACATATCAATTATTTAGTTCCTACGTACCTCTGGTAATGCATGGATATCCCTAAATTTGTAATAATAATCGTTCATGTTATGAGTTAAATCTACTGGAATATACATGTTGGTGGTTTTTGGGATAACTATACACACTCAGTGGTTGAGTCTAGAATTATTTTCAAGTTGACTGATCAAAGTAAATACAGTCATGGAGCATTAATAATACTAAAATAATGAGTTATTTCATGTAAATAGGTACAGCTTCAATTACGTAGATTTTTGATAAGTATTTAGAGCAACTCAAAAATGGATGAAAATCCATCCAAGGGGACAGCAATGCCCGGAGTAGTGAATATTCCACCCCGGCGGGAATTGAACACGCGACCCATGGGCTGGGACATAAGGAGTATACCCCGCCGCCACTAAAGCCGGAAAGCCTGTTATCAGCTTTTTAATTGTGTTGAAGAGCAACGATTCTGGATCACTTTTACCATGTTGAAAAATGATTGAAGAACTACCATATGTAATGCCTAGTTCCTTCTATCAGACCAATTAGGTTCGAACGGATAAATGCAAGATGTTTGGGTTACCCTACATTTCAATTGCAAGGAAGGCCTCATTAAAGCTATCTAGAGAGATACATAGGCAAAATTCAATAGGAACGTAGGAAGGAAAAACTATGCTATTCATGGAAAAGTTGAATTGCAGACGAAATATTATAGGTTTTAATGAACTTATAGTTAAATTAAAATACTCATTCAAAGTGATTTGAGTTAATAGGGTTAGATGAAATGATTAATCACAGTGATTTTCCGAAATTCAGGCTTTTACCTTTCACTAGTGAGCGAGATAGAATACTAATAATAATATGTCTATATACATCTTTTTCGCAATGGATTATTGTTTATATGATTTAGAATATATCAAATCTTGTCAAACTCTGGCAATATATACTATAAAGCCACTCACTTCATAGCCAGATGCGTAGTTCAAGTATGATGCAACCGGAATGAATTTCCCGAGGCTGGATATACTGAGAGCGATTGAGCTGACATGGATGATTATCAAGTCAAATACAGTACACAGGGCCGAGCTGACATTTCTCAATACCTGGAATCTTGATCAGTGTAATAGCATGCCTTAGGGTCGGTTCACGTTGAACCTAAAAATACGACCTCTACCCCATCTTATAATATCTGCTAATAATTAATCGCTAAATGACGAACCCATTACGCTTCTACGAATCAACACAAATTTATAACTCTACCTATTTCATAAGGCTGAATAAGTAATGCCACTTTGGCTAATGATCTGATTTATGCATTGAAAAGTATAAGTCAGATACAAAAGTGCACACTAGTATACGAATATAATTGTCAACTGTTTCTTATTCCGGCATGAGATGCAAACTACAGCACCATATGTATTGGACAAACGCTTTTTTAGTTCAGTTACATTAGGTTGTTCTAATAGTTTAATGAATAGAATGGGTTAATTTCTACATATTATTATCATTACATTCCCGAAAAATATTCGCTACTGAAATTAGTTTCCTGCAAAAATGTCAATTTCAAAGCGCAGAGAAAATAT
Organism: Pyrrhosoma nymphula; assembly: GCA_963573305.1. Taxonomy (NCBI): domain Eukaryota; kingdom Metazoa; phylum Arthropoda; class Insecta; order Odonata; family Coenagrionidae; genus Pyrrhosoma; species Pyrrhosoma nymphula. The sequence continues at coordinate 56,792,090 of OY754335.1, forward strand.
TACCTTTTCCATTGATTCACCCAGTCTTGTAAGAGTATGAATTTTTCGACGTAGTCTGTTGAGAAAAAAATTTTGTAGCGGCATCCCTAAAGTGAAACAAATTATATTTAAAAACATTTTTCCGCGGAATATTTAAAAAAAATCACGGATATTCACACGAGAGGAATTTTTTCGTTTGAATGGATAATGATTTTGCAAAAAAATCGAGGGATCTGCAACCGAATCTCAGACAAGGTAAACGATCTCACACAAGTCTTTTCTTCAGCAGGTGCCCTCGCTTAGAAATAGAGATAGAAAGCCCTTTTATTGTTCTGGGAATAAATTCCCTTGCAACACAAATTAAAAATATATGCCACAATGGGGCAACTATTGCAATATATAAATACAAAAAATGACAAAACCGTGGAAATTAAATCAGATAGAGAGCAAAGACAAATAAAACAATAGTCACGTTAACAAAACGTAAACTGGTAAGTATTAATCAGCCAAGACACTGAAGGAAACAAATTATGAGAAAATTAAAATAGTCATAAAACATTTACAAATAAAATTCAATATGTTTAAATAAGAATAAGATGTTAAAAAGATTAAAGGACCCAAATAATCGATCAGGACAATGATGAAAACAATTGATCATAAGATAGTCAATAATCAAAATAAAAAATAAAAATAGCAAATATTAGTTCGAGTCCAAAATGTGGTGTTCACTTAATGTACTGTCAAGGCAGTTGTCTGTTGTACTTTAATCATTGCATGCAGACATTATTAAGTAATTATGTTCTGTAAAAATGTGTTTTGTTGTAATTTACGACATGCTTCTAATACCTAGCAGCACACAAGCCTGATTCATGTGTATAATTTGCTTAGCGCTTGTTTTTAAAACGGATATTGGAAAGCCTAATTAGATAACACATTAAAGAAAGAAATTGTAAATTTCTGCAGAATATTTATTATACCGAACTAAGTTTCGGAAACTTGTACCATTATCAATATTTGCACATGATACCAAAACCTAGGTCGGTTAAATAAATATTTTATGAAAATTTAAAGTATTTTCTTTGTTATCTATCACTCATTTCCACAAGTCGATGCCTAAGGCTGTGGCATTTTTTAAACCTTTTTCACAAAATATTACCCCAATACCTCATATCTCATCGCTGAATTCCGCTCGACGTCTTTCCTCGTAATGTAGACATTTTTGAATACATACGTCTCTGCAAGTCATCTCATTTGAGGCGTCTGGCATCACTTAAAAGACTTCACATCGCTCCGACGAATCCAATTATTAAGAAGTGATGGTTGATTTCACTTTATATTTTCACCACTACGTGACAAAAAGAAATGGTTGCTTGCCATGCTGGAGCATTACAAGTATAAAATCGGAAACGGATATTTAGGAGGAGAAGACCACGCAGGAGAAAGATGCAATATGGCCCTGGGAACGGAACAGATTTTGTCCTCTCTGAGCTCTTTTAAAACAAGTCGTCTCTCACCGAAGGTGTTTAGGGGACTGAAAAAAAACTCTGTAAGTAAGAAAAATTTACTAAGTAAATAAGACGGGTAAAAAGAGATAAGAGTATAATGGAAATAAAGAAGAAATCCTGGCAGGTACTCCAGACTTTCGAGAAATGAAACGAACCACCGCTTCACAGGTGGTATCAGTGAAGTGTGGAGTAGAGATAGGAGAGAAAGAGTTGAAAAAATAATATACAGGGACTCTGCAGCAGCAGCAGTAGAAGAAATTGGTGATTTGGAGAGGGATTGGGGAGAATAGGGCTGGAATCGGAAAGGGATGGAGTCTGCGGAGCTTCCTATGTGATGAGCATTGAATTCGCGGACTAGTGGGAGAGGTTGACTGGGACGTGACGGATCGGAATCCCAGACGAAAATAGCCTCGGAGACAGAAAACGAGAATCGAGCAAAGGTTGAGAAAGCACAGAAAAATGGAGGAGAGATACTCAAATAGTGACTGTCGAAGAAGACATGGTTTTTTTCAAGAAGCGACCGAAATCTTAGGTCAATTGCGCCATTGAGTGAGGGTGGGTGGGTTGGCTGGTAAGGAAATGGTTATTTGATGAATGGGGAAAGGGTAGAGAGAAACCCTGCGTCGGCAGCAGCCTTCTCTTAGCAAAAGGCGCCAAGAAAACCACAGATGTCACCTTCCTCATCTCCCGACATGTTTCCGTTGCTTACATTACGACCACAGTAAGTGTTTAACTATTATGACAAAAGCCGTAAAACATCGAAAATGATTACGGTCTTACGGTCATAGAGAAAGAGACCGAAAACTGATGTTGCTGACTATTTGGGGTTAGGAGGAGGAGTGAGTAAAAACCCGGCGTCAGCACCAGCCCTAACTCAACAAAAGTCACTGAGAGGACCCCAGTTTAACATTCCAACCGATAGACTAGATGTGCCATACACATAGCACCAAATCAGAGGGAAGAGAGGGATTCCACTGTAAAATTCCATTAATTTGCATTCCACCATTGCCGGGATTCAAATCTGGGACATCGGAGTGGGAGGCCAGAACTTTAGACACCACAGAAACTCTATCCCCGCAAGGAAGAAGAGAAGAACAGCAGCAGAGATGGAAAAGGAATAAAAGTTATGACTTCTGCGTTTGCTTTCGTGGATTAGCGGTTAAATATATATAAAGAAAGCGCCAAAATTTTAATTTTAGTTGCCATTTTTGAGAAACATTTATGGAATTTCCATGCATAAAATTCACCTAGGTGTAAAAGAATCACTCCGTTCTACAAACATCAAAAACCATTAAGGATGAAGAAGATTAAGGAAAGATATAGTAGCGGCTTTTTATTTCTTGCTTATTTGATTCAACATAACGCACGCCACCACCTGGCTTAGTATAGCCAAAATTTTTATTTACGCTCTGCATTTTGAGGAACGCTTTGTACTTCCAAAGCAACTAGTTCGAACCGATAGCGATTCGACTATAGGATATTCTAGCGGTAGCTAGAGCAACATTCGATTATCGATGAGATAGTCACAAAAACGATTGCAAAGAATACCTTTTTAAGTTATAGGTTAAAGTGATTTTTCAGTTTTTCAAAAAACCTCCCCAATTTCCCCCTTTGGTCCGATTTTGCCCATTAACAAACTTAACCGAGATTTTTCACCACAATATTTTATGCATCAGTCTGAAGGTAATTTGTGCAAAATAACAGCAGTTATCGTGACTAAATAAAAGTGTAATATATGTGTAACTTTAAACTTTTAAGTTGATCATGGTTTTGGGGTCTACTGACCATGAAACTAAAAAACTATGCTGAATTTTTTTTTTATTTAAACATTCACGGGAATTCTCCCACTACAAAATTCTTCTACAAAAATAAAAGTAACTAATACATTTTTCGCACAATTCAAAAATGTAAATGCAGTACCAGCATGCACACGTATGCATCAATACATTTACACACATTTCACGCATCCCCTCCCACCAATACATTAACAATTTCTAATAATATTTAGGTTGCAACATAACTATATCAAATTACTAATACATTGGATTATTATAGTAAAACAGTAAACTACAGAGATATTAGATAAAATTTACTTCACGAAGTTTTCTTAATTTCAATTGTTTGTTATAAAAATATCAATTACTCCCAAAAATTCATTGCCTTTTCCATGTAACCTTTTTGCAGTAAAGTTTTTCCATAAATTGTCCTGTGGTAACTGCTATGACATATATGAAACTCTCTCACCCTGTACACTGGAACAGCTAAACTTACAATTTTTACCATTTCCTCACAATTTATATGGTTACTAATAATATTGTGTAAAAACAAAAAATCTGCAATTATACGTCTGAATTTTAGGGAATCTATGTTCAACATGTTTTGTATCTCAATATAATCAATATCTATGTAGTTAATATTACACTTATATGCTATATAGTTCCAAAGTTGCAATGTGGGATTGATAAAATGGGTTCCATAGAGCTGATGAATATTCCAAATGATAACGTACAGGAGTACAGTATAAATATTTCAATGCCATTATGCTACTAAAATGTTGAGTATTTCTAATAATATAGCCAAGCATACGCATGTTCCTTTTAAGAATTCGAACTTAGAAGATTCACAATTGCCATTGATTTATCAAACAATGCACCTAGATCTTTCAAAAGTATTACTCTTGGAATAATAATATCATTTATGAAGTATTCTGAGGTTTTTATTCAGATATTTTCCGGAAGTCAAACTATGTTGACGGCTATATTTGGTAGCGTTTCTTCGAAATCTACCTAATAAACCTTGCTCAGTGACGTATGATCTAATTTTACTCTACTCGCCTACTTCCTTCAGCTTTTAAAAACTAATATAAAAAATATAGTATGATCAAATTCTTTAACTAACAATAAGCCAAGAAAATTGCAGCGTTAGGCTTTCGACAGCGAAAAATGATGATGGCACCAGAAAAACCATGAGAGGATTCGGCATCTCCCTAACACTTAACTGTGCAATCATAAACACACCTAGGCCAGTGTTGACGCACATATAGAAAGGTGGTTAAATAGGAAGCATATGATGAAAAAAGATGAAAAAATAAAGAAAAAAACTCTAATTTTGGGAAGGGATTGGAGGCGGGTAAATAATGGTGACAGAGTGTACTTGGAGAGGGTGATGGATATGGAGTGGATACAGCTCATGTGAGAGAGCAGGAGAGACAAACAAGTTATCCGAAAGGAGAAGAATGTGTAGATGGGTAAGAAATGGTTAGTATTTTCACGGGTTTTCAAGAGGAAGAGGTGAGAAGAACATAAGTAAATAATAAAGGTGATGGCGTAATTGGGCTGTTAACGCATGAAAAAACGTTCGATTTCACCAAGCAAAAATAGTGCCTGCAAGATTTATTCCGTTGTAATATGTTCGTAAAAAATTAGTTAACCAGTTTCACTTGGCAATGATAGGTTAATATCTACAGAATGACTTCAAATAAACCTTGCATCCATTTTTATTATCTAGATCCACTCTTCCCACCAATATCATGTGTTCCTTAAAACTTTATTCTCACATACACTCCTATCACACCGTTACCCTTCGGGGTAGGTTAAAGTCAGAAAAGCTTAATTACAGATGTTAGGCATAGGAAAAAGGCTCTGATTCAACAATTTCTCCCATACTTTCCCATCTTCGCATACCTATTTTTCTTTCTGCTACATTCATGCATTGCTTGATACATACTCTTTTGTAATGAAGACTTCTAATTTGTATTCTTCTTCTTCAGAGAGAGAGAGAGAGACATTCACCCATACTTTTCTCTTGGTCTCCTCCTTCCTCTCACACTATTCACTCTTTTAACATAAATGCGTCAATACTCAACTCCCAGGGGTCTCTTAGTATGTCTAAAGTTATAATTATTTCTCTTTTCATTGATCTTAATAACATTTAATTAAAGCCGAGAGCAATGAACAAGTGAGCTTAATTAAATATTAATCCAAATTTTCAATAGAAGCAGGGGAAAATAGACTCCTATGCATGCAATTTGGTCATCCAGGTGACCATAAGCAGGGAGAAGTTCCTATTCTTGTGAACACGTGCGTGTTTCCCGAAGCTTAAAGTCCAAGACGCACGCCTCCACGAGAATAGAAACCTCTCCCAGCCGATGGTCACCTGGATGACCGAAATGCATGCACAGTAATCTATTTTCATCTGCTTTTATTAAACATTTGGATTAATCTTTAATGTAATAATATTTAATGCTTTCTTTATTCTATAACAAATGCCATGGAAGGTTTACGACGACGGAAAGTGATACCGGATCTCATGACGGTGAGAAAACTTTATTTGTATTTGGCTTTTCATGCCCTTATTGAATCCTGGGATTGGCGCTGATATAGGTACACTATTTAAGACGCAGAATTGAAGGAATCGTGGCAGACGGGTGGCAACCATCATTCTTAGCGCTCTCGTGTTTTTCCGCGCATCGTTGGAAAGGCCAAATTATCAGATATTAATATCTTTCTTATATACAATAAACCTATACTTAAGCTCCAACTTTAGATATTTTTCATGAAATAATGTTCATAAACAACGCTTGCGGATTTTCACAATCGTTATTGTGGCAGGTGGTAGATGACGTTGGCAGCTGCACAGATGATCTTTTTCAGTATAAGGGCTTAGTGCCTAAAAACTAGCTCCACACGGGATAGTAAATCAGTAGTCTTCGAGTTTGTCTACCCAGGTTTTCAAGGTCGTAAATCATTCTTTTGCCAACTATAAAATGACCCTTCTGTTGTATCCATTAACGAATGTAAACTTTATGGGCCTCGACCCAATTGTTTCGATGAGAATCTGCAATGGAAGGCGAAATATATCACGGTATTTTGATGTATTTTTATTTGGATCGTAAACATTATCGAATCTCACGCTGCTGACACTTCACCACCCTTTCAGGGTAAGCGCAATTATGTTTGCAGCATTGATTGCCAAGTGCTCTCATCTCCCCTATTCTTCTTAGACAACCCCTTTCACTTGCTCCTTCCCCTCTCTGACGCAATGCTTCTCACAGGCGACTGCCACCAAGTTCCGCTAACTCAGCACCTTTCCTTGAAGTACCTCGGAACTACCAAACTACTATTCGCCCTATCTGTCAACGATAACTTCAAAAAGTTTGAAAAAATTATGAAAAAGAAAGACCCTGGTTTCAGCTAGAAACTGGGCTGAAAGAAATTGAAAGAGTAATAGGTATTCCTAAGGAGGTTGATGGATAATGAGAGAAGAAGAAATTCAGCTCTCTCGAAAATAGGAAAGAGATAGATAAGTTTTCTGGTTGGACAGGAATGCGTCGGGGAGTGAGATATGTGAGGATTTTCCCTTTCACGATTTTCCAAGAGGAAGAAATGTGAAAGAAGGAAACGAGAATGGGTACTGCGGCGTGGGAAGGAAGAATTCGAGAGCGAAGGAGGGATAGGATGGTGTCGGAGAGGCGAAGCGAGGACGCGTTTTTATTCCGACTCCGGAAAGGAGGAGCGAAAGGGCAGAGGTCGATACAAGTCGTTTTTGCTTTTCGTCAGCCACGCAGTAGGAGAGAGCCCTCTAAGTCCTTGGGAAATTTAACGTAATTTTTTTCTTCCTAGCACTTTTCCAGAACTCGCAGAATATGCCTTCCTTATCGACCAGGATTACAGTAGAATATGCCTCTTCAGGAGAAGCAGTAGCCTAGGGTTAGCGAGTACGACTTCTGAAACTCTAAAAGGTCGCAGGCATGGAGTATCATAAGAAAGACAATACCCGGATGGGTAGACCAGACTTTGAGACAGAATATTTGTAAGAAACGTAATAAAGGGGAAAATAGAAGGTAAAGACTCACAAGGAAGGCCGAGGGACAAATACATACGTTAGGCCAGCTAAAATGGGGCATGAAACAGAAGAGCTACCATGACATGAAAGAGTTAGCAAGGGGAAGGATAAAATGAAAGGCTGCAGTCAACCATAACAGGACTGAATGACCAATGACGATAAATCCTCCATACATTCTCTCTCTGTTTGTATGTATATATATACGAAGAGTGAACAGAAAAATTAAATGTAAAACAGTTTTCTCCCACCTCCAAGTCTACTTACTGCGTCAATTTTTAAATCGGCAATATAAGCATAGGAAACGTTTTCCCATAAACCTACCGCGTGGTTCAAAGTCGTGGCGCAGGCAGAGCTTCCGACATTTACTTTTGCTGTTGACTGTACCTGAAGATGCCATAGTCAGCGACACTGCTAGTACAAATTTAATAAATTGTTTTTTGCGGGACAAAAAAATTTTTACATAGAGTTTTCTTTAATAATGCAGTGGTTCTACCAAGTTTCGCCTAAAAACATTAATTTTAGGGATTTTAGTTGAATCATTTCTTTCCTTGCCTTATTCTTTAGTTTCGTTTCCCATGAAACTATATTTTCCCCTTTTGAGCCTGTACCAGTGACTTTCTAGGTCAGCCTACAGGTTAATACACTGAATAATTTAGTGTATTCCCAATGAAAAAATAATCTGTGCCTAATTTGCGAACGAATGATTATACCACAGTATGGGAAAACGTGCCGTGCTCTAACAAATCTGTGGACGAGTACTAAATTCATCATGAATACCGAAAGCTTCCAACAGGTCCAGCTTAAAGCACTTATGTTAGTGTATTTATATAATTTTCTCCATCCATATTTTGGAAAATTGATCGTAAACAGACTAAATTACTGATTAAAATGTAAGATTTTCTCATAGCTGAGCCAGTAAAAATTTATATTTACCAGCCCACAGTTGTTTCTATATATTTAAAGACTTTTAGGTCTCCAATATTTATTTGCATTTATTACATTAATTCTCTTCATCTGGTGTTTTCCTTAGCTCTGCACTCGATAAGAAACCAATGCTGCCTGATATGCAAACATTTACTACAGCACCTCAGAGGGATTTAGGAGCTCCTAACGTCAATATAACATGAAATTACTTGTTCCACTTTGCCTAAATATACATAAACACAGTTTTATTAACTTTGCCGTTGAAAAAAAGAGGAAAAAGCCGTGTCTTAAAAAGATCATTGTCTCTACCTTACATTTAACAATATTTTTGACATAAATTTCCTGAATTCCATAGAATTTAGTGTTCTGATACCTAACGATTGGAAAAGGAACCTTATAAAACCGGAACCGGATTAAAAATATTTGACCGGAAATAAAAATACACCAAAGTAACTTTTTCAGTTTATTTTTCAATGTTAAAACAAGGCTTTAACACAAATCTAGTCGTGGTGCACCAATTGTCGTCTTAATCAGTTGAATATTTAGAATCCCACGAACTGTACTATCATTCATTTAATTTAATTAAACAGGCCAACTGTTTAGCTTCGTTTTAAGTATTTTCCAAGTACACTAAGTATTTGAGGCATTAGCAAATAAATAACTCCGTCAAGGGAGGCATGAAATAGGCATGCCTGTTTGGAGTAGCTGAGTTTCATCACGTGGACAGGCCTGAGAGAGAGCTATGGCACACACACTATGAATCTGCCTTGGCTCTAGAATTTTCCTCCGCTCGTGTGACACCATAAAAATAAACCCTTGAAAATCGTGTTCCTGGTTTATAACGGCAAATGATCTGCGAACCTTCATCATCATTTTGCGCACTACTAGCATCTAGATGGCAAGGGAACAAGTAGTAAGCGGCCATCCTTGCTTCATTCATAGACAACCTGTAATTAATGACTCTTTTTCCTTTTTGGCAAGTATCCATGTGATATTACTTTTACCTCTCTTAACTCTTTTGTTATTTTGTGACACAGTTTTGCTGAAAATTTGTTATAGGTAATTTTTTTCAAACATAATTCACGGCCTTCGTTCAAATTCCTAAAAATTTTAATCGCCTTTAATATGTTAACACATACCCCATGAATCTTTGGAGGTATGAAAATTAGTAACAGAAGCTATAAACAATATTGGATAAAAATAACCACAGTTGGCAGCTTTGTAGATCGTAAAACGGCCCGTTTAACGGATCAAATGCTTACATAAGCATGAGCATGCTAGTACCGACGTCCTATGAGTTATTTAGCCGTTTATCCACGACCAGTAGCTCGGAATTCTGGCCGCAGGGGAGAGCGTACTCCATGCAGTCAGAATAATTTAGCGCCCCGAATACGAAGGAAACTACACTGTCTCTCCCGACGCAAATTACCAGTTTCGTTTTCATGATCACCAGAAAAAAAGGTTTCCAAGCACCATGCGAAAATAAATACGACTCCGCCACGTTTTTGAGAGTAACTTCTATCATATGTGAATAAATAGCTGCCCCACTACGAATGTTGAGGATCTCTCTATGCAAATACCATCGGTTGGCATGAGTCTGTGGTCATTGATACGATTAAAAATAAATGATTAAATCACTTAATACGAGATAGAAGGCGTTGCAAAATGTTGGTGGAATGTCATGAGTTGGTGTGTTTGGGACTTGGTCGAGGATTTTTCGTCTGTGTTAGGATGAAATTATGATGGTCGTCTCCTGACGTGACAGAAACGGACGTTAGCATCAAGTTTTTCCGTCGAGTAGGAGTTTATTACGATTAATGGAAGTATCAGCGCAAACTGTTCACCATTTGTGTAAAGGGTGCATCGGTTGATTAGTAGCATTTTATTTTCATATTTCATCATAAAAATGTACTGATGGTAAAATTATTGAAAAAAATACTGCTTCAAGGAAGATAATTTATGTTTCATTGTAAGAGTAAAAATGAGACGGAGAATCAGGAAATGAAACTCGGTAAAAACTGAAAAAATCTCCCCTCTGATTGCCTGCCTTTCATGTAGCGTGACAGAAAAATTTAAACTTTTAGCAAGGTTCACACGTCGCGTCGTCCGTTGACGGCGCGGTCAACGTCTGGCCATTGTAATAGGTTCCGCAACATCACAATCGCCATGCTTCGCGAACGCTACCACCCGTTTCCGTCCCGTCAGGAAACGTCAATCGCAATCCCGTCTTCAGCGGTTGATATTAAAGCGTCCGTCGAGGTGCTTGCAACGTCGTTTGCGGCGGCGCGGCGGCCGAATCAACATTCAGACGTTTCAGAGCCAGACGTTCTGTTTGGCCAAGGACAATTAAACTGACAATTACATGTCCTTCCCGGTGACCTGCGTTTCCTTGTATTTCCTCTGGGCTTTTAGATGACGATGGCTCGACGTATGTTATTTTCCATGAAATTTCATTAATTATTTTTTTTTAATCGTCACCGACAATTAAAGTACAAAGCCAGCTTTTAAGTTTAATTAAGTATTTCTAGCAGACATCTTTCGTTTAGAACCAAAATATACACGCTAGCACACCGAAGTCACGAGGTTTTTCCCACGGCTTTGCGCGGAAATTTTCGCCCTAGTTCAAAATGATCACTGGCTGCCACGGGCTCTCCGCTAGTGATTAACGCACATGTAGCGGCAAATTAAGGTCATTTTCGCATCATGGTCGCGCGCCCAATTGAGCAAGTCTACATTAGTTAATTTTTTTAAGTGTTTCTAACGTATAAAGTTTTTAACTAACGATTTAAAATAAATTATTAAAAATTACCGTTTCCGTACCCCAAAGGTAAAAAAATTGTTCTACGAAACGTTAAGTAAACGTATATTCCCTTATTATATTATATATATTCCCTTCCTGTTCCTCACGATCCAATTTTAAGAACACACTTTTGTTAGATATAACTTTTAGACTCTCCTATAAATGTATTGTTTTGGCGCCACCAGCAATTTATTGGCTCAATTTGAATGATGGTAACCCTAAAACCGGTTTCTCCCCAGGAGTATCTATGATTCACTACTTAACTATATAACTCAGATAAATATTTTATACGGATATTGGTGCAATAAATATTATTAATATTACTATATTAGGTAGTTATACAGAGATATCGAGTTAAGGTCAAAACTAAAAATAATTATCAGCTCTTCCTTGCCAACGTTTCGATACATAATATATTTCATCTTCAGAGCTAAAGAAAAGTATATGTATACGATGGTCAACAACAGCAACACAGCATTTACACCAATTCGTCAATAATTATCCATAACATAATTACCTTAAATACATTATTTGAGTTATTCAGCATCACATTTTTATATCATAGTTTCGGAATTTGTTAGGAATACATAAATTAAAAGTCATACTTGTTAGGACCATTGTTTTGTGCATTTCCATCAGGTCACTACAGTAATTGTTGAGTTATAGAGGCCTCTGAACCCACGATTAGAAATATATAATGTCACTACTACACTTTTGTCTACTACACTACACATCTCTGTACACTGTCTCTGTACACTACACATTGAGGATTTCAATGTTACATTATTTCAAAATAATTTTACTAACAAGTATGAGTTTTAATGTTAATTCCTCACACATTCCGAAACTGTGATATAAATATGTGATGCTAATTATGTTATGGATAATTATTGGCGAATTGGTACTAATCCTGTGTTTCTGTTGTTGACCATAGTATATATTTTTCTTTTGCCCTGAAGATGGAATGAATTGTGTTACGAAACATTGGCAAGGAATAGGTGATATTTCATTCTTGACCTTAACTAAATATACATCCCTGTATCGTATAAGTAAATGGAGGTCGATATGACGAACAACGAATTAGGTAGTTAGGTTTTAGCGTTCAAATGGATCACCCTTAAAACATAACATCGTCGATTCCATCCTAGTTCCCCACTGTCAGACTGATTTAAAGGCGTGACCACAAAATAAGTAATCAGAATCGAAGGTTTGTCAAAAATTGTAATCGACGGTGGAGTGCTGGGTAACCGTAGGTTATGGGGGAAAATGGAAGAGGTGGTTTGAACGACGATAATTAGGATAACCGAAGAGGATGTCGGTATAGTACGGAAGGAAAATATATACAGGCTAAGGGGTGAATCGAGTAAATAATTTGAGGCGAGGGGATATAGAAGCATGAAAAAGAGCTAAAAATGCAAGTGAATAGCATAATGAACAGACTTTGCTGAGTGGAATAGAGAAATATTGAAAACTCGTGTCATAAGACTAATTAGCAAGGAAGACTTATATGAAAGGATTTTGAAAAGTGTTTGGCCAACACAGGCAAAAAATTCTCTTATTATGCAGGACGAAGGATAAAAGATTTCCTGTGTTAACTTGATGCTGTGAGAGCATAGCTAACCTCAGTCCAAATATGAGGAGACCTCTAAAACAAAAAAAAACTAAATAGAGTTCAGCTCCGTTATTTTCCCACCCAAAAATTGTGCGGAAATATGCATCAAAATTATTGTTTCCACTGCAGAGAACTTTTACGCTCAGACTTTCACTAGCCTCATTCAAACAGATGAAATTAAAATAAATCTCAACCGGATTGACCCTGTTGTAGAGCTGACTCTAAAGAAATATGGGCCAAAATAATGAGTTTTAAATTTCACCATTCAAATGGTAAATTATGTGTGAATTTCAAACTTGATGAGCGAAAATCAGACGGGAGGTCAAATAGAAAAATTTTGCTCACTAGTGTGATTCAAAACTACACCGTAGGTAATACAGGTCACCAGTATAGAAGTACACATGTGCAAGAAACAGTTCATCCTTCAATTGATCTTTATATATTAAGAGCATAAGGGCTTCACAGCGCTCTTTACCTTATGAAAGTAACAAGGTGATCAGAGAAATGAAGTACACGAAAACTCGCTTGCTATTTGTAGTAGTACCCAACTCCGTTGACTATTCCATTCGTAAATGCTCGATAAGTAGCCAGAGGGCGGTGTTACCGTGCAAGTAATGAAACGAGAAGGACCTAAACTCGGAAGGGAACCGAGTCAGGCGTAATTCTCTTTTTACGACGTCGTAACACCTCCCTACACCTTGCGATGGTATACACGGTCCCATCCATTACCCAATAGTGCTGGAGGGTGACCGACTTGACCGAATCGACCGCAGGACTCCCCACACGACACTTGTTTAGAGTGTTACCCGAATTTCGGCTGTGACAGAAAACGAACAGTATATATCTATATATATATATATATATATATATATATATATATATATATATATATATATATATATATATATAGATATATAGATATATACTGTCATGTCAATTTCATTAAGGCTTGAAGAAAAAATACATCATTATCATTGACATTACATTGACTGCCGGAAATTTCTCACGTCACGGGGAGTCTTGCCTAATGTTTCCTTTGCAAATCTATCCATAGTCTATCAAAATATTTACAAATATAATTCATTTTAGTCATATATTTTCCCTGTCTTCGTGACGCTCAATATGAACTCAATTACCTTCAGTTAACTCTTACTTTAAAGATGTAAGCGACTTTTGCACCTGTGAGGCTCAGTATTATAATATATGGTTCGATTTGTAAACGTGAATCATAAATATATATCGTGCCGACTCGGTTTTGGTAAGTTTTACGGTGTGTACACATGCAATTTAAATATTTATCACAGCTACTGATATATTTCGCACGGTGAATATCAACAACCTATCAGTTACTAGGCGCCGGCTTGTCCAAGGATATTTAAACAAGTTGAAGAGAGCTCTCACGATAAAAAATGCATAAAACCATAAATGACATAACCATCCCAAGAGTGCTATCAGTATACACACACTCTGGAGTTTTTAACTGTTCTACGACCTTGTCTCTATAAGTGGAGTGTTATTTTAAAATAAATTAGCTTTTTTAAACCAAAGTTAAGTTTAGACTAATGCAGGAAGGGAACATAATATTTTAATTCTGTTTTTATACTCAACAAAATCTCATTCGGAGAGTAAAAATAGACAAAAGAGCCAGTTTATTGTATCCTTAATTCATTACTTTAACTAAGCCGCACACAAAAAATAACAGAGCAAACTTAGTAATATTGAGACATAAAAGTCAAGATATTACAACTTTTGGTGGATACATAACTGAAATCCTATTCCTAGGGCCCAGGTTTGATTTACGACGCTGTGGGGATTTTTGGGGGGGTCCAGATCCCTGATTGGGAACTTAACGAAGGGAATTTCAACTTTAGCCCTTCGCAAGATGGAACTTTAAACTCAGGATCCCCTGGTGCCTTTCAGAGAGATTGGGCTAAATTCGACGCGCAGTTTGCTTATAGCCCTGCTTTAATCTAGCCAGCGATCATAAAAATACCCGAAGCACCAAAGCTTTTGGTTGTCCCAGCTAATAACAGAAATATGTTAAAAAATCCTTAAAATATAACATTATATTTATGGCCCCTTAAAAAACATACACATTTTTATAAACTAATCAGAAGATAAAAAGGATCTTAAGTTGATATCAAAGGCATTTTCTTTCCTATGGTATCACCTTTAGAAAGCAATACTGGTGAATTAGTATTATTTTAAAATTGAAAGTAGAGACTGTTTCAAAGAATTTTAGGTGCACATTGACTTCACTTTTATAATTTACAGGAAAACACTGCACAAGTTTCTTTTCGTAAATAGCCATAATTAAGCATGTCTCCATAAAGCCTTAATTTAACTAAATATTGTATGCTTTTTGTTTTAAAAAATTGATACATATGCCCCCATACAGAGAAAAAAACCGTTTATAGAAAGTAATTTATGGGTTGAGAAAAACAAGTGAAATATTTCTTCTAAGGGCATGATCACGCTTTTCTCAACAATTTAGATCTTTTACCACTACGATGGAAAAATACTTACGACCCTGAATACGTATGCAGTACGAATACCGTAGAGGTAACATGCGCAGGTCAAGGAAAATGGGGCGAGAAGATCATGAGACCCTATTGGAGCTATAATTCTGGCGATTCCTTTCAGAGTAGTTTCTGCACATTTTAAAGAACTATATGCGCAGCCCCATATTAATAGACCATAGTTTTATTAATATTAAACTAATGCATAATAAATAGCATAAAATTCCACGTTTGTCCATAATTTTATGAGAAATTAAAACTAGATGGGTTGATTAGTTATTTTTTGGCATATATTTCACACGTATCAAATTAACGATGATAAAGAAAGTAAACATTGCTCCTAGGAATCTGAAAACGAACGGTAACCTTTCCATCTGAGCCTCGGGAAATGAAATTCCCCCGATCCGTCCATTGAAACGACTTTTCCTCTCCCAAGAAATCATTTCATATTCGCGCCTGTCCGTGCACACTGAGAGCACTATAAATTACCCAGGATTCCGCGGAAAAAATCGATAGCTGGTTGAGAGGGTAGCTTAATTTCCTCGGAGTGGTCCCGGCAAAGGCGAAAGAGAATCTTGAGAGCGGAGCTGATTTTCGGGAGCCCCAGAGAAAGATATCTTAGGCTAGGGATTCTGACCTTCGCTCGACCTTAAGGTTCATCTACCTGGTGATATTCACGATTTCTTATCCTCCCCTCAAGAGCTTGAATGTAATTGTAAGGATAAAGGAGCAAAGTAATCGTTGTATGCAGAAAATGTGGAAATACGAATACATATTATAAGGATCTATTAAAATTAATCATATAATTGAAAATGTCTTACCGTATTGAAAGAAATATATATGATAACTAAAGTTAAATACTTCTTTAGAGACATTTTGATAATAATGTGGCAGGAAATCGTTCATATGTTCACGTTGTCTGATAAATACAGCGGTCGCAATTCAATGCCCAAAATATGTTATTTTCCACCTTTCTTAATATTACTGTTCAAAATATAAATGTTTACAACTGCTCTCCTCGTCCTGAAAAATCAAGAAAGATAATGAAACACAAGCAACTGACATTCAAATATCTGACGAAACAAATCCCTGCAGTGAAAAACGTTTATATTTTGCAACAAAATATTTCTTCCCTCAAGACAAAAATTGAAAAACTTTAGACTTCACATATCAATCAAACGATATATTTTACCAGTGCACATACTCGTGCAATATCATCAATATTTGAGAAGGCGACACCGGATTAGAGGTAAAACGTAGCGTAGCGTAGCCTTTGCTTAGAATTAAAAAATGTCAACAACTGAAAATTCATGTTAAATTAGCATATGATGCTGAAAATACAAAATACTGCAAACGGCAAAAATACTAGGAATGCCAGTTAAACAAACAGTGCACCGTTTTTACCGCTTATTACTTCACATCGAATTCGAAGAAGAAGATTTGATCATGAAATTCTCACTAGATTGACATTCTCCTCGCCAAATTCATCTACCGTTCCTTACTTAAGCACAGATAATACTGAGTTCCAATCTTTCCCGTGCCTCATTCCTTCAAATTCGTGCGAGACCTTCATTCTCAAAACGTCTCCCGGTCGCATTATATTCGTGGACATATATTTCCCCGAGACTGAACTTCTCTCTTGCCCAGCTTCTCGTCGAAGACATCGAAAACCTTTTTCCCATTCTCTTTCGAGCATCATCAAATTCATGGGGGATGAAGAAGTTCCATTTATTCCTTCCCCTCATCCCCAAAGCCCCTTCCAATTTTCTAACCTCCCTCCTTTCTCGCTTCCCTGCAATCTAACTCACCTCCATTCATACGAAAACCCAGAAAAAGGCTTGCTCTCCTTTCTAAACGCCCCATCGTCTTGAACACAAAGAGTGGTGGGAAGCGTTTACGAAAATTGTAGATGTTGACTGCTTTTCAAATCTAAGCCGATGGTATATCAACAGGTCCGAACGGATATTGACCCCATTTTCACTTTAGATTTCACTTGAGTTTTCGTATTTTAGCGTATAAAAATATTATTTCTTTCTTATTCTTCACTATATTAGGTAGACTGCATAGCCTGTACCTGAAAGTATCTTAGTTTTGGTTGACAAACTTATAGCGATGACCACTAGGCTTACATTCCAAGGCAAATTCAAGGAAAATATTCTGCTGAATTCAATGGCAACACCATTTGGCTTGGTAAATTTTTACGTTTTATCATAAACTAAATTTTGCTAAATTTTCTCTTACGATTTTATTTCTTATCCTATTTTTCAATTTTCTTCAGTACTTCGGCATTAAATTTGCAGCAGGCGTGATGTCATTTCCGTCTGTTATTCTCTTTCTTTATTTCCTTCACATGATATGAATCAAATTTCCACTTTAAGTAGTTGTAGTATTTTTGTTTAACGTGCTTCGACGGCTAAGGTCATTTCGCACATTCTGTCTGCCACGTGCAGACAGGGGCAACAGCACTCGGACGAATCGGAGGATCACCCCTCCAAACTCGAGCCGAGCCCAACGGTGCTTAACTTCGGTGATTGATCAAGAACCGGTGTTTCCATCGTGAGATTTCTTTATCTTACGTAGATTTCATGAAATTTCTGGCACCTGAGAAAACGAAAAGGAATAAGGAAAAGCCATCAAGGTTACCTCCGAAGCGATGTACATAGCTTTCCATTTCTTTTCTCAGGAGTGTGCTTGTCGTTCAGGATTATCTCTCGGGTGGATAAAATCGTCAAAGGTGAACTTTAAACCCCTTTTTCATGCCCTTCCAAAGACTTTTCTTAATAATTTCACGCCGTACTTAATCATTCACTGGGTTTGATGTGAAGCTCAGGCGAGAGGAAAACTAACAGGTTCCGTGGACGAAGTGAGGCGGTTGGAAAGGCGGAAATGAAACGAAATATTCCCCAAAAACTTTTCAAGAGTCAGGTGGAAAATCTCCCTCCGGAGGAAATTAAAAATGGTGAGAATCATCTGAAGAAGATTATGAGCGAATAAAAAAAAGAAAAACGTTTTAAGTCCTGCGAAAACTTTTCCAGCGACTTATTACTAAAAATATAAGACATTTGGGTCACAGAAATTAAGGAGCAACAAATTTCACCGCCGCTTTTCTTTGAAAGTCTTTCCTTTGGCCAATTTTGAATATTATCATAACTGATCGTTGGCCTTGAATACCAGCATTTGGCTATCTGAAATTTTAAAGTGGGGTGGACGGAAAGGAAAACGAACAAGGAAGTAACTGGCATGGTGGGGTGAAGAGAGAAAGCATATGGATGAGATTTGAAGAAGGCAAAGTTGGTGGTTTGAAGTGGTAATGAGGGGTGAAGTGATGATGAAGGCAGTGATAGAGGGAAGGATTTTTGATAAGCGGGGAAGGTGAAGAAAAAAGCGGCTTTATAGACGGCAATAAGATGTATTCCGGGATGAAAGAAGAAATCGGGTTAGGCTGTTGAGGCCTGCGACCGTAAAAATCAAAGAGGATTCTATTAATAATGAATTGAGGGATGCGCGGAGATCGCCATCACAAGATTGAGAATGCGATATTATGTCCTCACCTACTCACATCGCTCCAGAGAATAGAATATTCCACCCGGATGAGATGACTGCGACTACCATTTTGGCTAAGCGACATCTCCTGACGGAGTGTGATAGGCATAGGGTAGGTAGCATGAGAAAGGTTGAACGTCTGGGAAGAACTACGACCCGTCATTCCTAGGTGGCAAGTTGGATAATATCAACACGGTTTTGTCGTCTTTATAATAATAACGACTTTTAAAATGAAATACGGTGCTATTTAATGAATTTTATTTCCAACCCTTTTGAGCATCCATTTTTCGTAATTGTAATTTAAATTTCCTAAATAAATATGGTCTTTGCTGAGTCCAAAATGACCTCAGCTGTCAAAAAACCCCAACCTTGAGGGAATTTGAACGCTTTTTTTGTTCATGTTCTGATTTGCGTGAAACTGTGCTTATTTGCGCGTCCTTATTATCGATATCTATGGATAACAGTGAAAAATTACAATTAATCGATTGCATAGATTATTGGGA
Source organism: Pyrrhosoma nymphula (assembly GCA_963573305.1). NCBI lineage: Eukaryota > Metazoa > Arthropoda > Insecta > Odonata > Coenagrionidae > Pyrrhosoma > Pyrrhosoma nymphula. The sequence goes on from OY754335.1 coordinate 56,811,319, forward strand.
ATTCAGTACTATTTAAACACATATCCTATAGTCAAATGAGATAAATATCGTAATAATTCGATTATATTTGCACAGATTTTATTCTATAAGCGAAATAATGCATTTCATGTTACAAAAATGATGACAACAAACATCAAGGTGTCTCGCCGAGTCAAATATTCCAAAACATATATATTTAAGCATAAATTTTCCCCTAAATTTCGAATACTACGCCGAAAACTCAAGTCATAACAGATATAAAGGTGTCACAACCAGTTAGATTCGAGAAACATACTTAAGTATGAATTTCCATAAATTCCGAGTACTGAACCGAAAACAATCAATAGCTCAAGCCTTGACATGCTTTCGTGGATGCAAATATGTAAAATATAATTCTTGCATCCTTTCCATTACTTCATTTACGGTGAATTCCACCCCACAAACAGATGTCCTTAAATGAAATTTGGGCTTTAGAACTTTTATTCGACTTACTAAATAAAATTGTTAACATGTGCGCTCAATGACCCACCATTACCGCTCCAGCCACCTTAACACTGCTACTATTACTACTTACGACGCGTGGAGATAAAGAAAGGTGGATAGAAAGAAATCTTTAAGGGGGGAGTTGGGAAGGGGGTCTAAAGAGGGTGGGGGGGAAGAGGAGGAGGTGAGGAGGGCAGGTAGGGAGATAGATAGAGACCGGGGTAGTTTTCGCGGGGAACAGAATCCCGGAGGGTGCGATCGATAAGACAAGTCGAACGCCGGGGCGAGAGAGAGGCTCTGAGCATCTCCCTGCTTCCCCACCCCCCCTTGGCCTGCCCGCCCACCCGACGCATACGAGTCAACCAACTTCATCCCCTTCCCCCGCTTGTCGGCCGCAATTCTTCCCCGTCGGTGAACCACCTCCTCCTCGCCGTACACAACCAAATCCTTTTCTCAACCAACCCCCATCAACTCCAACTACTCCAACACGCCTATGCCACCCTAACCACCAAGGGTGCATCGCGCCATAGAAAGCCTTTTTGACATGAATTTAATGCGGAATAACTTAGTGGAATTCTCTCATATTGATAGGAAGTAGTTAAAAATAACAATGTGAAATCCCACAACGGTCTATTACCCCGTACAACTGGTTTTTTACGGTTAGGGTATCATCAGGTACAATAATATCTAAAGTATATTCCACTGACTTATTTGTCCTTCAGCTATCTCTCTTTATGTTTTTCTATTCAGCGTTACGCCTGTAGATGATCTCCGCAGCGGCACGCCACTTCCTTCAGCATAACAGCGGGTTTGTATGCAGAATGCAGGACCTTGTGCCATTTACCTTCAAATGGGACGTACCTTCCGCTTCACCGCCGGTCATTTAAGGCCCGGAGCGGGAGGAACTGCTTAAGGAGCTACTCCAGGATATTTCTCATGCGCGAAATTAGCATTCGTGAGTTGGGCAAAGGATGTCATCTGAAATTGTTGCCTAAACTCAGCTTTACTACATTATTTATCGATGATAGACATACAAAAGAAGGAATTAAATGTATTTGAGGTATTAAATAAGAAAGCAAAAAAAGTCATTCATCAAAGCATAGTACCTCCGTTTGAAAACAAACTAAAATTCAACCTGTCGGCCTAAAAGTTCTCTGTCAATTTCCAAGTAGCCGGTGGTGTGCCTAAATTGTCTTATTATAATAATCTATCTATTATAGTTATCAACATTGTGGGTATAAACTTATGTCAGTAACTTCCGTAAGAAAATTCTACACGTTAAGATTAATATTTATTCCTTTGCATACATTTTTTTCTTCTGTAAAATTAAATTTGAAACTATGGCCAAACGATATTGGAATAGATACCACAAAAAAGAAAATGTAATAGATATGCTAACTTTTCCTATTAAATACTGTTTTTCGTATGAGAAATTGCGAAACACTTAATAAAACATATCGATTTTTTATAAAATGTTGCTGTTTTGATAGATTGACCCAGTAATGGCCAATTGCTGTTTGTTGAAGTCTTCACTCCAAACATTTCAATATGTGCTGGATAAGAAATGTATAAGTTATCACAACCAACATAAATGAAGTAATCTTTTCCTTCAAGGAAACGAAAACAAAATTAATTTCACCAGAAAATGTTGCCATCATTATCGATAGCGCGGGCCTCCATATAAAGCATAGGTACTTAAACATAACCATCACGCCAATATTTTTTGAGGGAGACACAGTCAAAGGACTGAGTTATTGCTGTTAGGCCTAGAAATCTGGTTCCCTTTTAATAATTCCCTACATAATGCCCTATCCTGGCAAACCTTTTTCGCTTCTCTTATAGTCATACATGATCTCCTATTCTTAAGACTGCGGATATTCCTCCACTTAAAAGTCTCTACCACCATATTCCCCGATGACTTTCACGGTCTTCCCTTAATTCACACATCGTTCACTCCTCTATCATGTACCCGTTTAGTTATTCAATCCTCATCCATTCTCTCAGCACGGCAATAATTACGAAGGACATTTCAGTCATATATGATTATTACTAGAGCATCAAACCCACATTCCTTGGTCACCCACTCACTCTTAACCCTATCCATTCTAAGATTTCCGCAAACACTTCTCAGGAACTCAAATTCCACTGCATTTAGCCTAATTTCAAGATTCTCATGGCATGCCCACGCTTTGCTGTCATTTAATGACGTTGGGAGGAGAACACTTTCTTACACTGCGATTTTCGCTTCCCTGCATAAAGACGCATTCCATTTATGTAATACCTAAGACTTTTTTCCGGAATTCGCACACCTTGCATTTTTTCATCTATCCTTAAAATATTTTGCAAACGTACATTCATACATATATTACTGAAAAGTATGCACCAAGGGCATAAGCTTTGCCATTGGAGTTTTTGAGTCCCAAAGCCAATAATTACTAAGCATGTAAATTTAAAAATAGAGATACAACAAATGTAATGCCCACGCTCACATCCAAATACATCGGATAAGTTCAAAGTCTAATAACAACGTATGCAAGCATTAGAAAACCATTACTCCTCAAGGTAAAAGGCGTCTAATACCTTTGTATTGAAGCAACCGCTCACTTGCCGTGAAGAGTATCCTGAGTGGCAATTACTGCATTATGACTGTCAAAATAATGTGAATAAATGATCAAAACCTCTTTTCCTGGGGAAAATTTCGAATAAAGTTTTCAGTCACGAAATAAAGCGGGTTGGCATAGTGAAAGATCACTGTATATCAGTTGCGGCTATTAAATGTGATGTTTTTTCCAGAGATCATTAAAATGCAATAAAAATGCAACAAAACAAACATACTTACTCTCAAGACGTAACTGTATGTAGACATATTTTAACACCGATGTTTATAACTTTTATCTCATATTTATACTGGCAACATTTAAACCCAATATCATTTCTTCACCCTCCATAAAAAAACATTTTCCGTCCCTGTTCATGCAGGACACATTTCCCATATTAAAACGTGTCGCAAATTGACGTGAATGTAATTTGCAAATTTCAAGTACAAAAATAACGTCATTTGTTTTTGGTTCAAATCTAAATTTTAAGATCCCGGGCAGAGTGGCAAAGCATCTCGTAGACAGCTTAAGAATTGAAAACTAATACGGCCCTAAAGAATAATTTTTACGGCTTAAGAGTAGGGAAAGAAAATTTGCAAATGCTTTCAGATCCACGGCGGAAGAAGATGAATAGCCTTTTTTAATGCAGAATTTTCCGGAAAAAGGAGTGAAAAACAAGGAATTCTCGGGAGATTACGGCCCTTCAGTGTTTCCACTTCCAATGACGAGAATAAGTAAAAAAGGATGGGAGGGACCCAAAAAAGAAGAAAAGAGGAAGCCTTATGAGAATACTGGGAGAGATTGATAGGGATAAAACTTAAGGATATGCTTCCCGGATGTTCAAAGCAATAAAATGAGAGCTTGAATAAGGAAGTTTCCATCGATTTTGTGAAACTTTAACCACCAAAGTAGGAACCACATGTGCCTAACCAATTCCACCGAGGAATCACTGAACATGGGAATAATCTCCCATAGCCTCACACCATTCACTCCGCAAATAATTTAACAGAGCTTGTCTAAATTTTAGACGATGAGTAAACCTAGATACATACGCAACATATACTGTGATTGGGTTACAGCTCGCTAACACTTTAAGCTTTATAATACGCGGAAGCACACTTGAAGTTGAGAAAATTCCATTCAATTTCACATTTAGACTTTTATTTCAAATAAGAGCATTTCGTAGCATAGGATTACAAAAGATGATGTTGAGTATTTTCGCAGGAAAAAATCGAATAATAATTCTTAATTACCATTTCTTCCACATAGAGGTAGTACATTCAAGATGAATTGATATCAATCTTCCTCTGAGATCGAAGTGTAATAATACCGATAAGTGAGGAAAATGAATATTATGCTACACTACGGAGGAAAAAAAGTGATACCTACTGAATAAATTTATAAGCAGACAATACGTATTTTCCGCTACGCAGTAGAGAGCCTTCAAGAAATATTATAATATTAAGGAAGATAGCATCTATTTCGCAAGGTAACTGAATTCCAAGTAGACAATTTTGCATATAAGTACTGCAATATTTTATTGTCTAGTTGAGTGTTCTTTTCTTGATAATGGCCGTAAATCATATATTTATTCTCAGCATGCCCGCATATTGCCTTTTATTGATAGTACATTCTGTAAAAATTTTCCAAAAAGTATGTTTGAATAAAAACCTCAAGTTTCTTCTCATTGCTCTCTAAAATAAGGGAGAAATATGAAGGGAATAAAGCATGGTATCAACAATTCATTTCAAATATTCTCAATAATCTTTTGAAAATCTCGAGGATATAGGGAACCTTCCAGCTTCTACGCACTGGCTCTTTCAGAGACGCTGGATTCTTTTAGAATTAAAAAGAAACTAAGCCACAAATAAGGTTGGCAAAAAAAAGGTGGGGGATGTTTTTAGGCAAGACTTGAATAAAGACACAGAATCACCTTGTGGGCAAATGCTTTAGGGATTGAGGGGTGAAAAGGAAGATTATTCAGGTTAAAAAGAACGGCCCACAAAGGATGAACATAAGCCGACTATAGAAGAGAGATGAGAACTTGCGGGAATAAATTAAGAGCATAAAAGAGGTAGGGCAAGATGGACGAAAGGACGATGTGGTAATGTGACGAAGGTTTTATGGAAACACTGAGCAAATGCTCCATCACTCAGTCTATATCATACTCAGTCTGGAGCAAACGAACGCCATGGCATAGACTGTATTGCAAACTACTTGCAGCGCCTATCAACACAAATTAGGATTTCACTACCTCTCTGAACTTCCTAAACACTCAAATTAGTTCTATCACGGTGATTCAATCTATTTCACGTACATTCGTGTTGAAGCAACCTGGATTGGTGATGCAACACCCAGGAAGGCAATTTAAGGTTTTGTAATTACAATTACATTACCAGGTCAAATTTCATTAAAATCCGGTGTAAAATGTTTAAACCTAAACTTAACTATTGAAAAAATTTAAGATAAGTACAAATTTTAACATAATACGATAGAGAAAACGCTAATATTTCAAGGCTTTTATTCCTGACTACTACATTAATCGCGTATTTTATTTTTGTGCAATCAAGTTTCTGTTGAATACATCGCGCATATATTAAATTCATCACACTTTTACAAAACCTTCGCATTCATTCAAATTTAAATACGGAGACAAATACAATTTTAAATGATAATCACCTTTCTTATTCCAAAAAAAATGAAAACTATCAAATGTTTGCATAATTTTTGCTTAGTTAGGTAAATAAGTCCACCTTGATAAGTAAACCACCATCCAATTCATTTAAAAAAGGTTCTACGGCTCTATGAGGCGAGGCGTTGATATCGGCATCAGGTACTCAAATACAATTACAAAGTTTCATTCATCTATGAGCAGACTCAATTCCCCATTGTAAATTGAAATTCCACGCGCTCGAATGAGTATAAACGATAATTCCTTTATCGTCCAACGTGCTCTTATTTTTTTCTTATTTGTTTTTATAATTGAATCCTGGAGGGAAATCGAAATTTAAGAGGAAATCCGAAAACACACAATAAAAAATGAATTACGGGCTGCAGGAAGCAAATGAAAACGAGGATGTCCAAACAGTTTGTGCAGAGCGGTTCGTTCAAATCGTGGCTTCTACAAGTAATCTTTTCCTTTTTCAGTTACGTTTTACTTGCTTCCATTTTCCTGCTTTCACTCCCTTTTTCCTGTTTGCAAAAGCTTTTGCATTTTTAATTAAACTTGCGTTGTAATTATTGAGTACCCAGAGTTAACGCATTCAATATATATTTTGGTAAGCTTTATCACCCAAATTTGTAAATAAATATCTCACTGATGAGGAAAAGCTAAGGATTATTTCGCTCAGCTTGCTGGTAACGTAGTAAACAGGATAAATGTGAATTGGTAATCAAGAAATCACTTAGTGACTGCCGGTCAATACTTTTCAAGCGAAAAATACTGAAAAATGGTAATACGCGGTTACATAAATATTAAAAATGTATTAATTCCTTCGCTTCACTCCCCTGCTAGGCATCAACGTACGATACCCCAAACAGCTAAAAACAATAAGAATCTCTCCTTTTTTGACCATGAATAATCTAATTAAGGTAGTATTTTAGAGTATTGGTTTAGAAAACTAATTTTTCTCATATATTGACCAATACTCCATGACAATGCAATAATTCGTTAAAAATTACTCTCATCTGTGTAAATTTGAGGGGATTTTGGAACATTATGAAATAAAGTCAGTTCAATGAAGGTGAAAACCTTGTTGCAAAAAAATACCAAGGCGTAGTTGAATGGTGAGATACAGTAATGCAACAGAAGAAAGTTTTCAATATTCCGCAATAGAATAAAGGTTTCTTCACCTGGTTTGAGCGAAATGCTCCTATTTTCTTAGAAGACACAAAAATAGCTGATCTGAAAACTCTCATTGATGAAATAGTTCCTGAAGGTGCAGATAAATATTATTCATCACATTTCGAACATTTAGAATGAACGAAATGCAGTGACATATTTCATGGTGTGACGATTATTAGATCACCTTATAATTACTCTTAAGCGAGCATAAAAAACTACTGTTATATTTTTCCAGATCATGGACCCGAAAAATACCTCATGCAGGCATTAAAGACGAACACGTCTGATTATTAAATAATAAATTGTTCGCTGTTTTTAAGGTGGCTCCATGATGAAACGACTTTGATGCCATCGAAATCATATTTTGGCTACTAACATAGAAGAGCGTATTTAAATAGATATAAATAACAGAATCCTACCTTTCCACGATAGGTACTTATGTTATACATATATTGAACTTGAAATTACACGGCGATAATGGGTAAAAATATGAAAATATAATATTCCACTCTCCATTATAATCCCATTTATGCGAAAAAAAACTGTTAATGACTTGGAAATACTCCCATGAAATTGAATAATAATCCATTATATGCACATATCCATCCTAATATTTTAAATTTAGAAAACTACTACAGGAACTTAAGCCAGAATGCGTTAGTTCAACTGAAATGGCGCTGCAGTTAGCTCATATGACCAGCAAAAAGTTTTCATCATCAACACAGTCGTCAAATATCCTACACATTTGCATCTAAATCTTGTTTTACGCTATGTTATCAGTGAACTCGATATGTTTTAAACAGGACAGATGAAAAGTTGGAACTCAGTAATTTTTTTGACTTGCACATTCCCACTGCAAATGTTTCTAAATGCAACATCAATAATACACTCAAACGGCCCCACACCGCAGGCATTATGAAGGCATAACAACACGAATACGAGCGTAGTTTTTCTAGAAAGGAGGATTGGGAAAGCAGAAATTTCCACGCAATCTGGCTGTGCCCTAAATGATAGGTCCTCGCGAGCCTCAGGTACGTTTTATTTTTTCTCCCTCCTATTAATAATTCGAACTCAATTCTGTTCAAAGCTCACCGCGTTGGGAGTAAATCACAAAAGCACGTCGATATTAATTCGTCGTAAAGAAAAGGTGGCAGCCGCGGCGAGATTCCTAGGAAACTAACCAACCCGAGGTATGATGAAGGGGTGAATAAAGGGAAGAGAGGGTAATCAAGCGAAGAGAAACGAAAAACGGCGATGAACTTGTTAAACATTCAGAGGGGAACAAACAGATTCAGGGCCGAGAAGCTGAAGAGTGAGGGAGAGGGCAAACACACAATTATTAATATTAGTTTTACAATTACGCGTGTTGAGTCCTGTCCTCAAGACCCCCAGAATCTGAAACTCTTGCAAGAAACATAACAAAAAACGACTCACTAGCATGTGGCATGGTAGGATTGAAAAAAATGGTATGGGAATAGATAAATGGTTTAGACGATACAAGAGAGCATGGTAAGGTATTTTCTAATATATTATGGGATCACTGTTTGTGTTTTGGTCTTTGGTTGTCAAATTAAAAAAAGGACGGTCGGTATTATCCTTTCGACAGTATAGAACTCTCATTTTTTGCCAACATTGTGCCAGCCAAAATATCCATGAGAGAAAAACTACCTTAGAAATATTCCCCTACGGCTGGAGCGAAGTAGAAAATTTATTGAGGGTACCGTAACGTTTGAACCTAATAATTCATGCCTCAGTTGGTAATTCCTTCGAACAAAACTCTAAAATATTACCCGGCAACATATTTTTTTCACTTATGATATTCGCCCCTTTGTTTTTCGAATCTGTCGTATCATATTTGAGTGAGTGGGGTTCGGGTAGACTTGAGTTCGAGAAGGGGAGATGAAGCACGAGGCAAGAGCACAACTGGGTGTGCGAATGAATTCGGTTAGCCTGCATCCGGGCCATGGGGATAGAGGAATGAATTCTTATCCTCGCTTCTTCCTTTTCTACCACTGTTCTCCCTAACGCACTTTTCTTTTCCTTTTGATACCATTACATCCCACACTAGAGCCTGGCCCTGCTGATATCTCATTCAATAAAAAAGGTAGAAGGAATAAATTCGGTTCATCACTTCGAATTAAAATTTAAAAATGGAAGTTAATATATAGTTCTGAACCAAGAAAGAGAATAAACAGCACAAAAATATAGGGTTAATCAGCCAAAATTGAGCAGAAAACGAGGAAAAATTCCACTTTATTCTCAGAGGTTATTAGCTTATTTTTTTGGTGGTTGTAGTTCATATCACCCGAACCCATTAAATTAGCCGCGGCATCGAGAGGATGAGACAGTTTGAAAGTTATCCAATTTTGCGTCCTCGTCTATATTTTCCTCACGTATTCCAATATGCCGAAATGCGGACGCTAGTCCACATTTCGACATATTACGGTACGAGCTGATGAAATTATCGGATGGACGCTATATTTAAGCTTATTGAAACGTTCGTGAACGATGCGACAAATTTGCTGAGTGTTAATCTACGGGGAGCGGCGAGAGCTTAAAGAATAATCCAGTTTTCTCTTAAGTGAATGTCAGTTACGGCTTGTTATACTTCCCTTGTGTTAATTATAACTTTTTGTACAAACAGTAATAAGCACGCATATTTATAAAAAGTATTGTAAGGAATGCAATTTTGCTTTTTATGCATGGCAATTGTACTATCACAAACAAGAACACGTACCTATGCTAAGTTTCACGCAAGTCGCAGACAAAATAAAATTCGCTCCAACCACCTTAACCACATTGAAACGCGTAATCACCTTTGAGGAGTGCAAAAGGAGTCATATATTTCAACAATCCTGCTGGTATTATTAGGCGGCATATCTGATCTAGAGGAAAATAAACAGACTGGTGCTATGTTTGCAAGCCATAACCAATCGCAAAAGGAATGTTTTCCCTTTCAGTCTCCGATCCATATACGTTTTTTACGATCCCCGAGAGAAAGGAATACGCCCCACAAATCATGCTCCACTCTGGGAAGGAGGTTAATCTTCTATTATATCGATACGCGGCGTGTATTCTCGCCCATCACTCCTGTACTCGGCCCAGGGTCTTGGCCCACAACCAGGGAACCCGGTAAGTCCACCTCGCGTCTCTTGGGATGATAAACTCGGCTCTCCTTTACAAAATCTCACAAATTCTCCAGCTACCTACTTTCTGTTACTCACAATTTCCACTTTTATTATTTTTATTATCTAGTTAATTTTTCCTTCAAATCCTCTCATACAGTACACATTATAAAGCAATTTATTCACAAAAAAGGTTTAAAAATCAACCCAAATACCACGCGACAATGGGTCTCTTAGGGACAATACATGGCAAAGAAATACAGAATTTAATCTTATGCATCGATCATGAAGACGGTATTCATAATATACTTAATATACAGCAATGATATATTCATAAAAATAACCTAAAGGAATTATGTGTCCACCATTTTTTCCTCTTCCACAATATGAGGACTGATTAACTCATTCCGCAGTCCCCCCATCTTCTTCGTTCTATAATTTTTATTAATTATTCTAATTGTAATATTCTTAATTCAGGCCATTAGCGCAGGAAATATAAAACTTCCACTCAAGTGGAACATCGTAGTATTGAAAGGCGAGATCATGGACCTTCCTGGCGAGTAGTAGCTGTTTGGTATCCAAAACGAGAACTTCCACGCCACGAGTTCACGCGACAAAAATGCGTGAATAGTGATTTTAAATAACAGGCACAGATTGAATAACACTTATCACTTTTTTCATGATCATTAAAGCTTTAGCGAAACCACGATAACGCGCTCGCACATCCGTAATCACGCCACAGGATACGTTTAGCTATTGAAGACATCTTAAATTTCATCGCCGCAATAATACCTCGAAAATAGCGCGAGTCCTTATCAAATGGACGACTTGGCTCGTTTAAGATCGATTACGGGCGATAAAAAAATAATGCAGGCAAAGTGGCTCTACCGCTCCTTTTCACTCATGTCCCAGTCGATATTAAGAACCTTCCCACTAATGGAACCTAAAGCTTTAAGAGCTAAGCCATTTCGCAAGGTAATGCAGGATCGACCCCGAATTCTCAATTTCCCGTTCGCGTCGCTCCTCCGATGTCTCATAAGTTCTTCCAACAACGTCCTCAGACCTCCTCATCCCCCATCTTTCCATCCCCCTTCTTCAATCTCCCTCCCCGCCAAGTCAAAAATGTTGGCTCCGATTCCCGTCATTCAGTCCCTCTATAATAGACTCTATTCACCCGGTGGACTTAAATACTTACGGCGAAAGATCCGATTCCACGCGCTACTTTTGCGGCCGTCATCAACGAATGAAGGATGCGGAGCAAGAAGCTATTACTTAGCTCTGGGCTACCACACAAGGTGAGGTAAACGGAATACGTTGAGAATTAAAGGAGTCAAGAGCGCAAGGCAATGGGATTTAAAAAAAATAGCCGTGAGGGAGACCGGAGGATTATTACGTTGAATTCTTCTTCTGATTTACTGTAAGTGGAGTACAACTGTGCCGGGGATACTAGGGCTATGGATTTTAAGTGAATATGATCTGAATTAGAGTGGTATTACGATTGACGTTTCCTGATGTTTTGCAAAATTTACAAAATCTCATGTCCTACTTATATTTAACCTTTGTAATGAAAAACAATTAACCTCGTTGAAGCAATATTCTCCTCTATGTTTTAGGAATACTTTTAATTTAATAATAAAATATGAAAATAAACATAAAAATCGCAACCGTCTATCTCCCAGTTTGCAAAACTGTCAACAAGGTGGCGTTGATATTCCAGTTAATCGTTATACATTATTCCTTGACGGGTAAAGGACAGAAAACAAAGCAAGCATCCGTTTCCTTCACGTCAGGATACGTCGATCGTAATTCCGCCCTTAAGTGGGTAATGATAAGCCGCCACCGTGGTGATTCCATCGTAATTTAGGGAGTCCAATTTCTGATGATCCCAGTGTCACGCTACTCAGTTCACTACGTACATTTAGTATTACTGATGAATGGCTTTTGGACGGCCTTTCCAATAAGATATATTGTTTTAATTTTACTCCGGGCTATTAAAAGTGTGTGCAAAGAGAATTTTACTTGAAATATTTTCTCTGATTTCAATTTTTCACCGAAAAATGTTCTACATTTTTGGCATATTATGACAGATGTGTACCATTATTTCGTTTGGAACTAAATACAGCGCGCTAGCACATTAAAGTTGCTAGATATACTGTGTGAAAACAGAAAAGGTTTTGCTGAGGCCCTAAATTGCCACCAATCACCACGGACCAGTGACGGGGCCAGGTTTTCGTTTCGGGGAGATCCAAGTTGAGTATAATTGCAGGGGGAGGGAGGGTGAAAATATTTGAAAATTCGGAGCAAAATTGTTTGCTGAGGCAATTTAGAGTTTAATTGCAACTGCAGAGAATCAGCCGACTTGTAAAGATTTTTGTGCCCAAATTCTGAAAGAGTTTTAAATCCACGGTGTGTATGCAGGAATATTTAAAAAAATTATGAATTGAAAAAGTAATTCAAAATTTAAAAAAAGGAAATCAATGTATTTTTTTTATGTAAAAACTTTTTCTTTACTGCCCTTTTTATGGAATTTCATTTGTTATATAAAAAATAAATTAATAATCTTGGAAGGGTTCAGACCCCATGAACGAAAACGACCATTAAAGCTTCGTAACTTCAACGAGTCTCACCCTCACCTAGCACATGCGCGACGATAACTGAAGGTCATGCATGCATCATAGTTGTACACCCAATCGAGGGTGACAGCGGAACATTAGTTCCAATTATGGAATAAGTTTGAATGTTATACCGCCGGAATGCATCACCCTGCAAACTTTACATTGCCGTTTAGGTCCTCGTACCACATCGTTGATTTCATTTGAAAGACATATTCACATAAAGTATAATTAAAGACTACACGAAAATAATGCTCAGAAAGTATCATTCACAGTGCTGCTGTTATGTTATGAAGTGAGATACGATCCAATTTCATAAGAAATGGCTTTTTTGCTATCAATTGCAAATGCTTCTTGACAGATGTTGCACTTTCAAGTCCAAAAATTATCACTAATATTTTTTGGCTTGGCACCACATATTTGGTATCAAAAAATTATGTGCTGGAAAGAATTAAAGTTATTTGTAATTAATAAATATTCCAAAAAAACGATGAAAGTACTTCTCACTGCACGAAAAATTTAGTAAACATAAAGCACTACCGAGGCATTCTTGAAATAGCCATCTATTTCACTTTTTTTATAAAGGTAACAGGAGAAAGGGATCTCCCAGTTGTGGATCAGGTGTGCTACCTGACCGGAAATAGGGAGATTCTGGTTTCAGTCCTGGTCAAGTAAAATGGCGAATTTCGCCCTCTTTGGCGAATTCACACACTAAAAAAGATATGAGCGCAATGTATTAGGTGAAACTTATTCGTTACTTGTAGTTCACCTTTACAGAGTACTTGCGATAACCATTAGATAATATTCCAGTAAATGCGGTTTAATGTAGGAATTATATTTGATATACTGATCAAAAACAAGGTTCTGTGCAATAATTTCTTAAGTTGACGACATGAACGATAGTATGACGATACACAAGGTACTGTGCAGAGTATTTTAATAAAAGAGCAGAAAATTTCTAAGTAATATAAAGTTTATGGAGTAACTTGGGACTAAATCGATAATCTTCACTTGATATTGTAACAATACAGAGCATCCAAAGATTTTATCATCAAAGAAAGAAAGTCAATCAAAAATCAAATATTTCACCACCAACTCGAGACAAGATTTGCATTACCCAGGTACACGTATATTATTTGTTACAAATTACCTGCGCAAATACGACGCCATAAAATTTATTGTAACGTAATAAATGTAAAACCAATAGTACTCACTCCATTAATTCACAGGAATTGATTTCAATGGCTTCAAAATGGCATCCTTACCTGAAAAGAAAGAAAACACATGTAAGTTCTACAAAATGCTTAAACCATAAAAGCTTGCATTTATATCTCCATCCAGAATTAGTATAGTTATTACCTTTTTATATTGTTTGCTTTACTTATATCAATCAAGAATCCTGCCCAATACATATATGCTGATTACACTATTTCTGAGATAAGCCAAATGTCAATTATATGTGCTCTGCTGCAATGCTGCAAACGGTAGTGAATTGTGGCTGAAACTGCCCGAAAGAAAAAAGTCCTAGATGGGTTCACGAGGTCATTACATGGGAGCATGCATTCTTCCATAAAAATAACAACCTCAGGAATAAAATATCCGGTAATAACAACTTTCCTCTCCTCACTTTAAAATGAGGTAGCACGCTCAAGCATGTCTAGTAAAAAAATAAATAATAAATATAAGTATTAGGTCTAGAGGTGAGTTCCATCATTGTATTCGTAACCTAAGAACATTGACTCAAGACTAGTATTTGATTGTTGAAGTGGTTGTCAGTCCCGTATTGGTTGCTATACCAAAACATCCACCATTTTTAGCACACTGACTGGATAAACGTCCTCACATATGTAACTCAAGAAGAGTTATCTACTTTTCTGTAAAACACTTGTACAACTCAGCACAATGATTGGAATTTCACTTCGTGATGTTCGTTATCTAAAAAGAATGTTCGAAATCACCACACAGCAGCACGCACCTTAGTACGGTGACACTAAATCGGATGAAAAATTGGAATGCACAAATTTACGAAATAAAGTCATTACAAATTCAGTTAGCATTGTAAATATTGAAAGTGGCACAAGAAAGAAATTCCGGAAGATAATGCTAACAGCATAATTACAACTATCGTAGTATATGTACGATCTGTAATAACCTAGAACTATAATTTTGGATGATTTAACACAATTTAGTTCACAGGATCTTAGTAATGAGTTGGCATCGGTACATTTTAACTCGGTAAATTTTGCATCATAAGATCTTCCAAAAACACCTTTCATTTTCAACTTTCAAAACACCTCGTTTAATTTCCCTCCCAATTTCCTGTCGAAAACAACTCATTTACAAATTAACGACATAGTAAACTAGCCCGAGATGATCATCTTTTCCCGAGGCTTTTCGAGGCTCGAGCCGATTTTCGAAATATTATACGTTCTGCAATCCTGCAAACCAGGGGCGCAATGATGGCTCTCCATTAACGTGCGCTTTCTCGCTATCGTTATGTTTCAATTACGATCATCAAGTTGAAAACGTGATCGTCATTTTTCAAATTTAGTCAGGCGCTTTATATCGCTAGTTTTAGTTGATAGAGCACATTCTGAGGAGTGTAGCCGAGAGCATTGCCCTTACATAGTGGTTTTCATTTTGGATAACGTTAACGACAACGCGAAAGGAGGATCCTTGGTCACGCCTCAGGTCACACTTGAGTAATTGTGTTCAATTGCGCGGATATCCCGGCGAATTCGAGATGCGAATCCGAAAACCATACCTCAAGTGCGCCAGGACAACATTGTTGTAACATCATCACTTGAAGGTGGTCCCACTGCATTTTAAACTTTAAATTAAATGTCATTTAATTCATATTCTGGTTACTCACAGAAAAAATGTTCTCTTATTAGTATGGACGAAAAAACGTTTTCACGTTATTTGTTTGTTAAATTAAATATGAAATCGCATGTATGCATGATAAAAATTTTTATTAAAAATATACTAGTTAAATAATGTGTGTATTTCATGCCTTAATTTGTATTTGTATAGCTAAGCAAGTCATCACTGAAAGTAATATATAAAAAAATTGCAAACGAAAAGATGGAATTTTAGTATTTGCTCAGACTCAGACAATCGCGGAGAAACCTTGAGCAAAACATTTCAGGTAGGGTGTCAATGTCGTCAGCTGCTCCAAATATTTTCATAATACCATCACATCGTGGAATTTTTAAAAATAAATTATTTAATACAACAGTGTCAAGGACATCAGTCCACCCCGAATATTTTCAACTTGCCAGTAATGTAGAATAGTGACGACGTCACGACCCTGCCTGGACTCCGCTGTGCTATTCAAAAATTTGAGATGGTAAGGTATGAGGAGTAATCTCCCGGGAAAGACGAGAAAAAGAAAAAGACAATTTCTCTGGAAAACACACCTGCCAGCGGAATAAAATGAGGCCCAGTTCGAAACTTGAGAAATGACGTACAAAAGGTGACCTTAGCTCTATTCCCTTGGCGAAGTACTTTAGTCGTAAAAACAGGAGAAGAAAACTACGATGATCGTTTCCAAGGGGATGAAAAAACTGCGCTTCATACTGACTCAATTGCTCAAATCATCAAAAAAAGACGTAATTTTATGTAATTTTGGCAAATGCACAAGTGATAAAAATACATCATTGTCATAAAAACGTAAACGGAAGTTGGATTGAATAGTATACATCTTACTTAATACACATTTAGCGCTAGATGCAAGATAATAATAAGCACATATTGTTCTAGAAATACGTTAATAACATTTGAGTATAATGTTTCATGCAAAAGTTAAAATTTTACGACAAAGGTTTCAAAAAATAAATTATGCAACTGCTATATTAAGAATAGTTTGCTTTCCTGTGGTTAAACCTTTTTATAAAAGACGGGTTCATTATACGTTTTATGGAATGAAACTCGTTAAATTCAATGAAAATAGTTCTTATATATACTAGCAACGAATTATATTTAACATTTCTACAGCAAATTTTATCTTGTAAAGGATGATAAAGAATGGAAATTGGAACTCCTTAAAACGCAATCGAGTATTTTACAATGGGTATGACCCTAATTTGCAATCCCGAATGTCCGGAGTTCGAATCTTGGTGGAAAATTAATGGCGTTCTCATTCCCACTTAAGTTCCATGCGGACAGCTCTTCAATTGCCTATAGTACTCCGGCCGGTGGATTTTACGTTTAACTATGGATTTTTGGCACCTTTTGTTAAAAAGCAGGTTATTGATGGATACTTCAATACATCTCCTCCATTCCCTGACTTATCGCACTTGGCGCAATCAAGCCCAAATAACCTTAATGGCGCCAAGATCTTCAGATGCCGTTTTCCATTTCTAATTACTATTCTAACCACTAATAACCAAGTCAGCGTATGGTAGGTAAAGGGGAAATATTAACGACGGAATAATAAGTCAGACGGGATATTGAAACCTTATAAAAGCAAAAAATTCAGTGCTTGATAAATAATGGAGCAACGACACGATTGAGTTGACACAAAAAATTGCTCCAAGAGAATAGCCGTTTTACCGTTAAGAAGTGGAACAAGCGTCATTTTACTCCCTTATTGTGCAGACTCCTGCAGGCTTGTTTTAACTTAGCACAGAAGTTACAAAGGTATGTACGGAAAAGACAAACGCTGTACTTCATTTCAATAAACTTGGATATTGAAACGTTATAAACGCGAAAAATAGTTTCATTAACTATGGATCGAAAATGCAATAGAACCCAGACATAAAAAGTCCCACCTTAAGCAGTCTACATTTTTTAGAAATATGAAAACAAAAAAATGTAACCATAGAAAAATAATAAATTTTCATTTAAAATTGGTAAATAAATTAATAATTTGAAAAACTATAGGTATTTGTGACGCAAAAGACCTATGAAATCACGCGAAAATAATTAGCACCGGAAAATAATAGAGGCAACGCAGAATATTGTATAATGTTGAGGGTTTTGAGCGTTATAAACTTGTAACTCCCTAATAAAACAAATAGTAGCACTTTAATCTTGCTGCGTTTTCCAGTTTCCAATGAATTGGCGTATTTTAAATGTAAATAGGACTTTAAAAGAAACTTAAAAGATATGTGTCGAGAAGAAAATCGCCTTTAGGCGTTCCGCGGCAGTTCAGATTATCTCACCTTTAAGCTGAGATAACGAAGGTAAGAAATACGAGCGGGCTACGGGAAATAGGAGAGGTTGAACTGGAGTTAACAAGGAAAGACGATCAGAGAGGGAAAAGATGAGAATAAACGAAAATTACGCCACTTTGGCCAACGGCAGTTTGGATTCGGTGACGGCTAAAAATCTCGCTGAAACTGGTTTCGCACAAAGAGAGAGGAAGTAAGTAAATGACTTTTAATGCAGGGGTAAACGACGAAAGGAAACGATTAGACCCCGAAAGTATAAGTGGAAGGCCGTTAGCAAGAATCAAAGATACCAGTCGATCCCTAGAAACGTACAGAGTGACCAATGATCGTGTTTCAAATAACATTGAAGAGTTTCTCAGGTTTTTTGGGATGAAAAATATGTTTCTCGATGAGATTAGAGGGAACTGCATGGTTGGTTGCTCACATATCTGAATTATATTCTCTCGTCTCATTGAAATAGCAAGAGGCTAAAGGATGTTGACTAGAACATTATTGTCAAAAAAACCAAGACTATGGTTTGTGGAATCAAGAAGACAGATTCACCATTCAACATTGGCAGCAGTGGGTAAGTGGTGCGTGGTGGCTTTATACACGCAAAGTTACTCTTCACATCTCTAAAACGAAATGAAAATGTGAAAATGAATATTCGGAATTGAAGAAAATATCTGCTGGCGTTCCTCAAGGAAGTGTCCTGGGACCCATACTGTACCAATTATATACAAATGATTTGCCAAATAGACAAGAAACTACAGTTACAACATTTTCTGATGATACAGCAATCATCGCAACGGGCGAGAAAGTTAAAATGGCAACAGATAGGCTCCAAAGATCAGTTACAGATCTGTATCTGAATGGACTAAACGATGGAGGGTCAAAATTAATGAAGCTAAATCAGTACATATTAATTTTACCAATAAGAAAGTAGGAAGTATAAGAGTCAATATCAATGGACAGGTTGTGCCCTATGTCAACACCGCAAAATATCTGGGTATGACGCTGGATAAAAATCTCAAATGGAAAGAGCATGTCGAGAAAAAGAAGGAAGAATTAAACAAATATCGGGTGAGAAAAATGGGGAAATCAGCGTGAAACAAGTATTTTCGATAAAATAATAGCAAAAGCAGGTATACATCGAAGACGGTGAAATTCGCCATGAAAAAATCATTTGACTTGACCGGGATATGATTTGTCAAAAGATTTTTTCCTGGCGAATTTCACCGTCTTCGGTGTATAACTTCACACCCGTGCGCGTGACTGTATACCACATCATTTGTTTAATGAAAAGCAGGTATATTGCACAAAACTAAACAAATTAAAAACCAGTAACTTAAGGTTTAGTCAAAATTTTTCTAACCTCCACTCCAGAATCAATGACAAAATTGTACAAGTATGGGAGGTAAGGTAAATAGCCCTCTAAGAAAAAAATTGACAGTGCAGAAAGCGATGTGAATTCTTCTAGTTCTGAACAGAGAGCGTTTCCGGCGGGAATCAGCTGCTGCTTTTTTGGCAAGGTCGAGATGGAGAGAGTGAGCTATAGTATACAAGCGATTGGTAGCCCTGTAGGGGAGTAAACAGTGGGGATAGTTACATAGATGAGGTGGAAGCCTTCAATTGGAACTGATATCGGTCTCCGTCCGCGGAATAGAGGGCCATAGCCTTTGTGACGTTGGCAATAGTCCCAGGGCACTCGAATTTCTCCTACGCCGACTACTTCATAAGCGATACCTGACCTGGCGAGGGAAAGGTCGCTACCGAAGTTGCTAGCAGAAATTGCTGGCAGAAGTTGATGGCAGAAGTTGCTGGCAGTCTCTGCAATTTTGGTATCGTAGGCATTATTAGGTCGTTGGCGCGATGTCGTTAGCGCTTAGGTTGGATTGCGTCTTAGGCATGTCCTTTGGCTGATTCCGGAGGATTAACGGTACATCGACGGGAAAAATGTTCAAAGGGAAAATATGGCAAAAAAGGGGAGAGTTCTCAAAATATGATACAAAACATCAAATAATTCAGCACCTAAAAATGACGGAAAGGAAGCAGTTCCGCCTCTCCGCCATAGCTGAGCATGCTTGGTCAGAGTGTTGCCTCAACATATGCTTCGAATAAGTTATGTAACATAGAGGAATGTAGGAAAATCGAAACTTCACCGCCTGCCATAATAAGGAACGGTAATCACGAAAAATCATGAGAATTTCAACATATGTGACGGCCAAGCTCTTGCCTCAACATTCTTAGTTCTTCTTCGATATGAAGTAAAGCTAACATTTTTATCTGCCGTCTAATGCTTGTTTATAAATTGGCCATAAAGTACTAACAACACGTTTCGCATGCTTGTATAACTGCAACGTCTTTGAGAATGTAAACTGCTAACAGATATTTGAAGGTTTTTTCTAATGAATAATTAATCGTAGTTTCATTAGCTCTTGTAGGATATAGTGCGATGCATGTTGGTGAAAATTCCTCCCCTGCCACACACCCTTGAGCTGACATGCAGGCTATTTTTTATATGAAAGACAGTTTTAAGGAGGTGGCGAAAATAATGGCGTGCAAATCAACATATTTTCTTTGACCTTGACACTCCTCCAAGCTAGTAGAAGAAACACAGTTCGCAAAAATACCACGTGACAGGGAGTCCCAAACGAAAAATATAGAACCACTAAGAATGCGAAATTCACTGTGAAAAAAACTTTCGTACACACTGGGACTTGAACCCAGATCCCCGAAATCAACAGGGCTACTCGCGAGAAGACCTTGTTACTTAAAATCCTCTGTGAAATTCGCAGTGAAAGAGGTCACCTGGGTAACCTATGGTAAAATCACGCCAAAAACGTGGTTCTGGGTTTGAATACCAGCTCAGGTGAATGATTTCATTCACTGTAAATGGCACACATAAAAGGGCCCTCTATGTCGCGGATGACTCCGCTAAAGTTTGACCCCTTGGCTGAGGTAATCAAACGTCTCAAAAATTTCAACAAACCAACACGTTCTTCTGCCCGTACGTCCTGGATCCTCTAAATAAATTGAAGAAGAGACTTAAGGAGAAGTGAAATACTGGGTACGCGTGATGTCTAAACCTTGAAGGACGGTGCGCTGGCTCAATAACATAGGAAGAAAACAGACGAGGACGCTGGAAAAAAGCGTGGTCGGGGAGGAAAGGAAAAAAAAAGGATCTAAACCGAACGTGGGCGCACCCAAACCGGTGGGACTGACTGTTAGTGCCGGGTTTTTACGGTCCGGGAAGAAGAAAGACTGAGTGAGCAGTGGAGAGAAGATAAGGCAGGAGGAGGAAGAGAAGTAGGGGAGACTTTGGGCACAGTGCGACGTCGGATTCGTTGGGGCAGCAGGGAGAAGGAATTGGATGAGATAGCAGGAGGCGGTCTGCCGAGAGGGGGATGATAGAGACCCTCCCCCCCCCGGGGTCGAGAGGGATAAAATGGATAAAGGTTTAAGGGTTGAAGTTCGGGAGTTTTCCCTCAGCAAGCGTGCGGCTTTGAGGATGGTGGGGAAGGGTGGGAATAAGAGTTAACAGGGACTAGAGGTGTTTTTGGGGAGGCCATGAAGAATTTTCGGGCCAAACTTTTTCTCCTCCCCCGTACAGGGGGTATACCCAATGTGCTTTTTCTTCCTATCGTGACCTTTACTTCTAGATTTCCGGATTTGTCGAGGAAGCGATTCATTTATTTCCGAGTCCGGAGAGAGAGGAGCGCCAATGATAATAAAAGCAACCATGAGTGTTCCGCACCTCAGATATTTGCCCCTTGATAACTAAGACCAGATTAATGGTAGCACGCTTGGTAGAATATTTTTAGGAGCTCTAAGTACTCTGGCTGCTGAGCAAAGTGGTTACCGATCCCGTTTCATTTGAATACCCCGTGTCATTACTATTTATATATTATTCACGTCCTAAATAGCTCAAGCCCAATTATGCTTGTCAATCAACAACAGTGTTCTAAAACAAAGAAAAATGTTCTATATAACAAATGGCATAAATAAACAAATAAATAAATAAATCAGCAAATATATAATATTACATAAGTCTCATTTAGCAATGACTTAACAGAACCAAACAAAAAGAGAATTATGAGGAGGAAGGAGTGAGACAGATACGGAATAAATGGAAAGGCTCCAATTCAGGGACACAATTTAGCGTAAGATTACACGTAGGTGGGAGTCGAGAAGATGAAAGACCTTTGAAGAACTGAAGATGAAAGACCGGTATTGCAATGAAAAGTTCAAAATAGATGTCGTATTTGGAAAACGAATCCATGCTCACAATGGGAATCCAAAGCTTAAATCTAATGGCTTCGACAGTTCGGCCAACCTGACGCTATGGCAGAGGATGTTACATTATCTGTTTTCTTGTAGCTGTAAAACCCTGAAAAAAACGTATAAGCAACGTAGCTGACTGTCTGAAAAGTGGTCATTGAGGTGATAGGATGTCGCGTGGAGAGGGTGAGCTGGGTAAGGAGGAAGACGAACGAGAAAGTTTTAGAATTGGTGAGAGAGGAAAGAAAGTTGGTGGCGGAAATTAGTAGAAGGCAGAAAAGATGGATGAAGTAGGTAGGTGTTTAGAGGTAAGGGTATGTCGTAAGAGGGGATAGCGTCGGGAAAGCGAGGAGGGAAGAGAATAGAAACTTATTATGACACTATGAAGGCAACCGAGGCTACGACGTTAATGAGTAGGTATACGAAAACCATAAGGCGGCTGGAGCAATGTTTTCTTATGTACAGATATGCGTGAAACTTTGCATACTTTTCTCATTAGTAATATCTATAGATAACTAAGTTTTTGGCAAATAAATATGTTAGCCTTATTGCGCATGATATGTATTTTGTAATAACTCTATTAAACTTTTAAAGATTTTCCTCTAAACGGGAAATAAGATATTTCATATTATTATATAACAAATATTAACGTGTCATGCCGAGTCAGAGAAATGAAAAAAACCATTTTAAATTATAAATTTTGCCAAAGTTTCGATCAGCGCGCCGAAAAATATTAAAATCCCAAGTTATGGAACACTTAAATTAGGGAAAAATGTTAAATATAATTATTGAATATATTCTATTACTGCACGTACGATGAGTTTCACCAAGTAAAAAGATATTCTTAAGTAAAAAGTAGTCCTAGTATTTTTTCTATTTGAAAAACTATTAAAATGTGCACTCAATGACCCTCAATTACGACTCCAGTCACGTAAAGTAAGACCAGATGACGAGCAATAAATATGAAGGAGTTGGAAAAAAATCCATAAATGGGGAGGTTAGGATGAATACTATCCAAATAACTACCAATAAACTGGGAAAATAACCAATGATGATGCCATAAAACTAAATTCTGCCATTACTCAATTTTGTTTGCGTATCTCCAAACCCTTAAAGCATATAACCCCGGGGGACACTTAGCTGAGTTTGGAAATTACTAATCTAAGACCTTTATCCGGAGACAAGCACAACATCCACGGCAAAGGGAGCTTTGAAACCACGACATTTAGGTTTACCAGGCAAAATGTGGTTTATATAACTGTATTAAATATGTAATAGTGCTATTTATCAAACACGAGTCAAACCTGACAATATCTGACAGTTAAGCTCATTAGTTAATAGCGACCAAATTTCTCAGAATAATTGCTAAATGCCTCTTTTAGTCCTGTCCAAATTAATCCAACTGGGACACAGGATTTAGCCGCATATTTTATGGATTAAAAGTAGTCTGGAAACATATCTTTATTAATTTGTATTCTGAGCTTCAATGGCAGTCATTCATGTCACCAATATAGAAATCATGCATGTGTTTCAGTTTTTCGTCAATATTTATATAGACAAAGATCACACCAGAGACTACTTTCTATGGAGAACCGGATGGATGTTCAGTTAAGGCAGTTTGTTTTTGGCTGGAGCTCACACATTCTATTATACCCAGATGGTGTCATGAAATACGTCGTCACGGAACACGTAAATCTCTTGTTCTCAATAACTGAACGGCCATAGCAAGATTTTATCCGAACACGTTAATTTCTTGTTCTCAATAACTAAATGGCCATAGCAATATTCTATAAATTTCAGCATTATTAATGCATTATATCCTGCAGAAATCTTTTTAAAAGTCCCACTCCTTCTCACCATGCATCTACTAGCTCAGAAATAAGGTAAGCATTAAATAAATAATCGCAAAAAACGCAAAAATCTATCAGCAAAACCAAGGCTAAGACTTATAATCTCTGGTTAAATATTTTCTCTGTATTAAAACCGAGGTTAATTCCTACTCTCATCGATAACTCTCACTTCAACCAACTAACACTTTCATACAACACGCAAAACCGGAACCCACAGCTAACATCAAGTTAACGAAACGGCTACATCATATTGATTTTAACGTTAACCAGGCACTATAACACCGGGCCTAGGGAAATCTTTAGATCCAATTTGCAATTGCTGAGGCCATTTCCTCATTTAACACTGCCTTCAATTACAAGTATTGTGAAGTAGGACACGCACACTGCTATACCATTTATTACCTTCGTAAGGCTGAATTGCTGATGCAACGAAAAGTTTTGACGTCGATGAGCACAGTCTCAAAGACCGCCTAAGTTTCCACTTGCAAGTCTCAAGGAAACGCGCAAATAGCGAGGTCTACCGCGAGGAGCTGCGAGCATTATCTTAATGCTGAGGAAGTGTGAGAGAAACTTGCGCTAAAGGAAACGAGTCAGGCTTGAATGTCTAGCGAAACTACAGAGAGCTATTATTTCATTCTATCACGCAGTAGAAGGCTGAGTACCGCTCAAAAGTCCTACGCCTTAAGGCAATCCATTTTAAATCATCCTTCTCGCCTTCCTACATCTAATGCTACTACCCCGTATATACGATAAGCATTTTCTTTACAATCACCGACAGGAGAGAGGCTGGAGCAAAGAAGGAATTATATTCACATAATATGCCAAAATAGCGTTTTCCGCGGTGCTGTCTCTATATGGCGGTCAATGTTCAAAACTGCCGTCTTCAGAGCCAATCTTGTATTTCAATATGGATAGTATAGGCTGAACGAGAGACTGATCTCGAAAATTGCAAGTTGGTATTGCTGTAGAACCAAGAAAAAAATTAATTAAACATTTTCCTCACACAAATACCTATTTTTGCACCTGTAAACGAGTAAAAAAAATCTAAGGTTATGTAAATTTTTCGATAGAGCGAACAATGTTGTGGGGCCTTGACGATTTGAAAATGCCACGAATAAAATACTAGCACAAATAATTCATTAGAAACGCATATATGTGCATCAAGTTGCTCTCACAATTATATACATAGCAAAGTTTCTGTCGCATTGCTGAACTTTTTATAGCCATCAATCATCCAGGGTGTGTTACTCATTCCTCCTCTGCTTTTAATATAAAAATGTCTCATTCAGCATTTCTTCTCTTTCTTCGACTCTGCAATCTCACAACCTCTCCTCATTTTGAATAACGTGCATATCCTGCCACTCTTTCTTTCAGCCTTTCCGGCCTTTTGCAGCCATGGCCTTGGCTTTCCAGCCTTCGGCTTCCCTTTGCCGGCCCTTCAAACTCCCCTTATATTATCCTGCATCAGCTTCCATTCATTCCCTAACACAACAAGTACTTCCAAGTCTATCAAATATTTTATATCCTTCTCAACCCACATCTCGAAATACTGCAATATGTTTCCACTCGTTAGCACTAAGTACACAGGTATCGTATTTACGAGGTTACCACGCACACGTCTTTTTCCTGAAAACCAGGATTAAAAAAATCAGTTACGCAAAATACAATCGCGCTTGTACAAATTCAAATGTCAAATTTAAGCCCTCCATTTTGAGGGCTTGGAACAAACTTCATTTCGAAAACGATTTTACAATTTTATGGATTCCTTCTAATAAGTTTACCCTTCTTGAATAAATAAGTTTGGTTTTTCATGGACAAAAGAAAAACTACAAATATAAGAATAGTAATGTTATTAACATTAGTTTTGAATTTTTCTCATTAAAAAAATAACAGTATATTTATAAGAAAAATATAAATAGTGTATATGGGATCACCAAGAAACAGTGAATCACCGAGAAAATACATGCATATGCAAACGTTAGTCTGAAATTTTCATGAATTCAGAAAATAATAGATTGTTTCTAAGGAAAAAATAGCTGTTACACAGTATTGATTTACTATGTACTGTATCAGAGGAGAAAGCACAAAACAAAAGATATTTAAAAAAACCGTTATCAGCGGAAAAAACACAAAACGAAAGATATTTAACTTTAGCAATAACATCATGTATGTGCGAGGTCTTGGCGCTTAAAGTGGGCCACGTATCAACTTTTCCCTTAGCAAATCTTAATACAGCAATGTGATAACTACATTAGTTTTGAGTTTTCTAGGGTTCACAAAAGAAACAAATTATACATCAGGAAGAGTATGATAGTTACACAAAATTGAATTATTATTATTTTAAAAGCAAAGATTATCAGCAAAGAAAATACGAAACGAATGGGAGTTAAAATTTTGTATTTACAATATATGGATGTGCGTGGTCTGGCGCCCAAGTGACCCAATTGTTTCTAAGGAAAATTTAACTGCTGCATACCTCGGCAGAATCTCTATAATTTCTTTATATATTCATAATTTCTTCTTTCCCAGATCGCTCCGCCTCTAACTCTTCTCCCTTCATGCCTGAACTCCACCTTTCTTCTTTATCCTGCCAACCTTATTCCGGAGCAGCCTCTTATTTTTCTCTTAGTTGTGTCAGCCCAATTATGTCCGCATGCAAGTCTGTTTAGGGTATGTATGACAGCTCGTTCAGCCGGGTGCCACAGTATGAAGATACTCATATATGCCGAAAATACGGCGACGAAATACGTATAGATTTCTTCCAAAAAACATCGTTCACTTTTTATCGTGGCAATTTATGCAGTAATTTGTAATTTATACAACATATTGTATAATGTGCTGAAAGATGGAAGCGTATTTCACTTTGATTATTCACGTGGTGGTATTATTCCAACATCATCCATTTAGTGAAAAACCACAATGCGTTGAAAAATATTTTTCATGGTTTCGTTTGCAAGAATTTCGTGATGAATCTTACATAAGGGCGCGAAATATACCCAGAAATTCGCAGAAATTGCCTTGGGAAAAAATCCACTTGAGCCGGGAATCGAACCTTTGACCTTTGTCTTGGCGGGTCTATGCGCTGTAACCACGCTAATGAAGCTTCATGATTCCAAAGGCAAGTTTATAAACACTTAAGGGAACTAGATGTACCATAAACCAGAAATTCAGTATATATTTTGTAGCTTAAAAACAACTCTCTTCTAATTACCCATTAAAACTAACCGTTTGAAACAAGAGTTCCGACTGAAACAAAAAGAGTGAGTCTGATAGTCTATCGTTCATTTTTAAACTCAGTCGCACGAAACGCAGTCGTAGATAGAAGAAACATTGTCTTTAAGTGAGCCTCGCGGCTAAGGTAATGAGACAAAATTAGGGTGATTAAGTACGATTTGCGACATTTTGCCCCAACCACAAATTTCCCGTCCTCAAAGATAAATTACCAAAGTCTCATACACTCTATGGATGGAGTAGGTAATCATTCCCGCATTCCAATTCCTTGGAAAGTTTATCGTCGAGCTTCGTAAACAAACTAAGGTTCATTCATATCCAATTTAAGTGAAACAAGAGAGCTGCGATGGTGGTTGACGGATGTGATTCGGTTGCGCGGGAGAGAAACGGGAAATCATTATGGGAATGGAAACTTCATTATTCCATACGATGCTCTACGTCTTGGTGTATTAAGTTCTGTGCTCCCGCACAAACTAATGCCCGATAATCAACGAGTATATGGTTCGCCACACCAAAGATGGGAAGGACTTACACCGGTCTTTCTAGAGAAGTACCTACTTTTGGCGAGGCCTCTTCATCCTATAACTAGATCATCCCCATTCGAATCTAAAACATGACATTTTCCTCAGGCATGAAAGCAAATACAATATCGGTGGGTGGCAGGTGGTGTTAAGACCCAAGCCATGGAGAAGATAGGGAATAGGTAAAACGAATAGGATAAGGAGATCGATGAAAAGTGAAAAGTTTGTTGATGGACTAGTGTCTCGCTTTGTTTTTGTTGTACTAATTAATGGCACAAGGGTAGAAGGAAATTTAATGCTACCTAATCAGCAGCGCTTTATCCTTATTTTTTGCCTTTAAAAAACCGTAAAACGAATAAGACAAAATACTGAGGAGGACCTGACAAGAATATTGGACTGTATAGACAAAATGGTGAATGATTACAATTTGAAGCTTAATCCTATGAAAACCTAAATTATGTTTTGCGGAACAAGTTAAGAAGAATAATTCGCAATTTGTCTTAGAAAACTAGAATTGGAACGATTAGAATAATTTTGCTGTCAGGGAAGTGATGGAAGGAAATAGAATTATACAATGGGCACCGTGGGCAAAGCAATAAATACATTCTGTCAAATGAGCCTATTAATTGCAAGCTACACATACTTGGGAGAAAGAAAACACTTCAGGCACTTCAGTTACGGAAGAAATAAAAACGTTCATACGAGTCCCTAGAGCTACCCTTACTCGGTTTTGTTACTAGCAAGAATGTTTATACAAATTACAGCAATAATATTTATGTAGATTAAAGGAAGAATTTTTACATAAATATACAAAAATTTACTCCTTCCTAATGGTAGCGGAACGTAGGCATGCAAGGATAAGTATAACAGTAGACCACATGCAGTGGGTATTGGATATTCGAGAAGTTTTTTAGGTAAAAGCAGATGATTTAGGATTAGGAATGAGAAGATGATGAAAAAATATTTAATGGATACTCCATGAATGGACATGTATGAAAATAAGGTGCTAAATACATTTGGCTATGCCAAGAGAAAGGATGAGAGGCAATTAACAATGCTGATTTAAGTTAGGTGAGAAGAATGGGGACACCAAGAATAAGGCTTCAACTATACTTATTTTTTTCACGCCGTACGCTGAAAACACCTCGACAACCGAAGATGTTTTGGAGATTCTTTAAAAATTACTGGGGAAAGTAATTAATTTATTAAGTACTATTAAGTATTAGTTTAAATATAGTGGAAAAACCACTCCTCCACACTTCAAAGGGACTCCACACTAAAATTTCTGACAAGATATATGCATTGTAAGTTCCTCATTTTTTTAATGAGGTGTCTCCGGAGTGCATATTAGTGCCTTGGAGTACCCGTGGAAATTGGCTGGTATTTTGTGGAAAACATTTCTAAAAAGTATGTTGCCATTAGGAAAATGAGATATTTTTCTTCAAAATTAGGCCAAATTCATAATATTTTATGAGAGGTGATATTTCGTATAATGTTCCTCAAAGCAGAATGCGGTTTAAAATTCCTAAACCAAGAACTAAAAATTTTGACTGTGCCTAGCCCGAAAAGAAACGCCATGATGGGTAGATGTAAGAACATTTATACAGTTATTTATAAAAAACCGAAAGAGAATACCACAGTTCCAGCGGGGTTTGGGGTGTGCATTAAATGGCAGAGAAAGTCATACATTGAGAGAATCAGAATTAGTGCAGATTGACAAAAATCAGAAAAGTGAAGGTTTTCTGTTCTCAGGCTACCGTTAAGGATTTATATTGCATAAGAATACATTAAGTCAACCTCATACACCACATCCAATCATGATGAACAGGAAAAACACATTAAAAACACATTTCCTGCCAGATGTGATCCACATTAATTTTCCTCGTTAGTCATTAATCAAGGACGCGATGAGGAAGGAATATTTTATTTAGATAAATTACGATCATTGACTATTCACGTCCATAAAAATTTCAGCCATTATCAGGGGAAAGGCATTTTATAAAGTCTATAATAATTAATAAAAAAAGGTAAATATGGAGAAATATGACTGGCCAAGTGTTCATTAAGGTCACCTAGTTTACGGAGGCATTTTGTTTCACAGCTAGCAGCTGGCCCAAATTCTAACGAAATCAGATTATATTAAGAACACAAGACGTAGTTTCTACCATAGCGAGCGATATTTTTTACGGCGAGATTTTTTCTTCTTGTCAAACATTAAAAACAGTTTTATGGTGACATAATATGAGAAAAAAGTAAAAACTGATATATCTTTCGACAGAACATCCTGGTGCTAGCTCAATAGTGCTTCACGGGAGATGAAATTCCCAATATTCTTTCAAATAAACTGAACTATTAATTCCTACATGGAAAAGTACACATTTATACATTTGGT
Organism: Pyrrhosoma nymphula; assembly: GCA_963573305.1. Lineage (NCBI taxonomy): Eukaryota > Metazoa > Arthropoda > Insecta > Odonata > Coenagrionidae > Pyrrhosoma > Pyrrhosoma nymphula. The sequence goes on from OY754335.1 coordinate 56,841,387, forward strand.
CTTAAAATAATAATTACTAAGGAAGGGAAACTAAAGCCGAAGGGGTATATATTTACATTAGAGTAACCAGCAATAGTGTAGAATACACATAAAGTTTATAAGGTTAATCAAAAATAGATTAACGTAATTAAATAGAATATATTAGTTGGTGGATTCGCGAATATCGCTCTGAGTGTCCATTTCACTTCAAATCGAGTAAACATTATCAAAAGTTAAAATATTCGACAGCCAGATGATATATATCCATAGGCTCTCTGGAAAGACTGAGGCAGAGCATGCCTACAAATTATTCTACGAGCTACAAAATTCAGAATTAGCGAATAAATAGCATATTATACTACCCTGGGAGAAAACGAAGTTTTAGGAAGTGTAGTAACCAAAGGGATGAAATGTAATAAAACTCAGATGTTGATCAAAAGCCTTAAGGCAGGAAAAAACCTAATGAACTAATACGAAACTTAATTATAACCCTGCAAAAGTGAGCATCGAAATTATCGCAGTAAAAATAACACAATATTGTTTCCAGGCTCGTAGAGAGATTATTATAATTACAAGCGAGATGGATTGGCAGTCCACGACTTATTTTCAATTGAAGCTGAAGTATGAGCGTATTATTACGATGGTGCTCCATCAGAATTCTACGGTACAGATACTCGGGGAGAACTTTCTCGACGAGTGATATGAGAAGAGCTTGTGCGACCACCTTCACCAACTTCACACCCCAATACACCCAGTTTCCCCAAATTGACGGCAGAGCATGGGGGAGTGTTTCCAAGAATTCTAACGAGAGCACGAGTCTTTTCACCGGGCACTCCACCAGCAAGGAACGACTGGTAAGAAAAAGACTGCGCTTTCTTAGATTGGCAGAATGAGAGGTTTTTACAAGTTTGCTCCATGACCAAAGCCAGAGCGGAACAAATGAACTCAAGAGGAACAGAAAAATAGAAAGAGACACTCCATTCGCTACAGTGAGAAGGTAACTGTCAAAAGCTACAAAGCAAAAGAAACAACAAAACAAAAATGCGCGTTAAAAGAAAGACGCAAACGAAAAACGAGGACACTTCAGACCGTTTATTTGAATGTCATAGCTTTAAACAAAAGGATTAATTACTCTTTGCATCACCATTTCAGACACATTAAAAATTATCATTTTCGAGTTTACCATTTAATGTAACATCAGAATTCTACAAAGGCAGCACATTAGGTGAGGAAATTTAGATGAGAATTCCTTCAAACACGTGGGATGCTAGAAGACAATTTAAGTGACTTCGCGACTAATAAAATAGTCTCTTTGTTGTTTCAAATAGACCAACGCCATTACGAAAAGGACAAAAATGTGCTGCTTCAGTGATAACAAGGAAATAATAATTCAGATACCATTAATCTGGTATGCTATTGCAAGGAGAAAAAATAAAAAAAACCGCGCACTCACTGATACGAATACGATTATACGAATATATTATAATACTAAGTCCAAGCGATGAATCGGCGGGAAAAGCTGCCCTATGTCCATTGTTTTTTGGTAGGCACTGTGGCATCTTCAGAATTTTGTTAATTCCGTTCATACAATAATTTATAAGTTATCTTTACCACAGTGGAATAGACATGTGTTGCAATCGTTACACAATAATCATAAGTATGGTCCACAGATTGTAAGCGTTGTGATTTACGTCAGGAGGGAAGGGAAAAGGAGGGTCAAATTTTTTCTCAAATGTTCTAATAAAAGAGGGGACTTTGGAGGGATGACGGACAAATTAAAATTCAACGAAAATAAAATGGGACCCATGTTACTGTTTAAAATGTTCTATTTGTGCCTGTGGATCAGCCCCAACAAGTTCATCGTTAAGAAAGAACTAACGCTTTCCCGGCGAATCAAAATGTAAAATCTTATCGGGCTCTCAACCGGTTTCAAGTATTCATAGTTGCATAGAAACATCGAATACTTTAAACCGTTGGAGAGCCCGAGAACAGTTTACAAATAGTTTATCGTTGTTTAGTATCCTTCAATAACTTTAAATTGAAATTATTAATTTTATGTCATGTCTCTATTATTAGTTTTTTATGCCAGATCATTATACAACCACCAACTTACGCAGAGGTTATCAGGGTAAATTTCATTCCGTAGCGTAAACAGCCTGTCCAAAGGACCGCGACCGCCAAATGTTTGCTTCCTGAATTTCAAATGGCTATGTCAACCAATCAAGTTCTAGTTGCTTCCGTAGAGACCACCAGTTTCAGCCTCGCGTTCATGTCATCAGTACACGGTTTTAAGTGAACGCTGATTGCGTCTGAGTCAAAACACAAAGAATAGACTTAACATACACCCCGGTATGGCTGGGTCCGTCCCGGTTTAAAAGGTCCGTCCCACTCGGTTGGCAACTTTGACCCGGTTACGGCCGCTGTCCATTGCACGGAAAAATGCAAATGAATGGCGAGGTGTGTGTAAATCGAAAACATTGTGTCAAACTATATCATGGTCCTCGAAAGCTCTCAAATAAATATTGAGAGTTAACTTGGTTGAAGGCCCTCTGTGATAGAAGCCAAGCTGAGCTACGCCATCTTTCACCTTTTTTTCCGGGGAGTCGAGATGATTTGCCTGTTGGGGTCTTAGATGGCTTTAGCCACCCCGCTAGCGATACAATTAGAACTCAGTATTTTGGAGTTTAATACAGAAACAAATCGCCGCTGCGGAAGGTAATAATTACATTTTGTAGTTGCAATAAAAAAATAAAGCAGCACGTCAATATAGCTTTTTAAACAATGAACTGATTTTGCGTCAGTTTTTCTCTTCAGAAATATATATGTATTGGTTTAGGGGGATCAGAAAATGGTAGCCCTACTTGTGGAAGAGATAAGCAAACGAAAAACGTCGTGAATCGATTTATGGGCCCTCTACAATTGTAAATGCAGGACGCCAACCACTCAGCACGGCCAAGCATAAAAGAAATATGTCCACAATCAAACCTCCGCGGGAAGAAAGGAGACGAATATATAAAAGGGAAATTCAGGAGAATACCATGAAAAAATTCTTAACCACCCTCAAAGACCCTTCTCATCTAAAGAAATAGCCTATTTGACTTTCCCAAACCTCTCAAAAAAGCGTGGACCATCCCTGGGAAAATGGAAGATGGAATAACAGCAAGTAAGGGATAAATAGGGTACTAGAAAAACTCAGATGGCATGGGTTTTAGGGTCAAGCAAGGGATGCTATTTTATCCCCACACTACTCTAGGACTCACAGAAGCGACGACATGAAGTAATACACCGGCTGCGGATCTGATAGGTACAAAAATTCCTTCTTTCCAAGTACCATCTGCGACTACAACAAAAACATATTGAGACAAGAAGGTACTCCGTCTACTCTCAGTGGACTATTCATCCGTTTAAACTACCAATGCTTTTCCCTACTTCATTCCCACTTTATTATTCCAATGCATTTATTCATCTGTTTTCGCATTAATTTTGTTCACAACTATTTCAGCCTTATTCTATTCTATTAAGTCAGTTGTTTTAATCCTTTCATTTTTTATATCAAAAGCTATTATTAGTTAATAAGTTTCATCAATTCTTTTCTTTTCATTCCTATTTGTTGCCGAAATATTTCATGTTCACTGTGTGAATGTGCATTCATTGGCTTCCATTCGGTAAGTTCCGCAGGTTTATCACTTCCTGCCTCCCACCTTTTAACTTTGACGAGCAGTTAGATGGAAGAAGGGATCTAGTATCTACTACTAGAAGAAGGGATCTAGCATCTACTAGAAGAAGTGATCCAGTATACATCTAAGATGCTACCAAGTATCGATCACAACCCAATAAACTTTACTTAATAAAATTTAAAATTAATTAATAAATTTAACTATCTAGTTATCCCTCTTTCTTGGATGGTATCTTAACACTCCTTGCCACGAACTACGGCGCTGGCTCGCGGGGTAGTATGAAAATGTAGGTGTAGCTTTAGGCGTAGAGTGGGCTTAGTTGGGATCACTACAAATAGAGAAAACGAGAACGGGGGAAAATGTAGCTGTGCCATCCGCAAATTCGAGAGAGTTCGTCGATGGAGATTTTTTCAAGTTTTTTTTTCATTTTTTTCGATCGCCTGTTCGGTCCCTTCCTCTCTCAATATTTTCTCTCCCCGCACCCTTAAAAGCCCTGCGATAGATTCACTCATTCCATTCTTTGAGTGATGCACAAAAGGGGATTGTAACTGTGTGACGCCCAACGCAGCTCTGAGCTTAAAAAAACTGCAGCAGAGTGGAAAGGTTATTGCGATTTTTTGCATAAAATGCTTTTTGTTATTCATCACGATGTGCGGTAGCATTCCAAAATGTTTTCCATCCTTTTGGCAGGAGTACAAAACAAACAAAGTAAGCTTGAAATAACAATGGCTGCGATTTCTTTATTATTTGATTTTATTTTTTTTTTACTTTCAACGCATCTCTATCGGCACTGGTGATGGGAATTCACTATTGTCGTATTACAGTAGGAGCTACGCAAAATGGAGTGAGTACGACAGAGGATAAAATTCACAAGCACTCCTCTGCCCGATATATGTTTGCCTAAATCGATATTTATTCCTCTCGGATTAGACGCAAACAGATAAATCCAGGAGGAAGTAACACGCTCTCAGATGAATCCACTGAGTGAATCCTAATGCCGTCGCTTTAAATCGCGTGAGCTACATGCATAAGTTTTCTTACATGATTAATATATCACCGGTAAAAATTTACGCAGCACAACTTAGATGGAAAATCTAATAAGGCTCTAACATTTCTGCTAAGTGACTACTGTAGAATTAGCATACATGTAGCTACTATTAATGAGAAATTAGTAAATAAGTTCGTTTATAGGCGTCAAATTAGGCATCTGGTATCTTTATCCGAAGATTGATATCAACTTAAATTTCAGCACTGTTCACCATAGCCTAAAAACATTGAACAATAGTTGGTTAATGTAATTAGTAACGTTCAAACACGGACTAGATACGATGAGGATAATTTCGTAAAATACACTCCACCAGTTCAAAATTTTTTTAAAAGTATTACCCAATTCATTAGTCACTTCGGAATAAATTTAACAGAAAAATTCCTTTCGATTTTAACCTCAAGCAGTACAAAATAATTTAAAAAACTATTGGCTGAATAATTGCTTAATAAGTGAGTAACAACTCATTTTTTTAATTAACTGGCCATAAATGTATATATTCGATCGAGAAAACTTAACATGCAACAGCGAAAATTTGAGTAACATGTTAAACATAATGGCAAAAAAAGGATGATGAAACTCAAGCACATCAGTCAATTTACTCAGTCAGAGCAGAGTCAGTCACGTGCACCATCAATGAAAGTAAGGCTTTCGGTCCATAAGGAAAATGTCCAGGAATTCGAGCTCATTTAAGACCTTTTTCTACCTTCACATGTCCACCGTTTTGACAGCACTGAACTTTTCAGTTCTTCATATTTTACTCCTCCAATACATTGCTCTTACTTTCTTTCTTACAGTATTATTCTCTTCATCACAAACTTCACCATGACATCTCCGATCATACGTTCTCCAACAATTTCTTCTGATGAATTTGAATAACCTTCTCCAATCCCTTGTCTTATTACATAATATCTTTTTCTTTCTATAGACTCCAAATGTATCTTCACCCAAGTCTCCATAATCAAAACTGAAAAGTCTATTTTTGGAACTTATAAAAATAAAAATTCATTAATTAGATTATTGAACTAGTCCACAAACATATATCTTCGATTCAAACCAAAAGTCACGGTATTCTACATCACCATTTCGTAAACCACCTGCTTTTAAAGAGATAGGAGACGAACGAGCAAACAAACCTTTAGCAGAGAGATCAGTAGTGCACGGAAGCACAAATTAATTGCAATTAAATGACCCATTGAAATCCCAACTACGATTTTGCTTGTAGCCAGTGAGTCTGTGAGGCCGTAATGCATGACCCCAGCCTGATTTAAAGTTAAAGTAGAGTAACCAACGCTTTCGCACGAAATGAATTGTTACGCATGACTTTTCTTCTAGAATACAAGAAAAGCATGTTCTTTGGAAAACCTAATGAAATAACCTATTGCTGGGAAACCTTCAAACCACTTTATGCCCGCCTTATTTTTCCAAATGACAAACATGTTTTTAGCGTAATTTTCTGGAACTGTTTCATGCTAATAACAACGAGTAACTTGTATTTTCACATACATATATTCTGACGTTGCAGTAAACCAACAAAACTAAGGAAGCAAATATAATGCTTTGATGTGGATTCACTTCGTTATTCATTGTTTATTTTCTAAAGACATTCGTGTCAACAACACATCAAAGAAGAGTACCTAGAGATGGCGTCTTTGAATGCGAGTGTGGTATGTTTTTTTAAAGTTGGTACTTTCCAGATGCATTTGAAAACTGAATTACCGACGGGTTTTACATATTCGCGAGTTCAAATTCCGGGTCACGAGTTAAACTGCGTACTATTCAATGAAAATTTCATTTTGGCGTTCATAGAAATGGGCAGGGCGACAATTTCTTCATATTAAGACTGAAAACGTCAATCTTTGACGGACAACCAATTTTCTCCCTCCAAAATGCCGGATAATCATTGAAATTTTATACCTGTAATCTACAAAGAGATGAAGACAGAATCGACATCACAATGCGTCAAAGTTTTCTTGGACTTCGAGAATTAAAAAAAAATGATTCACTCGCCAAAAATCTTGCGTTCGCTTCTCAGCGTCCCTTTTAATCTCCTTGGTAGAAAACACGCAGTGACGGATCATCGCTACCGGGAGAAATTTACTCTAGGCCACGGCTGAGATGTACGGCAGGGTACACAGCCCACGAAACCGACCGAGTGGGTGTATGTTAGAGCGTTAAAGGGGGAAACTATACAAAAATACACAAGCACACAGCTCCTGGTGCCATCGCGATTTCGCCAAGGGATTGCAATGGGCGAGCGGAGAGACGGATATCCTGTGCAAAGAGGTGCGGCAAAATAAATACACCGCATAGCACCGCGCTCATCTTCCTTCCATTTGCGTTCAAGGGACCGAAGACGCTCCGGGGTATAATCTCGGTACACAGGACTGGATGCTCCGGGCAAACATTCACAGGTACGACGCGACGCACGAGGTTTCAACGCGGCTGGGTTTATCACCACGCAAGGAATTGCATCACGAGCGCATCCGAATCCTGTGTAATACGACATGTATACACTCAGTTTTATAAAAAATTAATTCCACATCTCTTGCTAATTTTGTTTAACATAATAGCATATTATGATGAGCATTGCTATTACATGAAAGTAAAGCCTGGGCAATAATAGTTGCAGAGCAAAAGAGATTGTAAGTAATGGAGATGTGGTGTTACCGAAGAATGATGAAGATCAAATGGAAGGAGAGAATCACAAACGAAGATGTTCTACGAAGAGATGGAGAAAAAAGAAGTATTATGAAAAACTCTGCAAATGGGGACGAACTTCTTTATCACATTTTGCGTCGCAACAGTCTATTGAAAACCATATTGGAAATTCATCATGCAAATTATAAATAATTCCAAAAGGACGAATTATGTATAAATGAAGCGGTTGGCAGAAATAAAAGTGAATTGAAGAGCTGAAGCAAACCAATCTTAGGATTGATGACTTCCGATGATGTTTATTAGCACATAAAAATTTTTGGGCACAGGTATTAGTTGAATAAAATAGAAACAAAACATTTTAGATAAATGGTTGCCATTTTTCAAAATTAGGCGCGAGATTTCTTAGAGTGAAAAAGTCAAATGCCGTGGGATAAAAATGGCTTAAATAGGAGCCCCTTCAAATACAAACACTGTTGAGCATAAAGACTTCTGGGAATGTATTGGGGTCCTTAGTTTAAATCTGACATTGACGAGATTACCAGACTTCAACATTAACTGCAGTTAGTGATTCGACCACCCAGATAAAATAAGCTAAATAGACAATAGGACTGACAGGATTTGACGGCTGATGATGATTTTTGCATTGCCTGGGGGCTGCAATATACTCTTAAAAGGTTGTTTCTTTTTCTTGCCATGAGGATTTAAAATACCTTTGTTAATAATCGTGAGTGGACAGCAACCGTCGGGTAGAATAACTATCCGGCGGCAAGTTTGACTAATAATTAAAAATATTGCCATGATAATCGAGGAATAGAACAGGATGATAATTTCGTTTGTTGACAACCTCTCCTCCCAGAGATATATACCTCCCAGAGATATATACATAAAAATAAACATTTCAGCAGCTAGTAGCAGCAACTAGTAATACCTTTTTGAAAAATAAACGCCCAGAGAAAATTTTACAATGTTGCAAAATGACAGAAATTCCCTCTGCTATACCGCTTTGAAACATGGGCATTGTCATCAAGCCAACTAGGGAGGATATAAGCAGCTGAGATGAAATCGATAAGACCCTTGTCTGACAATATTCTTCACGACCAAAAACGAAATGAAGACATCCACTCATTGCTAAACATCCCGACCATGACAGAAACTATTGGAAAATACCGTAAAAAATAGTAAGAACATATTTTAGGACGTCAAAACAGGTTACCCCAGATACATCCAAACTACAGACCACATAGAAAGAGAGGTTGCGGACGACCAAAGAAGTGATGGGGAGAACAGCTTCTGACCTTAAGCGGCACAGGTCAAATGGCTTGATGCTAGACAGAATGAGTGACCCACTGGTTATGGTTTATGAAAAGATTGCTGAGGGATCAACTAGAAAGTGATCCAAGATAGTAGGCTTGTGGATTCAAGTTAGTAATAGCTCCCTATTTTGCCATTGGCGCCTTTACAGAGGCCAAGTCTAGACATACCCGATAGCCGCAAGGAAATCGGAAACCTAAGGAGGCTCGAATTCTGAAGGAAACAAAAAAGAATTACTTCGAATCGCATCCCTTTCCAGACCCCTGTCGCTCTCTCTATATTTCTCCGTACGTTCCCCTTTTTGATTACCCGCCCCCCCCCCTCGGTGGGTGGTACCTCCCACAAACCTTCCGACTTCACTCCAACGTATACCTCCCACTCCTGCTCAAGTGTTGCCAAGCTAGCGACTTTTCTAAGTCAAGCTAGCGACAAGTCTTTGGTGGAAATATGTACAAATTTTAGTGCCTAACGACAAAACTTTAGACAATTTTTTCATTTAAAAACCTGAACACACCTTAATATCGTTACTCTTAACGTAATGTAAACTTTTTGTTCGTCTTGTTGAGGCCTCCCTACTAAGATAAAATGATGGGATTCCCAATTTTTGTCCGCTATTTTGACACAGCGATAGGAAGTGGAAGAGTAAATCCATATTTTTTTTAGCACTTGGAGCCGATTTTTTTAATATGCACTTTTCCAGAAACCTTAGTTTTGAAAGAAATGCGTACCAAGACCAGTAATGATAGTGGAAAACGAAACAAAAAAAAATGTTGGAAAATTGTTCAAAAAATTAATAAAATGCTAATATCAATGGAATACCTTTCAAAAAACGCAACAAACTGTGGCACACCTTCGCTTTTCTAAGGATTACTGGCAGTGAGTTTAAGAAAAAATTAATAAAGTATGTGTAAAATATATATTTAGCGCATTTCCATCAAGCTACAAAACCAGTGAATACTATCTGTTTTCTCGCACCACCAAACTAGCGACTTTTTTTCCCGAAGTTAGCGACTGAATCCCATTATGAGTTGACAGCACTGCATAACTATTTGGCATTGATCACGTTTATTCCAGTAGCGGTGTACGCCGGAGTCGGGTTAAAAGGAAGCAGCTCGTGTCATTGGATGCATGGCTGAGCACATACGCGCGCCAATAGCGCCAAGTGCTAAGTGACACGTTCCCTACCCCTTCTCTAGATAGCTGCTGCACAAGGTGGCTTGCGGCAACACAATGGACGTCCGTGTCGGCCCACATGGTGTGACACGTTATTTTAGTTCTCGAAACGGCTTTTCCTCGGAAACTCACTTGGTAGTAATAACAGTAGTTGTTTACCGTTGGAAAGACACGATTAAATAACCATCTTGATATCTTCTGCAATAGTTTTTCAAGATTCTTACAAGCCGCCTCCGCCGTGGCGTAGTACCATGTCGTTGCACGCGGTTTTTCGCGTTATTTTTGTACTTGAATGGGCTTTTTCTCGCTTACTCACTCAGTAGTAGCAGCAGTTATGTACTATATGAAAGATACGATTAAAATCATCCAGATCTCATAAACATATTTCAACATATTATCCTGCAAGCCCCTAGGCAGTGGGTGTTTTAGAGGCCAGCCAAGAATGAAAGATGAAAGCACGAAAAGAGAGGCGTTGATTCGTTTGCTGATGGGGCAAAGTTCTTGCCTGCCTACCCGAAGGTCGCGGGTTCAAAAACTGCCTGGTAGGGTTTTCACCTCCAAGGGCATGGTTGTATACTCATCTTTTGTTACCTTTTTGTTACCTGGTAAATGCATGACTAAAAGGCTCTTGAGATTGTTACAAGGCTATGGTAAAATATATATCTTGAAGCTGATCAGTGTCATGTAACATGCGACGGTTTAGTGACGAGCTGTTTTTGCTGCAGCCTTTTATTGCATTTTTTCATGCATGTGGTATCTTCAACTAGTGAAACTTATGTTTGTGTTTTTGGCAAATTGCATTTACACTTACGCTATACCCAGAGAGCCTCTTAAAAGGTATGTGGCAGGTAGGGCAGTTGTTCACCAGCTGTTCTGCGGCGGTTCACTAAAATAAGGGTCCCATGAGCCTATGCGCAATTTTGTTGTGTTAAGGTATTTAAGAATTTTGTAATGTTTATATTATCACGATTTGTACCAGGAAAAGAGAGGTATTTACATTGAAGGAAAGAGTTTAAATACTTTGCACAATTCCACAGGAGAAATTTGATTTATTGAGTCAGCATATTTCACTGCACATTACAAAGAAGCTTCGTGAAACGGGTTTTTGTGAATTTGTATTGACGACACCAGATTCTTTGTTATTTTGTTTTGCTTATATTTATGCATCACTCATTTATGTTCGGATATGTGAGGGTAGAGCTCACCCCAGACTAAGCCACCGGCGTGTTAATTTCACACATTCAGGGTAGGGGGGCCACTTCCTTTCCCTGGGCCACCTCGTACTACGAGGAGTTTTTTTATTTATGCATATGTTAACTAAATATTTGTAATGCTAACTGCTATATATTTCATATTTTAAAATTTTGTAATTGCAAAATACTATACCAGCATCAGAGACAGCATTTATGTATTTGAAGTGACAACGCAAAGTCATAATCAAAGATTTATTTTTGTATTAGTTAATGAGCAAGTCGGAAGGTCTCCATGGGGTTACCTTCATTCGTAACTGATATTGCATCATTGTCCTTCTGTTTTATATAATATATTGAGGAACAAAGCCTTTATTTTTTTGTTGGCATGAGAAAAACCGTCCTGCCCTGCTGAATTTTTTATTGTAGGCAATAAAAACATTTATTTAGAAATTTAATTCAGAAACGTAAAATTATGAAGGAGTTGATAAGGTCACATATAAAAACATCGGTGTTCTAAACCAGCTCCCCGGTGTGAAAACGGAGTAAGTTTCATTCACCTAAGTCACCCGGAAAGCCTTCAGGGCTAAGGTTGTATCGCGCCGCATAACTATACCAGGCTGCTGCGTCCGGCTATGTTAATTGAAAAATGGCTTACAAGAGTTGCAGAGATAATGGAAAGAAAAATTGAACAAGAAGTTGGCACATATTATAAATACTCCGAAAATCAAACAACAGATACTCGAGAATTTAAAAAGCAATGAGATTCAAGAATAATAGAATAATATGGCTCCAAAAGTTTTGAGGTACTTTTTCGACAAATCGATTAACCATTAAGAAAAGTTCTTCAGAAATATGATTGTATGAACACGAGATATTATTATTTTATCTTCAACCTATCAACAAATTAAGATCTACAATGCTCCAGGTATTACAGTTCACGATGTTACACATCGTGATGGCAAAACTTGCTTTTTCGTGGGCGTAAATACAGCCTAAAACAACCAATAAATCCCTTAGTTTACGACAAATCATCATTAAGTAACCCATTTTCAATCAAATATGACCCCATTTTATTGCTCCAAAAACTTTGTTTCGAGGAGTTGTTGTTAATGTCATAGCAAACCATGCACACGGAACGCATGCACATTCGCTTTAAGGGAGTAACCAATAAAGGGTTAAAAAAAAGACATGCACCTTCCCGCTCATAATCAAAATTCTTACGTAAAACTTAATGGAACTAAAACCAGAAAAATTATTTACTATTATTGTTATGAGTATTAATTTCCCACACGTTATTGCATGGTAGTGAAACTTCGGTTTGCCAGGAAAAGTGTAGGCATTATCTGAGAAGGTTTTGTGGTAAAAGTTGGAAGGATAGGACGATAGGGTATGGAATGAGTGGGTGACGAAAGAATGTGGGATGGATACTCCGGTAATGGATGTATGTGAAAAGAGCTTGCTTCATTGGTTTGGCCATGTTGAGTGAATGGATGAGAGTTGAATAACTAAACAGATAATGGTGTGAGAGGAAGGGGTAGACCGAGAAAGTAATGGGTGGATGTGGTGAACGAGACTCTGAAGAGGAGGAATATTTTGAGTCATAATAGTAGGAGATCGTGGGTGAGTGAAGGAGAATCAAAATAGATTTTCAAGGATAGGGTATTATGGAGAGAATTAAAAAAAACATGAATGTGGCAGAAGCAAATGTGTGCAATGATAGGACAGGATTGAGGAATTTGTTAAAATTAAATCCAGTTTTCTAAATATATCGCCTATAGTTAAACTGTTTTTACAATTAGGTACTACCCTGATATGGAACGGCGTTATGGGTATGTATGCACGCATTTATAATTGAGTATTAATTTCCGCAGAGGTAAGCACATGCATTTAAGCATTGCATCATTTAAAGTCTCGAGCAGTACCTACTTCTTTATTTTAATATTAGGAGGGAAACATTTTAGCGTTTTTTTAAAACACTACATGATCGAACTTATTATTATTCTAACAGAGGGTGTCAAACATTCCCGGCACATATACTGAGTATTTATGGCCATAGAGCAAGAGTATAATGCGGAAAAGCAATGTTTTTTCAATAATACATTTGATTCTACTCAATTAAAGTAACGTAAATAAGCACTATTCGACCACTCCCTAATAATAGACGAAATAGGTCGTTTGAAATTTAAAAAATTTTGTGAAACTTCAATACCAAGAAATTTCACAAATTTCAGTCAAAAGCTATTTCATTTGCCTAAATTTCTTGTAAAGTGTGATAATGAGCCATATCATCAAAATTTCACAAAAGTGAATGCTAATGCATATGCTCCACACACTCACAGCCTTGACTATTAACTTCGCTAATCTTCTTCAAAAAACTATTTTGTCATGAATAATAAAATTAAAATAATTAAATATATATTCAATATAATATTAATGGCAATATTAATTGAACAATATACGACTCGTATGTGACTAAATACATATAATGCAGCTGATTTATAATCGCGTGTATACGCCGATGATTAAAACGTAGCCATAGATCGTAGCACAATGTTCATGATATTACATGCACATTGCACCTAGGCAGAACGCCAAAGGGAATCACAGAGGCAATACAGACTATTTATAGCTAGAACGGAGTAATTGAACTGGAATTGAACAGATTTCTTTACGGCTATTCCGGACCATTACGGTTGACGATCAAAATTAGGTCTCCTGAATACACTCCTCAATTGATCCTAAGGACAATGAGTCAAGGACTCCATCGCCACAGAAAAACGTAATGAATTGAGAGATCAAAGGAATTCGTGGAGAAAGGAAAAGAAAGACAAAAAAATAAATAGTTCTGGAGTTCGGAAGAGAATAGAAAGGAGAAATAAGAACGATGGTCCCCGAAACGTGAACAGAATGGACGAGCAGAAGTCAAAGGCTGAGGAAAAAAGTGGTCTGATGTTTGAAAAAAAATTGCCGGGTGCGTGAATAAATGGGAAGGTAGAGAATCAGATGCCGAACGGTCAATGGAGATTTTTCTTGTAGATAGGAATGCGGAGCAGGAAAACAGTTTTTTGTGCGAAATTGGACGGAAAAAAGGACGCGAACACAAAATGGAGAAAAAGTGAAGGACTTTTAAGAGTTGGTAAGATTTAAGAACGGTTAGAAATGAGGCAAAGTGGGAAAAACTAAGTTAATTGTAAAATAATTAATTTCTGGACGCCTATCTTTCATCGGTTTGTAATTTTTATTTAAGTGAAGAAATTCACACTAGCTGAGGAAATTAATTTTTGCAACAAAGTTTAAACCACGTCGTAAGTCCACCAATCGCTCACTTCCATGGTTAACGCACGTGCAATCCTTTATCGTAAAGAAACAAATCACAACGGCTGTAACCATGATGATACTCTTGAAAAGGGCAATCAAAACGTAAAAAACACTGTTGTGGGTTTTTAGATTTTCGTGGCGTTGATTTTTAGTTGCTCTTTTCATTCTTACGGGTCTGCACCGTTTGTGTTGACTTGGGTTGATGACAGTTTTGTTGGTTCTCTAATTGTTGTAAACTCATACGATGAATACCCGGAAGAATGGTGAGAATAAGTACAAAAACAGCGTGTTTTATATCAGTCATCTAGATTTATAGACCGTTAAATAAAAATCGAATGCTATAAAATATGCTGGGGCAGGATCATGATTCTCTATAAAGCAAGCACTTGCGTCATTGTATTTTTTCCAATATAGTCATGAGAATAAAACGAGATCATCATTTTTTATATTTTTACAGGTGCATTAGAGCAATAATTTTAATCAATCAGAATTCCCTTCTAGAGTGGTTTGCGTTTTGGATTACGGTAACGGCAATACAAAAAGAGGAACTTTGATCTCACCCCTGATAACCTAAAAACTGCACCAGCGCCATGCACCCTGATAAAATATTAACTCAGTTCTTGATTTTTTTAAATACTACGCTATAAACACAGGCGTAGTCGCTACGGAAAATACAACAAAAAAATGCAGTTTACGTTTGCATCCCCTTTCGGCAGAGGTAATAAAAGAGCGCTGCCAACCTCTCGATAGGTTTTGGAAGGATAACAAGGAAGAACCATTAGTTGGAGTAGCTTAAATTACGAAGAAAAGCAAAACAGGAGACTAATATCTGGTTCTCTAGAGGAAAATCCACCTCCTCGTCTCCCGTAGTCATAATCATTTCCACGGAGCATTCAGGGAGGCGTAACAATCACTGAAGCTAAAGGTTGACAGGAAGGCTCGGGAACGGAAAAAGGACGACGCGGGATAAAAGTTCCAGATTCGGGAAGAGATATAACGTAACAAAACCATTCCTAACATTTTTACGGTTTAAGCCCAATACACGCGAGTATATTCAATATGCCAGAATTGGCCTGCAATACTGCACCCAGCCGATTCGGATGGAATGGCGGTAACCTATGGCGAGCAACATTTCACAGCAGTGCACGCATGAATCCAAGAGATTTGGTTACTCAGACGGAGAAATTTACCATTTGCCATTTCCCGCACCAGTTCTTGTGCCACAAATGACGCCATAAGTTCTGAGTTTGAGGAGCGATCAGCGGTCGGAGTGGTGGCTAGAGTACTACCGTTTAGCATACTGAGGATCGGAGTTCAAACCATAGAAGCGGTGTATATTTTTCTGGGGTAGAATTCCAATCCCTTCTTGGGTTCAATGCGTGGTGCACTTCGAATGCAAAGTAATCCGTCCGTCGGACGTGACATTAAACTGTAGACCCCTCAACTGAATCAGTATAAAAACATTGTAATTTTCACAATAGATTTAACCGTTGTTGATCGGTTTCAATGCGAAGGCGACATCATCAGGGTGGTGATATTAGGTTGGCAACAAATCCATTCATTATCCACATTTTACGTTTTCTCAATCTCTTTTTAGTAATAACCCGTAAAAAATAGCGGGCAACATACCCAGTCACACAAATTTTATTATTATTGATTTTATTTATACATTAATTATTATGTTTTGTGTAAGTTATTTCACAGTTGATAGCCTAATATATGTAGACCGTTTTTATGTGTACAAAATATAAACTCCTGTGCTAAATTTCAACTTTGTTGACGACAGCTACGAGGTTGATAAAAAAATTTAACGTGGGGCTTATGAGTTTCAGTTAACGCGTGCTTATTTAATCAATTTACAATTTAACTGGGTCAAAAATTAAAATAAAGGGAGTTTACCTTATATATGTGATGCTACACGAAAAAAAGACACCAAAACAAGCTAAATTGGTTCGGCCGTTCTCTCCTTCATCTACCCCCCCCTCCCCCCCGCAAAACCCCAGGGTGAGCTTTGACCTCCAGCACCTAATTTCCTCCGAAGTTTCTTCTCCTTCACCATCTCTTCATGCCTCAACACATCATCCACTCATGTCTAGGTCGTCCACAATTCCTGATTTTGTAGAGTTTTACCTTCAGGATTTTCTTTGGCATTCGTTGCTCATCCATTCTTTCCACGTAGCCTAACCATCTTATTCGTTGAGATTTTATGAATCTAAAGATATCCTCTAAGAATTCAGTCATTTCAATGTTATACATTATTCTTTATGCACCATTTTCATTAACCTGGGACGCGAATGCATCGTATGATTTTTCTCTCAGATACTCTCTGCTTTTCCTGCTTTTTTTTCAACTGCCCATGTTTCACCTCTATGGGTGACAACTGGTCTAGAAACTGTTTTTTATATTTTCATTCCATACATCTACTACCCACACCAACATATCCCAAGGCGTTGAGGGAAAAACACAATAGCTGAAGAGGAAGAGACAAAATTATTCCATTCCCACCATCCCATCCTCTTTATTCCCATTTCCTTCAGTTCTCGACACCCGCCTTTGCACTGCGTTGTTCCTCCGTGCTCACGTTTCGAAAGACGAGCAGAGAGAGGGAAAAGGAAAGGCTTTTGAATAATTAAGGTTTTTAAAGCAAAACTTCGCCTCTCTACTTGTCCTTCTCCACCCCTCCCTTCCCGATGCAGGGAGTGTTAACCCTCGATTCACGCCGGCTGCCGAATGGCGCCACGAGCAAAAGGGACCGTCGGAAACCCCCCTTTCCTTCCCCCCCCTCCCCACGCATTTCCACGCCAACGGCTCGTCTCACCGACTGTAGGATGTGTGTCAGGAGTCCTGAGAATTAGATTAAACGGCCCGCTTTGGAATACGTAAGCGTCGGAAATGTACACTGCATCCGTAATCCCTGAGGGACTTCCGACTTGAAAGCTCCACACCCTGCTACGACGACGAGGCGGTGTGTTACTCGAAGCGTAAATATTTAGGGATGATTTGAGGGAAAAATAGCCTTAATTAATTCTGATGTCAAGGCAGTCTCGATGCCACAACCACTGATTGGCAAAGTTTGCAGTATTCCGAGGATTTTATGGAGGAATTCCACCGGGGGAACATTTAATGCTTCCGATTTCGATGTTTTTCATGCAAGCCTTGCCAAAATGTCTCTCAGTAGAAAATTGCAAAGAGTTCCTCTTTGTTTACTTTACTGACAATATTTTAGGTACAAGGTAATTAATGACAATGCGTAGAGGGTTAAAAAATTAGGCAAGAGGAAATGTAATACGGGTATATAAGGAATGTCGTTTTAGGGTTAACTTTGTGGAAACGCGACAGAAGAAATAATTTCTAGCTTTGCACATTCCTCACTAGTTTATTGTAAACGACCAAGATTTTGACACATAATGTCATTATCAAGGTACGTTTAAGGTACAGGCTCGTATTTTAATATTTTATTATTTTATTATTATTATTTAATTTACTATTTCAATATGCACTCCAACCGAGGTTTTGTGGGGGTTGGTGAGGGAGAGGGGGAAGGTGAAAGCAGGGGGTTAAGGGGAGGGGGTGGTTGGGAAGGAAGGAAAGAGGAGGTTATTATATGATTTGAGGGGGTTGTTTTTTCGAGACGAATGACTGGGGGGGATACGCGCACAAATAATAGGATAGGAGTTATATCGTAAACAAAATCGAACATTATTCTAATGGTGAATGCAAGTTGAAAGTAAAATTAAAATTTTTCTTTCAAACATTTACCCCCCCTTCCATTCCCTCCCAGCCAACCCCGCCCCTTTCCCTCCCCCGGTTATAGTATATATGGACACTGAAATACGAGATATGTATCTTGATTATGACATTTTATGTCGAAACCATGCTCGGTAGCAATGGTAAACAAGTGTGTGGAATGTACAAAGGGAGAAATTATTACATATTACGGGAAGGAAAGTTTACAAATGGTTTCTGCGATCAATCAGCAGCTGTTTTTGACTTGCTGGAGCTCATACGTACCACGAAGTGGCGGTGTTACTCGGAATTTTAATATTTACTGACGATTTGCGGGGAAAGTAGCGTTGATTAATTCCGATTTCAAGACAGCCCAATTCCACCGCCACCAATTGGCAAAGTTTCCTATAGTCCGTGGATTTTATGGGGGGAAACTGGTTAAAAAAGATGACTTACGCGGTGGAACTTGTGTATAGCGAAAGAGGATCTCTTTGCAGTTTTGCACTGGGAACTGTTCAATGTGACCGGTTTCGATGTTTTGATGTAGTTGTCAAGCCCTAACCTAAACATTTGACAGTGGAAAATTACAAAGGTTTCTTGTTTCGTTTCCTCTATAAACACTAATGTAATTCAATTTGTGTCTGTTCAGCTTACATTTTTAGGGACAATTTGCGGGAAAAATAGATTTGAGTAATTCCGACTTCAAGACAGTCCCAATACCATCATCACTGATAGGCAAAGGTTCCAATTGAGGTACACCAGTACAAGTAATTAGTACATTTTTGTGCTCCCTTACTCAGGAATCAGCAGTCAGCTTGGATGAAAAATTAGGCAAGAGGAGACGCAATATGAGGCGGTAATTGACGAATGATTTCTACCAGTGCTCAGTAGCTCTTTGATACGTTACTTTCATACGTACCCTGGATTTCCCAATTCAATTCTATATTTTTCCACTTCCATACACACTACACAAATATGTGGAGCAAGCTCCGAGGATATTTAAACAAAGATGCAAAAATAGTTGATTACCTAAATATTGATTTCAGAAACTTAGCAAAGCATAATCTTGTGGGATAGTAAGGAAATGCAATTGATTCAATGAAGGTACAATTAGAATGAGCAAAGAAGTAGCTTCAGACTTGAAAGCATATTCGTTAAAAAGGAGATCATTTGATAACATAAGCGATGGCATGTATTTTTCCAACAGAAACTAACTTCAGTATCACTTTTACATTGATTGTCGCCATTTTTAAGTTGTTACAGGGTGAAAACGCTTATTTATTCATGAAAATGGACTAGTTTGAAGTTTTTGGAGCTCGGCATAATTAACTGGTTTTCCACGTTACACATTTTTTCATCAGCCATACACCACACTAAGCCGCTAAGAATAACCTAACATATTACTGTGAGCTGGGAGTGGAACTCCCTATCACAGGGTAAGCCTCCAGGCTCATAACGCTTCCGACCATTGCGGAAGATTATGTAAATTCAATTCCACATCATAGGCTGTGGTAGGAAGAGCTTTGTGAGACATTCACTAATGACCGTTGCAGCATATATCAACTGTAATCCAATTACCTCCATACATTTGGCGCATACTGAATGAAAATTAACACTCGGGTATTCATCGTATAGAGTTTTTAGCGTCATTAGGTACTAGTGAAAAATTAAACAAAACATTACAGAGAAATGCATGTATCTCCCTCATGCAAGACTAGTGACATTGGGTAGATACAGCCCGGTTAAACGAGATATTTCCGTGCAATGGTTATATTTTCATACCGAAGCTTGCATCATCAATAAAAAATAATAATTGGTTGACATCACCAATTTAAACGATCTGTAAAACTTGGAAAATCAGAGATTCTACTGCCCACAGCTTAATTTTCTTGAATAGTATTTGAATAGTTATTTCGGGATCTACCAACAACTAAAGTCATTTGCGCCACTAAGCGCAACCGGTGAGTTGGTTGGTAGGGAGATGATAATTACGGAGTGGAGAAAGGGCTGAGAGAAACTTGGCGTCGATATATTAGCCTGCTCTTAACGAAAGGCGGCAAGTGGACCTCGTTTTAACGTCCCATCCAACGCACGGAGTGCACTTGAAGTGCTCTCCACATAACACCCACGAAGGGATCGGGATTCCAATTAATAATCTCCAACACCTCCGGGATTTAACATTTAACATTACAGAGAAATGCATGTATCTCCCTCATGCAAGACTAGTGACATTGGGTAGATACAGCCCGGTTAAACGAGATATTTCCGTGCAATGGTTATATTTTCATACCGAAGCTTTTATCATCAATAAAAAATAATAATTGGTTGACATCACCAATTTAAACGATCTGTAAAACTTGGAAAATCAGAGATTCTACTGCCCACAGCTTAATTTTCTTGAATAGTATTTGAATAGTTATTTCGGGATCTACCAACAACTAAAGTCATTTGCGCCACTAAGCGCAACCGGTGAGTTGGTTGGTAGGGAGATGATAATTACGGAGTGGAGAAAGGGCTGAGAGAAACTTGGCGTCGATATATTAGCCTGCTCTTAACGAAAGGCGGCAAGTGGACCTCGTTTTAACGTCCCATCCAACGCACGGAGTGCACTTGAAGTGCTCTCCACATAACACCCACGAAGGGATCGGGATTCCAATTAATAATCTCCAACACCTCCGGGATTTGAACTTCGGGATGGGAAGTCAGTGCTGTAGCCATCACACCAACCCAATCTCCCCCAGCATATTATTGCGTTTACAAAGAGAAGATCAAGATGCATTTTTACCCTACGTCAGATATGAAGTAAGAAGACACTTCAACCCGGCTAATAGCTAACAAAAGAGGAATGTAGTCAACGCTCAATGTTCCCAACCAAATTTAATAATAATACCTAAAAATGTTAAGCATCTTTTTGAGATGCCATTGCCTACCATACACCAATTTTTATTTCAGCGGGGTACGGATATACCATCCAGTAATAACTGGTGAAAGAAGTAATATCCGTTTTCAACTGATTGATTTTTAAATACACAAGCTTCAAAAAAATAATGTTTTTAGTGCTAGCAGAGGCGAATATAGTCTTCAGGATTGATAAATAAAATCCACCCTCGTGAGATGTTCACCAAGGAGAACATATCCATTATAAAGTAAACAGCTACATTAGGAATTTAACATACCCATCACGCCGTTCCCTTTCAGGGAAGGCACAGTCAAATAAGTTTCATTCTCGGCGATAGGTCTGTAATACTGAGTCTGTTTTAATAACTAATTCCATACTGTCTTACTGCATAACTTATTGCTTCAGAATTACTCATGCATTTCCTTCATACACGCTCTCTTATTCTTTAGACTCAAAATATTCCCTCTATTAAGAGTCTCTTCCACCACATTCACCTATCACTTTCTTAGTCTATCACTTCTTCTCACACCATTCAATTCTCTACCATTAATCTGTTTCTTTATTCGGCTTTAATTCACTCTCTCGGCGTAGCTAAACCAACGAATCACGCTCCTCTCTTGCATGATTATATCCAAAGCAGTTATTAGAAATTCTTTCATCACCCACTCATTTCTAACCCTATCCCTTCTGCTTTTACCACGAAGACCTTTTAGTTAACCCATCCTCACTGCATTTAGCCCACTTCGGTGCTTATTCTGGCATACCCAAGTTTCGCTACCATTATATGACAATTTGGGAACGAGTACACTTTTGTGCACCGCAACTTTTGCTTCCGTCGATAACCATTCATTCCTTAGTAATTTAAGTAACATAAAATAGATATTTCTTCATTTTGAGGTAAAATTAATGCAGTGTAGGTCATATTTTCGAAACCTTTGCATCCCGAGAGGCAAAACCACGCTTTGTTTGCGCCAAAGGAGAAACTTTCATGTACGAGTTTCGGTAGACCCAGACATACCAGCAGAAATGGGTACCTTTAAAATTTATGAGACACGCTGCTTAATAATTCACCGGCGACGGAAGTTTCCCCAAATACTACCGTTTGGAATGCGTCAGAGCTATATTTTCCGCCATCATATGCGGTATATTGATTCTTCCCTAAGGATGTTCATTGCATGCCGTAGCTAATATCACAGAATTTGGCTCTTTAGTTACTCGAGGTAATTAAGAGTAGAGACATTAATCAATTAATTAAATTACTCCTTAAGCAACTCCATTACTCACGATATCCTAATGTACTGCTTCTCTAAAATTAAGGCAATTCAACCGATGTAGATATACTAGGGCTGAGCCGATAATATATTCCAATATCAATCCTGGCCCATATTCGATTGCCAGCATATTAGAATCAGAACAGCAGAATCCGACAATGTTTTCTTATTCAACACTCCATCAGCAAAAAGTTGAATATTTCCGAATTGAATATTTTTGTCCACTTATTAATAAGGATGTAACGAAGAAGCTGGTGAGGATCTTTACATGAAGTGTGGCGTTGTATGGGGCAGAAACGTGGACTCTGAGAAAAAAGGACGAAAATAGGCTTCAAGCAGTGGACGAAAGGAAGACAAATGAGGAAGTCATTCACAAATGAAAAAGTAACTTGGTTTCCTTCCACAGATTTATTTTCCTGGTACGACATGTTTCGACACAGCGGTGTCATCATCAGGTACAAAGTTTTAACAATTTTCAAGAGGTATATATACTCTTAAGGGACATGGTGGAAGGTAGGAGAGGGGGGAAGGGGGTGTTGCTCCTACATTCCACCATGTCCCTTAAGAATACCTCTTGGAAATTGTTAAAACTTTGCACCTGATGATGACACCGCTGTGTCGAAACATGTCGTACCAGGAAAATAAATCTGTGGAAGGAAACCAAGTTACTTTTTCATTGGTGAAATTCAACTTCCACATAGTTGAGCTTGAAACCATGGAACGGAGGAAGTGATTGATATCGTTGGTGTGGACAGGAAACTTCTGGATGAGGTTAGAGGAAGGCAAAATAGGTGGCTGGAAAAAGTAATGAGGGGTGATGGTCTGCTGAAGGCCGTTATAGAGAGAAGAATGTTGAACAAGCGGGGAGGGGAAGAAAGAGGCTTTATACACGGGAGAATGGAAGAAGTGTAGGACTTACGCTGAGATGAAGAAAGAAATACTAGAGGTAGATAGAGTCCTGCAGGTGTACTAATCTGTAGGATTTTCTCTGGTTTTCATAATAGCCCATCTTTAACCGGTAGGTTACCCTAATTAAAATAATTAAATGTAAAATTGTTTTAAAAAATGTTAACCTTATGGAAGTTACCAAATTATATTTAAATATAAGAGTCACAGTGCACTCAGAAGCTTAATCACCCTAGATCGAAGTAAGATACCTCTTTCACTTGTATTGTTGGTTATTTTGGGGGTGCCAATGATATCTGAGGTAAATAGTGCTATTGAGGATAGATGATTTAATCGGTAAGGGAATGAATACATTATAAAATAAAGAAAGTTGGAGAGAAACTTAGCGTGGGCATTAAGCTGCTCTTAACGAAAGGCGCCAAGGGGACCACAGTTTGACGTACCATCAGACGGGCGTAGTACTGGACTTGAAGTGCTCTCCACAATGCACTCAGGTAGGGATCGGGATTTCCACTGAAAATTCACAACCAATGCCGGAATTCGTACCCGGACCCTCGGGATGAGAGGCCAGTACTCTAGCCACCGTACCAACCAGTTCACTTTTTCACCCGAAGACCGACGTACTGTTCTCCTGATCCTCCTACTCTCCTTAATTTAGTGCTTCGTACGTGTTTTCCTCACGTTACATCTCAAGCTCTGGCGATACTCAGGCACTTGACTTCATCCGATGCACTCATACTTACTCCTTTCACCTTACGGACATGGAGCTGGGGCGCAATTATCCATAACGCGTGAACTCGCGCCGTCGTTATTTTTCAATTGCGATCAAAAAACCTAAAATAAAATCTTCATTCTTAAAATTTTTAAGGTGATTTGAAGTACAAATATCAATCAATGGAGCGCATTTTTAAGACAGGTAACTATTTGAGTTACACATTCTAGAGCTTTTTGAGTTTTGGAGAACGATAACCACTACGAAAAAGAAGTAACCGTGATCCCAGCCCTGACTAGCTATACGTTTAAGTTTACAGAAATTACTAAATAATGCAATTAGTTTAAACTATGTGAAAATTTACTTTTAATGATAATACACAATGTATAATTTCCACAGAATTTTTTTATTCGGTACAACTGGTTTCAACGTATACGCGAAAGAGGAACCGTGGATCAACCCCCGGTGTGATTTCTTTCGTAAGGAAGTATACGATGGTATCGCACACCCCTGGAAGGGAGTTGAGAAAATGGAGCGCGTTCCAAAGACGGTAACTGTGAGCACTGCCCATTCTACAGCGGTTATGCGTTTTGGATAACGATAACGACAACACAAATAAAAGAAGCCGTTAACCTACCCCTAATGTGATTTCTTCCGTAAGGAAGTGTACTGTTACTTCTCTACGACCGTGGTACTGTGGTATCGCAGAGAACTAAAAGAGAGCTTGAAAAAAAGGTGAAGGTGAAATGAAGGCTCTAAGGTAAGGCCTATTCTTTCAACCTGGCAGTACACCTGCTATTAATGAAGTGATCCTGTGAGGGCGCTTTACACCTGGGACGACCACTCCGAAGGCCGGCATCCGAGCTGCGCTCCACTTGGCATGCTCACCTCGCAGCACGCAAGAGGTCGAGACGAGTAAAGAGCCGAGGAAGGAGAAGAATGGAGAAAAATAACAGAGAGAGCCGCCACGAGCACCCAGCACGAGGCGAAGGTCGTAAACGTAGATGCCTGGGGGTAGGGAGGAGAAGATAGGAGGGGGTTTCAGCCTATGCGGCATCGAGTGCCATCTCGCTGACCACTCGGCCACCTGGTCCCTCCTCGTCGAGAGGGTCCTCGAAGAGAGTGGAGGAAACAAGAGAAGGATGATGAGAGGGAGGATGCAAGGGAAGACCAGCTACGCGACGGAAACTGCGGCCGTAAGTGGAAGACAGGAGAGCCTTGGCACCTGCGGAGGGGAAGTTTATTAATTTATTTATATACTAGGCGGGCGTGCCCGTTGATATTCAACGGAGAAGAGAATTAATTTGAATCAATTAATTGGATTAAAAGAATCCTTAAAAAATTGTCGCACAAAATTAAATGATCATGCAGAAGTCATTAGCACTCTTAGTGCCGCCTACTCTAAGTGGTACTAGCGAGAAATTCCAAGGGTATTTAAATAAAATGTAACACCTTAGCAAAATAAATATTTTGAAGCCATTTTTGAAAATATTAACCTGCAGCTTTTTTATTTTACCAAAATACCAATACTTCCCTTGTACAATGTTTAAATCCCTTTAGAACTATACACCTAATTACTGCAATATTATAAACAAAAGCAATAAATTTTTGACAGCCTAAATAGCGGCCTGCGGCACTCCAAACTCATGAACCAAAATCCGATGTATCGCTCATGTATTGCTTATCCTACGATCTACTATTCTTAAGATTCAAAGTTTTTCTCCTCTTAAAAGTCTCTTCTACCACATTCACCCATGAATTTCGCCGTCTACCCCTTCTTCTCACACCATTCATTCTACTATCAAATATCTGTTACGTTATTTTGATCCCTTCCGTTCTATCGACATGACCAAACCAACGAAAGTGAAAATATCCACGCAAAAACCTCACTACAATTATTAAATTGATCGTTTAACTAAACCCATAAAGGCCTGAAAGCATTTTAAGCCCATGACGTGGTTGTCAAGGAACCGACGCAGAGTGCTTTAACCAGTTAAGCTAACGATGCGTCCTTATCCACCGTGGATTATTTGGGGAAATTAAAATTAAGGATACTAAAATTTCTATTGATGAAATGGTGAAAAACTGAACAATTTCGGAGTCGAAAACACAATTTTGAGAATAAACGAAGCATCTAGGAAAATTTAGCGCAAATACTTAAAACTTGAACAATCTCAGCCATCCAACAGTGAAAATTTCAACTTTGCACGTTGAGTGAAAGTAATGCCAAAAAACAAAACGCTTGAGTGAATCATACATTCCATTATACATATTCGCTCGAGGGCCTTCAACGTGTCACATTATATTATTTCTATTTACAACACACACACACACACGAAGAGTCTATGGATATATTTGGACCTCACAGCCAAATTATTTGATAGCTGGAGAAATTTACAGGAAGATGGCGGTCGGCGGAAGACTTATTGAAGGAAGTTCATTATTTTAGGACAGTAAGCGTGGAACTCAATAAAAACTAATTTTAACAAAGATTGTCATAACTAAGCTGAAGAGTGAGAAATTATTCTGTGAATATATGTTGATTTTCTGAACTAATCATAACAAAACTCTAAGCTTCGAACGCTCTTCGATACGCGTTAACCAAACTTAATTAATTTTACTGCATATTCAGCTGAAAAAATTCACTTTGCCGTCAAAGGAAGAATTTGAGCAAAGAGGACGTGCTCAGCGGCTACTCAGGTGTTCAAGGCTAAAGGAACGCCAAACAAAGATGTCAAATTTTTTTCCAGTATAAAGGAACCCTGCCATCTTCAACTTCTTCGGAATGCAAACAAACATTGGCATCCAAACAAAACGGTTAAAAGTAGCAGGTTATGCCAACCAGTTGAATCGTCTGCCTCACTCAATCGGAAGGCTATTCAGAGTCTATGTAATCTACAGTTATTATTGATTACAACACACAATTTTAGGACCTCATCATCTATACCCTTTCATTTGGATACGATGAGCACCAGTTTTTTCTATGTCTGCTTTCTTTTTATCCGTTTTCGTAACTCCATTACTGCTTCTCACCCCTTCAACTGAATGTGAAGGATGAAGCATGCTCCTCGCACGAAATCCCTAACACGAGATTACCTTGCGGTGCCACTATCAAGGAACACGGAATATTTATGGAGCACGTAGACAAAGGATCGAAAGGGGTGCCACCTGACCTGACGTGGTCATGCGACCGATAGGCGTTCGGAGCTGAGTGAAGGTCGAAAAGAACATTTTTAATGGGGGCATGTGAGGTGCTGGACTCGGTGATGTAAGGAGAAAGAGAGAGAGGCAAAGACAAGGGAGGCTGGAAAAGGTTGGAGGGCAGCACAGGTGACCGGAAGCATTAAGGTACTCCCGAAGGGAGGTCGTGCGGGAGATGGAAAGGGAAAAGCCATGAGAGTGTGCTCTTAGCGGTAAAAGCCGAGGTTGTGCCCCGCTGCTGACGCAAAGTGCAAGCGCGCTCGATTTCCTCCCAGAGGCATGACTTTAGCTGGCCAAGATGAAGGGCCCGGACGCAAAAGACATACGCCGGTACCTGAACGTCACTTCTCAAGGAAAGACGTCAAAAAGATTTGAATTGTTGGACTATACTATGATAGAGAGCCCGTTTAAATCCATCGGGAAGAAGAAATAATAAAATTGTAATGAAATTAAAAGACTCCCCATGATATGAAGTTCAAAATACATACACAATTGAAGACTAATTAACCATCCATTGAGAGACTACCCCAACCAAATGTCACTCTAGCCCTCATAATGATCACAAAACCTTAATTATAAAGAGCTCAGGAATAAGTTCCGATTTATAGCTCATGCTGCGGTTGTCAATGAAATAATTATATTCATATTGATCAAATAGCAAAAATGGAACATTTTTTAGCCAAACAAAGACAAACAATTTTCAGACAAAACAAAGCATATTGGTAAAACGGAATAGTTATATTCATATTGATAAAATAGCATAAAATGGAAAATGTTTTAGCCAAACAAAGACAAACTATTTTCAAACAAAAACAAAGCATATAGGGAAAACGGAATACAGGAATTAAACCTGCATTCTTTTAGCCACGGGAAAGGTAAAGTTTCAAAATTATATCTTGAGTGCAAATTATTTTTAAATAGCAAAAAAGAAACCCCTGCATAGGTTCAATGCTTTTATTATGGTTCTATGGGGTTAACAAACTTGGGAGAAACAAACTCTTTTAATTGTAATTTTTTGTTATTTATATAATTTTGGTCAGTTTCACATTTTTCCACCAATCCGTTAATATGAATTTCATCCATGTAAACAAGCCATTAAAACTGTAATTTGAGGTTATTTATATTTTTTTGGACAGTTTTGCATTTTTTCACCAATCCATTGATGTAAATTTCAACCATATATCTTAAGTGCAATAAATAAATAATGCAAAAACAGAAACTCCTGCATTGATTCAATGCTTTTCTTACTACCCCATATTCTTTAAGTTAAGAATATGGGGTAAAAACAACCTCTTAAAAATGTAGTATGGAGTTTTAAATACTTTCCGATCGGTTTTCGGTAACGACCTATATCATTACCAAATTTCAACGTCCTAGGTCACCTATGAATCGTTCATCAGATAGATACTTTAGTAAATAATTAATACTCTCGTTGAAAGGCCTGCTGAAACATACTAAAATATTAGAGAAATAGCCAAAAAAATAATGAATAAAGTAAATAATTTAAAGAAAATTAATTTGAGGTTTTTTATTTTGCAGTACCTATTTTGAAAAACGCATCCCTGCTGGAAATGTCCCCAAGGGGACATGGAGTATCCCCTTGGGGACATGAAGTGTCCCCTTGGGGACATAGGGTATCCCCTTGGGGTCATGGGGTGTCCCCTTGGGGACACGGGGTATCCATTTGGGAACAAGTGGTGTCCCCTTCGGGACAGTAGGTGTCCCCTTCGGTACATGAGGTGTCCCCTTGGGGACATGAGGTGTCTCCTTGGGGATATGGGGTGTTTCATAGGAGACATAGGCTATATGAGGGGTGTCCCCAAGTGGAAATGATGTGTACCCAAGGGGATATGATGTGTCCCCAAGGTGACATGGGGTGTCCTCTAGGAGACTCAATTAATTCATCGAAAAGTCTAATATTTCCAGCATAGTACAAATGTCTCGGATTGAAGGAGGATAAATCTCATTTTTGAAATTGTAAGCCAATTTATAAATACTTACTAAGCGCCTGAAGGAGGCATTATTAAGTCGCTAATTAAAGGATAAAATAAAAACTGTTTCTAGAAGTTTGGCTGGTAGAGGAGAATAAATGTTTAAAGAAACATTTTTGAAGTGTGAACTTCTATTGTCGCACCTCGCACAGAATGTTCTGCAGGCGGTAAATCGGATTCTGGGCGACACGCTTTTTTTCTAAGTCACGCTTAGAATGCCGAATGTAAACTCAAGAGAACAACCTTACTTTGACAAAGTAAGATGGCGTAGTGGTTAGAGTCGTCGTTAGAGTCGTCGTCCTACGTACCGAAGGTACCATAATCGATTCCTAGTGGTTGAGTTATTTTTATATATTATATTTATCAGAATATCACTATAGAAGTTTACACTTCTCCCGTGTGGTCTTAAGCACACCAATTCTTTTTTCTTGTAATCTAGTGTTATTCTAACCTGTTCTACCTATATGATCCCCTTGTCCAAATTGGGATTCCCTTATCTCAATGGGAACAGGCAGTGGGGCTTGTCAACATGGGGACATCTTTTCTTTTGCACCCATGGGGACATTTCCAGCAGGGATGCATACATCCACGCCATGTATCAGTTCGTGGAGCTTGCCTTTTTTCCGCGATCAAGTTTGAAGTATAAGAGTTTCGCCAGCTTTTCTGCTGGCGTTGTCAGGTGAAGGATGTCCAGAAAGCTGTTTCTTCCGCTTTATATAGGCTAAATTTAGGTGTCAAATCTGCGCCAGTGCTCTGGACTATCCTGGTGAACCGGTGAGTTTCCTATGCTGGTCATGAATTTAGTCTCCTATAAAATTTGAATAAATTTAGCCATAAATTAATACAATAAATGAATTTAGGCCAAAGATGCAAAAATTCCACATAGGAAAAATCATTTGCCCTGACTGGAACTCAAATCCGAATACCTCAATATCGCTCCTAGTGCTTCAGCCACTAAAGCTGTGTCTATTTCCCCTATGGTTCTTTAGGGCGTTACAGGCAAATAAAAATAAAACTGCCGTACACATACTGCAACATAAGCAGTTCAAAGCAGTCCCTGCGGACTGTGGCACCTCACGCACGTATTGGACTGCTTCGGTGACATCATATGTCCGGAAGTTTAGAACATCTAGATCAGGTATAATGTCAATAAGGAAATTCAAAGTCTATTTCTTGATCATCTTGCTCTTTCAAAGTCCACAAAAATCCGAGTCCCGGTCAAGGGAAATGACGTTTTCTCTGTGGAGTTTTCGCACTCATACGCACAAGTGGATGACTCTGTAAAGGTAATGTCGTGGCTAGTCCCGGTTTCCTCAAAATTTGCTCTCAAAAGAAATTTGGAAATTCATCTCTGCTCTATTTCATCCAAAATGAATATCATCCCTACCAGTTACATTCTCTCCATCGATTCCATTAGCCTCCGCTTTCACATTCACATTCGCATTGCCTGATTCGTTTCTTTCGTCTCATTCTCGCAATAAATGTTTGCCTTTCTTTGTTTGGTGTTATTATAGCTTCAAATCAATACGGAAATGGAACAATCCGGAGGTATTTTAATAAATTATTCCCAAAGGTAGAGATAAAGAGGAAAGAATTGAAACGGACAAGGCAAAATTACATTTTGCGCGAAGAGATCCGAATGTATGTCGGGACCTCTAGTCCGCTGTCAAATAAGACATCCGCTGTGATACAAATGTTACTTCCAAATTCAACATCTTTCCCACGGTGTGGTTTCATGAGAATACTGATCGAATAAAATATAAAGATACAATTACATAAACGGATCTTAATAATCGATTAAGGTAGTTTGAGCGTGATATCAATTCACCCAAATTGTAATGAATTTTATAGTATTGGAAAAGGAAAAGTTCTCATATTTGTACTGACACAAAAATATTAGCTAACAACGCCATTGCTTTTCAATATGTTTTCCAAAACATTATAAGCCATTTTCGATGGGGTATGGTAAGGCTGTACGATCCCGTAACAAATATTGAAAATGAATAGGAAGTCTTGGTTCGGAGATGGCATCAGAAATTTAACTGTGGGTAGTTCGTACACGTTTTTAAATATTTTTAAGAATACATTATTACTTACCATACATTTTTCTATAAACTTGCAAAGAGAAACCTTTGGTACAGGCATTTTTAGCGTACGGCGAGAAAAAAACTTCTCAAATTAAAAGACCCAAACTCGTAAATTTAGCTAATCAGTGAGAAGTTAATCAAATTTAACCTGCTTTTAGGTGTCATTATTATTACCCAATTTATTGAATTTCTAAGTTTCAAAATAAAATTTGAATATACTCCATAATATGACCAGGGAAAAATCTCGCTAAAACCACAGTAAATTGCCAAATTCCAAGGAGGGAGAGAAAGAGTTTAAATTTCGGCCTGTAATTGCGGCGTTTGAAGGATGAAACCTTTTTCTTCTTTATTCCGAGAGAAAACGATCTTGCCAATGGCCGATGAAATCCTCTTTAGTCGGTGGAACTCCGCTCCGACCACTCCGCTCTATTTCCACTTACTTCATTTTTTTGAAATTTTGATTAGTGAAACAATTCCGTAGACTTCCACCAAACTTTCCAGAGATTTACGCCTTCACTGGAGTAGTCGGCGTCTATTATCCTTTTTATCAACCTCGTATAAAAGGTAATAAGTTGGAATTTAAGTAAAGAGACGAGGAGGAGGTTCTCTCTCTCTCGAGGTTAAAAGTTTCGAGACCAACTTGTGAGTTCCTAGACATTTTTAACTCACTTTTTTCATTTTCTCCGAATTGCATTTTATTTTCCCCCTCCAACTCATCCCTGTCTAATCCGGAAAAAAATCTTCCCCTTTTGGTCCATTGTGAGAGAACTTACTCTCCTTTACAGCATCGGTTTTTTTCTTCCCACAGTATTTAATGATTTTTTTAAGTGCCACGAAAACGCCGGATGCCGGACGCTTGAATGCCTTCATTTCCGTCTTTCCCATAGCTAATAGTGAGATTGGGAAATAAATAAAACTTCAAAATACCACTGCCAGTAGGATTTACAAATGGGTATAAAAGTAAGCGGAGATATTTTATCCTACGATGGAGTGCGTTGAACTTTCATTAGTAACACAACTTAGCCGTGGCCGAATCTCCAAGCCTGCTTGGGGTGAGTATACTTGAGTATGACGTGGTGGTGACGTAGAGAAAGAACCCAAGTCCGCTCAGCAAGTCTGCTTATTATCTTGCTTTGTGCATGTGCATTATGTGCTTTGGCTGAGGCTAATGCTTTGGGCTAAAGGCTGAGGTATTCGGAAATGCTTCGGCCGTCTTCGGAGAAGAGAAAGTTCGCTCAAAGTGACCTTCGGGCTGCTAAAGCATGCTTTGTCTCCGGAAATCACCCATTTTGGCAGCAGCTACTGTCTAAGCTACGTTACCATGAAGCCGTTTGGGCATTGCGTAGTCAACCAGAAGCGAGATCTTCAACGTAGGCTGGGTTTTCATCGGAGTTTTCCATCTTTAAAACTTTTGACGCAGCCTGCCGGAGCTGCGGCAGGGAGTGAGGAACAACAATTTCTGCCTGTAATTTTGTTGTCGTGAAAATTTGTTCCCAGAGAGAAATTCATTCCCACCAAAATGGTGGGTTATCTTCAGATTTGTTGGAAAAGGTTCGGGAGTGTAGTCCATTACTAATACTCCTTGTTAACATCCATTGTCCTTCATAAACTAAATAAAATAAATATTACATGTCCGCAATGAGCAGACATAATTAGGAAGACTGAACGCGTAAAGGATTTCCGCCGTCTTCTGTTTTCATCTGATACTGCCGCGGCGGCAAATCCGATGCCTTTGCTGCGGCGGTAAAACGACGGAAAAAAGGGTGCATGAAAACGTAGCTTTTATTCCACTCCGAATCGATTCTACGCATAGAATGAAGAAAGAAAGGACGTGCGTGCAAAGTTTAAGGAGGAAGTTATGTAAGATGGGTTTCGACGGAAAAATTAGAAGAGGAATTCGCATGCCCATCTAAGCCGACTTGGTACTCGGTGCTCAAACTCTATTGGTACTCTCTAACTATAAAGCATGAAGTTTTCATTTTATCAATGATTGGAATATTTCCTAGCCCTGTGACTCTTTTTGCAGACACTGTCATCACTGGACAGAATCATCAACTGATTTATAAATATCAGTTATGCTCTCATTCCTTCCGTTTCTTGATCTCTTTAAGCCCTCACGCTTGCACGTAATGTATTTTTCTATCTGAATTCCTTATTTTCACATCCAAATAGATAAATAAAATACAAAGGAAAGACGCACGTTTCGTTAAGAATTGGACAAGACTTGCATCCGTTAGAGACTCTTACTCCGTTAGAGACTACACTAGACTAGAGTACTTATTAGAGGCTAGATTACTTGAATCGTTAACATCAGACGTTAACATACAAAGACCCTCTGTCATTTTCCCCCTTCTTTCCCCGTTTTTCCTCCTCTTTCGTGGCTGTTATCCTAACACCCCTTACTTCACGTCTCTGCGGTAGATTGCAGGGTAGTTTGAAGATGTAGATGCACTATCGCAGGTCATCAAATAACCACCTTGTAATTTCTTACCGTTATGTTTTCGCATCATAATAGCTCTTTTTTTATATTCTATGAAGATACTATATAATAAATGGCATGCATTCTCGTAGCTTACTTAAGTTTGTTGTTGCTTTATTCTGCTAAGTCCACATTTAATAACTCTCACGCGCAATATAAGCAGGCTTTGCAGCTTATGTTATAATATTCGATTCATTTTTCAAAAGCACTCCGTTCAAGTGTAAGGTGCGGACTGCTTCCACTGATACTCGTAAGTGCAATCTAGTCTGTGGATTCCTTCCCCATGAGCAACTTAAGATTCAGAATAGTTCCATGCCAAGATTTTCTATGGATGGAACGCAGCGCCTGATAATATTCACTTGAATTTCTACTATGGATTTTTCGTTTGGTGCCAGGTACAGTACTTTTTTCCAAAGTTTGTCAGCACTTTACGTATGTATCAGTGACCTCTGAGTCCATTATCTAATTTGATTAAAATATTTTTGATTTAATTCCCACGAACGTGACTGCGAGTGATTTTTCACAGCTGTATTTTTTCCGAGCATTTGGAGACCATTCGGAAACCATTATGGAGACTGATTCGGAAAACCAAACAGATGCAAAATTTGGAGGAACAGTTCATTTTTGCCAAGAATTATGAATTAGTACTGTGAAAAATGATCACTAGACAGATTCAAAAGCCAGAGGTTCACGTGGTTCACAATTATATGACATTCCAAGAGCCGCAGTTCCGGAATACCTGAGTAAATCAAATTATGGAACAGGTGGTATCTAGACAACGCTTGTAGAGAACGGTCACTTAGAGAGCCATCGCTAGATGGCCCTCCACTGCTCCTATTTTGAGAATAAATTTGCTCCAATTGCAAGGTGACCACTTGCTGTAACATGCAGTTGGAGCCGTCTGCCACCTGGTTCCTCGGGAGGCAAATGAGTAAAAAAGAACAGCAAGATGCACAGGATTGAAGTTAGGATTGGAATGATACAAGAATTTAATTTCATAGATAGTTTTCAACTCTTTATGATAAGTGGAACACATTCTGTAAGCCATGAAATATATGTGCATTGGAGTGAAACAACGACGACGCTATGGAGACTAGCGAAAATATACACCCCCATTTCAGTATAATAGAAGATTATTATTCTCTTGCTTGATAATTGAGTCAGCACGCAAAATGTATTCACTAAATTTGCATATGAAGTTACTGATATTAAGTAACTCATATTATCCGATGCCTTTTGAAGGTAATCTTTGAACCTTGATGGAAATGGAAATCCGTACAAAAATGTTAAACGATAAGGCATATTATTAATTTTATTTTCAAATATTTTTCCTCCTTGCAGTAAGAAAAAATAACAATACCTACTTAAAATACGATCACTTCTTGATTTAATGTGCAAAAAAATTATAGCGCATTGCACCACACAAGGTGTAAGATCAAATAACTACAATAAGGAAGTAAACGTTAATAGTGCACCCTCAGCTTGCGGGGGTTGACAGCAATAGAAAACAAAGATGGAACAAATATAACAGCTAAGAATGGACACTCGAAGCAACGAAGATATCAAGCAGAAATGAGTAATTTCAGATCGTGAAGGTTACAAAATGTCCCTGCCCTGACGACACAATGACGAGGAATACGGGGAACCTACGGGAATATCCTCGCCATCGGAGCCTGGGAAAACAATCGCCGCATTGATTGCATGACACGTTCACGAGGCGCGCAGAGCAAACGATCATCACTTGCGCAAATAGCGAGCTTAGTATCGCTGTGTGCATGAGACGAGTTCTGAGCGTTTGTCAACTATGAGATGTGTGCTTATCTACTGAAAAAGAGTGGCAGCAAAATGTGACTTTTTAGAGAAATAAAAAAATAAAGAAACAAAAAACCTGACTAACACTACGCTAAATCCTGCTTATAGCTGGCGTTGGTACTCAGTTTACAAACGGAACTTGCCCTGTAGCCATTTTCATTATCAGTATTATATTTCTAATGGCTAATAGTTGTTACCTTATTTGAGACAATTTTGTATGCCTTTAAAGGCATTCTGTATACTTATCCTTGTTATTTGAAGCGTAACAAGAGTTATACTATGATTGAAATGGTGAAACAAATCGCTTCTTATTCTGGGAAAATATTAGTGAAGCAAAAGAGATTTGATGGTGTCTCGCAGCCTTTGGTAGCTATGGAGTGGCCATTTTGTGTAATTATTCTTGTCACTAAACGAAACATGGTAGACCTCAATTTTGCTATGATTGAACTCAGTAAACTGAGCCTTGCTCATTCTACATTATTATTAAAAAAGGAAATGGAGATTTGAAGGTATAATGCAGCGTTTGGGAAAGTTTTTTTGTGAAATAACTATCCAAATCTAGTCAACCGTTAGAATACTATGAAAATAGCGTGAAAAAGAGGAGCCAAAATCAAGCCAAAGACAAGTCGAGAACCTCGAAGAAAAGAAGAAATGACAACAAAAACGGGCGAGGGCGGAGTTCTTGAGGAGAGACAAAAAGAGTTTTGATGGCGGAGAAAGGTTGGATTGTTGGGGAAGGAATAACTGGTGGGAGTTACACGCATAAACATACAATTTTATCGGAGGAAGGGGGAACCGTTGGAAGTCCTCTGAAACATTGTGGAGGGCGGAGCAAATATCTCGAGAGCCCGTCTCAACCGAGTAGAAGAAGGAGAGAGACAGACCGAGGAGTTTCGGTAAGGATGGAATAGAGGGAGTATTCAAAGAAGCCAAGGATCCTTGTAGGGTGAGGGCGTAATGGGGGAAGAGAGAACGAATTCATCGGAAAAGGTGTGGGCGTCCAAGAAAACACCCAATTTTACGCAAAAAATATCATAACAGAAAAGGGAAAGGAAGGATTACATAAGAAGTATGAAAGACAAAAGATGAGGTATGCAGAGAGAGACGGAGTGTAACGATCTGAGGAGGGTGGAAGGACAGCAGGGAGACTGCTGGGAGAATATTTAAGCCAGAAGGAATTTGGAAGAAAGCGTGAATCAGAATGAAAAAAGAGAGAGGGAGAAAATAAAGTGCTTAAAGAAAAAGAAAATTCTCCTCCATTGTGTTAAGCGGAACATAAAGCGCCTCGGAGATATTATGTGCTTATCTGTACTCAAACCAAAGGCCATCGCATCGACCAACAAACAGATCTAGAAAAGCTGAAGATATCCCGGATAAGTCTCCACAAAAACGAGTCTTGGAATCAAATGAGACGTAAACTTAGCTATTGAGACGTCAAAACAAGGGAAAAAACAAGTAACCTAAAAACTAAACGACCAGTTATATTGATAAAATTAACGGTCGATGCTTCTCTCCGTTATATTAATCCAGTAAACGGTGGTTCAATAGAAAAAAGAATAGGTACCAAGAGCAAAAACGAAATAAAGTTCTGTGGGCAAAACATGTTCAAACAAAGCGAAATAAAGTTCACTTTCTATGAAGGAACATCGTCTTGAGTTTTACAGTGATACTTCTAAAACGCCTAACGTTATACTATCTCAAAATATTCTTAAACACATAATGTCATGGAAATGTGCTACTCCGTGGGTAAATGCATTGAAAAAATACCAACCGGAGCTCTCAACTTATAGTGAAACAAGTTCAGAATCTGAGTGCGCAAGAAACAAACCCAGTGGGGAATTAATGGTCCAAAAGATGTTCAAAGAACGTTCAGTGAAGACTATTTAAACGTTCAGAGATCATTCAAGAAGGACATTTAATGAACGTTTAATTGGCACTCACAGATAGTGCAAAGAACATTCATTGGAATACTTCATAGAATGTTCAAAGAATGTTCAAAGTAGATGAAACTCGGCTGAACTGTTTTTGAATTAATAACATATGAACCATGAAGGAATGTTTAAAAAAAATAGTTCTCGTGAAATGATTCTCGATTCATATCGTATTACCTCTCCACTGACTTCCCTCCTCTCAAACACAAAAATGTTAATTTGCAATTAATCACAATGAATGTGCAATTACGTTATAACATAGTACGTTATAACATCCTATCTTGTATCTTCCAAACATCTTTGTTCCCATGTCGCATTATTGGGCACTCTACGACTCTACGCGCATTTTCTGGCACCCGATGTTGAAGTATTGACGTACAGAAAGGTGTATATGCCTAGCCATTTCCGTGGATAAATGTAACTTCGAGAACTATTATCATTAAATGGTAATTCCTAGCTAGTTTGAGGAAATACCATCACATCTCGATAACAGTTATTTGGCATTAACTAATTGAAACCTATAATGCCACATAGTATGAATATAAATGCAATGTTACTTTGAATATACAAGATTTTGAACTTGACAAGGTTTGTTTGAAAGGTTTAAAGATGTTCTTTGAATGTTCAACCAGGGAACATTTTTTAATAATACTTCGTGGACTGGAATTGAACGATCTATGAACAATAAAAACTACAGTAATTGTATGAACAGTCTCAAATGAACAGTTCACACATGAACATTCAATGGACGATCTATGAGCAGTCTCAAATGAATAGTTCTCACTTGAACATTCAATGAACATTCTATGGTTAATTCCAGGATAATTCAGTGTTGGTCTCTCCCCACTGGGAAAGGAATGAAAATAAAGCGGAAAGCTGTCTACTCAGCCAAAATGAAAGAATATTGGATATCCAGAAAGGCTGCAGAGTGTTAAACGTGGTCATAATGGCCGGAACGGCAATTTTTAAAAAAACATCATGGTGCGCATAAAGGTGCTTGATTGTTTTTCGCAAGAAAATTTGGTAATAACACAAATGTGGAAGTACTAACATAGCAAAAAATCAAAATTTATGAACGTTAGTTTCCCTAGGAATTTTATGCGTGTGTATATGCGCTGTTTAAGCCAATACATTTTCTACCGTTTTACATCCTACCAAATTTATGCTTGAAATCACAATAGTCTCGATGATCCTTTTATTCATTCCTTCACAAAAACAGAACTTTAATGCTAAGTTGAAATAGAAGTAGGAAATAATTCCCGAAAATCTATACTTAACCGCCGATACAACTTGAATATAATATTCTCGCGCCTCTTCAGAGATTGTAGGTCATGAATTCAAATTTTCATTGAAAACGATAACATTGATGAAAAAGATGACAACTTTTTATTCAAACTTGCACACAAACTACATATTTTCTCACTGAGACCCGGGTTACAATGAAAAATCATCATTATCAATGAAAATTTCAAATAAAAAGAAATTTTTAAAAATATCTGTGGTTTGTTTTTTAAAATAGTTTTCATTTCTTTTGTCACAATGCACTGCCGAAACGTTTCCTCTGAGTCATTTTCATTTCAATAAAAAAAATAAATATTAAGAGGAGGAAAATAATAACAATTTTGGTTGTATTAAAGCAGGAAATATGACATAAGCTGGCATAAGAAATGTACGTATTCATAATAAAATGTATTACTTTATTCTTTCCTACAATCTTTTTTCTCCGAATTTTGTAAAAAATAACTAGGTATTTTATTCAATTATGAATACGATCGTTCAGAAACTTACAATGTAAAGCCTGCAACAGTAAAATTTATAAAAAATATAGGCGTGGAAGGCAAGATGGCTACCGTGCAACCATGGCTAAAAAAATGGAGTCAGTGCAGTATAAATTTAATGAAACGCCCCGCTGTATTTATTATCAACTGACTTACCATATTAATGAATACTTTAAGAAGTAAACTAGAATAACGCTTTGCGATATCTCACATATAGGTAATAAGGGTTATAAAAGAGTAAAAACAGTTTTTACCAAATGAATTGCCATTTTGTTGCCCATGGACTGCACATGATAAAAAATTGAAATTCAATGGAGACTTAGGCAGGGTACTTACTTCGTTCAGACACGCCTTATTAAGATGACTCTTAGAATTCCACTCACCTGAAAGGAAAAGAAACTTGAATAAGTTTTTCATAATTAAACCTCAAAAACATTTTTAAAAACTCAATGTTTTTGTTTGTCTCTATCTTAGCTTTGGCAACAAAATATTGTTTCTCGACATTAAATGCCCCGAAACCCAAAGCTCTACTCTCCAGCGTAACTTATTTATACTCCAAATTAATCAAGAGATTAAGATTAAAGTGAAAAATAAATTATATGACGTTATTTATTCCTTCCCAGCCCTGAGGAGGCCTCCGGTAAAGGAGAAGAAACGCTGGCATTTAAAAATACTGACGCTAATCGGTAATCCCAAAAGACAGAACACTTCCTTAAGACTATATGGACCACGAAAGCTCTAAGGATTTTACTTTTAAGTTATATGTTTAAAAATAAAATATAATGCTTAAAAAATTAAATCTGAAGCTCTTTTCCAAGTTATATTTTTTTTTAACATGGGTCACTAACGACCCATTTCGCTCTAATGGGTTCAATTAAGCTCCTCAGTTACAAAAACCAGATCTCCGTGGTACTCCTCACAACCGAGGTCGTACTTCTTTCGAGATAGAGAAGATAGATAGGCTGTATAATAAGGTAGTTTTACAACAAGGGAAAGAAGGGAGTAGAAAAAGACCTTCGGATTCCCTTGAGGGCTCTGGAATGGCTTTCTAGTGCGGGAGGACAAAAATAGAAGTGGTAAGGAGGGCGACAAGGGAGTCGTGGAAGGATCATTGGTACGCATAAGGAGAGAGGAGGACTCAAGTTTGGAACAATGCCCTTAAAGGAGAGAAGGGCCACCAGCCAACCCCCTTCCACCCCACTCATACGAAACATATATACACATATAAAGTCATCTTAAAAGGGGTTGGGTCGTGAACGCGCGGAACAAAATAGATGGAATATCCAATATTTCTTGGCATCGGTTAAACACGCCCTCCTGGAATTTATACTATAAATGTTCCTTCTCATGAGATAATCTTATAGTAATGTGCAGAACATAGTAGAAAACGTTGTCAACATATATGAACTTAACTTGAGGCAGCAGGTAAATGTCAGCAGTACATTGAACGATAGTGTTCAAAAAATAAACAATACCAGGTAAAATACACAATGTTGACAACCCATTGGAGAGGGCAAGCAATTGTATCGGGAGCAATTGTAATGGTATATCAGTATTTCTACTGGAAGAAATAGGTAGCGTTTTAGTTGATCTGAAGAACGGATTGAGTTTTGTGAAGAGGACAACTAATGCTGAGCTACCAGAAAACACAAGTCATACAAGGAGATTCCCTTACTTCACATTGCTAATCTAGTTTGTGGGCAATAGACACTTCCATTAAAAATGGACAGTGCAACTGAGCATCATGATTCCCTCCCACTGTAATTCCTTTGTTAAAAAACTACACCCCTATCCTCAATGGTGTATATGAGCGCAGCTATTGGGTCGCGAGAATAACAAAGAAACTAAAATGCTGTGAACCTTTAGGAATAGGGCTGCCATAAGGGCGAAGAAAACTTGACTTTATGCGAAAAAAAATACATCACTACATGGTAATTTCATAAAATGTAAAGATGTGTTTTGAGACAGGTATACTTTGTAAATGCCAATAAAAACAAATTAGACTTATCCAGATATTTAAAATGTCAAATAAAATGTGCTAATTACAATAACACAATAATATTTTCTTGCACCTGTGATGTAAATATCACGTTTTTAAGCCAATTATATTTCTCAGAAAATAGCAAATATTTAACAATGTATCATTTTGGGTGTAGACAAAGGATTGTCAGATGCACCGTCAATAACTGTGATATTCATAAAGATGGTTTATCTATCTGTACAATGTACATGCCACAAATGTTTCAGTATTGTAAAACTGGAAAGTGGACATGTAATGACAGGCTCCTCTAATCTCCTAGTCGTTATCCTTATCCGCTACGCAAATCCCTCTATAAGGGAAATGCTCGCAGTCACTGACCTAAGAAAAGACTCAAAGAAAGAAATAGAAGAGGTATAAATGAAAAAAAGATATTTTTAACACCTTACGAAATTTAAAGAAAGACGATTATGTTTTCACTCACATGTGCGCGATTGAAAATAACAATAACGCGAGCTCACGCGTTAAATTCAGGCTAATCCCGCTTTATCAGAGCGTTTGACAACCGTTTTCTAGGAGTCATTCTGGTTATGACCTAGAGAGGTAAAAAAAGAAGTCATGAGCGGAAGAGGGAAGAAATAAGAAGTCAGAAAAGACGACTTATACCAGGGTGGCGGAGGATTCAATAGACGATGAATTCCCCGAGGGGGGACGCAAACCGTTCGTTCGTTCCCATTGTGTCTTGTGAGCGAGTGCCCTTCTGGGAACTGCGGAGTGGTGACCGAGATGACGACGAATGGCGCGCATAAATTGATGCATTTCCTTCCCAGAATCACCTCTCATGAGGAGGAGGAAGAGGACTGCAGTAAAGAACCCCGAAGAAGAAGCGTTCTCGTCTTCATGACATCCCTTCTTACCCTTGACATCGATGGGAGGAGGTGGGATTGCTCCATTTAGTCAGAAGCGTCCCCCGCTACGAGAAAAGTGCGTTAAGGCGAGGATCTTATGCAAATTGAAATGATACCATTACACGGGACGAGAGCCGACCGTTTCCTCCATTCTGGAATGAAGCCTTTGCTACAATGAAGTGGCAAGTGAGTTGTCCTGCCATTGTGGCTTTATAATGTTAATCCATAGAACAACGAAACCAGAGTAGCATGTGCGGCTGAACAAATTAACGGGAATTCCGCCTCTTGATTTGCGACCTGATCTGACAGATTAAACGTAAAAATCAATAATCGCCAATGGATAGCTTTCCACCTACCAAAAGTGATCATAACGAAAGCAGAGTGACACAATCCTAAGAAATATGGTTAACAAATAGTTAAACTCTGTCCTCTTCCTCCTCCTTTTCCAAATTCCCTTCATTTAATGGCTGGTGACCTAACATCCCCTGCCACACGCTCCTGTGAAGGCTC
The DNA here is from genome assembly GCA_963573305.1 of Pyrrhosoma nymphula. Lineage (NCBI taxonomy): Eukaryota > Metazoa > Arthropoda > Insecta > Odonata > Coenagrionidae > Pyrrhosoma > Pyrrhosoma nymphula. Next base: position 56,883,933 of record OY754335.1, read on the forward strand.
GCAGGGTAGCATGCTGATATAAATATATATACGTCATCAAATATCAAGCTAGGGAAAGGGTAATTGTTAGAGGAGACGTTTAAAAAGAGAGAGACAATGTACGGTTCCAAATGGTTTTTTCAAGGAAGCATAAATCTTGGTATACAAGAGTGTATTTCTTCCTAGTTCCTTGTATGGTAGAGAAAAATGGGTATCTCACGATGATGTAGACCAAAGGAAGCGGATAGAGGGTGTCGTGGTTCAAATTTCACGTTATCAATGTCGATTTCCACAGATCATTTATTACTGCGCGCTGGAATGACATATATTTCGTAATGAATTGTACGGGATAATTTAAAAGACAAAAAAGTGAACAGCCTCCCAGCATCATTAAATACAACTGAATTTAATAGAAAAATAGACGGCTGGCCATATGGTGCAATTTCCTCTTTGAAAGGTTTGAAAGCATTTTCGACTACATGCACTCCGAAATTACGTATTTCATCCACTAATATATTTAGATACTCGCCATACACAAATATTAATTTCAGTTGAGTTTTATGAAGAGCATTAACGACTTAGCACAAGTTCTAATATTTTATGACAAGCAAAACATAACATGTCAACAATGTCAGTTTGTTTCTAATAAATAAAAACAAAAGCAATACTCCAAAAGCAATACTGTTTCAGGCTTTAATTTGTGGATCTAACTCACATGGAATGATTTCTTCCTTTTTTGCTGACTATGGTGTCAGCATTTATAATTTCACTATCAAGGAAACTTTAATATTGATGATGGCGTTATTGATGTCGTAATCTTGGCCAGTTACATACAATTTTGGCAAAGTAAGAAATCAAACATAATTATCCCCAATTAAGATAAAAATGGCCATGAGGCAAAAATTTAATACTATTTCTAAAATGCATTTAGCGTGAGAGTTAAGAATCACCGAAAACGTTTGAGCTACAGAATAACACTTGAGTTATGACTTTCTAGTAATTTGCGGGATGGAGAACTTCACCTAAGGCTTAAACCGGTGAGGCACCGGGTGGTCAGTTCATAAAATATTCACGCGGGGGAGCTATTAGTAAAACCCTAATCCATCAACCTGCACTGCCTTTCTCCAAGCCCATCGCCTTGATGGCCTTATATCGTTTAAGCTCCCCCTGCCTGTTCGTGCTCGTATATGAGATAAAAAGCTCCCGCGACCTTGATGATGATAATCAACAACGAGCAGTCCCTCACTACCTCCTTTTATACCCTGATAGACTTAAAAATGGGATGAAATTGCCGTTGACGTGAAACGAATAGTGCATGAGTGAGAAAGCACTGGAGCTTGGCCACAGTAGAAAGTTGAGGATTATTTATTCCGGGGAGGAGAACCTCACATATTACAAGAAAGTCATAACTCAAACGTTCTTCCGTAGTTCCTAAAATTGCGGTAATTAACACCTTCTGCCCCAAGCCTATCTACAAAATACCCTTCGAGCCGCCGCTGAGTCGTGCGGCAGAGGGTTTTAGGATACCAGCCCTGAAAAAGGGAGGGAACAGAGAAAATGAATGGGAAGAGCGAAAGGAATAAGTGAGTTGTATGTTCACGCGATGTTTATGTGACTCTCTCTGTTTTTACTCCGTATTTTTTCACTTAACATTCACAATCGTCCGTGGGAAGAACGAATATTTTTACCAACCAATTCGGCCGAGTACCTTATCTCTCTTATGTTGTCACTTCTATCGGTTCTGCAGGCATAGTGCGGGTTTAAGAAATTGTAAAACGTATCACCCTGAAATACAATGGGCATGCCGTAAAAAATTCGATTTACTAACAATTAACGTTGCTCAGGCCGTAAATTGGAGTTATATTTTTTTAATAAATGGAAATGCTTGTGACAGTACATAAGGAATCAGAAAAGTCGTTAGTATCCCTCGTTTGAAAATCTCTTCTAAAATTTAAACTGTAGGAGGTGAAAATTTGCTTGATTTTTATTAAAGATGATACTCATCCAATTTCAGTTTTTTCTCAATTGGAATAATTTAATTAATTAGCTAAACATGTGCGTTGTAAAACTGGTCATTCTTGAAGGCATGGTGTTGACAATTCCAATGTTGCTTTTTTGATACATATATACCTACAGTCAGGCTTGTTGACAATTCCAATGTTGCTTTTTTGATACATATATACCTACAGTCAGGCTTGTTGACAATTCCAATGTTGCTTTTTTTATACATATATACCTACAGTCAGGCTTAGTCTAAGACAGAAAATCCAATATTATTCAGGTTAAGGCTATCATAGCTATCCATAACACAAAAAATCCTTTTTCGAGAAAACTGTTAATTTGCTTCGTTCTATTATCGGATGATTCCATCGCTTCGTTTCATTACTCGGTAGGCATAGCTTCGCCTCTCATCCAGTAGGCGTCTTCAAGTAGAAGTATTCCTGTTGGGCCGCGGTACATAGTGGCCAAAATGCCAATACATAGCATTCCAAGTGTAATAAGAATACTTCAACCTGAGGGTACCACCTAGATGAGAGATGAAACGTTGCGATAAAACACGCTGGAAACCGACAATAGAATGAGGGTCATTAATTTTACTACTCGGTTTCACTGTATTGGTTGCTGTGCCAATAATGATCACTTTATTTGGTCACACTTCATGAGAATTAACAACCAGTAGTCACTTTCATCCTCTTTATAACCACTAAAGCGTTTAAAAAACGGAAAGAAGATGATACTGATGGAATATTTACGTGTGTAGAAGCACTGGAGCATGTCCACCGTATGAGGATGATGATTTTTTTTCCAAAGAGTAAAACGCATTAATCTATAGAGAGGCTTCCCTGCGTTCGGAAGCTAAGTGTACGATGGCAGAGGATGGAAGGGTACACTTTCGGCATCGTAACAGAAGGTCACCTTTTTTTTAACCTCCAGTAAGAGGGTGAAAGAAGTTCAAATCCAGGGCTTGTGTCCAAGGAGGGATCTCACCTCTCCAAAGCCAACTAAATTTTACAGGAGAAAGGTGGCCCGAAAAACACACCATTTTGATAATTTGACGATGTAGGTCTTTGTGAGCTTCCCTGTGTTGGTTCCTACACCAATCCTTGAATTTGCAGCAGATGTTGTTCAAATAGGTTTTCTACGCATGCTGGTAAATGAGGAGGGTTCAAGTAAACGAATCCTGCCGAGCAGGGCACTGGTGCGGCCAATTTGGAGGGACTAAAAATACTACCAGAATTTCCCCACATTATTATATTTCGATAAACTTTTTTTGTAACGTCGTGATCTCCATTTTAAGTGCATGAAGAGTCCACACATTTTTTTATTAAGATGTCATAATTCCATAAGGATAACGTGCCTATACCAGAAATATGCTACCGTTGTGCAGACATTACGTTTTGAATGCCTTTAAAAACAACGCATTCCAAAGTCATATCTCAATTGCAGAGCCGGATTCGGCAGTGGCGAATTGGGCAGCCAGCCGACCAGGACTCCGTGGGGAGCGGCGTGCCTGGCAGACGGTATCCTGGTGCCAAGGGGTGTAAATTGAATGGAGGCACCATATTGTGGAATTAGTAGGATTGGTCGCCAAGGCAGAATTTAGCCTAGGGCATGGACATACGTTGGATGGGGGAATGGGGGTGGGGGTCGCTTCAGCAGTATTCTGCTCAAAGAGCCAACAAAGAAGAAAAATTAGACCAGACACTGTCAAGAGGATACATATTGGTTGCTCTTTATCGGGATTAAATTATCGCGTATTTTTCATTCTTGATGAGAAAGTCCATTTTTTCAGTAATAGTTAATCACAAAACAAATTCTTCCGATAAGTTGAAATCAAATTACCATTTTAAAAGAAACACACAGTTTAAAATACATTAATGTTGGCTCAAAGTCACATTTTTCCAATCAATTATTCCAAAGCGGTTACTTTTTTTAAATTTCATAATAAAATGGTTGCATTTTTATTAAATTTTTTTTTCAGACGTAAAAAGGGTATGGTAAACTCTAACTTCCTATGCATCACCGCTAAAATATTATCAAAATTCTTTTTTTTAAAGCTATAGAACTTCAACCACTCAAATATAATCGTTATTCTATACCTATTCACAACAGCGTGAATAAATTAATAGAGTACATTCTCGAAGAACATAAGTCTCCTATACCGATCGTATTTAATTAGTTAATCAATTATTCGTCATAAAATCAATGTAAATTTTGTCTACGATACAAATTACCTAGTAAAATACGTGGATGATGGTTAAATGGAATTAGCAGCAAAACTTCAATTAAACTGAGAAGAAAATTTATTTTTAAGCAGAAAAACATAGCAACTTTTTCATACATCATCCTCATTATACCTGGTCGAACATTTCGTTTTTATATGAACGGTTCAGAGCGCGATACATCGATCTCAATCTAAGGCTTTCAGTAAAAATTACTATTCATAAATTCTTTTATGTTTTGCGTTTTGTTACAAATGGGATAATTCAAATGAAAATAAAACAGAAGTTACTGCGCCAAATAATGAGGTTGATCAAGCTAATGCAGAATTTTAGCCATGACAGACTAAACAGAAAATAATTTGGTTGAGTGCACGCAATTCGCCTATTGAAATATTTTTTCTCCGATGGAGGCCATTGGTGCTTTCACGTTGGGTTCCATAAGCATCGCATATGTAGGAAGCGGGATAAACTCGAGGAATCCGCAAGCCATTTCATAAGCATTTCAAGATTCTAGTCTCCCTTCTCTCTCTCTTTCTCTCCATTCTCTTTCTTTCCAATTGGACTGCATCATCTCGGTTCTGGATGGCTCACGTAGCATCAGCTTGGGGAAAACATGAAGGCAACGACAACGAAACCTGCATCCAAGCAAAATCCAAACGAAAACATTTCTCTTCCACACATCGCTAATAGCATATCTCCCTTGGAATCCATCCTAGGCTCTTTTTATTCCTATCCTGGTAGTAGTTTTTCGGCTTTTACCCAAGCCATATTCCCCATTTTAGAGTTCTCGGTATCCATACACAGTTTTATCTCTACGCTCGACCTTCATTTTAACACCTCTTCTTCATAAGGTCACATGTGACTTTGAATTCCCGCTACCATAACGGCTGGGCTAGCGTTTCAACGCCAAGTATAAAAATACAACCGTTTACCAGACAAAATAAGTGCTAGTCATATTAAATAAATACAAATAAGTGCTAGTCACATAAAAATTGGGCCACATATGTACATAAAACATTGTATTATGATATCATACGTGCAATGACGAGAAGGAGCGGTCATGTAAAAATGCAGAATTTATGAGTTATGGATTTATTTTTCAATGCCTTAATTGATTATACGAACCTAAACACGATTCACCCATATCGTAAACAAGGGAGTATGCAAACTATTGACTTTCCTAATTGTATAATTCGAATCACCCGATTGTAAACCCTAGTTCTCTACATATTCAGCATTCGGCAGGAAAGCCTCAAATTTTATACAGGAATAAAAGGGCTTACCACCCTCTAGTAGCTTCCTGCTATTATTCCAAACAGACAGAGGGGCCAAGGGATGACTTAGGAACTGATCTACGTTTTCTCCATCTTTCCACGGACATCTCCATTCTCTTCCGGGGTGGACACAGTCAAAGAGATTGGCTATTTGAGGTTAGGCCTAGGAAACTGCTTCTATTTTGACAACGTCTACAATACTGCCCCATTCTTTTATATCTCTTTCACTTCAATTGAATTCATAAATTTCTTCAGGTACACTCTGCTTTTCTAAGAAACTTAATATCCCCTCTCTTAAGAGCATCTTTCACTACATTTATCCATGACTTACTCGGTCTACCCCTACCACTCACGCCATTCACTGTACATTCGTTGATCAATCTGTTTCGTTATTCAACTATCACCCATTCCCTCAACATGGAAAAACCAACGAAAAACCTTCATTTCATGTATGTCCATTTCTGCGGCATTCAACCCACATCATTTCATGACCCACACATTCCTAGAGGTACACTTAAAAGCTTGGCTATTGAGATTAGGCCTGGGGAGGTAGCTCAGCTTCCTTATTTTATCCAATAATTCCCTATTTTTTGTGCACCTCATTCACTATTGTTACTTTAATGCATTGCTTCACACACGACCCTCAATTCTTAACACTTCTAATATTCCTTCTCTTGGGATAATCTCCCACCATATTTGTCATAAATTTCTCGGTCTACCCCTTCTTCTCACGCCATTTACTTCTCAAGCATAAATCTGTTTAGTTATTCAGCTCATTCTCTCACGATGGCAAAACCAACTAAGCACGTTTCTTTCGTATTGATACCGTCACCGGAGCATCCAAGCCAAATTCTATCATGACCCACTCATTTCTATATCTATCACTTCTACTTTTACTCACTTTTTTGATTCCACATGCCCACTACTATGCTAACCCTAGTATGTCCAATATTCACTACCAAGAAATAAACAGGGCACGACAGCACTTCTGTTTACTAAGATATTCGCTCCCTTAGAAAAAGACTCACAAATCACCATCATTTCAAATCGGTCAACTCAGCTCAAGTTTTCGCCGGAGAAACAACAATCATTAGTCACTCTTCCCAATTCCCTAACCATTTTTAACGCTTTCTCTGCGTAAACTGATTTCCAGTTCCACTCATAATATGTATTTGTCATTTCTCCCCAAAATTGTTTATATTATTTTTGTATTAAAGAATAACAATGCGTATAATTTACGCATAAATTACAAAATAATTGTGACATTTTTTATATACAACAAAATTATCAACTATAGGATCAATTCCTATGGGGATACAGTACTACTCCTCCGCAGTACACGGAAAAAAGTTGCACGGAGCTTGTGGGATAAAGTCAAGCTCCGCGGACAGAAAGTGAATATATATTCATTCGGATACTACCAAATGGCTTAGATATAGGGTCAACATTCATATTTTGAAGAATGTCTCGGCTTTTCTACGATATTTTGAATTATCATTCAACGTTTCGCCTCCTCTGCTGGATGATTCCACAGGGGCAATACGCGATGTGTTGAGATATCCTTATATCTTTTACACATACGTCATTAGTATTATAAGTACACGTCTATCCTAGCGAACTGTTGATCGGTATCCATTGCTGTTCCTTTCGTCCAGTTCAAATTTCTTTCCTCTACCGTTATTTTTACGAAAGAGATTTATTTAGGTTAATCCGACCTTCTTCTACCCACTACGCGTCTTCACGGTTGGAATTATTTGGATATTTTTCAATTTTTATTGCTTCTCTAATAAGAATTTTGTTGTGTTTGACTTCTCTAGCAAGGAGCTTGGGATTTATTGTGTTTTTTTAAATTTAAAATCTTCTCACAATGGGAAAACCTTAAAAGTAAATTAATAATACTCTTCAACATTCTCCTTAACAATCTTCCTCCTATGACTATAGCATCAGTAATATCATTACAAATGTATCCTAGCGAGCTACTGGCCGTAATGTGTTGTTGATCCCCTCGTCACCTTTATGGAAGTTCCACCTTTCTGTGCGAGTCAAAGCAAATACTACATTTCAACTTTTAGTTGAGTTAGTTTAAACAATCCTACTTTTGCTGATGACAATCTTTAGCTGTTGAAAACAATAATAAAGTACAAAATATGCAGGATACTCCAGGAATTTATTTTTAATGTGCATTTTGAATAAACTCTAAAAATAAGGTGTTAAGATCAATTCTTTTTTGCTTTCAGTCAATTTTTTGGGAGCTAACGCTTCATAAAAACAGTTTTTCGTGAAAACACATTTTTAGTAGATAGAAAAAGTATTTTTCCCCGTGTTTCTTCCCATTCTCCCATTTAACACCGAGAAATTTCATGATCAATTTTCAATAAAAAATAGCGAGAAAAGGATTTTGTTGTTCACATCATACAGAGAACATGTTTTTCCTTTAGTACCCGGAATATGAATGCAATGACATTTATGCCAGTTTACGGTGGATTCATCATAAATCTCTTTACCGTAAGTTTTTCGAAAGAGAATTTTCCAGGTGAATCCCAGCTTATATACGTCTTAACGGTTGAAATTATGCGAGTATATTTTCAATTTCTATTGATTTTCCAATAAAATTTTAGTGGGGTTTGACATCCCTCTCGAGTATTTAAGTATTGTCAAAATTAAAAAAAAATACTTTTATAAATTTAAATGCTTAATAATATTGATGAAATGTCACATGAAGACATAGTGAGTAAATTTATCATCCTTTTTTAACATTCTTCTATACAATACTCCTCGGATTCCACCCACGTCTCACTGCCTCGACTTCTTTTCATCTTTATCTTCTTCCTTATCCTCCTTCCTCTCTCACAAACTCCTCATAAAGGGTAACTTCAACTACTCTTTTCTTCCACCCACCACTCCTCCCTCCACAGGCTCGCTTCCTTACAAATTTTCGGGCCTACCTGCCTCGTTTACGGCCCAAGGTATACTTTATATGCCCACTTTATTTATTCATGCGGAGAGAGAGGGATGAAATGAGAAGAGAGAGGAGTAGAATGGATCAAGAAGAGAGACGTGGAGAGGAAGGGTTGGAAGCGACGGATGATGATGATGGAACGCTGGGGATATGAGAGAGAGGAGGGTCGGAAGAACATACAAGTGGGAGTGGAGAGGAGGCACACAAACCCATTGGGGGATTCGGAGACAAAGGGGAATGACGAAGGATAAGGAGGTCACGGGGACGCGTTTTCGTTAGGTTGACCTATAATTCTATTAGGATGGTTCCACCGTTAAATGACTTAAAATCTCATTTTCTTTCTTCCGGCTACTTATTATGTTCCATTTGAAAAGCCTGTCCTCTACTTTAGATTAACAACAAAATTATACCTTTCCGGGCTATTTAGTTATGAAACGTTAACTTGAAATTACGTGGTTTTATATGCGAGAATGGGTTAAACATGGAGAAAGGTATTTTTTTCCGATCTAATGAAGGTGATAATTTCGAATAAAAAAGCTCTAAAGAAGAAAATTTCCAGGAAATTAAATAAAAATAAAATGTCGCCATCTCATGTCATATCTTATAATTTGAGTTATCAGCTGAAGACTAAACATTAGATTACTTACTACCCAAATTAAATAAACACCGCATTTTCTTGATTCCAAGATGTACGGGCATATAAAACGCGCGCTAGTTTCGGCTACATAATTAGAATACCTACAAATTAACCATATATAACGCAAGAATAATTTCTTTGGATTCGGTCACGGAAAAAGCACGTCTCATACACCGAAAAATGTTGTAATTCATTATTAATATCATTACAAATCTTTCTTCACGTCTTATGTATATGATGGTGTACATCGATTCAAGGCTGTGTTCTTTTCCTGCAAAGACTAATTCATTCAAGTCAACAGCATAAAATCAAAAAAACTGTTTTACATTTTATTTATTGCATTCATTTTAACTTGGTGTTACAACTGGAACATCCTACCCACAAACTTTCAAGACCCATTCATTCCTAACCCTATCTATACTAATTTTTCCCCAAACACTTCTGGGGTACCTCATTCCTACTACATTTAGCCCACTCTTATGCTTAACCTGAAGCACCCAGGTTTTGCTTCCTCATAATAAGATGGAGAATACTTTTGTGGTCTGCGATTTTTCTGTAATTAATGATGATATTTAGGAGCATTTAAATTAATTTCCATCCGCCTGGAAAAAAGCTCTCAACTGAGGTACCTAGTATATTTATTCCTGTAACGACTGGACTATAAAGGATTAGTGCAGAGAGGGAGTAGAAGGGGGGGACCTGACGAGGGAGAAGAAAAAATAATAAAGGACATAGCGAGGTCACTTGCCGAGTATCAACGGGTCGTAACATTGATGTTGACCAAGTTGGGATACGAAAAGCAGGCAATGAAATAATGACATCAAAATATGAAAGAAATCCGGTGACAAAAATATGGGGTCTCATTAAAATTTAATGAAACAGAACGTTTCGTCAGGTTCTAAAGCTACAAATAAAAGTAAAACAATGTTTACATTTCGATATAACCTTTCCCGAGAAGCATCAACGTGGGATTTGACCCGATGGAAGGGACGAACCAAATATGTGCCGTTTCACTTAAAACAGGCTGTAATGGTCAACACATGCAGATAGTGACATCAAAATATAAACGGTACAGATGTTTTCAGAGCCAAATCACGGTTCATATTGGGGTAAAATGGATTAAAAGGAGTTACTGCAAACAAATCCGTGAAACGGTTGCCGAAACATCAGCCGTACGCAAACGAGAGAAAACTTATCGATCATGATGTCATTCGTAATATGAAAGTGATGGAAGCTATAAAACACTCATTTAATGATTGTGACACTATTGTGATACATAAGTTCATGACCCAGTCGTAGGTAATTTCCTGAGACAATACATACAACCAACTGAATTCTCTTACGGAAGAAGAATTTGATGAGAATAACTACCGAGGAAGACAAAGGATTGAAAAAGAGACAGAGATAAAAGCGGGAAAACATGGAGAAATTGTGTAAGAAGTGACGTAAAGAAGTGTGGCATGACCCCAACGGATGCCCTAGATGTAGAAGTAAATGGAGGAGACTGAATACCAAAACCGACCTTGTAGACCCACCGAGAAGATGTAGATGTAAATGGATGACCCCAACGGATGCCCTAGATGTAGAAGTAAATGGAGGAAAATGACTACCAAAACCGACCTTACCACTAAGGATAAAGGCTAGAAAGATGAAGAAGAAGGAGAATGAGACTGAAAGGAGAATAGAGTGGAGTACTGCTGCAAATCTATTTTTGGAATGATAATTTCTGATGATAACCTAAAGTTAAGAAGATACACGAAAGATAGTAGTGAATGCATAAGCTCCTTTTTGTTAAAAAACTTCAATGAAGTAAGAGAAGAATGGCAGATTATTATGGGCAAGTGGTAGTGGTATTAAAAAATCCATAGATGAAAGAGTACGCAAAGCTCAAATACTCAGCTAGTGCAACACCGGTATGACACCAACGCCCTAAATTGCAATTCATGGACGACGTACATTTAGTGACAACAGGCGAATAGTCGCCCCGATGACCGTTAAGCGGATTTAATAGCATCCATGCAACGTTAATTTACGGTTTTTATTCAGTAACGAATGCAGTTATTTAATGGTAAATATTTACGATTTAAGCTGCTTTCGATTCTAATTATAATTTTTAGCACCAAAGTAGGTTAAAAAGACAAGATTACAAAAAGTTGTCTCATTAAATGAAAATCAGTCAGAATCAATTCCACCCGTGCTTTCAGAGGGCATCCAACTTTTGAACGCATGAGTTTTTTCTCGTTCCCTTCATCATCCGAAATATTTCAAATTATTAACGAGTGCGCGAAAAAAAAATTGTTTGCTTCGCCCATTCAGAATACAACCGATGGACCGAAAGCACGATTGTGTTTGAACTAATAAATTTTTCACACATGCGCCCCGAGGCGCTGTTTGTTTTCCGGGAATTTGCACCATTAACCGAGAGAGGTCAAACTAGGATAAGGATTCGGAAGGCCGAACGTTTATGAGCTCATAGGTAAGGATAAAAAAATTATAGAAACTTTTATAATTCAGTTAATATTTTGCGAGATTAATTATTTCTGTTAATTCCATAAATAAACGCAACGAAAAAGTAAACTCTACGAATACTAAATAAAGGTTTCGAGTTATTTAAGGAGAGGAAAAAGATGAGCCTAATAGCTTTTAGTAGAAAAATCATACTAATATAATTAAAGCCTACCTTATTCAGCAGGAATTCATTACATAAATGCAAGCTTAAATCAAAATTGATACTCTTTGGCTTAAATTTTTTCTAACCGAATAAGTTTTTTAAAAATGAAAACATAACTTTTAAGAGCAACAACTCTCTCCAGCCATCCTTCTGGCTTCTTCAGACCTGACGACGCAAACAGGATGGCTGAGAAAATTGTGTTCAGCAATAGACACAACGCTGAGAAACGCCCAAAAGTTGTTACTCATCGTGTTAAACGCCTCTGAAACTTTCTAATTAATTTATTATTTTGCAATCAAGTGATTTATACAGTATGCTTGTCTTCAGATGCAGGAAAACGATAATGTAATATATTTTTCCGAAAATACGTACACTTAAATCTACGCAACGACGAATGATGATAATCAGGATCAATGTTCGCATCACACGACCTTCGGAATCCAAGAGTGTTAATTCTTCCAATTCTGATTACCCGGGCAGAAAGGTTAAAATTAATAAAGCTGGCGTAGTTTCCTTTAGCATCAGAATTAAAGTTCTAAAACATGCATTCACTTCTTTGAATTTTCACTCAGCAGTTTTACTATGAACGACTAGTTATTAGTACGTAGACTCATTATTAGTACGTAGACTCGTCCTTAGTAAGTAGACTCGTTCTTAGTAGTTACTCACTCCATCCTACTTCGCAGTTCAGAGATTCATATGCCTAAAGATGTTGGAAGAGTACATCATCTGATGTCAGTGCATGTTTTCGTATCTGAGGCGTACGACTATGTTCCTGGCTGAGACCCTGGGTAGTAGGAACATCGAGATGTGGTCGTATAAAAGGCAGTTGACTGAGAGAAGTCAAATGAAATAGCCCCCCCGCGGTACGGCCCCATGGGAAATAAAAGAGAAAGGGACAGGGGTTGATGTAAGGCAGGGGATATTAGGCAATTCCCAAAAAAGTAAACAAGAGATATTATAAATTAAAATAATCCTCCCCATCAATGAGGTCCCAAGTCATACCGGTATGGTGGTGGTAAGAAAAATCAAATGGTGGTGATAAGAAATGTCCAACACTCTACTTTGCATATAAATACCTATTGTCTCAATTTTAATTCACAGTTTGGCATGTTAATTTCCCCTCTTCAATTTATCATAAATTATTATTTCTATGCCTCCTATTCACAACTTCATCTCTTTCTTCCAGTAAACGCATTTGGACACTCCTTTACCTCTCATCATCCTTATATTAATTCGTGGTATTCAGTAACTATGTATGTTTACAGCGCTCGGGGTTGGTCCATTAATTTGAGGTAATCTCCGAAGACACCGGTCAGATCGAAGCGGGAGTGGTGTCGTTCTAAAGAGGAATAATGGATGCATTGCTTAGGTGTATTTTTATTTTCGTCGACCAATCGAGAAATGTGGAAATGCAAGCATGAAAAAAGTGTGTTATCCCTATCTTTTAACGTGGGGAACGAGTTGCTAAGCAAGTTTTTTCACGTTGCTAAGTGAATAAATGTGTTTACGTTTATGGTAAAAGGGCAAAATGTGCATTGACGAAGGCGAAGAAGTTGAAGTAAGTGGAATTAGTTTTTTTTATTGCTTGAAATAACGAAACAAATCAGTCGTGTATGGACGCTATTGGTTGTGTACTGATTGAAAATATGTTAACATTGTTTTTATTTTACACAAACTTTGATTGCGGTTTTCAATCATTATTACTGATTGATTTGTTTTTGTTACTTAAGTATAAAATTTAAATGTTATAAATACATAATTGATCACAGATGAAATTAAAAAATGCTAATAATGTTTGACTGATGAAAGTGCGTCAGAAGGATGAGATAACGAGTACAGTGAAACTCCACGAAAAGGAACGAAATTGGAACGAAAAAATCGAAAACAGGATTTGTCACAAAATATTCTTAAATCGAGCAATGCTAATAAGCCGGGTGACTGTGTTAAGACATCAGCGTGTTAATGTTTTAATCGCCCATGAAACGTCCAAAGATATTTTTGTTAAACCTACGAAACGTGTAAATAATTTTTTTAGGACCAAAACCCCCGAGAAAATACGACAATTTTTAGATAAAGAGGCCAAAAGTTCTAGAAATAGTCGTTTATTTGAATCTGAGGAAGATAGAAAAGAACGTCTTAGGAATATATCAACATATGTCAGATTACGTCGTGACGAAGAGTCTGAGGGTGAGCAACCGTAGCGTCTCAGTATGATGTCTCATAGGGATGAAGAACGACGGGACAATGATACTGACATTGAGCTTGGCGAACGGCTCAGCAATATTCAAAACGTGTTCAATCATTGCGTGACAATGAAACACCTATGGAACGTGAAGAACGCTGGATTCGTGATTGAATTCGACAAGCGGATCAACGATCACAGGAAAGCGAGACCGCATCATCGGAGGAGTTGATTAGCAGGCGGCTGGAAGACAAATGACTAATTTTGACAACTAACATTTTTTATGTTTTTATTATACACTTTTGATAAGTCTTAACTTTTTGTTTCCGTTGTTATTAACTGAATATAAGGAAATTGATGCATATCATTCGAGGTTCATATTTAGATATTAATTAATTTTTGTTAATGCATTAATGTTTGTTGCTCTATCAGCACATTTTTTGAAGATATGTTATACCAACCTATCCACTCCCACCATTATAAATTTAACGATAGCTATCCTACAACCAATCAATTCCGGTTTTCATCAATTTCAATTAAGACTCCCATCCCCAACTAAAATATTTCCAAGAGCTCAAAGGACTAATTCTGTTTTTAAACCACCCAGACGATTCCAGAAAAAATATTTCACCAACCTATCTACACCTAAACCATTTGATCGACTATACTAAAACCTCCCAGACAATTCCTTGGGCACCGCTACAGCGGGGGTAGAGGTTAAACGCGCGCAACGCGTGTTGAGCCTCTAGTCTCATAAATTAACCGTTTCATCCGTTTTTTTTAAATTTACTGTCAGAATCACCACTCCTTTTAAATTTGATTTTCCACATACGAACAACACTTTCCGATCCAAGTGAAAGGAGTTAGACGTGATACCTATTAGGAAAAATATTCATTAACGGGTTGACTAAAGAACTATTCATGTACTACAGATTGATTACTATTCCGTCAATGAATGAATATGCGTTCAAACTGTGGTCGTATGCATCGATTTACTTGTCCCTTTTACAAGCATTTTTTAAAAGCTTTGTGTACTGAGCCGTTAAATACATTTTGTAAAATGCATGCTACTTCAATACATATATTATTTGTCCCTGTTGTTGTGTCTAATGACCCTAAACGATTAAATGTATACTTCGGGCCCTTTAATGGCCAACAAAAAAATCACGTCATATTACTTTAAATCTAGACTGAAAATGCTGTCATATATAAAATAACACTAAACATGACTTCATATATTCACAGCAAATAATAAATATATGGTTTATAAAAGCATCACCGAAGAATTTGTGACCCATATTATATTTTCATGCATAATGATCATGACCATAACACCGACTGGGCCATACTTGTGTTGAATCGAAAGGACGCTAATCCTTTTCGCACTGACAAATGTCGTAAGTAATACCTCCATCTCGACGAACATCCAGCCAAATCGACTAACACCTGGTTCATGCCTACTGTCAGCAAAAACCGAAACGGCAAAATGCAAATTCGCGATTAGAGGAGGAATATTCCCGACAACCTTTTGCGTGTTTCGTTCCGAGCCCATGGGAGAGTCCACGAATTCATCAGCATAATCATATCGCACCGACGACGAGCGCCGTGAATCCCAAAGGTTAGCCATTCAGGGTTTTACATATTCAACCGTGTTCCACTAAATATTTAGAGGCGTGAACGATGGACCTTCCGTTCCAGAGGGAGGTCTTTGTCACAGGTCAATTTTTTTTACCGTTAGTTTGTGACCACCACATTGCGACAACTTCTATATTAGTTCCCTAAATTTAAATAGCTATACGTTTTTGCTCTTTCCAACACAGGACATTTATCAAATTTTGCTTTATTTCTGACTTTAACGCAGGCTTGGATGGATATATTAACTGAGTAAAGCCTTCCCGAGCTTCTCTTACGGAGCCTTTCAATGCCATGACCCCATTCCTTCTATGTCATTCCTCAAATGTTTGCTTTCCTTCATCCCGTCTTTAAAAGTTGTCTTTTTCCTCCTCTTCACCTACTAACCAAGTAGCCATTGAACACAACCATCAATATTTTGTTGATTCAAAAAACCTGATTTGTCCACCTAAACTGTTTTTCATTTAAGATTCTATCTTTCCGTCTTAAATTCTATATTCTATCATCAGTATCCCGTTGACTCAATAAGCTTGATTAATCCGTCTGCTATGTTTCCTATTAACCTCCACCAGAATCCTACTTTCTTCCCTCAATATACTTAGTGGTTTTTCGGTTGTCCTAGCCGTTCAACCTACTGTTATTATCCTTCAAACACTCATCACGAACGCCTCTAGTAATTTCTCAGCCACTCTTTAATATTCATGTTTCAGCTTCTAACGTAGGCAATTTCATAAAACTAATATCACTGTGAGTTACATTGTTGAGCTTAATTTCTGCAGGAAATTACGTGTATTATACACCATAAATGAGCCTTGAGCCTACAGGAATGTGATTAATCTTCCAAGCGTAGAAAACTTTAAACATATGAAAACATCAATTATTTTCCATCAATAAATTTACTCACATGCCTTCTATTTCATAGGATTTCGGCATGGCTCTAGGGCCTGATTCGCCAAACAATTATAGTAGTACTATGTCCATAGAAGACTTCTACAGTCTTTCTTTAACATTCTTCTCAACCTCTCCTTCACTTAGAAGCATCTCACGCAACTATCATTCAACAGCCTCAAGATATGGCCATGTCATTTCCCTAGCTTTCTTCAAAATGCGAACAGTTTACAAGACTCTTATTGAAGGAGGCATTCCATGTTTCGTCAAATACACTCATTCTATTTAACCAAGGTAATAGAACGCAGTTTATCGCACATATTTGGTATAAAACAACTTCACATTACTAAGGCTGATAGTTTATCAGATATAACTTTTTTATGATTCATATTTCAAATTATTATCGTTTTAAAATGGAGAAGACTGAAGGCTAGGTACTAAAGGTTAAAATAGGTACCTATAAAATAACGATATGTAGCACGCTATCTGAGTGAACTACTAAATTCATTAAAATGTTTTAACTGCCAAAACAAAAATATCTTTTATGCATCTTAATACGCCGTAAAGTGAGGTATTATCCAAAGAGTTGAGTTTTCTTGCTGGCTTTTCTAAACACTTGTAAGCCGACAATATTTGACAAACAAACCGAGGACTTTTTCAATTTAATTAATATTTTTCCATCCATAGGAATTAAAATGAAGTGATTAAAAATAACTGAAAAATTAATACGCACAGGTATATAAATTTTTATCAGTATAAAACCCTCAGAGAATATGCTTCTTCTCAGCAGTTTTTCACGATAACGGCATTTATATAACACAGAAATTTCTTTTATTTTTACATATTTCGCTAATTCTCACGTGTGATTTTAAATTCAATTCACTAAAGAAATAGGGTGAGAGGTTATGTTTTCGTAGCTCAATTTAATTATAGGACAAGTTTATTTTTGTACAGAGCCAGAATATGAATAAAATTCGTTATGCGGTGGAACCATCTCAACTACTTTTAAATAGGGAACGTGCATCATTTGTAAGAACTATTGTATTTAAAGTAGAGAGCCCTAACTATACAGGACATAAATTTTACGGGAATATATTTTATCATTGAAATATTTCTTCTAATTAAATGACGTGCAATTGGTGGCGCGGAAACACGATGTCATCTGGAACCCCGTAGGATGACGTCACGGGATGGTAACGCTCACAGCAATACGTCTCTTGTGAAGTTCGGCTCGTTTTATTTTCGTAATTTGGAAAAAATATTGTTTTTGTTTCCTTCGCGGAACACAATGAACCACTATAATTTGAACTTTTCCGCTGAATTTCAATTAGACCATAGAAGCGATAACGTGGGGTGACGTCAAGCCATCAAGATTCCGTTTTGGATTACGAGACTTTTTCAAAAGTTTATGCACTTTTTTCTCCGTACCACGTTCAACAATTATTTTTATCTGGAGTTTTGGTCAATTTTTGCTCATCACTGCCAACATTTCACCATTTTTTATTAGCACAATCAGGGCTTTGGAAAATTTAGATGATTGTTATTTGAATGATGACTATGGTGAAATTATGTATTTATACACGTTGGCAGTGGAATCATCTGCAGTAATTGACCAAAACTCTAAATAAAAATAACAATTATCAAGCAGGGTTTATGCATACACATATGAATATTTGAGTTCTTGAGGGAATTGTTAACCTTGTACACTACTTAAATAGGAGAAATAAATTTTATACAAGCTCCACATTCATTTCTCAGGAGACGCAAATTTATCTCGATTCTTCATGTGGGATGTCGCATCAAGGTCGTGGGCTTATAACGCAGCTCATCGGACTGAGCCTGCCAGCCTGTCATTAGATCTGTTCGCGCAGACGTCCACATCCGAAGCAGCAGCTGCAGAACGAACGATGCTTCAAACACCTTGACGGATGAGTGAGCATCGAAATTCGCGCAATTCCGTTGCTGACTTAGGTTCTCCGTCAGGGTTCCCTCCTGAAGGGGAAATGGGGGTGAGGTAGGACGCGATGGCATGACGGCAAGGACCAATGCACAACCCGCGCGACCAGGATTCAATCCAGCCCAACTCTAAATCACATAAGACACTGAATGAACATTGACCGATTTCCGAAGGCCTCCGGGTAGGTATGCACCTGCAAGCTGTATCCATTCGGTCTCCCTCCTCCCCAAGCTCTCGCTCGATCGTAGGAAATATTGACCGTGAAACCTTTGAAATAGGACTAGGGTTCAAATTGGTGCCTGCAGATGGGTGCGCCGTTGCGAAGAAATGGTCAAAGTACGGCAATTGGCGTCTACTGACCACATTGCGACGTGGTATCTCTTTCCCAATCGGATACATTCACATATTCAACAATAATTTGTTTATGTTAACATGAAAAAAGTAAATTTGCAACTAAAGAAAACCCAAGAGGGTGGAGCGTTATATTGTAGTTTTATTTATGTTTAAATCTTTCTAATATTCAATTAAAACTCATAGCAGCAAAGGTAGAATTGAAGGTGAATTCCACTAGCGAAAGAAGATTTCAGCAATAGGCGGGTGCTATGGCGGGTTCTCATGTACACCTCAGTAATACGAGATAATTAATGATGGGTACCTTGAGTAGGAATGTAAATAAGGTTAGATAAAATAGTTTAATATGGAGTGTAGCGTTGTACGGTTCAGAAACCTGGACCTTTAGAAATGAAGAAAATAATTGGCTGCAGGCGTTTGAGATGTGGGTGTGGAGGAGGATGGAGAGGGTAAAGGAAAATGAACGAGGAAGTGCTTGGCATGGTGGGTGAGCAGAGGAAACCTCTGGAGGATATTAGGAGAAGGCAGAGTAGGTTCTTGGAGTAGGCAATGAGAGGTTAATGGATAATGAAGTCCGTGTTAGAGTGAAGGATGTTGGGTAAGCGGTAAAGGGGAAGAAGGAGAAGAGGCTTTATGTGTGGAGTTATCAGAGGTAGGGCATACGCTGAGATGGAGAAGGAAATTGTGCAAGAAGATATTCCCTGAAAATGGAAAGTATCCCTATAATTCACTTCCATTGAACCTACCTTAACCGGTTGTTTACCCAAATAGTTATAAATTAAAATTCAGGTTATAGTTATCATTAAGAGAGATCCTTTCATATGCGCGGAAGACATATCTTTTCCTCACCATGTCCTAGTACCCAGCCTTCCCCCCAAAATACTTTATCCAGCTACCTGAACTTTCTGTTTAACTTTCACGGTCCTGATGATGGTGAAATGACATCGAAACGTATCTTATTATTTAATTCCAATGAAAATTAACTCGGTCTCTGTATATTTGTTACTTCGGCTATTAATGCTAGGACTATGTAATTTATGATAACCTAATATATGAAAATTGCAGAAGAAACAGATCAATGCAGCAAGTGATAACGGGGAAAGGATGCTGAAGCCCATGATAGGGAGAAGGCGTTAGGCATGCGGGGACGGAGAAAAAAAGAGAACAGGCATCATGCATGTGATGCAGAAATAGAGTGCGCATGCAGAGTTGAAGAAAGAAATCGTTTACGGCGGTTAGATCTTGCAGTTATAATAGATTAGTATAAATTGCATATAATTTTTAAATTTAGTTCACATTACAACACTAACGGCTCAACAAGGCGTTATTTACATTAGTACGAGTAAATTATACACATGTTCGCCGGTATAACTCGTAGTAAGAGCATTAATGGCTACAGAAAATTTACCATCCCGTTTTTATGCAGTCTTGCAATTCCGCGGCGAGCATTGAAAAATTTAGTCAAAATTGTCATCCATACACATATTCGTTTAAAGCTAAAGAAAACTCTTTTACTACAAATAACAAAAGCCACTTAAAGTTCAAACATTAAATTTGTCGCTAAATTGTCATTCATTAAATCACATCATAATGACAGAAAAAAGAAAGCAATAATCTCTTCGTAACAACCAGATATCTTTGAATTTTACGTTTATTTTGCAATACAATCCTTATACTTGAAATTAAAATACTATCTTTATTTTGTTCAACGCACCATTTCCTTTTCCCGCCTATCGGCTAGGATCGATTTCCGAACGATACATGAATTCTGGATGGTGCTGTCAAGATGAAAGGCCCGCAGATGGTGGCTATCGGGACTGCAATCCATTGGGGTCCTCCGCCTTAGTTGGCTTCTTGCCAAAGAATACCCTGATTTTAGCAGTTTTCACAAATTTCCTCAAGATTTACTGGGTTCTCCGGGGCTGAAAAAATTCCCTTAGGATTTCCATATTACCCCATTCTGATAGCATTTCTTCAACATTTTTCGAGAACATAATGTTTTTTTATTATGAGGATCAGTAACGACATGTATTCAAAATCACATTTGGCAGAATAGAAACGAAGAGATGGCAATATCTATTCTAAAAAGCGTTTGCTAATAGAAGGAAATCGATAAGAAAGAGTTATGTAAAATCTGCGATCATATTATGTTGAATATAATACTCCATGAATTGTGATTTTGGAACGTGTGAGTGAGGGTATGACTTATGAAGAGTACAAATGTAGCTAATTGTGACGGAATAAGCTTTTATGGTGGATTTTCGAGTGTGGATGAGAGCTGAGATACCCAACCATAATTCGAAGAACACTCTCCTGAGCATTATAAATTGTAGCGGCGCCACAACATATCCCTATGTCACCCATACAGTACCTCGTCCGCTCCATACTTCTCTTTCACCCTCTCTCTACGATGGATCTCTGTCTAAGCCCACCCATCTCCACAGCGCATGGAAACGTCCTTCACCTGATGCCATTCAGAATTCAGTCAATGGACGGGCGAGGGCAACGCCGCTGGACTCTAGCCAGTCTCGAGGAGGAAGGAGTGGAGGGATTGCTTGGAGAGACGGAGCTTGGAACTAGGGGAAGGCTGGGTATGCCTGGGTCGGGGGCGTCCATTTGCACCACGGCTGCGCCAGAAGTGGCGGTCGACGGAACAGGGGTACGCTGAGTTAATGCGCGTACGTGCAGTAGGAAAGATAGGATCGGCGTTTTAATGGAGGGAGCTACATGATGGGGAGCTACGATGAGAGACAGAGAGAGGACGGGAGAGAGAGAGACAACGGCAACGGGAGGGTGGGAATGGGGTTTTAGCGAAGGCAAACGGCCAAAAGGGAGCCTTTAGGCCAGAAACTCCGTAAACTAGTTCTAAGGCAGTAGTGGTGAGTTTCGAGCGGTACGAAACGATATTATGACGTCTATTTCCGACGATACCGATCAGTTACCGGTCTGCGATGCTCACTTCGATTACGGTAGTGCAAAAAGTTTGGTTACGTGTCTGAGTTTCGGTCCATGGTATCTGCTTTCACTTCGTAATAAGTAATTTGAGAGACTTTTGAAGAACATATAGTTGATATTTTTTTCAATTTATCGTGCAAATAAGACGGTGACATTCTAAATTACAGGTGTAATTCTTATATGATGAGGTTGAAGGAAAAAGTGATTCCAAAAAATATATATGTCGATGCCGTGCATCAACATCGGTGAAGGAAGCACATCAACTGATGATGATTACCAGCATCATTACCATGGTCATACGTGATAAATATACCTTTTTAATTGAACTGTTTCCTTTACCCTGCGTATAAGAGTTATCGGGTATTATTCTTCGAGGACTTTAAAAGGTTCCTAACCTTTTCGTTTGTATTTCTAATTTCTTAAATACACAGCGATGCTATACGTAGTGTTTTTATTTTAGATTTATATTTCCACTGCCATCTCATTAGTATTTTAAACATTTAATCGGAGACAGGGATTTCTTTTAGTAGGAGATGTGAATATTCCCTCCATTACCAAAACGCAAGACACTGATCTTCACGATGAATGACTCTACCGTTGGTAAACGCCAAGAAAACAGAAAATATCGTTTATATTCACTAGATATGGTTACATTCCATTCGATGTAGCAGCATTAGTGCAATGCTTCCTGAGTACAGTTATTAAGGTATTGTGAGCGACATATTTCTCTTAATCATTACAGAGACCATATTAAAATTATATTTGAAAATTTAGGCTATTTAAGTAAGGGCACGAAAACATGTTACTATGTAACATAAATATAACGTAAAAACTTGTATCATACGACTAAATTTCTCAATAATTAGCTAAATATACATGTTTGAGTATTTAAATTGACTAGTTTTCTTTTTACATATTTCACTGAAAATGTTTTTACAAACGAAGGTTATTTGATACTTTTCGAAAACTTAACTCGGGTGATTAATGAATATTTTTCCTAAAAATATAGTGCATGCTTACCACCCACTTTATGACGCGATTCCTGCATCAGAACTTCTTCATTATTTAATAATTCCAATGTGCACAGCCCATGTATCCCATGGAAAACGGATTTTATTTTGTTCGGCAAATACCTCGACGAGTATTGAGGAGATAAGATGATATTTTGTATCATTAGGAAGATGATAACTTTTCCATTATAATGAGGTCAAATTCATCATATAGAAATTACACAGCGGTAAATTAAATCGCCTTGACCGGAACTCGAACCCGGAACTCTCGGTACAGCGCCGAATGCTTTAGAGAGTTAAGCTACCGATCTCCACAGAGGAATTTTGAGGACTTTTAACGGAACAATTTTTTCAGGACTGTCGCAAATATGATGTAACAGAAGCAGTCCAAATACTGTGGCTAGTCCCAGCGTCCTCAAAATCCGTAAAAATTTATTTAATTTTAGGTAAAATTATATCCCGCTCAAAGTATGTTTACCCATTAAGAGCTAGAGTTACCATTCGGTAACTGTGGTAAGCCTAACTTCAAACTTTTTTTCAACAATAATATTTAACAGTTTTCTTTGATAGTAGAAGTAATTTTATTTCAATAAGGATTATTTAATGCCTGAAACGTGACGAAAGTTGTTTAAAATGCTTGGTTTTAAATAAATAACAATTGTAATTCATGTATCACAAATTTTTAGTTATCGGTAGCACAGTGTGATACGTTTTATACTTTTTTTAAATGAAATGAACGTGCACTTTCTCAAAATTATGACTAATATAAAAGAAAAAAAAACACTTGTTAAACAGAAAATGTCACAAATTAAAAGTAAAAACGAAGAGAGAAGACGAGGATACTGAAATGATTTTGTGTGGTACTACTTGTTTACAGCATAAAAATAACAATGTTGAATGGTGATATGATTTCATTTAAATAAATTTCTTTCGCAAATTGGAAGCATCCTCCTTTTATCCTCAACCTAAAATTAATCCTTTGAGCATAGGTACGGTAGATATTTTGACATTAAATTAATTCGGGCTCTAATGAGTTATGGATGGTTTCTGCTGAACACTAGAACATAACATAAGAACACAACGTCACTTAAGCTCAGGCCACAATCGCCCTTTCTGGGGCCCGCCCATCTGGGAAGTGCCAGAGGAAGGAAGAGACGGTTGGTGGGGGAGAGATGATGGCGGGGTAAACGCACGGAGGAAAAGGGGGGAGGGGTACCCGCCCGTATGTGGGTCACTCAAACGTTGGCTCGCGCACGGCGCTTCCCCAGACCCGGCTCAAAAGCACGAGATCCGCCCGAAATCAATTGCCGGTGAAAGCCCACGGGAGGAAGCTGGGAGAAATGGGAAGAGGCGGGAGGAGAACATGGGCATGGGCGGGGAGGAAGAAAGGCGGGCGCACATTGAGGATCATGGTGGGACGCAAAAGGGGTCCAGAAAATGACGGGAAAAAGGGGTATGAAAGACAAAGGAGACGCAAATCAAAGAGATGGGACCGTAAAAAACGACGACGAACTTAAAGAGTCACGCACAATCTACGTGAATTGACTAGAATGTACGACTGCAGTTCTCTTGTATTTTTGTAGGATACAAAACTAGCATAAATATATGATTTACTAGGCGGGGAAACAAGGGTATAAAAGATAGTGGAACCACGACTAAAAGAGATGACACCATAATAAATGACGTCGAATTTAAGTATTTAAGTCACAATGACAACCTAGGAGCGTTTATATGAGAGTTTCAGGTAAGGTTTTGGTCTATTTTTATAAGATATAACCACCATAGCTAAAATACACGTTTTACAGACGCGAGGAACAGATTCACGACTCAAAAGATGGCCCCATTATAAACTACGTCGAACACATGATATACAGACTAAGTACGTGATTGTACATAAAAGCATCATCTTATGCTCTGTTGTATTCATGTAAGATAGTCCACTTTCTTAGCAAAATGACATTTGACGGGGAAAAGGGGTATGAAACATAAAAGGTAGACGACTCAAAAAATTGCGTCAAAATAAACAAAGTTGAATTTCGAAACACGAAAAATCAGCGAAATTTCACATGCGAGTATCTCGTACTGTATTACGGAAGACCGCAATGACAGATAAAATAAAAGAAATTTATATGGAAAAGAAAAGAATATGAGCACGAATTTTTATCCTTTTTCTTTCCCAAAGTCATAAATTTCAATAAATTAATATTTCCAATGGCATTAACAACTAATACATTTCATAAATGACTCGTATTTCCCAATTAAAACAAAAGGAATAATAAATTTTCGACGTCAAACTACTATCATATAAATCAGTGTATAACAAAGCATTTTAGTTTGAACACTCATTTATTGCCCAATATATTGTAAATAACGTTCCAGGAGATAAATAAGGATGAATACGGAAAGAAGAAGGTCTATTACGACAATTTTGAACAAAGGTAAGTGAAAAACCATGTTGCCAAGGTAACTAAAAACTCCCGAGAAACCATGATGAGTGCGTCGGCATTCTATACATGGCAAGCCCATTTAAATGATAAGGAAAGACCACAAAGAGAATTTTGTTCCCAGCCTAGATACTAGGTACTGCCATTTTCCACATCCGTAAGCCGCACTCCTCGGGAGGAAAATTCACAAATAGAGATTTATATCCTCGGGAGCACCCGACGCTTTTTGCTCTAAGCTTGTATTTTTTAGTCGACTTCCCACGACCCTGCTCCGAGACGCGATAGCATAGAGCAAGAGTACAGAGTAAACAGGGCCAGAGTCGCGGCTAGTAGTAAATCCCGAACTATGTTTCCCAACCGATAGAAATATGATTCCCTTCCCCACCATTTCCCAATGACGATGAACCGTTGTTTCTTTTATTTTAACTTCCATTCCGTGCAACATTTTCCTCGTTCCACGGAACATTCCGCTCCGTTCTCAGACGAATCCCTAACCACGCTCCTTATGCATTGGAAAGAAGAATGATAAACATGATTGAGAGGAAAAAAGAGTCCTCACAGAACAAAATGATACGGTCGCGAAGTTACAGGAGAATGGGACGAGAGAGATAGAGAGAACCAGGGTGTCGTGGAAAACAAACGAAACGGGATATCCGCAACTATTTTTAGGACACACCGCTTCTGATGTTTCCGAGGATTCTCGATATCGGCCAAAAATGTTCTTTTATAAAATACCGGCCGATCGGTACTTTACATTTCTGGAAAGTAGTGAAGAATTCGTAGGATTTTACGGACCATGTGCAGATCAGTACGCCAGCCAGAATTCCGCATTCCAAATGCAATTTTATTCAAGATCTATAATAACCAGCTGCGTAAGCCTGCTTACGCAGGACCATTTACATCAAGGACGACGAGATCGTTAAGATAGATTAGAAGTTAAAGTGAATAAAAAATAGAATTAAATTAAGAATAATGCTTGAATAAAAAAATGGAAAAAGTAACTGGGACAATTGGGGATGAATTTTGTTATCCAATCACCGCGAAAATGCAAAAATGATGTGGTACACCGTTACGCGCACGGGAAAAAATATATTCACCAAGAGGATAAAATTCTTCAGGTTTTGAACCCTGATTCTCTCAATTGTCGGTCAAGTATGTTAGCCAGCTACTCTACTTAGTTATCTTAATTTAAGGTGAATTTCGGTGGGGGCTGACGGCGGGGGTTTCAAATCTCGGTCAAGACAAAAAATGTGTTTCATGGCAAATTCCACCCTCCTGGTGAATATGATTTTCTTTAGTGAAAGAGGCATTTAATAATAGGAATCACTGATTGCAGGGACCCTGATGAAGGATGCGTGGCAGTGAAAAGTTGAATAAAATTGCTTAAGAAAGGAGCCTAATGTGGACAGCATATGAATTACGGTGCAGGAACCTGCACGCTGTGTAAGGTGGATGAGAGCTGATTGTGGGAGTTTGAGATATGTGCGTGGAGATGAATGGAGATTTTTAAAGCCGCAAGTAGTAAGACGTGGTCTTGTCTCAACCATGGACATTATCGTTGGCCGGATATGTTTTTCTAATTGCCATGAGGTGCTGAAACATGGCATCTGAGGAAAAGTGATGACGATAAATCTCCACTGCAGGTTTTGCGGCTCATGGTTCGATGTAATATGTTGTTCGTCGTCAATTAATCGTTTTCCTGGAAAACGATTACCAGCCGTGGTCACAAAACCCCCGACTGATACCGAGCAACACACGGCTCACACCGAATATTCGTATATCGCAGTAGGAGATAAGGTTGCGGAGGATAATATAGATGGCACGATAGACTGAAAAAAGACGAACGAGGAAGTGATTGCTATGGTGGGTCGGGAGAGAAGACTGCTGGAGACGATTAGGAGGAGGCATATGGTTTGGAGAGGTGATGATTGTTGAGGAGGTGCTGAAGGGCGTGATAGAGGGGAGAATGTTGAGCATACGAGGAAGGAGAAGAAAGAGAGCAGACTGTTTAAATAGAATGAAGAGAGGTAAGAGGCACGTAGAGTGGAAGAAAAAAACGATTGAATGGACGCTATCTGACAGAATGTTAGAGGTAATTATAATCTCAATCTAAACCTATCTGAACCAGTGGAATTCCTTGAATGAAATGAAAAAGTTATCATCATCATTGGTCCTTAAATCCTAAGATTGGTTTACTCCAGCTCTCCATCCTTCCCCATCTAATGGTAGGTCCCTTACTCCCTGGCAGTTCTCTTTGTGTACCTTTTTCTTTATTTGGTCCATGTATTTATTTCTCGGCCTTCCTCTTGGGAATTTTTCCTCTATTTTGCTTTCAATTATTTTCTTGACAACATAATAAATATTTACAAATTTTACATTTAGTTATCACACTGAGACGTTCGGCTGTATTGTCTACCTTTTTCTTTATTTGGTCAATGTATTTATTTCATAGCCTTGAGGGACTTTTTCCTCTATTTTCCTTCAATTAGGTATTTAATTGACAAAATAATAAATATGTACAAATCGTACAAATGTTACATTTGGTTTTCACACTGACGTTTGGCTGTATTGACATTATTTATATATTGAGACTTGGTTTACTTACAAAGTACGCTAAAATACTTTCTGCTGATTCCAAAACCTTACTCGCGCATCATTTGTGGCAGTTGGCAGCAGGAATAACAGCAGGTATAATTTCAGTATCAGAAAATATCGAAAAATATTATATCCAGCCATCCTATCTTTTTGCTCCTTCATATTCAATGGATTTATATGTTTTCCGTGGACTAATATGCCACAACACTGCAGCCATCTTCCTTTCTTACGAATTTCGCGTGTCTCTCTCTTCCCTCCATCTCCGATACTGTTTTGTTTTCCTCCCCAGAAAACTCTACGGCTCGTTTTTCATCTCGTGGGCAATCTTTCTTTCTCCCATCTTATCTCTCTAGAGGTATCTCTTTCTTTCCTCCCGTCTCTTTCCGAATTTTCATGCACACCTACCCCTCCCCCTATCCCCCTACTATCCCTTGTTTGCCTCCCGCCTTCTCTCTCCTCCTTCATAAGGATGGGATGTCCCCAAAGGATAGGGGGAGACGCAGAATGGTCGTATATAACGTCTTCTCTCATATCAGGACCACCCTGCCTGGCTGGCCTGGCCAGGGCCACACGCCATTCGGCCCCACTTTGAAGCGCATCTTCTCCCCCCCCCATTTATGCACCATGTGGCCGTAAGAATTATTCACGCCACCGAGGCATTCTTCACGTCCTCTTATATGCTCTCCATTTTAATTTTTGCGTGCATCGAAAAAATTGTTATGCGTGAATTACGGGTTCGCAGGAGGAGAGGGCATCATTGCTCATTGGGTATGAAGGCCGTGTTCCACAGCGATAGCAATTCCTGAAAACTCATGATTGAAATCTTCAATTGAAATTTATGGTGCAATTATGGTGTAGGAATGGATTAAAAATCGTCCAATGTGCCCAAAAGCGATGGTATTAATCACTGACGTAGCCAGGGTGAGGGGTTAATTGGATCGAGACCCCCTCCCCCCCGAAAATATGAATTAATTTTAATATAGCGCACAAAAACGAAAAAATATACTTTTTTACCAAATAATGCTGATTAAATTAATTCTTTATGCGCAACTTTTTCAATTGATATATTTGTATTTTTTTAATCGTGAATAAAATTTTCTTCAAGAAATTTGTACAGACAAAATCTATAAAAAATCGAATGTTACACTGCAGTTGGAATTGCACTTGTAATTGCCAAAACAGATTTTTCTCCTGTTTTTCGAAACATTACACCCTCCCTCCTAAGCTCATTTTCAACATTGATTTAGAATCAAAATCCTGGCTACGTCACCGGAACAAAAATTAAGTAGTTAAGTTGACCGAGAGCTGGGGTATTTTTATCAAGAAGGATAGTCGGATATATTGGTAGAGGAAGGAAATGTTTCCTATTTCTATTTATAAAACTCCCACCCAGAAAATGATAAATCAAGATGCCTATTATGTTTCAGCTGAAGAAAGGACTCAACGTACAACTTATCAGGAAGACTAAGTGACTCTAGCTAATGGGCTCTCTAGGTTGGATTAAAAGTAAATGTAAGCGAGATTACAAGCAAATTTACGTAAATCTACAAGTCTCGTTTATTCGCCATACACTACAAAATCTCTAATTCCATCGAATCAGCGTCAATTGCATTTACAAATAAGTTCCTTATTAAAATTGTGCCATAATTTTAATTTTCTACTAATTAGAATAAAATTTTATCACATGGATTTCAAAATATCACAACAATCAGACAACGGGGTAGACAGTCCGGCTTCTCACTCCATGCTTTAATTTGAAATTAATCACACTCAGATAAACCAAAGTGAAGTGTTCATTATGACCTTTAATCCTTTTGAAAACATACGGGAGGCTGAAGTGTATGAAACCATCAGTACAACACCGGATGTGTACATTTTACGAGCACTTGGAGTAAGTACCTACTCTATTAATCGATTCATCAATTCTAAGCGCTCATGCGTCCAGGCCAATTTCTGTTTGACGTTGGATCGTTTCGATACATTTCATTGGCATTAAATAATGTGTTCATTGTAAACGTTTAAAAAGGTACAGGTGCAAAGATATATTTTAATATTCCTATATTTTCTATTTAAGTTAATATCTCCTTTTCAGTAGGATGCATGGTTGGACACAAATATGCGACCTTGGCAAATAAATATCAGGAAACAAATCATAGAAAATAACCATTGCAAAATCAAAGTGCTCCATTTTAAACTATTCAGGAATGTTTTATTGATATTCAAACCCAATCTACCGATTCGGTCCGTATAAAATGTATATTGCCATCCTAAAATTATACGGAGAAATGCTGGATGTTTTTATGGAATTAATTTTCAACACCACACAACTCGTAGGCTGTCGCTTCCCTTGGTTCACGTACAAATATACAACGGCGGATGCAAAAAAGATAGTTTCTTTAATGTTATCCACCATTCAGTTGGGTTCCAAAATATGAATCTTCATGTATTTATTCACATTTTGAGGATAACACCAGAAATAAGTTGCCGCATGAATAAACACGTGACTGCTTTAAAATCAGCGGAAAGGTAAATTTATTCTACTTCGTGTTTTTGTCTTCCACCGTATGCCACCTGATCAACTTATAATGGCTATGGTTTTTATTCGGAATTCACTAGAATAATCAATTACGAGGAGCGATTTCGGCAAAAACATTGTATCAAGAAAGACACGGTGAAGACGATATAAAAATATTGAAGATCTGAAAATAGGATAAAAAATATTACTCAAAGTTGGAAAGCATTTATAATGCTTCCATCCTCTCTAAACTTCATCCTACTGTAAACGATTATTATTGTTAAGTTGGTCAAACATTGATTTACTTCGTTATGTTTCGCATAGTGCGGTTTCCGCACAGGATCCCAAGAAAACTGTACACGGGCATGCTCATTTTCATCCAAATGATAATATATTCCCTTAATAATTATTATGAAAAAGGAATTAGTAAGAAAATGAATTACATCTGAAAATGAAACAAGTTTACATTGACAATTATGATAAATCAAGCATCACTATTTCTTTTGAAAGCTGAAAGATGTGTCCATGAATAAAATGAGCTTTTAATTTTTAGCCCTTATTTTACTTTCCAAAATGCTTTGCTAATTGATATCGAGAATTACAGGTAGTCAAAAAGATAAATTTTGTTAAGAAATTGAATATAGTTTTTCTTAAGCATGTAATGAATTATTAAAAAATCAATGGATAAGAATACCTCGCGCAAAGATTATGAATAACTGTACGCATAAATCTCGTAAAAAATAAATACCTATATTAAGCACAGAAATTAAAAATAACTAATGGACCTACATAGAAAATACCTAATTAACCGTCCCGCATAAATTTCAAAGTGTCTCTCCTTCGCTTAATTGATACATACCTCTTGTGTTAGCTTTAGCCATCGACAAGAACATTCGAAAAAATAACGAAATTGGTTAAAGACACAATCCAACAAATATTTAATGGTAATTTGAGCCGGCATGTGAAATAAAAAACAGATAAAATATACATCGCCATCCACACTGTTCCAGTTCCTCAGTTAAAGTGCCATTTAATATCCCTTCAGAGAAATTCCGAAAATTCTTTCCTTTTAGAAGAAAAATCTCTTTAAAAACTGACAGCTTTCATTTACATAATGGTATTAATGGCCACTAAGTTTTCTCTCCCAGAATGAATTTTATTCCAACGGTATCTGAGACGCTTTGAAGAAGATGCCCATTGCAGCATTAATTTGAGCCAATTGATCAAGCGTCTGGAGCCTCTAAAGATGAAAATCTTTTGATTAATATTCAATTCATTAAATTTGATACTATATTCACACTATTGATTAAATAAAACGAGTCATCTTCGGCTAGCAAATCATGGATACAGCCACTATGAAAACATGTTGTTTTTTAATTCCAAATGTCATTATATTCTTTCATGCAACACATGTATGTAATGCAAAAATATTTTCAGATGTACATGAAAAATTATGCTAAAACAATTTTTAAATCTTGACTGTCCTGAGCTAATGCTCTTGCCTAAAGCTGTTGAGGAAATTGACTCCCTTTAGTTGTAACAAATGCATTCACTAAGTACTCTTTACCAGATGATAAAAATATATTTTCTGGCTCTTACATAGTCTATTAATGGATAAAAATTTAGATTTCCAGATACTTTCATTCTAATACTGAATATAATATCCCTAGGTTAGTTTATGTTTACAACTAAGTGAATCTGCCAAAGATTAAGGTTGTAAATGGTGAGCCATATTTTATAAAATATGAAAGATAATCGAATTTAGAGTTAAAATTAATTATGTAAATTTTATCCGCAGTTATCACACAAATAAAGGGCCACACAGATGTAGTCGGTTCTTAACAAGCCCAAAAAATGAACTTAGTTTTCCTGTAAAATCTTCGGAGCCAGCTTCACGCTTTTGCCAATTACGTATAAAAAGAATGCAAATTCGCATAATTGGGAAAAGGGGAGATTCATTGCCAGATACTTTGAATTAATCGGCGGGCCTATGATTTGGGGGCATAAATTCCGAAACAGTTCATTCTAACGACTTAAATTTCACCAGAACAACAAATGGTCCACCCAGCTCAGCGTCTCCAGCAGATAAAGGACAATTTTTATGCTATGAAAATGCAACTGAGACAGTGGGTGTTATCTACTTCACAATTATTCCCTATGTTCCACAAAGGCCTCCTGATGTTGCATTAACGATAGATCCTTTTATGGATCCCGATTCGTTCGAAGTTAACGAACTAACGGAAAAATACTAAAAAAATCTTTGCCTTTCATTGTCTTTTTGACCAAACTTTTTTGATTTTGACCAAATTTGTCTTTTTTTATCTCTACCATTTCCAAATAGTTACCTAATTAAACAGGCCATATGAGGAAACAGCATTCCAGAAAAGTGATAAGCGGTTCATCCATAGCGTACGCAAAGCAAAAGAAAAAATAACGATGCAGCTGGTTAAATATAGGCTTTTGGTGTCATTGAAGCTATGCAAAGAGGAATTTACATTTTTATGTAGATGGAAAGAGTTCATATAAGCGTCAATGAATATAAAAATAGCATACCATATGGGAATAATATTTTCTCTTCGAAAACACCTTACTCTTACGTACACTTTCGTACCTACTGGGTGTAAATTATGGAAAAAGCTTAAGTATGAGTCGGTAGTTCACCAAATTTCACACCAAATACTACATGTATCCGCCCTCTATGTCCAAAGTTGTTTCTTTTATTTATCTCATGGACTTACTATGAATGCTGGGCAGTAGGATTGTATTCGAAGAATGAAGTGCCAATTACGATTGAAAGCTAATTTTGCATGGCATATTATTCACGGATGATTAGTTAATGGCAGTGGTTGTTTCCCTATTAGATTAAAAGAGTAATTCTTCTCATATAGACCATATGGCAGATCTACAAGGAAAACTGATATACTGACTTATGCATAATGATCATAACTGAATGATCAATAATGAGGACGAAAATTTAATATAAACAGGGAGTCAATCATAAAATTGTTCTAAAATATGAAGTAACGGAGGAGGAAATAATTGAAGTTAAATAGAACTGCATTCTTTGTTTCCAAAGAAAATGACGAAATCAAAAAGTTAATTCCAAATTAAAGGATATTTCAGCATAATTAAAGTGCAGGAAATAAATGATTGCTTAGGGATGATATCATTGGTTATTCATGCCTAACAAAATAATTAGGTTCAATAATACAATCTTTACCGTGTAAAATCTTAAGATAAAAACAGAGTTATATTCTCTGCACAATTGGCAGATATCCACACATATTTTGACATGCTGGTACGCCAGTCAGGATACATCAAGGACGCCATCACGATTCTCCATAGTGTATGTGCTCTCGTTACTGTTATTTTTCAATTGCGATCATGACAGAACGTTATTGTCATTGTTAAAAATTTGTCAGTTACTTTAAATCTCCAGTATTCATTGATGGAGTGCGTTTTTAGGAGGGTAACAACGAGAATTGCCCTCATAGAGAGATTTTTGTCTTCATCTCAACGTGCGTCCCACCTCGTTTCATCCTATTAATAGATCTTCCCTTTCCTCGGTTCTTAAAAATATTCACATACATCACGGTCTTTATAACTAATTTGCCTCACATTACATGTTCTAACCATCTTTTCTTCCTTCTCCTAATCTCATTCAGAAGTTTCCTCCCCTCACCTACCATATCAAGCACTTAATCGTTCGTCTTCCCTTCTGCCCACCAGCCATCTCCCCTTCTTCCTTCCACCCCTACAACCATATCTCTAGCGCCAGTGGTCTTTTCTCGTCCACTTTTTTTATATTCTAAATCTTCATCTAGATTGGTTACTAACCTTCAGCTGCACTTCTATTAACTACAAAATTACTGCGTTCAGTACTAAATCCAGGTCATTTCCTTCACATTGCCCACCAAAAATCGCCCTCACGCGCCAGGCCTTAGCAACGATCCTTTCAATCTTTTCATACATGCCATCTAATTGAGAATAAATATTTACTCTATCGTATTATACAGTTTTCTAGGGCCACAAGCCATACTATTGTAATCCTTCTTGTAAGTAGAAGTTTGGTAACCAACGTCAAAGTTGCTACTCAAAGAACTTCTTTCGTAGCGGGAAGAAACAAACTTTAATTTCCAAGTTCATGACAAGTTTCATTTCCTTACCTTATTTCCTTAGACCTTATTTCACTATCCTCTTTTCAACTCGAAGAAATCCCGGAACAAAACTTATCATACAAATGATCATAGCTCCAAGTTCTCGTTATAATCAGAAAATTGTGGCCATGTCACAGATAACCGCTTTTCCGATAAAGTTTTCACTACGTTTATCGATCAGTGCACCTATGCTCATAAGTGCATATGGAAAATTATTCCTAGGTCCCTCAGAGTTGATTTTAAATCGATATCACAGAAAATTTGTAAATGCATCGCAAAAACTTAGATTCGCTACTTCATATACCTCATTAAGTTTCTACACATTTTAAAAACTAATTACCATTCGTAATGGTACTACCATGGTTCCTAATTTGCGTGAAAAGAACATAGAATTAGCATCATAGGTATATATGTATTTATTTGTATTTAGTACACATTAATCATCATGAGAAAGTTATTTTAATATCCAACTCATGAGGATAAACATCCCAATCAGGAATAATTGCATTAAAGGGAAAATATTCAAGGCTATAATCTGGTATTAAATCTGACGAATTTCTATTAATGTTTACTAACTGCTCAAGCTTTTAACACTGACTGCCATTATCTATTTAATAAAATTAGTGTAAAAATTTACCGATCAATTTATTAGTTAATGTGAAAGTGATCCATTTCCACAATGTCACGCCATGGGCTATAACGAAAAACCTTTGTTAATAGTAAAACAAAAAACATAATAAAAAAATTAAAAAGCCAATACACCTAGGTGCTGTTTTAATTTATACGATAGTAATAACGGCCTCAACTCCAGCAAATCAGTCTTTATCTTCAGCAAACATCACTTCAAAATACAACATTGTCAAATATTTCCTTTCCATTCTTTGCCACAGCTTTGATCTCATTACAGACATCTTTCTCTGGGGTCAACATGCCGATTTGAGTTTTCTACTCCCTTGGCACCTTTTCCGTTTCAATTATGCACGAAGCGGATATTAAGACAGAATATTGTAAAATCGTCCATCGGTCAACGCTTGAAGTAGGATTAGTGTATTGATGTTTTAATAATAAATGAAATCAGAGAATGATGGAATGAAAAACACATATGGTCCACGATAAAATAATAAATTGTTAAAAATAAAATATTCATTACTGAAAGTGAACAGAGAGGTGAGTAATGAATTGCGTTTGGTCTTAATAAGCGTTTTCCAAATACTCCTTGTCCAAGAGCACTTTTCTATCCTGCAAACATTTATTTAATTTTTTTATTAAAAATACTCGGAACGAAACATCGTGGGCCGTCAAAACAGAAAAAGCCATTATCTATGTAATTATGGTACAGTTTCTTTCAAGTATTTAAGGAATGAATGTATTAATGCATAATATGATAATTATAATGTATTTCTGAGATTTGGATGCGCGAAAAGTATTATTTATTCAAAAATGTTTTGACATAAATAACTTGAATAAGTAAATACTATCACTGAACCTGGAGGGAGTCAATTACAGGGAAGATGAAGTGATAAAGGATAACGTTATTTCTTGAGTTTGAAGCAACTTTTTAAAATACTTCCTATAATACCAGGACGTCAAAAAGTTTCCCTTTCATTTTTCTTTGCATTTACTATAACAACCATCATCCAATTCTCAAAATTAACTATTTTAATTGTACTGACAATTACATATTTTTCAAACGGAGAAAAAAACTCCAAAATAACCTATGATATAAACATAATATCATATTTCACAATTTAATTTTAAAATATTCAGTGCTAAATTGTTTGTTAGTACTAAATTATGCAGGGTATATTAAACGCAATTAGTTTTTCAGGCTGCGTGCGAAGTCCAGAGGTGCGATCATGGATGTTTCCTTAGTGTGGTGTTCCAAAACTAAAACGTCCATTATTACAAACTGTTTCCGGTTACATTTCTTGCGACTCGCTCTGTAAATTTGAGAACAGCGGTTTTAAAGAGCAGGTGTAGTTTGAATAACGTTCATCTCTTTTTCTCAATAGTTAAAGCGGCAACAAAATTACGATACCGTGATCGCAAGCACTAAAAGGATCCGCAATAACGTCTCTGACGATAGAAAGCGCAACCTTTTTTCCGAAGCACGGAATCGATTCCCTAAACGTCGTGATAATCATCGCATACATAATTAACAGGTTATCGAAGTGCTTCATCGAATTATTGCATGCTACATAAACACTTTTATATTTTTCATGCAATACCTAATTACCACGTGCGAATAGGATCTGACAACTCAACAATCATGTTTAGTCGAAACCATGAGATAAAATTGTAATTTTGGCACACGATAATTATCACGGCATTCGACAATTTATCCCTAGAGTTTATTATCGGCTAGAATTTTAATGCGTCCCTTTTCGCCCCTTCCAAGCTCTATTTATGAACGAACCCTCAATTAATCCACTCCCACCTCCTTATCCAATGAATCCATTTGTCATGCAATAATTATCACGTGCGCATAGGATGTGGCAATTCAATAATACTGATTCACTGAAACCATTATATATTGTTATTATCGCACACGACAATTATCATAGCGTTCAAGAATTGATCCCAATATCTTAGCTTTTGGCTAAGTGAGGGTACATTTTTGACTAGGATTTTAATGCGTCCCTTTCCACACCTTCCACGTCCTATTTATGAGCTAACCCTCAATTGATCAAGTCTCGCTTTCCTATCCAATGAATCCAATCTCCGAATCACCTTATGTTATTTCAATTTATTCGACCCCGAATCGTTCACCTCGACCTTTTCCCTTTCAGACTCACTCCCGTCACTCCCATTCTTCCCATCTCGCCATTTGGCCACACACACACAATTTCCAATCCAAATGCTCCTCCTCCTTTTCCCATTTTCTATCCACGCCTCCTTATCCCTACCCCTATTCCTCTCTCATCTTTTATTCTCATTCCTTTTTCTCTCTCCTGTTTCTCTTTTTCTCCTCCTCTCCCCTCTGTCGTTCGTTTCATTATTAATCCACTAACCATTCCCTTGAAGAAAAGGGGAAAAAATAACCTGCCAGGCCTTGTTCGCGAGCAGAGCTCTCCCCTCCCATTCCCTCACTGCTCGGCAGTGCTATTCATGACTTCTTTATTGCTCCACTTTACCAGAGGATTCCGGCGAGGGCCCCCTCTTTCCTTCATTAACCCACACTCTCCTACCTCCCCCCCTAAAAACCCTCCCCCCTTCTACCCTGCTTCATCTCACCTACCATTATCTAACCTCTCCTTCTCCTGCCTCCTCCTGCCTCACTCACGGCTTCCATCAGCTTTCTCTCCTTTCCATCTCCCTGCCTAAAAACCCATTCTATTCCTCTCGCAGCTTCCACACTCCAAAAAAATAACTGCCCTTCGATTTTGTTCGACTTTCCCTTAAAACGTATAACCGTCTTTTGTGTTCAGCACCACGAATGCTCTTTGGTGGCTACGGCCCCGAGTTGCGCAGGGTACATTAGGAAGCTCTTTCGAAAATAACCAAATCTCAAGAACGATCTTCGACTGACCTTCACCACTCTGTCATTACCGTGAACAACGCAACTTTAAAACGGTGGTGGTGGTTGAGTGAAGAATATTTGCGGAGTTCCCCACGAGATCGCGTTTGATTTTGGGACCAAATTCAAGTAAATTTCTCGTCGCTCATTACGTTTGACACTTCGTGGATTCTCGGCCGCAATTTCACGTCTCCCTGAATGGGATGGTCTCGTCTTCTAGCAATTTACTATGGATTAGGGTCGTAGGTACTTTGCAAGTGAAATTATTTTCGCACTTTCTGCTAAAAAGGGGATCGGGTAGGTGCAGTGGCTAGTTCACGCCCCGTTCGCATAACTGGCTTTTTTATATGGTAATCTATTAAATATAGGTGAGAATTAGTAATTTGAACGCCCGCAAGTCCCCTACCATGGTAACTTTTTCTACCCGGGGAAACATACCATAGTTATCCATCTACAATAGTTGTTTTCTGCTATTCGAATACACATTAGTCACAATGGTCAATTAGTCAATCTGAGATTCCGAGACTTTCCGAGATTCGAGTATTGAAGGCAAAATCGCTAGTATTAAAACGTTACCTTATTTAGACTGCACTAATATAAAATGTGTAATAGCTTGATATTGTAAGTGATATGGTACGGTGTTTACTGCCAAGAGGCGTCAAAATCAATGTCAACATTTTGGCCTGCCCTTTTGAGCCCAGCGTCCCATTATGCCATTTTATAACATTCTATAGTTAACCTGGCGTTTTAAATACCATCATTATTACCGACAGCATTTCTATTTAGAGAAGAATTTTGGAATGAAGAAATAAACCACAGCCCTATGCACGCCACATTTTATACTAGACGAGAAATACTTTGCTAAGCACTCATTTTCAAAACCCTATAAAAAAATTTAAACCTATGTGTACTTATAGATTTTTCCGGTTTACAAACTAAACAAGTGTCAAAACGGTAAACAGTTGTATCGTTATAGTTTAAAGCTCTCCAAGAAAGAGCCTCGACTGTTTTAATGATAGTGTGCTATCCAACATAATTTTTATCATCACATTATTACTTATCTAAAGCATTATTCATCATTCGGAGGGAAATGAATTCACAAACTAGTAGTTTTAATCTTTGGGGAAGGAGTCATAACGGTCTTGACACTTAAGAAAAGAATTAAATGACCCTAGAAGGACAAAGGTCAGCCCTTAATCCTGTTAGGGGCTCGTATAACATTACCCTAGAGCAAGGGGAAATGCAAAAAATACTTGCTTCTCGTATAATAGTAAATGTAACGTATCTACGTTCGAGCCATTTAAAATATTTATGTAGATGTTTACCACTCCGACTGTCAACTTAGATATAAACAGACGCATATCGTCTCGGTGGATTGATTTTGTGATATTATAGTATACATATTTTAGTTTCTTACCCATTTCTTTTATATTGAAATAATTTTAATTTTGCGCATTTTATGTACCACGCGGTGAGAATTAACAATCACGTAGGTTGCACGTGGACATTACAAAAATAGATAGAAGGTTACAGAACCGGAACCACGCGGAATATTAGAACATTCTGGATAAACGGAAGTACGCCATTAGCGAAAACTTAAAGAAGGACGACAATGCACCAGCTATTAGGTATATAAGCCGACGTGCGTTCACCATACGAGGCTGTCTTTGCTAAACCGGTTGCAGCACGTCGTAATGCCGGACGGAGCTCTCTTTGTTAAAACCAATTGCAGCCAGTCGTAATGCCAGAGTTCCGACCTAAAAGATTATAAATGTGTATAGTAGATGGTGAATTTTAAATCCAGGAGGGAAAGAGTATTCCGATTCAAGCAACAAATATTAAGTTGAGATCAACACCCGCAAAGTGCGCAATGCAGAGAAAGAAGGGAGAACCAATTTTGATGAGGACATTAGCAAAAGATGGATTGGTACGATAGCCGAAAGCATAGACGGACACCCACAATTATCAACAGAAAGTGTATAGGTATTTAAGGAACCGATTTTTCCGAACCGAACCGCAGTGAAATCTGCAGATGTATGCATACCTTTTTATTTATGTGTGAGGGTTTTCATTTATGTTTTTTGTTTGGGTAGAAGATTTGCTTTTATTTCTGAGCTTAAAAGTGCAAGGGCATTTATCTATGATGTATGCATGATAACAGTGTGGGGATTTGAAGAGTGATTCTTTATGAGTGTAGAAGTGCAATTTCCGTTCGGGGAAACAGGTTTATTCATTCATTCAGTCTCATGTGCAGCCGGAGATTAGCAAAAATAAATAGTTACCTTGCATACTACAATCGCGAGTGTATTTATTAAAAATATATATGTATGTACATCCTAAAATATCTGTAGCGGGAGATCCAGAGAAAAAAAGGTTAGTAATTTACGCTATATTCCAACTTCAATATTATCCTTTTATTAAAGTCTGTCATGAACGTAAAGGGCACGTAAATATTCCTAGTATTACATTTTGTCAGCATCGCGGGGCACGTTCTATCTTTTTATTACAATTTGACACCACAACGTGGGGCATATTATACTTTTTATTACATTTTGGCGCCCATCGAGGGGCACGCTATAATAATTTTTATAACATTAGGTGTAAAGCTGTAGCAGGCGTAAATAGTAATTTTAAAGGGCACTTAAAATTAATCAACTTCCATTTAAACATTCTACTGCATAGCTTCCAATATATAAGAACTTGAATGTAATTTGAAGCCATAATGTCTCTAGTGCTTAGTTGATACACCTATTTATTGTTCTACAGCGTCTTTATCCCACTCGGTATGGGAGCAAAATGAAAACAATGTTAATTTTCTTAGAAAAACTTAGCAATATTACATGGAGCGAAGGTTTCCGCGGAGTCTTTTTGAGGATGAGGGATCTACGTTTTTTTTCGTGCTAGCAACTTCAGACCTGAAGATACTAGCTGGAATTTTGGCGAAACTGTTACCCATATGTATGGATTAACAAAAAAGATAACCCTATATATATTTACTATCACAAAATTACTGTTCATTCGGGTGACAAAAATAATACTAATACATTGAAATAAGAATGCGATTTCAATTCACCTCGTTTCACGAGTATCAATGATCTAAAGAAGGAAATGTAACCGAACGGTAAAAAAACTCAATTGCAAGGAAATTCTATATCAGCATCTTTAATAAACTAAAAGAGAAAAAAATACTATAAATGAATTCTATTACAGAAAGGTTGAGTTTGTGATGGCTCATTTCCACTCTTCTACCCGCTGCGCTGTTCTAAGATGTATTACTTATTTATCTTTTTATCCAGCATAAGTGTTTCATATTGTCGTTCATTATATCAAAATGCCAAACCTTCTACTTCATTCACTCCAACATAGCTTTCTACCATCCAAGTCGGCCTTCAGCATTCCATTACCCTATATTACTTATTACAATCACCAGCTCAAATATAAATAGGCTTACCATACGTCCCGGTTGAGATGGGACAGTCCTGGTTTTAAGAATTTATCACGATCTACTGACGGCAAATTTTTCCCGGCAGTCACTGAAATCTCTCGGAATTTTTCGGTTAGTCCCACTGTTTACAGCACGGAGAAATTTGCGGATGAAAATACCTTCTCTAACGAATTATACTTAAGTTGAATGAATCACAATACCTTGTAGAATTTAACTACGTTAACTTTTACAAGTATTTTTACGATGAAAAGAAATAATCTTTGAACAATTTCACATAAGTTTATGTACACCGATCAATTTTGATGTCTGCAGAGTAATATTTAAGGTATCTTTGACGTTAACTTTGGTGAAATTTACCTTAAAAATGACGCTTTAGTTGCCAAAATGGATCGTTCTATAAAAACTTGTGTGGAATTTAGCGAAGCGTTTTCTTTCCATCATATTTAACGATGCTTAGCTTAATATTTTAAAGTCAACTCCGTTTCATTGAAAACCTGATTAAAGAGTCTGAAATCATTCGCGAAATATGCAGCATTAATTAAGGCTTCCAAAAATAGTATCACCAAAAAATCTGCCAAAAAGAAATTGAATATTCCCGTCCGTTTTCCATGATATGGCTCATTCACGCCCGCCACCACTGAATCTTCTCTTCTTCAACCGCAGGCATTTATTTTGGGATCTCCGCTCACGGCAAAACGATCGATATTGGTGAAATGAAATTCTGCCTGGATGTGAAATATAAACTACCCATAATGATATTAATGTTTCTATAGAGAGGGTCGTTAATGAAAGTCGCGGCTCTATAATACCCAATGGTATTACTTCGCCCAAGCCATTTAAAACGCTTAGTCTGCCGCTATATCTCATCTTGTTGTTGAAATTAATGAGCGGGATCATATAAAAAAAAGCCAGTACTGCAATAGAAGGGAAGAGGATTGCAAAATAATACAAGCATGTTCTATTTAAGATTTAGAGCGCTCAAAACTTGAATTTTGAAAATTAATGTCGTTATTCTGTATGCAGAATAATCATTATCTTTGGAGAAAAATAATCAATATTCCTTATAAAAAATTATTTAATATTTAATATTTCAATGGCAGTCTACATTTCTTTATTTTATGCAACGCTGTTTATCCAATATTTGCACTATTGCTGATCATATAAACCGATCCATTTAAATTTCCTCCCCCTTTGAATGTTAATGTTTCACATCAGCCATTAATAAAGATCGTCAGCCGAATAATATGAGATCCTAGGGAGTTCATAAAATTACTGGCTGAGTTTTGTCCAAACAAAGTATGCCACGTATTTTTATGTTTTTGTAACAAGCCTTTTTTTGCTGCCAGTCACTGAATCAAATTATTATTTTAAATACTAGAAAGTCAATGGTAGTCATTACGGGCCTATTAATATTTGAGATCCTTGGGAGTATAAATATAGCGTTGATAATAAGTTTAACGCGGCCTACCTTAAATATTATGCATTTCAAAGAGACATTAGTCTAAAAAGATGAGTTCAATATAAGATCTATTGCCCCATCAACTACAATAATCGAGGTTCCATAAAATATGAATTGAAAAAGTATTTCAGCACAGTCTGGAAATAAACTACAAACCACAAGCATTTTTAATTTTATTTTATTATTCATGTTTAAAGCAAGTATTGGTATTATCTATCAAATGACGGTACACGATCAGCTGAGTCAAAATATTGCGCCTGACTGCCCCTTAGCTTACTTCAACTAGGTTTCATTTATCATGAAAAAGGGCACCAAGTGGATATGGAATACTTATACGATAAACCTGCTTTTCAGGTAAAATTATCTCATAAGACCTTTAAATATATCTCAGAATTCTCATGCGTTCCTGTTCGCACGTATTTGCACCTCAGTTACCCTAAAATTGTCAGAGCTCTTGGCGTAAGTTGCTCACCAGAGACCATATAATTTATTACATTTCATGTCAGTGCGATATAAATTGCAAGCATCAATAAAGTCATTGCTAAGTAACTGCGGCATGAATCAAAGATGTGGTCCAGCTTTGCTCTAAGCTAATCAAATGCTGGATTCAAAATAATTTCAAATTCATGGGAGGTAACTGAGTTATATTTGATGACATTCTTGAATAATTAAATATAACCGCTGTTCCATATTCAAAGGTGTTCTTCAATCTGGAATGGAAATTAACTATAACGTAAAATAAAATTGAACCAATTCATCCAATATTAAATTTAAAAAATACAATTCTCTTTTAACTTCAAGTCAAGACTAATATCGGGAAAAAATAGACAGTGGAAAACTTAATCAATATGTAACTTCTAGCTAAGAAAATTCTATTTTTTTCTTGTTCCATTTAGTTAATCTTTGAGAGCCAATATTTTGGCTCTAGTCTCATTAACCACGATTGTGTCCACGTAGTTATTAGAATTCCACGTCACATTTATAACCAAGGATATTAAAAATAAATTAATAGCAAAAGGTCCATAATATAAATAGATAAATCAATCTCCATGTCAAAACTGCGTTCCTAAGAGTATAGACGTGGGGTATATATATATAGGCGAATAAAAGAATATAGGCGTAGGTGAAGCTGTGAGCCAACATCCCAGCTTTCCTTCCTTTACCCGTCTCTCAATCTTCTCTTTGCTTTCCCTCATTCTTCTGGGTCCCAGTCGTCCTCTCCATTATCCCTTATACCCTGGCGCTGCTCTTCTCTCTAACGCCACACAGCCCGAGCACTTAATCACCTGAAAAACTCAAACCCCTCCCCACTCCTCTGCGCAGTCACCCAAATTACGCCTGACGGCCGCGGTGGCTGTGTCGCTCTCCTTACCGAATGGAATTGGCGGTGGATGTAGGGGGGGGGGGTGAGATGGAGGGGAGGGAGCTTTAAGTTCAAAGCCAGAACCCTCTTAATTTCTCTCGCCCGTCCACCAATCATGACACCGCAGAAAAATTCCCCGCACTAACTCAAAGCGATATTCGATTATCAGTATATCAATTTCGTATCATAACATGCTCGATTGTTGGGCAAGAGGAGAGGAGGCGATGGAAGATTGGGGATGTTAGATGAAGTTGTACTAGCCCCCCCCTTATCAATTTCCTTATCACAGGGGTTCTAATAATTATTCTTTCGCGCGGTCCTAAACACGCGACGTTATATACTTGTATCGGCCCGACACACAAAAAGGTACCCTTCACTTTATCACTTCTTACCTTGAGAGAGATCCTTTCCTTTCGGTAGTCCTTGGCGGCAAAGGTTAATGGATTAATTCATGCACTAAAATGATACACTTGAACAGTACATATATTTATAATAACCCATTTATTATTTACTTATGAAACAAATTCACTTTAGTTACTCAATTAATCAATATATGTTCCCTTCTCAAATATATTCGTATTAATTTATAATGTTTGTTCTACTTCACCGGATATTGTACAAAGTGAATTTCGCCGATACTCTATGTCCC
This sequence comes from Pyrrhosoma nymphula, assembly GCA_963573305.1. Classification (NCBI taxonomy): domain Eukaryota; kingdom Metazoa; phylum Arthropoda; class Insecta; order Odonata; family Coenagrionidae; genus Pyrrhosoma; species Pyrrhosoma nymphula. The sequence continues at coordinate 56,928,798 of OY754335.1, forward strand.
AGTATCTGTTTATCGGATTCCTGGATCCTTCCTTAACACAGGACACTGGCGTTGGTAATTGCTGTCCAAAGCTGCTTACTCCCGGCAAATTATCACTGCAAAAACTCTCGTATGACTTTCACTCGATAAACGTCTCTTGTGGCTCCCTTGTTAAGAAGAAGCAGAAGAAGAAGCCCCGTTCCTTGTTTGACAATCCCTTTTATACTCTCTCATCTCCCCTCCTGTATGTTCTAGAACATTCCAGGTTTTCTCCCCTTCTCTCGTATCTGATAGGCTATTCCCCTTTCATTATTATAAGTTTGTTTACGTAAACAGAAAATGGTATTGTTTAAAGTTGTTTTCATAACATAGACGGCATTGTTATAGTCTGTTTACGTAAACAGAAAATGGTATTGTTTAAAGTTGGTTTCATAACATAGACGATATTGTTGCCTCGCGGTAGCACGTGTTCCCAAAATATACACAATGGCGTCCTTAATCGTATACTTATGCCAACACGGCCAAAATGGCGTGTTACATTAGCCCCATTAAAATAATGACTTGGAAATATAAGAAAGGAATTATTTTAAAGCCTTCAAATGTAAACTAACGCGGCCCCAACGCCTTCAAACTTTAGCCTCCCTCTAAATAATGTCTGTGCCCAAGTATATTGTGTTACAGCAGAAATCACACATGAATACATTTATATCAATAAACACAATTACAAACAGCGTCTCCTCCTTTAACTCAAGACATATGATATACCATATAACAATATGGTCTCTTCCCTTTCTTCCTTGCTTGAAATAGGCAAATAACCAATGAAAATCTTATTCACGTAATTTAAAATCAAGAACATATTATATAAATCGACGTTATTAACTGATACATTGAACGTGAATATAACGTGCAAATAATAAAACTGTCCATCTTCTTCTCAACATTCATTCTCACTTTTAACCCCTTAAAAACACTGGGTTATCAAAAGGCCATAATTCACATTACACATATACACTTCACAGCACTTAAAGTTCCTTCAGGTGATACACTCTCCCTCCTTCCGGCTCAATCTACGTCCACGAGCCCATTCATACATAAGAAAACACGAATCAAATAATGGCAACATGACACTGAATATACACACATTGAGAAAAGATATCACGAAACATACATATTGTGCTAATCCACCTGCCGCCAAGTTCAACCTCTCTCTCTCGTTCGTAAGCTCCCCTCGCATGTCGGGCCCTGATACAATGTATATTATCGGTAAACAGTTCTCCCTTGCTTGAACGGATCAAATTATAATGTTGCGGCGCTAGCTTCCTCAGTTTAATGACTGCGTGCTATGGTCAGTTGGACTACGGTCTTCTTCTCGTGTGCTCGTGTGATGTGAATGATACCAAGTTCTGTGCTATCGTTCCCTATATGGTTTAATATTGCTGAAGTGGAAAGTGCCTCGTATTTCGTTCTTTTTTTGGATTAAATACTACACACGTGGCTGGCCCTCGGAATTCTGTAATCTCTTATGGACCTTCGTATAATGCCAGGAAGCCGTGATAAATCCTCCTTTGCTCCTCGGATACCGGATTGGTACGTACTAAAACCTCATCTCCTATTTTAAATTTCGTCCTCTTCCTCTTATCTTTCTTCCTTCTTCTCTCCGCCCGTTTTTCGCCTTTTTTAATGATATTTTCACGTATCCTAAATATATCATTTGCGATCTTCTCGGAGTCACTTTCTTCTAAGCTTTGTTCTCGTGGTACTTCCTCGCCATCCGTCTTCCCATACTCCTCGCTGGTTTCTATGTGCATGTTGTCATATTGTGCGTCCATGCGCATTTCCCTAAACTTACATGCGATCTCCTTTTTTCCTTCACTTAGGGTTATAATCCTGCGATCGTACTCAATCTTCGCGGATAGTTGAGCTAATGTGTCCGTCCCGATTATGAATGGTTTGATCAGCTCCGGCACCACCGTGCAGGCCATATTTGTGGTGAATCCGTCTATCTCTATACTCGGACAGATTTGCCTCCTTATAATTCCACTCTTCCTTCCGACGGCTCCAGCTATCCGGATTCCTTTGACTGGTACCTCCAAAGCGTTTCGCAGTGCATTCTGATTCTCCCGATAAAACTCCTCGCTAATGCACGTTAGCTCCGATCCCGTGTCTATCAGTGCATTCACAGCCACTCCTTCCATTTGAACCCTAATCTCCGGGCATTTAATTACTTCCGGCCTATCCGCTTCTTTCTCCGTCAAGAAATCTCGAGGTGACTCAAAAACATTGCATATCGTTTCCTCCTCCGTGTTGGGTTCTATCTTCTCCTCTTGTGGTGGTGTCCGTTTTATTCTCACTTTCCGTATCTTTGCCCGTTGCTCCTTCGGTATGTCCCAGAATCCCTCTTCGTCTTCCGGCCTCGGCATGTTGGGACCTTCGTCATGCTTTGCCGCTAATAGTTTTCCTGCTCCGGTTTCCCTGCGGCGTTACTTTCTTCCGCCATCATGGAATTGACAGGGCGCTCTCTCATCGGTGGGCGCGCCTCCGCCATATTGTTTTGTCCTCGGCGTCGATCAGCTGGTCTCTCGCCCGGCCGTTGAGAGTATCCCTCGCCGCGAAAGTTATCGTCTCTCCGTCCGTCTCTCTGCTGGCTCGACGCTTGCCACTCTCGTGGTTGTGACCTCTTCGAGTCCCATCTGTACTGCTGGTTGTGTTGGGATGTGTCTTCCGGTGTCCTCCACGTACGGTCTCCATGGGTCCTTGGGTATTGGTCTCCCCATCTTCGATGTCCAGTCGCCTCGGAGTTTCCGTCCTCTCGCGGTATGTTATCATAGCGGGCCAATAACGTCAAGAATTGCGGGATTGTATTTACATTATTTGAAATCATGCCGACGCTTACTTCCATGCCAAAGTGTTTCTTGAGAATTAGAATGATCATTCCGTCCTCCATTGGCGGCGTCAACTCCCTCGCTACGCTAATTTTGGCCGTCGCATATTCTACTCGCGTGAGCCCTCCGTTCTCCTTGTATTTTCCCGTGTCGAAACTCCGTTTTATCAGCATTTGACGTTCATCTCCCCAAAACTGCTCCGTGAAAATAGCTTGGAAAGCGTTCACATCTTCATACAGGTGTCGGGTCGCAGAGAACCATTCCTCTGCTCTCCCAACCATTCCTTGTCTGATGACCTGGAGCATCATCTGGTCAGGTAACCGATATATCTCTTGGTATTCGCACAGCTCCTGTAGGTATTTCATGGGTCTTGATGTATGCCTCCCGTCGAACGTTGGGACCTTTAATTGTACCATTCCCGCGGGTGCCGTTGTGACGTTAGGTCTCCTGCTTTCCTCACGCACGATGCGTCGGACTGCCTCTTCATCTAGCCCAGCTGCTTTTGTGGTGGATTGTTGTCCCAGCTCGTCCGCCATCTTCTTGAACCTTTCCTCCACGTTCTCATGCAAATTCACGTAACTCGCTTCTAACTTTCGGACCTTGAGATCGCTCGCCTCCAGCCTCGCTCCTACTCCGTTAATTTCTTTCGCGACATCTTCGCATAACTCTGCTAACGCCCCGTCTGTTTTGGCAAACCTTTCATCACAGCCATGTTCGAATGATGCAATACGTTCCTGCGTCTGTCTATGTTCTCCTGCTATTTTTGCCATTTCTTCCAAAAGCTTTCTCTCTCTTTCGTCTGCTTCTTCCCTAATTTGCCCCAACAATTCTGCATGTCTTCTCTCTTGCCTCTCAGCCATCTCCTCTAAGATCGTTCTATTTCTCTCTTGCCCTTCAGCCATCTCCTCTAAGATCGTTCTGCTTCTCTCTCGTTCTTCTTTTGCTTCTTCTGCCCTCTCTCTATCTCTTCTATCTTGTTCTTCTTTTAATTGCCTAAATAGCGCTTGCATCTCAGTTTCCACCGGTTCCTCACTATCGACCCTAAATTCATACGTGCTTATATCTATTCCCTCCTTTTCTAGCGTGTGTAATAATCGCTGCTGCAATTCTGGCTTGGTTCCCCCTACTAACAAGTCCCTCTCTCGTAATAATTGCCGTAGCTCTGCCGACTTCAGCTCCGGAAATTTCTTCATGTTGGCCGCCATCTTCTTTCTTCACTCCTTCGGGATGATCCTCCTTCTCTCCGGTTCTCGTGGTCTCACCTAATGAGTAGTCAGGCTCTACACGCTGGGCGCCAATTAATGTACTAGCCCCCCCCTTATCAATTTCCTTATCACAGGGGTTCTAATAATTATTCTTTCGCGCGGTCCTAAACACGCGACGTTATATACTTGTATCGGCCCGACACACAAAAAGGTACCCTTCACTTTATCACTTCTTACCTTGAGAGAGATCCTTTCCTTTCGGTAGTCCTTGGCGGCAAAGGTTAATGGATTAATTCATGCACTAAAATGATACACTTGAACAGTACATATATTTATAATAACCCATTTATTATTTACTTATGAAACAAATTCACTTTAGTTACTCAATTAATCAATATATGTTCCCTTCTCAAATATATTCGTATTAATTTATAATGTTTGTTCTACTTCACCGGATATTGTACAAAGTGAATTTCGCCGATACTCTATGTCCCAGTATCTGTTTATCGGATTCCTGGATCCTTCCTTAACACAGGACACTGGCGTTGGTAATTGCTGTCCAAAGCTGCTTACTCCCGGCAAATTATCACTGCAAAAACTCTCGTATGACTTTCACTCGATAAACGTCTCTTGTGGCTCCCTTGTTAAGAAGAAGCAGAAGAAGAAGCCCCGTTCCTTGTTTGACAATCCCTTTTATACTCTCTCATCTCCCCTCCTGTATGTTCTAGAACATTCCAGGTTTTCTCCCCTTCTCTCGTATCTGATAGGCTATTCCCCTTTCATTATTATAAGTTTGTTTACGTAAACAGAAAATGGTATTGTTTAAAGTTGTTTTCATAACATAGACGGCATTGTTATAGTCTGTTTACGTAAACAGAAAATGGTATTGTTTAAAGTTGGTTTCATAACATAGACGATATTGTTGCCTCGCGGTAGCACGTGTTCCCAAAATATACACAATGGCGTCCTTAATCGTATACTTATGCCAACACGGCCAAAATGGCGTGTTACAAAGTGAAGGGTGGTAGTAGGCATGACGACTATTTTGAACTATTTTTTTATTCTTAGAGAACAACACAAAAGAGGGTGAAATTCATCATTTAGAAAATCATTTGACTTGACCGGGATTCGAACCCGGATCTCGTCTTTGCCGGTCAGGTGTGTTAGCCAGTTACCCCACCAAGCCATTGAAGATTTTCAAGCTACACAGCTATTCAAGGTGAATATCAGCGGGGATTTACACGAACAAGTTGTTCTCGTCCCGTCTACGCTGTAGCACAGGAGAATCCGGGTCAGTTCAAATGATATTTTCAAGATAGATTTCCCCCTCATTGGTGTATATATTAGCTCCCGTGCGCCCGACTGCGCATCACATAATTTTTGTGCAATCGCAATGATTGGAACAATTGCAAAAAAAAATAGAGAACACATTAAGATTTGGGGTTACGTAAGCCATATGCTGTGTTTGGGACAGAATCTAAAAGGCATTTAGGGATGGCAGCTTGGTAATAATAGTGTTGTGTACCAGTATTTAGTTTGCTAGAAATCAAGGCTGCCCATTGAAATGGAGCCATTAATTATTCAGACGAAAATAATTTTAAGCGCATAAAACATTTCAAATGCGATAAAATAGGCGAAAATCCTCAGATATTCCGCGTTTTAAAATAATCAGGTTGCCATGGTTGGTAACGTCATTTTCTAGAATGTGCTTGTTGACATTTTGTTCACAACAAAGACAATGGAATTACTGAGAGTTCCAAACCGGCAAAAAAGGTAAGTAAAATCGCAAGGCTTTTAAGTTACGCCATCAAGGAAACTAACTGAAGTTAAGAAAAAGTTAATTCTTGTAATATTCTAACAATTATTGCAGAGTGACGGAGTTCCAAAAACAACACAAAAGATTGAACGCTGCCAAAATCAGAGTATAGAAAGCAAAGTAGATGGTTACTAATAGGTAATATAGCAAATGTGCATGCACGGTATGTAGAAGTTTAACAAGTATTTAAGTGTTGCTCTGCGGGGTTAGTTGCCTAGTGACATAAAAGCTACTCTAGCTTGGTGACGTGCCTTTATCAGCCATATGCATAGGTGAAATACGTCCCACATAAATCGTTTTCTTCCTAACTAAATGATTGAAATATTACCACAGGTTATCATCAGTCAATTGTTTTGTTGGCATGAGTTTTCGATCACAAGTATATATCAAATATTGCTACAGAGCCCTTTCCTCCTTGAACCTACCATTACTCATTAGTAATATACCGTATATAAATAGAAAATTAACTCACACTCAGCATGAATTCACGTATACATTAAAACAATGATATTTGCCATTAAAAATCATTAAACTCGACCAATATTCAAACCCGGATTGCCAGATAAGTCGCACGGATTCAACCGGATACCGTGCGATTTAATCGCTGAATAAAAATGCTACTTCCAGGCAAAATAGTAGCCCGTGTATTTTCTGTGCAGTGCAAACCGCCGTCTATTACTACTGTTATCGACTCTTACTGTCATGAAGTTCGTGCTTACACATCGAAGTACCAATTGTAGGTAACTTCTAAGGTTACTGTTATTGAAATAACTTCCAAGTCTAATGTAGCCTTAAAGCCGCCTCATTGCATTCGGCTCATCGCAATATCATACATACATTTTTCACACTCTCGCAACTCACCGATACTGGGAATTTTCCACTCGCACTAGTGCGCTAATACCTTCGCAACACAACAGCGAACTTGCCTTTCATTATTTTGCAGACCCTACGCAGCAGGCGGCGAACTTCGAAACAGATCGGAGTAGAGTAGAAATGCGCTTAACAATAAAAGAACTTCGATAATCGGATCCACGATTGTTTTTGTGCTGATTCTCAGTCAAGGCGTCAAAATTCATGGTGTAAATATTTTAATTACTCTGTGGTAGGTAAAAATCTTACGTTTTTAAATGCTGAATTTGAAAAATGCAATACCTTTACGCAATATGTTCGGCCGTGAGTGTTGTGCGCCATCATAAATACACCTACCGGCAGGTTTTCAAACGTTTCGCCACATCGCACTTCGTTCCGTTCCATATTGTTTGTGTACGCTGAGGTGTTCCGATATGTGCTGCGAGCGTTCCGAACTTTAAAACCTGGAACGTAAAGCTCCAACTGTCTCGATACATTTCCCCTTCCCCTCGCTCCTAAAAAGCTTAAAACATCTTTAGTTTCCTATGCTTCAGTGCCGTTTACGTTCTTCCTTTCTTTCTATCCCTGCTTCTTCGAAAAAACGACTCTGTTCTCCTCCCTCGTTCCCCCATTCGTCGTCTATCAACAGAACTACCATCCTCCTCCGCTCTACGCCACCTATGAACTCTCCCCACCGTTCCCAATTACCCCTCAATTTCCGATCAGCTCCCTTTTGAACCGCAAATTAAAGACTTTTCTATTGGCAATCCATCCAAACTTTCAACATCCCTCATTCTCTCCCCCCCTCCTCAAAGAATCTGTTCTAAACGGGTGGTGGTGGAAGGATTTAGGGAAGGGATTGAAGGAGGGGGTTGAGGAGAAAAGTCTTTCAATCTCAACTTCTCCAACGCCCTTAAGGGGTTCCTACAGCCTCACGCGCCAAAATAGAGTTTCTATCTCTCTTCCTCCTCCATCTACCTTGCACGGTCTCTGTGCCCCGGAAGAAATTTAACCCATTCGTCACGAAGCTTTCATTAACTTTCATTCCCCAAAACTCGCTATTTTCTTAGTACAATGTGGAGGAAAATCTTTCAATCAACCAAATTGAATGAATGTAAAAGTTTTGGGCGCATAAAAAACTATCATGAACTCAGTCATTTTCGAGTATCTATATAAATGTATTTTTTAACCCTCCCGTAAGCACCCCAAATTCACACTCAATAGTTGGTTTACTGTGACTTTTATAACCGCGAAATTTAAACATATAAGAGACGATAGAGTTGAATTATCTGATAATTAAAAAATAGGTGTAAGAAACAATAATAATAAACCTCAAAACACAGATAAAAACATTTTTCATATATCAAGACGCAGGTGAAAAAGTAGCCACAGACGTCATACTATTTTCAATGGGAAACAGCTACTTAAGCGTCAGGGGTATGATTTATCCAAAATTCTAAAATACTGCCTTCTATCGTGAAAAATGCACACCAGGAGAGGTAGACACTAAATACTACCGGTACTAAAGGAGCAGCTCAGAAACTAAAATGGGCGTCTTCTTGCCGGAGGCGTGACCATCAACGTTTCAAAAATTCGTGAATTCAACATAGGACTGGTTTAGTCAAATAGAAGGCATGTTTAATCGTCTGAGAGGACGCAACTCGTCGCACATTAACTTAATCAGCGAAAATATGTATAGCTTATTAGGTTTGTGCCGATACTCCATTGGCCAGTAGCCATTCATTTTCATGAACTTGAGCCAGAAACAACAAAATTTATTACCAAGTATGATAAGGATGGAGACCATTCACACATCGGAGGGAAATATCTGGATATGTCTTATCTGCGCACTGAAACTATTTCTATACTAGGTAAAAAAGAACATGTTAAAAATGCCTTGCGGAAAAATACATGTTTACAGCTAAGTTGTGTTGCCCCGATAGATACAACGCCTGTAATTCGAGTCAGAAATACTACAAGGTAATATACGAACAACATAATAAGAATTATTACTATAATTAAGACAAAAAAGTTAAGAAAATTACGCTCAAAGCCTGAAAACACATTATCTAGTCATTATAACTTAATTCAGCTCACAAAAAACTCAATCCCGTGTTTATTTACAGAATATAAAATATTAAAATATTATTCTTGGTAAAAATAAGTAAAATAAGCTAGATAATATAAATATGAGAACGCAGAATCTAGCAAATACGATGATGACGTTTTTTTAAAGATGGTAATGGTAATATTGTGGGATATTAAATGAAATTTTCATTAGTAATGAAAATCACATGGAAGTAAGAATAATATTACAGTGAGTCAGTCGGCAGCAAATGAACCGCTTTGTTGAAAAAATCTATGCGAAGCAGTCACTTTGAGTAATTTATTTTCTACAAAATTAAGAGATAAAAAGCTACAGAATATTCTAATTAAAAGTTAAGTAGTGAAATGTTTACCTAGAAATCAATTTGCAATGACTTTGGATATAAAAGATTTAGCCTGGAATATTGTAAAAAAAACTTCATGGGAAAGCTTCACAAAATATTACAAATTTGCAACTCATTAATCACGGTAGATTTTGGTAGTACAAAACAGCAACAAGTATATAAATTTTTAAAGTACAATGCATATTTATCCACTATATGGTTTCCAAGACCATATACGAAAAAAATCACTTTTTACAAAATAATTAAAAATGTTTCATATAAAGTTTATTAATGGTCTTGATATGTCATTTATGCCTTCAGATATATAAAACCCAAAACAAAAAAATGTACTCAAAATCTATACCATCAGCAGAACGGATAAAAACTTAAGAAATATGATTTTAAAATTATGATTGATGAATAATTTTATTTTATCTAATTATTTGAAGTGGAGAATAAATAAGCGTAATTTTATCAGTGAAAGAGAACAAATAAAAGGGAAAACATCGCCATTTGGCAAGTACTCTGAAGGAAGAAAATGTCTTTGAAGATTACTTGGGCAAATAAATATCAATCCCTAAAGAGAGTAGACACGTTGCCGTAAATCTAAAGTTCCACCATTTTGTCTACACCGAATTCAACCGAAAGGTCAGAGTTCATGCGAAGATCCCCACCCATATTGGGCGCAGTAAGAGCAGGGATTCAATGAGAGAAGCTCCGTCAAAATTGGAAAAAAACGCATATAATTTTAAATTGGGATTCAATTTCCTTGAGTGCATTTAAATAACAATCACCTACTTATTCTAGAAGAATTAAGCAACATTACGAGGAATGACTATGTTAAAATCGTTGATATTAGATAAAACACCAAATAAAATCGAGATTTTAAATCTGACTAGAAAGTTAGCAATATACTGTAGTGAGTTAAAACGATATGAGGTTGTACCTTTTTCTCTAAATAAGTTTTTAGTAACAGATACATTTCCACGGAAAAGGTTCAAAGTAATAATCCTATTCAATGTTTTTTTACATGCAATTTCGTAAACTATATTGAAAAAAGTCGTTCAAAGTTTTTCATTGCGCAGTGACTCATTAATCACACTCATGGCTATAGGAAAGCTCTATTAGACACAACGCCTGCTGATATAATTTCAGTATTTGATGTACCAGATCCACTATGGCGGACAAACAGTGTCGTGTTCCTTTGGATTACATATCATGATGGAATTCCCGGGAATGAAGCCGCACGCAAAATCAGCTGCAAACACAAAGAAGCAGGTTATAAACATGTTTCAGCTATGTTATATTATTACAAGTATCCGAGGAGTGCATTAGCTGCTTAGCGGACCTCTGCTATATAAATAACCTCAGAAATGTTCGGGCTATTGGAGCGCTTCCTACAGGAAAGAAGAAATAATCTGTGCACTACCGAGAATAGGGGACTTTTGGCTGACATATGGAGTCACTATGCTCATTGTTTTTTTTACATTACGTTTAAAAATTCTCCGTAGGAAGAAGTAACCGCGGCATAAGAGCTGTCATGCCCCATTATCAATTCAGCACTTTACGAAATGCGTTACACACCGAGTGAATTAATCTAGCATTGGAAGATGATCCAATTACCTTCAATGGAGGGCTAACCTTCTAAATAAAATGCAAGTACATATTCGAAGCGTATTACAATTCTTTTTTAATCACAATTTCTGAGCAAATTAATTTTTGGAACGCAGTTGAAAACTTATACCTGAAAACCTTTACGTTGGAAACTACCTACTTCTTCCAAAACATTCTACCATATAACTAAAAAATAAGAAAGTTGTTTACAAACTGATATCTGGAAGTCGATCTTCGATGGAATTGTAATTCTGCTTTACGTGAATTAATTTAGATATAATAATTTCCGAGCAAATAAAGTTTTGGAACGCCGCTGAAAACCACTTTGTCATAAGGCGGCCAATGGCTAACTTCTTCGGCTACGACACGTGTCATCCTTAATCGGAAATAAGGAAACAATAACGGCTGTAAATTTGCCGCTTATCTTTAAAAATGCGATTTAACACCAAAATAGTATGTTTAGTATTAATTATATAAATGTACAGATAAATGAGCGGAAATCAAGCACTATACAAATGAAATTTAAAATTTATCTATAATAAGTCCAAGTCTGATTGTATTAAGTGCAATTTACCATAGTTTAAAGCCATAAAAAAAATAAAAATTCAATTGTGGGACCCCTATCGATTCCCATCAATTTTACTGTTTGGTTTGGATAAGTTTTATGGACTCAAACTAAGTCCTTTAACGAATTTTCCTCAAGATCACACAAGGCCAAACTATTTCTTGCACATAAAGCCCTAAAATATAGGCGTATAACTAAATCATCAACGCCGTTTCCCAGATAAATTATATACACATGTAAGTTATTACTCATTTGAGAGATAATGAAAACACGTTCTCTAAAACGTATGTTGATTTTTAAATGTTTTTTTCCTTTTTACTTACGTTGATCACGAAACTTTAAGCTTCACATCCTCGAAGCTTCACATCCGCATTCAACGCTAGTGAAAAAGGTACAATAAACGTGTTGGCGCCCCTATTAATTTCACTACCAACTGTTTACAGCAAGTCAAGATAAATAGCATGTGTCACCAGTAAGAAAGCAGTGGATAAGTTCTGAGGCACATTCACGAAGTGTTATGGCAAGCACAAATTGTACATACGTGAAATACCAATTCCAACGGTAAAACATACAGGAATATATTCTTAATATTGTTAATACCACTATCGCAATATTCATAAATCTACATGTGCATCTCCATGAAAACCTGAAATTGGCGAGAAATGGAATAAGGTACTAAACCTGAGGCTAATGGGGGTTTGACCTTTCATGGCTTCCTCTTTGAAGATGGTATGAGTGCTAAACTAGTATTAATATTATTTATAAATACGGCAACAAACGATACAATTGTATAACAGCGCTATTGATGACAGGCCGCAAATGCTAAGCGGCCGCATTAACCTTAAGGGCATTTTTCGACAGAATAAAATTATGGAAAATTACGCTAGTGAATAAAAACGGAATCATAATACTCTCAAAGCAACTTTGGACTTGGGCACACAAATAACTTACAGTCAAATACGAATGTGCTCATAAACGAAATCATTCGATATCATCTGACAAATACGCTTAAAATAGCTTTAGACAGTATCCTGAGAGTTGTGCTATGTGCTCAACAGTTTTGAAAATACAGTTGTCTATGCTTTCAGGCGCGAAGCTGCTGATGGCTGGGACCATGCATGTTTCCGCTGATGTTCAAGTTATGAGATGTTCTGGCATGCTTTCAAACATTCTCAATTTTAATATTATTTAGTCACATGCCACAGAGGTGGGCATTATTCACTGCTTTCTTCAATCTTTTATCGTCTTTGCCATAAAGGAAGGGTCTTTCCTCCAAGCTGGCGTCTGAGATTCATCTTGGTACCGCGAAAATTTTAACCTTTCGAGCGAGGAGGAACAGGGAAATGATTTCAGTAATTAAGGAAAAAAGGTGAATAGAACGGGTCACTTGTTGAGAATGGATGGCGGGACGAGAAACCTTTCGGAAGATTAAGCGAAACGGAGCAGAAGAGGTTTTTGGGGTGAGCAGACTGGGAGGATGAGGCAAAAGGTAGAATAAGGAGGAAGGTACCAGGTGCAGGACGTTTTAAAGTGAAGACGGAGGTCTTATACATTAAAGAGAAGAATTCGTAGCAGAAGAAGACGCAGGGTAGAGAGCGGAACGTTCGAACTCTGTAAAAATGATAATGATTACTGCGTATTTATCTCTAAAATGGTATCATAAAACTTCTCTTTTTTTGTCATCTATACTTATCTTTAGGTCAAAATTGAAAACTGTCCGAGAGATGAGCTTATAAAAGGATATTTGCATCATACAGTTTCCCACATAACTTACCAACGCAATGACACCACTATGTATCACTAGAATTTTTTCGTGTATATATTGCATTTCCAAAATACTCTATTTTTTTACCTTTCAAGAGATCAATCCTCCTCGAGAATTGACACAGGTACTCCTAACTCCTTATATATCCTCTTACACTCTATGTACCCATTCATATTTATAATTATCAAATCAACATCCAGCTAACAGCCCTTACCAACAGTTATAAGTTAGAACCGACTTAATTCTGTAACTTTAGAGCCATTGATTTTTCGTCACCTAAGTCCTTTTAACGAGTCTTTCCAAACTTCCCAAATTGCGAAATCAAACAGAGCCTTTAACTCAAAGAATATGTAGTAGGCAAATTATATGTAATGTATATAATAAAGAACTCGTCAAATCTGTCATACAACTCATTCAAATGCTATTTCTTTTGAGTTCATTAGTTCCCCGTTTTACCTTTTTCTCCCAAATTATTTCCCAATTTAGTATAATATTTTAAAAAATAGCTATTTTATGAATGCGCATGCTTCTTTTAAAACTATATTATTTTCTTTTTGCAGTTAAAAATGAATTTGCCGAGAGTAAGTATATTCTAGGGATAGCATATAAGAAAATAATGTTTGACATGGTATAAAGCATATAATCACAGGCACTGTAAAATACCTGAGGCTTATTCACACAAAATAAACTGTTTTGATTCATATTCCTGGCAATATTAACTGCATAAAGAGTGCTCTTAAATCATGAATGGCATTTCAAAATCATTTCTTTAATTTTTTGTTTCAGTATCATAAATATTTAACCACTTACTCATGATAAAAGGAATAACAGCTATTTTTTTAGGAACTAATTTTAGAAATCAGAAGCGCACTTATATCATCTAAATAGCGCTAAAATATAACACTCAGTATATAAGTCAATATTATTGCCACGGAGACGATGAAAATTAGAAATCAAATTCATTCAAATTAATGCTTAATCCAGAAACCAGCTAGCAAATAACCTAAAATTTGAAAGGACAAAAGAAACTATGAGTGATGATAAAAAATGAATGGCCGAAGAATTTCACGGTAAAGCATATTTGTATAAGTTAAAATTATTGTTATTAATAATAGAGACAATAATATCAACACTTAATGGCAAGGATATGTTAAATAAGTCAAGATTGTTTTATTAATCAACTTGTTTAAATGAAGGGTGAGCAACATAAGATTCAGTTTACAAAATATTGCAATGGATGCCTCAACGAAGGGAGTAAATTTAATACGGACCTAGATATAAAAGAGCCAAAAAATGCGATAATAATTCTAACACCAAAAAATATTTTCTTTTTTTATATTACATGCGTCGGCCTTGGTGACGAAGTTCGCAACACCCGGTTTCACAGCAAAAAAGGCTCGGAGTTTGAATTCTGCTACTTGGTTTTTTGTTTGCCATCGAATTAAAGACTTACTCTAGACAGAAATATATAATTTGGACCACTAAGTCAGGAAAAGAATTCAAGTCTACCACTCCTAGATTACCTTTACTACCACTAACTATAACAGTGCGGTTATGAAAAGAACATTTACCATTACTGTTGCATTGCATACGCGGAGTAATATGTCTCGTGTCGCAAATTCCACTCTAACATTTCCTCCACGCAATGGAGTGCAAAATGAGTTCCAAAATCTACGTCTACGCACTACCCTGACAGCCGCCTCAGAAATATTTGGCAGGGGGTGTTGGGACATCAGCCATGAAACGGGAGGTAATAGGAAAGGAGGTTAAAGGACATTGGTGAATCGTATGCTAACGAAGCGCCTTGTGTGAATTTGTCATAATCACTAATGGTGCGTGGAAAGAAGAATTTTTGTACCTATCAGTTCGACAGTATGTCTCTCTTATTCTGTCGCTTCTATCAATTGCAGAGGTATTGCGCAGGAACCAAGTAATAACCTTAGCAATGGTTGTATTGAAATACCCACTGAGGCACCCTGACTCCAAAATATCCCAGGACCGTACGGCTTTCCTTGACACTCGGCGTGATGCTTTTTTTCTTCGTTTTTAATTCCGCGGGAATCCCAATCGATGCAAAGGGCGAAGGCCTCAGGAGCTACCTCTCCCGTACGCTTGGCACCGTACTACTATAAAGGGCTTCCCTCTGAGGAAACGTACTATTTAAGCCGGATGCCTTAAGCAACGTGGAGAGCATGATGAGAAAACATTTTATGGATTGTGTAAACCAGTCGAGTTCTCTCTGACTTATTCACGCATTCCGAAGTGCTAACATATAATCTTTCAAATTTTTGGTGAATAACTGTGCAGTAAAAACAAAGTTGCAAGAAACTCAGTACGTGATGAAATTTTGGCAGAGGAATGTTAAAACTACAAAAAGTGCGCGGAGCAGTCTCAAATTAAAACAACATCATATAGCACTGACACATTAACCTTATCAGTATAGACATCAAAATTTTGCCATGCATCGCTAATTTCACATTAAATTTGACATATATAAGACTCCACAAGCTGGCTTTTCCAAAAAGTTAATATAGAATAGTTTTATTAATGAAATCTCGGTGAGAATATAATATCTGGACGAAAAAAGAACTTAGACAAACGTTTTTGTGAGAAATCATAGCATTCCGCCCAGATAAAGATTGCCTTCTCGAGTACAACATATAAATTCATGCTACGTAAAATGAAGCAGTTTGGACCCGGAGGATATATGGATAATGAGGCTCACGAGTATTTCTAAGTCGGCAGGGGCTCATTTAAGCAAGAAAAAGGGAAAAAAACAGCTGAATTCAAACAACGCAATGCCAAGCGATCTGATGCAGGGGCGGTTGATGGTGGTTCTTCGTTTGCTTGTCACAAAAACAAGATGAGTTTATGCGTATACCTTATAAATAATAGAAAACACATTGTTTTACATTTATAATTGATTTCCAACACCACTAAGTATGCTCTGTGATGTGGTGGTAATGGATGGTAAATAATCTAATCAGATTCCAAATACCGTAATTCAAAATCAGATACGTTAAAAATCTACAAATGAAAAAGTGGTCAGAACAATTCCTATCTTATTCTTTCATTAATATATTCCCATTAATGATTCCTTCGAAATAAATTAAACTATTTTTATGAGATTTCACCCACGTCCCATGCATATAATGTCCGTTTTTTCCTAGATGAGAAGTGAAACCTCACCATGAATGTTAACCTTAAAATTTATACAATAGTTAAATAGGAACTTTTTGCCACCGCATTTTAACAAATAATTACTCAGAACGTACAAAGAACACTTTGAGCTGACGCATATACAGAGAAAATCCGAATTTTTTTAAGTACTTGAACTCACAGTCCAACACAAAATATTGTCCATTGTGTTAAAGATTTCGATCGCAATAAATCATTAATGGGAATGTCATGAAACATACGGTGGTTATATGGTTTACCGCTACACAGCGAAAGAAATGTCGTAATATAACTATTCAAGTTAACGGAATTTTCAGCTGATATATGAACTATACTTTTACATTCCAATGATAAGTTTAAATTATCTGTACACTACTACCGAAATTTCCCTTTCAATTTCATTACAAAATGAATACTTTTCCACTTCGCTTATCCAAAATCAATTTCCCGAATATATTGAGGAAGAACATGAATGTATTTTTCACATTGTGTACGAGTTTTATGAAGATTTGGCTTTCTACTTATTCAAAAACGTTGAAACATTTTCCAAAATTGCTGTAGCCTTACACCAAGGCCATGTGAGCAATAAATCACTTAATTAACCCTTTTTAAACATTGGAAAAAGAGAAAATCACTGGTAATAGATGAATATGTGCATAGTGCGAACTCACAGAAAACTAAGCAAACCTATGACGACCCCGTTTTCAGGAGCATTTTCTAAAATCACTACCCAAAAATATATACTTGAAAAATAAAAAGTTAGAATCAATTAACGGAAACCTGATGCTCGACGCTTCTTACCTTCCAAGGAGACACACTGCCGCCACACGAACATGATGCTGCCCGCACGAAACTGCTCCAAAAACTCGACGAAGGGAAAAAATACGTCACTTTTTGTTTCTCCTAATATGAAAAAAACAGAAGCTGTCTTTTTCCTCCGGCGAGTGTATACAAAAAATAATAATAGTAATAAAACTCCCTCCCTTTCTCCTTTCACTGAACTGCTGACACACCCTGCAGCAGCAGCTTCAGATGCCCCATTTGACGAAGTTGATACTTGGAGAGGAGGAAGGGAAGAGCAGTAGTAATTGCAAAGACGAAGGCTGGAGGAAGGTTGCAGAAGGAAAGCCGAAACTCGTTTGGAGCGGGGAAAACAACAATGAAAAGGATGAAGGGAAGATGAGTGCGTGAGTAAAATATTTTCACTCCCTTTCTTCTCCTTGAAGACAAGACTTTTGGGCAGAGTGGACGAGAGAAAAACTAATCACCGCCACAGCATCCGAATGATCCACACTTTTATTTTTTACTATTACTTATTATTCTCCTTTTATACTTTAATTTTCATCTTTATCTTCCTTTTCCTCTCTTCCTTCCTGTTCTTTATCTCCTCAAGGCTTTCTCCTCTGGCACGATGCGCAACACCCAAAGTTTGTGAGAGAGAGAGACCACACTTTCACTGACGACGTCACATCAAATATGCACCGGTTGTCGTACAGTCGTCTTGGTCCTCTTCCTGTTTCCTTCTAGAAAAAAACCTCTTCCCTTTTCCTCATCAAAAACCCGCGCTCTCTCCCTTAAACCGCCACCCTGTCTTTATTTACGTCTCTGACTCCGCAAAAAAAGAGTCAAATATCCCAGCCGAGGATCAACGTACGTACCGCGGCCTGATCTTTGAGCAATGAGTCAGTTGGTTTCCGAATAATATATGAATAGTGAGCATTAGCGATTCCAGTTGGTGCGGTGGAAAATAAAACGATTCACACTTCTCACTAGTGCAGATCGTGAAAAATGTCTTTAAAAACACGTCAAGCTCTTCTCACGACTGGCAACGAAAGCAAACCTGGGTATATCCAATTATAAACACCAGGTCAACGAATTCAAAGTCTCAACAGGAATAAATTTTTATATTTTAACAGTTCTGGCTCAGTAATTGGGCAACAACAACACACACGGCCAAAAAACTATAGTGACTTTCCTCATTCCGCTCACTAAACACAGCGTGAGTATTATCGAGATTATAAATCTAACATAGCAACATTTACATACATAAATTGGAATTTTTTAAACCCTTTTTAGATTCGAGCTTCGTAAAACCCGAGATTATATTTGAGCCACTGACACTTTTCCCTGAACATAATAGCACCCGCCGTATAGGAACAAACCGGCCGTTGATTACTTTATTATTCTCGTCTCACAAAAATATCTCTGCTTCCCAATTATATCCGCGAAATACTTTTTTAAAAATCACAGTTCCTTTCCGAGAGATCCAACAAAACTAATAAAAGAGTCCAGCTCTGTGGTTGAACGAAAATTCCATCACAGCCATTGGAAAAAACTTAAAACGTCTGCGCGGGATTGGTAAACTTTTTCCCGCTACGTCCACGATTGCCACTCCTCAGGGTCGACGACAGAGAACAGGGATAACAGGACAACGACACGACCGCTTCGGGGAAAAAAACCACCGGAGCTGGACCCGCTAAATCATTCGGGCCGAGAGGAGAAAAACATGACGACCACGATACACTCTTTTTGCGTTTCCGGTCAAAACTCCGCGAAGCAGCCTCTCCCTCTCTCTCTCAGCTCTGAAATACTCCCAGGATGAGGCCTGGCAATAATAACATCCCGGCGGCTTCTTCCCTTGTCATCCTACCGCAAGTGTGTCTTCCCGTCAGGCTATGCGTGAAAGGCGTAATCCGGCCGTGACCGAAAGAGAGAAACGGTTCGAGTTCAAAAAGAGGAGAACTTGTTAATTTTTTATTGTTTTTTCTTCAGAGCGGAGTGACTGAGAGAACTTGACCCGGGGTGGTCGGCGCAACGATTCTCGACCTGGAACTGCCTCTCTGGCGACGACCTCGCGCCCAGCATCTTTCTTCCCCTCATTTCATCCCCCTCCCCTCCACACAACTTCCCCTCCGCCGCCGGTGGAGGAGAGCAAGGCTCTCTTCCCGCCGAAAGCGCCACTCTAGGGAGAGCGGCATGCGAGTAAACCACTCTTCCTCTCCCCTCCCCGCCCTTTGCCGCTCCCACCTCGCGCATACTAACCTTCCCCTCCCAGCACCCGCTAACCTTCTTTCGCCCGAAATACATTTATTTTTTAAATAAATAATCATGGACGGCATGGTAGCCCGTTGACCTCAGGCTCATAGAGTGACAGCTCAGTCTGATATATTCAACGATATATGGCGAGATGCGGTGGCACATCATTCTGAACTCAAGTAAAAACAACTTAGTAATGTCCACAGAATAGTTTATTTACTATACAACACGTTTTGACATCAAAGCTTCATTTTCAGGTCCAAAGTAAATAAACTATTCTGTGGACATTACCAAGTTGTTTTTACTTAAGTTTTGTCTGACATATTATGCAATGATATTTGCACGCATCAACCATTCTTCATTTCGCAATTATTAAGGCACAACGCTTGAAAATCATTGCCATGCGCTAAGAGACTTCTGATGATGAACCCTGTTTGAAAGTGGTGTAAAAGGAAAATTGATTAATAAAAGATTTAAGCCTTTCCCGGCAAATGCTTAGAATCTAGTTCTCTCAAGTTTTCCAACCGGATGATGTTGATTACTGGCACCGATGTATCTACTAGTAGTAATTCTTGTTCTGCCGTCGTCCTAAGGGCGAATTTATTGGCCAGATGGGTATATTTGATTTACACTATTTACTATACTTAATCCTAGTGAAATAGTGTAAATAAATAACATTTTTCTGTTCAATCCGTTCACCCTGAGGACGATGGCAGACTACCCCTCATATATTTCGCGCCGGTGCTACTCACAAAAATAACCCGGTTGGGTCCCGGAGAGCTCTACATTGGATAATTGGGTAAATGTTTCATTCAAACCTAACTAAAAGCATTGATTCTTGGGAAAGAAACATCGATCTACAGTGAATTTTAGACAACCGGCAAACCTGAAATTTTTTAAAAGTGAGGCATCATTTATTATTTGTCTTGTTCACGAGAGGGAAATACAAAATAAATATTACAAAAATATTTCAACCAGTTCATACGAAAGCACCTATTCAAACATTAAGCGTATCGTTTTTTTCTTCGCTAAAGTTGCGTCGGAGTCCATTGGCTCACGCTAAAAAACTTCATAATTAGACACATTAGACATTACTTCTAGTACCACTTCACAGTGTTTTATTATCCTTATAATGCCATTTTATAACACTGTTATTCACTAAGTAACTATTGACTGGCCGGAAAGGAATTATCAAAGAATATGGCGAACTGAGTAATACATCATAACAGTCATTTTCGCAGTTGGTTCCTCTGGATGGACTGTGCTCGGGTCAGAGTGTACTAAAAGGTTCTCTCATAGAAATTTGCTCTAAGCTGACTTCCTGTGACAATGCCCTCCTAAATGACGTAAACACCTTTAGACCTTCAATTCATGCATTTTCTTTTACCACCAAATTCACGAAACCACCAGAAAACTCCACTGCTTTATCTCCCCCTTCGTTCCATCCTACTCTCCTTTACCACCTGAACATGAAAATATATAAGAATGCTTTGAGCATGAGAAATATGATATTGAAAATGATGATTTAGCGTTGGAACGAAATGAAAACTTGAATGGAATTACTATGCTCTCTGTTCACTATCACTCAGGTCAAAGACCTACCATTCGAGTCTCTGAGCCATTGTATCGTGTTGAAGTCGTGGGCAGTTAATTACACTTTCATATGTTACAACTAACTAAAAAATATGTTCTTGAATGTAATCTATTTTCCATTTTATCAAAATGTTGTTTCAATGTATCTTCAATGTAATTTTCAATGTAATTTATTTTCTACTCCATAACATTTTAGCTATTTTTCGCTGAGAGCGTGTCACATTTCTTCTCTCCTGAAAAAGGTCAGTAGTTGGCAGATTCGAAGAATAGCCTTTTTTGTGGAGAATCGTTTGCATCTCAAGTATGCGCTCGCACGTTTTCAGCGGTAACAAGCATTCATTGAGGAATACCAAGAGCCCTTGTTTTACATTCACAAAGTTAAGAGACATAGCAAATAAGCGAGTTTTCAGCGACTGCGACGAGTACCCTAAGACTACCCATATACTTTTAAATACCTATATTAAATAATATAAAAATATATTCAATAACTTTAATTAAAAATGTTAAATAAAATATTTCCAATCAATGCATTTTTAACAATTATGAACATCGATTCCGATGTTTTTCACTTACTTTACGATCAAATATTAATGGAATATGTTGATAAATGCTGCTACATGGAAGCAGAATGCCTAGAGCACTGTGCTTCCTACCATGTGTTCGAACACACAAGGTATTTGGCACATATCCACCCATACACAAGGCGAGTGATTTTCTAGGTATCGGATGATTCTGGGAAATCACAAATGGTATATGAAAAGTAAACGTCCCTCCTTATCCTGATGCGTGAGTGCGATGAGCTTAATACTTGAAGAGCCCCAACCTCCACGATCAGACTTCCCCTTTCACTAAAGAATTTGGATGGGCCATAGATAAAGGCTTGGATAGTATTAGTTAACCAGTGATAAAGGAGTTTGCAGCTATTTTCCGAGGAATAACAAAGCCAGGGCAAGAGATATGAGATACTGAGTAAGCACTAATGATGGACAGGAAATGTACCTACTAGATAATGAGGGGCAGGAGAAAGAACATGCCCTCTGTTACCTTATGCCTGTGTGCTTGCAACTATAAAATATCTAAGCATTTCGATACAGCTTACCTTTGGTAAAAGAGAGCGGATATTGAATAAATCGACAAAAATAGAAAGTTAGCTTAGGGGGTACAGCCAGGTAAAATAAAAGGTTAATAAAAAGTTTGATAAGGGGTGCGGCGTAATTTGGAAGTTGCACGCGGAACTTCAGGAGATAGGACGGCAAGAGCTAGGAATCGTCGAAGAAAAGGAGAAAGATGAACAAGATGCGACGGACAAATTAAGGAAGTAAGGCAAACGAAGACATGTTTAGCATGGTAGGGTGTGAGATAAGATCGCAAAAAAGGTTGAGGGAACAAGTTTGTAAGAAGCCGAGGGATGTTGCAGACCGCCATTTAAGCTGAAATGCTCGAAAAGCAAGAAAAAGGGAAGAAAGGCTTGTTAGACGAAATGAAGAGTGGAAGGAAATATGCTGAGATGAGGAGAAAAATCATGTGAAAAAAGAGAAGGTTTAAGATGGCAAAACTAAGTAGAAACAGTTTAAAACATTAAACAGTAAAAACAGTAAAAACATTAAAACCTAATCGGTAGTTATAATTTTTGTCCGTTATTTACATAAATGATGGTTATTGTCACATGCAATAGTATGCTTGAGGTCATAGGTGAAACAAGTAACATAAGAATTTAAAATACGATATTGCACGATGCGGGAACATAAGAAGAGATTTCTATAAGAGAACATGTTTATAAGAACAACTGTAATTAAGATCCGGGTTTCAATGTACCGCATCATCATCATCTGACGTATTAAAGTAGTATATTCATCCATAATGCTCAAATTCCACGTAATCTTGACTTAATTTTCTGAATTTGTTTATTTATTTTTCTTAATTTACATCAAATAGGATTAATGCCAAACAATCTAATATATCTTAGGTGATAGGTGAAACAAATAAGATATGGTAGCAAAATGCGGTATCATACGATGCGAGATATCGTGCACTGAGAAATATATCTAGAAGAAAAAATGTTTCAAGATAGACGAAGATAGAAACGGTCTAGCTAAGTAGCCGGTAGGGTGCTATTAGTAATGAAAGAAAACTGAATCTCTTAATAATCCCTCAGCGCACATTCTCTTCTTCTGATTCAGAGGAACACAATAGCTGTTTTGAAGGCGCCAGCTGAGCGTGAGTCGTTGTAAGGAGATGTTTCCATTGTTCCACTAATAGGGCTGGATCTTAAAGCACAACTTGAGGCAATGGGTGCCAAAATGTTTCCTCTAATCCTCGGGAAATTTTCTTTCCACGCGACGCTGAACCGCTCTCCGGTAATCCAAAAACCTCTTTATACGATTCAGTCGTGGTAATACCACGCAAAAGGGATGCACCGCCTGCATCAGATCTCTTTGAGCGTTTCAAGAACGTTGCCAGAGGGCTTAAATGACAGAAGGACGAGTTAATCCTCCCGAGCCGAGGGCATTCACGAACGTTCCCGAGCAGTGTTCGCGGAGATTTACCATGAAATCAAAACACTCCCAGAACTTTTTATTCCGAGAAATTATGAGCCATTTTTACAAACGTCACACACGCCTCTCACTGCCACAAAAATTGATCATGTAAGTTCGGTTGGTTGGGCATTAATAAAATGAGGTTGACGAGCTATGTAGTCTCAACAGTGAGAATACGATAAATATGAGGCAGACTGTAAGCGTCCTGTAGTTTGACCGCTGGCGAGAAATTTGTTTCCCCGTTAAACCACCACAGCGTGAATTATCAGGAATAGTTTTAAGTTTTTGGTAAGTGCCCTTTTTCTGTTCGAAAGCGAACTCTGGCGTTGTATGCTGCAATTGGAGTCTTCTATTTCTCGTGTTCTGGGTTAGGTGTTGAGAACAATTTCTAATTCGGCCAAAGCTACACGTCAATACTAAGATACCAGCCGTTCAATCTTGGAAAATGTGGTTCATCCGTAAATAAATGACGAATAGCTTTCTCTAAAACTTATTCTCATTTAATCATTTAAAATGAGCTCAAGGAGAACTCGAAGAATTCAATAGATCATATTAGTGGTATTATATTTTAAGGAGTTTTGACCGCTAAGGTAATTTCACGTATACAGTCTGTCACTTGCAGACAGGGGGAACAGCACTCGGACGAATCGGAGGATCATCCTTTTGAGTCCAACGAACTGAACGTGGGCGACTAATAGGGAGCTGATCGTAGCAAGTCCTTGCCTCATCAACTCATTAGAATAATTACACATTACGGTCTATGTCCGTACGTCATACGTTGGTAATCATTAATCCACATGAACGATGCCCGTATACCTTACGTGCGAAGTAAAAAGGTGAGTGATAAATATTATCAATAATTGTGATAGGTTCATATAGATTTAAAACAATCTGCAGCAAAAGTTCAAAGAGCATTAAAAAATATACTAAAACTACAATACTATTGATAACGGTTTGTAAAAAATAACATTGTTAGCCAGTCTGCCCTGTTTTCCCGGTGATGAAACGGTTATACTCGAAAGTATTGAATTTCACGCCATAAACTAGTAAATGTAGACAAACAACGCAAGACACAAATTCGGAAATTATTGTGCTACCCATAACTAGTTTTAAAAATTGAAAATCGTCGTCGTGGCTTTTATTAAAAAATATGCTGTCGGATCATTCATTGAAACATTATATCCTCCATTATAAGCGTAACATTTTTGCTTTAATTCATGAAGACACATGAGTTTTACAACCCCCTCAGAAGCAGCACTGAAAAATATAATCAATCACTAGGTTAAACAGAGACTGGATAAAATTTCACGACCATCCACTCCGTCTTTGAGATATCGTACCATCGTCAAAAAAATTAAAACATGACCAAATAGCATTACCCTGCAGAAAGAAAATAAGGAAAGAAAACAAGAGCTTTCACCGGGATAAAGGGAAAAAGTAATATCTCTCCAAAAGGAAGAATCCGAATTTCGCTAATAGAAGACAAGTTGGCGTCGTCGGTGGCCTCAGTGAAGAGAAGCGATCATTTATACTTGCGACGGCGAGGCGTGATCCACGCCGGACACTGGTAGCCTTCCCCGATTCCACTTCTGCTATATTTCATACTAGCGATTTAAAGAAAAGATTTTTTTATTTTACGGGCAGGCTGACACACCAGTTGGAGGGATGACGGGAGGAGATAAAAGGAGCGCAACCTCCGAAAGCAACACTCACACACGTACACATTGGATGAAGGGCTAAAGGTAAAAAGGATGGAGGTTCAGAGGAGAGGAAGAGTGGAGAGAAAGAAAGCAAGAGAGGTGTGCACTAGGTGTGATGGAGCGACAGAGGTTGAAAGGGCCGGAGATAAAGAAGCGTTGAGGACAAGGGACACAAAAAGGAGAGATTTGTTCCGGTTTCCAGGCCACAAACGGAGGAGAAAGACGGAGATAGAGAAAGAGAGGGCACACTAGGGAATGGACACAGGGAATTTCGAAGAGGAAAGATTAAGGAAGGGAATCCGCTGTGACCGAAGGAAAAGAAAGATGATCCAGAAGGAGAGAGCATAGAGCCCTTTCAATGCATCTCTTTATAAGTAAAGGTCAAAAACAAATGTAATTCAGCACCATTAGCTTGCAACATACGTGAGAGGATATGATTCAGACCCTCACTTTGTGGAATAAGGTCAATTTTACAATACAAAACAAATTAGTATTTTCCAAAAGATTACTTATTATAGATATTATAAAAATATTTACACAGCAACAATTATCCTCGAAAATGCTGGAAATTACCGTAATCTTGAAATTATGAAAAATTTCAAAAGGTAATAGGCCCATGTTTGAACCTTTCACGCACAAATTTAGCTCATTTGTTTCAGTGTTTTTTGCATGATTGAGTATATAAACACATGCACACAGAAACCACCACTTTTATAAATATTAGTATGATATAGTCCGTAATATTCCGTTCATAACCAAAAATTTGAATGGAAAATATAAACATTGAAAAAAACTTGAGAAAATAAAAGTAGCCATGTTTCCTTCAGATGAATCCACTTTGAACACAGAATTCCAAGGTCACTTGTTTATTTTTGAAATCTTTTTCGCAGGCAGACACCCAAGCTGTGCAAATTTAACACTACGTCCATCGTACATATCAGATGGATTAGTTAGGCTCAAGGGAGATATGAAGCTTAGTATTTAGCACCATGCAAGTAAATCTGTGCCCGCTGAAGAAATGAAAGTACCCTGAATCGTTGAAGTTAATCCTGTGAGCGAGGCTTGTCATTTATTTAAGTAATACAGAATAGGCTCGTAAATATCAATGAACCAGAAAAAACGTGCTTATTTCTCTTTGGATACGAAAAGAAGAAGTTCTGTACCATTCGAGAGAAAATTTGTTCAAACAAAGTTGAAATTTACAATTATCTTATCAGATTAATTTTTAATGGTAAGACTTTAAAAAAATCGAGCATCGAGGAATGGCATTACAGAAAATGAGCGGCTTGAGCTTAAAAGAAATACGTAAATTTTGATTGTAAGACCGATTCCATTCCACATTTTGAACGATGGTAACATGAAAATAGCGGTCAGAGGCCAGAGAATCTATGTGAGCACTATAATGAGAGCAAATACTGCATCCGACTAGCCATAGCGATGAATACCGAATATTTCAACGCTTAAGTTGAAAAATTCTAATGCCCCGAAAGCAGAATAACTCTTTAACGACATCTGCAGCATACAGTTACATTATAAATTTCTAGTGGACGCTAAATTTACTCAGGGTGCTACGTGCAACCGGTGTAACACACTTCTCAGAGACATTTCTCCCATTCCCCCTTAAGTGAATTCCTTAATACTTAATCGTCATTAAAATATTCTTAATAGATTATCCCAAGCTTTTCGTTAATGATCCAGAATATATTATTCAGTTGTTACAACATGTGAGCATATTTAAACCTAAGCATTTACCTGATAGCCGCAATTGAGATTAAGAAAAAACATGGCCTCTCATATTGCGTAGTATAACAAGAACCTCACACTCTTGCAGATTTAAGCTCCATATTATGATCTACCATATAGCGCAGTCAAGTTCGATGGAATGACTTGAGGAAGGTTTTACCTTACCAGATGTTGCATCATCTCATACGTTCCGAGAACCAGAACCAGTCTTATCTCACTGTCAGCTAGGTAAGAAGTACAGCAACTCACCTGCAACGAGCAGAAAGAATAAAAATGAAAATAAATAAATAAATTCCGTCTTCATTATTCAGCGACTTATTTACATTTATAAACACGGATGCCCTTTAATATGAAACAACCATCCAGGCGGGATTCAAACCCACGAACTCAAGATAAGCAGGGGAGGCCACTGCCCCGCCGTCACCCTGGCCGGTGGCTAACATTAAGGATGTTACAGGAATTTTATCCTGTATTAAATTATACTGCAATCTAAGATCACTGGATGTCGAAGTTTTCTGGAAATTACTCTAGAGTCGTCAGTATAGGAGTAACAACACCATACATGGAGGACTCCACCCAAAAGTGAGCCAAGTCCATTTTTTTTAAATTTCTTAACTAAAACTGTTTAGGATGGCTACAGCCGTACATTTTTTGAAGTCTATATTTTTCATATTTATCACTTCGTGGCATCGTGAACACTGAGTATAGCTGATGTAGGAATACAAGGAACTTAAAAAGTGCTTTCCTCAAAATTTTCTTCGATGTACATAATTGGTCTACTTTAAAACTGAACCCTCCATTTAAAAAAAAATAACATCCAAAGTTGAACACTGGCCGGCAGATTACAGTACTGAAGGGACTATTATATGTGTTCAACCGAAATAAAATTTACTTCCGAGAACAAAAAGGCACTTAATTATGCTCGAATTGGCGTCTATTCAAAAATTGAATATAAATCACTCAACCCATACTCTCAACTTCAACATAATTTATTGAAAATTCAGTAAACTGTTAATTAATTGTGATCAAAGGGACGAAGTTCGATGACAAATTTCGGAATTAGAGTGAACACTACCGAGCAGTAGCTACCGTGGTGGGCGAGGGCAGACACCGAAAGTGAAACGTTGTAATTACGGATAAATAGAATTTTATCGTCCAATATTTTCTTTTCCACGGCCAATCATCATAATGCAAACATTGCAGAATTTTCATTTGATTGGCGACGACGATACGAGGAGTGTAATGCGAGCAGAAAGGATGCGTCTATGAGAAAAAAGCCACATGAAATCCCATAATTGATTTTCGAGTAGCGTATATATTTACCGCAGGTGAAAGGTTTGTGAGAGAAAACCCAAAGCTGCAACAAAACCATACTCCACACATAGTCAGCCCACAATAATAATCTTCACATAGCAATCGGAATCGGATACGGATTAACCTTTCCGAAAAATGAGGGATCCACCCTTCGTTGAATACCAGCGTACGAGACGCTAAGTGAATGCGAATATGACACATGACACAGCAAGGTAAACTTTCCGAGTATCGAAATCAAATGTGGCACAATCATTTTCCGATTGAAATTTCATCGTGAATGAATCCGGAATCATTCAAAATTGGATTGGAAACAAAGGCAGAAGAACTGATATAGTCTCATACGGTTTAAAACAAATTCAGGGACTGATACATCTGGTAGCGGAAACAAGTCCAATGCAATGATGGGAAAATATCCTGCTAGCAGAGTAGTTAAAAAATGAAAACGAAATTCATGAGAGCGCTGATAAAACTTTTTCAGGGTGATAATTCATCTCACGAGCTCGAGACGTTTGTCAAGATAATCGATAAACTTCACGGAACACCACAATATTTGTAAAGTTTAACGATCCACGACTACATGAATTCAAGTAATCAAGTAAAATTAATATGGATAACTGTAAACACATGATCTTTTAAACTATATAAAAGGTTCAAAAACTTATTTGGAGTTGTTCTGGGAAAAATTGCAATGGCTGTTCTCGGAATAACCCCATAAATATTTGTACAAATATCTGCCATAAGGTTCCATTCATATTACTAAACACTACATGACGGAGGGTAAGGGTTTGATAGCGTCAAAAAGTTAATTTTTCAGCGCTAGCGATCGTCATCAATAATGAAACCTCTTCCAATGTTCCAGTTAAAGAATGTTTTACGGCTTTGCAGAAAAGCTGGTGGTCAATCAAAGCTAATCGGACCCGTTAAGTTAATCAAGAATCGAATATATTCCGTGGTTTACGTTAATTTCGAATTTCATACGTATTCAAATAATGCGCGTTTTCATTCAATGCTCCAACGCCAAGCTATCACAGGATCAGATAGCAACTATAGTAGTAGCGAAACATGGTGACAGTTGCGCAGAAGCCTATTTATTGTGTGAGAGTCCATTCCCTACACAATGGCTTCTCACCTGGAAGTGTCCGCATTTGACTGCACAGGGTTCCCTAAGTCACATATCTTAATTTCCAATATCAAAATTCTCACATCAATTTTCTAGCTCTGAGTGGCTCGTAATTCGAAAGTTTGAATGGGCTTCTCCGATCGAATGCGAAAAACATTAGCGTGTTACATCGGCGTAGCCAGGACATATGCTAGTGGGGACAGGACACCCACCTGTAATCATCCTGTCTGTCTCCGTCTAGCAGATTCCGTATGAAAATTTTCAGTTAAAGCTGTTTTTAATTACTTTCTCATGATTATTTTACTTAATTACTTTTAATTAATTCCTAAGTGCTGAAGAAAATCCGCCAAATTCTCGGCCATATGAACACTAGGAAGTTAAATAAAAAAGTTAAACCATGGACTAATTTTCATGCACTTACGAATAATACTAGATTGGCAGAAGACCATCCTTTGACTACGCTCATGGCATATTAAGATGCAGATTTGTTGGGATCGTAAGCATTGTCGCAAAACAAGCTGCTAACACTTTCCCGCCCTCTCAAGTTTTAGGCAGTTATGTTGGCAACGTTTCATACCACATGCTGTCCTTTCCCTTCCACTCATTAAGGCGAACCATTCCACACGAGAATTACTCTCCTTGTCGCCATCCTTCGCACCAGTGACTGCCGCCATTTTTCGCCATCACCATGCACACGCAATACTACGAAGCTTTCGGGATTCGTTGAAGACTTGAAAATCGGTTGAGTTTAGACCAGAAACCATGTGAACTTCTCCGTCCAATTCTGTTCTAATCTTCATTATTTTACGCTCGAGATGTTAACTACAGTGCTTTCAAAGCCTATAACACGCTTCAGGCATTTAAAAAAAGTCTCACCTACACCATCCGTGCATTTTAACGCAAGAAAGGACGGCTCTCTTTCTTCCTCTCTCTGGTAGGCTCGTATCCAACCACCAAACATATACACCTCCGTCTTTTGAGATTAATTATTTATAAAAAGAAGCACCTTGGGAATTTTGGAGGCGATGGGGACGGTGAATTGGGGGAGGGGGGAGAAGAGCTGCGGCCATAAGGCCACACCGCGACGTGCCTCAGCTCCGAAATTGCCGGAAAAAAAGAAATTGCGGATCGCGGGGAGAGATATACGTACACAAGCGACGTGGTAAGAGAGGAG
The DNA here is from genome assembly GCA_963573305.1 of Pyrrhosoma nymphula. Taxonomy (NCBI): domain Eukaryota; kingdom Metazoa; phylum Arthropoda; class Insecta; order Odonata; family Coenagrionidae; genus Pyrrhosoma; species Pyrrhosoma nymphula. The sequence continues at coordinate 56,959,299 of OY754335.1, forward strand.
AGAATGGGATGCGTGCCTGGGAAAAATAGCGACAAGACACGCTCTCGCGGGGGGTTGGAAAAGTGATATCGGAGTCTCGGGTGGAATTTCCACTTCGCCGCCGCAGCCGCAAAACGGCAAGCAGCCATCGGTAGGCACCAACTCCGACGAGCGAATGGCCTAAGACATTTGACGGAACGCCCTCATTCGGTTGACGCACGTCAACCAATTACGTCGCGAAAGGTGCTTCCATCTACGCACTACCCAGTGAGCCACCACAGATGCTTGTGGCAGGGCGTGGATAGGTCTCCAGCCATGAAAGGGGAGGGAAAAGGAGGGGGGAAGAAGACAAGAGGTGATTTGTGTTCCAACGGAGAATCCTTTGCTCGTGCCACGTCATTTTCGTTAAAATCACTAATTGCCCATGAAAATAAGGAATTTTGGTTCCCTTCCAGTTCGGCAGTGAATGTCATTTATTTTGTCACTTCTATTAGACCTCAAGATACATATCGTGGGATCAAACTTTTATCCTCCGAGAGGTACTATAAATCACCTGGTGAGAACTTTATAAGTCTTTCATGTAATCTAAGTATAGCGTATAGCCTGGGAATCTTAAGCGGCTCCCAACCTCGTCCTTTCATCAGCTGTATAATTTCTATTCGCTTGTTGCAGTTTTTAACTAAACGCGCGGCTTTCCTTTGTAGTTTGCTTACTACGCGAATAAATCATTTCTGTGCACGATCCCAAATACTCGTGGCGTATTCGAGATGTAGTCTAACCAGAGCAAAGAAGCTTGCCTCTTTAAAATTTTCATCGGAGAAACCTCCTACTATTAGCTTGATAAATCCTAGATTCTTTAATGCAGTGACACGTTAGGACACAGCGACACGTCTGAAGTTACGGTGAATCCCTTCTACTTGACTTAATCTGATCCCACTATAATTACCCCGTCGCGAACGCAATAAAAGGATGCCATGCTACTTCGTATCGAAGCTGCTTTGCCATTTTTTCAAAATTATTGGCGTCAGGCGAGCACAGGGCGTCGCGGAAATACGATCTTTCAACATCCACCTTCGGAAAAACTGCCTATTACAGGGAAAATATTGAAAAACTACCAAGTCATCGAAATGAGACTAGAAGTTTGGTCATAAGTATCATCTAATTTTCAATAAACAAATAAATGACATTAATTTTTCAAACGTATTTCAATAAAAACAATTTGTGTGGTAGTAGCACTTACAGACTCATGTTCGGTTATGAGTATTGAATAAATACATCACCTGCTACTATAGCGAATATTACTGATCAAGTTTTTGAATTTCTTGAATTCCTTCTTTAAGCCCGTTTTACATGGGGCACTTAATTGCACAATCTTATGTACGTATGAACGTGCAATTCAAATTGCATCGTGTAAAGCCGTGAATTGCAAGGACGCATGCGTAAATTTATTAATGCGAGATGGCAAAATAGCCGCTGCTCGAATTCGAAAATGAATATACGCCCGTTTGAGAAAAAATGCTGTTTGAAGTTGTGCAATTTCATGCCCCGTGTAAAACGGCCTTTATATTTCATAATAAAATTAGCATGTTTATCCTAATATATAGTTTATAATGAGTGCGTTTCTCACAAGAGATGCAGTTTCATCAATTCTTAAAAAAGTGCAGCATGAGGTGAAGCGTCTTTACATGCAATGTTACCTCAGATTAAACCACAACGAGTTAAAATGAAATTAAAATTACTGACACACACACTGTGATACATATATTGCATATGCACATTATAACGTTCAATAAATTGACATCTTGTTTTTAGATTGGCTGCGTAACGTGACTTTACTGTGGACTTTCCACCACTATCACAGTCACACTTTTAATCAAATAATCCATCCTATTGCCAATCTATATGTTCTGGATGTAAAATATTTACTCTAATAAATATATTTGTCTTACATTGAGTGTTGTAGTATTTTTAAGGATCAGAAATAGAGAGAGGCAGATTTATTACGCACAAAAAAACTTGCGTTTAATTCAACTAATATTATTGTTTTGAATAGCGTTGCTGTAAAACAGATGTAAAAGAAGTTTCAATTTATATTTACAGCTATCTCACTATCTGAGAAAACTCTGTACTTCTGAAATTAACTTTTTATTTATTATTAAAATCAAAAGTAAAAATAGAAATTTAGATCTAAGATCAAATCTGTAAACAATTATTTTGCCATCTGGCATTCGTTTGTAGCTGATATTACAATGAATAATTCAAACTACGAGCAGTTTTAATGCAGTTTTAAGTTTTTGTATCAAACATTAAAAAGCTTTAACCACTAATACATATGTACATAAAAGTTATCAGTTTTTACGACAAATAATCTCAAAATATTATATAAATAAGAAACTTCCGTAATATCAAAATTTAAAAATGAATGACACCTTGACAATGTTTACAATTTTACCATAGAAATAGGTATTACTAAATGTAGGTACTTGTTTTTATGCAAGTTGACCTAAAAGTAGCAAGAAAACACTACCAAATATAAGAATTGTCTATTACATACCGCTTCTACATCTCTTGGACTTAAACCTTACATCCTTCTGAAAAATTACACAGCCATCCTTTTTAGATAGTAGGTTGATTCTCATTTTAGAATCCAAACAACCCTCTTTCGAACAGCGCCTGATGTTGATGGTATATACACTTCGCTTCCTCTATCAAAACTCACCTAGCCTCCTCATCACTTCCCTTCTTTCTCTTCTTCCCCATATCCCATCCATCGCCCTAGGAACACATCTATCTTATTTCATCTCCTAAACAAACCCACTCAACCCCGGCCCCACCCTGTGTGCTCAGCAATCCACCCTACCTGTCGACATTTCCCTTTTCCCACGAGCATAGCCGGGGGAGAGAGTTCATTATAATTAGGAGCCGTTTTCCCAGCATCGGGGAGGTGGGGGCAGAATAGGATGATGGAGGTGAAGGAAGGGGTGATACACACCCTTCTCTGGGGACCACGCGTCTCCACCGGAATTTCCCGCGTAACTAGGTAACGGTGTTTGATGACGCCGAGGGCCGTCGACGCGCCGAAAACAAGTGTCGGGGCCGGTTTTGGAGTGTGATCGAGGGAAGGGAAATGGCCGGCCGGCATATGGAGAGGATGAAACCCGGCACCGGAGGCTCTTTCGGAAATTGAAGGTAGGACAACACGCGCGTGGAGGGTCCTCCGTAACGTGAACTCTCCGCACTCGAAAAGACTGTGGAAGTCACGAGTGCATTCCAGTATTTTAAGGCTCCACGTGTTCATTTTTCGCGCGTCTGGTGGGAGCGGTGCGACGTCGTAATTCATCACTAGGGATGTGCACTTGGAACTGGTCGCCGAAATTGAAGACGAAGATGGTTCCTCTCGACATTTTTTAGTAAGGGTCTCGCAAAAGTTTCCGTTGTAGACCTGGTCGGCAAGGGGAGAAGGGATGGAAGACGAAGGGGTGAAGGTGAAGGGCCTACGAGCTACAGTTAACATAGAGGGGCACATTACTCATAATTTTTTAAGTCATTAATTGTTCTTGACGACGCCATGATAGAAAAAGACAAAACAGCAACAGCATTTGAACTTATTCGCACGTTAATGGTGGAGATTTTACATCTAAGCGCGGGAAATAAGCACGAATTTTTAAAAATTATTATCGCAATATATCATTTTACAAACTAATTACGACTGTTTGTTTCTTAATACATGCTTTGATACGGCGGCCTAATGCCAAACGTGATCCAGAAATATTCATATTTGCTCACAAACAATTAGCCATTCTTAACATGACCATGGCATCAGTGCCCACTAACTCAGTGCTAAAATTGCATACTAGTTTCATACCACTTAAATCCTAGATTAATCCGGTCTTATGCTATAGGCAATAAAAATTTGACATTGATCGCTTAGAAGCTGATTCAATCATATTCCATCTTTTGAAAGTTATATCGAACATTAACTTCCGGAAGGTACTGAATTTGAAAGACGGAATTTTCTTCCGTTGTTCTCTTTGAAATACCTCTCCTCAATGCTGACAGCATATTTACTTGCACATAAAATTCCTGATCCTGTACTATACCGAAGGTAGGTTTAATATATTGAAGGTACAGTTAACGTTTAACTCAACTCGTGACGACTCAATCGCATGAATTTGCTTCTTGCCTTTTTATGTCATTGTGACCGTCAGTTCACTTGACATCAATTTGAGGGCGCTTTTTCCAGTACGTTATCCACTCAATTTTTACTCTATTATGTTGGAAAGGACGGAGGAGAATGGATGGAGACAACGAGAGAGAGAGAGAGAGAGAGTGAGAGAGGGAAACCAAACTACTTTGAGAAAAAGACACGAGGCACACACAATGCGGTTAAAATCACCCATCGCAACCAGGGACCCTATCTTGAGATCTCACTGTCAGATGAGTTGAAATGGGACGGCAGGTAGTGGCGAGTCTTTCCTCATCTCAAAGTGCGAGCGGTGGCAGCAATCAGAAAGGTTTTCTGACTGATTCTCCACACAAAACGACCTTCCTATCACGTTTCCCCGGATTTGGAACGTTCCATAGCCTACTATGTCCCGAAGTCGCCCACTAACTAACGCGCCACTAACTTTTGCGACAGCTATATTGTGAACCTTTAATTCCATAAATTGCTGGTTTCCTAAATTATCCTACCAAACAACCTTGCGGGGGCTCGCGGGATAGCTCGCAGAAGTAAATGAGTTGCAGAATGACAGTTTCGTAATGGAGCATTCCATTCTCACTTATTTAACCAAACGGACTGCGGCCGTTCGAATCTCATCCAGTTCATAAATTGAGTAGGTGTTCGTCGCAAAACAGCTATTTCGACTCAATGGCCATTGGTATTTACAAGATGAATGGAAAACCAAAATTTAAATAAGACTGTGAAGGTAAATTACATTTCACAAGCGATTTGTTTGCCATTTTACATAAATAAAATCAGTATTAAGCTTCGATCGCTAGTAGCCTCCAGCGAAACCGATCCCCAAGTAATATTTTTCCCACTAAGCCCTATGAAATTGGTTCATCTGGCGTTTGCAATCTTCTCAGTCCTCTCCCCTTTGTATTTTTAATTGCATGGACGCGAAAATAGACATTATAATTTCTTAATGAGTTGACAAAAGACTTCTTCGAGCCTTTTTAAAGCTTTCACAAGGAAAATATATAATATTACGCCAAAAGTGTTCTTTACGTCCACCAAAACAGGGTAGAATATATTCATTTTTCATTTCTCAAAATGCTAGCAGATATCAGACTGAATTGGTTAAGGTTAACCATGTAATCTGCGACATAGACGAGATTATATCACTCTTTTAAAAAAACTTACATTATTAAACGTTCTTATCGGTTATAATTATGAAACAGTCAAAGAAACAACTGAAAATAGTTTAAGGAATGAGATGCGCGGTAATGTTACTTGACGAGCTGAAAGGATTTTTAACCAAAATTTGAAATCCTGGCTGCTCTAGTGAGGGCAGATTTTAACACCAAGTCAGGATGGACAAAATAAACTGCAAGAATACATTCAAAAGCTTACTCAATTACTTAAATATATTGATAGCGCATAGTTTCATAGCAAATGAGTTTCTGGGGGATGGAAAACAAATCAAATAGTCACTGCGTAAAAATGATTTCTCGGACTTTCCTGCGGCAAATATCAATTGACTTTATGGAAATGGAAGAGCCCAGTCGTCCAGATGCAATACTTTGTAGCTGTGAGCTCAGTTTATCTTGGCAGCCTTGACATCACCCGTGAACGCAAGTCTTCGCGTTGCCGAATGAAAGAGGACCAGAGGGGACTTTTCCGACAGCTCAGAAAGGTGGCGACAAGTGCAAGTGACATTCTCAAATAGGACGGCGCTCTTCCACGAGATTCATTGTGCTATTTTTTCTTATGCTGTAAGAAATATTATGCACTCGTATTTTTTTTTAATATGCTCCAGTTAGGAGCAAGCATTTCATTAACTTAACAGAAGTTGACCTTGAAAAATAATGTTCTTTTGAAACTTTTTTTATTCTTTTTTTTGCTGTGAAAATTCACCGAATTGAAAATGACAATGTTTGTATCCTATATTCATACAAAACTTACCCAGGTGAGGTTCGGGCAGGTATGGCGGTTGAGTTCTTACTTCTAACCAAAAGGGTTGGGATTCAATTACCGAGAATGGCGGAAATCTTTTCAGTGGAATCAGGATTCATGTTAAATACTTTTTCATCTAGCTAACGGATTATGTCTCCAATCAAAACTTCCTTAGTCGGTATGAAAAAGGTTCATTGATGAAGTCCATATTAACATTTGCATTAACAGCAATAGAGAGAATTTTAGTATATGCCAATAACAGATTGAAGATTTTGAAGTAGGCAACGAAAGTTTGCGACCTTGAGAACCATGGTAGTCAGACACGGAGACTACCTTATACTCCTCTGTTCGGAGCAAGCACTTCGGAATCTTCAGGCCAATATGTTTTGCTACCACTGCAAAGGTTACCTACCTTCCGCTTCAACTAGTCAACCAACCGATGCTCTATCACCTTCCAGACACGCGGGTCGTTTCGGTAGTGGCTTGAATGGACGGGTATTGATGACACCGTGACCGTAGCTTCCACCGACACTCCCCGAGATCCCGCGCGTCACCGCATCCAAAACCCTTCTCCAAGGAGAGGATCCGAGTCACTTGCCACCGCTGCCTCCGAACCGCTCCGTTATCCCTTCGCGTCCAATTTCACTCCTAATCTCCGCGAGCACTCCCTGTCTCGAGGAAACGTATCACACGCCACCTGCCTCTCCTCTTACCCAATCCCGATTCGAACATACCACCAGGTGTAAACACACTTCCCGTATCACAGATAAAAAGGAGTGGCCGTCGAGAAACGACCGACAGAAGTGGCATACTGAGTGGAATGGGTCTGACTTGCAGTGAGGAATACACGGTATTATATATAAATAAACAGAAATATTTCAATTAATATTTCTGAAAATATTAATATGAAAATTCTATTTATACATTTTTTAATAATTACAAGAAATGCACGTAGACTAAAAATATTCATTTTAAATTACTCCATATCCCTCTAGTGATAGTAATATCAGTCAATTCGAAGCGTTTGTATATACGTAACCACACAACGACCCACAGTCGGATAACCGTCTGTGTGTCGGGTTTCGCGTGACGCTAGACTTTCACGAGATTACCCCTCATCCATGAGAAGTGTTCCACTTCAACAAAGACAAAATAGTTGCTCGCTCACTCACACAGAAAATCTATATTATCCCTACGCCTCTGCACTACGGCTATACGGGAGTCATTATAGCTGCAATAGATCTTTTTTATAGTATTTTCTCTGCTTCTTTTAGATACTCTACTTTTGGACCAGAAACTCGTAGTTTTGGCAATAAGCAACGAGGTTTTTTTTCAAAAATGATGAGAATTATTTGGAGTGATCACAATGAACTGAAACGAAAAAAAATCGCTGCGTAAAGCAAAAAACACTATGAGGTTCGTACGAGGGATAGATTAACAATGGTATCCAGAATAAATAAAAGGAGAGTTAACTCATAAATCCTAGGTTGGATCGCTTTAAGAACTTATCAATATGGAAAATTTACTTCGCCACGGAGCTTTTCCACCAAGCGGGCCTTCCTTCTGCACATGACAGACAACCTTGCTCCCTCAGAACAACTTCTTTGTAACAACACTCTCACCAGGACTATTGCTAGAGTGGATCGATTGAAAGAGCAGCGCCACAAAGTCAAAAGACTTCCCCTCGCCCCACTCTCCCTTAGAAAGAAGGAAGGCAAATGCTTCAGCGGATCGGGAGTATGCAAGGGAGGGGGTGGGGCGGAGAAGATGATGGCACTTTTCTTGCTTGGACAGTTCACTGGCCTTCCCTGCTCACCCGTCGCGACCTAACACTTTTCGTCCCGTCCTTCGGCGTTGCCTTTCCCATTTCACCATCGGTGATGAGCTCATATATTTTTTTGGACCCTCGGAATCGACTGCGACGCATTTTTTATTCGATCTCCAGAATTCTAATGTCGCCCACATCTTGAAATGCTCCTCGACCACATTCACTCATGGAGTATTTTCGGTATTTCGAATAAAATGGGTGCTAAAGCCTCCGATGCTATGACCTTAATGGTCTTCGACGTGAGGGAATATTATCTACGATTATAGGTCGCTCATTAGATTATGGTTTGTTTTTATATGCGTAAACTCGGCTTACGCGAGTAAACTAGAGCTATGGGCTTATGATGACTGATCTTGATCTTGATCTTCACTTTGATCTTGATTCGTAGAGCACCATTAATAAGCATTCAGGAGTTGTGAAATTATCTATTCAATTACTCTGGTCCTCATAGCTGCGGCTCCTGCCCTGAATTATCCTTGTTTCAATCGTTAGATTAGTTAAGTGCAGCCCTCTATTCTTTCCTATTGTTTCAGCCTCCTACGTCCTGATATTTCTTCTTTTCCATACCTTTCTTTATTATTTCCATCTAGGTATCACATGGTCTTCCTCGTGGAATCTTTCTTTCGATTCTCCCTCGGTTATGTTCTAGACAAATGCATTGTGTCTCAGTGTGTGTCCAACCCTCCTGGCTCTCTATTGTTTCTCTAAGTTCCATATATGTCTTTCTTCTTCAGTTCCTCTACACATTTCTTCAATCTTTATTTTATCAGTTCAGTGTTTCTTAATCCTTTCGCTGCGAACGACGTTTTAAAACGGCGTAAATATTTCTACGCAAGAGAACGAACGACGTTTATAAACTTCGCTGCCGCTTAGGTAGCCATAATCAGGTTCTGTGTGTCATTCTAAACAGGACAGGAGCACTGCAGTCCTGTTTTAAAGTAGAGAGTAGTGCAGAGAGTAGATCATGTAGTGGGTTATTAAATAAGAGGTAACCGTAAATATTGGTAGGAATGGGAGCTTTTTTTAAATTAATTAATTAAAGTATTAGTAATACTATCCACTTGCTGGCTCTTTACCAGTACGCATGTTTGCAGGTCCATTTACGTAGCACTCTTCCAGTTTCTGGTTTGATTGCGTACTGTTCTCCCGACTGCTTTCTTGTCTACGCCTAGCGGCCGGGGCAACGTGCGAGGTCCTGATTTGAACTGGGATGAGTGCTGCGTGCTTGGCGTGGAATCACCCCGTGCCACACCTCCGTAGTGGAGGCTTGCACGGTACTTCGTAGATGTAGATGAAGACCTACACAATAATACGCCAAATCTGCGGATACCTCCCTCTTCATGCATTGGCATAGAGAATTGCTTACATCAATATTTTCACGCAGTGCAAAGTCCTCCCCACCCAGCGGGCAACAGTAATAGCTCTTGGTGCCAAAAAAGCACGACATTAGGGGAACCTCTCCAATAAGTACTATTCCGAGCTGCAAAAACTCAGGGCAATCAGCGCTTGGCTGTGTCTACTTAAATAAGTTTGTATTATAATTGTAATTACTTAAAGATAGCCGATCGTTATCAAATGATTCGCTATGCAACAGGTACTTGCACCTATTTAACACATTGGAAACCGAGATATAAACCTTTCCAAGCAAAAAATATTTCGGGATCCGTAAGTCCCATCTCCAATTGGTATTTCTTGATTTCTGGCCACTGGCTCTTAAACACCATGAAAATAAGAATATTCCACAATGCTCTGTCTTAAACTATGTTTACGCACCATTTATCCCACAAAATTGAAGATAGCTGAAATTATGGAGACTGGTGAGGGTAAAAGGTATTATTTTCAATAATACCTTCAATCATCACCATGCTAAATTATTTTTATACTTTAATATATCACCATACGTTTTTATTATTTTTCAAACCCTGAAGATAGTTTCAAAATAATCCAAAACGTCGGCAAAGAGTTTAATTGAAATTGAATTGACCAAAAACCTCAAGAATAATTAATCAGGGTATTATTTTACCTGAAAATGAACTTGATAAATTGTTTACCTAAATGAGTACATTTTTGTATGAATATAATTCTAGAATAATAATTTATTTGTGTGAATTTATTGCAAAGTCATTTGAAAGGGATGATATAACGTGAAATGAGTATACTATTATATTATATAGTACATTTTATATAATTACGAATACTTTAATCACTCTCACTACGCGCGACATCAATATATAGAGAAAGACGCAACGATACACGGCTCCCTTATTCCTAAAATGTCGATCACCCCCTTTTACTCAGTTCTCCCAGTACGATTCTCCATCTCCCTTCAGGCACCATCATTTCCCACCTTCCCGCGACGACATTCCCTTTGGAGTCAAATCTTCTACTTCCTCATGCGTCCGACCCAAGCATAAAGGAACCGCTCCGTCACCGATAGCCCCCCCATCGCCACTTTTCAACTCGCCTCTTTGTCGACGAAGGTCACAAAACCCTTCCCCCATGACGACAAAGATGCCTCCCGCGAGGGAAGGGAAAAGGAGGAAGAACTAGCGAATTCCTATCCAACGCCGTGGCCGAGCGAAACCCTTTCTCTCGCCAAAGTCATTTCCTTTTGACCCGCAATCATCCTTCCCTCTTGACCACCCCCTTAATTCCTCCTCTTCCTTTGCAGAGAGGGGTACAAGGATGAGAAAGACAAGGGACCAGTTCAAATGTGTGACATCCGCATCTAACCATATTGACTTAGGACGCAACCAGAGGGTATCGGATTAAAAACAGGTTAAAAATGTTCTTTATTACGTGTGTGGAAAAGATACCACATGCGGTTGTGATGAAAGCCTGGAAACAATAGGTGGTGTTGTCTTGTTATTTTTATATCTGCATGCATATGATTATTCATGTATTATTTGTCTGTAATTCTGTTTTCATTTAGCATGCTTTGCACGTGAGTATGACTGAAATTTAACTAATTGCCCTCGTGACGTACGTATGCAAAGTCCATTCCACAGGAGTAGAAAGTAAGTTAGAAGCCGTATTGTGAGTGTAACTTCCGTAAAAACATGTTACTTAAGGTAGTTTGAGCGAAATATCACTCTGCATGAATTTCGCTGTCATTGCTTAATTTTTATAGATTTGCAAAATAAGGTCCGGCTGTGAAGGCGTTTTCAGCGGAGTGTGAACAATGAGTAAAATTATAATTTTACAAATGTACATTTAGTTAATTTCTGAGAATTTCATTAATTTAAAACTAAGATTTTTCACCCTTAATATTACATGAAGTTAATATTACAATATTAACTTCATGGGTCTTACAGGTGCTTAAATTTAAAAATAAAACTTTAATATGGTATTGAAAATGGCTAAGGAATACTCTCAATAAAACTACCTTAACAGTATATTTAGTAAAATTGATAATAAATGCGTGTTATTATGTTCGACAGTTTATGCACACCTATAGTGGAGTGTCCCCCTACCACACACTCTTGATGTAGTTTTCTGCGTCTCAGGTTGTTGCAGATGAAGTATGGGGGCTAGAATACTAGCTTTTCAAATACAGGACCACGGTTCAAGTCCCGGCAGTGGCGGATGATATTTTAGTGGAATCCCAAAACATACATGAATACGTGAAGGCTTGTTGAATGGGACATTAGACATCCCTCGATGTATTTCGTTATTGGTAATAGGACAATGCCTACGCCGTGTTTATCTCTGCCCTTCCTCTTTTTCCCCACTATCCCTAATGGTTCAAATGTAACCAAGGTCTCCAAACCAACCGAAGTGCGTAACAATATTCACCGGTATTGCACTGAACGCCCAGACTAGCACGGAAGGCGCCCCATGTGATTCCCACAAGGAGGTGGAAGGAAGATTGTTAAAAGTTATGGCTTTCCGTTCCGCGGGCCAGTATTCGAATCCTGGCAGGAGCGGAGTTGTTATTTAGTCGAACATCAATCCCTAATTAAGTGCTGTGAGGAGAGCGGAGTTGTTATTAAGTCGTTTTTGAGGTTGATCTTGACCATGAAGTTATTAATCAGATTGGGTTTTTTTGGAGATTTGGTCAATTAAAAATAAAAAAACTTCAACCAACGTTTTGACCTTTAATTAGATCATCATCAGGTCTTCAGCTTATAAAGGTTTCCTAGTGAAGCTGAAGCCCTGATGATGATCTATTTAAAGGTCGAAACGTTGGCTGAAGTTTATTTATGTTTAATTGACCAAATCTCAAAAAAGAAACCCAATCTGGTTATTTAGTCGAACATCAATCCCGAATTAAGGGCTGAGAGGAGTGAAGTTCTATAGAGCGTTCCACATTTAGTTGTCAGTATGAATCTTGTGGAGAACGTAGTTGGCAAACTTACGCTCGGTGTGGTCACATGTACACCTTGAGGGATTATTTCCAAAATCGCCCAATATTTTTGTAAGTTACTTTAGGAGAATTATATTAGCACATTGGAGGACTCCTAGGTGTTCAGTTAGTATACTACATGGCATTGTGTTATTTTTTCGGCTGCTATTGGCAACATCGCACCTCCGGCCTCATGGAGATTTACATGGAAAACGAATTTCCAAAAGAGTCTATACTTTCAAAAAATATGAAACGCCCAATAGTGAAGTACACTAACCGTTGAATTGAACTCAAACGATGAACACCTTGGCGGCATTGGTTAGAAAGTGTTATGCCTACGAAGAGTTTCTCTTTGCCCTTCCAAATATACCCTTTACAAACTCCTTCCTTTATCGACGTATCTTTCTGTCCTTATTGAAGCTAATGACCTCGGTTAAAGGTCGCTCCGACATAAAAAGGACAGGTAAACAAGGAGTGCGTTCCATAACTCCATAACATAACATTATTTATCGCAGGTCTAGTACCTATAGCAAGCAATTTAATCATTCGTAATAATCAGTAAGCTTATTCTCCGTGCCCGTAACTCAAAAATAATATATTAGTTGATATTGAGAATAGTTCGCAGTATTCTCACTCCTGGATAGACAACCCGCCACACAATGACCCTGAGTCAAAAAGACTATATCAAAAGCCAAAGTTTATTTTGTAAAGTAAAACATCGGTATTTTCACGATTTTCCATGAGATAAAATGAAACTTTTATTTGCAATGGCGACAAATTTCCGGTGTTTGAAGGAGTTTACAAACTAAACAATAATAAAAAAGACGAGGATAAAAATATTTTAACGAACCGCAAAGATATGCAATAAAATAATGGTATAATTTTTATCCTCATTGGAAATAAACAAATTTCTTTTCCAGTGATTGGGAAATTACTGAAGAGCACATTAGGTAAATTGTTCCTTTCACGACAAAGGTTTTTCGACCTTGAAACCCTGGAAGTCACACTGCCTTAATCTATCGTCCGGAGTAATTTCATAGGGAATGACCTCTTCCACTGAAATGGGCCTTGTATACAACTGCTACCATGTTTCGCTACTACTATACTACTCGCACAATAGGACTGCGTTCAATAAATATCATAGAAGAAATTTCAAATTTACGATACAAAGATATACGCATTTGTGAACATTGTAGGCTCTGGAAACCTGCCGGGTTGGGAGGCACTTTTTTTTCGAAATTGAAAAAATAATATTTTCTTAAGTTTTTTCAACCAGTTTGTATATGCATATATAAATTTGATGCAACATATTTAAATGTCCTCGTACACTGTGGGAATTTGATAAACTGAGGACCTCGAGGACGGCAATTTACCTGCGGTAAGAAGGCAAATTTTGAAAAGGCCATATTCATTGTTTGCCTTAGCCATTTATTTCTTTGGGGAAAAAACTGGAAATAAATTATATTTATAACGATACCCTGCAAGTGGTATTTTACAACGACAAATCATTAACTCGTCATTTCTATAGAAGTTTACTCGCATTCCTAATGCCACCTTAATGTTATGGAATCGATTTGTAATTGAACAAGAGTTTATTTATATTAAACACCAGCTGATAACCCATACAAAATGACAGGCTAAGTACTCAGTCGATGCAAATCTTGTTTGTAATGATTTTATTTAAACATGTTTTGTGTAGAATATTTTAAGTGCAACGTTGTTGACGAATGCTACGTGCTTGCCATGCAAATTTAACACTGGGCTCATGAGTTTGAGCTAAAGCGAGTTTATTTTTTCAATGTACTACTTATCTGGGTTGAAAATTGAAATTTCGGGATTTTTAAAGATAAATGAGAAGATATAAAAAATAAATGGAACCAAAACACCAACTAAATCAGTTAAGCCGTTTTCTTTATCATTAGCATCTTCTCCTGGGCTTTTATTTGTACAAATTACATTTCTTAATTTTTAACGTAAGTGCCACACTACTGCACGGGGACAAGATACATTCTCGAAATTGCACATGCGGAAATTTTCACTCGGAATTATTCCTCGAATATATCTAACAGCATCTTCTTTTTTTTATTTTGCACGCCAAAACACGCCCTGTCCGTTTCGTCACGAACCGGACCGGTCGAAGTTACCCATCCCCTTTCCATCCTTTCAGGGTCCCTTCTCCCCTATCCACCCAAAAAATGCCTCCTGCTCATCTCGTCCATAAAAACGCCCTTCCTCCTCGCCTTTTACCGCTCTCTCATCCCTCATCCATCCTCTCCCTTCATTTGAATTCAAGCCTGCGCGAGATTTTTTTTCTTTCCGGAAGACGTCTTCCCTCGCGTCTGCCTGCGTCGAGTGGTCTGTTTGGCGTGCGTGCAAGAACGCCCGGCGTCTCTTCGTTGATGATCCCCTCGGAGGCGGCGGTGGTGACTTTGAGACGTGAGGTGAGGCGATTCCTTTTTGGCGAGTGTTTACCGCTATGAATATCTAAGCAAGTCTAGATAGACGGGATGAACGACGTCACAGGTTACGTGATCTCATGAATTCACGGTGGGAAAGGACGAACAGTTATTCGAGTGATAGAATAAGCGAAGTGTTTTGGATCGTGTATCGTAATTATGAACGTCTTTCGTACTGAAACAATTGTTGGCAAAAGAACATTGCAGAATCGACAAATTGCTTATCAGGTGGATAAAGAAATACTTCGTAGCTTACCACACTTTTTATTTCGTAAAAATTGACCAATTCGAAGGTTTCAATTCATCATCAAAGGTAGGTTAGGTCAATCTGAAACCAACGATGTCCTTTAGATTGGTATTTTCTCGAAGTATATTCACTCGGCCATATTATATACCAGTCCACTGAAAATGAGGCAAGTAATACTGGAATTCTCGGATTTGAAAAAATAACCAAAGTTATGAAAGTATTATTGAAATATTTAAAATTATCATCATAAAACATATTTAAAATGCAACAAACAATAGTTTATCAACAGAATCTGTCACTTTAACGCCACATTACAAATCGTTCTCAGATAATAGATGTAGATAGAAGTGTGTTAAGAATGCGAGATATTCACAGGCGTCATAAACGTTTTTACAGTCATTTGGAGCTAAAATTAACAACGTGAACACACCTATTTGCAATGGGAAACATGAAACATTCTTTCGCCTCCATGAGTCAGGTGAAATGTTATGCTCAAGAGGATAAGGTAAAACACCCACAAAGATATTACATTTAAAAGTTTCTAATTATGAGATATTTCACGATGTTAATGATAACTACTAAATCACGTTCAACTTCTTTTGCTGCAGAGATAAATATGCAAAAATGTTAAAAAATATTGAAAGAACATAAAATGAAGTTCTCATACAAAATACGTTTTAATGCTGAACTACGTTGTAAAACGAACTGATTGGAGACGTAGAAATATACTGTTTTTGGGCTTCAGAGAATAATGCTTGTTTCTTTCCACCAATTCTTTTCACTGTATGCAAAACCAGAGATTAAATTAAATCTCTCAGCTCACATTTCATTATTAAGACATTAAATCCATGGAAATAATTTTTTTGTGATGGTAAGGTAAATATGGAGGATGGTTCCTTTTTTTCTTAATGCAAGGACTGCAAATTTGAAACTTTTGTCTTTCGATTTATCGTTTGGCGTGAAATTTTATTTCTCTTCGTATTCTCATAAAATATTTTCACCCCCTGCCTTGTTACCCCGACAAATTATAGTGACAAAGGAAAAGAGGCAATCAAGATAAAATAAAGAAAATTGAAAAGTTTTTTTAATATAACAAAATCAATCATTTTCATTTATATAGTTTTCAAGCATCACCCAATAGATCAGGTGTCGCAATTCAATCAACCTGAGTACTGTAACTGAAAGGTTATGGTCCGAAAAGAAGTTTTATATGTACCTACATATCCTTCAATATACCGTAGAACGTTTTCCTTTGAGTAGTTATAACCGTTATTCATTGATTAAATATTTAAATATGGACAACAGAAATACTATTTTAGTTTAGTAATAGATGGTCTGAAGTAAATATATGAAAAATCACGTACAACCAAACTGGTTCTTCAAAAAACACGAATGAGGGAAAGCAGAGTTTTCTTTTTAACGCAAAAGTAACCTTACTTTTATTTTACTGTAATTATGTCGCGAGTGCTACTGAATTAATTTATAACTAAATAATTAAAAAGCTTAGATAACAGCTCCAAATGCATATAACGTACCATAAGGAGGAGCATTTGGTAGTTGACCTTCCTCAGAAGACGATGAAAGAGTCCGAAAATGAAAAGTTGGCAAAAATGGGCGTTTGTTGGACATCACTCTGTTGCGATGACAGCCTAAGAAGAGCTGACAGTAACAATAACATTATTACAAGGATAATTTTAACAAGAATGCAAATATCTTTTCTCCAAAAAATATACCGATCCAAATGATTTAAAACTCCCACAGATTTAATTAATTTTATAAAGACCGAGTTCCAGGGTACACGATCTTGCGAATGCATGCGTGACCAAAATGTTCCTTCAAAATTGTACCGAGTTAAAACATGAGCTCACCAAAATAAGATAAACACAAGCATTTATAAATGCCCCTTCTCTAACGCCAAGCATTTACTCTCGCATTGATTCACGCAATATAGTCGTGCAAGTAAATAAATCGTAAAAAATGCCCAAAGAGTAGGTATGATGACCCTAAAGTAGCTTAGGACATATCACAATGAATTATTGGATAGTAGATATATCGATATTAAAAACCGGAATCATATTTAATTTCAATATATCGAAGGAAAAATATTGAATATAATTTATAGTGTTGATGGCCGGCTCAGTATAAAAATTGAAAGTATCTGCTACTCTTATTTTCCTCATGTCATAAATTTCTGATCAAAATTGTACAAAAGACTATGCAATAGTATTTTTAACGAGACACTATCAGGTGTTGCCTGGCTCCTAACCTTCAACATAACTGGCATGGGTGGCCCTACCAAGAGCAATCATTATTGCTCCCACCAGTCCAGCTCAAGGGATAATTGGAACGCACAAGCCCTTCCAGGGCATCAAGGCTGTGGTCCAAGGGAAGGGCAGCTATATATGTAGCCACATATTTAAAGATGGAAATTTTCATGTTACCAAAAATTGTTCGATATGAAAATTTTTATTCAATATTTATTGCGATATACATAAATATTTAATACTTCAAGTAAAAATTCAATACTTTTAAATTTTCACTCGAAAATTATCGAGTTCTCGATATACCTACTATCGATATTTAATGAGAATCTCAACCCAAAAACACTGTCGTGAAATACTTGAAATAGTATTCTTAGAATCATGCATCTTAAAACTTCAGCGACTGTGAGTCACTTTTCAGCACGACACTAGTATCCCAGAATCGTAATGTTTACATAAACATGCGTCACTTCAAAGTTTTATAACTGTTCATTAATTCTTCGGATATTCCCATTTCCCGTTCCACTTCCTTGCCTTGCGAATACACACACATTTCTCTGCCTTTTCAACAATGTTCGTTTACCGTTTCTGCTTCCTCCTCATCGTTCGTGGAGGACTCCTTTCTCTTCCGGTTGAAATCCCTTCATTTGCATCCACCGAATATTCTTATTTTCCGAAAATGATAAATGGCTTCGCAACAACGCTCCCACCTCCACTTCTCCGTTAATCGCTCTCTCACTTTCTTCTGTTTTTCTCGACCACAAGAATTCGGAACCGCTTTCAAGCTCGGATATCTCGTATTTGTTCCCGTCACTTGTTAACGCCGAGGACTCGTTCATATTTATTCCACCCACCATTCTGCGCCCACTTGAATACCTAAGCAGTTTTACTAATTTTCCAACTGCTTACGGTTTCCCTTTCGGCACATACTTTAAAAATACGTGAACCGGCGTGAAAGAGACTCTGAGGCGAGTTTTCGAGGAAAGTAGAAACCAAGCAGGAATTAAAAGAAAAATGTTGGGAAAAAGACAATATCCTTGAATGGTTGTCATGTTTGAACCTACGTCTCATATTGCTATTGGAACTGAACAAATTGCATGCTGTTACAACAAATGTTTTGGAAAATATGTGAAAGTATATTACATTTTATAATACAAATATTTTCCGACTTCTTAAACGAATGCATGAAAGGCTTTATTTCTTGAAATCAAATAAACCCCGTGTAACCTAAGAGCTAATGCCTGTGACGCGTCGTAATCGTAGACACCTTTCCTTATGTAATCGTGTAAAATAACCATGCATTATGTGAAAATTAATAAAGTTGCATTAAATACTGGTTTTATTACTATTTGAAACTTAACAAATAATTCAGCTTATTGCGTTTTACGACAGTAAATTACAGAAAACACAATCATAAATCAGCGAGAGGAAAAAGTGGCAAAAGAATATTAAATTTGAGCAAACATAGTTACACAATGCTTTGACAGTTAGAACGAAGGACCTACACACAAAGTGACCTATACATTCTATTACCTTTTGAAGTAAGTATTTTTAAAAAATGCCAATCAACATGATTATTTTGGGCCTAAATTAAAAAAATCTCGATGCTGGTAAAATCTAAAAATAATAAATAAGTAAGAAACTATAAGTCCTTTAATGACTTTCGTGATTAAATCTTATCTTATACCGCTACTGAATCGAACAAAATGCATGATACATCAACAAGGAAATATATTGAGGAAATGAAAGTCATTGAGTATTCCATATATTTCACGAAAACTATTTCCTACAGTGCAACTCAAGTTTAAATCGATAGCTTTCAAAAGCGCATTCATTAATTTCAAGCAATTAATACCCTATTTATCAAATCAAATTATTGGAATAGAAAAATAAATATTTTTGAATGCATATCTACATACCCATCATGCCATTCGTTACCTTTCGGAGTTGGCAAAGTCACAGAATTTAGTTATTGACATTTGCCTAATAAAACTGGCTCTATTTAAATAATTTCCTCCATAATGCTCTAAACTTACTAACTTCGGTTATCTTATATCGTTTATCACCTCTCTTACACTCATGCATTGCATCTTGCATGCTTTTCCATTCTTAAGACTCTAAATAGTTCTCCTATGTAGTCTCTTCTACCGCATTCACCCAAAGCTTTTGCGATCTACCTCTTCCACTCACACCATTCATTCTATTAACATATATTTGTTTCGTTATTCAACTCTCTCCCATTCTCTCGACATGGCCAAACCAACGAAGCAAACTCCTTTCATATATGTCCGTTACTGGAGCATCAAACCCACCTTCTTTTATCACCAACTCATTCCTAACCCTATCCATGCTACTATTCCCGCAAAAACTTCTCAGGTACCCGATTTCCACTGCCTCTTATGCTTCTCCAGACACTCAGATTTTACTGCCATATAATTAAGTTAATTGTACTATTAATTTACTCTCAAAACAGGCTTGGTTGCTCCGTCAAATATTCGTTACAGACAGAAAAAAAACATCACTACACACTTAAGTATCTATGGCACAGAATCCCTTTCCAGTTTTTCCGTAGGATTTATAATGAAATCTTCAATGGCAGTGAGCCTTCTTCGCCATCGATTCATCTGAGAAAATAAGGTACTTGGAAAGCATATTCCGTTGGAGGAAACTCATTAATCTCTTAGAGTATGAAATCGGATAAAGTCCCTCGTACAAGTATTTTCTCCCAAAAGGTAGGAGCCACTCAATAGCTTCGAAATACTCTGTTAAGGCTTCGTGATCTATCAGCGTCATCTTTAAGGGTTTCGCGTTATGGCAGGTATTGGCTCGTATCCAAAAAAAATCACCCAAGATGCCACCTTCAACATGCAAATTTTATTTCCCTGGCTATCATAGCCTCTCAGATTCACTGTTGAGAAAGAAATCACCACTCAACCGTTAAATGCGCATCAAGCCAAGCTGGAAAGAATATATACCAGGCCTCCGCATATAAAAAATTAAATTCTACTAACGTTGTGATTTGTACTCATTGTAATGCAAAAATGTAACAAGGCACAGTAAACCAATATACAAAATAATTTTGAAAGCACCCATTATATTTGTTAAAACACTTTTTAGAATTATTGGAGAATAATAATTTCCAAATAATTTGCAAAAAGATATGCTCGGTAATAACACTAATTAACTAAATGTATTTCGATGTTGAAAGCGCATGACTATATTTCTTTCTTGCCTTGAAATCGTTCCTTCATTTATAGTCCAGTCAATGGAGATTTTAACCCGGACAAAATATATATCTCGCTGAAAAATGGCATTTATGTAGTTTAGAGCGTATATAATTTAGAAAAAAAATTGTTTCGCGGAATTCGGTTATCAGAACCCAAAAAAAGTTTTGAATTTAAGCAGAAAAATGTAGTTTTCCCCATTTTTCTCTAAGAGTATTAAATATTTTCTAAATTGTATTCGACAAGGGAAAATATCGTGAAATTCCCAACGAAAAAAGTTAGAGTGAATTTTTCACCCAAGTTCATTAATTCGTCAGGAAATGGCATTGAGTATATTCATGACGCGCGGGGCTCCTACGTTTCGCGCCATTGAAAAAAACATGAACTCCCATCGTGCCGGCCCACGGAATCCGTCATAACTCGGCAAGTTATGTAAGGTCTACATGAATCTTAAGCCTTAGTCAAGGCTTTTAAATGGCATAGCAAAAATAAATTTAATTAATGCGCAAACTTAATTCACCCGTTGCATTAAGAGACATCAAATTTCTATTCCTGCGAGCTGCTGAAAAAACGGGTATAGGGACACTAGAAGTTTAAAAGCGAAAGAAGATAAAATTAAAGAGAGGAAGAATAAAATTAGGGAGAGAAAAAGAGTAATGTTGGATTAGCGATTCAATCTGTTCACTTTGCAGCAAGGCATGCTGCTTTGGATGATAGAATTCTTGAGCTATTCTAGCCGTTTGAAAGCAGATCTTCAAAATTGTTGTAATAACAATAAAAACCTAACATTAAAGCCAACACGATAAATCGATTTTTTTCGGTAAATAACATTTTTATTGTATTATAACATTCCATAGAGACGTAAAATATGTTCTCCTCAATTTTCCACCAGATTATATAGACTGAAATCCAGATTTTTTTAACATTAGGGTTAACGGTTAGCAGATATTTCCTCTGACTAACAGAATTTAAAAAAAGTTATTGATCTTGCCTATACTTATGTGAGACTTCGGCTTTTATAAACCTCCACGTTGTTCAAAAGACAACGGTTTTTTTAAAAATACATTTTTCCACTTTTGCTCACATGATTCTATAACGCTTAGGAACAGAAAACCCCGAACCTTCCCGTTCTTTAATAATGATAAACCGGCGACCGGCGTCCGAATATGAACCCTCAAAGATGTCTCAATGCACATATTAGAGCTGAATGTGACCTATCAGTACTCAGAAGCTTGAACTTTCAGTTGACCTATATGCTCCAGCTTTCGACCTCTGACCTACAGGTTAAATTATACGATTCTGTAAAATGACAGAGGTGAGAATTTTGGACCTACAATGCCGCAAAGCAATGCGAGAGCTGGGGTTAGTTATCATTCACTCAGTTCCGATTGTTAATACCGGGGACACTCGGAGTCCCGATAAAAGGGAAAAAATCAAGTCCCAGGGCTATAGTTTCTGATTAAATATATTCTCGGAATGAAAACCGAAGCTATCTGTTTTTCCATCTTTTACACTCACGTCAGCTTACCAACAGTCTGAGGTAATACGCAAAACACAAACTCTCAGTTAAAATCATTTTTGTGAAAAAGTAATGCCATCCAGCTGTTAATGTAAACCAGTACTTATAAATCCGGGCCATTTGTGTCACACTCCGTAGTTTTCGAACTCACGAATAATGCATAGAGTTTTTGTATCCATCAGTTCGGCAGGGTATGCCATATTTTGTCACTTCTATATTTTCTAAAGATATGATTCAGGGTCCAAATAATATCCTCCATGTTATACTAAAACTCGCCTGGTCTGAAAATTTTGAGTATTTTAAGCATAACGTTTAGGAAATAGGAAAAGTGTTCGTTAATGCTAAGTGTCTCAACCGAGTTATAACCATTACTTATCATGAGGCTCAAGAAAAACTTCGTAATTTTTTGCCAAGACCAGGTTATCTTCAGGTTGACGTTAACCAGCCATTATGAAACCAGGCCTACAGGAAATATAAAGGACCTAGGAAAAATACAACCATATCATTTCAGTCGTATGTAAGTGAAAATTGTCTGTCTTATTTCCGAATTTAAATTTCATTTAATATTAATCCCGGAAATCAAAGGAGGGAATCTCTCTGAGAGGACTCCTGATTGTCAAATACATATGGCCACCCCTTTCCATTAAAAATGTTGCCAGAATTAAACAAAATTGTAACCAGCTTTTGAAGAATGAAATCATGAATTAGTAGCAACTAATATTTCTTTGCATAACTGGCCCGCAGTGAAATATTATCACTAAAGTAATCAAGCTCATAAAATGTAATGATAGGACGAAAACTCCAATAGGGCTTATTAATAAATTGTCTACACACCAGGAAGGAAATTATGGCATGTTTATAATGATTACAAGTATTAAAGAGGATAAAACTACTTATTTCGTACTTTTATTCCGGAGAAATTTCATTTTCAACTTCCACATTGTCTTAACGTGCTGAATGCGACCTGACTTTTGATGCCCCAGGTTCTAGACTATGCCATAGAAGTTGTGCCAAGTAGGTAACCACGTTTGCTTCCGAAATGCAATTTGGTTTCCGACCAAGAGGATCCAAAAACTCATGCGCCGCTTCCCCATCCCCATCAACCTTCTCGCGAAGCAAAGTAGTTGCTGACATACTTTCCGCAGAGAATGTAAGAGACAGAAAAGGGTTTCTTTGGTATGCAAAACTAGCTACGAACTATGAGCTTCATATCTGTGCAAACGTCAGAGGGCTCAACAAACGTATGGTGCTTTCTCGCGTCATTTTTCCTGAGCAAAATAAGGACACCATCGCTGAAAACATCATACGTTTCGCCGTCTGGTAAGCGGGTCTCAATTTATAACGCGCTTTAAAACAAATGAGTGAATTTTGATCTGCCCTACTATCTGGCGCTAATTCGATTCAATATAAACTTTCTCAGCGATATGATAAAAAGTTACAGCTAGATCTGGGGTCCAGAAAATCCTCACTGGCTCTTAACTTCCCGATTTAAAATGAATTCATCTCTTACAACTTCGAGGAGGTGCATGCTTATCCTTCTTGATACCGCTCTTGCCCACAAATGAATAGAATACGGTTCCGAGTCGGGCTTGGCCGTTACTGAGATTATGGCTCGTGAGATATCTGACTAAAAGATACTATCAACAGCGTTACAGAAGCGTATGTTATGACACACTATCACAGAGAAAAGATCTTAACGGAATTCATAAAATCAAATGATTCCCACAAACAAAGTTTATTTAGATCTACAATAACAAGCAAAGTTCATTAGCTAAGAGCATAAGTTAGGGTACTAATTGAAGGAAAATATGGGTTATTTGTATTCAATAAATATGACTAAACACTAATTAACAGTAAAAACTTCCATTTGAAAGGAGTAATAAGAGAAATCGAAAACATGCTCCGTAACAAACATTGCTAGGAAAGGAGTTATTTCAATAATGTTGTTTGTAAATGAGGCGATAAATCCAGACTGCTGGGTTGAATGGAAAAACGACATGATTAAAACAATATTTAAGAATTGACAAAAAGAATAAGTTGTACCCCAGAAATTAATAAAATTTATTTATTATGCCTATCATTTTAATTAATTCATTCTGCGAGTTAAAGAGAAACAACAAATCAAAACTTAAACTTGTTTCTGGCTATAAATCAGCTTTTTGCCCTAATCACGGAAATTTTTCGCTGAATTAGAACTATCATTAGTTTATCTCGCAACCTCTAAAGACAGGTTCATGAAAAAAAATAATTTAGGACGGTTCCCCACTGATTTCCCATGAACATACACGCCCGTACATTAAACTTACATCAAAATAGTACAATTAATAATGACAATGACAGACACATACTCTTTCACAGACTTAATCCTTGTTGACAGTATAAGTATACCCAGTTCATAACGAGGCATGACTCAATTAAAGAGAAAAAACATGGTCCGCAATTAATTACACAGTACACAAGTGTTGAGAGAGAGAAATAGTTCTTAAAAACTAAATCTTTGCCACACATTCATCCCAACAGCTCACATTTAACAGAATTTTAACGCGAAGAACGGCGCAGGGAACACCTTTCAGTTTACACAGTGCCTCGCCACAAAATCTTCCTCCTCACCTTATGCACACATTGGGCCAAATTCCCAATGCCGCAGGATAAACGGATAATACCCCGCGGAAGGAGGATTTTGCAAGACTAAGAATTCACCATAGATGGCGACACGATCCAAAGTTTACCCGATTGGCGTCGGGGTGAGATGGGATTCCAAGATGAATGAGAAATTCCACGACGAACTATTCCAAAACTTTTGCTGGAGACCAGTTGGCGGGGAGGATTAGGTATTTAAAGGAAGCGCATACACTTTTTTATGATCTGAAAACCATAAGTTGGGTGGTGTAAGAATTTTTATGAATACTCGCCAGAATGCTTGAGAGATAGAGAATTCCTAGGACGACAAGCTCTAACAATCGAAGCAAGAATATTCCGGAGAAGACCAATAAATATAAGACTTAATACTTAAACTGTGGTATACAGTGACAAGTTCGCCAAACATGTGGGCATGTAATTAACTTTTGCATAAAATTTAAATGAGCACTTGATTTCAGCATACAACATGCGCTGCATTTCTAAGGTATAAACTTTTGAATATTTACTGCTGATCCCATAGACAACTTTAGAAATAAGACAATAAATGACACTGAAATTAGAAAATAAGTTTACTTTAAGGTAATAAAAAAAATTGATCACTGCAGTTCCAAAAACCTGTTAAAGCTATTCAGGAATTGTATGAATTTATGCAAAACTGTTATGACGAAATAAATAAACTTTGTATATTCCACACAAATATTTAATGGTATAAACCCCTTCTTTTAATAATTTGAATAAGTTAAATAATAAATTAAAGGGATTTATACCATTAAATATTTGTGTGGAATATACAAAGTTTTTTTATTTCATTATCAACTCGAAGTTCCACAAAGTTCACTCGCGAACCATGGAAGATATAAAAATTGTTATGACCAGGAAAAGGAATTTAAAGAGCGTATGAGTTTTAATTTGTATGAATAAGAATACTATTATGTAACGTAAAATATGAATTAAGGCCGAGTATCGTTGTCAGAAATATATATTACAATTGACTAAGTAATATAAATATTTACTGCGGCTTACAAGTACCTAATTAGTATTTGTAGCCTCAGGTCATGCATTTCTTGAAACATTCATTCCACAGGATTAAATATTCTTTAGTCAAATTATACTGCATGTATGCCGAAATTTGATTACCAAGTTATACATCATCTTTTTCAACCTAACCAGCACAGTTTTATATACATCAACTGCACAATCAAGCGTTAAAGCAGTTAATTGTGAACATTTAAATTGGTACTCGATTCAAATAATTGCTAGAACAGGTTCGTTAGACACCTACTATCTACATATGTGAAATCACAATTAAAGAGTATGCAATCATAATAATGTAAATATGATCAAGAACATTCAATGACGAGAATGTAAAGAAAATACTGACTAAGACTATAACATAGAGTGTAGCGTTGCATGGTGCAGAAGTATGTACTCCGGGTAAAGAGGGTGAGAGTAGGTTCTCAAGCGCTTAAGATGTGGGTGCAGAGGAGAATAAAGAAAGAGTGGGGGACGGAAAGGAATCCGAACAAGGGAGTGCTTGAAATGGTGAGTAAGGAGAGAAAAAATCTGGAGGAGATTAGCAGATTAAGTGGTTGGAAGATGTAATGAGAGGCAAAGGGATGGTGAAGGCCGTAAAGAGAAGGGAATGTTGGGTAAGCGGGGATGAGAAAAGAAGTGTATGAAGGAGAGAAAGAAAGAGACGGAATGAAAAAAGGTAGGACGTACGCTGAGCTGACGAAAGAAATTGTGCATGAAGATAGGGTCAGGAGGATATTTACTACCTTCCACTTAAACCTAACTAAAATGTTAGAAATTATAATATGCTTATCCATAATCTCTTTCACTAAAACATAACTACACCGATTTATCACCTCTAACAATAAATATATAACCACCATAAGACGCTTTACTCCAGAATGCTTCATAACTTTACCTTAGACTAAAGATGAGAGGGAAAAATAGTGATATGGAAGAAGGTCTTTTTCTCGGGGAATCCTCAGCTGTCGCTTTCCCGGCTGATGAATGACCCGAACGGATTTGGCTCCATATTTACCCTCCGAGGAAGATAAGGGTGGGAGCGTGGGGGCTGGGCGGGAGAGCGCCGGTCATGAAAAGAGCCGGTCTTCCGGAAGGCGCTATTGGGTGAGAAGTGAAAGAAATGAAGCCACTCCTACGCAGAAAGAGTTGAATCAATGCGATGGGAAGGTCTGATTAGATTTGCTGCCTACTCGACCCGTTGACCTTCAGCGCCGGTGATTCAATTGGAGGAGCTCCAACCGAGAATTTTGAACGATATGAAAACAACACACGCTCTGTCGCCGTGTGTACCAAACCATTATTTTGGATGTGGACTCGCTGAATCCGAGGTAATCCACATCATACAGCAATACTCTGAAAGATGATAAGGCTTCATTTTTTATTGTTACAATATGAATGCGCATCGGACAACGCGAAGGCAAGAATTCAAGAAAAGGCAGAATTCTTTCACCAGCCAAAAGTTTTCGTCGGCCGATGAAGCTAAAGGGTACAAAGCGACATGTATTACTGCAAAAATGCATCACCAACTAGTGATCCCCAATCTTCACATGAAAAATATTCAAATTTTGGAACTGATGAAGATAAGAGGTTTCTTGTCACAAGTCAGATTATGGGTCTCTCAAGATAAAAGAATAAACGAAACTCCTGAGTGAAAAATAATTACATTCTCGAAAGATTGTTGATGATTTTTTGATCATTTCAGTGTCTGAATACACTTTTTTTTAACTACACAAAGGTAACTTAAGCGCGGGTAAAAATAGTATTTGATGGTAACATGTACCAGGCTACGTAAAGAAACGAATTGAAAGATTTAATCATCAATATAAAGGAAATTCCTATCAGAATCAAAATTTAACTACCGAGATTTCAAGACTACTACTTCAATATTTGAACGGCATGGATTCAGGACTCGACTATGAATCGGAAGGTTCTGGAAAAAATCTGGTTTAAGCCACTTGAAAAACCCCGCTTAGAATAATTGGGGAGTAATTTTCTTTGAATGAGATGAGAAAGCGGAGAAATGAGTACATGTGCGCAGAATATATATATATATATATATATATTAGAGTAAAGTAAAGAGCCTCCAAGTCCTACCTCGGTCATACTGAAACCAATATTCCTTTGGGCGGCACTGTAATGCTGAAACCGGGAAGAGTGGCAAGTAAATGCAACTTTCGAGTTAAAACGAATGACTCCGTCACTATATATAAAATCCAATCGAATTCGTCTTTTCGAACTCGATCTGATACTGATTCGTAAAACGCTTCAACCCTTGAAATAAAGTAACACCTAAATTGCTAGCCCTTCCGGTTCATGAAGGCGGCTTATGAAGATGTGACGTTTCCCGGAGCATTTGTCACGACCATGTTTTCGGCCGCCTGCGCAGTCGTGAGCGCCCATCATGGTCGGAGATTCATCCACCTTCCATCGCGGCCCTATGCCTCCATAAGCGAGCTCGCGATTTTGTGATTAATTGGACACCCTCCTCCACGCACGTTTTTCCCGTTTTCCACGCGTGGAGGGGGAGGGAGAGAGAGAGGTGGATGGAAGCGATTTTGAGGGATAAAACCAGCCTCACCCGGGAAGGAGAGGCGTCGTGGACCAGGAAACTCTCTGGGACCCAGCGACTATCAATCACTGTCACGCAAAAACCACCGCGCAAAGCCTCACAAAAGATGCGATCGGGACCAACTTCTGCGGCGTTCATAAAAAAATAACGATACAACTACTTGCAAAACAGAAAGGAAAGTAAAATTAGAGGATAAACAAAAGGAATGAGGAGATGAACAAAGACTGAATCGTCGGCAGCAGCCTTGGGGATAGGAAAGATTTACGAAATGAAGTAGACCAAGGGCAAAGTAATACACTTCTCTTAAAAAAAGTCGTCATAAATATAAAAGAGCACTTGCGTTATTATCATCCGAGAATAGAGCGATGGTGACAACCTGATCGCTTTACAGAGGGGAAGCAAATCTGAAATAAAGTATGGAACTTTATCTCTATTACGGAACAATGCACAAATATAATCTAGCAAAGAAGTATCAGGGAGGGTTTACACTGGTAAGTAACTTCCGCAACTTTCCTCTGCAAGAGCTTGTGTGGGGTTTTACTCTGACGAAATATTTTTCACAAGTTAGTTAAGAGACAGATTGGTTTCCGTGTACGCTGATAATAATACGCTCCTGCAAGCGACTTGCCGAAACTTACAAAAGTCCCGCAAGCGGACTTGGAGAGCCATTTATTTTGCTGCAATTTACGTCGAACGTCGGTTTCGGCGAGAAGCATGCGCAATTAATTCGTCGGTGTAAACCCACCTTCAGAACTAGTGGCGGAAAACGAGTTTTCGGCTCTTCAATCGATAACGCTATGTTTCACTATAAACTTAAGATAAACACATAAACAGATAACCCGAAGTGGAAATCGTACCCGTGACCTTCGGAGTGTCACGTGATTAAGAGTAGGAATACGATTGAAGTTTCATGACCTAAATTGCCACTTCCACGCATTTTTTCAGAGTAGGAAACATATTCAAAACGCCAGAGAAAAAAGCAAATATCTTGGCCATGTCGAGAGAATGAATGAGAAGTAAATGGGTGGGCCGAGGAAGTCATGAGTGAATGTGGCTGAGAATACTCATGAAAGAAGAAATATTAGGAGCCTTCAGAACAGGAGAGCATATTTAAATGCAATAAAGCTTTGCATGATTGTAACTGAATCAAAAAAAATGCAAGGGTAGGGCTGAATGGAGTAAATTTTCGAAGCAGAGTCAGATAATCACCGAGGATTACCACCCGGAATCAAACGCCTTAGGTTTTGCCAACCCCGAAAATGAACGGCGGAAAGGAGTGATCGGTATGCATGCTTGGCGATTATGGATACCTCAATTGTTATTTATATAGTTATCCTGACTTTTGCAAGCATAAAAAATAAGGCAAACGTCAATTACGCAGTTTGAAACTAATCCCGGCCCATTCCGGGAAATAATTAGTGAGAAAATGGAAGATTGCCGACAAAACCCAGCGTTTGGGAAGGATTTTTTTACCTACTTATTATGAGATGTTAAATTGGTTAAAAATTGAAGAAAGACGTATGCTGCAAATGGGTGTATTTATTTTTAAATTATTAAATGTAAAGATTCCATTGTATTTATATGATCAATATGTATATAATAAGGACAAAAAAAAGCGAATGACTAGAAATAATTCCAACTTAATAATACCATGCCATAGAACAACTACTTACAATAAATCATTTTATGTAACATCTTGTAAATTGTGGAATTCTCTTCCTCAGAATTTAAAGACACTGACATCAGTGAATGTATTCAAGAGAGCTTTGAAAGAGTATTTATGTTCTAAACATTAGTATATAAAATGTAATATTTACTTATTTATTTATTTGTTTTATTTCTTGTAAATTATGTAATATTAGTGACTGTTTATACAAAGCATTGTAAGTGTTATGCCTTTAATCATTTTATGTAATTTAATCCTTTTTTGTAATACCAACCTATATTATTATGTCTTCTGCATGTAATTATGTAGCTATTACTTTATTACTTTATGTTGTCTGTCAATCTTATCAGCAGCCGAAAATATAAATAAATGTAAATGCCATGTATTTGTGCTCCATGGGATTATATAGTCCCAGAGTAAATAAACTTTATCTTATCTTATCTTATCTTATCTTACTTAAACGTTCGAATTCTACGAAATAACCTCGAAAGAGAGTAGGAGCCATAGTAAAGACAGACAAAAGGCGAGAATCTAGGAGAAATCCTCTGTATTACAAGGTAGGTAAATGTCGGTAGCGCAATGAATAAAATAGGCAAATTACATGCATAGGTGCATAAGTGTTCAGGAGAAAATTGAGGAATGATGGTGAATCTCAGGGTTGGGCAATGTTTTTTAAAATTATAATGCGTACCCAAAAACGTGAAAATCTTTAGTCCTATCACCGAAAATTACACTTTATTTGACTAAGCCTACTCCCGAAATGGGAGCGGCGTGATGGGTATGTTATGCAAGAAATATCTCCGAAAAGTAGTTGAGGAAGTTGACGTCCGAGGGTGCACGAGAGCGAAGGTGGCGCCGCGGCCAACGGCGCGGTGACTTTAAGTGAGAGAGGGAAGACCCGGAGCGAAGTGCTTGAGGCAGACAGGCCTTTACTACAGTCCGGCCACGCCCTCTTCTCTCGCACGACCTGGATTCCGCGGAATCAATAAAACTGCACCATTTGAGCATCGTCACATTCACATTTTTAGGTATTCCGAGGCGTGAGAGAAATAGCACGCCGGTTCCCCTATTAATCACCGGATTTCAAATTTTGTCTTTCGTTCCTCATCTCGCCAACCCGACAAGTTCCCGTCTGAATTAAAGAACTGAAGTGTAGACGTCGGCAATCAAGTGTTCGAATTCAAAGGAGTGTTCCCTCAATTTCAATATTCTGGTCAGTACAGGTACTATTTCATCCAGCCTATTTTTTGACGATGGTCCTTTTTCCTTGAAAAAGTGGAAACGATTTTCTTTATCCTTCGCCAGTCCTACCTAGAACTTATAACATGAATACTGATAAGGTGTTCAAACCGTTGAATTTTCCCAATGAATGATTATCATTTTATTGAATTAACATTGCTTTCGTGCTAAGATTGATATTAAAGTTAGCCCTAAATGACGTATTTTTAGAAATAAAATCTTAACTGGAAATATAAAAACCGGGAATTAAAAGGCAAGACGCTGGACAGGTGCATTACCACTGCTTGCGTAATTAGCTACATATAAAAGCTATTAAATAAAAGACGCATTTTTAGAAATAAAATCATAACTGGCAATATGGCATCCCTGCGTCAAAAAACAAGACGCCGCGCCGGGCAGACTTTGAAGAACTTAATTGCTTCTCTAAACTGCTGAGAATGATAGGAAAATTTACCCGACATTAGTCGCGCAATGAGATTTTCTCTCATACCAAATGTAAACTTGTGCTCACTTTATAATCATGAGTTAGAATAAGTTTCGTATCCTTCTAGCTGACTTTTTATCTCTTCCTATTGACCGACCGTCTCAAAAAGTATAAATGAAGCGTCCGCAGCTGTATAATGATATGTCTGATACCGTCGGCTACAAAGTGTGAGACTTTTTCTCATCGCGCGACCACTGACGATATTGTTTTTGTATCACTGAGTTGCGTTACAATCTCGCAACATGTGAGCAAAGTTGATTAATCTCGTGGAGAGCAGATATTTTAGTGCAAATTTATGAGTCATAAGAATGCGTCCTCATAAATAAATATTTCTACATGAGAATGGTAATTTTCTTCATTTACACCTAATGATATCATCGCCAGTAAAATTAGAAATAATTACGTAATTGTATCATTAATTGTGTATATGTGGAAATCATTGTTTCAAATGAAAATTTAGAGAAATAAATTATATCTAAATATAGTGTAATATATTGCCAATAAACGCTCTATGATAGATAGCCAATGATTCATCTGAGTGTGAGGGAAAGTCTCACACGCGACCGCTCGCGTAATTGGTACCACTCCCGGGTAAACTCTTGATTTGAGTGACATGTTGTGCTTTACGAAGAGCAAAAGGCAAATAATATAAGGAAAAGAAGATTATAGGTTGACAGAATAGTATTTTTTTAAATCACCCATTAAAAAAAGTATATTGTTTAAACTACGTCATTTAATGTTATATAAAATGCCAGAAACTGTTTCCCCTCAGACAGAAGAGGGAGTAGGGGTTTTACTAAGTCCTTAAGGTCCTTACTTAAGGTAATTTAACACCTAACCATTAAAAATCTGAATTAGTTACGTATATTAAGTTTTTTAAAGTTGAAAAATTTGTAGGGAACGTGTTTTTTATTATATATCAGCTCATTATACTGTAACGTGTTATATAAAGGGTTAAAATTTAAAGGTATAACAGCATTATGCCAGCAACGACGTTACTAATGAATGAAGTAGCTCGTATCCTAAGAGTTAGGCAACCAAAAGTGAGCATACGTTATCCATTTTGCAGAGCTATTCATTAAAATCCATGATGGGTCATATTTGAATGGTATTGTATATCAGCCTTTAGAATGTAGGTGTAATATACGTGGTGATTCTGAATCGAGCACGTAATAAACATTGCTTTACTGCAAATCACATATTCATGCATCTGCCAAGCGTAAACATTTTTCCTCGAATGAAGATGAGTTAAGAAATCCAACTGCATTACATTTCTTTTAAGAACATTGAGATCAGCTGTAGCTTAATGCTCACAGTAACTTAATGAGATATTACAACAGTATTTATTCAGCCAATGAAACTTAATCAACCTATCTAATTACCTAACTATGCATGTCAGTCTGTAATGCTGCAAGGGGCGCTATGATTAAGAATTAAATTTCAGTGCAAGCGAATACAATTTTATGTTTAAATATATATTATTAGAATTATAGATCCAACCCAAAAAAGTCATACAAGTCTATATCATATCATTAGTCCCATTGGTTTGTGTCAATGGTTTAAAAAAATAGGTATCTATATATAAATACGTGGAGAGAAAACTTTGTACCCCTTTTTAAGCATATTCCGCGCACAGATGAGTGTGAGATTTGGCATGGTTAAAGTTTATATAGATAAGGAAGGCAGAAAGCTAAAATCTATATATTTATTTTATATGTTAACTTATTTATGCATTTATATATTTTTAGTGACTCCCATAGGAAAAATACGTAAAGCTGATGTTTGGTTTCGTTCAGACCTTTATTCATTTGCAAAATTTAGCTACAAATAAAAGTCGTAGGAAATTGGGAGAATTACCAAGAGAAGAAAATTTATTAGAGATTCGTATTTTGATAACCAAATGTTGTTTTACAGTCATAATTGTGAAAAATGTAATAAAATGTATCGATACTTAGCACACTTATTTGCGTTTTTGAGTCATCGTCCCTATAACGACCATGCTAATTGTTGAAGCCGAGATTCCGTTCATTTATTTTCACTCTGAACTAATTTAGAAATAAATAAATGACTAGGTACACATACTACATACTGTTGTAGCAACCGAATTTTAACAATTTTTAAAAATATACTTATTATGTATTTCTCATGCATTATTTTTTTAAGGAAATTGTGATGACCATATGAAAATAAATACACAAAACTTAAAATCTACGACTTATGTACAAGAACGAGAGGAAGCACATGTTATCACAGACGACTGAAAATTGTTATAACCGTGAAAAATAATTTAAAGGGATTGTTTTTAAACAATAATATATACTCTCATAAGATAAGGTTTGATTCGGTGCAAGGGCTTCTTATTTTGCCTTTATTAAGGTATATATTTCACCTCATCCTCTCCATGGGCGGTTAATAAAATGTTTATGGCATACTTAATGGTATATAAATTTGCACGTCACATCTTAGGGATTCTTTTTACCTTATGAAACTATATGATATAATGTTTTCTTCTTCTCGTTGAATTTCAACGGGCATCCTCTACTAGTTTATATTAATTCATAAATATGTATGGGTGTCTGTCTGTTTGTCTCTAATCAAATCAAGCAAAAAGGGCTGACTCAATAACTATGAAATTTTGCATGTGAGTAATCAAGTACCCTGGAACGAACATAGCCTATATTAAAAGGTCCTCAGGGCCTCAGGGGCCCCAAAACGGGCTCCTACTATTTACTCCCATAAGAAAGGCATTGAAATCAGTGCAGTGGTTTCTTATTTTGCTTTTTTTAAATATTTTCTCTGAGTGATACATTGTGAACATTTGCACTATCGGATGGTTGAAAAAATTAAGTGCATATTAATTTTTAGCAATTTATTTTGTTATACACTTCGTTTTTGCTTAAAATTATTTTTTTCCGATTTTAACAATAGTAAATTTCCTTGGCAACCTGAGCAATGGCTATGTACAGGAAATTTATTTCGGGCCTGTTATAGATTACATAAAATTAAATTATCAATATTAACAAATTTCAGTGAGATTTAATTTGGGGTATTTTGTACCCCAACCTCTCCATCTGTGCTGAACGGCTTTTACATAGTATCTGCATTTAGCACGTAAGATTGATTATAATAATTAAGTCAAATCGGTAATAGTAGTATATCGTTTACTACGTCGCATTTTGCACACTGCTAGAGACCAACATATTGCAGCTATTAAACATTGATACAGTCCCAGACCTCAAGAGGGATGGTTGGGGTTTGGCTCAAATTCCAAAAATAACTGCTTTCCTATTGCCTTGGAATGAATGAAGTAAATAGCCGTTTATCTTGAAATTTTGAGCGTAGGTACATGCTACTTATTTAAAATAAAAATACAAATATGGGGTCTATTGGTACTGGAAAAAATCTAGCTTAAACTCACTTAAGTGAAAATATGCTCAAAATGTAGCGATCTTCCCCAAGCCCCCCACTGCGGAACTGGAATACTTTTTTAGTTTTACTGTTTTAAGAATATACAATTGCAAGTTTTATTCAAATTTCTGCTTGAATTGAACTACTTCTATATTATTTCTTACTTTTATCTTTGCCATTGAGTATCATCGGGCATTTCTGCTAGTCAAAAATAAAAATTGTCTGTCATGAATATTTATCTTGGTTACTATGTTGCTATAAACAATATATTGGTAAATTCAATGAAGATATTGTCTAAGCATTTATTAAGTGAATACTAAGTAAAGGTAATTTGAGGATATCTTAGAATTTTCACGTACGGGAGACTTTTATGCAGGGGAGACTTTTATGGAGGGGAGACTTTTAAATGGAGGAATACTTAATAGATTCTTTTATTTTTTATTATTTAGATTTTATAAGACTTTTAATCTGGTCGAGCGTTAATTTTGCAGTGAGGGAACGTCATTTTTGGCTGGATGTAGCTAATTCCATTATAGTTACATAATCACACTATGAATAAAAGATGCTTTTTGAATTATATACGATTTATGTCGGCTCATAATAATATTTAGTTTTTATACAGCAAAATCTTTATTTTACTTAACTGAATACCTTTGATTTAATTTGTAAATATCTAATCATTGCATGAAAGTATGAAATATTCACGCACTTAGGTTCAGATTAGTTGTTTGCCTTATTCAATCTCCTAAATAAGTGAAGTACTGGCATCCTGAGCGAAGGGCAAGGATTTCAGTTCCAGATATAACGGAAATGTTTCATCGGTAATCCGACGTAGGCTTGAGTACATATCGGAGAGCATTGATGGGAGAGCAGAGCATCTGCCGGAAAACGTGGTTCTCCAGGCGGTTATCGTATAGAATGGACCAATGCCGGTGACAAGCCCCTTTCCTTCCTTCTTCTGTGAATTCATCTATGAAGCTACGATGCTCCTAGACCAATAACCATTCTTCAAGAGTGAAGCGCCAATGTCTACGGAAGAGACAGGGTTTAAATCGATACTAATGATCGTTTAGAGGGCATTTTGAACTTTGAAACACTTCTACTACACTGCCTACATGAACGAATATCTAGTCGTAAATCACTAACTCGGGTGAGGCTCGATGAACCAGACAAGAAACCTGGCACGAGAGATGCATCATTTCAAGGATCCACTTAAAGCGAAAACATCATGGCAGAGCAACTTGAACTGATGTAAACAGCTTGGGAAGTGTGTTTGATGCTACATTCCTGAGCAGGTGAATATTCAAGATGTGATTATAAATAGTGATATTCCTCAATATAGTCAATTGCGATTTCTGGCGGTTGTAGTTTATTATTTATTTGTTCCTTGCAGTTAAAAATTTCATCTGTTCGTTCTGGCCATCTCCAGAATTACTCACATTTCTCCTTAGCACTAATTTTGTATTCTTCTTTAACTATGCTCAAAACTTGGCCTGGGTAACGGTTTTGTCTCGTAGTATACAAGTATACATAAATGCATGCATACAATTTCATTTTTCTATCGAGATCTTCATTGTTTACTTCATTTTTCAGGAGTAAGCCTTTAAAAATAGCTGAATTTATACCATGCATAGGATATATATGAATGTGAGATCACGGATACTACTATATAATTTTCCGCTCATTATTTATTCTTTGGATGAGCCTACAGGGCGAGTAATCGAAGTACACTCTAATTTCACATAATAAATTAAATTATTACCATAGATTAAATAATATACAATATTTAATAAAAATAATATAAAGGCAAAATCGTTAAAAACTTTGGCAAAATCTGAGACATGATAATAAGCAGCATTACTCAATAATTGTAAAGCTTCTTATATAAAAATTGTAAAGAAAAAATGAAACACCTAAATAAAAAAGAAAGAATCAGTGTTCGAAAAAAAATCAACATGTTATACGTAGAGTTGCAAACATATGTTCATCTATTAAAATTAATCGGAAAACTGTTATAAAAAGGTTTCCACCCGGTGAAAAGCCAATGCTGGAACCCAAAAACTTAAACAGGTTCAATATAGATTATAACAGATACAACATTGATATGTCATGATGTTAGAATAGAAAATCTCCTTATCACATTCTATCATTGATCATCTTCTTCAAATAAAACCTGAACCTACGGAACCTACGTGACCTACGGAATCGGGGTGAGACGAAAGCACTGGCCATTGTAGCTAAAGATATAAATGAATAAATTGAATTTTAGACATTTATCTAAACATTTACGCCAAAAAATAAATACCTGGGGTATATATAATTCTACCTGGTTCTTTATCGAAAAGCTGATTCAAAGAAATGTTGAATTGGCCTCGCAGTAACTTAACGAAGTCCCCCAATGTTTTTTGTCCACAGTTATCCGCGGCGTTGGTCAGATGATATAACATTTTTCGGGTGGGATTTGCGTATGCTGTTTTGGATCACAGAAGGTTCGCCAGCTATTCTGCTGGCTACCTCAGGTGTAGGATAGCGAGGTTTTTCGTTCAGTTCCTATAGAGGCCAAGTTGGCTTGGTTTGGCGCCTCCCTCATACGGAACACCAGTAGTTTAAACGGGTAGTTTAAATTATATCTTCGCCAGGAAGGTACTTTTAAGCCTAAAACAATTAATGAGGTCAGTTAAAATGATGATGATGAATAAATAAATGCACTCTCAAGCGATCGCATTAGGCAATACGGATGGACGTAATTTCCTGGGAAACGCGATGCGCAAGCAGTGAACGCAGGCTATTTAGATGGCTTCCCAGGAAACACGGAAAGGGCAGTTCAGAAATGCTCATTAGCTTCCAGCACCCTTACTTAGACGAGAATTATTGAAAAAAAACCTCGAGCCAAAATTAAATATGTAAATACATACCCATGAGTGAGATTGAATACAGCATAAGAATATTACCAGCAACCTCTACCGTGTAATATTACACACCGTTTAATAAATCTCATTTAAATAATAAGACACAAGTAATGGCATACTATGGCATAACAATGTAGAGGAGGTAAATATTATTTGACGGAGAACATGTCATCTCGAAGAAAATAGGTATTTATATCATAGGTATTTATATCCATCCAATCATAGATAATTATATCCATCATTAAGATTAGGAGTATAAAGAAGTTATTATTTTCACTTTTGAAACAACACAAAATACTCATAAACTATCGCGCTTGAGCGGCAATTTCATTATCCGTAATTTTTAAATTAACAAAAGGTTACAGAAGAACATCAACTCAACCGCAAACAAAATATCAAGAATAAATAACCATTTATACAATGGGAAACTTCAGCAAAGCAGCTTTTAAAACAATCAAATTAAATAAACTAATAAAAAAAGATCTCTTGGTTAATTATTTAATTCTTAGTAACAATAAACTAACTCTGATTCGGGGAAGGGTCAGAAATAAAAAAAACTACTTCATACATTATGTTTAAAAATAACCGTAAAGTAGTAAAACTTCAGAACCTCGTTAGTCAATCGAAATATTCAGACATTTTTAGTTTAAAATATGAATACTGTAAGTAAATACGTGAAAGGAATAATACACGAATGCCAACCTATTTTATAATTATAATAAGCGCGTTGTGTACCTGGAGTACATTATCTTATTTCATCCATTTTTGGAAAAATAGGTAAAATTGTGAACGATGAAGTAATTGAAATTATTTATTATTATCATTTGAAAGATGAAATCTTCCTCTTCACAATTAAGTCAAATCTATTGAATTTTATGAGTAGCGATACATATCTCTCTCAAACTGCCTTACAAATGAACGGAAGCTTTGGCAAAGGTAGAGCATAGAATATTGCAACCCCAATCATATTCTGGTGAATTAGCACCACTGAAAGGCCAAAAGACGCATTTACATTTGGAATTAAATAACATAATTGAAAAGATAGTTTTATGTACTTTTTGAGCAACGCTACATCTTGACGTGGATGATGATGACAAAAGAGCGACTAAAGAATTAAAGCGCGCGCAAGTTAAAAATTAAAAATAGCAAGAGGCGAGCAGCGTAGAAAAAAAAGGCAAGGGCAGTAAAAGGGACCCGCGCCAACGTCCTACTCTCTTTCTATAAAACTCTAACGGGACCCCGTATGTGGAGGAGGGAGAAAGCAAGAGAGAGAAAGAGAGAAGGGCTTGCTTCGGCAGCAGCAATGGGAAGAGAGAGATACTGGAGAGCAGTAGAGAAGCGGGTGGGCGGGGAGCAGCTTGCACACAAAACCTCGGGAGCCCTTGCAAAACTACCGCCCGTACCTTCGGAGCGGGGCGTGTAAGGGGATGTAGGTCACGACCCGGGAATTTCACATCGCATTACGTGCTACTACACAGGTAGCCACGCCTACCTTAGCGGAGCAGGCGGCCGGACGAGGACAAGAAGGGGAAATGATGATGCACGGAGGGGCATGACGAACATTTAAAAAGGGTGGAAGAGCAAAAGATGGACGCACGTGCAATAGGTTGAACCAGAAATAACATATTTTTAGTTTTTTTTTCAAATTTAATAGGTTTGAAGCTTGAAACTTTTCCATTTAATGCAAACATACTGTAGATGTATTAAATTTTGTGTCAATCAACCCTTGGCCACTCATGTCATAAGGGTACATATTTTGCAAATTTGAAGGGTGAGATATGTTTTTTTTATTCTAATCGAATATATAATGTAAATTTTGACATACAAGGTGTGATAAAAAATTACGGGAATTTTTGTTTTTCTTTAAGAATATTTATTTATTAATCAATATCAATTTCGTTCCCTTCAAATTAATTCCCCTTAGATATAATACACTTGTGCCAGCAGTTTTTCCAATCTTGTAAACACTTCTGGAGCTCACTTTTCGGTATAGAGTTCAGCTCCTTCAGCGATTCTGTTTTTATCTCACCAATGGTGGCAAAATGTCATCCTTTCATGGTTCTATTCAGCCCCGGGAATAGAAAGAAGTCACAGAAGGGCCATGTCCGGCGAATATGGTGGCTGAGGCCAAATAACGCTTTGTTTTTTTACCAAGAAATCTCGAATAAGCAGTGAGGTGTGAGCGGGAGCATTATCGTGGTGCAATTTCCACGAGTTGTTTTGCCACAATTCTGGGTTTTTTCGTCGGATTTCTTCACGCAAACGGCGCATAACTTTTAGATAGTATTTCTTATTGACCGCACGACCATGTGGCAGGAACTCGGAATTATTGAAAATCGGAATTATGAAGCCCGCGAAATTTAAAAATTCCCGTTATTTTTTATCACACCTCAAATGTTCCCTTTTGAAACAAAAACCCTTCTATTTTGCACACTTTTTTTTAATATTATTTTTATATTTAAGAATTAACAATTAAAATGCAGTATATTATACAATACTCCCTGTCAGATAATACAGAAAAGGCACACTGTAATTTCGTTGGTTCATCATCACTAAAAACAAGCAAAAGGTTAATAGAAAAATAATTAAATGGTTATCACTTCCAGGTTCAACTGTGAAACATTCACTCATATTTTTAGTTAGTTAGTTGGTTATTTTGGGGAAACGACCGTTGACTTAGGTCATTCATACCATTGAGGGTAGGTTGGTAGATTGGCAAGAGTTCAATAACTTTGGGGATGGAAGAAGGCTGGAGTTAAATCCAGCGTCGGCATTAGCATGTTCTCAACGAAAGAGAGTCAAGGGGTCCATTGTTCAATGTCCCGTCAGACGAGGACTTGAACTGCTCTCCTAGTACCACTCAATTAGGGGCAGGAATTTCCATTGAAAAATATCATTCACTGCCGGGATTCGAACCCAGACCCTCGGGATGAATAGCCATTACTCCAGCCTCCACTACAATGCGATCATCTGGCTTCCGGTAATATCACTAAGAGAAAGATATGAGGAACTAATGATGGATTACATGAAGACAATAGACTCGTAAGCTTCCTGTACAACTCTTAATCTCTCTGCATTTAAGTGGTTGCATAGTAAATTAATACTCACAGTTTCTGTAACATTGGTAGCAACCTATAGTGTGGCGTATGTCGGTGAAATTTCACATCCTGACAGGTGCTTGCAAGTTTTGCTTATGCATAACAGTTATTATATTAACTTTATCCTTTCATTAACTTAAAAAAATATAATTTAGTGTATGTTGGTGAAAACTCACCCCCTGCTACTCCATTGAAGTGGCTTGTTTTGTATTATGTAGACGTAGATGTACAAATAGCTGTTCACATTCGTCAGGAAGAGCACTGGCAGTGGACGAGGTCGAAATTAAAGGGACAGGATATGGGAAAAGGGTGAACATGTGATAATGTGTGGGTGAAAGGGTGGAGTGAATTAAGGGGTCGAGTACGGCAGCGCTAGCGTAGCGGAGATCCCGCGCACTACGAGGAGGTCATCAAAGGGGAGATAGGGACTTGGTAGTAGGTACACGCTCGCTAGGCTTGCTCAGGTCGAGGCGGGATGCATAAAACTGGGAGCGCTTTGTGATGGCGCGATGACCGGCCTGGCGAGGAGGTTGCAGTGTGGAATGATGGAACAATGCCCGATGAGGACGACCCCAGAAAACTATCCGGGTGCATCAGCATCAATTTGGTTTTCACCCTAGATAAAAGACCGATTCTGGCATGAAAACCCCAGAGTAACATACGAACAAAGGAGGGAAGCTTTTTTATTTATTTAATAATATTTCTTCCCAGTTGGGCAATTATCCAGGTGGCGTGGTAAATTAAAACTAAAAATAGAAGAAAAAAAAACTATTTACAAAAATATTGAAGACTTGTTCCTTAAAATGTTTACACTCTCTGGAAAGACCATGAAAATATCTTCAGGCAATTCATTGCATTATTTAATTCCTCGATTCAAGAAGGCGTATTTTATAGAATGCTGGTTTAAAACGATATACAGTTTATTTAATAGCTATAGTCTTTCCTTCCTAAGCAGCATAGTGTATCCAACCTTTTAGTAATTTCCACCAAGTTTCTTAATTTTTAGCGATCTATAAATTTCACATAGTCTATTTATCAACTTTATCACTTCCAGAGATATCCACCTAAGTGACCCTATCAATTCTGTGACACTATCCATTAGGGTGGCAATTATTTTTCGGAATTGAGAAAACCCAGTTGGGAAATTATTGCCTAAAAGATGGTCAAAACACGTTCAGAGAACATTATTAAAACGATCAAAGATCATTCAAGAAGGTCATATAATGAACGTTCAAATGGCAGTCGTAGATAGTGCAAAGAATATTCATTGGAATGCTACATAGATTGTTCAAAGACCGTTCAACGTATATGACTCTCTAAACACAAAACGTTTATTTATTTCCGCAGGCTTCTATCATAGAATCACAATGTCTACTTATACCAAAGAATCGCCGTATCTCCTACCTCTCGGAATAATATAGCTGAAATTACATGTCTACCTATGGTATGCCTATAGTAGGGTGGTCCATATACGCAAAGTGAGTAAAAATTTGAGGGGCGGACTCGTCAAAAGTTTCGTTTTTACATACAGATCTAAAATCCAAAACCGGAAGTCCGTGCGATAACTTTTATGGGTCGCGCAGGGCGCGGGAAATTTTGAAAGACTGAATTTGCCCAAAATGGCACCTTTTTGCACTTCCGGGCTATTTATTGACCGCAAAAAAAATTATTGAACGAAAGTGACATCGTTTGATATCATTTGTCACTCGGAACCATTCTGGAACACAGAGTCGCACTTTTAGAACTTCCGATTGCCTACCTTCCAGGAGAAAAGATGGGCCAAGGCAAATTTCCGCTACCAGTGTGGTGGAGGTTTGTGTTAAATGCCTTCGATGTGCAATCTAGTCGGCCTTCCCCGCTGCCACGCACCTTCGCTGGAGACCGCGAGTTACGCGCGCTTTTAGTGACTTGTTAGTGATTCGTATGGTGTGAGGTGTGGTGTTTCGCCATGGCTGCGTCATCAACACGCACGAAGACGGATATTTGGCTCATCAGCCAGCCATTACTATATCTGACATGCAGCAAGTTGCCCACAGCTGGGCAGATTTTACTCCGATTTTTTCATCACCATAGTGAACACAGTGGACAGAAGACTCTGCGATACTGTGCGCGTCTGACAATCGAAGAAGCCTTGCCGTTTTGAGAAAAATGTGGCGTCCCCGTCCAACAGGTTAAGGATGCCACTGATACTCTACTTACTCTTCACACTAAATGACTGAAACTGAAGAAGAGGAAAGGCCAAACAGGAGATTCTTACGAACAGGTGAGGAATTAATTCACGGCAAACCTAGAGAATACATATGATCTTGCTCATGTCAATGCAATACAGAAATCCTGATTGATAAAATAAACAA
This sequence comes from Pyrrhosoma nymphula, assembly GCA_963573305.1. Taxonomy (NCBI): domain Eukaryota; kingdom Metazoa; phylum Arthropoda; class Insecta; order Odonata; family Coenagrionidae; genus Pyrrhosoma; species Pyrrhosoma nymphula. The sequence goes on from OY754335.1 coordinate 57,002,678, forward strand.
ATGTAGAAATAAGAAAGAGAAGGCTGCTATGATGGAAGACTTACAAATTTATAAATTACAAATGGAGAGTATAGTAGGGTGTATGTTCGCCAAAGACATGAAAGTGGTGAAGAAATGTGAAAAACTGCAGAGGACTGAAGACGGAAAACAAGAACTAAAGAGCAGATACGAAAAGGAACAAGCAAGAACTTCGGCGACATTTCAGACGATTGGCTGGGATACTGTGAAAACAGAAGATTTTAGTGATGATGTGGAGGACTTGAATAGAAATTAAAAAGAATTTGACATAGAGAAACATCAGAAGAGAAAGAAAAAAACTGACGTTGTGACGCCTGATCTCTTGTCTTCCATTGACCATAATTGTCTGATGGCGCGCCAAATGCAACATCGAGGAAACAGCCAAGTCTTTGGGTCATGATCCGTCAAATTTGAATCTCTCCCGGAGCACACTCCGATGGAAGCGGCAGGATCGTTGGATGGAAGTACAGACAAATTTTACTGATTACTGTAGACCGAAAGGGCCGATTGTCGTTCACTGAGACTCAAACATCATGCAAAGCGAGGAGACAGGTCAGTGTTCTTTTTTCACACGTGTCTATTTGGTTTCAACATTATTTTTTACTAACCAGGACTATTTTATTCGCAGGGAAGAAAGTTGATCGCTTGCCAGTTGTGGTAAAGGACTTGGAGACCGGGGAGGAGCAACTACTGGGGGTCGCAACCCTCAAGGATGGAACCGGGAGGGCCCAGGCAGATGCTGTTAAAGATCTTGCACGAAAAAGTAGGGTCAAATAAAAATATGTGGCATGACATTTGACACCACTTGTCCAATACTGGTCCAAATATCGGCGCCTGCGTGTTACTAGAGGCAGAATTGGAACGAAAGCTCCTTCGCCTCGCCTGTCGTCACCACGTGCTGGAGCTACCAGTCAAAGGAGCTTTCGAAGCTATTATGCCGGCTTCAACCTCTTCTACTGTTCCCCTTTTTGAGAGATTTGCAAATATTTGGAAAAATGTGGACCAAGGTCAGTAAAATTTTAATGTAGCTTTACTCGTGTGTTTCTTCGCCTATAACTCTTATGTCTTCATGTCTTCATGTATTTTTTACAGGAAATTATGTAACAGCCGTTACGCTGAAGGTGATTCGACGCATCAAAGACGCAGATAAAATTATCATGTTCTGTAATGATCAGCTTAAACAGGTAAACTACTGACTTTTCAAACTTTCATACAAGCCCATCATTAATGAGTAAAGAATTATCGTCTTCCCACAGGAAAAGAAACCTCGTGATGATTACGAAGACCTCCTGATCTACACAGTGACATTTCTGGGTGGCGTCTCTCACGGCGGTGTGCGGTTTTACGCCCTTCCACCCTGCAACAAGACCCAGCTCATGGGTTATCGCCTTCACTGCCTCCTCATTGCAACTTTCAGCAGAAAGTTTGAACTCTCTCCTGATGAAAGAGCAGCAGTCAACGAGGTGTCTCTGTTTATTGCAATGGCGTACATCACACCATGGATGTTGGCCCATGTAGCTGCGACAGCCCTTCGCATTGATTTGCAGCTATTAAAAACGTTTCAGCATGAGATCAACCGCCACAAGAAGAATGATGCCAGGGGGAAGCTGTTGAAGACTGCGGGCTACAAATCTCCGGGACATCTATGGTATTTGTCTCCTGAACTTGTGTGCCTTGCTCTGTGTGATCCCAATGTGACTTAAGAGGAAAAAAAGGCTATAAATTATGCTATCAAATCAAATCCCATCGATGATGCCAATATGTACATAACTCATGTCACCAAATTGAACAACTTCATTCAGGGATTGCAGCTGTCTGATTTTGCTAATCATAGTTCACTGTGTTTTTTCTCGAAACTCAGGGTAGAGCCCCAATTTCTCGAAATAGAACCTTAAGTCTTGGAGAGCAATCCTAGTTTTATGAAACTGAAGCTCTATGTAAATAATATGCCATCCACAAATTATGCTGCGGAAAGAGGCGTCACTTTAGCCAAATATTTTATTAATGTACTAACAAAGGATGAAGAGGAAAAACAGGGTTTGTATGGTGTAGCTGCTAATGATAGTAAAGCAGTGGAACAAGAGTAAGGAAGACTATACATTTTTCGAAAATTTGTGCCTTTCATTCCTAAACAACCAGATCACATGCGATTAACACTTAAAAATAAGAAAAAAATCTACCGGGTGATTAATGACATCAAACGATGTCACTTTCGTTCAATAATTATTTGTACGGTCAATAGCATAGCTCGGAAGTGCATAAAAGTGCCATTTTGGGAAAATTCAGTCTTTCAAACTTCCCGCGCCCTGCGCGACCCATAAAAATTATCGCACGGACTACCGGGTTTGGATTTGAGATCTGTATGTAAAAATGAAACTTTTGACGAGTCCGCCCCTCAAATTTTTACCTACTTTGCGGATATGGACCACCCTATGGACCATACATTGGGCAAATAAAACTTAATTCGACTACTTAAATTCGAATCAGATACGAACATAGGTGTGTATAGGCTTATACACACCTATGTTCGTATCTGATTCGAATTTAAGTAGTCGAATTAAGTTTTATTTGCCCAATGTATGCACATTGCTTCTGTGAAATTCTCGTTCTTTGGCGTTCAACAGTAACCATGAATAAAGCAGCAAATTTCAATTTTGAATGCAGGAGATAAATTAAGCAATTACAAAAATTGAATACTAAGAATTGCACGTAAATTATTGGTTTTAATTTTGGCCTTTGAGTATCGTTTCTTATCAGACGGCTTTATATGTTAGCCACGTGCCCATAAGAACATACACCACATTTTGATGGCATTTGCCACTTCTCGGCTCGATCAATCTTCTCTGGTTAACCCGGCACGATCAATCAAAGTCTTGCGGTGCATTGTTTGGACGCGTCGCGACCGAAGCCATTAGCGTCTTTGCAGTGGTGAGCTAGAGGAGGGATGGGTGGGAAATTGGGAGACAATGCGCAGGTTGTTAGCGACACGGAAAGAGAATTAAAATTAAGGAGATAAATCTAGTTTATTAAATAAGTTTATCTTTCAGATGAGCATTATAAACTTGAGTAAATATTTTAAAATCGAGGGCATATCAATTACTTAAGTAGTTTCCACGTAAAAACTTCTTAAATGCCACTTATATTCATATTCTGGAAACTTACAGAAAAAGTGTCCTTTTTTTCTTATTATGATAGGTGATTTACCGAAAGTAGGTTATATATTGGTTAAGTGAAATAGAATCAAACAATTATCTTCACTTTTACAGGCACAAACACCAATCCCAATACACGATTTTATTTTTCATCTCAACATGAGTCCATCCTCTCTTCATCCCACCCATGAAGCTTATTTTCTTTCTTCCCCTTTTATCCGGAATCCTCCCCTGTATCTCAGACTGCATAGCTTTGCCCCTCAGCAGCCACTCTGCCTGCCTACCTGTTTTAACTACCTACTCTACCTTCTCCTAATCTCCTCCATATGTTTTTTCTCATCGATTAAAATAACCAACACCTCCTAATTTGTCTTCATTTTGACCATTAAAAACAAAATAAATCCTCTCCACATATTTTTTAAGTAAACAACACATGAAATGATGTGGCGATGAATGCAAGAATGGGTGAAATACGGGGAAAGAAAGTTTTTTAATATATTTGCTGTACCTTCAGAAACTGTTCATAAAAAGCAAATTCACGCAACTTTTACCATTTACCATATCATTTTAGTTTTACAGATAGGCTGATTACAGCAATACTGGAGGAAAAATGTGACTCATTGGAAATGGCACCCCAGTCGGCTGGAAAAAGGATATATCACAAAGTTCGTATTATTCTTACGCTGATTATGTTTTTTTATATCCAAGTCGTTTCATCATTCCCTTATTTCCCTTACTAAACCCACAGATCCATCGATACCTCCTAATGAAATAGGTTACCAGTACCTCACATTAACTACTAAGGCTGAAATCGCTAAGTTAATATTTTGGGTCATGGGTCATATTTTGTCTTTCGGTTTCCAAAAAAATTCAGCGTTCTGTGAGGTCAAATTTTTGCCTACGTTCCTGAAAAAATCTAAACCTTTTATCTCTCACGGTACGTCCGCAATTGTTTTCAGAAGAAGAATCAGCAGCGGTGTATTCAGAGGAGGCGTTCACAACACCTTAAAAATGGCCACTTAAAAAGTACCTATTCAAAACATTATCTGTGTTTCTATTTTAGAATATTTATTCGCAAGGTAATACTGCTTCCAGCATTCGTTCCATAGCAAATTTTAGAAAATCATAAATAAGCGCCAATAAGAACATTGGAACATCATAATAATGATTGTTTGTGGACTAAAAAAGAAAACCTTCCATATCAGCAAGTTGAGAATGACAGCAAAATGAGTTGAGGACGACAACAGAAAAAAGATGTGAAGGAAGTTGGCATCTCTTTAGACAATAACTGGAATGAAGAGGTTTCTCTAAGGAAAATTGATGAATTCTAGGGGTTCAGGGAATAACAAGGTAATAGGGCCAAAACACCTGGTAAGAAGAAAGGAGGAACCACAGCAAAAGAGTGAATAAATTTTGGGAGGTGAAAAGAAAGACAACAAAAGAAAGGTAAACGTTTCCCGCGGTCCACAGTACAATCAACTCGAAGACGAAGATGAAGAAAAAGTTGATACCTCTCTTCGACGACAGAAAAATGATGAAATCTCTGACGCCAATGGGAATCAAATCCTTATATACCTCACTCATGGCTAATTTTTCAGCTAGTTGAAGCAAGACCTCACACTCATTACACCCTTGAAGTTAGGCACGAAAAGACATTCTTGTAGTTGTCACGACGTAGCGTCACCCACCATTCATCCAGCCGGAGACTTGGGTTTAACTGACGGCGTGTCCTCGGAGTAGCACAAGTCGAGAGCACTCACTTCATCCACTAATGTCGGAGAAAAGCAGCAGCCGTGAGCTCGTCTTAGGGATTGAGAGTGGTAAAAGGGAAGTAGCGGTCGTGCATTCGACCTAAATCACTCAGTCAATCACGAAATTACACCTCACGACTGTCGCTTCCCTCCAATTACTCGAGAGCGCGAGCATTCCTGCCGTTCATTTTCCTCGGCTTTACTGCAGTGGATGACTAATTTATGCGAGGAAATCCATACCCACCCTGCAAAAGGCTTTAGGAGCCATCCGTAGCTTCATCTCCAGTATGATTAATTGGGAGATGAGACCTTTCCTCGGTGCTTCTGCGGAGTGGAGAACTTGCATAAAATTTATTCTTCACATTCGAGCTACTTACAGTCACTTCATAAAGTTTCTATACAGACAACATTAGTAGTTCACACAGGTTGTCGCTCAAGGTGCGAATTACGTTGGCTATGTCGGGGCCGTCTCAGGTGACTACAAAAATTGTTGGGTACATTTTTCAGGCTCTATTGAACTCTTTTGGCTAGTGTAGTTTGTTGCTATACATTTTCAAGTGACTGCAGATGACAGAAAATTGTCGAACGATTCAAATATATAACCATTTGTTTCATGTGCATGCGCCAACCCCAGGCGTTACTGATTGCCTGGAAAAATGCATAAAAATTTGAAGTTGACACGCGATCTAACGTGGCATCTTAATTAAAGGCTTGAAGACAACTCATATTATCCCTTCACTGCTGCACATGTACTTCAGCAGCATGGTTTAAATCACACTAACAAGTTTTTCTCCATAAAGGAAACAAATTTTATTTTCGTCGAATTAAGATGACGCTACTTAATTCAACATAAATGCGTCGTGTCACAAGAAGCGTTCCTTGACGTCATGCAACGGATTCTCGATGACTTAGTGCATTGACGCCGCCAAGCGCGTATCATCCTTTGCAATAAATATTTTCACGAAACTTTTTATTGTGTCAAACAAATCATTGCGCAACATATATTAAAAAACATTAAAGACATATAAAAACAGATTTAAACATAACGCTTGTTCCCCTATGTCATAGTCATCGCGAAAATAAAAAGAATAAAATAAGAACTCCATCACAAGAAAGGTTCAAGATTTTTTTCCCTCGAACCAATATAAAAATTTTCGATGAGAGTTTTCTTTGAATAGCTAATACCACAAACACACAATTACAAAAGTTTCACCATGAGGTATTTCATGTCACAGGCCACAATGGAAACACCGGTTCCCGATCAGTCGCCGAAGGTAAGCATCGTTGGGCTCGGCTCGAGTTTGGAGGGGTGATCCTCCAATTCGTCCGATTGCTTTTGCCCTCGTCTGCACGTGGCAGACAGTAAGTGCGAAATGACCTTAGCTGTCAAAGCACGAAAAACAGAAATACTACTAAATACTACTAGGTATTTCATCCTTAACTTCTAAGCACTTTCATTTGGTTTATATACGTACATTGGTTAGTATCTTCAACAGTTAGCCAAGGGTAATCGATGGTATACCATGAGTGACAGAAAGATGTCTAACAGGAAAAATACATCCTATTCTGACTTGCTCTTAGAACTCTGAATAAAAATCTCATAAACTCCGTAATTTGAATAAATCACAGAGATATTGAATGTTCTTTTCAAGTGAAATACAAAATATTGTGAGTAAGCATCTGCATTCGGAGAACTTTCCTTAATTTCTAGATTTTTATAAGTTTTCTAATGCCTTACGGACACCATCCCTAATTCAATGTTCTTAAATGTTCATCCTCCGATTCGTTTGCCCAAACATAATTCCTGATAATTTTATTCTGCACATAAAAATTACACCTATAGTCACCATTCGCACCGTTAGGTGCGAATTTGTATGCTTACGATATCAATTATGTTTACCCATGTGAGTACGGAAGGAAATAACGTTAACTTTTTTATCCAAAACCAACCTCATTTAGTCTTTTGGAGATAACAAGCAAAGGAGGAAGAGGAAGTAAACTTTACATGCTGTTATTTTAGAGGAAGGAATAACTAGATTTGAGATCACATAATTTACTGAGCAGGATTGTCCAATTCATGGCGACACTGTATACTTTTTGAAGAGATTATAAGGATTCGCCAATTTCCTGTGAGGCGACCTTATGACACAGTTTCTCTATAGACTATTTTATAAAATTTCATTTGATATCACAACCTCCAGCGAGTTTCTTATTAAAAACATTGGTCTCGTAATATAATTATTAACAGTTATTTGCTTATAAGGGATCGGTGATGAAATTAAATTACTTATCTTTTTCAGAAGAACATTTTTTCTGGTTAAATAACAGTCGTAATATACTAATTTTCCAACGTATTTAAAATAATTTTTGCTTCATCTTCGGCCTTTAATTGAATCCTACTATTAACAAGAATGAGTAATTTATTTTGGTACAATGTTTCACAAAAATGTGCGCTGAAATATTTATCTATGAGTAATTGTTGAGAGAAAGGTGATCATTTCTTTTTGAGTAGGTACTTCCTCTTTATTTTTTTATTTAGTGTATTTGTGAATATCTTAGGTGTGCATTAATCCTCTGTTAATATTTATCAATGGTAATGTGTTCAGCAGTCTCAAGTGATGTTACAAACATATTAAATAATAATAGACTTAGCGAGTTTCGTTTTTTATTTTCAACGTTTTCCACTCCGTTTCCGAGATTTTCAAAAAGGTCCATAGAAGGCTGCTCAACGAGAGCACGTGAACATCGCATCAACCGAAATGTGATTAGTTTACACGGCTAACGACCGCGAGATCTTGTTTACGTATTCTCGCTCACATAGATGTAAAGGAAAGGCTTATTCTGACTTCCCACGCGCGTCCCGTCAATTGAACATCCACCTACGTAGTGAAGTCTCACGATTGCTCTCTGGGGTAAAAGGTCGCAATATTAGCCAAGGGGTCGTTTTAAGGTTAGTGAAGGTTCACCTCGCTGAATGTCAAGGGCCAGAGTACCGAGAAGGAATGCGTGCAGTTACCCAAATTCTCCTCTCATCGGTCACATGCTTTACACGCAAAATAGGTATGTATTAAACCTCATTTTGATGTATGGTTCATTAGCTGCTATTTTAATTGCATTTCTGAGAACCTTCTCAGAAATCAGTATTCATAAATTCAGTAGATAATGAAATTGTGGAAACGTTATTAACTAAAGAATTTCAATTTTACAAAAATAAATACAATTTTAATTGCAACCTAGGTTTCTTTAGTAGTAGGTACATCATCATGAGGTTTATATAATCAGGCTGCAAAATTAAAGCATACATTTAGTGGGTTGTAATTAAAATGTTTTTATTTAACTGCAATTCTTTATTTAATCATAATATCTCTAGCTACTTCAAGCGGGAGAGGTTAAAATTATTATTTACTTCTAGAGAGAAGGACTAAGAGGTCTGAAAGAGTTAAATTGAAAACAATTCATTTTGATGAATTTTGGCTCAACTATGTGGAATCTAATTGTAACACAAAAAATAAAAACGTTACTGAATTTTTAATAAGACAACCGGTTTCTTCCAATAGAGGACATCATCAGACGGTTTCAAACATCTTTGCAAAATACACACATAATTGCATTTGTAAAATTGAAGGAGTACAAATTGAAAATAGAGATACATATTGAATATGTGTGGAGCTTCAGTGGACTCTATATAATTAATAGATGAAATGCAGCGTACGTAGGTCAAGCGGGGAGGTCATTCAAAAAGAGTGAAAAGGGCATAGAAGATTTCACGTGTAGAGGATTACCATAAAGTCCCACTTTGTGAATCGTCTGTGCGAGGGGATTTCGCCGCCGATTTTCTTTTATAAAATACTTGACAACGTCCATTGCTGGATGCAACTGGTCGTCTTATTCAAAAGTCTGCGAAATTTTACAAAGTTCGTTTCTTTTGAACAAACGTATATTACTACTACCTCACTGTCAGCGGTTCGCAGAGTTATTTTACTTCCTCGGGGCTACAATAAAAGGATGAAATATTTGACCAAGAATTACCAATTATTTTTGGAAAAACAGGATATAACTTCTCCCGGAGAAAAATTTACTTATTTATAAAAAAATAGGTTGAGAAAATTTAGCATCTGAATCTAATATAAAGGGTCCGTAAGATACTATGTTAACGACATCTCTGAGAACCATATCTATTCTCTCAGCACTTTATCCACAGCAGGCTGAGATCAATTGATTCCATGGGGAAAGAAATGGAAAAAGAAGAATTTTAAGAGGTCATACTGAGATAAATAACAGCTCCTCTACGTAGTGGAAATTGTTTCATGTCCTGCTGTTGTAAAAACTCATGTTACGCGAAAAGCAAAACCCATAACCCATCCGGCGGACTCATGACTTTCACAAAGAAATCCAACTGATTATTTTATAAAATTACACCAAATTCCCTTGTGATGCAAGGTTTTTTATGAAATCTATATGTTTTCTGATAAATAAATGTTTCTATAGAGCTGTGAATTTTATTTGGTGAAAAATGCAATCTAATTAAAACTTTATTAAAATTGAGTGTTATTTTTATGCTGTCCAGACGTTTGAATGAATACCTTCGGCACTGCAGCATGAAAAGGAAAAATGTCATTATCTACGGAATCAGGAACAGGAATGAACGTATCGCCTAAAGTATAACTAGCACATTATCGTGCATATCATGCATACTTAACCAACATCAGCTTGACATGATCAAGTATGTCATTGAGCGGAGTCACATAAAGGATATAATGCGATTAGTGTTAGATTTTGATGAAATAGCCATTAATAATACCTCCGAATTACAGCTTGACACGTAATTACTTCATCAGCGTATCGTTAATAGTAACATGGTTAGAGAAAAATTGAAATCTACGTGAGATAAGGTACAGGTGTTTTACAGTTTAAATGAAAAGCACAGAATATCTTAAAATAGTCAAACATTCATCCGAGATATATATGGAAGCGCGAAGGGTGACCAAAGGAGGCGATGGTGGAGAACTCCCCAAACTATGTTTGCCCTTTGACTTCATATGGAGCACATAATTTTCGATTTCCTTCCAAGAGAAAGATCTAGCATCTGATCCACGCAGACGGGGTTTGAAGAGTGATCGAATCGATGTTAAATATATTAAATGCTAGTCGGAACCCAAATATTATTCCGAGACATACTGCGGGCAGCAAAATTACAAAAACGATTTTGGCGCTTCACTTGACTTCCACGATTCGAGCTCCCTCGCATGGCTGTTACAGGTACTACGTCTGTTCCCCTTTGAGTTCGCGAGTTCACCGCAATGCATTTTCGGTCGCCACGATCCCACCTGCAGATTCCGTAGGGCTGCAGAAAATCGAATAGTGACCCAGCCGAGAATTTTTGAGAAATGGATTATTTTTCTGTTTATTTTGCACCACTGTGTCTAAAAAATTTTCTTTTTTCAACTGCCAGTGTCACAAATAAATTGATAGCAAAAGATCACACGCACCAAGAAGAGGAATTATTCCATGGGTGGATCCCGGTCAATGCAAATGTTTTTATTTACTTTCACTCATTGACGCTCTTTACGTACAATTTTCGCATGGACGTTTGGCAAAGGAATTTCATTTCACCACTTTTAGTCAGAGGTTGAACGTAATTTCTATGACCGCATAACGTTTATGCTTTCGTAGAAGTGTCTCTGATTTTAAAAGACAAAAGCGCAAGTCTAGGTTAAAAATAGATCGTAATAAGCATTTCCCGATATCCATTAAAAGTGTAAACCCAAATTATATTATTTCCCTTCGAATATAATTTATTTATTCAAGCGTTAAATATTTATTCTCCATGGTTGATAATAGCAAAGACTTATTTATTTTAAACACTGAAAAAACTTCATCTAGATGAAAGATGCCTAATAATACGTAGGATGAAACAAAAAAATACGGATACTGATGAGAAGCAAAATTAATTTTGCTTTGATTAACGAAAATGCTGAGCGAAGAAATAAAATCCTTTATATCATCCAACCTAAGAGCGGTCAAACAGTGGCTCACTAGGGAGAGACCATGAAGATTTCACAGCAGGGCAATATTAATATTGAAGTTCAAAATTGTATGATGCTCATTTTAGTTACGTCGACAGCGTATCTAAAAGTTGAAATAATAACTCTTGGTTAAGTAAGCAATAATAGTTCATGAAACGAAAGGCGGATTGCAATAACGCTGTTTAGCCGTTGCCATAGTGTAAATGGTGTCTAAAAACAGAAAACCGTTCCAAAATCACTGCTAAGGCCGAAATGGTATTTAGACCGGAATATTACGTCACATAAACCGATGGACCTGAGTGAGGCATAGGTAGTTGACCCGATAACTAACAACTATGGATGCATGTTCGACACCATAGAAGCTTCGGAAGAGCTTTGTAATTATATTCCTCAAGAAAGAAATGTCGGAATAGTTTAATTTCATAAAATAAAACATTATTAAAACAATTCTCCCGGGGCTACCAGGCTGAGGAAGGTACAAATGGCAATTCGATATAACATACTAACTTAAACATAAGAATGTACAGGAATAGAAGACAGAAGTTTAGTTCAGCGGTGTTTTACTTCTATCCATTCGTTTTGGCCCAACGATGCAACGTCGTAAGTGACAGCAAAATGATGTTGGGCAATGATCGTAAGAGCCAACAAAAAAATAGTCACGTAAATCTATTAATGCGTTAAAAAGGGAGAATACCAAATTACTACGGAACACGAATATACATGAAGGGCAATTTGCAGTCACCGTCGTTTTTCGGACGCTTAAATGGAGAAACCCTTCTGTTTTCTAGAATTTGGGTCATTTTTTCATCCCGATCACCTTACACACCTGTATACATGACTTAGGGGCTATTCCCACCGACTACCCTCGCTTCATTTACTCCACCGCCACTCATGCTCAGGCAAAAAAAACAATGATACTATTACAGTACTAAACATTGCTTTATTTAAAGTACTTTCCCAACCAAATATTTCACATATATTATTAAGATTATCCAAATTTTGTATTCATTCAAAGTCATTGATTTAAATCTTAATAGTGATTCATATAACTGTTCATGGATAAACAAATATCTATTGTTGAATATACATGTATAAACAACATCTTCATGCGATAAAATTGATTTCTACATCGTTTCACTCACTATCATTTCCCATGACACTCCTTTCGACCACATGCGCCTATTATTTCTAATCTAATTCAGCAAAACGAACAAAGACTGCAAGCAGAAATATAAACTTTTAATGGATGTCTTTCCCGGGTGATGCGAATGATCAGGGGTCAAATCTGCGACTTAAGGTGTGCAAAGTTAGCCTATTATATGCTGAGTGGTGACATTTATTAATGTGCAATTGCCACTTTAAATAAATTCGCCGCACAGCTGTAGTCCCAAATTTCATTTATTATCTTATAAGACAGCGTTTCCACAAAAACTCCTCACTAACCATATAAAGTGACAATAAATAACCTGTTTTCTTCACTCATAGCCCTGCCTTCATTCATCAAACCTACTCTCGGTTCCATGAGAAACTTTTAAGACAAGGACTGAATGTGAAGGCAAGGAGAGTCGAAATAAGTACATTGTATCAACATTCGAACACACTACATTCATCGCGCTACGTCCGTCTCGATGCTTCAGTGAATTGCCGCAAGAGCAGCTGCAGTCGCCCGACTGAGACGCCAGCTAGGGAGGCATGCGCTGAACTATCTCTCGATACGAGCCTGAGCGGCGGGGAAGAGATTCCGCCGGAGGGAAATCTAAACACATCCACGCTCATTGTCAGTATCATTGGCATCTCTGCAAATCCATTTCGCGCAAATATGAAACCACAGTTTTATCCCTCGAATGGCTGTAGAAACTCAGTGTATTTTTTGTCCATCATTATTTTGTAGATCGGTGTTTATCCATTAGCTGCTCTCATCGTCTATTGACAATCAGTGTAGAAGACTGCTTTGATAGTCTAAGGGAGTTTTATCCCGCGACACTTTTGCCTATAACTGTAAAACTTTATAAAGAAAAGCTTTATAAAAACATTTGAAAATGATCGGTGTCTCCAATATCCTTTTGGACTTTTATTGCCCTTATCAAAATACGTTTATTTGCTGACGACGCTGTCATCTATCGCGAAATTAGTGGTCACTCTAACTTTGAAATTCTATCATCGGATTTAAAAAACGTTCATGTGTGGAGCCAAGAGTGGGGAATCGAACTTAATCTGAGCAAATGCACGGCGGTACATTTCTTGCGGAGGACGACCAACTAATCCCATGTATATGCTGTGGATAGTGTTATCATAAAGGCGACAGATGAAGTGAATTATCTAGGAGTTACGATAACTTCGAACCTATCGTGGGGAACATGTATAAGAAATATTTGTTGCAGAGCTCTGAAGAAGCTAGGATTCGTCAAGCGTATTGTGGGAAGATTTTCGAATGAAAAAGTAAAAGAGAGGTGCTATTTCGCACTCGTCCGGCCACACCTTGAATATGTAGCGAGCATATGGGATCCGTAGCAGAAAGACTTAATCCGGGAACTTAATAAAATACAAAGGAAAGCTGCGCGATTCGTCAAAAAATGCTACGGGCGTACAGACAGCGTTACGCAGATGTTAAACGAATTAGGCTGGGAGCCGCTAGAGACTCGGAGGCTGCGCGCTAGGCTTGAATTGTTTGAGCAATTGAGAATAGATATCTTTAAGAGCGACACGGAGAACATCATATTAGAACCCCACTATATTTCCAGGTCCGACAGAAACAATAAATGAAGAGAGATATTTTGCCGAACGGATAGGTATGGAAATTCGTTTTTCCCCCGAACAATAAGGGACTTCAATCAATGCTAGGCGTAATTTCATTAGAGCGTTTCCTTTTTATATGTAATCGTCTGGTGTCCTAACACCCCCCGCCACACGCCTATTGAGGCGGCTTGCGGGGTAGTATGTAGATGTAGATGTAGATGTATCAAAAACACTCGGCTCTCAATGGCGCGGGAAAATGCACAATCCAAGCGAGTGGGAAAACTCACAATCCAAGGAAGAGAAAATACTTTTGGGTCAGAGGACGTTTATAAATCTGCTTGATTGCAAAGTTAAAGTGTTTAAGTCTCGTACGCATATTTCCTTGCTTTTACGTTTAAGTCTACTGTCTTATCCGAAGTTATCTCCGTGTCAAATATTAAGTGTGGGACTCATTAATGCCATTTTGCAGTTCTTGCAGTTTTTTTCTTTTTTATATTAAAATGTAGCCAACTACGGGCAACTTTGCTTGTCAGTTGCTTGGCTTGTTAGGTTTTCCTGTCTCCTCCCAAAACTTCATTCTTTCGTCCTGGTTCCTCCTCTTCCCTTCTGACCTAGATGTTTGGCCTTTTGACTTAGTTGATATAGCTGAAGATTTTCTTTTTCAGTCTATACACACTCATTCTTAAAATGTGTCCATAAAAATTCAATCTTCGCTTGCAACTTGTATATGAATGTTTTTCCTCGCAAGATTTACGTTTTTACTAAAATATAAAATGAGAGATTTTTTAGGAAATGGGCTATTAAATATAATATTAAAATCCACTTTAACTCCGTGAGTACAAACCAGACATTTTCTATTGAACTATATGGGTAAAAGAATTGGAGACTTCATATATATCACACGTATTAACAAGTTCTTGCAGTCAAATATTTGACGATTCAAATTTATAAATGTGTGATTATTAAAAAAAAGCTCTATCATTATGGATTAAAATAGGTAAATGTCGTTATGTTTTGAGAGTAGAAGTGCCAGAGGAAGCAAGCTTTAAATACTCGTTATTCTCATACATCATTAATGAGTAAATTATTTATGATACATACAGGTTTTTATGATTTTTCCGTCCATTATAATATAAATATTTAAAGCCAATTGAGCATCAGAAATACACAGAAACGACAAAAATTTCGGGGATGTGAAAATAAGGACGAGTACTTAAGGAACAATGATGGGGAAGAAATGAGAACACAGCAAGGAATAGTTTAGGATTATCAAGTCATCAATACGCTAACTAGGGCTTGTATATTAGATAAAATATCACTATAATGACTTTTCAGCTAATCAACGACCATCGAAAATTCTTTAACCAATAGGAAATGGATTCTTTTACAACTGAAGTGGGGAATAACTAATATTCTTGTAATAGTTAACGGTAAAATATGTAAAAGTACTCTAAAGCAACTATTTTACTTTATCTGCAACTAGATGTGTTTGACCAAATAAATTTTTGGCCCATGGACAGCTCTTACTCTGGTTAATTCAACCCCGGAGAGTTATTTCAAAGGTTTCCTTCGTAAAACTACCAAGTTTCTAAATAGCATTTTGAACGAGTCCTTTCAAAATAATAGCTTCCTGTCATTATTTTCTCTTCGTTCTCCTCCTCGTACTTTCTGTGGCATCAACCCTTTATCTTCAAATCTTTACTCTATGCTGCCAAAGAAAATAAACTTACCACTTAGTTTGCAAGCAAGAATGGAAGTAAACAAGGTTTACTTCCATTCAAAGGGTTTACAATCACTCAAGCCAATATTTAAACGCCTAATGAGCGCCTAAAAGAATGAAAGAGTTAACGTAGTTTCTGCGAAGTATCACCGCATATTTGTTCATTGAATTTTAGCTACATTGTGATGAAATATATTTCATCTGTTTAAAGGTACCAAAATATCAGCCTTTTATTTCACTAATTTTTGAGATATTAGCCAAAACGTAGGGGTCATTTTCCATGGGATATGGATATGGGATATACCCTCCAGGGAGATGTAGGTAATTAATACAATCTGGGAGCACTGATCCAGAAACTGCTTAGTAAATTTAACTTTCTGATTTTCATATTCTTTCTGTATTATTAAAAAAATATTAAGCAATGAAATTCGTAATAAAAAACCGAACTAAATTGGTTGTGAAGGCACTTGCAGGGCACGGGGTGAAGTTAATAACCATATTTTTTAGGCCTCAAACATTCGTAGTCCTTGGTTAACTACGGAGAAGTTTTGTGACATAAAACAAAGATTTTGCGTAATTAATAAGACTGTTTTTACTTCATATTTTTTAAATCGCTTAAATATTGAAGTGAAATACGAAATTGTTCAAAATATAACCGAAGAAATCCTCGCTCAATCTTCCTCAACGGATACCATTTTTTGAGAACAGAGGTTCGATTTGAGGATATTTTTCCCGTCGACTCACCCTTGAATCTTTACATCTTACAATGTTTTTTATAACAATTATATTACAACTCCGCATTTTTATTTTTACCGTCACACCACATTCTTTGAGACTAAATATTTCATAAAATGTTTGGTGAACTGAACGGCAGGAGACCGTTCTCCGTTTCTCTAAACAGCCATCAATGGACTGGGATGCCTTCGATACCGTAACACGGTTTATTGCACACGCATAAATCAGTCTCCAACTTAAGCCTCCGAAGTTGAATAGATTTATCACTCTCGCGCAAGAGTTAGAAAGCCATGAAAACTTCTCCCTTTTGGTACATTGATACCCCATATACTCAGTATGATATTGACATTTTCCCTCACGAAGAATTGCTATCGTTTCATTCTCGGCGAGTCTCCAAGATTATTCCTGAGTTTTTTCTGCTATTGATCATAGTGTTAAAAAAGGGAGAAAATACACACATAAAAACTATTACGCCGGGCCCTTTCAGTGTAGGCACAGTCAGAAAACTTCAACTCTAAGTGGTAAGCGTGTAAAACCTATACTGCTTTAATAATTTTCTCCATACTGCCCTATTCTTGCATATGTCTTGTGTTTCAGTTACCCTCATGCTTTGTTTCATACACGACCTCATGTTCTAGACCCCTAATGTTCCTCTTCTTAAGAGCCTCTTCTACCACATTTACCCATAACATTCTCGGTCTACACCGTCCTCTCAATCTATTCACTACACCATCATTTGTATTTTTCGTCATTCAATTCTCATCCATTCCCTCAACATGGACAAACAAAAAAAGGACACTCCTTTCACATGTGTCCATTAATGGAACATCCAACCCACATTCATTCGCAACCCACTCATTCATAGACCTATCCATCTTACTTTTGCCGCAAACACTTCTCAGAAATTACATTCCAAATGAATTTTACCTACTCTTATGCTCATCTTGACATACCCAGATTTTGCTGCCATATAATAACTTTGGGAATAGAACACTTATGCAAACAGAAATATTTGCTCTCCATGATAAACACTCATTCAATGATATTCAACACACTACCTTCTTCTGTCTTATCTTATCCCATTCGCATCCATCCCCTGGGATTTAAATCCACCCCAAACACAACGGACTTGGACGGAAAAATTTGAACACAACTGGCGTGTTGGTTAAAATAAGTCATTTAATAGAATATTTGTTGACCGATTTTGACCAAATTTTGATGTGTTGTTAAGAGTTACCTGCTCTTACATTTGGTTGAAGTATAAATTACAAAAGATGGTGTACTGTGTACAAGAATGAAAGCATTCAAACATATATAAAATCATTTACATCACTGGATATAATTCTTTTTGGAATGATATGGCTTGAAATGTTCTAAACATAGTGGCACTTTGCACACATCACACTGCCATGTGGACTCTCTTCTTATCTTTTTCTCCAGGCACACCACACAACGTTTAGCCGTTCTTTTACCTTTTGCGTCGCTCGGTTCAACCTTTTCAGGGAAATGGCGACCAGTTAGTCTCACAGGCAGGTCTGGTAAACTATTACTGTGACTCCTCACAAAACCCTCTTCATAATATTTTTCCTTCAACTCCTCGGCTAATTTCTGTTTGAAAACATGAAAAGTTCCATCTTTTCTCTTATTTACAAATTTATATACAACATATGTATTCAAAATCATCATATCTAAAAGATTAAAAAATATTTTTTTATATGCTTTGTTGTACCGACGCATGCAGTGAAATTTACTCAATATCTGATCTCCTACGTCACCTCCGCCCATATTTTCATTATAGTCGATAACAGCAGTGGGTTTACGAATCACTCGCCTACTTTTCCAGTCAACTTTTTTGGTATCTGTAAACTCCAAGGAATGCCGGGTGCTAAGTATTGTAACATCCCTCTTGTCTTTCCACTTGATTGCAGTAATGTTATTACTGCAATATGATACAGCTTCACCTTTTTGGAGTTTAAATTTGCCTATATCTTTTGGCATATTTTTGCGTTGAGTTCGCACAGTACCACATACATTAGTTCCTAAGTTGTGTAACTTGTGAAACAAATCTGGTGAACTATACTAATTATCAATATACAATGAGTATCCCTTGTTTAGAAGGTCGGCCATCAAATCCAATACAACCTTCGTACTAACAGGAATATTGTTTACTTTATCTTTCCCAACATAAATTTTAAAGTTATGAATATAACCATTGCTGGAATCGCATAACTTGTATAGTTTTGCTCCAAATCTTGCCCTCTCAGACCTAATGAAGTGTAGTCTTCCTCTGCACTTCATTAGCGATTCATCAATGCAAATAGAATGAATTGGTGTGTAAACCTTTCGAAAAATATCAGTCGTCATATCAATGACTGGCCTCAGTTTTCTAAGAGGGTCATCGATAACTAGGTTTTCATTGTTTGCAAAATGTAGATGCTTATTAATTTTCAAAAATCTTCTTCGAGGCATGATTGTTCTAAAATATGGTGTATTCATGCTTGGATCTTTTCACCAATAATCTTGTAAAGTTGGCTTTTCAATTAAACCCATCAAAATAACAAGAGCTAAATACACTTTCAGTTCATTTGTGGTGATACTGTCAAAGTCACGATCAGCTGATCCATACCTGTTCGTCTCCAAGACCACATGTTGGACAATTTCGTCGTTTAAAAAAAGTTCAAAAACATGAAGTCTACTAACTCTTTCACCTAAATCAATTGTTATTCCTGAATGACCTGTGTAATTACGAATAATTGGATCCTTTAGATCTTGTTTCCAGTTCCAAGAACAACCACTGTTGATGCCTACATCAGAGTCCTTTTCATTTTCGCTTCCTGAAGCACAACCATTTGATTCACAATCACTCTCTGAGTCGATAACATTCCGTAGACTTAAACGTTTTGGAAAGATAACATCATCTTCGCTACTTGAATCATCATCATCAGAGCTCAAAATATCAAGTAATCCACTAATACAGTCATCGTCCACACTTTTATCATAACTTCGCTTCCTGCACCCGGCCATTTTCAGGCGAATAAAGTTTGCAAGTAAGAAAAAGTATTTTCTAAGGTGATTTACAATCGAAAACATTTTCTAAATAGCCACCAGATGGCAGCTACAAACAGGTACACTCTCAGGCCAAATATTTACAAAAAAACTCGTAAGATAGCAGCAGGATCAACTGACAAATAACACTACGCATTCTGCGTACCAGTACGCTTGGGGTGTTTGTGGCCAGCTTGAGGCCACGTACCAGTACGCTTATGGATGCGAATGGGTTAAATACATTATTTTTATTTTTGTATATCCTTGTACATTTTTTTAAACATAGGTGATCTGTTTCTATTTTTATGGCTAAAAATGACCTACTATGCTATTAAAAATGGTATTATATTGATAACAGCCAAATTTCCAGAAATTGATTCACTTTTTTCGGCGTGGGCCCACAAAAATTACGCATCAATTGATCACGTTATTAATAATGTATTCGAAAAAAATACATTTGCAATAACCTTTTCTTATATAAATTTAACCGTGACGGTTTTTCCAACAGGATTTTCTCTCCACCAACTTATTCGTATTATCCAAGCTAAAATGGTAAATGAGTGAAATTAAAAACGTTTATTAATATCACATTTTACGGAGAAGCGGTATGGCTACTATCTTCGAAAGAAAAATTTGAAAAAAATAATTCATAAATAATTAACCATAGTAAGTTAGAATAAGTGAGAACGATTGTCCTCCGTAAAATAAGATTTTAAAATTAATATATTTATTAGAACCAGGAAAAATGTCTTGAAGTTTTACGAAAAAGTGTAATCATTAATGCTTTAAGTATGAGATGAATTATCTCCACACATTTCAGATATATTTTACGTAAATCAACAATGGCTCTGTTCCATTAACACTGGAATTGAAAAAAAAATGGAATCAGTAAATTATAGCAGATTACGGATACGATGAAATTTGCTGTCCCTGCGAAAAAATAATCCTACTAACTCCGATCGAAAGATCCCGATCCATGAATAACTACGTCTTGTCAACCAAAGACTTATTCCAAAGCTCGATTTCTCACTTTTGGCCCCCTGGAGAGAGCGAAATAGAAGGGACCGACCCAGTCCAGACGCGGTCAAACGGATGGAAAGACTGACTGATGAACTTCAAGTGAAAAGTTTTACTGACAGCCTTTTGTTTAGTTCTCTATGGGATAAGAGAGAAGGAGAAGAAAAACTGTGATTGCAGAGTACAAGATAGAGGAACATCGGCGACTACTATCACCAGTTTGTTTAACAAGATCACGATTTCCTGCCTTGTCTCTCCTACAATCAGAATGTTTGTAGTTCAAGATAATGTTATTAACAAAAACCGATATTTAAGAATACTATCATATCAATGCTCTCTCTTAATTAATACTTTTACATATCGTATCTTTTTATGTATTTTGAAATTCATAATTTGCATTCATCATCATTGTTCCAACCCAAAGAATTGTTCACTGCACTGTTCAATTGTTCACTGGTCCATTCTTCCCTATTTTTAACTAAATCTTTTTCAATCTGGTTTTCTTGTCTTTCCCATATCTCTCTTTATTTGACCCATGTACTTATCCTGAAGTCTTCCTCATGGAACCTTCCCTTCTTTTTTGTTTAGATATCTCTTGCTTCCCTAGCATAGTCATTCTAAATCCCTAAATCTCCACATTGTCGTTTTTATCCAGTTTTCCTTTCATCCAAACGTACTTACTGCTACCGTCTGACTCATCAAGTAATAAGAAGTCAGTCTAAGACCAACTTGCATTTTTTCCCACAAAAATCATACCTTGATGACGAAGAGAGGGAAGGACTTACACAATTCCAATGGCATAATTCCAACCCTTTCGTTTAGTCCCCTGTGGGGTTGGAGAACGGGAAAGGACGGGAAAAAATGATTGCAGGGCGCGAATCAAAGCAAGAGATGGGGGACCTTGGTAACAACGATCACCGATTTGTTTGACGAGGATCACGATTCCCGGCCTTGTCTCTCCGCCAATCACAAACTTTTGAGTCAATGGAATCCCGAGAGATACTCGTTCTGATGATCACGATAGGGCGCGGCGCACATTCATCGATTACATTTGAAGATTTATCCACATTCAGCCGTGTTGATTTTGCACTGAAAGTTAAAATGTAAATCATATTCAGTGTTGCTTCCCTCCGTTCACGTTCCACCAGATATTTTGCGGGATTCAGGCCGACCCCACACAATTCAACAGGCATCATGTCAACGGCGAGAGACAGGCAACTCAACATCAGGAGAGCTATAGAAATATCACTTCCTATTATAATAGGTCATTATAATTTATTTCATACTGGTACAATCCAATTGCGAACCTTTAATTTTCTAATCGTAAATAGCAATTCATACAGTCACAAGCACTCTTGTTATGGGTAGGGTATAACCACCCAGGTGGTACTCCTCCAGATAAACCAGTCCCCGCTTTACCCCGCCGTAACCGAGGCTAACTGAGTGATGGCTACTGAAGTTTACTAGGCTTAATCACTACAACGTGCCCAGAGAAGAACTCATGAGAATCCACGTACAAAATTAGCTTCAGAAATGGAAAATAATTTTGCCGAGCACCTTAAAATTCCTCTAATATTTACGATGAATTTATAAAAAAATTAATGAATAAGTAAAGTCTCATGATTAAATATGGATTAGCTAAAGTTCTAACGGCCGCGGTTCACGAAGTGTATCATTAAGAGTATAAAAATGATTAGACTATTTCAGGCCTAACTTTGAGCAACCAATAATAATTAATAAAAAAAATTTCTTAGCATTATCCAAACTAATATTTTAATGGAAATGAATTGCCAAACCCATGGTCGGTATTAAATTTTTGAGTGAATGATACTAAGCTATCGTTTTTACTAATGACACAAAAACTATGCACTGATTTTTACCGCTGAGAGTTCCATAACTACTGAGAAGTATATTAATTAAACCACCAGTAGCGGCAAAGTGTTCGCGATGATTACGTTGAAATTCCGAAGTTTCCAAACAATTCCGTAGCCAGGTGCGTGGGACATTCTCAGGGAAGTTTGATTCTCAAGGTGCATGAAAATCTCGGAAATGTCTGCGGTCAAGTCGATGATTAAAGCTTTCCCTGTATTCTCATGATAACAAGGTTATACAGGGCTAACCTTAGACTTCTCGGATGACTGTGGTCAACAGACATTTAAAATAAACATTTTCGCGGATAATTTCATTTTATGAATGTAAATTATGAGGGGAACGGATTTTTTTGTATGGTGGACAGAGAACTTGTTTCCCACCTTGAGTATCCGGGTTCCAATCCTTGTTTTGAAGATTTTTTTATATTTCAGATCCCGATCCCCACATGGGAACTGTATGGGGAGCATTTCAAGTACAGTACAGTACTCCGTCCGTCGGATGGGACGTTAGGGCGGGATTAAGATCAACGCTTCCACACGTAACGGAAACGGTAAGTGGCGAACACGAGGCTTACATTTTCTCAAGTGGAATTTCAAATTGTTTGTATTTTCGTTGCCTCCGTAAAGCATTTAAATATTCTATCGCAGAGAAATATCTGAAAACAGCGAATGAGGGCACAAACTGGCATATAGGTGATATAATGCAGTTAAATCGCGACCATATGAGAGTACAATGAACATTGAAGTAGGAAGGAGAATTTGTGTGGCATAATACGGCATCTATGAATTGGATAAATTTTGTTTTGATTATAATCTGAATTTGAATATAATTTGCATTTTAATTATAAAACATAGGTTTGCCCTCAAAATTAAATATGAAAAAATTCAGCTTCATGGTTTGAATACAAAAACTTTTCCAGTTATTTTAATCTTACCTCGAGCAGCTTGGGTTGGAGAATGTTTTACCTTCTGGGCCGATGATACTTGAGTATGAATGCTGTTTCCGAAAAGCAATTAAATTTAAACAGCGGAATTTGATAACATGAATGCACCACAAATAATGTAGCAGGGTAGAGACATATTAACAAGTTGCTCTCCATAAAATGAGCCAACGCTCCTTTCGCGGTCATGATGCCGTGCAACGGCTTATAACAGAGAGGACCAGTTTGTAAACTTTGACGGCAGAGTAGCTTCAGACGTACTGGGAGGAAATACTTTTGCAACACCCGAGGGACCTATATGAGAACGAGGAATTTATGTCCATAAACTATACGAGTGCCTGGGAAATAGCCCCATGAATTCATTAAGCAAGAGCAGTTTCAATGTAGGTAGTGCACAAACGTGTGACAATCCATCTCGAAGGGATAACGAGAAAGGCAAGAGAAAAAATAAGAATGCAGACGAATTCTGAGGAGAAAAAAAATGTTCTGAGTAGATGCAGCATGATGCACCATTAAAAATTTTAAATTA
This sequence comes from Pyrrhosoma nymphula, assembly GCA_963573305.1. NCBI lineage: Eukaryota > Metazoa > Arthropoda > Insecta > Odonata > Coenagrionidae > Pyrrhosoma > Pyrrhosoma nymphula. Next base: position 57,026,219 of record OY754335.1, read on the forward strand.
CGCCGTTTCGCAAATAGAATGTGAATAGCACAACTAGATATAGAAAAAGTTTTATAACTTTTGCAAACGATGCAATAAATTTTTATGATGTAAATGGCTCGAAAATAGAATGTGAATATCACAACTAGATATAGAAAAAATGTTTTAAAACTTTTGCAAACGATGCAATAAATTATTACGATTTAAATGGCTCTCTAAGGTTAAAGTTTTTCTAAAAGGGCTTCAGGATTGCAATTCAAAGTTATTTCGACGATTTATAAAAAACCGCAAAATGAAATCCATGAAAATATTCTAAAAACAAAAGATTAAGCATAAAAAAATTGCACCAAATAGTTTTCTAGAAGGATTTACACGAAATATCTAGGCATAAAGATATCTCATCTAGGTTTTAAAAATCCTCAAAAGTGAGAGAGTTGCTACCCGCAGAAAATAATTTTCTCCCCTCAATAACAAAATGTCTTCAGACATAATAGTAAAGTGGTGCCTAAGCCACGTGAGCACTTGCAAATTTTGAGGTATCCTCCATTAGAGCTCGTCTCATTAATGTGGAAACATTTACACCCATCTTGATTTTTAAATTAACACAGCTTGCAGTAACAAATGACTTACACACATGTGGATTGGAACGGATTGCATCTGAGAGCCGACTTCTCATTATAGTAAGTACATTTATGGTCGCTCCGTCTGGGCAATTAGCAACAACAACCTTAATGTTCAGGTGTTACGGTAGGGGGAAGACATTGACGACAGGTTGTCCAGCACCAAAGTGTACACGGACCAACTAAGTCAGCTCAGATAATCGAATGCGCGCACTCAGACAATATCTTAGAAAACTTTTTCAATGATTGATTGTAAGCATGCGTAAACTTTGGCGTTCTTCTAAGGTTGTTTTACATTTCTTGCTTCTGTTTGTTCATGGCCATAAAAATTGTAACAAGTCATTTGGAATAAGAAGAAGAACGAAGAAAATGGAATAGGCCAACGTCTACCTATAACCTCCTGCTTCTTGCCCGAATACACGAGTGGAAACAATCACAGTGTAAGTGATAAGCTTGAAAAAAAATGTTGTCTTTACATGGAATACCTTTTAAAATATGTCAACTATTTTTTACATATAATCCCATGATTCAACAAAGAGCTATAGCAACTTACGGACATGTTTTCCAAGATTTTCTTGGAAATAAACAACTTGAGAATTATGCTGTATTAGTTGTTATTCAAACGATATCTGTCATAGATAGGGATAGGAAAATTTCGCGATCGCGAATTTTGCGAATTTAGACAAAAAATGCCCTAGGAGTGGTAATTAGTTACAACATACTCCATACTGACTGGGGAAATGACTTCTGAACTCGCAAAATGTCGCGAATTATGCCCCAAAACGCGAATTTTCATTTTTTATGAGAAAATGGTTGAAAGTACATTTCAAACGCAAGAAAAAAAATAAAATTGCAAACAAATGTTCGCATTTCGATTTAAACGAACTCACGTTCAAATATTCCTGAGGTATGCGGAAGTTTGCAGTTCATCGTAGCATAACCGGTATTACGATAACAATTGCGGGAGGATGACATCGGGTGCTTTCGATTTACGGCGATAACCGGCAATACTCAGCTCGTCACGCCGCGGTGCTTTCTATTTACAATTAGTGGAATAACCATCTATCGGCATCTATGATCGGTGGCTCTCCGCTCCGAGGTGAGTCGAACAAAGGAAAAGCAATATGCGCATTTATTAAAAGTAATCTGCCACAGCATGAGGGTTTCCCAAACTTTTCCTCCCATGGAACACTTCGTAAATCCTGAAATTTTAACGGAACACCTTGTGGACTTCGCATATATAAAACCATTGCGTTTAGGTAGCAGCATATAAACCCATTATAAGTTACTCGGAACACCCATTATCCTTCCACGGTACGTAGTTTGGGAATCCCTGTGCTACAGATTTGAAGACGAGACGGACTGCGCATGTGTGAATAGCCGCTTTGAGTTGTTTCATTTCAATGGGCTTGTTCGCCAAGAGTTTTTTAATGCCAATTATAGTTTGAAAACTAAAGACACACGTATTTTTCCGATTTTTTATTTTGGTTTGATTTGATCATAACACTACTACGGATTTGAAGATGAGACGGCCTGCGCATGCGTAAATAGCCACTTTGAGTTGTTTCATTTCTATGGAATCGTTCACCAAGAGATTTTAAATGCTATATATAGTTTGAAAACTAAAGAGATACGTATTTTTCCGATTTTTTTTTATTTTGTTCTGATTTGTTCACTACACTCTACTACGGATTTGAAGACGAGACGGACTGCGCATGCATGAATAGCTGCTTTGAGTTGTTTCATTTCAATGGAGTTTTCGCCAAGAGTTTTTTAAATGCCAATTCTGAAAGAGTTTGAAAAATAAAGAGACATGTATTTTTCCGTTTTTTGATCCGTCGCCTGCTTTTCGAATTATTGGCGGCGAAAAATCGGGGTTCTTAACCCTTTCACGTAAAAGAACCTACATGAAATGTTTTGAAGTCACATGCTGCTCCGTCCAATCACGCTGGGCGCTATGCAGCATTCCCCTTCCCTCGCTTTCCAGCGAGCGAATTAGTAACTGAACTGGATCTCTGATGAACTTTTTGAGTGGGTGGTAAGTTTCGAAAATTTTGAGTGAGTTGCTGAATATAGAAGAATTTTGTCTCCACCGAAAATCTATTTTCCAATCCATCTACCGAATTCATGAATGAAATTGCAATTTCGCATCATGGTGAACAACCTTGTTGCAATGGGGTCGTTCCATTGCAATGGTGTATAGCTGGCTTTAAAGCACCAATCAAGGCCAACTACGACATCAATATAATTGTCGATATATTTATTGCGTGGCACCAAGATTGATTTTATTGTTTGAATCTCTATATTTTGGCCATTTCCGTCAAATGACTGTTTATTTTCCAGTGACAATTGTTAAGTATCCTAGTTTTATTCCTGGTTTCTGTGCTTTCAATTGATTTTGACAAGTTATTGAGATGCCGAATGCAAAATTAAGTGCAAGAGACCGGGCTTTCCAGTATCAAAAAGATGGATTTTATTGTATCGATAAATGTACGGTCATGTACAAATTCTACAATTGTCAGGTTACTTGGGAAAGACTCAATTGGAAAACATTTTAAATCTTCAGAGCACGTAACTGCAACAAACATTCACAAGGATGGAAATTCTCTAAAGTTACAGGTCAATAAACGAAATGTATTAAATTTTATTTTTAAATGTAGTGCCACTTTTCAAGGTTCCACCACTGAGGTGATTGTCTTCAGTCATAACATGGCTAGAAGGGGAAGTGTGGCATAATCACCCAGATCATATTGGGTTAAACTATAGTATAAGTGACCCTTTTCTAGGCTTTGAAATAATCGGCATTTTATGCGTGTGTGTGTGTATATATATATATATATATATATATATATATATATATATATATAATAATTTGAACAGAAGGTGAAAGAAAGAGATAGGAAACATGTAGCTAAAATTGGACGAAGACACTGGTGATGTGGAAGATGGTAAAGCCGAGAAATCAGAGGGTAAAAATGTGCCGTGGCAGGTCCCGGCCACGGCACATTTTTACCCTCTGATTTCTCGGCTTTACCATCTTCCACATCACCAGTGTCTTCGTCCAATTTTAGCTACATGTTTCCTATCTCTTTCTTTCACCTTCTGTTCAAATTATTATATATTTATTCGCCTAAAGGCGGTGTGTGAGTGAGTGAACGAAATATATATATATATATATATATATATATATATATATATATATATATATATAAACTTTGCCACAGGTGGGGCGGAATTAAATATAGAAACACAAAAAAGAAGAACACTCACACACTATACGTTCTGATATTTCGGCACGTTGCCTTTCTCACAGAAGGAAGGATTGTGAGAAAGGCAACGTGCCGAAATATCAGAACGTATAGTGTGTGAGTGTTCTTCTTTTTTGTGTTTCTATATTTAATTCCGCCCCACCTGTGGCAAAGTTTATTTTTATTTAAATTATCACGTGTGTGATTTTCCACGAACTCGTGTATACATATATATATATATATATATATATACATATATATATATATATATATATATAAATTCGTGGTCACTGTGAAAACACCGAAATGACTTGTTGAAAGTACCGAATTCCTAATTTCAAAGTACCACTTTTCTCCCTCTCAAACCACCGAAAAATTCCCATCCCTAGTCATAGAGCGTACAGATGGCCCATACATATACCATACTGTTTCAGCGATAAGTCCCAAATAATTTCCAGATATGTTAAAGATTGCGCCTACCGATTTTAAATACTGGTCAGATATACATGATTACGATAATAACAAAAACTGATACTGTGGAATACTATAGTACCAATAGTACCTTTCATCTACGTACGCTTTGGCGACATTTGAAATTAATAATTATAATTTTCGTTCTTTAAATCTACAAATTGCCATAAATTCTGTTTCCATTTCTTAAAGGCCGTTCTACAATGGACGTAAGCCGTTAGAAGAAAGCCGTAAGAGCTCCCGTGACGGCTGCCGTAAGCCGTAAGGAGCTGCTGTAAGGAAGATGGCCAAGTACCATCTTAACGGCTTACGGCAAGCCAGTCAGAACGCGCCGTCAGGGGTCTGTAGAGTATAATAGCATTAGGCCGACCGCTGCGCCATCTGTTGGGGGAAGGTGAAAACTCAATTTTTTCCTGATGGCGGAGAGCAAAAACAAACACCTCACAGGTGTGACAATTTACAATTCCCTAAACATAGCCGTAATCGCTATTATGAAAGGTTTGTAACAATACGCATAGTGTGCAGATAAGGTGTACGTAATGTGGTTGAATCTTTGCTGTTGTAAGTAGGTTAGAAATGAATAATGGTGATTTCATAGTTATAGAGTAGAAGAGCATTAGGCCAACCGCTTCGCCATCTGCAGGGGAGATAGTGAAAATCCACTTTTTTCAAGACGGTGGAAAGCGCAAAATGTACTTCTCAGTTTTGGCAGTTTACTATTCCCTTAATATTGGCGTAATTGCAAATTCGAAAGTTTTTTAACAATGCACATAGTGTGTAGAAAAGGTAAAAATAATGTGGTTGAAAAATCTCTGTTTTAAGTAGGTTAAAAATGAATTTGCGCTGGCGGGACAAAAGCGCAAATTATCCTTATTTTAGATATCTTGCGCGCGAATTTACGGCTTACGGATTCTATTGGAGATAGGCTGCCGTCAAAGATTTCTTGCACCTTACGTCTTACGGCTTATGTCTATTGTAGAACAGGCTTCAAACGGACCTAATGCTCAATATCGATATATATATTCATCTACTCATACACACAGGATTCTATCAAAGACCAACTTTCATATTGCCAGCAATAACAATACCTTCATTTTTTTATTAAATACTCACGGACACAAACACAGGCGTGACAAATCGAGAGCCAGAAAAACGGGACATACCTGAAAATAAAAAGAAATTTGCTAAGGTTAGTAGTTAGCATAAGACCTCATTGTAAACTCTTTACAATAATTATTTTATACATAGTCAGAATAAGTGCCACACATAGTGATATTATATTAATAAAAATCTGCATGAACGTAATTTACGGTTCGGAATAACTACAAATACTTATAAAGGAATAAAGGCTAGAAAGAGATTGGGACGAAACAAGTGAAGATGGATTCATAAGGAAATCTGGTAAGTGGTTGACTAAAACATTTGGTAATGAGAACTGGATATTAGCAAATGCTCATCTACGTCTTTTGTCTCATACCCACGAGATTCTGTAACAAAAGGTTTATGGTTTAAACATCAATGGTAGTTTATTTACTTGAAACATTAAATGCAGGTAGACTCGAGGGCAGGTGGCACATTATCAGTACCCAAATACTAGAGTGCAAAGATAAACGAACAAAAGAGAAATAACAAATTAATGTCTTAATCATATTATGCACTAAAATATTGAATTCTGTGACCAAAAAGAACCAAACTGATATATTTCATTATTACCGGCTAAATAACTTATATTGACTCGACTATTTCCGTTCTTAGATGCACCTAAATTTGATAGAAAAATCCCAAAAATCTCTCCAGGTAGCAGGTTCCAGGCTAAAATGCTCTTATTAATATTTTTATATTCCTTAATATGCGTTCTTTTGGGTGCCACGGGATGTTGTGTTCGTTCAGGGGAATGTTTTGAAAGTGCCCGTTTGAACGTACGCCAGTTTGACTACAAGATAGAATTGTCGGAACAAATATTTGATGCAAAGCTTGATACTGCTCATATTATTGCAATAGGGTGTACAATGGAAACGATGATTTTTCACAAGATGGAATCGTTGAGATGCGTCACGAAGCCGCTCATTCAGAATAATTGAGTAATCAATCACACGAGAAACATTTTTCATGTCTTTTTCAGCTGATGACATAGCAGCGGAAAGACTCCAGCCGCAAAAGCCGTCATCATAAGTATTCCACACAATTATAACTCACCATTACGATATTAAAAATGGTAACCATGTAGCACCTTTTATTCATTCACGGATTTTATTCATTGAAAATACTATATTACGGTAATGGCCGGAGTTACATTCTCTTAAACCTGAAATTTTAATACCTATGGTTGGTATAGTAGCCATTGGATATTAAAAGTACCTGCTAAAGAGCAACCCTGTTAACGTATCTATATTTCCATTTTTAATAAAAAAAACTTTGTACTTTTCCACACTTTGTAAAGTGTGGAAAAGTACAAAGTTTTTTTTATTAAAAATGGATATCTATCACTTCCACGAAGTCAAGCCTGAAACAATTAAAAAAAATGTATCTATATTTGTCACATTTTTACTTAAAGGTGTAGGCAATCAAAACCCTCGAAGCAGAGAGTTATGAAATGCTTAATATTTTATGAGGAATAGATTTTGATTAAAACGACTAAAAAAGTAAGCACGCATTGTAAATGAACCCTTCAATGATCAATATAAAATTCTGATCTTAAAAGGAGCATACATTTCGTTGAGAATCAAAAAGAGCTAAATATTTTTCGTGTAAAAGGTTTATCACTTCAAAGGATCGACATCAAGTGTCACTCACATTCAATATTGCACGGCCCAACAAGGATTAGAACAGATAACGAAGCGATCCCTTTCAAGCGTATTAGAATTAATATCGGGTCCTACTTCACTATTAAACCGCACCTCATCAATTCAGATACGCTATCAGACATGAAAGATGTCCATTATGCTCGCGAACTAAGCGCTCAAAATTATAAACATCCAAGTCTATATTAGCTTCGGCAGCGACCGAGCTGAAATTCTTTACTTCCCCAGAAAAAAATACAAATTCCTTTTCATTTTTTTTTAGATCCGAGAAGGGATAAATCCCGAAGAGGATTATCTCTCTCCAACCCCCCTTCATATCCTTTCGTGGAGGATCTTAGGTAGGGGGAAACGAGAGAAGGAAGAGAGAGAGAGAGAGAGAGAGAGAGAGAGAAGAAAATGGAACGGAACTCCCAAAAATATTCATGGCTGGATAACAGGTTGAAAATTGAATGGGGGATGAGAGAGGGAGATTCCTGGTGATGGGAAGAACAGGAAAATTGGAATGGGATGATATCACACGGAAACAGAAAAATAGATCTACATCTAAGAAATACTGTGCAAGCCACTACTACGGAGGGGTGTAGCACGGGGTGATTTCACTCCAGGCACGCCACTCGTCCCGGTTTGAATACCACGCACACCCCTGGCCACTAGGCGTGAACAAAAAAGTAGTCAGGAATACAATGCACAGCCAAACCAGAAACCAGGAGAGTGCCACGAGCACGCCTACTTGCAGTACCATGCAATATACAACATGCAATATATTATAACTGATTAGTACTACACATACTACTACAACTCATTTTAGTACGAGTAACTTATTTATGAAGATAACATAGTCCTAAGCGATTAGACGTGTTAGTATCAATGAAAGAAGAGACCCAATATAAAAAATGCGAATACTGGGTAAGAAGAAGAAGTTCATTGTGAGAATGTCTATAAATTTCGTGATATATATCTAACGATTAACTCGTCAAATGAAATTCACATATCTTATAATTTACAGAGAAGATAGATTTGAATGGAGTTTCAGCAGTTCAAACAACGCAGTGTTATATCATTACGTACCGACTGTCTTCAGCCAAGTTTCTTAGTAACATATCTACAAAAAATGTCCAATATATTGTTTTACAATACATAGTGGTGATTTGGGAAACTAAATAAGGTTTCATTTTTAGAAAAGTTAATTAGTTAATCCAAGATAAACACATTTGGCCAATGAATAAGAATTAAGTAAGCAAAAACCTTGCTGTGGATATATAAAAATCCAGCAAAAGAGCAAACAAAAATGCGCTAATACGTAGGAGGGAATACAACCGACAATGTACAATTGAAAGGGAATGCAATCGAGTGGCAATCGACAGATTAGAGTCTTGAGGTCAGTGAGGGTAAGTAGGAAGAGGTACCGAAGAACTCTTGAGTGGATCTCTTGAGGCACCCTCGTCTCTTTCGACCCGCCTCTCTTACATACTTAATTCCTCCCTGACATCAAGGTTTAAACAAGTAAGTGCCACCAAATTCTGATACACCTATGTACACCCACGCTTGAGATCACTCGTGAGGCAACAATGTGGGGGGACTGTTTGTTAAGGGACTTAATCAGCAAAGGTCATTCGGGGGACGAACGCACGGGTAGCGAGGAGTGGAGGAATAAATTAATAATTTCCAAACTTTGTAATTTTCACTTATGCTTTTTTGCAGGGGACTGGTTTTGCTGCACAGACGACATCTATCAAAACACCTGGGGATATTACTTATCCGATGAATCCAGGTTGTCCACGAATAAACCATTGTGAAAATTACAAAGTTAAATTATTGACTCATTAATAATGTACTTTCACCAAGTTACACCTGAAATTATCGAGTTCAAGAGAGAAGGAGACTTGTCTTAAAAAGCGACTCAATGTGAAAATGGGAAAAGAAGAAGATCGTACCAGCTACAGCACGAGATGGGCGTGGTTATTGGGGGGGGGGGCATGATAAGAGCAGAGTAAGGCAGAGAATTAAAAATGGAGGAAGATGTTTTTTGGAGGTGGAAAGATGTGGGTGGGAAGAAAAGCAATGGGAGGTCAAGTGGAGCCATATTATGTTAAGAGGAAGTTGGAACACCTTTTGGGCTGAAAAGGCAGCAGACACGAGTGAAAAAGGGAAAGCAGTATCAGTGGAGGAGGAAGAACAGGGAGAGTGGACGTAAAGGGGAGTGGTTCTTCAAGGGAGAGGAGAAATGAATGACTACGCCCACACCACCACTCCCACGAAGGAAAAAAGGGTCAGAGAAGGAAAAGCAAAGAAATAGAGGTAGTGGAGAGGTTTGACGATGGGGGGGGGAGGGGAGGGGAGGTTAGGTTAGTGAGTGCAAAAGAAGAAGAGGGTTGGAAATAAAATGAAGGTGGAGCTTCTAGGGCCCCTCGGAAGAAAGAGGGCTTGTGAGAGGGTGGAAGAGGTGAGGATTTTGAAAAAAGAGGGGGTTTTAAAATAAGCATGAGCCAAGAGATGACCTCGGCCCTGACTGCAAGGATTGCTTCCCGTCGGAAAGCTTCGTTTTTCCCTTAAAAATAAAAATGAACGGAGAGCAAGTTAAAATCCACCATAAAACTGTCAATTTAGGACCAAATTTCTTTCTCTCGTCACAGGGATAAGCCCGTGGCCAAACTCTTTCAAAATAACACTGGTAGACACAAAAAATGATCAACAAATAGCTTTTTATTAACTATTCGAGTCATAAAAATTAACATAGCGTTAACATTTCCTCGATTTTGAGCTGTCTCAAATCAACGCCTGGAAATATAGCCCATGTACGTATCATTTGGAGTAATGTTAGTGTTTTCGAAGACTAGATTACTTTGCCAACAGTTCTACGCCAAAAACGCAAGTGTACAGAGGCCGAGTTTAAAGCCACCATAAAAATGCCAATTTTTGACCATATTTTCTCCTCTCGCCACAATGATTAGCTGGAGAAGGAATTCATCCATATAACACTATTAAGCACAAAGAAATTAAAAAGCCCTTTACTAATCATTCAAGGTATTAAAAATTAACACAACGTTAAAATGTATTCAGTGTCCATCTCAGTCTCACATCCAGGCTTGGAGATATAGCCCAGTGATTCTAGTGCAATAGAAAACTAATCGTGTTCAGAAAGTCAATTGTATATAGCTGCATGCAAAACAGCTGCCGTGTCTAAATTTTTTTGAATAAAAAAAAACAAAGCAATATTAATTTAAATTAGCAGTCAGTTTTAACTTAAATGAGAAAGGTTAAAAACATTTCAGGAAGAAAAAATTATTTTTGTAGCGGATTGAAAGTACTTAACTTAGAATATCTAGGTTTCCCTCTAGATAACGAATTCTTTTTTATTATGATACAATGTCGACAATAAGAAAACCCATTTACGCTGCCTTGCTGCACCAATATTCATTCTTTTTCCAAAGAAGTCGCTCTGAAGTCCAGGAAAGCAGGAAAGGAGTATGTGATAAGGAAAGCAGAGCAGAGAGAGCAGAGAGCAGTGAAAAAATAAGAGTGCATTGAAAGGCTTCCTTCAGGCAAGAAAGTTGGCTGATGACAAAGGAAAAGCTGTCCTGAGGATTAAAAAAATACAACGGTAGTGGCCATATAAACGAAGAGTCAATGAAAAGGCAGAAGCATCCCATTCATCCGCAAAGCATAATGTAATTGAAGAAGAAATATTTAATTGGCTGAGCGATTCAAAGTGGAAAAGAGAGACGCCGTGAAGGGTATAAAGGACAATTTGAAGGAAATTGGGAAAACCAAAAGAGTCGATGAAAAGGCATTTATGGGGAAAAAAGTAAAATAAATGACAGTAATCTTTACTCGAGAGCTCGGATTGGTACGCTTCGATGTTTGACGAATACTGTATCTTGTATACATTTTAAAATTAAAACACCGCTGTATAAGGTGGTTCCAGGAAAATGTAATGAAATATAAACCTATCCGCCATAGTTTCTCTTCGCTGGCACTGAAGCACTTCAGAATTCCATTTCACTCTTCGTGAAACAACCCTTCTGTTGTGAAAGACATCCAAAATAAATTCACCGGATGAAGTGACTGCAATTCAGTTTGAAACAAAATAGTAAAGTTTTTTAAACTTATTTTAATACACACAGAGACCCATCAGCTCTTCTCAGTTAAACAACACCTGAACGGTTGAGAATTTGCTCAAATGCCTCATGGGCATCATTTATACGCTCCTCTCCATTCCCTGCGCAAGTTATGGAAGAATTCAGATGAAAGAATACATTGTAGTGGACGATTCTTTCCTCGGCCGCTCCAACTTGGCCCTGCCAGGCCCAGCGCGACTATACATATTTTTAACGTTGCCTACTCGTGATTTTTTCTTGTTGTCGTCGTATATTGAGTAGTTACTTATTCTTGTTTCTCTTTTGTGTTTTAAAGAGCTGAATTCTGTGTAGTTATGTGCAAGAAGACCTATGATTTGCAAAAAGAAATTGATGTTGAAGAACTACATCATCTATTTTTTTATGATTAATTGAGCGAAAGAATTTACCATTAATGAAGTGTTGCATGAGACGGATGAGTCAGATATTGAAGACAATAATGCAACCAGGTCAGAGGATTCAGACACGGATCATTACGTGGATGATGAAGAGAGTAACGAGCCCTTTGATGATAATGGAGGATACTTTTTTGTTGGTGAGCAATGCGCACATATATTAGATTTCTAGGTCAGCCCCGCGTATTGAAGTTCCCACGTATGGAATCTGCTTTTTGTATTCTTACTGGTGCTATTTGTAGGCAAATAAAATACACTGTGAAGAAAGTTACCGTGGAAAATCACTAAGACGCCTCCTTGTTGCATCTATATCGTGTTGAAATTACCTGGTGGAATTGGACCTGCTAAGGGAGCAATAACTGAAATTTATAGTTGGAAACTTTTTTTATTGATGATATACTTGTTATGATTGTTCAATACTAGCAAACATATGAAATATGTTGCGGAAACATTTGAACGAGAAAGAGATTCCAGGTCCACAGATTTTATTGAAATAAAGACGCTTTTTGGCTTGCTGTATATGGCCGGGGTTTTTCGAAGGAGTCAACAAAACCTAATGACTTTTGGGCTAAAGATGGTCTCTGATTCGACATTTTTAGAATAACTGTCTGAAAAGCGTTTTCAATTTCTCCTCAAATGTAGTGATGAGAAAAATACGAGGCCATCCCAACAAAAAGTAGATAAATTAGCAGCAATTAGAAAAATCTTCACCATATGCGTAAAAACAGTAAAAGAATTATTCACTTGGTCAAAATGTAACTACTGATGTATTGCTTACAGGATATCGCGGTGGCTGCAGCTTTCGGCAGTATATTCTGTCACAAGCGTATAACTAAGAAATAAAAATATTTTGCCTTAGTGATACTAAATTATTATAAGTGCTCGGCAAATTTGTAAATATATTGTGGGCAGCAATCGGATGGACGTTGCTATTGTAGACAACCGGTTTACGAGTCTCGACTTGGTATGTTCATAAGTAAAGAGAATAATTTCTTACGTAAGAACTTCCCAAAATAAGAAGCGCGAGCTGCCAGCCAACTTCATTTCACCTTAAGGTCGTGAGAAATATGACAGTATGTTTGGCTACATGATAAATGGAACGCTAATCTCATACGTTCCCAAGTAAGGTTAAACGGTTGTCCTGCATTCGAGTCTCCATCTTTTTTCACAAGATGCAACGAATAACGAAAAAAAAGGTCAGAGACTCTACAACTTTATAATAACACTAAGTCTGGAGTAGAAGTGGTAGACAAACTGTGCGCAACGTACAATGTTGCAAGAGCGACAAGAATATGGCCGATGGTTATTTTTTATCATTTACTGAATACAGCAGGGAGGAATTCCAGAGAATTTCATAGGAATGGGGAACATGCACAATTTTTTATAACCACTTATATCCGAAGGACACTATCTAAAATGGATGTAGCGAAAATTTCACAGATGGCAAGCGGTTTTTTACTGAGATTAAAAAATAATTAGTCTTTAAAAATAATTTTTTCTCGCCAGCTTGAAAACACTACGTCATCGGGGAATGGACGCGTGACGTCACGGAACGGTATCGCTAGAGATTGTTTACCTTCTGACGAGAAAGTAGGCGGATGTTATTGATGGAGCAAGCATTTGGCGTAAATGATTGCATTTATTTCATATTTACTGATATTCACTAATCTTACTTGATCATTTCATTTGAGCAGAATGTATCTAAACGAGAAAAAACCGGGAAAGTTATATAAACCCTGCATCGCGCCTTGTTGCTCAAATACCTCAACTTCCACGCCGGAAAAGGTTTTTATTTACGTCCCGAAAGACTCGAAGAAGAGGAGAAAATGGTTGATAGCCTGCAGAAGAGACGGAAATTCTCTCTCTAAATTTTCGACGGCTTATTGCTGCGAGGATCATTTCAACGAAAGTGCCGGTCCCACGTATTGCAAACCTTATTTTTGTGAGGTAAAAATGTTATAATTGAGCCAAATTATGTTATTGCCACGTAATATAAATTAGAAAGTGAAAAACTATCACATAAAAGGCAAAATATTATTTATGAACGGAAAGTTATGACGTGATTTCAACAAAAGTATTATTATTTAAGTATTCTACCGCCTAAGGTACGTTTACATGGACCTTGCATACTTCCCTTTTTCAATTCATCCATATATATCCATAAATAGAATGAAAGGGAATAAACCTTATATGAATTGAAAAGGGAAGTATGTAAGCTGAATGTAAGCCTACCTTAATATATTTAATACAAATTACGTCTCTAAAGTCACAGGGAAAGTAAATTTCCAAGCTTTGAACGTTATTTATATGCGAGCAGTGACATTTATGGCTTTGAAAATCGTTAGATAACTCATGAAATACCTATTATATCTCACTATTAGTTCATGATTTGTCTGTTACACGTTATTACCATTAGTTTGCGAACTATAATTGATAGAGAGTAAGGGTATACGTAAGGTTGTAGGCCTCGATGAGATCTATAAAACGCCGTCAACAGATTGGAGGTGAGAATGTTAGTTTAGAAGGTTTCGCCGAGAAACAGGGTCTTCAGAGTTGGGCATTCGCCGTCATTAATGAACATTTAGGGAGAAAAATAAAGCAAAAAAAGTTTTAAAAGGTATTGCGATGGTGAACCTAAAATTTCCAAAGATGTTAGCGAAACTTGCTATAAAAAAAAGAAGAAAAATTATTTCCAAGTACCGGATTCAAACTTTCAACCTTCATCTCCACAACACATTACCTTACCCCTACGCCAACGGCTATTTGGAAAAATTGCCTTATATTATTTATTTCTTGTATCTGCCTATCATAATTTTCTATTTCAGACGATTGTTTAATGGTTATCGTGAGGTCTATGAAGAAGCGAAAGGTATAAATCTTTAGAAAATTTTAATGACTACACAATGAAGTAGTCAAAAAAGGACAGATAATGACCGTTTAGGAGTAATTGACGACTAACCGCAGGCTTGCGCGTCCAGCGGACGAAAAAACCGAGCTTGGGAGATTGCGAGGTAACTATTCGGGGTAGCAAAACGAAAAAGACATCAAAATTTACGCCATTTCAATAGCTACTAGAAGAATTCGTAACATTGGAAATACGTTTCATACTTTAATAACTACATACTGAAAGCCGAAATCTACAATACAGCAAATATACTGCTTTGCCATGGACTTCCCTAATATAGTCTTCAATAAAAATGTAGGTAATATGAATAAAGATTTATATCTATTCAATAGAGGGGGAAAGATTATGACTTCATAGGTTAAGTTTCGGTAATAAGGAAATTTGAAAATCAATAGATTCAGAATATGAGACACATTGAGTTTGCTACATATTAATGCAAAACTTAACATGCCGACTCGTATTTTTGGCGACTGAAGCCGTTGCGATAATTTAGAATTATTTAGACATTAATCATACTTGAAAGCTGTTTGTACATCAGTTTATTTTTCCATAGTTGTATTTTAACAACAAAGCAGCTGATATAAGAGAACCGCATAATGTGTCGCATGAAAAGTTAGGTATTAATAAAATTATGGGCAGATGATAATTTACCGCAGTCACGCATCTCGGCAGCGACGAAACAATCGCTGTTTTTCAGGAAGGCGGCCACCATAAGTGAGTCAATCATCGGTAAATTATCCGACTGTGCCTTCTTGAATCCCACTTCAGTCATTTCTTCTATCGAGAAATTACCAGAATAATTTTAATAGCGAATTTGCTCCGATAACTTCAACAAGGCGCCTATCTCTGCAGCTGCGAGGACTTCAGTTCCGTTCGGTGACGTCAAGCCAATGAGAAAGCGTTTCGAGTCACGTGACTTTCGTCGATTTTTGCTAACTTTTAATTAGCATTTTACAGCATTTGTAATTGACGGAGACAGCTTTGGCTTACATATTCGGATTCGTGAGAAAATTCTCAATATAGTGGGCTACAGTAACGGGAGAAACAAATTCCACGCATGTTCCCCATTAAAATGAGCTCATTACAAGACGCGATTATATAAAAACAAATTGGCCTTAAATTTAGTATTGTAACAGCTGCAAAGAAGATCATAAATAAAAAACCTCTCAGAAGAATTAAAAATTGCTGTGAGTCATGCTATATGGATACAAAAAAGGACTCGCGCATGAAATATGTTTGCGAAAAGTGCTGAGTATATTTATGCTTAAATAAGCTTATGAAAGTTGTTTTTCCAGGTGATTTTCTGAAGAACAAACTATTGATTCTGAATATTATAACAATTGTAATCATTTCCATGTACATACTGAGTATATTTCTATTATTAATAAATAAATTGTTTCTGAAATTAACTTACATATTTCGAGAATTAATACCATATAACGTTCTTAAATTTAAAATGACGAAATAATTTCAATAAACTTTTAAAAAGACCAATGCCTTAAAAAATGTAATATAGGTCTGTCAGACCCAGCGCGACTTACGACGTTACGATAACCTAATTGAGGCGCGCCTAATCGAAGGTTCATTACACCAACGAGGTATTTAAAGAGTCCTTTTCATGAAAAGCTTAGTTTCACCAAATCTCAATCAAATGACGAAGATGGCCGTGCTTAATCGTTTAATCGCTTAATCGAAAAATGTTTAAGATTTGACATTAAAATTAATTGAATTTATTGCACAAAAGATTTTTAAGACTTTTTTCCATGAAGAATTATCACTCTACAACCTTACATAGTACTTGTTTCTTCGCATTACATATTTATCTAGGAAACAGTCTCACATTTCATGCTGAGGAGAGAGAGGAGGAGAAACTAGAAATATAAATTGTTTAAAGAAGGAGCAAAAGCCCAAAAATTAAGTATGTAAAATCAAATAACACTCGTACACCAAGACGCATACAACTAGCATCCAATTTTCAGTTTAACTGCCTCAATAAATAAGCAAATAGAATAAAGTACTCACCGTTATTAGGGGAGTGGAAACGACTCCAGGTGAAGTGGAACAGCTTGAAACATGTGAAACGATATGACAAGCTTTTATGGGTACGAATGGTAGGTATGACATGCTCATAAAGCAGGGATGATGATTATATTATTAATTTAAATTGGCATTGATGTATGCATGACTACGATGAAAGAATACATTAAAACTGTGTTGATAATGGCATGACATGAGAACAAGGGTTACATAAGAATTGGAAATAACATTGAATCGATGGTGGAACCAGGGTGTGAACTATTGACTCCCTGCTCAATAATTCATAACAAAAAATGAATGAATGGTAATAAGGTTGATAAAAAATTGAGAAGAAAGAATGCTGTTCCTCTTTTTCGGCAGGGAAGTACAAATATTAAATTCAAACAAAAGATGTTTTAACTTGAATGTAGACAATACTGATACACTAAACATCTCAATCATATGATATAGATCTAGAATGATGAACATCTAGCATTAACTCACAAAATACCTACTGGATAAAATATAAGTGATTGGAAAATTTCATAAAGAGCACCACAGGTTCAAAATCACTCCTAAAAAGTAGAACAAAAGGTAAAGCCACGAAATAATGCAAAATAGGTAAATTAAAAAAATCAGTTGACGAGACGTAAATCCTGCTAAAAAACAGAAGAACTTTTGTCAGTGGAGCTTCAACAAAGTATACTCTAACCAACAGAACTGACTGATGATTTTGGGGTCCACTGACGAAAACGAAAAACTATGGAGAAATTTTCAGGAAATCGAACCACTTCCATGGTAACAACTAAAATAGGTAGTCTTCTTTCGAAATCTACCTAATATCCCGAGAACTGCTTCTCTTTTATACCAGTTCGATTACGGCTTGGTGCGGAGAGTTAAAGATCATTCTACCAAGTTGAAGCTATAACACAGCGAGTTCCTCTTCGAGACAATAAAAAATTTAGGCCCACGTTCATTCTGCGGATGCTGCCTCATCCGGCCAGGGGCCAGCTCGATATCTTGGGCGCTATTCACGTAATCTAAAGCGAAAGGCCGGGGTATTATCTGCGCTCGCGCCTTGCATTCCAACGTTTGGGGCATGAACTGCAGCTCGACACATGCGCACCTCTGACCTTGCAATGCACTGATGACCGGCAAGGGATCGTATGCCGCACAACGGTGCACTGCGTAGTCGTTTTATGAAAGTTATGACCTCCGACGGGAGGATTTACGAGCGGTGAAGAACGGAGAAGCTCATAGATGGTGTCTAGGATAATGAACGAGTCTCTAAATTTTGAGGAGGGATTTTACGATGTAATTTTCCAACATTAATACAGCTGAGTGATCGAGCAAAGGAACCAAATTTGAGCGTTGAACACTCAAAATATAATGATGCATTAAATGCATGTTCTGACAGCTTAAAGGTACGGTTAATAGGCAGGCAGTTCGACTTATTTCGCAATACAGAAAGCAAGTAACTCTTCCTTGCAACGCTGGGTTAAATTGTTCATTAAAAAAATTTAGAGCTTTCCGTGAAAAATGAACTATATCATACTATATTATAAAAAGAATATTCACGGAATGCATCTTTTTCAACGTTGGTTATAATATCAAGGACACTCGATTAATTAATTGTACCTAAATGGAGTGATATAATTCATGATTACCATTTTACATAAAGAAGTAGGTATGGTTTTCAGTCACCTGAATAATAGTTTCGTTTTTTTGACCCTTCTGAATGTATATATAAATATATATTATTATCATTTTGTTTTTACCAGTGAGGTAAGGTCAAATAGATGTTACTCTCTTTCTACTCCTACTCAGGGTGCCACTTCTAACAAAAACGCTCTCTATGTACAGAAATTCATATTTACTTCCTCTCTTCATTGCAAACCAAAACTAGACTATATTTTCCCTTTTTCCAGCAATCTTCCTTGCAATGATTCCTTCAGTATTATCCCATTTTCTTTTACTACTAGCTCCATCCTCCTACATTTCCTCCGCTTGATTTCCTCTGACAACTTCCTTTCATACTCTACCATACCATGGGCCACGTAAATAAAAATTATAATTAGTCAAGGTGGGTTAGGCCCATTTTTTATGTCTGGTTAACGTTAACCGTAAGAAGACGCGGCCTCGTCAACTTGATGCGGAGAGTTCGGGTTTTATACTCTTATACTACGCCGCACTGTCGGTTAAGTGGCGTGGGTGATACCGATGAGGGATTGGATGACATCGTTTTCACGACAAGATAGCAAAAAGTCAGAGATTATAAAATCGGGCCTTTTAAGTTTTTATGCGTAACTTTGTGGTACTCTATTGTTCATATGAAGTGAAAAAAATTTTCATATCCCACAATACAATTTTTATTTCAATTGACAGCCTAGGTTTCGACCACGAATTTATATATAGGATAGGAATGTCAACAAAGAAATGCGTACCCTTAGTGGACGGTTTCCTTCCTCCGCCGCAAGTTGTTGCTAGCATCGAGCGCTGCTAGTTTTTAAGCGTTGCACTGAAATAATCTAATTTAAAGAAATGTAGAAATGACAATATGATTCCCAGAAATTTGAAACTCATACATAGTATACCTTATATACTCGTACTAATTTTTCAATTTCCATCCACCGCGATATAATGAATTTTACTTAAGAAAGCGTGGGTAATAACTGCAAACATCGTGCAACTATATTTGCATTTTTGGAACAAAATATGATGATGGTTTTGAAATTATAGCAGCTCCTTTCATCATAATTCAGAAGAGCGTTTGGAAATTGCTATGTTTGGTTCTTATTCGCTCTACGTTTCATTCGTATACGTGCAATTAGCCCTTAGTAGGCGAACCAATTTTTATGACGTTTATAGGTGTATACGGGGGTTAGCGGTACCCCTAAAAATCCAAGTAATTTTAGCAACGGGGGATAATACCAACGGAATGACATTTAATTTTTATATTTAATATCACATAACCGGCAAACTCGAGTAAAAAAAGCATTTTTACCTAGTAAATTCTAATTTTTAAATTCGATCCTTTACGGAAAAGTTGGCAGGCGCTTATTGGAATTTAATTTAAACCATAGTAACGCCAATTAAAAGTTAAATACCTAATCAGAACATAAGCTTGGGGTTTGTCTTGAACATGCGTGATAGTTTAATTACTTTACTTTGATATATAAAATCTTTTTATCAATTTAAGAACCTCATACTTTGAGGCATATTACCTCAATAGCTCGACTCTACCTTCACAGCACGTGGATGACATTAAACTATTCAAGCATTGTAGCAACATTATACATTTAGAAGATAATAACATTGCATAAATTATTCAAAATACGTAAAAGCATTACCTCTTTATGCTAATAACTTGCATATTTACCATTTCAACCTCAATTAATATATTTCAGATAATTCCTACAGGAATATAGACAGAAAAGATGCTTTTACAGTATTTTCCCTGCATATTAACAAAAATTCTGGTATGCTATTTCAATGAAGTTTAAGGACACACAATAATAAAATTCACGCTTTTCACTTTTTTTGCCTCAGTTACTATGCAAGGATAGAGAGAAAGAAAAAAGGCCGAGGATATCAGGATTGCTTTTACACTTGTACAGTATCATTCCTCAATAGAGCTGGAGCATTACAACAAAAATTAGGGACAAGACTCGTAAGTTGAAAAAAGTAAAAAGTAATCAATATTTTGCATTAGCTCGTAGGCTTCCGCGGATGTAGTGTTGCCTGTTTCTTTTTTCGGGATTCATTCCACGATGTTAAAATTGTAAAAAAATGTATAAATAAAAATAAATATATATATTAAGGGTATTTGAGAAAAATGGTTTCCGCCGTGACTACATCTTGAAAACTGCACGGTAAGAAGAAAGAAATTCTCTCGTGGTCCGAAATAAAAATCCCAATGACCCGACAGAAAATAGAGAGAAACCAAAGGCATATGCCACTCTCCCTTATGTGTCTGGAACTACGGAGAAAATCTCCAGAATTCTATTGAAGTACAACGTAGTTAGCAGATTCACATGCGCGACGAAGACAGGGGACGTACTTCTGAAAGCCAAAGACCCGCTTCCACGGAACCACTACGTAGGATGTATGACGTTTTTTCAGCTGTGGACATCCATATGTAGGCCAGACATGCAATGCCCTAAAAATACGCCTCCAAGAGCATCAACGGGCAATTAAAAATAATAATTACCGCATTTCTGCAATAGTCGAACACCATCTCAGCCCTACTCATAACTGCAACTTTGAGGAGACAAAATTAATATCAAAGGAGGTACGCTATTACCCAAGATTAATCAGGGAGACTACAGAAATTGCGGAGAGACCGGAGAACGTCAACCGAGAAAACGGTTACACGTTGAGTAGAAATCTTAAACGAATTTTTCAAATTTAAAAATTCCGGCAACAATGGGAGTCCTCACTTATATATGTAAAGACGAGAGAGACTAAGGAAGCAGTTCAGTTAACCTGATGAAGCTGGCAGGAGGACCAGCGAAATATTGTTTTTTACAATTTTAACATCGCGGAATGAATCCCGAAAAAGAAACAGTCAATATTTTACATTGTACAAGCACTAATAAATTATGGAGAGAATATTTTTTGCTATTAAGAATAATACTTTGCTGTAAGTGTTGCACAACCTATACATAGAAAGATCACGAAAAATATGAAACACAAAAATAGCTACCATATTAAACATTAGTCAGCTGAATAAGTTCACAGTGATTAAATATTAGCATTGTGTTGCTAATTAAGTTAGTTATTTGTCATTTTCATTCTCGCAGAAAGGTAATAATCTGAGGTAGGCGTTCATATGATGAGACTTAAGAAAATGCATGATTTAGAGAAGATATTGATTTTATTTTACTGTCTAACCCAAACCATTTAATAGTGCCTTTTTCAGGTTATTTCTGTCATTTGTTGACTTTAAATACAATACAGCATTATAAATTCCATCATGTAACATGAAAAAATAAAATTTTTGGCAGACTAATGTTTTAAATAAAGTCAGCGTTTATTTTTTTGTACTGCTGCCTAAGTCTCATTATAATGAAATAATGTAAAATGTGTGTTATCATATCTGTCCCATGCGTTTCACAGGGAAATGCAAAAAATACCTTGTCCAAACATAACCATAACTCTAATGTTCTTGCATACCAATCTGGAAACATTGTATTGCTCTTTATTAAAATTTTCGCAGCTCATAATGACTACTAAAATATGATACGGGTGAATGCCGCGCGTGTTGCTTTCGGTTGGCCCGACGTTTCGTGAACCAATGCTGGTCACTTCTTCATGGGAATCCATTGTATCATATTTTATTAGTCATTATATTGCTCATTAGGATATGCTCCACTTGCCTCAGCATATTGCAAAGGTTATTATGCGGCTACTATGAGACTACATTGCCAGTTTGCTTGTCCACTGCTTCCCATTTACGAGTCACATCACTTGATGCGAAGTGGTTTTCGCGAACTACAGAAGTTTTCCTCAACCCTACACGAGGATGGTATCACTCTCCCATTTTTTAAACTATTTCTCACTTCGTGGCAGTGAAAATGAGGGCACCTTTTCCTTCGCACTTTTGTATCACGAATCACACCCGGTCACAAAACTAGTCCTTGATCTGTAATTCGGTAAATTATCTTCTCGGCGTTCTCGGCCATCAATACCGGAGATATCTCTGGCTTCATCCATTTCTATATTAATTTACTTGGATTATATATAATCGCAATGCGATGAATCATTATGAATGGTTATACATACGTGAAATACAACGAAGTAATATGGCTGTAATACGTAATAAAACGAAGATGAAGCCTGTTGTGACAACACTGAATCACACTGCCGTAGTATGCCACTTTCTGTATGTATTATTCTAGTTCTCACTGACAAAAAACTCACATTGACAATAGAGCAAGAGTTCGAAATGTTTCCTTGCTTCTAAACACAAACTAAATCACGCTAACGGGCCACTAAATAAAGAAACAATTCATTACTAACCGATGTTTTAACATGCAAGTAATGCATCCAGGAAAATGTCTAGCAGCGCTAGGTAGTAGTGACAACTGGTGGTGAAGCACTGAAACCGTATACGAATGGTACGCTTTCGCTAGAAGGCGATAGCAGGGAGCCTCAGGGGGCTGGTTTCGACTAATGAAGCAAATATTGAGGCCTTGATAATGACTTCATAAGTCCAAGTTCTTGTCGTTAAATACAATAAATATCTTATGACTATAAGAATTTTCCTTCTTTTCATATATTTGACCAAGATCGTGGAGGCGTAAAGTAAGCACGCATCAAAGCTATCAAAGTAAGCACGCATCGAGATGAGTAGTTTACAATGGCGCACGCTGATTTAGTCAGCGAGTAGAGTAGGCATATGAGTAAACATTTAAAAAATACTCCATATGATGCAGTCTACGGACACAAAAGTTTGGACGACAATGCTCCAAACGTAGCTGCTCCAAATAACGACAAATGCTAGATAACAGCAAAATAATGGAAAAACTGAATGGCGAGCGAAATTGCATAGAGTGAAATACGTCTATTTGCTATTATATGTTTTCACGGATGGAAGACAAACGAATAAATTCTTGCCAAGATGAGGGACGTAAGAGTGTTCCAGGAATATAATAAAGAGAAGAGGCGTAGGATGACGGAACAAGTAACAAGAGGAGAGGTGATATTTAAGGCCGTTATTAAGGTAGAATTCTGGGAAACCGGATTGAATGCATGAAAAGGTCAGGCATATTGAATGGGATGAAAGGAGGAAGGATGTGCGCTGAGTTGAAGACAGGAAAAGGGTGAGAATACGAAAATTTGAAGATAGAAAAGTAGAGTGGAAAAGAACCATCCCCTATCTAGCGTGACCGACTGAGTACTCACAACCGTACATTAAAAAGACATAAACTGATGATAATGAAATACGAAATTATGAGAGATAATAATTAAGAAATTATATGGAAATAAAGTGGTAAGCTGAAAACAAAATTGAATAAAAATAACTGAGGCTTGAAAATATTCGGAATTATGATTGATGTTGACAATGATATTTCTCCATTGAATTTATGAGAAAATGACTGAGAAGCACCAGAAATACGAGTCATTAGAAAAATAATAAGGCCCACAAAAACTACAGGAGACTAGAAATTAAATTATGTTGAAATACATCCAAATATAGAAAATATAAAGAAAACGGAAAACAGAGAGATTGAGATTTTTTGTGATTTTCTACATAATGCATGACAACATGCTAACAAAATGAATCTTCAACTATCTATGGGAAAAGAGGACAACAACAAGTTGTATCAAAGAAGTAAAGAAATATAAAATGAAACAACACAAAAGAAAAAGAGGCCACAAAAAGCAAGACTTTTAGAGGTAAAGTATCAAGATACAAGGTATTCCTAGGTAGAAGAGAGCAAAAAATAGGCATAAAGTGGTCCAAAGATTCGAAAAAGAGACGGAGCGAAAATATTAAAGAATATTGGAGAATCAAAAGAAAACAACGAAGGACATGGAACTAATATTTGTACGTGGTCCTTATATGGCCATATCTAAGAGAAGAAAAATAATAGAACTAAGACCTAAACAATGCTCTGAACATAATTTGTACTTCTAAACGTTGAGCATCTTAATTCTTACTATTCTGAGATTTTAGCATATAAACAGGCTAATTATGTAACTAGACAATAAGATTCTTCAACCATTCAGGTATTATGGGAGTTGAAGGAAGTAACAGATGGAATGCACTGACAAACGAAGATCTTTATCCGACACAGCTCTTTCTAGGAGCTTCTAGAGTAAAGAACGGTAAGGTTTACTTGAAGTAGTCTTCAAATTTAATCTCTTTATAGACACCGAGGCAATTAATACCGACTTATATTCATTTAACGAACAGGAAGTAAACGAAAATTCACCGGGAAATTCGAGGAATTCAGTTTTCCGTTGGTGCCACATAATTTAAGGGATCTGCGGTTCCTATAAATTGTAACTTATCAAAGTTGAGGAATGGGAGTCTCAAAACTTTCACGTTAATAATGGTGGTTCTCAGGCGCAGCTCCAATCCTGGACTAGGCCTGCCCTGTCCGATGGATTTAATGGCTTTTAATTCAGTACTTGGTATGCACCATTGGGTTAAAATCGCAAAAACTACTGAATATATTTTATAAATCTATAAAACATGCAAAAAAGAGCACATTTCCGAACAGTTTTTCCAAATTTTTGGCCAGTTAATTCTGGCCAGCAGATGAGGGCTCTGATCAATTGCTCTCCCTTGTGAAAAGGCAGCGTTTAGCGGCAGGAAAGTCAATAAAAATATTTGTATGAGTGCTTCTTTATTATGTTCAGATTGCAACAACTGCCAACCATAATCGCTTCATATATTTTATTTTATCAAGATCTGTGATTCCTACGTGAACTTTTATTTCATTTCTTGGAAAGGTTTATGAGTCACCATTTGTTTAATAGATGCAGGAATATTGACTTCTGCGCTTTGGCTGATTTTAATTAACGTCGATTACATTTGTCAGCGCAACAATGTTTTCACGCCTAACCTAGAAATTACAGCATTAGTGGAACAGAAGGTCTCCTGAATCAATAACGTCTGCAAACATGTGCCACCAAAGATGCAAAGCAATTTTCAAGAACTAGACCGTCACCGTTTATCTCTACTGATTGAACTTCATGCCTCTCAGGGCTGGAGTACGAGGTGACTCCAAAATCACCTTTGAACATTAATCTCCGGCTTGATGAATGTGCCATTGACGAAATCATTTCTACCCATCAATATATTTTCACCTCATTGATTTATTTTAAACACGATGGAGCTAAATAATCAGATATAAACCACGATGACATATATGATAACTTAAATATGCAAAAGTCTGATTCTACTTTTCCGTGATATATATCGAAATCTGGAAATCCGATAAAATGCTTGCAAACATACACTCTGGAGAAAAAGTAGGTAAAACACGTTTAGAAATTTTGTGAAAACAGGGTCACCGTTGCCGTCACAAATTTTGCAGTAGAATTTATTACACCGAACATAGCTGCAATGCCCTTGGCCCGTTGACGCTGGGCGCGTTTCTTATCCAGTTAGAGCCTCTAATTATGAATTCCAATAAGCAATAACGCCTCCAAATAGAAGAAAAAACATAGACAACCATCAGTGTTTAATTAACGCGATAACTGTATATATAATCCATAATTGTACAGTATCGGGTAGAAACGTAAAATAATGGAAATATTTCTTTGCAAAATCAGTTGCGGTGCGTCAATTAATTTGTAGCAGTGCTTTCGAAGCGCAAAACCTTCTGACCACAATACACGGTTCTCTAAAAATAACACGAACCATCGTTATACAAAACGGATGCCCGGAATGAACTCCACTAGTTCCACTCCATGAAATGTAGGAAATTTATAAAACGAGCATTTGGCGACGCACGGGGAAAAAGACGAGGAAAAAGTCCTCTTTCGAAACTTAAAATGCCGCCGCGGCGTATACCAACCCTTTCATCACTTCCTTAATTACCTCAACCTTCAATTACTCACGCGACCCAAGTTTTCATTTTTTTATGGGCAGAACCGCCACCGTGGGTCCTCCCTTCTCTTCCACCCACTCACTAAGGAGTCGAGGAAAAGAGACGCAAAAGGGGACCCAAAAAAGAAAGAAACAAAAAACGAATGCGGGCTTACAGATGAGCTTGCCAGAAAAATAGCATCGTTCAACAAAAAGAGCGAAGGATGGAAGAGAATGAACTGTAGAAAACAAGAAAGAACACGAGCGAAGATGAAGGAAGAATTTAAGACAGGAAAAGAAATATGGGAGGAATATTTTCGAAATGAGTGACATATCCGATATACAGAAATTAATTTCTGTATAAGAACATACCTTCTCTAATCAAACGTCTCTGTACCTAAGTGCCTACCTAGTGCTTTTCCGGCGAATCATATGAGCAAATTCTTCACGGGTTACCAACCATGTCAGAAGTTCAGGTACCGACGTTTCGACTTTGACTTACTCTGCTATCGTTGGAAAAGTGGCAACAATGGCAGAGTTAGTTTTCTAAACGTCGATACCTGGACCATGGCCCTTTACCCGTTCGCAAGGAACAAAGGAAGCCTTTTTAACTTATCAATCACGTAGAAAAGATTCTCACGAAGCATGAGAAGGAACCAATTTAGCAAAGCGTCCATACTTACTGTCAACATGGCTAAATGAATGACTCTTTCAATATGGACGATATATTTAAAATATTGTTATTAATGACCAAATGACGAAATAGTTTTCCCAACGAGAGCTCTTGTTGCAGCACTCAAGCTACAACGAAAGGCCTTTTTAATTTATATGTCGATTTTATTGAAGCACTTAATTATATTAGACGTGCAAATCATGTTCTTAAACGTTTGTTAATCCTGAACGATAACAACAGCGAAACCAAGAATATTGGTAGTCAATAAAATGGGAAGTTATCGAAGGATTATGCAGATATAATGAAGAAGGAAAACTACGAAAGAAGAAATCCTTAAAGGAGCTAGGAAGAAGAGTAGTTTGATGAAAACTGGGAAGTCAACGGGACAAACTTATTGGACACATAATTAGGGAGGTTGCGTATTGAAAACAATAATAACGGAACAACGTACACTAAAATTACCTAGAATGACTGATTGGAATATATAAGGTACATTATGAGAGATTTTAAAGTTAAGAATTATGTATGTTCATAATTAATCAGTTAACTGAAAGGATAATGAAGTGAACAGCTCTAATAATGCAAGAATTCCTAGTTGATTACTGTTTATGAGACAATATAGCATAAAACAATAGAAGAGACCGATACATAAAGAGTACTTTTCATAAAGAGAGTTTCTTTCCAATAATCATTGCCTAAGCGACGCTGGGTCCCTTCATGGATCAGTTGCATGGATCATAGGAAATGTGAACGAAAAAGGAATAGAACCATTGAAAACCTGGTTTAGAAGAAGAGTTCTAAAATGAAATGGGATGCAAGGACGCATGCAAAAGAGCCAAAGAAGGATGAACCACAATTATACGCTAATTAAGAAAACGGTTTGGCCCTGAGACAAATGGAATTCGTAGGAAACATTTAAGAAACATTACGACTTTAGAGATGATGTACCAGTAAAAGTAGATGTACATGGAAATAGGAATATTTGTACAATTTTTTTACAGCCGTGAGCCCTCGGCACCTTACCCAATTTCATTCCTAAGCTCTGCATACCTTTTATCCGTCTTTATCCCATCCATAAAGCCTCTTCTCTTTCTTCCCGACCCCCCACCAACTCAATACCATTCTCTCAATCATGGGCTTCAGCGTCCTCTCGCCCGTAATTATCCTTTTCAACCAATATATCTGCGTGACTACTTCTGCCTACTCTTAACAGTATTCTCCACTAATCCGGAATGCCGACCAATTTCTCAATCGCCTTCCTATCCATCCTTCGTACTTTCTCCATTATCTTCCATACCCACATCTCAATCACCTTGCAGTCTATTTTCATCCTATTTCCTCTGAGTTCACATTCCTGCAACAGAAAATGCGACATTCCACATTAGACTCTTCGCCAGTTTATTTTTTGTATTCTTACACGTGTTTTGAGAAACACAGTGAAGAGAAAAATGAAGACTAGAAGACAAATGCCTGGGAAAAACTAAGAAAGACCTTGGAAAGGACTTCAAGGAAGTGAGAGAAACAGCACAGGATAGGGGAGAAAAGAAAGCAGCGGTTAACGAAACGAGAAACATAGTGGAGAGGAAAAAAAAGACAAGAGGGCAAATCCCTGGGACAAACAAAGAGAGACCTGGGAAAGAAGGACCTCAAGGAATTGATGAAAGCAGCATAGGATAAGAACGAATTGATGGCAGCAGTTGAAAATTCTCAAATATTGATAGGCTGATGTTGAAGATGACGCTATCCTGCACACATGAGTAAAAGAAAGGAGGATAATTAAAGAAGAGAGAAAGAGAGGGAGATACGGAGTGGAATGTTGGAGTGCAGGGAAAAAGGAGAGTTCGACTAGAGGGGAAGCGGCAACCACCCAAACGATCAATAACAGGGTGATGCCCCACTCCACTTCCGAAAATCTCTCCTCCCAGAATTCCTTGCATCCCCCTCCTTTCACTCACACCCATCCGACCACCCCCTTCCGCCTCCCCCAATCCACCCACCCAATCCCCGCCCACACCTAGTAGCCCTCCCTCTCTCCCTCCGTTCTCCCTAACAACAGGAAGCAGTGACCTTCCCCATCTTCCCCTCCATACTTGGCTGTACCCACCCATCCACCCACCAAACACCCCACCCCCCACCTACTTTGCTAACATATCCCGGGCAACGCTCAAACTGCTCCACATTGCCTCTCCTTCCCCTCTCCCTCTTTCTGCCCCCCTCACATCTTCTACCTCCTCCCCTCCACTCTCTCGGTTCACCGTTACCACATGTTCCTATCCCCTTCCTTCTCATCCTCTAACATCCCACTTTACCTCCCCTGCGGCGGCGTACCGAACATATAAGAGGAGGCGAGGAAGAGGTAACAATGGTTGTAGTCAGGGAGGTAAACCGCACCCCACATTGCGAAAAACCCTGGGATCATGGCACAATTCCTAGGTCACCTACCCTCCACTAAGGCCATTTGCGAAACTACGACGTCCATTAGATTTCTAATCCGCACATGGCAGTGCTGTAAAAATATGCATCAAGGTTTTTTCGGTTTCTATATCTTTATGACAAGGTCTACATGCGAAAGGGGCGATAATTTCCTTCATAATGAAGATAATTATTTTACGTGCCAAACGAAGTTGGAGATATTTAAATCGTAAGGTCCGGGACCTTTGCTCCTCCAGAATAAAGATGTTTACCGGCTATTAGCCAGAAAATCTTCAAAGTAGCACTGGTTGGTTAGAGTATTCCTCCCAATGATGCAACACAACAATAATTGATCTTTATTTCGGTCCACCATGCTTATTATAATTATTTTATGTTTTCTCGTTTTTAATCTTCCCAGAAGAATTCGGTACAGCGGAGTTCCTTCTCAATCTGTAACTTGCTTGCTATTTTATTTAATTATTTTCACCTAAACATTGACGTAGTATTGATGTTGTAACAGCAAGATCGTTTTTTGTAGATTAATATATATTCAATTTACATATTTATTTTTTATTATTTATTAATTAATAATATATGACATCTGGCGGCGACATATATGATATCTGGCGGCGAGGTATTACGCCTGTACTATGAGTATATGCTGTGTTAGTTTTCCTTTATATACGGTTATCCAGCCTCTTTTTATTGTGAATTTGAGCATTATTTATTCTAGAATATGCTATATTCACACCCAATTTTAGGGGATCTTTGACGTTAATCAATACATATTAAACCAAGTTTCGAAAAGTTCACAATAGCTTCTGTGTTTACGTTACCGTGACAGTTGACTGTCGAAAAGTGACATATTGTGAATTTTCGCGTTGATATCGAGTTTTTCTATTTGAAATGAGTTGTTGTTCGCGTTGTGAGGAAACTTTACCTTCAGATGGTCATTCTGTTATGTGGTTCGGGTGCAGTACCAGCTTGCACTTGCTTGGATTTAAAGGCACTTTAATAATAGAGTTTAACGTTCGCCCAAAAAATGTTCAGTTGTCCAGTTAGTTATTATTATTGAGTAATCAATCGGTTATGGTCGATTCAAATGAAAGAGAATAAAAATATTCGAGATTGTTTACAGGCACCGGCCTCTATCTTCCAAGTCAATTCTTATCTCCAGCCCAGCATACGTCCTACCTCTCTTCATTCCGTTCATAAAGACCATTCTTTTTCTTTTTCTTCCCCACTTACATGACATCCTTCCATCAATAAAATCTTTCAACAGCCCTTCGACCCATATCTTCTGTTACAAACACCTAATCTGGTTTCTCCTAGGAAATTTAGGAAAAAAAACCGGATTCACTTTCGTGTGTCAACACGCCATATACTCTCTTTTTTTAATCTATGGTATTTATCACAGGTTTGAAGATTTGACAATGCCGTTTCACTTCTCAGAGAGCAATCTAGTCGACAAACAGTCTTGGCAATTTTTCAAAACGCACTTACGCATCAACAATAAATAGTTCCCGATAACGACTACAATCATTCGATCGACGATATATTTTTCAACATTAGAATGAAGTTGTTGACTTCTACCACCAGTTGTGGTGATAAAAAACACGTATGAATTGCTACGAGAGATATCCCGTCTGGGGGGAATAGGGTATTTGAATTCCGATCGAGATCTTTCCGATCACGTAACCAGGGAGTCACGTGGCACAAAAATGGACAGTTTGAGATTTTGGTGATTTTGAACCACTCCGATGGATAACGATGGAGCCCAATATGTTGTAAATTGCGTCTCTAATCGGGTTGTTCTACTTGATGATCAACATCCCAGAAAGAAAAGCTGCGTGTGGTTCAAAAACACCAAATTTTCGAACCGTACGCTGATGTACCACGTTATTCCTACATACGTGAACGGATTCATCACGAAGGGTTCAAACACAACCCCCCTGGACGAGGAATAGAACCATGCCATGAGAGGCCAATGCGCAGAACACAACGCCATCCGGGCTTCTTCATTCCTGTTGAAATTTTTGCAGGATTTATGGGAACTCAGTGTTCTGCTCTTACGATACATTAAGGATAGTCGCGAGAATAAGGGCTTTGAAGGAGCTAATGCCCATGATGCATAACCCCTCTATCATCTCTCATGCTGGAACAGGATGCGTACTGAAGTTTTTTACTTCTGCCGTACGAGGATGATAAACGAATAAATTGCCCCGAGAAAACAATCCGACTGAACCGGGAAACGAAACAAGAAACGTTGGAATGTGGGGCCAGTGGCCAGGCCTCGGCCAGAGACCTGCAATTCAGGCCCAATAGTGAAGGGGAGCCCAAGAGGGCTGGGGCCCGACTGAGCCCTATGGGGTGGAAGCCCGACGTGTAGGCCCGACTCAGCCAAACTTCCCCGACACCCAGCTTGTGTTTACCAGCCGTTCAAACTCAGGGATATGAACCGAAACGAAATTCATACTGAATTTCAATTTCACCCAAACATTTTATCCGAGAATTATTTTCTTCCAGCCCAGGGCGAACGAATTGTTTCTCAAAATTAATATCTTGGATTTTTTTTCATCTTGAAAGTTCTGACTTAGGTATACTCAAGATTATTAGTACAGCAACAGCGTACAAAAAATAAGAGTAATAATGGTATACCTGGGCCGATGGTGTTCCATGCCAATTCAATTGCAGATAATTGTCGTACAGAGCAATAAGAGCGTAATGCAAATTTTACAACGCATAGCCATGCAACCACGTAGCTTCTGAGAAATTAATTCTTCAACTACTCGATACTATTTATGTCAATATCTTCACTCCGCCAACCACTTCATTCAATCATAATTCATCACTAAGACTCCTTCATGATTTGCCTGATATATCCCATTTTTCTTCTTCCTCTTTTAATTATTCCCATTCATTTCTCCTTTCAATATTGTTCTCAGTAGCCAGCTGTGTCACAAAATGTGTCCAGTAAATTTGTCTCTCCTTCTTCTCGGGGTTTTCGTCATTATTTTTTTCCCTCCAACTACAAAATACTTCAACGTTAGCAGTTTCTCTCCGTTCATTCATTGAATCTACATCAGTGTTCTGTATTACCACATCTCCATTGCTTTCAATATATTTTTCTCTGCAGCAGTTTTTGTACAGGATTCACTACCATATGAGAGTATGCTCCAAATAATTGTTTTAATGAAGCGCTTTATTTCTTCCACGCTTACGTGTTGTCAGGTGTTAGTAGACTCTTAATTTCGAAGGTCGATATTGGAAAAATATTCATCGGAGTTCATGCTGCTTCAACCCTACCAGAGGCTAATACTTTCGTCAATATGTTTCCTCCCTCAGCGCCATGGCTCGATTGCGTATATAGGATATTGCAGAGCCATATTACAACGCAAGGGTTGGCTAATTATTGACCCGAAAGAAGCCTGTTCAGAACATAAAATGTATCGAAGTAATATGTCTATTTTTACAAATAAGGAAAGTTTGAAGTAAAATGATAACATTGAAAAATGAAAAATATATAAGCCATTAAATATTCATAATGGAAACTATGATTCTTCTATTTTCAGCTTCAATGTAACTTCAGTGCCAATTATATCGTAACCAAAGAGCTGAACGTGGCTCACGTCCGGTCATTTGGTGACACCTAAAGCTCTAAATGGTATTATAGTAACTGTCAATAGATCACCAGATATCGATAATTTTGACATCAAATTAAGAAAGGCACGGTCATGCTATCACCATCAACCTGGGTAATTAATGCCTCAATATATTGTTGCTTGATTGTTTTGGCAATGAGGGATACTATATCGTAAATCACGACCGAGCAACCATGCTATAACGAAACTCTTCCGGGTTATTTCTCAGGAAACATATCGTCGAACCTCAAACTAAATATAGTTCAAGTTAGATATTGTGAATTGAGTTCAATGAAATTAATGTGCGTGTTTAAGAATCGATTGTAATCTGTGATATTGGATAAACTTCACTTCATTGTAACAGAATAAATTTCAACGAAGAACACTTATACAGTTTTGAAATTATTTATATTTTGCTAATAGTGGTCCCAATTCTCCCGAAACCCTTTTAAATTCCTTCAAGGGAGCAAAATACCCCACTGGTTGACAAACCTTGGCTTAAACCGATGGATTAATGCAAGAACTTTTTTATTGGTAAATTCATCGCATAAGCTCGACGGATGTGTGTTATGTACAACGCGGAACTCTTGTCATTCTCGAATTGTAGTCGTTTACCCGATCGTACGAGACACCACTTTTATTTCAATCTTGTTAATATTCATGAATATATAGTGCCAGAATAGATCATACTACAAGCGTTACACTACCGATTTCTGCCTGGTACCCGATTTTCAGTCTAAATAAGAAAACGTAAAATAGTAAATCGATTTTTTTTTCTCGGGTGTTAGTACGTGAGAAATGAAGTAGGAAAAATATCTCAATGATTATTCAGCATTTTAGGTTAAATTGAAACATCTGTTAATCGGTGAAGATGAATCGTTATAGCATCTTTAATTATTATCTTGGCTCTTTTGCAGCCCCATTCGTGGTCCCTTAAACTTACCAATACACCACGATCTGAGTTTTAAATCGAGCGTCGTTGAGGACAAAATTGAGCATCAAGTTATGCCACGCAACTCGCCACTCTCCCGGGTAATTCCACCGTGCATATATGCTCCTTGACCCCTTGAGCTCTAAGCTGCAGCGAGCAGCTCCGCAAAACCAAAGTCGGATCTATCCCCGCACACCGCCCGCCAGCTCCACGCCAGCGTGACACGTGCCGCAGCAGGCAGGCAGCTTCCACCCCCCCCCCCAATAGCCCCGCTCCGCTTCTGCGTTTGCCTCCTCTCCGCAGGCACGGATTATATGCGTCCCGCTCTGCTATGCCTCACCCTCTCTCGTATCGGTCTCTCTACTCTCAACCGTTCTCCTCCTCAACAGATTCCTTCTCATCCTCCTAGTCCCTCATCATTCCCTTTCGCCGGCTTTGGAATTCATTAAGGCTACCCTATATCTCCGAGTATTCGAGGTTCGCTCAAATTACTGGCACCAAAAAGGGGGCCTCGGGACTTGGCTTCAAAGCGACGGTGAAAATTTCCTGTCATTAAATTGGCAGTAATCAATCATCAAAAAGCAATGTAATGGTTTGTGAAAACTTCCTGAAAATGTATTCGCTGAAAAGCATTACGACCAAAATATGGATGAGGTTAAAAAAAGAAAAGGAGGGTTCTGGTTATGTGCTGGCTATTAGGAGTGGCTGTCCATCCCGAGGGTGTGGTTTCGTATATCGGCAGTTTGGTAGATTTTTTTCGAAAGAATTCCGATCTTTAATTGGGTGATCTGCAGAGTACGGACGTTACAAGTTCAGTTATCCGTTCATCGGTTGGGTAGTACAAATTTAGAGCTTGGAAAATAAAGCATGTTTCTTTAAGAATACTCGAAATCCAATGCTGGGTTTCCGGAGGACTAGCCATCGACCTCTTTCCGATTTGTTAGTTGAGTTCTCCATAGTTAAGAACAGCGGTATTCAAACTGTGTTAGACGTAACCTAGGAGTTCCATGCAACCATTCAAAGGCTTTAACTTATTGTTGTTTATATTACTTTGCATTAGTCACTGCTTCAAGTTTGAAATGAAGACTTTTTTTCATAAGTAAACTATACTTAGACACACTCCAATACACAGATTAAGGTTCCGTGAACCGAAAACGTTAGAAGACCACTGGTTTAGAATTTACTTAAATGCGTCTTTGCTGATATTTTAGGTGCGATACAGATTTAAATGCAATCTTGAAAACATGCTCAAGCAAGCCGTTTAATTTAAGAACGTGGTAGAAAAGTAAATTCTTTTTTAAGATGAGGTCCTAAAACGATAAGCAAGGTTTCTCATTTCTTCTGCACATTCCAATTCTTGAATATCATTTCCGCTAATTAATTTAACTTCACTAAGAAGCACTCAACGACGATAAAATCCGGCGAAGAACGCACAGTGAGAGAAATATCTCGTTACGCCTTTATCAAAATTTTAAGAATATGCTGGTAAATATTTCGGCGCTTTAATTTAAATTCATCATTCATTCAGATAAGAAGCTCAATGGAAAAGGAATCCTTATGGTTCAAGCAGAAAAGGATTGACGGGATTCATTGTCATTCTGAAAAGATTATGCGAAGGAGCACGCTCATATGAGGACTCTTTTAGGTAGCTTCGAAGAAAGGCTACCTATTGTAGTCGTTACTTGGTGGAAAATCTCGGACAAGCTCATTAATGGGTCAAATCGGAATGGGAAGGTTTTTGAAAAACTGAAAAATCACTCTATCTCCCTAAATATGAAATATATTGCTTTCGTTTGAATTTATTTTGCCCTGAGACAAAATATTTCAAAATCTAATTGTGTCTCTAGGTCCAGTCTAAAGTAATTTTTTTTAAACCGACAACATCCCCTATGATCTTCCATACGGAAAAAATGAAGAGAGTATTGCCTTTCAAACTCCGGCTACCATGGGATTTAATACAACTCAAACGGCAATATCTCCTGGCTCTCATCTCTCCGACCTCCAATCTTCTTTCTCTCCATTGCTACAGACCCGATCATTCCACTCCGGATTAAAAGAATGAGAAGACTCTCGGTCCTCCACCCTGCCAAAAATTAATAAAAGCCGGTCATCAATCAAGTAGTCAAACTTTCCACATCCTAAAACAGCTATCCTCAGTCTCCCCGCGATATCTATCTTTCGCCGACGGATACCATGTCGTAAATTGATGGTAGCCATGCTACACCACAACCCGTCCCTGTAATTATTAAAACAACGCATTTTTGAACCTTCAATGTATTTAGAATCGGGGATTGACATTCCATGTTGAGTATTGAGGGCCGACATTTTTTATCAAGCATGAAACAACCCCACCAAACAATGGGGCAATGCCTCCGTCAATAGATATCAATTGAAAATAATAAATTATTAATTGATGAATTCATTTTGAATTGATTCCAGATGGAAGACATATATGATGAAAGATTTTTCATCAATTATGCAATAATGCCAGGGTTTGTCCCGGTAAATAATTAAAAAATATTATTTTAGTTTCCAGTTGTGTTTATAGGTTTAATTGTGAATTTATTGAGATTTGTTGAAAGAGAATAGAGCGCGCTCTATGCATTTCTAAAGCCACATCTACATGCTTCTAATGTATTCTCATCCTCTAACAGCCGTGTCCAGGTTCCAGCGTCATGTGAAGCCACACTTTGCTTCAAAAATTCTTCACTTCTTAACATCTCAATATGGTCTTTGTAATCAGCTGTCTCCTATTGACAAAAGCATCTTTTTCCTCAAAGTTCTTCTTCTCCTAAGGTCGATAGTATTGTGCTGACTACCAAATTAGAATAACGGCTTCATTTCCGTTAGCTTATTTAGTCATCGCCTAAGTTTTCTCTAGCGCTGCTTCTGAATCGCGACCAACGCCGATAGCAATTCTTTCCCTGACTGGCTCTATCCCAATACGTTTTGAGAATTATAATTTAAACAATAAGCTACTATAGCGTCTAAAATTCCATTTTAATCGCCACATACTGTCTTTTCAAAGGAACATGAGGTTCAGGCACCATGCATTATTTAGAAATTAATTGTTTTCTTTGCTGAAGTAATTTTTTCCATCTTTTCCACTTTCCCATATCCCATGCTCCTTTCAGTCTCTCTGCACATTTTATGCGTTACTGATAGTTATTTTTATGTATTTTAGTGTTTTTACGCCCCTAATGGCTATTTGCATCATTTTCGACTGAGAAGTTTTGATGTAAATATTTGTTTTGAGTAAATCAATAGCTTGGTATAGTCCACACTCAGATTTTAATCTCGACATGGATTTCAACTTACAAAGTCATTTTCAAAGGAGGCTTAATTCAACTTTGTAAGTTGAAACCCTGGTTTGGAAAACATCTGAGTGTGAACTTCGTACCAAGTTACTGATTTGCTGTATCAAAATGAAGTTCCACAAGTGATCCCTGAAAACGTTAAGTTTAAGAAATGTTTTCATACTGCCTATGAATTTTATCCTTAAGCCAGTCCACGAGATTAGAAGCTGAAGGTGAGTGAAATGAACTCTAATTCACTCTTAAGTCTCACCTTCCTTCCCCTCAGTTTATACGTAACTCAAGAGTTATTTTTATGCCACTCAGTGTTTTTTTCCACCCCTTTTGGCTAGTTACATCATTTTCAATAAGAGAGGTTTTGATGGAGAAAATCAATAACTCGGTAAAGTGTACATTCATATTTTAATTTCAACCCGTGTTTCAGTGAACAAAATCATTTTCAAAGGAGAGTTATTTCAACTCTGTAAGTTAAAAAAGGGGTTGGGAATAGTTTCACCTCTGAACTCCTTTTACAGTCACGAAATTTGGGTAAGGACTACAGTTTAAATAAATTAAGGCACTCCTCAGTGATTTTCTTTCCGGAGACACAATACTAGATCCTAATATTTCAGCACAAGATTATGAAAAACGCAAACACGTACATTACTTAGGAGGACTCCATTAAAATTTTACCTAAATAACTGTGATCGCGAAAAATATCTCAATAATTATTTCTGCGAAAAATAATTCGGTTATCAGGTTACTATTTGAAATAATTATAATCCGGAATGAGTACTCTGAATATATGTGATTGAAATAGAGGATATCTTCCTTGGCCGGTTGGTTATCTGGGGGGGGGGGAGAACCTTCGACTGAGGTCATTTGCGCCATTGAGAAAAGATGGGTAGGTTTTAGGGAAAAATTAGGGAGGGAAGGTAGGGTGGAGAAAAATCCGGCGATGGCATTAGCCTACTCTTAACGGAATGCGCCAAAAGGACCACAGTTTACCATCTTATCGAACAGTGAGTGGTGAGCTGCACTTTAAGTGTTCTCCCAAGAGCACGTTAATAGGGATCGGTGTTCCAATTAAAAATAGCCGTCATTTCCAGGAATTGAACTCGGGCATTCGGGACGGGAAGCCTGCACTCTCGCCACCATGCAAACCCATCCCTCAGGATGTTTTCCGGCAGCCTATCTAGCACCGCGAGTAAAACTATAAACATCCAACGTAGGATGTTAAAAAGAAAAATTATTAGCATGGCAAAAAGAGGACATGTTTTGAAGCAGGTAAATAATTTACAGAAAAACTATGAAACTATGAACATAGCAATGCATTTGAAATTCAAATTTTGTATTAATCATTTAATAAAATTGAAATAAATAAAACATTCCCAGAAACAAGTGTGAAAGTCTTGATTTTCATTAACTTTAGAACCAAATGGTATGTTGAAAGAATGAAGGGCTCGCACAAACGTATGCTCACAACGTTTTTCAAAGGGAAACTTAAGAGCGCACGGTAATGTGAGGTGAAGGTTCGCACACCATCCTCCGACTCCTCATGCTTTCGAGCAAAAGACATGCTCTCCAACGATGAACACTTTGTAGAAACATTACTATGAGTCGTGCGTAGGCTTCACTGTAGCAAAAGATATTCCGATCCGGGATGATTCTAGCATCTCATGCGTAACGTTTTCAGCTCGCGTGTCCCCTTCACTCACAGCTTCTTCCCTGTAATGCATCCTCAGTTTCACCTCTATCCCCCTCCCCAAAACATTCTCCTTCTGGCAGCTATCATCGTATCCCCTGCCAGCCATCAAAATGATTCGCTCCAAGTGTCTCCCTTTCTCTCTCCAGCCGCCAACGCTCCAGTGGAACTCCCGCTTCTCATTTCCCACCCTATCCCTTTCTTACCACTCCACCCACAACTTCTCTCTCTTGCGTCAACTTTTATCTTCCCTATTTCCATCATCCCCTTGCCGTGTGCTCCAACCATTTCCTCGGCTCAATCTCCACTCTTTCTTAGGCGCACTTTCCCATCCCAATCCTCTTCCGTGGTAGTCTTTGGTGAGTAAGAGTGAAGGGGAGGAAAGAAATGGTTGTAACACAAATAGAAGAAATTGTTGGCGACGTATTTTTGTGTAGATGACACGTTACTCATAACGAGGATGAATAAATACTTCTTATTTTCTCACACCTTTTATTTTTCTTATCTGACCAGTTACAATGGTTTCACATCATCATCAAAAGGTAGGTGAGATTCCTCGCTCTGCTCGCTTAATATACGTACAATCGCTAGCCCAGATCCTAATACTGTCAGCCACCGTAAAAATGTGGGTTCAAGTGCAAAAAACGTGCACAAAGACTTTTAGCTGAAGCGACGCTATATTTAAGCCGCGTTTTGCGATTTTTTTCTGGTCGCTCTCCCCCATTAAATGCACATTTCACCTATGAGAAAATAAAAAATGTGCCAATACTCAAAAAACAAAAAATCGTTAAAATGGGAGGTGAGCTGTGTGGTGATCACCATGTTGTCGAAAATGGTGCCTATAGACACACCAATGTCGATAATAGGCCGCAAGGAAGACAAAAATCACGCTTGGTAACAGACGAAAAAAGTTAAACACAGGACTTGCCCCCTAGGTCACGACCTACGTTCCACCCACGTTTACGAGTTTCACATAAACTTTTATTTCACGCCCCGTGTTTAATAAATGATATGTGAAACAATGAATATATTGATTTTATTTCAACACACAAAAATTTTATGAAGTTACGCCAATGGCAAAGAATTTAGCACCCAACGATCCGAGTGGTCCTCATAGCACCCGATAAGGCATGGGCTGAAAAATCTCTAGGACTCGAACCTTTGCCCTTGAGATGGGAAGTCTGAACCATGGAGACCACGCCAACCTGATTTATAATGTTCTTTTAGGATTCCTCATTAGAACTATTCCTTTTCACCAAGTTTCCCAGTCGTATTACATGTTTTTGCTTGGAGGGCAGAAACAAATTCTGAATATTTAAACAAGCGCTTAATGCTCTGATGTTTTACTCTTTATTCAGCATAGTTAAGCATTATTTGAGCGCACCATCTATTAAGTATCGAGTTTAGTGGACATATTTCTGTCATTGACGAATATATCCCATTTTGGTTAGGTCACAAAAAAGGCCAGAGTATTAAAAATTACGTGTTAACCCCATCCAAATTTCGGAAGAGAATGGAAGGAATAATTACAAGCATGACTTTTCCGTATAGAATTCGTAGTTTTAAGTCATTTTGGCTCACCTGGGCGCACGTTTCTATGCTACAGGTGACACCCGAGGAACATTTTGCAATTTATTTATCCAATATGCATTTTATTTATCTATCAGATTTGTGAAATTTAAATGAATTAACTCTTTCAACACGAGTACCAAACCAACGGTGTGGCAAAATAAAGCCCGATGAAATGTCACAATGTATGGTTAACGAAGGTATTACTCCCCCTTTCCAGTTTCAGTGGCCTAATTTAAGTACAAAACTTCGCATAATTTTTATCACGTGGTATATCAAGTCCTCGTTTTATACCTCCGTTTCTTGAAATATAACAATGTTTGTCGACAAAAACAAATGATACGGTAGCATAAGGCTAATTTTATTAATCTAATATGGCGAAAGTCGTAAGCTTTCGCGTTCCAAATGAAAAGAACCAAGAAATTCAGGAATTTTCAAGAATATACATTTGACTGTGAAACAGTTAGCGAAAACTTCATGTTGACCTCAATAACTTGCTAACAAAAATAGAGAGTAGAAAAGAATT
Source organism: Pyrrhosoma nymphula (assembly GCA_963573305.1). NCBI lineage: Eukaryota > Metazoa > Arthropoda > Insecta > Odonata > Coenagrionidae > Pyrrhosoma > Pyrrhosoma nymphula. The sequence continues at coordinate 57,067,084 of OY754335.1, forward strand.
CACTATGCGAAGAAATATATAACTACAAGAATGCTGAATTATGTCCATGCGTTTAAAACAGATATGCAAATATAGAGGAAGGATAAATATGACAGTTAGCAGGACGGTATACGGAAAGCATACACGTGAATCGGCACAATCAATAACGTAATTAGAATGGGAACGAACCATTGAGGAAAAAGCCCAAAAATATTCCGTATCGCTAGATCAAGAGCCCCGGTAAAGAAATACAAGAGGACATGCATTTCCCGAAGCCATAAATTGTCTCCGATAAACGCTTGACTCTGATGGCGGTGACCATGAATAACACCCTGAATGCAAATGTATGGCGCAGGTAACACATCGGAGGAATGAATGCTGGATTTACGCAGAATGCTTTGCCCCAACCTATTGAATGATACTCCCTTTCACGAATCCTCGTCAACTTATAGCAAAACTCCAAGTTCTGAACTCTCTCCGACTCAGACATTTTTTGCAAAAAATTCGTTTCTAGGTCGCAGAACATGCAGATACAGGGTAATTTACACGATCAAGGAATTTATGGAGGAGAGGATGACTCAAAACACTGAGCTAGTGCAGTAACAGTAGATTGGTTTAACGTACTTCGACGGATCAGGCCATTTCGCATATACTGTCTACCACTTGCAGAGAAGGGGCAAAAGCATGTGGACGAAGAGGAGTATCACCCCTTCAAATTCGTACCGAGCCCAACGATGAATAACTTCGGTGAATTATCTAAACCGGCATTTCCACCGTGACACTGTCACGGCGTGACAGGCCATTTCCCTGTGTGCTTACGCGAGGGTAAATTATTTTTTGAGATGTCACAAAATGTTCATAAAAGTGCATAGGATATGAACTTATCGAGGACAACCCTGGTCAACCTTATTGGTGCAAGAAGGGCTATGCTCCTAAATATAGGAATTATATCACAGAAGTTCCAAAAAACGAAATATGAAAGGACCAAAAAATCATGACCCAAAGGAAAAAGAATGTAGCTCCTTGAGAAGACCAAGAGGAATAGAAGGAAAATACACACATGGAAGGATTTGATACATGAGGAGAGTTGATATTGGTTGGATCTCTACGTACAGTAATTCACTGTAGTGAAAAAAAACGCAATTTAATAATAACAAAAATAAAATACCCCCATGACATATACATCCAGATAACTATAAGTAAGATCTGTGCGATGTATAATGTGATTTAAGGATGTGGTACGAGAGTACTGTAGAGTTAGTTACGGGAAATTAAAGAATAAGCAAACTGCAGCTTAAAGAGTACACCTATTAGACTAGAGAGTAAGGATGATCGTGTTTTCGTACTGAGAAAATAGGGAAAATGCGTATAAATTGCGCAAAAACGTTAAATGAATTATATAAGGGGTGTGTAAGATTTTATGGGTTTTCTCCTAGTACAGAAAAGTTCACATTGGCAGAATTATATATTTCATGAATAATTGCATAAATAATTCGGCTCCCGGCTTTTTACTGCCATACCATTCATTTAGACTCATTCGTCAAACTACTATCGCAAGATAAAGGCACAAAAACCTCTAAGGTTCAAATAAAAAAGGACTCATAGAAACCGGTAGACAGCGACAAAGTGAGAAGAGGATGGATTTCGGAGAGTTAGTAAATATACTATCAAAAATGTGCGTGCTGCTTAGTTTAGAGCATCATTATTTTGCTAGATAATAACAAGCCGTAAATGGAATCTATAAGTAAAATAAGTACAAACACGAAGGGAAACTAAAGATCGTACATCATCCATCATTGAAACAAAGTTGGTAGACGTCATAAATTGCCACATTAACAAATTGCTCTTCTGGCAGTCTCCCGTCATTCCTTAGGCTCGTTAGTGAGCTACCAACACTCAAAAAAAGCTAAAAACCCTTTTAATGTTTGAATTAAAAAGAAGTACTCGTAGGCAGTAACCAGTGCACTGCATCAAAGTGAAATATGGCAACAAAACAATAAAGATGGACGATGAACAGGGTTCATTTCGGAGTTATCTAAGATATATTAAAAACTTTGCGAACTGAAGAACTAGCTAGAGAGAAACGATAACCAAATTTTCGTTCAAGGAATTAGGGAAAATGCGAGAAAATCGAGTGGAAATTTAGGACTGAAGAGACGTTTATTACAGTTCACTTAATTTAAATTTACAAGCACCAATACTCTGGATGCCAAAAATTCACCCAGGCGGGATTCGAACCCACGACCTCAGGTTTAGAAGGAGAGGACTCTAAACCTACGCCATGAAGGCCGTTGTATAGTGTCTTTCCATAAAGATAAGGTTTAAATGGAAGGACTGATAAAAGTCATAAATTATTACATTAAAATTGGTCTCCCGACTGTCTCCTGCCATTCCTATCAACTGAGCCTCATTCATCAAACTACACACGCTAAAGGCACAAAACCCTTTGAGGTTTAAATCAAAAAGGACTCATTTGCACCGGCAGACAAGGTGTTGAAGCAAGATGTGGCACCCAACCGATAAAGACGGGGATATGAAGAGGACGGATTTCGGAGAGGTAGTTAAGAGAGCGGGAAGGTAATCCGGCGAGTCTGTTTTGAGCGCCACCTGACGGGGAAGGTTTTTTAGCGGGTAGGATACTGAGAGAGAGAGAGAGGCGGTACGACAAGAAAGAGAAAGAAACGACTTTATCCCCGATGAAAATGAGATCTCACGTGGGACGCTTTGAAGCAAAACCCTTAAAGAGGGGAGACCGGAGAATTGGAATATAAAAAACGGAGAGAAATAGAAAGAGAAGACTTGAATAGAGAAAGAGCAAGGGGATATTAAACAGGTGATGAACTGGAAATGCAGAAAGGGAAACAAATTTTACTTCATTCTTCTGGGGATTGATAGAATTCCAACCCGATAACGAAAATAAAAAGCTCGTACATCCCGGAAGCATTGGTTCCTCCAGGAAACTTCTGGAGGAACTTCTTCCAACTCGTTCAACGCCATGGAAAAATGTTCACGAAATTACGTACCAGTTATTTTTCTTCGGCTTCAAAAAATATCTCATATTTTGTCTGATGGGTACACTGTGGAAGTTTCTCTGCTAAAAAAGCAGAGAGGAAGCAAAAAAACACACACGAAACTTGACGGCTCGATTCACAATGAACTGACCAAAAGGACGGCTTAGGATCTAATTCTATGTAAAATAATTCCGTCATCGAGGGCAGATATTTCTATGAGACGCATGGGCTGACAACCTCCAGAAGCCCATTCAGTCTGGCGAAAAATAGTGATATAGTCCACAATCTCGGGCTTTACGATATGGAAATCTATTATAGTACGATTGGCGTTTGAAACAGAAACATTGCAAATTCCACAGTCTTTAATTTTCCACGACCATGTTTTCGTTGCGAATGAACACAATTACCTGATAATGTTTCTTTGCATTACTTTGGGTGATCATTATTAAGGGATTTTCACACATACATATGTATAAACCGGATGATTTTACTTTGCAGCGAACCCATGGTCGTGGCAAAAAAAACAGTGTGGAAATTGTGGTGTTTCTGTATCATCCATCACACTTACCGAAATATGGTGAACATAATAAATCCGTGACAAGGGATGATAGAAACCATTTCTCAACCTCAATGTCCACATAACGTCCCCTAAAACCTTTTCAGCTCAAAAACATTATCAGTATCGAGTATTTTACAGAGAACTTAAAAGTTTTGATGGATATTTAAAAGGAAACAACCATTCATAAGGTTATGATTTACCGGCAGCCACTCCTTCCCTCTATTTATTCCTCAAATCCTCATATTTTCTGCGATCACAAAATCCGTCATAAATGACAATTAAGATGGTTTTACACAAGTTCCAACACTAAATAAAATAATATGTTAACTCATGAAAATGATTCTGGATGGATAGTTGGTTCTCTGTTGAGGCAACCCACCGCTATCATTATTGGCGCATTAGAGGCTGGTGGGTAAGAAGGTAAGGGAAGGACTAATTTTGGGGATGAGAGAGACCTAGAGGCAACTTTACCCTACCTTACTTTTATTATCGTTAACACGCCATGGCGTCTATAGATAAATGTCCCTTCCGAAGTATGGAGAGCTAAACTGGAAGTGCTCTCCAAATATCACCAAAGAAAGGATATAGGTTCCTCAAAATCTGTATGGGAAGAAAACTCTAACTAGAACACCGACCCGAATCCCTTAGGATAATATTATCACATGACTTTCATCTACCTTTCCTTGAGCAGAATAGCCCCAGGCTAAAAAGACGTTAATGGTGAAATGTAATTACTACGCTCGAAGAAGATAGGAATACTAACGAGGATGGGATAATTAAAAATATTCGTCCTGAGCATGGTTATCAATGGATTGAACACATGTACCATTGAAAAAGAAGATCAATAAAGATATGGAGATTTAGAAACAAGTGAAAGGATGAAATGATATATGAAGACTGATAAGTGAAGATGAGCGATAGAGGAAAGGGCCATGTGAAACTCTAAACTGAAAAGAAGAACCAGATGGAGTGGGAACACTCTTGAGTCACAATGGGAACGCGATGGATAAAATTGAAAGAAAAATAGAGAAAAAAATCTCAAGAATAAAGTCAAGGGATAAATAAATAGACCAAAGAGGAAAGTACATTAGCAGAACAATCAGGATGTAAGGAAACTGGCATTAGATAAGGAAATTTTGAGGGCTGTGGTCAACCAAGCTTAGCATTGAACTACCTACCAATGAATTCGTGAATGAATTTCACCATGGCAACACTCCATAGGAGTATTTCAAAAAGCGGAGGAAGGATACAGGAATAAAAATGACCGCTATACTTGGGTTAAATTAACAAAATAAAGAGGATTTAATGTCCCAGCACGTCCTCTCGTGGATCGAAGTGTGTTTCCTGAAGAGATAGCGGGATACCGAGGCGCCGCACTTTCGGTCTTATTACAGACCCGGCCATGATCCAGAATACCACAGAGGATTATTCATTGTTTCACAAGGACTGGGAGTAAAGTGCGCGGCGCGTTGTTTAATTCATTAAGGCAAACAAGCCTTGACAAACAACATGTTCGCGATTCAATCTCTAAAATTTGTGGAAAACGTTCGCCGTCCTGTATACAAATCCAGGTGTAAGCAACACACCGCGACTATGCGCGTTTGTTCAGAATAACATCCAGACTACCAACACATTTAAATTTACGGCATTGAGTTTCGTTCGAGGAATGAGTCCTACCTCCCTATTTCAATGTTATTTTCTTACAATGAGCAATTATTAACTATGCACTATTTTGAACTGTATAAAACACTCATCCGTACAGTGCTATCATGCGGCAGTGAAGCACAGACGATGACAGCTAAATCTGCAGAGCTGCTGGACAGATTTGAGAGGAAAGTACGACGGAAAGTATACGCGTTTGTGAACAGTGAAGGAACTTGAATAATTCGCTACAATAAAATATGTAACATGCACAAATAACATAGCATATCTAACCACATTAAGCTAATGAGACTCCGATGGGCAGGGAATGTCCAGCGGATGCCGGAGGAGCGGTTAGCTAAGAAAGTCTTCACTGAGGAGATGGGAGGGTAGAGACTAGTGGGAAAACCAAGGGATAGGCGGGAAGACAGCATCAGCAAGGATACACTACTATAGAACTGCTTGGAAGAACTGTTAATATACCGAGTTTGGACCCAGAAAAGTTTTACGGGTCAAATCATAAAAAGCATGAGAACCGGGGGAAAAATGAGGACTTCAAGGTAGAATATTTTATTTTACGATTTCAAAATAAAAATCGGACAAATTTTCGCGAGGAAGTTGAAGATATATTTCTAGCGTACGATTTCGACTGAGTACTGGTCCGTACTGGTCCTTAACTTAAGATGACTAAGATCAAACACTTTATTCAAAAACTATTTTGATTCTATTATCGCGCCTTTCAAGAATAAGTCTATGGTTACAGCCATTGTTAGTTTTTTTACGAGAAAGGATGACACATGACGTACCCTGAGAAGTGATAAATTGATGGGCTTGTGACATATTTCTATTGACATTCCAATTGATTTTTTTTCTCGACTAGTGTGAATTTTTAAAAATTTGCTCCATGAAAAATTACAATCTGAGCGAAAATCGGCTACTAGATATTTTAATATCAAGCAAAACGCTAAATATAATGAGATAGAGATACGATGTCTTCTAGTTCCAATATATGGAAAGTAATCAGCCAGGAATGTTTTTTGCTGTTTCCTATTTCTCAGCAGCCTAAGTGCACTTGCAGAAGAGAAGGATGGGAAAATGAAGACTGAAGGAAGTTGTTACACTGGCCTGAATTCCAAACTCAGAGAAGCAGGTCTGCAGTAATTGAGTTGGCGCGCCAGTGGAGAGATGTGCGGTGGAAAACGAAAGGGGAACGTCAAAATCAACGTATTTTCTTTCCTACCGGTACTCTGCTTTAATGCAATTATGCGCAGAAGTATGCAGAATGCGGAGGGAGAGAAACTGACGAAATTGAGAAAGTGTAATGGAGATTAAAAGTATACCGTACCCAAGCAACCATTAACACTGTCACAATTTAGCACTTTACGAAGCGAAACATTTTGGTTTGAAAGAAACTGATTCAGAATTAACTTCGTGGAACCAATTCTTTTTCAATGAAAACGATGCTCAACTTAATATATTTTACGTTATTGGTATTCAATTACCCGACCATGGTTTCAACATTCCATCGACATTTTTAATGTTTCATTACCGACTTGAAAATGGCAATGAACTGCAATATCCGTGATCTGTAATACATTATATTGTTAAAATAAGCTATTTTATTAATTCAAAATTGTGATTTAGTTTGGTTATGGAAGGTAGTCTGGTCTTGGAAGGATTATTTGTACAATGGAGAAATGGTGGAGAAAAATCCGGCGTCGCCATCAGCCCACCCTTTACGCACTTACGGGAGCCACAGTTAACACTAGAAGGACCATACCCGTCATTTTGACGGGTAACCTCTACTTACTTAATCATATTGCCTATAATATTTTTTTCTGTCGTCTTAATTTTTTCTGACTTTTATTTATTTTGTATGGTACGTATCCTGTTAAAATATAATTTAATTTTTTCACATAGAAATGGAGTTATACCACCTATCTACCTTAAAGGACCAACACCCGTCAAAATGACGGATTAGGCGTTTCTATTTTATTTGTAACGGTAACGCGTGTTTTATCCAGGAAATCACTACACTATCACGTCTGGCCTTTTTGATGTTTTCGTTAAAGAAAGTTAGTTAGTTGTTGATGTTTTAGTTTGGGAAAGAAAAGGCAGAGAAGGGTTTTATCGTGCGTGGGTGGCCTTACAGCGCATATATGAGTGTGGCGTCAGTAGCTTTCGCAAGGCTTACGGGAGCAGTGCTTCTTCCTCGAAAGTATTTGTAAAAAATACTCATTTGTATTGATAAATAAAGAAAAAGGTCATATTTAATGAAGTTATCAGTTAATTTTAACATAAACGAAGAAATATTTAAAATAATTACTACCCGTCAAAATGACGGGTAATGGTCCTTCTAGGTAGCCATACAACCCAGGTCCTTCTAGTGTTAAACCTCAAATCTGACCGATCGAGAGGGAAGAAAATGAAGTGCTTTCCACACGGAACTCATTTTGTTTATAAAGATTGAACTGAAAAGCATTTACCACTCCCGAGATTCGAGCCCCGACCGTCGGGATGAATAGCCAGCACTCTAGCCACCACACCAAACAGATGCTCAAGTAGGTAAAGAGGAGGAAAATTGTAACTAATGTAGATGCGACGATGAAAGGTAGAAACTTGGAGGAAAAAATGAAAGGAGGAAGAAATTGGTTCGTGGAGGTGAAAGTCAACGTTTGGAAAGCTTTTTCTCAGTTAGGGCCGGATTTCGAACGACGCTTTCTGACGTGACGTTAGCAGACGGTGTACTACAGTTTTTTGTCGTCTTCCCGTCAAAGAAGAGTATTACGATTGACGGGAGTTTCAACCAGCCCAATGTCTACCGTTGTTGCAAGCGATGTTGTAAGTGGTTGCTAATTGACTATTTATTTATATATTTCAAATAAAAAATATAAAGAATTCACTATCAATACTGACAAATAATGCTTCAAGAAGGCTGGTTATTTTTCATTGTAAATTTAAAAAGTAATATTGACAATCTAGAAAAGAAATTTAGTACAAATTGAGCTCTCCTCTGACTGGCTGTCATTGACTAAGCGTGACAGAAAAATTAAACTTTAAGGGCCGAAATACGATCGACGTTTCCTGACGTGACGGATTCGGATGGTGCCTTACGCGGAGTTTGTTGATTGTGATATTGTGTAACCTATTACGATGGCCGGGCGTTGACAGTGTGATCAGTGAACCTTGTCCAATTCTAACTATTCTGTCACGCAACGTCAACAGCGTCCAATCACAGGAGATTATTTTTCAATATTTACGAAATTTCATTTGAAGATTGTCCATATTATCCCACACTATGAAACGAACAAATCTTGTACATGTGTAAATTTTATTTCGAGAACGGCTCTAACGGTTTTGATGAAAGTTACAAATTTACTAATTTGGGGACGAAAAAGCGATTTACCTAGGTCTTGACTCTGGGAAACCTTTTTTACAAGATATTGTGCAAAAAAATTGTATTTTTAACATGTAAAAAGGCTAGGGTACCCCATTTTTCCTATACAGAGGTTTCTTTGTTTGCTTTGTTTAATTGTTTACCCTCTTGATACAAATTTAAAATGTTACTTTTAGATAAATGAAAGAACAAACGTTTTAATTATTGCATTAAATTTCTGTATAGCCATCACATTTCCCTGGAATTTTAGTTTTAAGCTCGAAAATCTCATATTTTGCACAACTCAACAATTGAATATTTTATTTACTTGGAAACCGCAGCATAGTCATGGAATGGAAATTCATTCCTGAGACATTTACGCCTCTTAAAAAACTTTCTGGTACAGATGTACTTTGAAATTTTATCTGGAATGTATTTCAACCCAACCTCTCCATGTGTGGTTAATGGCTGCTACAGAGTAAGCCGGGTAGCAAAAAGCACATGTAAAAATAGGTTATTCGAAATGATGACTTAACTAAATGATTCATACTCTCAAGAGAGGAACGATCAGAAAAGAATGAGGCAAGAATATGAGTCTTCCGTTGATCATCTAGAGCATTTAGAAATGATAAGTGATCTTGCACGAATCCAGAGAAGTGGAGAATCAAACGAACAATGGGAACTACGTTTGTAAAAGACATGGAAACGACAAAATAACCAAAGAACAGAAGAATCAGGCGTATAGAAGATTTTGATGATGATCATCATCAACGATTGGAAGAAGAACGCCGGAGAAATTCAAGATGACAAGAAGCATTACGGCTAAACCGAATAAGTTCATATAAGGCAGCTACAACGGCTGATATTTTTTACCATAGTTTGCAACCTTTTAGTGTTGCTTGTATTCATTATGGAGCATTGCATTTTCCCGAAGAACGTGTGTCAAATCGAATTCATTGATATTAGTTTAGGGGCTGCTGCTTGTATGGTAGGATAGATCTACCACATCCAGAATTTCCGAATGAGTTAGCGCGATCGCTTCTTCGACGTCATCCATTTTCTGATGACTTTTATGAAAGGATTCGGTAGGCTACTTTAGGGATTTTCCCTAACCTCAGGGATGGGAATCTGGCAGTCTAAAAACTGGACCAACCCGATCCCTCAGTGAAATTGAAAACCATGGTAAAGACAACGGTAGGCGACTAAAATCTGAGGTCATTGATTGATAGGTTTATATGGTTAGAATAGTACTGGAAACAAAGAAAGAGTGGTTATATAGTAAACTCTTAAAGAGTTTCTTCCACGACTGTGTGAGTCGAAACAAATACTAAATTCCAGCTCATGATTAAAGTAAATTCCAGCTTTTTATTTGATTGGTTTAAAAAGTCGTGCTATTCCTGATGACATGCGTTAGCTATTGAATTCTAAATTTTAGGTACCAAATATGCAAATAATTCCGTGAAAATATTTTTAATATCCTTTTTTATAAGAATAGACGCCAACTACAGAGCCATTTCTATAGCATTACCAGATTCTGACTAGAATTATCGCAGTTATAAGCTAGTAACAAAAAAAACTGTGGTAAGATGCGTATATTATATTTTTATTTAATTTAACTGGTGTTTTTGCATGACATACATATTAGATAGAAAAATACTATTTTCCCACGTGTTTCTCCAATTGTGACATTTAATACCATGTAATGCCTAATTCAATTTGCGAGAAGAAACGCATGGGAAGTTTACATTTTGTTGTCCATATCAGATAGAGGACATGTTTTTATATTAGTATCCAGAATATAAGTAGAACGAAATTTGTCATTTTTACGGTGGAACCACGTTAGTGGAAGGCGCCAAGGTTTCCACAGTTTCACATCCTGACTAAAGACCATACATAAAAATGTGTACTCATCACATATAACCCGAGTGTCAGGAAAATTTCGCATTTAGCCGTCAACATGAATCAGTAGAATAAAAATGTGTATAAGGGATAGAACAAAGTGTATTTTATTGCTCAGCATGGTGGCTTCCCTAGTTTTCCTCCTGCTGATAGTATTCCCACAAATTACCCCAGTTGAAAGCCAAGCATCCCATTATTTTCGTTTTACCTTTGGAAGTCTAGTGATTCCTCTTCAACCACATACTTTGGCTCAAATTCCAAACCAATCTGCGCTCCCACGATCCTCTCATCTTCTCTCCTTCAACGATCATGTAATTCCTTGATTGCCTTTTCCCTTTTGAGATCGGATCAGAGAAGCCGACTTATTTCGAATCACTCCCGTCGCTTTGCGGAAAAAAACAGTCGATCACGCATTACTTTTTGCGGGGCCCGTCTCATGCTTTAGGCCTCTCGCTTCTGGTCCTTCTCTTTGATCCGTCTAAACGAATCATTTCCAATGAATTCGTGGAATCATACGTTTATGAACAGCCTCCCATGGAATAAAAACGGAAAGTCGGACGGAAAAATTGAATAAAATTGTGTTCTCCGAGTCGTAGTTTATGAGTGCTAGACAGTCAACACAAATCCATGGATTTTTAGTTCGGTAAACGCTTTTGCCAGTGATGGCAATGTTACACGTGAAGAAAAATTAATGTTTACATGACGAAAAACGCCCAGTTTAGACGTGTGCGCTACATATAAACTACCGTGACTGGCGAATGCAGAAATCGCGGCAATAAGGGACCAACTTATTTTGGGACCAACTCCGCTAATTTTACCCGAAATTTTGGTTATAAAATATCAAAACACGCTATATCTATCTATCACACCATCAGTAGACATCTGGAAAGTCATAATCAAAAGAGCGTTAAAATTTAAAAATAGTTATATTTTTAAAAGCTACTCCATACTGCTCTATCCTTGCAAAGCTCCTTAGCTTCAGCCATCATTCATTCAAAACTTCATACAAGTCTTACCGTTCGTAAGACTCAATATTCCTTCTCTTAAGAGTATCTTCAACCACAACCACCCATTATTTACACGGTATACATCTTCCCCTCACACCATTCACTTCTGCATTGTAAATCTGCCGTATTGTTCGTTTCTCATCCATCGTCTAGACATGGCTAAACCAAACAATCACACTCCCTTTATATCTGTCCATTACCGGAGAATACAACCCACATTATTGCATCACTCACATATTCCCAACCCTGTCCATATTTTAATTACTGCAAACACTTCTATGATACCCCATAACCACTGCATTTAGCCAGCACCTATAATTATTCAGGCATAGGTTTCACTGTCATTTAATAAAGTGAGAGTATTGTATAAAGGGTTTAAGGTTTTCCCGGCGAATTATATACGTGAAGGATTCTAGGTTTTCACACCGGGTAAGATAATTTAATTTGATCAACGTTTCGATGGTTGACTCATCCATCGTCATCAGGATAATGAGTCGAGCGAGGATGCTGGCGGTTATATATAGCCGCAGATGCCCCATTGTTGTGGGGGCCGTTACGAGTCCTTTGAATTACGTCAATTACTGGGCGCCAAGTCAAGTATATTGGCGAGACAGGAAGGACCATCGAGAAAAGAATAAAAGAGCACGAAAGAGGTCTTAGGATTTCCCAACAGGAAAAGTCTGCATTAGCAGAGCATAGCCTTGACCATGGTAGTGTCCATTTCCCAAATTCCACACTACTCTTCAGGGCGTCCAAATATTGGGAAAGAATAACGAAAGAAGCCATATTGATACAAATGAAACTAAATAACATCAGTAGAGACAAAGGCTTCAACTTAAGTAGGACTTGGCACCCAGTAATTGACGAAATTCAAAGAACTCGTATCGGCCCCCACAATAATGGGGCATCTGCGGCTATACATAACCACCAGTATCCTCGCTCGACTCATTATTCTTATGACGATGGCTGAGTCAACCACCGAAACGCGAACGCGAAGTCATAACGCGAACGTCATCTAACCAACAGTCAGGTATGGTTTTCAGAACCTGAACGCTCAGTTAACATTTCATTAATGTAAATAATATACAATTTTACAATTACTCAATAATACATCCGCTTCTTTGTGTTCATCCCTTGAATTCTGAGTCTAAAAATATAGGTAATGTAAAACGTAAGTCACTAAGGTCACTGTAAAGTATGCAAATAAAAATCAAGGTAATGGAGTATATTTTGAATGAGAAGAGTTCCTTTGTAATTCCACATAGATGTCACATTATTAAATTCATCATGAACACTTAGTTACTCTTTTCATTCAAAATTGCCGGAGACTCGGTGGAAACATTTTCCAAAGACGCATAATAAATAATTTCCATATTAATCACAATTTCACTAATACGATCAATTTGTTTATTAAACTTAGACGAACAAACGCAACCATGATCTGGATGGTGGAAACTAATCCAGTAGAGTTTTGAACCAGAAATCCTCGGATTGGCAGGCGAAGACGTTACCCCGCCGCAACTGGGGCCGAAAAAAGAAGGTAGCACCAAAGAGAAGCCACTTCCTGAGCCAAAATGTAAGGAGCCACCGCAGGAAAAATCCAGAATATAAAATACGATAGACGATGGATATTACTTCTCACACTGCAAAATAGTCAGATCGATGGCGATTCATCCATAAAGGCGGATGTTGGAACGTTAATTTGATTAAATCCCCCAAAATTACGAAATCTCTCTCCAGTCTGGAAGATCGGACGACCCAGTGGAAAACCCTCCCACAACTTGGATGATGTTGGCGGAATTCGGGAAAGCCCAAGCGCGATCCTCTGCAGAGCCATCACGTTCAATATAAAATTTAAAAAAAACTGCCTGAATTTTAAGGGGACCACTTCCGCGGTCACCAGTCTGACGGGGCCGGAGAATCCGGGGATGGGAGAGGATGGGGATGTATTGGCGGGAGCAGACCCTGGAAGGGGGTACCGAAATGCATTTTCCCCTTTTACCCTCGCCGCAAAGTGCATCAAAAATGTAATGGAATCCCCGTGCGGCTGGCTTTCAATCAGCTCCAGGACACTGGATGGAGGGATGAAGCATGGCAACTACTTTTCCAACAAAAGAAAGCATGAGAGCCAGACAGAGAATAGGGATTTTCCGCGAGCTTTCAAATTGAGGCGCTGAAGCAGATTGGAACTCGAACATTAGCGTACACGAACGACTATGAATGTAGTGATGTGCGCGGGCGAAACGCTAGATATCCTTCCGGCAGGAAGCAGTGTGTAGATACACAACACGGCTGAATGTATTGTTAATAGTGAACGGTTTAGCTGGAGCTAAGTACTTAAAAAAAAAGACTAGCTTTTTGTCCCAAAGCAATGAAAAACATTACGTCATCCATATTTGAGGTAAGAGGGTATGTTTCCTGAAAATCTCGACAACGATCGTAATCGCGGATCCATTTGATCGATGTTTATTTTTTCTCAGGGAGGATTGTGCACACATCCACTCTGATCTGTTTTAAAGTGCACTGCCTAGTGCGCTGGGTATGAAACTAATGAAAATGTGGTTGTTTGGTTATTTGAGGAGGCAACTGACAGTTGTGGTAATTTGCGCCAATGAGAATATAGGTGGGTAGGTTGGTACGGCTAGGATTGCGTGGGAAATAGAAAAGGGTGGACAACAATCCGGCTTCAGCGATTTCCTGCTCTTTACGAAAGGCGCCAAGGGGACCACGATTGCAAGTCCTATCGGACGGAGTACTACAGTTAAAGTTATCTCAAAAGCACTCAAATATGAATCAGGATTTTAACAAATAAATCTCTATCAACGCCGGGATTCGAAACCGGGTCCTTAGGATGGGATTCAAGTACTCAAGCCACCGTTCCAACGAATGGAAAGCAAACGCACTTCTGTTTTTCAAATTGAAAAGCACAAAAGCACTCAATGTTTCACTGGAATGCACCCATTTCCTCCACTATTTCCCAGCTCAATGCTTTTTTTCCGCCTCTCTCCACCCTATCATCCTAGAATTCTCTCTAATATACCAGATTTCAGGATCCAGTAAACAGAGGTAACGGTCCGCAACGATAGAAACATCGGTTCCCGTTCAGTAACTAAAGCTATAAGCGTCACTGGGGCTCGAATTTGGCGGACTTATCCTCCTATTCATCCGAGGGCTGTTTCCCCTAGTCAGCATGTGGAAGACAGTTAAGTGCAAAATAGCTTTATCCGTCGAAGCACGTTAAATTTTATTGCAAAGAGTCAAATAGCATATAACGCCATTTGGTTGTTGAACCTACATAGCCTCGTTTTGAAACCTACCCTTTACCCATACTTCATTACACATGCGGTCACTGCCCATGATAAGCACTTCTTTGTTCCTTGCCTTTTCAACGTCTTACTCTCTACTTTTTCCATCTCGAACGTCAGTATCTCCTCTTAATCCTAGGTATCAAAGTTTAATTACTGAACAAGGTCCCCCATTATTACCTGATGTAAAAGCGCATGGTGTTGGAACAAAACACAGAGAGTATAGAAGAGCTCCTTTGTTTTTCACTCAAGGCAGTTTGAGCGAAATGTTTCTCTGGCCATAATACAGACAATGACAGAATTTCATATCAAATTTTAAGCAGTTTTAAGATAAATGAATTAGTTATAGTAACATCATTGACAAAAATCTTTGTTTAATATGACTAAATTTCTCAATAATAAACTAAATGTACATATTTGAGGATATAACTTATTTCGCCTTTGCAATCACGGTTTTTTTTACATTTAGTAAAATGTATTATGGTTAGTCATAAAGTCATTTTTTTAATAACTGAAAAAACATACGAACTACACAACATTACGTTTCTGAAGCGATCTATGCGTCAAAACTACCGCATTCTCAAAATAGAGCCTTTATGGATTACATCACCATACCCTATGAAAAACTGTGCTTGAAGTTTTTGGTAAATATTTCGAGAAGTAGTGTGGTAGGAGGCTGATATTTTGGTATCATTGGAAATGTGAGATATTTTTATTTTATACTAGTCATTGAATTTTATATGAAGTAGTATCCTGACCAAAATACTTTAAGGGGGTTATACAGCATGCCGAACAGGCGTTTCTTCACCATAGTTGCAGGTAAGGATATGAAAAAATCCTATTTATACCACTAAGCACTTCAAAAAATGGAGTAATGAGTATAAATATTGTTTGTGAATGAGACACCGGAAAAATATCGGAAAGAAAACAATGGCAAAGCTTGCTAAAAATTAATATTTTTAGAAGAACTCGATATTATTAAGAAGAACTCGATACTAGGGATTAATACAGAAACCAGCTAACGTATACGTCACGCAATGGCCATTCAAATTTTAGTTTTAGACCATTTCACGAGAATATATGTTTCATAGAGTTTTTTTAATCGTGATAATCGAAGCGTATGTCACAAGCCATCCTCGGTGGGATGAGGTGCAGGTAGCGCTGTTTTCCCAACCGCCCGTATGTCCTCTACTTCAGCACCTCCACAGGTGTTGAGATACCCTTTTGCATTTTGGCATATTTCCTTATTGCATATTCAAAACATACCCTTCTTAACTCATGGGCATGCATCACATATTATTCCTTCAATCTCAAGAAAGCGGTCAGCACAGTAGGCAGAGTTTAATCCAGTTATGCACAGCAGTGGTGTTTACACGCGTAGCAAACGAATGCTATGACGACCGATAGATGAACCAGACTCGCACGAGGGAATGCATAAAGCTATGCAAAGCACGAATTTAAGATTCGTGTCAACGATGTATTCAACCCGGTTTTGTGCAAATAGTGGAGCATGCACAGAACTGTGGAACTGGACGCGCGGTACTTAACTTCGACGGACTCACCAGCTAGTTTCCACAGAAATGTATGAAATACATAGTGAAAAAAAATTATTCCCTGGACGCCAGATGCTCTAACATTGCTACTTAAAGGCTCCATTAGATGCGCAGTGGATGCCTATGTAGCTTAACTTTTTATAACAATTTAATAAGAATTTTTCGTAAACAATACATATATGACATTTACCAACACAATATGGCACATCATGGGTACAGAAGGGAGTCCGTTGCGGGGGTTATTCAAAAAGGATACTAAGAAGGTTCTTTACAAAAAGGAGCAAGTCATTATATTGTATGCTTTATGGGACATATTCAGCGCTCACTGAAATCACCATCGTGTAAACACAAGCTTCAAGGCATCAAATTCGACTTAGGCTCTGAATTTTATTCCGAGTTTTCGATGCTGATTTTGTAATTGATTTTAGTGCTACGTGTCGTGCAAATCAGACTTAATTCAGTTGATATAAAACAGGCACCTAAAATTTAAGCATAAAAAGTACATCATCAATATTCAGCAATCCGAAGATTTGATTGCTGCAGCTCACTACTCCACTCTCTGCCAACCACTTCACTTCCTATTAACCTTCCTCGATTCCATTTGATCTTCACCAATCTTTGGTAACACATCATATCCATCGCTTCCAATACCATTTAATACGAAGCCATTATACATTCAACTATTCATAAAACGTAATAGAGTGAGTGAGACGGGGAGGATGTGAACTGATGAGGAATGCAATGAGACGAAGAGGAGTGAGTTTACGAGAGCAAAATTCTGCTGCAAGATTCAATGCGATCCAAGAGTACCGCGTGGCAGGAGAACAAACGGGGGAAATTGAAGCGCCGAGCAAATGATTCTACGATGGGTAAAGGGGAGGAGGGTAGTGTTGCCAACTGCGATATTTTGAACAAGAGATTCCGGATCAAGCAACGTTTCTCCGGGATCATGGTTTCAGATTTAATTCTATCAATTTCTCCAGGCCAGTGTCAGGTGTGAAACAGCAAACTTTAAATTTGTCACAGACACAAATATTCCATGGGTCACGCAGGATTCTTTCAAAAAAATGTTTATTTTAATAAATATAACCGTATTTCCAACGCAATTTTATTGAAAAAAAATTAGGTATTGATATAAATATTCCATTTCTTTGTGATTTTGTGAAACTAGTACATTCATAGGAATGTCAGAGGAACAAAGTCACTTTCAATTTAAAAGGTATCGTTTGCATTAAATTTTTAATAAATTGAGTCACTCTTTTTAAATTATGAAGAATATAACAAGTTAAATCATAATGCAGCCAGAAAAAGTACTAAATTAACTCCAATCTATCTGTTACTGTCATAAAAAAGCTTAAACTTCGTAACAACAGAATAGTAGACTGCCTACTCAAATTCCTCGGGTTTTAGACCAAAATATCCAGGTTGAGAAGGACCGTTGGTTCCTTAGAGTTGGTAACTCTAGAGAAGGGTTCGGACTCGAACGTTCTCTCTGGCGTAAACGCAGGCAGATAGTCGACGCGACCACTGGTCAATGAACTCATGAATGCTCGCATGAGCTTGCACGGCGACAGACCGACCGACCAGAGCAAACGAGACGCCCCCGCCATACCGCGGGTGGCTAGCCGACGGCACCGCGGGAGAATATAATTAGATTGATGGACGGGGTGCTTCGGGGGTTGACTCCATTGGCATCCCAGGGAACACCACGGAACGCTATTCCAAACACGATGGCTTGATTCATTACCATGTGACGCTGTCAAAATGAAAACATAGATTGATGACACACCTGTATGCGAATGTGCAACTTTCACAGATACAAAAATCATTTTTATGGACTGGGATGCGAACGAAGACTCCCCAAAATTGCTCTGAGGGCAGTGAACCGATGAGCTAATAAACAATTCTTCAGAAGCTGCGTTGAAACATTCATTACGTAATTTTATTCATGGTAAATTTTATTAAAGCAACTGTATTTTTGACCCTATGTGGACCAAATTTTCGTTCTTGAGAGAATTTTTTCTTCCCTATCATTATATAGGTCATAATATTTAGAAGAGATAAAACTGGATCATATAGAGCTATTAAATTACCTCGGAAGTATGTTTGGAGGAAAATAGGCTCTGTGTAAAATACATAAAAAAAAGAATAACGCTTGCGAAATAAACGTTCAGTAATAGGAAGAAACTGATGATAAGAACGTTTTTTAAGGGTATAAAAAATACTGACGAAGGTTTCATTAGAAATGTAGCGCTTTAGGGTGCGGAATCGTAGACTCCGAGAAAATAAGACGAGAATAGGCTGCAGGTATTTGAGATGTAGGAGTTGAGGAGGATGGAGAAAATACGGCAGATGAAAATGAAGAAAATTGAGGAAGTGCTTGGTATATAAAGTGAGGAGAGAAAACTTCTAGAGGAGATTAGGAGGGTGGTTGGAAGAATTAATCAGGGGCATAGGGTTGCTGATGGCCGTGATAGAGGGAAGGATGTTGTTTAAGCGTGGAAGGGGAAGAAAGAGGATAGACTTTACGGACGGAAAGAAGAGAGGTAGGATGTATGCTGAAATGAATAAGGAAATTGTGGAAGGGGATAGGGACCTTATACAGTAAAAACCTTAAGGATATTTACTCACTCCCATTTCAACCTACCGTTACTGGTTACGTTACAACAGCGCACAGAAACCACAATAAACAAGTATTCAATAATGATGGTTACAGAAACAGCATGTTTCAAGAACTTTTTAGTTGCTTCAAATCTTGGTCGTACCGATTTGACAAACTTCATGATCAATGAGCTGAGATAGATAGATTGTTTGTCGGGGGGCCTTCAACAGGTGCCCGGGCGCTAAGACTTTTATGGTCCATTGTGCCAACCCGATGCCTGTCTGCCACATGCAGACAGGGGACAAGAGGGCCACGGTGTAGGTATGTATGGTCACCCATCCAACCACCGTCTGGGCCCAACATTGCTTAACTTCTATGATCTTACGGAAACCGGTGTGTCAATGTGGCTGGAAATTGCTGAGGAAGTCAAATAGTTTTTTCAAAACTATTTGACTTCCTCAGCAATCATTATCACAAATTTTGTAGTTCCGAAGATTTTTGTAACAACTGTTGTTATTGCAACAACAATTTGTGTATAAGTGCGGTTAAAATATTAAATCGTTTGATGTTGGG
This sequence comes from Pyrrhosoma nymphula, assembly GCA_963573305.1. Lineage (NCBI taxonomy): Eukaryota > Metazoa > Arthropoda > Insecta > Odonata > Coenagrionidae > Pyrrhosoma > Pyrrhosoma nymphula. The sequence goes on from OY754335.1 coordinate 57,086,589, forward strand.
TGCCTGTTTGTAAATTAAAGACTTCTTTTACATATATATTCAAAATAATTCTCAGGTAACTAAGATTTTCTGTTTTTTACTTAAATCAGGGTGTCCACAAGAGTCAAATAAAAAATTCAAGCATAGTTCCAGGTTTTCAAGGCTAAATTTTCAAGAATATCCAGGTTTAATTATCATGGTTTATATAAGAGCCAAAGTGATATTTTTCACGTTTTAAGAAGAATATAGATTTTCCTAGCAAAACACTACATAATAAAAATATACGAATTAAATAAATATCTATTAATAACTAAAAAAGAAAAATTTTATGGTGAATACGTTCACACATCAACACACGCGGAGGTATCCATCGAGTAAACGCCACCCTATGTGTTGCAATCTTATATTTAAATGCTTACTGATGGCAACTGAACAGAAATGACGTTCAAATACCACAAGTAGGTATAATAATAGTTGCGGGAATGCATTGGAACGGAACTCTCTGCCCGTCTGTGAATTAAGTCCACCTCAGTATGATTAATAAATTGAGAGCATTTTTACTGAACGTAAGAAATAGACAAAATGTTGGATGGCGAAATGTTTCGGAGAAATAAATGGAATGGGAGAAAAAACTACACGGGCCGTAAAATAATGAATACATGTACAGGTTATAATATCGCTTAAGGTCAGTGGCGTATATATGGGGGGGCAGCACCCCCCCCCCCCCCCTTCCGATATAAGGCCGCATGGCCGCGGTGGGAGGAGCTCCAAGCATGCACTGTTACCTAAACGACAGCCGGCTACAGTCTTGGCTCCCCCAAAAGTTATAACCTATATTCACCACTGCTTAAGGTATTTCATTATGGATCGTGTCCGTGCCTTATCCCGATTTTAGACTGTGCGCCACCGCGCTACCAACAGCTAGTCCACGCCGTGCCACCGAGTCTACTCGTCGGCGTGGCTGCCGCCATGCTGTCGTAATTAAATTCAGATGGTGAAGCTCACAAGTTTTACCCAGTACTAGGATGCATACTCAATCTTTAATCTTTGCTTTGAACCTCATATTTATTGGAGTCCAATTGTCAGTCGTTACGGATCAATTAGCGCCATAGATATCAACGGCGTGGATGCCGTAGCACCGCCGCACGCCGCAAAAAAATACGCCACGAAGCGGCCAATGACAAATACTACAGCCGGCGAACAGGTCTTATTGTTCGATGCGCAGTTAACGAGGGTAAATGGACACTTGATGTGACGCTGACGTTACAATAAGCCTAACAAGGTTCAGGTCTTCGATTTATTTATTCATACCTAGGTTAAGTCCATTACTTATGTACAGTTATCAAACAACATATATCTTATGGCCTTCGCGGTTGATTTAAATTACAGTAGAATCCTGATTAAACGTTTTTCAGAGGGGGCACTATGAGGATAATTAAAAGTTACTAAAAGATTTAACAAACAATAATAAAAATGATCATCGATTCAATGTGCTCTTCCTCAAATAGGTTGGGACACACTCTTCAAGAAACAACTATAAAAATGAAATTAAAATCAAATATGATATACAAATTGTTGATGATATTTTCAGAAAATTATTTTATTAATTAGCTTATAAACCTTACAGAATTAGGAGCTGACCCAGAGCAACTGTAAAAAATTGAACATGGCATGATTAATTTGGTGATCTCCTGAGCTATCATGGAACTTTTCAAATCTCTGGGTTGTTACTGACATGAGTAGCAACTTCGCCAAGTCAACGGATTTTTATCCACCTCTATCATTTTTCTTTTATCCTCGATACTTACAATAAGAGATTCCTTTTTGAAGCCATCCCAAAATCAAACCCAGCTACCAATGCTCTCTTTAAACCACCAGCACCAAGGAGACTAGTAACTCGTTGATCAGTGGCCTTGTTGAAGAGTATTTCTTTAGTCCAAAAAACAGGGAAAAATAGCGATTTCAGGGATGCAATTGAGGGATGGGTGGGACGACCTGTTTTACGTTGTAGGGGGGGATGCAAGAAGATCCCCCAATGTGTTTGCAACTTGAGATACGGAGTCTGTACGGAGCTACGTGCGTCCAAAGTTTGCCAAAAGACGTTTTTTAACCCTACAATCCAATATAAGATTTTTAGAGAATATAAGCATAAGATACTTGTCGGTAATTCAAAGACCATTAATTTGAGCCATGGTAAGTTCTATTTGACTAATGTGTTATTGCAAACTGAACGAAAAATCGTCCAAACGGCCATTTAAAAAAAATACATTATTTATCACCAAAGAATTCTTTAAATATTTTGGTCATTTTAAAAGGAAGCTTTTCCAATTCCAAATAGATCGAGAGTTTACAAAAGTCAATCGGTGAATTTGTTGCTGAGATATGTTTATTTGTTTATCCCAAGTCGCTTAATGTTGAAATCCAAAACGTTTTTACGAATCAACTTTTTGGGTCAATTGAAAGTGGATTATCTTCTGGAAGATTTTCAATTGATAATAAAATTCAATAAAAAAATTAAATATTAACTTCTTATTTATTGCTTCAAAAATGTGGTAATTTTTATAAACGCTTAGAGCTACAGCATCGCTCGTACATCGTACCAGTTTCGAACTTAGATATATCGAAAGCTGGCTTCAAAACAAAGATTTAAAAAAAGTATCCTGCGACCCACAGGGCCCGGGTTAGGAATTTCTTTTTAAAAATTCGCAGCCGCTTGGTTTATAACAATTAAGAAACGATTCCAACGGCATTAAATAGTCAAAGACATATTTTCAAAAGTCATAATTTGTTTTTCTAATAAGAGCTTTTTAGTTACTTAAAAAGTGTATAAATTGGAGCGTACTCAGAACGACCGTAGCGGGAGTGGTGGTGGAGATAGCCGACGAGAGACTCGCGCTGAAAACGCAACTTCAAATCGGCGGCGCGCGATAAAATTCACTATATCTCCGTGAAAACTCAACCGTTGTCTAAGTTTTTTTAAATCTGGGGTAGCTTGAAAAGTTATTAACAACCACATTGTTGTTATTTAATAATGCCTATTTATACGGTTGTTTGTACGCATTTTCCGTTTTACTCCGTTTACAAATTAAGTACTAGCTTTAAAAATTAATTATATTTATTTACTGTGAGCATCGACTTTTTTTATATTTAGTTGCAGTTATGGGAAAATAAACAGCAGGTACGCATATTTTCGTAGCCCGCGTAGTTCGACATGCATTTTTTCTCCATTTACCCGGGAAAATTTCAACGATTTTATCTGCATTACACGCCATAGCATCGTCGGGTAAAAACTGCTAACGAGGAAAAAACGGGTGTATGACCATCGTGGGCATACATATGTATATATTGTTAGCGGCAAGAATTGAAATCCACGCGGACGCACGAACACCTCAGCGGAAGGATACCTTATCATCTGGCGCAGCGGAATGTGTGCTACGGCCCTGAGCTGGAGAAGAGAGCTACCTCGTCTGGAGGCGGTACATAGCTGTATGAGCCCTGGCCTGGGAAGGAGCTCTTGTTGTCTCAGAGGAATATACTTTTTCAAATAAAGTTTTGAAAAGATAAAAGTCCTTGGCTCACTTGATTTGAATCTAACATCAGAAGTGGGATTCCTCTCTACGCTCCTGATAACGTGGGAGGGACATTCTTGATTGTCTCTGGCTGCGGAAGGAATGGAGGAGTTACTCGCCGCAGTATTGAGGAAGATTGAGAGCAGCCAAGGAACATCCGAGCATGCTGATCTTCCGCTATTTCACCCAGAAACTGACGATGCTCATCGTTGGTTACAGCAGATCGAAGATATCAAGAAAGAACTTTGCTGGTCGGACGTGCAGATGCTTGTAAGAGTGGGGCGCTACTTGACTGGTGATTGCAAGGTATGGTTCGAGAGCTGGCCTCCAGCAGTTCGCAGCTGGCCCGTCTTTAAAACCGAATTTTTGGAGCTTTTTCCTCCGCGAAAAATTCTTGGCCGTTTGCTCTGTGAAGCCGCTGCTTGTAATAGTTCGAATTTTAATACTTTCACTGCATATGCCCATAAGAAGTTGGCCCTTCTTAAAAACTTGAGAGCTCAATGGGGAGCTGAGGACTTAATTGAATTAATTGTGCATGGTATTAGCGATGGGAAAATCCAAGAATCGGCTACTATGCGCAATTTTACCTCTGTCTCTGATCTGATATCTTACTTAAGCTCCATTCCACATATAGCGCGTGCCGAGGTTGTCGACGGCGCTTAAAAGGAACCTAGTCGAGAGGGAACTACAGCTCGCGCTATTAAACGGCCGAAACTTGAATTTAAAAGACAGAAATTCCCTTTAAAATGTTATCTTTGTGGACAAATTGGGCACAAGCAAAGCGCTTGTCATTTAAAAACTAATCGGCAAACTAGTTCGAGTTTGCCTTCTCAAGCAAGTTCTTCCAAGGGCGCTGACAGTACGAGTAATTCGAAAAAGTGTAACTTTTGTTATAAGCGGGGACATTTTGGGGATGATTGCTATCTCAAAGCCTCGATAGAAAGGCGTAAAAGCCAAATTAACCTTGTGAGTTGTGAAAAAACAGTTGTTCCCACCAAAGTAAAGGTTGACAGTAAAACCTATATGGGGTTGATCGATACGGGGGCAGATGTATCCTTGATGTCCGATGCCTTTTTAGACACCTTCTCCCCTAAACTAGTGAGGCACGAATTTCCCATCACGGGAATTACTCGAGGGAGGCTTGTGACCAAATATAATTTTGAAGCCACAGTAGAAATTACTGGACAGAGCACGAAACTTACTTGCCTGATAGTCCCTGCCACGTGCCTCGATTATGACGTCATCATAGGCTGTAATTTATTTAATGATACGCGACTTGCAACCGTCACGGATTGCGAGGGGACGCGAGTAGTAAGACGACAGCTCCCAGGTGTCATGCGTGTTTTGGAGGATACACTGGGTACCCTCATTTTGCCTAAAGAACATTATTCTCAGATAAGTCTTGTTCTCAATAATTACGCTGATATGATTACCACGGGAACGGCGGTTTCAACTGTGAATAATGCCTTCTTAGAGATCAATTTGACTGATAACTTCATTGTTAACCGACGGCCTTATCACCTATCCGCAAGCAAACGTGCGGAGGTTCGTAAAATCATAAATGATTTGCTATTCAATCGCGTCATTCGAGAGAGTACGTCGCCATATGCTAGTCCTATCCTCCTAGTTAAAAAGAAACAGGGGACGTACCGAATGTGTGTCGACTTTCGTGAGTTAAATGCCCACACGGTGAAGGATAGATATCCTTTACCACGAATTGATGATCAGTTGGACAGACTTGGGCGAGGGAAGTTTTTCACGTCCCTTGATATGGCGTCTGGGTTTCATCAAATCCCCATACACCCGAATTCCATTCATAAGACTGCTTTCGTGACCCCCGATGGTCATTTTGAATACCTCCGCATGCCGTTTGGCCTGGCAAACGCACCTGCCGTGTTTCAGAGGTCAATTAACGCTGCTTTGGGGGATCTAAAGCATACCATTGCCCTCGTCTATATGGACGATTTCTTCATTCCATCTGAGACTGTTAAAATGGGATTGCTATGCCTGGAAAAAGTTTTTCAAGCTTTAAAAGGGTTTTCGCTGAATATAAATAAATTTAAATTTATTCAGCCAAAAATTGAATATCTCGGACGTGAGATTTCCGAGGAAGGCATTCGTTCAAGTAAGAATAAAGTCAACGCATTGACTAAATTGCCTAGTCCTACGGATGTAAAACAAGTCCGTCAATTTATGGGATTAGCTGGATACTTCCGAAAATTCATTCCCGAGTTTGCGAGTCGTACTGCATGCATTAACGCACTTACTAAAAAGAATGAAAGTTTCATTTGGACGGTTGAGCACGAGGAGGCTAAAAATTACGTAATCCGCTGTTTGACTGCCGAGCCTCTCCTGTGGTAGTCTTCGACCACAACTTACCTACCGAGCTGCATACCGATGCGAGTGCGATTGGGTATGGAGGAATTCTTATGCAAAAATACGACGGGCAAAACAAAGTGGTCGCGTATTACAACTAACGTACGTCCCCCACCGAAGCGAAGTATCATTCGTATGAATTAGAAACTTTGGCCATAGTTAATTCCCTTAAGCATTTTCGAGTGTACCTGATAGGGATAAAATTTTTAATTGTGACCGATTGCAACTCTGTTAAAGCGACTGTAAATAAGCGAGATATTGTACCTCGAATCGCCCGATGGTGGACATATATGCAGGATTTCAATTTTGAAATAATTTACCGCAAAGGCTCTAGCTTAAGCCATGTTGATTACCTTAGCCGTAATCCCGTTTCCGTATTTAGAACTTGTCGGCACGATTCGTGGTTGTATATCGAACAAAAAGGCAACGCGGAAATTCAGCAGATGCTTTCTGAGTTACGCGAGGGAAAATTAGACTCAAACCAATACGTTGAGAAAGATGGGTTGCTTTGTCACCAACAGGTTATGAAAGATATGACGTAAGATATGAGTAAAAATATGACGAGGCGTTGGCAATGGCTGCTTGAGTTTTTTTTATTAAATATGGACCAATATTGCATATTACCTTAATTATATTATTAGCAGGCAAAAAACTGGAGTTTGTTTTTTAAACACATTGACGACACCGAGTCAAAAAAATTCCACCACAGGCAAGCCAGAAGATTCATGTAGCAATTATAACCAAGACCGCTGAAGTTGCAGAATTTCTTGCCTGTGAGCGAAACTTAAAACCGAGATTCTTTGCAAAAGTTTCCAGACTGAAGAGGGCGAGGAACAGTTGGGGGTGAAGGTGAGAGAGGGGAGGGGGAGGGTGACAATGAAAAGAAGGCTTAAAAACGAGGAAATAAAAATATGGAAGAAAGGGGTGTGAGGTTCGAGCAAGGGCACAAAAACGGTTCCCAGAGTTGTTGGAAAAGAGAAAGTTTTACGTATATACAATATACATACACATCAAGGCCACGAGGGTGACGAAATGGAAGAAAAGGGAATGAAAACTGGAGAATGAGAACGCCGAAGACAAAGCCGAGATGAAAAAAACGTGGGAGGAGGGGGAAGGAAACTCGAAAAAAAAGTGATGGCGAAAATAATAAGGGGAAGGACATGGAGGAAAAATAACTTGGGCGTAAGAGCGAGGCTAGGGGAGAGGGATAGCAGGAGGGGATGGACGTGAAAGGTGCATTCACCTGTGAAGAAAAGAAAAGGGGAGGATTGAATCTCCGAAGACTTGACGTTCCCGTTAAAATGAATTAAAATATTTCAATTATGAGATTTTGAGAGTAACCGTCAATGAAATACCATTGAAAAAATGTATCCACACAGAGACGTTTGCCCCGATTTTAGAAGTAATCTTAAATAAAACACCTTCAGGATGAATAGCTCTCGGGTTTCCATCGGAGTAATGGTGTTAAACTGCACCGACGTTTCAATGGCGTAGTCTGCCATCGTCTTCAGAGTTAACCCTGAAAGAAAGGTTAACCTTGAATATGATGGCAGACTACGCCGTTGAAACGTCGGTGCAGTTTAACACCATTACCCGGCTGGAAACCCGAGAGCTATTCATCCTAAGCATTCGCCGGGAAAGGCTTAAATCCTAAAACACCTTCAGATCAACGTATTTTTACTGAGACTTTTGACTTACGAGAAAGCGCTGATTTCCGTTGAATAAAAAGAGAAGTTTCCATTGGATTGTTTTTTTAATAAGATATGAAACAATTATTCGCAAATAAGTTTACCCCAATGGGTCTGCCATCATCTTATTTTATCGTTTAGTCCAAAGATATTAATGAGCTCGATATGTATTCGGGGAACACCCAATGATCGAGCATTGCTGGATAAACATTTTCTGTAAACTACAAGTCATTCCTATGCGCTCCTTAGTGTCCCGAGGTAAAAACTTAATATTTGTGGAAAACATATTCGAATTGAACTGATAACTCTTTATGAATGACTGAACGCGCTACAGCAGTAAATTTGAGTTTTAATAAAAAAATCATATCGTCTTCGTGTGAATCATCACGGCGAGAAAATGATGAACCGAACTATTTAGAATGACGGAAAAACAAATTGTAATTTAAAAGGTCATTCAACCAAATCTAAAGAAATGCTTTTAAATATATCACCGCTATAATTTTTAGCAGGAAATATTTTCAATATACGACGTTTTTTGTCAAATAAATTCAGGCATTTAAGATTAAGAAATTCGCATACAAATATGTAGATGTAAAAAAATGGCTGTTCCCTCTTGTTCACAATTACTTATGGTGATGAATAAATGTCAAAACTAACCAAAAAAATGGGTTCACAGGAAAGTTTTTTTCAGTCATAGAATAAGAACTCATCGCATAAAGAGAAAAAGCATGTACTAGAGGCTATATCATGCAGTTATGTTATGCTTTAATGTTATTTTCACATCATTTCTTATCAATGCTGTATTCAGATTCAGTGAGAGGTGTCCTTGAGCACCCTTAAGGAAAAAAAGGGTAAAATTTTCCACCCGATTAGTTTTTTTTATAGACGTAACAGGACGTTCAAAGAGAGAGTAGAGTGTGAACCAAGATTGATCGCTCGTGAAATACCAAATTGATTGTGCTTCCCACGTCAAATTATGGAAGGCTGAATAACCTCACCCCAGGTCGCAATTAATCATTCCAATAAAGCATAACATTCACGGACGTCAGTCTCTTTTCAGATATATGTCACAGCGTCAGCCTAGAGATTTTTTTACTTCCTTAACTGACATCGCTCGTCAAGAAATTCCAAGTACCTAATCTTGCCAGGGTAGTTTGACGTCTATGGCATAAATTAGAGACGCTTTAAAATGAGTCAATTTCAGAAAAAGAAGTCCATTACCGGTGGCTAGGATAAAACACTAAAAATTATTTTAGAGATAGACGACGCATTTATCTTTGAGCAGAATGTAATCGATACTCTATACACTATTGGTTCGCTCGAAAAACAAATAAAGACAGATCGGAACAGAAATGTTTGATTATTTCGCAACGCAGTGAATAAAATTTCTAACATACAAACTTAGGACACCATTTTTGTTTTTCCCGACTTGGCCTGCGTAGTTGACTCATTCGTGAATTGGGAAAACAAAGGCAAGTAAGATTTCATGTTTCAGGATTTACTTAGTGGAGCTTAATCACATTAAATAGTATTCCACCTCTTTTATTTTCACCTACTATGGTTTTATCAAGGTACTGATATATAAAGTCATTATCAAGGTAAGATATATTGATAATAACATTGTGTGTCGAACCTATGAATAGTGAAAAAGAAAAAGGATGGAATTTACAGTGTGATACATAATACAAATGAAACCAAGAGAAAATACAAGGCGTAGCACAAAACCTACGATAGAAGCTTCTGCTCAAGTTCAGAGTAAGAAAACAAGCTGCCCAAGGTGGTGTGTATCGAGAGGCTGCGATTCTCAGGTGGCGTCATTTTCGACACTTCCAGCATTATTTTTCGGAATGAATGACTGCCAAAATATCTCACAGATCCACCTCACGGTAAGGAAAAATCGGCCAGCAGAAAAAAAGTCAGCACAAACGAAATGCCCGCAGCAATTCGTTTCTGCACAAAAGACTGGCACGTTGAAGCTTGGTTTCCGCCAACTGAATTTCTGTCACGTTCATAAAACTTGCATTCTCTACTCTTTTTTATCAAATATCGGGGGAAAGATGAGCTGGCAAAATGTTCATGCGTTCGGGACTTGCGGCTTGAAAAAGCGAACACTCAGAACGTTTTCTCATATTTATTTTAGTCAAATGCTGAGGAAGAATGGTTAAAGTGGACATAGTGATCGTATCGTGATCAGTTATCGTGAGTCATAGAGTGCATAATTTTATAATTTTTCAAGCAATTCGTAAAAATCCTAGGACCAAACTTCCTTCCAGAACATGCATCTGTTTATCTTGTGGAACACATAAAAAAGCCAATAGTAAAATGAGACGCGAATTATATTTTACATTTTTGCATTAATTAACAGGTGTTACGGCTCTAGTAATTGATATTTTTCGCCACTGTATTCAAACTTTCGGCGAAAATTATAATAAATTAGGTATTTTTTATCGAATGTTTTACTCGGCGTGATACCTTCATTCATGTTCTCAACCATTATAATAATTTTAAATGCATTATTTCGCGTTTGTAGAAAGCCAACACACGTGTATTTGAATTATCAAGAAATATATCTCTAAATATTTTTTTCCTTTCAGGATACATCGGTTCAATATTATTTTTTTTCTTCATTTACCAACGTCTAAAAACGAATAAAATAGCAACGAAGGTATCATTATACGATAAATTCAGAAGGAACTCTCTCTAAGCCCTGAAGAAGTATATATATGAAAATGCGAACAGTTGTTAAAGAGAAATAAAATAATTTAAAAATCAATAGAGCTATTTCTCCTGAAAGAAAAATAATTATATAATAAGAGGTCATGAAGAGGAATAATCTAGAAATATATCTCATGTGACATAATAGCATTGGATTGCCAGAAACAAATCTGAAAAAGGTAATTTTTCGCTTTTATCTATTGATATAACTAATAAGAAGATATGCAAACTTTCACGCTTGTCTGTGAATAGGTAAAAATCGTTCCATCCATCATAATGAAAAATACACATAAAGTAAGGTTTCGTGGATGTTTCAACGGTTCAGGGGTTCCATATCTACCGATGTTTCGAGGAACTAGTCGCTCTTCATCCTCGGGGTTTCTGAATTATTCAGAATTCTACATTCATTTAGAAGCTCTGGGAATGATGAGCAGGTCGTTCGTCCTTCGAAACGTCAGCAGAGATCCCCTGATCCGGTGGAACACTTAAGAAACCTCCCTTCACGAGATTCGCCGGGAAAACATAAAATCAATCAAAAATGCACCTTTTTCAGGTCAACATCATTAGAAGCAGTCATCGGTCCAAATATTTGTTTGCAGCAGCTCTCCATTGCATTTTATTCTCGGTCAACCTCTTTGTTTCTACATAATCACCAATTTTGACATATTTTCGGGACTTATATCATATATATTTTTCTTAAGTAGTACGTAGAGTATATCAAGAAATGAACGTTTGTCTAAAGAAGCAAAAATTGCTGTACACATAAGTGTACTTTTTCACACTTAATAGCATGGCAGACAAATTTGGCCAAGATAAGACATGTATTTAGATACTACTACTACTATTTAGATATTATTACTAGATACTAAAAATTCACGGATACTACGAGAAACTAATTAATTCTGGGGACACAACTTCCTGGCATTATAAAACTGAGCCTGAGGGTCATGATAGAAAAGCGACCTGAAAGGCCTGATTTCGCAGTATTTAAACATAGGCACTGTACGTTAATCGCATTCAGGTGCATGAAAATTTTAATATCTCTCTTTGTAAAACCAGAAATGAACTGTCGCATTTTCAACGTGCCGATTTCTCCCGCTGTAGCTTCAATTAGGTCGAATTCCAAAAATGAGGGAATCTCAAACGACAGATGCCTCAGGCCTAAATGAATATTGACGCGCAAGAGAGGCGTTTTTAAGCCGCAAAAAGGATGTTTCTCACATTCCCAACCGCTCATTCATCATTCCATTGGATCAAGGCACCCTTTATAATTCAAATGAAGAGAGAAGGGGATTTTAATAAACTCTTCACGTGTAACGCCGACTGCTCTTCAACTGTGTTCTCTTTTCCGTGCCAGTCACATTTAATCTCAGCCCACTTTACGACCTTTCCTCATTCCTTTCTTCCCGGAATTTTTACTTCGAATCCTCAGGATTCTCGTTTTGGCAATATTCTTGTGGTGCTCTAGTTCGATCAAGGAAAAATCATCATCCTGGCGCAATCTTCGGTGCCCTGGGGAAATGTCCTCGCCTGCTTCCCCAGGGTCGCGGGTTCGAATCCCGCCTGGATTAATGTGCAAGTCTATTTTTACATGTTGTAATTCCCGATGTAAAAGGCTTCATAGGGTGTTTTCGGGTATATGGAAAATAATATTAACAGACAATGTACTTATCTATTTAGCTTGCCTTACGTAGATTTTTTTATTATACCACTAACTGAGTACAGTATTTTGGAGCGAAAAACTGAATCGTGGATGTGATCGTCGAGTTATTAATCTGCAAATTGCGTTATTTCTGACGTAAGCGTAGTTGAAATTAAAAATATTTCACTACGCTATGATTTTACATGCTGATAACAGTGGTAACGTTATTCTTCATAGTTGTCCATGTTATTTCAGACGCATATATTGTGTGTGAGATATTCTCCACTAGGTGATGTGAGTGAGGAGAATTTCGAATTAAATCAATTTAGCGAACACTAGAAAACACTAAGAGAATAGCGAATTACAATTTTACTTCCAAAAAATATATTTATACAGATTTTTACGCTATCAGCATATAAAATAATAGCCTAATACAATATTTCTCGATTTTTATCAAATTTTGTCTCCGAAATAACGAGATTCGCATATGAATGACCATCAGATTCGACCATCAGCCTATCGAATTCATTCAAATAATGTACATTTCCTTTCACTTTGCTATTTTTAACAAAATAGTGAGAATTTTAAGATAAACCTATATGTAGACACCTGGAATATTTATATAAAATAAGATTTACTGGGATATGTAAGAAGTAGAAAATTTAATGTAATATTTAAGAATTTATGTATTCGTGGTCTATCGGTAATACATTTTATCAGAATAAAAACCTGAATTAATTTGTTATAATATCTCCCTCACGTAAAATACCAGACAGTCTGATATGGTATTAACAGATATATATATATATATATATATATATATATATATATATATATATATAATGTCTTGGTAGAAAATCACTCTCGGCGACGATGCACATGCATAAATAAAACAGTGATACACTAAACAAACACAGAAACACGCAAAAAGGACACTCACAAAAGAAAACTTGTACGTTTCGGCGTCAGGACGCCATCGTCAGCGGTAGAGGAATGATGAGTCCGCTATGTTCCCTTGGGAAGGAAAGGGCAGAGAGGAAGGAAAGGGGGGGTAAGTGCGAATGGATAGTGGTGGGGAGAGAGAGGTGGCTATTGGGCTTTTAATTCAATGGGCTAGGTTTAGCCCGGGCTTTTCGAATGCTCTTGTCACCCAAATATGGGCGTATTCACGAATTTTCACGTCAACATTACCGGCGGATTCAGGAAGGGCTTCTATGATCTCTAGGGAGAAACAATCGTCAAAATTTTGAGAGTGGGAGGCGGTATGTTTGGGAATGGGATCAAGAAAAGGTGGAGTTTTGGTGGCATGGCGGTGATTGTTCATACGGATATTGAGGGGGGTGGTACATTTTCCCACATAGAAGGCAGGGCAGAAATTGCAGGAAAGGCGGTAGATGATGTTGCTGGTGGTACAATTGGCCGTAGAGGAAGATCTTTTGAGGGAGGGGGTGGCGGAGGGGCGGAGGAGAGAGCAGCATTTGCACCTCGGGCGTCCGCATGTTGAGGAAAGTGGCGGAGGGGGGGCGGTGGGTTGCAGGGAGGGTCTAGTGGATTTTAAAATGTCCCGCAGATTTGAGGGACGCTTATAGGAAACTTTGGGACATGAAGGTAGGAGGAGGGAAGTAGAGGTATTGTTTTTTAAGATTGGATACAGGTCTTTCAATATGTTTTTGATCCTGTGTGCACCAGGGAAGAATGTGGTGACAAGGTTAAGTTGGTCAGGTTGGTGGGTCTTGGTCCGAGGGGTATATTTTGCAGTAGGAGACAGGATTTTATTTAAAAGCAACTTCTCTGGGTACTCTCGTTCTCTGAGGGAGTGATGGAGAGTTTCGATATATTCTTTTAGAGAGGGGGCATTGCTGCAGATCCGGTGGCCGCGGATAGAAAGGGAATAAGGGATTGAGCGTTTGGTGTGAGAAGGATGACAGCTGTTAAAATGGAGGTATTGGTCGTGGTTAGTGGGTTTTTTGTGGACGGAGGTGATGAATTTACTGTCCTTAATTTGGATATTAATATCCAGGAACGTAATTAAGGAGTCAGAAATGGAAGATGTGAAGGAAACTGAGAATGAAGAGTTCAGTGTGGAAATGAAAGAAGATAAAGAATCACGGCCGTGAGGCCAGAGGACGAATATGTCGTCAATGTAGCGGGCCCAGAAGAGAGGTTTATGTGTTTGATTTTTTAAGAAAGTGGTTTATAGATGGCCCATGAACAGGTTGGCATAAGATGGTGCCATGCGAGTACCCATGGCGGCGCCTTTAGTTTGAAGAAAAATTTGATTATTAAAGGAGAAAGCATTTTTTGTTAAAACCATTTCGGCTAGGCGGATGATGAAATTTGTGGAGGGAAAGTGTGGTTTTGGGCGTTGGGATAAATAAAACTTTAATGAATTTATGCCTTCATCGTGAGGGATGGACGTATAAAGGGAGGTAACGTCTATAGTGGCCATGAGTAAAGTAGCATTAGGGGGGATAGAGACGGCGAAGAGAAGGTCGAGGAAGTGGTAAGAATCTTTGATGAAGGAGGGAAGAGATATGACTAGGGGTTTGAGGTAATGGTCAACAAGTGCTGATATGCGCTCAGTAGGGGAATTGATGCTGGAGACTATTGGGCGACCGGGATTGTTGATTTTGTGCACTTTCGGGAGCATGTAAAAATGCGGAGTTTTGAAATGAAGGGGTGATAGTATGGCGATGTCAGAGGGGGATAGGCCTTCACTTGGGCCGAATTCCTGGAGGAATGAGCTGATTTCTTTTTGAAAATCAGGATTTGGATCATGAGGAAGAGGGGTATAGGAGGAAGAATCATTTAATTGCCGTAGACCAATTTGGCCCATCTACGGCAATTTTAATTGCCGTAGATGGGCCATCTAGAAACCACTTTCTTAAAAAATCAAACACATAAACCTCTCTTCTGGGCCCGCTACATTGACGACATATTCGTCCTCTGGCCTCACGGCCGTGATTCTTTATCTTCTTTCATTTCCACACTGAACTCTTCATTCTCAGTTTCCTTCACATCTTCCATTTCTGACTCCTTAATTACGTTCCTGGATATTAATATCCAAATTAAGGACAGTAAATTCATCACCTCCGTCCACAAAAAACCCACTAACCACGACCAATACCTCCATTTTAACAGCTGTCATCCTTCTCACACCAAACGCTCAATCCCTTATTCCCTTTCTATCCGCGGCCACCGGATCCGCAGCAATGCCCCCTCTCTAAAAGAATATATCGAAACTCTCCATCACTCCCTCAGAGAACGAGAGTACCCAGAGAAGTTGCTTTTAAATAAAATCCTGTCTCCTACTGCAAAATATACCCCTCGGACCAAGACCCACCAACCTGACCAACTTAACCTTGTCACCACATTCTTCCCTGGTGCACACAGGATCAAAAACATATTGAAAGACCTGTATCCAATCTTAAAAAACAATACCTCTACTTCCCTCCTCCTACCTTCATGTCCCAAAGTTTCCTATAAGCGTCCCTCAAATCTGCGGGACATTTTAAAATCCACTAGACCCTCCCTGCAACCCACCGCCCCCCCTCCGCCACTTTCCTCAACATGCGGACGCCCGAGGTGCAAATGCTGCTCTCTCCTCCGCCCCTCCGCCACCCCCTCCCTCAAAAGATCTTCCTCTCCGGCCAATTGTACCACCAGCAACATCATCTATCGCCTTTCCTGCAATTTCTGCCCTGCCTTCTATGTAGGAAAATGTACCACCCCCCTCAATATCCGTATGAACAATCACCGCCATGCCACCAAAACTCCACCTTTTCTTGATCCCATTCCCAAACATACCGCCTCCCACTCTCAAAATTTTGACGATTGTTTCTCCCTAGAGATCATAGAAGCCCTTCCTGAATCCGCCGGTAATGTTGACGTGAAAATTCGTGAATACGCCCATATTTGGGTGACAAGAGCATTCGAAAAGCCCGGGCTAAACCTAGCCCATTGAATTAAAAGCCCAATAGCCACCTCTCTCTCCCCACCACTATCCATTCGCACTTACCCCCCCTTTCCTTCCTCTCTGCCCTTTCCTTCCCAAGGGAACAGAGCGGACTCATCATTCCTCTACCGCTGATGATGGCGTCCTGACGCCGAAACGTACAAGTTTTCTTTTGTGAGTGTCCTTTTTGCGTGTTTCTGTGTTTGTTTAGTGTATCACTGTTTTATTTATGCATGTATATGTATATATATATATATATATATATATACATATATATATATATATATATATATATATATCTATACACGAAGTTTATATATATATATAAACTTCGTCACAAGGGTGACTAAAAGGAAAAAAAACATAAAAAAAGGAACTCACACGGGTTTTGAATATTTCGGTGGATCGCACCACCTTCTTCAGCGAGAGGTAAAGGAAGAATCTATATATATGTATATATATATATATATATATATATATATATATATATATATATATATATATATATCTAAAGGAAGAATCATATATATATATATATATATATATGTATGTTTCGTTCACTCACTCACACACCGCCTGTAGGCGAATAAATACATAATAATTTGAACAGAAGGTGAAAGAAAGAGATAGGAAACACAATTGAAATTGGACGAAGACACTGGAGATGTGGAAGATGGTAAAGCCGAAAAATCAGACGGTAAAAATGTGCCGTGGCCGGGACTCGAACCCGGAACCTCCCGATTTCGCGCCGGCGCGTTCCAGAAGTTCTTCGTTCTCAGGTTCCGCATCCTCACCATCGTTCCCCTTCCCCTTCTCCATTTTTTTGCAACACAGCTTCACGAACCTTTACTCTTAAGTAATACCCGTCTCTTTTCTCCACTATAACCCATGCATCCGCTCGTTTTTAGACTATCCCTTAAAAAATACCAAGCGCCTCTTTAAAACATTTTTCTCTCCGCTTATCCCTTCTCAAAGAGCT
The DNA here is from genome assembly GCA_963573305.1 of Pyrrhosoma nymphula. NCBI lineage: Eukaryota > Metazoa > Arthropoda > Insecta > Odonata > Coenagrionidae > Pyrrhosoma > Pyrrhosoma nymphula. Next base: position 57,103,492 of record OY754335.1, read on the forward strand.
CGTTTTGACATTAATCAAGACTCCAGGGACTCTATGACTCTTTGATGATGCCTTTACTTTAACCACCAACCGATTCCGTTCAATTCTTCGCGTCTCTCCTCGCTCAGGTAAAAACGGCAAACAGCAAACAACAATGCCGTCGGCACTATCGAGCATTTAGGCATCAAACGTTTCAACAGACTCTTTTACTTGATAAAAACACTTTATGTTTTCCGAGATAATTTATATAACATGCCCTATTCTCATTTTAATACATGCAAAAAAAAGTATAACAGGAGACATGATTTTTTTCCTCGTTGACATAAAACGAAATTAAAAAATTCAAGTCATTCGAAAAATTCGGTTGCAAGAGAAGAAAATTCTCCAAGGAGTCGGACAAAGAAGGATTACGAGAGGTTATGGCTTCACTTCGCGGAAATGAAGATTACTGACATCCTTTTGGAGACGCGTCGTTGAAAGAGAGAATATTTTTCACTGAGGAAAAAAATAATGCGTGCGGTTTGTTCTAAAAAATAATCGTTCAAATACTCGGTTTGAAGAGTGAAAGACGTGAATGGAAAATATTGACGGCGAAAATTGCGCTGCAAACGTCAAATCACTCCATCTTTTTAGCGAAGCCAAAGTTCTTTATTCGTGAAAACATTTCTGTCAAATTTCAAACGTAGTTAACATTATGCCTTACGGCATCAAGCTAATTCAAACGAAAAGTTTCCTTCCATTACTGTAATTAATGAAAGTCCCAAAGGTGACATTTTGGGAAAGATAAATGCCATAGTAGGAGAGAAAGCATATTAAAAAAAATTTGCATTTGGGAAATAATTTTAGCTGTATGAGTCTTTGACACAGCGGCACTATCACGCAGCGATTGCTAATTAATGAATTTTTAACGTTAGAAACGAGTACCACGCAACATGTTGTAAAAAGTACCAACAACAATGGAAGTGATTTTATTCAACAAAATTATCAGTTATTGCTGGGTAATGATTAGCCGTATCGGGACATTAACGAATGAGAATGGTTCTACACCCCTTATAAATCTAAAAGCATGCTACTTTATTCATTCATCAAAGGTTGACCCACAAAGATAAATGTCTTCAAGATAATGCATGCATAACACTAGTTTGCATGATATCGGATGGCTGAAAACTATCGAGTGATAACAGCTAACGTTGATAAGCTGATTTCAGAACTTTTCTTAGTTATCTTCTATCTCGTACATTTTTTCAGAATAAACCCAGTTTAAATTCTAAGATTTATTGATGAGTGCATTATCATTTGATAAGGCTCATATCTGAATAACCTTTTCTCTATTTGATATGAACAACAATAGCACACCTATTCACGCTATGCTCTTTGTAAATACAACTTGAAATTACATGGAGTTAAATTTAGGGGTGTGCAAAACTTGATATAAAATAGTACCTAATTAGAAAAAACCTATTTACCATAAATTCCATTTTCGCGAAAAAAAACTGTTTTCAGGTAGAAAATACTCTCAGGGATTAAAATGGGAAGAATATTTCCGTATCTTTCAATATTTGTTTTTTTATTATAAGAAAATTACTGCAATAGGTAATAGGATGATATGCGATAATTCAATGACATTGGCACTGTAGTCGGCTCCAACTTCTGGAAAGTTTTCATTGGAAAATGTATTCGTCGAATAAACTACATATATTGTTTCTTATTTTGGTTTTGAATATCAAGAGCATGCAATCAAAAGAAGTAGCATTTTTTAAACAATAAAAACGTAAAGGTGGAATGAAATATTTGCTTTGACTTCTTTAGTCTCGGAGGGACCTCCTTAACAAGTACTGTCTACAACTCGACGATAGTAAAAAGGGATCACGATTTTTTTAAATCCCCTGCGTACATCTCATAGCTTTCCGCAAGAAATGTCATCGACACATCCCCTATGCCAGGCGTTCATTGATCGCACAGCAGTGTCTCTGAGGGATGATTTGCTGCTTTGAAGATTCTGAGATTTGGCAGAAATCGAAGAGGAAGCAGTTACCCTGAAGGGTTTTTATGTTCGATTTTGATCGTCAGTTCCCGAAAGAGCAAAATTCGATACTCTGAGCATTGCTTGGTTCAGAATTGTGGAGGAAAGAAGGGGCCCTTTTATTGTTTACGGGCTACGTATTGAGTTTAGCGCAGTGGTTTCATTTTTTGCTTTTTAAAATTACTTCCGTTCAAGATAGAGGGTTGGGATTTTTTATCAAATGGTTGAAACAATTAAGTTTATATTCATTTAAATTAATTATCTTTTACAATTCGTATTTGTCAGTAAATCGCGTCTTTAGCTACAAAAACGCACATTTTTCTCTTAAATGAACAATAGCATATTCCTTTGGCATCCAGATTTTTGTTTTTAACGCTTTTAAAATTAACTTTCCTTAGTTATGAAGTTAAGCTGATTATGAATGTTAAGCATTGGAATATGTGCAGTGGCTTATTTTTTTGCCTTTTTAAGCTAGGTACTCTCACTCAAGATAGAGAGTTAAAGTTTATTTTAGCAGCTACCCGAAAGAATGAAGTTTCTCATTTTTTCAATCGGTTCTCTTCTTCTATGATGAGCTATGAAGGGAGTGTGATCCTGAGAAACGCCGAGTAATTCAGCTAGATCAATATTAGGTTCACTGCCAAAAGATACTTCAACATCTCGAACTATTCGTTATTGTACCACGTGACTCCTTAGTCACCTGATCAAGTCTATCCGATCGAGTTTCAAACGCAACTCCAATGGATAGAAAAAAATATATCTTGTAGGGATGAATGAATTAGCATTTCATGAAGGATAAACAGTGGAAATGAAGATGAGACCTTTAGAATTGGAAATAGAGAAACGTAGATGACAAGGCAGAAGGGCAATCAGAATATTGAATACACTTACCATGAAGCAGTATCATATTGATAGAAAAAAACGAACAAAGGTAGGGGACATGCTTCACAAAGGCGAAACAAAGACTCTTAATTAGGGGCAAAATCATGAATTAAGATCAATGAAACTGAGCCACGAAAGGAGTTTTGGAGTATGTCTACGAGGAAAACAAAAAGAGTAAGAATGAGAAACAGTGATAAGGGACAACATGGATGAGACGAAGAATGTAAGACGCTTAAGACGCAAGAAGATTTCGATGCATGCTACCAAGGGAAAGATTATAGGGTGAGCAATGATAGAATTTCTAAGCCCCAATCCAGCTGATTTTTATTCTCTGTCTAGTGTTCCATATGGACCTCTCCTCTCTTCTACTATTCCGTATGCTTCTTCATTTCTTATTTTTTTCGTCCGTTAGATCTTCAGTAACGTCTTCCGACACCAGGTCTCGAATGCTTCTAGTCTTTTCTGGTCTGCTTTTCCAATGGTCCAAGTTTCCGATCCATATAGTTCAACGCTCCACATGAATGTTTTCACATACTGCTTCCTCCTTCGTAGTAGTATCTTCTTTGAGAGTTCATTGAGAAAAAGGGCGGTGGCTGAAAAATCTTTTTTACGCAATCCGATATTTTCTTAGCTAGTTGCCGGCCAATTGATAAATGTAGAGGCATACAGGGAGAGAAATCGGCATAATTCGAAAAGGATATTCTAAAGTGGTGTCCAACGTGAACATCATTGTCTCATTTTAATGTTTTTGAGTATGATTAAAATAAAACTTTTTCACTCCATTTTCAACACAATTTTAGTGAAGGAAAAAGCAAAACACTTGGAGTTCGAATAAGTGATTTAGTAGGATCTAATGAAATAGTTTTGCAAAAACTCATTCACACTTCATTCACGAAAAAAAATTTGCATTTAAGTTAATTACACGTAGCCTTAAAAAACAGTTGCGTTTTCAGACTATTATTCTCTTAAAATTGAAATTACCTTCATTTTTTTGCCCATAGATCGACATTTTTCCCTAGTCGTCATGGAGACAATATCCAAATGTTATTTCCTGCAGTTCGTAGACAAATAAGACAAACTACACACTTAAATGTCTGACGAGATCTAGGCTTACGAAAATCCTCATTCTAAAAATAAAGTCTCTCTGGAGTGCATCCCCATACAATTTCCCTTGGAAAACAGCTATTTTTTGGCAAATATCTCAAAAAATACAATCGTAAGTGACTTATACTGTGGTATCTTTGGAAAAATGAGATACCTATTTTTATTTATAGTATACCAAAGTCATAGAATTTCATTTGAAGTTATATCTCGCTCGAAATACCTTAACTTAGGTCTCAATAAACAAAGTAATAAATAAACACACATTTTCCTTATGGACGACTCCCAAACGTGGAGTTTGTCAAATTCACTGAGCTCCTGAGCAATGATTCTCTGTGCTTCTATGCTCCTAAACTGACAACAATATGGTGGATACCCGCAAAAATAGTCATACAAATAAGAAAGCGTAACAATTATTTTGTCCTCTCTATACATACTCCAAACCATAAGGGCGGGTTTACAATGACAAGTTACTTCCTCAAGTTTCTTCAGCAACAGCAGGTAGGGGATTTTACTCCGAGGAATAGTTAACCAAAAATGAGTGCAGCGACAAATTGGTTGCTATTTGCATTGGAAACATTACGCTTCTACAAGCGACCTGCCAAAACTTTGAAAAGTTCTGCAAGTGGGTTTGTCGAACCGCACACCTGTAATTTACGTCGAAAGTCGCTTGCTGCAAAAAGCATGCGCAATAAACTTACCAGCGTAAACCCACTCTCAGGCTTTCCACCACTTTACCATGGGAAGGGTCCAAAATATTATGACGGAAAATTCCTGAAATTGTGATAGAGCGAACGGAATAGGAAATGGGACACAAACGATATTAAACTTTCGGATGACGGAATTGTGGCTGCCCCGCAAGATTGTGAGAAACGTTTTCTCTCTCTTCTTACGAGTCAAACTACAGACAAGAGCTCCTACCGCTCTGCTGTCACATCTGGAAAACGAGGTCATCTTAATGAGATGAAGGAAAATAAAGTGGGTTAATGAGATTTCAAATGCTTAATTTTGAGATCTCCTTCTGGCTCCATGCAGATGAGATATAAAATCATTAATTGACCTCAACCTAGATGTCTTTATAAAATATCACACACAATTACCAATTATAACTAACAAACAAAAATGTTTTCCCACACACTTTAAACAAGAAGGGGCATTAAATTGGCACATAAGCTACCGCTGCTTTTTCATTGAATTTGATATATAATGTTTTTTGGTACCATGGTACCAAGCTATAAAACATGGCAGTGAAACCAACCATATGGACATGACAAAAAATATTGAATTTGCAAAATCATATATATTTCAAGAACTTTAAATTGCGTTATCGTATTGATTTCCATAGAAAAAATATACTACATAATTTATGAAAGTGAATAAAAAATATGTTCAAACAATATCGAAATTGCAAAGCAGTATACCGAAAATTTTAATGAAAACTATAGAGCTGGTTTCTATCGTGAAAATACAAGGATAATACAATACAAAAAAGAAGAGCCGAAAAATGCTCGGGGTAGAATTGAAAAAATGTAATTTTAGTATATAATTCATTGCAAGAAGAAAATTGTTAAGAACTGAAAATAAAAAATGTTTTAAATCGTTTTCTCACCAGTTTAATCTACTAAAAATAAAGTATTCCTTCACGCAAAAGTATACAAGTAACGCTCTTGGCCATTAGAATATTTCTAATATTTGTAAATAGATTGTTAGGAGTAAATATTTAAATGTAAGGATAATTTAATATATATAACAATTTAAGCAGTGAAATTTTCTTTAGAGCAATAGACACGTACACTGTTTCTAGGGAAAAGAAATTTAATAGATTCACCGATCGTTTGGCGTTATATGATTAATTTATACGATTACGGAATTATACGATACGATACGCAGTCGATTTAACGCATTATTGACTCAATCGAAAAAAATAGGGTGGTTTACTTATCATTAGCAGAAAATAAGCTCATATAGTATGCATATTTAATGTATTATAATTGAATCTTTTGACCCCATGATATGTCAAACGCACAGAAATTCGTATAATTGCTAAGATATTATTTTCTGAATATTTACTTGTATGATAGTTATTTGAAGAGGTCTCCCAAGAACCAAGGAAACGAAAGATTCTAGAAAAATGCAAACCTAGGACGGTATCATGCTAAATGTCTTTACATTTAGGGCAAAATTAAAATATCTATAGATTTTGAACTTTTTGAGAAGAATCACAAAAATAAATTTAAAAATATCTCACCCATTTTTGTTCTTGATGCTGCTTTTATTGACCTTTATGTGACGTTTTTTAGGCCTGAAGATCGAATACACTAAATTCTGAAACGTTGACCAAGAGTAGTTGTTTTTAACTTCTGACCTACTCACGAGACATACTCTTAAATGTGCTCACTTAAAAGAACAGTTCTCTTAAATCTTTTGAGGTCAATATGAAGTAAAGCGAAAAAGTTAATGACCTAAACCTAGCATCCAGCTATTCTTCCCATTAATAGCTGTTCCTGTTCCACCATGTGTGGGTCTAAGTTTACTTATCCATCTTTTACTGTCATTCTATGTTTTCGCTTTGGTCTATTCATCCCATGCATGTTGGAAGCATAATCGCTGCAATAAATTATAGTTAGAATTATGACGCAAGCAAATCCGTGGATAACAGTTCATGATATCATTAGAAACTGAAGAATCGACGCTGGTTTTAGCAACCTTTTTCTCACGACTAAATTGCATACAATGTAAAGATCTCAAGTATTGATTCAGCTAAGTAGGAGATAGAAAAATACAAGGCAGATGGAGGATAAATTGGCCACTCAGACACGCATTGGAAAAATGATAAGTGAATTTTTTACTGGCACGCTTAGACGGTTGTAAAAGTGATCATTAGCGGCTAAACACTTGTAATTTAGACAGTAAATAGTCTTTATACAATAGCATACGGATGATGAGAATGAAAATACATACTTTAAACGTAATTATACTATCAATTTACTTACAGTTAACGGGCTGCAACTACTTTGACGGTAAATAAAGCTCCACATACCTGAAAAAAGGAAAAGTAGAGGTCAGAACCAGAACACTAGATAGTAAAAAGCATGCTCAAATGTTTTTCGGTTCATTTAACTTCAATGAGAGCTAAAAGGTTTTACGAAACCCTTCCTCGTAAAACAACAAAAAAACAAAAATTCTAGGATACATATGAATACAACTTTCATTTAATCATTAGGTATTGTCAAACGTATAAATTGTAATTAATGCAAATAACAGGTCAATGAACCCATGCTAAGGTTACGTGGAACCCCGGGGTTCCTTGGAACACAGTTTGAATAACACTGCTTCAGAGATTCTACGAAATAGAAATATGGAAATGTCTTTTACGGACGATAATTTGGGTGCCATCATGAACATAAGCTACCTTAAGCATGAGTGACCACATTAAAAGAACAACATATATCTTGTGAAAATTTAAGACGAATTTCAGATGTATTCAATCTGCATGCGTCACGGTTATTCAATGCTTTCGTAGAAACTGCAAAATGCACTGCATTAAATGTTAGCCTCGCCATAGCCCCTATTAATTAAAAAGTTACGGGACCATGTCCATCGGAGAAGATTATTTAAGGTCACATCCCCTATCACTTCCGGAAGTTATGCAGATTCATCCCGAAGCGCCCTGAATCTTTCGAAGAATTCAAAGACGACCATGTGTGCTGATTTTAACTCTCCTGAGTTTTGTGGGCGGCTCAGCGGTTTTCTAGCTTGGTATTCCTAATTTTCTTCTGGCGCTCTATTCTTGTCGGAGATGAATGGGATGACCAACTGATCTCAATAATCATCTGGTGGCAAAATAGAATATCGATAGGATTACGTCTAGAAATCTATAAATAATCTTCATCGTTTATCTGGGTACTTGCAGTCATAAATTAGGAGTTGAAGAGTGGAATATTTACGTCTCACAGGATTACCGAATTTTCTCTTCTTTATGTCTCTATTCACTTCGCATATCCATCGGTCTTGTCGTCTTCCCCTTCGTCGATTCCTATATTCTCTCTCCTCTACCCTAACTCTGGAATTTCTACTATCTTTCATACTTTTCATGTGCTACAACCATCTTAATCAATTTCCTGCTACCATATTTCTTAAGTTACAAACTCCAACCTAATTTCTGATGCCTGTATTTTTTTCTATGTCCATTCTACTCATTAACACTATACTTATCAAGAAATTGATTTCCCCAGCTTGCAGTCAGCTCTATTCCCTTTCATTCATCATCCATGATTCGTTTCAGGTTTATTCTTTCCAATGAAAGGAACCTCTACATGAGTGTCTCAAGTTCTAAAGATGCGTAAAACATTTTTCCCGCGAACGATAAGAGACCATAAAACCTGCCAATGAGAATTTTAACTCGGTTTGCTGATAGGCAGAGTAGCTACTTATATGAATCCAATATGTCGCCCCAACAGCACGTCTTGAATATTTTCTGTATAACCCTTGTATCTCTGTGCATTTATGTAGTTTCAAAAAACATAAATACAGTCTCCCTAATATTAGTAATATACCTTTAGAGTAGCGCATGTGTGCGAAATTTCGCCTCCTGACTAGTATTGGCAGGTTTTTTTCTAATTAATCAATAGTCGTAACTACATTAACGTTAATATGGTATAGCGTAATGCATTTTGGTGATAATTCACCCCCTGAAACACCCCCTGAGGACGGGCAGCAGGGTATCATTTAGATGTGAAAGACAATGTTTGCATCCAACTGGCAGAAAGGAGGAAAAACAGGAATACATGAAAGAAAGGTGGAACAGGGACGTGATTTACGCGAGGGAGGGTAGCGGCAAGCTGCGCGATGATCAGGGGCCAAATATTTTAAGGAGTCAACCGACTCACGGATGAAAGTTCGTACATGACATCTCAAGAGATTTTCCTTTGATCATCATCAAACCCACTTCTCCGTTCAAGACTCGGAAAGTGGTCCCTCTCAAGTCCTTAAAACGAGAAATACAATTCAACGCTTGTATCCAGCGTTTCTTTCGGGCAAAAAAGAAAGAGATCTTCTTCATCCTCCTCCTCCCATTTTGAGGAACGGCAGCATAAAGCATGGGTCGAAGAGGATGAAGAAAAGGGGGGTAGGGGGTAGAAGTTATTAAGGGGTTACAGGGGGTGGAACGAGGAGGAGGATGGAAATGCTCCCCCGGAAAACGGGGAAATCCTCCTCTCCATTCTTCAAAGAAGCCAACCTCCCTCTGCCGCCGGCACATCCCCGGCATATAGAAGTCCAGAAGAGGAAAGTAATGAAGGGAGAAAGAGGGGGAAGGGTTTTAGAAGACACACGCTATTGATTTGAGAAATTAGGATCGAGGCAGATAGAGTCATCTCGTAAACAACCAAGTCTCTCCATCCGGAGGGATCGGTTCGTTAAATTCTCAAACAGATCTCTTTTTCCTTCCACTTACAATGATATCGATTCGAGTAAGCGAGTGAATATGACCCAAAAACCAAGTAACGAAACAAACCTTCAGATATCGACAGCTTCCAATCGTAAATTTTACGATTAATATTTTCAATAAATCCCATATTTTCAGGATAAGATACGTCTTGGGAGGACAGTGACAACACCATTATTTCGCAGCCAATATATCAACTACTGCACTACTTCATAAAAGTTACGGAAAAAAATATTATAACCCACTTTTCAAAGGAAATACTCAAAGGGAAATGTTTTCTGCAAGTATTTTGAGAACACATCGTAACAAGTGTACACTACAATTATCTGTTAATTATGTAAACGCGAAATCATTTTATCCCTGAAGAAGCAAATTTATAATAGGAAAACGTTGGCGATGAGGTATCAACATATATATTATTTCCCAAGACCTATCTTATCCCTAAAATAAAGGCTTTATTGATAAAAAAGAGTTCGAGAAAGAAAAACTTGTGGATAATTATTTTCTTGTACGCTAATGTCGTAACTGATAATGAGTTTGGCAATTTACATTCGCTGTTTCGAGTTTTGTTGTAGCAGTAAATTTGTAGTTTTTTTACAATTATTCCCTATTTACCTTGCAGTATGAGTAATTGATAAATAAAGCATAAAGATTTAAATGTAGTTTACAAGCAAATAAATTAACTCTTCTAGAGTTACTTGCGTAACTATGAGCCAAACAAGTGGAAAGTAAATTACGAATGTTTGGCATGACAACCAATAGCAGTCCTGCGATAACTGATGCGCGAATTGAGAATCACTCCTTGCGCAGGTTGCAAAGCAGCTTCGTAAGTTATAAATATATTATTGGAACTGGCCAACGAAATAGGTATATCCCGCCACTAAAACAGAAGAAGCAAAGATCAATATATAATTAATAACCTCCATGGTATTCAAAATTGGTTTAACAGGTCCTCACCCAAATTCATTGGTCTAAAAAAGAAAATTATGTAGCATAAAAACGACTTTGGGACGGAACTTTACTGGAGGTAATGGACCAGAATTCCAGCGGAAATGAATCAAATGATGGAATTTAAATTTCAAGTATTAGTAAATAATTACCAGAGTCATACAGCGCTTGAGTAATGCGTGATTCGTTGGGAAAAAAAGGAACTCATGATCTTCAGTGACGAACGAGATCCCCATGAAATAAATATGAAGCTGAAAATGACTATGCTTTAACTAAGTAGGTTCCAGAAATAGAGATTTTCGGAAAAATGGCTATGCGTGTAAATTATTGGAAGAAGATTCACAGTTAGGCACGACTTATGGTCAATAGAAAGGAGAACTATCCTCCAAAGCCGGAACAAAATATTATGCATTATAGCTTTATTATGGTTTTTAATCCACAACGAAGCATTGTGAAGCACGCATAGTAGGATTATCTTTTGCAGCGACACTGATAATTAGCATTTGACTTTTAATTAAATGCAAATTGGGATTGAAAATTCGCGTAACAAATCCAGGAGATGTAAATGCATAAATAACTAAAACCTTTTAGTAATAGCAGAGAACTTCATTTCGGTTACATGATTAATATATATCGTATTGATACGAAAACTAATTAACTTAATCTTGAGTAAAATTAATCAAATGATACTCATTAACGCATACTACAAAAATTAATTCATTGAAAGCCTTTAATTTATTTCAATACCAATAAAAGCTCATTGTTTGAGATAGGTACTAATGAAGATATCGTTCAATCCCTGAAAAGGTTTGTACAATAAAATACGTGATCAAATCGCACGAACAAGGTACCTTCTTCTTGTCCTACTGAACGAATTCAAAGCACGCAACTTATATAATACAAAAAAATAAAATAAAAAAATTGTATCTCCTTCATCCTCTCGTAACATCATTTACATACATGATTTTGAATTAAAATATCTGAAAAACCTCTGCAGAGATGCAGCAGCAGAGCCGGTTTCTAGGGTTAACGAACTCGGTATATCGGTACTAATGAATGATGCTCTTACCGCTCTAACGGTATATATTTCGCTAGTACCTGTCATCGGCAGTAAAAGTAATGCTTTATCCCCAACATTCATTCACTAGCTTAACCGTAACTTGTCAATTTCCTTCACTCTGTGACTGTTGAAGAATGGAAAAACCTCAGCGAGCTTCAAATTATAACAACTGCTGTACAGATTTGTTTTCAGTAGCGCTGAAATTCCTTCCTCTACTCACACTCCCTGACAAGGCAAGTGTATATGCATCTACACTTAACCCTGAGAGCCGACACAAAGGCGTGTGGCCGGGGGTGTTATATACCAGCAATGAAAGTGGAGGGGATAGAGAAAAGAAGAAGTGAGAGAGCATAGGTGAATTGTATGTTAACGAAGTCTTACGTTAGGGTTATGCTGTTTTTGTTTTAATAATTAATGGAGCGTGGAAAGGAGAATTTTTTTAATTTATCATTTTGGCTGTTCTAGAGATATAAGGTGGGGTTAAACTAATAACCACCGTGCCGTAATGAAACTCACTTGATTGGAATGTTTCGAGGAATCGAGGTTGTGGCCTCCAAATCTCCAACGGCTCCGAACCTATTCCTTCCTTCAGCTGTGTAACACTCTCTGTTAGGTATGGTATAGATCACATATAATAAATTCAAGCGGCTTCATTTGCAAAGGGATTTATTATTATTTAAGAGAAACCCAGGTTTGAAGGAAGTCAGAGATCATACTCGCGGAAAAACAAGTTTATTTCCATCCAATGGTTCGAAATCTTGGTCAGATTTTATATTGTCCGAGACAACACCTTTGAACTCGTAGCAGAGGAAAGCAGAGGAAAAATAACCAAATTCAAACGAGAATTTCACCGGTTCTCCAACTCTCTCATTCTTCCCAATTCCACCCCCGTATTCCCATCTCCATTTCAACACGAGAAAGAAGTTTGCCGAGAGCTAATGTTAAACCCAACCCTTCTGGCGTAAATTTTTACTTTTCACATCACCGTGGACTTCATTCACTTTGTCCTCGCATGATAGGGCCCGGTCGGAACCTCATTTTTTAATGTGTAATTACGCGGTAATAGAATTCTTTCCAATTACATTTTTCTAAGGTCCATTCTCATATATTTGAGGCAATAATGGCACGCTGCATTTCTTTCTTGATGCCAACCCAACACGAATACGTAAACTTGTTTCGTGTCTTACTAGGGTGAACCTAACAATTTGGGCGCAAATGACTTTCTAAAATATATGCCGCACACCTACCGGTGAACAGAGACTGCTTCAGCAGTCCTCGGTCCCATAAGAGCACTTTATTGACCAAATCTTGTCGTCATCTCGAATGAACGAAACATATTGACCATCGATGAATGTGTTAATGCATTTAATCCTCCTAAAGTTTTCACTACTCATATCAAGTAAAACCAAGAGCAAGGCTGTTGCATTCTAAAAAGGATATTTTTTATTCAAACGTCGCAAATAGAGAGAATAAATTTATACAAGTTAAAAGCTAGACACAGGATCGAGAAAAATTACTTAACCTAATATTCCAAGGATAGGCTCTACGCAGTAAGTGGTAATTGATGCTCCGCAGACAATTATAAAGAAAAAAGATGCATTTAATTATATCAAGTAGCTACTCTGTTCAATGTTCGGGAATTTATATCAAGCGTGTGAAAGTTAATGAGAATTCCATTCCAACAACTGTAGAATTAGTGTCATAGGAGAATGTCACATAAGAGTCGACATCAGAGAAGTGTAAACGTACAAGAGAGATCCTGAATACGTAGAAACGATATTGTAATTAGCCAGAAGTCTAGAGATAGGCCAGGAAATATACATTTTTATTAGTAATAATGGGAGAGAACGACATGAGGATGTCGACAAAATACAAAAATATGGATCTCAGTAAATCCAGCAAAAGGGGGTCCAAAATTGAACTTCTGTCTGCTGGGTATGTTCATAAACAGAGGCACATTTTCTTTTATCACGCATTTTGATATGAATTCTTTCTCCGGCCAATGTTGCCAGGAGTGGAAAAAATAAGGGATAGCAGAGGATATGTCATAAATTGAGAACAATGTGGGGACAAATCATGAAAAAGGGAAATTTATGTCGGGCCACAAACCATTCGACAATCTGACTACCGCTGTTGGCAAAGGAGCAAATAACGTATTTTATTGTGCCTTTTACGTACTAAATGGCGTTCATGGATGCGTGCAGCCAATGGGAATATGCGTGTTATATGATTATTTTAGACATTACAATAGCTAAAATAATTTACCTTTTTCCACCTACTCTAGAATAGTACAGCCAAATCAAAAAAAGGAAAGGGTTAATGATAAACTCTCACACTCTCACAATGAAAGGTTTGCTAAACAAGGACGGGGCATTTTTACTAACTTCAAACTCCAAACTTAACTCCAAACGTTACAAGTGTATGCTCAGATTTATAGTCAAATTCAGATTTCATAGAATTTAACAATTTCTAGTCTATGTGAGGATTCCAGCAAAAATAATCGCTAGCTTTTGGCTCCAATACGTGAGTAAAATAATAGTTCAATCAACGTGCCAAGGGGTTAAGCTTACCTCTGACTAAACCTCTCAGTGATTAAACGACGCTAAGAACACTGTCGATGAGAAAAGCATTCTCGGAAGAAATTTCCAGCGTGAGCATTATGTTTATTCCGGACACCTTTTAGTCCAATAAAAAAATATGGACCCCAACGCAAGTTTAGAAAAGTGCGATTCCACGCCAACTCAACCAAATGGCTATACACCCGTGGCTCGACCATCTTTGATTCTCACGAATTTTGGCACGAAGAAAGAATAGAACAAGGAAAGACAATCTGATAAATATTAGCTCTTAATAATTATAAATGCTAAAGTTATGACGCTTCAAATATCACAAGTTAACGCAAAATGGCGCGCCGCAGCTCCGAACTGAATGTCCAATAAAAGTCGATCTAAGCATCAGATTTAAAACATAATGACATTTTCGTAATTAAAAGACTACGTTTTATTTTAACTTTTGGCTACATAGACATTTATTTTGAACTTTTAGATGACTTCAATTTTGCGTATTTTTTTAAATTTTGATCCATGTTTAGGGCCTAATAACTCCTAAACTAATTCTTAGAACACGTCAGAATTAATTATTCCAGCAAAAACGACGCAGGACTGTAAGTAAACTTCATCAAATGTTATTTGTGGTACACAACCACGGCACAATGGAGTAACAAAAACGGAAAGGTGAAATTTTGGCGATTTTTGCTGCTTAAAAAAAGCTATATTTGACAGCTTACTATAGGTTAAAATTTATATTTTAAAACAGTTCAAACCTTTATTTTCCAATAGCAAGTCAAATTGTTGGGTATATTTTGTCAAACATACAAAAAAAGGGCAAACATAATGTCCTGCAACGCGCACGCCCGTTTCGAAAATGGAATGCCACGGCCCGTCTGCGCATGCGCCGCGCGTCGAATATCTATGTAAGTGAAACGATACGTGACTAATACCTCCTGATCACCACTTCTGCCCTAACGAAATTTACCTTTAACTATCTGACAAAGGTGGGAGGAGAACGCCATATTTATTGGCGTGGTGAGAATATATACTCTTTGTCAGCTTTCACTCGTGAACGGAAAAGTAAGCTAATTGCCTTGCTATATTTGTCGACACTGCTGTTGATGATCGGCAATATTGCTATTTGTGGTATTCCTCTGAGGTAATAGCACCACCTGATTAGGTAGCTATCCTTCGACTTTAACGGTTTGCGAACCAACACAAACGGAGACACACGTGATCTAAATCATATCAAAGGCACGCCACTACTCTAACTAACCCGAATTGCTTTAACAATGTAGCTAATTAAAGGCATGGATTGAGGCCGCAAACAGTGTTTAAGAAACACTGTATACTCCAACAATATCAAAAATTTGACCCTAAAAATGTACCAATGTTCTTTGTAAGTCCGCCTTGAATAAACATCAGCTAAAATCACCGCAGTTCAGATAGTCGAGCTACAATTAGGAAAAGGTACAAGGGCATTCATATAAATATCGGCAATTATATAATATAGTACTTCGAATTTAGTTTCGTCTTCGAGGAATATCACGACTGTTGATGTGCAGAAGATATACTTCTCCTCCCACCTCTGTCCATAGAGGTAAATTTCGTTTGAGCAGAAGTTGTGATTAGGAGGTATTAGTCGCGTATCGATTCACTTACATATTCGATGCGCGGCGCATGCACAGACGTTTGGACGCAGAAGGTTTGAACTGTTTTAAATATACATTTTATCCTATAGTAAGTTGTAAAATATCGCTTTTTTTAAGCAGCAAAAATCGCCAATATTTCACGTTTCCGTTTTTGTTACTCTATTGTGCCGTGGTGGTGTGCCACAAATAACATTTGATGAAGTTTACTTACAGTCCTGCGTCGTTTTTGCAGGAATACCTTATTCTGACGCGTTCTAAGAATTAGTTTAGGAGTTATTAGGCCCTAAACATGGATCAAAATTTAAAAAAATAGGCAAAATTGAAGTCATCTAAAAGTTCAGAATAAATGTCTATGTAGACAAAAGTTAAAATAAAACGTAGATTGTTGTCTTTTAATTACGAAAATGTCATTAAGTATATTTTTAATCTGACGCTTAGATCGACTTTTCTTGGACATACAGTTCGGAGCTGCGGCGCGCCATTTTGCGCTAACTTGTGATATTTGAAGCGTCATAACTTTGACATTTATACTTCTTAAGAGCTAATATTTATCAGATTGTCATTCCTTGTTAGATTCTTCCTTTGTGCCAAAATTCGTGAGAATCGAAGATGGTCGAGCCACGGCCTTGGTTGAATATTCGTGGAATCGCTCAAAAGCAAAAAGCGGCGATAAGCTTGGTCTTTGAATCGGTGCTTGAACTAATGACATAGTTTGGCATCATCACCTTCATATTTCACTCACGTGATCAACACAAAAAGAAGAAAATTGAGTCACTTTTTAAAAATTCCGGATTTTAGATTTCATAATATTATCTTTAGATCGGAATTACCTCCATTTCTTGCTCTAAGGTCATTGCTATTTGTTAAGTTTGAATGAACATTGGATCAAATCTTACATTTTACCACTTCCTAACATAGAATTGGCAAAAGTCACTTGTGGCTTACCGCAATGGTCGTGGCTGCTTCTTTGCGCTTAAAGTTGGGTTGTACATGCAATTTTATCGCGCATGTTACTTGCAGCAAGCGACTTTCGATGTAAATTACAAGTGTAAACGGCTCTAAAGGTCAGCTGGCAGAACTTTTAAAAGTTTCAGCAAGCCGCTTGCAGAAGCGTATTGTTGTCAGCGTAAAAGGTAACCAATATGGCCCTAAACTTAAGTACGTCAGATTAGAATAAACCACAAGCTTTTCATGAGAAACTTGCAACTTGCCAGGGTAAACCCACCCAAAGGAACTGAACAACAACGTGGTGAATGCGCGCAACAATCATAAGACAAAATAGCATACGGAGTAACCAATTTGGCCACTACGTGTATAAGCTCTGTTCCCAAGTATTTTTCTTGAACATAACAATCAGAAATGACCGGATACGAAGGTCCATCCATCTTCCAGGAGAGTTCTACGTTCAAGTATCCAATACCCGAGACGGTAGCATTTCTTTCCACTTCACTTCTGCAGGTTGATGTCGGCTTTCGACGTTAGAAAAATCATGCCCGAAAACGTATTCCAGAGAACACTCTTTTCCACTTCATGGCCATAATAAGTAGCCACGTTGGACGGCGTGAGAGAGAGAGAAAGGAGGGACTCAACACAAAACGCCAGATCTCTTTCACTCCCGCGCCCTTTCTCGAAATTCCTTATTTAATACATACACATCCACACATATACATTATATATAAATACACACCATCCTTTTATTTTTATTCCACGGGTGAGCCGTCCACTTCCAAGCAGTTGAAATGGACCTGAGGGAGAAGCGAGAGAGGGGTCTCGCTTCCTACCTTTCACGGAAGTAAAAAAGGCAGAGAGGAGGAGGAAAAGTGAAGCAATACAGAGGAGGGAAGCAATAGGGAAGGGAAAGGAGGGGAATGAGAGGGGCGAAAAAAGGCCCTTTTATCTCCGGATAGATCAGAAGGGAAGAGGGTGAAGTCTGGCAGGGTAGCCGTGCCGAATGAGGTAAAAAATATATCACCTCTCCCTCAGCTTTATAGAGCGTTCCACATTTAGCCGACAGGATGGACCTTGAGAACAGTGTTGCCAAACTTGCTGGTGCTCAGCCCAAGGCCACATTACCAACCATTTCCAGCACTGCACTAAATTCAAGTAAGTCGTTTAAGGGTATAGTGTTTGATTATTGGAAGACTCCAAGATGTGCCGCTGGTAATCTGCATACAACGCATTAATTTTTCTGCTGCTATTGGCAAAATTGCATCTTCTGTATTATGGAGATTTAAAAAAATACAAATCCCCACTAGAGCTCAATCCTTAATTCCACATTATGGGCCTTTTAGAAAAACAGCGTTGCCAAACATACGCTCCGCGTTTTCACCACTAGGCCAGATACGCAACCATTTCCATCAATACGCTAAATTCAAGTTATTTTAGGGAGTTGTATTTGCACGTTGGAAGACTCCCAGATGTGCAGTAACAAAACATAGATACAATTTGAATGTATAAGACAGTGCTGCAAAGATAAATGTTAATTTTTCTGCTGCTATTGGCAACATCGCACCTTCTGCCTCACGGAGGATTGAACACGAAACGTATCTCCATACGAGGCCATACTGTCGAATAAATGTGGATCCTCGAGTTGCAAAACTTGAGGGTCTCCTCCACTCTCAGAAGCAAAATGCATCGAAGAGGGAAAGCGAAGCAGTACATAGGGTGGAAGCAGAAGAGAGGCGAAAGGGAGGAGGCGAGGGACGAAAAAATGACCTTTTCCACCCACGGCGAGATCAGACGGGAAGAGGGTGAAGTCTGGAAGAGTAGCCGAGCTGAATAAGGGAAAAAAACAACACACCACCTCTCCCTCAGCTATGTAGAGAATTCCACATTTAGTTGGAGGTATGGGCCATTTTCATAAAACGCTGTAGCCAAACAGTCTTAGAGATAAAACCACGAAAAAATTAATTGTTAAAGGTTAAAATACATGACATACTTCAGTTGCCAAATATTGAGAAACAATATATTTGTTTTAGGTAAAACGACTAAATATCTCCAAAATATGAAAGTGAATGCCCACGGAAATAGACTTAAATATAAAAAAACAACGAAATCTGAAATTAATAAGCGTATAATGACATCCACAGAGCGTTATGGGAAATTTCGGAAGCCACTCATACACTTCCAAATTTACAAGAAGTGGCACGCAATAAACACCTGCGCTGAAGTCGCCTAAAGTCTCTTTTTAAGATACATACGTTTTTAGCTGATTTCGGTCAGCTTATACTTCAGGAAAGATCTTTATTGGCGTTGTAGATGTACCCAAGATGTGGTGGTATAGACCGTTCCACATAGTTTACAGCATGGGCGTTTATGGAGGTGACTGTTACCAGACTACTCTTCAAGTGCTCACCTTAAGGCCAGAGAGGAAACCATTTCCAACACCGCGCTAAATTCAAGTCAGATGCTTTATGGAATAATAATTGAACATTGGAAGACTACTAAATGCGTAGTTAGTATTCTGCATAGTAGCTTTACTGCTGTTTTCGGGAACATCGCACCTCCATCCGGCCTTATGGACATTTACACGGGACACGAATTTCATAACTGTCAAACTGTCAACTAAATGCTGAACTCCCTATACCATCCGTTCCGGCCAATAACCGAGATGCTACTCGAGTGTTACATCTGTTATGCCTAGTCTATGGTTTTTCCAAGCTTCAAACATTTAATTCAACTGAGGTACCTACTCTTGAACCCAATTTCTTCGCGTATTGTTATCGATCCTGTTCAATAAAGTGTATTTTTAAACGTAAGATCAATTTACCATAAACAGAGACATTTAGAGCAATTAAAAATTTTACATTATCCATGTGTGACGCCGTGCTGAAAATCGACACAAAAGAAACAATCGCGGATGCGGTTACCGAAGTTCTTTTTCTTGTTTAGCGCACATCAAATCTGTTCTGCTACGGAGTGCTCCTCCCAGTCCGTAAGGCTTGAAACGAATGGAAACCAAGGGCGCTGTTGTGTTGCGAAGTGAGTACCGCACTAGAGCTAATGGAAAGCGTCCAGTGACTAATGATGATAACATCGAACTTACTTAATGAATTACTTGCAATATGCCATTAATTTCATTTCAATTGGTCCACTGGTTATGGATATATAGCACACCAAACACAGGCATGTTAAGTTTTTGCATGAACCGTATGTACCTTCCCAACAGACTAACTAATTTCATTGCGATTGATTCATTGGTTATGGATATACAGCGCACCAAACTCAGGTATGTTCAGTTTTTGCATGAACCGTATGTCTCTTTGCAACACACACCATATCCTTGTCCTTGCATCCCGCACATAGCTGTAGCTCCCAGCTTCTCCCAAAACCACATACACGGAGCCCACACCAATATCCGACACTATGACCCAGGCACACCAAACCATCCCCCACCCATTCCCTATCTGCCGCCGCCCCTGCTCCATTTTCCCTTCCCCGTCTGTTTTAGAGACCCAATCTCCATTCATGCAGCCTCCCCGCATCCTCCCAGTTTTCCCAGGCTTCCCCCATCGCTCCCAGAAATACATGCCTACTATATCTCCGGGATGCTGACCTCAATGGCCCCTCTCCTCTCTGAAGGCATTCTTTTATCCGCCCGCCCTTGCAAGTCCGAGAAAAAATCAGAGCGGCTATATCTCCCCTGTTCTTTACTAGATTCGCTCGAGTCCTAGAGATACGGATAATTTACAATATGTCCAAGGACTTATTGCGATAACTCCTCGGCCATATCTGACCTACTGATAGTTTTTTGTTAAAATGCATTATCGTAGTGTATTATGTGGAAAATGACTCATTGCATATAATTAGCATTTCAATATTTACACTGCGGAATTATGAAGTCACAACGGCATTTGGTCTTTGATAAAGGCAAAATATGATCCTTGTTTAGCATGATTTTAGCGTTACACATAACACTGAATTCTTGCTAACTACTTACATTATAAAGTGAAGGATGGTAATGTGCATTTTTTTGCTGGAATTCCCTGTGTTCGTATCGTCGATTTTAAGTCAATGCAATAAGTGACGAAGATTAACGAATATTAGAAAATTATATCAAATTTAGTACTAAGCAAGTCGAACTGTCTAGAAATACGTATCGGATAACTGAAAAAAGATAACTTCAAGCTAAATATTTTAATATTTAATATATAAATTTATTTATTTTTTTCCATTGCACATAGTTACGCACTAGCATGAAAAACGCTGGCCATGCCTCTGGAGAAGTACTGTTGAGACAACAAATTATGTTCTTTAGAATATGGACGGTAAAAATATTTCTTTATTGACCAGAGGTCTCACCAAAATGGATTATTTTATATTTTTATAGCAACAGGTCTGGATAATAAAAAGCATCATGATAGCCGGAAAGGACTTAATTCTTTTACTCCGTAACTTAACTTATGTTAGAATATAACTCCTGACTCCGTAAATTCCTTAGTAGTTAAATTATAGCGACCTCCAAGAAAAATGCTCTCATCATCTTTTAAAGAAGACACTCTTAAATATATATTTTCCCCACAGTGACAAAACGGACGATAAAATAGGACCGTAAAATAATAATTTTAAGTTATATTTTAGGAAATATGTCCCGAAAATAAATAACCTCTGAAATGTTTCACATATGATAATCATTTTTATTCACAGCATGCGACTTTCACACATATGACTCAGCACTGCTTACCATTTTCCACGATGATTTTTCTAAGCTGATATAATTGTAGAAGTCAATATTTATTGTTATGAACCAATATGAATGCACTAAATACTCTCGGCCTATTCATTTTCTCCGCTAGCAGCGCTTCACAACTACGTTCCCGGTCTCAGGCTATATAATTTAAAGTTATTAGGACTCCCTCCTCCTTCGCAAGCATTTATTGAGGCAGAATGACCTGAAAAGGCCTTTCCCAAGGTCAGATTCAAATTACTAAATCAGAAGCCTTCCCTAATCATTAAAACTAGTTATTTTTATTTATATGTTTTGAACCCAGTCCAAACTTAAAACTATGAAAAACGGTCTGAAGCTTAAAAGAAAATTTACTCTTTTTGCTTGATTAAATTTAGTTTTCTATTGATCGACTATTTGAACAGTATTCCAAAGTTTTTTCGTGTTTTTTTTTATTTTAAACGGTAAGCAACAGGTTTTTTACGTGTCTTATTTGTAAATTTCTCCTTGCAAATTTCTCTTTTTCAGCATGAAGAAAATATATACGACGCCGGATGAGTTAAACTTACTGTTTTTTACTGATTTATATCTAGTGATCCACTTAATAAGCACTTGAACAAGATTTTAAGGTTTTCATCTTTTACATTTTTCAACCTTACTAGGTTGGCAACAAATTTTCAAGTGCCTCCGCAGTATCCGAAGCATTTGCCACCTCTTTCCTGGAGTCATCTCGAGCGAAGCCACTTAAATGATTTAAGGATTCATGTCGAGTGGATTCGTCCCCAAAGTGGGAGGGAGGGAGGGAAGGATGGCCGCTTTGACCTTTAGAATGGACCCCTCTTACTCTTTTCCCCCTGCCTCTTTATCACCCCATCTCTTCCCTTTCCTTACTTTATCCACTCCTCTCTCTCTCTTCCTCTTCTCAGGTCACTCCCTCCTTACCCTTTTGGTGACAAAGATCCCTGGACTGGAGGCCGAAACAAATCTCCGCCGTCCGTTTGCTTTGAGGCTGTGAACATACTTCGCAAACCCTGAGGAAATTGCAAAACTTCAACAAAGGACGAAGTGAGTGATTCGCTACTTGGGTAAATTAGCTCCTCTTCTGTTTACTTTGACGCTATAGTGTGCGACATTTAAAAAGAAAACTTACACACAGTTCTTGACAACAATTTGAGATATAAGATGAATACCAGACCAACATAACGATTAGACTCGATAAAAATAGAATAGAGCTAACATTTCTGGAACAATTAATTGTAATGCAGCGACGTCTTTACATAATTCCATAATATTTTAACAGAATTTATTTTCTAGTGAAATGGAAAAAGTGTATGGGGTTTCCCGTAATAAATGCACGAATAATATGTTTTGCCATTGGGAACTACTAGAGACTCGAAGGCTAAACGCTAGACTTAAATTGCTTGAGTAATTCCGAACAGGTGTGTTTCAGTGAGACACGGAGAATATCATTTTGACGCCACACTACATATCTAGGTCCAACAAAAAGATAAAATAAGAGAGATAAATTCCCGAACAAATAGGTACACGAATTCGTTCTTCCCACGTACGATCAATGACTAGAATAAAAACTGAGATTCACTGAAAAAAATGCCGAAATACACTTCTCCTTTTCACTCACCTTCGGCACTCACTTTTACACCGTTAAACAGCTAGTGTCTTACCACCCCCTACCACACGCCCATATAGCGGATCGCAGGGTATTATGTAGATTTAGATATAAAAATAAGGAACACTCGTGACGCTCGACGTACAAAAATGCATTGGTTCCACCAAGTAGTGCCTAACAACGTTATTTTTCTTTTAAGTACAACGTGTGGCAAGCCCAACTCCTATAGCCTGCCTCAGTGAATGCAAAGTGATCTTTGTTGAATTTCTGCTTCATTCTACAGTTAATTTAATTGGTAACTATGAAATCTTTTCCGAAAAAATGTACTATTTAGCATGGCAATGTTGAGCAATATTTTCTTAAATTTTAAGAATAATGCAGTGCATTTATAGAAATTATTTTCATTTCGTATATTTCCTAGATGAACCACTACGGTACAGCGACAATTCCGCAGCTAATACCTATGTTTTCTGAGCCTGATCTGATCCGTTCAATACGGTGGATTGCGTATCTTAATATCCTTCCAAATCCCCCCTATTCTATTACACTGAAGTTATCCAGCCAATGCAAAAGTACTATTAAAATAAAAAAGATGTGTATGAGGACCATGATAAAATTAATAATTCAAGGCATGAGCTATTGTTAGTGGCTAATGGAATAAATGGGAATTGTTCGACCAAGCTGATAGGCCCCGAAGCTGCTGGGTAAGAGGAAATGATGGCACGTTGCTGAAAAGAAATTCAAGGTATCTTAAGCCCATATCATTTAAGTGAAAAATAGGGGAAGATGTTAGAGATGTGTGTTGTTAATAGTTGTAAGTTATTTGCTGTTGGTGGTTGTCATGTGTTAAAGATGTGTTTGTTTTCAGTTTTTATGTATGATGTATTTCTGTACTGGGTTGATGTGCCATTCATGTAAGGATCTAAAGAGACAATAAAAAGAGCTTGATAGCTAATTCTTATGTCAGAGCCTACAAAACTAAACAAAACTCACTCACGCAACTCCTCCCCAAGTCTTTCTTTCCTCTGTTTCACATTAGCATGGTGCTTTTAATTATAACGTTTTGCTTCCTTAGCCCTTCTAATTATAGTAATATAAAACCTTCTTTAATCTAAGATACCGACAATGTACTTTTCAAATATATTTCCAGTATACAAACAGACAAATCGTGAACATCATGCAATTTTAACAGCTTATACTTTCTCATAAATACCCTCGTGCATTGGGGAGCACTAATGCGACAATTCCTTGCAAACGGACATTTTAAAAATCTGTAAATTGAATTGATTGGCTAAACTGATGAAAGAAGTGATTTATATAAGTCCCTCTCCAAAAACTTACTCCCAAACGATGCAAAAATAGCTTCCCCTATCCATAAGATTTCAGTAAGCTTTTATCACTAACGTAAAAACGTCACAGAAACTTGAAACTACCATTGCAATGAATCCATATTTAATTGTTAAGAGGTAACTTCCCCTCACTCGCCGCAGCTTCCAACAGGAGCAACACATCTAACCGTACCTTCATCATTCTCTGTCATGCCCCCGCTCACATGATCCCTTATATGAACTCCGAAATTTCATTCCTAAGATGAATAACACAAACAGAATTTCAGATGCCCAGAGAGTAACCAACATAAAGACCCAGCCTACCAGCTCATTTATCTGCAAAGACACATTCATATTTCATAAACTAAATTATTAACATCACTAGCACCGCGGTCAACCAGACTTTTGGACCAACATTCAGTAAGAATGTAGACGCTGTTGGTGGTGCTCGCATAAAGTGAGCCCAAAGGTCTGTGACGATCACTTATTCTCAGTAGGGTAGCCACACTGACAGTTGCCTAATGTTGTGGTTGTGAGCTTCGAGATGTTTTATACTCAGAAGCCATTAGCCATATCCCTAGGCTCTGTTCAAAGGCTTAAACCATCAAAAACATCTTCCCAAAAGGTAAAGCATCCATTTCAGAAACAGTTATCGTCTTTCAAATTATATATTTGGAAAAATACGTTTAATGAGTATTGAGTTATGTATTTGTATCATTTTACATGACTTCGTGTTGCAAATCAAATATATTTGAATTGTGCAGACATAATGAGGGCCGTTAAATCAAAATCTCCGATATCTTATCCCCTTAATTAAGGGAGGCAAGTGCCAGGCTTGTAATTGATTTTTTATGTAAAATGTGGGCGGTATACGCAAATCGGTTGCCGTCCGCTGGTTCAATGTACTCGTCCTTCGTTCCTTATAACTTTCTCCGACATAATGGACCTTATGAGATGTTGTCGGTAGTTGTGGATAATAAATAGATAAATTAAATAAATGTACAAATCATCAAATTAAATTATCTAAGTGGAAAACCTCTTCATTTATCACCACGAAACAGTGCCTATATACTAGCCAACCATTTTGGCTCCCGCCATCTCATACATTTGACCCTTGACTTCATGACCAGTTTTCCTCTCTCCCTTTTGAACCCCAGAATCTCCTCTCTTTCGGACAATCTTCCAGTTGGTATGCGTGAGTGCACGCTGGGGTCAAGAGTTTTGCTCCATTTTTAATGACGAGGCAAGAAGGGGTTAGAAGCACGCTCTTCAGCCATTTCTCTCAATCTCTTGCAAACATTTCTCGTTTCTTCAAACGCGTATATGAAAGCGCGTATTCCATGGTACAGCGATAATAACGTTATTTCCATTAATTAATAATTTTTTTCATATTCCTAAGCATCATCATCGCTAGTCATCAATTCGAAGATTGGTTTGCTTCAGCTTTCCTCTTCAATCTCCCATCAGCTAACCGCTTCATTCCTACGTAATTCTATACTTTGACGTCCTTCATTATTTTTCTGATGTATTTCATTCTATAAGTTACGCAGTATTTCTCTTCCCATTCACTCCCTTCTCCTCCCATAATTGTTTTAAATTGGCTATTGTGTCACGAAATGTGCTCAATATTACTGCTAGTGCTCTTATAAAAACCGGTCTATAATACAGGGCAGTAAATCTTTAACCTTCAAGTATTTTCCTATCTTTCAATTGCATTACGTACTCCAATTTGTTCCATTTTCCTCTTTCTTGAAATTTTTAATGAGTGCCCTCATATTAAAAAAACGAATTAATTTTATCTTTCAGTTTGTCAATCACAGTCAAGCTCTGGAATACAAATTGAATATAACCCCTGATAAATGTATTTTAACGGAAATGATTTGACTTACTCATTTTTAATTATTTGTTTGATTTAAAATATAGAAACTATTTCCATTGAATCAATGTACTTAGAATATACATCGAAAAATATCATTTACCTTTAAGTAGGTACAACTGCAGTAAATAAGTTGACTTGCGGAAAAAATAAGCATCGCACTCAAAGCTATACTTTGCGTAATTCCGTGATTCTAATAGCGAAATGATGCAATTAAAATTGAATGAATATTTTTCCTTCCATAAACTATAGATATGAATTCATATCAAAGCTTAACCTGGCGGATTTCATTCGATAATGTTTCTTCAAAACATATCTCGCTCTTAGCTGGAAATCGCTAATCAACTTTATTTAAAATTTCACTTCTCCTTTCCTTTAAATGAAGTTACGATGATTGATGTCACACATGTAAAACTTCGGATTAAGTTAGCCGTCGGGGACAAGAATAATAAGTAAGTCAATATTGTCACATTTTTAGTAAATGAGGCTAAAATAAAAAAATAATAAAATCATGTTTTGCTGTCTAGTGGGAAAAAACTGAATGTAGACTCACGTGACTATTGCAAGAACAGCATACAGGTATAGCAATGCATATGCGCACCTATGTCAAAAAAAACTGAATTACATAACTTTTGCACTCAACGGTTCAAATTGGCCACAGTATTTTTTCGGGATGCAGGGCAAATTTTACGCGATAAAGTAGATTCTTTCTAACGCTAAATTCATGTCACTTGGTTATTTCTATTCGTTTCTAACCACAAGATAAGGAGATCGAAGGGGAGACCTTCCCGAATGGTGTGACGGCCAAACGAGCTAATTTAGCCAGTGGATGCGGTACGGCTGACAGGCGAAAGGAAAGAAAGATGAGGGGATGGAAATATCGGGAATATTAAAAAATAAAAGATAGCGCGACAATAAACGACAAGAAGATAGCGTGAGAATGGAAAGAAGAAGTTTCAGAGGAGCAGGAAAATAAATAATAGTACGACGGGAGAATGATTGATTGATGGAACTTTCATCGATCCAAAACCGAAAGGGATCAATGAATGAATGATTTTAATCATTTATTTCCTGGGGAAACAATGAGTTCCTAGATTATGCCATAAAAACGGAATCTAAGTGGGCTCTTTAATAGGAGATTTTCGATGACAGCGTTCAATGAAAAATCATAATAACTCCACGGGCTAATCCCTTAGATATTTTGCCTACGTAAAGGAAAGGGACGTTTGGTAATGCATGAAACTATCTAAGGCCCAGGGATTATTTCTGTGATGATCTGAATAAATGAGACGATGAAAGACGTAACTTGGACTCTATGAGTACAGCCGTTTGTAGCTACATTCTTCATAACACCTCGTGAAATTGAAATAAGACTCAATTACTAAATTCATCAAATTCCCATTAAAAATATCTGCTAGATTTTTATTAGAAATTTTATAATTTAATCAGAGTTCTGATGTGGAAATTAATCCCATGGTGCCTCTATGCAGAAGAAATACGGAACCTATCATAGTGATTGGTTGCTGAGGGAAAAATAGAACTGCTTCTAATAACTTTTATAACATGCATATTCATCGAGAATAACTGTAGAATACTCCCTGCGCCTGGGAAAGCTATGGACAGGACTTTTCAAGGGCCTACCACTGGTTTGATAGTATACCTAAATGCCAAGGGTTACCATTCATTTGGTATAATGATAGAGAGTTAAAAAATACTAATGCTCGAGAAATGAGAGGTACAGAAAATTACAGGCACTGAATGACCTACGGAAGCCCAATGAGAAATTCTATCTATGAATATCATTCCACGAATGGCTTTGTAATGGATTTTGAATCGGTCGACGGAATTCCAAACCATTCAATTTTGAAACGGACCCAAACGGAGGAATGCGATGATTTGAATAAGGTTGATAAAAGTTTTCCTGGATTCTGAACCAAGGGATTTCGAAGGACTCCGTGATCCGAAAGACTACCGAGATGGGCGCTTGAGACATGGAAGTCGGAGGATTGTGAAGATGTGGGGAAGGCAGATTTATTTTTTAGGAGTTGAAAAAGTGACTCCGATATTGTTCGTCGCAAGTTGTGCCCATAGATAGATTGAATGCTGGGAAAAAGATCACAGACCATGAGAATTGAGAGCAACGGTGGGTATAAAAGTAAAAGAATCTTGAGCCATAAATTTGGCCCCGGTGTGAAAGAAAGCACTGAATTTTAATCTACCGCGTGTAAAGCAAATGAAGTCTCAGTTTTCAGTCAAGAATAAGATAAACCAACATAAACTCATATTGGTGCTTCTTCGGGTTTCCAACCGGGTCGAAGTCTCCATTTCTGCCATTCATGCTCTGAGGATGATGAACGACTTGCTCATCGAAACGTCGGCAGAAATGGAGAGCTCGACCCGGTCGGAAACCCGAAGAACCACCAATATCGCTACACGCCTGGAAAACCTTAAATCTTTCAACATAAACACGCAAAATAAACTAACTTGGCGGTGATAAGATGTGGGCACAGAGGACGGTATGAATGTGTGATGATAGACACAAGAGGGAAGGAAACCAATGGGGAGTCATCAATTTTCCAACGTCGATCAATTTTCATCTTGCCGTTCGCCTAATTTATTTCCCACATTGAGAAATTCTATATTTCATATTAACATCACGGGTGCGTAAGAGTCCTTGGATACAATCAATTATGGGGCATTCCGAGCGAGGTCACCTAGCACCATGTGCCCTCACGACTAAGACTTCCTAATAAAAGTTTCCTAACATAGACATGTATGAGCTATGCTCAAATGGTTTTTTTAGAGTTTTTGATGAAAGTTCGCCTCATTATAGTTTTACAAAAATGGAGGACATTTTATTCAGTGAATATATTTATTTAGTTTTATATATTTATTATCAGTATATATTCTATGTTTACTTAGTGAATTTAAAGAGTTCTGTCGCATACAAAACGAAGTTATTGCGTCTTTAATACATTGCAATATTCACTGCGAGCATACTAGTATTACAAAAGCCTAAATTTTCAAATAAAATTCGAATGCGGTCTATTATGATTATAAGAGAAAAATATCACTGAAACCACCTTAATCAGCATACCTCCGAATAACTTCATCGTAGGGGCTCTCCCAAACGATACAAAAATTAAATAAATACATATGCCGAAAAAATAATAGTCACAAAGGACCCGAAAACACCAAGGACACAACCTTGCCGAAAAAGTTTAAGCCCCGGATTTGCTCGCAGAAAACGTCGCTAACATCCGCTCTACGTCATTCGGTAATGCGATTACACGCGCCCCTCTCCTCCTCTCTCCTTCCGAACTCGACAATTTTCAACAAATCTCACGAGGTCCTTCGAGCCTTAAGGGGCTTTTCTAGCTCAACGGGCACCACCTCTCTCAACCTCTCTCACGTACACCTCCGGAAAGGGAACGGGGCACTATAACGTAGGAAGGGCGAGAACACGTGTGGGAGAAAGACAAATGGTCGTTGGGGGGGGATTGGGGGGGGAAGAAGTTTTGGGGAATGGAACGCACCGGCCGGAAAGAAAAAGAAGAGGTTCGGCAGGCCGCCGAAGGTGAGATAGCCTGGGATTAAAAGGACTTAGTTAGGGAGTTTGCTCCAAGGGAAGGGGTCAGGGAGAGGAAGATGACGAACAATTTTCAGGGACGCGAATGGTCTTAATATGTCACAGAGATAAAACATTGAGGCCGATCTGGTTGCTTCATATGCTTTTTATTGTAATGACTAGAGGATGGTGTCCGTTGAAACTCAACGGAAAGAAGGGGAAACCTTTGGCCGTATCTCGGCCGGCAGTACCCTCATGTCCCTAAGTTTCCTATAAGTGTCCCTCAAATCTGCGAGACATTCTAAAATCCACTAGACTCCCTTTCCACCACTTTCCTCAACCTGCGAACGCCCAAGGTGCAAATGCTGCTCTCCTCCGCCCTTCTGCCTCCCCCTCCCCCAAAAGAGGGCCGATTCCTTCCTCTGCAGCCGATTGTACCACCAGCAACATCATCTACCGCCTTTTCTGCAATTTCTCCCCTGCCTTCTACGTGGGAAAATGTACCACCCCTCTCAATATTCGCATGAACAATCACCGCCATGCCACCAAAACTCCATCAATTCTTGATCCAATCGCCAAACATACCGCATCCCACTCCCAAACATTTGACGATTGTTTTTCACTAGAAA
Source organism: Pyrrhosoma nymphula (assembly GCA_963573305.1). NCBI lineage: Eukaryota > Metazoa > Arthropoda > Insecta > Odonata > Coenagrionidae > Pyrrhosoma > Pyrrhosoma nymphula. The sequence continues at coordinate 57,133,825 of OY754335.1, forward strand.
TCATAGAATCCCTTCCCGAATACGCCGGTAATGTTGATGTGAAAATTCGAGAGTATGCTCATATTTGGGTAACAAGGGCATTCGAAAAGCCCGGGCTAAACCTAGCCCACTGAAAATAATAGCCTAATAGCCACTTCTCTCTCCCTACCACTACCCATTCGCACTTACCCCCCTCCCTCTCTGCACTTTCCTCCCCAAGGAAACAGAGTAGATTCTTCAGTCTTCTACCGCCGATGATGAGGGCCTAACCGTCGAAACGTCCAAGTTTTCTTTGGTAAGTGTCCTTTTTGCGTGTTTCTGTGTTTGTTTAGTGAAACGCTATTTTAATTATGCATACTTAATATGCATATCTATATATATATATGTTTGATATCCAATTTAATTATTCCGTCCCACGTGATTGTACTCGCTTAACGTTTTGCAGCATTCGAAGATAAATGTATCATTCTTCTATCTATTCGCTAAATGTGTTCTTTCATTTTACAAAGTGAAATATTTCTGTTCAACATATCTCTATTTGTTTGCTATCGCCATATTAATTGTTATTAGATTTTTACATTATTATTTCCTTGTTTATTATGCCAGAGAAAATATGAGCTGGGAAATCAAAGTACCAATAAATACCGTTTGTCAGTTTTTGAAAGTAACTGCTACGTCACCAAACGATAGTTAGTTAAACCCCAGGCAGGTTGTAATGAACTTATTCATGGCATTAATGTATCGAGGCACTAGGGAGAAAGTATGCTGCTATCGAGGGTAGATCACCGTGCCCAAGCGAGAGAGCAACTTAATAAACGCAGATTTCTCTCACTGCCTACCTTCTGAGAGGCCCCAAAGAGGAAGAGTGGCCTTATGGGAAGGATGCTACAGCGGTTCACAGTATCTCAAGCGGTCCAGAGTCAGTTAAGGCACCCTACCCTTCCACCCCCTCCCCTTTGAGCGATGGAACGGCGCCTTTAAAGGCGCCAGAAAAGACCCCCTGAGATGGATACGGGTCGTTTAACCGCCGGCGTCAATGGCAAAGGGTGTCCCATTTTTTTCAAAGGAGGGAGCTAGCTACGAAAGCTAGCTAGCTAAGGCAAGAGAGGCAAGCCTTGACGTCTTAAGCAATCCACTTTCACGTCTGTGAAGAAGGGGGTGGGAGTAGAGGAGCCGCGTTCTAAATTGGAAATGCGCTATCGGCTAAGAAACGTATAGTCTATAACGTTGAGAGCCATGCATCATTTTGAGCACTTCCTCTGTCATGAGATCTACTCGCTGCCCACTATCACTGACTCAGTGACATAATTAATGTGGTATCGAAACCGATGTCGAAGACATAATCTAAATCGTAAAAGCTAACGAGCCAGTGACGACTGCTTCCTCAGCGTATGTTGTTGATTAATGACAGCAGTTTCGCCAGCGTTTAAGCTACCATATACGTTGTACTATACTTCTAATATAAGACACTGTCTCCGGCGTTACTTTGTGGAACTCCTTCACCTTTTTTAATAATAATAAACACTTGGTTGTTATTCCACACTTTATTGGAAACAAAACGACCCGGGTTTCAGCATGTCATGCCATCATCAGGTTCTTCTTACGAATTCTTCTCAGGTTACTTCTACGAATATAGAAGTGAAAGTTAGATTACAGTAGCAAACTTAAGGAGATAGGGAATAATAGAATTGTACTGTAGTATTTAAGAATGATGAATATCAAATGGACGGAGACAATCACCATTGAAGAGGTCCTAGAAAAGGCTAAGGAGAAATAATGATGGGCAAATGCTCCGCGAAGTAGAAGAGACAAATATATTTGATGCATTCTGAGACTTAAACAGTCTCGGGTTATTCCATGTCAATACACACATTGACAATTGCAAGATACAAAATTGCAATTTGCAAAATATTTTTAAAAAATTTTCATGTGCACATAACAGTTTACCAAATTGTAGAGAATAGTATTATTTCAGTAACTCTCCTCGGGCATTATTAGTTTTAGATATATTAAGGACAGAGTAAACGTCAAGATTATCAAAAACTCACTTTTGCAATGTTGGAAATATGGCTGCCGCAGGAAAACGAGGAGGTATGAAATTCTTAAAATGGTCGATTTTAACTGCAAATACATACGCGTGCAAAAAATATATTTTTGAAAAATGGTAATGCAACCACTTTATTTTTTTATTGGATCATTTTATATGGAATGACTATCTCCTAAGCATATATGAAAGAAGACCTCTTTGCAGTTTCCCACTGATAACTTTTTTATGCTACTGGTTTCGATGTTTAGAATTTTTTTGGTCGCATAAAAAACATTTATCAGCGTAAAACTGCAATTAATTCTAGTTTTGTCATGCACAAGTACCACCACATTAGTCGTGAGACAACATTACCTATTGATGACGAATGTAAAATGCTAGGTGACTCAGGAAGGTATCAATTAGTCGTTCTTTTTCGTTCGTCGTTAGAGACAAATCCGTTTCATATTCGTATAAAAGATCCCAAGAAAAACGTTGTAATGGGGAAGGAGACATGATTCATCCTCGTTCGATATTAGTCACAGTAATTCAGTGGAGCGTCCCCAAAGATATTATAGCTTCCTTCATTTAAGATGTGATTCAGAAGTGATTTATAATTTAATCAGGTAATTATTGCTGAAAAATAAGGTCAAATTCAAAAGATACCATTGTTAAAACTCGTAAAATGATTGCAATTACCATGCTTTAATTCACAATCATCATGATTAGCAAGCACGACGCACAAAATACATTCTGTAGATTGTTCAAGCGATCATACAATTTTACCTAACTGATTAAACATCAAAATATAGAAATCTTTCAACCGCTGATTTCCCAAGTTTGAAAAAACTGCTTCCATGTCTTGATGTGCCGCTAGGTATTCATAACATGGAGTGGCAACTAATTCATTATTCACAAGAAAAATTACATTAAATGTGAACATGCACCAACCATGACCAATTTCACGGTAAAGGACGAGCATAACAGGAGAGATACAACTCGTTCTTACTTCTTACATTCAAGTCACAAGCCATGTACCACGAAACATCATAGTAAACTAAAACTCATAAAAAAAGTATCTGAAAATTTTAATCTCATTATTATTAAAGTAATCTGCCAATTAAGATATATTTAAATGGAAATGGGTAAAAAGCCTCTAGATTTTTACATGTGCAGTGCCCTCACTATGTACACAACTTCTTTCTTCACCTCAGTGTATGTCCTAACCTTCATCCGGTCCATAAAAACTTTGCTCTTTTTTCCCTTTCCTTTCGCCCAATATTCTCCCCTGTTTACATCCTTCAGTAACCTCTTCTAACCTCATTTTTTTGCCTCCTAATCTTCTCTTGAAGTTTCCTCTCCTTGCCCACCATAATAATCTTTTCCTCGTGTTTTTTATCGCCCACCGCGCCCTCCCCTCTCTCCTTCTCCCCTGTATCTCGAATGTCTGTTGTCTCTTCTCGTCCTTCATTCTCAAAGTCATCGTATCTGCCCCATAAATTTATCGCAGAAATAAGAATATTAATTAATTCCTATCATTATTTACGGTCACTAAAATAATGGAAAACAATACTTTTCATTCTATTTTTGACAGGAGTCCCAGAATACAAGCTTCATACCATTCTTTACCGATTAATCGAAAATAAAGGATTGTTCTCCCCTATTCATACATATAGAACAAGGGAAAATAACTATGAAAGCAACCAGAAGATGTGTAGCGGAGATTAAATAAGTCTACCGCCTTCGCTGCAATCAGTATGTACCGTAATTGAAAAGCAATCCGATGAGTTGATAAAAAATGTAAAACCGTTGAATGCACCAGCATTGGTGCCAATGTTTCTAGCTTTCTGCTTTTCCGATTTCACAGGAAAAATGCACCCGTTCATCAATAAAAATTGATTTTGGAACAAATATTTTCAGAAAAATTGTCCACCTATCAATTTATAAAATTAAATTTTCAAAGCTGTGTATCTCAACGCCCAAAAGGTTACTGATTTACTGGTGTTTTAGCAGATGGAGAGGCATCAATGAAGAGCCATAACCTTGCTTCAAATATTATTGAAAAAAGTTTCTGCACCACTAATCGAAGAAAATTATTAGTGGCACTAAGCAACGTACTCATTGGAAATACTCATAAATTCATCTCACACATTTCCACCATTTTAATTATCCACAAAAACATTGCTACAACTTGAAAAAGTCTAGAGAATGGCACTTGAAAAAGCTTACAGAATATTTTCAAGAACTTTCAGTCCCATGATATCTACAAGATGAGACTCCACCACATTAATTCTGGACTGTGGAATTGATTGAATGAATAAATGCATATCTGATTACAAGTATCGTCGCATGAAAATAAAAGTGCAGTCAACACATGATCATCAAAATGCTTCACTTTAATAACCATCACACTAGAAAGTATTTACCGTTCATTAAGGCTAAAAAGAACCATAAAGAAGAGAATCACTCATGCATTTGTACTCTACAGTTATCACGCGAAAACGCTTTGATGTCACAAATCGTATAATATGAACCCCAACTAATTATTTGCTCATCAAACAAGCGGAGCGATGCTGAGCGAAGTGATTGCTGCGCAAATTTATTAAATTCAGTTTGCACACAAATATCACACATTAGTCTCAATATTTCCTCAAGAACAAGACGCCGAACGCCATACGAGAGGCTTGGGATTGTCACTTGGTTTTGTGGTTGAGTGAAAAGGGTTCTGGGCGTGCGGGGATGAAAGGAATTTCGAGGAATCACCGCTCGCACTGGAGTTTGGTAACCGAAAACGAATTCATGCAAACACAAAAGGCCTTTCCACCTACGCTCACGCGATATAAACATATATATACATTCATTCACATACAAACACACACACATAAACACAATGACGCGCGAGAATATCGTCATCAGTTACCTTGACGACCGAACTTCCTCTTCTTCTTGCTCTTGTCTCTGTTCTTCCACCGCACAAGCATCACGTTCAGGCTCATCCCACCAGCAGGAAAAAGATGAGCATCGGCGATGCAAAGGTGAGGTGATTTTCCATCGAGGATTCCGCTGACCCTTTCTGGGATTCCCCTCTCCAAAAGGACCTTCTCAACCTTTCTCTTTCCCTCCTTCCTTCACCCTATCTTTCGTTGATGAAATTCTGGCTTCCCTGTTTTTTTATCCCCGAAACTTTTGCTGCCGTCATCATCTAGCGGAATAAAAGGAAAGTCTGAACTTCAAACCAGCTTCGGTAAAGCGATACGGCGCTAACACCTCGTTATCTTAATGAACACACCCTTCAGGGTTTACCGAATGGCTTTCCTGTGCGTTGGGAGTAAATAAAATCAGCTACTTTGAACACCTACACTGTGCACGCACACTTCAGAATACAACGCTTGAACAAGACAGCCGAACTAACTCGCTTGAACGCAGTTTCCGGATGTGACAGGGAAAACTAAATATTCGAGGCGAAAGACGTAGATTGAGCTACACTGGCCCAATATACTAATCAAAAACGTTCACACAGTAACTACAAAATCAGACTTATTACATATATTGACGTTTCTGCGATGATTTAATGCCTCCAAAACTTAAACTCCTTGAACACAGTTACCTTGGCTATCTAGGATAACTCCGACAGCAAAGGGAAAGCAGTTTAGTTTGGCTTGCTCTAAATGCGACATAAACAATCTCTCCGTATTTTCCACTGTAGGACACGGTTAAGAATTCAAAGTTTCTTCAGCGTTTTACTGCATTCAAACTTGCCTTGGCTCTTTATTTCGGCAATATTTTTAGCCCAAGGATTAGATTACTATCTTATGGTTGTCCTAGCAACTTGCTACTTCTGTTCCATGCAGTTTTCCTTGTCTAGATATATTATTCCTCGATAACTTCGGCATTATAGCTTCATTATCCTACCTATACATCTCTCAAGCTGCAACATTAATTCTCCTGGGGAAGGCCTTTTGTCTCTGAAGCATCTTGGTTATTCGAGCGTTGTCCTAACCGGGAGACGTCACAGCACCAAGCTGACACCCTATTGTTTCCCGAAGGAATTCCAAAAACGAGCGGAAGTCAAAACTCCTTCGTGCTTGCGCCGTTGGGTCGAACCACAAGGGCGCGTTCCATCGGATGGGAGAGATGAAGAGAGTAGGCGGAGTAAGCCTGGCAGGAAGGGAAAGAGTGGTCAGAAATATTAGGGAAGCTAAAATAAAAAAAATCGCACAATGGCACACGTCTAACCACACTCTCCAACGTCAGAACCCTACCTCTCGAGAAGTTATCTCGTTTAAAGCTGCCCACAGCGACAAGTTCACGCACAATCTTTCTCTCTCAGGTGAGGAGCGAGAGCACACATAGGACACGCCCACAGTAATGAGGTGAAGGCGGACATATAGCACAGATGAGCACACATTTACCCCACTCTCGGTGCACACGCTCAAACCAATGGGTATCTACTCACGGCACACCTACTTTCCTCCTCATACAAAACCGCCTCACACCGTTCACCGTGAACAAAGTCATTGGAGGGCCACACCCCCTCAGAGGACTGTTCCCCTAACAGTTCCCAACCCGCATGCCCTATTCCTGCTCCATTTTCAATCTTCCGAAAGAGAGAGAGAGAGTAAAAATAAAACTATATCACCACCCTCGCACTTTTACACGAATCACATTTCTCCCTCGCAAGAGCGGGGGGTGAGGGCGAAGCTGGGAAACCCAGCGTTACGCCATGCTCGTCTCCGACTGACTGAGGGAAGCGGAATGCGGAGCGGTGGGCGCTGGGAACTTGGCGCCCCGGGCCGGCATCGCAATGAGAAGGGGAGCGAGCACGGTAGGGTAGCCCTGGCCCGCCCCCGACACAATGACCTCCCTCCCTCACACGGCGACCCTCCGCTTTAAATGGCTTATCTTCTCTTATGGAGCTCTCTCTCTCTCTCCCTCGTCCCACCTCCTCCTCACACACGTCCAGATGAGACCTCCCCGAAAAACTCCCGGGGTAATAAATTCTTCACGTCGTCCCGGACGAAAGAGATTTTTTTATCCTTCCACGACCTCTTCCCAACTCCCTCTTTTTTTTAAACTCCCTACTTGCGTGGATGAGTTTTTTTTTAAATAATACCAAGAGCCCTCCACTGACTTGGTTTCGCAGTTACACCCACTCCTGTTTCACCCGGGTAAGAACCGCACAGATCTACCTTCTCATATCTTATTCTACCTGCAATATGACCAGCCAAGACTAAGGAGTTAAGCGCAAATATCTTTCTATCGCAGAGAAAAATACCACAAACCCTCCCAAACTTCCTCTCGAAGTTGTAGCGGCTCTTTTTAACACCTGTTCACAATCACATACCTCTCCTTCCTCGTAATGCCTTCTTTTCCCCTACCTGACCACCCAAGAGGGTGGAATCGCGTATACAGAATCCTTCCAGCGCGGTATTCATGACTGAATGAAATACCACAACCCCTCCTAACTCTTACTCTACCACTGACACACACTCCGTTCCAAACAAATGGCGAAACAGCTCTTCCTACTTAAACCTTCTTCCTCCAACCCGAGCACTACCCTAGACAGAGAAATTACCTTTAAACAGTCATTCTAGCGGCCTTCCAGAATGTTCTTCGTTCTCTCACTTTCGCAAACATACAATTAGCTTTCTCTCTTCCTCTCTGGAATTTAATACATATACTCAATACCTTTTCCTGCAAACTTCCTATTCCAAACTTTTCCCACGCCGAATCTCCCACATGCTTTAGCAATGCCTCGCGAGTTTTTTATTCGTTTCCCTCTCTTTCAACTCAGACCCCGCCCAGGTCGCTTTAAATATGCATGCGTTTTGCAGAAAAAAATTCCGTGCGTCAGCAGAAAGAGAAATTTGATTTTTTCGCCGCGTGCTGAAAAATATCTTTTTCAACGCAGGGTAGAGAACCCGGAGGTGGGGGTCAGGATGGACACAACACTGGTCCACGGAACACAGGAATGACAAAAGCGCAGCGGCGGTGCGTTTCCACGGTGGGGTGTGAAGAGTGCTGGAGATAGTGAAGACGGAAGAGGGATATGTGCCAAAAAATGGGTTTTGCACGAGGAAATCGTAACGCGAATAAATTTCGCCACGCGGAATGGGATATAAAAGGATAAGAGCAGAGAAGCAGAGAGGAAATGAAAATAAGAGGGAGGTGTAAGAGAAGAAAGAGAATGTAATGCTGGTAAAATTGTGGAGGAATAAGAGGAAGGATTAAAAGGAAGAAATTACACACGGAAGAGTGGCAAAGGGTGGCAAAGCCAAGAGAGTCAAGTCAAAAGGGGAAAAAGGACTAGGAAAACAGCTCAGAGTTGGTAGAGATATAGGCCAAGAAAAGGTAGAAAGGAAGGAAAGCAAAGGTAGAAAGCCACCGTAAGCCTTATAAATTGCCGTCCTACACACCCAAAAGTCAACACGCGGCCTAACACACACACCAAATAGGATGAGAAGAGAGGGTATATGGGAGGTATAAAGATGGCAAATACGAAAAGAGGAAGTTCAACGTTAATTTGTGTGCACAATGCTAGGGGAAGGTTAAAATGGTTGGGGGATTAGGACGGCAGGGAAAGGCGACGAGAGAGGAAAAGAACAAACACAAAAAGGAATCGTCCAAAAAGATATGAAACGAGGTGTGCGAGAAAGAGAGGGAGAGGAGATGAATGGGGAAAGATGAAGAGAAAGAAGAGATAGGAAGAGTGCTGTGTGTGCTGAAACTTTTAAAAACAAGGGAAGCCTCAGAACATCCACAGAAAAATTTTGAGCGCAGATTCCGGAGCGCACGAGAGCACGAAGTATTTTCCTTGGCGATTCAGAAAACATAACAAATGAAAAAAACTGAAAAACCAGGTGACATCACACGCTAAGCGACGACGGAGGAGATTGCATCCGCAGTCCACAAGAGGTCCCTGTAGTGTCCGTCGACGAATGGAGCAAGCCGTGCTAATCCGCGGTCAGAGACAACGGAAAAAAAAAACAAAAAACAATTTCACCGCGTCCGCCACTTAATCCACTTGGACACACCCAAACCATTTCAAACGTCCCCGCGGTCGGTCAAGATAAAAAAAGTCTAAAATATTTCAATCCTTTTCCCACTTCCTGAATAGAATTCACTTCGATTCTTCGGAGATAGAGATGCCACCGCTCGGGGAAGAGGAGCAAAAACGTTCACGAATGCGACGAGATGCGCAGCTTCCAGAGGAGGTGTAACAAAACTCAATTCGTATGACACACTATCAATTCGTATGACACACTGGGAACACTTAAGAAAACACTGTCCATTGAGTGAGGGTTTGTAAATCCTTTGGCATCGGCTTTCTCCATCAGCTCTAAGAAGCCAACCACCACAGAAGTTTTTTTGCGCTCTTAAAAACTCCTCCACCTCCAACAGCTTGTCTACGTCTGTTCTCTGTGGGAAAAGTCGACGGGCACTGTAGTAGGCAGTGCGGCACACACTCTCTTCTTCACGCGAGAAGCCCTTCAAACATTTGCAAGTGTAAGGGGAACTCGAAATCGCATATCTTCTCGGCGACGACGACGTCGGGTGAAATCCGAGATCTCCCACTCACCCTGAAGGGACACCCAAAAAACCCTTCCACTCTCTTCTCTCTCTCTCTCCTTGATGGCGTTCGAGTCTTCACTGTGTTTCCCGGGGATGAAGAGAAAGAGGGAGAGAGAATGAAAAAGGAAAGCAAAACGACTTGCGCAGGCACGTCCAGACACATCACCACGCGTGCCCAATCACGTGACTCGTCTCCAGACACGGAAGAAATAAAACTGCTAGACGAAACTCACACCCCTCCGCCTTGATCCACCCACCACCCTCTTCGACACTCGAGTTGCGCAAATGGTTCGCGCCGTAGAGAGGATGCGAGGGGAAATGAGAGCCATGAAACCAGAACTATACCCACACCAAGCTCCCTCCTACACCTACAAGTACACGGATATCCTCACGCTTTCCACGCGAGAGGGAAAAGTATCAGACTAGACGGGCGAGACGCACTTTCTGACTGACACAATTAGTGGATCGGTTTACCAACGACAGGATCGTAATAACAAAGACACTTTACTTCGAGGTGCACTCTTCCGGTGCTGGAATCTATACCTAAAGCACTACAAGTGCCCTTCCACTTCCAATACAAGAAAAAAAAACTATAAAAATTAAATACCGATTCCTCAAGAAACAATATCTCGATCAGTTCACGAGCAAGTTTACAAACAACACTAATAATCACTCGAGTCGATGCATCCTCCCATGGATATCCCCCGCACAAGATAAAAGTTTGATGCTATCACAATAGAGAACAATCAGGACATCATATCACTAACTAGGTAACGTATAGCAAAAACCCCTGGAAAACGTGAGGCAAGTAGAGACGTATACTTTCTGGACGGTCATCATTTCGGAAGCAACGCAACACTACGCAATTAAAAAACGCCCTTCACACTCAGGTGGTCCAAACGAGCTGAGGAAAACAAAACAATGTTTCGAGCGCGGCTGACCGAAGCAAGAGTGGTGCGATCCCTGAGTGGCTCCAGCGCCGTCAAAAAGTATACACAAACGGGATGAGAACGAACCACCGTGATTGAATGAAAAATGAAGGCGAGTTTACAGCGACAAAACGTCACCCACGTAGCACTCAAAAAAAAAAAGTTTGCGAAAATCCAGAAAGAAAAAAAGAAACGAAGAGGAGAGGGCGTAAAGAGGATAAATATTGACGACAACAGATTAGAGACATCGGGAGGCTGCAAGAGCGGGAGAATCGAAAAAAGATCGAGAAAAACCGAAGGAAATGAATAAAAGACACAAACAAAGTTTTGAGCGGAGAAAAACCAATCGGCCTGCCGACGGTTTTTAAAAAAATCCTTTCCTGAGTAAAAAAAATTAAGGATGTAATCGGTATGTGCGGATATCGGCGTATCTTAGCCGAGAGGATGCTGGAACGAGAGAGAGAGGAGAGAAAAGGGTTTTTAGCGCGAGGGTGGAGACGACGTTAGGCGATGCCAGCGAGCAGCAGCGGATGGCAAGAGGACGTAGTATGTAGGTGGCGAGCCAGCCGCTGCTTCCTTCGCAATGGGGAAGGGATTTCGGGGTCGGACAAGAGAAGGGGAGGGTTTGCGAAGCGGAGGGGAGGGCAAAAAGGGGGGGCGTGGAGGGGAGAGGAGGGGGAGAGAGAGAGGGAGGGAAGGGAAGGCAGGGAGGGGGAAGTAGGGGGAGAGCCATGCTATGCGGATCGAGTTCGTTGGCCCCTCCCCTTCAAACTGAATGGCGCAGCCCCGCCAGTGAGCACCCACCCCCTCTCAAAACCCCTCCGCAACCCCCCGGCACCTCCACCTGACGCCCACGCCTCCTCTCCTTTCTCCCTTTACAGTTTCCCTTACTCCCCCATGGCGGTGAGGCCAGACCATAGACCCGATCTGCTCTTCTCTCATGCCGCTATTATGCTTTCCCCTTACCTCTCGTCTCTCTCTCTCTATCTCTTCTTCTTTGAGTGCCTTATCAGGTCCCCCTGACGACGTCTATCACTCTTCCTTAGGTTTCTCTGCCATATGCTAACCGGAACCGCTCCTCCAATCTCTGAATTCCGGTCCATTCCCTAATATTTCTTTCCCAGGACATCTGCCTCCTACCCATACCTCGTCTTCCCTCAATGTTTCCTTTCATAATGAGGTGCAGCAGGATGTATTTGTTGTTTCGAAGAATATGGCCCAAGTATGCCATCTTTCTTGCTTTAGTATTGGATAACAATTCTCTTTCTGCGCTAGACCTCCGCAACACTTCGGCGTTGGTACAAGATCTGTCCAAGGAATACGCAACATTCTGTGGTGAAGCCACATTTCTAATGCTTCTATTCAGTTCCTTGCATTCATCATCAAAGTCCATATCTCAACTTCATTGAGGAGTATGGACTATATTAAGCATCTGACCAGTGTCTGTCTCAAATTTAGATAAAGGTTATCATGTTGAAGAATTGTCTTATTTTATTGAATTTGGCCGTTGCAATCTTTACTCTGCACTCTTTGTCGGGATCTATGTTTTCAGTGATCACACTGTCAAGGTATTTGAACATGTGGACGCTTTATAAAAACTTTCCTTCAAGCTGAGAGGTGGCGTTATTATGCGACTGCCGGCTGAATATCATAAATTTGCCCACCTTGATATTCAGGCTCTCTCTATCAATGCTTACATATATTCCACACTCCCATGCGAAATCAAGTACCACAAGGCCGAGTCCCCAGTCATGTCTAATGGAGAAAGGAGAACCAGAAACTTTGTATTGAAACATTATTTCTCTACGAAAATGTTTGGGTAGGAAAATATCTTCAGTAAGATATCCACGACAAAGAAGAGCAAACTTATTGAACTTTATGACAGTCACAACGGTCACTTGAAAGCAGCACTGCAAAGATAAATAAACGGGGAATATTAACCATAGGAGCCAAGGGATGGAAGCAAATTGTGAGGAACCTAAATGTTGATGTTAAATGTTTAAAAGAGTTAAGAGGTCAGTCTGAAATAAAATTAAGCAGAGAGCTGCAGTAAACCTATATTCAAATTGATGAATGCTTATGATGAGGCTCTACCAATTAAGATACCTACGTTAACTCCCTTATTCGGGAAGGAATCTTAAACATCAGTTCCTTAAAATTGACGGAATGTTGTCGTCAGAGCCTCGACATACTCCTATTTTTGCAGGGGGCAGGTATACAACTCTAGTATAGACTTGAGTCATTTGAAACCACTGCGCCGTATTAACCGTTTATCATTTACCTTTACATTCAACCCAGTGAGCCGCCGAAGGGGCATGTTGAAGTAAGTGTTAGGACACCAGCCATGTGAAGGGGATGGAACAGAGAAAAGAAATAGGAAGAGGGAGAGGATGAAAGTGCTTGTTAACGGAGTGTCTTCGTTCCACGCTATGTTTTGGTTCTAGTCACTAATGGTGCTTGTAAATGGAATTTTTTACTCATCAGTTCGGAAGAGTTTCTCCCTAAACTTGTTTCTTCTATCAGACCTAGAGATATAGTGCGGGGTCAAAATAATACCCTCCGCGTCATACTGAAACTAGTATGATAAGAATTTTAAAAAGTAATCTAAGGCTAACGTGTAGCCTCCGAGTCTACAATAGCTTATCCATTGGTAGTGTGAAAATGACCCGAACTGCTGATCGTCATGGTATTTCTTCAGGATGAAGGAATAAAAAGAAGTGAAAGATAGGAGGCATGGAAAAAAATTCCTACCGAGCTGCGATAGCACAAGACCTCGCCTTTCTTGCTCGCGAACACTTTTTCCGATCAAAAAATATGTCCCCGCTTTCACGTGCTTTTATTCTTCTCACACTCGTTCCTCTCTCGATCTCTTAATTCTTCTTACCCCAATAGCAGCCATCAGCACCGAAAGGGGGAATCCTACACTACATAAAATGAAAAGCCTAAAACTACAGCGATTGCATGAAACGATGAAGAACCAGAAGTTCAAGCCACGCTCAAAATCTTTACATAAAATTCAAAGATTCAGGCGAGATATCGTGGAAGTTCTTCATAATATAAGAGAAACAATTGCACTTTTCCACAAATTGTTTTAATGCGTACAACGCACTTCGGCTCACAGAGCCATCATCAGGTACAAGACCTGTACAAGACAAGACCAGGTTTGTACAAGACAAGACCGATGTCAGATGTATAAGACCGATGTACAAGAAAGGTCAGGTACAAGACAAGACCAAGTACAAGTCTTGTACCTGATGATGGCTCAGTGAGCCGAAACGCGTTTTACGCATTAAATCAATTTGTGGAAAAGTGCAATTGTTTGCCTTACATTCTGTTCATTAACTAATGTCACCTTCTCGCATAAAAAATTACATATAAAGCACGCATAATTTTGCACATATAAAGTAATAGTTCCTATTTCAAATCATTAACATCCTCTTCCATAATAAATGCAAGTGACGTTCTTATTCATCGCTTGCAGGCTATGTTTCTTTAGGAATCATAAAGTAGACATAATCATCGTACGATCTCAGTAGAAGAGTTAATATTTAAAAAAAAAATTGAAATAACTTTCCTATTTTACTAAATTATGGATATTTTTAGATTCAAAATTGCGATAATCTTAAAATAATATTCCAAAATTTTCAAAATATCAGCGCTTTTTTAAAGGCGTTCTCTTAGCAACCAGTCCCACTGTTAAAGAATGTAACGGTTCCAAAAGATTGAAAGTTATAGCCTGCAGACTTTATTTAGCTTGGTTCAAATCGGCACAAATAGGCCTATGTTTAGCCATGCACTGTTGAGCAAATCACTATCAACAAGGCGATCAATGACTGGCGTACAAAAATACAAAATTCTGAAAAGGTTGATAAAATTATCGAGAGCGTTTTAGGACAGAAGTTCTTTAAATAAAGTTGTTTAGTAATATCAAATTATTACTTTTATCTTCCATAGCCTGAGTACCGGCGAATCAAGGGCAGTCAGAGGGGTGATCTGCCATAGGTGGCTATGAAGCATGGTATATATAGTTTAATAAAACAATATATACCCACTGGTATATATTGTTTTATTTCACCGCGTCATACCCTGTGGCTTTATATACATAGTATATACATGTATACGCACTCTACCATCATCTCAACCAACGCACATACACCGATTATCCTCCTCACCATTTCACCCATATCCCCCCTCTTCCTCTCCAAAGTCCTGTCCCTTCACTAAATTTATCACCAAAGCACCAGTATATTTCGGCGCGTAATTTCCAAAACATATCCCCTCTACCGTTTATAATGTGTGGAAAGGAAGATTATTATTTATCGACTCCACAAGCTCTTATTTTACTTCGACTATCTTATTGGCCACCTTCCCTTAAAAAAAGAAAGAAATGCGCAGAGCCTCCCATTACTTTGCAAGACGAACAACCGAAATCCTTCATTTTTTTACATTTTTGAAGGATTTTTAAAAACCCTCGATTCCTCTATAGTCCACACCCTCTTGTCATCCCTTCAATTTATTTACCAGCAGAATGGGGAGAGCGTTACGAGAACCGGAAGAGCAATAAATTTATATTCCCATTAATATCATGCTCGACCTCGCGTTATCGTCCTACCCTGTCATCACAGCCTCTGAAACAACAATAATTTCTTCGAATAGGCATAATTTGGAAAACATCTACATCTACAAAGCCACCGCCAGGGTGTTTGGCACGGGGTGATTCCGCACTAGGGGGGTTGCGTTTGCAACGCTCGAGATTATTTCGATCACATAACTAAGGAGTCACGTGGCACAATCACGAACGGTTCGAGATCTTGGTGTATTTAAACCATTCGCAAAAATCTCACGGAGTCTTTCCGATCGGTTTTTTTCATCGGGATATCGTTGATGAAGTCGAATATCTCGATTAGAGTCGCAATAATCAACACATGATACGCGTAAGTTATCCATCCGAATGTTTCAAACACACCGAAATCTTGAACAGTTCGTTATTGTGTCACGTGAATCCTTAGTTACGTCATCGAAATTTTCTCTAGCGGTTCAAACAGAGCCCCCCAGGCATTCAATAGTCGTCCCAGTTCAAATTAGAACATCGCACGCTCCCCCGGTCATATAGACGAGGACCAGAAAGCAGTCAGGAGAACAATACAAGGGCAAACAAGAAACTAGAAGAGTACTTATACCTTGAAAAACATGCCAGGGGTACACGGGTGATACTACTGATAATTACTACTAATAGTTCTTTTTCATTGATGCTACGAGAAACTAATTTGAGCAGAAAAGAAAATAATGTGGGACTTACAAAATGGGCAGAGGTATTAGTTTAAATAACATGCTATGAAACACAAATTCAAAGTCTTGCTTACCTATAGCGAGGAAGGGAATTTATTAGAAATTATCTATCGTAACTACGGTTCATCATTATTATAAACTACGGTTCATCAAATATGGTTCATCATTTTCCACGGAAAATGACATTTTATATCTATCGGTTACACAATCAACTTCCTGTATCTTAAGATTGTGATTGCTTCCACCGTAATATATTGATCCTTCCAAAATATGTTGAACGACATCCAGAGAATAGTCTACTTAGAACTGATGTAAAATATTCAAAGTATATTTACCCTTTTAATCTGTAAGATATACCCACCGTTATTCATTTAACAAGCATATTCCCAACCATTTAATACGTGGGGAAAGGTTATACATTCTTGTGTTGCTTCGATTATCTTATCCGCAACCTTCTCCTTTAAAAGTATATGACACCCTTGCCACTCATAATTTAAAACAGTGAACAGCCGCAGGCCTTCTTTATTATTATTTCGATGGGTATAAACTATGAATCCCTATAATACGGCCTCTTTCACATAACATGACAAACAGCCAAATTCATTGCATATATCTATTTTTAAGGGGTTGAAAACCTTAAATAAATATTGTCTACACTCCCGTACCATCGCTTGTATTTATTCAACGGTAGGATGAAAACATCGTTATGACGACATGGAGAGCAATAAAATTATAATCCCATTTATATCATGCTCGGCTTACCATTCTCTTCATAAGTACTCTATTTAACACTATATACGTCAAAACAACAATGACTTCGAATCAGCACATTCGTTAATTTTATGATAATTGTCAATATGATGTAGATTTACACGCAGTTACACAAGCTCTCACAGTGGCATGGTACGTCCAATTTCCCCTACCTCCCACTAACGAGGAAATAATTCACAGAATTTCACATAAAATAGAAACAGAATGGCAATGGCAAGATTGAAGCCAGAATCATAGAATTTTCACGGTTTCTGCGGGTGTGCTTACCGAGCATGAGTAGAAATTGTTACTGCGAACAATCAAAGCCCAAATAATACTGAAAAAAGTATTTCAATTGAAAACGCAATGAGAGAAGTGAACATGAATGGTGTTGAAAGGATAAATTAGCGTCGTATTCACCAAACCATATCAATAGGAAGCCTTTGCTGTCTGCTGCAATGCACAAGTCACAATGAGATGGAAGAGAGGAAAAAATATTTTATGGCCTGACAACAAGTAATATGACTTAGGTCCACCGCTCTCACACTGATTAAATGATTTAATAGGCTATCCCACCTCTAATGTCAACGCAAAAACGGCATTTACTATTACCAATGCATAATATGTTCTATTTAACAAAATAAAAATACTCCTTTGAATGTCAAAAATAAATGTTCTAACACATCCAATTTATTGATAATAATTCTCCAGTGACTAAAAAGTAAGCCTTGCCTATCAAATACATACATACTTATAGGCATCCATGTATAATGTAATCGCGGATGGTCAGAATGATATTATCTTCCCGATTCCCCATATTTTTACAGCCATATTCATTCGTATTTTTACAAAGTCAAGGCACAGAATTCCACAAGTTTGGCCTCACCGTGTTCGACAAGTTCGTTAAAAAAAGGCGAAGTGAAAATTTTTTAAACGGGGAATTATAAAGGAACTGACTACGCAACCGCATGGAGTCAGCAACCCTGAGGGAATATGTGATCAAAGCAACGCGAAACGCAATCGGAATGGACAACAATTGCGACCCGAAATACAAACACCCGATTACTCCTCACGAATAAATATTTTTAAACGACAACCGGGAATTCGGTGCTACACATTCACAGATACAATAGCGTAATAAAAATGTAGTTATTGATCAAAAAAGGATCGTATAAAACGTCCATACGTTATTTTTATTCACACCGAATATTCGGCGGCATAAAAATTTTGGGGTGAGGAATTCTAAAGCTGAAAGAGTGAAGGAAACTATTGATTTCAGGTAGAAAAAAATTATCTCTGCATTAGAACGGAATAAACCCTCATCTAAGATTGCTAATTCAACCACTATTTAGGTATCAAAGCAAGCGATTGAACTTCACAAAAGATTTTTCTTTTGTTCCTTCAAGCCATTAGTAAAATATTTGAAACTAAAAATGGCCACAAATTGATAATAATATCATTCATTTTACCTTTTTTCGACACTTTTTTATGCTAAATTCCGTATACTATCTACTACAGATAATGTGATCACTAATGGTAATTTTAAGCAATCTGAAATGGGATCTATCTCTAAACCATAAACCTTTTGGGGTTTTGAGATCATATTAATTTATTCAATTCCTAAAATTGATAAAAATTAATGTTTTCATACCATGAACATTGAAAATAGTAATTCATGATACCTAGCGTAGACTAACTATATCTTTGAGGTTTGAAAAAGCTGGGAGTCATTTGGTGAAAAAGGGGAAATATTAGAGGAACGTACCAAAATAGAAATTTTGATAGCAATGAAACAATTATTCAGTAAAATTTATTTTCGCTTTACAAAAACACATACCTGTTTGTTGAAATATAATCGAATGAAAATATCGAGCATCATGGTTAAAATAAATGCTTGCTTTGAACGCTCATGCATGCTGAAACATTCAAAATGGACGGGCTTCAAGATGGTATCATTCTTCATCTGAAAGCCACGATTAGGGACATGATGGATATTAAAAACTCTTCCCCAACAAAGTCACGATTAAATCTATGGCTTCCCAAATTTTCGTAATCAAAGGTTGTGGTCATTCCACTCATGGCTGCACTCATATGAGGCGGTTATATCAACGGTTTAGATCTAGAAAGCCTCAAATCTTCCACCCCAAAACGGAGCGTACATTAAGGACGGAACAAAAGTATCCGCCATCCTTGGCTATTTTTATGAAAGCAAGCGATGACAGCATGTTTCGGAGGGAGAGAAAATATATTCGTGGAACTCACAACCGGAGACAATCAATCACACAATTAACCTCTCGGGTACTGCTTGTGAGCAACTCTCAACCATTTCTTGCGAAATTTCAGGCATTTTATTCCTGTAATCGCAATGATTTCAGTAAAGTACTAAATTCGGATTACGCAAACGGAGGAACCAATTTAATCTTTCTGCATACATTTCGAGCTGATTCATCGGGCGCGATACTTAGAGCGACTGTTCTCGAAAAAGGGAGGTAGATGTCGTTAACCCCTGTCGCACACATCCCGAAAGTATTAGTTCGCCGGCGCAGCGCCATCTGCGGGTCTGAATTGAAACGTACCTCTCGCCGTCTCTCCTCTGCAGACGTCTCCCTCTGAGTGTGCATGTGAGGATATCCCTGTCCCCATGACGACACTCTGGACCTGTCCTTCTCTCTCCCTCTCTCTCACTCGTTTCCCTTCATTTATTTGCACCCGCTCCCAAATCCCTCGCTTAATTTACTTCCATCTCCTCTCCCCCAACTCCGCCGAAAAAATGTAGCTTCTTCCTCGTTTCCTCCAAACTCGAGGCGCAAGCATTTGAATCCAGCAGGGAAATGTTTAATTCGCGAGTTAAAATATTAAATGCAATGGAAAAAGCCCACACACTTCTTTTAAAAAAGCTAGTACAAGTGAACATAATATAACAAGGCTAATTAAAGAAATATTTTCAGAGTCACTGGAGATTCGGGAGGATTGTACGCTTGGATAAGATTACTTGTAAAATTCACCAAACGCGCGAGTTT
Organism: Pyrrhosoma nymphula; assembly: GCA_963573305.1. Taxonomy (NCBI): domain Eukaryota; kingdom Metazoa; phylum Arthropoda; class Insecta; order Odonata; family Coenagrionidae; genus Pyrrhosoma; species Pyrrhosoma nymphula. The sequence goes on from OY754335.1 coordinate 57,153,387, forward strand.
AGAGTTGCCATACGTCCTAAAAAAGCTGCACTATCCTGAATTTTGGCATTTCAACAGGCGTTCTGGCAGAAAGTTTTTAAAAACTGCAAATTTCCATCAATTGTGAAGTTAACTGGAAAGAAAAATCTGTTACATTAAATTCCAAAAGTTGTTACTACATATCTGCTGACTTCCAATTTCACAATCAAAACTAGTTACATTATAGGCAAATTTAACCAACGGAGAAACTACTGTATGAATGTCACAGTTTTGTATTTCTGCGATCCCTGTTGGTGGTACTTTTTTCTTTCTCTTTCTCTGATGATAGGAATAGATTGATAGTTGAATATAACGGCGTAATCCAAACAATTCAGTTTAAACTCAAGGACAAGTAAGACCTGGAGTAAAATTGAAAGACATGTAATTTTTACAGACTATGCATTGAAAATTAATGAATCGTTGATATTGGCGTCATGCTCAGAGATTCTTAAATGGTTTAATAATAGGATGTATACATAAACAGTGCAATTTTATACTGTTTGGAATATTAATCGACTAAACTTTTGTTCATACCATGTAACCATAAAGTTTTCTGTCTTTTATTTTGCATTTCAATTAGCAAACTATACATTAATAACCATCAAGCCTTTTCCTATCAGTGTAGTCACAGTCAGAAAAGTTAAACTCTCGCTAATATGCCTTTTATATTTGACTAATCTTGAATATTTTTCCTTTACTTGAATGCTTTCTTTGCCTCAGTTACCCTAATGTTTTCAGAAAATAAAAACACATTTCTAAGCCACTAAAATTAAAATGCAACGTAGAGGTGTCCTGAATATTTACATCATACTAGTGTCAACGCTACGTATGCTTCAGGATGACGCAAAGTATCTTCATATATTAACCCTGCAATACATCTCCAAAAGGGGCAAGCGATGTATTGATGAACTACAATGCCTCCTTTTACACGCTCCATTAGCGATTAGCACAATGACAGATCGAAGCAGTAATCCGTCAGAAATGCATATTACTCGTCCTCTTCCACTTCTAGTTCCCTTTTTCTATGCCCTCCCTTCACAATTGCAGATATCTTAACATCCACTGGCGAAGACTCTAGCGGCAGTGCGCGGGATACCACATAGATGTAGGACTCCCTTTAGTTTTCTACCTTTTTTCGTCATCTTCCCCGCCTCTCCCATGGCCGACGACCCCTCCACCCAATTCCTCTGCCCAAACCCGTCCTCATCTCCAACATGCACTATTCATTACTCCCACAGTCCCACGCTCGCTTCCCCGAGTTTTTCCACACAATTTTTTTATTCTCTTTCCTTACTCCGTCTCATTTAGTTCGAACGCGGCGGGTGGTTGGCACTTCCTGCGCACCACAAGGAGGCAAGATGGGACCAATTACTTTCCATTTGCAAGCCAACGGCATTAATCTACGCCGACAATGTCGTTATCACAGCAGCAATGAGAGGTCCATGGCATATTTCGGAGGTATGTCAAGAGTATCAGCCAAAATTTAAACGAAGTCATTAAAATTTACAGATATTTAGGTAAATCATTTTTTAATAAATCCATAAACCATATTTATAAAAATTCTTCCACTCAAAATGACAAATTTTAGCTGATGTACAGGTATATAAGAAATTAGAGGTGAATGTTAACCTGGTTATTTCATTTTGGAGTGATTTTATTAGAATAGTGTTACCAACCATAAAGAATCCAAAATGTACGGAGATAATCACCGACGATGAAGTCCTACGAAGTTCTGGAGAGTAAATAAGCATAAAATAGCTCAGAGAGGAAGAGATAACAAACTTATTGGTCACATTATGTGGTAGCCTGCAGTCTATTGTAATACAATAGTCAATAGAAAACAGTAATGGTGGTAGAAATGAGGTGAAAAATTACAGAGTAAGGCTAAGAATGGTCAGAAGAAGAAAACATCAAGCAAATTATGAAGAATGTAAAGATAAGAATTATGTAAAAATTGAAGAAGTAGGCAGAGAGGAGAAAGGATTGGAGCTGCATCAAACAAATCTTCGGATTAATGACAGCTGATGATAAGCACTATTTTATCACAACCATTTCAAGTCAACTGAATAAATTCATAGCTCTTGCACAGAAGGCGAAGTGATAATTAAGTCTGCCAATTTAAGTGATAGATTAGAATGCCAACTGATCAGATATTTGAGTCGATTGGATGAGGTAAGTAAATTTAACCACAATACTGATGGAAGCCTGCCGGAACCATGAATGGAATACAATCCTATATTTTGCAGTCCATTCTCTTCATTTTTATACCGCTCACTTTGTTTCCTTGCTGCCTATTTCCTGAGAATGGTGCATGAATTTCCGTGGTGGATGTAAAGCAATCCAAGGTGGTGAAGAGAAAATAATAAATAGCGTTGTGATAAGAGCGCTTCAAAAAAGTATGTTATAAAAGGATTAGCAATAACATCCTGAATAGGATTAATAAGATTAAGAATACCAATTGTATTGAGCCGAAATTAATTAAAATGGTTGAATGAAACGCTTCTACATTACGGCTATTCTTAGCCTTACTTACAAAATTTAGCTTACTTAACTGACGTGAACCTTTTTCGCAATTAGTCCAGCGTTATGCCATGGGTAGGATTAAGAAGAGAAGAAGCGTACTAAGCGCCTTCGTAAATCATGGTCCACTAACTTCCTTTCCTCTCTCTCCTCAAGAATTTCGCTGCGTGAGACTTCCTTGGCCGGAAACTCCAAGATCCTAATTCCATGACGCATGAGAGGGGCTGACTTTGCAAACTCACTTCAAAGTCCCTTAAGGAGCTTAATGCGGACCTGACAACGCATATTTTCTCAAACCTAAAGAAATTTTACTCCAAGAAAATTGGTTGCCCTACATTCCGAACGATGATTAAAATTTAAATTAAATTAGCCATTAATATACGGTAATAAGACGATAGGCTTTGTTTTGCCATCGTACTCGATCAAATTAAATCTATATTTCAAATATTGTTAACAGAAAACATTCAGGTAGGTGCCTCCGTAAAGAAATAATAATTGTACAAAAACATTATGTACAAGAAGCCACTAAAAATGTCTCCCACATTTATAACGTAGTGTTAGATTCAAATAAAGTGAGCCAAGGACTAGTATCTTTTCAGAACTTTATTTGGTTTCTCTGAGACAACAAGAGCTCTTTCCCAGGCCAGGGCTCATACAGCTATGTACCGCCTCCAGACGAGGTAGCTCCTCTTCTCCAACTCAGGGCCGTAGCACACATTCCGCTGCGCCAGATAGTTATCCCCTGATAAGGTATCCTTCCGCTGTGATGTTCGTGCGTCCGCGCGGATTTCAATTCTTGCCGCTAACACGGCCATTCTGACGCAGTTACGCTCTCGGAACTGCTACAAGCCAATCTCTGAAAATACAAGTATTCATTTTAGCACAGTTTATAATGGGCACATAGCGAACTTACGTGCCCGTCGTTCTAATCAGCGATTTCCAGTTTATCAAGCTGTAACGAGTGCTGCCAGAACACACTTATAGTCATCAGAGCAGGCATGTCAAGGACCCTCGTTGGTCCCAAGGAACTTAGAGGCACACCTTTAAAAGAATGCATTAATGGGGCAATAAGACCCATACCACGAGGCACTCAAGACCTCGGAAAACAAAACACACACTGAGAACATTCCAACTACCTGCCTCAGGGTAAACAAGACATTTGACAACCAAAACAAATAATCAGAGTGCTCATCTCTGTACTTAAGAGGCAATAGGTCCTCGTAATACCAACATAAGAGTGTACGTCTCCACGCTTCAAGGTATCAAATACCTTGGATTTCAATCATTAGAGTGCACGTCTCCACGCTTCAAGGTATCAAATACCTTGGATTTCCAACAAGAGTGTCCGTCTCCACGCTTCAAGGTATCAAATACCTTGGAATGCCAACAAGAGTGTCCGTCTCCACGCTTCAAGGTATCAAATACCTTGGAATTCCAACAAGAGTGTCCGTCTCCACGCTTCAAGGTATCAAATACCTTGGAATGCCAACAAGAGTGTCCGTCTCCACGCTTCAAGGTATCAAATACCTTGGAATGCCAACAAGAGTGTCCGTCTCCACGCTTCGAGGCACAAGGTACCTCGGAATTCAACCTTTAGAGTACGTCTCCACGCTTTAATGTACAAGGTACTTCAGAATACAATCAGAACTGTCCTTACCCATTATCAATGTGCACTCTCAAGGAGAGTGATGAGATCATTCATGTCAGTCGCCGCCGTCCAATCCTTCGGCCATGGTCGCAGCTGCTCCTTAGCTGCCTTAATGATCTTGTGCCAGCCGGCACCAACCAGCTTCAATCCATAGCGGCCCTCGCGTGTGACCTCCCGGATCTCGTAAGGTCCAAGAAACTCGAAGTCCGTCTTGCTCGCGTGAAGTTTGCTCGCCCGGTGTAGCAGCACGAAGTACTGCCTGGTGTCACGCCTTTTGAAGTTCATTCCAGCGCTGGACGATTCGTCTGGCCGGAGTCGTTCGCTTACACGCCTCCTGTCAACATTCATATATCTGACAGGTGTTAAATCATGTGACAAATCATTTAAAGCAGCTTGTATAAGTGGGGTGGTAACTTCTATACCCATCAGTACCTGAAGCGGACAAACACCGCTTTTTGCAAAGTAGCGTTCAAGACCAACTGAATCCTCCACAGAACGCTCGGCCATTCTGCCATCAACCTCGTCTCGATTCTTATCAAGTTCATTATTGTTCTCAATCGAGGAAACCGAAAATGCAACAAAATCGAATTTATCGTTTTCTCTATTCCGATATGACATTACTCGTCAAGAAATAAACGTAAGAGTCCAAGTCTACTTTGGCGGGGGACATAATAGCGTAATACTTTCCGCTTATCTTTCATAACCTGTTGGTGACAAAGCAATCCATCTTTCTCAACGTGTTGGTTTGAGTCTAATTTTCCCTCGCGTAACTCAGAAAGCATCTGCTGAATTTCCGCGTTGCCTTTTTGTTCGATATGCAACCACGAATCGTGACGACAAAATCTAAATACGGAAACGGGATTACGGCTAAGGTAATCAACATGGCTTAGGCTAGAGCCTTTGCGGTAAATTATTTCAAAATTGAAATCCTGCATATATGTCCACCATTGGGCGATTCGAGGTACAATATCTCGCTTATTTACAGTCGCTTTAACAGAGTTGCAATCGGTGACAATTAAAAATTTTATCCCTATCAGGTACACTCGAAAATGCTTAAGGGAATTAACTATGGCCAAAGTTTCTAATTCATACGAATGATACTTCGCTTCTGTGGGAGACGTACGTTTGCTGTAATACGCGACCACTTTGTTTTGCCCGTCGTATTTTTGCATAAGAATTCCTCCATACCCAATTGCACTCGCATCGGTATGCAGCTCAGTAGGTAGGTTGTGGTCGAAGACCACCAGGAGAGGCTCGGCAGTCAAACAGCGGATTACGTAATTTTTAGTCTCCTCGTGCTCAACCGTCCAAATGAAACTCATTATTTTTAGTAAGTGCGTTAATGCATGCAGTACGACTCGCAAACTCAGGAATGAATTTTCGGAAGTATCCAGCTAATCCCATAAATTGACGGACTTGTTTTACATCCGCAGGACTAGGCAATTTAGTGAATGCGTTGACTTTATTCTTACTTGGACGGATGCCTTCCTCGGAAATCTCACGTCCGAGATATTCAATTTTTGGCTGAAGAAATTTACATTTATTTATATTCAGCGAAAACCCAGCGGCTTTTAAAGCTTGCAAAACTTTTTCCAGGCATAGCAATCCCATTTCAACAGTCTCAGATGGAATGAGGATATCGTCCATATAGACGAGGGCAATGGTATGCTTTAGATCCCCCAAAGCAGCGTTAATTGACCTCTGAAACACGGCAGGTGCGTTTGCCAGGCCAAACGGCATGCGGAGATATTCAAAATGACCATCGGGGGTCACGAAAGCAGTCTTATGAATGGAATTCGGGTGTATGGGGATTTGATGAAACCCAGACGCCATATCAAGGGACGTGAAAAACTTCCCTCGCCCAAGTCTGTCCAACTGATCATCAATTCGTGGTAAAGGATATCTATCCTTCACCGTGTGGGCATTTAACTCACGAAAGCCGACACACATTCGGTACGTCCCCTGTTTCTTTTTTACAAGGAATATAGGACTAGCATATGGCGACGTACTCGCTCGAATGACGCGATTGAATAGCAAATCATTTATGATTTTACGAACCTCCGCACGTTCGCTTGCGGACAGGTGATAAGGCCGTCGGTTAACAATGAAGTTATCAGTCAAATTGATCTCTAAGAAGGCATTATTCACAGTTGAAACCGCCGTTCCGGTGGTAACCATATCAGCGTAATTATTGAGAACAAGACTTATCTGAGAATAATGTTCTTTAGGCAAAATGAGGGTACCCAGTGTATCCTCCAAAACACGCATGACACCTGGGAGCTGTCGTCTTACTACTTGCGTCCCCTCGCAATCCGTGACGGTTGCAAGTCGCGTATCATTAAATAAATTACAGCCTATGATGACGTCATAATCGAGGCACGTGGCAGGGACTATCAGGAAAGTAAGTTTCGTGCTCTGTCCAGTAATTTCTACTGTGGCTTCAAAATTATATTTGGTCACAAGCCTCCCTCGAGTAATTCCCGTGATGGGAAATTCGTGCCTCACTAGTTTAGGGGAGAAGGTGTCTAAAAAGGCATCGGGCATCAAGGATATATCTGCCCCCGTATCGATCAACCCCATATAGGTTTTACCGTCAACCTTTACTTTGGTGGGAACAACTGTTTTTTTCACAACTCACAAGGTTAATTTGGCTTCTACGCCTTTCTATCGAGGCTTCGAGATAGCAATCATCCCCAAAATGTCCCCGCTTATAACAAAAGTTACACTTTGTCGAATTACTCGTACTGTCAGCGCCCTTGGAAGAAGTTGCTTGAGAAGGCAAACTCGGACTAGTTTGCCGATTAGTTTTTAAATGATAAGCGCTTTTCTTGTGCCCAATTTGTCCACAAAGATAACATTTTAAAGGGAATTTCTGTCTTTTAAATTCAAGTTTCGGCCGTTTAATAGCGCGAGCTGTAGTTCCCTCTCGACTAGGTTCCTTGTAACCGCCGTCGACAACCTCGGCACGCGCTATATGTGGAATGGAGCTTAAGTAAGATATGAGATCAGAGACAGAGGTAAAATTGCGCATAGTAGCCGATTCTTGGATTTTCCCATCGCTAATGCCATGCACAATTAATTCAATTAAGTCCTCAGCTCCCCGTTGAGCTCTCAAGTTTTTAAGAAGGGCCAACTTCTTATGGGCATATGCAGTGAAAGTATTAAACTTCGAACTATTACAAGCAGCGACATCACAGAGCAAACGGCTAAGAATTTTTCGCGGAGGAAAAAGCTCCAAAAATTCGGTTTTAAAGACGGGCCAGCTGCGAACTGCTGGAGACCAGCTCTCGAACCATACCTTGCAATCACCAGTCAAATAGCGCCCCACTCTTACAAGCATCTGCACGTCCGACCAGGAAAGTTCTTTCTTGATTTCTTCGATCTGCTGTAACCAACGATGAGCATCGTCAGTTTCTGGGTGAAATGGCGGAAGATCAGCATGCTCGGAAGTTCCTTGGCTGCTCTCAATCTTCCTCAATACTGCGGCGAGTAACTCCTCCATTCCTTCCGCAGCCAGAGACAATCAAGAATGTCCCTCCCACGTTGTCAGGAGCGTAGAGAGGAATCCCACTTCTGATGTTAGATTCAAATAAAGTGAGCCAAGGACTAGTATCTTTTCAGAACTTTATTTGGTTTCTCTGAGACAACAAGAGCTCTTTCCCAGGCCAGGGCTCATACAGCTATGTACCGCCTCCAGACGAGGTAGCTCCTCTTCTCCAACTCAGGGCCGTAGCACACATTCCGCTGCGCCAGATAGTTATCCCCTGATAAGGTATCCTTCCGCTGTGATGTTCGTGCGTCCGCGCGGATTTCAATTCTTGCCGCTAACAGTAGAATTGAAAATATATGTACATATAATAGTGGTAATATAATTGTACCTACTAGTGTCATTATCCCAAAGTGTAAAATACTGTCGTGCAAACTCCTTGACCACCAGTTATTATACCCCTTCGTGGACATCGCAGTTCACGCTAAATTCAACCGTGATGATAAGAGAATACTCTGAAATAATATATTCAAAGTAATGTCCTCCTTCCAACACCAGTCATCCACACGTGACTCATTTTCCCGTCTTTTTTCCCTTCAATCTATTTTATGAGAGAAAGGACGTGCGGAGAGAGGAAAGTTTGGCCTCCTCCATTGAGACCTATCGATGTCCCTCCAGGCTCCGCGCCAGAGGCCCACCCCGCATCACTAAGCCGACGCCAAACACTCCCATCTTCCTATGAAACAATGGCTCGGAATGGAGCGACTGTCGCCTTCGTTCTGACTCCATCCTCTTAACAGAGCACCCCTCCACTCCGGCAACGGGGGAGACAGGGTAGCTCTCTTTCTCTCTCTTTCCCCACAACAAAGAAGAGGAGATGTGGGAAAAGGATTAAGGGGAGAAGGAAGAGAAGAGGAAGAGCGAGACAGTGGGGAATGGAATTGCTTTGCGATAAGGGCTCTCGTATCGGTGTAGGAGGACGAATGAAAAGAGCTTCTAGAGACGGCTCCACTGCGAGTCGGAACAAATAATGATTTCCACATGTCTGTTTCAACTTCTTTTCTCACTATAGTAAGCTCGTTTGGCCTGTATCTTCTTCAATTATAGCCTTCTCCAGTTCAAGGTGCGTAAGTCACCATCTTTATCTTAGCAAACCGACATTTCTTCTACCTGTGAGAACGATTCTCCCCAGAATTAATCTTTTGCGATAGATAGTACTTACTAATCTGTAGCTTGTGTTCTGTTCATATGCTTGCTCCACTCTTGTTTTCGTTTTAGCATTCAACCATTTATATGTCCCGTTTTACATGAATTTCATATATTTTTACACCTTTCTCTGTCCAAGAGTGTTATTTGTGCAATCTTTGTAAATATTTTCATCTCCGTAGTATATAATAGTCTTTTAGTCTTGGATGTATCCGGCATCGTCTCTGCTGTGCACGCTATTATTGGTGTAATGTTTTTGAAGTTATACTTCTTTGCGCCCGTTGGAGACTTTTGGGATGGGATGTTGGTCGAGAAACCGCGTCACGCTCTTTTTTGGGTGAGAAAAATCAACAATTGTACGTTTTTGTATGGTTTTTTGTACGTTCGAACTTTGAACAACAGCATCGATGGGTGCGTCGGTAGCGCACTCGACTTTCACCTAAGAGTCACATGTTCGATTCCCGGTTGGGGCGATTTTTTTTTTAAACAAAACTTCTTTTCAAAGTTCGAACGTACAAAAAACCATACAAAAACGTACATATAGTATATAGGTGTATATAACAGATAATATATAGGTGTATATTATAAAAATTAAATCATTCATAACAATATATCGAAGAGAAATATATTGAATAATAGAGAAAAAATGTCTTTTATTTCATTTATATATCCTGTCTGCCTGTGTGTGTGAGCGGGTGTGTGCGACCGGCCAAAGAAGTATAACTTCCACCGTCTGGTCCGACGCAGACCACGTTTTTTTGTAGATTCTTCAACAATTCTACAAATAATTTACCCTAAACACTTTTTTTGTTGGTAAAGGAACGTTCATTCTACCTAAGGGCAGTTGGTAATGAATAGTATTTATACAAAATAAGATAAATAATTCAAGCACTTATGAGTAGCAAATTATTTTATTACCAAGTAATGCAGGTGATATTTGAAATGTGGCTGGAGTGCTGGATTTCACGGAGAAATTGTTTGAAATTTTAATAGGCAATTGAATTAATACTTTAGTGCTATTTGGAGAATGCTTCATAAACAGTGCTTCTTCAGTAGGATGTGACGATTGTCCGTGGTTTTCTAACCGTTTTGCTTTAACAGAATTTGAATTCCGGGTGCAACCTCTCCTCACTTCTATTCTGGGAGGCTATCATGAATGATATATTTGTATCAATCTAAATATAAATATAGTTTTATCCTATCTTACGTCTTCGGCTATTTCCACACTTCCACGTCTTTCTTTAACCCTTGTACCTATTGCCCACCGTTTTTACTCTTATCAGCACGATTAAAAATTCGTTTTGTTTATCTACTGCGGTCCCATCTCATTTCGTGACGAGTACTAGAGAAAAGAGGTGTGTCTTTAATGTGTATATCAAACAAAGGATAGGTATTTCTAGGTAGGTTGAGAAGGAATAAAGTGACATGCCATTTTAGGGGGGAACATCCTTAAGGGAAAACCCTTGCATAATGGAACAGAAGCAGATGTCGAGCCTAAAGTAAAGGATGACAGAGAATGGGAGGACGGACAGTAGAGGGAAAATGGGACGGAGATTGTGAGACAGAACGGACAAGATAAGGTGAGAAGAAAAATGATAAGGAGGTTTTGATTGATGATGGGAAAGGGTGTGAAGGTAAAAAGACGCACGGGTTGTAAAGAAGGGATATGGATGCATCATGGCCAAGAAAATAAATTATTGCATCTAAAGATGAATAGGATCTGGATGGAATTGCAAATATAGCACACGAAGGCAAAAATAGGAGGGTTTCCGCATCTACATAATACCTTGCGAGCCGCCACCGGGACGTGTGTCAGGAGGTATCAGGACACGAGTCATGAAAAAGTGAGGTAATGGGGAAAAGGAATTGGAATAAGGAAAGGATGGAAAGAGAATTGCATGTGAAGAATTGAGGTACATGGAGAGGACGCTTGCTTTGGTGGCCAATGCTTGAAACTGACGTGGGGGTGGCCATCTTTGTTCCCCCGATTTACTTTGGCGCTTACGGGCTGACGCACTAGTTTTGCAATTTTACGATGTTTTACAACGATAATTCACTTTAAATCAGCATTACTTCAGCAGTAGATATTTCTTGAAAATGCATTATTCATTTATTTAAATTAATTTTATTCCCTATTCACAGCAAAAAAGAGTAAAATCGAGTTGAATCAATATCTCCAAGGAAATTTTGTATTGTGATGGACATCACCGATTCAATTTTTTGTTCATTTCTTGGCGCGATGTTTACGGCGACGACGGGGCCAAACGGTGTCGTAATTTTCCCCTTCGCCCCGGTCGTTCAGAATTGCGCAGTATGAACTAATGTCTCATCACGGTCAAATATGTACTATTACCGTATAATGGAGTAGTGGCGTGATATTATCACACCACTCATGTTGTTCCACGATTTGCTAAGGCCATTCATTCCCAACGGTCAAGTGTTTTAAAGTGATTGGTGAATGGAAGTGGTGGTCAGGTGACCACAAGTGTGGAGGATCTTGGGAGACAAGGTGCTAGGGCGGTCGACCACGGAAGCTCAGGGTGTGTGGTTGTGAGTGCAGACGAGAGGGTGGACGGAGAGATTGAGAGAGGCCATAGTTGGAGACGGAGATCACCACGACGGCTGCGAGGAATAGACAGAGAAAGTCGTTCCCTAACGGGTTTTCCTGCGTTTGACTCCAGAAGAGGAACGGGACGCAGCGGACCTCGATCCCGGCACCCAAAGAGGAGGTGCGGTTTTGGGTGGATAAGGGTGACATACCGCGAAAGATAGCGGGCCGCCGCATCCCCGAAATCAAGGTTGGACGAGTTCCATTCAGTCGGAAGGTGCATTATCACAACAGGAGTTGTTGAATTCCATTCTCCACGCCCCCATCTCGAAAACTCAACGGTGCAATCTCTCCGCGCTGAATTTCGCCGTCCTGCTCCGCACCATCTCGCACATAAGTATCGCCACACCCATATTTTCCCAATGTTATTTAAAACCTCTAATTCACGCTTCCCCACTGTGAAACCCGTGTGTGCCAGTATAAGTGATTTACGAAATATTCAAACTGAGTTAAAGTCCCTTCAGGTTAAAAGAGAAGAGACCCTGTAAAACTAATCCCAAGAGTGGACAGTTCTAGTCCTACGGGACCATAACTTATGTATCACTCACTCCCGTCCTCACCAGTAGTAATAAAAAGACGAGGAGCTTGTAATTCTCTTCACTTTTTAGTTTGTATTTTCATACTTGGTCATTTCTTTTATTCATTGTAGAGTGTAGTGTTAGAGTGATTTTTTTTACTGCTTATTTCTTTCCATTTGTCTCGCAATTCATTCACCTTTCATCCGTCATTAGTTTTATGAAGGGCTTGTCGTTGTGTGTTTTTGGTTATTAGTGGGTTTATTTTTGCTTGGAAGTGATACATTTTTAGCTTTCACTTTTGCCAGACCGATGTCAAATAAATGTTCATTTTAAAAAATTGTGAGACAATATTTCCTGAGTACCATAAGTCATTACTTTGTAACCTGTTTTCACCCCTGCGCGCTATTCTTGGCAAAGGGTTCTCGGGCAAAGTGCTCACGCCCCCTGAAGATTCGCTCGATTCTTGTTTTGTCGACCTGTACTAGCTGGTCCACGGTCTAGAGTGGCGCCCTTTGTGAGTTTTCGTTCTGGTTTCTTCCTAAATTGACTTTGTCTCAGGATCATCCTTTACGGAGGAGGGACTGAAGTGGGCAGACGGAGGGTAATCACCCATGCCGGAGATGTGATGTTGCGTCCGTCGTGTAGTCTGCAACGTATGTTCTGTCACTATATATGTATTTCAAGAGTTATTTACCCATAAACGTTACAACAGGATGTAGGTATTCTTGCCCTATAGCCGCTAATGCGACTACTCGGCGTGCTATACAAAGGCAACCAAGGAATGAACAGGGGGAAGCAAGATGGTAGATACGAGTAGATGACGTTATGTCCACTCCATTTATCTCATTGATATGCACCGAGTGTCATAGTGTCTCGTTCGATTTTTGTTATGGTCACTAACGGTGTATGAAACGAAGCACTTTGCTTATCTATTCAGTTCTGTAGTATATCTCTCTTATTTTGTCCTCCAGATATATTGTGCGGGGTTAAATCCTAAATATAAACATTAAAACTCGCCAGATCACAATTTATTAAGCAGTCTTAGCCCAGCGAGTAGCGTCCGAGTACTAGTGTCTCACAGCATATTCCTTCAATGAGCAAACCGTCGGCATCTACCAGCGCCTTTTGTCAAGGAATAACATTGCTTATTCGTACATTCCTCGAGTTTTAAGAGCTGTTCTATTGAGATTGTTCCCATTACTTACCTATTTGTGGCATTTACCTTTTCTTTGGCACCAGTGATTACGATTCTACAGTAAAAATAACTAGAAGAATAAGTTTCATTCCGTGAAAAGAATTCGTAATAGGAATATACATATGTAAGAACTCTAAGAAGGAAGATTCAACTTTAGAATATTTTTCACGAGTAATAACTGCGATATTTTGGACTCTGACCTCAGTAATGTACGATAGGAATTCTTAATCATAGTATATCTATCTATCTTGCAACTAGAATAGAAGTATGTTTGAATAGAAGTTGTTGAATAAAGTTTGTTTGTAAGCTTATTTTCAATGCTTCATTGGGGATAACTAAGAATTGGAAGAAACCCAAATAGCATTCCTACTTCCAATTGTCTTTTAAGAATACTATTTGTGTAATAAACCCACCATTTAATTAGAATTCCATAGTTATTATTATTCTTGATAAATACAAATAATTAAAAATATTTTGGATATAAAATTACATAAAGATCACTTTAAAATGTATCGGTCACGTCATGGATGAGATAACTCATTTTCTCCTCTGTTAAATTTAACATGATGAATTAAATTGAATTAACTTGGTTTTACATGAATGCGGACTCAATTGCCACAACTGGTCTTAAATTCATCCATATTAAAGGCAGTGTACTCAAAAAATCCTTTCTTTTTGCCAATTGTAGACGATTCGCGACGCCATGATCTTCCACTCCACTCTACTGTCAAGGCAAAGAACATGACTCCGAACAAAGTGCATATTATGGCACATTAGGCCAATGAGATATTCAATGACATAACATCTTCATCGATGCTTTTGTGGGTTATTACATCTAGGTACATTAATCGCGTGTCCCCGCGTAACTTTGTGCCATTGCTGGTCACTTTATCCAGGGAATAAGCCAAATCCCGAGCTTTGGAACTTATGAATTAGTTTATATTTCTCTGATATTAATTTTGGCACTGTGGCCTGGAATTTCAACGCAACTTGAAAAATCATTGATGTTTTTCTTCGTTATACTGCGAGGGCTTGTGTGTGGAGTTTTATTGAAGAGGGAAGCAACGCGTATTGCGAAGATTTATAGCAGATGCCATGAAAAGAACACTTTCGATGACACTACCATATTAATCGATATTTTTAAATAAATATCTGGGTTTTCTAAGTTACCAAGTATTCATGTGCATATTCATACTACCCTGCGAGCCACCGCAGAGGCATTTGGCAGGGAGTATTAAGACCCAAGCCATGAAAAGGGAGGAAATAGGGAAACGGAGGGTGGAGAGGAGATAGAGGTGAATTGCATCTAAACGATGTCTTATGTTAGTGTCACGCTGTTTTTGTTATAGTCACTAACGTTGCGTAGAAATAAGTAATCTTTTAAACTATCAGTTCGGCAGTGTTTCTCTCCTATTTTGTCGTTTCAGTTCTAGAGATGTGTAGCGGCCAAACTAATATCCTCCGTGTCGCTCTGTAAATCGGCACGTTGTATTTTGGAACCGCGTAAATTTAAGATTTTAAGAAGTTTATGTTTGGCACGCTTCACTCATTTGAATCCCGTCCTGGATGTGCCCTGGAAAGTCTTCATTCTATGGAAGATTTAAATAGTAAACGACTTTTGCATCACCCTACCATAACCATAATAAGAATGTTGATTGCATCACCATAATTCAGTTGCGACAGAATCTGAACAGGCAATCAGGATCCAGAAGGAACGACTGGACGTCATGGATACTTTGCAAAGATTTTTTGCCCAGTTGAATAGGTAGTCGCACATGAGGCATGTAAATGCGCAGTTTGATGCACAGATACTGCGAGAACACTGGCAAAGAATAAGAGCAGAGGGAGTTTTCCTACCTATCGTTCATGCATTTGCGGAATCATTCTAGCCATTCTTCGGTTTACGCAACGCGATTCTCACCGCACATTAATCCATGCATCAGAATGTGCAATCAATGTTTAAATTAAAACGAAATTCACATAATTTTGCAGCAGATTGCGTGGAAATTGGCCATAAAAATTACCGGGACCGGGACCAGAACTCGTACCAATCAAATACCGGTCAGGTATGATATACCACCAGCTGGTTACACCAATAGTGAAGCTTACCACGTACAAACTTCAAATTTGCATGGCACGAATAAATTATTTTTCTTATAGCAATTGACCTGTACCTATAATTATATGGCCGAAGGCAGGAAAAATTGAAGCCCATGGAAACGTGCACACACATGAACATAGAGCAGTTAACTATAGAGTGTACCACATTTACTTGATAGTATGGGCCTTATGGAGAACGCTGTTGCCAAATCTACGCACCGAATCCTCACATGTGTGCCAAGTAGGCAACCATTTCCAAGACAGCACTTAAGTTGAGTAAGTATAACTTTAGGGAATAATATTTGCATATCGGAAGACTCCTAGATGTGCAGTTAGTGTACTACATATAGCACTATGTTCATTTGCTTATTGTTATTGGCAACATTGCACCTCCTATGGAGATAAATATGGAAAACAAATCTCCGTACAAGCCCATACTGTCAACTAAATGTGACACGCCCTATACCACTCATGTCACCATTTAAAGGTAATATTTAGATTCTAATAGAATTTTTCATTTCATTGCAAAAACTTGTGACATCATACAAAATTGAGCGCTGAATGATAAAGAAAAGGTAAAAGGAAAAGTGCATAATTAAGGCATCATGGTGCAATGTTAAATCAATGAAACGCAGAGAAGGGAAAGCAAAACTAAATGCCACTTATTTATGTTACAATATCCAACCAGATTTTTTTACACCAATGCATACCAAATAACAGCCAGACAAATGCATTGGGATTGAGATCACACGCAAGCTGCGGAAGTTTTAATTAAAATACCAACACATGCAGTTGTTATCCGAGGGAACAAAAGAATACGAAAGGGCATGAATAAATTGTTACCCATTAAATGTGATTCCCGGAACGAGAGTGGAATATAACGCCTGAAGGAGGGCGGAGAGAATTTTTTAAATTAGATAAAATCTGAGCGCGCCATATTTTACGCAAATATTTGATTTGTCAATACAAGCGGTGCAACGAATTCCAATTTTTTTCAACTCCGGAAGCAATAGCCGTCATAGATGAGTTAGATATCGAAGTAGATATGGATAATGATAATTTCATGATATTAGGCAAAAATATGTTCTTTAATTACTGACTACCAAACCTTCATCTTTTATTAAGGAGCTCACTATATGGGTGAACATTTACAATAAATCTAAAAATCTTATGAATGGTAAAATAGAAGCCATATACTAAAAATTTATATGTTTAAATATGCATAAAATATAAATATATTAAAATTCTTACTGGTTAATGGTAGTTTTACGGGACACAGGGAGAAAAGACCTAGGTAGGAAGTCATTAGGGAGGTTCAAAACCCAAAGGGAATCCTTCGTCGAGCTTCAACTCTTAATCTAGGACGGAGATAGCTAATCTGGTCGGGGGGGGGGGGGAACTAAATATATGCAGTAGGTATAATTTAAACTTTAGCAACTACGGTATGTAGCAGCAAATGAACTCATAGTTCTCCTGATGTGAGTATGCACGTCTTTTGATCAAGGTTCTACTATGAAATATAACGATTTAATAAATAGCGTTAAGAATACAGTGATTGAAGGCCAGAAAAATGGCACCGTTGCAGCAAAATGAGAGTGGGTGAAGTTTGAACGGATAATGGCGTATTTTGTCTCTCTCTCTCTCTCCTTCGGCGTTGAGGAGTAATGTCTAATGTTGAATTTATTGACTAGGAAGCAATAGAATGTGATCTACATACTCTTTTGCACATTTTCCATACCGTTCACTACATTACTATAGACTGCGATGGGATTAAAGGCCTAGATTCTATACACATTTATCTTCAGGTCCTGATGTAATTCCTGTACATGGATACCTCTGCATACTACCCTGTAAGCTAACTAAAGGGTGTGTGGCAGGTAGTGAGATTTCACTAATTACGTGGTGCAACCAATTACGTGGTAAGTTTAAAAACCATCCAGGGGATATATATACGTACATCTTCGATGTTTGCCATTCGTTTGGACGGCGGCAGTGAGCGTAATGAAATTTTCTAAACGGTAAAAGCATTTGTAAATTCTGCATTTAAATTGATCCAAGTATTTACTTACCGACATGAAAATGAATGCGGAGAGACACTTAAAGATTCATTCCCGGTGTTCTTTGCTAATACCTAGAGAATATTATAGCCAGAAATTGAAAGTAGGAATTTCTTTTTTATCTGCGCAGAACGAGAATTTTACGTAAGTACCTTTTCTTAAACACCTCAAAATCCGGTAAGGTAACGATCGATGTAATGAACAAAGAAAATGACATTGTTTCAAGCTCA
Organism: Pyrrhosoma nymphula; assembly: GCA_963573305.1. Lineage (NCBI taxonomy): Eukaryota > Metazoa > Arthropoda > Insecta > Odonata > Coenagrionidae > Pyrrhosoma > Pyrrhosoma nymphula. The sequence goes on from OY754335.1 coordinate 57,170,974, forward strand.
TATACAAATATGGGCATGCGTTCTCCCCAATGTAATTTTAAAGAAAACAAGAAAGTATTTCTGTCGGACGCAAGGTAATTTTTGGGTAAATAGCCACACGAGAATTCTTTATGTTTTCATAAATAGTCTGCTTTAAAGCTAAGCATTAGATCAAACCGATCTACATCCAAGTCAACATATAGCCTAGCATATTACCTCAAAGTTTTGAATAAAGGGCCTATTTTTAACTACATTCACCACTGAATTAATGTAATTCTACGTTATGTACTGCGGAGTGAGATATTAGGACACCATTCATAAAAAATGAGGGAATATGGATAAGGAGGGGGGATGGAGGGTATTGTAATTACCCAGCTGGTGACTTACTAGTAATGCACTTTTGCGAACAATTAACAGGTTAAAAAAAAGCAAACTCATGCCTCTATATGTTTTCATACATATAATTCACATTCATGACGCTGTCCTTACTCTATTAACTTCCGTTCGAGGAAATTGTATCAAAATCGCTGCTAGACTTTAAACTTAGTTAAGGCAGCAAGCAATCTATAGGAAATGTGATTGATCTTATTATCGATCAACCAACAAATAAAATTATGTGAACAGAGCCTAATTGCCTTGAAAAATAATGACTTTCTGCGTGACTGAGGGAATGAAGAGTAAAAGGACTTCCAATGCTAAACAAGATTTTAAACAAACATTCTACTTTTCAGGATGAATTTATTTTACAGAAAGTTTCTTCGACTTTTGCCTTTTTTTGTTAGAACTAATTACCGAGGAATAAAGTTGAAAATGATGTTGAAGCTAACTTGAGACTCTATTTAATTAGTGTTTTTGGTACTTATATTGCCTCTAATGATTTGTCAGCGATCTTTCACTAATTGTAAGTAAGCTCTGAAGGCGTAAAACAAATTCAAACGCTTCTTTTGGCACTATTATCTTCTACTTGCCTGTTATAGTGTATGGATTTACGTCGTCGTATGTAAGCGTATATTTTAGTTGATTCTAAGATTTTTCCTAACTCATTCCGAGGAATTGACATTCGTCGATTCAGGTAAAAATATGGCTAATTTCGGAAAACATATCGATGTCAATGCAAACTGTCTAAATTTTGGTCGAAGACAACTTGGTTACGAGAAGGGAAAACCACTAATTTATGAAAAAATAATGCAGCACACCTTTCTATACCCTCAATATGGTATTCTTGCTTACTTATATTTCCTTTCTCTGATAGCCCTAGAGTTCTGTTATAGTGTTCTTACCAGAAAGCTTACTAATTTTCATTTGACAGAAAAAGAAAATCATGAACTGGTATGGAATTATTATAAAAAAAGGAAGAAAAAAACATGAAAATGGTACCTATCTAAGGAGTTTTAGTAAGTATATTTCTGAAAAATCAAGCAGAAGAGGCAACTTTAATATAAAGAAAGAAAATAAACCACTGTTTCAGACTTTTTGCACAGATAAATTGCATAAATAAAGCATTTACGGTGGAAAAGAGAACACTTTAAGCTTCAATACTTCACCACAGCACGTTACCCTTGATGCGAGTTTCCCTCAGTTTAGATTTTCATGTTTCCTCTTACAATTCTAGCGTGAAAATATATTCATAATGTTATTCACGTCGATGTTCATCGTTCTGAAGGGATACGACGTGGAAAAAAACTGTTTTGTGGTCAAGGAACCTCATCTCCCGTTTTCCTCACAATATCTCTCCCTCCTATTTGTATATGAAACTTTACTCGTTTACACAATGGAGCTTCCCACAGCTTTTCCGCGCAAAATAAAAAATTCTGATGATAAAGGTTTATCAAGTCAACGCGGGAAATATTGCACTTGATAAAACACTCCCGTGGTTGGATGCACCGCATTGAGTGAAAAATATATAGTTGGATTCTCTCCCAGAGGCGTCGAAAGTCGAAATCGTACTTAACTCTCCCCAGGTCATATATATTCAACCATCTCTCTCTCTCAAAGACAATGTATCTCCGCATTTGCATCTAAAAAAAATATAAAGAATGAGTTCTTCACAAATGCACTCGAGAGAGAGAGAAATCATAAGGGTAAACATTTACTCAGCGGCAGCGGCATATTCTCTCGCTCTCTCTCCCCACCACTATTTTCCTTCAGCGTGCCCGCGACCCTAACCCCATCTGTCGATGAACACGCGCAAACACGAAGGACTCACACACCCTTAAACATGCTCTCGCACACAGGACCGAAAAGTTTTAATTTCTCTTTTTCTTTTTTTAATAGTGGGTATATAATTAGAGCATCGCCATGGCAACGAAGAAGGTTGGTGAGTGAAGAAGGAGGGAAAGAGGGAGAGAATAAGGGGTAGGAGGAGGAGGTGGAGATGATGGAAAAGTCTCCACGGATAAGCGCGTCGTGTGGAAAAGAGGTCGATTTTTCAAGGGGAAAGAAGAAGGAAGAGACTGCGACGAGGATATCGGAGCACGACGGGACGGTTAAGTTCTTCCCAAGGGTGGTACCGGGGAGGATGTGGGGCGATACGGGATGAATAGACGGAGAAAAGGGATAAGCTCTCTCTCAGTGAATGGAGAAGTAGTCCGGGAACCGTGAACTAAACACACACGAATATCCATGGGCGCACAAAAGAGTTAACTCGTCGACTAATCTCACTAATTACTTCTCTGGTAGGCTCATCTCTAGTTTCCGCGTGCGTCAACATTCGCATTACCGACGTCATTCAAGCTTAAATAGCAAAAAAAGGATTAAAATCAGAGCCTTTGTTTCAAGAATGTACATTTGTAAAAAAGGACTGCTATCTCATACCAGTAGCAGCTAAATGTTAATTGAAACAATGTTTTAAAATTTTATATCTATAAATGAAGTAGCTGACAAAATAACAACATTATCATAACAATAGGGGCGGGGTGGCTCAGTGGTAGTATGTTCGAGACCAAGTGACGGCAAATAATTTCCTGATTTTGGGAAAATATATTAATGGAAAAAATCTGGAACGAGACAACGAAAATTTGTGCAACCTACATGCTATACCAAATTACCAGGCTCCATTCTGAGAGGCAGCAGCTTCAAGAAGAACGGTTCGGTATCAACTGCTACAGCTTCGGGTGAGAGTGAAGTTCAACGAATCTACGGGAGTACTGCGATGTGGAAGGCAACGGGAATCCAACGCATAAGTCTTCCTATAGGATTCAGCGTTTCATTTACCAGTATATGACGTGATGGCATTCCTCCCGGTTAAAATATTCCGGAGGCAAAATAGTCCTCCAATCGGATCTTCGAGTGAGTACTACTGGGAGAACATCAGTCAGAGTGGATAAATGCCGTCGGAAGAGTAATATAAAAACAAGCTAATTCATCTAATTTGAAACACTTCTATTCTTTTGTTGTTTTAAAAATCTGATGGAAGAAAAACAATAAATATGGTCAAAAGATCTTCCCTTGGACAAAATCTTACGAAGTGGAAGCGCTAGCGCGTTCAAATGACCCCTAGAGCTGGACTTAACTAGTAAGTTACCAGTAAAAATAATATTTAAATGACGTCTTGGTACAAAAAAAATATGTCCTTGAGACGATTTTAAAGGACGTAATTGATAAATTAACGCATTAAGTAAAATTCTGGACATTCAAGCATACGTTCCGGCTGTTTCTATGACATTCATTAACCTCAGCGGCAGTTGACCATAGTAGTTATTTTCCAGGGCAAGGGCTTAGCCACGTTGAAACACCGGTTCCCATCAGAAATCCGAAGTTAAGCAACGTTGGGCCCGGACGGTGGTTGGATGGGTGACCCTCCTCCATACCTCGACCAGGCATGGATGGAAAGATGAACTCCCTCCATACCTATACCGGGAGGCCGGAGGGAGACCCAGACCGAGCCGGTTGGAGGGAGGACATCCTCTATACCTGGTACTGGGGTGAGGCAGGGGGAGGCCAATCCTCCATACCTCTACCGAGGTGCTCTTGTCCCCTGTCTGCAAGTGGCAGACAGGCATGGGGTTGGCACAATGGACCAAAAATTGTCTAAGTGCCCGGGCTCCTGACGAAGGCCCCCCCAACAACAATCTATCTAGTTATTTTCCAATCATTGCGGTTGCACAAATGATCTGGCACGCAGTCACGCGCACGGGTACGAAGTTATACACCAAAGACGGTGAAATTCGCCATGAATTATTCATTTGACTTGACCGGGATTCGAACCCGGATCTCCCAATTGCCGGTCAGGAGTAATGATGCACTGCATCGAAACCCGGGTAAAATAAATGTTTATCTGTGGAAAATTGCATCTTATAAGTTCTTATTATCGGTGAAATAAGGTTATCAGCTAACCCCTAACAGTAAGTCTATATTTTGTTGGCTAGTAGGTGGCGGTTTATATTTAAAAACAGATACAGGTGTAATGTGGTGGAATCGTTCCATAATTACAGAAACAAAACTCTTGCAGTTTTCCACTTATAAAAGATTTAAGACGAAATGTCTCTATGTTACTACATCATCTTTCAGTCCACTTGATGATGATGAAGTAAGATACTAGTCATATAAAATAAAGTGTTTGGTTTCTGTAATAGTGGTGGCTTTAATTTTTATCCGACAGTAGACAAAAATTATCATCACTTTCAATAATTTTACTAAATTTTATTTAAAATCTATATATTGGTAAATATTTACTTTTATTTCAAATAGAATGTTAATTAAAGGATAAGAGAAACCGAATATACAAAAAGCATAAAGATAGCACTCACATAGGGTGCATTAAAATGTATAAAAGTAAACGATAAAATGAACCAGGGAAACTATTAAATCAAATCAATCTTTATTTAAACAGGCGATATAGGTTAGGTATCATAACGTGTGTGGCTGAGTTTTTTTTCCCCACTTCTTGACGAACACACCCATTCGTACAGCATTTGTATTTATCAAGCCATAAACATGAGCACTTTCATTGCATTACTACACGAACCACTGAATGTTAATAAAAACATCTTATTCGTTCAACGAAACGACTACAAAAAGAATGCGTAATCCGGGTCAAGCTTTTAAATGCAGCGTACGGTATCAAATCAGTATCACTAAAAATGCACAGATATTCTGTGTGATCAAACAAATTGCTTTTAGTACTTGAGTGAGGCACTTATACGAAAATTATTTTTAGAGTACCTACTTCTGCATTTTAAATCAATGGCGTGAAGCATGGAACGCTCCTGAACACATGCCATAAAACTATTGATAGACTTGTTAGTTTGAGATATTGGAAACATCTCATTTGCATAACATAAATTACTTGGCTCAAATAAAACTCGAACGTAATCAAAACTGGAGTAGTTTCAAGTCGAGTATAAAAATGGCAATGGAAATGGTACTAACAGTCCCGCACATTTCATTACAAATATTTACATACGCCAAAAGAAAAACTTCTTCTCCTGGGAACTCGAAAATGCATCCTAATTCCCCTAGTAATCAACCAAATCGAGGCGAAATCACTGCACTTATTTTTTGTCCAGGATTTGAAAGCATCTAAGTAAAAATTGAAATTCTCTTTCAAATCTCACATATAGTCCCTCCCACAATAGCCTACCCATTTATTCTCAATGGCACAAATGACCTAAGTCGTCGATCGCCTCCCCACAAATAGCCAAACAATTTTTAAAAACTACGTAACATTGGTAGGAAGATCTTGAAGAGGTTTGGTCTTAAACTAGGGGACTCGAAAAACAAAGAATAATTAACGAAGGGGAGATCATTGAATAGGAGAGGGAGAATTTGCGAGAAAGAGGCAAGGAGGAGGAAAGGCGCTGCACGGACCGGCGGATGGGAGCAATTAAAACAAATGAGTGCTTAATTAAACCCTCCTCCGCCCCACCGCCGTCCCGCAACCCCGATAATTCGACCCCTTTCCGCGATGAATGGGAATGGCGTGCCTCGCTTGCTTCGAGCGATTTTTGACCCATTTAGTGGCGATGCGGGAGATATATCCCTCCTCCTCCTCATTGACCGACTAGCCGACCAGAACGACCAGCCATTCCATATGGTTTCCCTTGCAGTTATTTCCTGATTATTAAAAGAATTCCATTCCAAAGATACGTCTACGGTGGGGCGGGAGAGAGGGGGTTTCTCATATCTTTGCTCCCCTAGGTGTGGTTGCAATTTAAATCCCCCGTACTTAACTTCGCGAAGAGGAATGGGTGGATACGGGTCAGGGTAGAGGTGGCGGTGTACTCATCTCCCCGAAATTCTGGAAAACTATCTGAGTTTTCCTAGTTGGCGGGCCACGGTTTCGATCTGCCTCGTTACGTGAAGACTTCGAGAAGATGCCCTACTGACCTGCTGTATGAATGTACCTACTCAAGGACATTTTGAAAAGAAGATTTTCAACACCCAGATTACATAATAATATATTGGATAGTAAACAGGGATTATTTTAGCTAAATGTGGCTGCCATGGGGTTATTACAAGTAAGAATATAAGGAGTCTTGCGAATGCGAGAGCGTGTGCAGTGCGTTGATGTTTTTATTAGAATCCAAAGGTTTGTGAAAGTATAGGGAATTATTACGGTGGATATTAGTAAAAGGAAGTCAAGTCTCTCAGGCCTAACAGCAGCAGTTCTTATGGCTATGCCCATCCCGAAAGGGAATGGCGTGATGATTATATGTGCATGTATGTTACTACAATTATGGTTTCCTAATCAACCACTCTAGAACATAGCAAGTGAAATTCATCGAACAGAATATTCCGAACACCCCACAAAAGAAAGAGCAAGCCACATAAGTATATCATTAAACCTTTGCATAAAATCAACGACGGCATAAAACCTAACAGAGAACGCTCTTTCAGAATTACAATGGGGGGATATTTCCCCCAAATGAATGATTACAAACAGATGACCTTCCACACGAAACATGCAAGACGCGGTGCTGGCGACAATATATATACGTATAGAAAACATGGGTAGGTAGAAACGATGAGGTTAGGGGTGCGGGCGTGGGAGGATTTGGGAAGGATTGAGAGGAGGAATAGGGTTTGCTGCTTCCCACACAAATACACATTGGAATAAAAAGGAATCGCAGAGAGGGAATAATAGCGCCCACGCAAGGGAAAGGAAGAGGAGTGAATTGGAGCGTAACTAGGAGCGAACAAATAGGACGGAGAGGGAGAGAGAGAAAGGGTGTGATTCATTGAGAATTACTTTTCTGTCTACAAAACTGAGATTCAGTTTGTTTGAATGAAATAGACTTCCGAGCACCTTGACGGATTCGAACAAAATTAGGAACTAATGTCCTTCATGTCTTTAAAACAATAATAGGTCCAAGGGAGCCAGGCGCCCCTTATGTGTGCCCATTTTTAACAAACTTTATTTACTTCCATAACAAAAGCATTAAATTATATGCAGAGCTTTTCTTTTTATACCGAAGAAAATGTGGTCGTTAAATAATCGTGAAATATACTTCTTTACACCCAATAATTAAAATTCCTAGGAGAAATACATACGATAATTACCCGATCCCGATCACCGAAGAAAATTTCGTTGGGAAATCGAGAAAGTTACTCCTCAAAAGCCAACAATTTGGATACCAAATAGAAGGGATGGATACATGATTTACCAATCCCTGATCACGAAAGAAAATTCGGTCGGGAAATCGGGAAAATTGGCGAAGGTTCCAAAACGACGAGGATGCGGAAAAACCTATGAAGGAACACGTACCGCGAAGGGAGAAAGCGGATTGGTGTTACGGGGGGAGAAAACTGAGAAAAATTATATATAGAAGGGTTCGCACTACAGTGATTGACCCATTCAACGCGTGCGAACAATGCGTATTGATGGGCTCCGATACACCCGCCAAGGAAGGCGGATCCGAAAGAATAAGGAGAAAAATACCAGGGAAGCGAACCTGACAGGAATACTGCCGTCACGAAAGCAAGGAGGTGAGAGAGAGACTGAGAGGATGACGTGAGTTTGTTACGCGCAAGGTTCCAAAAAAATCAGAAAAGAGAGAGCCATAGGGGGTACAACCATCCTTGGGTATCCAGAAAATTCATTGGTCGGTTTCACTTTCAGCCTATGCGTCAAATACAAATGTACATCAACACACTGCACTGGGGAATACTTTATCTTTGAGCCCTCCACGTAAACCTTGGGGCAGAAGTAAAAAAAATGGAAGGGGAGTTTGGAGTATGGGTGTACTAATAAGGAGGGGATGAATTGTGCAACGATAAAAAATATATCTATTAAACAGGATCGTATGAGGTTGAGGGAGGAGGGGGTTGAGGTAAGGGTAAAAACAATGCCAAGATCAGGTGGCATCAGGTACATTTGTGTCTCTCCCAATTTCTCTTTACTTTTCACCCAAGATATGCTTAAGATATTTTTGGAAATTCTATGTAAATGCCTTAAAAACATTAGCATACTGCCCTGTTAGCCGCCACAGGGGTGTGTGGTAGGAGTATAAGAATACCAGGTGTGTAAAGGGTAGGGAATAGGGAAATGGAAGGGGGAAAGGACGGGGGTTGAATACCATGTTAACGGAGAATCTACAAGCAACCATAATTTTTCACAAGAGTCACTAATGGTGCATAAAAAGAAGGAATTTTGATCTATTATTTTGGCAGGGTTGGGAACCAGAGATGCGATTGCGGTAATGAGGACACTTATAGATAGAAACATAGAGCATAATCAGGACGTTTTCGCTTGTTTTGTAGATTTCGAAAAGGCGTTTGACAGAGTAAACTGGGAGAAACTAATGCAGATACTGGGGAAAATAGGAATAGATTGGCGTGATAGGAGACTCATCCGAAACTTATATATGGGGCAGAGGGCTCATGTAAGGGTAGCGGACGGTGAATCAGGGTGGGCAGTTATAGGTCGCGGGGTGCGGCAAGGGTGCCCGTTGTCGCCTTTACTTTTTAACATCTATGCTGAGGAAATGGTAAGAGAGGCATGGGATGAGCTAGACGTGGGAATGAAAGTAGGAGGCCAGTGGATAAAGTCGGTTAGATTCGCAGACGACCAGGCGTTGGTGAGTCGGTCATCGAAAGGACTGCAAACTTTAGTAGATGCACTGGAAAAGCAGTGTGAGAAATACGGAATGAAGATAAATAATAGGAAAACAAAAGTAATGAGATTCTGTAGGACAAAGAAAGCGAAGCTGGTGATAAGGGTAGGAAGTCACAAACTGGAGCAAGTTGAACAATTTAATTACTTGGGTAGTACGCTAGAAGAAAGAGGACATAGTAGCAAAGACATTAGGAGGAGAATAGCGCTAGCGAAGGAAGCGTTCAATGATAGAAGGGAGCTGATGACGGGGACCTTAAGTAAGGATGTAAAAAAGAGGCTAGTAAAGAGCTTGATATGGAGTGTGGCGTTGTATGGGGCGGAAACGTGGACCTTGAGAAAGGAAGACGAAAATAGGCTGAAGGCTTTTGAGATGTGGGTGTGGAGGAGGATGGAGAAGGTGCGTTGGACGGAAAGGAAGACAAATGAGGAAGTGCTTGGCATGGTGGGCGAGGAGAGGAAACTTATAGATGAGATTAGGGGAAGGCAGGGTAGGTGGCTGGAAGGGGTAATGAGGGACGATGGTTTGCTGATGGTCGTGATAGAGGGAAGGATGTTGGGTAAGCGGGGAAGGGGAAGGAAGAGAATCGGTTTTATGGACGGGATGAAGAAAGGTAGGACTTATGCTGAGATGAAGAAAGAAATACAAGAGGCAGAAAGGGCACAGCACGTGTAAGAGTTCGTTGGATATTCTCTGACTTTCATCACAACCTACCTCTAACCGGTAGATTACTGTAATGAATGAATCTCTCATATTTTGCCGATGAGCACATAAAAAATCGTTTAAAAAAACGTTTTTGTTCTACTGACATATGACGGTGAAAATTTTTTTCGGTTTTCGTTTACAGAAATTCCGCGTTCATCATTTGTACAGTTACTGTAATAACAGAATAAATTAAATGATAACTTTTTAGGCATGTTTTATACTGCTCGTCACTACGCGTATCATTCGAGTAATCGTAAAAAGTAGAGTGATGCTATTTCCTTGTACACTAAATGAGTGTCATTCGGAGATCTTTGCGCTGCTTTCTCAAAGTATGTAGACTTTAATAACGAAAAATCCCATAATAATTAAACATTATAGGTCAAACTGGATTTCTACTTCCTTTTTATCCATTCAGTTTGACGTAAGTCTGAATAAATCTGAAAGCCTTTTGTGATTTAAAATTTTGATTTTAAAATGACAAGAGTTAAATGATTTATTCACTTTTTTTGTTAAAAAATCCACGAACACATGCGAGGACTTTACCAAGAGCCCCAATAGAACAAAAGAGTACATCTGGTGTAAATACAAAAGGTCGTGAGAATCATACGTGCCAATTTTTTTGACAACACGAAATTGTGGATATCACAAGGTTTACCACCTTTTTGACTTCTCAGGCGTGATCGAAGTTCCCTCATAAATTCCGAAGGGCAAAGCGAGATGCTTGCAAGATTTTATCATACCGAAGACCCTCCCCAGCTTTACGATCTCACTCAGAGTAAGAATTACTCCCTTTCCCTTCGTTTCGTCCAAAGTCACGAACCATAAATAAAAAAAGCAAAATAAAATAAAAGAAGACTGAGAAATGCCCTTAAAATTCATTCTCCAGCGTATCAGTCTCCAAGTCTTCCTCATGATGGAGCTTAAGGGAGATGAGTGTATCGACTGCTGGGAGAGGAAGTTAAACAGGCGGAATAATTACGGCTTCAAAATTCCATCTCTGCCCAAAGCAGTAGAAAAGAATGAATGAAATGAACAGCAGAGATATAAATCTTGCGAGAGGACTCCTTTTCTGTTTTCTTTCGCTTTTTATTTTCGTACGCCGACTCACACGAGGGTCCATATGATTTTTTTTGCTGATCTGATCTCTTTTTTTTCTTCAAGAGAAAATTATGTCCTAAGTTTGACAGGCTTTAATGACTGAATCATGGTCGAATGAAATACATTCCCCATGAAATAATGAATGGAAATCACCAACTCTCGTTATGAATCTATGAACGCACACGTACATATTTCATTCTCTACGTAAAGGCTCAGTTTCATAATATCTGGTCTAATTCTTTTTCGGTATTAAAACTGATGCTTATATCTTCTCCCGTGGGCAATGTTCTGGTCAGCTAACCAATTGTCAGGTGCAAAACACAAAACCAGAAGTCAAAAGTTAACATCGTAATAACATATAGGCTAGGCCAAATTTCGGTTAGCGTTAGTCAGATAAAAATACGGTAAATTTCTTCTTAGTAGGTTGACAGTTATACAACGCTTTTCTGCATCAACATGGGCATGTAACCCACCTTATTTGGGTTACGAGCAGAAAACGAGAAAAAGCCGTTGAGACTTCAGATGCGATTGACTACAAATATTTTCAACTCTCTTCTCAATAATAGAAAATCTTTCAAGGCATTTTGTTATAAATTCATTGCCTTGCTCGTGCATTTTACATAAAAGTTCTGGGCGCAATCCATTCACAAAAACTGTTGATCATTCGTCTCGAATTTTGTAAATGAAAAGACAAATGCTTATACTGCCATGTTTTGAGAGGTAACATGTCACCTACACAATACATTGTGAGCCATCGCGGAAGCGAGTGGCAGGGGGTGCCATGACGCCAGCTCCCATGAAAAGGGAAGGGAATAGGGGAAAGCAATAGGGAGAGGGAAAGGATGATTAATTAATTGTATTCTGACACGGTATCTGGGTTACTCAGTTTCTATTATTGCCACTAATGATGTGTAAAAGAGGGAGAGTTTGTGCCCTTTCAGTTCGGCAGTGTATCTCTCTTATTTGTCGCTTTTATCAGTTCTAGATGTAGTTCGGGGTGAAAATTATATCCTTCGTGTCATCCTGGAACTCGCCTGATTTGGAATTTTCCAAGGAGGTAATCTAAGCGTTGCGTGCATCCTCGGAGTCACTAACGGCTCCCAACCTAGTCCCTTCATCGTAGAAATGCCTCAATAACAGTCTAGGTACGTTCGCGTGTAGTATGAGTGTGTTAGATGCGAATGAAGAAAACGAGAACACGTAGAGAATAATAACGAATCTTATGAAAACGGAAGTAAGGGAGAAGAGTAAAGGGTGTATAGACATAGCGAAACTTGGTGGCACTCGCTTGAAAAGAACATGATGCAACAGAGAGGAAAGCATACAAGAGATGTAGGATAAATTGTCCGAGTCTTCCTCCAGAGGCCCCTCTGGAAGTTCTTCGGTACCTTTGTCCGTTCATCAATCCTTGATTCACCCTCAGTGACATCCAATTCTCCGCTGATGAATGCCACCAAGTTTTTCTCTACCTATAAAGAGAATTTTGAGTGTAGACTTTCGCAGCAGTTATCAGACGCTGATGAGACTTTCGTGCTTTGCTGTTGTCCGAGAATTTTAGCTCAACGTTTCCCTCGCGTTGCAGTGAGCGTCTTTAGGAGCGAAGTGATTGTTGCTGTACATCGTCGTCTTATATATGGGAGAGTTGCGGAGGTTGGATATCTAACATACTCTTGTCATTGGTTGCGGTGTCTCGTTTTGCGTCCCGTTGCAACCTTTGTCTTCATCACGGCTGGTCTCCGCGGAGTCCGCTGAGTCAAATTGTCCGGTCAGGAGGCGTTTCCAGGAGTGTAAAAATTGATAGCCATCATCACGGTTAAAAGTATAAACCTGTTTTGCGATCTATATAGACTAGCAGATTAAACAGAGCCGGTAGAGTTATTTTCTTACTAATTATATTAAGTGTCCGGAGTTATATCTTCTCGGTACAACCTATTCACAAAAAAGGGAGAATATTCGTCAGAAAAATTTCGCAACTGAGCGAAATAATTTTGCTGCCAAATTTCGGAATGGTTCACAAAATGATCTATGCCTTAAAAACAAATTCTCGGTACGGGCCCGTATAAGGACCCGTATATAAATATATGAATGGGGGAGACATGAACACGAACAGGACCATAGTGAATATGATGAAAACGAACAAATTAGAACAGAGAAGGTCGTTTAGAATATTGCTATTCCGGGAACGCAGACTGAGCATTAGCTATGCGAGGAAAAATGAAGCGGTCGAACTGGAATATGCTATGTGAAAAGAAGAAAACGGGAAACAGGAAATAAAGAAATTCCGGGAATATTAACAAAGCAAGGGGAAAATTGCGAAGATAGTGGAGCTCTACTGTATGGGCATTCTTGGGAATTAATAGTGCCGACTGCTTATTTTTCCATCTGCTTCTCCTCCCACCTTCCTGTAGAGGAAATGGAGTGGAACGAGGAAGTAGTGTACCAATGTTTTTATTTTTTCCTGAGGAGGAATACAAAAAGAGTTTAATTTCAAGGAAAAAATGGAAAAAATAAAAAAATGCTACTAATCGACCATAATTGCTTCATAAATTATGCTGGCAAAGATTCGATCATTAAACAGCTATGAAGTCAATTCATTATTAACCGAAAAAAGCTCTGTTTAACACATGATCATCCAATTTAGCTCCAGGAACGAAGAATGGCATATTCTACGAATGTGGTAACGATGACATGATAGTGACAAGACCGTTTGGAAGTAGGTTTTATCGAAAATCGGATAAAATCCTCCAGATTTTTACACGTTCAAGGCCGAACTCTATAATTTCTTTATTCATATTAGCATACGTCCTTCCCTTCTTCACCCCGTCCATAAAACCTATTCTATTTCTTGCCCTTCCCCGCTTGCCCAAATCCTTCCCACTATCACGATCTTTAGCAACCCATTGCCACTCATTACCAGTCACCTACCCTCCCTCCCCCTAATCTCATCCAGACGTTTCCTCTCTTCACCAACCATGCCCAGTACCTCCTCATTTGTCGTCCTTTTTGTCCACCGCACCTTCTCCATCCACCTCCACGCCCAAATTTCGAACGCCTGTAGCCTATTCCCGTCATCCTTTCTCAGTCTAATAATACTAATAGAATAGTCTTCCGTAACACTGATTTCATAACAATAGGTTTTGTTTACTTTGGATCATGTAGAGAAACACAAAGATACTACAATTTACAACTACGCTTAACAAGAGCCATTACAAAGAGATTATGTAATTTTGAGGATACCGGGACTAGCCACGGTAGTTACCTTTACGGAGTCACCCGCAAGTGCACATAAGTGCGATATTCCACAGAGGAAAAATCATTCGCCTTGTTCAAATTTTCCACAGAGGAGAAGGACGCCTCGGTAGCTTAACTGGTTAAAGCACTCGGCGCGAAATTGAGGGATCCGGGTTAGAATCCCGACCAAAGAGATTAAGGTCATTTCAGCTATGAAAATACTAGAAGAAAAGAGTTGGTAAAGACGGATAAGAAATAACTATTATCTTAAAAAGACTCCGCCAGTATTTGGGATCCTTCTCAGATGACGGAGATTCTAGAGATGTTTAAAAAAAAGAAAGAACTCACCAGCATCGAAAAAAATTTGCTAAAGAGTCGCATAGCACATACAATTGTTAAGGAATCTGTAATGGAAGCTCTGAGCATTTGCACACTTACGATGATTGCCAATGTATTAAACCAACATATTGAAAGAGGCCAAGGGAATGACCATCCCGCAAATCATCATTACGTAAAATAAAAGGTCAGAGGGCAGAGACTATTAATGTGTGTAGGCAGGGAAATGTTTTTCTACAGGACAATTCGAGAACATGTCACCAATAGAGGATACAAGCTAGATGTATTTTTATTCATTCAAAAAGATGTGTTTTTACCTATTTACTGATGACAAATGACTTTCTGAAACCATATTTTGAGTAATAATTATTTATATTTTCAGGAGAAAATATGGATGTTGCTCATCCCATTTTATGATAAAATAATTATGTTTTTCAGGGCTCTATATTTGATTCACATTTTTTTAAAAGAATGTAGCAACTCAAGTTTCACAACAATATACAGAAGTTAAAAAAATTGGATTCAACGGTTAGCAATTAACACACGCTACAAAAGTTTATCTGGCTGTATATATTGTACGTTTCATTCCTTGTAGGTAATACTTCTTAAATATGGCAGGAATAATTTGGCTGCTATTTGATTTATATTTGTTTTTTTCCGCAGCCCCGGGAATTTTTCATCGCTACGGTTGACGACTATGAGAAAAATCATGTTTTCAAAATTCTACTTTGGAAATATGGTGCAAATAGGCGTGCGTTTTTTTGTATAGTAGTCACTTATCATATAGGGAAGAAAAAACCGCAAACTTAGCTGAACATGGGCCATTCTCAACGGAGGGGCGCTCAGTAATGAGTTATACGAAAACCAACTAATGTATGCATCATGCGAGGGTCCTTAAAATTTGAATTCAGCCGTTTTTCGAGAATGTATGTATCATAGATATTTTACAAAGTTAACAACCAACGAGGATTCCATACGCCTTCCTAGGCGGGCCACCGTTCAGACAGCGTCCTCATCCCGTCAGGGCCCCGCAGTTCGCCGAAACTGCCTCCATTCCAACGCCTCCACAACTCCTTTGCGAAATCCTTTTACATTTTTGGCGAATATTCGTTTGCATCTTTGGAAAGTAACCACTCCCCTTAAGGAAATACATTTTCATACGATAAATGATGGACAAAGAAGAAGTAGGCCCTCTTAAAATTTTATCGGTAGATTCTCACCTCCCGTTCTCATAGAGAGAGAGAGAGAGATTGATGGATGACAAAACAACTTGTTTTCTAATTTGTTGTTTAAGAACATGTTCAATAGGCTTTGCGGAACCCTATATGTTTAATAGTGTTCAAGTCTTCGTAAACTCTACTTATATTATTGCTAAACCAAATGCTTCAAGTCATCACTATTCCCACAAATTGATGCTACGCGATGGTTTTTTGCTTAAACTCTATCCTACATTCTCAAGAATGTTTTGGCGAGGAACTGAACACTGTTGAGCTCATCGCGATCCGCAAAGGCTATTAAGAGGCACTTATTGAAAATATACTAAAACTACGAATTAGAAAACAATCCGTTTTGTCATCGACCAGCCTCTCTCCCATCTTCCGTTCACATTTAAAGTGGATCAAAGTACCCTTTGTCCATCATCTTTCATACTAACCCGGTAGACATTTTCCAAAATAGATAATACAACTGTGAAATAATAATACATTGTGTTTTATAACCAGGTGACTTTATCCTAATCCTCAATACCTAATATTTTTTAATGGAGTAAGTGCTGGCTCAAGCTTTTCAAATTTGTAGACAAGACTTTTAATTGTCGGCATCTAATTAAGAATTAATTACCCAACTATGGTTTCTTAAACTGCACTTTAATTTGAAAAATACTCTGAGATTTCAGAACAATTTTCTCAACATTGTAGTCTCCTTTCCCGCCAGGAGATGCATTCATGATCAAAAGTTGTTTCTAAGCATTAAGTTTCACGAGGAAAACTGTTTATGGGGATTATAAACACTATATCTACATCTTGCGTGTGGGCGTAGTTTCACCAATATTTTGTATTGCAATGTTAACCACTTCTCCTTTAAATGGCCGGGTTACAAAAATGTTAATGAAGGAAATAGTTAGTACGTAGGTTTCACTGTGTTCTTTGTTGAAGCTACCTAAATGAATGTCAGTCACTTATAACATACACTTAACAAGGTTAATTTAAATGGAAACACATGCAAGAGTTTAGTAACATTTTCCCGTTTTCCTACTTTCTGTCCCCTTTTCACATACATTAAAAAGGTCGTAGACTAGCCGCTACCTTGATCATCCGAATGTGACATTTCTCCACGTCCTGGGCCGGCACTGAATTGAGAATTAATTAGCATCCTAGGGTATGGGAGGGTAAGAAACACGGGAGAGTCATTGGGAAACCCACGGGGAATCGACACGAGGAAATGCATTCCTTCCGAGTTGAACCTGATGCGAACGCCGCCGAGGGGGACGGTAGTTTCCGGTTCCAGGTGACCGAGTTGAGCGGGGGATAGATGCGGATGAGAATGGAGCGGACGGAGGCACAGCATCCCTCTCCGAATCTACCTCCTCCTTGCCCCTCTCTCTGTACCTTTTCCCCACCACCTCTTTCTCTCTATCTATCGCACGCGCGCGATGACCGTCTAGGGGGCCATTCACAACGCGAGACTCAGGCGAGTTGAGACTGCGGGCCGCACCGCGGCGCCACCGGGAGGGGCTTTAACCGATCGATTATCCCCCAGCCGATTGGACGACAGAGAGTGGAAAGGGGGTGGGGGAGGAAGAGGAGAAAGTGGGGGGATAGTAACAGGGGGCGCGATGTTGGGGAACGCAGAGAGAGAGAGGAAAAAGAGATAGGACAAATGGGAGAAGAGGAAGGATGCTCGAAGTAAACAAGGTGGGGATAAACGGAGGGGATTAGACGCCCCCGAGGGTGCAAAAACCGTCTTGGTGCGAGAGAGAGAGAGAGAAAAAACTTCGGAAACGCTCAGCACCATCAATAAGCGTGGGAATTAATTTTTGATTGAATTTCCGCAGATCGAAGCCGTTTCCTTATGCGGGTCGTTTTTGCTTGAAGTTATTTCAGCACTAATAAGAATTATAACTCGGAGGAAATATTTCTTATTATTGTTGCTATAAGATGCAGATCATCGTTCTTGGTCTTTCTTTTTAGATAAAGCTAAGATTATCTCACCTATAGTTCGTTAACAAAATAACAGGCATCCTTCTTCCTTAAACAATATACTTCTTTGCTTTGGCTCAGAAAACAGATATTTCGTAATATGCAGGTTAAGGTAGGTTTTATTGGATGTAAGATCACCTCTGGTAATTTTTCGATGAACGTAGTACCCTATTTCTACAAATGAATTCTTTCACCAACTCTGTATAAATCTCTCTCTTTATTTCATTCATAAAAAGGTATTCTCTTTCTTGGCCCCTTGTTGGAAATTACTGACTAATTAAAATGTATCAAACGTTATTTACGTCATGGAGTTTTTCCTAAGGCAACACGTCTCTGAACGCTTGATTCGGAAAAATGCACCGGGTAGATTAAGTGTTAATATTTATTAGATCACAAAGTCTTTGAGTGGCTTCATGAGCCGTATAACTATTATAAAATATAACAATCATTAAACTTACGCATTTTATTGCGATCTTTGCCAGCCTATCTATTTTCAACTCCCCCAAAGCTTGTTAGCAATGAACTTTCAATTCATAACTTGAGCAATATGAAGTATTGATGACAAATACTCAAATTGCAATTCCATTAGAGTCCATTGCAATTGCTCTCATTTTCAAGTACTAATGAGTGGTTTCGCAAACATGGTAGACATTTATTGATATTTGTGCAGAAAGGCAAGACAAATCAGAAGTATTCAGCAGATGCTGAGCGGGATCTAACATTCCATTTTAAATTTTCGCGCTACATTTGGTGCTAGTAATATACTGTGCGCAAGAAACGCGAGTTTTGTCATTCACCAATCTTTTGAGAAAAATAATTGACACTATGAAGTTGACCAAAAATACCATTTGCAGCACCAAGCTGTGAGTGCTATTCTCACTCCTGAAATAAAAAGCTAGAAAGTTTTTGCAAACCAAGAACAATATTCCGTTTCTGAGGGCAAGGGGTGCAGAAAGGCAAGACAGATCAGTGATACTCAACAGCTGTGGAGTGAGGTCTAACTTTCAAAAAAAGTATTTGCACAGCAGTAAAAGTATTATTTTAAGTAAGTTATGTGGTGCTAGTATCACAACGTGCGCAAGTAACGTAAGCTTTATTATTCATCTTTCTATTGAGAGAGATATCTGACAGAACTGCCATTTTCAACACGATGGTAACCACCAAAATTCTACTTTCAGCACCAAACGCGACTGCTATTCTCACTTCCGAAAAAAATATGCTGGCGAACCAAGAATCAGATGCCGTTTCTGTGCGAAAAAAACTCTCGAGTCCGCGTGGGAAGCTGGTGAATGTCATGCGTCAAATCTTTTCCACACGACGACCATACGATGAGAGCACGGGAGAATGGAGGGATATATGACAAGGACTCGAAAAAGATAGAAAAAAATAACGGGATGACGAGGTACGAAAGGAAAGGTCCTCAGTAAGGTTATATAGGAGGAAGCGTGCAAAAAGAGCGGAGCCGTAGAATCAGAGTGGTCGCAAGATTTCTGTTTTAAAAAACGACGCTGTCGGTACTCCAGGTTTTTTCAGAAAGAAAATTAGACCTGGTTGTCCATGTTAACAGGTAGGCACTCCAAAAAATTTGTCGTATAAACCTGGTAGAATATAATTCAGAATGAAAAATATTGTAGCAGGATCATGTAATCAATTAGTCTTTTAGAAGATTACTTTTTAGTTCTGAAGACTATTTTGATAGTTGTGATGAAATTGGATTGTACTATTTAAGATACAACTCACAGAACTACAATATATCTCATGAGAGATAAATTGAAATATTAGAAGAATACCTACCTTAAATCTCATTTTGATTGTGACAACAAGTAAATTTTTTCTAACCATTTATCTGCTGCTAACCACAGATCAGATATTACTGATTTGCTTCACACAAAGGTGTAAACCTCTATTTTATAAACATTTTGAAATTACGTCCTGTACCAATTTTTTAGTTTTAAATTGATAGATGACTCTTTTCCAATTGTAACTGTCGTATTTCCCATAGCTATTTTCCTATAACAAGACCATATGTTCGCGCTTTTACAATCTGCCCCTCAATTATTTCGATATCTTTAGCAATTTCTACAGATTTCCACTTGGTTCCGTCAATTTAAACGCTTAACCTAACTCACGAATATCCGTAAACCTGCCTTTTACCGTAAATTATACGCCCGTGGGTGTTCTACGATTTGATACTTTAAACATTTCACTCATGTTCAAACTAACAATAAAATGTGGGGGTTTATTCACACTACCTCTGGTTTGTTTCCTGACCTTTCAGTTAATTATGGTTTGACATTTAACTCTCGAGTACCTGAAAACTCTCGTTCCACTCCCTCAAGGATCCATGTCAAATGTTCAGCACGGTTGCAGTAACTAAATACCCATATATCCTTGGTATTTTGTTCCAGCTACGAATAGAGTCCCTCCACTCAAATGCTCGCAGCGAATTGGAGATACCTGAGAGCTAAGCGGCAAACTAACCGCAGTAAACTTATCATGAAAAATTAACTGCTGTGCTTAAGGGGAGAGGGTACTTTTCGAAAAATAAGGCGAAACGATCCAGTCCCACTACTATCGCCGCAAAAAAGGTAGAACGCTGAACTTTAAGCATTCGTGCGAAATTCCGCCGGGGCTCCAAAGAGCCGTGTAATATATCGTTTTACTCCTTGTGTATTTGACTACAAAATTCATTCATTGAAAAGTGATTAAATGTAAACGGTTAGCTCCTACGGTCGAAAGAGTGAAGAAAAACACGCGAAAAACTAGGAGAACGGCGAAACGGTCGTCTTCTTAATCTCGTCACGGCCAAAATATTTAATTGGTTCACTTCATTATTTTTTTACGAAGAGGACGACATCTCCGCATTACAAATATTCTTTTAAAATTCTATTTTACCCATTCTTTGATTTTTTAAATGGCCGAAAGCTAGATTTCAATTTCCGAGGTGTGGAAAAGTATATGGATATCGAAATTACGTATGCTTTATGGAAAAAATATTGCAAAACTTCTCATGTAAGGAAATTTTTATATTCTTCCCCTTACTTAAAATAAACGACAAAGAAGAAAATCGCTCCGCGGCAATGCAAATTACCATTTTGCTCAGTTGGCAATTGTTTAAGCTCCGTTCGTGGCAACAATACAATCCATAGAATCAATAAACTTCTAACACATAAACAAACAGTATTTTGCTGAATTAAAGTGTGTAATTTCTGAGACTGAATTAAATATTTAATTGCGAAATATTCAATATAAATCCATTCACATAAAGTTAAAAGAATATGAAACACCTAGAGCCTTTCCCATTCCTTGCCCAATCAGTGCTGGACAGAGGTCTCACTAGAGGGGTCTTGGCAATGAGATTTGAGTCACGCGCGGCTAGGAGTATCACCATTGCCAACTGAGCAAAATGGTAATTTGCATTGCCGCGGAGCGATTTTCTTCTTTGTCGTTTATTTTAAGTAAGGGGAAGAATATAAAAATTTCCTTACATGAGAAGTTTTGCAATATTTTTTCCATAAAGCATACGTAATTTCGATATCCATATACTTTTCCACACCTCGGAAATTGAAATCTAGCTTTCGGCCATTTAAAAAATCAAAGAATGGGTAAAATAAAATTTTAAAAGAATATTTGTAATGCGGAGATGTCGTCCTCTTCGTAAAAAAATAATGAAGTGAACCAATTAAATATTTTGGCCGTGACGAGATTAAGAAGACGACCGTTTCGCCGTTCTCCTAGTTTTTCGCGTGTTTTTCTTCACTCTTTCGACCGTAGGAGCTAACCGTTTACATTTAATCACTTTTCAATGAATGAATTTTGTAGTCAAATACACAAGGAGTAAAACGATATATTACACGGCTCTTTGGAGCCCCGGCGGAATTTCGCACGAATGCTTAAAGTTCAGCGTTCTACCTTTTTTGCGGCGATAGTAGTTAATTGGCGCCCATTCCAGGACTTTTCTCGCTTAAAAAGACCGCAAGAGACAGAAAAAGATAGTCTTCCCACCTGCACACTGCGCAAGAGCCTGCTAAGGAAAGCAATTTGCATCCTCCTTGCCATACACGATTACAAAAATTGTATAAAACTTTCGTACATGAGAGTATCTGGATCCAAATATAAAAAATGCAGCTAGGACTTATTCCATAATTAATTTTCGCATCGCTTCCTATAACCAATGTGAAAACATTCGTGCGAAGCTAGGCTTCTTTAAGGATTGGAAACATGTACCATTGTAAAGCAGACCAGAAATTACTTGGGAGCATTCGAAACCTGGTTTTGGAGGAGGATGCTGAAGATCAAATGGACGGATAATATAAAAAATTACAGAAGAGTAGCATATGAAAGGACCATATTGATTTGACCAACACAGAAAATAAGAACCAGATTGATTTGGCAATCTCTAATGCACAATTGGCTTGTGAAAAATATAACTGAAGGAAAAATAGGGGAATAAATCCAAAAATAATGGAGAAGGGATAAATAAATACACCAAATAAAGAGGAGATTACGTTATAAGGACAACCAGGGAGCAAGGGAACGAGCATTAGATAGAGAAGAATGGAGTGTTGCAGTCAATCGAACATAGGACTGAACGAGCAATGATTCCTATAACCGATTACCATTTCAGCAAATTAATCGATTTGGAGGAGGATGCTGAAGATCAAATGGACGGATAATATAAAAAATTACAGAAGAGTAGCATATGAAAGGACCATATTGATTTGACCAACACAGAAAATAAGAACCAGATTGATTTGGCAATCTCTAATGCACAATTGGCTTGTGAAAAATATAACTGAAGGAAAAATAGGGGAATAAATCTAAAAATAATGGAGAAGGGATAAATAAATACAGGAAAATCAAAAATTGGGCCAAAGTTTTTTTTCTCCCGCCCCCTTTTTTCCCGAGATACGTATCGACATACATTGGCAGCTAGTCATCGCAGTCATCATTTGGACTTAAGTAGTAGCCAAGTAATGACTTCGTTCTGAAATGTAGTTAAGGAGGTTGGCAATCTCTAATGCACAAGAAGTACGTGGCATTTGTTGTCTTTTTCAAGGGAATCTTTTCTCATTTGTTTACTCAAATGTGGTTAGAAACAAGTAAAAGCGAAAGTAAATGAGTCCCAGCTATATCTGCCAAACGTGAAATGGTGAAAACTAAAAGTTTTTATCTATTTTCATGTTACAAAAGCGATGAAACAGCCGACGACCTGACTTGGCCTTTTCAAGCGTGGTATCCAACCTCCTTAACTACATTTCAGAACGAAGTCATTACTTGGCTACTACTTAAGTCCAAATGATGACTGCGATGACTAGCTGCCAATGTATGTCGATACGTATCTCGGGAAAAAAGGGGGCGGGAGAAAAAAAACTTTGGCCCAATTATTGAAAATTTGGAAAAAGTTAGTAGTTGACACATTGCGAACATCTTCAGCGAGTAATGCAAGTCTAGCAATGAAATTATAAAACAATTAGTAGGTAAGTAATTACTCGAATCTAAAAGATATTCGTAAATTTATGCCGCAATGGCACAATTTCTCGCAACAACACTCCGTCTAATGTTGATTGACCAATCTTGACAGATTTAAAGTTTCCTATAAAAATTATTTAAAACACAATTCAAACAAACAATAAAAATTAACACACTTAAGTTACCCTGACATCGGAAACAGTACATTTACTAACAGATGTCTCAACCCTTGGCTGTATACACGGGAATTCTTAAGTGGTGACTGCTGATTTTTATAACATTTTCCCCCAGCTTGTATTGGAACAATAACAAAAAGTATCGCTAATTCCTTTTTTTCCTCCGTTCAGTAAGCCTTTTGAAAGGTTTGAGATTTTTTACACTGGCAGAACAGATTTTAAAGTTGAGCAAGCAAACAGCAGGACCGCAAATATTTACGGGTTGCCTATAAATCACGGGGTTTATGCACCGTATCTGTGGGCAATGGAATCAACTCCAATTAAACGAAGGTAATACAGAAGACGGCGTCAATAGACAATAGTAAACGATGCATCAAAATATAAAACTCCTGAAGTTAGTGAAAGTACATGCCCAGCAAGTTATTTTTCCTATTTTGTAACAGTTTCACGAGGGAATATTTGAGTGCTAATCAATCTTGAACTGTGATTAAAAACATTCGTCTGATATACTCATCATAGGTATTGAGTAGACCATTAGATTAATGTTTGCATTTTGAAGTCCCGTTAGATAGACAGGGTATGAGGGGTTGGATTAGGTGTGGCTCCCCGTAATTCCTCGGAAAATAAAAAAATGCTAATCATAAGGCATTCCATACCCCTCAGGCCCCCATAAAGTAGTAATCCGCTTCCCCACTCAAAACAACAAGCTTAACCCACCCCCAGCGAAGTATTACCCTTTAAAATCCACGCTCCACGCAGCATTTAAATAGGTACCGGAATTTCCACTAAAAATGATTCCTCCGCCAAATTTCCGAGATTTGAACCCGGGCCCTCGGGTTTGGAAGCTGGTACTCAAGGCACCAAACCAACCTGATCCCCGTTTTGTAATATGAGTTGTTCTAAACACGGGAAGCCCTTACTAAATCAATATGAAATGTTCCACTGCTTCTCCACATTTGTGGGTGAGGCTACTTAACTCTCACACAATCAGTGCATTCGGTACGAAAGAAAATTACAAATCAATATGCCACTTGGCACAGAGGTAGGTGTGGGCAAAACCCACCCCCTCCATCTCCATTAGAATTCATGTTGAACATCATTATATCCACCATTTTGAAATATTGCGGCTTATTCATCATTTTTCGCAAATATTTTATGATTCTATACCCAAATATGACCAAATAAAACATGCTTATGTTTAGTTATTCGATTTTTCTTCTTTTATTTCCTTCCTTCCTCTTATTCCTCCTAGCGTTTGCTCGTGTTAAACAGCGTCGGTATTCCCTTCTCCCGGTCCAGGGCTTCCCCCAGGCTCCACCAAGTTCCTCCCGCAGGTCCTCCGCAATCATGTCCCTCCACCTGAGCTTGGGCCGTCATCTTCTGGTTTCTATTTGCACGCACTCCAAATATTTTGGCTAATTACACCATTTTGTTCATTGTATTCGCAGATTTGCCGAAAATCGAATTTCAATAATTTATTACTGTCCACCGAAAGTTATTCCTGGTGATTTTAGTTCGGGAATTACGAAAATGTTCTCAAGTATCACGTATCGCACCTAAAAATTACAGGCAAAATTGTGACCTTTAAAAATCAACATGACTGGTCCGCAATTCCTCTATCTTTCTGTATAAGCCAAATTTATTCTGACATTTCTTCGCTTGACGATATTCTACACCGATGACTCTCTTCCACGTTGTCACAAAAATCCATTCCACGTTCAATCACAAAAAACCTTGACATGCAGCGATAAATAGCCAGTACTCTTCTTAATCTAAAAAATCAATTCTCGGAATGATGTCTTCCACCCAGACGTATCTAACTTCTTTTTCTATTCAGATTGGTCGACCGGTAGAGAGGGGGACACAGACAGCGAGAAAACGTCGATAAGTCATTATACTTCGTACTGATATCTCGTTTTTTTTCAGAACGGCTCGTTTCCTGTAAAGGTTTTTAAAAATTGTTTTCCACGTCCACTCTCTTTCGTCCTCTTCATCTTCCATTTCCCTCCGGTATGGCCTCTATCTCAAAATGTTTCCCGACGAGCACATAATTGAGCTCGAATGAGGAGAATGCAGGAGAAGGGAAGGCAGAAGTCATTTGCATTGGGACGCGGAGTGGGCCGGGCCGAGGGAAGAATGGAGACATAAGCCCTAATGGAGAGGAGAGTAATTTTCCTTCCTTTCCAATCAAGGATAGTATGAACATTTATATATTTAACTGCTATTCGTTTAATACCACATGATTAGGTCGATGAAACTTCGCAAATTTTCCCCGAATAAATGATAAATTAAAAACCCCATAAATAAATCGAACAGCAGTAATTGGGATAAAAGAGTGTAGTTAAATACGTTCTTCCCGTATCGGTAATTGTAAGACAAAATGTGTATTTTACCTCCTGATAGTAAAAATACAACTTGGTCTCATTGACAAAGAGGTCTTCATCTGCCCAGTCTGCGTGGTTCGAGTCGAGCCAAGGGTGGGGTTTTCTCCGCTCACTATGGACATGATTGTGTCTAACGTCATACGAGTTAAATTTTAAGAGAGGAATCCAGAGTCCTAATTTTGCTCTCAATAAAGTCGCATTGCTTTTATTATCTATTCATTAAGATGATGCATTTGGGTGACATAAAAGCTTGTGGCATGATTTTTGGCAAATAAATCAAAGTCGATGCAAAAAAAATCAATGCGAAAAGAGGCTGAAACTGTTGGATAGATTAACCCTTCAAAATAAGCTTTTTTGCAATGCATAGAAAAACAGTACAAACCTTTTTGTTGGTTTCAAGTACTGCACGTTCTCATTTTTCTTCAAAAAAAATCACATGCTGTACTCACCTGCAACAGATAAAAATGAATAAGTATTTTAATATTGACACATTCACTATAAGTTTATATTTCATGCAATAAAATCATCATGCTACATTTAGAATAAAGCAACCGTTTTTACAATAGCTGCCTGAAGGAAACATTTATGAGATATTAGCTAAGCTATTTTTTGGCCTGCATGATGTAGCCATGATAGTAGTAGTAAAAATATTCAACTCAATCTCGGCTTAAAAACAAATAATGAGAAAAACGCCTTTTAAGCATAAGTTTAGCACTCCGTCTACTTCTAGATAACCGTAGAGTATAATACCTAATAACGGACCCGATAAATCCTGGCTTGGCTTTGTGTACGATATTGATGTAAAAAAATAGGAAAGTATACAAGGATTATAAACAACACTCGCCTATACTTAAATAAGTGCAAGAGAGTACCATCCACGCATAAAATAAGGGATCGAAAATAAACAATTAAACCCCAGACTGATTAAGGAATGCGCATCTCGGCATCCAGAAAAAAAACTCAAGTTTGGTTCAGATACCAAAATTCAAGAAATCTTGGAAGTATATTGACGAGAGAATTAATTATTTTATGGGGATAAAAAATATTTCCATGGAATAAAAAATAAATATTTGGAGAAAAACCGAAAGAATGTACAGCTACAGTGTTTGGTGCTACATCCACTCTTAAGAATAAGTCAAGAAAGGGAGAGAAAGATAGGAAACGGAAAGCGAAAAAAATGGATGGGACCTATACCGCTCCCTTGGGGGATTCCCAATTTCTAAGGTACCCTCACTGTTAGCGTCAGAAAAGAAATCATGCGGACAGGGAAGAAGACCCTATGTAAAAGGAATAAAAAACTTACAAGAGAGGAAGGAAGACCTTCAAACCAAACCAACAGCGCAACCTCCTCCTCCATTCACGTCGGTGGCCACACCGCATCGGTGAGACGTTTCCCTCCCAATTCTTGGTATATTCTCCCGACGGTCGCCTTTTCGCTGGATCCTTCCTTCCGGTCACATCACACACTACCAAAGGGGGTGGTTGGAAAATGGGGAAACCGGAACGAAGGAGATTCCTTTTCAGAGTTTGCCTTTCCTTCCATCTCTTGCTCTTTTTTTCGGGAACCCAATGAACAGTCTGAGGGAGTCTCAGGCGATGGGACGCATTGCAAATAGCACTTTTCAAATTCCCATTTCCTTCGACCACACAATCTCATGACAATACATTCTCCTGGACATACATGCGAATACTGCATTAACTACCAGCACTCTGAGGATTCAATGTACTCCGCGAAAATAAGCCGACGCATGAAATGTCAAGCAATGAATAGAATCAGTAGACGTGTACAGTGTTTTTTATTTATCACGTATTATATGAGGTATTTATATATACACTTGTCCAAAAAAACTTTGAAAGGCATGAAATATTTGGGTTGTTACACGAGCGCATGCCTTCTTAAGTTACAAAATTGCCAAACCTAATTCAAATAGTAGAAGATTCCATTTGCCGGAGAGAAACATCAGCTTGGGTAATAGTTCTAGGTTTGACTCTGATCTCAAGCACTAAACTAGCCATTATGCAGTTGCGTTGACTATGAAGTAAAGTATCAATATTAGGACATCTAACTATATCTATTATCAATCTTCGGCATTATTTATGTATCGCGCACAATATTTGCACCGTGGAAAGTGTTGCACAGTTCCTGGAACTAGCAAAAAAAACTGTGACGATGTAGCATTATATTAACAATAAGTGACTTTCTGACGGTGGGCGGAAAAAATGAACGTACCTTGCAGCAGGCAGATATTTAAAGGTAGTGTAAAATAAGGGAATTATAATCTATGAATAATACCCAAATACTACGTTCTCTGGAGATAGCTAATGCAATACTAACATTACGATGGCATCGTACGATAAGAAAGCTCGTCAACTGCATTTAGCATGTAGATTTGTATCTCTCCTCAGAACCTTCAGAGTGCCTCTTCCCACGGTTCTATACAACTTTCAAACCATGTCGGTATCCGTAAGTATCAAAACAACTGCTAGTGACTAATAATCTGACCAATTTAAATTACATACACAATGTTTCGGATGTCCTATAAAAAATGTCAAGAAGACAAAATAGACGATTCAAAAATATCCTTATATAACTTATTAGAAAGCCAATTTTTTGCACCAGGTTACTAAAATCATTACAAAATTAATACGGAACAACTTTGAAAGTAAAAATTATTCGATTATATTTAAGGAAAGAGAAAAGAAAACATTGACGCAAAAGTAACTACTGAAAGCAATGGCATTAACAAACACCTAAAAGGGAAAAGGCATGCAGGTATGCACAGCAGGTGTTCAACAATAAAAGCTTCTTTTCTGAGTCAATTTCGTCAAAACGTTTGAATTTAATCGACAACATCTTTAAACGCTACTGCGCGATTTCAAGCATTTTAATTCATTGCCGAAGGATGATAGTCCATCAATCAGCATTCAGAATGGCGTCAGTAACTGAGTTATGTTCCAAGCAAAGAACTACGATGAATTTCTTACAGTGCAAAAGGAGCCAACTTCAGATATTCATTGGCACTTGCAGAATGCATACAGAGACATGACAACGGGTAATACCACTAAAGCAGAAGATAAAGAGGTTGTTACGATGAGAAAGTTATACAAGTCAGGTATATCAGACAGAGACTTGATGCCTTACAGGCTCTACTATCCATAGGGCGAAAAACTATTGCCTTGAAATAATACTAATACGTTTAAAAATAGGGGTTGGTAGCGAAAGTTTTGAGAAACGAGGTGTTGTATTTAAAACCATAAGTAATAAAAAACAACTTTGAAAAGACAAAATGTGTTGCATTATTTATTGAACGCAACTCATATTTTAATATCGCCATGTAAAATCCAAGAGTTTATTTATTTTTTAAACTTTAGTCAGGAGTCTGGTGCCACCCACAATAAAGTAAAAATATATTTCAAGCCACCATTGTTGTAAATTTTGAATTTCTCTAGACCGTAATTTTAGAAAAAAAAGAACATTCCCCGAGGAGCTGGAGGACTAGGGCATCAACGGAATCCTTCCCAAATGACCCAAATTCCATTGCGTCAGCTAATCTGCTCCACACTCCCGACCGGGTTTCTTTGGGTGGCGCTTATCTTTTTCACCCAATGACGTGACTGAAGGCGCAACTACTAGTTTTCCCCCTCTTTCCACCGAGTTCTAAATCTGAATATGAACTTCAATTCTCCATTCCCAAAAGAGCTCGGAACTAATTTCTTTTTCAAACGCCCATCCGCTTCTGTTTTCTGCCCGTCATCTGAGTATCAAATGTTTGAAATCCATCTTCCTTTTCATGTTTCTCCCTACCTTTTTCAGCAACCGAGAAAAAAGTCAATGCTTTCCGTTCAAGTTCCACGATCTAAAAATTCAAAGAGCTATCTCAACTTCGGAAAAAAAGAAATTTCGAGGGTAAAGACATTGATGGCATTGAAGACATCAGACAAGCAATGGATAATAGACAACTTACTGTGCTTGTTCTGTTTGATTTTTCACAAGCATTCGACTCCGTGAACCAGGCTTTTCTATTACAGAAGTTAAAAGGGTATAATTTTTCGAACAGTGTAATCAAATGGTTCCGATCATATCTTACCGGGCGAATGCAAGCAGTAATAGGAAAGAACGGAGATACATCTAACTGGCTAAACGTGGCCACTGGAATGGTGCAAGGATCTGTCCTCAGTCCATTACTATTCTCTTTGTTCATTAACGACCTACCGAGATTCGTAGTTCACTTACAATATTTTCTATATGCAGACGACTTCCAAATTTACCAACATTCAACTCTAGAAAGCCTAACACAGACTATTGCTAGCTTAAATGCTGATATTGTCCATATTAACGCATGGGCTGAGACCAATGGCCTAAAACTAAATGAAAATAAAACTAAGGCTATTATTATCGGCAGTAGGAACCTTACATATAAGACAAATTTTCACCACATCCCAGCAATCACAGTCAAAAATAAAGCTGTCCCCTACGAAGAACACGTAAAAAATCTAGGGATAATAATGGACAGGAATTTAAATTGGAATGCACACTGCCTAAATATTAGGAGGAAAAGCTATAAAACTCTTCACCAATTATACAAATCAAAAAACCAGTTGCCTACAAACTTACGAAAAACAATCGTACATGCGATTATTTTCCCACATTTTGATTACTGTTGCGGTGTACTAAGCAATATCAACGAAGAAACAAATAATAAGCTCCAGATTACTATGAATGCTACTGTAAGATTTGTATGTGATCTAAAACGGTGGGATGATGTTACTGATTCATACAAGAGACTAAAATGGCTTAAAGTTAGAGAAATACGGCTTTATTTATCTATTCTCTCCACCTTCAAAATTTTCAAGTCAACCTGTCCTCCATACCTGTTCAACTCTATTATTTAAAAAAAACATCCAAAACCGGCTAACAAGATCCCATCATTTGGACTTACAGATCCCACAGCACAATACTGAAATTTACCATAAATCTTACATCGCCACTGTAGCAAGAAATTGGAATAATCTTCCAACAGATATAAAAATAAGTAATTCTGTACCCTGCTTTACAAGGAAATTATTTTAATTCATAATCACGAAAAGATGTTGAGGGAGAAAGTGAAAATGGAAATTATTGTTGTAACACTGTGATCAATTTTAATTGAAACCCTTTCTTGTATTTATTTGTGTAAATTTATTATTATTATGTTTTTTTGTAAACACTGTCTTATAAGCATTATTATATTTTTTAAATTATGTTTTGTGTAAATGATAATTAATGTACTAAGGTGTCTGAAAGACCGATTAGGATCTACTACAATAAACTTTTTATTTATTTATTAAAGTATAGCAGGGAGAAAATATTTTTCTGCTGCCAAATTGTACACGGATGTATCACAGACAGTGGACTCTGGCACCTCATCTTAATAATTTTTTGTTTAACTGCAATTTATGTTTTCCGAGATATACATAGTTGAAGCTGAGAATATTAATTTTAAAAGTATTTTAATGAGCCATCATCGTACGAGCAGTAAGGGTGGTAGTGTTATTCTTCATTTATTTCGATTATTATAGCAGCTTACACATGTTATGTTTGTACATTTCTCCACGACGCGCATTGTAAGTTAACCGTTTATCTATTTAGTTTGGCAACTCAGAATGGAAAATTTCAGGTCCTTTCGACAGTCCAGCAAAACACTATTACAACTCTAACGATGAGTGAGATAATCGTCACAATAATACATCTCTCTCTCAGCAATTACTTTACGGTTGCAGTAGAGACAAAATCTGTTGGATATTCGGGTACCGTCTTGAATATACGTTACCCATTTGTATAAAAGACAGCACTGGAATAACGATGCATATCACTGAGGTAAGTTTCAAATCATCGATTGGTTACTAAGGTTATTAAGAAAGCTAAACCCCGTAAGTGTTGATGTTACTAATCTGATTGCGTGAAAGAGGACTCAAACATATCCCAGATTTAAAATGATAAAAAAAATCAGCATTATTATTTTTTCATAATAATAAATATCTCACGTTCATAGCGACCAAGATTTATAACGCAACAAGCAATTCAAAAATGAAGAAAAGAGCGTTCGTAACCTTTAATAGAAAGTGAGATGAATTGTAGAGGATTTTCAACACTTACATTACTTCAATATCACATAAGTACTGTCCAAAGCAGGCAACGTGCTGGGATTCCTTATTAAGATTTTCGCATGTTAATTCCTGAAATTTTTTTTAATTTTAAAGAGATGCTATTCAACCTCACTAAGTGCAAGCTAGAAGCAAACGCCGGTACTCGAATGGCACGAATGCATATTTTCATGTTCCTGCAGATTCAGCATTAAGTGGTAGGACACTTACATGGGAATAATACAATTATTCCCCAGGTTAATACATGCATATCCAGTGAAATAAGTGTATTCCCTGCTCTTCTCGAATTTCTTACCTCTACGTTCCTATCAGTTATTACGCGGACAAATTTTAATAAATCTATAACGCCCACTCGACGTAAAGTTATTTAACATTATATTCAGATTTTCAGAAACCAGTCCCAGACACTTATTCGTTTTCCAAGAATCTATCAACAATCTCCACTTTATCCGCTGAACACTCACAATCATGAAGAAAAACTAAACTCCACAAACGGCATTAAATCCTCCATAAACACATCAATTTAGTTTTAAAATAAAAATAAGTTTAATAATTATAGTATATATTGTGGAGATAACATGGAGGACGAGAACAGGCTGCAGTCATTTGAGATGTGGGGTATAGAGGAAGACGGAGAAGGTGTGTTGTGCGGAAATGACCACAAATGAGGAAGGGCTTGACATGGTTGCTGAGGAGAAGAAACTACTGCATGAGGTAACAGGGGGGTAAGGTAGGTGGCTGGAAGAGGTAATGATGGACGAAGGATTGTTCAAGGCCGTCATAGAGGGAAGGATGTTGGGCATGAGGGGAAGGGGAAGAGAGAGGCATGAGGCGAAGATTTTACGAACGGGATGAAGAAGGGCAGGACGTACGCGGAAATGAAGAAAGAAACACTTGAGGTAGATAGGGCCCTGCACGTACAAAAATCTGGAGGATTTTCTCTGATTTTCAATAAAATCTACCATTAACCGGTAGATTGCTTGAATGAGTATGTTACATTTTATGCGCCCATAGTGCTTACTTTATGGTTTCCACTGAGCAAAGTCTAATTCGGAGATTACGTTATATTTTTCTCCGACAAGCGAACTATTCCCTCTTCTAAAATACATGCAGTTTACCATGCAAAGAGGCTCAGACCTACTGTTTGAAGCAACTGGTGCTGGATGGTGTGAAGTTTAACCTTTTAGAACAAGGCGCTCTTCCAGAGTACGATAAGCTGCACGTCATGTGCCAAAACACGACCAGTACTACATACACCTCTCATCCAACGTGTGTAGACTCCTCTCTCAATTTATTCACCATCACCAGTGAAAATGGAATCGCCGGACGATCTCGGACATTCTAGGCAGGCTATTCAAAGCGTCTACATCCACCTCTCGAGCATGAATTTACAACCTCCATCGCGTGGCCTGGAGCATTTACACGTTCTTATTCGCACTCTTTACAGGGCCTTTAAAAAAAATAAATGCTGGAATTTTCACCGTTGGAGCCAGTCCTCTCAAGGAAGCGAAAAGTCTTTTCGAGAGCATCAATGGAAGGAGAAAGAGAGATAGAGAATATCCCGTTGAAGAGTGAGATGATGCCTCGAGGGAAGAAGCCAGGAGCTTAACCGGATAAAGTGAGGTGGTGTGATGTAGTTTAGCCGCAGGAGGAGGAAGGGAAAGATAGGTATTGAGCAGATACGCGGGTAAAAAAGTGTAGGGAGAGATCGAGTTAGTGGAGTGTATTCCCTTCCTGAGGGTTCGGCCTCGAATCCTGGTTGTGACGGAGGTTTTTCAGTGACTCTTGATTGGGCACTCTACATTGAGTGCCACACATAAGTATTGACTCCTCAATATGAAAGTGATTATGTCATCTCGGCATGTCGGTAAGCATCGTCACACTCACATTAAGATTACTATATTTCAAATGATATGTTTTCTCGACCTCTAATATGGTGCAAATACCAGGAGTATTAAGTCAAATAAAAAATGTAAACTTCTGCCAACGCTTCGGATATTAATTTATCCATCCTCAGGGCTTTCAAGTTGTTGATGTTTTACTACTTCGTTTGTTTGTGGACGCCATATGCCAGGTAGTAATAATGTCAACGTGAATAATGTGAATATGAAGTAGTTATGTCACCTCAACATGGTGATATTCATCGACACGCTCACATGACGATGTTTTCGCACATATGTTATCATTGATGCACGCGTTATTTTCGATATTACTTTACATGCCTTTTTAAAATGTAATTTTATTTATATATTTATTTAATAACAATATGACGTAGTTTTGCACCATTATATAGCGCTAATCATCTACACGCTTACCTGGCGATAATTATCGCACGGATGAAATTATAGATGCACTCGATACCTCATATACTACGCTACATGCCCCGTTATAATTATTGTAACTGTAATTTATTTTGTTTACACATTACTGTTTGGGCTGGCGCCTTATCTGAACGTAGCCATATTACCTAAATAAGACAGCAGGAAACGAATCTTCCACATGATGAAAATCATTACGCGGACAGTATTATTGATGCACGGGATCTCTTTCATATCACCTTATATGCCTTGCTCTACTTGTCATAATTTTTATATATTTTGCCTCCTCGCTATCCTTTCTTTTCGAGTCTCGATATCGAAAACTTGAGAATGGTACTGGTCTACTTCCATCGTTCTTTTCTTTCTCCCTCCCTCTTCTGAGTACCAGGTTAGTTCTGAGTAATGACCTCCAAATCTGAATGAGGTATTCGAATCCTGGTAGTCACTGATTATCAGTGAAATCTCAACCATTGCTTTAGTGCCGGGTGGAGAACACCCTAAGTGTATTAATATTCCGTTCATCGGATGGGACTTATGACGGTGGGCCCATAATCTTCCGCATAACCCACCCACCCTGGTGGGGCAAATTACCTCAGTTGCCGGTCACCTCGAAAAATAACCAAAATACCACCCGGGAAGGCGTAGAGATGAGGAGTTACTCTCGGAATTCCCAAAACATTTCACGACGCGAACTGAGATCGAAAGGAATGGATCGGAAAAGTGGGCGAGAGGGGTGGGGAAAAAACGGTTGTCGCCAAGGGGTAAAGAAGCAGGAGGGGAAGAAGTTTGCAGATTAGGTGGCTGAGATGGAAAAGACCCCTGGAATTGATGGGAAATCATTCGATCATCCTCGGAGATCCTCTCAAGTAAATGGGATTTAAAAAAACGACTCATTTTTATTTGGTGCTTTGGACCATAGTGGAGGTACATAGTGAGGTTTGGAGTCAAATTTTCTCCCGGACGAGAGCCAAATAACTGCCTTCCAACACAAGAAAACATAAAACATGCATTTATGCCTTCACTCTAGTCTCATTACCTCATTTGCAAAATGTGCAAAACGTATAATTGACTAGATATTGTCATCTGATTTCATAAACGGCTGTCCCACTTAGAAAAAAATATGAATGCGTTATTCATCACCCCTTTCCTACCTGATCTCACCTGCAAGCAGAAAGAATTTTAGGCAGGAAACAACGTTCAGGGAATTCGAAAGTAGCAAGAAGGATATTGCAAACAGAATAGCCCAAGCAAAAAAGGAGTTCTACCAAAAGAAAAATAGTGAGTATCACAAACATGAAAGTAAGTACGCATTTTATTAAAAAATATGTTTGGAGTATTTTATAATATGGCAGTGAAGCCAAGAAAATAACAGCTACATAACAAAAGAGATTAGAAGAAATGAATATTTGGTTTTATCGAAGAATTATTAAGATCAAATGGACGGAGAGAACCACCAACGAGGAAGTCCTACATAAAAGACAGAAAAACGTATGTGTAATCAAAACAAAGAAAAATGAGAAAAACTTATTTGACACATTTTGTAACACAACAGCTTAGGCAATAACACTAATCTCCTCTCCTTTACCCATCGGTGGATCATTTGCGCAGCTCTCCCATTTCTGCCGTTTGTTCTCCTGTAATGCCGTCTTCTTGAATCGTATTGAATCTTGCAGCAGCATTTGGTTCTGATATATGCTTTCTCCTTTTTGTCTCATTGCATTTATAATCAGTATGCATGCTCCCTGTCTCACTCACTCCAGTGCGTTTTATGAATAGCTTAATGTATTACGACGGCGTAACAAATGAGATTGGAAGCGATGGAGATAAGATGTTTCCGAAAAATGATAAATATCAAATTACCAGCCAAACAAAATGAGAGAATTTCCAACGAAGTCCTACCAAATAAATGTCATGAAAACTCTGCAAATAAGAAGAGATAAACTCTTTAGGCACATGTAACGACGCAATAGCCTACTGAAAAAAATAATGGAAGGAGAAATGAGTGGGATTAATTACATAGGAAGACCAGGAATGGAATACATCAGACAAATCATGAAGGAAGTCAAAGTGAAGAACTAAGTAGGAAGGAAGCGGTTAGCTGATAGGAGAGTGGAGACGAGAGCTGCAACAAATCAAACCTTGGATAGATGACTGATGATGAATTTAGAAACAACCAAAATCATCGAAATTCCTCCAATTCAGTGGGGGAATGTGCGCAAGCACTACATTATCAAAATTTTATTTCCACGCATATTTTCAATAAAACAAATTTATTATAGACCTACAGCATCTTCACTTCTCTTTTTCACTCACATTGTCAATGACCATGACGTATTAAGGCGGCTCATTTTTTATGTCTAATAGAGCTTAACCCATATTATCAATCATTTTGGAACTATGATCTGTATTAGACGGTTTATTAACGGTAAGCATAAAAAAGATGAAGAAAGAAAAATGACTGTTTCAAAAGATCAATTATCACAACAATTTTAGCAGTGGAAGCAGGTAAAATAGGTCCCTTTGTTTAAAACTTTGTTTCTCTCTAACCATTAATATCTAAAAAGATTTTCCAAAGAGATTATTATTATTATTAGAGTTAATCTACCAGTTAAGGTACATATAAATGGAAGATAAAGTGTGAATCCCTAGATTTTTACAGGAGGAGGCCCTTGTCCCCTTAAACGATTTTTTTCTTCGTCTAAGCATACGTTCTCTATTCATAGACAAGAATAAACTAAGTGCCTGTTAATTCATGATTCATTAACTTTTCATCTACATCTACATACTACCCCGCAAGCCGCCTCAATAGGCGTGTGGCGGGGGGTGTTAGGACACCAGCCGTTTACATATAAAAAGGAAACGCTCTATGAAATTACGCCTTGCATTTATTAAAGTCCCTTATTGTTCGGGGGAAAAACGAATTCCCATACCTATCCGTTCGGCAAAATATCTCTCTTAATTTATCGTTTCTGTCGGACCTGGAAATATAGTGGGGTTCTAATATGATGTTCTCCGTGTCGCTCTGAAAGATATCTATTCTCAATTGCTCAAGTAATCTAAGCCTAGCGCGCAGCCTCCGAGTCTCTAGCGGCTCCCAGCCTAATTCGTTTAACATCTGCGTAACGCTGTCTGTACTCCCGTAGCAGTTTTTGACGAATCGCGCAGCTTTCCTTTGTATTTTATTAAGTTCCCGAATTAATTCTTTCTGCACCGGATCCCATATGCTTGCTGCATATTCAAGGTGTGGCCGGACGAGTGCGAAATAGCACCTCTCTTTTACTTTTTCATCTGAGAATCTTCCCACAATACGCTTGACGAATCCTAGCTTCTTCAGAGCTCTGCCACAAATATTTCTTATATGTGTTCCCCACGATAGGTTTGAGGTTATGGTAACTCCCAGATACTTAACTTCATCTGTCGCCTTTATCTTAACGCCATCCACAGCATATACACGGGGATAGTTGGACGACCTCCGCAAGAAATGTACCGCCGCACATTTGCTCAGATTAAGTTCGAGTCCCCACTCTTGGCTCCACACATGAACGTTGTTTAAATCCGATGATAGAATTTCAAAGTCAGAGTGATCATTAATTTCGCGATAGATGACAGCGTTGTCAGCAAATAAACGTATTTTACTGCTAATTCGAGAGCATAGATCATTTATGTATATAATGAACAAAAGGGGGCCGATTACGCTTCCTTGTGGGACACCTGATGTCACTTTAACTGCATCAGAGCTAATTCCGTCAAGAACTACTTTTTGCTTACGATCACTCAGAAAGTCGCGTATCCAGTTTACTACTGTTTCGTTTAGGCCGCATGACTGTAATTTGTATAAAAGTTTGTTGTGAGGTACCGTGTCGAAAGCTTTCTTAAAATCTAGGAATAATGCGTCCACTTGTGTTTTCGATTCACCAGATTTGAGAACGTCATGAAGAAAGAGCGCGAGCTGTGTTTCACATGATCTACCTTTCCGAAAGCCGTGCTGACAGCCATGAAGGAAGTTACGACTGTCCAGGAACGTCATGATATTGCTAACGACGATATGTTCGAGTATCTTGCCTATAATAGACGTTAATGAAATTGGTCGATAGTTCCCTGGGTCATGTCTGTTTCCCTTTTTGAATATCGGTGTAACGTTTGCAATTTTCCAGTCTATTGGTATCTTTCCTTCAGACAATGACTTCTTGAATATTATGTCTAAGAACGGTGCGATCTGTGGCGCTAATTCCTTGAGGACACGCGCGGGTATTCCCTCCGGACCCGGAGATTTACTATTTTTGATCGACTGTAGCTGTTTAGTTATCCCATCACATTGAATAGTGATTTCTTTCATCGGTTCCTCAGTGAATGAAATGTCGAAATAACATGGAGTATCGTCTGTAGTGTATACACTTTCGAAGTGGGAATTTAACGTGTTAGCTTTGTCAATATTATCGGTGACAAGTTTGCCATCTTTATCAAATAACGAATCTACGGTTGAAGATTTTCCAAGAGTATGTCAGTAAAATGCAATAACCACTACGATGCTAAACCAGGAACAATCCAGAATTAATCGCCGGGCCAGAGCCGTGCTTTATAATTCCGTGCATGATTCGATGTTACATGATGTCGGGGAATCAGTTTTTGCCAAGGAGATATGGTCCACACTCGAAGAAATGTGCGGTACGTATAGTATGTTGCACACAGTCGTGCATTTGCGTGAGTTAACCACTACGATGTTGTTGTATTTGGTTTTCTTATGATCCCAACATTGCGGAATCAACCGTTCTCTTGTCTGCGACAGGCTCAAGTTGGCGCCTATTATGTTTTCGATGTTCTTTTGTTTTCAAGTCGCTGTAACGGTTGTATCAGTCTGAGTGCAAGAAATAAAGTACCTATGCACCTGTCCTGTGTAATCGTGTGTTCGTTAGTTACGCTAAACCAAAAGTAAGTGGTTACCCTGCACAAGAAAGTGAAAAACAATAGGTTACGGGCCCAGGGACACTAGCGAACACTAAGGATTACTAGGAAAGTGAAATTAAGTTACGTGTGAAGCACATTACCGTAATAAGTAAGTAAATTACGGCCCAAGCAAGATGGCGGACCACGACGAAAGAATGGAATTCAGACGCGCTATATTAAAGGCAGACGGTTCAAACTACTATGCATGGAGCAAGAGGATAGAGGCACAAATGATAGACAAGAACTGTTGGACGGCGATAGACCCGGGTTTCGGAGACGCTGTGCACAATAATGTAAATCAGGAAGAAGCGTTGGGGATGCTAAACCAGGAACAATCCAGAATTAATCGCCGGGCCAGAGCCGTGCTTTATAATTCCGTGCATGATTCGATGTTACATGATGTCGGGGAATCAGTTTTTGCCAAGGAGATATGGTCCACACTCGAAGAAATGTGCGGTACGTATAGTATGTTGCACACAGTCGTGCATTTGCGTGAGTTAACCACTACGATGAAAGAACCCGGCATGCCGATGCAAGAGTATGTCAGTAAAATGCAAGAGACTATGCAAAAGGTACGTAAAGGCGGTGTCATATTTAGCGACCAATCTTTCGCGTACTTCCTGCTACTCGGACTCCCCATACCGCAATATGAAGGCCTCATACGATCCCTGGAGGACAGCGAAGATAAGATTACGTCATCCATGGTGAAAGCAAAATTAATGCTTGAAGAAAGGAGGATGGAGAGGAACAGCAGAATGAAGAACGACGATTCAGTTGCCCTGAATGCTTCAAAGGAATCTAAGGAACCGCCGCCGGCACACTGGCACAAGAAAGGAATTAAGTTTAAGGCCAGGGGAAGGGACATGACAAGGGGCACCCCACCCAACTTCAAGTGCTTCTCATGTGATAAACCAGGTCATGCTGCCCGCGACTGCCCTGTATGGACTGAGTTCAAGGAGACCAGGCTGAAGCAACGCCGTGAGTGTGAGTCAAAGACGTATGTTGCATGTAGCGAGGATTCAGACGAAGAGAATGCCACCCTACTGTTATCCGACTCGACACGACACCAGACGCAAGAAGATAAGTGGTACCTGGACTCGGGAGCGACTGACCATATGTGCCATGATGCCAATGCATTCAAACACTTATTGGGGGTGAGGGGAAGAGTGAAAATAGGAAATGGCGTGAAACTACCCATTAAAGGGAAGGGGGCTGTAAACCTGTATGCGAGGATGAAAGATGGAGAAGGCAAGAAATTGTGTTTTCAGAATGTCAAGTATGTACCCGGACTGTATTGCCATCTGATTTCTGTCCCCCAGTTAACTGAAAAAGGAGTTGTTGTCGCGTTTGGAGATCAAGTTGCTGTAGGCTCACTGAATGGTGAAGTGATCTTCGAAGCCAAGAAAGCTGGAAGGATGTATGAACTCTGTAGCGGTGATCATCCTATGCAAAGGCCAACTAACTATCTTTGGCTTTGAGTGTAGAGACAACCAAGGAAGTGTGGCATCGACGCCTTGGCCATGTCCATGCCCAAGCATTGGAGAAAATTCCACCACTTGCTGAACTCAAACGAAAAGAAATGGAAGCGTGCGACATATGCGTTCAAGGAAAATTACAAAGGAAGCCATTTATTGCAACGAGTGCCCGTGCATCCAAACCCCTTGAGCTTGTTCACACCGATGTCATGGGGAAATTCGACCCACCATCCAAGGGTGGATCACTATATGCAATCGTATTCACTGATGATTTCTCCCGGTATACTGTTGTGAAAACCATGAAAAGCAAGAGCGAGGCTCTCATAAAGTTTAAGGAATATAAGACCATGATGGAACAAATGACCGGTGAGAAGATAATGAAACTAAGGTCGGATAGAGGGGGCGAATACTGTTCTGATGAATTTGAAAGGTACCTGACAGAGAATGGAATAATTCACCAGAAGACTGTACCTCATTCACCACAGCAAAATGGCAGGAGTGAGCGGCAGAACCGGACCCTCATGGAAATGGCAAGATGTATGATCATCGAATCTGGAGCTACCAAAGATATGTGGGCAGAAGCGCTAAATACGGCTGCATACATAAGAAATAGATGCCCATGCCGTACTATTGGGAATGAAATACCCATTGTTCTGATGCGAGGATGCGAGATTGTCATGAAAGACCTGATCAAAATCAAACCATTTGGCTGCAGAGCACAGGCCATTGTGGAAAATCGGAGAAAGCTCGATAGCAAGACTGAGGAATGTATCATGCTCGGCTATGAAGAGGGCACAAAGGGAGGCTACAGACTCTGGAGCATATCAAGGAAGCGTGCCATCGTGAGGCGAGATGTTGTGTTCCATGAAAGCACATTCCCACTCAAGGAGATGCAGTCAACCGATCAGGGAAGGCACGAGAATCCATCGAATAACATATTCATGTTCGAAGAAAGTGACGAAGATTTTGCGGATGGACCGGTGGAGAGTGACGGATTGGAAGTTCAGGACCCAACATCTGAACTACCTGACCCTCAACGATTAGACTATGCCCAAAACATCCACCTGCCGGATGATGATGCTGTACCCATTGCAGTTGAAGAGATAGCTGTCATCCCAAGGCGTTCCGGTAGGTTGCACAAGCCTACCACATGTGGCTGCTCTGAGTGCCACTCAGCCATGGTGACGCTGTCAGAAGTAGATGACCCGTACGAGCCCACGTCCGTGGAGGAAGCGATGCTGAGTCACCACCGTGACAGCTGGGTAGCTGCCATGGAGGAGGAGCTCACCAAGTTGGAGGAGATGGGAACCTGGGACATCGTACCAAGACCCATCGACAAGAAGGTGATCGGCTCAACGTGGAAATTCCGTGTAAAAACCGGAAATGATGGTAATCCACACAGGTTTAAGGCTAGACTTGTTGCCCAAGGTTTCTCACAGGTACGTGGACTTGACTACTTTGAAACATATAGCCCAGTAGTAAAACGTAAAACCATCAGACTAATGCTTGCTGTATCTGTTGAACAAAATCTTTTGGGGGAACATGTTGATGTGGTATCAGCCTATGTAAACAGCAATTTACCAGAGACTATTTATTTGGAACGACCCAAGGGTCTAAAAGTGAGTGACAGAGGTGACTTTGTGTGTAAATTAAACAAGTGTCTTTATGGCTTGAAACAGTCAGGCAGGGAATGGTATTCCAAAATGAAGGGAATATTCTTGTCAATGGGATTCAACCCCACTTATGGTGATCCTTGCTTATTCCTCAGCTCTAAACGCAAGCTATATGCTGCTTTGTATGTTGATGACATAGCTATATGGAGTGCTGATCAAGCAAATATCAACTGGTTCAAGGAAAATCTGTCTAAGCATGTAGAGATCAGATGCCTTGGGAGCATAAGTAATTTATTGTCCTTAAGAGTCAGAAAAATGAGTTGTAATTCTGTATCCATTGATCAATCGAAATATATAGAGCAAATGTTATGTGAATTTGGAATGTCTGATGCAAAATGTGTATCGTGTCCTCTCAGTGCTAGTGTTACGAAAGGGCTTGATGAGCCTGATGCTGTTGTCAATGAGAGTGATTACAGGAAGGCCATAGGCATGCTCTTGTACGTTGCCAATGGCACTCGCCCTGATATATCATTTGCTGTATCATATCTGAGTCAGTTTTGTTCTCATCCAATGAAAACCCACTGGTCAGCTGTAAAACACCTGTTTAGATATGTTAAAGGGACTATTGATTATGCCATTGTTTATCAGAAAAATAACATGCAGGCCCAAATTTTCAGTGATGCTGATTTTGCGGGAAATAAGATTGACCGCAAATCTTTCTCTGGGACTGTTATAATGCTAGCTGGTGGCCCTATTCACTGGCAATGTAAGAAACAAACTGTAGTTGCAAATTCCACCCAAGAATCTGAATATATTGCCCTTGCTCTGACCACTAGGGAGGCTTTATGGCTGGGTAACATCCTTGAGGAGATGAATCTTAAATTTATGTGTGAGATCCCCTGTGTCAAGGCTGACAATATACCTGCTATTACCCTGGCCAAAGATGATTTAATTGATCATAGATCTAAGGCTATTGACATTAGATACCATTATATTAAGGACGTTGTGTTAAAGGGTTTCATTCAGCTTGAGTATGTTCCCTCTCACCTTAATATTGCAGACTTGTTAACTAAAGGACTTAGTGCAAGGAAGACTCAGGAACTGTGTACAATGGTAGGACTAATGTCTATATGATTGTGTCTTGAAAGTATTAAATTATTCTATTGGGCAATTGGACTATGGACTGTGGTTGATGAATGCCCTAAAATCTTTATTGTGACAAGTGAAGTGAAATGTATTATTAAGTGAACTAAGAAAGTTTTTTTTTTGGACTGTTGAGGTATTCCCCAATGTGTGGAATCAAGGGGAAGTGTTGTTGTATTTGGTTTTCTTATGATCCCAACATTGCGGAATCAACCGTTCTCTTGTCTGCGACAGGCTCAAGTTGGCGCCTATTATGTTTTCGATGTTCTTTTGTTTTCAAGTCGCTGTAACGGTTGTATCAGTCTGAGTGCAAGAAATAAAGTACCTATGCACCTGTCCTGTGTAATCGTGTGTTCGTTAGTTACGCTAAACCAAAAGTAAGTGGTTACCCTGCACAAGAAAGTGAAAAACAATAGTG
This sequence comes from Pyrrhosoma nymphula, assembly GCA_963573305.1. NCBI lineage: Eukaryota > Metazoa > Arthropoda > Insecta > Odonata > Coenagrionidae > Pyrrhosoma > Pyrrhosoma nymphula. The sequence goes on from OY754335.1 coordinate 57,214,660, forward strand.
TATACACTTTCGAAGTGGGAATTTAACGTGTTAGCTTTGTCAATATTATCGGTGACAAGTTTGCCATCTTTATCAAATAACGAATCTACGGTTGAAGATTTTCCCTGAAGCTCTCTCGCATATGACCAAAAAGATTTCGGATTTTCTTTGAGTAATTCACCAAGTACTTTTTTCTTGAAATTTCGCAATGCAGTACGCATTGATACTTTTACCACATTCCAGTCAAATATTTTCCAAATTTATACAAATTGAATTGATTTGTGTATTTCCAGCAAAATTATTATGCATTATACATAGCATTGATATTTCACTCATTAGGATTTCAAACACTTTTTTGGTAAAAATAGCGAGGTCGTTTCAGTTCGGCAAAAATTCCAACAGCAGTAAGCTGAGACTGACATTTTCTCTATTAATTAGTCGAACAAAACATTTTCACTAAAACTACAGGAAACATTTATCCCCTACTTCTGCATCTCAGTTAGAGGTAAGAGTATTGCTTCGCGTTCCTGAGTTTGCCCAACAAATAACTACCTACTCAATGTTCAAGGTGGAAATGGAGAAATAGGTCAGTATCAGGCTTATTCTTAAAATTTTACTACCACAAGCGTTCACTTGAGGTAATTTGATTAGTAGATAAGAGCGAAATCCTCAATTTGAAATTGTTTAAACATTGAATTAATGCAATAAAACTGCCATTTATTCACTAAAAACAGTTTTTCAACACGCTTTAAAATAGCTTCACTTGACTATCTGTCTGTGGGTCAGGGAGAAAACTTGTAATAAAACTTTCACCCACTTCCTGACCAGCAATCGCTCTGAATTTGGCTGACAAACATATTCTGAATGAAAATACTATAATTATTCATTATTTTACAACATTCAGTTGAATGTAACAATAAAAAAATTTAAACATGTTTCAAGTTTTCAATGAATTTATGTACAGAGAAATGGTTTGAATGAATGAAGAATGACTGTTGCCTTAGATACCAATAACAAAGTTAATAGTGTTAAAAACATTAGCACAAAAACATAGGAGTATCCCTGAACATAGTTATGAAATATTTTCAATTAATTTATATACATGGAATTAAGGTTAGCATTCGCTACAATATTTTGTGATGAAGACTAAAAATAGATAAAAATAAATATATATAACACTGGCTTCCTAATTGTAGTGGATAGGTAGTTGATTTTATAATTTTAAAGTAATGCTGCTACATATGATTTGATTCCAGGTCCAAGTGGACTTATCTCGAGACAACTAGTACGGCACGGTTGGCATAAAAATCATCATTGAATTTTGTAATAATGAGATGAAGGAGGATATGCTGTAAGTGGAACTACGAACGGGAAACACTATCTTGAAGTCACATCATCACAGAGTCGACGCAGGTAATTATTGGGTATAATCTGTCGGTTACGGAAATTTTTAAAAGGCATGTGTCACCATTACATAGTTACTTTCACCTATTCATTCCCTTTTTAATGGCTGCTATCCTACCACATTTACCCTCATTCTTGTCATATGATGCCAGATTTTAAAAAAATAATAAGATTTCCAAAGTTATACTCATATCGTATATTCAAGTGTATTACATAGGAGTTCCTATCGTTATCTTCTCGCACTCTTAGAATAACCATTATTTTTCAAGGGTACCGGCCTGCTACGTTGAAAACACTCGGCTCCTGTTTAGTCACCGACGTTAAGCATTACTGAGCACGGCTCGAATTCGGTGGGATAATACTCCCGTTCGTCTAAGTGTTGTTGCCACTATCTTCATATATCAGACAGAATAAGCTTAAATAAAAGTGCAAAATAAGATTAATCGCTGAATCAAGTTAAATTCAAGAACCAATAACATTCTTTTTCGACCCTTATTTCTTCCCGCGCAATATTGTCCTGCCAATGTATAACGACGACCCGAATCAATGCCATCTCGAATATGTTGAGTTAATTCGTTAAGATCTACTTTCGTAACAAAATATTTCATTCCCCTTCATCTCAGTGTAGTTATAGATAGATACCTTAGATACCTCTCTTCATACCATGCGGTGCATATTGGTGAGACTATAGTACTGGATTCCCACCACGAGATCCCAGTTTTGACTCTCGGTAGTGATTTTCTCTCAAAAGGGTGATTCTCGTCAACTTCCTGATAAATATCACCAATCCTCACGGTGTTTAGAGTCCCCAACTCAGATTTTTTAAATTGAAAAATCAAGATAAAAAAGGAATTGGATGTTTTTCCTTCCTTTAAACGGAGGCAGGATTAACGTGACAAGGAGGAAGTCGCCTGGGTGGCGAAGATGGTAGGGGACGTTGTCTCAGCCAGCCCTCTTGCACGTCGACTTTTCCTTAACTCCATTCTTCCTTCCTTCCACTCCTCCCCTTCTTACGTCTCCTCCTGGATCCTTTCAACTTCCATTGGTCTTATAGTAATTCCTTTCTCTCTCTCACACACACATTCTCCTTTATGACTCTTGATTTTCCTTCCTTGCTCCCTTCAAGCAGTTGTTATTTCGCTATCCTCCTTTCTCTCTCCCTTTCCAAGCTTTTTCGGTGAATCGCTCAGCCGTGAAGGGGCATTGCCATGTTCCCATATCCCCGTAGGAGAGAGCAAGAGAGTGCGAGGGGGGACACCCCTTAACCCCTCATTGTTGATGACGCCAGAAGGCCACGGAGGCGCGGTCTAATTTATTTCCAGCTTCCCTCCCCTCACACATACAGCTAAGTTGCTCTCCATCTCGCTGTCTTGCTTTTTTGCTCTTCCGCTTTTCCCGGCATACTCTCATCAACACGTCATCTTAATGGTATGCTCTCAAGAGAGGAAGTAACCAAGAATAGGCTAGTCCTTCGCCATGAAGTTTATTGAAAACTCCTCGTCTTGAGGTACCGATAAAAAATAATCAGTTACGAGAGATTTTGGTAAGTTTTCTGACACAAGCGTAGTTTTCCAGAAAATTGGTTTTATGCCGTGAAATAAATAGATATTATGTTTAAATACGAGTGACAAAGAATGTCACAGTAACGTTAAAGACCATTCTCATGCTCTCGTTTACTCAAAATTGCTCTTCATCGAAGTTCTTTATGCAAGTGGAAAAAACTACTGAATAATACTTGACATAGATCATGTTCGCTCTTTATTTTCTTACAGAACGCTACCTATTCGATTATTAGCTTCCTTTCTAGGTTAGTATATTCTCTATAAATACACTTCATCTCGCTATGTTTTTATCTTTTCATTCCTCATGGCCGATTTACTTAATTGCGTGTACTTAATGTTGGGCTCAGAGGATTGAAATAACCGAGGATATGTAGGTATTCCTCCATCCATAGATCATTAACAACCCATAGTCTCAGTGACATATATTTCCAAGCCTATCCGGCGAAACATTTTGTCTGTGTAGTAACAGAAATGGACATTTAAAAAATACAAGACGAGATGGCCATACATTAGTTAAATGCGTTAAAAATTTAAAGTTTGGTAAAATATGTGCACCAAAATGACAGCATACTCATGAGAAAGGCTATTCAACGAGTTCGCTCCGTATTTTTTTCTTCTTTGGATAATTTCTACGCGTAACTATAGCATGTTAATGATACGAATGAATACGCAATATTCCTCAACGGGAATTTAAACTCGGAGGAAATGAGAAAAATGGGACTAGAAGTTGGTGTTTTGCAGGCGTGAAGGCGGTTGGAATTTCAAATCAAAGAGGGGTTTTCTCCCAACGGGGTGGTAGCGACGGGGATATCGTAAGAGGGATAGCAGTGATATGAATCTAGTGGGACGAACTACCGAAAAATGCTCTTCAGGCTCACTCCAAGGCTCTTGGGAGGAAAACGACAGAAATGCGTTTTTGTTTTGGGCGAACAGCTATTGAGGGGAATGTGAGGATGAGAGGGGTACGCTATCACTGTCTGTAGCAGCTTCCTCGGTCCTCGAATTTATTGGTTCAACCTCGTGTGTGCTATATTCCCAGCTCTTTCTAATATTCTCCACGGTTTAACTATTATCATTACCTATTACTATTGATATCTTGCAATTGTGATCGATACTATTAGTGATTTGAATTTAGATGTAGAGATCTACGCCCCCACCATTTTTTCAGCTCAAAAATTTTATAAACTTGATATTTTCAGGCGTGAATTCGTGGAAACGACTGATATTTAGGGTAATAACAAAACTTAGTACTGTAAAAAACAAAGTTTTCACATCACAATGGCCCCAAATATTTCGTCTGATACCGCATCTTGTGGTATTTCTGCTTGGTTTCGTGACAGCCTGTGCCGAATCAGACTAGCCTTATTCTAAATGCTCCTTAATATCGGAAGATAATAGATAATAATAATATCAACAAACAATCAGAAATGATTCTTTCACGAACACAACTATTTTCTTTGCCTTATAAATTTTATCATCCCATGATTTCTATCAACGATTTGACATTTGCCTTCGTAACATCATCTTGGTAGCTTAAATTCATGAGCAAGATTGATTTTGGATTTGTATATTTATTTTGAGAGTTTATTTTAATTTGTTACTGTAATTTTTTTACGGTTCGTTTTTGCTATTCTGTCGGGGGGCTTTAATTTCTTTCATCGCTTTACATGATAAATGGAGCACATGTAGAGATTGTATGGGCCATAAATGGCGGCGAAGAGTTAGGAACATTGAAAGTTCTTTCAGGTAATTCAATTTACTTGGGATCTGAGCCTCGAGCAACACGCACGTGTTCATGAGAACTAAATCCTTCCGGTAGATGGTCACCTGAATGAGGTAAATAAATGATTAGGAGTCTATTTCCCTTCCCATCTATTGACAACTTGGATTAATTTTTAATTTTCTTTCAGGTAGTTAAAATGTATTTGCTATGAATTATCTGCCTCCTCTTAGGTTTCCCGAAGAGATTTATTTTTTAATTTATTCTTCTCTGGAATATGTACGAGGCAAATTTAATGTTTGGTCCACAAATTAAAAGAATTATAAATTTGGCATAATACTTTATTTTGTATTTATTTGTTTCCCTTAACACTCTCGTACTATCCATGCATACTCCATGAACTAGCTATTTCAGCTAGCATAGCACTAGCATAAAACTAGCATACTCCATGAACTAGCTATTTTAAGCACCTATGTATCACGCTTACGCACTCATGTATCATGAAGTTTTACCATGAATTTGTAAAGAAATTAGTGACGCATTATTCATCCTCTTTGTTGATAGGCCCTACTTTTCTCGTGCTAGTTAACGGCCACAATCCCGGCTTTAGCAGACTCCACTAATCTTTCAATCCCGAAACTCCCAGACTCTCCCGATGCATTTTCATGTACCTCATTCATCGTCATCGGCTGTTCCCATGCCCATAATTAATTGGATCGAAGTCATTAGCGGATTTGAGCCTTTTTGCTCTCGTTCTCCTGGTAATTTTACCCCCTGCCACGAACTTTGTTAAGCATCCCTCCCCAATTGTTCTCCCATCATTCTGACGACCGGCGCTGTCATAAGTTTGGGAAGCGTTCTCCGCGCCACCAGAGAACAGTGATTGCACGTAACGTCATGACGTAACTGGCCGCTGACACAGAGGTTTAGTTAGGAACTCCGCCTAAAAGAAATCAACATTTGATAGTAGATCAATCATTTGTCTATTTATGCAATGCTTTATTAGTTTGGACCCACGTGCCAGAGACTATGCGATGTGGTGATATATCCATGATATTATGTTATCTAGCCCATACAGGTTGATATGTTGAAATCGATATATCGATGGTAATAATGTGTGGACGTCGAAAGTGATCATGAATTTTACAATTCATCATAACAATCTTCTGTTATCTTTAAGTTTATTATGTAGTGCATTCCATATTGACATGGCATATATTTTATAGAACGTAAAATAGCGATAATATAATAATAGGTGTACAAACTTCAATAATGTCAGTAATTTAGATAATTGTCTTCTGGGTGGAAATTTTTTTTCTCGATATGTTAGAATATAGTGTTATGTATAATCTGGAAGGTATTTAAAACTGCTCTAAACCTGAAATATAAGCCATTTTTTTAGATTCTTCAAATGAATCGGATCATGAAAGTACAGCAAAATAATTAGGTATTTACAATTCATTTGTTTCCTTTTAATCTGGTAAGGTACTTTAATCAAACTGAATCTATGTCAGGTAAAAGGTAATATTTTTCTGAGATAAATCACAACCTCATTTTACAGCTTACAAAACGTTAATTGTACTTTACCTACCCCCTGAGTTATCTTTATCCTTCGGGATACCTGAGTATTCTCCCTCTAATAATAAAGAAATATCGATATTAATGGCCATTTCAATAATCATGATCGCACGAGATATTTATAGCTATATCTTAATTGTAGAAATGTATGAATTAAGTATTTTACGAACTGCCAAATAACAAATATTGGTGCATTTTTACATAATGCTGTGAAGTTGGGCGCCAGATTGAACGCTAACAGCTGAGTAAGCATATAATTTACTCTATTACCATAGATATTTTGCATTGAATACATCATTTTCATAATTAGGTCATGCGCCACCAGTATATATTCTATTGTATTTGAAATTTTTATGATAAGAACTACACATTCTGTAGGTAAACGTTTGAATATTTTGTGCAGAGAAAAAAAAGCGTGTTGTTAAATTTGTCAGCATCAATGATTTAGTTTGAGTTTAAGTAAGAATGAGGTAAACATTTAAATACTTTCCGCCCTTTGATCGGCATACACCTTTCAAATATAGAAAACGGGTTTAGCATTGGGAAAAGGAATATCGCCACCACACAAAAATCTATAAAACAAGAAATTGAGGCGGTGCGACGGCTAGAGTACTGGCCTCCTATCTCGAGGACCCGGGTTCAGCTATAGGCCCAGGTGAATATTTTGTTATGCGAGTCACGATCCCTCCATAAGCACTTAATGGAGATCACTTCAACTGCAGCACTCTGTCTTCGAAAGGGACGTTAAACTGCGGATTCCCTTGGTCCCTTTCGTTCCGAACAGGTTAATGCTAACGCTGGGTTTCTCTCCACTCTTTCCCTATTTCCCCCGTATTCCTCCTCTTGTCAGCCTAACCACCTATTCCTAATGAAGCAATCGACCTATGTTTTCGATCGCTTCCACTAAAAAACCAACCAGCCAAAGGATACCGCCAAATTAAGTTGGCGGTATTCTTTGGCTGGTTATAAGCTAAGGCTTATGAATATGGCCTTTAACTATAATATATCGTGACTACCCCAGTATTTTTTATAAATAAATATTCCGATTTTCCTCCTCCTCTGGCCATTTAAGTGTTTCTCCAATCCTTCTCGAGTCCCCAAGATAATTTTCCTTTTTTTTTGCAACTCGCCACCCCATCAAAACATCGTAGAAGATCGGAGTCGAAAGATTTTGAGGCATTAAATTCCTGGGTCAGGAGCTCCAAGGAGGAAATTTTCAGTTGGAAAGTCTCTCCATCTTCAATGCGACCCCTCCCAGGGCCAAACCCTCCAAGCAATGAATCTTCCCGAGAAAACACCTTCGGAAGGAAGTTGGCAAGTTTTGCCTCGTCCCTCCTGACTGGCGTCCTCTTTCCACCACTCAGATTTTGTGAATAAACCTTGTAAAGGTTTAGGGGGAAAAAGTTCAGACAACCCTATCCAAGAATTTTGCCCTAAACGATAAAATGATTTGGATGGAAGTTGAGAGGACCTTCATGAAATAATACTAAGCTTCCCGCCAGTCCCAATATTTCTTTGCAATTACAGTCCGTTATGCTGTTCCTTTTTTTTTTAAATAGTGGTCGAAGGCGAAACGTTATGCTTAGGTAACCTAAGGGACACATAAGGGTGTATGGAGAAGGATTTACTCTATAGTTACAATAAAACTCTCTGGCAAATCCTCAGCTTTCCCAGGGATTATCGGCAAGGTATTACTGCTAGCAAAAACATTAGTTACATCGCCACGAGCTAAAAGAAGGAGAAGAAAAAGTAAGTAAACGAGCCCTGGGATTAGAACGAAATGATAAGAAGCGACGTTGGAAAATTATGATTACTGAATAAACCCTGATCGCGATTAGAAGACTATTTGTATAACAATGATCATGTGGCCATTCATTATAGGCGAATTGATTACCCACCTCAATGACGATTTGACCCACGACTAACTTTTCAATTTCCCTGGTCCATTCTCCGTTTAGAATCTCTTTTGTATGGTAATAGTTTAATTTTTATAAGAAAGAGAAACTAAGTTATCATATTTTCCATAATATTTTATTCTTTATAGAAAATCCTATCTTTTATATCAATCGATTTCAGTTTTTGTTGATATTTCTCGATAGTGTGTAAAGAAAATTGCAGCAGAAAGTAAATCTGCTCGAGTGGCAACCTGAAAAATATTCAGTTGCACTAAAATTAGCAGGATACCTTCTTTCTAAAACATATGTCGTCAGGTTGGCCATTTATTGAAATACGGGATTTGTAAGCCTACGGGTTCTAGGTGGCGGAATGGTAACTGAAACTTACCTCTCAAGTTGTTGTGGAATGGTTATGTGGTTTGGGGAATTCTTTTAACTCTTACATCTGAGTTTACGCAGTATCATTATGAACCTCCTCACAGAAATTTGAGCCATCAAAAATTAGCTGTGTCACTCGGTCTCGAATCCAATTTTCTTGCAGGTAAATTGTCACCCTGGAAGTAGCTTTTATTGATGAAAGGGAAGTGGTTGGTACCTCAAAATCTTGAAAAGCCGAATATTGATGGCGTGAAGCTACACCTATCCCTTCAGAATAGTACGTGGTGTAAGACAATGGTATAGAGGGATGACAACGGGTCCAATTAGTCCTGCGCGACCCTGCGATGCATTGACGGCGACATGCAATATTCACGATTTATCGTACTGCGCCATTGAGCCCATGGGGCATGAGACACATCGCATCTTGACATTATGCTACTTGCGAAAAATGAGAAAATGAAAAAAAAAAAAAGGAATGCGATATGTAGCATGTTCATGATTGGTAATATACATTTTATCACTCCGTGAGACACTATGGGTGCTCCCCAGTATGGTGATAGCTGTCTTTTGACGGCAGCAATTGGGGATCGCCAGACGACCAAATAAGATGTAACAGCTCAAAGCGGCTTTCCACGTATTTCACGCGTAATCCTTCTCGCGTGCACATATTCAGTAGCGGATAGTCGAGATGAGATGCGCATGTTGTAGTTCAAATATTCGGCTCACCTCGGAGGGGAGAGCCACCGACAGCCAGCGATAGCCGCATACTGCTATAAATCAAAAGCACCACGGCGTGGCGATCGACGACTGTCACCATCAATAGAAAGCACCCTATGAAGTGCGGTCAATTCATTCCACGACTGTCTTGCCCGATGTTCCAAATATGTTTTAACTCTTGGTAATAGTTCGGGAGAGTAGAGGAGATGAGAAAAGGAGAGTGTAGTGAGGCAAATAAAAAACTGGACGAAAGAGGAACACATGTGTAAGTTCCAACGTATCATTCGTTATACAACACAGTCAAACCAACATTTTTCAGAACTTTAGGACGGTAAAAAAAATTCCTACTTCAAAACATTCAAATTGTGATCGTGATAAAAAGGAAACCTCATCACAACACTCGATACCATGCAATACACGAAACATAATGCAATGAGCAAAAAACGCAATGAATACGACAATACAAGAAAATTAATGCAATATATAATGGCATATTATTTTTAATAAACGTTTTTGTCATACAATGTGTCATGGATAATTCATAACATGACTGCCTCGTCCCATGTTTTGAAATTTATTTCATCCTGTGTAATAGTTCAGGGGTGAGGGAGAGTGTACAAGATAAGTAAAAGAGTGAAAAAAACACGAGAAACGAAGCAAATAAAAATATTTTAGAATAAAATATCAGTAAAAACAATTCGATACTTCACGAAAAGCCACTTTTAATCTTTATGCTGAAGAGATCAAGAGACAGTATGGACCATTTCATTCATTGTGACTTACGGAATATGAAAGAAACATAAGGTTATTTTAACCTGATAAATCTGCCATGTCGGATCAGAGATTCACCCTTGGGCATCATAAATAATTCCAAAATAAAAGTTGCCGTCTCTCGAACTGATATTAGGGCACAATTGCTAAACAAGCCACTGAATTTAGAATTGAGGAAGATAATATAAACGAAGATCACGGCTTCAACATAAGCACTATGTGGAAATTGATTAAAATGCAATTCGAATGACGCGTAATGACTCCATTAACAAAGTACCCCTGCGTTATATAAACCGTTAATCTCCTCTCTATGGATGACTTAACCTTATTGACGGTGGCTGAGTTGGCTGCTGGAACGTAGGTTCCTAGTAATCAAACCCGGGGCCAAAAATCCTTCACCAAAATTCTTCCTCCTTCCAAAAATCCTTCATCGACGTAAGTAATTTTTGGTATAGAAACTTTGTGGAATCCCAGTACGAAATACAGATAACATCAAACAACAAATTTGTGATTAAAATGAATATTATATATTTTATTGCTTTAACTAGTTTTTACACCGTAAACTCTTTAAGAAACAGCAAAAACTCTTTCTATACTGTAGCATCTTCAGGAAACAACTAAATCTTTAGCATCACTGTAGCATCTTCAAGATACTACAAAAAACTTACGTAACACCGTAGCGTCTTTAATAAGCCACAAATACTTTTGCTACACTGTGGCATCTTCAGGGATAAAAAAATATACACGCAACATGGTAGTATCTTCACGAAACAGCCAACTGTTTCACTACACTGTAGCATCTTCAAGAAACAACAAAATATTTCGCAGCACTATAGCATCCTTAGGAAAAAAAATTGTATTTTCCCTATGATGCTATAGTGTTGCACAGCTAAAAGCAACAAAATATTTTGTTTTGTGAAATTGTAAAGTTGTTAACTAAAAGACATTATTGCGATAATATCATGCGGTTCACGAAATGTACCAACTTTTTCGATACAAAATCGATACCGTAGTGCGATATGGAATTTCTAATATCGAAACCAGCCTAGGTCCGATGGGCCGGACTGTTTCCAGAGCTCATTTCTGAATCGCCGAGATCTCCAGAAGGGTTTAGCCCACGCATATACGTTCCTCCCCTTTTCCTTCCTCGGGCAATCCCTCCCGCTCCCCCATTCGAAAATCCTTATCGCTCCACTTGGCGGAATTACCGGGCAATTAAGCGCGCATCTAACCACGGGACAGACAGGAGGGACGATGAGAGAGAGAGGGAGAGCCATCGGGCCCGGGGAAAGCGGGAGCAATTAGCGGACGATCACGTGGTCTTGAGGGCTTGCGAGATGCCCGACGAGGGGGCGTGGCTTCAGAAATTTTGAGGAATTGAAAAGGAAGGGACGGGTTGTTAAGGGGGATGATGGAGCGACTTGGGCCGGTTGCCACGCGGATGATACTTTTGGATGGTACAGAGTACTGAGAAAGAATGAGGTTGTGAATCCGCCTTTAATTTCGTAGAAATCAACACTGAAAATTGAAATTTAGTGTACAGTGGGCAAGTGAAAAATATGGCGGAGCGGATGTGATTTGAACTGTTACCGCAAACTTGCCCTGCTCTATGAAGTAAATTCTCTGTTCTGTGATTTAAAGTGTAATATATCCTGGAAAAATGTAATGATTGTGTTATTATTTGATTTTACTTAAAATAACGTTTTTAAAAATACCCGAAAATGCTCAATGACGACATATTTCCTGGGATATAGTAAAATCAAATGAATGAATAAGATAAGCAGACTCGGAATGGAATATATTGGATGTCTTGGAGGTTGCATACTCCTGAATAACACAATAGTTGGCATGGTGTTTAAAGAAAAGCATCCAAATTCTTCACTGGTATTATAACTCAGTAACAACCTTCTCCCCCTAATGAAACCGTACTCACAAATTCAAAAACTATGTAAATTACACGGGGATTCACAGAGTTCTCAGCTTTTAAAATCCTGCAATTCTTGCTAATTCTTTAAGGTAGCGGATGTGTATACAAATATTATGAAGTTGAATGTCAATTTTGGGAACTACGACCTTGAACGTTATGGCAACATATCGAGAAATTTATCTAGGGACAGAACGTGCGGTACCATTTAATTATGTCCTCCTTTCAAGGCTCCAAAGTGTTAAAAGTTATTAGTTTTCTCGGATAGGGAGAAAGAGGAACATCAACTACTATAAAAATCCATTTTTAATAAAAAAAACTTTGTACTTCTCCACACTTTATCTAAAAAACTACGTTCGGTTAGACCTTAATAAGGCACCTTCTGGCCAGAAAATGCCTTATTAAGGTGAAACGGGTCGCAGTTTTTAAAATAAAGTGAGGAAATGTTCAAAGTTTTTATTCAAAATGGATATCTACCACTTCCACGAAATCAAGCCTGAAATAATCAAATTTACTGTAAAAATATTTGATGAAATTTTGAAAAATAAACTAAAAAAATCAATGAAGCTCATGTATTCAAGCAGTAGAGATGCTACTTTGTTAGTATGTCGTATTTAGTATTTCTAAAGTAAATCATTTCGTAGTTACTATGTAGTAGGTATGTCTAAAGTAAAATGACTAGCTATCGAAGCATAGGCAAATATGATATCGTAGGAAAAAAATGTTATATGACTGCATTTTAAAACAGATAATAATTCTGAAATGCTATCACAGTCAAGAAATAACTCCATAGTTGACCATCTTCCTGTGTAATGAGAATTTGCTGTGCTTGAATCAATAAACAAATTATACTTATACCTCTTTTTGGACTCCAAGTGACAGATCGAAAAAAATGTTCCCAACTGAAACTGACGGAAGCAAATGTGGAAACACCAAAAGATTAGGGATTCGACAACATGTTGTGTCAATAACGTTCAAAAACAACAAATACATAAAACTTGCCGATCTTACAATACACCTTCTTACAATAATCACTACTATTACAGATCATTACCGCAAAGAGTAAACCCCGGAGAGCATTGCAAAGCTATGGATTTAATTCACTAACACGGACAAGGTTAAACCAATAAATTATTATTTTTGGACACCTTGCAACTCCAAGATAAATAGATGATACTGCCTTCGCCTGAGCCCAATCGGAAATTTCTCAAGATGAAAGGTTACACAAAGTATTAGGTCATAGTTAAAAAAGAATTGAATTCATAGAGCGCTACTGCTAAGTCAAATCACCGCTAGTACCGATCATTGCGGCAAAGGATTAATAAAAGTTGGTGATTATAAAGAGTTTACCTGTGAAGAATATTGGACATAAATAGAAATAAAGCACACTTATGAGGTTGAGCCAATAAATTCGAGGACCGAGGCAGCTGCTACAGACAGTGAAATCGTACCGCTCTCATTCGCAGAGTCGTTCGCTTAAACTACAACGTATTTCTGTCGTTTTCCTCCCAAGAGCCTTGGAGTGAGCCTGGAGGGTATTTTTCGGAAGTTTCTCCTTCTAGATTTTTATCACAGCTCTCTCTCTCTCTCTCATGATTTCCCCGCCATGGCAACCCCATTTGGGAAAACCCCCCTTTTGATTTGAACTGCCAACCACCTTCACGCCCTCAAAACGCCATCTTCTCGCCTCATTTCTTTACTCACTTCCGCCGTGTTCCAACCCACGCTGAGGCATTCTTAGAATTCTTACTTTTTACTCTAGTTAAGAAAGTCACGATCTCAGCTTTGGACTAACTTTTAGCATAGGCACGGGCTGCTAGTTAATAATTCAAACTATTTTTCGCGGCGGTTAAAGTAGTATTTTACCACGATAAGTACCAGATTTGTTTTCCGGCGGTAACATATTTTTTCTCCAGTAATTCTATCAGTACTCGAGAGCTTTGAAGAGAACACGTCAAGTTCAACTCCATCCGCCCGGTGGGATATTAAGCCCCGGTCCTCTGAACGTTATTTCGTTAAGAGCAGGGTAATACAAGCGCGCGACTTCTTACCTCCCTCCTACTGTAATTTCCACACCATTCCTCGTACCTTTTCTCACAGTATGTACACCCTATTTATACGGAACAGACTATCTAATTTACATAAGTGTTAGTGGGGGTACCAATTAGCGTTTTTTTCCACGTATTTTCGATTCTATGAATAATGAGATAGTTCTCTGAAATAAAGAAATTTTAAATAATCTCTAGAAAAGAAACCACTAGGGCACATATGAGTTGACAAAAACTATTTATTTTTTGCTTGCCATACTTTACATGTATATACTTGCCATTCAATGGCACCCAGTGAAAATAAACAAATTGACCGCGAAAGACCAGAACAAATTGTTTACTACCCCTCTACAGAGCCAAACATTAAGAGGACGTGTTGATGAGAGCAGGTTATAATAAAATTGAAGGACAAAAAAGGGAAAGACATGGAGCAGGAGACCAACATTATTATGACAGATTGACCCTGAAAAACAATCGAAGGTAAATCACTATTTCTGAGAATTACTAATCAGTACTAATTATGTTCAGATTTCATTAAAAGCTTCTGCAAAGATCAAAGCAGGCTTAAGTGACTCACAGTAATCGCCTTTTGCCTATTTATGCCATACCATTCACAAATATTTTAAAAAACTATCGAGTTGACCTAATTTCTGGAAAACTATTATTTATAAAAACTATAAATCACGACAATCAAAAACCTTTCAACGCCAACAGAAATGAACATCTCACCGTTACGATGGGAGCATGATAAACTTTACGGAGGAAAACCAGCCAACTCTTGGTTGCTTTCTTCATTCAAAGCCTACAACTGAGGAGAAACATTGATGCAAAACGTCCAAGCAAAAAGATAAACGCAAAAAGCAAGACAGCGAGATGGAGAGTATTTGAAGATAATACACTGACTTGGAAAAGTTATTCCAAGCTATTTCAATTTTTCTGTGATAAAATAGAATGTACATATTTTCTACATCAATAATTACTAATTAATTACATTCACAATACATCCTGAATTTCGCTAACAATAATTAAATGAAAAAAATGAGGAAAATATATCATCTCGAATTTAATTGCACCATTCTTTGTCACATTTATTTAAAAGTAATTTCTTTTCTATCAGCGCATGACTAATGGTTAAAAACTAGGCATGTTTCACTAAAAATTCAAGTTGTAATTTGAATTTATCAAAATACCTTAACATTGATCGCAGTCATTATTCTGAGCCACTCCGAGACGAGAAGTTTTCAATTAAAATTATATTAATAAGGAGTATTGTTGATAAAGATTGGCACAGCTAAATAGGAAGAGTACAAGGGCATGACAACGAGCTGCAGAATATTTAGATGACAGGCACACCTGTAAAAGAAACTCCTAGTCGTATCACTCATTTTGAGGTATAATAAATCGTTATCGTCTTGAACCCAACTACGCCATCCTTTGTCACACTTATATAAAGATCATATTTATTTATTTCATGGCATAAAACCAACTATGTTGACAACTTGGCTTCTTTCAAAAAACTTTGAAACTTTTATCACCCCATTACCAAATGATCATAGTTCCCAATCCATGCCGGCCTCGGTGGCGGCGGGGTAACGTCCTCGCCTGCTAACCCAAAGGTCGCGGGTTCGAATCCCGCCTGGGGAGGATCTTTCACTTCCCAGGGCATGGATGTGTGTGCTCATCCATTGTTAATATCGTTAATTCCCCGATGTAAAGGTCAACGAGTGCTGTTTTCGGTGGTTATTGAAAATAAATAAATGAAAAAATGTCACCTCATGACGAAGAGTTTTCAATAAACTTCACGGCAAAGGACTAACCCATTGTCGGTAACTTCGCTTCTTCGGAGTCTACAAATAAGGATATTTGTTGATGATGAAAGTGGGCCGTAAAAACGGGAAGAGCAAAAAAGCAAGACAGAGAGATGGGGAGCAACTTAGCTGTATGTGTGAGGAGAGGGAAGCTGGGAATAAATACAACCACGCCTTCGTGTCCCTCTGGCGTCTTCAACAATAAGGGGTGTCCCACTCACATACTTATTCTCCCTCCTAGGGGAAAGGGAACATGGCAATGCCCCTTCACGGCTGAGCGATTTGCCGAATAAGCTTGGAAAGGGAGAGAGAAAGGGGATAGCGAAAAAGGAAGCAAGGAAGGAAAATCATGAGGGAGAAAGGAGAGTAAGTACTTAGACCGATGGAAGTTGAAAGGATTCTGGTGGAGACGTCGGAGTGGTGGATGGAAGGAAGAATGGAGTTAAGGAAAAGTCGACGTGCATGAGAGGGCTAGCCGGGACAACGCCCTAAATACCTCTACCGCCCAAGCGACGTTCCCTTTTTCAGATTACTCCCGTCTCCTTTTCAAATTTAAAATATATCCTATTCATTCTCATTATTTATTGTTCATCAGTCATTATCGGTGGGAGATTTTTAAAGATTTGAGGCACAACGCCAGACCCCAGATTATTTCCCGGGATCAGCACCGGCCGAATCTATTTTACAAGTGTGGGCAAACTGGTATTTTGTCGCCCCTGACGAACAAAGACCTTTGACCTTTTAACAAATAATAATTAACATATTGTGACGCCTTACACTGCACGTTAATCTAAGGGAAATTTTATGGTTTCAGAATTGTTCTATCAACATCGTTGGTTCTTCTTCCACCAGAAACTTCATTTTTAATCTGTAATTTGTCTCTAGTTTTCGAGTTTTTAAATGAAAGTTTTTTTGATGGATTATTTACATCATACCTAATTCTTGATTGAGGGTGTTATTTTAACACTAAATCGTAACTAAATTTCAATCACAGTTCCTTTTAAAGTGTTCGCGATAAGAATGCTAATGAAGGAAATTGTTAGTCCGCAGGTTTCACTGCGCTCTTTGTTAAAATTAGTTATATGAGGGTAAGTCACTTCAACGATAAACTAAAGAAAGCCATATCGGTTATTAATACGTACTAAAAGTTAGTTCCGATTAGTAGAAATTCTTACTTTCATTAATAAGTCGGACACAAAATCGGCCGCATTTGGCTTTTGATCAAGTTGCCTTGTCTTGGTCCGGCACTGCTCGGGATAAGATTCTAGTACAAAGAGGTTGGAAACTGCCATTTGGAGATGCACAAAAAGTGCTGATACAAAAGAAATTGATGGGAACAGGAATATCTGAATGAATCCAACTGCAAATAAACTTCACGTTTTCAGGAGCAACTTTGTGAAACTTCATATTGGAGGAAATCAACAACTTGGCTGCAAATTATGCCCATGAAAATGACTTTTTAAGTTGAATCCCGGGTTGGAAATGAAATTTGAGTATGGACTACACTACAAAGTTGTTTATTTACCATCTAATTACATCTAAAAATTATGTTATGCATAAGAATTATATTCTATACAAGGAACTCTTGCTTTTAAGTAACCTATACCTACGGCAAATATCTCTACTTAAAAATATTAATTTTCATTTCCAACAATATTATTTCCTCCGAAAATGTAATTTTCTATTTATCCTTGCTATGCCAGCCGTCAGTTAAGTGATCTGAATTTCGCCAAATAGTTTTCAGGACAGTAATGCTATTCGAATGAAAAATAGTAATCCATTTCTGCAGATGTGCGAATCGTGATCGACAGTGAACCTATTACTATCAATTCCTATCGATCCTCACTGCCAAGACGTCTGCGTTTGCATATAGACGCTCTACTCGCAAGTAACTTACGTGGCTTCTGCTATAGAAATGACTTAGATGGAGTGAAGTAAAAACGCACATACCCGAGGCGCTATCCAGGAGATAGAGATCTCTATGAGATCCGTCCATCCGCCATCTTGATTTGTAAAATGCCATCTATTTGAATGGTATTAAAATCTTTGAACTTTATTTTAAACATTATATGATGCACTATAACTACTATTAAATCAAACTCTGGCGAGAATCAGAAAATAAAAATCCTTCATATTCCAATGAAAATATCCTTATCGACAACAGTTTGCTCCATTATTGATTAGAAAACAACATACAGTTGAGTTTCTCAGATTAACAAGCAATAATTGGATGAATTTTTATTATTTTTAACGGTGAAATATAATTTTCAAGTAATATTTCATCGGAAATAAGATACTTAAAGCTACCATCAAGGAGGTTTAGCCGTAAAATGGCTTAGATGTCATCCGTAAAAAATCCATATTACCCACCGTTAAAATACCTCATCATTGCCAATAGGAAAAGCATTCACAATTCTTACCGTATTCCCATAACTACTGTGTTTAAAAACGTGACATAATTGTGTGTACGAAATATCCCATACATGTTTGTATAACATGTCATCATTGTTTAAATAATATAATTTGTCACACTGTTAGTTCCATTTTCCACTCCTTTTCAATTTCCCTATGTGTGAAAAAGACCAATGGTGCCAATAAAGGTATTTATTTAATTGTTATTCTCAATGTTCAATTTTTATGTATATTGTTTCACCAAATGCGATGCGGTTATAACGAAGAATGGAAATGCTACTTTCAGGCAAAATAAAAGCAAGCCTATTTTTCTTGCAAGTGCACACACTTCTGCCATAGAAGTCAGTGCTTACACATCGAAATGTCACTTGCAAGTGACTAGCAATGATACTGTCATGGAAAATACTTCCATGTGTAAAGCCGCCTTAAGGAATACGATTAGAAGATCGATTCAATTATTGCAGTATTGAGAAAATCGAAAGTCAGCCACGAACCTACCAATCTATCACAAGCGGACGCAGACGAGAAAAGAAGAACGCGGTAAAGAAGAACGCAGGGCGCCCAACGATTTCAACCTCCTGAGTCTCTCACGAACAACCGAGATAGAGAGACGAGAAATTTTTCTTATTTGAGGGGGATAACGCTCACACGCCTTCGATCTATCGATTAATACACCAGCGTACCTAAGAGACGAGTTTCAAACACTTAGTAGAGTACACGACTCAAATACGAGGGGAAATGATAAACTCGTTATTCCTCACCACCGGACAGTCAGATTCAATAAATCATTCATTGTGACCGCATGTCGCGAGTGGAACAACATTGACTTACCGCTACGTAAATCATCATCACTCGCATCCTTCAAAAGGGCACTATACGAAAAACTTCTCCGAGAACAACAACGAGACACATAAAACACCATGGGAACAGTAGGAAAGATTCAACACTAATCTCCTCCTGCCTCATCTAATATTCTTTTTCTTTCCAGGTACTGGGTGATATTTTCTTGTATTTGTATACATCCATGTTTACATTAGCTCTTTCTCAGTAGGTTTTCGCAGGTTTTTCACGCCCCCCTTCTTGTGTGGGCGTTTTCCTGCAGTGGGTTTTTTTCCAATAAGGACGACAGTCAATATCCTTAGGTTTTTCCCACGTTTGCTCACATCTTTTTACACTTTGCTAACTTATAATTTTGATTGTTGAATGTAATTCCAAGAGCAACTTGACAATGTATTTAACTGCAATAATTTTATGTTTGACGAGGGGTTAGATGGAAGATGGGACTTTCTAGTCCCAATCTCGCCCAATAAAGACGTTTTATTATTATTATTATTATTATTAATCCACCGCTTTTCCGACCCACTCGAACCGTATCCATTATGCGAAGGAATTTTCCCGCTCGCCTCTCTCCCGAGCAAGGGAGTCATAAATGGAATGTAGAATTATCGAAAGGGCTGAAGGTTCCATTACACAGCTAATTGCTCCGAATCCACCTTTCCCCCTTTCTTACGAGAAGCGAAGAAAAGATCGATATATTCAGAATTTCCTCCCGTCGCTCAGGAGAGAGTGCGAAATCATCGAGGAACGCGGTAAAAATTTAAGTTTCCTTTTCAATCATCCTCTTCCTAAAGTATTCCCAAGTATTTCCCAAATGAGAGTTTTCAATGTACAGTAGAGTCCCGCCAACCCGGACTAATGTGGACTAAAGGGTGTCCGGGTTTTTTAAATGTCCGGGTTATCGGGAAATGAGTAAAAATAAGAAAAATTACGAGTTTTTTACATTATTACTATAATAAACATTTATCTATTGCATAAAAATACAAAAAACTACATCTTAAACTTCAATTGTTCAAACAACCTAACGAAAAAACTAAAAAATGTACTTAAAAAACTTAAATAAAACCTTATACAGTACAGTACATTACCTATGAGCAAATGTAACTAAGACATACTGTACAGTAGTGATATACTGGTAATAGCAATAAAAATTGTTAGACTGTACCACTCAAATTCAAATGTAAAGTCGGTGCCGTAGCGTTTGACGTGCGGGGATTTACCGCTCTGCCAGGGTTCTGGGTTATCCGGACTTCCGGGTTATCGGTGTTCGAGTTTGCGGGAATCTACTGCATGTATTTTACATGAGTCAATTGACTCACATGATTCATCTCCTCAAACAATCATTAAATACATTTTTCTACAGTAGAATAAAGTACCGCGTGTCTAACGCACAGTAACATTTCACACTACATTTTTCCTCGTATAAAACCATGAATTCATAAGTATTTACTTGCTTCCGTATTTGCTAGCGCTCGTACATATGTTCGTCTGCCACAACGCCACCAAAAATTATGAAACTGAAATGAATACTTAATTGCTGTTAACTTGAAAAAATCCATATAACGATGATATGGTTAAATTAGGAGAACGGCTCTGATTGAATTTATAATTTGCTTCATTTTTCACATTGATTCTTCTTTGCTAAATCATCACCATTATCATGAGTGTCATATTTGCTGTTGGCTCACCCCGTTAGATATAATTTCCCCTTCCATAACCATAAACTCCGATTTATGCACATGGCATAGTTATTTACCTCGTTATTCATCAAATTTGTATTCGTACCATTCAAAGAGCCTTTCGCTTAAAAAGGATCCAGCCCTCAATAACGACCTTTAAATTCCCGCTTTCCTTTACTTCCAGCACTATGAATCAGTACACGTCCGCGAAGAAAAAGATTGAATAGAAGCGTCTTTGAGTCAAACCAAAACTAGACCTACTTGAATCATCAATCAGTTCAGCATATTCCTCCACTCATACTAAGAAGAATTTATTGCATAAATTGATACTTCAGTGTTTATTTTAACCATTTAATCTTTGAAGTTAATATTTCTATACCGGAATGATCACACGCAACCATAACTAGAATAGCATTTTCACTCTTATTTAAAAATCAACCCCAGAAATCTTTTATCAACCCAAAAGAAGCAACTGGAAACATGATCACATATTTTTAGACATTGCTTATGATTTTCAACCATATCAATAGCAATTGAATTACCATTCACCTACACTTTCGTCGTCAATAACAAAAGTTTCATTAGCACTGACTGTCCTAGTGCTTATCCTGAAATTTGAAGTAGAGTATCTAATGAAATGCTGTTCCTAGAATAAATATTTAAAAGACTGTAAAAAAAACATGCAGAACCAGTATCCGGGAAAAATACTATGGAGCTAGCCAGCAGAAATTTGACCCCTAAGATTGACAACCAACAGTGCTATTTAAGTAGAAAATCGGAGTTCCAAATACTGCGCAGTTGTGAAATCTTCGTTCTTTAGGGATGGGATATCTCTCAAGCCTGGGGAACAGAATGCAAACCTCGCGACGGAAGGCTCTCGAGGAGAACTCATTAAGCAGAAAGCAGGGCTGCATCGGAAAATTCCACGCTTGAAAAATGATTGTAAGATATTGGACGAGAAGATGAAAACTTCAAGAAAAGGAAATGGTAATGGTAGAGGATAGTAAATTAACCCAAAAGAATTCTTTTCATTCATCCTTAGAGCACGGAATAGATAAGGAAAATGTTTCGGTTTAAAGGTGCACATTGAGAAAACTTCCGAATGTAACAGTCACTATAATTCACTTGCCCTAAGACATGGTAAAGCAGCCTCAAATTTTATTGACACCATTCGCAAATCATACATAATATTTACCAAAGACGTTTCATTAAGAAGGAAAGGGGCTTGGCAGAGGAAGTATGACTCAAACGAATAGAGTAGGGACACTTAATATCTTAATGGCGTAGGCTTTTGATCGATTGAGTGTCAAGTGTATGTGATTCTTAAAATAATTGTATTGATAAATGTAATCATTGACGATTAAAAATTAATGCAAAAGTAGAATTTTAGCAACATTAGTGGAATTGAAATATCACATTCTGGAGATTTGAATAAATTAGAACTCTTAATTCTTGCTAGGTAATACTTCATTGATTTACTGATAATATTTCGCGGCCAACCACGCATAGTAAATTTCGCACACCAAATGCATTTTATATTCAAATGCTACTATGAAATAGTGAAATAGTAATATGGCTAAAAGATGTTTTTAGATTTTCCTAACTTAACAGCACTATTGATCGAAATTAAAGGGCTTATTATTTTGGGATCGACGCTACTTTTGAGATTAGACACAAGAAAATTAAGTTCAAGCCTCTTTTTTCTGAAAGTAATATTGGAATGCAATATGGCAGGGGTTGCATAATTCTATTCTAGAATGGCAGTCCAATAAAACGTCTATTTACACTGGAGGAACGTATTGTAAACAAAAAATTCACCAAATTTATTCAATTTATAAGTGCCAGCGTACATGCATCCATAAATGATTTTGTTATCAGTTTCTATGTCTAAGGGAAAAAGGACAAAAGATCCACGTAAACATAAGTTCATCATGTAAGATTAGAATTATGTGAGGCGGAAAATTCGCGTAGCATTATTCAATTTTTAACAATAAAAAGAGTTATTTCAGGCTTGATGTCGTGGAATAACATAATAAAATAATATTGGCAATTTTCCACAACATAAACTTTAATTCGACCGGTTTCGATGCACTGCATCATCGTCAGGTCTGATGTACACCTGATGATTATGAAGTGCATCGAAACCGGTCGAATTTAAGTTTATATTGTGGAAAATTGCCAATATTATTTTATCCATTTTTAACATATTGGAAATCCTATTTGAAGAACCATTGCTATATAATCCTGGACAAAAATCCAATATTTCCAAGTGAGTTAAAGGAGAAAGTTGAATTTATGGAAGGAAGCTAGCAAATTTAAAATATCAACATGTCGAGTTGCTATGAATCGTCCGACGAATAAAACGCAAGGAATTAAGTTGTCTAGCCCTCATTCCGGCATTGAAGACGATCCCTTTAATATTAACTGAATGTATAATATGAAAAAAACACTGGAAATTTGAATTATTTAAGTATTTATTACTGTAACAGTTGTTCCAAACAATATGAAGACCAGCTGATACTTGCGTTTCATACAAAAGGGTCAAACTGAGAGACGCTGCAACATGAACAGGAAACCGAAGAGGATAAAGCAGAGAGCCGTGCACAAGCGAGGATTATATCTATCAAAATTACTTCCTGGAGACATTTTTAGATCTATGGAGAGGAATCAATGGAAGCGCTAAAGGCTGGAAGATTATTAGAAGGGACGTTTTCAAATGTGATGGAGGGGAGGTAGAAGAGATCTGTAACGCGGGTCACTGCGCAAGAGAAGAGAGGGTGCGACAGCGGGGACAAAGAGGAGACCGAAGCATCGTTCTTTCAATCACCAGGGTAGATGGAGGGCATAGAGGGATGGATGGAGAAATGAGGAGGATTACGGGAAGAAAGGAGGAGGAAAAGCTACACTGTCGTGAAAAGGGCGAGGGAGGCATGTGAAGAATAAGATAGGATAAATGAGTGTTCATCTACATCTACGTTTTACTCTGCGAGACCCCACAGAGGATTTTGGACAACAGCCATTCAGAGGGAAGGGAAAATGATTGGGAAAATTAAGAGGATAAATGTGAATTGCAAGTTAACGGAGTGTATTTGGTGTTTCACTCTTTATTTGTTATAGTCAATAATACTACGTGGAAAGAAGGAATATTTGACGCTATCAGTTCGGCTGAGTACTTCATTTATTTCCTCACTTCCTTCAGTCCTAGGGGTATAGCCCTCGGTCATAATTATATCATACGTGTCACCCTGATTTCCCCCTATCAGAATTTTTCACGTGATCGAAGCCTGGGGCGTAGTCTCCAAGTCTCTAACGCAAAAAGCCGGCAAAGCGTAAATTGTGAGCTACTGGTAGCTTGCGAGGATGTTTCCCGTAGTAGATGATCGACGGTGAATGATTTCAATGAATGTGCCAAACAACTTTCATTCTATCTTCGGTAGAGTGTCACATATTTTCATATTTGGAGAGTACCCCTTTGAATCAGGGAATTTGCTGATCCCTGCCCTATCAGCTCTCAACCTATTCGTTGAGGGGATGTTAGGGTTCTAGCCTTGAAAAGGGGAGGGAATTAGTAAAAGGAGGGGGGATTAGATGAGAGAAATTGTATTTTAGCGATGTGTGTTATGTCAGTGTCAGGCTGTTTTGTTATAATCACTAATAGCTCGAGGAAAGAAGCAATTATTGTACTTATCAGTTATACAATGTATCTCTCTT
The DNA here is from genome assembly GCA_963573305.1 of Pyrrhosoma nymphula. Taxonomy (NCBI): domain Eukaryota; kingdom Metazoa; phylum Arthropoda; class Insecta; order Odonata; family Coenagrionidae; genus Pyrrhosoma; species Pyrrhosoma nymphula. The sequence continues at coordinate 57,239,083 of OY754335.1, forward strand.
ATTTTTCCACTCCTATCAGCTTTCATGTGTGGGATTAGAATAATAACCTCCGTGTCGTACTAAAACTCACTTGATCTAAAATCTTAAAGTGATCTAAGCCTAGCATGTTGCCTCCGAGTCCCGGTTCCCTACCTAATTCTTCCATCAGCTATGTGACACTTTTTGTTCTCTCATAGTGGTTTTTAACAAATCATACGGCGTTCCTTAGTTATTTTATTGATTATGAGGATTAAATATTTCTGTAAAGCTGGAGGAAAGAATCGGGACACGTGGACGGGAAAATACGGCAGGGTAGGAGGAAAGTCTTTATGGGGAAGAAGCGAACAGAAGGATAGAATAAGAAGGATTTCCGAGAAGAAATAAAGGAGAGGCATTGGGGATATATTTAAAGGACTGAGAAAGAGGGGATGTGACAGGGTATTCTAGGGGTAAGGGTTCCTGAGGGTGCGGCGGCACGCCCTCTCTTGGTAGCGGAAATTGTGGAGATAAATTTCACCCATGGGTTGGAGGAGGGCGTGGGGAAGAAAATTGAGGAATACGAAGACGAAAAAGGAAGGAAAGAAAATTGAGGATGATAAAAGAGCAGGTGGAAGAGTAAAATAAAAGATGACGAAGGAGCTGGATGAGGTATGGAGAAAGAGAGGTAAAAGAGTTGAAGATGGATAACTCAAATAAATAGGTGTAATATAGAAGAACTGGATTTGTTGGTTATCTGTGCAATAACAGAGGCCGTTACATAAGGTGACAGTGGACAACTTTACTTGCAGCATTTATTGTTATTATTTATTATTACGGTAATCAACAGATTAAGGAAGGTCCTAATGGGAATAAGTTAAAATACTTAAGATTTTTACAAGTGCAGAGCATTATCTCTTTACACAATTTATTTCTTCATCTCAGCATACCTCTTTTAATTCCATCAAGCCTATTCTCTTTCTCCCCTTACCCGCCTATACAACACGCCTATGTCAGGGATTTCAGCATTCCTCCGCCTCTTATTTTACATTCCAACTATCTACTTTGCCTCCTCCGAATCTCCTCCAGAAGTTTCCACACCTCTCCCAACACATCAAACACTTCCTAATTTGTCTTCCTCACCTCACCTTCTCCATCCTCCTCCACACCCACATCTGAAACGCCTGCAGCCTCCTCTCTCAGAGTCCATGTTACTGCACCATACAACGCTATTATTAATGCATATTAAACTCTTCGCCAACGCTTTCTTAACATCCTTACATAATGTCCCAGTCATCAGTTTCCTCCAATTTTTAAACCCTTCTTTGGCTAGTACAATTATCCTCCTAATATCTATGCTACCACGCTCATTTTCTTATTACGCACTACTCAAGTAATTAAATTTCTACTTGCTCCAGATTGTGCCCTCCTACTTTAACAACCGGCCTTGATTTTCATGAAAATTTCATTACTTTTGTTTCCTGGTAATTTTTTTAGTTTTTTTATTGCGACATAACTTATCAAAAGAATAATACTTTAATACTTTATTCAGTACATCGACCAGTTCTGTTCTCTTTCCCTGACCATGACCTTTGCTCTGTTCACCCACTTCAGCAATTACTTATCGAAAACACTGATTACTTTTCAAAAACAACCCCACATCCGCATGCTTCCATTATAACTCTTGTAGCTCTATGCATTTATGTAGTTGCAAAATGCATAAATACTTGTAGTTTCTAGAAAACTGGAAGCATTATGTGCATGTTTCATATGTAATGTTATCATGTAGATTTTACCTCCTCTGACAGGCACTTGCAGGTTTTTGCTAATGTGTCTTGGTTTGGTAATGAAAATCGTGGTTTCGTTAAGTTTTGTAGGATTTAGCATATTTCATGTTGGTGAATACTCACCTAAATGCCACACATCCTTGAGGAAGCTTGCAGGGTATTATGTAGAAGTAGAATGATTAGAGACGGGTGGAGAGAGGTACAATGGATGAGGAAAGAATGCTCGGAGCACACAAACAGAAGGACCGAGAGGAGGCAAGAGAGGGAAAATAATTGGGGATGGAAAAACTCCGACTGTATGTGAAGAATTGAAAGCGGGCAAGTAAGGGGGATCAGGAAAGAATGGTTAGCTCACACAAAAACATGAAACTTTCAGAAATCGGAAGAAAACTTGTTGTGGCTCTTCTGTCATCAATCTGCGATAGCTTCCCGAACGTTCCTGGAAATAATTTTGCTTTCCGAAAAAAAAAACTTTTGTAACGCATCCCAATGGCAGCTTAAAGTTTGTCTTTTTATTCAGTCGTCTTAAACCCCTCATATTTTATAACCTCTTTGGAGAAACATGAAATTATTAAGAGATAAGTATGCTTGGCGGGTACTGTTCCGGTAAACTGAGAGTAGGTATCATTTTTATAAGATTTTTATTGAGACAAGACAGACTTTATCATCGAGGATTAATACGAAGTTTTAGCTACCTCCGGTAATTTGCCATTTCAGAGATACACTTAAATGGAAACTTGAGCCTGCATGAATTAGATTGCGAGTCAAAGCTGGACACAGCTACCTTACCGAAGTAAATAAATTCCATTTCTCCGATTCGAGTGTTCCTAAATACATTTCCAAGTTTTCGGGGCTCTGGCATTACCTTCTATACCGAGACATTAAAAAAGTGTTTTCTCGACTTTCTAGATGATACAGAGCGCGATGAGCTACATTCAAAAAGGCATGTAATTCGAGGTGGTATTAAGAATGAGAAGGTAATATTTCACAAAGTTGAGCCTGATTCTTTTGAATTCGAGGTGGTACCTTGGGGCAGAGTTAGAAACACGCAATATGCAGTATGTGCTCACCCATTATTAATGGGAAAATACCTCTTAATTCACTTAGATCACACAATATTTATCACTAACAAATGATATTTTAACAGGGAAATGATCTAACAATAGGATGCATTGATACATTTTTCACCATTATAATAACGCTTTTGAAGGTATATCTCAGGGTTTCAGGACCGGCTTCATGATCATAAGTGAATAAAAAAGACAAACTTTAAAAAAAAACCTGAATTATTAAGTAGATAGCGAATCAAAAAAATAAGAGTGGATCGTTATAAAATGACGTATTTCATGTAGTTCGGTGACAATATTTTGGTATTCGTCGAAAGTAGAGTACATTCTTCAGACTAATGTAAACCTTTCAATAAAGTAAATGCAGAAAGAAAGCAGAGAGTTGACGAAAAATCGTCATAAGGCTTACCGATGTAAATTGAAATTTATTATATTTTTTTTCTTTGCCCCTCAGGAATTACATTGATTTCTAACATTGCACTTGGGCAGGATTAATGCTACCGTAAGGATGTGAACAGTTTTTCAAAAACTATTGGAAACCTACCACACTTTTAAAACTCGATTCTGTTAATTAAGGAAGTCTATACCTGCTACCACAGGTCTCATCCTCTTTAAAAAAATAATAGCCCATGACTAAATGAGTGAAGCCTTTATCATTAAAGTCACCTGACGGAAGATGTAGGAAGGCATGAAAGGCTAATGTACGGAAGCCTAGCCTAGAAAGCGACGAAAAGTCATTTTAGGACCACGTCCCTAAAGCCTAAAGTCTTCCGGAAAAGCATCATTAAATCCGGTGGCGAGATAAATAATTTACTTTAACTCCAAAAAGCCAAAGAGAAGGAGAGTGCAAAAGATGTTGATTCCACAGGAAAGGTAAGCAGAAGAAAAAGAAGGAAAAAACCAGGAAGATAAGGAGGAAAAAAAATGGAAAACTATTTTATTTGAAAGCCTCTTTTTCAACCATTCCCAATCACATACATATTTTTTGCACTCATACTGCAATTAAAAATGTCATCCACTGGAGTATTTCAACTTTTTTGGTGTTTTACCGAGTACATTATGAAGATTTACGTGTCTAAAGGAAACAAATTCACTTTTAGAGTGGCATTTTTATTATTCATACGAATACTGCCATCCTCAATATTAAAATAATTAATTGACTCATGAAGAAAAATGACCGACTACTATCGCTCGAAGATAAGCATAATACGTGGAAACAAGGTAAACATATACAATTTATTTCCAGATTATCTTGAAATTGGCATTTTTGTGCTGATACCGGTAGGCACCTAATAATGAAATAAGAAACATTATTATTTGTTTCGTTTCTATGAAACGCATTTGAGAAAATTGCAAAAACACTTTAGTTTTTTCATTAAAAAGATACATTTATTGCGCATCGTAATCATTTGAGTAAAATCTCAAATAAAACATTCGTTGGTGAATATCTTTTCAGCGTAAGGCACGAAACAAATACGTCAAGTTATAGCCTCAAATACATTATTATTACTACTATATTATCTTAATTCATCGTACGACTGCTTTTACTTCAAAAAATTAAATTCGAACATGGTCTTTATCAAGACTGTGGAAAAATCTCAGAGGAAACTAAGGGTTAAAAGCTTAGAAAGGGGAAGGAAGAGAGGAAAGCAGGAGGACGAGAAAAAGACTGGGTGGGAAATGGGAACTGGTGAGGAAAGGAGGATATGGTTTGTGAGTGAATTTTCGTTAAGCGGAGGGCGTGGTGTAGGAGGAGATGAAATTTTTTGGGGGTTGGGACGGGGGAGGAAACATGGAAGGGAGGAGGAAGTAAAAGGGACGGTATGAGGTGGGGAAGCTGTTCCAGTGAGGGGATGATAGTGGGGCAGGAAGTAATATTCCCCTCTAATCCCCACGGCCATCCGTTCCACGTAGGATTGCCAACTTCTGAAGAGTTGATTCCAGCAGAAGTCAGTTCGAAGAGTGGGTGATTTTAGGAGATGAACATCATTGCTTTCGACAGCGTAACCTGGATGTCGGGACCTGATAATGTTGTACCACAACGAAACATACGACGAAAAACAAACTTGCGTCAATATAGGTGGTGCTCATTATTCGTGCAATGTACAGTTTGGGTGATTCCTATTTCCGGCGACATGCGGCAATCCCCACGCCGTGGTACTTTCTTTTAACCGGGATAGCCATCACTGGCTTTCGGAGGTTGTAGTTGGGTCTAAATTACAGGCTCACTTAAAGTGACCAATTTAGGCTTACTTTAAATTTGGTATGCCCTCTACACATGGACTTAAAGCGAGCCTTAAATTGACTGCAGCGTCACGTGACGCTCAGATATAAAAACTGAAGGCAATCAAACTAAACAATGGAGGATCAACATGGCGAGATTGAGAGAAGTTTTTGAAGGACTTGATCAAAGTGCTTAAAAAGTAATTTAAGCTACTTGGCACTGATGTGTAACGATTTACAACTAAGGAAATGTTAAAAAGTAATGATTTTTCCATTATTCGGGGTAAAAGTATTTATAACCATCAAATTCTCTGTTTGAAGAATATGATAAAATGAGTAGTTAATGTTTTCATGACTTATCTATCAACCCCTCATTGATAAAAAAGTCAAGGCTTTGAAGTAAATGTATTCCAATATGAAACATCAGAATCATTATATTGTTGATTCTCCATTCTTCAAAAGACATGCTTCGCTACGAATTCGTCAATGTTACTTCTACTAGTCTGTGCAGACTGTAAATCGGTTCAATATAAATGCATGGTCAATTTAAAGTGTTAATTAAACTAACTACCTATGCATTAAATTGATCTCACGAAATTTGAAATGTATTTCTAATAATTATATTAGGTCAAAATGACTGGGAACGTTTTTCCACATCCGATTTTGCAATGCCGTCTACAGTACCCGCCCATCTCTCTATTTTCACCGGAAAATGAGTTGCGGGAGCGAAATAAAGGTGCGCTCTCCACTATGCATTTGTTTCTAGGATTCTACGACGGTAAAGTTTGTTTTGCGAAGTTCATAAATCTATTTTCTTCGCATGAAGTACATGAATTAACGTATGTTGATTATAGCTTACTTCTCCTTAAAGCTAACCCCAAAAAACACTTTAAAAAAAACACTGGCCGGTGCGTCCTATTGGCCGCGAAATACGGTAATTGCTAGAAGAAAGGGAAGAATGGCTGTTTTACTGCCACGAATAAATGACAGGTGCATGCAAGGACGCAGCATGATTCTTTCTTCTATTAGATTCTCCTACTCAAATGCATGCCAAAACCGTGGATGCAAGTCATTTTAGCCAAATAAAATGCCACATTTGCCATAATACCACAAAGAAATGGAGACATTTCGGACATCAACTTATCGCGTCTGATGTCACGCGCCTCGTAATCACTGTGGAGTAAAAGTTCTTAACTAAGAGCATCTCTAGCCTATACATGACCAAAGGGATATTTGCGTTTATTAAATACTATCTTGTGCGTTTTTTTAAGTAATGATACTTTTCCTATTTGAGGATTGGTTACAAATTCTCCATAGCAAGCAAGCTTTAGCTACTTAAACCAGCCTACGTAGGGGAATTTGTACCTTTTCCCAGTCCTAATATGGCACTGTTCAGGCGAAATTCGTTGTATGTAGGGCCAAAAGAGTAAAATATTCTAAATACTGTCAGCCAAAAGGCATTATGCCTGACTTCTTTCTAAAATATTTTTTTACTTTTATGTATTATTAAAAATAGGCAATTATAAAATATATTTATATGAATACAGAAGAAATATTTTGTTAGCATGCATTTAACCAAATTGTTGCTATTTTTTTATTACCAAATACATTGATATATATCCTAATTACAAGTTTTTCCGACGAGATAACCTAAGGCTCCCAACTCAATTGCAATGTATGCATTAATATTTAACATTTTAACAGGAGGAAAACGCCTAAAAACGGGAGGCTGGAGATTTTAAAAATTACTCTCTTATTCTGGGAGCCTACTGGAGAATCCGGTACAGTTGGCAAGGCTCGTTCCGGGAGGGAAGAGCCGACGGTCGTGTATGAGTGCGCCAGCCAAGTTAATTTCCCGAAGGAGAATGAGGAGGGTTTGGGCGTAGGGTCCTCTGTCTTGACTTGGCGTGGATAGCTAGAGACGGCCGGCTGGAGGTAGGGATAAGCACTGAAATGGAAAACCATCGATGGCTGACATCGAAAAAAACTAGCTGATTAGCTAGAAAACTAGCCCCCTCAACTTATTTTGTGGACTGGAAGAACGAATTTTAGGGTCTGGCTAAGTTGGGCATGGTCTAAACGCCGGGTTTCACCTTCTATAGCGGGCTTTTGGATTTTAAGTCGTTTAGACAACGGCTAAAGGATACTGATTTTTTGCCATATTTGAGGACTGTCTTCGAGGTAGTTCGGGAAAAAAGGCTCAAACTTGTACAGTGAGAGCGTGAAAATCGATTATCAGTTCCGAAAACGGGAAGATGTACGATAAATATTTTTCATCCGAGTCTTGCATCCAACTACCAGTCACAGGCGAGTAGATCGTTTCAAGGAAATATTACAGCCGGAGCTAATATCAACTGAACATATTAGTATTACATTACCAAACACTATAATACTAATGTTAATGTATGCACATTAGTAGAAAATTACCAAAACAGTATAGTGAGTTTTCCACTACTTGTAACAAATTTTATCCTTGACCAGAAGTAAAGCTACCCTAAAATTGATCGAAGAGTATATGTGTATGAATTAATTTGGTTATTAGAAAAGGCAATTGTTATGTATGCAGCAAAAAATGTAAACAAACAAAATAGCTTCCGCATATGCACCGGTAGTAAATCCAAACGGAGTGTTGAATTGTATGAAATTGTTTATCTGAGACTTTCTGTATCCAATTTAGAGTAATATACTTATGCTGAATTGATTTCGATTTTCAGTATTGCAATAAGTGTCGTGTAGAGTGGCCTTAACTATGAAAGTGCTATTGATTATACGAGTTGTTATTCATAAAATAAATGCCGTCTAATCATGTAATAAAGATAAAATGTCAGTCTCTATTTTAAAAATTACAGATTGTCGAATGCGACATTGCTGTAAGAGTTCGTTGTTCAAAACGCCTTCTTGTGAGACGGCGATGTGCACGCCTCTTCTCTCGCCTTCAAAATTTCCAGAACAGTATGGCCTGGATAGAAATCTGGAATTCTTCATCTGTAATATCTTTCTACAGGTATTAGACATCTAATTACCATCAATATTCCCAGCCTAGCCGACCTCACGATGCTCCGTTTGGAAGGAAGCCGGGACTGAAAACTACCGAACCAGGGGACGTTTTTCAGGGGATTATGAGAATTGGTGGGCTTCCGGGGGGACGGCTACAGGGATGCGCTGGGTAGAAGGGGGATATAGGAGGTTGCAGGGCAGGAGGGCGCGAAATGGATTTTGGGAAGGCAGGAGAAGAGGAAAGAGCATTGGAAATAAGTGGAAGAAGGGACGGGAAAGATTGGCCTGTTGGGAGGGTGATGGGGGGTCATTGCTCTGGGATGAAGATCGCGTGGGGCTAAGCGGCGAGGCGGTCTTATTCCCGGGGTGGGGAAAAAATAAGACTAGGAATCACGTCCTGTTGTGTAATGTCTGGTAGACGCTAGGCATTATATGACGTAGGCATTTCGTTCACTTGATGTTTACAGAAAATTTGAGCTTCGTACTTTACATCCAACTACTAGTTACTTGGTGTAAGTGGAGGACCAATCTAATAACGAATGTTATTGTTAAAACCAAAAGTTAATGTATAAAAAAGCAATTAACGGGATGAGACTATGGTAACTTGAAAAATATATTAAATTTAATTGACTATTTATTAATACTAGCAGACCTGCTGCCTCTGTCTGATGTGCTCTTGAAGTGAACTTGGTGTTTTTGCTTTTTTTTTGTACTACTCAAGTGGAAGCAGTGGAAAATTTGGCTAAATGAGTGTCTATGTTTCCCAAAAATGAAAAAACATTCAGAATAATTTTTCTTCCCCAAAACAGCAATTGCATTTTTTATGCCTTCCCATCCCATGCAAACTTGATAGAGAAATAAGGTGGCGCGAACTTGAGGTGCGATCGCCGGGCCCGGCATGCGTTGCAATGCCTCTTTTTCTTTTTAAGTAGGCACATATACACAAAGCAGACACATTTACATGTTCAACATTAAAGAAAAAAATGATATTTTGTGTAATAAAATAGAGTTGAACATATTATTCCAGTGCTTTCGGATATACAATATGTTTGGTCCTACCACCCTCTGCAAAAACAAATTACTTTTCCGGCTGTCCCACTCATGAGCATATAACATATAATTAAGCGTGTGAAAAGCATGGATTTTCCAGATTTAATCCACACACTTGAAGCGATTTACCTTGTGAATTGTTGATTGCCATTGTGAATGCAAGGCGAACGGGGAACTGTGGTGGTTTGAAATCAAATGGCATGTCGGTGGGAATGATGGGAATACGTGAAATAAGCACATCTCCTTTTGAATTGCCATTCAAAATTGTCGCTTCGACGACGTTTGGTATCAGTGGTTTACAGTGAGCCTGATTCCATTGCACATTCGTGGTGCATTAATGTTGTGCAAAAGAATTATAGTCGCCGAGTTTAAGTAACAATGTTTGCAGTGGTACACCAGAAAGATCCAACGAATTTAAGAACTCAATTGGATAGTTAAAAATCTCGTCCGCATACATGACACTATCATTCGATTTGTAGGTGACAGATTCGCCCGAAATTCGTTCGTGGATGACGTAGTTGATTGCATTGACGTTGGTGTTTTTTGCTACCAAAATAGCGCGTTCCCAAAGCCATCGGTGATTTTTGTAATTGGTGACAACTTGTGGAAAAACTTTCTGAAATGATTGTTCGATCGATGGAACAATGATATAAAAGTTCAATGGAATTGAAATATTTTTTGAGTCGGCATCAACTGGTACTTTTCTATTTCCGGTGTCCAACAGCTGTTTTGAAAATATATTTAACACGTTGCGCTGATTTACGCGCATATTAGTCGTTAACGTGAGATTCTGCACATATCTCCAAAGATGCGACGCTTTAAGGTAAGCGTTGTGATCATCAGCTGGTGTTGAATTTGACATTACTGATCTGTTCCACTCGTGAGCATGCAACATATAATTGACCACGCGAAAAGCATGGATTTTCCAGATTAAATCCACGCACTTGAAGCGATCGACCCTTTTTGTCATTGAAAAGTCAAGACGAACGGGGAACTGGTGTCGTTTGACTACAACTATCAAATTAGTCACTAAACCTGACCTTTAATGGCTGCAGGAGTGAATAGCCATTCATAAAACCGTTATTAATTGGGTATTCAAGGCCGGTTGCCAAGTAAATATCTATTGTTGAAAAGGAAGAAAGATTGATGAATTTCGAAATAAAAACACAGTACCTGGACAAAAACGAAGCGTATAAGAAAATTGAATGAAATAATTGAATACTACATTATTTTATGCGTGCTAGGATGCAAATCTCCATCCAATATCTTGAGTGCAAGTAATTTAAAAAAGCAAATGAAGAAACATCTGCACCAATTTCAACGCTTTTCTTATGGGTGTCAATGTTAACAATATTTGAGTAAAAACAACCCCAAAAATTACCATCTACCAAACCAAATTTACCACCAAATCATACAGACAGAGAATCCACATTTAATGCACCAAACCTCATTTCTCTAGCTCAAAACTTGAGAGAGATATAAACAAAATGGATACAGAATGACTGACTGACTGACACGCTACAAAATTAATATATATACATTTACGACTGCCTGATTTTCTTCAAAGACTTCTAAAAATTCAGTTTACAACGTTTTTCATGTGCACTTAAAATAACTAGCTCTAAAGTTACATTTGTGTCTAGTCTCTTAAAATTTGCTGGGCCAAAATGTTTTTAAAACTTTATTGTTACACTTCTCCTATGTCCGGTTCTGGTTTTGAACTTCCTTCCATTTTGTCCCACATAGCGACCATCGCACTCACCACATCAAATCCCATACTCACAACTTTTGTCTAGAATGTCCATCATGTTTACGTAGCCGAATGCCACAACGTTTCACCTCTTCCACCAGTTTAATTCGCTCTATACACCAAGAAATTATTTACCCAGATATTATAAAGCCGTCAATTCGAATGCGAAAAAAAACAATGTTTTCCATGCAACGAGATAGGATGATACGGATATTTTCCTCATTTGAAGGAGGTAAGACGAACTCAAAAGTGCTGCATGTGCTGGGCGAGGAAAGAATAACGAAAAACGGGAAAACGCTAGGCAAGATCAGAAGATAAGGAGAAAGATAGGAATTTTTGACATTTCAAGGAGAAACTGAGGGCATGAAGAACTTCAACGGAAACCTGGGGGCGGGCAAGTAGATTTATGAGAAGAAATTTTAAATTGACCCCAAAAGGGTGAAACTAGGTATGAATTAACATCCTACAAGTCAGCTTAATTAATACCAAATAATGTAGGTTTCGGCGACAAATGGCGTATTTTTAAAAATATTTGTGATATTCGTGCAAATTATAGACGAATGTGTCTTCTATCTTATACGGTCAACAAAATCCCACACTTCATCATTAATATTTCCAAAAATTAAATTTAAGTTGCATGGGACTAAAAAAGCACATGGGGGAAATCGAGAAATAAATAATATTTTTTGCCACAAACAAATGACATTTTTTTGAAAAATTGTTGAAAGAAGCTAATACTTACAAGAATTTGAGGATAATAAATTTAAGATGCCAACTTATTGCTTATGTGATTGACGATCTTTAGTCATAATGCGCTAAATTCAAAGGAAATGGTGATGCAGATGACACATTAAAACATAGTCATTAGCAATGCTTTCATCGATATTTGCAACACATATTTAGTAAATTAGTTATTCTACTCAGTACCCACTTGTGCCATCGGCCATATTGGTAATTTATAAACGGCACAGCCATGACATGAGGTCTCATTGTTTTTATGACTCACAAAAGGCAATGGAGCTTCATAAAGCACTTATGGGTTGGGTAAAATATATGAAAAAATTCGTTGTTCACCGTTAGGGTGGATGGGCGATACATGGAGTTTCAAAGCTGACATGCTGAAACAAGACGTGAAAACCGAACGTTTTTGTAATTAGAGTGATTACGAACACATGTGTACCCATGAATGACAGTATCTGATGCGATCTCATATCTTGATGCCTGATGATGTTAGGGCATCCCATAGGTATTCGGTAGAAATATTAATTTACTAAATATTACAAATATCAATTAAATATAATATATAACTCTGCAATTCTTGTAAGTATTAGCTTCTTTCAACAATTTTAAAATATAATATCACTTATTAAATCACTAAAAATGACGCAAAAAATAAATCTCATGCAATAATGCAGCATTTCGTGGTCTAAAACACCTTTCATTTGAAACTAATAGAAATGACTGAGATAAACTAGGTACATAATTTCCTTTTATCAGTAAAAAAACGCGGAAAAAAATAAAGAGGTTTTACTGCAAATCACAAGAATCCAATGCGTTGCAGAATTATCATGCGCCAAGATTCTTATTCACATTTGAAAAAGAAATAACGTGTTTTTGAGCACAAGGAGTTTTTTTTATGGGTATTCAGGTTGAATGTTAGATTTGGCGTCGATACGGTGATGATCTCGTTTCGACGAGCGCCTATTCGAAAGCAATGGAAATGACACTTCTTCGGATGCTCATTAAGGAAAGTCCGTTATGATCGTGCATCGATGTTCAACGGTGACAAAACGGTAAAATGTTTAAGTATGCTTGTATTATTTCCATAAAAAATCTTAATCTAATTTATGGACAAGGACATAATCAGCCTAACGTACCTAGTAGCTGGTCACACCTTGAATATGCAGCGAGCATATGGGATCCGGCGCAGAAAGACTTAGTCCGGGAACTTAATAAAATACAAAGGAAAGCTGCGCGATTCGTCAAAAACAGCTACGGGCGTACAGACAGCGTTACACAGATGTTAAACGAATTAGGCTGGGAGCCGCTAGAGACTCAGAGGCTGCGCGCTAGGCTTAGATTGCTTGAACAATTGAGAATAGATATCTTTCAGAGCGACACGGAGAACATCTTATTAGAACCCCACTATATTTCCAGGTCCGACAAAAACGATAAATTAGGAGAGATATTTTGCCGAACGGATAGGTATGGGAATTCGTTTTTCCCCCGAACAATAAGGGACTATAATAAATGCTAGGCGTAATTTTATTAGAGCGTGTCCATTTTATATGTAAACGGCTGGTGTCCTAACACCCCCCGCCACACGCCTATTGAGGCGGCTTGCGAGGTAATATGTAGATGTAGATGTAGATGTACTTCTCACCAAAGATCACGATTTTTTCTGAAAATTGGTCCAAATTATGTATTCAATGCTAGAAATATTGTTGAAATTCAAGATAATATGCCTAGGAAATTGTATGATATACGTATAAATTGATTGACCTTAGCGGATTATATCGCAATTTGCTCTTAAAATATAGAGACAGCATTTGAACAATTAACCTTTTAAAAGTAATCAAAGAGAAAGTTGAACTTAAAATACCTTTTAAAAAGACTAAATTAATGACTAACAAAGGATATTTACCTAACGTGTTAATAAAATAGTAAGGAGAAATCATTAAAGTGGATAAACCTAAGTATCATGTTAAAATAAATCAAATTACCAGACTAGTCAAAGAAGTAGACAAAGCGAGAGCGAGTACATTGAAACTATAATAACATTTGGCTAAGTATACTACAGTAAAAAATCTTTCCACAAAAACCATTATCAGATACTTCAATACAGTAAATACGCCTAAAAGTCTCTATGCCACCATATTTGTGTCTCTAACGGAATAGGAACATAATAGCAGAGATAGAGAAAACGGAAGGAAATATTGTGAGAAAAATCCTGGGACCACTGAAAACCGGATAGGAGTACCACACCAAGCCTAATGAAGGACCCTTACAAGAGTGTTAGGTTCCACTAATGGCACGAGTTGTGATGGAGTTATTGTACCTATCAGTTCGGCAGTGTATTTAACTAATTTTGTCACTTCTATCAGTTCTCAAGACGTATCGAGGGGTCAAAACTAATATCCTGGTGCCGTACTGAAACACGACAGATCTGAATTTTTAAGTAACCTTGGCTAGACGCAGGTCATCCGAGTCTATAACGGTTTCCAACCGCGTCCTTTCATCAGATGTGTTACACTCTCGTAGCAGTGTTAAAAGAAGCGTGCGGCTTTTGTTCATATTTTGTTGATTTTGTGAATTTAGTCTCTCTCTTTGCTGTGCCACAAATGCTCGGGGCGCATTCGAATTATGACCTTAACAGAGCAACACAGCATTTCTCTTTCAATTTTTCATTAAAGAATCTTCCTTCTATACGCTTGATAAATCCCAATTTCTTTAACGGAGCACCGAAAATGTATTGCATATGTTTCCTCCTCACTAGTTCTTAAGTTACGGTGATTTCGAAGCATTTGACTACATTTGATACTTTTTTAATCACTCGTTCAACTATCATCTGCGATTACCATAAATAAATCCCAGAATTTAATATCAAAGAAATTCTTGCTAACGAACGAATGATATCACCCGTTTCTGCAGATAGCAGCATAAAACAACCTTAATTTCAACCCCGCGCAGTGAGATACATTATATAAATACATTTTAGCGGACTACTCACAATGGGATCACACTCCATTCTTTCGTCCTTCACACGACATTTTATCCGAGCGTATTCCTGGCAAAACGATTTACGAACCACGGTCACCAAAAAAATGTCATAGTTTAATTAAAAAGCATTCCAGACCGCAAGGAAAAAAATGAACGTATACAAATAAAGAGCAGCAGGCATTTTCACGTCCACTCGTCAAATGTACGAATCTCATCCGTAATATGAATGAACATCGGGAGTGACTGATATTTTGAGAACAAATACATAAATTATCTGAACAACTTCTCCACACCGTGATATATGTCACTCCAGTAGTATAATTTTTATTCTCGTCGCACATACTGAGCAGCCGAGCTCAACTTCAAAACAGATCCAAATCCGAGAATTGCTCAGCGGAGCATTCGGTGAGGCGTGGTTTAATTCCGCGAGCCTGCTTTTCTTCTTGATTTTTTTTTATTTCTCTCCTAAGTAGTGGTTGTGAGACAGGAACCAACAACCCGGAGAAATCGCTTTATCCCTTTACATCACGCGTAAATTCACTTATAAACAGATAAAATAGAGCCAAGAAAGTTTGTAGGTTTGGTAATAATAACAGAAGTCTGTTTGATTACCTTTGGTTTATATAGCTTTTCACGTTTTAGCGCATAGCTTGATTAAGATATTTAATTGTTTTCTGTTAGCATGTTTTTGTAATAACATTGGGTTATGCATAATGAGCCACCTGGACTTGAGTTACTTGCACTGGATTTGATAACTAAAGAAATAAATATTATTTTTTAAATGAGAGATTGCGAAAAGGAATCATCTGGAAGTAAATATTGCAAATTATTGGCAGCGATATACAATATTCATGAGGCAATGAGAAGTGATATTGAAACATTAAAAAATGCTAGACGGTCAATTATAGTGACCTGTAGACATTAAACGACTACAGGAATATAAATTTTCCCTCCGAACGCCCAACCCCATTAGCTTAACTAGCTACAGCGACTTCGGACTTACTTACAAAAATCAAGGAGGAAAATCTAATAGATAAAAGCTTTAACGTTGACAGTCAAACGTGAGACACTTTTATCCTACAAAGCCTCCGAACAGTAGTAAATTTACAGCACTTATAAAATTTCACAAAAATACTGAATCTCTATGAACGGGCATTTCTGCTTTTTATCCATATTTTAAAAACTGGTCCTAATTGTACATTGCAATAATCCATTGAAGTTCACGCATCGCATATCACAGCCTTTACCCAAAAACGCCAAAAGTTGATAAAGCCCGGCAGGGTGAGTTATATTTCCCAAATGAGTGCAGTATATATGTGTGCAAGACGGTTTCCGGCTGAGCGCCTGCGGAAGAAGAGGTGACATTCACCGGGGGCTTGTCCAGCATTGCCACCGGGAGCGCGATTTCTGGGCGGACGCTAACGGAATTAGCGTTTGAATCGTTGAGGGCGAGAGGGTGTGGTGGAGAGAGAGAGAGAGAGAGAGGTAGAGGAAAGATAACAGACCAAGGAACAAGGCTCTACCGATGAGAAGCGGCGTCGAGATTATTGACTTTGCTAACTACTCCCACCCGGCGTCACCCGAACTGTGCGCGGTTCAGTTAACTCGATTCCTCTCTCGCTCTCTTTCTCAGCGATTTTCTTTATCCTTCCTCCCTGAGGGCGAGAATTTTCCCTCGAGCGTGTCGGGTCGAGAGCGACGACTGCACGATGTATTCAATATACGCTTGGGTACGTTATCATCAAAAGAACAGTGGCATTAAAAATTGAGTGAAAAAAATGCGCAAAACGATCGCTTTGTGCGATCTTAATTCGGCAGAAGACCGTTTGGCAAGTGGAAAGGAGGTGGTATAAAAACGTAATATTAATTCGATTGCATTGCATTTCATTTTTAATTTTACAAATTATAACGCCAGCACAACGATATTGAAAAAATTAGGGTCGTGAGGGTTGCTGCCAATTCAGTTTAACAGAAGTAAAAACTTACAAATGCTATTTCTTTGATGTTAGAACACTTAATTATTTGAATTTATGGTGAAATGAATGAAAACTTTGTACTGATTCACACGCCTTGGTTTATAGAACTAGGGTCCTTAACAAGGTAATAGTCGAAAACTAATTATTTTTGAGTAAACTAGATTATAAACAGTGCAAAGTTTTAATTTTATTCTTTAAGAATTAAACAATGTTTCATATAGCAACGCCCTAAACGATTCCACATAGTTATTACAAAAATTACGTTAACTGAGCTTTTTTATTTCATCACTTTGCCATATTATTTCATTCAAAAAGTGAATTAAATATTAATTCAGTGCAAATGCCTCCCGAGTTTGAATTGATTTTTAACAGGTATCTTTATATCAAAAGATCCACGGTAATAAATTTCGAGGAAAACATTACGCGAAACGATCCCGATCGAGATTATAATTTCGCTGAATACCTTTTGGAAAATGAAGGTGATATATAAATGAAATATATATTATATATAAATGCGCAAGGAATGAATTTTAACACAAGCACAACGATATTTGAGGATATGAGTGTTAAAAAGGGTGCCGCCGATTCAGTATAACACGAGCTTACATTTACGAGTTCCATTTTTTTGACGGATCAAATGCTTGGTTATTGTTATAATTACAATAATTATGTTATGCTGTGTTACTGTATGCTATGCTATGTTGTTGTATGCATAACGTTCTTTTTCAACTTATGCACATTAAAAAGCGTGAGAAATACTAGTGCATGAAAGGAATGTGTTCACGGAATCTTAGTAAAAAAAATCTAGAGTAAAAACTAATTTCACATGAGAAAGAGGAATTACAGGTGACTCGAGGAAAGCCAGGATATAGTCAATGAGTATCCTGGAGTAAAATAGAGGAAAGAAGCTGACAGCTAAAAATTAGAGCAGCCTAAGAATTTTTGGAAATCATGAGATCGTTAAAAAAGCCGATAGAGGCTGCTTTTCTCAACTAGCTATTAATTAAATAAGCATTATGAAACCATTGAAATAGGTACCTATCCTTTTTAACTTATTATCATAAATAATCTTAACATTTAAAGCCTTAATGGGTTCATAACTAATAGCGGTCGACAATAGATTGTTTACTATTATTATTGGTATTACACCAAATAGGTATATATTAATTATCATTATTTAACAATTTAATATATTTATTTTTAACAATTATATATTAAAAATATTTATCCACATGCAAAAACACATTGCTATCATTACAATGCAATTCCATCATGGATACTCTCTTCTTAATTACTTGCTTTCCACATATTTCCCGACTATCACAGCCTTGAAAATCCCGTTGTCTTCTAGTTCATCCTCCGTCAACTAGGTATTCAGTCCACTTATTAACTACATTCAATTGTGTCTACTCAAGTCATATTTTAAATAGTTTTTCTTTCACCTACATGAGTATCTTCAGATAATGTATACTTGTTTCCATAGGCGTGTCCAAGGCAGGTGCCACTGGTGCCGTGGCACCACCACTAGATCGAGATTCTTTTCTAAGTTATACCCTTTTTCCCGACTCTTGGCGCCTGGACGGTAGAGAGGTAGAGACTCTGTTCACTTTATGTTTCTACTCCTGGCACCACCACTATTCCTGGCACCACCACTTCTGTAGTCCTGGACACGCCTATGCATGTTTCTACCCTTCACCTAACCCACACATCAAAGACCCATCTCCCTTTGTAGTCTCACGATATAGATTCAATCTATTTCTAGTCAAATCATTTCCAACAACTCTGTTTATAACTACGGAATTACTAATTGTTAACTAGGGTTGCCATTCGTCCTAAAAAAAAGCGGAATTACCCTGAATTTTGGAATTTAAAGAGCGCTCTATCTCAACCGGAAATCGAAAAGTTACCTGAATTTAATGTAAGCTTGTCCAGAAATCTGTAACATTTTATTCTTAGAGTTGCCATTATTTGTACACTTATATCCTACTTTGCAATACTAAAAGTGTGAAATCAGTGGTATACTGTAGTACCAATATCACAGTTATTGTACGCCTGGCAACCCTGCCAGTGATGCTTTATCTTCTTTAATCGTATATTGAGAGTTGAATCCATCAGGGTAACCCTAATGTTCCAGAATAATTTAAGAGGCGTAATTTGCCTGCGGTATCATGATAATACACAGGAAATAGAGCAAAAGACATGTGTAATGTTCAGAAGAAAAACAGGGTATTTAAATCAGAGGTGCAAGTGTGTAATTCATATAGGTTAGAATATTATTTCAATCAACATATTCTGTTGTGTAGAATAACCATTTAGCTAACCGTTTATTGTGCACTTGATTATTCAACCTATACCTAAGTTAGTTGAACAATCTTCATATCATTATTATTAAATTACTACGCAGTGATTCCCTGATTTTTTTCCTAACCCTTATGCAAACTCTACTTTTAGCTGTATGATAATGCCTCGATGGAAAAAATTGCTATCGGATATTTGCCCGGAGGAAACCATCGTTCGAGAGTGTATCCAAAGTTTCGGCTAATGACACCAAATATCAGAAGCACACCTGGCAAACGGGTACGAGGCTATTAAAGGCTCCCATTTCGACGGAGAATGCCACGCCTTCGAGTGGGAAGATAAGACGAGGGAAATGGCAAAGGTGAGGTTCGATCAGAAAGACAGATGTAGATAAGAAAACGAGAGGGAGCGTAAAATGAGCATGCAAAACTGGAAATATGAACTTCCCGCGAAGTTAAAGGAGGGAGGTATCTCTTGGAAACACGGTTGCCCTTTGAAATTGTGAAAAGGGATGAAATGAGAGGAAACGAGCGATTCCTGCAACACAAGCAAACAACACTTTATACGCATCATTATGCCTCCCTCTTCATCTTCTCTAAATAAATAAACGTTTCAACACGAACTCATCACTCTAAAAGGCATGATCTTATGAATTTATAAACGCGTCATTACGGGAAACCGTATCAAGGTACGACATGAAACCAGCAGGTATTTTATTACTTATTTGCGCTGGGATTTTGAAATATTTAATTGAAGCGGGTGAGTAACTCTATTCTCTACAGGAAAGGAAAATACCATAAGTATCCTTGTAAGTGAGCAATACTATTTGAACAAGTGGGCGATTTGTACACCTTGGCATAATGTTTGTAAAATATGAGAAGATAGATGGAGATATTAAAAGGCGTACGAATGCCGGAAGTGAAGTAGTAAGTAGTAAATGGAGTATATATTTTGAATGAGCGTTCGTCTAGAGAAGTGAAAATTTGAGTGTACAAAAGTGCTATCTAGCGGATTGAGCTGGACGACCAATCGCCGTTCTGGTGTTTCCTTATTCATAGGACTCACTGCAGCAAACGCTAGTGATTAAAGGTTTTTTCGCGTTCCGTTTGTCCTCTTAGTCTAATTATGACTCTGAGGCCGGAAGCTTCCTCTCTCCCTTCCCTTCTACCCTTTCCTTTTATCCTTCCTATTCCTTGCAGCCTTCCAAATCTCCGGCCATGAGCGAAGGCTCGCATGCCGGTTGGAGGGTGGAGACCCTGCACGGAAGACCCGTTTATCATCTGTACAAAAGTGCTCTCCTCCCAACTTCATTATATGACAGTAATACCTTGGTATGTCAGGATAAGCATACAGATAGGATATATGCAGTGGGAATGGTTTACCTAAGAAGTATTTGCGACGTAAGAAAGATGGATAGCGTAGGAATTGAGTGAGTCACGTAAGGATGTGATTTGGAAGCTCCAATAATGGATATATATGAAATAAGCGTACTTCTTTGGTTTGGTCATGTTTAGAGAATGGATGACAGTTTAATAACGAAGCAGATATATGATAGTAGAATGAATGGTGTGAGATGAAATGAGTAGATAAAGAGATCCACGGGTGAATGTGACGAGATGACTCTTAAAGAGGGAAATAATAGGTGTCTTAAAAATAGGAGTGCCCTTATGAAGCAATGCATGAGTGTAATAGGAGGGAAAGTGATATGCAAGGGTAGGGAATTATGGAAGGATAAAAAGGAAGTAGTAAAAGTAGCCAGTTACCCAATCCTAATAGGAATATTTGTTTTTTTTTATATTTGACAGTACCGGGCTTAATGATATGGAAATGCTTCATCGCAGGAATAAAAGGTAAAATACAAACACTGCAATTTACTCACTGTAATTTATTGACCACTATATCAGTGATCAATAAAATGCAGAGTTTAATAAATAGTGCTAGTACTTCACATTTCATTTCTAAATTATTCGACTTTGCCTAACCCGAAAGGGTTAGGCAAATGGCGTGCTAGATATGATTATATCTTTGTAAGTTGGTATAAGCTATAAAAATGTACATGAGGAAGAAATAAATGATAAGAGCATTCCTTAAACATTTATCAACATTTTCAAAATGCAAGTATTACCCAAAACATGCGATCATTTCGCTGAAATCATCCGTTTATACGGATTTGCTGTGCTTTTAAGCCATGTGAAATAAAATAGCCATGCTATGTGATTACCTGCATTATTTCTGACTGTGGCACTTTAACCATTAGGCTAAACGATAACGATGGATATGTGTGAAAATGGATTTTTTTAGGCTTAGTAATGACATGGCTTTACAATATGGTTTCAAAATGTTTATTGACAAATGCAAAACCTAAGTTAATTGTTGAAAATACTAACAAAACATTTATTAAGCATTAATGGAAACGTTATTATAGAAAAAGAGTGATCTCAAGAGTGTCGATTTAGCATCATTTTATACTATGTTTTCCATAATGGGCTGAATATCACTGAATAATGCAGGTAATAACAGTTATCAATATTATAAGAGGTGATCTATCGATTATCGAAAAACAAAATAGTCAAAGGAACTGTAGGTTTTTTTCATCACGGAATACCTTCCATCTCTCTTATCCTATCCGTAGAACATATTCGCATTTATGGTAAAACATCAAGAAATTTAAAAAAAAGGTTTCTCTGGACTAAACGAGAAACATTTAAATTGATGAATTATAAGTCTAATGTTATAATTCCTGCCACTTCCCTCCTTAAGGAAATCGATTTTGCTAGAAAGGACGTTCACTTATATTTGACTATCTCTTAAAATTCGCTGTTAATAAAATTTTCTAATTCATTATTATAAATCTTTTTACAAAGGTTATAGTTTTCATTAGCTAATACACATGTAAATAAATAATAAAAACAATTAATTTACTTATTTTACCTATTCGGCCACACATTCCCAATCTATAAAAAGTACTTTTCACATTCAGACTCATATTTTGTTCTAAAATTAATCTGACATTTACAATATTTCTAAGGACCATAGTCTATTTCTCCAGGGAAATAATGATACCAAATAGTACTTGTAATATATTTCTCAGATATTTTTGAACATTGAATGAAGCAAAGCAAGCTTCAGCTAGTTCGCGAGGACTCCGCACGGAGGCGTTTCAGATAGCGCCAGCGAGAAAGCAGAAAAAAGTTAAACACATTCACAATAACCTCGCTACATTCTCAGGATTAATATGTCACGTTAAAATCACAGGACAAGTTAATCCATCCAAAATGTGATTTCGGTAAACGCTTTCATCCACACAGTGTAACTAAAAACTTTCATTCCCAAGCCATAAGAAAAATATAGGTGAAAATGTTTGGAAATAGTTATTATCATGTCCCAAAATATGAGTAAATGGCATTGTTACGCCCTATTTTAATCGCAGAGCTTAAAATTGATATATCTCTTAAATAATATACTGCAAGTTGGATGCTAAAAGAACTGCATTCGCCCCTTTAATATTACTAATTTTAGGATTTTGAGGTAATCACCAGATAATACGTTGCGTACATGGTTTGATGCCTTGATTAATGAAATTGTGGTTATGCTGAGTAGAGGGGCAAGCCTCACAATCATTCAACTAAAGTCTTAAACGTTTACAAAAACCGGAATTGCCATACAGTTATCAATTGGTTGCCACGAAACTATTTTAATTAGCTCGATCCATATGGTATTTATAGAGTGCAGTCGATGCTTACCATTTTGGCATGAAGATTCTTGCAGCACCTTTCATCAATAAAAATTATGTTTTCGAGATTTGCTCATTTTCCATCCCTAAGGAACTCAAAGTTTCACTCCTCGTACTGCGAGCGTCGTCGGAAGCCGCCGTTGTTAGTCCTCCGGACAACGCTTACAGTTAGAGGACGAAGCGTTGGTTACCTTATAAATGGACAATACGTAGCAAATCCCGAAAACATTATTTTTTAATGATTCTTTCCGTTATTACTGTATCAATTGTAAAGAAATCACATAGCGTATTCACAAAAATTGGTACCAACACGCGAGTTTCCTGTCTATGCATTTGGTGAGAAATTATTTATCAAAAGAAACAATTATATCTCCGTCAAATTAAACTACAGCATCCACTAAATTAACCAAAACTCTGAAAAATCAGAAGGAACATCAGCATAACAGGAGTGAGAATGAAATCAAAGCTCTCAAATTCAGCATCCACGCTCAGACTCTCGCTATTCTGATGAAGATGGTTGAGTCTGCAGTCGAAACGTTGAGAGTTTTCAACAGTCTTACCCGCTGCGAAACCCGATTCATTTTTACGAAATCCAATCCCTATCTTTTGCATCTTTTAAATGCTTATAGGAGACAGCATAATGCAGAGTGCATTGTATTATACACATCTATCCTTTAAAACATATTTTTACGACACTAAATAATGAGGCCTCGGGTTGGGCTTGAACTCAGAAAAACGAGACGAATTTTTAACCTCTAACAATAATTAACTTCGCACAGCCACTTTTCTGAGTATGTGTGATCAGAGTTGCCACATACCAGGGATTATGAAATAATATGACTTTTCCAGGCAAACATTTTCAATTTTCCACGTGAAAATATCCGATTTTCCGTAAATAGGTATTACAAATAAGACGTAAGAACAGAAGTACAGCACATTTACGCATGCTCTATGGGGGAATGAAGTTTCCTAACAAACGAAGCGCTGCCACTATCAGATAGGGGGACAACCGTCTTCTTCTCTGATGGCATGTTATTCTTAGATTTCACGATGAGGACCACGAATTAATTGTATAAAATCAGAGGAGAAAATAAATATTCCATCTTTCTCAGCATTAGTGTAAAGAATAAGACCAGAAAGTTTCTTTTAGGGGTATAATTTATTTAGGTACTTGATACTACCGGTAAGATAGTATAAAGTGCCTAAAATGCTACTCCTGAATTATAGAAAACAAATCATATTTTGACTTGAAAAATCAAATTTCCAGTAAAATTTCTCATTTCCCATGTCTTTTTCAGGTTTTCCAGACTGATTCTCCATTTCCATATCTCTTCCAGGTTTTCCAGAATTTCTAAGTGAGCAACAATTCAGGTGATTCTAAATTGCAATTATGGCATACTGTACCTGATTCATCCCCAGAATTTACGTCTACGAAATGACTTTGCTTCAATTATTCCATTAACAATTCACCCTGTAGATTTGTAACAACCATAGGAAAATGCTCTAGTCAAAAAAGCATGTACTTTGACACTTTTATCTCGAGGAACAAAAGAAATACGTCAGTATTAAAAGGCATAGAAGTACATATAAAAATTAAATAGACGACGAGTAAATATTACAAATTTTTTTTCAATTATGTATTTGAGAATGGCCATTAAAAAATATCCTTAGAACTTAAGTGTTTTAATAAAAAGTAGTATGTAGATATTTATCGTTTCACGTGCTGGCGAATTTCATGTAAGAAAACTAGTCAATTAATACTTATTTTATATTTAAATAACTTGTAAATACTACTAATCCACAAATATTTAATAATTAAAACTTTGAAAAGTATTTCAAATAAATTGAACAAATAATTTTTCCTACAGAAATGCAGCACAGATATAAATTTAAAAACCCTATTTGGTCCTGAGTATTCCATTCAAATACAATTTACACAACACGAAAAGTTCTACTTATTTTTCAATGGATTGTAAAAATATTCCAAAGTACAAAAATAGGTGGACCACAATTTATATTATTAAAATAGCCATTTTAAATCTATTTAGGCGAGATATGGAATAACTCCCATTTCAACTAGGTAAGTTAATAGGATAGTATCCATAAATATTGTCCAGTCTAACAACAAGAATAAAGTCATCAACGGCAAAAAATTTAACAGTAATTATTAATTTTTTGCCGTTATTTAATTTAAATAATTTAAATTATTATACAATTATGTGATAAACTTTGTATTTAAATAGAATTTTCATATATTTTTCCTCTTTTTAAAAAAAAAATAACTGAATAATAAATATTTTCTGTTTTATATTTAAATGTTATAAGTATATATACATAATTTATATATAAGTGGACAAGTGTCTATGTTAATAAAGGCTTTTAATGATGAAAAAAGGACACTCCAATACTTGATCAATAATGATAATCGTCAATTGTGATAAGGTTGTCACTAAATGAAATTCTTCCTTCTTTTTGATCAATTTCACGTTAAATTAATTAAATCTGTAAAGTTCCTCCTACTTGAAAATGAGTTAACTTACGCCACCTTCATCAATAAACTACGAGTTAGAGAAGCTCCTGAGGAAACCACAAAGAAGCAATGCACATATACGAGCTAGAGTTCAATGATTACCCTCACTTTTTTCACGATAAAAAATAACATCCATTAAAACAGATTTAATGACCCGGAAAACCACAGAAAGGGACGAAAAATATATATTATAAGACTCAGATTTAGATGAAAAAGGGTGCGCTTACAGGGTTGGAACTCTTGTGTGGGGAGGGGACTGAGGTAAATCATGGTTTCCACAGCCAAAACCATTCACAGGCCCTTTTAATCCGTTAATCGAGCGAGGATGAGGGAGGAGAGAAAAACTCATTTTCCAACCAGTCAGCGAGGAGGCCACTTAACTCGTGGATCGAGGAAAAAAAGAAAAACGCCAGATAAAACAATGGAGAGACGGGAAAACGAGAGGGGCGCGGTGGAGAAATGCCCCGAGTTAAAAAGAAGTCTTAAATTTTATTTTTTTCCTTCAGCCCTGGAGGGCATGTGAATGGTAGGCACTCTATTTTGGAGGATTAAAAAACGAGAGAGTGAGTGGAGAATGGTGGTGGATTGAAAAATATTTCGCGGATATCCGAGATATTCGAGTTTTTTATTGCGTTAACTCACTAACCCCTCTGACTGCAACTCCCTCCCACGCTATCTTTCAACCTATCTCTCCTTTCTTTTTCCCTCCTCCTCTCTATCATTTGAATTTGAATTTCGCATTTGAATGAAAATTAACTGCCTCAATATTGGCATTACAAGAATACATTTTACGTAATTTAAGCAGTCACCATTTATTTAAGTACCTAAATAAAATTTAAAGGAAAGCCGCACGCTTTTTAAAAACTACTATAAGCACACGGGAACATGTCCCAAATCTTCCCTCCAACTTCACAGAAAGATTTGATCCTCAAAAGTAATAAAATAATTTAACGCAGGCTTCGTTAAAAACTGCTTCGAGTGAGCAGAAAGTATCACACAGCCGATGAAAAACACTAGGTTGGGAACCGTTAGAGAGTTAAGAGGCTAAAATCTATTTTAAAAATTACTTGAAAATTTCTGATAAGACGGGAGGATATTATTTTGACTCCGCGTTATATCTCTATAGTTGATAGAAGAGACAAAGTAAAAAAGATACACGAACGAACTGATGGGTACGGAAACATCTTTCCACGCACCATTAGTGAATATGGCGTGGCACAAGAACAGCGTGACACTATCTTAAGGTGGTTCCACCGCGACTATGTGAGTCAAAACAAATATTAAATGCCAACTCTTTGATTATTTAGTTTTAAAAATGCCACTTTCGCGGATGACTTGCGTTAGCTATTGAAAACTAAAATTAAGATTAAACATTTGCAGATTATTCCACGAATATATTTTTAATCAACACTTTAAAGCCATAGACGCCGACTGCAGCGCCTTTTCTATGGAATCACTGCATATTGACTTCAATTATCACAGGAATTAGCTAATAACTCGAAAAATAATGCGTTCGGATGCATCCATCTAATATAGAATCAATTTCCCGGGATTTTTCGCTTCTTGTAACAGTTTTCCGTGAAAATGCCATATATATTAGGCATAAAAATAATATATTTCCCATTTAACCCATTTTATCCCATCCCATTTAACACCATATAATTCCAAGTCCAATTTGTGAGATAAAAAAACGTGGAAAGGTAACATTTTGTTTTTCACATCAGATAGAAGACTTGTTTTTCTACAAGTATTCATAATATGAATAAAATGACATTTATGTCCTTTTGCGGTGGAACCACCTTAAGACACACCATAAGACACAATTCTCCTTTTTCCTCTCCCCATTCCTTTTCCTGATTCACCTCCCCCTTCCGAGGGCTTGTGTCCGGATACCTTCTGCCACACGTATCTGCGGTGGCTTGCAGGGTAGTTGGTAGCTGTACATGAACTATTTGAATCGAAATTGAAATATGGAATTTGAATAAATGGTAATCACTCCAATATTGATACTCCAAGAATAAATGTTGCATAAATAAAGCAGTGTCACGAATCCACACCTAAAACAGTAAAATGTGATGTTTAATAAATAGGACTATAGGAAAATGGCATAATCAATAGATCCTTGAGCTTAAGGTACCCCATAAGGCTAGCCTGTATTTCGAGAACCATATTTTAACCGGACGCTCGGTCACAAAACTAATCTTAAAAAAACTGAGAGAATACTTGCTCAAGTGACAATAAAAAAATAAATAAAAACCATCACTAAATCTACAAAGTGAAATTTTAACAAAATCCATATCGGAAGCAGCCCACTGTACCATGGGAAATACTATGCGCTAGCACGTTGATGAAAGCAAATATTGAGCAATAACAAATATAAAGAAGCTTTATAAAATTTCAAAATTCCCTTTGGTTCATATTTCACTTCGTTACATATGTTAGAACCCTATGATGCCGGTTAGTTATGATATTAGTAATAGCATAAGTACACCATCGGTGAACTAAAATTGAGTTTAAAGTTCCAATTTATAAAGGTAAAACACTCAGAGAAACATGATCAGTGCATATTTAGATACCCTCCTATGGTAGGTATCTTATAATAATGTATCTCAATAATTCAGTTACTTTTGTGCTATCAAAATTGGTTGTTGCTGCCCTCCATCCTTCCTAGATTAGTTATTTTTATGTATTTTCCTCTTTATTTGTTCAATATATTTATCTCTTGGCCTTCCTCTTGGGATATCTCCCTTTATTTTTGCTCCAATTATAATCTCAAAAACCCATTGTGCCTCAGGTTGTGCTCAATCTATCTGGATCTTCTTTTCTGAATAGTGTTTGCTTTGGTCCTTTCCTCTTCTATTATTAAGCATACTTCTTCCTTTATTATGCTATCCATCCGTTTGGTCTTAAGCATCCTCCTTCAACGCTAGGTTTTGAAAGCACCCAATCTTTTCTGGTCTGCTTTTCCAAAGGTCCATAGAGAGCCGTTTTCACACAAGATCCACACGAACGTTTTCACGTTCTGTTTCCTCCCTTTGAGAGTCCTATCTTCTTTGAACACAGCAGTTGCCTATTCATCATGAACGCATTCCTAGCTTGGGTAATTCTACGCTTTATGCCCGTTATCATTACACTATCATTTCAATTAAATCGAGAGCCTCCCCCCCACCTAATTCACCTTTTTCTACCCTAACCGCCCTCTCTTCTCCCCCCCCCATTGCTGTACCCCGTGATTATAACACGAGACGACCAAGTGAAATAAAAGGAGGGGTATGAGATGAATGCCCGCCCTAGCAATTCCGTACGAGTGACGTCACGCGTGATCGATAAGCGAGGCCTGGAAAGGAGATTAGGGTCTGCTCCGGTTGGATGGGAAAGGAAGTTGGGTGGTTAAAAGAGAGAGAAAAACAGATAATAGGACCAATTATATACATATATATACACTCATTCATTCGAAAACAGACGCTCAAAGGCGCGAATAAATTCTTACAATCATACTCAATACAAAAAAGAGTTCTGCTAACGTTAGACTTTATAGAGTTTACATTCACTCGTTGTAATACGCTCACTTCCCAGTATATCCCTTCTTGTAACACTATTTGGATCGTGAATAATTATTAGACGAACTTTTAAACTCTAAACACTGGATGAAAGGAGAAAGCAAAATGATTTGCAATTTTTTCATCATGCCTTCAACAAAGTAGAGAATGAGAAATTGTTAATAAATTAAACCTCATAGTCCCAACTGATAAGGGGAGTTAAAATAAAACTATTTATAAGACAAATGTTAAGAGCAACTATTGCAATAATGCATCATAAATAGATTATGTATTAGAGTTTTTGGATAGATGGGAGTTCCATTAGTAACCAAGATGACGGATTTGCAACGAACCACTTAGATGAGTAACTAATAATTGATAAAATATTTACTAATGCTATTGGTGAGTTTATTCATTGAAGCTATTAATAATACGCATGATTAATTACATTGTTGAAGTTTATCCTGCGGAAAAAGAAGAAACGTAGATATAGGTGCAAAAATTAATGGAGCGGTTTCGAGACTAATAGTTCCTCGCAAATAAACTAAGTATGTAGAGTTTTACTGATTAATTTAGATCACGATAGGTTTCGTCAAATTGACGTAATCATCAGGTAAAGAATAATTTAACCAATTGGAAATCGTTTAGGTCCTTCAGTTTTTAAGGTAGTAGTTGGGAGCTAAATAGCTGTACAGCATAGGTTAGATATGTAAAAATATTCCTTCTTTCCTTTCTAAGTGATTTAAACAAGAACAGCTTAACTCTAACGTATGACATGTGATTAACATACAGTTCACCTATGTGCTCTACACCAATTACAAATTTAAATCTTATCTTACAAATTTAAATCAAATTTATTATGTGCCTTTTATATTTATTCCCAAGTATTTGCATTAAATGCACGTTATTTCTCATATTTTGTAGACCTCAATTTAATGATCATTATTTTTGTGTGTCTGTATAATTTATTGTTAGTAGTTTTGCCTATTCCCTATCTCTATTCCTATTCCCTATCCCTATTCACGGCTGGTGTCTTACCAGGACCTGTCACGACTTCTGCGGCGGTGCGCAGGTAAGTGTGTAGATCACGGATATAGAAAATGTAGATACAGAAATTAGTAACGAGGTTCATGATATTATAGATCTCATAGCTATCGGTTCCACAGTTAAATATTGGAGCAACAGGAAATAAGCTGTGATCTAAGAAGGATTTCGACTATGATGCTACGAGATCTAAAATAAAAACCAAAGAGAGAGTAAGTTGGGAGCAAGCAAATGTTCACCACTATTGAGTCTCCCACGAATCCATCGCGCGGGCACTCTACCGCAAGCCCCATTACGGGAAGCCCATTACCGGGTCACGGAGCAAAAGGAGCACCGCAGGTAGATAATGGCAGTTTGCGATGGGTCGTGGATGCGAGGGTTAGCCCTTCTGAAGCTGCTCATGGACTGCCTTACAATACTCCAGGATTACGAGGGTCGTAACTACTTTTCTCTCACGGTAATCCCCTACACGTATTCTCATTGAAAATTCCCCCCGGAAGCATTGCGATCGAATACCACGGCCGCAAACATTAATGCAGATTTGTGACTCACGATGATTTCCAGTGCCACGAACCCTTTCCTCAAACAGATAAAAAATATATCAATTAACAGAAACTTTAACAAACCACATATTTAAGCTGTATACTACCCGGGTTCCGACTCTCAAGCGTTATATTTGGGCCATCATCATCATAAGCAAAATCATCTCGGATGGGATCACTGTTCATTCTTTCGCGTTGTCGCTATTTTTATTCAAGACACAAACCATTTCAGAGGGGCAAGGCTCCCAGTTAATGTCTAAAGCACGCACTACCATCAATTAAAACTGGTGATTTAAAGCACCTGAAAATTATTGAAAAATGGCGATCACATTTTCGCTCTCATGAGCACAATTGAAAAACAACGATAACGCAAGCGTGCGCGTTAATGGAGAACCGTTATTTTACCGCAGGTCTACCTGACATAGCAACCCAGGTACTGCACTACTAAATGGCTTGCAATGTACCTATGCATTATGTTAGTACGCGATTTGCAAGGATTCCTGATAATAAATATAATATTTTGTGGGCATGGACTTATTTACGGGGGTGAACGAACGAGGCCGGACTCCCCTCCCCTCAAAAGAAACCTTTTGAATGGTACCATTATTAATATATAAAAAAATAACAAACTAAATATCTCTGAATGCTTAAAAAAAAAGCTAGAAAATACAGCTCTATTCTCATGATTTTCTCCAAGGGAGGGACCCTCATTAGGCTGGACCCAGACCCCCCCGGTACTTAACCTCTCAAAAATATTCTGCCTCCCCCCCCCTCTAACCCAAGAGCTAAATAATAGATACTCCACTGGTTTTAGGTATACCACAAAGTTAACCCCGAGCGATTGAGTGAAAATAGAAATCAAACTACAGACAAAATGTGGGGTAGGAACAAATATTCACGATCTCAATGTTCACAGGCGCTACCTTGTGGTACTGTATTACTAAGTAAAAGGTAAACTTTGTATACCCCACGAAAAACTTTTTTATTGAATATGCCGACCAAGATTTTGACTTTCACAGTCATTATCAAGGCTGATATTACTTATTTATTGGACTATCTTGTACTTATTAACTTAATCTCACCACCCATCGATTTAATTAAATGGTATTCGGAATAATGCTGTAGTCATAATGTATGATATTAATGATTTTGGTCATTCAAACAAAACGATGCAACTAATACAGCAGGAAAAATTAATACGAGATGACCTTTAGCCGAAGGCGCAAATTTAAAACCTAATACTAACACCATTACTAAGAAAAATAATTTGCTAATGACCAAAGTGAGCTCACGAAGCTCTCATGCTAGAAAATTTGCTCCATATTCGAAGATAAATTATTCTCACCCATCCGCTGTATATGGTATCCGGTCAGCCTTCAACACATCCAATTGTATGCCGGAAAATATGATGAATAAGACCGAGCACACTCACCTGAAATAAAGGAAAAAAATGATTTACCAAAAAGTAATGGCAGAATGCTACAATCGAAGTGACATGAAAGAATTACTTTGTATTTGAATTAGGTATTATAAATTAAGTAAGATAAACCACTGCGTAACACTATTTATTCTAGCCACATTTATGTGTAGTTCTTATTCTTAAAGATGCAGAACAAAAGTTGCTGGCAAAAAAGGTGCTTAATAAATACATTTATTTAGAGAATTTAAGAGCATTTTGCGGCGACAAGCCTCTATGTTTTCGAAATGGATAAATGGATAATTTCGATATTAATGTAATATATCCCTAAATATTTCACCTAAACAATGTAGTAGTAAAAGCATGTAAAACATAGGCGCAGCATCATATGGAAAACACATTCAATGCTTAACTG
This sequence comes from Pyrrhosoma nymphula, assembly GCA_963573305.1. NCBI lineage: Eukaryota > Metazoa > Arthropoda > Insecta > Odonata > Coenagrionidae > Pyrrhosoma > Pyrrhosoma nymphula. The sequence continues at coordinate 57,271,126 of OY754335.1, forward strand.
CCTCCATAGCTTAAAAGTTGTTTAATTACCATCTCCATGCGTATAAAATGTGCTTAAAACTAATGAAAATATATTGTAGGTACGTATATTTTACGCCCTGCGGATTATAAATTAGATACGTGCTTACGTACATGATTGGTACCTACATGCTTTTCGACGTGTTTTATTTTATTTTAATGCACATTCATTCATTTCATTACAGTAATCTACCGGTTAGAGGTAGGTTCTGATAAAAGTCAGAGAATATCCAACGAACTCTTACACGTGCCGTGCACTTTCTACCTCTAGTATTTCTTTCTTCATCTCAGCATAAGTCCTACCTTTCTTCATCCCATCCATAAAACCTATTCTCTTCCTTTCCCTTCCCCGCTTACCCAACATCCTACCCTCTATCACGGCCTTCAGCAAACCATCGCCCCTCATTACCCCTTCCAGCCACCTACCGTCTACTAATCTCATCTATAAGTTTCCTCTCCTTGCCCACCATGTCAAGCACTTCCTCAACTGTCTTCCTTTCCGTCCAACGCACCTTCTCCATCCTCCTCCACACCCACATCTGGAATTTCTTCAGCCTATATATTGCAAAAAAAATAAACCAGCATTCACCAGTGAAATATCGCTTTTACGCTTTAAAACGCTTTCTTGCTCGATTGCTCAGGCAGAAACATCGTTCCGTGGCGTCATCCGCAAGTAAAATCCGCCTGGGGAGAGTTATTTCATTGATGAAATCTTATATATCTTATAGCTTATTCATTAACATTGAGAAAAATAACGTGAAACAAGAATATTGAAATTTAAATTAATCAACTCGTACGCTAACGTACAGATTAAGCATTAACTGTATATCATGACTATACATAATGTTACACCTGAAAATCACATGCAAGTTAGGTCATAACACTAAATAATACCTAAAAATGGGATGCAATAAATAACGTCACCTCATGTTTAAGATTATTTATAAAATTAAAATAAGCAAGACCAAAGTTTTGCAGAAAAAAATTGTTTTTTTCTCAAGCTGGAAAAAATTCTCTTCCTACTTTTACTATAAAAAATGTTATAACTGCATGGATATAACTCAACAGCTAGAAATTATTTTTCTAGCAGTGATGTTTCAATAATGCACAGTATGACTTCCACTACGTCCTCTGTCTACTAACCGATGAAATTAAAACTCTTGCTGCTCAAAGTCAGGAGAAGCTGATAAACTATAATTTTCAAGGTACTTCCTTGCATTGCAACCATCTAATACAAATACAGAGTATGCATACAATCCAAACATATCTACAGAAGCATTCTAAACTTAAAATCTACAAAATAGCCGTTAGGCCAATTGTAGCATACAATTACGGTACATGGACTTTAACATAGAGAAACATAGAAAGACTAGAAATTTTATAAAGAAAAATACTTAGAAGAATATTTGGTTCAAAACAGGAGGAAGGAGGTGAATGGAGAATGAAGATAAAATCAGAATAATAAACAATAATCTGCTTCATAAAATCACAACGGAACATTTACATTTAGACCCCAGATATCAAATAGAATTTACCAAGGTTGAATATTACTAACTGGAAGGAGCTAGCAAAAGATAAAAAGAAAGAAGAAGGGCGTTAACTGTTGAAAAAGCCTAAATTCATGGAGGATTGAAGCTGCCAAGGAAGAAGAAGATGCACATATACTATAATATGGAACGAAATATTAACAATTAGTTCAATATGTATCCATGAATTATGTTCTATGCCTGTAAAAAACAACATTTTGACAAATATTTCATTTAGTTTCCATTCTGGAGATCAAATGTGGCTGGTTCATATTAACATTGTCTGCATAAAACTCGTAATATATTTCCATGGCTGGCCACAGCATGTAACAGACATTTTCCCAGATGACGTAGGACACTTGGTGACGCCTTCGGAGGTGGTAGGGTGTCTTCGGTGAACCCATTTCAGACGCCAAAGTATGTACATTTAAATACAAGTAAAGCGCATGTAATTTCACTGAACTACTCCTTCCTGATATCTTGGCCTAATGATACGATTTTTTCTTTATATTTTCACCGCTTACAACAAAATCAGTTCAAAAAGTAATAATAATTAGCGATCAAAGGTAGGCGGATATTGAAGAAAAAATTAATGGAACATAATATTTTAACGGTGAGAATTCGTGGAACATTTTAATTACTGTTAATTATTATTGAATTACATTCTTCTATCAAGCAAAATGAGTACCTTTGACGACTACTGCAGTCAATATGCAACTATCGCTAAACTCAATTGGAAAGCACTTTATATATGATGTGCGCAAACGTAAATAATGCAACAATGAAGAACGTCAAGCGCATATTCTCGCGATAAATATTGGGAAAGGTACGATTTTCAACCATTAATATGGTTAAGATTATGAATTAACCAAGGTGATCTACTGGTTAAAGTAGGTTTAGATAGCAGAATGAATACCTAAAAAGTCTTCCATACCATTGACCCTTAAGATGATTTCACTATTCCGCACGACATACATCGCCCCTCTCTTCATCTCGTCTATAAAGCCTATTCTCTGTCTTCATCTTCACCGCTTGCCCATAATCCTCCCCTGTATGACATCCCTTCGTCTCACATTGCCCGTTTCAACCACTGATTCTGCATTCTCTTAATTTCCTCTCTTCACCAACCATATTTAACACTACATCGTCCTACTTCCTTTCTGTGCACTGCAACTTCTCCATTCTCCTCCACCCCCAAATCTCAAACGACTGCAGCCTATTCTCATCTTTCTTCCTCAAGAGTCCACGATTTTGTACCATACGACGTCTAGTCATCGACTCTATACTAGTCTCTTCGCCAGGATTGTATTCACGTCAAGGTTGGTAGTGGAATTAAAACAATCGAAAAAAGCGTATTTTACGCGAAGCTATCGGGATGAATAAACAAAATCCTGCTTCATAAAATGAACAAAATATATTTTTTTAAATGTTCATTATGGTATCCAGCTACCGTCAGCGAGTATAGAACCTACAATTTCCTTCCTTAGTACCCATACGCATGACGGAGAAGGTCAGTTGCGCAGAAACGTCCTAACGCAGGCCAGGGAAGATTTTCTCCGCTCAGCATATTTTTGTGACGGGGCAATTAATGAACCCTGCCCCCTCCTGGCATTTTTCTCCAATTTTTAAGCAACCTTATCCGGTGACGATAGCGTATCCTTCCCTCTCTCCTTGTTCCAGGGTGGGGTCCCCACTTCCCCTCCCTTCCATCCCTTACCCCAACCAACCCTTCTCCTTCGACCTAGCCCTCTGGCCCCTTTCACGCACGACCTACTTCCTTTTTTGTATTTTTTTCTTTTTCTTTTCGCCGGAGCGCCATAAGCGAAAGCCTGAAGTGGTTAGCTCATTAGCCGAGGGATGGAGTCACCTACCGTGCGCTGAGAGAGGTGGGCGGAACGAGGTGAAAGATTAAAAAGGGAGGGTGGAAAAAAATAGGGCTGGCCCGATACTTATCGTTTCGATGCAGATACTGGTGATAATTAATGGTATCGGACAATCCGATATTTATTTGGAAATATCCACCGATATATCGGCATTTCTAGCTTTCGGGAAGACTTTAAGGGGACTCAGGTGATCGTGTGTGTAAGAAAAATTAAGAGTTCCTCCTTTTCGTTTGTATAGTTAAAACTAATACTATTTAGTGTTAGCATAATAGCTGTTATGATATCAGCCACCAAAAGGGAAGGGCATAGGGAAAATGAACTGGGAGGTGGAAAATACGAAAATTGCAATAACTTTGGAGAGGCTGTCTTATTATCTCACTCTGCTTTTGCTGCATCCACTATTGGTGCACGGGAAATGGGAAGTCTTAAACATATTTTCCCTGCGGTGTAACTCACTTATTTGGTCATTTTTTTCAGTTTTTGATATTATTTATTACCATGAAAGTTGATCTATTAGTTAAGGTAGGATTAGATAGAAGACGAAATGTCTACACTACGACATGTATACGACGACTAACATATCTTCGACAGCCGCAGGCACTTGTGTTCTTTCATGATTGCATTCTTCAGCTCGGCATACGTCCTGCCTCTCTTCACTCCGTCCATAATGCCTATTCTCTTTGTTCCCCTTCCCCCCTTACCCAACATACTCCCCTCTATTAAAGCCTTCAGCATCCCTTCACCCTTCATCATCTTCCAACCACTTACTCTGCCTTCTCCTAATCTTATCCATAAGTTTCCTCTCCTCACCCACCAAGCCGAAAATGTCTTCGCTCTCTTTTCTTTACTTCGAGAGATTATGCCTGAGGGTAAATTAAAACCCTTCGTACCGTCCAATGATGAATGTGAAATGATTTATTAGAAAATATGTAATCTATTATAGATAGCTTCCTTTATTTCATAGATAAAAACAATTATGCTTTGTAATTATTATTAAATTATATTTATATAGTATAATAATATTATAGTATTAAATTTAAGTACGCGCATCGGGATAATCATATATTATCAAGAGTATCGTCTAGTAAAATGTTGGCATCAGAAAAACTAGCATCGGCCAAGCCCTTGAAGAGAGAAGGGTAAATGAGGAAGAGGTTGGAAGATTGAGATGAGGAAGGAACAGAGACTACGGTTAGTCTCCACCTCTTTCTTGTCCTCTTCCCATGAGCCACGAGCACAATAGGCTACGCATACCGGCGAGGAAGGAGTGAATGCAAAGGTGTTCGCTATGTTACTGGTCGCAAGCTGGAGGAACAAAAAGGATTAAGGATGAAAATGTAGGCGGATAATGCGAGTGAGACCATGGAGGATGGAAGCATGAAAGGTTCTTGTATGAAATGGGAAAAAGACATTATGTGGACGCAGTGGCAGTGCAGTAGTATTTCCGTATAGTATTTTTGGACGCAGGACGCAGTTATAGGTAGGACGCAGTTATAGGTAGTATTGTAGACATGAAGGGATCCACGTGTGATGGACAGGGGGAACCTATTCCCAACTTTTGATGCACACGAAGTTACATAAAACATGATTCTCCTTCAAAACTTCCCTAAATTCACCGATTTACCCTTATTTTATGGCATAAAGGACGCACTTTTTTCCAAAAATATTCACTAGAAAATCAACCCCGGGTCAAACGTGCGAAGGCGAGTCTTGACGCAGGCAAAAGTCATTCCCGACGTTAACTACTAAAGGAAAAATTTACCCCACGTGGTCAGTACTATCCAAGCCTAGTTCAAGCCATTTCTGTAATAAAGTGAGAGACGGAAGTACACTTTAGATATTTCCCATATTACGTATATGTCAAGGCACTTTTTGTAGTTTTACCAGGCTCAATGATTTCCATCAACTTCAGTATGTCCTTTCATAAATTTAATTATTAGCCGGCCCAGGTGGCGCCGGGGTAAAGTCCTCGCTTGCCGAACCAAAGGTCGCGGGTTCGAATCCCGACTGGGTAAAAACTTTACACCTCCCAGCACATGGTTGTTAGTGTTCGTCTAAGTATATATTAAATTGGCAGTAATTGGCGTTAGCTGTTAGCTGTTCCTGCCAATATAGAAATTATTATTATTATTATTAATTATAGAATTTAAGATGTGATATTGCAAGTACATTGTTTCACATAAAACACAAAAGTGCCTCCCCTCCCGATGCGATACAGAGAAGGTCCAACAGTGAATGTCGATTTGTGAAATCCGCTGGCATGACACAGAAATTCAAAAAAAGAAGTCTTCCTGTCTTTATTTCTTTTCGTCTTACTAACCTCAAACAGCATGTTCCTGATAGACTAAGACAGTGGAAGCGGAGGGGCGTATTAATTCCGGGAAGCAACCGAGGAAGCAGGTCATGGATTGGGCAGGTATGGGAGAGAGGGACCTCCATTAACGAATTAAAAGCAGTGGAATAAAGAAAGTGAAAAATAAAACTTTTTTCCTACATTGATTTTTTGTGAAAGAAAAAACTAATGCAAGGGCGATCGGTAGGGACTGGTTTCCAATCCTGAGGGCACGGGTTTTTTAGGGAGCACCTCAAGTATAGTATCACAGACTATATAGGAACATGGTGGCCAAATAAGTTTCTCCATACGCTATTTTATTCCATGACTTTCGCGTGCATACAGCATATTATTTGCCAGTTATTTAAGCGCAAAGCATATAAAAATTACTGCCATTCGCTCACTGACGTTTGGCCAATTCTATGCTTGCAAGTGGTTCATAAGAAAAATTTTGTCAATAATTCATTCAGGCTTAACTTAAAGCAAATGATCTAGGTGAAAGAAAATTGGGTAACTCCGATTTAAAGAGGTTATTATAAAATCTGCAAACCAGACTATTTCAAAATGTGACACATAGTTTTATAGTTTATTTCTTTTTACAAGAATAAATGAAGAAGGAGATATTGTAAAACTAGGCCATCAGTTCCTACTTAAGTAAGTATTCAATCATTAAATTTTTCGCTTTTATTCTTTTGACAAGCTTGGGTTGAAATCCATAAATGATTGGACTCAAAAACTTCTAAATGAAAAATGATGCTCAAGTTGAACATAAACCCTTCTTCTCCCTTTAAAAATAAAATAATTTTTCCTCACTAGCTGGGATGGAACTGGCTAATAGAAGGGGGATACGAAATAGCCTACATTACAGCAATTGTCCCTTTTGGCTACTCCGTATAAACTCAGTGACAGTATACTCCGTCCGTTTACCAGCTACATGACGAAAAATTCTCACTATTAACGATCAAGATAATTTTTTCTTACAAACAACAGCACAAGGTTTTACAATATTAGATGAAAACTAGATATGAATTTCTAATAAGTATGCCACAACACCATTTTACTCAATCTCTCCCAAGTAGAAAATGACATAGGTTTACTTCTTTCAAACTACAGTATTAAGTCTACGTTCACTGTTCACTGTAAGTCTGTTTCATTGTTTTGAATGGTTTTTCAGGGACATGAACATCTATATAAATTTTCAAAATCATTGTCCACACAAATATGAGCCGTTGGGAGCAAGAATAGTGCAAGTCTGAATTGCCACTTAAATAAATAATTTGCTCAAAGTGGGATGAATAAAAAAATGAACCCTAAGGGCTGCTTTCCATTGAAAAACACTAACATTATACTTTGTTCATGTGCAAAGCAGAATACTCAGGTAGATTAATGCTTCCACGCCCTAACTCAAGAGAGGAAAAAAACTGACTTCAGCCGCTATTGATTCCAACGGCTCATTAATACATACTTGAATCTGTATATTCGATGGTGAAGATGACCTAAGTAGTTACTCGTCTCCGTTAATTACCAAAACCAACGCTCGACCATTTTCCAAGAGGTTAACTGTTTTAACCGGTTGCCTAGCAAGTCACTCATTGCTTTAACGGTAAATAATCATTGGGAGTTCCACCAGCTTATTAGTAGGCATGGAGACAATCCGTAACTCATCTTTTCAATTTCTCGCACAGTACTTTGACACAGTCATGTCTTAGTACGTCTTGAGGGGCCACCCATGACAGATAGGTCGAAAGGTAGTAGATTGACCAATAGTAATCCGCGAAGCGTCAGCAGTTCATTGGGGTGGCCTCTAAAGAGGCAGTTTCTCGTAAAACACCTATAAGGGAAGACAACAGGTTACCTCCTCAAATATCTATCTTTTGCAATTAGCCTTGGCCATTTATCACGTGGGAATATGGTAAATAGGATTTATTACTTCTAGGGAAAATACATGATCAATTTCAATCCAATACATTAAAAAAATAAAGGTTGTAAATTGAGCGAATCAACATGGCATTTTTTATATGTAGTCGATGAAACTTGCATTTACTTCTCCAAGATATCCAGCAAGTAGTCTCTATGATTTCTGGATGCTTTAATCAAATAGACGGGCATTAAAGAGCATATCACAAGGTGCAAGTTTTCATACAACCTGCTCACATTAAGTATAAATAGTTTGTTAACTAGCATTGACATTGATGGAGTTTCGGAAAAGAGAACTAGCACCACGGAATGAGGATACTTTGCATGATTTTTCGGAGTTCTTGAAAGAAAAAGTCATATTTAGAGCGCGGGTCACCTTTTAAAAATAAAATTTATTCGTCAGAGGAGTCAAACTTTATATAAGCATGATTATTACATAACTTTTGATTAAGATACTATATCATCATTATATTTTTCATTTTATAACGGTGATGTAGAGTATCCCCTTTCAGAAGTGACTTTTCATTCAATTTCATTTCCATGACATAAAAGGTAGCTGGAGCAGTTTTTGTTCATGCAGAGATTTGCGTGAAAATTTGCATACGTGTACTATTTCATTAATGATATTTATAGATAAAAGTGTAATATTGCATTTGATCGATTTGGCTTTTTGGCATTTCAATGCTAGTTTATTGTGTAGCCTTACGGCAATTTTTGTGGATACCGGAACTAGTACGGTATTACATTTACGGAGTCACCCGTGGAGTCAAGGGATCCGGGTTCAAGTCCAGGCCAAGGCAAATGATTTTTCCTCTGCAGAATTTCTCACGTAGCCTCATGGCATATGAGATGTATTTCGTATTACATGTTCATAGATTTTCTTCCAAACGCGAAATAATACATTTCATATTATTACAATGGTTTCCAACAAAATATCAAGGGGTCACGCAGAGTTAAAGATTCGAAAAAAAAAACAGTTAAATATAATTTTTCCGTAAATTTCGGATTCCGCGCCGAAACCGATCAATAGCTCACGTCATAACACGAATCAATTTCGAAATAAATTAAAAATATAATGATTTACATTACTCTATGAATGGTGAGCTCCACCACATAAATAGATGTGCGTTAGTGAAAAGTGATTCAAGTTTCTTTTCAACTAACTTAAAAAAATATTAAAATGTGCACTCAATGACCCATGATATGATGCAATGAATCCTATTACGTCATCTATAGTTCATATTGTGGGACTCATGGTGCAGTTCAGTTGAGCACATTGTCCACATGGCAGTGCAGTTTTAATAACATACAGTATACTACCACATACTACTCCATCAATTTACTCAAACAGAATACATGCGTGTGCATGAAATCCCCTATCTGAAACCAAAGTAGGCAAAAAGAAGGTTTTCAATTTGATGCAAAGTGTGCAATGTAACTTCACATTACAGAACCAGAAGGAACTTTGGGCAGACTTGAATATTTTTATCCGAAAATCATTAAAATCACAACGAGATGCGTTTAAGGTTGAAAGGATTATGGGTAAAAATAAACAAGAGCTGCTGGCTGAACTGCGGCCGGGAAGCGCGAATAGAGATAAGATGGTGCGCGCGGATAGTTGTACCAGCTGGCTTTTAGTCCGTGTTTGTAATGTCATATTCTTTGTGGTTTTTGTATTCCTGTTGAAAAAAATCCAACATGCGGCATGCTGGAATTTCCCCGCATCTGTATACGAGCACCTATTTCACTTGCGAATTCTCCCCACATCAAAGGTGAGCAGATACATGGTCGAACCTACTTCAGTGCAGTTTTCCGAGTAACATAAGTGGTTGTAACTGGTGTGCAGACTCCGATTACTATCTATAAAAACTGAATTTCCGTTTGTTTGAACACTATAAACTTCCCTCCTCACTTCGACAGATTCTAACAAAATTTGGGACATATCTTCCTTAGAACCTAGAGAAACTTATAGGCTGTATAAGAAAGGCACAAGGGACCCAGGGGCCTTATAGTAGGCCCTTTAAACCCAATTTTTTAATTATATAGAAAGAACCATCAGATGCCGTGAAGATTTTTTTTTTCTTTTTTTAAATGTCTTGCACTCATGGCGAAGGCTTTATACAGGGTGCGGCAACATAACTTCATTTTTTCAAACCGCAATGAAACCCATTTTATGAATCAGAATTTTTATATTTTTTATAATGTAGGCACATATTTAAAGTTTTTTTTATACAGTTTTGAAAACCAAATCAGGTAGATCACGCCCCTCATTGTCCATACACTGAGTAAGCCGATTTCTGGCGGTTGTCATGACCCTTACCAGCATAGCAGCGAATATGATGGCAATTTCTGCCCGGAATTTGGCTTTTTTCTTTTTCCGGGGGATACTTGAAATCCCGCGTATATGTCAACCGTCCAAGGACCCTACAACACCTGAAGGGAAGAAATTGCCAACAAACAGCTGCTATGCTGGTAAGGGTCATGAAAAACACCTGAAATCGGCTTACTCAGTGTATGGACAATGAGGGGAGTCATCTAACTTATTTGATTTTCAAAACTGTGTAAAGCAAAACTTTAAATGTGTACGTAAATTATAAAAAAAAATAAAAAATTCTTATTCATGAAAGGGGTTTCATTCCGTTTGGAAAAAAGGAAGTTATGTTGCCTCACCCTATATTATCGGATAATTGAAAGGCCTTGGTTTTAAATTCTTTCATTCGATTTTCGTACTCGTTTTGTTTTAGAAAAAATCTCAGATTTTTGTCTCCAAAATCGTCAGTTTTGGAAAAATTTAACAAAAGAAATTATTGGGAACCGAGGCAAAATATAAAAATGGGAAATTATGCCTGTAGCACTTATGGCTCATATTAAATGATCAATGTTGAACAAGATTTAGGCGAGATTTTCCTTGGCTTATTTTACATTCCAACCCCAAAATAGTGAAACATAACCGTTCCATATTAATAGCATCTTGAATATCAAATTGCGAGCATTATCAAAACAATTTATTCCTTGAAACAATATTTTTTTTTGATCCAGTTGAAATTCAACGGATCGCCATCTTGTAGTAAATCATTAAGGTTACCTAACTAATAAGGAATACTCAGATAGAAAAATGTAGCACAAATGTACTGAAGAATATAGTTATAATTGAATTAAATATAAATTAATTTCCCTTAATAAAACAACAAAGAAATGCCATATAATTATATTTAACTAGTAACAAAAGGTGGGTTTACACTGACAAGTTCATCGTGTAAGTTACTTCCAGCATGCGCCTATTGACGTTTATTACAGGTGTAAACGGCACTGCAAGTTCGCAAGTCACTGGCAGAAGCGTATTGTAGCCAAAGAAATGAGCAACCAACCGTGGCTCCACACTAACTCGTGAAAATATTTTCATCAGAGTTAAATCCTCTTGCAGAATAAACTTGCGGAAGTAACTTTCCAGTGTAAACCTGCCCTTGGAATAAGGTCACACGATGCAATTTAAATAAAGCAGTGTGAACATCCAATAAACCACATGGAAAACATTTAACTAGAATTTGGTGATGGTTGAATTTCAACAGGAAGGAGAAAATAAAAACCTGAAGCGTTGGATTAAAAGATTCGATCCGATATGAAGAGCAAAATGCACAAAAGTGCCTGTACAAAGTCCCACTTATGATGTGGTGGACTTCTCAAAAGTTTCGGCGAGTCGCTTTCAGAAGCGTATTTTTGCCAGTGAAAATGGCAACCAATCTGGTTCTTCACTAACTTGTGAAGACTTTTCGTCATTGTAAATTTCCCCGCAAGCTCTTGCAGAAGAAACTTGAGGAAGTCAAGTATAAACTTGTAGAAGATTTAGACTGGCGAGTGTAAACCTATGCTAATACATGAGATATCTAAATAAGCGTTAAAATATATCGGTGCTGTAGACCACTGGTGACACGACAACTTCATCACTTGGCTAACAAGTATTAATCGGCCTCCTTGGCAAACATAACTTTTCACACCTACCGACTTAATAGGAATCCCTACCTTTCCAAAAGTAGCCAATCTTTGGGTCATTTTCCCTTGTTGAGGCCAAACGTAGGGTAGAAGTTACATATATTCATGGCTAAAACAACTTTGTACATATTCCAAACAAAGTTTAAATTAGCTCACCCATGGTTTCAACGCTTGCATCCCTTGAGTTGGTGGTCAAATTTGGAAACCAAGGCTGGATTAAATTAAGATGTGTAAGGAAAGGTAATAATTTGTTTCCTCCTAGAAAACATTGGTTCAGCTACTGAGTGAGATAGTGAATCAAATATTTTTCTCTAAGCTTGTCTAGAATACTTGGTATGGAGTGAATCTGCCTCAGATGAAATACATGGCAATATATAAATTTTTCCATGGCTTTAAATCGACAATTCTTTCTAAGAAATATTATTTTTTACAAATCGCCGCAAATGAGTTATACCGTAGCGGCCTTATCCTTTCGAGTATTGCATTATTTCAGCCGCATGGGAAACTTTTAAGGATCTGCATTTTAAAAAAGAAGATTTATCAAGCAAATAGTAAGAAATTCCTCGGACGAAAAAGTAAAAGACAGATGCTATTTTGCTCTGTTTAGGCCACATCTCGAATATGCCGCGAAAATTTAAACAAAGGACAGAAATATTTAATACGAAAAATAAAAGGAATACAAAGCAATGCCTCAAGCTTCGTTAAAAACTTGTAGCAGAAAACAAAAAGTGAAAAACAGCTTAAAGAAGGACCAGTTTGGGAGTCGTTAGAGGCTCGGAGGATACACGCTCGGTTTAGAATACTTTAAAAATTCAGATCCGGCGAGTATGGCACGGAGTATATTATTTTCAGAGCTAGGGCCCAGCCACATTGACACACCGGTTCCCGTAATATCACCGAAATTAAGCAATGTTGGGCCCGGACGAAGGTTGGATGGGTGACCATACATACCTTCACCATGGCACTCTTGTCCCCTGTCTGCATGTGGCAGACAGGCATGGGGTTGGCAAAATGGACCAAAAAAGTCCGAGTGCCCGGTCTCCTGTCGAAGGCAATCTAATATTATGTTCAACCTGTAACATTTCTCTAGAACTTGTAGGTTCGACAGGATAAAAGGGATCAAACTGATAGGTATAAGCATTTCTTCTTTCCAAAGACCATTAGTGGCTGCCGCAAAAACAGAGCGTCACATAAATATACTTCATTACTACTAAATTCACTTTTCCTCATCTGCATCTCCCTTTCCCCTATTCCCACCCCTTCTTATGGCTGGTTTCCTAACCCTCCCCACTGCCACATGAACCTGCGACGATCACCGTTCAAGTGGTATGTACGTGTCTATAATGGTCTATAAAATATCAACACCAATGTTTTAAAAATGTTAAAAGTAGCATGGCATATTTTTATCTAAAAATCTAGTCTAAAAGCCTTTTGACTGATAGAGAATATAACTTAATGAAATTAATACAACTAAAAAATGAAATACAGCAATTAAATTACAAAACACAACCGAGTAAGATATTTTTCTGATGTACAATGGAAAGAAACTGCTACATGAATTCCGAAGATTCGGGCATTAAGTCGTGGAATTTATATATGATGCGGTTGGAGAGTTTAAATCAATTTTCCACAGTTAAAAGTTTTTTATAATTAAGTCTTTTACTTTTAACTGTGGAAAATTGCTTTAAAATCTCCAACCGTATACTGCTAAATATTTGTCGCAACATTACAATTATATAGTTAATCGATCGCAGTAGGTATACCTACATGAGAAATAAGAGTTCATTTTTTTGTAATGCATCAAAAAATCTAACCACGGGTAACTCAATCCATGGCAATCAAAGGTATAACCAAGGGTAACTGGAAAGCTCCATCATATGCCAATTATTATTTTATTCTTTATTCAAAAATTGCAACATATGCAAAAATATGTATATAAACTGCATGAAATTCAGTTGGAAACTATGTAAAACGGCCGACGACGGTAAAAGATTTCCTAAAACGTTAAACCAATCTTTGAAAGGTTTTGACACGAATATCCGCTGATACTTCATGTAAAACACAATATTTGCACGAAGCCGAAAACATCCTCGCAGCAACGTGGATTTCCTTGCATAACCTCGCCATACTGTGGCCAACACAGCCTGAGAAACTCCGCGTTGGGTGAATATAAAGAAGCCAGAGTCCCCATGGGACTGAAGACGGAACTTGCTGAGGACAAGCACGAAAAGCGTTCGATTCATTTCGGTTGAGCTCGCTCGCCGCGCCACCAGGATTGAACTAATTCAGCACGGTGGAGTTTATGAAGGATAAAAGAGAATCTGCGAGGACTTATGAAAATTTAATACGCGCCTCGCGGGGTTAACATAGAAAATGTTCTTCATTTTACCAATTTCTTTTCAATTCTTAAATCGCAAAACACCTCGTAAAAATTAATGTGATTGCAAGGTAGCTGAAAAATACTCGGTAGGACAGAGGAGTTTCATAAATTGTGAAAAATGAAGGAAAAATATTTATAAATTTAAGAAATCAATTGGTTTGCTAAAAAAATGGAATCAAAGGGTAAATAAGTAGGATTCATTGTATTATGATTTTGGCAATCACAATGGCATTACGTTATGATTTTAAATAATGCTCATTAATAAAATCTACAATTCAAGCAAACTCATTTGATTATTGCACATTTTCGTTTTACTTGTAAATAGAAAATTTGTTTTCGCAATGGGTCTCATATGTCTGCTATACTGTTGCCCCCGAATATGTTATTACTAACAAATGGTAACACAATAAAAATGCATGCGTAATGACAGGAATTTAAACTGCTAAGCAAAGCTTCCTTGCAAAACTTAACACTGATATCAGCCACATAATTCAATAATTAACTTTTCGAATATAATAAATACTGGAACAGAAATACTAGAAGTTCGGCCTGTTGACAAATTATTTACCTTTGCGATCATCAAAAACAATTACTTCACTAAGGTAAACCAATCAATACGTGAACATAAGGTATATTTCACACTAACAATAAGAGAGAATTAGAGACAAAGTTTGGATGATACTGAGCCTCAATTCTTTAATAATTTTCCGGTGTTCTTGAAAATTTTAAATCCAATCGAAGAAGATAAAAGGCAATAGATAGTTTTTATTGAAGTAATGTACGAACGCTCCGTACGTACCGTAAATAAAGTGTATTTTTAGCTTTCTACGAATGAACATAATATTGGATCATATTCCCATTTTTATCTCATTATATGCCAGAAGGTAATATGGTTATTTAATACGTCTTTACTGTAATGTTTTTGTTACGCTATATTTGTGGCATATATTGGTTATTTTAGTTATTGAGCTATTTATTATATTGGTAATACCGCTAAGCCATGGCACCCGCTGACAAGTCAAGATGATGACATACAATTAGTGGGACCTGAATGTATTCAGCTGATAATTAACCAGTTTATATTCTATTTTTTAATATTGTATTGTAATCTCTTACGACGGTCTTGTTTTTGTGGCACACAACAGTACACACAGATCACTAAAATCAGCCGAAATAATGAACACCAAAAAATACTTGGAAGAACCAGAATAGATGGAATAAGCAACAATAATTTAAGAAGAAATGCAAAATAACAAAGTATGAACATGTCAGATAAAGAGTGAAGAAACACGTGGAATGACCACATAAACAAAATGGAAGGGCAAATAATAGTGAACATTTAGATAAAAAAGTTCCCCGAAGGAAAAATACATGCTGGACTCAGAAAGAGATGGAAATAATGAATGTGAGAATAATGAATTGGTAAAGAACAGGCTGTAAGCCAACAACAAGAAGAATTAATTATATTACCTTCAATAATAGAATAGCTAACAATTATGTCTCCGGACTGATGTGGTGAAACTTATGCACGAAGAAATGATAACTTTTTGCAGTTTTCCACAGAGAAATGTTTTAAGCGACCGGTTAAAACGCTTTGCATCATTATCAATGATAATTTTGTAAAAATCGAAACCTTCTTCATCTTTCTACAACTAAAGTCGTTACAATCCTCACCAACACACGCCTACCTTCCTGGACACTTCAATAGTTAACACCCATCGTCTGTCTATTGCTTGCTGTTAATTCAATCTATTCTTATATTTATTCTACGACCAAATGTAAAATATCTTTAAAGATAAAAACTTCTAATATATCCTATTTATGCATAAAAAACCTCAAATTTGTCTTTTACCAGGAATAGGTTATTCTTCCCGAAAATGATCATAGCAATCGAAGTTAATATTCAAAGTTATATTAACGCAGTTTCTTCATTATAGCATTTTGTGCATTAATGGTTCTTCTTCTTCTTCATTGGGCGCTAACCTCCTCCATGAATTTTGGACCCCTTCAGCAGTAATCTCTCATATTCTTCTATCTTTTGCAAGCTTTTTTCAGTTAGCAGTATTCATTCATTGCAAATCCTATGTGACATCGTCTCTCTATAAATCCCGAGGTCTTCCTCTGAGCCTATTTCTATATGGTGTCCGTTGAAAAATTTTCTTTGTCGATTTTTTCTCTGCCATCCGTGCTTTGTAATCGGGTTCTTTGTGATTTTATGAAGCGGTTTATGATTTCTTATTCTGTCAGCTCATTCAATTCTGTATTTCTCTTCTTTCTCTATTCACCTCTTTCCTCCTGCGTTAGCCAAAGAGTTCTTTATCTTTACTCTTCCGTTTTTTTATCTTTCTACTTAAAAGTCATCTTGTGTGATCTTAGGTTTTTAATATCTTTTCTAGGTTAGTTAATCCTTGTACTGGATATTAGCAAGTTATGCTACTTTTTAGTTACTTCCACATGCGTCAACGCAATCCGCCTTTCTACAACACGAGTATTAGTCCCTGTTTTGAATTAGACTAACGTTTACGCGAAGGAGGAAAGGCGAGTTCATTCCACATAAAGATCACATATAAAATTCGAGAGAGAAGAAAGTACATGCCGACTCAAGGCAGTGTTAAATCACTTGTCCTATATACATTCGCGAGACCGGTTCAAAGAGAAGGGAGATGAGCTTAAGAGAAACGTCTGTAAACAATGAAGACTGGCGCGAGACGAAAATTGGCTCAACGGAATTGAATTTAAATTTAAGGAAAGGAGACGACTTGAATCCTAAGGGGGGGCTAAGTTAGAGTAGAACAAGGAAGAAAAACACCAAGTAGGCAATGGGAAAATTTAAACACTCTTTGTGAAACTCAAATGAAACGACTGAATGATGAATACCGGCGAAGAATTTGAACAGGACTCCATCTCAATTTCACGAGAGTAAATCTTGAGCGCCCTTTGCGGTCATGTGTGCACTTCATCACCATCTCTAATGAGAAACCTCATTTCATAGAAGTTGGAAGGAACCAGAACATTGGATCTAGGATAGGCATCATTGTGTGCAACTGCAGTTTTAGGAAATTATCATAGAAAGCTGTAAAAAAAACAAGGTATGAAAGGATTTTGGCCGGCTCTTATAACGTCTTACCTTAAAAAATAACGTTTATACCAGTCATATATCACATACATATTTTCCTTTAAAGTATATTTCAAAACTCTTTCGATTAATTTTAATATACTTGAAATGGGCTCATGAACTTATTTTATGTCATAAAATAAAGAAAATGTTTCAATGAAAGAGAGAATTCCCCTGAAAAATAATTACACCGGAGAATTTGAAAGGAACGTGAATAACTCACAGTTTTTTTTATTTCGTTCCAAGTTTCATACAATAGAATATTTACTTAGAATATTACGCTATTAAATACAGCTTTTCCTCTCGGATAAAATAAAAAACATTGCCACAATTTTTAAAGTAAGGCAAAGGTTTAGAACGAAAAATATGGGTATTTTAAGCCTTTATTAGTAAAACATCCACAAAATATTCGAACTAAAAATTCCGGCATATATCCATCAAGAAAAATGTAAAATATAATAGTAGAAACATGTTATCCATCTATTTCACTTATGCTTGGCGGAAACTGGTCTTTATAATGCGTTTGATTTCCATGGCAGATCTCTCTTACCATATCATTAGAGGAATAAAGAATTTACTTTGAAGAGCAAAAATCATAAACCGAAACCTCATAGCAAAAGTTTAATCTGACCCTCATGGGAAGCTGGAATTTAATTAACTCATAGGTTCTTCAAAACGTATTAGTCGGCAGTAATTGCTTCCGTGTTAAAATTATTTTTCTTTTCTAAAACTTACCCTGAGATTTCATATAAAAATAAAGAATATAAGAAATAAAGACCCGTTGTAGAAGGCCATTATGCAGGATCCAAAATATCTTTCCTTCATTATTTTTTTCTGCTATTTTCTATGGTAACCATGGTAGATGGTTACGGGCACAAGTAAGACGGTGACTCGGGGGTCTCATCTAGGCCCTAGTCATGTTCGTATAGTACTCTGAAGAACATACATTTTATTTTATGATTTTACTGACACGTTTGCTTTTATGGCTACAATTTTCTTCATTGCCCTAAAAATGAAGCTTTTAACATAGGCTCTCAAGAACCGTTCTCTATTAGCATTAGAATTTTTAAAAATTATTTAAATATGAAAACAGAATTACGGTTTCAAGAAAAACTAAACAATGAAGTAAATGATCATCGCTAGTGATATGAATACAAAATGTGTGCATCAACCGCAGTAACTTTTCTTGATATCCCAAATTATGTGAAAGAGATAAGCATAAAACTGCAACTTTTTCAGGCAACGTTTTATGCAGTACTCAGTGTTTTTCAAGAACCAGGAATTTAACAACCTTAACACTATGCACGCTGTTAAATGGTGCCACTCGGCAGATATGAGGCTACTTTTGTTCGCCTAAAGTCTCTTGTTCGACTCAAGGTTATTCTCGTCAACTTCCGCGATAACAGCATGTAAAGTTCATTTTCATTGATATAGAAATGTTTCTCGGGTATCCCACCGGGTAATAGGCTTCACATCGGCTGAAGTTTTGAAAAAACAATTGTTCTTCATCTTCATGAATTCTGAATGCCGCACGTGTCAAATTTGACGGTTATTTATATCCAACGTTCGGTATCAGGTGTCTCCTGATTGATTCGTCCGTCTGATTGAACGTTGGTTGATTTTCTCGTCCTCCCTTACATTTTTAATACGATTGATGAAAGGATTCCATACACTACTTAATTGAAATTCAATGTCTCAGTGAAAACTTCTTTTTAATAGGTAGATCTCAATGGACTCTTTGATTAAGTGGTCCCAATAACCAAGTATTTTTGTATCTTCTCATTGAATGGCTTGGGCTTCGTTGATGCTATGTTCCGCTACTGCCGACTTCTGTGGTTGCGCAAAACTGAAGTGCCTTCAATGCTCCTTTACCCTAGTTTCAATCGTTCGGCCGGACTCTCCCACATACGCGTAAAAGAATAAAGTTAATTTACATTTGGTTACGACGACTAAAAATAAGAATAAACTTCAAAGTATAATTTTGGTCTTGCATTGTTTTATTCCAGGCTGGGTAGAGTAATTTAAAATGGCGATGTTACTTGAGGATCAGGTTGGTGAGATGGCTACGGCACTATCTTTCCATCTTGAAGGCCCAAGTTCAATTCTCGGCGGTGGCGTAGATTTCTTAGATGCATGCCGATCCTTACTCGAGAGTATTGTGGAGAGCACGTGAAATAGCATTACCTCGCGCGTCGGATGTGACGTAAACTATGGTCACATTGGCGCGCTACGTTAGGAGTAGGCTAACCTAGGGATTGGTAATTTTAATCCAGAATCGATTTTCGATTTTGGATTTAAAAATCAATTTTCTAAAAATTCGATTTTTTGGTCAAAATAATCGAAAAATCGAAATCGATATTTTTTAATAACAAAGTAAT
The DNA here is from genome assembly GCA_963573305.1 of Pyrrhosoma nymphula. NCBI lineage: Eukaryota > Metazoa > Arthropoda > Insecta > Odonata > Coenagrionidae > Pyrrhosoma > Pyrrhosoma nymphula. Next base: position 57,290,664 of record OY754335.1, read on the forward strand.
TGTCAGCTGAAATACGGATGTGCTGTTGTAACGAAATGCAAAACATGGGTTAATGGAAGCACTAGGGATAAGAACTGAATACGGTTAAATTTATTAATACAACACATTATTATAAAGATATTAATAAGGTATGCAGGAAAGTAATAATCCATACCATATACTTATATACATATAGGTAATATAAGAAGCAAATTACATGTAATTTTGTAGCAATAAGAATTGAATATTTAAAAGTGGGTACACCACAAAATGAAAAACAGAATTTATTTCTTATTTTCAAAGCCGTGGAACAAGTGTTCCTCAGGGATGGATCTTAAAAAAACTAACATATTTAAATGTTTTCCGGATAATCGATTTAGCACCTGAGTTGCAATTAACCCGGCGTGAGAAAATAGTCGCTCACACAGCACGGAAGAGGCAACTATAGATAAAATCCTACTGGCTAGTTTTTATACGTGGGGATCTCTCCCTTAATGTCCTTCCAGGCTAGTAGTGGATTGGGGTTGGACTTGCGGTCGACTGGAGGGTGGTTTACAAACTGGCACAGCTCGATTGGCACGCCACCAATCCGATCCTGATCAGCGTTAGCGTTGGAGCGACGCACTCGATCGTCGAGAGAGGCCCAAATATCGTCGTCTGAATCGGGTTGGTCGTCACTGCTCTTCTGCTCCTCCTTAGCACTCTCAAATGCAGCTCGGTCTCCGGCCCGTGTGGCAGTAATCTTACGAGAAACCAACAACCCTGTAAATCAGAACTCCTAATGATAACATTTGCGGCACGAAGCTGCTGGACGGTAACAAATAAACCTCAATCTTATGCACCTTCCTCAGATAACTGATCAAAGTACTAGTCGAGCCACAGTAAGTCAAGCTCATGTGACACTTTGAGCACTTAGCGAGTGTCTCATTATTAATTGTTTGCTTGCTAAAATACTGCCAAACAGCACTTGGAGGAACCATGGCTGATGCAAAGGGCGGCACTCTCCGATCGGTACGAAACGAACGCACGAAACAAACAAGTAGCACGGTGACGAAGCAAACACAACGCACACTGGCCAACGCAAGCAGCCTTACTGTACAGTGCGATCGAAACTTCGAGGCCCAAGCGCAGAAGACGATATTCGGATTGGACGAATCTATTTTGAAGAAGGCGATTGCTCTGAAGCGATTCATTGAGAAAACGTCTACAAAAAAGGCAAAATGTCAACGCAGGTATATTACCATTTCGAATTTTAGTCTCATGGTCTGCAATGTTTTACCTACGAGCGCGAGTCCCCGCCGGAAATACTAGAATACTAGTATCAAATCCGCTGCAAACTCCAACCTGCCGGTGTCCGAAGCACTTTGCCTCCCCTGCAATTTTCCCCCACCAGCGATGCAGAATGAAACGGCGCAGCGCTGAGATAAGCGAGGCGGCGAAATTCAAATGCTGTGGCAACCCAGAAATCAAAAATCGATCGGCTAGAATCGATTTTGATCGATTTTTCCAAACAAAAAGTCGACTTCGATTAAATAGAAAATCGGAGTGTGATAATCGATTTTCGATTAAAATCGAAATCGATTTTCCAATCCCTAGGCTAACCCCAACGCTGCGTATCTCTCCAACCTTCCCGCCATTGCCCAGATAATCCTCAAAAACATAACCACCTCTCCCATTGAAATAACTTCAGGTATTGTTCACCTTTCCAAAGTAACCTGACATTCTTGCAGAATCCGATGGCAGTTGGTGTTTGACGGACATAATTCTCACCAAAAAAGTGCTCCCAGTTCCTGATAGCTAATCGTCGTTCGATGGCCCCTCCTATATCTCTTTTAGTAATCAGACCCTCCTACAATAACCGTTTTCATCTCTCGCCGTTTATTAATGCCGCATCGCAAACTCTGAAACGTCCATTTCTTCACGCTTGAAGACAGTTTCACCAAGATACCACTACGCATAAAACTATATGATTTCGGCCATATTTATAAAAAGAAAAATATCTCATCTAGATCAGATCTTGTACTAAAATACCAATTTTTTACGTTTTAAGTTCGAGATATTTGCCAAAAAAATAATACATAACCATTTTTCATAATTTATGATTGCCGTTGGGGTGGTAACGTTTTTCTTTGTCAAGCCGGGGGTCGTGGGCTCGAATCCCATCGCGGGTGGTTTATCGCAATCCAGGACATGGTTTTGTGTTCCTTTAGACATATAAAAATTTATCGTAACTGCGAAATCTGTGATCAGTGTAGAAAGTATTATTGCTCTTGCATGTGCTGAACTTAATATTCACTGTGCTTGTCTCGTGTTTCTAATTAAATTTAGCATCTACCTACATATGTCGCCGACCGCTGACTTAGAACACAAGTCCGCTACGGTCCCGACGAAGTTGTTCCTAGAGTGGACTAATTGAGTTATTATATCACAACAATTTCATCGCCATCATGTGCGTAATCTACCGGTCATCATGTACAACAGTGCACTCCACTGAGAGGGAATATTATTTTTTAAATGTGTTGTTCTGACTGGAAAAATGAGTACATATGTCTGACCACGTCAGAAAGTTTTATGAGTAATTCGTGAGTTTTCCCCATTACTTTTTAAAGAAATATATTGTTAACCACAATGATTAATTGAACTGCAAAACAATTTTCGGTATTGTAGCCGTTTTCTGCGTACGGCGAGAAAAAAGTCAAGTTAAAGCCTAAAAATGGTGTATTTGGTTTATTAATGATAGGTTCAGTCACACAAAACAAAGATTTCCGCTAATAGCAATTTACTTCATTCGTCTCACAACTGCTTGCAATTTAAAATTAAATCCTCGAGTAGTTTCTACAATTTCTGGGGGGAAATCACCCACAAGCCACCTTTTAACTAAATCCTGCTCTTCACTCAGACATTATGCCTACATCAGTAACCCTCCTCCTTCCCAACCCCCAAAATTGACGGCTTCGGGAGGCTGAAATCGGGTCCATGGGGATTAGTGTGCTTGGGGGTCTCGGCAGTCTGGAGGCCGAGTATCCAATCATCCTTATCTGCTCTTCCGGCGGCCGTTTCGCCTTCCTTAAACTGCTCCATCCCCATTCCTCCAACACCCATTTGTGGAATGGAGGGATGCGATATAATTTTTTTTCTTTGAACCACTCCTGTTTGCCCTCTGCCACACAGATCCGTCACCTACCTCTATTATCGTATCTCGTGGCGTCTAGTTTGACTATGGGTACCGTAAATCCACAAGATTCGAGTACCGCGGGTCATTAAATCCTATGAAACAACTGCATATGTCAGGCATAATAAATAGCTGAAAATATTGCCATATAAATATTCACCATGTTTTTATTGAAACCATATTAGCCCAATTATAGTATGTATGTGTGCTGTTTTTTCTCCAAGAGTTACCAGCGCAAGTTTCTTTCGCACTATATTCGAGAACTTGCATCACTAAAAACATAAACTGCTTCGTAATTCTTGTCTCTACATGCTTTCCAGTTCGCCTATTAAGTATCGCTACATTAAGATGTAGTAGCGCTTTCATATAACGATGCAAAAGTTATTTAAAAAATATCCTGGACAAGCGTATTACGGAAAAAATAAAAAAGAGATAAAATTGAAAATGGAAAGTAATATGGTCTCTTCTTTTTTATAAATGTCACTGGAAAATTTACATAAAGTCGCACTATATTCGGGATCGAATTACATCCTTTCTTCGAGTTCTTGTGATACTTGCTGATAAAAGAGCCTTCATCCAATATGATGTCTTATTTACCTAGGATATTCCGTTCATTATATCTAACTTGCTTTTTCCGCCCGTCACAACTAGAAAACATTTCCACTTGCCCCAGTTACTTCTCTTCTGCTCCTATCATGTCGGCTCCATCTTCTTCTAGAATTTTTAGTTTTAGTTTGTTTTTCAGCATAATTTTTCCACTGCGGTTCAGCATTCTCATCAGGTTCTCTCTCTTCTCCACCCAATAATTGCAACGTCGTCACCGAAGCGTAGCGCCATGATGAATGTTGCCTCAAGAGTGAATGCGCAACTAAAGCACATATTTGCCTCGGGTAGAGGAAATTTTGTCCCATGAACGTGATACGTGAAAACATTCAAACTGGTCTCCCAGGACGGAAGTTTTGAACCCGTCGTTGAAATTAGAGAGGCGGGAGAAACTCGTTGGGATCAAAATTACGTTAACGTTGGGCAGTTACCGGCACTCGTGATATTCTCGCGATTATCTTATCCCGCTGCCACCACCCACATCGTGTCACTGCCCTATCACTTCCACGAAATGGACTTTTGATGTCATTTCCGTCCCCGAGTTGGAGGGAAGAGGGGGAGTTTGGTGGTCAACATACAAGCTGGGCTCATGTACTCCGTTCCCTCATCTTCGCCGCTCGAATTGGGACCCGGGTCTGCCACCATTCCAATAGTCTCCCTCGCCTCCTTCCAGGGATTTATAAATTCACTGAACCTCTACCTTAACCACCCTCTCCCATCCTATCCTTAGGTAAGTATCTGTATCCCTGGAAGTGTGTTAAACATATGAACCAAAGTATGGCGCCAACGCGATGAAACTGGCAGGATGAAATATATTAAAATTTCTGTGAAAATTATACATTCTTTTATAGCATCACAAAAGATGAATTTTTAAATAGCCGAAGCCAATTCCATCAATTTCAACAGAGGGAATTATGGCATCGCTGCAGCTCTACCATAGATGGCTCTTCGTATGTTATATTTGAAAGTAATGAGCATCGGTGCTCATCCAGACGTATATATGGTCAAAGTTTGAATAGTAATACACTTCTTGTGTTGGCGTATTTCCACAAAAGGTATCATATCCTGGTAAAAAAAATAATTAGCTAATCGGTTTCACAGGCGGGAAATTGAACGGTACCATAGAAGGGCGATACGCTTAAATCCATTTGACAACATGAAGCTGAACGTGTATACTAACCATATTGAAATTACTGAGTCGATTTCTTACACTTAAAGGAATTTATACCGAAAATGTCCTCGTTGTTGCTATTTAATCAATGATTTGAAACGCTACTCTTACATAATTCTCTCAGGAATATTAGTGAAGTTCGGTATTCTTTGAATTCGGTATTCCGGTATTCTTTGAAGTATGTCACAAATGGAAATGGAAATCTAATTAGGAAATACGTTCAATAGCACATAGGTCATAATTTGAGTAAAATAAAGTTATTCAAAATGTAAAGTGATTCAAATCCCTAGAGAAAGATATTTGAAGCACGTAGTCCTGCATTGAAACTATTGCCACGTAATACTATTAAAATCCAATTTCAATCCACAATCATAAAAAAATAAGTTTTTTCAAATTTTTCACGTTTTAAGCAATGTACACAACTGACTAACACAGTCCACAACTCATCAATATTCAAACTCATTACCATGAAATTAAAGGCCTAACTATTTATCAGTGGAAATTAATCAACAACAGAGAACGGTTCAAAATTTATAAGCAGGCATATTGTTCTCAGGAAAATATCCACATATCAATACAACTAATATAATTCTCATATTTAATGAAACGATTCATCGTTGGAAGTAAGATTTACCATGAATGGCCATTTATAAAAATACTCTCCTGCTAAAAAAAAAGCGAATGTATCTGTAGAAAATGAGGATAAAGTTAAAATTGCCAAACAGGTTTTGACAAAATGCCCATGCAATATTAAATGAAACTAAAAGGCAGTTTAAAATTCATGCGCCATTCAGCCAACTTGTTTCGGCGAATACACTTTCGAAATTTATCAACAACAAACTAGAATGCGGTTGAATAACATTGCAGATTTTTTTTCAATTTTCGATATGGATGTGAGAGTAGCCCTTGGGTTATTTTTACGAGTAGAGTGATGCATAGTATAGAACATAAATGAACGATCGTATCACATACCATAATTGACTTTTTCCCCGGTAAATATGAGTAGATTAACATGATGTCTAATTTTCTAAGGGATTTGAGTACCGGAATGCCTCCTGTCATCAGTATATTGTAGCGATTGGCTATTTTCTATTCAGAGATAAGGAATAAGCGAATAGTTTCAGGCTTGACTTTGTGGAACTCTTTCACAATTACAGAAAGAAGAAAGTTTCAAATCGTATTTATCCACACTCTTTTATTGATACCACCGACCCAGGTTTCAAAGTGTAACCGTCATTTTCAAGGTGTCGAACATCAGCAAAGCACCAGTATATATATGCCTCTTGTAAGGGAGGGGGGAGAGAAAATTAGGAGTACGGACGGGGGAGGATGTAGCATTGGACGGAGTGGACATGGTAGGGGAGTTGAGGAATTTTAAGTAGGGAATAAAGCATCGTCTGGGGTTAATTTTGACGGGGGGGGGAGAGGTTGAAGGTGACGCAACCAAGATACTGATCAGTTCAAAGCTACAATGCACGCACATAAGCAAAGCTTTCATCATTTATCCTTTTCTAAATTGATTTAAAATATTTAAGTGACCATAGATCTTGAACTTTTTGCCTTCCGTATGTTAAGGATGCCAGAGAGCATTAAAAAGGACGGGAACTAGGAAAAAATGGGAAAGAATGTAACGCGATGAGTGAAATTGGAAACAAAAATTTTCACCGGAATTTTTTTCATTCATATAATCAATATGAAACCCTACTACAGATTAAAAATAGGGCCCTCGTGAAAAATAAACGATACACTATAATGAAAAAAGAGTTCACACAAGGGAAATACAAGGGATAAATTCTACAAAGAATTTTAGGATTCGAATACAGATTTCATACCATACACATATCGTAACTTTAACATGAGTCACTACGGAAATGCGGGAACATGAAATTAACAATGAGATATGGTTGTGTGCAAGGGTTTTTTATTGGTGCAAGCTAAAGGTCATTTCAAAAAAGGCCTACCAATTACATATTTAAGTTAAACATGCTGCACATGCGTGTAGACTATGTGTATTACTTAACTGAATAATGCTTACGAGATTGCTAAATATATATTTCCGAATATATTTTCATACTTAGAGAGAGGCTCTTTGAGTCTATAATATCGCTCCCATTTTTTTCCAAGTAATCTAAGCCTATCGTTTAACCTCTGAGTCTCCAACGGCTCTTAGCTTAATCCTTCCACGAGCTGTATTGAACTTTGTTCCTTTGTACCAGTTTTTAACGAAGAGTGCGGCATTCCTTTGTAATTTGTTTCGTTTATTTACAACTATGGAGAAATAGGTAATTAAATAATTCTGGCAGTAACATGGGAGAAATCGATTAACTTTATAGTAAATCGTTGCACACCGACACGAATTTCCCCTAAATTGCTGAAAGTAACAGGTTATCAAAAACATATAGAAATATAATTCATAATTCAGTTTTAAAGGGAAAACATTGAAAACAGGAAACCTGTCGACGTTTTTAACACCGATTTATTGTCGTCTTTTATCTTAATAGATTAAAAAAACTACACTATAAAGCTTTATGATTACAAAAATTATGATGAATAATTTAAAAGAACTGTGAAACTAGCCGCACAGTAAGTTAAACGTAGCTATCCGCTGGTTATTACATAAAATTTGTGAAATCCAAAGTGAAAAAATCATTTGCCTGGACTGGGAATTTGAACCCAAATATTATCCACAAAACTTGATCCTTACCTCGTTGACTGTGGCCCTTAGCGCTCGGACACGAGTATTTAAGGCATCGTATGCATAGTAACTGTTAGAAAAAGTCGCTTCTCAATGGAATATATAGAGGAATAGGACGCCTGGGTTGATTAACTGGTTGCACTGTGCGCGATATATAGGGATCTGGGTTCGAATCCCAGCCCGGGTGAATGATTTTTTCACTTAAATTCACAACATTATAGTAAATATTTTTCAAAATCCCATTAAAACAATTTCATAATTGTTGCGCTTTTATCTGGTGACGAACTAATCCTTCACGCAAAGTTAAACACATTCAAACAAATAATCAGCGCTATAGCATTCCATTTCCCTCCAAAACGAATTCTGACCAAATAATTAGTGTCTCCACTTCACGCGATGGATTATTCATAGGCTTTAGCAATTGTCAAGCAAAATGAGAGCGCTCAGAAAAAAACTATATTCAAGCTCTTTTCCTTTCGTCCGGTATATCACGGTTGGCGTCAGCAAGAATGGGATATCGCCGCTCTAAAAGGCGAGGATTCGTTATTTCTAAAGGACAACGGGAGCAAATGAGACTGAGATTGAGGATGAATGAGGTGGAGGCATTGTTATGTCTCTCGCCCGAGAGATGGAGACACAGAGAGGGGGCAGGAGGGGAAATGACATACAGAATGCTGGCAATGGAACAAGAAGGAGCTGGAAGGAGATGGAGAGAAAAACGTAGTTAAGGGGGAAGGGAGCACTGAACGCCGTCTGGAGAATATGAAAATTTAATGAAATTTGATGGCGATGAGAAAACTCGAGTTTTCGCGCGCGCGGGAAAACACCCGAGTTGAATGGAGCAAAAGACATACGAAACTTTTATTCGACCATGAACAAAGGGGGACATATTTTTTTCCTCGTTTCGCATACATTATGTATATATATATATATACGAGCGGAAGGTACCCGTTGAAATTCAACGGGTGTGAAAAACGTTAAACTTATTTCATAAGAAAACCGCAAAGCCTGAAGAAAAACTATATACGTGGTCATTCGAGGAGTTCGTAATCTATCCTGTATGTTGTGTTCGTTGTGGTGGACACGCCGACCGTTTTCCAGGTGCACGGAGAGATGAGTGACTATTGGTCCACCTTTATGCACGGGAAACCCAAAAATGAGTGAATTAAGTTAACTGCACTTTAACACTTTTAAACATATAAATAACTCGTGACGTTAATGATGTGGGAATTGGTCTAAAAAACAGTTCGCAATCGTAATTAGAGGCAGACGGTTTCACTATGTGTAATACATCTGAGTATTAAACGATAATAAACAACGCCGTGTTTGTTGTAGCAACAGAGGCATTATTACCATTGATATTCGCTGCACGTAAATATTCTTGCACACATAATTGTGTGTAATCAATTAATTTCCTGTATGTGTATTGTTTACTTCGTAAGTGTTCTCTCATATACATGCGATGCCCCTTTGAGAGCTACTTTGAGAAAGACGATGAAGAGTATACTTGTAAATATGCATTGAATTTATCGATTAACCCCTGAAGAAATCTATCATGGGGCCCTTGGGACACTGGGCCCTTCTTATACGGATTTGCTTTCTACGGGCCTGTAGGAAAACGTGACATTTCAATGCTAGAGGTGAGTATATCCTCTGAAAATCAAATCTATGGTTGTCAAGGAAATACGTTATTGTTGATTTCAGATAAAAATGTGAGATTTTTCAGCTGAAAAAATGAATTTCAGAAAACTTTTGAGGGTAGAAGAAAATCGATTAATAAAATTAGAAACTTCCTTTATTCAGCCATCCGATAAAAAAAATCCCAGGCCTATATCTTGAGTGAAAGTACTTTTAAAAAGCAATGAAAGAAACCACTGCACCGAACCCAATGCTTAGCATGGCCCACCAGGGGTGACCCTCGGGGGCTTTTGGGGGCCCTGAAGGCTTTTTAATATAGCATATATTACAACCAGACATTTTTTCTATCTACATGCCAAATTTCAGCTCAATCGGTTCAGTAGTTTTTGCGTGATAGAGCAACAGACAGACAGAGATCATTACATTTTTATGTATTACTAAGGATCACACCCTTAACCCTGAAAAAAAAAGGGTTTTGGTTAATTGAAAACCCTACAGTGTTTGTTGTCTACCAGTAACAAACATGTGTTCCAAATTTCATCAAAATCGGCCCTGTGGTTTAGGAGGAGATGTGGAACATACATACATACATACATACATACATACATTGACTTTTATATATATAAAGAAGATGAATATATATTTTTAGAGGCAAATTACTAACGCGTTATGCGAAATGTCAGGGAAAAAATTCCGGGGTGCTTTCTTTCCCTAGTTTCTCGGGGTGCTTTCTTTCCCTTCTAGACCTGTTAAACGGATGTTGTTTGTGCCCTCGCATTAATTCCCAGGATATGCGGTTGGGGTTACCGGGAACTGAAGCGTACCTACATACGGAAGAAGAAGTTGACGCTTCCTATATAGTGAATGAGTGAGTAAGATTGTCCAAGAGAGCCAAGCTACGTCACCGCTTACCGCGCTAAATTTGATTAATCGCGGCTATTTCGCGCGTACCTATAATGCAGCGATCAGCTGAAACTTATTTTGCTTCCTCCACAGCTTCCTCACAATAAATCAACATAATTATTTCGTTTCAAATATTTTACTACTCGTGTCTCAATTTATAGAAATCCTGCTGTGCAAATGTACTATCCGCAAGATAATATGCCAACAATCTTATAAATATTGAGGGAGTATTTATGATTTGGATCTTTACCATAGCATTATATTCGCGATACCTTCTCGTTGTTTCAAAGGGTCACGGATTTCATACACTCCGACATTCCGACATTCGGGAAAAAAAACACTATATCAGTAGTAATGTTCATTCAACTACCCTGAAAATATTAGTTTCAAATGACAAACGAAACCAATGAAGTTGAGAAATGTATATGAATCCGTGAAATAATTCAAATGAATGAGCTAGACGAATGAGCAAACAAAGTATGAGGAAGAACGATGGAAATAGCATATTAACTGACTAAGGATACCTATGATAAGAAGAATCTCTAACACTTAAACCAAAATAAATCAATACAAGACAGTAATGAAGCCAGAGAGTGAGACACACCACCAACTGTATGCACTCATTGGAATAAGAAGAAACGGATGAGTAACAGAAGAAAGAAAAATAAATTCTAGAAATATCTTGGGGTCATGGATAGCATAGAAAGACGAGTTTAGACTCAGGAAGAATGAAGACCCCTACAAGAATGAAGAAAATATATAATTTCAAATACGAATAGAAAAATAGTTAGATTTTTCAACTAAATTAAGACTATGGACAACAACAGACTCATAAAAAGATCCTTTAATAATGTTTAAACGAGTAAGAATAGCAACCAGTGGGTCCAAAGAACGAAGAAAGATATGGGATATGACACAAGACAGGGTAATAATACATTTATAAGATTGAAATAATAATTCAATGGCTTCCGGAAGAAGGAAAATAAGAAAACGTCTAAACGGAGGAGAGGAGGAGAAAATAACCGAAAGTATGAAACATTATTGGAGAGAAAGAAAAAAAGCGAAAAATAAGAAACGAAAATAAGTGCATTAGGTTATTTTACGTGATCCTTAGACGACCGAAATCGAGAGAAGAAGAAACGAAACGACGAAATTCAGACCCCGGGGAGAATCGACGGGTGTAATTTTTAACACAATAAATTTATTAATATCATGTGAAAAGTTCTTTTAGCATCGGTATAACACACTAGTGACGTACAATCAATAAATAATTTATTTATTTTCAAGAACCACCGAAAACAGCTTTACTTGGCCTTTATATCGGGGTATTAACAATTAACAATGAACGAGCACACACAACCATGCTCTGGGGGGTGAAAATCCTCCCCAGGCGGGACTCGAACCCGCGACCTTTGGGTTAACAGACGAGGACGTTACCCAGCCGCCACCGAGGCCGGCGCATGAAAATGACGGTTACCCGTTGAAACCCGGGTCGGTAGCATCAATAAACAGTGTGGTTAAATATCATTTGAAAGTTTCTTTTTTCTGTTATTGTGAAAGAGTTCCACAAAGTCAAGCCTGAAAATATTCACTTAATTATTAAAGGAGTATTTTCAAGTGGCATTTCAAAGGCGTTTCTCCGACGCATTCATTATTATTATGAGGTATATTGTCACACTTAAACCCTTAACCCAAGCGGTGAAATTTCTTGGACACTCCCTTGGCAATAATATTCCACATTTAACTTCGAGAACACAAACTGTCATGGCCCATTAACGATATACGAGAAACTTCCGAAGGAAATAATTGCGATACTCGTAACCATGGTCATAAAAGACCAACTTCAGACTTCAAGTGCAATACTGATCAATAAGGACAATAAATTAGGAAATATTTATTGCAGTACCAGTGACACTTAAAGGCTATGATATTAATAATTCAATGGATACAAATATGCAAAGGGTATTATTAAATCTCTTTTCTCATGTGTTGCGTTTTTCAGTAGGGAAAAAAAAGATTTTTCGGGATAAAAGTCGTAGAAGAGTTGAGATTTTTGACACTTCGAACAACAAGAATTCAAATTCCCTCAAATAGTGAGTGATGAACGCAGTGTAACTCATACAGTACATTATTGAAATATCACTATTCAAAAAATTATGCATAGCTGTAGGAATATGTCTAGCTTGAATAATATTGTCAACGGTAAAAGAAGGAAAAGGATTTTTGCAAACGCTGTTTTTTTCTGCGTTAACGTCTATTTCCCGCCGTGTGTCACAATTGGTCTCATGGCATTTTTGTGGATTTTAAGTTTATATTGCTTGTGTAAATATTTTTTTAATTACATGCTCAAAAACTCTTCCAAGTATTTTTCTTCCAAGTCTTTCTTTATGCTCCTATATTAACGTCCATGTCTCGAAACTGAATGTCACAACTGGCCTAAATGCTGTTTTTTTTAGAAATCGGCATTCATTACCACTACAAAAATTGATGTTTCGTATACGCCAGTGCTCTAAAAAAAATTATTTGCATAAAGTTGGCATGAAATTGGCATGAAACTGTTTAAAGATCGAATTATGAGAATTTTAATTTCAGCCGACCCTTACACAAAACTACCAATGGAATGAGAGCCTGGCTTGAAGGGATTTCCGTACAAACAATTGAAGCGCTCCAACCAAATTTGATAAAGGAATGAAAATCGACGTTACCAAAAAAAAGTCGTTCTTCATCCTACGCCGGTAATTATAAACGGTTGGTAAAATAATCAGCTTTGCAGCTAATTAGTTTCTGTCAGAGAGAAACTCATTTAGCTGCTTCCAGAAAATCAAATGACTGGCAATATTGACCATGGGCCAGACAACGCATAGAGTGCCAGGAAAAAACGTTTTCGACAATTTCTCTTAGCCCATCATTTAATGAAATGATATTATATTCTTTTATCTTAATTTTTTGCATTATTTATTTCATGATTATCATAATACACACAATATATCATTTCAATTTTATTCGCAATGAGTTATTTACGATGCCTCATTTTGTAGATATAGGAAGCATTTACGGTAAAAAAAAGTAATTCATGAACATCCGCAATATCCCTCTAGAAAATTAGTACAGCCAAGGAGAGGCATTTAAAACATGACATTTTTCTCAGAGTCTTAAGACCGTCTATAGGCATTTCAATGCGCAATATTATGTTTGGATGGATTTGCTTTTCAAAAATCATGGACTGCACAAAAAAATAATTTTCGGGAATAAGCTTTGTTGTGCCATTAAGCATTGCTCAGTTTAACGTATTATAAAATGCGTGAAAAATTTCGTACTCCGTAAACATAAAAACCAGTAGTATATTAAAAATAAACTCGACACCTATGAAAATGGATCGCCATGATCGCATGTTTGGTGGCGTCACTCATTGGATGGGTGAACTTGTAAATCATGTATAGGTACAGGGTATACCAAGTCATATGGTGAAGTTCATTGCCGTGCGCTCAATGGCTTCAAAGGAAATTTACGTTTGTAAGTGGTACAAAAGGAAAACTTCATAAATTGTCCATACAGACCTAACTTAAAGCAACGACCTTTTAGCAAGAAAGAACACAATTCCTATTTAAAGAGTATACTATAAAATCAGATAATATTTACTAGGATGACGCATAATATTTTGTTTAAGTATTGCTCACTTGAGGGAAATATGAATAAAATGTTGCAAAATAATCACACCAGTTACCTAAGCACCAAGTCTAACACCAAGCATATCGCCATTCATTTTCATTGTATATTTTGAATTGCATTGAAAATCATACATATTTGTTAATTAAGCATGTTATGTGAAAAGCTATGAATTCCCATTAAAAGTGTTTGAAAGTAATGATGCATTATGATATCCGTTTATTCAATATATGGTAAAATAGTGAGGAATGCTAAAATCTTCGTATGCGTGATAGATACGGTATGATAGTTCTTTTATCACTGTCCTAGAACTAACCACAGCTTAGAAAAACATTAAAAGTATCAAAATCTGCAACATTTTTTGCACCGAGATTGAAAAATGGCTGCCATATTTAAACCATAAAAAAATAAACTGTAAATAAATTTGATTTCGTACCATCAAGATATAAGGCAATCAACAGTACAAATATAAATATTTTCTTAAATGCTTAGGTTGAACCACTAGGCATGAATTGACTCATTTAAGTTGTTAATGTGTTGTATGAGCTAGCCAAACAAATAAACCATGACACCTAGAAAAAGAATTAGATAAATAATTTGCAAACCAAAAGAGAAATACCCAAAATGTTAAGGACTGATTAAACTGCATGCCGTAAATCAATACGGCGATGGCGAGAGAAGTCTAAATTTCCAAAGTCTTAAGTCCGTTTTACACGAGCCACGTAATTGCGCAGTTTGATTTACAGAATTTGCGAGAACCCGGGCAAGGAATTAGAGCAGAGGACTATTTTACTACATTTTGTCCATGCAATCACTCCATCAAGTTCCCGCTTTACACGACACAATGTACACTCACATACACTAGACTTCGCACCCATTCAGTAGATTTTGCAGTAAAGTGCTTCCTGTAAAACGGCATCAATAGACAATGGGTCGCATGATAGTCTGCATTGTGCCGTAGCGCTGAACACCGGTAATCTTTTGAGAAATTCTTTTAAAAAATAAATTAAGGACATTTCCTCCGTTACTAAATTCCACATCTGCGAAATAATATCCTCGAAGGACCCTAACACGCGCAATCTTGTATTTTTTTCCTCCTCAAAACTTCTCCTTTCCTTGCACTCCACTCAATTCCATTTCGAAGGTTTTTCTTTTTAATGAAGCCGGAATGCGAGTCGTACCGAAGAGTAACGACGCGAAGTCAAAAAGTGATACAACCCGAGAAGAAAAAAAAATAATTCTAGTTTTTTTTCTCCTGCAAAAAAAATAAGAAAAAAAAATGAGTGAGCAAGTCACGTCCGGGGAACCCAGCTTCAAAAACGTTTTTTCTTAATTCTTTTCCATCACATACTTCACGAATTCCCCGCTGGCGGCAGCACAGAGAGAGAGAGGGCCAGGATTTCTGTGGCAAGGGGACGATCATGGTCGACCGCGTGAGGAGTCTTGTAAAGGAGAGACTCTTAACTCATTCCCTACCCTTCACCTACATATAGAGTTTCGTTTCTGTTGCCGTAGGTTGGAGAGTGGAGTTTAAAAAAATATCAAGAGCCAAGGGACTCCCTTTAGCTCTTCTCCATCTAACTAGAGGTTAATTAACGAGAATGCGTAAATCGTATGCGTGTCCCTCTCTTGGGGGCCTAATTGCGTTCTCATTGAATCCCAGCCGATCAAAGCATCACCATCACATGTTTAGCTGGAGCAAATCCGTGTTAAATCCAGCACTTAAATTAATCATACCTTTTTTCTAATTTCGAGCCCCGTGATAAAAGAAATTAAGGTCGATTCTAAAATAGCACCTTTCAGGGCAAAATCGTAAGTTGCTTGCATTTAGCAATCAAAGAAAAAATTACTCTACCCATGTCCGATGATCCATGTATTGCTTTGTATTTTATCCATATCTGCTACTCTGAACATTTTACTCAAACTGTCGAATTCTATACGTATACACGTAAAAAGATTGACTAGAATGTTCGTAATAATATACAAGTTTTTATAATTTATATTCGTAAATCATTTTATAAAATGAATTACATATAGAACTTGACCGAAAATACAGATATTGTACAGAATTGAGAAAGATAATTTGAAGTTATATGGATTCATCAGTCGACTATAGAATCCAATAGCATCGAAATTTGGTCAAATATATTAAAACGCAACAGCATTCGTAAAAAAAATCGTAGATTCGGACATGATACACAACAACACATCCTTATACCTTACATCAAACGACCAACTTAATCGTCGGCGAATAGGATATTTACTTTAATGTTGCTGTAGGAATAGCAAATCTCTCCTGCAACTAAACATATTTTATTTCCGCAGTACCCGGATTCACGAACAAAACACCATTCTCAATCATGGTGTGGTATTGTGATACTGGAACCAGTATGTGCAGTTATAATGTATATACGGGGGAATTAACCATGATAAATCCCACGTTAATTGCTGAAATTACATAAATTATCTGAAACGTAGCCAAGTTCACGGGTGAAAAATAGAACACTGAAATAAGAAAATGAAATTAGAAAGCAATAATAATAATTCACTGGCAATGTAACCCAGATCACGCGATTGTCAGTAAGGTTCGTCCGTCAGTAGCATCGTCTATCTACCGAAAAAATCAATGCAAATTTCCGAGGGGGTTAATGCAAACTAGATGTATCAATGTATTTACACCTATTCCTTTCCTTTGACTGCAACCATGACGCGGTGAAAGGGCTTGCGCGTTCCAATGACCGAAGCTGGACTAGAAGGAGAAATCACTATTGCTTCTGGTAGTGCCTTTCATGCTAGAGTGCACGGTGCAGGAACGATGGACTCTGAGAGAAGAGAACAAGAATAGGCAGTAGGCGTTTGATATACGGGTGAGGAGGAGGATGGAGAAAGTGTGGTGGATGGACTGGAAGGCAAACGAGAAGTACTTGGTATAGTGGGTGAGGAGAGGAAATTTCTGTAAGAGATTGTAGGTAGAGTAGGCAGTTGGATCAGATAATAAGAGACGGAAGGATGCTGAAGGCCGTGATGGAGGGGAGAATGTAGGATAAGCGGGTAAGGGGAATAAAGGGAACATGCTTCATGGACGGGATGCAGAAGGGTGAGAAGTACGCTGATATGAAGAAAGAAATGGTGGAAGTAAAGAGAAAGGTCCCTACGCTGGTAAATATCTCGAGGATTGTTAATCACTTCCATTTGGACCTATCTTTACCATTCTATTGACCTATTAATAGTAATAATTACACCTACATCTACGAATATCCTGTAATTCACAGTCCCCATTCGTTTTTTTCCAGTCTTATCAGCACTTCTGGGAATAAAATTCCGGATTTTTAGTCTTAAATCATAGATAACAGAGCGGAGATTTCTATTAACGGTAATTAACACACCCTCCTCCTTCACTAAGTCCTCGTAATCCCCCTCAACCTCGTCCATCCGAGGAGTCGTATAGCTCATGGGATTGAAATGCCACGCCCGCTTCTCGCCTAATTCTCCTGAACACTCAGAATTTTAACCTTTCCCGACTCAGTCATCCGTCCACTCTGCACCTCCGCATGTGCGGCCTAAATCCTCCTTTGATGTGATGGCTATATCCTTCACCGTGGAGAAGGGACGAAGGTAGAATTTCAGAACAACAACATTTTCTTTTAACACCATTGGCTGGCATCGAGCCGCTCTTTTGCACTCTGATAGGCAGCCATAGTGCATAGTTAACTGATTAGGCGAATAGGCGCTGTAAGCTTGTTTCGTCTTCTTTTCTCCCCCTGCGCTGGTCTCATGCCCCCGCCCTTTTTACGAAGCTTCAATAGAATGAAAAACAAATATATCCCTCAGCTCACATTCCTCGCTAGCCCAATTCCATGCATCTTCCTTTTCTTCCTCAGAAACGTAACCTACTGAACTTTGTAACGCCTACATTTCTTCTTTTGCTCGTAGATATCAAATTCTGCTTCGTTTCACATACAGTTACCGCTACAGTTTATTCAACATTATCAATATAAACGTAATATTCAACAGGGCACTTTATAGGTGAGTCGTGGTTACACAAAGCGATCCAGATGGCATCCAATGGCAGCGCATCTCAATCTTTTTCGAATAGCGTATCCCTTGGCAACCAAATTCTTTTTAACAGTTGAACCCCTCGCAGTAAGAGCATATGCTTGAATTATTCTGATTTTCTCGGGTAACCCTATACCATCAAGATCGTGCCCCATTAAGGGTGGCGCTTCACAGGTAAGGAACCGTTAGCCTAGGTAATGTTATTTGGTATTTGATATAGAAAAAATATCGTTACATGAACGGATTTTACATTAAAGTAGAATCGAATTTGTATTAATCAAAACTAGCTCGAAAAATGATTTTTGCTACCTTCGTCGTTGAAACAAAATACTTACTTAATTTTACTCATTAATGAAGGAGAAATCTAAAAATAGAATTAAGATGCAAGGGTCCGGTTTTATGATTCCTTGGCACATATTTTCTAGGCATGAAAAACGATGTTAATGCATTCTAACATCAAAAAATCTCAAATAAAATACGAAAGTATGATATAAAAAAAAGTCTAAAGTCTCACTTATCATCAAGTTAGCAAAAAGGCAACGCAATCTTTTTGTTAACGTTAAACATTTATTTACCGTATATTTTACTACCGGGCAAAAATTTTATGATTAGTCGAAGGACAGTTATTTTTAGATTTTTAGTTTGCAATGCCATGAACTAAATTTGGGGAAGGCAGCGCACCCCTAGTATTGCCAGCAGTAACCGCAGAAATACAGGCAGTGGCGGATACAGAAAAAAACTCAAGGGGGGGGGGGCGCAAGTTATCGCGACGATTGTAGCTTTCAAACTGACTGCCTGGCAGCGACACTGCTTCCCTTATGTATGTAGCTCGGTTGTTTCGAGAAAATTCGGTGCCAGAATGTTCGCTTCCAGACTTTTAAGCAGTGTGAACAAATACAAACAGTAGAATATTCGCGACTTTTCTCGAACAAATGCCAGACAGAATAACGTATCGAGATCACTAGAATGGCCGCGACTTTTCCCAGAGAGAAACGTATGGAATACGATGACGCGGACGTTCGCGCGTGCTACATAAGAAAGTACAACTACTCGATAACTCGACTGACGAAAGAAACGAACGAATAGAGTGCGGGCCGACTGGCAGGGGCGGCGCGGGCGGCAATGTGTGCGGCCCCGCAAGGGCGGGGGGGGCGCGCGCCCCCCATATGTATCCGCCACTGAATACAGGTGAGTAAATAATAGGCATATTCAGATTCTTTCGTACATAATCTGTATAACTCATTATTTTGGGCTATGAACTACCCATTATAAATTCAATTCACAATCAAGTATTTGTCCATTAAATCTAAATGTATTGAGTCACTATAAGATGTATCAGCTTTTTTTTACATGGGTCCATTACTATGTGCAAAAGGTTTGAGCACGCCACCTAACTTCAAAACGTAATAAAATATGCAACAATACATCATTTTATACGCAAAAACGATACATAAAAAGCATTTTATGCTATGCTATACTTAGGAAAAATATATTGCGAAGCATTTCCTCCGCAGGAAATACTACACAAGATATGATTGTATTCAACCCTTTAACGGCAAGTGCGTGGCCAAAATTCGGTGCATTCATCTTGAGTCATCTCAACTCATTTACCAAAGCCAAATGTACCGAATTCGGTACAATCAAAAATTATAATCACAAAAATAAAACACTTTAAGCAGCTTCAATTATGTTTCCATAAACCATAATACACTGATTAAGAGGGAAAAACGTTCCTCACTAATAAATATGTTGGTCCATAAAGGTTTGATAAACACAACACACGATGCAATGGAATTTCATCTTTGTTTGTCTTTAACGTTGTACCTCCATGCCTTGCGTACTCCGGCAAGTTGAACCCGGAAATTAGTTGCGCAGGGTCCTGCTTGCCCCTTCCACTTTACTGCGACCTTCTAAATTGCCACATGATGTTCCGTTCTATATTTATTTACCCTGGTCCTTCAAAGTTCTTCATACATTAAATGCACTGGAAATATCCTAACTGCAGCACAGTTTGCCTACGCCTCAAGTCTACATTGAAGACTATCACATTTAGGCATTGAAGAATTTTATTTTTATTATTGGTTCGTATGATTATGCTGAGTTCGACGCTTGGTAACTTCAAAAATGAATAAAGTGAAATCATTCATGAACAAAACGAAACCAATGAAATAATTCATGGGGCTAATCAACTCCTAACATTTATCCCAGATTAGAAAGGGAATTCTCAGAGCAAAAACTTTAATCGTGATGAATTTCGATTCAATTTATACCATTTAGACAATTAATCAATTCACGCATAGTCTATTTCACCAAACCAAATGCATTCAATTAATTTACCGTCGTGACCTTTACGTCAATAAAAGATTTTGACTTTTTGATTCGGGGTGAAATTCATTCTAGCCATTTGAAAATTATTTCGCTAATATGCACATTTTTTACTTTTCAAATTCCAGAGACCGAGGTTTTGCACCGAAATTAATAAAATATCACAATTTTGGACGAGATATCTTTCATTTAAATTTTATATTCATCAGTGAATGCGAGTCACAGTCCTGTTTTACTAGAATTCCAATTTATGGTGATTTAAAACGTTTTCCATATGTAACTTTATCACAATGAAAAAAAAAATTAGGTCAATTTATTACTGAGAAAGAATTGTACTCACAAATGTGCCCTAGTGGCATTTTAATGAAGGATACCAGGAAAATTCCTGGAACTAAAGCTCATGGTTCTCAACTCTGTCGTGCTTCATTAAGCTGAAGTGCTAGAATGGGGCCGCAGAAGAGCAAAGATATTAAATAAAGATTTTCCACCGAAGCATCTGCACCAATTAAAAGACGTTTCAACATAAGGTAAAAGAATTAAAGATATTAGAAATCTTATTCATTTCATTTCTACAAAAATCTATGAGGAAAAAAAAACTATTTTTAACTTATGGGGACTGATAAAGGGGTATCAGGACGAAAACGAAAATGTAGCTTTTCCATAGTTATCCACTATGCACTAAGTAATATGACTTCATGACTAATGACTAGATTTCGCACAATCGGATGCATAATACGATGTATCACCAGACAACCACGCAGTTTTTAACGCAAATCCGATGTACTAGCTAGCTGATTTTTCAAACAAACAAAATTACATCTCTAATATCGATTTAAGCCAGAGGTTCAAAATCAGTGAAGATTTGACCCCCTGCAGGGAACATAGGGGAGAAATGGGACCATTATTAAGCAAAATGTGATGTTCTGTATATTATGTAGAATCTGTGAATGTGTAGTTTGTTTTAATTTAGTGTGTAGTACTTAACAAAGTTTACTGAATTCCAAAGAATAAAATCGACTCCTTAACGTGCGCATATTATTTTATGTATATGCTGAGTCAGACTATTTTGGAAAGGGAAAATGATACATATTCTGAGCTATGGTGAAAGAGGAGTATATAGCAAAAAAGGTTGAGAATCATGAGTTATAAGCCTAAAATGAAATTTTAACATTATTTTTTGTGACAAATGAAAAAACAAGTGATAAAATTTCAGATGTTGGTCAATACTCATCGAAAATTTGAGAGAAAATGCAGGAGAAAGCATTTTATCTGATATGGCGTATAATTTTCCACCGATCAGTACGGTTGTATCCGCGGCGCATGGGGTCTGATGGCTTCTGCATCAGCGGAAAGTAGTCGCGCCAGGAAACGTCGGCGTACTAATCACTTTGATGGATACGAAATATTAAGAGTTACTACTGCAAACGCATTCCGCGAAACACCCAGCCGTGAACTCGACATAGCCTAATCCGACTTCCATTTCTTATTAAGAACCCAGTTCACTGTGGCTGAAAATACCCATTCTGCTCATTAATCTTCCCCATCAGCATCAAATTCTACCTCTCCGCATCCAACTTTCAGCCTTTAATAATGTCTTTGAATTCCCTGAACCACTCCTTCGACTTTATTCGAATTTTCCTCTGAAATACACACAAACGTACCCAACACGCCATTCCCTTTTGGGGTAAGCAAAGCAAAAACAATTTAATTCTCGGAGATAGATAAATAAGCTGGATTTACTTAATAATTTCTTCCGTACTGCCCATTCCTTGAATACCTCTTTGACTTATATTGCACTCATGCATTGCTTCATACATTCACGCATTGGCTTCATACACGCCCTCCTACTCTCAAGACTCTTAATATTCCTTCTATTTACAGTATTTTCCCTCACATTCACCCATGACCTCTACACCACCCTTATCACACCATTCACTCCTCAGTCATAAATTTGCAAGAGAGAAGAGTTTTCCTCGGCTATATTGTACCACGAAACACAGTGACCTCAATAGAAGCACCATTACTATGACGCGAAATAAACTCGTTATCCCGTTAAAAACAATGTCGTCTCAAGACTGATGTGCTGGAACTTATAAATAACTAAATAAGAACTCTTTTTGCAATTTTCCACTGATAACGGTTCTTCTTTCTTATGCACGTCCTTCAAAGAAGGCATACAGGAAGAATCCTCACCCCCAAATGCCTTTATTTCTCCTATGAAATAAACTGGAAGGCTACCCAAGGCTTTGTGACTGAAAAAAGCAACTATAGATGCAGCTTGACGTCAACATTTTAAGAATTTCGCGTATTGCTGTGGGAGCGGGTAACGACCTCGTTCATCATCAGCAGAGAGAAGTTCAATCATTTAAACAAAGGGATACGTTCATTATTTTTTAAATAAAAAGAGAGAATGTGACGTGAAGGTTATGAGAGAGGAATGTGAGCAGGTAGAGAAAGAAGTACCCAGATGAGATGACGAAGACGGTGTACTGATGATGATCTCTCGCAGCACCAGCAGCTTGACTCTTCAATTTCTATGTGGAAGTGGGATTGAGTGAGTGAGAGAGGAAAATGGGGCGTCGGCTCTCTGGGTCAAGAGCTTCGGTTCCGAGGGTATGGAAAGAATGAAGGAACGAGCTTTGAAGAGCTCTCTCTCTCTCCTCCTAAAAAATATGGATGAATACACAGCGCTGCAAGAATGTTGGGAAGAGAAACGCGCGAAAGGAATTATTCTTCGTCACTGCACCAGATTGGTTCCTCTAATAGCAGAAAAACTTCAGGATGTTCCACTAAATTATCCCAAAGGGATGAACCGTTTCTGCGACTAATTATGAACAAAAAACAACGAAAATAGATTTATGAGCCCATACACAAGAGATGCTTTTCCTGCTGGTCCCATGCATGGAACGTGAACGTGTCAAGAATAGGAGTGCTTGGGATACAGAAAAGCCTCACGTACGTCGACCAAAACATTGAAATCGCGATAGGTTTAAGGGAATTTCCACCATAGTACACCACATGCGAAGTATTAGGTGAATGGTACATTATTACATTTTATTGATGCAAAATATCAGGACTCATTTCATCAATTCTTGATAATTTAATAATCCCTACGCACTGTCACGTTTTGTTGCAAAACGATGACAAAAAATAGCTGAGTTTTACAGCGCCTCGAAGAGACTTTTTTAGTTCTGCAACGAACAACATGAACATTTATTTACGGAATTTTCACTGAAATTTTTATTTATTCTTTGTACACAGAATTTTTTATTTTTTATATTTTCCCCAGTAGTATTGACATTATAAATCAATAACATTGTATTAAAAATACATATGTTTACATATTTTTGCAAGCTTTACTGCTAGGAAGTTCAAGTCCCGCCAGGATTGTAAAGCTCATTTCTATGCCAGGTAATCAGGTAGGTATAGGAAGTCGTCACATTTTAAGTAACAATACTTAAACTATTTTTAGGCAATACTGTAAATGAAGCAGTCTAAACGCAATTATGAATCCCTCATGTAGTTACTCAGAATCATTTCATAACTCCTTGCAGATGAAACAGTGTTATTACTTATCAGTATTGCCGAACAAGTTCTTTCTTATTTACATAATATTTAAACAGCCATAAAATGTTCCAGTGTCAGCTTTTTTTAATTTTTTTCAAGATTAATGACTAACAGTACCTAGTTATATGCAGTGGAATTGAGTAATTATTGAGAAATTTACCACACAGTTGAACAGCCCATAAATTTATTGGAGTTTTGCACTACGCGTCTTGACTATTCGCTTCATTTGCCTTTAAATAACACGTGAGGAAACGCGATGTGCAAAGCAGAAATAAAGTTCCGTGGTCAGTACAACTTTTTTGCTTATTTCATTCCTTGCTACCGTAACAAAGATGTTTATTTATTAACTACTCATAGACATACATTCACCGCTGTTAGAATGAGGCCTCAACTCCTTTACTTAGGTTCTCTCTGGTGTGCTCGTTTCCCAGCTTTGGAGGCGAATACTTATCATCAGACTAAGAAAATCTCGTTTTCTTTATTTGATTTACAGCTGTAAGTAATGGATTATCTAATTCGCATATCGGTCTGCCTCTATTTCTTGTTGGCTATTTTCCATCCCCAGTGAATAAAACCCATGACAACCTGACGTTTGTATTCATTGAAAAGGCCTCTAACGCTCTACTGAGACTCTAAAGCTGAAAAAATGATACATTACATTAAAGAAAATACTACATAGTCTGACTACAGGTAATTTCACAAGAGCTTACCATGATCTATGCCAATTTGCAACACTTAGTAATCATAATCACCCTTTTTCCAAATTTCCACCGGTAAGTGGAAAGCGCTTCAAATGTCCGTCCGTCGGATGGGACATAAAATTAATGACCCCTTGGCGCCTTTCCTTAATAGTAGGACTGATGTTGACTTTGGATTCCCTCCACCTCTTTTCCAAAATAGTGGTGTCGAAACTTTGTGGCAGTCTCCGAATAACAATTACTCCAAGGATGGGAAAGCTCGTGTGGTCGAGAAACCGGGAAAGGGTGAGGTTCGTTTCACGGCAATGTTAACGATCCAAATAACGCTGGATGAAAATACGTACGGTGATATTGTTTGCAACCATTCGGAGGGTTCAATCTAAAAAATGTCATTAAAAGCCATAGAGAGCTATACTATTTTACTCTATCGTGTGGATCAAGTTAGTACACAATGGACTCCAATGAAAAGACACACGGTGTAACTGCCACCATGTTTAAAATAAACCTAGTATTACCAACCTATCCACCTCGTCTTTATCCCTTTGAGAGAAAAGTACCTCAGTTGCCGCTCGCCTCCCCAAATGACCAGCCCAGCCAACAAAAATCATCATCTTAAATATGTCTCGTTGCGTATCACAGCACACTATACAATTGTGCATCGAGATGTAATGAAACAGAGTGTAATAAACGGGAACCGAACCGACGATAATACCAAGATATAACTAGCATGCGACTAAGATTTACAAGAGGTCACTCCTTTGCGTATGCACGAGAGATGCATTTGTTGACAATTGTAGGTCCTCAGCATAATTAGGACAAACACTCACAAGAGCGTGGGTGCAATTTCTCCTTAGAGCGAAAATACCCCACGCAGGTACTAATGAGGACGCAGGAAGTGACAGTGCAAGGAAAGAGTTAAGCGTGGGCACATTTAAGGGCATAGAGAAAAAAATTAGACAGCCCTTCGCATAAATAAAATAGGAAGGCAATTAGCTGAAGAGATAAGAACGCAGTTATTTCGCCCGGCCACCACTGTCGACAAGACAATGCAATCCCCGCATATATCCAGGAGCTCAGAAACTTTATAAAAAAAACGAATTTGCACATTTTAGGGTTAGTAATTCAACCTTCCAAATGAATTAAAATTAAACTATTTATGGTAATGGCAGGAGTTCCCTCCACCATTTAATACCTCAATCCCTGCGCTTGAAATAACATCCAGGGTGGGAAAAAATATGGCACATTTTTTTTAAAGAGCCGTCTGGTGTGGAGAAGCGAAACTCTCCTAATTATCCTTCCGAAAATATTTTTAGGGGAGGAAACGTATTTCCCCATGGCCTTTAATAATGAAGCCTCTCCATCATGCAAGCATATTCCTACGGGAGCTAATGTGTATACTCTCGGCAAAGTTTCAAGTGCCTGCCTCCTCCGTAGATTCCAGTTGCACCTAAGTAGAACAACGAGATACGAAAAATATGAAAGAAACACAATGAATAAAATTAAAAAGATGACAAGTACTGATTGAAAACGAAATAAACAGTAACGGACGAGTAGAAAGACTACGTCACGGGTCATGTGAGAGCAGGGGTTGTGGGAAACAGCATATAACAGCAATCCGTGGGCGCTCTAATAAAAAAAGAGAGCTCACTTGATAATTGTAATTATGGTTAGTATAACGTGGTACCCTTAAATAACTACTACTGTGACTTTAAAATATTTCTTTTTCAGCCATAGAAGGTATTATTTCGTAGGAATGAATCGATATATTTATTTACAACCCTCAATTTACAATAGAACATCATGTAACTACTATAACCATTACAGTGACCGCTCATTACATCACTTGCCGAGGTGCCGTCGTCCTAAAAACAACAGCTAGCACAATGAAGTATACAAAACGCTTATTGGCAAGAATTCGAGCTCTGAGATATCCTGCGTTAACTTTCCTTCACTTTGATAGTGCTTTCAGAAGCAGATTACTCTAGTAATGATAATTTATTTAGTATATAGATTACCCCAATCACACGTATTTTGTTAATCCACGAATTAGAAAAATAATAAAATTATTGATAAAATGATAAAACGATTTACACAATACTTAATTCAGGAATTAAACGAGCCTAAAAACCATAGGAATCACTTAATTCTGCAAAAAATACCTGTTCAACTTTTTTTTAAACATTTTCAAGGATCAATAAAGTAATTCACTACATTTTTAGACGTAAGACAGCCACAATGTGTGCGATTGTTGAAATAAACTCGTTCCAATATGTCAACATTCCGCATTCACCGTATACTCTTCAGCAGTAATTCGTATCTTATTATATGATATAGTAATTTTAGTTAGGATAAAAATTAAAACGCTACTTTCTGTAGTTTCACCCCGTCTCTTAAAAGAGGAAACTTTTATTCTCATCGAAAGGTTTCAGAGGGAAACTGAATGAAAATTAATGTTCAAAGGTTAGATGGCATAAGCTCTTAAACACATCATGAAATATATACGCTATGAAACATGAATGAGTTGATGTAAAAAAAAGACAGGAAATGAAATGTTTCCTCGATCGATGAGGCGTTTTTCTTTGAAAAATTAATGAACTGTCTTCCCCATCGCCTCTTACGCTAATAACATCGACTTATTTTCACGAGATTCAAAAGAGGAAAATGCGTACCATGAATATTTCAACAGAATCACAGTGGCTGAACCAAGACCAACCCCGTTTCTTTTGAGGATGAAACCATGGAAAGAGTTATTGTATATTTGCAGAAAAAGGAGTGCTAAAAATACAAATGCACCTTGAGTGCAGTTGTTTTTCTAATGAAAAATATCGCTTTGTTTTACATTGCCAGCTGACTCATAGAAACCTGTATTATCAGTGTGGTAATTAATTTACTGTGATTCCCTGTATATATAGAAACAGTTATGAAACATTTCTCTAAAATACGACTCAATGCTCATTTCGTAATATTTTAATTATGGTCATTTTCATCGACAATAATAAAATGAACTTACGTAGATAAAACGTTTCACACAATTAAAAGATTGGGAGGATGGAAAGAACAAAATTTTTCAACAGGAATAGAGAATCGGGGCCACAAAGATGAGAGCCTGACTAATACCTAATAAAGCCTTTGGCGCTTAGAAAATGCTTGATAATGCATATCAAACAAATTAACTACTGCCCGTCACAAAGCATATAACTTTCATTGCAGAGAAACTGCACGTAAATTACTTATTTGATTTACCCCTCCACAAATGTTACCCTGAGAAATGAGAAAGAGCGGAATAATCATTGAGAAATAAAAAATTACAATTCAAGTGCAATTCAATGAAGAATTTCTTTCTCCAATGTCTTTCAGTAAAATCATTTTGTATGCATAGCAATGAAGTATCAATTTGGCACAGAAACAAGACCAACCTTAAAATAGACATACTCGCAAAGAAAGGCTCGGAAATTCATATATTCTTCGCAGATTGATGCAACCTCATACCCATAACAAATAACATGAAAGAAAAATGGGATCAAATATAAATATATGAGAGGGTAAGTAGATAGGGGTATTTCTAAAAATTATTTTCAAACATTCTCAAAATAAAATAGTAAAGTTTAACACATAGTTCAGTTAATCTCCACAAGTATGTAGGTATGGAATTATATAGCGAAGAAAAAGGAGTATTTGTGCCACTTATGAAAAAACTCTTTTTAATGCAAAATCCATTAAAGATAAACAGAAAAGAAAGGATAAGATAAGAGAGAAAATAAGTTATTTAGTTCCCTAAGCGGAGCTGCGCAACGCTTGATCCAGCAGTTCGCTACTCACAGTACATTTCCCTTCCGATCGTACACGTCATCACTCTGTAACCCCTGGTAGCCAGGCCGACAATTAGTAACAATAGGGAATCGACGTGCCCTGAGCCGCTAGCCACAAGCTACTGAAATAAATCTACTATGCAGCCTATTTCGTCACTGAGACAAACTCTCTTCTCACCCTTTAAGGAGAAAAACAATTTCAAAAAATGACATAGAGAATAATCATTTCCGTTAATATTGCAAAAATATGTCAGAGCTTTAATAAATATCGCTCGTTACACCAGAAACCCAATCTTCAAGGAGAGATAACAGATACCCGAGGAAACGACAACCAGCAAACACACCGTATGCTACTAAATTTTTGAAAGCAGCTCAAATCTTTAAATGCTTGTAAACACTATATTCAAAACTGTTACTGCTATTAGCTGGTCTGCTATGCCTTCAACGTCTCATGTGAAAAGTGCCACGGAAAAATGTCGGCTTATGCATATGACAAAAATAAAATCTTTACCACCAATTACGAAATGTTTTTGTTGTTGTAACCAAAGTGAAAAATTTTAAAATGAACAAATAGTATTCAATGAATATATAAAACGGTTAATATAACAGTGGATTGATATTTTAAAAGATTACAACCAAATTTTGTTATTTTCTGAAGAGTTACATTTACTAAAAGTCACCATTCGGCATTTCTGAAAGGATTCACCGGAAAAGAGTGCCAATTTCAGGGCTTATAAGCTTCTCAAAGTTAATGAATATATAATAAAATCAGTGAAATTATAACTTGTTTCAACTAGTGTCCTTACAGGTGGAGACAAAGTACTCTGGTCGTCAATTCACTCAATAAACGTACTGCTACTGTTATAATTTGTGGTGTATTTGACTACTTTTACCGCTGGATGAGAAGATTTTGCCAAGACAAGAGGCCATATGTAAACGACCTTACGATAACCTACGCATACACACTTAGGAAAGGCCCGGTTCATACACCGGTGATCCACAAGAAAAGCACTCGTCCCATGCTTGCGATTTGACCACTTTATTATGTTCTAGAATCTTTCCCACCACCGTTCACTCCTCAATTTATTATACTTTAAAAAAAATCCGATTCTATTTTCCGACGACAATGTGATCATCCAGCAATCACATCACCTCTTTGCGCCGCGATAAAAGTTTTTAACCTCCTGCCTGCTCTACGTCTCGTTTTTTGCCACCGCTTCTACTGCCGCCGGTCCCACCGCCAAAATATTCATAGGGTGGTCGGAGAGGATTCCCCCAAATTTTCCGTCCCCATTCTGACTTCACTCGATTCCATCCCCTCCCGATATATAACCCTCATTCTCCCTCTGTCTCTCTCGCTCAGTCACCCTTTTCCCCGCCTTCACTCCCGCAAAACACAATTTTGTCAACCCCATCTCTATCCGCGCTCACCAATTCCGATCCTACACTTTCTCTCCCTTCTCCCTCCCCTGACCTTAAAACTACTCCCTCTCTCTCTCTCTTGATCAGCCCGCTTCCCGCCCAGTAATAGGCAAAACCGATAGAGAAGCATTTCTTGTTTCAGTAGACGTTTTACTTCTATCGTAAAAAAAGCTGTTTTAGAAAAAAGATCGATTGAAAAGACCAGAGAGACTACTTTTGCAAGCTTGTGCGCATGGATAAAACATAACGACGAACTTTCACATCCTATTTTAGTTAGGTACCACAAACCTATTCTAATATTTGTAGAAAATGACGATCCAGAAAAAAATGTGATTGTGTGATTTTATATGAATACTTTAGGCCTGTGAGTATTTTATGTAATTATCATTAATGTACACTTCATATTTTTATATTCATACTTTCATAAATAACTTAGTATATATGAGCCAGAGGGCTCAGGTGAGGGTAGATGACGGTGAATCAGGGTGGGCAGATAGCGGGGTAAGGCCAGCGTGCCCGTTGTCGCTCTTACTTTTTAACATCTAGTTGAGGAAATGGTAAGAGAGGTATGGGAAGAGCTAGATGTGGGAATCTAAATAGGAGGCCAGCTGATAAATTCGGTTATATTCGCAGACGACCAGGCGTTGGTCAGTTAGTCATCAAAGGGATTGGATGTATGCATTGAAAAAGCAGTGCAATAAATACATAATGAAGATAAATCATAAAAAAAAACAAATGTAATGAGATTCTCTAGAACAAAGAAACCGAGGTTGGTCATAAGAGGACACTGGAAGCAAGTAGAACTGTTTAATTACTTGGGAAGTTAGCTAACTAAAATGAGCATAGTAGCAAAGACATTAGAAGAAAAATAGTGCTAGCAAAGGAAGCGTTCAATAATAGAAGGGAGCTGATGACGGGGACCTTAAGCAAGGATGTAAAAAAGAGGCTAGTAAAGAGCTTGATATGGAGTGTGGCGTTGTATGGGGCGGAAACGTGGTTTCTGAGAAACGGAGACGAAACTGGCCAAAGGCGTTCGAGATGTGGGTGTGGAGGAGGATGGAGAAGGTGTGTTGGACGGAAAGGAAGACAAATGAGGAAGTGTTTGACCTAGCTGGTGAGGAGACGAAGATTCTGGATGAGATTAGGGAAATGGTTGGAGGGGGTAGTGAGAGGCGATGGTTTGCTGAAGGCCGTGATTGAGGCGGTAGATTACTCAGATGATGAAGATGATTATGATGATTTTCACAAATGCTAATTTAATTATTTATATTCATTTATATATATAATACTGCGTACTCCCCACTCCCAATCATATCCATAATCACTCTTCCACTTCTGAACACCATTTTTTACTAACTTTAGTTCTGACTTAATGATAATTAACCCAAAAGTTGCGCCCAAAAAATTATAATTTAGTGAAATAAACACAATAATCCATTTAATTTATAATTTTTTAAGTAAACATTTTATTTATTAAAAAAACAATATTTCTTAAACCTGAAGAACTTTGAAGTGCTAAGACCAAGTTTTATAATGTTCAGTAATGCTAACCGCAAGATGACGTAGTCTTTACGTTAACTTCATGTTAGCTGCGAGTATTTTTCAGTTATAGTACATTAAATCAGACTGCCGGTTAGTTGCTCTGATAGTTATCGATGGGAGGACATATTAACTTCGGCTTTCATTCCGAGAAAATAATATATGGGAGGTTATAAAACCAGGCCTAAGTCTAATAGTAGGCAAAATAAATTTTCTTGGGCTTAATTTTTGGAAGTTTTTCATTTTTGTAGGAAATGAAACATTCAATTATAATTTATTCACACTTTTTTATTGCACCGACCAAGGTTTCAACAGATAATCAACGGTCAAACGGGTGCGGCCAGGAGGTACTGCCCCCCGGTGGAGAGCCGGGAAAGGAGGTCGAAACAGAGAGCCGGCGTCGTGACAAGGAGTAGTCGAGTCGAGGACGTTAGAGTGACGAGACTTATGTTAGCAGTGCGTGTCCGGGAAGAGAGACGGTGTATGAGGGTGAATATCGGTCGGAGTGACCGTGCAACCGCACCGTTGAGTAGAGAAGCATTTCAAGGGAGACACGTTTCAGTACAAGTAACCTGAATATTAATAAAATGACTTTTAAATCATTTTACGGTAAGATTACCATAAGTATTTTTTAAAGGAAGAAAAAAGTATTTAATTTTCGTGTAATACACGTGAAAAAGCGTTTAAAATGTGCCATTTCAGACTTGCCAATCACATCAGACTGAAATGCACATATATATACATACCATAAATTAATGTTAAGAGAGTACACATAACAGTGTCAGGTTGGACTGGGTGGATGTTGTCCATATTCATGATGAATAAAACACTGATTAATCTTCCACAGATTTATTTAATGACACGACGCGTTTCACCACTCTGCGGCATAATCACGTGAAGGGTTCTTCGGAAGCCTGGACAATAACATGAATGAAGTCTCCTTGGGTGTGACCATAGGGTTAGGCTATCCATAGGCACATCCGAGAAGACTTTTGCTATATTATCCACCGGGAAAGCCTACGGTCTTTGCAGTAATAGTTTGGACTAAAAGCAATGGAGATTTGGTGTTACCGAAGAATGCTGAAGCTCTAATGGAAGGAGAAAATCACTAACGAAGAAATACTACGAAGAGTAGGAGAGATAAGAAGTCTAATGAAAACTCCATCAACATTTCCGCTAATTACAACTAAGTTTTAACAAATTATCTATTGCACAATACTGGTACATTCAATATGACCGATTGCGAATCATAATGGTTTCCAATATGACGTCAAATAGTGGCTTCCCTCTGTTAATGTAACATATGATTCCGTCAATTTTCTTCTTCAACCTATGATACACACACATGCTAGCTCACAAGGACCTCGGCAATCTCACATCCCTCCTCCATTGGATACCCATCCTTACACCTGCCGATCCCCGGGTCTTTTTTACAGCCACCTTCAAATTCAATCCGCGTCCGAGAGTGCCCTAAATCTCTCTCGCCCCCCTCTGTCAACCCAGGAACGACTACAATCGTTCCCTCTGCGTACCCTTGGTTGAATCCGCAGCCGTCGCAATCACAAACCTAAATGAAGCTGCGAAACATCCCTCCCCCCAAGGCGGGCGGTAGAAGGTGTCACGAGAAAAGCGACAATGAAGTACTCTAAGAGACTCGAAAACCAGTGTTAAGCAAATTTTGTCGAGCCACCCTTGATTCCTTAAACCTATACATTACACCCCAAACCGTAAGCTTTAGAGTGAAAGACTCTATGACCAAATCAGGAAGATCATAAAAATAAAATTCAAAGCAAAAATTAATTAATTACGATTAATCTTATGTTTGTTTTAAATCCAATAAATTTATACTTAATTCATCCCAGGAAGTGTACACGTGTTCACGTACAGGACAATCCAGGGCTTAAATGAAAATATATGGGAGCATACGTGCGATTATAATGGTTGGAAAAGTCTGAATATTTAAATAAATTATCAAAAAAATTATTTTTCGGAAAATATTACTTTAAACACTATGTGTTCAATACTTTACAATGCAATGTAAAGAGCTTGGAGGAGAATGTTAACTTTACATTGTTCTCTACACCTGGAAACCAATAAATGCTATGTTTCTGTTTGCCCATTTTGACAAAGTTAAAGGAAGGGCGCCAATGACCTTCACCTATGGTAACCTTTTCGGTCAGGACCTAGCCTTCAGCGCTCCCCTCTGTTTCCCCCTTGTTTACTTTCACCCCCCTCCCACTAAATTAAAGCTACGCCCCTAAAGCGCCCACTTTGGGAAGCTTAAGATTAGATAACCAGTAGACTAAGACAACTTGAAAAATTCAGACTAGGCGAGTTTCAATACCATACGGAGTATATTATTTTGACCCGGAATAATATCTCAAAAGTGGCAAAGACTGGCAAAATAAAAAGAGACACGCAGTCCACCTTATGGGTTCAAACATTCTACCCTTAAAAAGTGTCCGGATTCCAGTTTTGGCGGTGCAGGATAATGCCGGCGCTGGGGTTCTCTCTGCCCCTTCTCTATTCCCCATATATCCTTTCACTAACCAACCGCTATCGCACCATATCTTAGAGGCGTAAATGACCTCAATTTTTGGTTGCCTTACCAAATTAATCAAATACCAACGTAATAGATCTTCAACAATGAAATTTTATTCTATCGAATTAGGTAGTAACTCATTAAAATGAAAAAATCGTTTCAAATAAATATGAAGGTGAGTGAAATATATGAGTGATTTCACGTCCAAGAGGAGAAGTCACGTCCACGTCATGTAGAGAAAGCTATAAAAAATTAGATTGTAAGTCAAGTATCGATAAGGGTTTGTGAATATTTCACGATTTACAATGTGCTCAACTCGCAAAACTCGTGAACTTTAAAAATGCGATATCTCCATATTAATGAAAATTATGAATTGATCATACGTTTTTCAATAGCTAATTATAATTTTAGGGGTACCACCTACTAAGTAAGAATTTTCGAAAAAGTAATAAAAATACTATCTCAGCAGTAACTAATCTTACGTAATGGTAAGGTTGTCTCAGACCCCCAAACCCCCAGAACGTCTCACGCAATACTTAAATGCTGCATACAATATATTGGCTTCCAGAAATTACTCCACTCGTATTCGTATTGCTATCACCATTTTCAGTAAAACTCTTCCCCCACATAATTCCTTCACGTTTCTACAAACATTCATACATATATTTCAATATTCCACAATCTTTCACCTAATTCTACATTTTTTTCATTACTTATACGTATAATTACTTCTTACCAGTGTGTTACATTAAAAAAAATGGAATATAATCAAAGGTGGTGGTCCTTACTTCGTGTTTTGTTTACTTTCTCAGAGTAATATTTTACCTATTCCACCATCATTTCTACCGTATCTCGTCATTTTCATGACAATATACTGTGAAATTCAATTTTGTCCAATTTTGTGAAATCAATACATCGTTGTAGCATTAAAGTGTGGCATAAGAGGATGAAACTACATAACGAGTCATGAATCTTAGTCAGCATCATTACGGTTTGGATTCAAACAAATTTCCACCCGCATTTTTAAGTGCGGTAGTATCACGGCTCATAATTATTACTCCCATTTGTACATACATCAGACCATGGATTCGTCCTCCTTTATAGAACCCCATAAAACAGGGAACTGGACACAGAAAACTGTGAACCTGAGGGGAAGAGAGAGAGAGAGAGTAACGAGCGAAAGTTAATTTTTGAAGGGACGCTGGAGAATAATTAATGGCGAAGTCGGGTGAGATCATACTTTTCGTTCCATCTCCCCTTACAACATCCACCCAAAGTTGAAGCTGACTAATTGAGTCGGGTCCGCGGTCTGCCTGAGAAATAAAAACAACTGTACCGCGTAAAAATGCCGTAATTCGACCGTGGGATACCCTTCAGCAGTTCAAATTCGTTGGGGGCAGAGGAGGTGGAGGGGGTGCGTCGGAAAATGGTGATGGACAGGCGGTTACGGAAAGGAAAAGCTTGCCTCTCTCTCTACTACCACGGACTCTTCCCCTTAGAGCGTGTATATAGTAGACGGTGAGCGCGCAAAGCAAATCTCTACATTAGAAAACTACCTATGGACAACGTTTGTTCTCGACCAATGCCGACAACTGAGGCAATTTGGGAAAATATGAGGCATTATAACATTGAATTATTATTAAAAACATCAAAATTGATGACGATACATGGTTCTAATCCGCTAAAATGCTTGGAAATAAATTTATTCTCGTGGAAACATGATTATTCACTATCTTCCCCATGTACTGGTTGGGTCTGTTCTGACATGTCTGGTCTCTTGGGTCACTTATTCCAAAAATTCTGAAAACTTAAATATAGAATCTTTGAATTGTGCTTTATATGCTGAGGTGAAAAAATAATGTTTCCAGGCTATTTTTACTGTTATTCAGCCTTGAAAGTGTATATTTTAGCATGAGCTGCTATGGAGATTTCTCAGATTACTGCAGGTAAACGTCAATTTGAATGAGAAAGCACGATAAGATTTAAATTAAAACTGTTTATTGGAAGCGAAAAGTCCTGGGACAATGAATAAAAATGAAATATAGGAATCTTACTGCCAATTTCTTAAAGCGATTTAATGGCTTAATTGAAGTCAAAATGTGGTAGTTCCATACAAAAGGCGCTGAAATCGACTCCTATGGCTGGACAAATGTGGCCATCAAAAAATTATCCGTGGAATAATTTACAATTTGCAATAATTTTCAATAGGTAACCCATTTCATCAGCGAAAGCAGGATTTTTTGAACCAAATAAACAAAAATATGTAATGAAGTATTTTTCTGACTTACATAGTCAATGTATAGCCAACTTAAAATCACATTTTATTGTAAAGCATGATAATTTGTACTTTCATGGAAATTTGCGGAAAGTAAATGATTCACGTCCCGATAAGTCAAGGTTATTATTATAAAAGAATAGAAACGTTCTTCGCGGTAGTCTTAGGGTTATCAATTTAAGGAAAACGTAAGCAAGCGAATATTGAAATGCCGCCACCAAAGATGACAACGCGGACGAAACCTGCCTAACTGCAAAACTGAACGCCGCGAAAACCTACGTCAGAAAGCGAATATTTTTTATTCGTGAAGAGAGTTTTGTGCCTTATTTTAGGTGTAGCTTTCATCAAACCCAAATTATAATGACATCTCGATTCTGCAGGAATGAGATCACTAGAAAAGGTAGATCACTACTCCATTAAATGTAGCATCGTTTCCGGGAGGCATTTTCGACATCCAAGATGCAAAATTGATCGCCACTGAGGAAATACGAAGTCGACAATAGAAGATTTAATGGGTTAGACACAGTTCATAGAATATATATACATAGTAGACCGACCACAGTTGTTCCCTTGACGAAATGCAACTGACTTTTTAATAACTACAAAATCTGTTATAACAATAGAGGGTCCATAAATACTCAAATTAAAAGGTTCAAACGCAAAATTCACGGCAAATCCACAGTTTTATCATGTTATTCAAAATTCACGGCTAATTCGCGGTTGAGTGGTAACCATGATTGAAAAACCTGGAGACGTAAATCACTATAGTAAAAAGACAATTGAACGGAGATATTTCTGGCGGCATCAGCTGACTTTCCGGGTCACACGTCAAGTTCCCAGCAGTTGCTGGGGAGAAAACATTCTCGCATTCATGGAAGTATTCTTTAATGGCACGGATTTCAATAATTGAGTATTTGACGACTGCAGTCTGCAATCAATACTTTCTAAACTAACACTCTGACTGTCACTACACTGTCCCGGACAAATCCCACGAAAATGTTCCCTCGGATGCAACCCAGGAGCCACCGGAAAGAATAGATAAATGTGTGGGCACATAAAAGTGTGGGCACAGATACAGTTGGTTAATCCTAGCAAATAATTGATTTCCCTAGTGTGAATTTTAAACCACGCATTATTTTGAGGGATACTTACTCTAGGGTTTCAGAACAATTCTCTTAATACTATTGTAGTTTCCTTTCCCGCCAGGAACTCAATTTTTAATATTTAAATTGTCTCCAAGCTTCGAGTTTTACGGAAATGT